>CAKXYN010000019.1:20675000-25675000 GCA_935064755.1 Tragelaphus eurycerus | reverse complement strand
CAACCCTCCACGAGGCAAGTGGGAAGGGACTGGCATCTCCAGAGGTGGCTGGATTCTCAGGTGGTTCAGAGAGGAAGTTGTTGGCGGCTTTTGGGTAGAAAGAGAAGAGAAAAGGTCTAAGGAAAAAACCCTGGGACAATCCAAAATGAGAGAGCCACAGGAAACAACCCAAGGGGACAAACTAAGAGCTTCCCTGGTGGCTCAGACAGTAAAGGATCCCCCTGCAATGCAGGAGACCCAGGTTCAATCCCTGACTAGGGAAGATCCACTGGGCTACCCTAGTAGGGAACAGCTACCCACTCTAGTATCCTTGCCTGGAGAATGCCATGGACAGAGGAGCCTAGCGGGCTACAGTCCATGGGGTCACAAAGAGTGGGGCATGATTGAAGTGACCTAGCATTAGTCAGTTAAGGAAGAGAGCTATATCATCATCCTTGCTGCTAAGTTGCTTCAGTCGTGTCCGACTCTGTGCGACCCCGTAGACGGCAGCCCACCAGGCTCCCCCGTCCCTGGGATTCTCCAGGCAAGAACACTGGAGTGGGTTGCCATTTCCTTCTCCAATGCATGAAAGTGAAAAGTGAAAGTGAGGTCGCTCAGTCGTGTCCGACTCCCAGCAACCCCATGGACTACAGCCTTCCAGGCTCCTCCATCCATGGGATTTTCCAGGCAAGAGTACTGGAGTGGGTTGCCATTGCCTTCTCCGGGATCATCATCCTTGAGAGATGTGCAAAAGGATGTTTGTAAACATGTAGCACCAGAGCAGGTGTAACTGTGATGTCATTCCAGACCAGAAGTCCTACCCCCAAGGTGACAGTCACAGCAGATGCACTTGACGTTAGCAGCCACGGATGGAGCTGTTTCCACGAACAACTGGGCTGTGTGTGTCCAACTTCCTCCTTCCCAGGCAGCAAAATCAGAAGATGACCAATTGTCATTCTTTTACTGGCCTCCTGTGCTATGCAGACAGGACTTGAAGAAGGAGAAAATGTGGCAAGGCAGGGTGCCATTCATGCTGATCCAACATCACCGGGGCCACTATGCTGTACAGTGGGTACCGGGGTCCCCAGGGTGGGGTGAGTGTCAGAACCCTCCCCCTGAGCTGGACGCTGTAATTTCACAGTCAGAGTGAGAGGAGAGGGCCCAGTCTCTCCTGCTATCTTCTCCCTGACATTTTAAAATCTTTGACTTCCATCTCTCAGAGCTATCTGGATGAGAGGTCAGCCAGGGCCTCTAGCTGTTGAATGGAAAAAAAATAAAGGTCAAAGGAAACTGGCTCAGGTATTTTCCACTGATTGAAAAGACTGTTACTGGTTCCTATCTGGTGGGGAGGAAATGAATCTATTTGACTGAAACAGAATTCTTGGTGATGTTTTCTCCTCCAGCCCGTGCATCCCTCCCCAGCCCTCACACACCAAGTCTCAGCATAAATGCTAAGACTGCTTGTCGCTATTTGAGTGGGCATCACCCAGAGTCCTTTTCTCCCCTCATCACTGCACCCCTAGTTCAACCCACTGGTTTTCGTTCTCCTGCCCTATTTCCAAGGTCCTGAGTCCAATCCTTCTTTTCTGCTATCATCAGCCTATGTCAGTGGTTTTAAACCAGAGTATGTTTTGGTCCCCAGGAAACATCTGGAGGGGCTTCCCTAGTGGCTCAGAGGTAAAGAATCTACCTACCACGCAGGAGACACAGGAGATACAGGCTTGATCCTTGGGTGGGGTGGTGGGGTGGGGAGATCCCCTGGAGGAGGGCATAACAACCAACTCCAGTATTCTTGCCTGGAGAATCCCATCGACAGAGGAGCCTGGCGGGCTACTGTCCATGGGGTCACAAAGAGTCGGACAAGACTGAATGACTGAGCACGCATACACATTTGAAAGGTCTGAAGACATTTCTGGTTGTCGCAACATGGGGGGGTTGCCTCGGGTGTTTGGTGGGTAGAAGCCAGGGCTGCTGTAAACAGGGGACAGGACACAGCACAGCCCCGCAGCAGAGGTGCCTGTCCCTGAATGTCCGTAGTGTGGAGCTGAGAACGCTAGTGTAGGCAGAGGGGCCGCCCCCTGGGCTACCAGCTCTCCCAGCTTGGGCCTCGCCCAGTCAGTCAGTTATACCCAATGTCACCCTGACCTTGCCACTCCCTGATTCAACCACCTCAATGATTGCTCTTTATGAGTAGAGCCCAGTTCCTCTCACGGCCTCCAGCCCTCCTGAGGATGCTCCTGCTCCATGGTTTGACTGCCTCCTTCTTCTTCCAACTCCAGAGTCACCTCCTCCCGGAAGCCTTCCTGGGTCTCTACTCCCTGGCACTTGCTGCCACGTTACCCCATTTTATATCCTCCGGAGTCTCATCATCTTTTCTGCTATCTTATTTATCAATTCTCCCCCTTGGTAAACATTCACCGTGTGCCCATTCTAGGAAGCAAGCTTTCCAAGAGCAGGTACTCCCTGTTTCATTCACCACTGTCTCCTTGGTACCTGGCACCAATAGAGGTCCCATCAACACTTATCAAATGCCTGAAAACCATGCATTCATGCATATTTCCCAATCAAAGCCACGCCATCATTTTCAGGGCCCAGTGCAAGATGAAAATGCAGACTTCCTTGTTCAAAAATTACTGAGAATTTCAAGACAGCTGAACATCAAACCCAGCACAGGATCCTTCTGAGTACAAGGCTTTGATATGCCCTTGAAGCAGGCTCTGATTACTGTTTGAAAGGTGAAAGTGTTGGTTGTGTTGGATTCTTTGTGATCCCCATGGACTGTAGCCCACTTGGTTCCTCTGTCCGTGGAATTCTCCAGGCAAGAATACTGGAGTGGGTTGCCATTCCCTTCTCAGTGTTACTTTTCAACAATGACAGAAGAATAATTTCTTAACATTCTCACTTCAGCCATTGCTCCCCAAACTCAGGACCCACTGGCTTGAAGCAAAATAAGAAAAACATGGAAAAGGCATTAAGGTTGTTCTAAAGGCTGAATGGACTTCTAAAGAAAGCTAATATTATCTATTCTGCAATTACTTTCATTTTATATTTTTGCTGAAAAAAAAAATTCTTTTCTGAAATGATAGTGTTAAAAAATGTAATTATAAAATAAAAGGTTGGAAAACTCTCCTATCAAACCTGCCCAATGTTTTTGGTGTTTGCTTTGTAAATTCTCACTGTGTGGACCCACCCCAGCATCTGAGAAAGCCCCATTCCATTGTCCCACCCAGGAGTCAAGAGGGAGGCCCCTTGGCACAATCCCTTTCAGAGAATTGGCTGGTGTTTGTGGCCAGCAGAGGGGGCCCCAAGAATGCCAAATCCTCTTGGCTGGGACCCAGACAAATCACAGCCAGTTCCCAGCTCTCAGCTCCCAGAAAGTATTAGTTGCTCAGTTGTGTCTGACTCTTCACGACTTCATGGACTATAACCTGCCAGGCTCCTCTTTCCATGAAATTCTCCAGCCAAGAATACTGGAGTGGGTAGCCATTCCCTTCTCCAGGGGATCTTCCCCACCCAGGTATCAAACTCAGGTCTCCCACGTTGCAGGCAGATTCTTTACTGTCTGAGCCACAAAGGAAGCCCTCTCAGCTACCAGTATTATCCTTTTTATTAGTGGGGAGATTCAGGAAGATTCAGAATTCTTGAAAACTTTCCTGGCCACCCTTTATCCCTTTTTGCATTTTAGACTTGAATTAAAGCCTCTTTTCTTTAAATCGGTGGCTCTCAGCCCTGGCTGTTTGTTAAACTTACCTGGAGAGCCTTCCAAAATAAAATTAAAATGCCCAGAAATTGTGCTTCTGTTGATCAGGGGTGGGGTCCCAAGCATTAGAGTTTTGCCTACTCCTCCCTTCCCCTAATTCTAATAGGTTGAGCTGCTGCTGCTAAGTCACGTCAATCGTGTCCGACTCTGTGCAACCCCATAGATGGCAGCCCACTGGGCTCCCCTGTCCCTGGGATTCTCCAGGCAAGAACACTGGAGTGGGTTGCCATTTCCTTCTCCAATGTATGAAAGTGAAAGGTGAAAGTGAAGTCACTCAGTCGTGTCCAACTCTTAGCGACCCCAAGGACTACAGCCTACCAGGCTCCCCTGTCCATGGGATTTTCCAGGCAAGAGTACTGGAGTGTATCGTCAGTGCCTTCTCCAAATAGGTTGAGAGCTCCTGCCAAATACGGTTGCTATTAAAAAATGGTGGTTGGGTGGTTAAGACTTGGTGCTTTCACTTCCACAACCTGGCTTCAACCCCTGGTCAGAGAACTAAGATACTGAAAGCTGCCTGGCATGGACGAATAAATGAATAAATATGTTAATCGCTCAGTCAGTCGTGTCCGACCAGTTGTGACCCCGTGGACTGTAGCCAGAAGACAGGTTCCTCTGTCCATGGAATTCTCTAGGCAAGAATACTGGAGTGGGTTGACATTCCTTTCTCCAGGGCATCTTCCCGACCCAGGGATCAAACCCAGGTCTCTCGCTTGGCAGGCAGATTCCTTACCATCTGAGCCACCAGGGAAGTCCCATGTATTAAATAAAATAATATAAATTCTTAAAAAAGAAAATACATTTTTAAAAAGTAAAAAAAAAAAAAAAAGGTGGTTCATATTTTTTCAAGGGGAATGAGTATCATTTTTTTTTTTATCCTGGAGCAACTGTCATTTCACTCTTAAAGGATAGTTCACAGCAAAGAATGGACAAAACCTTCCAGCTTTGACTAGATTTGGAGACTGAGGGTGTCTATTGCCTTGTCACCTGAGCTTGTAGGCACTTAAGCAACTGGCCCTGTCTCTGCAGAGTTCACCCTGGTTTTCCTGCCGTGCCTGCATCTTAAGCAGACACAACCCTGGGATCTTTGCAGCCAGGTGTCTGGGCACAGCGGGCCTCAGGTCACTGCTGGTCTGGGCCACACTGCCACAGTCTCCCAGAGCCGGGCTGAGCCTTGTTCTGCCAATCCTGGCAGGGCTCCACCTCTGGGCAACATGGTGACATGTACAGACTGCTGGCCAAGATGTTTCCTGCTAATCATCTTTACAACAAAAGGAGTAACTCAATGTTTCTGCAAGGTGCTAGAAACCCCAAATGACTCAAAAGGAGTTTGCGGGGGAGTAGGGGGGTGGGGAGGGGAGGGGGTGCAGTTCCTCCTGCTCAGAATGAGTAATCCTTCTGAGAGATTATGAGCAATTGAATAAGAAAACTGTCTCTTGGGTGAAGGGCCCAAATGGGGAACTATTTCAGGAGGAAGATGTGCGCTGAATGCCCCTTTGGGAGGTGTTCACAGGTAAAGACTCCTTCCCCATGTGTGAAGAAAGGCCCCTCCCCCGTGCCAATCTCTTCATTTAAAACCAAAGGACAAGGGGCTCTCCTGTCTGTTCCATTCTGAGAAGGACACAAGGGGCCTCAGAACCTTGCCCGGATCAGGGGGTGCCAAGCAGGAGTGGAAGTTTTCGCCCACCCACCCCCTTCACCTGAGGAGTGGACCTATTCACCTTGACAGCCTGGAATTCCTGTCTCACAGCTGGGAAATGAGGCCTCACTTCTCTGTTACATATAAAATCTTTGTGTCATTAATAAACCAGCTCCGTCTCCAGCTGTAGTGGAGGAGGCAAACCCAGTGATTTCACCACCCTGCTCACCTGCCCCCCTCCTCCCCGCCTATTTCCTAAGACCGTTTCTTTTTGAATCTTCTTAAAGAAAGCGTGTATCTTCCAGCATTATCTTAAAAAATTAATAAAAAAACTTTCCTCTTTAAAAAAAAAAATTATTTTGTCTGTGTTGGGTCTCAGTTGCATTTCGAGGTCTTAGCTGCCCCTCAGCATATAGAATCTTAGCTCCCTAACCAGGGATCCAGCCCATCTTTCAATCTGTCGTTGAAAGGTGGATGCTTAACCACCGAACCACCAGGGAAATCCCCTCAGACCAGCCGAGGGAGAATCCTGAACTACAAAACCCCTGAGAGTAAAAAAGGACCTGACAGCCCATCTTTCTTCCTACAAAGCACAACAGCTAAAGAGCTGTCAGACCAGCAGCATTTGGAAAAGGTTCCCTCCCAAAGCCCAGGACTCCTTGCTGTCTTTAAAAACTTCATGCTTCTTCTACTAATTGTCAGGGGACCCTTCTGAAATCCAGAGATCACAAGCAGAATGAAGCCTGGCCCGGAAAACTGTTGACCCTAAGAAGGAAGATAAACAGGAATAAACAGCAGAGAAAAACCAGCCCAGAGTGGCAGTGTCCCTCCAGCTCCCAGAAGGCAGCTGTGAGCTTTCAATGATGTGAACTCTCCAGAGCATGGCTTCATAAACACTAGTTCCTATTAAGTAATAAATACAGAAATAACCGGAGAAGGTAATGGCACCCCACTCCAGTACTCTTGCCTGGAAAATCCCACGGACGGAGGAGCCTGGTAGGCTGCAGTCCATGGAGTCGCTAAGAGTCGGACATGACTGAGCGACTTCACTTTCTCTTTTCACTTTCATGCATTGGAGAAGGAAATGGCAACCCACTCCAGTGTTCTTGCCTGGAGAATCCCAGGGACGGGGAAGCCTGGTGGGCTGCCGTCTATGGGGTCACACAGAGTCGGACGTGACTGAAGTGACTTAGCATAGCATAGCATAGCATACAGAAACAACAATATACTTAAATCAATCACAAACAAAGCCTGGTTTATCCAGAGTCTCCAAGTAGTAAAAATTGGTTCCAATATAATTTCGCCCACGTCAGAAGTCAGGTTCAAAATGAGTTTTGTAGGGAAACTACAAATTACATTTTTAAAGATTGGTCTATAATTATAGCCTTAATTAATTACACCAGGGATTTGTTCTTGAAAAAGTGTATAAAATGTGTCCTATTTTGCGCTAGGGAGATGGCCTATGGGCAGGAACCCTCTTGTTCCTATAGATCTGAGAACCCTGAGGTTTTCACACGTTAGATTTTGCTTCAGAGAAAGCCTACTCGCTCTCTTAGATGGAAATCCGATAGATGCCGTTTAACAAGGAAAAACCAAAGAAGTACATGCTCTTTGGGGAAAGAAAGTTAACGCAAATAGAAAAGGGTTGGTTTGGAAGGACAAGTAGGTACATTCCCTTCCCTCTCCTGGGTACAAACTTATTTCAGATCTTGGTGTGATTCTTCTCATTTTTAACACTTGTACAAACATCTGCCACCTGTACATCTATTTTTTTTAATTTTGTTTTACTGTGTTAAAAGTCACATAATATAAAACATACTATTTTAACCATTTTTAACTATGCAATTCAGTAGCACCAAGTACATTCCCATTGTTGTGTGACTTTCACCATCATCCATCTCCCAAATTTCTTACCTTTCTAAACTGAAACTCTGTTCCCCCTTAAACACTGTTAAATACTAACTCCCCATTCCTCCACCCCACCCTACTCCCAACCCCCAGCCCCTGGCAATGTACTTTCTGATTCTATGAATTTGAGACTTCTAGGTTATCCTTACATAACTGGAACCCAACAGTATTTGTCTGCATCCAGTGTATATTGGGGGGGCTTCCCCAGTGGCTCAGCGGTGAAGAATCCACTTTTAAAGCAGGAAATGTAGCTTTGATCCCTGGGTCGGAAAGATCCGCTGGAGGAGAACGTGGCAACCCACTCCAGTGTTTTTGCCTGGAGAATCCCATGGAAGAGGAACCTGATGGGCTACAATCTATAGGGTCGCAAAAGGTCAGACACGAATGAAGCGCCTTAGCACACAGGCATGCAATGTATATTGGAAGGCATTTTTAAGGTTAACCTAATACATGTCCTACAAACATCTATTTTTTCAAATTAATTAATTAATTTTTTTTTTACTTTACAATATTGTATTGGTTTTGCCATACATCAACATGCATCTGCCACAGGTGTACATGTGTTCCCCATCCTGAACCCCCCTCCCACCTCCCTCCCCATACCATCCCTCTGGGTCATCCCAGTGCACCAGCCCCAAGCTTCCTGTATCCAGGATCGAACCTGGACTGGTGATTCGTTTCTTATATGATATTATACATGTTTTAATGCCATTCTCCCAAATCATCCCCCGCTCCCTCTCCCATAGAGTCCAAAAGACTGTTCTATACAACAGATCTATTTTTAATGCAATATGTTACACATTCTGTGCTGCAACTGCTTTCCCAACGTTGAATATTCATTCTGGCAATTGCCAGCTCAGCCTTCAGTACAAAGCATTTTAAGTTTGAAGAAATTAGAGTTCTGATCTTAAGCCTGGCAGGTGTTAGGTCTCAGAAATTGGTGAACAAACTCAAGCAACACAGGACAGTTATCTAAATCCAAGTTATCTGCTTCATCCACATCCTGACCCCAACCCCTCAGAAGGCCCTCTGGTAACAGCTGTGAGTATGGTCCTTCACACCCTCTGTCACCAACACCCATGTCTAGTTGGATTTGTTTTTAAGCAAACTTGGGCACATACAGTATGTACTGTGTTGCACCTTGTGCAGTAAGTCCCCTACATGGAAATCTTCAAGTTGAGAACTTTCAAACATGTGAACATGCATTCCATCAACGTCAGGCATGAGTGAAACTGCAGCTTGCCCTCCATCTCCTATTGTTGACGATCCTTCAGCTCTACCATCTCCCACCTCCTTCCTCCCTCCAGCTGGTAACTCTTCTTGCCTGTTCACTCCATGCCAGGACCTGTATGCCAACTGTTGTTCTGTACTACTGCGCTTTTCAATACCCTGTACTGTCATATTAAAAATGTTTTCTTTATTCTCTGTATTTTTTTAATTTATGTATTATCTGTGTGTAAAGTATTACAAACCTATTATAGTACAGTACTATATAGCCGGTTGTCTTAGTTGGGTACCTAGGCTAACTTTTTTGGAATTATGAACACTTCAGACTTGCAAACAGGCTCCCAGGACGGAACTCGTTTGTATGTAGGAGGCTTACTGTACCAAGAACAAGGGGAAAATTCGGCACAGTGGAGACTGCCTCTTACCCTCTCTGGGTATCAAATACAGATTACCTTTTTTGTAAACTCTGGAGGGAGCCTCTTGTGCTGTTAGGGACCTGGTTTTTCCATCTGGAGCAAGGCTCCTGCCCCTTTGCTGCTTTCAGTGTCCTGGTAGCTCGGGCTGACACTAAGCACTATCTGAGAACTCAGGGTTGTTTTTCAGTCTTCTACAGAAGTCTTCCTACACTCTCTGAGCCCTCCACAGGCAGTAACAGATTTCCTTGCCCCATCCCTGGCACCAGAAGTGAGACTCTCTCCATGGAGAGGGATGGTACAGATATGGTGACCAACTCATCCAGGTTCAAAGTGCAAAGTCCGGTATCTTGAGAACCCCCTTAGTCTCAAGGAAACCAGGACAGTTAGTGGCCCTGGGTGGGGATCAAATCCCTAATCCCTTCTTGAGAGCTCAGTCAATGCCGAAATTAGGAGGTTAAGTTGATGGCTGGAACTAAGCAGGGGTGTTTATGCCGAATGTTCTGTGTGCTCAGGATGGTTATGTTTGTGTGTGTGTGTGCCATGCTGTCATGTCCAACTCTTTGCAAACCCATGGATTGTAGCCCACCATGGATTATAACCTGCCAGCTATATAGTAATTCTGTCCATGGAATTATCTCAGCAAGAATACTGGAATGGGTTGCCATTTCCTCCTCCAGGGGATCTTCCCAACCCAGGGACTGGACCCGTGTCTCCAGCATCTTTTGCATTGCAGGTGGATTCTTTTACCGCTGAGCGACCTGGGAAGCCCCTGTGTTTGTGACTGGCATTTATCCAGAGATGAGACGGCAAGCTATGACATTGGTGCACTCCGCTTTTTGGCCTCCACCGTGAACAGCCAGAGAAGCCACTTCCCTGGAATTGTCCTTCATGGGCAGCCCCACTGACTGTCAACCTCCACATGTAATGTGGGCCCTGTGATCTTGCAGCAGAGTTGGACAGCTGGCTCAGCCCCAGAGGAATCCACCCAGAAGCTGGGAAGAGACAGCACCTGAAGTAAAGCAGGCTGGGACTGGATCGGGTGCTGCCTTTCCCCGAGGCTCAGGCGAAATGATGCAGGGTGATCCACCCCCCAAACTGTCTCCCCCAACACATGGCCTGGACCCAGCACTTCTGGGAAGCTGGGACACTTTGCAAAGCTGGAGCTTACAACATGCAAGAAGGGCTGAATAAGTGGCCTGGGTCACCCTGCTCACAACCCATGAGGTTTGACCATCCAGTCTCCCCGGCAGCCCTGGGCCCCTCACTCCACCAAGCACCCCAAGTCACCATCTCCCAGGGTTGAGGGGAGTTTGGAGGAGAATGGATACATATATAGGTATGGCTGAGTCTCTTTGTTGTCCACCTGAAACTATCACAACATTGTAAATTGGTTATGCTGCTGCTACTGCTAAGTCCCGCTGCAGTCGTGCCCGACTCTGTGCTCCCCCCTAAGACGGAGCCCACCAGGCTCCTTCCTCCCTGGGATTCTCCAGGCAGAATACTGGAGCGGGTTGCCATTTCCTTCTCCAATGCATGAATGAAAAGTGGAAGTGAAGTCGCTCAGTCGTGTCCGACTCTTAGCGACCCCATGGACTGGAGCCCACCAGGATCCTCCGTCCATGGGATTCTCCAGGCAAAAGTACGGGGTGGGGTGCCACTGGCTATACTCATATACAATTAGAAGTAAATAAAAAAATAAATCCCCCAGCCTTGCTGGCTTTATGTTTAGTTAACCCTTCCTCCTCTCCCTTAAGAAATGATGCGCAAATTTCATTAGATAATTCCACACGATGGGGTTATTCTATTTTCCTGTCTGTGATGAGAAGATAAATACTTGCAGCCTCCCCTGAGTCAAAACTTGCCAATTTTATTTGCCACTCACATTTCTTAAATTTTTAAAAATAGTCGTAAACTCAGTGTTTAAAAATTGAGAGATCACACTCTACAATCTAAACGTCTTAATGCTCTTTTAATCAAATAAATAAACAAAAATAAAACCCTGGGACCAATAGGCCTGCTCCAACAGTAATCAAGCATGACAGAGTGGAAGACACCTCCTGGAGATGGGCACGGATCCTCCGGTTGTCCACAGTCCTCACCGATCCCTATTGTTATACCTGGCCTTTATTGGCACTAGCGAGTGAGAGCCCTGCCCTTCACCACCAGTGAGGAGACTGTATTTCCTAATCTGCTCTTCGGTGTTTGAGGGCAAAGTAGCTACACCCTGTACCACGTGTAACTGGGACTGCTGCTAAGTCGCTTCAGTCGTGTCCGACTCTGTGCAACCCCAGAGACAGCAGCCCACCAGGCTCCCCCATCCCTGGGATTCTCCAGGCAAAAAGACTGGAGTGGATTGCCATTGCCTTCTCCAATGCGTGAAAGTGAAAAGTAAAAGTGAAGTCGCTCAGGCGTGTCCAACTCCTAGTGACCCCATGGACTGCAGCCCACCAGGCTCCTCCGTCCATGGGATTTTCCAGGCAAGAGTACTGGAGTGGGGTGCCATTGCCTTCTCCGTTACTGGGACTGCTAGGTGCCTAGCCAATATCATCTCTCCTTCTCTCTTTCCTTCCTATCTTTCTCTTTCCTTCCTGAGAGAACCCTGCTTTTATTCTGAGTGGTGATATGCCCTGCTAAATGACTTTATTTCTAGACTGCCTGCAGCTGGAAATGGTCCATGAGATGCTAGAAAAAGTCAATGCATGGGGCTGCTCAAGTAAGCTTCTTAAACGCAGGCTGGTTCAGCAGAGAATCCACTAAGAAGTTAGTGGGCAATCCCCTGCTCCTGTTATCCTGTACTATTATAAGGGCTGATGGCTTGTGTTCCAGCAGCCTATAACTTGTACCATGAGGAGCTTTAAGACTTGGAACCAGCCTTTTAGGTTCACCATGATGGCCTACCCTTACTTTCTGGTCTTAAGGCTATTCTCCTCTAGACACTGATTCAGAATAAGAAGGAACTTAGATGCCTGCTGCTGCTGCTGCTAAGTCCCTTCAGTCGTGTCCGACTCTGTGCGACCCCATAGACGGAAGCTCACCAGGCTCCCCCGTCCCTGGGATTCTCCAGGCAAGAACACTGGAGTGGGTTGCCATTTCCTTCTCCAATGCATGAAAGTGAAAAGTGAAAGTGAAGTCGCTCAGTCGTGTCCGACTCTTAGCGACCCCATGGACTGGAGCCCACCAGGATCTTCCGTCCATGGGATTTTCCAGGCAAAAGTACTGGGGTGGGGTGCCATTGCCTTCCCCGTCCTTAGATGTAAGCAACTCAAATATTTACTTGCAGTGGACTTCTTCACTGGGGGCCCTAATGAAATATATTTTCCTTTAAGGTCTTGGAAGACTCAGTTCCAGAGTCAGGAAATTTTTCCCTTAGGCACTAGAGTGGCAGGACTGTCTACCAGAATTTTCAGTGATGATGATGATGTTCCACCTCTGCTCCATCAATATGGGAGCCACTGGCCACACGTGGTTGTTGAGCTCTTGAAATGTGGCTCATGTGCCCAAGGAATGGAACTCAAATTCAGTTTTAATTAGTTTAAATTTAAATAGACATATGTGTCTCCTGACAACTATATTGGATAGTTCAGCTCTTCCTTCTCTTCTGTACATTATTAGAATTTCCCTTTCAGGCTCCAGAGGTGCTGTTCATCTCAACACCTTCCTTTCTCTAAGACCTAAATTTTGCCTCGATCCTTTGAGTTGCATCAAGTCTGGGTTGGAATCCTAGCTCCCTGCTCACCTGTTACGTTGTTTGGGACAACTTCTTTCTCCTCCTGGGCCCTGGTTTTCTCCATACACAACCTCTCAGGGCTGAGTGCTGCATTAAACACCATGGCATATGCAAATGGCATCTGGCAAGGAATAGTTGCTCAGAAGAATTTTTTTTTAAAAGTTCTTTTTTGTCCTGGTTTCCTGTTACTTGAATTCAAGCTTATCTTTCCTTGCACAGTATCAGCTCCTGGAGTACAAGGTTCTGATTCTCCTTTGAACCTGGTTCAGTTCTCAGGGCTTTGGGCGAGTCAAAAGTCGAGTGACCTGAGCAGCTTTGAGATGGAATCAGTTGCCTGTGTCCTGGGTCCTTCTTCCCCCTCAAGGAGCCCTGCCCCCCACAGTGGGACATGGCACCAGAGGAGTTGGTCTCCAGCTCAGAAGGGGTATGTCTACCCAGATAGCCCCCATATGGTCCTCCAGAGGACTAAGTAATGGGTTTGTCCTTTTTGAATCCCATAGACAGTTCAAGTCCACCCTGTCTGACCTGGCAGCCAAAGTGCCCAACATTTGAGGGATGAGTCACTGCCCCTAGGACCATGTTTTCTTCCAACACAGGTCTTCTGATCTTGTCCCTTTAACAATTTGGATACGGATTTCCTAGGAATTCAATTGGATAGAAGGATACCATTTATGTGTGTTTGGGGGCTCACTAAGTGCCAGACTCTGTAATTACTTCATATGAATAACATCACAGCATTGTCACAACACCCTTATAAAATAGGTCCTATCGTGACGCCCATTATACACAGGGAGAAACTGAGATTCACAGAGGTTAAATAACTTACCTAAGATCACAGAGTTGGTCAGAGTTAGGGTTTGAATCCAGACTCCAAATCCTCCCTCTAAACCACTGTCGCAGGCTCCCTGGGATGCTCCTCATCCTGGAAGATCACGATGAGGTCACTTTAGGGATCATTCCCCAGGTGAATGTTTTTTAAGTATGTCTTATCCTAGAAATGGGATTGCAAGATGAAATTTGGGACACTCTGTTCAAGTTGAGTTTCAGATAAACAACAAATAGTGTCTTAGTGTAAATGTGGCCCATGCAATATTTGGGACATATGTATACTAAAAGAAGTGCTTGCTATTTTCCTGAAGTTCGCATTTACCTGGGCTTCCTTCCTGCATGTTACTTTGTTTGGTCAGCCCACACCAGGCACGCCTGGTCCCATGTACCAGCGGAACTCCCTGCTGCGGGCATTAGACAGGTTATTCTCAATTCAGATCTGCATCAGACTCAAAGAAAGAGAAAACCAGGTCTCCCAGTCACCGTGAAATGTATGAGTGCTTATTGGTTTATCAATTAAGCTGCGCAGGTCTGTGCCACACCAGCTCTCACATGTTCTCTACTGCCATAATTTACAAGAAAGCCTGAGGGGATGGCAAGGCGGGACCCCATTCCTCTCATTTGCTGCCAAGATACAGTGCTACCAGTCATCCTTGTCAATCTCTGGATTAATCATTTAGCCGTCGTAAAGGACTCATTAAAAATGCCCAGATTTATAGGAAACACCTCCCACCCAGTTCAGAGGCAGGCCAAGTCTGGAGCCCTTGTACCCACTCGCTCTCTGAGCCCCATGACAATACAGCTGACTGTAATTACACCCCAATGTTTGGAAATGGGTGTGGGAGGTGGGGTGAGTGGGTGGAGAGAGGTGGGGAGAAAAGCAGAGTCCCTGAAACTCCAGGGGCCGCGCTTCGAGGAGGCAGTGCCTGGTGGGGAGCCCTTCCCAGACCCCTCCCCACCTGGACTCAGGCTCCTTCACCCCTCATCCTCCCCAGAGGCTGTTCTGCTCTCTGCATCCTGCATGCGCTGGTGGGCAGAGTAGACTTGACTCTTCTCTCTCTTGTTGTAAGTATGTGCTGACTGGATGGTCTAACATGTGAATGAAAATCCTTGCACCACCCCTGTCTTCCCTGCCTGCATGTCCTTGCACTCACATGCACGGGTCTGTCCCCCGAGCTTCTCTGAATGCCTGCTGGTAGGCCATGGAGGCGCTGGGTACACTGTCCTTCTCTGACCATCAAGCCCCACAGCTGGTCATGATGGGGCTCCTTTCCAAGCTCGGGGGGTGCAGTGGCCAACATGCTGCCCCTTCACCGTTTTTGATCTCTGGGCTTTACCCCCTAACCCCCTACTTTTAAATGCGGACTTTGTTTCCTTTTTTTTTTTTTTGGCCACCCCTTGGGGCTATGGGATCTTATTTTCCAGACCAGGGATTAAACCTGGGCTCTCAACAGTTGAAAGCACAGAGTCCTATCACTGGACTGCCATTCCCAATAATATTTTTTTTTCTGTATATCGTAACTCTGGCATTCTCATCTAATCCCTTTCTGAACCTCCCCCATCCCTTTTAAATCTTTTTTTTTTTTTTAATGCTTGTTTCTTTAGGCTGATAGCTCAGGTTTGGGAATTACTGGGTGAGATGAGCTCACAGGGAGGGAGGAACTCTGACCCATTGTCACCTGTCCCAGGCCACCATCCTCTCACCTGATCTCGCTACCAGCACCTCCCTATGCGCCCTGCTCCCACCCTGGCCCCTGCGCTGTCTCTTCCCAACACAGAAGCCAGGGGGCGCTGTTGAAACCAAAGGTGGATCAAGTCCCTCTCTGAAATCCCTGCAATGGAGTCCTTCACGTCCAGGGTGATCACTGAGGTCATTATAACGACTTCTAAAGCCCTGGAGCAGAGTCCTGCAACTTCCACATCTCTGACATTTGGGGTGGATAATTCTCTGGTGGGGTGTCCTGTGCATTGTCAGGTATTAGCAGCATCTCGAAGCTCTATCTATTAGACTGCGGTAGCACCCTTCACCTAGGTATAACAGCCAAACAGCCACCCAACCCCAGCACTCCTTAAGCCATCATGCTTTGTTTCTAACACAATACTTTCATCTGACAGGCTGTACTTTTATTTATATGTTAAATAAGTAGAATATTGCATGATATACAGCCGGAGGTGCAGCTGCTAGGCTGTGGCTCCAGGTGGGTCAACTATGGGCTGTTTGGAATCCCAACCACTGTTTATTTGCAACGGATGTGCACTAAGCCACTGGAGGAAAATGTGAATTCGGAAAATTGGAGCCTCAACATTATTTGAAATCCATGAGGTGGAGAAGTTTGATCAAGTGTGAAATTGTTTCATCCCAACATAAGATATTGCAATATTACATGTATCCTTTTTAAAGGACCTTTGGATTTCTTAAAAACGTCATTTCACTTGTGTTTTCTTCCTTTTATGAATGCTGTTTTAACATTTTTAAGATTTTATTCCTTACTTATTCAAAATTTTTTACAGATAGTAACAAATACATGAAGACCATCTTCAGCTAAATTCGTTCACAGGAATCATGTGGTCATAACAATCATAAGATCTGACATAAACTAGGTAAGTTAATCACAGCAAGTTCAAGGTTGTTTTTTTTTTTTTTAAGATGATAGTTTTTTTGAAAATTTTAAACAGAACTCAGTATCAAATATATTCCCATAATCTTTTGTATTTTGTCCTCCTTATCATAATTGTAGAATATTTTTAATGAAATGGATTTTTTTTTTCACCAAGCTCCATGCAGATGCCCCCCACCTGTCTGGCTGACCCCAGTGCACAGTCAAAATACTATAATTTTCTGTCTGTACTAGTTGTTAGCAAGGGGTAGTGCTGGCCTAGAGAACAGAGGTTAGATTCTTAGTGTCCAGTGTCAGGCTTGGCTCAAGAGATGGACACAAAGGTCTTTGCTGCAGATGATTTAGTGAGTACATGCAGGCTTTTTTTTTTTTTTTAGCTTATAACAAAAATCAGCCCATCCTTACTTCAACAGGGACCCACCCACAGTGAAGCAGCCTGGATATGACAAGAGGAGGAGTCAGAGTGTGCTGGGCACCTTTCTCAGACTGGGGGTTCCAGTGAGCAGCAGGCTTGCCTTCAGAACCCACTCTGGGGGTGCCGCCTTGTACCTGGCCTGGGATGTCTCAGTCAACAAGACCCAGTGCCTGTCCCATGGAGCTCACACGCTCATGGTGAAATCATTCCATGGGAGGCCTGTGATGAGCACTTTATACGCATTAACCTGCTTCATCCTCACATCAACTCTCTAAGGGAGACAGTAATATATTGATGATCAGAGAGGTTGGGTGACTCATCCGAGGTCACACAGTAGCACCTGATGTTTGAAGCATGTGCTAATCCTACCGTCTTTCTCAGGGGTGGCAACTGAAGGCGGCGTCAGGCTTGGCAACCATGTCTGGTGTTCAAGGTGACTTCAGAGGCCCCGGTGCCCTGACCTGGGGGTCTTGGGCAGCAGGGCAGGACCCTGCATGCCGGGACACGAGCACGTCATGCTCCCAGTCGGCAGTCTCATCCCTGAGATTCCCTTTCATCCCAGAAAACCTGCCATTATTCACGGGAGATAAAAATCAGCGTTCAACCCATTCCAAATTGCAACTGGATGAATCCCGGGACAGCTGCCACAGACTCTTGGGGTTGCGCCGAGTTTACGGCTCAGGCAGAAGGATCGGAGGCAGGGACAGACGGAGCACCGCCACGAGGACACTCCAGGCGGACGAGTCGCAATGGCGAGCCCGTCGTGTTTTTCTGGGCATGGAGTCCGCCGTCCCCAGAACATATCTGGCGAGCTGGCACCGTCTTGTTTTCTCGTCGGGCACTGAGGGGGAGCTTTGTGGTTTCTTTGCACCAAAGTTTGTGTTGGCTGCTGCGATATATACACAGATGTTTCAGGTGGAGCCACAGTTCCTGTTCTCCTTTCCCCCGGTAGATAAATTACCAGATTTCCAGAGGGAATCCTAACCCTGTCCGCCTCCTTTATTCCCTGCTCTACTCCACCTCAGGAATTCCCACCAGCTTTACAAGCATCAACATAAAATGAGAAGAAGATTCATGTTTAATTAATTTTAACTTTAAAATAGATCCATTTTCTTTAGACTCAGAGCCTGAAAAAATCTGTCCTTAGGCCATAATCAGAAATGTGGGCACAAATTTGGAGGCAAATACATCCAGGGAGCAGCATGTGATGGTGCAAAGCTAGACACAATCTAAATGCCCAACAATGGGGGAAGGCTCAATTATGACAAAACCTCAGGGCGGCATGGGCTCTTGTGCAATCCCAGAAGGCATTGTTTTCCAGGAAGACACAATGACATGGGAAAATTCTCATGGCTTGAAATTAAATGATTAAAACCTACACTCTAAACTGTAAGTAATGAAGGGAGTTTATATAATTACATCTCAAATGTGGTGTGTGTGTGTGTGTTAGAAAATAGAAGGAAATATGCTAAGATCTTAATGGTAATTATCTCTATGCAGTGCAATCTTTATTTTCTTTTTTTATATCTTTATTTTCCAAACTTCTACTTTAATAACCTTTAACTTTAAATAATAATCAGGAACAAAAATGTTGTTTTAAAATGTCTTTTCCTCTCTCTCTTTTATTTATTTATTTTTCCAATTTTTTTGGCCATGAGGCCTGTGGGATCTTGTTCCCCGACCAGGGATCGAACCTGCACCCCCTGCTTTGGCAGTGCAGATTTTTAACCACCAAATCACCAGGGAAGTCCCTGCTTTCTTAATTGCCCCTAACTACAACATGAACATACACTTCTTACAAAGGATTAAAGTAATATTCATTTTATTTTTCTGGGGAAAGAAGCAAATGTATATTCCATAATGTATGGTGAAGGAGGTTATTTGATGTCATGGAATAAAATAACATCAAAGCAACACAACTTCAGAGGGGAAAGAAATTAGCAGCTGGAAATGGCAGGCACCGATGAGATTGATTTTGGCACCAACAACAGGTTCATAATCCCAAGATATTAAAACACAAAGCACATAAAACGAAATGCCAACTAGAAGAGAAGATTAATTGACTTAGATCTTCAAAAGCACAGAAACAAGACTTTATTTGTTTCTTGCTAAAGATATTTCCCTTTTATTTCCTCTCCTTCGTCTCCCTCCTATTGTCTGAAACCAGAATAAGCTGCAATCATTTTCAAGGTGTCCTAGCATTTTACCAGCACTTACTTAAAGCCTATATCCCATCTGGATGGTTTCACTGCAGTGTTCTGCATCCAGGTGCTTGGTTGTGACCCACCCCACAAAAGGAGGGCCCCACCCCAGACCCCTCCTGGTGCTCCTGTACTGAGATTTTAATCTCCTTGTTAAGATCTCACAGTGACATTATAATGAGGGTTATTCTTCCTATAATTCCCATTTTACAGAACAGGAAACTGAGGCTCAGTGGGAAAAAGGAATTGGTGCAAGCTCTCCTAGCCAGGAAGCAGGGGAGCCAATATTCAGATGTCAGCCTGTCTTCATCCAAAGCTTTGTGAATCCTGCACATGAGGGTGAGCCCTGAATGGAGAGCAGCCAGATTAGTTTTACCTGGAAAACAAGTGAAAACTGCGATTCTGAGGCAAAAAGTGCACTGTGTGTTTAGCCTGGCTGATTGGTGGAAAACAGAATCTCAGTGGAGAACTGCATGGCCCACTGTCCAGGGTGGGTCTGCAAGGAGGACCAGAGCTCCTCGAAGCCATGCCAGCCTTGCTGTGGAGAGTGCAGCATCAACACCTTCACAAGTGCCCCAGCAGGTAAGAAGGGCTCAGCAGATGAAGGCGGTGGAAGACAACTCCTCGCCCAGCAGAAATCTATAAATCAAGTGATTGCAACAGGGGAGTTGACTGAAACAGACCAGCAATAAACAACCACTCAGTCATTTTTATTATTTCTTTTTCTGAAACTAATCAATTCAGTGTGAGTCAATTTGCAGAGGCTGAGACCTTTCCCTAGAAGTGATGGTGTCCTGACTAATTGTATCAATGAGCACATCGCAAAGATGACTCCCATCTTCCTGAAGGGTCCTGGGAAATAGCCATTGCTCAAAGAGCCTGGAGTTCCCAGGGCTCCAAATTCGGTGGTTGTGGTTGTGTTGCTGGGTAAAATATAGCACATATAATGGGACATTCTATCCTACAAAAGTATATGTTGTTTACCTAAAATTCTGATTTAATGAGGTGTCCTGTCTTGTGATTTATCTCCAAACCTACCTATTCATCATTCTTGTTGTTTGAGCAAAGGTGACATACACCCAGCAAAACTAAACAAGACAGATGAGAGACTTCTACAATGGAAATGGACACTTCACTGCCTTGCCTAAAACACGTTAACCATTTCTTATTGCTCTTAACAATGGTTTGCAAACTGAGTATGCATCAAACTGATGCACTGGAGGGCTTGGGAAAACATTGTTTGCTGGGTCCTGCTCCTAGAATGTCTTGCTCAGTAGGTCTGGGGTAGAGACTGAGAATTTGTGTTTCTAACAAGTGCCAAGATGCTAGTGCCAGTTCCATACTTTGAGATCTGTGTTCTTAGGATGCAGATTAATCCTCCATCATCCTCCACCGCCATGCCCCCTGTTACCCTTCGTGGTCCAGCTCCTGCTGACCCCACTGGCTTATCTCTCATGATCTCCCTCACTCTCTGAGCTCTCTGGCCTCCCTGTGGTTCATCGAGAGAACTCTTCTCAAATTCTCACAGGGCCTTTGCACATGCTGTTCCTTGCCATGCACTTGGCCCCACCCCATCCCTATTAACTTAGGTAGGAGGTATCCTGATTACCTGCATTTCACAGATGTACAAACTGAGATTTGGAGAACCTGAGTCACTTGCCCAAAGCCAAGTTGATAGTAAGAGAGAGAGAGTCAGGGACCTAGAATTTCATCCACTATAGATTCACAGATTTAGAGAATGAACTTATGGTTGCTGAGGGCAAAGAAGGAGGAAAGAGATAGTTATGGAGTTGGGGATCAACATGTACACACTGCAGTATTTAAAATGGAGAGCCAACAAGAAGCTACTATATAGCGTAGGGAACTCTGCACAATGTTATGTGGCAGCCTGGATGGGAGAGGGAGAGTCTGGGGGAGAGTGGATATATGTATATGTATGGCTGAGTCACTTTTCTGTCCACCTGAAACTCGCAACATTGATAATCGACTATGTGTTAGTCATTCAGCCATGTCCAACCCTTTGTGACCCCATGGACTGTAGTCTGCCAGCCTCCTCTGTCCATGGGATTTTCCAGGCAAGAATACTGGAGTGGATTGCCACCTCTTTCTCCAGGCAATTGGCTATGTCTATAATAGCCAGAATGCTCAAACTACCGCACAATTGCACTCATCTCACATGCTAGTAAAGTAATGCTCAAAATTCTCCAAGCCAGGCCTCAGCAATACATGAACCGTGAACTTCCTGATGTTCAAGCTGGTTTTAGAAAAGGCAGAGGAACCAGAGATCAAATTGCCAACATCCACTGGATCATCGAAAAACCAAGAGAGTTCCAGAAAAGCATCTATTTCTGCTTTATTGACTATGCCAAAGCCTTTGACTGTGTGGATCACAATAAACTGTGGAAAATTCTGAAAGAGATGGGAATACCAGACCACCTGACCTGCCTCTTGAGAAACCTATATGCAGGTCAGGAAGCAACAGTTAGAACTGGACATGGAACAACAGACTGGTTCCAAATAGGAAAAGGAGTACGTCAAGGCTGTATATTGTCACCCTGTTTATTTAACTTATAGGCAGAGTACATCATGAGAAATGCTGGACTGGAGGAAACACAAGCTGGAATCAAGATTGCTGGGAGAAATATCAATAACCTCAGATATGCAGATGACACCACCCTTATGGCAGAAAGTGAAGAAGAACTCAAAAGCCTCTTGATGAAAGTGAAAGTGGAGAGTGAAAAAGTTGGCTTAAAGCTCAACATTCAGAAGATGAAGATCACGGCATCTGGTCCCATCACTTCATGGGAAATAGATGGGGAAAGAGTGGAAACAGTGTCAGACTTTATTTTTCTGGGCTCCAAAATCACTGCAGATGGTGACTGCAGCCATGAAATTAAAAGACGCTTACTCCTTGGAAGGAAAGTTATGACCAACCTAGATAGCATATTCAAAAGCAGAGACATTACTTTGCCAACAAAGGTTTGTCGAGTCAAGGCTATGGTTTTTCCAGTGGTCATGTATGGATGTGAGACCTGGAATGTGAAGCTCTGATCTGATAATAGCCAGGACATGGAAGCAACCTACATGTCCATCAGCAGATGAATGGATAAGAAAGCTGTGGTACATATACAAAATGGAGTACTACTCAACCATTAAAAAGAATACATTTGAATCAGTTCTAATGAGGTGGATGAAACTGGAGCCTATTATACAGAGTGAAGTAAGCCAGAAAGAAAAACACCAATACAGTATCAGATCAGATCAGATCAGTTGCTCAGTCGTGTCTGACTCTTTGAGACCCCATGAATCACAGCATGCTAGGCCTCCCTGTCCGTCACCAACTCCCAAAGTTCACTCAGACTCACGTCCATCGAGTCAGTGATGCCATCCAGCCATCTCATCCTCTGTCGTCCCCTTCTTCTCCTGCCCCCACTCCCTTCCAGCATCAGAGTCTTCTCCAGTGAGTCAACTCTTCGCATGAGGTGGCCAAAATACTGGAGTTTCAGCTTTAGCATCATTCCTTCCAAAGAAATCCCAGGGCTGATCTCCTTCAGAATGGACTGCTTGGATCTCCTTGCAGCCCAAGGGACTCTCAAGAGTCTTCTCCAACACCACAGTTCAAAATTCTTCAGCGCTTAGCCTTCTTCACAGTCCAGCTCTCACATCCATACATGACCACTGGAAAAACCATAGCCTTGACTAGACGGACCTTTGTTGGCAAAGTAATGTCTCTGCTTTTGAATATGCTATCTAGATTGGTCATAACTTTCCTTCCAAGGAGTAAGCGTCTTTTAATTTCATGGCTGCAGTCACCATCTGCAGTGATTTTGGAGCCCAGAAAAATAAAGTCTGACACTGTTTCCACTCTTTCCCCATCTATTTCCCATGAAGTGATGGGACCAGATGCCGTGATCTTCGTCTTCTGAATGTTGAGCTTTAAGCCAACTTTTTCACTCTCCACTTTCACTTTCATCAAGAGGCTTTTGAGTTCTTCTTCACTTTCTGCCATAAGGGTGGTGTCATCTGCATATCTGAGGTTATTGATATTTCTCCCAGCAATCTTGATTCCAGCTTGTGCTTCTTCCAGTCCAGCGTTTCTCATGATGTACTCTGCCTATAAGTTAAATAAACAGGGTGACAATATACAGCCTTGACGTACTCCTTTTCCTATTTGGAACCAGTCTGTTGTTCCACGTCCAGTTCTAACTGTTGCTTCCTGACCTGCATACAGGTTTCTCAAGAGGCAGGTCAGGTGGTCTGGTATTCCCATCTCTTTCAGAATTTTCCACAGTTTATTGTGATCCACACAGTCAAAGGCTTTGGCATAGTCAATAAAGCAGAAATAGATGTTTTTCTGGAACTCTCTTGCTTTTTTCATGATCCAGTGGATGTTGGCAATTTGATCTCTGGTTCCTCTGCCTTTTCTAAAACCAGCTTGAACATCTGGAAGTTCACGGTTCATGTATTGCTGAAGCCTGGCTTGGAGAATTTTAAGCGTTACTTTACTAGCGTGTGAGATGAGTGCAATTGTGTGATAGTTTGAGCATTCTTTGGCATTGCCTTTCTTTGGGATTGGAATGAAAACTGACCTTTTCCAGTCCTGTGGCCACTGCTGAGTTTTCCAAATTTGCTGGCATATTGAGTGTAGCACTTTCACAGCATCATCTTTCAGGATCTGGAATAGCTCAACTGGAATTCTATCACCTCCACTAGCTTTGTTCGTAGTGATGCTTTCTAAGGCCCACTTGACTTCACATTCCAGGATGTCTGGCTCTAGGTCAGTGATCACACCATCGTGATTATCTGGGTCGTGAAGATCTTTTTTGTACAGTTCTTCTGTGTATTCTTGCCATCTCTTCTTAATATCTTCTGCTTCTGTTAGGTCCATACCATTTCTGTCCTTTATTGAGCCCACCTTTGCATGAAATGTTCCTTTGGTATCTCTGATTTTCTTGAAGAGATCCCTAGTCTTTCCCATTCTGTTGTTTTCCTCTATTTCTTTGCATTGATCACTGAAGAAGGCTTTCTTATCTCTTCTTGCTATTATTTGGAACTCTTCATTCAGATGCCTATATCATTCCTTTACTAATGCATATATATGGAATTTAGAAAGATGGTAACAATAACCCTGTATATGAGACAGCAAAAGAAACACTGATGTATAGAACAGTCTTTTGGACTCTGTGGGAGAGGGTGAGGGTGGGATGATTTGGGAGAATGGCATTGAAACATGTATAATATCAAATATGAAATGAGTCGCCAGTCCAGGTTCGATGCACGATACTGGATGCTTGGGGCTGGTGCACTGGGACGACCCAGAGGGATGGTACGGGGAGGGAGGAGGGAGGAGGGTTCAGGATGGGGAACACATGTATACCTATGGCAGATTCATGTTGATATATGGCAAAACCAATACAATATTGTAAAGTTAAAAAATAAATTAAAAAGTAAAAAACAATATAAAAATAAAAAGTTAAAATGAAAAATAAAATTTCATCTGCATCTCCAACACCTGCCTCCTTTCTGCCAAGGTGCTGCTTCCCCCAACTGGAAGTATTCTGTTTCAATCCTCTTAAATGTTGGCTTTTGTGAGATTGCTACTTGACAGTTATTTATCTTCAAACCAAACCCCTGGGGTTGAGTATTTCAAGATTTGTAAAACAAGTTCACATTCACCCTTTGACACCCTTCAAGATCCAATAGACTTGGCTCATATCCCCTCTCAGTGTCTCAATACTCTTGACTGAACTCAAGAGTACTCATTTCCCCATCCCGGAATTCACAGGCACACACTTCTGTAGACAGAGCTTTGACGCTGAAGTTGTCATGGCAACTGAATCTCATTCTCTGAGTCTTCCTCTAGTGGTAGGATGGCACCAGCTTCCTCTCTTCTGTTAGAAGATAACGTCAGCTCTTGGCATCTGCCAGTAAAGGTGGGACAAGGTTATGTTTCCTGGTGGGTGAGTGGAGCCCACGCTTTATTTTATTTTTTTAAGCTTTTATTTATTTACTTTTGGCCGAGGGTAGCATGTGGGAATCTTAGTTTCCTGAAAGTGAAAACGTTAGTCATTCAATTGTGTCTGACTCTGTGACCCCATAGACTGTAGCCCACTAGGCTCCTCTGTCCATGGGATTCTCCAGACAAGAATGCTGGAGTAGGTTGCCATGCCCTCCTCCAGGGGGATCTTCCTGACCCAGGGATTGAACCTGGGTCTCCCACATTGCAGGCAGACTTCTTTACCATCTGAGCCACCAGGGAAGCTTAGTTCCCTGACCAGACATCAAACCCATGCCCTTTGCAGTGAAAATGTGGAATTATAACCACTGGACCACCAAGGAACTCCCAGGGAGGGTTCCTTTAAAGTTCGTTTAAAGAAATGAAGATTGAGCTGAGACCTGAAGGAAATGTCAGCTGAGCAGAGGCAGCTGGAGTTGGGTGGTGGGTGCCTTCCAGTCTGAGGGAAGAACCTAGCAGAAAGGAAGCAAGTGCGTTACAAGGCTGTAATCAAGGTGTCAGCTGGGATGAAATCTCGTCTGCATGTTCGGCTGGGGAAGGATTTACTTGGAGCTCTCTCAGTGGTTGTTGGCAGGATCCAGTCGCCCAGAGGTTGCTAGATGATGCTCATCACGGCTTTTCTGGGTATTGGCTAGAAGTTGCCTTCAATTCCTCGTCCTGTGGACCTCTGCATCATGGCAGCTGGCTTCCTCAAAGTGTGCAAGGGGGAAAAGGCCACAGAGAGAGTCTGGCAGGAGACAGATGTCACAGTCTTTTGTAACCTAACCCTAGAAATGACATCTATCCCTGTTGGTGTCTGCTGCTGGTTAGAAGTGCAGGACTGGCCCAGCCCACACTCACAGAGAGGACTTCTCACAAGGGTGTGACCACCAGCAGGTGTGGGCCATTGGGACCATCCTGGAGTCCGCCTTCAGCAATGGAGGGAGACAGGAAAGATGCAAGTGGTCAGATGTGTGAGCAAGCGGGTTTCTGAGAGTCATAAGTCAGGTGATAAGAGGATGATGGATAAATTGACACTCCATGAGGACAGGGACCGATCCCTCCTGCTCTGCTATTGTTCATTCACTGAGTCATGACCGACTCTTTGCGACCCCAGGGACTGCAACACTCCAGGCCTCCCTGTCCCTCAGCATCTCCAGGAGTTTGCCCAAGTTCGTGTCCATAGAATCAGTGATGTTATCCAACCATCCTGCTCTGTACCACCAGCCTTCTGGCTGCAGCCTGGGACACCATCACCAAGGCAACGGTGAGTTAGTGAATGGAGTTATTTGTCAGATGTAGATATCTTATGTATCACAGCACTGGGGCCAACGTTCTGCTTTCTGGTGCCAGACCAAGATGCCATCTACCAAAGCCTCCACTGAATGGATGTATTTCCTGTTTGGGGTTTTCCCATTTATTTTTCTTTTCCTAAAAGCCACTTACTGAGTTTTCTTAGCTCTGGGTTGGGTATTTAGTGGTTGTTTGGGTTCACATCTTTGGAGGAATTAATAAGAAAGTTTTCAGCCTCTCCCAGGAATACAGTTTCTGGGCTTCCCTCCCTGTCTTTCCCTCAGCAAAGGTACACACACACATTTCACAAGAGAAACACAGCACCTACTTACTGCCCTCCTCTCAAAAGGTGAGTATTCATGTCCCGAACGGAAAGCTTAGGATTTTACTTAATAAGCTCTTAACTGCCCTCCTGTCTCCATTTTAAAAAACTCTGCAGAGAACTGGAGATTTAACACAGATCTGTCTGAGCCCAGAGCAAAACTAAAACTGGATTAAAAGAAATTCCTCTGGGAAAAAAAAAATCCTGTATAAAACAGGAAAGAAATAGCTAGGAAGCTGATCCAGTCATACAGAGTTGCTTCGTGGGGAGACACAGGATGAGCCGCATCATATGGGTCTGTCTCAGTGTCTCCTTTTCAAACTTGTCAAAGTTGCAAAGAAAAAAAGTATTAGCGCTCAGTCGTGTCTGACTCCTTGCGACCCCATGGACTGTGGCCCATCAGGCTCCTGTGTCCATGGGATTTTCCAGGTGAGAATACTGGAGTGGGTTGCCATTGCCTCCTCCAGGAGATCTTCTCAACCCAGGGATCAAACCGGCATCTCCTGTGTCTCCTGAACTGCAGGCAGATTCTTTATCCATGCAAGGATGTCTCTAAACATCCTTATGGCTCCAGGAGGCTTGGATTCCACTTCTCACCTCTGCCATCAGAGGGGCACCCTGGACCTGTGACCACTGCCCCACCCGAGCTGCTGTTGGCAGAACCCGGCGTGGATCCTTTGCCTATAGGAAGGGAGCCGGGTCCCCCCCATGCAGCGCTCTCATTGTACATTTGGTTTTAATTCTCCAAATTCCTTTGCACATTTTGCTGTCACGATGAGATAAAATCGAGCACATGTGAACCGAGAGCCGAGAGGGCCTGGGAAAACTCAAGAGAAGAAAAGCGAGTCTGTGGTTGCTAGGACTGCCCTCCTGAATGTGCCCACCTCAGGATGGGGGGCTTACCTGGGCCGATGAGTGAGCAGAGCTGTGTGGCCCAGCTGGGCTGGGGTCCCTCCACAACCTCCTGGCGTGGAGGGCTGGAAGGGGTGGCCCTACTGAACCCAGCAACTCTTTCCTGGCCCAGAGCTCCCTAAGGGGTGGGGCTCCAGAAGTCACAGATGTTTTCAAAGAAATAGGGGAAGGAGCTACATAAACCCCATGACAGATTAGGGTCCAGGAGGGCCCACACACATGCTCACACACACACCCTCCCATGTAGTCAGTGGACCAGGGTCCCTGGAAAGATACCAGATTGCCTGGATTCTTCAAACAAGTTCAGGAATTTACATTCTTCTGTGAAGTCTTCCAACACTGAAATGTCAAGACCTCACCAGGGGCCAAGCCAAGTGCACTGGCTGATCCCACAGGGTCTGTGGGCTGCCCACCCGCCTCCCTGGTCATCAGGGTTGCCTCGGCCTTCTCAGATTGACCTCTTGCTCTGGGTCGTGCAGAAATGTGTGATTTAACAAGCAATTACTACAGCTCAGACACGGCCCCAAGGGCGTGACAGATCTTGTGCTGTGCTGTGCTTAGTCGCACAGGCGTGTCTAACTCTTTGTGACCCCGAGGACTGTAGCCCATCAGGCTCCTCTGTCCATGGAGATTCTCCAGCAAGAATACCTGGAGTGGGTTGCCATGCCCTCCTCCAGGGGACCTTCCCAAACCAGGGATCAAATCCAGGTCTCCTGCCTTGCAGACGGATTCTTTACCTTCTGAGCCACCAAGGAAGCCCAACAGACCTTAGCTCATTCAATGCCCACAGCAGCCCTGCACTGTGAGGAAACTGAGGCCCCTGGGGGTACAGACTTTCCTTGCCTTTAAGAAGCTTGCAACCTCTGAACAAATACTTCCTCTTCTCTGAGCCTTGGTGTACTCAGCTCACTAAACCTTTGGTAATGGAAAACAATGGTTATGCTCGTGGAGGGATTTGTGTAGAGGAACAAGAAGCCACAGGAGAGGACTGTGTACCTGGCTTAGTCACAAGCTAAGGCCCTTTAGCAGTTGCATTTGTTAGGGTTGAATCATGTCCCTCCCCAAATTCATATTTGAAGTCCTAACCCCCAGATTCGCAGAACATGACCATATTTGGGAACAGGAGTTCGCAGACATAATTAGTTAAATACAGATGAGGTCATGCTGAGTAAGGCTGATGTTCTTTTTTTTTTTTCTTAATATTCTAAGTTTTTTCATTTTTTTTATTTATGGCTCTGCTGGGTCTTCTTGTTGCAGTGGTTTCTTTTGGAAGCACGGGCTCTAGGGCACAGACTTCAGTAGTTTTGGCACTTTGGCCCAGTAGTCACAGCTCACGGGCTCTAGAGCACAGGTTCAGTAGTTGTGGTACTCAGGATCAGTCACTCTGTGGGATGTGGAGTCTTCCTGAACCGGGGATGGAACTCGTGTCCCCTGCTTTGGTATTCTTATCCACTGAGCCACCAGGTGGACATCCACTGATGTCCTTTTACAGAAAGGAGAGCTTTGGATGCAGGGAGAGCCCCGTGTGAAGACTTAAGCAGTGCTGCCTGGGCCCAGGAGCATCAGAAGCTGTTGGGGAAGGCAGGGGCGAGAGGCCTGAAACAGATGCTTCTCTTCAGAGGCAGCATGGCTCTGCCAGTATCTGGATCTCAGACCTGCAGCCTCCTGAATTGTGAGACCATAAATTTCTGTTATGGCTCCAGAAACTTATAGATCATTACCATTCTGGCACAAACTACAGTATCATGGTTCCTTCCCTTTGCTTGTTAATTTTTTATGTGTCTAGTTAGAGAAGGTTGATTTTCAGTTCATCTTTTAAAAGTTTATTAGAGTACTTGTTCTTTAAAGCACTGAACTGGAGGCTGGGGTAGGGCAAAGGGCTATGGATGAGTGAGCTGGCAGGGGGGGCACCTCCCACATTCAAAACCCGCATCCTTATCCAGGACATCAGTGGTACCCAAGGCAGGGCAAGAAAGCCATTTTGAGGTGAGGGGCTCTGGACCGTGGAGCCGTCTCATCCATTGCCTGCTGCAGTTTGTGTAGACCTGTGGTTCTCAGCCAGGAAGATTTTGATCCTCCCCCCACTGCAGGGGACACTTTGGTTGTTACAAGTTGGGGAGGTGCTACTTGTGTCTAGTGGGCAGGGATGCTGCTAAACATGCCACCGTGCACAGGACAGCCCACCACAGAGAGCTCCCAGCCCCAATGGCAGTGGTGCTGCAGCTGAGAGCCCTGCTGTAGACGAAAGACACAGGGGTGAGGACCCCGGCTGGGGCCCTGCCCTGCCTGCACTCTACCCTTCTCTGAGCCTCAGACCCCTTATCTGTAAGTTAAGCCATGCAGGAACTCTAAGGCTTGTCATCCTGAGCCTGGCAGGTAGCAAGAGTTCAACCAGCTCTCCTCCTGTCACTTGTCCCATTTTGCAGGGAAGTTGTTGCAGAGGTGCTGGCTTTACTGTATCTGCTTCCCTAAAAGGGAATATTTTAGATTAAGATAAAATGTGTCCCATAAATTGTGATTGAACATGTTTTTAAAGATTCATATTGCTGCATTTCCTTGATCCTAAGAGGCTGTTATTTATAATGCAGACTTCAGTTTAACAAGAACTTCTTGGAGGTGGGGCAGGGGGAGGCAACTCCACAGTAACTGTACCTGTTGATTGCATCTTATTTCAGGTGCATCTTATTTCAGCTCCAAACTAAACTGGGGAGTTCCAGCTTCCACCTTGGAGCTAACGTCACCACTGTGCTGCATTCAGAGGAAATACAAACCCAATCCCCAAAGCCTTGACAAGCCACGTTTATCCTTACTGGAATCTGTTTAAGGATTAAGAGGAAATTGCTCAGCATATCAAGCAGCAAAACTTTTCTAAGAATAAATGATTCATAGCATGGTCTGAGCTCTTACTGTGAAAGGCCAAGGTATGGATCAGCATCTATTCAAGAATAAAGCAGAGTGAAAAGAGAGTCAACTGTCCCCTAAGACACTCAAACTAGATGAAAATCCACAGAAGTGTAATGAACAGAAGGAACATTTGGGTGAAAAATGGGTGGATGGAAGGATGGATAACTAAATGATTGGATATATGAAATGAAGATAAATTAACAGAGAAACAGAGGCTAATCAATGAGACAGAAGCAGATATAGAGATACACAGTGCCTGCTATGTCTCTTCCGTTGTGTCTGACTCTGTGCAATCCTATGGGCTGTAACCCACCAGGCTCCTCTGTCCATGGGATTCTCCAGGCAAGAACACTGGAGTGGGTTGCTGTGCTCTCCTCCAAGAGAGAACTCTTTTTCAGATCAGCCGCGCCCGAACCGACCCCTCCCTTCAAGGCATGCATAATTCATTAAAAATAATAATGCAGCTTGATTGGCACCCAATTCATTCCCAGACAGTCCAGTCTCACTCCCCTGTTCTCCTCCTCCAAGAGTAGAGTCTTTGAAAAATTTCTAATCCTCTTGTGATTTCCAGATACAGAAAGTTAGATAAACAGGCAAAACAAAAAGAAATGAGTTGGTTCCTCCGTCACAGGTGGCACTGGTTCGGTGTGAGACCGCTGGGGGAGAAACTGACTCGTGGCACGGAGGCTGAGGGACACTCAACATATCTTCAGACTGGCCAGTGCTCAGCATCCTGCCCTTTCATTGAGGTGCAGCTCAAAGAGATGTTCTTTTCTTCTTTCCTTGCCCAGGTGACTTCTAAAGAGAGTCTACCTTGATTTGATTTAAGAAACAGTCTTCAGCTCTTCCTCTATTTGCCCTCCCCACTCTCACTGCTCCTGGTGACTAGCCACATCCAGAGAGGGAGGTAGCCTTCAATACTTTGCCTCGTCTGATCTTGCTGTTACATTCCCAGCTCATAGTGACAATCTACCTCTGACTGCCCCACTTCTATTCTTCTCTGCTTCTAGTGAAAAGTGCAATAATTGTCTTTGGTTCACTTGTCGCCCATTCGTAGCTTGCCTTGGTAGTACCTTGAGACTTAATTGGTTCAGGATCACCCAGTGAATCAATGATAGAGTCACTTGATTAGAGTCAATGAAACTTGCAGAGATGTAAAGCATCTGCCTGCAATGCAGGAGACCCGGGTTCGATCCCTGGGTCGGAAAGATCCTCTGGAGAAGGAAATGGCAACCCATTCCAGCATTCTTGCCTGGAAAATCCCATGGTCGGAGGAGCCTGATAGGTTACAGTCCATGGGTCGTAAAGAGTCAGACACATCTAAGTGACTTCACTTTCACTTTCTTTTTTGTTCAGCCTAACAGCTGTCTCTTCCACTGCAGAGATGACTATGTGACACCTGGAACTTCTGCAGCCGTTTTGTAAACCAAGAGTCCAATCCTAGTGCTGTTGTTTGGGTTGGAAATTGAGTTGCATTTGATCCTAGTGGGTGACCCCAGACTTTGTTTTTAAATCAAACCAGTGTTTGCTTCAGGCACAGGATTTTGATGCAATTCTGGCCAGTGAAGTGTGAAGGGAGGCTCCCCAGGGCTCCTGGGAAACACTCTGTTGCTCTTAAAACAGACACGCAGGATGTACCAGCCTCACTTGGCCTCTGGAGGTTTTGGTCTTGGGATGAGACCCTAACCAGGGCAGCAGCCATCCTGGTCTGTGAAGGAAGACAGCACGGGAAACTGACCCCACACCTGCCCACTGACAGTTCTGAGACTTCTTCCAGATTTCTGCGCATGAAAAAGACATCTCTTCTCTCTCTCATCCTCACCTTTTGGCCTGCCTGGGCACACTTCATTTTTTATAATGTAATTAATTTTTACTGGAGTGAACAGAGGAGCCTGGCAGGCTACTGTCCATTGGGTCACAAAGAGTCAGACACAACTGTGCAACTAAGTCCACACACATGCATAGTTGATGCACACAATACTATATAGGTTATAGGTGTACAATATAATGATACATAATTTTTGAAGTTTATATTCCATTTCTAGTTATTATACAATATTGGCTATATTCTCCATGTTGTGCAATATGTCCCTGTAGCTTATGTTATAGGGCTTCCCTGATAGCTCAGTTGGTGAAGAATCTGCCTGCAATGCAGGAGACCTTGGCTCAGTTCCTGGGTCAGGAAGATCGCTGGAGAAGGGATAGGCTACCCACTCCAGTATTCTTGGGTTTCCCTTGTGGGTCAGCTGGTAAAGAATCCGCCTGCAATGTGGGAGACCTGGGTTCAATCTAGCTTATTTTATACCTATGAGATTTTTTTTCCCACAGAATAATGTAGGGGTTCTATTTTATTATAGGGCAGAAGAAATAGTTATCAACATAAAATATTTTTACAGCCCCAAAATAGATTGCTTACAAATATTTTCAAAGTTCATTCTTATGGGATACGTGTAGTTTTATACCTGATAAAACGGTATATGGAGGTGAAACATTAAAATAGAACTTTTTTATTAGAAAGACAATAGTACATAATTTAGCCCTTACTGAAGGTATTCAAGAAGAAAGTGGAGATATTTTTATTCCAAGGTAACTCTCATGTGTACGTCTCTCTTTAGTCTCTACTTCTGCTTCGTTCTCTTTGCACCACTCTAGCATGCCTCTCTCAATAAAGCTCTCTGTGCATTTTCCCTCCTCTGTATGTATCTGTGCCATGGCTTCTGGTGTCATTTAAAACTAGAAAATATCCTGTTTTTTAAATAGACTTTTCTTCTCTTCTGCTGTCTGAAATATACTGACAGTTTCAGTTATCTAAGAAATCCATGCATTACCAATCAATGCCATTCCCCAAGAGTGAAAACGTTCTGTAGTGAAAACATCCAGTACCAAAGTCACTGTTACATGTGGCTCCTGAGCCCTTGAAATGCAACTAGTGCAACCAAGGCAGCACATTCTCAAATATGTGTGCACGCTAAGTCGCTTCAGTCATGTCCCACTCTTTGCAACCACATGGACTGCAGCCTGCCAGACTCCTCTGTCCATGCGATTCTCTGGGCAAGAATACTGGAGTGGGTTGCCAGGCCCTCCTCCAGGGGTTCTTCCTGATCCAGGGATCGAACCTGAGACTTTTAAGTCTCCTGCATTGGCAGGCAGGTTCTTCACCACTAGCACCACCTGGGAAGCCCTTCTTAAATATATTTAATTTTAATTAATTAACATTTAAATAACCACATGTGGCTCATCTCTACTGTACGGGACAACAGAGAGACAGGATAACTAGATAATATGAATAAGCATCACAGGAAAAATAAAATAAAAGCCTCTCCCCATTCCACCTCCAAGGCACAGTTATTATTAAACTCAGTTTATATCCTTGAAGAAAGTGGCAGAGGATGAGGTGGTTAGATAGCATCACCGACCCAATGGGCATGAATTTGAGCAAACTCCAGGAGGTGGCGAAAGACAGTGGCATGATGCAGTCCATGGGGTCCCAATGAGTTGTTCATGACTTAGCAACTGAACACACACTCGCTTTATTCTATGCATGTAAATTCACTACTGAATTTCTTTCAGAAATATATAATGCTTTAAGCTTTATTTGTCCGTGAAATAAACTGTGAGCATCTTGCCAGCTCAGTGGATACATTTCTAAAGAACCAAGAGCAGAGAGTAGGAGTGCCAGATTTGGAACTAAAACAGACAGGGTGTGTTACCTCCTAGTCTGCCAGACTAGCTCTATGACCCTGAACGAGTTATGTAACCTCTGTCCACCTCAGTCTACCCATCTGTAATAGGGGATAATCTCAGTATCTTTATTGGGTGGATTACATATGATATTGCCAATACAGGGCTTACTATGTAAACTGGGCATCACTGTACAGTGGGGTTTTTTTTCAGTATTTTTTTATTTATTTGGCTGTGTCGAGCCTTAGCTGCAGCACGCAGGCTTCTCTCTAGTTGTGGTGTGCAGGTTCAATAGTTCCAGTATGCAGGCTTAGTTGCCCCTCTCCCTCACCCTCACCCCAGCTTCCCTGGTGGCTCAGATGGTAAAGAATCTGCCTGCAATGTAGGACACCTGGGTTTGATCCCTGGATTGGGAAGATCCCCTGGAGGAGGGCATGGCAATCCACTCCAGTACTCTTGCCTAGGGAATCTCCACAGACAAAGGAGCCTCACAGGCTACAGTCCATGGGGTCACAAAGAGTTGGACAGGACTGAGTGACTAAGAACTGCACACAGCTCACCCCAGCATGTGGGATCTTAGTTTCCTGACTGGGGATCTAACTCACGTCCTCTGCACTGGGAGACAGATTCTAAACCACTGGACCACCAGGGAATTCCCACAGTGGTTATTAATTTTGGTCCTGCAACATCATTTTTGTGGCTGCAGAGTATCTTGTTGTTGTGTCATGACTTGCCTATCCAACCCTGTATTAGAGGACAGCTGGGCTTTGGTTTTTTATTTATGCAATGCTGCAGTGGAAGCTGCATACCCAAATCTAAAATATGAAGGAGCGCCTGGGAGTCCACCTTCTGATAGAGGGACCATGGAAGAAGCGGCCTGAGATTCGCCAAGAGGACATCAAGCTCAGCCAGACCAGTTTTTTGAGGTTTTCCCCTGAAATAAGCTCCTCAACAGCATTTGGCCAAGAAGTCTTCTTCTTTTCATCCCTACAGAGTTTCCTTGCTGGCTCAGACGGTAAAGAATCTGCCTGCAATACGGGAAGGCAATGGCACCCCACCCCAGTACTTTTGCCTGGAAAATCCCATGGACAGAGGATCCTGGTAGGCTCCAGTCCATGGGGTCGCTAAGAGTCGGACACGACTGAGCGACTTCACTTTCACTTTTTTCACTTTAATGCATTGGAGAAGGAAATGGCAACCCACTCCAGTATTCTTGCCTGGAGAATCCCAGGGACTGGGGAGCCTGGTGAGCTTCTGTCTGTGGGGTCGCACAGAGTCGGACACGACTGAAGCGATGCAGCAGCAGCAGCAGCAGATTCAATCCTTGAGTTGGGTAGATCCCCTGGAGAAGGGAATAGCAACCCACTCCAGTATTTTTGCCTGGAAAATCCGATGGACAGAAGAGCCTGGCAGCTACAGTTCATGGGGGTCACAAAGAGTCCAACAGGACTGAGAACTAAGCAAGGTCAACTTTAGCTCAAACTGTCAGAGACTGCATCGGCAGAGCACAAGCCTGCATGTATTTAAGTTTGGAATTTTTTTCTCTTACTCACTGTGGGATAGAGGTATTTGAACCAATACAATACAGTCCCCAGAGAGAAGAAATACAAGTAACCTGAGATACTTCCTCCCAGACATTCCCTGGGGGTTTTGAACCTGTGACAGAACCAGATTCTTTAATGTGGCTCTCAAAGATCATGTAAAAAAATTTTTTTTTCCATTGTGGTAAAATACATACAATATAAAATTTGCTGTTTAATTCAGTGGCATTAATTAAATTTGCAATGTTGTGCAACCATCACCACTGTATTTCTAAATTGTTTTCATCACACCAAACAGAAACTCTACATATTAAGCAATAAATCCCCAATGTCTGCCCCTCTCCCACCCTAACAACCATCCCCAGCCCCTGGTCATTCTAATCTACTTTTTGTCTTTATGAATTTGCCTACTCCAGATATTTCCTACTAGTAGATTCACACAATATTTGTCCTTTTGTGTCTGGTTTATTTCACTTTGTGTAATGATTTCAAGGTTCAGCCATCAGTTCAGTTCAGTTCAGTCGCTCAGTTGTGTCCGACTCTTTGCAACCCCATGAACTGCAGCACGCCTGGCCTCCCTGTCCATCACCAACTCCCAGAGTTCACTCAGACTCACATCCATCGAGTCAGTGATGCCATCCAGCCATCTCATCCTCTGTCGTCCCCTTCTCCTCCTGCCCCCAATCCCTCCCAACATCAGAGTCTTTTCCAGTGAGTCAACTCTTCGCATGAGGTGGCCAAAGTAGGGTGTAGTATATATCAGAACTTTTTCTTTTCTATGGTTGAATAATATCTCATTTTGTATATAAGCCACACTTTGTTTATCTGTTCATCTGTTGATGGACACTTGGGTTTTTTCCATCCTTTGGCTGTTGGGGAAAATGTGGCAATGAACACTGATGTACAAGCCTCTGTTTGAGCCCCTATTTTTATTTTTTCGGCATATACCTAGAGGTGAATTTGCCTGGTCATATAGTAATTCTGTGTTTAACTTTTTGAGAGACTGCCACACTGCTGTTTTTGTCATTCATGGCTGTTTGTTTTATTTATATTCAATTTTCATTGAACTATAGTTGATTTACAATCTTATGTTACTTTCAGGTGCACAGCATAGTGATTCAGGAGTTTTGCAGATTATACTCTATTAAAAACTATTGCAAGGTGATGGCTACCATCCCTTTGCTGCACGACGTATCCTTATTGTTTACTGTATTTATAGCAGTTTGTACCTCTTAATCCCACACCCCTGATCTGCCCCTCCCCACTTCGGTAACCCCTGGTTAGTTTTCCATATCAGTGGATCTGTTTCTGTTTTGCATGTACGTGCATCTGTATTATTTTTTAGATTCCAAACTTAAGCGATGTCATATAGGACCACCAACTGTTTTCCACAGTGACTGCACAATTTTACATTCCCACCAGCAACATACTAGGATTCCAACTTATCTACAGCCTCATCAACACTGTTATTTCACTTGTTAAAGTTTTTATTTATAGCCATCCCAGTGGGTATGAAGTGGTATCTCATTATGGTTTGCATTTGCCTAGTGACTAATGATGCTGAGAATATTTCCAGGTGTTTATTGGCCATTTCTACATCTTCTTTGGAGAAATATCTACTCAAGTCCTTTGCCCATTTCTTATTCTCCTTTTCTTTGCCCATTTTTAAATTGTGTTGTTTTGTTGTTGTTGAGTTGTAGGAATTATTCATATATTTGGGATATGAAAACCTTATCAGATACAAGATTTGCGAATCTTTTCTGCCTGCAGGTCGTTGTTTCATTTTCTTGATAATGTTTTTTGATGCACACATGTTTTTAATTATGACAAATCCAATTTACCTATTTTTCTTTTGTTGCTTATGTTTTTGGTGTCATACCTAAGAATTCACTGCTCACTCCAAGGTTGGAGTTAATTTTAAATCACTAAGTATTGCTTTTTCCTGTTATAAATTTCCTGTGCATAAGGGTGCTGAGTCCTTTACTATCCTAGTCTACTCAGGGAGCTGAATTGGCTGGGAGGCAGGTAAGTGGGTAAATAGATATATATATAGGTGAGCTTCCCAGGTGGCTCAGTGGTAAAGAATCTGCCTACCAATGCAAGAGCCACAAGAGACGTGGGTTCGATCTCTGGGTTGGGAAAATCCCCTCAAGTAGGAAATGGCAACCCACTACAGTATTCTTGTCTGGAAAATTCCATGGACAGAGGAGCTTGGTGGGCTATACTCCATGGGGTCACAGAGAGTCAGATGTGACTGAGCACAAACAAGACAAAACAGGTAGATAAGTAGGTAGATCAGTAAATCAATAAATTATATATACAATTTTACTTATTAATTTAGCCAGTTTAGCCAACTTTCATATTCTCCTTCTTTGGTCATTGCCCCCTAGTCATAAAGGAGGCTCCAAGATTCAGATTGGCCAACCATAGTAGCCTATGTCCCTGGCATCAGCGATTGGTCCAAGGGGTGGTCTTGTAGCCAGACGGAACCAATGAGACCTTCTCTGGGATGGATAGACATTTCCTGGGAAAAGAAAACCTCTTTCCATTGGAGGCGGCAAGCTAGAACTATAGGCAGCTGTTCCTGACCACAAGAAGCTCCATCTGCCAGAGGCAAGAATGAAGCACAGGCAAAGCAGATTGAGACCAGCAGAGATGGAGACGCTCCACAAGCATGGGATGGGGAGTCCCCTGCTCCAGTCCAAGGGACCCCCATTCCTCCAGCTTCTCCTTTTATCTTGTGAACATGTGCCAGAACACACCTCCCCATCCCCAGTGACATCAGCCAGTTCCTTTCTCCTTCAGTTCTTTCGGGATAAATTTTGATCTCTTGAAACTGAAACTACCCTGATGGGTACGCCCTCATCCCCCAGAAACCTGTGCTCCCTCTTACTGATTTATCAGCAGCTAAATACACCTGAGTCCCCAATTCTTCCAAGCCTTCACAATTCTGTGTCCTCTGCCTACAGCTCTCTCTCCAACTCCAGCTTCAAGACTCAGCCAACATATTTCCTCCGTGGAGCACCCTGCCCTGACCCTCCTTCCAACCCTCAAGGCAAGTTGATTTCTTCCATGCGCCGTCACACAACCCTGTAACACCTCTGAGTCCTACCACTTTGCTGTCACATATTTCCCCTCTGGTCCAGGGGCTTTCTGGAGGCGGCCACAGTGTCTACTGCAAGTGGATTGCTAGCATCTAGCCCTGGGTCAGCACATGGCAGTCTCACTAGGTACCAGCAGAATGACTAAACTGGGGCTTGCAGGCAAACATGCCAACCTGGGCTCCACCACCTGCTTGTCATGTGAACCTTGAGCAGGTAATTCACTTCATGTTGCCTTGCTTGTAATACAGGTTGATAATAAATGGCATTTCCTTCCTGGGGCTCTCTGGGGATCTAGTGAGACATGCTTCCTGCTCAGCCCTGCTATCAAGGCTGTCCTCCATCTCTGTCTATCTCTTTCAGGCTCTCAGCTCTGCTTCCCTCAGTTTCTTGTGCTTCATTCTCCACCAGGCGTCCACCACAGGCAGCAGTGGCCCAACTCAAGGGCATCCTTACAGCAACCTTCTTGGCCAACATCTTCATCTGAATTCCAGGGAAGGACTCTGATTAGTCAGCTTGGGTCTTGGATCCACCCCTAGACCAATCATCATGTCCAAAGAAATGGGACACCCCCATTGGCCAGTTAGCTTCAGCACTACCATTTGGGCAAAGAATTGATGGAGCCAACCTGGACCACATAGAGCAGAGGGGAGCAGCTATTCCAAAGAATAGATGCTGGGTGATTGAAAGAAAAATAATGCTTCCACCAGACTAAGTTTCCTTATTGTAATCTTCCCATTACATTCAGAAATAAGTAATACTTTGTTTATCCAGGAGGATAAAAGTTTAAAAAAAAGGCGGGGGAGGGGGGCTGCTTTAAGAATCAGCCCCAGGACTGGGAGATGGTGGAAAAATTCCTCCCTCCTCCCTGCCCCTCCTTCTTTTTGCCCCAACATCTCCTTGAAGCAGTTTCTCACTTGCTGCCACTCCGGTGTCAGACCCAGCTGTAGGAAAGATGGTTCTTCTCTGCTGGAATCTGGTTTCACGTCAGATTTGGGGGTGATTTTTCACTGCCTTAATTTTTGTTCTAGTCCACTATATTTGTTACACCTGTGAGTGTTACACCTGTGCTTGTCACACCATTCCAGCCCCCTGTGCTAGTTACACCTGTGTGTTTTACCTGTGCGTATAACACCCATAGGTGTTATGCCTATCCTTGTCACACCATTCCAGGCTCCTGTGCTTGTTACACCTGTAGTTGTTACACCCGTGTGTGTCTGCTCCTCCATCCCCCTGTTTCTTCCCTGTTAGAGCAATAAGTGCACGGAGATGCCCCCTTCCTGGAGAAACAGTGGCCAGTGCAGCTGAGAGTCAAGGCTCTGACATCAGCACAAGTGAGTTCAAATCTCAGCTCTGTGGGTTGTTAGCTACGTGACCCAACTCCTATTAGACACCTCCTCTGTGTCCCCATTTTTTCCTCTCTCTGATGTGGATTAGTGGTCATGTCTGTTTCTTTGAATTTGGTGAAGAAAATATGAGAATCTGAAGAACATATGAGATGGTACTCATGACGGTGGTTTGACTAAAGTGTGTGGAGTGTGAGTTCAAGGCCCCTGACTCATACAGGTCCTTTCAAGTGTGAGTTCAAGGCCTCTCACTCATACAGGTCCTTCCAAGTGTGAGTTCAAGACCCCTCACTCATAAGGTCCTTCCAAGTGTGAGTTCAAGGCCCCTCACTCATAAGGTCCTTCCAAGTGTGAGTTCAAGGCCCCTCACTCATAATGTCCTTCCAAGTGTGAGTTCAAGGCCCCTCACTCATACAGGTCCTTCCAAGGCCCTGAATAGGGTCCTTGCATTGTCTCCTCATGAGCATATGCTTTTGTAAGATCTGCAAAAGTTCAGTGATTTCACTGCATTCTGTTAAGGCTCCTAAATCTTCCCACTCCCAGTCCTCCACCCCACCCCGCCTTGTGTCCAGGGATGCTGAGACTGGTGGGTTTTATGGGATCCATTTAGCTGGAGTTTGGTGAACTCAGGCTGTGTGGTTTCAGGGCCAGGACTAGGGTGAGATGAACAAGGTACAAAATTGAGGACACACTTTCAGGCTGAGAGCTAGCACCACCTTGGAGTTAAAACCACCCATTTCATCTTCATCCCACCCTGCTGGCCACCCATCCTCACCTTCCTTCCTCTTTAGAGTTTCTTTCTATTGTATTTAAAAGTAAGATCACCAACAATGAAGCTTCTCATCGTCTCTACTGTTTCTTTCTCTCCTGTGCTGACTCCTTCCTGAGCATCGTCTCTCTGTTTTTTTTTTTTCTGTGCTGACTCCTTCCTGAGTCCATATTTAGTACAAGCACCAGAACTTCACAAAGGAAAAGAGGAAAAACAGGCCACTTTTCATCTCCACTAAATGGCCACGTTTAGCACATATGTAATTGCAGCCACCTTTAAATAAAGAAATAAGTTCTCCCTGAGAAATCCCAAGAAACTTAATCCTCATTTTAGCAGGCAATCTGAGTTTTAAAAATATCGTAGAAAGTCAAAACTTTCATGTGAAGTTTGAGTTTGACTTGAAACATATAATTTATTTAAAAATAGAAATGTAAATGTAATCTCTGTGTTTTCCTCCTGCTGTCAGGAGCTCTCCTGCTCTGACTGATTCATTAACAAATTAACATGTTGTGATTGTGCTGTGAAAAGTTGCAACATAATTGTTACAGCCACTGGTCCCCAGGCTCTGGAGTTGTGCTTCCTAAACTCTTTTATAGACTACAAATTAGATGCTTTTCATACATGCTATCTAGTTTTAATTAAAATTTGCCCTAAAGCTATCCTTAACAGCTTTGGAGTTGCTGGAGTTTTGTCATCTTGGGGTGGTGAACATTTGCAGTTGATCATGTCAAAATCCGTACCCATGGAAACCGTTTTCCAACCACTTCTTCCTAGGGCCAGCTCAGATTTGCCAGAGTTCTGATTTTGACTTGGCTCAAAATTTATTATCCATTGAGAGAAGGGTGGTCCTCTGTGGGCAAAGTGGAGATGTAGAGATTTTAAGTGGAAGACACACAGAATGGCTTGCAAGGCTTCTGATTTATCACAGCCCCTCTGAATGTTTCACTTCTCCGCATCTATAAAACGAAGATCACCACACCCCTGTCTGTGACCTATGGAAGTGGTTCCTAGAGACCTTGAAGTCTGGAAAGATGAAGAAAATCATCCTTCTGAAAGCTATGAGATTGCACCCAAGTTCCACCACGTGGCCCAGCATACTGGGAAGAATTTTTTTTTAAGCACCTTTTGAAAATCATCAGGACAAAGTAAGCAAGTCCTTGAGGTTCTTGAGGTAGTCATGGGACAAGTGTTGGTGAGTTAGAGCAAATGCTACAGGACCCTCTAAAATTCCATTGAGAATGCTTCAGAATCTTTCGGGGTCATAGTCCCCACCCTCATTTCCTCCAGAAGGTTGATAAAATTGGGATGAAAGTAAGAAAGCTCCTCTCCTCCCCTGCTGGGATACAGATGGTATCTAAGGCATGGACTCGACTACTCCCAGATAAGGCACCCCAAACCTCAGGAGTAGGGAGGCACCACACCAGCTAGTTCAACCGAGGGCTATGTTTCTGCTTCGGATGGGGAATGTGATATAATAATAACTCTTTCTGTGCCTTTTCTGGAGAGATTTTATAGCCATTTGCAGTGACCCTTGAGGACATTAGGCTTCCCTCGTAGCTCAGATGGTAAAGAATCTGTCTGCAATGCAGGAGACCTGGGTTTGATACCTGGGTTCGATCCCTGGGTTGGGAAGATCCCCTGGAGAAGGAAATGCAACCCACTCCAGTATTCTTGCCTGGAGAATCCCATGGACAGAGGAGCCTGGCGGGCTACAATCAATGGGGTCGCAAAGAGTCAGACATGACTTAGCGACTAAACCACCACCACCACCACCTGGAGGGCATTAGAGAAAAAGTTCTCTTAAAACAGTAAATACTGTGATCCTTACTCTATGTACAGGGATGACGGAGGCCACAGCCACGTACTGTAAATATAAAGGGAAATTGAGCTCCAAAGAGATCCTTACAGAGGTGGCTGCTCACCTGGATACCTACATGATTCCTCCAACAGCAGGTCCTTAATCTGTAAGAAGACATCTGGTTCATCCATCCAACTATCTATCCATCCATCCATTCATTCATCCATTCATCCATCCATACATACATACATCCACCCATCCACCCACCCATCCATCCACCCATTCATTCAACACTGCCCTGTGACTTCCCCATGTCCTGTCCATAAATCCTCTTCTCCTTCATTAATCAGAGCCAGTTTCTGTTGCTGGCACCCTTAGAACTCTGATCCTCTATCCAGTGTGAAGTTTCAGGAGCTCAGTTACAAATACTAGTCCTGCCTGCCACCCCAGAGAAGGCCTGCCATCCACTCAAAGCTGGAAGCCTTAAAGGGTAGAGAGAGACTTGTGTGAAGTGTGTATACAGGCATGTGTGTGCATGTGTGCACATGTGTGTGTAACATGCAACCCACTCCAAGCTGTTCAATGTTGTGTCTATGGTTCCCATGTAGTGAGCAGACATTATTTACCTAGGATCCTTCCTTTGGGAAGACACGCCTCCTCCATCCCATGTGGTTGAGGTGGAGTCAACTCACGTGGAAGGAAACCCCAAAGTCCTGAATTCTTCACCTGCATCTGTACCACTCCCCCAGTCACTTGTGAGACTTGACTTGGCTGAGGTCCCATCTTCAGCAACGTGGCTATTTCTTCTCCAAAAAGTGTCTGAGGCAAGCTGGTCTCTCAGCATCGTGATCATCTGAACAGAGTGAGCCTACATCCTCCCTTTCTGCCACAGGTCGGTCCAGAGCATCCTGGCTCTGATTGGTGCCTTCTTGTTGGGTTATGACATCATAGCAGGACCTTCTCTTCATTGGCTTCATTACCCCCAAGATGGATGCAACTTGAGACACTATTGGCAGGATTGCTTAACACTACTTACTGCGAGAGGGTCATTTCATGAGAGTAGAAATCAAGACAGTTCTATAGTCAAGGATTCCAAACCCATACAACATTGTCTCCATTTCATGGTTCATGTGAAACCAAATCTCACTCAACATCTGACACATAAACACAATGAGATCTTTGCTTCTCTTTCTCAAGAGGGAAGGAGTGAAAAACATTTTGGGAAAATTTCCAGTATACTGATTTCCTGAGGCTACCATACCAAATTGTCACAAATTGGGTGGCTTAAAACAACGGAACTTTATTTTCTCACAGTTCTGAAAGCCGGAAGTCCAAAATCCAGGTGTTGACAGGCCACACTCTCTCTGAAGGCTCTAAAGAGAGTCTGTCCCTTTCTTCTTCCAGCTTCTAGTGGCTCTGGCATTCCTTGGCTTGTGGCTGCATCACTCCTGCCCTTGCCTCTGTCTCCATGCAGCCTTCTTCCCTGTGTCTCTTTATGTGCCAGAACCCCTGTGAGACTAGGGGGGACACAGCACCCAAGAACATGTGGCTTCACCAACATGTGGCCAAGAAGAGATGTCCCAAGATGGAGATGCTCTGTCCAAGCGCCAGATTGTCCAGCCCCATGGAGGCACCCCACCCATCACCCCCACTTCCGCAAGATTCCTGGGCATGTCCCCACCTGCAGCAGTGGCTCCTGCCCCTCCTCCACCTCTTTTCTGGGCTTATCTCAAATGCCACCCCGCGCACCCCCCACACACACACTGCCCCCGCCCTGTGCGCCCATTTGGCCTCTTTGCTTTCACCAGCTCTGGGCCTGACTTCACTGGAAGAGCTGGCTCACCCTGACTGGTTTCCAGGGCTGAGATTCAGGAAAGGCTAGGTGCATCCTCACCCGTAGAGCTCAGACACCTCATCACACAGTGGACTCTACTTCTGAGAAGGATGTGCGGTAGGGACAGGAGAGAATGTGGGACTTGCAGGCAGGAACCCTAGGTTGGAGTTCTGGCTCTGACTTTCGCTTGCTGGGTGACCTTGGGCAACTACCTGCACCTCTCTGAGCCATAGCTCACCCATTACGAAAGCACGGTTCATTGTCTTCTGCTCCATTCCGCTCACATGGCTCTAATGAGAGCGTGTGCAAACTGGAGAGTGCAGTCTCCCATGTGATTCTTACGAGAGTTGGAAGATGCTTGGAGAAGAGGCCTGGGGGTGCTCAGCCTGGCTTGTGAAGCCCCCATCAGGGCAGTGGGGGATGGGAGTGTCCCCTGCGCCAGGATCACTCTCTGCCCATCCTGTAATTCTGCTTTCCGGTGTCCACCTCCATCCAGCTCATCCGTCCCAGCCATGATGAAAGGAACACCATGGAAGCCGTGGGTAAGCCTTCAGAAGAGAATCGAATTTGGAAACAGTGTACATGCAGCAGGCTTCCCAGGTGGTGGGCACTAGTGGTAAAGAGCCCACCTGCCAATGCAGGAGATATGAGAGACGCAGGTTCAGTCTCTGGGTTGGGAAGATTCCCTGGAGAAGGAAATGGCAACCCACTCCAGTACTCTTGCCTGGAGAATCCCACGGAAAGAGGAGCTTGGTGAGCTACAGTCTATGGGGTCGCAAAGAGTCGGACACGACTGAAGCAACTTAACACACACACGCATGTAACACTCTAATAACAAGAGAGAAGAGACACTAACAGAAACACCCAGAAGCCATGGACTATCTAAGGCTACTAACCCAGCTGGCTCCTTCCTTCCTTATTTCAAATGCTACCTCCTCCATGCCTGCCTAGTGCTTTTATTTTGTACCACGTGAACGTAAGTCATAAAGAGCCAGAATTCATCTCCGAGGGCCTTGGCCAAACTCCCAGATAAAGGCGTCCCCCTCATCCCCTTCAACCCTCCATCAGTCTCTTTGCTCCCGCTCCTCCCTGGAACGGATCACAAGGAGGGCTCAGGGGGTTACTGGACTCTACCTGTCTCTCCAGCCTGACCACAAGCTTGCTTCCTCTGGTTCCGCAAGCCCGGGCTCTGCCAAGTGCTTGTTTGGCACTTGGGAGGATTCCAGAAATACTTGTTGAATGAAGGAGTGAATGAAGGAAGGATGGAGCCATCTGGAAGAAGGAGGCCCCTTGCTCTGGGAAACCCACAGTTTCTCAGGCTCTCAACCCCAAGAACAGCCTCATTACAGTGTGTTCCTTGCTTTTTAGATTGCTGGGGGTTTTGCATAGGGAAATCTAATCTGTATGTTTCTGACTCATTTCTACATGTCCTCCCAAGTTGCGGCACTTGGAAAGCCATTTCATGTCTGAAATGCCCATTAAAAGGTAGTTTCTAAAATTTTTATTTTCTTCTTCTGAGAATCAGGACACCTGCCTTGATCAACCGTGAATATGGGTAAGCCCCCCAGCATTAGATGCCATGGACACCTGAGTCCCAGGAGGTCCAGGCTGTGTGCTTGGGGGCCTCCCCTGGGGACCCTTTCTTGGCCCACCCCACCCTCTCCCCTCTCTCCTGCTGAGTAGTGGGGAGCGGAGCAGAAACAGCAGAGAGGGGTGGGAAAGCCCTTTGGGGGCACCAGCCAGATGACATGAAACCTGGAGTGGAGGCGGGGCTCTTAGGATTGTCGATCAGCACAGAGAGAACTATTTCATAATGAGCACTTGAAAGGAAGAGGGCAGGGGGGCGCTGACCACCCCGCCACTCCCCTCTAACTTTCATGTTCCCTACCCTATAATTATTGGGTGTCGACATTTGAACGACACACGCCTTTAAAGGCGCTGCCAGCGTGGACATGTCGGCTCTCTGCAACCACGTTTCAAATCGGTAATTATGCATCCTCTCCCCTTCTATCTCAGGATGCGGCCCTGAGAGTGGGCAGGTTTGCAGGGAGAGAGGACTGCCAGAAAAATTCCCACTATTAATCATCTGCCTTGAGCACAGAGTTTGGGGACTCTTGGGGACCTTCTTTGTTTTATTTTGCACAGAAATATGGGAATCGGAGAGCTTGCCAGGCATGGAGTGAAGCCTCTGAATAAAGCAGATGTGTATGTCAGAGCTCCCAGAGAGTTGAAAGATATCAGTAATAATAATAATAATCCCCAACATTTATCCTGGATTTACATGAATCCAGGCGAATTACAGGCCCTAAGCTGATGGATCTTCAGGCTAGAGACTAAGCCTGTGCTTTAAGCTCTATTTCTCATTTATTCTTCACAAAAACCATATGAAACAGGGACAGTTATTATTGGGTTGGCCAAAAAGTTCATTCATAACAATTTATAGGGGAAACCCAAACCAACTTTTTGGTCAACCCAATATTTTCATTTTATAGTTGCATCACCAGAAATCACTGGAGCCAGGAGCTCTTTAAGGAGAGAGTGGGAAATCTGATTTTTCTGAGGCAGTCATTCCTAGACTCTGGAATTTCACTCTGTAAAACTTCAACAACAAGAAGATGAGTGGGTTGACATAGGACTGCCAACTCTCGATTTGACCAGGTATAAGCATTTATGGGGGAGGGGGGTCGCTGTCTGCTAGCACCTTCGTTTCATAAAAGGCATCTTTGCAAGAACAGCTAGGAAGGAAAGTCTTGGTACGTCAATCACATTTCACTCTATAAAAATCTCCCTCTGGGCCCTTCGTTTTTCTTTCTCATTTGGCCAGTGTTCCACCCCGGGCTCGCTCTGGCTTGAAGACACGGATTCAGAATCAGGGTCACCAAGTCTTCATTAGAGCTTCCCACCTTGGAGACGGAGGTTGAGGGGAAAGGATTTTGCCCCCAGGGGGAGGGACATCTGAAAATGCTTGGAAACTGGTTTTTTTGTAATTTCCCAAACTGGGTAGGGAGTACTACTGTCATTTAGAAGGCAGAGGTCAGGGATGCTGTAACATCCTATGATGCACAGTACAGGCCCCAATGATAGACGTATCCCACCCCAGATGTCCATAGTGCCCGTTTGGGAAGCCTGGGTATACAGAGGTCTAACGGGGAGTAGGTGGGTTGCTCATCAGCACACCATGTGTGCCCTGGAGGGATGTGAAGTCTGTGGTCAGAGGAATAAGCTCTGTCTTGTGTATCCCCTGGCAAGGGCAGAAGAGACCCTCGCATGCCAGGCACCCCACCATTGTAACCACCTGTGCAGCACCGGACTTCCCCATCATGTGTGTTCTCACTCACAACCCAGCAACATGAACTAGAAACAGACGTCTTCCGAGGCCGGTTTTATTGCTTCTTGTCAGTTGACACCCTCCTTTGGGCCTCCCTGCCCTGCCTCCCTGGTTTGACAGCCGCTGAGACACGGGGCTGAGCGGTTGTCCAGGGCTGTGCTGAGTTATTTCTGCCTGCAGGATGCCATATAGACACCATGAAAAAGGAGATCAAACAGACCTGTGAACCGTGGTTGTGATGGGAGCTAATTAGCATTTCATAACATTCAGCAGGGGAGAAAAAGCAATGACTCTTCAGAGCAAATAAAACCCATTTGCAAATTTAATATTTTTCTGACGAGTTAATGTCTATAACCACTCTCCTTTCCCCCCACCTTGGGTGGGGTAATTTATTCCTTGGGTAATTTATTCCTTTAACAACTGTTTTGCCAGTTGCACTTGCTGGGAATTCACCGGTTAAGACTTACTGGGGCATCTGCTGCTAAGTCTGCTAAGTCGCTTTAGTTGTGTCCGACTCTGTGTGACCCCATAGACAGCAGCCCACGAGGCTCCCCCGTCCCTGGGATTCTCCAGGCAAGAACACTGGAGTGGGTTGCCATTTCCCTCTCCTTCTGCCATTTCCTTCTCTTCTGCCATTTTCTTCTTCCAATTGAAGAAATTCATTTTCTTCAATGAAAGTGAACGTGAAGTCGCTCAGTCGTGTCCGACTCTTAACGACCCCATGGACTGCAGCCTACCAGGCTCCTTCGTCCACGGGATTTTCCAGGCAATTGCACTGGAGTGGGGTGCCATTGCCTTCTCCGACTGGGGCATCTGGACCTGCCCAAATCTGACCCATCACCTGCTTTAGGACAACCTGAGAGCAAAGAAAGGTGTTCATAGTTTAAATAGCCTGGAGAGGGACTCCACTGATCAGTGGATAAGAATCTGCCTGTCAATGCAGGGGACATGGGTTCGATCCCTGATCCAGGAAGATCCCACATGCCACAGATCAACTAAAGCCCATGCACCACAGCTCCTAGAGCCTGTGCTCTAGGGCCCATGAGCCACAACTACTGAGCCCACCTGCTGCAACTACTGAAGCCCATATGTCTGGAGCCTGTGCTGCACAACAAGAGGAGCCACCACAGTGGGAAGCCTGTGCACTGCAAGGAAGAGCTGCCCCCGCTCACTGCAACTAGAGAAAACCTGCAAGCGGCACCAAAGAACCCAGAACAGCCAAAAAAAAAAAAGCCTCGAGAGAAAAAAAATCGAAGGAACAATAGTTTGTGACATGTGAAATGATACAAAATTCAAAGTTCAATGTCCATAAAAAAAGTTTTATTGAAACACGGCTGCCCTTGAACTTGAACTTGTTTATGTTTTATCTGTGACTGCTTTCATACTACTATGGCAGAGTGGAGTCGTTGTGACAGGAACCATATGGCCCCCAAAGCCTACAATATTTATCATCTGGTTCTTTACAGAAAATTGTTGGCAGATCTCTGATTTAGGGGAAACACTCCTGCAAACCGGGCCGTTACAATCTTAAGAGACAACTGCTAAATGAGGAAAAGTATGTCATTCCAAGGGGTCCCAGAGGAGGGGAAACAACTCCACCTGGAGGTCAGGAAGGAAGGCTTCCTGGAGGAAGAGGTTAAGGAAGTTGAGGTGGGAAAGAGGAATAAGGTCATCCCCTGGATTCATCACCTCACCTGTCAATTTTCTCCTTGCGTCTCCCCCACGGCCCTTCTTCCTGCATCCCACACCATAGGGCATCTTTATTGGGGTGAGGAGAGAGTACAGGAAAAGCTTTGTGTCGACTCATTGCTTATTTCCTGAAATCCCTTGCCTCTCACTTGAGTTCTTTTCCTTCTGAAGGCTGTTGGGAGGATGACTCTAATATCTTTTTTCTATTTTTTTCCCCTTTTGGCCATACCACACAGCGTGTGAGATCTTAGTTCCCTGGCCAGGGATCAAACCTACTCCCCCAGAAGTGGAAGTCTTATGCACCAGACTGCCAGGAAAGTCCCAAGATGATGCTAGTTTCAACGGGGTCTTTCCCAAAGCTTTTCTTTCCACATCCTAACAGTAACAGCTCTCAGGTTCATGTCCATTTTGAATTCACAGTGATTTCCAGGAGTAGCCTGGAATTTGTCTGGCTTTGGACCAGAAGCAAGAACTTGAAAATGACCCACAGGTCTGAGACTTCTCTTGTTTTCACTGGACACAGGTGGACAGCTCATTCTCTGAACCCTGAGGTTTCAACTCTGTACCCGGCTCACAGCTCAACGCCTAGTGGTTGTACCCCTCCTTGCTCGGCATCATGAAGACTGACAAAACTAGTCTCTCTGCCTGAGAACAACCAGCTCACATCACTGAGCCCTCTGATGTCAGACAGACCCAGGTTCAAATCCCTCTTCTGCCACTTCTTAACTGTCTGTCATTGCATTTAGTACGTGGATGCTATGTTGTATCAGTCATGTCCAACTCTGTGTGGCCCTATGGACGGTAGCCCTCTAGGCACCTCTGTCCATGGGATTTGCCAGGCAAGAATACTGGAGTGGGTTGCCATCTTCTTCTCCAGTGTATCTTTCTGACCTAGGGATCGAACCTGGATCTCTTACATCTCCTGCATTGGCAGGCAGGTTCTTTACCACTAGCGCCACCTAGGAAGCCATTGCACTTAGATATGCCACTAAACCTCTCTGAACTTGCTACCTGCAAAGCGGAAGCAATAGTAAGACACCACCTCATTAGTTATGGGAGAACAAAGTGAGAAAAGGAAGGCAGAAAGCTTCACCCAGTCCTGGGCTCAGAAAGCCCTGGGAAATGTCAGCCAGTGTGGTGATCCAAGGTGCCAGCGTGACAAAGAGGCTTCCCCCAAAGCACTGTTTTGAACAATGATGCTGCCATGTGGGTAAAAAGAAGGGAGAAAGATTCTATATGCATGCTTGATGAAATATACATGAAGTATCTTTGAAAGGATACTAGAATCTGTTAAAGGGTGGGTGGATTTTTTTTCCTCTAGCACAAGTCCCTTGAACAACATGGAGATTAAACCAGTCAATCCTAAAGGAAATCAATTTTGAATATTCACTGGAAGGACTGATGCTGAAGCCAAAGCTCTAATACTTTGGCCACGTTGATGCAAAGAGCCGATTCACTGGAAAAGACCCTTAGACTGGGAAAGATTGAGGGCAGAAGGAGAAGGGGGCAACAGAGCGATGAGATGGTTAGATAGCATCATCAACTCATCAGACATGAGTTTGAGCAAACTCCGGGAGATAATGAAGGACTGGGAAGCCTGGTGTGCTCCAGTCCATGAAGCTGCAAAGAGTCAAACATGACTTTAGCAACCAAGCAAATGAACAAAAACAGCATCTTTGAACATTGAGTAATATGAAAAGGATCTGTTCAAAAGAGTAAATCAATGTTTATAATACACAGTGCCTTGTCACCAAAAGGATTTGAATACATTGGGGAATGGGGAGCATAACTTTTGGGTTGAGGTTAGGGGCTGGGCAAATAGATCAGAGAAAGACGCCCACGTAAAAGGTCTCTATGCTAAAGTTCTCTTTATGCTAAAGCTCTCTAAAGTGCAGCTTTAGCATAAACATCGGTGCCTGGGAAGCAGCAATTAATTTCACGAGTAGATTAACTGGGAGCAAAACTCAGCTCGGTAAACACCCCCTGGGTGGCTGACAGCCAAGGCTCTGCGGGAGAAGGCAGGTGAAGGGGGGACTTTCTTAAAGACATCTGGAGGGTCATTCCCACAGCCCTGACCAGAAATATATTGAAGGCACTGGGGGTCAAGAACCACTGAAACCTACAGCCTGCTTGTCCAGGCGAGCACTTTCGGAAAATTGCTTTTGACATATAGTCACTTGTTTGGGCCCTGGTCGACCCCTTACTCTGTATTCCTGGTGACCTTTGACATGAACTTGCCAACAAAGGTCAGGCCAAATCAAAACAGCATTCCAGAAGATTCTTTTCAGCAGCAGGTACTCACTGACCTAGATGAGGTTTTCCCAAGTGTCTAAACCCTGAAAAGGAGATGCTAAAATTGACCAGAATGACTTGAGGGGAAAAGAAAATCTTTTTAAGCAACCAAAGGATTCAAATCAGAAAACAAAAATGAAAGAAAACATGGAGGAAAATGTGGACTTGAGACTTTACATGCACTTTTGTAAAAAAAAAAAAAATAAAAAGAATTAAATTTTTCCCTTACAAAAATAAATATTCATATATACAGTAGTGCAGGAATAAAGGTAATTTGTGGGCAACTCATACATGTGTGCGTGCTAAGTTGCATCAGTCGTGTCCGACTCCTTGAACCCCATGGACTGTGGCTCTCCAGGCTCCTCTCTCCATAGGATTCTCCAGGCAAGAATACTGGATTGGGTTGCCATGCCCTCCTCCAGGGGATCTTCCCAACCCAGGGATCGAACCCTCATCTCTTATGTCTCCTGCATTGGCAGTTGGGTTCTTTACCCCTAGCACCACCTGGAAAGCCTGTGGGAAACTCAGAATATCCATAATTTGATGGGGTGTGGGGGGCACAGAGGAGGGTATTAATAACAAGATGATGGTTTATGAGTTAGATTTTTAGCTCTCTACAGCAGTAAAGACTGAATGGAAATTCGTTGATAAACACAGATTTTCAATAGGTGAAGTCTCTTAGAAGGAGTCATATTGGAAGAAGTCTATTCACTATTTTAATTTCATTTCAAGGTGTATGGCAACCTTTTTGAGCTATAAAAATTACTCTCATTTCTTTACCCTCAACCCCAGATGTTATCTTGATGCCAGTGGATTACTTAAAGTGACTAAAAATACATTTATGTACACATAAAACAGAAAAAAGAAATCAAGAATGGAAAAAAGGAAAGAAAATTCTCACAAGAGAGTTGGAACACCAAAGAGGCAAAAAATTCTTTACGTAGCTCAGTGTGGTGGTGGACAGTTGGAGCTTAAACAGACCTGGTTGTAAACTGTGGATCCTCTATGTATAAGCTGTATGGCTTTGAGCAGACAATTTCACTTCTCTGAGCCTCAGTTTTCTTTGTCTGTTAAATGGGTATAGGATGAAATGAGATCATGTTCGCTATTATTTTTATGGCAGCTATATCATTTTCAAGTATTTACCTTTCCTTCCCCCTGTTCACCGTGCCCCTGCCTCCTCTGTGGTCCCTTGTCCCAAAGGAGTGAGTAGAGGGAAGGGGGAAAGGTCTTCAAGTCTTTCTGGCTTTTGTTCCCAAAGACAAGGAGACCTTAGAGAGATCATGGAGTACCTGAAAGGAGGAAAGAGGAGGATTTGTGGACAGAGACAACTGTTTTTGAAAAGCAGGGAAGAGAATGCTCACCCCTGAAGCCCAGGCAGAGAAGACAAAGAGCTGCTCTCTGGTGGCCCCAGGGCACAACTGGCAGATGGAGCCAGCCAGCATCCTTGCAAAAATCTCCGTCCTCAAGCAAGCCATGGAAGCAGAGGAAAACTGGAGCCCAAGGCTGCCCTGTCACAAGGATGCTGATGTCTCCATGACGATGCGTGTGCATGTATCACTGAGGACTATGTGCCCTTCTCCCCCGACATGCTCTCAACCCAGGGCATATCCCTGAAGATGCAGAACCTAAGTAAGAAGGCATGTTTTCCCTTCTAGCCCCAAATGGGTGGTTGGAGTGAAAAGTAAAGTTTAATTAAAGAATACTAAAAAAATAAAATAAAAAAGCAGATATCTCTCTCACACACCTCTGTGAACTAAAATGTGTCCATCATTATTCCCACACTCATTTCCCATGAAGCTATCAAGCTGTCCTGTGCACCCGGGGTCCAGCTCGCAGTTGGCAAGATGCTGGATGTGTATCGACTCATGGGATGGAACCTTGACCCTTGAAGTCTCAGGGTCTAGTGTGGGGTTCCCAACCCTCCCCGTGCTTCCTGGGGAGCATTTGAAGACAGAGATGCCCAGGTCCTATCCTGAGAGGTTCTAATTGCTTTGATGAATGATGGTGTCCAGGCAATGGTTTGCTTCCAAAATCCCACTGGAGGTTCCACTGAGCAGCTGGGGTTTTGACCCACTGGTCCTATGGGAGAAAAGGAGGTGCAGAACAGAGGTACAGGACAGGAGTGTAGGGGGAGGCTGGGTCCCTCCTGGGGATTCCAGGGAAGGAGGTTTCAAGGAGGGCCCCTGGCTCAACAAGTAAAAATGAGTAACAATTAACCAATAAATACAGCAACACAGATGGACATAGAGACTGTCACACTGAGTGAAGTAAGTTGAGGCAGAAAGACAAATATCATTTGCTATCACTTACATGCGGAATCTTAAAGAAGGGTACAGGGACTCCGCTGGCAGTCCATTGGTTAAGACTTTATGCTTCCACTGCAGAGGGCATGGGTTCTATCCCTGGTTGGGGAACTAAGATTGCACATGCTGTGTAGCCTAGCCAAAAAGTAAAAAAAAAAAAATAAATGCAAAAAAATCAACCTGATTAAAAAAAATTTTTATCAGAAAATTTTAAAAAGGGTGCAAATGAACTTATCTATAAAACAGAAATAGATAACAAACGTAAATATAGAAAACAAACTTATGGTTCCCAGAGGATAAGGTAGGAAGGGATAAATTGGAAGACCGGGATTGACCTATACACTTGACTGTATAAAATAGATTTAAGAACTTACTGTATGTAAACCAACTATACTCCAACAAAAAATTAGACAAACAAATAAAAAGAACCTATTGTATAGCTCAGGGAATTCTACTCAGTACTCTGTAATGGCTTATATGGGAAAAGAATCTAAAAGAGTGGATATGTGTATACATATAACTGATTCACTTTGCTGTACACCCTAAACTAACATAACGTAAATCAACTATACTCCAATAACATTTTTAAAATTTGAAGCAAAAATTAACCAATGAAGAGGTGGGAAAGAGAGCTGGCAGTCCAAGAAGGAATAGAAGAATCAAAGGAACTGAATTGAGGAAGAGCACTGGGGAGTTGGGGGGCTGGTGAGTGACCCCCACTAAGGATGAGGTGGAGATGTTGAGGAAGAGGAGACTTGCCACTCAATGTCTTGTCCCCCATGTGCCAAATAGCCAAGCTCCAAGCCAGTAAACTTTGAATTATTCCAAGGAGGGAAGTCGAATCAAATTCTGGTTCTAGAAAAATCACTCTGGCTTCTAGGCAAGAACTGAACCAGCTCTAGACGGGATCACAGAAGAGTGTGAGGCTCAAAGGTCAAGCTGACCTTGGCTCCTGACAAAGAAAAAATGTTCTTGTGCTGAAAACTTGGAGTGACACCTGCAGAGAGGGTCGTCAGGGAATTCAGTTCCCGAGTGCCAGGCATGGAAAGCTAATGCCTTCATGGGTACTTTTCAATCACAAAAGCCAGCTCCCGTTCCCACAGCTGTTTCTGCTTTGAGATCCTCCCAGGGGCACGGGGTAGAGACGAGTGCCCCCATCCCTCCTGGGGGCAGGTGTCAAGGAGGCCAGGCCTGAGCATCCAAGAGAGATGGCTTGGAGATTTCTCCGGCATCCTGGCCTGGCTCTCATTACTCAGGGGGCCAGGGAATATAATCTCAAGAGGATGGACCTCATCCCCACTTCCTGAAAACATTACACCCTTGAAAATTCAGTTGCATCAAAGATTTTCAGTGACTTCTTCCCAAGCTCTCACTCTATAGTGCTGATAGAAGTCCAAGTTCATCTGGACCACCCAGACTAGAGAAGAGAGAAGGCATTTTATGCATCAGACTATGTCTCAAGGGTTGGGGTGCAAACCTGTGAGGGAAGGGCTATCATCTGACCCCATCAGCACCCCTGTTGGCTCAGTGCTCTCTCGAACTGACCTTTGACTTGAGCTTTAGGATTAAAATCATTTCAGGAATGAGGAACTGACACCCAGAGGGTTTAAGGAGGTCCTCCAGGGTCACAGATACAGTAATGATGACCTCAGGATTTACACCCAGACAGCTGGTCTTTTGGGGCCCACATCCCCACCCAGACTCAACATTTTCTCTCCTAGGGCCACCAGGCTGTGAATGGCTCGTCCATAGACTTCAGCCAAGGGGCAAATCTTGTTCATCAATATGAACAGAGATCTCGGACTGTCTGTGAACATGAGGCAAGGATTTGGCTGGTTGAGCTTCCCCCCTCCCCCACTTGCCTCCGAGTCTGATTTTAATGACTTTTGACAGTTATTTGTATAATTTGAGTTATGTGGCATCACAAAGCTCTTTCTCCCAGGGAAGATTACATGAAACTGTTTTGACAGCTCTCACCAAAGGGGCAATATTTAATATATAACAGTTCATAAAACAAAACTGGGATCCGCGAATACCTTTGGCTGTGAGTCATGTTGATCTGGGATGATATCACCTTTACGTCTAAGGCAGGGGCGGGCAGGGAGCAGAAAATTTCTTTTGTGCTGTGACATCTCCAAGGGAAACGCCAGTCGTTGAACCGATATATTTTCATAAATGAAGCTGAGTCCTCTCCATCCTGCCATGTAATTAGAAACTTCTGGAGATTAGTGACCGCCATTTTAAAGATGAGTTTAAGGAGGCTTGAACTGACTCCAAGCCCTATGAACTTTGTCTTTTTTCTCTCTTCTCTGGTTGAGGAGGAACTATTACATCTCTAAATCAATCAGCAATCTCCTTTTGAAATCCTACTTGAAAACATAACATCCCCCCAGAGGCCTGTTACTCTCATTTTCCCCTCTCTCACTGCCTGGGTAATTTGTTTTAACTCTGTAACCCTGTTACTTTATGCCAGACAGCAATTTCAAATAGAATTTCTGTAAAAATAGCTTTTGAGAGATAAAGCTGGACCTGGACCTTTCTGGGAAGGGGGTTGGGTGGGCTGAGGAGGAGGATGCATGGTTGAGAAAGCCAGGTGTCTGTATTTTCATAAACAAATGCTACTGTTTCTCAAGTCTCTCCCATACTACCAGCCCCAAAACCTCAAGCCAAAAAAAAAAAAAACCCAAAAACTCCAAAAAAGAGGCTTTATTCCCAAAGGGATGGAAGCTCATTCTGCAAATTTTGCAAGCTTGCTGTGAGGGCAGTTAATTAATTACTAGAGGTCAAAGAGCCAAAGGAAAAGCTTCTTATTAGGAATGAAGGGGAAGAATTCCCTTCAGTCGTCATGTTTAATACTTGGTTTAGCCAAGCCTGGAACTTGGCCTATATCTGAAGGTCGTGCCTGGGCTAAGGCTGTAACATTTTATGCAAATCCCACTTTTCTGAGCTTTGAAAGGTACTTCTAACTGGGCTGAGAAATCTGACTCCTTGTCAGTGGGGTAGGGCTAGGGGCCGGAGGAGGCGGGGGCCTGTTTTATTTAAAAGAAAGATCAGTAACTTAAATTTAAGTAGTAGAGAATGTAAGTATCAGGGAATTCTCCACATGGACGTGTAATCACTGTAAACTCACCATAAGTTAGGACACAATATGGACTGCTTTTTATGTTGGCAACAGCTCTTAGGAATTTCCTATTTTGCACTCAAAGTCTCCCACCCTTCCTTCATCATTGAAGGCCATGAAAATTTTGCTCACTAAAGCAATAGATAGGGCTTCCTCAGTGGCTCAGTTGGTGAAGAATCCACCTGCAATGCTGGAGATCTGGGTTCAATTTCTTGGTTTGGGAAGATCTGCTGGAGAAGAGAAAGGCTACCCACTCCAGTATCCTGGCCTGGAGAATTCCATAAACTGTATTAGTCTATGTGGTCGCAAAGAGTCAGATACAACTGAGTGACTTTCACTCACTCACTCACCAAGTTAGTGAATGTATCAAAAAGTCACTGTAAGTTGGGACACAATATGGACAGCTTTTTATGTTGGCAATAGCTCTTAGGAATTTCCCATTTTGCACCCAAAGCCTCCCTCCCCTCCTTCATCATTGAAGGTCATGAAAATTTTCTCACTAAAGCAATAGATTTGGGTGTTTTTTGTGTTTTTTTTTTTTTTTTTAATGAAACAATGTTCTGATCATAGTCATGGGGAAACTAGGAAAGGTAATTCCTTTCCTAGGTATTATCAAGATAATTCCTTGATAAGACCTGATCAAGGTGAGTATGAACATTTTCAGGGGCTTCCCTGGTGGTTCAGCTGGTAAAGAATCCTCCTATAATGCAGGACACTCCAGTTTGATTCTTGGGTTGGGAAGATCCCCTGGAGAAGGCATAGGCTACCCACTCCAGTATTCTTGGTCTGGAGAATTCCGTGGACTGGCAGGCTACAGTCCATGGGGTCGCAAAGAGTCAGACATGACTGAGCACATGAACATATTCATTCCCATTCATTCATGTAAGAAACATGTATGACTCTCCTTCCAGGTGCCAAGGTTTGACATTTAAAGATACAACTTTTGTGTAGTATAAAAAGCTAATTGATTTAAGGAAAAAAAAAAAGAAAAGAAAAGAGGGACTTCCCTGACGGTTCAGTAGTAAAGAATCTGTCTGCCATTGCAGGGGACATGGGTTTGATTCCTGCTCTGAGAAGATTCCACATGCCAAAGAGCAACTAAACCCGGGGACCACAACTACGGGAGCCCGTGCACCTAGAGCCCATGCTCAGAAGTGGAGCCAGTCACGCAAAAGTCGTGTCATCATGGGAGCTATTTCTTTCCATCTCCAAGGATCAGGTGTGCCCCAGGGGCCTGTGACAGCCTGCTCCCCATAGAACCTTTTTCACCTCTGCTGATATGATTCTGGCAAGATGCTCTAAAATAACCGACCTAAATTGGTTCATTCGACAAATTCTTATTAAGCGTCCACTATGTGGATGTCCTGGACTTCCCAGGCGGCACTAACGGAAAGAACCCACCTGCCAATGCAGGAGACGTGACACTCGGGTTCCATCCCTGGGCTGGGAAGATCCCCTAGAGGAGGGCGTGGCAACCCACTCCAGTATTCTTGCCTGGAGAATCCCATGGACAGAGGAGCCTGGTGGGTTATAGTTCATGGGGTTGCAAGAGTCGGACCCGACTCAAGCAACTTGGCAAGCATGCATGTGGATGTCCTAGTGGGGAGGAGACAGCAATGATGTGAGCACACAGCCATGCCCTCTTTCTTGGAGCTCTTGAGGAGTAAACCAAAAATCAAATAAAGAAACAATACCTTATAACATGTCAACCTTGTTGGGTCCTTTGGGAAAATAAAGGGGGAAGGGGAGACACAGGAAGTTCTAGGGTGAGGGTAGTGTCCCTGATCTTTGCAGGGAGGTCAGAAAGGGACCCCTCTAAAGTGGTAACGTTATCAGGGAACATGCTTACATCACGGGGAAGAGAATTCCAGGCAGAAGGAACATGTGCAAAGGCCCTGAGGCAGGAGTGTGTCAGGCATGTTGGAGGAATAACGAGGGGCTTGGTATGGCTGAAGCTGCAGAGTAAAGGAAGTGATACTGAGAAGGGATATGGGGGGTCCCGGAGGCTCTGGCAAAGATGGTGCATTTGACTCAGTGCCAAGGGAGCCCTGGCAGGGCTGTGGGCACAGGGAATTCTTCAGGTCCACTGCTCACCTGTTCTCTCTGACCTTGGGGCTCCTAGGCTACTTCCTCCACAATAAGTCCTCCCTCCCTTCCTCGGGACTTCCCTGGAGAAGGAAATGGCAGCCTACTTTAGTATTCTTGCCCGGGAAATCTGGAGCCTCGTGTGCTGCAGTCCATAGGGTCGCAAAGAGTTGGACATGACTTAGCAACCATTCACTGAGCGACTGAACAACAACCAAGTCCAAGGCAGGCTTTGGTGCCCATGGACAGCTTTCCCTACAGCCGACCGCAAAGCCAGCTCTGAGAGCCATTCTGTCACATTCCTCTGTTTGCCTTGGAGCCAGCTCGGGAGATGGTGTGACACACCCACACAAAGCTTGGCAGTGCTTCTCGGCTTGGCAAGCGCCAGCGGAGATGTGCAGAGGTGTTCGTGAAGGGGAGGGCTTGAAGCCCCTCCACCCACCACCCACCTGGGTGTAAAGAGAGCAGGGCACAGCAGGAGAGGGTGTACTCCAAGGTGCTGAATGACATACCTCTCCCCTGGGGCTCCAACTCAAGTCCCTGACCCGGAGAGAAGAACAGTGTGGCTTCCCTCTACAGCACAGAAGCAGCCATGTTTGTATCCATCCCAAAGGAGCAAAAGAAGAGGAGGGGCTCTCAGTGGACCTCAGAACACAGAGAGACCAGGCTGTGAGTGCGAGTGGAGAGGGGCTGCATGATCTGTGAGGGGAGATGGTGTCCCAGATGGCTTGACTTTACCAAGGAAACCTCAGAATGTCAACATTGGAAATGATGAAAACTGTTGCCACTAACTCTAAGAATTACAGGGGACCAAAAGCAGCCTTCTCATCCTATAGACAGGGAAACTGAGGCTCAGGTTGGAGAAGGGGCTTGCTCACTGGGAGCAGAGGCAAACCAGAACTTGGACCTAGAGCCTCAGGTTCTAGGCTTTGGTATCAGGTTTAGAGTAAAGGAGCTATCTGGGGTTGAAAGCAACTCCCCAGTTCTGTCACCTGCTGTTGACTTTACCAGTTCACCCAGCTGAGCTCTAAGACCCTGTCCCCTGCCTCTCAGGGTCCCCTAGACCAACTGCAGGAGTGGAAGGGGACAGGAAAGAAGCAGGAGAGGTGGGGCACCAGTATTCCCATCTTACAAAAGGAGAGTGGTCAGGGGCTCCATCAACACACAGAGGCATGAGAAAAGTCAGCTTGATATATGTCTACACTCACAAAGACGGCACTGGAGGCTCCCCGGGCAGTATGAGCACACAGGCAGGAAGGAGGAGGATAGAGGTGGTTCTACACTTGAGCTAAATGCTCGTCATTGTCCATACACAGGAACCTGGGCAGTCAACACACAGCCGTTTGAGTTCATTCTTTAGAGACACGGTGGTAACCACTGGAAGAGCCAATCCTTTTAAGTGGTGTCCCTGGATTCCTTTTAGGTGGATCCTTTTAGGTGGGTTTCTCTGGTGGATGGTAAGGAATCTGTCTGCAATGCAGGAGAGCTGGATTTGATCCTTGGTTTGGAAAGATCCCCTGAAGGAGGGCATGGCAACCCACTCCAGTATTCTTGCCTGAAGAATCTCCATGGACAGAGGAGCCTGGTTGGCTACAGTCCATGGGGTTGTAGAGTCGGACATGACTGAGCAACTAAGCACAGCACAGCACAGCCTGTGTGGGGAAAGGAGTGAAGGAGGAGGGGAGATTTTGCTTTTTGTCCTAAGTTCTCCTGTACCATATTTGATGTTTTTTAAAATATGAGCATGAATTTCTGGGATGAATTTTTGAAAACCAAATATAAATACATGGAGATGAGGGGTTGTAGGATTCCAGAAGTTGGGGTGTCATTCTGTCTGTTCCTGGAACAATAAACCTCAGATAATCTGGTCAGAGTACAGTCTGTGGTTCAGCAGGTCCAAGCGGGCCTGAGTTTCAACATTTCTAACAAGCTCCTCCTGAATGGCACAGCTTCTGAGCTGGGGACCACAACTTGAGAAATAAGAATTTCAGGCCAGGGGGACCCAGAAAGTGTAGTCAATATGGGTTTGGACTCAGGAATCAGACAGCCTTGGGTTTAAATCCCAGCTTCACTACTTCTGAGCTGTGAGATGTGGGGCACACTGCTTCACCTCTCTGTGCTCTGATTAGCAAAGCAGAGGTACATTTTCTGTTCTGTTTTGGTGAAAATTCAAGGAGACAGTTCTATGAAATGCCTAGCCCCTGGATAGACACAGAGGAAGCATGCAATAAAAGTAGTTATTACTATCGTCATTCTTCTGTAATGAAGGAATCATGGCTTTGAGAATTGCAGGGAAGTTTTGTGGAAAGGATTTAGACTACAGAGTTGGGTGATCTTGGATTTGAACCTAGGTAAAACAAAACCAAGAGGGCACAGCTTTTTGGAAGCTCCAAGACATTGCATAAGCGTGATCTTGTGTTTTTACAGGACAAGAGGTGCCAACCGCCCTCTTCTCTCTACCCACCACCCATGCACGCAGGAGGTGTGTGTAGAGGTCCCCACCTCCACCAGGTTTAGACTGGCAAGTCCAAGAGCCCTGGTTTACAGACGTGTTTGTTTAGTGTTACTGTCTTGGGTCACTTCCCTTCAAAGGCAGCCTTAACAGAACCAACGGTAAACTTACCCCACGTCGTGTCTGCACATGAACCTGGACTCGGCCTCCCTCCGCTCAGCAAACCAAACCTCACTGCCTCCGGCTCCTGAATGGCCAGGTTTGTTCTCCGGAGTGAGTCAGGTGGTTGCATTTCATCTGTGCTCCTCACTCACAGCCAAGGTAACCACCACTTTGAGGTTTAGGATTTCAACATACATGAATTTTATTTAAATTTTTAATTTCTGTGTTTTATTGGAGTATAGTTGATTCACAATGCTGCTTTGGTTTCAGGTGTACAACAAATGATTCAGTTATACATATATCCATTCTTTTTCAGATTATTTAACCCATATAGATTATTAGAGAATAGTGAATAGAGTTCCCTGTGCTATACAGTAGGTCCCAGTTGATTATCTATTCAACATGTAATAGTGTTTAGTATGTTAATCCCAAACTCCTAATTTATCCCTCCCCTCCACATTTTCCCTTTGGTAATGGTTTGTTTTAGAAACCTGTGAGTCTGATTCTATTTTATAATAAATTTATAAATAAATTCACTTGTATAATTTTTAAAATTAGGTTTCACACAGGAGTGATATCATATGATATTTGTCCTTCTCCGTCTGACTTACTTCACTCTCCAGGACCATGATACTCTCCAGGTCCATCCATGTTGCTGCAAATGGCATTATTTTGTTCTTTTTATGTCTAAGTATTATTCCATTGTATATACATACCTTTATCCATTCCTTTGTCTATGGACATTTAGTTTGCTTCCACATCTTGGCTATATCGGAGAAGGCAATGGCACCCCACTCCAGGACTCTTGCCTGGAAAATCCCATGGACGGAGGAGCCTGGTGGGCTGCGGTCCATGGGGTTGCTGAGGGTCAGACACGACTGAGCGACTTCACTTTCATTTTTCACTTTCATGCATTGGAGAAGGAAATGGCAACCCACTCCAGTGTTCTTGCCTGAAGAATCCCAGGGATGGGGGAGCCTGGGTGGGCTACTGTCTTTGGGGTCACACAGAGTCAGACATGACTGAAGTGACTTAGCAGCAGCAGCAGCAGCAATAAATATGCCCAGGAGTGAGATTGCTGGGTCCTAGTTCTATTTTTAGTTTTTTAAGGAACCTCCGTACTCTTCTCCATAATGGCTGTACCAACTTACATTTCCACCAACAGTGCAGGAGGAGTCCCTTCTCTCCAAAACCTCTCCAGCATTTATCCTTCATAGACGTTTTGATGATGGCTATTCTGATCAAATTGTCAACATCCACTGGATCATGGAAGAAGCAAGAGAGTTCCAGAAAAGCATCTATTTCTGCTTTACTGACTATGCCAAAACCTTTGACTGTGTGGATCACAATAAACTGTGGAAAATTCTGAAAGAGATGGGAATACCAGATCACCTGATCTGCCTCTTGAGAAATTTGCATGCAGGTCAGAACAACAGTTAGAACTGGACATGGAACAACAGACTGGTTCCAAATAGGAAAAGGAGTTCGTCAAGGCTGTATATTGTCACCCTGTTTATTTAACTTCTATGCAGCATACATCATGAGAAACGCTGGACTGGAAGAAACACAAGTTGGAATCAAGATTGCCGGGAGAAATATCAATAATCTCAGATATGCAGATGACACCACCCTTATGGCAGAAAGTGAAGAGGAACTCAAAAGCCTCTTGATGAAAGTGAAAGTGGAGAGTGAAAGCTCAACATTCAGAAAACGAAGATCATGGCATCTGGTCCCATCACTACATGGGAAATAGATGAGGAAACAGTGGAAACAGTGCCAGACTTTATTTTTCTGATCTCCAAAATCACTACAGATGGTGACTGCAGCCATGAAATTGGAAGACGCTTACTCCTTGGAAGGAAAGTGTCCCTAGATAGCATATTCAAAAGCAGAGACATTACTTTGCCAACAAAGGTTCATCTAGTCAAGGCTATGGTTTTTCCTGTGGTCATATATGGATGTGAGAGTTGGACTGTGAAGAAGGCTGAGTGCCGAAGAATTGATGCTTTTGAACTGTGGTGTTGGAGAAGACTCTTGAGAGTCTCTTGGACTGCAAGGAGATCCAACCAGTCCATTCTGAAGGAGATCAGCCCTGGGATTTCTTTGGAAGGAATGATGCTAAAGCTGAAACTCCAGTACTTTGGCCACCTCATGCGAAGAATTGACTCATTGGAAAAGACTCTGATGCTGGGAGGGATTGGGGGCAGGAGGAGAAGGGGACAACAGAGGATGAGATGGCTGGATGGCATCACTGACTCGATGGACGTGAGTCTGAGTGAACTCTGGGAGTTGGTGATGGACAGGGAGGCCTGGCGTGCTGCAATTCATGGGGTCGCAAAGAGTTGGACATGACTGAGCGACTGATCTGATCTGATCTGATCTGATTCTGATCAGTGAAAGGTGATATCTTCTTATAGTTTTGATTTACTTTACTCTGATAATTAATGATATTGAGAATCTTTTCGTGTACTTTCTGGCCTTTCGTATGTCTTTTTCAGACAAATGTCTGTTTAGACCTTCTGCCCATTTTTAAAAATTGGGTTGTTTGTTTTTTTGATATAGAGCTACATACTCATGCTCATTCTTAGTTGCTCAGTTGTGTCCAACTCTCTGACCCTTTGGATTGTAGCACACCAGTCTCCTCTGTCCGTGGGATTTCTCAGACAAGAATGCTGGAGTGAGTCACCATTTCCTCCTCCAGAGGATCTTCCCGGCCCAGGGATTGAACCAGCAGTTCTAACTTCTCTTGCATTGGCAGGCGGGTTCCTTACCCACTGACCTATTGTGGAGGACAGAGGTGCATGAGTTGTATGTATATTTAAAGATTAATCCTTTTTTTGTTGCTTTGTTTGCAAGCAGTTCCTCCCATTCTGTGAGTTTTCTTTTAGTTCTGTTTACGGTTCAACATACAAATTTTAGGGAATAGCAAACATTCAGACCACAGCACTACGTTATAGGGGTATGAAGGTTGAAACAATGTGTATAAAGCTCCTGGCATAGTGCTGGCATGGAGAAAGTTTTTATCAAATGCCATTTGTTTCTATTAATATTCATTTTCCATGAAACCTAGAATGAAGTAAATGCTCTAGAAATAATAATAATGATCACAATCGTAATCATAATAACCACCTTTTATTTACTGAAGGGTTTTGCCAGACACTAAGTGCTTTGGATTGGAGAAGGAAATGGCACCCTACTCCAGTGCTCTTGCCTAGAGAATCCTGTGGACAGAGGAGCCTGATGGGCTGCAGTCCATTGGGTCGCAAAGAGTTGGACACAACTGAGCAACTTCACCTTCACTTTTCACTTTCACGCACTGGAGAAGGAAATGGCAACCCACTCCAGTATTCTTGCCTGGAGAATCCCAGGGACGGGGGAGCCAGGTGGGCTGCTGTCTATGGGATCTCACAGAGTCGGACACGACTGAAGCAACTTAGCAGCAGTTAGCAGCAGCAAGTACTTTGGATAAATTTCCTTGTTTATTCCTTACAACAACACTATAAGAAGAATACTATTATTCTTTTTATACTATTAGGAAACAGGCTCAGGAGTTACAGTAATTCCCCAGAGACTGAGTCATCAGTCTCTCTGATTATAGCAACATGGGCTGTTGGGGTTGGGGGTAGGGGTCTCGCCTCCATTATTCGAGAATAGTGAGTAGAGTTCCCTGCATTATACCTAGGTCCTTGTTGATTATCTATTTAGTATATAATAGTGTGTATGTTAATCCCAAACTGTTAATTTATCCCTCCTCTCCAGAGCCCTCCTCACTGAATCAGGGCACCCTCATCTGATGGATCTCTGGGGAGAAGGAACCTTCCTCAGTGGAGGCCAAGCTGAGACATGGGGAGGGAGGAGCTCTAAACTGTCCCAAACCCAGGAGCCAGCAGCAGGATTGTCCCCTCTGAGACCCGCCCAGGGCTGAAACTGTCCTGTTGAGCTTTTTCATCAGTGGTCCCTGGACTCCTCAAGGGAAAAGGCTGATGGTCCTTCATGGCTCTTAGCATCCTCCTGTGGCATCACCAGGTCCTGGGAACCAGATAATCTTTAGGAGCCTTCCTCAGACCCTATCGGGTGGCCCCACACAGTAGTAACCTGCAGGGGTGTCTAGAGGGGTGCAGGGAGGAGAGGGGAGACCAGAGCTTGGCTGCCGTGCTGACAGGTCTCACCACCAGATGTCACAAGTGAGATGCTCCCAGAGTTACTAATTGTTTTTCTTTTCTGTCTTAACAAAAGAGCTATCGTTTAACCCCAGCAATACAGAACACATAGATCCAATATTTTACGAATTGCATGAACCATTTTTGAAACAATTTATCATTGGTTTCCTCCTTTGCCAGAATGGTGGCTACTCCACAACCCTACACGTCCAGTGCCTCGTATTCAGTAAGTGCTCAATGAATAAATAAGCAACACTATGAATGTCTCCAGACGTCCCTTTATTTGTTTCCTAGGGCCACACACTTTGGAGTCTCTGCCCCACCCCTGCCCTCCAAAGACCACACTCTGGGTGGGGGAGGTTGGTGTAGCAAACGGTCTACTGACTAGTCTCTCTCCAGCCGCTCCAGAGAGGCCCCAGGCCTGGCAGCAGCTCCTGTGAGAAGTTGGTTGAAGATATTCTAATGAAAGGGCAGGCCCCAGAGCATCCCTCTTCCCCCCATGAGGGTGAAGTGGTCATGGTGCTGGGTCACATCAGAACTGCTTCCCGAGTGCTGCAGGGAATCTCCTTATTTTCACTACCCCTCACCCCATCATGGGGCTAGAGCCAGTTCCCATCTCAGAGCTGATTTATCCCTATCTATCTATCTGGTGTTTAATAGGCCTCTCAGATTTAATACATCCCCAAAGGAATTCTCACTTTTCCTGTTTTATCAGCTCCCATCTGAGTAAAGGCAACTCCTTCCCTCCAATGCTCTGGCTGCCCTTGGTTTCATCCTTGACCCTTTACTCTCTCTAAACCCATGTCCATTCCATGAGCAAACCCCATCAGATCTATCTTCAAAACAGACCCAGGAAAACAGGATCCCAGGAAACCCTGGCCTTGTCCTCCACATGCCCCACCTTGAAGCAGCTCCGGCCTTGCACACAGTCAGACCCGCTCCAGCCTCAGGGCCTTTGCACTCGCTGCTCCCTCTGCCTGCAGTGTTCTTGCCCCAGATCGCAGCGTGTCTCCCTCCCTCACCTGTAGGTCTTCCCTCAAAGTACCTTCCCAGGGGCCCTTCCTTGACGATCTTATTTAAAAATAAAGCCAAGTCCTACTCCACCACTCTCTGTCCCTCTTGCCTAATCTAGTCTTTGTCATCACTTACCACCTTCTGCCATCAACTGGTATTAGTTACGTGGGTGGTCTCACCTCATTTGAACATGACCTTTCCAAGTCACAGATTTTTTGGTCTGCTCTTTTCACAGCTGTGTCTTCAGCACCTAGAACTCGTTAGCTGGACTAGAGACATTTTAGAAGCAGAGTCTTTGTTCCCTTTACAGATACAGTGAGGCTTTGATGCCCTGGGTAGAAATGAGCCATCTACATCCATCAAGAACTGGCTGTCTGATTGGGCAAAAGTGATGCAGTTTAGCAGGCTTCCCGGGTGACTCCAGAGGTAAAGAACCTGACTGCCAATACAGGAGAAGTAAGAGATGCAGGTTTGATCCCTGGGTCAGGAAGATGGTGTGGAGGAGGCCATGGTGCCCCACTCCAGTATTCTTGCCAGGAGAATCCCATGGACAGTGGAACCTGGCAGGCTACAGTTGAAATGGTCACAAAGAGTTGGACATGACTGAAGCAACTGAGCATGAACGCATAGCACAGGGTTAGCATCCAGGAGCCACAGGTTACAGACATGGGCTGAATACAGCCACTGCTTGCAAGCTAAGAATGGTTTTTACATTTTTAAATTGTAAAAAAGAAAAAAAAAACCTGTTAGTCTTTCAGTGAGAGGAGTTGCTCAATTTTGCTTCTTAGATAACAAAGCTTAAAATATTTACTATCCCACCCTTTATAGATGATCTGGGTTAGATGATCTAGGAAGCCACAAGACAAGTGTGATTAACCACCCAAAGTGAAGTCTTCTTGTGCCTTATACAGGAGTGGGGGGCAGCCATGGACCCATGACTACTCTCTAATCACTTATAATCTAAAAGGAGACAGAGAGTTGGGCTCATGGCTTTAAAAGGCAGGCAGGGGCTTCCCTGGTGGTCCATTCCAAATGCAGGGGGCCCAAGGTTTGATCCCTGGTCAGGGAACTAGATCCCACATGCAGCAACTAAGATTTCTCATGCCACAATTAAAGATCCCAAAGGCCGCATCGAGGATCTCACATGCCACAGCTAAGACCTGGTGCAGCCAAATAATAAATATTAAAAATTAAAAAATGAATAGAAGGCAGGCCAAACCTGCTTAAGAGACACTGGCCAATTCAGTGCCCGGTGTCCACTCTCCTAGACATGCTCTGGACATGAGGTTCCCTACAGCAACTTCGAGGCTTCCAAGTCTGGGTTTGCACAAGGGTCACCTGGTATTTATTACCAATGCAATTCCCAGGCCTTTGGCAGCCCTCCTGATATCTGAGTGCTGCTGGGATGAATGTGTGTGCTAAGTCACTTCAGTTGTGTCCGACTCTTTGAGACCCCATGAGACGTCTTTGAGACGTCCACCAGGTGTTTCCATCCATGGGATTCTCCAGGCAAGAGTACAGCAGTGGGTTGCCATGCCCTTCTCCAGGGGATCTTCCCAACCCAGGGATGGAACCAGTGTCTCCTGTGACTCTTGCAATGCAGACAGATTCTTTACCCACTGAGCCACCCGCTGGGATGAACACCTTTCACCAGCCCAAGAGAGTTTCTAGCTCCAGAGACAACCTTGATGGAAAGGCACACGTTTTGATCCCAGGGAGACCTTGCCTCACACTGGCCCCCTGCCTCTCCCTGGCTGTGGGTGAGTCACAAACCTTCTGGGCCTCAGTTACTTCATTTGGAAAATTAGAACAATTACTCTCCCCATAAACTCCTCCCCATTGGAAGGATTAAACATAATTTGGTTATTAATTTCTTCAACAGGGAAGTTGAGGTGGAGGAGACTCAGATAGGGGAGAGGTATTCAAAGACTTGGTTATCTTCATCCAGAATATTCTGATTTTTTTCAAAATTGCAAAATTAAAATAATAATAAAAGGACAACCCTGCACCCTTCCTTTGTCCCAGATGATGTTAGACTTGAAACAAAAAGCTTTTTTCTTTCAGCCCTGAGGGTCTGGTTGTGAAATCCACAGTGGAAGGAAGGAGAGGGGACCCCAGATGTGCAGCACCCCCTGGGGTATCTGACGGCGGACATCAGCACCGATTCATCTTCCAGCCAAGACAGCGATGACCTGTTATTATACATTATTCATTATTAACTCTGACTCTGCTGTTTAATTTCCTACCTATATGATTAGGCCACCGAAGCACTTGGCAAGGCTTCTCCATAAGACTCACCCATAAATATCTATTTTACGGCCTCACTTACATCACTTGGATAGTAAATGGGCTGCTCAGGCCAGCACCTCACTGACATGCCTTGATGTGAAGCCAGCGCCTCAATTCCCAAACCAATTTTATATGAAACACTTTTCTGCCCATTTCTTCTCAGCCCGCTTCCCAGATGGAAGCCAGCATCCCCTGAGCTGGTTGTTACAAGGGACATTTCTAGAAACCACTGTGGTGGTTTTAGTAATGAGCTGGACCAGCAGGGCGTTCTCCTCCAACACCTGGGAGTCCCTGGGGAGACTGTTCCCCCTGATTTGCTTTTTCCAGTTGGACTTTCACTCTGAAGAGAAGTCAGGGTTCCCCACCTGCACCAGCTGCCCCCCACCCCAGGAGCTTCACTCTCTCCTGGTGACTCTCTCAAGACACATGAGCTTCCAGGGGACCCTGCCTCCCCTGAAGGGATCACCCACCTACGTGGACCTGACATGTTATCAATGTTAATAAAAATAGACTCCAATTATGGACCAACTGCTAAAAGAGAACCGAGACAGATGAGCAAGACTCTTTAGATGGCAGACAAAAATCTGATGTTCCACAGTAAGCTGTGCATTTGGATATTTCATTTTAGAGAGTGAAAGCTCCCCATTTTTAAAGCCCGGGGAGCTTTAAAAATAAATAAATTTTTATTCAAAAATTTATTCAATTTTTGAATAAATATTTTACAAGATAAGGAAAACGTCTCCTGGGCCAGATTTGGCTGTGGTTTACTGGACTGTAACGTCTGTTCCAGTTGGGGAGAGAAGACTGTGTCTTGCTCATTTCTGGACCGTCCCAAAGCTGACACACACAATAGCTCCTTGTTAAATGTAGGTAAAGTGACAACCCTCTGAGAACCAGGAGCCCTTGACTCATCACATGGAGACAGAGGACTCAGAAAACCCATGACAATAAAAATCGCTGCCTCTCAAACAGCTTCTCCAGTCTGAAGCGGGTCCCAGGGACATGTCCCAATTTGCATGGGGTGGCAAGAAGGGGACAGAGACAGTGAAAATTTCAACACAGTGGTTCTGGACCTGAGGTAATGACATCTATCCTGCACTAGGGACACTTTGAGATGTTTGGAGACTTTTTAATTTATTTTTTTTTTTTAATGCGGACCATTGTTTTAGTCTTTACTGAATTTGTTACAACATTGCCTTTGTTTTATGTTTTGGTTTTTTGGCTGAGAGGCACGTGGGATCCTAGCTCACCAACCAGGGATCGAACCTGCACCCCTGCAATGGAGGGTGAAATCTCAACCACAATGGACCACCAGGGAGGTCCCTGGAGACATTTTTGGTTGTCACAACTTGGTGGCACTGGCATCCAGTGGGTAGAGACCAGAGATGCAAAGCATCCTAGGATGCACAGGACAGCCCCCACAAGAAAGGATGCCCAGACCCAAACGTAGAGTGTGAGATCAAGAAGCCCCGGAGCAATCTTCAGTTTTTGCTTTGCTTCTGCTTACTGTGTGACCTTGAACTTCTTGTCAATAAGCTTTGCTAGCCCTTAATTTTCTCACCTGCAAATTGGGGTTGCTGCTGCTGCTAAGTCACTTCAGTCGTGTCCAACTCTGTGTGACCCCACAGACGGCAGCCCACCAGGCTCCCCCATCCCTGGGATGCTCCAGGCAAGAATACTGGAGTGGGTTGCCATTTCCTTCTCCACTGCATGAAAGTGAAAAGTGAAAGTGAAGTCGTCCAGTCATGTCCGACTCTTCGTGACCCCATGGACTGCAGCCTACCAGGCTCCTCCATCCATGGGATTTTCTAGGCAAGAGTACTGGAGTGGGGTGCCATTGCCTTCTCCAGCAAATTGGGGTTAGCAGCAGTCAAATTCTTTCCAGGATGGCCTTGAGGTTCCATGAGATATTTGTGAGTGCACTCAGCCATATCCAATTCTTTGCAACCCCATGGACTATAGTCCACCAGGCTCCTCTGTCCATGAAGTTTTCCAGGCAGGAACGCTATAGTAGGTTGCCATATCCTCCTCCAGGGTATCTTCCCCACCCAGGGATTGAATCTGCATCTCCCACTTCTCCTACTTTGGCAGGTGGATGCTTTACCACTGAGCCACCTGGGAAGCCCTTCCATGAGATGATTCACATCAAAGGTTAGCAAATATATAACACATAGTACTTCCCTAAATCTTGGCTGCTTACTGTCTGTGTGAATGTCTGTCTCTTTCATCATCTAAGAAAAGAAAAGCAGCCTTTGCAAACATTGGCTTAGGGCCAGAATTCACCATCAGCAGGACCCTGACACTATGAACTTCCAAGCCTGTGAATCAACATTTAGGATAACTGGTGCAAATCACTCTTCTTTTTACAAGTGTGCCTCTCAGGGCCTCGAACCTCACTTAATAATTATTCCATCAAGTGTAACCTGTTGTGCCTCCCCAGCCCTCAGAGTGAACGTGAGAAGAGCTGTTAGAACCAGCAGTTAACAAACAAGCACACGTTGCTCTCTCCCTCCTTCCTTCCTCTCCAGCCTCACTCTGATGTGAGTCTGTAACTGGCTATTCAGTGGAAAAAAGCAGGGCTGTTTGGGGCTCCCATGAACATACCAGGGACTAGAGGAAGCCCTGCTGTCACCGCACAGGATGGGACATCTCCACCTGGGACACCAGACTTTGATGGGACAATGCCACCCAGGTGATGAGAATCTGAAAGGTGGCTGCCAAGCGTGGTGGTAAACCAGAAGAGGTGGGCGGACAGTGAGGGCAGGAGAGGCAAAAAATATTAATAGATGGTGTTGAAACTTACTCAGAGGGCATTTGGCTTCCAAAGGATCTGATCCTTCTGTCTGGGCCCATTACAATGTGGAGGAGGGGATTTCCCAATGAGAGAACTGAGGGGCTGCCCCTACAGGACTGGCATTGGATCCCGAACCAGAGGGAGACAAATGCCTGTCAAGTTCCAAGACGTGAACTAAATGGAGTCCACGGTGTGAGTCAAGGCAGGTGGGGCTGTAGCAGGAGGATGAGGAAGGAACATTTCTGGGGAAGGGAACCAGCCAAGTCTAATTTGGAATTCATTGTTGGAGTTACCAGAAAGGTGCCTGAGTTGATACACAGAGGACAGAGGAGGCCAGGGTCAGTTCTCTGAGTATGAGCCTTTGAAAAAGTGTCTGCAGGCACAGAGAACAAACATATGGATACCAAGGTGGGAGGGGATGAGGCACTGGGAAATTGGGGTTGACAGTATGTATAAAATAGACAACAGATGGGAACATAGTGTATAGCACAAGGAACTCTACTTAATGCACTGTGGTGACGTAAAGGAGAGAGAAATCCAAAAGGGAGGGGTTATATGTACACGTATGGCTGATTCATTTCGTTGTGCAGTAGAAGCTAACACAAGCAACTATACTGCAATAAAATTAATTGATTAAAAAAGAAAGAGAAGAAAGAGTGTCTGACCCACTGTGAGACTCCAATACTGGAGCTTCACTCCTTTGAGAGAGAGATTGCAGTGGAAGCCTAGTGAAAGTGTTAGTGGCTCAGTCATGCCCAACTCCTTGTAACCCCATGGACTGTAGCCCACCAGGCTCCTCTGTCCATGGGATCTTCCATGCAAGAATACTGGAGTTGGTTGCCATGCCCTCCTCCCCAGAATCTTTCCAACCCAGGGATCGAACCTGGGTCTCCTGCAATGCAGGCAGATTCTTTACCATCTGAGCCATCAGGGAAGCCCAGTGGAAGCCAAAGGAGTCATTTTCTCCAGGGAGTCTGAGTCCCATCCACGAGTTCACTGCCTTGGGGCCAGGAGACCAAGTACAAGCACTGGAGTTTGGACGTGGCTGGCAGTGGTACAGCCTGTGTGGTAAGTTGGCTGGTGGGTGACTCCAGGAGCCTGGGACATGGTGCCCAGGGAAGGGACGCAGGGTGTTCACAGGCCACCGGGAGCAGAGGCCACAGGGCAGGAGAGCTGGAAGATCTCACACAACAACCTCACTTTATAAAGATAGAAACTAAAGCCCAGAGGGGCCCCTATCATGATGAGTCACCATGATCACAGCAGAGGCTGAAATATGTACAAGACCTAGGACATGCCTGGCCCAGTCTGAGCCCTGGAGGACTGTTGTCTTATTTAATCTTCACAACAATCAGTTCAGTTCAGTCACTTGGTCATGTCCGACTCTTTGCAACCCCATGGATTTCAGCACACCAGGCTTCCCGGTCCTTCACCATCTCCCGGAGCTTGCTCAAACTCATGTCCATTGGGTCGGTGATGCCATCCTAGCATCTCATCCTCTGTCGCCCCCTTCTCCTCCTTCAATCTTTCCCCACAATCTTTCACAACAATAATAATGCTATTATGAGCTCCAGTTCACAGAAGAGGAAACGGAGCCAAGGAAAATCAGAACATCCTGCCCAAAGCCATGGTAAGCATCATGGCTGTGAGGTGGGTGTCCCCACTGTGTCCCACCAGAGACAAACCCTGTGGTTCCTCTTGGCAGTTCAGTTTTGGAAAACACGATCTTTTCTTTGATCTAATCTGAAAGTTTAATCTATTTTATTTAGCAACAAATCCTTACCTCAAACAAAATCATTTGCAGAAACCCAATGTGGGAAATGGGTAAAGATAGAGCAGATATATTTAGAAGAAAAAAGCAAGTGAAAGATAAAATACTTTTCGCCATTAGATTGGCAAACAGTGTAAAGGTTGGTAATGCTCTGTGCTAGAGAGGCTGTGGGAAAACCCAGGCTCTCAGAGGTGATGGTGAGGTGGGCGTGAACGATGTTGCAACATTCTTGGAGGGCAGTTGAGCAATTTCTGTGCAACATCAACAGCCGCATTCCCTCTGACCCGGTAAGTCCACTTCTAGGAATTTACGTTATGGATATACCTACAGAAGAATTCCAAGATCCATGTAGGAATGCTGACCATAGCTTTGCCTGTAATAGTAAAAAATGCTGAGAACAACCTAAAAGCCCCCACACAGAAGAGTGGATAAAATGATGGTGACTTTACTCAGCAGAATTCTTTCCAGATGTGAATCAGATGGGAGTAATTCTAAGTGTGCTGATCTTCAAAGATAATCTTTTAATCAGTAAAGTGTGCTGATCTTAAGTGGGTAGCTTGATGTTCCCTCTGTGGTACACCTTTGTAACTGCCACCCAGATGAAGACACAGAACAGTGTGCTGATCTTAAGTGGGTAGCTTGATGTTCCCTCTGTGTACACCTGTGTAACTGCCACCCAGATTAACACCCAGATTAATGTCCAGCACCTCAGAAGGTTCCCTGCCAGTCCATCACCCCCACCCTCAGCAGAAATAAACTGTTTCTGACCTTGGGGACCATACTGTGGCTCTGTCTACTCTTGAACTTCCTATAAAGGGAATCACTTGCTATGCACTCTCTTGTATCTATTTCTATTACTTAAAGTTTTTGAAATTCATCCAGTTTATGCATATATCAGTAGTTTCTTCCTTTTCAATGCCAAGTAGTATTCCCTGGTGGCTCAGATGGTAAAGAATCCACTTGCAATACAGGAGACCTAGGTTCCATCCCTGAGTCTGGAAGATCCCCTGGGGAAGGAAATGACAACTCACTCCAGTATTCTTGCCTGGAGAATTCCTTGGACAGAGGAGCTTGGCAGGCTACAGTCCATGGGGTCACAAAGAGTAAGCACACATACACACAATCAAGTTTCAGAGGAGGAGATGGAATCATTCTATGGTTTAGTACAGGGTAAGGTGCTGGAAAAACCCCTGGGAGCTTGGGACAGTGGTCTCGAGGCCATGCTTCCAGGAAAGGTTTCTGTGGTCTACAGAACTGACCCTCCCTGGAGCCATATTCTCTGAGGATGCCGGCAGAATCGTAGAATCTGATAGCATATGACGGTACCTGTTTCTCAACACTGAAGAAGCTGGAAAAATGGACAGGGGTGCAACCATGGTGAACCCCCCTCACACATCCCAAACAGGGCAGAACAATGGCCTCTGCCTCATCTCCCCCTTCCAAACCCCACCTGGGTGCATCTAATAGCAAATTGAATTTGTGTCCAGAATTCTAGCTGCAAAGGAGTCTGGGAAATAGAGTCTTTAGCTTTACAGTCTCTGACTTACAGGAAAGAACACCAGAGGGAGGAGGGACTGGAGGCTGAACAAATCCATCAGAACATCACCAGCCTTCAGTTGCTCTCCACGTGGGCCCCTCCTCAGAGCTGCTTGAGCGTCCTAGTGACACGGCAGCCAGTGTCTCCCAAGCAACCATCCATGGGCCAACACAGAAGCAGCAACACCTTTTATGACCCAGACCGGGAAGTCACACACTATAATTTCTGCCACAGACACACACATTAGTCCCAACTCACTATGGAAGGAACAACACAAGAGAGTATGAACCTGGTGGTGAGGAACACAGAGGGTACCTGGGGAGTCGGCCACCACACTAGGAGTAAAAGTTGTTTTGGAAATGGACGTGGAAGTGCTGTCTTCAGAGAGACAACACAGCAATCTTTCTAGGAAAGAACTATCAGAAATGGAATTCTCTCCCCCTATGAGCTTACCTCTTCTTCTAGAACATGTATAAATCAAGCATGTGCACAGAGGTTTAACCTGTGGCTCCACTTAGTAGATTAGTGGCCTTTGGCAAGTGACTACTGGGCCTCAGCCACCTCATCTATAAAGTGAGGTTAATTATAGAACTCACACCGTATAGAATCATTGAAAGATTAAATAGCAACATACATGTAAAGCATTTCCAGAAGTGCTTTGTTGTTCAGTCGCTCGACCGTGTCTGATTCTTTGCAACCCCATGAACTGCAGCCTGCCACGTTCCTCTGTCCTTCACTATCTCCTGGAGTTTGTTCAAATTCATGTCCATTGAGTCGGTGACACTATCTAACCATCTCATCCTCTACCGCCCCCATCTCCTTTCACCTTCAATCTTTCCCAGCATCAGGGTCTTTTCCAGTGAGTCAGCTCTTCACATCAGGCGGCCAAAATACTGGAGCTTCAGCTTCAGCATCAGTCCTTCTAATGCATATTCAGGGTTGATTTCCTTTAGGATGGACTGGTTTGATCTCCTTGCAGTCCAAGGGACTCTCAAGAGTCTTCTCCAGCACCGTAATTTGAAAGCACCAATTCTTTAGCACACAGCCTTCTTTATGGTCCAACTCTCATATCTGTACATGACTACTAGAAAAACCAAGTTCTTGCTACAGAGCAAAAATTCAACAGGTGTTCGCTGGCTACGCTATCATCTGCAAATACTCACACAGCTCACAAAATACACAACATCAGTATTAGGGATCTGACTCCCATGAGGTATAATTTGAATTTCATATGAAAACATCAACCAAATGAAATGTTAGTCTGTTCATTCTCCCTTCAAAATGATATATGTGGTTCAGTGGTTCTAAAGAATAACTTGACTTAGCTCTGGTGTAAGCTTCCTCCTCGGAGAAGGCACTGGCACCCCACTCCAGTACTCTTGCCTGGAAAATCCCATGGATGGAGGAGCCTGGTGGGCTGCAGTCCATGGGGTTGCTAAGAGTCAGACACAACTGAGTGACTTCACTTACACTTTTCACTTTCATGCATTGGAGAAGGAAATGGCAACCCACTCCAGTGTTCTTGCCTGGAGAATCCCAGGGACGGGGGAGCCTGGCGGGCTGCCGTCTATGGGGTCGCACAGAGTCGGACACAACTAAAGCAATTTAGCAGCAGCAGCAAGCTTCCTCCTGAGACTTTCAAAATTGATTCAGGAACTTTCCTGGTGGTCCAGTGATTGGGACTCTGTGCTTCCAGTGCAGGAGGCTTGGGTTCAATTCCGGGTTGGGAACTAGGATCCTCATGCCTCATGGTTCAGTCAAAAAAATTTAAAAAAAAAAAAAAAAAGTCAATGCATTCATCAGGCAGTAAGATGTTCAGACTACAGTTGTTCTTTGCTACCCCCTAAAGAGTTTGACATTCTTGTAACTATCACAACTATTTTTAAAAATATTTAATTAAAATAAGTAGATTAAAGAAGTGGACCCTTGGTGTCATTGAGGAGGAGGTACAAACCTTAGTGGAGATTTTGAGGTCCTCTCTGAATTGTCTTAAGACCCACCAGTAAGAATCCGCCTGCTACCCACACTGCTCACAGTTTCGCACTATGATGTAGAGGAGAAGGTCGCTTGTGTGCCCTTGGGAGCTTCCTGTGGGCTGGCCACAGCAGTCAGCTATAAAGGCATTGAGCAGTGGACAGTCCTGAAGGGCCAGTGGTAAGAGTACCAACTTGAAACCCAGCAGCACAACTGGGAAGAGAAGACCCATCCAATAGCACAAGAAGGACCGCGTAGGACGGAGAGCGCCAGCTCTGGGTCTGCACTGCCTGGGTGCAGAGCTCAACTCCAACAGTGACCTGTGTGGATGGCCTTGAGCAGATTCCATGACACCCTGGGCCTCGGTTTTCCTCATCTATAAAATGAGGGTGACCAAAATCAATAATAGCCACTTCACAGCTTTGTAAATAAGATTATACATACTATTAGAAGTTAAGTTTTTTAAAGATAAAATCATGACTCCTGTAAATCTAAAATAAGTATGTGTCAAAGATGGCATTTAACTCCTGAATTAATAACTCAAGAAGCTGTTACAAATGGTTCAAGGGATAATTCAGAGGCATACCTAAATACACAGGCAATCAGAAATGCTGAAACGAACTTACAAATAGATGCAAAACTGGTCAGTAGTCATAGGACAATAATCAATTGTATTCCTAGGGCAAGCTCATTTGCATTTCTATGGACAAAATCATTTGCATGACTATCAGTAATGACAATGAAAGACACAAACCCTTACAGAATCAGAAAACTGAAGGTGCATTCAGCAACCTCTTTTTGTCCACTTTGCAATTTCTTCAGACTATGTAAGCCATTGAGCACATGTCAAGTTCTCAATGACCATCAGCTTTATTCGTGTTTATTAATTCTTTCAATGCAAGAGCCATTCTCACCCGTCCTGCATTTTAGAGAAGGAAAGGAGGCAGGGAGGGAAGGAAAAAAACGACAAGCCAAGCTCACATTATTTGGGGGACTAAGTGTGATACGGTTTGAGGTTCAGCTAAACTCAGAGTCCCAATCACGGGACTCAGTCCTGTTGTCTGGCACATCCACACACAAACTCTCCCTGAGCCCTGACTGTGGACACTGAGCTAACTTTCCCAGGCTCCACACACCTGCCAAGACCTCACTGGCCTAACTCTGGAGCTTGAGTCACAGGACATCTGTTGGATGTGTGAATGTGAATGTCTGGATCCTAGTGGGTCACATCTTTGTGGCAAGTCTCATTTGAATGGGGCTCAGACATTTCCGGAGAACTTGCGTCTTACATCCACAGACCTAGAGGCTGCATCTCCTACAGCTGTTTCTCCAACGTTCAGGACGTGCTCTTGCCTCAGGCCCTTTGCACGTGCTCTTTTCCTGCAGGGAAGGGACCTGAGTAGATCAGTGCCAGAACAAAACAAATGTGAAATAAATGTGAACCATTGTTTTCCCTCATGGGCTTGGCAAGTCATGGCCCTCAAGAGACCTAATGGGTTATTCATTCAGCCCTGAGAGTTGAGAATATTTCTGGCATTTGTAAAGTGTTACACTTTAAATGGTTATAGAAATACTGTGTAACAGCCTCAGTTTTGACCCTTGGTGTACACCTGTAAAACTATTAGCTCTCTGGCCTTTTAAGATGTCTGCTGAGCCCTGGCAAGAGTGGAGGCTCCAGAGGTGGACGAGTTTTATGGACAAAGATGTCTCTCTTTTGTCCATTCTCAGAGAAGTAAAAGGGCACCTCCTAGAGCTCCCTGAAGCTTTCCTAAGCCATCAACCTGCTTCTTCCACACCCAGCCCTCGCTCTGGCTCTCTGCTTCCCAAGCTCTGAAGAAACGAAGAGATGGCTCTGATTGCTGAGGAGGATGTATGTTTAATAAACACAGCCATGACACCCACTATACAGTGGACACATCCCTGCCTTTGAGAGGGAGCGAGGAAGATGCATGCTTGAAATGAACAACATCAGCATAGGTGAGAGTCATGTGTTTTACAGTTTATGTTTTTATGTGATCTCATAGGTAAGAGGTGGGTGCCCCATGGCCACTGGAGGCTTAAGACAAAGGCAGACCTCGGAGATACTGCAGGCTTGATTCCAAACCCCTGCAATAAAGAGAGTCAGATGAATTTTTTGGTTTCCTAGTGCATATAAAAGCTATGTCTGCAATACACACTGTAGTCCATGAGGTGTGAAATAGTATTATATATAAAAAAAAAAGAATTTACATGCCTTAATTAAAATATTTTGTTGTTTAGTCGCTAAGTTGTGTCTAGCTCTTTTTCGACTCCAAGGACTGTAGCCCACCAATATCCTCTGATCATGGGATTTCCCAGGCAAGAATACTGGAGTTGGTTGCCATTTATTCTTCCAGAGGATCAAACCCTTCCTGACCCAGAGATCAAACCCAAGTCTACTGCATTGGCAAGAGGATTACCATTATACCAAAGGAGAAGTCCTAATCAAAATATACGCTATTGCTTGAAAAAAAAAAAAAAAAGCTAGCAATCACCTGAACCTTCAGCAAGACATAATTTTTTTGCAATAGCCACATCAAAGATCATTGATTGCAGGTCACAATAACAAAAATACCAATGATGAACAACTTTGAAATATTGTGATAATTAGCAAAACATGACACAGGGACAGATATGGGCAAATGCTGTTGGAAAAGTAGTGCAGATAGACTTGCTCAACACAGGGTTGCCACAGACCCCCAATTTGTAAAAAACAAAACAAAACAAAACAAAACGCAACATCTTTGACCTGCAGTAAAATAAGGTCCACATTATCCTCTGGGGTCAGATCATAGCTGTTCCTCCGACCACAGTACTGGAGTACTGGTGTGCGAGGTAGTGGGTGTTTGGCATCTGGGAGGCCTCTGCAAACTTCCCAGGGCTTCAGGGCAGGGTTGTAATTACAGACACAGCGAAAGTCCCAGCAGATCCGTGGGCCGCTGGGTGGCCAAGAGAAGCCATAACCTCAGGCCAAGCACCTGACCCCCTTTTGCCTCAGTTTCCTCTTTAGGAAGAGAAAAGAGGGCGAAGATACATAATTAAAATTTGTTGATTGTGAGCTTTGAGCTGCTGGGATGAAAGCCTTCCTGTTCCAGGTCTGCTTTATTGTTATAATCACTGCAGACTCAAGAAAATTCAAAGAGATGTTTTATAACCCAAATTAGAGAAGTTTCTTGGTCCAGGAGGGAAGATTCCTGTGTAATTAGTGAGGAACCTGGGTAAGAGCCCAGCTGAGAGACTCCTGACCACAGAGGGCTTTCACCTAGAAGTGGGGAGAGTGGGGACCAGCTGCACGGGAGCCCCCCGCCCCAGCTTCCAGAAGCCCCCTGGGGGCGGGTCCTGCCCACAGAGCAGAGGAGATGCCAGGCACAAAGGGTAAACTTAGACCATGAGCTGGCCCCCCTGCCCTCTGTCGGTCCTGGATTCAGGGCTCACTTGGACGTTCCTGGGGGTAATATTTTCTCCAAGGATTATTCCAACTCTGGTGGAAGTAAGGGGTCCTCAGAGAGGGGTGAAGGGCTCCCGCTCTGTGGCAGGAAGTCAAGGGAAAGGGGAGATTGTTTCTGAACGTGAACCCACTTTGTGCTGACAGGTGCCCCCTGCCTGCATCTCCAAGCGTGGCTAGTTAGGAAGGCAGCTGGTTTTTTTTGCTCTGTTTCAGATAGGATGCCTGGAGCTGCAAGGAACAAAAATTGCTGATTCTTGTGTGATGAGAACCTGGAAGAATGTGGTAGCAGGGATCAGCGATGACCAGAACCATTGGTTCCTGAGGCCTTTCTCTTGGGTTGTGAGATGACCACTGGCCTCTTGGGCATCATTTCTGCTTTCGTGGCAGCGGGGTGGGCGTTGGGAAATTGGTGGTGCTGGCTGCATCTATCCCCGAGGGCAGAAAAGCAAATGTGGGACTTCCCTGGTGGACCAGTGGTTAAGATTTCGCCTTCCAGTGCGAGGGGTGGTCGGGGGCGGTTCCATCCCTGGTCGGGGAACTAAGATCCCACATGCCTCGAGGCCAAAAACCTAAAACACAAAACAGAAGCAATATTATAACAAATGCAATAAAGACTTTAAAAAATGGTCCACATTGGGCTTCCCCTGGTGGCTCAGTGGTGAAGAATCCGCCTGCCAATGCAGGGGACATGGGTTCAATCTCTGGTCAGGGAAGATCCCACATGCCGCGGAGCAACTAAGCCTGTGAGCCACAACTGCAGAGCTTGTGCTCTAGAGCCTGGGAGCCGCAACTGCTGAAGCCCTAGAGCCTGTGTTCCACAACAAGAGAAGCCACCGCAATGCTTCTGCCCGCTCCCCACAACTAGAGAAAAGCCGGTGCAGCAATGAAGACCCAGAGCAGCCATACAAATAGTACTTCTTAAAAAAAAAAAAAAATGGTCCACATTAAAATAAAAAAAAAATCTTTAAAAAGAAAGAAAGAAAACCAAATGCCCCAGAGACGGTCTCAGGGCCCTTGCCCATGCTTTTCCTTCCCTGAGAATGCTCTTTCCTCTCCCTCAAGGCCTGGTTACCTCTACTCACACTGTGCCCCTAATTCCCATAGGATCCCCAGATGGTCTCCCTAAGGGACTCTTTTGACAACTGTTAACTCATGATTTTATCAATCTTTCCTTAACCTCAGTCTCCCCCAGAAGACCGTGAGACCCTCGGGGGCAGGAGCTTCGCACAAGCTGGCCCTACAACGCCGCAGAGATCTTTGAATGTGTCCTGCCACAGAGAAAACCCTGTCCATTTCCCTCATTTTCAAGGCCCAGTTTGGGGAAGGGATGGGGCGTCCTCTCCCGACTGGAGGCCACTGTCCAGCATTCATCCAGCCACGGCAGGGGTGCTGAGCCCTGGCTATGTGCCATGCGCTGGGGAGATGCTGCTAAAGGACACGGTCCCAGCCCAAGGGGAGTTCAACCTGTGAGAGAAATGCAGATTTAAAAGGAGAGGGGCATGCGAAAGGTTGTCCACACCCAGACCAGTATGCCAGCTTCCAGATCCAAAATTAGAACCAGAACAAAATTAGTGCTAGGAGAGCATGTCAATCATACCTCAAAACCCTGCACCCCCAACCAAAAAAAAAAAAAAGTTATGGGGGAAAAAAATGAACCAAAAGAGCAAAGATGACCCCCATGCTTCTCCCCATCTGACTCCCATGTTTTCCTCTAGGATCTTTTTCTTCATAATTTATTTATTTATTTTTGGCTATGCTGAGTCTTTGTTGCAGTGAGTGGGAGCTGCTCTCTAGCTCTGGTGTGCAGGCTTCTCGTTGCAGTGGCTTCTCTTGTTGCAGAGCACAGGCTCTAGGATACCCGGGCTTAGTGGACCATAGCATGTAGGATCTTCCCAGACCAGGGATGGAAGACCTGCCTTGACAGGTGGATTCTTTACCACTGAGCTGCCAGGGAAGCCTCCGTCAAGTCGTTAGCATGCTCACCAGGCATCACGTGGTCCTTCAGAGGTGAAATCTGGAGATACTTTTCTTGCATCACTTTCTGGCTTTTAGCTCCTTGAGAAGAAAATTAGTGTCATGAGTCACAGAAAAGTCTTAAGACACTGTCTACCCCTTTACTCCCTGTACTCCACCCTTCAGACGATGCATAGGTGGCCACTCAGAGAGCAGAAGGGGCTCTCCTTTCTAAGTGGGGACGGGGAGAAAAAAGTCTGGAGAGTCTTCCAAAAGTCACTTCTCACTGACATTGTCCCTGGAAAGGGGCAGCTTCTGTGCTAGTTGTGAAATCTCCAGCAACACCTGCTTTTCTTGTTGGACTGATTTATGTGCAGAAAAACACAGGTGCAGAAGGTGTTGAAACTGGACAAAGGAGCACAGAACCCACACAGAGGCCTGCCTGCTTCACCCTCCAACCCAAGAACTTCTCTGTGCTTCAGGGACTTCCTGCCTTGGCCCCACGGTTAGGAAGAGGCTCACTTCTGGAGGCCATGTTATCTGTCGGCGTTACCCCTCTCCTGACCCCAGAGATGCTCTGAGCATCTCCCTTGTACACCATAGTCTGTGCCCAACAGCATCCTGCGGTGACGTTTTGTTGCCCCAAAGGGACTGTGTGCATTTCATGAAGTGAAGAGGGTATCTTAAACTCTTCATTTCACCCCATGGCATTGTCTTACCCAGCTCCGTTCTCCCTAATTTATTCTCTGGTCTTCGGTGAACCTCTTGCTGAGATTTAATGAAATTCATATTGCTCTGAACCCTTGTGTTGGCTGCACCGGTCCCTCTAAGCCAGGAGGGGGCAGCGTTTTCCTGCGGAGCAAAGGGCTCCGAAAGCAGGGGATTGGAGTGGGGGCAGGGGTACGGACTATCTTAAACATCCACACCACCCTAGTGTGATGAAATGGTTTTGCGAACCCACTGGAACCTTCCCCTGACCTACTCTAAATGTAGGGGGAGGCAGGCAGATGTTGGGGGGATAACTACAAAGTCAGGGCTTCCCTGATGGCTCAGACAGCAGAGAATCCGCCTACAATGCAGGAGACCCAGGTTCTATCCCTGGGTTTGGAAGATCTCCTCGAGAAGGAAATGGCTACTCGCTCCAATATTCTTCCCTAGAGAATTCCAGGGACAGAGGAGCCTTGTGAGTTAGAGTCCATGAGGTCACAAAGAGTCGGACACGACTGAGCAAGTTAACAGCACAAGGGCCCCATCGCTCCCCTGGGGCCTCAGGAGACACACCTCGTCCAGGGTTCTCAGCCTTGTGACCTTGGCCTCCTGGGACTTGGCCTCTTGCAATGAGTATCCCATTTCCAAACAGCTCTTTTTCTGAAGATGTTGGAGAGTTTCTTTGTGTCCCACCAGTCACCAGCAAACCAAGAAAGGTGCAAACCGGAGACAGTGATCGAAGGCACCACATTGACAGCTGCGTCCCCGCCTCTGCCCCCACCTTCCCATTTGTCCTTTTGTTCACACTAGAGGCTTGCCCAGAACTAGTTTCCACTGGACCTCCACCAGCCCTTTGAGGAAGATGCTGCTGTGATAGCAGAGGATTCAAGGAGCCTATGTCCTCAACCCACGGCCACCAGTCTGGGGAGGGACACGGGTGTCATCTGGCGCCACCCCTCCCTCAGTGTAAGGATGGGGTCTCCAGGTCCGGGAGGCCCTGTGGCAGTCTGTCTGTGGGTGTCCACCAGCTCCGCTTCCAGCAGATGGCAATGAGAAGTCCTGACTCTGACTGGGGAGGGGTGGGGGACTGGAAGATTCGAGGATGAGCCCCTAATTGTTTGCTTGAAATTTAGGACAATGTTTCCAGCATTATAAAGACCAGCACCCTTCTTCAAACCAGACTCAGAATGGGCCTAGGATGGCTCTGCCCTCTGGGCACCCAAATAAAGGCTGGACTCTGAGGTATGGGCCTGGGGGAGAATGCTGGTACAAGAAGGAGCATTCCAGGCAGAGTCTGATGCACTCCAGGGGCTGCTGAGGGTGAGAGACCTCAGCCTCTGATTTAGAGCAGCCCCGGGGCAGGGAGTGCATGGCTGGGATCTTGCCTCCAGCACTGCTCCCTGGATCTATTCACCTGTGTGAGCAATGGGGGCCACATGCCACCCGCTGCATGGCACGGTTGTCCTGTGCATCAATCACCCAGCTCAGAGCCCGGCCTTGGATGTGAACTGTGAGCTTCGTTATCTTTAAAATAGAACCTTTACAAGTGCCTGCTGTATAGACTGAGGGTGCGTATGTGGGTGTGTATGTGCATGTGTGTGATGTGAAATGAGTTAAGCCGCTGGCAAAGAGGACACCTCTGCAGTGATTAGAATGGAGAAGGAAATGGCTACCCGACTCTGGTATTCTTGCCTGGAGAATTCCATGGACAGAGGAGCCTGGCAGGGCTACAAAGAGTCTGACACAACTGAGCACAGTTGTTAGCTGCAATTCAGCGAATGCTACAGTTGTAGTGTTGAAGAAAACGGGACAGAAACATGAAAGACGCTGGAGATTAGTGAGGATTTGCAAAGCTGTATCCCCATGTTGATATTGAAGAGTATGCTCCACAAAGGACCACCACAAGGGTGGTGAGGATAACTATCAGGAGGTTTCGTCGAGGGCTGGAGGAAGGGTAACACCAGCTGCGTGGAGGAATAGGGACAATTCAGCCACAGAGGTGGGGACAAGCACAGGTGAGAGATGGCATGGCTCTACGCTGCCCCCACTTCCCATCTCGGGCCCTGCCCTGGGGAAGAGACCAAGTTTTGCACCTTCGGAGTCTGCCACCTCTAACCACACCCCCCAGCCCCACTCCCAATCATGACTCCAACTAACCCTCCCCTTCCCAGAGCTGCTCAGACCAGGGCCAAGTGCAAACCAGGTTCTCCCCCTGAGAAGAAGAACCGGCAGATAGGGGTGGAGGCAGACACTGGAAGGATGCTCTGGGGTTGGTCAGGGGCCCCGGGCAACAGAGCCAGTGTTCAGCCTGAGATTCTGAGGATGCAGGCACCATGAGGGATCCAAGGGAGTCATTTTATAACCCTCAGATTCTATTAGGTAGAAATAATAATACTTAACATTTATAAACTGAGACCGTAATTTTATAGCAAAAAGGGAGAGGTGGATGCAGATTCCCTGTGGCAATTATAATAGCCTAAGATTTACTAAGCGCTCTGTGCTAGTTGCCAAGTTGCCAAGGTTCTCACTCACTGTCCTGTAATGCCAGCCCTTAGGTACCATTAGCATCCCCACGTAGACCCCAAAAAGGTAACTAATTTGTTCAAGATTCACGACAAAAATGGCAGGATTGGGACTCTAGCCCAGGCACATAGACCCCCAGAGTAGCCCGCCTCCACGCAGCTCTGCGTAATAATACACTCCCATTAGTGGGCTGGCTGTGGTGACTGTTTCTTACAACCAAAAGATGCAAAATTAAGTGAACAGCAACATAGGTATACCTATGGCTGAATCATGTTGATATACGGCAGAAACCAATACAATAATCTTCCAATTGTGTTGGAAAACAAAACAAAACAATTGTCTTCCAATTAAAATAAATTAATGAATAAAAAATTAGAGTGAACAGCAGACATTGCCTTAAGAATTGAGAAAAGAGTCCATAAAAAAGAGAGAAACACCTTGGCGGCAGGTCTGCCACTCCTCTACACTCGATCTTCAGTGCTCAGCCCGGGGGAAAGGGGACTGAAACAGGATTGACGCCTATGCTCACCTGCCCCGTCAGCCACTGTGGGCCACTTGGGGCTGGGCCGGACCCTAGAGTGACTAACCATCTGGTTGGGGAGACTGAACGATTGGTTTCTGGCCAGGTTTTTCTCCAGGACTGATTCATCACGGTCATGCGCTAAATCCTAGGAAGCCCATTGGTGGTCCAGTGGCTAAAACTCTGCATTCCCAATGCAGGGGGTCTGGGTTTGATCCCTGGTCAGGGAACCAGATCCCCATATAACAACTAAAAGAACTTGCATGCTACAATGAAGACCTGACACAGACAAATAATTTATATATATATATATTTTTTTTTAAAGGATCCCAGAAAAGGCTCTGATTGGCCAGACTCATGACACATGCCTCACTCCCAGGGTCAGTCACTGCATAGGGAAGGGGGAAGTAAGTCTGGCCTGACCTGGGTCATGAGCCTCCCTGGGGCACAAAGTGAGGAGTGGGATCTGTGATTGGCAATGTCTATCAGGACCACACCAGGAGAGTGCAGAGAACAAACTCCTGAAGGAAGTGGGGGAAGGGGTTCCCTTACCAGAAATGAGAAAATAATGCAAGGCAGACAAAAGCAATGAACATCCACCTCATTACCTCATAGAGCTGTTGCAGAAACCAGGTGAGATAACGTGTATGAACACGCTCTGCGAGCATCAGGACTGTGACATGTTGCTGCGGATGGCTGCGATCTCAGCCAGCCTGGCTCCACCCACTCTTGCCCAAGACCTCAGTTTCAGCGCCATCATGTACCTCTTCTTCCTCCTTCCTGTCGACCCACAGATCTGGCCTGAGGCTGCCTGGACTTAAACAGGATAAAGGGAAGACTGAGCTGCATAAAGGGAAATGTGTTCGGGCTCTGGGAGAGTTTAGAAGCCCCAGGAGCCCAACATTAACCCAAAAGAGAGAAGGGAACCATGGAAGAGTACTGAGGAGGAGACATCACACTGAAGAAGCAGGAAGGAATGAGAAACTCCCTAAATATAATTCATGCAGTCACTTAATAAAAAATCCTTCGGCTGAGTCACTGCCTTGGTCCCAAGTGATGCTGCTGAGAAATGCTTTGTTATCATTTGTCTTCTTCCCATTGCTGGTTTTCTATGCAGACCATGTAGTTGAGTAGTTGCCCAGGATTTTAAGAGTTGATCCAAAGCAGCAGAGCTCCATCACCAGTCAACTTCCAGCATGGGAATTACTGTGTTTAGAAATTCAGAATCTCTTCCTTTCCATTGCCCATGTGAAGAGCAACATGAAGTCATCCTACTTTGCCACAATATTATGAGTCTAGCCTTGTGTCACAATTAAACTAATACTGCAGCCACTAGTCACATGTGGCTCTTGAAATGTGGCTGGTCTGAATTGAGATGCACTGTAGTGTAAAATACACACCAGAGTTCAAAAACCTTGTAACTCAAAAATGTAAAATATCAAATCTTTTTATTGATTACATGTTGAAATGGTAATATCTTGAGTTAAATAAATTATATTATTAAAATTAATGTCACCTGTTTCTTTTTACGTTTTGAATACGGCTATTAGGAACATTATTAGGAAGTTATTAGGACTTCCCTGGTGGCTCAGATAGTAAAAGCGTCTGCCTATACGGCAGGGGACCCAGGTTTGATCCCTGGATCAGGAAGATCCCCTGGAGAAGGAAATGGCAACCCACTCCAGTACTCTTGCCTGGAAAATCCCATGGATGGAGGATCCTGCTAGGCTTCAGCCCACAGGGTCACAAAGAGTCGGACACGACTGAGCGACTTCACTTCACTTATTAGGAAAGTTAAAATTATGTGTGTGGTTTGCATTTTATTTCTATTGGACAGTGCTGTGCTAGAGGATTCTAGCAAATGTACTTCTTTTATTGATGGTCAAAGCAACCCTTTGGGAACTTTCCTGGTGGTCCAGTGCTTCCCAGGCAGCTCAGACAATAAAGAATCTGCATGCAATGGAGGAGATCTGAGTTCTATCCCTGGGTCAGGAAGATCCTCTGAAGAAGGGAATGGCTATCCACTCCAGTATTTTTGCCTGGAGAATTCCACAGACAGAGGAACCTGGTGGGGTACAGTCCACGAGGTCGCAAAGAGACGCAACTGAGCAACTATCACCTTCACTCGTGGTCCAAGGGTTAAGAATCCACCTTCCAATGCAGGGGACCCAGGTTTGATTCCTGGTTGGGGAATTAAGATCCTACACGCCTTGGGGCAGCTAAATCCGTGAAGCCTGTGTACTGCAACAGAGACCCAGCACAGCAAAAAACAAAAAAGACCAACCACCTTTGTATAGACAAGGAAACTGAAGCTTGGTGAAGTTGATCGGTGCCACTAGGGGGCAGCGATAAGTAGCCAGAATGGTAGAGTTCCACAGTTATTCTTTTTAGCTCGACACCCTCCTGTCCATTTATAGCATCAGTCATGATGCGCTGGGCTGCAAGTAAAAGACTCCCAAACTTAATTTGGCTTTAAAAAAGAAGCCATCATTTACTGTCCCATACGAGCCATTCTGGGGTTATTTAGGAGCTTTGCAATGTCACCCGAAGCCCAGCGCCCAAGGTGTTGCAAACTTTCCTCTCTCCCCCTCTCTCCTTGTGCTGGTTTTGTCCCAGGTGGCCAGCTGTAGCCAATCACAGTTGCTGCAGCAGCTTCCAAAAGCGTGTGCCTCCATAACAACAGAAAAGACAGCTTCTCTTTGTGGGTCTCTTTCTTTGTTTTGGCCACACTGAAGTATGTGGGATCTTAGTTCCTTGACCAGGAATCAAACCCATGCCCACTGCAGTGGAAGCACAGAGTCTTAACCACTGGACCACCAGGGAAGTCCCTGTGGGTCTCTTTTTTATTGGGAGTTAAACTCTTCCCAGAAACTCCTTAGGATCTTACGACTCAAGGTGTGGTCCAGAGACTGCAGCATCCACATCACTGGAGAACTCAATAGATGTGCCGGGTCTGGTGCCCCACCCCAGACCAGGGCTGAACCAGAGTCCTCATCTTAAGCATCCTCACTTCACATCCTGGGCCAGGCCAGAGGGACACCACCCTCTCTGAGCACAAAATGGGTAGATCTGACTTCCTAGGAAAGGAGAGTCATGCATGGGTATCTGTGTATGGTGTGGGGTAATGAGGCGATCATGAGGCCAACAGTTCCTTGAAAGTCTGATGTGAAGATTAAATGAGATCAAGAATATATAGTGACAAATACACTCATTCATTATTTCACCCAACACTTTTTTTTTTTTTTCAGTACCGGACACATTTTGCCCCTGAGGTTACAGTGGTGTCCAAGACACAAACCCTACCTCATGGGTGGAACCTACATTCTAATGGGGAACATGGTGGGGGGAACTAATAAAACAGCAGAATTACAGTTGTGAAAAGTGCCATAAACGCACTTCCCTGGTGGTATAGTGACTAAGACTCTGCTCAGGTAACTAGATCTCGCATGCTGAAACTGAAGCCTGGTGCAGCCAAAGAAATACATATAAAAAGAAAAAACAGAAAAGTGCTATGAAGGAAACAAACGGTGCTGAACAGAGAACGCAGGGAAAGAGGTGCAGCCCCTGGAGGGAGGCCTTTGAACAGAGACCTGAAAGGAGACTAGGAGCTCATCACTGCTTAAACTGGGAGAAGGGGGTGAGGTGGGAGTGATCTTGGCAGAGGGTACGTGTCACATACAAAGGTCCTGGGGCAGGAAGGAATGTGGCAAGTTCCAAGAGTAAATGGACCTCTATGACTTAGGCTGTGTACAGTGCATGTGTTCAGACAGGTTGCCAGAACATCTGTTTTATTATTTATATGTTTATGACTGTTCTGGGTCTTCATTGCTAGGCGTGGACTTTACTCTAGTTGCAGCCCATGGCCTTCTCATGGCAGTGGCTTCTCTTGTTGCAGAGCACAGGCTCTAGGCTCTCAGCATGGGGCTTCAATAGTTTTGACATGAGCTCTGTAGTTGCAGCTCCCAGGCTGAGAGCACAGGCTCAGTAGCTGTCGCACATGGGCTTGGTTGCTCCTCGGATCCTCTCGGACCAGGGATCGAATTCATCCCTGCCACATTGCAGGCAGATTCTTTACCACTGAGCCACCAGAGAGGCCCAGGATATGTTTTAACAACCTGCGCCTTTCTGAATCTAATTCTACCCTTTGTTGAGAAGCAGAAACCCAGCACACTGTGCCTGATGTTGTGGTCCCTGAGCAGCAGGTGCACATGGCCCACTCGGGAGTCACTCATATGTGTCTCTGCATCTCCACAGCCCTGTCACATCCCCAAGATGTCATGTGGTACCTGTCAGTCTGTCCATCTGTCTCTCCCACTGGCTGTGCTTCCCTTGACCCTAGTGATGTTGATTTGTTCTCATTCATATCCCTAGCACCTTGCGTGGTACCTGAGACACGGTAAGTATATAACACAAGTTTGCTGAGTGGATGGATGCATGCATGGAGGATGAGTGAGTTACGGTTTATAGATATCTGGGGCTCAATGCTTGAAGGGACTTCCGGAGACTCTCTGGGCCCACTCTATGTCTTTGGTTATCAACCCATTTTGCAAATTAAACAGTTGAGGATGAATGAGGTTACAGTATGGGCTTCTCTAATAGCTCAGTTGGAAAGAATCCACCTGCAATGCAGAGACACTGGTTCAATTCCTGGGTCAGGAAGATCTGCTGGAGAAGAGATAGGCTACCCACTCCAGTATTCTTGGGTTTCACTTATGGCTCAGCTGGTAAAGAATCTGCCTGCAATGTGGGAGACCTGAGTTCAACCCCTGGGTTGGGAGGTTACAGAATATCCTCTGGACCTATGGTGGAAGGTTACTGGGGAAGGTGGGGAGTATATCATACTGAATGTTGTTGATTTGTAACTGGCCACCTTGCCTCTGTGTTAACCTCATGGAAGATTTAAGAATCTCTCTGTACCATTCATCATGGTTTGAAGAGGTCTTCTGCCTCCTTGTAGGGATGGGAGATACGGAGCAGAGAAAAAAGATGCAGATAAACAGGGCTCTTCACAGAATTGACCATCCTGGGAACAGACATTCATTACCTACTTGGGTTTTATCTCATTGTCTGAAACTGTATTGGTCACTCAATTGCATCTGACTTTTTGTGACCCCAGGCTCCTCTGTCCATAGAGTTCTCCAGGCAAAAATACTGGAGTGGGTTGCCATTTCCTTCTCCAGGGGGATCTTCCTGATCCAGGGATCGAACCCAGATTTCCTGCACTGTAGGCAGATTCTTTATCATCTGAGCCTCCAGTCAAAAAGATGGACAAAGCAGTACCATCCAAAGCCTTGAGTGGGGCTGGGGATCCAGTTTCAAGGTGGCTCCCTCCTATGGCTGACAATTTGGTGCTGGTGAGTGGTGAGTAGTCTCCAGTCCTCCCCATGAGGGCTCTCTACAGGCTGCTTGAGTGTCCTCCAAACATGGCAGCTGGTCTCCCCCAGAGCAGGCAACCCAGGAGGAAGAGAGCTGGGGATGTGACTTTGCATGAGTCTCGGAAGACACAAACCATCATTTCACCACTGAGGTCAGCCCACATTCAAGTGGAGGGAATCAGAATTCTCCTTCTGCACAGAGAGTGTCAAAGAATTTAAGATTTTTTTTTTTTTTTTTTTTTTGGTCACACCGTGCAGCACGAGGGAATCTTAGCTCCTCAACTAGGGATCGAACACATACTCCTTGTAGTTGACACCCAGAGTCCTAAACAGGGAAGTCCAAGAACAAAATTTAAACTTGCCAAACAGATTCCCAAGACTAGCCACTGGGCTGTCCATCCTTAGCCTAGTAGTGATGACCAAATGGTGTGCCATCCTGGTAGACAAGCACTCACCCCTTCCTGATGCTCAGGCCACCTTATAATGGTCAATTGGTGACACAAACTTTTGTCAACAACCTCAGATATGCAGATGATACCACTCGAATTGCAGCAAGTGAAGAGGAACTAAAAAGCCTCTTGATGAAGGTCAAAGAGGAGAGTAAAAATATTGGCTTAAACTCAATATTAAAAAACCAAGATCATGGCATCTGGTCCCATCACTTCATGGCAGACAGAAGGGGGAAAAGTAGAAGCAGTGACAGATTTCTTTTCTTGGGCTCCAAAATCACTGTGGATGGTGACTGCAGCCATGAAATTAAAAGATGCTTGCTTCTTGGAAGAAAAGCTTCAACAAACCTTGACAACATATTAAAAAGCAAAGATATCACTTTGCCAACAAAGGTCCGTATAGTCAAAGCTACAGTTTTTCCAGTAATCATGTACAAATGTGAGAGCTGGACCATAAAGAAGGGTGAGCACCAAAGAATTAATGCTTTCGAACTGTGGTGCTAGAGAAGTCTCTTTAGAGTCCCTTGAACTGCAAGGAGATCAAACCAGTCAATCTTAAAGGAAACCAATCTGAATATTTATTGGAATGACTGATGTCAAAGCTGAAGCTCCAATACTTTGACCAACTGATGTGAAGAGCCAACTCATTGGTAAAGACCCTGATGCTGAGAAAGATTGAGAGCAAGAGGAGAATGGGGTGACAGAGGATGAGATGGTTGGCATCTCCGACTCAATGGACATGAGTTAGAGCAAGCTCTGGGAGTTGGTGATAGGGAAGCCTGGCGTGCTGCAGTCCATGGGATCACACAGAGTAGGACAGGACTTAGCAACCAAACAACAGCACTTTTGTTACAACTGTGTCAATGATGTCTTGTACCTAATGCTTTGTGAAGGGAGCCTGAGGCCGAATGCTCTCCGCCTCCCAACCCCTAGCTAGTCTCTTGGATCCGGAGCAGGCAGAGCTGGAGAGAAGGGAAGCGTTTCCATTTCGGCAAATGGAGCTCCTTCTCCCCCTCCTCCACCCATCACCTTCCAGGCTGGGAGGCTGCTTGCAGAGAAGGGGACTGCTCTGTCCTTATCTGTTTCTTTGGAGGAGATACAGCTGGATCTGGCATCTCATCAAGAGCATCTGTATCTCCCAGACTGCCCCTGGCATCATCGCTCCTGCCTGAGCCATGGTGAATACTCACTGCTCTGTGGGCTTGAAAATCAGGCACGGTGTCAAATTGGACCCCTGTCAGGCTACTTGGGGTATGAACTGATGCAGCTTCTATGGAGGAAAATTAGGCAATAGATTTCTTAATTAAAAAGACACACATCATTTGGCATAGCCATCCCACCCCGAATAATTTATCCTACAAATACACCCCCACTTGTGAGATATGTGTGCACAAGGGTAGATTTGGCAGCATTGTTCCCGGTTGCAAGAGACTGGAAACAATATAATTGTATTATTGTGGGGGCTGGTTAAACAGATAAGGAAATATTCACTCAACAGAATATTCTGTGGCTGTTAAAAAGAGAGCAAGACTCTCTCTCTCTTTTTTTTAATATAGGGAAAGGGTATCTTCAAGGTACATTGTTGAGTGAAATAAATGCATATAACATGCTATCATTTATATAAAAGAAGAAATAGGAAGAGTCTACTTATGTGCATATTTATATATGCACAGTGAAACTTGGAATTACACATTGAATCATATGAAATTCCCATTTTTTTGCTGGTGAGAAACAAATAAATACGAACAATCTCTTTGGGGTCCACCCCCCAGTAATAGTGGTTGCCTCTGGGGTGGGGCCCATTGCATGACTGGAGGACAGGGATGAGAGGAAACTAACTGTTCCCAGTGTCATTTTTTTTGCACTTTTAGAATTTGTACCATTTGCATAATTTAGCTCTTTTAAAATTCGAATGTTGGAAATGAAACGTCCAGATGCCACTATGTCGTGATGAGAAGATCAAGCAAAGAACCACAGGCAGCCACATCTGTCTAGACCAGAGGTTCTCATCAGGGTGCTTTCAGCCCCAAGGGGATGTGTGACAATGCCTGGAGACATTTTTGGTTATGATTACTAGGGGCTGGATGGTATTGGCCATCCATCCCCTAAGCCAAGGATATGCTAAACACCATAGACCCCACAACAGAGAATTATTCGGCCCCAAATGTCAGCAGTGCCAAGGTTGAAAACCCCTGCTCTACACCCTTGTGGCTCAGCCAGTAAAGAATCTGCCTGCAATGTGGGGGACCTGGGTTCGATCCCTGGGCTGGGAAGATCCCCTGGAGAAGGGAAAGTCTACCCACTCCTGTATTCTGGCCTGGAGAATTCCATGGACTGTATAGTCCATAGGGTCACAAAGAGTCAGACTCGACTGAATGACTTTCACTTTCTCTACACCCTTAACATAATCCCTGACATGTCCTGAATGCTCAATGAATGTTTGTTGAACGAATAAAAGATGTATTACTGGACTTCCTGGGTGGTTCAGTGGTTGAGAATTCTCCTACCCATGCAGGAGGGTTTAATCCCTAATTCAAGAAGATCCCACATGCCACGGGGCAACTAAGCCTGTGGACCACAACTCCTGGGGCCACACACTCTAGAGCCTGTGCTCTGCAACAAGAGAAGCCACCACAATGAGAAGCCTGGGTGCCACAACTAGAAAGTAGCCCCAGTTGACTGCAACTAGGGAAAGCCCAAGTGCAGCAGTGAAGACCCAGCACCACCAAAGATAAGTCAATGAACATTAAAAAAAAAAAAAACGTGCTACTGAAAATTCCGCTTGCACACGATAGTCACCACATGGTCAGTGGCATGAGGGCAGGAACAAGTCACAGGCTTGGGGAACTTTTAAGTCTTATCTGCCTCACTTTTCTGTTGTTAGCTTTTTTAAGAAGCCCCTTTTATCTTTTAAAGGAAAAAAGGACGGAACCTTGGCTAAAGCAACCTTATTTTTGCTATTTGGGTTGTTATTTCTGCCCCCATTTCCCAGCTCTGCCATGGGTGTAGTAGCAGTGCTGACCTTACTGGGCGGTACAGAGGATGAAAACAGCTTGTCCTTGTGAGGCACTCTGCACGGCACTAGGCCACAGAAAGAGCTCAGGGAAGGCTCTTGTCTTCATTATTATTGAAAAGGAACTCTGGATACCATTTTTTATTTATTTCTTTCTTTCTTTACTTTTTTTTATTTTAAAATATTTATTTCTTTGGCTGTACCATGACCTAGTTGCAACATGTGGAATCTAGTTCCCTGACCAGGGATCAAACCTGATTCCCCTGCATTGGGAGTGCAGTGTCTTAGCCACTGGGCCATCAGTGAAATCCCATTAAAAAAATTTTTTTTTTTAATTTATTCTATTCGGCTGTGCCAGCACGTGAGATCTAGCTCCCCAACCAGGAATGGAACTTGGGCCCCCTGCACTGACAGCGTGGAGTCCTAGCCCCTGGACCAGCAGGGAAGTCCGCCTGAATGCCATTTTGATTTACGTCTGGAATATTCTCCAGGCCCTTGGCTGACTGCTCAGGTCCCAGGCAGGGCTTGGCCATTCTCCCTGGTGCTTTCTGGAGCTGAGTTTGTGCAGGTGCATTTCATGGGCTGGGCAGGCTGTAGGGCCCCAGTAGGTGAGTGGCAGCCCTCTTGTCCCTCCCTCTGGGAGCTGGGCAGGTGCGAAAAGTCACAGCTCCCTGCCCCCTCTCCCTCCCTCTCTATCTCTCCTTCGCCTCCATCTGTCCCTGGGGCCTGGGCAGAGTTAATGGAGCATAAGTGCCTGGGCCAGTGAGCAGAGGAGCAGAGGCCCGTGGCTCCCCCTACCCCTGACACTCCGGCCACAGCACGGCTTTCCCCAGACGTCAGAAGACCTGAACCCCCATTTTCTCTGCTCCGGGCCCAGATGTTGACCTGGGTCCAGGAATCCCAGTGGCTGCAAAGGCGTTTTTAAAAAAGGGAGCGTTGTCCTGGGAGACCAGAAACTTTCTAATCAATGCAAAACGCAGAGAACGGGGCTCCACAAGAAGCCCATTACCCACCCACCCCCACACGTAAGCCCTATTTAGCAGCAAATCCTTAAGCCAGAGCTTGTAAAAAGCAGCTTGTTTGGGACTGACCTTCCCATTCATGTAACGTGATATTGCACGCTTGGCCGACCTCAGCAAGCGGCTAAACATATGTCGTCAGCTGGGCGCTGCTGTCCTCTATTAAGATGGTTCTGGAAGCATATGTGGGAATAGGCCTGCCTGCCCCAGAGACTCAGGGGAAGGCAGGACACAAGCAATTAGAGGGAGACCCCACCCCCACCCCGACCCTCAGGCTGGCCTGCAAGAGGAAGTCCAGGGCTGCATCTCATGGGCATGGGAACAATTAGGGTCAACAAATAATTGTGGAAAAGGAAACTTTAAAAATAGGACTCTGGTTAAATGACCCAGGAAACCCTGCCCCTGCCCCCAGCCTGCCCGCACATTGCATCTGGGCTTCACGTGGACGCTCATCTCCTCCCCATTTTTGGATAATGACTTCCCTTTGCAATTTCCTGGAGGAAGTTGTTGAAATGATCTTCCAGTGATAAAATAAGCGGGGTGATTCTGAATTTGGGGGCTGAAGTCTTTTTTTTTTCCTCCTTCCAGTCCAATTTCCTCACTAACCTGGGTCAGCAGCTTCATGCGGAAGCCACTCCTGATGTGTGATGGGAAAAATTCAGAGCTGAGAGTGTGCTTCTTGTCCAGGGTGGGGTGGGTGGGCTGATGCTCTGGTGGGGAACAGGAGCCATCAATCAGCTCTGAGAATGAGTGCAGTCATTGTCCTGGTCAAGGTCGAGAAACTTCCCATTTCCTCCCATCTGCTATTCCAAAGAGTAATAACGCTACTGCTTCCAAAGCACTCTCTTAGAAGCCCTTGACTGGCACTAGCCATACGTGGCTCTTGAGCAGCTGACGTGAGGCTCGTGTGACGGAGGAACTGGATTTTTAATGTTAATTCATTTCAGTTTGAAAACTGACAATTCCATCGTTAGAAAACTTTTAAGTTTCCTTGGAACCACTTGCTTTTTCAACTGTAGATTTTACAAGGTCTAAATAGAGATCAGGTATTTCCATGGAAAATTTAGTGCCTAAATTGAGATGTGCTGTAAGTATAAAAAGTACACATCAGATTTTAAAGACTTAATTTAAAAACTTTTTTTAATCTCATTAATAATTTTATATTGATTACATGTCGAAATGATAATACTTGTGATACATAAGCTTACATAAACTATAAGATTAAAATGAACGTCACCTCAATCTGTTGCTCAATAATATATACTGATCACTACTGAACTATATGCTTAATAGGGTTAAGGTGGTAAATTTATGTTATATATTTTTTGCCACAATTTTAAAAATTTTAACTTTTTTTCACTTTTTATAATGTGGCTTCTAAAAATTGCAAAGTTACCTTATGGCTTACCTTTTGTTTCTATTGCACATACTCTCCTTTAACTCATCTACACATGATCCCACAAGGTAGATCTATAAACAACATCCCCTCCCCCAAAAGAAAGTGAAAGTAAAGTCGCTCAGTCGTGTCCGACTCTTTGTTACCCCGTGGACTGTAGCCCACCAGGCTCCTCCGTCCATGGGATTCTCCAGGCAAGAAAACTGGAGTGGGTTGCCATTTCCTTCTCCAGGGGATCTTCCCGACCCAGAGATTGAACCCAGGTCTCCTGCATTGCAGGCAGATGTTTTAACCTCTGAGCCACCAGGGAAGCCTCCCCAAAAGGAACCCCCAAACTGCTCACGTGAGGGGAGGAAGAAGGCTCACTCCGTATCAGTAGGCTTTAAACAGCAAGAGCCAAGGAAATGTTTCGGACCCGAATCTGGAGGTCTGGGATGGTAACTTCCTGTTGCCTCTCCTACACCAAAGCTTCTGCTTCCTTATCCCAGGGGAGGACATGTGGAGGCAAAGACTGCTTAGCTTTGAGCTCAGGCAGAGTCAGTTAATAAAGCTGCCCAGTTAATAAAACTGCACTGTGGGGACTTCCCTGGTGGTCCAGTGGCTAAGACTCCGTGCTACCAAAGTAGGGGTCCTGGGTTCCATAGGCCTGGTCAAGGAGCTAGATCTCACATGCCACAGCTAAAAGTTCACGTGTCGCAACTAAAATTGGGCACAGTCAAGTAAATAAAAAGAAAATAGTGCAGACAAAAAGACGTCACTGTGCCCTCAAAGCCTGGAGTCCGAAGATCTCTCCATCCACATTCACGCTCCCTGCCTCTTCTCCATTAGTTATGTTATTAATAAATAGGAAGCTTTGAAATAAGAAAATTCTTTCCTCTTGGCTGTGTTTTGCAAAGCCCGCTACAGATGTCAGAGGTGGGTTATTTCCCCCAGCCCTAGAATTTCCCAGAGCTCAGAATCTGCCTGCAATGCAGGAGACCTGGGTTCGATCCCTGGGTCGGGAAGATCCCTTAGATAAGGGACTGACAACCCACTCCAGTATTCTTGCCTGGAGAACTCCATGGACAGAGGAGCCTGGCAGGCTATAGACCACGGGGTCACAAACAGTTGGACATGACTGAGCGACTAACACTTTCACATTCACTTTCAGGAAATGCAGAGCTGCAATAACCAGAGCAGCAGTTTCTAACCTGGACACGGGAGAGCTGAATTTAAACCCTGTCCTCATGTCCTCTCTACTTCCATCCATGTGAAGACTCTTGACCTCTGTAAGGCTCACTTCTTAATCTGTAAAGAGAGGAAATAAGAATAGCCCCTTCAATGGGGTGTGAATCAAAAAATAAACCAGCTGGTGCAAAATGCTTGGCACACTGTCTGGCACTGTGGCCCCCACCCCCAGACAGTGTGTGTCTGATGCTGCTCTGTTGGTTGCCTCGGGTAGTTAGTGTCAATATCTGCCAGGATCTTGTGGTCAGTGTAGAGAGAGTCTCACTATTAGTCTAATAGCAGTGCTGAAGTACCCCGCTCAGAATTTTCCCAGTTCTTGGAAACCATTGCACGAGCCCCTCTTAGTTCACTCCAGCTGTCATAAGTGGGCTGGGAAGTGGAGGGTGGTGCAGATAGGTAGCAGAGATGGTGACAGAGGTAACTCCAGCCAGCCTTTCTCCACCTGCCCTCCAGAAAGCTCCCAGCATGCAGAGATGGAGCTTCTGTGGCCAGTGGGCTCCAGGCTGAGGGTAGGGGCTGTTGGGGTTCTGTGTGGCCCAGGGTGAAGCCTGGCCCACGGTGACAGTAACACGCTGTGACAGCTGTCACAACTCTTCCTAGGTCATTGTGCCGTGAATGTTCGGGGCAGGGAGTGTCGACTGGAGTTGGGAACAGAAGTGGCCAAGGGCACATGAGCATGTTTGATTTCAACATCCATTCATATCACTCCCCACGTGCCCACAGAGCTCGTCCCCTGCACCAGGTGCCTCGCCAGGCTTCAGGGACCATCACGGTGAGAAAACCGAACGGGATCCCTGCCCACGTTGGGTGTGCTTCTTCCTGTGGGAGACAGTGGGCAGGCAGATTTCACCAGGATCATTTCCGACTGTGCAGTGGAGGAAACCATCAGAGTAGAGCAGGGGCAGGCCAGGGGGCAGGCCGACTTTAATCAGGAAATTCTCCAAGCACACTGAGCTATCCAAGCACAAGGGAGCTATCAAGTTGGACCTGAAGGATGGCAACAGAAAACTGCAAGGTCAAAAGCTAGCCCTGGAGCTAAGAGGGAAGAGGGCTAGAGTACCAAGAGTTTCCAAGGAGACGGTCGTCCTGGCAACAGGATGGAGGGGATGGAAGATCTGGGTTTGGGGTTTCTCTGCCCCAGAAATAATTCTAGAAAGCCCTAAAAATTAGGCTACTTGCACTATACAAAAATTAAAAAAAAAAAAAAAAAAAACTACTATAGACCACAACATAAACATGAGGAAGTCCAACAAAGTTCTGAAATTTCCCAGAACAACCATTTTGATACATTTGGGTTTCTTAACATCACTTGTAATTTCTTTTCTCCAGGGTCTTTGCTCAGTTTTCAGGTGTCCATGTTCAGTTGTTGTTTCAGGGAGTGCTCTGGCAGCTGATGGGAGGCAGGCGCTGATGGTGGGGTGATGGTGATGGTGGTGCTGATGGTGGGGTGGGGTAGGGGAGCTGCCTACCTGGGTGTCCGGGCACATGGCCTCACTCCTGAGGGGCAGTTCAGCTGCAGGTGGGAGATGCACTGACCTCATGGGGCTGTGATGTCATCAGTGGTGCAGGAAGGGTGCAGGAGCCAGTTCCCACCCTGGGCATCCCCACCCTGGGTAGACACAGCATCCCCAGGAGTGGGAGGGGGTGGAGGAGTGGCCGTGACTGACAATTGCTACATAGGACAGTGGCCCCTGTGCCAACTTATTCACAACACCTGTCATCACGTGCTGTCAGCAAAGCGCTCAGTTATGATTTAATTTATGCCTTAAATGTCATAAGCCAGCACAGACTGTTTTTAAGCCATCACTCGGACTCTGATATTGACGAGCAGAATCTTGCCTGAGATGCTGGGGTTGTACTGTCGGGGAAGTCCCTAAAAACTCCAAGCCCTTCTGTCCCAGGACAGAAAGCTAACCATAGATCAGTGAAGGGAAAGAGGAAGAGAAATGGCCATGCCAGGTGGGGATGCTCCAATATGGCCCTGGCACTGCTGTCACCAGGAAGCCTGTGATAGACCCCAACAGCCCAGAGAGCTTCCAGGACTCTTGCAGACTTTATTTCTCAGCCACCTGAATATGGATTTCTGTATTGTGCTCAGGGCCAGATTCTCACCACGTCTCAACCTCAAGTGGTGGCTGTAAATAATTCCACGACTATACTTGTGGAGATGTCAATGCATAATTGATTTTTTGAAAAATGCCAGGGATAGAAGTGCTTGATTTACCTCTGACAGCCTGTGCTCAAATTTGAAATGTAAAACAGTAGACTACGTACCCTCCTGTGTGTACATTTCACAGATGTTGATGGCAGGAGCGTGTCGGAATATCGTGGTTTTACAGTTCCAAGTGAAGCTCAAACTTCCTTTGTTCAAATTCATTTTCTTTTTCCAGGGACCAACTTTCTGTTTTACATACAAGTTTTGTTTTGTTTTGTTTTTTTGTTTAGTGTTTTTCTGTCCAATGTTCAAGTCAAAAGGGCAATTTTAGTGCCAACTAGCTGTCATGGCATGTACGAGAGTTGCAAGTAGGTATGCTCAGTTTCCTCAGACTATACTAGGAATTAACAAATAAAAAGAGAAGTTATGGAAAATAATCAACTTGCCCAGTGCCCCTAAAGTTGCTATATTCATGTACTCTGGCTACAGCCTTAAAAAAACAAAAAACGAATTTATTATCTTCTAATTCTGGAAGCCAGAAATCTGAAGCCATGTCTTACTGGGCTATGATTAAAGTGTTGGCTGGAGGCTCCAGTGGAGAATCCATTTCATTGCCTTTCACATCTTCCAGAGGTGACCCACATGCCTTGGAGAGTTGTTCCTTTCTGCATCTTCACTGTGTATTGTTGGTCAAAATGGTGTGTAAGCTCTCAGGCCTGTTTCTTTTGGGTTTTCACTTCTTGGCTATGAAGCTCCCAGCCCATGTTAAAATGCTAGTATCAACTAAACTGTATCTACTTTTTCTCCTGCTATCTATCTTTTGTCAGTTCAATTCACAGTCCCCAGTCACTTAAGAGGATAGAAGCAAAGTCTCTCCTCTCTGACCGCAGCCAGTGCTGAAACAGTGAGAACAGCAGCCAGTTAGAAACACATGTCGGAGATGGACAATGAGGGGGGAGGAGAGTTCACATGCCTGATGACACACTGATGCTACTGCTGCTGCTAAGTCGCTTCAGTCGTGTCCAACTCTGTGAGACCCCATAGACAGCAGCCCGCCAGGCTCCCCCATCCCTGGGATTCCCCAGGCAAGAACACTGGAGTGGGTTGCCATTTCCTTCTCCAATGCATGAAAGTGAAAAGTGAAAGTGAAGTCACTCAGTCGTGTCCAACTCCTAGCGACCCCATGGACTGCAGCCCACCAGGCCCCTCCGTCCATGGGATTTTCTAGGCAAGAGTACTGCTGGATGCAGCCAAACCTGAAACTGTCCCTGGGCTTCACATTTCCTTAAATTGATAAGTCTCCTTTTCTTTAATGAAGCCAGTTTGCAACCAACAGAGTAGTGAGTATCGTCTTCCCCCATTTTATAGAGAAAGATACAGAGTCTGAGAAGCTAAGTCATTTTCCTTATGACCACAGTATAACTGGCAAAACGGGGATTTGATATCAGATCTTTGTGATCCTAAAGCCAAAAAGATACCCATTACATGAGACCAAAGGCCAAAAAAACTTAACTGTACAGCAGATATGATCTTTGGAGAGAAATACAGACTTAGAAGAAATAGTGTCATTCTTTCAGCTCAGGTTGGCAAATCCCATTATGGTAACTACCTGGGAGGTGGGGGAATTGTGACTAAAGCTCTCATTTGACACTTAGCCAATCATTTTTCTAAGAGGAAAGCAGTGTTTCTAAAACAACAAAGTTGTTTTCTCATTTTCATGAGAAAACAGCAAAGTTTTCTCATTCGAAGGTCCTTTTCTTTCATACAACATCGACAAAGACAGATTTCTTAACTAGCCATCAATGGGCTTCCCTGATAGCTCAGTTGGTAAAGAATCCATCTGCAATGCAAGAGACCCCAGTTCAATTCCTGGGTTGGGAAGATTTGCTGGAGAAGGGATAGGCTACCCACTTCAGTATTCATGGGCTTCCCTTATGGCTCAGCTGGTAAAGAATCTGCCTACAATGCTGGAGACCTGGGTTCAATCCTTGGGTTGGAAAGATCCCCTGGAGAAGGGAAAGGCTACCCACCCCAGTATTCTGGCCTGGAGAATTCCATGTACTGTATAATCGATGGGGTCGCAGTCAGTCAGACATGAATTGTGACTAGAGCTTTCATTTGACACTTAGCTCATCATTTCTCTAAGAGGAAAGCAGTGTTTCTTAAAAAATGCAAAGTTTTCTCATTTGGAGGTCCTTTTCTTTAATACAACATAGACGAAGACTTAGATTTCTCAATTAGTCATTAATAATGGACATTTAAAACTGAGACAAGCCTTCCAAAGCCCAAACAGAATGGTAATATTCTGTATTTTAATCAGGTTTGCCTAACTGCTACATTTATGTGATTAGTCCCAGTGGGCCGGTAGAGAAAACTTGCTTATGACTTTGAAATCCTCCAAAACTGCTTAATTCAGTTCAGTTCAGTCACTCAGTCATGTCTGACTCTTTGCGACCCCATGAATCGCAGCATGCCAGGCCTCCCTGTCCATCACCAACTCCCAGAGTTCACTCAGACTCACATCCATCGAGTCAGTGATGCTATCCAGCCATCTCATCCTCTGTCATCCCCTTCTCCTCCTGCCCCCAATCCCTCCCAGCATCAGAGTCTTTTCCAATGAGTCAACTCTTCGCATGAGGTGGCCCAAAACTGCTAGATCCATCCAAAATCTGATTTTCCTCTCCAAAAAAATTGCATTTCAAACATTAGCTGAGATTTTTTTAAATGCACATAAATATTTGCAATCAGTATCACTTGGGCTCTAAAGATAAACAGTCATAAAACAATACTGTGACCACATTTTCCCCTCCTGCACAACAGCTTCCTCAGAGGGGGAAAGGTTAGGCTAATCAGAAGCAAATTAGCTTCAGCTGCACCAACCCTTTCTTTCTAGAGAAAACTATCGCAGGATTGTGCCCTGTGTCCTCACTGCACAGACTGCACAGTGACTCACCTTGTCCAATCTAGATCAGGACAAGGTGCAGGAGGCAGGCCTCGTAATACACTGCTGTTCCTCGAACATTCTGGAACATTCTAGAAAGGCCCTCGGTGGTTTCACTGCAGCAGAAGAATGAGGGGCATGTATGGGGCAGGCAGCCAGTTTTCCTGTCTTCTGTTGACAGTCTTGTGATGGGTGTTAATTTAAGTGAATGCATGTTTAGAAATGTTACTTCTTAATTACTTTTTATTGGAACATAGTTGGTTTACAATGTTATGTTAGTTTCTACATACAGCAAAGTGAATCAGCTATATTCACTTTATATTCTATGCCTGCCTGCCTGCTTAGTCACTTCAGAGGTGTCCAACTCTTTGTGACCTCATGGACTGTAGCCCACCAGGCTTCTCTGTCCATGAAATTGCCCAGGCAAGAATACTGGAGTGGGTTGCCATTCCCTCCTCCGGGGCATCTTCCTGACTCAGGGATCAAACCCAGGTCAACTGTGTCTCCTGCATGGCAGGCAGATTCTTTACCACTGATCCACCAGGGAAGCCTTATACATTTTTTTCGGTAGGTCATCACAGAGCCTTGAGTGGAGTTTCCTGAGTTATCTGGTAGGTTCTCACCAGTTATTTATTTTATACATAGTATTAATAGTGTATAGAGACTTCCCTGATGGCTCAGAGGGTAAAGCATCTGTCTGCAATGCAGGAGACCTGGGTTCGATCCCTGGGTCAGGAAGATCCCCTGGAGAAGGAAATGGCAACCCGTTCCAGTACACTATTAATAGTGTATATATGGCAATCCCAATCTCCCAATTCATCTCACCCCCTCATCCCTCCTTGGTGTCCATATATTTGTTGGATATGTCTGTATCTCTATTTCTGTTTTGCAAATAATATCTATACTGTTTTTCTAGATTCCACACATGTGCGTTAATATGGTATTTGTTTTTCTCTTTCTGACTGACTTCACTCTGTATGAAAGTCTCTCCATCCAAGAAATGTTCATCTCAAAAAGTAGTTTATTGTTTTAATGTATGCAGCTAGGTGTGCCAACAGTCTTTTGCTCTGCCACCAAAAGAAATTTAGATTACATGTTTATTAAATCCTCATCCAGTTCTCAATAATTGCATGTGCTCAGTTGTTAAGAGAGGCAAGGGGGCAATGGCAGGCAGGATGTCCACAACATCAGGCATCAGCACCAGGCTGTGGGGCTGCCCAGCCCATTCCAGTGGCCTGGTTAGTGGCTGCATGCTTTCAGAGTTGAGGTTAAGGTGTTGTGTTCATTCATTCACTGAACACTTATCTGGTGTCTGCTGGGCACAATACACCATCCTTGGATAGTAGAGACACAAAACAACGAAGACCTGCTGTTACAAAGTTTGTGTTCCAGTCATAGTGGAAGAAGACAAAGAATGAGCAATTGACAATTGTATGTGTGTGTGTGGTGAGTGTGTGTGTGTGGTGAGTGCCAGGAAGAAAATGAAGAAAGGAAAAGAATTTGGAGAACTGAAGGAGGGTGGTGTCATTTCATTTTTTATTTGTTATCTAACACTGGGTTATAATAGTCCCTTTTCTCACAGCTTCTTTGTCCAATAAGCCATATTTTTCTGGGCCAAGATTAATCCTGCGCTTAATCATGCAGATTCCAGAAGCAATTGGTGGGTTTAAACCTGACTTGCCATTCATGAACTATAAAATCCTGGGTGACCTGCTCATCCCTAAAGAGTCTTCATTTCCTTGACTATAAAATTAGGGTAATAACAAAGTCTATTTCATAAGTTGTAGTAACAACAACTAGCATGCATAGAGGAGCCTTTCATTGCCATATTGAGTACAGGGACAGTCATTGATCAATATCAGCTGTTATTATTAAGAACTGTAGCTCCAATTATTCCTTTAAATAACTGCATAGCATTACAGACTGTGGATGGCCCAGGATCCATCCAACCAACTGCTGATGTTCAGGATGTTTCCAGGCTCCTCTCTGTTGATGAGACAATGAACTACCTCCTCCATCCTTGCTTGTTCACTGGCACATGTTTCTGTTGACCAGCTCCCCAGAGGTGAGAATAAGCCCATGTTCAGGTGGGCTCCATGTCACTGTTTTGCTTTCACCCATAACTATGAGGATGCCCCCATCCTCAAGCCCTCCCTGGCATCATCTGTTACCTGTCTTTAAATTCCTGCCACTAGGGGAGAGGGTTTCGATAAGCATTTCACAGACCCCCAGTGAGACTGGACATCTCTTTATATAGAGTGTTTTGACTCTTTGCATTTTCTGTGTGATGAATTACCTGTCATAGCCTTTAACTCCTCTTCTACCACTTTCTCTTCCCCTTTTTAACTTAAGTATCTGTTTCCATGAAAAAAACCTAATGCATTAAGCCCACTTGTCATGTAAAGGAAGAAGCATCGACAGATAGCAAACATTTGTTAAGTACTGTTGATGTACCAGGTATCAGGCTAAGACCATTCCATGAACTCCCTTCAACATCACAGCATTCCTGTAAGATGGATCTAATTCCTGGCCCTGCATAAAGAAATGGAAGCACAGAGAAGCCTGGACACTTGCCCAAGGTCACATAGCTACAAATCAGGAGCAAGGCTCTGATGGAGCCTATGGAGGTCTATGGAACTGGCTCCACAAAGCCATCCCAGTGGCCCCTCAGCCTTTTGTTTTGCGCTCCTTATTATGAGCTGAGTGTATGAAAATAGCAAAGAACGAGGACCAGTATTTTTCCCCCATCATTTCCGTTTTTCGCCTTCTGCCTAAATGAATGCCTTCTTCAGCGATCAACATCACACAAGCATCACCCTCAGAGCAGATGCCGCTGCCTAAATGTATGTGGGGGGAGGAGGGGGTCCTTGCTGGGTGGCATCAAGAAAATCTCTCAGGAAAAACAACATCTCACGAGTCCTTTTAGGTTGAGGATTTTGCTCTGTTTTGTCTCATTTTTAAACCACAGCTCTGCGCCTGTTTGGCCCAATTGAGAAGCTCTGATGTTTCTCTGCTAGGAAAGAGATACTAGATGTTAACACAAATAATTGTTTCTCTGTTGCAACTATTGAATTTGGAATGCAGGAGAGTTTTACTTCTGGGGGGCAGGGGGAATGTGTGAGCAGTGAATGTATAATCAAATGCATTTTTGCCAGCTCACTGGGCACCATGCCTTGTGCCAGGCGCTTTTATTACTTTCTCCTGCTGCTGCTGCTGCTAAGTCACTTCAGTCATGTCCAACTCTGTGCGACCCCATAGACAGCAGCCCACCAGGCTCCCCCGTCCCTGGGATTCTCCAGGCAAGAACACTGGAGTGGGTTGCCATTTCCTTCTCCAACACATGAAAGTGAAAAGTGAAAGTGAAGTCGCTCAGTCGTGTCCAACTCTTAGTGACCCCATGGACTGCAGCCCACCAGGCTCCTCTGTCCATGATTCTTCACAAAAAACCTATGAAATGGGTACATTTATTATTGCTCCCATTTTACACAGCAGGAAACTGAGGCGCACAGACTTTCAGAGACTAGCCCAAGTTCTCCTGGTCAGTCAGAGACGGAGCTAGGTTTAGACCTAGGTCTCTGGGTTTCCAAAGTCAAAGGCCAATTCTAGCCCCAGAAGAAGGCATTAGAAGGCACTGCTGGGAAGATTTCAAAATATTTAAATTATCTTCATTGCAGTGACTGAGTGCCTGTTGGAAAAGCCTCCTATACCAAACAGCAACAACTTAACCAAATCACAGGCATTCAGTCCCTCTGGTGGGAGAACCAAGTCATTTACTGGTGAACTGACCACAGCTTCCTTGCTGCAGGTCAGAGACTGGGGGCTGGGATTCCCATGTTACCTGACTGATAGATTAACCAGGGGTTTCTTGAGTGTCTTGACAATAATTGGGTCTGTGAGTTCTGAATTCAAATTTCAGTGTGCAAGAGCTAGTTAGAATGCAACTTAAAAGGCTCTATAAAAAAATATTTATTTACTTAGCAGTGCCAGATCTTAGTTGCAACAGTGATCTACTTCCCTGACCAGGGATTGGACCCTGGCCCCCTGCATTGGGAGTGCAGACTCTTAGTCACTGGACCATCAGGGAAGTTTCTAAAAGGCATTTAAATTGCACTCAACTAACTAACCACAGCAATGGAAAAGGTCAGTTTTCATTCTAATCCCAAAGAAAGGCAATGCCAAAGAATGCTCAAACTATCGCACAATTGTACTCATCTCACACGCTAGCAAAATAATGCTCAAAATTCTCCAAGCCAGGCTTCAACAGTACGTGAACCGTGAACTTCCAGATGTTCAAGCCAGATTTAGAAAAGGCAGAGGAACCAGAGATCAAATTGGCAACATCTGTTGGATCATAGAAAAAGCAAGAGAGTTCCAGGAAAACACCTACTTCTGTTTTATTGACTACGCCAAAGCCTTTGACTGTGTAGATCACAGCAAACTGTGGAAAATTCTTCAAGAGATGGGACTACCAGATCACCTGACCTGCCTCTTGAGAAATCTGTATGCAGGTCAGGAAGTAACAGTTAGAACCGGACATGGAACAACAGACTGGTTCCAAATCAGGAAAGGAGTTTGTCAAGGCTGTATATTGTCACTATGCTTATTTAACTTCTATGCAGAGTACATCATGAGAAATGCTGGGCTGGATGAAGCACAAGCTGGAATCTAGATTGCTGAGAGAAATATCAATAACCTCAGATATGCAGATGACACCACCCTTATGACAGAAAGTGAAGAAGAACTAAAGAGCCTCTTGATGAAAGTGAAAGAAGAGAGTGAAAAAGTTGGCTTAAAACTCAACATTCAGAAAACTAAGATCATGGCATCTGGTCCCATCAATTCATGCAAATAGATGAGGAAACAGCAGAAACAGTAAGAGACTTTATTTTGGGGGGCTCCAAAATCACTGCAGATGGTGACTGCAGCCATGAAATTAAAAGATGCTTTCTCCTTGGAAGAAAAGCTATGACCATCCTAGACAGCATATTAAAAAGCAGAGACATTACCTTGCCAATAAAGGTCCATCTAGTCAAAGCTATGGTTTTTCCAATAGTCGTGAATGGATGTGAGAGTTAGACTATAAAGAAAGCTGAGCGCCAGAGAATTGATGTTTTTGAACTGTGGTGTTGGAGAAGACTCTTGAGAGTTCCTTGGACTGCAAGGAGATCCAATGAGTCCATCCTAAAGAAAATCAGTTCTGAATATTCATTGGAAGGACTGATGCTGAAGCTGAAACTCCAATACTTTAGCCACCTGATGCGACAAACTGACTCATTTGAAAAGACCGTGATGCTGGGAAAGATTGAAGGTGGGAGGAGAAGGGGATGACAGAGGATGAGATGGTTGGATGGCATCGCTGATTCAATGGACATGAGTTTGAGTAAACTCTAGGAATTGGTGACGGACAGGGAGGCCTGGCATGCTGCAGCCCATGGGGTTACAAAGAGTTGAACAGGACTGAGCAACTGAACTGAACTGAACTGAACTAACCCACAAACCCAAAGCATCTCATCACCTCACCAGGATGATGACCAGAAAAAAAGAGTTAGACAAGAAAGGTCATAAGTATTTTCTATTGCTGGGGAACAGCTCCAATGCAGGAGTTGCAAGAGACATGGGTTCCATCTCTGGAAGATCCCCTGGAGGAGGAAATGGCAATCCACTCCAGTATTCTTTCCTGAGAAATCCCATGGACAGAGGACCTGGCCGGTTACAGTCCTTGGGATCACAAAGAATTGGACACAACTGAGCACAGAAAACAGCAAAAAAAAAAAGCATTGCTAAAATGCCCCTGAGATCTTTCAGGACAATTCTTTTTGAAGGTAAGAGGAGAACACAGGAGAAAAGTCTTTGTCAGTGGTGGGACTCAGAGAAAGCAAAACATTCAAAGTGCTATTTTTTAAAATTTCAAAACAAATTGCTTTAAAATTTCTCTGATTATATCCATGCAGGGTTACATTGCATGTATCTCTATCTCTGATGCATCCAAAAGATGCATCATTTTGTTAAAAAAAAAAAAAAAGAACAAAACAATAAGTTCACTTCCTTTGGGCTCTTTTAAGACATACCATTTAAACATACCATTTCTTCTTTCAAAATACATCAAAGTAAAAAAAAGAAAAAAGTACAGCAACGTGAATTGGAACAACTCCATGGGAATAAGATGCGTGCCTATGTCCTGACTACCTCATCTGTCCTCATAACTCCACTGCCCCTGAACAGGTGTCTCATAAGTTATTGAACTGGTCCCCTTCTGATGAGCATTACCTTCCCATAGTTTCCTTAGAACACATTCCTTGAATATAGGGATCAGCAAATTACTTCTGTAAAGAGCCAGAGAGTAAATATTTTTGTGGGCCATATAGTCTCTTTTGCAACTATTCAACTCTGCCCGTGAAGCATGAACAAGTAGTCAGGGTTGTGTGCCAGTAAAACTTTATAAACAAACATTAAAACGTGCATTTCATGTGAATTTCATATATTCTTTATGTGTTATGAAATAGTCTTCTTATTATGTTCTCCCAATCATGTAAAAACGTTTGTGGCTATTCAAAAACAGGCTGTGGTATGTAGTTTTCTGATTCCCTGTTCTAAAGAGAATTGCTGGGTTGGATCTGCGTGTTTTATATCCTGATGAGTATCACAAATCTCCCTCCAAAAAGGCTATACGTTTGATGGTAATTCCAGCTTTTCCTCCCAGTCTAAAGGAGTGACACCTTCCTGTAAATTCTCACCAACCTGGGATAACTGCCCACAAGTGTACCACGTAATAAAATTCGTACTCCCACCCTTTTCTGTGAGACATTAGGTTCGGGGTGGTTCTGACATCATTAGGTTCTGATATTAAGCTTTTCAATCATAGTGAATAGAAGTGATTATTTCAGAAGTCTCTAGAATCTGCTAATGGGCTCATCGTGATTAGGAGCCTGAAAAGAATGAGATGGAGGAGGCAGAGTTTTGGCTTTCAGAAAGTGACCCAGGGCTGTCCATGTGCTTCCTTAAAAAAGAACTTTCTGAAAAAGAAATCTGACAAATGGATTGGGCAACCTTGGAGTAGGGAAGGCCAAGCTCCCAGCCTGGGGTCACCTGTCACCTTGTGGAAACCAGAAGTTAGCTGGTTCTTAACAACTACAGATCCTATTGTACTTAAACCAAGCTCTCTTGCCTTTTAAAGAGTTGCTAAGAAGCAGTTAAAATCAGCTGATTTTAGATTGGATAAGGTTAACTAATAAATATTTTTGGCCAAAGGCAAGTTTCACAGAGCGAAGAATGAATATGAAACCATCTTCAACAAAAGCAAAAGGTTTCAGAGGAGCAGAATGAGAATGAATTTCTGGGTTCACAAACACAAGATTTAAAGGTGGTTTTTTTGTGTTTTTTTTTTTTTTTTTTTTAATTAGAAAAGGTGCCAGACTAATGTCATCTCATGTTGATTTGACTGACTGATAGAAGTTTAAGTTTTTATTTTCAAAAGATTCAGGGAATCAGTCCAGTGTTTCCTGTATATGTAGATTAGAGCATCTGACACTTGACAAACCCTGAATTCTCTCGAGTGAAAATGTGGAAATTCCAGAAAACGCTTTTGAAAAAATTCTAGATACCCAGGTTGGTCCAGACCTTAATCCCTGACATCCTGGAGATGGCAAACCCAGAAATCCCCAAAGTGGGCAGTTGTTGTTGTTTGAAGTCATATTCAACTCTTTCATGAGCCCATGTACTATAGCCCACCAGGCTCTTCTGTCCATGGGATTTCCCAGGCAAGAATTCTGGATTGGGTTGCCATTGCCTTCTCCAGGGGATCTTCCCAACCCAGGAATTGAACCTGAGTCTCCTGCATTGGCAGGTGAATTCTTCACCACTGAGCCACCCCTGCTAAATGGTAGAAGCTTGAGAAATATTGTTGAATGAATGATAGTGTGCGTGGATGATTACATGAAGAATACCCCACACTGAAGTGTTTTTCCTAGGGATACTTGCTAGCCGTTGACCCCAGGATGGGAAGACAAAGGTATGAATAATCCTCAAATGGAAAGACTGACTCAGATTATCAGGAAATGTCAGTTTTATTTTTCACTCTGACCTTATGTCTATTTTGGGAAGAGTTTTAAGAAGCAGTCTCCTCCAACATGTCTGGACTTTTCTCTGAGAACGTGAAGGGAAAAAAAGGCCAATGCAGAAAACTAAAAATTAGGAGGCAAAGACATTTCCGCAAATTCTATCGCTTCTGCTCTGGCTTGTGTTTGCGTTTTAGACATTCAGAACCAGTTGCATCATTGGAATAAATGACCTTGATAGTCCTGAATGCAAAAAGGATGTGTCTCTGGGAGAAACAAAGCTGGCATTTCTTTTTTTTTTTTTCTTTTCCTTTTATTTTTAACTTCTATTTATAGATATGCTAAGGATGGATGGGAATTTTAGGAAAGGGGAAAATTGGGCCTCAAATAATGCATTGATTCTTTCAGCTCGTTCTAACATCAAGATGATGGAGAGGTGGTGACAGGGGATAGCGCCGAATGTTGGGTGCTCTCAGAAAACAGTCCATTCCTTGTCTGTTTGTCTTCAGAAAGTAAACCAAGCTGCCACTGCATGTTATTACTTCACCATCTAAGCATCAGACAGTGGATATGGGATGAATTCATTTCCCTACCCAAGTGAAAAAAGTCAGATTCTTACCACCAGAGACGTGGAATGAAGCGTCCCATCATCACCAAAAGTCTCCTCCTCCCTTCTCAACAGCAGGGAAGTTAATGGTCTATTCCAGGGGTCAGCATACTACAGACCAGGGAAAGGATCTGACCCACCACCTGGTTATGCTCAGCCTGCAAGCTGAGAAAGGATTTTACATTTTTAAATGGCTGGGGGTAAAAAATCCAAAAAAGAATCATATTTTGTGACACTTGAAAATTATGAGTCAAATTCCAGTGACCATGTACAGTCAATTCTCATTATTTGCAGATTCCACATTTACAAATTCATCTACTCACCAAAAGTTATTTGTAACCCCCAAAGCAATACTTGGGCTTCCCTGGTGCCTCAGACAGTACAGTCTGCTGGCAATGCAGGACACCTAGGTTTAATCCCTGGGTTGGGAAGATTCCCCTTAGAAGGAAATGAAAAACTCACTTCAGTATTCTTGTTTGGAAAATTCCATGGACAGAGGAGTCTAGCAGGCTACAGTTCATAGGGTTGCAAAGAGCTGGACACAACTGAGAGACTAACACTTTCACTTTCACTTAAAGCAATATTTATAATTCTTTTTTCGGCTGTTCTCTGATCCATGCAAAAAGGCAAAAAATATTCATCATCCAGTTGAGACGGAACAGACAACCCTACGCTGCCTAGCTTTAAACTGTAAACAAATGTCCTCTTCACAGTCTATTTAGTGCCATGTTTTCCCCATTTGGGGGCGTTTTGTGGGAGGTTTCACTGTTTAAAAAGTTAAGTAAATAAAATGCCCCCCAAACACAGTGCTCAAGCGCTATCTGTTATTTTCTAAGTATAAGAAAGCTACCATGTGCCTTATGGAGAAATTACAGGTGTTAGATGAACTTTGTTCAAGCATGAGTTATAGCGCTGTGGGCTGTGCGTTCAGTGTTAATGAATCTACAGTGCACATTATTGCGGTTACCAGGGGGAAGGTTAGAGGAGGGACAGTTAGGGACTCTGGGACTGACATGTACACACTGCTACATTTAACATGGATAACCAACAAGGACTCACTGTATAGAACAGGGAACTCTGCTCAGGACTATGTCACAACCTAAATGGGAAAAGAACTTGCTGTATACCTGAAACTAATACAACATTGTTAATCAACTATGTTCCAATATGAAAGAAAAAGTTTAAAAATACTTTATTGTTAAAAAATGCTTTAAAACCCCCATCAATGTATGTTAAATGAAGTGTTTTTAAACAGGTGTCAATACAGTATATCCCTTACATATGAACAACTTCTCTTTCAAGAGTGAGTTCTTAAAGTCCAATTTGTTTTGTAAGTCCAAAAAAGTTAGCCTAGGTACCCAACTAACACAATCGGGTATACAGTACTGTGCTATAATAGGTTTATAATATCTTTCACACAAATAACGCATTTAAAACAAACATACATAAAAAATAAATAAAACATTTTTGACCTTACAGTACAGTACTTTGAAAACTACACTGATACAGTACAACAGCTGGCACACGGGCTGGCATCGAGTGGAGAGGCAAGAAGAGTTGCTGACTGGAGGGGTCGAGAGGAGGTGGCAGAGGGTGGATCTGAAGGATCATCGCAATAGGAGATGGAGCACAAGCTGCAGTTTCACTCATGCCTAATGTTGATGAAACATATTTGCATTTTTGAAAGTTCGAAACTTGCGGGTCTGTGTGTCAGGCACTTACTGTACACGGCTAGGTTATGTGTCAATCGACTGACAAAATGCTACGACCAGAAGCTCCTGGGTACCTAACCCTGCATTTCCCTGGGAACACTTACTCAGTTCAGTCCAGTTTAGTCACTCAGTCGTGTCCGACTCTTTGCAACCCCATGAATCGCAGCACGCCAGGCCTCCCTGTCCATCACCAACTCCCAGAGTTCACTCAGACTCACGTTTCCTAGTTCGGTGTTGGCAGCATCTTTATGAAACATTACTATGAATAACAGGAATTGACTGAATAAAGTTTTATTGGAGCAAAGCCACAGCCATCCAGCCATGTGTTGTCTATGGCTGTTTTCCTGCTACAAGAGCAGAGATGAGCAGTCAAATGGCCCCCAGAAGCAGAAATATTTTCTCTCTGACCCTTTACAGAAGTTTTCCAACTCCTGCCCTAATACGCAAGGAAAGCAAGCTGAGAGTGAAGAGAAGGTGAACAAACATTCCAATCCAATCCAATGGTAACTTAAAATACCATTTTTATTTTGTCATAGGCTAGTTCTCTTATTATCAGACAGTTGAGCAGGAAAAATACTCATGGGCCAAAAGGTTGTTGTTGGGTTTTTGTCACTTCTTTAACCCCTATTCTGTGAGCAGAATTAATGATTTTTGACTAATTTGACTGGTCAACTGATCTCAACTTTTCCAACGAAATCAATTCTTTTTTTAGATGGTTTCATGCATGTGGTATGAAGCTCAGACTGTGTACCCCTGTCAATGAGGGAAATGAGTAGAGCTGTTAAAGCACCATCTGAAAAGACAGGTCACTATGGTTTCATATTCCTGCTCCACCACTTCCTAGCTGTGCAGCCTTGAAAAAGTTACTTCCCCTCTCTGAGCCTGTTTCCCCACCCACGCTATGGAGATATTCATTGTACCTTTCTTATTTGCTAATTAATAAATGAATCTATTGAGCTTCCCAGGTGGTGTTAGTGGTAAAGAACCCACTTGCCAATGCAGGAGACACAAGAGACATGGGTTCAATCCCTGGGTGGGGAAGACCCCCTGAAGAAGGAAATGGCAATCTACTCCAGTATTCTTTTCTGGAGAATCCCATGGACAGAGGAGCCTGGTGGACTACAGTCCACGGGGTTGCAAAGAGTGAGACACGACTGAAGCGACTTAGCACAGCACAGAGCAGAAATGAATCTATCGAGCAAAAACTGAAGGGATGGGCATTGTTTATTAAGATCAACATTATAAAACCCCTGATCTGGTGCCTGGTCTGTGCAAAGTACTTAAAATAGAAACTCTACTTTTTAAAAATATTTGGTGGTTTATTAGGATCCTAGAACAGGAGCAAGTGCATATTAGGTGCCCAATATTGCTATTAGATGAATGCCTTTAAATAAATGAAGGGAAAATTCTGTGGGTCTGTTTGAAATTTCTGCATTAGCCTCAGTCTCAGGAGCATGGAGTTTCTGTTTCAGGTCAAAACTGCTCCCAAAACATAAAGTGTGACTTGGGGTGCCATTTTTGACTATGCAGCTTTTAGGTGTACAGCATTCTAATTAGACATCCATATACACTGCCAAGTGATCACCACCACCAGTCTAGTTTCCGTCCTTCACCCACCCCTCATCCCCTTCCCCTTGGTAACCACTAATCTGATCTCTGTAGCTATAAGCTAATTTTCACTTTCTTTTGTTTGTTCGCTTGTTTTGGTTTGTTTACATTTCACATTATGAGTGGAATCCTTCGATATTTGTCTTTCTCCATCTGACATTTTACACAGCACAATAAGGTCTATCCATATTTTTATATTAATAAATGGCAAGATTGCATTCTTTTTATGGCTGAGTACTGTTCCTCTCCCTCCACTTCCTTCTTCAGGTATAATTGACATGCAGTGTGATATTAATCTCAGGCCATACACCATAATGACTCAGTAATTGTGTGTATATTCTGTATTTTTATTTGATAAATCTAAGGATCCTAATTTCTGGCTACATGGGAATAGCTTCTCCATATTTGCCCGCTCCTCAAAAATAACATCTGAAAAAAAAAAGTTAAAGTACTTCTTCCCTTTTAGACACTAAATTGGATTTAACCAGGCTTCCTGAGAGTAGATAGCACCCCCGCCAACCCCACCCCACCCTGTCCCTTTATCGTTCAACCAGAGAGATTAGGGCTTCCGCAAATACTGTAAAAATCAGGGTATAAATGCCTTCCTGAACAATAGGCAATCAAAGCAAATGAACCCACCGCCCCCCATGTGGTTAGTTTTTCTTTCTGTTTACTGCATCCTCTACTTAAATAAAGGACATAATGATACACTTGCTATTCTTGTCATTTTTGCTCTGTTTGATGCTTCATGATGTGCTCCTTATAAATGGCATTAAAAACATTCCTTGTCTATCATGAGCGCCCTGAGGCACAAGCAACCTTGCTCAGCTCTCAAAAGTAATTAAAGACAATCAACCAAAAATGCAAGGGGTTTGTGGGACCCCAGATTCCAAACTCCACCCACATGAGGCAGGAGCCAGCCGTCCTGCAAAGACAAGCTATTTACATTTAACTCTTTGATGTCCTGGCTTCGGGCGCTCAAATCCATCAGAACTGACCGAGGATGGAAACAAGAGAGAACTCCATCAAAGAACTAGTGGACAACACTGTCCTCTTAGGAGGGAGAGGAAAAAACCAAACCAAAGCCCCAGCCCTGAACAACAGAACTCCTTTTCCCCCTTCGACTGTTTGCAGATTATTTCTAGCTCTCGATAAAGACTAACAAGCAGCAAATAGAGAAGATAATGACAACATGAAAAATTTTCTTAAACCAACAACGGAAAGTATTTTTCTGAAACAACAGCCAGTAAAATTAGATCGAGGTACAGTTAGTTGCAGCAAAATCTTTATGCTTTAAAATTTTTTTTCATGGCATGAAAGCCTTTAACCAATTTCCAAATACACAGAATACTGCTCCACATTTGTGTCATTCTGCAAAACTGTGGCGAGGGTTGTTTTCACTGGGGCAAAGGGAGCTGCAGATTCTGAGAAAGAAACTGAGAGAGAATCCTGTTTTCTCAGGAAATGCTGCTGGCTGGACAGGCAGAAAACAGCTTAGATAAGCATAGCATCTCTCGCTCCCTGGGCGGGCACTTAAAAGGAAGCGGAAGGCAGAGAGGGCTCTAAGGAATTAAAAAAGGTTGAGTGGTCTTTTTTTAACAGGTTAAAGAGCTGAAATGCCCAGTGTTCCTCAGTCATACCTGAAATCACAGCTGAAAGAGAATATTTTAGACCAGATCTTTACAGTGGTTTTCACAAGCCTCTGTGCAAAGACAAGGTATTGAGGGAGAGTCGTGTCCCGTGCCAGCATCTTGCCCAGATCTCTTTGCTTATTCAATAAAGGAATATGCAATTTTGTCTATTTCCAATGCAATCCATCCCGTTGGGCAAGGTGGAGGTGGGGTGGGGATGGGGATTTCCAGGAGGTTTTGATGAAGACTCTAGTTGAGTGATAATTCGGAAATCTATCCCCCTTCCATGGTGAAATCTGCCTAAGCAAGTGTATCATGCCTGGTACCTGGGTCCTGTCCTGGGTTTGACCTCCCCACACAGCCGGGGGGCATCTCTGATGCTGGGTTTCCCGCGGGTAGAGTGACTGGAGAGGCAGGGTAACGCCAGCCAGAGAGAGGGTCACACCTCCAAACAAGGGCATGGACCCTCCTCCATTCATGCAGGGTAAACACAGCCGGGGCTGTCATTCTTCCTTATGGTAGGGGGAAATTCCATGGGGCCAACACTCTCAGGAATTTTGAACTCCTGGCTCAAGGCGGGATTGGAGCTCTTCACTCCATCCTTCCTCTGAGAATAGGTTCCAATTTAAAGTCACGTAGGCTCCTTAGCCATCAAAAATACCATCCAGACACTTTCCCAGCTCTGACTGACAGAAAAAGTTGATGAGGCACTGACAAGGTGAAGGCTTAGGGAGGCTGGTCCTCTCAAACCTGACGCTGGAGAGTACAAATTGGAAGGATTTCTTCTGAGGACATTTTGGCAACAGCTGTTAAGTTTTGAATGCACTCATTTTTGAACTCATTTCCATTGTTGGGACTGTAACAACAGCTTTAGTTACCTGTGGAGAAGAATATTGCTTGTAGTCACGAGACTGAGCCCAACCTAAAAGTGTCCATTAGCGGGAGATTGGTTAAACTGTGGTTTGTCACACTGAGGATTACTGATCCACAGCCTATAAATGAAAAGAGCAAAATGCAGAACAAAGTATGAACTTTCACTGTAAAAAGGGGAGATGCATAAATCTAGCTGTGTTTATGCTTGCAAACATGAATGGAAGAAGATACAGAAAAATAGAGGAGTGGTTGCCTCTGAAAAGAGAAATCTAGAAACGGGATGGTGGTGGTGAAAATGAAATGGGGGAGAAACTTTCCACTGTCATGTTCGGAAAAGGTGTTTCCTATATACGTGCATTGTTTTATTAAAATTGGATTGAATTTTAAAAGGCTTGCATGCTCAGTCACCAGTCATGTCAGACTCGGCAACCCCATGGACTGTAGCCCACCAGGCTCCCCTATCCATGGGATTTCCTAGTCAAGAATACTGGGGTGGGTTGTCATTTCCTCCTCCAGGGGATCCTCCTGACCCAGGGATCAAACCCACATCTCCTGCATCGGCAGGCAGATTCTTTACCACTGAAACTCCTTCCCTGGGAAAACTTTTAACTGCTTAAATACTTCTTAGTTTCAGCTTTGTTTTCTAACGATGACTTTATCCTGCAGCCCAGACGCAGCTTGGATATCATGTGAGCAGCAGCGGTCCCAAAGCAAGGGCTGCTGCTTATTACTCTTGACAATTCCATTCCATCAGTTACTCGCTGTCATTTGCTGGGCTGAGTATTGTTTCTGAGTCTGACTTTGGGACCTCAGGGTAATCTGGTGCTCAGCTCAACTGTGAAAGGGTTATGACTCCAGGGAAGGTATCAAAGATGAAATCATTTCTAACTATTGGCTCTAAAAAAAGGACTTCACCGAATGAAGAAAAGAGTGGATAATAAGATCTGAGACATCTTTTTTTCCTGGAATGACCCCAAATTGTCTGCTAAGAAAAAGAAAGTTTCTGGGTCGAAAAGGATGAGGAAATTTAAATGTTTGCAGTGAAGATGAGCACTGAACAGCTAAGTGCATTTTTATGCATTTTCATATGTGACGAAGCCTTGAGTGTCACCCAGGATTGGTCCCAGCTCTAAAATAAACTGTATATGAGAAATGGCATTTTTTACCCTCCGTGAAACAATAGTTATTCATCTTAAGGAGACAATTGGAAGAATGTACAAAAATAGAATGTGCAAGTATATTCATAACAATATTGCTTTAAAGAAGAAAAATGGAAACAATGTAAATGTCCATCAGTAGGGGGATTGCTTTAAGCAAACAAGGCTGCTCCCATATCACAGCAGTAGATACCCATTTATAAGAGCATGTACATCAGTATTTACTGGTATGGAAAAGTGTCAGTGAGGGTGGGTTATACCAGGTTGTGAAATACCATGTAGCCTATGGTCTTGCTGATCAAAAGCAGGGCTCTGTTTATGGCATAGGATGTATGATGTTACACACAAAATCTTACAGAGAGAACACACAGAGAGGTCTGGAATGAGGCCATGAGAATTATTGCTTTCTTTTTACCCAGTAAGTATGATTTCAGTTTTCTAGAAACAAAGTTGTTTGTTTGTTTGTTATTTTTAACTGCAAAAGAAAGGAGGAAAAAGCACAGTTTCAGGCTGTTGGAATGCTTGCCTAGAGGAGTTGGGGCAGCTGGTAGGAGGAGGATAAAGCAGAGAAAGACTTACTTTTTCTGTGTTCGTTTATTCATTCATCCATTCCACCAATGTACACCGAGTGCCTATTATGTGCTTGAAAGACCAGCTCTGCAAAAATTCTAAGGGCTGAACAGATTAGAATCCCTGCGCTGCAAAATAATTCACAATGAACTCATGAACTCCAAGTGCTAAAGGAAGCAGGATACTGGTTAGGTTGAATGGCATGAAATTGCCAGCTTCTTAGGTCCAAATCCGTGGGACACTGGCAAAGTCATGTGACTCGACAGCATCCAGTGAGCATTCTTTGGGGATATGGAACTCCCTGGCTCTTCCCCCCTTTCCCTACCCTCACCCCCAAAGCATTGGCAGCGGGGGGCGGTGGGGTCTGCTTTGCTCTTGCTCTTGCCAAGAGCCAAGTCTGCTCCTGGGGGAGCGCACAAGTGCCTGGACATGAGCCAAGTGCTGGGCTGTAGGACTTGTTGAACATACTGCTCTTGTAATTAAGAGAGAACAGCTTTGGGGGGCAAACGGAATCTCGATCTTCCCTGGGCCGCACTGGGAGAGCCGAAGCTGGGGGGCCCTCAGGGTTGCGCGGTCCGAGTGGGCCGAGGAGACGCGCCTAGACGCCGGGCGGGGGTCCGCGCAGTGGCCGCGCGCGGTCCATCTGCGCCGCCAGCCCCTGACCTCCAATCTGTCACTCTACCCGCTGAAAGGCGGCCGCGGAGAGGGGCGCCTCCCGTCCGCCTATTGAGAGCGTGAATGCAAAGTGGTCCAAGTTGACCCGCCGCCAGGCTCCGCGGCTCCAAGTCGGCGAGGCACCCTACAGTTTACACAGCCGGGCCTCAATGCCGCCTCCAGGAGCCCCATTCAGGGGGCCTGCATGCAAAAGAGCCGGCCATTAGATCATCGTAATTATCCCATTGACATCGCCCAGGGCCCCCGTGGGGGACGGGAGCCCATCAAACGCGTCTCTAATGAGGCGCTCCGGGCCCTTTGTGCGCCCGCGCCCCCCTCGCCCGCCGCCGCCCCGGCCGCAGACAGGCGGTCCCTTTCAGGCGCATTCACTCCCCGTGACCCCCGACCCCCAGGGTTATGACATCAGCAGCCCCGATTTGTGATCATTTTTATTGGCACACACTCAACGCTTGTTTCCTGTGTTTAACTCCGGCTCCCCCCGTCCCCACCGCACCCTCCTCCCCATCTTGGGCTGCACTTATTGGAATCTAATAGGCGTCTGCGCGGCCCCACCAGTGAGCCCGCAGCGTTCTCACAGCGCGCCCTGGCCATTGTGCCAGCCTCCGCTCATTATCTGAGCGGGGCTGCGCTAATCGCCCTGCGCTCGACAATCCCCAGCAGATGTCCACAACTTTATGAGTTTTAATTAAAATGTTCTACTTATTTTTTATCAATGCACTTTCCCTCCTAAAATTAAAAAGATGTTACTTCCTCGTAGTGTTTTGCAAATTACTCCTTCCTAAGGGTGATTAAGAGACGCTTATTTGGAACTAATCGGGTTTTTTCTTCTTTCCTTTTAGCGTGCTGCTGCTAAAGTTTTTTTTTTTTTTTTTTAAGAATTAATTAAACTCGAGGTTTAAAAAGATTCTGTTTTCTTATGTCACAACAACTCCATATAGCAAGGGGGACTGTGTACGTTTCTTCCTTCTGATGCAAAAGATGGCAATTTACACGATCTCCTTCGTTTCAAACGTGATTTGACAGAAAAACTCGACTTAGCGTTTTCAGTTCTCCGTTTTCTTTCCAAACTGTTTGACTCAGAGAAGGACGTGATTGTCGCTTGGTGACTCCAAGTTTATGAAAGATCCACTTTAAACACAGCAGTTCGGGCTTTTTAAAGTACAAACTCGATACTCTCCCGCAAAACTTCTTCAGCACATATGGTTTTTAATGCAATTTTGTTTAACCACAATCATAATTTAATTTGCCATAAAACTGAAATGAAAGGACATTACAAAGGAGCTTTTGACTTGAGTGTCAGTTAAAATAACCATTTGCTGAGAGGCCAGAACTTAGAGAAGACAGCATCATTTCATTGCAAGTTGGGCACCAGAGTTGGAAAGGAAAAAGGAAAGAATTTGTTTTTGTTTTTTTTTTTTTTTAAGGTAATTTATTGTCTATGATTTTAAAATCTTAGTGTTCATGTGAAATACACTCTTGGACGTGAATGAAAATTAACTAACTTTCAGGAAGAAGACACGATCAGAATAATATAAAGTGTGCTTTATACCTCATGGATAATAATTTCCAACTGATAAAAAATTGCTACCAGTAGTTGAGGAAGTGAAAAGTAAAGAAATAGGAGACTTTTCATTCCAATAAAACAATTTGCAAATAACCAGCTTTAGAAGATGTCTCCATTAACAAGATTCTTGGGATCTAATATGAAGAAAAAAAATTATAGCCATGCAAATTATTTTACCTTCTAATTATAATTTGCTTTAAGTCCTGCAAATGTTTCAGAGTCTTCATCTTATTTATGCCACCTGAGGCTTTGCGAGCAGTCCCACTAGAGAAGACTTTGAACACCAACTGCCTCTAAGTCATCTTGAAGCCCTCCCGATTTTCCCAAATGTTTCTCTCCTGTGACCCATATCTCCATATATCTTCATTTCAAGGATGCAGAGAATCACCCTATTCTCAGGGCTTGGTAAAACAGACCTCACCGCTACAGCCCAACTGAAAGCAACTAGATAGCTTTAATACACACGCACCATAAATCTACTTTAACCATTTCAACTGACAACAAATGCTAAGTTTTCTTGTCCTGCAACATCCAACCTAAATTTTCATTAGCAGCAATATTAAATCCTGAACTGAGTTCCACACCCCCCACACATACCTGGAGGGGAGAGCACAGGCATGGCAAGTCTAGGCTTAGACTCTATAGAATTCCTGACTTTTCATTCCATGATCAGGTTGGGACAGTAATCGAATTTGACCACTAAAATCACCACTATTACTTCCAAATATACAACCACCGGGGAATGCTCCCTGTCAGCCCATTTGCAGACTTGGAATAGCACTTCAAGAGATGTCATCACATCTTTTTTATCCGGGGCTGGAGGATTAAAGGCAGTGGAAATGGAAACCGTGTGCCTTGCTAGGATTAGGTTTATACAAAATCCAAAGGCATATTGGAGCTGTTAGAAATGCAACCTCAGAACTGTAAATATTTAGCCATCTAGATCCCTCAGCGGGGTCTTCAGAGAACAGGTTTCCCCTGTTCGATCCCAGTGGAGTCTGTCCAGCAGCTCACCTGCTTACTCTGCAGGAGACATGCAGGACATCAGGAAGATACTGTAGGAGCAGTGCTGTCCAACAGACACATACCACGAGCCACGTGTGCCATTCTGAATTTTCTAGTAGACACGTTTTTTTAAAAAAGGAAAAGAGCCAGGTAAAATTAATTTGAATAATATATCTACTTAACCCAGTATATATAAAATATTATCATTTCCACAACACCCATAAAAAAACTTATTAATGGGATATTTTACATTCCTCTTTTGGTATGAAACCTTTGAAATCAGTGTGTGTTTTACGCTCACAACACATCTCAATTAAGACCAAACACACTTTATGTCCTTAAGGGCCACCACAGGGCGCTGATGGCTGTCAGAGTGGACAGCATCCTGTAGTCTAGCAAGAGAGAAACTGCCCACTCACCATCCCAACTACAGCGGCTTTCCCATTTCACATGTCTGGCCCCTTACAGAAAGGTCTCACGCCCTCTGCTTTATTCCTTCTGCACTGTTTGAATAAGTTCTGTGGATGCGTTGGATTTTTAATTAAAAAAAAAGAGAGAGACACACACACACAAGAGAAAGATTTCAATTTGCTTTTTGAGTTCACAGTTGTTAACAAATCATCTGTCCCCATCTTGGTGGTCCAGGCACAGTGGCTGTGGAAGACTCTCTGGTCCCCTAAGTGCTTCAGGAAGGTTGCTGCTCTGAGGTCCCCTCCAGGAAAGATAAGGATGCTATGAAGACCCTCAGCAAGAATTTCTTAGAGAACTTAAATTGATGGGGTTTGAGAGTGCCTTTTTTTTTTTTTTTTTTCTTTCATCCACATACCTTGTGGATCAAAAAGGTTGTGGGCTTCCCTCTCTGACTGGATGATTATTTAGAGGTAAGTTTACTCAGTTTTGGTCTCCAATAATGTAAGACACACGGGTTCGATCCCTGGGTTGGGAAGATTCCTTGGAGGAGGGCATGGCATCCCACTCCAGTATTCATGCCTGGAGAATTCCATGGACAGAGGAGCCTGGCACGCTATGGTCCACAGGGTCATGAAGAGTCGGACACAACTGAAGAGACTTAGCATACACACACAAGTGAGATTCTATCATATGTTAATGAGTTTTCTATAATAAATTACCACAAACTGAATGGCTTTTTTAAAAATGCATTATCTTATAGTTCTGGAGGTCAAGAGTCCAAAACCCACATCACTGGGCTAAAATCAAGGAGATGGCAGACTTGCACACCCTCCAGAGGCTCTGAGGAGAAATTGTCTCTTTCCTAGTGTCTGAGGCCACCTGCTTTTTTTGGCCTGTGGTCCCTTCTTTCAGCTTCAAGGTCTGCAGCACACGTCTTCCAACCCCATCCCCTACTTCTCTCTGATCCTGGATTCATAAGGACCCTTGTGAGCCCACCCAGATTATCCAGGATGATCCTCCCATCTCAAGATCCTTAATCGCATCTGCAAAGTCTTTTGTCACATCAGGTCACAAGGAAATATAAAAATAAGTTGATAAATGTTTTCAAACCCAGCAGGTACTCACTAAATTGACATCCAAGCTTGATTTTAAGTTTGTAGACATCAGTTTGATGAATCAGACTACATTCTTGGGTCCAGGAAGTGAGGTGCTGCTGGGACACACCTGTCCATCAGCAGGTGTGACCTCTGGACTACTTCACAGGGTTGAAGCAGATAGGGAGCTGGAATCCTTCCTGGAGGAGGAGGGCTCAGCAGATTAGAGAAGGAAAAGCAGGCAGCCACATGAAGGACTAGCCTCCCTTCCCAGGCTGGAATAAAATCAATAAATTGATCATCAATGGCTGTTTCCTGAGCAGCTCCAATGTCCTCAGGAGAAGCAGGCTGAAAGGTACATGTGAGATGCTCAAGACAGATAATAGAGGCTCTGAGAGCGACCAGCCTGGCTCCAGACCCACTCTGCCACCTACCTCCCTGCCGAGTGACCCAGGAATGAATCCCTCAGTCTCCTTGGGCCTCCATTTCTTCTTGTAATAGACTGCACATAATCACGATGATGCCTGAAAAGCACTTGGAACTAAATCTGGCAAAGAGAGCTCCAGGGTTGGCTCCAGGATTTGCAGGGCACAGTGCAAAATGAAAATCTGGGCTCTTGTGCAAAACATATCAAGATTCTTTTTTTTTTTCAAAGTATTGAGAATTTCAAGACCGCAATAGCAGAGCATTACCCGTGGCCCTTTTCCGTTCAGGGCTCTATGCCACTGCCCAGGTCATGCACCCAAGAAGTCAGAAAAAGAATCATCCACAAAGAGGTGCAAGTAGGAGTCCCTCGGCAGGGGAGCCGGGATCATCTGGGGCTGGGTGGGGGTTGGAGCCAAATCAGGAGACTCCATGGGGCATCTCTATGAATGGCCTCAGCTAAGGCCATCCTGGCTTCTCGTGCTGCACACAGATACATGCTTCTGTAGCTGGAGGTCAGTGTCCAGAAAGGGCAAGTAACTTGCCCAAAGTGATGACTCTGGTGACAGAGAGAAGCCCAGGACCCGAGTTCTCTCCTTCCAGCAGCGGTGACCTTGAGCAAACCACAATACGCCTTCTGAGCCCGTGTGCATCATCCAGTTGTTCCACATTCATTTATACCACAAATCTCAGTGGCGAGTCATCCACTGGCTTAGCCCGAGTCCAGCCCAGCCAGGAGCAAGGCAGCCTGGCCTTATGGTCCTTACATTCTACTGGGAACCAGACCACAGACCACTAAGTGAATGTACAGCCTAGATCATTCAGGATGGTGTGCAGTGCCGAAAAGACAATGAAACCATCGGATTGATGGTGAGTAAGTGGGGATGTGGGCAGGAGGGGAGTTCAGACATAGCTCCAGGAAAGCAGGGCCTAAGATGAGGATGCTGCTGCCCTGGAGTTATTGACGGGCCCTGCTGGAACCAATACGATTCGGGAGGCAGAACATAAGCTCCCAGGCAGGGTGTCGCCCTCTCGTTGAGAAAAACCCTCTGGAGAAGGAGGCATGGGGGTTCCTAGACTCTGAGGAGGTGACAACTAAGCAAAGACTTGGTTGAATATCTGAGGGAAGAAGGACTCATGCAAATGCAAAGGCCCTGAGGACAGAGTGAGACTGGTGCCTTAGAACAAGGGGTCAGGAACTCTTCTGGCTGGCCACTTGATTTTATGAATAAAGTTTTATTCACAAATAGCCACACCCAGTCATTTGCAGCATTTCAAGGGCAGAGCTGAGCAGCTGCAACAAAGACCAGATAGCTTGTAAAGAGGGTTGACCATACCTTCCGTTTTTGCCTAGGATCAAGGAGTTCCTGGGGCTTCGCTGGTGGCTCAGACAGTAAAGAATCCACCCGCAGTGCAAGAGACCTGGGTTCCATTCCTGGGTTGGGAAGATCGCCTGAAGGAGGCCATGGCAACCCACTCCAGTATTCTTGCCTGGAGAATCCCCATGGACAGAGGAACCTGGCAGACTACAGTCCATGGGGTTGCAAAGAGTCAGACAAGACTGAGTGACCAAGCACAAGGGGTTCCTGGGAACGCAGTTGTCAGTGGTAGCGCTAGGAGAGCAACCACAAACCATAACACCTAAAATATTTACCATCTGGTCCTTTACAGAAAGAACTTGCCACCCCCCACCCCCCACCACACCACCCCCGCCTTGGAGCCACTGAAGGCAGCTCAGTGTGGCTGGAGCCGAGTGGCGGGAGGTGAGACAGCAAAGACAGGCAGGTGGCGTGGTGACAGGCCCTGGGGGTGTGTGTACGGTAGCCATGCTACCTGCCCCTTCCGGGTGTTGGCAGCAGTGTCACGTGAGCAGCGTCCACCAAGTGTCTGCCGGGCCTGGGCTCAGAGGAAGCCCCAGATAATAAAGTGGGCCTCGTTGGTATGATATTTATCACCTCCATGGTAGGTGTTGTCCCCTGTGTGCCTCGGCTCCGCCACTGCCTGGCGATCCCAGGGCTTGCTGTCAATTTGTACCCCATCTGGGAGATGCAGGGCGCCCACCAGAAATCAACTTCAGGAACCAGAACTCCTGAACCTGCCACATTTCACTCAGCCTCTAAACAAGCAGCAGAGCCCATCAAAACACCCAACCATGAAAACACAAGGGGAGGGGAGCAAGTGTGCAAATGAGACACGGTCCTGCCGATGACCTTCACCAGGAGCCTTTCCTACGACATTTGCGAAGGGGCAGGGGTGCCCGAGATGTCAGCAATGTGGAAGGAAATACTGACATTAATTCTAAAGAACAAAGTTCTGTTTTATTTACTTTTATCCAGAGCAGGACATTTTCAGCATAAGCTCGCTGTCCTGACCACCACAAAGCAGACAGTATTTTCCCACACGCGGCTGAGCTTTTTCCTCTAAAAAAGGAGGTTGGGGGGTGGGGGCAATGAGCATATGTGGCTCTTCTGTGTGTTTCTGGAAGAACTGCCTTCAAATGGGGGCGCTGACAGCTGTGTACAATCCGGTTTGTTACTTCGGATGATTCTTTTTTTTTTTTTTCGAACCCTGAAACCCCTGGATGCATCAGGAAGGGGAAAGAAATGAACTTTGGAGTGACCTGAAAAATTAGGGGTTTGCATGTCAAATAAAAGTTAGAGGGTTAGGAGGGAGGAACACCCAGGACTGACATTACAAACTGTCAGATTCTTGTTTTTAAATTTTATTTTTGGCTGTGCTGAATCTTCATTGCTGTGCGCAGGCTTTCTCTAGTTGTGGCAAGAGGGGTCTACCCTCTAGTAGCGGTGTGCTGGCTTCCCATTGCGGTGGCCTCTCATTGCAGAGCATGGGCTCTAGGGCACACGGGCTTCAGTAATTGTGGTTTACTGGCTTTAGGGCTTGGGCTCAGTAGTTGTGGTACATGGGCTTAGTTGCCCCAAGGCTAGAGGAATCTTCCCAGATCAGGGATTGAACCCACACCTCCTGCATTGGCGGGAGAGGATTCTAAACTACCCAACTGCCAGGGAAGTCCTGAACTGTCAGATTCTTTTATTTACTCATTCAACAAATGTTTAAACGTTCAATGGAAGGTTCCATAAACCAGGTCCTTTGGGAATGTGAGAATAAGTCTACCAATCCCATCCAGCATTTGGCAGTGGTCGTAGACTATTGACTCAAAAGCTGCAGACCAGGGCCTGGGATGGGCTTTTATCTGTCCCACATGGTATTGGCTGGCACTTTTTTTTTTTAAGTGAGTTATTTGCCAATGTTAAATATGAGAAGGAGTTTTAAGAGTTGGAAGATTCAGGAACATGGAGCCTGCTTTCCCACTAGGCAGCTCGGTGGGAGTTGAATGATGGTGCTCCCTAAAGGCCAGTGTTTGTGAGTTGGGCAAGGTTTTACCCTTCAGGGGATACTTAGTAACATCTGGAGACATTTTTCTTGTTACAGATTGGGGGAGGGTGCTACTGGCATCCTGTGGGTGGAGGCCAGGGGAAGTCTTCTGTGAAGAAGAGTGAATGTCCATAGGGCCAAATGTGGGCAGCCCTGCAGTGGGCGGCATGCAGGGCCCAGTTTGCCACAGTCCCCACCATTCCCTGCTGCATCCCAGAGTGTGAACCCACGAGTGAGTTGTCCTTTGTCATCTTTCATGGGGTCCCTTCATTAGTTCTCATTATTGTCTGGTCCTCCTATTTGAACAGATGTTTTTACTTTTGACTCTGTGGCCAGTTCCCACACATGCCCACTCATGCCTTCCCCTGCAAGCCGGTCATTTTTCTATAACTTAAATCAGATCCTGTTATTCCACCATCCTTCAGGCTAGACTATGGAATGTGGGTGTGTGCTCAGTTGTATCCAACTCTGCAACCCCACGGACTAGCTTGCCAGGCTCCTCTGTCCATGCAATTCTCCAGTCAAGAATACTGGAGTGGGTTACCATTGCCTTCTCTAGGGAATCTTCCTAACCCAGGGATTGAACCCAAGCCTTCTGCGTCTCCTGCATTGGCAGACATATTCTTTACCACTGTGCCACCTGGGAAGCCTCGGACAATGAAATGGATGCTTCCTATTGAAGATAGAAGAGAAAAAAGGTAGAAGGAGTCTGGACAACTGACAGTACAGTCTGAGCTACCACACTGAGATATAAAAGAGAAACCAGCCTCAGCCACTGTTAGTCAGATCTCTGTTACAACAGCTACTGTAGTAACCTAATAAGGTAAGTTAGTGTCAGAGGCTCAAGGGTGTGACCCTGGCTCATTTAATGTGTGGCCTTAGGCAGGTCCTTTGATTGACATCTTTGACTTCAATTCAGTTCAGTTCAGTCGCTCAGTTGTGTCTGACTCTTTGCAACCCCATGAATTGCAGCATGCCAGGCCTCCCTGTCCATCACCAACTCCCGGAGTTCACCCAAACTCACGTCCATCAAGTCGTTGATGCCATCCAGCCATCTCATCCTCTGTTGTCCCCTTCTCCTCCTGCCCCCAATCCCTTCCAGCATGAGAGTCTTTTCCAGTGAGTCAACTCTTCACATGAGGTGGCCAAAGTACTGGAGTTTCAGCTTTAGCATCAGTCCTTCCAACGAACCAGTCTGTTGTTCCTTTAAAATGGACTGATTGGATCTCCTTGAAGTTCAAGGGACTCTCAAGAGTCTTCTCCAACACCATAGTTCAAAAGCATCAATTCTTCGGCACTCAGCTTTCTTCACAGTCCAACTCTCACATGCATAAATGACCCCTGGAAAAACCATAGCCTTGACTAGACGGACCTTTGTTGGCAAAGTAATGTCTCTGCTTTTGAATATGCTATCTAGGTTGGTCATAACTTTCCTTGCAAGGAGTAAGTGTCTTTCAATTTCATGGCTACAATCACCATCTGCAGTGATTTTGGAGCTCCAAAAAAATAAAGTCCCCACTGTTTCCCCATCTATTTCCCATGAAGTGATGGGACCAGACGCCATGATCGTAGTTTTCTGAATGTTGAGCTTTAAGCCAACTTTTCACTCTCTTTCACTTTCATCAAGAGGCTTTTTAGTTCCTCTTCACTTTCTGCCATAAGGGTGGTGTCATCTGCATATCTGGATGCTTGTCATCAAATGCTAGCTGCCAGCCAGGGGTTGGGTTGCTCTCAGCTCTCAGTGATGAGGCCACTCCCAGGTCTTTAATGGGTGGCCCCTTCATCAGCAACAAAAGATGATCTTTCAATGAGTCCTTCTACATGTTGGATCTCTCTCACTTCTCCTTCTGCTACTAGGCAGAGAAAACTCTGATTTCCAGGGGCTCATGTGATTAGAATAGGCCTGTCCAGGTAATCTCCCTTTTGATTAACCCAAAGTCGACTGATGAGCAGCCTTAATTACATCACAAAATCCCTTTTGCAAATTGCAACCACTCAGCCCTGATGGAAATGGTTCTTGGACAATCACACAGATGGAACCAAGAATGCTCAAGTTCATTCTCCTGGGAAACATTTGATCCCGCTTCCAATCATCTCCATTCCACTCAAGTTTTCCATTTTGGGGGAAAAATCATTTTATGCCCAAAGTTTTCCTATCTCAACATTCTAAAGTCACTATTGTTGACAACTCACCCAAACTTCTCACGAAATGCAGCCACACTCATCTGTCAGAGAGAAGGCATCCTTTCAGACACCTTGACCACCTTTTCATCACAATCTGCAGGCATCTGTCAAAATGTACTGTACCTTATAAATATGTATAATGCCACTTCTCATATTTTGTGCTAGAAGAGGGTATCAATGCTACAATTAATTAGTCTAATTTGCATTCAAGACTATACATAATTAATTTCTTCATTAAAAGCTTTCAACATTTCTTTGAGGAAAGTGCAAAAGATCATTGATGAGGTTTGAAGAAGCAATTAGTAATAAAATATGTCAATGCTGGAATGGGAAAATAGTAACACAAGAGCCCCACGCCATTCAAAGCTGGGATGATCCTGTGACTTAGAGATGTTTGTTTTTCACCAAATGTGTTCCAGGTTGTCATTTTCAGGTAAAGACAATTCTTCTCATTTATTCTTCCTCCTCAAGCTGTTTTTCCCCTTCCGTGGTTGTCTATGAGCTGCTGGAGAAGAGCTTTAATCAGAAATATCTGACAAATAGACGGTACTTGGCCTTTCCTTATGGTGTTCTGATGGGCGGACTGCTGCACAAATCAAGTGTATTCCTCTTCATGTAACCAATGCCGCAATATTGATTGAGAAAATAATATTAATTACAGGGACTCCCACGGAAGTCCAGTGGTTAAGACTCCACCTTTCAGTGCAAGAGGGGTGGTTTTGATCCCCGGTTAGGGAGATAAGATCACACATATCTTGTGGTCAAACAACCAAAACATTAAATAGAAGCAATATTGTAACAAATTCAATAAAAATGTAGAAACAGATCCACATAAAAAAATAAAATAATAATAAACTTTACTGGGTGCTTGCTATTTCTCAGGCACCAGTAAAAGTTTTACATGCATTATTTCATTCCATGCTCACAATACAACATTCTACTATTATCACTTCCCATTCAGTATGCTAGGACTGTGTGTGTCTGGTTGTATGCGACTCTTTGCAACCCCATGGACTGTAGGAGACCCGCATGCTATCCCCACCAGGCTCCTCTGACAAGTGTTGCCATATTGTGGCCCAGGGTCCAAACTGGCTCCTGTGTTTACCATCAGTGACAGAGACTGTGAAAAAGAACATACAATCCACAAAGCTGAAAATATGTATTATCTGACATTGTATTAATTTCCTGTTGCTGCTAAAACAAGTTGCCACAAACTTGGTGCCTTAACACAAATGTATTATCTTACAATCAAAAGTTACAATGGGTCCCACTAGACTAAAAATCAAGGTCTTGACCCAACATTGTAAATCAACTATGCTCCAATATAAATTTAAAAAATTTTAAACTATAATTGTTTAAAAATAAAATAGAATCTAGGTTTTTACAGAGACTTCTGGAGGCTCTGGGGAGAATCATTTCCTGGCCTTTTCCACCTTCTAGAAGCTCCCACATTCTTTAGCTCATGTACCTATCCTGTGTTTTCACAGCCAACAATAGCCAGTGGAGCTGTTCTCTGCTGCATTCTGACACTACATCTCCTGCCTCCCCTGTTCCCTTATAAGGACCCTTGGGATTCCATTAATCCCACTGGATAATCTAGGATAATCTCCCTATCTCAAGATTCTTAACCCAATCACATCTGCAAAGTCCTTTTTGCAACAAAATAAAATATATTCCCAGGTTCCAAGGATTAGGTTACAGACACTGAAGGCCACTGTCCCACTGAACACAAGTCTTTCACAGAAAAACAACAACAACAAAAACCTTTTGATAAGGAAGCTGTTTAGCTAGCAGATAGTCTCATCTTCCGAGAATATATGTCCTGCTGCAGCAAGCAATTCTGTTTAGTTTGGTTTCTGTATGGTTTAACACAAACACAGGGATTTCTGTTGATTTCAGTTCTCAAATGCCTAGGGTGTAGTAGGTGTTCAAATATTTGTTGAGTGGATGGATGGATGGATGTATAGATAGATGGATGGTTGGTTAGATGAATAAGTGGATGGATAAATGGCAGCATGACTTCGTTGCTATTAATAGCTAGTAGAAGAACCAGGATTTGAATTCAGGGCTGTTTGACTCCAACAGTTCACTCATTCCAACATCCTTACAACTGATGGTCTCTCAGAGTAGAGGAAAGGCAGTATCTCTTCCCCCTTTACCTACTTACATTTTCTTACCATTTACGTCAGAACTATTTTCTTAATTTAAACCTGCAGTGGACTGAAGTTTTGCTGTATAACTCATAGGAAATCAGAAAGCAAAAAATCCTCTATCTATGCTAATTATTGTTGTTCTTAACTAACTTCTACATTAGTTAGGGCAGAGATGCCACCTATCCTAAACTCAGTTCAGTTCAGTTGCTCAATCGTGTACAGCTCTTTGAGACTCTATGGACTGCAGCATGCCAGGCTTCCCTGTCCTTCACCAATTCCTGGAGCTTGCTCAAACTCATGTCCATCGAGTTGGTGATGCCATCCCACCATCTCATCCTCAGTCATCCACCTTCTCCTCCTGCTTTCAATCTTTCCCAACATCAGGGTCTTTTCAAATGAATCAGTTCATCACATCAGGTGGCCAAAGTATTGGAGTTTCAGCTTCAGCATCAATCCTTCCAATGAATATTCAGGACTGATTTCCTTTAGGACGGACTGGTTGGATCTCCTTGCAGTACAAGGGACTCTCAAGAGTCTTATCCAACACCATAGTTCAAAAGCATCAATTCTTATTCAGTGCTCAGTTTTCTTTATAGTCCAACTCTCACATCCATACATGACTGCTGGAAAAATAGCCTTGACTAGACGGACCTTAGTTGGCAAAGCAATGTCTCTGCTTTTTAATATGCTGTCTAGGATGGTCATAGCTTTTCTTCCAAGGAACAAGCTCTTTTAATTTCATGGCTGCAGTCACCATCTGCAGTGATTTTGGAGCCCCAAAAATAAAGTCTCTCATTGTTTCCATTGTTTCCCCATCTATTTGCCATGAAGTGATGGGACCAGATGCCATGATCTTAGTTTTCTGAATGTTGAGTTTTAAGCCAACTTTTTTCACTCTCCTCTTTCACTTTCACCAAGAGGCTCTTTAGTTCTTCTTAACTTTCTGCCATAAGGGTGGCAGAAACCTTACTGCCACAAGGGTGGAAAAAACATCTGCATATCTGAGGTTATTGATATTTCTCCCCGCAATCTTGATTCCAGTTTGTGCTTCATCCAGCCCAGCGTTTCTCATGGTGTACTCTGCATAGAAGTTAAATAAGCAGAGTGACAATATACAGCCTTGATGTACTCCTTTCCCAATTTGGAACCATGTTATTCCAAACTGTTGTTCCACGTCCAATTCTAACTGTTGCTTCTTGACCTGCAAACAGATTTCTCAGGAAGCAGGTAAGGTGGTCTGGTGGTATTCCCATCTTTTTAAGGATTTTCCACCATTTGTTGTGATCCACACAGTCAAAGGCTTTGGCATAGTCAATAAAGCAGAAGTAGATGTTTTTCTGGAGCTCTTATTTTTTCTATGATCCAACAGATGTTGGCAATTTGATCTCTGGTTCCTCTGCCTTTTCTAAATCCAGCTTGAATATCTGGAAGTTCACGGGTCATGTACTGTTGAAGGCTTGCTTGGAGAATTTTAAGCATTACTTTACTAGCGTGTAAGATGAGTGCAATTGTGCAGTAGTTTGAGCATTCTTTGGCATTGCCTTTCTTTGGGATTGGAATGAGAACTGACCCTTCCCAGTCCTGTGGCCACTGCTAAGTTTTCCAAATTTGCTGGCATATTGAGTGCAGCTCTTTCACAGCATCATCTTTCTGGATTTTAAATAGCTCAACTGGAATTCCATCACCTCCACTAACTTTGTTCATAGTGATGCTTCCTAAGGCTCATTTGACTTTGCATTCCAGGATGTCTGGCTCTGGGTGAATGATCACACCATTGTGGTTATCTGGGTCATGAAGATACTTTTGTATAGTCTTCTGTGTATTCTGGCCACCTCTTCTTATATCTTCTGCTCTGTTAGGTCAGTACCATTTATGTCCTTTATTGTGCTCATCTTTGCATGAAATGTTCCCTTGATATCTCTAATTTTCTTGAAGAGATCTCTAGTCTTTCCCGTTCTATTGTTTTCATCTATTTCTTTGCACTGATCACTGAGGAAGGCTTTCTTATCTCTCCTTGATATTCTTTGGAACTCTGCATTCAAATAAGTGTATCTTTCCTTTTCTCCTTTGCCTTTAGCTTCTCTTCTTTTCTCAGCTATTTCTAAGACTTTCTCAGACAACCATTTCTCCTTTTTGCATTTCTTTTTCTTGGGGTTGGTCTTGATCACTGCCTCCTGTATGATGTCATGAACCTCTGCCCATAGTTCTTCATGGACTCTGTCAGATCCAGTCTCTTGAATCTATTTGTCAGTTCCACTGTATTGCTGTAAGGGATTTGATTTAGGTCATATCTGAATGATCTGAATGAAAGTAGGTTTTCCCTACTTTCTTCAATTTAAGTCTGAATTTGGCAATAAGGAGTTCATGATCTGAGCCACAGTTATCTCCCAGTCTTGTTTTTGATGACTGTATAGAGTTTTTCCATCTTTGACTGCAGAGAATATAATCAATCTGATTTCAGTATTGACCATCTGGTGATGTCCATGTGTAGAGTCTTCTCTTGTGTTGTTGGAAGAGGATGTTTGCTATGACCAGTGCATTCTCTTGGCAAAACTCTATTAGCCTATGCCTTGTTTCATTCTGTACTCCAAGGCCGAATTTGCCTGTTACTCCAGGTATCTCTTGACTTCCTACTTTTGCATTCCAGTCCCCCATAATGAAAAGGACATCTTTTTTGGGTGTTAGTTCTAGAAGGTCTTATAGGTCTTCATAGAACTGTTCAACTTCAGCTTCTTCAGCATTATTGGTTGGGACACAGACTTGGATTACTGTGATATTGAATGGTTTGCCTTGGAAACAAACAAATCATTCTGTTGTTTTTGAGATTGCATCCAAGAACTGCAATCTTTTCAGACTTTTTTGTTGACTATGATGGCTACTCCATTTCTTCTGAGGGATTCTTGCTCACAGTAGTAGATATAATGGTTATCTGAGTTAAAGTCACCCATTCCAGTCCATTTGAGTTCACTGATTCCTAAACTGTTGATGTTAATTCTTGCCATCTCCTGTTTGACCACTTCCAATTTACCTTGATTCATGAACCAAAATTCCGGTTTCCTATGCAATATTGTTCTTTACAGCATCAGACTTTACTTCCATCACCAGTCACATCCACAGCTGGGCATTGTTTTTGCTTTGGCTCTGTCTCTTCATTTTTTCTGGACTCATTTCTCCACTCTTCTCCAGTAGCATATTGGGCACCTACCAACCTAGTGAGTTAATCTTTTGGTGTCATGTCTTTTTGCCTTTTCATACTGTTCATGGGGTTCTCAAGGCAAGAATACTGAAGTGGTTTGCCATTCCCTTCTCCAGTGGACCACATTTTGTCAGAATTCTCCACCATGACGAGTCCATTTTGGGTGGCCCTACATGGCATGGCTCATAGTTTCATTGGTTTAGACAAGGCTGTGGTCCATGTGATCAGATTGATTAGTTTTCTGTGACTGTGGTTTTCAGTCTGTCTGCCCTCTGATGGAGAAGGATATGAGGCTTATGGAAGCTTCCTGGTGGGACAGATTTAGTGGGGGAAACTGGGTACTATTCTGATGGGCAGGCCATGCTCAGTAAGTCTTTAATCCAATTTTCTGTTGATGGGTGGAGCTGTGTTCCCTCCCTGTTGTCTAACCTGAAACCAAACTATGGTGGAGGTAATGAAGAAAAAGTTGGCTTAAAACTCAACATTCAGAAAATGAAGATCATGGTATCTGGTCCCATCACTTCATAGGAAATAGATGGGGAAACAGTGGAAATAGTGTCCGACTTTATTTTTTTGGGCTCCAAAATCACTATAGATGGGTGACTGCAGCCATGAAATTAAAAGATGCTTACTCCTTGGAAGAAAAGTTATGACCAACCCGGATAGCATATTGAAAAGCAGAGATTTGCCAACAAAGGTTCGTCTAGTCAAGGCTATGGTTTTTCCTGTGGTCATGTATGGATGTGAAAGTCGGACTGTGAAGAAAGCTGAGCACCAAAGAATTGATGCTTTTGAAGTGTGGTGTTGGAGAAGACTCTTGAGAGGCCCTTGGACTGCAAGGAGATCCAACCAGTCCATTCTAAAGGACATCAGCCCTGGGATTTCTTTGGAAGGAATGATGCTAAAGCTGAAACTCCAGTACTTTGGCCACCTCATGCAAAGAGTTGACTCATTGGAAAAGACTCTGATGCTGGGAGAGATTGGGGGCAGGAGGAGAAGGGGACGACAGAGGATGAGATGGCTGGATGGCATCACCGACTCAATGGATGTGAGTCTGAGTGAACTCCAGGAGTTGGTGATGGACAGGGAGGCCTGGCGCGCTGCAGTTCATGGGGTCACAAAGAGTCGGACACGACTGAGCAACTGATTTGAACTGAGCTGAATGAAGAAAATGGTGACCTCCTTCAAAAGGTCCTGTGCACGCACTGCTGCACTCAGTGCTTCTGACCCTGCAGCAGGCCACCGCTGACCTGGAGACTCCTGGACACTCACAGGCAAATCTAGGTCAGTCTCTTGTGGGGTCACTGTGAGCGCACAGTTTCTCCTGGGTCCTGGTATACACGAGGCTTTTTTTGTGCCCTTCAAGGGTCTGTTTCCCCAGTCCTGTGTAAGTTCTGGCAGTTCTATGGTGGGGTTAATGGTGACCTCCAAGAGGGTTTATGCCACACCCAGGTCTGCTGCACCCAGAGCCCTTGCCCCTGTGGCAGGCCACTGCTGACCACCTGTACCTTCACACTCAAACACTCAAAGGCAGGTCTGGCTCAGCCTAAGGGAGACCATAAAATTAGAAATCAAGATCTGATCTTGCTTCTCTTTCTTTCTGCACATCTTCCTTCCCTCCTCCCCAATTCTTTCACCTACAATGTGTTACAGCAGAGGCTCCAAAGGGAAGATGTTGGCTTTGTCTCCTCTTTAGTCATTCAACAAACACTTGCTCAGTCAACAAATTACCTGGATATTCAAGTGTCTTCTTTGTCTCTGGATGGCATCCACAACACACCTTCCTTTCCCAGGGCTCACTTATAGGAGGGAGGAGAAAAGGTGACAATCCTGAGCTCTCCTAGAATGAGGTCACCTGCTGCTTGTTGATTAAGAGAAGATAAACTAAGCCACTTTACCCCTCTCTGACATTCCTTTCCTCCTCATTTAAACAACAATAACCATATCTCATAGAGTGGACATGAAGACACTCTACTCCTACTCCATTTTAAGTAAATGTTTGATTGAAGCATAGCATCCAGTAAGTCTGCACAACATTTTGAATGAAAGACCTGGACTGACTTATAAGCCATTGGGCACAGGGCTATTTGTTCATTCATACATACATACATACAGCTGCTACTGCTAAGTCACTTCAGTCGTGTCCGACTCTGTGCGACCTCATAGACGGCCTCCTACCAGGCTCCTCTGTCTCTGGGATTCTCCAGGCAAGAACGCTGGAGTGGGTTGCCATTTCCTTCTCTAATTCATGAAAGTGAAAAGTGAAAGTGAAGTCGTTCAGTCGTGTCTGACTCTTAGCAACCTCATGGACTGCAGCCTTCCCGGCTCCTTGGTCCATGGGATTTTCCAGGCAAGAGTACTGGAGTGGGGTGCCATTGCCTTCTCCCATACATACAGCAAATGTTGACTAACCACCTGCCAGTGTCTAGCACATGTTTAGGAGCCAGGCTTACATTAGAAAACAACCTGGTCATGAAATCTCATCCTTCTGGGGCTTACAATGAAACAAAATTTTAAAATAAAACATAGGGGGTTAATTGCCTGGAGAAAAATAAAGCAGGGTGAGAGAAACTAAAGCTGAGCATAGAGGCGTGGTCAGGGTGACATTAGTGGGAAACCGGAGGTGAGCAAGGCAGCCTGTGGCTCTTTGGGACCTACAGGCAGAGGGCACAGCAGCCATTGTTGAGAGCAGGACTGATGGGTTCCAGAAACACGAGGAGGTCAGTATGGCTGAATGGAACAAGGAGAGGGCAGGTGGGATGTGAGGGGGGCCAGATCTAGGGTCCTGGGGCTGCTGCAAGAGCCTTGGTTTGACTCTGTGTGAAAGAGGAGTCGCAGGAGCAGTGATGAGATGACACCTGGGTTAACAGGGCTCCTCCAGCTGCCAAATGGACAGCCAGTGAGGAGCCCGGTGGAGGCTACTCTGAAACTGTCATGCTGTCTACGGACTCTTGGACTTCCCAGGTGGCACTAGTGGTAAAGAACCCTCCTACCAATTCAGGAACATAAGAGACATAGATTCAATCCCTGGGTTGGTAAGATCCCCTGGAGGAGGGTATGGCAACCTACTTCAATATTCTTGCCTCCCCATGGAGAGAGAAGGCTGGTAGGTTACAATCCATGGGGTCACAAAGAGTCAGACACGACTGAAGTGACTTAGCACACACACTATGGACTCTTTCTGCTGTAAGGTAAAACCTTGAGAAAGAATTCTGCATATTTATTCTTTGCAGCACATATCATATGTCCACATACCTTACACACTGATATACACACAGTATCCTATAGGATTGGGTGCACAAACCTACCTTCTATGGAGATCTCATGGATTTTCTAGGTTAAGTTTTGCCGTAGAAGATGTTTGCCCTCCTCACCAGCTTTAGCACCTCACCCTAGCATTATGCCACTCAACTCGATACACCTTGTTATTATTATTCAGTCACTAAATCATGTCTGACTCTGTGCGACCACAATGGACTGCAACCCACCAGGTTCCTCTGTCCATGGGATTCTCCAGGCAAGAATACTGAAGTGGGTTGCCATTTCCTCCTCCAGAAAATCTTCCTGACCCAGGGACTGAACTCATATCTCTTGTGTCTTCTGCATTGGCAGGCGGATTCTTTACCTCTGAGCCACCCGGCAACATGAGAACAGGGAAACTAAAGATGATTAAGAGACAATCCCTCCCCTGGGGGTTCAGGGACAATTTAGAAATGTTTGACTGTTTATTTACATGCATGGTATTCATTTCTGAAGTTTTGCCAGGTTAAATAATCAACGCAAAAAGGATTTAAAAAATAAACAGAAACATCACGATGAGTGGCAGTGAGGTGGGGCCAGGAGGGGGTGATTGTCCAGTGAAGTCTAGAGTCCAATGAAATCCCAAACAGCAGTCACACCACGCCTCCAGCCAGCCTTTAGTAAAACAACCAATAACCACAAACCACACAAAACTGAGAAGCACTGAGCTCAAGTCTCAGCTCCAACAAAAGAACCCTCCAGAAATCATCCTCTGGCAGTAGCTTCTCCACTGGGGAGAGAGATTATTGTGTGGGAACTGAAGATCAGCTCCAAAAACCCCATTATCCCAGGGGTCCCTGCAGCCCCCAACCCTTACACCTTACTCTCTGCCCTTGGAAACCGTAGGAAAGTAGCCCCAAAGACCTTATTGCTCAGACTTTATTGGCCATTAAATTGCACCCCAAACCCAACAGAGAGTGAGTTCAGAATTGGGGGATCGAGTGAAGATCAGATAAGATGGGGAATCCTTCTAAATAGTGCAGAGTTAACCATGATGCTTCAATTTTCCAAAGTTCCCACTCAATAAAGGGATTTATACATTGGCTCAGAATCAGAGAAGTCAAGAATAGTGTTAGTTTCAGGCAAGGCTCAGCCCAACACTCATGCATACCCCCAAGGGCTTGATTCCTCTCCACCTCTCCTTTCTTCCTTCTGCAGTGGGTTTGTCCCCAAGCTGTACTGAGCAATTGCCAGCCCCTCATCTTTCCCTCTTTGGTAGCAAAATAGTGCACTCAGTTTTTAAACACCAAATCCTCACATTCCACACATGATGCAGCCCAAAAGAGCTTTATTTTCCCAGAACCCCTGTAAATATCACTTCCTATCAGATTTTTAAAATGATATTTAAAATTTTTTTTCAGAACCGTTTTAGATTTACAGAAGAAATTTTCAAACGTAGTACTGGAGTTCCCATATACCCCCCAAACTGTTTCTTCTATATTTAACATCTTAGATGAGTATGTGTCACAATTAATAGCCAGTATTGATACATGATTATTAATTAAAGTCTAAACTATATTCAGGCTTCCCTGGTGGCTCAGATGATAAAGACTGCCTGCAATACAGGAGATGTGATTTCGATCCCTGGGTCGAGGAGGTCCCCTGGACAAGGGCATGACAACCCACTCCAATATTCTTGCCTGGAGAATCCCATGGACAGAGGAGCCTGGCAGGCTATAATCCATGTGGTTGCAAAGAGTCAGACATGACTGAGCGACCAACACTCAGTTAACTTTTCCCTAATGTTCTTTTTCTGGTCCAGGATCCCACCCAGGACACTATATGACATGGAGTCATAGTGTCTCTTTAGGCTGTGCTTGGCTGTGAGAGATTCTCATTTTCCTTGCTTTTGATGATAATTTTAAGGAGTACTGCTCTGCTATTCGGAGAAGGCAATGGCATTCCACTCCAGTACTCTTGCCTGGAAAATCCCATGGACGGAGGAGCCTGGTAGGCTGCAATCCATGGGGTTGCGAAGAGTCAGACACGACCGAGCAACTTCACTTTCACTTTTCACTTTCATGCATTGGAGAAGGAAATGGCAACACACTCCAGTGTTCTTGCCTGGAGAATCCCAAGGACGGCAGAGTCTGGTGGGCTGCCATCTATGGGGTCGCACAGAGTCAGACACGACTGAAGCGACTTAGCAGCAGCAGCAGTAGCAGCAGCAGCTCTGCTATTCCCTACACTGTCCCTCAATTCAGATTCAGATTTGTCTCGTGTTTTCTCATGTGTATCCTGGGATGGTAAGTTTGGGGGAGGAAGACCCCCCAGGTAAAGTGCCCTTCTCATCACATCCTAAGGAATGTCCACACTATCTCTGTCGTTGACCTAGATCACCTGCCTGAGGTCCTATCTGGCAGGTTTGTTTAACGGTAAAGTTACTCTTTTTTCACTCTTTCCATCCTGTGCTCTTTGAAGGCCTATTGCTAAGAGCAACCCACACTTAAGGATGGGAGGGTTATGCTCCATATCCCTGGGGGTGAAGTATCTACATAAATTATTTGGAGTTTTTCTGCATGGGAGATTTGTCTATTTTAATGTATTTATTTATTCATTGCTCAATCATTTACTTATGTCACTGTGGATTTTACATCCTCTCTTCTTATACTCTGGATTATAGTCCAACATTACTTCACTTTTCTGCTCAAATTGTTCAAGCTTTGACCATTGGGAGGTTTCAGTTAGCTGTCGTGTCCCTTCGATATGCCCCCCCCCGCCTTTTTTTTTTTTAACAAATCCTTAACATTCTGGCATTGTACAAGGCTGCAGGCTCATCTTGTATATTTCTTACTGGGGTCCTGGGATCAGCAATTTTTCCAAGGAGCCCTGGTTCCTTTTAGTTGAGACTGGCACCGGAAACCGAGGTCTAGACTCTAGGTTGGCTTGTTGTTACTGGGAAATCATTGCTTCTAGGCCCTCTCAGCTGACAGAGCCAAGAAAAGATATGTACCCTTCGCATCTTCTTGATGTTGACTTGGTGATGTGCACATCCACTGAGTCAGTCCCTGTGCCCAGGAGGTCGAACTTGACGACTGATTTTGTCCAATCAGGGCCCACACTAAGGCAGGTGATATGAAACTCTTGACTCAAAAATTCAGGGTTAAGAACAGAGGAGGTATGGTTTCTCTGAAAACAGGCAAGATCCTCCTAAGGAAGGGTAGAAATTGGTGTTCAAGGTAAGAACATTGTCCTGGGGGGAAATCCATACCAGAGACCAGAAAGAAATACAAAGTCTCCTGAGTCTAACAGTCTGTGAGCCCCTCTTCTTTGGAGAAAGTGCTGGTCAGTCAGTGACTCGAGAAAATGATGAATTCTTTGAGTGTCTATTCGTGCATTAACGAAATATTTTTAATCTTGTCCTTCAAACCAGCTGGCTTGTCTCCTAATAGGTTCCAATTAAATCCTTTTTTCAAATTACATTGTTGTTAAAGACTTTGCTGTCTTCACATGGTTTTACCCCCACTCCTTCTAGCCCCAACCCTCTCAAAATTGCTTTGCCATCCCCTTTCCTATTAAAAAATGGAAAATTGCACAATTCACCTAATTAGTCAAATTTGAATTGTATGTGGCTATCACAGCCCAATGGTTGAATTTCACACACCATTTGAAAAGATATGGTAGAAATGTCGTTGTTGATTTCTTCATACACTCCAGTGATACTATTCAATTACAAAAGGAATTATTTGATTTTCTGTCATTGTGATGCTCTTACAATATGCTATTAACCTTTATTGATTTTTGCTTAAATATATTCAAGATGGATACATTTTTGCAAATCTAATGTGCTGGTATTTAAACAGAAATATTTCATTAAATGGATTTTCTTTTTAAATGAAACTTGCCAAATGATTATAAATGACAGGAGATGAGTTTTGAACTTGAATGAGATGTGCAAAGATTCTAGGGAGATGGTTTTCCGTGCTACCAAGTAGCTTGGGAAGTCAGAGATTTTGAGAGGAACATGTGCAGCATGAAAGGAAAGTTCTTGCCCTGACATGCTTTGAGGGCGGGGAACGTAAAAACAGTTCCCTTGCAGGTTGTTGTGTGTCTTGGAGCCAACACAGCAAGAAGCGTGGAAGGCTAGCTGGCAGAAGATGGCCATTGAAGCTGATGATGCTGAATATTAGCATCCATCAAGTATAGATCACTTGTGTCTATTGTAGACTTGCCAATGTAGGAGACGGGGGTTCAATCCCTGGGTCAGGAGGATCCCCTGGAGGAGGACCATGGCTGCCCACTCCAGTATTCTTACCTGGAGAATTCCATGGACAAAGGAGCCTGACGGGCTATATAGTCCATGGGCTCGCAAAGAGCTGGACACGATTGAGCGACTAAACAACTATCATAGACTATTTCAAGTCATGGTTTTAGAAGAAATGTCTGCAATTTGGGGGAAGCTCACGGAAGCTCAATCTGCTGTATTGTATTAACTGAAAACACCATGAGAGTAGTCTCTTGGGGGAAAAGACCCCCTTTCCACTTTTCCACCTCCCCGTGACTTCAACTTACACTTACAAAGATTTTTCTCCCTTTGGAAAGAAGGTGTGTGTGTGTTACTCTTTATGGTGTTACCCCTCTGTGCTCTGCCCCCACTTAGGTAACCAGCTCTCTTTCACCTGGTTAGACCAAAATCTTAGGGTTGCCATTGACCCCTAGCTTTCATAGGCTCTATTCCATCTGTCAGTAACTCCTATTGGCTGCATCTTCTGAACAGATACACAATCTAACCACCTTTTGTGTGTGTCCGTGTGCATGTGTGCACATGCGTGTGTGTGTGATGTGGTCCGTGATGTTGTGTTGCTCTCCTGTGGTTTAGGAAATGTTCATCACAGAAACTTCAGCCCAACCAACCCGGGTGTAGAGAGGACACAGTAAAAACACTCTGATGAATTTCCATGCACCTGTATATACACCTCTGTGCATCTGAAATACATGCAATTCCTGATTAGCACCATCCAGAGTAGGGGGCATTGACGACGAAAATTCCAAACATCAAATGACCCACCCCTTGGGATTGTCCTCAGTATGTATTAGGTGTGAATGGGGCTGGAGAAGGAGCTGCTTTCTAAATTGCTCTAGAATATGCACAGCTTGAGGAAATACTAAAATGGGTATTTACAAAGTGGGAAGTCTCATGGATACAGTCTTGGACAGTTAACTGACAACTTTCATTCAATGTTTGTCAAGAAAGTAAAGTTTTCCATAGGTATGGGCACAAGGTGATTCCCTCCTATAGAGGGCGAACCAAACTGTACTTACCCTTGCGTGAGGTTTCTTATTCAGACTAAAACCCCTTGCCTTTGTGGGGACTGACTTAACCTAAACAGTGAGCTTAGGGCTTGAAGGAGCATGGGCCAAATATTTACTGCTCTCCTACAACTCTTATAATAAAATAATGCAATGATAATGACCACTGATGGTGTTACTTTTCTGTGCTCTACCCCCATTTAGATAACCGGCTCTCTTTCCCCTGGCTAGACCAAAATCTTATAGTCACCCTTGACCCCTGATTTTCATAGGCTCTATCCCATCTGTCAGTAACTCCTATTGGCCACATCTTCTGAACCACTTCTCATCACTTCCTTCATTCAGACTCCTTTCAAAGTCGCCATCACTTCTCATCTGGACCCCGTGGCCTCCCAGCTAGTTCCTTGCTTCTTTTCTGACCCCCACACACCTCATTCATGTAGCAACCAACACAACCTATCATCCTCCTAAACTCCAGTGGCTCCCAGGCAGCATGGAACAATAGGCAAGGCCAGCAGTGACCTGCATCACCGGCATGTCCTTCTTCAGCCTCATCCCTTGATCTTGCCTTGATATCTAAGCTCTAGCCTCAGTGGCCTTGAATTTGCCCCTGACAACCGTGATCTCACTCAGGGCTTCTGATGAGCTGTTTCTTCTGCCATCAGAGCCATCTCCTGAATATCCAAGGAAGGCTCTGTCCTTCCCGCTTGTCACCTCCAACAAGATTTTCCCATCCTTTCTCCCTGAGATAGCACATACGACATCCTCTCCTTCTGTTCAATTGTGTTTCACTGCTTTGTTTGCCCTAATAATAACAGTTCACCCTGACATACCACACACCTATTAACTCATCTAACATTCACAATGATCCCAGGAAGCAGAAATTCCTGGTTGCAGGTCCCCTTGGCAGCAGCTACGCCTCCTGCTCAATTTTGTTTCATTCCTAAGCCTCATTGCTCCTCCCTTCTGCCACCCGGATTACGGCCCCAAACCCTTCATGATGCTGGTTTCATCTTGTCACCTGTCAAAAGGCATTTTATCTCCTGCTCCATTCCCCTGAGCAAGAAATGTTACAATAAGACAGGGAGAGCCAGAGAGACGGAGAGAAGAACACAAGGATAGAGCAACTTAGGAAAATCAGATCTCAGCTTGTGAAATACCAAATGAAACAAAACAAGGACGATTAAAAAAAAAAAAAAAAAATTCTGCTGCCTTAAAGCTACAGACCTTGCATCCAGAAGTAGATTTTGGGATGCTCTCTTGGAAAATAACTCACTTTGTTTGGGTACTGAGAGGATGTCCTACTTTAAAACCATTTGGGGAAGGGTCTTGGAAGCTTGCCGTAGCTACAGTTCCTGTGTCTACTATTGAAACCAATTCACCATGGAGAAGTCTGGCAAGGAGAAAGTCCCTACAGGCCTGAGCTTCCTCCTCTGCCTTCAGATTCCCTCCTTTGTAGTAATCTCAAATGAAACACCAAAAGCCGGTTAAACTGGAATTTTCAGATAAACAACGGATAAAAACCTTTAAGCATAAGTATGTCCCAGGAAATATTCGGCAGATTCTTTACCATCTGAGCCACCAGGGAAGCCCATTTGGAACACACTTACACTAAAATTTTGGCATAATAAATATGGAACTTAGTATAATAACTTCATAATTTTAGTAGAATAATTTGTTTAGTAAAGTATGCTCCATATGTAATTTTGGGAACATGCTTTTTACTATAAGATTTTAGTGTAATCTTTTTACTAAAGATTTTAGTGTAATAATTTAGAATTTGGTCCAATAATTTTAGAAATTTAGCATAATAATTTTAGAATAATTTTGGCATAAGTATATCCCATGCAATGTTTGGGACATACTTATCCTAAGATTTTGTCATAATAAATTTGGAATTTAATATAAAACTTCAGAATTTTCAATGTAATAATTTTAGAATATATTTTTAGCATATATACGTATATTCTACATAATATTGGATATATTTTATGCTAAAGATTTTAGCATAATAAATTTGGAAGTTAGTATAGCAAAGTGAAAATTTTAGCATAATAATGTTAGACTAACTTTTTAGTGTACATTTTTATGCTAAAAACTTTGTTTATCTGAAATTCAAATTTAACTGGCTGTCTTGTACTTTTATTTGTAAGTCTGGCAACTGCTAGCAGCATATGCAGTAGAGGTTTTTACCTGCACATCCCCTCTGAGAGAGAGGGGGCCCATGGCCAGGGTTATGGCATTTCCTTGCAGGAAGGAACATTTGTTCAAGGCTTTGGAAGAATTTGTTGTTCAGTCGCTAAGTGCTAAGTGTCTGACTCTTTGCAACCCCATGAACTATAGCCCTCCAGGCTACTCTGCCCATGGAATTTCCCAGGCAAGAATACTGGAGCTGGTTGCCATTTCCTTCTCCAAGGGATCTTCCCAGACCAGGGATCAAACCTGCCTTTCCTGCATTGGCAGGCAGATTCTTAACCTACAGCTGAGCCACCGGGGAAGCCCCAGGGAAGAATTAATCACCTGCTTTAAGTGCCCACATTGTGCTGCACCCTGGGCTGGGCACTGTGTACTTAGGGTGTCTTTCAGAGTCATGCTCCTTCAGTCTGAGCAGACTAAGCAGGTGCCCATGTCCCAGGGTCTGGAGCCCTTTTCTGTAAAGGGCCAGACAGTCAATACTTGAGGCATTGAGGGCCATACGGTCCCAGTAGCAGCTATTGGGTTCCATGTTTGAGCAGGAAAGCACCCAACGGCAATCTGTGAACAAAGGGGTGTGGTTTTGTTCTGTAATGTGTATTTCCACAGACAGGCAAAGGGCAGGCAGGACTGGGTCCTCCAGCCATGGTCTGAGCCCAGGGCCAGGGTTTGTGCTGTGGCTCCTTGAAGGCATAGCAAAAACACAAAGTTGAGTGGAACAGAAACCTCACATGCATTTTTAAGGTAATAAGTGTATAAGCTTGGACTTAGGGGTGTTTGGAGAAGGAAATGGCAACCCACTCCAGTACTCTTGCCTGGAAAATCCCATGGACAGATGAGCATAGTGGGCTACAGTCCACGAGGTCGCAAAGAGTTGGACCTGACTGAGCGACTTAACTTCTTCACTTCACTTAGGAGTGTTTAGGAAACAGAGGGTCCTGTCTTCTGAGCCAGTGAAGGGTAGTGGTAAAATCAGTCTGGGGTCAAATTCCAGTTCTTCCATTTTCTAGCTGTGTGATGCTGGACAAGTCACTTAACCTCTCTGAGTCAGTTTCCTCACTTGTTAAATAGGGCTGGTGATAATATTATAATAATAATGATGATGACAGTCTTCCCTGGTGGCTCAGTGATAAAGAATCTGTCTTGCCAGTGCAAGAGATGAAAGAGGCACGTGTTTGATCCCTGGGACAGGAAGATCCCCTGGAGAAGGAAGTGGCAACCCAGTCCAGTATTCTTGCCCTGGAAATCCCATGGACAGAGGAGCCTGGTGGGCTACAGTCCATGGGGTCGTAAAGACTAAGCGACTGAACAATGATGATGATGATGAAGAGGGGAAGGAACTCAGAGACTCCAGCCATCAGATTCCATGAGCTTCAAAAAGTGCATTCGGATGCTGCAAAAGTGGTCCTTGGAATTGGGGTGCAGCTGTGGAGGGAGTGGGGGGCAGAGCGAGGGTGAGCTCTGAGGAGCTGACCAAGGCGGGGTCATGCAGCCCTGCCCTCTCCCTGCTCACCCAGCTCCTGCCACGCTGGCTTCCTGTGTTCCATGAGCACGAGCCAGGCTTGCTCCCTCCTCCACCTCTACTTTGGCTCTTGTTCTGCACAGAGACCTTTCCCCTAGAAATCCACCAGCTCCCGCCCTCACCCACTCTTACTTCTTCTCCAACTTCACCTGTCCAGACCACCAAACCAGAGCAGTCCCCGCTTCATCACTCTATTTCCCAGTGTCTTGTCTCATTGTCTTTGGTGCATCTGTTGTCACCCACAGCTATCCTATATGGGGAGTTGTTTGCTTGCTTATTATCCTACTTTGCTGATATTGAATTTAAGGCTTAGAATGTAAGGGCTTCCCATTTGGCCCTAACGGAAAAGAATCCACCTGCCATTGCAGGAGACAGAAGAGACGCAGGTTCAATTCCTGGGTCTAGAAGATCCCCAGGAGAAGGGCATGGCAACCCATTCCAGTATTCTTGAGTGAAGAATCCCATGGACAGAGGAGCCTGGTGAGCTACAGTCCAAGTGGTCGCAAAGACTCAGACACACCTGAAGCGACTTAGCACACACATGCACAGAATGTGAGCCTTTGAGCACAGGGACTTCATCAAAGTCGTTCATGGCTGTGACACCAGAACCAGTATAGGGCCTGGTGCAACACTGGCAGCCAGCAAGTATTCCCACAGTGAACAGATAAATGTGAGGGGATGGAGAAGAAGCAGGAAACTGGAGTCAGATTCTAAACCCACTTGCAAGCTCCAGCAAATTGTCACTAGGGAGTGGTGGGCAAACTGCTTCACCTCTCTGAGCTTCACAGAGGATTGGTAGCGTGGGAAACCAGACGGTGTGGACTTCTGGCTTCTGGCAACGATAGTAGATGCTGGACCAATATAATCAACAGTTAGCTACCCGGAAGCACTGGACAGGGAACAAAAGCAGGCAGTGCTGGAGGGAAATGGGATATGTTTTCCATCTTTATAGTTCAGGGTAGACCCTGGTCTTTGACTTTCGAGGAATGCAAAGTTGGGATTGAGCACCCATAGTCTCACAATTGTAGAAATTAACTGATACATAGTAGGCATAGTAGGCATAGTAGGCATTGTCAACAAAGTTACAATAGTTCCACTATATATTACAATTATTTTTACATGCATTAGCGCAATTAATTCTTACAAAACCTGTAGAAGAATGAGCCTGTTTTATCCGTAGGCGAGGGGAGAGTGAGTGGTTTGCCCCAGGCATCTCGCAGATCGCAGGTCGTGATCGACTGGGATCCGAGCCCAGGCAGCCGAGCTTGTGTCTGCAGGCTGCTGCTCCCCAGGAGTCTTCTCTCTGTACCTTGCAGTTTGTGGCAGGGGATTGGGGGGAGGGGGGACCTGTTTGATCAGTGCATTTCTCGCACTAATTTAAATACTCTCTCTTTCTCCACCACTCCCAGGAAAGCCAGGCATCACAAAGGCATGCAGGCAGCAGCCCAGGACTGCTTATTTTGCAACATCAGCAAACCAGGAGGCTGGCAATCTCTGAGTCAGAGCGGTGACTGCACCACCTGCAGGGCGGCACGCGGAGGATCCCAGCCAGAGAACTGCTTGCCCCGCCCTGTCTGCAACCCCTGGGTGGGGTCCCTGGCCAGACCAGCTGCCCTGCCAGCTGCCTTCCTCGCCGGTGCCACTGCTGGAGACAAAGGCCAGGCAGACTCCTATGGAAATGTCAAGGTGCTGAGAGATGTTGCTTTGCCCACCTTTGCGAACCCCTCCTGCATTGAGGGGAGCAGGATTATACAGCAGTGACATGTGGGCCTCCCGAGTCAGTTAGGCTTGTGTTCAAACTCCTGCTCTGCCATGTCCGACATCTGGGTCCTAATCTTTCTATAAGTTTCAATGTGTGCATGCGTGAGTGCGTCTGTGCATGCTTAGTCGTGTCATGTTTGACTCTTTGTGACCCCATGGACTGTGGCCCACCAGGCTCCTCTGTCCATGAGATTTCCCAGGCAAGTATACTGGAGTGCATTGCCATTTCTTTCTCCACCCATCTGTAAAACGGAACAGTAGCAATGAGAGAGCCTACCTCCTGGGGCTGTTATTGGGGTCACATGAGAGAGCATGCTGATGCCTGGCTACCGCCCACCACCTCATCCTGAATTCTCTGCCCCTGTCCCCACAGCTGCTGCTGGGGTTTTAGTTCCCTGCCCAGAAGCCCAGCTGTGAGTCCTGTGGCTGCCAGCTCCATAAGCAATGCTCTTGGAGAATGATCCTGGCTGATGGATGCTGCCTTGCCCGGAGAGGCCCAGGAATAGACATCCCCCACCCCCTCACTCCCCACTGACCCCCACCGAGGACCAGTGAGTGACTGACGGGGCAGCAAAAGCCGGGCTCCCTTGCTTCAAGTCTGGAAGACTGATGCTCCTTATACTCCAGAGCTCCCCGTGGGTCCAGCTGAGGCTGAACCCCAGCTTTGCTTGGTCTGTCCTTGTTCCTGTCCTGCCTGTCTCTCTCTTTTACAGGCTTTTCTTCTGGAAGTACTTGCTCCTCCATAACCCACTTGCTCTGTTTCTAGGGAACCTGACCTGAAATAGTTCCTCATATTTCTCTGTCTTTAAAAAGGGACTTTCACTCACAGACTTAGAGAACAAACTGTGGTTGCTGGGGGCAAGGGAAGGATAGGGATAAGGGACAGTTAGAGTGTTTGGGACGGACATGTACACACTGCTATATTTTCCTTTTCTTTTTCCTTTTTTAAATTATGGAAGTATGATAACACATTTACAGAAGACTTGGAAAAGACAGAACAAAGTTACAATAGTTCCACTATATATTACAATTATTTTTTAACTAGATAAATTAAGATTTTTAGTTGGAGTCTCAAAATCAAACTCTCAAAAATTAATAGAATGAATAGAAAAGTAGGATATAGTAGACCTGAAGAGCACTATGAACCAAACCAACATAATTAATATTGAGACAGTTTTCACATAATAGCCACATTGCTATATTTAAAATGAATAGCAAACAAGGACCTACTGTAGAGCACAGCGAACTCTGCTCAGTGTTATGGGGCCGGCTGGATGGGAGGGGAGTTTGGGGGAGAATGGGTACATGTATATGTGTGGCTGAGTCCCTTCACTGTCCACCTGAGACTACCACAACATTGTCAACTGGTTACATGCCAGTACAAAATAAAAAGTTAAAAAAAATAAAGAGAGACTTTCACGCCTTAGCAAACAGTTAATTCCCAAATGGAAAAAGGTAAACAGGAACCCATTACATGCTCAAGGGGCCTAAGGTTTCCAGAAGTAACTGGGGGTTCCACAGTGGCCTGTGCCCCCCGACAACCACCTGATGGGGTGAGAGGTAGGAGGGAGGGGACATATGTATACCTGTGGCTGATTCATGTTGATGTATAGCAGAAACCATCACACTATTGTAAAGGAATTATCCTCAAATTAAAAATAAAATTAAAATACAACAACAGCAACAACGAAACACGTGGAGCAGACCTGATCCAACCACATTCTGGCCAAACCTCGCTGTCAGCAGACTGAAGCAGAGCTTCCCAGCTCAGTTTTGCCTGAATCAGCTGAAGCAGAGCAAATGTGAGAATAAATGCTTGTTGTTGAAATAAATAAATCAGAAAGAATCAGGCCAAGTAACACAGAGCTCAGTGAGGCAGGGAAGGGCCGGTGGTCTGGTGTCTCAACAGTAAGCGAATTCCTGGAGGGCAGGAGTTCTCTGTCCGACTCTGCGTCCCCATGAGAACAGGGTCCCCTCCAGACACACCTTTCGGGGCCTCATCTTTCCTGGAAGTGATGCTTTTGCACATTTATCCAAACATCTCCCAGGAGAGCAGGAAAGCTGGCGAGAGGGAGGGTCGACTGCAAAAGACTTGAGCTGGCAGCCCAGGGGCAGGCTGCAGGGAATGTTAGAGATGATCCCAAATCAGGGTGTCATGCCAGGTGACCAGGCCCTGCTTACCCTCTGCACAGACCATGCTTGGCTGGAAGGGCAGCAGCCGGCAGGGATGCTCTCTAATGACTGTGGACACCAGCACGTCGGGAACCGTAATTACAATGAATGCTGACCCTCCCCAGAGGCACCTTGGGGTCACGGAGTGGCTCCGTGGAGCAGCACTGGCCAGGCTGGTAGCCTCTGAGGACAGGACACACGTGCCGGGCAGCCCTCGGAAGGGGCTTTGGAGTGAAACCAGACACTTGATGTGAACGGAGGCAGGTGCCCCCTCCAGAAATGGGGGCTGGTGAGCCCCACACCGGTGCTCACATCATGCTCTGAGAAGGACTACTTCCCCCTAAGTGTGTAAAGACGCATCTCTCAAAGACCTTGAGCTCTTTCTGTTTTATCTTTTCTTGATACATATGTCCGTTAACTGTATACATCTTGTGTTATTGTTCAGTCGCTGTGTCTGACTCTTTGCGACCCCATCTCTATCCCCCAGATATCTCAGGCAAGAATATGAGAGCAGGTTGCCATTTCCTCCTCCAGGGGATCTTCCTGACCCAGGGATTGAACCCTAAGTCTCCTGCATTGGCGGCAAATTCTTTACCACTGAGCCACCAGGGAAGTCAATAGTTACAGTCACACACAGCAAAATCTCAAATGTCATGCAAAAGTTTGAGCAGAGAAATGGAAGCCTCTCTCCCACCCCTGAACCACCAATTTCTCTGCTGCTTTCCCCAGAGACAAACAAACACCTGTTACTGAGTTCTTGGGTGACCATCTGGAGATCGCATACGTTCCTGACAAACCTGCACATTTGCCTTCTGTTTTCCGGGGCACGACAGACTGGGCATCATACACACTGCTATGCGTCTTGCTGTGCTACTTCACTATCTCAAGAGACTTTCTGAACCAGTACAGAGAACATCCCTGCTCTTTGCGGAGCAGGCCAGCACCGCATACAGCATGCAGGCGTCTGTCATTGGCGTGACCTCATTTAAGTACACAGAAGGACGTTTGCGTGGTACCCACAGCCTTGCTATCCAAAGTCATGCTGCTGTGAATAGCCTTGCACATAGAGCACTGTCAGGCCTAAGTCCAAGGGCATCTGAAGGGCACTATTCCTGGGTCCAGGGAAGAGCATTCATTAGGCATCTACAGAGATCCGCAGATACAGAAACTCACAATGCCCAATACTCACCAGAGGCATTGACTGGTGCACCCACCAAACAACTGCAGGTGCCCCTTTAGAGGAGTTTTATTTGGGCAGCCATGCTAAGAAAGGCCTTGGCAGGATCCAGCAGAGAGATGGACTGACATGGGTCAGGGGCTGTGTATCCGCACCATCAAACCCACTTCTCAAACTAGCTGCCTCGGCTCTGCCACATGCTGCTGATGCAACTTCAGGCCAGTTACTTAGCCTTTCTGGGCCTCAGTTTCCTCATCTGTAAAATGGGAAAGTGATACCACATGAAGAGGAGGAAATGAGCCAGTCCAGGTGAGGCACTGAATTCTGGTGCTTGGCAGAGCTAGGGCTCCGATGTTGGGTGTTTATATGAATGTTGTTGTTAAGACTATGTGCATAATCAGGATTATGTGCCAGGTACTGGGCATGCCACAGTATCACTTATAACTTGAATTTGTTTCCTGATGTACATGCACAGTTAGTAAGTGAATCCGACTTGACAGGGAAGCATTGTCATCCAGGGAAGACTGGAATCACACCTTAAGGGCAGAACTGGGAGTGGGTTCCATGTCCGTTTCCTCCAGAGAATAAGCCTTGTCTCCCTCCCCTGTGAACGCTGCTCATTCTTCGTGTTTTGCTTAAACAGCAGTTCTTTGGGAGACCTCCCCATTCCCCCCTTCTGGCCTCAGTCAAAGTCCTCTTCTAAAACTCTGATCACCCCTCATCTCCTTCTTCAAAGTCAGATGGAGAGTTACCTCTTAAGAGAGGTTAACAATGATAAATATTCTAAGTTTAGCTCCTATTTCGTCATCACTTCTTACTGCACATGCTCCTCAAATTAACGCGTTTCCTTCCTCTTATGATTGCACAGAACAAATATGATACATTCATGGGAACTTCCCTGATGGTCCAGCGATTAATAGTCTGCCTTACAATGCAGGGACACAGGTTTGATCCCTCATCTGGGAACTAAGAAACCACGTGCCAAGGAGCAACTCAGCCCCAGAGCCATTACTTCTGAGTCTGTGTACTGCAAGGAAAGATCCTGTAAGATGCAACGAGGATCCTGAATGTCCAGCTAAGATCCAGTGCAGCCAAATAAGTAATTTTTCTTAAAAAAGATACACTCAGAAACATTGCCTTCTATACTGTGGCATTGACCCATCTTCATTTCCCCCAGCATGTTTGCAATAGTAAAATTTCTTTAATTTATATGCTGCTGTTTACTTTCTTTATCTTCAGACTTAAGCTCCAAACCACTTCTCCTCTGCAGGCTGCTGCAAAGGTGCTGAAACAATGATGATCATGCCATTTACTGAACCGAGTCAAGTTCACATGCAGAACCTCATATTACAAAGAAGCGTCAGGTCAGGGGACTCCAAGTTTTCCAAGCTCCAGGGATGGCCTTCCATGCCCATCAGTTGGGAAGCTGTTGCCTGATCCCCAAACATGACTCCAGTGATCACCCCGTGGTTTTGTCTATGTCTTTACCTGCAGATCAGACTTCCCAGGTGGCTGAGTGGTAAAGAATCTGCCTGCCAGGGCAAGAGATGCAGGAGTCACGGGCTCGATCCCTGGGTCAGGAAGAGCCCCCTGGAAGAGAGCATGGCAATCCACTCCAGTATTCTTGTCTGGGAAATCCCATGAACAGAGGAGCCTGGCGGGCTACAGTCCATGGAGTTGCAGAGTCAGACATGATTGAACAACTGAGCACGCATGCATGCACACACATATGCAAGCACACGCACGCACACACACACACGTGCACATGCACACACACACTCACACATGCAGTAGGGACTGACAGGAAGCCTCATGTTCCATCCCTCGTTTTGGCATTCTGTACAGCCTTGATTTTTTTTTTTTTTTAGTGTTTTAGGAAACCACTTAAATAGCTACAAGTTGTCTTTCCTGAGCCCTCTTGGCATTCGTTATATTTACATAATATTCCCATCTGTTTCCCATGGCAGATTCTGTGTCTGGCAGTAGAATTATTTTATAGCCTTTTGCCAGACAAGTTCATTGCCTTTGCTTCCCACTTCAACTATAAATTTCTACCTCATTGTCTCAGGGACTAAATCAGCTTGGGTTGGTCTCTCAGGTTGTCTATGATAGAGGGTAAACTATTCTTCTCTCACCATGCAAGGGAAGAATAAAATGTGTGCTGTGATTAAGGTAAAAATGATCAAGACCAAAAGACAAGCCACGACATTTTTGACTGGGGACCACACCCTGGGTTTCACTGAGCAGAGTTATTCTGACCCAAGCAGGGAGCAAACGGACTCAATGCATCTATCTGATGGGGCAACACATCCAGGATGGCTCCCATGGTCCTTGCCTCTCATCTTTGGGTTGTCCCCTCACCATGAGCTGGCCCATGTGACCACAGATACATGGAAGCTTGTGAACTCTGAGATGAGTACATAAAAGGCATCAGGGTGTCCCCCTTGTTTTCAGATCACTCGCTCTGGGAGAAACCAGCCGCCATGTCGTGAGGACACCCAAGCATCTCTGTGGAGACTCCCACCTGGGGAAGAACCAAGGCCTCCTGCCAACAGCCAGCACCAAATTGGCAGCCATGTGAGTGCACCACTTAGAAAAAGATCCACCAGCCCTAACCAAACCCTCAGATGACTGCAGCCTGGACTGACATCTTGACCACAGCCCTAAGAGAAACTCTGAGCCAGAGCCACCCAGCTGAGATGCCACCAAATTCTTGATCCAGAAAAACTACGTGAGATCATATGTATTTATTGTGACTTGAAGACACCTAGCTTGGGGATAATTTGCTGCACAACAATAGGTACCTAATACAGAGCATCACTTAAGAAGTGAGACTTCTTATGAAGCACATTTAAGTAAGATCATCCATAAATCTCAGTGGATATGAGGAACTTGTAAGGATCAGAGAAAAGAGAGGGTAAAATGAGAGAAAAGAAATACTTCTGCTCTGCTTCTATCTTAATAACAATGATGATTGTTAACAGCTAGCCTTTTTCAAACTTCCACTGGTGATCCAGTGGTTAAGAGTCTGCCTTGCAATGCAGATGACACTGGTTCAAGCCCTGGTCCAGGAAAATCCCACGTGCCGCAGAGCAACTAAGCCCTCATACCACAACTATTGAGCCCCACACTCTAGAACACAGAAGCCCCAACTACTGAAACCCAAGTGCACTAGGGCCTGTGCTCTGCAACAAGAGAAGCCACCGCCATGAGAAGCCCATGCACCGCAACTCAAGAGTAGTCCCCGCTTGCTACAACTAAAGAAAAGCCCGTGCAGCAATGCAGACCCAGTGCAGCCAAAACAAAAATAAATAAATAAATATTAATTAAAAAAACAAAACTAACTTTTTTCGGTACTTTGGGATCCATCAGCTTCTTTGCTATTTCTTTCAGCCTGATCCCACTTCACAGACTTTGCTTTTGATGTTCCTCTGCCCGGCACAGTCTCCCCAGGTCTTCATACAGTTCCCTTCACCCCCATCATTCAGGTTCAGTTCATATGACACGTTCTTCCCTGACTGCCCTTGCTGAAGTGGCTGCCTCCTCCCACACTGGTCACCCTCTGCCTCTGGGCTGTATTTGTTAGCTTGGCACATCTGTCCTCAGCGAGGATGCGACCTCCCCACGAGCAGGGTCCTCACCTCTGTCACTCACTGTTGTGAACCCCACCTGGCCCAGAAGGGGACAGAGTTATTTACTGTATGCTGTGGGTGTGCCCCTCAGCCAAACATCAGCTCAGGCACTTTTCATGTATTATCGCATTTAATCCTCCAAGAGCCTGAGGGCCAGGCCCATAAAGATCTAATTTTACAGATTAAAAAAAACCCAACAAACCCACTGAGGTTGGTTATACAGCCAGTAAACAGAGTCAGGACTCCAATTCTGGCCTGTCTGCCTTGAAGGACTGAAGCTTAACCTGCAGGCCAGGTGTCGGGGCGGGGGCGGGGGCGGGGGAGACATGACAGCAGATGGGGTGTGCAGAGGAAGTCATGGCACTGTGGGGAGGCTGTCTCTAAGGTTCACGGGGCAGAGTGTGGGAGGAGGGGTCAAAATGGGCCAGAACAACGGAGATTCGGAATTTGTGCTTGTTTTATTAGTCCTTCTACAAATTCCATAAATCCTAACTCTGCACCTTAGAACACTGGCAGCTTAAAAGTGGCAAAATGGGTTTTATTCCTTACCCTGAAAATGAAAGTCGCTCAGTTGTGTCCGATTCTTTGCAATCCCATGGACCATAGCACACCAGGCTCCTCTATCCACGGAATTCTCCAGGCAAGAATACTGAAGTGGGTGGCCATCCCCCTCTCCAGGGGATCTTCCCAACCCAGGGATAGAACCCGGGTCTCCCACATTACAGATTTCTTATCCTGAACTCCAACAAATACAGTAGGTATCAATAAATGCACAGACATTTATTGAATGCCTACTGTATGCCAGACACAACTGAGCGACTGATCTGATCTGATGTGATCTGATGCCAGACACAGCTGGAGGTATCAATCCCCAAACAGACCAAACTCCTTTTCCTCATTTGTATCTTCTGACTTACAGTTGAGGGATGGAGGATGCGAACTAAGTAACCAAAAGAAAGAAATAACCATAAACACAAAATAGCAGCAGCTTTCCAGAGCTACCAACAGGGAAGCAAGAAAGGCTCAGCAGCAGAAATTTCTAACAGAAATCTCTTAGTTGATGGGCTTAGGGAGGTTTTTTGGCTTAAAGCTTTGACTTTGGAAACAGAAGGAACCAGTGACAGGAGGAGACAGAAGACCCAGAAAGTGCAAATGTCCTGAGTCTGAGGGAGGGACTAGTGCAGGTCAGTGTGAGTAAAGAAAAGCCAGCAAGGATGACAGGGGGAGGAAGAGGTCAGACGGGTGGACAGGTACAGACCACATCAGCCTTTTCATGGACAAGGCAAGGATTGGGGACTTTATTCCAAACGTCAAGGGGTGCCATTGATATACTTGGAGATGGATTTTTAAAATCGTAAATTAATAGACTTTATTTTTTTAAATAGCAGTTTTAATTTTACAAAAAAACTGAGCAAAAAGTACAGAGAGGTTCTATATACCCTCTCTTCCCCCAACTCTAGGTTAACCTATTATTAGCATCTTGTAATAATGTGGTGCTTTTGTTTTTGATGAACAAATGTTGATACATCATTACTGACTCAGTCATAATCTACAGTAGGGTTCACTATAGGTGTTATACAATATATATGTGTAACGTATAATGTACCGTGTTCAGTGACATGTACCCACTGTTACAATGTCATGCAGACTCGTTTCATCCTCCTAAACATTCCCTCTGCTCCACCCATTCATCCTTCCCTGCCTCCCTCTGCCCCTAAACTCCCGCAGCTGCTGATTTCTGTATTGGCTCTATAGATTTGCCTTTTCCAAAATCTTCATAATTGGCATCACAGAGCATGTAACCTTTTTACACTGACTTCTTTCACTTTGCAAGACACATCAGGTCACTCTTTTTGTGGCTGGGGAGCTCCTTTCTTTTTATTGCTGAACCATATTCCATTGTCTGGCTATGTCATGGTTTGTTCACCCATTTGATTTTTTAATAAAGTGCCCATGGTGCTGTGTGATGGTCAGGTAATCGAGCCAGTGGGTGATTGTCCAGTCCTGCGAAGAAGGGAAGGAAGTGGGTTGAGCAGAGAAGTCTAGCAGTGAAGCCACGCTGTTCTCCTTTGAGCAGCTGGGCATCCTCTTCACCCCCACCCCGTCCCTCCCAAAGCTGTCCACTCACTAGATGTGGCCACCAACAGACGATGGGAATCAGCCTGGAAGCCCCAGGTTCTCACAGCCTCAACTGAGGATGTTGAAAGCCTGACTTCACATGACCTCCCAGGGAATGACAAGACAATGAAAAATAAAAATACGACAGGGATTCCTCTTGATGAAATCATCCTCAAAACCATTGCCACATTTGAAAATAGCATCCAGTCAGCTCTTCCTCGCTGGTTCCCAGGCCGTAGTCGTGTCTCGCTGGAAACCCAGCCCCCGGGACTTTGAAGATGCTCCTGCAAATCCAGAGGCTGATTCAGAGCTGGGCTTGTTGTCTGTGTGTGAGCATGTTTCCAGACAGGCCACCAGAAGCCCTCATTGTCTGAGGATCCCTTCAAACGCAGGCAATAAATCAAAACTTTTCCAGTGCACATTGGCCAAAGGCGCAGCCCATTTTGCTCTTGGTGTTAAGTAGCGCTGTTTAGATCAAGGGCAGCTTAAAGAGGGCGGGAGCGGAGGCAGGCTTTTCTGTGGCTCAATCCATTTTTTTCAGCTCAGGGTTTGCCACCCAGGCTGGCAAGCAGGGCAGGAACCATTGATTTGCAGACGACAGACAGACTCGGAAGACAGGAAACGGAGAGAGACAGACCAGTTTGTCAGTGCTTGCATCTTACAGACCTCACTTGGGGTGACAGCACATCACAGCTTAGTGGGGGCTGACTCCAAGGCAGGGAATAGATCAGGCTAGTGACAGCCCCTCTCCGAGCCTTGGTTCTCCAGTCTGGGTAGTGTGAAAGATTCCTCAGGCAGGACCGTTCACACTGCAGCCCGTAGGTTTGCGCACTGCACAGCCTGCACAACTGTCCATGGCTCACTCATCTGTGTGTCTCACTCACCATCAGTGACTTCTCCCTAAAAATCGGATTTCCTGGAGGAAATGCTCAGGTTACAACAGAAGGTGAAATGGAACTGAAAACTAAAAAATCTTACGTGCGAGCGTGCTAAGTCACCTCAGTTGTGTTCGATTCTTCGTGACCCTGTGGACCGTAGCCCACCAGGCTCCTCTGTCCATGGTATTCTCCAAGCAAGAATACTGGAGTGGGTTGCCATGCCTTCCTCCCTGATCTTCCCAACCCAGAGATTGAACCTGTGTCTCTTATGTCTCCTGCATTGGCAGGCAGGTTCTTTACTGCAAGTGCCACCTGAGAAGCCCAGAAAAGTCTTAACTTATTTTAAAATGTATGTATACACATGCACTGGAAAAATAAGACTGGAAGGAAAGATATCAACCTGTTTATAGTAATAACCTTGAAATGACAAATTTAGTTATGATATTTTTTTTTCATTTTTTTCAAAATCACATCTTTGGGGTATAGCCAACTGAAAACAGCAAAGGTACTCAGCCATACATATATATCACCAGACTTTCTATAAGATACATGCAGTATTTATAATGAAATAACATATTTGGTTGGAAAATGGAGGTAATACATTTGTCTTTTATTTTTTCAATACCAGTGGGTTGATCCCCATGGCATTTTTCAATATCAATGGGTTGACAAAAAACCCTTTAGGATCTTCACATTAATTTTGCTTCTCAAGCACAGTGTTCATGCTCAGTCACTTCAGTTGTGTCCGCACAGTGAGAAATAATAAAATAGCCCACGCCTCTGTTTCGCATATGTAAGAACACACACAAACACGCACACACGTGCACACACACTGTACTAAATAAGCCTTCTTCACAAGATGATTTGAGCTTGGTCAAATGAGATTCTGCAAAACGAATCTTATTTGTCCAGTAGTATTAAACGTCCTTTCATTTATGGATTCTCAAGGCAAATTTAAGAACAAAAAGCCCCTGGTTCTTTAGAGGAGATCACCTCTCCATTTGTAGGAAATTAAAAATTCTCCTATTAAAAATTCCATGTACATGGTTCAACTTTCCTAAAATTCAATTGGCCATTGAATAAATAAAATATCCATGTTTGGACTGTCTCAAAAGCAGTTGCTATTTCCTGTGGGGTGTCCCCCGTCTGTAATGTTCTGGGGCAGTTCTTAAAGAGCTATTTTCTGTTCATCAACAACCACTTTTCAAGTCTGTTGGAAAAGCTCTCTTTATATCTTATATGTAATAGTATCCTTCAGTCAGGAAGCTGGTCATTGGAGAAAAAAAAAGAAAATTTCCCGAAAGCCCCCTTTTCTTGGTTAAGTGAAATTAGTAACGTAATATTAAGTGTAATGTAACACTAATTGTAATTAAGTGTAATTGATATTAAAAAGTTAAGTACTCACACACACAAATGCCAAACACATGGAATATAACATTAGCTATATTATTAATGCTCATCCTCTTGCTTAATTAGCTGTTTTCTTAAGTAGGATCCCTTAAAAAGCATCATCACATATAGATCAGTATCATAAAGTAGAGTTTCAGCTCTGTTTATGCTTGGGAGATGTAAGGATACTCCTCCTGGAACTTTCTTGAATAGCAGCGATTTTGTCCCCCAGGGACGTCTGTCTGCAGACAATTTGGATTGTCATGGGTTTGGGAGTGGGGGGAGGTGAGGATTGGTTTCCACTGGCATCTAGTAGCTAGTGGCCAGAGATGCTGCTAAACATCCAAAAATGCTCAGGACAGCCTCATAACAAAGAACTATCTGGTCCATATGTCAGTCATGCTGAGGTTGAGAAATCATGTACTAGAACAAATGAAAACTAACATTGCAAAAAATAGTTACAATTTGACTGTCAGCATGTCAAATTTCCTGAAAAAATAGTAAAATACGCTTGAAAAACATCAGAAATGATAGCGAATCTGCTTTGTGGGTGGTCACGTGTGCTTTGGGAGCATCGCTCGTTTGTGTGTTTAGTCACTCAGGCCCGTCCAACTCTTTGTAATCCTACGGACTGTAGCCCCCCAGGCTTCTCTGTCCATAGGATTTCCCAGGCAAGAATACTGGAGAGGTTTACCATTTCCTCCTCCAGGGGATCTTCCTGACCTAGGGATTGAACTGTGTCTCTTGCAGCTCCTCCACTGGAGGAGAATCCCATGGACCGAGGAGCCTGGCAGGTTACAGTCCAAGAGTTCACAAAGAGTCAGACGTGACTAAGCAACTGAGCACACGACAAGAACTCTCTGTCAAGTCAGAGCATCTTATACAGCCCCAGCCCCAGAGGTACCACCTGAATCAGAGCCCCCGGGGTGGGCTGAAATCACACAAAAGTTAACAAGCCCTGCAGGTGATCTGACATGGGCTAAAAGCCTGAGACCCCCTGGTCTACAATACCTCTAAGTGTCTTTTATTTTTCAGCCCAGATTTCATAGACTAGTGACATACCTGTGCCTCAGTTTCCTTGCCTGTAAAGCAGATTTAACAGCATCCACCTAGGAGAGTTACTAAGAGAATACAGTAAATGTGCATGTATCAAGCCCTTTCACAGGGCATGGCTCATAGTAAGTGCTCAGTCAACATGGAGGCTTTAATAAATATCATCCCAAGAGCCTCTGACAGAAAATGAACCACCAGCTTCCGAAAGGGCTGATTTGCAAACAGTGCTCTCAGCCCCTCTCCTTTCATCATATCCCTCTCCTCTCCTCCAGCATGTGTTCATCCTCTCTTTATCTTTCAGCCAGGACTCAGGCCATCCCTCGCAGCCCAGCTCCCAGGGTATGTCCCACTCCTGTCATTTCCTTTCTATTTCTCCTTAAAGTAAATCTTCAAAACAAAACATCCTCACAGTGGAAACAACCCAAAGGCCCATTAAGGGATGAGTGGATAAACAGAATAGGGTCGATCCACACAATGGGATATTAGTAATTCCTTGAAAAGTAGGAAATTCCAACACCTGCTACAGCAGGGATGAACCGTGAGGACATTATGCTACGTGAGATAGGCCAGTCGCAAAGAGACACTTATTGTGCAATTCCACTCACATGAGATTCCAAGAGCAGTCAAATTTACAGATACAGAAAGTAGAACGGTAGGGTACCAGTGTCTGGGTTGGATGGGGTAGGGGACTGTTGTTTAATGAAGGCAGAGTTTTGGTTCTGCAAGATGAAAAGCGTTCTGGAGATTGGTTGCACAACAATGTGACTGTATTTGAGACTGCAGAACTCAACACTTAAAAATAGCTCAGATGGTCAATTTTATATGTTGTGTATTTAACCACAAATAAAAATAAAGTTAAAAACAAAAACAACCTTCCCACCAAATGCAAACCCGTGGCCAGCAGCACACTGACCGGGTAGCTTTATGTGGGTGCAGGTGGGGTCCTGGGATGAATCCTGATTTCCTCACCAGTCTCTAGCCTCCTGTGGGCAGCCTGGGGCCCCCAAAGGGAAATAGGACATAGTAAGGTCTAGAGATGGGGCTGAAGCCTGCCCCCGCAAAAGGAGAGAGGAGCTTGCAGGTAGAGACAGAGGACTTTAGGAAATGGCAGGCACTTAGGGAGCAGCTCGGGGAAGGAGCTTCTCTGGTCTCCTTTGAGGGTTTGCCTGGGACTAATGGGGTTCCCAGGACACGGACTTTCAATCCAAAACCTGGCAGAAAAGTCCCAGGAACTCTGCGACAGCATGTCACCCTACTTGCTCAAGGTCACACTTCTTTCTAGGAAAAGACTTGAGACCAGTCTCTACCCTGCCTCCCTCTACCCTCCACCCCACAGGACTTTCAGCCCCCAGATGGAAAGCTATTCCAAAGAGAGGGACTGTGGTGGGGGCGGTTAACATGTGTTGCCCAATCTCCACTATCATTATCCTGAGAAACATCTCTGTGATCCTTGCTCAGCCTTGGGCCCTTGTTCCCTTCATTTGCTGATACAGTTCTTTTAAACCCACTTCTCAACATTAATAGGGGCTTCCCAGGTAGCACTGGTGATAAAGAACCCTCCCGCCAATGTGTGAGACACAGAGACATGTGTTCGACCCCTGGGTTGGGAAGATCCCCTAGAGAAGGGCATGGCAACCCACTCCAGTATTCTTGCCTGGAGAATCCCATGGACAGAGAAGCCTGGCAGGCTACAGTCCATGGGGTCTCAAAGAATCAGACATGACTGAAGTGACTTAGCACGCATACATGTACAACAATAAGAAATTCAGCCTCGCTCATTAGAATAGACGGCTGATGAAAAAGTGAGCATCTGTGTAGCCTCTCCCCAGGATGAGGATGGCCATCCCTCATTGTGGGGACACTACGGACAGCTCCCATCACCATCAGCCCCCAGTGAAAGGTCCAGAGAAGGAGTAACGTGAAGCTATGATCTCAGAAACATCCTGGAGATTGATCTGATAAGAGAGAGTCCTAGGGACTTCCCTGGTAGTCAGGAGGTTAAAAATCCACACTTCTACTGCTGGGGGTGCAGTTTTGATCCCTGACGGGGGAACTAAGACCCTGCATACTGCATGGTGTGGATAAAAGAGAGAAAAAAAAAATGTTTTAAAAAAGGAATGAGTCCTAGAGGGTCCTGGGAGCAGTGATACTGGACAGGCGGAGGGAGGGTTGGGTGGGGATGAGTGGAGAAGGAGTGGGGAGGCCTGGCCTCAGGGCAGGGGACAGGAGGGGTAACAGGAGGGAGATGAGGGCAGAGGGCCCTGGATAGTCGCTGAGCAGTGGGGCTCCAAGAGTCAGGGGTGCACCCTGGTCGGGGCAGGGGACCTTTTTGGGGGGGATAAACGGTGGGTTTCACTGCCAAGACAAGGGCTTCTGTGTGTGTGTGTGCATGTGTGCGTGTGTGTATGTGTGTGTGTCACACACTCAGCCTGCATCAGCAACAAGCACAACAGTCCCCACCCTCCTGTGGCTAGGCAGGCCCAACCGGGGATTCCAAACAGTGCCCAAAGGGGAACAAGAAGGGAGGGGCGGCCCTGGGGGCGCCTCCATCTGAGACCCAGGACAGAAGAGAGCCCCTGAGGAGCTGATATTTGAGCTGAGACCTGAAGGATGATGAATGCGTCAAATTAGAGCAAGAAGGGAGAGCAATGCTCCAGGCAAGGGTTTAGCAGCGCACAGGCTGAGCCGGGACCCTGGGGGCAGAGGCCTGACATGGAGGAGGGAAGCGGCAGGGTCCTACAGAAAGCGAGGCTGGGGTTCAAGCAGGACTGGCGACAGGATTCAAGTCATCCAGAGCAAAATGAAAATGCGGGCCCTTTGGGCAAAACTTACTAAGAATTTAAGTCAGAGGTGAGGAAGCATGAGAATTAGGTTCCACGTCCACGTGAGCGCTGGCCAGAGCACTGCCCAGGTTGCTGGTCCGTGAAGCCAGCTCTAGGTACAGATCCTCAGGGTCTTGCCCGCTCAGGAGTGTGGACTTGACCTGGTTTTTAAACTAGGAGGGCTTCCTGGAGGCTGCAGCTTTTGTAGGGTGAGAGGCAGTGGTAACCTTGACTTTGACCTCAAGCCTGCTGCACAGGTGGTATCACTGGACAAGTCAGTGAGTCTCTAACCACGCTCTTATCCACACGGCATCTCAAGGACCAGGGTTCCATAGGGCCCACTTTGAGAAACCCGAGTTTGGCACATCAGTGCTATGAAATCCCTTAAAGAGCAACACTCTCTCATGTCAGACAGGGGGAAACTGAGGCCCAGAGAGGGGCCAATGGCCCACTGAGGGCACACAAGCTGTGACAGAGGTGGGAGCAGAGGGATGGCCTTCTGGGCCTCCATGTGGGGTTCTCTACTGAGTCCAAAGCCAGTGCCCATAGAGCACGGGCAGTCACAGGGCCCAGAAACCAGCCAGGTGGCCCCAGATGTCACCCTGGGTGGACCAAGAGTTCAGTGCGGGGGAGGAGAGGCAGTGGGCGAATGTCTGAGCTTCGGGACTTTTGAGAACAGACAGATGTATGCGTTCCATTCAGACAGCGGCTCCAGCCCGCTGCTTCCGAATGAGCCTGGGTGTGTAATTTAAATCTTATTAAATCATGAATCTGGGTCAGTGGTAATTTATAGATTACCTTCATTAACTGGATAAAAATAATCACCAACTCAACAGTGAGTCATAACAGCAATTAAGAAAAAAAAAAGGTACAGCTTAGCGCCAGTTGGGGTGTGGGGGACATGTCTCCAATTATTTCCCGAAGATTCTGGAGACTGGCAAAAATCAACATGCATTTGGCCTGAGACAACTCCCCTTTTTTCTCCCCTTAATTTTTAAGCCTTTGGGAGAAATTTAATCCACATGTTTCGGATTTGTTTACATTTAAACCATCAAAACAGTGTTTGTAAGAAGCATTTGATGTCCAAGAGCCGTTTTTTTCCCCTTCTTTTTTTTAAGGCCTTTGGTCTTTGAACCAGGAAGCTCCCTTGTGCCGAGATGAAATGAGGCCATGCCTATAGGAATGCTGAGAGTAGGATGGGGCTCCTCCCACCTCCCTACCTGCCCTTCTGCCCTGGGGGTCTGCCAGTGTCCCAGGGAATCCTCCTCAATGCTCCGGAAGCTCTGAGGGTGGTAAGGAAGCCTCAGAGGAGTGGGTCTCCATCAGGCTCTGGTCCTGCATGTAAGAACAGCAGCTTGAGTTTAGTAAGCATCTGCTAAGTGCCATTGTACAGGAGACAGGGATCAAGACCATCCCCATGGAAAAGAAATGCAAAAAAAGCAAAATGGCTGTCTGGGGAGGCCTTACAAATAGCTGTGAAAAGAAGAGAAGCAAAAAGCAAAGGAGAAAAGGAAAGATATAAGCATCTGAATGCAGAGTTCCAAAGAATAGCAAGAAGAGATAAGAAAGCCTTCCTCAGTGATCAATGCAAAGAAATAGAGGAAAACAACAGAATGGGAAAGACTAGAGATCTCTTCAAGAAAATTAGAGATACCAAGGGAACATTTCATGCAAAGATGGGCTCGATAAAGGACAGAAATGGTATGGACCTAACAGAAGCAGAAGATATTAAGAAGAAGTGGCAAGAATACACAGAAGAACTGTACAAAAAAGATCTTCATGACCAAGATAATCACAATGGTGTGATCCCTCACCTAGAGTCAGACATCCTGGAATGTGAAGTCAAGTGAACTTCAGAAAGCATCACTACAAACAAAGCTAGTGGAGGTGATGAAATTCCAGTTGAGCTATTTCAAATCCTGAAAGACGATGCTGTGAAAGTGCTGCACTCAATATGCCAGCAAATTTGGAAAACTCAGCAGTGGCCACAGGACTGGAAAAGGTCAGTTTTCATTCCAATCCCAAAGAAAGGCAATGCTCAAACTACCACATAATTGCACTCATCTCACACGCTAGTAAAGTAATGCTCAAAATTCTCCAAGCCAGGCTTCAGCAATATGTGAACAGTGAAATTCCAGATGTGCAAGCTGATTTTAGAAAAGGCAGAGGAACCAGAGATCAAATTGCCAACATCCGCTGGATCATCGAAAAAGCAAGAGAGTTCGAGAAAAACATTTATTTCTGCTTTATTGACTATTCCAAAGCCTTTGACTGTGTAGATCACAATAAACTGTGGAAAATTTTGAAAGAGATGGGAATACCAGACCACCTGATCTGCCTCTTGAGAAACCTATATGCAGGTCAGAAGCAACAGTTAGAACTGGACATGGAACAACAGACTGGTTCCAAATAGGAAAAGGAGTACGTCAAGGCTGGATATTGTTACCCTGCTTATTTAACTTCTATGCAGAGTACATCATGAGAAATGCTGGACTGGAAGAAGCACAAGCTGGAATCAAGATTGCTGGGAGAAATATCAATAACCTCAGATATGCAGATGACACCACCCTTATGGCAGAAAGTGAAGAGGAACTAAAAAGCCTCTTGATGAAAGTGAAAGAAGAGAGTGAAAAAGTTGGCTTAAAGCTCAACATTCAGAAAATGAAGATCATGGCATCTGGTCCCATCACTTCATGGGAAATAGATGGGGAAACAGTGGAAACAGTGTCAGACTTTAATTTTGGGGGCTCCAAAATCACTGCAGATGGTGACTGCAGCCATGAAATTAAAAGACGCTTACTCCTTGGAAGGAAAGTTATGACCAACCTAGATAGCATATTCAAAAGCAGAGACATTACTTTGCCAACAAAGGTCCGTCTAGTCAAGGCTATGGTTTTTTCAGTAGTCATATATGGATGTGAGAGTTAGACTGTGAAGAAAGCTGAGGGCCAGAGAACTGATGCTTTTGAACTGTGGTTTTGGAGAAGACTCTTGAGAGTCCCTTGGACTGCAAGGAGATCCAACCAGTCCATTCTAAAGGAGATCAGTACTGGGTGTTCTTTGGAAGGAATGATGCTAAAGCTGAAACTCCAGTACTTTGGCCACCTCATGCGAAGAGTTGACTCATTGGAAATGACTCTGATGCTGGGAGAGATTGGAGGCAGGAGGAGAAGGGGACGATAGAGGATGAGATGGCTGGATGGCATCACTGACTCAATGGACATGAGTCTGAGTGAACTCCGGGAGTTGGTGATGGACAGGAAGGCCTGGCATGCTGCAATTCATGGGGTTGCAAAGAGTCAGACACGACTGAGCGACTGAACTGAACTGAACTAAGTGCCAGGCACAATACTGCTCCAATACTTTGGCCACCTGATACAAAGAGCCAACTCACTGGAAAAGATCCTGATGCTGGAAAATATTGAGGGCAGGAGGAGAAAGGGGCAACAGAGAATGAGACGGTTGGATGGCATCACTGACTCAGTGGAGATAAGTTTCACCAAGACTCTGTGAAGGCCAGGGAAACCTAGTGTATTACAGTCCAGAGAGTCAAAAAGACTCAGAATATGACTGATCAACTGAACAACAAAATCAGCTCAATGAGATAGCTTCCCTTACCATGCCCATTTTAGAGATTGGAAACCTAGTTTATTAGGGACTAAGCCCTTGAACACAAAGCTAGAGAGGATGGGGACTTCACTGGTCCAGTGGTTAAGGATCCACCTTCCAATGCAGGGAATATGGATTTGATCCCTGGTTGGGGAACTTAGATCCCACATGCTTCTGGGCAACTAAGCCCCTGCACTGCAACTAACTGAGCCCACATGATCTAGAGTCCATGCTCCAGGAGAAGCCTGAGCAGCACAACAAAGGCTTGGCACCACCAACCAACAAGACAAACAAAACTAGAGGGTGGCCAGAACAGGAGGTAGAGATCTCAAGTGTATCTGGAGCTCAGAATACGCTAAAGGTGGCACAAGGGTTGGGATAAAGGATGTGAAGTGTTTCAAAGGTATCAGTTGCTCTACACACAATGATGGGTTAACATCACCCCAGTGAATGGCCTTCCCAGGTGGCTCAGTGGTAAAGAATCTGCTTGCAATTCAGGAAACACAAGAGATGTGGGTTCGATCCCTGGGTCAGGAAGATTCCCTGGAGGAGGGCATGGCAACCCACTCCAGTATTCTCCCCTGAGAAATCCCATGGACAGAGAAGCCTGGCAGGCTACAGTCCACGGGGTCACAAAGAGCTGGACACATCTGAGCACCATCAGCACCACAGTGAAGCACTGGCCATGCCCCCTCCTCTCCGGTCCTGCTCCCTCCCTCCCACTCATCCTTCTCCCTCTCTTTTTCTTTTTCTTCTTGGCTGCATTTATGGATTCAGATGGCTTTCCGCTGACCTTTTTTGGTGTCCTACCCTTTTCCTCCATTTATTTCTACATAATTGTAGTCACTCTGCATGTACAATTTTACATGCTTCTTTCAGCCACTTAACCTTATCACTCAGGATCTTTCCATACCATCAGAAATGTTTCCTAAGTGTCCTTTTAGTGGCTGCACATCATTCCTTCTCCCCACAGTCCCTCCTGACATATCTTACAGTACTCTGCCCTTTGGGTGAATGTTGGTTTGTTTCCCTATTTTTGTTCTTGTGCTGTGACCAGCACCCCATGGACATCTTTGTGCACAGAATCTGAAGAACATGTTTGGCTTCAGTTTTTATTCTAATGCAGGACCTCTGCGGACACTTCCCAGACTGATAAAAGAGTAAAAATAGTTAACACTTACTGCGCATTTGCCAGGTTCAAGGCACCCAGCTGAGGTCTCACATTTATTACTTTATTTAATCTTCATGTAAATGTGGCCAGAAGCCCCATTTCATGGATGAGAAAGCAGAGGCTCGGGGCGGAAGTAACCTGCCAGGATGCAAACCACATCGCCCACAGCCACCAACTGATTCCTGATGCGGCCATAACAAATTACTGCGATCTTGGTGGTTTTAAGGGCTTCCCTCTTGCGCAGTTGGTAAAGAATCTGCCTGCAATACAGGAGACCGGGTTCAATTCCTGCGTCGGAAAGATCCTCTGCAGAAGGAACTGGCAACCCACTCCAGTATTCTTGCCTAGAGAATCCCCTTGGAGAGAGGAGCCTGGCAGTCTACAGTCCATGGGGTCACAAGAGTCAGGACACGACTTAGCGACTAAACCACCACCACAAAAATCAGTGTAGTAGTGGTTTTAAAACAACAGAAGATTTATTCTCTCTGTTTTGGAGGCCAGAAGTTCAACATTAAGGTGTCGGCAGGATCGGTTCCTCCCAGAGTCCCTAAGAGAGATTCCATCCCTCGCCCCTTTCTCGCTGCTGATGGTTCTGGCTTCCTGGACTTAGAGATACATCACTCCAATCTCTACCTCCATCATTACATGGCCTTTTCCTCAGTGTCTCTCTGCTTTTTCTTCTTTTCTCTCTCTGATGGGGACACCTGTCACTGGATTCAGGACCACTCCAATTCAGGATGATCTCACTTTGAGGTTTTTAACCATGATTACAACTACAAAGACCTCTATTCCAATTAAGGTCCCAATCTGAGGTCCTGGGTACCAATTTTGTGAGGTACCTTTGAATACACAGAAGCTATATGGCTCCAAAGGGGGTCTCTTGGAGGAGGGGACAGTTTGGCCAAGACCTGAAGAATGAGGGGGTCCTGGCTACAGGACCAGCTTAGCCTGTATGTTCCTGCTATTCAGGATATGCAAATAGTGTAACAGCATTCACTGATTTTCCACTGATGGACTTTTAGGTTATTTACAACTTCTCAAGGTTAAAAAACACTCCTATCCCAAATCTGTTTAACCATCTGTAATTCTTTCCTTGCAACCAATTTCCTTGGGTGGATGAATAAGCATCCCTCAAAGACTTCTGCTGTAAACTTTTCTGCAAGGCGGCAGTGGGGATAAGCAGGTGGTCTGGTTCACACTTACAGAATTCTTGACCTTAGGTAAAACCATAGCATAGTGACTGGTCCCCAGCACCGGGGTGACACCAAGGTGACATCAAGACAACTGTATGCTCCGTGTCAACCAACATCAGAAACTGGAAAGCTCTTTCATCTTTGCCAATTGAATCGCAAGACTGACAATGATTTTAATTGGTATGTATCAATGGATCTCTCAGGCTTCCCAGGTGGCACTAGTGGTAAGGAACCCTCCTATCAATGCAGGAGACATAAGAGACACAGGTTTGATCCCTGTGTTGGGAAGATCCTCTGGAGGATGGCATGGCAACTCATTTCAGTATTCTTGCCTGGAGAATCCCATGGACAGAGGAGCCTGGAGGGCTACAGTCCATGGGGTCACAAAGAGTCAGACACGACTGAAGCGACTTAGCAGGCATCAAGGGATCTCTATCAGTCATGTGGTAAATCAATAATTTGCTGGCTGGGAAGGTGGGGGTCTCATGTAAGCTGTGAATCAGCAAGTGACAGAGGCTGGTGTAACTGTATCCCCAGGAAGCAAAAGCTTAAAAATCTCATCTTAAAAAATCCAGACTGTTACACTGCCACATTCACCTACTGAATGGTAAATATATAGATACATAAGACATATCTACATCTTTATAGACATAGGTATGCAAGGTGTATCTATATCTTAGGCAACCGAAAGACGACTGGTTTACAGGCTGAGCTGCCCAAGTGGATACTGTGAGGATTTGCCGCCTGGTTCAATCAAGGTGCTCTCAAGGAGTTTTTCATAAGAATGTGATAGACTTAGTGAACGAAAAAAATATGAGCCTCCTGCCTCACACCATACGCTAAAATTTATTCCTAGTGAACCAAAGATTAATGTTAAGTAAGGTGTGAATATATTAAATACTGAATCTAAAAGAACTGGAGAGGGAACTTCCCTGGTGGTCCAGTGGTTAAGAATCCACCTTACAATGCAAGAGACATGGGTTTGATCTCTGGTCCAGGAACTAAGACCCCACATGTCCAGAGCAACTAAGTCCGAGTGCCACAGCAAGAGAGTCTTAGCTTGCCAACGAAAGATCCTACATGCCACAACTAAGACACAAGTCACAGCCAAATTAATTAATTAATTAATTAAAGAGCTGGAGAAATAAGTATGAATTAATGTTTTATAATCTTGGAAGTGGAAAGAATCTTTTGAGGCATGGACATCACCAGATGGTCAACACCAAAATCAGATCGATTATATTCTTTGCAGCCAAAGATGGAGAAGCTCTATACAATCAGCAAAAACAAGACCAGGAGCTGACTGTGGCTCAGACCATGAACTCCTTATTGCCAAATTCAGACTTAAATTGAAGAAAGTAGGGAAAACCACTAGACCATTCAGGTATGACCTAAATCAAATCCCTTATGATTATACAGTGGAAGTGAGAAATAGATTTAAGGGCCTAGATCTGATAGATAGAGTGCCTGATGAACTATGGAATAAGATTCGTGACATTGTACAGGAGACAGGGATCAAGACCATCCCCATGGAAAAGAAATGCAAAAAAAGCAAAATGGCTGTCTGGGGAGGCCTTGCAAATAGCTGTGAAAAGAAGAGAAGCGAAAAGCAAAGGAGAAAAAGAAAGATATAAACATCTGAATGCAGAGTTCCAAAGAATAGCAAGAAGAGATAAGAAAGCCTTCTTCAGTGATCAATGAAAAGAAATAGAGGAAAACAACAGAATGGGAAAGACTAAGGATCTATTCAAGAAAATCAGAGATACCAAAGGAACATTTCATGCAAAAATGGGCTCGATAAAGGACAGAAATGGTATGGACCTAACAGAAGCAGAAGATATTAAGAAGAGGTGGCAAGAATACACAGAAGAACTGTACAAAAAAGAGCTTCAAGACCCAGATAATCACGATGGTGTGATCACTGACCTAGAGCCAGACATCCTGGAATGTGAAGTCAAGTGGGCCCTAGAAAGCATCACTACGAACAAAGCTAGTGGAGGTGATGGAATTCCAGTGGAGCTATTCCAAATCCTGAAAGATGATGCTGTGAAAGTGCTGCACTCAATATGCCAGCAAATTTGGAAAACTCAGCAGTGGCCACAGGACTGGAAAAGGTCAGTTTTTATCCCAATCCCAAAGAAAGGCAATGCCAAAGAGTGCTCAAACTACCGCATAATTGCACTCATCTCACACGCTAGTAAAGTAATGCTCAAAATTCTCTAAGCCAGGCTTCAGCAATATGTGAACCGTGAACTTCCTGATGTTCAAGCTGGTTTTAGAAAAGGCAGAGGAACCAGAGATCAAATTGCCAACATCTGCTGGATCATGGAAAAAGCAAGAGAGTTCCAGAAAAACATCTATTTCTGCTTTATTGACTATGCCAAAGCCTTTGACTGTGTAGATCACAATAAACTGTGGAAAATTCTGAGAGAGATGGGAATACCAGACCACCTGATCTGCCTCTTGAGAAATCTGTATGCAGGTCAGGAAGCAACAGTTAGAACTGGTCATGGAACAACAGACTGGTTCCAAATAGGAAAAGAAAAGGAGTACGTCAAGGCTGCATATTGTCACCATGTTTATTTAACTTATATGCAGAGTACATCATGAGAAATGCTGGACTGGAAGAAACACAAGCTGGAATCAAGATTGCCGGGAGAAATATCAATAACCTCAGATATGCAGATGACACCACCCTTATGGCAGAAAGTGAAGAGGGGCTAAAAAGCCTCTTGATGAAAGTGAAAGTGGAAAGTGAAAAGGTTGGCTTAAAGCTCAACATTCAGAAAACGAAGATCATGGCATCTGGTCCCATCACTACTTGGGAAATAGATGGAGAAACAGTAGAAACAGTGTCAGACTTTATTTTGGGGGTTCCAAAATCACTGCAGATGGTGACTGCAGCCATGAAATTAAAAGACGCTTACTCCTTGGAAGGAAAGTTATGACCAACCTAGATAGCATATTCAAAAGCAGAGCCATCACTTTGCCAACAAAGGTTCGCCTAGTCAAGGCTATGGTCTTTCCTGTGGTCATGTATGGATATGAGAGCTGGACTGTGAAGAAGGCTGAGTGCCGAAGAATTGATGCTTTTGAACTGTGGTATTGGAGAAGACTCTTGAGAGTCCCTTGGACTGCAAGGAGATCCAACCAGTCCATTCTGAAGGAGATCAGCCCTGGGATTTCTTTGGAAGGAATGATGCTAAAGCTGAAACTCCAATATTTTGGCCACCTCATGCGAAGAGCTGACTCATTGGAGAAGACTCTGATGCTGGGAGGGATTGAGGGCAGGAAGAGAAGGGGACGACAGAGGATGAGATGGCTGGATGGCATCACTGACTAGATGGATGTGAGTCTGAGTGACCTCCAAGAGCTGGTGATGGACAGGGAAGCCTGGCATGCTGCAGCTCATGGGGTCGCAACAGTCGACACGACTGAGCGACTGATCTGATCTGATCTGATGTAAAGTGAAATGATAAAAAAACAATTTTGACTACCTAAAAATTAAAATAAAAATTCTGAACAGCAAATGAAACATAAACAGGTTGGAAAATAACAAAATTGGCTTCCTTGGTGGCTCAGACAGTAAACAATCTGGCTGCAATATGGGAGACCAAGGTTCAATCCCTGGGTCAGGAAGATCCCTTGGAGAAGGGAATGGCTCCCCACTCCAGTATTCTTGCCTGGAGAATTTCATGGACAGAGGGGCCTGGCGGGCTATAGTCCATGGTGTCTCAAAGAGTCAGAATGACTGAGTGACTAACACTTTCACTTTCAAGGAAAATAAGTAAAATGTGACAAATATATATGGCGTATGACCTTAATATGTAAAGAATAATTGCTAATCAATAAGAAAAAAACATCAAATATACCAGTACCATATTTACAGGCAAATACTTAAACGAGAAATGCAAATGACAAATATGAAATTCTAACCACATCATTTAGTGTGGTGCCTGCCACATCAGGCAGATGTTTGGTATAATGATTGTACCAAACAATCAGGCATAAAACAAACATTTTTTGCCTGAACCTGCCCTGGGTCACATAACAATAGCTCACTAAGCCTGAACCTGCCCTGGGTCACATAACAATAGCTCACTAAGCCCTTAACGGGGGATGCAAAGAGTTGGAACAAGCACAGAACTGAGCTCTGTCTCCAGCCTACAGACAGTGTGCTCAAAGCAGCCACTGAGGAAGTTCCTGCTACTTATGAGCTGTGTGACTTTAGCCAAGTGGTTTAGCTTCTCTTTGCCTGAGAAGTTGAGAAAATGGGATAAGCGAGGACAGGATTAATACCAACCTCATGGACTGTTGCAAGCGCGAAACAAGTTAATACATGTAAAGTACTAAAAGCAGCGCCTGGCTCATCATGAAGGCTCAACAACGTGCTCCAAACTTCAGAAATAATGTTAGGAACGGAAGCTAAGAAACGCCCAACATTCATGGATCTGTTCATTCAACACCTACTTAGTCAGTGCCTACTATGTGTCAGGCCTTAGCAGAGTCATGATGGATGCTCATTTAATGTTAAGACAGACACTGAAGCCATCACAGTAAAGGAGAGATGATCCATTAGAAGGGGAAACACCTGGCTGGTGGAGGGATCCCAGACTCAGGGCCTAACACAGGCTCAGCAGCCACGGGCAGCTTCCCAGAGGAGGCAGTTTTCAAGCTCAGCCTGGAGAGATGAGTAGGAGTTTTCCAAGACAGCATTATTCCAGACAGAAGAAGCAGTCAAGTCAATTCAAACTCAAATGTGCAGGAGATGTAAAGTCATTTTAGTCCATATTTTCTTACAGTGTTGCCCTGTCATTAAGAGGGTGGGCTTGGGAGCAAGTCTGCCCTGAGTTACACTGTGGGGGGCAGGGGGGTGGTGGTCTGCCAAACTTGTGTGTGTGTGTGTGTGTGTGTGTGTGTGTGTGTGTGTGTGACTCTGCATCTACAGAATGAGGATAAAAGTGGGTGGCGTGGGAGTTCAGTGATTTCAGGTGTGTGAGACACCAACCTGAAGCCTGCTGTGTGGGGAGGGCACTAGGCAGGCCCTTCAGCCAGAAATCCACCTCTTGGAAGGGATTTTCAACTGGTCACACAACTGACACTTAAAGGCCACTGCTCAAGAGTTAACGACTTCGGGCAGCTAGAAGCCAGCCCTCCCAGATCATCTTCAGGATGATTCTCATTCAGATTTCTCAATGTTGGCATTTGGAGCCAGACAATTCTTTACTATGGTTGGTGGCAGGGGGCTCTGTCTTGTGCACTGTAGGTGTTCAACAGCATGCCTGATCTCTACCCACCAGCGGTCAACAACAATCTGGAACAGGTCATTGCCTCCCACCACCCTGTCTTGATCATGGAAAATGTCCCCAGACATTTCCAAATGTCCCTTAGAGGACAAGCTCACTCCATTGAGAACGACTGTTTCAGGTCAATGAGGATCTTCTGGGAACAGCCCAACCGGGCAGAGAAGTCCCTTCCCCAATGGGAAAAAGAACTACACTCCTCTGGGGTCCCCAGGCCAAATTCCAGCCTTGAGTGTGTTTTGTTTGAGCCAGGGAACATTGTAAATCTTGATGAGCTGACAATGATATTAAAAATCAGGAAATTTCATAGACACATGCTATGCATGCCTACATGCTAACTCACTTCAGTCATATCTGACTCTTTGCCACCCTATGGACTGTAGCCCGCCAGGCTTCTGCGTTCCTTGAATTCTCCAGGCAAGAATATTGGAGTAGGTTGTCACACCCTCCTCCGGGGGATCTTCCCACCCAGGGATTGAACCCATGTCTCTTATGTCTCCTGCATGGGCAAGGGAATTCTTTACCACTAGCGCCACCTGGAAAGCCCACACACTGCTGTATATATTAATACAATAGATAACCAAGATTCAGCAGGCAGCAAGTGCTGAGAACTGAGTTGTATCTTCCTCTTTCGGCTGGACACAGGCTTCCTGTTTGCCACGTTCCCACTGCTCTCTATTGCACCCTGAATTCTGAGGACCAAAGTCAGTTTGCATCTATCCCATTCCATTTTCACAACCCTGCTGGACCCTGATGCTGTTGGAATTTGGGGCTCTTGATCTAATGTGTTTGCATGTACACACACACACACACATGCACACACATACATGCACCAACACACACATATACACGAATGTGTACGCATGTATACACATGCACAAACGTGCAGGTACATATGCATGTACACACATATACACATGTGTACACCACACAGATACATACAAACATGCATGCAGGCACACAGACACACAGACCTGTCACTCACCTACTCCCATGGGCTGCAGCCCAGGGCACCCCACGTGCCTGGTGTGCACACCTGGTTGTGAACCTCTGCACTTTGAAGTGCTGCCTTCCTCCCCACGGGGACTCTTGGGGTGTCACTCGGATTGATGGATGGCACAGCCCAGCTCTCAAAAACTGCCACATGTGTTTATTACGGCAATGAGTGTGGGCCAGCCCGCCTCTGGCTTGTGTAAGTGTCAACTGGTGACAACATGTGCTTCGCAGAAGGCAGATGTCAAAGCAGCCAGGGAAGCTGAGCGCGTGCATGGGGACCACCCAGGGGCAGCGCGCACACAGCCCAGCTCTGGTCACACGCTGCTTCCCTGGCCTTTGGCGAGAGAATTAAAGGACATGGAGAGTGACACTGGCCACCAGGACAGGTCTGATGTTAAGACTGAAGCCACTCAGGACAGTGCCATCAGTTGCCAGACGTTGCCCTGGGGCCCGCTTCACCTGGGAGTGTCCACAGGCCACACAGCCAGTTTCATTCGGTTCTCTCCCAAAGACCCCCACCCCCTGGAGATCAAAGCTCAGTCACCACTAGTGGGGCAGCACGATTTCTTTACCTCTGAATAGTGATCCTTCCACACTGAGTTCTGATGCGGTACCGAGCACTCTGTAGTCACTTCTAAAAACATCACCTTCTCATCCCCATTTTGTTGATGCTCTGAAGGCTGCATCAGCTGCTAAGATGTGTCTGACACTGAGTCTGCACTGAGCATAATTTTACAGACATCCTATCATTCCAGCTCTTTCACAGTCTAATGAAAGAGGTTTTAGTATTGTTCCCATTTTATAACTAAAGAAACTTGAGGCACACGATCTTTCTTCTTATTTTCCTGTCTCTCTTCTCCTTCTCCTCTTCTTCCTCGTCACTTCAGGCTAAGGTCTACCAAGCCCTCGTATATGCTAGGCACCGAGTCAGGCACTTGAGCATCTCAATTCATCCCCCAACAGCTCTGGGAGGGTTGTCCTACTTTAGTCTTTGTCACTAATCCCCAGAGGAAGGAACCAGGACTCAGCATCACACTTGGAAACCACAAACCCAACTGGGACTCAGGAACCAGTGGTGACTGTCCACCCTGATGGCCTCAGAAGATGTGCAGTTCTCCACAAGGACCAGCTGGAGCTGACCCCAGAAGCCCTCCCACCCCACACCAGCAGCTGGAGCATCAGCAGGGGATCACCATGTCCAAGCAGGCACTGGGCTCCAAGAAGAATCTCCACCGTGACTTAGTCTAGCATTTGGGCAGCCTTCACCTGGGAAGTCACTCTGGTCTCTTTATAAGATGCAAAACCTGCCTTGCAACTTCTAATCTGTGAAATTGGCCCTAGAAAACTGGGTAGTAGCCGGATGCCAAGCCATCTCAAGAAATAAGCAGAAATAATTGAAAAGAATACAGTGGCATTTGTTATCTTAAAAACATGGGACATTTTTAAGCACCCAGTGTGTTGGGAAACATAAATTGTCAGACTTACAAATTGCTTTCTTTCCTTCAACTTTAAGGATGCTGCTAGAGTGAAAAAGCTGGCTTAAAATTCAACATTCAAAAAACTAAGATCATGGCATCCAGTCCCACCATTTCCTGGCAAATAGATGGGGGAAAAGTGGGAAGGGTGACATTTTATTTTCTTGCTTTCCAAAATCATTGCAGATGGTGACTGCAGCCATGAAATTCAAAGACAATTGCTCCTTGAAGGAAAAACTATCACAAACCTAGACAGTATATTAAAAAGCAAAGCCATCACTTTGCTGACTAAAGTCTGTATAGTCTAAGCTATGATTTTTCCAGTAGTCATGTATGGATGTGAGAGTTGGACCAATTTGAAAGCATCAGTTCTCAGCACTGAAGAACTGATGCTTTTGAACTGTGGTGCTGGAGAAGACTCTTGATAGTCCCTTGGACAGCAAGAAGATCAAACCAGTCAATCCTAAAGGAAATCAACCTTGACTATTCATTGGAAGGACTTATGCTGAAGCTGAAGCTCCAATACTTTGGCCACCTGATGTGAAGAACGGATTGACTGAAAAAGACCCTGATGCCAGGAAGTACTGAGGGCAGGAGGAGAAGGGAGCAGTAGAGAGATAATTGGATGGCATCACAACCATCTCAATGAACTTGAATTTGAGCAAACTCCAGGAGATGGTGAAGGACAGGGAGGCTTGCCATGCTGCAGTCCCTGGGGTTACAAAGAGTCGGACACACGACTTAGCAACTGAACAACAAGTCATATCTGGGTGCAGCTAGACATTCTTCTTTTTTTTTCCCCCTACAAACCTATGTATTAATAATAGCTTGACTAAAACCAGCTCTTTCCAAGAGACAGCATATATTAACCAGACTCTGGAATCAGCCAGATGTTGGTGCCAACCCTATACCACCACCCATTTGTTAGCTGTGTGGACTTAGTGAATGATTTGGTCTCCGAAAGCTTCAGTTTCTCTAACTGCAAAACGGAGCAGAGAAGAACATGAAGATGCAACAAGCCGAAGGTATAATTTAGCCCAGCGCCTAACATCGGAAGTGGCTGATGAAGGTTTGCTGGCAGTCTTTTAATGCTGGTCATGGTTTCTCCCTGGCCACCCCTTTTCATAAGCTAAGAAGCCCCTGGCAGTGTTCATGCTCAATTATAAGAAATGCCTGTTATCCTGAAGACGGGTGTTTTCCATTTCCCACTCCTACATCTTTCCTCCAGATCTGGAGATTTTGCCAAGCTCAACATCATATCTTTTTAGCGAGCATTGAAAACTGGAGTTTAAGTATTAAAAAAAAAAATCTGAACTTGGAAAAAGAAGGGAATTTTTTTCCCTGAAAGAGAGGTGTGCAAGAGAAAATCTGGAAGCCTAGTTTTATTCCTAATTGAAGCAGAGTTTTCTCAGCCACCTAGATATGTATCAAATAATTACAGCTCAACTGTTGTAATTCAGCACCTGGGCTATGGTGAAATTATTTTTTAATGTATCACCCAGGCTGTTTGATGTTTGATTTATGCCTGGATGTCAAGGTATTAGACAAACACCCAACACTGTGTTCCTAGGGCAGCTGCTATTGTTGAATTGAGGAAGGTAGGTGTGTTAGAGACTGGAGGTTTCTTACCAATATGGGGACAAATCATCTTGTTGGTGACATCGAGGGCTTCCTGGAATGTAGGACTTTCAGTACTAAAACTGAGAAAGTTCTGGGTAAAGCTGGGAGTCGGCCAACTCAATTATCAAAGACATATTCTTACTTTCTTCCAGACAAGCAAAACCACATTTTATTAGGGCAACAAGGCACACACTAAAAAGCTACATTTCCCTTGCAGTTAGGGATGGTCATGTGGTACAATTCTGGCCAATGAAATGTGAATAGAAGTCCCAAATAGGGCTTCTGTGGGAAGCTCTTTAAAGGGGGCTAATTCAATAAGTATTTGCCCTTTTAAATCTTCTACTTTCCTGCATCTCCATGCCTGGGATATAGATGTGATGACTGAAGATGTAACAGCCATCTTGGGACCGTGAGGCAACCTGGAGGCTAAAAGCTAGGTTTTTAGGATGACAGGACAGAAAGCAAGGAGCTTGAGTCCCTGATGACCTTATGGAGCCATCATCCAGCCCTGGGCTTTTTCTTTTACATAAGAGATAAATAAACCCTGTGTTTCTTTAAGTCCCTCTAACAGGCTTCTTTTTGTAGCAGCCAAACCAGTAAAGGGACCAAGTGCCTGGGTTTCCCTGAATTTGTCCTGCTTTAGCTCTGAAACCCCTCAGAGCCAAGCAAACCAGGATAGTTGGTTACTCCAGAATGAGAATCCTAATGGAGATGACTGGGGACTTTGGAGTAGGGAGGGGTGGAGAGGCTTCATTTAGGGGGAGGTGTCTGAAAAAAAGATGATCCTAGATGAGATTCTTGGGTGTAACAGAATGGAACACAGCATCCTCTGCTCTTAGCAAAGGGACTGAGGGATAAACCAGAGAGAACACTCCTCAGCCTGTGCTGGCGTGAAAACGGTAATTATAAATGAGGGCTTCTCTGGTGGCTCAATGGTAAAGAATCCACCTACTAATGCGAGAGACACGGGTTCGATCCCAGAGTTGGGAAGATCCCCTGGAATAGGAAATAGCAATTTGCTCCAGTATTCTTGCCTGGGAAATCCCATGGACATAGGAGCCTGGCAGGCTACAGTCCATGGGGGTCACAAAAGAGCCAAACACGACTGAGCATGCACGCAAACAATACACCATTAATGTCAAAGCCCAAGGGGGAACAGTTTCCACAGATGATCGTGACTGAATCAATGATACAGACGAATAAAAAGACCTGGTTCTGAATGCAACCGGAGCAAGAGTGCTGCACAGAAACCTCCAGAAACATTGAGCTCATCTTTTCAGTGCTGAAAAGTCTCCCCTGCTCCTTCCACCCTGCTCTGTCCCAGTCGTGGGAGGCAACACCTGAATAGGTAATTATAGCTCTGAAGACAAAGGAAGGACTTTGTCTTGTTCCTGGAGTATTTCCCCCACCCCCTCATCACTCACCTCTGGGGCAGCAAATGAATGGATTCTCCATCATCACTAAAAGGACACAGGGCAAGGCCAGGATGCCATCCATCGAAAGCTCTGACACCCTTTATGCCCAGCCCAGCACTGTCCCCACACAGGACCCTCTGGTTTTCTTGGACACAACCGGGGGCAACCCTGCCTCCTCGTAGGAGCAGGAAGTCACAGCTGTGCCCCGGCGGCTTCCCTGTCATGTCTACTGGGCTGTGTGCAGCCAAGAGAAATCTCTGATATACATTATAAGCCAAAAGCCTCTATAAGAAACTCTGTTAACTTTCTCCATAGCAGGAGAGATTATGAACATCTCAAACAGGGCTTTAGTATCTCATTTGATTTCTGGAGGAGGGGAAATTTCTGAGTGTCCTAGAGGGAGACCTTTTAGAAAGTTACTCCTCTGACTCTCAGAACTTAACTACAGTAGTCCCCTTCATAGGAACCCAGTTCCATTCCTAGAGTGCATTCCTAAGTCAAATTTGTTAGTAAGTCCAAAAGTTAGCCTAGGTACTTAACTAACACAATCGGCTATGTAGTATTGTACTGATTATACATTTCACATACATAACACATTTAGAAAAAAAAAAAAACATTTAGAAAAAATAAAGAAATAATTTTTAATCTTGCAGTACCTCAAAAAGTATGCCAGACACAAGAAGTAAGTTACATGACTGGACACATGAACACACATTCTGTATCTTTGAAAGTCTGAAACTTAAAGCTTTGTATATAGTGGACTTACAGTATTCTGACTCCAGATGCCTTCGAGCTCTGTCTCCAGGAACATGGAATTGGTCACAGACTTCCCACCTGCTTCACATTCCTCTTGGAATTTCAGAAAATGACATGTGTCTTAGGTCAGCTATCCCAGAAGTAGAGCCTGATTTGAGGATTCATGCACATGTGATTCATTATTAAGAGGAGACAAAAAGGACTTGGGGCAGATGCCTGGGACAGGTGGAGCCGAGGAAGGTGTGATTGCAAGGGAGTCTGGGAGGGTGGTTTCACCTGGTCCTGTGGGGACCTCTGGAGGCTAAGTTACCCCCTGAGTTTTTCTGGCCTGGAGGTAAGATACCAAACTTTCATAACCCCCACCTGCCTGCCTTTGGTGGGATGTTACCTGGACTTGCAAACTCCAAGTATCTCTGGATCTCTGGGCCTGCCCAGTGCCGCGCCGCTAGTCCCCAGGTGAGTTTCCAAAGACTTGTCACTGGGCCAAGGAGAGCAGCACACAGATCCTAGGAGACCTGGAAGGACCACCTCTGTCAATTACAGACTTTCCTTCTGCTTGGATGTTTCATGAGTGAATATATCTCAAGTCAATCACAGGCCTGGAATGCAGAGCTTACATCAGACATTGACTCTCTGCATCCTAGAACCTAGCTGGCCTTCAGTCTCCAGTGACTGAGTAAATGAATTAATCAACAGGAGACTGACTCTGTGATGGTCTGGGTTCAGGGATACCCCCTGCCAGCTGGCCCAGACAGGCCCTGCTGTGGGATGCCCTTGTCCCCAGCCTCCCTTTCCCCATTGTTCCTCAGCTGGATGGTGAGGGCCTTGGGTGACAGCAGGTCTTATAACCAACCCCCTTGCACCATGACTGCTAGGTGGGGTCCCCGGACCAGCAGCGTCGCATCACCCAGGAACTTGTTACAAATGGAAAATCTCAGTCTAGAAACTATGGGTGTGGGCCCTGAAGTCTAGCCCACAACTCACCGCTCAAGAATAATAAGGACCTGGATCCTGAACATTTGTCAGAGCCCCGCACAGGACCAAGGACTCAGAGGGCACTACTGAGCCTCTTATGGGTGAGGCATTATTACTACAGTGGTTGTTTATGTGGGAGCCTCTCTTTTCCCCGGCTGACTTCTTGACCTCTTATCTTATCTGCCTCAAAAGCTGGAGTCAGTCTGCCTCAGGCCTCTGGGTGGCTTTGTTCATGGGTGCAGAGCAAAGATGCTTCCTGCCAGATGTGCCCAGACCTGTGTTTGCATCTTGGCTCACCTACGAGCCTGGCTGAGATGCTCAGTCTGGAAGGCTGCTTGGGTCCAGCTTCTCCACACCTCTGGGCTGTTTGTTCCCCTTACATGATCATCTCTGGATGTCCTTTACCCAGGGTCTGGCCCCCAGGCCTGTTCAGCCAGGTGACAATTGCAGACTCTGAAATTCACTACCCGTAGCAACCAGGTAGGACCAGTTTCTATGAAGCAACATGGGGCAAAGGTGAGAACTCCTCTTGGCAGAGCAAAGGGCAGCTGGGTAGTCCTGACTGTGGTCCACCTTTCACAAGAAGACAGGAATTGCCCATCTCAGGGTCTTCCCAAGATGAGGCAATGGCTTGCATTCCTCACTTCTCTCTCTGCTGCCCAAACTTGGAAATTGACAAAGGACAGACATTGTACTGCCTCCAGAGACCTGGCCTGAATAGGAAGATGCAAGACTTATAAACATGGTCCCAAACCCCAGGAGCACCTGGAGGAGGTCCCTCTGACCTCAGTGCCCAAGCCCACACTGAGAGTCTTTCCATGTGTTTAGAATAGAAGTCAAATGGGATGAGGAGGCGTGGGTGACTCAAGATTGAACCAGAACAAAGCCCAGGGCTTTGGCTCTATGAGACCGTGGGGTCACGGCTTCAACTTCCTGGGTCTGTTTTCTTATCTGCAAGGGCTGGGTCAGAGCAGAGATGGCAGAGTCCTCCTCTCCTGGTAGTTCAGCCTGAGCCACAGTACCTGTTTGCTGTGGTGGGTGGAGAAGGACTCCTGCAGCTGAATCAAGCCCTGGCCGTGCTGGTGCTACTGCGGCCAGCTAGCATTCAGGGAGCATTATGATACCCCAGACAACGTTAAGCGCTTTGGGTAAATCTCATTTTATTCTTACAGCAACTCTGTGAAGTGGTACATTTTATGTCTATTTTGCAGATAAGGAAATAGAAGCTCAGAGAGGTTACATCACTTGCCCCAGGACACACAGCTAGAAAGTGAAAGATCCTGGATTCAAAGCTAGCCAGTCTTGTTTTGGAGCAGAAGCTTCTTAACCTCTGTATCTCTCCGAGTGCTACAATCGATTAGTGAAGTCTGCCTCCGGTGCCTACATGGCTATGATGGTACGTGGAGTAGGAATCCAACTCAAATTCCTCAAAAAGAAAACAAAAAGGGGGTGGGGCAGAAATGGAGGGAGCCAACAAGTTAGTTAGTTTTGACTCAAATAGCTAAAATGTCCAGGGGTTGTTGCTCTGACTTAAGGTAAAGCACAGTACCAGGGTTCTTCTGCCCTCCTGAGACATGGCCTCTCCCCACGGCTTCCCTGCACCGCCCCCCCCCCCCCCCCCGCCACCGGCCGAGTCACTGTATTCATCCTCAGTTTTCCCCACTGTGGAGGCCACTGGCAATTCCAGGCTTAATTTGTACTATTTCCCAAATATCCATTTCCCCAACTTCCCTGTAAACAGATCTCTGATTTTATGTTTGAGTTAGCATTCCCCCAACTAGAAATATTCACCTTCCCAGTTAGGTCACCCAGTTCTGATCAATAAGATATAGGGCATGATTATAAAGTGGAGCCAGAAGAAAGCTCTCCTCTTTTTTTTTTTTTTGACTGTGAGGCATGTGGAATCTTAGCTGCACTGCATGTGGGATCCTAGTTCCCCAACCAGGCATCAAACCCATGTCCCTTGCTTTGGAAGCACAAAGTGTTAACCACTGGACCACCAGGGAAGTCCCTGAAAAGCTCTCCTCTTGATATAGACGAGACAGGACAGCACAGTGGTCAAAGTGGAAGCTTGAGAACCAGATGTTGTTATTATTGCTGTTGTTCAGTCACTGAGTCCTATACGATTCTGCGACCCCACAGACTGCAGCACTCCAGGCTTCGCTGTCCTTCACTATCTCCTGAAGTTTGCTCAAATTCACGTCCTTTGGTTCGATGATGCTATCGAACCATCTCATCTGCTGCCGCCCTCTTCTCCTTTTGCCTTCAATCTTTCCAGCATCAGGGTCTTTTCCAATGAGTCAGCTCTTCACATCAAAGAGCTAGGTGATCTCAGTTTTAATTCTGACGCCCTACATGATCTTGGAAGGGTTGCCAGGTTTGGTGAACAAGAACACAGAACATCTAGTTAAATGTCAGTTTCAGATAAACAATGAATGGTTTTTTAATATAAGTGTGCCCCGAACAACAGGTGTCCTGTATTTCACTGGGCAACCCTAGCAGGTGTCTCAGCTTCATTCAGCCTCTTTCCCTGGATCTGGAAAGGTAACCAGGAATTCCTAATCTGGCCAAGAATAAGTGACAGGATGTCACGGTCCTAGGCACATAGTCAGCGCCCATACATTATTTACTTTGATCATGTTGCCACACCCAGAATAAGTCTTGGAGGTTATGAGTAAGTTTTAGCTCCCTTCCAGGTACAAGAAGATGTTTACTCAGCATTTATTGACTGACTCACTGAGTGATTTTTCACAGAGGATGGAGACCATAGCCTCTGCTCAACTAGACCTCAGGAAATAATAATGAAATTGTGGTTGAAGGGTTACCAGCCCATTTTTCTAGCTACCAGTGTAGAAAAACCAGACCTTATCTGACCCTGCCAATGGCAACAGAACTCAGATTATTGCTTCATTGGGCAGGAGGAGGCAGGAGAGGAGGCTGTGGGAACAAGCAGAGCTAAGATACAAGTCCACCGATAATTAGCTCCCTGGCCTTGAGTAAATCATTTTAACTTCTGTGAGCTTCAATTTTCTCATCTGTCAAATGGGGATAAATAAGGGTTGTTCAGCATGCCACAAAGCTCAGACAGGCATCGTGAAGACAGCCCCAGAGGGAGGGAGTGAAAGCATTTCGGAAAACAAATGTGCCAACAAATATCCTTTATTGTTGGTCATCTCTGAGAGAGGTGAGCAAAACCACGTGGCTGCAGAGGGTTTATCACTCTCATCAGCTTTGTGAATCTCTGTCCTTCTACGTATAAGACACAAGAACTTAATGAGGGTCATGGCTATTTGTTCCAGAGCCCAGCACTGTGACTGACATCACTGAAAGAATCGAATGAAATATAATAGTAAGGATTCGGGGTCAAAGCAGTGAAACCACCCAGAGCCTTCAAGGTCCTCTGTTAAGATTCTTTGATTCCTTTCTGGGAGAAACTGAAGCCTGGAGCAGGTTACATGCTTACTCAGGATGATCCAACTTGATAACAGAGCTCTATTGCCAGCAGCATTCTGGCATCCAGATGGGGTACAGTTTTAGAATCAGAATAATAGTAATGATGAGAGCAACAGCCAGCTTTGATCTAGGGTGAATCAGGTGACCAGCGTGCTGTGCAGAGTTGTAACAATTTTCAATCCTCAAATCCCACGAAGAGGCAAGAACTATTGTTCTCACTTTACAGAGGAGGAAACTGAGGCACAGAGAGAAGTCATTTGCTCGAGGTCATCCTGCTGGAAAGCAGCATTAGAGGCTGGTGACCGGATGGCCCAGAGCACACGTTCTCCACCATCCTTGGCACCTCCTTCTTCCTGGAGCCAGAGGCCACTGTGTGTCAGGGCCCAGCCCCTTTTCTCAGGGCAACCCCCTGCTAGGATGGAGCCCCCCGAGCCTCAGTGCCCTCACCTGTACAGCTGGGCAGTGATCGTGCTCCTGCAGTCAGACTGTCCAGCACTGCAGCCCAAAGTATGAGCACCAGAGCTCAACGTGCTGGGATCCAGTCCTGGGACCACCATTTCCCTGCCGTGTGATGTTGGGCACAGGACTTAAACTCTCTGAGCCTCTCCTTCCTCCTCCACAGAGTTGGAAACAACGATAAGAGTGCCCACCTCAGGGTCTACTGTGAGGATTCCATAAGGTACTCCCACACCTGGCACAATAGCCTCGCTGCTAAACACAGACTGAGTTGTGCAATCAGTGCATAGTAGGCTTTCAAGATAGCAAGGTTCAGGGCAGCCCACTCTCACCCTTCCAGGCTTCTCAGGTTAAGCGCTCTCTTTCTAGCACCCTGCCCTCCTCCAAAAGGAGAAACTGCACCACCTCTTCTATTCAGTCTGTTGGCATAGACTGTGCATTTCTGTTGATCAAAAACACACTGGTCCACATGGCAAACTCGATCAGCATCTTCATTATAAATGCTACAGAAAAAGCTAATACTCAGAATATGGAAAAATTTTTGACGTGTCAATGCTATTCGATTGACTGGGTAATTTTGATTTATTTAAGAGCAAAACAAAATATTTTGCTTGAAATATAATGTCTGGGAATCAGAAGACGTTTAATCTGAATTCGTTTTCATTCCAATGGAAACAATAAGGGCCTCGTGGGGAACTGTTTCCCATCCCAGTGCTCGGTTTTCTTCTAATTAGCGCCGAATAACAAAAGTATAACAGTAGCACCTCTCCTCCCAACTTTTCTAACAGCCTGTCAGAGACAGAACAGTGTGAAAAACAGCTCGGGTTTCTGAGCGACTTTGTCATTTTTCTTTTTCTTTTTTTTTTTTCTATTGAGAATAAAAGGCGCCCACCCAAGGAAAAGGCCCTGAGGATCTCATTGCAGGAAAAGGGGCCCAGGGTGGAAGCTGGGAGGTATGGGGGTGGCAAGAGCCTAGATGGAGCGGGTAGGGGGAGGGTTGCACTTCACAATTCAATCAGAAAATTCTGACATGCTGTGTGATCTTGGAGGCAAGTTCCCTTCTCTGGAGTGATGATGGATGTAGGATACTCAGACCAATAGAAACAAATATATCAATACTCTGTGCTAGCACGACTGGATACTTCTAGGTCACAAGCTCAGCCTCAATTAATACTCAAAGTTGGATGGTGACTGGGATGCTGGTGTTCTCCCCGCTTTATAGACGAGTGTCTGATGCCCAGGATCATGGCATCAGGAAACAGCAGATCCAAGGCCCCACTTCTGCCTTCTATGGCTTCATGGTGTCTCCACCCCTCGAGTCCTGCTGGAGAGGCTGAGAGTTTGCACCCATAGAGAGCTTTCAAGTGCCCTGGCTCCCTCAGAAACTAGCATGGTATTAGAAATCCTTCATTCATTCAATACTCATGCACTCAGGTCTCATTAATGGACCCTGGGGGTTCAGAATGAATAAGATATGGGACTTCCCTGGTAGGCCAGTGGTTAGGACTCAGTTTGCACTGCAGGGAGCATGGGATTGATCCCTGGTTGGGGAATTAAGACCCCATATGCCACTCCACATAACCCCCAAAACAAACAAACAAAAATAAATAAATAAAATTAATAAAACAGATTCACACTCTGCAGAGAAAGCCAGACACATAAATAGCTCATTTATTCATTCAACAGATATTTATTCAGCATCTGTGTCCCATCACTTCATGGCAAGTAGATGAGGAAAAATTGGAAATAGTGGCAGATTTTATTTTCTTGGGATCCAAAATCACTGCAGACAGTGACTGCAGCCATGAAATTAAAAGACATGTGCTCCTTGGAAGAAAAACTATGACAGACCTAGACAGTGTAGACCTAGACAGTAGACCTTTAAAAAGTAAGACCTAGACCTTAACTTCAAGTATTAATTAGACAGTGTATTAAAAAGCAGAGACATCACTTTTCTGACAAAGGTCCATATAGTCAAAGCTATGGTTTTTCCAGTAGTCACGTACAGATGTGAGAGTTGGAACATAAATAAAGCTGAGAGCCACAGAATTGATGTTGTTAAATTGTGTTACTGGAGAAGACTCTTGAGAGTCCCTTCGACAGCAAGATCAAATCGGTCAATCCTAAAGGAAATCAACCCTGATTATTCACTGGAAGGACTGATGCTGCAGCTGAAGCTCCAATACTTTGGCCATCTGATGCGAAGAGCTGACTCAATAGAAAAGACTCTGATGATGGGAAAGATTCAAGGCAGGAGGAGAAGGGGGCGACAGAGAATGAGATGGTTGCATGGCATCACCAACTCTGGACATGAATTTGAGCAAACTCTGGGAGATGGTGAAGGACAGGGAAGCCTGGCATGCAGCAGTCCATTGAGTTGCAAAGAGTCAGACACAACTGAGTGACCAGTGGCCATGGATGAGATAAAGCTGACAGGAAGTGGGGCTGCCAGGGATGATGAGGGAAGGCCTCCCAGAGGAGGCAGCACTGGAGTGAAGATATTGAGTTGTAAGGAGTGAGCCAAGAGAAGATATTGGAAAAGGAAATACAGGCAGAGGGACCAGCAAGGCTAACAGCCTGAGCTGCTAGGGACTGCACTTTGTGGGAACTGTGTTAATCAGCAAGCATTCGAGGGTTCAGTGTTGAGGGGCAGGGCAGGAGCGTGGAAGCAGGAAAGGGGGAACCTGGGGTGATCATCCAATAAAAGCTCTTCTGGTGGGGTTAGGACAGTGTTTATTTCCCTTACTTCCCACCATGAACCCTGCCTGTTCACTTATACACCTTCATCATCCTTCACTTCTGTCCATTCTGATTCAAGGCCCCCAGGGCCTGGTATACCCACCAGAAAGCCAATGAGAGAGAAGAGATGGCCTCTGAACTTGAGGACACACTGTAGGCTAGTTGGGGAAACCGACAGCGACGACAGCAGCATTCTACTGAACGCTTAGAATGAAGGAGAGGGTGGAGAAGCCCTTCACACAGGAGTCAGCTGGTCCTCTTTTGCTGGGCTGGGCAGAAACTTCAACTCTAATTCCGGTGAAGAGGGGATTTATTTAGGCTTAAGCTCAGGTTTCCCTGATGGCTCAGCAGGTAAAGAATCCGCCTGCAGTGCAGGAGACACAGGAGATGCCACTTTGATCCCTGACTCAGGAATATCCCCTGGAGAGGGGAATGGCAACCCACTCCAGTATTCTTGCCTGGAGAACCCCATGGACAGAGGAGCCTGATGGGCTACAATCCATGGGGTCACAAAGTATCAGACACAACTGTGCAACTAACACTTTCTTTTCGAAGAAAAGTCCAGAGGCTTTGGGGGTGGCCCCATCAGGCCTCATCTTTTTCTTCCCATCCCTCAGCTATGCCTTGCTCTGCATCAGCTCTTCCTCAGGAAAGCCCCCCAGCAGTTCTCATCTTACAGCTTCCAAGACCAGGTTCACAGGTAAGAGCATCTCTCGCTGAAATCCCCCAGAAAAACTACCTTATTTCCCATTGGCTCTGCTCCGGTCACATGGTGTCCCATGAGCCAATCGCTGCACCTGGATAAATATGAACATCTGATTGGTCAAGACTGGAATCAGGGATAGCTCAGCCCCACTCCTGGGAAACGCAGTATTGTTCCCTGGGAAAGGAGGGGTTTCGTGACAGGGCAGCACTAGGTGAGGCTTGTTTCTGACGGTGAAGTTTTGTCTCTCGAACTCTCTAAACATGAGATGGGAGCGGACATCATGACCCCTTTTTACACCGAAGAGAGGCTCCAGGAATTTAAGTGGCTTTTCTGAGATAATATGGCCAAGAATGGGGCAAACCAGGGACTAGAAGCAGTTATTCCCACTTGCTTTTTCCCCCTTAGTCAGTGGGTCTCAAAATAGGGTACAGGGCAGGGACTGGTGGAGAATATATTGCCTTCCAGGTAGGATGGCTATACTTGGCAAACAAAACTATAGGCTGCTTGGTTGACTTTGAATTTCAGGTAAACAAAAAATAGTTCCTAAGCACATTCCAAATACTGCTTAAGATAGGCTGTAGATAAAAACATTCATTGTTTATCTGAAATTCAAATTTAATCCTGCATTTTATGGAACAACTCAACCCCTAGGGGATATTTGGCAGTGTCTGGAAATACTTTCTATTGTCCTGCCTTGGGAGGAGGGGTTCTGTGCTCTGACATCTGCTGGATAGAAGCCAGAGATGCGGGCTACTCATCCTGTAATGCCCAGGACGGCCCTCACGGCAAAGATTTATCCTGCCCCCATTGTTGATGATGCTGAGGCTGAGACGTGGCACTCTGTGTGGCTGCCCTCCTTCTCCAGTGATGGAGATGTCAGGGAAGCAGACAAAGCAGCCATTCTTGGACCACCTCAGAGGATCCACATGGGCATTGGTGCGAAACACTCCGCCACAGCCATTAGCCTCCTCCTAAATGGGGACCTTTAGTTTCACTATTTGGGATCCAATTTGGAAATGACGGAGGAAATTAAGAGAATCTTGGAACTGGGTTTTGGCATCCATACCCAGGCAGGCTGAGATAAATATGATCTGCTGATACTCACTGGAGAAAGGAGAACATGTAGAGGAAGTGAAAAAGTTGTGCTTTTCTATTTGTTGTCAGAATCTCCAAGAGACGGCTCTGAAAATGAATCACCGTTTGCTAAGAAACGTGCCCCAGCCGCTCCCTCCTGAGTTCATCACAAGCCCCTGTTGTCAGGATGGATGTGCTGTGCCTTGTTCCAGGGCTGGGCTGGACGGGGAGGCGGCGTGTGAGGACAGTCGGTGCTCCCTTTCTACCCAACCCACCTGGCTAGCTCTGTTTGGGGAGGAACAAGGGAGCCGACCTTTTAGGTTAGATTGGCGTCACTCTCAGGGACTGGAGAAATATTTATCACGCCTCCAATCAGACCTACTAATTTTGCCCCATGTTTCACAACAGCACAAAAGCCTGGTGTTGTAACTCTGCCTGCGACATCAGTGGATCGTGGCCACAATGTTTCAAATCTGTGTCCAGAGCCATCCCAGGGTTGCTAAATGAACTTGTATCAGTTGGGTTTTGTTTTGTTTCATGTTGTGTGTTGTGTTGTGTTTGAGGAAGGAGGAGATGGAGGGACATATTGGTTTTGTATGTGTATGTGCTGGATGGATGTAGCTTTTGTCTTTGAAGTTTAAGACCAGTTGTAAATTCCTTGAAGTTCGTCCTATTTCCTTTTATATTAGCATGTTAACAAGCTTTGGAAAACTGACAGAGCTTACAGGAAAGCACAGCTGGGTTGATCCTTCAGCCTGGGCTTTAATTCAAACCAGAACCCTGCCATAGCGCCGTGGTCGGGCTGGTGTTTACAAATGCAGCAGGAAGAGCCCTCTGCACGGTGATGAAGCCATCAACCGCGGATGCTTGCTCTAGACGAAGCCCCAGTTGGGATTAATTAAGAAAGGAAATGCCACGATGCTCTAAATTACTTCTCTAGAGGAAACCTTAGCACCAGATGAAGTTCAACAATAAAAATGGAATAAGAAAGAAAAAAGAAACACCTCCCAGAATTGTGTTTAATATGAATTTCAGTCTTCATCAGTGAGGGCAACCAAGGGAGTAAGCTTCCGATCCTTGTGCGGAATCACATGACACACATGCCCAGAAAGGAGAAGGTACTAAATACGTGGCAAAGCTTTTCCCTAGGAGTTTGAAGCTGACCTCTTTGTCCATGAATATTATACATACTGAGGACTACTCCTCAAAGGCACTTTGGTGGGAGGGAATCAAGGTAAGACATATTCTCACCTGGTACCAAGAACAAAGGAAGGATCTTCTTCCCTAAAGACCACAGTGCCCTCTGAAGTAGCAGGGGGACTCTCAAGAAAAACATGGCCCTATTTGCTATTTGTCTATCTGTATATGACAGGTCTGATGGGGTTTGAGGAGAGATGTGTAAAAATTAAGTAGGTCCCATGGCCGCAGAAGTTAAAGGTCAAAATTTAAGTGATACTGGAAACACATTTTTCAAAAGAGTTAGTCCAGCTCTGTTTGACGTTAAGTTGGCTCCTATCAGCCATCCAGTACAGACACTCTCCTCTCCAAAGGGCATGCATGCCTGCTCAGTCACTCAGCCGTGTCCAATTCTTTGTGACCCCAAGGACTGCAGCCTGCCAGGCTCCTCTGTCCATGGAATTCTCCAGGCAAGAATACTGGAGCGGGTTGCCACGTACTCCTCCAGGGGATTTTCCGGACCCAGGAATCGGACCCATATCTCTGTGTCTCTTGCATTGGCAGAAGGATTCTTTACCACTCAGCCATCTGGGAAGCCCTCTTCAAAGGGCATCTGAGTTAAGAGAAAAGATCTCTCTTCCTCCCAGCACTGGGCTGTGCACACTATCCACCCTGCTTCGTATCTCCATTTTGCTGCTTTCTGTCCTCCTAACAGAAAATTATGTCCAGGGCACCTCCCACACATCAGAAAGAGCTTCAGAGCAACATGGTTGGATTTTATTTTGATGAGATATCAGGAAAAATAAATAAGTAAAACGTAAACACTGAAGACGAACATACACTTTCCATACGGCCCAAGCTTAGTAAACATGTGCTGGGTTTTCATGCACCCTTGGACTTTCTGATTGTTACCAAACTCCATGTGTACCTGGTTATGGGACCAAAATATCCCGCCAGAAAGATAAACAATGGCTTTGGAGACTCAAGCTCATTGGAACCATCTTGCTGAACAGGCACCTCCTCATACGAGGGGACCAAGAGGGGAATTCGTGTTTAGGCGAGTAGCCTCCTTTCTCACAGCCTCTGCCTTCAAGGAGTTGGGGGCGAGTGGTTAAGCTGGGGGTCCCGAAGCAGCTGCTACTGCTAAGTCGCTTCAGTCGTGTCCGACTCTGTGCGATCCCATAGACGGCAGCCCACTAGGCTCCGTCCCTGGGATTCTCCAGGCAACAACACTGGAGTGGGTTGCCATTTCCTTCTCCAATGCATGAAAGTGAAAAGTGAAAGTGAAGTCGCTCAGTCGTGTCCGACTCTTAGCGACCCCACGGACTGGAGCCTGCCAGGCTCCTCCATCCATGGGATTTTCCAGGCAAGAGTATTGGGGTGGGGTGCCGTTGCCCGAAGCAGAGAGCTCTGAAATAGACTTGCACCTTCTTTGACTGTTTGGGTGACAAGTGACTTTCTCTGCCCTGACCTCATATTTTAAAAGGGTGACATAATTGATCTCGGAAGGGTTATTTTCAGGACCAAATGAGGGCACGTGTGGAAGTCCTTCCCAGGGCCAGCTCCAGGGGCAGAGTCCATGGGCCCTGGAGATGAGATCAGACTCTCTGGGAACAAGGCCATTTCAGTTTGCCCAGAAACCTAGATGGAGTTCTAATTTTTCCATACTGTTGAGTCTAAATTATGAATCAAGGTGGGGTTAATTTGGAGTCTATTTGTGTGAAATGAGATCGGAACAGGCTATTCACACTTCCCTTGCCTTTTTCTGCCTATCATGGAGTTATTTTTCACCGTATGTATGTGTTTCAAGTATCTTTACTCAACTTTGCTTATGAAAGTCTCACGTGTGCATAATAATTTCAAAGCATTGTAGAAATGTAAAAGATTTGCTCCCACTAAGTAGTTTAACCCTAAAGCCTCAAGATAATCGCCCAGACTCTATTGGTACTTCCAATAAACACACACACGTGACTGTGCTTTTTAAAGGGAGAAGGCAATAGCACCGCACTCCGGTATTCTTACCTGGAAAATCCCATGGACGGAAGAGCCTGGTAGGTGCAGTCCATGGGGTTGCTAAGAGTCGGACACGACTGAGCGACTTACACTTTGATTTTTCGCTTTCATGCATTGGAGAAGGAAATGGCAACCCACTCCAGTATTCTTGCCTAGAAAATCCCAGGGACGGGGGAGCCTGGTGGGCTCCTGTCTATGGGGTCGCACAGAGTTGGACACGACTGAAGCGACTTAGCAGCAGCAGCAGCAGCAGGTTAGTATTGTACATTTGCCATAATTAATGGACCAACATTGATACATTATTATTGACTAAAGTCATACCTGATTCAGATTTCCCTAGTTATTTCCTAATACCCATTTCCTGGTCCAGGATCCCACCCAGGTCACCATATGTCATTTACTTGTCATGTTTCCTTAGGTTCTCCTTGGCTGTGGCCATTTCTCAGACTTTCCTTATTTTTGGTGACGTGGGCAGTTTGGAGGAATGTTGGTCAGGTATTTTGTAAAATGCCCTGGTTTTAGAGTTTGGTGTTTTTCTTGTCGTTAGACTGGCATGATGGGTTTGGGGACGATGAACCACAGAGATGATGTGCTCTTTTCATCACATCCTATCAAGAATGCAAGTTATCAGCAGGACCTATCACCATCACTGTTGACCTTGATCACCTGAGGCTGACTTCATTTTTCAGTTCAGTTCAGTCGCTCAGTCGTGTCTGACTCTTTGCGACCCCATGAATCGCAGCACGCCAGGCCTCCCTGTCCATCACCAACTCCCAGAGTTCACTCAAACTCACGTCCATCGAGTCGGTGATGCCATCCAACCATCTCATCCTCTGTCGTCCCCTTCTCCTCCTGCCCTCAATCCCTCCCAGCATCATTTTTAGGCAGCTGTAAAATATTCTGTTGTTGGGAAGTATAATCATGATTTTAAACCAGTTGGGGGTTAATGATAATGCGTGTGTATCTCACACATACACCTGTGTGAAACCATGCCACAGGGCCGATCCTTGTTACCATCATCTTGGCTAGTATTTCAGATGTTTCCAAGATATGCTTCCTGGAAATCAGTTTCTTGGTTTTGAAAGATAAGCTACTCTAAAAATTTTGTTATCCTGCCAAATTGCCAACAGAAAACACGGTTCCCATGTTTCCACCCACTGACAGGAATGAGTTCCCATCATCTTCCCCAGGAACACTCCTTTCCTCTCCTTTATCTTTGCTAGTGTCACGGGGCTGCTGCTGCTGCTAAGTTGCTTCAGTCGTGTCTGACTCTGTGCGACCCCATAGATGGCAGCCCACCAGGCTCCCCAGTCCCTGGGATTCTCCAGGCAACAACACTGGAGTGGGTTGCCATTTCCTTCTCCACTGCATGAAAGTGAAAAGTGAAAGTGAAGTCGCTCAGTGATGTCTGATGCTTCGCAACCCCATGGACTGTAGCCTACCAGGCTCCTCCATCCATGGGATTTTCCAGGCAAGAGTACTGGAGTGAGGCAGCTGGGGATAAATACCTGACATGCTGAGTCTGTTGGCTTCCCAGGAAGCTGACTACTTAGGTTGGTACCCAAAAATCTAATTTCAGAAACGAGTTGAGTTGTTGGAGCCTATTCCCCAAAGAAAATCCCCTTAATGCTAAATATCTGAAAACATAGGAGAAACATAAGAAATAACATCAAATTGTAGGGGCTTCCCTGGTGACTCAGTGGTAAAGAATTTGCCTGCCAATGCAGGAGATATGGGTTCGACCTCTGATCCCAGAAGATCCCACACCATGTGGAGCAACTAATCCCATGGGCCACAACTACTGAGCCCGTGCTCTAGAGCCTGAGAACCACAGCTACTGAAGCCCAAGTGCCCAAGAGACCAATGCTCCACAATAAGAGAAGCCACCACAATGAGAAGCCTGCACACCACAACTGGAGAAAACCCCATGCAGCAACGAAGACCCAGCATAACCAAAAATAAATAAAATTATTTTTAAAAAATCAAGTTGTATTTATAAGCTGAAAATCATCACATTTCTAAGCATATCTACTTTTCTAAATGGAAGCTGTGCCTGTCGGATGCGGGACACATTTGAATCTTTGTTATCCTCCTTCTTAACTCTAGCCCATCTCCATCTCTAAAATGAGTTCATATCTGAAAGGTTTGCATCTTTGAAACTCAGGACGTGTCCCTGGTGTAGAGAGACCTGGTTTTCCGTGTGTGCGGCCTCTACTCTGGTCCAAAATTTATACAAATCTCAGGGAAGCAGTCCTTTCAAAACTGAAGATTTGACAACTATTTACATGCTGAAAGAGAGCCAAGCTACATCCACTTTTAAATGTTTATGTCGGCTCGACAGCTGCTCCAAAGCAAAGGCAATGTGGGCACCCTGGAGGTGGGGGGAGCCCAGAGACGGCCAGCCCGACACCCCCCATCCGCTGTGTAACACGTGCCGCACAGGGCACACAGCATGAAGGTCCCTGTGCATCCCCCACCCCCATCCCAGGCTTCCCTCGTCTCTCTCCTGGATTATGACTTAGGCTAAAAAAACAATCTGTTTACAGGGCATATATTAACTTTAAAAATGTATTCCAATATGCAGTATGTGCTAAGTTGCTTCAGTCGCGTCCGACTCTTGGCGATCCTGTGTCCATGGGATTCTCCAGGCAAGAATACTGGAGTGGGTTGCTATTTCCTTCTCCAGGGGATCTTCCCGCCCCAGGGATTAAACCTGCGACTCCTGCATCCCCTGCATTACCAGGCAGGTTCTTTACCAGCAGCACCACCTGAGAAGCCCCTAATATACAGTAGCACAGACAAGTATGAGTCCATTTGAGTCCATTTATACGAGGTACATAGAATAGTCAAATTCATAGAGTCAGAAAGACTCATCGGGAGATCCAGGGGCCAGGTAGTGGGGGGACACAGTGTTGGGGAGAGGAGATGGGGAGTTAGTGGTTAATGGGGACAGAGTTTCAGTTTAAGAAGGTGAAAAATTTGGGAGATGGATGATGGCGAGAGTTGCACAACAAGTAAATGTACTTAGTGCTGCTGAACCTTACAGTTAAATGTGGTTAAAATAGTATGTTTTATATGATGTGACTTTCACCACAATTAAGAAAACAAATTTTTTTTTAAGAAAGAAAGAAAAAAATGCCCATCACCATCAGCCTCTCTGCCCTCCCCAGGACATTTTTCTTTATAGCCCTAACTGAATGAGGGGCATTATGCTGAGCATATTTACCTGTTGATTTGATTTCTGTCTATGTCCTTACTGGACTTTTGGGGGAACTGGGACTTCATCTTGGGCACTTTTGATTCCCCCTCACCTGGCACACCATCAGTGCTCTCTAGACACACACCCGCCTGCAAACCATTCCACATTCGGCCGCCAGCAACATCTTCCTGAAATAAGTGGACCCAGAAGCTCTCCCATTCAGCTCACATCCTCCGTGTCCCCCTCTTGCTTGGAGGGTTAAATCCTGGCCCCTGAGAGTCTCTGGGTCCCCAGGGGTCTGACTCTCACTACCTAACTCCTCCTTCCTGTGACATCTTCATCCTTAAAATAGGCGATAATGTGAAATTCTAAATGTGATTCTGCAAAGGTTCCTAGACAGGTTCTGGGAATACACTGTACCCTGTCTACATGGGTTCATTTAAAACTGGTATTAATTTATTATTTTTTATGATGAGTTTTTTTTTTTTTTTTTTAATGCTGCTGCTGCTAAGTCGCTTTAGTTGTGTCTGACTCTGTGTGACCCCGTAGACGGGCAGCCCACCAGGCTCCCCCGTCCCTGGGATTCTCCAGGCAAGAACACTGGAGTGGGTTGCCATTTCCTTCTCCAATGCGTGAAAGTGAAGTCACTCAGTCTTCTCCGACTCTTACTGACCCCATGGACTACAGCCCACCAGGCAAGAGTACTGGAGTGGGTTGCCATTGCCTTCAATGATGAGATCTTAAAAAGCCTAGAGTGTGATTTTCAAGACCTGTTTTGTTGAATCAAGGGGGAACAAAAGACGACAGTCCTATTTTTCTTCCTCACAAACAATTTAATGGCACTGGGATGCTTTGGAAACCTCTGTTTCTTAGGTTCAACTGAAACATGGGCTGTCTTTTCGTTTGTACCCCAAAATACCTTTGACTGGGAGTCCTTAAGAAGATAAGAGCTCCCTCATGGCTGCCACCTGATGGATGAATAATTTACTCAAAGTCGGGGAAAAGTCAGGGGACACTTGGCTAGCTTCACCCACAGCCACATCCCAACTCCTTAACACAGTGAGTTTTTAATTACATCGAACAGTGCTTCTCAATCAGGGTAATTTTGTCCCCCAGAAGACATCCCACAATGTCCGGAAACATTTTTGGTTGTCATACCAGGAGCATGCTACTAGAATCTAGCTGATGGAGGCCAGGGATGCTGCTAAACATGCTCCAGCACACAGGACTGCCCCAAGCACAAAGAATTATCCAGTCCCAACTATCACTAGTGTCATGATTGAGAAACCCCAGTGTAGGCTAGTTATACTGGCAGCCAAATGTTCTACTTAGCCTTAAGACACTGGCCATCAGTCAATAAATCACAACAGAAAGGATCAGAATAATTCCTGTAGGTGTAGTGGTAAGTGGGGGAAAGTTCTTATCCCAAGACGTCCTTGGATCTGAAAGCAAGTATAAGCTACAGGCAGAAAAATCAAGTCAAACAAAGAATAAAGTCTTGGGCGTCTGACATTTCCAATATGGCAGATTTTCTCATTCAGCAAAGCTCCCTTACTAAGTAAGTTTAATGGTACCAGCAAAGACTAGACCATGAGGGACTCCCCTGGTGGTCCAGAGGTTAAGACTCTGCCATTCCAGTGCAGAGGGTACAGGTTCAATCCCTGGTTGGGGAGATAAGATCATACATGCCTCATGCCCCAAAAACAAAAAAAACAGAAACAATAATGTAACAAATTTAATAAAGACTTTAAAAAAATGGTCCACATCAAAAGACTAGACTTTCAAAACTTGGGGTTCATTTCAACAGATATAAATGAGAACCTGCTGTGAGCCAAGCTCAGTTTCAGAAATTGAGAGTCTCACAGTGAAAATACTAAGAAAAGTTTCCTAGCCCTCATTCTTGTTGGTGGTAGGCATTTGAGGGAGGGGGTCATTGGAGGAGTGAAATGAATAGTGGGGGTGGAGGGGGTGGTCAGCAAAGTCTTCTCTGGGGAGGTGACAGGAACAGAGGGCTGAAGACGGACCAGATGCAAGCCATGAAGATGTTTGGAGGAAGAGTTTTCCAGGCAACTAGAGCAGCCAGTGCAAAGGCCCTGACCCAGGGCTATGACTGAAGACTCACAAGAGACAGCGGGCCTGCAGTGAAGAGGGCAATGGGTGGAGAAGAGGATGGCAGAGGATGAGATGGTTAGACAGTATCACCAACTGAATGGACATGAATTTGAGCAAACTTCAGGAGACAGTGGAGGGCAGAGGAATCTGGCATGCTGCAGTCCATGGGGTCTCAAAGAGTCAGACACAACTTGGTGACTGAACAATGAAAGAAGAGAGAGAGTGCCCGTGCTGGGAGTGGAGATGTGGTGCAGGAGACCTGGGGCCGCTCTGAGGTTTTGGCTTTTTCTCTCATGAGATGGGAGACATGGGAGGGCTGTAGAAACAACTTGCCAGAGATAACTTGCGTTGTTTTTAAAAGGCCTCTCTGGGGACTTCCCTGGTGGTCCAGTGGCTAAGACTCAGCTGGGGGCCCAGGTTTGATCCCTGGTCAGGGAACCAGATCCAACACACCACAACTAGATTCTACATGCCACAACGAAAGACCCCACGTGTGTGCATGCTAAATGGCTTCAGTCATGTCAGACTCCTTGCAACCCCATGGACTGTAGCCCATCATGCTCCTCTGTCCAGGGGATTCTCCAGGCAAGAATACTAGGTTGGTTGCCATGCCCTCCTTCAGGGGATCTTCCCAACCCTGCATTGGGAAGACCCTGCATCTCTTTACATCTCCTGCACTGGTAGGTGGGTTCTTAACCACTAGCATCACCTGGGAAATCCCTAAAGCTCCCACATGCCGCAATAAAGACCCGAAGCAGTCAAATACATAAATGAAAAGACCTCTCTGGCTGCTGTGTGGAAAACAGCACAGGGCATGGCTGGGTGAGGGCATAGCTGGGAAACTAGTTGGAAGTACTATGGTGGCCCGGCTGAGGGGAGGGTGGCTCTGACCAGGCGCGGGAGGTGGTGACAAGGAGTAGGGGTCTGGAATGGATCTCAATAGAGCTGGCAGGATTTGCCAGATGATCAGAAGAAGGAGAGGGAGAGACTGAAAGGCAGAAAGACTTCTGCCAAAACTGAAGTCTAGAAAGACTTTATGTTATTGATGACTAAAGGAACAAATAGTGTCTATTTTGTTCACTCTTGTACTCCTAACTCCTAGCATATTTGACACATTGAAATGAATAAAATGTTTTACGAAAGCCCCTTTACTGTATCTTCTCTTGCCTTTCTGTTTCCTGGAATGTGGATGTGATGGCTGGAGCTCCAGCATCTACATTGGATCATCAGGTGATGTAGTGTAGTTGTCACAACTGAGGATTAGGGGAGTGCTGCTGGCATCTGGCGGGTAGAAGTCAGGAATACCTCTAAACATCTATAATGTGCAAGATAGCCTTCACGACAAGGAAGTACCCAGAGTCAGAAGTCAATAGTGCCAAGGTTGAAAAACCCCGAGGGGGACAAGTGAAAACATAAACACAATAAAGTGATATGTCTATAATCAGAAAACCCCAGAATACTTGGGGAGCACAGAGGAGAGGCTCTTAGCCCAGTGATGTCTATGCTGAAACCAAAAGAATACACAGTATTGGTGGGCAAAAACGGAACAAAAAGTATTCTTCAGGCAGATGGGATACTCATGCAAGACCGAGAGACAGGAGAGGGTTGGTCTCCTTAAAGGAACCAGAAATGAGTCAGTGCTGCTAGAGCAGAGAGTGCAAGGGCAATGGTGAGCCATCGAAGGTTCTGAAGCAAGGAAGTAATGCAGTCAGATTTCCCTTCTAGAGAAACAAGCAAGGAGACCCTTGGGGAGACAGCTGTGGTCATTCAGCAGTATTTAAAGATCTCAAGGTAAGCTGTGGGGATCACAAACCCACAGTCTCTGACCCACTTCTGTCTGTCGCGCTGCTGCTCTTGTTTTGGGTCTAGGCACCGTTTCGTTTTTGTGTTTTGATGTCTATGTGATACATCTGACAAGGCGTTAGGCCTCACTTCTCCAAGCCTCCCAGCATCTGATCATGGCCCCTGAGGCTTCTTGGTTGGCCTCAGGAGGCAGGTTTGCCTCCTGGACGCAGGACACAGCCTGCCCCCTGCCCTCTGTGCCCCTCTGCAGTCTGGCTGGGCTTGCCACTAAGCCCATCCCTCACGAGGCCCCAGCCTCAAGAACAAAAGCCCCAAACCATTTCCAGTAATGTAATTTCATGCTCAGAAGTCTTTCACCACCCTCAGAGCCTTTTGATTCCAAAAAGAGCATGTTCTTGGGAAAGACAAAACAAAGTTCAGCATTTCTGTTTAGTTCCAGTAAGCGCTTTGAAAAGTCCCAGCCCTCCTTTTGACAACTGTGCTTCCTTTGTAAGTGCTGCCACCAGACCTAATTGGTTTTTTTTTCCTCTTAAAAATGAGTTTCCGTTGCTGAAAAACTTAAGAAAAAAAAAACTATTAATTCTCTCCCTCTCTTTTTCTTTATCACTTCTATTCTTATGTGACCCTGCTCTTGCTACTTTCTGAAGCCGAATAACTGAGGTTGAGAAGGACAGGAGGGGACAAAGACAATACAGGCTTGGGTGTCACATGGCCTGTAAAACTGAAAGTGGGCACACCCTTGGCTTAAAGGGCATTTGCCCTGGAAACAAGCCAAGTGTCCATCAACAGATGCCTAAGCAAAATATGGTATATATGTACAAAGGAATATTATTCAGGCTTTGTTGTTGTTCAGTTGCTAAGTCGTGTCTGACTCTTTGCAACCCCATGAACTGCAGCACGCCAGTCTTCCCTGTCCTTTACTATCTCCTGTAGTTTGCTCAAACTCATGTCCATCGAGTCAGCGATGCCATCTAACCATCTCATCCTCTGTTGTCCCCTTCTCCTCTTGCCCTCAGTCTTTTCCAGAATCAGGGTCTTTTCCAGTGAGTTGACTCTTCGTATCAGGTGGCCAAAGTATTCAGCCTTAAAAGGAATGAAATTCCTTTTAAATGAAATTTGGGCTTCCCTGGTGGTGCCAGAGCAAAGGACACAGGTTTGATCCCTGGTCTGAGAAGATCTCAAGTGCCATGGAGCAACAAAAGCCCATGTACCACAACTACTGAAGCCCATGTGCCTAGAGCCTGTGCTCCTCCACAAGAGAAGCCCGAGCAATGAGAAGCCTATACACTGCAATGAAGAGTAGCCCCCACTCACCGCAACTACAGAAAATTGGAGCAATACAATGAAGAACCACCACAGGCACAAAAAAATTTTTAATTAAATAAATAATAGATTTTTTAAAAAATAATGAAATTTGGACACATGTTGCAACATGGATAGAAGTTGAGGACGTTAAGTGAAATAAGCCAGGCACAAGAAAGACCAATACTGTATGGTTCCACCTATATGAGGGACATGGGATAGACAGGTTCATAGAGAAAAGAAAGTAGAAGAGTGTTTGCCCAGGGCTGGGGGAAGCGGGGCAGCGACAGTCATCCACAAAATGCTTCAAACAATAGGGGGGCAATTATTTCACAAGAATAGGGTGGGCTTAAGACTGGATAAGCAGCATCTCATAACTTACAGACCAAGGATCTGTCTCTCTTTCCATTCTGCCATCATTGGGCCACTCCCTCATAGTCACAAAATGGCTGCAGTTACCCAGGCATTATTTCCTCACAAAGCTTCATCTGGAGGTAGGAAAAAACCCTGCATCTTCTTGATAATTTTCTTTCAAAGTCAGGAAACCTTCTCCAGAAATTCCCTCAGTAGACATCTCTTCTCATCTCATTAGCCAGGGCTGGATCCCAAACCAGCCCCCAAACCAATCCCTGGAGAAAGGAATGAGCTATCAAATAAGACGTGACTTACCATAGAAATCTAGAGAAGACAATGGCACCCCACTCCAGTACTCTTGCTTGGAAAATCCCACGGATGAAGGAGCCTGGTAGGCTGCAGTCCGTGGGGTCGCTAGGAGTCGGACATGACTGAGCGACTTCACTTTCTCTTTTCACTTTCATGCATTGGAGAAGGAAATGGCAACCCACTCCAGTGTTCTTGCCTGGAGAATCCCAGGGACGAGGAAGCCTGGTGGGCTGCCGTCTGTGGGGTCACACAGAGTCGGACACGACTGAAGTGACTTAGCATAGCATAGCATACCATAGAAACCAGACCCAAAAATTTGGTGGTACAAAGACATTTATCATAATCTGATAGATTTTGTGTCAAGAATTTGGACAGCGTACAGGAGACTGAACATCTCAAAAGCTGGAGGCTGGAATCAGCTGAAGTCTCATTTACTCTTGTGTGTGGTGGAGATGCTGGCTGTTGGCTCAAGGCCTCAGTTTTTCTCCACATGTAACCTACCCTCAGAGTCAGACATGACTGAAGTGACTTAGCAGCAGCAGCAGCCTACCCTCACAGGCTTGGTTGGGCTTCCTCACAGGATGGTGGCTGGGTTCCAAGGGTAAGTGCCCTACATGAGAGAGATTGCTCACCAGCCATGTCACCTTTTCTGACCCAGCCTCAGAAATCATACGGCATCACTTTCATTCTATTGTCTTCATTGCAGCAATCACAAAATCACCCAGATTCAAAGGACTGAGAAATAGACTCTCCCTCTTCACAGATCAGTGGGGCGAGATTCTGGATGAGCATGTAGGATATAGTCACAGCCATTCTGAGAGAGTATCAGAGTTGGAGTCTGCTTTGCATGAAGCACAGCCTCACCTGGGGTGCTTCGGGTCAGGTGGACACCGGGTGGATGATCGTCCAGGAGGTAACCACATCTGCTGTAAGAAGTGAGCTGACTCATGTGCTGGGCTCCAACCGTAGGGACCTTCTTGCACTCCTCCAGCCCACCATGTCCCTGCTGCCTCAGAGCTTTGGCACCTGCAGTTCCCTCTTTCTAGAACATACTTCTTCCCATTCTTTGCATGTCTAATACCTCACCATCTTCCCAAGTGCAGCATCAAGGGCATCTCCTTAGACAGTCTTTTTTTTTTTTTTTCCAACTAGGACTTCCCTGGTGATTCAGAGATTAAAGCATCTGCTTGCAATGTGGGAGACCTGGGTTCGATCCCTGGTTCGGGAAGATCCCTGGAGAAGGAAATGGCAGCCCACTCCAGTATTCTTGCCTGGAGAATCCCATGGACACAGGAACCTGGTGGGCTACAGTCCTGGTGGGCTACAGTCTATGGGGTCGCAAAGAGTCAGACATGACTGAGCGACTTCACTTTCACTTTCACTCTCTTTCCCTGGTGGTCTAGTGGTCAAAACTCCACACTTTCACTGCAGGGGGCACAGGTTCCATCCTGATCAGGGAACTAAGATCCCACACGCTCTACAGTGTGGCCAAAGGCAAATTAATTTTTTGAAGTATATTTGATTTGCAATGTTAATTTCTTCTGTACAGCAAAGTCATTCAGTTATATATATAGATGAAAGTGTTATATATATAAAACTGAGTTATATATATGGAAGTGAATCACTCAGTAGTGTCCAGCTCTTTGTAACCCCATAGATTATAGCCTGCCAGGCTTCTCTCTCCATGGGATTCTGCAGGCAAGGATACTGGAGTTTGTATCCATTCCCTTCTCCAGGGGATCTTCCCGACCCAGGGATCGAACCCTGGTCTCCTGCATAGCAGGCAGATTCTTTACCATCTAAGCCACCAGTTTTATATATATAAAGCTCAGTTTTATATATATATATATATATATATATATATATATATTCTTTTTTGTATTCTTTTCCATTATGGCTTGTCACAGAATATTGACTACAGTTCCCTGTACTATACTGTATTATACAGTATTGACCTTGTTGTTTATCTATCCTATATATAATAGTTTGCCTCTGCTAAATTCCTTCCCTCCCTAACCTCCTTCACCTTGGCAACCACAAGTCTGTTTTCCTTAGACACTCTGGTGACCTCCAGACTCAATCAGGTCCCTTTCTAGAATTACCCAGAATGACCTAGATTACTCAGCCCTCCTCCCCAAAGATAAGGTGAGTAAGACCTTATCTTTGGGGTGTACAAGGTCATGATTATAGGTGTGGCTTCTGGAGTTGGGGAACCTGGGTTCAAATCCAGGTCCTGCCACTCACCAGCCATGTGATCTGAGGCAAGTCCCTCTACCCCTCCCAGCCTCAGTTTCCTAAATGGGGGTGAGAGTAACCAACCTACCAACTGGGTTTCTATGAAGATTGAAGGTAGAGCCAGAGGTAAAGCACTTGATGCCTGGCAGGCAGTGGGTGCCCCATTCACTCCTGCCCCTCATGTAACACTTCTTGTTTACAAGCTGAGTGTCTGATCTATTCACTTCCTTCTTCTTGATCTTAGGCTTGACCCAGTGGCCCACACACTATGGGCAGTAAATCAATATTCATTGAATGAATTAATAAGTAAGTGATTCTACAGCAAGAATGTATCTTCTTCACCAGAAATGACCTTGGACTTGACTTTAAGGAGCAGACCAGGTGAATCTGTATGGACAGATGATGCATTTTTCCCCATGAACACACGAGAATATGTGAAGTTGGTGGGGAGGGACAGGTATATGTAGGGGAGCAGGGACTGGAGCAGGGGTACTCCGCTTTTCTTGCAGAAAGGACAGTGGTGGGTGGAGCCCAGTCTGAAAGGTGACCTCACGTCAAAAGGCAGAAGCTGACAGTGGCAGGTGGAGACACGTCCTGCTCCTTCACCTGGTGGCCCTCCCAGCTCCAAGCTCTCATCTCAGACTCACTAAAGTGGGGGATGGTGGAGGTGGCTGGGGACCCCAGGGTGAGGGGATCTTGGTAACCAACCCCTACCGCAGATCAGCACTCAGAAGCAATTGTCTGATGACACCTCCCAGTCATAAAATGAGGAAAGGAAGCCTTTTTCACCAAACAAGTTATTCCACAGAAGGAAGGTTTGTGAAATGAGCAGATAAGCATCTGAAGAGAACCACAGACTCTTACTCATACCAGGTTCTCACCTCCCATCCTCCCCACACCCCTCCCCGTGCCAGCCTGTGATGCGTGCAGATCCCAGGAGATACAGGTCCCAGGAAGAAGCCCCAAGAACACTAGGGGGTCCTGGAAGGCAGGTTAACCTGGTGTAGGCCTGGGAGGCTGCAGTCCCCAACAATGGGGTGGGGACCACACGTTCCTTCTCTGATTCAATGACTAAGTGCCAGCACCAGGGACAGACAGGACCGGTACACGAAGTGGGAGAGAATGAAAGGTCCCACTCCCATGGCCTGTGAAATCTCAGCAGGTGGGAGGGTAAGAATTAGGAGAGATAAGCACCAACCTGTTATCAGCACCCTGAGAGCCCGGCCAGGAAGAGCTGTCCTCACCTTCACCCCAGCCCCTGCCTGCCCCAGATGCCTCTCCTTCTGTCCCAGACCAAACTACTTGGGGATTTGAACCCTTCACGCTGAACCTTCCCTCTTCTCCAGTCACCCCTCTGAACAATATGATAATCCTTTCCCAAGTGTGCGTGCATGCTAAGTTGCTTCAGTGATGCCCAACTGTTTGTGACCCTGTGGACTGTAGCCTCCCAGGCTCCTCCATCCATGGGATTCCCCAGGCAAGAATACTGGAGTGGGTTGCCATGCCCTCCTCCAGGGGATCTTCCTGACCCAGGGATCGAACCCATGTCTCTTAAGTCTCCTGCACTGGCAGGTGGGTTATTATTATTCTTTTTTTAAATCGCTACCACTACCTGGGAGTCCAGTCCTTTCCCAAGAAGGATTGGGAAACTTAAGAGCACAGTTTTGTTTTTGCTTTTTAGAAGCAACTGAAAAAAGAAGCAGAAGCCCAGAAAGGCTGCTGCAGACAAATCAGCGCCACCTTGGCCGCCCCTTTTCCATCCCCCCTCCCCCAAGGAGGATCCCACCCATTAGCATGGGTCAGGGGAGGTATCCTGTGGGCAGATGAATCAGAGGAGGCTCAGCCAGGTTAGGAACGGGTTTGCCTAAAGGTGCAGGAAAGTTTTGTGACCAGAGGTGGTAGAAGAGGTAGCTGCCAGGCAGAAGTTGGTCCAGAGGGGTTTGTGAGTCCCTAGGAGAAGGCAATGGCACCCCACTCCAGTACTCTTGCCTGGAAAATCCATGGGTGGAGGAGCCTGGTAGGCTGCAGTCCATGGGGTCACGAAGAGTCGGACATGACTGAGCGACCTCACTTTCACTTTTCACTTTCATGCATTGGAAAAGGAAATGGCAATCCACTCCAGTATTCTTGCCTGGAAAATCCCAGGGACAGAGGAGCCTAATGGGCTACTGTCTATGGGGTCGCACAGAGTCGGACATGACTGAAGCGACTTAGCAGCAGCAGCAGCAGCAGCATGGGCACTGGCATAGTGCTGGAGAGACTCTTGAGAGTCCTTGGACTGCAAGGAGATCCAATCAGTCAATTCTAAAGGAAATCAGTCTTGAATATTCATTGGAAGGACTGACGCTGAAGCTGAAACTCCAATACTTTGGCCACCTCATGTGAAGAGCTAACTCATTTGAAAAGACCCTGATGCTGGGAAAGTTTGAAGGCTGGAGGAGAAGGGGACGACAGAGGATGAGATGGTTGGATGGCATCACTGACTCAATGGACATGAGTTTGAGCAAGCTCCAGGAGATAGTGGAGGACAGGGGAAGCCTGGCGTGCTTCAGTCCTGGATTTGCAAAGAGGCAGACACGATTGAGCGACTGAACAACGAGGGAATTGGCAAGTGAGCAAGAGGGATGGAGGAGAGTCAGGGCTCCTGAGGGCCAGTCTAGCCAAAGAGAGCTCAGAATTTCTTCAGAGGAGCAGCTCAGGGAGAAGTCAGATGGAAGCGGGGCTGGATTGTCTTGGCATCACAAAATGGAAAGAGGCGAAGGGATGGCGTCATTACAAATGGGGAAACAGAGGCTCAAAGAACATGGGGAGATGTGGGTCCTGGTCCACCTGTCAGTCCATCACAGGCTGCTCCTCTCCTGCTTTGGTCCCCTCAGGGCCCCATGCAGAGCCTAGTACCTGGTAGCAGCTTCTGGACAACTTCAGCTGGACTCAGGTGAGCCAAGGACTGACTGCTGCTTAAACACACCCCTGCTCCACCTGCAGTCCCTCGAGGGTTTCCTCGGCTTTGACCCTGAGTTCCAAGTGCACAAATGTGGTCACCACTTTGAGTGCATCTGTGTGAGTCCATGAGTGTGTGCGTGCATGGGTGAGTGAGTGTGTCAAAGATCACAAGTGAGTGTAAGAGTGGGTGTGCATGTGTGTGTGCCCATGTGCATAAGGGTGTTGTGAGAAAGACGGTAAATGTGTGTGTGATGTGAGAACATGTGTGAGGATTGTGTGTATGTGTGTGTGTTACACAGCCTGTTTTCTAGGGCTACTACACGGGTCTTCGGTGTGATTGGGCCAAATGCCGATTCCAAAGGAAGAGGACGCTTCCCTGGTGGCTCAGGTGGTGAAGAATCCACCTGCAATGCAGGAGACCCAGATTCAGTCCCTTGGTTGGGAAGATCCCCTGGAGAAGGAAATGGCAAACCACTCCAGTATTTTTGCCTAGAGAATTCCATGGACAGAGGAATCTGGTGGGCTACAGTCCATGGAGTGACAAAGAGTTGGACATGACAGAGCGAATAACACACACACATACACACACACACACACACACACACACACACACACACACAGGAAGAGGAAGAGAAGAGCCTCTGTCCTGTAGAGTCTGAGCACTGGGAGCTGAGATGCTAAGCATTTGGACTGGAAGGGACTCCGTTTCTCACTGCACATGGCTTGTCAGGTTTCATACCTTCATGAGAGTGTGGTGGCTTTAGAATGGACCCCACAGAAGGTAAAGTGTTGTTTTCTCAACCACAATTGATCAAACTGCCTGTATTTTACCTCCATCATTATTTCCTAAATGTAGAAAAGCAGGCTTTTCTGGAAGAGGAACTGTGAGGTCGGCTCTAGTGTAGAAACCAGTACAGCTTTGATGAGCAGGGTTTAAATAAGCAAAATCATAGAACGGGTCCAAGAAAAGGGACTGAGAAAACACAAGAGTCATGAGTTGACAGAGTGATTAATCAACAGGTGTCCTCCAAGCACCTCCAGGGATGATATTTCTGGGAGAAAGAAGCAGGGTTTATTAGCACTGGATTACAAAAATCAACCACTGGGCTGAGGACAGTTGAGTAACAGGTTTAAGCTCTTTGGCATTGGTTTCCTCATCTGTAACGTGAGGATGCTGATAAACTTTCACGGGGCTCTTTCAAGTCTTAAAGGAATATATAGAGATAGATGTGTGAGTGTGTGTCGTTTAAGTCTCTCATGTCCGACTCTTTTGCGACCCCGTGGACTGTAGCCCACCAGGCTCCACTGTCCGTGGGATTTCCCACGCAAGAATACTGCACCTGGTTGCCATTTCCTTCTCCAGGGGATCTTCTCGACCCAGGGATGAAACCCACATCTCCTGCATTGGCAGGCAGGTTCTTTACCACTGAGCTACTGTGTGTGGACATAAATCCATACAAGCATACATGCCAACAATCACTTAGCAACATGCCTGGCTTGCGACAAAGCCTTCACAATTAGAGACCGTGATTTTCTTTAAAATTTTTTTATAGCAGTAAAAGTCACATAACATAAAACATACTGTTTTAACCATTTTAACTATAGCTCAGTGGCATTATGTACATTCACAATGTCATGCAACTTTCACCATCATCCATCCCTGAATTTTTCAGCTTCCTAAACTGAAACTCTGTCCCGGTTAAACACTAAGTCCCCATCTCCCCTACCCCACCCCCACCCCTGGCCCCTGACATCTCCCTAGGTACTTTCTGAATCAATGAAAACATATCACCAGCACCTGAAATCAAGAGCTCAGAGTGTTAGTGATGTTTTCACTAATATGCATTTTTCTAAATGAAAAAGGTTCAGGGGAGGACCACCCAGATTATACTGCAGTTACCAGCCTCAGTTGAAAGCCCACCCCCGCGACTCCAGGGGTCGTGCCTCTCTTAGGACCAGGGAGCCTGGGAAGGCAGGTGTTGGCTCCCAGGAGGATGCGGCACCCTCTCGGGCCTCACCTGAATCTACCTGACGTGCCCTCATCAGACCCTGTCCTGTTCCATGCTCCCCCATCCTGTGCAGCGGCCCTGGCCCTGAGCTGTCTGCTCCCATTAGCTTTCCTGCTTTCCTGCTGTGACTCCAGCGTGGGCTGACAGCCCTGTCAGGCCCTTTCCCGTTACACTGAGCAGGAGGATGGATCATTTCTGATCTCTCCGCACCTCGATGGCAAATCAGAGCTGTCAGCACTCAACTTGGAAAGCTGCCAAGGGGACTGTCCATGGGGAGGCAGACTCTGTCAGGGCAAAGGGCACCCCAGTCCCCAAACTCACCTACCGGTGGGGTCCAGCCCCAGCCCCCAGCAAAAAGTCTGGCCAATGGGGTCTTTTCCTTTGGGAAAAAATGATGAGGATATGAAGTTTTCAGGCAAAACGTGTTGCAGGTGGATGAGCCTCATCCTGGCAGAAAATTCTTCCCCATCGTTGGAGCTGAGTTTTCTAAATCACTCCTCCTTCGTCAAACAAATCTCTTCATGTGCCTTTATGTCTAAAAATCACATTTAAATATTTGATCCGCTGCCATGAGCTGAGGAGAAAAACTCCTACTGATGGATGCTATTCTGATGAGCTATTCGGAGAATGTGTCCTCGCTATTCACCCGGCACAATTACGGACCTGCCTCTCCCCACTCGCGCACTTTCAAGAAAGCAAAACAAATAAATGCCAAAGAGCTCAGAGTGCATGGCCTGCTGGCAGGGATTAAGGGGCACAGTTCGCAAGGAAGTCGCTGAATGATCTATTTTATCCAGATTGTGTCTGTTGATTTTACTCGGGGATTTTTTTCTTAGTAAACATCATTACATGGCACTGTGTGTTTTCATAGCTTTCAGGAGAAATGAAAGACGTTTGTAACCAAAGAGATAAAATGACCAGGCTTAAAAAAAAAAAATTGTTTTTGGTGCCAGGTACACAAGCAGAAAGAAATAAAACCCACAGCTCCTAACCTCTCTCTACCCCCAGACCCCCAGTGTCCCATCCACCATGGCAAAAAGAAAACTCTCAAGTGGCAGCCACGTAATCAACTTGACCACACTAAGACCCCAGGTTCTGCACTGGGACATCCATTGGCTTCTCTTCATTTAATTCTGGTGGCCAAATGTGAACTTTTCTTCCTGCTCCTAAAGGGTCAGCCCAAAGTATGCGGCAATACTAAAATTCACAGCTGACCAGAACATCCAAAGAGAAAGCAAATGTTTATTTTTCCTATATTGGATGTGGCTGAAAGTATTTGTCCTTTTCCTTTTTTTTTCTTTCTAATTTGATCATTTGGATGTTGAATAAACTTAGAACTCACCCTCCCTGGGAATCTGTTGGCCTGCTCCTTGTCGGAAGAGCTCCAGGGTGCATCAGTTAAGTTCTTTGCCCATGGCTAACACCCAAGGTACCCAGCAGACTGAGTTGTCTGCCTAGAAACAGCTTTGAGTCTGGAAAAGGGCAGCCTTCCTTATTGTCATCAGTCAGGTACACCCATCTCTTCTGACCATTTGAGTAAAGTTATGGATAGGAGGAATAGTTTGCTCATCTGGGGAGCCCTGTGCACAGCACCAGGGTGGGGGCATAGTAGGTTCCCCAAACACAATGAGCAAGTGACCCCATGTATTTATGTGTCTGCCAGTGTCCAACCCTGGATGTTTACTGTAAAGTGAAAGTGAAGTTGCTCAGTCGTGTCCGACTCTCTGTGACCCCATGGACTGTAGCCTACCAGGCTCCTCCATCCACGGGATTTTCCAGGCAAAAGTGCTAGAGTGGATTGTCATTTCCTTCTCCAGGGGATCTTCCTGACCCAGGAATCGAACCCAGGTCTCCCGCATTGCAGGCAGATGCTCGTCTGAGCCACTAGGGAAGCCCTTACTGTAAAGGGCAACCCATATATATGTCTCTGGCTGATTCATGTTCATGTTTGACAGAAAACAACAAAATTCTGTAAAGCAATTATCCTTCAATTAAAAAAATAAAGAAAGAAACAACCACTCAGCCTGCTGTGTGGCCCCTCAGTGCTGTTGCCAGGAGCTCCCGCTGCCCGGAGCACATCTCCCAGCCCCCTGCCCTGCGGGAGTCCTGTTGTTCTTCCTCCCTGAACTTGGTCGTCAGAACTTCAGAGAGAAGCCTCTTCTAACCTTCCTGGGGGACTTTCTGCTAGTGCTCCAGCACCACTGCCTCTCTTTAGCAGGACTTGCGGTAACTGTGGTTTTACATTTATGTAAGTCTTTGACTAATGCCTGTCTGTCTCCCAAACCAGACTGCACCCCGCCACAGGAGCAAGGACTGTCTCCATTTTCTGTCTCCCCACCCACCCATATTCGCAGCATCACAGGTTACCAGGCACTCAACACAGATGCATAGTGTGAATACACGATGCTACTTTGTCTTATAGAAAAAACTATAAAACCCATGGTAAAGCAACCAGATCCAATAAAAAGAGCAACATAAGGAATCCCAGGAGTCCCACCTGGCAGGTAGGCACAAGGGGATAAGAAGGTGGGGCCCAGCCCTCTGTCCCAGGAAACCCAGAACCTCGGTCCTCCCAGAGCCCAGGGCTGCCCCACCAGGAGCAGCGTAGTGGTATCTAAGAACTGATCTGCACATAAGTGTCCTTTGCTGATCAGCAGTGCCAACAGAGGTGCAACTGAAACTCAGGGGGACCCATTCCAGAAACTGAGGCTGATAGAAAACATGCCAAAACAGAGGCCGGCCACTGCTGGGAAGGCAGATGACTAAAGGAGGCTGTTCCCCACTCAGAGGCAAGAAAAGTCCTGGACCGGACAGGGTCATGAATTATTTGGCAGCAAGAAGTCAAGAGATAGTCACTGAAGTTCTGCTGTGTACTAGCCACCATGCTTGGACTGGAGAAACAGGAATGAACTTCACTAAACTCACAGCCCAAGGGGGAAAAAAACCAGACATCCTTTAATCAAATAAACAAGTAAATGAATAAATTATAGTTGTGATTAGGGTATGAGATCCAACCAGTCCATTCTGAAGGAGATCAGCCCTGGGATTTCTTTGGAAGGAATGATGCTAAAGCTGAAACTCCAGTACTTTGGCCACCTCATGTGAAGAGTTGACTCATTGGAAAAGACTCTGATGCTGGGAGGGATTGGGGGCAGGAGGAGAAGGGGACAACAGAGGATGAGATGGCTGGGTGGCATCACCGACTCGATGGATGTGAGTCTCAGTGAACTCCGGGAGTTGGTGATGGACAGGGAGGCCTGGCATGCTGCGATTCATGGGGTCGCAAAGAGTCAGACATGACTGAGCGACTGATCTGATCTGATCTGTTCTGACAGGGTGCTAGGAGAGCATATAACAGGAGTAGCTGAACTTGTCTGGGCAATCAGGGGATGCTTCTAGGAGAAAGTGACATTTAAGCCAACACTTGGATAGTGGATAGTTTTAGTTGCTCAGTCACGTCCAACTCTTTGCGACCCCATGGACTATAGCCCACCAGGCTCCTCTGTCAATGGGATTTCCCAGACAAGAATTCTAGAGTGGGTTGCCATTCCCCTTCTCCAGGGGATTTTTCCGACCCAGCAATTGAACCTGCATTTCCTGCATTTCAGCCAGATTCTTTACCATGTGAGCCACCAGGAAAGCCCTCTGTTTAAATGTTGGTATTTAAGAAGAAAATTGGACCTGTGCTGGAAAGGTGGGAGACCAGAGAGAAAAGACCCAGGACCAGGCCTGGGGGTGCTTTAATCCTGGTAAGAACCCACATGAGGCTGAAACCCAAGGCTGAGGTCACAAGGACTAAATCACTCTCCTGGAGACTGAGAATTCAGATGTCCAACTAGAAGGTACCCATGGCTGGGATTGCAGAGAATGGGACATAGCTGGGAATATTCTAGGTCATCCTGGAGCATATGTCCAGCCCCTGGACCTCGCAGAGTGGCCCCCACCACCATATTTGTAGTCTGTGACCTTGCCCCCGGCCAGAGCTGACTCAGGAGGAGGGATCAAGTCACTCCAAGTGTGAAGTGTGGCCTCTGGTTTTACTTCAGGGAACTCCCATTCTAGTCAGGCGGCCAGTTAAGCTGACCCAAACTCAGTCAGACCCTCTCCTAGGAACATGAATTTTGAGCAGCCTTAAACAAGGAAGGGAAATGCTGACTTTATCCCAGTTCAGTTGCCCGAGGGACCATCCCTTAGATTTGTATCTAAAATCCTAGGATCCTCTCTTACAAGGGTCTGTCCTGAGTTTCTCTTCTCAGTTGCAGCAGTTGTTGTTCAGTCGCTAAATCACGTCCGACTCTGTGACCCCATGGACTGCAGCACACCAGCCTCCTCTATCTTCTTACTATCTCCCAGAGTTTGCTCAGATTCATGTCCATTGAGTCAGTGATGCTATCTAACCACCTTATCCTCTGCCACCCCCTTTTATTCCTGGCCTCAATCTTTCCCAGCATCAGCATCTTTTACAGTGAGTTGGCTCTTCATATCAGGTGGCCAAAGTATTGGGGATTCAGCTTCAGCATCAGTCCTTCCAGGGCTTCCCACATGGCACAGTGGTAGAGAATCCACCTGTCAATGCAGAAGACGTGAGTTCGATCCCTGGGTCAGGAATATCCCCTGGAGAAAGAAATGGCGACCAGCTCCAGTATTCTTGCCTGGAACATCCCATGGACAGAAGAGCCTGGTGGGCAGGATCCCAAAGAGTTGGACACAACTGAGCACAGCACGTGGAGTTGGAGTTGAGGGCTGCTAAAAGCCCTTTCAATAAATTCTGGGGTTTTTTTTTAATAGTGGATGAGTTTCCTGTAGCTGCTGTAATAAATTACTATCGACTCCATGACTTAAAACAACCCACGTTTATGATCTTTCAGTTCTGAAGCTCTGAAACCCAAAATCAGTCACTGAACTAAAATTAAATGATGGCAGGGCTGCATTTCTGTCTGAAAGTGGTGGATAGATAGTGGGATGGGTGAATGGACAGATAAGTAGAAAAATTATAGATTATCAGGCATTTACCAGGATGAAGCCCCAGAAGTAGGAAAGATGTGGAAGGAAACACAAATAGAATACACTTGTGGTATACACACAAAGAAAAGGAGATGGCAACTTTGCTGTTTTGGTTCATGGTGGAAATAAAAATCCTCTTGAACAAAAACCTCCAGTCGGTTTTGTTTCTGCAAAACAAACGACAGGCTGCTGCTTACAAGCTCGTTACAGAGAAAATCCACGCCACCCACTCTCAGCCTCTCCAGCCCATTTGGAAGATTCAGTCCAATGAACCAAGAACCTAGAAAGGAGATGGAGAGTGGGAAGAGGACAGAATCAGATGCTCTCAAATAGCTATAAAAAGAACTCGAGGTTCAGAGGAGAAGAAGTAATCATCCTATAATTGACTGCTTACTAATGGAATCTATTAATTTATGGCCACAAAAGAATCAGCTAATTTGTGGTTAATGGTGTTTAAAAGATAAACAACATAGATTAACTCTTGGGAGCACCACCCCAGTTTTCAGGGATCTGCCTGCACAGATAGCTTTCAACGTGGGAGAGGGAAGACGGAGGGGTTGGTGGTCAGCTGGCAGTGAGCAGGGAGTGCAAACCCCCAAAGGAGTCTTCTTCATGCTCTAGAGTTTCCTCTCAAATGTCCTTCTCTCTGAACACAACGTCACCCTGGCTGTTCTTACACAAGATCCCACCTGCATAGCAGCCCCCAACCTGCCATGTCCATGCCCACCTCCGGGCCTTTGCTGCCATGCCTGCTACCTAGGCTGCCTTCCCTCCCTGCTTCCAGTGAAAAATAACACAGATGATTAACAGCTAACTGAATGACTCTTCACTTGCATCAGACACCATGCTAAGCGCTGTACACACATTATCTAGATGAAGGATTCCTTGAAAGCCCCCATTAAGCTGGTCCCAGTCTGAGCCCCATCTTACAGGTAAGAAGACTGAGGGCTGGAGAGACAAATCTGTGTGTCCAAAATTTTGGCACAGATGCACACAGGTCTGAAGCTGAAATCCAAGTCTGGTCCCAGAATCCACACTCTACACCAGCATTTCCCAAACCTGACTCATTCTCATACAATATATCCCACCATTTCTGCAAACCATTTAGCATCTCGTGTCCTTTCTTTTTATATTTATTTATTTACTTAGCTGCACCAGATTTTTAGCTGAGGCATGTGGGATCTAGTTCCCTAACTAGGGATCAAACCTGGACCCTCTGCATTGGGAGTGCAGAGTCTTAGCCACTGGACCACGAGGGAAGTCCCTAGGATCTTTCTTTAAATCAATTCCTCCCTCTTCTTTTTCCTATTTTTTTCTTCTTTTAAAATTTTCACTTCATCCCTGGCTGTATCATCCAGGACTGATAATGTAATAACATATTTGTTTTAAAGACAAATTTGGAATAAATATCGGACTACTAAAATACACATTTGCCTGGTTCGCATCTTATAATCTTGTAAACTACCAGTGGTACAAGAACTACACAAATTCTAACCATATATCCTGACAAACCATAATCAAGTGGCTATGTGTGCAGTTGACCATAGCTAGCATCCTGCGTGCACTATCGAATTTTACCCTCTGCCAATCCCTGCCCAATGCAACCCACCCTTTGAAATGCACTGGAAGCCTCCTTTGCCCGCCTTGACTCCTCCAGCCCACAGACATCCTTCCCTTTGTGGACAGAAAATTCATGTCATTAGCAAACCACAAAAAGACAGGATGAAAACAAGGATATAGGATTTGTTTCCTCAAGTAAATTGTAAGATCCTGGAGGAGGATTGGAAAAAAAAAAAAAAAAAAAGTGTCTCCTATATCTTGAGGGCTGATCTCGGGGAAACAGAAATGGAAGAACACAGCCAGCATCTGATACGGCCTGGGGAAGTGGCTGGAAAGGATGCAGGAGGATGACGTCACTGTCGTTGCTGGGTTTAGGCTGGCCTGAATCCATCCTCCATTTGCCAACAGTGCTCAGAATTCACCTGGGAACACATCCTCCCTTTTCTCAGTCCAGTGCTCCAGGGTGGGCCTGTGATCCAGGCATGGGCAATTGGTGCTAAATGTCCCCTAAGCCACTGCAAGTGGTTCCGAAATGGGGCTGTGACCCAAACTGGGCGGAGGGAGTCAGGCCCAGGACTTTGGTTCAAACGGCTGGGGAAGGAGAAGCAACCTGTCCTGCTGAGGCTGACTCTCAAGATGCTGGAGTCATCTTGCTCCCACAAGGAGTCTCCCGGGAATTAAAATCCCCATGGAAGGGAATTCCCTGGTGGTCCAGTGGTTAGTGCTTTGCAATGCAGTGAACGACGGTTTGATTCTCAGTTGGGGAACTAAAATCTCACGTACAGTGGAACAACTAAGCCCATGTGCTTTCACTAGAGAGTCTGTGCACCACATTGAAAGATTCCACATAACACAACACAAATCTGACATAGCCAAACAAAAACATGGAAGATGCAGACATAAGGAGAGAGGGCAGGGCTTGGGACATTGTTTGAGAACCTGGATCAAGACATGCCTGAAACCAAGATCTACCCCTAGATTTTTCAGTCAACCCATGTCCTCTGGGCATAAGCGTTTTTTGAGTTGAGTTTTCTGTCACTTGCAACCAAAACACCCTGGAGAAGCTGGAGGAGCCATTGACTAAGACTCAGGAAGCCAGACTCTGACTGCATCTCCGTGTGACCCTGGTGAGTCACTTCATCTGGCGTCACCGTGACCACTCCTTTAAGCATGCTTTCCACCCCCTCCTCCCCATTCCTTCCTGCCCCAGTCCAGCCCCATCACTCCCCAGGGTTAGTTCTGTGTTCCTGTCCTCGTTTGCCAGTCTTCTGTCTCACTCACCGCTACACCCCTAGTGCTCAGAACAGTCCCGGCATGCGGAGGTCCTTGGTAAATGTTTATTGCACAGTCCTGCCTTGGTTTCTCCACCTGTGAAATGGGAAGGAGGTACTGCATTTTTTCTCAAGATCCTCCGGCAGGGCAGTGCTTTGTCTCCATTGCTGCTTTCCAGAGTTCTGGGAACGTGGGGAGAGGGTCTCACCCAGAGGCACTGCCTCTGAGCCTCCTATTCATGAGGAAGAAGGTGGTGACTTTCCTCCTTCGCTCCTTCCTTGACCTACACACCTCGTTGACCAGGAAGTCCCTCTTGACATCTGACCCAACCTTTCATGCTGCAACTCAAGTCCTTTCTCAGGCCTGGCGTTCACAGACTTTCCAGGCCACACAAGAGCAGAAAAGAACCAGTTGAAAAGAAATCTTGTGAAAAAAATAAAAGCTCCTTTGCCACAAAGATGCCCCCATTTTCTTCCCACAACCAGTTTCTGGCTTTACAGAAAGTTCTTTTCTTGTCTACACCTATGAACAAAGCCCTTCTGGAGACGCGGGTGCAAAAGATGAGAATAAAATAAATAAACTATCTGTTTAATCGTTCCTATTGTCAAAACAATGACTGAGCCAAAATACCTTTGCTCTGATTCATTCAACTGACATCCCTTGGGAGGGAGGAGGCTGGACTGAGAGAGTAAACAGTTCTAAACCCATTTTCCAGATGAGCTCAGAGGTTCTGCAGTGAACCCTGCAGTAAACAATAGAAGAGAAACCACTTCCTTCCCCAGCTCAGGCAGTCCATCTCCCTTTAATTTAGAGGAAGGCACACACTCCACCAAGGATGCTGGCTTCATCATTGATTCAATCATTCCTTCAAAGGCTGCACTGAGCCCTTCCTCTGTGCTGGGTTCCTTCACCCTCCCCCACCCTCCGAAGGAGGAGCAGGAATTATCTGTCCATTACAAGTCTAACGACTTAATGGTTGAAAATATTTTTCCTAGCTTGTTCTTTGTCTTTTCACTGTATTTGTGGTCTTTCTTGACGTCCAGGAATTTTGAATGTTTATATGATGGGATCTTTCTGCCTTTCTTTGGGTGGTCTGGCTTTCTGTGCCTAGAACAGGCTTCACTGGGGAGTGACTTTTAGGACCCTGTTTAAGGTCATCCTGTGATCAGTTAGGGGGAGGAAAGGAAAAGATCCTGATCATTGCTTCTTTCCACAAATGAGGGGATGGAGGCTCCACGGTGAGTAAGCAGCATGGCTCAAGATTCTTGGCCTTGACTCTCTCTGCTCAGGGCTTTTTCTGCTACGTAATTAGTTAGGAACAAATTCTTAATAAAAAATTAAGAATAGACAGAGGGTTCTTGACTACCTGGGCTGCATTGCCAAGTGATCATATCAGCGCCTCCAAAGTCAAAGGCCATTTTATTCACACACGTGACATCACATAGTTCAGTCTGGGTATTTGTCCAATGGCCCCCTGGGGCAATGAGCCCTACACATCATTCCCCTGGCAGACTTTTCCAGTCTCCTGATGGCAGACACCACAAAGGAAAAGACAAAATGATGCAACACAAACATTAAAAATTCCAGGACATCAAACGCCACCGCTAATAAAATTTTAAAAACACATAACATCTAAGAAGAATAGTTACAACATATATGCCAAAGTATTAAGCCTCTCAAAATAAACAAAGCTCTGACAGATCAATCAAAATGGCTAAAGACAGATCAGAGACAAATCTCAAAAGTAGAAATGTACACGGAGGATACATTTATGAAAAACGTTTAAATTCATTAGCAACCAAAGCAATTGAAATGAAAATTATAATGAGATAAATGTGCATGCTATTTGGATAGTACAATTAAAAAAAAATAAAAACACAATGATGCAAGGCTCAGACTACTGGAGGGAAGATGTCCTTGGTCTTTTCGAGTTTTGTTACGCATATTAAAATCTTCACAATGCGCATTCTTTTTTGTTCTATTTTTTCTTTCCTTGGCTGGGCCATCCAGCATGTCAGATCTTAGTTCCCTGACCAGGGATCAAACCGGGTTTCCCTGCATTGGAAACACAGTTTTAATCACTGGGCCACCAGAGAAGTCTCTGTTCTAGCATTTTCTGTTTGTAAGGAATTATTTAGAAACCACAGATAGGAAAGGAAATTTATTTCCATACCGTATAAAGGGAAAAGTCAAAAGCAGCCTGCCTATATGACCAGCATTAAGAGATTGGTGACACATGGTGCACCAGGACAGATGCCCAGTGGAATATAATGGAATCAAGGAAAAGGAGGATGCTTCAGAAAAGATAAAGACGGTATACTGGATTCAAAAATCAGAGTACAAATGGGACTTCTCTAGTAGTCCAGTGGCTAAGACTCTACTTTTCCAATGTAGAGAGGCCAAGTTCAATCCCTGGTCAGGGAACTAGATCCCACACGCCACGATTAAAAGGTCCCACATGCCTCTACAATGTGGTAGATCCTGCATGCTGCAACTAAGGCGGTGCAGCCAAATAAATAAATAATTCTAAAAACAAAAATAGAACAAAAACCGGGGTATAAAACACTAGGCACACATTATTCCAGATGTGAAAAACACACACATGTATGCACAGAAAATAGTCTGGAAAAAGTACTCACCAAATTGTTAACACTGGTTTTCTCAAGAAGGCAGAATTACTTCTTTATATTTTTTTCTCTGTTTCAATTGGTATCATATCCACCAGGACAAGCAAGGGTGAAGAAAGAGCGTGAGAGAAATACCCTATTGCTACTGGAAATGTGATTTATCATAAGCTTTCTCGACTAACATGACAGTACTTAACAAAAAGTCTTACTAAGTATGAACCATTTCACCAGTAATTCTACTTCTAGGAATTTACCCTAAGGAAATAATCAGAGATGTGTGCAAAGATTTATGTACAAGGATGTGCACTGTAGAGTTATTTACAATAGCAAAAAGTTGGAATCCGCCTAAATACCCAACAATGGGGAATTGTTTAAGTCAGTGTTGATTTCCTTTCATAGTAAAGGGCTGTGCAGTCACTCAGATTGATGTCAACTATTGCATGAGATGACAAAATGTTCTTGATACGAAGCAAAAAAAAGTTTAAACTGGCACAAGATGTATAATAGCAATATTATAACATACTATACACAATCAATTATAAATATTTATGTACAAGTGAAAGTCGCTCAGTTGTGTCCAACTCTTCGCAACCCCTGTTCTATACAGTCCATGGGATTCTCCAGGTTAGAATACTGGAGTGAGTAGCAATTCCCTTCTCCAGGGGATCATCCCAACCCAGGGATCAAACCCAGGTCTCGAACATTGCAGGCGGATTCTTTACCAGCTGAGCAACCAGGGAAACTCAAGAATACTGGAGTAAGTAGCCTATCCCTGCTCCAGTGGACCTTCCTGACCCAGGGATCGAACTGGGGTCTTCTACATTGCAGGCGGATTCTTTACCAGCTGAGCTAATAAGAGAAGGCTGAAAGATATCATGTTTCAGTGATAATCACTAGGTGATAGAGTTTGGGGTAAGTTTTATTTTTTCTTTTTCCTACATTTTGCTATTTCATGTTCATGTTATCACAGTCAGATTTTTTAAGAGTAATATATGTATATATATTGCATATACATGTATATTTATATCTATAATCTATAATTTTATTATATTTATAATTATGTGATATATTATAATATTTATATACATATTTTTTTACATATACACGTATCCATTCTCCCCCAAACTCACCTCTTATCCAGGCTGCCACATAGCATTAAGCAGAGTTCCCTGTGATACATGATAGATCCTTGTTGGTTATCTACTCTAAATATAGCAGTGTATACATGTCCATTCCAAACTCCCTAACTATCCCTTCCCCCATCCTGTCTCCCTGGAACCATAAGTTCGTTCTCTAAGTCTGTGAGTTTCTTTCTGTTCTGTAAATTCATTTGTATCATTTCTTTTTAGATTCTACCTATAAGTGACGTCATATGATATTTCCCTTTATCTGACTTACATTTCTCAATACGACAATCTCTAGGTCCATCCACGTTGCTGCAGATGGCATTATTTCATTCTTCTTAATGACTGAGTAATAATCCATTGTATATATGTACCCATCTTCCTTATCCATTCTTTCATTGATGGACATCTAGGTTGCTTCCATGTCTTGGCTATTGTAAACAGTGCTGCAATGAACTTTGAGGTGCATATAACATTTCAGACAGATTTTTTTTTTAAGGGAAAAAGAATCCTAGGAACATTTAGATGAAAATAGACGTCATTTTTGTCTATAAATTCCAATTTCCAGGCCAGGCTACTAAATGTTGAGAATGGCAAAGCTTCTTGGGGAATCAAAAGGCCAGGTTCATGATTAAAAGAGCTCCCTTCTAGACATCCTCTCTTTATGTCACTTAGAATCAGTCCTCTCCTCCAAGCCACGCCCAGCCCATCTGTAAATCTTTAGAGCTCTGAGAAGAAAATTGACCTGTTTTTAATATTCAGGGACAGAATCTGGTCAAGTCCAGCTGTGGTTCACTGTGGCTGACACTTGCTCAATCACCTCTGTGTTGTGAAATGATGAAGAATTAGCCATATTCTCAGAGAGCTCATTGTTGGGACAGGACAGACATTTCCAAATACGTGTTATGGGGTTCATCCTTCTTCCTGTAGGGACAATCAACCCGTTTGCTAAAGACAAAGTCACGGAAAGCCTGCAACGGCACCCCCATTGTCTGGATGTCTAACCCAGATGATCCGAGCTCAGACAGATCTAAAAATATAAGTGAACCTCACGCTGATAGGGACCAGAAGGAGGGCAGGTTGCAAGCTCCAGCATGCTGCAAATAAGTCCTGGTGCAATCAAATAAACAAAAATAAATATTCTTTAGAATAAAATTTTTAAAAAGTAATAGAGCAAAAGAAAGCTCCTGGGAGGTTCTCCTGCCCTTGGTGTCTCTCCCAAAGCAGGCAGAGCCTTTGATTTCCAGACGTGTGCAAGCTGGTGGTGGATGAGGCTGGCATTCCAGACCCTCCCTCCATGCCTCCCTGCACCTGAGCTGGCTGCCTGGCAGAGGTCACACCCAGGTGACTGCACAGCACCACACCCTCAAGGCCAACAGAATGAAGACAAAAAGAAGGAATCTGTCTGCAACCAGGCTTGAGAACCCAGGATCTTCAGCCTCTGTATTCTAAAAGGCAAGTGTGTTGGAGTCAGCCAGCTGGGTTCAAAGCCAGAGGCTCCTGTCCCCAGAACAGAAAATCAGGGCCAAGAAAACCAACGAGACTTCTGACCTGGCCTTTGAAGGCCTGAGTCCTAGAGGATTCCCTGGTGGTCCAGTGGTTAAGAATCCACCTTGCAAAGCAGGATTCACAGGTTCAATCCCTGGCTCTAAAGACAAAATGCCTGGACCCTGGTCTTAGCCTTGCTGCTGTCTAGCTGTGTGATCTTGGCCAAGTTAAACAACCTCTCCTGACTTTCTCCGAAAAGTGGAGGGAATCCCAGTACATCCCTCAAAAGGTTGTCATAGAATTGTTGATGTTGTTGTTGTTGTTCAGCCGCTCAGTCGTGGTCAACTCTTTGGCAACCCCATAGACTGTAGCCTGCCAGGCTCCTCTGGCCATGCAGTTTCCCAGGCAAGAATACTGGAGTGGTTGCCATGCCTTCCTCCAAGGGATCTTCCTGGACCAGGGATCAAACTCGCGTCTTGCATTGGCAGGCAGATTCTTTACTACTGAGCCACCAGGGGTAAAAAAAGAAGCTAAACCAAGGAGAACAGCAGCAGTGGTACCTGGTTGTAGTAACTGCCCAATAAAAGGTCCTGCTAGATCAGTACCAACATGAGTCCACATTTCAGCACTAGGTCCAGGGGGCCCCAGAGGTGTCCTTACCTAAGGAACAAATGGGTAACTTGGCTCATTAATCAATGTTTTCTGAATGAAGCGGCTTCTTCAGTCTATTCAAAAGCACGTTCAGTGCCAGTGCTTGGTTAGATACAAGACATCTTCCTTTCCAAGATCTGAATCTTTGGGAACAGCTTAAGTTTCCCTAGTTTGCCCTCAAACTAAACCACAGGGTGTCAGAAAGACCTTAGGATTACTCATTGTGATCGGCAGAATTCTAAGCTGGCCCTGAGGTTTGCTTCCCTTGAGGTAAATTTTGTGTAAACACCTCGTCTTGAGTGTGGGCAGGACCTGTGAATATGATGGATGTCACCCCCTCCTCCCCCCTCCCCCAGATTATGTTATAAGGTAAAGATGAGGGGATTTTGCAGATGTAATTAAGGTCCTGGGACACTGGACTTTGAGTTCATCAAAAGGAGATTATCCTGAGTAATAGTAGTTGTTCAGTTGCAAAGTCGTGTCCAGCTCTTTGTGACCCCATGGACTGCAGCACACCAGGCTTCCCTGTCCTTCGTCATCTCCCAGAGTTTGATCAAACTCATGTCCATTGAGTCAGTGATGCCATCCAACCATCTCATCTTCTGTCACCTCCTTCTCCTCCTGCCCTCAATCTTTCCCAGCATCAGGGTCTTTACTAATGAGTCTTATTATGATGGGCCTGACCTAATTAGGTGAGCCTTTTAAAAGAGGGTCAAGAGTTGAGAGATGAAGAAGTCAGACTCTTAGTAGCCCTAGGGTACTCCTGCCCTGGAAAAAGCTAGACACCATGAGTTATATGGGTGCCAGGAAATAAATTTTGCCAACAACCACATGACCTTAGGACAGGACCCCAGGCGCTGAAAGAAACCCCAGCCCCAGGCAACATGTTGACAGCAGCCTTGAGAGACTCTGGGCAGAGGACCCAGCTATACCGTGCCTAGAATCCTGATCCTCAAAAAACAGTGAGATAATAAGAGGGTGTTGTTTTAAGTCACCAGGTCTGTGGAGTAATCTGTCCTGCACTGGAGATGCACACATTAATTAATCATTGTTGCCATTTTTCAGGGCATGATTGCTAAGAGTCTTCTGTAGTGGATCTCTTGGGATGTTCTCAGCTGGAGTAAGTTCCAACGATCTCCCCATTTTATAAATAGTGAAACTGAGGACCAGAGTAGTTCTATAAATTGGCCACAGCTAGTTGGCAGTGGAGGCAAAGTTTAAAATTTAAATCCAGGTCTGCCCCCAACACCTGCTGTCGGTTACAAAGTCTTGCACTGTTTTAACATATGTATGAAAATATAAGTGTTTAAAGTTCTGAAAGGGTGGACATTCACGTTGGTAATCTGGATGGTGAGATGAGAAGGGATGGTTTACTCTTGTATTCTTTCTACAATTTCTAGTTTCTTTTATGGCGAATATTATTTTAAACAGAAAATGTTAATAAGAATTTTTTAACAAAAAAAGAAAGATAAAAGTGTTCAGCCTCCACAGTGACCATCTCTTGAGTAGTGGGGTTAGAGATCACTTTTTAAATGTCCTTTTTTTTTATTATCTTGATTCTATACAACAATTTCAACCATCCACAAGAAATGTGTGACTGGTGCAGCTTTGAAAAGGCACTAACCAGAAAGGACAAGTGAACACACTGCAGGATGTGGGGGGAAAAAAGCAGAAAAGGGGAAAGACACTGCTGGTGCCTGGCCCCAGACACTCGGCGAGGAGAGGACCAGGGTCTGAAGCCTGAGCGAAAACAGGGTCTTGTTCTAAGAAAAGCAAATTCTCTGGCCAACTGGAAATGAAGCTTCAGGTCTTCCGAAAGAGGTAGCTGTCTTGCTCTCCCAGCAACTGGGTTTTTATTAAACATTTGCAGCTTTTTCTGCAAATGCTGTCACCCGAAACTTTGTTATTTTAATTGGTAGCTATTCCTGTGGGCTCCTGCGGGGAGAACAAAAGCTGCTAAGAAATCAGGGCTCCTGGCAACTTTTCTTCAACATGCGGAAAGGTAAGGAAGGTGTGTTCACCAGCCCTCAGCACACAGGTTGTGGATGGAGCTAACATTTTGGTTTGACACTAACCATTTATTCATTATTAGCTCTGTGCCAAAACTTCTCAGTGCAGTCTGCCATTTTACCCTTCCACATCTGTGTGAGGTGAGTGATAGAATTGTTCCCATTTTACAGATGGGGAAGTAGAGATTTAGGAGATCAAGTAATAATACAAATACCACATTTCCTAAAGTCGAAGACATTCTGTAATTTTATGTTCCGCTAACCTGCCGTCTATGGGGTAGCACAGAGTCAGACACGACTGAAGCGACTTAGCAGCAGCGGCAGCAAGAAAACAAACACCCAGCTATCATTGTAGGACAATATTGATCATAAGATGAATCTTGATTCTAGAGACATCAAAACATGCCTCTAGAAAACCCATGGCAACCCACTCCAGTGTTCTTGCCTGGAGAATCCCAGGGACAGGGGAGCCTGGTGGGCTGCCGTCTATGGGGTCGCACAGAGTCGGACACGACTGAAGCGACTTAGCAGCAGCAGAAAATCCATAGCTGGGTCTTCCCTGGCAGTCCAGTGGTTATGACTTAGGCTTCCTGGAGGGCGAGGGTTCAATCCTGGTCAGAGAACTAAGATGCCCCAAGTCATGTGGTATGGCGAAAAAAAAGAAAACCCATGGCTATATGCAGTGTTGGTATCCTGGGTTGGATCCCAGAACAGGAAGAAAGAAAATTAATGGAAAAACTGGTGAGATCCAAGTCATTTAGTTAATAGTATTGTACCAACATTAATGTGCTCATTTTGACAAATGTACAAACGGGGGTGTATAAGATGTTTGTATTAGGAGAAGCTGGGTGAAAGGTAGAGGGGGATTCCCTCTGCTGTCTTTGCAACCACACTGTAAATCTAAAATTATTCTAAAATAAATTTTATTTTTAAAAAGTTAATAAAATATGGTAAATGCTAACTCTGATGCAGGACTCTTGCCTGGGCACTAGTGTGGCATTGATAAAAGACAACACACAGACCAATGGAACAGAATACAGACTCCAGAAAGAGGTCCACACACAGAGTCAACGGACTTTAGACAACACCGTCAAAGCAATTCAAAGAAGAGGGGAAAGTCTCTCAATAAATGGTGCTGGAACAATCACGTATTCATGTGCAGAAAATGAACCTCTTACCTCACACTATACACAAAAAATAAGTTGAGTGGATCATAGGAACCCCACTACTGAGCATATGCCTTGAGAAAACCATAACTGAAAAAGACACATGTACCCCAACATTTACTGCAGCACTATTTACAATTAGCCAGGACATGGAAGCAACCTAGATGTCCATTGATAGATGAATGGATAAAGAAGATCGGTACATATATACAATGGAATATGACTCAGCCATAAAAGGGAATGAATTTGAGTCACTTGTAATGAGGTAGATGAGCCTAGAGCCTGTTACACAGAGTGAAGTAAGTCAGAAAGAGAAAAACAAGTATTGTATATTAACGCATATGTATGGAATCTAGAAAAATGGTACTGATGAACCTATATTTAGGGCAGGAATAGAGACTCAGACACAGAAACAGATTTCTGGACACAGTGGGGGCAGGAGAGAGTGGGACAGACTGTGAGAGTCCACTGAAATATAGACATTACCATATTTAAAATAGATAGCTAGTGGGAAGCTGTTGTGGAGCATAGGGAGGGCAGCCTAGCGCTCCGTGATGACCTAGAGGGGTGGGGTGGAGTGGGAGGTGGGGGGGAGATTCTAGAGGGAGGGGACATATGTATACCTATGGCTGCTTCATGTTGATGTATGGCAGAAACCAACACAATATTGTAAAGCAATTATCCTCCAATTAAAAGTAAACAAATTTTAAAATTTAAAAAAAAAGTCCCAGAACTTCTTGCCTGGTACATAAGTTTTAATAAATAGAATTCAAGTTTGAAATAAATAAATGGATCATAGGTCTAAATGTAAAACCTAAAACCATAAATCCTCTAGAAGAAAACCCTGGAAGAAATCCTCTATGACTTTGGAGTATGCACAGGTTGTTTTTTTTTTTTAATTTTATTTTATTTAACTTTACAATATTGTATTGGTTTTGCCATATATCAAAATTAATCTGCCACAGGTATACATGTGTTCCCCATCCTGAACCCTCCTCCATCCTCCCTCCCCATATCATCCCTCTGGGTCATCCCAGCGCACCAGCCCCAAGCACCCAGTATTGTGTATCGAACCTGGACTGGCGACTCGTTTAATATATGATATTATACATATTTCAATCCCATTCTCTCAAATCATCCCACCCTCTCCCTCTCCCACAGAGTCCAAAAGACTGTTCTATACATCTGTGTCTCTTTTGCTATCTCGTATACAGGGTTATTGTTACCATCTTTCTAAATCCCATATATATGTGTTAGTATGCTGTATTGGTGTTTTTCTTTCTGGCTTACTTCACTCTGTATAATAGGCTCCAGTTTCATCCACCTCATTAGAACTGATTCAAATGTATTCTTTTAAATGGCTGAGTAATACTCTATTGTGTATATGTACCACAGCTTTCTTATCCATTCATCTGGTGATGGGCATCTAGGTTGCTTCCATGTCCTGGCTATTATAAACAGTGCTGCGATGAACATTGGGGTACACGTGTCTCTTTCAATTCTGGTTTCCTCAGTGTATATGCCCAGCAGTGGGATTGCTGGGTCATAAGGCAGTTCTTGCACAGGTTTTTTTGGTAGAACACAAAAGCCATAAACCTTAAATGATAAAATTGATAAACTGGATTTTAATCAAAATTTAAAGCTTCTGATCCTCAAAAGGCACTATTACAAAAATAAAAAGACAAGCCACAGGCTGGGACACTATAGTTGCAAAAGATACATCTTATAAAGGACTGGCATCCAGAATATATAAATAAGTCTCACAATAGAACATTGAGAAAACAAGTGACTCTGTTAAAAATGGGCAACACGTGTGAACTGACACTTCACCAAAGGATATATGTGAACACTAAAATTAGCAAACGAAAAGATGCTCCATGTCACTAGGTGGCTAAACAAAATGAAACAACTCACTTTGACAATACGAAGTGCTGGTGAGGTTGAGCAACAACCAGGACCCATTCACAATGCTGGAGGGAGGGCAAAACTATACAGCCACCTTAGAAACCATCCTAGGACTTCTCTGGTGGCCCATTGGATAGGAATCCACCTGTCAGTGCAGGAGACGCAGGTTCAATCCCTGGTCCGGGAAGATCCCACATGCCGCGGAGCAACTTAGCCCATGAGCCACAACCACTGAGCAGGAACTCTGGAGCCTGGGAGCTGCGACCCCCGAGCCCATGAGTTGCGGCTACTGAAGCCCTGGCACCCTACAGCCTGTGCTGCAACAGTAGAAACCCCGCGCACAGCAGCGAAGACCCAGAGCAGCCAAAAATAAAACAAATAAATAAAATGTTTAAAAAAGAAACCATCCTAGATCTATCTCTATATAAATAAAAACGTACATTTACACAAAACTCTGTACATGAATGCTTATAATGGCTTAACTCATAATCACCCCAAACTGGAAACAAACCAAATGTCCATCAAAAGGCGAAAGCATAAACTAATTTGTATAGCTATACAATGGGAAACTGACTACTGTACACACAGCAGCATGGACGAATTTCAGCTGCGTTGCGCTAAGTGAAAGAAGCCAGACTCAGAAGCTAGGTACCATATGATTCCATTTCCATGACCTGCTGGAGAAGGCAAAACTATGGAAGAGATTTCTCTAAGATTAGTAGTTGCCACAGGCTGAGGGTAGGGGTGTGTTAGTGTTAGTCACCCAGTCGTGTCCCACTCTCTGAGACCCTATGGACAGTAGTCTGCCAGGCTCCTCTGTCCATGGAATTCTCTAGGCAAGAATACTGGAGTGGGTTGCCATTCCCTTCTCCAGGGGATCTTCCTGACCCAGGGATTCAACCTGGGTCTCCTGCACTGAGAGCAGATCCTTTACCATCTGAGCCACCAGGGAAGGATAGAGGCAATGGTTGACTAAAAAGTGACACCGGGAAATGTTAGGGACAATGGAAATGTTGTATAGTTGGTTGTGATGATGGTTACACGTCTGCCAAATGCTGCAACTTAATTCGTAGGCTTATATACCTGAAAAGGGTGGGCGTTATTGTTTGTAAATTATGTCTCAATAAACCTGACTTAAAAAAAAAAAAAAAAGTAAGATCCAGCTCATAACTGTGTGTTATTTGGCCCATGTAACTGGGGAGCAGAGGGGAGCCAGGGGGGTAGAGGGTTAATTTAAGAAAAAGCAGATGTCGACTTCCTTGCTGGTCCAGGAGGTTAAGACTCCACACTTCCAATGTAGGGGGTGAAGGTTTGGTCACTGGTCAAGGAACTAAGATCGTAAGATCCCACATGCCTTGTGGTAAGGTATAGGCAAAAAATTAAAAAACAAAACAAAAAACTCACAAAAATCGGCAGATTTCATCTAAAACTGTGTATAGCCACTTTTTCTTTGATAAAGTTGAGGCTCTAGCAACACTGAGCCCCTCTTTCTGACACAACAAGTATCAGCTAGATCCACTGGAGACAGAACATGAGTTCTTCCATTTGCCCCAATCCCCACCACCCCCTATCACCTCTCTGCCTCCAAAGCCTCCCTCATTCATTTAAGGACACTTGCTCATGGGCATGTCAGTGTGTGACTCTTGCTGTAAACCCCATATGCACGATGGCTTCAGAAAGAGAAAAACAAGGGACTTTCCTGGTGGTTCAGCCAGGACTCGGTGCTTCCACTGCCAGGGCCTGCGTTCAATCCCTGGTTGGGGAACTAAGACTTGCAAGTCTCGTAGCACAGCCCTTAAAAAAAAAAAGGCAAAACAAAAACTCTCTAGCACAGACTGCTGGATGTCTTCCCATTATCCAGTCTCCTTCCTCCTCTCTAAGAGAAATCCTGAATCATCAAAGCCTAAGATGAGTTTAGCTGAAGGATCATTTTGATGCCTCCTTTGTAAAGTGTGTGGCCAATGTTATATAAGCAGAAGTCAGTAGGTGTGGCATCCATGAGAGTTCTTTAACGGGCTGACTCAGTTGGAAGAGAGCCCTTTTGCCACTCCTCATTTCTCATTATTCCTGACTGGAAAATGGATATGATGGTTGGAGCACCAGCAGGCATCTTGGGACCAAAGGGAGAAGCCAAAGGAAGCACAGCCACCTCGGTTCTGGCACCCGAGAGCCTGAATGCCAGCAACTACCCATCCCTGGGCGTTAAGTGGGAAAATAAGTCCTAGCCACAGTTGACTCTAATTGCTACTTGATACAATAGTAAACGTTAATGATATTTTCTGTGTCCTCAGGGTAATTCTAAGACTATTCATATAGCAACTCACTTAAGCTCTACCACAGTCTTATTAGGTAGATGCCATTGCTTACCCATTTTACACATGAGGCAACCAAGGTGCAGAACCCAAGTTCAGACAACTAATAAGTGGCTTGAACCAGTAGCCCTCTGATTCTAGAACTCACGTTCAGGACACCTAAGTCCGTGGTGAAACAGGAAAAGCTGGTACAGTTAATGGTCAGGAGACCAGGTGCCCACTTGGGCATCCTAATAACCTACACGGTCACCATGTTGTGTGCTCACTCAGTGTCTGCCCATGACAACGGGCTGATTGCCCAGGCTTTTCTGGGGCTGTTACGTGGTTTTTCTGAGTTCCCAGATTTCAACAGTTTCAAAAATATCATGTGCTGCGCAACTAGGAAGGATTATTCTCTTTAAAGGTAATTCATCACAGCAGAAATGCAAAGCCCTTTTCCCACCACACCTGTGCCAGTGTCCTTAGAGGGACAGTCCACACTCCCTTTCAAACAATTTGCTCCTAGAAACCCCAGTTCCACTAAATCCACGAGAATACTGGCCATGTAGAATTTTCTGCCTAAGACTCCTACTGGACACTTGATGAATCACTGTGGCCGACAGTGTAAGGGTCCTGACTGCCAACCCTCATCTCCACTGACCCAGCTATCAGGCACATCACAGCTTCCCTGGCTCCTAAAGGAAAGGATCGGGGCCTGGCCAGTTGTGTGTCTCCTCACTTGAGCGACGTCTATGGTCTCAGGTGATCAGTGTCCCCCTCTTCATGGCCCACAATGCATCTATCCAGGTGGGAATCATCCCCTGCTCCAGGGCTGGCCAATCAGCTTAGCTCCCAGCCAACCACAGGGTTGATCAGGGAGGGGCATAGGACCCAATCAGTCCAATGAGCATCAGCCCTGTGATTTTTTTTTTTTTTTTTTTTTGCTATTTAGGAAAAGATAGGTTTCTTTCTACAGACGTTGCTAAACCAAAATCTGGAGTTGCTGAAGAACACCATGAAAAAAAGCCTGCCTGAAAGGTCCCTGGTGGGTCAGTGGTGTAGAATTCTCCTTCCAATGCAGGAGACATGGGTTCCATCCCTGGTTGGGGAACTAAGGCTCCAGGTGCTGTGAAGCAACTAAACCAGCTACAGAAGCCTGTGAGCCCCAACTACTGAGCCCAGGTGGCCTAGGACCCATGCTCCACAAGAGAAGTCTGTGCTGCAACTAGAGAAAGCCACACATGCGGCAACTAGAGCCGAGCACCTCAACTAGAGCCCGAGCACCTCAACTAGAGCCCGAGCACCCCAACCAGAGCCCGAGCACCTCAACAAAGACCAAGAGCAGCCAAAAGAAAAGAAAAGCAAAAAGCCTGCCTGAGAAAGAAACCAACCAATGGAAAGCATAGAGGAGAAATGAAGAGTCCGGGGAAAACCAAATGCTACTAACATTTTTTTTTTTTTTTGCCTCCCTAGATCCATCCATTCCTGAACCCCCAAATTAAAAACATGGGTCCCAAATTAGACCTAGACTCAAAACCAGTACCTGCCACTTATCAGCTGTGTTCTGTGGTGTGATGGTCTTTTGCTTTTTCTGCCCAACAGCCATTCCCCTTTTTTGTAATAATAGTGTCTGACTTGCTTTGGAAAACTTATTCCTCTTCTATATTTGGTCCTCATGGACTACAGATTTGACCTTATTCCCTGGAACCAGGGCAGACCGATGAGTCACAACGGTTGGATCACAAATGGCCACTTGACCAAGCGGGACCAATAGGAGTCAGCCGTAGGTTCTGCTTTCGCACTCTGTCTGCTGAACTTGCCAGGCTAGAAATTGCATCAAGAGCTGCAGATGGCTAAGAAGGGAGCATCCTGGAAATCAGGGTCAAGGGACAGAGAGAGATTCTTTCCATGTCCCAGGGGCTGACCTTTCAGTGTCATAAGCCAATTTATTCCTTCTTTTTTTTTCCCTTTCTGTTTAATTGAAATACAATTGACATATCGTTGAATAAGTTTAAGGTGTACAACATAATGACTTGACATATGTAAACACTGCAAAATGATTACTACAATAAGTTTATAAGTTTAGTTAATGTCCATCCCCTCATTAGTTACAATTTTTTTTTTCCTTTGTGATGAGAACTTTTAGGATCTACTCTCTTCGTGCTTGTAACTGTCATGCTCAGTCACTAAGTTGTGTCCAACTCTTTTGTGATCCCAAGGACTGTAGCCTGCCAGGCTCCTCTGTCTATGGGATTTCCCAGGCAAAAATACTGGAGTGGGTTGCGATTTCCTCCTCCAGGGGATCTTCCTGACCCAGGGATCAAATCCACATCTTCTGTGTCTCCTGCGTCTCCTGCATTGGCAGGTGAGTCCCTTTACCACTGTGCCTCTTTTGCTCCCTTGCTAATGCTAAGTCACTTCATCGTGTCCGACCCTGTGCACCCCATGCGCAGCCCATCAGGCTCCCCTGTCCCTGGGTTCTCAGGCCAGAATATTGGGTGGGTTGCCATTTCCTTCTCCAATGCATGAAAGTGAGAAGTGAAGTGAGTCGCTCAGTCATGTCCACTCTTGCGCCCATGGATGGCGCCCACCAGCTCCTCCGTCCATGGGATTTTCTAGGCAAGAGTACTGGAGTGGGGTGCCATTGCCTTCTCCTTAGCAACTTTGAAATACACCATCCAGCAGTGTTAACTAAAGTCAACCCACTGAACATGACATCCCCAGGGCTTATTTATCTTACAGCTGGAATGTTGTACCTTTTGTCCACCTCCATCCATTTTATCTACCCACCACCCCACCCCTCCCCATCTCTGGCAGCTACCAATCTGATCTCTTCTTCTATGAGCTTGGGTTTTTGGGGTTTTGTTTGTTTGGTTTTTTTTTTTTTTGATTCATATACAGGTGAGAGCATACAATATTTGTCTTCTTCTGTCTGACTTATCTCATTTAGCACAATGCCCTCCAGGTCCACCAAGTTGTCACCTTCTTTTGTTTATTTAACCCAATGAGAGTCCACTTTCTGTCGCCTAGACTTAGGTGACTTTCTACAACTCTGCCAGACACCAGCCACCTCCTCAGTGCCATGTGACTTCACAGGCTCACTGACACATTGGCTGCAGACTCTCCTTGGGGGCTGAGCGCCAGCTGTCCTCACTGGAGGCAAGGATGACCCAACTGTGCCCAGGAGGTACCTTTTCATAATCCCCAGAAGAAGGTTAAGGACCTCGGTCTCCAGCATCAAAGCAGAGACTGCAGGTAAATGTGTCGGATGTTGCCCGAGGAGATTCCCTCCATGGGCAGAGACACCGAAGTTTCATGAAGCAAACCTCCCTTCTGGAAGAGGTCACAGCGCACACAGACCTGCCTGAACAGGCTGCCACTCACTGAAAACATGGGTCTTTTCAGGTGTTGAATAGGAGTCCTTTATTCAAGGCCTTTTAAGGAAGACACACCCTTTTCCTCCTGGCTGTGCCCCTACTTGGATTAAGTCCCTCGGCCAGCTGCATAGATAGTGAAGCAAAGGACTGTTCCTGTGATTTGGGGACAGACCAAGAGGTAACAATGGGTGTGCCCCAGAATAGTCCATGATGACCAAATCCAGCATTGGAACCGGTAGCCCCAGCCCACATTCCCTGTTCAGTCTGCAAATTCTCTCTTCAGTCTCTACATTTGAAGCCAGCATCATTCACACGACAATCTGTATTCCGGCTCTCTCTCGTAAAGTGAAGACCTGACATTATCAAGCCCGCGTGCACAGGTGGCCTCCAGCCTTCCACTGAGTGGATATACCCCAGGTGGCCACGTCCCCCCTCAGCCTGCCTCGTCTTCCTGCTGGGCACCCATAGGAATTTGGACCTGTGGTCTGGATATTGCCAATGGCAAACTCATCTCATCCATCTCATTCAGACCCAAACCCACCAGGCTCAGTCATGGCTCTCTTGTTTGTTCCTTAAAACAGCTCCAGGGCCTTTGCACATGCTCTCCAACTACACAACTCAGCCTCTGGAGCCTCCTGTGGCCCAAACAAATTTCTGCTTAAATGTCACAGATATAAACATCTGAATGCAGAGTTCCAAAGAATAGCAAGAAGAGATAAGAAAGCCTTCTTCAGCGATCAATGCAAAGAAATAGAGGAAAACAACACAATTGGAAAGACTAAGGATCTATTCAAGAAAATCAGAGATACCAAAGGAACATTTCATGCAAAAATGGGCTCGATAAAGGACAGAAATGGTATGGACCTAACAGAAGCAGAAGATATTAAGAAAAGATGGCAAGAATACACAGAAGAACTGTGCAAAAAAGAGCTTCACGACCCAGATAATCATGATGGTGTGATCACTGACCTGCTGCTGCTGCTGCTGCTGCTAAGTCGCTTCAGTCGTGTCCGACTCTGTGCGACCCCATAGACGGCAGCCCACCAGGCTCCGCAGTCCCTGGGATTCTCCAGGCAAGAACACTGGAGTGGGCTGCCATTGCCTTCTCCATTGTGTGAAAGTGAAAAGTGAAAGTGAAGTCGCTCAGTCGCGTCCGACTCCTAGCGACCCCATGGACTGCAGCCTACCAGGCTCCTCCATCCATGGGATTTTCTAGGCAAGAGTACTGGAGTGGCTTGCCATTGCCTTCTCCAGATCACTGACCTAGAGCCAGACATCCTGGAATGTGAAGTCAAGTGGGCCCTAGAAAGCATCACTAAGAACAAAGCTAGTGGAGGTGATGGAATTCCAGTGGAGCTATTCCAAATCCTGAAAGATGATGCTGTGAAAGTGCTGCACTCAATATGCCAGCAAATTTAGAAAACTCAGCAGTGGCCACAAGATTGGAAAAGGTCAGTTTTCATCCCAATCCCAAAGAAAGGCAATGCCAAAGAATGCTCAAACTACCGCACAATTGCACTCATCTCACACACTAGTAAAGTAATGCTCAAAATTCTCCAAGCCAGGCTTCAGCAATATGTGAACCGTGAACTTCCTGATGTTCAAGCTGGTTTTAGAAAAGGCAGAGGAACCAGAGATCAAATTGCCAACATCCGCTGGATCATCGAAGAAGCAAGAGAGTTCCAGAAAAACATATATTTCTGCTTTATTGACTATGCCAAAGCCTTTGACTGCGTAGATCACAATAAACTATGGAAAATTCTGAAAGAGATGGGAATACCAGACCACCTGATCTGCCGCTTGAGAAATCTGTATGCAGGTCAGGAAGCAACAGTTAGAACTGGTCATGGAACAACAGACTGGTTCCAAATAGGAAAAGGAGTATGTCAAGGCTGTATATTGTCACCATGTTTATTTAACTTATATGCAGAGTACATCATGAGAAATGCTGGACTGGAAGAAACACAAGCTGGAATCAGGATTGCCAGGAGAAATATCAATAACCTCAGATATGCAGATGATACCACCCTTATGGCAGAAAGTGAAGAGGAACTAAAAAGCCTCTTGATGAAAGTGAAAGTGGAGAGTGAAAAGGTTGGCTTAAGGCTCAACGTTCAGAAAACGAAGATCATGGCATCTGGTCCCATCACTACATGGGAAATAGATGGAGAAACAGTGGAAACAGTGTCAGACTTTATTTTTCTGGGCTCCAAAATCACTGCAGATGGTGACTGCAGCCATGAAATTAAAAGACGCTTACTCCTTGGAAGGAAAGTTATGACCAACCTAGATAGCATATTCAAAAGCAGAGACATCACTTTACCAACAAAGGTTCGCCTAGTCAAGGCTATGGTCTTTCCTGTGGTCATGTATGGATGTGAGAGCTGGACTGTGAAGAAGGCTGAGCGCTGAAGAATTGATGCTTTTGAACTGTGGTGTTGGAGAAGACTCTTGAGAGTCCAACCAGTCCATTCAGAAGGAGATCAGCCCTGGGATTTCTTTGGAAGGAATGATGCTAAAGCTGAAACTCCAGTATTTTGGCCACCTCATGTGAAGAGTTGACTCATTGGAGAAGACTCTGATGCTGGGAGGGATTGGGGGCAGGAGGAGAAGGGGAGGACAGAGGATGAGATGGGTGGATGGCATCACTGACTCGATGGATGTGGGTCTGAGTGACCTCCGGGAGTTGGTGATGGATAGGGAGGCCTGGTGTGCTGCGGTTCATGGGGTCGCAAAGAGTCGGACACGACTGAGCGACTGATCTGATCTGATCTAGAGAAGTCTCTGGCGCCCTGTTCTTTTCTTCTTTCTCTTCTTTTTCTCATTATCTTTTGGTCTTTTTTATTCCTCCCTGCTTTTTCTCCCTCTTTTTTCTCCCTCCTTCCCACCCTTCCATCCTTCCTTCTTCTGTTTTTTTTCCTCCTTATCATTATCAGAGGCACTAAAAAGTATACATTCCCATTCATGTCAGCCCACTAAGGAAACACTCAATTCTCCCTACCCACATTCGTCTAATAAAACAACAAATTCCACATTTGTAAGTAAAATTGAATTTCAAAGAAATCCTCGGCTTTTCTCTGAACCCCCCTCCAGCTTCCAAGGGCACCCAGAGCCTCTGTGCTCCCCAGATCCTAGGGTCAGGACCCTGATGCGGGGGAGGACATCCCAAAGACCCCCAACTCCACAAACAAGATGAAGAACATCAGTATGTACAATCACCCTCATGCCACCCCCTCCTACCAAACACACAGCCCCCTCCTGAACCAAACACATTTGAGAAAAATGGCCTCAAACACCACCACCCCCCTCCCCCAAACCTGGGTATTGCTTTCTCTCAAAAAAAAAAATAAAATAAAATAGAAGGGTTCTCAGGTGTTTTCTTGCCAACTCAGGGATGTAGGCATGGTTGAAGGGCACTCCAAATTGAAATGGTGGGGAACAGGGGCCCCCTTCCAACAGAGCTCTGTTTATATCACTCTTAAGAAAGGCGAGCTGTGCCCTCATGATCTAACCTCTCTCTCCCTTCTCTGTTGGCCACACTGTCCCCTCCTGACACACAGAATAAATTTCAAAGGCTGCGTCCGCCTTGGAGCAGTCTTGCTGGTCCAGGGGACATCACTGTATCTGGCTGAATCCTCCAGGCACTGCCAGGGAGCCCACATACTGCCCGAGCTGCCTCCATGGGTTGCAGCCTGCCCACAAGGGTAGCAAACTGCAATTTCTTTTACCAACATTTTATTTGAAAGAAAGGAGCCAGGTGAATGTGGCCAGAGCCCAGCCCGGCCCCCAACACACAGCCTCCAAGGTCACATGCCCCCCAGAGAGGGGTTGCTGGGCCTCAGTGGGAGCTCCCATTCCCTGGGGGCCGCTGGACCTCCAGGGCTGGGTGCACCCATGAGCTCCCTGGGCTGGCATACGCCAGGATGACTCCTGGGTGAGTCATCGTCCTTGAGGCTCAAAGAGGTGCCCTGGACAAATCCACCGGAATTCCCACAGCACTAACAACAGCCACTGTGACAGCTGCTTGGTGAGCAGTGCCTGGGGGCATGACAGGTCCCCCTCAGTTCCTTGGAACCCTACTGACCTACCCCAGTGAATGGCTTAAATTGCATGCCTGCCCCCTAACTTATATTCACCTGGGACCTCAGAATGAGACCTTATTTGGAAATAGAGTCTTTGCAGATTTAATTCAGATAAGGATAGAAATAGGGCTTTCGAGGTGGCGCTAATGATAAAGAAACCATCTGCCAATGCAGGAGACACAAGAGATGAGGGTTCAATCCCTGGATTGGGAAGATCCCCTGGAGAGCATGGCAACCACCTCCAGTATTCCTGCCTGGAGAATCCCCATGGACAGAGGAGCCTGGTGGGCTGCAGTCCATGGAGTAGCAAACAGTCGGATAAGACCAAAGCAACTTAGCACACACACACACAAGGTTAGAAATAAGATCACCCTTGATTAAGATAGACCCTAAATCAAACAAGAGTGTCTTTATAAGAGATAGAAAAGGACACACAAAGACACCAACAGGGAAAGGCCAAGAGAAGACAAGGCTGAGACTGGAGAGGTGAGGCTACAAGCCAAGGAACTCCAGGGATCGTCTGCAACCGCCACAAGCTAGGGGAGAGGCATGGGCGAATTTGCCCTCAGAATCTCCAAGAAGAATCAGTATCGGAATCATTTTGGACTTCTGACCTCCAGAACTATGAGAAAATACATTTCTGTTGATTTAAGCCACCCAGTGAGTGGTAACTTACTATGGTACCCACAGGAAATATACTCAGGGAGCAAAAGGACCTTACTCCACATTTTTTCTATGGGACAAATTGCCCTTTTAGTGGGGTGGATAAGGGTCAGCAAAGCTAGAGCTAGAAACAGTACAGGATTTGGTGTCACCCCCATTACCACTACCATTACTATCATCATCATCACCACCACCATCACCACCATCGCTGTCACCATTATCACCATCATCACCACCATGACTGTCACCACCATCACCACCATCGCTGTCACCATTATCACCATCATCACCACCATCACTGTCACCATCATCACCACCATCACTGTCACCATCATCACCATCATCACCACCATCACTGTCACCATCATCACCATCATCACCACCATCACCCTGTCACCATCATCACCACCATCACTGTCACCATCATCACCACCATGACTGTCACCACCATCACCACCATCACTGTCACCATTATCACCATCATCACCACCATGACTGTCACCATCATCACCACCATCACTGTCACCATTATCACCATCATCACCACCATCACTGTCACCATCATCACCACCATCACTGTCACCATCATCACCACCATCACCATCATCACCACCATCACTGTCACCATCATCACCATCATCACCACCATCACTGTCACAATTATCACCATCATCACCACCATCACTGTCACCATTATCACCACCATCACTGTCACCATCATCACCACCATACTGTCACCATTATCACCACCATCACTGTCACCATCATCACCATCATCACCACCATCACTGTCACCATTATCACCATCATCACCACCATCACCATCATCACCACCATCACTGTCACCATTATCCCACCATCACTACTTATCACCACCATCACCATCATCACCACCATCACTGTCACCATTATCACCACCATCACTGTCACCATTATCACCACCATCACTGTCACCATTATCACCACCATCACCACCATCACCATCATCACCACCATCACTGTCACCATTATCACCACCATCACCTCATCACCACCATCACTGTCACCATCATCACCACCATCACTGTCACCATTATCACCACCATCACTGTCACCATCATCACCATCATCACCACCATCACTGTCACCATTATCACCATCATCACCACCATCACCATCATCACCACCATCACTGTCACCATTATCACCACCATCACTGTCACCATTATCACCACCATCACCATATCACCACCATCACTGTCACCATTATCACCACCATCACTGTCACCATAACACCACATCACCACCATCACTGTCACCATCATCACCACCATCACTGTCACCATCATCACCACTCATCACCACCATCACTGTCACCATCACCACCATTACTGTCACCATCATCACCACTGTCACCATCATCACCATCATCATTATCACAGGTTGTTACCTAGTGACCATGTGCTTCATGCTGTGTGCTAGACACTATATATATCCCTTCTCCAATCTTCCCAGTGATGCTCCAAATTAGCTTCCATTTTTCCAGACTTGGAAACTGAGAGATTAAATAACATATCCAGGAGTTCTGAGCTCAGACAGCCAAATCCCCACTCTCCATGCTTACTAGCTCTGTGACCTCTGGCAAATTCCTTACCTGGCTGATTCTCACATCCCACACAAGGGTGCCCACTTAGAGTTCTCTTGGGGGTGCAAGAGACGCACGTGCTCAGTCGCATCTGACTCTAAATCCATGGACTGTAGCCCGCCAGGCTCCTCTGTCCATGGGATTTTTCCAGGCAAGAATACTGGAGTGGGTTCCCATTTCCTCCTCCAGTGGATCTTCCCAACCAAGGGATTGAACCCGCGTCTCCTGGCATTGGCAAATAGATTCCTTACCACTGAACCACCAGGGAAGCCACTGATGTCCCTGTAAACAATGCAGTTTTTGTCCTGGTCTTGCCCCATCAGCTACCAGAGAAGGAAGGGGGGTCCTTTTGGTCTCCAACCCCATATTATTAACTCCCTTCCTACCCTCCTCTGCCCTCCCCTCAGAACTGTCTGGAGTGCAGAACCAGGAGCTCTAAGGCCCACTAGGAAATCTGATCACTTTTAATTCCCACAAGACCCCCTGCAATCCCTCCAAAATTGAAACCTAAGCAAGCCCATACCCCCAAGGTCAGGATTGGCTACAAAATCTGCATGGCCCAGTACAAAATGCATATGTTAAACATTATTAAGAATTTCAAAGGACTCCCCTGGCATTCCAGAGGTTAAGACCCCATGCTTCCAGTGCACGGGGCTCGGGTTCAATTCCTGGTCAAGGAACCTGGATATCACACGCCAAGTGATGTGACCAAAAACTAAAAATTAAAAAAAATAAAGGAATTTCAAGACTGACAAAAAGCATTAACAGAGCAGGGCCTTTCTGAGCATGGGGACCTGTATAACCACCCAGGTCACACACCCATGGAGCGGGCACTGCCCTTGGACTCTGCTGACCTCTGTGGTTACCCACAAGACTCTTTGCTGTTGCTCCATACTCTTGGGCAACACCTGCTTTCTCCCTGTGACCCCACCCAGGCCGAAGGTCTGTGCTGATGCTGCTGGGGTGAAGACAGAAGTCTCTGGCACGTAGTCGGGCTGGTGCAGGGGTAGAATCATTGATGAGACCGTAAAACCTCAGCAAGTCTGCCACACACCCCATCGAAAAATGTAAGCTAACACTGATCCAGCCTTTTCTATGTGGGGTTTCAAGCTGTGGCCTGCCTAATCCTGTGTTTGATTTGGTCTGATTAACTTGATTCGACACACAGAAAAGGACAGTGGGTGAATTGCAACCCTGCCCCTACTAGGGCCACGTTAAACTTTCCATGGAATCTATATGAAGAAGTAGCCAGTATGGACTCAGCAGTTTACCTGAACAAGGAGCACAGATGCTGAACAAACGAACAGGAACAGAAGGGTCGTTGGGGAGGGAGACTAGTTAGCAATTAAGGCCTCCCGGCCTTGAAGGATCAGCAAGTGAGGCAGGGAGGGGACCGTTACTAATAAAAAATTGCAATTGATGGAGTTCCTTCTATTTATCCAGGCTTTGGGCTAAGGCAGGAGCTGGCAAACTTTTTCTTTAAAGGCCCAGATGATAAATATTTTAGGCTTCATGGGTCTTATGGTCTGTGTTGCAACCATTCAACTTTGAGGCTGTACGCAGACAGCTGTAGTGCTACACACAGTATGTAAGTGAATGGGTGTGACTGTGGACTAGGAATACTTTATTTACAATAGCAGGTGTCATGGGCTGTAGTTTGCCAACCCCTGAACTAAGTGATGTAGATACAGTATGTCACTTTGTCACTTCCCCAAAGTGTGCTTCCCACCTCCTTGACTCACTAATACCTACTCTCACCTGCTCCCACCATGTCTACTTGTTCACAGCATCCAGCAAAACAGATGTTCAGTAAGGATTGATTAAATGTAGTATTTCATCCCCAACTTGCAGATCTAAAAACTGAGATTCAGACAGAAGTAATTTTCCTAAGATCATGGCATCTGGTCCCATCACTTCATGGCAAACAGATGGGGAAGCAGTGGAAACAGTGTCAGACTTTATTTTGGGGGCTCCAAAATCACTACAGATGGTGACTGCAGCCATGAAATTAAAAGACGCTTACTTCTTGGAAGAAAAGTTATGACCAATCTAGATAGCATATTAAAAAGCAGAGATATTACTTTGTCAACAAAGGTCCGTCCAGTCAAAGCTATGGTTTTTCCTGTGGTCATGTATGGATGCGAGAGTTGGACTGTGACAAAGGCTGAGCACTGAAGAATTGATGCTTTTGAACTGTGGTGTTGGAGAAGACTCTGAGAGTCCCTTGGACTGCAAGGAGATCCAACCAGTCCATTCTGAAGGAGATCAGCCCTGGGATTTCTTTGGAAGGAATAATGTTGAAGTTGAAACTCCAGTACTTTGGCCACCTCATGCGAAGAGTTGACTCATTGGAAAAGACTCTGATGCTGGGAGGGATTGGGGGCAGGAGGAGAAGGGGACGACAGAGGATGAGATGGCTGGATGGCATCACCGACTCGATGGACGTGAGTTTGAGTGAACTCCGGGAGATGGTGATGGACAGGGAGGCCTGGCGTGCTGCAATTCATGGGGTTGCAAAGAGTCAGACACGACTGAGTGACTGAACTGAACTGAACTGAATTTGCCTAAAGAAATCAACCCTGAACATTCACTGGAAGGACTGATGCTGAAGCTGAAGCTAATACTTTGGCCACCTGATGCAAAGCCAACTCACTGGAAAAGACTACTGCTGGGAAAGATTGAGGACAGGAGGAGAAGGGGGTGACAGAGGATGAGATGGTTGGATGGCATCACTGACTCAACAGACATGAGTTTGAGCAAACTCCAGGAGATACTGAAGGACAGAGGAGCCTGGCGTGCTGCAGTCCATGGGGTCACAAAGAGTTGGACACGACTTAGCAACTGAACAACAACAACTTACCTAAGGTCACAAAGCTAGAAAAAGAAAAACCTAGTTTTTCAGAGATTTTGCTTGGGGAATTTGTTATTGTAAAACATAGGACATGCGAAAACAAGTGCTTACAGAGGCCAAACAGGAAATGAGAATGAACAAATGAAGTAAGCGATAGGGAGTGGTGGAGACTGTAGCAAGCTAGAGTTTTACATTCTGTTAAAAGGGGTCACTGATCTCAGCTCCAGCCCACTATGACTGTGTGCAACTCTGGGCCTAGCAGGACCAGATCTTATGGTTTTCCTAGAGAAGCCGGAAATCCATGTTTTCATGTGAAATGTTCCAATTCTTAAATGTTGGCAAGCATTTGTCTTTCTTTTTTTCTAAACTCCGTGCTGGCCAAAGAAAGCATGCCATTGCTTTGTGGCCTCCGGCTTAAAACTATTAAATATTTCAAAAGTTTTGTCCGTGAATCTTTCTTCTTTGGTGTACCCGTCGAGATACACAAGCAGCTTGTGGATTGCTGGATGCACAGAATTAGAAACTAGCACCACGACTGAGCCACTGGCTCCAGAACATTCTCCCACCCTCTTAACATGTACAGAAATCAAAACCAAAGTCATGTTCTGATCATGAAAACAAGTGTTCTTTTCTAATTTTTAATGTCCTCCTGAGAAGGCAGATAAGGTCTCTGAAAATGTGGAACCTGTCTTTAAATGAAGCCCACGCCTACCTGGAGCTACTTGGAGCTCACAAGAAGATGTTAGGTGCCTTCCTGTTCCTGCAAACGTGAACACCTTCTCCTAGGTGGTGTATATCTGTGCTTTATTTCTGCCCCATACTCTCCATTTCTCCCCAACTCTGGTAAATGACTCCCTTCTACCTTTGGGGAGCATGTGGTTCTGGTTGGGCTGTCCAGTTATCTACTGCCTCTTCACCTTCCTTCAAGGAAAACATAATCCAGGTCAGGCCAATCACAGTGTGTCATCTCCCTGGCCATTATGATTGGCCTAGGCACACCCACATGAACCACACTGGACCAATCAGACCCCTGCCCTGGGACTTTATGGGCAGACCCTGAGAAATCTGAGCCTTCTCGTGTCTCTGGGCTGGCCATGGACAAGGTTGCCTTGTGTGTAAATTTGGCTGTGTCAGTGTCTATGACCCTCCCACTTTTGCACAGCTGCATAAAGGAAGTCCTTCTGTAGAAAAATATCAAGAGGCCAGATAGAGAAAGAGAGAGAAGAGCTTTAAAGAGAGAGAGAATGTACGCTTTGATGACCACATATGAATCCATGAATCCATCCTTGTGTTTCCAAATTCTGTGAGCCAAACAGTGTCCTTTTTTGGCTTTAACCAGTTTTGATTGGGTTTTGTCCCAGAAACCAAAAAACTCTCCTTCTAAATGCCCCATCAGTGCTAATAATAGCTTAACTCTAGCCTGCTTCTCTGAGGGAGTTCAAGATCAAAGACGTCAACTCCTTCCAGAAATCAGTCTCACAGGAAGAATTAAAGGGAGATGGCCAATTGGCTGGGTCCCACTTCAGGGTTTTAAGAATACCAGTACTTCATAAATGTGTCCGCCAGAATATTTCTAATTGCTGAGACAAAAGCAAACAAGTTCTCTGAGAATCTGGCTGATCTGACTGGAGCGGACGTAACATTTTTTTGAAGTCCCGTGTTTTAACTTAAAAATCTATGAAACAATTGATCATCCTACTTCATTGATACTTGTATCAAATTGTCTTAAAAGGGTTTCTAACCAGCTTTGAAATACATGCCATGTTTAAGCTACAGCTGTACACACTGACACATCACTACCTGCCCCAGACATGACCACTTTGGGAAGCAGGATAAAAGCCCTACTGGCTTTCAAGCACAGAGCCATGCTACAAGGACTCCAAGCTTTATTCTGCAGATCAATTCAGGTCTGGCCCTTCCCAGCACCCCCACACGTCACTGGCACACTCTTCTATGGAGGCAGTCTGGTGACAACCAATAATTCCTTGAGGAATGGTCTCACACTGCCAGCCTAAATTAGTATCCTAGGAATGCTCTGTGGTTCCTTAGCTGGCTCATCTTCTCATCTCGTTCTGCCCCTCAGTAGCCTGTGTGCCCTGGCCTGTGTGCACCCCTTTATTCTCCCCTTCAGTCAGATGTGTGAACACAAAGTTCCACCAAAATGGTATAATTGGTGTCATCTACATGTATTAGTACTATTTCATTCACCTTCCCTGGGAAGGCCATAGAGATGCAAATGAACTGACGGTGAGTCTCCAATGATATTCCAGGCTCCTGAGCCAGGGGTGACCCTGCTGGGAGATGCATGGTGGAGACAGGGTTCCTATTTAGCACTGCGAGTTCATGGGGAACCAAGGAGCCCTTGCTTCCCATTGCTGAGTGCTGTGTATATTTGGGGCAAGAGATGTGAACATGAAAGTCACCTACTTGGAGGCAGGGGAGAGGGGATTCCATTCTAGACTTATCACTGTTCTTAGCATATAGAGGGATCTTTCCATCTGCAGAGAAACACAGAAATGATTCTTTTCCTTCCATTTCATTTATTCAACAAAGTTGGTGAAATTTTACTTAGCACCTACTGTGTGCTAAGCACTGTTGCAGACACTGGGGATATAGTGGAGAGTAGGACCAAGTCCCTGCTCTCAGAAAGAATACTCTCTAGCACTGGAACAATACACTATTCATAATAATATAACAGTATCCATGGACAGAGGAGTCTGGTAGGCTGCAGTCCATGGGGTCACGAAGAGTCGGACACAACTGAGCAACTTCACTTTCCACTTTCATGCATTGGAGAAGGAAACAGCAACCCACTCCAGTGTTCTTGCCTGGAGAATCCCAGGGACAGGGGAGCCTGGTGAGCTGCCGTCTGTGGGGTCGCACAGAGTCGGACACAACTGAAGCGACTTAGCAGCAGCATTCACATAGTGCTCACCCTGCATCTACCTCAATTCTAAGTTCTTAGTCATGTCATCCTCATGCTGCTGCTGCTGCTGCTAAGTCGCTTCAGTCGTGCCCGACTCTGTGCGACCCCATAGACGGAAGCTCACCAGGCTCCCCTGTCCCTGGGATTCTCCAGGCAAGAACACTGGAGTGGGTTGCCATTTCCTTCTCCAATGCATGAAAGCGAAAAGTGAAAGTAAAGCCGCTCAGTCGTGTCCAACTCTTAGCGACCCCATGGACTGGAGCCTACCAGGCTCCTCCGTCCATGGGATTTTCCAGGCAAAAGTACTGGGGTGGGGTGCCATTGTCTCATAACCATGTTTTATTATCATCTCCATTTTGTGGTCAAGAAAACTGAGGCTCAGAGAAGTCAACTAACTTGACTAGAGCCACAAAGCTGGAAAGTAGCAGAGCCAGGTAACTCAGAAAGTCTGACTCCAGTATCTACCCCTCATTAGCACTAATTATTATTGTTATACCAATGCTTAAATTTCATGAGCTGCTGTCATGCCCCAGCACAACACCAAACACCTTATGTATATTCAAGCAGATACTGTGCATCTATTATTTGCCAGGTACAACAATTCTATGAAAAAGATTTATTATTTCCATTTTTTAAACTAAAAATTATACACGTATATTGACATTCAAATGCATTTGTATGAATGAATACCTAGAAATTGATCTTATTTCTTTTTTTTTAATTTGTTTATATGTTTTTAATTTTTTCAACCATGCCTCACAGCACACGGGATCTTAATTTCCTGACCAAGGATCAAACTCGCACTGTATGCATAGGAAGTGCAAAGTCTTAACCACTGGACCGCCAGTGAATGAAAGTCACTCAGTCGCGTTGACTCTTTGCAGCCCCACAGACTATACAGTCCATGGAATTCTCCAGGCCAGAATACTGGAGTGGGTAGCCTTTGCCTTCTCCAGGTGATCTTCCCAGCCCAAGGATCAAACCCAGGTCTCCCACATTGCAGATGGATTCTTTACCAACTGAGTCAACAGGAACCACCAGGGAGGTCCCTTATTTCCATTCTGTAACACAAGTAAACTGAGACTTATGAAGATGAGTGTGTGCTAGTCACAGTCATGTCCAACTTTTTGCAACCCCATGGGGTGTAGCCTGCCAGGCTCCTCTGTCCGTGGAATTCTCCAGGCAAGAATACTGGAGTGGGTTGCCATTTCCTCCTCCAGGGAATCTTCCCAATCCAGGGATCGAACCCAGGTCTCTTACGTTGCAGGAAGATTCTTTACTGTGTGAGCCCCCAGGAAAGCCATATAAAGATAAAGAACTTGCCCAAATTCTTAGGGCTAGTAAAAGGCAAAAGGAAGACTAAAACTCAAGTGTTCATGACCCATGTACTTGACCTATGCACCCTACAGCCTCCCCAGGATATAATTTTGGTTATTTGGAAAGTTTAAACAGATCCAGTGAATATTTAAACAAATCATCCATATTAAATTTTGGGTTGCTGCCCCTCAATTATGGCATCTCTCAGTCCTCCTATCCCAGAAACTGATATTTTCTTATTTGCTTGCCTGGAGGGCCACTAAAATGAAGATCAACACAGCTCAGAGAGCAAGTATCAGTTTTCACTTTTGAAAAACAACCTGACATTGCCTCCAGGATAAGGCGGTGCCTTCTGCTCTGAACTGGAAAGAGGAAAAGCAAGAGAAAAAAAAAATACAGAAAGCATTTTTATAAGTGACTACTCATGCTTTCTCAGCAAAGCCTGCTCTTCTTTCCTCCTGGCATTCTGAGCCTGGCAGCGAGGAAGGCTGCACCCCTCCGGGCTGTTGGCCTCACAGGCTGCCGAGCCCAAGTGAAGCAGCTAGCTAGTAAGCAGCTCCAGGGTCCCCGTGGGGGGACTGTCTGTGCCTGCCACACATGGTGGGTTGTCACTCTGGTCCCTTTGATCTGAATCTGAGTGGGATGGAGTCAACTCTCTCTCCCAACCTGCAACTTCCCTTCCCCAAGAAGAGCAGGGTGACACCCACAGTGCCCCCCCGACCCACTTCACTGCCCTTGAAGGCCCCAAAGATCATGTTTTTTGGCCACTGAGTGGACCCCTGTGTTACCAGGCTGGGGAGACTATTAGGCATAGACTCAGATGATGTCACAGCTGACAACAGCAGAAACTTTTAAGGGCTTACAGACATTCCAGGTCATACAGTTCCTTCTTCCAGTGGGACCTTTCCTCCCACGTCCCCTGCCCCTCTCGTCTGGCTAGCTTGTGTTCACCCTCCAACTCTTAATACCTGCTGCTCCATCTGCCTGCAAGATTCTCTCCCCAGACTCTCCCAAGGCTGGTTCCTCCCCCACCATTCAGAGCTCTTCTTAGAGAAATGACCTCCTCAAAGAGGTCCTGCCTAATCCCATCTGAAGCTGTCCCCCTTGACCACTTCATCTTGCTTTCTTGACTTTTTAGCACTTATCTCTCGGTGAAATTATCTTGACCCTTTCTAGTCTGCCTCTCCCCAAAAAGTCAGGATGAAAAGGCACTCTCATTGCTCCCCAAGTCCAGGGATCTTACCCATTGGAAGGGTTAACAGTACACTGCTTCCCTCTCATCTAAAATATACCCCAAAGTGGTCCAGTGGCTAAGACTTTCATCTCCCAATGCAAGGGACCCACATTTGACCCCTGGTCAGGGAACTAGATCTCACATGCTGCAACTAAAAATCCTATATGCCACAATTATTAAAAAAAGATCCCGTGTGCCACAACTAAGACCTAACACAGCCAAGTAAATAAATACATATTTTTAAAATAACAAATAAATAAAATACCCCAAAAGTTAGATCACTCCAGATTTGTTGGAGCCAACTTATTTGTGGAGGAATTAAGGAGAAGGGAGTTTCCCAAGTGGCTCAAGTGGTAAAGAATCCACCTGCCAATGCAGAAGACTTGGGTTCACCTCCTGGGTTGGGAAGATCCCCTGGAGAAGGGAGTGGCAACCCATTCCAGTACTCTTGCCTAGGAAATCTCATAGACAGAGGAGCCTGGTGGGCTACAGTCCACAGAGTGGCAAACATGACTGAATGACTGAGCAACTGCAACTCAGGGAACAGGAAGTAAAAAAAAGAACAAGACCCCTTCTCCAGCCAGCTTGAAATAGACCTACGCAAACCGAACCAAAACCCAACAGATTACAGAAACCAGGAGGGCAGGCTCTGTCTGCCTCAGGCCCCAGCTCACTCCAGAAAACACAGCTGGCAAACTTTCTCAAGTCCCATATCTGAAGGGAGGCAGGGAACGACAGTGGTTAGAAAGCTCTGGAGAAAGAAACACGGACTTGGGTGCCAGCCCTACAACTGCAAACCACATGTCCTGAGGCAAGCCCCCTGACCTCTGTGCCTCAGGTGCCTGTTCTGTGCTAGGAGGCCTTAGGGAGGATGATAGATAATATGAATAGGTAACTGTTCACACAGTAAGCCCTCAGGAAACCGTGGGCACTGACAGCAATTACTGTAATCGCAGCCTCAGAAGCCTGGAGGGTCTTTTCCCTTGAGAATCTCCCTGCTTGCATCCTTCCTTAGGCGCTGCCTTTGTGAGAAACAATTCCTATGCATCTGGTTGGCTCTTGTAGAACTGTTTCAAGCCTAGTTTCTTAAGAGCTATTTAAAATACAATTTGCTACTAAAGTTGGGATTTGTGCTTTTATTTTTATGAGTCCCCTCCCTCCCAGCTTTCTTCTAATTTTTATTTAAAAAAAAAAGTTTCATTTTATTAGACAGCATTCATGTTTTGCCAAGGAGAAAACAATAAAAACCGTCTAGCCTCCAAACTGTCACAGTTAGGACTGTCCCTGAGTTCAGGAGAAGGCATGGGCTCAGAATGTGGTGGAATCCTGGTTTCGGGATGCAGTTAGGGAGTACGGAGATGTAGTAGATGGGAGATGTGGCAGAGGACATGGAGTCCCGGAAAACAGAGCCCCAAACCACAGGAGAGGAAGCCAATATGGCCCAAGGGCTACTTCCGTCACCCCTAAGGACAACACTGTCCTCCACAGTGAGGTGGTACAGCCTGCCTGCTGGGACCTGGCCCTGGGCTCGGTGACCTCATAGGCCAGCAGGATGTTCACACCTCCACCCTCTGATTGCAGCCATCGCCATCTGCCTAAGCCAATCAGAATGCTCCCTCTCAGCCTTCCACCATGATTGGTTCAAGTGACTCAGACCTAAGCCAATAAGCACACGGCATTTCCCTGGACACCAGGCATTGGTCAGAGGTGGTCCAATCAGCAAGGAGCATCAGGCTTTCAGTTCAAGGATGGAGAGAATTCTTTCTCTCCCTCTTCCCTTCCTTCTTATTTAAGGCCACACACTTTATAAGAATAAAAACAGCAGAATTCAGACACAAGTCCATTGGCTCCAAAACTCATATAAACTATGCTGCCCACCACACCACCACCACAATTATACAGAAATGCTTTGGAACCAAGTAAAGAAGACACACTCCTAAATGATCAGATCAGATCAGTCACTCAGTCGTGTTCGACTCTCTGCGACCCCATGAACTGCAGCACGCCAGGCCTCCCTGTCCATCACCAACTCCCAGAGGTCACTCAGACTCACATCCATCGAGTCAGTGATGCCATCCGGCCATCTCATCCTCTGTCGTCCCCTTCTCCTCCTGCCCCCAATCCCTCCCAGCATCAGAGTCTTCTCCAATGAGTCAACTCTTCGCATGAGGTGGCCAAAATACTGGAGTTTCAGCTTTAGCATCATTCCTTCCAAAGAAATCCCAGGGCTGATCTCCTTCTGAATGGACTGGTTGGATCTCCTTGCAGTCCAAGGGACTCTCAAGAGTCTTCTCCAACACCACACTTCAAAAGCATCAATTCTTCAGCGTTCAGCCTTCTTCACAGTCCAGCTCTCACATCCATACATGACCACAGGAAAGACCATAGCCTTGACTAGGCGAACCTTTGTTGGCAAAGTGATGTCTCTGCTTTTGAATATGCTGTCTAGGTTGGTCATAACTTTCCTTCCAAGGAGTAAGCGTCTTTTAATTTCATGGCTGCAGTCACCATCTGCAGTGATTTTGGAGCCCAGAAAAATAAAGTCTGACACTGTTTCCACTGTTTCTCCATCTATTTCCCATGTAACTCTTGAGAGTCCCTTGGACAGCAAGGAGATCCAACCAGTAGTGGGCCTGTTAATTGTAATAACTTTGTAGGACAAGGGGTGACTGGTTTGTGTCTGTTTTTCTACATAGTTTCAAAGAAACAATCCATTAAAAAGACAAAAGGTTGAAAGTAATTGGAAACTTGACTAAAGTTTCTTGAAACACCCAAGGGAAGGATATTGTCAGAACGATGAGCAAAGTTCTTTGAAGTGCCTCGCCATATTTGTGCTTCTCAGAACTGTTCTCTCGGTATTTTCATAGATCTATTGGGAACAAGTCATAGGTTGCAAAAAACTTCTGTAAGACCCTGAAGGTGGCTTCATAGTAGAAAGCAGAAAAAAGAGAGAATACCTGAGGAAGAGAGAGAGCGAGCTCTGGTGACATCACTTAAACCCATGGAACCAGACATGCCTGAAGGCAGATCTGCCTCCTAGATGTTCTTGCCTACTGGAGCCAACAAACTGCCATTTTTGTTGAAGCTAGTTTTTGAGTAGGGCTTCTGTTAAAAATCAAGAAAGAAGAGAATAACTCAGTGGCGATATCAGGGTTTTCCTTAGCCAGTTGTAATATAAAAAGGGCTCATGAATTTCAAGTGCTTATATGTTGTTGTTGTTGTTTTTTTTTCCAGTCCTATGTAAAATGGGATTTAACCAGTTTTATAACAAAAAGTTGTTTTGTTTTAAGATAGAAACTCTTCTTTTTCTCTGGAACAGCTGTTGAGTTCTTTCCTGAAAGCCTGAGCCTTCGCACGCTCAGAAACTAGCTCTCTGACGCAGTACCTGTCCCAAAGCTCCAGGGTCTCTATGGCCTCAGTTTCCCTGCAACAGAAGGCCTGATCTCCCAGGGAGATGGTACAACCAGAGGCTTGGGAAACCTCCTGAATCCAAATTAATTAAAGCATGGAGCAAGCCACAGATGAAAGAAGCTTGTAGAACTCTCCAACTATCCTAAGAAAGAATTTCCCCTTCAATTATAGGATAATTTTCTTCTCACGGCATTTGCAGCCATCACCAAGCAGTTTTCTGGGCCGCTTTCCATGTGGCTGGACCAGTCTTACTGGAATTCCTGCATTTTTTTTTTTTTTTCCCCTATAAAAGACTCAGTGGAAGGCGGTGGGGATGAAAAGAAAGGAAGACAGTGGGTACATTTTAGAAATGGCTATTTCATGGGATTTGAGAGGCCGCTGGAAACAGAAACAGATGGAGACGGTGTGAATCACCCTAGCTGATATATTTCCTGCACATCCCAGGAGATAATTTCTTTCATTTCTGTGCTGCCCCGCTTCCCTCTCCCTTCATTCTTACAAAGCACACACAGGCCATTGGTCACTTCTAGATGAAAACAAGATCTTCCCCTCTTGTGGTCTTCATCCTTATTCCCTATGCCTAAAATGCTCCTCCTCTCAACACACACACAGACACACACACACACCCCACCAGGCTAACCAGGTTAACTAACTCCTTCTTCTTCAGATTTCAGATAAGCAGTCCTTCCCTGGCCTGCTCCAAATAGATTAGGTGCCCCCATCCTATGCATTCATAGCACCCCATACAGCTTCACAGCACAAAGCACAATTGTAATCAATTACATTTCACTAGCTATTGCTTATCTCTGTCCCCTACTAGCCCTAGAGTCCTGTGAGGGTAGCTTGCTGCTGCATCTTCAGGGCTTGGCACATAGCAAATGACTAGTACATACTTGAAAAGGTAAATATTTAAAAGAATGTATTATTATTAAGCATCTAATACAGGAGGTCAGCAAAAGTTTTCCTAGAGGACCAGATATTAATAGTAAATATTTTAGGCTTTACTGGCTAAAAAATGACATGGAGGCTGTTATGTAAGTTCTCTTGTAACTACCTAAAATGCAATCACTGAAAAATCTAAGAACTGTTCTTAGCTCATGGACTGTAAACAAACAGGCAGCTAGCCAGATCTGGCCCATGGGATGGAGTTTGCTGACTTTTGATTAAGTATATGCCAGATCCTCTGCTGGTTTAGGGGTGTGTCAGAGGCTTCTGTTTGTCACTTAGTGTCACCATTCTCCTCTTCAGCAGGAACAGAATCCCTGTACTTCAGGTGGGCACGTGGTCTCTTGGAATAAAGGCTACATTTCTCAGCCTCCCTTGCCGCTAGCCATCGCCATGCAACTAAATTTATCCAATGTGATGCAAATGGCAGTATCATGCGAAGCTCCTGGGACTCTCCAAAAAGTCAGGTAGCACATAACCTTTCTCCAAATTTTTCTTTGTCCTTTTCTGTTTCCTGATGGTTGGAGCTCCAGAAGCCATCTTGGCCCATGAGTTATCCTTCAGATCAGATCAGATCAGTCGCTCAGTCGTGTCCAACTCTTTGCGACCCCATGAATCGCAGCATGCCAGGCCTCCCTGTCCATTACCAACTCCCGGAGGTCACTCAGACTCACATCCATCGAGTCAGTGATGCCATCCAGCCATCTCATCCTCTGTCGTCCCCTTCTCCTCCTGCCCCCAATCCCTCCCAGCATCAGAGTCTTCTCCAATGAGTCAACTCCGCATGAGGTGGCCAAAATACTGGAGTTTCAGCTGTAGCATCATTCCTTCCAAAGAAATCCCAGGGCTGATCTCCTTCAGAATGGACTGGTTGGATCTCCTTGCAGTCCAAGGAACTCTCAAGAGTCTTCTCCAACACCACAGTTCAAAAGCATCAATTCTTCGGCGCTCAGCCTCAGAAAGTCCTTTGTAGTAGGGCAAAAATACAGAGCAGTTCTCTCCATGGAGTGCTTTCACAAAGTTAAAAGTTTCAAAGAGGTGAAGCTAGGGGGAGTGTCGGGGCATTGCTGGTGAGGAAAGTGGAGGTGAGGCCCATGGTTCTCAGTGAGGGCTTATCGTGAGACTCCATATGCTGGCCACACAAGACCTGGATCCCCTGACCCACTGATCTTTTAAGCATATGAGAGACATAAATGCTTCTCTTGTCCAAATTTCTGTCATTTGGGGGCTTTAAAACCCTAGCAGTTCATTCTAGTCCAAATAATAGAGGGAAAAGTGGAGAAGAATACCAAAGTAAGGAAGAAACATTTCCTTCTCTATTCACAGCCTAATCGAGAGAAGAAAAAAAAGGCACCTAGGTGTAACCAGTGGCCCAAACTGTTATTAAGTGCCCAGTACAAGTTACTGGGCTAACTCTGAGGGATTGGAGAGGTTTCATAGACATAAAAGCCAGGCAGAAAGTTCCCTGTGTGTCAGATAATTTAATGTAAATGTCATAAACTAGGACTAGAAGGCTCACAAACCATATATGTCTACTAAGGACATTCCCTTATATTACCACAATACAGTTCTAACACTGTTCTGTATGAAATATTATATAAACATTGACATATTAGCATGATAATAGCACACAATTATATTATCATGGGCTTCCCAGGTGATGCTAGTGGTAAAGAACCCACCTGCCAATGCAGGAGACAATAAGAGATGCAGGTTTGACCTCTGGGTTGGAAAGATCCCTTGGAAGAGGGCATGGCAATCCATTCCAGTATTCTTGCCTGGAGAATCCCATGGACAGAGGAGCCTGGTGGGTTGCAGTCCATGGGGTCACAAAGAATTGGACAAGACTGAGGCAGCTTAGCACACAGGCACGCATACTCTTACCTTACCAACATAGTAGTACACGCTCTATTACCTAATACACAGTCCATGTCGCCAAGCTGTCCCAATAATGTCCGCTGTAGTCCCTTGCCTGGCACCTAGCTGTCGTTTCTCCTCCGTCTCCTTCCATCTAGGACTACTCTGCTGTCATTTTCGGTTTTTGTCTTTTAAGACATGGGTGTCTTTGAAGAGTCCAGGTTAGTTTTTTGTAGAAAGTCTCTTAGTTTGGATTTGCGTTTTCTTTTTAAAAAACATTAATTGCTGTCAACCTTTAAAAGTCTGACATCTATCTTCAAATCTCAAAGTCTGCTATCGATGAGAAGTCAAGGGGGTGTGGCTGGATCTGAGAGGCTTTTTGAGACAGAGTTTGGCCTTTCCTGGGAACCCTAGTTCATCCCCGTGCAGCATGCTAAGTCACTTCAGTCGTTGCTAACTCTTTGTGACCCCATGGACTGTGTAGCCTGCCAGGCTCCTCTGTCCATGGGATTCTCCAGGCAAGAATACTGGAGTGGGTTGCCATGCCCTCCTCGAGGGGATCTTCCCGACCCAGGGATCAAACGTACATCTCTTATGTCTCCTGCATTAGCAGGCAGGTTCTTTACTACTGAGCCACCAGGGAAGCCCTAGGGCATGGCCCCGTGCAGAACAAAACTGTGGGGTCCCTGGTTTAGAGCTGCTAAGGAGACTTCCCTAGTGGTCCAGTAGCTAAGACTCCTAGCTCCTAGTGGAGGAGGCCCAAGCTCAATCCTTGGTCAGGGAACTAAATCCCACATGTCACAACTAAGAATTTATATGCCACAACTGAAGATTCCATGTGCTGCAACTAAGACCAGTGCAGCCAAATAAATAAATATATATATATATATATTTTTTTTTAAGTCTCCTAATCAGCTAAAATTTCAAGACCGCAGCCATGAAATTAAAAGATGCTCGCTCCTTGGAAGAAAAGCAATGACAAATCTAAACAGAATATTAAAAAGCAGAGACATTATTTTGCTGACAAAGATCCATCTTGTCAAAGCTATGATTTTTCCAGTAGTCATGTACGGATGGGAGATCTAGACAATAAAAAAGGCTGAGCACCAAAGAACTGATTCCTTCGAACTGTGATGCTAGAGAAGACTCTTGAGAGTCCCTTAGACTGCATAGAGTTCAAACCAGTCAATCCTAAAGGAAATCAACACTGAATATTCATTGGAAGGACTAATGCTGAAGTTGAAGCTCCAATACTTTGGCCACCCGATGCAAAGAGCTGACTCACTGGAAAAGACCCTGATGCTAGGGAAGATTGAAGGCAGGAGGAGAAGGGGGCAGCAGAGGATGAGATGGTTGGGTGGTATCAGCGACTCAATGGACATGAGTTTGCGCAAACTCCAGGAGATGGTAAAGCACAGGGAAGCCTGCCGTGCTGCAGTCCATGGGGTCGCAAAGAGTCAGATACGACTGAGCGACTGAACAACAATAAGCTTAAAAAAAAAGAACTGCTTTTTTTTAAGCAGTTGCCACCACTCCAGTCCTCACAAGATACACAATGAGCTGCTTAATCACATAGCTACCAGAGTCCTGATCTCTCCTCTCCTGCCAAGCAGGTCTCCTAAATGACTTAGCTGAATATTCGACTTCTGAATATTCTATCTTTCGCTTAAGTTCATTGACTGTACATGTAGGTACATGTTAGAACTCTTCGTTGACTAAGTCACGGTGTGTTATTTTCAAATCTAGTGGTTTTCAAAAATTTATTTTGGGTGTGGAGACATGCATAATGCGACCTAACCAATAAAAAGCTTAGCAAAGATACATACGGAATGATGTGAAAATAAATAAATAAGAATTTCCAGACAGCAACAGCAGAGCCTTCAGTCCAGCACTGGGCCCTTCTGAGTACTAAGCCCGGTGCGAATGTCTATCCATGAAGCCAGCCTGAGTAAACAGATGACAAATTGCCTTAAAAATCAGGCCAAAAAATCTGAATTTTCTCCATCACCCATTTTAGGGGAGGGTGCTTCTATGGAAGAATTTTATAGTCAGGAGAGTGCCAAGCTCAGGAGAGCAGGGCAGGAGTTGATGAAGAAGGAAACTTCAGGATGTCCCTGGGAGTCCAGTGGTTAAGACTCTGCCTTCCAGTGCAGGAGATGTGGGTTCAGTCCCTAGTCGGGGAACAAAGATCCCACATGCCGTGTAATATGGCCACAAACAAACAAGAAGCAAAGCTTCATCTCTGCACACCAAAGGTGAGCACCCTGGCATGGCATATCAGGAAGTGAGCCCAGCCTGGCCAAGGCCACAGAAAACAGGCCAGCTGCTGATGTCCAGAAGGACTCGAGAAATGTGTCTTGGTGCTCAGAGGCAGAAACAGAGGGAAGATGCCCTGCTGCGTGTCTCATACGTGGAGCCTGATGCCAGTCAATCACAGTGAGAATCTGGACCATCCTGGTCCTCCAGCCCTCAGAGAAGATGTAGCGGTGGGCAGACTGGCCCTCAGAGATAGGAAGGAACTTTCCAGGGTGCCAGGGTCACACTGCCATCAGCTGGGGTGGGAATCAGAAACATGTGCAATTAGTACATCAAACATTCCCCAGATTTCAGCCATTCCAGTGCCCTCCGCAAAGCATTTCCCCCATACCTTGCCATCCACACTTTATTTACTTGTTTTTCTTTTAAAATGACTTATTTTAGGGACTTAATTTTGAAAGAAAAGTTCATATCACTGCTGTTAACCAATATCACTTGCCCTTCCTGATGACTATTAACTAAACAAATACAGCAAAACCAAATAATACCATTAAATCCTCGCTAGACAAGCAGTGTCAGTGAAGTCTCTAAGTTTGAGGCCCTTTTTATTAAAAATAATAAGTAAGCAAGGAGAAGGACTTGCAAATGTTAGAGAAGCATGAAGACAGATGAACCTCAAACTGAAACTGGCTCTTTGATATAAGCAGAAAAATTAGAAAAGAATTTGAAAACAAGAATAGCTCTTTTGATGGAATGCAACATCACTTAATACCATGCCTGTGAACCACCTAAAATGACCTTGGGTTTTGAGAAATATGGATCAAAGTTGGTGGTTCTCAGTGTATTCCCCAGATTACCATGGAACTTACTCAAAATGCAGATTGTCAATCTCAGAAACAGGGAGTGGGTCTGTGTTTTAACAAGCATGATTCTGATACACACTCAGGGATGAGACCCACTGCTCAAAGCCCTAAAAGAAAACAGTGACGTATGTGTTGGTGGTGTGTGTGTGTGTGTGTGTGTGTGTGTGTGTCCATGCTTGTGTTTGCATAGAAAAATCTCTGTAAATATATACATTTAAATGCAAACATGGTGATACTGGAATTTCTAGATAGTTACTTCTTCTTTACATTTTCCTATAGATAGCATATTCAAAAGCAGAGACATCACTTTGCCAACAAAGGTTCGCCTAGTCAAGGCTATGGTCTTTCCTGTGGTCATGTATGGATGTGAGAGCCGGACTGTGAAGAAGGCTGAGTGCCGAAGAATTGATGCTTTTGAACTGTGGTGTTGGAGAAGACTCTTGAGAGTCCCTTGGACTGCAAGGAGATCCAACCAGTCCATTCTGAAGGAGATCAGCCCTGGGATTTCTTTGGAAGGAATGATGCTAAAGCTGAAACTCCAGTATTTTGGCCACCTCATGGGAAGAGTTGACTCATTGGAGAAGACTCTGATGCTGGGAGGGATTGGGGGCAGGAGGAGAAGGGGACGACAGAGGATGAGATGGCTGGATGGCATCACTGACTCGATGGATGTGAGTCTGAGTGACCTCCGAGAGCTGGTGATGGATAGGGAGGCCTGGGGTGCTGCAGTTCATGGGGTCGCAAAGAGTCGGACACGACTGAGCAACTGATCTGATCTGATCTGATATTGGTCATAACAGGTTTTAGTCTCAGTTTTGTTTAAAATATGTGTGTGTGTGTGCTCTGCTGCTGCTGCTGCTAAGTCGCTTCAGTCATGTCCGACTCTGTGCGACCCCATAGGCGGCAGCCCACCAGGCTCCTCTGTCCCTGGGATTCTCCAGGCAAGAACACTGGAGCGGGTTGCCATTTCCTTCTCCAATGCATGAAAGTAAAAAGTGAAAGTGAAGTCGCTCAGTCGTGTCCGAATCTTAGCAACCCCATGGACTGCAGCCTACCAGGCTCCTCCATCCATGGGATTTGCCAGGCAAGAGTACTGGAGTGGGGTGCCATTGCCTTCTCCTGTGTGTTCAGTCATGTCCAACTCTTTGCAACTCCATGGACTGTGGTCTGTCAGGCTCCTCTGTCCATGGAATTTTCCAGATAAAAATACTGGAGCAGGTTGCCATTTCCTACTCCAGGGGATCTTCCTGGCCCAGGGATCAAACTCCCATCTCTTGTGTCTCCCATATTGACAGATGGATTCTTTACCAATGCGCCACCTGGGAAGCCTATTAGTTTACAATAGGCATGCATTTTAGATATAACTTGGTTATATGAAGGGTGGATTTTGCCCCTCCCCCAAGGGACACTTGGCAATGACTGGAGGCATTTTTGGTTGTCCCTCCTGGGACAACTCACTCTAGTACTCTTGCCTGGAGAATCCCATGGGATGGAGGAGCCTGGTAGGCTACAGTCTGTGGGGTCGCAAAGAGTCGGACACGACTGAGCGACTAACACACACACACACACACACACACACACACACACACACACACACTCTGGGGGTCAGGGGGAGATGCTACCAGCTTCTAGTACATAGAAACCAGGGATGATGCTCAACACCCAACAGTGCATGAGACAGCCCACAGCAGAGGAGGATCTGGATCAAGCTGTCAATAGGGTCAAGGTTTAGAAACCCCGGTTATAACCAGAAAACAGAAATGACGCATATTCCATTCTGAAGTCCTACTGCTGCTCTTCACTGGGCATGTTTTACCCCCATTAGCTTCTCTCACCTTCACAGGAACATTATAAGCTGAAAGTTACCCTCCAGTTACAGAGGAAGAAACCGAGGCTCAGAGAGTTATATGCTTTGAACCAAACCCTACCATCATGCCCCAACCACATCCTGACCGTCAGGAAGTCTCCCCTGCAGAGGGATCCCCTCACACATCCATGGGCTCAAGCCCCCTCTCTGACCCCATCAGCAACCAGAGCCCAGCCTCAGCCTGGGTGTTGAGTCCTGCAGACCCACCTCCAGAGGCTCCTCAGCTCCTCACAGGGGCTCCTGTTGTCCTTGCTTCCTCGTAAAGAACAAACCTTTGATGTTGGCTTTTGGGTCAGGCATTAACCCCACCCCGCCCCATTCATCAATATTCTCCAGTTCCTTGTGACACCCTCCTGGGTTACCAGCTGAAAGGCTGGGGATGCAGCCACCTCTGACATGGCTGGGGTTTAAGTCTTTTAAAGATCATAAGTATCTCTTGCCCCAATTCTTATTAAAGTTATCTCATTCTTTTTCTTCTTCACTCCATTGTTCTTCGAAACCAAGACTGAGTTGTTGGCATAAAAAATTGAACACTGAGAAGATCCCCCAAGAGATCTAGTTCCACACTGCCCCCACATCCCCACCCCAGGTCTTCTTCTTCTCAATCTATCTTATAAAACATTACTGTGACAGACTTCCCGGGTGGCTCAGTGGATAGGAAACCACCCACCAATGCAGGGGACAAGGGTTCGATCCCTGGTCCAGGAAGATTCTACAAGCCGTGGAACAACTGAGCCCGTGCGCCACAACTACTGAGCCTGTGTTCTAGAGCCCGGGAGCCGCAGCTGCTAAAGCTGCACACTCAAGGGCCCATGAGCCACAGCTAATAAAACGCAAGTACCGAAGCCCATGCATCTAGAGGCTGTGCTCTGAAACAAGGGAAACCAAACAATGAGAAGCCAGTGCTCCACAACTAGAGATAGCCCAAGTGCAACAGTGAAGACCCAGTACAACCATAAATAAATAAATAAAGCAGTGCGGACATGTCAAAAAAAAATTACCGTGGCTTTTAACAAGGAATTCTACAGGTTGGATTTCTTCTAAATGACACCCCTTACCCAGCTGCAGAGAATTCCCTAAAGATATATACCTCTTTCCAAAGGGACAGGGTGGACCCAAGTGTTGTTGGGTGGACTCTGTGTGTTGCTTTTTGGGGCAATTGTTGGTTCCAAGAGCATGGTTTGTGCAAAGCCCACCTGATTGGCAGCAGTAAACAGCCGCCGCCCAGGGAGTTTTAGGAACAATAAAAGGAGGGAAGACAGGATGAGACTGGAGTGTCTCTGGGCTCATGTGGAAATAATCATTTCTAAGAAAAACAACAAATTAAACATTTAAAGGAGCTTCCTGCTGCATGTTTTAAGATCTGGTTTGACTGGAATTACATCAAAAGGCATAAAATATAAACATTTCTCAGAGTGTCTTTCCCGACCTCCGTCCCACCCACCCTCACTCCCCATAAACACACACACACACACACAGTCACCGGCAATCAAATGTTAAAACGGAAACAGAACTTTAAAGTCACATGCGCCAGCCCCTCTTCCTTCCCTGGAGTGACAAGGAAACAGGCCATGGTGGGGTGGTCACAGGTGGGCAAGGGACTTGTCCCCAAAGGACCAGCAAGTGTGGGCAGAGATGAGTACTGAGGTAGGGCGGCTGGACCGTGAATGCTTCGTCCGTACCAGGTGAGAGGTCAGCACTTTGCAACTCTCAGCTGTTTTATTCTCCATCTGCCCCACAAGACAGATACCATCCTCACTCCCATTATACAGATGAGGAAGCTGAGGCACAGTGCGTGCATGGTTAGGCACCCAGTCCTGCCCGACTCTTTGCTACCCATTGGACTGTAGCCCTCCAGGCTCCTCTGTCCATGGGATTCCACAGCAGGTTCCCAATTAATCGATTTGAGTGAATAGAAAGTCAAGACTCCAAGAACTGATTTTGAGGGAAATCAGTACAGAGCTGCACGTACCTAAAATTTACCACAAGCCATTTAGCTTGATCCTCATCATAACTCTTGAGGCTTCCCAAGCGGCACAGTGGTAAAGAATCTGCCTGCCAATGCAGGAGACACAGGAGACCTGGGTTTGATCCCTGGGTCACAAAGATCCCTTGGCAAAGAAAATGGCAACTCACTCCAGTATTCTTGCCTGAGAAATCCCATTAACAGAGGAGCCTGACAGGCTACAGTCCACTGGACTGCAAAAAGTTGGACTCTACTGAGCGCGCACACACTGCGCCCTGCCATGCACTGAGCACTCTTCCAGGATCTGGGGCTGCAGCCGGACTTGCCAGATTAAAATACTAAATGCCCAGTGAACTTTGAATTTCAGGCAAACAATGAATGCCATAACTCTAAGTCAAGTGGGATGACCTTTCCAAGGATGGGATAAGCAAGAAGGCATTTCCAACCACATCCTGCAGAGAGGAGCAATCAGGGGATGGAAAGCACAGGGCTGTACTTCTCGAGCTTGCTCTGCTCTCTTGCCTCTGCCCCTCTGTCCTTGCCTCTCTTTCCACCTGGGGTACCTCTCTCCAACCCCAGCCCCTTTACCTGCAGCACACCTGCTTCCTGGAGAGGGATGGAAAGCTTTCCCACAGGTGGAGACACCTCTGCAGCATTCCTAATCATCTTCTCCATGCCCCCATCCCATGCCCTGTCCCCTGGGCACTGTCTTATGAGGAGTCACAGGTTCCCTGAAACCCAGATGTGAGCCTCTGGGAACAAAAGTGGGAGGAGATAGGAGGGGAGGGAGCTTGCTTACCAAGCATACCTCTAACTTTGGGCACTGGGCCAAACATCTTGCACGTGGGGTCATGGAATTGTCTTTCATCCTCCCAACCTAACTTGCAGTCAATCTGATGGTTGGCCAGTGAGAAAATGGGGTCAGCAGGTCGTGATCACTCAGCTAATAATAGTAAGTGGTGGCCAGGGACTTGAACCTAGCCTCCTTGATCCCAGGCATGGGCTCTGTTCCTCAAGGCCACACTGCAGGACAGGTTTGCTGGGTGGGGTTTAGGACATCCGTCACTCAGCACAAGGAAGTGATAGGAGTAGAGGGCAGAAAGAGGGGGCTGAGGGACAGGAGGGCAGAGGAGACGGGGGGAGGAAGGATCAAACTGGGGTGTGTGTGTGTGTGTGTGTGTGTGTGTGTGTGTGTGTGAACATCATTAACTCCACTCAGCACCATTACATACCATGGAAACAATGATCCACACAATCCTAAGGTCTGCTTCATTCTTCCATCTGTTTATTCTTTGCATCTTTAATAACGCTTATTATTTGTGTGTTCCTGTTGCCGAGCTGAGCACAGGGCACCCTTATCTCTTCCCATCCTCACATCCTATGAGGCTAGGACTTTGGGACCTTCACTTTATAGCTGAAGAAACAGAGGCTCAGAGTGACTGAAGACTCCCTCAAGGACACCCAGCTAGAAAGTGCCCAAACCACATGGTGAAATCACCTGTGCTGGTCATCACCAGGCCCTGTAGCCTCCCACACCGGCTTCCATCACAATGGGCCCCGTGTTTGCATGGAGTCCAGGGACTGCCCCGCAGGGACTCGCACCTTAGAGGGGACAACAGTCAAGGAGGAAGCGGCAATGCTGTCAGTGACATGATTCCCCGGAATGGTGAGCAATTCTTGATCGAGTTCCAGACAGAACAAAATATATTGCCCCTCCGTTTACACAGTAGATCTATTCCTGGAAAAGTCAGTGAATATTAAAGACTTTGCAAAAACTGCCTAGTGTTTCAGTGTCATGTGAAATTGGGTTCTAGACCTGGATGATGATAAACGGTTCTTTGCTACAGGAATGGCTAGGGATGGGGGTTCAAAAGTCATGTGGGCAGCAGGACAGGTGAGCTGCTTTGTGTCTTCTGGGACATTTGGCATTGCTGGCTTCTGCCCACAAATGCCAGCTGCCCCTCAGCTATTGTGACAAGCAAAGCTGTGTGCCCCCAAACATGTACAGTGTTCCCTGAAGGGAGGCGTCATGGCTCTAGAACAAAGTTGTCAAGAGTCCCCATGGGACCGAGGAAAGAAAGAAAATCAGGCCACAAGGAAGCAGACTAAGTTGTACAGATGCCAAAGGGTCAGGCCATATGGATGCCGACGCCTTCTAACTGTCCTTCCATGAGAATGAGGCTGCTAAATTTCAAGGTCAATTGTGTTCTTGCTCTGATGTGTATGCTTAACAGTCCCATCCTGGATGAAATGCCAGTGAGCTCAGGTGGTCACTGAAGAGCTGGCAACCCAATCCCACCCCCATATTTTAACTATTTCAAACAAATTATTCTGGTCCACAAAATCCCAGATTGGTGATGCCTGGGGTATAATGGAAAGCAGAGAATGTGTCATCAGAATTAGTTCAGCCCCATCCTCCCATTAGCAAGGAAAGCAGCCTTGAACTGGCCTCTGAGCTTCTCGATGCCTGTTTCCTACTCTGCTAACAAAATAGCAGCTGCATTATTAAAGCTCATCAGGTATTAGACTCTATGCAACTTGAGTTTAGGGTCTTGTCACTATCCTCACAGCAATCTAAGGTATGTTTGATTATCCCCATTACACAGATGAGAAAATGGAGGCACAAAAAAGTTAAAATGAGTGAGTCAGGCGCTTGGACCCAGAGTCTGAGGACACATGACATTTGGTGAGAGCACTTATCTAGAATTAGAATAACAGATATTAAGATGTTTTTGCAAAGGCAGGGGCCTTATTGTTTGTTCCACTTAAGAGTTTTATGCAGAGCTTACTTACAGGATAAAGAGAGGAACTAAACCTTTTTCCAGCCCAACTGGGAGGCTCACATATGCAGATGAGGCGTGGAGCCTAAGGGACAATAAAGCCTCCCCTCCCCCTGGTGGGGAGGTGCCCATGGTGGTCCTTGATGTTACCTCATCCTTCACTCAGCAGAGGTCTTTGCACCTGTTTGGTGCCAGGCTGAGTGGTCAGGAGTCTGAAGGAATCCGGAGGCCATGGCAAGTGATGCACCAGCTTTAGAAAGCTAACCCACACATGGGGACAGTAGAAGGCAGGGGACAAAGAAGATACGGCGTGAGGATCAATAATGTGGCAGGGAAGTAAGTGACGGGGGCAGTGAAGAGAGGAGAATAAACCCCAGCGCTCAATGTCAGAACCCAAATGAAAGAACAGATCCAGAGGGCCCAAGATGAGAACAACACCCATTCTATCCCCTGCCAGGGTCTCCTCTGTGACACGTGTGCTGACCTTCCCCCCATCCCCACTGCCCCACCACCGTATAGGGTCTGTACCACAAAGAACACGTGTGAACCTTGCTCCTGAAAGCATGGTCCACTGACCCCCAGCATCACAACCAGGAAGAGGATCTGGATGCCAGTCCATATGCACTGAAACAAACCCTTGATTTTAACAAAGTTTCCCCCACACGGTGCACATTTTCTTAAAGCCAAGGAGCTCTGCTGGAGGGCATGCGAGCCACTGATGAGTGCCAATGCTCTGCAAGGCACTGGCTGAAGAAGGAAGAGCAGACTTAGCGCAGAAAGTGAGTAGAGATTCCAGGGAGTGATGTGTTGTGAAGAACGATTAAGCCTGGCAGAGAGTGAGGGAGGCTTTTCTGAGATGATACTTGACCTTGGAATTAAATATCAGTAGTCAACCAGTTTGGACGCAAGTGTGTCCCAGGCAGAGGGGACAGCACGGCCAAGTCTGTTGGGGCTTGGTGTGCTGGGAGAATGGGAGCAGGCCAGGGCTCCTGGTGCTGATGTGTGATGGGAAGATGCTGTGTGCAGGTCTGACTGCCTTCCAGGGAAGCCTCTGCAGAATGCCCAGCACCTTCAAATCTAAGTGAAAGCCCTGTTCTCAAGCTTTCCTTGAGAGACTGATTCCTAATTGTAGTTGGACAATCACTCGTGCAAGGATTTGAGCATCACACCTTTTACGGGCATCAGATTCTTTCATCTCACCAGAGCCCCTGAAATAGGTCCCCATTTTACATGAGAAAACAGGACAGGGAGGTGCCCTAGACCCCACCTACACCTACATTTTTTTTCGCTTTCTACCTGTCTCACCCTCAAATCTCCAAAACTGAGCTTTCAGGCCCAGGGTCCCAGCCCTAGCAAAAATCCAGAACTTGTATTTCATTTCTCTGAGAAAAACCTCAAAACCAGACCTTTCTGGATGGCTCAAAGAATTCAAGGAAGGAAGATAAGAGGAAAAGATATAGGTTGCTAGCTCTTTGGCTCTTTTGTAGTTTCCGTGGGTGGGTGGGTCAGGACGTATTAAAATCACAAAAGAAGGACATCTTTAAAACTCTCAGTGAGGAGGGTTTTGTAAACTGGAGGTTATCTGGGCTTCCATCAGAATGCATAAGCAGCCTTTTCATCTGGTTTTACAGCCATACCTGGGCTAGCAGAATCCCCGCCCCAGTCTACACCCCAAAATCCCCAGTCAGGATCTTCTTTTGTTGATTTCAAACAAATGTTCCTTTCCCAGAATAAAGGGAGGGAAACAGCAGGGTGGGGCCAGAGGAAAATGCTGCCCTGATCAGGAACTTAAAACAGTCAAGGGTATGCACAATGCTAAACCTATAAGGCAGTGAAAGATTCAAACAATCAAAAGAGACATCAATAGAGGTTCAGCTTAAAATTGTTAAAAATCCACATGGCGAAGTGTGATGTAGCTGCTGTACAACAACACTGAGGATTATATGTTAATATCACCACGTATTGTTACGGTTAACAAGTGGCAGGACAAGTATGGCTTCATTTTTGTAAAACAAGTGTATAAATATAAATAGAATGTAGGATGTTGAACTAATTAAAGCTCAGCTTTGATCACACCCTTATTACAATAAGTAATTCACATAAATATATTTTAAAATCTTACTACATTACTACAAAGTTGGAGCATTATTACTACCCCTAATCTTCATGAGGGACTTACCTGGTAGCTCAGATATAAAGAATCTGCCTGCAAAGCAGGAGACTTGCAGGACATGCAGGTTCAATCCCTGGGTCAGGAAGATCCCCTGGAGTAGGAAATGGCAACCCATTCCAGTATTCTTGCCTGAAAAATCCCATGGACGGAGGAGCCTGGCAGACTACAGTCCAGGGAGTCACAGAAGAGTTGGACATGATGGAGCAACTCAACAAGAAAAATAATCTTCATGAACTAGGTCCACCGCATAAGGGACCCATTACTCAAGCCAAGGAAGCTGAGATTTGAAAGGTTAAATGCATGTTTAGATCATGTACGTAACAAGCAGGAACCATCTTGTTAACCTCTCATTGTTTCTTGCGTTCTTGCATGTTTTTTCACTTACTATATGGTCTTACTCCTTGAAAGAAAAGCTATGACAAACCTAGTGAAAGAAAGTGAAAGTGAAAGTTGCTCAGTCGTGTCTGACTCTGCAACCTAGACAGTGTATTAAAAAGCAGAGACATTACTTTGCCAACAAAAGTCCGTATAGTCAAAGCTATGGTTTTTCCAGTAGTCATGTATAGATGTGAAAGTTGGACCATAAAGAAGACTGAGTGCCGAAGAATTGATGCTTTCAAACTGTGTGGTGCTGGAGAAGATTCTTGAGAATCCCTTGGACTACAAGGAGATCAAACCAGTCAATCCTAAAGGAAATCAACACTGAATATTCACTGGAAGGACTGATGCTAAAGCTGAAGCTCCAATACCTTGGCCATGTGATGAGAAGAGCCGAGTCATTGGAAAAGACCCTGATGCTGGGTAAGACTGAAGGCAGGAGAAGGGGATGACAGAGGACAAGATGGTTGAATGGCATCACCAACTCAATGGACATGAGTTTGAGCAAACTCAGGGAGATGGTGAAGGACAGGGAAGACTAGTGTACTACAGTGCAAGTGCAAGGCGTTGCAAAGAGTGGGACATGATTGAGCAACTGAACGACAATGTGGTACCGTGTGTGTGTGCACACGCATGCTCAGTTATTTTCTATTCTTTGGGACCCCATGGACTCTATCCCACCAGGCTCCTCTGTCCATGGAATTTTCCAGCCAAGAATACTGGAGTGGGTTGCCATTTCCTACTCCAAGCGATCTTCCCAGCCTAGGGATCAAACCCAAATTTCTTGCGTCTCCTGCATGGCAGGCAGATTCTTTACCACTGCACCACCTGAGAAGCCCATTATGTGGTTCCAAGATACCTTATCAATTTGGGTGTTGGCACCTGGTGGGTAAAAATTAGCTCAGTTCATAGGATGTAGGGAAGGATGCAGTCAAAGCCTTTCAGTTCAGTTCAGTCACTCAGTTGTGTCTGACTCTTTGTGACCCCATGAATCGCAGCACGCCAGGCCTCCCTGTCCATCACCAACTCCAGGAGTTCACTCAGTCTCATGTCCATCGAGTCAGTGATGCCATCCAGCCATTTCATTCTCTGTCCTCCCCTTCTCTTCCTGCCCCCAATCCCTCCCAGCATCAGAGTCTTTTTCAATGAGTCAACTCTTCCCAAGAGGTGGCCAAAGTGCTGGAGTTTCAGCTTTAGCATCATTCCCTCCAAAGAAATCCTGGGGCTGATCTCCTTCAGAATGGACTGGTTGGATCTCCTTGCAGTCCAAGGGACTCTCAAGAGTCTTCTCCAATACCACAGTTCAAAGGCATCAATTCTTCGGCACTCAGCTTTCTTCACAGTCCAACTCTCACATCCATACATGACCACTGGGAAAACCATAGCCTTGACTAGACTGACCTTTGTTGGCAAAGTAATGTCTTTGCTTTTCAATATGCTGTCTAGGTTGGTCATAACTTTTGTTCCAAAGAGTAAGTGTCTTTTAATTTCATAGCTGCAGTCACCATCTGCAGTGATTTTGGAGCCCCCAAAATTAAAGTCTGACACTGTTTCCACTGTTTCCCCATCTATTTCCCATGAAGTGATGGGACCAGATGCCATGATCTTCATTTTCTGAATGTTGAGTTTTAAACCAACTTTTTCACTCTCCTCTTTCACTTTCATCAAGAGGCTTTTGAGTTCCTCTTCACTTTGTGCCATAAGGGTGGTGTCATATGCATATCTGAGGTTATTGATATTTCTCCCAGCAATCTTGATTCCAGCTTGTGCTTCTTCCAGCCCAGTGTTTCTCATGATGTACTCTGCATATAAGTTAAATAAGCAGGGTGACAATATACAGCCTTGACGCACTCCTTTTCCTATTTGGAACCAGTCTGTTGTTCCATGTGCAGTTCTAACTGTTGCTTCCTGTCCTGCATACAAATTTCTCAAGAGGCAGATCAGGTGATCTGGTATTCCCATCTCTTTCAGAATTTTCCACAGTTTATTGTGATCCACACAGTCAAAGGCTTTGGCATAGTCAATAAAGCAGAAATAGATGTTTTTCTGGAACTCTCTTGCTTTTTCGTTGATCCAGTGGATGTTGGCAATTTGATCTCTGGTTCCTCTGCTTTTTCTAAAACCAGCTTGAACATCTGGAAGTTCACGGTTCACGTATTGCTGAAGCCTGACTTGGAGAATTTTGAGCATTACTTTACTAGCCTGTGAGATGAGCACAATTGTGCGGTAGTTTGAGCATTCTTTGGCATTGCCTTTCTTTAGGATGCCTTTAGAGCCTGGCAAATCAAAGTCTGAATCCTGACTGCCGAATTGGAAACTCCCACTAGAATGTCAGTTCCACACAGCTCTTGACCTTGGCTGTCGTCTTCCTGTTTCTCTCCCCAGGAATCACCTTCTCTCCCCAAGAATCAACCCGTCTGGGTTCTAAATCAAAGCATAAAAAAGATCTGGGTATGGCAAGAATTATTCTGGGTAATCTCATCAATCATGTACAAAAATCCTGTCAACAGGGATTTTGTAAATAAATCCTGAGTAGGGATGATGGGTGGGAAAGAAATGGATCCCCTTCCATGTGAATGAGGCATGGATAAGGTATTGGAATGGAGAGGATAGCCTCTGAAGAGTACCTATTCATATGCAAAATATGCAGCCAAGGACTTCTTCTTCAGGGTGTATATAGTTAAATTGTGTGGTGTGTGGTTTAGTCGCTAAGTTGTGTCAGCTCCTGGGACCCCCCAGGGACTGCAGTCTGCCAGGTTCCTCTGTCCATGGGATTCTCCAAGCAAGAATACTGGAATGGGTTGCCATTTCCTTCTCCAATATGGTTAAACTGGCTGCAGTTAAATGCACATTGGATGATTCTTCTATAGCTTAAAACATTGAGGTGAATATGAAGACCAGTGAGCAGAGGCAGTAACACAAACGCTAGGAAGACAGAGATCATTCCATATGTGTATATTTCTCAGACTACCCGAGGATGACAATATGTCCTATGAAAACTTGCACCCACTGTTTCCCTCCTGAGCACCTCAAAAACATTTTCTCCAACCATCAAGCTCTACAGCATTTGATCCCGAGTCTGGACTTCAGGCCCATCTGTAGCAGGAAAACCCACAGGGCACTTCGCTGGATGGAGCAGAATGGTTCTGAGTCTGAGCAAACCAAGAACAGGAGCCTAATGAGAGTGCAGGATTGGGACCACGGTGCACACGGGCCAGGCAGGGCTCCTATGTGACTCAGGCGGATGACGATGGGGTCTGGGACTCTGTGGCAACCAGCATGCCCCATTGTCCACAACAGTCCAGCAAGGAAGGCTGGTCAGGCATGGCCACACCTGATATCTGGAGAAAAGCTGGCAATCCTGATACAGCTCTTGATTTCAAATGCTGGTGATTAACTTGAGATTTTTCTTTAGCAATATGAGCCAAACAGAATGCGTTGGGGCCCAATCTGACCTACAGTCCTCTGGCTTGCAAAGTCTAGGTTAAAATTTAGAAAGTGATTTGTCATACTAATTTTTTAAGGCTCTCTATTTCATGGGACCAAGTGGCCAAGGTCACTTCAATCATTTCTTTTGAAGCCTTAATTACCTTTCAAGAGTCACCGAAATTGGCAACCAAATGTGTGTTTGTGGTGGGGGGGCGGTGGTGGGAACATTTTGAGAACTTTTCACAGAGGTCCTTGTCAATATAGCTGGTAAGCAAAAGTACTCCAAATTCATCTGAAAGAATTCCACAGATTTGGAGATTAGCTAAGAACGCAAAGGTCAGTCCAGGCTCCTACAAAAAAAAAAGGGAGAAGCTGGGGAGACAGGGAAAGGAAATACCAGAAGGAAGAATACGAACAGGTTAGCAGTATGTGAGGAGGTGAAACTGTGGGAAGGGCTGCCTGGTAACCAGTTATGAACAGAATAAGACATTTGACTTTTCTGGCCAAGAAATAAACTGAGAAAATGCAAGACATAGAAACAACTTGAATTTTCTAAGTATATGCTCATTATCAAGTTAATGTTAATTGTTTTGTCTATTCCACTATACCCCTTCATAAGAGATCCTGGTTTCCAAGTGGTTCAGGCTCTTAGTCCAGAGGTGGTTACCTGACCCAAGCTAAGCCAATAGGAGCCTTCCCCAGCTCCAGGCCCCATGATGAACAAGGCAGAGCTTCAAAGCCATCCTGTCTCCAGCTGGGAAAAGTGTGCTGTGTATGAGATGCCTATTTTTCTTGACTGGAGAACCTTGTTGCCCCATCGTTGACAGGAGCCTGTTTCAGAGGCCCAGCAGCATTGCAGTTATTGGTTATTTGGCCCCTCCATGGACTTGGGCAGCCAATGAATGATCATTTTGCTTAAGCTGTTTTGATCTGGTTGCAGTCACTCATCATCACTGCCTTTCACCAGCAAGGTGATGACATGGAGACACGGTGTAGAATATTATCATGTGGGCACTTGCACTGGATGTGAAGCTACCTAGGAGCTTCTTAAGTATCCAGGGAAGCAAACTGCCTCCTCAGCAGGGCACCAAATTCCTACCAGGAAAATCCACCTTGAATCCAGCTACCCAGCAATGCACAATATTCTCCTTTCATAAACACACCCTTCAAAACAGCATTATCCTTTATTGAGTTCTTCCCTTCCTTATACCTCAAAGTGCCTTTTAAGAGCAAGCAACATTTGGCAGCTTCAGCAAAACGAAGAAAAAAGGCTGACTGCCATAACTGAAGAATGTAAAAAAATTTTTTTTAGTTCCAAAATTCCTTGAGAGAGAAAAAAACAAAAACAATTGCAGGTTGTTCAGGGGATAGGATGGGGGAACACGATGGTGTGGATCATAGGAATATTTGTTTTTAAATGAAACTTCCATTTGTACTGTAGGAAGCGTTAAGGACTGGATTATTCAGGCAATCATTTATTTCTAAAGCACACTTCATGTGTCCACAGAGAACTCAAGAGTCCCCAATTACTTGGGTCATTTTTCCCTTCTTAAATTCACAGTACTTAGAAAATTTAAAAAAAAATTTTTTTAAAGAAAACTGAAAACTTGAGAGAAATCAAGTTCTTTTGATAACCCATTCCAATAAGAATGGTATCCACATGGATAAGAAACTAAACCTCATTCCAGATTTTATTCTGAGGTTCAACCTGGATTTAGAAAAAGCAGAGGAACCAGAAATCAAAATGGATCCGTTGGATCATCAAAAAAGAAAAAGAGTTGCAGAAAAACATCTATTTCTGCTTTACTGACCGACACCAAAGACTTTTACTGTGTGGATCACAACAAACTGGAAAATTCTTAAAGAGATGGGGATACCAGACCACTTTACCTGCCTCCTGAGAAATTTGTATGCAGGTCAAGAAGCAACAGTTAGAACCCGACATGGAACAGACTGGTTCCAAATTGGAAAGGAGTACGTCAAGGCTGGATATTGTCACCCTGTTTATTTAACTTCTATGCAGAGTACATCATGAGAAACTCTGGGCTGGATTAAGCACAAACTGGAATCAAGATTGCTGGGAGAAATATCAATAACCTCAGATATGCAGATGACACCACCCTTATAGCAGAAAGCAAAGAACTAAAGAGCGTCTTGATGAAAGTGAAAGAGGAGAGTGAAAAAGCTGGCTTAAAACTCAACATTCAAAAAACCAAGATCATGGCATCTGGTCCCATCACTTCATGGCAAATAGATGAATAACCAATGGAAACAATGACAGACTTTGTTTTCCTGGGCTCCAAAATCATTGCAGATGGTGACTGTAGCCATGAAATTAAAAGACGCTTGCTCCTTGGGAGAAAAGCTATGACAATCTAGACAGCATATTAAACAGCAGAGACATTATTTTGCCGACAAAGGTCCGTGTAGTCAAAGCTATGGTTTTTCCAGTAGTAATGTATGGCTGTGAGTTGGACCATAATGAAAGCTGAGTGCTTTCATTGAAATTCTTCTTCATTGCAATTCAAAGCAATTCTTCCTCATTGAAGAACTGATGCTTTTGAACTGTGGTGTTGGAGAAGACTCTTGAGAGTCCCTTGGACTGCAAGGAGATCAAACTAGTCAGTCCTAAAGGAAATTAGTCCTGAATATTCATTGGAAGAACTGATGCTGAAGTTGAAACTCCAATACTTTGGCCACCTCATGCAAAGAACTGATTCATTGGAAAACACCCTGATGCTGAGAAAGATTAAAAGCAGGAGGAGAAAGGAACAACAGAGGATGAGATGGTTGGATGGCATTGTCAACTCGATGAACCTGAGTTTGAGCAAGCTCCGGGAGTTGGTGATTGACAAGCAAGCCTGGCCTGCTACAGTCCATGGGGCCTCAAAGAGTCAGACACAACTGAGTGACTGAACTAAACTGAACGGTACTTTGGACAAAATGCTTTTTTCCCTTAAGAAAACCACATATTTTGCAAAAGCTTTTAAAAAAAAAAAAACTCTGCTCCAAAGGTGTTTAAATTGATATGACATTCTATTTCTTTTTTTTACATCAAATGCAAGATTATGTCACAGGTACACTACAGACCCATGACAAAAGGTTAAGAAAAGAGTTGACAAGAAGGAAGAAAGGTAAGTTCACAGTGAAGGAACCTGGCAAACATCACCTAGGTGAGGTGATCAAGTTTACCATCAGCTGTGTTAAGTCATGATGTGAAGAGAAGGACACTTTACTTCTGGGGGTCTTCTTCCCCAAAACCTATCCCCCTGGCCAAAATCCCAAGTGAGGGACATTCTACAAAATCCACGGCCAGCACTCCTCAAAACCATCAAGGTTATCAAAACTAAAGGAAGTGTGAAAACCAGTCACAGCCAAAAGGAGCCTAAGGAGACACGGTAACAGAACATCCTGAGTGGGATCCTGACCCAGGAAAAGGACACTGAGGAAGAACTAAGCAAATCCACATGAAGTATGGACTTTTCTTTAAAATAATATATTTCATTTTTTTATATTGTATATATCAATACTGCTGCCGCTGCTGCTAAGTCACTTCAGTCATGTCTGACTCTGTGCGACCCCAGAGACAGCAGCCCACCAGGCTTCCCCGTCCCTGGGATTCTCCAGGCAAGAACACTGGAGTGGGTTGCCATTTCCTTCTCCAATGCATGGAGTGAAAAGTGAAAGTGAAGTCTCTCAGTCATGTCCGACTCTAGCGACCCCATGGACTGCAGCCTACCAGGCTCTTCCATCCATGGGATTTTCCTGGCAAAAGTACTGGAGTGGGGTGCCATTGCCTTCTCCGAGTGGGGTGCCATTGCCTTCTCTCTATGTATCAATAGTAGAGTGATATATACTATATCAATCAATAGATTGTATATATCAATAGTAGCTCATTAATTATAACAAAAATACAATTTATATACAATTAATCAAAATGTTAACTAGCATGTTAACGAAAGAGGAAACTGGGTGTGAAATGCTTTGTACCATCTTTGCAACGTTTCTGTAAATTTGAAACTATTTTAAAATTAAAAAAATTTATTTAAAAAATAAGCATTGTAATCTTGTCTGATAATGCTTTTCGCTTATTTGAAGAAAAAATATTTTAAAAATTGATTTTAAAATGTTCGATGTTGAATTTGAGACTTAATTTAGATCATATTCCCTTTTTTTTTTTAATTTGGCCACACTATGCAGTGTGCAAGATCTCAGTTCCCTAATCAGGGATGGAACCCATGCCCCCTGCAGTGCAAACACAGAGTCCTAACCACTGAACCACCAGGGAAGCCCCTAGATTATATTTGTAAATTTCCAAAATCGAATATATTTTAGTTTTTCATCAATAATTCTTATCATTCATCCAGATTTCAATTTAAACCAAGATTTAAACATAGATTTAAGGCTAAATATATGATCTTTCATTTTTCGCTATTTAAAAAGTTACAGCTGCTGTTTTGGTTGTTAGTCCATTGTCTTCTTAGACCAAGGATAGAAGTGAAGGGAAAGAAGTGGACTCAGTGAGAATCAGCTCTTCTTTAGACACTTTGTTATGAAGGGGACAGAAAACACCCTGGTGACAGAGCAAACTTGTGGTGAAGGGGGGATGGCTCCTTTAACGAGGGTGAGGCCAGGCAAGTTTGAAGGTCTACACGGAGGTTCTCACCTGGGGTGATTCTGCACCCAGAGAGCATGTGGCAATGTCTGGAGACATTTTTGGTTGTCACACTTCAGGGGGAAGCACTAAGATCTAGTAGGTAGAGGTCAGGTCACATTAACATCCCACTATGCACACCTCAGTCTCCCCAAGAGAGAATGAACCCACATGTCAATAGTACTGAGGCTGAACATGGAGCTCTGCTCAGTATTATGTGGCAGCCTGGATGGGAGGGGAGTTTGGGGGAGAAAGGATACATGTATGTGTATCACTGAGTCCCTTCATTGTTCACTTGAAACTATCACAACATTGTTAATTATAAAATAAAAAGGTTTTTTAAAAAAGAATCCCAAACTAACATTTGACTGGTAAAACAAAATGAAGTGATTTTCAGACATGCAGGAACTCAGGGGGTTCATCGCAGAGACACTCTCTGAGAGAACGACTAAAGAATTTTTTCAGCAAAAGAAATAATAAATCCAAGACAGAGGAAGATGTGGAAATCCCAAAACAGATCAAAGAAACTAACAATATTAGATTTCAGTCTGAACATTTGTTGATTCATAATGTTGTAAAAATAGTAAAAAATAATATGGAACTAGAAATTGCAAAGTGGAACAAGGAGCAAGGAGGAAGACAAGGACAGGGAAGAATCCAGAGATTCTTACCTTGTTTGGGACATAGACAAAGATTAAATCCTATAGTCAAGGCTATGGTCTTTCCAGTAGTCATGTATGGATGTGAAAGCTGGACCATAAAGAAGGCAGAGTGCCAAAAAATTGATGCTTTTGAACTGTGGTGCTGGAGAAGACTCTTGAGAGTTGCCTGGACAGCAAGGAGATCAAACCAGTCAGTCTTAAAGGAAATCAACCCTGAATATTCATTGGAAAGACGATGCTGAAGCTAAAACTCCAATACTTTGGCCACCTGATACGAAGAGCCAACTCATTGGAAAAGACCCTGATGCTGGAAAAGATGGAAGGCAGGAGAAGCGGGCAACAGAGGATGAGATGGTTGGATGGCATCACCGACTCAATGAACATGAACTTGGGCAAATTCTGGAGGATAGTGAGGGACAGGGAAGCCTGGCGTGCTTCAGTCTATGGGATCTCCAAGAGTCGGACATGACTTGGTGACTGAACAACAACAAAGATTAAACAAAGACTGTCCTGCAATGAGCACAGAAAGGCAAAGCATCAGATGAGAGCAGGAGACTGACATCAGCACCCGGGAAGAGGCAGAGATCACAGAGAGAGAAGAATGTCACGCTGATTCTCAGCAGATTTCTGATTTCTCCTTCCCATTCTCACAGGTCAAACCTCACTGTGATCCTTAAATTCTTCAAAACTTTGTGTGTAAGTGAGTTTGACTAGATGTCTGCTGTTTACAACAAAACTATCTTTACCTAGACTCATGTTCATTGTTTAAAGTTTGGGAAAGACTGGAAAACATAAAGAAAACTTTTATTTTATTTAAGTACAAGCAGTTGCATGGAGAGCTACCAGTTAGGTCTCAATCAACAGCGACCTCATTTTTGCCTCCCCATACCAATTTTGCTTGTAGTAACTATAGTGATAGGATGTCAGCCTGAAGTTGATGGTAGGCATCTCACCACCCAGAGGGGATAATGTGCCTTGGAAAGAAGTCAAGAGAGGAAAGTAAAATTGAGAGCTAGAAGGTGATTGTTGATGATATCTTTTAGCTCCTGGATCCAGCTGTACCTGAAGCTACCAGCCTTCTCAAGAAAATGAGCCAATAAATTCCCTCTTCCATCTGAGCCAGTTTTCATAGGGTTTCCATTCATCTGCAATTAAATAACCTTCAAGAAGCTTCTTAGGTTAGAAACCTGTGCGAAAGGGTCATAAAACAGTGCTCCTTTTCAACTCTAAGCCAGGAAGAAAGAATATGGAGTGCTGGCTAGAAACCTCTGGCACCCGCCCTCTCTTTTTTTTTTTTTCAATTTATCTGAGGAAAAAACATATTCGGAGTTTTACACTCAGAGGATTAAGAAGGGGGCCAAGAGGAGAGGTGAGGGGGAAGTGGAACCTTCTCTCTGAATAAAAACAGGGACATTGTCGACACCAGAAATGCCAGGCCAAAAAGGAGGGCCGCGTTGACAGCAGCTTAACCACCCACCGATGTCAAGAGCTGGACAGGCTGACGCGGAGCCCACAGGTGGGCGTGGGGGTGGAGTCTGGACTTGAACCTGGCCAGCCCGGAACTCATTTTCTCTTGGCCCGCTGTAACTTCCTGTTTTCCAAGGGGGAGGAGGCGTTTTGTTAAACACAAGCCTCTCTCGGCTTAGCGAGCGGACAGCAAGAATTTCTCACAAAACACTATTTTTGCCGCATTCAATGTTGATGAATCAGACGCCAGCGGATCCAATTTATTTTATACAAAACAGTCTGTGATGATGGGAAGGTCCTCGCAAGGCTGGTGGGTTTTATTGAGAGCAGAAGACGAAATGAATCATTCCAAGATGTTAAGACAAAACCCAAACACACCCAGCTTCCCTCGTGGCTGGTGCTGGGCTGGCTGTGGGCCCCACCTCTCAGCCAGGAAGGAGGTCTTGCAAACGTTTCCTCTCTCTAGTCTCAAGGCCCACGTGGGTGCTGGAAATTCCAGACTGCCACAAGCTCGGCTTCCTGTCTTCACCACCTAAGGTCTCAAAGCCACCACTGATGGCACTCTTTTTTTTTTTTTTAACATATTTATTAATATTTATTCATTTGGCTGCATTGGGTCTCTGTTGTGGCATACTGGATCTTTGTTGCTTCATGTGGCTCCATCGTTGCCATGGACAGACTCTGTAATTGGTGCTCACGGGCTTAGTTGCTGGATGGCACTGAGGGATTTTAGATCCCTTACCAGGTACTGAACCCTCGTCCCCCTGCATTGCAAGGTGGATTCTTAACCACTGGACTACCCAGGGAAGTCCCTTTTAACATAGATTTTGACTTGCAGATACAAGCATACTTTAGGGAAGGAGTTACTTATGTCATTTTCAAGGTGAGAAGTGAGATGGAGAATGTGGTATTAAATGCCACCATCAATACCACCATAGCAACTATAAATAGGTGTGCACATGTTTGTGTTTGCATGTGTTTATACATATCATAATCTCTCTCTCTCTTTTTTTTTTTTTTTGCCACCCAATGGAGCATGAGGAACTTCCCTGACCAGGGGCTGAACCTGTGCCCCCTGCATTGGAAGCACAGAGTCTTAACCACTGGACCATGAGGGAAGTTCAATGGCCCTCTTACAAAGAAACATATACTTATTTCTAAAATTTCTAACCTGTTCTCTATAGCCAGTTTGCGGCCAGGTCTATAGATACCACCTAACCTTTAAGAGATGACCCCATTTCAGTCTAACTATGAGAACAAACAAAGAAACAACCCAAATTCTTTCTCAAGGTCCCAGCAAGGTGAGGGGGATTCGGAATTCTCCAAGTGTTTCTGGGCAGCTGGCAAGGCCCTCTGATGAGAGTCTTTGTTTTGCAGGAGAGTTCCATGAGACTGTGTCCTTCTGTGAATAAGAATTTAGGCGTGACAATTCTGACGTTGGTAAAGAAACAGTTGTGAAAGGAGAGTAAGCCTCAGAACTTTGTAGACTGCGTTCAGATCTCCAATTGTTGTCAGTGTCTAGTAGCTCAGTCACGTCCGACTCTTCTGCGACCCCATGGACTGCGGCACGCCAGGCTTCCCTGTCCTTCACCATCTCCCAGAGCGTGCTCAAACTCATGTCCGTTGAGTCGGTGATGCCACTGAACCATCCTGTCCTCTGTCATCCGCTTCTCCTGCCTTCAGTCTTACCCAACTTCAGGGTCTTTTCCAGTGACTCGGCTCTTTTCATCACATGGCCAGAGTATTGGAGCTTCAGCTTTAGCATCAGTCCTTCCAATGAATATTCAGGGTTGATTTCTTCTAGGATTAACTGGTTTGATCTCCTTGCTGTCCCAGGGACTCTAGAGAATCTTCTCCAGCACCACAGTTTGAAAGCATCAGTTCTTCAGTGCTCAGCCTTCTTTGTGGTCCAACTCTCACATCTGTACATGACTACTGGGAAAACCATAGCTTTAACTATGTATTGGGTAGAAAATGGGAAATAAATATCAGCAGGAAGACTTTCCCATAAGACTTTTTCCCTCTTGCCCCAGCACATAGTCCATTTTCTCATCCTGTGGCACTGACTGGGGTCTGGAAGTGCCTTGTTTATTCATGTATTTAGTGCCTAAATACATGAATATTATTATTCATGTATTTAGTGCCTAAGAGTGGCGATTCCACAGAGCAGAGCATTCCAGAACATGGAAGAGTACTGAGCACACAGTAGGTACTCAGCAACTTGGCTGAACGAATGGTTGAATGAAAGATCTGAATTTAGACCTCTGCCTTTTCCTAAATCCTAAACCAGAATGGGCTGCAGTTACAGTGGGTATCCCAGGATTTTGCAAACCAAATGCAACAGAGATGAAATTTAATCTTTTCTAGAATTTTTAAGTCCTGTCCTAGAATTTTTCTTTATAACTAAGTGTGGGTATTTGGGCTAAAAACACATGATAGAATAAGAACCTGACATCTGTTCCCAAAGGGGTTAGTTTACTCACCTCTCCTTAAAAGTTAAGAAGTGAGATCTCAATGGTCAGAGAGGTGCGGGGTTTTGGGGGTGGCGCAGGCAGTGGGGAAGAGTGAGAGAACAGTCAGATTGCTTCATTCATCTGCTAAGCCCAGAAGCAGGCCTTCAAGCACTCATGGTTGGCTGTCCCATGCCTTCTGGGGTGGCCTGTCCAGTAAGTGCCACCACACTTAAGTGTCCAGTAAGGACCACAAGGCTCATGGATGCCTGACATAGGATCTCTGTTTTAAGCAATGGCGGCACCAAACCGGGGCCTTGTGGGCCACCATCCCACACAAATGAAAGAAGATTAAACCCCAATAGGCAAGTAGTCACAGCTGCCTGCCTAGTTCTTGTCCAAACCCAACAACTTAAGCCCCTAGTGGAAGTGAAATTAAAAAAAGAAAAAAAAAATGCAGGGCCAAATACAGGCCAAAATCTGTTCCAACAACCACCAGGCTTTTACATTTAAAAATTAAAAAACAAACAAACAAACCACTTTCTGTCTTTCAACTGAGCTGGCTTCTACAGGACTTGCTGTGTATAATATGCACAGACACAGAAGTGTACAGCCTCCACCCGGCCTGGCCTCCAGGGTAGGACAGGGAATGTGCAGGAGTAAGGGCGAATCTTAACATTGCCAGAGCCAGCATTTGTGGGAGAAGAGGTCTTTCTAGCTGTGAGTCTCTCTGTCCACACCCAGGTGGTTTACCACTTCACGCGGATGCCTGAGCACAGTCTCACTCTGTCTGCAAACGTTTCGTGACGTCCCGCAGGAGGTGGCAGGAGGCTGTGGGGCTGCAGCGGGTGAAGAGTCAGCTTGTTCACTGGATGCAGAAAGGATTCCTGCGAGGTTAAGAGACCTAGGTTCACCAAGCTGTGGATGGACAGTGTCCAGCTAGGCGCTCTTGAAGGGAACAGGTCAGCAGTGGCCACTCAGACCTGACCCCACCCTTCACCAGCTGTAGGACCTTGGGCCGAACGTTTGACATCACTCAGCTCCCAAATCCTCATTTGCGTCTCCCTGGAGTAGTTGTGAGGACGAAATGATGAAATGAGATGAAATAGGGCAAATGCAACACCTGGCACAGAAAAGCTGCTTCTAATAATGGACTGCTTACTGACACCCTTTGCTCATGTCCGGTAACCCACCTCACCCCTTTACTTTCGAAGAAGGCACCACCGGAAGGAACATTAGTGGATGAACAGTGATGGTCAATGACCCGCAAGCATGGCATCCCTCTGGGTGGGCTGGGAGCCACCTTCAAGGCTGCAATAAGGGCAGACCCTTGCTCCCGCTCGTGCCCGGCAGCCCTCCGCAGCCCACACTGACTCTTTTGTCTCAAGCTGAGTTTTCCCCACGTCTTCCCTTCCTGCACATGGTTAGCTGTTGAGATTGTTCCCCTTGCAGGACCAGTCCAAACCACAGCGCTTGGCACCACCTTCAAACCTCCTGTTTGCCAACGTCTGTTTATCAGATCCAAGGCGTGCTCTTTGGGGCTGATCGCCTGACAGGAGCCCTGTTTTCCAGCCGCGAGGGACGTCCAAATGTTATATAAGGCTGCACAACCCCATTTACTCCTCCAGCGGGAACATGCCTCTGGAAACAGCACGGCAATTGGCAAGAGGAGGAACCTTGTGCATGCGATGACCATCATTTCTGTTGAGGCCAATCCCAGCCTTCCTGCTCCTGGGTTCCAGTCCGAGAGTCATAATGTCCCAGAAAGGCAGGGAGGGGACAGGAAGGAATCTTTAGATAAACTCTGAGTGGATCATATAGCAGCCAGAGTGATCTCTTTCAGCTAAATCATGTCAACTAAAGCCTGTCACTGGCTTTATAGCCTCCAAGACTCCCAGGGTAAAACCGAATGGTCAGGGACAGCATTTTCCAGTCTCGTCCCCTATGAGTGCATCTCGCTGGCCTTGTGTGGCTTCTCCAGCCACGTCCCCCAACATCCCTGTGTCTTTGCACATGCCGGACCCTCTGCCTGGAACACATGTCCTTCCCTTTGCATCTGGTGAAAGCCTCCCCGTGCTTTGGAGCTCCACTCCACGGACCTGACGAGGTCAAAGCCTCCTGTGAAAGGAGCCAGGACACCTCTCACCTCCCCTTCGCCACACATGTCACATCTGTGTCTGCACACTTGTTCCTTAGATCCTCTGATCAGTGTCTCCCCGGTTATATCCTGAACTGCCTGAAAGAAATCCAGTTTTTTGGCCTCAGTATTGAGGCTTGACTCTGGTACAAAGGAAGCACTCGATAAAGGTTTCTGAATTGCTCTAAGAGTTTCCTGCATGTTAGAAAAGGTTCCTATGACAATCTGTCTTTGAGAATGCCAAGCAACTAGCTAGGCCAAGAATGCCAAGCCTGGCCGGCTGCAGTCTATAGGGTCGCAAAAAGTCAGACATGACTTATCAACTGAACAGCAACAGCAAAGCAAAGATATCCTTTTCCTTCTAGGCTGAGTCCCCGTAGCTTCCCCACCACTCTTGGGCTTCCCTTTAAAGCAGTCATCACCCGTACTGGTTTTACCATCTGTCTTCCTTTCCTGCGTGTCATGCGGGCAGACAGTGGGCTTCTAGAAGAAGACTTTGAGGCAAGGATTTGAATACGAGGGATTTGACAGGGAGGTGAGTCCACAGGACACCTGGTGGTGGAGGGGGGGATGGGAAGTGAGAGAAGCAGCACAGAAAGTGTCACCAGCTGCCACTCGAGTTTCTGAGCAACTGGAGCTCAGTGCTGCTGGGGGGCTTGTGGTCATCCCACCGGAAGGGACTCAGGTACGCCCGGTGGGTCACTGGCTGAGGACAACTCCCAGGGGCAGCCGCTCCCATCACTCCTGCTGGCCCTGGGAATGGCAAAGCTCATACAGTTTGCACAAGAAGCCTTAGGGCGGAGGAATGCCGCTGCAGTGGCTGGTGTTCACAGACATGAGGAAGGCGACAGCGGGGCACCCCCACAGACTTCACTGCCAAGGCAGGAAGAGGCAGGGCCCTCACCCACTGCTGACGGTCACCTCCTCACCGGACTGTTCCTGTGGTCCCCATCCCAAATTTCCTAAGAGCAACCCACCTTCCTGACTTGGAGCAGTGGGAGCTGACAGGGTGCTTTTATCCATGGACCACAGTGTGCCTCTGGCCAGCCAGGAGATGAAGGTCAGAGGGTCCCTACCTGCGCGGTTATGTGCTAATGGCTCCATCAAACACCGTCTGGTGATAACATGGCTCTGTTTTCCCATGTTCTTTCTAAAAACCTAATGGCCCTGATAACACCGTTTATGGAAATACTAGCAGATTTAGCTGATGTAAACTAAATGGTAGAGAAAAGGGAACCCTCCTACACTGTTGTTAGGAATGTAAATTGGTGCAGCCATTATGGAGAACAGTATGAAGAGTCCTTAAAAAACTAAAAATAGAACTATGGTATGATCCTGCAATTCCACTCCTGGCATTTATCTGGAAAAGATGAAAACTCTAGTTCGAAAAGATGTACACACCCCAGTGTTCATAGCAGCACTACTTACAACAGCCAAGACATGGAAGCAGCCTAAATGTCCATCAACAGATGAATAGATAAAAGAAGATATTATATATATATATATATATATATATATATATATATATATATATATATATAATGGAATATTACTCAGCCATTAAAAAGAATTAAATAATGCCATTTGGGGCAACATGGATGGACCTAGAGACTATCAAAGGAAGCAAAGTAAGTCAGACAAAGACAAATATGATATCACATACATGTGGAATCTTTTTAAAAAAATGATACAAATAAACTTATTTATGAAATGGAAACAGATTCACAGACACAAAAAAAACAAACTTAAGGGCACCAAAGAGGGGAACAGAGGGATAAACTAGGAATTTGGGATTAACAGATACACACTATTGTATGTAAAATAGAAAAACAACAAAATCCTACTATATAACTCAGAGAAATATGTTCAATATCTTGTAATAACCTGTAACAGAAAAGAATATGAAAAAGAATAACTGAATTACTTTGCTGTACACCTGAAATGTTATAAATCAGCTATACTTCAATTTTTTAAAAATTAAAATAAACTGAGTGGTAGAACCACGACAGATTTCTCTGTTTTCAGATGCCTCATCTGATCTCCCCACGTTTTCTGTAAGGAACATCATCAGTAAGTGAAGGAGAGGTTAAGCGGATGGTTTTGGCCAATGCTTGCAATAAATGCACACATCAAGATTGTTCTTTGGTGGGTGACTCCAGGTCTAGCCTCTTTTGGCCACTCAACCACACCCAAAGAAGGCAAAAACTCTTTCTTGTTGGAAAACACCAGAACTCACCCCCAAGCCCACATTAGAACAATCTGTGCACTTAGCAGCATCGAACCATCTCATCCTGGCTCCAGACGTGACCCCAGAGCCAGGTTCCCATGTGTCCATCCAAAGGTGGGATTCTCTCTCCCAACTGCCCTCTCTCTCTTTCTGCTTCTCAGTTTAATACAAATTCAGAGTCATTCATCTGCTCAGTGGACCTATGCCATGTATCAAGAGCTAAGCACATACCAAACCTGAATTAAAACAGAAATAGTACAGGAAGCCCAATAACACCTCAGAGAAGTAGCACCATCCATCCTGGTGAAGGTGACTTCATTCATTCATTCATTTCACAAATAGGAACTGAACATTAACTCCAAGCCAGACACTGTGGGACCTGGTGCTGAACAGGCAGCCATGGCCCCTGCCCTCACTCATCCACAAAGCAACACGGGACAGAAATTACGAACACAGGATCTTGGTCCTAAGTTCAAATGCCAGACCCTTCCTTTTGCTAACTGTGTGTCTTTGGGCACCTTTACCTAACCTCTCGCTGCACCTGAATTTCCTGTACTATAAGCAGGAGATCACGACAGTCCCTACCTCATAACGTGTTGTGACACTTGAATGAATTAATAAATACACGTAAAGCAACACAAGGAAGCAGCCAGTAACTGTTAGCTTGATCATTTCAAGCAAGTGGAGAAGACAGATATTAACAAATACATGATTCCAAATGGCCATAATCAAGTGGCAGGAAAAAACCTACACCATTTAGTACAATGCCTAACTGATTTGCCATCGCTGCGCTTTCTTTGCTGTGTTAGAAAACTCCAACCTTCCCCCACCCCTGCCGCCCCCCACCCTGCCCCCATCCTGCCCCACAGCCCTGCCTGGAAGGGCAAACTCTTGCTTGCACTCACCTAGAGCAACACGTACCCATCAGGTACATCCTCTCTCCAGCATCCCAGAAAGAGAAGCCAGGTTCGTTGTGAATGACATGGGCTTTGTTTTGTGGACCTTCGTGGTCTGTGACAAAAGAAAAGAGGAGACAGTGGTGATTGTGAAGGGATTGGAGAAGGCTCAGAGGAGTCCCAGGTGCAAGCAAGGCAGGCAGTGGATGGACCAGGGCTCCGACCTTGCTCTGCATGCTTACCTGTTGACTTTCCATCTGACCCACTCGATGAGGGAGCTGGGTGCTTTGCCTCTTGTTCACAGCTCTCTCCACAGCACCCAGAATCGTGATGGAAGTTCAGAGCAAAGGAGCTGAGAAAAGAATGAGACAGTAAGTGAATGAAGGGGGGTGGGGGGCGGCCCATGCCCAATCCAAAGGGATGGGAGACCCTGGGGCACTTGGCAAGGTGGAAGAGAGGAGCTCCCCGACTTGGACTTGGAGGCAGGTTGAACCCCCATCCCGGGCCAGCTAGGACTGTCCCAAGACAATACTGACCTGACCCTTCCCCCAGGCGGAACCATTTATCAGTCCTACCAAGGCCCTACCACACTTGGGGACTGGCTTGTCTTATTTCCAGAAGCTTCTTCTCTCCCCACCCAACCCCCCTTCCATGGCCCAGCAGCCTCTTTAGCACCTTTTTGAGTTTCGAACATCTGTGCATCTGATCACAGGCAGCACCAGTGCTGACAAGCTCCTGCCGCTTGATGAAATCACACCCCACCCAGAAGTGAGAATGGGCTCGGGCCGGGGCCAGCGAGGTAGGGCTGCCCGAATGGCTTGGGGAAGAACCACTGCAGGCAGAAGCCCCTCCCTGAGAAGGGGCTTCTTGTAGGGGTCTGCGGTTGGTATGTGGGGGAGGCAGGACTCCTCCATGCTTCCACTTGTCCATTTCTGTCAGCCCTGTTCCTCTCTGCTGAACCCACGGACCCAGGAGAGCTGATGCTTTGCATTTCGGGATGACAACTAGCTATTGAAAGCCTTTATGCTACTTGCCAACCAATGGTCCTGGAAGTACCCAGCTCACAGACATGGCCCTTTGGCCCAAGCAGTGGGTTTGTTGTTGTTAATGATGGTATTATAAATTTGTCGGCAACAATTTTTATTTATTTATTTAAAGCAATTATCCTTCAATTAAAAATTAATTGTGCCCCCTGGCGAGCTAAGATTTCACATGCCCAAGTGGTGCAAAGGGGACAAGGGATGTGGGGATGCAGGGACCCAAAGAGTCTCCCATGTTAGTGGGAGGGGTGAAAATAAGGACATGGCTTCTACTGGCCAATTAGGCAAGGTGTGTTTTAAAACATGTGTGACTCAGCAAGTCCAACGTGGGTCATTTGTCTTCAGAAACAAATCTTTATAAAAGCAAATACTTTATATAAGCAAATGCTCAGCTTCAAGGATATTTGTCACAGCCTAACTCAAAATAACTTCTAAGTGGACAAACTAAGTAGTAGGAGGGGTTAGTTAAATACATTACGATCTATTCATCTAATTGAATGCAGTCCTCCCTTTGCGGGATGCAGAATTACACGGAGAATTCTCAAGGGCATTCTGCTGAGTGAAAAAAAAAAGTCTCCAAAGTTATATACTGTGTAATTTCATTTATATAACATTCTTGAAATGATAAAATTATAGAAATGGAGAACACAGTATCAGCTGCCAGGAGTGGGATGAGCTGTGGCTGTGAAAGGTGGGCAGGAAGGGTCTTGAGTGGCACTTTTTATGGACTTCGTGTGGACCACCCCACCCCTTAAATTGATGCTGAAATCCTCACCCCCAGAGAGGCAGCATTGGAGGGGGTGGAGGTTTTGGGAGGTGCTTAGATCATGCTCGTGAAGCCCTTATGAATGGGATAGGAGGCCAGAGAGCACCCTGACCCCTCTGCTTTGTCAGGACACAGCCAAGTGGAGAGCGGGCAGCAGGATGCCTCCATCGGAAGGGTCCATGATGGTGAGCACAGATGCTAATCAATCTCACAACAGTGAACTCTTAGTTGGAGCTTGCTCAGTTGTATCAGTTGTGTCCGACTCTTTGTGATCCCATGGACTGTAGCCCACCAGGCTCCTCTGTCCACGGGATTCTCCAGGCAAGAATACTGGAGTGGGTTGCCATTTTCCTACTCTACTTAGGTGCAGAGGCCTGCTCTATGATTTTCTGTATTTTCCAAATTTTCTCCCAATGAATATGTGCTGTGTTAACATAAAGAGAAACACATTTCTCAGAGACAGGAAGAAACTTACAGATATCCTGGTGAACAGAGAAAGCAGTACTTTGCTCAGACTCAAAACCCTCACCCCAGGACTTCCCCGGTGGTCCAGTGGCTAAGAATTCACACTTCCAGGGCAGGGGCCCTGGATTAGATGCTTGGTCAGGGATCCCACAGACTGCAACTAAGAATTCACATGCTGCCACTAAAAATCCCAAGTGCTGCAATTAAGATCAGGTGCAGCCACATAAATAAATGATGATAGTAATAATAATAAAAACCCTCACCCATCCCCAGGACAAATGGTCCACTTCTTCATTCTCCAGCACACCCTACCACCCTAGAGCTCCCCACACTGCCCCTGTCTGCACCCTACTCTCTTCATGGTTCAGGTCACATATTGCCTTCTCCAGGAAACCCCAGGGCTGACCCCAGAGGACCTCCGGAAGCCGGCATGCCCTTCCCCATGAGGAATTCCTCAAGGGTGGGGCTGATCTTTTTTTCTCTCAGTCTCCCTTACTGACCCAGCACCAGTCCCCTCTCTCGGGTCTATAAACTATCATGGAAGGACTCATGGCTGAAGGAGCAGGCAGACCCCCTGATTCTGTCCCCACCAGATGTGAAACTGTGAGGCTCTGAGCCTCAGCTTCTTCACCTGTAAAAATGGACAACTAAGAATTTGATAAAGATGACACAATCTCTTACATAAGGATCATTTTACAAGGGAATTGCTGTAAAGTCCGGAAACCAGGTATGTCAAGTGCCCAGCACAGCAGCTTTAGTCACTGCTTGTTTGTATTAATAATCAGGAATGACTAAAAAACAGCAAACTGTGGGTGTGGCTCAGGTAGGCACTCCATGCAAAGATCCCCAAAGCTCAGCTGGTCAGAGGGCTGAGTGTCATGGCCAAGGTCGCCTAAGAGTCCAGGAGCCTTAGAGCTAAAGCAGCAGCAGTGATGACCAAGAGAAGGATGGGGAGGAGGGGAAGGGAGGAGGAAGAGAGGGAGGAGAAATGGGAGATGGGGGAGAAGAGAGGAATATTCACAGGGGAGGGGAAAGAAGAGGAAGAACAAGGGCTAAAGGGAAAGAGGAGGAGAGAGAAACATGTTCCTCTTATTAAATTCCCTAGTTGACCTCCTGGCCCCACATGGCTGCTCCAATTCTCCTGCCATCACGTCCAACTCCCAACCAGCAAGCATGAAGAAAGAGAAGGGGATTATATACTTCCCACTGGCTAGAGCAAAGACACATGAGCTCCTCAAGCTTCAGGGCATCCTGGGAAATGCTGTCTGTGTTCCAATGACCTTGTGGCCACCTAAAGTTGGAGTTGTAGTTGTTTAGTCACTAGGTCGTGTCTGACTCTTTTTGACCCCATGGACTGTAGCCCGCCAGGCTCCTCTGTCCATGGGATTACCCAGGCCAGAATACTGGAGTGGGTTGCCACTTCCTTCTCCAGGGGATCTTCCCCACCCAGGGATCAAACCCACATCTCCTACATTGGCAGGCAGATTCTTTACCACTAAGCCACCAGGGAAGCCCAAAGAAGCAGGGTTCTTTCATTAAAAGAGAGTTTCTGCTATTTACACATGAGGAAACAAAGACACAGAGAGAAAAATAAAATGCCATGCAGACTCCAAGTGGAGTCTGTAGCAGGCAAGATAAAGCTACTCTCTGCCACCCACCCAAAAATCCCTGGTCCTAATCCCTGGACGTTAAGGAAAAGTGCAGTGTAAGTCACTCAGTCATGTCCTACTCTTTGCAACCCTATGGACTATACAGTCCATGGAATTCTCCAGGCCAGCATACTGGAGTGGGTAGCCTTTCCCTTCTCCAGGGGATCTTCCCAACCCAGGGATCAAGAGGATGATTGAATTAGGGACCCTGAGATGGGGAGAGTGTCCTGGATTATGTGATAGGCTCTCAATGCAATCACATGTACCCCTACAAGAGGGAAGCAGAGGGAAACCTGAAGATGTTGTCCCTGAAGACTGGAGTGATGGGGTCACAAATCAAGGATCACCAGCAGCCACCAGGGTAATCATCAGGACAAGGCCAGAAGTATTCTCCCCTCAAGAGGGAGCATGGCCTCAGCCTGCACCCTGATTTCAGCCCTGAGGCACTGACTTCAGACATCTGGCCTGCTGTGAGAGAAGAGGTTTTTGGTATTGGCGTTTTGGGGGTTTTTTTGGAGGGGGGGAGGGGGAGTTATTTTGCTTGGAAGGAAAGCTATGACAAACCTAGACAGTATATTAAAAAGCAGAGACATCACTTTGCTGACAATGATCCATCTAGTCAAAGCTATGGTTTTTCCAGTAGTCATGCACAGATGTGAGAGTTGGACCATAAAGAAGGCTGAGCACCGAAGAACTGATGCTTTTGAACTGTAGTACTGGAGAAGACTCAAGAGTCCTTTGGACCCCAAGGAGATCAAACCAGTCAGTCCTAATAGAAATCAACCCTGAATATTCATTGGAAGGGCTGATCCTGAAGCGCCAATACTTTGGCCACCTGATGCCAAGAGCCAACTCATTAGAAAAGACCCTGATGCTAGGAAAGATTGAGGACAGGAGAAGCAGATGACAGGGGATGAGATGGTTGGATGGCATCACCAACTCAGTGGACGTGAGTTTGAGCAAACTCTGAGAGACAGTGAAGGACAGGGAAGCCTAGCGTGCTGCAGTCCATGGGGTCACAAAAAGTCAGACAAGATTTAGCTGCTGAACAACAACAAAGCAATAGTAATAGTTTATTTATTTGGCTGCACTGGGTCTCAGTTGTGGTATGCAGGATCTTTAGTTACATCAATGTGGGACCTAGTTTCCTAACCAGGGATCGAACCTCGGTCCCCTGTATCAGGAGCACGGAGTCTTAGCCAAAGGACCACCAGGAGAGTCCCTACATTTCTGTAGCTTTTAAGTCACTAAGTTTATGTTAGTTTGTAACTAACCCAGCCACAAGGAACTAACCCAGACTCTAAGCAAACCCAAGCTGCCTGGCTCCAGTGAGCATGTTCTTTACCTCTATGACACCAGAAGTCCACAGAAGGAAGAAGGGTAGGGACCTGTCCCAGCACTTTGAGTCAGAGATCCAGACTCAGCACCTGCCCCTGCCCACTGTGTCAGGCCATGTCCCTCAGACACCAGGGGACAGAGAAGGCAAGCTTGTCACCTGGCACTGGGCAGTCCCAGCCCCAGGGCCACAGGATGCTACATTCCATCACGTTGTCAGCAATTTCCTCAGTCTAGGGGCTGGAGTGAGCAAGGAGAAGAGACCTAATTTAGGATGAGCTCACTGGGAGGGTTATTTATTCTATTGCTGGGCCATCAACATTTCCGTGTGGAGCCCACGCACTGAGCCAGGAGGTGGTGAGGTGTCCCCAGAGAACTCCTGCAGCTTGTGTGCAAAGCTCCTGGGGTGGAAACAAGCCCAAGCCACCTTCTCTTTCTTTTAATTTTTTTTTTTTTTCCTTTTCTTCCTTCTGCAAGTCTATTTCTTATCCTACCCTAAGCCTCACCAAGTTGGGTTCACTGATGATGGAGCAGACCGGTCACCTGGAAACCCAGGGCACATTCTTACAATCTCCCTTTCAATCTGCCCACACCTGGTCCATCACCAAGTCCTGCTGATTCTGCTTCCAAAGCATCTTTGGACTCCATCCAGCGCCACCATTAACATCCTGGTCCAGATTCCCTCTGCCTCTCTCCTGCCCGCCATGCTAGCAACTTTCAACCCATTCCTCGTGCTGCTGGAGTCCTTTGTGCCAAGTGAGAATCATATCAGACCACCACTATGAACTGAAGAGTCCCCCCAAACTCATGTCCACCTAAAACCTCACATGGGAGCTTATAGGAAATATGCTCTCTGCAGGTGTGATTAGTTAAGGTGAGATCATACTGGATTATGGTGGACCCTCAGACCAACGACCAGTGCTCCTAAGAGAGCACACACAGAGACACACACACACAAGAGGGCTGCACACACACAAGCAGAGGTTGGGGTGACACAGCCGCAAGCAAGGAAAACCAAGAACTGACAGGAGCCCCCAGAAGCTGGAAGAGCCAGGAAGGACCCCTCCCCAGAGTCACTGGAGGGAACTGACATCGTAAGTTCAGACTTCTAACTCTCTGAATTCCAACAGAATACATTTCTCTCATTTCAGCCACACTTTCTGTTTGGTTGGTTTTGTTTTTTAATTGCAGCAGCCCCAGGAAACTCACACAGCCCGTCTCATCCCCTCCATCCTTACTTCACTCCCATCAAGGGCATGCCAGGCTCTCAGGATAGCGATGAAGCTCATTTCCTCGGCTTCCAAACTCCACGTCCACCCTCATTGCCCTCCCTGTCTGTCTCTCTGCTCCAGCCTTCTGTTCTTTGTCTCTTGGTTTCTCCATGTTCTTTTCTCCACAGTCTTGTCACTTGCTACTCCCTCCACCTAGAACTCTCCACCAAAAGTGGTCTGGTGGCCTGGAGAGGAGTGGGCCTGAGAACCAGTTTCTGGGGCCTCCGTTCCCCGCAGTTCCCAGAGGGACACATCCAGCCAGAGTGAGGGTGAAGCCTGGAAGAGAACGTGGCTGCCATCGAGCACTGACTTTTGTTGAACCTTACGTGGATTTTCAGTTTCTGAGTATCCAGCCCAGCGCCCTTCACTCCAAAAGGTGTACCTGCTACACTGGCCATATATGGATGTTTCTCTTTAAGAGTATGTGTGTTTCAGCTCCAGATTCTGAACATGACCTGTTGGGTGTCTTCCATCTGGCACCTCAACAACCAAATTCTGTGACTTCCAGGTCGTCCTGCACCTACTTGCTCTGTGTTCTCCTGTGAAAGGCCCTTTGTTGCTCTCAGGAAATGTCCCAATAACAAAGGACAGTTAATTTCACTCCTCTCTCTGGGCTGGACTTGGGCCAGAAGGGAAGGGAGGCGAAGGGCCATTGGGTTAAGGGTCAATACTCCCGCTAGAATATAAGCTCAGTGAGGGCCCAGGGCCCAGCCCACCCTCTGCCACCTCAGAGCAGCACAGGGTGTTGAACATCTCTTGTTGCACACCCAGCATCTGCCCAACTCTATATTTTTGTTCCTGGGTTCCCTTGATTGACTTTGTTCCTTAATTTCTCTAGCAAACCAATCAAATCATCCCATTTCACAGGTTCAAGGAGAAGCACATGACCCTATCTGAGCCAGTGACTCACAAAGACACAGTCGCCAGGGCTTCTGGGAAACTCCTTGTTCCCCTCGCTGTGGAATCAGGAAGCTCATGTTACCCTGGAGCTGTTGGCAACTGTCTTATTAGACTGGAATGAGGGACCAAAGAAAGAGAGGGAAAACTCAGCCCTTTTCCTATTCCTAGAGCCCCAGATCCAGCTTTCCCTTGGAGCCAGATTTGATTCACCCTCTAGATTACTAAAGTTACATAAACTATTTTCTCTCTTAAATTACATTTTGGGGACATATATAATGAGAACTGGACCATAAAGAAGGCTGAGTGCCACAGAATTGATGCTTTCAAATTGTGGTGCTGGAGAAGACTCCTGAGAGTCTCTTGCAGTACAAGGAGATCAAATCAGTCAATCCTAAAGGAAATCAACCCTGAATATCATTGGAAGGACTGATGTTGAAGCTAAAGCTCCAATACTTTGGCCACCTAATGCAAAGAGCTGAAGAGCCGACTCATTGGAAAAGACCCTGATGCTAGGGAAGATTGACGGCAGGAGAAGGGGACAACAGAGGCTGAGATGGTTGGATGGCATCACCGACTCAATGGACATGAGTTTGAGCAAACTCCGGGAGATAGTGAACGACAGGGAAGCCTGGTGTGCTGCAGTCCATGGGGTCACAAGGAGTCGGACACTTGGCCACATATTCATATGAATGAATGAATAAAAAACTAACCTCCAGTGAAAGCCACTGGATATTGGCACCCACCCCTCAGGTCTCATCTCATAGCAACTCAGCAGTTTCCACAAAGACAATTTCTTCCCTCATAGGGATTCTCAGGGCACCATGAAGGTTTTTCATTTTTTTCACTCTATTGCCAAGGTTGAAATTATTACAGAGGGAGGACCAACACTGTTCTGGGCCTGTCTTACAGGTGAAGAAATTGAAGTTTAGAGAAATTAATAACCTGCCCAGGATCACACAGTTTGTGAATGGAAGAGCCTAAATCCCAAATTGCAGGCTTTTTATTTTTCTGATTGATAGACAAGTACTTCTGTAGTGACTTTTTTTTTTTTTTTTTTCTTGCAGCACACAGCAGGTGGGATCTTAGCAGGTGGGATGCCAACCAGTGCCCCCTTGCACTGGAAGTCTTAACCACTGGACCACCAGGCAAGCCCCTAGTGGTGATGTCCTGATGGAGGATCAGGCCAGGGTCCTCATATAAGCCAAAGTCACCCAGAGAGACTTTCTTTGATGATGGAAATACTCTAAGTCTGCACATGAAGTTCTCAAGCACTTGCTACATGGCTCATGTGACTGAGGATCTCAACATTTTAAATCATATCTTGATTCATTTAGATTTACATTACCACACCTGTGCATGTGTGCACGCTCAGTCACTTGAGTCATGTCCAACTCTTTGCGACCCTATGGACTGCAGCCTGCCAGACTTCTCTGTCCATGGGATTCCGTAGGCAAGAATACTGGAGTGGGTTGCCATGCCCTCCTTCAGGGGATCTTCCTGATCCAAGGATTGAACCCATGTCTCCTGCATTGCTGGAGGCTTCTCTACCCACTGAGCCACCTTGGAACCCCACACATGGCTAGTGGCTATCAAATCAGACACCATTTTAGAAGAAATTGTTAATCTGATTTAGCTTGAGCTTTGCACAAGGGAGAAGGGAAAGCTTATTGTCTTAAAGAAGGAGGGACACTGTCCCAGCCTCTCATCAGACTAGTCACAATGAATGTGTGGCCCAGGGGTCAAGCACCCATCCAGTGAGGCCCATCTCTCAAGTCTCCTCCTAGGGCCTCACCCCATTCCTGGCTGGGGCCATGCTCTGTCCTGCCTTGCCCAGACTAGGCCCTCTGTCTAGAAGATCCTCTGTCCTCTCTTTCCTGAACTGTTGATCTGGCTACCTCCCACTCCTCCTTGATGTCTCAGCTGATATATTATTCCCACCAGGGAACTGTCCTTGACCCCTACCTGTGTTCTTGACATAGCACACCACCCTTTCCTTTGTAACCCTTCAGTTCAGTTCAGTTCAGTCACTCAGTCATGTCCGACTCTTTGTGACCCCATGAATTGCAGCACGCCAGGCCTCCCTGTCCATCACCAACTCCCGGAGTTCACCCAGACTCATGTCCATCGAGTCAGTGATGCCATCCAGCCATCTCATCCTCTGTCCTCCCCTTCTCCTCCTGCCCTCAATCCCTCCCAGCATCAGAGTCTTTTTCAATGAGTTAACTCTTCACATGAGGTGGCCAAAGCACTGGAGTTTCAACTTCAGCATCAGTCCGTTCAAAGAAATCCTGGGGCTGATCTCCTTCAGAATGGACTGGTTGGATCTCCTTGCAGTCCAAATGTGTGTGAACGGCTTGCACAGTAATCATCTCCTCTGTTTCCCTGGAGGGCAAGCAGCATGTCTAGCTTATCCATTCTGTATCTTTAGAAACCATCTCAGAGCTTGGGGCATAGGAGATGCTCAGGTAGTATTCGTCCAATGAATGAATCAGTCAGTCAAGCTAGAGACTGAAAATGCCAAACCTTAAATTCTCTATTGCTCCCCTTGGATCTAGAACATGAGTGGGCAAAGTTTTTCTTTGAAGGACCACGTAGTACAAATGACAGGCTTTGTGGACCATACAATCTCTGTTGCCACTATTCTACTCTGCCATTGTAGGCAAAAGCAGCCATAAACACTATGTAAATGAATGGGCATCACTATTCCAATAAAACTTTATTTATAAAAACAAGCAGTGGACCACATTTGACCCCCAGGTGGTGGTCTGCTGACCTCTGTCCTGGGCTTAAATGGGGAACATCAGGTGAGAAGCAATGAGAGGGAGCAAACTGAAGACTTAGAGGCTCAAGTGCCCAGACGGAGGATAGCCAAGCATGTTTGCCAGCGCTCTGCCCCTCCACTGATGGAGCAAAAGGAAACTCCCCAGTGGGACTCTTGGGCAAGACCTTGGGGATGCTTCCCAACACTGAAGAAGGGAGTAGATGAGCCCAGATCCCCTGGTTTGAGACTCTGGCCAGGGCACAGAACCAACTCCCAGAGCCAGAGAATTCATGCCTACAATGGAGCCCATTGATGGAGAACAACGGTGGTGTTGAAAGCTGGTGCGTTGCTTGTCACAGTTCGCCAAGGGGATGTGGTAAGCTGGGCTCGCTCCACATCCTGATGTTGCAGAAAATTTGGCCCAAGGAGGGGCCTTCCTGTCCTCGGGAGAGCCCCCCAGCCCTACTTCGGGGTCGGGGATCCCCATTCAGAAGTGCATTCAACTTTGTTCTGGCTGATGGGGTCAAGAGCTGGGCTGCTCCAACTCTAAGACATGCCAGTGATTCCTCTGGCCACCAGGTTGTGGGGGGTGGGGGTGAGGCTGTGGACAGTAGTGGGGGGGCAGTGCTTTCCATCTGCCCCAGCCCCTCCCCAGGGACATGGCTACCCAAGTGAGAGATGCAGGCTTTTTTTCCCCAACTGCTTCCTTAGATCAGTGTGCTTTGCAGCTATTTGTTTAAGCATCCTGCTTGTTGTTGGGAAAGGCACTTTCTTGGCCATGAAGGAAGCCCTTTGTTTCATAGGTATTTCTAAGAGTCACTTCCACTGTGGCCCTGAAGCATCTGCCCTGCGGGAGGGCAGAGGAGGGGAACCAGGACAGCATCCCAGGCCTTGGCACAGGGTCCTCTGCCCACCCTGTCCTTGCCCACTGGGATCATGGAGGTACACGAAGGGTGCCCTAATGTCTCCTGGGGCAAGACCAGCTCCAAGGCAAGGGACTCCCCCAAAATGGCTGGGGCCGGGGGTGGTGGGGAGGGCAGGCATGCATCCCACAGACCAGTGCATGGGCCATAGGGCTTTCTGGCAGATCCTGCTCTGTCAGAAGCTTGGCTCCACCTTGTTGAAATATAAGCAAATGTCTGAACCTCCAAGAGCTTCATCATCCCATGTTAACTTTTCCCCTCATAATGCTGGTGATGCTTCAGGGAATCATATGCGAGGTGCCTGGCATGTGGAGAGGTGTCCACTAAAGAGGGTCGTTCCTTTTCTAAGGGTCTTCTGTCCTTCAGTCTTTGCTTCTCTTGGTGAGCCAGCTTTATTCTCTCAGAGCAGCTATTCTCTGGAATTAGAACTGCGATCAGCATCACAATCATCTGACCCCATGAGCAGAAATTAGAGAAATCTCAGGAAAGGACTCTGATTGGCTTTCCCTGTGCCACAGGCCTGCACCAACCTCCCTGGTGCTCAGTCTCCTGACCACAAGCAGGCCTCAGGAGAGAACCCTACCCTATCAGAACCACATAGATCAGTTTCCCCAAAGGATGGCATGGCATGGAAAGAGAGAAGTGAGTTCACTGTACACTCTTGTGGGGCAGGATAGCTCTAAAGAGCCAACACAGCTTGACAGAGATTGTACTCCAAAACAGACAGGAGATAGATCTTCTGATCCCTGAACAAGGAGGGACTTGAGCCATCCTGGCAATGTGAATTTAGAATTGGCTAATGCCCCTACTGGTCCTTGTTATGCCTTGATGCTGCTTATGATTGCTCCATGTATTATCAATTATCTAACCTGTTCTGTCTCTGACCAGGTCAACAAGCTACAACATGCAGTGCCAGTTCAACAAAGATATTGAACTACAGCCGACCACGGAAAATATCACTAACCCTTAGATGGACATTGCTATAAGGACTCTGAGGCTTGAGACCAGCAAAAGGGGGAGGCCCAATACCTCTCGCCATCCCAGTTCAGCAGGAAGTAGCCAGAAAGACCTCGACGTCCCTATTCCCAAAGACTTGGGCCTCCCATCTTTTGAGGGGGGAATGTTAGGAAGTTAGAATAGGGAAAAGGAGTCCAAAATGGCCATGGCTAAAACACAAGGAAGAGAAAAGCCCATGAAAATAGAACAGAAGGTCAAAGGAAGGTCTGAGGACCGGAGTGAGGACTTCTGGTAGAACAGCACTCCTGACTAAGCCCAGTTTGCATAGGGCAGCCCCAGGGGGGAGGAAAAAACATATAAAAAGAGGAGCCAAAAGGCTGGCTCTCCCCCCTCTGCGCGCTGGGGCGCTCTTCTCTTCGCATCTTTGGATTGACGTGCTCTCACGCCTTGAAGATGGATTTTCCTGCTATCTTCTATATAAAATAGAGCTGTAACACTGAGCTGTAACACTGATTTGTCTAAGAGCTATAACATGGTCCATTCGAGATCTGAGAGCTTTAACACGGTCTGTCCAAGACCCAAGAGCTGTGACACGCCGAGGGGGCTTTAATGTCCGTCACTCCAAATCTTTGTTGTGACAAGACAAAAACTGAGGAGCATATACTCGCGTGACATCTATGGTACCGTGACTCAGATGGCACTTCCTGGGAAAGTGCTGGCCAGCACCCTGGGACTGAGACAGTCATCCTGAATGTCTAGAAAAGCCCAGAGACACACAGGGGGCTCATCTACCAGGAAGCTGCCCACGTGGGGACATCCAGGTGGAGCCACATCCCAGGTAAGAAAAGGCAGGCACAGGGAGAGGTGCCGGAGCTGGACGAGAGCTTCCAAAGCTGCTGCAAGCTAGGAATCTGGCCCAAGTTGGGGACTGTCACATGTGAAATATACACAGAAAAGGAAGAACATGGAAAACCACCACAGTATGCTCTAGATCACACCAGAATAAGACAGACTCAGGTCATTTCAACCTGGAGATACTGAGATGTGGGCTATGGTGAGCAGTGTGAGCCCCTCAGTTGGGGTTGCAGGGTTTAAGTTCAATTCCTATCACTCATTTATTCGCCCATTCATGCATTCAGAAAGTATTGATCACCTGCTGTGTGTCCAGCACTGAGGAGGTACAGCAATGAGAGAGACAGACACAGTCCAGCCATCAAACCACTCCAGTCTGAGCAGGAAGTTGGCTCTGAAAGTCCCAGTTAACATATAATTACAAACTGAAATGGATGCTGGGGAAAAAAAAAAAAGAAGAAGAAGAGCAGGGATTAATTGAAACAAGAACCTTGGAAGAACAGAGAGGTCTCTTCTGAAAGTGTGTCCTTTAATTGAGAATCTCAAATGAACTGGCTGTAACCAGGTGGATGGGCGGTGAGAATATCCCAGCAGGAGCAACAGCATGTGCTGTGGCTCTTCCCATCATGGAGAGGTGCAGAAACACGGTGGCTTGAAGGACCCGCGCTCTGATTGGAGAAGTGAGAGGTAAGGCGGCAGTGAGATGCTTAGACATATCATCGCACAGTGGACTCAGCCAAAAAGAAGTTCAGGGACTTCCCTGGTGGGTCTAGTGGTTAAGACTCCGCCTTCTAAAGCAGGGGACGCAGGCTCAACCCCTGGTTGGGGAACTAAGATCCCACATGCAGTGGGGCAACGAGGCACACGCACTGTAACTAGAGAAGCCTGCATGCCACAAGGAAAGATCCCAAGTGCCACAACTAAGACTTGATGCAGCCAAATAAATAACCATTTAAAGAGAGAGAGAAGTTCAGCTGACAACAAGAGTCTCCCCTCCTCCAGGTGCTCATTGCCTGACTGGGATTGCCCTGGAGCTGGAACAGCCCATGAAGGATCAGACTGCCACAGAACTAATTCGTAATTGACTTGGTGGGCACCTGCTGCTCTGGTCTGCTCCTCATATCTCTGAGGAGCTACCAACCCCACCCCCATCCAAAGCAGAGTTGTAGGCGTGACTCAAACTAAACCAATTATGATGCCTTTGTTGTTGTTTAGTCACTAAGTCATGTCCAACTCTTTGAGACCCCATGGAGTACAGCACGCCAGGCTTCCCTGTCCTTCACCATCTCCCAGAGTTTGCTCAAATTCATGTCCATTGAGTCAGTGATGCCATCCAACCATCTCATCCTCTGCTTCCCCCTTCTCCTTCTGCCTTCAATCTTCCCTAGCATCAGGGTCTTTTCCAATGAGTTGGCTCGTCACATCAGGTGGCCAAAGTATTGTAGCTTTAGCTTCAGTATTAGTCCTTTCAATGATATTCAGGGTTGATTTCCTTTAGGATTGACTGGTTTGATCTCCTTGCTGTCCTAGGGACTCTCAAGAGTCTTCTCCAGCACCATAGTTCAAAAGCATTAATTCTTCAGTGCTCAGCCTTCTTTATGGTTCAACTCTTTCATTCATACATGACTACTGGAAAAACCATAGCTTTGACTTATATAGACCTTTGTTGGCAAAGTGATGTCTCTGCTTTTCAATACACTATCTAGTTTTGTCATATATGATGTCACATATGATGCCCTATACCGTCCATTTGCCTGAGGCAAGAATGCAAATGGACTTGACAAAGCAAAGGAGAGCTGCTCAGAGAAGCATCTCTCTGAGCATCAGCATAAGAGAGAAGCAGAGACAAACATAATTTGACCCCCTAGATTGAGCCACACCTGAAGCCAGAACTATCCCCAGCTTTTTTAGGTCCATGAGATGATACACACCATTTTAAATATTTTCCTAAGTAAATCTGAATTTAGTTTCTGACATTTGGAATGCAAATGTATATCAGAATTTAGGACGCTGTAGACTGTAGAAATGTAATACATTGCATATGTTATACAATGAGGAAACATCTCAGTATCAAATATGATAATATCTCTAGAGAAAAACATATAAATATTCATGCCAAGTGGGATCAAGAAAGACTATAAAATAGCCTCATGTCAGGTTTTGCTGCCACATGGATTTTTTAAATATTAATTGATTAATTTGGCTGATTAAAATATTAATTGATTATTAAAACATTAATTGATTAATTTGGGTTTTAGGGTCTTAGTTGCAGCATGCAAACTCTTAACTGTGGCATGTGGGATCTAGTTCCCTGACTAGGGATCGAACCTGGGCCCCTGCAAGAGGAGCACAGAATCTTACCCATTAGACCACCAGGAAAGTCCCTTGCTGCCATATGAATTTGCACCAAACATAAGAAAAGCATTTTCTATTTTCACAGTATTTTAAGGTTTTGCATTTGTGACTAACAGACTGCAGAGCTGAAATACATCAGAAGGTCATTCAACTAACATTTAGTGGACCCCCTCACATGGGCTAGGCACTGTATCTGCAGACAGATAATCTTCTGAGCCTTTACCCAGAATCTGATTTGCAGAAGGATGAGTGACCTCGCCAAGGTCATACAGCTCTAAGAAGCAGGTTTAGTTTCCAAACCAAGGTTTAGCACCAACCTCTGTACTTTTATATCACTCTATGCTATGCTATGCTATGCTAACTCACTTCAGTCGTGTCCGACTCTGTGTGACCCCATAGACGGTAGCCTACCAGGCTCCCCTGTCCCTGGGATTCTCCAGGCAAGAACACTGTAGTGGGTTGCCATTTCCTTCTCCAATGCATGAAAGTGAAAAGTACTCTAGTGGTTTGCAAAATCCACTCTGGTGAATTTTCCACTAGTCCATAGCACAAAGAGAAAAATAAGGACAAGATGTTGACTTTTTCAATATATAAAATGTATTCAATCCTGGAGATTCACTTCTACCTGCTTTCTAGTGCTCAAATGTTCTCTTGAAGAAGAGACAATGGTAGTGAACTCAAAAATGCTTTCTTGGACTTCCCTGCTGGCGCAGCGATAGAGAGCCTGCCTGCCAATGGGGGAGACACAGGTTTGATCCCTGATCAGCAAGATCCTACATGCCATGGAGCAACTAAGTCTGTGCCAGAGCTCTAGAGGGTGGTATCCACAAATACTGAAGCCCGCGAGCCCTAGAGCCCACACTCTGAAACAAGAGAAGCCTGCAATGAGCAGCCTGCTCACCGCAACTAGAGAGTAGCCCCTACTTGCTACAACTAGAGAAAGCCCGCACGCAGCAACGAAGACCCAACACAGCCAAAAATAAACAAAATGCCTTCACACAACAAAAATAACCTTCACCTACAACCTTCACCAAAGACTGGTTAGAAAATGTTCCTGGCCTAAGAAACTCAGAAATCCAGAAGACCCAGAGTGCATGGAGCAGATGCAGCATCCATGTACAAAAACATGGGTCTGCGAGGAAACCACAGGCAGCCTCTGCTCCCCATACCTACAACCTGCAGTCCTGATGCAAGGACCAACAGGAAACACATATGCTCGAGACCTAACTGATTCCTGTGTGGCTCCCATCGAAAGCAGTTTTCTCTCTGCAGGAACATCTGTCACATTCACACCGCGCCTGTCACTGAAGCAATTGCTGAATCAGTTCCTCGGGGAGTGTGAACCCGTCTCATTGGCATGCTCAGCTCTTTGGGGATGGGAGTGGTGCCTGTCCCCACTCTATCCCGGGGTTGTCCACATCTCGTACAAGGATGACACGAGATGAAATCTGTAAAGCCCCTAGCACAGAGTCTGCCTGAGAGGAGGTGCAAGGTAAATGTTGACTTCCTTCTCTCTGAAAACTGATGCACAGGATCACATTTTTTAAAAAAACAAAACTTCTCAAGTTGTGTGGGAGTCTGTTTTAGTTCTCATCCTACAAACAATTTGTGTCCACCAAGCAGTATAGACAAAAATATTTATGACAGTTTTATTCAAAATAGCCCCTAACTGGAAGCAACTCAAATGTCCATCAGGGGTGTCTTCAACCAGCCGCATTTATGACCCTGGTTACTGTTCAAGCTAATGCACACTGACTGTAGAGAAATGAGAAAACAAAGAATGAGGAGAGAAATCAGACTCAATACCACTGATCAGCCCTCAACACCATTAATTCGGGTGCATTAATTCTGGCGCAGAGATTAAGAGCCTGCCTGCCAATGGAGAAGACACAGGTTTGATCCCTGATCAGCAAGATCTAAACAAAAAGCTGGGTTTGCCGGCAGCTGTTCCCTTTACAGACCAGCCCTGAGCTCAGAGGCACCCATGCATGCTGGCTTGGGTGCCTCAGCCCAGCACGTGGCCTTGCCCAGCCTGGCACCTGGGACAGAGTCAGAGAGACAGCCTTGCCTGCCTGACCTCACGCACATGTCCCCCACGTGAACGGCTTCTTGGCAACCCTGCTCCTCAGCCTCACCACAGGGCCATCAGCTGGAGCAGAGCAGGACCCGCAGCAGACTCCACTCCTAATCTCTTCCTGCTGATGTGAACATGAGTAGGTGTGAACACAGGGGAATGCGTGATGTGGGGGTGCATGTGTGCATTCACGCACATCTGCCCATGCCCATATGGGGAGTGTGTGTCCATGCGAAAGCCTGCAAAAAGAAATACATACCTGTGCATCTCCATATCTGTGCATACCCGTGGGTGTGGGGCTGCACCCAATGCCAGACCAGGGCTCCAGCTCACCTGGGACCCTTCGCTTGCAGCCACCTGCTGCCACGCCCACCCCTAGTGCAGAATGCCACCTGTCTTCCCTTTTAGAGCTTCCACTTCCCCATCTCCTGGTCTCTATTCACTCCCCAACACTTCAAGGAGACTGCATGCCTGTTATTATCTCTATTTGCAAGATAAAAAATTAAGGTCCAGGACTTCCCTGGTGTTCCAGCGGTTAAGAACCCAACTGCCAGTGCGGGGGACATGGGTTCAATCCCTGGTCAGGGAAGATCCCACTTGCCTCGGAGCAACTAAGCCCGTGTGCCACAACTACCGAGCCCGAATTCTAGAACCTGTGCTCCAAGAGAAGCCACCGCAATGAGAAGTCCGCGTGCCACAACTAGAGAAAACTCAGGTACAGCACTGAAGACCCAGCACAGTTAAAAAGTTATTAATTCACGTCCAGAGACTTTAACTGAGCAGCAGCCTGCAGTCAAACCACCAGTTAGTGGGGGGACAGACCACTGTCTCCTGGCTTATGTCCCCAGTGTCTTTCCCCCAGAAAGGAAGTTGTAGGGCTCATTCAGACAACAAAGCAACACATTCACCCATCCTTTCAACCACACAAATATCTTTCAGTGCCTCCAAGAGCCCAGGCCTGGGGCCAGGTGCTGCGGATACAGGAGTGCTTTCATTCTAGGGGTTTTCAAATAAATATACAATAATCTATTAGAGGGGCTTCCCAGGTGGCACTAGTGGTAAAGAATCTGCCTGCCAATGCTAGAGACAAGAGATGCAGGTTACAAAAAAAAGAGAGAGAGAGAAATGCAGGTTTGATCCCGGATCAGGAAGATCCCCTGGAGGAGGGCATGGCAACCCAATCCAGTATTCTTGCCTAGAAAATCACATGGACTGAGAAGCCTGGAGGGCTACAGTCCATGAGTCCCAAAGAGTTGGACACGACTGAAGCGACTTAGCACGCACGCACGAATACCATTTGAAGAGGGTTAGGTTCATCAAGACATTGACTCTCCCAGAACTTCTGAAGATGGGAGGAAAGAAGATGCAGAGTATGAGATTTTCCTGGTTCAGCAAAGGAGAGGGGTCACTGATGAGGGGCACAAACCATGTGTGGGCACACGACTTCCACTCGAGAAACAGAGCCAACTGGCTCCATCCTCTGCCAGCCGAGGGGGCAGCCAGGAGCCGGGCCAGCCTCAGATGGAGCCTTCTGGATATGGCCCTGGTTCCCCGGGGGCATGAGGAGGCGGCAGCTGCCAGGGTCACTTGGCAGAGACCCTGGGCTGACTGCTAACCCAGGGTGGGGTGAGGGGGCCTCTTCCTCCAGCTGCCTGGGGTCAGCACAGTGGGGCCAGAGCAGACACTTCCTGGGTTGTGTTTTGTTGTATTGCGTGTGTGTTTTGAGTCGTGTCTGACTCTTTACAAGCCCATGGACTGTAGCCCACCAGGCTCCTCTGTCCATGGAATTTCCCAAGCATTTCCTCCTCCAGGGGATCTTTTCAACCTAGGGATTGAACACGTATCTCCCGCATTAGCAGGTGGATTCTTTACCACTGCGCCACCTGCGAAGCCCATATCCTGGATAGGAGATATTTTTCCTCAGGACAGAAGAATCTTTAGGTCAGAAACGAAGGAACAACACTCACAGCATCTTAAATGCCCAGGGGGCTCTTGGTAGATAGAGGACCATATCACAGAAACCAGGTGTGGGAAGGGCAGAGGCTCCCTAAGAACTGCAAACTGGGAAGTCAGCAAGGGTCACCCGGTGCTGGGATCAGGAGACATGGGAGTGCAGCTCTCTTGCCTCCACTTCTCTGAAGTTCTCTGCTCTCTCCTTACATCCTCAGAATTCCTTTTCCTCTTGGAGTTCATCATCATCTTTCATCTGGGAAGTTTCTCTCTAACGTCAGGTGATCTTGGGTACTGATTCACATTAAAGCGTGAGATTCAAGGGGCTTCCCTAGGGGTCCACTAGTTAAGAGTCCACCTGCCCTGGCCTGGGCACTCTCCCTTCTTCCAGATTGCTACAATAAGCTCCTTACTGGTTTTCCTTCTCTAAGCTTGTTCTCCTACAATCCATGAAGAGTTAAAACACAAATCTGATCATTTTGCCTAGAACCTCTTGTTCTAACTGCTTATAGGAAAGTGAACCAACTCTGTTACTGGCCTTCTCCAATAGCATCTCTCACTGACACACCAACCCCCTCCCAGCCCTCTACCTTCGGAAGACAACTATTTATAATTCGCCCAATGTACACACAATTTCCAGCCATGACACCCTGCATATGTAATCTTCTGATACATCCTCATGCTTTATCTCATCCTTTAAAAGACTCATCTCCATCTCACTTCCTCCCAAAAGTCTCTCAGAACTTATACAAACTCACTAGGCATCATGGGACCCTGGTCTTTGCTCCAATATTATTCTGGACTTATATCTATCACTACACTCAGACTCCTGACCCAGCCCTGTATAAACAAAGTCATATGACAGACAAAGCATTCATCTCCTTAATACGTAAAAGCTCTTATAAGTCAATGTTAAGACAAGGCAATAGAAAAAAAGAAAGAGCAAAGCATATGAACAAGCAGTTCACATAAAAGCAAAAACAAATGAGGACTTCCCTGGTGATTAAGAATCTGCCTTGCAATGCAGCGGACATGGGTTCAGTCCCTGGTGGGACTAAGATCCCACATGCCTCAGGGCAACTAAGCCAGCCCATGGCAACTGCTGAGCCCACATACTCCAGAGTCCCAGCACCACAACGTAAGATCCTGCATGATGCACTAAGATCTGACCAGTGGACCAGTGAAGTTGCTCAGTCGTGTCTGACTCTTTGCCATCCCATGGACTGTGGCCTACCAGGCTCCTCCATCCATGGACTTTTCCAGACAAGAGAACTGGAGTGGGTTGCCATTTCCTTCTCCAGAGGATCTTCCCGACCCAGGGATCGAACCCAGGTCTCCTGCATTGCAAGCACACGCTTTACTGTCTGAGCCACCAGGGAAGCCCTGGTCTGACACAGCCAAATAAATAAATACTTTTTTAAAAACTAAATAAAAACTAATATGTGAAAAGATGGTCAACCACATAGTTAAAGGAATGTCAATATAAACAAGGAAATATCATTTTCAGCTATCAGATTTATAAATATCAAAAAGTTTTATAACATAGCTTTTATAAATATGGGAAAAGAATCATCGTATTTGTGGTAATAAGCATTGATACACTCTTTTAGGAGGGTAATCTGGCAATAACTATAGTAGATTGCAAAAATCATACCCCTTATTTTAGGAATTCTACTTCTATACTATATATGTATATATGATAAAATGCACATATGTTCTTCCACATGTTAGGAAAGATAAGTCTTCAAGTACTTTCTCTGCAGCATAATTTATGCTAGCAAAGGAAACCAAACCATACCAGTGTTAAATATTCAGTACATTATGTTACATGCACACAGTTGAATAGTATGCAGCCATGAAAATGATGCCATAGGACTACACATGCCATTATTTTAGGGAAAGAAAAAAGACAAAGTGCACAAGAGTGTGTAAAGTACAAAGTATAAAGGGTGCAAGAAGGGGTCCATACCACACATATGGACACAGACTTTCTGGAAGGAAAGCATTACCAGGTAACAACAGCCCCCAGGGAGAGGGATGAGGGTCAGGGAGGACAACAAAACTTACTTTTCAGCAAAATTTTCTCTTCTGTTCTGTTGGAAACTTTTTACTTACTAACTTCTTTTCATAATCTAGAAATTTTTAAAATTAAACATAATCCAGTTGTGGTGTCCACTTCTCTCCAATTAACAAACCCCTTAGAGGTGGAAATGTATTATGACTCATCTCTGGACCCAGAAGCTCACGGTCAACACAGCTTCATGAAGAGCTAGACTCTGCAAATGAATGACCCTTCTGAGGCCAAGGTCCTCTCCTAGCACCCATGCTTCTTCCAGGCATGGTGTTAGTTCTCTGCATGTCCTGGGAATCAAAAGCCAGGGGCTGAAAGTGTTGGCATAACCCCCAGTGTTGGCACCCCACTGCACCACTGCTCCAGCCTTGAGGGGCTCCCTCCCAGCTCCCATCCAGCTGCTCCCCTACCTGCCCCATGTGGGAAGAAGGGAGCAGGCTCCGTGGTGAGTGTAAACGGATCCAGATGCCACACTCTCCTTCCTCCTCTTCCTGGCTGTGTGTACTTGGGGGTGGAAACACGGCTCAATTTGACAAATACTTATGCAGTGTAACTCATTTCTCCAAGCACGTGCTGGGCACCCACGACATGCCGGGGTCTGTTCTAGACACAGCAGTGAACTGTCCAGGAAATTCCTCTGTGCCCGGAGCTTCCAACCTAGTACAGGGTGAGAATTCTGTCTCCTAAGTGTTCAGGTGTCGGGGACATTAAATACGAAAATGTGGGGACTTCCTGGGTGGTCCAGTGATTGAGCCTCTACACTCCCAGTGCAATGGGGCATGGGTTTGATCCCTGGTTGGGGAACTCAGAATCCTGCAAGCTGCACAGCACAGCATTAAAAAGAAAAAAAGAAAGAAAAGAAAATATGTGCAGAAGGCTTAGCTCCATGCCTTCTGCACAGTGATCCAAAATGAAGCCAATGTGATCACTACCATCCATCCCTTCCTGTGGCAATATCCAATCCTCCATGTGGCCCATGTTTCAAAGGCAGGAAGTCTATTATATACATATGAATATATATATATATATGGGGCTTTCCTGGTGGCTCAGATGGTAAAGAATCTGCCTGCAATGTGGGAGACCCAGATTTGATCCCTGGGTCAGGAATATCCCCTGGAGGGAATGGCTACTGACTCCAGTATTCTTGCCTGGAGAATTATATGGACAGAGAAGCCTGGTGATCTTCATAAGTTGGACACAACTGAGAAACTAACACACACACACACACTACATATATATATATACACACATATATATACATGAATGTTTATATATATATACATGAATGTTTATATATATATACATGAATGTTTATATATATACACATTATATATATATGTCACACATATATGATTGTACATATGATTATATTTTTTTTAGTGTTTATATGACTATATTATAAATGTATATATATATATATACCTGTCATATATATGATTGTACACATATGACTGTATTTATATGTATTTATAGATTAAGGTCAGTCTTCATTCCAATCCCAAAGAAAGGCAATGCCAAAGAATGCTCAAACTACCAAACAATTGCACTCATCTCACACGCTAGTAAAGTAATGCTTAAAATTCTCCAAGCCAGGCTTCAGCAATATGTGAACTGTGAAATTCCAGATGTTCAAGCTGGTTTTAGAAAAGGCAGAGGAACCAGAGATCAAATTGCCAACATCCACTGGATCATGGAAAAAGCAAGAGGGTTCCAGAAAAACATCTATTTCTGCTTTATTGACTATGCCAAAGCCTTTGACTGTGTGGATCACAATAAACTGTGGAAAATTCTGAAAGAGATGGGAATACCAGCCCACCTGAGATGCCTCTTGAGAAATCTGTATGCAGGTCAGGAAGCAACAGTTAGAACTGGACATGGAACAACAGACTGGTTCCAAATAGGAAAAGGAGTACGTCAAGGCTGTATATTGTCACCCTGTTTATTTAACTTATATGCAGAGTACATCATGAGAAATGCTGGACTGGAAGAAACACAAGCTGGAATCAAGATTGCCAGGAGAAATATCAATAACCTCAGATATGCAGATGACACCACCCTTATGGCAGAAAGTGAAGAGGAACTCAAAAGCCTCTTGATGAAGGTGAAAGTGGAGAGTGAAAAAGTTGGCTTAAAGCTCAACATTTAGAAAACGAAGATCATGACATCCAGTCCCATCACTTCATGGGAAATAGATGGGGAAACAGTGCAAACAGTGTCAGACTTTATTTTGGGAGGCTCCAAAATCACTGCAGATGGTGACTGCAGCCATGAAATTAAAAGATGCTTACTCCTTGGAAGGAAAGTTATGACCAACCTAGATAGCATAGTCAAAAGCAGAGACATTACTTTGCCAACAAAGGTCCATCTAGTCAAGGCTATGGTTTTTCCCATGGTCATGTATGGATGTGACAGTTGGACTGTGAAGAAGGCTGAGTGCCAAAGAATTGATGCTTTTGAACTGTGGTGTTGGAGAAGACTCTTGAGAGTCCCTTGGACTGCAAGGAGATCCAGTCAGTCCATTCTAAAGGAGATCAGCCCTGGGATTTCTTTGGAAGGAATGATGCTAAAACTGAAACTCCAGTACTTTGGCCACCTCATGCAAAGAGTTGACTCATTGGAAAAGACTGATCCTGGGAGGGATTGGGGGCAGGAGGAGAAGGGGACAACAGAGGATGAGATGGCTGGATGGCATCACTGACTCAATGGACGTGAGTCTGGGTGAACTCCGGGAGCTGGTGATGGAGAGGGAGGCCTGGCGTGCTGCGATTCATGGGGTCGCAAAGAGTCGGACACGACTGAGAGACTGATGGGATCTGATATATTGTATATATATGACTACATACATTTATGTGTGTATATATATAGGGTTTCCCAGGTAGCATTAGTGGTAAAGAAACCACCTGCCAATGCAGGAGGCACAAGAGTTGCAGGTCAATCCGTGGATTGGGAAGAGCCCCTGGAAGAGGGTATAACCACTCACTCCAATATTTTTGCCTGGAAAATTCCAAAGACAGAGAAGCCTGGCAGGCTATAGTCCATGGGGTCGCAAAGAGTCAGACATGACTGAGCATGAGTACACCACACATGTACATATATATGTATACCTGTCATATATATATATATACACACACTCGCACATGTGTGTGTTTGTGTATAGTACTAGCATACACAAGCTAGCATTCCATCAGTTTGGTTCAGTCACTCAGTTATGTCCGACTCTTTGTGACCCCATACACTGCAGCACACCAGGCTCCCCTGTCCATCACCAACTCCCGGAGCTTGCTCAAATTCATGTCCATTGAGTTGGTGATGCCATCCAATCATCTCATCCTCTGTCTCCCCTTCTCCTCCTGTCTTCAATCTTCTCCCAGCATCAGGGTCTTTTCTAATGAGTCAGTTCTTCACATCAGGTGGCAAAACTACTGGAGCTTCAGCTTCAACATCAGTCCTTTCAATGAATATTCAGGACTGATTTCTTTTAGGATTGACTGGTTTGATCTTACAGTTCAAGGAACTCTCAAGAGTCTTCTCCAACACCACAGTTCAAATGCATCAATTCTTTGGCATCCCATCCTGTGAATATTATTAATATGAAGAAAGCAGCTATAGGTGACCTCCAGTGCTCTTCTCACTTGCAGAGAAACATCACTTTTGGTGATGTAGGAGTTGGATGTAGTTTAAATGCTGAAAGGAAGACTGAAATGATTAAGATAATAGAAACACAAAAGATAATGTACCAAAACTACTTGGCAGAGTTCCTGGCATCCTGTAAGCATCCTAGGACTTGAAGAGGAGCTCTTTTTATTATTGCTACAGTGTTTAAATTTATTATTACTTGTTATTGCATCATCTAATCATTGGATCTTCCCCTGCAGCTCCACTTCTTTTTTTTTTTTTTTAATATTTATCTTTATTTATTTACTTGGCTGTGCCAGTCTTAGTTGTAGCGTGCAGGATCTTCAGTTGCAGCATGCAGGATCTAGTTTCCCAATGAGGAATCAAACCCAGGCCCCCTGCACTGGGAGTGCAGAGTCTTACCCACTGGACCAGCAGGGATCCCTCACTTCCAGTTTCCAAAGGGAAATCTCCAGCAGATTCATCCCCAGCTGCACAGAACACCCTCCTGTCCCAACAGCCCTAATGCAGCTTCCAGAAGAAAAAGTTCTTGGAGAATTCCTCCTTCCAAAGGGCCCAGCATAGGTTTGAGACCAAGGAGCACAGGTTTTAGGTCGATCCCGACAGGCTAGGCACCCAGCTCAGCCTCCCATTGGCCCTGTGAGCCTGGAGACAGGTTGCCATGCTCTGGGCCATTTCCATCACTTCTGGAGCATCTGCAGGGTAATTAGGAAGGGTTCCTTAAAGCAACACAAGGCAGCCTGTGCACTACAAGGTTAGGGCTACTCCTCTCCGCACCTCATTCATTGACAGTGAACGTCGGGTTCTGTCCTGGGCCTGACCTTGGGCCCTAGACGTCAGTGATTGGCACGAGTCGCGCACAGGGTGAAGATGAGGGTAAAGACGCGGGTTCCCACTGAGTCAGCAGAGGGAGCAGCCCCAGGGGGAACCAGCAAAACCCAGTAACAAGTCCCAGGAAATAGAATCAGAATCTGGTAATAAAATAAAGTCTAACATTTTTGTTTCTGCTGTCAGTGGCCCACAAAGTGCCATACTCAGAGGCTTTGCATCCGGCCTTCGGACCAGAGTTCCTTGCAGGATACAGCTGCGCCTGCGCTGACCACGCAGCTCTACTGGAGATGTGCACATACGCCGCTCACGGACACTCAATTCAGGATGGAGGTGGGCCGTGTGCAGAGACCCCGTCCCCTCCCCTCCCAGTTGTCAAAATTGTGAAGCAGCCCCGCCCATAGCCTATCCAGGAAAGCCCGCACTCAAGACCATGAGTTCAAGACCCTCCGTTCCTTGATTGAATAAAGTGTTCCTTTAGGGCTTCCCTGGTGATTCAGACGGTAAAGAATCTGCCTGCGAGAGACCCAGCTTCCATCCCTGGGTCAGGAAGATTGCCTGGAGAAGGAAATGGCAACTCATTCCAGTATTCTTGCCTGGAGTATCCCATGGACAGAAGAGCTTGGTGAACTACAGTCCATGGGGTGGCAAAGAGTCACACACAACTGAGTGACTAACACTTCTGAATTGAACACGATCTCATTCTATTAGCTTCAACAACAGTGGACAGGAGGACCCTCCTTGGGGCCTGACTCAAAAGGGTCAGTGACATTATGGGCAAGGCTAACTTTGGTCACTTGGTCAAGGCGGTATTGACCAGGCATCTCCACTGTCAAGTTATGTCCGCTCGCCTTTTGAGAAAGTGCTTGGAGGCAACATAACTGCTATCCTGTTACTCCTACAACTCTGACACCCTATCGGTTTCCTGGGGCTGCCCAGGAAATTAACATAACGTGGGCATCTTAGTATGACATTCATTTCGAAGACCAGAAGTCTGAGATCAAGGTGTCGGCAGGGCTGCACTCCCTCTGATGGGTCTAGAGGAGGGACCCTCCTTGCTGCCTCCAGCTTCTGGTGGATCCAGGTGTTCTTGGCTTGCAGCTGCCTCACCCAGTCTCCATCTCCATGGTCACAGGACCTCCGCTTCTTCATGAGTCTGTCTTCTCTTCTGTCCCTTACAAAGGACACTTGTTACTGGATTTAGGGCCCATCTGGTTATCTTACATGATCTCATCTTGAGATCACCAACTTAATTACATCTGCAAAGACTTTTTCCAAATAATATCACAATCACAAACAAGTTATTAGGACATGGACATTTCTTTTGGCGGGGGGGTCGCCTTTCAACTCACCCATCACCACCCCCAGCCCCATCTTTGTTCATGGAACCACCGAAGGGCCTCCTCTCTGGTCTCCCAACCCCTTCTTATCCCTCCTCTGCCTAAGAGTAGTGATCTGGAAACATAACCCTCCAGAAGCTTCCCATTGCTCTCAGAATTAACTCTAATCCCATACTTTGGGCTGCAAGGGGCTGTGTGATGAAGCTGTGCCCATTATCCAACCTACTCCCTACCACTGGCACCCCAGCTAAAATAGATGTTCCAGGTGGGCAGGTATCTTTGACTATCTGCTCTCTGTTGTCATTGTTTAGTCACTAAGTCGTGTCTGACTCTTCACAACCCCATGAACTGCAGCACACCAGGCTTCCCTGTCCTTCACTCTCCCAAACTTTGCTCCAACTCGTGTCCGTTGAGTTGTTGATGTTCTCTGTTGACCTCCCCATTATTTAGAAGAACATCTGGTGTGTAAATGGCAGAGAATGAGTATGTGCTGAATGGGTCCATGAGGGAAACAAATTCCTACTGCCAGACATGGTGAAAGGTAGGTGCATGACCTTCATTACTCCTCAAAGTCATCCTCTCATTTGAGGCCCACTATTACTTTTATCCCCTATGAGAAAATAGAGGCACAGAGGGGTTAAACAACTTTCCCAGGAGCACACAGCTGGTAAGTGAAGAAGCTGAAACTCAAACCCAGTCTGACCCCAGCATTGTATCCAATCACTCTGCTTGTTGGACACCGGACTGAACTGAAAGGGGACAAAGATAGATAAAAATGTGGCCTCTGACCCCTTGTCATCACTGTCCCATCACCAAGATGAGCATGCAAACTATTCTGTTATAAAGTGTGTTGCAGGTGTCTCCATTCAGCCGGTGCAGTGGCATAACTGGCCAACTGCACTTGGAAGAGTCCCAGAAGGCTTCTCCAAGGAGGAGGGCAGAGCAGACACCCCGCCACCCCCATCCCATGAAGTTGCACTTTCCCCACCAGCCTCCAGCCCTAGGTCTGGACCTCTCCAAGTGTGAGCATCTCTGCTGACAGCACAGTATATACACAGGAACCACCATCCACAGCTGCACCCTGGGTCCCATGTGGGGCTGCCTCAAATAAAACCCAGGAGGACTGCCCTGGTGGTCCAGTGGTTAAGAATCTACTTTCCAATGCAGGGGACATGGGTTTGATGCCTGGTTGGGGGACTAGGATGCCACATGCTGTGGGGCAACCAAATCTGTGTGCCATTACTAGAGAGAAGCCCACACACTGCAATGAAAGAGCCCGCATGCTGCAACTAAGACCTGATACTGTCAAAAATAAATAAATAAGACATAAATATTTTAAAATAAACAAAACCCATAGACAGAACCCCTTTGGGGATGGGCACCACACACAGCACTGAACTTGCATTTCCATGGGACTCTTCGACAACTCTCCATGGGACCAACAAGGAAACTGAGGTTGGCAGTGCAATAGTTACCAAAGTCACACAGCTATGATGTGGCAGAAGTAGGTATTGAGTCCAGGCTGATCTTGGCACCAGATCCCTTCTCTTAACAGCTCTGCTGTTTTTCAGATCAGATCAGATCAGACGCTCAGTCGTGTCCGACTCTTTGCGACCCCATGAATCGCAGCACGCCAGGCCTCCCTCTCCATCACAAACTCCCGGAGGTCACTCAGACTCACATCCATCGAGTCAGTGATGCCATCCAGCCATCTCATCCTCTGTCATCCCCTTCTCCTCTTGCCCATAATCCCTCCCAGCATCAGAGTCTTCTTCAATGAGTCAACTCTTCACATGAGGTGGCCAAAGTACTGGAGTTTCAGCTTTAGCATCATTCCCTCCAAAGAAATCCCAGGGTTGATCTCCTTCAGAATGGACTGGTTGGATCTCCTTGCAGTCCAAGGGACTCTCAAGAGTCTTCTCCAACACCACAGTTCAAAAGCATCAATTCTTCGGCGCTCAGCCTTCTTCACAATCCAGCTCTCATATCCATACATGACCACAGGAAAAATCATAGCCTTGACTAGACAAACCTTTGTTGGCAAAGTAATGTCTCTGCTTTTCAATATGCTATCTACGTTGGTCATAACTTTTCTTCCAAGGAGTAAGCATCTTTTAATTTCATGGCTGCAGTCACCATCTGCAATGATTTTGGAGCCTCCCAAAATAAAGTCTGACACTGTTTCCACTGTTTCCCCATCTATTTCCCATGAAGTGATGGGACTGGATGCCATGATCTTCATTTTCTGAATGTTGAGCTTTAAGCCAACTTTTTCACTCTCCACTTGCACCTTCATCAAGAGGCTTTTGAGTTCCTCTTCACTTTCTGCCATAAGGGTGGTGTCATCTGCATATCTGAGGTTATTGATATTTCTCCCGGCAATCTTGATTCCAGCTTGTGTTTCTTCCAGTCCAGCGTTTCTCATGATGTACTCTGCATAGAAGTTAAATAAGCAGGGTGACAATATACAGCCTCGATGTACTCCTTTTCCTATTTGGAACCAGTCTGTTGTTCCATGTCCAGTTCTAACTGTTGCTTCCTGACCCGCATACAAATTTCTCAAGAGGCATCTCAGGTGGTCTAGTATTCCCATCTCTTTCAGAATTTTCCACAGTTTATTGTGACCCACAAAGTCAAAGGCTTTGGCCTAGTCAATAAAGCAGAAATAGCTGTTTTTCTGGAACTCTCTTGCTTTTTCCATGATCCAGCGGATGTTGGCAATTTGATCTCTGGTTCTTCTGCTGTTTTTAGTCAATTTCTATTTTGGACTTCCCTGGTGGCTCAGATATACAGATGACACCACCCTTATGGCAGAAAGTGAAGAGGAACTCAAAAGCCTCTTGATGAAAGTTAAAGAGGAGAGTCAAAAAGTTGGCTTAAAGCTCAACATTTGGAAAACGAAGATCATGGCATCTGGTCCCGTCACTGCATGGGAAATAGATGGGGAAACAGTGGAAACAGTGTCAGACTTTATTTTTCTGGGCTCCAAAATCACTGCAGGTGGTGATTGCAGCCATGAAATTAAGACGCTTACTCCTTGGAAGGAAAGTTATGACCAACCTAGACAGCATATTAAAAAGCAGAGACATTACTTTGCCAACAAAGGTCTGTCTAGTCAAGGCTATGGTTTTTCCAGTGGTCATCTATGGATGTGAGAGTTGGACTGTGAAGAAAGCTGAGTGCCGAAGAATTGATGCTTTTGAACTGTGGTGTTGAAGAAGACTCTTGAGAGTCCCCTGGACTGCAAGGAGATCCAACCAATCTATTCTAAAGGAGACCAGTCCTGAGTGTTCATTGGAAGGATTGATGCTGAGACTGAAACTCCAATACTTTGGCCACCTCATGCGAAGAGTTGACTCATTGGAAAAGACCCTGATGCTGGGAGGGATTGGGGGCAGGAGAAGGGGACGACAGAGGATGAGAGGGTTGGATGGCATCACTGACTTGATACACATGAGTTTGTGTGAATTCTGGGAGTTAGTGATGGACAGGGAGGCCTGGCATGCTACGATTCATGGGGTTGCAAAGAGTTGGACATGACTGAGTAACTGAACTGAACTGAACTGAATTATTTTGGGGGTTGGTGGCTCAGACAGTAAAATATCTGCCTGCAATGTGGGAGACTCAGGTTTGAGTCCTGGGTCAGGAAGATCCCCTTGAGAAGGGAATAACAACCCACTCCACTCTAGTATTCTTGCCTAGAAAATCCCATGGACAGAGGAGCCTGCCAGGCTACAGTCCATGGGGTCACAAAGAGTCAGGCATGACTGAGCAACTAACACTTTTCACTTCTTTCAATTATTTTTTGAATGATACAAATACCTTACACTGCATTTGTCTATTTGTTCAATGTACACTTTAAGACATTATCATAATTTTCCTTAACCTTTTAAAAGTTTTTAAAGTTTTATTATTTTTTATTAAAAAAAATAAAAATTCCTCTGTTTTGTGAGGATGGAAAGTCTATAGAAATAAATAGGGGCTGAGGTGGGGTGTGGAGAAGGCAATGGCACCTCACTCCAGTACTTTTGCCTAGAAAATCCCATGGACAGAGGAGCCTGGTAGGCTGCAGTCCATGGGGTTGCTAGAGTCAGACACAACTAAGCAACTTCACTTTCACTTTTCACTTTTATGCATTGGAGAAGGAAATGGCAACCCACTCCAGTGTTCTTGCCTGGAGAATCCCAGGGACGGGGAAGCCTGGTGGGCTGCCGTCTATGGGCATCGCACAGAGTCGGACACGACTGAAATGACTTAGCAGTAGCAGCAGAGGTGGGGCGGGTGTGGGGGTAGAGGACTGAGAGGGTCAGGACCTAAGATGCCAAGATTAGGTGGGACTTAATTCGCTCTATTTGGGGAATTGTAAATCTCTAGGCAGGGCCAGTTGAGAAGAGATTTTCATTTCTTATGGAAATGATCTTGAAAGGCAGGAGGATTCTTCAGCTTTTCTGAGCCTGGGGGTTGACGGGTGGGGTCCACATAGCTTATCCTGTGCCTCAACTGTGGAGGTTCAGGGTCTTATAAATAGGTCATCATCCAGATGGAAGGGACAAGAAGCTGGACCCCAGCTCCCACCTGCCGTTTGACGATCACATCTGCAAAGTGGGCACAGATGGTGCTCATCTCTGAGAGGGGCCACTGGGAGGGTCCCACGGGGACAAAGGGCACAGGTGATGATCATCATCTCCGTGGCAGAGACCAGGCCCATTTGATTCATCACCATATGCCATAAATGAATTGGCACATAGTAGGTGTGTAAAGTGAAGTCGCTCAGTCGTGTCCGACTCTTTGCGACCCCTTGGACTGTAGCCCACCAGGGTCCTCAGTCCATGGGATTCTCCAGGCAAGAATACTAGAGTGGGTTGCCATTTCCTTCTCCAGGGGATCTTCCTGACCCAGGGATCGAACCCGGGTCTCCTGCATTGCAGGCAGACGCTTTAACCTCTGAGCCACCAGGGAAGCCCCCTAGGTATTAAGTAAATACCTTATAAGTGAAGAAATGATAAAGCGGGGTCCATAGAGACTTACCAAAAAATGATTTCAAAACTTCAGGATCAGGGAGACAGTCTGTGAGCACTTTGTCACAAGTAGGGCAGGGGTCACCCCTTGTCACAGGTCACACGGCAAAGGACAGTGGGAGGGCAGAGGCTGGTATGGACTATACACTCGCTGGGCTAGACACTCCACAGAGATGAGAAAGAGCCTGTCTGGCTCCCAGGGTGCATCCCTTTGCCCACATTGAGGCTGGCACATAGTAGGTACTCTGGAAACTTAAAAGTGTTCATGAGAAAAAAAGAGGAATTTGAGTCTCTTCAAGATTATAAACTGGAAGCTTTCCTGGCCATCCAGTGGTGAAAACTCTGAGCTTCCAATGCAGAGGATATGGATTTGGTCAGGGAATTAGGATCCCACATGCTGTGTGACCAAAAGAAAAGAGAGAGATCATAAGCTGGAAACTCTCTTTCCTACATTATAGTCAGAAAATCTTTAAGGAAAAGCAGCTGAAAGTGAAAGTGTTGGTTGCTCAGTCATGTCCCACTCTTTGTGACCCCCGCAGACTATAGCCCACCAGGTTCCTCCTGTCCATGGGATTCTCCAGGCAAGAATACTGGAGTAGGTTGCCATTCCCTTCTCCAGGGGAATCTTTCCAATCCAGGGATGGGACCCTTGTCTCCTGGATTGCAGGCAGACCGTCTGAGCCACCAGGGAAGCCCCTGGAAAAGCAGCTAAATGATTTCAAAAGAAACTGTAGACTCAGTAGGGAGCCTCTACCATAAGTTCCAGAATCCACCTTCCCATGTGAGTGTTCTGGAGCTAAAAGCCACAGAGCAGCAGAAGTCTGGTGAGACATTCTTGGATTCATAAACTCTGGATCTCACTCTAATTGGCAGCCAGGCCCATAATTAAGGTCTTCTTACCTCTCTTCAGGGACCATTTCCTGAAAGCCTCAATCAATGTAATTGTGCTTCCTCAGAAACCACCACCCAGCAAAGTCAACCACAAATCACAAAGCAAGCAGCTGGCTCAAGCACTTCTGGCTGCATGGTGATGATGCCCTTGGGGGCGGACATTTGTTCTGGTCAGCTCTACGTGGGCAGAGGCTCCCACCACCTAAACTGTGAATTCATGCATTTACAGGAGAGAATCCAGATAGACCCCTCCAGCCCACCTACGGCGGGGCACACAGTCCTGCGGAAACCCGTGTTGTTTGCAGAGGAAACAAGACTCCTTCAGCAGACTCGGGAGTCGAGACTGTTGGGTCTTTCTCTTTTGCCTTCTTTTTTAAAAAGCAACTTTATAAATGTTGTAACTTACATACCACAGAAGTCACCCACTGTGTGTACACAGTGCTGTGAGTTTCATGAGCTTTTGGAGTTTGCATCTTCATTGCCTCTATTCAGTTGTAAAATATTTCTATCATCTAAGAAGTTTCTACTTGCATTGAGATTTTTACGTGAAAGTGTTAGTCACTCAGTCGTGTCCAACTCGTGTCTTCTGCTCGTGGGATTCTCTAGGCAAGAATACTGGAGTGGATTGCCATGCCCCTCCTCCAGGGGAATCTTGGGTTTCCCAGGTGGTCAGATGGTAAAGAGGTTTTTAAAGCCATTCACTTTTACACTGTGAGCTTCCCAGGTGTCTCAGACAGTAAAGAATCTTCCTGCAATGCAGGAGATCCAGGTTCAATCCCTGGGTCAGCAAGATCCCCTGAAGGAGGGCAAGGCAACCCACCATAGTATTCTTGCTTGGAGAATTCCATGGACAGAGGAGACTGGCGGGCTACAGTTCATGGAGTCACAAAGAGTTAGAAAATGAGCAAATAACATACTGTAACTCCAGAAGTTAAACCTTGGGCAGCCCTAGGGTAAAATATTCTCATGAAAGACCCAGGTTAGGCCCCATTTTTCATAGGAGGGAGCTCTTTGGGTAGGGTGCTACTTAAGTTGCATCCTGGGTGCTATTTAATTTGCATACTGTACCCTGGTGCCTCACAGGATGGAAAAAAGGCATGAAGGTGGGCAGTTGGGAGCTTCCCCAGAGATCATGTATGCGAAAGAATAAGACAAGAGAGACATCACTCACTGAAAAGTTGACACAAACCTTTTATAATCTTTTTTTCTGATCACTGACGTGTCAGCCATAGCCAGGTTTCTCAGGTTGTCAGGCTCTGGGCCCGAGATGTTGACGGCAGTTGAGGGATGGAGGAGGGATTAAAATGATGTCAAGTTCAGGTAACAATGGGTTAAACAAAAGTTTCTTCACTGCAGGATTTACCAGGGTATTCGGTTCTTTAAAGAAGACAGTTAATCCCCAAAAGGGAGATTTTGGACCACAGAAGCGATTTTTCAAGGAAGATGGTACTGGTATTTATGAAGTACCCCATACAGCTCAGGCTTCTGCGTGGTAGCAGGCAATATATAAGAAAAGATAGCAGGTGACATTACATGTTGGGTGCCTGTTTCAAAATACTGTTTTGGGGCCTTTGTGTCAACTTTCTCTTTAAATAACACAAAAACCCATCTTGCAGAAGGTAGGTCTGAAACTTCAGCCCCTCCTCTGATGTCTCAAATCACCTCCCTGATGAAGTTACTCCTCCCAGATTCCTCACAGACACAAATACACAGTAAATGCTAAAAACAATAATGTCATGGAAGAACAAACTGTCACATATAGTTTCATTCACCTAATCATTTGAAAAGATGCCTAGCTCTGGCCCATCCATACAATGGAATAAATGGTTCATCCATGCAATGGAATCCTATACATCTACATAAAAGAGTGAGGCACTTATGTATGTATCAACTGGTAAAGATCTTCAAGAAATATCCTAAGCAAAAAAACAATTGGAAAATTGAAATGAAATAGTGAATGTAAAACATTTGGCCTGGATCCCAATGCATAATACATGATAAACAAATAATACCTGTCATTATCATGATAAACAAACAATACCTGAATTAATTACCTATAATTCTTTTAAATAACCACTTGAAGGGCAGAAGGAATTTACCATTTAAACAAATTTTGTTTTTCCAAATCAATGGCTTAGCCAGGGACCTGTAAGTTTCCTTTCACTGTTGACAGTCAGTAAAGTTCTGATGAGCCCCACCCATAGGCTCAACCTACCCTCACCTCCTGGACAGACACTGTAAGCTTGAGGAATTTTTAATTCTGAGTTAGACAAGGTCAGCACCACACAGCATGCTCATTTCTCTGGTTCCTGGTCCTGGTGTGACAGGGCATCTGGAGGTATCAGTCTTCAGAGCTAGTTTGGAACTCATCTTGAGCCCCAAGACCAGCCACCTCAGGGCTCTGTCTTTTTTTTTTTTTTGCCTGCAGCTTGCTGGAACTTTGCTGACCAGGGATCAAATCCAAGTCCTTGTGTTGGGAGTCTTAACCACTGGATTGCCAGGAAAGTCCCAGGGCGCCGCTTTAGTGTCTAGTTGGTGGTGGTGTTCAGTTGCTAAGTCATGTCTGACTCTTTGCAACCCCATGGACTTCAGCACACCAGGCTCCCCTGTCCTCCACTATCTCCCAGAATTTGCTCAAATTCATGTCCATTGAGTCAGTGATGCTATCTAACCATCTCATCATCTTGTCCTTTTGAATACCATCTATCCCAGCATCAGGGTCTTTCCAACAAGTCAGCTTTTCACATCAGGTGGCCAAACTACTGGAGCTTCAGCTTCAACATCAGTCCTTCAAGTGAATATTCAGGGTTGATTTCCTTTAGGATTTAGTGGGTAGAGTTCCAGCCAAAAAAAAAAAAAAAAAGCCAGTGGCAACTTCCATGGGTTTTTATTCCTTGTGATTGACTCTCTGGGTCTTACTTGCACAAAGCCGGTATACTGAATCTTCTGCCATCTCAGTAAATTTTGCTGAGGCCCAATCCTGGGAATTTTACATGATCCCTCCCGATCCTTCAGCCCAAATATCACCTCCTCGGTGAGAGTCCCTGAATGCTCCACAAAAAGCAGCCCCTGGCCCCACTTCATCACCCCCAGCAGGCCCGTTCATGTAGACTCTACACTGCAGACTGCAGCGATGAAACTCTGTATCCAAGAACCTACCAATAAAGACCCCTGTGAAACTGCTGGCGAACACGTACGCTCCCCGCCACCTTGTTTATAACCACAGAAGACTGGAAACTTTCTAAACCCCGTCAGAACAGAATGAATTATCTGTGCATCACGCACAAAACGACATCCTGCAAAACAAGGCGGCTCTATATGAACCAGTGAGGAGCCATCAAGGTGATAAACCAAGTGAGAAGAGTGAGGTGCCAGACTGTGTGTACAAAATGCCACCATTTGGGTTAAAAAAGAAATACATGTCATTGTGTGTATGTGCCTAAAATAGCTCCTTACACACACCTAATTGGTAATGAGATTGGTCTCCAGCTGGAGAGATGGGGATGGGAAGGGAAACACCCTCATCTCTGTGTACCATTGCATTTCCTCCTGGGGACCCACTTTACACTAATAACAATATAAAAAGCTACCCATTGCCCCGATGTAATCTTGCCAGGAAGTTCTTTCTATCTTCTATGTCTGGCCCCTTCCTTAAAGGCTCAGAATCCGAAGCATAGAGTCCCTCCCAGGAAACTTCCCTTGACCAACAAACCTGAAAGACAGGCTGCTGCTTCCCAAGATAGATGCTGGAGTTGGAGCTGCCCATCCATGGGGGAAGGGACCTTGCCCAGACAACTCACCACTTGGATCCTCAGTTTCTCCATCTGTAAAATGGGGCTGTAATGCCTACATCCTATGGTTGTTGGGAAGAGTAAACTAGTTTAATATGAAAAAGGTCTAAAACAGTGGTTGGCATATACTACATGCTGGATAAGGTAGTATCTTACCATGTGGGGCCAGGATAGTACTGGGTCAGAAGCAGCACCCCTGGAGGCAGCCAGGCCTGCTGTGGAAGCTACAAGTGCTTCAGCATCTCTCTCACCTTTTCCTCAGCCTCTGGCGCCTCATCTGCAAGATGGGCTAAAATAGGATTATTAGGTGGGTTTCCCAGGTGGTGCTAGGGATACAGAACCTGTCTGCCAATGCAGGAGACATTAAAGAGTTCAATCACTGGGTTGGGAAGATCCCCTGGAGGAGGAAATGGCAACCTACTCCAGTTTTCTTGCCTGAAGAATCCCATGGACAGAGGCCAGTGGGTTACAGTCCATAGGGTCACAAAGATTTGGATATGACTGAGCAACTTAACATGCATGCATGCAGGATTATTAGGGAATTAAATAACATGGTGTATATGTGTTTTCTGTAGGTTGTGTTACAGTAAGCGGCATATTTTTTTTTAATTGGTTTTTCTGCATTTTTTTTTCTTTTTCTTTTTCCTTCTGACCACGCTACACAGCTTTCAGGATCTTAGTTTCCTGACCAGGGATTGAACCCGCACCTTGGCAGTGAAAATGTGGAGTCCTAACCAGACGCCAGGGATTTCCCTAGATTTTATTTTTTTGTCTGTGTGTTTTACTAAACCTAAAGTTTCTATTTTCTTTGTTAGATTTGATACCAGGTTTTGCTGGTTTTGACCACATTCAAAATGTGGTTTTGCCGGGTCCACCAAGATGTATGGTGGTCATGCCCGACTCTTGCGACCCCATGGACTGTAGCCTGCCAGGCTCCTCTCTCCATGGGATTCTCCAGGCAAGAACACTGGAATAGATTGCCATTTCCTTCTCCAGGGGATCTTCCCAACCCAGGAATCAAACCTGGGTCTCCTGCATTGCAGGCAGATTCTTCACCCACTGAGCTATGAGGGAAGCCCTGTTTTGACCACATTCAAGTTAAAACATTTAAAATGGACAACATGACAGAGAGTGGAAGATCGTCTGCCAGCCACCCTCGACCCCCACCCCCAGCCCTGGTGTCAGCTTCCCAGATCCCTGCACAGGACAACCACTTCCTGGGCGCTCATCTGTACTCCCAAAGATATTCTAAGTGTGTACAAGAGTGTGACGTGTATTACTTTTGTCAACAATAAAAAGGAAATTGTTTGTGACACTTTAATTCATTCTGTCATCAGCTAAAAGTAGTTAGCAACAATGGATAGAGAAAACAACAATTAAAAGGGAACAGTTGAGAAAATTCTGTCTTTCTAAAGATCTTAAACAGTTGGTGCCTGCCACCACTGAATTTTTCCTGTCTTGTGGTTACACGAATATGCATGGATATTAGCAATGCATCAAAATCTCTGCTCAAAGAAAATTAGAATCCCCGGCCAAAGAGAAAAAGAAACAGCGAAAATACAGAGGGGTGGGCAGCAGCTGCCTACCCTTCCTCACCTGTTCTCCAGGAAATTGCTTACAGTGAGAAACTGCACTGATTCCAAAGTTAGGAAACAGGTAAAAACCCTTTTTTAAAAAAAAAATTTTCAACAACAAAAAACAAAGTTAAGAAATAGTTGCACAGGGGTGCAGGTTTCTCTTGAGATCTTAGCACAGGCTTTCTTTATTTACCCATTTAAATATTTATTTTTCACATAATATTTATTCATTTATGTAAACATTATGAAAGTAAAGCCTATTTGTTTTTTAAAAATTTTAGACTCACATCAGGTAGAAAATGAGATGGTAATCCACCTTGAGGAAACAAATTCTGTGATCACTTGAGTAACGCATCCAGGTTTCATTTACAGCAGCATTTCTCTGCCTCTGGATGGCTGACACTCCGGGGGATTCTTTGTTGGGGGAGCTGTCCTGTGCCCTGTAGGTGTTTAGCTTCGACCCACTAGGATGCCAACAGCAATTTTCCCTCCCCCTACTCATGACAACCAAAAATGTCTCCCGACATCGTCAAATCTGGGGAAAAATCACACCCCTTCTTTAAGTCCTCAGGCCCAAACATGATTCCCTCCTGGTTCCTCAAAAAGGAACTGCTGGGGCAAGTGAAACGGAGCCCTGACTCTGGGCCATCACCACCCCCACCTCCAAGGGGAGATGGAGGAGAGGTGGGGGAGGGGAACAGGAGGACTGGGACCAAAATCATGACACAGTGACTGGCTCTGCTCTCATCAGGGTGTCAGGGTGTCCACAGGACCGTGCTCTCTCTGAAATCAGTGGAGGAGGAGCCTTCCCACCTCTTCCAGCTTTGGGAGGTGGCCAGCCACCCTCCACCTCTGCCTCTGACCTCACGTGGGCATCTCTCCTCGTGTGTCTGTGCCTCTCCTCTCTTTGTAAGGATACAAGTCATGACGATTAAGGCCCACTGGACTCCAGCACAACCTCATCTTATTTACTCACAACACACCTATTTCCAAATAAGGTTGAAACCAAGGTACAGGGGTTTATGGCTTGGGCATATCCCACTTCTAGGGAGTACAATTCAACTCCTAACATCTGTGAAGTCCCAAAGGCCTTATAATCTCAGCAAGAGCCATAGGCCAACACACCTTCTTCAACCTACCACCTCTCAGACTCTTTTGGGACCATTCCTTAAGATCAAGATCTTCCCTTGGAAAATGTTGGGAAGCCACAAAGAACACTCAGTGCATCATGATAAGAGAACAAGGGAATCCCCTCACGGTCCAGAGGTTGGGACCCTGCATTCTCACTGCCAAGGGCTCTGAAAGCCCAGGTTCAATCCCGTCAAGCAACTAAAATCCCACAAGCCTGAGACTTGACCTTGTAAATATTCTTACCAAAGCTCTTCCTTGAACACATTCCCGGAACTAGGCCTTTCAACTCTTCTCAGTTTTCACGCTTTTTTCTCGTCCATCTTCCACATCAAGATGTTATCCAAAAGAGGCAAGAAAACTAGTGTTTATGATGGTGCCAAAAGTAATTGAGCATTCCATGAAACTATGAAATCCAGTGTAGTTTTTAAAAGTCATGAGATCAGGTTTGTTTCTGCAGATTATGTTCCATGTTACTAGAAGACAGAGGTTTGATACGCCTTGCATCCATGGACCTTGAACATAATGCCAGCCTGGGTTGGCAAAGCCAGGAAGGGGTCAGGTTTTGGTGACTCCAATTGTCACCAAGCCTCCCAGCCTGGTGGCCTATGGATTTCAGAGAAGTACATGAAAACTGTCAACTGGAAGAGAAATCTGATGTTATCTGAGACCTGAGAAAGTAAATCAACAATGATCAGATCATCAGGGACCAAAAGCCACCCTTGAGAATAGCGCATGGGCGTACTACAGTATCGAAATTTTGAAAGCAAACCTTTCTTATCTCCAATTAAAGAGACAAGCCTCACCACCCACTCAGCACAGGCAACTGAAGGGGCACTGGCTGAGGGTCACGGCCACCCAGGGATCAGAGAAAGCTCCCTCACCTGGAAACCATGCTTCAAAGTACCTCAGACTGTTCTTCCCTTTGTAGCCCAGGACAGCCGTTTCCTGGGTTCTCCACACACTATTGTCATTCAGTGGCTAAGTCGTGTCCGACTGTGACCCCATAGGCTGCAGCACACCAGGCTTCCTGTCTTTACCATCTCCTGGAGTTTGCTCAAACTCATGTTCATTGAGTCAGTGATGCCATCCAACCATCTCATCCTGTCACCCCCTTCTCCTCTTGCCCTCAATCTTTCCCAGCATCAGGGCCTTTTCCACCTGCGGTAAAGGAAGGCAAATTAAACTGCCACTTCACCACCCCAACACACCCCTGGGAAAAGGAAAAGACAAGAGAGATGCTACAGATACTCCCTGACTTACGTGGTTTTAACTTACAATTTTTCAACTTAAGGTTGGAACAAAAGTGACTGGCATTCAGTAGAAACCATACTTCAAAATTACCATGTTGCCGTTTTCCTGGGCTAGTGAGATCCTCTCATGACGCTGGGCAGCAGCAAGGGTCAGTGACCGATACACTCACAACCATTCTAGTTTCCACCTTCAGTAGAGTAGTCCACAAATTACATGAGAACTTCCCCTACTGTTCAGTTGTTAAGACTCCACTTTCCAATATAAGGAGTGAGGGTTCAATCCCTGGCTGGGGAATTAAGATCCCACATGCTGAACTTCACTGGTGGTCCAGTGGTTAAGAATCTGCCTGCCAACTCAGGGGACATGGGTTCAATCTCTGGTCCAGAAAGATCCCACATGCCACAAGGCAACTAAACCCGGGCACCTAGAGCTGCAACAGGAGAGACCACCACAATAAGCCCAAGTACTTAGTGCAGAGAGTAGCCCCCACTCACTGCAACTAGAGAAAGCCCATACACAGCAGCGAGACAGCACAGCCAAAAATAAAGAATTCAGCAAATAAAAAAAAGATCCCACATGCCAAGGGGTATGGCCAAAATATTTTTTTAAAAAGAAAAACAATTATGATATATTCAGCCCCTTACTATATAAAACAGGCTTTGTGTTAGCTGATTTTGCCCAACTGTAGGCTAATGTAAGCGTTCTGAGGAGGTTTAGGGTAAGCGAGGCTAAGTGAAGACAATTGATAGGTCAAGTGAATTAAATAATTTTTTAAACAAATGAGGTGTAGGAAACTCCCTGGCAATTTAGGAGTTAGGACTTGGCATGTTCACATTCAGGGCCCAGGTCCAGTCCCTGGTCAGGGAAATAAGATCCTTCAAGCTGCATGGCACAGCCAAAAAAAAAAAAAAAATAGCTGAGGTACAATAATACACTTTGGATTTGAAGCAATTTTAACTGCTGATGAGTTTATTAAGATGTAGGCCCATCCTCCTTCAAGGAGGATCAACCCTGAAATCCTCAGGCATCACAGCAACCAGTACAGGAATTCCTAACAGCTGGTAACCAACACTTACCCCAGGAAAAAGGCAGTGGGTTCCCCATCAGCATTCCCACCACTGCTGAGCCTTAGGAGTTTCTGCCTCACCCATCCATGACCTTAACTTATTTTTTTTAATATCCAAATACAGGATCTCAGATCTCACCCTGACACTAGGCCCCCAGAATGGAAAGGATGGTTGTTATGAAATCATTTCAAATAAGAAACAGACTAATCATCCCTTTCCTAAGTCACAACTTAAATTGTATGCACATGGAGAGAAGACAGCCATGAAGGGCTATTGACAACACCCCATCTGATCTGACCTTCCAGAGAACCTCTAAGTGTCTGGGAGACAGGCAGGCATCTATCTCCAAGGTGCCCGGATGGACAGATATCCAGTCTGTAGATGCAGAGACCTGCTGAGTCTCTCTCCAAAATAAACTCTGGATCGTGTCTTCAGACAGCGATGGGTTTTCTTTCAGTGCAATCATGAGAAAAAAAGGAGCATCTTCATTCTTCTCCTGGAGTGCCAAAGACTTCAGCAGCATCATATGTCTTCATAAAAAGCAAATCAACCTGTCAAGGAGCCAGGAAGGCAACAACAGCACAGGGTGAAGGGAAAAGGGAGAATGAAACGTAATTCTTATCAACACAGGGCTTAAAAACAAGAGTTTGTATGTCTGATGGCCTGAGGTTAGGCCATGGGAGTCAGACGTGCTCAGAGAGCAGGAGAGAAATCAAGGTAGCCAAGGTTTCTGTAGGGACCTCGTAAGGGTGTTCAGTTGCTCCCCATGGCATCAGCTCAGAGTGTTAGGAAGTAAAACCTATTACCACACACTGGACCAAGGAAGCCAGTGGCTGTCCTGCTGGTGTTCAGTGGGAGCAAAGAAAAAGGAGAACGAAGCGCTGAGCCAGGCATAAGCCCTGCTATATGACTCATTCAATCCCGGGTTGACTTTGGGGTGATTCCAGAACACTGTGTGCACTGCAATTCAGCACAGCTCCTCAAAGCCAGAGTCTAGTCCAAAAGCAAGCAGAGATGCTGATAAGCAAATAGTCCCTTTTCCTTCAATCCTTTGCCCCCTTCATCTCCTCTTAACACCCAAGGTCTCACATCTTGATTGAGAAATAACTGCCCATGTGAGACCTCTTTTCACTGCTCTAAAGCAAAGCAATTGTAATCCTGAGATAGCAACCAGATAAATCCAACTTAATGGGAATGTTCAATGGCCAGGGACAAGCTGCCAAGAGCAAAGTATTAGGTTGGCAGAGTTTAAGTTACTTAATAACATCTAATGCCAATATTAAATCAGGAATTGCTAAGCATTTGGTAGAGAGTTATGAATCAAGGCTTATGAGTCTGGAGTTGAAGCAACAGCCTTATCCGACATGGAAAACCCTTTTGCTCCCACACTCCCTTTGAAGCCCAGCCACTCAGGCCAAACTATAAACATATCACTTCCTGGAGGATGTGCCAGGCCACTTCAACTTGAAACCTAAGGACTGTCGGTGAACATCCAAGATTCTAGCAAACATCCCACAAGCACACAAGCCCTGCCAGTCTCTTCTGCTCCCCAAGGACAGAAACCCAACCTCTGATCTGCCTAGCAGACAAAATGATGAGAATGTCTACGTGCACAATCATGTTTCCAAAGATGGAGAAATTCCATGGAGAAAACACTCAGGGCACCTACCACACACCTCCACTGCCAGCATCTGACTGAATGCCTAGTCCTCCCAAGGAGGATCTGCCCAAGTCTTTACCCACAATCATCTCATGTCCACTCTCAAAATTTTGATGCAACCACATGAACCGTGTTTCTCAATAAGTGGTCTTACCCAAGACAGGATTCCCAAACTGCAGATTCCTCTTATTTGTCAATCAACCATCCCTTACACATCTCCCAGCAGCTGTTATGTCAGGGGAGATGGTACCCTACGAAGCTGAGAGCTGCTGCGTGCATGGCATGGGGAGACGAGCAATCTTACGAGGGGTTCCCCTAGCACACAGCTTTACTGCTCAGCTACAGTCAAACCAGAAATGATCTCTGCCTCTCCTCTTAGGGATGAAAAAATACATCAGGTTCCAACCAGACTTTCACAGCTTCTATCGAGAATACTTTTTATTATACAGGTTTCATATACACAACAATTATTTAGGGAACATTTACGGGCAAGGAGTTCAATTCCAAAACTCCATTTTCACCCACACGCACTGTACCTCGCACTGTACCTCTTTGGGGGGTCAGCCCAACAGGAACAAGGCAAAGTTATTGCTTTGTGGACAGACAGCTTCAATTAAATAAGAGTCTTCCAGAGTCAAGAACAGAGCTGAAGATCCTCTTAACTCTTAATACCCTGTGTACATACGAATAAAACCTAAAGATATGTCTTAGATTACCCCGTCACCTTTAAAAGTTAATATTAAAATCGAATCCCGTTTCTCAAAAAGCCATAAGAAGTGCACCCGTATTTACAGACCCCATTAAATTATGCATAAATAAAATCTGTACACTCAACTCAGTTTCTCAAAATACAGAGCCTCCTCTGGGACTGGGGGATGACAGACAGCAAAAAAAAAAAAAAAAAAAAAGCTCCATGCCTACCCTTTTCAAGTTTCACTAAGATGTGAAATAAATATGCAAAATAAAGCTTCCATACCTTAAAGGAATATGTCATTTCAAAGAGTCTCCTCCTTGAAGAGTTAACTTTCAAAGTTGTTTGTTTTTTTTTTTTTTTTAAAGAAAAAACATAAAGTCATCAGCAGGCTTTGTTTCTACAAGTTTCGTAAACCCGAAGAAGGGCCCCTTTGAACAAGGGGTTTTAAAGTGTTACAAATGCCACCTATTAACCAGTTGCTAGGTGGACAGAATCCTTGCCACCTATTGGTATGCAGGACGAGGCTGAAGAAACTACATACTTTCACCTCAACACTAAAAGTTATTGTTGATCTGAATCCCATCGATTTGACCTTTCAACAGCTGAGTGAATGTGAGTTTTTGTTAGCCCGGGGATTTATTCAAAAGGTTTGAAAACTTGTAGCACCACTTCCAGAGTAAGGAAGAATGGGGTTCCAAAAAAATAAAACATAAGCTTAATAAGCACTTCCAACAATCTCGTCGAGAGTTAAGGAGACGCTTCAGCACTCCCTAAATACTAAGGAATCCAGGAGGGCACGTGAAGAGCTGGAAATCAACGGAGGCTTTTTTTCATGGGAAGGTGGGTAACAATTCTGCCCCCCAGGTAAGCGGGGTGCCCAGTCTGTCCTGGTCGAGATGATCTGGGAGTCCTTTTCCTTCCAAACTCTTCGGCCCTTGGTTCACCACCCCCTCGTTTTACTTCCTGTGCTTCTCCAACTTCTCCAGGGTTTTGCTAGAGTCGGCTGGACTCTGGTCTCCGGGATTCATGTAGGATTTGTCTATGACTATCAGGGCCTCTTTTATGTAGTTCTGCACGGCAGACACTGCGGCACAGATGGCCTGGCTGCCAAACCCGTGGGTAATCAGGCTGAAATGAGACAAGCAGTTCTGAATGTTGGTCTCCAGGACCGGGGTGGGTCGGTTGTTCCCATTGGGAGTTCGATCTTGATTGAGAAGATCTGTGAATTCTTTACACACTTGCCTGTGAAGACAGTCAACGCACACCGTTGAGCTTGAGCTCAACCTTGGCCCGTAACAGGTAAAGAGCACAAAGACTAAACTACCGTGGGGGTGACACCTGGAGGCAGAGAATCTGGGGCTGACCAACCCAATAGGTTTTAAACTAACACCAACAGCCTAAGCTGCTGCACTTAGCACTTGTTCTGTTCAAAGCCAGGAACTAAACTCCTTTAAGCACTATCTTATTTAATCTTCCCTGCAATTAGAAAAGATAAAAGGATTAACGCCAGAATCCAGTGGCCAAGGTCACCAGGACTAGTAAAGAGGCGGAGTCAGAATTCCAGCCCAGGAGAGTGAGTTTTTTCTCTGATGCAGTCTGGTTCCTATAAAACAATTCTGTCAAGAACCGGGAATTTATTTCCCAGAAATTCACTCTGTGATACAGGCTGGTTCATCGGCTCTCTCTTCTGCCCTATTTCCTACTTGACTGGTTCTGCTTCATTTACCATGATTTTAAAATCAATTTACAGTTGGTTTTGATGAGAAACCCCTCAGCTGCATTAAGTTGTTTTTGAGACATTTAATTTGCCTATGACTCCTATACATTCAACTGGATCATTGAATGTCGATTTAAAACACAAAAGAGACTTCCTGGGTGGTCCAGTGGTTAAGACTTCCACTTTCACTGCAAGGGACACGGGTTCCATCCCTGGCTGGACAAGTAAAATCCCACATGACACATGGTATATAGCCAAAATAATTAAAATCAAAAAACGTCTTGTTATCAGAAGGCAGAAGGCACATCATCGCCACTGGATGTGACAAAATAAATTGTTTCTAACACATTTTTGTAAGACATGCAAATAAGATAAACGAGTAAGCTTAACTATTTTGAGCTAAATAACTAAGCAACTCAAAAACATTCATTGTGAGCCATACTCTCACTGTTCTTAGTCTTTTAAATCCTACCCAAGTTACCCTATTTGACTGTACTTATACACTCCTTGACATTCCTTTTGCTCAACACCCTAACTTATTTAAGGAGCATTTCTTTCTTGAGCACCAGGAGCTATGCTGGCCTCTAGGCTTCAAGGTCAGAGCATCAGGGCATCAAATTCTCAAATTTGGATACTTACTGTGCGGCCAGCAGCATGTTCTTCCTAGTTGCTATCTCATTCCGCCCTCCAAGATGAGGTCTCGTTAAATACTCAGCCACAGATTTACTAGGAAATTCTGCTTCACAGACATAGGCAAAGTCCCGAGCCAAATGAACTGCCTCACCTAGAATAATCGGCAATGGTAACAAACTTTAGGGTGGCTGTGGTCACCACGACAAACTATCCCTTCTCCCCTTTTCCAGCACTAACAGTCTATTCAACCCTGAATATTCAACAGAACAACTGATGCTGAAGCGCCAATACCCTGGCCACCTGATGCAAAGAGCCAACTCACTGGAAAAGACCCTGATGCAGGGAAAGATTGAGGGCATGAGAAAGGGGCAACAGAGGATGAGATGGTTGGATGGTATCACCAACTCAATGGTCATGAGTTTCAGCAAACTCCAGGAGATAGTGTGAAGGACAGGGAAGCCTGATGTGCTGCAGCCCATGGGGTCGCCAAGGAGTTGGATACAACTTAGAGACTGAACAACAATCAGTCTAGTGGTCATTCTGTATTCTAAAACTAAATCATACATGGGGCCAACAATCCAGCTGGTAAGGAGAACTTCCTGGGTACTTTCAGTGGGTACTCTTCCCTAGGAATAGAGGGTGAAATCATACAACATCAGGAGGGAAAAACTGAAATTTTTAACTGTTCTTGACCAACGTAACCCAGTCCTCTGCCAACCTGAGCAGATCATGGAGATGCTCTGTCTCCATGTTTTCACACCGTGTTTTCTCTGTATCGTTGTGCAGAAGTCAGAAAATTTAAGGGAGGTGAGCATGTTTGTCAAAGAAGCAAACTGGGACAAAATCTTTGTTTTTAAACAAGGGCGCCCCATTGCTGGTTGAGCCAAGTCTCTAGACTGTTTCTTTTAAGAGGGAGGACTTCACTGGCAGTCCAGTGGTCAAGCCTCCACGCTTCCAACGCAACGGGGGCTCAAGTTTGATCCCTGGTCAGAGAACTAAGATATGACATGCCTCACGGTGTGGCCAATTTAAAAAAAAAAAAAAAAAAGGAGGAGTGTATCCTACCAGAAATGTCAGGAGCTCTACCTACCAAACTGGCCTACCTACCCCATTGTCTAAGTTATTGGGGGAGAAGAATGAGAAAACCAAGCGGTATGGTAAGGTGGTGGTGGTCATCTCCCACCCAAGGAACCCACCGAAGTATCTGATTCCAAATGTGGAGCTGTCAGGGCTTTACAAAAACCCAGCTGGTGGCACCCCCACCATCCCCACTTCCCTCCCTGACTCACTGAATCAGAATCTGAGATCCATTGTTCACTTTCTCATTTAAGCACCCCTGCCTGGCTGGTGAGGAAACCTTGCGGAGCCACATTTATGTTTCACACACGCAGAGCCCACCATTCTCCATGCAAGACAGCTGGTCCCCAAGAGCATCTAACGGGCAGCTCTTTTCTCCTGGCCCTGACCTCCAAAGACAACTCACAAAAAGGTAGAGCCGGGCCCTGCCAAGTCTCTTTTAGCACTGCGGTGGCACCATGTAAACCAGGCAAAGAAAATGTTCAAAAGACTGCCTGGCTGCCAGGAGACCACCCCTCATTGGCTCCCCGGGCCCCCACCACCCCGCTGATTGGACGAGGCCCTGGCGATAAGGCTCTCCGTGCTCAACTCATTCTCCTGCCCGCTTGTTTTGTTTTTAAAAATAATTATTTCACTTTTCCCTCGCCCCCTTTGTAAAGGCCGTATTGCATTCTTGGCTACTTTCCAGGTTAGTGGGTGTAAGCCCATTCAAGAAACTGAAATATCACACCCTAGCTATCTTAGCATTGGAGAGGGGGACCCATCTGTGGGCCCCATCAGGGTTTTTTTCCCCCTATTACTTTTTTTGATGGGGAAATTAACAAAGGAGTTGTGAATTGGACCAGTCTCACTGTATACAAGGGCTTTTCTCTTCATTAACCATAATCCCAATAGTCCACAGCTACAAAAACTAGAAACGGTATTTTTACCCAAAGGAACCAGCTTTAAAACAAGAAAAGAAAACAACGAAAAAACATGTACCAAATCATTTCATCCTTCAGAAACTGGTTCATCTGATAGGAAACTTAACAGTGATTTTCTGGGGTTAACATTTGATTAAATGACTGTGAGTCACTGTAATGAACATGGCAAATCACTTCTTGCCTCCCTCTCTCTACTTGTGACTAAGAGTTGTTTTTAAGCTTTTCTTTAGAGAAATATTAAAAGACACAACAACACAGCACCAACTACAAATACCACAAAACAAAAAAAACCTCCACTGACCTTCCACGAGAGACGTCAGAAGGGTGACATGAGCTGCTTTCCGTCTGCCCGCTGGAAGATTCAACCCAATCTTGTCCAACTTCTCCCGCAAGGACCGGCCACCATTTTTAGACTTGGCTCTAAGCAAAAAAAAAAAAAAAAAAATTCTTTTCTCAAGAAACCACTTTAAAATGCTGAAATGCCTAACCTGCTGCTATCAAAACAGAAATCTGTCAAAGACCTTCAACATCATATGGTTCCTAACCAAGTGATGCAAGGAGTCCTTATCTCCATAAAATTAAAAATCTTCCTTAGCATCGCCAGCATTTTTGTTTTTTAATCACAGAACACTGCAAGTTGTACTGGAGCAGATAAATTTTCACTTGTAGAAACTGCAGCAGCACCACCTCCCCCCGCCACACACACACACACACACACACACACACACACACACACAAACTACTCCCCTGGGGAGAATCAGACCCATGGAGCTCCTCTACCCTAAATACAGATGCTACCACTTGATACATGGAATCAAATTCCAACCAAATAAGAATTTATTAGCATTGTTTTAGCACTTTTTTCTACACTTGGCACTTTCTAAAAGAGATGAAATGTACTAAGCCATCCCCCTCCCCCTCGCAGATTAGAATTCAGTGTTAGGTATAAAAGTTACATAAATGTTAAAAATACCTCCCCGGTGCTTTTTTTCATCCCCCACCACCTATCCAACCACTGTGCCCACAACGTGTCCCCATGTACCTTCTGAGAACACCTCCCAGTAATGAGGCATTTAAGCACTCAGGCGGGGACAGACGCCTCTGGACTTCGGCAACTGTCACTTTGTATTTAGATGTAGAGCTGAGGAGGGACAGTCTTCCAGGGACTGAGCAAAAGACCTCGCTGGGATTCATCACAGCCCCCACCAACTCCTTCTGACAAGGGAGACTCAGGGGGTTCTTGGTCATGGAAATAGGACCTGTAAATGAAGATCAGAAGTGGCAGTCCCAAGCAAGAGACCTTTTCAAATCACTCACCAAAAGTGAAGGAGCCCTTCGACAGTAACACTCATGTTGGGCTATAAACTGCAAACAGGTTTGTTTTTTTTTTAAAGCCATATTCCTCAAGATAATCAAATCTGAAATTCACAAGTTAACACCTTGGGAAATTAATTAGTCAAAATCTGGGTTTGCATTTTCTAGCCACTGTTATAATCTGATTAATTAGAACATTTGTTTTCAAAAGACTGCTTCTTAACTAAATGGTCATTTTCCCCCTCACTCAAGGAATATCCAAAATTGCAGGACATATTCCAATCTTTTGCTAAAAATCTTTTCAATGCAGCTGATCACAGAAAAGTTTTAAATACAAATAAATCTGTTCTAAGTTTACTGGGAAATTTAGTTTGTTTTATAAGGATTTTTGTTTAATTTTTCCCAGTTGATTTCAAACAGTTTAACTTCAAGTAACAGGTCATAACTACCCTTGATTTAGCATGTCCGTCTTTCCCAGCAAACCAAACTGGTAATCCTAGCTAGATGTAACTTAATGTCATGAGCCACTCACTCAACCAAGTAATCCCATTTTCCAAAAACCCCCTCCCACCTCATCCCAGCCTAAAATCAACAGATCACCCAGCCCCATGCATTTTAAGGCTGTAGTTTTGTAGGCCAAACTGCTTCCCACCATCTTCTTACAGATCAGAATGAAGGCCCTTTACCTTGTATTTGAAATCAGGAATAAAATCACAGCAACCCATTCAACAACTAAAACTGTCACAGGACCAAACACTCCACTAATTTTCCAAATTAAATCACAGGCTTAAACTCACTCTGGAGTTCTTTCTGGAGCACTGTACAAACATTCTCAAATCCAAGAAGTGACACTCCCCAAGGTAAAAGAATTAGCAAGTGACAAAACCAGAGATTGAAAGGCAGCGCCTGAGAGCATCTTTTTCCATTTAGATCTTAAATGCCCTCTCTTCTCACTCCTAAAACCTGTCACTCCCTCCACCACGAATGTCCCAAGTCAGATCTCCAAGACTCCACCTTGCCAAAAAATTAATAACTTCACAACGCCCTTAAGAACCAGAACAGGGTAGGGTGTGTGGGCCAGAGGAAGACAAGGACTGTGGCTCATTGCGTACCTTTGCGAATAACTGTCTGATCATGCAGAAGTAGGTGCTGGTCGTCCACATTCTGAGGGAGAAATGACAAAGTTTCCTTAAGTTCGGGGAGAGCCTGGCCGGGGGACCGGGGGGCCGGGGTAGGGGTAAGAGGAGAGAGAAAGTGGGGCGCACAGGTCTGGGCCGGAGCGGGCAGAGCCGAGGCGCTCACCTGCACCTCCTCCATCTGGTGTGCCATGTCGTGGAGCCCCAGGTTCTCAGCCAGGCCCGCGGCGTCCAGGGCGTGCGAGTGCGGCAGTAGCAGGTCCGAGCGTCGGTAGGCCTCTCTGCGTGCGCCCACGGCGCCGCCGTCCAGTCCGGAGAGGTGGGGCAACAGGCCGGCCGGGCGCCCGTGGTGCGAGGGCAGGCCGGCCCCCTCCTGGCTCTGGCGCCCCGGCCAGGCCTGCTGCTGGCTGCCGGTGGGCGCGGGCTGGTGCAAGGGATTGATGGCAGCGGCGTACGCCTCTCCAAGGTGCGAGTAGGGGTCGGCCGACTGAGAGTAAGCCAGCTGCTGGTAGGGAGGCGGAAAGTAGGGGGGCGGCTGGTATTCGGCGACTCCGGTATGGGAGAGGGGCGGCGCTGGGCTGTAGAGATGCTGCCCGGCGGAGGAGAGGTGAGGCAGGCGCGGGTTCCCATTGCTGCTCGCGTCGTGGCGATCCTGGGGCAGAGAAACCGAGACCCGGTTAGGACGAAACCCCGCTCCTGCGAACTGAGTGCGGCCACCGCGCGGGGCCTCTTGCGCCTGGGGACCCACTCCTCCCGCCCAGCCCGAACCCGCGGGGCCCTGCCCTCGAGCCAAAAGGCCCCTGGGGGAGCAACGTGCCCCGGGGTAGCTTCGTTGTCAACCGAGTCTGAAAAAGGAAAACTAGAGAAAAGACCTGGGGGAAGGTGCCCCCGGGGCCCGGAAGCAAAGGTCTGGGCGCTCTGTCGCCCGAGGCAATCCGGGGCGCCCAGTCCGCATCCCAGGTCTTGGAGCGGGAGAAGCTGAGGCAGGGATCCTGGGAGAAGGTCTGCACGCTGCGCAGAGCGCGATCGCCCACAAGTCCGCACATGCCAGCGTTGTCCGCCAAAAGTGGGGGAAGAGGCGCGCGCGCGGATAATGCGTCCCGCGCAGGAAATGCGCTTTTTCCCCGCCCCAGGGACCCTCCCTTCCACGCCCTCAGGACAAAGACCTCCGGGCGGGAGACCCTCCCTAGCCGGGCCAGCCGCCCAGTGCCGCCCCAGGGATTCGGGGTGGAATCCGCTAGAGCCAGACGTGCGCTCCCGGGCTACCGATGCGAGACCACGGCGGAGTGAGACTGTCCTGCCCGACCATCAGTCTCCCCATCAATCGGGCACACAGGGAGGAGGAAGGACCCCGAAAATTGGGCAGCCTTGCCCGTACACGTTCCCTGGCCCCAGGGCTGTCCGACTTAATTCTGAAAGGACGTGTCGCCATGTGTCCCCGGGTCACAGGGGTAGCGGGAGCGGGGGCTGGGGGACCCGGAGAGACAGGACGCCGTCGCCCCCTAGCGGAGGTGCCCGGGCCTGCAGACTGGAGCGGCCCCTCGAGGTGCCCCGGACGCACGGCTCTTGCGCACGTCCCCGCAGCCACCGTTCGCCTTTCTCCCGGGGCCCAGGAGCACGCCTCGCGCCGCCTGCGTCTTCTTCCTCTTCCCGCTCGCCGCCTCCCTCCCTCCCACTCTCCGAAACTCTAGCTCAACCTGTCCGACAGGATGGAGCACTCCCGAGCGCTTACGGCCCCATCTGGTCTCAGCACGGCCCCCCTCCCCAGCCCCCCACTTCTCTCGAAAGCCAAACTTCAGCTGTTTTCTTGTCTCCCCGAGGGGGTAGCGGAGCAGGTGACAAGCCCGCCTCGGAAGAGACTCCGTAAAGGTGTCGCCGGCAGGCCGCCTCGTCTAACGCCTTTGGACGGAGGTTTCGTGCGTAAAAGCCACCTCTAAGAGTTGTAGACCCGGCGCTCTTCCGAGAAAACGGGAAGAAGGGCTGTTTTGCTTCGCGTGAAACCGGCCGGTAAGCTTTGTGGGTAGGATCTGCCACTCTCTTTCCAGGCCCCGTTCCCGAGGCTGGATATTTAGGGAAAGGCCCGATTCGGGAAGGGGACCCCGGAGAAACGCACTATTGGGGGTGTCCGGAGAAGTGGACTCTGTCCCATCGAAGGGCAAGCGGTGGGTGTCTGTTCGCTGCTCCTTCGCCCTCGCCCCCGACCTCGGTCCAGGGGCCCCCGCCTCCCGGACTGTACTCGGGTGGGGCCGGGCTGCGCCCCTGTGCCCAGCTCACCTCGCAGTCCTCTTCATACTTGACATTATCGGTTATTTTCCACAACATGGCGTCCGGCGTCCCCCAAAACAATCGCCAGTTAAATCCAGGTTCCCCCCACCCCCCGAGCGGTAAATCCAAAATTGGGGTCACGGTGGCCAGGCGTCTGCCGCCGCCCCCGCCGCGCGGGCCTAGCTGTCCGGGTCACTGGGCGCGCATCGGCGGTTCCGCGATTGTAGATGCTGCCGCCGCGGGTGTGAAGACCGCTGCAGGGGACCCGGGAAGCCGCGCCCGCACTGTGTCCCGGCGATAGCCGGGGGATCGGGGAGCCTTAATGAGAAGGAAATTATCATAACTCCTCCCCGGGGGCCGGCGCGAAGTCCCCGGCGCCGGGCGGGGCGGCCCCCAGCCAGTCCCAGCCTAGCTCCGCCCCGCACCCTGGCCGGGCGCCGCGCGGAGACCCACGCTGCGTGGGGTTAGGAGCAGAGTCCAGTGGAAGGTACCTCGCTGACGGCCGCAAGCCTGAGGCCAGGGTCCCCACCACGCCTGCCATCAGTCACCCTCACCACGCACACACCTGAAGCTGGCAGAGCTGGGAACGGGGATCCGAATCCAAGAGCCCCCCCCCCCCGCCACACACACACCCCCTTTCACCTAGGCCGCCGTTCCCCATCCTCCGAAAGACGCCGTCACGGGCAGTTAGAGACCCGGATTTAGGGGACGTCTCAAGACCTGAGGTCCCCTCATCTCCTAAAACGTCCTGACCACCCACTCCAGGGAAACAAGGTTTACAGTGGGGTCATGCTGCGGGAGACTCAACCCCTCCGCGAGAAGACCCCTCCCCGGCACGACGTGGGCACAGTGCTCTTGGGTTCCTCCGAGGGGACGGGGTGGGAAGGCCTTCTGGGGAGTCCGCCCCAAGCGCCACCGAGCGGGCGGGCCTCTTCACCGGCCCCGAAGTCTAGGACAACTTCTTTATGCCGCCATCGCCCGAAGCTCCATCTCCACGGCTGGGCTGCGGCAGGGAGGGAGGTGGGGGCACCCGCGGGCCCTCGCCCAGCCTTGCCCTGCCCTGCCCTGCTCAGCGCCAGCTCGGCAGTTTCCTCCGACGGGCCAGGCACTTGAAAGCCTCAGCTCAACAGAGAAACGAGGTGCGGGGCTGAATACAGCACTAGTGTCACAGGTAGGGGAGAGGCAAGAGGTGGGAGCAGAAGGAGGGGCCGTAGAGGGACCCCCGCTAGAGAGGTGACTTCCCCTCCGTTTCGCAGATGCAGGCAGAAAACGAAACTTCCTTCTGCATAAACTCTGCCTCTCACCCCATTATGCATTTGCCACCCGGACTTGAAGGCAGAAAGCACTATTAAAGTTTTTTTTAAAGTTAAAAAGTTTAAAGTTTTTAAAAAAAGAAACGGAATCCACTGGCCCAATAATTGTAACTGACCTTTTTTTTTTTTTTTTTTTTTTTGCTACAAAGATAAAGTCTCTAATTCTTGAGGGGGAATTTTGTTGGGACATCCTGACTGGATTTGGGAGCTGAATTTAAACATTCACAGGGAATCAGAGAAGGGGGCTCTTTCCATCTGATTCTGAATCCAATACTGCAGTTGTCAATACCTATTAGTTCAGAGCCCCACTGGGCCTGGAGTGGACGCTGCTCCCAGTCCACGGAATGAATGCACCCACCTCTTCCCTACTCCTGCTTGGGTTTGTTTGTGCTTTAGCATTTCTTAAAACCCAAATGGGCCTAAAGTAACCAAAACAAAAATAGGCGTCTTCCAAGCGAAACGTTCTCCCTGGCCTTAGTAGGCAGACTCAAGGTGATTTGCCGACCAGGTGGGAGAACAAAACGTGGAGGTGAAACCACTGGGGGCTTTTCAGGTTTGCCTCCGGGCTTTGCACTAGGAAGTACAGACAGTGCACACAACGACCCCTGACAGCTCGCTTTCAAATACCGGGGCCTGGGGGCTAAAGGGGAAAAAAAAACCTCAGAAGCAGCGCTCCTGGGATTCGAGAATGGGGGCGGAATCGGACCCGGCGCGACAGGCATGCTGGCGCCCTGGGCGTGGAAGATTGGGGTCCCAGGCACTTTCGAGGGAGGCTGCGGCGCCTCCGGGCGCCCCAGATTCCCAGACCAGTGACGCACCTGGTCTACTTCACTCTGGGCCTTCCATCCCCGGCTTTGACTCCAAGACCCGGCCTGGGTTGCGGCTTGAACAACTTGTCTCATCCACACGTCAACTGCGCCGCCGGACAGGTTGGGGGCCAGGACCAGGCACCAAGGTGCCAACCCCCACCCCAAGACCTGACAGCCCTTTCCGCGGCAGCGCTCGCCAAAGGCAGCCGGAGGGACGGAAATTCCTCGCAGCCCTGGGGAGTCTCCGGCGGAGGCAGAAGGAGCCAATGGGCCCTGAAGGGAGCCTCGGAGGCAGTGAGATTTCCGAACGGCTCAACAAAGGCCATTCATTCGTTCCCAAGCCAGCGCCCTGGGCTTGGACGCTGCCCCTACCCAAGAGACACGCGCTCATGACAGAGCGCGACTCCCGCGCCCGGGACGAGGCAGGCGACTCAAACGAACCGCAGTCTTCCCCGCCAAGCGGACCCTGCCCAAACACGCACAACCTTCGAACTCAGGGACGGAGTCCAGAAAAGCGCGCGCCCTGGTCGTGATGTAGGAAACCCCAGCCCTCCCGGAACTCAACTTGTCTGCTCTGAGCCGAGAGAAGTGAGCTGATGGCTCCCGCACTCAAGACAGGCCTCCCCGCAAGGCACCCCCGATCGTCGCCGCGTTAAGACGCGTGACTGCGTGGCTGCGCCCTTGGGTAGCCACGCCAGAGAATGATGCCCCCATCCGACCCTCCGCGATTTCGCAGCCGCCTAACTCTAAACAAAACCTGGGGATCGTGGGGACCAACCTCGCCGCACGCCTTATACAATCAGGATTTGGGGCTGAAGGATGGTCAGCGGCTTCCCTCTGTCGCCACCTAGGGAGCCTGCACTCAACATACCCGCTTGAAGCCTGGACCCCAGCCCCCAATCCCCTCGGATGGCGCTGGAGACCGGAGGCACGAGGCGTATGCTAGGACAGTAGCGCTACGACAGTGCGCCACCTCTAAAGATGCGTCTGGAAACACGGCTTCCAGCCCCAGGCGGCGGGCGTCCGCCGCTCCCACCCCCACCCGCAGCGCAAGCCCGGGAAGGCGGCCGGGCGGGTCGAGCGGGATTGGAGCAGGCCCACGACTCCTCTTTCCGCCCCAGGGAAGGGGCGCCCGAGCCACAGGTGGAGGCCCGAAGCGCACCCAAAAAGGTGCGCGTCCCGCCCCGCGGAACAGCGTGGGCTCTGGCTGGGACCCGGTGAAGCAGAGTCGAAAAGTGCGGGCCTGCAGCCACCCAGGAGGTCCCCCATTCACGGCCCATCCCACACTCTCCCTTCGAGGTAATGGCACCCATCGGAGGGACTCTTGGAGTCCAAGAGCATCCGAATTGTCCAAGCCCACTCAGGCGCACGCTGGGGGAGCCACACGCATCAATTCAGAGTCACTTCAAAAAAGCAATCAAAAATAGCAATTGTTTTAGTGATGTTCAAAGCGGCGGCTACACACAAACAGATGCTTCTCGTCTTAGCCCAGGGTCCACCCCGACACTTTTCTGTTCCGTGCCAGGCCGGCCCTCGAAAGAGTTTCGCAGCCCTTAGATTTTCCTCGCAAACACCTTCTCAAATCAACAAAAGTATAGCGTCAGGCCGAGAGGGCACGGAGGACCCCACCTTCAGAGAGGCTCACCGAGCTCAGAGGTCTCGGGGAGAGTTCCTGACTTGACAACCATCGCCCCGTTTCTCAGCAGGCGAATTTTTAATCGTCTAACTAGCTCAAAACCACCAGTTTGCCTGCTGTTCAAAGTCACTTATCCTAGTGGCTCTCGGGCACCTATCAGACACAAGCTGGCTCTCGCCTCCCCTGCCCTGGGGGACCACCGCCCTCAAAGGTGCCTGTTACCTCTCCACCCACTAACGTCCCCGGGCCCATCCGGGTGCAGCCTAACCGCTCGGGGGCGCAGGCAGGAGGGCTGAGGCGCGAACCCAGTGTCCCCGGAGGCTTTCTCGGCTCGGCGTCCTGAACACCAGGCACCTCCAGGCCAGCTAAGCCCGGCGGCCCTCGCCTATTTATCAGGTCGCCGCCAGGCGAGGAGGAGACCCACTGTGTCCAGGTGCCCGGCGGCGCGGATTCGGCTTCCCGAGCCTAGACTACGCAGAGCCCAGGGGCCACCGTGCACCCCCACCGGCGCCCATCCCACCCAGGGAACACCCCACCACCCCCACCCCGCCCCTGGCAGCCTGCCCGCCCGCACCTCTCTCCCTGCCGACCCCTAGATCTGCCCTCTACCCAGCACCTCTATTTTCACCTTTAGGTACTGGAGATTCATGTTGCCAGCTCTTCGACCCTCGGCGAGCTGAAGTTTTTTTAAGAATGGGAGCTACGACGGCAATAGGTCCCCAAGGGCCGCGTCGTGTGCCGTAAAATGCTCGGAGCGTTTATTTAATTAACGGAAGGGGGATGGGGGCACAATTCACAGCCAGAATGGGCTATCGCGATTGGAAGACACACCTGAAGGCCCTGGTTACTCCTCCCCCGCCCTCCTCCCCTTGGAAACTGTAAAATCGCCAATTGAAAAGGGTCTTCCTGGCGTTTTGAATGATTTTTTACTTGTTTCTAACAAGCGATACCTAGGACTTCCTCCATCACAAAATTATTTTACTGTGTAGTCTACGCCTTGCAGGCAAGGGAGATTTTAAATGTATTTTGTCCCCAAAGCCAGATCTATTAACATTTCTGTGAATTCTCCGGGGTTCAGTTCTGGCATTGGCAAGAGGCGCCTCGCAGGTTTCCAGTCCAGGTAAAATTGAATCGGGGGCGGAGGGAGGGAGGCAGAGTTCCCTGGAGGAGAATGAGGTGGGTGGGTTTGGGGTTCCTTAGCGCTATCGAGATTTGTTGACACCTTGGTTTTCACATGCTATTTGCCTTAAGGTAAGAGGCAAAGTACCTAGGTTACTTTAAAAAAGAGAACACACACACACACCTGATAGCCCAGTAACATGCACAGGAAGATTATAAACAAAAATAAATGTCATTTGTTGAGTGTACTGTCAGTTTAAACATCAGGGGATCCACCGTGACAACCCAGGTCAGCAGGAGGAGAAACTAGCTTAGTTCAGCAGTTGCCCTTCAGCGTCTGAGTCCTTGATGGTTTTCACAGAAATCTTCCCAGGCAACCAAACGGCTTCTTCTCCAGAGAGGTGAGTTTGAAAACTTACCCCAAATTCCTCTACATGTGCTTTAGAAGTGAGAGAAAAAGAGTGACAGGAAAACTTCAGGTTTCAACCCCACCTACTGGCAGTCTCTCCCAGACACTCTCTGTCTTCAATAATCTTCAGAGGCACTGTTGTTAAAAGACACCAAGAAATTTTTATAATAGAATCATCCATGGAGAGAAATGCACATTTTTGCATTTCTCCAAACAAAAAGTCATGGAAGCACAGCCACAAACTTAGTGTCAATGGGTTTAAACATTCACTCAGCTACCAATTTGGGCAAAAAATAGGCAGACTACAGGGAAAATAGCTTAGGTGAAGGTGTAAGTAGGGTTTTGATCATCAGTCCTGTTCTAAGATCAACACATGCTGTGCTTTTGGTCACTTTTTGGTCCCACCTTTTCACTGGGAATAGTGAAAAGGTCATAGGCCACATTTTGGGGTATATAGTTACCCCCAAGAAATAGGATGGGACTTGTTGGGGGAAGGTTATGGAGAGAAAGCTGACCTTTTTTTACTTCATTCTGTTTGGGGTTTTGTTCCCACCTGTTGGTAGGGGTGCAATTAATGTGTCTGGTATTCATTATTTTTTATTTTATTTATTTATTTTTGCTGGCACCACACAACTTGTGGGATCTTAGTTCCCCAACCAGGTATTGAACCTGGGCCCTCAGCAGTGACAATGCCAACTCCTGACCGCTGGCCCACTGGGAAATTTCTGCCTTAATATTTTTTAAAAATGAACACACTAATCACTGTTAACATCCTGGTTTCGTTTCAAAATTTAAACCAGAAAGGAAGATTGTTGTTGTTGTGTCTCTGGTCTTCTTTCGTTATTGCTACTATTATTACATCTTACTTTTATAACTTTTTTTTTTTAATGCAACAACCACTGTGAATGCCCGAATGTATTTATTTGACCTCAGAAGCTGAAGCATCTTGTACTGTCAACAAAACATAATTATGAAATATCGGCACCTGGAGAGGGTGTCAACCACTGCAGGGTCTCTTTAGACAACTTCCACTAGTAGAGTCTGCAAGGAAGCTGGAGCGAGACCCCATTCGGCAGGAGCGCTCAGCAAACAGGCAGCCACCTGCATCCTTTCTCCTCTGCCCTCTCGTTTAAATCCTACAAACCAGGCTGCAGTATCTCCAGTTGAACCCTGGCATCTCCCTCATGTGGCACACAAACGTTGGCTTTCCTGAACCTGGTGCCAAGCACTTGAGTTCTACATGTAAGAACTCATTTCAGTGGGGCTGTCGGCCCGAAAACAACAACATTTAAAAAGCCAAAATGGCACCATGGCAACCCAAGGATCTAAAGGGGAACCTATCCAGCAAAAATTCATGGCAGATTAAAACCAGAACCTAAAAGGAAGAAAAGATACTATTCTTTAGATCCACTCTATAATATAAAATAAATAATCAGTTTTGAAGTCCTCTTTAATTCCAGGAATGCCAACAAAAAACCTTAAAGATATATATATATATATAAATTTTTTTCCCCCTCACTTGAACAAAATCTGTAGCCTTTAAAACTAAGAACTGGAGAACTGGAGGGACTTCCCTGGTGGTCCAATGGCTAAGATTCCATGCTTCCAGTGCAGAGGACCCGGGTTCCATCCCTGGTCAGGAAACTAGATCCCCCATGCTGCAACTAAGACCCAGCACAGCCAAATAAATAAATAAATATTTAAAAAACCAAGAACTGAAAATACCGTGTACCATATCTTGACAATATATTGTCAAGAAAATGTATTTGGCATTTTCTTTTCATGAGAAGCTTTGATATGCTCAAAGAAGATTCAGAGCACTACCTTGCCTTAATTTATACCATTTGGCAATAATGAGTTTTCATTTTGCTGAAAAATGTTCCGTGGCTGCATAAGCAGACCTGTAATAACAAAGTTCAGTTTCATTTATTTGTCCATTGAAAAGCTATTTTTCATTTGGATCTCAGACACAGCATAAAACAGTGATTCCCAAAGTGAATTCCGGGATCAGGATGGTGAGTATCACCTAGGAACTCGAAGTCTGGGGGTCCCACCCAAGACCCACTGAATCTGGAGTTCAGTGGGCAGAGCCAGCAACCTCTGCCTGGACCCAGCCTTCAGCTGATTCTCTAGCTCCTTGAGACCCACTGGCTTAAATGATTCATGGGAAAACAAGTGTGAAATTATTTCTTCCCCTTTCATATGTGAGACCCAAAAACTGTATATAATGAAACAACTGCACATGTTCCAAAACCATAACTGCATCGTTTAGGGGATCCTCCATCCGTCTTTGTGGTGCAGGTCACCTAAACTCTTTCTGTGTTGAAAGGATGTACTTTAATCTTATCACACATTGACCTTTTAAACAACCAATTTACCCTGCTCAAAACCACTCATATAGACTCTTTGTTTTAAAGAAACAGTTTTTCATTCATGCATACAAAGGTATAAAAGTTCTGTCAGTTATATGGATTTGGGACTTTGGGGAAGAGGAGGCAAAGAAGGTTAAGTTGAACATGATCTTTTTAAAAAAAGAATTTTATTGTTTCTTCCTGTTATGTCCCCTCCCCCACCCAAAGGATTAGATTATAAATATTATATTCAGGAAAATGCTGAGGCCCTGTAAGACGTGATTACCTGAAACCAAGACTTCCCCAGCCCTATACTGTCCAAACAAGTAAATCACCCCTTTCTCCTAGGGGCTGTTCATGTCTCACCATACCGAACACTAGACAAGATGTCCAAATGCCTTACATTTCCTTTCGAGTTTAGGGCAGGTGGAAGTCCCGTGGTGCCCTGCACATCCCGGAATGTACCACTGACCTCCAGTAAGAGGGGAAGACCTGGTGAAGACCACAGGCTTTGGTGCCGCTGTGTCTGCTCCAAATCCTGACTGCCTCAGCTCTGAGTGCCTCAGTGTTTCCATCTGCACAGTGGAGATAATAGTGCCTACCTCCTAGGAGTGAGGATGAAACGAGATAGTGTGTATGAAGAGGGTTTAAAATAATGCCTAGGAAATTCCGTGGTGGTCCAGTGATTAGAACTCTGAGTTCTCACTGTCCAGGGCCGGGGCTCAATCCCTGGTGAGGGGACTAAGATCCCCAAGCCTGACCAATGTTAGTGTTGTACAATATTGGTTACTAAAATCATGGCTGTGTTCTCTCTATCCTCAGAGCACAGGCTGCTCTGTCCACAGCCAAACCTGCTCCTCAGGAGGACCACTGACTGACCCACAATCCCCTCACCCCCTCCCATTCTCAGCCACCTCCCTGCACCCCTTATTCACACAAGTTCACCTCCTAGGTGCACCTGCCAAGTTGGTAGCCCTCTTTCTAATCAGCAAGTGAAAGTCTCTTGGAGACATTCATTCCTCCAATGGACAGTTACACGTAGTTACGAGCATCTCTGCCCTGCTATTGGCAGGTAAGGAACCCACCCTTCTGTAACCTCTAGTCTAGTGGGAGCTACACATCTATCCAACAATGTTTTGAGGCCCTCCTACGTGCCAAGTTCTACTGCAGTTCAGGGGATAATGTTCACAGAACTGACAAAACCCCCAAACTTCCGAAGTGTATGCTAGCAGGGCCTATAGCTTTAAATGAACTATTACAGAGGGAAGGGAGGGAGAAAAGGAAGGAGGGAATTAAAGAGGGAAGGGAGGCACGGAGGGATTGCTATGAGGAGAAATGCTAGAACAGAAGCCAGGGTTCCATACAGGCTGGGGAGGAACTGACTAGCCTGTGGGTCAGACAGATGGTGCTGAAGAGCCGACTTTGGTCCAGAGGAGAATGGAAGGGGGTCCTCTGGACTCTTTGCTCCTATTGGCTTCAGGGTTTTCAGCCCAGAGTAGATGTGTAGAGAAGAAATGCTGTTCCCCTCTTGGAGAAGCTCACCCGGTGACCACTTTCTTCATTGACTGGGCAGGTAGCTCACCAGGGCCTCTCCCATATCAGGGGACAGTGGCGATGAGGCCAAGTCCCTGCCCTCGAGAGGCTCAGGGTCTCTGGAGACTGACAGGACATATAGCATCAGATGGCACTGGAGGAAAAGCAGGGACCAGAACAGTGAGGAGACTGGGTGCTTCAAGGATGTAGTCACGTGAAGGAAGTGATCTCTGAGCAGGCACTGCAGTGATGGGTTTGTTCAAACGCAGCACCAGAGGAAACAAATAAATGACAAAGTCCCCAAATTGTCTCATTCCCAGAGGTAAACATCATTAAAACACAGAAGTGTAATTCTACATGTTCTAGTCATAATCTATATTACACATGATATAGAAGATATCACAAATGCTACATTATATTTTAAACAAATTTTAAATAACAATAGCAGTACTTTATCTTCTGCAATTTGCTTTTTTGCACTTAGCTGTAGAATGGGGACTTCTTTGCATGCTAATATATGTAGATTTGGGACTTCCCTGGTGGCTAAAATGGTAAAGAATCTGCCTGCAATACAGGAGACCTGGGTTCATCCCTGGGTCACAAAGATCCCCTGAAGATGGAAAGGGCAACCCACTGCAGTATTCTTGCCTGGAGAATTCCATGGACAGAGGAGCCTGATGGGCTACAGTCCATGGGGTCACAAAGAGTTGGACACTGAGCGACTTTCATATATAGATTCACTTCTTTTCTTTTTGCTTTCCTCCTCATTTTTCTTCTGTCGTCCTTCCTTTTTTTTTTTTTTTTCTCTTTTGCTGGTTTGAAGTTTGCTGCTTCTTGCTTTTGTCTGTTGCATCCCAGCTGACCTGCACCGACACCATGTGTGCCTCAATGTTCCAGGTCCTTTGCATGTAGTATCCCATTTAATCCTGCAGGAGCCCCGTGAGGTGAGAACTATTACTATTTCCATTTTGCCTGTGTGGAAACCTAGAAACACAGCACTTTAGTAACTTGCCCTTCAAAGCCAGGGAGGAGACAGAAATGGGTAAATAAGACCCTGGGTGCTCAAGTGTCTGCTGAAGACTAAACTCATAGCCTAACAAGTTGAGTCAAGCTGTCTTTTAAAATAGCCTGTGGAACAAACAAAATATGGCCACAGGCTCTTTAAGGCCTGAGGGCTGCCAGGACAAGGCTGCCCGAAACAGAGAGCCTGCAGACAGGCAAACGTGATGCCTAGATTCCAGGGGTGATGCCTAGAAGTGGGGTTTGGGCACCAGAGCCTAGGGGAGCAGCGTCATCTATTCTTCACATCCCCACCAGTGGTGTAGAAAATTTGTCTACCTCCTCCCACTTACAAAGTGGAAAGACATTATTCTACTGATTCTTAATTTTTTCCAGAGCTTCCCTGGTGACTCAGTGTCAAAGAATCTGCCTGCCAGTGCAGGAGATTTGGGTTCAATCCCTGGGTTGGAAAGATCCCCCGAAGAAGGAAATGGCAACCCACTCCAGAATTCTTGCCTGGAAAAACCCCACGGGCAGAGGAGCCTGGCGGGCTATAGTCCATGAAGTCACCAAAAAGTCAGACATGACTTAGCTACTAAACAACAATGACATTTTTTGCTAAATGGCTGGCTCAACAGAAAATAATATATTTGATTTTCATCTTTTCTATAATTTGCTGGTCACGTGGGTGATTTCTTCCAAAGACTATTTGTGCTACTTGCCCTTTTTTCTATCGAGGCATCTTTTCTTCAGTATATTTTCAGCCCTCGCTTCAGGAGCACATATCCTAAAAGCAGAACAATATATATTTTTTTTCAATGATTTTCATACATCCTTGTTCATGTTTCAGTCTTTATTGCAGCTGGTATGGGGGCAGGGAGATGAGTGGGAAGGGAGATGTATTCATGGTCTAAGGTAGACAGACCTAATTTTTTAAATTAATTAATTTTTATTTCTGACTGCGCTAAGTCTTTGTTGCTGGGCGAGGGCCTTCCCTAGCTGCAGCGAGTGGGGGCTACTTCCTATTTGTGGTGCTCGGGCTTCTCACTGTGGTGGCTCCTCTCGTTGTGGAGCACAGGCTGGCAGGCTTCCGTGGTTGTGGTGTACAGGCTAAGTTGTTCCACGGCATATGGCATCACCCCAGACCAGGGACCGAACCCCTGTCCCCTGAACTGGCAGGTGGGTTCTTAACCACTGGAGCACCAAAGAAGTCCCAGACCTAACTTTTATTTTTCCCAAGAGGAGAGATGCTAGCCAATGGCTCTCACAGTAAGAATGGGCAGAAAGAAACGCCCCTATTAATCATGCAAGTTGATCTCTGTCCACATGTATTTTGCTGCCTGTCTAAAGTGCTGGTGCCAAGGTATGTTTTGATGATTGTAGCTTTTGCCCTGATTCTATAACTCCCTGATCTCCCTGATTTAAGTCTTCCAGAAAAATCTTGGAATCAATGTGTCAGGCTCTTCCCCACCCCCGACACATCCACATCCTCCTCCCCCACCCCCGGCACATACATCTTACTTCCATCTTGAGTAGAATTACTCAGAATGGTATAGCTAGAAAAATCTGGTATCTTTGTACTAACAAGGCTGAGATTAGATGTCTTTTGGGTCTCGGAAGAGACAGGAAGAAGCTAGGCTTGGGGCCGAGCTCTGGATTCAAACTAAAATTCCCAGCTGGGTGATCTCCCTCCACCCCAGGGGACATTTGGGAAAGTCTGGAGATTCTTCTGGTTGTCACAGCTCCCGGGGTCAGCCCTCCTGATATCTCCCAGGTGGACCCACAGTGCCCAGGATGCCCCCATGACAGAGAGTTATCTGGTCCATAGTGTCCACCGCATCGAGGTTAAGAAACCCTGCATTATTTTGCTTTGTTCATCCTAATCCAGTCGGGGGCTGGAGGAATGACACCAAGGCACCTTGTGTCCAGTGACTCCCAGCGGCACTGGCCTGGGGCTGCTCGCTGCAGCAGGGAGCCACTGGCGGGGCGTGGGAGGGGAGGGCGGGGGCAGGGGCGGAGGGGGGTTGGTTGCAGGGTGGGGAGGTTAAGCTGAAGCAGAACATAGGGTGGTGCAATGTGTCTGCACCATCCCCACCCCTTAGGTGCACTCCTAATGGTGTAATCACCATTTGCCAGGCCCCAGTGCAAAATTATAATTTTGCCAAACCCTTGTTCAAAAGTGAGGAATTCCAGGAGCATCACAGCGGAGCATTAACCCAAGTACAAGGCCCTTCAAGCTCAGCAACCTTGTAAATGCACAGACTACACATCCAGGAAGCTGGGCTGGCTCCCTCTGCAGCTCAGCAAAGCCACTCTCCCCTCATTCACCCTCCCTCTGCTGTCACAACTTGCATTTTCTACTGAAAGATACATCCTCAAGCTCTAATCATATTCTAAGTCCTCATTTTAAAAACCACTGCACAGAGTTTCATAATCTGAACTTTGGTGCTTTGCACATGTTATCCAGTATCAAGCATATAGAAGGTTGATGTTCAGTTGCTAAATCGTGTCCAACTCTCTGAGGCCTATGGGCTGTAACCCACCAGGCTCCTCTGTCAGTGGGATTTCCCAGGCAAGAATACTGGATTGGGTTGCCATCTCCTTCTCCAAGGGGTCTTCGTGACCGAGGAATTGAACCCAAGTCTCTTCAAGGCAGGCAGATTCTTAACCATTGAGCCACCTGCTGCTGCTGCTGCTGCTAAGTCGCTTCAGTCGTGTCCGACTCTGTGCGACCCCACAGACAGAAGCCCACCAGTCTCCCCTGTCCCTGGGATTCTCCAGGCAAGAATACTGGAGTGGGTTGCCATTTCCTTCTCCAACGTATGAAAGTGGAAAGCGAAAGTGAAGTCGCTCAGTCCTGTCCAACTCTTAGCGACCCCATGGACTGGAGCCTACCAGGCTCCTCCATCCATGGGATTTTCCAGGCAAAAGTACTGGGGTGGGGTGCCATTGCCTGGGAAACCCTCAAAACATTTGTTTTATGAATGAAAATGCACCTTTCCTCTAAAATGTAGAATCCTTGAGGGCCAAAGAATCTGTCCCATTCCCTGCATCTACAACTCGCCAGCAGAGAGTAGGCACATCATTAATATCGGTTAACCATAAAATCTCTTTGACTCTACAAAGAGTCAGGTCTTAGTTTCCTCACCTTGAAGAGGGGGTGGATGAGGGACAGAAAAGTTACATAACTTGCCCCAGGCCACACACCAAATAAAAACCAGGGCTACAGGCTTCAGAGTCTGAAAAACCTGAGCTGAGCAGAGACACTGAGCTTCCAGAGAGTTATCTAGCCAGGCAGAGGAACAGGAAGGGGAACTTTGGAGAGGAGGATGGGGAGGGATGAAAGGAGACAAGGGGAGGAGGTCAAGGGAGACAGAGCCGGGGGCAGCCATGGCTTCAGGGGCGCTGCGGGCTGCTTGGGGTTCCCCAGACACATCTGGTCCAACTGCCCTTGGTGGGTGTGTCCTGTGGCCGTGGTGTCCATAAGACCATTTCAGAGGGTCATGAGAGCACAGCTATTTCATAACAGTGTACGATATCATTTGCTTCACTCAGTCAGCATGCTGGAATTTTCCAGAGGCTATGCGATGGCCTATCACAGCAGATAGGAGAACCCGGTTGCCTTCTATGACGCCAGGCATTAAAGGGGGCTGCAAACAGATGAACAAATCGACCAACGAACAAATCCCAACCACCATTCTCACAGCGTTTCTTCTTCAGTTTTAGAAAATATGGTTACTTTTTTCTTAAAATATGCTTAATTTCAAATATATGTGTTTTTTTTCAAATATATGTTTTAAATGACTCTGTAATTTCTGATACAGTAATTATTGATAACCCACATAATCAATTTCAGGTTTTTTTCAATGTGAATAGGTCCTTGGACAGAAACTTTGAGAATCTCTACCCTTTGGTGACCTTGGTTTGTCACCACCAAGCAGGTGCTCATTTACTGCATGAATAAATAGATATATGGAGGGATAAATAAGTTAATAAGTACATGAATGAAGAATTGTGTTTTTGAAATATCTGTACCCCTACGTTCACTGCAGCATTACTTACAATTGCCAAGATATGGAAACAACCTGAATGACCATCAACAGATGAATGGATGTGTATATACATATCTCCACACATGTGTACACATGCATATATACAATGGAATACTATTCTGTACAAAAGAGACTGAAGTCTTTCCACGTGCAATAACATGGATGGACCTTGAAGGCATTATGCTAGGTGAAACGAATCAGGCAGAGAAAGACAAATTCCATATGACCTTATTTATATGAGTAATCTTAAACAAAAGTGAAATCAAAACACCAAGCTCAAACATACAAAGACAGATTGATGGTTGACAGCGGTGTGGGGCAAGCAAAATGGGTAAGGAAAGTCAAAATTTCCAATTGTAAAATAAATAAGTCATGGGGATGCAATATACTGCATGACAACTGTAATTAATAAGACTGCATTGCATATTTGAAAGTTGCTAAGAGAGTAGACCTGTATGCAGGTCAGGAAGCAACAGTTAGAATTGGACATGGAACAACAGACTGGTTCCAAATAGGAAAAGGAGTACGTCAAGCCTGGATATTGTCACCTTGCTTATTTAATTTATATACAGAGTATATCATGAGAAACGCTGGACTGGAAGAAGCACAAGCTGGAATCAAGACTGCCGGGAGAAATATCAATAACCTCAGATATGCAGATTACACCACCCTTATGGCAGAAAGTGAAGAGGAACTCAAAAGCCTCTTGATGAAAGTGAAAGTGGAGAGTGAAAAAGTTGGCTTAAAGCTCAACATTCAGAAAATGAAGATCATGGCATCTGGTCCCATCACTTCATGGGAAATAGATGGGGAAACAGTGTCAGACTTTATTTTTCTGGGCTCCAAAATCACTGCAGATGGTGACTGTAGCCATGAAATTAAAAGATGCTTACTCCTTGGAAGAAAAGTCATGACCAACCTAGATAGCATATTCAAAAGCAGAGACATTACTTTGTCAACAAAGATCCGTCTAGTCAAGGCTATGGTTTTTCCAGTGGTCATGTATGGATGTGAGAGTTGGACTGTGAAGAAGGCTGAGCGCCGAAGAATTGATGCTTTTGAACTGTGGTATTGGAGAAGACTCTTGAGAGTCCCATGGACTGCAAGGAGATCCAACCAGTCCATTCTGAAGGAGATCAGCCCTGGGATTTCTTTGAAAGGACTGATGCTAAAGCTGAAACTCCAGTACTTTGGCCACCTCATGCGAAGAGTTGACTCATTGGAGAAGACTCTGATGCTGGGAGGGATTGGGGGCAGGAGGAGAAGAGGACGACAGAGGATGAGATGGCTGGATGGCATCACTGACTCGATGGACATGAGTCTGAGTGAATTCTGGGAGTTGGTGATGGAGAGGGAGGCCTGGCGTGCTGCGATTCATGGGGTCGCAAACAGTCGGACACGATTGAGCGACTAAACTGAACTGAACTGAAAGGGTCCCCCTAAGAATGCTATGCTTAATTTCCCTGAGTCAGAGAAGTCAGCAAAGGGCCTGGCCTGGGGAAGGAAGGGTGCGTTATGAATACAATAAAAACCTTCTCGGTTATTTGTTAGTTTGCATCTACTGTGGGTCCCTCCCTCCCCACCCTCAGTGCCATCTCACTTCTAGATTTATTTGCCTTTCTCCTTCTATTTGACTGAAGGGGAACAGATGGTTCAGGGACAGTCTCTGGCGAGGTCAGCGAGTCTGCCTCTGCACCTCTAAGAAGGCTGGCAGTGGCGGGAGGAGTGAGTGGGCAAGGGGAGGAATTGAGGTCAGGCGTCCAGCACCAGCCTGATGATGATGGCTAGCATCCCAGTGCTAAAACCCAGCACTACAGAGCGTTGACTGCACATCCAGGACCTTGCAGCACATCCTGTATCTTTCGAGAAACTTTTAAAATCTCCACCAGCCAGACACCCCCAAGTTTTCCCAGTTGACGGAGTTGGGTGGGCAAGCACAGGATACAGTGCTCATTTCTAAGCACTAGGAGTTGGTGGAGCCCCGGAACCAAGGAGTTTGGGTATTAAATTCCACCAAGTCTTAAACCGGACCCCAAAGGAGGCAGGGGGGCAGACAGAGCAGCAACCTCTGCCAGGCCAGGCATTATCAAGCTCTTGGAGTTTGTTTGGGGTGAGAGGAGCGAAAAGCAATATCTGGACTCCGAAGTGGGAGTTTTGACCTTAAAAGTTTGCTTGGTGGTGCTCTCAGTTCCTTGTGTTCCTGGGGCCTTGGCACCTAAGAAGGCCTGGACCGGGGCTGAGTCACCTTCTCAAACCGGCCTCTCCCCTGTCACCCGGCTCCACAGTGTCCCTCCACCCTTCGATTCCCTATCTCTGTCCAGAGTTGTCTCTTTTCCATCTTTCATTCCACAGATATTTATGGAGCGCCTACACAGTCCCAGGCCTTGTGCTGGGAAGCTCAGAGGGAACGAAAGAGGCTCCAGCCCCTGGCTTCGGGGCTTCCTGTCGCTGGGGGGAGATGACATCTTGACAAACGACCACACAGCTCATCACTTTACCAAGGCGTCAGTGCCCCAGAGAGACAGGCTGCTGAGGGGATAAGGCAGCCCAGCCTATCCTGGAGGTCACGCAGGCGCTCAGAGGAGGCAATACTGAAACCGAAAGGAGTCAGAAGGACAGAGAGCAGATCTTCAGAGGAAGCAGCGGGGAGGGGAGGGTGGGCAAGCCCTGGGGCAGCACACAGTGAGTTTAGGAGTCTGGAGCCGCTGAGATGGAGTCAGAAGCTCTGTGCTTCAGTCCACACACATTCTTCCTGTTATCTCCAGACCCCACTGAGCACTGTCCTACCAGAGGCTGTTTTGTAAATGAGATGCTTTTCTGAGGCTGCCCGGGTGGTGGATGAGCAGGTCCTTCCATCTTACAACAGATGCACCTTGAGTACCTCTGGGTACCAGGGGATGGTAGGGAAGGGAAACCTCAGAGTTTACCATAGAGACCACCATGAACCCCACACCTAAGACAGGTCAGACATCAGGAGGAAAGGCAGAAATAGGAAGTGAAGGGGCGTGTGTCTTAGTGTGTATGTGTGGTGGTGGGTTGTGGGGGGGGGACCTGCAACTGTGGAGGTGACTCCCTGGCACCCAGAAGGGACCCCAGGCACACAAAGGTTCAAGACTTGTCCTTCCCAGCCCAGGCAGATAGCTCAAGGATGAGACTCTAACACCAGCTGCCAAACCACTTACCTGATGGAATCACCTTTTCAAAGAGCCAACGACTCCAACCAAAGCCACTCATAGGCTGTGGAAGGCCTGGGTGCCATGAAGATGTGGGAGACTATGCTGTAGAATATAATGGAGCAAGAGCCCATAGAATCTATGGGGTTTGCTGGAAGACTTTGTAACTAATATCTGTTTAGTTTCTAAGATGCTACATCTGGGACTTCCCACTTGTAAGAAGGACTACTAAACCAGGAGTTAGGACTCAGCACTCTCACTGCCATGAGCCCACGTTCAATCCCTGGTCAGGGAACTAAGATTTCACAAGTCACAGGGCACCTCCAAAAAATTAAAAAATAGAATAAAAGGCTGCAATCAATTTCATCACACACTGCCACCGTGTAGAAAAGGCCATGTCCTCACAAGGTCACATTTGTACATTAGGATAAGTATGAACGTCCTAGCCTCTCCCCACCAGTACCCGTGATTAACAAGTTTGGGAAGGGGCCTTTGAGTCCCTTTTCTATTTAAGCCCATTTTCTGCACACAACCTATAAAGGAGAGCTTATTCTTTCCTACTTGATGTGAGTTTTCCACATGGCAATATTCTTGGCTATTCTTCACTGTTATCTGCAGCTCCATCTCATTTTGTAGCTTCTGCACAATCCAAGGGTGGAGACAGTTTGGTGATGACTCATCTTTCCCGTGTTGATTGTATTTCATGCTATTTGCCTGAGCTTCCATCACACTGTCTTTTTACCTGTCTTATGTCAAGAATTCTCCTAGAATTTGTGTTTGAGGTTTGGGTGTATGGAATTGTGGTATGTACATTAGTGTGTGTTTGAGTTTGGAGAGAGAAGACTCGTGTTACAGTTTGCAAATGGAGAGACATATCCATCAGCATCGATTTTTACATTCCTCCCGTTTGAAGTGCTACTGCTGTCACTTCCGAGATTCCGTTATAGGCGTGGGGCTGTCGATGTCCTGCGTGTTGGTTAAATCCTCTATTCCTACCCCTGTTTCAAGACAGAGGGCAAAATCTCTCAGACTCGTTGCCACACCTGCCTCATCTCACTGCCTTCATCCTCCTTGAAAACTTCACAATCTATCTGCTCTGCTCCAGCCCTCAACCTACGCTCTTCCCTCCTCCTCCCCAAAATCTTGCTTTAAGTAGAATTGCTCTAAATGTACAGACAGGTCTTGAGACACCTGAGATCTTTATACTGATGAAGCTGAGATTAGGTCCCTTTTATGTCTAGGAAGGACAATAAAACACCAGCCTCCTGATGCAGAGCCCTCAGGTGAGAAAAATAAAAATCTGGATGGGTGACCCAGAGGCTGGCCACAAGGGCATAGAGTCCTCAGTGACTCACTGGCGCTCTGGCCTCTGGCAGACTTCCTGGATTTCTTCCAAAGGACATAACCCCAGGCAAGGGTGTGCCGGCAGGGCTCCCAGCCCTGAGGGGACCCACCCACCACAGGGTCCCGTGCGTTATTTTCAGTAGCTGTTGTTTGTATCAACCTTTATCCTCATAGGAACTCTTCCTGTGGGTTGAGATGAAATAGATTTTTTTAAAAATAGCTGATTCATATATTGATCACTTGGGTTCAGGGCTTTCCTGATAGCTCAGTTGGTAAAGAATCCACCTGCAATTCAGGAGAACCCGGTTCCATTCCTGGGTCAGGAAGATCCGCTGGAGAAGGGATGGGCTACCCACTCCAGTATTCTTGGGCTTCTCTTGTGGCTCAGCTGGTAAAGAATCTACCTCCAATGCAGGAAACCTGGGTTCTAATCCCTGCATTGGGAAGATCCCCTGGAGAAGGGAAAGGCCACTCAGTCCAGAATTCTGGCCTAGAGAATTCCACGGACTGTATAGTCCGCGGGGTCACAAAGAGCCAGACATGACTGAGCAACTTTCACTTTCATATTGATCACTAGTGAGTGCTTTCTTTCATTGTTCAAAAACTTTGAGTAGACTTTCATTCAATAAATATTTATTCTATACCTCATGTCCCAGCCAAAGAAAAAAGTTATGAACACATCCAAAATCTGGAGGTGAGGACCACTGAGTGAAATGAAGAAAGAGGAGGGAGGCAGGTGGGATGCTGGAGTGGTGGGGACAAGGCCTCAGGAGCCAGTGCAATTTAAACAGGGTGTCATAATGGAAAAGAAGATAAAAAAGAATGTGTGTATGTGTAACTGAGTCACTTTGCTGTATAGCAGAAATTAATACAACATTGTAAATCACTTATATACTTCAATAAAAAATAAGTCATAAAACAAAGGGAGAGAATGGATACGTTTATATATATGGCTAAGTCCCTTTGCTGTTCAGCTGAAACTATCACAGCATTGTTTGTTGTTCTGCTATACCCCGAAACAAAAGAAAAATTTAAAAAATAAAGAAAGTCTCAGAAGAGAATTCACCCAGCTTATATATATATAAATAATCACAACTTACAATTATTTTGTTTAATTATAAATTTGCCATCCATCTTTTCCACAAGAGTGGGACCTTTAGAATAGCGGGGTCCTCTCTGCCCCCAAGATCCTGGTTGATGCCTGTGGCATGTCAAACTCTCACTGTGGGTGTAATCCTTGAAGGAGACGCGTAGCTAAGCAAGATCCAGGTCTCAGGGAGAAAGTGGATTAATCCAGAGTGGGCTGGATATGTTAGTGCAGTATACATACAATCACTTGTGATTTTCCTTGAAATCGAGGGTCTGGGTCTGGGATTTTGCATTTCTAACAAGATCCTGGGGATATGGTGGCCCTAATTCTCAGATATCACTCGCTGTTTGTTTAAATGCCTTACGGTGTTGGGCAACTTTAGGTCCCCTGGCCTGACCAAAAAACACAATATGAAAGAGGGACTGGTTATTCTTTTTTTAAGAGGGACTGGTTATTAGATGGCAAGAAATGGTTATTAATTTCTATCGGAAATAATAACCATGTTGGGGTTAGGTGATTAGAATAACAATAAACAAGCAAACAATCTTTATCTGTTTATTTTTAGGTGAAATGATATGAAGTCTGGGTTCATTTTAAAATAATGATGGGGGAGTGGAGGAGGCGGATGGAAAGCAAGTGGCAGGAAGTAGTGGTGATCGAAACAGTAGTGAGTCTGAGGGAGGGGGTGGGTCGCTGTACAATTCTCTTTACTTTGGGATGGGTTTGAAAAGTTCTCCAATAATAACAAATAAAATGGAAATAAGATGTGAGCTCCATTTTAAAGAGAAGGCAGTTGAGCTAGAGTTGAAACAGGGTCGCGCACACAATAGCCGCTAGTACAAATCTAATTAACATCATTCTTATTTAAAAGACTGAGTTCCACGAAGTCAGTGTCTCAGTAACCTGCATAACAGATCAGATTCAGAAAGAAGTGTTTCATCTGTGGATTCTTCTTTTCCTTTTTGTGGGAGGTGTGGTCTTAATTCCTTTCTCCTCCTGGGGCCACACCCAATGCATAACCATCCAAGTTCACGAAAACTGCTATTAACATTTTCTTTTAACACAAATTATTCACTCACAAAGGAACGATTACAGATCTAAGGAACCACTGTTTATGCTGGCTACCTGGGAGGGCGGGGGGATGTGAAAGGGTGGGAACACGGATTTGTATTCCCACTTTATAACTCTCTGTTGATTTTGTTTGCTTTAAAGTATTTTTTTTAAGTTACCCACTAATGCATGAATATATTCTGGTTATAAAACATTCATGAAATATATATAAATGTACAGCTACAGAACATATGAATGTCCATCTCCTTGGCTTTCTCCTAGAAGTCAATCTTACCCCTGAGTTTAATCCCCAGATAACTGATATATCCTTGGAATCCTTTTTCTCTATGTTGTTGTTCTTAGTCGCTCAGTTGTATCCGACTCTTTCTGCAACCCCATGGACTGTAGTCTGCAGGCTCCTCTGTCCATTGAATTTCCCAGTCAAGAATACTGGGGTGGGTTGCCATTTCCTTCTGCTGGGGATCTTCCTGACCCAGGGGTTGAACCTGAGTCTCCTGTATTGGCAGATGGATTCTTTACCACTGAGACCCAAGGAAGCCCTTTTTCTATATATTGAAGTATATATCTCTGCGAGCAGCTTTTATAAAGAGTTTATTCTTTGCTATTTTACACAAATTTACCACCCAGCAATATAGTTGATTACATGCTTCTGCATTATTAGCTACCGACATGTTTCATTTTTTAAAATACCTACAAAAAAATGGATTTCTAATTAATCAATAAAAACAACCAATATTTCTCTCCTGGGGTAGAGGAGTCCTGCTGGATGACCTGAACTTGAAGGGTTTGTTATTTAGTAACTAAGAAAATATGTAGAAGAATCTAGAACTCTCATCATATCAGAGGGCAGTGAATCTATGAGACACCCCCTCCTCATAGTGTGGTGATGAAGGGAAGGCCTGGATGGCCCAACGGGAGACAGAACCAAATGGCCTCGGCACAGGAACGTGGTGGTCTGAGAGAGCCCAGTGGATGACCATGATCTCTCTGCATTTCCCAGGTTCAGCTGACTGTGAAAGATGGTTTGTTATCAAAGTTTAGATAAAAGCCACCAAAATGACGCAGTCTCTGCTCACTCACAGGCTGTGTTACTTGAAGAAATAGCACTGATGCACCGCACAGATGGGTAGTGGAACAGGCTTCTCTGTTACTGAAATGCTGGAATTCTGAGCAGCCTGAGAAGACTCTGCTCTGGCCACTTGGAGATAGTGCCTGTTAGCAGGCAAATGCCCTCCAGCATTTTTAAGACATTTTTAAGACATTAGCATGTCTTAAGCCTTTCCTAGGCTCCAGGCAGTAGGCTAAGCATTACCTTGCCTTCCACAAATAACCACTGACCACCTACTACACATCTCCCAGGATTACAGGCATTGTTCATAGAGCAGTGAACCCAACAGACCTAGTGTCTGCCTCCACGGGCTTGTGGTCTCAGGCCAACATACAAAATCACAAAGTGTGAAAGCCTGATGAGGAGAGACATTCCAGGCAAAAGAAACAGCCCATGTCCTGCTATGCAGCTCTACCCTGAAAATGTTCACCTATCAGTTGGCTGCCTGACTTTGGAAAAGACAGTTAATAGTTTAAGACTTCATTTTCGTCATCCGTAAATTACAGGGGACTCTTCCTGACACAGCGATTGAACCCAGGTCTCCTGCATTGCAGGCAGATTCTTTACCATCTGAGCCACCAGGGAAGCAAAAGTGCAATAGTCACAGATCATCATACTGCTAGCCCCAGAAGGGCACCATGTCCATTCATATATAAGAACCCCTGAAAATCTTGGTGAATGACTGGAACCCCACGCCCACCTGCTGATCAGGGGCTGGGAAGGGCTGCCTTTGAAGTGCAGGCACCCTGTCTGGGCTCTGGTCCCTAATCCTGCCAGGAACCCTAACCCAGGTGGAGGTGGGGTTAGGGGTGATGGGAAATTACCCTCTTCCTGTGTTGTGCCAACATCATTGACCATGAACATGTGCTCTTCTGACAAAAATACTAATTTAATTTTGTATTAAATGATCTAGTATTGGTACAAGGGCAATCAGAAAAACTAATGGAATTGAATAAAGCCCTTAATACCCTATTCACATATATATATACGGGGCCTTGTTGTTATTGCTGTTTAGTCGTTTAGACTCTGCAGCCCCATGGACTGTAGCCCACCAGGCTCCTCTGTCCATGAAATTCTCCAGGCAAGAATACTGGAGTGGGTAGTCATTTCCTTCTCCAGAGGATCTTCCCGACCCAGAGATTGAACCTGAGTCTCCTGCTTGGCAGGCAGATTCTTTACCACTGAGCCCCCATATGGGAATTTGGTTAACAGTAAAAGGTGTCATTTCACATCAGCGGCAAAATAACCTGTCATTCAATAGTGACATTAAGCAGAGGCATTTGAGGGGAAATTTTTAATTCCTTGTTTCAAAAATGAGTACACTCATAGCAAAGAATTAAATGTACAAAGTGTTAAAGGGGCAGGAAAAAGTTTAGTAATGAATGCAACTTTAACACCAAGACATAAAGAAAAACCACTGAGGACACTTACCACCTAAAAATTTCGAATGATACATTTTAGAGACTAACAAACGGAAGCAAAACTCCTGCGTGCTCCCTTCCCAGTGTAGGAAGGAAAACAATATAGTAGTTACCACCCCAGGAAAACAGAAGTTGGAGTATTTCCTTCTTTGTCCTCTTTTATTCTTGAATTTCCCATATAGGCACCTATGGATCAAATCCAGGTGTAAAACTCTGTATCCTTCTGCAACCTGTATTTTTCCTCACAAGGGTATATCTGGGAGTTCCACCTGTGTTGATACAGGAAGCTCGGCTGCAGGAAAATGCAAAACTGCAACAGTAGCTGAGGATGGTTGCATGTTTCGTGCCCAGCTCTGGGGTGTGTTCCCTTCAGTGTTACCCTTGCTGGGAGTTCAGTTTATTCCCTTTAACGGAGGCTGTGACTGAGGCCAGGGTCTAGGCAGAGGGACTCTGGAGAACCCACAAGAAGAGGTCCTCCATGCCCCCTGGCCCACACCCTGTCCTCAGCAGGGCAGGCTCCCCAGGGAGCGGCTGAAAATGCAGGTCCCTGTGGGGATGACAGTGGCCACTGCAGCCCAGGACAGAGCTGAGATGCAGCTGTGTCTCTGGAACGGTCCCTCCCAGGTTCTGCTGGAACTCAGCCCATTTACCCCAATTGCCAACTTCCTAAACTCTAGAACCGTGGTTCTCAAAGCCTGGTTCCCCCACAGGCAGCACCTGCAGGACCTGAGAACACATTAGAAATGCAAATTCCTGGACCCCACCCCAGAACTCCTGAAAGGAAACTGGAGGCGGGTCCCAGGGATCCCTCAGCAGGTGCTGATGTGAGGTCAAGGTCACAGACCTCTGTCTGGAGTGTGAGACCAGGTTCCCTTTTAGCCTTGGTTCAGCTGTGAGCGAGCCTCATGGACTCTTTTTTTTATGGACTCTTAATAAAAAGAAGTCGTCATGAGATGAGCCAGCAGTAGGTGCTCAGAAAGTACTGCTAGTGCTGTTGTTCTGCCGCTAAATTGTGTCTAGCTCTTTGCAACCCCATGGACTGGAGCACACCAAGCTTCCTTGTCCTTCACTATCTCCCCAAGTTTGCTCAAACCCATGTCCATTGAGTCAGTGATGCCATCCAACCATCTCATCCTCTGTTGCCCCCTTCTCCTGCCCTCAATCTTTCCCAGCATCAGGGGCTTTTTCAGTGAGTTGGCTCTCCGCATCAGGTGGCCAAAGTATTAGAGCTTCAGCATCTGTCCTTCCAGTGAATATTCAGGGTTGATTTCCTTTTCGACTGACTGGTTTAATCTTGCTGTCCAAGGGACTCTTAAGAGTCTTCTCCGGCACAATTCAAAGGCATCAGTTCTTCAGCACTTAGCCTTCCTTATGGTTCAGCTCTCACATCCATACATGACTACTGCTAACGAGTCCTTAACAAACATTTCCTAAATGTTCACCCTGTGCTGGGGTTTGTGCATGGGGCTCCTGTGCCCCTGGAGGTGGGGGTCCAGTGGGGGAACCTGTAAGTCAAGAAGCCCATTCAGGAGCCCAGGTCAGAACAGGGACCTTGACACTGAGTCCAACTGGGGTCTAGGGCAGAAGATGGGGGTCTACGGCCCCATCCAGTGGGAGACCACAGATTTATATTTCCCTCTGGTCTGAAAGCCAGTCCGGGGCAGCACCCCACCCCAGTACTTTTGCCTGGAATCCCATGGACGGAGGGCCTGGTACTCCAGTGGGGGTCGAAACCACAGATTTATATTTCCCTTTTCCTTTCTGGTCTGGAAATGCCCCCAGTGCTCTAATATATTTGACACTTATGCATACTAAAAGAAATATAAAATAAGTAGCTTTTTTTTTAATCCATATATTTATTGAGCACTTATTATGTGTTAATCCCTGGTCAAGGTGTCTGATATTTATCTTTGAAGTAAAGTCCTTTCTAGTGATTAAAATGAAACATATGCATGTCTCAGAAAACAAATAAATAGGACAGAAGGGCAGAATATAAAGGTTAATCTCTCTATTCCCCTAGCCATTCACCTTCTAATTTTCACATATTGTTTTTAAATTCTGAAACATTTTTGTTCATTTGTAAAACAAATGGCCCACTCTTGAGAGTTTTTTGTGAATTGCCTGTTCACATCTTTTGTTTATTTTTCTACTTTTTACTGCTCTTTTGCTTGACTTTTTCTTTTTGATTTCTAGGGTTTATATCCTGTATTCTGAAGCCCTGCACATATATGGTCTTTTCACATCGAGTATCTTATTTTTTGCCACTTGAAATCCTCTTTAATGCAATTGACTGCATCAACATTTTCTTTTTTCTTAATTTTATTTAATTTTATTCTTTTTTTTTTTTTGACCACATCATGCAGCAGGTAGAATCTTAATTTCCTGACCAAACCCCACATACCCTGCATTGGAAGCACAGAGTCTAAACCACTGGACCCTCAGGGAAATCCCAATATTTTCTTTTAAAGTTTTGTTATTTTTATCTTGATGAAGAATCCTCCCTCACCTTGATATCATGGTATTTTCTGTTTTCTTCTAAATGTTTTCAGTGCTGCATTTTCATATTGAGTTATCTAATCTATCTGAATTTTATTTTGTGAATGATCTAATAACAGGAATCTAATTTACCTTCTTTTAATAGCCAGTTACACAGAACCGTTTACCACTAATTCATTTCCTCCCTACCAAGTTGTCACATACACATCCCCACAGAAGGGGGTTTTCCTAGTGGCTCAGACGGTAAAGAATCTGCCCTCAGTGAGGGAGCCCAGCGTTCAATCCCTGTGTCGGGAAGATCCCCAGGAAAAGGGAATGGCAATCCCCTCTAATATTTTTGTCTGGGAAATCCCATGGACAGAGGAGCCTGGCAGACTGCAAAGAGTCAGAAACAACTGAATAACACATACACAGCAAGTTGGTCTTCTCTAAATTCTATTCTAGCATATTAGTCTGATACACCTGTTGTACTTATCACATTGCTTCTGAGGAAGCTTAACATCTTTTAAGATGTGTTCCTTCTTGTTTTATTTTGAAAAATTGCCTTGATTCTTCCTGGCCATTTCCAAAGTAACAAAATTCCAAAATCTAAAATCCATAGAAATATGTGCTTTTAAAATCACCCTTGCCAAGTTTTGGGACTAATTCATTAGCGTATTTTTATTGGCTTCCCTTGAATTTATAGATTATTTTGAAGAAAACTGACCTTTGTGTAAAACTTCTAAGTTTTGTAGCACAGCATTATAAATTTCTCCAAAATTTTTAGGCCTAATCATTTTTTTGTTGCTGTTGTATGTCATTATTTTAACTATATGTCTAGTTCTTCTTTCCTTTTATCTATGAACTGTATTGATTTTTAAAATATTAATCATTTTTCTAGTAATCTCACTCAACTCTTTTATTTGTTGTAGTGGTTTGTTGAATTTCCTGGATTTTTTTACAGAGTCAGCCATGTTATCATCGAAAAATGACATATTTGTTTCTCTCCTTTTAATCTTTACAGTCTCTTCCTTCTTGTTTCTATTTTTTTCTCAGCAGAGGATGGCTTGGCTTGGAAAAGAATATTTTAAAATGTATATAAATGTATAATTGAATCACATTCAGATCAGATCAGTCGCTCAGTCGTGTCACATTACTGTGCAGCAAATATTAACACAACATCACAAATCAACTATGGCAGTGGTGGTGGTTTAGTCACTAAGTCATGTCTGACTCCTACGACCCAAGTACTGCAGCCCACCAGGCTCCTCTGTCCATGGAATTTCCCAGACAAGAATGCAGGGGTGTGTTGCCATTTCCTTCTCTAGGGGATCTTCCCGGACTCAGGGATCGTACCTGCCTCTCCTGTATTGCAGGTGGATTCTTTACCAATGAGCCCCCAGGAAAGCCCTAAATCAACTCTATTTCAATTAAAAGAGAGAGATGCCTGTGACCCAAATAAATCAATGTACAAGAGCACAGGAAGATGGTCTTGGGTCCCTGGGCAGGACCTTGGGTATAGTGTTGAATACAAGTAGTAATAGGGAGATTTTTGTCTTCTTCCTAACTTTGGTGAAATATTTTCATCATTAAGAATGTTTTCTATAGACTTGTGGTGGATACTCAATCAAATTCAATTGCTCTTATTGAAAGAGGTTGCTAATTTGTTTAAACTCCAAAGTATATGGAATTTTATCAAATGTCTCTTACACATCCACTGATATAATCAAGGAGCCTAAAAATATTCATCGAATGCATTGTTTTCATCTTCAAAACAACTCAGTGAGTCGGGTATTGGTTTCCTCATCTATGAAGTGGGCAGATGAGGTGCAGAGAGGCCGCCCCACCGGGTGATGTCAATTTCAGAACAGTAAGCAGATCTGTCGATCTTTAGAGCCTGTGATCTTTTTGCTAACCCTCCAGGTGGCCCCTGGGAAAGTCAACAAAAACCTGGGCATTAGTGGAGCTCCAGGTTTGTGCAGGGTGGAGAGAGGAATATTGAAAACACCCAGAGACACTCCTGGAGGTTGGCTCCCTGGGGCAAAAGGAGTCTCCAGATTAGCTTCATGGCCTCAGTCACTTCATCTATCAGATGGGAGCCTCAAGGTGCCAGTGCCTGACACAGTCAATTCCAAGTAGTCAAGAGATCTGAAAGTCACCATGATTACCAGGTGACCACATCTACCATCAGTAACTGATATCCAGAGAGGCCCTACAAAGTGTACAATGGCATGTGACTTAACAATGTTTAACAGGATGCTGGAAAAAATAGAAGATTCCTAGTTAATTTTGAATTGTGGATAAATAACACTTTTTTTTTAAAGTATTAATAGTTCTACAAATGGGCGTCCTGGGTGGCTCAGTGGTAAAGAATCTGTCTGCCAACGCAGGAGACACAAGTTCGATCCCTGGGTCGGGAAGATCCCCTGGAGAAGGGAATAGCTACCCACTCCAGTATTCTCACCTGGAGAATTCCATGGTTGGAGGACCCTGGAGGGCTAATGTCTGTGGGATTGCAAAGAGTTGGACATAACTGAGCAGCTGAAATTTTCACTTCCAATGCTAGGGCACAGGTTTGATCCTTGGTCAGAGAACTAAGATCCTACATGCTGCACAGAGTGGCAAAATATAAATATAAATAAAAATTATTCGTTGTTCACCCAAAATTCAAGTGTAGGGCAGATTATATTTTTAATATCTCTCTCTGTCATCCCTGCCTAGAAAGAATGCTTGACAAAAAGTTTAACCTGAATCTAATTAAGCCTGTAAACCCAATTTCCAGTTTACAGAAAAGAGACAGACTAAGTTAAAGATAGTTTATGTACTGTAGCCCGCCAGGCTCCTCTGTCTATGGGATTTTCCCTGCAAGAATACTGCAGTGTGTTGCCATGCCCTCCTCTAGGGATCTTCCCAACCCACGGATCAAACATTGGCAGGTGGGTTCTTTACCACTGAAGCACCAGGTAAGCCTTCCCAGTACTACATTATTTGACTTTTTGGCCAAAAGTAGGAATAATCAGTATTATAAAAGAAAGCATTTATGTTTATGGTAAATGAAATTAAAACAACAGATAACAGGTACAATTTCCCATCCCTCTCTGGGCCCCCCTCCCAGTGGTCTGGGGTAGGGTTCCCAGCAGGATTAGGGAACAAGAGGCAACCAACCTGAGCGCCAGCATCTCATACAGGCAGCTGTGCCCAGCCTGGGGTGCCCACAAGTCTGTGGAGCTTCTGGGTGGTCCTGACTCTTTCACTGGAAATGAGGACCACCCAGCTGGCTGTGTCTGCCAATTTGAGGGCCTCACCTCCTCCTTCTCAGGCTCTGCTCTGCCGGCTGGGGTGTGGTCAGTGTCAGAGTCAGCGTCAGCAAGAGGTTGAGAGAGACTGGTTCAGCTGTGGCCCACTTGATGCCCAGGTCCGCTCAATGGTGCAGGGTAGTCGGCCTGGGAGGGGGGTCCCATCTTCATGGCCCACTAGCGAGTTCCCTAACCTCTCCGAACCTCAGTTTTCACGCATCTAAAATGGAAATGAGGGACTTCCTTGGTAGTCTAGGAGCTAAGGCTCCATGCTCCCAATGCAGGGGTCCCAAATTCGAATCTTGGTCAGGGAACTAGATCCCACATGTCATAACTAAGAGTTCACATGCTGCAACTAAAGATCCTGCATGCTACAGCCAAATAAATATAATAAATAACTAACTAAAATGGAAATGACATTCTTAACCTCTTGGGGTTTGGGGAAGGAAGGAGTGAGAAGTAGTATCTTCAAAGTTCTTAATGAGTGTCCAAAGTGGAAGCTTTGACTTTTAAAAAGGGACTTGTTTTGTGGTGTGTTCAGCATGTATGATTCTGTAGCATCAGCACCTGAGAAGCCCAGACTGACAGGTCCCCTCTCAGATCAAGATTGAGTGAGACATGTCATCTTCTCAAACTGCCCCCCGCCTCACTCCTTCTCCCCTGTCATCTGGGGTCCACAAGGTCCCTCCACCCTGTGATTCCCAGCACTGCCCCGAATCATCTCTTCCCTATCTTTCATTTCGAAAATATATACAGAGCATGTGGCATGCTCCCAGCACTATTCTGGGCAATAGGGATAGAGCAGGGATCAAAACAGACCAAAAACCCTGTCCTCTGGGGGCTTGTTCCACTGAAAGGACCTAATAAACTAATGTCAAACACAGAACGTCAGAAGATGCCAACACTGACTTAAAAAAATGGTCACAACCTACAAGCTGAGTTGTTTTAGCATTAAATTCTGTAACTTGAGATATCTGGTTTTCTTTAAAAGTATTCACAAAAATACTTTTGATGTTCGGACTATCTGCCCTTGGTTACAAACTTCTATATATAACCTGACTCCTCCCTCCACCTCCTTGGAGGAGTTCGCTCAGGGTCACTTAAGATGCTGTCTCCTGGGCTTGAAGTCCTAAAAATTCCAACCAAAGAAAACATAACTCTCCACTTTTAGGTTGTGACTTTTTTTTTTTTTAATCGACACCAAGGATCAGAGAAGAGAATTAGGCAGATGGGACAAGCAGGGGGACTTCCCAGGGGTATTTTAATTATGACAATTTGCAGTGCTTCACGTATCTGGCATTTTCTTATTTATTACTTGTTGGTCAATCAACCCCTCACTGCCCTGAGTCTAGGATAAGAGCCCGAGGACATGGGGCATCTGTCCTTTATCCACTGCTGTATCCATAGGGTTTACCTCTGTCCCTGACTCATCCAGTCACTGAGTATTCACAGAATCACAAGAGGAACACCCATCCTCAAGCAGTGCTGAGATCTCAACAACAACAACAAAAATATGTTAAGGTTGGGGCTTCCCAGGTGGCACAAGTGGTAAAGAACCCACTTGCTAGTGCAGGAGACATAAGAGACACAGATTCAGTCCCTGCATCGAGAAGATCCCCTGGAGAAGATCCCACTCCAGTATTCTTCCTGGAGAATTCCACGGAACGAGGAGCCTGGGGGGCTACAGTCCACAGGGTTGCAAAGAGTCAGGCATGACTGATGCAACTTAGCATACACTTTAAGGTGGGAAAAGCTTGAATTGGCTGAAATCCTCAGAAGAACTTCATTCAAGTACCTTAACAGTACTTTACCCATTGCTCACAGCTTCCCAGTTTTCCTTTGGCCTTAAGGAAAAGTTGAAAACTACAAGTGGACCATGAAATAAGAGCGAGGTGGCCATCTAATGGAAGATAAATGTGATTGAGGCTCACAGTAATTGTTGGTTATGAGGAAGTATTAATTCCTCTATCATCCAAATGGCCTGGGGGCTAAACATCAGGATGATGTTGCCACAAACAGGTGCTTTTTCGGCGGGAAGGGTCAGAGCCAGCGTGACCATATGATTTATCAGACAGGGTGATTTTGAGAGTGAAAGGGTTTGATATTAGGAATTCTCCCAGCTCAGGAGACACCCTTCAGGACCATCTCAGATCAGATCAGATCAGATCAGTCACTCAGTTGTGTCCGACTCTTTGCGACCCCATGAACCGCAGCACGCCAGGCCTCCCTCTCCATCACCAACTCCCGGAGGTCACTCAGACTCACATCCATTGAGTCAGTGATGCCATCCAGCAATCTCATCCTCTGTCGTCCCCTTCTCCTCCTGCCCCCAATCCCTCCCAGCATCAGAGTCTTCTCCAATGAGTCAACTCTTCACATGAGGTGGCCAAAATACTGGAGTTTCAGCTTTAGCATCATTCCTTCCAAAGAAATCCCAGGGCTGATCTCCTTCAGAATGGACTGGTTGGATCTCCTTGCAGTCCAAGGGACTCTCAAGAGTCTTCTCCAACACCACAGTTCAAAAGCATCAATTCTTCGGCGTTCAGCCTTCTTCACAGTTCAGCTCTCACATCCATACATGACCACAGGAAAGACCATAGCCTTGACTAGGTGAACCTTTGTTGGCAAAGTGATGTCTCTGCTTTTGAATATGCTATCTAGGTTGGTCATAACTTTCCTTCCAAGGAGTAAGCGTCTTTTAATTTCATGGCTGCAGTCACCATCTGCAGTGATTTTGGAGCCCAGAAAAATAAAGTCTGACACTGTTTCCACTGTCTCTCCATCTATTTCCCATGTAGTGATGGGACCAGATGCCATGATCTTCGTTTTCTGAATGTTGAGCTTTAAGCCAACCTTTTCATTCTCCACTTTCACTGTCATCAAGAGGCTTTTTAGCCCCTCTTCACTTTCTGCCATAAGGGTGGTGTCATCTGCATATCTGAGGTTATTGATACTGCGGGCAGGAATCCCTCAGAAGAAATGGAGTGGCCATCATGGTCAACAAAAGAGTCCGAAATGCAGTACTTGGATGCAATCTCAAAAACGACAGAATGATCTCTGTTCATTTCCAAGGCAAACCATTCAATGTCACAGTAATCCAAGTCTATGCCCCAACCAGTAATGCTGAAGAAGCTGAAGTTGAACGGTTCTATGAAGACCTACAAGACCTTTTAGAATTAACACCCAAGAAAGATGTCCTTTTCATTATAGGGAACTAGAATGCAAAAGTAGGAAGTCAAGAAACAGGAGTAACAGGCAAATTTGGAGTAACAGGCAAATTTGGCTTGGAATACGGAATGAAGCAGGGCAAAGGCTAATAGAGTTTTGCCAAGAAAATGCACTGGTCATAGCAAATACCCTCTTCCAACAACACAAGAGAAGACTCTATACATGGACATCACCAGATGGTCAACACCGAAATCAGATCGATTATATTCTTTGCAGCCAAAGATGGAGAAGCTCTATACAATCAGCAAAGACAAGACCAGGAGCTGACTGTGGCTCAGACCATGAATTCCTTATTGCCAAATTCAGACTGAAATTGAAGAAAGTAGGGAAAACCACTGGACCATTCAGGTATGACCTAAATCAAATCCCTTGATTATACAGTGGAAGTGAGAAATAGATTTAAGGGCCTAGATCTGATAGATAGAGTGCCTGATGAACTATGGAATGAGGTTCGTGACATTGTACAGGAGACAGGGATCAAGACCACCCCCATGGAAAAGAAATGCAAAAAAGCAAAATGGCTGTCTGGGGAGGCCTTACAAATAGCTGTGAAAAGAAGAGAAGTGAAAAGCAAAGGAGAAAAAGAAAGATATAAACATCTGAATGCAGAGTTCCAAAGAATAGCAAGAAGAGATAAAAAAGCCTTCTTCAGCGATCAATGCAAAGAAATAGAGGAAAACAACAGAATGGGAAAGACTAGAGATCTCTTCAAGAAAATCAGAGATACCAAAGGAACATTTCATACAAAGATGGGCTCGATAAAGGACAGAAATGGTATGGACCTAACAGAAGCAGAAGATATTAAGAAGAGGTGGCAAAAATACACAGAAGAACTGTACAAAAAAGAGCTTCACGACCCAGATAATCATGATGGTGTGATCACTGACCTAGAGCCAGACATCCTGGAATGTCAAGTCAAGTGGGCCTTAGAAAACATCACTATGAACAAAGCTAGTGGAGGTGATGGAATTCCAGTGGAGCTATTCCAAATCCTGAAAGATGATGCTGTGAAAGTGCTGCACTCAATATGCCAGCAAATCTGGAAAACTCAGCAGTGGCCACAAGATTGGAAAAGGTCAGTTTTCATCCCAATCCCAAAGAAAGGCAATGCCAAAGAATGCTCAAACTACCACACAATTGCACTCATCTCACACGCTAGTAAAGTAATGCTCAAAATTCTCCAAGCCAGGCTTCAGCAATATGTGAACCGTGAACTTCCAGATGTTCAAGCTGGTTTTCGAAAAGGCAGAGGAACCAGAGATCAAATTGCCAACATCCGCTGGATCATGGAAAAAGCAAGAGAGTTCCAGAAAAACATCTATTTCTGCTTTATTGACTATGCCAAATCCTTTGACTGTGTAGATCACAATAAACTGTGGAAAATTCTGAAAGAGATGGGAATACCAGACCACCTGATCTGTCTCTTGAGAAATCTGTATGCAGGACAGGAAGCAACAGTTAGAACTGGTCATGGAACAACAGACTGGTTCCAAATAAGAAAAGGAGTATGTCAAGGCTGTGTATTGTCACCATGTTTATTTAACTTATATGCAGAGTACATCATGAGAAATGCTGGACTGGAAGAAACAGAAGTTGGAATCAGGACCATCTCAAGGAAACCTGAAAACAGATCACCCTTAGTCAGGCGGGTGGCTCTCAGCCAGGGGTGGGGGTGGGGTGAGTTTGCCCCCAGGGAACATTGGGAAACATCTGGACACATCTTCGGTTGTCACAACTTGTGTGTTTTGGGGGGTGGTGTTAACTACAGATGTCTAGTGCTTAGAGGTCAGGGATTCGGCTAAACATCCTACAGAATACAGGATGCCACCCCTCTCCCCCCACTGAGAGGTAAATGGCCCCCAAAGTCAGCAAAGCCTGGAATGGGGACCCCTGATGGAGTTAGACTTTTCATCTGATGCAGAATGGGGTTAGGGTTGACTTTTCAGCCTTTTTTGAAGGGGTCTGGGTGAAACTGTCGCTTTGATTTACTACTCCTAGATGGCACAGCCGTCTAACTTGACCAAGGAAACATCTGAGCAGTGAACACCAGCATCTGATCACCCGCGTGGAATTCTACTGGGTAATGTCTGCTGTTGCAACTTGCCCTTTTCTTGTGAGTATCAACGCTGTGAGTTTGTTTTAAATGACCTGGGTAACAGCGGAATACAATCTTTTTTTTTTTTTTTTTTTTTAATTCTGAAGAGGTAACAGACTGCACTCATTTGCACATCTAGGCTCTCCTCTGAGTGTCAGTTCACAAGCACATATAATTTAAGGCAGGCTTTGTTCTCTCCTCAGTCCCTGATGTCATCTTTGGCTTCTGCCTCATTATTTGAAGCACCTGGGAGGCATTCCATTGTATGGATGCACCCTGCTGAACCCCTTCCCCTGCTAAACGGACCCTGAGGTTATTCCAGTTTTTCCTGTCTTAACAAAGAGAGATAAAAGGCACGTCCTGACGTGGACTTCTGAAGATGAGGTTGCGGGGATGGAAACTGCTGAGTCACGGGGTCAGCTCTGATTTAAGTCTTGTTAAAACTCTTCTACAGGGGTTGAGATTTTAATGCCATGATCCTATATTCCTTGAATCTAAACAAATACATGTTGGGCTGGCCCCAAATGTCCCCTGTGAAAAGGACTTTGTTCCCTGTGATGACCATACTTTGGGTTTGGCCCTTACAAAGATACTGCATTCAATCAGATGTGATTTCTAGGCTCTGATAAAACAGTCGTGTCTGACTCTTTCTTTGCAACCCATGGGCTGTAGCCCACCCGGCTCCTCTGTTCATGGGATTTCCCAGGCAAGAATACAGGAGTGGATTGCCATTTCCTCCTCCAGGGGATCTTCCCAACCCAGGGATCGAACCCAAGTCTCTCATGTCTCCTGCATTGGCAGGCGGATTCTTTACCACTGAGCCAGCTGGGAAGCCCTTCTGATGAAACAGGGTCTCCTCCTAATAGTAATAGATGTCAAGGAATGCTTTATACCTTAGTCTTCCCTAGAGGGGAAGAAATGAATGATTAACACATATATGTATTTATTTACTGTCCACAGTATGGTAATTACAGGAAAAAAGTCCTTTTCACTGGGGACATTTGGGATCAGCCCAGCATATATACCACACCTGAGAGAGCCCAGTACATGGACCCGGTTTCCCCCATTTCCTGGGTCTTACTGGACTGTAGACAATGGATGATTTAGAGCCATTTTAGGTGGAAATACAATGAAAACTCTGTTATCCATCAGTTCTCAGGCATCTACAGGGAGGCCCCCAGTGAACAGTGCGGGGATGATCTCTTCTCCTGCAGAGCGCCCTCTTCCTGCCCCGGTGGGTCTCAGGAAGAGAAAAGATGCCTTGCTCACAGTCATGCCCTTTCTGGAACACTGACAACGTAGCAGGCTGGTCACTTGCATGCCAAGGACAAATGGGAGGACCCACTGTGCTCCCTGACATTCTGGGCACTGCCGTACAGTCACGCATGACACTGACCTCGATTTGGCTCCCATGGGGCTCCTGATCTACGAGGGGAGATGGATTTAATTCTAAAAGCAGACAGATACACCATCATAAAGCGTGGCCCTGGGTTGGACTTGGGGCAGGCAGTACTCCAGGCAGAAGGAGCAGTACTGGACTGGCCACTGTTCAGCACTTGACTGCACCTCGCTGTCGTTGCTCAGTCACCATGTCCGACTCTTTGCAACCCTATGGACTGCAGCACGCCAGGCCTCCCTGTCTTTCACCATCTCCTGGAATTCGCCCAAGTTCATGTCCGTTGAGTTGGTGATGCCATCCAACCATCTCATCCTCTTTCCTCCCCTTCCCCTGCCTTCCATCTTTCGCAGCATCAGGGCCTTTTCCAATGAGTCGGCTGTTCGCATCAGGTGGCCGAAGTATTGGAGCTTCAGCTTCTCTAAAGTGATGAGTTCTGCCCACTCGGCCGAATGGCCTGGAGCTGTCACCTATCCTCTCTGAACCTCCCCCTTTCACCTACAGAGTAGAAATAACAACCATAGCTTCACTGTATTGAATGGTCCCCATATAATTTATCATCTGGATGCTTTTGAGAATAATAAAGGACACTTTTAACAATGATGCTGGGACAGCAGGCATGACCCGGGTCTACTGTGGGTGAACAAAGATGCTTGGCCCTGCTCCTGTGGGCACACAGGGTGTACCGGCTGGAGCTACTGCGGACACACCCTCCCTGTCGGAGTAGAAAGCATCATCCTGATTTTACAGATGAAGAAACTGCCCATTATCACCAGGGAAGTAGGTGCAGCAATCAGAATTTTTATGCAGGATTTTTGATTCCCAAACCCAAGAAGGGGATTGTTATGCTCTCCTGAAATTAGGCTGAAAGATTTGCATATATAGTTGTCATTGCCAAAATGTATTCAAGTTGTCTGGCTATAGCAGGACAGCTTTGATAAATGGGAACTATTATTCTTGTAATTAGTGAGAACAAAAACTCAAATCATCCCAGTGTTAAGCAATACTGGGATCAGGTAAAAATCATTTGCTGTCTGCTCCAAGACATATCTGCTTCTGGAAGATAAGATTATGCTTCAGCTCTACTTTCAAAACTCCACCACTTGGGCCCACCATTCCAAAGCTGCTGTGTCAGAAACAACCCGATTCCAGCCAGCCCCTTGCCTTGCGAAACTGCTGTAAACTCCCCCAACCAGGGCCCTAAAACCCTATAAATACCATTCCCTAATTTTCCTAATTCTCGAGACTCTGTTGAAGTGGTGTCCTTTATTGCAGGAGGCCTAATAAACCCAGCTTTGCTTGATCGACAGGTTTTTCCGGCAGAGTTAAGGTCTAGGAAGGCATTAAAAATACTTTTTTGTTATTATTCTACAAAATGGAGTACATCAAGGCTGTATATTGACACCCTGCTTATTTAATTTACATGTAGAGTACATCCTGAGAAATGCTGGGCTGGATGAAGCACAAGCTGGACTCAAGATTGCCGGGATGAATATCAATAACCTCAGATATGCAGATGACACCACACTTATGGCAGAAAGTGAGGAAGAACTAAAGAGACTCTTGATGAAAGTGGAAGAGGAGAGTGAAAAAGTTGGCTTAAAGCTCAACATTCAGAAAACGAAGATCATGGCATCTGGTCCCATCACTTCATGGCAAATAGATGGGGAAACAGTGGAAACAGTGGCTGACTTTATTTTTCTGGGCTCCAAAATCACTGCAGATGGTGGCTGCAGCCATGAAGTTAAAAGATACTTACTCCGTGGAAGAAAAGTTATGACCAACCTAGATAGCATATTAAAAAGCAGAGACATGACTTTGCCAATAAAGGTCCATCTAGTCAAGGCTATGGTTTTTCCAGTAGTCATGTATGGATGTGAAATTGGACTGTAAAGAAAGCTGAGCCCCGAAGAATTGATGCTTTTGAACTGTGGTGTTGGAGAAGACTCTTGAGAGTCCCTTGGACTGCAAGGAGATCCAACCAGTCCATCCTAAAGGAGATAAGCCCTGGGTGTTCATTGGAGGGACTGATGCTAAAGCTGAAACTCCAATACTTTGGCCACCTGATGCGGAGAATTGACTCATTTGAAAAGACCCTGATGCTGGGAAAGATTGAGGGCAGGAGGAGAAGGGGATGACAGAGGATGAGATGGTTGGATGGCATCACCAACACAATGGACATGGGTTTGGGTAGACTCCAAACCCACGGAGTTTGGGTTTGGGAGTCGGTGATGGACAGGGAGGCCTGGTGTGCTGCAGTTCATGGGGTCGCAAAGAGTCAAACACGACAGAGCGACTGAACTAACTGAACAAAATGGAAACAACCAAATGTGCTAGACACAATAGTGGTCTCCAAAAGCTACCCACACGCATACAACCAGAACCTGGGAATAGGACACCTTACTCAGCAAGAGGGGCTTTGCAGACATGATGAAGTATCTCGAAGTGGGGAATTATCCTGGATTGTCTGAGTGGACCCAGCATCATCACAAAGACCCTTACCAGAGGGGGCAGGAGATCAGAGGTAGACATGTAATGACAGAGGCAGAGGCTGGAATGATGGCTTTAAAACCTTCCTGGATCAAGGAAAGCAGGTAGTCTCTACAAGCCAGAAAGGGCAAAAGAATGGATTTTTCACTTAAAACCTCGAGAAGAAACACAGCTCTGCCAATCCATTTTAGACTTTTGCCGTCCAGAACTGTAAGACAATAAAAATGTGTTGTGTTAGGTTACTGAGTTTATGGTAATTTGTTACAGGAGTCATGAGAAACAAACACGCCAAACGTTCAAGAGAGAGAAGCTTTGTGATAATTGTCAGCAGAGAAAAGCAGAGAAGCTAGAATACAGGCTAGAGCTAAACTCCCTGGGCTTCATATCCCTCCCCTGCCACTTCCAAGCTGGGCGATCTTGACTGAGTTACTAAGTAACTCTCTGAGCTTTATTTAGTCTTTGCAGAACAAGGATGATACAAGTAACAGCCTGGGAAAGTTACTGTGCTGATAAAAGAAAAGCTATTGTGGGATGAACCTGGCAAAGAGCTGGGGTTAATGCATCTCAGCACTGAGGTCAGAAATGGAGGAACTGGGGAATCGCTCCTCATTTGTTTTCTCAGGATGGAGCAGAGCCAAGAGCAGGAGTTACTGGGATAACCAGGAGAATCTCAGCCACGCTGCTACCACCAGTCCTCAGTATCCTTCCCACACTTCATTTCCTAATTCACACGGCCAGTTGTACATCTTGCAAAAATGATTTCCAAGGATACGTTGCAGGTTTGTCTGTGATCTGGCAGGTCTTGAGGGAGCTGAAGACCCTTGGGCCTGACCTTCCTCCCCAACAGTCGCTGTTTCGTCTCAGGCTCCAGACGTGCCTCTTATTTGGTTTAGATATCAATGCTGCTTTCCAAAACGGTGATAGGCGACCTTCCCAGACACCATGGAAGTAGATACGGCAGTGTGAGTGCCACCAGGTCGGTGCCCGTCCCTGGAGCCACACCAGCCCAGAGGGGCTAGTAGAGGATGGAAGAGCCCTTTCAGACCCAGGAGGTTCCACCCTGCCAAGGTAGTCAGGGTCAGGAGTCCCCAGAAGTTTAGGGAGAAGATGTGAACATTCCCATTGCTGGTCTCCAGGCTGACCCCTCCACTGGGCTCTCCTTCCCTAACTCTGCTGGGAACCCTAACTCTGACATCTGCCTCAGGCCTGAGATCTGGTGGGGGAAGGCATGGGAGATTACTGGCTGTTATTTCAATGTTGTCAAACACATTTTCCTTTTAGTTTTATTAAGACATATTTGACATTTTCAAAAATTTTTGAAATAAGGCTAATCATTTTTAGCATTATTCAAAAAAAAGATTTTTTTCTGTAAACAAAACACTTTGTTTAATGAAACAAATACCATGATTCTAGTCCACAGATAAAAAATTCAATAGCTTCAAAGATTTAAAAATTTAAATAGGGACACCTAAATGTACACATTGAAGAAAGCAATGGCAACCCACTCCAGTACTCTTGCCTGGAAAATCCCATTGACCGAGGAACCTGGTAGGCTACAGTCCAGTGTCTGGTTTTTGCCATACATTGACATGAACCAGCCATGGGTTTACATGGTTCCCCATCCTGAGCCCACCTCCTACCTCACTGCCCATCCCATCCCTCTGGGTCATCCCAGTGCACCAGCCCTGAGCACCCTGTCTCATGCATTGAATCTGGACTGGTGATCTGTTTCACATATGATAATAGACATGTTTCAATGCTATTCTCTCACATCATCCCACCCTCGCCTTCTCCCACAGAGTCCAAAAGACTGTTCTATACATCTGTGTCTCTTTTGCTGTCTCACATATAGGGTTATCATTACCATCTTTCTAAATTCCATATATATGCGTTAGTATACTGTACTGGTGTTTTTCTTTCTGGCTTACTTCACTCTGTATAATAGGCTCCAGTTTCATCCACCTCATTAGAATTGATCCAAATGGATTATTTTTAATGACTGAGTAATACTCCATTGTGTATATGTACCACAGCTTTCTTATGCATTCATCTGCTGATGGACATCTAGGTTGCTTCCATGTCCTGGCTATTATAAACAGTGAAAGCAGAGATTTAAAATGGGAAAATCTAACTTGAGCCTTAAGCATGTCATCTTTGGGGGTCAGCTCCCCAGGTGGGCGGCTGGAAATGCAGATCCCTGTGGGAATGAACAATGGACCTCTGAGAAGTCTCTTCCATCTTCTTGCTGGGAATTAACCCAGTTGCCTTATAATTAGCTTTCTTTCAAAACTCTAGAATTCAAGTGTTCTCAATGTCATTCTCCATTGTTAATGTGCATCAGAGTCCCTGAAGGGATTGTTAAATGGTAGATTGCTGGGCATAACCCTCTAGTTTTTCTCTGATTCCGGGCTTCCTTGGTAGCTCAGCTGGTAAAGAATCCACCTGCAATGCAGGAGATCCTAGCTCGATTCCTAAGTCGGGAAGATCCCCTGGAGAAGAGATAGGCTTTCCTGGTGGCTCAGATAGTAAAGAATCCACCTTCGATGCAGGAGACCTGGGTTTGATCCCTGGGTTGGAAAGATCCCCTGGAGGAGGGCATGGCAACCCACTCCAGTATTCTTGCCTGGAGAATCTCCATGGGCAGAGAAGCCTGGTGGGGTACAGTCCATGGGATCACAAAGAGTTGGACATGACTGAGCAACTAAGCACAGTTCTGATTCTGATTCAGTTGGTCTTGGTGGAAGGAGGGGTGGGCAGGAGTTTGGTGGTGCTGATTCTGCTGGTCTGGGACCACACTTTGAGGACCACTGGTCTAGAACTGGAGATCTGAGGGCTTGGGGCACTATGCCTGACATAGTCATCACAAGCCAGCCAACGCTGGGTGCTCAGTTAATATTCAATTGACGATCTTAAAAGCCCACTGTGTGAGGGTCTCTGCCCAAGACCAAGGGCTCTGCTGCTGAACACCTGGAGGAAAATCAAGGATGTTCCTGGCCTCTGGGAAGTCAGGGTCCAAAAGCACCTATAAGAAAAGGAACCCATACCTGAGCCCAACATAGGCAGTGGGAGCTGCCCCCACACTGAGTAAGGTGGACGAGGGGGAGGGAAGGGCAAGTGAACACTAGCAGCTAACCGACCAGGTAGGTATATGACCTGCAGAAGCACCTGGTGACCATGGCCCAACAGTGTGAACATAAAAAACTATAAGGGTGCTGCTCTCTGCCACGCCTTGAACCAGAATCGCTAGATTCATCCTAACCACAAACCCACAGGGAAATGAAGTCCAGTCAAGGCAATTTAACTGGTTACCAAGCTGACATGATCATGATACCTTCCCATCGACTTAAGCCTAAGTTTATGCTCTCTGGTCAAGTTTTACACTTTCTTTATAAAGATTTTATACATCTTTTGCTAGATTTAGCTTGAGTATAATTTTTGTTAAGAGTTTTGCCAGTCATCCTAGTAATACTCCCTTTATATTAAAAGGATCCAATCTCTAGGGAATGGTCATCATTTGCTTGAGATATGATAATGGTATTTAGACATATATATTTGACAGACAGCAATACGTTGATGCATATTCATGTAAAGTTTATATGGCAAAATCTTAATATAGTCTATCAGTTTTTCAACTTTTGTATATGTTTGAAATCTTCAAAATAAAAAATAGAAAAAATTAAAAAAAGAATCCAATCTCAGTTACACTTTGCCATAGTTGTCTCGTCTTTTCTGTCTTTTCCTTTCAGAGACTTTCCTCCGTCTTTTCTCAGCTCTCATGACCTTGACGTCTTTGAAGATTACAGGACACGTATTTGCTGAATGAGGCGTCCCACGTGGTATTAGTGGTGAAAAACCCGCCTGCCAATGCAGGAGACGCAGGAGACAGAGGGTTTGAACCCTGGGTCAGGAAGATGCCTGGAGGAGGAAATGGCAGCCCACTCCCGTATTCTTGCCTGGAGAATCCAAAGGACAGAGGAGGCTGGCAGGCTACAGTTCCTTGGGGTCACAAAAGTTGGACACAACTGAGCGCATACACACATGTTTCCTGGGATGAGACTCCAGTTACATGTCTGCCTGGAATTTCACAGAAGGGATGTTTTGTTCTTCTTGTCTTCTATCAGGTAGCACATGATTTCAACTTGTCCTGTGACTGCTGATGTGAGCACTGATCTCTAGATTAAGGTGTTTTGGTCAAGTTTCTCCACAGTAACGTTACTTTTCCTCGTCTGTATTTAATAAGTGTTTCAAGGTGAGATATTTAATTTTCCATCGCTGTTCTACTTTCACTCACTAATTTTAGCCTCCATGGATGTTTCTTGTCTGAATTATTCTTGTGATGACTGCCAAAGAGTAATTTTCTAATTCCATCATTCTCTTTACATTTAATTAGTTTGCATTGCAGTGTTGAGAAACGCTTCTTTTTTCCTCATTCACTCATTCATTTTAAAATTTATGTCAGTGTGAACTCAAGGATTCCTATTTTATTCAGTGGATTTTTTGTGAGTTTCTTTTGTTTGTGTAGCTTTGCTGCTTGTGGGATCTTAGTTCCCCACCCTCCCCCCACACACCCCCCCACCCCCGCAGGAATCAAACCCACGCCTCCTGCAGTGAAAGTGCAGTCTTAACCTTTGGACTTAACCAGGGAAGTCCCCAGAGGGTGCATTTTAAAGTGATCTCTAGTTTATGGGGTGGCACAAAGTACAGTTTTGATATTGACTCTACAAAGACCTTCAACTGGACCCCAGAAATGTGCAACTAGTCTAATACAGACGCGAGGCACTGTGCGAGATAGAAGATGATCCCCTGTTCCAAAGAGTGGGGTGGGAAAGGGAGCACCTGAATTCATCGTCTTTCACCCCCTCATTTGTCCATCCCTTGGTCCGTCTGCGATCTGTGAAAGGGCTCTGGCTGATTCTGATCCCCAGTCTTTATTAGAAATGCTCCAAAAGAAACTCAGAAACAACAGCAGAGCCAGACTGGGACTTTCCTGTCCATTCTGACAGGGATGACCCAAGGCTGCCAGTGGACGCCAGGTACATGGCATCCAGACACTCCAGGAGGGTCGACCCACAAAGCAGCTCAGGTGTGGGATCTGATGGCTCCTTTTGGGGGTTCAGGCCGGAGGAGTCTCAGATGACATCTGCCCCTCCCCGCCGCCAGAACTCCTGGGGCAGATTTTGTTGTTCATGAGAGATGATGGGGTTGCCATCGCCCTCAGCGAGCTGGGGTATTTCCAGTGAGGGATGTTCCTGCCCCTCTTCCCACAGGTATACTGTTACAGGGTGGGAAGAACCCCTGGAAGCATTCACGATTCCCTCCTTCCCATCCCTGGAGGCTTCATTCATCTGGGTTCTCGAGCGGGTGGAGGTGGGGAGCAGGTGAGGGCTGGGGGGACTGGTGGAAGAAGGCCTCTATCTGGGTCCCGACTGTATGTCAGGAACTGAGGCAGGAGCTTTATGCCTGTGGTTTGGTGTCTTCTATTTCATTTTTCACAAAGCAAAGAGTGGCAGTAGTTGGTGTGCTCTAGGTGACAGAGAAGATGTAAGTAAATTTTGAGGACGGTCCTCCTAGGAGAAAATACTTCCTAATAACCTCTTCTTTTTTTTTTTTTTTTGGCCATACCATGCAGCTTGCGAGATCTTAGTTCCACCACCAGGGATCAAACTCAGGCCATAGTAGTGAAAGCCCAGAATCCTAACCAGTAGGCCACTAAGAAATACCTTCTCCATCTCTTTATATAACACCCCGCTCCCCAAAAGCTCAAAGCTTCTGGTGACACCATATGTGTTAGTGGCTGTGAACCCAGTTCTTTGAGCTGAGCAAATAGGTTCGAGTCTGGACCCTGCCAGAGAATCCCACTTGCCAGGCTGCTGGGAAGATAAAATGGAATAATAGGGCTGTGAAGTTCCATCATCCCTCTAAGACAACAGGTATTTGATCAGAATCAAAGGATGGCACCTGTAGCCACAGAGTTTGCTGAGATGAAGCAGCTCCTGAAAAGGCAGCCAGGTGGAGGGCAAGGTCCTTCCCCTCTCTCTTCTCCCTGCATCACAGCCTCCTCTTCTGTAAAGTGATGGGGTTTGGGGCAAGATCTTCATTAAATGCCCCAAATCCCACACAGGGGGAGCTTCCCGGAGCACCCAGTACCACTCCTAGGTTCCCTGGGCACCTCCTCATCCTCACATTGAAGATGCAGCTTCTGCCCTCACTGGACCCCCTTCTGCAATGCCCTCCTCGGACCCTCTGTCCACAAGGGTCCTTGCCGGTACCCAGAGCTTTCACCTCACTGCTAAACCAAGAAGCAGCAAGGCCGAGTCCAACAGTACGAGTCTTGAAAAGTCTCGGCTTCTGTGTTCTTTGCTCCGGAGCCTCAGCTTCTTTCTCTGTGAAATAAGGAGGTCACTCCCTGTTGATTCAGTGGTAAAGAATCTGCTTGCAATGCAGAAGACCCAGGTTTGATCCCCAGGTCAGGAAGATCCCCGGAGAAGGAAACGGTTACCCACTCCAGTATTCTTGCCTGGAGAATTACATGGACAGAGGAGCCTGGCTGGCTACATACAGTCCTTGGGGTCACAAGGAGTCAGACACACCTGAGCAGATGTGTGACCCCACCCCCCACACACACAGATTATGACCCCCAAATCCCTTCCAGTGCTAAACATCCAATCCATCTAGGCCTTTTATGTCCTTGTTTTAGGCTAACACTGAAGGAAGATGCTCTTCCTGCAACCTCTGAAGGGCAATCCCCTCAACCATACTCAGTGACAGCGACATTATTTGCCCTTGTGATGAGAGCATTTCAGTCTCCATGATTTGGATAAGAAACATGAATTCTCCTGGGTCGTACAACCAGGGTGATCAAGCCAGGAATTGAACGTAGGCCTCTAGATCCCAGACAAGTCTGGTAGCACCCGTCAGTGGGGTTCAAATCCTGATTCCACCCCTGCGTGGAGCAGAGGGAACGCGGATGGGAGGGTGCAGTTCCTATGTTTAACCACAAGGTGGCGAGCTGACTTCAGTCACGGTCATTAAGGGTGGGGATTAGGGTGGGGAGGGGCTCCTTTGGGGTCACAGTTGTGCAAACATCTCTTTGCTTTCTCTCTCCAGTCCTGGATCTGGTTTTCCAGAGGTTTGCAGTGATCTTTAAAAAAGTAAAGCAAACAAAAAGGAAATCAGATCAGGTGACGTGTTTAATTCCCCAAGGGCTTCTCACCACACTGAGAATAAAATCCACAAGCCCAGGTATGTCTGGCCCCTGTGCCCTACCCCTGCCCAGCCTGCAACCCACCTACTCAGTGCAATGGGATGGTTCAGGCAGCTTACCTGATGCATTCAGAGAAGGGCAGTGGGCCCTTGGGGAACCCTGCCATGCTGGCATTCTATGGTTCTGTGATCTGGAGAGTGAAAGCCATGTTTGGTCTTATGGGTGTGCTGAAATTAACCACTGGAGGCTAATAACATGACACCTGGAACTCTGGTTTGAGAGTGATTTCATTCATTCACCAGTACTGATCCAGTCTGTGTGTGTGTGTGTGAGTGAGCGAGCATGTGTTCATGCTCAGTCATGTCCAATTCTTTGCCACCTTTTGGGCTGTAGCTCATAAAGATCCTGTGTCCAGGAGATTTTTCAGGCAAGAAATCCTGTAGTGGGTTGCCATTTCCTCCTCCAGGGGATCTTCCTGACCTAGGAATCAAACCCGTGTCTCCTATGTCTCTTGCTCTGCAGGCAGATGCTTTACCTACTGAGCCACTGGGGAAGTCTACTGGATCCAGCCCCTGCCAGGTCCCAAACACTTGGAACACAACTCATAAGGAAGCCAAGGGCTGTCCAAATACGCTATAACCAACCTCTTCCTCCATTCTTCAAGTGACAGTAATGATAAGTATAATATGAATAAACAGAACTAGCCGAGGATGTAGTTACAATTCTAGAAGATGGTATTATGATTTAATACGTGAAAGGCAGAACCCGATTCTATAATCTGTCATTTGGAAGGAAAAAACTTAGTTTCTATAATCCAGTGGTTAGGACTCCGAGCTCCCACTGCAGAGGGCACAGATTCAATTCTGGGTCGAGGAACTAAGATTTTCCAAACTCTGCAGCGCAACCGAAAAAAGGGAAAAGAAAAAAGCAAAAGGAAGTAGTTCTGCAGGCTTACAAGATGCAAAGGAAGAGATGGAAAATTTGGGGGATGCAGAGAAAAATTAAAAGATTTGAAATCCTGGAGAAGGTCACAAAGGGTGCGACCTGGAGCAAGGGAGGGACAGGACTGAGGTTGGAAGAGGAAGTTGTATGTTTCCTCCATAAACCAGGAGAAATGGGAGGAGGAAGGGGACCCAGGTGGGGATGCTTGAAGGACCACACCCCTGGGCCCTGCTTTTGGGAGACAGACGCCTCTTGGCAGGACGCAGCTTGTCTCTGAGGTCTGAAGCAACTGGCCCCAGAGATGAGTCGACTTGGCCCCAGAATGGAGACCAACCCAAAGTGAATGCTCTAGTTCACCCGCTCTGAGGTTGGCAGCCTCCCCGAGAAGGCTCCCGGAGAAGGCTGGGCCCGTGGGAGCTCCACCCAGCCAGAGGCCATCCAGATGGGGCTCCAGAGACTGTGGCTTCCAAGAGGATGTTTCAGCAATACTGCAGGGCTTGTCTCTGCAGAGAGAGCATGAGCAATCAACAAAGGGCTTAATCCTCTCCTTATCCTGCCTAGCACCTGCCCTGCGCTCACACTGTCTGTCCTGCTTGTTAGGTTCTTAAAGAAAGGGATCAACTGACTTGGGGAGAGGATTTCCCTTATGGTCCAGTGGCTAAGACTCTGAACTCCCAAAGCAGGGGGCCTGGGTTCAATCCCTGGTCAGGGAACTAGATCTCACATACAGCAACTAAGACTCAGCACAGCCAAATAAGTATATTTTTGAAAGAGGTTAGGGGCAGAGAGGAAGGTAAGTGGGGAGGAGAGACAGCAAATGAGGAAGAATCCTTAATGTCAGGGTTTTATGGGGAGAGGCTTCCAGAGTGGCCTAGCCCATTCTTCCACATGCAGTTGGGGGTGCACAGTCAAGGGCGCTGGCAGCTGCTCCCTGCACAGACCCTCAGCTCAGTCTGGAGATGCAGCACAACCCGAATCCTGGTACCAGGCTTGCTCCAGGTCTAGGTCAGCACAATGAGCACAACTTTCCTCTGGGCAGCACCCACATCAGGTGCTTTCAAGGCTGCCCAACAAGTCCAGAATCACCCTTGTTCTGCAGCTGGGGAACAAGTCTCCGAGAACGTAAGCATCCAAGCCTGCCCAGCTAGGCAGCTGCAGAGCCAGAAACCAAGCCTCTCTGAAGGGCAGGAGGCAGGATGCGTCAAGGTCCTGTGACTCTTGCTGGTTGTTCGGTCTTAGAGAGGTTGCAAAGGACCTACCTCTAGGGGTCGTTTTGAGGTTTAAATGAGTTTATACTTCGGAAGTGCATAGAAAGCATCCTAGGTGCTATGCGATGTTTGGCTATTATTATAGGGGGCTATGGAGCTTCCGAACCCCCATGGACAGAGGATCCTGGTAGGCAATGGTCGCTAGAGTCTACACCCCACTCCACTTCACTTTCACTTTCTGCTTGGAGAACGAGAATCCCATGGACAGAGGAGCCTGGTGGGCTCCAGTCCATGGGGTCGCAAAAAAATAAAGATAGTCGTGGACTTGGACTGAGCAACTTCACTTTCACTTTTCACTTTCATGCATTGGAGAAGGAAATGGCAACCCACTCCAGTATTCTTGCCTGGAGAATCCCGGGGACGGAGGAGCCTGGTGGGCTGCCGTCTATGGGATCGCACAGAGTCGGACACGACTGAAGCGACTTAGCAGCAGTAGCAGCAGCATGGAGCTTCCCAGGTGGCTCTAGTGGTAAAGAACCTGCCTGCCAATGCAAAACGCGTAAGAGACTTGGGGTTCCATCCCTGGGTTGGGAAGATCCCCTACAGGAAGGCATGGCAACCCACTCCAGTATTCTTGCCTGGAGAATCCCATGGACAGAGGAGCCTGGTGAGCTACAGTCCATAGGGTCGCATGACTGAAGCGACTTAGCACGCATGCACATAGAGGGCTATCTACCCCCTCCCATTTCCATCAGCACCCTCGTAGCAAGACAACCCAAATAAGGGTACAATCCAAGTAAAGTCTGGGCTTTCTAAGAAGACTCCACTTCAAGACCAACCCCCCATATTTACAGTACATTGCCACACCTAAACCCTCCTTCTCAGGAACTAGCATTTCAGGAACCATCAGTATTTTTTTTTAACTATTATCATTATTTTATTTTTAAATTTTTTTGGCTGCACCTCTCGGCTTGTGGGATCTTAGTTTCCTGACCAGGGATGGAACCCCGGACCCTTGGCAATGAAAGCTCAGAGTCCCAAGCACTAGACCATCAGGGAATTCTGTACTCCTATTTTAATTAAAATCACCTGGGGTCAAAGCAAGAGCTATTTGAAGATATTCCTCGGAGAAGTTTTTAACTTCCCTAAGAGAAAAAAAAATATTAGCCACATTTCTACGTTACCACTCTGGAAATTTCAGCAGACAACCATAAACTGTCTTTTTAGCCAGCGCATGAATTCTATGAGCATCAGAGCTAAGAAAAGGATGTCAGGTTCAATAGAATCGCATCCTCTTTGCTGTTTGTGGGCTCAGCTCTCCTTCCAGTCCAAACGGCAAGATGCTTTGAAATAATTTTTTTTTTATGTTAAAGATTTAAGACGCTTCGTGGAGGAGAAATGAAGAGCATCTACAGGGAGAAGCATGTTTTTTTCTCTACTACTCACCACTCACACCAGATGTATGGAGGGGAGGGTTTCCCACAATTTAGTTCATTAGGATACTAACTCCTCAGCCTCATAAGCCTGACCTATAGATATGGAATCTAGAAGGATGGTACTGATGAACCTATTTGCAAGGCAGCAACGGAGAATGGAGACACAGAGAACAGACTTACGGACACAGGCAGAGGGGAGACAGGAGAGAGTGGGATGAATGGAGACAGCAGCATTGGAACATATACATTACCAAATGCAATATAGATAACCAGTGGGAATTTGTTATATGACACAGGGAGCTCAAACCTGATGCTCTGTGACAAACTAGAGGGCTGAGATAGGTGGGGAGGTGGGAAGGAGGTTCAAGAAGGAGGGGACATATGCCTGATTCATGCTGATATATGGCAGAAACCAACACAGTATTATAAAGCAATTATCCTCCAATTAAAAAAAAGAGAGAGACTGACCCCACTTTAGATGCCAATCACAAACCCAGGCCTCCAGCACTTCTGACCAACTGGCTATAAATCGGGGGTTCCCATGAACACCTCTTCAGGTTTGATAATTTGCCAGAAGGCTCAAAGAACTCATGAAAAACTGCGCACTTGCTAGATTGCCAGTTTATTATAAAGGATTTGATTCAGGCACAGCCAGGTAGAAGAGACAGATAAGTTTAGGGCTGGGGCCCTGAGTTGCCAGGCCCTCTCCCACCTCTAGGTGTTCAACAACCCGGAAGTTCTTGGAATCCATTGTCCAGGTATTTTTATGGATCTTCCATTAGGCAGGCGCCCTTGAGTAAGTCTTTGGCAACCTGCGATTAACTCAACTTCCAGCCCCTCTTGCTTCCCCAAAGGTCAGGAGGTAGGGCTGAAGTTCCAGCCTTCTAAGCAGGTGGTGGTTCTCATGGCAACCAACCCCCATCCTGAGGCTACGCGGGAGCCCCAGTCACCATCCATCTCATTAGAGAAACATTTTTTACTCCAGAGATTCCAAGGGGTTTAGGAGTTATGTGCCTAGAAATGGATGGGAGGGGAGGCCAAATACATATTTCTTCTTATGCCACAGCATCTTTTTATTATTATTATTATCTTTAAACTCTAAGATACTTGAGTAAGATTAACTAACAGGCCAGGTCACTGTCACTTAAAACAGAAGCTCCTGACCCCAGCAGTTCTATCCTTTAACTTCTACATCCTTGCTTTTTCATCTCTTGGCAGGATTCATACCCTCCACCCCACAACCCCCACCCCCTGTGGCCAGGAAAATGTTGATTGGCAGGTGCTGCTACTGCTGCTGCTAAGTCGCTTCAGTCGTGTCCGACTCTGTGCAACCCCAGAGACGGCAGCCCACCAGGCTCCCCCATCCCTGGGATTCTCCAGGCAAGAACACTGGAGTGGGTTGCCATTTCCTTCTCTAATGCATGAAAGTGAGAAGTGAAAATGAAGTCCCTCAGTCGTGTCCGACTCTAGCGACCCCATGGACTGCAGCCTACCAGGCTCCTCCATCCATGGGATTTTCCAGGCAAGAGTACTGGAGTGGGGTGCCATCGCCTTCTCCGGATTGGCAGGTGGCAGGAGATGAAAAGTTATCCTTTTTCTCCATCTTCACATCTAAGCCAAGAGGCACTGCCCTGTTTATCACCAGTCTGCATTAGAGTTCTGCCAAAAGTTCAGTTAATAATAATGAAGCTGCTCTTCCCTGGCAGTCCAGTGGCTAAGCTTCCTCTGCAAGGAGCATGGGTTCAATCCCTGGCTGGGTAACTGAGATCCCACATGCCCTAGGCTATGGCCTAAAGATATTTTAAAAAATAAATGAAGATTTCCTAATTCTATAATGACCATGAATCATTGTATAACCCCAGGGGAAAAAAAAAGTTTAAAATAAATGTTAAACCAACTCTAAAGTACTCTCCCATTTTTTTTTTTAAAGGCAGTGCTAGTCACCTGAAAAATGATTATAACGATTGCTTCTTATTTCTTTTTGGCTTTTCCAATCAATCCAGCTAATGTACATGTGGGGTGTTTGACATGATAAATACAGGTGTAGAGCCAAGCTTGAGAGCTTCGGCTTTTCAAACACCACTGTTCTTTCAAGAAATACTCTCTTGGCTCAGGAGGAGAAAAGCTTATATTTTTCAAGTGAAAACGGTATGAGGAAACTTGACAGGCGTCCAAGGTTATAGGGTCCAAAGATGCTAATTCCTCTTCTATGAAAAAAAGAAATGCCTAAGAGGCAACACTTTCTAAACAATTTGCTTTCCCCATTGGCCCTGAAGGGTCCCAGGTGACAAAAAGCCCCAGGTCCTCTGCAAATCCAGGTTGTATTTCTACTTAAGAAAAGTAAATCCAGAGAAGAATCTTGAGAGTGCCCAGGAACTAGAAAAACTGGTTCAAGCTTCACTCTTGAATCCTCCTCCAGAATCCAACAAGTCCCCCCTCCCGCCCCCACCCACTAAGCTTAATGTATCATGACCCCAGGCAAGCAAGGGATTCTTTAGCAAAGCTTACACTGTAATTAAGGAGGAAACTTTTCAAAGAGCTCCTTTTAAACAGTTGGGTGTGGCCGGGACCAGGTTGCAGGGACCAACAGGCACTGTCCTGGATTATCAGTACAGGGCCAGTGGGATTCCTAAAGAGGTGGCCTTAATTTAGGGGTTTGCAAAGTTGCAAGATCTTGGGTCTGCAGACATAGAAAATGTCCATTTTTCAGCTCTTCAGAGATTAGAGACCAGGACTGGGCTGGGAGAGAAGTTCAGGCAGGGCTTGGGGAACCCTTGTCTTGTTGCTTTTCAAATTCACAAGGTGTCTTCCATTGCTGCCAAACTTTTTAAGACCACACTGTGTAGTATGTGGGATCCCAGCTCCCTGTTCAGGCATCGAACCCAGACCCCTGCATTGGGAACAGCAAGCCCCAACCACTGGACCACAAAAGTCCCAGCAAACTGACTTTTGAGAGCATTTGCCTAGGAAATTAACCTTCTCAGCAGAACAACTTTGGAAATATCTATGGAAGGAAAGACCTTACCCGGTGGCTCAGTGGTAAAGGATCTACCTGCCAATCTAGGGAGACTCAGGTTCTATCCCTGGGTCTGGAAGGTCCCCTGGAGAAGGGAATGGCAATCCACTTCAGTATCCTTGCCTGAGAAATCTCATGGACAGAGGAGCCTGGGTGGCTACCATCTCTGGGGCCACAGAGTCAGACACGACTGACTAAGCAACAACAAATGGAAGGGAAGCAAAATGCAGTGACTGAAAGTGGTGGTGAGGAAGGGTGTTTACTGACTTGGAAGACATTGGTAGTCTGTGACAGGGCTGGTAAACGATTTCTATAAAGGGCTCGATAGGAATTTTAGGTACATATGGTCTTAAAGCAGCCTCAAGGCAGTATGTGAATAATATGGCTGCTGTCACTACAACAGAAGAGTTAAGCGGATGGGACACAGACCAGCTGGCCCTCAGAGCCCCAAATATTTACTGTTTCCAGCCAATTACAGAAAAAGTGTGTGGGCCTCTGAGTATACCGGATGGATTACAAGCCAGTGAAGGAAGGAACCAGGAGAAGCAGCCTTGCTACTCGCTCATCATTGTCAAGGTGAGAGAATTAACTCAAAGGACGAATCCACTGGCTGCCACCACCACCTGAGCCAGGCGGTCCATGGATGTGACTTGCTCTCTACGGGATGCTGACTCATCCCCCAGCTGCATCTAAGCTGCAAGTACCTGCCTTTGGCTCCCCAGTCTGGCTCCACCTAACCCTGAGCTTGAGCCCCACTGCTCCAGGCTTGCACTTTACATCCCATGAAGATGGTATTTGGTGTCCCTTCCCACTTTTCCTCTGTCCTTCAGTGGGGGAAGCACATGCCCTCCATGCCCCTGCTCCCAATCCACAGCTTCCCCCATGCTTTTATTTCTGCATGGGGCTGCACTGGGTCTTAGCTGTGGCACACAGGATGGATATTCACTGCAACAGGCGGGGTCTTGTAGTTGCAGCATGTGAACTCTTTTCCTCACTGAACACTACCACATGGAAAAGCTTAATGCGAACTGATAACTCTAGCTCATTCTTCCTCTCTGCTGCACAACATTCCAAGATGGAACATTCTATCATTTCCTCATTTATAGGCTTGTGTACCTGGAAAACCCCCAATATGCTAGTTAGTGAAAAAACAACCACAAAAACCCTAGGGGCTTTCCTGGTGGCTTGGTGGATAATAATCTGCCTGCCAGTGCAGGAGACACAGGTTGGATCCCTGGTCTGGGAAGATCCCACGGAGCAACTTAACCCATACGCCACAACTGCTGAGCCTGTGCTCTAGGGCCCAGGAGCTGCGATTACTGAGGCCCAACTGCCCTAGAGTCTGTGCCCTGCAACAAGAGAAGCCACTGCAGTGGTGGTGGCCCACACACCACAACTAGAGGAAAGTCCTCATAGCAACAAAGACCCAGCACAGCCAATAAATAAATTAAAAAAATTATTTTTAAAAATACCTAGAATAAATAAGAGACTTTGGTTAGCTGTCCGGGTCCAAGATAAATACACAAAAACAACAGCTTTCCTACACTCTGGCAATAGACACATAAACATAATTTTTAAAAAAATGCATTTACAATATAGAGAGAAATGATGAAATAATCAGAAATAAATTTAGCAAGAAAGGCATGGTTCTTTATGAGGGAAATAATTTAAAAAAATCTTCCTGGATGACAACACACAGAATAGGAACAAAGGAAGGGACATCCCGTGTCCTTGAGTAAGAATAGATAAAAATTATGATATGCGTGTGTAAGTAGCTCAGTCGTGTCCTGATTCTTTGCGATCCCATAGACCAGGCTCCTCTGTCCATGGGATTCTCCAGGCAAGAATAGTCCCAACCCAGGGATCAAACCCAGGTCTCCCTCATCGTAGGCAGATTCTTAACCATCTAAGCCACCAGGACTTGTAAATCTGACCTTATTTGGGAACAGGGTCCTGGCAGATGTAATTATGATGAAAGTTAAGCTGAGGTCATGCTGGAGAAGGGTGGGCTCTTAGTCCTATACAAGAAAAGGACTTATAAGTCCTTATAAGAAAAGGAGAGAGAGACTGAGGAGAGGTCACATGGAGACAGACAGAGGAGAAACCGTGTGACGACAGAGGCCCGATAGGAGGGATGAACCTACAAGCCAAGGATTTCCATTCGGCACCAGAGGCCCTGAGAAGGACCTGTGCCAGACTCTTCCCAGAGCCTCTGGAGAGAACATGGCCCTCTTAGCCCTTGGTTTTGGACTTCTAGCCTCCAGAACTGTGAGAGAATAAATGTCTGTTGTGTTAAAGCCGCTCCACATGTTTTGTCTCATTCAATCCCTCAGTCATGTCCAACTCTTTGGGACGCCATGGACTGCAGCATGCCAGGCTTCCCTGTCCTTCACCATCTCTCAGAACCTGCTGAGTCTGTGATGTCATCCAACCATATCACCCTTTGTCACCCGCTTCTCCTCCTGCCCTCAATCTTTTCCAGCATCAGGGTCTTTTCTAATGAGTCAGCTCTTTGCATCAGGTGGCCAAGGTATTGGAGCTTCAGCTTCAGCATCAGTCCCTCCAATGAATATTCAGGGTTGATTTCCTTTAGGATTGGCTGATCTGATCTCCTTAAAGTCCAAAGGACTCTCAATATTGTTATGACAACCCTGAGAAGCTAATGCATGGTGGAATTACATAAATCTTGAAAGAACAAATAGAGTCCTGACTCAGATGGGTAGATGGAAATTTCCTTTGCCAAGAAAGAGGGTGTATTTGGCAAATTTTCCTGAAACTGCAAAAATAAAATAAAAAGCTAAACAGAGGGGACTGTGGGCATCCTTTTCTAGGCTAGGAGAGTAGGTCACAGAAGGGAACCTCCTCCACGGGGTAACTGTTGAAACCACCAGACAGTTGGTATCTCCGTGGAACCAGAGAGTTTCAGGAATTGGATCCAAGAAGATGGTGGCCTCTCCCACCCCCACAATCCCCGCCCGCCCAACACACCCATCTTCCCACTTGTCCCAACACCTCTCCTTTAAGAGAATGGTTCCGAGGAAGATAAATTCCATGATGTGTCTGTGTGTTCAGTCACTCAGTCCTGTCCAACTCTTTGTGACCCCCATGGACAGCCCACCAGGCTCCTCTGTCCATGAAATTCTCCAGGCAAGAATACTGAAGTGGGGTTGCCACTTCCTACTCGAGGGGATCTTCCCAACCCAGGGATCAAACTCGCATCTCCTGCATTGGCAGGTGGATTCTTTACCACTGAGCCACCAGGGACGCCAAAGTCGATGGTGCAGACTCTCAAAGCAGAGGTCGCTGTGGCCAAGAGGAAAGCAGTGGCTCCTGGCCATGCCTGGAAATTACAAGAACTTTCTCCTGTGTCAGCTCCTGAGCCCTCACTTCCCGCAGGCCTGACTCAGTGGGAGCAGATCCACTTCCAATCTCTCTTTCATCCTCGTGGGCCAGGCACACAGCAGTGACTCATACAGAGCTCTGCACCTGCTTGGAGCTTCCAGTGCAGGAGGAGGGGAGGAAAACCAACAGATAAGGGTAGATAAGCTGGATGATGGCGTAATGACTATGAAGGAAGTAAGGGGATATGATTAAGAGGGAGGGAGATGGGACTTTCCTGGCAGTCCAAGTGGTTAAGACTCCGAGTTTCCAATGCAGGGGATGTGGGTTTGATCCTTGGTCAGGGAATTAAGATTCCACATGCTACATGGCATGGCCAAAAAATAAAGAACAAAACAGACAAAATAAAATTAGGCTGTTACATTATCTAAAAATTAGTTTCAAAAAAAAAGAGTGAGAGGAGATAAGCAGCCCAAAGGTAGAAACAACCTAAATGTCTGCTGATGGACAAATGGATCAACAAAATGTGGCCCATCCATGCAATGGAATGGTATTCAGCCATGAGAAAGAACAGAATACACAAAAGGCTGCGTGTAGCTGACGCAATTTATGAGAAATGCCCAGAAGAGGCAAATCCAGAGACAGAAAGTAGATTAGTGGTTGTCGGGCTGGGGTAAGGATGGAAAGTGAGTGCTAAAGGTATGGGGTTTATTTTTTATATCATTTTTTAAGGCTACACTGCATGGCATGCATTGCAAGGAAGATTCTTAACCCCTGGACCACCAGGAAGTCCTTTCATTCCTTTTCATAGCTGAATAATCTGCTCTATGACTAGTCCAAACTTTATTAATCCATTTATCAGATGATGGACATTTGAGTTGTTGCCACTTCTGGCTATTATGAATAATGTTACTATGAACATTCATGTGTAAGCGTTTTATAAGAGTTATTTTTGTTTATTTATTTATGGCTGCTCTGGGTCTTCATTGTGTCACCCGGGCTTTCTGTGGTTGCTGTGAGGGGGGCTACTCTCTAGTTGCGGTGTGCTGGCTTCTCTTGCTGCAGAACATGAACTCTAGGGCATGCCGGCTTCAGTAGTTGTGGCTCACGGGCTCAGCTGCTCCCTGGCATGTGGCGTTTCAGACCAGTGATCAAGTCTGTGTCTCCTGCCTTGAGCCACCAGGGAAGCCTCATTGACAAGTTTTATAGGGGACCGTATGTTTTCATTTGGGGCAGGTGTGGACACCCAGGAATAGAATGGCTGGGTCGCACTGTGACTCTGTGTGTTTAACCCTTTGAGGAAATGCCAGACTTTTTCAAAAGTAACTGCATGATTTTACATTTCTGCTAGCAGTGTGTGAGGGTTCCAATGTCTCTGCCTCCTCACCAACCCTAGCTATTGACGGTCTTTTTGACGACAGCCATCGTGGTGGGCATAAAATGGTGTCTCATGGTTGTTTTGATTTGCATTTCCCTGATGAGTAATGAGGAGCATCTTTCTATGTGCTTATTGGCCATTTGTTCATCTCCTTTGAAGAAATGTCTATTTAAGTCCTTTACACATTTTCAGTTGGTTTTTATTGAGTTGTGAGTTTTTCATATATTCTTAATACTAGATCCTTGTCAGATATATGATATTCAAATACATGCTCCCGTTCCCTGAGTTGTCTTTTCAAAACTTTCTTATAGTTTCCTTTTGGAGTGCAAAAGCGTTTAATGTCTATGAAGTCTCACTCGTTATCCTTTGGTTTCTTGTGCTTTGAGTTGCATTGCGTTTGTAATCAGAAAAAAAGAAAATATTTTTTAGGCATTTCCCTGCGGCTCAGCGGTAAAGAATCTGTTTGCCAAAGCAGGAGACATGGGTTCTATCCCTGGTCCACATGCTGTGGAGCAACGAAGCCTGTGCACCACAACTACTGACCCTGTGCTCTAGAGTGAGGAAGCTTCAGCTACTGAAGCCCGTGTGCCCTGGAGCCCGTGCTCCCCAACAAGAGAAGCCTGTGTACTGCAACTAGAGAGGAGCCCCAATTGCTGCCACTAGAGAACGCACGCATGAAGCAACGAAGACCTAGCATAACCAATAAATTAATAACATAGATTTTTTAGAAAAAAAGGCCCAGACATCATGCAGTTTATTTATTCACCAACATTCTTGTCTTCAAGGAGCTGACACTCGGTTGATGTTTCTTGGGACTCCCTCTCAGTGGTTAAAAACCACTTCTGTTTTCCTCTTGGCTACTTTTCCAGGTTGCTGGGCAAAGTCTTTCATATTCTGATGAACCAGATGGTCCATTAAACAGCTCAGATTTAAGTGGGATGAACCATCACTTAACTGTACTTAGAAATTCTAAAATAAGTCACGTGTACGCTGTTGCAAGGGTTTTTGTTTTCAGCGCCTTGCCTGGCTGTGCTCTCAGTGTTTGCTGACTGTGGAATAAACCCAAACACTGGCAGATGGCAGCCGTACTGCCTGAAGTGGGGAACATCAAGTCCTGCCCAGTCTGGGGAAATAGGAACCATATGTGTTCATGATAACACGACACTGGGGAGCACCCAGCATCCACAAGGAGGGAACTGGTTAAGCATGGTAAATCCAAACTCTAGAATAAGAATCACTCTTCTCCCCGGGAGCATGGGAGGGGCACCTCCCTCTGTGAAACCTCTGTCCTGCTTTGGGGCAGAAAAGGGGAGAGCAGAGAGTACTTTCTGCCTCAGCCACCTCCAGCTCAAAACAATCCTTGTGCCAAAGTGGTACACTTCGGGTCAGCATGTCCGTCAAGGACCCAATTACAGCACAAATGGAGGTATAATGAAGGACGGAGGCCAGCCGTTGGAAGGAAGGTGGGTTTCTCGGAGAACCTTGGGGTCTTTGGCTTCCCATTCCCAGGGCCTCACCTCACACAGCATGTTGTTCAAAGTGTCCTCCGAAAGGTCTTCCCTGACCATCTGGCTTCAGGGCCCCCTCCTCCTGAGTATTTTTCTTCACAGCACTCACCTGCTCCTGAACAATGTTGTATATCCATGTGTTTGTGGCCAATGTCGGTGTTTCGTCATTGTCTGACAAAATCCCCAGAAATACTGTAGGATTTTATTACCTTTGCATTCAAATTGAATAATACGAAACGTATGGATAAGTGACATTTTGTTGATTGATTCATCCATCCACCCATGGACACTGAGGCTGCTTCTGCTTCTCCGTGGCTGTGAAAATCATTGCTATGAACTTGGGTGTGCAGACAGCTCTCCCCAATCCTGCTTTTAATTCTTTGGGGTGTTTACCCAGCAGTGGAGTTGCCAGATGTTATGGAAATTCTGCTTTTTGAGTTTTGGGGGAAGCTCCTTCCTGTTCTTCATCTTGGCTGCACTGGCTTTCAGTCTCTTTCCTGGGAGCCGCCTCTAAGGGATGTGAGGAGGCCCTGTGCGCCGCGTTTACACATCACTGGATCTTCAGCACCACTGCCGTGCTCACACAGAGATGCTCCTGAGCCCTGGCTAAATGATGATCAACAGATACAGAGGGAAGGGTGAGTGGGTGAAGGGGAGACGGTGTTTCCGGAATATCGAGGTCAAGGTGGCTATGATGGCAAAGCTCCAGCGCATCTGCCTGAGGGCTGAGGCCACACACTATGGGAGGGGAAGGCGCTGAGCAGCCTCTTCAAGCTCACAGCTCAGAGCCAGCGGGGAGGCGAGGGTCCAGGTGTGGACCAGAGGTCAGACAGGGAGGGGGTCTGCCCCCAGGAACTCAGGGCCTCCCTGTGCCCCCAGGGAGCTGCCTCCCAAGTCTCTGCCTCTCCCAGGTCACCGCTCTGGGGCAGGTCCCTGTTGGGCCTCCCCAGGTGCCCCTAGGAAAGAGAGACAGAAGAGCCTGGGCGGCAGTGGGTCCTCCCACGGCCACTGTCCCCTCCTCTCCATCATGTTTCCTTTTCTATGGGTTTTCAAGATGGAAGGGAATCTAATTTCTTCATCTCTGGGAGTAATGCACTTCAGAGCTGTCTTCATGTCAGCTCTGTTGCTGAGAAGGGCTCAGGGCTCCGTGTAAGGGAATCATGACTCTTTTACAATATGATGATCATGTGTCAAAGATGTTACTCAGGGGACTTCCCTGGTGGTCCAGCAGTTAAGGATCCGCCTTGCAAAGCAGGGAATGCGAGTTCTATTCCTGGTCAGGAAACGAAGATCTCACATGCTGAGGGCAAGGAGATCACACCAGTCAGTCCTAAAGGAAATCAACCCTGAATATTTCCTGGAAGGACTGATGCTGAAGATGAAGCTCCAATACTTGAACCACCTGACGTGAAGAGCCAACTCATTGGAAAAGACCCTGATGCTGGGAAAGATTGAGGCCAGGGGACAAGGAGGTGACAGAGGATGAGATGGTTGGATGGCATCACTGACTCGATCGACATAAGTTGTAGCAGGTTCCAAGAGAAGGTAAAGGACAGGGAAGCCTGGCGTGCTGCAGTCCATGGGGTCACAAAGAGTCAGGCACGACTTAGCAGCAACTGAACAAAAATACACCAAGATGCAACTAAGACCCAACACAGCCAAACAAATAAATAACAAATAAATAAACGAAAGAAACAAAAAAAATTCTAAAAAAAAGAGAGAGATGTCAATCATTAGTTAAGGAGGGGCCAGCTGCACGTTATAGATGAGATTCAGACGAGGCTTCAAAGGACCGGCTACAGGAGGATGACAGGCAGACAGACAGGCAGAGCTACTCGACGGGGTCCCCTACGTGCAACCCACCTGCATCTTCATAAAATCCAACGCTTGGCGTATTATCTGTTTTCTAGAGTTTACAGAACTGGTAAGTGGCTCCAAGGCGCCAGAAGCCAGAGCTCATCCTTAGGGCTTCCAGAAGACTCCTTGTTTCCCACGGGAAACCTCATGTGGCCATGTCTATTGTCCCCTGAGGCCCCCCTATCCCCACCAAGGGCTCCTGAGAGCAGAAACCAGCACTCACTCGGCATCCATCTGGTGTTGGCCCAGCCTGGGCCATCTGGAGATACCTGGAGAAATGGGTGCATTCTGGCCTGTTCCAGTATCCTCTCCCCATGGCCCTCATCTCACCAGGAGGGAAACTCAAGTCCTGTTGGTGGCCTGTAAGGCACCTGCTCCCTGGGCCCCACCTCATCCCCTCCCCCAACTCCACCCCAAGCACAGGACACCACCCCCACCCAGGGCTCCCCATCAGGCTGGGCTCCCCATCAGGCAGGGCTCCCTCCAGCCTCAGGGCTTTTGTACCTCCCCTCCCAGTGTCCTCCACACTCATCTCTAGCTGGTCTTCAGGCCCGATCCCCTCCAGTAACAGCTTCTCAGCAGCCCTTCCATGACCACACCATTTAAGATCTAAAGAACCATCTTGCTCACTGACCCCCACACCCTCACCTCCTGCCTTGGAGAGACTACCTATTGGACTCATGGGCGTGCTTCTCATTTCTTCCTCAGTGGACAGCAAACTCTGTCTCGGGAAGATGTTTGTTTGTTTTTATCTTCTCATACTCAGAACCTGGAGAAGTGCACAGAACAAACACTTGAATAAATGAATAAATAATCAATGACAAAAGTTCATTGTTAATAAAAAGTAATGTTGTTATTATTGCTTTTAAATATATATTAATATATAAAATACATATAATATATAAGTATATAATGTTAAATATATAATTAATATAAATATTTATTTATTTGGCTGCACCAGCTATTAGTTGAGGTATGTGGGCTCTAGTTCTCTGACCAGGGATCAGACCCAGGCCCCTCTTCATTGGGAGCACAGCGTCTTAACCACTGGACCACTAGGGAAGTCCCTGTTATTACTACTGGTACAAAGAATGCCAGTTGCTAACTATGATAAAAGTGTTACAACCACTTCATCAGATGAAGTGTTACCATCACTTCATCTCACACATTATTTTCATCAAGGGTCTTTGAAAACAAAGTCTGGGAAACCAGAGCGCTGTTTCCCGTGACAGGCTTCGTCTGCCACCTAGCAGCAATCTTAGGTAACTTCAAGCCTTACAAGGCCATGTAAGACAGGTAGTTCAGGCAGAAGTGTCCAGTCCGCTGTCCACACATCCGTTAAAAAAAAAAAAAAATCTGTATTGGCATTTATGATGAGAATTCGAGCTGGCACAAGCCTCCTGGAAGGAAATTTGGCAATACCTAACAAAACTACGCCTGGGCTTAGCTTTCTCCCCAACTAAGCTCATTCCTAGAAATCTACCCTAAAGTTATGTCTCCAACAACACAAAAACAGGTATGCACAAAGTGATTCACTGCATTATCATTTGTCATTTCAAACTTCTGGAAACTACCTGAATATTTGCATGGAAGACAGAGGCTGAACAAACACGATGGAGCACTCTGCAGCAGGGAAAAAGCATGAGAAAGACCCTCTCAAAGCCAATAAGAAGGGACTTTCAAGGACTTTCTGTTAAATGGAGAAAGCAAAGCCCCAAAGAATATAGAACGCTTGCTCTCCTTCACATCAGAAAGAAGGAGCATACGAAAATACATGTGTATCTGTTCATTTGCGCAAAAGAAATGCAGGAAGGATATAAGACAGAAACCAATGAGGCTGATCACAGCCCTGCACGGCTTTGTGGAGGGGAAGAGGGCATGGGATTCGGGTAGCAGGGATGAGAAAGACAGGCAGTTCTTTGGGTGCATCTTTTTTTCTAAATCTTTGACTCTCAGTGAAGGCCAAAACCTACACTTCTCATGTGAACCAGCGGCCATAATCCTGGACATCTAAACCAGAGAAATGAAAGTGTGTGTTCACGTAGAAACCTGCACACAATTCTTCATAGCAGTCTTGTTATCATAAGCGAAAACTACAAAAAGACTAAAATGTGCCCCTACAAGCGGATGGTTCAACAGACTCAGCAGCAGACAGGCATGAATTGTTGGCATATGACACCACCTGGATGTATCTGAAGGGCTGCATGGAGTCAAAGAGGCCAACCTCAAAGGTCACACACTTCGTGATTTCATTCGCATAACATTGTAGAGATGGAAACGGATTGGTAGTTGCCAGGGGTCAGGGGAGGTGGGGACGGCTGCTGAGGGTCTCTGCCAGGATAGTGTAGTTGGGGGAGGGTGGGTCCAGGCTTCCACACCCGGGACAGAACAACACAGAACTCTCCCCACACACTGTTGCAACATCTGTCTTCTGGTTCTGATTGTTCTCAAGTTGCATAAGATGCAACCACTGGGGAATCCAGGTGAAGGATCTAAGAAGATACTCTGTTACCTTTGCAACTCCCTGTGACTCTACAATTATTTCAAATGAAATGCTAAAAAATGTGATTATGGTCAAACAAACATGTCAGGGCAGGGGGAGGTTTGGTCCCTGGGCCAGTAGTTTGTAACTTCTAGTTTCAAGAAGCAGGACAGTCCTATTCTTGATCCCCTGCCATTATTTCTTTGGTCCCATTCCCCTGGTTCAGAGGCCAGGGACTAGGTCAGAGGGAGTGTGGACTTGTCCTCCAAGGCACTGGGAACAACAATGGTGTTCAGCAATTGGGAACAGAAAGATGGGGTGTGTGTGTGTGTGTGTGTGTGTGTGTGTTACTGATTTTCTACTGCTGTGTCATAAACTATCACAAACTTGGTGGCTTCAAGCAACACACATTTATTCTCCTACAGTTTCTGTGGACCGAGAGTCTGTGTTCCAGTGGGTGGACTCCTCTGTGAGGGTCTCACACGACAGGGGTCCCCTCTGACACGGGGAGCTCTTCCAGACCATGTCCTTGCAGCTGTGTGACTGAGACTCTGGGCTTCTTTTCTAGCTGTTGACTGGGGACTGTTCTCAGATCCTAGAGGATGCTTTCACATCTCTGCCTCATGACCCACCACCTCTGGCAGTGGTCTCTTCAGACCGCCAGAAGGTCTTGGCTATGAATCCTGCCAACCCTCCAAGTGAATCTCCTCTGACAGAGACAGCAGGTGTAGACGACTACAGCCATCTGGTGGCTTCAAGCTGCTGAGTCACTGCAGACTGAAGAAACCCTGGGGTTTCAGCTGACACTCAAACAGCAGAGGTGAGCGGCTTTGTGGGGCTCTCACTCCTTGATCTCTATTACATTTTTGTATGAAAATAATGCATGAAATAGACTGGGGCGAGGAAAACACTATTTTCTAGGCAACACCAGGGTGTGCAAAGCTTCATGTTAGTCAAGGCAAAGACTTGGGACGCTCTTTTATGGGAATTGTTAAATCCACTTGTACAGCAGATTTTGTTCTAATTATATCCCAGATCAACTTCCTATAAGAAATGTTGATGTTTTGCTCTTTCATAGGATTCCCATCATTAGCTGGGACAAAACAACAAAATGATACGAAATCACATTTTTGCTTATCAGACAAAGAGGGGATGTTTGTGAAGGTTATTGAATATATCAGATCCCAGTGAACATATTTCCTGTTTGTTAACATATAAATTAGGACTTTCCTGGTGGCTTGGATGGTAAAGAATCTGCCTGCAAAGCAGAAGACCCAGGTTTGATCCCTGGGTCAGGAAGATTGCCTGGTGAAGGGAATGGCAATCCACTCCAGTATTCTTGCCTGGAGAATTCCATGGACAGAGGAGCCTGGCGGATCCCTCTAGTCCATGGGATCGCAAAGAGTTGGACATGACTGAGCGAGATTAGCATAAATTAGGATCAGCAAACTTTTCCTGTGAAGAGCTAGTTAGTAAATATTTTCAGCTCTGTGAGTCATAATGGTTTCTGTGCAGTAATTCAACTCTGCCACAGAGCACAAAAGTCACCACAGGCAACATGTAAAGGATAGTGTGGCTCTGTTTCAATAAAAATTTATCTACGGTCACCGTAATTCGAGTTTCATGTAACTTTCATATCATGAAATATGATTCATCAGTTGATTTTTTTCAACCATTTAAAAATATAAAATCCATTATTGGACTTCCCCGATGGTCCAAGTGGTTAATACTCCACGCTTCCACTGTGGGTGGAATGGGTTCTATCCCTGATCAGGGAACTAAGACCTTGCCTGCCACATGACGTGGCCAAAAATATTAAAAAAACCACTGTTAGTTCCAGGGCTGCTCAAAAACAGGCAGAAGCTGATTTGACCTGTGAGTCGTGATTTGGCAACCTTTCCATTATCTCCATTCTAATCTAAAATGTGCCCCATGTTGACATCACAGGTTAAAACCAAAGTCTTTTTTCCTTATCTGCATTTCTTCAGAATGTGCTGGGAAAATAACTTTTGCTTGAAAACACCCAGAAAGAGTACAGGAGGCACCGAGGAGCCATCTCAACTACTTCCAGTTGTTTTTTTTTTCTTTTTTTTAAATATTCTGAAAGCTGAAATTGAGACAAAAAGCAAAGGGTTCAGGGACCACTTTTCAAAGATAGGGTGATAATGATGAGAGGGGAAGAGGTGGGAGGTCTAACCTGAGGTCTCTCAGACACTGTGTGGGACTGGTCTTGAAGATGGTGCTCGAACCACGAGGATTAACTCTTTTTAGCCAGATGGAAGGCAATGGAGGTTCAAGCACACTTAAATTAGGTGTGAAGTGGAAATAAGGGAACCTCCAGAGCGGACGTCTCTGCCTAGGACTGCATGTGCTCATCCTAAAACTATCAGGGTGGCCTTTATGAGGCGTCATGAGATAATAGAACAGCTCAGAGAAAGTGTAGTTTCCATTAGCCATACGAACATGCTGAAATATCCATATTTTTTTATTTGGTTTTTTTTTTTTTTTTGGCACACTGCAAGGCATGTGGGATCTTAGTTCCCCAACCAGGGATCAAACCCTCGTCCCCTGCTACGGGAAGCCTGGAGTCTTAAACACTGGGCTGGCTGCCAGAGAAGTTCCCCAAATATCCATACTTTAAACAAGTATTATAAAGAACATTCAGGAGACATAAGAGACGCAGGTTTGATCTCTGTTGGGAAGATCCTCTGGAGGAGGCATGGCAACCCACTCCAGTATTCTCGTCTGGGAAATCCTGGACAGAGTGGTGCATGGGGTCGCAAAGGGTCGGAAACGACTGAAGCAACTTAGCACTCACAAAGAATGCTAACACTGACTGCTTTGGAAGCTCCTGATTAGCTTGTCTATATCCAAATGACATTAGAAACGTGGTTTGAGTCTCCATTTTTCTTAATCCACTTAGATACATGTAACCATCAGTTTTGTAGTAGAAAAAGTCAATATGTTAGACCCACAAGATAGAATGAATAAGTTTCTGAAGGTAAGAAAATGAAGTGAGGGACTTCCCTAGTGGTCCAGTGGCTAAGATTACACACTCCCAATGCAGCGAGTCCAGGTCAGGGAACTAGATGCCACAGGTTGCAACTACGATCAGAACAGCTAAATAAATAAACATTAAAAAAAAAAAAAAGAAAGTGAAGTGAATCTACCATCCTCCGGGCACACACACCTCCTAACTCAAATCATTTTATAATTTTAAACCTATAATTAAACTTGTCCTTTGTAATGTAGTAAATTAGAGAAAAAATGGTTCTGCCCTTTCTAAAAATAGCTACTATAAAGATAAGTTATTACAGAAATAATATTAGCATCTTATCCCAAAATCTTCCAAGCCTTATTCTACAAAGGTCATGGCCCAGTGGCCAAGCTTATCACCCAACACAAATGTCACTGTCCTCACACTTTTCACCACCCTCAGCTCTAGAGGAAGTAAGAAACACAAAAACAGTAACTGCAATGGCTTCTGGCCTCACGTTTTTTTTTTTTTTTTTTCCAGTTTAAAGAAAAAATGAGAAAGGAAAAAGGTCACACATTCGAGAATTGCTTTCTTCACAACAGTTTTATAGTTTGGATACAGTTTGTCAGTGCCCAACTTTTCCTCTCCTACTTGGACACACAAACCCACTCAATCGGCAGAGTCTTCTTCACCCCAAATCTCATATATTATAACGTTTTGCTGTGGATCTGTATTCACTAAGTTCTGAAGCCTAAAGCGATTGCTGGTTGCCATGCTGACTTTCAGATTCCGCACCCTGGACACAAATTTCATAAGGTCCATCTCGAGCTGGGTTAAGGAATTGAATGCATAGTCTTTGTTGGGTGAAGCGTTTCTCCTTCCTGGAGGGCGAAATGTACAAACCCGAAGGGTGGGAGGAGTCTGCACCTGTCGAGAGAGATTCAGGGTGAATGATAGCATTGACGTTGCTGGTTTGTGTTGACAGAGGTCTAAGAGAGTTGGGTTCACCTGAGAGAAGTTGGCTCTAGCATTGATCTAGTCAAAGGACTGGCAAATGATGGCCAAATATGGCCTGCCAGCTGTTTTTGTTAATAAAGTTTTATTGGAACAACCAGGCTCATTCATTTGCTGATAGTCTATGACTGCTTTCATGCTCAAAGGGAAGAGTTGAGTCCTTGAAACAGAGACTGAATGGGCTACAAAGCTGAAAATATCGACTATGTGGCCTTTTGCAGAAAGGTTTGCCAATCCCCTGCTCCCATCAGTTTGGACACAGTATCCTGGAGCGTTGGGTCTGCTGAAGAGGGAACAAGTCACCATATTTCTCTTCCCATCCCCTTCTCACAGCTCTTCAGCCACTTCATGGACAGGCTGTTACTTCTTTATACCTCTGACCCTTTACGACAGATCTTTTCCTTTACTTGGAATAATGATACCACTTCCATTCAGTTCAGCAACTGGTAATAATTCAGATGTCAGGGAAATGAAAAATCAGGGGCAGTGAATCTGGCTCTGTAAATAATTTTGACCTGAAACATGCCAAGTTCTTGAATCTATCCTCATTTGGAAAAAAAAAACAAACAAAACTGATTTAACAGGATAAACATTGAGCCAAGGTTTTAGTTGCCTAATAAACAAAAGGTGGCCTTCAACTATATGAGTCCCAATCTCTGTGAGTTCAGGTCTAGTTTTCTCTAAGGATGTGTGGGGGAATGAGTTAACCAGCACACTCAGGACTGGGAGTAGATACTCCATATTCAAACTTGTTATACCTAACAGTCTTGCCTGTAATAATGAGAGCATCTGTTTCTCTTAAGTCTGAGTTTTCTGAGATGGAATCAATGTGGATTAACAAACGGAGCCACCCTTACCTTATTCTTCTTACCATCTCCTCGAAACTTCAGTATCATGTACAGCACAACAATAAAAATGAGCCAGAGCCACCTGCTCCGAAGCCAGCTTTGGGTATGCTCTGGTAGATTCTGCCGAATTCGAAAATGCCCTCCGCAGGGCACCTTCCCCTGGGTTTCTTTGGGTTTCTCTCTCAGAGAAGAAAACATAAAGGCATAGCCACAGGAGAGACACAGAGGCAAGAACAAGCACCATTTCAGAGACTGCATGGTGAGCAGAGATGGCACAGGACTTGGCTCACAGTCGGCTGGTGTGCCCTTGCACCTGGAGACAGGGGACCAGGAAGGGCTGGATCGTTGGTGATGTCACAGAGGGCCCCCCAGCCAGAACCTGCTCTGGCCATTGTGATGACTTCAGGACAGAGGATAAAGAGGCTTGAGGGGGTCACCTGCGAGTAGGATTTAAAGGGAAATAGAAGGCGATGGCACCCCACCCCAGTACTTTTGCCTGGAAAATCCCATGGACGGAGGATCCTGGTAGGCTCCAGTCCATGGGGTCGCTAAGAGTCGGACACGACTGAGCGACTTCACTTTCATTTTTCACTTTCATGCATTGGGGAAGGAAATGGCAACCCACTCCACTGTTCTTGCCTGGAGAATCCCAGGGACGGGGGAGCCTGGTGGGCTTCCTTCTATGGGGTCGCACAGAGTCGGACACGACTGAAGCGACTTAGCAGTAGCAGCAGCAGCATCATTTCCAGCGAGCAGTCGAACAAGAGGCGGGGAGTGACAGAATGCCATCTCCTTGCCAGTGTATGCTTTCTGAGCCTGGTGCTCTACTGGGAGGACGGGTCCATCTCCTATTTCTATTTTTGCATTTGTTGAATCCAGACACTGTGGTGAGCAGAGCAGACTCAAGGCATGTGCCCCCGTGAAGCAGAAAGCCAAATGGGAAAGAAATATTAAACCAGAGGCTGCAAACTAGGAGCCCTTGATGTGTTTTGTGTGGCCTACACTGTTCTGAAAAATTATTGTGTTCAGTCACTAAGTCGTGTCTGACTCTTTGTGACCCCATGGACTCGCCAGGTAGCTCGCCAGGCTCTTCTGTCCATGAGATTCTCCAGGAAAATACTGGAGTGGGTTGCCATTTCCTCCTCCAGAGGATCTTCCCAACCCAGGGATCAAACCAAGTCTCCTGCATCTCTTGCTTTGGCTGGGGTATTTAAATGGGGGTGGCGGAGCTCCATTTACAAAGGTCAGATTTCTTATTTCCTTTAAAAGTATGGAAGATCTGATAACACAGGGTCCCTCTCTGCTGGAGCCACGTAGGAAACCGCCCCTCCGGTGGCTATGTTCTACTGTCCCCACCACTTCCTATCACCTCATATCCATACTCGCTGACATCACCTGAGTGTACAATGCCTGGCTTAATTAAGAGTATCATTTCATTAAAATTGTGATAAGGGAATTAGGAAAGACCTCTTTTGGTTTTACTATTTATAAATTGAAGACAAATCAACATTTGAGCATTAGTTTTACATGACCAGTTATCAAATGGTCACAGTATGAAGTGTGCAGTTGTTCATTAGCAAACTATGTTTTGAGTTTTAGACTAATAAGTACTAATAGCTGAGATGAAAACTGAAGAAAAATGCCAATGTGAAGTTCGTGAATAGGCAATGGCACCCCACTCCAGTACTCTTGCCTGGAAAATCCCATGGACGGAGGAGCCTGGTAGGCTGCAGTCCACGGGGTCGCTAAAAGTCGGACACGACTGAGCGACTTCACTTTCACTTTTCACTTTCATGCATTGGAGAAGGAAATGGCAACCCACTCCAGTGTTCTTGCCTGGAGAATCCCAGGGACGGGGGAGCCTGGTGGGCTGCCGTCGATGGGGTTGCATAGAGTCGGACATGACTGAAGCGACTTAGCAGCAGCAGCAGCCTTAAAAAAGCTCCATCCTTTTAGGTGATCTTTTTTTTTCCTGTTAGTTCTCTGGAAAAACAATGGAGATTGGACACCTCAATTTCAAATGTAAATGAAAACTAATTTTTAATATTTAACTGTTATTGAAAAAAGTGAAAACGTTAGTTGCTCAGTCATGTCTGACTCTTTGTGATCCCATGAGCTGTAGCCCGTCAGGCTCCTCTGTCTATGGGATTCTCCAGGCAAGAATCCTGGAGTGGGTAGCCATTCCTTTCTCCAGGGGATCTTCCAGATCCAGGGACTGAACTGTTATTACTGTGAAAAAACAAACTGTGATGAGGGAACTTCCCTGGTGGTCCAGTGGTGAAGACTCCAATGCAGGGGACACAGGCTCGATCCCTGTTTGGGGAATGAAGATGCCACAGGCTGAAAGGCATGGCCAAAAAAACCACAAAAAATTGTGGTAAAAAATGAGAGCTTTAGGAGTGTGAGGGGGTAGCTGGAGGGGGTAGCAGGCAGGTCTTCCTGAAGAAGACATCCGGGCAGAGTGTGAGGCATGATCAGTTGGCTGTATGAAGTGGGGGAGAGGCTGACATAGAGGCAGGTATGGGGACGGTGAGGCGACAGGGGTGCCATGGATGGAAGCCGCCGCCAGGAACACAACCAGGCCCACAGGCCACTGCGTTCAAAACCACTAGCTTCTGAAAGTGACACAAAACAAAACAAAAATCCCCATTAGCGGAACACATGGCTTGCACCTGTTCCGCTGGGTCATCTGATTCACACTTATTCCTCGGAAAGAAGACTTCTGCTGATACAACCCAGGGTCCACGGGGTGTCTGCACTCAACCTGACTGTGTCGAGCCCAGGGAAGTTGTGTGAGAGGATGTGAAATCAGAAGGGGAGACAGAGGAGAGTCGGACGTACCACACAAGCGGACACCCCCCTAGCTTCAGGGGCGGGGGGCTCCGGGGGTAGAGAGCTTACAGGAGTGTGAGACCCCAGGGTTGATCAGAAATAGGCATGGTGGTCATAACTAGATGTATCTGTATGTAAATATACACAAACAGTAATTTCCACATTTCTTCTGGAAAAAGTCCACAACAAAAATTCACTGATCTTGATGTAATCTGATGAAAATGCATCTATATTCACATATCCTGGGGTCCAACTCCCCAGACTGCTAAGGCAGAGGACAGGGTGACAGAGCAGCCTGGCTTTGGCTCTCCAGCCCCTTCCCCTCCCCAACCCCAGGCTGCTCCCTACCGCTTCCAACCTCCTCTCCCAGCTCCTCTGCCTGCTTTTAAAAAAATTTTATTTTCCTGAAATATAATTGATTTAGTGTTGTGTTTCCTCTGCCTGCTTCTTAATGGAACCCCATGCCCCGGATCTCCTATAAAGAACCATCTCAATAATATGCCCCTGTCTCCAGAAGGCAGGGCTCACCAATCTCGAGGCTCCTGCCTTTAGAGCAGAGTTTCATTAATTATTGACTTTAACCCACTTTATGCATGAGACATACCAATTTTATGTCCAGTTTCCCTTTTCATAATTTGCTGAGAGAGAACGTGGAATTGACGTGACGTCACAGAATTACTGTTACTAACAATGCAATGGCTGCAAGTTTCTTACTCAAATATTTGTGGAAAAAGGAAAACACAGAGATAAGAGAAAAAGCAGACTTTAGACTTAATTTTTGTACCAAATCATCAGGTGCGCAACTAAATCTTTCTCATCACAGCGATGGAGCAAGGAAACCCCCTAAGTCCCCTGCTCTGGTGCAAAACGCTCCCTCCCACAGCCCCACAGGCAGAATGAACTTGAAACTCAACTCGTCCTTTCTCAAGTTCAGTCTCACTCGGCTTATTTAATTAATTAACCATTGGCAGCAAAACCATGAAAATTTTAGTCAAAATGAGCTGACCACACACCCAGGAGGAACCTGGAGTCTTTAATTATTTTGAGCATAAATATGCAGCTAACATGCACTTAGGGCCGTGGGAAGGTCCAAGTGCACAGAGGGTGGAGGTGACTGGGACAGGGTGACGGGCGAGGCCAGCGGGGTCACAGAGTCCCCAATGTGCCTTCCTATTCGAAGGCACCGGGCCTGGCTCCAGCTTTAAGGGGATGAGCAAGTGCACAGGGCCCAGCTGAGGCTGCACCGCTGGCCTCAGAAGCAGTAGGATGTGTGGGTGACCCAGTGGGCCGACTCCTCCTTGGAGCGCTTGGCGGAGCTGTGGGTGGTGAAGAGAGACTTGTAAGCTTCTGACTCTTCGCTGTCGGCGATGGACCTCTTAGAGGCTTTTCCAGAAGTGATTCCGTTTGCTGCTGGAAAAACGAAAAGCTGTGAACTCTGAGACTGGGGCTGCAGACCATTCCAACTATCACATTCTGGAGAGGCCACCAAGCCCAGGAATTTCCCTCCTCCTTTCTGGGCAGGAATGTTGAAATACAGTATCTCAATCACCAAGCCCAAAAAACAAACGAAGCTACTGTATGTAAATCTGTCATTTAAAATCACCTTAATCACTACTTGCACTGGCTCCAGCTTCAGAGATTGACCTACATGAGACCCTGAGGCCAGGTGGCTGGTATGTGGAGGGGTATCTGGAACCCATGAATACAAGATGACTCACTCCTTACCTCATCCATCTGTGCTTCTCTTCTTTGTGAAGTAAATATTAGTGTCTCTAAATTCTGGACTAGCCACCAAACGGCTCCTGGTTGGGAGGCCAGAGGAGGGAGGCTGGGTCCAGTACACATCTGGTGCACAGAGAACCCAGCCTTAAAACGGGGAATGACCGAGTCAGGTCTTTGGTCTCTGCACCCCATTTGCCTGGCCCTACGAGCAGGCTCCACAGGAAAACTGGACATGTGTGAACACCCTCTTCAATCCTGACAGGTCTTCTGCTCCAAGGTGAATCAACTGTTTCTTAGTCACCCCCCAAGAGAGCTCAAGGAACCCCCAAGAGAGACACAATCAGGATGAGCTTGAGTCTTCAGAGTCACCCCAACAAACAGTGACATGACCACGCGGGTCTCTAGCTGTCTGAGTGGCCCACAGTTGTCTCAACTGGACCCACCTGTACTTTTGGGAGCCGAGTTGGTCTTCTTCTCTCGAGTGTCAAAGCAGATTTCTTCGGGCTTCCCTGTTTTCATTTTTGATGGTCCTGGGGTTTCTGTGAAAACACAAAGCAAAACAAAACCAAAGCAGGAACTTATTTAGCAAAACAGGCCTAGGGTCTTATTTTTGCTAAATAAGGACCTCTTTTAGCATCTTACCTTCACTGACTTCTGATTTTGAGACAGACTCTGCCGCTTTAGGTTTCTTTGTTTTCTGTGAAAAGAAAGGGAGTGAGGACACGTGCTCCAATTCACTGATTTTAGCGTCTGTGTGGCCGCCAATGGCCGGGGAGTCCAACTTGAAGCTGACACAGGGCACCTAGGGTAGGGCTCCCTCTGAAGGCGACTCTGACCCTCAGCCCTGCACCTTGGTCCTGCCTAGGTGTTTCTGGCTGCACACTTATGCCTCACGTAGTACACATCTAGAGAGATCTGCTCAGCTGTACAGTTATATTCCAAAACCACATCCTCAGACAATTTCAATGAGGAGGACAAGTTTCGGTGAGAACAGTCCGTTCTAATAGTGACCACTACACACATAAGATGGAGAAGGCAATGACACCCCACTCCAGCACTCTTGCCTGGAAAATCCCATGGACAGAGGAGCCTGGTGGGCCACAGTCCATGGGGTCACTAAGAGTCGGACAAGACTCAGCGACTTCACTTTACCTTTCACTTTCATGCATTGGAGAAGGAAATGGCAACCCACTCCAGTGTTCTTGCCTGGAGAATCCCAGGGACGAGGGAGCCTGGTGGGCTGCCAACTATGGGGTTGCACAGAGTCAGACACGACTGAAGTGACTTAGCAGCAGCAGCAGCACCACACACATAAGAGCAGTTAGCTGGATAATAACATAAAATCCAGACAGGATAACTATGGCCTGAATCCTAACCCTTTCAGGAAGACCTCTTCAAAGTGGTCAAAACGTTCTGACATTTGTGTATTTAACTGTAAGGACTTAAGGCCTGTACTAAAGAACACTTTAGCCAATTCTCAACTGTGGATTACTTCTGTTAAAATTCTGTTGCTCATAATAGTTAAGCTGGTCAGCAAAAAATTAAGAGATGAAACTTCTAAAAACCACACAGCTGGGCTTCCCTGCTGGCTCAGTAGTAAAGAACCCACCTAACAATGCGAGAGACACAAGTTCGATCCCTGAACTGAGAAGATCCCACAGGCCGAGGAGCAACTAAGCCCGTGCGTCACAACTACTGAAGCTCGCATACCCAAGAGGCCAGGCTCTGCAACAAGAGAAGCCACCACAATGAGAAGCCCATGCATCACAACTAGAGAAAGCCCACGCAGCAATGAAGACCCAGTGCAGGCATAAATACATAAACATTAAGAGAAAAAGAATATTAAAAATCACACAGCTGATTCAATCATAGGACGAACAGAATTCTGTTCACTGAGGGAATTTACTTTAATCATGACATTTCCTTCAGTATGCAAAGATCAGATCAGATCAGATCACTCAGTCATGTCTGACTCTTTGCGACCCCATGAATCGCAGCACACCAGGCCTCCCTGTCCATCACCAACTCCTGGAGTTCACTCAGACTCACGTCCATCGAGTCAGTGATGCCACCCAGCCATCTCATCCTCTGTCGTCCCCTTCTCCTCTTGCCCCCAATCCCTCCCAGCATCAGAGTTTTTTCCAATGAGTCAATTCTTCACATGAGGTGGCCAAAGTACTGGAGTTTCAGCTTTAGCATCATTCGTTCCAAAGAAATCCCAGGGCTGATCTCCTTCAGAATGGACTGGTTGGATCTCCTTGCAGTCCAAGGGACTCTCAAGAGTCTTCTCCAACACGACAGCTCAAAAGCATCAATTCTTCGGCACTCAGCCTTCTTCACAGTCCAACTCTCACATCCATACATGACCACAGGAAAAACCATAGCTTTGACTAGACGGACCTTTGTTGGCAAAGTAATGTCTCTGCTTTTCAATATGCTATCTAGGGTGGTCATAACTTTCCTTCCAAAGAGGAAGCGTCTTTTAATTTCATGGCTGCAGTCACCGTCTGCAGTGATTTTGGAGCCCAGAAAAATAAAGTCTGACACTGTTTCCACTGTCTCCCCATCTATTTCCCATGAAGTGATGGGACCAGATGCCATGATCTTCATCTTCTGAATGTTGAGCTTTAAGCCAACCTTTTCACTCTCCACTTTCACTTTCATCAAGAGGCTTTTGAGTTTCTCTTCACTTTCTGCCATAAGGGTGGTGTCATCTGCATATCTGAGGTTATTGATATTTTTCCCGGCAATCTTGATTCCAGCTTGTGTTTTTTCCAGTCCAGTGGATGGAATTGAAGAAAGTAAGGAAAACCACTAGACCATTCAGTTATGACCTAAATCGAATCCCTTATGATTATACAGTGGAAGTGAGAAATAGATTTAAGGGCCTAGATCTGACAGAGTGCGTGATGAACTATGGAATGAGGTTCATGACACTGTACAGGAGACAGGGATCAAGACCATCATGGAAAAGAAATGCAAAAAAGCAAAATGGCTGTCTGGGGAGGCCTTACAAATAGCTGTGAAAAGAAGAGAAGCAAAAAGCAAAGGAGAAAAGGAAACATATAAACATCTGAATGCAGAGTTCCAAAGAATAGCAAGGAGAGATAAGAAAGCCTTCTTCAGTGATCAATGCAAAGAAATAGAGGAAAACAACAGAATGGGAAAGACTAGAGATCTCTTCAAGAAAATAAGAGATAACAAGGGAAATTTTCATTCAAAGATGGGCACAATAAAGGACGGAAATGGTATGGACCTAACAGAAGCAGAAGATATTAGGAAGAGATGGCAAGAATACACAAAAGAACTATACAAAAAGATCTTCACGACCCAGATAATCACGATGTGTGATCATTCACCTAGAGCCAGACATCCTAGAATATGAAGTCAAGTGGGCCTTAGAAAGCATCACTAGGAACAAAGCTAGTGGAGGTGATGGAATTCCAGTGGAGCTATTCCAAATCCTGAAAGATGATGCTGTGAAAGTGCTGCACTCAATATGCCAGCAAATCTGGAAAACTCAGCAGTGGCCACAGGACTGGAAAAGGTCAGTTTTCATTCCAATCCCAAAGAAAGGCAATGCCAAAGAATGCTCAAACTACCACACAATTGCACTCATCTCACACACTAGTAAAGTAATGCTCAAAATTCTCCAAGCCAGGCTTCAGCAGTATGTGAACCGTGAACTTCCTGATGTTCAAGCTGGTTTTAGAAAAGGCAGAGGAACCAGAGATCAAATTGCCAACATCCGCTGGATCATGGAAAAAGCAAGAGAGTTCCAGAAAAACACCTATTTCTGCTTTATTGACTATGCCAAAGCCTTTGACTGTGTGGATCACAATAAACTGTGGAAAATTCTGAAAGAGATGGGAATACCAGACCACCTGACCTGCCTCTTGAGAAATTTGTATGCAAGTCAGGAAGCAACAGTTACAACTGGACATGGAACAATAGACTGGTTCCAAATAGGAAAAGGAGTACGTCAAGGCTGTATGTTGTCACCCTGTTTATTTAACTTCTATGCAGAGTACATCATGAGAAATGCTGGACTGGAAGAAACACAAGCTGGAATCAAGATTGCCGGGAGAAATATCAATAACCTCAGATATGCGGATGACACCACCCTTATGGCAGAAAGTGAAGAGGAACTAACTAAAAAGCCTCTTGATGAAAGTGAAAGTGGAGAGTGAAAAGGTTGGCTTAAAGCTCAACATTCAGAAGACGAAGATCATGGCATCTGGTCCCATCACTTCATGGGAAATAGATGGGGAGACAGTGGAAACAGTGTCAGACTTTATTTTTCTGGGCTCCAAAATCACTGCAGATGGTGATTGTAGACATGAAATTAAAAGACGCTTCCTCTTTGGAAGGAAAGTTATGACCACCCTAGATAGCATATTGAAAAGCAGAGACATTACTCTGCCAACAAAGGTCTGTCTAGTCAAGGCTATTGTTTTTCCTGTGGTCATGTATGGATGTGAGAGTTGGACTGTGAAGAAGGCTGAGTGCCGAAGAATTGATGCTTTTGAGCTGTCGTGTTGGAGAAGACTCTTGAGAGTCCCTTGGACTGCAGGGAGATCCAACCAGTCCATTCTGAAGGAGATCAGCCCTGGGATTTCTTTGGAACGAATGATGCTAAGGCTGAAACTCCAGTACTTTGGCCACCTCATGTGAAGAGTTGACTCACTGGAAAAGACTCTGATGCTGGGAGGGATTGGGGGCAAGAGGAGAAGGGGATGACAGAGGATGAGATGGCTGGGTGGCATCACTGACTCGATGGACGTGAGTCTCAGTGAACTCCAGAAGCTGGTGTTGGACAGGGAGGCCTGGTGTGCTGCGATTCATGGGGTCGCAAAGAGTCGGACACGACTGAGCGACTGATTTCTGATCTGATTCCTAGCTGTGGGTGTATTTGGGAAATATTTTGGTTTCCCGGCAGCCGTCTCTAAGAGGCATTCCCAGAAGCTCCAGGGAGGACCCTGCGGAGACAGGCAGGTTAGCTCCGCTGGGCTTTCAACAACTTGGCAGAAGCCTGGGACACAGGAGACAACTGAGGTAAGAGGGCTACGACCACACCACCATCTCTACTAAAGCTTCCTTCAAAACACAATCTTCCCTTTCTGTGCTTTTTAAAAACTGAACTTGATTGATAGTAGCAATCAAGGACAAGCAGATCCTTTTGGTAAATATCCTCTGTCAGAAACATCTCAAACTTTTTCTTTTTTTGCTCGTTTGATAATGAGATCAGAGCTATTTAGAAAACCAACTTAAAATGAACGCATTTATAGATTTAATTGCTCCTAAACCTAAATTCACCCCTTTAAAACAGAGTGGCTATTTATCCTCATGAATGTTGTAATAACCCATACAAGACCACTTCGAGAAACACTTTGATTGGCATTTGATCACATAAGCTGGGCACAATTTCCTGTACTACAGAATAATTCACACACATTATTTATTTTCTACCTAAGTGAGACAGTAAGAGGAGGAAACACAAATGGTTTAGCTCTTTCTGCGAATTCTGGACACGTAATACCAACACCACATTCTCAAGCATCAGGCTTTTAAAGCCCCATGAGCATGAATTACATATTATTTGAGAGTGATACAGTCCTGCACTTTCCTCTATTATGGTTTTTTAAAAAGAATAACCTGAAAAATCTTTAATTATTACATCATTGGTAGATGTACCCCAACTGTATAAAAACAGGCAGGCTATTTTTTTCTTCCCCACAATTTTATGTCCTCAATTTTCTAGTATTTTAGGCATTTTTTTGCCTTAGTTCTGAAGACATAAAGTTTCTCCCACATTTAACCTAAACCTAACTTTTTTCTTTTAAGAATGAAAAAAGACTATAGCTATCACCTTAAGTGCTCAAGAAATAACAAAATTTACTGCTGGATACAGAATCGATGGCATACTGAACACACTTCTTAGCTGATCAATTGTTTTGAGCCTGGGGCACAAAACAAAGCCTGCCCCCCCACATCCCCAGCCAGAGTGTTCCTGCAGTTGATGCTCAGCGAGGCGCCACTCAAAACAGGTGGGCGGGAGGAGAGACCAGGCCGTGGCTCCCTGGTGGGAAGGCTGTTTTCAGCTCGCCTACCCACGCTCATCCCCTGTGGGTGGGCCGACCACTCCTCCCTCCACGCTGAAGAGGAAGCGGAGTGCAGAGCAGACCATGGAGCCCAAGCTGCGAGGAATCTTCCTAGAGCCCAGGCTCTTCTAGATCATAAAAGCCACCTCCATCACTGCAAACCCTGAGGGCACTGCCAGCAGTGTGGTTGTGGGGTTGTAACGGACTCTGGAGCAGGGGCCGTAACTGGGCAACACCTACTTTTGCCTAGACTTAGAGGCTGAGGGCAAAGCCCAGGACATGGTACCTTCCCCAGCTTGGCTCGCAGCCGCCTTTCCTCCATCCTGCTCTTCAGCACTTCCACGTCTTCCTTGGTGCCATTGAGCACGATGACGTCATCCTCCTGGAAGGCAGCCCCACACTGGAGAGGAGAGAGAGGAGACAGGTCGCGTGAGCACATGGACAGCAGCAACCCTAGGTCCTGGCTCTCAGCCCAGCCACTGGGCCTCCTGTTGTTTTCCTGCCTGCACCTTGGCTTGATCAGTTGTGGAGGTCCCACCCTGCTTGGGAAAGTTTCAGAGCACGGTTAGTCCAGCAGGCCTGCCTACAAGACTGGCTTTGCCTAGTGTCTGGGAACGTGCATTTTTGGAGGGTTCTTCCCATTTCCAAACTGTGCTAGGCTTCTGCTTACAGTCCCTATCCCCGCCACTGGACCCGACCTCAGGGTGCACAGACCCGAGCATAGGGTGGGCATTTAGGAGATGCCTGTTAAGGACTCACCAGCAGTGCTTACTGAGCACCTACTGCTGCCTCATTTCATGATGACAGACTTAATATGAGCCCATGAGGCTCACACACAGCTGAGCCAAGGCTAAAAGGGAAGAGACCAGGGGAATCTCACATTCCAGACAGAGGTCTGTAACTTGACCTCAGAGCAGCACCTCCTGGGGGATCCCTTAAACCCACCTTGTTTCCTTTCAGGAGTTCTAGGGTGGGACCTGGGAATTTGCATTTCTAATGTGTTCTCAGGTCCTGCAGGTGCTGCCTGCAGGGGAACCAGGCTTTGAGAACCACGGTTCTAGAGTTTAGGAAGTTGGCAATTGGGGTAAATGGGCTGAGTTCCAGCAGAACCGGGGAGGGACCGTTCCAGAGACACAGCTGCATCTCAGCTCTGTCCTGGGCTGCAGTGGCCACTGTCATCCCCACAGGGACCTGCATTTTCAGCCGCTCCCTGGGGAGCCCACGATGCTGAGGACAGGGTGTGGGCCAGGGGCATGGAGGATCTTTTCCTGTGGGCTCTCCAGAGTCCCTCTGCCTAAACCCTGGCCTCAGTTACCACCTCTGTTAAATGGGAATGAACTCCCAGCAAGGGTAACACTGAAGGGACTAGAATGCCAAGTTGGGCACAAAGCACTGGACCATTCTCAGCTACTGTTGCAGTTGTGCATTTTCTTGGAGCAGAGCTTCCGGTATCAGCACAGGTGGAGCTCTAAGACACAGCCCTCTGCACCATGCTCTAACCAGCTTCTTTAGGCAGAAGCACTGCCTACCCTGAGTTCCTCATCCATGGATTCAACCAACTTCTGACTGAAAATACTGGGAAAAAATTTTTTTCATAAAGTTCCAGAAAGCAACATTTGAATACTATTTAAATAGTTACCACACACCTGTGCAGGGGGGAACTATTTACACAGACTCGCAACTATTAACATAACATTTACAACATATTTACAAAGCATTTACAGAGCATTTAGTAGGAGTGTTAGTTGCTCAGTCGTGCCCTACTCTTTTCGACCCCATGGACAGCAGCCCACCAGGCTCCTCTGTCCATGGGATTTTCCAGGCAAGGATACTGGAGCAGGTTGCCATTTCCTTCTCCAGGGGATATTCCCAACCCAGGAAGATCATTAGGTATTATTATTATTATTAGGTACATTCTATTAGGTATTTTATTAAGTAACCTGAAGATGACTTGGAATATATGGAAAGATGGATGTCGGTCATATGCAAATACTACACCATGCTATATAAGAGACTTCAGCCTCTTGGGATTCTGGTATTGGCGGCGGGGGAGGGACTGTCCTGGACCAAACCCCTAGCCCCCAGCCCAATAAGGAGGGCTGACAGTCACATGGCTGCATTCTCCCTACTGGGAGGTGCTGAGGGGAGAATGCAGAAGGAAGGCTCACAGGATTCCTCTAGACTCTGCCTGAGTCTCCATCCCTCACCATGAGGGCCACACACCCCTGCTGGATCAGTGGACAAAGCTGGGCCATAAGGACAGCTGTAGGGCACGTCTGGTGGGTCCTACTAGTCCACTCTGCCTGGAACAGTAAGAGACCCACTGTGCCCAGAATCTCTTTGATAGAGAACATTCTCAGCACAAGACTGTTGCAAATTCTGTTCTTAGAAGCTGCCAAAGCTTTCCCAGCACCTCCCAACTCTCCTCAGCCACTGTCTTAGCTGGGTTATTTACTGTGGTTCTGGGTCCAAAAAGCACAGCTTCAGGTCAAAGTAAGCTCAAGTTCGGGTAAGTTTTCTCAATTGAAGAGACATTCCTTTGACCCACCAAGCCCAAGGTTGATGCCATAGAGATAGTTTTGTGCACAATGAGAGAGGGGTGTCCAGCCTAGCGTCCAGCCAGGGCTGCCCCTGGAGAACAGTGAGGCTGGCAGGCCAGGGGAAGGGAAGAGCCCCTCTGCAGGGGGAGAGTCCCCTAACCCAGAAGCCCCGGGTTGTGGGAGATTTGGGCAGAGCCTTTCCCTGGAGGTGTCCTCCTTGGAGAGACAATGGGAGAGAATCTGCAGGAACAGAATCAGGTGGTAGGTAAGGCCCAGTGGGGCTTGGGGCCGGGTTCTGGTGTCAGTAACCCTCCTGAGTGCACAACCATGAGGCAGAGGTGTGGCGTCTGCTCCCCCTGCTCCGTCACAGCCGTGTCGTCCTCCTCTGGGGGCTTTCTGTGCCTCCTTCCACCTTCCGCTATGCCCTGCTGCTCTGGTCTGATCACGTCAGCGACCTGCAGCCTCCTCCCTCTGCACAGGACTGCTTAGTTCCCTGTGTATAATGGTGGGCTTTGCCCTGCCTACTGCTGTGGTGTGCTGCCCCCAGAGTTGTACTCTTAGAGCTGACTTAGCTGCTAACACCACCAAGTCAGGAACTGCTCACATTAAAACTCGCGGTATCTTGCTCTGTCTCCAAAATTTAAAAGACCCAGTAACATCAAACCCACGCCTCCCTCAAGGCCTCAACTGCCTGGACTTGACCTGGCAGCCCTTGGAGAAGGCAGCTGGCCGCCCTTGGAGAAGGCACCTGGCCTCCCACCAGCCACAGGCCTGTCACCTGACCTCACTAGGCTTCTGCAGGACTCCAGGGCTCTGGGTGCAGCAAACCATCCCTGGAGGTGCGCGAAACCAGGGCAGGAATCAGGCTTCTGCCATGATGCCAGCCTCTAGACTGGGGCTCTTCTCTGTGGACTGAAGGGTAGGAATCACTTTAGAAAGGGGTGGGGGGTGGGGGGGTGGGGCGGTGCTGCTGTAAAGACCCCAAAGGGACAGATCCTCTCTCTGCCTATAAAATTAACATGCACACAAAGCAGAAAACACCATATTTCCCTGTGAATGCATTTTTCTATGTGTGCCATTACCATGCACTTGAAATCGTATATTCATTTTCAGTTTTGTTTCATCACTTGGACCTTAGATGTGCAAAAAAATGGGGAGGGGGGAGAGGATAGCTAAATAAATCATAATACATTCCTAAAAAGGAAGCGTATATATAGCTATTTTAGAGTTTTTGACAACACAGAAAATGCTTATTATTATGTTAAAAGAAAAAGTAGGCTGGAAGTTATATATTCATATTATCTCTGGATGTTAATTTCTTTTTAAATATTGGGAAAAAAAGGCTAGTAGCAAAGTCCTGAAGGAGACAGAATTAAGAGTAATATGTTTCTATATCTGTATTTTTACATATGAGACAAATGGAGTAGTGGTTTCTCAATTTTTGTTCTTACAAACAATAACTGGATGAAGAACTGATTACATGCATCTCTGACCCAGAAAGTTCACTTCTGAGACTTGGTTATTCTGTCACAGAACCCTGTCAGTTTCCTGCATTCATGGCTTATAATATTAATAAATGAATGCACGCCTGTATGTGTGTATGGACTTTTAAAACAGGGCTTCCCTCTGTCACACCGTAAGCTCCAAATGAGAAGGTTTTATCTGTCTTGGTTGTAGCCAACTCTTAAGCCCAGGGTTCTCCACACAGTGGACGCTCAGCAAATAACTGCTGACTAGGTGAATGAGAACATAACCTAAAGAAATATTTCAAACCAGGATGAAAGGGAGTGAAATTTTAAAGCCAAATAGCTCCCCTAAAAGGCCGCATGAACCTTACACTCCCTAAAACATGTGAGAATGCCCATCACATCACATAAAGGCAGGGGAAAAAAAAACAACTTACGGTAATCTAAAAAGGAGAAGATTGCTCCTCTTGGGCTTTAAGAAATACAAAAGTACCCTACTGTATTCATAGCACATATAAATTCTGTTATTTATATGTTTATGCTGTTTTCTTAGGACTTTCGTTAAAAAATTTTTAGCTGAATCAATCTATAATGGCAACCCACTCCAGTACTCTTGCCTGGAGAATCCCATGGATGGAGGAGCCTGGTAGGCTACAGTCCATGGGGTCGCAAAGAGTCGGACATGACTGAGCAACTTCACTTTCACTTTCAATCTGTGTAAGAAGCTGATACATTAAGCCTATCTTTCATCCACTTATTACAACAGCTCCTCCAACATGTTTGATTTTTACTCTGTATTTTCCTCAGAGCTGTGGGAATGTAAAGTGCATGCAGGCAATTCTCCTCATCATTTTCTCAGCTGTTTTCTTCCACTGTTTTTTTCCCCCAGGTTAAGGATGTGAGATCCAGGTGAAATCCAGCACCAAACCTCTTCCCCCAGGGACGGACTTGCCAGGCCAGTTCAGCAGCACCCACGGGACATTTCAGACAAGCTCTCAGGGTCCCAGGGGGCAGCACTGCAGCAACACTTGACAAGCTGGCAGGGTGGCCTTTCCTTTCTTGGTAAAATTAATCTCTCAACTTAGGGAATCCGAACACCTCCATACAAACCTACACAGGGTCTCCCCACTGAAAGGCTGCACAGATCTGTTTTTATATAAAAAGCATGCATGTCTCATGCACAGCAATGCTGCAGCCCCTTAAGATCAGACAGACCAGGTTCTCTAAGCCCCATTAAGAAACCTTAAGCAACATCTGTTCTGCAAAAGAGCAACAGATATCTCGAGTGATGGCAGGTGAAGAAAAGCTGGACTTGTCTGACTTAACAAAGAGCTCAGGTGTCTGGACACCCACGAGGGTGAGAGTCTGTGCGGGCTCTGAGTCACGTCTCTTGGCTTCACTATCCCCAGCAGACACATGTGGGGTAAACCTAAAGAGCGGACCAGCAAGTGGAGGATCTTTTAAGCCAGAAACGGGAAGACTGTTAAGAGAAGTACCCATCAGAGAAGAGTAACGAAAGGGGGGAGCCACTACTCGTGGACAGAGACTCCACCTCTGCCTCGTGCACAGGCTAGCTGGTGGCCGCGGGAAGACGGGGCAGGGCCAGGACTCTGCCTGTGTCCCCAAAGGCAGGCCTCTGGAGAGCCATGCTGAGGCACTCGACTGCTCCACTGCTACGTAGGAAGCAAGTGAGATTTTTAAGTGACTTTTATTTACTCCCTGAATGAAAAAGGCTCAATAATCAATTCTGGCCTCCTACTTTTAAAAACATTTAAGAAATCTGACCCAGGACTGCCATGATTTCACCCAGCTTTTAGAATCCGAGAAGCACCCTGCGCTGCCCTTCTCCTGGGCCAGGTGTTTGTTTTGTAAAGGGAGCCAGCCCTGAAGAAACACTCAGGTTCTGTTTTTCAACCCATGGGTCAGAATTGACAAGAATAAAATCCTCCAGGGATGAAAGGGTAACAAAACCTGCCAAGCGACTCTGGTTCATGTGACTTCAGCAGGAGCCGCAGCAAGAGAAGCAACTGAAGGAGAAGAAAAGCCACTCAGGGTGCAGACACGCCAGGACCTCCGACCCATGTGAGGAGCATCTCTCGGTAAGTGCTTCGTGAATGCCACATGCTGAGCAGGTATTGTTACTACTAATAAAATGAAATTTAAGTTTTTCTGTGTCTCCTCCATGCCTTTAAAATAGAACTATTGGAATATCAGTAATATTTTAAAATTCAGAAGTATTGCGCATCTTTTCCTCTCAAAAAACTGCCCTCATTTTTTCATTTAAGCCAAGAAAATTTAAAGTGGGAATGTTTTAAAGAATGAGACCAATTTTATTTTCAAATTTTAAATGCTGCCATTTATTGACTCCTCATGTGGGAAATAACTAAGTCAGCCTTAAGGCCATGTCCGAACTCTCAGTTCTCAATCTGCACCAATAATAAGAACGTTGTATTTGCTGTGATTGTTCTGAGTGGATATCCTGAAATGCAGTTTCCCTCTTCATATCAAAGTGGCTAAAGAAACAAATACTCATTTTAGGAATTAGCATGTTGTGATTAAGACATCTATTTTACTAGATAAATAGATGGTCTGAGTTCAAAATTAGTCTAATATGTTAAAGCTCAAATAGTTCAAGAAAAAAAACCATTAACTTGTAGGATGCTCTGGACATCATTCTGAGCCTAGAGATGATAGAAAAAACACACAAAATCTTCATCATTGCAGCTTCAGTGACTTTTTTAGGACAAACACACAGTAAATGGAGAGAGAGTCGACATTCATGGTCTCAAGGTCTCACCACTCCAGGGGACTGGTGGGAATTGAGCACCCCCATCCGACTTAAGCATCGAGCACCCTCCCAGGCCAGGCTCAGGAGGAAACACTCATTCATCCACTCCCACATCCCTGGGTCCCCGGGCCTTATGAGACAGGTTCTATCATATACCCCCACCTGCAGTCCAGAAGATAAAGACTACATTGCTTAATCCCTGTTAATTGACATTAACCAGCTAACATTAATGCTCTAAAACAGAAGTATACTACAGTATATGGCAAAATACCAAAGTTCATCTTTAAAGATGCCCATGATCTATTTACTAACAGGAATAAACTTTAAATAAGTGTAAGTTTCAGCAAAATAATTAATTTATACAGGATGCTGCCAATCTGCCCTTTAAAGTCTATACAACAACTTAAATCTCATCATCATAAAATTCAAAATGACTGCCCTCAAGTGTTCCAGTGACAATACCTGGTACCAAACCCACATTACTGGCTTTGTTTTGGGCTGTTTAAGGCTTTGTTAGTGGGGTGGGAAGGCAATGGCATCCCACCCCAGTACTCTTGCCTGGAAAATCCCGTGGACGGAGGACCCTGGTGGGCCGCAGTCCATGGGGTCGCTGAGAGTCGGACACGACTGAGCGACTTCACTTTCACTTTTCACTTTTATGCATTGGAGAAGGAAATGGCAACCCACTCCAGTGTTCTTGCCTGGAGAATCCCAGGGACGGGGGAGCCTGGTGGGCTGCCGTCTATGGGGTCGCACAGAGTCGGACACGACTGAAGCGACTTAGCAGTAGCAGTAGCAGTGGGGTGGGAGAGGAGGACTATAGAAGGACAGAGAAGAAAGGAAAAAAGAAGGAAAATATACTCACTGGCTCTCACAGTTAGGACAGTAAGGAATTGTGAAATAACTTCTTGGAAATATTTTATGCTTGGACAAAAAACATAAAAGGTTAAACTATCCCATTCTGAGAACTAGAATTAGAAATCATGTGTGATTGCTAATACCACAAAAAGGAAAAAATCTTAACACCATCCTTAACCATAGCCTTGGTAATTACTTCTATTGAAGGATATTCTACAAAATCTCTTAGATGTCATGTCTTCAGTCAACTGACTGTAAAATCTTCAAAACATTATTCATTGTCTGGAAGCTATTTAATTCTACTGTACACTATACATATTTTATTATTATTATTTTTTGGCCATTCCCCTACCAGGGACAGAACCCATGCCCCACCGACCCCCTGCCCCTCAGTGGAAGCAGAGTCTAAACCAATGGACCACCAGGAAAGTTCCATCATATATATTTTAATGATGTTTTTGCCGTGCTCAGCTGCTAAGTCATGTCTGACTGAGACCACATGGACTGTAGCCTGCCAGGCCCCTCTGTCCATGGGGTTTTCCAGGCAAACATACTGGAGCAGGTTACCATTTCCCACTCCAGGGGATCTTCCCAATTCAGGGATGGAACTCGAGTCTCCTGTGGCTCCGGCATTGGCAGGTGATTCTTTACCACTGTACCACCTGTGAAGCCTTATTTTAATGAGGCTACTCATTAAAAAAAAAAAAAAAAAAAAGGTCTGAACAAAGAACTTCTATATCTGCGCCTGCTCCGTGAAACACAATGATAACTGCCGCTCTTTCTAAAGCCTTTAAAACACACAGTTTAAATAAAACTTTTTGGGGAAGAAAAAAAATGGCTCAAAAATAAAAGACTGTACTTTTTTTTTAATGGGATGCATGTTCCCCTCACTTGACAAATATGGCTTATATTTCTTGGAAATTAGTGATAAAAAGTCACATGTTTAACAGTTATAGTTTCATGATGACTACAAAAGTTGATTTCACATTACAGAAACAAAACAACAACAAATCACCAAGAACAGAGGCTGGAAATGCCTGCACAGCTGAAAACGGTGTTCATTTACAACTTCAAAAGAAAAAATTGCCAGGCCCTAAACAGTTGATCCCTGTAGGAATTTTCACGTTATCCACCTCGTGGAGGTTAAACCAACAGCAGAACTATTGACATTCAACAGCAGTAGAGTCTCCAAAGGCTTCATTTCAAGGCTGTCCTTGAAAAGCTCGTGTTGAAGTAATGAAAATAAAGTTGGTGGCCCTTCCCACAACGTGCATTCTAGCCTTCCCCACTTTCTAAATTTCAAAGTGAACCTGAGCTACAAGGAAGACTGGGCAACTGTGAACCATGCACCACAGAACAAGAGGCAGAAAGGCGGCTGATGAACCCTGACCATCCTCCACTGACCGTCTCTTTACAAGGGAGGGAAGGGACTTAGTCCACGTATTGCCCTGAAGGACAACAGGTTACACATGGAACTCATCTTCATTTAATTATCACAAACCACTGAAAATACCCAATCCTCTGGGCGCTGCATGAGGTGGAGTCTGTCAGTGAAGTGGGGCTAACATTTCTGTGATGAGGCCAGCTGGTTTTGCTTTGACCACAAGCTTAAAAACATCAACCAAGACAACTAAAAAATACTCCAAACCCCCTTCCCATGCTAAAGCTAAACGCAGGAGAAAATGTAATAAACTATGATACATGGTTTACGTGTAACCAAAATTCTTAACAGAGAAGCATTTCTTTTCATTTCAGGAAGGTATTTCCTTCCAACTGGATTTCTGTTTTCATGATAAAGGTTGTGTCTATTTTACAGACCAGATATGAAATGTGTTAATTACAATGATGACTCTGTACTTTATAAAAAATGTCTTTAAAATTATGCCATAATGTTTTCTGTTTGGGACCATCGACAAACATTTACTGAACTAGCGTAAAATGTAACCTGGCGTATCTGGGCAGCAGCTGCTTTTTATTTTTGTAGCATGATGTGTAAAAAGAAAACTACACATTTTTAAAATCCACAACCCTCAACCAGCATTTATAGTTCTTCCTGGCTCACAGTTTTAAAAGCACAGAGATAACTCAAAAATGTTGCCTCATCCATACTTTCAAATGGCATTTGCCATAATGATGTGGAAAGGTAAGGGACTAATGTGAAATTTGAGATTAACACTGGTCAAAAGTAATTGGGTTTTTAATAACACTAAGGAAGAATAGGCATTGGTGACTTGGACAGGATCTATGTTCAAAATAAATATATGAGATTTTTTTTTCTGCCAAGATAAAGGCAATAACACATGAAAATATATTCAACATCATCAATCATTGGGGAAATGCATCGTAAAACCACAATGAATTACCAATTAAAAAAATTTTTTTTAATTGACTGTACCCTGTGTTGGTGAGGATGTGGAGTAAACGGAAGGCTCATACTTTGCTGGTGGGGATAGAAAATGGCACAGTCTGCAAAACAACCTGGCAATTTTTTAAGAAGTTAAACACCCATATGCGAGCCATCTAGTTCACTCTTAGATATTTACCTCAGGGATACAAAAACAGATCTACACAAAGACTTATGCACAAATGCTTACAGCGCCTTGTAGTATCCTAAAACTGGAAACAACTTCAGTGTCCTTCAACAGATGAACAAAAAGATTGTGCCACATCCATTTGATGGAATACTGCTCAGCAGTAAAAAGGGAAAATGGTGATAAATTCAATGATGTGATGTGGATCAAATCTTAAAAGCATTATCCCAAGTGAAAAAAAAATCCAGGCAAAAAAATACACAAGTATAACTCCATTTATATAAAACTGCAGAATATGCCAACACATCTATGGTGACAAGAGCACATTAAGAGATTATCCAGAGACAAGGATGGAAGGAGGATAGGGTAAAAGGGGCCCAAGAAAACTCATGGGGTAAAAGAAATGCTTAATGTGACTGTGGTGTGGGTTTCACAAGCACTTTCACAACACCCTAAATTCTGTCTGTTGTTCCTTTAGGAAGCTGAGAGGAGAACATTTCAAACCATGGTAATAAGAAGGCAACTGGAGCTCAAAGCATGAGCCAGCTGCGAGCCACAAAGCCTGGTCTTCTCGTGTGCACAGCCGTTTGCATCTTCATTTTTATTTATTTAAGGAATCTGACTCCCGAGGAAGCAGAAGAGGAACCCACCCACCCAGCGGTGGTGGAATGCGGCTTCTATCCAGATGAACTGTGCTCGGCTTTGTTTGAAAGGAAAGAGGCAGCTCCCCAGATTGCAAAGTTCTGTAGAAACCCTCATGGATCTGAAATACTTGCTCATTTACACAGACCAGGAAATTGCTCCAGGATTTCCCAGGAGTTGCATTTCATAAGCAGACCCCTGTCTGCAGAGGAGGGCAGCTTCTCTTTAGCATATATTATAACTATTCATAAGGAGCTGGCTATGTTTGTGCAGCTACTCAGGGCTGTTTATGTGCCTCAGAATGTTTACTGTATTCATGTGGATGAAAAGGCCCCAAAGAAGTATAAGACTGCGGTGCAATCCCTGGTTAACTGTTTTGAGAACATTTTTATTTCATCAAAGAGAGAGAAAATGGCTTACACTGGGTTTAGAAGACTACAGGCAGATATTAACTGTATGAGAGACCTAGTGCATTCCAAATTTCAATGGAACTATGTCATTAATCTCTGTGGACAGGACTTTCCAATCAAAACCAACAAAGAAATCATACACTACATCAGAAGCAAATGGAAGGATAAAAATATCACTCCCGGAGTAATCCAGCCACCAAGCATTAAATCTAAGACAAGTCAGAGCCATCTTGAATTCAGCCCTGAAGGAAACATCTACGTGTCTCCAAATGCAGGATTTGAGGTTGAGCCACCCCATAACTTAACCATTTATTTTGGAAGTGCTTACTATGTATTAACGAGGAAGTTTGTGGAATTTGTGCTGACAGACATCCGCGCAAAAGACATGCTCCAGTGGTCCCAAGACATCCACGGCCCAGAACGACACTACTGGGTGACTCTGAACCGACTGAAAGGTAAAAACTATCCAGCAGAGGGGTGTCTGTGCAGGCCAGAGGCAACAGCAGACGTGTACCCTTGAAAATTCTATTTCAGCTCTTTGACTTGGCAAACAGCTCTACATATTCTGCAGGACCTCCCACTTGGGTGGTCGTTGGGAGGGGTTGAGGTGCAGGGTGTCTCTGCTTTTAGGGGTCTGCCAGGCTCACTGCTTTGTTCCCTCTCCAGAAGAAGTGCCAGCATGCTGCGACTCCCCAAATAGAGCCCTTTGAAAATTTTGAGCACAGATCACTGGAAAGTTCTGCCTTTCTTCATTTACTTATTAGATACTGCTGAATACCTACTCGTACTATATATCATGCTGCTGCTAAGTCGCTTCAGTCGTGTCCGACTCTGTGCGACCCCATAGACGGAAGCTCACCAGGCTCCCCTGTCCCTGGGATTCTCCAGGCAAGAACACTGGAGTGGGTTGCCATTGCCTTCTCCAATGCATGAAAGTGAAAAGTGAAAGTGAAGTCGCTCAGTCGTGTCCGACTCCTAGCGACCCTTTGGACTGGAGTCTACCAGGCTCCTCCATCCATGGGATTTTCCCGATATATCATGCTAGGGCTCTTTAAGAATGGAAAATATTAAAACTAGCTATTGTATGTGGGTAGGTAGGTTTTCTGAGAGGCAGAGGGAAATATGATGCTTTCCTTTAAATGGGGCTTGTTTGCTCTTTACATAAATTGACTGGCTCCAACTGGGGACGTGCCTTCAAGCTTGAATAGCTAAGTGAATAGGTCCAGGAAGATGGTGCAAACAATGAGTCCAGTAGAAATGGGTTAGGATCTTTTTAACCACTGAAAATCCTTTCAAATTACCCCAGAGAGCTCTCCTTTGTGCAGACAAGGGCATGCATTCTGAGTGAGGTGAGGCTTTCTTTCCACCTGCTCCCTGTGTACCTGCCTGTCTTCTCCCTTAGATGCTCCGGGCTCCACCCCAAATGCTGGCTGGGAAGGAAACATTCGAGCTGTTAAATGGAGAAATAAGGAGGGAACAGTTCACGAAGGCTGTAAAGGTAAAAACAAAACCCAAGGGAGCTCCCTGGTGGCCTAATGGGTTAGGACTTCAGGCTTTCAACTGCTGGGGCCCGGGTTCCATCCCTGGTCTGGAAACAGATTTCGCAAGCCAACCAACTCAGGAAAACAAAAAATAAAAACAAAAACAAAACACACACCACAGGATGCCTTCAAATTTTACAAAAATTGTACAACTGCTGCCTCAGTAACAGTAGGAAAAGGCTAATGGTCATGTATGAGATGATCCAATTAGCATGGTGTCAATTTTTAAAAAAACTTCTAACTACTCTCCAGACAGAAAAGTACACAAATTCTAAGAATCTGAGTCAATAAATTTTCACAAAGAGAACACACAACAGGACTGCAACTTCCAAAGTTTTCAGATAAAAATACATCAGCTATCTGGCTTTCCCCCGACTTGCTCCTAGAATTCAAACCCAAACATTTATTTAAAATGAGCTCCCTGCCTCCCTGGGTCTATCAGAACAAAACGACTGGATAAGCCAAGTCTGTGCTCCTTGGTGGGAGCCAAGCACCAGCCAGCACACCTCACACTGCCAACACAATTCCTGCAGAACAAAGATCTCTGCTTTGCCCTCAGGAGGCTCTCCCCCGGGAACTGTGAATTCTTTTGCCCCTTTGACTGGTGTCCCAGAGGTTTTAGTTACTGGGACAAAACACAGAAGCCAGATGGGGGTGGAGGAGAGAGCGGAGTCTCTGTTCTGTGAACAGTCTGGAAGAGAATTAGCAGGCTGCAAGGGGGTTCTCAGGCTCATCATCAGTTTGGGGAGATCCCCTCCGGGTTGAAGAGCCAGAACCTGGCTCCTGGAGAGCGATTCGAGCCTACTCTCCTGGGCTGGCTCTCCCCACCCACCCAGACCTGCGATGTGAAGACGGCAGAGACGGGCAGACAGTCTCAGGGAGGAAATGACGGATGACGATTCACAACGTGACACGGATGGGGTCCAGTAGAAAGATGGCAAGTTCTCTGGTGCACACACGGAAGGGAAAACAGAGCATGCATGACCTCTGTGGGCCTGGAGCTCGTGGTGGACAAAGAACTCGCGGAGACTGCAGCAAATCCCTGCGTGAGTCAGTTCTTCACATCAGGGGGCCAGAGTGTTGCAGCTCATGACGACCTAAAATTCTAAAGAATTCACCTATAGCAGCCATTAAAGACTTCACAAATCACTAACCAAATGAACAGAAGCTTCCCTTCCATCACAAGTTCAAAGTTGAAAATAAAAGTCCCTTTCAAAGCACTTGTGGAAATCACGTTTAACCTGAACTTGCAAAAAGCAGAGAGGCCTGAGAGATGACCTTAGAAGTGTGTCACTTGTCCACGTACATGTACACTGACAACAAAACAAAGGCAGCTAAGCTTCTGTGTTCTCTTTGCAGGTCACTACGTCCAGGACACCTGTGTGTACGGACCAGGAGACTTGCCATGGATCATTCAATCACCTTCTCTGTTTGCCAACCAATTTGACTCGACCGAGCCTCTTGTGGTCTCCTGCCTGGAGCGGTGGCACAGACTCAGAGTTCTAAGGCAGGCAGAGGGCCCTGTGGAGCCTCACTGGCATTTCCAACGGGAGAGCCATTTTAATAGGGAACTGAACCGCTGAGTCGAAAGTTATAGAGACTGTTTGCTTTCTTATTGGTATCATTCTGTTTTCTTGACTTGAAATCAGAGAACATTCAACCAAAAAAGAATGGAAAAATAATTCCTTGACAGAAGTTAGTCCTAAAATGAATTTAGAAACTTGCTACTGACAAAGACTCTGCTATTGATGATAAGCCGCTTTCACAGTTTAGAGAAAGAAATCACAAGAGAAAAAATAATCCAAAGTTCCACTGGTGACTAGATAAGTGATATGGAGGCCTGACTGCCTCACTAAACAGTTAATGGAAATCAAGATTCTCCAAACACATAGATCCAGGCGCAAGTGAGAGTAAGAATGTATCTTGTCTTAAAAGATACTATTGTGTATGAGATTCTAATAAAGAACAAACTCCCACTGAAAATGAAAATATGCTTCTAGCAGTCCTGGGGTTTGGCTAGGAACAATGTAACTTTGTTCTAGAAATCCTAGAAAAACAAGGAAGAGTCTACTTCCTTTGGGTAAAAGCAAATTATGGAGTTGAAACATAACTTCTTACAAAGGCTGCCCCCAAGTTTCTGCCAGCTTGCAGCTGCGATGATGGGATGGTATCTAAGCTGTCTACACCAGTCACAACCACAGGTAGCGCTGGGCATCTGAAATGTGGCTGGAGTGACTGATCAAGTGAACTTTAACTTTAAAAACTTTAATTAATTAAAATTTAAATAGTCACAATAGCTGGTGGTTACCATACAGAACAGCACAGGTCAAAGGCGTGGATGGTCTTACTTCTCTCTACTCAAAGATTCAGGGCTTTCAAAAATCCACAAACCTTTGTTGTTTTGTCGAGAACTTTTTATATACTCTTTCAAAAAGAGCCCATGGCATCATACAGGGCTGCTGCTGCTGCTAAGTCGCTTTAGTTGTGTCCGACTCTGTGCGACCCCATAGACGGCAGCCCACCAGGCTCCCCCATCCCTGGGTCTCTAGGCAAGAACACTGGAGTGGGTTAGAAACATACAACTATTAAACAGCACAACTTAAAACAACTAAAATAAGGGAAAAGCAGGAACCATAGGACAGGACACTAAAGAAATAAACACATAATTCAAGGACAAAGCATACCCTTCAGTGAACTGACACTTCTTAAACGCAGAAACTAAATGAGATTCCACTTAAGTCAATGAAAACGGCCCTTGAAAAGCATGAAACTACACAGAAGGAAAAGCGGCTCTGAAAGCAGAGTCTGCAAATCAAACTTGAGCTAATCATAGCACATTGAAATTTCCATTGAAACAAATATTTCTTCCCCAAAGATATGTGATTCCAGGGAAAGCGCACAATAGAAGGTTAGGACCATCAGAGAACGTGAGCGCCCCAGACAGCCTGCTTACAGGCAGACACAGAGTTGATGGTCATGGTCTGAGTGGTTGTTCAGAAAGCTCAGGTTCACCACAATCGTGTCCCCTACATTTTATAAACCCCAGAACACTTTTAAATTAAATTAAATAAAAAATAAAAAAGAAGCTTACATTGTTTCAAATTACTTAAAAGATAAGCTTCCCTTCATTTCAATGTCAATTCATAGAACACAAATTCACACAACTGCCCTCAAAAACCTCAAATACTGCAACAAATCATTTCTGTAACAGCGAGATAAAAAATAAGAATAATAAGGTAACTTAAAGATAGGGACTTCCCTGGTGGTCCAGCGGCTAAGACTCTGCCCTCCCAGTGCAGGGAGCCTGGGTTCTATCCCCAGTGAGGGAACTGGATCCTGCATGCTGCACTAAGACAAGTGCAGCCACATAAATAAAAAACAACTTAAAGGTACAGAGGAACCAAGAGGGCTTCCCTGGTGGCTCAGTTGGTAAAGAATCCCCCTGCAGTGCAGGAGACCTGAGTTCCATTCCTGAGTTGGGAAGATACCCTAGAGAAGGAAACAGCAACCCATTCCAGTATTCTTGCCTGGGAAATCCCATGGACAGAAGATCCTGGAGGGCTACAGTCCTTGAGGTTGCAAGAGTCGGACACGACTAAGCAACTAAACCACCACCACAGTGGAATGAAGCAGTGTGAGATTTGGGGAAGCACGCTGGTGTTAGTGCGGCATCAGGGCACTTATTTCCCAGGAGGCCAAGACAAAGCCACAGCCTCCATGGACATGAGAACCAGCGGGAAGCTGCTGCGCTCTCTACCCTGAGCCAGCCTCTGACTGTGTTTATTCGTCACGTAAAAGAACAAAATCAAATCACATGTAAAACAAAGTCTGAACAATATTTCTAAGGACTGTATCTTAAAGGTGATGGTGAGACAAATAGGGATCTTGAGATAATTTCTCTAAGTTTCCGGGAACAGAACCTGCTTGTGAACATGTAGAGTCTACTGTTCAATTTTCCTATTGTGTTTTCCTTACATGTAAAAATTTAAAGCTGCCAGTGCTGTATGCTATATGATTTCCTAAGGCTTACTATTCACCGAGACCATGAAGATGGCAGAAAGCAAACAACTGAAGGAGGCCGGGCCCGAGAAGCAGAATTCACCACCCGCTTTTGAAGTACCTCCTTCTTTATTTTCTCCCCTTTCCACTCTGCTTACTCCATGATAAAAACTAAAACAAAACAAAAAACCAGGGTACGAGTGTAAATTTTTGTTTCACTTCTGACTTTAAAACATCCACACCCTGCGCTCAGCTGTCACAAAGTCTAACTAAACAAAGCCAGGTCAGCAGGCCAAATGTTACTGCCCACACTTCTATTGATGAGCGCTTTCCAACTGTGATGCTGGAGAAGACTCTTGAGGGTCCTTTGGACAGCAAGGAGATCAAACCAGTCAATCCTAAAGGAAATCAACCTGGAATCCTCACTGGAAGGACTGATGCTGAAGATGAAGATCCAATACTTTGGCCACCTGATGCAAAGAGCTGACTCACTGGACAAGACCTTGATGTTGGCAAAGACTGAGGGCAGGAGAAGAGGTTAAAAGAGGAAGAGATGGTTAGATGGCATCATCGACTCAATGGATATGAGTTTGAGCAAACTCTGGGAGACAGTGAAGGACAGGGAAGCCTGGTGTGCTGCACTCCATGAGGTGGCAAAGAGTCAGACATGACAGTCAGACATGACTGAGACACCACCACCACCTTTAACATCCAGGTCAGCTTCTCAAGCTTACCTGTGTATACAAATCCCATGGGAGGCTCTTGTTAAAATGAAGTTTTCAATTCCGCAGGTCTGAGGAGAGGCCTGGGAGTCTGTGTTTCTTAAAAAACAAAAGCAAAACCCTCCCAGGTGATGCCAGTATTCGCAGAACCATGGCTCATGTTTTGAGTAACAAGCACACCATTTATTTTGCAATCCGTGGTTACTCCAACGTGTTTCTTATTACAAGCAGGGATGAACACAGTGGGGAATACTATTAGTTTTGTGGCTAGTGCTTTGTTTACCATAAAACAGAAAAACCTAGCAACTACATCTCTTTGGTCTCTATTTCCTGAAGTCAAGCGCACAGTGTGTATTTTAGAACACAGAACCAGGGCAACTTCAAACCCTGGAGTCTCTTCTGGTGAACCAAAAGGCCCAATGTTCATGGAATTACAGAGGGAAAAGTGGAGAAAGTGCACATCCTCAGCATCACTCCTGATACTGTTCTTTTTAAAAACGTAACATTCTATCGTGTTTGTTTACGTGTTTATTCCTTCCTGTTTCCGAGAAAGGTGTTCTTGTGCAGAGGAAACACAGTTCTAACCACTGGACTGCCAGAGAAGTCCCTGACACCGTTCTAATGACACTGGTTCCTCTAAATTTCGAACATTACCTAAAACATGAAAAATACTTGCTTTAGATTTCCACACTGTGGCCTTATCTCCCTTCATTCACATTTTCACAACGCACCACAGCTCCTGAAACTGCACCATAATTCCTCCTTTGGGTACTTGGGCAGAAATGGTTGGTGTTCACCTCTTCTTCTGGAGTGTCCAGCTAGAAGTCAATCCCTAGGTTCCTGCAGGTAGGTGTGGTCATGTGACTAAGTTCTGGCCAATGGCATGTGAGCAGAAGCAGTAAGTACTATACCCAGGTCTGGTTCATAAAATACAAGGCTCTCAGTGTTGGCTGCGTGAGTGACTAAATGAATGATGCCCACCAAGGGCACCACAGACTGTCCCAGGCTCTAATTTTCTAAACCGTATAGTGTTATCAGTTGAATTATGCTCCCCCACCTCCCCAAAAAAGTTGAGGTCCTAACCCCCAGGATGTTAGAATGTCACGTTCTGCAGATGCAGTTAGTTAAGATGCAGTCACTGCGTGGGCTGGTATTATTATAAAAAAGGGGGTAATTGAGACACAAAGACACGCTCCACAGAGGGAAGACTGTGCCAACAGACACAGGGAGAGGCAGCTATGAACAAGCCAGGGAGAGAGGTCTGCAACAGATCTTCCCCTCTCTGCCCTCGGGAAGAACCAGCCCAGCCAACACTATAACTGCAGACTTCAAGGCTCCAGAAGGGTAAGAAACTAAATGTCTGTTTAGGTCACCCAGTCTGCAGCGCCTGGTTACAGAAGCCCTAGCAAACTAATACACAGAGTACTCAACCTACCTCTGTGTGCAAAGGCGATTTTTAAGGAGATGACCTAAGTGAAAAGAGTAAAATATTACTCTTCTGATGACAGACTGATTTTTGTGTGTGTGTGTGTGTTGAATAAAGTTTTATTAAAGTGTAAAGAGATTGAGAAAGCTTCTGACAGACATCAGAAGGGGTCAGAAAGAGTGCCCGCTGCTAGTCTTTACCAAATGTCACTAGCAGTCTGCTAATTAGAGAAAGGAAATGTCTCAAAACTCAAGGAATAGCACCAGGCCCCTCACCCACAGCATGCATTTTGAGATAAACTTCGAACAAGGTGAGGGGTCCCGGGCCATAAAATGATTGACAGACTGATTTTTAAGGGAAGCTGGTCCCTAAGGTTGGTTCCTGGGTTATATAGCCAGGGTCCCGTCTTGACTGTGGGCAGTCTCGGCTACCCTGCGGCCCCTGTTAGGTGGTAGGAGGAGCCAGCACTCCGGTTCTCACCTGGTCCTGGCTGCTGCTTGTGCAATCCTGACGAGGTCACTTCCCCCTTCCCCCTGCTTCCTTCCCTTCCCTTGAAGAGCTGGACGGTGACTTTCAGAAGCTGACTAGCACTTTGTTCCGAGCCACCAACAGAATGACTTCACAGTTCCCGAGTGGCACTGCCTTTCCATGAAATAACATCAATTTTTCTGCAGAGCTGTTCTGCAGAGCACACTCCCTGTTCTGCTGTAGGTCTGTCACAACGGCGACCACCAAGGACATCCAGGGTCAGCCAGAGAAGACAACTACACACCGATCTAAGAGACGGTCACCCACTGTGGGTGAGGTGAAAAAGCCTGATTCCTTTAGATCACTGAGCCTCCCAGCAGAAATCAAAAAACCAAGAAAGAAAGAAAAGAAATACGTGAGGGCTCCACACTAATCCTGAAATCCTGACGTAGGGAGCGGGGACTTAACAAACCACTGCGGTGACTCTACAGCGAGGCCTGGGCTGGGAACCACTAGTTTAGGGCCTCGCACTGCTTTAAGATTTCCGCTTCATTTCCCACCTTCTCATATTTACATTCTTTCAAGCAAGCTTCCAGAGCGCACCTGTGGATGTGTCTGACACAGACAACGCCTCACATACCACTTGTTAAAACATACACACACTTGAACACAGAGAGGTTCCTCTCCCGCTCATGGGAACCCCAGGCCAGCTGAGTTGCCTCTCCTTCCGACGCTTCTCTCACAGGCTCCTTTTTCTTACTTGCTCTTGTTTAGTCTTTTCTCTCTGTCCATCTTGCACAGACCTACAGACTGTTGCCCCCAGGGCTCTCTGCTGCTGCAAAGGCATCAACAGCTCCCGATGACAGCACTGCCCTCCTGCTTCCACCCACCGGCAGCTGCTCCTCAGCCTGGTGCTCCTAGATTCCACCAGGCAGTCTGACTCACACCCCTGGCTTCTCCCTGCTCCTGAGCGGCCCAGGCAGTTGATGGCACCTTAAGCCCCCACCTTCTCAGGCTGCCTGGGCACTTCCTCTCCTGAATGCGGCTGCGGCTCTTCCTCTCCCACTTATTGCCACCCCCACAGCGCGCCCACCATCACTAACGGTATCTCTTAAACTGCAGGCCTTCCCCTGCCTAATGTACTGTCAGCATCTTAATATTTTTCTTCAAATCTACCCATTTTTTCTTAAATTTACTTGAAACATTAACTTGATCTTGCTAAGTATAAAAACAGTGTGTGTGTGCACACGCTAAGTCACGTCTGTCTCTTTGCAACCCCATGGACTGTAGCCCACCGGGTTCCTCTGACCATGGGATTTAGGAAGCATAAAAATGCAGAGAACAAATCTCTGGAGGCTCTGAGTGTAAGGCCCATTCTCCTGGGAGCTCAGTGAGTGTTGGAGATGCATTAAAATCATTCCAGGACCAAATGGAGACTTTTCCTGCAGGGCAGGCACATGACAGAAGGCGCGGGAAATGGGAGCTGCTGTCCTGCCACGCAATGTCTCGTGAGGACGTCTGGGGTCCTTCCTGTGGTCCCCACACCAGCACTCCTACACTGACAGTGACGTCCCAATCTCTAGGAAAGCCTGCCTCTAAGGCCTAGAACAAATGCCTCCTCCTTCATAAAGCCATTTCTCACCAGCATGGCCAGAAAGTTCTCTGCCCCCTAAACTCCAATAACATCCTTACATCCACTTGGCAACTGGCCTCAAGAAACAAAGAAGGGAATGGCAACCCATTCCACTGTTCTTGCCTGGAGAATCCCCATGGACAGAGGAGCCTGGCAGGGAGTCCACAGGACTGCAAAGAGTTGGACACAACTTACTGACTAAACAACAACTCAAGAAACAAAGTAGAACATGATTTTTCATATAACTTGATTTCTGTAGGACCTCAGTCTCCTTAAGCGCAGGGACCAAGCCATCCACATCCCACGTTCCCTGGGAACCCCTGTAACATCGTCTTTAATACTGGAGACATAATCAATACTAGACAATAAACAACATGGATTGATTCCTAAATGCATTCTTTAAATTTCTCTTTTTTTGGTAAAAGTTTAATGAGACAGATTCCAAATTTTGTGATGGGCTCGATCCATAATAACCCCAAAGTGGAAACAACTAGATGCTCCCCGACTTCTTCACCACCCATCATCTTCTGTCTGCCTTTGAGCCTCAAATTAATGAAATCACATTTCAGTGAGTCCTCCTCTGCGTCTGGCTTCTTTGCAGAGAAGTCATTCTGAAACTAAAGTCATCCAGCCTAGCTGGAAGCTGCCCTCAGCTTCCCACTGCTCTGAGGATAAAATCCACAAGCCCCTGTGTGGCCACCCGGGCCTACAGAAGGTGACCCCGGCCTAGCCCTCCACCTCACCCACTTCTCCTCTCCCGACCCACCCTCCACCACACTTTCTGTTCCTTTAACTAGCAAAATCCTCTGCCACTTCTGAGTTTAGGCACAAACTTTCCTCAGCAGCTCCTTACTGCCCTCAGGTCTTAACTCAAACCTGCAGAGCCACCTCCACTGACCGCTGGGAGGTCTTGCTCCCTCTGGTACCTCAGCCTCTGCGTTTCATTCCTGGCTGCTGTCACAATCAGCATTACCTTACTCAGTTACCTGAGTGTCTCTCCAACTGGAAAGTGGGCTCCATAAAGGCAGGGATTGGATCAATCTTACCTACCATGTACCCCATTCCACAGTTGCTAGGATGGGGCTGGCTCATGACAGCTGTTTTATGAAAGCTGCTGAATCAAATAACTCACAACAGGGAGACACATCATCTTAGGAAGCCTAAGGAAACTCAAGCAGAGCTAATGTGGGTGAAAATGCAGTCAGTTGTTGGCATCCATGACATTAAAATAAATGCAAGGTTCTCCATGGACAGGCAGGACACAGAGGTCCCAGGCTGTGCAGCAACCCTGGAGAGCAAAGTCCTCTGTAACGTCTCATGTGAGCTGAGCGGGCACTCTTACATTACATGTGTGCTCATGGGTGTGAGCGTCTACTGAGTATGTCCAACATGCCTGGACAGAACAAGCCAAGGGTGAAGAGACAGACAAGCCCTGCTCCAACTTTCAAACATGTCCCAGCAGAGCACAGGGGATGGTGAGGGCAGTGGAGACACACTGTGAGCCTGCAGTGACAGACGCGCACCATTGCATCCTTGTCCCAGCTCAAGAATGCTCGCTGCCAAGCATGGACCCTAACATGAAGGGGCCTCAGGTGATGGTGAGGGATCATGATAGGTTCATTAACCGGAATGAATACACCACTGGCGCGGACGGAGATACAGGGAGAGGCCGTGCACATATCGGGGTAGAGGGTCTGTGAGAAACCCTTTACTTTCCTCTTAATTCTGCTATGCACGTCAAACTGTTCTAAAAATAAAGTCCTATTTATAAAAATAAAAAAAGAAAATGAGAAAGAAGAAACTCTCATAGTCTAGTGGGAAAAGTACCACACAATCAGCAGGTACATTCTGATGAGATCCGTGGGATAACCAGGTGCCCAGGGAATGGGGAAGGAGGCTGGGTTCACACAGGAAGCAACGGCTCTGAACTAAGGTTGTGGAAGCAGGCCTCCACCCGCTAGAGGGAATAAAGGCACCAGAGAGGACAGGTGGGCAGGGACACGGCACCACAGGTGGTCTGAGTCTCTACCTCAGAGGAGGGGATAGAAGATGGAGTCAAAGCAAGGCTGGGGATGGAAGGGTTTTATGCAGAGAAGCTGATGAGATCCATGTCTCAGGAAGAATTGAAAGATGCTGAAATAACACACGGAGGGAAGGACCCCAAACCATCTGATGTCTTCAGCTACTGAGAAGGAACAAATGATGTAAACAACTCACCGTGTGACAAACTTCTGCTTTGATCTCTTTTAGGGCTCGCTCAGAAAACACGCAACCACAGCATCGGAGGAAGCAAAACCTGGAGAGAGAATCCAACATGGAGAATGACTTAACTAACAACTTAAAAATTATTACCCACATTATCGATTAATATTTATTCTGTTTACACAAAGGCCAAGAATCACAAAGAGAAAAACAATTTTATCTGATTCCCTTAAGAAAAAAAATAATCAGTGTGTCCTAAACAAATAAATAAGTACAGACCCACACATGGGGTATCCCCCACTTTTTGAAAGTGTGCTTTAGGAAACTTCATTCTTTACGAAAGACCTACACTTTCATGTTTTCAAAAGACCTACATGAGCACCTATTTTTACTAATGAAAAATTGAAAGTGAATTTTTCCTTCTATGAAATAAGGCAAAAAAGCAGAAAACAGCACTCAGTGTTTGTTTTGCAGAGAGCTGTTATACAGGCAGCTTGCCTCCAAACTCCTTCCAGCCAACTACATTCACCATCTCAGCATCAAGCTGCCATAGCTCTGAATTATGTCTGTGAGCATCAGGCCTTTATCTCTATTTATTTTGTGCATGTGTAAGCAAGGTGTGTCCTAAGGTAACTGCTTCTTCATTTTATAAGAAAAATTCTTATAAAAATTGCTCTAGGAAGGCAAGCAAGCATCGGACAAATTTAGGGAAAGCAGCTACTTTTCAGATAGAGGAGAAACTCCGTATATTGAAATTAAAACTACAAACACAGGAAACAGTTCCACTCCCACCTCCTTGCAATAATCCTTTGGAAAAAACACTAACGACAAAAATAAATAAATGAATTTTTAAAAAACTCCACAAAAGTCAAAAGACAGAATAGGAACTCACAGAGAAAATATTTTAAATATATATGAGACTCAGAGCTTTTTTTTTGGCCACTACATGCAGCATGTGGGATCTCAGTTTCCCAACCAGAAATTGAACCCACGTTCCCTGTATTGGAAGGACACAGTCATAACCACTGGACCAGCAGGGACGTCCCAAGATTCAGAGTTTATGAATATTCAAAATGGTATTTAAAAGCAATAATAAACAATACAGAAAAATGGGCAAATGGCCTTAACATGTGGTTGACAAGACAAACATAAACAGTCAGAACACATAAAAGATGCTTAATCCCCATCTGTGAAAAGAGAAGTGAAAAGCAAAGGAGAAAAAGAAAGATATAAGCATCTGAATGCAGAGTTCCAAAGAATAGCAAAGACAGATAGGAAAGCCTTCCTCAGCCATCAATGCAAAGAAATAGAGGAAAACAACAGAATGGGAAAGACTAGGGATCTCTTCAAGAAAATTAGAGATACCAAGGGAACATTTCATGCAAAGATGGTCTCAATAAAGGACAGAAATGGTATGGACCTAACAGAAGCAGAAGATATTAAGAAGAGGTGGCAAGAATACACAGAAGAACTGTACAAAAAAGATCTTCATGACCCAGATAATCACCATGGTGTGATCACTTACCTAGAGCCAGACATCCTGGAATGTGAAGTCAAGGGGGCCTTAGAAAGCATCATTACGAACAAAGCTAGTGGAGGTGATAAAATTCCAGTGGAGCTATTTCAAATCCTGAAAGATGATGCTGTGAAAGTGCTGTACTCAATATGCCAGCAAATTTGGAAAACTCAGCAGTGGCCACAAGACTGGAAAAGGTCAGTTTTCATCCCAATCCCAAAGAAAGGCAATGCCAAAGAATGCTCAAACTACCGCAAAATTGCACTCATCTGACACGCTAGTAAAGTAATGCTCAAAGTTCTCCAAGCCAGGTTTCGGCAATACATGAACCGTGAACTTCCAGAAGTTCAAGCTGGTTTTAGAAAAGGCACAGGAACCAGAAATCACATAGCCAACATCCGGTGGATCATCGAAAAAGCAAGAGAGTTCCAGAAAAACATCTATTTCTGCTTTATTGACTATGCCAAAGCCTTTGACTATGCTGATCACAATAAACTGTGGAAAATTCTGGAAGAGATGGGAATACCAGACCACCTGATCTGCCTCTTGAGAAACCTATATGCAGGTCAGGTAGCAACAGTTAGAACTAGACATGAACAACAGACTGGTTCCAAATAGGAAAAGGAGTACGTCAAGGCTGTATGTTGTCACCCTGTTTATTTAACTTCTATGCAGAGTACATCATGAGAAATGCTGCACTGGAAGAAACACAAGTTGGAATAAAGATTGCCGGGAGAAATATCAATAACCTCAGATATGCAGATGACACCACACTTATGGCAAAAAGTGAAGAGGAACTAAAAAGCCTCTTGATGAAAGTGAAAGTGGAGAGTGAAAAAGCTGGCTTAAAGCTCAACATTCAGAAGACAAAGATCATGGCATCTGGTCCCATCACTTCATGGGAAATAGATGGAGAAACAGTGGAAACAGTGTCGGACTTTATTTTTCTGGGCTCCAAAATCACTGCAGATGGTGACTGCAGCCATGCAGCCATGAAATTAAAAGACGCTTACTCCTTGGAAGGAAAGTTATGACCAACCTAGATAGCATATTCAAAAGCAGAGACATTACTTTGCCAACAGAGTTCTGTCTAGTTAAGGCTATGGTTTTTCCAGTGATCATGTATGGATGTGAGAGTTGGACTGTGAAGAAAGCTGAGCACCGAAGAATTGATGCTTTTGAACTGTGGTGTTGGAGAAGACTCTTGAGAGTCCTTTGAACTGCAAGGAGATCCAACCAGTCCATTAAAAGGAGATCAGTCCTGGGTGTTCTTTGGAAGGACTGATGCTAAGGCTGAAACTCCAATACTTAGGCCATCTGATATGAAGAGCTGACTCATTGGAAAGGACTCTGATGCTGGGAGGGATTGAGGGCAGGAGGAGAAGGGGACAACGGAGGATGAGATGGCTAGATGGCATATTGACTGGATGGACATCAAGTTCAGTTTGAGTGAATTCCAGGAGTTGGTGATGGACAGGGAGGCCTGGTGTGCTGCGATTCATGGGGTCGCAGAGAGTCAGACACGACTGAACGACTGAACTGAACTGAACCCCCATCTATTAATTACACAAATGCATTTTAAACAAAGACACATACTGCTTTACCGATCAGGCAGTAATGAAAGAGTCTGAAGGTGACCAGCTGGAAACTTGTCTGGGGAAACAGGCACATGTGGGTGGGTGGGTGCAACACATTATAGCATTTCAGGAGGACGACTGGCAGCAGTGGGTAAAGCATCACTCTCTGAATTTCTCCTACAGAAACATTCCCTATGGAAACAAGTGTTCAGTTCAGTCACTCAGTTTTATCGGACTCTCTATGACCCCATGGACTGCAGCACGTCAGGGTTCCCTGTCCATCAACTTCCAGAGCTTACTCACTCATATCCATTGAGTCAGTGATGCCATCCACCCTTCTCATCTTCTATCATCCCCTTCTCCGCCCACCTTCAATTTTTCCCAGCATCAGCGTCTTTTCAAATGAGTCAGTTCTTCGAATCAGTTCAGTTCAGTCGATCAGCCCTGTCCGACACTTTGCGACCCCATGAATCGCAGCACGCCAGGCCTCACTGTCCATCACCAACTCCTGGAGTTCACTTAGACTCAGACTCATGTCCATCCAGTCAGTGATGCCATCCAGCCATCTCATCCTCCGTCGTCCCCTTCTCCTCCTGCCCCCAATCCCTCCCAGCATCAGAGTCTTTTCCAATGAGTCAACTCTTCATGTGAGGTGGCCAAAGTACTGGAGTTTCAGCTTTAGCATCATTCCTTCCAAAGAAATCCCAGGGCTGATCTCCTTCAGAATGGACTGGTTGGATCTCCTTGCAGTCCAAGGGACTCTTACGAGTCTTCTCCAACACCACAGTTCAAAAGCATCAATTCTTTGGCCCTCAGCTTTCTTCACAGTCCAACTCTCACATCCATACATGATCACTGGAAAAACCATAGCCTTGACTAGACAGAACTCTGTTGGCAAAGTAACGTCTCTGCTTTCTAATATGCTGTCTAGGTTTGTCACAACTTTCCTTCCAAGGAGCAAGCGTCTTTTAAGTTCATGGCTGCAGTCACCACCTGCAGTGACTTTGGAGCCCAGAAAAATAAAGTCTGTCACTGTTTCCACTATTTCCCCATCTATTTCCCATGAAGTGATGGGACCGGATGCCATGATCTTAGTTTTCTGAATGTTGAGCTTTAAGCCAACTTTTTCACTCTCCTCTTTCACCTTCATCAAGAGTCTCTTTAGTTCCTCTTCACTTTCTGCCATAAGTGTGGTGTCATCTGCATATTTGAGGTTACTGATATTTCTCCCAGCAATCTTGATTCTGGCTTGTGCTTCCTCCAGCCCAGCGTTTCTCATGATGTACTCTGCATATAAGTTAAATAAGCAGGGTGACAATATACGGCCTTGATGTACTCCTTTCCCTATTTGGAACCAGTCCATTGTTCCATGTCCAGTTCTAACTGCTGCTTCCTGACCTGCAAATAGGTTTCTCAAGAGGCAGGTTAGGTGGTCTGATATTTCCATCTATTTATTAATTTTTCACAGTTTGTTGTGATCCACATAGTCAAAGGCTTGGTGTAGTCAATAAAAGAGAAGTAGATGTTTTTCTGGAACTCTCTTGCTTTTTCGATGATCCGATGGATGTTGGCAATTTGATCTCTGGTTCCTCTGCCTTTTCTAAATCCAGCTTGACCATCTGGAAGTTCATGGTTCACATATTGCTGAAGCGTGGCTTGGAGAATTTTGAGCATTACTTTGCTAGTGTGTAAGATGAGTGAAACTGTTCAGCAGTTTGAGCATTCTTTGGCATTGCCTTTCTTTGGGACTAGAATGAAAACTGACCTTTTCCAGTCCTGTGGCCACTTCTGAGTTTTCCAAATTTGCTGGCATATTGAGTGCAGCACTTTCACAGCATCATCTTTCAGGATTTGGAATAGCTCCACTGGAATTCCATCACCTCCACTAGCTTTTTTGTAGTGATGCTTCCGAAGGCCCACCTGACTTTGCATTCCAGAATGTTTGGCTCTAGGTGAGTGATCACACATCATAATTATCTGGGTCATGAAGATCTTTCTATGTAGTTCTTCCGTGTATTCTTGCCACCTCTTCTTAATATCTTCTGCTTCTGTTAGGTCCATACCATTTCTGTCCTTTATTGAGACCATCTTTGCATGAAATGTTCCCTTGGTATCTCTAACTTTCTTGCAGAGATCTCTAGTTTTTCCCATTCTATTGTTTTCCTCTATTTCTTTGCATTGATTGCTGAGGAAGGCTTTCTTGTCTTTCCTTGCTTGTCTTCGGAACTCTGCATTCAAATGGGTATATCTTTGGTTTTCTCCTTTGCCTTTCGCGTCTCTTCTTTTCACAGCTATTTTAAGGCCTCCTTAGACAACCATTTTGCCTTTATGCATTTCTTTTTCTTGGGGATGATCTCGATCACTGCCTCCTGTAGAACGTCACAAACATCTGTCCATAGGTCTTCAGGCACTCTGTCTATCAGATCTAATCCGTTGAATCTATCTCTCACTTCCACTGTAAAATCGTAAGGGATTCGATTCAGTCATACCTGAATGGTCTAGTGGTTTTCCCTACTTTCTTCAATTTAAGTCTGAATTTGGCAGTAAGGAGTTGATGATCTGAGCCACAGTCAGCTCTTGGTCTTGTTTTTGCTGACAGTATAGAGCTTCTCTATCTTTGGCTGCAAAGAATATAATCAATCTGATTTCGGTATTGACCATCTGGTGATGCCCATGTGTAGAGTCTTCTATTGTGTTGTTGGAAGAGGGTCTTTGCTATGACCAGTGCATTCTCTTGGCAAAACTCTTGTTAGCCTTTGACCTGCTTTGTTTTGTATATTAAATATACAAACTAACCCCCAAATCAATTTTCTAGTGTGGAGGTCCTACAAATACCACCAGGGCGAAGCCAAAACAGGCAAAGCTCAATGAACTGAAAAGAGAAAAAGGAGAAGAGATTAACTAATAAGTGAAAAGAAAATCTAGGGGAAACCACAATCGGAGCAACGTACTGCAGGTAACCCCTGCTCAAGACCCTGGAGCTGAGACTGTTTCTGCTAAGTTCCTCTTTTGGGGTGAACCATGGTTTCCTTAAAAAGAAGTGGGAAGTCAGATATAAAAGGTCACATAATGTGTCATTCTACGGGGGCTGGGGAGGAATGGGGAGGGACTGCTTAATGGATAGGGGTTTTTTGAACTAGATGGAGGTGACAGCTGCACAACACTCTGACTGGATCAATACTAAATGCCACCGAAACATACACCTTAAAATCATCAATTTGACGTTATGAACTTCACCTCAAAATACTGTGCGTGTACACAACACACACACAGAACAAGGTTAGCGACAAGTCTCATTCCTCAGAATATCTCTCATGAACTTTAGCCTTTCATTTTATTTACTTTTCTTTTTTTCAGCTTTATTTAGGTATAATTGACAAACAGGAATTGTTTATATTGTGTACAACTTGATGATCTGCTATACGTATAAACTGTTAAGATAATCCTCGCAGTCAAGCTTGTTAACATACCCATCACCTCACAGTTCAGTTCAGTTCAGTCGCTCAGTCGTGTCCGACTCTTTGCGACCCCATGAACTGCAGCACGCCAGGCCTCCCTGTCCACCAACTCCCGGAGTTCACTCAGACTCACGTCCATCCAGTCAGTGATGCCATCCAGCCATCTCATCCTCTCTCGTCCCCTTCTCCTCCTGCCCTCAATCTTTCCCAGCATCAGGGTCTTTTCAAATGAGTCAGCTCTTCACATCAAGTGGCCAAAGTATTGGAGTTTCAACTTCAGCAGCAGTCCTTTCAATGAACACCCAGGACTGATCTCCTTTAGAATGGACTCGTTGGATCTCCTTGCAGTCCAAGGGACTCTCAAGAGTCTTCTCCAACACCACAATTCAAAAACATCAATTCTTCGGCACTCAGCTTTCTTCACAGTCCAACTCTCACATCCATACATGACCACAGAAAAACCATAGCCTTGATTAGACAGATCTTTGTTGGCAAAATAATGTCTCTGCTTTTGAATATGCTATCTAGGTTGGTCGTAACTTTCCTTCCAAGGAGTAAGCGTCACTTAATTTCATGGCTGCAATCACCGTCTGCAGTGATTTTGGAGCCCAGAAAAATAAAGTCTGTCACTGTTTCCACTGTTTCCCCATCTATTTCCCATGAAGTGATGGGACCAGATGCCATGATCTTCATTTTCTGAATGTTGAGCTTTAAGCCAACTTTTTCACTCTCCTCTTTCACTTTCATCAAGAGGGCTCTTTAGTTCTTCACTTTCTGCCATAAGGGTGGTGTCATCTGCATATCTGAGGTTATTGATATTTCTCCCAGCAATCTTGATTCCAGCTTGTGCTTCCTCCAGCCCAGCGTTTCTTATGATGTACTCTGCATATAAGTTAAATAAGCAGGGTGACAATATACAGCCTTGATATACTCACAGGGTCACCACTAAACATAAACTTTAAGAGAGGCCTAAACGATTTCCATTCAGACTATCTGAAGAATATAATCTTTAAAAGTAGAAGATCCTTGGGACTTAAATTTTCCTTCTCCACAAAACCATGAAGCCTTAGGTTATTTCATTTCAGAGCTGGGTGGTCGGTTCCTCTGGTGTAGTTTTCCACATACAATGTACGTACGTCTCTTAGATGGCCATGTACAGATGTGCCAGAACACACTCCAGCTTAGGTGGAGCACTTCCCTAACCAAAAGACACCTTAGAGAAACCAGTGTGATTATGAAGCTACAACATAGTTCTTAACAGCCCTGGGATTACTTACCCAGAGTCCACATCACCTGTCCACATCGACTACCTACCTATGTCGGCCGTTCATTTCCAAGCCCACGACAGGGCAGATGAAACGTGCCCGCTGGAGGTCATCATGCTTGTCACCTTTAGTGTTTCCTTTATCGCCTTCCCAGGCAGGGTTGTCAGAGAGCCTCAGTTCTGTCACATTCTGTGAAAAAACATCAACAATTCCTTTGAAAAATGGCTCATCCTTAGCCTTAATTATTGTTCTAGTCTCTTCACATCCAAACCTCTTTTTCTACTTTCCTTTTGCATCAATTAACACAGAAATGAAATTAAACCATAAGCTGTGATAGAAAACAACATTTTTTAAATGTACTGTCTAGCAGATTATTAATTTCTATTTTACAAGCATTTTGCTAAATAAGGCAAAGGAACTTTGGACACGAAAATTTATCTCACTAAGAGAAGAAAGGTTCATATTAGTATTCTCTGGAAAGGAACACCTTCTTTCCTGGCTAATGAAGCCTAAGTCAGGCTGTTCAAATTATTGACCTGCCATGTTAATTTAATAGCTGAAGAGACAATAAATCTGTGAGGCCACAGTCTAATGAGTCCATGGCAGGCTATCAGCTGGGGATTACTGTCATACTCCAAGACCCAGTTATTTGGGTTTTCAAAATTCAATTTTACAAGGAGTGACTTAACAGCCTCTCTTTACCATCTGAAGCATTTCTTCATAATTAACTGCACCAATTTGATTTCAACACTCCAGGGAGCAGCTGAGCACGTCCAAAGGAAAGCCATCACACAAACAGTCAACTTCTTGCTTGAGAGCTGGTGTGTGCTCATTAGGTTCTTTGCTCAGAGTATTTGTGGACTACTAATTACAGTAATAATAAATTTTGCTTTGTTTTATTTGAATCCTTCTGTCTTATAAAGAGTTATGAGTTCTTAGAAAAAAATATTTTGCATTAAAATTTAAAGTTCAACTACATACATTATATATTGTAAGTACAGACTTATATATAAGTTAATTTCAGTGGTCATCACATTTTTGAGATAAGGTAATTCTGCTACTGTTGGTTTTTGAGAAATGCATTTTCTTCTCAAGGAAATGAGGACAAAAATCAACATGGATATCTCCACAGCATGACCGTCAGCCACAATTCAGAATTACTAATTTGTCTGAAATGAACTATTTCAAATCCCTGTATCCTTTAATTACGCCCCTCCTCCAAATTCAATCAAAACACCTACTGTAGTAATAGGCTAAAAACTTAAAAAAGAAAGAGGAGGAGGAAAAAAAGGAAAAACCTCAAAGCCTCAGCCTGGGAGTCAGGGGCTCTGGCTCTGATTTAAGCAACCGTCTGATAAGCCATGAGGCCTCACCATGTCACACACAGTGAGATTAAGTGTCTGACAAGCTTTGCAGTTCTCAGATTCTTCACTAAGATTTTTCTCCCACTGACCAGATTTTGTCTTCTCAACAAAGTTCCTTTACTAAAAAACTTGTTTTTCCACTTCTGTGATAGAAATGTGTCAATCACAACATCTAATCAGCAGGAGATAACCACAATGACTGAAAAGTGATCTATCTATAAAAATCTCTAATTGTATAAAAGTGTCTTCTAAATAAAAAAATTCAAGTAGCTGAGTTATAACTTCAAAAATTATGCCTCTTAACATTTATACAGCACACTGAGAATTTTTGAAGCTCTTTCACACACATTAAGTCACAGAGATTTATAATCCATTAAGTACAGGTGTGGTGACTTCTGGCTTGAACTTTAAGTGACCTGTCCTAAATCACACCTTTACTAGATGGCTTGATGGGACTGGAATTCCAATTTCCAAGTTCAGTATAAAACATACATGAATTCTATACAATAAACCTTAACCACTGAGACCCCCAGAGCACTTCAGAATCACTTGTCTTACCTTAATGCTTTTAATGTGAGAGGCTGCCTTCCCAAGAGCCTTTTCGGAAGATTTGTCCAATAAAAATTCAATGACTGCATCTTTGTTGTAAAGTCTGCAACAATGAAGATCAGTCAAGACATTCTGGCGACAATCAACCTTCACCCAAGGGAAGAAGACTAACTGAGTACAGTCCAAAGTCATTTACATCTGATAACAGAAAAGTCCTTGCACTCCTAAAAATGTAAATTTAATCCTGTCTTAACCATTTCCAAAGCATTCAAAGAAAGAAACCAGTTTAAATCAAGGGCTATGTAGACTGGCAGTCAGAGGACTGAATGTGACCCAAACCAAGACTTTTTAATTTGAGAAATTTAACATAAAACATTTTCAGGCTTCCCTGGTGGTTCAGTGGTGAAGAATCCGACTGCCAGTGCAGAAGACACAGGTTCAATCCCGGATCCAGGAAGATCCCACCTGCCGAGGGACAACTAAACCAGAGTGCCACATCTACTGAGCATGTGCTCTGGGTCCTGGGAACTGCAACTACTGAGCCCTGTGCCGCAAACACTGAAGCCTGAGCACCCTAGAGCCTTGTGCCACAAGAGAAGCCACCACAATGAGAAGCCTGTGCACTGAACTAGAGAGTGGCCCCCTGTCGCTGGAACCAGGGAAAAGCCTGCTAAGCAACAAAGATCCAACACAGCCATAAATAAATAAATTATTATTTTAAAAAAAAGTACCCATTTTCAACTTTCCCGGCTGGGGGGGTGGGGGTGGGGCGCGGAAATCAGATGTTTTGGAATCAGTCTACCTTCTTGAAATGATTGAACAGCAGCTGCCTTTTATTATTATTATTTTTTTGCTATGCAGCCTGTGGGATCTTAGTTCCCCAACCAGGAACTGAATGTGCGCGCTCAGCAGTGAGAACAAGTCCTAACCACTGGAACACCAGGGAACATGAACTCTCCAGTTCACCCAGTCCTCACCATGCCCTACTGATCCCACATGGATCTTTCATGCATTTATGTTTGTAACTTAGCTCCCTCCTATCGGCCCCGAGTCTCTAACCCATGGATTAAACAAACCAAACTGAATAGAAAAGTGTGGAAGTATGCTCTGAGACAGGGAATGACAATCCAGGCTTCACAAATTTGCTTGAGATGATTCATCATCTGATGAATCAAGAACTGCATTTACATGTTAAAATTCTTTTTAACACCATGTAATAAAAACTCGTCTCCATTAAGTGAAGGAACTATACCTGCCAAGTTCACAGGCAACTATTGGTCGTCTTAATATTTCCTGACTTAGAGTACAGTAGTTCCACTGGGCCACTAATTCAGCATCCTTGTCGACCTGAGAAGAGAAAAAAAAATCCTTTCAGTTAATTTACTCCTCTGAAAGACACACACTCCACAGAATTCTACATATAAAGGCTTACTCAGTAATACCACGCTGTGATCATTTTTGTTTTTTAAATCAAATTACTGAAACACGAAGCTGGGATTTAAAAAGTCACAAGTAATCAATAAGTATGTCAAATAAAGGCCTCTCTATATATGATGTGTACAAAGAAACAGTTTACATCAAGTCACTAAATTGCTTATGTCAATTATATATAAATATTAATATTTACATCCTAATAGTAAACTAGGAAGCTCAAACAGAAAAAACAAGCAGTGCAGGTTGACTTCTAACAGTGGGAACAGCTCCAAAGTTGCAGCAGAATTTAAGGGCAAAGAATTGAGAAGACAGGCATTAAAAACAAAAACAAAACAAAACAAAAGTTCAGCACAAAGACTATGTAATTCCTTACAAAAATCATCCATGTAACAAAAATGTTTTTTTGCAGAGTACTCGCTACAAGCCATATCAGGTCATTATCCAAACTGTAAAGATTCAGATCTGAGACCCTCCAGAGCCCTCAAATGATATTTCCACCTATTTAATATCCCATGTCCCACTCTTTACTGTTCCTAAAATGTCAAACCTGAATAATTTAGATGGCACACCTGGGGGAAAGAAAGGAAGAAAAAATAAAGAATTTAAATTCCCTCAAATTTAATTTTTGCAGGAACTATTTAAGGGTTTACTGTGTGGCAGGTACTGTGCTAGACAGTTTCTGTGACTTAGTCTTTTCAGTTCAGTTGCTCAGTCATCTTTTCACTTCAGTTGCTCAGTCGTGTCTGAGTTTTTGCAACCCCATGGGTTGCAGCACCCCAGGCTTTCCTATTCATCAACTCCCGGAGCTTGCTCAAACTCACGTCCACTGAGTTAGTGATGCCATCTGACCATCTCATCCTCTGTCATCCCCTTCTCCTCCTGCCTTCAATCCTTCCCAGCATCAGGGTCTTTTCCAATAAGTCAGTTCTTTGCATCAGGTGGCCAAAGTACTGGAGCTTCAGCTTCAGTATCTTTTAGCCCTCATAAAAACTTCTGAGTTTGGATTCTTATCTTTGTAGTTGAGGAAACTGAGGTACTAAGAAGTTAAACTGCGTGTCAAGGTCACACACTCAAGCAGAGAAGCGAAGATAAAAAGTCAGGCAGGCGGGCTCTAAAGACCATGCTTTTAATTGCTACTATTATATTTCTATTATTTATTTTTATTAACGTATAGTTTAGTTACAATATTGTGTTAGTTTCAGGTGTATAGCATAGTTTTTTGAGGTTTTTGCAGATTATGTTCAATTATAGGCTGTTACAAGATATTAGATTTAATTCTTTGTGCTATACAGTAAATGCTTGTTGCTTATCTATTTTATGTATTTGTTTTTCAGTCGCTCAGTCACATCTGACTCTTTGTGACCCCATGGACTGCAGCACGTCAAGTTTCCCTGTCCTTCACTATCTCCCAGAGTTGGCTCAAACTCATGTCCATTGAGTCAATAATGCCATCCAACCGTCTCATCCTGATTTTATGTATAGTAGTTCAGTTCAGTCGCTCAGTCGGGTCAACCCCATGAATCGCACCACGCCAGGCCTCCCTATCCATCACCAACTCCTGGAGTTCACTCAAACTCACGTCCATTGAGTCAGTGATGCCATCCAGCCATCTCATCCTCTGTCGTCCCCTTCTCCTCCTGTCCCCAATCCCTCCCAGCATCAGAGTCTTTTCCAATGAGTCAACTCTTCACATGAGGTGGCCAAAGTACTGGAGTTTCAGCCTCAGCATCATTCCTTGCAAAGAAATCCCAGGGCTGATCTCCTTTAGAATGGACTGGCTGGATCTCCTTGCAGTTCAAGGGACTCTCAAGAGTCTTCTCCAACACCACAGTTCAAAAGCATCAATTTTTCGGCGCTCAGCTTTCTTCACAGTCCAACTCTCACATCCATACATGACCACTGGAAAAACCATAGCCTTGACTAGACAGACTTTTGTTGGCAAAGTAATGTCTCTGCTTTTGAATATGCTATCTAGGTTGGTCATAACCTTTCTTCCAAGGAGTAAGCGTCTTTTAATTTCATGGCTGCAATCATCATCTGCAGTGATTTTGGAGCCCAAAAAAACAAAGTCTGACGCTGTTTCCATTGTTTCCCCATCTATTTCCCATGAAGTGATGGGACCAGATGCCATGATCTTCATTTTCTGAATGCTGAGCTTTAAGCCAACTTTTTCACTCTCCACTTTCACTTTCATCAAGAGGCTTTTTAGTTCCTCTTCACTTTCTGCCATAAGGGTGGTGTCATCTGCATATCTGAGGTTCTTAATGGTAGTTAGTATCTGTTAATCCAGATAAATGTGTCCTTCCCTTCTATAGTTTAAAACAAAACCAAACACACAAACAACAAAAACCCCACCACACTATTGCAGATGTTGTCCTATTAGGTCCCAAGATCCAACAGCCACACTTCGGCATCTTAAATAGCTCTTATCATCAGCCACACTGTAGAAGAGCCCCGAGAGACTTGTCACCAGTGAAGCTGATGTACTATACTTTTTGTAGATTTAAAAAGCTACATTAGGTAAGTTTAGGATCTACCTTCTAGATCTCCCACCTGCTTCACACCACAGTCCTTCACTGCTTCAAAAAAACCACCTGGGAGAGTTGGGGACAGGGAAGGAATTACTCCTTTCCAATTAAAAATTTGGTCCACCCAAGGTCTTAAACCTGAGAAATGTCTTGAGCCAAATCAAATACACTGTATGTGATCAACAAATGTTATTATATACCTATCTGAAATGCAAACTCTACAAGGGCCAGACTCTGTTCACTGCTATAACCCCAGGGCCTAGAATGGTGTATATCATAAGCACTTAGTATGTATCTGTTGAGTGAATAAGGACAATAAAAATCCACCCTGCCTGGGTACTCTAGTTGTTTCAGATCACCCTTTCTTCTTTTCTTTCCCCTTGTGACATCTATTCTTAGCCAAGCCTGTCAATAAGCTACTCCTCTTCAGTTCTGGGCTCAAGGTAACAAAACCGAGCTAAATACTATTTGGGTAAAAGCTTGCTCACACAAGTGGTAGCTACCCAGCATTAATCTCTGCACACGTAGCTGTGATCAGAAGGGCACACGTCATCACCTTGAGTGTTCACTCACTCTCAAATTCCATATACATTTGTTGGAAGTTGACTGTGTGGCAGACACATCACAGGGGTCACAAAAGGGACACATACATGGCCCCTGTTCACATAAGAAATAGACAAAGAATAAATATAGTGATAAGCATGATAAAGTAAAGCAGCAGAAGAGGATAGAGTGATCAGAAGAGAGATGTATTTTGGCTACAGTGGGCTGGGATGACATTTCAGTAAAGAATTAACTGATGTTTAAAAAAATAACACCATATGATATGACTGTCTCAGTGAAGAACATATCAGGTTGAGGAAATTATACTCCAGGTTGAGGAACAAGGCCTATGAGCTGGAACAGAATAAAGGAACTGGAGAAGGGCAGAAGATGAGATAAACAGATCACATCCTGTCTGATCACACAGGGTCTTGTGGGACTTTTTTTCTGAATATAATGGGAAATGACTGGAGGGGTTTAAATACAGTAGTGATATATGGAATTTACTTTAAAAAAAAGACTTCTCTGACTACTGACTAGAGACTCATATGGACCACCCAGTGTGGCAGTCCCTTGTATTAATATTAGGTACTTTAAACACCTTCTATTATTAAAACGTAATCACTGGTGTTAACTCTGAAATCCTGAATAACTGGATGGAAATCCTGGCTTCATTACCTAACAGCTGTGTGATCTTGCTCATGTTATTGACTCAATTTCCCTGTTAGTAGCCTACGACTTAGCGACTAAACAACAACAAAAGCAGGTAAATTATAATATGTAATTTGCTCAATCATTGGTGAGAATTATGGATTACTCAATCACATGTTTATATACGGTATTTATAGTGTTAGTTGAGGAGGGGGAAAAGGTGTGGCCTCAGCCCCCAGGAGCTTACCACCCTCTGAAAGTTAAAGTCGCTCAGTCCTGTCCCACTCTTTGCAACCCCATGGACTATACAGTCCATGGAATTCTCCAGGTCAGAACACTGGGGAATGTTCAGTAGCTGTTCGCTTCTCCAGGGGATATTCAACCCAGGGATCAAACCCAGGTCTCCTGCATTGCAGGCGGATTCTTTACCAACTGGGCCACAAGGGAAGCCTAAGAATATGGAGTGGGTAGCCTATTTCTTCTCCAGCGGATCTTCCCGACCCAAGAATCGAACCGCGGTCTCCTGCATTGCAGGCGGATTCTTTACCAACTGAGAAGCCCAACCCCCCTCTGAGACCAACAGTAATCAACTTGAACGCAGTGTACATGGTGGTTACTTTTTAAGTGGAGGCCCTGACCTCCTGAGAAAACGAAGTTAGTGTGTACAGAACTCAATAGTATCATTGTTACTAGCACCAGACAAACTTCAAATCCTGGTTCTGCCACTTATTAGCTTTGCAACTTTCTCCTCCTGAGCCTCAATTTTCAAGTCTCAAAAGTGAGGCTTCTGAAAGTATATACCCTTAAGGCTGTTTTGAAAATTACATGAGACACCCTATATTATGCGTACTGTCGGATGAATGGTAACAGCCCGCAGTCAATAAACGTCCCTTATTAACACTGGTTAATTTTGAGTTCTCTGAAAGGGAATAAATAAGCACGGTTGTATGTGGAAACTCGCTAGCTCCTTCTCCCACCTCCCTTCGTTTCCTGGGAGCGTTCGCAGGCCGCACCACCCCCAGGCCCCACTGGGCCCATGTAACTCACCTTCTCAACCTTCTTCGGCCCCTTCACCAGTTCATGCCTCTTAGGGATTGTTCCTCCGTCGCAACCCATCGCAAGCCGACAGAGTTCAGAGAAAGCAGTAACTTCCGGAGTCGCTGGCGACTGTAGGACTCACTTCCGGCGCACTGCAATGACGCAATATGCCAGTCTCCACGTGAAGGGGCGGGGTGGGGCGGGGCTTGAGCCCTGTCTTGGTTGCTATGGAGAGCGTCGCTAGGCGCTGCGCGTGGCCCCGCAGCGGGGGCAGCTGCAAAGCGAAGGCTGGGTCTTGGTGCAAGCAGCGCGCAGAGCGTTCTTCCACTCTCTGGCTGCAGCCAGTCCCTTCATCTTTCCGGTGGACGTGGGATTCCTGCTGCATCCGCCTACCTAATCGTTCTTCCACCCTTCGGGGGCGGGGTTCAGGGGGCGGCTCGGGTGGGGACGACTCAGGAGCAGCAGCCGTATTTTGGGGCCCCATCCCACCCCAGCCTTTCTGACTGTGGGCAAACATCCCTAGACTGGGACCGCGTGGAGGAAAAGACTGAATTTTATTAGTGCAATTAGCGATGAATAGGGATGGATCCATTTCAGTTAACGTTTATGTATCTAAAAGAGAACGTATCTTTTTACTGGGCGTCGGTTGTGATCGAAGCACTCACAACAAATAAGTGATATTAACAGATTGTGCGGAAGTAAGATTCTATATGGCCTTAAACTTTCTGATACTGCCATGCATATTGTATATACATGAAATAGTTCACACAGTTTGTACCTGTATATATTTCATTCACAGCATCCTGAAGACCAGGCTAATTTTTTTTTTTTTAATTTATTGAAAGGTTCCCCATTGGCTCAGTAGAAAAGAATCTCCCTGCAATGCAGGAGACACAGGAGATGCAGGATCGTGAAGATCCCTGGGTCAGGAAGATCCCGTGGAGAAGGAAATGACATCCTACTCCAGTATTCTTGCCTGTAAAATTCCATGGGCAGAGGAACCTGGCGCAGCACAGTCCAAAGAATCGCAAAAAGTTGGACACGACTGAAGCGACTGAGCACACATATAAAAAATTAAAAACAAAGGAAAAAGCAGGTATAATTGACAGACACAGATATAATTATAAAAATGTGCACCGATGTTTCCATGCCTTTTCTGAAAGACAGGTTGTATCATATCTCTAATGAGAACACAAAACCCTTGCAAAACCCATTAAAATGCATGATTGTCTGCTTTCATGCTCTTGACCATCTTTCTGTTTGTTACTTTCATTATTATAAATATTAGAAGAAAGCTTATCCACTGCTAGTAAAGTAGATCTTTTATGACTGGGTGTTACCACCTTGATCAAAATGAAACAAAAAGACTAAAAATACTCCCCACTTGGGAACAGGAAATACAGTGTATGTGGATTGGAAAGCTTCAAGGACTATATGATTGAGTTATCTGATACTGCAATTAATGAGAATTAAAGGAAATCCTTTAATCAGTTGGTCTCTGATTGGCACCTGATTTATTTTTATTAACATGTCAAGAACTGTAAACTCCCTGGAGACTTTGTTTTACTCCCTCTTGCATTCTCAGTGCCTGCAAGAGTCTTTAGTCCTCCATAAACCAAAAAGTACAGATTCATTGCGAGAGGGTTGACCAGCAGACCCTAAAAAAGTTTGATTCAACTAGAATTTCATTTCTAGGATAGGGAAACAGAAGGCTGGAAAGATCAAAAGCACTGGTCCAAGGTTAAACAGCTAGTGAGAGCTGAGGATGGGTTCTAAGATTAGTTTTCTCTTAAAGCAATGGACAGAAAAACAGAATAGCAAAAATAAACGATCTTTAGACAGACTCTAAAACCAATGTTCTTTTCGGACAGGTACAACTACCCCTCACCAAATTCATTTGGGGTGGAATAAACAAAATAGCTGCTCTTTCTCAAACTGTAATTCGATGCTGGGAGAGTTGGAAGCATTCTTGCCTTCTGTCCTCTCAACCTTAGTATGGGGTATAGTGCCTTCTGTTAGGGGAAGGCAATGGCACCCCACCCCAGTACTTTTGCCTGGAAAATCCCATGGACGGAGGATCCTGGTGGGCTTCAGTCCATGGGGTCGCTAGGAGTCGGACACGACTGAGCGACTTCACTTTCACTTTTCACTTTCATGCACTGGAGAAGGAAATGGCAACCAACTCCAGTGTTCTTGCCTGGAGAATCCCAGGGACAGGGGAGCCTGGTGGGCTGCCGTCTATGGGGTCGCACAGAGTCGGACACGACTGAAGCGACTTAGCAGCAGTAGCAGCAGCCTTCTGTTATCCAAGTGACAACCCTGAGGCTCAGATGTGCCAGATGTCTTGGGTCCATGGCACATCAGGGATGTAGAAGGGAAAGGAGGTGAGGGAGGGGCTTTCTCAAATGAGGCCCATCTAACCACAGATGCCAGGATCCTTCACCTCCTCCCCCCAAAACTGCTGATGACACCCAGTGGTAATGACCATGCGGGCATTAAAGTTCAGGCAGCTGGATGCTTTTTCTCTTCCCCCTTGGTTTCCTCTTTTAGAATATTGGTTTCTTAGCTACTCTGTGTTGCAAACTATACACAGCTAAAATGTACAGGTTTATTTTTATCATCAGTAGCAAGTAGTTTGTGTTGAGAGTTGTCAGGCATTGTATTCTGCCTTTATTTCATTAGAGTATTTCATTTCCAGCCACACTAGGAAGTAAGTCTATTATCTGCTGCTTCTTCCCACTGTCTTTGTTGAATGAGCCGGTAAAGGATATTCCCTTATGAGGATCCTTGGTGACAAGTTTGATCTCTGGATCAAGCTGTGCATTTGAAGGGCATGAGAGGAGTGGAATCATGATAGACAGAACCATTACCTTCTACCAAAATCAGTATTCCTTAGAGGCGTCCCTGGTGGTCCAGTGGTTAAGACTCTATTCCAGTGCAGAGAGCATGGTTCCATTCCTGATCAGGAAACTAAGATCTCACATGCTGTTCAGCCAATTAAAAAAATCAGTATTCCTTAACTTTTCTGGGGTCATTGGACCTGTTGCAGAATTTGGTGAAAACTTTGGACTTATTCCTCAGAAAAATTACCCATAAGCACTCAGGATGCTACAATCTGTTTGTTATTTTAGTTGCTAAGTTGTCTCTGACTCTTTGTAACTCATGAACCGTAGCCTCTGTCAATGGCATTTCCCAGGCAAAAATACTGGAGTGGGTAGCCATTTCCTTCTCCAGGGCATCTTCCTGACCCAGGGTTTGAACCCTTGTCTCCTTCATTGGCAGGTGGATTCTTTACCACTGAGCCACCTGCGAAGCCCAGCTGTACTTTATATATATATGCATTTTATTCATGGCTTCCTAAAGCCCAGCCTAAGAACCACTGCTTTAAGTGCTTCTACTGCCTGTTAAAATAGTTCCCAAATACTTCCGACTTCTAAACCATTGAGGGTTTTATTTCCTGTTAGCTCTGCCCATATGCTCTTCCAAAGCTGCAGTTTTAAATTCTGTCTGGAAAAAGCTGATATGCAGAATAACTCGTTCTAAGAGTCAACATGAAAAAACAAAAATACAAAAACTACGTGTTAGGATTCTTTAAGATTTTCACAGCCTGGGGACTTCCCTAGTGGTCCAGTGATTAAGACTCTAGGCTTCCAATGCAGGTGGCGTGGGTTCAGTCCCTGGTGGGGAATTTAAGATCCCACATGCCTCTTGGCATGGCCAAAAAATAAAAAGAATTTCACAGCCTCATTTAAGATTACACTTGGGATGGTGTCCCAAAGACAGTTAAAATAAAGTAGAAAATGGAAGTGATTGCGGCAGTAATTCAAGACAAAAGTTACTTTTCGTTGCAGTTTTAGTGAAATATTAAAACTATTTCAGGACTCTACAGGGCCTTACATGAACTGGGCTCCTAACTACACCTCCCAGCTCATGTCATTCATTTTTATTTCCCACACTGGCATCTCCTCCACTTGATAGAACTCTCCAGGTATACGTCTACTCTCCAGGTGTACATTTATTCTCCAGGTGTATGTTTGCTCTCCAGGTGTACATCTACTCTGCACACTCCCCTTGCTGTTCCCTTTGCAGAACACTCTTCCCTTGCATTTGCCAAGCTGACTCTCTTCAGTGATGCCTCATCACTTGGCTCCTGGTCCCCTCTTCAGAGCAATCTTTCCAGACCTCTCCATTTAAAAAGGCACATCTTGGTACTTCTCTGGCGGGCCAGTAGCTGAGGCTCTGTGTTCCCAATGCAGGGGGCATGGGTTTGCTCACTGGTCAGGGAAGTAAGATCCCCTATGCTGCAGGGTGCATTAAAAACAAACAAACAAAAAACTCAGGCTTCCATGACAGTCCAGTGGTTAAGAATCTGCCTTGCAATGCAAGGGACACCAGTTCGAGCCCTGATTCAGGAAGATCCCACCTAGCACAGAGCAGTTAAGCCCACGTACCACAACTACTGAACCCACCTGCCCTAGAGTCCGTGCTGCGCTCCAAGAGAAGCCAGCACACTGAGAAGCCCACCTACTGTGATGAAGGGTAGCCCCTGCTTGCAGCAACTAGAGAAAGCCTGAGTGCAGCAGTGAAGGCCCACCACAGCCAAAAAATAAATAAATCCTTTTAAAAAATGCACATCTCCCCCATCACCCTACCCACTACCCTGATTTAATTTCTTCCTTGCATTTACCACCACTGATAACCTGTTATAAATGTAACTTTTGATGTCTTGTTCACCATGGAGTTTTTGCATTAATTTAGATTTTTTAAATGTTGTATCAAAATATAATTTATCTTTATTACCAAGTGCTGGGTGTGCCCGCCTGCATTTTGCATCCAAAGAGAGTGCCTCACTGGCCTTCACCCTCACTCTAGCCCTGGTATTCCATCTCCCTCAGCTGAGAAGAGAGCTGCATATAAGACCCTTTGTTTTGTCTCCTGCAGCACGTCTAGTGATCAGAAGAGGCCTGGGCAGATAGGAGATGCTCAGTAAATGATTGTTAAATGAATGAAGGGAAGGAAAAGGACATTAGCAAATAATCTACAAATATGGGCAACTTGAAAAGGGAAGGCTTCGGGAGAACATAACATTTTTAAAAGATGCTTTGTTAAGAAAAATAGTTGCCACCCACCGGGGTTCTTGGCTCCCCCATTGCCTATCACATTGAAAGATCTCTAAACGAGGCGTCTCACCACTTCCATCTTCCTGAGGAAATTTAACTTAATTGAGGTCAGATTGCTACCACCACCACCACCATACACCCACCATTTCCTCTTCCTGCCTTGAGAGGAAACAGTACAAAATTCTGGACATTGAAAAAACAGACTTAGCAAAAAGCTGCTGAAACCTAACAAATGTGATTTTATCCTACTGCATAACTTTTTCAGAAATAATTGTCCTATTAAATCAATCAGTGAAAACTCATCCCATAACTGCTCTTTTTCAAAAAAAAAAAAAAAAGGAAACTCATTTAGCTAGGAGCAGCAGTTTTCAATATTTTGAACCCAGTGGTTTTGGTTTTATACTTTGTTGCCAAAGGTCTCTGGTTTAAACTGAGCTCAAAAAATGAAATATAGATATATAGATATAGCTCCAGATGTCTGTCTCTTTGTGGTGTCTCTGTCTCTCTTTTTGGCTCTATCTCTCAGTCATTCTCTCTCTCTACGTACATGGGTACATACATACATAGTGTTCTGAAACCATGTGGGACCTGTTCATTACCTACTGGAGACTAGGTCACTTATAAAGGACTAAATGAGTTAAAACATCTAAAGCATTAGAACAGTATCTGAAATGTAGTAATCACTTAATAGATACATCCCGTTGCTACCACTAGTGTGTAACACATCACTTTGCCTCCTGGAGCAACCCTTCCTCTTTACAGTGCCATTTCTCACTTTGCTAGGGGTTCCGGCTGGGACACAGCACTCCAGGGGTCTCTCGTGTTTCTGCATGTCTTTTGAACAGAGGCATTGGCTTGATATTTTGTTCCAGACTATCTTGTCAAGGAGGTATGTAGCAAACCCACTTGGAAGACAGAGACAACGTCTCCCTCCAGAGCAGAAGGGCAGGATTGTTTGCTGTCCAGTGTCATAAAGATAAAGTCTTCCTCTGAGGCAAAGCTTGGTCAGGTTTACACAGAGACTGCTCTAAAAGACTGGGAGCTTCCTAGGTTCAGGGGTTTTTATGGCTTTGATGCAAACCCTTTGTGTGCACAGCATCACATACACACACCTTTGCATTGCCCCTGGGACTTGAAGGGTATGGGGAAATGATGTAAAAATGAAGCATTAGCAAGCAGACCTCCCTGGTGGTAGAGTGGCTAAGGATGGTCTTGCCAGTGCAGGGGAGATGGGTTCTGTCTCTGGTCTGGAAAGATCCCATGTGCCACGGAGCAATTGAGCCTGTGTGCCACAACCATGAGCCCTGGAGTCACAACTACTGAGCCTGCACGCTCTGGGGCCTGAAAGCCACAACTAATGAGCCCCTGTGCCACAACTACTGAAGCCCATGAGCACTAGAGCCTGTGCTCTGCAACAAGAGAAGCCACTGCAATAACAAACCCATGCACCGCAACAAAAGTAGCCCATGCTCACTGCAACTAGAGGAAGCCCATGAGCAGCAATGAAGACTCAACACAACCAAAAATAAGAATAAATAAATAATTTCTTTTATTTTAAAAATGAATCAGTAACCACTTGTGAGGCTGTAAGAGGAGCCGTTTGACTCTGTGTGGGAGAGTTGACATAATAACAGGTATGACTAACATCTTTAGAAAGGCCTGCTGGGAAGATTGGCTTTGGCAGTTGTATAGGAACTTGGTTTCAGGGAGAGTTTCCACCATCCCTGAGTTGATAAGAATGGAGCAGGGCCTAAACTGTTTGTACAAACAATGTGATTCACACAGGACACCTGCTTCCCTTCAAAGAGACTGGGACTTTGGTCCACACCACACAGAGGCTCACACATGATCAACCCTAGTGAAAACCCTGGAGGCCAGGCTGTCATGAGTTTCTCTGGCCAGCAACACTCCCTGTATATTGTCATGGCTCCCAGCTGGGGGAATTAAGGGGGTCCTAGGTAACCCCTGGGAGGGGACTCTTGGCAGCCTGAGCCTGCCCTGGTGCTTCATTCCCACATGACCTTTCCCTTTGCAGACTTTGCTCTGTCTCCTTTCATTGTGATAGATCGGAGTGGTGAGACACTATATGTGGGAACCTGTGAAGCTTCCTACCGAATCAGGGGGCCTCAGGGTGGTCTTGGGTACCCCTGACATGGTCTCTGACCCCAGAATTTTATGTCTTCTCTCAGCATCCATGAGATTATGGCAGGCTGACTTGTTACTTTGAAGTAAGGGAAGACATTTCACAGTTCTTGCTAGAGCCATCTCCTTATCTGTCTAGGAACACATGCCTCTGTGTGTGTGTGTGTGTGTGTGTGTCTGTGTCTGTGTGTGTCTGTGTCTGTGTGTAGGGGTGAATCCCAGGTCTAGGACACCTTGGGTATTATACACCCGTCTTACCATGGAGTTGTTAGCAGCAGACATCTGATCTAAGCTAGTCCAAGCAGAAAACAAGACTCTTCCCCTTTGGCCACAGACCAAGAAATATCATAACTCATGACAGATACCTTGAAACCATGAGAGTTAACACAGAGAAAGTGGGACTCAGAAATTGGGCCTTGATGATTCTGCTGGGGGTACCCAGAGCAGCTGTTTTTGAAGCCAGCTTGCCCCTGGATTATGTTAAGATACTTGAGTCAATACATTCTTTTTATTGCTTAAGAGAGATGGTATCAGAAGGAGTCCGAAGTGACACAGATCACTGCTGCTCCCAGAAAATGTTTCCGTTCTAGTGCAGAGAACCAAGCCTCACCAGGACAGGATCCTTCTTTAGGGACCCTGAGAGTAACTCGATGTATACAATCAGTCTTTTGGTAGTCAACTATTTACAAGTGCAGAGTAGCGGATAGGAACTGCAGCTGGTACTATTTCAGGTAATTTCCAGCCTAGAGATGGCTCATGGCAGAGGGGCACATAGAAGACATGAACCTCCCCTTGAAGTGATGATGTAACCATAAAAACATGAACTAAAGCCCCAGCTGCAAGGACAGGAAGAGGAGGTGTTTGACTTGGCGCGGGGGAGTTGGGGGGGAATTCTGGGCCACTCTCAGATCTGTGCCCAGTGATAGGGATGCTGTTTATACCACACTTCCTGGCTCTACTTTTCCCGAGCTAGCGTTGCATGTGCAAACTTGGCCTCTACTTCCTCTCCTTGCACACTTTGGGGAGAAGCATTTGCGTGACACAAATAAACATTTTGCTTTGGTACCAGAACCCAAGTGACACAGATCAAACATCTTTCCAAAGAAAAGATTGGGGCAAAGGATGTTTCAATTCATGACTGTATTGACATAATATTATAAATGGTAACACATTTGAGACTATTGAGGTATAAACCTTTTCTGATTGAACATACTAAATGTCCAATCCATGTGTTGAATTTATCAACACAGAATCTATAATTACAAAATAAATAGGGAACCCAATAGAACATGTTATATTGCAAATTCACTGCTACTTATAACATGCTTGTTTAACTCTGTTCAGATAAAACAGCAAATATATATATACATATTTGGTATAAGTCACAGATACAGAATTTGTACCAGTCTCACAGAATTAATTCTATCCAAACTGAAAATTATATTACATTTTCTAGCAGATGCAACAGAAATTAATCACCTGAAAATAATCTCTGCCCCCGTTCTCACATTCTATTTTCTCCCTGTTGTTTAGTCGCTCAGTCATGTCTGACTCTCTTGCCAACCCATGGACTGTAGTCTGCCAAACTCCTCTGTCCATGGGATTTCCCAGGAAAGAATACTGGAGTGGGTTACCATTTCCTTCTCCAGGGGATCTTCCCAATCCAAGTATCGAACCACGTCTCCTGCATTGGCAGGTGGGTTCTTTACCACTGAGCCCCAAAGGAAGCCCAAAAGTAGGCTTCTCCCTAGCACCTAATATATTGTGTATGTATCTCTTCATCATTTGTCTGTCTCCCCACTAGATTGTAAATGCCCTGAGGGCAAAGCTTTGGTCTGATTCAGTGCTACATGCCCAGCACCTAGAATTTCACATACAAGAGGTACCCAATAAATAAGTACTGAATGAATGAATGAACTTAAAACAGACACACATTGAGCTAATGTAAAAAAAGATTCCACAACCTCATTTCATACACTGGCCCTAAATGATAGGTCCTTTCTTCACACCTAACTCCTCCCTGACTCTGTGGGATAAGCCAATATCCTGGAGTTGCCCAGACCCTCAGTAACACTGGGGTTGGGCACCATGACGATTGCCATCCATTGTACAACCCCAGGTTGGTTTTTCCCAGAGGACAGACTTGCACAGGTTGTGGGTGTGCAACTGAATGAAGAGTTTAACAGGGAGAAGGAGGCTTATTCCAACGTCTCCCTGAACTGCTGCGCGTGCTGCTCCAGTTTCTTGGCTTCGGCCCGGAGGTGCTGCAGGGCAGCAGGGCTTGGGTGCTGGAGCACAGCATGCTTGGTGGCCAGCGCTAGGTCCTTGAGCAGGCTGCAAAGGCAGCTGCTGCCCCGCAGGATCTCATTGCGCACGTCCCGCTCCTGGGTCTCCCGGCACAGCCTGTCCACCAGCTTCTGCCCGACCGTGATGACCAGCTTGCTCTGCGTGATGAAGGTCTCGGGGGGTTGGCTGTTCTGGAGGCTGCTGTTCAGCACGCTGATGGCTTTGAAGAGCGCCCCAAAATAGAGGCGGCAATGTTCAGAAAGGCGGGTTTTCTTCTCGGGATTCTGCTGACTCAAAGGCCTGGGGACCAGGGAGCTAGGATTCTAGAGAAGGGGAAGAAGATGACAGATTAGAGAGAGACACGAGCAACAGGGTGTGGTTGTCTCTCTTCTGTTTTTGCTTAGTTTGCAGACTTTTTATAAGAAAAAGTATAGTTTTGTTTGGGAAGCCCCATGTGCAGGTACAACATTCTGCCTAACAAATTAATGTTAATTCAAAGTATGTTGTGTTGTCTAATTGCTAAATCCTGTCCAACTCTTTTGTGACCCAATGGACTGTAGCCCGCCAGGCTCCTCTGTCTCCTCTCTGGGATTCTCCAGGCAAGAATACTGGAGTGGGTTACCATTTCCTCCTCCAGGAAATCTTCCCGACCCAGGGATCAAATCCTGGGTCCTTGTCATCTCCTACATTAACAGGAAGTTTCTTTACTGCCGAGCCACCAGGGAAACCTTTTTTAAAGCTTCCTTATAAATATAATCTTTTTTATACCTTTTAAAAAATTTTTTTCTTTTTATGATGATCCTTTTTTAACGTTTTTATTGAATTTGTTACAATATTGCTACTGCTTTACCTTTTTTTTTTTTTATTTTGAGGCATGTGGGAACTTAGCTCCCAACCCACACCCCTTGCATTGGAAGGCAAAGTCTTAACCACTGGACCACAGCGAAGACCCCTAAATTTATAAATTTGAAAAAGTGCAGGAAAGTTGATGATGAGATTTCAAAATTTACTCAAAGAACAGGTTTTAAAGCATTTTTAAAAAATCCTTCCTAATTCCAGTATAAGAGGTAAACTTGAATTCCCCCAAATTTCCAGAAGAAATCAAAATATACTGACCTATTTGCTTTAAGATTAAAATATTTATTTTACTTGCTAAAGTTGCATTTAGAATTTTACTTTCGTGAATTTTATTTTCTGCAATGTGGCGCCAAAGCCTATTCACGAGTGAAAGATTCTCAGCATCAAATTTAGTATCAGCCACCCCAGGTAACTGGAGATGGCAATGGCACCCCACTCCAGTACTCTTGCCTGGAAAATCCCACGGATGGAGGAGCCTGGTAGGCTGCAGTCCATGGGGTTGCTAAGATTCGGACATGACTGAGCAACTTCACTTTCTCTTTTCACTTTCATGCATTGGAGAAGGAAATGGCAACCCACTCCAGTGTTCTTGCCTGGAGAATCCCAGGGACGGGGAAGCCTGGTGGGCTGCCGTCTATGGAGTCACACAGAGTCGGACACGACTGAAGTGACTTAGCATGGCATAGCATAGCATACCCCAGGTAACAACCAAAATCCCCTTTGTTAGGTGATAGGTGAGGAGACTGAGTATCCCAGAAGAGATCACTTAGGGTCACTCAATTAGCAAAATAAAAATTGGAAGGCTGGACTTCCCTGGCAGTCCAGTGGTTAAGACTCACATTCCCAATGGAGGGACCCAGGCTTCAATCCCTGCTCAGGGAGCTAGATCCCACATGTCACAGCTAAGACCTGGTGCAGCCAAATATATAAATAAATATTGAAAAAAAAGTTCTGGAGCTTTAAGCCAAGTCAGCAAGTCTGAAAATCTCATTCTTTGTTAAACTGCACCCTTTTATCAGTCTAAGATCTCAAAACTCACAGCTCAGAAGCACTCAGACTGTGTTATGGTCTGACTGTGTCTCCCTAAAATTTGTATCATGAAACTCTAACCCCTCAAGGTAAAGGTATTAGGAGATGGAGCCTTTGGGAGGTGGTGACTAGAATTAAGGCTTCCACGGTGGTTCACGGCCCCCAGGCTGGAGGATTAGTTCTCTTATAAGGGTCATGTGAGAGCTGGCTTCCCACCTGTGTCCTCTGCCAGGTCTGAAGCCTGGGAGGGATCTCTCACCAGAACCTGATCATGCTGGCATCCTGATCTTAGACCCCTAGTCTCCAGGACAGTGAGACATAAATTTCTCTTGTTTGCAAGCCACCCAGACTACAGTACTTTGTTGTAGCAGCATAAACAAGGACAAGTGACGAAGAAAAGATTGGAGTGTTAGTTGTGGTAGGCTCTTGGAGGGGCAGGAAGCATGAGAAGAACACATCAAAGGCTAGAAATGAGAAGCAATCATCTGGGGAATAGGAATGTTGGCATCTTAGCTTGAGAGTTATTACCTATAGGTAAACAAATAAAGTACTGCCTTTTATCCTGGGGTGTTGGAAATCTCTGGAGGTATTTTTGGTTGTCACACTGATGAGGGAGCACCACAAGATACTGGCAGTCAGGGGACTAGGGATGCTCAATGTTTCATCCCACGTGACGGAGAATTGTCCGCCCAATGGTCAGTGGTCCCTCTACTCACACTAAGAAGCAGTCAGTCTAAAGCAGGATATTTCCAAGTGCAGTCCTTCGACTACAGCACCAGTAGCACCTGAGAACTTATTAGAAAAGAAAATTCTCAGGCCCTACCCTAGACTTACTGCATTCTGAACACTGGGGTGGGACCCAATTCTCTGGGTTTTAACAAGCCCTATAGGAAACTGTGACACACTCTCAAATTTGAGAACTGCTAGTCCAAGAAAGGGGAAGGCAATGGCACCCCACCCTAGTACTCTTGCCTGGAAAATCCCATGGATGGAGGAGCCTGGTGGGCTCCAGTCCATGGGATCGCTGAGAGTCGGACAAGACTGAGCGACTTCACTTTCACTTTTCACTTTCATGCATTGGAGAAGGAAATGGCAACCCACTCCAGTGTTCTTGCCTGGAGAATCCCAGGGACGGAGGAGCCTGGTGGGCTGCCGTCTACGGGATTGCACACAGTCGGACACAACTGAAGCGACATAGCAGCAGCAGCAGCAGTCCAAGAAAGACTTCATGTTGAACAAAATAGCATGACTTTTAGCAATGTGACAGGTCACTAAGTTTGGGGTTTGGAGTTTGCAGAACTAAGCATCAGGAGGCCTAGGTTATTATCCTAGCTGGCCTCTGAAAAGGCAATGATCTTATCCATATCATTGAATAACTCTGACCCTTCTTGCCTACCCTGATCCCCCAGCCAGAAATTTGAGTGGGTTCACTGGTTCCCAGGCTCCAGTTATGCAAAGAAAATCTTCCCTCTATGAAGTTTCTACCTTCCTCTTGACTTCAGTTGGCTTCATCTTTGTCTTTAAATGATCCAGTTTTTACTTAAGTTAAAACTGTTTAAATTGGTAAATGGAAAACTAGTATCATTTGCCAGCAATAGGAGGTAACCCAATTAAAATTAAGCACAATGATAACATCTTTGATTTCAAAAAAAAAAGAATATCATATGTCAAAGACGTGCTGAAGGTACACAAGCCTCAAACCAAAATGGTTTTTCTGTTGTAATCAGAAACATTAAAAGAGAATGTCAGACCGATAAACAGATAGAGGGTAGATCAAGTGAAGACACAATGAGAAGATGATCACGTACAAGCCAGGGAAAGAGAGGCCACAGAAGAAACGAACCTTGATTTTGGATTTCTAACCTCCAGAATTGTGAGAAAATAAATTTCTATTGTTTAAGCCAAAGGTGGGGGTGGGGAAAAAAAAGAATGTTAGGCCATGTGACTTAATGGCAGGTCATTGATAAAATTGCAGAGGACCTAGAATTATTTCACTAATGGTCAAAGGACCATGTTCCACGCTTGGGGGCTCACTGGGCTAGTTCATCTCCAGGGTTCCTTCTGCTGTAAATAAGGAAGAACTATCACAAAACCAAGTCTCCTCCCAGGTGGGTCAGGGTTGTGATGTTGAATTATTCACAGCAGGAGATGTCTCTGGGGATAAAGCGTTTCAGTCAATCAGAAGGGTTGGAGAGTTAGCATCATCACATACCTGTGTTTCTAAGTCGCCGTTTTCATCCGACCTTTGTTCCAAGATGGGCTTTTCTCTCTCTTCCAGGTGAGGCAACTTCTGAAACATAAAATCCCTTCAAATTACCAACCAGAACGGTCTTTACCTACTGTATAGCTGTTTAATCCACTTTAAAACTTGAGCATTCCTCTTTATGCTTTTGTTGAGGTTCTGCCTATGATACCTTTTGCCAACAAAGGAGATTTTAGCAGCTCAAGAGCTGAATTTTGCCTATCAACACAGCCTAATAGAAGGACACAGAGTTTAACTGGAAATGAAAAATATCTAAATGTCCAGCTTCTCTGGAATGTGTTAAAGCTCTTGCACCACCAAGCATGTTAGCAGAAAACCCCAAGACTGGGGCTGAAAGCACCAAGTTATCCTGTGACACAGCCCCTGTTATCTGCTGCATCTCCTGCAACTTGCAATTCTTGAACTAAAGGTGTCTTAATATAGTGTCTCATCTCACGGAGGAAAGTATTTCTAAGAGTAATTAGAGTCTGGAGGCTGCTAGGACCATGAACAATTTGGAAGAGTGTTTATACTTCCTCTTATGTTCCCAGGAAGCACACTGACAATGACTCTGTTTATAACTTTCTAAAGTGCAAGGAAACTTGATGGTGAGATTAAAAATTTTGCTCAAAGAACAGGTTTCAAAAGGTTTTCAGAATCCTTTCTTATCCTAGCATCAGAGGTAAGCCCCAAACCCTAAAATGTCCAGAAGATATCCTGTTTGTCTTAATATTAAAACACTTACCTTTCTTCTTACTAAGATCTCATACAGAATTTTACCTTCATGAATTTTATTTTCTGGATAATGGAACTCATGCCTCCCCAAAGATGAAATAGTAGATTCTCAGCATCTAACTTATGGGTGACCACTCCAGATAAAATTGGAAAGCCCCTTTATATTTTATTAATACCACGTGGAACGCTGAACTCACCTGTTCACAAACATTTGTCCTATTCTTCTCTAATAGTTCAGGAGAGTGTTTGCTTTCTTTTTGCTTATGAAAAGGAGTGTTCCTTTGATAGGATTCAATCTCCCTTTGGGGAAGGTGGATGGATTTGGCAAGCTTAAACTCTGCACTTGGGGTCAATTGCACGGGATCTTCCTTTTCACAGTTTGGCTTGAAAAGGAGCCTCCCATTGGCAATGATGATGGAGGCGAACCTCTTGACATCTTCCGGAACCATCCGTGCCACCTGGACAAATCTCTCCAGGTCATCCGGTCTGTTCTGGATTTTGTCAGTCACAAGGACTTCCAGGGACCAATCGCAGCTCTCCAGACTTTCCTTTGTTTCAAGCAGGATTTGGTAGGAGTTGGAGATCGTCTGTAGCTGATCCCTAATTCTGGCCTGAAGGTTACTGTTGGTGAGGTTGCAAGTGGTCCCACAGACTCCTCGGGCAAAATCCAGGAATTCTCTCAAGGATTCCTCTGTGCGGTCAGCGGCCCTGCGGATTGCATCAATGTTGGCCTCCAGAGAGTCCCTGAACCTCCACTTCCTACTGACAAAGAGCATCAGGCCCCCAACGGAGTTGGCCACCTTGTGCTGCAGAACTGAGACCGTCTCTCTGGCCAAGTCCAGGTCCAAGGGGAGCTCTCTGGCTGACTCCTCTGAGAAGGAGCTGGATGAAGAGTCAGTGGATGTGGAAGAGCAAGAGGAAAGAATGCTGGCTCTACTGTCAGAGCTGGACACAGATGAGCTGTCTGGTTCAGGGGACAGCGATGCTGCCTGGCTGGGAAACCACGGGGAGTTATGGTCCGAGGAATTCTCTGAAGTCACGTTGGCTTTCCCCAGCTCTTTCCCAGCCTGGGGGTCCCTCGGCCTTGCTTTAGGGATGTCGTAAATGTTCGGCTTGGTGTTCTGTTGCTCTACTCGGGGGATCAGAAAACTTGAAGGAACCTTGTAGCTGACACCTTCATCCAAAGGGAATGCAGCTTTGGCTAGTGGAAAGCTGTAAGAAGGAATTTCTGGAAGGCTGAGTTTTTTATGCATGGGCATGCTCTTCTGTGGGTGTGGACTGAGAGTCCCTGCTCTGTTGCTTGGAGGGCTGTGGAAGCTGGACATACACCTGGGGAGGACATGGTGCCCCGAATTTTCCACAGAGCTACTTGGAGATGCATTTCTTACATCAGCCTTTTCCAGAGACACTGGTGTGTCATAAATCCATTCTGATTTCTGAGGGCTTGGCAGTGTGTTGCAGCCACCCCTCCTTAAGGCGATGCTTGATGTCGGGGGAATATTCTGCCTCTGTGAAGAACCACACAAAGTCACCCGTTATTTAGTTAAAGGAAAAGACAGTGTGAGTGACTCGGGGAATGCGTGTGTATTACACTGAGGAGCCACCAAGCGCTGGGGCACTGTGCGTCTTAAAAGCCTGATGGTCACTCCTCTGCTCAAGTTTCTGCAGTGGTTTCCCATTTCTGCCACCACTCAGGCCCTTCACAGTCTGGCTCCAGACTCCTTTTGAGTCTCCTCGCTCTCTGCCTTTGCCACCACACCTAGCACTCCCCTCTTTCAAGGTCCAGCAACTCAGGCTGCTTACCTTTCTCTGAACCCAAAATGCTCTCCTGCACAGCTATATTTAATTCTGTCCAAGCTGTTTCCTCTGTACTCAGTGTCCACTCAACCCCTTGCTTTCCGTCTAACAAACTCCTGTGCATCCCTCATGACACTGCTGAGAAGCTACCTTGGGCATAAGTGCGTGCTTGCTGAGTCACTTCAGTCATGTCCCACTCTCGGCAACCCCGTGGACTGTAGACCGCCAGGCTCCTCTGTCCATGGGACTCTCCAGGCAAGAATACTCGAGTGGATTGCCATGCCCTCCTCCAGGAGACCTTCCTGACCCAGGGAGAGAATGTCTCCCTCATTGGCAGGTGAGTTCTTTATCACTAGCACCACCTGGAGAGCCCACCTTGGGCATAGGTGTATTTACTGTATGCATGTGACAGAATCCATTGATAAGCATGGATTACAGATTTCAAGTTAAGTCACCTCCCCTGCATACAAATAAAACCTACATCAATGCAACATGTCTCCAAGGTAGATCGCAAGAAGAAGCATTTATCTCAAGTTTCCTGAGCTCTTGCTCTGTGCCAAGCACTGTACTAGGTCCTTCGCAGGGATTATGTCAATTCTCACAGTAAGTTTGTAAAGAGAAACAGAGGCGTACGGAAGTCAAAGGGTTTATCTAGACCACATGACTTGTCTGGTTCCTGAACACTGTCACAGTTACAAGTTTTGCCTCCAGTAAAGTAAATTCTGCTACGAGGGACTTGAGTTCCTAATTTTGACCAAGTAAACAACATTTCCCAGAGGTGGTTCAGGTTTGCACAGTCTCAGATCTCCGTGCCGATCATACTTACGTTTGTTTGGCTGGCCGGGGGACCCAGTGCTGCCTTTTGGGGGCTGGGGGGGACATCATATAGCTGCTGCGTGCCTGGCTCCTGAGAAAAGACCACGAAGAAGGTCAACTTGGAATTTTCCTTCCTGGTGACTGCACATCACAAACCATCTCAACACTGGTGCTTTGTTTTTTGTTTTTTTTTTTCCCCCAAGTGAAAACACAAATCACTGAAGACTTTGGGGCTTTCAGTCATGGTGGTTTTATGGTACAAGTGTGTGCTGTTCTGAGTATATTTTCAACAATGGGCTCTGTGTTTTATACAAGAAGGCACCTTCTCAATCAAAGGTGGGGACAAACTATAGAGAGAATTAGCTGCAGTTGTCTGAGTTAAAAACAGCGGTTCATTTCCTTCTATAAATTCACCTTAAGATTGAATTAAAGAAGACTAAATATAAGATTGGAATTTACTATGTCTTTTTTCTTTCTTGTTTTTCCCAGTAGAAATTTTCCTGTGCTTATAACTCATGTATTAATCCTGCAAATATTTACTAAGTGCGCACTACTGACTAGCCACTGAACTAAGTGACCTATATACACCCAGTAATGAGCAAAAGACATGGCACCTCTAGAGATAATAAATATTTGTGGGGGAGGAGCAACAATTAGGAAATACATATATTAGGATGTGAAAAATGGGTTCCATATTCCAAGGTAAGGTGAAAGAGCACCAGAAGAGGTTTTGCAAAGAAAGAGAAACGAAGCTGAAATTTGGAGAGGGTTTTTGTTTTGGGCTTTTTCTTTTTTTTTTTTTTAGCTGCACATCATGACTTGTGGGATCTTATTTCCCAAACCAGGGATTGAACTCGGGCCCTCGGCAGTGAGAGTCCTAATCACTGGAGAAAATCAGGCCGTGAGTCTCCTCCAAGTCTCTTCCTTTCACTTCACAGGCAGGGGGATGTTTGGTACTGCCTGCTCAGAACATTAAATTCCTCCACGGAGACTTCTTACTACCTGGGAGCGACCAGGAAGTCACCAAACCAGCCTGAATTTTTATTTTGACTGAAGGTGTGCCTCTCAGCCCTGACTGAACTTGACACCCAACTGGGAGCTTTAAAATTCCTACTGCCCAGGGCCCACCCCAGATCTCAAACCTCAGAGTCTCTGGGCATGATTCCAGGAAGCAGGCGTGGCTGAAGCATCCAGACCTGTGCGTGGCCATGCTCTCCCCTGCCCACCACCATGGTGGGCAGGGGAGAGCATGGCCATTGGGCAGTTCTGATGGGCTAAGAAGTGAGTGAAGTTGTTTTCTGATTACAGGAAGTATGTCTTACAAAACTAATGTACCAGTTACATTCAAATAAGGTAAAAAAAAACAACAAAAAAACTCTGAAATTTCCTCCGCGAAAGATAATCAGCGTTAAGATAACCAACAATAATGTTAAGACTATGATGTATATCCTTCGTGTTACTATTACTTTTTAAAAAGTGCAGATATGTGTATATAGGTGTGTGTATATATTGTGTTAGTCACTCAATTGTGTCTGACTCTTTGTGACCCTATGGACTGTAGCTGACCAGGATTCTCTGTCCATGGGATTCTCCAGGCTAGAAAACTGGAGTGTGTTGCCCATCTTTTCTCCAGTGTGTATATATATGCACGGATATAAAGTATTACAAATGCAAAGTAAAAAATTTTTAAATATTCAGAATTCAAATAGTAGTAATATTCTTCTGAGCATGTCTGGGTTCCCTGGGCACAAAGCTGGTTTCTGAGTGGTGATGGGTCCCTTGGAGTCAGAACTGAAGCTCCAAAGATCTCTCAATGGTAAAATTGAAATGTAAGGTCAGCGTGACGCTGAAAGCCAACAATTTAGATGGAGAAACCGGGGCGGAGCAGGGCCACGGATGAGGCTCACCTTCAGAGTTGGTGGGCACCGGCTCTGGGCAGGCACGTCGTACACCTGGCAACCCACGGCTGGTAATGAAGTCCGAGCATGTCTAGGAATCATGAAGATAGCCTTGGGGAGAAAAAGAAGAACAGAATAAAAGAAATGTTACCACCGCATCCATGGACCACGAAACAGCAAAGGCATCACTATCATGCTAGGACATTCTCTGGGCACCTCTTATTGGAGACCCTTTGCTCTGAGACTGGAGACAGCAGGACACTGGTGGGGAGGTCTGTGATGGAGGGCAGTCTTCCTCACCATTAGGCTGATTAGGATCAGCCTAATCTGGGAAGTGGGTTGGAAATGCAGATTCCTGGGCCCCTCATGCATTGCACGGAATCTCTGAGTCTTGACGGAGAGCCTAGGAAACTGCAGTATTGTCAGGGCCCCCAGGTGATTCTGATGTTCTCAGAATTTTATTTATGGAGCTGACTTTGTGGGTCACATTTGCCCAAGAGACAACCTACAGCCTATGATGGGACTTTCCTTGGTTTGGAATTGTAGATGGAAAGAAGCCAGTTCAGAAATTCCCATTGTTTCTTGGAAAACGTAGATGGGAACTAAGGAACATTTTTTTGAGAAACGTGGTTTTGAAAGGTTTAGGGGACAGAAGGAAACTCTAGTTCAAGAACTAGACGGTCTGTAAGCAATTTAAACCTAAAAGCAGATTTCATCAGGAAATCTGATATTTTTACTTGAAATACATAAGATTATCCTTTCTGAATTTAAACCAAAATCAAATACTTTCTTTGTATGGTATTTTTTTTTTAAAGAGAGGCCAATGTATTATAACAAGGAAGTTGAAATAAAAAGTAAAACAAAGCTCAAGATCGTGGTTACCCTGGGGGGAAGTGGCTGGGAGAGGTGGGAAGGGGCTTCTGGGGTGCTGGTTTTATTGTGTTTCTGGATTCAGATACTAGTGACTGAACTGTGTACTCTGAGGATCTAGAGGTTAAACTTCAATAAAACATTAATAGATAGTATCAGCCACAGAGCCAGGTGAACTAGATCAAGAGCATGCCAAGGGCTCTGTTTTGGGTGTTGGCAGGCTAGAGGTGTGGACAGACACAGACACAACAAGGAAACTTTAGTCTCTGGTGCTCATCAGGATATGACCTTGGATGGGCCTTTCACCTCCCAGGGAATCAATTTCCTCATTTGTAAAATGAAGAGTTGTTCTCATCTAAAGAGGTCTCTTTTTCTCTCAGATCTACAGAGGTCTCTTCCAGCTAGAAAGATGCAGAGTCCCTGATGAGGACAACTTGAGACAAGGGACATATTTTCACCTTGGTTTTTAATTTTTGGCTAACAAATCTAGAGATGCTCAACCCGAGTATAAAGGGAATCTCTGAAACGGGTCCCCTGGGCTGTGTGCCAAGCCTGTGAACTGCCCATTGGAAAACGGCTCAAAGCTAGTGGCTGGGCTTGCTTAGTTTTACCAATGTCTGCATCTGCTCAGAATGTTATTTTTTCAGCGGTCTGAGACTCAAAGCTCACCACTGGATTACCCAAGTGGGGAGGAGATGCCTGCCTTCTGTGGATCAGAAGATTCTTAAGTTATTATAATCTTGCATCCTTCTAGCTCCTTCCTTCTTGTAGTAGAGGAAGAAGCAAGATTAATCAGAATCACCAAAAGCTACAGTTTGAGGTGAACTCAGAAATGATAAGATGGTTGGATGGCATCACTGACTCAATGGACATGAGTTTGAGCAAGCTCCAGGAGTTGGTGATGGACAGGGAAGCCTGGCGTGCTGCAGTCCATGGGGTTGCAAAGAGTCAGATACGACTGTGTGACTGGACTGAACTGAACCCTTTCTTGATACAGAGCAAGAAAGAGAAGTCTAGAGGGGGTGCTGTGATGTCCCCAGGCACCCAGCATGGCCGTGGCTGCCACAGAAACCAAGTGAACCTGGATTCCTGATATCTAAGATGCAGATGACATTGCTTGCTTTAAAAGACCCTCAAGCACAGAGAAGGCGATGAAAAAGGGAATGGGGAGAGAGCCAAAACATAGATAGGGCAGTGATGGAGGGAACTTAGGCAGGAATAAAAGGCAGGAAAGTTCCCCAAGTGTTTTACTGGGGCCACCTCAAGACCTGCTTGAGTGGTGAGGAGCCCCCGGCTTCTGAAATCCCCTTCAGTGGCTGTGGTTTCTGCCATGGCCACAGCCTGCACCAATGAGGTCTCCACGCTTCATGTCAAGGACAAATCTTACGCTAGCGCCCTGACCCTTTTCTGAGTTAGGACGGTCAACTCATCTCTCTATTTATACCAACATCAGTCTAGAAGTTGAGAGTGAGCCCATTATGTTGGATCTGGTCATTTCATTCATTCCACAAATGTCTATGGAGCATCTCATAGGAGCCTGGCATGGTCCTGGGGGTTCAGAATCCCCAGCAAACTGCAGACTTTGCCCCTGCTGTGCTTTTAGGGGCCGGGGAAAATGACCTTAGATTAAAAAAAATTTTTAATTGGAGTATAATTGCTTAACAATGTTGTGTTCGTTTCTGCTATACAACACGAACCAGCTATCTATATACATGTATCCGCTACCTCTTGAGCTTCCATCTCACCCCCATCCCCATCCCAGCCCTCTAGGTCATCACAGAGCACTGAGCTGGGCTCCCTGTGTTATACAGCAGCTTCCCACTAGCTGTTTGTTTTATACATGGTAGTGTATACACCGGAGAAGGCAATGGCACCCCACTCCAGTACTCTTGCCTAGAAAATCCCATGGATGGAGGAGCCTGGTGGGCTGCGGTCCATGGGGTCGCGAAGAGTCAGACACGACTGAGCGACTTCCCTTTCACTTTTCACTTTCATGCATTGGAGAAGGAAATGGCAACCCACTCCAGTGTTCTTGCCTGGAGAATCCCAGGGATGGGGGCGCCTGATGGGCTGCCGTCTATGGGGTCGCACAGAGTCGGACACGACTGAAGCGACTTAGCCGCAGCAGCAGCAGCAGTGTATACATGTAAATGCTACTCTCTCAGTTCGTCCCATTCGGCCTTTGATTTTGTATTTTTCTTTCCTTTGAAAGCGAAAGTTGCTCAGTTGTGTCCAACTCTTTGTGACCCCATGGACTATACAGTCCATGGAATTCTCCAGGCCAGAATATTGGAGTGGGTAGCCTTTCCCTTCTCCAGGGGATCTTCCCAACCCAGGGATTGAACCCAGGTCTCCCACTTTGCAGGCAGATTCCTTACCAGCCGAGCTACAAGGGAAGCCCAAGAATACTGGAGTGGGTAGCCTTGCCCTTCTCCAGCAGATCTTCCCGACCCAGGAATCGAACCAGGGTCTCCTGCATTGCAGGCGGATTTTTTACCAACTGAGCCATCAGGGAGCAACTCAATTAACTTCAGCCCAGGCCACTCGCTCTCAGAGGAGCCAGCACCCAGGCCCCACTCTGGGTCAGCTGCTCGGATGACAGCTGAGCGTGCCAGGCCTAGATTTGGGCCAGTTGTTCCAGAAAAGGGACTTCAGGTCCACCTCACGGATGGCTGCAGGACAATCAGCCACCTCTTTCTGGTGTTTGTAGCCTAGAGGGGCAGCTGTTCTGTGTAACACAGGTTGTCTGCCTGGCAGCCCCGGGAGGCAGGCAATCTGAAGTACTCAGAATCTCTTAGGGACTTCCCTGATGGTCCAGAGGTTAAGACTTCACCTTCCAGTGCAGGATGAGCAGGTTCCATCCCTGGTCAGGGAGCTAAGATCCCACGTGCCCCCCAACTCCCCCAAACCCCCCAAAACATAAAACAGAAGCAATATTGTAACAAATTCAATAAAGACTTTAAAAAAAGTCTCTTAAGGAATCAAAGAAGAAGCTGGTGTGGAGGAGGCCTGCAGGGTAAGTGGGACACTCCTGGGATGAGGGGCAGCACATACATGGGAGGAGTGGCCTCTCCTGGCCTAGGGCCTCATCAGGACCTCTGTGCAGAGCTGAGGCCAGGTGGGATGTGTCATCTGAGCTGAAAGCAAAGTATGTGATGGCAGGAAATGCTTGCAGTGACTGAAGATCGTGCAAGACTGGGCTGCATTCTTAACACCTCATGAAGGCCAGGGCTTGGAGGGAAACAGCGCATTAATTTTTTTTCTTTTAAATTCCTGCTTATTTCTTCTCCCTTTTTTTGATGTGGACCATTTTTAAAGTCTTTATTGAATTTGATACAATATTGCTTCTATTTTACGTTTTGGGTTTTTAGCCCCAAGGCGTGTAGGATCTTAGCTTCCCAACCAGGGATTGAGCCTGCACTCTCTGCATTGGGAGGTGAAATCTTAACCACTTGACCACCAGGGAAGTCCCTTCCTCTCCTACTTTAAAAAAAATGTTTCATTCTGCATTTATGAAGTGCTTCTTTTCCTAGGCTTTAAAAAAAGTTACTTTTTAAAAATTACAGATGTAATACATGTTCTATATGACACACAAATCAACCTCTTAGTCTCTTTGTTCATCACATATTTATCAAGTACTCACCCCAGGCTGGGCACGTCCAAGGTGCAGGGGACAAAGAAGCGAATAAAGTATAGATCCCTGTTTAATGACTTCTTTCACTTTCTGCTTAACCAGTTCCACTTCCTAAGGGTGACCACTGCTAGTGTGTGTTCTTTTCAATGCACACATATACACACATACTTTTTAAAGCTTTTTTTGGTTTGTTTGTTAGGTTTTTATTTAAATGGTTCTTTCTCCTTCCCTTATAAATACCTTACAGAACTAATTTCATTTTTTTCTCCCCACAACTGCAGTACACACACACACACACACACACACACACACACACACACACGTGGCTCGTTGTAGGGTACTGCCAAAATGTATGTAACCAATCCTCCATGGATATTCCTTTAGGCAACTGGAATTTTTCCCTATAACAAATAATACTGTAATGGCTATGACTTCCTCATTCAGATATACTTCTGCCTTCTTGTATATTTTTGCAACAATTCTGGAAATCCTTTCTAGGTTGAAAGGAATACATATTTTAAATCTGATGAATGATTTCTTGCCTTTGACCCATGGAAATTCAACCCCTCCATTTAACTAATGTTTCTTCCTAGTGTAAAAAGAGACCACTGTGAATGTTATCATTCTTTCAGACTCAGCTCAGCTAAGCATTCAGTTTCCTGCAAAGTGTGGGTGTCTTGGCAAGCCAGGAACCACCAGGGTACCCAGAGTGTTAACGACAACCCAAGCACCCCAACTGTCTGGTTCCCATCCTGTCCGTTTGCTCTCCTGATGGACACCCACAATTCAAGGGTATTTAGGCCCTGGGTGCTACCTAGCTTTTGACCTATTTCTTCTGTCTAGAAATGTACTTACCTGTTTTGGAAAGCTTAGGTTCTTTTCACAAACGATTCTGGCACAGGTAGGTGGGTCAGGGACTTCATAGACTTGGACCGTGGGAGGCGGGGGCCCCTCCACCCAACTCTTCATCTGCTCATACACAGGAGATGAGGGGTTGAGCAAGGTGGGCACCTCGTAGGTCTCCTGGGAGATGGCAGGAGCATTGTCTAGGCCTTTCAGGAAAGGGGGACGAGGCCTGTCTGTGGAGGCTTCCGCTAGGATTTGGAGGCGGTTGGCAGGGGCCAGGCCTTGCCTCCCATGGAGCAGACACTTCCACCAGCCTTCACTTTCTGGCACGTTTTGTTCCAGAATGGTCAGGATGTCTCCTCTGCAGAAAGCCAGCTCATCAGCGGAGTCGGGGTGGTTGTCATAAAGTGCCTTGGCCAAGAGGGTCTGGAGATGGGAGAGAAAGAATTCACAGTCATTGTTATTGCCAAGAACCAAGACCACCACACCACTAGCTTAGAACACAGTCACAGCTGCTCCTTTATCTCATTTCCTCCCCTCCCCACGCCCCTGGAGACCCTTGTCCCTGCTGTTTGCCTGATTTATTTCTAGCCATACTTGGGGAGGTGAGGAGAGTCTCAGGTGAAATGTCAGAACTTCCAGGTAGTCTTACCTGTCACTGATTCAATGGACATGAGTTTGAGCAAGATCCAGGAGATGATACTGCAGTCCATGGGTCACAAAGACTTGGACACCACTGAGTGACCGAACAAATGACCCACCCGAGTTATATGGCAGACGGCAGCCTAGTGCAGAACTAGGTCGAAATCCTGGCTCTCCTACCTAGCTCTGTGCCCTTAAGTAAATTAGCCACTATCTTTGGGCCTCAGTTTCCTTGTCTGTAAAATGGGAATAATAGCACTATCTACCTCATGTAGGTGTGCTCACTCAGTCATGTCCGACTCTTTGCGACCCTTTGGACTGTAGCCTTCCAGGCTCCTCTGACCATGGGGTTCTCCAGGCAAGAATATTGGAGTGGGTTGCCATTTCTTCCTCTGGGGGATCTTCCTTACCCTGGGACTGAACTCATGTCTCTTGAATCTCCTGCACTGCAGGCAGATTCTTTACCACTAGCGCCACCTCTGCCTCACAAAGTTATTAATTAAATGGGTTGATATGTATAGAAAGCTAACTGAACAGAGCCTGGCACTTTGTAAGTGCTCAGCAAAGCTTGGCTGCAAACTGTCAAAACGATTCTATTGCTCTTTGCCTGGTTGTTGCTTTTCTCCTGGCTGGCCTTGGAAGCTCCATGACTTTTGGGATCACATCTTGCTCGATGTGCTGTTCTCTCGCAGCACTGAGCATGGACCCAGGCTCAGAGCAGAGGCTCTATTAATGCTCATTTATTCACGTGCAGTGAAACAAAGACACAGAGAGTGAGTGACTAGTCTACACAGCCAGAATCAAAACATAAACAATCTCCTAATTCTCAGACCCAAGCTCTTTCTGTAAGCTACATGGTTCTCAAAAAATCTCAAACAACAACAAAAAAAAACCCCACCTGTTCTAATGACAGCAACGGCACTGTACTGCCCACAAATACCTAGCTCCTCAAATGCCCCTTGACCTGATTTTAACCTTTTTCCGGTTCCCTCATCAATTAATCAGTTTAATCAAATCCTTGATGTGAGTTCATTTCATATTTACATGAGAGTTATGATTTTACCTTTTTGAAAATGAGACTTTGTTCACACTGGGGAGAAAATGGAAAGCAAAACATAGTCTCCAATCTATCATCACAATTCCCATGAAATACATCTAACACAGTCTGAGAAGAAAAAAACCCATCATCTGAAACGTGCTTGCATTTGTCTGGAAATAAGATAGTGTGTGTGTTTAGGCAGAACAGTTGCTTCAACATGGCCGTTGCTTGGAAGTGCCCAGGTTGGCAGCAGCTTAGCTGGTGGACTTGCCTGTTGCAAAAAGGGATACTTGTCTAGAGAATAATTGCCTTGTGTGATCACCTGCCTGATCGGGCACCCACAACTGTCCAAAATGGACATCGACAGTCTTGCTGTGGAGACATGGTTTACTTTCCAGGGACAGAAAAATCTGCAATCTTCAGAGCAGCAGTCCACACCCTAAAGGGCATATAGTCATAGCAAAGGAAAACCCTAATTATGTTGCTAGAGCAGGATTCCCCTCAAAATAGTATTTTGTTACAACTGGTTTAGAGACACCTCCTGCAGTCAATGTCTCAAAGCTTTGATAACAAAGACTATCAATATTTACGTTATAAAAGAATTAAATACATTAAGAAATCTTGGAGAATTCCTCTCCCAGAAAAGGGAGCTAACAGTAGACTATACTGAATGGGGAATTATTTTGTGTTGGGGACACTATCAGTTAATTCTCAGGTGCCTCAGAGGTAGGTTTTCTTCTTTCCATTTTACAGATGAGGAAACAGGGTCAGAGAGATCAGATGACTTGTCTGAGGTCCCATGGACTTGACGTTTTCTCCTCATATCCATTATTGCACCCTTCTCCTTCCAATTCATTCTCTAGACACCAATCAGAATGACATTTTATATGACATTTCTCCTTCTCTGTCTGGTTTACTTCAATTAGTATGATAATCTCTATGTATGATAATCCATGTTGCAATGATGGTATTTCACTCTTTTAATGGCTGAGTAATATTCCATGCTACGTATGTACCACATCTTCTTTATCCATTCCTCTGTCAATGGACATTTAGGTTGCGTCCATGTCTTGGCTATTGTGAATAATGGTGCAATGAGCACTGAGGTGCATGTGTCCTTTTGAATTACGGTTTTCTCCAGATATATGCCAGGCGTGGGATTGCAAGGTCATATGGTAGCTCTATTTTCAGTTTTTTAAGGAACCTCCACAGTGTTCTCCTTTGACTGTACTAATTTATTAATACATTCCCACCAACAGTGTAGGAGGCTTCCCTTTTCTCCACACCCTTGCCAGCATTTATTGTTTTGTAGAGTTTTTAATGATGGCCAATCTGACTGGTGCGACATGATAACTTATTGTAGTTTTGATTTGTATAGAATGATATTTTTTACACATAAATCACTGTTGGTCTGTTGTTTAAAAATGTCCAGTTGCTTAGAACCACCTTTAGAACAAAACCTAAACTCTCTCCCTGATTGCCCAGCTTGAGTGACTTCCTCCTGTTAATTTTAGTGCTTCTCTTGTGTTAATTTTCCTCCAGCTGCCTTGTTTTCTTTCTCTGACTCACTGATTCCATCCACCTTAGGACCTTTGCCCTTGTGAGTCCTCCTGCCCTGAACACTCTTCAGCCATATTTGCACAACTGACTCCTCCTCATCCTTCAGATCTCAGCTCAAGTCACTTCCTGTAAAGGCTGTCCCTGACCACACGGGAAGGCTGGGCTCCTCCTCCACGTGCATCCATGGGACTTGGAGACGAGGGCCCTCTGGGCATGTTAAAAAAGAACCCAGTTGGGACCAAGCCAGACTTTTACGGACAGGACAGCAGTGTGGGGAGAATTAGAAATAGCAGCCTCGGGTTTCCCTGGTGGCTGAGGAGTGAGGAATCCGAGTGCCAGTGCAGGAGACACGACTTCCAAACCTTGTACGGGAAGGTCCCACATGCAACTGAGCCCATGCACTGCAACTACTGAGCCTGTGCTCCTGAGCCTGGGAACCGCAACTACTGAAGCCCACATGCCCTAGAGCCTGTGCTCTGCAACCAGAGAAGCCACTGCAATGAGAAGCCCACGAACTGCAACTAAAGAGTAGCCCCTGCTTGCCTCAACTAGAGAAAAGCAATGAAGACTCAGCACAGCCAAAAATAAAAATAAATTAATTAATCTCATTAAACCAAAAAAGAAATAGCAGCCTCAGCAAACAGGTATCAAGCTCTTATGTCCCTGATATTGCACTGAATGCTTTGCAGACAACAGACCGAAGGGACAGATGGGCTACTGCAACAGCGTTCTGATTACAACCACGATCATCACTGAGGCCACCCCCAAGTTATTCTTGGTGTGTGAATGCTCAGTGGTGTCCTACTCTTCGAGACCCCATGGACTGTAGCCTGCCTGGCTCCATTGTCCCTGGGATTTCCCAGGTAAAAATACTGGAGTGGGTTGCCATTTCCTCCTCCAGGGGATCTTCCTGACCCAGGGATTGAACCTGTGTCTCCTGCATCTCCTGCATTGCAGGAGGATTCTTTACCCCCAGAGCCATTGGGAAAGCCCAAAAGACCTACAGCACCCGGTATGCCTGTGGTCTCTCATGCAAGTACTAACCAGGCTCAACTCTACTTAGCTTCCAAGATCAGGTGAGATCAGGGGCTTTCAGGGTAGTATTAATTTGGGAACATTTGTGTAGACAAGAGATGAAGGAAGGCATATATTTATATTTTTATTCTCTTTGGGCACAAAGACAGTTAGATCCTAGGTACAACAGAAGAAGCCTTCCTTGCCAATTTCCAAAAGGACCTTTCCCCCAAATGCCCATCTTCATACAACAGTTGGGAGAAGGGAAAGGAGACTAGGGAAACAGAGGCAAAGAATAAGAGTTTCTCTCTCTGGGGAGACGTTCACATGACGGCCAGATGCAAAGTGCTAATCCATACTGAACTGGCAATGAGCCACCGGAGTAATTAGCTAGCTTCATTTACTCATACATCAAGTTTGAGCATCAGTTATGTGCCTGGAGCTCGGGGGAGATAAAGTGATGAAGAAAACAGTTCCTGATCTTATGTGGGTGTATATCCTAGCAGAGGAGACACACAACAGAAATAAACATAGGTTTTTACTTCTCTTAAGTGCAGCCAAGAAAAATACAGAAAGTTATGAGGAATTCTGAGTGCAGTTGGGAAGTGGGGACAGATAAGGGCTTAGAGAACATTTTCCTGAGAACTGGCCATGGAAGTTGCAATCTGGGAGTGAGTAGAAATTAGTTGGATTGAGAAAGGGGGAGAAATCATCCAGGCAGAGGAAGAGAAATGGGTGAGGGAGGGAGTGAGTTTGTGCATTTGTGTGAATTGTGTGGTGAGTCACGTAAACTGAAAGATGTCCAGGTTGTCTTGTTGCTATTGAGTCACTAAGTTGTGTTCGATGCTTTTGCGACCTCATGGACTGTAGCCCAAAAGGCTCCTCTGTCCATAGGATTTCCCAGGCAAGAATACTGGAGCAGGTTGCCATTTCCTTCTCCAGGGGGATCTTGCCAACCCAGGGATCAAACCTGTGTATCCTGCGATGGCAGGTAGGTTCTTTACTGCTAAGCTATCATAGAAGCCCTGACCAGGTTGTCTGGAAAGAAGTAAACAAAAACCTAGAACTTCCTTCCGTATTGGCTGATGTTTCTCTCTAATTTCTGGATGGGAAGGGGATTAGATGGAGCTGGTGTGAAGCCAAAGAAGCTCATCAAAGTCAGCGGTGGTCCAGTCCAGGTGGGAGAGGCCTGAGGCTCAGAGGAGGGTGGGTGGTTGGCTGTAGGAGCACAGTTGGGAGGAGCTGCTGAGGGATTGTGTGTAATCCTGAGGTGAGTCTTGAAAGAAGGGCAGGGTTATAATTGCTAAGAAGGAAAGAGAGTTGCACTGTGGATCAGGGGAAGTAAGATGCAGAGAGAGAGATTTGGTCCCATACTTTGTCTTCTGTGGTGATGTAAAAGCTGGCAGAAGCAGCTACAGTTCTAAGCAGAGGCCGGTTAGAGGAGCCTGTAGAAATGCCACCTGCTGAAGCGACCAACTTTTGTTTCTGCATCATTCCCATGGCCGGGGTGGTCATCTCCTCTCTAGACCAGGAGGGTGGGCACAGCTCCTCGGCAACTGCCCCACACTGGCTCTCTGAGAGCCCAGCTTGCCTTCCTGCTTGCCTTTCCACTTTTCTTCAGTTCACTTGAAAGAGCAAAGTGGCAGAAACTCAGAATGTTTGAGCTGGGTCTCATCTATTCTTTTTGCCACATTTCAGAGCTTTATGGTGCCTGTGTCTAGGAGAGGTTAAGGTCACAAGGCGGCAGACAGAAAAGTAGGGATCCAAATGTGAGTCTCTGTGACTCTGAAGCCTGCTATGGCCAATTCACTGCACAGCTCCCCAAAGTCCAAGTCAATTCCTATTCTAATCTGCTGAAGTCTCTGTGCATGTGTGTGCTTAGTCTCTCAGTTATGTCCGACTCTTGGCAGCCTCATGGACTTTGCAGCCCACCAGGCTTCTCTCCCCATGGAAGTTTCCAGGTAAAAATATTGGAGTGGGTTCCCATTTCCTACTCCAGGGGATCTTCCCAACCCAGGGATCAAACCTGGGTCTCTTGCATCTCCTGCATTGGCAGGCAGATTCTTTACCACTGAGCCACCTGGGAAGCCATAGGCAGGAGAGGCAAACTCAAATGATCATAAGAACCAGGGAAGAAGTATGTGTATGTCAGGGAGGAAGGCCAGGTGTCAGACATTTGAGAGTAGTGGGGACTTTGGCATGGTCAGACAGATTTCAAAAGATAACTATTAATACTGGGGTCAAATGAAGTACTCTACTGCTGAGTCTAGCCCACTGCTGGGGTCTTAGAGGCCTCACCCTGGTTTCCTTTGCAAACTGGGCATTAAGACTAGGGGTCACAGGAGCATTTATGCCCAATGCAGGACTCCTCTAGTGGACATTCTGTTCTGAAGCCTCCCACCCATCCCATTATGATATCCATGACTATGTGCAAACTGCTTATGGTCTGAGTCCCTCTCTGTCCTCCCCTGCTGGTTCCCCTCTCTCCCTCCACAAGGGTCTGATCAGCAGCATCACAGCCCAATCCTGCTCCCTCCTCGCTTTATCCTTCACAAGTCTCCCTCCACTCTCAGACTCTTGTACACCTGAAATTACAGAGTTAGTGGCAGGGGATAGGAGAGTAAGGATCCTGGGATGTTTCCATTACAGTAGCTACAAAAGGATTTTTTCCTTGGGAATTTAATTTTACCATGAGGGCATCAGCACACAGCAGGAAGTAGTAAATAAACAAATGCCACAAACAAGGAGAAATAGAGATCATAAATGTGCAATGAACTCTGAGTAGCAAGTGGTTGCTGGGTCCCTGCTCTGTACAATGTCATGGAACCCCATTAACAAGATGAGTGTTTTTCTTCTACTAAAATCCTTCTTTGAAAAGTGTCCATGTTTAGCATGTTGGCTTCCTTCTCACAGATTCCATGACTTACTTCCAAGAATTCTTAGTTAGTTTTAGGAGAAGGTGATGGAATGGTTCATACTTCCCTTCTGAGGGCCATGAGAGAGAACAGTTGTACAGAAGTCAAATTTTTAAAACCACATATACTGTAAATATTTCAAATCCTGTGGTGTATGGGAAATGTGAACCCCTGAGGTTCATGAAGGTTTTCCTGGATGTAGGAACTTCTTTGAAATCCATGCAGTATTCTCTCATTCATCTTTATGAGGCTACTGAGTCCAGACTCAGAACATCAGGAGTAAATGCAGAATGGAGAAAGCTCTTTGATCATCTTTAAAGACAAAGGTTTCCCCTTCAATATACTTGGAAGTATTTCAAATCATGTAAATACATAGACAGGCTTAGAATGATCAAAGCAGAGAGAATAGTGCTATCTGTTGGCTTGTGACTGTTTATTTTCCATCATATTTTAAAGCATAATGTTTTCTTTTTAAAAAAGGAGAGAGAGAAATAAAAGTTTCCAAAAGCATAATAAAAATCCCCTTACCACCTCCATTTTTCCTTTCCCACCCACATTCTCCAAAAAGGGAAGAAAGAGAGAGGAAGAAGGACAACCCTGAGGAAGAAGCACAGTGTCCACATGACATCTTTTCATGGGAGATGCTGATGAGTGACAACATTCTGTGAGGTAACCTTAGAAGAGATGAGGGAGGGGCAGACAGGCTTTCAAGGAGTCACTGCAAAGACTCTCTGGGGAGGCTCCCCACTTTGCAAAGTCCATATAACAATGCAGACTTTGTACACACTGTGTGTCAGCTAATATTGAGTTCTTGTAATTAATCAAAGAGAAAAAAATTCTCTCTAATCTTCCGGAGGTATATTGAATCATGTTCATGCTGTTGTTTACTAATTTAGCTAATACCTCATTAATAAGGATTGCTCATAGCTTTTCAACTCGGTTCTAGGCACTGGGATAAGTAATTAGTATTGATTATCTCACTTGGTAGTCACAATTCCATAAAGCAGGGACTGTTACTAATGCCCCATTTAAGAGATGTGAAAGTTAAGGCACAGAAAGGGTGAGTGAGTAGCCTAAAGCTGCTCAGAGAGGCAAGGAATAGAACCAAGATTGGCACACAGGCAAATCTGACCCTGGAGTCTTTCCTTTTAGCCTACAAGTCATAGTGGCTACTGTCCATCACATTGTCCATCACACAATGTCATGTGCATTTCTCTGGATGAGGAAATGACCAAGGGTGCCTCAGGAGAGAGGGATGGCAAGCTGATAAAAAACATTTTAACACAGTTGGATAAGTTTCATGGTTAGAGCATCAGAATTAGATACTGCATTATGAATTCAGACAATGGCTTCAGTGTAATTACCAACAAATAATGACACATTTGTATAATGGAATACTATACAGTCATTAAAAAGAATGGGTAGCGTTTATATGAGCTGAAGTGGAACAGTCTCAAAAACAGAGTATTATTGACTGTCATGCAGCTTGTGGGATCTTAGCTCCCTGACCAAGGGTTGAACTTTGACCTGGGCAGCAAAAGTTCAGAGTCCTAACCACTTAACCACCAGAAAATCCCTGAATGCTAATATTTTTAAATGCAAGATGAGAAACTGCAGATGGTAGGCTTCTATGAGGACAGCATCTTTCTGGAAGAAGACATAAGTCATTGGGGCTGCCCCTCTGGCTTTGAGAACTGGAGATCAGGAAACCCTAGAGATCTGGGATTAAAGGAAAACATGCTTCCAGTCCATGTTTACTGGAACCGTTTCAGTTTTTAAAATCACATGTGCATGTTTTGATTTTTCAATTCAAGAATCTAGTGTAAAGAGGGTTCTGTTCTGTTGGAAGAAAATGGCTTCTGTGTTGATGAACTTGTGCTTCTGCTTGTCATGATCCCTGTTCTACTTCCAGATTTGCTAGATGGGAACTTTGACCAAACCAGTCTTCATCTCAGCCAAAAGCATTTTGTCACGTTAAAGCATCTCACACGTGGGGAGACCCTTCATGAACTTCCAGGATAACTCACACCATCGATGGCACTCTCATTGTCCATCCATTCAGAGGACCATTCACAGCATCAAAGATGCTGAGAAGTGTTTGGACCATTGTCGAGAACTGGCTGATTTTGTCAGTGTTCTTTTCTTCCCAGCTCCTTGAGAGTAGGACTACAGCGTGAAGATCCCCAGAGAAGGCAACAAAGACCTACCACTTAGATGCAACAGGGTCAGGGACTTCCTACTGGTCCACTGGTTAAGAATCTGCCTTCCAATGCAGGAGATATGGGTTCGATCCCTGGTTGGGGAGTAAGATCCCACATATCACTGGGCAACTAAGCCAGTGTGCCAGAGCTAGAGAGGTCTCTGTGTGCCACAATGAAAACTCTTGCATGCTGCAACTGAGACCCAATGCGGCCAAAGAAATCAATAAATAATGTTAAAAATAAATGCAATAGGGTCTAACTGCAGGTATGTTAAGAATCACAGAAGTTGGGACTTCCTGGTGGTCCATTAGTGAAGAATCCACCTGCCAATGCAGGGAACACAGGTTCCAACCTTGGTCCAGGAAGATTCCACAAGGTACAGGGCAACTAAGCCTGTGGGCCACAACTACTGAAGCCTGCGTGCCCTAGAGCCCATGCTCTGCAATAAGAGAAGCCACTGCAATGAGAAACCCGCACACCACAACTAGAAAGTAGCTGTGCTCGCCACAACTAGAGAAAGCCCGCGGGCAGCAACGAAGACCCAGCACAGCCATAAATAAACAAAATCTGAACCAAAAAAAAAAAATCACAGAAGTTTAGCCTGGAAGAAGCTTTAAGGGTTTTTCTGGGCTGGCCCAGGCAAGCGAGAGAGGCATGGAATGAGTCTCCAGGCAAACGGGGGAGGCAGGCTGCCTTTGTCCCCATCACGCCCCTTCCCCTGTGGTCAACTGCAGAATGACATGTCCTGGGCACAAACACCTGGACCAGATGGGAGGCCTCCTTTGAGGGGACTGTTCCCAAGACCAGAAATGAAGGATGAGCAGCCGCAGGACACTGCAGCTGTGCATTGCATGTGTCTAACACCCGGGAAGGTGTTAGTTTAACCATTTGTTACTTTCCCTGTGCTTGGAGTTGTATTATGAGGCCATCGGGCCTCCTCTTCTTTCTCTTCTTTAAGTTATCTTAACTTTTCTTTCCTTTCATGAATTTCAGCAGCTCTCATAGCCACAATTACATTGAAAAGTAAAATTCCACAAGTTACAGGGAACCGAGAGTCACTTAACATAGCAAGATGGTACATTTCGCAACCAGAACTTGCCTGGAGATTGGCAACTCTATTAAATTATTTCCTTTGAATGTGTCATGCTTAAACATGGGTGCTGCAGAACTTGAGACACCGTGGCTACAATGATCCGCATTTCATTTTCAGAAATTTTTAGATTTTTTTTTAATGAAGTGAGAGCTAAGTAATTTCTTGCATCATCCCCACAGTATAAAGAAGAGTAGTTTCTCTTGGAGTTTTTTTTTTTTTTTTAAACTTTGCAAAGTAGTTAAATGAGAGATGCTGAGGGAAAACTGCTGTCTTTCTTGTGCTTAATATTAATTTGCTTGGATGGGCTAGGAAAATAACTGGCTTCCACTCCACTTTGAGGAAGAAGTTGAAAAGTTCTGGATGGAAAGGCTCCAGAATGCAGAGAAAGTCATCTGAAATTATTTAACTGAGATATTGAAATACACTTTTCCAGATTAAAAGAAACAGGACTTTCCTGGTGGCTCGGTGGTAAAGAATCCACCTGCCAATGCATGGGACACGGGTTTGATCCTTGGTCTAGGGAGATCCTACATGTCAGAGAGCAACTAAGCCTGTGAGCCACAACTACTGAGCCCAGGCTCTAGGGCCCGAGAGCCGCAACTACAGAAGCCCACTTGCCCTAGAGCCCATGCTCTGCAACAAGAGAAGGCATTGCAATGAGAAACCCGTGAACCACAACAAAGAAAACCCCTCAACTAGAGAAAGCCCTAGTTGCCTAGCCTTGCCTCAACTAGAGAAAGCCTGAGAGCAGCAATGAAGACCAGTACAACCAAATAAAGAAAGAGTGTGATAAGAATGCATCAAAAATATTAAAAGAAAAAAATAGAAACAAATAAAAGAAAGTTTCCTTGTTTTCTCAACATCTCTAAAAATGATCCTGACTATATGAACAGGTTTCTCCATCATAAAGTTGAACTCTGATCTTTTCAGCTTTGAATTCTTCCTGATGGTTCAGATGTAAAAGTCTCTCACACGGGGACTTCAGTAGCCGCAGAAGGCACTGTCAACTAATAAGAGTTTGAGGAAGAGATAGTGGCCAGAAAAAAATTCCAAAGCCACTGAGTGGAAATGAGGCATTTTCTTCCCTGATGCCTGAAGAGTGTGGTTATCCAATAGATTTGGTCTTCACCAGACCCAGATGTTTGAATATACTTCCCCTATTCATGGGAACTTTACTAAAATAGGGTTCCTTGCTTCACTGATTTGACACTTATTAAGCACCAACTGTATATCTGATGTGTATTAGGGGGAGCAAGGTGAACAAGTTTCCTTAGTCTAAGTTCAGGGTTGAAATGATGCAACAGTGAAGATCTCCCAGGTCTTCTAAGTGATCTTTTTGGATGTGGCCCAAGACAGGTTGGTGTTGTACCAAATTGTTTTTGTAGCCTGTAGTGCCCTAGAGACACAGCATATTTGTTCATCCATTCCCCAAAACCCCTCCCCACCTCCAAGTTCATTCCTTGCTAGACAAGTCCCTGAATTTTTGTTTAAGATACTTGGTTTGGGGAAAAGAGTTGTTGAGAGCAAAGGTGGGCCAAGGTAAGTGGTTGGGATTCAGCCTTCTCTTGTGAGAAACTTGTGGAGGGAGGAGGCAAGTAGCTGAGAATTTCCTGGATCTCAGGACAGGACCCTCATCTGAAAGTGTAGGGTTCCCATCCAGCTCCAACCCAACCCCCACTGCATTTTGCACAATTTCTTCTCTTATTCTTATCTCCTATTTTGTGAAAGTCATCAGAGGAATTAAAGAAAGTGACAGGTGGGATCTTTTCCTGTCTCATCTTTTCCTTCCTTCCTTTTTTCTTGCTTTGAAAGGTAAAGGGAAGGAATGGCATGGAGACCAAAGAAGGTGTTTCATGGCCCTTGAGCAGTCTGAAGCAATTACACCACCCCTATTAGGGGAAAGCTTTGTCTAAGACTGTGCTTCTTAAACTTCGTGTTATATTAACTGCATAGGAAAGGAAAAAAAGGAAAGTGAAGTCATTCAGTCGTGTCCGACTCTTTGCAACTCCATGGACTGTAGCCTACCGGGCTTCTCCATCTATGGGATTTTCCAGGCAGGGGTACTGGAATGGAAATTTTCTTCTCCAGGGGAATCTTCCCAATCCAGGGATCATACCCAGGTCTCCCACATTACAGGCAGACACTTTGCCATCTGAGCCACCAGGAAGGGTGACTATTAACTGCATGCTTCCTGTCATACCTGTGTGTTATTCATATACTTTCTAACTTAAAGAACAATATTAAATTAAACCAATTAAAAAAAAAAAAAACCACTCTCCCAAAGCAATATGACCTATGAAATAAAAAATTTGATAAGCCAGCCTTCGTTTTTTCCCAATGCACATTAGAATACATAGCTAACATTAACAAATGTCCCATCTATGGACCACACCTAAAATAATCTTGTGTGACCGAGGTCAAAGTCCCTGTAGGGTGTGGTTTTTCCATTTGATTGATCAGGAAGAATTCAAAACTGGTCCAAGCTATTTAATAGATTGCAGAGAAATAAGTGAAGGTTGATACTTGTTCGCGGAATTCTCCATTGCCTAGGGCCATATTTAGGGTTGTGAGGAAAACAACAAGCTACCTGTTCTTTAAGTTCTTCTCCCATTCTGTTAGCAGGAATTTTCTTCCAGGTTATCATGTTTATTCATTTTGTTGTCAGTAATGAGCCACGGACAAACCAATTGCTAGCCTTATGGGAGACACCACAAGGAAGGCTATAGACAATGTGCTCTGCAACTGTCCCTGTTGATGTCTTGATCCCTTCATTTTGGTGTTTCCCAAAGTATAGAAGCCACGTGATGTTTTCGCTGTCAGTAATTGACTCTCATGCTCTTTCAACCTGTGAGTTTAAATTCTGCACCCAAGTGAACATTCTTTTTTAAAATATTTATTTATTTATCTGACTACAACAGGTCTTAGTTGTGGTGTGCAGAATCTAGTTCCCTGACCAAAGATCGAACCAGGGTCTGCTGCCCTGGGAGCTTGGAGTCTTAGCCACTGGACCACCAAGCACCCTTCAGCTTTTGTTAACCAGACGTCAAATATCTCCAAGAGAGAAGCATCCTACTGCTTTCTTACCCTAGTTGTCCCCAACTCCAACCCCCAACCCCACCCCAGTACTTTTGCCTGGAGAATCCCATGGACGGAGGATCCTGGTGGGCTCCAGTCCATGGGGTCGCTAAGAGTCGGACACGACTGAGCGACTTCACTTTCACTTTCCAACCCCCAAATGATAGGCTGCTGTAACAAATGTGTGACACACAAAACTGCTGTTGCTTTTGTGAAGTAAAGGTCAGTTCCCTGACCAGGAATCAAACCCATGACCCCTGCCCTGGCAGCCCAGAGCCTTAACCACTGGACCACCAGAGAAGTCCTGAGAAGCAATGGTTTAAAGAAAAAGAACAACCGGTTCACTAATTTATAAACTCATGGCAAACCACTCTGAATGGGCAGATGGGTCGCCTGGACTTGCCCAGGATTAACACTTCCTTGAGGTGCCTTAAGAAGTGGCAAAGCCTCCCTGGGAGGAGCCACCCTCTCTGGCGCAGGGGCTCATGCTGCACTCTAGGTCCTAACTCTGTCCTGGCCCTGGGCACACAAGAGCCCTCTCCCATTCTGCTAAACACATGGCTCATGAGTACTGCATTTGGAAATGGTTCCTAACAGATGACTTCCCCTTTTTGCAACTCATGTTGAAGTCTTCGAGTATCACTTGTAGGGGCATTTTTTTTGTTGTTACTAGCCTCCCACCTTCCTCCTTTGAAGTTATTTCCCCTCTTGTCATTTCCTCTCTGAGTCATCATGGTTCCAAGATGACCACACATGTTTCTACAGCCGCTTCCCCATTCCATTATCATGCAGGCCACTTTCCTTTGAAAAGTCTCCTAGCAGACATTTTTAACTTCAGGGGTAAGCTCCATGGTGTTTTGTTTTGCTTCCTTCCCCACTCAATCGCCACCCACCCTCCCCCCAGCAAAGTGAGCTCTTTAGTAAATACCCTGTTAAGGGAATTAAAGGTTATCAAACAGGGGAAAGAATAATATTCTGTACTAGATTTTTAATGCTAATGATGATTTATTAAGTATTGAGAAAGGGGACTAAACCTTTTCTCTCTGTGGCATTTAGAGGAGCATCTGGCTTAATATTTGTGGAATGAAGGAAAGGATCTTCAACAGAAAATGGAAATAAAGTTGGTGAAAAAGAAACATCAGTTTCTTGGGACTTTCCTGGCTGTCCAGTGGTTAAGATTCTGAACTTCCACTACACGGGGGGCAAGGGTTCAATCTCTATTCTGGGTACTTATCTCTCAGGCCACTCAATGTGTCTAAAAAAAAAAAAAAAAAATCGGGGGGTGGGGTGGGAGGGAGGTTCAAGAGGAAAGGGATATACAGGATATATGTCTATTTAAGGCTGATTCACATTATTCTATGGTAAAGCAATTATCCTCCTATTAAAAAATTAAAAAAAAAATCAGTTCCTTAAAAAAGAAAACTCTTTAGCACATGCAGGTCACTAAAAGCTATTTATACCTTTATTTACTCTTCATTCTGTTCACATCTCCTGACACTTTTGAACACCAAATGTCTTATTTTTTTCAAAAGGCAGAGTGAAAGATGCTTCTCCGTGTGCACTGAGAACAGCAGGGTACCATCAGAGATGGAAAAGGAAGCCTTGCTCGGTCTCTTGACTCACCTCCTGCTTCTGCTGTCTCCTACTGACTGTCGATGGGCACCCAAAAGCCTGAGTGATCTTTTAAAAGGTAAGACAGCCCGTGTCACCTCCTGCTTTAAACAGGCCACTGGTTTCCGCTGCAGCCCAAGTTCTTGGTTCAAGTTCTTACAGCGTCGACGAGACCCAGTGTGCACAGGACACTGTTGACCCCTCAAATGTTGCTGCTGACACTTTCTCCCCTTGTGACTCTTCTCTAACATCACTGGCCTTTTCACCGACACTCTGCTCTGCTCAGTTCATTCCTGCCCTTGCATTTGCTGTTCCCTCTGCCTGGAATACTTTCCCCATTGTTCCGGTTTCCAGAGAGGCCCTTTCTGTCTATCACCTCTGTCAGGTCACCCTGTTTTGTTTTCTTTAGGGCAGTTAGCAGCATCTGAAATCATTGCGTCCCTTTACTGACTTACTGACCTTCTGACCCCACAGGAACATTGGCTCTTTGCTGATCACCCTGATCCCCAGAGCTTGATAACTATGTGTTGGGTGAAAGGATGTCAGTGAACCATGAGCTATGTTTTCCACTGGGTTCTGTGTCAGCCTGTCCTGCCTTGGGAGGCAGGTGAAGGGGTCAAGCTGCTGGATAAAGTCAGAGGGAGGCCACCAGTGCTTATGGCTATGACTTCGGTTGCAAAGGCTCAGAGCTGAGGCAACATCTGATCCCGGGAGAAGGAGCGGGTGATTCTCAAGTGTCTAGGTTGAGAGGTGGGTCAGGTTGGGGCCAGGGAAGGGTTAGGAGAGCTGAGAGTCAGGGATGACCTCTGTTCCCAGACATCTGATAAGCAGGAAGTACCGTTCCTGTCCTCAAAGCTGTGTTCCAAGGGCTCTGCACGCCTGTTAACCTCCCATTCATTCACACACACACATACACCTAGGTGTTTCTTGAATACCTACTGTGTGTAGGCACTAAAGATGCAGCACTGAGGGTTTCCCTGGTGGTTCAGTGGTAAAGAATCCACCTGCCAATGCAGGAAACACAGGTTCCTCGCCTGATTGGTAAGATCCCACATACCATGGACACCGTAGCCTGTGTGCCACAACTATGGAGCCTAGAGCCTGGGAGCCACAACTACTGGAGCCCGTGCACCTAGAGCCCATGCTCTGCAAGAAGAGAAGGCACCATAATGAGAAACCTGCACTCCACAACTAGAGAGGACCCCCGCCACTCTCTGCAACTAGAGAAAGTCCTTGTGCAGCCAAGAAGATCCAGCACCGCTCTAAATAAATACATAAAGTTGCAGCGCTGAATGAGAAAGCCCAGATCTATCCTTGATGGAGTTGACTTTCCAGAGCAGGAAACAATCAATCTCCCATCTTGATAAGAGAGGCTGACATGGATGGTGAGATGATGCAGTGGGTGTGTAAAGGGAGGTGGTTTAGATAGGGTAGTGCAGAGAGGCCTTTGGCTGGTGAGATGCTTGAGAGGAGTACCCAGTGGTCCAGCCACAGGAAGAGAGAAGCATACCAGGCCAGGAATGGCAGGGGAGAAGGGGAAGGAATTCGGTCAGGGAGGAATTCAGCTCCAGTGGGGGAGCTGGTGGGAGTGGATCATTATACTTCAGAGCTTCTAAAGGTACAAGGAGAGCCTGAAATTGTTCCCTACTCACAAACAAAGCCTCAGTGAGCATTCTTGCCCAGAAGCACCAGAGCAGGAGAGTCTCAGCGACCAGTGGACACTCTGACGCCACCCTAACCTATCAGGGTCTAAACCAACCCTGGGAATGTTGGTGGTTTTTTTTTAAAAAAACAATTCAAAGTCTTCACTATGGATCTTCCTTTACTGAATCTGGAACCATTTCACTCAGAGGTACAATGAAGTAGGACCATTTGCTTTTCAATTGAAGCTGAAATCTGAAATGCTGAGAACATTTCAGGACATTTAAAAGTTCTTAAAACATAAATATGATTTCAGTCGGTTCTCTGGACCATCCACCTTTCAGTAACACAATGAAGACACTTGTCTGAAAATTCCCTTCAGAAAACCAAGTGAGCAAACAGCCTATAGCTCTACTCTATAGAGAACACATGTGTTCTCTACCTATAGAGACCATCTAGACTGTAGAGAAAATACTATAGAAAGTAGGTTTTCAAATAGTCGAGATTCTCAGAAAGTGATGGAAAATAACCACCATGCTTATTTGACCCAAGATTCCTCTTTCGATTTCTTGACATTCACTCCAGGGAGACAAAGATGCTATTTTCAGTATCACTTCTAAGTGTGTGGACGTGTGCACGCACGCACACACACACACACACACACACACACTCAGAAGTAAACACAATCTGCATTACATTTAATAAAACCACTTATTCATCTTGTCTTTTAGACCTGATTTTCTAGCTTTTCTTGAATGAGTTGAACATGGAGCCAGTCAGCTACAGTCCACTGAGAGGCTGGATTTACCAACTTGGCAACGCATCATGGTCTCTATTTTTGTTGCAGTCACACTGTTTGAGGTCAGTGTTTCCTAGCTCTAATTTTATCATGTTTATTTTTCAGTTTTTCTCTTCATTTAATAAGACAGTTTGGGGAAACTTAATAGAAGTCAGACAATTACACAGAGTCTGCTGTGCACACAGGTGAAATTCTAGTGACAAGGAAGTCCAGGTTGGCTGTTAAGCAGCAACACTGGGGGACAGCCTGGGAGGGCTCTGCTCACCTCCCAACGTGCATAGGCAGACATCGGGACATGAGAGGTGTTGGGGTGAAACACTCGGGTGACCCGAGTGAAAAGCAGGGTTGTTTTAAAGTCAGATGCCCCGATGCGGGGGACCACTCCCATGGCATGACCGCTTCAAGTACTGTGTTACCATCTAATCAGAAGCACCTAAACAGCAATGTAGGCATTAAAAATACTGAGGTAGATCCACAGTGCTAAAACAGACAGCACTCTAATACATAATTGTCACTGTGAAAGACAAGAAACCCCACAGATATTCAGTTACTGCTCCCGCTCTTGTAAAGCCATTTAAAAAAGTATATTATTTTCTTTGTGTATTGGTGGTTTTATAGGAATGCTGGGGAAGCCGTGCGGTGAGGCTGCCTTAGGACTGGGAGTGGAAGACTTGGGTTCTTGCCCTGGGACTGCCCTTACTGGATGGGGGCATTTGAACAAGTTCACATGTAATTCATCTAAGACTCAGGTCGGCAATCTAGGGCCTTTGGACCAAATCTGCATGACTGGTCCAAGAGTTAAGAATGATTTTGTATTTTTAAAGGGTTGTAAAAACAAACAAGAATATGCACTGGAGATCAGAGGTGGCCCACAGAGCATAAAACACTATCTGGCTCTTTATGAAAAGAGTGTGGACCTCTTGCCTAAGGATCAGGATATAGTGAGGTGGTTAGGAGCTGGGGCTTGGGTCAGTCTGCCTGGTTGGTACCTGGCATTCTACTAACTAGCAAATGACCTTGTCAAGTCGTTTCAGGGTCATCTGTCCTCATCTAGTCTACTTTCCTCATCTGTAAAATGAGGATAAGAGTAACACACCTACCTCATGGAGATGGCGAGAGGATATAATAAGAAAAAACAAGCAGAAAACTCAGCACCAGGCCTGGCAGATGGACAGTCAGTAAGGGTCAGCTGTTACTATCTGTATAATATCGATAATAGAGTTTTATGGGGCTGCTGAGACTATCAAATATATGTTACATGCATGTATGTGTGTGTATATATATATATATATATATATGTTAATCACATGCTGCAAAGTGCTGTAGAAACTGGGCAGATTTAGTGGCCCATAAATAAAAATAAGTCTAAATCAAAAAAAAAAAAAAAAAACTGGATATTCATAGAAAATGTCAATGTTATGAAAGAAATAAAAAGTAGTGGATTGGTCTAGATTAAGGTTGACAGAGACCTAACAAACAAAATGTGTGATCCTGGAATGAGTTTGGAGTTAGAAAAACAAACACACACACACACACACACACAAAGACATAGTAATAGCCAAAAAAGCTAGAAAGGATATTTTTGGATTTCTGGAAAATGTGAATGTAGCCTGTGTCTAAATATATATATATATATACACAAATGTGATAAAGTGCCTGGAATCAGTGAATCTAGGTAAAGGATAATGTACAAGTTTACTGCATTTTTTTTTTTTTTTTCTGTTTTCCCAGTGCTTTAAATTTTTTTTAAAGAGAATAGTTGAGTACAAAATTCTAGGATAGCTAATATACATTAGAGAGGCTGTCATGGGTTTTTCAGCTGTAACTTTCACTAATGATACCTATGATTTTTATTGTAATAATAAATATCACATATTTAATCATATAAGCAAGCTTCCCATTTCATAAGTGCTTCATTTCTTTTTCCTGTTCTGCTTAGAATTTTTAAAAAGATGTAGTAAAATAACCCTGACCTTCACTTTCCTTGTGTCTGAGCAGTTTTTTTGTTTTCTTTTTTAAGCAGTTATTTCAACTTTCTAAATAGCAAAACCTTTTTGATCCCTGCCACAGACTTGAGCTCTGCTCAGGCATAATCAGTACAGAAGGTATCATGAAAATAGCATAGGAAAGCCTGCTGAGGGCTCAGGGCTAGAGCAGAGACCTGTGTCTCGCTCAGAAATGTGTTAGAAGGTGAATGGGCACAAAGAGATGGGTTGGGTTATCAATCATGTACACTGAGTTTTGCTAGAAAATAATTTGCATCCATCTCTGAGTCAGACTGGTAAGGAGCTTTACAGCACATATATTTTCTGCACTTAAACTCCCATGAAACTTTCCCCTCTAGAGCTTACATATTACTGTGACATTTTTTACTTCATCAGAAACTCAGCACTGAAATCAGCCGCTGTCCTTAACCCAGACTGCTCCATCTTCTGCCCCTGCAGACCGCCCGGCCACTCACCTTGGGCGCTCCGTCCAGGATGCCTGCTCCTTTCATGTTGCTCATGTGAACCAGCTCCTCTGAGCCTGGCGGCTAATATCTCTGACTTCAGAAGCGGTTACACAATGTCACTGCATGCCTCTGGCTGGTTCTCAGAAACTGAATTCTATGGAGCTATCTGACAGCACAGGAAATTGTCAGAATGGTTCTCCCAGAAGGCAGACTTTCTGGAAAGGAGGAGAAGAAAAGAAGTGAAGGAGGGAAGATAAGAAATCAAGGCCACCCTCACTCCTCAATGCTTAACGTCTATGAGTAGAGGCTGTCACACATTTACTCTGAGAAACCACAAAAGGGGAAAAAAATAGTCTTCTCCTTTATAGGGTGAAGTTCCTACTTTGAAAAGCTGAGTGTATGAACGCACGGCAGTCTCATTCCCTGAACGTCGTGGAACAACTCCCACTGGACAGACCAAACTTATTTCTCTGATTAGAGGCCGCCCGGACAAATTTATGATAGTGGTCAGTGTTTCTTCCTTCTTGCCGCTTAAAACTTGCCCTGCAACAGCCAGAGAAAACGAGTCCGGGGGTGGGGGAACGGTATCCAGGAGACCTCCTCCCACATCTTTCTGGGTCAGGCACACACTTCCCCCTGCTCCAACCCCCATTGCCCACCCCTTGGTCTTTGGGTGCTGTCTCTGCAGCAGGGCTATGCTGAGCACTTGTCAATACAAGTATATTATCTCTCAAATCTCACCCACCCACCATCTGAACTGGAAGCCACAATGCTAGTTCATCATGCAATTCAGGACAACTTGCTAAATTGCTCCACTTTTGTTGTGAGCATATGTGTTTAGTTGCTCAGTCATGTCCAATTCTTTGCAACCCTTTGAGCTGTAGCCCACCAGGCTCCTCTGTTTATGGGATGTCCCAGGCAAGAATACTGGAGAGGGTTGCCATTTCCTTCTCCAGGGGCTCTTCCCCATCCAAGAATCGAACCTGAGTTTCCTGTGGCTCCTGCATTGCAGGCAGATTCTTTCCAGTTTCCTTAAATTCAGACTAAACATCCAGAGAGGACCTACAGGGACACAAATGGCTTGCTAGGCTTGTTGGCATTTTTATTTCACATTAACAAACTGGTGTCCATCCTTCCAGCCAGGCTCAGGTTCCATCTCCAATGAGCTCTCTCTCTCTTCCCATCCTGTGATTACAGCACTTACTGTCTTGTCTGCTGGTTGTTCTGTCTGAGCACTAGGAAGGATTTATGGGTGGAAAGAGCTCACTGATTTCCAGTGGGAGACAATCTATATTCTAAATTGTTACCTTTGTTGGAACTTCCCTGGCCAAGTGATTGACATGTTATCAGATCAGATCAGTCGCTCAGTCGTGTCCGACTCTTTGCGACCCCATGAATCACAGCATGCCAGGCCTCCCTGTTCATCACCAGCTCCCGGAGGTCACTCAGACTCGCATCCATCGAGTCAGTGATGCCATCCAGCCATCTCATCCTCTGTCGTCCCCTTCTCCTCCTGCCCTCAATCCCTCCCAGCATCAGTCTTCTCCAATGAGTCAACTCTTCGCGTGAGGTGGCCAAAGTACTGGAGTTTCAGCTTTAACATCATTCCTTCCAAAGAAATCCCAGAGCTGATCTCCTTCAGAATGGACTGGTTGGATCTCCTTGCAGTCCAAGGGACTCTTACGAGTCTTCTCCAACACCACAGTTCAAAAGCATCAATTCTTCAGCGCTCAGCCTTCTTCACAGTCCAGCTCTCACATCCATACATGACCACAGGAAAAACCATAGCCTTGACTAGACGAACCTTTGTTGGCAAAGTAATGTCTCTGGTTTTGAATATGCTATCTAGGTTGGTCATAACTTTCCTTCCAAGGAGCAAGCGTCTATTAATTTCATGGCTGCAGTCACCATCTGCAGTGATTTTGGAGCCCAGAAAAATAAAGTCTGACACTGTTTCCACTGTTTCCCCATCTATTTCCCATGAAGTGATGGGACCGGATGCCATGATCTTCGTTTTCTCAATGTTATAGATGAGAGCAAATAAGAGGGAAGGAACAAAGATCACACAGAACCGTCACAAAATGACTGAGCAACAAGCTCAAGGTGGAGATCCAAAGAGAGGAGGACAGAGACAGGAGAAGAGGGAATAATCTAGGAAAGGCTTCACATGGAAGGCAAGGTATGAGAAGCAGGGGCAGCTCAGTGTAGAGCCTGGACTAACAGATGTACCTGTTTATCTTTTACAGGTAGTTATCCTGTTTATCCTGTTTGTCTTTACAGATGAGACAAATCATTAAAATGGTACTACAGCAAGTGATATTTGTGAGGCAAAGGCCACTACAAAATAGCAGATGATTTTAAATATGAATCTGGACATTTCTCTCAGGTGTACCCGTTTGCTCCTGCTTTCTTCTGGCTTTACCAGCTCCTCTGTGTCGGTGACCTCAGGTCATGGAGCACCTTATAAGGAAGAGGCAAGCGCTGTCCAGCTAAGGCTGAGGTTCGTGTTTTCAGAGAGGGAAACTATGGAACCAAACTCTGATGCCTCTTAAGTACAGACATGGAATGATGTTATGATTGCATTTTTACAAGCCCTTATGTCTCAGAGATGAAATATTTACAGACAAGATTTTAAAATTCAAAATAATTCAAGGGGAAAGTGGATAGAGATAATTAGAACAATACTGGCCATGAGCTGAAAATTGGGGAGTCTGAGCCATGGATCCATGTGGATTCATTGCACTGTACTGCTGATATTGAATTTTAAAAAGTAACAGCTTTATTAGCACATAATTCACATAGACCCCTCGAAGAAGGGAATGACAACCCACTCTAGTATTCTTGCCTGAAAAATTCCATGGACGGAGGAGCCTAATGGGCTACAGTCTATGAAATTGCAAGGGGTCGGACTTGATGGAAGCAACTAACACTCACTACTTGACTCTAATGTACCACGGAAGTACGGTTCAGCGTTCTTTTAGTATATTCAGAGTTGTGCAACCATCACCACTATTTAATTTCTGAACTTCTTTATCACCCCAATGAGAAAGACGATACCTATCAGCAGTCACTCCTTTTTCTCCTCTCCACACTGGCAACCACTGTTTTCTATTGTATTGAAAAAAAGTAGAAAGGCTGGACAAACTTGCTCAAGTGATGAACAGATACAGACTCTGAACACAAGTCTCATGGAAAAGACAACAGATAGATTTCACGCCAATTCAAGTTTGGATGGTTCCCATCACCTTGGCGAATTCCAGACAGCAATTCTTCCCAGTACTGAAGGATGACTCTGAAGGTCCCTATGCAGATTAGAATGATGTCATTTGCATGTCTTTTTCAAGGAAAAACAGTCTGAACTAAAAAACAAAACTAATAGGATTTGACCCTAAATTAAACACTCACCCCTGCATAGATATTCAGTGTGGTATTGAATGAGGGGCTGGATTTCTCAGACTCTTGTTTGATCAGCTAGGATTTTTCTGAATGGAAAGCTGTAGACATGTTGCTGCAGTCCATTCCCTGGTGGCTCAGATGGTAAAGCGTCTGTCTACAATGCGGGAGACCCGGGTTCGATCCCTGGGTTGGGAAGATCCCTTGGAGAAGGAAATGGCAATCCACTACAGTACTATTGCCTGGAAAATCCCATGGACAGAGGAGTCTGGTAGGCTACAGTCCGTGGGGTCGCAAAGAGTCGGACACGATTGAGCGACTTCACGTTCATTCATATTTACATTTTAACTCAACATTGCGAGAGGTGATTATTCTAGGAAATTGGGTTGTTTTCGCAATATCCCACAGACCAAAGGTTGAAACAGCTAGAATTAAGAGAACCAAGTGAGAGAGCTTCTAATAAGATAATCTCCCCTTCTCGTAAGTAATGTGCTGCTAAGAACAGTATTTTTTGTTTGTTTGTTTATTTTTATTATTTATTTGGATGTGCTGGGTCTTCGGAGAAGGCAACGGCAAGCCACTCCAGTACTCTTGCCTAGAAAATCCCATGGATGGAGGAGCCTGGTGGGCTGCAGTCCATGGGGTCGCTATGAGTCGGACACGACTGAGCAGCTTCACTTTCACTTTTCACTTTCATACTTTGGAGAAGGAAATGGCAACTCACTCCAGTGTTCTTGCATGGAGAATCTCAGGGACGGGGGAGCCTGGTGGGGTCGCACAGAGTCGGACACGACTGAAGTGACTTAGCAGCAGCAGCAGCAGCACCCGGGTCTTCATTGAGGCACACAGGACCTCTGATCTTCATTGCGGCATGCCAGATCTTTAGTTGTGGCATGTGGGATCTAGTTTCCTGACCAGGGATCAAACCCAGGCCTCCTGCAGCGACAGTGTGAAATCTTAGCCACTGCACCACCAGCAAAGTCCCCAGGGAACAGAATTTTGAGTTGAGTTTCTTTTCAGAACTTAGGGAGTCTGATCATTTTCATAACTCCTAACAAATGTGCAGGAAGGCATATTGTTTTGTGTACTGAGCTCTTTTTCATATGCTTTTATACTGTTTTCATGTGGACTTTCAGCCATTCAGCTGTATGAGTGTCAGTTCAATACCTGACATTAAAGTCCAGTTGAATACCAGACTCAGAATGTCCAGAGCTTTAAAGTCCTGGCAGGACATTTCAGACTGTGCTGCTTTATTTTTTTAGAAGTCTTTATTGGTTTTGTTACAATATTGTTTCTGTTTTATGTTTTGGTTCTTTGGCCAGGAGGCATGTGGGATCCTAGCTCGTTGACCAGGGATTGAACCCGAACCCCCTGCATTGGGAGTCAAAGTCTTAACCACTGAACTGCCAGGGAATCCCCTGTGCTGCTTTAAAATCACCTGATTATCGGGCAGATTGTAACCTCAAGAAGGTAACTCAAAAGAGCTCCTTTGATCAAAGTAAGGTAAGGTAAGTCGCTTCAGTCGTGTCCGACTCTGTGTGACCCCATAGACGGCAGCCTACCAGGCTCCCTCGTCCCTGGGATTCTCCAGGCAAGAACACTGGAGTGGGTTGCCATTTCCTTCTCCAATGCATGAAAGTGAAAAGTGAAAGTGAAGTCGCTCAGTCGTGTCCGACTCGTAGTGACCCCACGGACTGCAGCCCACTAGGCTCCTCTGTCCATGGGATTTTCCAGGCAAGAGCACTGGAGTGGGGTGCCATTGCCTTCTCCGTTGATCAAAGTAGGATTTCATAAATTGCCAACAAATTCATCTAAAAACCTGAGTATCAGCATAATACGGGGAAGACTGAAATACTGAAGGTATTATAGTTAGTGATAGCTCAGCTTACTAGCCTGAATTTTGATCCCAAGGTTGAGAGGAAAAAGGAATCAGAGCAAGACTTGAAAAAAAGGACACAGAGGAAATGCTACAGGTGGAGAAAGGTGTGTAAAGCTGGAGGGCAAGGCTGAATGCAGAAAATGATGCCACGAGCCAGTAGTCATTATGGGGGTGCAGCCAGGAACGGAAGACACAATTGGCCAGAAAATGACTGGGAAAGAGTCTTCATAGATGATAACACCTACTAAAGGGAAAAGGAAGGCAAAGGCACAGGGCAAAGACAAGAGGTGCCGCTGCTGCTGCTGCTAAGTTGCTTCAGTTGTGTCCGACTCTGTGCGACCCCATAGACAGCAGCCCACCAGGCTCCCCTGTCCCTGGGATTCTCTAGGCAAGAACACTGGAGTGGGTTGCCATTTCCCTCTCCAATGCATAAAAGGAAAAGTGAAAGTCAAGTTGCTCAGTCATGTCTGACTCTTAGTGACCCCATGGACTGCAGCCCACCAGGCTCCTCCATCCATGGGATTTTCCAGGTGAGAGTACTGGAGTGGGTTGCCATTGCCCTCTCCAGACAAGAGGTATGAAAGCTACAAAAATGCTGAAAGTTTTTCTCAAGTTATTTTGTTGTTGTTGTTCAAATCTACTCAGTTACTTTTAAAGTCTCTTGATCCTTGACCCCCATTTTATTGTTTTAGTTTTTCAGGCATATTCTAATAATGCTTACCTATCATGCACCTGCTAATTCCACTGTCTGACTCGTTTCTGCTGATTCTCATCACCATGGCTGTTTCTTACACTTGAGAACATGTGATTTATCTTTTAAAAAGATTCATTTACTTATATTTTTGGTTGCACTGGGTTTTCATCGCTGCGCGTGGGCTTGCTCTAGTTGCGAGTGGGAGCCGCTCTCCAGTTGTGGTATGTGGTCTTCTCATCGCAGTGGCTTCTCTTGTTGTGGAACACGAGCTCTAGGCACTTGGGCTTCAGTAGTTGTGGCACATGGGCTTAGTTGCCCTGCGGCACGTAGGATCTCCCTGGACCAGGGATCGAACCCAAGTCTCCTGCATTGGCAGGCGGATTCCTTACCCCTAAGACACCAGCAAAGCCCCTGAAAACGATTCTTAGAGTTTCTCTGGGAGAAGTTATTGAGGCCTGGCGCTAAGATGTGCTCTTCTGAAGAGCAGCAGTCCCCAACCTTTTTGGCATCAGGGATGGGCTTCATGGAAGACAATTTTTCTGTGAACTGGGGTGGGGGTGGGGGGATGGTTTCAGGATGATTCAAGTGCATTACATGTATTGTACACTTTATTATTATTACAACCACTCCACCTCAGATCAGGCATTAGATCCTGGAGTTTGGGGACCCCAGCTGTACAGAGGTGCTAGCCTGACACTCCACTACCAGCTGGAGCTGGTTTAAATTCTCAGCTTGAAACCACACAGAGGTTTTTCTAAACCACTAAGCGGTGTGACTTGTTCTAGCCTTGCTCAAGGAGCCAACAGCTTGTGGACGGGGGATTCTCAATAGCCTTCTCCTGTGCCAACACCACAGACCCTCTTCCACAAACCCGAGCCAGTGCTGTAGGTGGGATTCCTCTTTCTGAGGTGGGAATTTTGTCAACATCACCTTTAAGCTGGTGGGGGGAAGCACCTTTTGGGTTCTGAGTTTTCTTTTTGGGTCTTGATCAAAGTTCCTACCTTGTGAAGACTCTAGAACTCAAGGAGTCTAGGCTACAAGGGACTACCAATGTCCGCCGTGGTGTTACCAGCAGCTGTCACTATCTCAGTGCTCTGGATGTGGGCTGTGCGGTGGGGTCTGCCTCAGGAACTCCCATACTCTCTAGCTAGCTCACCTACCTACTTAGTGATTAAAAACGAAATCTGTTCAGGTTTGTATGAAAGGGGTTCTCAGAGGATCCTGGCCCACTGTTTCTTTCAAAAGCAGAAGTTTCCCCCCAGAAATCAGTGTCTTCCCCCTCCCCCAATTGTTTATACCATGATGTGTTTTTAAGAAAGGAGCTTCACTGATGTTAGTGCACGTTGGGGATGATTTTGATAAGCTCTTCAATCACAGAAAAGGAAACTATTGCCTGGAAGAGAAATGATTTTCCTTAAGCGAGCGGAGACTTGGGATTCCCCCTAACAATCTCTTCTTTTGGGTGGTTCAGTGATAAGCAATCTGCCTGCTAATGCAGGAGACTTGGGTTTGATCCCTGGGTCGGGAAGATCCCCTGGAGAAGGAAATGGCAACCCACTCCAGTATTTTTGCCTGGAAAATCCCATGGACAGAGGAGCCTGGCGGACTACAGTCCATGGGGTCCCGAAGAGTTGGGCATGACTGAGCAACTGAGAATGCAGGCATGCATGCAAGGGAAACCAAAACTTAAGACAAAAGGTAGATTCCTCTGAATGATCAAAGGAACAGATTATACTCAAAATTTTAAATTCATAGAGGAGCAAAGATACACATCTACAGGTGACTAAGTCTGGTTTCCAGAACAAAACACTAAAGAAACCAAGAGATGTATCAATCCAAACTCACAATGGCTGTTGAAGACCTTATGTTGTAACACAGAAACAAGCAAGAGAACTCTCCCCAAAAAACGAACTAGCTTTAAATGATCATTATATATAAAAAGTTTATTTTAGAAATCACATATCTTTAAAAAAAAATAACATTGAAGTTTTAAGTTCTGATCTTGACTGAATGTTATTCACCCTCTGCATGTCAGGGTGTTCTGTGGTATAATTAATGATGTGAGGAAACCAAGTCCCTTTACACTACTTCAAAACATGACTGTGAGTTTTAAAAGAAGAAAAATTTTTAAAAGAAGTTATTTTGGAAACACGTGGAAGCATCTTGATCTTGTAAACAGAAGTTCTGAAACTACAGACACACTGCTGAGACTATTCCAAAAGCTGAAAAAAAGTAGGCATTATCATTTCAATTCATGAACAGTTAAAAAGGGCCAATGGAACCAGTATCAAGAGTATAGTGTGCTCATCCTAGTGCATCTCAGAGAGAAGCAGCAGAAAACTTAGACCTCGACTTTACTGTTTCAAAGGCTAAAAGTCGCAAAATGTGGGTAGTTTTGGTTGGTGATTTCTTGGGTAGAACTAGTTATCCTTTATTCTATGCAGCAGGTTTCTTTCAGTCTTATAAAAATGGCACCCACAGATGGCCAAGCTCAAATATTGGAGAATTAAGAAACAAAATAAATTTAAACTCACTATGGACCCAAAAATATAGCTCTTTGGAAACCTGAACTATAACCTGTGACTTAACATGAAAATAGTTTAATAGATCAAAGAGTTAAAATGATCCTTAAGGATGACGTCTAAAGCAAAAGTTTAAACAGTAAACTTCAGAAGACTATAAATTAGTTTCTATAACACAAAACAATTAGTCTATTTAGTATCTTTATCAAATGATCCCGGATTGTATTTCTAGGTACTCCTACTCAGATCATGAGGTATCTGTATTGGGGGATAATGATAAACCAGAACATCTATCTGGTAAGAGGAGCTCAGCGTGCTCTAATGAGGCTAGAATTGAATCCAGAGAAGTATTGTTGCTATATAAAAATTTCTAAGAATAAGAAAACCTGTATTATTTGGTTAATTGCAAAAAAAAAAAAAAGGAACACCACTGCTGGACGCATCCAAGATGAGAGTAGTCATGGTACATCCTCTGGGAACTCAAAGCCAAGATTTGAAATCACGTGAGGAGAAAGTCAATTGATAGAGATCATTCCTGACGATGAGCAACACCTGACAGCAGTAGAGGGTTCACCTAATTTTGATTAGATCGACTATACTGTCAATGTTTCCCATCAAAGGGTAACAAGGTTATCTTACTGAAGGTAAGCGTTTTAGGTTGTGCAAGGACTATGAGGGAAGTGTGCTGGGACACACACCTCCTACGAATCTTCAGAAAAAAGCCGGCCACTCATTTCACTGAAGTGAAACGTGTGTTGACAGTAAAGTTGCAGATCTGAGCTTTATTATCAGAATGACGTCATTTTAGGATAGATTGATATATTTTCTAAAATGAACTTAATATGGCATAAAACCCTTGATTCTCAGAGCTGTATGCCTGTATATCTGCCAAAATGTATTTTGGAAATATACAAGGAGGATGCAGAACAGGCACAGAAGCTGACAAAAATACCCGGATGCACATTCCTCATGACAGATCCACGTGGGATCCAGAAAGCACTTTAACACCCTATCCTTCAAGTGATCAAGAGTCTAGAGAAAGAGCCAGTCCTGTATTTACAAAACTGATGAAAATCACACTGTAATAATCAGTGAGTGCAGAACAACCACACAGATCTGTGTTTCCAACTTTTTCTACCATGATTCTCCATCAAGGTAAAAAAAGATTCTTTGATACAAATCCCAGAAGGATGTAGAGATGGCAGCACAACCGCTGGAGATGGAGCGATGACTTACTACTGAGGCTGGTGACGGACAAGGAGGGGGGTTGGTGGAGAAGAGGGCAGAGTCCTTGAGAAAAGAACCCTGTTGAGCGCAGGCAGCTCTAGTCTGTGGTTGACCTCCGGTACCAAAATCGTGCCCGGAAGTCATCGCTGCAGGTCATGAAGCCGGGGTTGGTGGGCGAGTGCACAATGCAGCGCACAATGTTGTTGTGGCCCAGGGAGAGCAGGTTCCGGCGCTCGGCCGTCCGCGAGTCCCAGCAGCACAGGCTGATGGTCCTCTCATCGGGCAGCAGCACGTAGTCCTCCGTGTGGTTGAAGACAGCCTGCGTCCGGTGCACCTGCCGCCCGCTCAAGCCAGCGCCTGTGCAGAGACGGAGAGGTTAGGGGCCTGGGTACCAGGGCCAGCTTTCCAAGTTCACATCTAGAACTTAGACACCAGTTCTACTTTTGTTATTAGCTGTACTGATATAAACACAGTATTAATTGTTGAAGTAATACACATTTATTGTTCAATTTTGGAAACTCTTAAAAACACCTTAAAAAGGAAAAGAATATACAAGTGGTGTCACATTATCTAACTTCATGTTGGGTACACTTCTCCATGCTTTTTTCCTAGCTGCAAAGTATACCACTGTTTGGAAGCACCATTACTTAACGATCCTTTTCTTGCCACACATTTAGTTTGTATCCAATAGGGATACTGTGATAAACATCCTTGGTGGAGAATACATTATTTCTTTGGGATTAAATTCCCGCTGGGATGTATGAGCAGCCGCTCTCCAGAAGGAAGTTTTATGCTTTTTAATGACCATGAATAAAAAAACATATTTTATGTTTAAAGTATTACATAAACTATTACCAAAAAAAAAAAAAAAATCTGTCTGATAACCTTATACCCAGGGTTAACATTTTGATAAGCAACTTTTCCAAATATCTCTGTGCACTGTACACTCATTTCTGTCAGAGCCTACTACATGTGGTGGAGACCTACAAAGAGGAGAATATAGTCAATGTGTAAAAATACACACTGTGCTGTTGGATCTGGACTCAGTACTTATTCTGGACGTGACCCTGAACAAATGACTTAACATTCCCCAGGTCTCATCTGTTCTGTGGGGATAATCGGAGCACCTGTCCTCAGGATACTGCAGGGATTAAAAGGAGGTATGATGCCCAGTCCACTTGGCAGGCTCAGTGTTCAACAAACATTACTCTGAGTGTGTGTGCATGCTTCCCAAGACTCTTCTTAAATTTCTAACAGTAGGTATAGCAGGTCAAAAATATATTTAAAATTTTGATCTATGACACCAAGCTGCCCTTCAGAAATATTTTCCCAATCGATATTCCTGACAGTATGTGATTTCCCAAAATGTTTATTGATACTAGATAATGCCAATCTTTTAAATTCCTAAAATCTGATGAATAAGAAAAGGATACTTCCATTTTTGCTTCTTAGGTTTTTGGTGAAGTTAGCCATCTTTTCTTGGGTTCACTGACCAATATCTCACATGTTTATTACATATGCTATGGGTATTTCCTCCGAAGTCTAGCATTTTAATTTTGTTTACAGTGTTTTAACTTCTAATATCAAAATGTCTAATATTTACTTGATAGTTTTCCCTTCTCTTTCATTATTTCCAGAGCCCTTTGAATTCTGCTGCTGCTAAGTCACTTCAGTCGTGTCCGACTCCGCGTGACCCCATAGACGTCAGCCCACCAGGCTCTCCTGCCCCTGGGATTCTCCAGGCAAGAAAACTGGAGTGGTTTGAATTCTAACTAAACATTAAAACTAGAAAAACAGATCCAAAAGTGCTGACATGAAGGGGTCTTAAACTGTGAATTAGGAAAAAAGGGAATTTGCATATAATTTCAGTATAATCTCATTTAAAAACCAAATCCAAATTCTCCAGCAACACAAACCAATCAACCACACATAACCACAAAAATGTTCCACACATTCCTAAAACAAAAATGACTCCTTCGCGCTGCACCAGCTACAGTGGAAGCCGAGGAGGAAGCTGACTATTTTACCATGAGATAATCCTAAGGTAGGTTATGCTGCACCCTAGTGGTTCCCAGGTCACTAACTCTCCAATCTTCTCCATTTACTAGCACCCCAGGAGAGCCCTTACAATAGTGTTGTTTTCTTATGAGTTTTAAGTTCTGGTCACAGGAATTTCAGTATGTGACACTAACAGCTCACAACAGAGGAAACTAGCTGGTTTTCTACCAAACAGCCTTTGCTGCTACGAGGATCAAAGGATGAAACACAATAGTTTAACACTTACTATCAAGTAGTTAAATCTCAACACTGACTGCTAGGGATAGGATCCATTTAAATGGATCTCGTAAAAAGAGCTCTGGCACAACTGTTACAACCAGAGACCAATGTGAATTAATCAGAGAATCAGACTAACATCATCGCGTATTTATATAGGTCCAGAACACTTGGGGTCTCTTTTGGGGGCTTCCTCTCTTCAGGCACAAGCCAAGACCTTCCCTCTCACTCACTGAGGGTTTTCTCTGCACTACGTCCATGTTTTTGTGGGCAATAGGCAGGTAGGTAGTGTGTAAACAAATGAACCTCCAAACTCTCAAGTGTTACTTGCGTGGAATCAGATCTAATTTTAGCTGTTAACATACTGAGATGAGCCAAGTTAAGAAACTGTGGCTTCTACTTCCAGCTCTGCCTCTTGTTTGATTCACATGGATTTATTGTGTGGATGTTTCGAGAGTTCTGGAAACTAAAATACTTCAGAAACGTGAATTGATATCAACCTCTTACATACCTGTGTATCTGACCAGCGTTCGTCCTGTTGATATTTCCCAAAGTTTAGCTACAGAGTCTTTTCCACTTGACAGAATGTATTTAGAATTTTTCGAAAAGATGGCAGAGCAAACTTCCGCGCCATCATGTGCTTTCTCGAACGTTGTGATGCATCGATTTGAGACGCCATCCCATAATTTGATGCAGCCATCCTTGCTACCAGTCACGTACATATTGGCACTAGGATTGTAATTCACTGAACATATGGCATCAGTGTGCTGATCTTGAGGGTTGCAAGAGACAAAGCACTGAAATGTGTTGATGTCATAAAGTCGAAGTGTTGGATGCTGAGTCCCCACAAGTATAAAGTCTCCCGAAGGATGAAAGGAGATGGAGCGCAACATTTCAGCCTCCTGTCAGGAGAGGGGTGGGGGACAGGTGGGGAGGAGAAACCACTATTAAACCTAGAGGAAATGCACAGAATATCTGGCCAATGCAGAGAATCTATAAAACAACGACCAGATATTACAAAGGCATGAGAACAAAGAACTTAATGAGAGAATCATTTAAACAAAGATTTCCAAAATTATTTACTGGTGAGATTATTCCAAAGAACACAGAAGTGAGTTTCATTATTTTCAAATAAACAGTGGGTGAACTCTGAATGGAATATTATCATTCTATGATACACTTGTGGGGCTTCCCTGGTGACTTAGACAGTAAAGAATCTGCTTGCAATGCGGGAGACCCATGTTCAATCCCTGGGTCGAGAAGATCCTCCAAAGAAGGGAATGGCAACCTACTCCAGCACTCTTGCCTAGAGAATTCCAGGGACAGAGAACCCTTATGGGTTATATTTACAATCCATGGGGTTGCAAAGAAATGGACATGACCGAGAGACTAACACACACACAATACCTTCGTATACAATTAGTGAATAAAGATAAACAACTGTATTTTAAGAATAGCTCCTTAGGACGTCCCTAGCAGTCCAGTGGTTAAGACTCTGCGCTTCCACTGCAGGGGGCACAGATTTGATTCCTTGTCAGGGAACTAAGATCCGCCCCCCATAAGAATAGCTTCTTTGTCCTAGGGCTCCAAATATTGAGGTGGAAGCCACCACTAAAACACCAGAAGGTCTGAACTGCGTATTCAGAATAAGGCAACCAAATGTTGCTTTTTTGGCAAATATATGAGTGTCTCAATTAAATAATTTTGCAATTCTCATAAGTTACAGTGTGGAGAAGTTGGTTATGTTTTGTCTTTAAGCAAGAATCTGCAACCTTTAAAGAGTGATGTGAATTCTGAACCATCTCTCTACCAGCTGTCCTGAGTGGCCAGAGGAAGTTGGCGCCTGGCAGCACGAGAGCCGTGCCATCCGTGGCAGGCAATGCATCCTCCTTGTTGTTTATAGGATGACCACTGAGACAACTTTTAGAAAGAGAAGAGTCACACATCAGCTCACTGTATTTAAGAAAAAAAAAAAAGCTCCTTTCCAAACATTCCTCACCTGGATGTATTTGAAGGCTCTTTTTGCAGACGGTTTGGAATAATCAAATAATTTAAGAGTATAATCCCTTGAACCAGAGGCGAGGATCTGTTCTGTTGGGTGGAAGGCGAGACATGTGACTTCATCCACGTGGTCGTAAAGAGTTCGAATCACTGGGTGGTTTTCCATGTTCTGCTGTGCAGTCTCGTTCATCATGACCTAGGCCGACAAGGAGAGAAGAGAAACTCTAAGTGTACTCACTCTCATTCTTCCAAGAAGGGACAACAGAAGATAAACGTAAGATGTGACTGGGATCCTCACCTCAATCGGCATGGCACTCTTGGCCAGCATTCTTTCTGTGTCTAGGATTTTTATGGACGCGTCAGCAGATCCTGTAGCTATTAGCTGCCCGTCTCTACTATAGGTAGCTACGCGACAGGGTCCTTTGTGGGATGTGACGTAGCAGGTTTCGTACTCTGATGCTTCTGGGGACATAGTCTGGACATCTGCATCAAACTCCAGGTCAATTCCTGTGCCAGGGGCAACTGTGTCTGACCGACCAATTGCATACTGAACTGCAGTGTCATCATTTTCCATTCCTGAAAGCAGTAAAATGAAAGGCATGGAAAAACATTATTTTAAAAGGACAAGGCAAAGTTCTTGATCCAAACTGGGAATTCTGTTTGCCAATGTCAATGTATTAGTTCTTGGAGCCACATGACACTTACTACTGTACAGAATTACGTATGTTGAGCTGAAGGCACACACAGTGACAAGACTGTAAGGCAATATGGGTTGTGGGAGCTTAGGCTCCACTAGGTGAAGTCCTCTCCCCAGATACTTGCCTCTGAAATGTTCTACTTTAACCACAACTACACAAGCTGAAAAAAAGCACTTCTGTAATTAAATCGCTCACTGTTTCCCGTTCTGAATTTTAATATTTTGCATGTCAAGATCTGTCATTAGCAGCTTTGAAGCTCATTAAGTCAGACATAGTGTTAGTAGTAGCACTGGTGAAACATCTTTGAGAAAGTGTTAAGCTGTGAATAAAGTCAATCAAGAATATTCATTTTGAATTGAAAAATAACTTGACATTGTACAATGTTGATTAGTATAGAAAAAATCAGAAATGCAGATGAACAAAAAAATAAACATAATCTTGTATATCACCCAGAGATAATTACTGCTAACATGGTGATATGAATTCTGAGCCTTTCTCCATGCACACGGTTGTTTCATTTCTTAAGACAGAAATAAAACCACACCATATAACATGGTGGAACTTACTTGGTCATTTAATCGTATGGAACAAACACCTAGTCAGTTTAATAAATGTTCATCCACATGACACTGTTGGACCCAATTTTATGGATACGAGAACCTTTATAACCAATTCCATATTGCTGGGCATTTCAGTGGAAATCATTCTATTTTTCCAGGCTAATCTCACAATTTACATTGTCAAGTCAAAGGGTACAAACATGTATGGTAATTCTTATTGCTCCTATGACACAGGCAAGCACCAGGATATACTGTTGAACAAGACAAGGTTCAAGGTTTTTATTAAACTTTCAGTCTTTCGGTGGGTGGAAAGGATTGTGAGTGAAATGACAACTCTAAACAATAAAGAAAATTTCAGACAGTGATTCTATAATGAAGGAAATAGGACTGTTATTTCAGAGCAAATGGGGAAATATGGGGAAGATGTTCAAGTTATTTTAGAAGAGATGAGGAAGACTCTGAGATGACATTTGAGTTGAGATTTGAAGCAATAATAAATAGAACAGCAGAAAGCACCAGATAATTCATATAAAGATCCAGAGGCTGGACAGAATCAGCTCAAAACCTTCACAATCTGGACTTTGTTTACTCTTCCAGTATCTAGCACTGTACTTGATACATACTAGCACTGAAACGAAAGGGCAATCATCTTGAAAAACATCTGAAACTGTCATGGGCTCAATGAAGAACTTGCATTCACAAGTTACCAAGTTTGATGAGATGCAGGAGCTGCTCGGAGGGTGCACACACAGACTGAGGCTTGATCTCATTGATGAGGCCATTGGCAATGCTGATATAGCCATCATAGAGCAGCTGGCTAATGATCAGCTTGTACAGCTGCTGGCGGTCCTTCAAGCCCACTTTGGTTCTGTACATCTTGGAGAAGAGGAAGATAATTTTTCTGGCAGCTGAAAGAAGAGAAAACAGGTGATAATGAAGGGCAAAGGCAGGAGTAAACCACAGAAGCAACACAGGAATCTGGTCAGACTTTTCAGGGTTTAAACCCCAGCTCTACCAGCATTCTCTCTGGTTGGCAACTATGTTTCTCTGAGATCAGGGCCCTCAGCTCTCAAAAGTCAGTGAAGGTTAGACATGATAGTGCTTGTAGATTCTTTTATGCACAGTGGCACACAAACAGCTCAAAATATGTCAGCCAACATTTACAGCTAGACCTCTCTTCATCGTTGTTTTTTTGCCAAATTAGCCACCTGGGACTTTTTCACTGCAATCCCCAGAATCTTCCATTTGTTCTGCTAATAAAACACTGGTAATGTTGTAATAGGTAAGAGAGCTGCTATTGTAGATGCCCAGACATTACTGTTTCCACCAGTCTAAGCTGTTACATTTACTAAGGTCAGTTATGGTTATTCTTAAAATACTTTTTAAGACAATAGAGCTTGTTATGTTACATAATTTAATTACACAGTAAATCAAAACATAAGGGCAAAAAAGCTATCATGTAATGAAAACTAAGTCAAGTTGAATGCTTTGGAAAGCATTGCTTAATAAAATATTTGTGAACAGGATATGGCGAAAACAACTACTTAAAAAAATGGAAAAATTGGAAGGACTATGCACTTTGATTTACAAGTTCTCAGTCTCAGAAAGCAAAAGAGAAAATTGTAAATAATTGTTAGTTTTTGAGTTTATGGGGGAAAAAAAAAGAACTCCAACTGGTGAACATGACTAGATAATCTGATTACAAAAATCAACCTCTGTACACATGTGTAGGTCTGTACAGACACCAGAGATGGGAAACAACAATAAAGAATAAGTCATTGGCAGACAGGTGGCTGCGGCAGAGAAGAAAACTAAAAGATAGACTACAGGAGAATTAATATAAGAAGGGTGGTCAACAGTCTATTAACACCAGTACCTCCTGGTACTGCTGCACTACTAATTCTGAAAGTGGGAGATTGTAGTAAAGGCGTGGGGAATAATGTCTTTAACTACACAATGCCCTCTGGAGAATTACTGAGGCTACTGATCATAAGAACAGTTAACATTTACTGGGTACTGACCCCATGAACAGTATGAAAAGGCAAAATGATAGGATACTGAAAGAGAAACTCCCCAGGTCAGTAGGGGCCCAATATGCTACTGGAGATCAGTTGAGAAATAACTCTAGAAAGAATGAAGGGATGGAGCCAAAGCAAAAAGAATACCCAGCTGTGGATGTGACTGGTGTTAGAAGCAAGGTCCAATGCTGTAAAGAGAAATATTGCATAGGAACCTGGAATGTCAGGTCCATGAATCAAGGCAAATTGGAAGTGGTCAAACAAGAGATGGCAAGAGTGAATGTCGACATTCTAGGAATCAGCGAACTGAAATGGACTAGAATGGGTGAATTTAATTCAGATGACCATTATATCTACTACTGCGGGCAGGAATCCCTCAGAAGAAATGGACTGGCCGTCATGGTCAACAAAAGAGTCCGAAATGCAGTACTTAGATGAAATCTCAAAAATGACAGAATGATCTCTGTTCGTTTCCAAGGCAAACTATTCAATATCACAGTAATCCAAGTCTATGCCCCAACCAGTAAGGCTGAAGAAGCTGAAGTTGAACGGTTCTATGAAGACCTATAAGACCTTTTAGAACTAACACCCAAAAAAGATGTCCTTTTCATTATAGGGGACTGGAATGCAAAAGTAGGAAGTCAAGAAACACTTGGAGTAACAGGCAAATTTGGCCTTGGTATACGCAATGAAGCAAGGCAAAGACTAATAGAGTTTTGCCAAGAAAAGGCACTGGTCATAACAAACACCCTCTTCCAACAACACAAGAGAAGACTCTATACTGGACATCACCAGACGGTCAACACTGAAATCAGATTGATTATATTCTTTGCAGCCAAAACTGGAGAAGCTCTATACAGTCAGCAAAAAACAAGACCAGGAGCTGACTGTGGCTCGGACCATGAACTCCTTATTGCCAAATTCAGACTGAAATTGAAGACAGTAGGGAAAACCACTAGACCATTCAGGTATGACCTAAATCAAATCCCTTATGATTATACAGTGGAAGTGAGAAATAGATTTAAGGGCCTAGATCTGATAGATAAGAGTGCCTGATGATCTATGGAATGAAGTTCATGACATTGTATAGGAGACAGGGATCAAGACCATCCCCATGGAAAAGAAATGAAAAAAGCAAAATGGCTGTCTGGGGAGGCCTTACAAATAGCTGTGAAAAGAAGAGAAGCAAAAAGCAAAGGAGAAAAGGAAAGATATAAACATTTGAATGCAGAGTTCCAAAGAATAGCTAGAAGAGATAAGAAAGCCTTCTTCAGTGATCAATGCAAAGAAATAGAGGAAAACAACAGAAAGGGAAAGACTAGAGATCTCTTCAAGAAAATCAGAAATACCAAGAGAAAATTTCATGCAAAGATGGGCACAATAAAGGACGGAAATGGTATGGATCTAACAGAAGCAGAAGATACTAGGAAGAGATGGCAAGAATACACAGAAGAACTGTACAAAAAGACCTTCACGATCCAGATAATCACAATGGTGTGATTACTGTAGAGCCAGACATCCTGGAATGTGAAGTCAAGTGGGCCTTAGAAAGCATCACTAGGAACAAAGCTAGTGGAGGTGATGGAATTCCAGTGGAGCTATTCCAAATCCTGAAAGCTGATGCTGTGAAAGTGCTGTACTCAATATGCCAGCAAATTTGGAAAACTCAGCAGTGGCCACAGGACTGGAAAAGGTCAGTTTTCATCCCAATCCCAAAGAAAGGCAATGCCAAAGAATGCTCAAACTACCGCACAATTGCACTCATCTCACACGCTAGTAAAGTAATGCTCAAAATTCTCCAAGCCAGGCTTCAGCAATACATGAACCGTGAACTTCCTGATGTTCAAGCTGGTTTTAGAAAAGGCACAGGAACCAGAGATCAAATTGCCAACATCCGCTGGATCATGGAAAAAGCAAGAGAATTCCAGAAAAACATCTATTTCTGCTTTATTGACTATGCCAAAGCCTTTGACTGTGTGGATCACAATAAACTGTGGAAAATTCTGAAAGAGATGGGAATACCAGACCACCTGACCTGCCTCTTGAGAAATCTGTATGCAGGTCAGGAAGCAACAGTTAGAACTTGACATGGAACAACAGACTGGTTCCAAATAGGAAAAGGAATACGTCAAGGCTGTATATGTCACCCTGTTTATTTAACTTATATGCAGAGTACATCATGAGAAACGCTGGGCTGGAAGAAACACAAGTTGGAATCAAGATTGCTGGGAGAAATATCAATAACCTCAGATATGCAGATGACATCACCCTTATGGCAGAAAGTGAAGAGGAACTAAAAAGCCTCTTGATGAAAGTGAAAGTGGAGAGTGAAAAGGTTGGCTTAAAGCTCAACATTCAGAAGACGAAGATCATGGCATCTGGTCCCATCACTTCATGGGAAATAGATGGGGAAACAGTGGAAACAGTGTCAGACTTTATTTTTCTGGGCTCCAAAATCACTGCAGATGGTGACTGCAGCCATGAAATTAAAAGACGCTTACTCCTTGGAAGGAAAGTTATGACCAACCTAGACAGCATATTCAAAACCAGAGACATTACTTTGCGAACAAAGGTTCGTCTAGTCAAGGCTATGGATTTTCCTGTGGTCATGTATGGATGTGAGAGTTGGACTGTGAAGAAGGCTGAGCACCGAAGAATTGATGCTCTTGAACTGTGGTGTTGGAGAAGACTCTTGAGAGTTCCTTGGACTGCAAGGAGATCCAACCAGTCCATTCTGAAGGAGATCAGCCCTGGGATTCTTTGCAAGGAATGATGCTGAAGCTGAAACTCTAGTACTTTGGCCACCTCATGCGAAGAGTTGACTCATTGGAAAAGACTCTGATGCTGGGAGGGATTGAGGGCAAGAGGAGAAGGGGACGACAGAGGATGAGATGGCTGGATGGCATCACTGACTCGATGGACGTGAGTCTCAGTGACCTCCGGGAGTTGGTGATGGACAGGAAGGCCTGGCGTGGTGCGATTCATGGGGTCGCAAAGAGTCAGACACGACTGAGCGACTGATCTGATCTCACCAGGTTTCATCTCAAACCTCAACCACATCCTGGGAAAGAGATCCAGTAATCTTGTTTACAGGTGAGGAGGGGATATAACCTGCCCAAGGTCTTAGAACTGGAAGGAATCAGGATTGGAATGTAGGCGGTTTGACTCTAGATACTGTTGTTACTAACCACTGCTCTTACTGTTCCTTAAAACCTTAATGATATTAATCCTAGAGCCAGACATCCTGTAATGTGAAGTCAAGTGGGCCTTAGAAAGCATCACTATGAACAAAGCTAATGGAGGTGATGGAATTCCAGTGGAGCTATTTCAAACCCTGAAAGATGATGCTGTGAAAGTGCTGCACTCAATATGCCAGCAAATTTGGAAAACAGTGGCCACAGGACTAGAAAAGGTCAGTTTTCATTCCAATCCCAAAGAAAGGCAATGCCAAAGAATGCTCAAACTCCTGCACAATTGCACTCATCTCACACGCTAGTAAAGTAATGCTCAAAATTCTCCAAGCCAGGCTTCAGCAATACATGAACTGTGACCTTCCAGAAGTTCAAGCTGGTTTTAGAAAAGGCATAGGAACCAGAGATCAAATTGCCAACATCCGCTGGATCATGGAAAAAGCAAGGGAGTTCCAGAAAAACATCTATTTCTGCTTTATTGACTATGCCAAAGCCTTTGACTGTGTGGATCACAATCAACTGTGGAAAATTCTGAAAGAGATGGGAATACCAGACCACCTGACCTGCCTCTTGAGAAATTTGTATGCAGGTCAGGAAGCAACAGTTAGAACTGGACATGGAACAACAGACTGGTTCCAAATAGGAAAAGGAGTTCGTCAAGGCTGTATATTGTCACCCTGCTTATTTAATTTATATGCAGAGTACATCATGAGAAACGCTGGGCTGGAAGAAGCACAAGCTGGAATCAAGATTGCTGGGAGAAATATCAATAATCTCAGATATGCAAATGATACCACCCTTATGGCAGAAAGTGAAGAGGAACTAAAAAGCCTCTTGATGAAGGTGAAAGAGGAGAGTGAAAAAGTTGGCTTAAAAGTCAACATTCAGAAAATGAAGATCATGGCATCTGGTCCCATCACTACATGGGAAATAGATGGGGAAACAGTGGAAACAGTGTCAGACTTTATTTTTCTGGGCTCCAAAATCACTGCAGATGGTGACTGCAGCCATGAAATTAAAAGATGCTTACTCTTTGGAAGGAAAGTTATGACCAACCTAGATAGCATACTGAAAAGCATAGACATTACTTTGCCAACAAAGGTTTGTCTAGTCAAGGCTATGGTTTTTCCAGTGGTCATGTATGGATGTGAGAGTTGGACTGTGAAGGAAGCTGAGTGCCGAAGAACTGCTGCTTTTGAACTGTGGTGTTGGAGAAGACTCTTGAGAGTCCCTTGGACTGCAAGGAGATCCAACCAGTCCATTCTGAAGGAGATCAGCCCTGGGATTTCTTTGGAAGGAATGATGCTAAAGCTGAAACTCCAGTACTTTGGCCACCTCATGCGAAGAGTTGACTCATTGGAGAAGACTCTGATGCTGGGAGGGATTGGGGGCAAGAGGAGAAGGGGACAACAGAGGATGAGATGGCTGGATGACATCACTGACTTGATGGACTTGAGTCTGAGTGAACTCCGGAGTTTGACAGGGAGGCCTGGCATGGTGCGATTCACGGGGTCGCAAAGAGTTGGACAGGACTGATCGACTGAACTGAACTGAAAATCCATTAGACATTCAGTACAGCATATAATGAGGTGGCACAGAGGTAAGGAACCCACCTGCCAGGTTGGATCCCGGAGGAGTCGGGAAGATCCCCTAGAGGAGGAAATGACAACCTACTCCAGTATTCTTGTCTGGGAAATCCCATTGACAGAGGAGCCTGGCCAGCTACAGTCCATGGGATCACAAGAGTCCGATGTGACTGAGCATGCACGCCAAGCCATAGTACGTAATACACATATTTGTTGTGTAAGCAACAAATATGCATACCTCATTCAACCCTCATTTAATCTCATTTTAGAGCTGGGCAACTGGAGGCCCAGAAAGGTTAACTCACCCAGGATTCAACAGGTTGTAAATGGTGGAGCCTGGATCCTAACCCAGAGCCTATGCTCTTACTGTGATGTACTGATGGGGGTTGAACTGCTGCTAAGTCACTTCAGTTGGGTCCGACTCTGTGCGACCCCATAGACAGCAGCCCACTAGGCTCCCCCATCCCTGGGATTCTCCAGGCAAGAACACTGGAGTGGGTTGCCATTTCAAGTGAAATCGCTCAGTCGTGTCCGACTCTTAGCGACCCAATGGACTGCAGCCCACCAGGCTCTTCCGTCCATGGGATTTTCCAGGCATGTAAATCCATGCTTGTGTAAACACTAGGACACAACAGAGATGATGAAGCCGCTCAAAGAAATCAGTGAACACTGCAAGGAAAACGTGGTTTTGTCATTCTGTCTCTTCACTTATGTTAGGCCCACCAACCGGCGTACCAAGAGATTAAATAAGAGAGGACGAACACCGCTTAACTCCCATAGAACGTTCACTCGCTGGGCTAGTAAGTAGGTAATTACCATCCCCAAATTGGCAGATGAAGGGGCTACAGCCCGAGGGCAGGAAGAGCCCAGTGCAGGACAAGTTGTACCTGGAGCTGGAAGGACCAGGGAGGGAACACAGACGCCCCCTCACGAACGCTCCGCTCTGACCCCGACCTAGAGGCCGGCGAAGGATGGAAGGGAGAGTGTGAGTAGGGCCATTAAGGAAAAGAAGGGACAGTGCAGGCCGAGCCCAGCAACTCAGGGCGCACGCCACCCCGCTCACTAAGACTCTTCCCGCCCCGCCCTGGTCCTCCCGATGGTCCCCCAAGGGTCCCAGCCGACCGCACCAGCACTCTCCACGCAACCCTGGCTCCCCATACCCGCTGGTCCCGCTCTCTCCGTCTCCCGCTCTCTCCTAGAAAAATGGAGGCGCGAATCCTGCCCGATCAATCGCTCCGTGCGCACGTTCACTGCGCACGCGCATAGGGCGTCGCGCTGAGCGCTGCGCTATCGATCCGCACTCCTCAACTTGCTCCTGCCCTTCTCGCCATCTTACTTACGGGCACGATCGAAAGACTCGCTCACCTCCTTCAACTGTATCTACTCCGCGACAACCCTGACGCCAAGGAAGTGGTGCTTTATGGACAAATGTCAGATCCAGAGAACACCGCGGGCGCTAGAACGGCCACGGGTGTGTTGGGCCGTTGGCTCCACCACTTCCGGGGCCTAACGCAGCAAGTGCGCCTGCGCGCCTTCTCCGCCTGCGTGTGACTCAAGCTATAGAGTTGGCTTAGAACCAATGAAAAGGCAGCGCCTCCCTAGCCCCGACCAATCAGCATTCGGAATAGAGGGTTTAACTCCTATTTAAAATGAAGACTTTGAATCTTAACGGCTGAGCTGTCGGGAGGACTTGGTTTCTTTGGGTCGGAGGTGGGAGTCCACAGGTGCGTAGACCTCTCTGAGGGCATCTGTCTCAGGCTGGCTGGCAGGCAGGCGGGCGGGCGGACCCAGGGTGGCCTTTGCGGTTTGGTGGGAGGGAAGCGGTCTTGGGGATCGCTGGGTCAACGAGGGGAGGTCGGGGCGACAGAGCTTCCTTCTCCCCTACCCCCCGCCCCGTTCCTCCCTGCGCCCCCTCCCCCGCCCCCCGTGCTTTCCCTGCACCCTCCCTTCTGTGCTTGGATATCGATATGCCCTATAACTTGCCGCCTGGTGTTTATTGAACACCCGGAGTGAATGGGGTTGTGGGGGTGGGGGTGGGGTTGCTTTCTGATGGGATTCTCATGTTAAGTGAGCACCTGGGTAAGAAAGAATGCAGAATGTCTTTTTGCCGTCTTGGAATTTACGTTCTAGGGGTACGGGGTGAGGAGACAGAAGATTAACTCGCAAGATAACTTCCGATAGGGATGAGTACTAAGAAGTGGGCTAGTTTGAATAGACTAGCCCGGAAAGGCCCTTGTCCGGGCAGGATGGATGAGTGGGTGGATAAATAAACCTGGAAGCCAGGGTTTCTCAAACCGTAGACCCTGGACTGCCTTTATAGGGATTATTTGAGCGTTCTAGTTAAAAATATGAACCCACCTAAGGGATCAGAGGTGCTTCCCAGGTGGCGCTAGTGGTAAAGAACCCTCAGGAGATGGAAGGGACTCAGGTTCGATCCCTGGCCCTCCCTGGAGGAGGGCATGGCAACCCACTCCAGTATTCTTGCCTGGAGAATCCCATAGACAGAGAAGTCTGGTGGGCTACAGTCCATAGGGTTGCACAGAGTTAGACTCGACCCATGCAGGCAAGGGATCAGAAGTGCTTGGGCATAGGACTCAGGTGTTTGTATTTTTATCAAGCTCTGCAGGTGATTCTGATGTTTCATTGAGAACTAGTGTATGCCCGGTGTATACTGGTCATCTGGGGATGTCTTTGAAACGCAGGTCTTAATTTGTTAGGTCTAGAGTTGGGCTCCAAAGTCTCCATTTCTAACAGTTGTCCTCCTGATGTACATGTGGCTACCATCCTTGAATTTCATTGTTTTCTTCTCATCCTTAACCTTCCTTGTTGTTTGAATTAAACGTGTTTCAGCAGCATACTCATTTCCTCTCCACTCTCCTTCATATGTGCGGGTAATTTGCAGGTTTGATGAAGGAAGGAACAGTCTCCACCCACGGTGCTATTAAATCTGCTTTTCTATGTAGACTAGTAGGATCTCCAGTTTGAAGTGCAGGGATCTTATGCAGGTCGTCTGGACATGAGACTCTTGAACTTGGCTGGAGTCCAGAATCACCTGAGAAACTGTCTTCTGTGGCTCTCTGCGGAATTCTGAATCAGAGACTTAGTCCATTCTGTTCTGTTAGTCTTCCTGAGAAGGAGAAGTGTATTACCTGGAGCGAATAAACATTGGTAGCTTCTATAAAACCAGTATCTGTAGAGCTATGTGATCTCATGAGTTAGCTGCTTGTAACTGTTCAGGGAGAGTGAAGAAGGCACCACAGCATGGGTGAAATTATGGTTCACATGATATGAGAATGTATTTCCTTTTCTTGTTTATTCTGAATGGCTATTTGATATAAGGACTCCAGATTCTTTAGTCTGGTCTCCTCTTGCAGGTGGAGTTATTTGTTTGCTTATAAAGTGGATGTTCAAGTGGGGGTCTGAAGAGTGCTTTCTGATTGGATTCTAGAATTTAGGGAGCAGGAGAAATGGATAAAGGTTTCTCTGGCCCAAGGATCCGTATATCTGACTTGTTAGAGGGATCACTGGGCACGGTGTTGCAAATGGACCATAATGGGGCAAAGGTGAAAGCAGAGTGACCACTGGGAGCTTTTTGCAAATAATTGAAGGGAGAGAAAATTGTGATTTGACCAGGTGGGAGTAGGAAGTGTTGTGAGCAGTGATTTTCAAAATAGAGCCTGTAGGATACGCTTATGGCTTAGATACAGGGTTTGAGGGAGAACCATGTAAAAGATTACAGGACTTTAGACTTGAGCAACTGGCGGGATGGAGAGAGCAGGTTAAGGGGAATGGGGATTGGGAGGAAGCAGGATGTCAGTTGGGGACAGGTTAAGATTGAGATGCCACTCAGATTACCAGGTGGTAGGAGTTCAGAGGAGAGCTTTGGGCTTGAGATGGAAATTTGGGGGTCCTCAGCCTGTGGATGGTATTGAAAGCCAGGGAAGAAGAGATTTCATTTGGTGTGTTGGGTTGAGATGCCTGGCAGGCTTTCCTGGGGCATGCTCAGCAGGTGATAGAGAGCCTGGCAGGAGAGGAGAGGGCAGAAGGCACCAATTTACATTCTCCTAATAGAGATGTTTAGAGCCCTGGGGCCCTAGGAAGGTGTAGACAGAGAATGGCGAATCCCTTCCACGGTTACCCTAGACACTGAGATTGGTGGCACAGGTGAGGCTCATCAGCAAAGGTGTTTGCTTTGGGACAGCTAGTAGACAAGTCTGTGCAGGAATAGAGTGCAGGACCCCCTGTAATGCCAGGAATGCTGCTGAGGGGAAGGCTGAGAATTGACCTTTGGATCTGGCAACAGTGGGGTCAGCCTGGAGCCTGGTGGGGATGAAGACCCTGTGGGAGGGAGCCTGCAGCCTGGTGAGGGAAATGATTGAGACAACTGTTGCCTAGTTCTGCTGCTGAAAGGGGAAGCCAGAGATGTGCTCATAGTTTGAATCAATTTAAAGGTAAAGAAGACTTTTTTTTTAAGGCAGCACTTAAGGAAGCCGGCCTGTAGACTGATGGAAGGGATTCATTAGAGAGATGATGGGAGAAAGGGGCAACACAGTTCAGGAGTGGGGTTGGAGTACCAGGGAGGGGAGAGGATGGGATGCAGTGAGTGAGGGGAGAGAAAGGCCCCACACCTGAACCTGATCTAAGCCCCATACTCTATCACAGGAGAAAATGCTGCTCCCTTATCGGCCTTCATTGTACAACAAATCATGTAAAATTCTGTGTGATGCTGAGGCTTTTTTTTTTTTTCATCAGGATTTTTAACCCTGATCCAGTGTGACACTTTGAAGCAAATGGATTTTTACAAATTAAAGGTGGTCCTTTTTTCTTTTCAGGCATCATGGACAGATGTAAAGAAAACTGCATCTCAGGGCCTAAGGTAAATTGAATAATCAGGAATCTCAGATCCCTTTTGTAAGACCCAAAGGGAAGCTGGGTTTAAGTCTAGAGTTGTTTTCACCTTTCCTTTGAGATGTGACTGTGGTTCCTCCACCGCGTCCCTGGCTGGGAACTTGTTGCTTTTCTCAGCATTCATCAGGGCTCTGTTGCTTCTCTCAGTGTAACTTTTATTTTGTTCTAACTTTTTGAAGAGCCTGTGTTTGTTTCCTCTTTTGCCTCAGATCCGTTTTGTGAGTACTTAGAAACTGAAACACTAGTAAATCAGTAGTAATTAGCTTTGGGAACTATTAAAATTGTGCTCATCATTATTAAAAAAATTATATAATTAGCTTTTTGTGGAACATGTGGCAAATACAAAACTTCACGCAAAGATAATCACTATTGAATATTTGATATGTTTGGAGAAAAGACTGAAAAAATACAAGTATTGTTGAAGAAATTTCAGTGGAACTGGGATTTTAGTATAAAGTTTCTGAATTGTAGCTTCTTGCTAAAGAATAATTCCCAAGTCACTGAGAATTCTTACAGTGTTTAATGACTCACTTTTTAGATAAAAGTTTAGTTAGTGAACATTTTTTTAATGGGGACATGACTTTTAGGGGTAGGGTGTTGGGGAGCTGGTAGGAGGTGTCATTCAGGTATTTCAACCCTATACTAACTGTATCCTCTGCAAGTGCTGATTCCAGTCGGTTTCCCTGTCCATCTGTTATCATTGCTGCTGCTGCTGCTAAGTCGCTTCAGTCGTGTCCGACTCTGTGCGACCCCATAGATGGCAGCCCACCAAGCTCCTCCGTCCCTGGGGTTCTCCAGGCAAGAATACTGGAGTGGATTGCCATTTCCTTCTCCAGTGACAGTCATTATATTGCAGTATTAGAAGACAGACCTTTGGAATATTCTTAAGATACTCAGCTTTCCTTCGTGAAGACCGTCACATTCCTTTTTCCTCCCCCATCCAGACTGCAGTTCCACTTAGTGATGGCCCAAAACGTGTTCCAGTGGCTCAGCAGTTTTCCTCTCAGAATCCGGTGTCTGTGAACAGCGGCCAGGCTCAGCGCGTCCTGTGTCCCACAAATTCCTCGCAGCGTGTTCCTTCACAAGCACAGAAGCTAGTCTCCATCCAGAAACCAGTACAGACCCTGAAGCAGAAGCCACCGCAGGCAGCCAGCGCCCCCCGTCCTGTCACCAGGCCGCCAAGTAACACCCAGAAGAGCAAACAACCCCAGCCACCAGCGCCTGGTAAGCAGTCTTCTTAGGCTTATTGGAGAGCCATTCTTTTATTTGCTAAAAAATACTACCACATATACAGATGAGTGTTTACTATTTGGAACCCTAGCTTTTTTGTCATTTCTACTGAGGATGGGGAGAGCATCTGATGTCAGGGTGAAGTAACAAGTCTACTGTGGGCCAGGCCAGACCCCCACCCTCCTGAAAGAGGTGGGCAGCCAGGGAAGACACAACAGCAGCCCCGTATTTGGATTGCTTACTGGGGCAGAGGGGATTCTTTTAGCAAGGACACTTAGAACTGAAAAATTCCAAGGTTCTGGAGCGTGGAGGGAAGTGCTGGGGGTTGGGGGAGTGAGTGGACTGAGGCAGGTGGGATGAGGTCGGGGTGGGCACTGTAGGCCTCAGCAGGGCTTTGTCCCCTATGTACTGGGAAGCTGCTGAAAGGTTTTTGAGCAGAGGAAGGGCTGACTTGCCTCTTAGAGAAAGCTTATCTGGATATGTGGGATGAATTGGAGAGTAGCAATGCTGGACCCAGGGGTACCAGGTAGGAGGGAGGCCACTGGGGTTTGGCTCCAGTATTGCAGGGGCCTGAGCTGGGTCCATGTTAATAGTTATTATTTACCAGTTGTTGAGTGCCCCACAGCAGGGTTCCTTCATCCACATTATGTCATTATGTCCTCATAAGCACTCTACAGAGGCAACCGTAGTTTCTACCTTGATTTTGTGGAGGAGGAAGCTAAGACTTCGAGGCATTAACTTATTCAGACACAGCCAGAGCAGAGTGATTGAGACAGAACTGAGAGCTCACTTAGGATGCCAACTTGACAGAATTGGGCGGTAAGCCAGACATGGGGATGGTGGTTATACCGCTGGCATTAAACCACTAAACCGAGATCATGAACCGTGGAGGGAAAGATGACAGTTTAGACCTGAATTCAAATATCTCACCAGAGCAAACTGCTACTGTTGGAGGTTGAAGTGCTGGAAATAACGCAAGTAGGAATGTCTAGCGTCATTTCCTCTTGGCTGCTAACACAAGTGGAAGGAGGTGCTGGTGGGCTCATGTTTTGTTGCACATTGTCTGATGCTGACCCACCTCCTGGGGAAGAGGTGATGAGTTGTTATGGATGGGAAGACTGGTAACTCTGTTTAGAAACTCTTCATTTAGAAACTGAGGCTCCAGGGAGAATCTGCACAGCCTTGAGTTTTTAGATTATCTGAGGGCCTATGATGTATCTGCTTATCTTTACTCCCAAAGCTTTATACAGACTTCAGATGGCAGGAGTCAGGTTACAGTGTAGTTGTCTTTTTTTTTTTTTTCCTTTTTCAAATAAAGATAACCAAAAACAGTCAATCTATCATTCCGGGCATACCACTGATATTTTGGTGACCACTCTTTGATTCATCTCTAATCAAAGACTGTTAACTTCTTCTATTTAGGAAATAATCCTGAGAAGGCAGTGGCATCAAAACAAAAAAATGAAGAATCAAAAAAGTAAGTTTTATCTTATGTACAAAGTTCTGTACCATCATTCTACTAGAACATACTAATGTCATTTAATTGCAAATTTAGTTATAGGAACAGGCCTGTTAAAAATAGACCTTTGTACTTGGAAATTTGAAACATCTATATTTTCTAAATCTTCAAAGAGAGAAGGAATTTTAATGATGTTTATGAGAGACTCAAGTTTTTCTTACAGCTTTTCACATTTAGAAAAGACTTATATTTGATTTAGAATCTGTTACAGAAATAAGTGAAACTTTCTCTCTACCCTCAGAAGTAACTACTGCATACAGTTTATGTATGCTTCTCTACTACTTCTAATAAAGAGGTGGAAGTTAAACAACAAAATGTGGTCCTCTTGTAGCCCTATGGACAAATACTTGACTGTAGAGTATTTTGAAAGTATCAATACAATTACTATATTTGTTCTTCATAATAAAGCTTGGCTGTATTTTCCCTTGCTCTCAGTCTCTGAACTGTCTAGACTCTAGCATGTAATAGAAGGTGACAGGAATAAACCCACGGCCTTTTTTGCTCTAGCTGCCTACTAGAAACTTTCTGAGAGTCTCATCCAGTGGTTCCCAGCCCATTGTCCTGTAGGCTCCATCCTGTTTGCTTTCCCAGAGTGGTTCTCCACCCCAGAGAGTGGTGGCGTCTCCACGGCTAGAGGAGGCCATTTGAAAGAGGTTCCCAGTTGTCTCTGGAACCTTCTTCCTTCTCCAGTTCCTCATCTAATCCTCCTATGGTCTTAGCATCGTTGCTAATAGGTCTGTGCTCAGAGCATAGTTCTGTCTCAGGACACTTCCCAGCAAGTGCCTCAGCTCCAGAAGTCCAGACTCATTCAGAGGAGGCTGTGGTTTGGTTCTTGCTGAGGATACGTGCTGAATACAACTTTGAGTATAGAATTATTTATAGGACTGGGATGTCTGCTACTCATTAATATGCCTCATTAGAAAGGATATGTTTTCTTCACACTTTAAAATGTTCAATTCTTCCCCAGAAGGCAATGGGCTTTGGAAGATTTTGAAATTGGTCGCCCACTGGGTAAAGGAAAGTTTGGTAATGTTTATTTGGCGAGAGAAAAACAAAGCAAGTTTATTCTGGCTCTTAAAGTATTATTCAAAGCTCAGCTGGAGAAGGCAGGCGTTGAGCATCAGCTGAGAAGAGAAGTAGAAATACAGTCGCATCTCAGGTAAGTCTTCAGATGATGTCCGGGAGAGTGGTGTACAGAATTTAGACTTCAATGTTTATGAACTTCTTTGTAGAAGGCTGGCTTCGTAGTACTGCAAAGAATGACTAAATTCATCATTTTTTCAAAGATTTATCTAGACTTAACTGCTGTGGTTGGGAAAATTGCTTGAAGGTTTGTCTTGTTAATGGAGTAATTTACTGGATGAGTTTTGTTTTGGCGGATAATTAAAGGAATGATACCTCTTATTTTGAGTTCAGGTTGCACACTGGTAGCCTACAGGTTGACTTTGGCCAGTGGATCTTTTTGTTTTCAGTGAATTAAAAAAACTCTCAGCCTGTGCTCAGCTGTCCAGAGTCCTCCACGGCACATCTGCTGCTGTTATTGAACATGGTCTGCGTTGTCTGTCTCATGGTATTTGAGTTTTAAACTACTGTGGGAATGGCACGTCTTTTTTTTTTTTTCTTTCAATTTCCAGAGACTTAATATTTAGCTGAATTCTTTCCCCCTAAGAATATAGATGGTTCAAAGGAAGGAAATAGTCTTAACTAAACCTGCTGCTGCTAAGTCGCTTCAGTTGTGTCTGACTGTGTGACCCCATAGATAGCAGCCCACCAGGCTCCCCCATCCCTGGGATTCTCCAGGCAAGAACACTGGAGTGGGTTGCCATTTCCTTCTCCAATGCATGAAAGTGAAAAGTGAAAGTGAAGTCAGTCGTGTTCGACTCTTAGCGACCCAATGGACTGCAGCCCACCAGGCTCCTCCGTCCATGGGATTTTCCATTCAAGAGTATTGGAGTGGGTTGGTCCAGGTTTAATACCTTGAAATGCATGTAAATTGATAGCAGTGTACATCTTTTTCTTACAGTGGGTTCATAGCTTCACATTTTCAAGGGGAATGGAAGGTGGGCTCTGTGAACAGCAGCAGTTCTCACCACTGGATTCACATGAGGGATCTGATACTCAGTACAGATAACCCCCATACCAGGTGTCCATCTTTCATTGCAGGCATCCAAACATCCTCAGACTGTATGGTTATTTCCATGATGCTACCAGAGTCTACTTAATTTTGGAATATGCACCCCTCGGAGCTGTCTATAGAGAACTTCAGAAACTGTCAAAGTTTGATGAGCAGAGAACTGCCACGGTGAGTTTTCATTTACTGTCCAGACTAATTATGTTTATACCTGTCCTACATAGCACTGTACCTTTCATTATATAATAGAGGGGGCTTTGTTTCATGGAAAGCTAGCTTAATACAGGGGTCCCTAACCTCTGGGATCTAATGCCTGATGATCTGCGGTCAGGCTGAAGTAATAATAATAGAAATAAAGCATACAATAAATGTAATGCACTTGAGTCATCCCGAAACCATCTGCCCTACTCCAGGTCTGTGGAAAAATTATCTTCTACAGAATTGGTCCCTGGTGCCAAAAAGGTTGGGGACCACTGGCTTAATAGGATCAAATATGTGAAATGGGAAAATCAGAGTAGCTTAGGTGTACCTTATATACAGATAAAATCAAATACCAAATGAAATCTTGTGGTTGGTTTCCACAGCTGTTTCTGTGGAAATATATATAGTTACCCTGTTTAAAAAAGAGAAGAATGTATTTTTGATTAGTTTTTAGATTTACAGAACAATTGAAGATAGTGCAGACTTACTTTTTCCATGCACATCTGACTTCTATTACTATTTTATATCTGTGTGGTACAACTGTTATAACTAATGGACTAGTACATAGCTATTGACTGAAATCCACACTTAGATTCAGATTTCCTGTGTTTCTCATGATTAGATTCAGTTCAGTTCAGTCTCAATCGTGTTCGACTCTTTGTGACCCCATGAACTGCAGCACGCCAGGCCTCCCTGTCCATCACCAAGTCCTGGAGTCCACTCAAACCTATGTCCATTGACATTGAGTCGATAATGCCATCCAACCATCTCATCCTCTCTCATCCCCTTCTCCTCCTGCCCTCAATCTTTCCCAGCATCAGGGTCTTTTCAAATGAGTCAGCTCTTTGCATCAGGTGGCCAAAGTATTGGAGTTTCAACTTCAACATCAGTCCTTCCAATGAACACCCAGGACTGATCTCCTTTAGGATAGACTAGTTGGATCTCCTTACAGTCCAAGGGACTCTCAAGAGTCTTTTCCAGCACCACAGTTCAAAAGCATCAATTCTTCGGCACTCTGCTTTATTTATAGTCCAACTCTCACATCCATACATGACCACTGGAAAAACCATAGCCTTGACTAGACGGACCTTTGTTGGCAAAGTAATGTCTCTGCTTTTTAATATGCTGTCTAGGTTGGTCATAACTTTAGGGTCATGGGTTTTGGGAGGAAGGTCAGAGGTGAAATGCATTCTCTAAGGATACAAGCTACTGACCTGACTCATCCCCAGGTGTTGGTCTTGACCACCCGGCTGGGGTAGTGTTTGTCAGGCTTCTCCTGTGTAGAGTTACTCTCTCTCCCTTTTCAGAGGAACAGCTCTTCTCCTACAGGGCAGGGTATTGACATAAATTATTTGGAATTCTGTACCACAGAGCTGTCTTTTCTCCCTTATTGATTTACTCAAATGTTTATGAATATGGACTCAGATGCTTGATACTTTGAGGATAATCTAATAGCACTTGGCTCTCATTGTTCGTTCCAGATTTGGCCACCGGGTGCTCTTGTACACAGTGCCTGTGTCCTTCTGACTTGTCTCCATCATTGTGGGGAGTGTGGGCCTGTGTTCTTTTTTTAAAAAGCACTGTTTGTCGGTGTTATAAGGTGCTCCAGCTTCGTCTTATACATTTTCTAAGTCTTAGAATTCATTATTTCTCTAAGGAGCTTTGCTTCCTTTTATTGGAAAATGTTATTAGAAGCCTTGATCTGGGTGCTAGATGTGCTCATTGCTACTGTTACTACTTCTGGGCTTTCAGCTGAAAGAGCATTGAGGTGTGTGTATTGTAATCTCGGTATTTGCATGTATCTAAAAGTATTTATAATTATCCACCTGTATCTATAGTAAACATGAGTCCCTTATCACATGGATCATTTTACCCTCCTCCCTTGCTTATTGTAAACTCCTCTCCAACACTGAGAAACTTGGATTCCAGCTTCGGCCATCCTTTTATCCAATTCCAGTGTTCATGTGTAGTGGTGTCAGAATTGTTAACCAGTTACCCTCGTGGGAAACAGCCGTATGCATTTGAGGTTCATCTGTATCCTCTCAGGGTTTGATGGCTCATTTCTCTTTATTGGTGAATAATACTCCATCATACGGCTCTACCTTGGTTTATTGCTTCATTTGTTGAAGGATATCTTGGTTGCTTCTAGTCTTTGATTACGAGAAAAGCTGCTATAAACAGTTGCATGTGGCTTTTTGAGGGACACAAGTTTTCATATCTGCTGGGTAGATACCTAGGGGTGTGCTTGCTGGCTTGTACGGTAAGTCTACGTTTAGCATTGTGGAAACTGTCAGCAGTCTTCTGCAGTGGCCATGCCTCCCATCCGTGCATTCCCACCCACGCAGGAGAGTGCCCGTGGCTCCCCACCAGCAAGTGGTGCTTTTTCAATTTCAATCTTCCCAGTAGGTGAACAACGGTGTCTCACTGCTTTAATTTGCAGTTCTCTAATGACATGCAAGGTTGAGCATCTTTTCAGGTGTTTATTTTCCATCTCTGTAGCATCTTTGAGGTCTGTTCAGACCTTTGAAAGTGAAAGTCGCTCAGTCATGTCCGACTCTTTGCGACTCCATGGACTATACAGTATAGTAGACTGTACTGTATAGTCCATGGAATTCACCAGGTCAGAACACTGGAGTGGTAGCCTTCCCTTCTCCAGGGGATCTTCCCAACCCAGGGATCGAACCCAGGTTCAGACCTTTGGCCCATTAAAAAATTTTTTGTTGTTGTCTTACTGAGTTTTCTTTGCCTGGAGAATCCCAGGGACGGGGAAGCCTGGTGGGCTGCCGTCTATGGGGTCACACAGAGTCAGACACAACTGAAGTGACTTAGCATAGCGTACTGAGTTTTAAGAATTCGTGTGTGTTTGTTATGAGTCCTTTATCACGTGTTTTTACAAACATTTTCTCCCCTTCTTTGGCTTGTGCTTTCCTTCTCTTAACTGTGTCTTTCATGGGCAGACATTTTTAATCTTAAAATCCAACATATCAGGTTTTTGTTTTGCCTTTTTCTTTTCATGGATTGTACTCTTCTTTATTAATGTGAAAATTGTTTGAAGAAGTTGTCTTAATTTGGACTGTTTTTTGTTGAATTAGATGAAGGGCCTGTAGAATGGTGGTTACTTTGTTCTCTTTCTTGGTGGAGGTCTCTGGGTAGTATGTACACTTATCTTTTTGGCATTGATCTAAATGGCATTAAATTGGAGTGGTTTTACTTTTATCTTCTGAAATCACAGCACTGTTGGTGAATGACCGCTCTGGTTCTGTCTGTGCAATGAGGACATACTATTTCAACTTAAATATTTGCACTTTGGATAAGTAGAAATCTATTTTATTTGCTTTTTAAATATTAACTAGGCAAGCTAGTTTCTTCTTTAATTGGCAAGTAATGTTTGTACTCAGTTTTGTTCAATCCAGTGGAGGTTATTTTGGTGTAAACAGATAGCTGCTTGAAAGGAAGTAAATGATTGATTCTTTCTAGATTCCCTAGTAGTTTACAGACACACACCTGTTTTTCTTTCCTGACACATACACACACCTGTTTTTCTTTCCTGACACATTGGTTCTTTCTAGATTCCCTAGTAGTTTACACACACACACACAACCTGTTTTTCTTTCCTGACACACACGCACCTGTTTTTCTTTCCTGACACACACACACACACACACACACACACCTGTTTTTATTTCCTGATTAATTAAAACTAGTTCTGGAGAAGTGTTAGGGACCTTTACACATAATCCATAATCTTAATGAGGGCGTGTGGAGGGAGTGGATGCAGAGAACGCTGGTTCCTGCTGGGTTTGAGCAGGGGCAGCCCATTGTCGTCTGGAATCGTACTGTATCCTCTTAAGAGTATCACCCACTTTGGTGCAGGAGACGAGCTTTCTTTGCCTTTGCTTTCAGTTTATTTATGGTTTATTTAAGTTTATGGTATAAATTTTGGTGGAAAGCAATGAAAAATGTCCCTTCTGATGATAACATCTGGTTTGTACCCCTTCATTTGGTAAACCTTTTTGGTATAACATAATGTTCAGTCCTGTTTAGAATTACTTTTTGGGAAACCAACACTTCTCAAACGTCAGTCAGAACTAAATATATTCTTTCAACATATTAGAAAACAATTCTCATTTACCTGTTAAAGCAAATCCTGGGCTTGCTTAAGTTTATAGCGTCAAACAAACCCTTTTGTTGAAATTTTGCCTTAGTTTTAACAATGGGAATGGACTATAAAGTTTTTCTAAGAATGTTAAAAATTATTTACAGGTCTGACTCCCTCATTTGTACCAGTTTTTCAGTGTTGTCATAATCCGTGGCTTCCGGGCCATAAATCGCCGGGTGGGGATGTGGTGGCACCTTGTGTTCTCCTGTCTTCCGGTGTAGCACCTACTGTGTTAGCAAACCTAGCACAGAGCCGCTTGTACTTCATGCTGAACACTAAATTGGTTTGTTTTCTTGTAGAGTCATCCACTGTCTCTAGTTTTTGCTTTCAAATCTACAAAACATGTTAAAATCTATGTTGAGTTTCCTTTCAGAAGAGATGTCAAAAATTAACTTGTGTTATATAAATCTAAAACAGATTTCCAATACTTTTTGTTTTAATAGTATATCACAGAATTGGCAAATGCCTTGTCTTACTGTCATTCAAAGAGAGTTATTCACAGAGACATTAAGCCAGAGAACCTGCTCCTTGGATCAGCTGGAGAGCTTAAGATAGCCGATTTTGGGTGGTCAGTACATGCCCCATCCTCCAGGTATGTAACTTCAGAGATGGAACTTGTTTGTTTGGTTTAGCAAAAGCCTAGGGGCTAATGAGGTGAATAGTAAAATATTTACTATAAGTAAATGTAAGCATAGATGTTGTGGGCGGTTGGGTCAGATAACTAATACACATGCTTTGGAGTAATTTGGGCCTGGCAGGAAACTAGTGTCTTCAGGAACATTTTGACTGTGCAGCCATTTGTGGATGTTTATCCTCGGGTTATGGAGAAGGCAGTGGCACCCCACTCCAGCACTCTTGCCTAGAAAATCCCATGGATGGAGGAGCCTGGTGGGCTGCAGTCCATGAGGTCACAAAGAGTCGGACACAACTGAGCGACTTCACTTTGACTTTTCACTTTCATGCATTGGGGAAGGAAATGGCAACCCACTCCAGTATTCTTGGCTTGAAGAATCCCAGGGATGGGGGAGCCTGGTGGGCTGCCGTGTATGGGGTCACACAGAGTCGGACACGACTGAAGCGACTTAGCAGCAGCAGCATCCTGGGGTTAAAGATGCATACTATCCTTAGAGGCCAGTGAAGGAGACAAATAGGTAAAAGATATGACAAGTGTATCACAGCATGAAATGTAGTGTGTAGAGAGGGAATAACACCTGACTGACTGTGAGAGGGAACTTCTACTGCCTCCAGGGCCAGGAGACACACGTCTACGAGTTCTGAGGGCAGCACCTGCAGAGCTCTAGAACTGAGAGCTTAAAGGAACCAAACTAGTTTGGATGGAGCTTTCAGGGTGGTGGTTAAAGCTTCTTTGGTTTGCTCCTGTCAACAGAGCAGTCCTTTCCTATCTCCTCTTAAAGCAGAGAGATCAACCTAATGAAACAATTTAAGTGAACTTTGCAAACAGCTAAAACATTTTCTCCTGTTTTGAAGTTGGGTTTCAATGAACTTTGAAACCATGTGTGAAGTAGGGCAATTAAAAGCATACATCTACTGCTAAGAGTCTGTCAGCTTTGAGGTAGGTCTTAAAAAAATTATAACCAGATTACTTTAAAGCCAGTTAAAAAAACTGTATAGTCCAAAATGGATGCTGTTGAGTGTGAGATTTGTTTTTGATACAGAATCACTCCTAATTGTTTCCAGCAAGGCACTGAATCTGGGGGAAAAAAATCTGGTTGTCACAAGTGGGAGCTGTTGGCCTCTAGTGAGGCAAACAGCAATGGCTGTAGCATCACAGGGCTAAGCTGGACCTTGGCCCTCCCAGTGGTGTCATCACGACAGGAAAGATGGCTGATCCTTTTCTAAAGAGGATATCATATAAAATGTTGGTCACTTGGCCCGGCTTCCCATAGCTGGTTAACTGTAAGAGCTCTCGGGTTACTGTGCCGTCTTTTGAGGCTCTTGATCTGGGCCTTCTCCCGAATCCAGTGGTGGTGAGAGGCTAGGAGTCTACAGTGGCAGCTCCTTTAGGTGAGTGAACATTTGTGTGCTCGCCGGGCACCAGTGGCACCAAAGAATAACTGGTACAAGGCAGCAAAATCTGCCAGCCTTTGCTCCTATTTTGATGTCTGTTTCGAACCTCTGTTATAAAAACAGACACGCTGAATTGATCACCTGCCTATCCAGTGCCTATACTCCTAACAGTTGTTAACATTTTACCATATTGAGTGTGTCTACATTTTGGTGAACCTTCAAAAATAAGTGACAGACAGCATGCTTCATCCTTTGAGTCCTTCAGTAGTAGGCACGTCCTGAAAATAAGGACATTGTCCTATGTAATCACAACCATTATCACACCTAAGAAACCTAGTCTTGTTAATATCTACTATTTAGTCCATGTTCAAATTTCCCTACTTGTTTACACAGTTTTTTTATAGTGGTGATACTTTAAAATCAGACTTAAATTGAAGAAAGTAGGGAAAACCACTAGACCATTCAGGTATGACCTAAATCAAATCCCTTATGATTATACAGTAGAAGTGAGAAATAGATTTAAGGGCCTAGATCTGATAGAGTGCCTGATGAACTATGGAGTGAGGTTTGTGACATTGTACAGGAGACAGGGATCAAGACCATCCCCATGGAAAAGAAATGCAAAAAAGCAAAATGGCTGTCTGGGGAGGCCTTACAAATAGCTGTGAAGAGAAGAGAAGCAAAAAGCAAAGGAGAAAAGGAAAGATATAAACATCTGAATGCAGAGTTCCAAAGAATAGCAAGAAGAAATAAGAAAGCCTTCTTCAGCGATCAATGCAAAGAAATAGAAGAAAACAGCAGAATGGGAAAGACTAGGGATCTCTTCAAGAAAATCAGAGATACCAAAGGAACATTTCATGCAAAGATGGGCTTGATAAAGGACAGAAATGGTATGGACCTAACGGAAGCAGAAGATATTAAGAAGAGGTGGCAAGAATACATAGAAGAACTGTACAAAAAAGAGCTTCACGACCCAGATAATCATGATGGTGTCATCACTGACCTAGAGCCAGACATCCTGGAATGTGAAGTCAAGTGGGCCTTAGAAAGCATCACTATGAACAAAGCTAGTGGAGGTGATGGAATTCCAGTGGAGCTATTCCAAATCCTGAAAGCTGATGCTGTGAAAGTGCTGCACTCAATATGCCAGCAAATTTGGAAAACTCAGCAGTGACCACAGGACTGGAAAAGGTCAGTTTTCATCCCAATCCCAAAGAAAGGCAATGCCAAAGAATGCTCGAACTACCGCACAATTGCACTCATCTCACACGCTAGTAAAGTAATGCTCAAAATTCTCCAAGCCAGGCTTCAGCAATACATGAACCGTGAACTTGCTGATGTTCAAGCTGGTTTTAGAAAAGGCAGAGGAACCAGAGATCAAATTGCCAACATCTGCTGGATCATGGAAAAAGCAAGAGAGTTCCAGAAAAACATCTATTTCTGCTTTATTGACTATGCCAGAGCTTTTGACTGTGTGGATCACAATAAACTGTGGAAAATTCTGAAGGAGATGAGAATACCAGACCACCTGATCTGCCTCCTGAGAAATTTGTATTAAGGTCAGGAAGCAACAGTTAGAACTAGACATGGAATAACAGACTGGTTCCAAATAGGAAAAGGAGTACGTCAAGGCTGTATATTGTCACCCTGCTTATTTATTTAACCTATATGCAGAGTACATCATGAGAAACGCTGGACTGGAAGAAACACAAGTTGGAATCAAGATTGCTGGGAGAAATATCAGTAACCTCAGATATGCAGATGACACCACCCTTATGGCAGAAAGTGAAAGAGGAACTAAAAAGCCTCTTGATGAAAGTGAAAGTAGAGAGTGAAAAACTTGGCTTAAAGCTCAACATTCAGAAAACGAAGATCATGGCATCTGGTCTCATCACTTCATGGGAAATAGATGGGGAAACAGTGGAAACAGTGTCAGACTTTATTTTTCTGGGCTCCAAAATCACGGCAGATGGTGACTGCAGCCATGAAATTAAAAGACGCTTACTCCTTGGAAGGAAAGTTATGACCAACCTAGATAGCATATTGAAAAGCAGAGACATTTGCCAACAAAGGTCCGTCTAGTCAAGGCTATGGTTTTTCCTGTGGTCATGTATGGATGTGAGAGCTGGACTATGAAGAAGGCTGAGCGCCAAAGAATTGATGCTTTTGAACTGTGGTGTTGGAGAAGACTCTTGAGAGTCCCTTGGACTGCAAGGAGATCCAACCAGTCCATTCTGAAGGAGATCAGCCCTGGGATTTCTTTGGAAGGAATGATGCTAAAGCTGAAACTCCAGTACTTTGGCCACCTCATGCGAAGAGTTGACTCATCGGAGAAGACTGATGCTGGGAGGGATTGAGGGCAAGAGGAGAAGGGGACGACAGAGGATGAGATGGCTGGATGGCATCACTGACTTGATGGACGTGAGTCTGAGTGACCTCCGGGAGTTGGTGATGGACTGGGAGGCCTGGTGTGCGATTCATGGTGTTGCAAAGAGTCGGACATGACTGAGTGACTGATCTGATCTGATATCATTTAAGGAAGTTCTGGAATTAGACATATTTGGGGTGCCACATGATTGCTAGCCGTGAGGTCTGGTACAGCGCCCCATCTAAAAATGGATTTATAATAGCACCTGCTTTGTAGCACAGGAGCTAGCCTAGGAAAAGCGCTCAGTGTTAGTGTAATGGTTGGTGACTTTGAGCAGCTGTCATAATAGAAACAGTAGCACGTCAACCTGAGCCTGTCTGTGTTTTCAGGAGGACCACCCTCTGCGGCACGCTGGACTACCTGCCCCCTGAGATGATTGAGGGCCGGATGCACGACGAGAAAGTGGACCTCTGGAGCCTTGGGGTGCTTTGCTATGAGTTCCTCGTCGGGAAGCCTCCTTTTGAGGCAGACACATACCAGGAGACCTACAGAAGAATATCACGGGTAAGGCCTCCCTACAAAGGGACCCATCGTTGTTAGAATTCCTTCCTTATCAGCCTTGACAGGAGGCTATGATCTGAGTATTTCTTGTGTTCTCTGTGAGCCACATTGTGACTCTTGTCACTTACTGTGTACTCATCCAGGTGGAATTCACATTCCCTGACTGCGTGCCCGAGGGAGCCAGGGACCTCATTTCAAGACTGTTGAAGCACAACCCCAGCCAGAGGCCCACCCTCAAAGAAGTACTTGAACACCCCTGGATCACAGCCAACTCAAAACCATCAAGTTGTCAGAAAAAAGAATCAACTAGCAAACAGTCTTAATCTTTGGGGGCAGAGATCCTTAGGCCAGGGCTGCCTTGTCCTGGAGCAGGCTGCTGGCATGTCTCCCTGCGGCCCGCTCGCCATCGAGACTACAGGACATGCTGCTGACAAGCAGGCAGTGCTCGGAGTCCCACTTTCGCAGACACCACACTCTGGAGCAGTGGGAGCAGCCGTGAGAATCGTGCTAATAACTTCACTGGTTATAGAATCAATCCGGAGGCAAGGTTTGAGGGCAGCCACCCCGCAGCCTATTTGGAGTAAGGGGTCCTCGTGGAAGATGGACTCAGAGCCTGGCTGTGGGGAAGAGGGTCATGCCTAGTCCTGCCTCAACCCTTGAAACACTGTGCAATAACCTTCCCAGTCCTGTGTGTGTGTAACTTATCGGGTGGCCCAGTCTGGTAACGCTGTCAGAATGAACATGTGATTCTTCCTTTAAATGTTAAAATAAAGACTTTTGTATAGACTTGTATCTTTACCTCCACAGCACCCCTCAGGACTGTTCCGTGTCTGTCTAGCACCCCTGCTTGGCCTGCTTGTGGGTCCTCAGTCACTCAACCTGGCAAGACTGAGGCAGGAGCATGGGCTTGCCTCAGTCTTGGGGCACAAGGGTGTTTCAGCGCTTTCTAAATGGTAAAGCCTTATTTTTTCTCATTGTGTTGATGTTTTTATAAAGTTCTCACATGTGTAACCTTGACATTACAGTGCATCTCCCAGGAGTTCACATTCGACAGACACTTTGAGAAACTGGGCTGTCACTAGGTGGTCGGTGGGGGGGAGGTCGGCAGGCCCATGGACATACGGGCCTTCCTTCATTCCCTTCCTTCCCTCATCCCTCATCCTACACTCCTGGGGGTGAGGGAGGGAGGAAGAGTCAACCAGCAGGCACCTTGTGATGGGTTAGTGAACAGAAAGGGGGAGCAGGGCCCTGGGGAAGGAGCCTCTCAGTTGGACTTGCAAGACAGGATTTAAAGTGTAGAGGCAGATGTGGCAAGAGGTCCTTGTAGCCTGAGGGAGGGGCCTGCAGGAAATGTGGCCCATTGGTGGAGGGAACTGGAAATGGGGTGCTCTGCCGGGGAACATCAGGAGCGGGTGTGAGTGCAGCCAGCACCCTCCACTGTCCCCGGTGCCCCCGAGCCTTGGTCCCTGTCCTGGGCAGTGGACATTCACCACTGTGCATGACCACAGCCTGCTGGAGTCTTCATCCTGAGGAGTCACCTGCCCAGTCAGCAACAGCTCACAGAAGTGAGTGATCCTGGCATGGGGGCCGCTGGGGGTTCACTAGAGCTGCAGGTGGTCTGGCTGGACAGAGGGGAGGGATCAACCATCCATGTCCACACCCGCCCACTTTTGGGCTCTGACCATGTTCTTGACAGCATGGTGAGGAGCTCCACGTGTCGGGTGAGCCAGCTCCTAGCAACCTGATTTTCCCAGTTTGGTCTTCCGTCTTGATTCTGTGGTGAAAGTGTTCACCCAGCCGGACTCCCTCCCCCACTGAACCGGAGTCTGGGTGCTACCAGTGTTCAAAGTGGTTCATACAAGTGGACACTGCTGCCCCCTCTACAGTTGGCCGGGGCTTCCCTTACCCTGGTCACCTGGTCCCCATGGGATACCCTAGAGTTGTGGCATCTGTGTCAACTTGAAACCCAAGTCCACAGATAAGTCTGCTTGCAGTCCACAGGTAATTCTTTTCACCAGCTGTTCAGTCTTGGCCTAGAAATGAGGTGCCATGAGGAGCTGGTCTCTCCCATTTTTGGTCTCAGGTTCAATGTGCTCCTATCACGTAAAGTTACATATTTCTAGCTGCCAACACCTGTACATCAACCAAGGTGGTGAACTTGACCATGATGAAGACAAAGGTGGAAGTGTTGAACTTAGAACTAGGAGAGGAAATAAGCTTTCATGGCCAACTTTCAACGCAAGAGGTACACAGAGATCAGAAATGTCCACACAGAAGTGCTATACACTTCCATGGCAGAGTTGGCGAAGTAGTCACGGAAACATCAAAACAAGTGGGTAAAACTGCAGTGTCCAATTGCCTTAGGACAAAGGAACTTCCAGTTCCCATAGTCTTGAGCTTTATATCCCAAAGTAGTAGTTCATCCATCTACCCCAGCCGTGGTCAACATGACATGACTAACCCCACCAGGGCTATTAGCTAAGCCACATTTCCCCCAGACAATCCCACACAGGCCCAGAAAAGAGCTCACTGCAACGGGGCCACATTAGCAAACTAGTCACACGCAGTGCTGGTTTGTCACTGGCAGCAGTGATGGCTTACCACAAGAGGAATAACAGGTTCTTCACAAACTTTACAAAGTTGTTTATTTGTTTCATGGAACTTAAGCTGCTCATTTTGTCAAATTAAAAAATTAGAGGTGAACAATGGCTTCCATTTCTAAAATAGATCATCAGTTCTATTCCCCTAGTTCCATAAAAACAAAATACAAGCGATCTGTACATCTTGCTGGTGAATTCACATAATGCTCTAGTTCCCTGATCCTTTGATCTTCTCTCCTCTCTACTCTGTTCTGTTTTGACCACTGGCCACAGGAGTGGAGTGGCGTTGGGGCTTAGAAGCGAACGCTATGGCTATTTGGTATGATAATTTATTGCTTGCCCTTTCAGTCCACTCTCATTTCTCCAAACACAGAATCAAAGTTTGAGATTTAAGCCCTTAAACTTGGAGGAATCCCTGTGGGCTTTTTTGCATAGGCATTACTTGGGATCTGAATGGGTTGGGAGGCCAGTGTGGAAGGTGGTTAGGATCCCAAAGCTAACTGTTGCCATAGAGACAGCAACACAGAAGTGCTGGTCCTGCCTCACAAGGAATTACCTAGCACTGGTGTTTTCATCTTGTTCTGCTGTGTCCATGGTCCTTGGAATTAGACCCCAGAAAGACAGTTCCAACTTTAAATGACTAAAACTTTTTGGCAACGGGCTAACTGCTTTAAAAGGGGAGAAAATACCAGATGCACTTTAAAGATCCTGGCAAGTGGAGAATCTGTCCCACGAAGATACTTTTAAAAGGTAACTGAAATAACTGATTGATGTGGATTACTAAGGCCTAACTAGGAAAATGTCAATAGAGCTCAGTAAAACCAGGATGATCAGTTTATAGTTGCTTTAGTTTTCTGATTGTCACAAGTGTAGTTAATCAAACCAAAAAACTAAAATAAAAAGTAAATCTGGGAGCCAGAAAGATAAACACAACCCCTCATCCATGGCAGGGGGGCAGACGGGTTACAGTGGGGTTCCCGGGTGTGGAGCAGAGCCCTGCAGGAACCTGGCCCGGGGTGGGGCGGCTGTCAGTGAAGCTGAAGCCTACCAGAAGACATTCCTTCTCTGTTGCCTGCTTCTGACTATTCCGCAGAGAAAGTCTCAATTTGAGTGTGTGTGCTTCGATTTGTATTCTTAAATGTCCCTAACAGAGAATGTGGGGTCTCAGGTCACACCCCTTTTATCTAGTAAACTGGCTCCATCCCTCCCTGGCTTGTATTATTACTGTATTATATATTTTGTAGTTGCCTCTTATTTACAGAAACTGCTAGTAACTTTCCTTTTTTAGAGAGTGATACAAAATCTTTTTTTACACACATAATTTTAACTCAATTAAAAAACAGAAGTAGCAACTTAGTGTAAACATTGTGACAGTGATTCTGGAATGTCTGAAGTCTGAGACAGAGTGAGTTAGGCCAAGGCTGTCTCAGCTTTCCATATACATATAGTGGAGCCAACTGATGCCATTACTATTGGACAAAGTTTCCATTTTTTACCTAAAGAGACAAATGATTCTGACCTACTTTAATGAAATTTGTGAAAAACCAGCTGAGGCAGACTCTACATGTTCAGATTTGAAGATGTTTGGGAATCAATGAAACATACCAGAAACTTGTTTGTTTTCTTTGCCCAAACAAGTGTAATGAATGTCAAAGTGTTGATGCTAATTTAGATCCTGATTACATATTGGGAAGTCCTCAGTTCTGCTTCATTAATTGTAGCACTGGACTCTGTTTTGCACAATACTGCATATTAAACTGCAGGCAGCCTGACAAGTCAGAGAGGGCAATGGCACCCCACTCCGGTACTCTTGCCTGGAAAATCCCATGGATGGAGGAGCCTGGTAGGCCGAAGTCCATGGGGTTGCCAAGAGTCGGACATGACTGAAGTGATTTAGCAGCAGCAGCAGCAGCAGCCTGACAAGTATGGGAAGAAGGGGAATTTTAAAAATCAGCTTAATGAATCACTACCTTTTAAGAATTTGAGCAAAGATGAACCCCTGAGGCTCTTGCAGGCAGACCCTCACCAATGGTCTTCTGGAAGGACCATTTCCTGGCTGACAGTTTTGTCTGACATGACAACTCATTGGTGGTGTTCTGCTGACATTTTTAGAGTATGCAGACAAGTCCTGTGATGAATAGCATTTCTTTAAAGCAGAAAAACTACAATGATTTGAAACCCTGAATTTTTGCTGGCAAAAGTAAATCCTAGTCATGAGAATGCAACAATTAGCCCCTGCTACCCACCCACCACAAAATCTACATCCTAAAACCAATCTAGCACGTGTCATTTACGAGAAATAGGTTTTCAGGCCCACAGTTGAAGAGTTCATCAAGGCTTTGCTGCTGGAGGTTTAAAAATTCCCACTTTCCGAAAGTATCTGACAATCAAGGGCACAGAAACTAAGGTAATACTGATCCTCACGGGTGCGAACAGCTTGTGGATGGCGTAGGCCACCACAAAGGTGCTTGTGCCGGCCGCCATTTTCGACTGGACCAGTGACTCTTTAAAGCCGAGTTTAAGCAGGACAGCTGACATGTCCACACCACTGGAGGGGAGAGAGACAGACAAACACAGAAACACAAAAGATATTTACTACAGCAAGGGACTAAGTTAAGCACTCAATTTGGCTATGAGATTTACACTATTTTTTTTAAATGTAAGTAAAAGTAGCTAGTCTTAGGAAGAAAGTTCTTACCCTCAAAGACTCTTACATGATAGCAAAAAACAAATACCTGCTACTGTCCCAATCTTACCTTGAAATAACCATGTAAAACATTCCCAAGGAGATTAATGAGATTCCAATGTGCAGTGACACTGCCACGGCACCATATTCTTGAAAAATCTTTTTCAGCTGCTGCGACTTGCTTAGCTTTTCCTCCTCTGTGCCCTTGACATTGCTTCCTCTGGTCACAGGGATTTTGCTGGGGTCCTGCACACAAACCAAAGAAAGGGAGACACTTGAGGGCAGGAGCAAGGATGTGAGTGCTTATCACCACATCACCACCTTCAGAATCATGCGATGTTCTGCTCTTTCTTATCCAATGAGAGATGAGTTCCTCTCTTTCTTCATCAGCTGAGGCTAATGCCCGCTACGTCACTGAATGCACTGAAGGGCTGGGTACCACATGTGATGGGCAAAACGATGGCCCCAAAGATGTCTAGTTCCTAGGCCCTGGAACCTGTAAATATGTTACCTTATGTGACAAAAGGGTTTTGCAGGTAGGATTCAGTTAAGGATCCTAAGATGGGCAAATCATCCTGGATCTTCTGAGTGGGACCAATGTGATCACAAGGGTCTCTGTAAGTGAAGGGAGGGAGACAGCAGGGTCAGAGAAGCTGACATGAGGAGAGAAGCAGAGTCAGATTTGCAGAGGCTGGTGCTACTCCCTCTGAAGATGGAGGAAAGGGGCAAGCCAAGGGATGCAGGCACCTCTAGAAGCTGGAAAAGACAGGAAATGACTTTCCTGGCGACTCAGATAGTAAAGAATCTGCCTGCAATGCAGAAGACCCAGGTTCAACCCCTGGGTCAGAAAGATCCTCTGGAGAAGGAAATGGCAACCCACTCCAATATTCTTGCCTGGAATATCTCATAGACAGAGAGGAACCTGGTGGGATACATAGAGTCCATGGGGTCACAAGAGTCAGACATGACTAAACCACCACCACCAGAGCAGTTAGAAGGACCCAGCACTGCTGATGCACTGAGGTTAGCTCCTATGAGACCTCATGGGCTTCTGACCTCCTTGATGGTAAGAAAACAAACGGGTGTTGTCTTATGCACATGACAACCAGGCTAGTCTCTACGAGACAGTGGGTGTGAAATAAATGGGAGCAGAAGCTATGATATATTTACATTTGGAATCAAGATTTATCCCTGAGATCTGAACAGATACAGGGGGAGGGCTACTTCCTAGGCCATAAATACAGCATTGGGGGTTTGCAGAGAAATTATTTACTGTGTAGGGTGTCCATTAACATTTATTGAGCATCTACAAGGCCTGGAACGGTTTGAGAGAAACAAAAACAATAATATTGGATTAAGAAGACAAAACTCCTCCATGTGGAGAGTGCTTTTTCATCAAAGGATTGCTTCAGCTCTCATGACAGACCTCACAGACAGACCTCACAGACAGAAACTCTTCTCAAGGACAGGATCTGGGTCAGCCAGCTCCGGTTATGACTTTGAAGTGGAGGCCATTTCCTTATATTTTTAGAACATGCGGGGGCACAGGCATACCTCAAAAGCTGGCAAGGCAGGGGCTGGGGGTAGGGACAATGACATGCATCACGGCGACCCCAGGAATGAAATTAAATGATACCCAGATATCCAGAGCAGTAGCCTCCAAACCGAACAAGGCAGCGGTCCTCCCAGCCCCACCCCGCCCTGCTCTGCTCTGGAGGCATAGGTGGCCGCTGGGTTTCCTCTCTGGTCACTCAGTGTGTCCACCAAGGGAGGGCACTGGGAGCGAGAAGCAGTCCAAACCCCCGCATGACATCAGCTGGGCCCTGCTGATACCCCACCTCGGGTGGTGACCCAGATGTGCGTCTCCCTGAACTCTGGGCTGGCTCATCTGCCTTGGCCGTGATGTCCACGGTCACACATCCACAACACGTCTGGACGAGCTCCTGACCCACTCCCACCCACATGTTCCTCTCCAGGTCACAGCTGTCCCTGTTTCGGCAGACCTCATTCTCCTAGATGCTCTGCCTGAAACCTGAGTCACTGACTCCCAGAACCAGCCATCAGCCGACCCCACCAGGTCCAAACTCAACCCCCTCCCCTCCCCACCCAACACTCCTATCACCCTGGCCCAAGCTCCTCACCTCTTCCCTCGGTGACTGTGATAGCTTCTTCCTAGTTGGCCCCCAATCCCACCTTTGACCCCTCAACAGATTGGCCAGAGACAGCCTGTGAAATCCGAGGTAGGATTACAGCACCGCCCCACCTCAGAGGCCTCCTGGAAGCTAAAGTAGTCTGTGCACTAGCACCCCTGGCCCTCCAGACACCACCCCCCGCCCCCATCACCACCCTTCTCCTCCCTGCTTCCCACTCCAGCCGCCCAGCTTCCTTGCTGCTTTAAGGAGGACAGGCCAGGCCTGACAGGCCCTGGCATCTGCTGTTCCATCTGCCAGGAAGTTTTTCCCCAGAGGGCCTCATAGCGCTGCCTCCAGATCGTTATCCAGCACCACCACAGGGAGGCCCTCCTGGACTGCTCTCTTTAAAACCAAGAGCCCCTAACCCGGTGGTTCTTGTGCGTTTCCCTCCAACCTGACTTCATCATCTAATGTCCCACGTGCATTTCCTCTTCCTCCCCAGGGAGGGGCCCATCCACTTTGGAAATGGTTTTGCCCACATCGAAATTACAGACCGTTAAGTCCACCTTAATGTTTAAAATATACAGTTGGATGGTTCACGTGTGTCTGCCATTGTGCAGTCATCACCAGGGTCTAATTCTGGAAGATTTTCGACACTCGATCTGCAGTTACTTCCCATTCCCCTCTCCCCCATCTTGCCAGCGGGGAATGGAGACACTAAGCTCCTTTCTGTCTATGGATTTGCCCATTCTGGATGTTTTTAATATGAATAGGGTCATGCAACACGGGGCCTTTTGTGACTGGCTCCCAGCTACAGACTGAATGTTTGTGGAACTCCCCTCCCCCTCCCCCAAATTCATACAATGAAACCGAATCCCCACCCTGACGATATTTGGAGGTGGCAGGTGACTAGGTCATGAGAGTGAAGCCCTCATGAATGCAATCAGGGCTCTTATAAAAGAGACCCCAGAGGGCTACCTTCTAACATGTGAGGACATGCCAAGAGGACAGAAGACAGCTGGCAATTAACCAGGAAGTGGACCCTCACCAGACACTGAATCTGTCAGTGTCTTGACCTTGGACTTACAGCCTCCTGGGCTGTGAGAAATGAATGTTTGCTGTTTAAGCCACCTGTGCTTGACGTGCTCAGTCACTTCAGTCATGTCTGATTCTTTGCGATCCTATGGTCTGTAACCTGCCAGGTTCCACTATCAATGGGATTCACCAGGCAAGAATATTGGAGTGGGTTGCCAGGCCCTCCTTCAGGGGCTCTTCCCAACCCAGGGATCGAACCCGTATCTCTTATGTCTCCTCCACAGCAGGCAGGTTCTTTACCACTAGCACCACCTGGGAAGCCCTTAAGCCGCCCGGTCTATGGTATTTTTGTTATAGCAGCCTGAACAGACTACCGCAGCCTTTTCCACTTATCATCATGTTTTCAAGGGTCATCCACATTGTAGCAGGTATACAACTTCATTCCTTTTTATGAAGTAGAATTTGATTCAACTGAAATACAAAGTATGGATTCTTAAAATTTACCCTGCGGGCTAAGCTAGGAGCCATAGCACATTTTTGCCCTACAAAGAATGTCTGCTGTGTCTGGGAGCATTGTTGTGCCTGGTAACCTCTGGGGCAGGCTCTCACCCTGGCTCTGGCTCTGCCCATGCAGGACAGGAGGGCCTGGCTCTGGGTCAGCTGCTGGAATGATAAAGTGTACATGCTGCACGTTTGTGGAAGGTAAGGTACAAAAGCAGAGGAAGGAAGGAAGGCTCAGTGAAGAGCCACATTCTGGGCACAGCAATGAGGGGGTGGAATTCAGTCTTGGATTGAAACTTGCTCAGAATTGGGACTTCCCTAGCAGCCCAGGGGTTAGGACACCTTGCTTTCACTGCTGAGGGGGAGGGCTTAATCCCTGGTCAGGAAACTAAGATCCTTCAAGTCATTCGGCCAAAAGAAAACAAAATTTGCCCAGTCATCCTTGTTGATTTATAATCATACGCAACAGCTACTCATTTGCTCCTCTTCTCCCAAAAGAAACAAAACTCAGATTTATGAGTTAAGAGTCTTTTCTGCTGCTGCTAAGTCACCTCAGTCGTGTTCGACTCTGTGCGACCCCATAGAGGGCAGCCTACCAGGCTCCCCTGTCCCTGGGATTCTCCAGGCAAGAACACTGGAGTGGGTTGCCATTTCCTTCTCCAATGCATTAAAGTGAAAAGTGAAAGTGAAGTTGCTCAGTCGTGCCCGACTCTTAGCAACCCCATGGACTGGAGCCTACCAGGCTCCTCCGTCCATGGGATTTTCCAAGCAAGAGTACTGGAGTGGGATACCATTGCCTTCTCTGAAGAGTCTTCATTACCTCCCAATTGAAAGAACATCTCTTTTGTTCCCAAACTGCAGTTAGGACTGAAAACACACACACACACACACACATACACACGTGCCCCCCCCCCAAACACCCGGAAGCTTTCATCCTGGAATTAAATTTCAGTCCTTCGGCTGTTCTGTCCCTGGGAATTAAGTGTTAAGGCTTTAAGGGGAGGGATGAACTGTGTTTTCTCACGGCCTTTAGCTTTAACTTCTGCGGGTTTTTTTCAGACTTATGAAAAACAAACACTTAAAAAAAGGGGTGGTGGTGGGTGGTTTAGTTGCTCAGTTATATCTGACTTTTGCGACCCCCTGGACTGTAGCCCGCCAGGCTTCTCTGTCCATGGGTTTCTCCAGGCAAGAATACTGGAGCAGGGAGAAGGAAATGGCAACCCACTCCAGTGTTCTTGCCTGGAGAATCCCAGGGACGAGGGAGCCTGGTGGGCTGCTGTCTATGGGGTCGCACAGAGACGGACATGACTGAAGTGACTTAGCAACGGCAGCAGCTGTTAGCACTGAACACAAATGGTCCAGTGATGCCTTCATCTACATTAAGGTCACAAAACAGATGAACATCAAATGCCTACAGATAGCAACGTTGAAAAGAAACAAGGATATTGAGTAATCTTGACTGAAGAGTGTGGGTTATAAAGTTTGTAAGAAGCTCAGCAAAACAAACTTAATGGCTCAAAGAAGACATTTTCCTGCCACTGCACTAGGTAAAATTGCCAAATGTGGGGAATAAAATTTTCAAGCACAGTATTTTGAAGAGTGGGGCAGATCCTGAAGATGTTTGTCAAGGAAAGGAATATTGGCAAGATCCAGAGTGAGAAGGCGAGAAGAGAAGGAGACACATGGGGTAAGCGGACTAGGACCCTGAGAGCAACGGCACCCACACATTCTCTGCTGACCAGATCGGCTGAATCAGAAGCTGAGGGTGAGGCCCAGCACTCTTCCAAGCCCTCCAGGGGATTCCACGTGACATGTTAGAACCTGCAGGCTTTGCCATAGTTGGAAAGAAGTGTTTTAATATACCGGTATCCCCACTAAGCTCTGAGGTGCTCTTATACTTTCTTCCATAAGTATAGAAATGTTTTGTGTATGGGTCTTTGCAGAAACTATTAAATGTCTTTATTTACCATACTTTTCCCCTCAAGGTCCTGAAAGATCTGGAAATACTGAGATAGGATGATGAGAGAAATGCCATCGAGACCATTTTTAGATGGATGGAAAACAGCTTTAAAAAAAAATGGATTAAAATACAACTGGATTTAAAAAAAAAAAAAAATACTGGAGTGGGTTGCCATTTCCTCCTCCAGGAGATCTTCCTGACCTAGGTATCAAATCCATGTTTCCTACATTTCCTGCATTGCAGGTAGATTCTTTATCGCTGAGCCCGAATCTGTTTATGGGGGTCCCAGAGACTGATTCTGATAGGCAGGAAAGCCTATCATGTTTTGAAAGGTTTTAGGAAAACCATGAGTATCCTCAGGAGAGGCCGCTTCTGTTGAGCCAGCCACTGAGCTTAGCACTTTAAAGGTTTTATAAAAACCCTCACGACCTCATGATACGGGTACCTCTGTCACTTCCACTTTGACAGATGGGAGACCGGGGCTTTGGGGTGAAGCTGTGAGCTAGCTGGCAGTGCCCAGACTGGGTTCTGCACTACAGACTCTCCTTCTTGTCCCCCAAGAGTTGAACATTCCTAGAGGAAGAGCCTGTTCCAGAACTTCAGGACTCTGGAGGGGAGAAGGAAAACTGTCTTCAGCCTCCCTTGTTGGGCCAGCACCCACACTCCCAGTTCTCCGACGTCCACCGCCGGAATGGCCGCTGGGAGCTCAGGCTCTTTCTGATAAACAGGTCCTCACCCGCCTTTTGGCTGCAGAGGAAGTGCCCCAGATGGGAGGGCTGCCGGGCGCTGATAGGATGGCTCCCAGAGCCAAACCATGTCCTGGGGCGGATGACGATGGGTGGAAGCCCTTTTCAATCCCACCCAGACACTTGGCCTGGCAGAACCTCATTCCACCCCATCTGTCCACTCACAGGACGGGGCGGAGCTGCCACTCTCTCTCTCTCCCTCCCTCTTCTGTGCAACCTCTATTTTGGCAAATGGCCTTTTGGCCAAAAAAGAAAAATAAAACGGCAGCCAGACTTCCAGCTAGAGAATAACAAGTATCTACTGCCAGACAACGGGAGGGACAAAATATTCAGACACATGGACAATTTCCTGTTAGCCAGTGCCAAGGTTAGTTTTCAACTTTCTAGAGTTAGATTTTTTTTTTTAAACATGGACAATTTTCTTCCTTTTATTTTGAAAATCTCTTTAATCATTGTGAGTCATGTATTTTTCTTCCTAAGCTTGGAGGAGACGAAAGAAGTTAAAATAAAAGGAATTTATGAAGAGGTGACATGCAAGGAATACGAATCTTTCAAACATTCATTTCTGGGTGAGATATCACCTTAAAAACCTGTGATATATTCTTAGTTGCTGCCCTGGTTGCAGATAACTTCGTACCTCCCCTGGTGTCTGTTTTTAGATAAAAGTGCTTTCATACACTTGCGGATGGCTTGGCTCTCTGAGCCCCAGCGTTCTCATCTCCCAGTTCTCCCTCACGTACTGCCTCTCAGTGAGTCAGAGCAGTGCCAACCCAGAGCAGACACTCACAAATAAGTGAAGAATGGTTGTTAAGAGCAAAAGCTTTGGAATCAGACTGGTCTGGATCCCAGTTCTGACAAGGTAATCTCTGTGTTTCTCAGAGAGTTACTCAACCTCTCTAGGATTACGTGAAGATACTAGTATTGCTTATGTCTCAGGGTTGTTGTGAGAATTAGATGAATTGATGTTTTCAAAGTACTCAGAACACTGCCTGTTACAAAGTAAACACAATATAGTGTTTATCATTAATATTATTTACTGCATGAATGAAAACAGGTGTCACTCTTAACAATCTGACCTTTTAAGCAAGATTTTTGGCTCATTCCTCTAAACTTCTTGACTCTTCTCATACAGCCTCCTTACTTTAATAAATACAGCAGTGGTGGCTGGGGTTGGTGGAGGGAGGGCAGCAAACACACACACACACCTGCAGACACACAGACACACACACCTGCCAGTGCCCAGGCTAACAAGACAGACAAGCAAATCAGAAGGACATTCCCTATGAGGAGAGCATAGAAGGTGTACTCCCACAAGGCTGAGGAGAGGCCAGTGGAGGCACCCAAGGCATCACTTGTGGTCAGGGAAGGCTTCCAGGAGGAAGGGACAGCTAGGCTGATGTATGGAGAATCACCAGGAGACAGCTGGGTGTATGCAGAGGGTGTTAGGCATGTGAGGATCCCCAAGCTAGGCTCAGGAGGCAAAGACAAGATCTACTGCCTGTCAGATGGCCCAGCACAAGGCAGAGAAGGAAGTTTCTCCATCTGTGGTGAAGGCATGGTAAGGTCATGGGTCAGAGGCCTATGGAACATTCAAGAAGCACTGGCTCCCAGTGACACCATGCTCAAGCCTGTATCAGCTCATGGAATGGTCCCCAAACTACTGTTGGGAAGGTGTTATTTTTAGCCCCCTGAAAGGTCAGCAACCAGGCCTCAGAGACCTTGAGGACAGGGTGAGACAGCAACCCTGGTGAGTGGATGCAGGCAGGCTGGACCAGAGCAGCAAAGCTCCAGGCACTGCTTCTTCCAACTGAGTTCTGCATCTCCAGAAGGCACTGCTCACCACCTGTTTTAAGGAGACCCACTTCAAAATCAAACTGAAACATATTTACAGAAAGGAGCAGTCTGCATTTGCATTCTGAATGAAAACCAGTTTTCACTTACCATGCATAGAAGGCAAGTGAAGATACACACAAAGAAGTAACGCTGCGTTTCAGGCGCGAGTCCCGCCCGCAGTCTAACTGGGAGGCCTGCTCTCGGGGTTAGATAAAAAGGGAGTGGCAGCAAGTACTCGGGGCGGGCGGGGGCGGGGAGGCGGGAAGGTGCGGGGGCAGGTGGTGGTGGTGGTGGTGTTAGAGACAGCAGCACCCACCGAGCCTTCCTCCTCAGCCCAGCGAGGGGCCCCAGCGTGACTTCAAAGGGAACAACTCTAAGCGCCGGATGACAACGTCGATACCAAGTCCAGCCCCACCTCCAATACTCTCGACCGCCACCACAGCGCAGGCCCAACTTTGGGCACCTGGGATCCCCTGGAGGATGTGACCTTGGGCATTCGCCACGCCCCCCTGAGCCTCAGTTTCCCCGGTTGTCAACTGGGAGATCGCTTCCTTGGCTTAAAGAGATTTGGGGTCTGGGGACCTGAAGGTGCTCGGTGAAGCTGCGCGTGTAAAGCTCTCCTCCGGCGCAGGTGGACCAGCGATCCGGGCGCCCAGGGATCCGGGTGGGGGTGGGGAGGCTTACCTGGCGGCCCTGGTGGTTCCCGCGGGCGGCGCGCAGCAGCTGGGCGTCCGGCCCGGGCCCGAGCAGCGGCAGGAACACCGGCGGCGGGACACAGGGGGCGGCGGCGCCCAGGAGCCAGGTGGCGCGGCACCGAACCCGGGCGCCCACCCGGCCCGCGGGGCTCAGCAGCGCCAGCAGCCCGGCCATGGTGCGCAGAGCCGGGCGCTGCCGCCCTAGCAGCAGACTGCAGGGGGAGCAGCGCGGTGGGCGGGGCCCGCGGGAGCCCGAGCCCGGAGCGGCGGGGCGGGGCCAGAGTCGTGCCCCGTCTTAGGCCCCGCCCCCCCCGCCGCAGCCCGAGCGGCGAGGGCGGAGCTGGAGCCGCGCGTGGAGTGGGCGGGGCTGGAGCCGAAACCCGGCGCCCAATGCAAGGGCTGGAGAAGCGAGCCCTGTCTGACACCCGGTTAATTCCAGCCCCAAGGACCCTGACTCATCATGTTGGTTTCGAGCAAGTCGGAGGCCAGCCCAGCCCAGATTCAAGAGTGAAGGGGTTAGATTCCTCCAACTTGATGGGAAGTGGCAAGGTCACGGGTGGCAGGGCTTGCGGAGTGGGAAATATTGTCGTGACCATCTTTAGGAACTGCAATCTACAACAGAATTCGACTGTTAACTGCAATAAAGATACTAATCTTTGGTTTCCATTCTGCAGAAGAAACTGAGACTTAGAGAAACGAAGCCTTCCCCGAGGCCTCTTATGCTCATCCTCTTCTCATGCTTGACCCCTGGTAGCACTTTTGGTTCACACTAAGGATCCAAAGTGTTTCTATATCTTTGCTATTTTTAAGCAGGGGGGGAAAAATAGAACGGAGAATTGTTCCTTGGAAAACCACTGGAAAAGCTGGAGGAGTGGCCGGGCCCCCAGGAAAGACTCTGGTTAGAGCAACACGGGGGGTGGGGGGGTGGGGGGGTGGGAGTTGGGGGGGGGTTGGTGGTGCTGGTTTCAAAGGGAGTGGCCCCTCAGTCACAAGCGGGAAGGTGAGTGTCAGGGGCAAGTTAGCGAAAAGAATGAATTTTAGAGCACACTGCCAGAGACAGTGACCCCAGGATCAGAAAGCTGCCACTGCAGCTGCCTTCCACAAAACAGGCCACTGGATACCAGAAGGCAGGGTCAGGCTGCGGCTTCTGTCCCCACTAAGTGTCCACACTCATGGGCTGGCAACTGGACACCTAGCTTCTGCTGCAGAAAACCCCACATCTCTGCCAACTTGTTAACCAGCAGCAAACAACCCAAGCTACAGGAGGATGCCTCTGCCTTCAAAATATTTTATGAGTGCATCCAGTTGGCAGAAAGAAATTCGTACCCAGAAACCTAGCTGCAAAGGGAAATTATAGCCATGCTGACCAGAAGGTGCACAACAAAGGGATGGGAATCCATGTGCCCAAATTCAGTACCTTGAGACCGCCCCCTAACCTGCCCCCACCTTGTCTTACTGGGTAGAACTGGGTCACATGATACTGTTAGCTGCAGGGGAGTCTGGAATTTGAGGATCCTGCAAAGAAACAGACTTGGCTTAGATCAGAGCAGGCACATTGTCCTCCTGAACACAGTTGGGGTTCTATTGGCAGGGAGGTAAAGGAGGATGGCTGCGGGGGTGGTATGGCAGAATGGTAATTCTAGAAAGTGGATGGGGCTGTGTGCCCATGTGTGGTGGTGAGTGTCACATGGGAAGTGCATGTGTACCAGGGGGAAGGGGAACAAGTCAGTGTGTATGTGAGGGGGTTGAAACAGAAAGGGGGCTGGGATGCTGGAGGAAGAAGAAAGGATTTTTCCCTTCTGATGGAGGAATTACTCTGCCCCAGTTTCCAGAGGAATCTGCCTGGGGGTCCAGGGCCTCTGAGTTACTCACTGTGGCTAATTTCTCTAGGAATGTGTTAAAATCTGACAGACAGACTGTGTTAAAACAAAAAGTGGACAGTATTTGGGACAAATTGCCTCATTTTCTCCGATTACATATTCTGATTGTACCTCTGTATTCCGGTTCTCTTTCACTGTCAGATTCTGCAGTGCCTATTCTAAACATTTTCTGCCCACCTGGGGTCCTCCCTCCTGCCCCGATGCCTTCCCTCTTGGCACACACCCTTGCCTCCTACCTCTCAGGGGAAGCTTGGGTCTTAACTGATGGCTCCAGTCCACCTACTTGTTTCCCTCCACCGTTCTCCACCTCCTGCTTCAGTCCCCTTTTCCAAAGCAAACCGAACTACCCATTCCCACGTATGGCTTCATGCCTCCTCTTTGTTCATTTCCAATCAGTATTCATTATTCTCAACACCTGCCTGTGCCAGCAGCGGCGATGCAGTGAAAATAAGACTTTGTTGTTTCATGAGCTGGTGGTTAGCATCACAACTTTGATGCAGTGCAGGCCTGGTTTAGAATCTCTGTTAAGTGATTTCAACTGTCTAAGCTGGTGGTTTCCTCACTTGTAAGAAGTGGGAGTAATAACACCTATCTCAAAGGGTTACTGCGAAGGTTAAAGGAACTGAATCTGGCACAGTGAAGACTCAAGACATGGAAATGTGGCTGGCATTTCTTTCTTTTTTGTCTACCCAGCTCTCTCTTTCTAATAAAGATGCCTGTCCCTCTCTACTGTAGTTTGTATGAATCTTAGTGGTCAGTAGCCCTCTGGTCAGGGGATGGATTTGAGATCCTTGCCCCTTGTACTGGCGAAAATGGGGTCATGCTGAATATAGACATCATAATATGACTCTTTCACTTAATCTACTTCTATGCGGAGTACATCATGAGAAACGCTGGGCTGGAAGAAGCACAAGCTGGAATCAAGATTGCCGGGAGAAATATCAATAACCTATGCAGATGACACCACCCTTATGGCAGAAAGTGAAGAGGAACTCAAAAGCCTCTTGATGAAAGTCAAAGTGGAGAGTGAAAAAGTTGGCTTAAAGCTCAACATTCAGAAAACGAAGATCATGGCGTCTGGTCCCATCACTTCATGGAAAATAGATGGGGAAACAGTGGAAACAGTGTCAGACTTTATTTTTCTGGGCTCCAAAATCACGGCAGATGGTGACTACAGCCGTGAAATTAAAAGACCTTACTCCTTGGAAGAAAAGTTATGACCAACCTAGATAGCATATTGAAAAGCAGAGACATTACTTTGCCAACAAAGGTTCGTCTAGTCAAGGCTATGGTCTTTCCTGTGGTCATGTATGGATGTGAGAGTTGGACTGTGAAGGAAGCTGAGTCCAAAGAATTGCTGCTTTTGAACTGTGGTGTTGGAGAAGACTCTTGAAAGCCCCTTGGACTGCAAGGAGATCCAGCCAGTCCATTCTGAAGGAGATCAGCCCTGGTATTTCTTTGGAAGGAATGATGCTAAAGCTGAAACTCCAGTACTTTGGCCACCTCATGCGAAGAGTTGACTCATTGGAAAAGACTGGGAGGGATTGGGGGCAGGAGGAGAGGGGGATGACAGAGGATGAGATGGCTGGATGGCATCATTGACTCGATGGATGTGAGTCTGAGTGAACTCCAGGAGTTGGTGATGGACAGGGAGGCCTGGCATGCTGCAATTCATGGGGTTGCAAAGAGTCGGACATGACTGAGCAACTGAACTGAACTGAATGTCTTTCCTTTTGGAACCATAATTGTGGAATATTATTTAAAAGCTGTAGAACATTCTGTCTATAGATACTCCATGACTTATTTAATCCAGTGTCTTGGTGAGGAATGTTATAGACTGAAGGGGTCTTTCCCCAACCCTCAATACAATATTGTTTGGAGATGGGGCCTTTGGAAGGTAAATACAGTTAGGTTAGGTCGTAAGGGCTAGGTCCATGTAATGGTATGAGTGTCCTTATAGGAAGTGGAAGAGCCACCAGTCTCTCAGTCTCTCTGCAGCAAGAGGGCAGAACAAGAAGGCAATCCACAAGCCAGGAAGAGAATTCTCAGCAGAACTTGACCATGCTGCCATCCTGATCTCAGACCTCCAGCCTCCAGAACTCTGTTTTGAAATGAATAGCATTTTACGGCTTGGGGCCAAGAGCTGGGGCCTTGGGGTCAGATTGCCTGACAGGGGTGTCCCCCTCTTTAAGGTGTACTGACCATGTAACTGGTTAAGTCACTCAACATCTCAGAACCTCAGTTTTCTTATCTGTAAGATGGGAATAATAATAGCAGCCATATCACACAGCTGCTGTGAAGAAGAGAAATTTCATGTAGTTGTGTGCTTGGCACAGTGCCTTCCTGAAAGCTGATCGTGGTAAGCACAGTGGCCATCATTATTATTATTACTGTTTCTCTTCATTCATTCATTCTGAGAAGAGGATGACTGGAGTGAGCTGGACACGACTAAAGGCTTTGAGTGTGTGTGGGGGGCACAGGATGTGAGACCTGAGCTGTCCAGTCCAACGAGGCCACCTAGGGAGAGAGATGCGACTTATAAAACCACCACTGAGAAAAGCAATAGCTTGTAGAGGATGAACTTGCTGGTTTTCTAGGAATCTCCCATCTACTGCCTTCAAGATAGAAATGATCACTTCTCAGTACTCGGGAAAGGTCTAAATTAGTTGGAACCATGATTCATGAAGATTCCTTTTGTTTGTTCGATGTCTGGAGGGTTGCTAATAAGAACATCTGAAGTACTTAGAAAGAACAATTTAAAGATTACTGACTCATGTCTGAGAAGCATGGGGATTAACAGGAAATAAAATCAACATCCGTAAAGCAAACCAGCTGCTGCCTGTTCTACGGGCAACTATGGAGTCTTTAAAGGCTTCATTGTTTGTTTTTGCTTTAATTATTGTAAAGAAAAGAAAGTGAAAATGAAGTCGCTCAGTCATGTCTGACTCTTCGCGACCCCATGGACTGTAGCCTACCAGGCTCCTCCATCCATCGGATTTTCCAGGCAAGAATACTTTATTATTAATTAATAATTAAGAATACATTAGTTATTGTAATGGGTAACATTTGCTCATTGTAAAAAATAAGGCTCAAAGGACACAGCCAACAACATCATTTATTCATGCAATAAACACATTTTGAGCACTCCTAAGTGCTGGGCACACAGCAGTGAAGTAGGAAGAAAAGGCCCCATGGAGCTTATGTTCCACCAGAGAAGAGATGCCAGGCAGGGAAGAGTGGTAGGAGGAATTCAAGACAAAATCTGCCGACCCAGAAAATCTTTCAGCAAAAAGATAAGAAAAACAAAAGGGTTTTATTATTGAATAAACATCAAGTTATTGTAATATAGAATAATAGAGTATAATAGAATGTGATGCAGATCTCAGGCAATTCACTAGAGATTGCAGGACGGGAAGTTCCTCCTTTTATGCAGCTGAATGTATGCTTCATCTGAAGACAAAAAATAACTAGTTCTCAGGTAAGAGGACTTGACAGCACCATTTGTCACACATAGCTCACCCCAAATCCACTGGTAACTCGGGAGGTCGTTTGTCCTTGCTAATTGTCTATCCAAAGGAATAGACACTTCTCCCATCTCTATGACAAACCCGTAATGATAACACAGAGCTGGCCACCAAAGTTAAACCCCCACCTGGACTAGGAGATAGGCTGCTGTCTTCCTTGATGTTCACATTTCAAGGAGACAGCTCTTAAGACTCTTAACTAACATTTTCCTGGGTCGTAAAAACTGGCAAGTGGCTTAGTTTGCCTTTAAAACATTTGCATAAAACTCAAAGGGACAGAGGAAGAGTTAACTGCTCTCAGGAAAGGAAAGCGGTGATGAGAAGGTTCTCATCTTTTTTTTTTTTTTTTTTGCACTAGGGAAAATCAACTTTTTTCAATTTATTCTTAATTGTTTAATGTCTTTACAGAGACAGGCATTAAGCAAATAACTGAGCCCTATGGTGTCAGTCAAGTAAGGGGCTGGGGAGTTGGGCACTGTAACTGGAGACAGCCTTGCTAGGTCTCAGAGAATTCCATGTGCCCAGAGCCTGGAGCAAGACAATGGGGATGCCCTTCCTACAGTGGCCAGCTTTGCGTGTCCTTTCAGCCACCTTTCTATGTATGAACAATCACATCTGGTGGTTGTTTTGTTTGATGTTTTCCAAAAAAATGGAATTATAATGTGTTTGTAGACTTAAAAAATATTCACAACCTAAAAATTGAGAGCTATGTTTCATTTGGCAGGAGTTTTTAGGACTTCAAGCTTGGAAGGCAGCATCTCGAGTAATCCTGAGAGAATTGCTTCAAGGAGGCAAGGGGAAGAGCCAAGTTTGACTGAAGTTTTGCATCAAAGGGCAGATAGTCTGAATGTGAAAAGATTATTATTAAAGAAAATAAGATTATCTCAAAGAATTGGGCACTTTTCTTTGTATGGGAAGATGGAAGAGACTGGGCTCACTGAAATCATTCCTGTGATATGTATGCACCTCCACTTTCTGGGGCCAGCATCCTGTGTTTTCACATCCTGCTTTTCCTCAGGGCTCACTGCGGGGAGTGGCTGCAATCTGATGGTACTGCTGTTGCTGATGGTACTAGATGGCAGGTATTCTCTCCTTTCTGAGTTCCTTCAGGGGTCCCCAGCTCACCATTGGTGGTGGTTGCAATCGCTGATGATTGTAACATCTCTTATTCACCAGTTTGGCAGGAAATGTACCATTTCTCATGCTCTTCATTTGCTTTTTTCACCCACTGTCCCATCAAGGACATGTCCATGTCAGTAAACACAAAAATCCTTCTTTAATATCTGCCTTGTATTCCCTGCAGAGGGGGGTGTCCTTTTCCTCATGAGATGGACATCTAGGGCCCCTTTGTGGGGGCTGAGAGCATGAACTCTGGAGAGAAGCCCAGGTTCATGGTCAAGGCGCACTGCTTGCTTCCTGAAGACAGTGGGCAACCAAATCTGAGCCTCAGGTTCTGCACCTGTAAGATGGGAATTGATGCTTTTGAACTGTGGTGTTGGAGAGTCCCATGGACTGCAAGTAGATCCAACCAGTCCATTCTAAGGGAGAATAGTCCTGGGTGTTCTTTGGAAGGAATGATGCTAAAGCTGAAACTCCACTACTTTGGCCACCTCATGCAAAGAGTTGACTCATTGGAAAAGACTCTGATGCTGGGAGGGATTGAGGGCAGGAGGAAAAGGGGACGACAGAGGATGAGATGGCTGGATGGCGTCACGGACTCGACGGATGTGAGTTTGAGTGAACTCCGGGAATTGGTGATGGACAAGGAGGCCTGGTGTGCTGCGATTCATGGGGTCACAAAGAGTCGGACACAACTGAGCAACTGAACTGAACTGAAGACGGGAATAATATACTGGGGACACAATGTGAGGATTAAATAAATGCATTGACATGTGAAGTTTGAACAGTGCAGAGCTCAGAGCAGGCCCATCCTGGTGTCAGCTGTTATCATTACAAATTACGTTAATAATCACTGATTGATCATCCATGAAGGCTGTTTCTGTCATCTCATTCCTTCCTTCCCTTCCTCAAATATTTTTCTGCCCTCTCCTTTGCCAGATCATGCAGGGGAATGGCTTAGAAATGCCTTTAGGGAGCTTAGAGTTGGGTGAGGTTGATGGACAGAGAACAGGTCGCCAGTGGAAGCCAGCATTGTGAATCCGTGGTGGGCAAGGGGTGATCAGAAAGGCTTCCGGGAGAAGGAGGCATTGGACATCTGAAAGGTGCCAAGGAACAGACACAGAGCTTCTGGGGAGAGGTCACCATGTCGAAGGAGGGCTAGGTGCAGGTCCCAAGGAGGAAGAGAGCAATGTGAATGGTGGACTGGGGACGGGAAACTCAGAGGAGACCTGAGTGGCTGGGACTGCAAGGAGTGAAGGGCTTGAAGGGGCCTGGAAAAAGTTGCAGGGGGTGGGGGTGGGGTGGGGTGCTGAGCAGATCAGCTGATTTTATTCTAGCTGCAGTGGGTAAGCATTGAAGGGTCTTCATCTTCAGTGAAGGGAGCGGACACAATCTGACGACCATGTTAAACTGTGGAGCATGAAGGTGTGGGTGGAGGAGGCAAATGGGAAGGAGAGGGCACCTGGGGCAGCTGAGTGGGCGGACTTGGGAGATGTGGGAAGTGGGAAGCCTGGAGGTGGGGCCAGGAGGAGAGGATCTGACCTCCGCTGGGCTCTGGAACTAACCCCTGAGAGTTGGAAGCTCCTCCCCAATCCTGGAAAAGTACCTTCTGCCCACCGTACGGCAGTGGGAACAATTTCAAGGAGGTACCCTTGAACAATGTGTTGTCCCAGGCTGTCTGGATGATTGAACCCCTCTAAAGCCTCTGCATAAACCTTTAAGATTCTTGGGTGCGGGGCGGAGAACAGCTTGTTACATCTTACAAGCCTCGTGCATAATTTCCCTGCATTTTGGAAGCTCCAGTCACTCATCTGGAAGGTACACCTCTTTCTGGGGCCTCACCTGGCCTGGTTCACATGGGTCAGTTTCGGACCGCACCCCGGAACTCCGTGCTTTTGAGCCCCAGAACCGAGAGCAGGCCCTGCAGCTGAGGAGCTTGTCAGGTAGTAAAAGTGTGGAGGGAGATCTTTGGGGGAAAACAAAACTATTTGATTTGCTCTGTTGTCATTGTTCAGTGGCTAAGTCATGTCCAACTCTTTGATTCTCTTAGTTTCCCCTTTTAAATAGATTATCCAGGGAAAAAGGTGGGGGGTGAGGGAGATCTGACCTGCCAATATCCATCCAGGAAGAAAATTTGTCTTACTTCTAGATACAGGTTGATGGCTTTTGAATTTTTTGTCCTGCTACTTGCTTCTAGCTGTCCTCGACCAAGTTACTAAATCTCCCTGAGCTTTCCTTATCTGTGAAATGTTACTGACTTTATGGAAATGCACACATGCATGCTAATTTGCTTTAATCATGTCTGACTCTTTGCCTATGGACCCTGTGGACTATAGCCTGCCAGGCTCTTCTGTTCATGGGATTCTCTAGGCAAGAATACTAGAGTGGGTTGCCACATCCTCCTCCAGGGGATCTTCCTAACCCAGGTATCAAGCCCACGTCTCTTATGTCTCTTGAACTGGCAGGAAGGTTCTTTACTACTAGCACCACCTTTAAAGTGCCTTTATGGGAATACTTGAGGTTTAAAAATGTTCAGGACATCTAAGGGTCTTGGAGCTCATTTCTGTGGATGGTGGGGAGCACTATTGGTTATTCCTGTTCCGTTATTTGATTCAGTGGAAATTCAGGCCTAACATCAATAGCTGCTGCTTGTTGCACACTGCTGCCAGGCTTTGAAGGTTTCTTCTGGGTCTGTGTATTTGCCCCTAACAGCCACCTCAAGGGATCGACATCATTTCCATTTTGCAAACGAGAGAATTGAGGCTTAGAGAGGTTAAGGAGAAGGTGTTTGGGGCTCTGAAGGGGGCAGGGGCTGCAGAGCTGGGTCTCTGAAGTGAGCGTCAGGGGACCCTGGCTTTGCTGGCTTACCACTGAATGATGCCTGCAGGTCCCTTAGTATGCAGATCTTGTCCTGGACTTAGCTCAGTAACCCTGCTCTGCGCCAGGCGGATAACACTGTCCTGGGCGTTCTCGGCCAGCAGGTGGCACTGCAGGCCCTCCCACGGCCAACAGAGGAGTGGCAAGCACTGCAGGTGTTTCTGAGGTTTGCGGCAAGTTGCTGCTGCTGCTGCTGCTAAGTCGCTTCAGTCGTGTCTGACTCTGTGCGATCCCATAGACAGCAGCCCACCAGGCTCCTCCATCCCCGAGATTCTCCAGGCAAGAATACTGGAGTGGGTTGCCATTTCCTTCTCCATGGGGCAGGTTAGAGTTTTTAAATTCAAGGTCCTAAAACAGCCCCCTGGGCCCTTGGGTCTCCGGATCTTTCAGCAAATCACTTCTGCACCTGAGTCTTGAACTGTTGTTGTTATAGGGAGCCTGATGTAAACTCACAGCTGAGCAGGAAAATGACCTTAACCACTCATTTCTCTGAGCGCTTTTCCGAGCTGTTATTACTTATGTTTCTTTCACTTTTTGGGCTAACTTTCTGTTACACCAAAAACAGGTTCATATTTATGCAAAACGTTTGGATCATTTAACATAATTAATTTTCAAGGAGAAGTATGCAAACATAGCAGGTACGGTTTTACAGAAGAGAAACAGGCTTAAAGAGACTAAATAAATGGGGATCCTTGAGCTTTGAGGAGAACCCAAGTCCACTGGCTCCAAAGCTGCTGTTTCCTGGGTCTTCCATCTGCTGAAGAGTTATTTCCTTCCCCCTTGCACAGCTCCTTCCCCTCACTGATTCTCATAGTAGGAAGTGGGATATTTATTGTGGGGAGGGAGATAGGATGGACTGAAAGGAGATGTTCCTGAGAAGTGAAAAGCGACCCCAGGGTTTGGTATATAATTCCAGTGATTCCTGACAGAGATAGCAGTCATGGCTGGGATGGGGCTTTGTGATACACCCGCTCGGAACTTATTCCAGGATCAGGAATGGCAAACCCCACCAGGTCCTCAGGGCCAGAAGATTGTGTAAATGAATCCCAAGGGCACAGCTTGTGCAGAGGGGTGCTGACATCGTCCTCATAGGGAGAAGCTTCCTCTAGGCTCTAGAACCCTGTGTTCACATCTGTTGATGTCTTTTTAAATTTAATTAATTAATTTTTATTTATGTATTTATGGCTCGCTGGGTCTTCATTGCTGTGTGCGGACTTCCTCTAATTGCAGCAACACGGGGCTACTCTCCATTGCAGTATTTGGGCTTATCACAGCAATGGCTTCTCTTGTTGCGGAGCTTGGGCTCGAGGGCACAGGGGCTTAGTTGCCCCCAAGCTTTCAGTAGTTGAGGCACGTGGGCTCAGTAGTTGTGGCTCCTGGGTTCTAGAGCACAGGCTCAGTAGTTGTGGGGCACGGACTCGGTTGCTCCGTGGCACGTGAGATCTTCGTTCCCTGTCTGGGGATAAAACCCACGTCCCCTGCATTGGCAGGTGGATTCTTAACCACTAGACTACCAGGGAAGTCCTACTGACTTTTTTAAAGATAAGTTGTTTGTAAATTTGCAAAATTGGCCACAAATTCTTCCCCTCCTATCCAGAGATGAAATCTTTTTCTATTCCTTGAATCTAGGCCAGTCTGTGAAGTTGCTTTGGCCACTAGAATGCAGCAGAAGTAATGGCATGTGTAAGTTTTGAGCCCAGGCTTCAAGAAGTCTTGCACACCCGGTTCTTGCTCTTAGAGCCCCTGGTCACCTTGTGAACAAGCCTAGGCTAGCCTCCTAGGGGAGGAGACCTGATGGAACAGAATCTGTTGTCCCAGTTGAGGCCACACTCCACCAGCCAGCCCCCTCTCATCTGACAGCTGACCACAAACACATGAACAAGTCTGGACAGAGATCAGTCAAGACATCCCAGACCAGGAAAGCCACCTGGCTGAGCCCAGCCCAAGTGTCTAAACCCCAGAATCATAGGACCATCAATGGTATTATGCAGAAAATGCTAACTGACCAAGGCTTGCCATCTGCATTGAAAGAGTGTGAAATCTCCTGACTTAAAATGTTGACTTTTTCAAATCCTAAAAGATGATACTGTTAAAGTTCTTTGCCCAATATGCCAGCAAATTTGGAAAAGTCAGCAGTGGTCACAGGACTGGAAAAGGTCAGTTTTCATTTTAATCCCAAAGAAAGGCAATGCCAAAGAATGTTCAAACTACCGCACAATTGCATTCATCTCACACACTAGCAAAGTAATGCTCAAAATTCTCCAAGTCAGGCTTCAACAGTACATGAACTGTGAACTTCCAGATGTTCAAGCTGGATTTAGAAAAGGCAGAGGAACCAGAGATCAAATTGCCAACATCTGCTGGATCATTGAAAAAGCAAGAGAGTTCCAGAGAAACATCTACTTCTGCTTTATTGACTATGCCAAAGCCTTTGACTGTGTGGATCAAAACAAACTGTGGAGAATTCTTTAAGAGATGGGAATACCAGACCACCTTATCTGCTTCCTGAGAAATCTGTATGCAGGTCAAGAAGCAGCAGTTAGAACTGGACATGGAACAGTGGACTGGTTTCAAATTGGGAAAGGAGTATGTCAAGGCTATATATTGTTTACCCTGCTTATTTAATTTATATGCAGAGTACATCATGGGAAATGTCAGGCTGGATGAAGCAAAAGCTGGAATCGAGACAGCTGGGAGAAATATCAGTAACTTCAGATACGCAGATGACACCAACCTTATGGTAGAAAGCGAAGAAGAACTAAACAGCCTCTTGTTGAAAGTGAAAGAGGAGAGTGAAAAAGTTGGCTTAAAACTCAACATTCAGAAAGCTAAGATTATGGCATCTGGTCCCATCACTTCATGGCAAATATATGGGGGGATATTAGAAACGGTGACAGACTTTATTTTCTTTGGCTCCAAAATCACTGCAGATGGTGATTGCAGCCATGGAATCAAAAGACGCTTGCTTCTTGGAAGAAAACTATGACCAACCTAGATAGCATATTCAAAAGCAGAGACATTACTTTGCCAACAAAAGTCCATCTAGTCAAAGCTATGGTTTTTCCAGTAGTCATGTATGGGTGCAAGAGTTGGACTATAAAGAAATCTGAGTACCGAAGAACTGATGCTTTTGAATTGTGGTATTGGAGAAGACTCTTAAGAGTCCTTTGGATTGCAAGGAGATCCAACCAGTCAATCCTAAAGGAAATCAGTCCTGAATGTTCATTGGAAGGACTGATGCTGAAGCTGAAACTCCATTACTTTGGTCACCTGATGCAAAGAACTGGCTCACTGGAAAAGACCCTCATGTTGGGAAAAATTGAAGGCAGGAGAAGGGGACAACAGAAGATGAAGTGGTAGGATATCATCACCATCTTGATGGACATGAATTTTGGCAAGCTTTGGGAGTTGGTGATGGACAGGGAAGTCTGGTATTTTGCAGTCTATGGGGTCACAAAGAGTCAGACACAACTGAGTGACTGAACTGAAAATGTTGACAGTATATTCAAATAAACCAATAAAGAACCTCTGTAGGTGTGGCCAAATATTTCTGAGCTCCAGATGGGGCCCCAGTAAACACTAGTTTGCACACAATGTGATAAAGACCATGGAATAGAAACAAATCTTGTTTTGCTGTTTGAAGCAATCTTGGCACATGTAAATCTTAGTGAATTTATAGATACTGATTGAAAGTGAATGTAGAGAATGATTTTTTCAACAACTCTCAAAGGATCTGCATCTCTGTGGGTTTGCCTCTTGGAGTATGAACTTTAAACTGTTGTATCTATGGGTTTCTTTGTTCAAGATAATCTCTGGCCTTGTTTAAAAATAGAATCTTTATGCTTTGGTGCGCACAAAGTCCTCATCTCATTACCGTGTGTGGTGAACCTGGCCGCCAGCTGAGCTCTAGCTTCTGCACATCAAGCTAATCTAATAACTGCAGTGCTGAATAATCAATGGCTATTGACCAGGGCTAGGAAACGACTATTTTGAATCAACATCCCTGAGAAAGGTAAGTGAGGCAGCAGGAAAGAAACACTTTTCTTTCACAGGTCAGATTCTCAAGGTTCCTGAGTCGTTCTGCCTACATGGAAATCCGTGAGACTCTAAGGAGCTGTTGAAAAGCAATCTTGGTCCTGAACACCTGATAGAGTGAAACAGATGTAGTTCTTTCAGATTTGCAAAACGAGGGAAGAAAATAAAAATCCTGCGGAAGGTAGGAAGGGCCACTGATTCTTTTACGAGGATTTTTCTCTGAGTTGTTTACTGGCAGATTTTTTTGTGAGACAGAGAAAGGATTGTGATTGTATATGTTTTATACAATGAAGCTCAGCTTGCCATCCCCCAGCTTCAGACTTGGAGAAGGTCTGACTCGATGATGCTGGCAAATGCTTTCAACGTTATTCCCATCCCATTAACTGATCACTCAGCTAATGGATCAGGGCAGTAGGGGTCGGGAGAGGAGGCGCCAGACTTTAGAGCATCTTTTTTCAGAGTGTAGATGTGGGACTACCTGCATTGGGATTACCTGGGGATGGCTTCCTCATAAAGCAGATTCCTGGCTCCAGAATAAAACCACTAATTCAGAATCCCTGGGGATGAGATCCAGGGATCTACAGTTTAGCAAGCTGCTTAGGTGATTTTCTGCAGTGCATTAGAATTGGGAGGGAGCATTAGAGTATGGTATAAGGCTGAGCTCTGGACAGCCTTCCTCTTTGTTAAAATGTCAAAGCTGAAGGCCCTCAGTGAGATGATGACCTATAGCTTAGAATGGAAAACTGGCTTTGATTTTTGACACTAGAATCAAGAAAGAATTTTGTAGATAATTAAAATCATGTCTTAGCACAGGCTACAAGAATGACCTCTAGTTGAGAGAGACCTGTATTTTTATCTGAGTTAGGATAGTGCCCTTTGGGACTAGTCATGTACTGTGAAATATGGTCCTCAGTACAATGGCTGACTACCATTGTAGAGTTTAGTTATTATCTGTTACTGCATAACAAATGACCCTGACACCTAGTGGCTTAAAACAATAATAAACTCTTAATATCATTTACAGTTTCTGTGGATTAGGAATTCATAAATGGGTGGTTCTGGCTTAAAATTTTGCCTGAAGTCGCTGTCAACATATGGGCCAGGGCTATCGGGATGTGAAGATTTGACTGGGACTGGGTGATGCACTTCTGCAGTAACTCACTCACACAGCAGGCCAGTTGTATGTAGCCAGCAGTTCCTCTCCATAGGACTTCTCCACAGAGCATCTTGAGTGTCCTCCCAACATGATGGCTGGCTTTCCCCAGCCCAAGAAATCCCAGGAGAACAAGGCAGGCATTACGATACTCTTTGCAGCCTGGTTTTGGAAATCACACACAGTCTCTTCTTTTTTAAAAAAATATTCATTTATTTGACTTCATTGGGTCCTAGTTGCGGCACACAGGCTCTCCAGTTGCAGCACACAGGTTTAGCTGCTCCACAGCATGCAAGATCTTAGTTCTGTAACCAGGGACCAAACCCGCATTCCCTGCACTGCAAGGCGTATTCGTAACCACTGGACTGCCATGGAAGCCCTCCACGCTATCACTTCTGCAACATCCCATTTGTCAAACAGGTCAGCCCTATTCAGTGCAGGAAGCAATTAAAGCAGGAGGTGAGACTCACTGGGGACCCCTTTGGAGGCTGGTTAAGAACATGAATCATATTTGCTGTAAAAATAATAACTACTATGGCTGGAGGGCATACTCTGTGCTAAACGCTGTACCATGCTATTTAGATATATAATCTCATCAGATCAGATCAGATCAGTCGCTCAGTTGTGTCCGACTCTTTGCGACCCCATGAACCGCAGCACGCCAGGCCTCCCTGTCCATCACCAGCTCCCGGAGGTCACTCAGACTCGCATCCATCGAGTCAGTGATGCCATCCAGCCATCTCATCCTCTGTCGTCCCCTTCTCCTCCTGCCCTCAATCCCTCCCAGCATCAGAGTCTTCTCCAATGAGTCAACTCTTCGCATGAGGTGGCCAAAATACTGGAGTTTCAGCTTTAGCATCATTCCTTCCAAAGAAATTCCAGGATTGATCTCCTTCAGAATGGACTGGTTGGATCTTCTTGCAGTCCAAGGGACTCTCAAGAGTCTTCTCCAACATCACAGTTCAAAAGCATCAATTCTTCGGCGCTCAGCCTTCCTCACAGTCCAGCTCTCACATCCATACATGACCACAGGAAAGACCATAGCCTTGACTAGGATAGTAATATATAAAGTCTATTTATTGGTTTTCAGTATTTAAATTTTTATTTACTTATTTTTGGCTGCTCTGGGTCTTTGTTGCTGCGCTTGGGCTCTCTCTAGTTGTGGCAAGCGGGGACTGTTCCCTAGTTGTGCTGAGACTTTTCATTTCAGTGGCTTCTCTTGTGAAGCATGGGCTCGGGCTGCATGGGCTTAGTTGCCCCGTGGCATGTGAGATCTTCCCTGACCAGGAATTGAACTGGTGTCCCCTGTATTGGCAGATGGATTCTCAACCACTGGACCACCAGGGAAGTCTAGTTTTCAATATTTAGACTTAGCTTATGAGTTCAGAAGGAACTGTAAATAAGATTTGTCTAGAAACACAACAAGTAAAGGAGTCTTGGGCAGAAGCTGTGGAGTAGATTGGAGGGAGGAGATGGGGAGGGGAAAGGATGGGAGCTAAGGAGCGCCTTACAAAGCAGGGTGTCCACATTCCTGCAGGAAGTGGATGGAACAAAACATAGAGGGCTGAACACAACATCTAAGATCCTAAAGAGTCCCAGTGCATACTTAGTTGCTCAGTTATGTCCAACTATTTGTGACCCCATGGACAGTAGCCCACCAGGCTCCTCTGTCCATGGGGATTCTCCAGGCAAGAATACTGGAGTAGGTTGCCACGCCCTCCTCTAAGTGATCTTCCCAACCCAGAGGTGGAACCCAGGTCTCCCATATGGCAGGCAGATTCTTTACCATCTGAGCCACCAGGAAAGCCCAAAGAGTCCCCCAGAGGGACGAAAAAACAGAGCTATGAATATCGAAAATTGAGATGGAGAGGGGAAGTTATGGCCCAAGATCTGTTGGTGGGGAGCTAATATGTGCTGTCTCAGTCAGGAATAATAGCACACACATATTATTTAGAGCTCTGGAGGTGAGCCCTGGGGTTGTTTGAGGTTGGTACTGTGACCCCAGACCCGATGATTCTGCCCTGAGGGAGTCGTGGATGCTAGGCCAACTAGAGGAGGCTTAGAACCTGCAGGGACTTCCTGGAGGAAGCAGGCAATGGTCTCAAATCCAAATTTATATCTGAGTCACGTGTTGGGCTTGTAAGAACAAGACTGCTGGGCCTTGTGCCTAGTTTCTGGAAGCTTCAGTAGTCCTGGATGGTCTGAGAGAGAAAAAAAAAGAGAATGATCTTCTATGACTCACTTCTGTGTCCAGTTGTTATTTAATTTCTAAGTTGCATCCAACTCTTCTGCGACCCCATGGACTGAGCCCACCAGGCTCCTCCGTCCATGAAATTTCCCAGGCAAGGATACTGGAGTGGGTTGCCATTTCCTCTTCCAGGGGATCTTCACGACCCAGGGATTGAACCCGAGTCTCCTGCTTGGCATGCAGATTCTTTACCACTGAGCCCCAGGGAACCCCATCTGTGTCCAGAAGTGTAGGTATTTTTTTCCCCCACATCAGCCAATTCTCCAATACTAACTGGGTGTCCTGGAATTCAACTCAGTTCTGAGACAGTTAATCAGATCCCACACGTTCAGGGTTCAGTCTCACAAGACTGACCCCACTTCAGAGTTTGGGACTGACATGTACACACTGCCATACTTAAACTGGATAACCAGCAAGAGTCTACTGTATAGCACAGGAACTCTGTTCAATGTCATGTGGCAGCCTGGACAGGAGGGGAATTGGGGTAGAATGGATATATGTATACATATGGCTGAGTCCCTTTGCTGTCCACCTGAAACTATCACATTGTTAATCCCCTATACTCTAATATAAAATAAAAAGTTAAAAGATTGACCCTACTTCAGATGCCAAATCGCAAGACCCAAGTTGTCACTTGTGCTTCTGACCAAGTGGCTGTAATTCAAGGCTCCCATGACCTCCACCTAGGGTTTGACAACTTGCTGGAACAATTCCTAAAACTCAGGGAACCCTGACATCCACCCCCTCCCCAGACATAAAGGATTGTCCTGAAGCCCCCTGCCTCCTAGGTCTTTTCCTGGGAAGTTCTCAACCAGATGGATGAATTGACAAGACAAGTACAGAAGAGGCTTGATTTTCATAAACCTAAATGAAAAAAAGGCTGCTGACAATGGGACTAATATTTTTCCACATTTTTCTTTTCACAACGAACCATTATTATACAGAAGCAGGAATGCTTTTGAATTAAATGACTAATTTTCTCCCATAATTTTATTTCAGAACAATGGCTTCTTAGAAGTCTCCATGGTACCCAAGGAAATAATAGAGATGAATTGGAATACCACCCAGAATAGAGTAATACCTGCCATCTATGCAAAATATGACCCCTTGTCTAGAGCACCTGCCGAAAATTAGTTTCTTGTGTTGTTCATTTATTTATTCCTTCATTCATTCACCCAACAAATATTTACTGGGCATCTTGCTATGTACCAGACAGCATTCTAGGTGCTGGGGATACTGCTGTGAATATGAAAGACAAAAGACTGCCTTGAGGGAGCTGATGTTTTAGTGGAGAAGACCCTAGACAAGTAAACACTGAAATATATGGAGGGCAAATGATAATACGAGATACAGAGAGGAAAGAAGGCAGGTAAGAGGGAGTATGGGTGTCAGGGATGAGATGTGATGCAACACTTGGGAGTCAGGGAACCCTGGGAATGTCACAAAGTGGGGACATTTGATCAGAGATCTGAGTGAAGTATGGTAATGAAGCAGGTGGCTTCCTTCTGGAAAAGCATTATGTAGAACACTGGATGTGCTCTGTGTACAGTCGTGTCTGACTCTTTGCAGCCCCAGGGACTGTAACCCACCAGGCTCCTCTGTCCATGGGATTTTCCAGGCAAGAATACTAGAATGGGTTGCCATTTCCTTCTCCAGGGGATCTTGACCCAAGGATCTAACCTGGGTCTCCTGCGTCTCCTGCACTGGCAGGTGAATTCTTTACCACTATGCCACCTGGGAAGTCCATTCTATTTAAAGGGAACAGTATATACACCAGGGACTTCTCTGGTGTCTCAGATGGTAAAGAATTGGCCTGTAATGCAGATGGGGGAAGGCAATGGCACCCCACCCCAGTACTTTTGCCTGGAAAATCCCATGGACGGAGGATCCTGGTAGGCTCCAGTCCATGGGGTCGCTAAGAGTTGGACACGACTGAGCGACTTCACTTTCATTTTTCTCTTTCATGCATTGGAGAAGGAAATGGCAACCCACTCCAGTGTTCTTGCCTGGAGAATCCCAGGGACAGGGGAGCCTGGTGAGCTTCCGTCTATGGGGTCGCACAGAGTCGGACACGACTGAAGCGACTTAGCAGCACCAGATCTGGGAAGAGTATATTCAAAGGCCTGAGGCCAAAGTGTCTCTGAAATTTGTCATTGGTGGAGAGGAAAGATAGGGTTGGCTTACCGACCAATTTTTACCTTGACCACTCGATCCTCTGAATTCTTCAGTTCAGTTCACTTCAGTTCAGTTGCTCAGTCATGTCCGACTCTTTGCGACCCCATGAACCACAGCACACCAGGCCTCCCTGTCCTACAATCACCAACTCCCAGAGTCCACCCAAACCCGTGTCCATCGAGTCAGTGATGCCATCCAACCATCTCACCCTCTGTCATCCCCTTCTCCTCCTACCCTCAATCTCTCCCAGGATCAGGGTCTTTTCCAATGAGTCAGCTCTTCACATCAGGTGGCCAAAGTATTGGAGTTTCAGCTTCAACATCAGTCCCTCCAACACCCAGGTCTGATCTCCTTTAATATAGACTGATTGGATCTCCTTGCAGTCCAAGGGACTCTCAAGAGTCTTCTCCAGCACCACAGTTCAAAAGCATCAATTCTTTGGCACTCAGCCTTCTTCACAGTCCAACTCTCACATCCATACATGACCACAGGAAAAATCATAGCCTTGACTAGATGGACGTTTGTTGGCAAAGTAATGTCTCTGCTTTTCAATATGCTGTCTTCGTTGGTCATAACTTTCCTTTCAAGGAGTAAGCATCTTTTGATTTTATGGCTGCAATCACCATCTGCAGTGATTTTGGAGCCCAGAAAAATAAAGTCAGCCACTGTTTCCACTGTTTCCCCATCTATTTCCCATGAAGTGATGGGACCAGATGCCATGATCTTCGTTTTCTGAATGTTGAGCTTTAAGTCAACTTTTTCACTCTCCTCTTTCATTTTCATCAAGAGGCTCTTTAGTTCTTCTTCACTTTCTGCCATAAAGGTGGTGTCATCTGCATATCTGAGGTTATTGATATTTCTCCTGGCAATCTTGATTTCAGCTTGTGTTTCTTCCAGTCCAGTGTTTCTCATGATGTACTCTGCATATAAGTTAAATAAACAGGGTGACAATATACAGCCTTGACGTACTCCTTTTCCTATTTGGAACCAGTCTGTTGTTCCATGTCCAGTTCTAACTTTTGCTTCCTGACCTGCATACAGATTTCTCAAGAGGCAGGTCAGGTGGTCTGGTATTCCCATCTCCTTCAGAATTTTCCACAGTTTATTATGATCCACAGAGTCAAAGGCTTTGGCATAGTCAATAAAGCAGAAATAGATGTTTTTCTGGAACTCTCTTGCTTTTTCCATGATCCAGCGGATGTTGGCAATTTGATCTCTGGTTCCTCTGCCTTTTCTAAAACCAACTTGAACATCAGGAAGTTCATGGTTCACATATTGCTGAAGCCTGGGTTGGAGAATTTTGAGCATTACTTTACTAGCATGTGAATTGAGTGCAATTGTGCGGTAGTTTGAACATTCTTTGGCATTGCCTTTCTTTGGGATTGGAATGAAAACTGACCTTTTCCAGTCCTGTGGCCACTACTGAGTTTTCCAAATTTGCTGGCATATTGAGTGCAGCACTTTCACAGCATCAGCTTTCAGGCTTTGAAATAGCTGAACTGAAATTCCATCACCTCCACTAGGTTTGTTCATAGTGATGCTTCCTAATATCCACTTGACTTCACATTCCAGGATATCTGGCTCTAGGTGAGTGATCACACCATCGTGGTTATTTGGGTCGTGAAGATCTTTTTTGTATAGTTCTTCTATGTATTCTTGCCACCTCTTCTTAATATCTTCTGTTTCTGTTAGGTCCATATAATTTCTGTCCTTTATTGTGCCCATCTTTGCATGAAATGTTCCCTTGTTATCTCTAATTTTCTTGAAGAGATCTCTAGTCTTTCCCATTCTATTGTTTTCCTCTATTTCTTTGCATTGATGGCTGAAGAAGGCTTTCTTGTCTCTCCTTGCTAGTCTTTGGAACTCCACATTCAAATGAGTATATCTTTCCTTTTCTCCTTTGCTTTTCACTTCTCTTCTTTTCACAGCTATTTGTAAGGCCTCCTCAGACAGCCATTTTGCTTTTTTGCCTTTCTTTTTCTTGGGGATGGTCTTGATCCCTGTCTCCTATACAGTGTCATAAACCTCCATCCATAGTTCATCAGGCACTCTATCAGATCTAGTCCCTTAAATCTATTTCTCACTTCCAATGTATAGTCACAAGGGATTTGATTTAGGTCATACCTAAATGGTCTAGTGGTTTTCTCCACTTTTTTCAGTTTCAGTCTGAATTTGGCAATAAGGAGTTCATGATCTGAGCCACAGTCAGCTCCCAGTCTTGTTTTTGCTGACTGTATAGAGCTTCTCTATCTCTGGTTGCAAAGAATAAAATCAATCTGATTTTGGTGTCAACCATCTGGTGATGTCCATGTGTAGAGTCTTCTCTTGTGCTGTTGGAAGAGGGTGTTTGCTATGACCAGTGCATTCTCTTGGCAGAACTCTATTAGCCTTTGCCCTGCTTCATTCTGTACTCCAAGGCCAAATTTGCCTGTTACTCCAGGTGTTTCTTGACTTCCTACTTTTGCATTCCAGTCCCCTATAATGAAAAGGACATCTTTTTTGGGCATTAGTTCTAGAAGGTCTTGTAGGTCTTCATAGAGCTGTTCAACTTCAGCTTCTTCAGTGTTACTGGCTGGGGCATAGGCTTGGATTACTGTAATATTGAATGGTTTGCCTTGGAAATGAACAGAGATTATTCTGTCGTTTTTGAGATTGCATCCAAGTACTGCATTTTGGACTCTTTTGTTGACCATGATGGCTACTCCATTTCTTCTAGGGGACTCCTGCCCACAGTAGTAGATATTGAGTTAAATTCACCCATTCCAGTCCATTTTAGTTTGCTGTTTCCTAGAACATCCACGTTCACTCTTGCCATCTCTTGTTTGAGCACTTCCAATGTGCCTTGATTCATGGACCTAACATTCCAGGTTCCTATGCAATATTGCTCTTTACAGCATCAAACCTTGCTTCTATCACCAGTCTCATCCACAACTGGGTGTGGTTTTTGCTTTGACTCCATCCCTTCCTTCTTTCTGGAGTTATTTCTCCACTGATCTCCAGTAGCATACTGGGCACCTATCAACCTGGGGAGTTCATTTTTCAGTGTCCTATCTTTTTGCCTTTTCATATTGTTCATGAGGTTCTCAAGGCAAGAATACTGAAGTGGTTTGCTGTTGAGGTCCTTTAATGGACCAGAACCTGGTGGTCTGGAGTCGACGATAAGAAAGTAAAGGAGAGAAAGAGGCTGATATTCCTTGATTTACGCAGAAAGCCAATAAAGCCCCTGCATGGGGCTTGCTCTGTTCACGGAGGCCTCAGGCGCCCTCTCAATGGGGTGAAGGCGCAGAGCACCTTCTTGGGAGGGTCTTAGAAGCTTGGGCAGGAAAGTGAATTCGGAGAGCCTCTGTGCTCCAGGGGATCAGCCTGAAAAACAGAGAGAGAGAAAGAAAGAAAGAAAGACATGGGGACCAGAGCTCTGGTGGAGCAAAAGTGTTTTAATCAACATGATATGGGCATATATACTGTCTTACAAGGTAGTTATTCTCAGCAAAGATAAAGATTAAAATTCCAGACTTACAAGACATAGGTGATCCATATTAAAGAGAGAGAGAGAGTTGTAAATAATCACTTTTACCATATGGTTTACAAGAAGGAAGAGGGTACTTATCACCATATAAAAACACTAATGAAGGAAATGCCTGGATTCCTCAGTCCCCGGAGAGGTTTGCCTCTCCTCTTAATTCCTGAATATTCTTAATTCCTGAATATTCAGGAATTAATAAGGAACAGAGAATTCCTGACAGATCCAAAACAGCACACAGGAAGCCTCCTGTTAAATGCTTCCTGACAGTTTGCCATTCCCTTTTTCAGTGGACCACATTCTGTCAGACCTCTCTACCATGACCCATCTGTCTTGGGTGGCTCCACATGCCATGGCTTAGTTTCATTGAGTTAGACAAGGCTGTGGTCCATGTGATCAGAATGGCTAGTTGAATTCTTAGGAAAAAAAGAAAAAGACACGTATTGTTGCTATCACAGTAACTTGTGTAAGAAAAAGAGGAAAACCATAAATCATAACTGCCTTTTAATCTGAGTGGAATATTGTTAAATGGAAAGCATTGTGATTCTTGGTTTGGAAACACAAAAATGAATGTGGTACTGGAGTGGAGCAAAGCACCTCAGGAAAACAGGATTTCTTTTTGACTTTATTTTTCTGGGATCCAAAATCACTGCAGATGGTGATTGCAGCCATGAAATCAAAAGACGCTTACTCCTTGGAAGGAAAGTTATGACCAACCTAGATAGTATATTGAAAAGCAGAGACATTACTTTGCCAACAAAGGTCCATCTAGTCAAGGCTATGGTTTTTCCAGTGGTCATGTATGGATGTGAGAGTTGGACTCTAAAGAAAGCTGAGCGCCGAAGAATTGATGCTTTTGAACTGTGGTGTTGGAGAAGACTCTTGAGAGTCCCTTGGACTGCAAGGAGATCCAACCAGTCCATCCTAAAGGAGATCAGTCCTGGGTGTTCATTGAAGGGACTGATGTTGAAACTGAAACTCCAATACTTTGGCCACCTGATGTAAAGAGCTGACTCATTGGAAAAGACCCTGATGCTGGGAAAGATTGAGGGCACAAGGAGAAGGAGACTACAGAGGATGAGATGGTTGGATGGCATCACTGACTCGATGGACACGGGTTTGGGTGGACTCTGGGAGTTGGTGACTGTGGACAGGGAGGCCTGGCGTGCTGCGGTTCATGGGATCGCAAGTCGAACGTGACTGAGCAACTGAACTGAACTGAATCGAAATACTATTGATTTAAAATGTGTTAATTTCTGCCATACAGAAAAGTGATTCAGTTATACATATTTTATATATATATATTTCTTTTAAAAATATTCTTTTCCATTGTGATTTATCACAGGATATTGAATCTCGTTCTCTGTGGTATCCAGTAGGACCTCGTTGTTTATCCACTCTATATATAAAAGCTTACATCTGTAACCCCAACCTCCCACTTCATTCTTTCTCCAACCCTCTCCGCCTACTCAGTCATCAGTCTCTTCTCTGTGTCTGTGATTCTGCTTCTGTTTCACAGTTGAGTTCACTTGTGTCATCTTTTAGATTTCACATCTAAGTGTTATCATATGGTAATTGTCTTTCTCTTTCTGACTTTCTTCACTTAGTATGATAATCTCTAGTTGCATCCATGTTGCTGCCAATGGCATTACTTGTTACGATTGACTAGTTTTCCATGCTGTATATGCACTACATCTTCCTTATCCATTCATCTGTCAATGGTATTTAGGTTGTTTCTACGTCTTGACTTTTGTGAATAGTGCTGCTATGACACAGGGGTGCTTATATATTTTTTGAATTATAGTTTTGTCTGGGTATATGCCCAGGAGTGGGATTGCTGGATCATATTGTAATTCTAGATTTAGTTTTCTGAGGAACCTCCATACTATTTTCCACAGTGGCTGCACCAACTTACAAAAGGTGAATTGATTTATGTAATAGAATGAGGGAAATTTGGATTGGAAAGGAGGCAACTGGGAGGGGAAGGGATAGGAGAACATATGGAAAATTGGGGAAGAGGATGCAGACTTTGCAGGATTGAAGATGGTTGTGAAAAAGCTAGTGTGGTGGGATGGCCAAAGGATTTGATGAATAAAGATTAAAAAATATGACATAATAATTTATTATTTTTCAATTTATTTTAATTTACTTAATGACCACTCTTTAACACTTAGCCAAGCATAATTCTAAGTGCTGTTCAAAATATTTTTTGGAGATATAATTCATATGCCATAAAATTTAGTCTTTTAAAGCATATAATTCAGTGGTTTTCATCTGTGTAGAAAGTTGTACAGTCATTACCATGATCTGATTTCAGAATATTTTCATCACCCTCTAAAGAAACCTCATGCTCCTTTACAGACATTCTCCAGATGCACGAAGGTTTGGGCTCTGGGACCATAAATGTTCAAATTATAGCTCTCCTAAGTGACTTCACTTATTCCGCAGCCTCGGTTTTTCCATTGAGAAGAATTTTGCTTACCTTGGGGGCTTTAACAGGATTAGAGATGATGAATAGAACATGCTTAACACAAAACTAGTGCTCAGTTAATAGCAGTCAGGCTTAATATGGGCCATAAAGTCACAGTGACCTCGGGGATCTGATCTATTAAACCCAGGGCTGGCATTAATTTGGAATTTAGTAGAAAGCACAGCAAGAAATTGATAAAAATGAAATCCAACCCTAACATTTTCTAAAGAACTTTCTAATGAAAGAGAACTCCCTAACCTGTGAAACCACGAGAACTGGGGAACTCAGTGCTGGCTAAATAGGCTTTTTTGCAGAAAAATATCTGAGCCCTCTTAACATTTAAATGGTACAAAGCAGTGCATTTTGTCTCTCAGGCAACCAACAAACTAGACTCCACTTCCTGGTTTTAAAAAAAAAAAAATGTGACTGTTCTTCAGGGAAGGAATGAACTTAAGGCACATTTGTATCAGGGCCCTTTATATCAGGGGCATCCCAAGTGGGGCAGTAGTAAAGAATCCACTTTCCAATGCAGGAGACACAAGAGATGCGAGTGCGATCCCTGAATCGGGAAGATCTCCTGGAGGAGGAAATGGCAACCCATTCCAGTATTCTTGCTGGAAAATTCCATGGACAGAGGAGCCTGGCAGGCTTCAGTCCATGGGGTCACAAAGAGTCGGACACAACTAAGCACACACACACATATTAGGCACCACATTTCTCAGCCCCCAATCCGAACCAGGCTGTGTGAAACGGAAACAGACTCAGAAAATCAGGCTTAGATCCCAGCCCTAGCTGACCAATCCTGGGAGCCCATGGCGAGGAAATGTCCTGACTGCTTGCTCCTTCTGCCCTTGGACTTCCTATTGGTGCTCCCGTTGGCCACAGCAAAGGGGCTTTGGGAAGCCAGTCCCTCGAATCACCTCCCAGGAGACCGAGCACGTGGACAGAGAAGATGTAAGGAAGAGTTCAGTGGAAATTTTTGGAGCAAAGGGAAAGCCCAGTCCCCTAGAGCAGAGAGCTCCAGGTTGTCTAGGCAGGTCATGGTGAGGTTTTGGGGCAGTTTCAAGGGCAAAGTGTTGCTTGGGTGGATTTCTAAACCTTTCATTTATCTAAAGAAGGCTCATTTCCTCCCCAAACGGGGATCAGACCCATGGTCCCTGTATTGGAAGCATGGAGTCCTAGCCACTGGACCACCAGGGAAGTCCCAAAGTCTCCTCTTGTATCTGCTTTTTATCGAGAACCTCCTTAAGATTTTACCAGAGGAAAGTGTTCCAGGTATTAGAAGTCTATTTTAAAAATCACTCTAGAGCCTTCTAACCCCCACTTGCTCCCTTATCTGTAAGTAATAGGTCACATTTAAGCAAAATGAGCCCTGAACTCCAACCTGAACTTTTCTTTCACAGCGGGGAATAGAAAACCCTCCTGTGATTGGCCTTTCCTCAGATGTCCTGGGAGGAGATGCCCCCATGGAGCAGGCCTGACATTTAAGATGAAAACATCTTCATTCCTCTTTGCGTTTGAAAGAGTAGAGGAAGGGCAGATGGGAAAGTCTGTCTGGGATTCAAATTCTGTGCTGTAACTCAAGGCTCACTAGGAAGGTGGTGTTAGTTCTGCTAGACTGATTAGTGTATTTAAATATTCAGATTAGAAACTCTTGGGTGAATGAGATGCTTAGGGTATAGGCCCTTTATGATGCCACTTGGAAAATTCTCTAACTTATGTCTGTTTTCTGCACTGCTTATTTCTAGAAAGATTGCACACAAAGTAAGAGAGGCTGTGATCTGTAGTTTTGTTTAACTCAGCCGCATTTCTGATGGAGAAAGTATCCTTCTCCCAGTATCTTTTAAAAATTACATCATATTTTATTTTTTAATTTTTTGGTCATACTGTGTGGCATGTGGGACCTCAGTTCCCTGACCAGGGATCAAACCCGTGCCCCCTGAATTGAAGCGCAGAGTCTTAACCACTGGACTGCCTGGAAAATCCACCACCACCCCAGTATCCTTTTGTGGTTGTGGTGTGACTTATTTCTGTTCCAGAATCTCTCATTTGAAGTGTTAGATGCTCTGATTTGGGCTGAAAATCCCAAGGTGAGTGAAGGCAGTTAAACCTCATTTCACATCAAGTCCAGATGTTACCTAGCCATACACTTGGAAAATTAAACTTGGCAGCTTCTCCAGGAATCAACATGATTGCAGCTCCAAGCCCCCCTACCAGCCCCAGTGGTGTCTGGAGTCAGAACTGCCTCATGGTGACCTGCAGGGTCTTCTGAATTCCATCCCCTTATTTCTCCTGTAACAGAGTTTGTCAGTTTTACACAAGAAAGAAAGGCAAGCTGAGCACCCTGGTAGCCTATTTCCTCGTTCTGGCAAAAAACCTCTGCGATTCTGAGCCCATATTTCAATAAGGCTTAGGCTCAGCTGCATATGACTCAGTGGTTCTCATGAGTTAGGGAGGTGGTTGTGCCCACTGAGGGGATGTTTCGGAACATCTGGAGACATTGTGGTTGTTATAGCTAGACAGGGGAGGGTTGCTGGCCTCTAACATAGAGGCCAGGGGTGCTGCCAGCTTCCTATAGTGCACAGGGCAGCCCCCACTTCAGACAATGACCCATATGTCCACAGTGTCCAGGTTGAGAAACCCCGACACAACTGAGATGTTTGTCAAGCCTGCTTGACTCAAGTTGAGACCCTTGCTATGTATCTATCTGTGAACTCCTATGAAATTTTAATGTCACCATTTTAAATTCTTTGAACCATATTTATTGAATGTCCACCACATACTCTGGTGGCTCAGACGGTAAAGAATCCACCTGCAGTTCAGGAGACCTGGGTTTGATCCTTGAGTCGGGAAGATCCCCTGGAGAAGGGAATGGCCACCCACTCCATTATTCTTGCCTGGAGAATAACATGGACTAAGGAGCCTGACAGGCTAATGTCCATGGGGTCGCAAAGAGTCAGACACGATGGAGTGACTAACACTTTCACCATGTATCAGGCACTATTCTTAGGTTTGAAGGCGCAGCCATGAACAAGACCAAGCTGGTGTCTGTGTGGAGCCCACAGTCTCCAAAGAGCACTTTTCTCTGGTGGGAACTCCTCTGCCTGTTGGAACCTCCTCAGATTTCTTCCAGCCAGATTTCTCTTACCCTCTTCTCCTCCACCCAGGCTGGACAGGGACTGGCTCCTGTAAGCACTCAGATACTATCAGCAGAATTCTATCTATGAAGTCTTCTGGGAAAGTTTTAATTTCCTGGCTTCAGCTCTACTAGAGGAGGACCCCCAGGCACAGATTCAAGTGCAAGTAGTTAGTTTGACAAGTAATTTCAGAAAACATTGGTAGGGGGTGGGAGGTAGAACAAGGAAGAAAAGACAATCAACAAGGGTGTATCTTCAAGCAGGTTACCCTTCGGGGCAGTGTGGGAAGATAGTCCAGACTGTGCAGCTCAGAGTTATCCACCAGAGGATTGAGGGGGCTGGGATATTTATCCACCAACACCTGTGGGTCATTGCTTGGAGTCTGCTTCCTGGGGATGTTAATTCTATTTTTTTTTTTAACTTTTAATTTTATATTGGGGTATAGCCAATTAACAATGTTGTGATAGTTTCAGATGGACAGCAAAGGGACTCACCCATACATATACATGTTTCCATTCATGCTGCCTAGCCCCACAACTGCCTCCCCATACCACCCCCCATCTCAGTGCCAAGCCAAATTCCCTTCCTGGATCCAGGCTGGAGATGTTAATTGTTCAATAAATTTCCAGCGTGCTGTGTGCAGGCTGGGCAAGCTCTGATGGCCACAGAAAAGAGTAGCGTGTGTGTCATTGGAAGTCATGCCAGAGAGCACAGAGCTGGGAAGTCTGGGGCGGGTGGCAGTATGCAAGACATTGACAGTAGCTGCCAAATGGTGCATCCTGGGGGAAGCCGGAGGCATCTCATCTTCCCCGGATGCTTGCTGAGTTTTCAAACCTATTGTTTTGTTGAGTTACTAAGTCGTGTCCGACTCTGCAACCTCATGCACTGCAGCATGACAGGCTCCCTTGTCCTTCACTATGTCCTAGAGTTTGCTCAGACTCATGTCCGTTGAGTCAGTAATGCCATCAAACCATCTCATCCTCTGTCAGGCTCTTCTCTTTCTGCCCTAAATCTTTGCCACCATCAGAGTCTTTTCCAATGAGTTGGCTCTTCACTTTAGGTGGCCAGAGTATGGGGGCTTCAACTTCAGTATCAGTCCTTCCAGTGAATGTTCAGGGTTGATTTCCTTTAGGATTGACTGGTTTGATCTCCTTGCTGTCCAAGGGACTCTCAAGAGTCTTATCCAGCACCACAGTTCAAAAGTATCCATCCTTCAGCACTCAGCCTTCTTTACGATCCAACTTTCATATCCATACATGACTACTGGAAAAAACCATAGCTTTGACTATACAGACCTTTGTCAACAAAGTGATACATCTACTGTTTAATACACTGTCTAGCTTTCTCATAGATTTCCTTCCAGAGAGCAAGCATCTTTTAATTTCAGAACTGCACTCACTGTTCACAGTGATTTTGGAGCCTAAGAAAATCAAACCTGTATATCACCCTCATTCCCCCAACTTCCAGAATGCTGCTGGAGCAGAACATGACTGAGAGTTTGGGAGAGCTTGCCATGTGGGTTTTTGGGTGTGTGGACTGGTGTGCCTCTCTGGTCTGGAGGAGCCTGTAGGCAGGGGCTGCCTAGAGCAGCTCCAGGTGGCAGGGAGTTGGGGAGGAAGGGCAGCTGAGGAAGCTGCCTGTATTTGCTAAGCTTGGAGGAACTCAATGCAGATTGACAGTGGGTCAAGAAGAGGCTGCGGAAGGTAGCTGAGCGTGTGTCCCACCGGGCTGGCACCCAGGGAAAGGGATCCCAGGGAAGGAAACTTTTGACAAGACAGGAAGTCATAAATCCCACTGGGGAACAATGCAGTGTCAGAGGGCCTTAATGAAGGGTTGACGGGTGTATTCTCTTTCAGAGTTTTTTAACTTTTTCTCCTTTTTCTCCAGTATAAGCTTCAGTCCCTTCCACCTCATGGACAGAATCTTGGCCCATATATTCAGTTTCCAGTTCATTTTTTCCCCCATCTTGTACTTTAAAAGAATTTCTTGTTCATTTTTAAATGTAGTTGGTACCGTGTGTCCAACCGTGTTCTGAAAGCAGGGGACAGTCTGCTTGGAATGAAGGAGAAACAAGCACGGTTAAGTCTCCTCTCAATTTACTTTAATGAACAATTCCTTCTCGGCACTGGGAACTCTGATTCAGTTGTTCTTTGCTGAAACTAATTGAAATGAGAATGGAGTCTGGCCTTGAACTTTTTTGTTTAATTTCCCTGGGGATTTTGATCTTTTCAACTTTTCTCTCTGCTCTGAGTTGTTCATATGAGCTTCCTTTGGCGCTGAAACAGACTGATTCTGATAAGACATCGGCTCTGTCTATCTGCTAGTTATGGGATGGAAAGGTTGTTATCAAAAAAGAGTCCCATATTAATAGGTAAGGGTTCTGAAGGCTTATCCGTGGCTTGCCTTTGCTTTTTTGCCTGAACTAAATGTGAACGTATGGGTTAGATTATTTGTTTTGTTCTTGACAATAATTTGTGGAATAACTTGAACTCATCAAGAGAAGCCAGGAAGCATCTCATGTCCTGGATTTCCTTTTTAAATTGAAAAATTAATACTTCCAGTCCTGGGGAAAATGTGGCAGTGATTTTGTGGGTAAGACTGAATTGGTAAAATCCCTTTGGAGGGCAGTTTGGAAAATCTAATAAAGTAAAAATGCACATGCCCTTGGGCTCTCAATCCCACTTCCAGTAGCTTTCACTACAGGTATACGCTGAAGTGAGCACAAACAGGGATGCTCAAGGTTATCCAGGGCAGTGTTTTCTTTATGGGAAAAGATTAAAAATTCCTTTGGACTTCCCTGCTGATCCAGTGGTTAAAAATCCACCTGCCAAGGCAGGAGACGTGGGTTTGATCCCTTGTCCAGGAAGATTCCACATGCTGCAGGGCAACTAACCCAGTGCACCACATCTACTGAATCCCTCACTGGCTTTGGTATTAGATGAGAGTCCAGATCAAGGCTTGAAATGTTTCACTGTAAGCTAGTAAAAAAGGACAGGCCTCTGACTCATTGACCCAGGAAAAGGCAGCACCATCCTTTTACTTATTCAAGACAAAGCCCTCAGAATCCTCCCAATTCTTTTTTCATGCACATTTCAAATTGAAATAATTTTCTAGGCCACTTAGTTCCTAAGTGGTAGAGCTACAGTTTGAAGTGGGCACCCTGATCTGGAGGGAGGTCGAGGTGGTTTGCCCAAGGACAACTACAGACTTAGGAAAGTTGTGCAACTAGAGTTTGAGTGCTAGGAATTGCTCTCACGCTCTTGCTGTATAACTAGAATTGCCAAAGCCTTATGCAAATCACTGGTTATCCCTAGTACAAAGGTATTAACCTCAAGAAATGAAAACCCTCCAATATTTAATATTGGATTTTGTATTATATATGGGCTTCCCCAGTGGCTCAGTTGGTAAAGAATCTGCCTGCCCCGGTGTAGGAGATGTGGGTTCAATCTTTGGGTCAGGAAGATTCCCTGGAGGAGGAAATGGCAACCCATTCCAGTATTCTTGCATGGAAAAAAAATTCCATGGATAGAGGAGCCTGATGGGCCACAGTCCAAGGGGTCACAAAGAGTCAGATATGACTTAGCAACTAAGAGGACAACAAGATATAATATATACTGGATTATAGATTTTATATATTATAGATAATATAACATAGTATATTGATATTGATAGCAGTCTTCCATTTTGCATTCTAGAGTTTGGATTTTGATAAGTATTTTGGATTTTGAAAACTCATCCTTGGCTTTCAAGTGAAAGTGAAACTTCCTGCAGGAATCCTTTATACTGAAATGCCTCTCAGCACCGCATTCCTCAGGCCATAGTTAAACCTGAAACTTCTCTTTCCACCAGATTTTGATACAGGTGTGGGGATAAATATTGAACCAAATATTGACTCACTTTCAACCAATCTGGAGTGGCTGTTTCTTTGAAGAAAAATCATTTCCATTTTGTAAGAGCTTTTTTTTTTTTTTTCCTGAGGGGCACAGACCTTGTGAATATAAGTGAAGATTTTCTTTTTGAGTGTGTGGTGAAAACATTCAGCTTGGAAGTGACTTCTCTGGCAAATTTCTTGCTACAACTACTTAAGTAGACAAGTAAACATATAGATAAATGAATGCAAACCTGCCAGACTCTGATAAGATGGGTTTTCAGAAAGAATTCATTCCTATAGTTATTTAACATCAGTAGGCACATTCAGTACTTCAGGGGTAGTTTGATTATATGGAGTAATTAATAATCCTGCTATAACATAACATTTATGGAGCCTTTATATGTGCCAGAAACTGTCCTTTGTATGTTTTTTTAAATTTTATTTTTTATTTATTTTTGACTATATTGGGTCTTTGTTGCTGCACACGGACTTACTCTAGAAGCAGAGACCATGCAGTACCATCTAGTTGCTGTGCACGGGCTTCTCTCATTGTGGAGCACATGCTCTAGCCACATGGATTTCAGTAGTTGCAGTATGTAGGCTCATTAGTTGTGGCTCACAGGCTTAGTTGCTCTAAGGTTGTGGAATCCTCCTGGACCAAGGACTGAATCCATGTGCCCTGTATTAGCAGGCAAATTCCCATCTACTGTATCACCAGGGAAGTCCATGTATGTTTTATATGTGTGTGTATACATATATATATATGTGTGTGTGTATATACACACACATACATATAATCATCAAAATAGTTCTGCAATAAAGGTGCAATTATTATCCTGGTTGTACAGATGGGTTGTGCTAGATTTTCTGTGGGCCCTTCAGGTCTTCCTTACCACACTTGGTGCCCTGGCAGGATGGTCTGTGAGCTGCATCCACCGTGCTCCTTTGTCCTCCAGATTCCAGTTGAGTTTGTCCAGTGGAGCCACCAGGAACTGAAGGTTAAGTCATAATGTCAGAGGAGGGCAGAGGCTGAGTTCCTCACCTAAGCCACAGTTCCTGGCAAGTGGTCCTCTCCTCCAGCTGGGGGTCTCCCCGGATTCTGGCCCCCACCCCCTCCCCTAGTCCCTCTGATCCGGGCTGATGACGGCTTTCTGCAGTTACCAGCTCCTTCTTATTGATTTCTCTTAGTCATACCTATGCCTCTGTAAGCTAATCATTTATTAAATTCTCTTCAATGGTCTTTCTTGAGTGTGCGTTTATTAAATTCTCTTCAATGATCTCTCTCGAGTGTGCCATTTTATTCATCCTGGACCTTGAGTGATACACAGGACAGCTGAAGCACAGAAAGTTTAGGAACATTGGTCAAGGTTACCCAGCTCGTAGAAGGCCATGTGAGGATTAGAACAGAGGCAGCTGATTCAAGAGCTAAATAGGGGTTTCACTAAAATCTAAAACTAAAACAAAACAAGGTTCTTTTTTTCTCCTCAAAAAATTGAAACTAGCAAAATATCCTTGATTTAAGAGGCCAGTGTTTAAAAATAAAGTTATCACATATTTCTTACCTTAAAATAGTTTTGCAAACCAAGAGAAAGAAGGGAAAAAATGGATAAAGGGGAAGGGTAGTTAATGTCACAAATTCTCTTTTTGTAGAAGAAAAGTGTAAGAGCATGTTTTCTCATTTTTCCCTCCCTGAAACAGAAAGCTGAGGTATCAAGATTGCTATGTTTATAACGTGAGCAGAGTAAACTTTCCTCAAAGGACACACAGACACATAGGTTGATGGTCATCTCTGAGGGAGATGGGGATGGAATGGGTGTTCAGTTCAGTTCAGTCGCACAGTCATGTCCGACTCTTTACAACCCCATGAACTGCAGCACGCCAGGCCTCCCTGTCCATCACCAACTCCCGGAGTCCACCCAAACTCTTGTCCATTGAGGAATGGGTGTGGACTGAGGCATTAGCTATAGCTGTAATGTTTTATTAATCGAAAGAGTTGAGGGACCTCCCTGGTGGTCTACTGGCTAAGACTCCCATGCTCCTAATGCAAAGGTCCTGGGTTCCATCCCTGGTCAGGGAACTGGATCCTACATGCCAAAACTAAGGGTTAACATGCTCCCACTAAAGATCCCGCATGCCGCGATGAAAAATAAGGAAACTAAACTAAGACTCACAGATGCTGACCTTTCATTCTTAAGTTTATCTCATGGGTCCAATTGCCTGGCTCAGCTACTTACATGTAAGTAGCTGATCAAACTAAAGTACATGATCAAACTAAAATCTTTCTAGAAAAGTGTCTGCTGCCAAAAGCCCCTGGCATCAGTACTCCCTCCTCAAGCCCATTTCCTACTATACTAGTGAGTCTATCCGGGAAGCTATTCTTTTCTCTTGAACACATGACATTTTTGTGATTAGGAGACACAACCAGAGATTTTCAAAGGGGGGCATTGTGAATCCTCATCTCAAGGGAGTAACCCAGCAAGAGCCAGAGAAAACCTTCAAGGCTCTAAGCAGGTATAAATGGTCCCCCACCCACGGAATGTCCAGGGCTCAAAAACCAAATCTCCATCCTTTCAAAAGCTGAATTGCTCAGTCCACTCTAATGCAGCGAAATGGCCTCAAGGCTATAGATTGTAGAAATTAACTGATTAAAGAAGTCCACATAACAATTTATGAACCACCTTCTTACTGAGGAAATGAATATGGGCTGCACAATGTAATAAAAGCAGCTCTCCATTCAACTGTAGAACCAGCTATGTTACCCAGCAGGGCTCAGGTTTAACTTTTGCATTTTTCTTAATGAGTGTTGAATTCAGCCTTGTGCTAATCTCTGAATTATGACCAAACTGTAGAAACTGAGGGATGTGGGGGCGGATGGAATAGGAAGCACGAACTGTGGATGTTTCAGGGGGAAATTAGGGAAGAACTGGGCGAGAAATATCAGTCAAAGAAAGGTTTGCAGGCTGGCATTTGAAAAGACATTATTTTCTATATGTTGAATCAAGTGTTTGCTAATTTGAAAAAGAGGAGAAGAGAAGGGAAGTATTATTTGTCATCTGCCAGAATTAGGGCCAGATACCTGGGCACATACTGGGTTGGCCGTAAACTTTGTTTAGTTTCCTATAAGATTTTATGGAAAAAAAAACAAATGAACTTTTTTGGCCAGCTCAATACTTTTTCACAGTGAGATTTTATCTCACTGTGAGATAGGGAGAGGGGAGGGGAAAGATTTTTTGAGTGAGGGGGGATTGGAGATGGGTATGAAAGTGGGGTTAGGGTGTAGGATCCCTTGCTGGGAGAGAGGGTCTGCCGTGCTGGTAGTGGCTTTCACACAGAAAGGAGAACACACAAGGAAATGACCTTTGGAGAAGCCTGGAGACCAATGTCTCTTGCTACTTCTCTGGCAGCTATGCCACGGACGATGGAGTAGTGCTCAGAGCAGTGTTAAAAGGGATACCACCACACTTGCATTTTTACAGCATGCTGTCAAGAGCTGACAGCTTCCAAGTTGCTTGATTAGACATTAGACAGTTCAGAGGACAAAGTGAATCATCAGTGACACCCCTCCCCACCCCCCTCCACATACCTTGTCTGTGATCAGATCAGATCAGATTAGATCAGTCGCTCAGTCATGTACTGATACATATATCAGTTATCTGTTGTAGTCGTCTTGAAGTTACTTGTTTGTTCATCAGTAAGTCGTACCCGACTCTTGTGATTCCCATGGGCTGCAGCCTGCCAGGCTCCTCTATCCGTGGTATTTTGCAGGCAAGAATACTGGAGTGGGTGGTCATTTCCTTCTCCAGGAAATCTTCCTGATGCAGGGATCGAACATGCATCTTGGATTGGCAGTCGGATTCTTTACCACTGAGCCACCATTTTGTTATATTCTCGTCCATATATAGATGGTTTTCACATCCTCAGAATCATAACATAGTAGCTATTCCGTGCCATTTTCCACTTACATCAGATCACGAGCATGTCCAACATCACACACACTTTAGAACCTTTTTTTTTTTTTTTTTAGGGGCAGGATAATATTCTCTCCAGGAATATATGAGAATCTATTCTATTACCTTTTCCTACTCTGGATACATCAGTTGTCCCCTACTGTTTCCCCTCAAATAAAACAACTCTTGCTGATATAATATTTACAAATTTTCTCTTAAATTACTTCTTGGGATTGCAATTTTAGCAGAGTTGACAGGCAGAGAAAACAAGCATATAGGAAGTCAACTCAGTAGAAAAGAGAGTTAAGTGGGATCAATGTGGCCAGGTACTGATCAGTTTCCCTTCTAAGAATCATGTCATGCAAATGGGTGTGTGAGGTGTCACCTTGTATAATGTTTCAGGACGATAGGACCAAATTATTTGAGAGAGAGTTAAGTACTTCAGGCCTCCCTTACTCTCCAGGCCAGAGATGGAGGGAATGTGGGTCAGTCTCTAGAAGCAAGGACCCAAAAGGAGACCTCTGAATTCCTGGGAAGGAAGAGTCATCAAAAACTCAATAGCAATATACCTGACACTTAATAATCAATAGTTAAATACAAGAGAGGGAAATCGGCCTCATAGATCAATCAGTGGTGGCTTAGAGAGCTGGGTGTTCTGTGAAGGAATTTTACGCCATATTTAGAGCTTATGGGCAAAAAAAGATGGAATATGTTTCTTTATTTCGGGTGGTTATGGTTAAGGACATTGATTTTTTTGAGGGGGAATTTTGGCCATTCTGTTTTGGGGGAGTTGTGAGCTCAGAACAAGCAGATAGGCTGCAAGGTAATACTTGAAAATTTGGATTTCAAACTAGAAGGAAAAATGATCGTATTTGAACCCTGTAAAAATTCCTGTAACATCGATACAGTACGTGTGTGGCCTTGACCTTATTTTACAGATGAGATCGTTAAGACCCAGAGGGGCTTATGAAGTGACCATGGTGGGAACTTTCCCAGCAGTCCAGTGGCTGAGACCTCACCTTTCAATGCAGGGGGTGCAGGTTCCATCTCTGGTTGGGGAGTTAAGGTCCCAGACACCTACGGGCCCAAAAACCAGAACACAAACAACTGAATCAATATTGTAACAAATTCAACAAAGATAACAAAATGGCCCGCATCAAAAGAATCTAAATAAAAAAGAAAAGTGACCACAGAGCATGTGCAATATATTGACCCCAGGCTTGAGATTTCAAATCACGTCTTCATTTGTGAGTTAAAAGAGGTGGATCAAGAGACACTGGCAGCAGGGTTCACCTTTATTCTATCACTTGGTCAACACTGAGGATGTGAAACAGCATGATACCCTGCTTCACGTTAAGCTGGAGGAACAAGGCTGCCTGAGGAAATTCAAACAACACAGCGTAAAATAGCTATTCAGACCGAGCCACGTGCCAAGGTGAGGGAACTGGCAACCAAGTGAATGACACAGGCCAGTGGTCTCAGTAGTTTTTGCTTGTGCACCACCCAAAACTGTTTTGGAAAACTGTGAATTCCCTTCACACATAATTCATAATTTTTCTTTATAAGTATAAATGGTTGCAAAGAATATTCCTTCTGGTGCATTGATGTTCTAACATAGAAATGTTACATGTTTCAAAAAATTGTACCTAATGGAAACTAAACACCATAACAAATTTTTTGTAGTATGATTTTTATGTTCATATATTTCAAACAGCATAGTTAGTTTAAATCTTTGACTATAAACATTTTAAATTTCTAATTTTAAAAATTTTCAGATGATAATAGACATATAAATAATTAAGTTAAAATCTCTTAAGATGATATTATGTTACAAACTCCCTTCCCATCCAAGCTGCCATATTAAAATTGAGCAGAGTTCCCTGTGCTATACAGTAAGTAGGTCCTTGTTAGTTATCCATTTTAAATATAGCAGTGTGTACATGTCCATCCCAAACTCCCTAAGTATCCCTTCCCTAAACATCATAACAATTTGATATCCATCATGATTCATTTAAAAATGAATGAACCAATTTTTAAAATTTTACATTGTCCTTTTCTTCTCCTTGAATTTACAATCTTTCTTTTCATTTCTACAGTTTTATTCTAATGAAATATTTTTTATGCTTTAAGAACATTTATCGATTATTTTGTCATGGTTCTCTGTAAGCAGACTTAAATATACAAAGAAGCAAAATCATAGTCTGCTAGCACCCTAAGGCTTTTAGGGCTTAAATAAAATACTAGGTTGAATTTGTAGTTTAATTAGTATTAATATAATTGATCCACATAACAAACTCCTTTTAAAATATAAGAAATAATTATTGGACATAAAAAGTAACTTTTTATTGGACTACATCTCTTAGTAAGATGAATAGAGCTTTTTAGAAAGACTGTTCAGAGGGAGGAAATTACTTATTATTGTAATGATACAGAGTTCACTATTAATTCTGTTCTTACTTTTTGTTTTTTATAGATGTAAATTCTCAGAAACCTTGTTCACACAGAATGGATGGAAATGAGAGTTTGGTTACAGCAGTGTCACTCAATTATTTAAACTCTTTCTAAATTATGTGCCAAAAATCACATGGTGGTTTGTCAGAAAATTTATTTTTAGTGATGTATGAGGTGACGACTCAGCTAAGTCCTGCTGTGATATTGTTGAAAGCAGAGGATTGAAGGCAACTGGACTTGGGGAAGTTTGATCCCTGGACTTTGGGGGTTATTTGTTTTCTCAACATTTGCTCCAGTATTTGGAATGATCCTATTATGTGATGCCCTTGACTGTTCAGGCCTAGGGACACTGTGCCTGGGTAAAATTCAGGGTGGGGAGAGGTGGAGTAGGAGGGAGTGGTTAAGACAGGGGAGGGAGGAGATGGGGGATGAGTGGATTACTCAGAGCACTTACAGGTGAGAACCAGGACTCAGATCAGGTTTAGAAAGAGTACACTTGAGATCTGAGAACTTGGAAAGGAATTCCTTTAACACTCTCCTCTGGGGACTTCCCTAGTGGTCCAGTGGTTAAGACTCTCAGCTCCCACTGCAGAGGGCCCAGGTTTGATCCCTGTTTAGGGACCTAATTTATAACTTAAACATTGAGACTTATGGCATGCAGACCTCAACTGGGACTCTCGCCTCAGGTCCTGCCATTGTTAGGGTCAGAACTATCACTGGTGCAATGAATAATTCCTTAAAAGAAAAGAAGAGGAGGAGGTAGGCAGGTTACAGGATTCTCCAGGGAAGAATACCAGAATGGGTTGCCACTTCTTCCTCAAGGGTGTCTTCCCAACTTGGGTATCGAATGCACCTCTCTTATAACTCCTGCGTGGCAGGTGGGTTCTTTACCACTAGCGGCACCTGGGAAGCCCTATTAAAAATATAAGTCATTCCTAAATAAATGATGGCTCTTTGTCTCAATTGCTGGTATCCAATCAGTCACCACTGACCAGGGAGAGTGGGTCAGGCCCCTCTGGGTCTCAACCTTGGCAGCACCCTGGAACCACAGGGCCAGCATTATAGAATACTGATGTCCAGGCAGGTCCAATCCACAGAGGTTGTCTGTGGTGAAGCCAGGGCATTCAGATATTTAAGAGCTTCCTAGGTTATTACAATATATAGTCAGGGCTGGGAAACTGGGCTGGAGCAGCAGTCTTCAGCCTTTTGGCATCAGGGATTGATTTCGTGGAAGACAATTTTTCCAGAGACCGGAGCAGTGGGGATGGTTTGGGGGTGATTCAAGCACATTACCTTTATTATGCCCTTAATTTCTATTATTATTACATCAGCTCCACCTCAGATCATCAAGCATTAGGTACCAGAGGTTGGGGACCCCTGAGCTAGAGGGACCCTCCATTAACTTCAGACAGGCTAGGTAAAGGTTTAGTTTCTTTGGCTGGATTGTGTTATGCCTGGTAAGAAAGAACTAAATGATTCTCTTAGAACTTGGACTTTTTTGACCCTTGTAATGGCCTTTTGGACAACTGACTACTATTAATAGCTATGTTGCCAGCTGTTAATGAAGCTCTCTGAGCCTCAATTTTCCCATCTATACAATGGGCACGATAATGAATTCTTACCTTTAAAGTTATCCTGAAAATTAATATGAGAACTTATAAAATGTTTAAAAGAGCTGCTGACACTGATAAAGGGCTGCAGAGGTGCTTTATAAATAAGAGACAATTTGTTCCAAATGCTGTCAGCATGAGTCATGTCTTTGTGGGCAGTCGGTCAGTGATAGACTCTGCGGGGCCTTGATTCATGGACCCAGGCTCCTTTAGCAAACTTCTTTAGCAGAGGTACACAAGGTGGCTTGATTTATTTCTGGACATTTATCCATGAGAAAACAAACAGGCAGCACAGCTCAGTCTGTACCAACAAGATGATGATGGATAAAAAAGGTGCGTTAGGGAGCAGAACAACATATAATTAGCCAGATAGACAGTGCTATTGGGTTTAGCATCAGCTTTTACAGAACTTTGATTTCCCTGTCTGTTTGCCAACCTATTTTAAACTACTACTACTCTTGGGGAGTCTGTTGTTTTGGGTGGTGAGGATGGGGTTGAAATATCGGAAGTAATATGGAGAGTGTCTGTGTCAATGTGAGGGATGCCATGGCTCCCAAGGTCAGGGCCAGCTTTGTGGGCAGCTGCCCAGGTCCCTTGTGCAGAAGACCTCTGAGCTCAGGTTAATGCCCTACTGTCACTCTCTTGAACTCTGTAATAATTCTGTCTCTGAGCTTTTGTTTTGCAAGTGAAGTCTGGCGGTTCAGCCACAGATCTGTGCGTAGAGGAAACACATGTAATGTGTGTAACAGCTACAGTTTCTTTTTTTTTTTAAGTCTTTATTGAGTTTTGTTATGATATTCCCTCTGTTTTATGTTTTGGCCCCCTGAGGCATGTGGGATCTTAGCTCCCAGAACAGGGATCAAACCCGCATGCCCTGCATTGGAAGGGGAAGTCTTAACCCCTGGACCGCCAGGGAAGTCCCGCAGCTGCAGTTCTCATCTGCTTCATTTGCATACAGCTTCCAAGCTTCCACGATGCCCCATGAATCCCAGTAGACCCACCAAGCATGGGGATTCAGAACGACTCAGGGGACAAGGTAAGCATCGTACATTAAATAAGCAGGGACACTGACAGCTGCGAGAGACCAATTTTTCTATTCAAATCAGAACCTGCTTTGAAGGCAGAAGGAAGGCATTGTTCTAAGAAACACAAGTGACCAAGGAACCCTGTCTTATCCTTTTTCACTTTCCTGAATGAGCCAGTCTTTTATGACGAAAATGATGCTACGGGAGGGAAGAGAAGGATGAAGAACCCCAGAGATCCTTTATTTTTTCTGTCTTCCTTGACCATCAGTAGTGAAGGTAGACAGTGTTGGCAGAATGTGCACGTATCAAAAAGTGAAATAGGAACAGCCAAGCTAGTCTTGTGGAGTGTTTTTACTGTTTTGGTAGGAATGAATTGCATATGCACATAGGAGCCACAAAATACGAAGTGTGTAATTTCGGTAATCCTGCAGAGGAGTTAAGTGCCTTTAGATTTGCATTTAAACCAGCACTGCATAATATAAAAAGTAAAATTCATGCTCATAATTTAAAATTGTAATCTTTTTCTTAGGACATTACATAGCAAATAGAAGATACCATGACACATAGAGAGAACCATAGAAAAAAGGGAAAAATTTTGTATTTTAGTACCTTTAACAGCATTTCCCCACCCCACCCTTGCCCTGCACTCTTTGAAAAGGGCAACTCATATTTTCATTTTGCAACTGGGCCCTGCAAATTATGTAACTGACATGGTCTGAGTTACCATGCTAAAAACTGTCAGTAATTGAGAGTTGTCTTTCTGTACTAGTTTCAGAATTGTTAAGCTCCTCTGAAGCACCTGAGTGAGAGCTTTTGGAAGTGTCTGATGGTGAACATCCTCTGCCTTCTCAACATCTACGTCTCCATTTTTTCATTTTTCTTTTGGCGGTCTTCCCTCCACTCTCCCGCCATGTGCTTGGGTAGCTCATAACTCAACAGTGGTCCACCACCAAGAAGGAGGTCAATCACATCATAATCTCCTAACCTTAGTGATTGGTCCAGGGTGACAAGTGACCTAGTCAGAGCCAATCAAATGCAAGGAGCCTCATGATGTACATGGGTGGGCATTTCCAATACTCACCAATGGCTGGTTCTCCTCTGTTTCTGGACACACAGGAGGGTTGTACTCTCTGTTTCCTAAAAGTTCAGCAGACTACAGTTCTGGGACTACATCAAACAGACTTGTGGACTCCTGCCCTGGAGATGATTGTCTGGACTGAGATGGACTTTGATCAATCATGAAATGAATTCTGCTTGTTTGTGGCAGAGCCACAAACCCCAGCATACCTTGATGAGTACAGCAAGTGTTAACTGTTCTAGCATTTTTTAGGAATGGCTACTGTTTTCTATTAAGAATGTTTGAGTTTAGAAAGATATCCTCTTAAAAATGTCGAGCCCATTTTTGGACAAGTTGTAAACCAGTCTGGAAATCACCATAAAGATGACACAAAAATGACTGAAATTTGGGAAAGGCACGTTTCATGTATGATAGCAGAACGTACAGAATACCAAGGAAGTCTTGGCTCTAGGGGGAATGTGGATGATCTTCATTTTGTTTCTGATACGGTGTTGAAACTAGATGAGCTTTTTCAGAGGTAGTTGGTGTAAATAATGATGGAAGAAAAGTGGCTGAGTCTGGTTAATGGTTTAAAGAAGAAAAAGAAGCTGCAGGCGAAGTCTTATGTAATGTGATTTTATTGAAATACAGAGGAGAAGGCTTAGATGGATGGACAGAGATAGAAATATGACTCGCTTGGCAAATGCCTCCAGACACTCATCCACTGGGCTTTTCTATTATCACTACAAAATTGTGCTTGATGTGGCTTTTTGTTTCATGTACTTAGATGCAGGGGAGAGCCAGTCTTCAAAACGGTGGCCTCAATGTGTCAGAATCAGGAATGGTCCTGGCACCAAGTTGGTGACTGAACATGACCGTGGTGATATATTTAAGCTTATTAATCAGAAAGTGAAGATTGATTCAAACATTCTGCATATAGGCAATGTGGGAAGATATTAAACCCCATGAGGGTTTCTGCTCTTTTCCCCTAGCCCAATAATTGTTTTGGATGAATCATTTGCACTTGTGCAAGTTTTAGCCAAGTTGCCTTAGGTAATTTTTACATAATATTTATAAAAACATTCCTGTAAGTGTGACTCATGGTCATGCTTCTACTCAGAATTTTGTTAAAGCTGAGCATTTCAGGGAGAAAAGTGCCTGAGTGATGTTGAAGCCTTTCAGAGAATTCAGTTAGTGGAGGCAAGACAGGCAAGGCCATCATTTATTTGCTGCAAATGCTCTTAGTCACTGAAGCCCCAGTGACAAATATGCTAATTATGTTTTTTTACATTTCCCTTTCATTTTTTTGGAATTAAAAAGCAATAAATATTGTATACCACAGGGAATTCTACTCAATGCTCTGTAATGGCTATATGGGAAAAAAAAATCTTAAAAAGTGCATGTATATATATGTGTATAACTGACCCAGGTGGTGATAGTGGTAAAGAATTCACTTGCAAGTGGAAGAGACAGAGGAGATGCGAGTTTGATCCCTGGAGGAGGGCATGGCAGCCCAGTTCAGTTCAGTCTCTTAGTCGTGTCCAACTCTTTGCGACCCCATGAATCACAGCACGCCAGGCCTCCCTGTCCATCACCAACTCCCGGAGTTCACCCAGACTCACATCCATCGAGTCAGTGATGCCATCCAGCCATCTCATCCTCTGTCATCCCCTTTTCCTCCTGCCCTCAATCCCTCCCAGCATCAGAGTCTTTTCCAATGAGTCAGCTCTTCCCATGAGGTGGCCAAAGTACTGGAGTTTCAACTTTAGCATCATTCCTTCCAAAGAAATCCCAGGCTGGAGTTTCAGCTTTAACATCATTCCTTCCAAAGAAATCCCAGGGCTGATCTCCTTTAGAATGGACTGGTTGGATCTCCTTGCAGCCCAAGGGACTCTCAAGAGTCTTCTCCAACACCACAGTTCAAAAGCATCAATTCTTCGGCACTCAGCTTTCTTCACAGTCCAACTCTCACATCCATACATGACCACTGGAAAAACCATAGCCTTGACTAGACGAACCTTTATTGGCAAAGTAATGTCTCTGCTTTTCAATATGCTATCTAGATTGGTCATAACTTTCCTTCCAAGGAGTAAGCATCTTTTAATTTCATGGTTGCAATCACCATCTGCAGTGATTTTGGAGCCCAGAAAAATAAAGTCTGACACTGTTTCCACTGTTTCCCCATCTATTTGCCATGAAGTGATGGGACCAGATGCCATGATCTTCGTTTTCTGAATGTTGAGCTTTAAGCCAACTTTTTCACTCTCCACTTTCACTTTCATCAAGAGGCTTTTTAGTTCCTCTTCACTTTCTGCCATAAGGGTAGTGTCATCTGCATATCTGAGGTTATTGATATTTCTCCCGGCAATCTTGATTCCAGCTTGTGCTTCTTCCAGCCCAGCGTTTCTCATCTGGGGAATCACATGGACAGAGGAGCCTGGTGGGATACAGTCCATAGGGTCGCAAAGAGTTGGACATGACTGAAGTGACTTAGTGCACGTATAACTGATCACTTTGCTGTACAGCAGAAATGAACACAACATTATAAGTCAACTATATTCCAATAAAAAGGAAAAGAAAAGTAATAATATGTACTTCCTTCTCAAAATACTCAAATATTACCTAAATGTATAAAGCAGAAAGTACAAGGTTTTTTTACCTTTACATTATGTATTTCCTAAAGTAATATATAATCAATATAGAAAATACACAGAAGCATTTTTAAAAAACAAATTCTCAACATTTTTTCCCTAAATATTTACACTTAAAAAAGTGATGTCATAAAATGGCCCTGTATGTGGATGTGTAAAATTTTATTACCATTTTTCAGATAAAGACCTTTGGGTTTAATTTACCAAAGGCGCACATCCTAACAAGTAACCTGGGTGGGATCTAAACCCGAGTTTGTCTGCTTTTAAAGTGCATGTCCCTGACAAACCTGCCCTTTGCATGTCAACAATCAGATTCACCCCATCTTTAAAGACTGCAGAGAATTGTCTGGTATAAGAAATGCCAATCACCACCACAGTGAGATGCCACTTCACACCTGTGAGAATGATTATCAACAAAAAGACAACAAATAAAAAGTGCTGGCAAGGATGTGAAGAACGGGAACCCTCGTGTGCTATTGGTGGAAATATAAATTGGTATAGCCATTACAGAAAATACTATAGAGGTTCCTCATAGTATAAATAGATCTACCATATGATTCAGCAATCCCACTTCTAGATATTTATCTGAAGGAATTGAAATCAAAATCTGAAAACGAGATTTGCACTCCTATGTTCATTGCAGCCTTATTCATAACCAGGATATGGAAACAACCTAAATGTCCACTGACAGATGACTGGATAAAGGAAATGAAGAGAATGTGATATACTACAGTTATGATTATTTATTGTTGTTGTTGTTCAGTTACTAAGTCACGTCCAACTCTTTGCGACCACATGAACTATAGCCCATTTATCCTCCTCTCTCTTCTAGAGTTTGCTCAGATTCATGTCCATTGAGTCAGTGATGCTATCTAACCATCTCATCCTCTGCCACCCCCTTCTTCTTAGGCCTTCGATCTTTTCCATCATCAGGGTATTTTCCAATGAGTTGGCTCTTGGCATTTTTTCAATGAGCAGTCAAAGTATTGGAGCTTCAGCTTCAGTACCAGTCCACCCAGTGAATGTTCAGGGTTGATTTCCTTTAGGATTTACTGGTGCAGTCCAAAGGACTCTCAAGTGTCTTCTCCAGAACCACAGTTCAAAAGCATCAGTCCTTTGGCTCTCAGACTTCTTCATGGTCCAACTCTCACATCTGTACATAACTACTGAAAAAAAACCAGCTTCAATTATACAGAGGTTTGTTGGCAAATGTGTGTGTGTTTGTCACTCTGTCGTGTCCGATTCTTTGTCCATGTAATGTAACCCCTCAGGCTCCTCTGTCCCTGGAATTCTCCAAGCAAGAATACTGGAGTGGGTAGCCATTCCCTTCTCCAAGGGATCTTCCCAACCCAGGGATCTCCCACATTACAGGCAGATTACCATCTGAACCACCAGAGAAGTATATATATATATATGTGTGTGTGTGTTGTGTATACATATATGTGCAGCATACACATAAAATAATATATAATCATATTATTGAAATAAAACATATTTACATATTGTATAAAATATTACTAATATATATGCATAATATATATGTTATACAGAATATTTGAAAATGGAATATTATTCAGCCTTTAAAAAGAAGTAAATCCTACCATTTGCAACAACATGGATGGTTCTGGAGGATGTTGAGTGGAATGACCCAGACAGAAATACAGATATTATATGATCTTACTTGTACATGGAATCTAAAATAGTGGTCTTCCTCAGTGACTCAATGGTAATGAGTTTGCTTGCAATGCAGGAAACGCGGAGATGTAGTTTCGATCCCTGAGTTGGGAAGATCCCCTAGATGAGGAAATGGCAAACCACTCTAGTATTCTTGCCTGGAGAATCCCATGGACAGAGAGCCTGGCAGGCTACAGTCCATGTGGATATCAAAAGAGTCAGACACAACTGAGTGACAAAATAATAACAATTAAAATAGCCAAGCTCATACAAGGAGAGGGTGAATGGTGTTGGCCAGGGGCTGAAGGGAGGAGGAAGTGGAGAGATGACGGTCAAAAGGTACAAAGTTTCAGTTCCAGAGAATGAGTTCTGGAGAGCTAAGTACAGCCTGGTGCCTCTAGCTAACGATATGTATTGGATACGTAAAATTTGCCAAAGCATAGATTTTTTTAAAGATTATTTTTATTGGTGTAGAGTTGCTTTACAATATTGTGTATTTTCTGCTGCATAGAAAAGTGAATCAGCTGTATGTTTACATATATCCCCTCTTTTTTGGATTTCCTTCCCATTTAGGTCACCACAGAGCACTGAGTAAAGTTCCCTGTGCTCTATAGTAGGTTCTCATTGGTTATCTGTTTTATACATAATATTGTGTATATGTCATAGTAGTGTGTATATGTCAATCCCAATCTCCCAACTCAGTATCCATGTGTTTGTTCTCTATGTCTGTGTGCTAGAGAGTAGCTCTTATATTAAGTGTTCTTATCACACATGGAATAATAATGATAAAGGGGTATGGGGAGGCCAGGAAAGGGGTTCTTGGGAACAAGGCCCGTCTCTATCTTCTCCCTGCACCTAGCACAGTAACTGGGATGGGAAGATGTTCAAAAAATTGTTTGTATGTTGAAGGAATGAAGAGTCACATGTAATAAAAGCTAATAGCATGCAGGAGACCTTGACCACTGGTACCTGGTAGAGTCTGCAGGCTTCCTGGAGGAGGAGACCTTTCAACCAAAAAGTTACTCTTAATTAAGGAGGAAAAGGGAGCTCTGTTCACAACACAAATCACCCCAAGCTCTCGAGAAAACTTGAGTTGTACTGGGAAACTGAGACTGCTTGAAAATTCAGACTGGTTTTCAAGGGAGATTTGATTTTTTACCATGTCTCTTGAGAGGAATTCGATGTGGTGAGCTGTAGGATTTTTATCTTCCATTAAAGCACAAATGCCAATAATTATAAATAGAAATGCTTTTTAAAATATGGCCTTTTATGTACCTACTGTGCTGTCATTTTGTTTTACAGTACATAAAAGCATTTTGTCCATTTCATTTTAAGTGTTAAGCAACACCCCAGGGGTTGCTAAATGAGTCATTGAACTTGCTTCTTGCAGGGTCTGTAGCCACGAATATGGCGCCTAATAGATGTTTTGATCAGTGGTTATAAAAGAAAACATGTTAATAGCTGTTTGGAGTACATCAGCAGAGTTGAGGCATTTTTGCCGTAAAACCACGGAGTTATTCTCAGTTGTATTTGTTCTGTGATGTCACCCAAGATGGAGTTTGTTTTGTACCCTGCTCGGTGGAAAAACCACAGGCTTAGGTTGCAGGTAGATCTGGATTCAAATCCTGTCTCCAAGTTCCTGTGTGGCCCTGGGAAACTTACCTTTGCTCTCTGAGCCTCAGTTTTCTTGCCTACTGAAGGTGGGAAGTAACTTCCATATCTTCTCAAATATGTGACTGAGTCCAGGTTCGTACTGCTTGCTCCACATTGTTCAGTCACTAAGTCATGTCGACTCTTTGCAACCCCATGGACTACAGCACACTAGACTTCCCCGTCCTCCACTATCTCCTGTAGTTTGCTCAAGTTCACGTCCATTAAGTCGGTGATGCTATCCAACCATCTCATCCTCTTTCATCCTCCCCTTGTTGCATGACAGGCCAATAAATTGAGAGACGAGTTGTTTGGGCAAGGAGTGGTAGCCTTATTAAGAAAGCTAGGAGACTGAGAAGAGGATGGACTCCTGTCCCAAGAACCATCTTGCCTGAGTTAGAATTCAGGCTTCTTTTATATCCTTATTCACAGGTGGGCCTGGTCAAGATGTTTCCTGTGAGTTAAACAAAGGTGTTTTAGCTTAATGCTCATTTCTTCAGAGGCAGGGTTTCCAGAGATGGGCCATTATGTATCATTTAAGCTTATAGACCACATCCCTTTAATGATTAACTTAATAATTAATTAACTTGTTATAGAATACAAAGGTTCTTCCCTGTTATGGATATTACACTTAAAGCTTATAGTCCAGGGCCCCCAGTCTCCCTTTTACTTTTCCTCTTCTCTTTAAGATCATCAGCTCTTGCTGCAATCCTAGCCTTTTTCTCTGTTATTGTCTGGTGACAGGAAATGTGTCTTATAAAAGCATCTTGTCCCTATGCTCTCCCAGTGCCCTGAAAGAGCTGGTCAGGCAGAGGAGTTCTGCGTTTTCTCCTGCTGAATAAGAGTCTGCCTTTGTTCTGCTGCTCATTTATTCATTTAAACAATTTCTGCCAAGTGCCTGTTCTGGGCCAGGCTCTTTACTGGGCTCTGGGTTACAGTGGGAACAGGGTCCCCAGGTTGGTTCTCAGAGGTGTGTCAGCTAGGGCTCCAGGTCGCTAGGCTGGGTATCTTCTGTTCCTCCAGATCTATCTTCATCCCTCTCTGCCTGTCCTGGAAGGCTGACCACATCACAGGTTTCCTTGCTGTCTGGCGTCTGGCTGGACTCAACCTCTGGCCCACTGGGGAGACCTCAGAGGCAGAGAGATGTGTGAAGTTGGGGATTTGGACTCTTCTGGGCTGCCTTCACTACCCCCACCCCCAGAAAGCCACAGCTCTTTCTAAACTGTCTTTGTCTAACTTCTCCACTTTTAACCATTTGAGCCTCATTGCCTTTTGGGGTTTAGGGCCTTGAATTACCTCACCATTCCTTGTGCTTTCTTTACATCTACGCATCACACACACTAGTAAAGTAATGCTCAAAATTCTCCAAGCCAGGCTTCAGCAATATTTGAACTGTGAACTTCCTGATGTTCAAGTTGGTTTTAGAAAAGGCAGAGGAACCAGAGATCAAATTGCCAACATCTGCTGGATCATGGGAAAAGCAAGAGAGTTCCAGAAAAACATCTATTTCTGCTTTATTGACTATGCCAAAGCCTTTGACTTTGTAGATCACAATAAACTGTGGAAAATTCTAAAAGAGATGGGAATACTAGACCACCTGATCTGCCTTTTGAGAAATCTGTATGCAGGTCAGGAAGCAAAAGTTAGAACTGGATATGGAACAACAGACTGGTTCCAAATAGGAAAAGGAGTATGTCAAAGCTGTATATTGTCACCCTGTTTACTTAACTTATATGCAGAGTATATCATGAGAAACGCTGGACTGGAAGAAACACGAGCTGGAATCAAGATTGCTGGGAGAAATATCAATAACCTCAGATATGCAGATGACACCACCCTTATGGCAGAAAGTGAAGAGGAACTCAAAAGCCTCTCGATGAAAGTCAAAGTGGAGAGTGAAAAGGTTGGCTTAAAGCTCAACATTCAGAAAACGAAGATCATGGCATCCGGTCCCATTACTTCATGGGAAATAGATGGGGAAACAGTGGAAACAGTGTCAGACTTTATTTTTCTGGGCTCCAAAATCACTGCAGATGGTGATTGCAACCATGAAATTAAAAGACGCTTACTCTTTGGAAGGAAAGTTATGACCAACCTAGACAGCATATTCAAAACCAGAGACATTACTTTGCCAACAAAGGTTCGTCTAGTCAAGGCTATGGTTTTTCCAGTGGTCAAGTATGGATGTGAGAGTTGGACTGTGAAGAAAGCTGAGTGCCAAAGAATTGATGCTTTTGAACTGTGGTGTTGGAGAAGACTCTTGAGAGTCCCTTGGACTGCAAGAAGATCCAACCGGTCCATTCTGAAGGAGATTAGCCCTGGGATTTCTTTGGAAGGAATGATGCTAAAGCTGAAACTCCAGTACTTTGGCCACCTCATGTGAAGAGTTGATTCATTGGAAAAGACTCTGATTCTGGGAGGGATTGGGGGCAAGAGGAGAAAGGGACGACAGAGGATGAGATGGCTGGATGGCATCACTGACTTGATGGACGTGAGTCTGGGTGAACTCCGGGAGTTGGTGATGGACAGGGAGGCCTGGCGTGGTGTGATTCATGGGGTCGCAAAGAGTCGGACACGACTGAGCAACTGATCTGATCTGATCTTTGAATAAAACCTTTTCAAGTACCTCTTATTGATAGTTGAGTCATCTTGATTTGAAAAGGTCCCTCTGTTTTTTGCTGGGGTCTGACTCAGTTAAAAATAATAAACATCCACACTGACTCTGATGTGCATTAAAAAAGAATTGCCCACAGTGAAAACATGCATTGGGTTTCTGTTCTGTATGAAATCCATGGTGATGTCTATTGAAGGTTGATTTATAGCTAAAGGTTTCTCCATATTGATCACATCCAAAAGGATTTTTTTCCAGTATAAAATTTCTGATACTCCATGAGCTATGTCATTGTTTGTTTGAAAAATGTTTCCTGTGGTGATTACATTCATAAGGCTTCTGCCCTGTATGAATGCTATGACATTCATGAAATGTGGCTTCTTACTCTAGGCTTCTTAATTCTGTGGTGTTCACAGGGCTTCTCACTCTAGAATGGATCCCTGTTTTGTGTAAGAGATGAGCTATCATTGATTCCCCCCACCCCCAGATTCATTACTTTCAGAGCAGATGTCGCCACTGGGAAGTCCAAAGAGTAGGAAGAAGTTTGAATTTTGGCTGGAAGCTCTCACCCAGTGATTATATTCAGGGTTTTAATCCAACATGGATGAGCCAGGGCAGAACCATCTTTCATCTTTGTTACAATCAGATGACTTCATCCAGGTATAATTTCACTCTGATCTGCCACATCTAGTTTATGGTTCAAATTCACTCTAAATTCGTCACATTGATGGGGTTTTATTTTTTGGAGAAGTAAGTGTGGAGGTTAAAACAGTTTGTTTTCCAGGATTATCACCTTGGTCTAGGTTTTCCTGTAACAGATCATCTCTGGTGGGGAAAGCTCACCTGTTTTCCTACTGTAAGCTTGTCAGGTCATTATCTTTCAAAAAAATGTCATAAGCCGTTCTTTGTGAGTCTTTTCACGTTATGAAGGAATAGACACATCTTAACAAATGTTTTGCCATGGGGTTGGCTCCTTAGGTGCAGCCTACTCTTTATGTTACAGAAATCTCTAATAGAGATCTTTTCTTTCTCAAGTTCTGGGAGGCAACCTACCGGTTAGCACCTGCCTGGGACTTCTCCCGCCTTGGTCCATGGCTTCCTTCCTTGTTCCAACTTACAGATCTCAGCTGGTCTGCTGTCTTTTTGTTTTGGCTCTTGACTTGTGGGATCTTAGATCCCAATTAGGGATCGAACCTATGCCCTCTGCAGTGAAAGTGCAGAGTCCTAACCACTGGAGCACCAGGGAAGTCCTTGGTTTGCTGTCTTAATGCCCTCTGGAGAGTAGGATCTGTAACTCCCCAGCGCCGTGTCCCTGTGGTCAGTTGTCTGTGGTTCCTGCTGCCCCAGGTAAAATTCATAGCCCCTTTTGTGAATGATCCTCTTCCCTTCTACTTGATCCTTTCAAAATCATCTTCTTGGGAAAAAGCAGAGAAGGTGGATTATTCTGCAACTTATTTATTTTCATTTATCTTGCAGTTCTTTCTGTATTAGCTCCCATTTCTTATTAATGGTTATGGGGTATTTCATAGTATTGTTATGTCACAATTTATTCAATCACTCAATTGTGATATCTTAATCATTTAACCAAAAAAATAAGCTGTTAAGGATTTGGACGTTTAAGCCATTTTAAAAGAGAAAACTAGCATTTGTTTGAAATAGAAAATTACCACTCCTCAAAATAAAAAATGTTCAAGAGTGGATTTTGATAAGATGGACATACCTCTTTAATGGATAAATAGAAACTTCTGAAAAGAAAAAGACCAAAGTCTGTCTGACTATACATTTCTATGACTGGATAATGATCGAATGTTCAGTACACCAAAAAAATTAATTAATGAAATTAAATGGGACGACATGATTGTTGCTGTCTGGGGAAAGAAAGGTAATTATATACATTCTCCATCCAAACAAAAGGTCAGGCTGTCCTATCCTGTGAAGCTGTCACACAGGCCATTAGCCATTAAGCCAGGGAAGTTCTGTCTTCTGTGTTTTGATCCATTCAATAGCTGTTCTGAGCGCCTGGCACCCTCCTCTGTCACGTCCTGCACACGCTGTGCAGGGAACAGACCCCAGGAGGGTACAAACCAACAGAGCAGGTAAGCCCTTTATGAGCAAAGATGCCAAATCTGAAACACATGGTCCTCTTATCACTTCGGATCTGCAGTTTATACCTCTTGTCAGGTGCCTGAAAAGCTGCCGGAAGCAAAACTTGTCGACTGAGAGAGTCCTTGGAGGTGGGTGTAAGTGGGACTGGTCCTCCCTCCCTGACACCAATAGAAGCGCAGGCGCTCGAGTACCTTCAGGAGGTGGTCTGGACTCCCGCTCATCCAGGTAGCTGGGTCAGCGAGCCGTGAACCTGAGATAGTCTGCATCACATCTCATTTACTCGTCTGTTCTTTTTACAAGTTTCTCTTTCTCAACAACTTCGTTGCTATTGTTTAGTCAGCAAGTCATATCTGACTCTTTGCGACCCCATGGACTGTAGGCTCCTCTGTTCATGTGATTTCCCAAGCAAGAATACTGGAGTGGGTTGCCATTTCCTTCTTCAGGGGATCTTTCCCACCCAGATATCGAACCCGCATCTCCTACATTGACAAGCAGATTCTTTATCTCTGGGCCACCAGGGAAGCCAGCTTCAACAACTTAATCTAGATATAATTCACATACCATAAAATTCACCCATTTTAAGCAGATTTTTAGTCATTTTGCTGAGATGTGCAATGAGCTATTTTTACTTCTAACACCTGTGACACCAGATATGTGAGTTTTCTCTCCACACCAACCAGGTCTCCAACTCACTGGACACCAGTAGGGACTCCGACAAATCAATTCAGTTCGTAGGAATTTGTGCAGACCCACAGATGCCAGGGCTCAGTCCCACAGATGGTCTTCAAGTAGGACCCCAGTCTCAAATCTCAGGTTGTCACCTGTACTTCTGACTGAGGAGCTATACACTGGGGCTTCCTGCAAACCAACCTCACCCCAGGTGTGATAATTCAACAGAAGGATTCAGAGAACTCAGGAAAATACTGTGACTGGTTTATGGTAAAAGGGAGCAACTCAGGCGCAACCACGTGGGCATGGAGGACAAGGTATGGGGGAGGGGTGCTGAGCTCCCACCCCCTCTCTGGGCACATCAGTCTCCCAGCACCAGGGTGTGTTCACCAATCTGGAAGCTCCCTGAGCCCTGACGTTTAGGGTTTTATGGAGGATCCATTTCATGGTTGTGATTGAGTAAATCATTGGCCATTGGTGATTAACTCACTCTTCAGCTCCTCTCTCCTCCCAGGAGGTCAGACCAACCCTCTAATCATTCCAAGATCTCTTTGGCCATCAGTCCCTTCCTGAAGCCATCTAGGGCCCCCAACATGAGCCATTTGTTAACATGGAAAGACCACTCTTCACCCCAGGAACTCCAAGGGTTTTAGGGGTCATGTGAAGGAACCAGAGACAAAGACCAAATATTGATTTCTTTTTTTTTAATTTTATTTTATTTAACTTTACATTATTGTATTTGTTTTGCCATACATCAAAATGACAAATATTGATTTCTTATATCATATCCAGTAACCCCACAGTCCAGTGTTAGGGTATATCTGTCACCCCCAGTGAGATCTCTTGTGTCTTTTATGGTTAATCCTCATTCCTAGTCCCAATTCCAGGCAACCATGGGTCTTTCTGTCTCTATGGATTTAAATTTTCTAGATAGTTTGTATTAATGGAATAATGCAAAATCTCTGTTTTGTCTGGCTTCTTTTACTTGGTGTAATATTTTTGAGGTTGTCCATGTTAGAAATGTAGTTCTTCCCTTTTTATGGCTAATATTTCATTGTGTGGATGAGTCACATTTTTGCTTATTCCTCTATCAGTTGATGGACATTTGCATTTTTCCACTTGGGAGCTATACTGAATAATGCTGCTGGAACATTTGCATGAATAACTTATTTACTTTTAATAATAATAGTCTGTGTATGGAGGAGGAAAGTTTTAAAACGGAAGTGATATGTAGATCGTGATTCTCTGATTTTTACCTCATGCTCCTGTTTTAAGAGTTAAGGTGCTGTTTGTATATATTTCTATGTGATTCATAACACACATCTACTTGGTTAGTTCTGAGAACTATGGCCCAGAAAATTAGAAGCTGCCCCCGCACGGTATTGTGAAACCAAGGACAGGACTAGGGATGAGAGACAAGAAGTTTAGCAAACTAGCTTATCAGATCAGATCAGATCAGATCAGTCGCTCAGTCGTGTCCGACTCTTTGCAACCCCATGAACTGCAGCACGCCAGGCCTCCTGTCCATCACCAGCTCCCGGAGGTCACCCAGACTCACACCCATCAAGTCAGTGATGCCATCCAGCCATCTCATCCTCTGTCGTCCCCTTCTCCTCCTGCCCTCAATCCCTCCCAGCATCAGAGTCTTCTCCAATGAGTCAACTCTTCGCATGAGGTGGCCAAAATACTGGAGTTTCAGCTTTAGCATCATTCCTTCCAAAGAAATTCCAGGATTGATCTCCTTCAGAATGGACTGGTTGGATCTTCTTGCAGTCCAAGGGACTCTCAAGAGTCTTCTCCAACACCACAGTTCAAAAGCATCAATTCTTCGGTGCTCAGCCTTCTTCACAGTCCAGCTCTCACATCCATACATGACCACAGGAAAGACCATAGCCTTGACTAGGCGAACCTTTGTTGGCAAAGTGATGTCTCTGCTTTTGAATATGCTATCTAGGTTGGTCATAACTTTCCTTCCAAGGAGTAAGCGTCTTTTAATTTCATGGCTGCAGTCACCATCTGCAGTGATTTTGGAGCCCAGAAAAGTAAATTCTGACACTGTTTCCACTGTTTCTCCATCTATTTCCCATGTAGTGATGGGACCAGATGCCATGATCTTCGTTTTCTGAATGTTGAGCTTTAAGCCAACCTTTTCACTCTCCACTTTCACCTTCATCAAGAGGCTCTTTAGCCCTTCTTCACTCTCTGCCATAAGGGTGGTGTCATCTGCATATCTGAGGTTATTGATATTTCTCCCAGCAATCTTGATTCCAGCTTGTGTTTCTTCCAGTCCAGCATTTCTCATGATGTACTCTGCATATAAGTTAAATAAACATGGTGACAATATGCAGCCTTGACGTACTCCTTTTCCTATTTGGAACCAGTCTGTTGTTCCATGACCAGTTCTAACTGTTGCTTCCTGACCTGCATACAGATTTCTCAAGAGGCAGATCAGGTGGTCTGGTATTCCCATCTCTTTCAGAATTTTCCAGAGTTTATTGTGATCTACGCAGTCAAAGGCTTTGGCATAGTCAATAAAGCAGAAAAAGATGTTTTTCTGGAACTCTCTTGCTTTTTCCATGATCCAGTAGATGTTGGCAATTTGATCTCTGGTTCCTCTGCCTTTTCTAAAACCAGCTTGAACATCAGGAAGTTCACGGTTCACATATTGCTGAAGCCTGGCTTGGAGAATTTTGAGCATTACTTTACTAGCGTGTGAGATGAGTGCAATTGTGCGGTAGTTTGAGCACTCTTTGGCATTGCCTTTCTTTGGGATTGGGATGAAAACTGACCTTTTCCAATCTTGTGGCCACTGCTGAGTTTTCCAAATTTGCTGGCATATTGAGTGCAGCACTTTCACAGCATCATCTTTCAGGATTTGGAATAGCTCCACTGGAATTCCATCACCTCCACTAGCTTTGTTCGTAGTGATGCTTTCCAAGGCCCATTTGACTTCACATTCCAAGATGTCTGGCTCTAGGTCAGTGATCACATCATCATGATTATCTGGGTCGTGAAGCTGTTTTTTGTACAGTTCTTCTGTGTATTCTTGCCACCTCTTCTTAATATCTTCTGCTTCTGTTAGGTCCATACCATTTCTGTAAGCCCTGAATGTTAGAAAAAAAGGACTAGACAAGTCCTTTGTGTAGGCCACACTGTAGCATGGCCTAAAAGGAAGTCTCTTTTCTAACATGTATACTTGTGTTTTTGCATAAGGTCTTTTAAGGATATTTCAGAAGCTTAGAATGAATGTGCTGAGTTACCTGAAAATGTGTTATTGTTGTTCAGTCAACTAAGTCATGTCTGATTCTTTTGTGACCCCATGAACTGTAGCCCACCAGGCTCCTCTGTCCATGGGATTTCCCAGGCAAGAATTCTGGAGTGGGTTTCCATTTCTTTCTCCAGGGGATCTTCTTGACCTAGGGGTCAAACCTGCGTCTCTTGCATTGTAGGTGGATAAGTCCAGAAATGTGTTGAGTTACCTGGAAATTATCAGGTAATATATTATATATATATAATATTTATTTATTTGGCTACCCAGGTCTTAGTTGTGGCATGCAGGATCTTTAATTGTAGCCTGAAAACTCTTGGCACGTGGGATCCAGTTCCCTGACCAGGGATGGAACCGAGGCTCCCTGTTTGGGGAGCTTGGAGCCCCAGCCACTGGACCACCAGGGAAGTCCCTATCAAATATATCTTAACGTAAGGACAAGAATCCAGGAAACTGGAAAGAATGAGTGGATTCTGCAGATGAAGACTACAAAAGTACTGGGGACAGGGCTGCAGGGTGGATGGGGAGTGGACAGTGCCTGATTTTGGAAACAGCTCCCAAGTGTCTGGTGCAGGACCTCCTCCTCACCTCCCACCATCCACACAGCTAATGGCCTCGTCCCAGCTCCCAGGTGGGAGTTTTATCCAAGCCTGAGCACATGCACTCACCATAGTGATGGGCTTAGAGATGGGCATATGATTTAATTCAGTTGGTCTGAAGTTTTTCACTTCATGGGTAGAGAGAGGATTGCGACAGAAAAGCTGGTTTTCTACTGGAGTCAGTGATCTGATAGAAGTCCAGTGCGATTGGGTCCACATTTTGGAGGAAAAATGATTGTCCAAGAAAGAAGCCAAAGAAGAGGAAGTTAATCTCCTGAGACAGAGATTTTTGATGGTACCTCTTCAGTCCCTGGCAGGGCCCGAATGTTAATAAATTCCTCCCTCTCTTTTTTTTTTTAAATAACCCAGTTGGAGATGGGGTTTTGTTGTCGGCAATTCAGAGTCTTGACTCTTCTCTTGCTTGGAATACATTGAGGTCATCAGAATATAATTTAAAAACACGAGAGTGACAAGCTGCCTCTTGTTCCTAAGTGAGCTGGAGCAGATTCTTACCTGTTCAACTGTTTCTGGCTGGGCCTTAGGCAGGGAGTGGGTTGTTTGTCTTGTCCCTGAATCATCACTTCCTTCTCTCTTCCTCTGCTGGAAGGTGATCTCAGTTTGGGAGGGAAAGCAGAGCAATTTCAAGTCTACTTGATGAAGACTTTTACCCACTCAGCGAAGCTGATAAGAACAAGAGCCACTCCTGTGACACAGTTGAGAAAACCGAAACTCAGGATGGCCAGATGCTTGGGTCAGGGAGACACAGAGAAAAGATCAGCCTGCCCAGGGCTGTCTGTTGCTTTCCCTGCAATGCCTTTCCTTCACTTTGAGAGGAGGGTCCAGCCCTGGCTCGTCCAAGGCATTCTCTTCCCCTGCCTGCTAGCCTTCCTGAAGACATGGCCTCCCCTGCACCTGGCACGCAGTATGTGGTCCACATTAAACCCCGATCAGGTACTTGTGATGATAAAAGAGAAGACTCGGATGTGAAGAAGAAAAGGTAGACTTTGAAGCGAGGACACATTTTATGTGCTGAGTGAGATATTTGAAGCCTAACATCTTCTTTGTTTTTAATTAATTTTAAAAATTTATTTAGTTGCGGTGGGTGGGCTTCTCATTGCGGTGGATTCTCTTGTTTCAGAGCACGAGCTCTAGGGGACGGGGCTCAGTAGTTGCGGTTCCTGGGCTCTAGAGCACAGGATTAATAGTTGTAGCACACGGGCTTTGTGGCTCAGAGGCATGTGGGATCTTCCCAGGCCGGGGATGGAACCCATGTCTTCTGCATTGGCAGGCTGATTTTTTTTTTTTTTTTAAAACCACTGAGCCACCAGGGAAGCCCTGAAGCCTAACATCTTCTGAACAGAATTAAGCAATTGTGAAACTGGTGGTTACTAAATCACCTTGGGATTTTAGGTAAGTTATCAGTTAAAGAAGATGAGTCTGATTCTGACAGGGAAATGCATAGGAAAGATGACCATATACTGAGCAGGGGCTTTGCACTTTTTATCTGCAATGCTCAGCATTCTCCTGAAGCTAGTGATCACTCCCATTCCACAGATTGGGAAATATGGGCTCGGAGGGGTGATCAACCAGCATTTATGGCGTTCTGATCCCAACCCCAAAACATCATGTTGGAGCTTTAAAAAAATCCCTGTAACTGAGCTGCAATTACCGCCAATTAATCACATTCTTGAAGAATATAATCTATATCAGAATTTTTAAGTTTGCAGCTGCCTCCACATTTGAGGACCGCTGCTCTTAAGTGCTTCTGCTTCATCTGGAACCAGTGATGCTGCTTCTAGAAGCATTTACAGTGCGGTGTGTCACTCACTTCCTTCTTTGTGACTCTTTGATCTTTAGAGGAAGTCAGATCAAGCACTTCTGATCTGATGCTGTGTGGAGACTACAAGGATGCTAACACAATCTGGGTTTTCTGGGCAGCCTCATTCCACAGGAAAGACGTGCCTTTGTCAAGGGGTGGCAGGCAGCTAGATCTCCAGCACCTAGATCTCTGACCAGCAGGCAGAGAGCTGAGTGTTTACAGAGGAACCAGGAAGGTCTGGACGCCTAGTGGGGACAAAATTGAACGTGCATGTGGTCATGGTGCTTGGAGTAATGGGAAGGGTTCCCTTGGAGGGGTAAACCCTTTTCTAACCTTTCTCTTTCAGAAGTATGCTTTGCTTGTGTCTCAGCCTGTTTTTACCCACTTGAGAATTGTCTAGTGGAACTTGGAGTTGATGGAATCATCTCAGTGGTGGGTGACTCAGAGGGTAGACTGTCTGCCGGGTGATTCACGCTCAAGTCTTCAAAACTGATAACTCACCTGCCTGCTTCATTTCATCTCGAGCAGTGGCTGCTATGTGGATTGGCCACCTGGGCCAGGAGAAGGGAAATGGAAGATGATTTCTGAAGAAGGAAAACTGAAGACGATTTCATCTAATTATGACCCCTTTTAACTTCCCGAGACTTTTCCTTTGGCTTTATGTGATGGGATAAATGTGCTTGCTTTGTCAAGAAGCCATCTTAACTGTGACTTTCAGCTGTGGAAATTGTTCTAGTCTCAGTTGTGGGAGGCCTCTCAGACCCGCAGCAGCAGCAGCAACTCGGGGCCTGATAGAAATGCAGAGTCCCGGGCCCCCTCCCAGCCCTGTGATTCAGAATCTGCATCTCCACAAGATTTGGGGACCTTCCAGGGAATCTTGGGTGTGCATTTCTATTCGAGAAGCCTCCATAGGGTGAGACCAGAATATAGTAAAGTGACCCATTAATGTCCTTTAATAATAATAATATCAGTAGGAATAACATCAAGGGACCCCAGGGACTGTGCTAATAAGTCTTTGATGTATTATTTCATTGAAACTTCTCAACAACACTGGATGGAGGTAGTAACATTATTCCCTTTTTCTTCTGGCAAGGAAACAGAAACGCACATGTGGGTGAGAGGCAGCGAGAGACAGAGCCCTGGATCCAGCTCACATCTCGTCTGCCTCCAAAGTTCATGACCATGAGCTCTATGCTACGATGTTAGTCTGTGTGAATGAATGAAAGATGCGGTCACAAGTTGCTTCCTTGTGTTCATTTGCTTCTCAGATGTTTTCTGAGTTCCAGCTTCAGAGGAGTCATGGAGTGGGCTTGGAGGGAGATAGGATGGAGCCTGTCTCCCCACTCATCCCCAGTTCAGAAGGGTAATGGGAAGAGGAAGGGGGAGCAGGAGCATGTATAAATAGCTGAATCCCTACGGGCATCACGACTTCATGTCCTGGGCCAACCTTGAGGGGGAATTCAGCATTTTGCTGTCCCCCTCCAAGGGCAACCCATCGCTCCAAGCACCATGACCACATGCACGTTCAATTTTGTCCTCACTAGGACAGAGGATGAGATGGCTGAATGGCATCACCAACTCGACGGACGTGAGTTTGAGTGAACTCCGGGAATTGGTGATGGACAGGGAGGGCTGGTGTGCTGCAATTCATGGGGTCGCAAAGAGTTGGACACGACTGAGCGACTGAACTAAAGTGAACTGAACTGGGGCATCTAGGCCTTCCTTGTTCCTTCTGCAAACGCTCAGCTCTCTGCCTGCTGGTCAGAAATCTAGGTGCTGGAGATCTAGCTGCCCACCATCCCTTGACAAAGGCATGTCTTTCCTGTGGAACGAGGCTGCCCAGAAAACCCAGATGTTAGCATCCTTGTAGTCTCTACACAGCATCAGATCAGAAGTGCTCAATTCAGCTTCCTCTAAAGATCAACAGGTCACACAGAAAGGGATGAGTGACACACCAGACTGGAAATGTCGATTTTGTTGTCTAGTTTTCTACTTCCTTTTTATACCTCAATTAGAAGCATTTCTGTGGCTTTCTGCTTGCCTTATCCTCAGTGGAACAGAAAGGCAGATCACAAGTTCCCTTGAATCACCTCCTCTAGTGGTTTTTTTTTTCACTTCTAGCTAATTCTTTTGCATATCACATCTTACATGTAAACCCAATATGTGAACCAGATCCCAGGACAGCATGACTCCCTGAGCTTGGAGCCCTTCCCTCTTCTCAGTCTCTTCCCCTCTTTTCTCCCCTTCCACCACCTGCCTCCCCATCTTGCTTTACCCCCACCCCCATGGGCCTCTGTATTTGTCAGGATGATATTGCTTACAAATGACAGTAGCTCGGTAACAGAAAGTCCAGGCGGAGGACTAGCTTCAGGCATAGCTGCAGGCAGGCACTCAATGAGAAAAGCAGGGATTCTGCCTCTTTAGTCTGCCTCCTGCTTTCTCTGATGTTGGCTTCGTCCTCAGATTCCACTCCTGCCGCCCGGGGTAGCTTGGTGCCCAGTGGTCCACGGGAAGGAGTACTGCTCTTTCTCAGTAGTTCAAGGACTGAGAGTCTCCCTGGGCTGCCTTGGGTCAGAGACATGGCTACTGTGTCCAAGACATGGAGGACTCATGAGCCAGGCACCTCCCTGGTGGCTGGTGTTGATGGAGTCCATGTCACCCGATCCGTAGTCCCAAGGCAGCAGTCACCTGGGACCGCCATGCACAAGGGCAAAGCACCATCACATCCAGCTCTGCCAACTGCAGGATGCGTGACCGAAGTCTAGAGACTTCAGTGAGAGAGTTGTTCATGCCCTCACCAGCCTAGAGCCATGCCAAGCCCCAGGATCTCCTGAATTTCAGCTCAGAGTTTCCTCTATTGACGCCCCCAGTGTTTTCAGAGAGGGGCAAACCATTTTCTTTCCTGATAAACAGAGTCCTTCAAAGCACTTCTTGTGGTACTCACCCTAAAGGACCAGCAGTGACCTTGCTCTTGCGTGCCTGCTGAGGACAAGTAGGAAGAGGCAAGCCTCTTAGAATCCAGCAGTGTAATGGCATGAACGGAACAAACACAGGGCAGGACTCTTTTCCTCCTGTAATTAGAAATGTGGAAAGAATCTTTCTTTCTTCTTTGTTTCTCAGTATCTATCATTAAGGTGAGACAAGTGCTCTATAACATTCAAGGAAATGAGCCAGTTATTCAGATATTTCATGGAAAATGCATTTCTTTGGCTTGAGCAACTCACCTCCTTAGCTGCTTCCCACTTCCATTCAACTGCCACCTCTGGCGATAGGCAGGCTTTCTGTGCTGCCTGATGAAAACATGACAAAAAGGAGAATGTGTAAGGATTTTTCTGTGTATTCATTATTAATACTTCTGGCAGAAAGTACACAGTTCTCTACTGGGGCTGAGAGCTGCTGAAGCCCATCCAAGCCTGGAGAGCAAAGCCACAGGCCATGTGCCGCATCGCACGGTGGGTCCGTGGGCAACACATGAACCATGGGGCCTGACTGGCTGAGTCCTAGTTCAGCTCCCCCAAATTCTGAGCAGTCCGGGTCTGGATGATTAACCTTTTCCATGATCCTATTAATAAGATTCCATTTAATAGTGCTTATTATCTCATAGGGTTTTCATGAGAATTCAATGAGTTACTATATCTAAGTGTTTAGTCCAATGTCTGGCACATAATTATACCAGGTATTGAGTTTTACTATTATTGTCATTTACTGAATTTGGCTCTCAAATAAGTGTTTTTATATGAGAAAGGTTGAGTTCTTCATTTAAAGGGTTTGCTTGTATTCTGCATTTTGTCAGAAAACAACAGGTACAAAGTTCTTGGGGCTGGAATGAATACAGTGAGTTTGAATCCAATTGAGGGGTGAGTATGGGCTGGGGCTGAGGGGAGGGTTGGGGGCTTACTGGAGGTAAGTAAAGTCAATTGTTAGGACTTTTTAGGTTATGGTTGTTGTTCAGGCACTCAGTGGCGTCTGACTCTTTGCAACCCCAAGGACTGCAGCACACCAGGCTTCCCTGACCTTCACTATCTTGGGAGTTTGCTTAAACTCATGTTCATTGAGTCGATGAGGTCTTCCAGCCATCTCATCCTCTGTCACCCCCTTTTCCTCCTGCCCTCAACCTTTCCCATCAGAATCTTTTCCAGTGAGTCAGCTCTTCATATCAAGTGGCCAAAGTACTGGAGCTTCAGCTTCAGTACTAGTCCTTCTAATGAATATTCAGGGTTGATTTCCTTTAGGATTGACTGGTCTGATCTCCTTGTAGGGCAGGATAGGGAAGTGGAATTTTATTCAAGGCCACTGAAGAGTTTTGAGCAGAAGTGTGATATTATCTGATTAGATCTTTACATGATTCCATTGGCTGCTGTGTGGAGAATGGATTTTAGTGGAGGTGAGGGTGGGTAAATATTTTCATCCACAGAGGCTTGGGTGTGTTGTAGCCCCCAGTCCTATAAAAAAGCATCATGATTAAGCTCAAGACTTCAACTTAAATAAGGACCACGGGAGATGATTTCTAGGGGTGCTGGGAGTAAACCCCTGTGGTGATTCTGCCTTGGCGATAGGGGGTGAAAGTGAACACAACAAATGGATGAAGATTGAATGTGCTTTTATTTCCAAACATTAAGCGTATTGTGAACCTGACTGTCCCACTGCTTAAAATGCACAGTAGGTTCCTATATGAAATCTGGGGAAGTGGTTGTGGAGGAGAGAGTGACAGCTTGACATCCAGGGTCATTCACCCCAGAAATGGATGCACTTCCACGGGTACCCACAGACTTTGGAAGAGTATAACAAGTAAAATGATGAGCTGTCTTCTTGGTTTTTATAACAGCTCAACGGAGGCTCTGTCATGAACGTCTGGACTTGTGTTTGTAGAAATAGTCCTTAAAGCCTCTCTCTATGGTAGCACATGCCTCTGGGGTCAATGGGCTATCATTCAACACTGCTGTTTCCAGGAGAGGCACTAGGGTGTCTGGGTTGGACTTGGGGGTGTGGGTGGACACCCCGAGTTTGAATCTCTACTCCACTTGTAGCTGAGTTTCTGTAGACTTCTTTATTTCCCTGAGTTTCAGATGCCCTCTCTGTAAAATAAGGATGAGCCTCATGTTTGCCTCAAGGGGTTATGCAGAGATCAAAGAATCAAGTGCCCATAAGGAATTTAGCACAGTTCCCGGCATGGGGTCAGCACTGCATGTGGATGTGTGTTTTTGACTATGCATTGTGCTCACGTAAAAGTGCTCTCTGTCCCTGCTATTTAAAAGATGGTCCCCAGACCAGCAGCCATACCCTGTGGGAGCTTGTCAGAGTCAGAAATTCAGCATCTGAGAAACATTGACATATATACGCACTACCATGCATTGAATAGCTTTTGGGATGCTGCTGTATGGCACAGGGAGCTCGGCCTGATGCTCTGTGATGACCTAGAGGGGTGGGATGGTGGGGGAGTGGGAGGGAAGCTCAAGAGAGAGGATGTATGTATCCTTATAGGTGATTCACATCATTGTACAGTAGAAACTAACACAGCATTGTGTAGCAATTATACTCCAATTAAAAATAAGTTAAAAAATAAAGGATTGAAAAAAAAGAAACTCAGAACCTTCGGCTTCACTCCCAATCTGTTAAATTAGCTTTAGTGCTTGAGCAAGATCCCGGGTGATTCCAGCAGATGTTTCTGTTCAGAAGCACTGCTCTGGGCTAAAATGTACATAGAAAGGGCAACTGGATCTGTTTTGATTATGGAAAACTGTTGGCAGCATTGTGTTGGTGCAAAAAGACATTAGCCTCATGGCACAAAATATACAGAGACCCTGAAGTAGCTGGGCATTCTTGGACAGTCATGTTTGGGACAGAGGTTCTTCATCTGTAAAGTGACTCATCTATGTCAGAGACTTGTTGACAGTATAAATGAAATAATGTGAAAGCTAATATAAAAGAGGGCAAAGTACGTTATTTTTATCTTGTTTGCATAGAAAAAGGACATCATAGTCCCTAGAGCTGTCAATACCATTTTCAAAGAATTCGATTCCCCATTTTCCACATCGGTTTTCCGGGAGGCAGTGGACAAGACCTATTATTTGGTGTCTCGATTAAAATAATGCAGAGTGGCAGTGGCCCAGGAATCTCAGCCTGATATTTTTGGAAACTAAATGGGAGAGTTTTGTAGTTTGGCTAAAAAGCATTGCCCTAGAAAAGGCCAGAAATGCTGTCAATGGGGATGTTTATGCCATTGACAAAATACTCACGGAATTGCAGTAGACGGCCACGAGCAGAAGCCAGCTGGATGCTTCCGGGTGGTGTGGTTCAATGTGACACACGTTTATCAGCCACAAAAGCCTTTTTTTTTTTTTTTTATTATTTCCAAACATCACAACCAAAGCAAGAAACAAATCCTATTGTTCACATTAGCACAGATCAAGTACAGCAAGCCTCAGTATATTACAGCACAAGAAAAATACACAGTTGTATACCGAAGACACAGCATAATGTAAGAATTTGTGGGAGAGGGGAACGTGGGGACAACCAGAAAGTACAGTCTGAAGTCCTCTGGGGAGGAAGGGGGTCTGACAGATGCTCACAGCACACGCCTGTGGACAGAGCTCATCAGCAAGGCTCACCCTGTGTTCACAGGAGTGAATCTCTTTACTGGACTCAGTATAGACCTTGACAACAGGGTCACCCAACTTTAACACCATGCCAAACAAAAGGAACGGTGAACCAGAAACCGTCCTCCTTCATACTTCAACACATCACATAGAAAACCCATGTCAGAGACACAGTTCTTATGAGCAAAATAGCTTTCAAGAAAGTCACAGGCAGCTCAGAGTTTAACTCCCTGAAACTACAGTCCAGCAATTTCTTGAGACACATGCCCTCCCACCCACAATTCCCTCTCTTGTTTTAAAGACAGAAAAGAAACCATAGGAAAAATTTGCCGTTTTAAAATAGGGAAATATATACCTTAGAATAGCAAGATATCAAAATACTTTGTACATGGGTATGTTCTGATTTTCCAAAACACTTTATCTCTCTTTCATTAGGGTTTTGAAAGATGCTCTGTGTTGAATGCAAACAAACCCAACAACAACAGAAACAATCATAATAGCACAAAATAGAATAACACAATAATAATAACAAAAACAGAAGTGGGTTCCATCCCCATCCTATTTCTGTTGGGGGCTGGGGAGTGGCGATGGAGTCAAGAAGAAGGGCACAGCATAGCATTACTTCTTCCGCAAAGAGGTCATTGTTTTTAGGGTTATTTTACCATAAATAGAGCAACAGACTAGAAGTCTAGTCTCTTATGAAATGAGAGTAAAGCCATTCAAGCTGGGGGTTGGTAGCCGTAACAGGTTTGCTTGGGGGAGATTCCAGCTACCCTTACTGTTACTGCAGATCCTTGGATCTGTCTGACCTAAAGCATGAAGGAGTGGGTGGGAAGCAGGGCGCAGGCAGGGGTCCAAGACCCTGAGTGCATGGAAATGAATGCAGACAGCACTCAGAGCAGCCTCCATGGATTCCCCCCAGGGACTATTTGAGAAATCAGAGCTTGTGACTTACCCACGTAGACATCCTTTCAGAGAGCCTGTTATATACGTTTTCCCCTTTCAACCAAAGGCGCTCTGTAAGTTTAAAAACAAAAAGACATCTAGGATCATGACTGGTAACACTCTTTTTTATGTCTTATAAGTAGTTATCTGCCTTGTTGCTAAACACCTGGGCCAGCTGGAGGGTAGAAAGTGACCAGACTGAGAACCTTGCCATGGCCCCACGTCTTATCCCAAGTTCATGCCGTTGCAGCTGCAGAGGATCTCCTTGAAGGTGTTGCGCAGCTCCAGGCTCCGGAAGGCGTAGATAAGCGGGTCGATGACGGAGTTACACATGATGAGGACCAGGTAGGTATTGAAGTGGGCAGTGTAGCAGACGCAGTAGGGGTTGGTGGGGCAGGTTATTATGAGGACGAGGTGGAGGAAGAAGGGGGCCCAGCAGAAGACGAAGACCCCCAGCAGGATGGTGATGGTGACTGCCCCCTTCATGCAGGAGTGCTGCTGCGGGGCTGCTCCATCAGCGGGTGGCAGTGCAGCAATGCGCTTGACGTGCAGCCGGGCGAAGAGGAACATGTGTACGTAGAGGGTGCCCATGAGCAGCAGCATGGCAAGGAACATGGTGACCAGGCACACGATGACCATCTTGCTCTCAGAGTAGACGATGAACACCACACCGCAGATGCCGCAGCCCAGCCAGATGGCCACGATCAGGGCCAGTGCCTTCCTTACGGTCATGATGCTGTGGTAGCGGAGTGCGTAGAAGATGGTGACGTACCTGTCAACCGCAATGGCCAGGAGGTTGCAGATGGAGGCCACCAGGGAGATGCAGATCATGGAGTCAAAGACGTTGTCCATGTGCTGGATGAACTGGTCCTCCAAGGTCAGGTAGTCACTGTTGACCACGGCGATCATGATGGTCTCCAGGGCATTGGACACGCTCACCAGCATGTCGGCCACAGCCAGGCTGCAGAGGAAGAAGTACATGGGAGAGTGCAGGTTGCCGTTCCTGACCACGGCCAGGATGACCAGGATGTTTTCCAGCAGGCTGATGATGCCCAGGGCCAGGAAGACCTCGGGCTTGATGAAGACCTGCTCACAGAAGCGGCTGTTGCTCTGGTTGCTGAAGGAAGGGGCAGCGATGTGCTCTGAGCTGTTAGGAAGCATTGGCTGAGCCGAGTGCAGACAGCATGAAGCATTCATCGCTCACAGGCAGCTGGCTGATTGGAGTGGGGGCTCCAGCAGGGTCCCGATGCTGTGGCTGCTGCTGTTGCTGCTGCTTTCAGGAAAGAAAAAGAATCTCCCCCCGGATCCTGGTTTTAGATGCTTGTCCAGGGTACAAGCTTGTCCAGTGTTAGATTTTGTTCTTCCCCAGAATAAAAGGATGGAGAGAGGGAGAGAAAGAGACAGGTCGGGAGAGAGAAAGAATGAGAGACAGAGGAAAAAGTCAGCTTGAATTCTTACAGAAAACTTCCCTGTGCTTCTCCAGGACGATCAGTTTTAGAGAAATTTATCTCTCTCTCTCCCTTCTTAGCTTCCTTCTGTCTCTCTCTCTCTTTCCCCCTCTCACATCCCAACCTGGGAACAGAAAAACAGCCACTAGCTGCTACAGTTACAGCAGTTTTCATAGCAAGACGGGGGACGTGGTACCTGTTGTGAGGAGTGCGGGGGAAACACTCAGTTTTTATACATTGGCTGGAGGCAAACAACTCCTACTTAATCTTCAGAGCGGCGAAATGACCACTGAGCATAGGACGTCTTTCTGACTGACAGCAGAACCGGCTCCCAGGAATCGGACCCAGAGATTCAAAAGCAGTCTACTGCCCTCTGCTGGTCAGACCACTCATCCGTTCTCTGGCTGGGCTGAGCAGTTTTTGTCATGAAAACGGCCACAGCCATCCTTTCGTCCATGTATTATTTGTTCATTCTTTTTCTTTTTTGGTGGCAAACATTTATTAAGCACCTGCCATGTGTTAGCTTTCTGCCCCGTGCAGGAAATTCAGTGGTGAGCAAGACAAACACGCCATCCTTGTTTCTCCCAGACTCAGAGTCTGGGGTGGGAGATGAGAAATCCAGCAGTTTTATTACAGTGTGATGCATGCTTGAACTGGGGAATGCCAGGGGCTGGGGGAGCTCTAAGGGGACCCCCTAACCTGCTGGTCAAAGGAAGTTCCTGGAGGAAGGGGCTTCTAAGCTTTGACTTCAAAGAACAGAGGCGATGCCCAGTGGTGAAGTGAGGGCTGGGGTTGATGGAGAGAGAAGAGGATTCCGGGCAGAGGGAATAACATGCTTACAGCCTGGAGGCTAAAAGCAGTGGTTCTACACGTGGCTGTGGGGATTATCTTTAGAATGTGTTTCTGGGGATCGCATTTGACCTTCTGAAACAGAATTACCCAGGAGTAGTACCTGGGCAGGTGCGTTTTCAGTTTTTAAGGGGTGAGGGGAGAACAGAGCCAAGGCTGAGATCGACAGAAAAGAGAGCTTGGTGTTTTCCAAAGGACTTTAGTTCTCTCTGGCCAGAGTATGGAGCTGGGAGACACAATTTGAGAAATGAGTCTGCCTTTTTTTTTTTCTTTAAGGTGAGAGGGGCCAGGCTCCTGAAGGACAGTCTCAGCTGAGTGTAGGAGTTTTGGACTGTGGGGCAGTGGAGGGGCTGTGAGAAAGAGGAGGTGGGGTTTGCATTTTAGAAAAATTCCTCTTTGCATGGTGGAGACTACTGTGGGAGGGGATGAGTCAGAAGCCTGGGGGGCCAGGGCTGCAGAGATCCACAGGGAGATGATGGCATCTTGAAGCAAGGAGGTAGCCACAGGGCCATGGGAGGAGTGGACAGAGATGCTTAGGATATAGAGTCCTGGAGATTTGAGTGTGATGGGATGTGGGACAGTGCAGGGAACACCTGTGCTTCCTTCTTAAGTAACTGGGAGAACAGAAATGCCATTTGAGCTGGAAAAATGTATTTGTTGGCCAAAAGTTCATTCAGGTTTTCTGTACCATCTGATGGAAAAAGCCCAAATGAACTTTGTGGCCAACCCAATAAAAGTAAGAATTTAGCACCCAATTTTTAATACTTAGTTTATGTCAGATGTGAGGTTGGACAGGAGGATGATGTAAACTCGGGACACACTGAGTCCCCTTGCCACCCCCGTCCCCCTGCCGCATACCTGCACATCAATTACTGGTCCACTGATGCTCTGATTATTCAACTATCCACTAACTATGGATGTGAGTGTGACTGTGTGTGTATTAGACGGAAGAAATGTGCATACAAAGTAGACGAAAACTTAGAATATTTATGAAACTATGGGGTGGAGAGGTCTTATTGAAAATATAGGCAACCGGAGGGGGAAAGGGATAGGGAGTTTGCAATGGACATGTGCACATGGCTATACTTATTTATTTATTGTATTATATTTATTTATTATTAATGGATTGATTATTGCTTTACAATATTGGTTTGATTTCTGTCATACATCAATATGAATTAGCTACAGGTGTACATATGTCTCCTCCCTCTTGAAACTCCCTCCCACTTCCCACCCTTTCCCACTCCTCCAGGTTGTTACAGAGCCCCGGCTTGAGTTCCCTGAGTCATACAGCAAATTTGCAAGTAAAAATAGGTATTTTACATATGTTGCTGCTAAGTCGCTTCAGTCATGTCCAATTCTGTGCAACCCCATAGACGGCAGCCCACGAGGCTCCCCTGTCCCTGGGATTCTCCAGGCAAGAACACTGGAGTGGGTTGCCATTTCCTTCTCCAATGCATAAAAGTGAAAAGTGAAAGTGAAGTCGCTCAGTCGTGTCCGACTCTTCGTGACCCCATGGACTGCAGCCTACCAGGCTCCTCCACCCATGGGATTTTCCAGGCAAGAGTACTGGAGTGGGTTGCCATTGCCTTCTCCTTACATATGTTGCTGCTGCTACTGCTAAGTTGCTTCAGTCATGTCCAACTCTGTGCAACCCCATAGACTGTAGCCCACCAGGCTCTCCTGTCCCTGGGATTCTCCAGGCAAGAACACTGAAGTGGGTTGCCATTTCCTTCTCCAATGCATGAAAGTGAAAAGTGAAAAGTGAAAGTGAAGTCGCTCAGTCGTGTCCGACTCTTAGCGACCCCATGGACTGCAGACTACCAGGCTCCTCCATCCATGGGATTTTCCAGGCAAGAGTACACAGTGCTGTATTTAAACTGGATAACCAACAAGGACCTACTGTACAGCAAGGGAACTCTGCTCAGTGTTGTGTGGCAACCTGGATGGTAGGGGAGTTTGGGGGAAAATGCTGCTGCTGCTGCTGTGTCGCTTCAGTCGTGTCCGACTCTGTGCAACCCCATAGACGGCAGCCCACCAGGCTCCCGCGTCCCTGGGTTTCTCCAGGCAAGAACATTGGAGTGGGTTGCCATTTCCTTCTCCAATGCATAAAAGTAAAAAGTGAAAGTGAAGTCGCTCAGCCATGTCCGACTCCAGTGACCCCATGGACCACAGCCCAGCAGGCTCCCCCGACCACGGGATTTTCCAGGCAAGAGTACTGGAGTGGGGTGCCGTTGCCTTCTCCCTTGGGGGAGAATGGATACATGTATATGTATGTATGGCTGGGTCCCTTTACTGTCCACCTGAAACTATCACAACATTGTGATAATCAGCTGTACCCGATACAAAATAAAAAGGTTGTTTTTTTTTTTTTTTTAAAAAAGGATAGGCAATAAATTAAGTGTGAAAAAAGGCACCATAAACAAAGTCAGAAGAAAAACCGGAAGACTTGCCATAGTCAAAGGTTACTATCTCTTCATTACAAAGAATGTTTTCACATTAATAAGAAAGAAATGATTTACCTCTTAAAACAAGCGGCTAAAGACAGGAATAGAAATTCACTGAAGAGGAAATTCAAGTGACTGATAAATGTATGAAAAGATGTTCACCCTTCTGTGGAGTCTGGGAAATGCAAATCAAACTTCAGATTGAAAAGAATGTAAAAGATATCAAATTCAGCTGAGACTGCTGGGAGAATGACACTTCTAGTGTTTGTGGATAGTTTTTATCATTTTCAATTTCTGCTAAAATTAAAAAAAAAATGTATCTAAGTGTAGATCTCGGTCTGTGAACTGAGGGACATGAAAAACACTTGTATTTATTTTGAACAAAGTGACTTCATTTCTGATGCTAAACCTCTCATGTTCCAGACTGGGGAAAAGAAAATCCTAATTCTCATGGGGGTTTCTCTTCCTCACCCTCTGGGTCACATCCAGAAGTGTGTTTATACTGTTCTGGTCTGTGGTTTCTGGGGCACTTGTCTTACCTGTAAAGCTCAGACTGCGAGGTCTTTCCCCTGCTTTGGGCTGAGCACCGACCATCATTCTCTGCACCTGTCCTCTGTTTATAAGCATCCTTGAGAGCGAGCAGGCGGGGCCTGGCACTTCAGACCTGTATCCTCAGTTGTACCCTCATCCCCTCACCCCCGATGAGTATGGACGTGGTCTCCTCTAAGCTCTACTCTCTGCTTTCCTGGGGGAGCAGCCCAGACACAGCTACTTTTAAACTGACACTGTACTTTGTTTTCTACACCCGTGACTCTGCCTCTGTTTTGTAAAGAAGTTCATTTGTACCCTTTTTTAGATTCCACATGTAAGCAGTATCATACGATAGTTGCCTTTTTCTGTCTGAGTGTCCAAATATTTTAATCCTATGCCTTGAAAAAAGTTTTGTTTAGTAAGATTTACTTATTTATTTTAAGTTTGTTTTGTTTTTGGCCGCATATGGGATCTTAGTTTCCTGATCAAGGATTGAACTCACACCCACTGCAGTGGAAGTTCAGTGTCCCAGCTATTGGAATGTCAGGGAAAATACCCTAAGATTTATTTTTACTCAGACTCTAGGTTCCTAATATTTTTATGCCTGTAAATTTCACTTTATTTTTTTTAAATTGAGACATATATTCCAGAAAATTCATGATCTTGAAGTATGTGTTTCAGTAGGGTTTTTTTTTTCATGTTCACGAGGTTGCGCAGCCATCACCACTGTCTAATTCCAGGACATTTTCATAACTTGGTCTCCATTAGCAGTCACTGCTTGTTTGCTACTTCCCTCATCCTCTGACAATTACTAATATACTTTCTGTCCCTAGGTGACGGTACAAAATATGCTCATTGAGGCTATGTTTATCTTCTGGATCACAAAAGTCTCCATTTTCCACTTTTTCAAATTCAAAACAAGCAAAACCAACAGCTGTAAGTGGAAATGTAAATTGGGCCTGCCACTATGGAAAATGGAGGGTCCTTAAAAAACTAAAAATAGAGTTACTGTATGATCCAGCAATCCCACTCCTGCCTGGGCATATATCCGGAAAAGATGAAGCTCTAATTTGGAAATATACACACACCCCAGTGTTCATAGCAGCACCATTTACAATAGCCAAGCCAAGTGCCCCCCAAACAGACTTAAGAGGATGTGGTGCAACAGAATATTACTCAGCCATCAAAAGGAATGAAGTATTGTCATTTGTAGGAACATGGAAGGATCTAGAGATGATCACACTAAGTGAAGTCAGTCAGAGAGAGACAAATATTATATAATACCACTTAAATGTGGAATCTAAAAGATAATACAAATGACTCTATATACAAAACAGAAATGGACTCACGGACATAGAAAACAAACTTATGGTTACCAAAGAGGAAATGGAGCGGGGAGGGATAAATCAGGAGTATGGGATTAACAGATGCAAACGACTATGTTTGTATAGACACAGAATACTATGTTTACTGTACCTAAAATGGACAAGCAACAAGGATTTACTATGTAGCACATGGATGATATTCAATATCTTGTAATAACATATATTGGAAAATAATCTGAAAAAATATATATAACTAAATCACTCTGCTCTACACTTGAAACTAATATAATATTATAATGAACTATACTTCAATAAACAAAAACAACAAAAACTCAACACATGTAAATTCTTCTGTATTAAAATTCAGTATAAAAGTTATAAAAAAACATTCAAAACAACAAAACCACCAATCTTTTGCTCTTACTCTCTTGAGTTTCAAGATCTTATAAATGAGAGTGAGTTATTTTGTTTCCTGAACACTTCAGTGCAAGGAACAGGTCAAGGTACTTTCTTGTGCATGTCTTTTAAAAAGAACTTTCTTTCTCTGCTCTCTCCTGGAACCTCTTTTGGAAACTTAGGGTTCTATTTTGCTTCCCCAAGTCCATTTTCCTGTGGTTGATTGACAGTTGTAGCAACCGAGTCAAATGAATGATAAAAAGCAGTTTTCTGAGTCTAGAAGACAGATGATCCATGTTCTTCCCAGTTCTTCTGGTTACCAGATATGATGAATACAAAGCCCTCCATGGTATACAAAAAAATCTCTCTGTATTTCTTGCTTGAAAAAAAAAATCAATCTTAGCACTTTTCTTCAATCATAGAATTGAGTGCCCTTAACTCTCCTCACCTCCTCTTGTTCCCTTTGCCTGTTTAGCACCAGAGTCCTAGGTTCTGAGTGTTGTGTTTCTTGGCGGGGGAGCATTACCCTGATGATGCTACAGGGCTGAGGACTGTACCACTGGATTATCTCACACCAGACCTGGATGATCTCAGACCAGAGCTTCTTAGCCTTTTGCTGTGCGTCTGAATCACCCAAATATCCCATCAAAATCCAGATTCTGGTTCTATAGATCTGGGAGTGCTGATGCTGCTGGTCCATGGACTATACTTGGCGTATTGAGGGAAGAGATCTAGCCATTTGCAGGTATTAACAGAGAAGCAGTGCAAGGAGAGCCAGCCATGGAGTTCATGTGGGAGAGGAGCACGTTACTTTCAAAGGCAGCAGCGATGCCCCAGCTGCTGGACTCGGTGTGTGACCGTCACACAGGGGACTGCCCAGAAGCCTAACTCAGGCATCATTCCTGTTGTGTGGCCTCTGAGCTCAATGTTCTGACCTCCCCAGAGAGGTAGTGAGCTACCCAACATCATTTAGTAAATTCCTTTTTTGTTTAAATTAGCCAGAGAGGGTTCTGTTATTTATAACCAAGAATTTGACTCAATTTTGCATTCTAGTTCAGGTAAGTAGATATTGGCTATCTGGAAGAATTCCAAGGCTTCATCAGTTTGGAAAAAGAATTCTAAGTAGCTCAGTGGTAAAGAATCCGCCTGCCAATGCAGGAGACCCAGGTTCAATCCCTGTGTAGGGAAGATCCCCGGCAGAAGGAAATGGCAACCCACACCTGTATTCTTGCCTGGGAAATCCCATGGTCAGAGGAGCCTGGTGGGCTACAGTCCATGGGGTTTGCAAGAGTCAGACACAGCTTATGGACTCAGCAGCAACAACGTGGCGCCTGTGCTGATGAGGGAATGGAAGCCTGCCCACTGTGCCTCTGGCATCTTTGTGTCATACCTGTATTAGTTTCCTTTTGCTGATCTCACAAATCACCACAAACTTAGCAGCCTAAACTATCAGAAAATGTGTTCTCTCACAGTTCTGGAGGGCAGAAATAACCCCAAAAGGGGTTGGATGGCAGGGCTCCATTCTTTCTGGAGGCGACAGGAGAGAGTCTGTTTCCTTGCATATCTCAGCCTCTTGAGGCCACCTGTACGTCCTGGCTCATGGCCGCATCCTTCCGTGTCAAAGCCAGTCGGTCATGCTGTGTTTTTACATCTCGCTCGGACGCTGACCTCTGTCATCACGTCTCCTTTTGTAACTCTGACTTTGTTACTTCCCCACTACAAGGACTCTTGTAGGCCCACTAGGATAATCTAGGATCAACTCCCATCTCTAGACCCATCACCTTTTAAAAATTTTTTTATTAAAATTTTTTTATTTTATTTTTAAAAGATTATTGGAGTATAGTTGATTTACAATCAACTATTAGTTTCTGCTGTACAACAGAGCGAATCAGTTATCCAAATACATACATCTATTCTTTTTTTTTTTTAGATTATTTCCCTGGATAGGTCATTACAGAGTACTGAGTAGAGTTTCCTGTGCTATATAGTACGTCCTTGTTAGTTATCTATTTTATATATAGTAGTGTGTATATGTCAGTCCCAATTTTCCAGTTTGTTCCTCCCTGCCTTTCACCTTTGGTAACCACTTGTTCAATTGCTGAGTTGTATCCGACTCTTTGTGACTGCAGCACACCAGGCTCCCCTGTCCTTCACTATCTCCCAGAATTTGCTCAAACTCATGTCCACTGAGTTGGTGATGCTGTCCAACAATCTCATCCTCTGTTGACCCCTTCTACTTTTGCTTTCAATCTGTCCCAGCATCAGAGTTTTTTCCAGTGAGTCAGCTCTTTGTATCAGGTGGCCAAGGTATTGGAACTTCTGCTCCAGCAACAGCCCTTCCAATCAATATTCAAGGTTGATTTCCATGTAATCATAAATTGTTTTTTTATATCTGTGACCCATAACTCATAAGTAAAAGTGTTAGTCCCTCAGCCATGTCCAGCTCTTTGTGACCCAGTTGACTGTAGCCTGCCAGGCTCCTCAGTCCATGGGATTCTCCAGACAAGAATACTGGAGTGGGTTGCCATTTCCTTCTCCAGGGAATCTTCCCCACCCAGGGATCAAACCTGGGTCTCCCAAATTGCAGGCAGATTCTTTATCATCTGACCCTCCAGGGAAGCCCCATAACCCATATATAGACCTTTATCTTAATCTCACCTGCAAAGTCCCTTTGGCCATGTAAGGTAACATGTTCACAAGGTCTGGGATTAGAATGTGGATGTGTTTGGGGGCATTATCCCATCTAACTCGTGTTTATTCATCAGTATTTCAAGTCCTCTGGTGAACATTTTTAGCATACCCATAGATGCTCAGTTCTTTGGTGACTGACTCATTCTAATTCAAGATTAATGTATTCATTTATAATTATTCCTCTTCTTTAGAGAGCAGAATACTTAAGCACTTGTGTGTAGAAAACCCTGTCTTTATGGGATTCCTGAGAAAGCAAATTACTATCCAGAGGTTCCGTGATGAATTAGAAATCAGAAAAAAAAGAAAGTAGGAAGGTTGGGAGGGAGGCACCGAGTCCTCTGAAAGTCTGGTAATATATCTTTGTCTTAAAACAGACCTCCCCTCTAGAGCCTGTGTGTGTGCTTAGTCACTCAGTTGTGTCCGACTCTTTGTGACTTCATGGACTGTAGCCCACCAGGCTCCTCTGTCCATGGGAACTCTCCAGGCAAGGGTATTGGAGTAGGGTTGCCATGATCTCTTCCAAGGGATCTTCTCAACCCAGGGATTGAACCTAGGTCTCCCGCGTTTCAGGTGGATTCTTTACCATCTGAGCCACCAGGGGAGCCCATGAATATTGGAGTGGATAGCCTATCCCTTCTCCAGGGGATCTTCCCAACTGAGGAATCAAACTGGGGTCTCCTGCGTTGCAGGTGGATTCTTTACCAGCTGAGCAGGAACTCATTTTCTTCACATAGAGTATCGATTGGCAAACACTGCCAGACAGTAAGCCTTGTAGACTAGAAATGTTTGTCTGTGCTGAGATAGAGACATACTGGACCAGTGATTCTCAGACTTTAGCATGTATCAGACTCACCTAGAAGGCTTATTAAGACACAAATCCCCCTCCCCAAGGCCTGCCCTACTCTGTTTCTGACTCAGTAGGTACGGAATGGGATCTGAGAGTTGGTCCCCATCAGGTCCCCAGGTGATGCTGACTGTCTGAGGATCACATTTTGGGAATCACTATTACCAGACTGTAAGCTCTTTGAAAGCAGGGACCTGTCTGATTGGTTCACTGCTACATGCAGCATCGAGCAGTTGTTACAATATCATAGGTGTTTAATGCACATAATAATAGCTGCAAAATAGCTTTACCTACCATCTTTTAGACCTAGATATCTGCTGATATGGGGCTTCCCAGGTGGTTCAGTGGTAAAGAATTTGCTTGCCAAGCAGGAGACTAAGGTTTGATTCCTGGGCCCGGAAGATCTCTGGGACAAGGAAATGGTAACCCACTCCAGTATTCTTACCCAGGAAATCCCATGGGCATAGAAGCATGGTGGGCTACAGTCCACGGGGTCGCAAAGAGTCAGACACAACTTAGCCACTAAACAGCAACTGCTAATACACTATATACAGTTTTCTATGTGTGTGGTCGGCAAAATAACATCCCTACTCCCAAAGATGTCCATGTTCCCATCCCAGGAACCTGTGAATATTACTTTACTTGGCCAAAGGGGACCATGCCGGTGTGCTTAATGTTATAAACCCTGAGATGGGAGATTATCCTAGATCATCAGGGTGAGCCTAATCTAATTACACAAGTTCTTAAGAATAGACAAGCTTTCCCTACTGCTGTGATAAAGATGCATTAGAAGAGAAAGCAGGAGTGAGGAGATGGGAGGAAAGCCCCATTTGCATTTTCTGGTTAGAAGACAAACAAGTTCATTTGTTTACTTGAAGTTCAAGTTCAAGGAGCATGGGTGTCTTCCAGAAGATGAGAACAGCTCCCTACTGACAGCCCCCAGAAAACGGGGACCTCTACCCTACAACTGCTCAGAACTGAATTCTGCCAACAATCTGTACGTCCCTGGGAGGGGTTTCTGCCCCAGAGCCTCTCGTCAGGAAAGCAGCCTGCCGCTTTGTAAATTAATTAATACTTCCAAAAAAAAAAAAAAGAACTAACATTGTCTACTGTGTGTCAGGCACCGCAGTGAACACGTTGCAGAAATTAATTCATTTTTGCCTCCACTTTATAGGTAAGGCGAGTGGGGCAGGGAGGGCTCAGAACCTCCCCGAGGCTACAGCAGATGGTGGGGGAGGCCTGGGGTTGGGATGCACCTAGCCCTAGACCAGAGAACTTCTTCCTGCATTTCCTCCTTTAGTCTTTACACCCCAGCAGGGACTAGGGTGCATCCAGAAAGGTGCTGAAGGTGTGGAATTTAAGGAGGTGCTCATTCTCGGGGTCTTGTCTCATCTTAGTTGGGGCCCCACTTCCTGGTGCCCTGATGAGGCCGTATTGTTGTAGCAATTGCATTTGACAGAAGAGGAGACCGAGAGGGGCTGTCCCATTACTGGGCAAGGGCTGGACTGGACCCTAGGGTTATTTTCTCAGCAGCCCCTCAGGTGTGGCACCCGGCACACCTCTTGGGTTAGGACACGCTTTCTGCTCTGCATCCTGGTTCCGGGCACCTCCCCACAGTCCATCAGAGCAGCCGCGTTTGCTTGTGAGGCTCCCGCAGAATTCGGACTGTCCTTTGCAAGCAGCCATCCAGTCCCTGTCGGCAGAAGCTAGGAGAAGGCAGCTGGAGTCCTCGCTGACACGCAGAGTAAAGCAGAATCTCACCTCTCTCCTGACACGTGTGCTGCCTCGAAAAGTGTCGGTCACCCACACACTCCCTTTCCCTTCATTCTGCAGGAGGCTGGTGCTTCAGGCAGACACCTGGCATCTCTGACCTCATCCCTGCATTTCTCTCAGTTAGAAGTCAGGATGGAGTGACAGATCACCCGCTGCAGTAACACCTTGCTGCTCCTGTGGGGACAGGTGCCAGGCCCTTATGCCCAGAGACTCTGAAAGATAACTCTCTGGGGGTAGGGGGTGAACTTTCTTCCCTGTACCAGGTCAGAATCCTCCAGAGACTGTACAGTCTCCCCCTGGAGGTCAGGCTTACTCTGAGAGTCAGAGCTTCAGGTATCAGTGGATGGAGTAGGAAGGCACCTGAGCAGAGGTGGGAAGTGGGGGAAAGACCCTGGAGGTGTCAGGTCATTGGTCCACAAGCTCACAGGGTCCAGCTCCCACACAGACACTCCCAGACTGGGCGGTGCTTCTCTCCCACTTGAACGAAGATCTTGGCTGAGAATGGTGTCCAGCCCTGACTGAATTCCACTCCATGGTGTATTCTGACTTCCTTCATCAGCTTCTACCCCATTCTGCAGGATTGCAGGGAGGGAAGAATAGCCCGTTATCTCCTATTCTCTAGAATTGGGCTTTCCTATAGAACCCGGTGGCAGGCTGAGTTTTCTGCAGGATGGAGAGTGGGTGGGCTGGAACTTTCTGAGGAGTGCTCGCATGTGTGGGAGAGGGGGAAACAGGGTGGGGCAGAGGTGGGTGTTGAACCTGCCACTGTAGTGTGGTCCTCGGTCAGTCCTGCAGCAGCCCCGGAGCTGGGCGGGCTGGCAGAGCTGGGTTGACCTGGGGTGCGGGGCTGGTTTGTACCCCAGCCTCCAGAGGTCATCTATATGGGTGTCCGTTGCCCCTGTGAAGCCTCGTGCAGATGCCCATCTTCAGCTAAAGGCCTGTGAGCCTCAGAGAAGGACTCAGCTGCTTGCTTTTGGCCACCAGCTCTCCCCGCCACTGAGGAAGGCACTCATGGTCCTGGAGGGAGCCTGGGCAGCGTGCCAGCCCTTCCATCACTGCCCCGTCTGCAGCATCTACACGGTGCATGTACCTGAGAGCCCGCTGTGATCCATCTGCTCAGTCAGGTCTGCTTAAGCAGCATTCAAGTTCTGAAACCAGACATGAAGAGAAAATTATGGGGCAGCAGATTCCTCCTCCCAAACCCCAGAGAGATGCTCTTGCCAGGAGACGACAGAAACCAACAGAAGGAAGAGAAGACTCATGTTCTTCAGTTCACAGGCTCCTGGCTTATACTGACTGACAGCCGCAGAGGCTAGAATCTCCCTCACTAGTTAGATGATTTCTCTTTCTCTCTGTAGAACATTCCAGCACATGTGGAGTTGTGTTTGCATGTGTCAAATGTGCTTGTTCCAACAAGCACATTTATGTTAACGTGTTGACTCCAACACAATAACAATACCTTAAAAAAAAAGTATTTGGCCACTCTGCGTGGCATATGGGATTTTAGTTCCCTGTCCAGGGATTGAACCCAGGCCCCCTGTGTTGGGGGGCCTTAACCAGTGGACCACCAGGCAAGTCCCCAACAATAGCCTTTTTTAAAATATCACCCCGGTTGGGACACTCTTCTTGTCAATAATCCTTGTGTGCTCTGCCTTGAGGAGCCCAAAAGGGGTGTATGTGGGGGACCATATAATAAATAAAACAGAGTGTGGCAAGTACCATAAAAATGTAGTAGTTGAGACCAGGTTGCTGTGCTGTGCTCAACTGTGTCTGATTCTATGACCCCGTGGACAGAGTCACACCAGGTTCCTCTGTCCATAGAGTTTTTCAGACAAGAGTACTGGAATGAGTTGCCATTTCCTACTCCAGGGGATCTTTCCAACCCAGGGATTGAACTTGTGTCTCCTGCATTGGCAGGCAGATTCTTTACTGCTGCACCACCTGGGGAACCGCTGAGACCAGGTTAGAGGAATTAATTTTGACCATTTGATCTGGTTCCTCTGTGACTTTGGTTGGTTTTACTCAGAAAACCCAGACCCTGGTGCTGGGAAAGATTGAAGACAGGAAGAGAAGGGGACAACAGAAGATGAGATGGTTGGATGGCATCACTGACTCAATGGACATGAGTTTGAGCAAACTCTGGGAATTGGTGATGGACAGGGAAGCCTGGTGTGGTGCAGTCCACGGGGTCACAAAGAGCTGGACACGACTGAGTGACTGAAACGAACTGAACTCTGAGAACAGATTTTTTTAGTTGGTTGGCACAGCCATGGAAGTTTTATTGAGCAAGATGTAAAAGTCACAACTTGTAGAATCCTTCAGAGTCCCACAATGTTGACCATGAAGGCTTTCTTGTTTTGCTGAACTCATAATTTAAAGGAACATTGGTTGACAAAAATAGATGCCGACCTCGGAGAAGGTGGAATGGGGAAGAAGTGCTTGCATGCACCAAGGACAGCTGAGTTGTCTGTTTTGCCACCGGAACCTTTCTCCCTGAAGCAGAGGGAGAAAAATAGCTCTCCGATATGATCTAAACCATGGTAACATGAATGTTTCCTTTGCTGCAAATGGCTTTTTTTAAAAAGCCAAGGCTTTTATGGAAAACATTCCTTTCAAAGAAAAAAAAAAATGACTGGGTTCCTGGTCAGTGATGAATAGGCTAGGTTTTGTCAGACGTGCCCACACTTTTCTGAGAATTGAGATTTGCCTGATGGGGAGCACTCAGGTAACGACTATAACGTGACAGGCTTGACTGCATGTCCAAGTGGGTGCATTCCACGTGAGCACCTGATGCCTGGGAGCAAATGCAAAGGCTGAGGGCAGGTCTGGCTTTGCTGTCCTGAACTTGAGATGTTGTCACGGGCGAGCATCTGCAGAATGTTAGCTCCCAACCTCTGTTTCCCTGGTGCTTCCATGCGCATACACGTTCATTAGCTTTCTTCCTCTTCGTGTTCAGTAGTGTGTTTTGCTGGGTAACACGTCACAAGTGGACGTGATGAAATGCCAAGTGCTATGCATTCAGTCACATTCCTAAAGGGAGAAAATACATTTCCAGTAGGTTTTCCAGAAAAAACATTGCAATACTATGTAATGTTTGCCTCCAGAAGGACTTTTTATTATAGATAAATTTATAGAAGAGTTTAAAGACGTCTGACATCTTCATTATGTTGAGATTTCCCGTCTAAATGAATATGTTTCATCATCTCTCTCAACATTTCTTAATAAAATTGACATTTTCTGCATATATCTTAAAATTTTCACTATGTATTATATGTTTGCTGCTGATGTTACTGGGGTAAATGGGAGTATTTTCCTCCATTTATTTTCTGTTTGAGATTAATCCCACTTTAGGCTGTCTGAGGACTCTGGCAATGCAGCCAAATTGTTGAAAATCAGAATCCTGAAATGACCTAAATGCCAGCTCCAAACTGGTTTGAGCAGAGCTGCTTTGCTGCATCCAGTTTTCAAGGACTTCTTTCCGATTCTCATGGCAGCCTGCGTCACTCAGAGTGGCACCCAGGGAGCCACGATTCTTTACCATGAAATGGGACCCAGAACCCCTCACTCTCAGGTGGTTGGAGATAGGGTTAAGTAGCAAGCACAATGCTTGGCATGTCGTTGATATTAAATTAATGGCAAAAAGTGCAGGTTCTGTGTTCAGATCGTGTGGGTCCAAATTCCTGCAACCAGACGTTTCCTAGCTGTGTGTCCTTAGGCAAGTGACTCGAATTTGCTGAACCTCAGTTATTATCTATGAAATGAAGATGACAATAGTAAGGGCTTTGGGGGCAGCTACGGGAGTGACATGATAATCTTATACAGGGCTTATTGAGGCCCCGGTGTGTGCTGAATGCCAGGTGAATAAGCTTCCCTGCTTTGGCCACTCCTGAGTCCCAAGGGTGCTGAATAAGTGACCTTAAATGAAAGAGCAAGGGAGTGAAAATATTTAACTGAAAGAATTCAGTGGCCTCTGAATAAAACCTCAATCCATAGTTACCAGCTTTGAGTCTCTGTTAACAAAATTCTAAAAGATCAAGACCAGTGGTTCTTAACTGGAGTCTCTTGCACCCAGGGGACATTTGTCAGTGACTGGAGGCATTTCAGTTGCCACAACTAGGTGAGTGTATTACTGGCATTGAGGGGACAGAGTCTAGGGATGCTGCTGAACACCTCGAAGCACACAGGACAGCCCCCACCACAGAGAATCATTCCAACTCCAGATGGCAGTCATGCTCACAGGTTGACAAACTCAGCTCTAGGCTCGGATTTATTTCTGGTCCCTTAGGGTTTAAGGTGGGGCCACTCCAGTACTCTTGCCTGGAAAATCCCATGGGCGGAGGAGCCTGGTAGGCTGCAGTCCGTGGGGTCGCTATGAGTCAGACACGACTAAGCGACTTCACTTTCACTTTTCACTTTCATGCATTGGAGACGGAAATGGCAACCCACTCCAGTGTTCTTGCCTGGAGAATCCCAGGGACGGGGGAGCCTGGTAGGCTGCCGTCTATGAGGTCGCACAGAGTTGGACACGACTGAAGTGACTTAGCAGCAGCAGCAACAGTGATAAAGAACCTACCTGCCAATGCAGGAGACCTAAGAGACACAGGTTCAATCCCTGGATCAGGAAGATCTTCTGGAGAAGGGAATGGCAATCCACCCCAGTATTCTTGCCTGGAGAATCCCCATGGACAGAGGAGCCTGGCAGGCTACAGCCCATGGGGTCGCAAAGAGTTGGACACGACTAAAGTGACTTAGCAGCAGCAGCGTTTTTCAGATAGTCAGATCGTCTGGTTTTGGGTGCGGTCATCTGATCCAGAAATTTCTGGTGATAACTAGCAACTTCTAAAGTTAAAAGACAGGTGTTTGCTCAGTGGTTCAGTTATGTCTGACTCTTTGTGACCTCATAGACTAGGCTTCTGCCAGGCTCCTCTGTCCATGGGATGTCCCAGGCAAGAATACTGGAGTGGGTAGCCATTTGCTCCTCCAGGGGATCTTCCCGACCCAGAGATCAAACCTGTGCCTCCTGCAGGCAGGCAGATTGGCAGGCAGATTCTTTACCACTGAACCACCTGTGGTTGTTGTTCAGTCGCTCAGTAGTGTCCGACTCTTTGCGACCCCACGGACTGCAGCACGCCAGACTTACCTGTCCTTCACCGTCTCCCGGAGCTTGCTGAAACTCATGTCCATTGAGTCGGTGCTGCCATCCAACCATCTCATCCTCTGTCACCCCCTTCTCCCGGCCTCAGTCTTTCCCAACATCAGGGTCTTTTCCAGTGAGTCGGCTCTCTGCATCAAGTGGCCAAAATGCCACCTGGGAAACCTGCAGGTGCCTATAGGTCCCCAAAGATGCTGTGTTTCCTCTTCCACTTGCTAATTTTCTAGATGCCCTGGTGGTAAAGTACTGGTTCAACTTCTCCATGGATCAAATATTCCTCAGTCCTAGGATTTGCTATAATTAACCCCCGAGGAGATCGAAGCTTTTCCTTTGGAGAAAAAGCTCAGGAGATGAATGATTCATTCTTTCCAATGAACTATGGCCTCCCTGTGATTTTTCTTGTTGCTTCCACTAACTTTGCTATTCCCTCTTATTCACTGCTTCCTGTGTTTCCTAGTCTCCACTGATAGCTAAATTGTTCAAGAGCAGCAGGCAAGGCTCCTTGCAGTGATGAGAATCTTTCCAGCTGGGGAACTTCAGGAGAACTTGGCTGTTGAAATAACAAGTGAGTGACACCATGACAAAGTTCCTTATTACCCAGGGACTGGGGAGGGAATGGAATGTGAGAAGTCACCATTTAATTTTAAATGATACTCAGAATGCAGGAACTAAAGTAATGAGCATGTTTTAATTCATCAGATACTTACTTGACAGTCGTTTAGGATCAGAGAGACACACGATAGCAGAGACTGCTGGTTTGCCTTCCTCAATATCTACTCTCCACCATGCCATAATAAGATCACACACAGTGACCCAGAGCAAATACTCTGTTCTCAGTCCTCCTTGCAGCTGGATGTGTCCTGTGGCTAAATTCTGGCCAGTAAGACAGGAATGGAATGTGTGGCAGCTTCCAACAACACTCCCTAAGGTGAGCTGGTGAATGCCCTTTGTTTTTTCTTCCATACTGCTCTCTGAAGATACCTGTGATGGCTGGAGCTCCAGCCAACATCTTGGACCATGAGTACTAGTGCTACAGTCCAGGGATAAGAATCTGGAAAGAATTTGGCTCCCTAAGGACTTATTGACACAGAGCCACCTTACCTGGTCACCTCTGGACTTTTACTTGGGAGTAAGAAGAGTTCTATTGTTGAAAGCCATCATTAATCAGCCTCAATGTCACCCTCACTGATACTGATACCAGGAGACTGCAGCTACAGTTCTCATCTTGACTTCTGTACCTGAGAAAGTGCTTTCTTTCATGAAAAGTCTCCTGACTTTATGAAGTGGGTTTCAGAGGCTTAAGAATGTTATCCATGGAAAATTCCTATGAGATGGCAAAAAATGGGGATGTTTTACACTCTACAGTAGGTAACTCAAAAAAATGTGTTAATTCAGTGAATGATGTAGGGTGATAAAGCTCAATATTTATGAGCTGGAATCTGCTAGGCTCAGGCAGGGCTGGAATCCAAAATACCCTTGTTCTTCTCCCTTTACTCAACCATGACTTGAACAAAGGAAGGATAAATTGGCCAGGTGCACTGTGACTTGCTTTGTTGTTTGCCAGCTTTTCCTTGAAATGAACATCTGTGCACATTTGCCTGCCTGCTCACCCATTTAGCTCTTCCCAGGACGGACTTCTGCTATGGGGATGAAGAAGTGGGTCTCAGAAGACTGAGACTGAACCTCCTGGGCCCTTTGCCTCTGGAACAAATGACAGGAAACATCCATTCAACAGGCTGCTCATCCCTTACATTGATCTCAATGAGGCTCTGCCAATTAGCGTATTTTGTAAAAGATCAAGAACCCAGCAACAAGGGGCTTGTGACCCATATCAGGGCTTTTGTTCTAAGCAGCCACTTATCTCAGTTATTCTCACTGAGAGTCCTTTGAAACAAGAGCTTCAGTTTTATTGGAATGGCTTATAATTTGTGCATTATTTTGAAAAGAAGAGACACACATGGGCTGGGCAATTTCTCCCTCTCACAATTACCTTGGAATCTCTTCTTTTTCTTTAAAAGATCAAAAATTATAACAGGAAATAGGATTAAATGAATAAATTCCAAGGCACTGAGAAGACACTGACACCACTTTTGAGTAATTTGGCCTGACTTCCAGCTGTTGAGTGTGTGCCCTCGGTCTATTAATAAAACATTGTTTTTCAGTTCTGAGTCATCCAATTTTTCATCTTCTTTCTGGGTTCTGTCTGCATCTCTGTGTCTTGTCCACATGAGTATACTCCATTAAGGGATGTTTAATTTTTTCCTGTTTGGAAATTTAATTATATTCATTGTAGAAAAACAATGGAGAAAAGTTTAAAGAAGAGATAAATGACAGTGCTGGTGATGGTGGTTTAGTCACTCAGTTTTGTCTGACTCTTGAGACTCCATGGAGTGTAGCCCACCAGGCTCCTCCGTCCATGGGATTTTCTGGGTGGGAATACTGGAGTGCCATTTCCTTCTCCAGGGGGATCTTCTTGTCCCAGGGATCGAACCCAAGTCTCCTGCATTGCAGGCGGATTCTTTACCAACTGAGCCACTAGGGAAGCCCTAATGACAGCACTGCCTTCTTTATAATATTTTATTTTTAGTCTTGATTTTGTGAAAAACAAGATATATTTGTGACTAGAATTTACACCCCCTCCATGAGTTTTTCCTCCTGTTTTTCATTCGTTAAAGCAGGCAGAGGGCCCTGACCTTCTGTAAAGGGTAAGGGCCCTGTGGCAGGGGTAGGGTGGCTGGCTGAAATTGCCTACAAGACCCTTCCTCTGTTGTCTTTATTTTTGCATCAGTGCTCATGGACGGAAGGAAAGAGGGGCTTCTTCAGACTAGTGATGATTGGCCCAGGGTTCCCAGAGCAACCCCAACCTGAGCTCCACTTGGACTGGGCCAGGCAGGCATGGTAGGGCGGTGTTTCCAAAAATGTAATGCACAGTCAAATCACCTAGGGATCTGAATTGAAATGCAGATTCTGATCCAGCGGTATCCAAATGATGCACATGCTGTTGGTTCAGACCACACCTGGAGTGGCAGGTTCCAGGCTGTTTCAGGGAGTTTAGGCTCAAGTGTCACCCAGACCTGTAACCTTTTCTGGTGACAAAGACTGGAGCAGCTGACCTGGCAGAATCACAGTGCCCTGGCAGTGGGCACTCCCAGATACTGCTGTGCACACATGAGCAAATACCCTGGGGTTCTGAGTGAGAAATTTGACTAAACCCTGGAGGGTAGGTGGAGGGTAGCTGAGCCCAGCTGGGGCCGAATTTCTTAACACCTTTGCAGGACTAGGATTCAGAGGTAAAATTAAGTTGAATTATGAAAAATAAAGAAGTGTGCACTCTTTTTTTTACATGCATGAATTTGCAGACTGAAACATTTCATACTCTACCATGATGTACATTAAAGAAGCTTGCAGCATGCTGTATATACATTTTTAAAATCTTGTTTTGCTTCCAGTTATGATATAACAAACTATTTTCCCAACTCATGAAATAGTCTCTGAAAATAACACACCTTTAACAAGTCCATTCTAGGAAAGTGAGGACCTGATCCATTGTGTTCAGCACTGTCTTCAATACTCTGCACAGTTCCTGGCGAGGAATGGAGGCTCATGAATCATTTGGTCATTCTTTCAAGTGTAGACATGCCCTGATGGATGATTTCTCTGCTATTGGCCACTAAGATTGCTTTCAGGTTTATAAATCATGCTGTGGTAGGCATGCTTGGTGGAAACCTTTGCCCACATGCTTGACTGTTTCTTTAGCTATCTGAAGAAGTCAATGAATTCACTGGTCAGTGAATATGCAGAATTGAAGGCGAATTTAGTTCATCTTTTAGCTTCTCATAAAATCCTTGATTGCTCCTGCTAAGTCACTTCAGTCATGTCTGACTCTGTCCGACCCCAGAGACGGCAGCCCACCAGGATCCCCCATCCCCGGGATTCTCCAGGCAAGAACACTGGAGTGGGTTGCCATTTCCTTCTCCAATGCATGAAAGTGAAAAGTGAAAGTGAAGTCGCTCAGTCATGTCCGACTCCTAGCAACCCCACGAACTGCAGCCTACCAGGCTCCTCCATCCATGGGATTTTCCAGGCAAGCGTACTGGAGTGGGTTGCCATTGCCTTCTTTTTCCTCTTCTTATTGCTCTGCAAAAACCCACATAATATAGACATAAACTTAACTTAGTATGATGCAGATTCTTCTTAAAACTTACTCCAAGGGTTAAACCACTGAAATACTTGAATTACAGCTCCTAAGTTCCTATAAAGTTAAGTGTTAGTCATTCAGTCATGTCAGACTCTTTGCAACTCCATGGACTGTAGCCCCTAGCCCGCTAGGCTCCTCTGTCCATGGGATTCTCCAGGCAAGAATACTGGATTGGGTTGCCATTTCCTCTTCCAGGGGTCAAACTGGGGTCTTCTGCATTGCAGGCAGTTTCTTTACCATCTGAGCCACCAGGGGAACCCCTATAACATTAGACCAGTTTAGTAAAAAATTGGATATTGATGAAGATAAAGGGGGGATTTTTTTTCCTCTTTGAGTTGGCACCATCTAGTGGTACTTGCGGACAATACAAGAACAAAAACTGCTTTGGGGATTAAAAATGGCACTCATTTAACTTTGCCATCTCCAGTCCAGGCTACCTTCTATTTTTCACCTGATCATTGATGCAGACTCCCGGCTTGACTCTGTCTCTATTCTTTCCCTCCTTATTCCATCCCTTAGTTTGTAGTCAGAGTGACTGTTTTAAATTTGTAAATCTGAGTCATGTGTGCGTGCTTAGTTGCTTCAGTCATGTCTGACTCTTTGCGACCCCATGGACTATAGTCCACCAGGCTCTTCTGTCCATGGGATTCTCCAGGCAAGAATACTGGAGTGGGTTGCCATGCTCTCCTCCAGGGGATCTTCCCGACCCAGGGATTGAACCCGAGCCTTCTGCATCTCCTGCACTGCAGGCAGGTTCTTTACTGATGAGCCTGTGTCAGTTCTGTTTAAATCATCCAATAGCTCATCATATTTATGACAAAGCTTGATCTTTTACCTTGATTTGTGAAATCCTATGCCAGGATTTGGCAGATATTTTCTAAAGGGGTCTGCTGCTGCTGCTGCTAAGTCGCTTCAGTCGTGTCCGACTCTGTGCGACCCCATAGACGGAAGCCCACCAGGCTCCCCCATCCCTGGGATTCTCCAGGCAAGAATACTGGAGTGGGTTGCCATTTCCTTCTCCAATGAATAAAAGTGAAAAGTGAAAGTGAAGTCGCTTAGTCGGGTCCGACTCTTAGCGACCCCATGGACTGAAGCCTACCAGGATCCTCCGTCCATGGGATTTTCCAGGCAAAAGTACTGGGGTGGGGTGCCATTGCCTTCCCCGTCTAAAGGGGTCAGGTGGTAACTATTTTGGATTTGGGGGCACACTGTCTTTGCAGTTCTCCTCCTAGGCCCCGTGGTGCTGCTGGTGGGCAGTGTCTCTGTCATCTTTGTCCACAGGAAGCTCTGGGCATGACTGTAAGTGTGGGTGTGGGTGAACTGGACCAGATTTGTCCCAAAGGAAGCAAGTTCAGCAGGGGATCAATCCACAGTTCAGACAGGGTCAGGGCCCACGTATAGTTAGGAGAAGGGGACACACATCCCTCCGTACCCTCAGGAGGATCCTTCTAAGAGGTTTCCAACTCCCAGGAAGTATGTGGTGTTCTGTTTTGAAAAGGAGGGCTCGATCAAAGGTTTTCAAAGTGTATCTCCTAGCTGTTCTGTGGGCCAAGGGTGCTGAATGAGGCGCAGCTGAGTGGGTGGTATTCCTAGAGACAATTTCTAGGTCATAAAGGAATTCCCATTTAGAATAAAGTTGAGAAATCAGAGTGGAAAGGCTAGGGGAGAGGAACCAGGACCTGGGAAGAAGGCTAAGGGGGAAGAGTCCTATCTCAAAGGCTGCCAGGACAGGCATCCCAGGAGGAGCCCACCTGGGCACATAGGAGGCATGCAGAGAACAATTCCTGAATGATGAGCAAGTAATTAAATATAAACATGTTTCCCACAGCTCCTTCCTTTCTCCCTACTAAGTGCCACCCTCAGCCTCTGCTGCCTCCTTCCCTCCCTGAGATGCCCAGCCTAAGACGTCTCAGTTGGAACCTTCCATGACTTTCCAGATGCCTCCCATCCATGGAGAACTCCCTGCCCATATGCCCCTGAGGTTCCCAGAGCTGGGTCTCTATATGTGGTCCTAGGCAGGGATCATGGGAAGGAGCTCTGGGGACTGACTCAAATATAAAGAGAAAGGCAGCACAAAACAGGTCAGGTTCTCTTTTGTCCATCACCTTGGACTTGACCATGACCCACACACCAGCATCCCTGTACTGAGGAGTTATTCTGTCTTGTGTGCTCCTGTGTTCACCAACCCCCCACATTTTGAGGTTCTCTTTTACCTCCTGAGTACACAGGATCCACCTTCCTGGTTTTAAGGGGGAAAAAATGTATTCTCCTTTCAACAGTTTTGTTATAACTGCCAGAGCCAAGACAAAAACCAAATGTAGACTTCAGTTACTAATAATGTACCAATATCATTAATTGCAACAAACGTACCATACTAATATAAGATGCTAATAATAAGAAATTGTGTGTAGGGGTATATGGGAACTCTTTGTTTTATCATCTAAGTTTTTGTATAAATCTAAAACTGTTTTTGAAAAGCCTATTAAATAAGATATAATATTTTGTCTTCTGGTATCCCTTTGGGAAACAGTGTAAGGAAATACGTGGTGAGGAGGTTTCTGTGTTAGTATACCCACTTTATCTCATCTTACAGGTCTGAGGTTCCCTTCTCTTGCTTCCTCTGTCCTCTGCCAGAGCTCAATGCTAACCCAGGCACTCAGAGATCCCAGAGAAAGCTGCATTTTGCCGGGAGAAATATCAATAACCTCAGATATGCAGATGACACCACTCTTATGGCAGAAAGTGAAGAGGGGCTAAAAAGCCTCTTGATGAAAGTGAAAGAGGAGAGTAAAAAAGTTGGCTTAAAGCTCAACATTCAGAAAACGAAGGTCATGGCATCTGGTCCCATCACTGCATGGGAAATAGATGGGGAAACAGTGGAAACAGTGTCAGACTTTGTTTTTCTGGGCTCCAAAATCACTGCAGATGGTGACTGCAGCCATGAAATTAAAAGACGCTTACTCCTTGGAAGGAAAGTTATGACCAACCTAGATAGCATATTCAAAAGCAGAGACATTACTTTGCCAACAAAGGTTCGCCTAGTCAAGGCTATGGTTTTTCCTGTGGTCGTGTATGGATATGAGAGCTGGACTGTGAAGAAGGCTGAGTGCCAAAGAATTGATGCTTTTGAACTGTGGTGTTGGAGAAGACTCTTGAGAGTCCCTTGGACTGCAAGAAGATCCAACCAGTCCATTCTGAAGGAGATCAATCCTGGGATTTCTTTAGAAGGAATGATGCTAAAGATGAAACTCCAGTATTTTGGCCACCTCATGCGAAGAGTTGACTCATTGGAGAAGACTCTGATGCTGGGAGGGATTGAGGGCAGGAGGAGAAGGGGACGACAGAGGATGAGATGGCTGGATGGCATCACTGACTTGATGGGTGTGGGTCTGGGTGACCTCCGGGAGCTGGTGATGGACAGGGAGGCCTGGCGTGCTGCGGTTCATGGGGTCGCAAAGAGTCGGACACGACTGAGCGACTGATCTGATCTGATCTGATGACATGCATGCTGAACTTTTCCAATTAGTAAAGTCCAGATCAGGCCACCTAATGCGAAGAGCCGACTCATTGGGAAAGACCCCATTGCTGGGAAAGATTGAGGGCAAGAGGAGAAGGGGGAAACAGAGAATAAGATGGTTGGATGGCATCACCGACTCAATGGACATGAGTCTAAGCAAACTTAGGGAGATAGTGAAGGACAGGGAAGCCTGGAGTGCTGCAGTCCATTGAGCTGCAAAGAGTTGGACACAATTTAGCGAATGAACAACAACAAGGTCAAGCCAAGTAGGGTCAGAGAACTTTATGTTTCCCAGGGGATGTGAGGTGGCTTTGAGGACCTAATTGTGGGGAAATTAATACATGGCCTGAGTCCAAAGATTCCCAGGTGGAAGATGCTTCCAAGCGCATGGAGGATGCTGTTATGCGCCCCTGCCTGCCATCCTCCTTGTGACTGCATCAAATGAGGAGACCCAGCTTGCCCAAAGTCTTGCCTGGTCACACGTCACATTCACTGACTCATCAACATGGTGACATGAAAGCCCAGCCAGCACTCTGCCCTAAGCTCGGGACAACCCTGAAGGAACATCCTAGCACCAGAGCTCCATGGGAGCCCCGCTGATATCTTCATTAGGATTTTGTTGCAGCTCAACTTCTTCTATCTGGTCCTGCTTCCTCTCTCTCCCTTCCGCAGAAGTTGAGTCTAAAAGTACCTCTTGAGAAAATGACATGCTCATCTTCACCTCAGAGTCCATTTCCCAAGGAAACCAACCTGAGACAAAAAGGTTGTGCTGGGTACCAGAAAAGGCAGGGAAACCCTTTGTCTTCTAGGCGCCACACCAGTCATGGATGAATCGAACTATTTATATATACTACTATGTACCAAATTGCCTTACTATACCAAGAGCAATCAGAGTCCACAAAAGCATTCATGCCAAAGAGGTGTCTAATCAGATCTGTGTTCTGAAAGACATGGATAAAGAAAGAGGAAAAGATTGTAGGGCAGGGCAGGAGAAACTGGAGTAGCCTGATTAGGAGGTAATCATCTTCCTTTATGTAAAAGATGACAGTGGATACAGAGAACTAGATTTAAGACGTGTTTAGGAGGTCAAACTAACAGGGTCTGATAGGGAATAGATATGAGTGGATGAGTGAGGATGAAGAGCATGGGTCTCTTCTTGGTTTAACCAAATGGATATGCCACATACTGAACAGGGTTGGGCAGGAGAAAGGAACGTCTGAGTGTAGATCATGAATTTAGCCTTGAATGTTCGAGGTGCAAAGTGAAGATTTCCAGGTCAAAGGATATACAACTCTGTATAATGGGCTCAAGATGATTCAGTTACTAAGAAATGGAATCAAGACTTGAACCTAAAATATATCTGGTTCCAAAGCCAGTGCTCTTGACCATCATGCCACCAAAAATCCCTCCCTCTGAAGTCTTCAGAGCTCCATAGAAGGTGTGAAGATGGCTGGAGGTGAAAGGAAGCATAGGGTGATGGAAGCTAGAGATAAGAGGCTATCCAGTCTTCAGCAGGGTCCGTTAATGGGTTTCCCAGTGTGGAATTCATCACTTCAGAACAATGGGATAGAATGGTGGTGTCACAAGGGGAGGGGGAGTCTTGTCATCTCATAGAGGATGTCTGGGCCCTGCTCTGCATTCTGCTTTTCTAACACTTCTCCTGGCCTTGACATCCAGTCGGTCCCTGAGGGAAACGCAGGGATCACAAGGAAGCAGTCAGCGCCTGACTATGGATGCTTGGAGACTGAAGGGGTGCCAGTTGAGAGTGGGCCAAGAGTCCCAGGACACAACCCTTGTGCTGGGGTTGAGCCCATTCCAGAGGTGAGAGAGAAGCAGGTGAACATGAGAGCCCCTCTCTATTTCTGAGAGTGTTTTCTTCTGCACCTCCACTTCCTTACTACAGATCTAGCCCCAGACCCTGTACAGACAGGAGAGGCAGACCTCACTTTCCCAGGTATGTTTCTATGTGTGTTGCTTTTACCCCTTTGAGAATGTGCCTCGGAGCTCTACCTTCCCCATTCTGAAATGTACAATCACCATCTTGAAAACTCTTAACTTCTTTCCATCAAATTGTCAAAAACAATTTCTCTGCAAAAGGAGAAAAGAGGCAACTTCCTGTATTATATGCAGGGATCCACAGCAAAGCCAGGAGCCCACACCAGACACTGCACTAGGACTCATTTTATACCTTTGACCCCTCTGGAGTCAAAGAGGAGGAGTCTCTCATAAAGCTCAACTATAAAGCCAAGAGGATGAGGCCAGAGATCTACCTTCCTTCCTGTAGCTCTGCGGCCCAGGGAGGCCCCGCTATTCAACTCATGCCGGAGCTTTAACCCACCTGCCCATCATGAGCTTCCAGAAGTCTCTGGCCCAGACGACATCTCTGAGGATGCTAGATAGGCAAGGGCTGATGAAGAAGGCAATGGCACCCCACTCCAGTACTCTTGCCTGGAAAATCCCATGGATGGAGGAGTCTGGTGGGCTACAGTCCATGGGGTCACTAAGAGTCGGACACGACTGAGCGACTTCACTTTCACTTTTCACTTGCATGCATTGGAGGAGAAAATGGCAACCCACTCTAGTATGCTTGCCTGGAGAATCCCTGGGATGGGGGATCCTGGTGGGCTGCCGTCTATGGGGTTGCACAGAGTCGGACACCACTGAAGAGACTTAGCAGTAGGATTAGGGAAAATCTCTAAGATGGGATGAGACACAGGAAGGAGCACAAGCTTCGGGTGTCGCACCCCTTGGCTTTGGAAACCCTGAACGTTTCCAGCAGCAACTTATCTGTTTGTAGCAGCCTTGTCTGTCCAGTTTATGATTTCAAAGAAAAAGTGTCCCAGTCCCACAGTTTTTCCTCTCATCACAATCTTGTTCCTCTGACATGGAATTAGGAACTGTCCTCTCTCCGTAGAGCACAGACGTCCAGGCCTCTCCAGGACCACACTGACGCCGAACAGGCTCCAAGGGCCACCATGATGCCTGTCCTTGATTTCCCATCCTGCCCACATCTGCCCTCTCTTCTACTGGCTCTGCTGCTGAAACTCACAGGTGAGTGGGACTTCCCTCTGCTTGGTTACCATTTCCTCCCCACCTGCTTCCCTAGATTTTCTTTGAGGAGGGATTTCCTTGGCCCATCGTAAAACAGGCAGAATTTAGAGATCTAGACTTGAATGGCCTCCAGCATACAAAATCTCCCAGGGATTGTGTCTGTTTCACACCTTTGGGTCAGGTAAAGGACTCGTCCATGATCAGCAGGCTGAACAGAGCAAACACGACAGTTCTCATCCTCCAGCCACTGGGGACACAGGGTCTGTCTTTTCATTGGTCACCAGCACGCATACGCTACCCACTAAGTGAAGAAAAACATCTTAGAAAAGATGAGATTATAAAAGCAAGAAAAGAATCCACAATGCCCCCATCGGGAGAAAATCAGTGTTAAAAGTTTTGCAGAGGTCTGAGTGTTCGGAGAATATTGGTCAGAAGCGCACACTAGAGGTCTCTTTGGGTCAGTGATGGAAGCTGAGCCCTGCAGTCTCCCTAGCTTAACTGTGTGGTTTTGCCTCTATTTGCTGAAAAAAAAAAAAACAATTTTGTAGAGTCTTTCCCTCAAGGACATTGGTCCATGTTGGTAGAAGCTTTGAGTCTCAGTTGCCACAGAAGATAGCTTAAGGGGTTTAGATCAGATGAAGGAGGAAGCAGACCATTATCTGAGAGTGAGGAAGAGGTGGAAAGGCTTGGATCTTAAGGGAGTAAAATATGTGAGGCACTCACACCCACTGGAGAATTTTAACAGACACCTAAACAAGAAATCACACCAATTTTATACAATCTCTTCAGAAAATTAGAAAAAGAAGCCACACTTCTCAACTCATCTTAAGAGGAAATTACTACCTTGATTAGCAACAGTAAATAAAGATTGTACATAACAAAGAAAACTATAGCCCAATATATGTCATGAACTTAGATACAAAATTCCTCAACAAAGTATTGGCAAATAGGATTTAACATTGTATAATGTTTGGAGAAGGCAATGGCACCCCACTCCAGTACTCTTGCCTGGAAAATCCCATGGATGGAGGAGCCCGGTGGGCTGCAGCCCATGGGGTCGCTAAGAGTTGGCATGACTGAGCGACTTCACTTTTCACTTTCATGCATTGGAGAAGGAAATGGCAACCCACTCCAGTGTTCTTGCCTGGAGAATCTCAGGGACGGGGGAGCCTAGTGGGCTGCCATCTATGGGGTCGCACAGAGTCGGACACAACTGAAGCGACTTAACAGCAGCATCAGCAATGTTATATATTATGACTAAGTCAGATCTTAATTTCAATACTGAGAAAATCAATCATTATAATCCATCACATCAAATTAAAGAAGAAATAAATTGCATGATCATGTCAATTGATGCAGAAAAAGCACTTGACAGATCTAACACCTATTAATGATGAAAACTCTCAAACTAGAAGTAGGGAGGAATTTCCTCAACTTGATAACATCCACAAAAATCCTACACAAAAACTTCCTCAACTTGATAACATCCACAAAAATCCTACACTATACTCAGTGCTGGAAGACAACGTTTTCTTTCCAAGATAAGGAAAAATGCAAAAATATCTATCCTCATAACTCTTATTCAACAAGTGAAGAGAGAGAGAGGAAGAAGGAAAGGATATAGATTGGAAATGAAGAAATAAAACTGCAGATACTGTGAATTTCTACATAGAAAATCCCAAAGAATCTACTAAAAATCCACAAATGATCAATCAAATCAATCAACTCCCAGAACTGAGTTCAGCAAGATGGCAGGAAACCAGATCAATGCACAAAATCAATTGCATTTCTGTATACTGAAACAAGGGCTTCCCTGGACAGGGCTTCCTGGCACAGCCCGCAATATGGGAGATCTGGGTTTGATCCTTGGGTTGGGAAGATCCCCTGGAGGAGGGCATGGCAACCCACTGCAGTATTTTTGCCTGGAGAATTCCGTGGACAAAGAAGCCTGGTGGGCTACAGACCATGGGGTCTCAAAGAATCGGACACAACTGAGCAAGCACAGCACATACTGAAACAAGCATGTGACCATTTAAATTACCTCCAAGAAAGGTAATCAGTTCAGTTCAGTCTCTCAGTTGTGTCTAACTCTTTGCAACCCCATGGACTGCAGCACACCAGGCTTCCATGTCCATTACCAACTCCCAGAGCTTGTTCAAACTCATGCCCATTGAGTCAGTGATGCCATCCAATCATCTCATCCTCTGTCATCCCCTTCTTCTCCTGCCTTCAATCTTTCCCAGCATCAGGGTCTTTTCCAATGAGTCAGTTCTTCACATCAGGTGGCCAAAGTATTGGAATTTCAGCTTCAGCATCAGTCCTTCCAATGAATATTCAGGACTGATTTCCTTTAGGATGGACTGGTTGGATCTCCTTGCAGTCCAAGGGACTCTCAAGAGTCTTCTTCAATACCACAGTTCAAAATCATCAATTCTTCGGCACTCAGCTTTCTTTATAGTCCAACTCTCACATCCATACATGACTACTGGAAAAACCATAGCTTTAACTAGATGGACCTTTTTCGGCAAAGTAACATCTCTGCATTTTAATATACTGTTGAAGTTTGTCATGGCTTTTCTTCCAAGGCACAAGTGTCTTTTAATTTTATGGCTGCAGTCACCATCAGCAGTGATTTTGGAGACCAGGAAAATAAAGTCTGTCACTTAGGTATAAACCTAATTTGTATCAAGAGCTGTGTGAAGCAAGCTACAAAATTGATCAAAAACATCAAAGAAGAACTGAATATGTATATTTATTTATATATAAATATGTATTGCATGTTTATAGCTAGTAAGATAAATATTGTCAAGGTATCAGTTCTCCCCAATTTGATCTATATATTAAATGCAACCCCAATTAAAATCCAGCAGGTTAATTTATGGATAGTGACAGACTGATTCCGAAGTTTATATGATGGAACAAAAGATCCAGAATAGCCTACACACTATTGGAGAAGAACAAAGTTACTTTTCATAAAAATTAATTGAAATTGAATCATATGAGTGTGCACTGGTAATAAAAAATAAAATGTTGCAATATTAAAAAATGAATCATAGATCTAAATGTAAAACACGGAACTATGTAGAGGAAGTCTAGATGACACAGGGAATGGCAATGAGTTTTAAAATAATAGACTTTATATTTCAAGACAGTTTTAGGTTCACAGCAAAACTAATCACAAGTTACAAGGATTTCCCATACTACTCCCCGCCCCCACGCATCCTTGCCTCTCTGTTTTCAGCATCCTCCACTAGAGTGGTCATTGTGTTAGAACTGATGAACCTGCAATGGCAAATTATTAATAGCCAGAGTTTTCCAGAGTTTTCATTATGGTTCACTCTTGGTGGTGTACATTCCATGGATTTGGGTAAATGTACTATGATAGGCATCCCCCAACTTTATGGTATTATACAGGGCAGTTTCTGCACCCTAAAATTATCTGTGCTCTGCCTATTTTTCTCTGTTTTCATCCTAACCCCTGTCAAGCACTGATATTCTTATTGTCTCTTAAGTTTTGCATGTAATATAGTTTCCTGTCATGTAATTAGAATCCTGCAGCATGTGCATGCTAAGTCCCTTCAGTCGTGTCTGACTCTTTGCGACCCCATAGACTGCAGTCCACCAGGCTCCTCTGTCCATGGAACTCTCCAGGCAAGAATACTGGAATGGATTGCCATGCCCTCCTCCAGGCATTCTTCCCAACTCAAGGATGGAACCTACATCTCTCATGTCTCCTGCACTGCCAGGCGGGTTCTTTACCATTAGCATCACCTGAGAAGCCCCTACAGCATATGGGCTCGTTCTTTAAATTGGTAATAAACATTTAAGGTTCCTCCATTTCCTTTCAGGGCTTATCTGCTCATTTCTTTTCAGTTCAGTTCAGTCTCTCAGTCATGTCCCACTCTTTGCGACCCCATGAATTGCAGCACGCCAGGCCTCTCTGTCCATCACCAACTCCTGGAGTTCACTCAGACTCACATCCATCGAGTCAGTGATGCCATCCAGCCATCTCATCCTCTGTCGTCCCCTTCTCCTCCTGCCCCCAATCCCTCCCAGCATCAGAATCTTTTCCAATGAGTCAACTCTTCACATGAGGTGGCCAAAGTACTGGAGTTTCAGCTTTAGCATCATTCCTTCCAAAGAAATCCCAGGGCTGATCTCCTTCAGAATGGACTGGTTGAACATCCTTGCAGTTCAAAGGACTCTCAAGAATCTTCTCCAACACCACAGTTCAAAAGCATCAATTCTTCCGTGCTCAGCCTTCTTCACAGTCCAGCTCTCACATCCATACATGACCACAGGAGAGACCATAGCCTTGACTAGACGGATCTTTGTTGGCAAAGTAATGTCTCTGCTTTTGAATATGCTACCTAGGTTGGTCATAACTTTTCTTCCAAAGAGTAAGCATCTTTTAATTTCATGGCTGCAGTCACCATCTGCAGTGATTTTGGAGCCCAGAAAAATAAAGTCTGACACTGTTTCCACTGTTTCCCCATCTATTTCCCATGAAGTGATGAGACCAGATGCCATGATCTTCATTTTCTGAATGTTGAGCTTTAAGCCAACTTTTTCACTCTCCTCTTTTACTTTCATCAAGAGGCTTTTTAGTTCCTCTTCACTTTCTGCCATAAGGGTGGTGTCATCTGCATATCTGAGGTTATTGATATTTCTCCCAGTAATCTTGACTCCAACTTGTGTTTCTTCCAGTCCAGCATTTCTCATGATGTACTCTGCATAAACATTAAGTAAGCAGGGTGACAATATACAGCCTTGACGTACTCCTTTTCCTATTCGGAACCAGTCTGTTGTTCTATGTCCAGTTCTAACTGTTGCTTCCTGACCTGCATATAGGTTTCTCAAGAGGCAGGTCAGGTGGTCTGGTATTCCCATCTCTTTCAGAATTTTCCACAGTTTATTGTGATCCACACAGTCAAAGGCTTTGGCATAGTCAATAAACCAGAAATAGATGTTTTTCTGGAACTCTCTTGCTTTTTCTATGATCCAGCGGATGTTGGCAATTTGATCTCTGGTTCCTCTGCCTTTTCTAAAACCAGCTTGAACATCTGGAAGTTCCCGGTTCACGTACTGCTGAAGCCTGGCTTGGAGAATTTTGAGCATTACTTTACTAGTGTGTGAGATGAGTGCAATTGTGCAGTAGTTTGAGCATTCTTTGGCATTGCCTTTCTTTGGGATTGGAATGAAAACTGACATTTCTTTTCAGGGCTGAATAATATCCCACTGTCTGGATTTACCACAATTTCTTTATCCATTCACCAACTGAAGATCTTCTTGTTTTCATGTTTTGACAGTTGTGAATAAAGCTGCTATAAATTATGAGGGAGAGTGTGTTTCCGGCCTCTCTCAGCTTCTGGCGGCCTCAAACATTCTTTAAACTGTAGATGGTGTTTTCCTTGTGTCTTTACATCATATTTCCGTACATGACAACTAAATTAAGCTGTGCCTGAATTCCTGATTCACATAAACCAAACAATGATGATTAGGTGTTTCTTAAGCCACTAAGTTTGTAGTAATTTATTATTCAAAGATAGAAAAGAAATATGCTAGGCTTGAGAAATCATTCAAGAGGAAAAATCTTCTAGTTAGTAGAACTTATCTTACATATATTCTGTGTATCTTCCATGAGCTCAGTGTCAGTGCTCCCTGTGTAATACGCAAGAACACAGAACAAGCGCAGTACTGAGGACTAAGAATTTGTTGCATTGGGTTGAGCATCCATAAACATTACACATTGTAATAACTGAGATGTTTTCACATTGCAATAACCAATTTTATACCCCTTAAGGAAAATATACATTTCATGGAGAATGCAAGTCTCGGTGTGTATCTGGGCACCTGGGCTTCCACATGAAGAAAGGGAGATGCCTGCGTTTGAAAACTGTGCTCTGTATATAGTATGTGGGTTATCAGCACAATGTCCTTAGCTTTTGGCCTTATTCTGGTTGTTGTTGTTCAGTCACTAAGTGTTGTTGTTCAGTCACTTTCACTCTCATTAAGAGGCTCTTTAGTTTCTTTTCAATTTCTACCATTAGAGTGGTATCATCTGCATATCTGAAGTTGATGATATTTCTCCCTGCAATCTTGATTCAGCTTGTGATTCTTCCAGCCTGGCATTTTTCATGATGTACTCTACATAGAGGATTTCCCTGGTGGTGCAATCAGTAAAGAATCCGCCTGCAGTGCAGGAGACCTGGGTTCAATCCCTAGGTCTGGAAGATCCCCTGGAGGGAGGTATGGCAACTCACTCCAGTATTCTTGCCTGGAGAATCCCCATGGACAGAGGAGCCTGGTGGGCTGCAGTCCATGGGATCGCAAAGAGTCAGACACAACTGAGAGACTATGCACAGCACTCTGCATAGAAGTTAAATAAGCAGGGTGACAATATACAGCCTTGTTGTACTCCTTTCCCAATTTTGAACCAGTCCATTGTTCCATGTCTGGTTCTAACTGTTTCTTATTCATCTGCATACAAATTTCTCAGCAGACAAGTACATAGAGAAAAATGTGACTAAACTTTTATTTCACATTTTTTATTTAATATAAATCCATTCGTGGGTTCATTGAAGATATGTTTATTTAATGCCCACTATGCTCCAGTCTCGGGCTTCCCTAAAGGCTCTGCCAGTAAAGAATCTGTTTGCAATCAGGATTTTCAGGAGACGCAGGTTCTTGGTTCGGGAAGATCCCCTGGAGGAGGGCATGGCAACCCACTCCAGTGTTCTTGCCTGGAGAATCCCATGGACAGAGGAGCCTGGTGGGCTGTAGTCCTGGAGTCACAAAGTCTCGGACATGACTGAGTGACTAACACACACACATGCTCCAGGCTAACCTTATATCTCCATGGAGAAAGAAAGTTTCATTTTCCTTTCTACATACTGGTCCTCTTCTCCTCATCCCACATGGCAATCAAATTTGCGATTTGTATACTTTGGTGCCAGTACGTGTTGCTTAAGAGTGTGCACTCAGACCCCCACCTTGATCTAGAACCAGACCCTCAGAACATTTTGCACAAAGACAAGGAATATAAGAAATGACACACAGTTTCTTTCCAGGAACTTCAGTTGAAGAGTTCCAGGTGAACCAGCCTGAGAGTTCAGTGTCAGCCAAGGTTGGAGACGTCATAACCTTGCACTGCAACATTCCTGCACCATCTCCAGTAGGGCCTGTCTTGTGGTTCAAGGATGCTAGGCTAGAACGAAAATTAATCTACAGTTTCAATGGACGCAAATTCCCCCGAGTATCCCAAGTGGTAAATCCAATGGCCAACCAAACAGACTATTCCATCCACATCAGGGATGTGTCGCCTAAGGATGCTGGCATGTATTACTGTGTGAAGTTAACAATAGGGCATCCTGACATGGCATATATAGCTGGCCCAGGCACCTATGTGTCTGTGAGTGGTAAGTACAGTTTGACAAATTCCATCTTCCTGATTTTTAAGATATGTTTTAAAAATCTTCGACTTGTACCAAATCATCACTCTACACTGGATACTGTACCCCTTCATTCACAATCTGCTCTATAGGCTGGGATTCTGCAGATGGCCCTTCTGATCCTTCTGGCATCCTATGCCCAATATTGAATCAGGCTGAGTTGACAGGCCATGCCCTTCTTTAATGGCCACCAGAAACCAAATTAAGGACAATTGACATTCCCAGTTGAAAAGATGTTGGGTAGGTAAAATGCACGACATGTGTGCACTCTATGAACACTTTATGAACATGTCCAAAAAGTTAGAAAACTGAGAGTTGGAAGGCTTGTTTAGAAAAGCCCTCCTAGAGAGGTTGAGTCACTCTCCTACCACTTGACCGGACCCTGAGAATCTGCCCTGAGCATTGCACGCCAAGCTCTGTTGTCCTTTTATTCTCAGAGGACAGCCAGTGCTTCTTACTCCTTGCCACTCCGAATTAATTTCATGAAATACAATGAGATTAGGATATTCTCTGTTCTGCTGGGAAAACTTGTCTTCTCCTCAAGTTTTCCTCAATGTTTTCCTCAAGTTCAGCCACATTCCATGGCATCTAACTGGCCATGGAAAATTCACACATTGATTTCAACTTGAAAAATATGGGTATAGATAGTTTACCTGCCGTTCTCTCCTGGCTTCAAGAGTTCCCTTGTCTCCCCGCTGACATCTTAGGCCATCTGTGATTTGATGCTTTGATAACTTGAATGGAGAGATTATTAGCAGGACCTGATATCATGTGGGGTAGTAAGGTTGGTGGTAGTGGGAGTTAGGGGTCAGTGGTGCACCCTCAAAATTGATGCAATCCCTTGAGGCTCTTCTCTCTTTTTGTTGAGTAGAATCAACTGTACCCCTCTTCCCTCTTGAAAGTGAAAGTGAAGTCGCTCAGTCGTGTCCGACTCTCTGCGACCCCATGGACTGTAGCCCATCAGGCTCCTCTATCCATGGGATTCTCCAGACAAGAGTACTGGAGTGGGTTGCCATTTCCTTCTCCAGGGGATCTTCCCAACCCAGGGATCGAACCCAAACTGTCTGCATTGTAGGCAGATGCTTTACCATCTGAGCCACCAGGGAAGTCCTTCTTGAGGAGATAAGTAAAAGACTCACACTCTGCCTTCAACAATATATGTCCACCTGATTTTTAGGTTTCTGATTTCTTTACTTCCTCTTTCTCTACACCACTCGGCATTAATGTCTCTGCAAGATCAGTGACTGATTACCCTTCAGAGGAGAGGTGAAGGCCAATGTCAAGTTCTCTGGACATGTGGGGTGGGCAGAGGAGACTTGGATCTATCTCCAAGTGTATTGAGCAATTTTTGGCATTTAGATAAGAAGGAAGACATTTCTATGAACATTACCCATTCACAAACCCAGCCCTCTCTATCCATCTTCCTCTTCTTTTACTTAGGGGCTGAGGAATGAAATTGGGGAGGTGATTCATCTAGTCCTCTGAATTCACTCCCCTCTGCTAGCACTTGGGGAAAGAGCTGCCTGCACTTGCAGTGGCCACTCTAAACTCAGTGTGTGAACACTCATATATGTCACTAAAATGATGAATGATTGAGGCCCAACCTTGATATGGATCCAGTTTTCTTAATCCTGCCTAGGTCGGAGTAGAGGAAATGGGAGATGATTTTGAGTTTCTTTTCAGGAGTCACACATGAGATGTTCAAGGTGCAGCAAGCTGAGCTGTCACAGACTGTGTCACCTGGGGAAACACTCACTTTGAGTTGCAGCATACCAGATTCATTTCCAAATGGACCCGTCTTATGGTTCAAGGGGACTGGACCAAATCGTGAATTAATTTACAATTTTCAAAGGGGTCTCTTTCCCCGAGTAAGCCAAATTGGAAACATGGCCAAAGCTGGCAACAAAGACTTTTCCATTCGCATCAGTGAAATCTCTCTTAAAGATGCTGGCACGTACTTCTGTGTGAAGTTCAAAGAGGGAAAACCTGACATAGAGTACCAGTCAGGTCGGGGCACCAAGGTGACTGTTACTGGTGAGTTTGACTCTTCCACCTTCTGTCGTATGATATTGTGACAGTAATAATGTCCTCTAGTCATTGAACAGCTACATTCTGCTGCTGCTGCTGCTGCTAAGTCGCTTCAGTCATGTCCGACTCTGTGCGATCCCATAGACGGCAGCCCACCAGGCTCCCCCATCCCTGGGATTCTCCAGGCAAGAACACTGGAGTGGGTTGCCATTTCCTTCTCCAATGCATGAAAGTGAAAAGTGAAAGTGAAGTTGCTCAGTCATGTCCGACTCCTAGCAACCCCACGAACTGCAGCCTACCAGGCTCCTCCATCCATGGGATTTTCCAGGCAAGAGTACTGGAGTGGGGTGCCATTGCCTTCTCCAACTACATTCTGCTAGATACTGTCAAAGGTACAGTGTACGCTTGATCTTGTCATTCTCTCAGAAACCTGTGATTTAAGTTTTTTATGGGAGGAGACTCTGAAAGTCAGAAAGGTTGATGAGTGATGAGAGATATTTTGTTTAACATTCCAACATTCAACCCACCCCCAATAGCTAGGCTAAACCAATTAAGGTAATTTCATGTCCCATACTGGCAGGTGACTCAGATGAGACGGACTGAAGTCAATTTGTGTCCATAAGAGAAATCTGGGAAACTAATACAATTTTCTCCCCTGTTGGCTAGGAACAAGAAATAATTTTGTCCCGGACACTCCAGGCAGGCATTTTTTGGCCACGAGGGGAACCAACTTGAATAAAAATCTACTCTAGAGAAGTACAAAAATGTAAAGAATGTGGGTTGACAACATTGAATATCCGTATTGCTCCTGATTCCAACCCCACCTCTGGACCTTCAATTACAGGAGAGAAAACCTCTTCTTTAAGCCTGTTTGCTAAAGTCAGCACTGTCCTAATGGATGCCAGCTGATAAAGAGCATCCACAGAGCACTGAAGCACAATTTCCAATCAGTTTTTTCTGATTCTAAAGTCTTACTGTATTTTGTTTTTCTATTTTATTATGACCTCTGAGCAATACCCAGCCTGAGGAATGATTAAATTGGTGATATGAAAACATTACTGTTTATTGGGCATCTACTATATTCCAAACACTTTCCCTGTATTATTATAGTTACCTGCATAGCAACATAACAATGCCTGTCCTCACTGCACAGATGAGTAAACTGAAACTCAAGGAGATTCGGGAGTACAGACAATAGGGAATAGAGGTGAGGTGGGTCTGGGCTCTCTTCAGTATGCTTTATATTAGTGAAGAACTTTTTCTTACAAGGAGGAGGAACTTAATACACTAGTTTAATCACCCTCCTCCTCTCCAAAGAAAAGAAAGGAGTTGCGTGATCCTATACTTGAGGTGAGTTCTAGCTTCCGCTTCCTCATGTGTTCAAGGCATGAATCAAGAACAAAAAGTCTGGATTTGGACTCACAGCCTCCAAGGCTCTTACTCTCTGAAATTCTCTCAGCTCTATCGCTTCCTATATTTGTCTTTCTTGCTTGTATGTAGGCCTTGCTGCTGCTGCTGCGTCACTTCAGTCGTGTCCAACTCTGTGCAACCCCATAGATGGCAGCCCACCAGGCTCCCCCTTCCCTGGGATTTTCCAGACAAGAACACTGGAGTGGGTTGCCATTTCCTTCTCCAATGCATGAAAGTGAAAAGTGGAAGTGAAGTCGCTCAGTTGTGTCCAACTCCTAGCGACGCTATGGACTGCAGCCCACCAGGTTCCTCTGTCCATGGGATTTTCCAGGCAAGAGTACTGGAGTGGGGTGCCATTGCCTTCTCCTATGTAGGCCTTACCAATCCAATAAAGAAAACGTTGACATTCATTCCCTCATCTTAGCAACCAGCATGGTAAGAGAGCTCCTTTTTCCCCAGACTCCACAAATGAGTCCCAGTGAATCACTCAAATTTGCCTTTCCTGTGCCTTTCACTTGCTCATAATTGCAAAGGAGAGGAGGTATCAGGTAGAAAAATCATCAACCCATTGAAACAAGTGCTTAACAGACTGAAAGCAACATGTGTCTGCCTCCAGGTCTGAATTCTTCCTTTAATGTAGAAGAACGTTGAGACCCAGAGTCCGGAAGGTACACAGGCAGTTCTCTCACTCCCATAATCCTCTAGGTTTATGGCTTTGCCTTCTTCCTAATAAGAAGACCCCAGTTAGAGTGCAGGTGGAGGTGTGCATGAGGACAATTTAGAGGGAAATTATCGTGAATGAGTTCAATTTCCCTATTAAAGTACAAATAGGTACCATTTAGATGTGATAAATGAAAAGTACACATACATACAGTTTTTAAATACTCAGCTAAGTATACATTTGCTGTAACTAATTGTCTCAATTTTAGGGTTTAAAACAAAAGGAATAGACTTAAGGTGAATGACATGACAGTGTGAGGAGCTCCGCAAACCTACTTGCCAGTGAAATTGGCAAAAAATAATAATTATTATTATTTAAAGGAGTGACATTAGCAATAGAGCAGACTAGGAAGGTCCCCAGCCTTTGTTCTCCAGTCACGGGAAAGGATTCCAGTGAAAGCTGTAGGAGTGAGCAGTGTTTTTTATCCTCATACTCCTCCTTCAACCTGGTGTAGCAGCACAACTGGGAGGAAACTTTACGTGCCTGCTCCGCCCTTGGAAACACAGTGGGCCATTCATCCAACATTGTGACTTGTTTTGGGCCTGACTGTGGGATTAATTTCTGTATCGTCTGACTCAGAACTCTAACAGAAACAACAGCACAGTTTAGAAGTGTAGAAAACAGAAGCCATTGAAGACGTTTCATTAGAGCTTCAGATATTAGGCAGTTCCACAGGAAGACACAAACGGGTATAAGAGATTGAGAACTCCTAAGAAACAGGAAAGCTATATAGGAAATGTGAGATAGCTAAGCATAATGACCAACCTAGATAGCATATTAAAAAGCAGAGACATTACTTTGTCAATAAAGGTCCATCTAGTCAAGGCTATGGTTTTTCCAGTGGTCATGTATGGATGTGAGAGTTGGACTGTGAAGAAAGCTGAGTACTGAAGAACTGATGTTTTTGAACTGTGGTGTTGGAGAAGACTCTTGAGAGTCCCTTGGACTGCAAGGAGATCCAACCAGTCCATTCTAAAGGAGATCAGTCCTGGGTGTTCACAGGAAGGACTGATGTTGAAGCTGAAACTCCAATACTTTGGCCACCTCATGAGAAGAGTTGACTCATTGGAGAAGACTCTGATGCTGGGAGGGATTGGGGGCAAGAGGAGAAGGGGACGACAGAGGATGAGATGGCTGGATGGCATCACTGACTCGATGGACATGAGTTTTGGTGAACTCTGGGAGTTGGTGATGGACAGGGAGGCCTGGTGGTGGACAGGGAGGCCTGGTGTGCTGTGATTCATGAGGTTGCAAAGAATCGGACATGACTGAGCGACTGAACTGAACTGAACTGAAGCATAAACACAGCCTGTTGTTCAGTCACTCAGTCACGTTTGACTCTTAAGACCCTATGGACTGCAGCACACCAGGCTTCCCTGTCATTCACCATCTCCTGGAACTTGTTCAGACTCATGACCATTGGGTGATGCCATCTAACCACCTCATCCTCTGTCATCCCTTTCACCTCCTGCCTTCAATTTTTCCCAACATCAGAGTCTTTCCTAATGAGTCAGCTTTTTGCATCAGATGGCCAAAGTGTTGGACCTTCCGCTTCAGCATCAGTCCTTCCAGTGAACACCCAGGACTCATCTCCTTTAGGATGAACTGGTTGGATCTCCTTGCAGTCCAAGGCACTCTCAAGAGTCTTCTCCAACACCACAGTTCAAAAGCATCAATTCTTCAGTGTTCAGCTTTCTTTATAGTCCAACTCTCACACCCATACCCAACTACTGGAAAAACCATAGCCTTGACTAAATGGACCTTTGTTGGCAAAGTAATGTCTCTGCATTTTAATATATCATCTAGGTTGATCATAGCTTTTCTTCCAAGGAGCAAGTGTCTTTTAATTTTGTGTCTGCACACCATCTGCAGTGATTTTGGAACCTAAGAAAATAAAGTCTGTCAGTATTTCCATTGTTTCCCCATCTATTTGCCATGAAGTGATGGGACCGGATGCCATGATTTTTGTTTTTTGAATGTTGAGTTTTAAACCAGCTTTTTCACTTTCCTCTTTTACCTTCATCAAGAGGCTCTCACATCCTAGAGAAGATATATCCCCAGAAAAGACTTGAAAGGCCCCAGCATCTAGCCAGGATGATTGAAGAAGGCATTCCCCTGCACAAAGCCAGTCCATAAAGAGATGGTTGTTTTAGTTCATTCAGGCTACTGTACCAAAACAGCATATACTGAAAAGTTCATAAATAATAGAAATTTATTTCTCATAGCTCAGGAGGCTGGAAATCCAAGATCATTGCACCAGCATGGTCAGGTGAGGGCTCTCTTCTAGATCAAAAATCTCTCATTGTATCCTCACATGGCAGAAGCAGCTAGGGAGCTCTGTGTGGCCTGTTTTATAAGGCCTTACTACCATTTCTCATGATTTCACTCTCATGAGCTAAGTATCTCCTGAAGGCTCCTCCTACTAATTCTATGACATTCAGGGCATAGGATTTCAAATATGAATTTGGGAAGACATAAAAATGGTGTGTTCAAAGGTCCAAATTTCAACCAAAGACTGGAAAGCATACTAGGAAAACATGGCCTAATCAAATGAAAAAAAGAAAGCTCCAGAAACTGACTGTAAAGAAACTCAGATTGTATCTCAACTCACACATAAAATTATTTTCTAATTTTCCTTGTTATGGCTTCTTAGATACATCCATCATTTAAAAGCAGACATTTAGTTATTAAATACATGGAATTGTTTTAAAGTATCTTTGATATTTCTCATTTAAATGCTTTCTTCTTTGCCATCACTCTGTTTTTTCAGTCTTCTAACTTTATTGAGGCTTTTAATGGCTAAGTCAAATCTCTCTTGGTAAATGTCACATTGCCCTTGAAAATATGTGGGTTATTTTCAAATATCTTTTGATATTGATATCTAACATAATTCCACAGTGATAAGAGTATAGACTCTTTATGATTTCAATACCTTTGGACCATGAAATTTTTGCACCTTGTTTTACATCCCTGGGTATGTTCCAGTGGTCTTCTAGTTTATAGTCTATGGAAACTTGAGTAGAATTTGAACTTGAGTAGTATCCTACTGTTTTGTGAAAATTTCATAAATCTTAATTATGTTAAATTGGTTTATAGTACTCTTCAAGTCTACTATATCCTACCTCTCTGTGTATTCATTCTATTAATTTTGAGAGTTTGATATCGAAACTCCAACTAAAAATCTTAATTTATCTACTTAAAAAATAATTGTAATATATAAAAATAATTATATTACAATTGTAATAACAGAACTATATGTAGCCTTGTTCTGTATTTTCCAAATCTCCTGTAAATGTGTTATCATACTTTCATAATTTAAAAAAGAAGAAAAAAAATCAGCTGAAATGTGAAGAAGTATGGAGCTGAACCCAAACAAAATTATCAACCCGCAGAATCACAAATTAAGTAAATGGTTATTGTTTTAAACCACAGCAGTTTTGGTGTGGTTTGTTACCCAGCAGTAGTTAAACCATACAATGCCTTGCCTACTAAAATAAAAAATTTTTCATTTTAAATAAAACCTAAGAAATAGCTGAGAAAGGAAAGCACATAGATAAGTGGCTGATTCATGAGGATGACATGGAGGTCTTGAGAGTCTTGTGGAATTTTCCAGGCCAGTAGTCTATTCAAAGAAGCTTCAATATATCAGGGTCCTCAACAGGAGAACAAGTAGAGGCAGTTACGGGATTTACCGATGGTACCATGAAAGGTACTAAAGGCCATGTAGGACCAGCCACATCTCAATAGACCCCAAGTGAAAAGTGCTCAAGGAGCAGGTCAGACCACCTCTGAAACAGACTCAGACCCCAAGACAGTGCTTAGACCCAAGGCCCACCATTCCATCCAGAAAGAAACTTCAGTTTCCTCTGCACCCAGGACCACCTGCAGTAGGAAAGAAGAAGGGAAGCACTGAAAACTTGAGCTTTTTGTCCTAAAAAAGACTAAGTTAACCTAAGAGAGAATGATGGCAGCATATCAGTGCTTACTCTACCCCATAAATGCAACCATATTTTTATTTTAATTTTATAGATCAGGAGTGTTCAATGATTGTCCTAGGGTCACACAGCCAGATCTGGGTAAAGCCACAATCTAAATCTAGACAGTACAGCTAAAGAGGCTATCAGAACATGGAAAAGCCTGGGATTAGTTAGCAAATTTAATTTTTCCTTCCTAATGGGGAAACAGTGTCAGACTTTATTTTTGGGGGCTCCAAAATCACTGCAGATGGTGACTGCAGCCATGAAATTAAAAGACGCTTACTCCTTGGAAGGAAAGTTATGACCAACCTAGACAGCATATTCAAAAGCAGAGACATTACTTTGCCAACAAAGGTCCGTCTAGTCAAGGCTATGGTTTTTCCAGTGGTCATGTATGGATGTAAGCGTTGGACTGTAAAGAAGGCTGAGTGCCAAAGAATTGATGCTTTTGAACTGTGGTGTTGGAGAAGACTCTTGAGAGTGCCTTGGACTGCAAGGAGATCCAACCAGTCCATTCTGGAGATCAGCCCTGGGATTTCTTTAGAAGGAATGATGCTGAAGCTGAAGCTGAAGCTCCAGTACTTTGGCCACCTCATGCGAAGAGTTGACTCATTGGAGAAGACTCTGATGCTGGGAGGGATTGGGGGCAGGAGGAGAAGGGGACGACAGAGGATGAGATGGCTGGATGGCATCACTGACTTGATGGACGTGAGTGTCGGTGAACTCTGGGAGTTGGTGATGGACAGGGAGGCCTGGCGTGCTGCGATTCATGGGGTCGCAAAGAGTTGGACACGACTGAGAGACTGAACTGAATAACTGGCATGATGGAGGAGGGGGTGATTCTTGAGAAAATTTAGATCAGTTACAGAAAACGAAGATGTCACAAACACAAATGTTTACACAATCTGAGTGTGTTACATTTGGACCCCAGAAAATTGAGCTTTAGAGTGTTGCCTACAATTATACAATTAGGAAGTGAGTCTGTGCCCACCCTCCGATGCCAAAAGGAGGCCACTAGGGGTCTTGATTTATAATCAGTCCTTCTTAAGCAAATGTTACTTCCTCTATTTCCTACATATTATGAATAATGATGGATAATATGTTTTCCCTTTATATTATGCTAGGCCCTCATGCATATATGTCATATCATTCCTGCACTTAGGAAGGGATTGCTCCTGTCCCCATTTTACAGATGAGGCAACAAAGCCTTGAAAATGACAAATGACTTTGGAAGGTCACACAACCAGGAACAGGCAGACCCAATTCTCTATTTTTATTTTAGACTTTTTATTTTATATTGGGCTATAGTCAATTAACAATGTTGTGGTAGTTTCAGTTGAACAGAGAAGGGACTCAGCCATACATACACATGTATTCATTCTCCCCCGACACTACACTCCCATCCAGGCTGCTACACGACATTGAACAGAATTCCCTGTGCTGTATAGTAAGAGCTTGCTGGTTATCAGTTTTAAATATAGCAGTATGTACATGTCCATTCCAAACTCCTTAACTATCCCTTTCCCCTAGCAGTCATAAATCTGTGTCTCTCTGTTTTGCAAGTTCATCTGTGTTATTTCTTTTGAAATTCCACATATAAGGGATGTCAAACGATATTTCTCCTTCTTTAGAGGCAGACACAATTCTTAATCCAAAGTCAGGCTGACTTGAGGCCACACTGTGACAGCCGTGTTCATCTCCCTCCCAGGATGGCAAGGACAGGGTCTGGAAAAGGTCATTAAGGTTTTGACAGAGTGAATATAGGAACTACTGCTCAGATGTGAAAGCCGGAAACTCCTCCATTCCCCTTCTTCCTCTTGCATTAGCAGCTTTGTTTTGCTGTAGCGAAAATACTTCCCCAAGCAGTCCTGGCCACGAGAAGGCCTTTTATACGGACCCAACCTCAGACTCCAACGTCCATCAGAGAGTAGAATGGTGGTCAGTTTAGGGGACCACAGGAGGTGCCCTGTGCCCCCTCTGATGCCCACCCTGACTTGCCTGGCTCACTCATCTCCCCTGCTCCTGGCTGCTGGCACTGCTCCTTATCCTCTCCGGTGAGTAGGATCTGAGACAGAAGAGGATCCACCCCTGGCTGACCCCAGAGACAGGTGCCAGGAGGGGCCTGACCCCTACCAGATGGAGTGGGAGGGAGAGGCTGAGAATATCTCTGATCCCAGCAGAACTCAGACCAAGTGTCTGGAGAAGCAGAACTTTTAAGGCAGCACAGGGAAGCCAAGCTCCCAGGCTCTGGGCTTAAAACACCACGTTCTGGCTCAGATACTTGTTAGCCCATCTGCAAAGAATCGGTCTTTGGGACCTTTCTCTAGGGGGTGCTGTGAGTTATTAAATATTAATATAAAAATAGTGAGGACTACATAATTTGCCCAGCCCTGTGCAAAATGAAACCGCAGGTCCTTTGTTCCAAAGATATTAAGAATTTTAAAACAGCAATAGTAGAGCACTAAGGCAAGCATGAGGCCCTTCTAAGCTTTGGGCCCTGTGCAACTATGCAAATCAAACATCTGTAAGTCAGTGGGGCTCTGTAAAATGAGACTAATCCTAGGGCCCATCTCATGACTTTGTGTGAGATAATACCTATAAATACCTGGCACAATGTAAAGATTTAATAACTATTGGCTACTACTATCATACTCATGTCTCCTCTAAGTCAGGATCAGGCTGATTTAGCTCCTGAGTTTGGGGGCTTCCAGGTACAACTCAGACTTGGAGCCCAGAACCCTTTGATCAACCAGACAAGATGCGTGGCTCTCAGTGGGCTCGTTCTGTCCCCTGCCCATTTGGGTCTCTGCCCCAGGACCTACTGAGATCTAGATTCTGTTCATTGCACCTTGGGTCCTCCAGAATGGTCAGCCCCAAGAGAGGTTTCCTTGAGTAAAGTGTGAGTCATAATTCTTAGTAACTCATTTCACAAATACTTTGAGTGTCCCTTAGGTGTTAGGCACTAGGTTAGGAAATCACATATCGAAACAAACCAGAGTAAAATATATTCAAAATATTTGTGGAAAATAGTGATTTCTAGCAGACTTCCAAAAGAGAACCCCTTGACAGGGATCATGAAAACCAGAGCGTGCAGATAGAAAAATGGGTGGGACGGAATCCCAGAGCTGTAGGAAAGGGACTATCCCAGCTTTACACACAAGGCAGAGACAAAGCACCCCGGACATTTCCCAAAATCTGTGTGATAACACAGAAGGAGAATTGAGCAAAGAGGAGTGAGAAGGGGTGAGAGGCACAGCGCCTTATCCCAGGCTCCAGATTCCTCTCTGCTGTTTCACTTTCCCAGACTTGCCCCAGCTGGGATAAGAACTTTCAGAGCCCTCACCTTCTCCACTGCCTCTTCTCCATTAGTTCACCCCTTCTCATAACACACAGAAGCTTCATCTTCATAAAATTTTAATAGCTTTATTGAGGTACAACTGACATAAAGCAAACTGTATGTGTTTAAGGTGTGCAATTTGACACGTTTTGTGGGCCTTGGACACGTTTCATACTTGTGAACTTATCACCAAGATAATCAAGATGATGAATGAATCTAACACTCATAAAAGTTTCCTTGCATCCTTTCCAGTCCTCCTCCTCCCCAGGCAACTGCTTATCTGTCTCCCATCGCTGCCTCCCATCACTACAGTTTAGTTTGCACTTTCTAGAAATGTACACAACAAACATCCAGTACATACCCTTGTTTGCCTGGCTTCTTTTATTCATTGCAATTATTTGAGAGTCACGCATGTTGTTGCACATATCAATAGTCGTTTTTTGTCTGTCTACTGTATGGATAAACCAGTTTTTTTCTCCACTCACTTATTGACAGACATTTGGGTTGCTTGCTGTTTGGTGTGGACATGTGCTTTCATTTCTCTTGGGAAAATACTAAGAATAAAATGACTGGATCATATGGCAGGTGATTGATTAACTTTCAAAGACACTGCCTTAACGTTTTCCACAGTGATTTACCGTATTATATTTTCATCATCAATGTGGAAGAATGACATTTCCCCCACATCCTTGCCAACATTTGGTATGGTCAGCCTCTTCAATTTTAGTCATTCTAAAAAGTAGCATCTCATTGTGGTTTTAATTTGCAATATGCAGTTGGATCTTACATTTTTTGCCCAATGTGACAGTTTCTAACTTTTTCTGGGGATATTTAGACCATTTACATTTAAAATAATTTTTGATATGATTGGGTTTAAATCTATAAACTTCTTATCTGTCCTACTTGTTCTTTGCTCCCTTTTGCTTCTTTTTCTGCCTTCATTTGGTAATTTAATACTTTTATAATGCTATTTTCTGTCTTTTATTGGCTTATTAGCTGTGATTTTATTTTGTAATTTAGTGATTGCTTTAGGGTTTACAATGTATTAATACCTCTTTATAAACATCTAACTTAAGTGATATCATACCATTTCACATATAGTATAAGAACCTTATGACGGTATACTAACATCCTCCCCACCCCAATCATTATTCTATTGTTAACTTGACTTATACATGCATTATGAGCCTCACTCTAGAATGTTATTATATTTTATTATTTGGGGCCTTGTTTTTCAGATTTGCTACATGGGAGAGAGTACTTCTCTCTAGGCAGAGTACTCTCTTCTGTGTAGTCTACCCATGACCCTGTTGATGAGGAGTTTTTCCAGTTTTACAGATGGGAACAGACATTCTCGGTGCTCTGCTGAGTGATGGGCACGATTTAATGCACATGTGTGAGGAAACTGCTGAGGGCAGGGAAATGAGCACCAGCAGGAATTAGAGAGGATGAGGTCTCACCACTCATATAGTGGTGTTTGGGGTGAGTATTGAAGAGGGGCTAAAAGCCTCTTGATGAAAGTGAAAGTGGAGAGTGAAAAGGTTGGCTTAAAGCTCAACATTCAGAAAACGAAGATCATGGCATCTGGTCCCATCACTACATGGGAAATAGATGGAGAAACAGTGGAAACAGTGTCAGATTTTATTTTTCTGGGCTCCAAAATCACTGCAGATGGTGACTGCAGCCATGAAATTAAAAGACGCTTACTCTTTGGAAGAAAAGTTATGACCAACCTAGATAGCATATTCAAAAGCAGAGACATTACTTTGCCAACAAAGGTTCGCCTAGTCAAGGCTATGGTCTTTCCTGTGGTCATGTATGGATGCGAGAGCTGGACTGTGAAGAAGGCTGAGCACCGAAGAATTGATGCTTTTGAACTGTGGTGTTGGAGAAGACTCTTGAGAGTCCCTCGGACTGCAAGGAGATCCAACCAGTCCATTCTGAAGGAGATCAGCCCTGGGATTTCTTTGGAAGGAATGATGCTGAAGCTGAAACTCCAGTATTTTGGCCACCTCATGCGAAGAGTTGACTCATTGGAGAAGACTCTGATGCTGGGAGGGATTGGGGGCAGGAGGAGAAGGGGACGACAGAGGATGAGATGGCTGGATGGCATTACTGACTCGATGGATGTGAGTCTGAGTGACCTCCGGGAGTTGGTGATGGACAGGGAGGCCTGGCATGCTGCAGTTCATGGGGTCGCAAAGAGTCGGACACGACTGAACAACTGATCTGATCTGATCTGATTGCTGAACTTCCTGGAACTAAGGACTCCAAGGACAAACAGAATCCCTGGGACTGAACATGGGGTGTCCCTTGGTTACAACTGTGAGGCAGTGCTTAGTGGCTAATGGCACATACCTCACTGAAGATGGGAGGGGAATGAATTTTGAATTCCACAACCCTTCCCCAGATCCTCTTAGAAGGGAATGTTTGCTCCACTTTCTACTCCCCTCCTGCACTGAAAACTAAGAAACACCATGATACAAACTTAAGACCTGGAATGAGACTGAGTTATTCCCAAGGCCTGATGAAAGCACAGGTGAAGGGAAACTCGGAGCACAAAGCTGATGACCCCATGGTGAACTTATTACTTGTAAGTTCTCCATTTTATAGCCCTGCTCTCTCTCTCTCTCCAACCAGCTGCTTCACCTCCTCTTTCACTTCCCTCTCCAACAACACCCCTCGAATGTTCTAAGCAATTTGTTCTTGACCAGTTAATGGGTGGTTTATGTTAAGTTTGCCTCTTAGGACTCCAAGTTCCTCTAGCCTTGCACGAAGCCTTTTTTCCTCTGTTGCAGGAGTTTCTGAGCAGAGCAAGGGGAGTAAGTGGCAGGTGCTGCAGCCCGAGGGCCCCATGCTGGTGGCAGAAGGGGAGACACTCCTGCTGAGATGTACAGTAGTCGGCTCCTGCACTGATGACATGATAAAGTGGGTCAAGGTGAGCAACCAGGACCAGCAAGAAATTTACAACTTCAAGCATGGCTTCTTCCCCGGGGTGATGCCTATGATCCAGAAGATGCTGGAGCCGCTTAATTGCGACTATTCCATCTATATCCACAATGTCACCAGGAAACACGTTGGAACCTATCACTGTGTGAGATCTGATGGCTCAAGTGAGCACTCAGGAAAGATGCTGGATGGAGGCACCTCCGTGCTTGTGAAGGGTGAGTATCAGGCCCTGCAGGTCACAACCTTCTGCTCTGATCTATCTCCCTTCACCCGCATCATTCACCTTTACCCACAATCAAGCTCTGCTCGCAAAACCTCAGTGACATACAACAATTCATATGTCTCACTCACACATTTATAGGCAGCTGGGCTGCTTCTATTCTGCATGTCTTATTCCAGGGCCCAGACTGGCCAGAGTACATATTTCTCATGGAGATAGCAGAAGCACAGAGGAAAAGTCCCAACACCTTAAGCACATTTCAAGCTTCTACTTGTGTGTCTGCTGTTAATAAAAAATAGCCCATTGGCTAAAGTAAGTCACATGGCTAAGGTCAAAGGTAAGAGGCAAGGAAGTATACCCAACCACCGTGAGGCCACGGTAAGAGTTTGGATGTGCCACGCCTTCAGAGGAGAGTCAAGAACTGGGGCTGATCATTTAATCCACAGGTAACGAGTCATGCCATCTCTAAGTCCACCAGTGGTGACCTGGACATCCATATGGTCTGTCATTCAATAGGAATGTGTTCTTAACTTAGTCATTTCAGGTCAACATCCTTCAAGTGCTTAATTTGTGAAACAGGCAATATAATTCCTATTTCAAAGGATATTCAGGTGATGAAATAGAAGAATTGATGTTTGTGAAACCCCTGTAAATTGTTGACTTGGAGAGTATCTGTGTGTGTGTGTGTCAGGGTAAGGGGTGGAGGCGGGGAGTTCATTTTATCTTAATGCAAACATTTCAGAAACCCTTCTCTGACTCCTTTCAAGCTTCTCTTGGTCCTGAAGCCTTCGGGGTTTCCAACCTCAGAAGAAGTTTCTAAGCCACCTCCACCACCACACTGAGAACTCTAGGGCATGGCATTTATGTTTTGCTGAGCTTTCTTTTCCCCAGTCCTAGCATCAGCACATAGTAGGTACTGAGAACTTCTTTACTGAGTGAATCAGCTATTGAACAATGAGGGAATGTGGGAGGGAGTAGCTGAGTGAAAAAAAAACAGGGGAAAGAAAGGGAGGAAATCAGTGAACTGTGGAGGGAGAGAGAGAACAATAACATCCTCTCTTTGGATTTAGGACCTGGGAATACAGGATCAGACCTCTGGATCATCCAACCCCAAGAACTGGTGTTGGCAACCCCTGGAGACACCGTCTTTCTGAATTGCACAGTGCTTGGAGTTGGTCCCCCAGGACCCATCAGGTGGTTTCGGGGGACTGGTCTGAGCCGGGAGGCCATCTACAACTTTAGAGGCATCTCCTACTCCAACGTAACTGCGGTCCAGGCCTCCAACAATGATTTCAGCATTCTTCTGCATGGCGTCTCCACCGAGCATGCAGGAACTTACTATTGTGTAAAGTTTCAGAATAAACTCAACAGGCAGTACCTATCCGGACAGGGCACCAGGTTGAGAGTCAAAGGTGAGACAGGTAGTCAAGGAAGTGTTGGGGGACAGAGGGAGGTGGTTCACCAAGAAATTTTTACCGTGTCACAAGCTCTTTTTAGCCTCAAAGTCATTTACATAGGCTATTAATGCTTTCTCCTTTCCTATGGAGAATTTCTACTCATCCTTCAGGGCCCAGGATAAATAGCCCCTCCTCTGTGAAGTCTTCTCCTTCTCCCAGGCAGAGTTGATTTCTCCCCATTCTGGGCCCCACAGGGCTTTGTACAGACTCTTAGTGATTCAACAAACATGCATGCGTGCCTTTGACGGCCACACACTGGGTGCTGCAGATACAGAAACGGAGCAGGCATTGTCCCTATTCCAGAGATGCTCAACCAGGTCTGACTAGTCCTTCATAGTTACTGGGCTTGACTTCTAGTCCCTATCTCAGGCGGAAACTCACAGGCTCATCTCCCCAGCTACTAACACAGGGGCTCAGGAAATGGAGGGAAAGAAAGAAAGGGGAGTGTGAGACCACTTCTCTTCCTTGCAGCAAATCACACTTCTCTCAAAGAGCCAACCAAGATATTTCTATCAGGTGAGTATACCTACCTCCAGTGGCATTAACCAGTCCCCCACAGGTAAGTGGGGCCAGAGAGGGCTTGGCCATGGGAGATGAGCAGCCTCAGACATCTAGGCCCTCCTGCCACAAAGACGGTTCCCATGACTCCATCTCAACTGCACAAGCAGAACCCAGAGAACCAGAGTAAAGTTCAATCAAAGGAAGTACATTCCAACAGTCAGTGCGGACTGCTCAGTGGGCAGTCTGGCAGCGAGGTCTTGAGCTCCCCCTGAGTCAGAACAAGGATACACTGTAGAGCTGTGCAGAACAGAGCTGGAGAACATGGCTTTGTAGCCAGGCTCCCTGGATTGAGCACCCTTCTAGCTCTTTGAGTCTCTGGTGTCCTGCTCTGTGATCTGGTAGGGGAAAGGGAGATAAAAATCAGAGAGCTTATGTCACGGAACTATATACAGATCCAATGGGGCAAGTGCCCAGAACTGTGCCTATCACATAGCCCCAAGGGCACTTGATGATTGGGGGATGAATTTGGGATTGAGGTGACCAGGTTAGCTTTCCAGATGCTCAGTCCTGTTCCTGCTATCCTTGGGAGGTAGACCACTTGGTCCCATCACTATTTTGACACATGTGGCCCTGAGCAAATTACTCCCCCACTCTGGGTCTGTTTCCTCATCTATACAAATTGGATTGTTAGCTTACTTTGCAAGATTAGTTTGAGGATTATATAAAGCATTTAGGATATGCTTAGCTTGGTCCCAGGACAGAGGAGTTGAGCAGCAAAGAATGAAAGACATTTTCTATTGTTATCAGAGGTCAGGGATGCTGTCAAGATGATTAAGGGTACAAGTAGGATATTGGGCAAAGGCTCTTTGAGCCTGAAACAGGAGGAAGGGAGGTCTATGATCTCTTGAGCTGAGAAGGGATATGGCCCCGTAGGCTATACAGCAGCTAGGCTCAGCTTCACCATAGGGGCACTGAGTTGTGGGCTGTTGGGGGCTCACCCAGGGTCCTTCCTGAGCTTTCCTCTGTGTCCCCCAGGGCTCATGTCTGTCCTCACACTTGCGGTCCTGGGACTGAAAACAGTGACCTTGGCTGCACTCTTGCTGGCCCTGGTTATCTGCTGCAGAAGCCCTTGACAAGAAGACATCAGAACTCCAGGCCCAGAAGAGGTGTGCTCGTCTTAGTATGGGTCATGGATGACTGGTCAGCCCTAGAGTGGGTCCTCGGAGAGAGGGCCCAGGAGTCCCTGATCATTTCTCTGCCTCCCAGCTGCCCCTCCCTCCCCCCCAGCTGCCTTCAAGCCTCACGATGAACTCCAGGATCCTGATTCCTGTTCACCTGGTCAAGTTCTCTATTTGGCACTGGGCTCCACTCTGTTTGCTTTTGTCTCACTGTATTTCACTGTTTTATGAATCCAGGGTAGCCAAGGTGTGAGCTAAGAGGCTGGAAGAAGATGTGAGGAGCCGTAGGAACTGTAGACATGTTTATTCTCTCCTCTCGTGGCTGACCCAGCAGACAAAGCCCTAATGCAGCCTCACTGCCATGATGTTAGCAGCCATAACATAGCCCCAAGGGCTTTCTCAGGTAGAGTTTATGTGCTTACAGAACAAACGTAGCCCGTGGCCAAGAGAGTACCTCCTGACACGTGTGTGCAGTGCTATAAGTGACCTCAGCTGTTACGTAATTATTATTTACAAAAAGTGAGGCAAGAGTGAGAGGATGTGGGATGAGGGAGCCTAATCACTCCATCTTTACCACTTTGCTCTTTCCCTACAGCCTTCCTTTCTCTTCTCAGCCTGTTCAAACCCTCCTTGTCTTTTAAGGTCTTGCCCAGGTCTCTCCTCGAGGCCTCTGCTCCTGTTGCAGCCCCTTTTGGAGGGCCCACCCTCTTGCTCCCTATCCTACATTTTCTCTTCCTTCAAGATCCAACTTGAGAGTCCTTCCCAGAAGGTTTCCCTGAGTGACTCTGAGCTGGCCCAGCCAGACTACCTGTGCCCCTCCATCTATATCCTTTCTTCCTCCTTTTCTGCCTACATTCTTTCTTCACCCTGGCTGGCTTAGGTGGCTATAATAGTTAGAATTCAGGTTTGGCAACTTTGACAAAACTCTTAAATCAGAAGAAAGTAGCTCAAATCAGAAGAAAGTTGGTTCCTCTAGTAATATTTGAGCATAAACAGGCCAGGCAATTTGGGGACTCTTTGACACCCAAGATTCTTTGATCTTGTTGATATCCAGGTCCATATCTCAGGCAGAAAGACCAGAGAAGAGGAGAATGACACTCCCCTTCAAGGTCACAGCTAGGAATTTGCCCATATCACCTCTGACTGGTTGGAATGTGGTCACTTGGTCACATCTAGCTGCAAAGAAGGCTGGAAATGTAGTCTTTATTCTAGCAAGAGTGCACCTAGCTAAAATCTGTCACTAGAGAGCCAGAGAGTAAAGCTCAGTAGATGACCAGCGATCTCCACCCCTGTGGCATGGAGATAGCTTACTTGCTGTGTGGCACACCTGAGCTCCATTCCCAGGTGAAATGGCACCTCTCTGTACCTTGCCTCCACTAGGGCAGCATAGTGGAGGGTAGTAGTTCTAAAGAAAAGGACACTTCGCCCCCTAGGGGATACGTGGCAATGTCTACAGACATTTTTGATTGTCTTAACTTGGGGGAGACTGTTGCCCTCTAATGAGTAGAGGTCAAGGATGCTGCTAAATGCACAGGACAGACCCCACAGTGTTATCTGGCCCAAAGTAGCAGTAGAACCGAAGTCAAGAAGCCCTGATGTAGTGGAAAGCATGCATTCCATGGAGTCAGACACGCCAGATTTCTAATCCTGAAAGGCCCACTCCCTCCTTGTGCACCACTGATAACTAATCAGTCATTGCCCCTCTTGGAACATGGAGGAAAATAATGTGGACTTCTGCATTGTGTAAGAAACAATTCAACATCGACTGAGGGCTTACTATGAGCTGTGTGTTCTATGTACACTCAGTACACATGAACTCCCTTTTCTCTTTCCATACAAACATTTATTAGCACCTATTATATCAGGATATGGATTAGTCTGAATGTTTTTCATTGTAACAAACAGAAAAGTGGGTGGAACAACACTAAGCCAACACGTTTAGTCTGAGTGTTTCGTGCCAGTTCCAGCATAACCAGTGCTGTAGCTGGATCAGCTCTTGTAGTCCTTATTATGAGTGCAAGATGCCCTTCAGCAATACCCATCAGGGAACTCTGAAGAACTAGAGGTTTATCACTTTACAAGACCGGGAAGTAACACAGAATTTCTGGGGCCGCACTGTGAGGTCACAAGGAAAAAACAGAGGGAACACCTGGGGTTCTGTTTTATTGGGGTTGATGATTTTGTGGGCTCACTCTTTATTGGTAAATTTAAAACTTAAGAGCAGGAAAGAAAAGAAATAGTAGCTCAAATGATCAGTTATTGAAATCAACCAAGATCTCTAAAACAGAGGAAACTCAGTGGGGGAAGATGGCCTGACTCTTTAGCCCTGTGACTGGCAGTGTGCTCAGAAATAAACACACTGAAGGGGATACCTCTTTGAAATGTGTGCCTCAGCAATCAAAACTTAAATCAGATAATAGCATTACCAAAAAAAAAAAAAAGGAAAAAGAAACAACTGTCAAGGTTTACACTGCACTGAGAATTGAATAATTATTGAATTACCAGACATCAGAAGAAAGGGTAGATATAATAAATTAAATAATATCTTCCTACAAAGATATCCAAGTCTGAATCCCTGGAACCTGTGAATGTTACCTTATGTGACAAAAAGGACTTTGCAGATGTGATTATGTGTGTGTGTGTCCCATCTTTAAATGGAGCGGTTGTCCTGAATTATCCAAAGTGAAAGTGTTAGTCATTCAGTCATGCCTGACTCTTTACAACCCCATGAACTGTAGCTAGTAGCCTGCCAGGGTCCTCTGTCCATGGAATTCTCCAGGCAAGATATACTGGAGTGGATAGCCATTCCCTTCTGCAGGGGATCTTCCCGACCCAGGAATTGGACCCAGATCTCCTGCACTGCAGGTAACTTCTTTATCATCTGGGCCACAGAGAAGCCCTTAATTACCCAGGTGGGCCCTAAATGCAATCACAAGTGTCTCTGATGAGGGAGAGACAGAGGGAGAGTCCACACTGAACAGGAGGAGAAAGCAATGCGACCACAAAGGCAGAATGGAAGTGTGAAAAATGCTGGCAGCCACGAGCAGCTGGAAGACGCAAGGAGCAGATTCTCCCCAGTGTCTCTGGAGGGAGCACAGCCCCCTGACACCTTGATTTCAGCCCAGTGATACTAACTTCAGACTTCTGGCCTCCAGAAGCAGGAGAGAACACATTTCTGTTGTTTTAATGCCATGAAATTTGTGATAATGTGTTAAAGCAGCCACAGGAAGCTATTAATAGGGTAGAACTGGGCTTCTGAAATAACTGGGTGTTCCCTGCTCTGCCCCTGTAAACCTCTTCACTTGTGCTGACTTAAAAAAAAAAAAAAAACACAATATGAGAGTTATGAGTTAAGTTTTATCTGGGGCAAAATGAGGGCTATCTCCTGAGAGAGAGGATTCCAGATAGTTCTGAGAAACCACTCTAAAGAGGTAGGGGAAGGTCAGCTTATATGTGATTTTGGTCAAGGGGGAGTAATGCAATCAAGCACATGTTTTTGGCAGAAGGTTTCTGTTAGTCTCATGAAGGTTCCTGCTAGGCACAAGGAGCAGACATCACCATGAGGATTTTAGTGTTTTTCTAGATATGAGGAGATTTGAGAACTGGACTCACAAAATCAGCTCCTGAAAATATCTGTCTGAAACCTGTTCTGCCAGTTTTTCCCAGAGCGCCTCATTTGTGCTCTCCACCCCAAACAGCTCTTTTCAGTGGACGTTGAAAATCAGCAGCCACAGCAGCACATGACTTAATCCTTGTAGACACAGAGGGCAAGAGCCAATGGCAAGGGCCAATTTGTAGTTGACACCAGACAGGGTCCTGCGTGGTCTGGTCCCTGAAAGCCCTCCCCCGTCTTATCCCCCGCCTCCAACACCCTTTAAATTGACTCCCTGTCACCCACCTAGGCCTTGGCTACACATGTTCCCTCATTCAGTCGTCTGCTTAGCAGTTTCTTCAAGAGGCCTCTGTAGTAGCTCATCCACTGTCTTCCTTCTCATTTGCAGAGTAAGTTTCTTCACATTTACTGCCACATATAAATGTGAGTGTGTGTGTGTCTGTTTATTTCCTTGATGATTGTTAGTTGTTCACTAGTGAATTTTTGAGTGGGCTTCCCAAGTGGCTCAGTGATGAAGAATCCACCTGCCAATGCAGGAGACACAAGAGATGCAGTTTTGATCCCGGGGTCAGGAAGATCTCCTAGAGGAGGGCATGACAACCCCCTCCAGTATTCTTGCCTAGAAACTCCCATGAACAGAGGAGCCTGGCAAGGCTACAGTCCATAGGGTCACAGAGAACCGGACACAACTGAGCCCCTGAGCACTCAATACAGTGTATTTGAGTTCACCAAGGTCAGGAACCTAACTTTTCACTATTGTAGCCCCTTTCATTCATTCATAAAAAGTAGTTGAAGGCTGATAATGTGCTAGGAAGGTGGTGGAAGGCAGAATCAGAGTGGGACTGGGGTGAGGTCAGGATGGGAACCAAAGTGGAGGTGAAACTGAAGCGGGGCTGGGGGTGAAACTTGCGGAGGAAGTGGGCTTTGGAGGGTAGGGGTATGTGTTGTACTGGGAGTGGGGATACGGGAGAAAATGGTGGGGCTGTGTGGGTCAGGAGCTCGTGGTGGTGGGTCTTCAAGGTAGGGATGAGTCCGGAGGTGGTAGTCATGGTGGGACTTGGGGATGGGGGCAGGGCAGGGGAAGGAGGGTGGGGGAAGGGGCTGGAAGTTGGAAGCGGGCAAGGCCTTCAGCACCACCCCTACTCAGTTTTGTTAAGGACATTTAGATAAATGTTATAAAAATGTATCAATAGTTTCAACTTCACACCCTAATGTCCCCTTCTAATCAAATTCTGACTCTAAACACCTCCAGTCAGATTGCTGGAACTGCCTCCAGAAACTAGCCATGGAAGAACAGTCCTACTGGCCAAATAGATACAGGGTGGTAGAGTGGTTAGGAGCACAGCATCTGAGATGCCTGGGTTCAAATTTATTTAGGAATCTGCATTCCTGGTCCTGAAGTCCTAAGACATAACTCTCAATTGTTAGGTTGTGTTGTTTTTTTAAGTCAACAATAGAGGCAAACATCTGTTTCATTTTGCCTTGTACTGTTCTTGTACCTGAGTATTGAAATACAGGTCATTTTATTCCAATCACTGTCTTTTATTTCCCCTTTCAATTAGGGCGTGATGTTGGTTTTGTCAATGCATATAAATCAATTTTATTATCTCTCAATTTCATGCATAAAGGGGTGATACAAAATGTTTGTTATGAAAGTGGATCTGAGAAGGCTGTGAACACTTGCTGGCCCACCTTCCACCACCCACTTTGTTTGAACATAGGCCCTGAGGCCCAGAGAGGGGAAGAGATCTGCTCTTATCACCCAGCTTGTTCAGAGCCCAGCCTGAGGCAGGAGCTATATGGACTCCAGGATAGATATTTACAACTAGCCTCCTGTTTATATTTCTTGAGGCAAGAAATAGATGGACTCCAGCTTAGACATTTATAACCAGCCTCCTGTTTATACTTCCATATAGAAATAAACAACAGAAACAGAGGAAAGAGCTGTACTTTTGTCTCTGGTGGACACTTAAAATGACAGTAATGGGAGGGGCAGAAATGAGCTGAGTCTTGCCCAGATAAAGGATAAAGAGAGCACATACTTCTCATTCTTGAGATCAAGGAGACCTTCCTGACTACAAGTATGCAGAAAGACTTCCTAAGGGTCCAAAAGGGAGAGGGCGCCACCCCAGGATAGCTGGTGTCAACTTTCCCATAGGCCTGTGTGCTGCAATCCATCTTGACAAAAAGATGTGCATACATGTGAGAGAGGGACAAGGACAGGTCAGGTGTAGAAAAAGGAGGGCGATAACTGGCCAAAGGTAAACAAAGACCTGGAAGAACTGCCCTGTATAAACGATGTAACCACCTCTTTACTGCCCTCCTCCTCATCAGGCAGGAACCCGCTCCTTTTTCTCCAGGTGGGTATCTCTGCCTTGCTTCTGTCTCCAATAAACAAACTGTAACAGGAAGGAACGGGGAAGGCAATGGCACCCCACCCCAGTACTTTTGCCTGGAAAATCCCATGGATGGAGGATCCTGGTAGGCTCCAGTCCATGGGGTCGCTAAGAGTCGGACATGACTGAGCGACTTCACTTTTACTTTTCACTTTCATGCATTGGGGAAGGAAATGGCAACCCACTCCAGTGTTCTTGCCTGGAGAATCCCAGGGACGGGGGAGCCTGGTGGGCTTCCGTCTATGGGGTCGCACAGAGTCGGACACGACTGAAGCGACTTAGCAGCAGTAGCAGCAGCAACAGGAGGGAAAGGGGCAGGGCACAACTTTTGAAAGAATGACATAGCCCAAGGACACAACATAAACCAATTAGAATCAAATGGGACCAAGAAGGCAGACAAGACTAGACCTTGATCCTCAAGCAGCAAGTGAAATGACACACCCAGAGGTGCCAGGACCAGTACAGTTCCAAGGCACTGTTAAAAGACCAAGGAGTGGGCGATGGCCCAAATCCTGGAAATCTCCACTCCTTCCCCAAAATAGTTGCAATAATCCTCCCACTTATTAGCATAGGAAATCACCCGGCCTGTAAAAACTAACCACATCACATTTCAAGGCTGCACTTGCCCTCTGTGATGGCCCACACTCTGTCCATGGAGTGTGCTTCTTGCTGAATCTGAATAAATCCACTCCTTACCTATCACTTTGTCTCGCACTGAATTCTTTCTGCGATGAGACATCAAGACCCTGAGCTTCATTAGGTCCTGAAACCAGGTACAGTGGGTTATAGCTGAGTTTGAGTCCCAGCCACGTGGGTTTGAGTCCCAACCAGGGTTTCCACTGGGTTCAAGTCTCAGCCATGTGGGTTCAAGTCCTAATCTGAGGGAAACAACTTCAAAACCATTTCTTTGTGTGCTCTCCCACTTGTGCCATGTCTCCAATAATAAACTTTGTACCTGCTTTTACAGTTTTTGCCACCTTGAGAAATTCATTTTTCAAACAAGGCAAGAACCAAGGCAACTTTGCTTCCAGCCTCTAGCCCTTGGTGGTCTAGCAGCTAGGATTTCTAATTTTCATCCAGGCTGAAGTGAAGTTGCTCAGTCATGTCCGACTCTTTGAAACCCCATGGACTGTAGCCTACCAGGCCTCTCCGTCCGTGGGGTTTTTCAGGCAAGAGTACTCAAAGATCCCCTTCTCCAGGGGATCTTCCTGACCGAGGGATTGAACCCAGGTCTCCTGCATTGTAGGCAGATGCTTTACCCTCTGAGCCACCAGGGAAGCCCAGGCTACTCAGGTCCAATTCTTGGGCAGGGAACTAAAATCTCACTTTAAGCTACTGCTCACTGGTGTCTCTTCAAGACCAAGCCCACAACCATGATGAACATAAAAGGCAGTCACTCTACAGCCCCACAACTCCAGAATGCATGTTTGTGGGTCTCAAGGTTGCCACTTCTCATAGCCACAAAACATCTGTTCTATGTAATTTGAAAACTTTTCTTTTATTGAAATTAGGTCATATCCCACAGTCTGTTCAACCCTCCTCGGGAGTCTGGTATGTGCCCTGCATCCTTGTGCTGAGATCTTCATCCCTGCATTTCTCACCTGCATATGCAGATGTTTGAGGTTTCATTTATTCACTCCTTCACTAATTCAACAGAGTCAGTAAGCAGCTGTATAATGCCAGTGACTGCAGGTCACAGGAGATAAAATGAGAGCTAACATTTGCTGAGGACTCACTAAACATAGGGCTTCCCTGGTGGCTCAGCTGGTAAAGAATCCGCCTGCAATGTGGGAGACCTGGGTTGGATCCCTGGGTTGGGAAGAGCCCCTGGAAAAAGGAAAGGCTATCAACTCCAGTATTCTGGCCTGGAGAATTCCATGGACTGTATAGTCCATGGGGTCGCAAAGAGCCAGACATGACTGAGCAACTTTCACTAAGCATCAAACATTGTTCTTAGCAGTTCACATTGAATCCTCAGACCTCTCTGAGGTAGGAACCATGAGAAGTTCCACTTTACACATGAGAAAACTGAAACTTAGAGAGATAATCTGCCCGAGATTACACAAGCAGTAACAGCTAGGTTTCAACACCATGTGTGTGTTCTAAAGCCATACTGTGTTGGAAACAGTCACAGCTCCTGCTGTTCACGAGGATTGTGGCCCTTGGGGAAGACAGACACTTAACATGGTGCCAGAGGACATTCACTGGCAACTGTCTGATGGAGCCTAGGAATGTAGAAAGGTATCCTTGAGGAGCGGATACCTAAGCTGAAACTAGAAGGATGAACAAGAGCAGATCAGTGGATAGGTCCTGCGTGCTGAGTTGCTTCAGTCATGTCTGACTCTTTGCAATGCTATGGACTGTAGCCCGCCAGGCTCCTCTGTCCATAGGATTCTCCAGGCAAGAATACTGGAGTGGGTTGCCATTTCCTCCTCCAGGGGATCTTCCCAGGGATTGAACCTGTGTTTCTCTTGTCTCCTGCATTGGCAGGTGGGTTCTTTACCACTAGCACCACCTGGGAAGCCCAGTGGATGGCTCAGTGGTAAAGAATCTGGCTGCCAATGCATGAGACACAGGTTCAATCCCTGTGCTTTGGAGCAACTAAGCCCATGCACCACAACTACAGAGCCTGTGCTCTAGAGTTGGGGAAAGGCAACTACTGAGCCCATGTGTTGCAAGTACTGAAGCCTATGAACCCCAGAGCCCATGCTCTGCAACAAAAGCCACCACAGTGAGAAGCCTGTGCTCTGCAACCAGAGAGTAGCCCCTGCTCCCAAAACTAGAGAAAAGCCCGCACAGTGATGAAGACCCAGCAGAGCCTAGACAAATAAGTAAAAGAGTGATCAGGGGAGGGGGAAGAGGAGAGCATCCCAGGGAGGGTGGCAAGAGGAAAGAGGGCAAAGAAGCTGAGGACCTCTGTGACAGGATTGGGTCTGAGAGGGTGCCCTTGGAGCAGAGGCTGAAGAAAGCAAGGAAGCCACGAGGGAAAGGTGTTCCAGGCAAAGGGAGCACAGAGGCTCTGATGCAAATACCTATCTGGCACCTTCAAGGAAGGGCAAGAAAAGCAGTGTGCCCAGAGCAGAGGAAGCTTCTGAGAAGCCTAGGAGATGAGATGGAGAGCTAGCTGGTGCACCTCACAGGGGTCTTCCAGGCCCTCAGACTTTTTTTTATTTTTTAACACAGATTGAGATGAGGAGCCACGGAAGGGTTGGGAGAGACAGTGCCTTGTTCAAGGCTCTCACAATGTGAACAACAACAGCAATATTCACTCAGTCTTGTCCAACTCTTTGCAACCCCATGGACTGTAGGCCACCAGGCTCCTCCGTCCATGGAATTCTCCAGGCAAGAATACTGGAGTGGGTAGCCATTCTCTCCTCCAGAACAAGAAGGCAGGGACTTTGTTTTGCTCCCTGCTAATGCCCAGTCCCAAAAGAGCACAAAGACGGGGCAAGAATACACAGAAGAACTATACAAAAAAGACCTTCATGACCCAGATAACCACAACGGTGTGATCACTCACCTAAAGCCAGACATCCTGAAATGAGAAGTCAAGTGGGCCTTAGGAAGCATCACTATGAACAAAGCTAGTGGAGGCGAGGGAATTCCAGTTGAGCTATTCCAAATCCTGAAAGATGATGCTGTGAAAATGCTGCACTCAATATGCCAGCAAATTTGGAAAACTCAGCAGTGGCCACAGGACTGGAAAAGGGCAGTTTTCAATCCAATCCCAAAGAAAGGCAATGCCAAAGAATGTTCAAACTACCGCACAATTGCAATCATCTCACACACTAGAAAAGTAATGCTCAAAATTCTCCAAGCCAGGCTTCAACAATACATGAACCGTGAACTTCCAGATGTTCAAGCTGTATTTAGAAAAGCCAAAGGAACCAGAGATCAAATTGCCACCATCCGCTGGATCATCGAAAAAACAAGACAGTTCCAGAAAAACATCTATTTCTGCTTTATTGACTATGTCAAAGCCTTTGACTGTGTGGATCACAACAAACTGTGGAAATTTCTTAAACAAATGGGAATACCAGACCACTTGACCTGCCTCCTGAGAAATCTGTATGCAGGTCAAGAAGCAACAGTTAGAACTGGACATAGAACAACCGACTGGTTCCAAATCAGGAAAGGAGTACGTCAGGGGTGTATATTGTCACCCTGCTTATTTAACTTATATGCATCATGTGAAATGCTGGGCTGGAGGAAGCACAAGCTGGAATCAAGATGCCCGGGAGAAATATCAGTAACATCAGTTATGCAGATGACACCACCCTTATGGCAGAAAGTAAAGAAATAAAGAGCCTCTAGATGAAAGTGAAAGAGGAGAGTGAAAAAGTTGACTTAAAGCTCAACATTCAGAAAACTAAAATTATGGCATCCGGTCCCATTGCTTCATGGAAAATAGATGGGGAAACAATGGAAACAGTGACAGACTATTCTTTTGGGCTCCAAAATCACTGCAGATGGTGATTGCAGCCATGAAATTAAAAGACGCTTGTTCCTTAGAAGAAAAGCTATGATCAACCTAGACAGTGTATTAAAAAGCAGACACATTACTCTACCAACAAAGGTCCTTCTAGTCAAAGCTATGGTTTTTCCAGTAGTCATTCATGGATGTGAGAGTTGAACTATAAAGAAAGCTGAGCCCTGAAGAATTGATGCTTTTGAACTGTGGTGTTGGAGAAGATTCTTGAGAGTACCTTGAACTGCAAGGAGAACAAACCAGTCAATCCTAAAGAAAATCAGTCCTGAATACTCACTGGAAGGACTGATGCTGAAGCTGAAACTCCAATCCTTTGGTCACCTGAGGTGAAGAACCCACTCATTGGAAAAGACACTGATGCTGGGAAAGATTGAAGGCAGGAGGAGACGAGGGCGACAGAGGATGAGATGGTTGGATGGCATCACCGATGGGATGGACATGAGCTTGAGTAGGCTCCGGGAGTTGGTGATGGATAGGGAAGCCTGATGGGCTGCAGGTCCCTGGGGTCACAAAGAGTCGGACACGACTGAACGACTGAACTTAACTGAACTGAAAGAGCACCACGCCCTTGGTTCCACTCAGTTGCACAAGTGAATGAACGAAGGAATAAATTAATGAAATGAGGAAAAGACTCAATGAATAATGTGAAACTGAATCCTTTGGGGATCTTTCATTCCACAGGTACTCAGACCCGCCCCGCCTCTGATCCTCCCCCCCCGCTCCGTCCCCCGCCGTTAGACGGAGGGTCCGGGCTGCGGCCGCCAGAGGGCGCAGAGCAGCGGCGTTTCCCGCACGGAAGGTTTTGCGTTAGGCACTGTATGGGGCGGGGCCTGCGGGCGGGCTCCACTCGGCTGGACCTGGTCAACCGGAGGGCGGAACGCCGCGGCGGGCTGAGGCTGTGCAGTGATACCCGGGGCAGTTTGGGCGGCGCACCGGGCGAAGATGGCGGCGGAGCGGCAGGACGCTCTGAGGGAGTTCGTGGCGGTGACGGGCGCCGAGGAGGATCGGGCCCGCTTCTTCCTGGAGTCGGCCGGCTGGGACCTGCAGGTAGCGCCGGGAGGGGGGCCGCGTCGGGCAGGCAGGGTACCATGGGGAGCAGACACCTGGTGCCTCAAGCCGTCGGCGGCCGAAGCGCACAGTCATCCCGCCGGGCTGCGGCCCGACCCAGGCCTCAGGGTCCTGGGGCCGCTTGCCACGCGTCGCCAGCTCGTCCTGGGCGAGGGGAAACGCAGGCCAGCCCAGGGCCGGACTGACCTGGTCTGTCGGGCCTCGTTTTCCCTTTCTGCCTGGCTCTCGGGTAGGCGAGCCTTTGGGCACTGCCGCAGCCCTCGTGGAGACCGGGACCCTGGGGGCGTGGCTGCCGCGCTAACTCTCGGACGCAGCCCCGGCCGGACTGACCAGCTCCCGGGTGGAGCGGGGCGGCGGAGGGCACGAGGTGCTCTTTCATTTCCATTTCCGCAGCCCCAGTCACACGCCCCCTCGTACCTAAATGCTGGGAGAAACTGGGTTGTGGCGCAAAGTTGGATCCTATTCATCTTTATTGGGTAACTTCTCTGTGAAATGGGAGTCTTCTTGGAGCTTATCGTGTAATTCACTGGCAGGTATTAGACATACATAAAATACTAGAAGAGATTAAGATAAAGTACACTAGGCAGGGATTTTGGTAAACTGTTGAATCCTCTGTGTCTAGAACAACTGACACGTAATAAGCACTCAGTGATTAATTGTAGAAAGAATTGCATACATGTTTTTGGCCAACCTACGTCTTCGATGGATGACGATGATTAACATTTATTGAGTGCCTACCATGAGCTTTATGTGTCTTAAGTTATTTAAGCATTGCACTTTGAAGCTGAGGTTTAGGGAAGTAATTTGCTGAAGGCCTCACTAGCTACCAGGTGGAAGAAATGGCATTAGAACTCAGTTCTGTCTGATACCAGAACCCAAGCTCTATTAAGCTCTGCCACCACGTGCCCTGGCACTTTACATACATGATTTGGTTTATCCTCGCCACACTGTGAAGTAAAGAAAACTTCATTTGAGGAAATTGATGAATTGGAAGCTCAGAAGGCAAGTGATTGGCTCAAGGTCACACACCCAGGGGTTAGGATGTGAACTGGGTCTGCTGACTTCACTATTTACATGCTTCGCGAAAGCATAAAGTTAGGTAAAGCATCACAACTGTGTAGACATATGCTGCAAAGCCCCTGGGCTGCGTGAAAATGCAAAGTGCGGCTTCTACTTGAAAGACCTAGAAGCTCCCAGTGTTAGAGTTGGCGGGTCATCAGTCTCAGTCTCCTCATGCTGTTAGTGCGGAAGCACGCTCACGTATGTGACGTGACTTGCCCATGACTTGGACATAGACCCCCCCCTTGATGCCATTCAGTGCATGTCCCGTAGCACAGTGCATCCTGGCTGGCTTGCTAAAGTGTGTACTGTAAAAAGGCACGCTGCTTCCCACAGGCTGGTTGTGTCCCACAGCAGCTCCCTGTCTCCTGCAGTGTGGTGACCTTGAGGACAGGAGCCTTGTCTTGTCATCTCTGTAGACTTCATTGCGCTCTTACTTCATTGTGCAGAGTAAGTGTCGGTCGATCAGTCCTGTCCGACTCTGCGATCCCATGGACTATAGCTGATAGCCCGCCAGGCTCCTCAGTCCATGAGATTCTCCAGGCAAGAATACTGGCGTGGATAGCCATTCCCTTCTGCAAGGGATCTTCCCTACCCAGGGATTGAACCCAGGTCTCCTGCAATGCAGGCAGATTCTTTATTGTCTGATCCACCAGGGAAGCAGTGATTAGTAAATACCTATGCATTGACTTCATGCAAGAACCATCCAATCTCAAATGGCTAAAAGAGGTCCATGTTCCTTCTGTATGTATAGAGCTAAGACATGACTGTGCATAAATGTTAATGGATGCTCTCATCCATTTTGCAAGGTTGGTGAGATGGGTGTCCCCATTGCACAGACTAGGAAACAGCCTCAGAGTAAAAGTAAGAGTAATCATTTGTAGTGACCTCGCAGTTTCCAACTCCTGGCTGTCACTTGAGAGCTGAGAGCAAGGGCCTGAGCAAACTGCCTGGGATCAACCCTGTCTCCACTCTTTACCAACTGTGTAACCTCAGACAGTTTTCTTCTCACCACTTCTCTGTCAGCTATAAAATGAGATGATGATAGCACTAACTCCATAGGCTTCTTTAAAGATTAAATAAGTTAGCACAGAACGTAACAACATGGCACGTAAGTGAGTGTTCAATAAATGGTACACTGCTTTTACTAGATCACATTTCCTCATAAAATGACATTGAGGAGTATCTCCATCCCAGCTTTCCTTTTTGCCTTCTTTTTCCTTTAGTAGGTGGAATTTGTTTCAGGTGATATGAAAACAAATAGTTGGGCCACTAATCTTTTGGTGTTATTTTCTATGGCTCACTATATACAGACTGCCTTATAAGCCTGGGCCATATTTTTGTGTCTTTGCTCCTTTGTGTTCAAAGGGAACATGTTAGATGAAGGCCTGTTTAAGGATCCCATGTTACTGCCTGTCTGTTTCAGATTGCCCTAGCAAGCTTTTATGAGGATGGAGGGGACGAAGACATTGTGACCATTTCGCAGGCAACCCCCAGTTCAGTATCCAGAGGCACAGCCCCCAGGTAAGGGCCAACTTCAGTTATTGCTACATTGGTGTGCTTCCAGCAGTGGTGGACTATTTCCTGACGTGACAGAGGGTTCATGCCTGGGAACCTGGACCAGTGGGTTTGAGGGAGAAAGACTGACTGGTGGGTAGTAGTTTCTTGCGAGACTTAATTCCTTTTGTGTGGAGATGCCGGATTCTTAACTGAGTGTGCTTTATGATCCAGTCCTGGAGGAAACCACAGAAGCAACTATTTAAATGTTTGGGTGGGAGGTCTCTTATTTGTGAAATGTGAGGAGTGGCTTCTCCATTTCTGAAAGTTTTTAAGTTGAAACTGAAGTGCTTCCTTTCAGGGAGGCTATAGACGTAAAAGATTAGGCCAGATGACTTTAAAAAGGCTCTTTAAATATTTTAGGATGCCTATTACCCTATTTAAAAGACTTAGATAAACTAAACCTGTTAACCTGCTCTTTCCCAAATTGATTAGGGAGACCTTGTCTTATTTTGTGAAACAGCATTAACCTTCGTGATCTCATTTGCATCCCCTGTCCTGGCTGCCCAGACTCCAATATTCTTAGAGCAGATCACTGCTGTGATCTGCAGATTGCACTAATTATTGCAGGACTTCATGAGACAGGCAGGGCCTCATCCTTTAAAGGTGTGTGAACCACATCTCCCTTCTCTGCTGAAGCCTTTTCTACTCTGGTGTATGTCCTCAATTAGTTTGAGTTTGCATTCAACTCCAGAACACGCATATAGGGTTTCTTTGCTGGTGTGAAGTGATAAACTGTGTTTCTCTCTGAGGACATCTGAGATTTAAATTATATTTCCCCTCTTTCAAGAAGGAAGACTAATCCCAGCTGTCATTGTTTCCTTAACTTCTTCTCCTCAATTTCCAGAGGGGAGAGGTAATAGGCAGGACGTCTTTCAGTTGTTCATAGATGCTAACCTGTGAGGTGTCATTGATGATACATCAGGATGTTACTGCCTGGGACCTGGTTGATAGGGTAAGGGCTCTTCTGCAGCTGCTCATAGAGACAGCTAATTTCCTGCAGTGTCTTTCACAGGCACACCAGATTACTGTTGGGTGTTGACACAGAAATAGAGAGGAGGAGAAATTGAAACCTAGCTTGTGATGTCAGTCACATGTTCATACCTGTCTTCCCTTGTTAGACCCAAAGTCCAATCCAGACAGTGGTTTATTAGAACCTGGGCTTGGAGCCTAACCGCCTACCTTCATATTAGAGCCTAGGCTAGAAGCCTGACCACCCACCTTCATACTAGAGCCTAGGCTAGGAGCCTGACTGCCCACCTTCATGTTAAAGCCTAGGCTAGGAGCCTGATCACTCACCTTCATGTTAGAGCCTAGGCTAGGAGCCTGACCACCCACCTTCTTGTTAGAACCTGGGCTTGGAGCCTGACCTCCCACCTTCATACTAGAGCCTAGGCTAGAAGCCTGACCGCCCACCTTTATGTTAGAGCCTAGGCTAGGAGCCTGATCACCCACCTTCATGTTAGAGCCTAGGCTAGGAGCCTGACCACCCACCTTCTTGTTAGAACCTGGGCTTGGAGCCTGACCTCCCACCTTCATACTAGAGCCTAGGCTAGAAGCCTGACTGCCCACCTTTATGTTAGAGCCTAGGCTAGGAGCCTGATCACCCACCTTCATGTTAGAGCCTAGGCTAGGAGCCTGACCACCCACCTTCTTGTTAGAACCTGGGCTTGGAGCCTGACCTCCCACCTTCATACTAGAGCCTAGGCTAGGAGCCTGACAACCCACCTTCATGTTAAAGCCTAGGCTGGGAGCCTGATCACCCACCTTCATGTTAAAGCCTAGGCTGGGAGCCTGACCACCCACCTTCATGTTAGAGCCTGGGCTTGGAGCCTGACCACCCACATTCATGTTAGAGCCTAGACTAGAAGCCTGACCGCCCACCTTCAAATCCCAGCTTTGTCACTTGAGAGCTTTGTGACCTTGAGCAGGTTACTCAACATCGCCAGTCCCTCAGTTTCATTACTTGTCAAATGGGAAGGATAGTAGTGCCTACCACATGGGCAAATAAATGAGTTAATACAACATGGAACATGTTAACTGGTATTACTGTCATTTTCATATTACCATTATTAGCATCCATTCTCATCTTCCCCATTATTTTATTTGTTCCCTGTCTCATTCCACAAGTTCATATGTTAAGAAGAGTTAAAGAACCAAGGAAATAGAGTTTATCATTAAGACCAAGAGAAGTAAAAGACTTGCATACACATGCAGTTCTAAAGGTCTTACTTTGCTTTGGTTAAGCCTCAGACTTGGTACTGGACTTAGGTGAAACCAAGGAAAAGGGAGAGGGAACACACCATGTGTCACATCATGGTCCTTGTGCAGATAGTAAATGCTAACTGCATTCTCAGGAGAAGGCAGGCATGTGTTAGCACCCAGTAGGAACTCTGTGTGGGGCCTGCCTTTCCCCTGTTTGACCTGACTGTTGCAGGACACTTAGCCTGCTGCCGAGCTCTTCCCGCCCCCGACTGTCATCTTCTCATACTCTTTCACGTTGTCACTGCCTCTGTGCACAGCACTCAGTTAGTAAGCTCCTAACGTGGAGGCTAACCCCCTAGGAGGGATCTATGGAATGGATGTCAGAAGGTCCATAAGTTACCTGAAATTGTACGTAATAACTTGTATATATGTTGAACCTTTTCAGGCAAAAATATTCGTAGCTTTTTATCAGATACTCAGAGGGCTGTGGGACATAAAAAGGTTAACCATAGGTCTAGGAGAAAGTCTGAACTCCTCAGTAATAACAGCTATCATTTATTGAGCGCTTACCAGCCGCCAGGCACTAGGTTAAGCTTTTATATGCACATCTTTTTTTTTTTTTTTTCTTTAATGCTTTACTGCAACCCTATGAGGTGGCTACTGTTATTTTTCCCATTTCACAGATGAAAACACTGAAGCTGGGCTTCTTCCCAAGATCACACAGCTAGTCAAACAAGGATTTAAAGGCAGATCTGTTTCTGCTTCCAGCATTCACCTCTCAGCCAGAATGATGTACTGCCTCGCCCTGTGGACATTCAGCATCCTCAGGAGTTTGCAGTGAACCTGCCATCCTCATCTTATCCCCCTTTTCCTCCTTTCTTAAATCTTTATTTCAACCAAAGTGATTTGTTTGGTGTCTCAGTTCTGCCTTAGTTTTTGGTTTTTCTGCTGTTGTTTGAGCCTCTCATCTGACCCGACATGCCTAGTCTCTTGCTTCCTTTCCACCTGTGCACATCCTTGTGTCCTTCCATGTGTAGCTCCCTCAGCACCTTCTCTACTAAGTATGCAATCCCCAAACCCAGAGGCAGCACAAACTCCATCCACAACCCATATCTGCATACTACTCAGGGACATCTCTCCTATGTTGTCTTGAATTCTTCTGATGATTACCGGAATGTTTCCTCCCTGAGTAAATTATAAGTTCCTAGAGGTGGAAGGGCTAGTATTTTAGAAGCACCCACCATCTGTCTGGCTCTGCCAGATACTCTTTCCTACATTATCTTCTTACACCTCAGTAACTACCGTGGAAGTAGGTAGGGTGCTCACCATTTCACGGGTCTGGATGCTGAGCCTTAGTCTGAGTAACACATTTGCCCTTACAGCAAATTCAAACCCAAACTCGTCTAAATCCAAAACTGCTGCTGCTTCTAACAGCCTTCCTGTCCAGTATCTCCCACCCCTGTACTTAGCACAGGGTTGAGAAAGAGGGATGCTGTTATTTCTTCCTTTTTTTCCTTCTTTCATTCAATAAAACTGTACTTTCTTAAAATGCTAGGGACCACCGTTGTCTGATTCTCTAAAACTATATTGTCTAATATGGTAGTCTCTAGCGTCAGGTAACTTTAAATTAATTAAAATTAAATAAACATTCAGCTGCTGCTGCTGCTAAGTCACTTCAGTCGTTTCCGACTCTGTGCAACCCCATAGACGGCAGCCCACCAGGCTCTCCCGTCTCTGGGATTTTCCAGGCAAGAACACTGGAGTGTGTTGCCATTTACTTCTCCAATGCGTGAAAGTGAAAAGTGAAAGTGAAGTCGCTCAGTCGTGTCCGACTCCTTGCAACCCCATGGACTGCAGCCTACCAGGCTCCTGTGTTCATGGGATTTTCCAGGCAAGAGTACTGGAGTGGGGTGCCATTGCCTTCTCCGAACATTCAGCTATTCATGCTCAATTACTGAATTTTAAGCGCTCGATAGCCCCATGTGACTAGTGGCTGCCATATTGGACAGTACAGATACAGCATTTCTGTCACTGTAGAAAATGTTATCTGACAGAGCACCTTTGTGCCGCTTCAGGGTGCCTGGGAGATAGAGTTCAGATCCTGAAAAGTTGACATTTCTGAGACATTTTGCCAATTTGTGGAAGATACAAGACCCAGAATTCTTAAATTGGTGATGTCCCTAGGACATCTGTACTGTTAAGGTAACTCTCAGAACATTACTCCAGAACAGTGGTCCTTAGACTTGAGCATGTATCAGAATTACTTGGAGGACTCCTAAAACCAGATTACTAGATACTCCTTTTAGGGTTTCTGATTGAGGAGGTCTAGGGTAAGGGTGAAGGATTTGCATCTGTCTGGAGGGTAAATGCTGATACTCCTAGTTCAAGGACCAAGTTTGATACCTGCTGCTCAAGAGTAGTACTTGAAAAGTGCTATGCTGTCCGTCAGCACCCCAGCTGTTCACAGCAAGCCCATGAGGTTGGTGCTAGTTGTTTCCATTTTCACATGAGAAAATGAAGACTTAGAGAATTTCAGTAGCATGCCCAAGATCCCAGCGTTGGAAGCTACGTTGGGATCAAGAACTTTGGGGGGAAAAGACCTATAGCCAGAGCAAGTGGTTTGCTCATGCTGGTGGTGGTGGTGGTGGTGTTCAGTCACCAAGTTGTGTCAACTCTTTGTGACCCCATGGACTGCAGCACACCTCTGTCCCTCACCATCTCCCACAGTTTGCCCAAGTTCATGTCCCTTGAATCAATGATGCTATCCAACCATCTCATCCTCTGTCACCCTCTTCTCCTTCTACCTTCAGTCTTACCCAGCATCAGGGTCTCTTCCCTGTACACATGTGTATTTGAAGGTGTTTAACAATGGAGAGATAGAGAATTTGTTTTTCCCATAGATGATAAGCTGAGCATCTGTAGAAAAATCCATTGGGAAGAGTAATGACTGGAATTAGCTTTCCCAGGTGGTTCAGTCGTAAAGAATCCACCTGCCAATGCAGGAGACTTGGGTTCGATCCCTCGATTGGGAAGATACCCTGGAGAAGGAAATGGCAACCCACTCCAGTATCCTTTTCTGGGAAATCCCATGGACAGAGGAGCCTGGCGGGTTACAGTCCAGGGGGTCACAAAAGAGTCGGACACGACTTGGTGACTAAACAGCAGGCCTTTAAGGCACTAGTACAGATCTTAATCACTTGCTTCCTTTTAGACCATGTTGTGTAGAGCATGAAGGAATGCCCAGAAGGTTGCTCTCAGCTCACACAGGCAGGAATGTATTTGCTACACCATTTGCTGTTTGTTGTCTTATGTCTAGTTGGTAGAGCCTCAGAGGGTATTCTGTCCTCTGATTGTCTCCCTGAAATAAATCTTTCTTCAAGACTGAATGGGAGTAAACAACTCCTTCTTAGCCTCACTAAATCGCTAATACCCCCTTCCCCTCGTATTAAAGAGAAACAACTTTTTTCCCCATAAGAGATACAAAAAATGTTTTTATAAATTGTGTGTCTCATGGTCCTTGAAAAACTAAGATTGTTCCTTGAGGACAAATCTAAACTAGGAAAAAAGTGGCAGTGTAAGACAGCATCAGAGGAGGGAGTTAACCTTTCTCGTAATGTGTTTAGTGGGCCCTCTCCACCGCACCCTGTACTTAACCTACAGCAGAAGCAGACAGGGGCCTCTTCACACACATTTGTTTCATTTCTGTTCCTTGATTTGTCCTTTAATGTGTGGAAAATGCATGGACGGCGGGGCCTGGTGGGCTGCCGTCTCTGGGGTCGCACAGAGTCGGACACGACTGAAGCGACTTAGCAGCAGCAGCCAGTTCAGTGCCTGACACACAGGTATCCTCCCAATATTTAAAAATTATATGATGAAAATCACTATCTGGTAGTGTGTTTTTAAAGTAGTACAGTCCCTATCCGGTTCCCTCCTCTCCCCTGCTGCTGTTGCTGCTGCTAAGTCGCTTCAGTCGTGTCCGACTCTGCAACCCCATAGACGGCAGCCCACCAGGCTCTTCTGTCCCTGGGATTCTCCAGGCAAGAACACTGGAGTAGGTTGCCATTTCCTTCTCCAATGCATGAGAGTGAAAAGTGAAAGTGAAGTCGCTCAGTCGTGTCCGACTCTTTGCGATCCCATGGACTGCAGCCCACCAGGCTCCTCCGTCCATGCATTTTCCAAGCAAGAGTACTGGAGTGGGATGCCATTGCCTTCTCCGTCCTCTCCCCTAGGAGAGCTTAAATTGGATTCCACTTCTTGATACACTTCCTATTTATTCTTAGTCCTGGGTGACGTTAAATAAATAAATATCACATTGTTTAGCATATAAACATAAGAGAGAGAACACTCTTCTACCTAGATCCTCTTCCTGCCCCACCAAAAAACCTAAACCTCAGCGTCCTCAACTTTTAGCAGTTGATGATGGAGGTTACCTTTTTCTAACTCCCCATGAGATCAATTTGCTCCTTTCTGTGTCTCCAGCGATAATAGGGTGACATCCTTCAGAGACCTCATTCATGACCAAGATGAGGACGAGGAAGAAGAGGAGGGTCAGAGGTAAGTCTTTGTGGGGACACAGTCCACATGAAATTCTATAATTACCTAGAAGGGCCTAGAAGGATAAACATGCTCTGTTATCATTAACCATTAGTACTGTGAGCTAATCACACACATACTAGGAACAGTTTTCCACTCCCTGTAGCTTAGACATGATCCCAATCTTCTTACCTTTTTTTTTTTAATTTGGGGTTTGATTTTTTTGTTGTTGTTTTAATTTTTTAAATAATATGTATTTATTGAAGAATATTAGGGAAAAGGAAATAAATCTATAAGAAAAAAAGCCATTCATAGTATCACAACCCAGAGGTAGCCAGGTATCAATACTTTTGGTGTATTTTCCTTCCAGTTTTTTCTTAATTGAAAAAGCAGTATATTACATAATAAACAGGAAAATGGGCTTACAAATGTATATTCCCCTGTTATACAGACACAGTACTGTTTTTTGTTGGCTTGCTTTTAACCTTTAGGAATGTTATAATAAAACTGATGTCCATTGTGGAAAATATAGCATAATGAAAAAAATATAGCACTCACCCACCCTTTGGTAACTACAGTTAATATTTTGGCATATTTCTACTAAGTCTTGGTTCTGTGTATAAAGGTAGCTTGTTGATACCGTATTTTACATGATGAAGATTAAATAAATTTGTTTCTTGCTTTTGTGGAATTAATGCTACGTCTTGATATATAAGGCTACATATTTCTCTGTGTCATTAAAATTTTTGATAAGTGTTTTCATTGACTATAATAATAATCCATCATATGAAATGTTTGATGTTTAGATCATTTTCAGTTTTTTACCACTGTAGATATCAATGCTGTGAACATCTCTGTGTATTAATCTTTGACTACATTTCAGGTTATATTAAATAGTTTCTAGAAATGAAAATACCGGGTCAAGGCCATGAATATTTTTAAGGCATTTGATCATAGGTTCCTAGTTCATAAGCCAGGGCTTTGAGATCCCATAATAAGGACCTTACAGAACTTTACCTGGAACGAACAACGATGAACTGGCTGCAGACTCATTTTACAAGTTTTGGTTCTCCACGGAATCTGCCTGGGTCTGTCAAACATTCCTGAGGAATGTTGTGTAATAACCGTTATGGAAATGCAGTTACCTCGTTGTGGTCAGTCTTTGGGAAGTGAGCTCAGAAATTACATATGTTCGATTCTTTGTTTTCATCCATGTAGTGACTTTTGCCCTACCTCAGCATTCTATTTAAATATACTCAAAGTTCAGGAATAAATGTTAATTTCAGTGTTTCAGTGCCCCTTGAGAGACAGTGTCGTCAAGTAAGTGAATGCCCAACTCCTAAATAACCTCTTCCTAGTTCTCCTGTCTGGTCACGTCCTCCAGGCAGTGACCTTTACTTCACATCCGGAGTTAACTCTTTGGTCCCTCAGCATTTCAGACCTAATGACACTGGTCCTCTTGTTCATGCCAAGGCCTAGGATTTTGCCTCCATTCCCTGGATAATGTCAACACATGGAAGGCTGAGGCTAATTTTTATAGGTTCTCAGTTCTCCCCACTGAGATGTGCTATTGACTTAGCTGTGAATAGGAGTGAGAAGGAAGCAGCCAGCCAAGGCTGCATGACTGCAGATTTTCAAACCCAAGTTAAAAAACTAAAGTGCTAACTTAATCTCAAGCTTTGCTTGGCCCATTCTAAAGCAGATGTGGGTATCTTGGGGCTTATATTTGAGCTTTGCTGACCACCTCCAGTACCCACTCTCATCATCCTCCTGGTGTATGTCACAAGAATTGCAAGGCGAAGTGAGGCTTGGGTGAGCTCTCGGTGCGGTATCAAACCACCTTACATGTGTGCGTTACTCTGTGCTTGTTCTTTTGCATACATCCGCTGATTTGAACCTCACGGCCCTGACTTAAGGAACAGGTAGGTAGGGCATGTGGTTCTTCCCTTCCATTTCAAAGAAGGAAAGTGAGGTATAGCTCAGTGCACTGCTTGCCCAGATCACTCAGTGACAGAGCCACCAGTGGAACCTTATTGCTTGTACTAACCATGCCACTGCCATGATTAATCCGGGGCTGCTAGTGGTAGCTGCTTCTCACTGTGAACATAGTAATCATCTCCTGGAAAAGTGTTGGCGTTTAATTCCCAGGGCTAATGTGCTGTCGTGCATGCCTGGAATGCCCTTTTCTGGTTTCTTTACCTGATAAACTCATCATCCTCAAGGTTTTAGCCCAGAAAACACCCTTTCGGGAACCCTTGACTGTTCTCCCTGATTCTGTATTCCCAGAGACCCCTTCCTTACCTTTTCTGTGGCTCACACTGCAATATGCCTGCCTGCCTCTTTACATGTGTCTCCCACTAGACAGTAAGTTCCATAAAAATGAGCATTGGTACCCTTTGCCTCATTGTGCCCAGCTCCTAGCCCAAAGCCTGGCACATGCTCTGTTTATATTTTCTAAGCGTATTTGGTGTTAGATGTGTATTTTCTGTGCAGGTTTTATGCTGGGGGCTCAGAGAGAAGTGGACAGCAGATTGTTGGCCCTCCCAGGAAGAGAAGTCCCAACGAGCTGGTGGACGATCTCTTTAAAGGTGCCAAGGAGCATGGAGCTGTAGCTGTGGAACGAATGACCAAGAGCCCTGGAGAGACCAGTAAACCAAGAGTAAGCATAGGGGGTTGATATCTATGTCCATAACTGAGGTTCCAGAGCAGAGGGAAGAAGGCCTTCATCACTCAATAGTGACTGAATTGTTTTTGTTTTTCATGTGCTCACTTCCTCTTGTGCAGAAGAGCAGTGCAGTTTCTCTTACCTTTTAACATGAAATCAAGATTTGGGGTAAAGTTTTCAAACCTGTGGTCTAAATCAGGTTCTGCCAATTGTTTTGTTTGGCCTGATCACCTTGATTTAATGTCTTGCTTTATTTTTTTTTATTTTAATTAAATCAGTAGCCATCTGTTTTACATAAAATCTGAATTTCTGCCTTCTTTGTGAAAATCAAAAAAGTATCTGGTGTTATCCTGCACCGAGATTCCAACATGGTCGTGATTAACTAGATATTAGTATCAGCCATTCCCTTTAGCCAAGCAGCTCTGTCCAGCCACACCTTTCCAGTTTTTACCCCGATCCTGACCTGGTAGCTCGGAGTTTGCTACTCAGAGAAGGCATATCTCATAGTTAATAATCTTGAAATAACATTTTGTCTGAATAATGTGATCACTGTTGACCCACTCCTTAGGTGTTTGTGAACTTGTCTTTTAAAGCCATTTGCAGGTGGTGGCTACCGCCTTGGAGCGGCACCAGAGGAAGAGTCTGCCTACGTGGCAGGAGAAAGGAGGCGGCATTCCGGCCAAGATGTGAGTGTGCATCCATCTTCTGTAGGGAAGCTCGTCAACTGTTTAATTACTTTGGGAGAGAAGTTAATCCCATGAGTCAGCAGCCTCTGAAAGAGAAGAGGCAGCACATTTGCTGTGTCATCCATGAATGAAAAGGCTTACCTGAGAATCACAGACAGCTCTCATCCGGCTGGATGGTGTCAGGGGCAGAGTGGATGGACAAATAAAGGAGTTTTCTGAGCGTTCCATGAGTCTCAGGCAGAGGGATAGTGATTCCAGGCTTCTCTGATGGTGTGGACAAGGCTAAAGAACTTGGTCTTTAGACCCCGCCCTGTTCGACAGAGGAGCCTGGTAGGAGGCTGTCTATGGGGTCGCACAGAGTCGAACACGACTGAAGCGACTTGGCGGCAGCAGCAGCAGCAGCAGCAGCAGGGAGGCTTGAAACATACTTTTAAAACAAACTTTCCTATTGTTATTCAGTCCTTTTTCCCCTGTGCATAGGGGGTCCCCCTTCTCTACAAGTGTAATAATGCTATGAGTCAATTTTGAAGTTTATGCCGTAAACATTTTTTATCTTATTGATTTACAGTGTTGTGTTAATTTCTGCTGAACAGCATAGTGACTCAGCTGTATATATTCTTTTTCAGTGCCATATATGTTTCATATGACCTTGTGAACATTAGTCTCCATAATGTTTTTGTTTTTAATCATTTTGGGTTTTTTTCAAAACAAAGTCAAGCAAGAAGGAAATAAAAATTCTATCTGCCTGAGGCAGCAGCTGCTAATATGTTGTTCTTTAGCCCTCTAGACCCTTTCCTATGGATGTGTACAGGGAGTTAACAAGTTTTGTAGATATCATTTTTAATAATTGCAAAATAGTCCATGTAAAATTTGCCATGCTAATGTAGTTGAGCATGAGCTGTGTGCCAAGCACGCTGGCAACCCTACAGATCGGGAAGCTACAGCTTCAATCAATTGAGTCACGTGCTCAGTGCCACTTAGTAAGTGGCAAGATCAGACGCAGATTCTGGTCTGCTTAAATCAAAGCCTATTCTCTTAACTTGTGCCATATCACCTTCTTATTTTAGGTTAATACTTATTTCATTGGTTGTTGATTGTTCTCTCCTTGTGCATGAATATATATGTTTGTCTGTCTGTGTGTTTTAGTAATGACACAGTAAAATAGTAAAAAACTCACTAATTTGCAGGTTCACACTGGTGTGCTTGCCAGGTTCCTGACAATGTATGGGCTGCTTACCTCCTGTTGTCATAGGTTCATGTAGTGTTGAAGCTCTGGAAGACTGGATTCAGCCTGGACAATGGTGAACTCAGAAGCTACCAAGACCCATCCAATGCCCAGTTTCTGGAGTCTATTCGCAGAGGGTGAGCAGAAAAACCCTTCTTCAGGTTCCATGTCAGTGAGTGAGATGGCAGATGGGAAAGAAGAAACCAATTCAAATGTTTATTATTTAACAAATTTAAAATTTTAAGCAGATTTAGCACAGTTGAGAAACAGAGTCACAGATCTGCTTCCAAAACCCTGTGTATCTACTTTTCCACTTTGGGCCTAGGTCAGAGCCAAGTCACCAGATATTACTCTAGGCAGGCATAAGAGAAGGGGGAGGCAGACAGCTGCTAGAGCAGTGAGCTCCCCATGGAGGCCCATCAGTTGGAGATGAGAAGTTTCTCCCCCTTTTGTACCCATCACTGTCATCCCATCCTGCTCTGTATGGGCCCCAGCACTGCCTTTTCTCCCACAGAGAGGTGCCAGCAGAGCTGCGGAGGTTAGCTCACGGTGGGCAGGTGAACTTGGACATGGAGGACCATCGGGATGAGGACTTCGTGAAGCCCAAGGGAGCCTTCAAAGCCTTCACTGGCGAGGGTCAGAAACTGGGCAGGTAAGGAGCAGCATGGGTGGGGTGGAACCGTGTGAGTCACTGCTTTGGGGCCCAGCAGACCCTGTGCACAGCTCACTTGATGCAGCTCTTTACTGTTTATTACAAAGTACTTCAGATTTTATCTTTATGGGAGGAAAAGTATGAGAACATAGGCTTTGGCGTTAACAGACCTAAGTCTAAATCTCTTCTTCGCTTTCTAGCCGTATGACCTTGGACTGTACAGCCTCAGTTTTCTCAGCTTAAAGTGGGGCTAGTAAGAGTCCTTATCTCCTTGACTACTGTTGGGAGGAGCACGTAGAGCACTGTCCTACAATGAGCAGTGAAGGTAACACGTTGCTGCTTGGACTCGGTCATCTAGGGTGCTCAGGGCAGAGTGCCTCCTCGATGGCTCTAAGGCTGAAGCAGACACACGTATTCAGGTCACTTGAGAAGGGGATTCAGAGGGGTTAAGGAATCCAGCCAGCCTGCAGCAACATCGTTCAGGATCCAGGGAAGCTCAAGGACATTGTTGCCCCTGTGCAGGCTGCTGCTCCAGTGTTAGGGGAGCTCTTATTTTTACCTCTCGGATAAACACTGCCTGACACTTACTTTGTCATTCCCTGTGACTGTTTCGCCTTGTGTCCTCTGCCACTATCTCTGTCTTGCATTCAAACCCCTCATATTAACAGGATCTGATTGGTTGATAGTTCCTGTTAACTGTGATCAGCAGAGTTCTCACACCAGATCCTTGACGAACCCACAGACAGGCAGCCTTTTCTCAAGGACCCACTCAGCTTTGGCTGTGCACAGGGTCACTTGGTCAGTATTCTTCTGAGAGATCTGTGCACACAAGAGGCTTTCATCGTGGTGACACACGGTACAGTCCTTACTTTACAGAGGGAAAGCTGAGGCTCTTGGACTCTAAGGGTTACCCTTAGCTGCTCCCTGTGGTGCCACCAGGACTAGAACCTGGTCTTCTGATTGGCACCTCTTCCCACACTGCACAGCATGACCCTATTTCTGACCTAGCTCTGGCAGCTTTTGAGCTCGGTGCTGCCCTTGCTCACCTCACCAGCATGTTCAGGAATCAGAGTGTGGTCAGTGCTCTTTGTGATTCTGACTGGCCCTCTTCTCAAATCCCCTGCCTCCCTGCTGGCCATTCGTGCCTCGTCAGGAGCAAGGGTCATAGCTATATTAGAGATAATAGACTGCGATTTACCAGGACCAAAATTACTGAAGTCACCCTGCTCTCATCGTTCAATCTCCCACATTGGGCCCTGTGGGTTAGTCTGGGACAGCTATTCTCAGAGTGATCCATCTGTGACTTCCCTGTCAGTTGTGATAAGCTTTGTGGAGCACCACTTAATTTTTTCCCCCCATATATTATTGAAAATAAAGTGTGTTTATCTTTTAAAATAGAAAATACAGATAAAGAGTAAAAGCTATTAAACCTAACAGCTAGATACATCCAGTTAGTATCTGAGGGTGTGTGTGTAAAAACAAATGTTCTATGCCCTACTGTTTTGCCTAGTCAGTGTAGTCCGGCTATCGTTCCAGATCAGTACATGCATTTCTACAATATTTTTTTTAATGCTAACATGATTTTCTATCCTCCGTATGTGCCATAACTTAACCAGTGCCTGCTATTAAGTATTTACGTGATTATCAGTATTATGAACATTGCAGTGGTTATCTAATTAAATCTTTATATACCCCTGATATTGTCCTGGAAGTAGTACAACAAGTAGCTCTAAAGATCTTCACATTGCCCTCCAGAACATGGTAACCTTCTTTGACCCGCCAGTAGTTTTAAGGAAGGACTCAGAACACCTTGCAGTTTGGGTTTGTCTGGCTTCATGATATTAACCAAAAATGCTCCTGCTTTTGGAATGTCTTAACTGTATTGTGTATACAGGACAACAGGTCTCAAAAAATTAAGGTATTTTAAGGAGACTTAGGATGAAGTGAAATGTTAGTCGCTCAGTCGTGTCTGACTCTTTGTGACCCCATAGACTGTAGCGTGCTAGGCTCCTCTCCATGGGATTTCCCAGGCAAGAGTACTGGAGTACTTTCCCCCTTCTCCAGAGGATCTTCCCGATCCAGGGATGAAACCCTCATCTCCTGCATTGCAGGTGGATTCTTTACTATCTAAGTCACCAGGGAAGCCCTCTGTTTTAGAATGGGACTACGTTATTAGTGCAGATGATGAATCAACAGAGCTTGATAATCAGACATGATGCTTGTCAGCTAAATAAATGTTCATTGCCAGTTCCACTTTGGAACTATCTCTGTCTTGCATTCAAACCCGTCAAACCCCCTTTGATTTTCACTTCTCGCTTTAGTTTTTCCAATATATTTTATTGTGCTTTCCATGGTTGTCTTGTTAAATAAAATGATTAGGAAGCCAACTGTTTTAAGAAATTTTTCTCAAGTTTCCCTCAAAAATTGGTCAATCCTTGTTTTTTCTCCAATTATCTAGAAAAATAAAATGAATGAATAGATTTTTCTCAGTTTCGAAATTAAAAACATTCAGTTGCATGAAAGAATGTAGGTTTTGTTTTAGGTTTTGCATTTGTTTGTTCGGATGGGAACTAATCTGAAGATTTTGAGAAGCCTGCATTTGATTTCGAGTTGCAAACACCACGAGTGCACTTGGGATGGGGTGAGGGCGTCACTGCTGCTGGGATGAGCTCCGCTGCTCCCCATGCTTGCTGCAGTGCTCGTCTTTGTAAAGCAGGTGACAGGGCCTCAGGACTCAGCGTGGTGGCAGCAGAGCACCTTAGTGCCCAGTTGATTCCCACTACAAAGGAAATGAGCAGTTGTGTGATTCGGCTTCTCTGTCATTCAGGCCTTTCTGGCAAGCAGCAGCTTCAATGAGTACCTGTCGTACTTGCAACTGTTATAAACAGTTGAGGGCCAGGCTACCTAGAATCTAATTAGAGAGTTGACCTAATGCTGTGGAAACTAATGAACAAAACAGAGTAGATCTTAACCATTTACAGGTGCAACATTTAACTTTTTGTGATGGGTGTAATTTATCTGTGTGTCTCATCTTTTGAGTCCTACATGCTGTGAGGTCAATACATAGAAGAAGCTTTTCTCATAGCCAATAACTGTGGTCAGTGTTCTCTTCTGATCTCCACTCTGTAATTCTCTAAACCCGTATTTTTGATGTTCACAGAAAGTAAGTTCAGTTTTTAGTTCTTCCTTGCTGACTGTGTGCTCTGGGGCAACATTTCGTGCACTGTTCCATGAAATAATCTTTAGGAGGTTAACATGAAAAAAGAACATGGTGGTCAAATAAGTTTGCCTTCACTTCACAACCTCTCAAAGTGTTAGTCTTTCAGTCGTGTCTGACTCTTTGTGACCCCATGAACTGTACCCTGCCAGGCTCCTCTGCCCATGGAATTCACCAGGCAAGAATACTGGAGTGAGTTGCAGTTCCCTTCTCCAGGGGATCTTCTTGAACCAGAGATTGAACCTGGGTCTCCTGCATTGCATGCAGTTTCTTTATGATCTCTCAAGACCTTTAATATGTTAGTGGCTTCTGACGCTGTTGGTATAATATGTGACATTTCCAGAACCTTCTGTAGATAACTCAAGGGACTCAGGTCTCAGAGAACACACTTAGGAAAGCAGTTGGATTTGTTGGATTTCAGTTGGATTTGCTAAGAGGACCCTTTTTAGGTTGTAAAGGTCAGAGGAAGAAGTGAGGTGGAGGAGCTGATCTAATTAGAGGCTTTGGAGGAAGGCAGGGAGATTCTCATCTAATGGCCTCTATTCTCTGCAAAGGTCTAGGCCAGGACATCTGCTAAGAGAAAAGAGAGAGAGAACGCCTCCACACAGTTGTGGAGAATTGGGAATTTGTGTGCATTTTGTGTTTGTCCACCTCCCTGAGTGTAACACCCCTTTAATTCTCACAATAGTCCTTGTTAAAGAACCTCGTTACTACTCTTGTTGAAACTCAAAGAGCTTAAATAACTAGCCCAACACCACCATAGCTAGTGGGTGAATTCAAACCTTGGTCCATCTCATTCCAAGATCTGAGCTCTCCACACTGCAGCAGGCACCATGTCCTGTTCATATTATATACTTAATCCCTGTGGTGCCAGGCACTTGGTTGACTTTCCAGAAATGTGAACTGTCTCCTAATAGTTGACCAATGAGTATGAGATACCCACATGAGTGAGGCTGCACTAGGGCAAGCAGGCCTGAAAATTCCATCAGAGGATAAGAATCTGGACTTGTCCTTTACATCCCAACAGTCACCTGCCAGGCTGTGTGACACCCACCTCAGTTGGAGACTTGGAGTACCCCCTTCACATTCTGTCCTTAGCCTCTCACTGGGGCTAAAACTCACCGTGGTCTGTTGGGTCCTCCAGCATCAGGTCCCAGTCTTTTCCAGCCCAGGCTTTCTTGCATACTGCTTCCTTCCCTTCAAGCTCTTGTTCAGTTGTGGACGTCAGGGAAGAAGGGGGTCAGTAACTTGCCTAACTCCAGGAGTGAGGGAGCTGGCAGTAACTTGGTGGTTGAGGTGAATTCTTCTGGACCTCTAATTTCTAGCAGAGCAGGGATTCTGTCTGGTCACTCCTTATGTCAGTAGCAGCAAACAGCACCAGACATAACAAATGCTCAGTAAAATCCTTGACAGGATTCCACTCCTGCTGGGGCTTTGTTTCTGTTCATGTCCTGATGCGATCCTCTCTCCTCAGCACTGCCCCCCAGGTATTGAATACCAGCTCTCCAGCACAGCAGGCAGAAAATGAAGCCAAAGCCAGCTCTTCCATCTCAATCGATGAGTCACAGCCTACCACAAACATCCAAATACGGCTTGCTGATGGTGGGAGGCTGGTGCAGAAGTTTAACCACAGCCACAGGTACCTTACATTATGGGGCCTGGCTTATTCTAAGAGGGTCCCAGAAACTCCCACAGATACATGAGTAGAGGGAGCAGTTCTTCCCCCTAAACACCAGCAGACTCTCTAGGCTCTCTCCAGAGGAGGCAGTGGGGTAGGAAGCTGTGCACGTCTGAAGCCTTTGGTTTGGTCCCTGCTCTTCCATTAAGTGTAGCCAGTGACTGCTCCCTCTCCCTCGTGTGGGTCACAGATTCCTCAGATGGATTTCTTCCGAACTATCTGTTCATAGGAAGTTTGATGCGAAAGCCCAAGAGTAGAACAGATGAAATCTGTACTGCTGTGGTTGATGGAGTGGAGAGGGGACAATATGTGGCATCCCACTCACTCATCCCACTCATCCCACTCCTCTACCTCCCGACCTCCGGGAGGCCTCTGACAGCCCCTAGGCTATGAAGGTCTCTGAAATCCGGACTTGGAGAATTCTAGAATACCTGTTCTATCTCAGCTTATCTGGGCCAGATCGAAACAAACTGCCTCCGCAACTTAAAGATGGGGAAGCCAAGGCACAGAGTGATGAAAGGACTGTTGCCAGTTAAGATATTTGGCAAAACAACTCTTTTTTTCCCCTAGAATAGCATGTCTAAGTTTCATCAGTTATAGGCCATATAAATCAGAACCCATGTGGAGCCCAGGGAATGGCTTGCCTTGAGTGTTGACAGGCTTCACATGAGGTTAGTGTGGAGCAAGTGTAATGAGGATTATAGAAGAGGAATCAGGCAGAGAAGCCCCTGGGAAAAGGGACCAGATGTGGGCAGAGAGCACAGCACGGTGAAGAACTGAAGGGGGGAGGTAGGAGAATGGGGGAAGGAGGCTGGTGTGTAATTAGGCAGGACTTGGGACTACAGTCAGGAGGTTGGTGTTTATAACAAGGAAAGAAAGTTTAGTCGCTCAGTCATGTTCGATTCTTTGCAACCCCATGGACTGGGGTCTACCAGTCCATGGTAGACTGTAGCCTACCAGGCTCCTCCGTCCATGGCATTTTCTAGGCAAGAGTACTGGAGTGGGATAACAAGGAAGACGGGAGCAATTGTGAAAGATTTTAGAAGAGTGACATGAGCTCTTGTGTTTCCAAATGGCATTTTGGCCACTCTGGAAGATGAGGCAGAGGAAGGGACCTGGGGATGTGATGTGGCCTCCCTCTAGCCTGGGGGCGGGGGGTTGGGAGTGGGCAGCAGGCAGCAGAGAACACCGCTCACCCGCCTCCCCACTCCACCAGGATCAGCGACATCCGACTCTTCATCGTAGACGCCCGGCCGGCCATGGCTGCCACCAGCTTTGTCCTCATGACTACCTTCCCTAACAAAGAGCTGGCTGACGAGAACCAGACGCTGAAGGAAGCCAACCTGCTCAATGCTGTCATCGTGCAGCGGTTAACATAACTGCCAGGCCAGGCCTGCAGCCTCATCTCCCTCCTGTGTCTCCCATGGCCAGCTGCCCTGTGGGGACCACCCTTCCACCCACTCCTGCACACCCTGCATCCAGTGCCACGTCTCCTCCGTAGCTCTGGGTTCTTAGATCTCAGTTGGACATTTGTTTTCTCCTTAGTTGCATTTCCTGGGTTTTTGTGATGATCAATGGACTTTAAAGAAAAAAATAAAAACAACCAAAAAAAAAAAAAATTGAAGGAATATCACCAGCATGTTGTACAGGACGTTTCCCACTGAGGCAGGCTTTGATTACCATGAAATCGTATTTGTCTAGGGTGTGTGGAGGAGCCTTCCATCCTCTCTGTGTAAAAATTGCATGTGGCACACAACACCCACCCACTAAGTGTGACCCCCACCACCCCTGTGTAGGAAAGAAAGGGGAGACACTTAAGAGAAAAAGGCTTTGTAGCACTCATTACATAAGAACAAATTTCTTGCCTGGATAAAACTGGCAGCAACAAAAGTGCTCTGAAGTGTGAGGTCAGATTCAGAGGCACACAGTCCCTCCGCTCCTTTTACTCAAACCCTGGGAGGTGTATACTCCCCAGGCCTTGGCCAGTTGAGATTCTGACTACACCTCCTGCTCTGGCCCTTTCCTCCCTCATCATCCAGGCTGCTGTGTCATTGCTTTATTTCATGGAGAGATCTGTCCCTCAGAGGTAGGGGAATCTTTTTACTGGGAAACAGCTTGTGCCAATTCAGTGAGTTCAGAGTCAGGGTGTCTTGGCCTGAAAGAGAAACAATCAGCATATCACCGAGCTCCTGTTAATGTGTGGCAAATCACGTGTTGAAGAGGTGGGTTCCCTATGCTTCAAGCTCCTTGTGCTGGCATTTGTAGGAGGCTCTTGCTGACTAAAGTTAGAGTGTAACAAAGATGGCTTTGGTGTGTAGGCCCGAGTTCTGACTTGCACCAACTTAGGCAGTAGTCCCAACCAGGCCAAGACCCTCCCCACATGAAGTGTGAGTCTGAGAGAGGAGGACCACTGGGGTCTTGGATGGAAGCCTTCCCACCCCCTGCTAAGTGAACTCCAGAGTCAACACTGACTGAGAATCTCCTGGTTTCAAATCATAATGTGGCTCAGTCTGTTTCTAAGCAGTCATCACCAGTCACTTTCTCTTTTCTGCTTCACCCCCTGCAGTGAGCCAAGAGCTAACACTGCTGGTCCTCAAGAGTCGGGGGAAGCCCTGGATTCCCAATCCAGACCTATCCTGAGAAAGGGAGTTGGTACTTTTGATCCCAGAGAGGCAGTTGGGGCAGGGCTGCAGGGGGTCCTGCAGGTGGAGAGAAAGGAAACCAAATGCTAGTCTGAAGAAACTGGAAATTATTGTCACCTTGACCATTAAAAACCACTATGAAGACAGTGGAGTTTTTGTACTCTAATGGGTTGCTCTGAAGTATAATGACAGCAACTTCAGTGCCTCACAAGAATCCCATTGTACAGTGCCAAAACCTAAAGCCCAGGCCACATGGCTGGTAAGTGGTAAGGCCTGTCTGTCTGCAAGGCCTCTCTGCTCAAACACTATGCCCCATACACGTATACTCCAGCCCTGTGTACATACACTCAACCCTCCTCTCTTCAGGGTTTCAGCTTATGTTAATCAGCACATGCCAGAACAGAGCATGAAAACATAACCTGCATTGCTAGAAGAGTCTACAAAGGCCCCTGGGTTCCCCTCCAGCCCTGGAATTGAGTGAGGCAGCTGACTTAACTGTTGGCAGCCACCACAGTGCAGACCAGCAAGGTGTCTGGCCCTAGGTCAAAGGGGCTGCCAACCACACAGCCAGGGATCACACCAGTCCAGTTAAGGCCAGTAAGGATGTTTTCAGCCCTAGTTGTTTGTTCCGGTGGCCCAGATGAAAAGGTTAATCCACCTGATAGACTTTCATAGGGAGATACTCAACAGCCATTAGTTCTGGGGTTTCTGAAGTCAAGGCAGTTCTCAATTGAGGCATTTTGGATCATTCCCCAAATTGGCTGTTGAGTGGGGTATCCTGGCATTAAATAGGTCTGTGTGCATGCTAAGTCCCTTCAGTTGTGTCCGACTCTTTGTGACCCTGTGGACCATAGTCCGCCAGGTTTTGGGATTCTCCAGACAAGAACACTGGAGTGAGTTACCATGCCCTCCTCTAGGGGATCTTCCGAACCCAAGGGATGGAACCTGCATCTCATTCTCCTGCTTTGGCAGGTGGATTCTTTACCACTAGCACCACCTGCGAAGCCCTAATTAGGTCTGGCCAAGGACATATTGCAACATACAGGATATGTCCTAATAGAAGGATATCCAAAGTTCATCACTAGGTTAAAAATGCAAGTTGTCATGATGATGCCCTAATGAGTGCATATTAAATTCATCTCTACTGTGGGACATGTATGTTGTTCCTGTTTGATTTTGTGAACCACACTATGCTAAACAACCCTGCAAGTACTGTGTGGGGCACATCTGGTTGCATCTGAGAGTCCAGGGTTCATGTCCCTGTTCAGGCACCACTTGCCAGGGTCCAGCCCCAGTGGATCCAGGGAATTCAAAGGGGAGATGGCATCCGCAATGAGGAAACAACAGCTTATTTAAATGTTAATTAAAGATACAAAGAGTGGTTAAATAAGGATAGCTCAGTGAGAAAATTTAGTGGAGAAAAGAGACTGAGTAATTCAGCCAGAAGGTAAGAGAAAGAACGACATGGGGAGACCAAGCTTCGGTGAACAAGGCCCGCACTTTATTTTCCAAAGTAGTTTTTATACCTTAAGTTATGCATAGAGGATAATGGGGAAGGGGTAGTGTCATGCAGTAAGCCAGGCTTTCTGCCTGCAAACTTATCGTATGCAAAAGTTTAGGTGATTTGCACCATCTTCTGGCCCGGAGGCCTGTTAACATTTTAAGACCCTTTCTTCAGAAAACTTATTTTTCTCTAAAGGTGCCACCCTCCAAAAGCATTAGATAAAGTTGGATTCCTATAGGGCAAAGGTGTGCTGGGCTATAACAAGAAAAAGAATTAATCAAGGGTCCAAGGTTACAAACATTAAAGCTACTAACACCAATTATATTAATCAAGGGTCCAAGGTTACAAACATTAAAGCTACTAACACCAATTATATTAATCAATACACTGCCAGGGACACAGCAGGTAAGGGATATGTTAGCAGCAAACATTGGCCCAACAAGTGAAAAACCCTTCACCAATACAATTTCTAATCAATCTTTTAACTACTCAAAGGAATCTATATTTAGACAGTTTAGAACATCTCATGCCTCTCACAGTTGGAGGCTCTGAGCAATCACATGTGGCCATAAAAGCCTATTCAGGCAGGCTAGAGGATTTCCAAAGGAGTTTGTAGTTTGAAACACTATCACACCCAGGAACTTTATTAACTGGAGCTGTAAGTTAACTCTTTTTTCAGAGAGAGGTAGTAGGGGACAGCCCCCTGTAAAGTCAGAGGTGAGAGCACAAAGCAGAAGGTAGGCAGACTCTGGTTTTGGGGGTAGATGCTCAAGAATTTCCAGGGGGACTCCTGAGGCTCAATCCCGCCTTTGCGTCTGCCGAGCCTCCTTCCTCCTGACCTTTGTCATGGGTGGAGCTCGCTCCCCGCAGGGTGGCATTGAGAAAGTGCCCTTCTGAGCTGCAGGGCCCCTTCCCATGCCTGCCCACAGTATAAAATGTGCCCATCATTGGAAGGACTGGGGCTGAAGCTGAAGCTCCAATACTTCAGCCACCTGATGCAACAAGCCGACTCATTGGAAAAAACCCTGATGCTGGAAAAGATTGAGGGCAAGAAGAGAAGGGGATGACAGAGGATGAGATGGTTGGATGGCATCACTGACTGAATGGACATGAGTTTGAGCAAATTCCGGGAGATCATGAAGGACAGGGTCGTGAAGGACAGAGAGGCCTGGTATGCTGCAGCTCATGGGGTCACAGACTCAGACATGACTTAATGACTGAACAACAACAAATCCCAGCCAGGAACCCTTTAAAGTTGACTTTGAGTTCATTGGAAGAAATTGGTGCAGAAATGTGAGTTCCCTGTTGCTCCCTCTAACTGCATTTGGGGGTGGGGGGTGGTACTGCTGCCGGAACTTCTCCCAGGGTCAAGTAAAAGGATATCTTCTTTCTTTAAAATGGACTTTGTTCCCTTGTCGAGGGCTGTGACCATGTTCTCCCATCCCCCCATTCTACATCCACTCTCATCTCAGGCCAGGCCAAGGAAGCAGAGCGGCAAACACTGCAGACTTCTAGTGTCCAGCCTGGGTCCCAGTCTGAGCAAACTCCTGTGCCATGTGCCTGCGTCTCTCTCTCTCTCAGTGGCCTCATGCCTCACCCCACATCCAGTCCCTCAGTAAGTTCTCCAGGTTCTACTGCAAATGTATCCCAAATCCAGCCACCTGTCATCCCTCCCCGGCGGTCTCCGGGGCTCATTGTCCACCTCTCACAACAACAACTGCAGTGACTTCCTTTTGGTCACCCTGTTCTCCTTGCCCCTGACAATCTGTTCACATCCATTAAAGCCCACCGCATCTTCCTTTAAAGCCCTCAGGAGCTCCCCACTACCCCTAGAAACATTACTAAAAGCCCGAAGAGCCCTGTAGGACCTGGCTGCTACCTATCACTGTATCCTTCTGTCCTGCTTTATTCTGACTTCTTCCAATGTATCATGTATTCTATTTCCCTTGTCCCTCCACTAGATTATAAGCTCCCTGAAGCAGGGGGATTGTTTTCTTCACTCATGTACCCTGACAACCTGATGGTACAGTGCCTAACACATAGTAGGCCCTCAACAAATAACTGGTTGGATGAACATGTGAAATGGAAACAAGACCTCCTGATCAACTGCCTCCCTAAGTAGGTTCCTATTCAGCCATAGGGGGGCATCATTCTGAAGGGTAATCATAGCTTCAGGTTCTTTCAGCAAAGGCCATTAAGAGGGCAGAACAAAAAGCACAGTGGGGTGGGGGGAGCACGGTGTAAAGGGAATGCCCTAAGCGTTTCCCTGCCACTTGGGTTGGATTCAGTTCAGTTCAGTTCAGTCGCTCAGTCGTGTCTGACTCTTTGCGACCCCATGAATTGCATCACACAAGGCCTGCCTGTCCATCACCAACTCCCGGAGGTCACTCAGACTCACGTCCATCGAGTCAGTGATGCCATCCAGCCATCTCATCCTCTGTCATCCCCTTCTCCTCCTGCCCCTAATCCCTCCCAGCATCAGAGTCTTTTCCAATGAGTCAACTCTTCGCATGAGGTGGCCAAAGTACTGGAGTTTCAGCTTTAGCATCATTCCTTCCAAAGAAATCCCAGGGCTGATCTCCTTCAGAATGGACTGGTTGGATCTCCTTGCAGACCAAGAGACTCTCAAGAGTCTTCTCCAACACCACAGTTCAAAAGCATCAATTCTTCGGTGCTCAGCCTTCTTCATAGTCCAGCTCTCACATCTATACACGACCACAGGAAAAACTACAGCCTTGACTAGACGAACCTTTGTTGGCAAAGTAATGTCTCTGCTTTTGAATATGCTATCTAGGTTGGTCATAACTTTCCTTCCAAGGAGTAAGCGTCTTTTAATTTCATGGCTGCAGTCACCATCTGCAGTGATTTTGAAGCCCCCCAAAATAAAGTCTGACACTGTTTCCACTGTTTCCCCATCTATTTCCCATGAAGTGATGGGACCAGATGCCATGATCTTCGTTTTCTGAATGTTGAGCTTTAAGCCAACTTTTTCACTCTCCACTTTCACTTTCATCAAGAGGCTTTTTAGTTTCTCTTCACTTTCTGCCATAAGGATGGTATCATCTGCATATACAGGGTGACAATATACAGCCTTGATGTACTCCTTTTCCTATTTGGAACCAGTCTGTTGTTCCATGACCAGTTCTAACTGTTGCTTCCTGACCTGCATACAGATTTCTCAAGAGGCACATGCTAGTAAAGTAATGCTCAAAATTCTCCAAGCCAGGCTTCAGCAATATGTGAACCATGAACTTCCTGATGTTCAAGCTGGTTTTAGAAAAGGCAGAGGAACCAGAGATCAAATTGCCAACATCCTCTGGATCATGGAAAAAGCAAGAGAGTTCCAGAAAAACATCTATTTCTGCTTTACTGACTATGCCAAAGCCTTTGACTGTGTGGATCACAATAAACTGTGGAAAATTCTTCAAGAGATGAATTGGATTAGGAAGGTTATTAAGGGCCAATCACCTTCACAGTGAGCATCTGAGATCTTCAATGCCCAGCTTCGTTCTTTAGCTTCTACTGATGATAATAGCAGAAAACAACAGAATGGAAAGACTAGAGATCTCTTCAAGAAAATCAGAGATACCAAAGGAACATTTCATGCAAAGATGGGCTTGATAGAGGACAGAAATGGTATGGACCTAACAGAAGCAGAAGATATTAAGAAGAGGTGGCAAGAATACACAGAAGAACTGTACAGGAAGGATCTTCACGACCCAGATAATCACGATGGTGTGATCACTGACCTGGAGCCAGACATCCTGGAGTGTGAAGTTAAGTGGGCCTTAGAAAGCATCACTACGAGCAAAGCTAGTGGAGGTGATGGAATTCCAGTTGAGCTATTCCAACTCCTGAAAGATGATGCTGTGAAAGTGCCGCACTCAATATGCCAGCAAATTTGGAAAACTCAGCAGTGGCCACAGGACTGGAAAAGGTCAGTTTTCTTTCCAATCCCAAAGAAAGGCAATGCCAAATAATGCTCAAACTACCTCACAATTGCACTCATCTCACACACTAGTAAAGTGATACTCAAAATTCTCCAAGGCAGGCTTCAGCAATATGTGAACCGTGAACTTCCTGATGTTCACGCTGGTTTTAGAAAAGGCAGAGGAACCAGAGATCAAATTGCCAACATCCGCTGGATCATGGAAAAAGCAAGAGAGTTCCAGAAAAACATCTATTTCTGCTTTATTGACTATGCCAAAGCCTTTGACTGTGTGGATCACAATAAACTCTGGAAAATTCTGAAAGAGATGGGAATACCAGACCACCTGATCTGCCTCTTGAGAAATTTGTATGCAAGTCAGGAAGCAACAGTTAGAACTGGACATGGAACAACAAACTGGTTCCAAATAGGAAAAGGAGTTCGTCAAGGCTGTATATTGTCACTCTGTTTATTTAACTTATATGCAGAGTACATCATGAGAAACGCTGGACTGGAAGAAACACAAGGTGGAATCCAGATTGCTGGGAGAAATATCAATAACCTCAGATATGCAGATGACACCACCCTTATGGCAGACAGTGAGGAGGAACTCAAAAGCCTCTTAATGAAAGTGAAAGTGGAGAGTGAAAAGGTTGGCTTAAAGCTCAACATTCAGAAAACGAAGATCATGGCATCTGGTCCCATCACTTCATGGGAAATAGATGGGGAAACAGTGGAAACAGTGTCAGACTTTATTTTGGGGGGCTCCAAAATCACTGCAGATGGTGACTGCAGCCATGAAATTAAAAGACGCTTACTCCTTGGAAGGAAAGTTATGACCAACCTAGATAGCATATTCAAAAGCAGAGACATTACTTTGCCAACAAAGGTTCGTCTAGTCAAGGCTATGGTTTTTCCTGTGGTCGTGTATGGATATGAGAGCTGGACTGTGAAGAAGGCTGAGCGCCAAAGAATTGATGCTTTTGAACTGTGGTGTTGGAGAAGACTCTTGAGAGTCCCTTGGACTGCAAGGAGATCCAACCAGTCCATTCTGAAGGAGATCAATCCTGGGATTTCTTTAGAAGGAATGATGCTAAAGCTGAAGCTGAAGCTCCAGTACTTTGGCCACCTCATGCGAAGAGTTGACTCATTGGAGAAGACTCTGATGCTGGGAGGGATTGAGGGCAGGGGGGGGGGGGGGGGGAGAAAGAAAAGAAGAGGGGGGGGGATGCACGAACGGGGGGGGGGGGGGTGGGGGAGACCCCGGGGGGGGGGGGGGGGACAGAGAGGCCGGGCGTGCTGGGGTTCATGGGGTCGCAAAGATTCGGACACGACTGAGCGACTGATCTGATCTGATCTGATGATAATAGCAGTCACCATAATTTAAGCACTAATTTTGTGCCAGGTCTTCTATGTACCTTACTTCATGTAGTTCGGTAACAACCTGAAGGTATCATAATTAGCCCATTTTGTGGAGGAAGGTTCTGAGTTCAGTGAAGGGTTTTGGCTGAAGTCATATTCCAAGTAAAAGAACCAAGATTTGAATTCCCAGCCACCTGACTCCAAAGCTATGGCTCTGGACCATCAGAATCTACTGCTGTGAATAATGCAGGCCCAGAGACGGCGATGGGAGGAATGACGGACAGGTGGGGAGAGGGGCAGAGGAAATCAAGGAGGGCTTCTCAGAGGAGGGCACCCTTGAGCTGGGCTGTGAAGGATGATGACCAGGGGTTGGTTCACTAGCAAGGAGGTAAAGAGTTTTCCTTCCTCTAGAGACAAACCCAAAGGATGCGTGAAGGTATGGGGCAGGTAGATCTGGTATGACATTAGATGAGTCAACTAACCTCTGGGCTCTGGAAGTAGCCAGTGCCAGAGACTGCATCTTGTCCCTACTGAGGGACAACACTAAGTTCCCCTTCAGACCCATGGGATGAGAGAAGGCTAAGGAAACCAAGAATGGACTCCAGAGCCCCAGGGCTAACCCCTTCCTCCTGATTCAACTCTCTCTCTGCTCTGCAGTCTTCCCATCTATAAAATTGGCTCTCTGCAGAATTTCTGTATTGTAACAATTACTGTATTGCTAGGAATGCTGTTTCCCAAACCTGTGAACTCATGGGCCCCCAGATCAGCCAGTACTGTTGGTTTTGACAACAACTCTGCTTCCAGGGCAGGTTTTGGACACCTCAACTCCCCGAAGGTGATGGAGTTTATTCAAAGATTTCAGACTTACAAGATGGCAAGTCAGCTTGCAACCTCCCTCCCCAGGCCAGGGGTTTGTACTTTCTTGGATGATTTTCAACCAGGAACTTCGAGGGCAAGGCCCCAGTCAGCAGAGACACCAAAGGTTCTTAGCAAGTGGGACCACTTGATCCCATGGAGATGGGACAGCTTTCCTTCCAGGCAGGCCAACTGCTAACTGCTAAGCCACTTCAGTTGTGTCCAACTCTGTGTGACCCCATAGACGGCACCCCACCGCGCTCCCCCATCCATGGGATTCTCCAGGCAAGATCACTGGAGTGGGTTGCCATTTCCTTCTCCAATGTGTGAAAGTGAAGTCGCTCAGTTGTATCTGACTCTTAGCAACCCCATGGACTGCAGCCTACCAGGCTCCTCCATCCATGAGATTTTCCAGGCAAGAGTACTGGAGTGGGTTGCCATTGCCTTCTCCGTCCAGGCAGGCCAAACAGGTCCCCAAATCCCCAGTGGCGGTCATAATTCAGGAGAGACTCTGGCCCCATCTGAACATTCTCCGCTCACCAGCCAGATGACAGAGATCTAAAGTTGTAAGTGGTGGGGAAATTTGAGGTGAAGAGGGGTGAGAGTTATCACAAAGGCCAAAAAAATATCTAAACCAATCCCTGAAGCCCAAAGGGCACAGGTAGAAGTGAGCAAGAGACAAAGTACCAGTGTCCTGAACTGGTCTTGAATTTGAATATTACCATACTCCTTACTGGCTCTATCCTCTCTCTGAGCCTTGATATCCTCATTGCTGCTGCTGCTGCTAAGTCGCTTCAGTCGTGTCCGACTCTGTGTGATCCCATAGACGGCAGCCCACTAGGCTCCTCCGTCCCTGGGATTCTCCAGGCAAGAATACTGGAGTGGGTTGCCATTTCCTTCTCCAATGCATGAAAGTGAAAAGTGAAAGTGAAGTCGCTCAGTCGTCTCCGACTCTCAGCGACCCCATGGACTGCAGCCCACCAGGCTCCTCTGTCCATGGGATTTTCCAGGCAAGAGTACTGGGGTGGGGTGCCATTGCCTTCCCCCAGCCTCATTGCTAAAGGAAGACAATAATCATACCTGCCTCAGAAGGTTACTGTGAGAAACCAAATAACATGCACGAGGCACACACGCATCAAGTGTTCATTGTTACCTGAATCAGGGCAGAAGCTAGATAAGCTGTGACCTCAGGGTTCCACTTTCTAACAGCGCTCAGGTTCACAAGAGTGCCTGAGATCTTGAGCACAAGGAAATGGCATTTTCTAAAATTCAAGTTTCTTGCAGGTTTAGGAGATTTAACAAGTGAGAGAAATCTAGCCCATGGTATCCATCTGTTAACAAGGGTTGGTAGGCACATGCTCAGTGCCAGGCCCAAGGGTGCATGGTGGGGTTCCTTGAGGGTCACCCCCCATGCACAGTCTTCAGGGGAGAGAGTCAATCACTAAAGGACACAGAGGCAGGTGAGGGGCAAGACAGACCCCAGGAGCTTGTCACAGGCAGACGTGACCTGTCGGGAAGCCAGAGAGCCTTTCTTGAGAGGACTTTGGAGCCGAGAGCTGGATGTTGTATGGTATTCATCCAAGTGGTCAGAGAGCTGATAAAGAATGTGCCAGGAAAAGGGAGCAGAAGGTGCAAAGGGCAGGAAGCCCCAAAGCATGTGGTTCATGCTAGGAGCCAAGTGAGGCATGTACACTTGAATGAATGAATCTCTTTGAAGCAGTCTTCGTAATATCAGATTCTAAATGAATTTAACCAGATGGTTAAGTAAATTATGGCACATTCACACCGTGAATACAATGCAGTCATTTATAAGGAATGAGTGCTCATGCATGAAAATGGATGCTCTCTAAGATACCTGATAAGTGATTTCCAAGAATAGAGCTTACCTATGCCAGGCACTGTTCTTAGCACTGCACAAGTATTAACCCATGATCCTCACCCCAACCCCATGAGGCAGAGAAGAAAGAAAAACACAAAGTATAGGTTACAAAAAGCAGTTTATTAACACGTACAGAGCACATCACGAAGGAGAAATGAAGTAAAAAGTAACTCAAAATGGCAGGTTAGAATTCTAGTTTATCTAGCATCTTCAACAAGGAACAATAAATCTGTAGAAAAATGATGGGACAAAGGAAAGCTTTTTAGGCTTCCAAAGATGGCAGATTGTGGGAAGGTAAGTACAGGGGAGGAAACGAACAGAAGGTTTGTTTGTAGGTTCCTCTGGCGTCATCTCTAGGTTGAAAGGTCTGTCTCTAAGAAAAGAATTTATATCCTGCCTTTAGGGGTAGAACAGGGGGAGGTTTTCTGCTTCCTGTTTTCAGTATAAAATAATTTTCATGTCAAAGAGGCACATTTTGGAATGACATACTGTGGTTCCCTTCACTTCCTCCCACATATAATAAATCTATATAAATATGTATTTGCTTGTATCTGTATAGACACCACAAACATGCTGGAAAGACACACCAAATGCTAATTGTGGTGGCCAGAAGGGTATGAAGACTTCTGTTATACTGGTTTTTTTAACCTTAGAATTTTGACCTGTGCACTTCCAGATGGACAAGCTGGATTTAGAAAAAGCAGAGGAACCAGAGATCAAATTCCCAACATCCGCTGTTTCATAGAAAAAGCAAGGGATTAAAAAAAAAACAAAAAACAACCCTGCTTCTTTGATTACACTGAAGCGTTTGACTTTGAGGATCACAACAAACTGTGGAAAATTCTGAAAGAGATGGAAATACCAGACTATCTTACCTGTCTCCTGAGAAACCTGTATGCAGGACAAGAAGCAACAGTTAAAACTGGACATGGAACAACAGACTGGTTCCAAATTGGGAAAATGAAAGTGAAAGTGAAGTCGCTCAGTCGTGTCTGACTCTGTGCGACCCCATAGACAGCAGCCCACCAGGCTCCTCCGTCCATGGGATTTTCCAGGCAAGAGTACTGGAGTGGGGTGCCACTGCCTTCTCCCAAATTGGGAAAGGAGTATGTCAAAGCTGTATACTGTCACCCTGCTTATTTAACTTCTATGCAGAGTATATCATGAGAAATGCAGGGCTGGATGAATCACAAGCTGGAATCAAGACTGCTGGGAGAAATACCAACAATCTCAGATATGCAGATATGACTTTAATGGCAGAAAGCAAAGAGGAACTAAAGAGACTCTTGGTAAGGATGAAAGAGGGGAGTGAAGAAGTTGGCTTAAAATGGGATTCCCTGGTAGCTCAGATGGTAAAGAATCTGCCTGCAATGCAGGAGATCTGGCTTCTATTCCTGAGTTGGGAAGAACCCTTGGAGAAGGGAATGGTTACCCACTCCAGGAGAATTCCATGGACAGAGGAGCCTAGTGGGCTATAGTCTGTGGGGTTGTAAAGAGCCGGACGTGACTGAGGACTAGGAACTAAAGAGCTTCTTGATGAAGATGAAAGAGTTGGCCTAAAACTCAACTTTAAAAAAAAGAAAGATCATGGCATCTGGTCCCATCACTTCATGGCAAATGAAGTGACAGATTTTATTTTCTCAGGCTCCCAAATCACTGCAGATGGTGACAGCAACCACGAAATTAAAAGATGCTTGCTCCTAGGAAGAAAAGCTACAACAAACCTAAATAGTGTATTAAAAAGCAGAGACATCACTTTGCTAACAAAGGTCTGCATAGTCAAAGTTATGATTTTTCCAGTAGTCATGTACAGATGTGAGAGCTGAACCATAAAGAATGCTGAGCACCAGAGAATTGATGCTTTCGAATAGTGGTGCTGGAGAAGACTCTAGAGAGTCCCTTGGACAGCAAGGAGATCAAACCAGTCAATCCTAAAGGAAATCAACCCTGAATATACATTGGGGAACTGATGCTGAAGCTCCAATACTTTGGCCACCTAATGCAAAGAGCCGAGTCATTGAAAAGACCCCGATGCTGGGAAAGATTGAAGTCAGGAGGACAAGGGTGTGACAGAGGATGAGATGGTTGGATGGCATCACCATTTCAATGGACATGAGTTTGACCAAACTCTGGGAGATAGTGAAGAACAGGGAAGCCTGGTGTGCTGCAGCACATGGGGTGGCAAAGAGTCGAACACAACTGAGTGACTGAAAAACAACAGAGTCTTAACAGAACAGATCTCACAGTGATTACATTAAGAACGTGCACTGTGAATTTCCCTTTGCCATACATTCAAAAACTCATGTTTAAGCCTCTACTATGTGTCAGGCACTGTTCTGGAATCAGAGATCATTAAAGCCTTTCCAGCCCTTGGAGATCATCTAGACAAACCCCTTGTCTTTACAGATGCTCAGAGAGGGGGAAGAACTTATCCAAGTGACACAGCAAGTCACTGGCAATGCCAAATCTAGAACACAGGACTCCCTCTTTCCTGCCCACAGCTCTTCTCACTTCACCCTGGAAACTCTCATAGGGTTCTTGTGTTTCTTGTTCTCCGGGGAGGACTCTTTTAGGGAAATGCTTTGTACTGGTGCCCTGACAACCTTGCACATATATCCACCTAGACCATGTAGGCAAGGTTTGGCTACGGCTGACCTAAGCCTTGGTGGGACTCCTGGGATCTGCGGGAATGTGGGAAGTCAGGCAGTCTTGTGAGGAGCTGCCACAAGGTCAGTTCTGTCTTCAAGGGGACTGCTGTCATAGGGCATTTCTCATCTGTCACCCTGGTTTCAATGAGGTGGGATTTCCATCCCCCTCTTTTTTATATATATATTTATTTGGCTGTGCCGAGTCTTAGTTGTGGCACACAGGATCTTCATTTTGTTGCAGCATGTGGGATCTAGTTCCCTCTCTAGGGATCAAATCTGGGCCCTCCGTGTTGGGAGTGTGGAGTCTTAGCCAATAGACTACCAGGAACATCCCAAAACACCAACTTCTGCTTCATTTCAGCCACTGTTAATTTGGTTTCTGTCACAGTTGAGTTCAGTTGCTCAGTCATGTCCAACTCTTTGTGACCCCATGGACTGTAGCACACCAGGCTTCCCAGTCCATCACCATCTCCCGGAGCTTGCTCAAACTCATGTCCATTGAGTCAGTGATGCCATCCAACCATTTCATCCTCTGTTGTCCACTTCTCCTGCTTTCAGTCTTTCCTAGCATCAGGGTCTTTCTAATGAATCAGTTCTTCGGATCAGGTGGCCAAAGGATTAGAGCTTCAGCTTTAGCATCAGTCCTTCCAGGACTGACTTCTTTTAGGTTTCTGTCACAGACCATATCTTAAATAATGCACAAATTGCCAAAGCAGTCACAGGTTCCCTGAGATTCAAAGGAAAGGGGACATAGATGATCAGATCAGATCAGATCAGATCAGTAGCTCAGTCGTGTCCGACTCTTTGGGACCCCATGAACTGCAGCATGCCAGGCCTCCCTATCCATCACCAGCTCTCGGAGGTCACTCAGACTCACATTCATCGAGTCAGTGATGCCATCCAGCCATCTCATCCTCTGTCGTCCCCTTCCCCTCCTGCCCTCAATCCCTCCGAGCATCAGAGTCTTCTCCAATGAGTCAACTCTTCGCATGATGATAAGAGTGTTAAAGAACTTTGGGGTCATGTTTTTAACATGAGCTGGTCAACCCCTTCAGATCAGATCAGATCAGATCAGATCAGTTGCTCAGTCATGTCCGACTCTGAGACCCCATGAATCACAGCACGCCAGGCCTCCCTGTCCATCACCAACTCCCAGAGTTCACTCAGACTCACATCCATTGAGTCAGCGATGCCATCCAGCCATCTCATCCTCTGTTGTCCGCTTCTCCTCTTGCCCCCAATTCCTCCCAGCATCAGAGTCTTCTCCAATGAGTCAACTCTTCACATGAGATGGCCAAAGTACTGGAGTTTCAGCTTTAGCATCATTCCTTCCAAAGAAATCCCAGGACTGATCTCCTTCAGAATGGACTGGTTGGACATCCTTGCAGTCCAAGGGACTCTCAAGAGTCTTCTCCAACACCACAGTTCAAAAGCATCAATTCTTCGGCACTCAGCCTTCTTCACAGTCCAGCTCTCACATCCATACATGACCACAGGAAAAACCATAGCCTTGACTAGATGAACCTTTGTTGGCAAAGTAATGTCTCTGCTTTTGAATATGCTATCTAGGTTGGTCATAACTTTCCTTCCAAGGAGTAAGCATCTTTTAATTTCATGGCTGCAGTCACCATCTGTAGTGATTTTGGAGCCCAGAAAAATAAAGTCTGACACTGTTTCCACTGTTTCCCCATCTATTTCCCATGAAGTGATGGGACCAGATGCCATGATCTTCGTTTTCTGAATGTTGAGCTTTAAGCCAACTTTTTCATTCTCCAGTTTCACCTCATCAGGAGGCTTTTTAGTTCCTCTTCACTTTCTGCCATAAGGGTGGTGTCATCTGCATATCTGAGGTTACTGATACTTCTCCCAGCAATATTGATTCCAACTTGTGTTTCTTCCAGTCCAGCATTTCTCATGATGTACTCTGCATATAAGTTAAATAAACAGAGTGACAATATACAGCCTTGATGAACTCCTTTTCCTATTTGGAACCAGTTTGTTGTTCCATGTCCAGTTCTAACTGTTGCTTCCTGACCTGCATACAAATTTCTCAAGAGGCAGATCAGGTGGTCTGGTATTCCCATCTCTTTCAGAATTTTCCACAGTTTATTGTGATCCACACAGTCAAAGGCTTTGGCATAGTCAATAAAGCAGAAATAGATGTTTTTCTGGAACTCTCTTGCTTTTTCCATGATCCAACCCCTTCAAACCTTGGCTAAACCTGACTACCTCAGGGAAGCATGTCACCACGGTCCACGTTAAGTTACACATCTCTGTCATATTTCCTTCGGAGCACAAGGCCATGAACTACCCTCACAGTACTTAAGGATTTGAAACTTTACATTTATCTTTGTGGTTATTTGATTGGAGCTCCCTCACGAGACCGTAAGTCCTATGAGGTCAGGGACTGAGTCTGTCTCCTTTACTACTGTTACCCCAGCATCTAACACAGCGCATGACATAGAGTAGGTGCTCAATAAGTATATGTATGTAGGTTATGAATGGATGAATGAATGAATGAATCCGGACAAGAGAGGGACAGGTTTCCTGCAGCGCAGTGTAAAGGCTGAAGACTCCTCCTTAACAGAAAAACAGAGCTCAGGATCGTGACCCACTGACTGGAATGCTAACATGAACGCACATCTGCGCGAACCTCTCACAACCATCCTTTTCACAGGATGAGTAGGTGTGGATTTAGTAGTCCCCCGGCTAGTAGCTGGCCGATTCCCAATGCTGACTCTCGCTTCTCACACGCGGAAACTGGATTAGTGATGCCTGCCCTGCTGGTAGCACGGAGAAAGGAAGGGTTGGGGAAGCAGCCCGGCCCCTCTGAAAGGCAGCATCCGGAGGCCTCGGGGCTTCCGGGTTTCCGGTTTTCCCCACCCCTCCTTCCCCCACTGCCCCGAGGCCGGGGCTCCGGGGACGTGCGCGCCGTGTGGGGCGCGCACGCAGGGCGGGGCGTGCGGGGGCGCGCGCGTGCGCAGCCGTAGCGCGGAGGGTCGGGGCAGAGCAGCGGAATCGCCGCGAGATCCGGTCTCGGTCCACGCTGCCCGTCGTGCAGCCCGTCGGCCAACCCAGTGTCCGCCGCTACCGCAGCCATGGGAGTGCAGGTGGAGACCATCTCTCCAGGAGACGGTGAGTAGGCGCGCGCCGGGTGCCCCGGGGTGCCCCGGCCACCGCGCGCATCTGCTCACCTCGCGCGTCTGTCTGTCTCCTCAGGGCGCACCTTCCCGAAGCGTGGCCAGACCTGCGTGGTGCACTACACGGGTGAGTCACAGGACCGGGGTCGGGGGCGGCTCGGGGGTCGGGGGGCAGCCGGCGAGGCCTGGGGGCAAAGGCCTGGGGCGTGGCGGCGGCAAGCCCGCGTGGCTCGAGGCCGAGGCCTGGATGGTGGCAGCGCCCCCGAGGGGGCAGCGTCGGGCCTGCCGAACCTCAGGCGGTCCGAGCCGGCGCGCGGGTCGAACTTTATTCCGCACTTCGAAAGCGGTTCTGTGTCAGAGATGCTGCCGTTCTGCCCACAGCGCGGATGGAGAAACTGAGGCGTGGGGCGGCGAAGTCACTTGTCCAAGGTCACAAGCTCAGGATGGGCAGAGCTCTGGCCAAGGACCATCAGAGAGGATTTATAGCATTTCTGTGCCCAGTTTACACCCTATTCCCGCTTCCGCCCCACCCTTCGATGGAGATAAGAAGGGCGAGGTAATTCCTAGTCCGTGGGAACTCGGCCCCTCGCTGCGGGTGGAGAGACATCCCACTTTCGAAGTCTTTGCTCTGGCCCAGCCTGGCCTTGGAGAAATTAGATCTGCAACGTCCTTTTCCTTTTCTTAGTTTTGAGCCACTTTATAAATCTGAGCCTCAGTAGCGGTGATGGCCCTGGTTGACATAACATGTAATTTAGCCCCCCAGTCCTTCTAAGAGTAGAGACTTATCCCCGTTCAAAAGATAAGGAAACTGAGGCCCAGTTAGGAAAACAAACAGCATTATAAGCCAAAGGAAGTATTAGACTCTCAGCCAGAATTTTAACATGACAGTCATATTCCTTGAGACCATTTTTTACTCTATGCCCTTACAAGGTTCTCCTGGGTTGTACTTGGTAGGGAGGGGACAGGGGAGGCTGAGCAGGCGGAGACTTAGCTGTAGTGGGTGCTGGTGATTGGTGTAGCCACAGTTGTTAATATGAACAACTTTCCCACCCCTTCCTCTTTCCCTTTTTCCTCCTTCCCACCCTTTCCCCTGTTGCTCCTCCTCCTTCCTCTATGTCTCTCTTCTCCCCCACCCCCTCAAGTAGGCTGTAGGCAGTTCTGAACCTGCTGCTCGGGGATGAGCTCTCGCCTTCTCTCTCAGATCATGGGCAGGGGGAGCCCTCTGTTGAGGGAAATGACTTTTCTTTGGGAAGGGAAAAAGGCAGCTAACATTCCCCCCTCTGGTGCCCTTTTATTTCCCTGGGTTTTTTATTCCTCTGGCCCTTCTCCCTGTGTAGAAAAGGGGGTGGGGGTGTAGGGAGTTAGGGATAGAACTTTTAAAAAGGCTACCATAGGAGGAAGTATTGAAACCTATCTTGGTAGGGAACTGTCTCATACCTACAAAACAAACTGTAAAGTGGTTTTGATGTTTTAAATGGTTGTCTTTGTAGACCGTGGTCAGCACCTGAGCCCGGGAGGTCTAGTGGAAGAGAACATGTCAGTTTGGTTGATTTTGATCTGTGAGATGAGAAGAGTAACCATTGCATTTTACAGTGCTGGGTGAGTGGGCAGTTCATTCAGTTCCCACAGCAATTGGGGCAGAGACTCAGAGAAGTGATGAGTTGGCTTCTCCCCCTCCTCCTCCCAGTTTCTAAGTAGTCACATTAGGTTAATTGGCTCCACCTGTCCCATTCCCAAGTCTGTGCCCCTTGTCCTTGGCTCACCCATCTTCTGGTGCTGATGGCAGGACTGGACACCAGCATGTGGCAGAATGAAGTTTCACTGTGCCTCTTAGTGAAGTGTCCCCACACCACATGTCTGGAGCCTTTTCCTAAGAGAACAGGTGGCTGTGGGACCCAGAACACCATCGGGGCTCCCAGTGCCTCTTCTCCAAGTCTGTTTTCCTTGAGGGTGGCACCCACCCACACATTCCCAGAACAGCAGTGCGACCCTGGCATGCATTAGGACAAAAGCTTTCTTTTTTATTTCAGTTTTGATAAGCCCTACAAAGACACCCTGGTAAGAAGCCAGCTCTGCCTCATGCTCACAGAATAGGCTGTTCTTGGGCAGGCTTCTTTGTTCCTGTGGGTCTTTGCCATCAGCCTCCCAGGAAGAACCTGTTTGAGACCTGTGGGGGCGTGAGAGGAATGGGTAAGCGCTTTGAGATTTCATCTGTAGCAGCTGAGTGACTTAAAAACCACTTGGAACAGAATCCATCTTGAGGGAACATGGTGAAGAGTATCATAAAAATCTGAGGGTCCTCAAATGCAAGAGAACCTCTCCTCACTGAACCTTGAGGAGGAGAAAATCTCATGATCCTCCTAGTTTTCATCTTGTTTTTCTCTACCCACCTATCTCGGTAGTCTCCTATTAGGACTGTTTCTCTGCTTCTCCCAAGTCATGGATGGTGGACATCCCTGTGTGCCCTCCTCCCACCCCTGCCCCCTGTTTCTCTGTCTTCTTTTGCATAGCTAGCTCAGACTGCTTGGCTGTGTGGCTCCAGTGGTTACAGTTCCTAGGATGGAGAATTTGATTGATCCAGGTTCAGGTCAGGTGAATTCTCTAGATACAGTCTGCTCTGGCCAGGTAACTGCTGCTGCGGATTTGGGAGCAGCTTCAAAGGATCAGCGTTGGATATAAGGAATCCAAAATCTTCTCTCGGTCACCAGGGATATGATTAGCACAGGCTGACTTTGACCACATGGATGTTCTAAATGCTCCTGGTGGCTGCCAGTTATATCCTGGATGCCAGTCTCCAGGCTCGCCCTGGTAACTTCCACAGCCCCTAGTGGAGCACAGTGTGAGCACAGCCTCACAGAAAGGCCTGTGCCACATCTATGTGATGTCAGAAGGGAAGGTGAAAACTGTACTGTCTTTAGCCAAGCCCCTTCTAGTAGCATGACAGGCAGGCATTGAGGTGAGAGGGAGGAAGTGGAGAGATAACCTGCCAAATGGGTGCCTGGAGGATCAAGTGGATCCTCATGGCTCCCTCCTTGCCTCCAGTAGATTCATCAACTTTATTATTGAGCTTGTCCTGACACACTGCTAGGCTTATGATCCTTTTACTCACATCAGCAGGCCATGTGCCTGCCATTGTCAGAGCAACCTCAAGTGGATTGAGGAATTCTTTTTTTATAGTTGACGTCTTGTCCTTGGGATCAGGTTTAACTTGTCTGTAGCCTGACTTCTGACAGAACAACCAAGGATCCCTCGGCTTCATCACCGCAGGAAGTCCACTTGAAGGGACACTGCAGCTCCCCTCCCCACCCGCTGCTTTTCTTTAGCCTCTGTCTCCCCTCTCCTCCCTGCTTTATTCCACCCCCTCCCCTGCTGGGTGTTTCTTGGCTGGTGATCCAATGTCTGGAGGAAGGCTCGCCCCCAGCAGAGACTGCTCAGATGGCTTCCCCCTGTGTGTGCTGGCTTCAGGCAGACCGACTGTAACTATTTGGGCAGGGCCACAGCAGGACCCTTTTCCTTCCTACAGCAGATAATTATTGAGCAAGAGAAACCAGCCAGGCACTGGGGACACGGCCAATGAACTAAACAAAGGCCCGGTCTGGTGGGGACGAGACTAGCAGCATGAAGGTGTGACACATCAGGTGGTGAGAAGCTCTGTGGAGAGAGGTTAACGCAGAGTGAGGGCCTGGGAAGGGGGTTTACAGCTTTTAGTGAGGGTGGTTGGAAAAAGCTTCTTACAAAATGACACTTAATATTTGCCCAAAGGAAGTTGGGAGTGACTGATGTGGCTGTCAAGGAGAAGAGTCTTCCAGGCAGAGAGGAGCTAGCGCTGAGGCCCTGAGGGGAGCATGACTTGGTATATTAGCTGGAGTGGATTGTGTGAGGGAGAAGGTAGTAGATTAGGTAATGGTGGGGCTTTCTTTCTGAGATGGGAGTCATGAGCTGATCTGGATTGTAACAGAATCGCCTGCCTTCTAGCTACTACGTGGACACTGGAGTGTTGGTGGCAGTGCGGAAACAGGGCCCTCATTGTATCCTGGGTGTGTAGAGCTTGCCAAGGGCAGGTGTGCAGAAGTGGTACCACGTGGACAGTGATCCCCAAAGAAGATGTGGGTCCTTCACTGGGTTCAGATTTTAGCTTGGGCACATGATCCATTTTTCTCAGCCTCCGTGCGCCATCTATTAAAAATGGGAGAAACTGTGCCTGCTGTGAGGAGTTTCCGGGGGCAGTGCATCTGGGCGGGGCAGCAGCAGCAGTGATGCTGTCACAGCACACTGTGTCACGAAAGGCCCCTGTGTCCCCAGCGCTCGGTGTTTTATCACCCCTCAGTTTAGGGTTGGCAGAGTTGCTTAGGCCGAGACCCTTCCATTTCACAGATGAGGAAATAGGTAATTACAAAAAAGAGATGACTCTGAGTGAAGGTTCATCTTAAAACAGGCCTCCACATTGCCTGCAGAATATTTTGGCTAAGAAAACTACGGCTCTTCTCTTTAATTTGGAGACGAAAGGAATTTTAGTATTTGTTATTGATTCTTGGTGGGTCTAAGACGGTCAGAGTTGGGCTACACCAGCTCACTAGTTTGTGCAAGTTAAAGTGTCAGTCCTTTTACCTTCAAGTTTTCTTAACATAATTGGATTTTAACATTTTGCAAATGGACCTTGTTATGGAAATATTATTTTCCTTCCTCTGGGATTGTGATTACCAAAATATGGAATCACATGGGTGCCAGCTTTCTTCTTCCACAGGTGAGAGCAGAAGGCTCACTTGTCTTAAATGAACTAAAGACCTCATAGAATTCTTGCATCTATGTGCAACTGTTATTTGTAAAGTTGTCCGAATTAGAGAAAAACCAAAATAGAAAGTAATTACCCACGTGCCCACCACCTAGATTCCATGATGGTTGACATGTTGTCATGTTTGCCGATTCTGTCTACTTACAGGTGTGTGGAGATAGATATAATCTATGTTGGGTTTTAGCTGAGCCATTAGAAGCTGCTGACAGGATACTTTTCTCTAAGGACTTGAGCATGCTATAAGAATGAGAGTATTCTCCCTATTCTAATTCTGGTCACATCTGAGAAAATTTTAAATGATTCAGTAGTATCTAAAGCCAAATGCATATTGAAACTACCCCAGTTGTCTTCAAAGTGTTTTTCAATAGCTTTAAAAAAAAAAAAAGAATTCAGTTGGAGATTATGTCTATAGTAAACATCCAGAAGAGTCTTTATATCTCACAGCTTTTCCAAAGAGAGCACTTATTGTTATAGAATACCCCCACATCTATCTCATTGTTTTTTCCTGATTTTTGTATAACTCCTTCCACTATCTTGATTTTCTGTAAACTAGGAGTTGAAATGTCTAAACAGTTTCTAGTTAAAACATTTTAATGTGAAGACTTCTAACATGATGCTGTGTACTTCATACTTGCCATACCATGGGGAACATCACTATTTGTGATGCTAAATTGATCTTTTTTGTGATTGTGCATTTTACCCTTTGCATTAATGGGGCCATTGTCAAAGTGCTCGGACATTCTGTATGTGCCTTGCTCCTCACCAGCCTTTCACCTACTGTTTTTATATCAGTTGATGATTCTTACCTGAAAAAACTGTTTCATTGGCATTTAATTTACAAAATGGTAATTAAAAACTTTTTTTTCATATCTTCCACATTTATTAACTGCTCGTCTATTACACAGGGTAAAGCTGAATTCTTTCCCTTTAATTATCAATTTTAAGGTCAGGAATTGGTTTTATAGTCATTCTCCATGGTGACAAGTGACTCTCCCCATCTATTTATTTATCTTTAGTATACTAGGGATTCATATTTTACTTGCGGCCTTAAAATCATTGATATTCATTATTCTTTCTGATAACTCTTGTCCCAGATTTGGCCAGTAGGAGCCCCTTCAGGGGGGCTTCCTGGCTGGGTCAGCAGTAAAGAATCTGCCTGCAGTGCAGAAGACACAGGAGACGCGGGTTCGATCCCTGGGTCAGGAAGATCCCCTGGAAGAGGGCATGACAACCCACTTCAGTACTCTTGTCACAAAAATCCCATGAACAGCGGGCTGTAACCCTTAGGGTCACAAAGAGTTGGACACCTGAAGTGACTGAGAGTGCATGCACGCAGCCCCTACCTTTTTGACATGCTTCCACTGTTTTTAATCATTTTCTTGGTTTCACTGTTCTGTTTCTTGCATTAATCACCTCTCTCCAAAGAACTCTGGTTCCTTGCAATGGGTCTCAGACTTTTTTATTGACAGCTTTGTTGGATATAATTTATACAATAAAATTTTTAACTTGAACATGTTTGGTGGTTTAAAACTGATTTTTGTAAAGTTCTGATTAGAATACCCCCACATCTGTCTCCTTGTTTTCTCCTGGTTGTGTGTAACTCCTTCCACTACCTTGATTTTCTATAAAATAAGAGTTGAAATGTTATAGATACAGTTCATTGTGTCTATAAACTAAGGCTCATTTGTCTGCCTTGGGATTTTCTCTAAAAACAGTATTGTCATCTACTATTTCCCGTGGAAAAGGCCGGAGGTGTTTTGAACAATTTAGGCATGTATTCCCTTGGGCCCCTTTAACTTTGGCCTGATAAATTCTAGTAGTACAAAGAGCAGGAGGAGGAAAGGGAAAGCAAAGGGGGGTAATCTGCTCCTGGCTGCTGCTCTATCTGTTCACTTTGCCTTTCCTTTTCCCTTCCCAGGAGCTCAGGCCACCCTGGCCTGCATTCCGTTCCCCAAACACACCAGCCTTGCTCCCCAGGAAGGCCTCTGGCCTGCCACACTGCCTCCGCTTCTTACCAGGGCAGGCTCCTCTTGCAGCTTAAATGACACCCCCTCCGTGGGCTCCCCTGACCCTTGGCTAAAGTGACACTTCAGATGTATGCACACACTTACGCCTCTGTCTCTAACAAGGTGCCCATCAGGCAGTGTGTAGTCACATCTGCTCTTTTCCCAGGAGACTGCAGGCTCCAGGAAGTCAGCTCCACACGGCTGGTGGTCTCCAGGGTCTCTCTCCTTTGGTGCTTGGCATGGAGTAGGTACTCAGTGACTGTTTCAAGTGGTCAGTTAGGACCTGGCATTAGACTTCAGCTGGAGTGTGGAAAGTCTGCATTCCTGTTCTGACTGGTATCATACTTCTGTTAGGTCTTCTGCCCACTTTTTGATTGGGTTGTTTGTTTTTCTGATATTGAGCTGTATGAGCTCTTATATATTTTGGAGGTTAATCCTGGAGTTTATCCCAAGGATGCAGAGATTGTTCATTATGCACAAATCAATCAATGTGATACACCAGATTAACAAAATTGATAAATAAAAACCATATGATCATCTCAGTAGATGCAGAGAAAGCTTTCAACAGAATTCCAACATTCATTTATGATAAAAACTCCAGAAAATTGGCATAGAAGGAATATATCTCAACATAATAAAGGCTATATATGACAAACCCATAGCAAACATTATTCTCAATGGTAAGAAACTGAAAGCATTTCCTCTAAGATCAGGAGTAAGACAAGGGTGCCCACTCTCACCATTATTATTCAGTATATTTTTGAAAGTCCTTGCCATGGCATTCAGAGAAGAAAAAGAAATAAAAGGAATCCAGATTGGAAAAGAAAAAGTAAAACTCACTATGTGCAGATGATGTGATACTAACATAGAAAACCCTAAAAATGCCACCAAAAAACCACTAGAGCTAATCACTGAATTTAGTAAAGTTGCACGATATAAAATTAATACACAGAAATCCCTTACTTTTGTGTATAGTAAAGTGAAAAATCAGAGAAATGAAGGAAACAATCCCACTCAGCATTGCAACTAAATGAATAAAATACCTAGGAATAAACCTACCTAAAGAGACAACAGACCTGCATGCAGAAGACTGTAAGAGACTGATGAAAGAAATCAAAGATTACAAACAGATGGAGAGATATGCCATGTTCTTGGATTAAAAGAATCAATATTCTCAAAATGACTACATAGAGCAATCTACAAATTCAGTGCAGGCCCTATCAAATTACCAATTATATTTTCACAGAATTATTAAAAAAAAATTCACAATTTGTATGGAAACACAGAATACCCTGAATAACCAAAAGCAATCTTGAGAAAGAAAAATGGAACTAGAGAGATCAACCTTCCTGATTTCAGACTATTCTACAAAACTACAGTTATCAAGACAGTATTGTACTTGCACAAAAACGGAAATGTAGACCAATGGAACAAGATAGAAACCCTGGGGATAAATCCCCACACCTGTGGGCACCTTATTTTTGACAAAGGAGGCAAAAATATACAATAAAGAAAAGACAGCCTCTTCAATAAGTGGTGCTGGGAAAACTGGACAGATACATTTAAGAGAATGAAATTAGAATACTTCCTAACACAGACAAAAATAAACTCAAAATGGGTTAAAGACCTAAATGTAAGACCAGAAACTATATAAAACTCTTAGAGGAAAACAAAGGCAAAACACTGTGACATAAATCACAGCAAGATCCTCTATGACCCACCTCCTAGAGTAATGGGAATTTAAAAAAAAATGGACCTGATTAAACTTAAAGGCTTTTGCACAATGAAGGAAACTATGCAAGAAGAAAAGACAGCTGTCAGAATGGGAAAAAATAGTAGCAAATGAAGCAACTGACAAAGGATTAATCTCTAAAATACACAAGTAGCTCAGGCAACTCAATACCCGGAAGACAAAACACCACTATCAAAAAGTGGGCAGAAGGCTAAACAGACAGTTCTGCAAAGAAGACATACAGATGGCTAATAAACACATGAAAAGATGCTCAGCGTTGCTCAGCGCTGCGAGAAATGCAAAGCACAACTACAGTGAGGTATCATCTCATACCTGTCAGAATGGCCATCATCGAAAAGTCTGTAAACAATAAAGAGAGGATGTGGAGAAAAGGGAACCCTCTTGCACTGTGAATAAAGCTGAGCGCCGAAGAATTGATGCTTTTGAACTGTAGTAATGGAGAAGACTCTTGAGAGTCCCTTGGACTGCAAGGAGATCCAACCAGTCCATTAGTCCTGGGTGTTCTTTGGAAGGACTGATGCTAAAGCTGAAACTCCAGTACTTTGGCCACCTCATGTGAAGAGTTGACTCATTAGAAAAGACTCTGATGCTGGGAGGGATTGGGGGCAGGAGGAGAAGGGGACGACAGAAGATGAGATGGCTGGATGGCATCACCGACTCAATGGACTTGAGTTTGAGTGAACTCTGCGAGTTGGTGATGGACAACGCCAGGACAGGGAGGCCTGGCGTGCTGCGATTCATGGGGTCTCAAAGAGTCGGACACGACTGAGCGACTGAACTGAACTGAACTTGCACTGTTGGTGGGAATGTAAATTGATACTAGCTATTATAGAGAACAGTATGCAGATTCCTTAAAAAACTAACTGACATTAAGTTAGAAGTAGAAATTCTTTCTCCCTCTCCCAACTCTAAATAGCAAGAACTTTATATAGTTTTGAAAGCCTGGGGTTTGGGATATTCTGTTTTGTTGTTGTTTGGTTTAGGTTGTCGTTGTTCTAAAACTTTCCATATTTGGGGCCCTGCAAAATGTTTCCTGTGAAAACCACCTACAAAGATGCATCAGCTAATGAAAATCACATTGTGAATCATGAGCTTTAACTACAACACATGGTGAGGCCGTAGATTCATGCCTTCCTTGGTCATCTTCCCTTACCCAGTAGAGAGTATCTGGGAACTCTGCCTTCCACGAAGCAGAGTGGGCTAGAAGTGGCTTCTTTTCTGTTAAGTGAAATGATAACCCAGGGGTTCTCCAGAATCTCCAAATGCTAGCCTTGGGTCCTCTTCCTTTTTTTTTTTTTTTTTTTAAGATTTTTTGTTTTCTTTTTAATGTATTATTTATTTTTATTTTTTGGCTGAGTGCCATGCCGGATCTTTGCTGACCAGGGATTGAACCCAGGCCCTTGGCAGCGAGAGTCAGATCCTTAACCACTGGACGGACCACCAGGGAATTCCCTGGCCTTGGGTCTTAAACCACTGCTTCTGTGACATGGGCTGAGCATCTGGAAACAGTCCGAGGGGCCTTTGCATAGCAGCTGCTGGTCAGGTCTGCCTCTGCTGTTCCTTTTGAGCAAGAAAGAGCCCTCCATAACAGGCAGCAAAAAGCCAAGCTGTGGGCGGGATCCTGCCAGGAGAGGATCTGGAGACTTCTCCACTATCATGCATATGCTCTCTTTTTTTAAAGCCCTCCTGCTCCCTCTCCAGGGATCTGAGTTTGATTCTTCCCCAAAGAACAGCTAAAACAGTTTGGGAGTAGACCCAGGTGAAGGCGACATCGACTGCATTGCAGCCAGAGGCCGATTTAACAGTCCCTCAGGCAGCCGGGCGCGGACATAGCTTTTGCTCCTTTTGTGGCCTTTTGCTTTTAACTGGAGAGCCTGGAGTTTGCGGAGGAATTTAAAGGTGCCAAATGTAAAAAACTGCCATTCTGAGATTATCCCTCAGATTCTTTTTATCACATAGGGAAGAGGTCCAAAGCCTTGTGGTAGTCCTGCTAGTTCTTTAAAATTGTGCAAATAAAGCAGATCCTAAAGTGCTCATGAGTGCCAGGGGTTGAGCTGAGTGCCTCAGGGACGTAGAACTCTTGAGTCCAGGTCTGATCTCGAGCCGTGTTCATTTGGAAAAGATGAGAACTAAGTCTTGACATCAAGAGTACGTAGCTATCCTAGACAATTTCTGGGTCATGAGGTATAGATTTGTGTGTAATCAGAAATGGAATCAGTTCTTTAAATAGAAGATCATGCTGGTGATCCAGGTTTTTGGTAAGAATGGCCTTTGGAGCTTAAAGAGTATCAGCTGTCGTGTCTGCACTGTAACCTCAGTTGCCTTCTTTCAGCAGAGAAGTGTTTTCTCTAGGAAATTACAGCACTAACTTGGCAGGTGGCTTCACTGTTCAAGGGCTCCCGGTTCTGGCACGGAGATGTCCAGAGTTAAAATCAGAGCAGCTGCTGAGGCTGACTTGCCTGCTTTACCTGCTCCTTCCCAGAGGAAGCACCTGCCATCCACTGCCTGGTTGGGTGTAGGAAGCAAGCATGTTGCATTTTAGTAAATCTCACTTTTTTCCCTTTCTCCTGTTTTTTAAAAGAACAGTTTTATAGAGGTGTAATTGACATCCAGTAAATAAACTATTCATATTTAATGTGTACAATTTCATAAGTTTTGATATATTTCTTTGGTACTCTTTGAAACCTCCCTCTTCCCATCCCTGACAACCACTGATAGTCAGCATAGGTTAGTGTACCTTTTCTAAAGTTTTGTATAAATGGAATCATACCATGTGTACTGTTTTGTCTGGCTTTCACTCAGCATAATTATTTTGAGGTTACATTGTTCCATGAGTCAGTAGTTCGTTCCTTTTTATGGCTGAATAATATTCTATCATATGGATATATTTAATTGTCTGTTTACCAGCTGGCAGATGTTTGGATTGTTCCAGTTATTGGTTATTTTAAGTAGGTCTGCTATGAGCATTTGTGTATATGAATATTTTTATATAGCCAAAAGCACCATTTCTCTTGGATAAATATCCAGGAGTAGAATGACCGGGTCAAATGGGAGGTGTATGTTTAAACTGCCAGCTGTTTTCCAAAGTGGCTGTTCTGTTTTTTATTCCCATCAGCAGCGTGTGGGGATTCCAGTTCCTCTGTATCCCTGCCAGTACATAATATAATATTATAATAATATAATAATGAGTCTTTTTAGTTGTATACATTCTAATAGGTAGTAGTCATACCTCCTAGTGGTTTTAATTTGCGTTTTTTAATGATGACAGTGTTGAATATATTTTCATGTACTTGTTTGCCATTTTTTATCCTTTTCAATTAAGAATGGATTCATATCTTTTGCCCTTTTTAAATTGTTTTTTTGCTGAGTTTTTTGAGAGTTCTTTTCATATTCTGGACATAAGTCCTTTATGAGAGATATGTCCCGTAAAGATTTCTCCCAGTCTGTGGCTTGAATTTTCATTCTCTTAAAAGTATTCTTTAAAAGTGCAGCAAGTTTTCATTTTTGATGAAGTTCATTTTGTCCTTTATGGAGTGTGCTTTTTCATCTCATATCTAAGAAATTTTTGCATGACTCACAGTCACAAAGGTTATTTTCTTATGAGTTCATCTAGAAATTTTATAGGTTTAGTGTTCTTTTAGAGCCGATTTTTAGTTGACATTTGATTATGATGTGAAGTATAGGTCCAAGCTTTTACTTTTTGCCTGTGGATGTCCACAGGCTTACTTAGAAGTAAGCCCAGCATATTTTTCATTTCAGGCATTACGGTTTTCACCTCTGGAAGTTTGACTTCAATCTTACAATTGTCCTCTGCTCAGTCTAACATCTGCGTCACTTCTGGATTGGTTTCAGTTTATTGATTAGTTGCATGTGGGTCACACTTTTCTGCATCTTTGCATGCTTGGTAATCTTGGGATTGTTCGTTGAAGAAGGCCATCTTGTCTCTCTTTGGTATTCTCTGGAACTCTGCATTCCAGTTGGGTATACCTTTCCCTTTCTCCCTTGCTTTTTGCTTTTCTTCTTTCCTCAGCACTTTATAAAGCCCCCGTAGACAACCACTTCAGTCCTATCACGTCATGGCAAATAGAAGGGAAAAAGGTGGAAGCAGTGACAGATTTCCTCTTCCTGGGTTCAGATGGTGGCTGCAGCTGTGAAATTAGAAGACAATTGCTTCTTGGAAGAGCTATGACCACCTAAATAGTGTGTTAAAAGGCACAGACATCGCTTTGCCGACAGAGGTTTTGTATAGTCAAGGCTATACAGTAGTTGTGTGTAGATGTGAGAGTTGGACCATAAAGAAGGCTGAGTGCCGAAGAATTGATACTTTGGAATTGGGCTGTTGGAGAAGACTCTTGAGAGTCGCTTGGACAGCAAGGAGATCAAACCAGTCAATCCTAAAGGAAATCAACCCTGAATATTCATTGGAAGGACTGATGCTGAAGCTCCAATCCTTTGGCCACCTGATGCGATGAGCTGACTCGCTGGAAACGACTTTGCCTGATGCTGGGAAAGATTGAAGGCAGAAGGAGAAGAGTGACAGAGGATGAGATGGTTGGATGGCATCATTGATTTAATGGACATGAACTTGGGCAAACTCCAGGAGATTGTGATGGACAGGGAGGCCTGGCGTGCTGCAGTCCACGGGGTTGCAAAGAGTTGGACATGACTTGGCAACCGAACAACAACCATCTTTGGATGCTAGACATTGTGAATTTTACCTTTTGGGGTGCTGGATATTTTATTCCTAAAAATCTTCTTGAGCTTTTTGTGGGTAAACACTTGAGTTACTTGGAAGCAGTTTGATCCTCTGCGGTCTTGCTTTTATGATTTGTTAGGTGACTCCTCCAAAGCAGTGCTCAGTGGGGGCTGATCAGTCCTCACTGCTGAGGCGAGATCTTCCCAGAGATCCTATGTTGTGCCTCATGAACCATGACATTTTTCAGTTCAGCTGGTGGGAACCAGTACTGATCCCAGTCCTGTGTAGGCTCTGAGCACTGTTCCTTGTACACCTTTTCGATGGGTTCTTTTCCAGGCTGTGAGTGGTGTCCTCAGGCCACATGCATTGATTAGTACTGTGGTGGGTACTTATGGGGGACTCTGTAAATCTGGGGATCTTCCTTTACAGCTCTTGCCCTCCCTGGTGTGTGTTCTATAGACTCTGTTCTATTTTCTTCCCTCGAAAGCTCCCGAGGATATAAGCTGGGGGGATGTCATAGCTCTCACCTTGTTAGTTTTATTTCTCAGGGATCACAGGCTTTAATTGCGAAGTCCAGTGTCTTCACTGTTGTCACTGTAGTCTGGCCTCTTTTTGGTTTCATTCAGTTTCTTTTTTTTTTCCCCTGTGGTTGGTTTGTCTGGTGTCTTTTTGTTTCAGTTCTTGGTTGATTAGATAGAAGGGTAAATCTGATCCCTTTTCCTCCATCTTGGCCAAAACTGTTAATACCTGTTTTGATATCATAGTTTCTCTTATATTCTGCATTCAATACTGACAAACCTAATTCCCACTCGAGAAAGCATCATATGCACATTCATTCCTGCTTCTTAATGGACATTGCTTCCTCTTTTGCATAACCTCCTTCAGTATCCTGCAAATTATAGCCTTGGAGTTGGTTTCCTCATTTGTTAAAAGAAGTCTCTGGCAAATGAATGGAAAGGCTCCTGAAAAAGAGAAAGGATTCTGAGCTGCCTAGCTTCTCGTTGCCTGCTCTCACCCTTGATGCTGAGTTCATTTGGGCTGGGGTCAGTGTGTGAAGAGCTTGAAATGGGCTAGAAGGAACATCTATGGTGAGTATTATGGAGAGTGGAGATCTAGTTTTCTCCCAGTTTGTCATTTATAGAAAACTATTTATTTATCATTTCTTTGATCAGATAGTGATTGTGTTCTGGTAAAGAGATGAGCTACATGTATACCCGAATTTGTTAGTTCTAGGGTGCCAGTTCCTAGCTTTACAGTGACTTAACAGGGCTAGATCTCCATCTTTGTGTCTCCCTTTCAGTCTTCAGCTCCCAGTTTCAGGCAGTATCGTCACCCACTGTGCCCTAGGACATCTGTCCCTTCTCCTCTGTTAGGACAGTAGTTCCCGTCCCCACGTCTCCCCATTTTCCTATTTTGTCAAAATACAGAAAGTCTGCTGACTGTGATAAAGTTGGCAATTGATCTCTGCTTCCCCATTCCACATACCAGTGTTGACACTGTTTTTTAGCTTGGAATTTCCCTCCATCTCTGAAAACATAGAAATACAACAGAATTCTGTGTTTTGCTGGGTCTTTAGAGGGTTGCTTAGAACCATAGTGGTTGCCCTCCCTCCACCTCCAGTGAAATCAGTATTGTGTTGGTTATATGTCAACAACGGGCTGTACCCTTCCAGTCTGGGATAAAGGTGTGAGTGTTTTCAAGACCTCAGTGACAGCTATCACAATTGGCTGACACTGGCTTCTGGAGAAACCCATGTGATGGTCTTTTGTGAGCAAGGAGTTGCAGGTATCTCTTGGTCTTTTGTCATGACACTCATCCCCTGGCATTTCCATCTCTGAAATGCCCCCTTTTAGTGAAAGTTTCCAGTATGGGTTGTCTGGCTTATGAGAAACTGGAATGGTAGAATGAAAATGGTTTTTGAATTTATAGCCTAGCTTTAATGCCTTACTATATTACTTCACTTCTCTCTGCCTCAGTTACTTCTTTTGTGAAGTGGGGACAGGAATCCTTTGCTGTGGGGAGGATTGAATAAGTTCATGTGTGGAAAGTACCTTGCCCAGTCTCTGACTCAGATTAGAAGTGCTGCCCACAGTTCAACCAGAGCTTTTGACAGTTTACCAGTGAAAGGTTTTTGGTGTCTTCTAATGCTCCTTCTCCAATACCAGCTAGTATCCTACAGTTCAGTTACGTTCTGACACTACCCACTTTCTGTGAAAGATGAAGGGTGAATTCAGGGAGGAATACGGCTTGCACATAGACTGACTGCGAGCTGTTGTGTGTGCTTAAAGGGCCCACAGTTGCTCTCAGTCTGGGAGGAAATCCAGAGTGCTAGGAATTCCTGCCAGGAGTGTGTCTGCTTCCCCATTCTCCAGAACAATGTAGACAGCCTGCCTCTGGTATCAACTTACTGCTTTGAGTTGGGGAAGAGCATTCACTAGCCTGGAATAGAGGGACTACCTCAGCTCCTCAGAGGCCCACTGAGGACACAGGAAATCCTAGGACACCACCAGGTCTTCCAGTGCGGGCCTCTAGGACAGGCACTCTCCCGCTGGCTCTCACTTCCCTCATGTCATTCCTCCTCGTTACTCATGTTACAACTGCCCTTTTCCACAGGGATGCTTGAAGATGGAAAGAAATTCGATTCCTCCCGGGACAGAAACAAGCCCTTTAAGTTTGTGCTGGGCAAGCAGGAGGTGATCCGAGGCTGGGAAGAAGGGGTTGCCCAGGTATGCTCTCTCCTTTTTTTTTTTTTTTTTAGTGTCTACTTCTTAAATTATGTTTATGAGTAGGGAAAATTTCATTGCTAGCTCCCTCACCCAAATAGCTCCTTTTATAATGTTTTTTTGTAGAATTTCTGTAAGTGCCCCCCCTTCTTTAGAAACACACACACACACTGTTCTGCTCTTTTCTTTTGCACTTAATCAATCTCTGATACTTTATATACCAGGACATAAAAGAGAAGAAAGCTCTCCTCATAGAGCTTCATAGTGTAGGCAGATCTTGGAAGTATTGCAGGCTTGTTTTCAGGCCACCACAATAAAGCAAATCTTGCAGTAAAGTGAGTCACATGAATTTTTTGGTTTCCTGGTGCATATTAAAATTATGTTTACAGTATAGTTTATTAAGTGTGCAATAGCATTTTGCCTAAAAAACAATGGACAGATGATCCTTGAGCAGTACAGGGTAGGGACACCGAACCCCACCTCCCTGCCCCCTGAACAGTTAAAAATCCACACATAACTTTGACAGCCAGTCCTCTCTGCCTGAAGTTCCTCATCCAAGGACTCAGCCAGTCATGGATCGTGTAATGTTCAGTGTTGAAAAATACTGACATGTAAGTGGACCCATGTAGTTCAAACCTGTGTTGTTCAAGGATCAAATGCATGTGCCTTAATTAAAAAAATACTTTATTGCTAAAAAATGCTAACTAACATCTGAGCCTTCACCGAGTCATAATCTTTTTGTGGTAGCAAATCAAAGACCTCATATTGCTCTACAAATGTAGTGATGAAAAGGTTCAAAATACTGCGTGAATTACCAAAACGTGACACACAGACATGAGGTGAGCAGACGCTGAGGGAAAAGGCACAGGTAAGCGTATTCCACCCAGAATTGCCACAAACCTTTAGTTTGTGGAAAACACAGTGTCTGTGAAGCACAGTAAAAGGAGCTTGTATCTGTATCTCCTTAGGTGGGTGTCCTACAGTTTATTTGACCAGGACTCTCTTGATGGCCATTTGGGTCATTACCAGTATTTCAGTATTATAAACAACACTGCAGTGACTAATCTTGAATGGACTTTATTGTACATTTGTGCAGGGGCTCCCACAGGCGGATTCTTGGAAGTAGACCGGGTGGTTCAGTAGCTGTGTGCACTGGATTCTGACATAGTGCCATGTTGCCATCTGTAGGGATTACACTGAATTGCCACCAGTGGGCTATGAAGGGGGCTGCTCCTCCCAGCCCTTCCAGCACAGTGTGTTGTTAAAAACTTTTGGCTTCAGGACACAATGAGTGAAAAACATTATCTTGGTACGGTTTTAATTTGTATTTGTCTTTATTATTGACCATGTTGTGTCAGACCACTTCTGAGAGGTCAGGCTCACGGAGAAAGTCATTTTGTTTGTCTGAAGTCTATTTCTTCACTTCTCCCCTCCCCATTTGTGTAAACAGCTTTTGTTCTGCCAACTCTATGAAATTCCCAGTAGACAATAAGGGACCCAGGGTTGCCAAATTTCAGTTGAATTTTATCCTTGTGCCGAGCCCAGGAATTTTTTTTTTGGCACTAACCAGGTAAAGGGATATTTATTGTGGCCTACAACCCAGGGAGCTTTATAATCAGGCTCTGCCGTGGTGGATAATTAGTCTATTTCCTCTCACCAAAGAGAAGTAGAGATATAACCAATGTGGATATAGGGATTTCTGTTTTTTTCAGAATACATTTTACATCCTCTATAAAATGTCACTGATTTATCTCCAAATAAACTGCTTAAACTTGCAGAAACTGCCTTTCTTAGGCGTCTAGATTTTTGTTCCTTCCTGGCTGGGAGTCGGCAATAGAAAACGGAGAGGATCTTTGTGGCTTACTTCCTTTTGGAAACCTCTCCAACTGTACCTTTCTGTCCTGTCTCCCACCCCAGACGTCTGGTAGGCTCTTGGGTCTGTAGCTCACCCCCCATCTCCCATGCCAACCGTTGTCTACCCCATGGCTCATCTTCTGTGGCTGTTCCAGCACTGGAACAATCATTGTGTTGTGTGTCCCAGGAGCCGTCGCTGCCACTGAGCTAGTGTTATCAGCCTACTTCCCATCCCAGACTGGTAAAGCCTGATGAAGTGTTAGGGAGATGCCCAGTCTCCCCCTGCGGCCAGGCTGCTTTGAGTCAGTCACAGTGCTGTTGCTTGGGGGAAGTCTGGATGGTCTGAGACCTGCATAGAGCATGAACTCCTCCATATAATATTTCTTTAGGACATACATTAAAAGCACAGGCAGAAGGTTGTCTTTTGCCCCTTTTCTTGTTCTTTTGATATTGTTCCAGTTTTATGTGCTCATAGGTCTTCAGTCCTGGCACATATATTATTTTGGCAACTTGCTTTTTTCATCTAACTGTGTATCTTGGACATCTTTCCAATGTTAGTATAGTTAAGGCCACTGTTTTCTTTCTAGAGGCTAAGAAGAATGGTACAGCTGCACTGTGAAACCATGCCCCTTGCAGTGGGCATTTGAATTGCTAGCAGATTCTGGAAGTGGAATTGCTGGGTAAAAGCATATCAGTGCTTTGAATTTTATTAGATTAAACCATGTGCTTTCAACTGTCCTTACTGCTTTGGTCCAACACATCCCAGTTTCTGAAGGGCGCTGTAGGAAAGAAGCCTGTAGCTTTCTCTTCAGTCACCATGACTTGGACTGGGTCAGAGAGCCAGGAGTGCACACATGGAGAGGTACGGGTGTAGTTGGAGAGGTGTCTGAAGGAAAGGAAGCCACAAAGATGCTCTCTGTTTTGTACTGCCAACTTCTAGCCAGGCAGGAACAAAAATCTAGACACCTGGGAAAGGCAGTTTCTGAAAGTTAAGCTGTTTGCTGCTGCTGCTAAGTCGCTTCAGTCGTGTCCGACTCTGTGCGACCCCATAGATGGCAGTCCACCAGGCTCCCCCGTCCTTGGGATTCTCCAGGCAAGAGCACTGGAGTGGGTTGCTATTTCCTTCTCCAGTGCATGAAGGTGAAAAGTGAAAGTGAAGTCGCTCAGTCATGTCTAACTCTTAGCAACCCCATGGACGGCAGCTTACCAGGCTCCTCCATCCATGGGATTTTCCAGGCAAGAGTACTGAAGTGGGTTGCCATTGCCTTCTCTGGTTAAGCCATTTATTTGGAGATAAATCAGTGATCTTTTACAAAGGATGTAGAGTAAAGCATATTCTGAAAAAAGAGACAGAAATCCCTCTATCCACACTGGTTAAGTCTCCAGTTCTATTTGGTGAGAGGAAATAGACATGGAGACTTAAAAGAGATAAGTAAAGAGTAGGGATAAAGCAGAGAACCTGCTCACTGTTCGGAAAGTAGACATTTTATATTTGATGACAAAATGAAAAAGCTACAAATGCATTTTAAAAAGTGAAAATTTTCCCGCCATCCTCTGCTCTCCCCATAGAAAAGTGCTAGTATTATTTGTGTTCTTCCAAAAATGTTTTCATGTTTATACAGGTAGGTGCAACTGTGTGTAAATACTTTTCTTTTTTGTATAATTGGTAGCATGCTATTTTCATACAATTGGTACATGCTACTTGGTACCCCCAGAAAATCTTATTGCTTGTTTTACTTTTTCTACATTTCTGAGTATAAATATAGAGATTGCAGAAAAGTAGCCTGCGTTAAATATTACTTTCTGTGTGTTTTCTTCTAAAGTAAAGTTTTGTTCAAAGCACTCCTTTTGCAATAGTATAGATGCTTCTAGTGACAGGCCACTGAAGGGCTTAGGTGGTGATATGTCTATAGTGTTGGCTGCCCAGAGTCAGATTAGTGGGACCAGGACAGAAGGATTGAAAGCCTGGCAATTCTGGGAGTCAAGAGGGATTTTTATCAGTATCGGGTCCTTGGAGCCGGATGGAGGGCTCATCCAGCCTGTCTGCCTGCCTCCACATCCTCACAGAGGGTGCCTGGTGCCCAGGCAACCACGCAGTCACCAGAATGTCCTAGTCACACCATCCTGGCCAAGAAGCACCCAGTAAACAGCTCTGCTTCTTAAGGAAACAGTTGGGGAGTGTATCCAGCACTGCCGTTCTTCCTTGCTCTTTTCACAGATGAGCGTGGGTCAGAGAGCCAAGCTGACTATCTCCCCAGACTATGCCTATGGTGCCACTGGGCACCCAGGCATCATCCCACCAAATGCCACTCTCATCTTTGACGTGGAACTTCTAAAACTGGAATGACAGGAGTGGCCTCCTCCCTGAGCTCCCCATTCTTGGGTAAGGAACTTAATGCTAAAAACCTTCCTTTAATTACCTTTGCTCCTCCCAAGTCATGCCCAGTGCTTGACGGGCATCAGAAAGAACCTTGGTGCCTCGGGATGTTTTCCTTTATATTCTTTCTCCGTCAGCCATACTTTCAGTTCTGTTACAAGTTTACACCTTGGAAAGGGACGGCATGTGCTCTTTAGAATTCAGGGGGACGGTGCAGCTGATGGTAGCTGTTTAAGTGAAGTATTTTTATATGTAGCTTATAAACTAAAACTGAGTTGGGAACTGGAAATATAGACCACATTTTTAGTGCCAGCATTTCAGTTCTCTAGAAATAAGATTGGTGATGACTTTGCTTGCCCTGCTGAGTTTGTGCAGCTCCCTCATTCATACGTCCTCTCACCGCCTGTTAGAAGGTACGAATGGGACATTACCACCTGGGCCACCTGCCTCAGGGAGCAAGCCCAGGACACGCAGGACAGTAGGCCAGCTTGTTATCAGTGGGTTTAAAGATGAGGCCCAGGATGCTTATAAAGTATGAAGGATATTCTCAGACAGTCCCGGAGAGGATCTTAGGGACCTGCGTGAGCCTTTCTGTCCAACAAGTAAGGAGACTGAGGCCAGGAGAAAGAGAGAGGCCTTACTCAAGGTCACATCCAGACAGAGACAGATTAGGACAGAACCCTTTCCTGCTTCCCCTTCCTGGATGTGTTTTTCTTCCTCTTCCTTTATTTCTAGGTAAGCCAACTCAATATTCTAATAACACATTACTTTTCATATGAGTATTAGAATCATAAAACATGAGAACGCTGACATCTTTGCACATGACCTCATGCATGCTAAGTCACTTCATTCGTGTCCAGCTCTGCGACCCTATGGACCATAGCCCGCTAAGCCCCTCTGTCCATGGGATTCTGTAGACAAGAATACTGGAGTGGGTTGCCGTGCCTTCCTCCTCCATGTGACCCTAGATCTCTACATTTGCTCCCCTCCTGCTTCTGGAACCAGAAGGCCATAGCCAGGGGTTGGGTGACAGTGATTCTGGTTGAAAACAATAGTAAGTGGCTGCCAGCGTGTTATAGAGTACTTTGTGTTGAGGTAGAGGAGCCTTTTTTTTTTTTTTTTTTTTTAAGCTATTTCCTCTCAGTGATTTGATCCCTAAATACCTAGGTCATCTGTGCCTGGTCAGGTTTGAGGACTCTGGCTTTCTCACTTGTCATTCCTTCCAGGAGGAAATCTTGACACTTGATAGAGCCTCTCTCTGCCTAGAGGGCTACACCATTAGTCCCTGCCCTAGAAGGCTGAGTCCTTTGAACATAAATGTACCAAAGGAAGCCCTGGAGGTATCCTGATTTGGGAACAGACTTTCTGTAAATGTGGAAGGACAGGAAAGGGAAGGAGGGGAGAGAGGGCTGAATGGCTATGATTCACCCTGGCCTCAGCCTCCCCCCAACACTGCCAAAGAACAGGTCAGAGCTTCTTGCAAAGGTCTTGAGGGAAAGCTCAAGGCCAGACCCAAAAAGTCAGGTTTGAGTGAGTGAATGAAGACTAGATATTTTCTCAATCTGTTTGACACGAGGAAAAACCGGCTTAGGGCTGTGCATGTTAAAGTCTCTGGGAAGCTTTCAGACTTTTGATGCCCAGGCCACCCCCAGACCAATTAACGGCTGTCACTGGATGTGGGGTCCAAGCCTTCAGGTTTTTTTAAAGGCCCCAGATATTCCTATATGCAACCAGGTTGGAGACCCATTGATACTGGGGATCTGAATTGTCAGCCATATTGGTGGGCTCTGTCCCTCCTGTTGTCCTCAGCAACATAGATGTAACCTTAGGTTTAAAAAGCACCACTAAGGTGTGCAGGAAGGAGGCTGCTCACCTGGGAACCTAGCCCAAGCACCGCGGATCCTTCCCAACTGGAGCAGAGGGGTGAGGACAGATCAGACCTCACAGCTGTTGGGGAAGGGACATGGTGTGGCAACAGCTTTGTGACGGTCCCTTCCCCACACAGAAAGCATTGAGCTGCGGGGACTTACGGATTTTCTGTCCCCAACAGATGTGCCACAGAAGGATCTGGCGCCTCCAGACGCACACAGCGAGTCCGTATGGAGCTTTTCCTGATGTTCCACTACACTCTTTGTATAAACATCTTCCCAGACTGAATGTGTTCTGCCACCGGCTTTGCTCTTCCCCTTTCTCCTCGTATGTGTGTTGACCTGAACTATATGCCATAAACCTCAAATTACTCAGTTTGTTTTTGTTTTGGGGTGAAGATTGAGTTTCAGTCCTTTGGATCTAGGTTTCCAATTAAGTATTAGTCAAGTATTAACAGCACAAGTAATGGGTTAACTTTAGACTAGGAATTGGTGTTGGGGGGGGTGCAAGAATCTTTATTTTATTTTATTTTTTTGGATAAAAGTTTTATCTATTATATATTAAACGTTCTTGCTGCTGCGCTGCAAAGCCATAGCAGATTTGAGGCGCTTTTGAGGGCCAAATTATTCTCCAAGTTGAGAGATGTCCTCGGGTTGAATTGAAAGCCCTACCCAAAACTGCAGTGGGAAGGGGGAGAGCCTTTGCCTCCACTGCCCCACCCTCACCCTCCTTGTAGACCCTCTGCCTTTTGAAAGCAGATCATTTTCACTGAGATGTTGGACATTTGCAGATGTCTATTCCCCAGGCCACAGGGACCTCTGAAACCTTCATGGCCTGGCCTTTTTTTTTTTTCATCCTGTGGTTTTTCTAATGGATATCCAGGATTTTTGTAATCGCATAGCTATCCAAGCTCTACTTCCTAAATTTTAAGAACTTTAATCGAAAGTTAAATTGAAGGTGCTGTTTGTAGACACTTAACACCCATGAAAGCCCAGCCATCATGACAAATCCTTGAGTGTTGTCTTAAGAAAATGATGCTGGTCATCACAGCTTCAGCATCTCCTGTTTTTTGATGCTCAGCTCCCCCTGCTGATCTCAGAGTTTCCTGGCTTCTCCTTGCCCCCTCTCACCCCTTTGCTGTCCTGTGTAGTGATTTGGTGAGAGAAACTGCTGCCTACTCCCCCAGCCGACCCCCACCCCTGCACTACACATGAGTTTCAAGTTTTATTATTGCAATAAAAGTGCTTTATGCTGGCTTTTCTCAGCTCTGTGTGATGGTGGTTACTTTCAGGCACCTTCCCCTGCCCTTTTGTGGAGGGAATGGGGTTGAGGGTATGACTGTGGGGCTGTAGTGTCGGAGGCTGTGTCCCAGCAGAACTGCAGCAGGAACATCCTGCCCCAGTGGTCTTTGGCGGGGGTGGGAGGGAGTGGGCCGTAGATTTGCATCTTCACCATGGAGTGAACTATGTGGAGGTGAGGCTCAGATGGTTAGGGAGCCTCGCCCTCGCCCATCATCAGAAGTTCATTAAAAGTGAAGTCTGGGTAGAGCTCTGTGCTGGGTTTCCTGGGGTTGCCAAGAAGTCGGGGATACACCAGCAGGTGAACTGAGCCATAACCCTTTGGAGATGTGCTACCAGCAAATGGATGAAATGTTACAAAGGGGAGATTTGGGTTTTAAGCAGCTGTTCCTTGGTGAAACCTGGTGTGGGGGTTTTTGTCCAGTGGACAGTTGGAGTGCTTGCAGTAGCTTCCCTGGCCCTGCCCTGTTAATATTCCCCTCCTCCCCTATCATGGACATCAAAAGTTGTGATGTCCCACTCCTTTCCAGACACCTTCCAAAATTTCCCTGGTTAAGAGCCTTTGATTTTAAATAGGTGGTTCAAGGACTTGCTTAATGATTTTTCAAATCCATCCAGCCATCCATTTATTAATTTATCTGTTCGTTTGTTAATTTGACCACACCACATGGCTTATGGAAGTTGAGTTCCCCAACCAGGAATCAAACCTGGGCCCTTGGCAGAGAGCGCGCAGAGTCCTAACCACTGGCCTGCCAAAGAATTCCCACTTTTTATTAATTTAAGTCACCAGAATATTCAGTGTTATGTCTTATATCCCCCATAGTTTTTATTTAAAAAAAAGCCAAACAACAAAAGATTTTTATCATGAACACCTATATACCCACCGCCTAGATTCTACCATGAACATGTTACTGTACACCTATTTATCATTTATTTATTCACCTGTCCCTTTAGTCATAATGGCAAACATCGGTGCAGTATCCCCTATTAGAATTTAGTATTTGTTTACACTTAAAAACCCATCAAAATATAAAGTATCACTCTCAGGAAGTTCCCCTGTGCCCTTTCCTAGTCAGTCCCCACCCCACCCCCAGAGGCAGCAGTTTAAATTTTTTCTACTAAAGTGTTGCCTGTTGCAGAGTTTAATTTCAGTATCATCTTAGGCTGTGTCTCCTTGCAGTCAGACACATCAGGAAACTTAGTTCTCATTGAACTTCAAGATGAAAGAAATCCTCTGGATCAGGGTCAGTTATCCATGACAGGCAGAACCATGGACGCTAAAGATGTCCACATTCTGATTCCCAGAGCTCATGAGCACCTTAACGTGGCAAAAGGGATTTTGTAGATGTGGTTACAGGAAGGACCTAGATGTGGGGAGATTGTCATGTATTACGTGGGAGGACCCAGTGTAATCACCTGCGTCCTTAAATGAGTCAGAGATTTGAGAACAAAGACATCTGAAGATACTGCACTGCTGGCTTTGAAGATGTAGATAGGGACCACAAGCTGAGAAATGGCCGTGGGCCCTAGGAGCTGGAAAAGGTGAGAAAATCCTCCCCAGGGCTTGAAGGAACCAGCCGCGCCAACAGTTGGTTTTAGTCCTTTGAGACCCATTTTGGACTTCTGACCTCTAGAGCAGTATGATGATAAATCTGTGTTATTATAAGCCAAATCTGTGTTATTTTAAGCCACTAAATTTCTGGCGATTTGTTACATTGGCAATTTGAGCAAGAAAAAACTCACACAGTCTTTGTTTCTTTTAATGTGTAGCAGAGAACAGAATAAGAAGTCAAGATTTTAAAAAAATCTCCCAAGATTCCACAACTCTTTAACAAATCAGGTTTCAGTTTTTTTTCCTGCTTCTTCCCCTCTATTTCCCTAGGGACTTGTCATTTTGAGTTTTAATTACAACCTAGCACAAATTTTGCATTCTGGTTTTTTTCCCTGCTGAATGTTTTTGATCAGGAATATATGTCCATGTTGCTACAAAGTCTTTGTAACCATTTTAAGAGGGCTGTAAATAAAATCACATGACTGTACCAAGTTTAACCACCTTGGAGTTTTTTGTTTTGTTTTTTGGCCACGCCACACAGCTTGTGAGATCTTAGTTTCCCGATTGACCAGGGATCATACTTGGGCCCTGGCAGTGAAATTGCTCAGTTCTAATCACCAGTCTGCCAGGGAATTTCCCTTAACCATTTTGTTAAAGGATAAACTTTATTGGAAAGTAAAATCGTGATTCAAGTACAAAATGAACATGTTGAAGATTGTCGTCATTAATTAATTGGAGACCCAGTAAGATGTTTTAGTAATAAGCCAAGTAGGAACCTGAAATGAATTTCTTTAATAGATACAAAACTGACAGAATTGGCCAGTATCCACAGAGCTAGTTCACCATCAGTTAAATTCCACTGGGTGAAATCTGCATTTCTCTGCACAAGAGTCATCTTCACTGTCAATTTCCCTCAAGGTCAATCATTGTGAAGTGGCTTTAAGAGAGTGGACAGTGGAGACAACTGAGAAAGGGATGGGGGTGGATGGGCAGGTGGAACATGCAGTAACGGGAGGGAGGAAAGCGACTTCAAAGGCTTCCACCACATTTCCTGGCATCCTGCTATGGGGTACTTCAGGTATTTCCAATGTTTTGCTTTTATTAAAAAGTCAATATGTCTTTAAACATGGAATTTTTTCTTCCCTAAATACCTTGATTCTATAGGACAAAATAGTGGAAGGAGGGCTGTAGGGTCAGAAGAGATTATTATATGACCTTCAGTTGGTGTTGCCAAGTTGTATAAGCCTCCCACACACCAAAAACAAACCCCACCCATGTCGCATGGCAGAATATGGCCTGTCACTTCCATGGTCTCCTTAAAACGAGCACTTTCTTTTTCTAGACACCCTACCGCTCACCCTCTTTTCCCTCATGTTCGTTGGTTGGAAGTAGATCTGTGGAGAATTGACCAGACTGGACCAGAGACATATCACCCTTCCCCCAGTGCTGGCTCCCTCTGAGCCCCAGAACAATATCCTGGATCTCTCACTAAAGAAGCAAGAGTTGGGTCTTGCGTGGTGGTCCAGTGGTTACCAATCCACCTTGCATGCAGGGGACGCAGGTTCAATCCTTGGTTGGGGAGCCAGGACTCCACATGCCTCAGAGCAACTGAGCCCAGCACTCTGAAGCCCAACGACCACAACTAGAGAGCTCAGTGGTCCTCAGTGAAGATCCACGTGCTGCCACGAAGACCTGATGCAGCCCAATAAAAAATGTGTATTAAAAGTAATAAACAAACAGGAGCACCACAGGCCCAGCTGGAACTGGTTCATGTTGCCACTGACTTCCTTTCCCTTTTCCTTCCTTTTTGTTTTATTCTTGAGAAACATGGTGATTATATTTACAGTCCTGAGGTTCAGGAGAACTAATTCTGCTTCTGACCTTTGCCATAGGTTAGACACTGATCTACCCTGTTAATGAGTTTTTCCAATTGTTGAGTGGATTTGGGGTGGAATTTGGGGAGTGCATAGTAGGTCAGAGTGACCGAGTGAACTTTAAAGATAACTTCCAACTCTAACAAAATTGTACTGATTTAAAATTCGGTGATCACATGAGAAACTTCACAGTTTGTATGTGGCTATGGCAGCCACACACCTCCTCTGCTCCCCAGTAACCAGGATGACAGTTTGACTGCAAAAAAGAATTCCACCAGCCCCTACTTGTTCCAGGAAATGGCTGGCCACACACTCTCCACCCCTTCCTCTTTTGAAATGTCCCCAGACTGCTTGCTTGGCCTGCTGCAGCTAACCAAAGATGGCCAAATGTGCTTGAAGATCAGTTGGTCTCTCCTTCACTCCACAAACCTGCCCTATTGGACCGTTTTCTAATTGGAAACTACATTAGTATACACCTAGACAGCATATTAAAAGAGGTCTTAACCGAAAGTGATCAGTATAAAGATCACACAAGGGTCAGCTGTGATTTTTCCAGTAGTCATGTATGTATGTGAGAGTTGGACTATGAAGAAGGCTGATCACCAAAGAACTGATGCTTTCCAACTGGTGCCGAGAGTTCCTTGGACAGCAAGGAGATCAAATCAGTCAATCATAAAGGACATCAACTGAATATTCATTGGAAGGACTGATGCTAAAGCTGAAGCTCCAATACTTTGGCCACCTGATGCTAAGAGCCAACTCATTGGAAAAGATTTTGATGCTGGGAAAGATTGAGGGCAGGAAGAGAAGGGGGCAACAGAGCCTGGAGATGGTTGGATGGCATCATCGACTCTGCACATGAGTTTGAGCAAACTCCAGGAGATAGTGAGGGATAGGGAAGCCTGGTGTTCTGCTGTCTGTAGGGTAGCAAGGAGTTGGACACAACTGAGCAACTAAACAACAGATCTCATTTTTACACAATGAAATGTACCCCTGACACTTTTGAACCCTTGTGGAAGTGAAGATGACGGGAGGAGTTCCCTTGCAGCAAGTTTCTAAATAAACAGGTTTTATTAATTTTGTCTTAAATTTAGATTTGTCTTTGACACATGTGGGATGTGTGTCTGTAAGAATTCTGCCCTCAGCATGCACCTGCTTCCTGGATAAATGTGGATTCACTTTGGTTGATAGCCTTGGACCAAACTGGGTTCTCAGGAACCACTTGAGAAAGCAGAGTTTAGGGATTCCTGTTCAGACCCTTAATTAAATGCAATGAATTAATGAGGGACATCTGACACCAAAAATGCATTAAAATTAAAATGCCAAGGACAGCACTCTCCTGGCTTCTGTCTAGAGTGGGTCTTACGAGTTTCCTGAGTTCCTCACGTGCATGGGACAGATTGATTATGGACCATCAGGAGCTGGGCTTTGCAGCAGCTGCCCTGTGGACTATACAGGAAAGCAGCTGTCGGCTTTTATCAGGAAGGTGGAAATATTTGCTATTGATTATGTCAGATCAGATCAGTTGCTCAGTCGTGTCCGACTCTGAGACCCCATGAATTGCAGCATGCCAGGCCTCCCTGTCCATCACCATCTCCCAGAGTTCACTCAAACTCACATCCATCCAGTCGGTCATGCCATCTAGCCATCTCATCCTCTGTCGTCCCCTTCTCCTCTAGCCCCCAATCCCTCCCAGCATCAGAGTCTTTTCCAGTGAGTCAACTCTTCACATGAGGTGGCCAAAGTAACTGGAGTTTCAGCTTCAGCATCATTCCTTCCAAAGAAATCCCAGGGCTGATCTCCTTCAGAATGGACTGGTTGGATCTCCTTGCAGTCCAAGGGACTCTCAAGAGTCTTCTCCAACACGACAGCTCAAAAGCATCAATTCTTCGGCACTCAGCCTTCTTCACAGTCCAGCTCTCACATCCATACATGACCACAGGAAAAACCATAGCCTTGACTAGACGGACCTTTGTTGGCAAAGTAATGTCTGCTTTTGAATATGCTATCTAGGTTGGTCATAACTTTCCTTCCAAGGAGTAAGCATCTTTTAATTTCATGGCTGCAGTCACCATCTGCAGTGATTTTGGAGCCCAGAAAAATAAAGTCTGACACTGTTTCCACTGTTTCCCCATCTATTTCCCATGAAGTGATGGGACCGGATGCCATGATCTTCATTTTCTGAATGTTGAGCTTTAAGCCAACTTTTTCACTCTCCACTTTCACTTTCATCAAGAGGCCCTTTAGTTCCTCTTCACTTTCTGCCCTAAGGGTGGTGTAATCTGCATATCTGAGGTTATTGATATTTCTCCCAGCAATCTTGATCCCAACTTGTGTTTCTTCCAGTCCAGCGTTTCTCATGATGTACTCTACATATAAGTTAAATAAACAGGGTGACAATATACAGCCTTGACGAACTCCTTTTCCTATTTGGAACCAGTCTGTTGTTCCATGTCCAGTTCTAACTCTTGCTTCCTGACCTGCATACAGATTTCTCAAGAGGCAGATGAGGTGGTCTGGTATTCCCATCTCTTTCAGGATTTTCCACAGTTTATTGTGATCCACACAGTCAAAGGCTTTGGCATAGTCAATAAAGCAGAAATAGATGTTTTTCTGGAACTCTCTTGCTTTTTCCATGATCCAGCGGATGTTGGCAATTTGATCTCTGGTTCCTCTGCCTTTTCTAAATAGGACTGAGGATATTATTGGATCTGTCTGCCAGATACCACTGTAGTTTTTCCTAGTTTAGAATTAATTTGTGTATTTCTCAAAGTAGTGGATGCCCAAGATTTAGGGAAATAAATTGTTAGTTTAAAAGTATTAGTTGCTCGGTTGTGTCCAGATCTTTGTGATCCCATGGACTGTATCTCTGCCAGGCTCTTCTGTCCATGGGATTCTCCAGGCAAGAATACTGGAGTGGGTAGCCATTCCCTTCTCTAGGGGATCTTCCCGACCCAGAGATCGGGCTTGGGTCTCCTGCATTGCAGGCAGATTCTTTACCATCTGAGCTGCCAGAAAAGCAAAATTCAATTATCCATGGAGTAGAGTTTGTTTATGGTATGTCATCCCTGTGGTCAGTGCTGTTCTAGGTGTTAGCAGTGAGTACAGGAGAGGGGAGGGAAAGGTGCCACCTGCAAGACCTTCCATTCTATAAAAGAGGAAGACCCAAAACATGAACAAATCAACAGCATCAGGTGTTCAGAAGGTGACAGCAGTGAGGAGGGCGGCAGAGTAACCAACTGAAGGCTGGGAGGAAAACTGTTAGCATAATGGAACAGCAAGTACAAAGGCTCTGAGGTGTGGTGAATTAGAGATGCTGGGAAAACAGTAAGACCACATGGCAAGAGCAGAGGTGTGAGGGGCAGGATGTTAGCATTACATATAGTGAGCATGGTGATGGCATTGTGGATTTCAGCAGGGGAGTGATGTCTTTTGCTTTTATAAGATGTCTCTGGAAATGAAAATTGAAGGAGATCACGGTAGTTGGTCTCCTTAGATGACCCCCAGTGGTTGCTCTACTCCCCTTGAGTCTGGGCTGGCCTCGTGACTGCTTACACCATTAGCGGGCAGTGGGATGGATATTCTGAGACCTCCAACACCAGGCCTTAAGAAAACTGCCAGCTTCCACTGCCTTCCTCTTGGAAGCTCTGTAGAGGTGCCATATTGGAGGAGAATTGAGCCCACAGTCCCAGCTGGAGCCCAGCCAACTGCCAGTCAGGTTGAGGAGCCACCTGGAAGTTCATTCCATCCAGCTGAGCCCACAGATGCCCAGAGCCCCGGCAACATCACATACACTGAGGAACCACCTCACTCAGCTCAGGAAAACCAAAGAATTGTGAGATTTAATACACCGGTTTTGAAGTGGTTTATTTCACAGCAAAAGACAATTGAAATGGGGGTAAGCCGGGAAGCACACACCAAGGGCCTGTCTGTTGGGGTTAGGCCAGAGATGAGGCAAAGTGGGAAAGTGTTAGTCTCTCAATCGTGTCTGACTTTTTGTGACTCCATGAACTCTACCCCACCAGGCTCCTCTGTCCATGGAATTCTCCAGGCAAGAGTATTGGAGTAATTCCCTTCTCCAGGGGATTTTCCCAATCCAGGGATTGAATCCAGGTCTCCTGCAGTGCAGGCAGATTCTTTACCATCTGAACCACCAGGGAAGCCCAGAGATGAGGGAGGTCTTGATCAGACTGATAGAAGCAAGGGTAGTAAGAAAGTGGTCAGGCCCAGGACGTACTACCAGGGTAGCTTTCTGGCAGAACCGTGAAGGAGAGTCCCGGTAGAAAAGCAGCACTTTTCTGCCAGGCCCTCCTCACTCTAGCTCATGCATAGAGACATCTATTTCAAACTCCTAGCTGTCTCTTCTGCAGCTACCACCATGTTGCACCAGTCGATTACATTGGTTTTTAGGGGATTTTTTTTTTTTTTTGCTTGTTTGTTTAGAAAATAAGATTAAAGTAAATCTTTGGAAAGAACCTGCTTAATTAAGAAACAAAATCTCAAGAGACGTAAAGGAAATTAATAATAGATGTGACCACCTAAAAATGAAGTAACTTCTGTATCATAATGCCATAAAGAAAAGAGCCATAATGGAGAGAAATTCTTTTTACAAAATAGAACGAAAATCTTGTACCCTAAATATATAAATAATTCTAAAGAAAAAAATTTAGTAGAAAATAATATTAAGCCACTCTTAGAATTTTACGGAGAGGGCAATGGCACCCCACTCCAGTACTCTTGCCTGGAGAATCCCATGGATGGAGGAGCCTGGAAGGCTGCAGTCCATGGGGTCGCGAAGAGTCGGACATGACTGAGCAACTTCACTTTCACTTTTCACTTTCAGGCATTGGAGAAGGAAATGGCAACCCACTCCAGTGTTCTTGCCTGAAGAATCCCAGGGACAGGGGAGTCTGGTGGGCTGCTGTCTCTGGGGTCGCACAGAGTCGGACACAACTAAAGTGACTTAGCAGCAGTAGCAGTAGTAAGAATTTTACATTACATCTCTGTGCTTCAACGTGTCACTTTAGGATCTTCTCCTGTGGCCTCTTGCCCTCCAGCAGACATGCCCAGGCTTCTTCGCAGCAAATGGTCTCAGTTCCACCTTGCACCAAGGTGATGAGAGGGGACCCCCACCCTCCCCACCCCCCACTCCATGGCAGGGTGGAGCCCTATTGCTTTCCTTGCTCCGCATGAAGCCAAGGTAACAGAGGCAACACTCACCTCCTCACAGCCAGAGTGTTGGGGAGGGTTACAGGGAAGGAGGAGCTACAGCAAGAAATTCTTTTAATTTGTGTATGAAGTTGGCGTACACTCAAGTGTCCTATGCATGAAACCCACTGAAATTAACATCTCTGAGAACTGAACTATGATGTGGAATACTGCATGGTTTTAGATTGGCCTCTGAGTAGCACACAAGCAGGGCAGACCAAAATAACACTGAATTTGGAACTAAATTGACATTCAAACACAACAAACCACAAAAGTGAGCCATAATGTGCATTCTGAACTGAAACAGGTTGAAGACATACTAAAGTAGAAGGTTTCTTTTTTTTAAAGGAAACAGATTGTTGTAACATAATACCCAAAAATCCAGGATAAAATCAAATATGACTAGATCTGAACTGGAATGAGAAAAGACAATCAACAGATCCCAATATCAAGATTACATGGATGTTGAGATTATCTGACAAGGATTTTAAAGCAGCCATCATAAGAAAAAAAGGAAAGGGTAAAGGAAGGAAAGGATCAACAAGCAACTGTGAACACTCTTGAAATAGAGAAATAATTGATAAAGTGTTTCAGCAAAGAAATAGAAACTATAAAGGAAAACCAAATGGAAATTTTAGAACTAAAGAATACAAAAATAAGAAACTCATTGGATGGACACAATGGCAGAATGGAGATGACAGAGGAAAGAAACAGTGAACTTAAAGTTGGGCCAATACAAACTGCACAGCCTGAACAAGGAAACAATAGGTGAGAAAAACAAACAGAACTCCAGGAGCCTGTCGGACAGTACCAAGATACACTTATGTCCCTGGAGTCCCAGAAGCAGGGAAGAGGGAGTGCAGTGCAGAAAATACAGAGAAATAATAACTGGAAAATCCTCACATTTTGTAAAAGAGCATAAATTTACTGATTTAAGAAGCTGAGTGAACCTCAAATTAAGAATACATAACAATCCTAAAATAGTATGCACTAAAAACCAAATTCTAGACAGTAAGATGGTGGACTATAAAGAAAGCTGAGCACCAAAGAATTGATGCTTTTGAACTGTGATGTTGGAGAAGACTCTTGAGAGTTCCTTGGATTACAAGGAGATCCAACCAGTCCATCCTAAAGGAGATCAGTCCTGGGTGTTCACTGGAAGGTCTGATGTTGAAGCTGAAACTCCAATAATTTGGCCACCTGATGCAAAGAGCTGACTCATTTGAAAAGACCCTGATGGTGGGAAAGACTGAGGGCAGGAGGAGAAGGGGACAATAGAGGATGAGATGGTTAGATGGCATCACCGACTCAATGGACTGAGTTTGGGTAGGCTCTGGGAGTTGGTTTTGGACAGGGAGGCCTGGCGTGCTGCAGCTCATGGAGTCACAAAGAGTCAGACACAACTGAGCAACTGAATTGAAGATGGTGGATTCCGGGAGCTGGGGCTCAGGATATTGGCAGATATTGGTCAAAGGGTACAAATATCCAGTTATAAGGTAAATAAGTTTGGGGATCTAAAGTATGGTGTTTAAGTTAACAATACTGTATTATGTTCTTGAAAGTTGTTAAGGGAGTAGATATTAAATGCTTTCATCACAAAAAAAGAAATGGTAATTATGTGAAGTGATGGTATGGAGATAACTAATACTATTATAATAATTTTGCAATATGTAAGTGTATCAAATTATCACATTTTATACCTTAAACTTACACAGTATGTCCACTCTATCTCAATAAACCTGGAAAAATGCAAAGTGGAAAAAAAAACTAGAATAGAATAAGTACGAATTATGGGACATTTACAAAAGGTGTGGCATACACATAATGAGAAAACACGGAGAAGAGAAAGAAGAGAGAAGAAATGACTTGTAAGTCATTGAAGCTGTAATGACTTACAAGTTTCCAAAATTAATGATTGACACCAAACCAAAAATTCAAGAAGCTCAAGAAATACCAAGCAGGATAAATACCAAAAAATCAATGCCAAAGCATTTTATATTCAAACTGTAGGAAACCAAGGACAAAGAGAAAATCTTGAAAGAAGCTGGGTATGGAGGGAAACACCTTACTTGTAGAGGAACAAGGGTGAAAATTACATTGGGCTTTCTCATCAGAAACCATGAAAGCAAGAAGAGAGTGGAGTGAGATATCCAAGTGTTGAAGGAAAATAACAACCAGCCTAAAATGTTGTATCCAACAAAATTATCATTCAAAAATGAAGGAGAAATAAAGTCTTTCTCAGACAAACAAAAAACTGAAGGAGAGAGGAGCTAGAGATCAAATTGCCAACATCCATTGGACCAAAGAAAAAGCAAGGGAATTCCAGAAAACCATCTCTTTGCTTCACTGACTACGCTAAAGCCTTTGTGTGGATCACAACGAACTGTGGAAATTTTTTAGAGATGGGAATACCAGACCACCTTACCTGCCTCTTGAGAAACCTGTATCAGATCAAGCAGCAGCAGTTAGAACTAGACATGGAACAATCAACTGGTTCCAAATTGGGAAAGGGGTATGTCAGGGCTGTATATTATCACACTGCTTATTTAACTTCTATGCAGAGTACCTCATGCGGAATGCCGGGCTGGATAAAGCTCAAGCTGGAGTCAAGATGCCCGGGAGAAATATCAATAACCTCAGATATGAAGATGACCCCACCCTAATGGCATAAAGTAAAGAACTAAAGAGCCTCTTGATGAAGGTGAAAGAGGACAGTGAAAATGCTGGCTTAATACTTTACATTCAAAAAATGAAAATCATGGCATCCAGTCTCATCACTTCATGGCCAATAGATGGGGAAAAAATGGAAACAATGACAGACTATTTTCTTGGGCTCCAAAATCACTGCAGAATGTGACTGCAGCTTGCTCCTTGGAAGGAAAGCTATGACAAACCTAGACAGCATACTAAAAAGCAGAGGCATCACTTTGCCAACAAAGGTCCGTATAGTCAAAGCTATGGTTTTTCCACTAGTCATGTACAGATGTGAGAGCTGGACCATAACAAAGACTGAGCACCAAAGAATTGATGCTTTTGAACTGTGGTGCTGGAGAAGACTCTTGAGAGTCCCTTGGACAGCAAGATCAAGCCAGTCAATCCTAAAGGAAATCAATCCTGAATATTCATGGGAAGGACTGATACTGAAGCTGAAAATCCAGTCCTCTGGCCACCTGATGTGAAGAGCTGACTCATTGGAAAAGACAGAGACTGGGAAAGATTGAGGGCAGGAAGAAAGGGAGAGACTGGCATCATCAACTCAATGGACATGAGTTTGAACAAACTCCAGGAGATAGTGAAGGAAAGGGAAGCCTGGCTGCTGCAGTCCACAGGATCACAAAGAGTTGGACATGACTGAGTGACTGAACAACAACAGACCTGCCTTGCAAGAAGTGTTAAAAGAAGTTCTTCAGAGAGAAGGAAAATAATATCAATTGGAAATTCAGATCAACATAAGGAAGGAAGGTATCTGAGAAGGAAGAAATGAAAGTAAAATGCAATCTTCATTGCTTGTATACCCAGCTAATCTTAGAGATAATTCTTTGTCCAAAGTAATAATAGCAACAGTGAACAGGGTGATTCTAGCATATGAAAAGTGAATTGAATGGCAGCAATGTTATAAGGGATTGGAGGGAGGAATTGGGACCACTCCAGGGGACTTGGAGTACCCACGAAGTGGTACAGTGTCATTTGAAAGTGGACTTATAAACAAGTATCAAATCATTAAGTTGTACACCTTCAAGTAATATAATGTTATATCGATATGTCCATTGTACCTCAATAAATAAAAATGTAAAAGAAAGTGGACTAGGATTAGTTGCAGACATAGTGCACCACTCCAGTGCAGCAGTCCCCAACCTTTTTGGCACCTGGGACCGGTTTCATGGAAGACAATTTTTCTGTGGACTGGGGTTGGTGGGATAGTTTTGGGATGATTCAGGTGCATTACATTTATTGTGCACTTTATTCCTATTATTATTACATCAGTTCCACCTTAGATCCTAGAGGTTAGGGACCTCTGTTTTAGGGAAGCTGTTAACAACTTTTTAAAAGAAGTAATTGATATTCTGAGAAGAGAGAAAATGGGATCATACAAAATTAAAACCAGTCACCGTCCACACTGCAGCACGTTCAAGGTCTCCCGACAGCCAGGCGGCTGGAGCAGGAGAGGTAACAACGGGTGAAGCTGTGCCAGCGTGGGTTTGACTTCTAGAGAGGTGCCCAGGGACGCAGCAGGCATGCAGTGGCCACTTGCTTCTGCCGCTAGGCCTAGGCCCAGGCCCAGACCCAGGAATGCAGGGGAGGGATAACCCAGGCCCTGAAGCACAGAGAGGGGTGTGACACAAACAGCTTGTTATGATGAGTTAGGCCTGGCACTCACGGGTGATGGCTGCCTCCCTCCTTCCCTCATTCACCTCTCTGGGGATGCCCTGTGGTTAAATCTAGCAGTGATCATCAAAATGACACTTACCTGGAAATGAGTACAGAGGAGTGTTGAGGGTGGGCAGAGGGAGGCTTCCCAGAGTGGACTAGGAGAGGGGTATTTTCTGTAGAGTTGAGAAGCGGTAATGAACCGCCTGAAAGGCGCCTGCTTTTTATTATCACTGTGCACTGGCAGTTCTTATCCAAGTCAGTGATTAACTTTCTCCTCCTGGTAAAAATCTTTTGCAAGTCTAGGTTCTAAATGGTCACTGTGGTTACTGTTAAGTTTTAATAACAGGCTATTAGCACAGTTTAAAACTACTTTTCCTGTAATAAACACTGTGTTCTACATGGAAGTTAATCCAGAGAACTTTATTATACACTTGGCTCCCCCCACACACCCAGACTCAACTACAGGCATTTGTTTCTAGTTTGGTAACAGTTTGTAACAGTTAAACTCAACTCCAGACACAGCTGGTGTACCCTCCCGTGTTCTGCACACCCCTGAGTCTGAACAGCAAAGGTGAGTAAGCAGTGACAGCTCTGTGACCGTGAGAGGCAGCAGCAGAGCCCGTGTGACCTCAAGCTTTCACTGCACGTGCAGATCACACTCCAGACTTACTGGGTTCACTCTTTATTTATTTTTGCAAAAAGAAAAAAGACTACTGTGACAGAAATATTAGTTCATCGCTTTTCCTTTTTTTGTACTGTAATACTGTATTTGTTGATTTGGTTTGTTGCTTTTCACTGCTACAATTATATATATGTGAAGGCCAATAAAGAAACTTTTCCAACTCTGAATTTCTTTTCTGGTCATTATTCTTATGATTTATTTCGTGATTATTAATGACAGTAATTATGCTGCAGAGGAGGGAGTAGTGAGAAAATCACTGATCATAAGTCTGACTTTGCCCGAAACTTCACATTGACTCCATAAGATGGGCTTCTGTAGCCCATTTTATAGATGAGGAAACTGAGGTTCAGAAAGGGAAGGGAAAAAGCCCAGGATTACATTAATAAGTGACGGGAAAGGGGTTCAAGTCCAAGGTTGGCCCAACTCCAAAGTCCATGTCTGAAATGCCAGCAGATACTAAGGCTTTGCCAGAGCAAGACAGCAAATGTGGACATGAACTGTGGTGGCCAGGGGGCTTCCTGAAGGGCGTTGTGCTGAGACGGTCTGGGGGGGAGGGCAGTGAAACATGAGGAACTTGCGAGGAGACAGAGAACAGGGGCTCTCGCCTGAGCCCTGCCACTCCCTGGCCAGTATGGCCTTGGACAAGTCCCTGGATCAAGGATTCCACAAATCAGGCTAAAACAGTGGTCTGGGCAGTGATTGTGGCTGGTGGGGGAATATGATCTTTCCCTACCCCATTTAAGAACTGAACCCTTAAGTCCCCTTGGCCTACACCCCCCAAACCCTGCACCTCTGGGCTTAGGAGTCCAGCTGCTGGCTGGAGGTCTAGATGGTGTTAGTTAGAAACATAAGCCTGGGTTCTGGACAGGCCTGGCTTTGAGTCCCAGATCCATCACCTTCTCAGATGAGTCACCTTGGACATGACTCTACTTGTCCCTGTTCTCAGTGTCCTAAACCAACGTTGATCTGAAAGAGTAGTTGTGAGAATGAAAAAATAATAATGATGCCTGATACTTACTGGAAAATTCTGGTACCCAAAGTTCCAAGAGTATGACTGATTTTTTTTTTCATTAAATTTCCTAACCACCCTGTGAAGCTATTATTCTCACTTACAGATGTGGCAATGGAAGAACAGAGCGGCAGTGATCATTGCCCAAGGTCACACCCTTGTTCTGCTTGGCTTAGTGTCTGTCCCACAGGAAATGTCTCAGTTACAATTGAAACTAGTTCTGACACATGGGTCCCACACACATCTCCCTGTCTCTGGAATGAGGATGTGTCTGACAACTGATGTCCAAGGAACATGTCAGCCAGCAGGCGGAGGGGGAGTTAGGGGTCCTCACTGTCTGGCGAGTCCCTCAGAGGGCTGAGATCAAGCCTGATGGAATTTTATCAGATTGAATCCCTGCTTCTGCTGCTAACTTGCTTCAGTCGTGTCCAACTCTGTGCGACCCCATAGATGGCATCCCACCAGGCTCCCCCGTCCCTGGGATTCTCCAGGCAAGAACACTGGAGTGGGTTGCAATTTCCTTCTCCAATGCATGAAAGTGAAAAGTGAAAGTGAAGTCGCTCAGTCTTGTCTGACTCTTAGCAACCCCATGGCCTGCAGCCTACAGGCTCCTCCTTCAAGGAATTTTCCAGGCAAGAGTACTGGAGTGGGGTGCCATACAGATCAGATCAGATCAGATCAGTTGCTCAGTCGTGTCTGACTCTTTGCGACCCCATGAATAGCAACACGCCAAGCCTCCCTGTCCATCACCAATTCCCGGAGTTCACTGTGACTCATGTCCATCGAGTCAGTGATGCCATCCAGCCATCTCATCCTCTGTTGTCCCCTTCTCCTCTTGCCCCCAATCCCTCCCAGCATCAGAGTCTTTTCCAATGAGTCAACTCTGCATGAGGTGGCCAAAGTACTGGAGTTTCAGCTTTAGCATCATTCCTTCCAAAGAACACCCAAGGCTGATCTCCTTCAGAATGGACTGGTTGGACCTCCTTTCAGTCCAAGGGACTCTCAAGAGTCTTCTCCAACACCACAGTTCAAAAGCATCAATTCTTTGGCGCTCAGCCTTCTTCAAAGTCCAACTCTCACATCCATACATCACTACGGGGAAAACCATAGCCTTGACTAGACGGACCTTTGTTGGCAAAGTAATGTCTCTGCTTTTGAATATGCTATCTAGGTTGGTCATAACTTTCCTTCCAAGGAGTAAGCATCTTTTAATTTCATGGCTGCAGTCACCATCTGCAGTGATTTTGGAGCCCAGAAAAATAAAGTCTGACACTGTTTCCACTGTTTCCCCATCTATTTCCCATGAAGTGATGGGACCGGATGCCATGATCTTCGTTTTCTGAATGTTGAGCTTTAAGCCAACTTTTTCACTCTCCACTTTCACTTTCATCAAGAGGCTTTTGAGTTCCTCTTCACTTTCTGCCATAAGGGTGGTGTCATCTGCATATCTGAGGTTATTGATATTTCTCCTGGCAATCTTGATTCCAATTTGTGTTTCTTCCAGTCCAGCATTTCTCATGATGTACTCTGCATATAAGTTAAATAAACAGGGTGACAATATACAGCCTTGACGAACTCCTTTTCCTATTTGGAACCAGTCTGTTGTTCCATGTCCAGTTCTAACTCTTGCTTCCTGACCTGCATACAGATTTCTCAAGAGGCAGATCAGGTGGTCTGGTATTCCCATCTCTTTCAGAATTTTCCACAGTTTATTGTGATCCACACAGTCAAAGGCTTTGGCATAGTCAATAAAGCAGAAATAGATGTTTTTCTGGAACTCTCTTGCTTTTTCGATGATCCAGCGGATGTTGGCAATTTGATCTCTGGTTCCTCTGCCTTTTCTAAAACCAGCTTGAACATCAGGAAGTTCACGGTTCACATATTGCTAAGCCTGGCTTGGAGAATTTTGAGCATTACTTTACTAGCGTGTGAGATGAGTGCAATTGTGCAGTAGTTTGAGCATTCTTTGGCATGGGCTTTCTTTGGATTGGAATGAAAACTGACCTTTTCCAGTCCTGTGGCCACTGCTGAGTTTTCCAAATTTGCTGGCATATTGAGTGCAGCACTTTCACAGCATCATCTTTCAGGATTTGGAATAGCTCCACTGGAATTCCATCACCTCCACTAGCTTTGTTCGTAGTGATGCTTTCTAAGGCCCACTTGACTTCACATTCCAGGATGTCTGGCTCTAGGTGAGTGATCACACCATTGTGATTATCTGGCTCGTGAAGCTCTTTTTTGTACAGTACTTCTGTGTATTCTTGCCATCTCTTCCTAATATCTTCTGCTTCTGTTAAGTCCATACCATTTCTGTCCTTTATCGAGCCCATCTTTGCATGAAATGTTCCTTTGGTATCTCTGATTTTGTTGAAGAGATCCCTGTCTTTCCCATTCTGTTGTTTTCCTCTATTTCTTTGCATTGATCGCTGAAGAAGGCTTTCTTATCTCTTCTTGCTATTCTTTGGAACTCTGCATTCAGATGCTTATATCTTTCCTTTTCTCCTTTGCTTTTTGCTTCTCTTCTTTTCACAGCTATTTGTAAGGCCTCCCCAGACAGCCATTTTGCTTTTTTGCATTTCTTTTCCATGGGGATGGTCTTGATCCCTGTCTCCTGTACAATGTCACGAACCTCATTCCATAGTTCATCAGGCACTCTATCTATTAGATCTACGCCCTTAAATCTATTTCTCACTTCCACTGTATAATCATAAGGGATTTGATTGAGGTCATACCTGAATGGTCTAGTGGTTTTCCCTACTTTCTTCAATTTAAGTCTGAATTTGGCAATAAGGAGTTCATGGTCTGAGCCACAGTCAGCTCCTGGTCTTGTTTTTGCTGATTGTATAGAGCTTCTCCATCTTTGGCTGCAAAGAATATAATCAGTCTGATTTTGGTGTTGACCATCTGGTGATGTCCATGTATAAAGTCTTGTGTTGTTGGAAGAGGGTGTATGTTTTTACCAGTGCATTTTCTTGGCAAAACTCTATTAGTCTTTGCCCTGCTTCATTCCATATTCCAAGGCCAAATTTGCCTGTTACTCCAGGTGTTTCTTGACTTCCTACTTTTGCATTCCAGTCCCCTATAATGAAAAGGACATCTTTTTTGGGTGTTAGTTCTTAAAGGTCTTGTAGGTCTTCATAGAACCATTCAACTTCAGCTTCTTCAGCATTACTGGTTGGGGCATAGACTTGGATTACTGTGATATTGAATGGTTTGCCTTGGAAATGAACAGAGATCATTCTGTCGTTTTTGAGATTGCGTCCAAGTACTGCATTTTGGACTCTTTTGTTGACCATGACGGCCACTCCATTTCTTCTGAGGGATTCCTGCCCGCAGTAGTAGATATAATGGTCATCTGACTTAAATTCACCCATTCCAGTCCATTTCAGTTCTCTGATTCCTAGAATGTCGACATTCACTCTTGTCAGGTCCATGAATCAAGGCAAATTGGAAGTGGTCAAACAAGAGATGGCAAGAGTGAATTATCCCTTACAGTGGCTTCTAAAATGATGCCACATGGAAATAGAAGGTTATTGAGTGTTCAGAAGGCTATCATCACCCAGGCAAAACAAAACTCACCAAATTCATCCAAAGAATGTGAAGAACTTTAATCTTTGATCAAGTCACCAAAGTGACCATGATGTGCAATTTTAGAAATAAAATACACTACTGTAAGTTTTCTAGAGGGCACACCTGATAGGCCTTTTTCAACAAAAAGTTACTAAATAGATATATTTTCTTTAAAAATCTTACAATTGATAACGTTATAAAAAAAAGTGGAAGTAACTCAGTTGTGTTTGACTCTTGGTGACCCCATGGACTGTAGCCTGCCAGGCTCCTCTGTTCATGGGATTACCCAAGCAAGAATACTGGGTTGCCACAGTATCAAGTAAATCCAAAATGGTCATGATTCTTCCCATTGTGAGCACCAAAAACCCACTTTAAACTGGCTTAAGTGAACTGCTACTGCTGCTACTGCTAAGTTGCTTCAGTCGTGTCCGACTCTGTGCGACCCCATAGATGGCAGCCTACCAGGCTCCCCCATCCCTGGGATTCTCTAGGCAAGAATACTAGAGTGGGTTGCCATGTCCTTGTCCAATGCATGAAAGTGAAAAGTCAAAGTGAAGTCGCTCAGTCGTGTCTGACTTGTAGTGACCCCATGGACTGCAGCCTACCAGCCTCCTCCATCCATGGGATTTTCCAGGCAAGAGTACTGGAGTGGGGTGCCATTGCCTTCTCCAAAGAGGTACTTTATTGGCTCTTGGATGTAGAAAGCCTAAGAATAGGCAATTGGCTTCAAGCACAGCTGGACTGGGGGCCTTTTGGTGGCTCAGACAGTAAAGAGTCTGCCTGCAATGCAAGAGAGCTGGGTTCAATCCCTGGGTTGGGAAGATCCCTAGAGAAGGAAATGGCAACCCACTCCAGTATTCTTGCCTGAAGAAATCCATGGACAGAGGAGCCTGGCGGGCTACAGTCCATGGAGTTGGAGAGTCAGACACAACTGAGCGACTAACACACACACACACACACGCACACACACACAAGCACGCACACACACCTGGCTCTGCCTCTCTGCAAAGGCTCCCTTTCCAGCAGAGGCAGGACAGCTGCCAGCAACCCCAGCAGCTAACCCTCTTAAATTTGATGCTCCCGTTCTTCTCAACATTTGGAATAAGTCCTAAGCCCAACTGCCGGTGACTGGAATGGGGCTACATGACTACCCTCTGGACAGTTCAGTGGAGGCTCAGGGGATGGAATTCAGGTCTGGGCCTGGCTTAGTCATTCTTGTCCCCTTGTAGTCAGGGGTAGTTTCAACTCCATCCACTGCCTGAGGCTGAGGTTGGGGAGGAGGCTTCCCCTGAAGAAAATCAGGGGTTGATGGCATAAGAGAAGAAGTGAATGCTGGATGACCCCCAAATTATAACTGTCTTTGGAAAATAATAATTGGTGATGAAAGGAAGGTTCAGAGAGGTGACTTGTACCAGATCATCCACCTGGCTGCTCAGGTGGCCTCAGAAGGGGAAAGTGCCATTGTCAGACCACCTGTCAAGAGTGGGAAGAGTCCTTAAAGGTCCCTGGTGTGGTGGGGCAGGGAAGCTGGAGGCCCAGAGCTGGAGAATGACTGGTCCAAGGTCATACAGCAGCCCCTGGCGGAGATAAAATCAGAACACAAAGCTCAGGTATCTTGGTCTCTCATCTAGTGCTCCCAGCTGATCTTGTGAGTACCCAAGGGGACTTTGGGATGGGGGTGTCCAGCTGGTTCATCATTCTTGGAGGAGAAGCTCCATCAGCCTCTTTGGGAAAGGACTTTCTCCCAGCAGATGTCGTGGGGTGGCTTTAACAACCCCTGGCCTCATCCCTGCTGTACTGGGATCTCGCAGTCTGTCTCAATTGGAAGGGAGTTGGGTGAGGGGCCCAAGATTCCCACAAGCCTTCCCAGTCCTTGACGGTGCCAATCTGATGCTTTAATTTTGTATGAAACGGAAGCCCCAGGCCAGCGCCCCCACCTGCTCCAGTTACCCTGCCTTCTGTAGATTCTGGAGCCACCACTGCTAGCCAGGCTGGATCTTCCCATGTCTTTTTCCACTCCGGGAAGGGCCCAATCTTCACCCAACCACATCCTAAGAAACCGGCAGTGTTTCCTTACCTAGTGTTCAAAGCCAAGAACCAACCAAGCATGAACCCACCAGCCCTGCTGTCTCTGGAATTCTCTGTGGTGGGGGGACGTGGGTGCACTAGTCTGATTCCGGGTGGGATGGAGGCCGGGTAAGGCTTCCTTTGCACAATAAGCGTGTAATTTTATGTAGATGGTGCATCTTTTGGGGGTGATGGAGGGGCTTCTGATAGAGATTAGGAGGGGCTTAAGCACCCACTGAGCTTCCCTGGTAGCTCAGACGGTAAGGAATCTGCCTGCAATGCAGGAGATCTGGGTTTGATCCTTGGGTTGGGAAGATCCCCTGGAGAAGGAAATGGCAACCCACTCCAGTATTCTTGCCAGGAGAGCCCTATGGACACAGGAGCCTCTGGCCCATCCCTGATGTTATCACCAATTTAAATTTGAGGAACCAGGCCTAGCTCACGGACAGGGCACCTTCAGTAGAAATGGAAATCAGGTCTTTCAGATAGTGGGAAAGACGTAGGGTAGGGGGCTGGGTGCAAGGACATCTTCCCACCTTGTTGGGACTTCCAACAAGGACAACTGAGGACTGTATTTATGACATAGAAAGCTTTAAGTGGAAAAAAGGAAATTTACAAGAAAATGTGTGTGTAAGGAGGTAGGGTGTGTGTGTGAATCAAGTTTATGGTGGTCAAGAGCATAGGATTTGGAGCCAGACCACTCAGGTTCAACTATTGCTTTCACTCCTTACTTAACCTTGGTTATTTTATTTAAACTGTGCCTCGATTTCTTTATCTGCAAAATGCGGATAGTAACAAAGTGAGGACTCCAGGAGATAACTCCACCTAAAGCAGTGAACGCAGGTCCTGGCACACCTGACTGCTCAGACAATGTTAATCTTGTTAGCCTCCTGTGCAGGGACCTCTTTTCTACAATCTTCAGCAGCCAGACCCCAGCTGGCCCCACCCTGGCTCCGGAAGCCGGCAACCCTGCTGAGGCCGCGGTCCATTGTTCCCTCCTTCCTGCTTAGCTTTGCAGCTCCGGCCAGGGCGCATCCGGGCTGGGGAGCCCACCCTCGCGCCACCCCCACTCCACCCCCGCTGACCCACTCCCAGTCAGTCCTAGTCAGGCCCCTCCCGGTCAGAGTTGGAGCCCTCGGCCTCGGTCTAGCTTGCCCCCGTCTCCTCTCTAGAAAAATCGAAAATAGCAGAGGCACCTCTCAGGGCTGTCTGAGAGTCCAATGAGATCACGTGTGCATGAGGCTGAGCTCCAGGTCTGGTGTCCCACCCAGAGTACACCTGTCCTCGCAGGTACTGTCAATTTAGGGGGGATGGCTGCTCCTGCCAAGGCACAAGGGGGACCGGTTCAGTCGTAGTGTCTGGGCTGGAGTGGATTTGTTAGATCACGCTGCCTCTCCTCACCCCACCACTCAACCTCTTCCCTGGCATGAGGCAAAAAGTGGGTAAAAGGGCTGGACAGCTTTCCCAGGCTGGCAGCTGGAAGAGATGGGCTCTGGAGTCTTCGCATCTTGGTTCTGCCTCGGAATTGCTATGTGGCCCTGGGCAAGGCCTCCCCTTCTTTGTGCTCCCCTTTCCCTCCTCCCTGGCTGTACTGTGGCCATCTGGGTAACTGTGGGAAAGTTGAACCCCCCAGGACTCAGTTTGTACTATCTGCCAAATGGCCTGCACAGCTAGATTAACAAGGTGACTGCTGATCTCAGGAAGTTTCTTTCTTGTCTTTCTGCTGCCCTGTCCCCCATTTCTCTGCTCAGACAAGCCCACCACGCTGGGCCGGCCACAGGAGGCTTCTGGAAGAGTACGTCCAAGTCTTATCAGTGTGTCTCTTTGTGCTGGGCAGGACCAGGATCGGGTTTTTGATATGCTTTCTCTCTACCCTCAGCCCAGGAGGCAGAACGGGCCTCCCCGTCCACAAGTTGGCTTTGCCGCAACATGAACCACACAGGCAGCATGCTGAGTGGCCACTGTGCAGCAGTGAGCATCCCGCCATCAGAGGGAGCTCGCTCAAGACGTGAGGCACAGGGATGAACCAGGGCTCACATCACATCACAGCTTTAAAGCTTCAGCTTATCCTCAGAGTACCCTCCTGTGGCCTTCATGCCCCCAGGGGACCTCTCTGGCCATTACTTCCTGCCAGCAGCTGTCATCTTGCTGCCTTCCCTCTCCTGCTTCCCTCCTTTTGCTCCCCCATCCTGTGGACTCCAATAGAAACCCCTGAATCTTCTCTTCCCGTTATACAAACAATTGGTTTGTTGCCAGTTTCCATAGGGGCAGTTGGAGGGGGTGGGGCTTGGATGCCCCCATGCTGTGCTGTGCTTAGTCACTCAGTTGTGGCTGACTCTTTGCGACCCCATGGACTGTAGCCCACCAAGCTCCTCTGTTCATGGGGATTCTCCAGGCAAAAATACTGGAGTGGGTCGCCATGCCCTCCTCCAGGGGATCTTCCCAATCCAGGGATTGAACCCACCTCTCTTGCATTGCAGGCAGACTCTTTACTGTCTGAGTCACCAGAGAAGCCCATGAATACCGGAGTGGGTAGCCTATCCCTTCTCCAAGGGATCTTGCTGACCCAGGAATAGAACCAGCATCTTCTGCACTGCAAGAGGATTCTTTACCAGCTGAGCTTCTAGGGAAGCCCAGATGCCCAATAATCTCCATTGATTCCCCCCAAATCATCCCAAATAGACAAGGTCACCCCCCAAAGAAATCTTAGGGATATTTTGTGCTTTATAAACACAGTCTTAAAATAAGCCCCTTGCCTCCCCTCCCGTAAGCCTTTCTTTGCCAACCTTCTGCTCTCAAGTTTGTCCACCTGAGCTCATCAAAGGGCTCAGTCGGGCAAAGGGTCTTCCACTGAAAAGTATTTCCTTCATGAAAGGCTGCTGGGAATTAAAAGGCACATTTCCCCATGTTACTTGTATATTTTAATTACTCTTCACCATAACTGCTGTTTGAGAAGTATGCGTTCGATTCTGCAGAAGAGGAACCAGGTGAATTGGAAGGCCTGTTTGGCCTGACAGCCCCAGATGTCCTTCTCTTCAGCGCCCCCCAGGCCAGGTAGGTCCCTGCTGCTGGACTCAGTGTGACCCCACCCCCACATCCAGGACACAGAGGCTCCCTCTGCACCTGCACAGGTGACCACAGCCGCCTGGTGAGCCCCCAGACAGAGGCCTGAGGTGGTCCTTAGTGTCATTCTCCATGTTATTCCCCAGGCTCTGCCCTCCAGGCACGTAGGGAGATGGCACTTCCTGCCCTTTTGTGATCGAGTGGGGTCATCTGTCTAGCCCTGGCCAATGAGGTGCATGCGAGCAGAAGCAATTGCCAGGTGAAGATGCTCTTCCTCCATCGTGGCTTCTGCTAGCCTTTGAGCAGGTGGCTTCTCCGTCGCCTGGGCCCTGGGGGAGGTGACCGGAGAGCCCCACCAGCTTTTGATGGATGTGCCGGTGCCACTAAGACCTGGGTGGTTTGTTATGCAGTGCATGTGACCTCTCCTCCCTTGACTAATACATTTCTCCAGAAAGCAGAACCAAGGTGGAGCTGAGAAATGGGGTGGAGGATGTTCAGTCTGGAGACCTGTCTTGTGTTCTTTTATGAGATGGTTCATCAGGTGTGGCCACGGAGCAGAGGAGAGGCTCAGGAAAACAAAGGTTCTATGCATGCACAAGTCTAGAGACAGGAAACATACGTGCCATGAGTGGCAAAAACACAGGGTGGTCAGGAGGGGGAGGGGAGAAGCCTTAAGCCACAGCCTTTACTGGGGTTTCCAAGAAAAAGGCAAGGTAGGGCAAAGTGAACAGTTTGGGAAAGACTGGTTCCAATAATTTCAGTGGGCTCTGGGCTGTAGGGGATTTCCAGTTGCCAAATACCTGGCCCTGGGGTGATTAGGCAGAGGGATTTCACCTATCACCATGGGCTGATAGATATCTGGCTCTGGGTGTATGATGCCAAATGCCCAGGCTGGATACTTGCAGTGTCTCGGGCCCAGTGGGGACCGACCGAAGCTGAGTTGGCCCTTTGCTGGATCTTAGCACATCTTGACATGAGGGGCAAAGATTGCTTGTTGCCTACCCAGTACACATGCTCCCCTTTTCCTTTGTAACAGAACTCCAGTATTAGCTTGTAATGCGCCCAGCCTTGCATGCAACCGTGTGGCCATGTGATTAAATCCTTGCCACCTAAGTACCTAAGTATGAAGTCCGCCTGGACTTCTTGGTGGGCTTCCTATATGGGGTCACTCAGCTGGAGGTCCTTCTGCCCTCTCCTTCCTGCTATCGCAGCTGCAGCCCCATTCACGTTCTGAGTGGTGCAGGTGGTACACAGTGAGTGTGAAAATTGCGAAGACCAGGAAGATGTTTCAACAGCCAATGAAGATCATAAAACCTCCTATAAAAATCCACTGCCCAAGAAGGTGGGCCACAATTCCCATGTGCTTTGTACCTGGCTAGCAAAGCCCTACCGTAAGGGCTGGCAGAGATATCTCTGGGTGGGCTGAAGCGACTGGGAACATTTTTCTGGCCCTGGAGGAGAGCGATTCTTTAGCAAAGCAAATCAAACAACTGGGGAAGTGGAGCTTTGGATATACATTCTAGGGCTCTCTTTGCCTTCCTTCTCCTCCCCAAGTTACACTAGAACCCATGCATCTCCACCCCACAGCCTTCCCCAGAAGCTGGCTCTCTGCCAGGCAAAGGCAGGGGAAAGGGGTTGAAGAAAGCTCTCCAGGCTCCCTTCAGAAGGGAAGCTGGGCTTCCCCAGGAAATGGTGCAGAGAATTAGTAAGAGAAGACCACTGTGGGGAGACCCCAGACCTCTCATGGCTGCTCTGAGCCAGACAAATCCCTCCACTGACTTGGGTTCCCACCTATAAGATGGAATAATAATACCCTGCCTGCCTCCCTCCCAGGGATGTTGAGGGACCATCCTGCGGAGCTCAGAGGCATGCAGAAGGCAGGGGAATTACAAGTGTGCAATCTGGAGGTGTGGGGTTGGCCCTCTCACAGGAAGCAAAAAGCAGTGACCTACATCCTGGTGGTGGTCACCAGCCCTGGCTCAGGTCTGATGGACCCAAGTCAACAGCACTCATGCCTCCTGTGATCTTGGACCTGAGCTTTCTCATCAGTAAACTGGCATTACTTCTGTAGACAAGGATGGAAGCCTACAAATGTGAACCACTGGGCGCACCTGGTTCACGGCAGCCCTCAGAACTGGCTGGGTCTTCGACCACCCACCCCTGGTCTTAGTGGACATGTGCATTCTCACTGGATGCCCTGTTTTCAAGCCGCCTTTGTGTCTGGTGAATTCCCCACCTGATGACACTAATGAGGGTGAAGGACAGGGAAGCCTGGCGTGCTGCATGCAGTCCACGGGGACGCAAAGAGTCGGACATGACTGAGCAACTGAACGACAATGATACTTCCAACAGAGCACCCTTAATTTACCAGATGCTTTGCAGTGAGGGCTGGGCACATGACAAAGACTCCCCCAATCATGTGCCCTCAGTGCAAAATTTTGGGGGATCCATGACCCAAGGAGACAGGGGCACACAGACCCACTTTGGCCGTGCCTACATCCAGTGTCTGGAGTCACCAGGGACAGAGGTTCAGCAGAGACTGGCCAGGTCTGGGAGTCAATGAGATGGGTTGCCATGTCAGTGTCCCATGATTAGGGGCTGAGAGGTGATCTGGACCATAAGACTTCCATGCTGGACTCTCTGACTGACTTAGAGGTGGTGGGCTCCCCAGTAACCTTTAATAAGTTCCTTTCTTACTTAAGTAACACACAGCCAGTTTCTGTTGATGCGAGATCACAAACCTTGGCTGACTCCCCTCCTCAAGCCCAAATGCCAACACTTCCCCTACCCCCAAGTTGCCTGTGTGTGTTTAGATGCTCCTCCTGTGCCTCTGGTCAAGCAGCAGGGCCAGGCTAATGAGGCTGGCACAGCCGCCACAACCTGCAAAGGGAAAGCAGACAGATTCTAGGTTCAAATCCCAGTTCCACGGCTTACCACGTGTGATCATGGGCCCTCACCATACCTGTCCAAGTCTCAGTTTACTTGTCACAACACCCTAGTGGTCATGCTTTAGGGGTTTCAAGGAGGTAAGGGGTGGAAAGCCCCTAGCCCCATGCTTAGCACACTGTAGGCACTGGATCTGAGAAGAAACTAGGTTGGGAAGGAGTAAGACATTAGCTCTCACATTATAGGTTTTGTCCCGGTCACCTGGAGAGGTGAGTCAAAGGCAGAGCATGGTGCAGCAAGCCTGGTTGTTCCTTGGAATCTGTCTTTTTAACTGTTCTCTACCCAGAGGTCTCTGTTGCAGGTGGCTGGGGTCAGTGCCCTTGGAGAAATACAGGATTCAAGGGGAAGATTAGAGGAAGCAAGGGCCCAGATGGTGGGGCCGCCACAGTAGTGGGCCATCTGGGGACCTCAGCTTCCTATTTGCTGGAAGCTTATCCTGGGAGAAGCTCCATCCTAGATGGATGGTCCAGAAAGGATGCAAGTAATTTGTTTATTTGATCCCTGGTCATATTTAAAGCAGTAATGGATACACTTTTTCTCACCTGGATAAAACAAAAATTCAATAATGTTGATATTATAATAATTCAAATTTAGCTGGCTCTTCCCATGGGCGCCGTGTCATTGCACACTTTGTGCTAATAAATACGAAGTGAAATCATTCTCACAGGTGAGGAAACCGAGGCCCAGAGAGGTGGAGTGACCTGCGGAAGCTCATGCAGTCTAAGCATGGAGATTTTAGCCCAGGAAGGCTGGGATTCCACAGCCATACAATATGCTGTGCCCCCTTTAGGATACCACTTGCGGGTATTTTTTGAGGAGGTGGTATTATAAGGGGTCTCTGGCAGGTGCCTGTGCCCATGGTGGGGTCTCTGGCAGGTGCCTGTGCTTCCAAGCAAGGGGCTAAGTAGAACTAAATGGGGTGAAGCAGGAGGGGTGTCAGCCCTCTGGCGCTCAGCTCCCACCTGAAAAATCCATGACTCAGCTCTGTGGGGATGGGGAAGACTTCCTGAGCCCTGATGGCTCCATTCAGTTCACAGCCACGGCCTGTTCACACCCTCAGGCTGTGTGGCCTTAGGCAAGGTGCTCCACCCTCCCCATCTGGGGGCTGCTGGGAACAACGTGAAACTAGGCTCTACCCCATGCTCAGCAGAGCATCCCACATGCAGACGGAGCACTTCCGGTTATCATTTAGCAGTACTGATGCAGCTGTGGTGACGTAACCCACGTTTTCTATACCATCCCAGTTCTAGGCAGAGGGTAGAAGTGTGCAGTGGGCACTTCTCTCTGCCCAGCAGCCATTTCCCCTTCTTCCATGCAAAAAAAAACCTTGTTTTGACTTGAACCAGTTGACTTTTGTTTCAGTAACTTGTAGCTGGACTCCTTCCAAGAGGAAGTTGGAAACATGTTTATGGAGTGTCAGCTATGTCCTAAGCACTGCATATGATTCATTGAATTCTTATGACAAGCTGGTAAAGCAGGTACCACTGAAGCTCAGAGAGGTTAGGTAGCTTGTGTAACGTCATAGATCTGAGACAGAGATCTGGTGCCCCAACCCAGCCCATCTTTTAAATGATTTAGTCATTACATTTATATCTGTGATGGACTTTTCTAGGAGGGCATGCATTCAGTCAATAGATACTTACTGAGAGCCTATTATATGCCAGGCAGGGTGCTGGCCCTATGGATGAGAATCCCATAGACAAGTCCCTGCTCTCAAGGAGTGCCTATTCCAGATGGCGCAGAGGTTTCATCTCAAAGGCCAAATCCAGGTGGTATTATCTACCTGCCACATTATTCTGAGAGAATTCTGAGCTGCCTCTGGGCTTAGCAGCAAGGGGTGTTACTGGCTGATTACTCAGGTCTGTGAAGGGTGCTGTGACAGAGTTTCTGAGTGTATGGTGCATATTGGATACCAATGGTTTAGATTTTTGAAGATGGTTATGCGAGTATATAACAAAGCAGAAACATATCCTGGTCGGAGCACAGGTTCTAGTTTTCATTTTGAAAATAGCCACTGTACATGTAATAACTAGGCTCTACCCTCAAGGAACTTAGGCTGTAATTGGTGGCTAGCCACCCTGGTGGCTCAGATGGTAAAGGATCCACCTGCAATGCGGGAGACCTGGGTTCAATCCCTGCTGCTGCTGCTGCTAAGTCACTTCAGTCGTGTCCGACTCTGTGCGACCCCATAGATGGAAGCTCACCAGGCTCCCCTGTCCCTGGGATTCTCCAGGCAAGAACACTGGAGTGGGTTGCCATTTCCTTCTCCAATGCATGAAAGCGAAAAGTGAAAGTGAAGCCGCTCAGTCGTGTCCGACTCTTAGCGACCCCATGGACTGGAGCCTACCAGGCTCCTCTGTCCATGGGATTTTCCAGGCAAAAGTACTGGGGTGGGATGCCATTGCCTAGGTTGGGAAGATCCCCTGGAGGAGGGCATGGCAACCCACTCCAATATTCTTGCCTGGAGAATTCCTATGTACAGAGGAGCCTGGCAGGCCATGGGGTCACAAAGAGTCAGACATGACTGAGCAACCAAGCGTGCAGATGCTTAAAATATAAAAAAATTTAAAAAGGACACATGAAAAATACAAGATGATTACTATCAAAGAAGAGAACGGAACAGCACAGTCTGATCCAGAGCTCAGAAGCAAGACAGGCCACACTGATAGAAGTGATCATGGAGACTTCCTAGAAGAGGAGCTTGGAGTGGGGGCAGGGGGAAGGCATTCCAGGAGAAACAGCAGCAAAGGCAGAGGTAGGGAAGCTTGAGGTGAGAGTGGAGAGGCTTGCAGCCTGGCTGAGGTAGGAGTGCTGGGGCAACAAGGTTGAAATGGTAATGACCATGAGATGGGCCATGGAGTCGCAATGTCAGACCTGGGAATTTAGTCCCGATCCTGACCCTCCCTCTCTCCCTTCAGTTGTTCAGTCACTCAGTCATGTCCGACTCCATGATCCCATGGACTGCAGCACGCCAGGCTTGCCCATTCTTCACCATCTCTCAGAGTGCTCAAACTCATGTCCGTTGAGTTGGTGATGCCATCCAACTATCTCATCCTCTGACGTCTCCTTCTCCTCCTGCCTTCAATCTTTCCCAGCATCAGGGTCTTTATCAATGAGTCAGCTCTTCGAATCAGGTGTCTAAAGTATTGGAGTTTCAGTTTGAGCATCAGTCCCTCCAATGAATATAGGAGGGACTATATTCAATAGGGAACCACTGAAGACTTTGAGCAAGGGCATGCTACAGCAAAGTATCAGTTCTTCTTGGTGACTGTAGTAGGGGAGAAGTCAGAGCTGGAGGTGGCTAAAACAGCAGGGCATGGAGGGAGCACCTTGCATGTAGGTGGGGGTGAGGGGACCTAGATCTTGTCCCAGATCTGTGTGGACAGACATGCTGTGTGACCACAGGCAAGTTCCTCACCCTTCTGGGCTGAGGAACCTCACCCTTCTTCCTCCATCTTCTCAAACAGCCTGCCCCTCCTCCACCCCTCTTTTTTTCCTTTTTGCGGTGCTGTGGGTCTTAGTTTTGCACTAAGGATCGAATCCCTGCCTGCTGCAGTGGAAGCATGCAGTCTTAACCACTGGACGACCAGGGAAGTCACGAGAAAGCCCCTTTTAGACCCTACTGAGTGAACTGAGATGTGTGTGTCGGGGTGAGGGCAGGGGATGTCACATGGTTCAGTTAGGGTCTCTATTTGCTACTTTTCTTCGGACTTGAAGACCTGACCTAAGGTGGTCCATCAGCCACGGTCTCCCACACACTTCAGGCCCGTATGGCTCAGCCCTTAGGTGTGTCCACACCTCAGCTTCAAGTGCATTTGTTTCATAGAAGGAAAAAAAGGACCTTGGAGCCACTCTCCAGCTGCGTCACTCAAGAGAGGGACTTTGCCTCTCACCCTGCTCCGCAGGGATGGCAGGAGCCACTGAAGTAATGGCTATGAAGCACCCACGGTGGGGTCTTATGCCCTGCATCCTTGCTGTTCCTGTTTCCTGCTCTGGTCTTCAGTGTGGGGCTCTTGGCTATAAGCCCCTGAGGCTGGCAGTGTCTCCTCCATGGGCTGAACACTTTCTGGGCCCCAGCCAGGATCTGATGCCCCAGTGCCCCTCTGTCCAGGCTCCTCACAGGGACTGTGATGTGGGCCTGCCCAGCCTGCTGAGCCACCCTGACATTCACCCCACCCTGGGCGGCTGCCCTGCGTCATTCCTCCCAGGACTGCCCAGCACACGGGGGCCGGCCCTCCCCAGGCACCAGGTGTGACGGTCACCTCTGTATCACCCAACCCACCAGGACCTCAGCTAAATTCTTCCCTGCTTTCTGTTTATTTTACATGATTATTTGGGGGGATGGTCAAATACGTTAAATTTTTTCAAAATTTAAAAGGCACAAAAAGTGTGCTATTACAAAAAAATCCCCTCCCACCTCAGCATTGAGCCCCTGAGTTCTCCTTCCTGGAGATAACTCATCTAAATTCCTTTTTAAAACAATTAACCTTAATTTGATCCCCCCTTACAAAAATCATAAACATGCAAAGCAAAAACTAACTTCAAAAGAAAACCCCATCACTTTGAAATAGACACAGAAATACAAATCAAAGCCTATCCCCACAATCCCACCATCTGAATTTCCAGTGTTTTAGGATACAACCACCCAGACAGTTTTCCGTGCATATTTATTTTTTAAAAAATGAAAACCAAACACAAGATGGATGTCATAATATTGATTTTTTTTGATGTTTCCAGAACATTTCCTCATGACTTAAAAAAGAAAATGAGACCACATTTTGTATTTTATTAATAAATACATATTAAAATTGTAAATGTTATATATTTATATAATTAAGTTATATAAGTATATACTATTTATTATGTTAAAAACCGGGATACTGTTGAGAGGATTACTGAATTTTTTTGGTTTTGTTTTTGGTTCTTTAATAATTTTGCCTTTTCTGAGTTTGCACGGTTTGTGGTTGTAGGTCCATAGTAAATTAAAGCTGTTTTGACTCATAAGAGAACAAACCCACGGTTACCAGAAGGGAAGAATTCAGGGAGCGGACAGCCAGGGAGCCCCAGGCTGCTACATTTAAAATGGATAACCAACGAGAACACCTGCACAGCGCAGGGAACTCTGCTCACTGCCACGTGGCCTGGATGGGAGAGGAGCTGGGAGGAGGAGAACAGACATATTTGTATGTACAGCTGAGTCACTCCACTGTGTACCCAAAGCCATCACAACACTGTCTATCAGCTTTATTCCAGTACAAAATAAAAAGTTTTAAAAATTAAAATAAAATAAGCCAAGAAAAAAGAAAAAAGCTCTTTTCATCACTCATATACATGCACCACAAGATTTGGCTGCTGATTTAGATGTAGGAAGTATAAAAGAAGTAGAGATCTTAGATGTGTCTAAGTTATCTCATTTGTGTTACTAGGTGACTACTGATCACATTTACTAAAATAGGCAATGAAAAATGGAAGCAGTAATTTTGATGAGAAAAAAAGTTATAAAACATATTTCAAACTCCTCTAACTAAAGCAATACTGATAAGAAAAACACACTTAATCCTTGTTTTTTCTTAATCACCATCTTTTTGGAACTTTGCGTTTATCTTTGTGTAGTGATGTGGTACAGCAGCCAAGAATACAGACTCTGTATTGCAGGATGTAATACAGGGTGCCTCATTGCTTCTTTAAATGACGTTGATGGCTTTTTGATCTTCCAAAGACGCCTTATTTAACTGACCCTGTGATGGGCATTTGGAGATTTCTAGATTTCCCTACTGTAAGAAACACAGTGATGGGCCCTGAGACCCCATCCTACTTATTTTCTTATGACAAATCCCTAGAAGAGGAATTGCTAGGTCACGCGGTATGGGCATTTTTAAAGACCCATCAAACTGCCTTCATGTTTAGAGGAGCAGGTGTCCTATCCAAGTCTGATTTCCTCAAGGTCAAGAAGTCTGGTTCATACCCTTCCCCACAGGAGCTGTGAGCCCCTAGCCCCATTTCTACATCCAGACTAAGGCCAAAGCCCTCCTCTGAACCTGCTGACCTCGGGCGGGTTGACCCAGCCGCAGGGACGTACTTGGGCCCATTCCAGGCCTGGGTGAGTCAGCTGACCAGGGAGCAGGAACCCAGCTGGGACAAGGGCCACTACCTTCCCGGGAGGGGACCATAGTCCACCAGCAGTGGTTGGAGAAGGACCAGCAGCAGCACCTGACTACAGGTAAGAGCTGGGCACAGGGCCCCTTGGCAGGGGGGTTGGAGGGGGTGAAGAGTACACCTCTTCTCACTTGTCTTCTTTCCCTGTTTCAACCCTTCTGGGACTTCCAGGCCTTTTCCTCTCAAGGTGCTTCTCTCTGGCAGTGAAATGTAAACTGGGGTTTCCTCTTCTGAGCGCAGCCCTGGGCCAGGTTCAAGGGTAGGTTATCTTTATCCAGACATCACTAGGGCTCCATCCAGGCTCCTTCTGACTTCCTGGGACAGTGATCACAGGGATGGGACCCACACTTTGTTCCTCGCAATGAGCCCCTGGAAAACCAAAGAGCAATCTCTGCAAGGAACTGAATGCAGGCTTCAGTTTCTGTTACTCACTTCTCTGCCTGAAGCTGTTTCCATCAACAAGCTCCCTACCAAGGAAGGAGAACCTGCTGGGGGCGTGGGCCAGTAGCCTGACCCAAGAACCGGTTTCCTCCTGTGGGGACTCCCACACAGGTGGGGAAACTGAATGAGGTCATGGATAAAAGGAATATGCCTCCACACAGCTAGCCTCAGAAAATGGTGCTTAAGACAGGGCTGCTATGTGCTGGGCAGGCACTGCATGGGCTGTGGTACACACGGTGGTCCAAACTACTAACAACTGTACCACCATCACCTCTAGCCCGGGCTCTCTGTTCACTCTCGCTTCCTCTTCTATCTTCCAAATCAAAGTCCGACCATGTCATTCTACTGCTCAAAATTCTCCAGTGGCTGGCTCCCATCTCATAAGAGTCTATGCCAAGCCCTCAGCATGACCCTCAGGCCGTAAAGGATCTAGTCTCTCTCACCACCTCTCCAAGCTTCTGTCCTACTACTTCCCCTCTGAACAACTGACTTTGAGCTCATTGGTCAGACATTCCCTAAACAGAACAGGCACTCTCACCTTAGGGCCACTGCAGTGGCTGTGCCCTAAGCCTCACTGCTTTTCCTTCCCCATTTAGGCCACTTGTGGCCCCCACCCTCAGCAGTGAGCCTCCTGGACTTCCAGGCTCTATCCTCCACTCCCTGCTGCTGCTGCTGCTAAGTCGCTTCAGTCGTGTCCGACTCTGTGCGACCCCATAGACGGAAGCTCACCAGGCTTCCCCGTCCCTGGGATTCTCCAGGCAAGAATACTGGAGTGGATTGCCATTTCCTTCTCCAATGCATAAAAGTGAAAAGTGAAAGTGAAGTCGCTCAGTCATGTGCGACTCTTAGCGACCCCATGGACTGGAGCCTACCAGGTTCCTCTGTCCATGGGATTTTCCAGGCAAAAGTACTGGGGTGGGGTGCCATTGCCTTCCCCAATCCTCCACTCCCTATCACTTCCCTAATCACCTAACTACCTGCAGACGCACTTATTTATCCAGCTAGGTGACATTCAAAGGCAGGTTTTTCTTTTGTTCCCTGCCTTATTACCGGTACTTAGAACAGTACTGAGATTTAGGTGCTAAGTGAATGTACTGAATGAACAACAGCTAATGATTACTGCATGCCCTTTATTGTGGTAGTGCTTTCTGTACACGTCTCAAGAATCTAACCTCCACAACTCTGTGATGCAAGTATTGTTACTCATATTATAAAGGCAGAAATGACATGCAGGAGGGACTTGTCCGTGCTTGCTCTCCAGTCAGAGCACGTCAGTCTGAACCCATCCTGCCTGCCTCCGAGGTCCTTGCTCTCATTCTGCCTCTCCTGTGCCTGGGTTCAGAAGCATCTGCACTCTTTGAAAGAAGTTCACAGTTTTTCTCCAGCAGACAGTACAGCCTGAGGGAGGGAGGGGGTTATAAGCTGGTGGCCTAGCAACAGCCTCTTCTTTTCCAACTCACCACATCCCTGGGCTAATTTGGCCTTCCAGGAGCTATTCCTCTGACACTCTAACCCACGCTTCCCTCCTGCACACTGTCTTCTAAAGGATGGATGAGTTGTCCACAGGAACAAGTGGGCGTCCCTTAGTGTCAGCTCTTTGGAACAAAGTGTTCTCATTTCAAAGCCCAAAGATGGGGGCTGGTGACCCCTTTTCAGCCCTGCTGGTCTCTCAGAACCTGATTGCTGCTCAGCTGTAGGAGTTGCTACCACTCAGAATACCACAAAGTACAGAAGCTCAGGGATGGAAATCGTGGAAAATGCAGTGGGAGAACATTTCCCTGGGTGAGCTAGGTTAGATGGATTCTTTCCTTTCACAGGAGCCAATTAATTGTAGGAAATTACCAGCATCATATTGAGCAAACTCTTCCAGTGTCATTGCAGGAGCCAGCCTTTCCATCTACCTCATCAGGGCAGTGTTTTATCTCCCTTTCTAGGCCCAGGGTTTTTCTTCAAAGGTCTTTTTGGAACTTTCTGTCTTCCCCTTGGGCCCGCTTTTCAGTTTCAAGAAACAGTAATTGGACCCCTGCTGTGTGCCAGGGAGTGGGCACAACACTAAGGCTTCAGAAATGGGCAATATTCCTCACCAGAGAGGGAGACAGGCAAACAAATACAGAGTAGTGGAAATCCAACTCAGGAAATGCAGACCTTGCTCACAGTAGGTGCTTAAAAAACATTAGTGGAATGAGTATGAGATTCTGTGGTTTAGAAAAGGGAGACACTTGTTTGTGTTTGGTTTGGGGAATCTGGGGGTAAAATGAGTTCACCAGATGAACAAAGTGGTGGGGGCCGGGGAGATGTGAATGGCATTCAAGACCGCGGGAACAGCACCTGTAAAAGCACAGAGGCATGAACTAGCAGGGTGAGTTACGATCAACAGGAGTCTGGAATGAATGAAATGCAGGATAAGTGCACAACAGTGAGGTTATCAGGAGTCAGTGGAGAAGGTACCTGGAGTCAGGTCAGGGAGATGTGAATATCAAGTTGAAGTCGGAGATTTTACTCTGAGGGCAGGAAATGGGTAGGCTGGAGAGCAGGAGTCAAGGGAACTCCCAGGATTCTGGCTCTGACCATGGGGTGCATTTGAGGGGGTCACTGTAGAGCAGCAGCAAAGCTGGGAAAAATGAGTTTCAAACAGCGGGAGGTAGTAAAGATCTGGAAGGCGGCTGGACTCCTGGGTCTGGGCCTCCCATCCCGGAGTAACATACTCCACTCTCCTCCTCTGGAACCTCCATTCTTCACAGTCCAGTCTGTGTCCTCTCCGGGAGGCCTTCCCCCTTGCCCCAGGCTTTTATCCTACACCCCACAGACCCAACTGCCCAAATCTCTAATAACGAGCAGTGGGTCGTTTTGCTGTGGGAAGTGATCTGCCAGGCCAAGCCCAAGACCCTCACCCCGAGCGGCAGGCCTCATTCTCGGGTGGGATCCCAGGGTGAATCTTCCTGGGGCGGACACCAGGACGGGAAGTCAGGGCGGGACAAGAAACTTGGGAAGGTGACGTCTCAATGGGTGGGAAATACTCGGGGATCCAAGGTGCTTCCGAAACCTACGGGAGCGCTGGAGTTTCCTCTTCCTAAAGAGCAACAGGCAGCCCGGAGCGCAGGCGTGTCAACTTTGTCCTCCTCCCTCCCACAGCTGCCTCAGAACGGAATTCTATCAGTCAGGAGAGGGTTCAGCCGCACCCACTCTCCTTCGGGAAGCCGTTAATGGACTAAGGCTCAGGGGCGTGAGGAGGTGTAGGGAGACATTTGAAAGCGCAATTTGATCCGCGTAAGAGGCGATGTGGAGCCAGATCGAGCCTTTCCATCCCTTATTCTGATGCTCTACCTGATTTTGTGTGTGTGTGTGTGTGTGTGTGTGTGTGTGTGGATGTGGGTGCCAGCCACGAGCGCCTGGAAAAAGCAAGAGGCCGGGGGGAAGCTAGGATCCCACGGGAGTAACAACCCACACAGGAGGCTGCCATTTTCCACCCACTACCGCGGAGCACCCTGGGAACGGCGTGTAGCCGCGCGCAGCCCCGGATGGATGAGACGCATGCGCTCTAGCCGCCGCAGCGCACCCTAGCGGCCTGGCGGAGTCTTTGCTGTAACCCATAGCAACCAGGGGAGGTCGCCTCTCTTACTCCGAGCAGAGTTCGGAGCTACAGGAGGGTCAGAATGGGAGTCCTTTGGAGATCTTTGATCAGCGATCGTTGGACAGATTAGGAAACAGGCCCTAGGGACCTGTGGTGCTTTCTCCGGTCCCCTGTTCACGGAGTTGTGTGCCTGACTGCTTCCAAAAAGCAGGAAATTGAGGCTGAGAGAGGGGGGTATGTTTGTCCAGAGCAATTTTTCACCCCCACCTCCTTAGGAGGTATTGCTGTGAACAAAGCTAGTGTAGGTGATGGAAAAGCTAGTGTAGGTGATGGAATTCCAGCTGAGCTATTTCAAATCGTAAAAGGTGATACTGTTAAAGTGCTGCACTGTTATGCCAGCAAATGTGGAAAAACTCAACAATGACCACAGGACTGGAAAAGTTCAGTTTTCATTGGAATCCCAAAGAAGGGCAATACCAAAGAATGTTCAAACCACTGCACAGTTGCACTCATTTCACATGCTAGCACGGTAAGCTCAAAATCCTTCAACAGTATGTGAACTGAGAATTTCCAGATGTACAAGCTGGATTAAGAAAAGGCAGAGGAATTAAAAAGCAGGGACATCACTTTGCAGACAAAGGTCTGTCTAGTCAAAGCTATGGTTTTTCCAGTAGTCATGTACAGATGTGAGAGTTGGACCATAAAGAAGTCTGAGCACTGAAGAATTTATGCTTTTGAACTGTGGTGCTAGAGAAGACTCTTGAGAGTCCCTTGGATAGCAGCGATCAAACCTGTCAATCCTAAAGGAAATCAACCCTGAATATTCATTGGAAGGACTGATGCTGAAGCTGACTACTTTGGCCACTTGGTGCGAAGAGTTACTCATTGGAAAAGACCCTGAAGCTGGGAAAGACTGAGGCCAAGAGGAGAAGGGGCCTACAGAGGATGAGGTGGTTGAATGGCATCATTGGCTCAATGGACATGCCTTTGAGCAAACTGTAGGAGATAGTGAAGGACAGGAAAGCCTGGCATGCTGCAGTCTGTGCTAAGTCACTTGGATCGTGTCCAGCTGTTTGTGACCCTACCTCTGTTCATGGGATTTCCCAGGCAAGAATACTGGAGTGGGTTGCCATTTCCTTCTTCACTGGGTCTTCCTGACCCAGGGATTGAACCCGGGTCTCTCGCGCCTCCTGCACTGGCAAGCAGGTTCTTTACCACTAGCCCACGCCACCTGGGAAGCCCTAAGCTACAGTCTATGGAGTTGCAAAGAGTCAGACGTGACTGAGCAACTGAACAGCAACAAGTTGAAAAAAAAAAAAAACCCAAAACATCATGTTGCTCTGTCTGCACTGTAATGGAGAAATGAGGGCAATGAAAATAGTTTATAATAAAGGAATATGCACTTCACTATGTAAAAGCTCAGACTGGGTTACACCGGATCACGCTTGTACCTAACTTAAAACAAGGGAGTTTGGATTTGTGTGCTCAGATGCTCAGTCGTTCCTACTCTCTGCGACCCCATGGCCTGTAGCCCACTAGGCTCCTCTGTCCATGGGATTCCCCCAGCAAGAATACTGGAGCGGGTTGACATTTCCTCCTCCAGGAGATCTTCCTGACCCATGGATCCAACCAGGATCGTCTGCTTGTAGGCAGTCTCCTATATTGGCAGACAGATTCTTTGCCACTAGAGCCACCTTGGATTTAATAGATAGTATTCAGCTGAATTTTGCCAAAGTTTATATTTGGCATCTTGAGTCAAAGGTTAAAGGTATCTGTATACAGGCGTGGAGTGACTATGACCGCTACAGACGCAGACACACACAAGTGTGTTCTGGTGACCTACTCGTGTTGTGGAGAATTGACAATGATTTTTCAAAATGATGAACAAAACCAAGAATAACTTCCTCAGATAAGCTGGTGTATACATTTCTGGATGATACATTGTATATTAAAACCAGGTAAAGTTTCATTGTATTCGTATATAAAACAGGTTATACACAGGGTTTTTTTTGTTGTTGCTTCCATGAAGGTTTGGTGGGATATTGGAAACTTGTGTGGGACAGTTTGTTGTGATGAGCTGTTCTGTGCATTACAAAACGTCCTGGTCACTACTCCCTGCTTCCTAAATGCTAGTGTCCCCTCAGTCTTGTGACATCCAAGAATGCCCACACAAATTTCCAGTCTGTTTCTTGGAAAACCACTTATCTATTCAGTCAAATAGCAATTTTTGTCGGCATCTGTGTGCTGGGTGCTGTTTCAGTGGGGAGGTGTAGGGTGATGAACAGGACACAGTCCCTGGCATTCTGAGATGGAGTTCAGAATGAGGGGATATCCAGATAGTAATCGTATGATATGATTAATAACTTGAGAGTAGGCGCAGTACCAGTCAGTTTGGGAACACAAGAAGACCTAGCCAACTAGCCAGGGGTACCAGGGCCTGAAAAAGCCAAGCGGAGAACTTGCATTTGAGCTGAGTCTTCAAAGGCTTGAAAGGCTATGCACAGAAGGGTGGTATGCCAAGCAGAGGGATCTGCATAACAAACAGGTCCAATGTTGCTGGCACACAATGGACACTCAAATAGTGTGAATGAGTAGATGGATAATTGAATGAGATATGCATATTTCCTGGCAGGGAGCCATTCCCCACTATATTGTGAATTGCTAAAAGGCAGGGAAACACCTGCCTCTTGATTCCACCCAGATCCCTAACCTTGGTTGAGACCCAGAGAAGGTGGCAGTGGTGAAAGTGTCTCAGACCTGGAGGACGGGTTGTGTGATCCCAGCCTGGAAAGGATCTCCAGGAAGTGGATCTCAGATTCTGCTCGCCCAGATGGCAGCTGCTACAGATGTAAAAGCTCTGCGACTTCAGTGTTTGGAAAAGCAGGGCAGAGATGCCTCTTATTTTCACATCTGTAGCTCATGTGTGATCCAGGGCGGTACCTTTGGTGGGTGGTACCTTCTGAGGACTGTCCCAAGATCCAAGTCTCCTGGAGTGTGTGCACAGAAGGGAAGACCACAGGCAAAGGGGCCTCTCCCCCGAGCTGGCTTAAAGCAGGTCAGAGCCAGTCTCCCTTTCCCCATTGGACCATCCCTGTCTCCTTAAGATGGTCATTTCTGCCCCAAAGACCAGGTGAGGGCAAAGATCTGGAACCGCCTGCCCCCAGGAACCAAGCAGGCAGTGTGAGCCAGCTGGATGGGCACTTTGGGAAACAAGAGGTGTATGCAACCTCATCTGAGGGCAGGCTGTGACTCCAGCCTGGCTGAGTGTTGCTTGTGTATGATTCCTGCTGTTGCATTGCCAAGTATTTTGTGTTTTTTTTTTTCCTATACAAGATAGAAGTGGAGAAATTTATATTTCCAGATTTTAAAATGTTGACACTAATTCAAATGAAAACAGAAAAAACAAGCCAGTGAAAGGCAAACAAAACCTGTTTGGGCCCTCACATCCTGGTTTCCTTATGAGGTGCACGCTCATAAGACATTAGCACTTTATTTTACAAGGAGAAACATATAAGCCCGGGCAGAATGCATTGCTTCTGGAAATATTGAGTTGATGTCCACGTTAGGGGCTGGCTGATGTCCAAAATAAATTAGAAAGTCCAGTTTCTGCCCATTTGAAACTCCCAATAGGTAGATCAAGAGGCAACTTCGGAGCAGTGAATGATCAACAGACTAAGAACGTGAGCTGGGAGAGGAGGCGAGTGTGTGGGCAGGGGGAGCACAAATCAAGGCAAGTTTCCTGAAGAGCCCTCTGATATGGAACACAGAAAATAATTGGAAGTTAGCCAGGTGGGGTGCAGAGAGGGTAGAAAGGTATGCCAGACAGAGGGCATAATAATACACGCAAAGGCTTGGGGACATGAGGAAGTTCAATTAATTCAAGGATCTAAAAGTAGCTCATTGTGGCTGAAGCTGAGGGTGCGGGTTGGGAGAAAGATGTGTGGAAAGAAAGAAAGTGGGAGAGTTCGGCAGGGGGTGCAAGCAAATGTCTATTGGGACTCAGGGCCAATGAGTAAATCGGTCTTGATGTAAGAGACAACAGAGGCTGAGGGGGTCTGGGGCACCCAGGAGTTGGCTGCGACTCAGATGTAGCCGGGGAAGGCAATGGCACCCCACCCCAGTACTTTTGCCTGGAAAATCCCATGGACGAAGGATCCTGGTAGGCTCCAGTCCATGGGGTCGCTAAGAGTCGGACACGACTGAGCGACTTCACTTTCACTTTTCACTTTCATGCATTGGAGAAGGAAATGGCAACCCACTCCAGTGTTCTTGCCTGGAGAATCCAAGGGACAGGGGAGCCTGGTGAGCTTCCGTCTATGGGGTCGCACAGAGTCGGACACGACTGAAGCGACTTAGCAGCAGCAGCAGATGTAGCCACTCGGCAGTGGTCCAGGGTTGCTAGAGTGTCCTGTTTTTCAGTAGTGTGAAGCTAGATTATTAAGTGCGGTGTCTGGAGTCCTGCATTTAAGCTTTTAACTTTTAATGTATAAAGTCCTTGGCAAGGTCAAACAACATCTGTTTGCATCTGGCCTGTGAGCCACTGGTTCCAATCTCTGGAGGATTCTGAGAGTGGGGGAGCCACTAGGGGTGCTTTAATCAGGGGCATGGCATTCCAGGCTCACACAGAAAGGACCTGTTGGCTGGAGAACAGCAGTCTAGTTGACTCATTGGAGATGTTGTGATTCCTGCAGAAGAGCAGAGAGATGGAGGAGGACAATGTGGGGACGGGTGGGGAGATGGAGAAGGACAGCATGAAGATTAGTGATGGGATGTGGGGATAATAGGGTGTAGGTGATGGCAGACTAGAAGGGACGATGTGTGTACGGGGTCGTTGGGGAGGCTTAAAGTTGATATGTGTCAAGGCAGCAGGTGCAGAGGAAGGACAAGGAAGAGTGATGGAGGAAGATGACCTTGACCCCTGAGGATCACTCCAGGGAGATGCCCAGAGATTCTGGACCTGGTCCAGGAATGTGGGCCCAGTGCAGTGAATAGGACTCCCTGGATCGCCAGGAACTGCAGTTCAGGTGGGAAGACACACTGAAGACAACTGAAGAGCCCAGGACCGGAGGCCGGTCCGCAGGCCCTGCTGAGGGCAGGGCCCTGGGTGGGAGCAGCGGTGACCTCACTGTCTCAGGAGCCAGGGTGGGAGGGTGGGGTAGGAGCTTCCAGCTGGCAAGGACTGGCCCAGCAAAGGCCGGTAGATGTGACAGAGCCAGTATGTGAGTGGGTAAATGGTGAAGAATCCAGAAAGACAAACTGCTCCTTGCTCACATTTCATCTAGGGAGGAAATAAAGCTTTTCTGCGGGTAATTTCTTTGAATTTCTTTGGGTACCTTGCTCCAAGGTCCTGCTGGTTCTCCCCCCGACAGGTAGGAAGGTTTTTAATAAATGTTTATGGTCCCCCATCATTTCTTTGTCCCTTTGAACAATACTCTGCTGAGCATATAAACTCTGTTACAGTTTGTGTGCATGTTTTTGAGAGTTTCCATTGGCCTTCATCATGATCAAGATCAAGACTCACCAGTGAAGCCGGAAATGGCAGTAGGGGCTCAAATGCCTAGAGATGGAAAGGGGTGTGGGGGGAGCAGGGGAAGAACTCTAAAGCGCTTGCTGCCTTTCTGTTGTAATATGAAGTCCCCAACCACTTGACACTGGACTGAACCCCGAGTAGTTGTGGGAGGATGCTGCACAAACCCCTAATGCTGGCTGGGTATACAGTAGGTGCTCACTGTGCACCAACTAGGCTGGGTTTAGGTCTTGAGTGATAAGATCTTGTAAGGCTGTCTGGCCTTTGAAACATGGCAGGGAAGGACATGGCTCCCCAGTCCTACTTTGCCTGGTCAGCGTGTCCTGGGTGACCCCTGGGTCCAGATTCTAAAGCCCAGAGTCAGCTGAACACGGTGGGGTGGGATTTTGCAGGAGTGGAGAACATGAGCTCGGGAACCAAACAGACTCTGGCTCAATCCCAGCTCCTCCATTTCTAAAATGGGGATAATAATACCTATTATATAACTGGTATATTATTATATAATATATAAGTATATAATAATATAACAATATATATGATACATATAATATATATCATATAAAATCATGTAATAGTAGTATAATAATAATACTGCCCTTCCTGGCATCTTTCTCATCCTGAGAGTGCTGGGTGGCACATGTCTTTGCCTCCTCTCACCCCTCAGCACCCTGCTCTGTGCCCTGCAGGGTGTTCCAAGGAGCAGCCATGGCCACCCTGTACCCATCTCTGGAGGACCTGAAGGTGGACCAGGCCATGCAGGTAAACTGCCAAGCTGTTAGCCTGGGTCCCCTGCTGGGGCTTCGGGACTACCCCAGGGTAGCTAAGGGAGGCTTGTCTTGGATCAAGGTTGGAGGCCCCTGGGAGTTCCTTATTGGCCCCAAGGCATGGGGGTCCCCAGTGCGGGGCCTGCTGGGCAGAGCAGGTGTTCAGAGGCCAAGGCAGTGGGATCACAGCAGGTGGAGAAGATGAACAGCTGCAGACAGGCCTATGTCTGGTGCTCGCTCAGTCCCAGTGCTTCCTCCACTCGGGTTCGTGCAGACCCCATGCTCTAGGGCAAGCTTCCAGGGTAAACCCTGTGGCCATGGTGTTTGGCCTACTCAGCCTCCAGAAGCCCTTTCCTCCTTCCATCTTACATGAGGTCTTAGTGGGTTTTGAGAACTGGGGGCTTTTTGAGTGATAATTACCTTGGCCACCGCAGGTAGTAAATGAGTTATGACATTCAGTGGGTTGCAGGCCCTTGGGAGAACCTCCCTCCTGAGGCACGGAGGTGTGTGAAGCCACATTTATTGAAGGGTTGGATACCCGCTCAGGCCATGAGCATACCTACAGTCCTGACCCCCAGCCTCAGGGAGACCCAAGCTCCAAGGGCTCTGGGGTTCTGACCACAGCTGAGCAGCACTCGCCTTCCATCCCCAGGCCCAGGCCAGAGCTGTACCCAGGATGCCTGCCCTGCCATTACAGGGAAAAGGGGACTCCCAGCCTCCACGTGAGTGATGGGGATGGGGTGCTTCTGGCTGAGAGTGACTTCTGCTGGCCATTTCCGAGAGCCTGCCTCTTGCCTGCCACCGAGCCATGGGCACTGTGTACAGTTGTCCCCTCTACTTTGAGGGGGACACTAAAAAGCTGTGACCTTGTGGGGGCCCCGATATCCCTGACTTAGGGCCACCAAGGAAGACTGCGCGAGGAGACCAGGATGTATGCGGTGGCCCTGGAGCTGGTCTGGCTATCTTGACTGGTCCTGCAGTAGCAAACTTGAGCTCAGGCCCAGCTCCTCTCCTCACCGTGCAGTTTCCCAGAGCTGCCTTTGGGTCGGCTGGTGCCAAATAAAGGTAACTGAGCTGAACACCAAAGTGATCCGTGAGGGGCTCTGTGTCCCAGGCTGCTCCTGGGGAAAGCAGACCATCTGAGGGGAGGACCCACATTGCCAGCGAGTGTTCCCAGGGCTGCAGAGCCATCTCAAGAATATACTGCATTCTTGGGAGTAAACAGCATCACGGACACTTTTGTTTCTTAACAAAGATGAGTGACCACTTGGGATCCAGGCAGGTGTGGCCAAGCTTACGGCCAAAATAACATCTTTCTCTTCTCCCCCTTCCCTTCCCATCAGTTTTGTACCCTAACCTGGCAGAATTGGAAAACTATATGGGTCTTTCCCTCTCCAGCCAAGAAGTCCAGCAGAGCCTGCCTCAGACTCCAGAAGGTGCCAGTGTAGGTATTTGTCTCTGGCCTGATGCAGGCCCTCCTTCCTTGGTCTTGCCATTTAAACAGATTTGAATCTCTTCTCTCTATAGCATCCCTGAGGCTCTGTTTCTTGATGACACGTTTCATTTTGAACCTTCATGAGAAGCGCTGTGGGGTGTCATGGTTTCCTGCAAGCCTTGGGGCTAGAGGGCCACTGCCTGCCCTTTGACCTCTGACCTGCTGGCCTGAGCCTGCTGGATGAGAAGGGAGGACATTAAACCTGGCCTGAGCCTGGGTGCTTCTAATGAGGGGCTGCCTGTGACTTGGGAGCAGCTGCGTGGTTAGGCAGAGCCTGTGAGGAGGAGCTTGTCAGCCCCCAGTCCCCAAATGAAATAATAACACTTAACTCTTGTTCTCTATGACTTCAGGGAGAAAAAAAAAAAAAAAAAATCATAACATAGAAATATTCACTCCTGAAAATGTATTCACTTATAGAATCAGTCCTGAAACTGTCTCCCCATCAGCTTCAACATTCCTGGTTGGTTCATTGTGCTGGTCCAGCGCAAATCGATTGCAAAGTGCAAATACAAATCTTGGTAAGGCTGTGGGATTTCATGAAATTGATAGAAGTGACGATGAGAGCTGCCACACTGACAAATGAGGATTTCACAGGAGAAATCAGCAAGAATGAGGACATGTAGGATCCTGAGCAAAGCTGGTGACACCCTGGAGTGGTTTTCCAAAATGACAGTCATGTAGGGGAGCACACACAGGAAGCAAAGTAGGTCACATTGTCCAGTTTTAATCCATTGATGGATCTCTCTTTGGTCAATACCCCAGACAACCTAAATTTGATGGGGGGGGGGTAGAAAAACGACAGATAATGCACTTTCATAATTAAAATTTTAAATTATTTTTAGTTTAAGTTTTTCTTTTTAAATAATCGGAGATTCAGTCAGGAAGTTGCCAAGACAGAAAAGTCCTTTGTACTCTTCACCCAGTTTTCCCAATGGTTCCATTTTATGTAACTATGCTATCATGTCAAATCCAGGCATTTTACACTGGTACAATTTGTCTAAGGTTCTGTGTGTTTTTATCACCTGCAGCCACCAGCACAATCAAGATACAGAACTACATCACACAGAAGTCTCTCGTGCTGCCCCTTTATGATCATGCCCAGCCTCCCCTTCAGCATCCTCAGCCCCTTGGCAGTCACTGGCATGTTTTTGTCCCTATAATTTTATCATTTCAGAAGATTATGTAAGTGAAGTCACATGGCGTGTGACCTTTTCAGATGGGCTCTTTCCACTCCGCATTATGCCCTGGAGATCCTTCCAGGCTGTCGCCTGTTTCAACAGTTCATTCCTTTTTATTGCAGGATTGCGCTCCATGGTGTGGCTATAGCTCAGTTTGTTTAACCTTTTGAGGGACATTTTGGTTGTTTCCAGTTTTTGTCTATTATAAACTAAGATATTACAGATATTTGTGTACAGATTTTTGTACAGACATAAGTTTTCATTTCTCTGGGATAAACGCCCAGGAGTGCAATTGCTATGTAGTGTAATACATGTATGGCTAATTTTTTTAAGAAAGAAACTGCCAAACGATTTTCAGAGTGGCTGTATTACTTTATTTTCCTGCCAACAACGCATGAGTGTTTTGTCGGCACATCTTTGCCAGTATTTGATATTATAACTATTTTAAGTTTTACTCATGGTAGGTGTGTGGTGATGCCTTATCATGGTTTTTATTTGCACTTTCCTAATGGAGAAGGAAATGGCAACCCACTCCAGTGTTCTAGCCTGGAGAATCCCAGGGACGGGGGGAGCCTGGTGGGCTGCCGTCTATGGGGTCGCACAGAGTCAGACACGACTGAAGCGACTTAGCAGCAGCAGCAATGGCTAGTGATGTTGAACATCTTTTCACGTGCTTGTTTACCAGCTGTATATTCTTTTTGATAAAATGTTTTCATATATTTTGCTTATTTTCTAAATGGATTATTTTTTTAAGTCAACTTTTGAGACCTTATTCTAAAGTCCTTTGTCATTTGATTTGTAAATGTTTTTCTCCCACTGTGTAACTTCTCCTTCCATTGTATTAAGAGCTTATTAGAGAACAAAAAGTTTTCAGTTTTGATGAGGTTCAATTTATTGATTTTTTTCTTTGTGGATCATGCCTTGGTGTCCTAAGAAACTTGACTGAGCTATAGGTTCTGAAAAATTGTCCCTTTTACTTCTAAAACTCTTATAATTTTTTATTTAAATTTATGATTGAACTTGAGTTGATCTTTGCATAAGGCATGAGGTCACGATTCATACTTTGCCTATGGATGTTCAGTTGCTCCCATGCCATTTGTTGAAAAGACTCTTCTGTCTTCACTAAATTGTTCTCACACCTCTGTTAAGAAGCAGTTGCCCCTACTTGTGTGAGGCTATTTCTGGATATTCTCTCTTCTGCTTCAAAGGTCTCTCCCCAGTACTACACTATCTTGATTACTGTAGCTATACAGAAAGTCTGGAAATCTGGTAGAGTGATTTCTCATGTTTTTTTTTTTCTTTTTTGTCAGACTAGTTTTAGCTATTCTAGTTCCTTTGTGTTTTCATGTAAAGTTTAGACTAACCTTGCCTCTATCTACAAAACATAGAGACTGTGATAGGAAATGCGTTAAATATGTATATCAATTTGTGGACAGTTGACAGCTTCATCTAGTTTTTTGATCCATCAATACAAAATATCTATTTATTTAGACCTTTGATCAGGCTTCCCCAATAGCTCAGTTGGTAAAGAATCCACCTGCAATGCAGGAGACCCCGGGTTGATTCCTGGGTCAGGAAGATCTGCTGGAAAGGCTGCCCACTCCAGTATTCATGGTTTTCCCTTGTGGCTCAGCTGGTAAGGAATCTCCCTACAGTGCGGGAGACCTGGGTTCAATCCCTGGGTTGGGAAGATCCCCTGGAGAAGGGAAAGGCTACTCACTCCAGTATTCTGGCCTGGAGAATTCATCCATGGGGTGAAAGGGGTCAGACATGGCTGAGCGACTTTCACTTTCAAACTCACAATACATTATATTAAAAACAACAGTGATGAGTACTCAAAATTTCTCTTTTTAATAGCTTCACTATTTTCTACTAATATCTATCCTACTGAGGTTATTTCAGTTTTTATCTAAAGGTAGAAATATTATATGATGATGTGATGAGAATTCCATGGACTGTATATTCCATGGGATCGCAAAGAGTCGGACACGACTGAGCAACTTTCATTTCACTTCACTTCTTTGATCTCTTTTATCAGTGTTTTGTCATTTCCAGCATACAATTCCTGTATATGTTTTATTAGCTCCACACCTAAGTATTTTTTTTTAGCGATTTTAAGTGGTATTGTATTTTTAATTTCAGTTTCCACATATTCATTGTGAGTATATAGAAGTACAATTGATTTTTTTGGTATGCATTGATCTTGTGTCCTGTGACCTTGTTAAACTCACTTATGAGTTCTAGGAGTTTATCTGTAGATTTTTTGGAATTTTCTAGTAAAGCATCATCTCATCTGAAAATAGGGACCATTTTATGTTTTATTTTCCAATCTATATGTCTTTTATTTCCTTTCTTTGCCTTATTGATCTGGCTAGTTCTTCCATTACTGTATTTAATAGTAGTGATGGGAATGGACATCTTTGCCTTGTTCTAGATCTTTTGCGGGTGGGGAATAGTATTCACTCATCTTGATAACTTTTGACATAACTTTTTTCAAGGCAGAGATCGACTTGAGTTCCTTTACCCCCTCATTGTTCACTATTTTCTGTGAATCTTTTTATTTTTAAGTGGATTTTAAAAGTTCTTCTGACACCAAGTTGTTTTGGAAAATGAGGACCCTTTTTCTATAATACATACCTGTCCTCCCGTCTCTATTTTCCTGGCTGTGTTTTTTGGGGGTGTGGACTTTGACGCCCCCTAGTGGCTTCATGGCGCCATGTGTCCTCCTCCCCGCAAGAGGTATGTGTATGGTTTGCGGTGGGCTGGAGCTCAGGGTCCACCCTGTTCTATTTTCCCAATCCCTGCTTCCACGCCTGGACCCTTGAGGCACGAGGTCCCACGGCGCTGGCTGACCTCTGCTCCCCTGTGGTCTGCAGGCAGCGGTCTCGGGCCCCTCGCCGGGCCAGGTGGTGGCGCCGGTGTCCGGGAACAGCCTGGGCGCGCTGCGTGCGGAGATCAAGCCCGGGGTGCGCGAGATCCACCTATGCAAGGACGAGCGTGGCAAGACGGGGCTGCGGCTGCAGGCCATCGACAAGGTGGGGCTGGGGTCGGGCGGGAGGGGAGGGGCCCCGCGGAACGCAGAGAGAGAGCTCGCGCGCTGGACTGCGCCTGCCCGCGGCCGAGCTGCCCGGGGGAGCCAAGGCTCACCTGAGCCCTAGACAAGCTCGTCCTCTCCATCCCCTCCCATAAGGCACTAGGGCTTGCTCTGGGTTGTGCCAGGGACCCTCCACTTGCCCCTCCTGGGACTTCATGCCTCCTTGCTCCTCACTCAGAGGGATCTGGCTTCTGGGAGGCTTTCTGAAGACAGTGGAAGGTGAGGGGTGGGCAGTGTTGGTTCAGATGCCAGCCTGAGAGGCCTTGTAGTCTGGTGACTGGGGATGCAGCCACTAGTTGGAATTCCTGAAAGCGTTAGTTGCTCAGTCCTGTCCAACTCTTTGCGACCTCACGTACTGTAGCCCACCAGGCTCCTCTGTCTATGGAATTCTCTAGGCAAGAATACTGGAGTGGGTAGCCATGCCCTTCTCCAGAAGATCTTCCCAAGCCAGGGATTGACCGAGTCTCCTGCATTGCATGGAGAAGGCAATGGCACCCCACTCCAGTACTTCTGCCTGGAAAATCCCACGGACGGAGGAGCCTGGTAGGCTGCAGTCCATGGGGTCGCTGAGGGTCGGACATGACTGAGTGACTTCACTTTCACTTTTCATTTTCATGCATTGGAGAAGGAAATGGCAACCCACTCCAGTGTTCTTGCCTGGAGAATCCCAGGGACGAGGGAGCCTGGTGGGCTGCTGTCTATGGGGTCACACAGAGTCGGACATGACTGAAGTGACTTAGCAGCAGCAGCAGCAGCAGCCTGCATTGCAGGCAGATTCTTTATCATCTAAGATACGGGGAAAACTCCTGAATTCCTGACTCCATTGCTTCCTAGCTGTGTGGCTCGTTTCCTCACCAGGAAAATGGGGTACCCTGTATGTTGCTGTACAGAGCTGCGGTCCCAGGGCCCAATAGGCTCTGAGAAGATCAGGAGGCAAAGAGCAGTGCAGGAGGAGGCGCCTGGGCTCAGGGTGGGCTGGGGGAACTGACTGCGGGGCTCACCTCCTCCAGGGGATCTTCGTGCAGCTGGTCCAGGCCAACACCCCTGCATCCTTGGTGGGGCTGCGCTTTGGGGACCAGATTCTGCAGATTGATGGACACGACTGTGCTGGGTGGAGCACGGACAAAGCCCACCAGGTGGTGAAGAAGGCATCAGCCGAGAAGATTGTCATAGTCGTTCGGGACAGGTGAGCACCCGAGTCCCAGGAGCCTGTCTGTCTGCCCTTGGTTATGTCCCAGGCCCAGCTCACTGTCCCTCCCTGCCAGGCCGTTCCAGCGGACCATCACCATGCACAAGGACAGCACAGGCCACGTCGGCTTTGTCATCAAGAAGGGGAAGATCATCTCTTTGGTCAAAGGGAGTTCCGCGGCCCGTAATGGGCTCCTCACCAACCACTATGTGTGTGAGGTGAATGGGCAAAACATCATCGGGCTGAAGGTAAGCAAGGTGGAGCATGGCTCCATCCCAGGACCTCAGGGACTGGGAGATCGAGAGGTGGTGGGAAGGTTCGTGTCTGTGGGTGGGCTGCTGCCCTCACTCCAGCTTCAGATCCTCATCCTAAGGCTGGGGCAGGGATTCATTGAGACAAAGGTACGAGAGCTCTGAGCACAGTGCAGACACTAAGTGCTCAGTAAATACTCGCTGATGTTACTTACTCATGAAGGCCAGAGGTGTGACAACAGGTGGTGGTGGTGGTGATGACGTGTGTCAGGAAACAGGTGTCCGGGGCGGGGATGAGGGGCTCTGGGCTGCACGGTCTAATCTGTGTGATATTTCTGTTTGTATCCTGGATCATGTTCACTAATAGGAGTATTTTAGGAAATGGCTCTTCAGAAGCCCATTTCCTACCTCTTTCTTCTCCCCAACAGTGTGTGTGTGTGTGTGGTGAGTTTTATCTTTAAATACAAGAAGGAGCAAATGGTCTAGGGCCAGTGCTGTGACGTAGACTGGGGGACAGGGTGGGTACCTTCGGGGAATGGACCCCAGAAGAGGTTGAGTCACATGGCTTCTGGTCCCTGGACAAATGAGTGGTTCATCCTGATTGATGCCACCAGGACTGAGAGCAGTTCTTAATTCCAGTTGTGATTTAGAGGGAGGATTCCCGCCCCCGCCCCCCCCCAGCATCCAGGGCTTTGGGGCCCGCAGGCAGGTGGAGGTGGCCTGGGGGGTGCCATCTCACCCCACAAATGACACAGTCTTGTGAGCCACTCCCTCTCCCTCATAAGGGCCATCTCCAGGTCACTCCTGTCACACACCTTCTCCCCTATGCCTGATGGTCTAGTCGCATCTGGCATATCTTCTCCCATTGATCCTGGCACAGCTAGGAAAACACACAGCCAAGTCGGAGATCTGTGTAAAGGTCACGGTCTCCAAGTAAAGGCCAGAGGCTCGTCTTGTGCCTTAGTGTTCGGCTTTGGGCTGTTTGGCACACTCTGTGTAGGTGCTTCTGGTGTCTTGTTCTCCCCACGATCTGAACGGCTTCTGCAGGCCTTTCTTTTTACTGGTCAACAAGATGTAAGAGGAAGAGGTACCCCACGGCCTCGGCTCAGGCTGACAGGAGCCCAGAGAAGAGGGTGGGTGGGTGTGCCTACTGTCCCCCCTTGTCCCCCCACTGCAGCGTGGTTCTCTTTCTGCTTTGGGGTCAGAATCCCAGTGTGACTGGGGCCCGGGAAATGGCATACATGTGTGGTTGGTGGGATTCCCGGGGCTCTTTGGGGGAAGTCATGTCTGTGAGGCCATTCGGTGTCAGGCCCACACAGGCCCTCGAGGTGAGGGTAGGAGAGGTGAGTCCATTTTACTGAGTGAGCCTCAGATGGGAGGCCCACATTCTTGCTTGAGCTGGGGGCCTGCCACCCTCACTCAAGGGGCAACCTATTCCCTACTGTCACTGTCAGTGGTGGACTCCAGCAGGGCCACGCTGACCACTTCACAGAGGTGCCTCAGAGTTGCCCCTGGCCCCCAAGGTGACCGTCACTCACCTCTTCTCCAGGACAAAGAAGTCACAAAGATTCTGGCCACCTCCGGGAACGTCATCACCCTGACCATCATCCCCACCGTCATCTACGAGCACATGGTCAAAAAGTAAGGCTAACCCCCTCCCCACCCCACCCCCCGCCCCACTCTCCTCCGGCCGCCCTCCTGACCCCCTCCCCTCTCCTCCCCACCTCCTGGCCGCTGCCTTCTGGTAACTTGGGGTGAGGCAAGGGAGGCACAGGTTTTGGGGGGAAGGGGGGAGAAGGTGCTGCCAGTTTTGGCGACTGTCCTTGTTGCTGTATCTAGGTTGTCCCCGACCCTGCTCCACCACACCATGGACCACTCTATCCCTGACGTCTGAGGCCACAGGACAGCAGCTCAGCCCTGTCACCCTCCTGCCAGAAAGGGAAAGTCCGTGCCTGTGGAGGCGTGCTGCCTGGGGGCGGGGCCGTCTCAAGGGGGCGGGGCCTTCTCAAGGGGGCGTGTTCCGGGCGGGGCGACAAGGCAGGCTGTGCGCGTGTCATTTACATACACTGGCCTTGGAGTCTCAGCCACTCAACTGGGCTAAGGCCGGGACGGGGCCCACAGGGAGCCATTCTCTGTGCTGATTTAAATGCTCGGCATGTCGGCAGGCCGGCTAAACACTTCCTAAAGTTGCAGCTGGGTCCCTTTCAAATTTTTACCTCTACCAGTAAAACAGTTACATGTTTTGAGAACACAAATACATTTTTTTTTTTTGGTAAGAATTGTTTCTTTTTCCTTTACTTGTTCTTTGTCACAAACTGGATAGAGTTATAATCCTTCACTGTCTTTTGAATAAATATTTGATCTTAAATAAAATCCCTTCCTCGAAAGTAATTGATATTCCAGAATCCTCAGTCCCATTACACACCAGTGTTGGTTGTCTTTTAAGCAGTGGTGAGACCGAGGCCTTTTCTGTGCGTTGCCTCTGACAGCCTGGCTTGGCTTGGCCTGGCCAGCGTAACATGCCGACTGTTGGTGTGAGGCTGGGATGACTGGGTGGTGGTGGGGGAGTGGTGGGGGACAGTGTGGGCTCTGGAAGGGGGCACTAGCTTTAGAGCGCCCGCTGCTCAGTGACTCCAGCTGGCTTCTGCATCTGTAGGTGTGAGAATCACCTCAGGGGTGCTGGAGAGGATGGAATGGGTGCACTCTCAGGGCCCAATGGTGCTGACACCGAGGGGGTGCCAAGGGACCCCCAAGTGATGCACGGTAGAGCTGAGCCAGCTTGCAGCCCTCAGGTTCCCTCTACCTCAGGAAAGATCTCTGCCCCCTCAGCTCTTTCCAGGGTGTGAGTTTTGACTCCCATGCGGGCAGGGACAGCGTGAACCCCCATTCATCCCCCTCACTGCCCCAAAACACACAATATAAAGAAAACAGGCAATGGATCTGGTTGTGTTTTCATGCTTTAATCCAGAGCTGTTCTGCTGTAGGTACAACTCTGTCAGATCAAAAGGACAAAGGAGACAAAAGTGAAGACCCCTCCCTACCTCCCACCCCCTTCCTGTATCCCCTGAATTCTCTGTCAAGGGCATGGCTGAATATAACAGTGCACTATGACTTGTTTGTACTGACCCCTAGGTCACAGAGGTGTCATGAGTTCACTGGGCAGAGGCCCCTCTGTAGGCCTCTACCCCAGAACTTTGTTACTGGCCCCCTGCGCCGCCCCCCGCAAGGTGCTGCCAGGTACCCCGGTGCTACTGGTGACTGGGAACTGTGTTCATTGAAAAGCTAAGTTATCCCCTTGGGAGATATTTGGAATAAACTTCACTTGAGGCCAGCTCTCTGAGCAGAGTACTGCCCCTGACTCTGATTCTTGCTTGAGCCTGGACCAGAGGAGTAGCAGGGCCAACTCTGGCCTGGACCCCACAACTGAGGGGAAGCCGATTCTGGCAGTGGGGCTCCAAGGGACCAGCAGTTCCACAAGGTGATTCCTGAGAACAGTGTTGCTCAGGATCTAATCAGCTCCAGCCAGAGGCTGGGGAGAGGGGAGACCCCAGAGATTTCTGCTCTAGAAGCGGAGTGCAGGAGAGAAGGTCACAGCCGAACAGGAGGAGGTATTAAGCAGGAAGGAAAAGGGGAGCCTTGGAGGATGAGCACTCAGCGGGAGGCTCCGGGGCCCTGGCCTTGCCTCCAGCCCCACATTCTGGGCCCTGCAGTCTGGGCTTGGAGCCTGAGCCGGCGGGCTGCTGCCTCTTACCGCCGGAGCCGCCTAGGCAGCTCTGCCCCTTTTGCATAGATGCGGGATCCCGAACACACACACGCACACAGGCACGAGCTGGAGCCCAGCCGACACGGTCCCAGCGCCTGTCCCGGGCTTGGGCCAAAGAGTCGCCTCCTCCACTGAGAAGAGACAAACCCTGTCAAAGGTCCCACCAGACCCCACAAAAGAGAGGATGCGGAGTGGGCTGGGGCCCCTCTGACCAGGCAGGCAGGTCTCAGGCCAGAGCAAGACTAGAGGGTGGCACCAGTTCCTCTCACCTTGTCCACAGACCTGAGTCCACACTCTTCCCCAGGGGCTTGTTCAGAATTAGGGACAGAGCGGACCACAGGCCCGGCCCTGACCACGTCCACCAAAACACAAGACACAGTAGGAAGGCCACAGACAGCAAGACGCAGACAGGAGCAGAGGGCCACGCAGCTCGACTAGATTCCAGGGGTGAAAAATATATAGATTTTATGTTGTCAAATATAGTCATATCTTTATTTTCTCAGCAAAGCTTTTGACTATTTCTAAGGAGACACTGCGCAGCTCCGTGAGTACACGGCATGAGGCGGGGTCCATGGCCAGTCTCGGCTTGGCTTTGGATGGGGGTTGTCCATTGCCCCTCCAGGTCATGACCCCAGGGTCCTGTGGGGCAGCCCAGACCTGCCCCCAGAGTTCAGGTTTGGTTTGGCTGGGATCGGGGGGAGTTCCGCAAGGATGGCAGGTCTGAGGCCTGGAGTGAGGATGGGGGAGGCGGGCTTCGGAGGCGCAAAGCACATGGCTGAGGGGCTCTCCCCTCAGCTGGTGGCTAAGCTGGCTGCCCACCCCCAGGGCATGCAGGAGTCCCCCGCACCAGCGGAGGCACAGAGAGGAAGGGCAAAGTCCACGAGTCAGGTGACAGCTGCTGATACAGCGGGGGTGGGCAAGCCACCTTGACGGGACCAGAGGGTCCCCCTAGGCCAGAGGGCTGAGTAAGACACAGGGTCCCAGCAATGCTCCCCACCCCTGCTCCAATGTAGAGCATAACTCTGAAGAGTGGGTGGGGTGAGCAGACAGGTATACACCCTGAAGGGGAAGAGGAATGGGTTTACTCTGTAAAATAAGAATGTTAACAAAGTGTCAGCAGCTTTGCTGGGGGACCCAGATGTGGTCCCAGGGAGGGAGGGGGGCAGTGAACCTTTCCAGGTTGACTGGGCTTGGGCTGGGAGCCCTACTCCACTCCCACCTAGGAAACATCCCAGAGCACCCTGCTTTGGCCTGGACGGACATTACGGCTTCAGCACCTCATCTTGCCATTCATCCTGCTGGATATTCCTCCAGAGGCAGATAGGTGTAAGATTTAGGAACCCTCACCTAGAAAGCAAGCAGCCACCTCACAGGAGATCCTGGGATGCATGAGAACCAAGCCCCAAAATGAACATAGTGCAAAGCAGAAGTTGGTCCTAAGGTCTCTGGAGAAACTGGGTGAGCTCCAGGGGCTGGAGTGAAACCAGCTGGGGTTGCGGAGCCCAGCCCTGCCTCCCAGGCTGCAAGGCCTCATCTCAGAGGCTAGAGGAGCCCCCTTGAGCTGCCAGCCCCATCTCCTCCTTTTGTGCTGGCAGAGTCTCCAGATGGGAGCTGCGGCTCAGGCCAGTCTGGTTCTCACAGAAGAATGACCTGACACCCTCAGAAATTCCAAGAGGAAAATTGAGATGGGGAAGGTCTGAGATGAACAGACAGACAGGAGACCCACACTGCCCTCTGCCACCTCTTGCCCATCACCATCTTTCCTCCAGCCCGTGGCCTGATTGTGCTCCCAAATCCCAAGTGGGGAGAAGTCTGAAGAGGCTGGAGCTCAGCGCATGCCAAGTGGTTCCAGACCTGCTGAGTCCCAGTCCCCTGCCTGTACTTTGGGTCACAGCTGCCTCCATCTGAGGAGATAATACTGGCCCAGCAGCCTGGGCTGAGGGCAAGGGGTGGCTTGGGAGACAAGGCCTGGCGTACACAGGGAAACAGACAGGACCTGGGTGCGGGGGATGGGGAGGCCGGGCTGACAAGTCAAGGCTGGCCTCCCCAGATCATCACACGGGAGACTTCCTGAGCAGCGGCTGCCCTGTGTGGGGGGCCTGGTGGGCAGAGGGGCTGGGGTGGGGGGCCTCGCCACTTTCTCTCTCTGCAGTGTGTCTGATCAGTGGGCCTTCCGGCTGTTGGTCTCTCTTCCCTTCTCTCCTGTTGCAGTTTTCGGACACCTACCCCCAACCTTCACTCCCAGCCAATGATACGGTTATCATCCTGAAAAAGCCACCTCCAAACCCCAACTAAAGAAATAAGATGATGCCCCAGGGGAAGGTGTGAGAGGGAGGGTGGCACCCCTACAATCGTTAGTTGGGCTGCGGGAGCCTCTGCCCGGGCCGGCCCTCCTCAGAGCTGGGAGCTGCCTCCGGCGGTCGTGCCAGCGGTGCTTGGGCCCTGATGGCTCAGCGAGCGGCAGCTGATCCTGCGGATGGAGTGCAAGGCCACGGTGCAGCAGCCCCGCAGCAGGGAGCTGATGTTGTAAATGGGCTGGCCCTGGCGCCGCTGGGAGCGGCAGAGCCAGGCCACCGTGGGCACAGCGGGCACCACCACGGCCAGCAGATCCACGATATAGTGGCGGCTCCAGTAGCTCTTGGGCTCCTTCTCAGCCGTGGTTGCCTCCTCCTCCTCTTCCACAGGGCATGCCACACTCACCGACGGGCTGGGGTTTGGGTGGGCACCAGGGTGGTGTGGGGTGGGCCCCCAGGTGATGGGCTCCGGGGCCTCCAGCTCGTCCCCTACCATAACCACCACTGCAGAGCTGGGGTCTCTGGGCCCTGGGGGGTGGGGATCCGGCTCCGGGCGCCTGTCCCCTGACTCGGGGACCATCCCGCAGACCTGGGCCTGGGTCACTTTCTCCAGGATGGTGTCCAGGTCAGGCTGGGATGGCACAAAGTCCGTCTGGATGGCGCGCTCCTGCATGCAGCTGGCCTGCACGCCGGCCTCCGTGCCACACAGTAGCTTCTCATAGGTGTTGCTGGCGGGGAAGCGGGGCCCCAGGCTGAAGGAGCTGTGTAGAGACGAGGGCTCCTCGGGGCCGCAGTCCACCCCTGACGACAGCAGGCTGCTGGCCTCCAATGCCTCCGTCCGGCTCAGGGTGTCATCGTTGGCCGTGAAGCCGCTGTCGACCCCATCCTCGGCCGAGGTGCCAAGGTGGTCCCCGGGCGGGCGGTCGCCGCAGACAGCAGGGTCGCTCAGCTTGGTGTAGGTGGAGCTGCGGGTGAGAGAGCGGGCCGGGGAGCCGCCAGCCGACTCGCCCGCACCGTCCTCCTTGGCCAAGCCATTCTGGGCCACTTCCATGCTGTGCAGCAGCGTCTCCAGCTTCTTGTTCTGGATGTTGATGTCCACGAAGTACTTCTGTAGCCCCTTGTCCTTGTCGATCAGGTTGTTCTTGACAGTGTCAATGACCTGCTTGAGCTGCTTGATCTCCTTTCGGGCCTCCTTCAAGGCCAGCTGGGCCTCCACGCGGTGGCACTCCTCCTCAATCCAGTCCTCCTGCATGCGCGACAGCTGCGTCTTCAGGTCATCAATCTCTGTGTCCCTGTGAGCGGACGAGACATCCGCGCTCATCACCTGGCCAGGCACTCCACTAAGGACAGGCAAGGAGGGGTTTGTCCCCAAGGACAAAAAGCACTAAAAACAAAGGAATGACTCGATGCCTTCTTCCTCATCCTCTTTATTCCACTGGGGAAGCAGTGGGGGTGGGAGAGGGGTGAGGGGTCAGGACAGAGGAGCCGCCTCCTTGAGGACAAGAAGCCACCATCACATTCCCACCCCCTAGAGCTGAAATGCCAACGACTGTCCACTTTGACATCCACTACCCAAAGAAGAGAGTTGATGATGAAGAGCTCAGTTTAAAAATGCCATTGCTATAAAAACTTAATACATCCATTTAAAACTCTTAACATAAAACAACAAAAACAAAACCTAAAATTTCTGCTCTGCCCAGAGGGATGTGGCCTCCTACAAAAGCCGGTGGTGGAAATTTTCAGTGGAGGGTTATTTGGCCAGAGACTGCGGGGAGAGGGTGACAAACCACTTTGTTTTTATGAGAAATTACTGCTGTGAATGTAGTTGATAATGTTACATCTTCCCTCCAGGGGAGGGGTGAGAAGTGGTGGATGAGTCCGAGGAGAGTGATGAGAACAGAGTGGCTGTCTTATCTGTGCTAGATGTGACCTTCTTGTAAGTACTGTTGAGGGGAGAGGCCCAGAAGATCACTGAAAAAGGCACAGAGCTACTCCCAAGAGGAGAGGCAAGAGCAGGCAACATGGACCGTCAGAAGAGTCTCGGTCAGAAACTCAGGCTTTTAAAATCCCCGAGGCTTAGATGAATCTGGGGGGCAGTGCAGGGGAGGGAGGTGAAGTAGGAAATGATGCCATCTAGTCCAGAGGCAAAGCCAGGGTGAAACTCATCAGGATGAGCTAAAAGCAGTAAGAAAGGAGGAAAATCTTTCATGGAACTGAACTCAACCTGCACACAGCCACTCATCCCAAACCCTCCATTCACATAAGTAAAATCCAAGTGGCATGTCCATCACTTTGGAGTTTATAAGGCCAACAGAGTGACCAACCCAGATCCAGCATCATGCTCTTTTCAAAGGCAGATTAGAAATTCAGGAAATGGGCCCAGGAATCTCACTCCACAAAACACTGGCCTGGGCGGCTGCAGGGGCCACAAGATCAGCAATGGCATCAACTGGAAGGGGACAGAAGGGAAGGAAGGACTGCCCAGCAGGGCACAGCTTGGCGATGGAGGTGGGGTGGCAGCGGGGACCTGCAGGGGCTCAGAGCCCCCACAGGTGCGGAGAAGACTGTCCACTTCTCCTGCCTCGGGGTGGAGGGCTCACTCTAGGGTAATCCTGCTCACTGACGCTGAGCCCTGGGAGGAAGGGTGAGTTTGGAAGAAGGGACTGGGTGTGATCAGCTGGGCTGGGCCCACTCCTCCTTGGAGCTGGCAGGACCCCAGAGCTGTGGCTTCCCAGCCCTGTCTCGGTCTTAGGTGGGTTGTGGGATGTAATATTTGAACTGGGTCTTGAAGAATAAATTTGCCAAGGAAGTGAGATGGGGGAAAGGGCGTCTTGGAAGTGAGGATACAGTGTATGAAAGCACATCGTGTAAAGCCATCTTTGAGGAGCAGGCAGGCTATTGCGGGAATGAGAGCATCACTGTTCGCAGCGTGTGTGGAGGGCGACAATACAGTAAGTAGAGAACGGCCAAGTTACTGCACGAGTCATGGGTGGAGAGGCTGGGGAGCTGAGGTGCAGGCAGGTCCAAAGCAGGGCATCCTGCCCAAACCACACAGGGCAGGTGGCCTGCTCTGAGCCATAGGGCAGTCCTGGAAAGGCAGGAGGGAAATGGGCTGTCTGCTCCCTGAGGACATCAGAGCAAATGGCCAAGCAGACCTAGGGCATCACTGAGAAGAAAATGGTAAATAGAAATCCTGGCTCTGCAGACAAGGAGGCCCACAGAATGCCCTCTGTGACCTCCTCAAGTTCCAAACCACAACAAATACAGACTGAATGGGCTACTTGGCAGAGCTCTGGTCAAGAAAGATGTGGTCTTACTTACTTATTTTATATATATATATATATATGTATATATATGTGTGTGTGTGTGAATAGACACATTCACAGAGGGAGAAAGATTAGTGGCTGCCAAGGATGGGGTTCTTGGGGGAGAAATGCGGGCATGATTGCTACTGGGAACAGGTTTCTTTCTGGAGTGATGAAAACATTCTAGAATTAGATACTCTTGATGGTTGCACCATTCTGTGAATATACTAAAAAACCACTGAATTGTTTACTTTAGATAAGTGAATTGTATAGTACATGAATTATATCTCAACAAAATTGTCATATTAAAAAAAGAAAACATGAAGGAAGGCATAGTCATGGTGCCCTGACCCCCAGTGCCCTGCACGGCACCTTGTCCAGCTCACAGTTAGCTGTGTATCTGAATCCATAGAGTTTGGAGAAGATTGGTAGATGATGCAAAGGTCAGAGGGCAGCCCTGAAGCTTCCATCATAAAGATGAAGCCGCCAGCCTGGAAAGGTGAAGGCTGGGAGGGTCAGGACTGGCCCTCAGGTCTGGAGAATGAGCTCAGACAGGCTCACGGGGTCTCCTGGGAGACCCCTGGGCTGGGTGGGCACTCAGAGAAAGGTTCCTCGCAATGGATGAGGAAGAAGGCACCTGGGCCTGAACGGTGGGTCAGGAGCCCCTGGTGACCCCCTGGGAGGAGGTCAGGGAGGGTTAACAGGTTGTTTCTCCCCTCCGCCGCTCCCTGCTCCCCCGCGATGGGCAAGTCAGCTGGGAAGAATGCCCTGGGCTCCTTCTCCCCAGGTAGAAAGGAGCCAGGGCACGAGAAGTGGCCAAAAGGGGCTGCCAGGCTCCGACCGAGAGAGCACTGCCTTGAAGTGAGAGGGGAGGAGGGGAGGCCAGGGAAACTGCTTTCGGCCTGGCCCTAAGCAGCCACCTAAAGCTTCAAGGAGCAGCTGAGGGAGGGAAGAGACGGGTGGGGTTTTGCGGGAGAGAGGAGCCCCCAGCCACTTCTTCCTCCCAGAGATGCCTCGGGCCCTGGCCTCCCGCTCACCGGTCCTGGAGACGGTCCTGCGTGTCCTTCAGCCGGGCCTTCAGGTGCCGGATGCACACCTCCTTCTGCTGCAGGGGCGTCAAGTACTGCTCCGGGGTAGGGGGCTTGATGCCATGGTTGTCACTGCACAGCGTGTACTTCATGGAGCGCCTGCCAGGGGGCGCTCGTCAGCGGGGAGCGAGAAAGGGGTCTGGCGATGCGCTGTGCCTCCAGGAGCGAGGGAGCCCCGCCTACCCATCCCGGGGCCCCGCCCACTCACCCTGGAGCCCCGCCCACCCATCCTGGTGCCCCACTCCCACCTGGTGCCTGGCCCCACCTCCCCGCCTCCAGCGCCTGGCAGGCCAGGCCTCCCCCTGTGCTCCTGTGGGCACGAGAACACCCGGCCCTTCTTGAAGGTGGGTTTTATTAAGGTTCTGAGGGAAGAGCATAGCGTCGAGGTGGGGAGGTCAGGGCTCCTCTAGTTCGGGGTGGGGAGATACGTCAAAGAGCATGTGGACAGGCCTGGTACCACCCAGGGCAATGCCATCGCTGTCAACCCCATTCCAGCGCTGCAGCCCAGGCCTCGGTCTCCCATCCCAGAGAATAAAGCTGAGGCAGGGAGAAGCCTCCCTCTCCATGTAATTATCCCCGGGCTTGCCTGGTGGGCAAGGACTTATCTTTGTATATGTGAGTGACTCGGTGTGGAAATCTAATCACTGTACCGCAAGAGCCATAAGAGCCGGCTCTGTGTCCTCATCATCACCATCGCCTAAACGTTCATTCTGTGTAAAGCAGGTACCGAAGTGGTAGCCTGTCATTTCCCTGGCATAAGGTGGGTGATAGTTAATATAAAATTAATAGTGTGTAAGTTTTCTTACTGTTCTACAACTGTGCTTTCAGAGGATCACATTACCCTACAGTAGGCCTCTCTCTTGTAACTGGAGAAACTGCATATCAGTCTATCATCACTGTAAGTGGTTTTTAGAAAAATGTAACAATGTTTCTCATACCATATTATGAATATGACTGTAATACTGTATGCCATAAAATTTTTATGATGATTCATTCATTAGATAGGCTAGGCTACCCTGAAGCAATCATATTGCTGCTTCTTTGTTATCAATGTGTATTGTTATCAATACACGCATCATTATACCTGTAAGAAATATGAATTTCTTTTTCACATGATCTTTTCATTTTTGATGTCTAGTCTTAGTGATACACATAATCCCTACAGTGCTTTGTGTCATATAAGACAATACTGATGTACTGACAGGTGATTTGTCTTAGAAACAATGTAAACATACCGTGTCAATAAATACAGTGCTGTAAACAGATTTTCTTGTGCTTATAATTTTCTTAACATTTTGTTTTCTCTAGTTTACTGTATTGTAAGCATATTGTTGATAGTACATGCTGCTGCTGCTGCTGCTGCTAAGTCGCTTCAGTCGTGTCCGAGTCTGTGCGACCCCATAGACAGAAGCTCACCAGGCTCCCCCGTCCCTGGGATTCTCCAGGCAAGAACACTGGAGTGGGTTGCCATTTCCTTCTCCAATGCATGAAAGTGAAAAGTGAAAGTGAAGTCGCTCAGTCGTGTCCGACTCCTAGCGACCCCGTGTACTGGAGCCCACCAGGCTCCTCCGTCCATGGGATTTTCCAGGCAAGAGTACTGGGGTGGGGTGCCATTGCCTTCCCCGTTGATAGTACATATAACACACCAAATATGTGCCAATCAACTGATTATGCTATAAAGGCCTCTGCTCAACAGTAGGCAGTTATGTTTTGGGGCAGCCAAATGTTATATGTGAATTTTCAACTGCACAAGGGGTCAGTGCCCCAACCTCCCTGTTGGACCAGGGTCAACTATTCTAGGACACCAGCTCATGAACACGTTCACACAAATGCAGGTCGATCCTTCCCATTTGCACATGCCCACTCATGTTCTAGAGGCACATGGGAGCCCAGATGTGCATTGACTGTTCATAACATCGACCTGTTCATAGCTGTACCCTGAGGTGGAGGCAGGCTGGACATGCACCACTCCCAGCAGCTACACGCCCCCGCATGGGGTGGTGCAGATGTGCATGTGTGGTGAGCACACCCAGCTCCCACCAGTGCCAAGGAGGAGGAATTCCCACCCAGAGGAGGCAGGAGGGCCGAGGCTTTCATCCAGGGCGGGGGAGCACCCTAATCCCACCAGCAGACCACGGCCTAGACTCCTCAACTCACAGCTTCCTGCCTTCTCCCCAACAGAACTCCCATTTTGCTTAGGTGGCTCTGCACTCGGATCCACTAACCCTCCCTGAAGCCAGTCAGTCACACCTGGCACCCGCCAGCACAGTGTAGACAGAATTTACTGGGGAACGTGTCCTGTCTCAGAAAACATGAGCTTGGCATAGGGGGGACGGGATAGGGGAGATTGGCCTTCTGCATTCTTCTTCCCTGGATGTGGACCGGATGCCTGAAGGTGTCGGAGCCAGCTATACAGGATGGTGGAGGTGGGGTCCTCGACACTTTAGGGAGTCGCCCTCCTCTAGCCCCTTGTTCTAAAAGCGTCACCCCTAGTTTGTCTCAGCCACTGTCTTTGGTTATGTGTAGCTGGGTATGATCATATCCATCTTACACTTGGGAAACTGAGGCTCAGAGAGAAGGGACCTGCTCAAGGTCACACAGCCAGGGAATGTGCTAGAGTTGGGGATGGTTAGAACACCCACACCCCCCAGGCCCCAAGGCGTTCAGGTTTCCCGCCGGCTGGGAGGCAGGAGGGAGTGGCTGGTTACCTGGGCGTGGGGCTGCTGTCACTGCCCTTGCAGGAGCCTGAGTTGCTGCTGCTACTGAGAGAAGAGGTGCCGTAGGCATCCCGCACACTCACGGGTGGAGAGGTGCGCCTGGAGGCAGGGAGAAGAGGCAGGTGCTCGTTCTGGCTGATGGGCAGCTGCGGACACTGGGCGAACACCGCCAGGCCGCTGCGGCCCAGAGGGCCCCCGCTTTGGGGTCACCGCCGGGGAGAGAAGCAGAGGGGAGGGTGGGGGTACAGAACAGACAGGGGTAACAGAACAGACAGTGCAAATGAAGATGGAAAACCAGGAGGCAGGTCCTCCTGGCTCCCCAGGACAGAGGCGGAGGCTGAGCAGGGCTGTGGGCCAAGGGTGGGGCCCAGCTACCCCTAGTGAGGGTCCTCAACGTCCAGGGTCCCCCAAGCCCAGAGGGAAAGGGCCCTGCGTGAATTGAGACGGAGGTGGAGAGGACCGGGCAGGCAGGCATAGGGGCAGGAGGAGGGGCATACGTGGAGTCTGGGTGAGCCTGGGTGGAAGGCTACATGCTGTCTTTGTGAGGATGGATCAATATTAATGATGAGAAGGATCCAATGGTTTAAGTCTTCAGACAACTTTTCTATCCACGTGTTATCTGAGCCCTTAAATAGTTCCTGAGGCAAGTGTCAGCAAGCCCATTTTAAAGACGGGAAAAATGGGGGCAATGACTTGCTCCAAGACAAGTAGGTGGTGGACTGGAGGCAGAGACCCCATCCCCCCACTTTCAGAGGCCAAGGCTCCGGGCAAGGGGGAGACTCACCTGCGGGATCCACCAGAGGCCCGTCTACTGCCTGGCAGGGACATGGCCATGAGGCTGCGGGTCCGGGTGAGGGGCGGGATGGGCGGTGTCCCCGGGGCTGAGGAGAGAGGGCGGGTTGGGGGGGCCGTGGGGAGGGCCGGGCCCGGCCACGTCATCCTCTCGCTGGGGCCACTGCCCGGCATGGCTTCTCCTCTCACCCTTCAGGAGGACACCCGGGACCAGGTGGGGGGGCTGGCAGGCAGGCTCTGCCCACGACTGCCTCCACCAGTGAATTTAGCAGGCTCCTACCACCCAACTTAAAATCACAATCGTCAGAGCCTCAGGACGGCCAGAAATCATCAGTCCAGCCCCGTGTCCTCAGATGAGTGGATGGTGCCCCAGAAGAGTGAAGGCCTCCCCCCAGGTCACATGGACACTGGGGCAGGTCCTCCTGGTTGGCTCAGCCCAGCACCGAGTCTGGCTGTGAGCCAGGGTCCCTGGACCCCTGACTCTCAGACCCCCACCCCTGTGCTGGTCAATCCACACTCCTCCTTGGAGGGGCCTGCAGGCTGGAGGACTCCTGGAGCATCACCAGGAAGCCTAGATTAGGCTGGGCTAGTCTCGACGTCCTTCCCAGGGTGCCTGTTGGTGCGAGGCTCAGGGCTTCCCGTCTATAGGGGAGACAAGACAGACCAACACACCAGCACACGTGTAGAAAGACATATGGATACACATGAACATGGAAAGGTACCGCATCCCTGCCATTCCAAGGCGTGCCGCACAGGGCTTAGTGAACATGCTCAGGGGGCCTGTCCACAATGCAGGGCATGCAGCCCTTGCCCGCCCCACCTCCACTGCCCACATGCTACACACAGGCACACCTGTGCCCATCCATGCAAATGCGCATGCTCATTTTGGGATGCACAAGGAACTCAAGGCACAGGCTCAAAGCAAATGAGGAAGGAGACAGATGGGGGAAGAAGACACTCCCCCACTCATTCAGAGCATCACTGTAGGCTGGACCCAGTAGGAAGGTACCATGCCTGTGGAGCTCCATCCTCGGCCCTCTTGACAAGTGGGTAGGGAGATTCAGATCTGGGCTCCTGCCTGGGGATCCCTCAGGCCCTTTCCTGGGTAGGGGCTTGGGTTCTGAGGGCAGCTCTACAGAGGTTTAAGGGAGGGAGAGAGAGGCCCCATCCTGGGCTGGTGTTGGCTGTTGTAGGAGGAGGCCTGTGCTGGGCTTCAGCCCAGAGCTCCTAAAGGCCAGGGAAGGGAATGGGCCTGGACTCTTTGCAGCCAACATACTAGTTCTGTGCCAGCTCCAGAGACCCTAGTCCCCTCCTTCCACACTCAGAGCAGGGACTAAGGACAGTCGCCTGGGTTACAGGACTCGGCCGAGGACACGGTGCGCTGGACCTTCCTCCATGCTGGGAGAGAAGCCGTTGCCAAGCCCTACTCCACGCCAAGACCCCGTGCTAACCACGTTACGTACATTACGCCATCGACTCCTCCCAACAATCCTATGAGGAAGTGCTGTGATTAGTCCCTTTACAGATGAGGAATCTGAGAGGGAAGGGACTGCCTGAGTCCCTGCCCCAGGCCAACACCAGATGCTGAGGGGCTGGATCATGAAGCCCGGATCCCCTGCCCAGGGCACCACCCCTTCCCACGTCAGGGCCTCTGAGGATCCCAGCCACCCCGGCCAGTGGCGAGGCTGCCTCCTGAGAAGACAAAGGTGCTGCTCAGGTGGCCTGTTTCCTGGCTGGGACACAGACATGGTCTGTTCCCTGGAGGGCCTGGACATAGCCATCATTGTCTGCCCAGAGGTGTCAGGTGCCAGGTACAGGAGCCGCCGGCACCCCACCTGTTATCTGAGCTGCTCGACCTGGCTTGGCAATGCCTCCCGCCCACCATGCCTCAACCACCCAGGCAGGGCCTCCTGGAACTGCAGGGCTGGCCCTTAGAGGAGGAACCGTGGGACAGGGGCTGGGGAGACAAGGGTGCTCCTCCATACTTGCCAGGAGGCCACCAATGTCTTAACACCTCCTAGGCATAGGAGGGCCTCAACCAGGAGCATGGGGGAGGGGCTGACTGTCCTTACTCAAGGGTGGACAAGGGCTTCAAGGATCACCTGTCTTTTTTTTTTTTTTAATTGGAGGATAATGGCTTTACAAATATTGGGCTGGTTTTTGCCATATAGCAAAGTGAATCAGCTACATGCACACATATACCCCCTCCCTTGTGAGCCTCCCTCCCACCCCCCACCCCTCATTCTACCCCTCTAGATTGTCACAGAGCACGGAGCTGAGCTTCTTGTGCTACACAGCAGCTTCCCACTAGCCAGCTATCTTATGGGAATGTATATATGTCAATGCTATGCTCCAATTCATCTTCCCCCTTGATCATCTGTCATTGACAGAACTCTTCTGTCTGCTACCAGGTGACCATGCTGAGTGCTATTATAAGCCTTGGCCCATTATTCCAAATAAAAATCCTTTGAGGCAGGATCTGTTATCACATTTGGGTCCAAGGTCGCACAGCTGCACGTCCAATAGACCCTGGCCTCTAGCCCCAGTCAGCCTGGCTTCACCGGCCATCCTCCTGTCATCACTTCTGGCTTTTGGGAGGATGCTGTGCCTTCAGGAGGACCTTCAGAGAGGCAGGACTCAGAGCTGAGGCCAGGTCTCGCTCTTCCAAGCTAGCCCTGGTGAGTGTTGCTAAGGAGCTCACAAAGCCTGGGTGGAGCTCCAGGCTCCAGTCCTGGGAGGCAGGCACCAGGCCTGCTTTGCCTTGGAGCTGCGTGTGGCCTTGTACAATGAGGGCTTTGTCCCCATTCCTACCTTGCTTGGCAACTAGTCCCACACCTCCCTCCTCTCTTGCTCGCTCTTCCTTCCTCTCTGGTCTGGGGAGGGTGGGGAGCCAAGGGGATGGCATTTGTACCTGGATGGAGCCGACAGTCTCCTGGGAGGCCAAAGACAGCCATTCATCTGGGACAGAGGTGGAAGTGGCATTTCCCCTGCTGGGATGAGACCTTGCAGGCTGGAGTCCCTCTGGGAGGGCAGAAGATACCCAGGCCCAAAGGGAGTCACCTCCCCAGGATCTAGACCAGAAGTGTTGGTGAGCACCCTGTGCTCTCTCAGGTCCTCCCTCCCCTCTGAGCCCCAGAGAGGAGGTAAATTGCCATGGCGTTTGTTGCCATGCCAACTGCTTGGCCTGGAGTCTTGTAGGCCTATCCCCAGGTGGCCACTGGAATGGAAGGTGGAAAGGAAACCCCTAAATGTGCAGAACTGGGCTGACAGTCTCCCATCATCTCCACCCCAAGGTAAGCCCAGCCCCATTTCCCCATCCTGCCCACACCTTGGCAACCCTGTTGGATCCACCCTTTCATCAGTCACACCCAACAATGGGAGCTTGGGAGATGGAAAGAGTCGGAAATAGTCTAAGAGATGTGGGCTCAAATCCCAGCTCTGTCATCCTCTAGCTGCCTGCCTTGGGCAAATCATGCCACTTCTCTGAGCCTTAGCTCCATCATCTGTAGGTATAACAGAAAGCTCCTCTTATGGTTACTGTGAGGATGAGATGGGATAATTCATGCACGGGGGCTTAGCCCAGTGCCCACCATACAATGAACACACAAAAATGGGAACTGCCAGGATTTGGGTAGTAGGTAACTGCAGTGCAATGTGAGCTTTGAAAGACAAACATTCAAGGCATAATAGTGGCTTCAGGAAGGTCAGGGAAAGAGTCTTCAAAAGGAAATTTACACTGAGCCTTAAGGGGTTAACAGGGGTTCACCAGGCAGAGAAAGTGCATGGGAGGGATGGAGAAGCCTGGGCAAAGGCGGTGAGTAGTTCAAAAGAATAGCGTGGCTGCTTGGGGAAACTAGGGGGCCTAGTGGAGGCAGGGGCACAGCGGGAGTGAGGCTGCAGAAGGAGGTGGGGCCAGACCACTCAGCGCCACGAAAGCCAGAATCTTGTCCTGTGGGCTACAGGGAGCCATGGAAGGGCCTTAAAATGGGGATGGACATGATCAGATTTGCACTGTCCTGCACCTTTGTGGACCATAGCTTGAAGGGAAGAAGAATCAAGGCAGAGAGATTGGTTAGGAGGTTATCAAAAAATGAGAAGGGTCTGGTTCAGGGCATGGGCTTCCCAGGTAAAGAACCTGCCTGTCAGTTCAGGAGACATAGAGATGTGGGTTCAATTTCTGGATTGGGAAGACCCCCTGGAGGAGGGCATGGCAACCCACTCCAGTATTCTTGCCTGGAGAATCCAATGAACAGAGGAGCCCGGCGGGTTATAGTCCATAGGGAGGCAAAGAGTCGGACACAATTTAGCGTGAATGAATGCAGGGCAGCCCAGGAACAATGGAGAAAAGGGCATGGGGTCTCCTGGAAATTCATCAGAGGCCCCCATTTAAGTAAAACTTAGGGCATGACTCATTTTTTTTTTTCTTTTTAGGTAAGAATTGGATTTATTTAGAGAGAAATACACTCCATAGACAGAGTGTGGGCCATCTCAGAAGGAGAGAACAGCCTAGGGCAAAACTGTTGACCATGGCATTCAAGGCCCTCTCGTCTCTACCCTTTCCAGCCGGCTCTCAGCTGCTTGCTGACCCCCGAGGAAAGCCCTGTTTGTTGCTCCCATGTCTTTGCAAAGGCCGTCTGCCCAGCTGACAGCACCTGCCCTGCCTTGTCCTCATGCATACACTGCACTTTGTGTTAGGGTCTGCCCTGCAGGCCTTTCCTCCCGGGACTCCACCGGTCACTTACTCTCTTGACCACTTAGCATGCCATGGCTTAGGTTGAAACTCAGGGAACACCACCCTCTGGGGAACTTCATAAAAAAAAAAAAACACAATCAACACACAACTGTTAGTAACACAATGGGTTAAACAGGCACATATGATAGACCAAGTGGTTGGATTAGATGGTCTCCAGGACAGTTCTGGATCCAACATTCTCTGCTTCTAGGGCTGTGAATGAAATGATAGAGTCTTAATTGATGCTTTCTTCCCTTTCAATGACTAGAACCCCTGGGTTTCAGTTTCTCCATCTGTAAAATTAGGAAGCTGCATTCTTCAAAGCGAGATATGATGGCATTTTACTCAATCAGTGAGTCACGGCGGAGAAACAAGGCACTTGGGTTAATCTAATATGCTACCTAAGTGAAAGTCCCTGTATGTACCATAAATTATCCTCCCCTCCCCTCCAAAGAATTAGCCATCAATAAAAGAAGAAAGCTATCCAAAAATCCAAGGGAACAGAACAATCTGTGTCTGATGACTCAAGCCTCTCACAGCTGTGGAAAGCAAAGCAATGCAACCTACAGACCAGAACTTGGGCAAAATCCTCTCTTTGCCAAGACTACACCAGAAGGCAGAACATTCCACCTGTCAAGCCGCAGAGCACCTGGTGCTCCTAGAACGCTAATGCAGAGAGAACCGGCAGGTGGAAGATGGGCCTGGGAGTCTTCCAGCCTCCCTCTCTGGATCTCCAAGTTAGTGCTCTGAGTGCTGCTTATGGCTGAGGGGTTTGGTAAACTTCCCCTGGCTTCAGAACCTCATCACCCACTATGCTTCTCCACACTGTCAGCAAAAGCCAGGACCTTTCCTCCTGGACATGGAAAGGGAGGTGGTAGCAGCACGTCTCCAGTCTTGTTTCCTGCACAGGCTGCCCGCAGAGCTGGAGCCATAGAGGCAGCCACTGGACTCCTTCTCACTGTGGCGACCCCAGCACAGCATAGGGCAGACCCACAACTTGGCCATACGCTGAGAAGGCTCTCAAGGCACCCAGGATGGGAGTGAGGGTGGAGGCGTCTGCTATGCTGGGTAGTCTCCGGTGGTTACACTCAGATCCCAGAGCTTGGAGGGCATGGAGCCCAGTGGTCTTCAAACCACCCAGAGAACTTGCCCCTGGGACTGCAAGGGGCTGTGGGTTCAGGCCTCCTTCCCCCTTTCACCTGGAGAGGCTCCTCTTGTATCTGTTCTACCTATGGAAGGTCCAAAGTAAGACTACTTTTTTGGGTTTTGCAGGTTAAACATCTACATAATGTATATTTTCCATGATGAGATACTCCTTTATATCCTCTAGGATGGCTATAATCAAAAACACAGATAATAATAAACAGGGGTGAGGATGCAGAGAAATTGAAACCCTTGGGTGTTACTGGTGGGAATGTAAAACAGTATGGTACAGCTGTTGTGGAAAACAGGCTGGCAGTTCTTCAAGAAGTAAAACAGTGAATTACCAAATGCCCTAGCAGTTCCACTGGTGGGTATTTACCCCAAAGAATAGAAGATAGATGTTCAAACAAAAACTTACACATGAATGTCCATAGCAGCACTGTTCACAACAGCAGAAGGAGGAAATGACCCAAATCAAATGTCCATCGAAGGATGAATGGACAAAAAGTATGGTTTATACATTTGGTGGAATATCATTTAATCAGAAAAAGGAGTGAAGTATTAATATATGCAACAACATGGAGGAACCTTGACAGTATTACACTAAATGAAAGAAGCCAGACACCAAAAGCCACGTACTGTGATTCCATTTGTATGAAGTGTCCAGAACAGGCAAATCCATAGAGACAGAGAGCAGATTAGTGGTTGCCAAGGGCTGGGGGAAGGAGGAGTAGGGAATGACTGCTAGTGGGCATGGAATTGATGAAAATGTTTTAGAATTAGAAAGCAGTGACAGATATACAACTTTGTGACTACATTTGAAAGTGTGGATTTTATGGTATGTAGCTATATATCAATAAAAAATAAATTTAATCTATATAGTATTTATTTCAAATGAACTGGTATAAAATGACAGGCATGGTCCAAGAAGGGGAAGGGAATGGCCCAGGATGGCTCTGCAAGCAGAGACCAGACAGGGACCAGAAGCAGCCCTCCTGTTCTACCTGACTTCAGGCCGCCGGGCCCAGGGCAGCCGCTGCCCTGGTGCCCGAGAGCCTGGAGGAGACAGCGACTGAGGCTGCCCCTTTAGAAGGTTTGGAATATCCCCAACTCCATCTGATTCTTACAAATTCCCTGTGGAGGGAGGCCAGGTGGAGACTGATCCATGGACACATGGGAAATCTGAAGCTGCAGAGCTTTTGAGATCACTCAAGGTCACACCTGGACGTTTAGGGCTCAAGGGCCTGCATTTCTACTGCATCATGAAGGTCTCACAACGCAAGAGATCTGGGACATGTATTGTTATGCTGCATGAAAAAGCAAAATTCTACTTTCCTGGGAGATCCTAAAATACCATGGTGGAGATGTGGGGTTGCATCCCCAAATCCTGTGCTCCTCATGCTTCCATAAAAGGAGGACATCACAGGTGGAGAAAAGGGAGGTCTCACACACTCTTGGTGGCAGTGTAAAATGAGGCAGCCTCTGAGGAAAACAGTGTGGAAGTTCCTTAAAAAACTGAAAATAGAACTACCATATGATCTAGCAATTCCACTCCTGGGTATATATCCAGAAAAACCAGTAACTTGAAAGAACACAGGCACCCTAATGGTCAATAGCAGCACCATTTACAAGAGTCAAGACATGGAAACAACACACGTGCCCATCAACAGAAGATTAGATTAAGAAGGTGCATATGTATATATATGCACACACATAAAACGAATATTACTCGGCTGTAAAAAGAATGAAATGTTGCCATTTGCAACAGTGTGGATGGACCTAGAGAGTATTATGCTTAGTGAAATGTCAGAGAAGGACAAATCTGTAATATCACTGATATCTGCAATCTAAATAATAATACAAATGAATCTATATACAGAACAGAAATATACTCACAGATATAGAAAACAGACTTGGAGTTACCAAAGGGCAGAGGGAAAGGGAAGTGACAGATTAGAGGCTGGGGTTAACAGACACAAACTACTGTATATAAAATAGATAAGTAACAAGGATGTACTGAAAAAGAGGTGATCCCCAACCTTTTTGGCACCAGAGACCAGTTTCATGGAAGGCAATTTTTCCATGGACCAGTGTAGGGAGATGGTTTTCGGGATGATTCAGGCTCATTACATTTACTGTGTACTTTGTTTCTATTATTATTAAATCAGCTCTGCCCCAGATTAGATCTGAGGCATTAGATCCTAGAGGTTGGGAACACCTGCTGTCAAGCACAGGGAATTATATCCATTACCTTGTAATAACCTAGAATGGAATATAATTTGAAAAAATACTGAATCATTAAGCTGTACACCTGAAACTAACACAATAGTATAAATCAACTATATTTCAATAAAAAGATGATAAAATAATACACTTCCTGAGACAAAAAGTGGGACATAGAAACAGGAGGTTAGCAGAGCAAGAATGATTATTCACAAAGAAATTTTTCATATGTCTTCTCCTTAACCAGCATAAGTCTCTCCACGTCCCTCCAAGAATCAGCCGTGTGGGCAAAAGAGAAGCCCTCATTGCGAGGACCATTGTGTTCAACTCTTCCAACAGCTGTTGGCTGCACCCTGCTCTCTACACCAAGAGCACCAGAGACCCTCAGCCCCCCAAGCCACATCACAGGGTCACTGTTCATGAACTTGGGCCCTTGACATGTCTGAATCTCAGCTGCCACACGTGTTCAGTGGGAGCCACCCTCCTGACCTTGCCTGTCTCTTTAGGATCCAACCAAGGCAACAAATGCAGCAACGGAGGAGGTGCTTAGACAAACAGAAGACAGAATATTTCTTGCCATTACTATGAATATCACTACCTTGAAGGGATCTTCTCTCCTTTTTCAGAGGTATTATTCTTTGCTTTATGTCAAGTCCCAGCAGGCATGGGGGTGACTCTTGAAATTACTGGCACCCTCTGCCAGGCCAACTGCCCTGGGCTGGCTCTCCAGGGCAATGCCTGCCAGGTCTCCTATATGGGGAGGGGCAGCAGGGGGCAACACTGGTTTCTATCCCTCCACCATCCAGCGTGCCAAGGCTGCCCCTCTGCAGACAGCCACGGGGAGGCCTGGGGGACAGAGGGGCCCTGGTACAAGCCCCAGCTGGGCAGATGCCTGGCAAGTGGCTCCTGGCAGATGGAGGCCCTCCAGTGACCTTGGACACAGCATATGCTTCCCTGGGCTTCCTGGCTGATAGAGCTGTCAAGCCATCGCCTGGCTCCTTTCCCCGCTGCCTCCTCTGTCTGAGGTTCCAGCTCTAAAGCCTCACAGAATGGGACCTCCAACGCTATGGATTCTCTCTTTTTCTTTTCAGATCTCTGCCTTGGTTCTCATGATCCTTGAGTGGGTGTCCACGCCTCTCCTAAATTTACCCCAAGTACCTCCAGGGGCTAACACCCTCACAGAATTCTAGAATCTTGGATAGACTTTGTCACAACCCAGCGTTTTACAGAGAGATACTGAAACCCAAGTAGAGCATGCAATTTGTTTAAAGTTGCCCAGCAAGTAGGGGATAGAGTCTGGGCTGGGAGTTCAACTCCCGGCTCCAGTGACACAGCTGCTGTGCTGTGGCCTCCACCCAACACCCCCACCTGAATCCAGGCAGAAGCACCCACACAGCTGCTGTGCTGTGGCCTCCACCCCACACCCCGACCTGAGTCCAGGCAGAAGCACCCACACAGCTGCTGCACTGTGGCCTCCACCCCATACCCCCACCTGAGTCCAGGCAGAAGCACCCTAAAAGCTGATGCTGTGAAAGTGCTGCACTCAATATGCCAGCAAATTTGGAAAACTCAGCAGTGGCCACAGGACTGGAAAAGCTCACTTTTCATTCCAAACTCAAAAAAAGGCAGTGCCAAATAATGCTCAAACTATTGCACAATTGAACTCATCTCACATGCTAGCAAAGTAATGCTCAAAATTCTCCAAGCCAGCCTTCAACAGTACATGAAACATGAACTTCCGGATGTTCAAGCTGGATTTAGAAAAGGCCAAGGAACCAGAGATCAAATTGCCAATGTCTGCTGGATCATCGAAAAAGCAAGAGAGTTCCAGAAAAACATCTATTTCGGCTTTATTGACTATGCCAAAGCCTTTGACTATGTGGATCATAACAAACTGTGGAACATTCTTCAGGAGATGCGAATACCAGAGCACCTTATTTGCCTCCTGAGAAATCTGTATGCAGGTCAAGAAAACAGTTAGAACTGGACATGAAACAATAGTCTGGTTACAAATTGGGAAAGGAGTATGTCAAGGCTGTATATTGTCACCCTGCTTATTTAACTTATATGTAGAGTACATCATGTACTCTGGGCTAGAGAAATGCTGGCCTAGATGAAACACAAGCTGGAATCAAGATTGGCGGGAGAAATATCAATAACCTCAGATATGCAGATGACAGCATTTTTATGGCAGAAAGCGAAGAAGAACTACAGAGCCTCTTGATGAAAGTGAAAGAGGAGAGTGAAAAAGTTGGCTTAAAACTCAACATTCAGAAAACTAAGATCATGGCATCTGGTCCCATCACTTCATGGCAAATAGATGGGGAAACAATGGAAACAGTGACAGACTTTATTTTCTTGGGCTCCATAATACTTAGGATGGTGACTGCAGCCATGAAATTAAAAGACTCTTGCTCCTTGGAAGAAAAGCTATGACCAACCTAGACAGCATATTAAAAAGCAGAGATATTACTTTGCCAACAAAGGTCTTTCTAGTCAAAATTATGGTTTTTCCAGTAGTCATGTATGGATATGAGAGTATAAAAAAAGCTGAGCATCGAAGAATTGATGCTTTTGAACTATGGTGTTTGAGAAGATTCTTGAGAGTCCCTTGGATTGCAAGGATATCAAACTGCTGCTGCTGCTGCTGGTCGCTCCGTCCCTCCCCCGGGCCCGCTCCCTGTCCCTGGGTTCTCCGGGCCTCCCTCCTGCATGAGTGAGTGTGTCCCCCGCCTGGCTGGCCCGTCCTCCGTCCTGGGATTTTCCGGCAAAGTACTGGGGTGGGGTGCCATCAAACTAGTTAATCCTAAAGAAAATCAGTCCTGGTTGTTCTTTTGAAGGACTGATGCTGAAGCTGAAACTCCAATACTTTGGCCACCTGATGCAAAGAAGTGACTCATTGGAAAAGACCCTGATCCTTGGAAAAATTGAAGGCAGGAGGAGAAGGGGACAACAGAGGAGATGGTTGGGGGGCATCACCGACTCGATGGACATGAGTTTGAGCAAGCTCCAGGAGTTGGTGGTGGACAGGGAGGCCTGGCATGCTGCAGTCCATAGGGTTGCAAAGAGTCGGATGACTGAGTGGCTGAACAGAGAAGTTTGATAAAATAAGAACAAAAGCTAGCTTTTTGAGTAAAGAAGTCATGGAAGGAAAGCCGAGGGTAAGACGGAAATCTCACCAACTTTAAGGCAGCTCACAAATGACACAGTAAAATATACACTGAAACTGAGGCCTGTGGAAGAAGGGGATACCCCAGCCTGACCACACAGACAAACGTGTCGGCAATAATGAGGTGCAGGGTCCACTCCGAGCTTCCTGTCCACCAAAGCAAAAAGAGAAATTATGCCCAGTTTTCTTGTTCTTATAGTTAGGGGAAGAGTGGGAAGCAGACTAGTTCTTCAGGATAAATAAAGATCTCCCTAAAATGATTGTTAAAAGAAACATTATTGCATGGGATTTGCAGTAGGGATAGAGGACTGCCCATTGAGAACCTGCAATGAGGGTCCCAAGGGAAAGGAAAGACGGTTCTCTCAGAGCTCACCCAAGTTGCCCTGTGTGTGCTATGCTCTGCTGACACGAGATTGAAAGACCCATGGAACACAAGGACCAAAGGCTAAAAGGATGTACAGATACAATCTGGTCTGCCCGGGACCACAGCCCCTTTCCATGGAGATAGCCCCACCCAACCTGAGATGAGAGAGCTTCTGTCTTTCTGTGTATCCAAACCAGGGAACCAAAGAAGCTCACACTGTGTCTTGCATTTTTTATCCCACCCTCTCTCCTGGCATTTCATGACAACCTAGTCCAACAGCCACATTTTCTAAAACATTAAACCAACAACTTGCCAGAGGCCACGATGTGAGCTGCAGGGCCAGGGGACAGGAGACTGAAGGTGGGCCAGCTGATTCCAATCATACCAATCACTCTGGGCATGCTGCTTCTGTTGGAAGCCAAGTCTCCTCTATCTTCCGGAGGCTCCTGGGGGCTTGGAGACACAGGCCTGGTTCACACAACTGTTTCTTGGCCCGCGGGCTGATCCTACATCAGCATCCTTCACCTCTCCTCCCAGGCCCTCCTTCTTTCTCCAGCTGCCAGCTTCCCTGCCATCCTCAGCAGCTGACTCCTACCCAGCTGATTTTCAATGGCACATCCATTCTCAAGCTGAATTCTCTTGCCTTCACCAAGATCCAAGGCTTTTGACAGCGCCCAACATAGCTCACACTTTCTGGAAGAGGGTGGGTAATTATAAACCCCTGTTCCCAAAAGACTTCTACTCTGAAGAAGCTGCGTGTGTGTGTATGTGTGTGTGTGTGTGTGTGTGTGTTAGTTGTTTAGTGTCCAACTCTTTTGTGACCCCAGGGACTGTAGCCCACCAGGCTCTTCTGTCCTTGGAATTCTCCAGGCAAGAATACTGGAGTAGGTTGCCATTTCCTTCTCTAGGGGATCTTCCCGATCCAGGGATGGAAGCCACTTCTCTTACGTCTTCTGTATTGTCAGGCGGATTCTTTACCATCTGAGCCACCTAGAATTCTTTTTTCCAAATTGATGAATCCTTGGGATTCTTCAATAAGTATTGGCTTCCAGGTAGCCAATATCTTTTGACTCAAATTGGAACACAGTTCTAGGTCTCTGGCATTGCAGGCAGATTCTTTACTGTCTGAGACACCAGGGAAGCCCCAGAGAAGCTGCTCTACCCCTTAATTTAGCTAAAGTGAGCATTTAAAAATGTTTTAAAGGGGAGATTCTGTAAACATCTACATCTACATTAAAATCCCTTTGTCTCAGAATGAGCTTTTCCCCTTTGCTAAGAGACTAATTTAACAGAAAGACATGACTTTGGGCTCAGATAATAAGTCTGGATCTGAATTCCAAACTGAACCATCCACTATCTTCATGACAGTGAGAATCCCACTTTATTTCTCTAAACCTCAGTCTCCTTACCTGTAAAATGGAGCTAATTAACAGTTGTGCACGAGTACAGTCACAATTAGCAATTATATGTGTGTAATTAGCTATTATACATGTGAAACGCCTAGCGAGGAAAGCACTCCATACGCAATATTTATTTATTCATCTAAACTGTCTTATTCTTGGGCTTCCCTGGAGGTCCAGTGGTTAAGAATCTGCTGTGCAGTGCAGGGGATACATGTTCAACCCCTGATCCAGAAAGATCCCACGTGCCGGGGAGCAACTAAACCTGTGCCCCACAACTACTGGGCCGGTGCCCTGGACTCCACGAGTTGCAACTACTGAGCCTGTGAGCCACACTGACTAAAGCCTGTGTGCCTAAAGCCTGTGATCAAGAGAAGCCACTGCAGTGGGAAGCCCATGCACCACGACAAAGAGAAGCCCCTACTCTTGGCAACTAGAGAAAGCCCAGGTGCAGCAACAAAGATCCACCACAGCCAAAAAGTAAAATAAATAGATCTTAAGAAGTCTTATTCTTAATGTTATTCATATATGTTGCATTTTTATCCCACCTTAAAATCTTCCTCTGAAATATTATCATAGTTTGTGTTTCAGGGGGCCCTCTGTTTCTTCCCTTGCTTTGTTTTCTCCATAGTCCTTAGCCACAGCTCATATATTTACATATTTCGTTTATTGCCTCTAGAACATAAGCTCCAGCAAGGTAAGAATATTTGCCCATTTTGTTCTTAATATAGTTCCCAGCACCTAGATCAGTGCCTGGCACCCCGCACGCCCTCAAATGTTTTCTGAATGAATTAGTGGTTCTGCATTCACTTGGATTGATGTCACTACCCAGGTAAAAGCAGGCTTCTAAGCAAGTCAAACCCACTCCAGTGTTCTTGCCTGGAGAATCCCAGGGACGGGGGAGCCTGGTAGGCTGCCGTCTATGGGGTAGCACAGAGTCGGACATGACTGAAGTGACTTAGCAGCAAGCAAGTCAAATGGGGCAAAAAAGAGTTGAGCACTACTTAGTTTGTTTCCTTAGTCCTTTTCACACATGGTGTCCTATTTAGGTGGGCTTGTCTCTCCTGCAAGATTTGTAAGCCTAGGTTTTTAAAAAAATTTAATTTATTTTTAAATTGAAGAATAATTGCTTTGTAAGCCACGGTTTTATCTGTTTTCATATCTGTAGTATCTAGCAGCACCTTGAGTGCAAAACTCTTAAAATCTATATCTTAAAGGAAAGCATGAAAACAGCACAATTTGAAAGCTACCATTTAACCAGTCTCTTGCCAGGCACTGTCCTGCGTGCTCCACATTTATCCTGTCAATTCACCCTTATATTACAGGGTATTCTCTCTGTTTTACCACCAAGGAAGCTCAGGCTCCAGAAACCAGAGAACTTGCATGAGGGCAGGTGGCAAGTAGGTGGTAATGCTGAGAGTAGAACTCAAACCATTCCAGCTGCCCCTCCAAATTATTGGGTTGGCCAAAAAGTTCATTCAGGTCTTTCCAGAACATCTACTACAAACACCCAAACGACCTTTTTGGCCAACGTGATACATCTCCCCACTCAGAAAATCCAATTCGCTGTGTCAACAATCCCAAATCCTAATAGCATCCCTCAGAGAAAAGTGAAAGATACATTACAGTGGATCCTCATTGTTTGGGGAGTCCATAGTTGTGAATTCATTTACTTGCTAAGCATTTATTTACAAGCCCTGTTAGTTGCCTGATGCTGACATTCCCAACTCAGGTGGAACAAGGCAACCTTCTTATTTCTTTTCTTTCTTTCTTTCAAAATAAAATCTGATACAAAACTAGTGTTTCAAACTGGAGTCACCAGAAGTACCCAGTTATTAAAAATATACATACTTCACTTGGCTTGTTTCATTTCTTAAAAACAAATGTCTTTTTGTGGCTATTTAGAGCCATGTTTTAACAGTTTTGTGCTTTTTTTCTTGCAGGGTGACTTTGCTATTTAAAAGGCCTGCAAGTACAGAGCTGAAGTGCTGTCCCGTGCTCCTAAGCTCAGGAAGGCTGTTAGGTGCCCTACAGAGAAGATAAGTGTCAGATAAGCTTCACTGAGGTGTGGGTTACAGGGTTGCTGCCACAAATTCAATGTGAATGTATCAACAATGTATATTAAAGGCACTGTCTTAAAACAGAAACACAAATAAATAAAACAAGGTTTTATTGATCAGTTGATGAAAACGTAACAAGAAACTTCCAGAAACCTAACTCTGTTTTCCCTCAGGAGCAATGGTTTCTCACTAATTCGGGGTTCCCAGTTGGTTTATAGTGATAGAACATGACTTTTGCAAATACGAATTGACTGTTCTAAGCATAGGTGCCAAGGACACAGACTTGCACAAAACAGGTCGAGTTGTATTCATGTGCTCACTAGTACACACATATAACTATGTTCATCTGTGTGTGTGCAGTCCACGTACTCAACACTGCCATCAGCACCAGCACAAGCCAAGCGTTCTAAGGGGCTGAGGAATAAAGGCAGGAACTCAGAGGGTAGAGCCAGATGCCCCTGGGTTCAAATCCCAGCTCAGAGGGGAGCTGTGTGCCTGCAGGCCAGTCATAATCAGGGCCAGCTGCCTTATGTCCACTTGAGGTTAATGACTGTCACATGGTGAAGTGGGCCTGTGCATGTTAATGTGCCAAGCACAAGGCCGAGCACACCACAAGCCACAGAGAGGATAGGGTTTGGAGCAAGCAACAGGACAGGGCCTTTTAAGGCCCTTGTATTCCAGTAGTCATGTACAGATGTGATGGCTGGTCCATAAAGAAGACTGAGGGCTAAAGAATTGACGCTTTCAAACTGTGATGCTGGAGAAGACTCTTGAGAGTCGCTTGGCCAGCAAGGAGATCAAGCCAGTCAATCCTAAAGGAAATCAACTCGGAATATTCAATGGAAGGACTGATGCTGAAGCTGAAGCTCTGATACTTTGGCCACCTAACGTGAAGAGCTGACTCATTGGAAAACACCCTGATGCTGGGAAAGGTCGAAGGCAAAAGGACAAAAGGGTGGCAGAGGATGAGATGGTTAGATAGCATCACCAACTCAGTGGACGTGAATTTAAGCAAACTCCAGGAGATAGTGAAGGACAGGGGAGCCTGGCATGCTACAGTCCATGGAGCAACAACTGAATGGCAACAATAACAATCTATACAGGGCATGTATGGGGGCCCAGGAGTCAAACTTAGGGCCTCCTCCTTAGCACACTGGCCTCCTTGCTCTCACAGACCTGGGCTTCACTCTGCCCAGTGTTACTTCTAGGAACACCTGAGGCTAGGAGTCCAGGAACCACAGGCTTGAGAAATGGAATATTTCATGTCATATCAGTAAACAAGGGTGTCACAGTCATCAGCGATGGTAGGTAGCCTTCCAAGCCACTGAGCCCTAAGGAAACTCAGGAAAGTGGAGGATACCTGCCACCTAGCAGGCATCAGACTGCAGCCACTCTGTACCGTGAGCCCTGAGGAACTCAGGTGTGAAAACAGAATATTGGCCCCAGATAGCTGAAGTGCAAATCAAAAGAATGATGACTTCAGCACAGCCAAAAATATAGAAATTATATATATATATATATATATATATATAGAGAAGGCAATGGCACCCCACTCCAGTACTCTGCCTGGAAAATCCCACGGACAGAGGAGCCTGGTAGGCTAGAGTCCATGGGGTCGCTAAGAGTCGGACACGACTGAGCGACTTCACTTTCTCTTTTCACTTTGATGCATTGGAGAAGGAAATGACAACCCACTCCAGTATTCTTGCCTGGAGAATCCCAGGGATGGGGGAGCCTGGTGGGCTGCCATCTATGGGGTCACACAGAGTCGGACACGACTGAAGTGACTTAGCAAAAAAAAAAAAAAAAAAAAAATATATATATATATATATATATATATATATATATATATAAACAATTTCAGTGAGCCCAGATTCTTGCATCTTCCCCAAAATAGAAAAGCACTAAATTCCTTAACTTGGGATGTTTAGCTTTCTTTAATTAACAACACTCTTTTGATGTTCAGACTGCCTGTCCTTTGTTGCAAAACTTCTGTATAATCTGGCTCCTTCCCTGCCTCCTCAGAACCGTTGTCTCAGGGTAACTTGAGATGCTGTCTCTTGGGCTTGAAGTCCTAAGAGTCCCGACCAAATGAAACATAACTCTCAACTTTTAGGTTGTGAACACTTTCTAAGCTGACAGGGTCAAAGCCAGAGGGTGCTCAGAGGCAGGAAAGTCCAGAGGTCCCAAACTGGCAGCCCACAGGCTGTATCATGCAAATAGACCAGTTTGCTTTGGCCTGCATGTGTGTGTATTTTATTTTCAGTCAACATTTATAACTTGAAAGATTTCATACTTAAAAAACCTGGAGACTTTCTAGCCTGTCTTAACCCCAAAGTTCCTGTGGCTCTGTGCCCGCATTCCTGCAGGGCAGTGATGGACTGAGGCTGAAAAGTGGCTCCTTTTGGTCAATTCTCACCTTCACTCTTGCTCTTTACCTGGGTTGTTTTTTTTTTTTTTTTTTTTTTCCGACTAGCTGTCTGGTTTTGGAGTTTGGAATCTCTAGTCTAGCCTGATCCCATTTTATAGGTAGAGGATGTGAGGTTGGGGGAAGGGGTGGCCCTTGCCCAAAGCCCCAGGATGAACCGGTAGAGCTGAGACTCGAACCCTTGCAGTTCTGAACCCAGGGCACTGGACATACGGGGAAGTTGGGAACACGGAATGAGGGACTTGGGCTGAAGGGCAAATTCTGCTTAGGAGAAATCTGCTGGGGCAGAAAGGTAAAGCAGAGACCAACAGCTTTGGCTGCAGTTAGCACAAAGTTGGGAGAAGGCAATGGCACCCCACTCCAGTACTCTTGCCTGGAAAATCCCATGGACTGAGGAGCCTGGTAGGCTGCAGTCCATGGGGTCTCAAAGAGTTGGACATGACTGAGCGACTTCACTTCCACTTTTCACTTTCATGCATTGGAGGAGGAAATGGCAACCCACTCCAGTGTTCTTGCCTGGAGAATCCCAGGGACAAGGGAGCCTGGTGGGCTGCCGTCTCTGGGGTTGCACAGAGTCGGACACGACTGAAGCGACTTAGCAGCAGCAGCACAAAGTTCTCTCCTCCCCACCTGCTGGCAAACACCGCCTCCTGACCATATAAGCTAAACTCTTCTTGGCTGTGTTGACACAAGGCTCTCAGTTGTCCCTCTTTCTGACTTTTCTCCAGAGCACACAAACATCTTCATAATCATACGGGCCCTTGAGGAGGCATGCAGAGCAGGGGCTTTTCCTAGGGCAGAATCCATCTAGAAAACTTAATTCTCAGCAGAGGACTGACCATGGGCTTTAGCTTCCTCATCTGCAACATGGAGTTTCCACTGGGAATTTTAATCAGATAATGCTTGTGAAGAGTTCTGGCACACACTACCCAATGAGCAATAATTCCTTTTCCTTATTTTATAAACCAAGGCCCAAAGACATAACTCATCCGAAGAAGGTCACAAATTAGCTACAACTGGATAATTTTTAAATGTTAAATATAGCTCTATTTATGAATATTGTTGGAGAAGGCAATGGCAACCCACTCCAGTACTCTTGCCTGGAAAATCCCATGGACGGAGGAGCCTGGTAGGCTGCAGTCCATTGGGTCGCAAAGAGTCGGACACGACTGAAGCAACTTAGCAGCAGCAGCAGCAGCATGAATACTGATACTATAGCTATAGGGCTTTGCTGGTGGCTCAAATGGTAAACAATCTGCCTGCAACGCGAGACACCCTGGTTTGATCCCTGGGTCAGGAAGATCCCCCGGAGAAGGGCTTGGCAACCCACTCCAGTATTCTTGCCTGGAGAATTCCATGAACAGAGGAGCCTGATTGGCTACAGTCTATGAGGTTGCAAAGAGCTGGAGATGACTGAGGAACTAACACATTCCAACTATAAAAGTAGCATGCACCTTTAAAAAAAACAAACAAACAAACAAACCCTCTAGTTTTGCTACTCAAAGATAAACCACTGATTAATTTTATTGTTGCTCCTTCTAGTTTTTTCTAAGCATAAAAGAAAAACTGTATTGATTGGTGGCTGGGGTGGGTGTTATTTTTACATAGGTATAGCCATGGTAGAGAGGCAACTTTGTATCTTTCAAAAATTTAACAGTTTATGAATTGCCCATGATATGGCATTTTCTTTATAAAAAGTATCTTATGTGCTATATAATAGTCCATTTCATGGCTCCATCATGGTTATCCTTAACATCCCCTTTTGTTGAACATTTAGACTTTTTCATTCTCAAAAAGGATGCCACAGCAGGCATCTTCGTGCATAAATGTTTTTCTGTATTTAGAATTATTTCCTCAGGATGAATCCCCAGGAGAGATTTGTAGGGTTAAAGAGTATGAATATGCTGCCAGCTGCTTTGCTAAAGGATTGAGTTGCCAGTTGATTCTCCCCCCATAACATATACACAGCAGCTGTATTTCCCCTTGATAAAACCACAGGCACTTAGTTTTGTCTCCTAAAAGGCAAGGAGTTCCAGTTCAAACACAAGAATTACCCAAGATGGTCTTTCAGCATCTCTTTGGCTAGTGACAAGTGTCCTCACCCGCACGTGGCAAAGAGGGGAACTGAGGCCTCCTGGAGAGCCTGAGCTCAAAAGTGGCCTACCTCCATGCCCCCTCAAGCTTTCTCCCTCTCCTACTCACAGCCCTTCTTATCTGTGTGGCGGCTCTGGCAAGGCCATTTTGGTCAATGTTTACCAAGTGTCTATGTGCACGGGCTTCTCCCCAGTGGTCCCAGTAATCAGAGTGTGTGTCAGGGAGGGGCTGGGCAGAGGATGGAAAGTCTCTGCAGAACTCAGGAGCAGGTTTCTGCAGATGGATGCAGAGCTGTCTGTGGGGACCATTCCAGGTTGAGCACAGGGGGCGGGAATCAACACTCCAGAGGCCTGCGGGAGAAGGGCAGAGACAAGGGGCTGGGCACACTGGTCAGACAGTGTAGGGCCCAGAGGGAGCACAGGGGAGACTGGGTGCTGTGGGAGCACCTTTTAAGGCTACAGTAAAACGTTATGAGCAGAGGAAGGACAAGCTCAGGTTTAGAGCATGGAAGGCAACCCTGTACCAGCTCTGCTGAGAGTGGGCTGGAAGAGATGAGGAGAGGCACTGGGAGACAGAAGACGGGAGAAAAGGAGAGGAAGTGAGAGAAGCAAAGATGGCTTTGAGAGAAATTTATGGGGAAGACAGGGCTGGGATGAGATGGGCAAACCAAAGAGAGGGCAGAACCGTGATGATGCCCAGGCCTCTGGATAGGTGGGGGTGATGGGCACTCATCACTGCCCATCCAATGTTCCTCTCCCCTCTTCCCTTAATAACAGAACCCTATTTTTGTTCGGGGGAGCTATACACCCAGTTTAAAACATACAAGTGTCCAGAGTGGTGGTGGCATTTCTGGCCTGTGCACTGTGCGCAGTAACATCCCAGCTAGAGTCAGGCTAGCTGTTGTTTAGCCTTTGAGGGCCAAAAGAGAAGTGGGCATCATGCCTTCAGTGGCTCAGAGTCTCCCAGGTGCCAGGAACAGGACTGCGTTCAGAATCAAGGCCTAGTGGACACCAGCTGAAGGAAGTGAGGCAGCCAACCAGGTGATCAGGGCCTAAGAACCCCACATAGTCAATGCAGGCACCGGGAATGGGCCCCGAGGGAGTGTCACCATCCATCTGTCCTGGGACACAGCCCAGCACAGGAGAGAAAGCATGGCACTGGGAACCTGGACACTCAGCTCTGCCACTGACTCAGGGACCCGAGAGCGCCTCTCTCTTGAGCTGGTACCTCAGTGCCCTATCTATAAATGGAGGAGACACCCCAACCTCATGGAGCTGTGTGACCACCTGGCCTCTGCCTTCCTTGTCAGTCTTGCCTCCCATCACACTTCCTAAGCATCTTCACTCTCACTGATTCATCCTGTGGATTCACCATGCTCTGACATGTGCAGTGCCCTCTACCTAGAGCACCCTTCCAAGCTTCTTCCACCTGCTTATCTTCCAAGCTGAATTCAAGCATAGATGCCTGTGTGTGGCTCCACAGAAGACAGTGTTCACAGCTCAGCCATGGTGGCTGAACTGTACCTCTGACTTTTGGAGCACTTGTTACAGCAATAAGACACGGGCTGTTTATACACCTCAGCTATGGATCACTATCTTCCATTTTTTGAGGGTTTCTAAGCCTACACACACACACACACACACACACACACACACACACTGCAGCATGTATCTGCTGGAGAGCTGCAAAAGGGTACTGGCAGAAGAGATAATGATGTCCTGATCCAGGCTCCACATGCCCAGAGCAAAGCAGAGAAATTTGCCCTGCACTGTTCTAGCCCATGCATCTTGAACCTGGCCTTCCTTAATGAATTCATGGCGCCTCCTCCTCTGTCTCCCGAAAGCCTTTTGTGGCAACAGGTGGTACAGACACACTCCTTGTCCTTGGAGTTGGGATGGTCAGGGAGAGAGCTCTGCACCAGCCTCTCACCTACAGGAAGGCACGGTTGTGCCCATAGAACAGACAAGGTGAGGGAGGCGCAGAGAGGTGACCTGCCTCTCTGGGGTCACAGGAATCAAAGACATCAAGACCTCCAGCCTGGCCCTCTTCCTCTAGAGACCAGAGGCCTGTGTGGGTGCTGACACCACACCCTGTGGTCTCAGGGACTCAGGCCCCCTGCTTGCAAAACAAAGTTGTTAAGGTGTGTGAACCTGAAGTACTTCTAGGTCTGTCCTGTGACTCCACATGCTAGTAGAGAAGGATTGAATTCAGAGGCTAGAGTCTCCCAGGAAGCTAGTTTCTTTCTCTTACACATACACATACACACACGCATGGAGTCTGAAACTCCCAGAGGGCCCTCTGGGGCAAGACAGAGGTTGGGAGAAAATAGTTGCAAAATATATATTTGATGAGGAACTTGTATCAAGAATGCATAAAGAACTCTTATGCTACACTAGTTCACTTCAGTCATGTCAGACTCTGTGTGACCCCATAGACGGTAGCCTACCAGTCTCCCCCATCCCTGGGACTCTCCAGGCAAGAACACTGGAGTGGGTTGTCATTTCCTTCTCCAATTAAAGAACTCTCACAACTCAATAATAGTAAGACAGTCAAACGGTTAAATATTTAAAAGTTGGAAAAATTTTTGAACAAATAATTCACCAAAGAAGATATAGAGATGGCAAATAAGCACACAAAAAGATGATCAACATCATCAGTCATTAGGAGAATGCAAATTAAAGCCATAAGGAGATACCGCTATATACCTATAGGATGATTAATGATAAAAAGACTGATCATACTCAGTGCTTTGAGGATGTGGAGAAACCAGAACTCTCATACAAGCTGCTGAGAGTGTAAAATGGCACAACCACTTTGGAAACACTTGGACAGTTTTAACTTAAATATGTATTTACTAAAGGACCTAGCCATTCCACTTCACTCCTAGGTATTTACCCCAGAGAATAAGAAGGTATATCCACACAAAGACTTATACAAATGTTCACAGTAGCTTTATTTGTAAAAGCAAGAAAACTAGAAAAAAACTAAAATGTCCATCAACAAACAGGGAAAAGCAAATCATGGTTTATCCTTATACACAGTAGAGTACTACTACTCAGAAGTAAAAAGGAATACACTATTGATAAACACAACAACTTGAATCTCTAAATAATCATGCCAGGTGAAAGAAGCCAGACCCATTCCCCCCCAACAAAAAGTATACGATATGGTTCCATTGAAAAAACTAGAAAATGCAAGGAGTGACAGAAAGAGATCATTTGCCGGGGGGGGTGGAGGGAGGTGGCGAAGCGGGGTTAGGATGTATTATCTTAATGGTTTCATGGGTCACATACCATGTCAAAAGTTACACTTCTAAGTAGGTGCAGTTTGATGTATACATCAAGAGCTGGAAGGAGGGGAAGGGGCCAGAGAAAGAGAAGAAGGCAGGGCAGCAGCAAGCAGGAGGGGTCTTTCTTGGAAGCCTGGCACACGCACAAACATGGACACAGATGCACGGATGTACATGCACTGAGTGTGAAACCACCACATGGCCTCTAGGGAATTTCTGAGAGTCTCTACTCAAGAGATTCCATCTGCAAAAAACATCAAAGCTATTTGCCATTTACTCATTGCTTGTCCAGAATACTTCCTGTACACCTGGCTTGGACTGGGCACTGGGGATTCAGAGACAAATCAAATGCAGGCCTTGCTCTGGGCAGTTCACGCTATTGACCATGATGTAGCCTTCCCCAAATTCAGCCTACACATTTAGCCTCATACCCTAAACATCCCAGCCGGGTTGCCTTCATAGGGTGTGTGAGAACTCTTCTTCTTAGACCTGATTTTGTTTCTAGCCTCGTCATCTCTTGGGACAAAGCCTTCAATTAGCTCATAACTCCAGCAGATTTTTGTCTTTTATCTGTGCTAAGCAGACATCCAAGCCAAACCCCAACTGTTTCTCATAATTGACTAAGGAGATCTGAGTCAAAGTCTTCACAGAATCACAGAACTTAAGGACAAGAAAGAATGTGAAGATTTCAAAGCCCAACATCCAGTGATGCTGATTGAAGCACCATTTCTCTGAATAACAGTCCTGTTCTACAGTCACCTAGACTGTTTGAATACCTCCAGTGAGAAGGGAGCTCACTACCGACTGAAGATGTATCAGATCTTTGGAAAACTAGGGAAGTTATAAAGTTCTTTCCTTCTAACTGGGTGTAAGGGTACTAGCATTTATTAAGCACCTACTGTGTGCTAAACCTTGTGCTGTGGGCTTTACACACATGGGATTTCTAATCTAGTTTAATTCTCTACCCAGCTTTGCTCCTATGAGGCTGGAATTATGACTATGAAGCCCATTTTTTACTACTGAGGAAACAAAAGGGTCAGAGAAATCAAGTGACTTGCCCACAGTCACAAAGTAAGTCCATGATCAAGACCAAGGTGGCAGTCCAACTTGTCCAGCTCCAAAGTCCGTGCTCTCAGCTGACCACTCAGAGAGCAGGGTGAGGGATCTGATGCTGTCCAGGCTTGGATCCTGGGCTCCTTCACTGGAAGGCTGACCTTTGAGATTCCTCACAACAGCCATCTCCTGCTAGTCCTAACAACTCTGAGGCCCATCCTCTCCCAGGCATGGAGCCTACCCACCCCCTGTTTTTAGAAGGAAGCCACAAGCCAGGGAGCCATCAAGTAGTCCTACAGCTCTAGGCCAGGCCCTGGGTACTGGGGGCTGCTCTCTGTAGTGCAGGAAATGGGAGGGTGTGGAGGGTCAGGTGCTCTCTGTCCTCTGAGCTCACAGAGCTAGGCTTGGTGACTAGGAGCTTGGGCTCCAGGAAGGAGCTGATGAATAGGGACTCCTGAAAGATAGCACATGAACTGAGCCTTGAGACAGATGGGAACATGGGGAGATAGCAGCGGTGATGGCAAGAAAATTTCAGGGTGAATTAAAGTAAAGGAGGTAGAAAGGAGGGGCCTGTGGAGGGAATACTGCTGACTTGGATAGAATTTGACCAAGGGCGCCTTATGGACATTTCTGAAGCAGCAAAATACCCTTCTTTAGCTCTTAGGCTGGCTCATTCCAATCAGCCCCAGGGCTGGTTGATCTTGCTCGGAAGAGCCCAGCTAAGGGCTGAGGAGGGAGGAATGGATACCCACAGGCCCAAAGGAGCAGAAACAAGAAGAGAAAGAGAATGAAAAAGCAAAGGGAGAAAAAGGAATGGGGAGAAGTGGGCTCAGGAATCAGTTATTTGGTAGCTCAGCCACATACAAAAGACAACTTGCTTCAATTCCCTGTGACTCGACTTCCTCTTTTATAATAATACTTTCCTCGAAGAGTGGTAGGAGGACGGGCCATGTCACACATCCCTGTGCCTCTTATCATTTGCGGGGACAAGGGTTAGGACCCAGCGGGGAGAGAAGCAATTGAGGCCACAGAGAGGAGGCGCATTTGTGGGGCCATCTGCCATGTGCCACGCCCTTTTGGCAGATCATCCTCTCCTCTCAGGCACGAATGATCGATCCCTCTTTGGTAGATGAGAACATGGCCCAGGGGTGGGGGCTGGGAGGGGAGGGTGGGGGGTAAGACAATTTGTCTGCGGTCTCAGGCTGACAAGCAGCAGAACTGGAGATGAGCCAGGCCTGACTCTGAAGCCAGAGCTCACCCTGAGCAGCAAGTAGCCCCTAGGAGGCCCAGGTCGGCTTCAGCTCTGTGCCCCAAATGAGAGGAAGGTGACCTTGGTCAGCGCCCTAGGCTTCGCCTCACTGCAGAGGCCACATTTGGCACACCTGTCTCCCAGGAGAGCTCAATGTCCAAAGTCTGCCACCTCCGAAAGGGAGGATGGAAGAAAGTGAGTGGTACAATGAAGAGAGGAGCAGTGGCTTGGAGGGAAGAGGGGGATGTGGTGCCAAACTAGCCTCCTAATGACAGATGGAAAAATGGTCTTTCTTTGGGAAAGACCCAGGATTCCCTGTGCCATTTCTACCATTTAAAAAAGCTCTGGAGAACAGGGGAGTGCCCTTTGCTGAGAGGTACTAACCCTACAGCCCAGCCAGACTGGTGGGCTCACCACCCTAGGACTTGCTCAGCTTACCCAGTCCTACTCCTCTCCCTTTTCCCAACCCTTCGGATCCTGCTCTAGTTCCTCCCACTAGGAAGCCTTCCCAGATAGCCCCAGCCTACAGTTACTCTTTCTCTTGGGGACGCCAGTAGCACTCACTGCTTGCATCACCTGTGACCACTCCTATGCTAGAATTCCCGACCCTCTAGATTACAAGACTATTGAGCATCGCCATTCCACATCCCATCACATTGCAAGAATTCTGTCTAGAACATCAAGACCCATGTGAGTAGCCTAGAGATGAGGAACCAGCTCTCAAAACATACTGCTTCATTGCTAGATGGTTTTTCAATTTAGCATTTTTTTTTTTTTCCTTGAACTGAGCCTAAATTGTCCTCCCTGGCTGGCACCTGTAAGTGCTGATCTGGAGACTGCCCTTCAGGGCATGTGGAAGCCCAAGATCTCTCATGTAACTGAAATTTGAGTTTCCGCATACAACTATCTTCATACCCGATGACTACTATTCCATCCCAGCAGTGTGTGAAGCCATGTCCAACACACCTGGGTTGGGGTCCCAACCCCACCACTTTCTGGTTACACAAGTATGGCCAGTTCCTTCTTTCCACTTGTCTCAGCTTCCTCAATTATAAAAATGCCCCACCTCACCAGATGGCACTGCCTCACCTGTTGAATGGAGTAGCTTTATTGCTTTATTCATTAACCACTTTTTTTTGAAGCGATATGGCTTAGAAGAAAGAACATAGCTTTGATGCCAAACAGACCAGCTTGTTACACAGTAGCTCTGAACAAACTACTTTCCCTCTCTGAGCCCCAGTATCCTCATCTATAAAATGAGGATAACATAAGCTAAGTGGGACTGAGTTATTTTGTGTCTTGTTTTTTCTAACAAGTGTCTTGGCCTTTCTTCTGTATCTGCCCAGTTTGCAAGGTTACTGTAAAGCAGCTACCCTTTTACTGAACATCAGCATGTGGCAGGCACAGTAAGTATTTCAGATGAAGACTCCATTCAATCCCCATACCCACTCTCTAAAGCAGGTACTACAATCTAGCATCTAACATTTGGAAGGCATGCAATCCAGTGGCAGCTGTTATTAATATTTCTATGAGCCAGGCTCCATGTATCATCCATATATCTTTATCAGCCTCAAAATCTCCCTGAGTGGGAGGGACTGAACGTCAGTACCTGCTTATAGACCGGACACTGTACACACTGGCTGAATGAATGAATGGAAACATTTCTTTGCATTCCCCTACAGTGGCCCAGATAAAGCCTGACCACGGTAGACGCTTGATGAATATTTGATTAAGTGGAGCCACAAAAATGTAAACTGTCCTCAGTGGCTTTAGTCTGAATCCCAGAATGCCTTGAAAGCATGTCAGTGGGGTTCCTCCAGCTAATCAGGAAGTCCTCTCTGAGAACACTCCAGGCTTCCTTCATAATCAGATCCCAGCTTTTCCTTGGGGGTGGCTATTTGGCAGAGCTGTCAAAAAGAGACCACTTACTGTCCAGACCTCATCATAACCCAGGCAGAGGTGGTAGAACCAGCGTGGCTTCCAGAGAACAAGAAATGCCCTTCCTGCTGAGGAGATACAAGCACCTCTCCTCACACCTGCTTCTCAAGGGTGGCTTTTGTGCCAGCTTCACTGGCCATCAGTCAAATTCCCCCTTCTGAGGCTGCTGACCAAGCTTCCAAAGACCCTGTGGAAGGGAGGCTGGCAGGTTCCAGGGGGCTCAGAGGGGTTTGGAAGCCTCAGTCTCTAGAGACTCCTTCCTGATAGTGCTGCCAGAAGTGAAGGGGCACAAATTGGGCCTTTGAAGCAGGCGGCCAGAAGCAGAAGATCCAAGTGGCCAAAGCAACGTGTTCCCCTGTCTTGCAGAGAGGGAGGGCATCCCTGGCCCAGGTCTGCACTCTCAGCTTCGTTTCCTTTCTCTGTCCTCATCCTCAGCCAACAGCTATGAGTACTACGTGTCTGGCATCTAACACTGTACATCAGGGAGCACAGACTGATGGCCTGACACAGACACACTTTAATGGGTGTATTTTAAAATGCTGCCTAGTTGGCCACATTAAAAAAAAATCAAAAGATGTCACAAACATTCAGATTTCTGTCTTATTTTTTATTATTGTAATTATTTATTTTTTGGCCATGCAGCTTGTGGAATCTTAGTTCCCCGCCCAGGGGTCGAATCCATGCCCCCTGCTGTGGAAGCATGGAGTCCCAACCATTGGACAGCCAGGGAAATATCTGGGTTTCTTTCTTATAAATGAGAAGATCCAACATTCTTGCATGGCAGGAGTGGCAGGCAGGTTAGCAGCTGCCTCTTTCAAGCGAATACTCTCCAATTTGCTATCATCCTCCAAAGCCCAACATGGACAACAGAGTTTGAGGTCCCTTCCTTTACATGTTTTATTATAACATATGGACCTCCTCTAGTGACCTTAGGAGGTAGATAGATAGCATCACGTCCCCATTTTACAGATGAGGAAGCAGAGGCTCTAGAGAAAAAATTGGCCAGGATTTGAGCCCAAGCAGCCTGACTTCAGAGCCAAACTCAAGGACAGTGAGTGTGTGCAAAGTCACTTCAGTTGTGTCCGACTCTGTGTGACCCTATGGATTCCTCTGTGCCGTGTTCCTCTGTTGATTGGATTCTCCAGGCAAGAACACCAGAGTGGATCCTCCTCCTCCAGGGGATCTTACTGACACAGGGATTGGACCTGTGTCTCTTATGTCTCCTGCATTGGCAGGTGGGTTCTTTACTACTAGCACCACCTGGGAAGCTCCCTGGTCTGCTGCAAAATATGGACAATGCAGTGAGACTTTTTTTTTAAAAATGTTTGTTTTTATTCATTTGGCTGTACTAGGTCTTAGTTGTGGCATGTGAGATCCTGTTCCCTGACCAGGGATTGAACCCAGGCCCCTTGCATTGGGAGTTTGGAATCTTAATCACTGGACCACTAGGGAAATCCCTGCGGTGAGTTTTTAAATAAAGCAAAATGCATCTAATTTGAAGGAATCATTTTTCCCCCTGATTTTATATAGCCTTCTTACTTTGGGGATAAAGGTATTAAAATGTTCTTTTTCTCTATATATGACTGTAATAGTAAATTGAGTGTTATTTGTCCTTATTTGGCAGAGTAAAAAGTTGGCCAACCTAGGATAGATTCTCAAATGTACTGATCTTTGAAATCTGTCTGAGGACCATTGCTCTGCTATATGGCCTTTCTGTCCAGAATGAAAGCATGTTTCTGCTACTCCTCATGGTTCAAAACCCCCCCACCTTGATCCGCATCTCATCCTATGTTTGAAGAGGTAGCTTTTGAACTGAGCCTTTCCCAAACCCACAGAGCATATGTTCATACCTCTAGTTATATTTATCTCATTCTTCCTCAGGTTACAGTTATCTGTATCCTATCCACTCTTGTACCCTTAAAGTGGTTCTAGAACAGAAGAAAGTGTTGCGGAATTGTTAACCAGCCAGTGCTTGAAGAGATCACCACCTCTGCCTATCATTTTGCAGGTGTGGGAAAGCAAAGAGCTTTGCCTCAGGCCACCCAGGGAGTCCTGGCAGAGCTGAGGTCAATCTCCTGGCTCCTTGGCGCTTGCGCTTTCCACTGTACCAGGCTGCTTCCCAGATGTTCCCTTTTGGTTGGCTCAGCACCTCAGTTCAGAGGTGCTAGCATATGACAAACACTTCATAAATACCTGTTCATTAGGCAATACAAAGCAGCCTGGGAACACAGGCCTCCTCTCTCTAAGGGCCCTTAGCTTCACATCATCTGCATCAAACCTCTACTCAGTGTGAGCTGCCCATCAAATGAAGAAATGGCCCCTTAGGTCCCTAGTGACCTAGATGTAGAAAGATACCCTTATGGCGCAGAAATGCAGTCCCCATAAGGCCAGAGTTCTGATCCCAGCCTTGCTGAGTAATCTTGGGTAAATGCCTTCACCTCTCCAGTTGTCGGGTGCTCTGGACAGGTGGGATAATGACATGAGGAAGAAGTCTCCAAGCTCACTGAATGGTTATAGGCACTAGACAGGCTTTCCAAGAGGAGCCTCAGAGACCTGCTTCTAGAGGCCTCTGAGGGTTCCAGGCCCCCTGAGACAAACGGATGGTTCCTTTGGAACTGAGCCACAGAGTGAGTTGGGATGGTCCCTCAGATTGTGGCCACTTTTTGGGTTGCTGCAGTCAAGAGTCGAAAACTCCTTGGAAACATCCTAATCTGGGTAGAACATTTATTATTATTACTATTATACACAGATTTAATGCAGAAAATGGCATCATTTCTCTAAAGTCTTCCTGAGAAGAGGAAGAGGCCATCCTGTCCCATTACATCCACATCAGTGTTATCACAACTCCTAGATGGCCCAACCATACCCACAGGCTTAGATATTTGTCTCCGTCTATTAGCTATGAGCTTCTTGAAATTAGGGATCGCCTCTTACTCTTTTCTGTATCCTATGTGCTTGGTCTAGGGCCTGATAAATAAATAATAAACAAAGGCTGATCCATGTTTAGCCAGACAAGGAAACCCTTCCACTCTTGTTCTGGGACAAGGCAGCAGTTAGGCCCTTTTGGAGTCATAGAGGCATCCAGTACATTTAGGACATGCAGAGAGAAACTGGCTAACCCGAAGTCACGCTGTCAGTTAGAAGGCTCAGACTACATGCAGTTCTTTCAACTCTCAGCTAAACTGTTTCTAGATCTACCACAACTTAGCTGTGTAATTCTGGGCAAGATCCTTTGTCTTACTGCCCTGGCTTCCTCACTTATAAAATGGGTAAGATTGAAGTCTAAGCCCACAGAATAGGATTATTTGAAGAGTACGTGAACCTGTGTAAAACGGAGCACAGGACCTAGGAGGAGCTCAAAACGTGTGCCTGTCATGACTGTCATTCACTCCCAGCCATTCTCCTTGGTAAAGGGGCACCGGCCACTCATCAGCAAAGCTGAGCTCACGCTGCAAGGAAGACTTTACAGCACTCACTCACACACTCGTCAACCCAGCAAGTTCCCCCGCAACAGTCCCTTTGGGGAAATGCCTGATCTTTTGTCATGAATCCTTCACAGCTTCCCCTTCTCCAAAGCCCTAGGCACAGTTACAAGTGTACACACACCTCACAGCGACTAGAAGCGGAGGTAGAGAAACCTTTGCAAGAGCTTACCCTTTCGACTCAGATAGACCAGGTGTCAGATAACAGTTCTGCCACTTCGAGCTCTGTAGCCTTAGGAAAGTCACTCTCTCTAAGCCTCAGACTCCTCTACTTTCACATCAGTATAATCTGTTACAAGGATTACCTGAAATAGGTAATGGTCTGCTATTCCATAAATGATACTTAGAGTAATAATAGTTGTCTTATTTTTATTTAACAAAATCCACTTGACAAAATGTCAGAAGCAGAAGGAAGCTTCAGGATCATGTCTTCTCACTTTATACCTGGGGAACTAGAGGTCCTGAGAGGAGCTATGATTGGCCCAAGGTCACTCAATGTGGTGGTAGTAGAACAAGACCTGGGACCTGGGTCTCCTGATTTTTTGCTACATGTCCATTTTGACTTGTTTGATTCTCCTTATCTGCTCCTTCCCCGAAATACAAGAAGAGGCTGGAATCATTCTCTTCCCAATTTTCTTCTCTTTATGCTCATCTTTGATCAGCCAGAACCACCATCATCACTCCCAAAGCACATCTAGTTCCTTCAAGCCTGACTCAGGGAGAAGGTGAAACAACTCTTGGCAACTGGCAACAGCAATAGTAAGAGCAATAATAATGACAGCCAACAATTGGCACAGTACTATACTTAGCAATGCTTTTCCCTACATTGTCAACACACTCCTGCAATTTCTCTCTAACCTAGTTGGCTTAGGGACGTAATTTCCTCAAACTTATTTGATTCAACACTTACTGAGGACCTGCTTTATGCCTAGCCATGGGCTAGAGGTTGAAGACAGAGAGAGAAAAGAGTCCAGGCCTCTGCTGGGAGGTGCTCACAAACTAATGGGGATGTAGTGGAGTTGGGGAAATAATTTCTTATGGCCCAAATCGTGCAGCAGTAAAATGCCCTGCACTACCCTTATGGGGAGCCTTCTTTATCATGCTGTCAAGAGGCAGAATGTATCTGTGGAATAAACTGCAACGAGAAAGGGTGAATGTAAGGCTGAACAGGACAGCAGGAGGGACTATAAGGAATAGGAAATACAGACACCAAAGTCTTGACCTCCTTATCTCATGGAGATTCTAGTGAGAGACTCCTGGAGTGCAAGGGAGCAGGAGTGGGATCCAGGTGAAAACAGGAAGGCTTGGTCCCTGCCTCCCTGTCAGCACATAAGATTTTGATGCTCCTGTTCCCTAAGGGACTCTGCTCTTTGATGCCAACATTTTCCAAACCCAGTGCTGGGCTACATGTGCCTTCTTGGGACCACCATTTGCTGGAATGATATCAGTATCCTTGCACCTCCTGGTGCAATATTTGTACCTCCTGGTTGCTTCCTAGGCCCCTCAGCCTGGCAGCCCAGCCCACTCCAGCACACATTATCCCCTGGCAGGGAGCCATCTATAAGGATGTGGAAGAGACTGGTGGGGAGGTGAGAAAGCACAGGACTAAGAGGAGTCACCCCTTCCCTCTTCCTCCAGTCTACCTTCCAAGTCCCACATCCCTGAGAACCTACTATGTGCCAGGCATGGGCAGTATTTTCAGTGCTTTCATATAGGTCTCATTCAGTCTTCACATCAACCCTCTGACAAATTCTTCCCAGATTTACAGATGAGGAAATTGAAGCTTGGGGGAGGGAAGTAGCTTGACAAAGGTCATTCCAGTGATGGCACGGAGATGCCAATACAGGACTGTTTGACGCCTCCAGTTCTACAAGGCCCACACAGTCAATGCTTCGCTTGAGAAGTCCTGAGTTTAAAGAGATCAACTGAGGAAACCCCAATGATTTCATAGACCCAAGTTTAAATTCTAGATTGCTTTTAATAGAGATGTCCCCCTGACATGTAAGAGCTGCTTGAATGGCATATTAAAATCGAACAGACCATCTAATCCAACTCCTGCATTTAACAGACAAGTAGACAGACACCCACGCCTAAAGGATTTTAAGATGGCTACTTGGGGCCTCTGAGCAGGCTAAGGGACATCAAGAACCCCCAATCTCTGGCACCTTCCCTCCCCCACCCTGCCTGCAGAGATCACCTTCTTTGGGGAAACAACTCCAGCCCATCCCACCTCCAGATGGACAGAGAAGGCAGAGGAAACAGGCCTCTCCTCAGACTGCAGGGGTGAGGGAGGGAATGTGGGACTCCCCTGGCTAGTTGGTGTTCCAACAGCCCAGCTCCCGGCTGAGGAGCAGAAGGAGAAATTATCACATCTCAAGGAAGCTCTGGGGAGACTGAGGCTCAGAGCTCCTACTCTAGGGGGTCAGGGGCATTTTTTTCCAGATCTACCGCAGGGCCTTGATTCTTCTCAGGGGGTAATAAGGGAAGGAAGCAGTCATTGGCACTTGACCTTGGGCTGGGTTTGAGGTTCCATCCTCCCCTCACCCCCAGGTACCCTTGCTCCTTCCTCCTCCAAGAAGGAAAGAGGCTTAAATGTTTGCCAAATGCTGGAACAGGAAGACAAATAGAAACGGGGTGGTTCCTAAAATCCCCTAAAATCGCCCACTTCGGGCATCTTCTCTGCTGCTACCAGCATCCTCTAACTGGTGAATTTCAAGGTGGTGGCGGTGGTGGGGCGCTTAGAAGGGTGTAGGGGAATGAAGAGAGGGTAGGAATGAGTCACTGTTAACCCCTCCGCGGCTGGTGTCTTCTGAGGGATTCTACCGCAGCGAGCGGCCCCCGCCCGCAGCCCGCAGCGGTGCAGCACGCGGCCCCTCGCTCGGCTCTGCCGAGGCCTCCTCACCTGAGTCCACTCGCCCTCCGCAGCCCCGCCGGCGGCTCTCACCGCTCCGGCCCGGCTTGGCGCAGCGCCTCTGCAGTCGCTGCTGCAGCTGCCTGGCCCAGATCAGCAACCTGCGGCGGTGGGGAAAACAGACAGACAGGGGCGGGTGAGCGTGGGCGGGGACCCGGGGCGGTCGAGTCCCCCAGCCGCTGACAGCTGGGCCGCTGCAGCCCGAAAAGCCAGGAGGGCTGGCTGACCGCTGGGCGCTCCGGCTGTTCCCCGAGCCTCCCCCTTCCCCCACCCGCACTTGGCATTTGGGCCGCGGCGGCACCGCTGGGGCGGTGGTCCCCGGAGGTCCCTGTCATCACCTGCGGAGGCTTCCATGGCTTCGGCTGCCCTGCCCAGGCCGCCGAACTGCTCTCCGGAGCCCCTGCTGGAGGCGGATAGCTGGGTGCTCGCCGGGGCTGGGGCTGCCGGGAGGGAGGGAGGGAGGGACAGGGAGGGTGAGGTGGATGCAGGGGACCAGCCAGTCGGCGGCTCGCCGGCAGCTGCGTAAGCGCCCCGTCTTCACTTTCCTTCTTAAAGAGATAGTTAACATCTTGCTCCAAGAGATTTCGGGAGCGGCGATGCCAGCATGCACCGAATAGGAGTGGCCTCTCCCACTTTCACACCGGCCCAGTACTTAGAACCGGTGGTGGCACCTGGCCAGAGCATGTTGGCTCACTGACAGGTCGTGTGACCCTGGACGAGTCCTGTCACCTCTCTGGGCCTCAGTTTTCTCATCTGTGACATGGGATGTTGATACTAAACTCACTTCTTGGCACATGATGGTCTTAAATAGTCATTTGATCCTAATTCCTTGAAGAATATTTTCACTCAAGTACCTCTTATCTAATGCAAACAATACTCAGACTACTTAGGAAAACGATAGTAAGAATCTTAAATATCTGAAAACAAAAAATGTTTTCCTTTGAGGTATTAAGATGGTGAATCATCAGAAAGATGGAAAGATAAAACCAATCAATACCTAAAATAAGTGTTCATTATACACCTTTCCCCTCTGTGTCTGTCTTCCATCCACTGTCAGAGGGAAGAAGAGAAAAAACAAGTGGGAAAAGTCTAGAAAACTGGACTCTCTGCCTAGCCCTTCCACTTCTAGTCCTGTAACTTTAGATAAAGTAACTCTAGATAAAGTAACTCACTCTCTGGGCCTAGATTCTTATCTACTCTATGTGTGGGAAGCTGGGTGCAATGGGAAGGTGCTCCCTCCTTCAGAACCAGCCCTAACTATCTGATCAGTAACTCCTGTACTCAAACCATCCCTCAGTTCTTCCAATTGTTGTTTAGTTGCTAAATCATGACCAACTCTTTTGCAATCCCATGGACTATAGCCCGCCAGGATCCTCTGTCCATGGGATTTTCTAGGCGAGAATACTGGTGCAGGTTGCCATTTCCTTCTTCAGGGGATCTTCCTGACCCAGGGATCAGACCTGTCTCCTGCACTGGCAGGTGGATTCTTTACCACTGAGTCACCAGGGAAGCCAGGTTTTTCTTGACCACCCTAAATAAAATAGTGATTCCCTCCTCCTTCCCTTCCTCTGCCCTAGTTTTGCTGTATTTCACCACCATATTAAATTTTTACTATTTGTAGCCTTTCATTATTTCCCCCACTAGAATGTACACTCCATGAAGGTAGGGACTTTATCTCTTGCCATATTCCCATTGCTTAGATGATGCCTGACACATATCACATGCTCAATAAATATTGTCTAGGTAAATGAAAGAGTAAGCATGCATTGTGCCAAGCCCTAGTTTCTATAGAACATGAGGTTGATGTTATCCTAGTCTCTAAGATTCCTAAGTCCTTAAGTCTCTGTCTACTCTTGGCAAGGCTCAACTTGGTACCCTTCACCCTAAGCTGACTTTTCCAGAGAAGTATTTGTAAAATGAATTCTCTGACCTCATATCATGACTCTGCAATACTGGCCTGGTAAGAAATAGTTAATATTTACAATATACAATTATAATATTTGCAATATACTATATATAATAAATAATTGTTTTAAGTGAACTGTTATTTTCAGAGTTAAATCTTTTTTTGTAGCTCTGATTTGTGGTAAATCCATGACTGTGTAACAATACATATAATTTTGCAAAAAATGCCTATAAATTTTTTGGCATTGGTTATATTTTCCCCTCATTAATTTAAACTGAATTCTTCTGTCAGATGGCTGTATTATATTATGCTTTGTGGAAAAATATGACAGAGCAATTGTAGTAAGAATAAGAATTTGTAGTTGAAAAAGCCATGTGAATTAAGGCCTGCTGTCGAAAAAACAAAAACCTAATGCTAAATTAGCAAGTTAATTGATGAAACATTTTATCTGTTCTAAAGCCCACCTAAATAATATAAGTGACTTACTTACACTCAAAGCAAAACCAAAGGAAGCCAGGTAATTACTGTTCATTTATCAGGAGATAATTTCTGAAATCCTCATTTAAAAATATTTTTGTCTGTCCTCATGTTTTTTTCCTTGATACTTAGAAGACTACATTTCCCAGAAATATCCACAAGGAACTTCACCCCTCAAAAGAGAGAGGATCTCTATCCACATTACTGTCCTCTGGGATGGTGTTAGCTAGCAAAGACTCCTCAGCAACATAAAGCATGTGATTGAGAAGAAGATAGCCAATGTTTAGTTACAATAGAAATTGTAAGCAATGAGGATTTTAAACACAAAATGAATTATTCAAAAGAAACTAGTAGTTTTGCTTTTGTTTTGTACAAGTTGGGAAATACTTAAATTTGTTTATTTTCAAAAGCATTTCTGGTTCCGGTTCTGGGTAAGCACATTCCTCCCACTGAATGCCACAATAAACCTGAAGAAAATGCATGTGGCAGCCACTCGAGGACTCTGAACATACTAGCAGGCAAAATGGGGTAGAAGGATAGACTTTGACACACCACTGACTAGTGAGTTTACCAATTTTGCTTCCTCTGGTATCCCCCAGCCTGGTCTCAAGGTAGCCCCAAATCTGGAATTGGGGAATCAACACAGAGAAAATGCCTCGTTCTGGCTTGAGGGTTAGGAAAAGAGACCCCTAATGCTCAAGGTGAGTGAGGGGACTACTTTTATTTTGTAATCTTTTCTTCATTATCTCATGACCCAGTCCTAGGGAATCCTGCAGTGGTGGCTGTGACATCTGGGACCCATAGGTCTCTAAAACTCTGAGGGAGGAAAAACTTCTCCAATCAGAGTAGCTGTGGGCCTGAGAGTGTGAGCCTCTGCTGGTGTTTGTGTTTTGTCTCTTTCTGTTCCTCCCACCATTTGGGTACAGATGCAGGTGCAATTGTGGGAAGACGGTAGGAAAACAGAGTGGAGTAAATAAAGCTACAATCTCCAGCCTTCTGGTGAACCCCAAAGAGGATTAAATATATCATTATAAGGATAATAATAAAAAAATAATAATTCTGGTTACTACTGAAAACTAAGAATAAAGAAAAATCTTGCAAGCAATCAGAGAAAAATGATGTGTTATTTACACAGGAATAAAGACTTGAATAACTGTGAATTTCTCAACTGAAACCATGAAGAGCAGGAGAAAAATGGAACAATAATTTTATATTGCTGAGAGAAAAGAGCAGTCAACCAGGATTCTACAAACAGCAAAAATATCCATCAGAAATAAAAGTAAAATAAAGACATTCTAAGATAAAGGTAAGATAAGAAAATTTATTTTCAGCAGTCCTGCTCTAAAAGAACTGTGAAATAAAATTCTTCAAACAGAAGGGAAATTATATTAGAAGCAAAGTTAGAACATCAGGAAGAAAAGGACAATAAGAATGATAAATATTTGGGTAAACTTAATAGACTATTCTCCTCTTGAATTCTTTAAAATATGTTTGACAGTTGAAAGCAAAAATCATAACACTGTCTAGTGGGTTTTCAATGTAGATAGATGTAATATATAAAACAATTATGATTACAATATAAAGTAGGAAGTCTAAAGGAACTTAAATGATACAAAGTTTCTGAACTTCGCTCAAGGTGGTGAAATATAGATTCTAAGTATGGAAAATCTCAGGGACGGAGGAGCCTGGTGGGCTGCCATCTATGGGGTCGCAGAGTCGGACATGACTGAAGTGACTTAGCAGCAGCAGCAGCAGCAACAGTGTGAAAATTTAAGAATTTAATTTTGAATCCTTAGAGTTACCATTTAAAAATATCTACAACAAAAGATATAGTAAAAAAAAAAAAAAAAAAAAGGTAAATTATAATAGAATTCTAAAAACAAAGTTCAGATATTCCAAAAGAAGGCAAGAAAGGAGGAAACAGAAGTGAGAAATAGAAGAAACAAATAGTAAACAAATAATAAGATGGTAGCTCTAAATCCAAACATGTCAATATTTACATTAAATGTATAAACACATCAACTAAACAGAGATTATCAGGATGGACTTAAAAAATGACTTAATTAGATGCTTTCCACAAGAAACCCACTTTAAAGAATGATATAGGTAGGCTAAAAGTAAAATATGGGGAAAGATACACTGTAATACTAATCAAAGGAGAGCTGGAATGGCTTAATATAAGAAAATGTAGACTTCAAAGAAAATAAAATTACCAGAGACAAAGATAAAAAATTATACAAAAATACAAAATATATTATACAAAAATAAAAGGGTTACTTCACCAGGAAGATATAATAATTGTAGATAATTGTAGAAGAGCTTCAAAATACATGAAGCAAAACCTGTCAGAACTGCATGGAGAAATAGATTCACAATTATAGCTGCAGACACAAACACTCCTTTTTCTGTAATCAGTAGAACTAGTAGACAAAAAATAAGCTAGGATACAGAAGAACGGAAAAGCACTATTACAACTAGGTTCAATCGACATTTATAGAACGCTCCACCTATCAACTACAGAACATTGTTTTCAAGACAGACCCCATACTAGATCATAAAACAAACATTAATAAATTTAAAAGAATCAAAATCATTTAAAGTATATTCTCAGACCATAATGAATAGAATAATTACATAAAGGTAACAGGAAATTCTCCCTTGAAAATTAAACAGCATACTTCTAAATAATCCACAGGTTAAAGGGGAAGTTTCAAGGAAAATTAGAATATATTTTGAACTGAACAAAACTGAAAATACAACTTATTGAAATTAGTGCAATGCAACTTAAAGCAGTGCTTGGATGGACACAAATAGCATTAAATGTTTAAAGAAGGAAGGTCCCAAATCAACTAAGCTTCTACCTTAATAAAACTAAAAAACAAGAGAAAAATAAACTCAAAGCAAGCTGCAGGAAGGAAATAATAAATATCACAGTAGAAATCAGTGAAATTGAAAAAAGAAAAGCAAAGGAGAAGGTCAATGAAACCAAAAGCTTTGAAGAGACCAATAAAATTAATAAGCCCCTAATATGACTGAAAAGAAAAAAGAAGACAGAAATTAACAGTATCTAGAATCAAAGAGGGGTTATTACTATGGACCCTGCAGATATTAAAAGGATAATCAGGGAACACTCCAAAAAACTGTACACAATTTAGATGAAATGGAATAATTCTTTGGAAACCACAAACCAGTAAAACTCACCCAAAATGAAATAGACAACTGCATAGCCTTACAATTATTTACAAAATTGAAATCATAGTTTAAAACCTCCTAAAATATAAATCTCCAGATCCAGATGGTTTCATGGGTTAATTCTACCAAACACTTAAAGAAGAAATAGTACAAATTCTACATAGCCTTTTCACAGAAAAATAAAATAGGAAGAAACAATTTCCAAGTAATTTTTATGAGGTCAGTACCATACTGATTCCAAGATCAGAAAAAGACAGTACAAGAAAAGACAAACACAGACAAATATCCCTCATGAACACAGATGCAAACATCCTAAACAAAATGCTAGCAAATCCATATGGAAAGATGCTTAACATCATTAGTTATCAGGAAAATGGAAATCAAAACTATGAGTTATTACTTAAAACTCACTATGCTAAGTATGCTAAGTCACTTCAGTCATGTCCGACTCTGTGCTACCCCAGAGACGGCAGCTCACCAGGCTTCCCTGTCCCTGGGATTCTCCAGGCAAGAACACTGGAGTGGGCTGCCATTTCCTTCTCCAATGCATGAAAGTGAAAAGTGAAAGTGAAGTCGCTCAGTTGTGTCCGACCCTCAGCGACCCCATGGATTGCAGCCTTCCAGGCTCCCCCATCCATGGGATTTTCCAGGCAAGAGTACTGGAGTGGGGTGCCATTGCCTTCTCTGTAAAACTCACTAGGATAGCTGTAATCAAAAAAAGGGGCAATAACAAGTACTGGTGAGAATAGAGAGAAACTGGAACTCATACATTGTTGGTAGAAATGTAAAAAGGCACAGATATTTTGTAAAACAGTTTGACAATTCCTTTAACACTGCTGCTGCTAAGTCGCTTCAGTTGTGTCAGACTCTGTGCGACCCCATAGACGACAGCCCACCAGGTTCCTCTGTCCCTGAGATTCTCCAGGCAAGAATACTGGAGTGGGTTGCCATTTCCTTCTCCAATGCATGCATGCATGCTAAGTTGCTTCAGTCGTGTCTGACTCTGTGCGACCCTATGGACAGCAGCCCACCAGGCTCCTCTGTCCACGGGATTCTCTAGGCAAGAATATTGGAGTGGGTTGCCATTTCCTTCTCCAAATTCCTTTAATAGTTAAACAAAATTATCATTTGACCCGGAAATTCTACTCCTATGTATATATCCAAGAAAGAGAAAACATGTATACAAAAAAAACTTATAACTTACAAACTCTTGTTCAGAGAAACATTATTAATAATAGTAAAAAATGGAAACAACAACAACAAAATGGAAACAAGCCAAGTCTACCAACTGATGTGGATAAACAAAATGCATATCCATATAATGGAATATTAATTTAGCCATTAAAAGGAATGAAGTACAGATACATTCTGCTGCTGCTAAGTCACTTCAGTCGTGTCCGACTCTGCATGACCCCATAGACGTCAGCCCATCAGGCTCTCCTGCCCCTGGGATTCTCCAGGCAAGAAAACTGGAGTGGGTTGCCATTTCCTTCTCCAATGAATGAAAGCGAAAAAGTGAAAGTGAAGTCGCTCAGTCGTGTCCGACTCTTAGCGACCCCATGGACTGCAGCCCACCAGGCTCCTCCATCCATGGGATTTTCCTGGCAAGAGTACTGGAGTGGGGTGCCATTGCCTTCTCCGACAGATACATTCTACAACATAGATAAACATTATGCTAAGTGAAAAAGGCCATATATTATATGATTAACAAAAAGTGGATTAGTTGTTGCCAGGAGTTGAGGGGAAGGAGGGATGAGGAGTCATTGCTTATGAGAATTGGGTTGCTTTTTGGCTGATGAAACTGTTCTAAAATTAGATAATGGTATTGGTTCCATTGTGAATATACAAAAATTCAATACCTACTTATGATAAAAACAAACTAACACCTCTCAGCAAATTAGGAATAAAAAGGAATATCCTCAACTTGAAAAAAATTACTGACATGTGCCCACACCCACCACTACTCCACCCTCACCCACACAACATACAAAACAAACTATATCTAACATCATACTTAATGGTGAATGTGCAAGAAGGAATGAGTTCTGGGAATAGATTAGAAAGAAGGTAATGAAACTGTCCCTATTTGCAGTCATGATAGTTTGTAAAAAATCCCAAGGAATCTACAAAAAACAAAGTTCTAAAAGTAATTTGTGAGTTTAGCAAGGTCACAAGATGACAAGAATACACCAAAGAATTCTACAAAAAAGATCTTCACAACCCAGATAATCATGATGGTGTGATCACTCACCTAGAGCCAGACATCATGGAACGTGAAGTCAAGTGGGCCTTGGGAAGTATCACTATAAACAAAGCTAGTGGAGGTGATGGAATTCCAGTGGAGCTATTTCAAATCCTAAAAGATGATGCTGTGAAAGTGCTGCACTCAATATGCCAGCACATTTGGAAAACTCAGCAGTGGCCACAAGATTGGAAAAGGTCAGTTTTCATCCCAATCCCAAAGAAAGGCAATGCCAAAGAATGCTCAAACTACCGCACAGTTGCACTCATCTCACACGCTAGTAAAGTAATGCTCAAAATTCTCCAAGCCAGGCTTCAGCAATATGTGAACCGTGAACTTCCTGATGTTCAAGTTGGTTTTAGAAAAGGCAGAGGAACCAGAGATCAAATTGCCAACATTCACTGGATCATCGAAAAAGCAAGAGAGTTCCAGAAAAGCATCTATTTCTGCTTTATTGACTATGCCAAAGCCTTTGACTGTGTGGATCACAATAAACTGTGGAAAATTCTGAAAGAGATGGGAATACCAGACCACCTGATCTGCCTCTTGAGAAACCTGTATGTAGGTCAGGAAGCAACAGTTAGAACTGGACATGGAACAACAGACTGGTTCCAAATAGGAAAAAGAGTTCGTCAAGGCTGTATATTGTCACCCTGCTTATTTAACTTAAATGCAGAGTACATCATGAGAAACGCTGGGCTGGAAGAAGCACAAGCTGGAATCAAGATTGCTGGGAGAAATATCAATAACCTCAGATATGCAGATGACACCACCCTTATGGCAGAAAGCAAAGAACTAAAGAGCCTCTTGATGAAAGTGAAAGAGGAGAGTGAAAAAGTTGGCTTAAAGCTCAACATTCAGAAAACAAAGATCATGGCATCTGGTCCCATCACTGCATGGGAAATAGATGGGGAAACAGTGGAAACAGTGTCAGACTTTATTTTTGAGGGCTCCAAAATCACTGCAGATGGTGATTGCAGCCATGAAGTTAAAAGACGCTTAGTCCTTGGAAGGAAAGTTATGACTAACCTAGACAGCATGTTAAAAAGCGGAGACATTACCTTGTCAACAAAGGTCTGTCTAGTCAAGTCTATGGTTTTTCCAGTGGTCATGTATGGATCTGAGAGTTGAACTATAAAGAAAGCTGAGCACCGAAGAACTTATGCTTTTGAACTGTGGTATTGGAGAAGACTCTTGAGAGTCCTTGGACTGCAAGGAGATCCAACCAGTCCATCCTAAAGGAGATCAGTCCTGGATATTCATTGGAAGGACTGATGTTTGAAGCTGAAACTGCAATATTTTGGCCACCTAATGCGACAAGCTGACTCATTTGAAAAGACCCTAATGTTGGGAAAGATTGAGGGCATGAGGAGAAGGGGATGACAGAGGATGAGATGGTTGGATGGCATCACCAACTCAAAGGACTTGAGTTTGAGTGAACTCCGGGAGTTGGTGATGGACAGGGAATCCTGGCGTGCTGTGGTTCATGGAGTTGCAAAGAGTTCGACACAACTGAGTGACTGAACTGTAACAGGGTATAAAATTAACCTGCATAAGTCAACTATATTAATGACAAAATTATAAAGATAGAGTACAGGCTAAAGGTCTTCAGGGGCTAGGGAGGAAAGGAAGGAAGGAAGTGGCAGTAGCTACAAAAAAAGTAATACAGGTGATTCCTGTGAAAGAACTGTTCTATTTCTTGACTGTGGTGGTGGTCACATGAAACCACCTATGTAGTACAACTGCATAGAACTAAACATACACAGGTGGCTCAGATGGTAAAGCGTCTGCCTGCAGTGCAGGGGACCCAGGTTCAATCCCTGGGTTGGGAAGATCTCCTGAAGAAGGAAATGGCAACCCACTCCAGTACTCTTGCCTGGAAAATCCCATGGACTGAGGAGCCTGGTGGGCTACAGTACATGGGGTCACAAAGAGTTGGACATGACTGAGCAAACACATTCATTCTAAACACACACAAACAAATGAGTGCATGTAAAACTGGTGAGATATGAATAAGGTGAGCAGACTGTATCAATGTCAGTGTCCCTGATACTGTACTATAAGTATGTAAGTTGTTACCATTGGGGAAACTGGATGAAGCGTATACAGGATCGTATTGTTTTTCACAAGTTCATGTGAACCTACAGTTATTTCAAAATAAAAAAGTAAACAAAAAGTCAACTGGAACTCACATACATTGCTAATAGGAATGCAGAAAAGTACATCTGGAAAATAATTTGTTAGTTTCTTATAAAGTTAAACATGCACTGGCCATATGACCCAGGCCTAGATATTTACCTTAGAAAATTAGAAACTTATATTCACACAAAAACTGTACACAGCTGTATGCAGCAGCTCTATTTTTAATTGTTAAACAATATAAATGTCCTTCAGGGGGTAAATGGATACATAAACTGTGGTATATCCAGACAACAGACTGCTGTTGCTGCTGCTAAGTCGCTTCAGTCGTGTCCGACTCTGCGCGACCCCATAGACGGCAGCCCACCAGGCTCCCTTGTCCCTGGGATTCTCCAGGCAAGAACACTGGAGTGGGTTGCCATTTCCTCCTCCAATGTATGAAAGTGAAAAGTGAAAGTGAAGTCGTTCAGTTGTGTCCGACTCTCAGCGACCCCATGGACTGTAGCCTACCAGGCTCCTCCATCCATGGGATTTTCCAGGCAAGAGTACTGGAGTGGGATGCCATTGTCTTCTCCCAGACAACAGACTACTTCTTAACAATACATAGGATTGAACCCCTGAGAATGCAAGAAGTCAGTCTGAAAAAAGGTTACTTACTATATAGTTCCATTTGTATGACACTCTTAAAAAGATAAAATTATAGTCATGTAGAAGAGTAGTTAACAGGAGTTAGAATGGGGGAAGGATGTGACTAGAAAGGATTAGTACAAGTGATTTTTTTGGTACCCTGGTTCTGATGGTGCTCACAGGAATCTATACCTGTAAAATTCATTGAACTGTGCACTAAAATAAAAAAGTCAATCTTTCGTGTGTTAATTAAAAATTAAAGGAAATTTTTAAAAAGGGAATTTTGACATCTAAAACTTATACTTAATACATTCAAAGGGGCCATTTAGAATTTAGTCTGTAGCATAATTCCAGATACAATAGTATGGAGCTCACAGAGCATTACATGAAAATCTCTTAACTCAGACTTCAACTAAGAAAGAAAAACTTTGGTTTTAATGTCAAAAATGCTCAGTACACACCATATAAAGAACATTTATTTTAGTTACCTTTACTTGAATTATAGCTGAAAACAACATGTTGAATAAGCATCCGTTAATTTTTTCTAATGTTAGTTTTGCTGATACATAAATGATAGCCATAATAATCATTAATAGTAAATAAACAGGTTGTATGAACTCTAATTAGACTAAAGCCATATTAATTAGACTAATATAATTTGAGACTAAGAAAAATTTTATAACTCTTCAATTAAGATATTAAATTAAAAGCCAGGGCATTATATCAAACCAAGAGTGATATGTATTATAATCAAATAAATTATTGTTGTGGATAAATAAGAAAATGTTAATTATTAATTACTAATATTTATTAATAATCAATAATTATTAAGTTATAAAATTTAAGTAAATAATCCACTTTATAAAAATCCTTGAAGACACAAAGTATTTTTAAAATGTATCCTAAATGCAACATTCAAGTCAAGGAAATGGTAAATGATATGCATTCAAGTCAACTAAGTTAAAAATATTACTTAGCGACAATTATTTCTGGAAGCATATAGGTTTCTAATTATGCCTATGATTATTCTGAACTTACAAAGAGGAAATATGGGCTCAACCTATCTATGAAACGGATCAGACCTTCAGCTGCTTCCAGATGGCTTCTGCATTACACTGAACAATCTATACAGAAATTCCAATGATGACATAAATCTGCATGTTCTGGATTTCCTTCACATTTTATGGAACATTGGTCCCACTGTAGCTATAATATCTGCATAGGGAGCACTCTGGCTCAGCTCAATAGCCTGATGTTTTTTTAGGATAAGAAAGCTATAAAATTTGGCAGCAGTTTGTTTTCGGTCACTATTTCTGCAGAGCTTCATCAGACTAAAGTACTGCATTCCGATCTTGTTGGATTCCTGGGAAGACAATTATAAAAGAGGAAAGGGAAATAAGATCATTAGAAACAAAGCAGGCTGTGGATGTATAATGAACAATAAATATTGGTATTTTTGATAAGTGACTGAAATTCTTAAATGGAAAAATGTAAATGATTCATTTGGAAACATAAAAAAACATAGATCATTGAGCACAGCTTGGTTCATTGAGAAAATACATGCAAAAGAACTCTAAAGTGTTATACAAATTTCAATGTGTTATACAAATGTTAGGTCTATTGATGTTAACATAAATGGCTCCTGGGAAAAGTGCAATTAATTGAGACTTTCAGGCAGAAAAAAGTCCACAGGACCTTGGGAATCTTCAAAAACAATGATTATCAGCCTGTAAGGTTTGTTTTATAGGTACTGCAGGGTGGAGTTAACTAAACAACTCTAATGTAAATGTAATGGCAGGGGAATATGACTAAATAAATATCTCCCGGTTTCTTTGCACAGATTAAAAAGACATTGGTTCACTACAGGACACCTGTGAATCTACTTGAAAAACTGACATACAATAAAGTATTTAATTAGACTGCATTTGGAATCAGATTTCTAGAGAAGGAGTATTGTGTTTTAGTTAGAAATACTATGGTGAATACTGGCCAGTATCCCTGTGAATATTGTACTAATTTGGTAGCTGTGAAGCATTTTTTAAAAAAGACCATATACAAGGGTCTTTTTTTTTTTTTTTTTTTTTTGCCAGTCCATAACATTTAACTCATGGCTCAGATGGTAAAGAATCTGCCTGTAATGCATGAGACACAGATTCAATCCCTGGCTCTGGAAGATCTCCTGGAGAAGGGAATAACTACCCACTCCAGTATTCTTGCCTGGAGAATTTAATGGAGAGATGAGCCTGGTGGGCTACAGTCCATGGGGTCACAAAGAGTCAGACACAACTGAGCAACCAACACTAACTTTTAAAAAATTGACAAGTTAAATATTTTATCATACTTTAATCTCAACCAAAGGAGTAGCATAGCAGTGTCAGCAACCTTTGAGATAGCATGCCAAGCCTTCGTTTATTCCCTCTCTTGCGGAGACAAGATGTGGATTGGGTGGTTTTCCCCAGGGAGAGAGCAGAGCCTTGTAAATTTCAAGAACCCTTTTGAAAAACACCCTGAGAGGATTATTCTGTTTCCTCCAGGAGCTCCTCTAAAATAAAGGTAAAGAAATAAGGGAAGAAGAGAAATACAAAGTGGAAGACTTACCAGACTTAGAGAAAGCTGAAACCTAAATTCCAACAGAGAGGAGAACCAGCAAAAGGCAAGACAATTTGAGATACAGAACCTAGACCCTGCTTATGGAAAAGCATTTAAGGAACTTATTTGGAGAACAAGAATTTTTGAGGAATGTAGTAACCTCTAGGCTGAGATTAGTGAACTGCAACATTCAATGGATTTTCAGCCTCCAGCCAGCCCTGCTTACTTTTGACTGGCCAGGCCCTATGACTCAAATTGGCATATGCCAATTCCTTAATCAATCTTGTTCCTTCTGTTTCTCATGACTAATAGGGGTTTTACACAATTCAGTGGTTTTTGTATACCAATCAAAAAACTCACTAGTTTGTTTAAATTCTGAAGTCAGGGGAGATTCTGTCAGCAACCAAGGACCTCACAGTTAGTCCCGAATGGGTTTTTCCTCCAACTGCAACCCAAAGCTTCGTATCTGTCTTCCTTTCCCTATAGAGTTTATTTGTGCCACTAAATGGGTAAATGTATATAGACAGAATTTTACTTTCCTTCTGGATTCTCTAATTGTTTAATATATTTTACAGTGTCTACTATATCACACTGTTAAAGCCATTCATCAATTTATCTTTGCATTTCAAAAATCTGGACATAAGGCCAGCATATACTTATGCTCAGTATTTAATGGTGAAATTTGAGTGTAAGTACAATAAAACATGAAAAAATGTGGAAAAAAGGAGCATTTCCAGCAGTGAAAACCTCCCTATGAGAACATGCCTCTTGCAAAGGATCACCTTCATCCTTCTCCAAAAAAGAAGAGGAAACATGAGAAGAAGCACATGGTCCAGAGCCCCAGTTCCTACTCTATGGATGTGAAATGCCCAGGATACTATAAAATCACCACTGGCTCTAGCCATGCACAAACACTAGTGGTTTTGTGTGTTGGCTGCTCCTTGTTCTTGCCACCCTACAGGGATAAAAGCAAGGCTTACTGAAGGATGCTGCTTCAGACAGAAGTAGCACCAAAGAATCCAAAATCAAGATGAGTGTGAGACCATCTCAACAAACACATTTGAACAAAACAGAAACAAAACCCCTAAATGAAAGAAAACCTAGGAAAACATCAGTGATTATAGGCAGCAGTATGTCATAAGCTGGAAATGAAGTGTGAAGTTAAAAACATGAGAATTCCTTAAAAGGCTACTTGGAAACAATTAGACCCTCAGGTTTACTCCACCAACTCACAGAACCAGGAGACCATTAGTCCTGAACCCTAGCAGGAGGCAGAAAGTTGTCTTTCTGGAGGCACCAACCATGAGGTTTTAGAATTGGAATACGAGGCACTGTGGATAGTGGAAGAGAAGTGTTACAAATTGGGGGATTAAGGGAAAGTCTAATGTCTAAACAGTGAGACTGCCAGCTTCTCCCTTACTCCCTTTTGGTTCCTCAACCATGGACGTTATGCTTATATCTTCTAGACAGTAGATTTGACCATGCAAAAATAGACCATTCCAAGGAAAAAAATGCTATAGATGATGACATCTATGTGCGTATGTATTGGCGGGGGTGGGGATACTCAAAATTATCTCGCTATGAAGACAACAAATCTATAAGCCCCACCCATGCTTATATAACCTCCAATCAGCTTTTTGGTGTCTCATTCTTAAATAAAAACCAAAGATCTATTAAACACTTGGATAAAATTTCTAATATCCAAGAGAATCACTAAGGAAACAGACAATGAGGGCGGTAGGAGAAAGCTATAACCTCTGAAAATTAAGAGAAGATGCCATCCACAAAAAATGATTAGGATGCTATTGAGAGAAAACAGATCAATGGTTGCTGGGGGCTGGGGGAGGGGGATCAGTGGGGGAGATGAGACAAAGGACTATCAAGAGACACAAAGAAACTTCTGGAGATTGTAGATATGGTCACTATCTTGACTGTGGTGAGAGTTTCCATAAATACATCAAAATTTATCTAACTGTATATTTTAAAATAGGTATGGTTTATTGTTATGTTAATCATACTTCACTAAAACTATTAAATATAAATAAATAGAGTTTGAAAGTCATTCAGTAGTGTCCAACTCTTTGTGACCCCATGGACTATACAGTCCATGGAATTCTCCAAGCTAGAATACTGGAGTGGGTAACTGTTCAGATGCTATAAAATAAAATAATTTAAAAATAAAATAATCAATAGTAAAATTATTAATAAAACAAAATAATTAATAACTGAGAAAAAACTCCTGGAAAACAAAAAAGTTCAATAAAAATGAGGATAAAGCTGAAGAAATCTTCTAGAGCAATAAAGAACTATGGACGTAGGTTCATGACATTGTACAGGGGTCAGGGATCAAGACCATACCTAAGAAAAAGAAATGCAAAAAGGCAAAATGGTTGTCTGAGGAGGCCTTACAAATAGCTGTGAAAAGAGAAATCAAAGTCAAAGGAGAAAAGGAAAGATACACGCATTTGAATGCAGAGTTCCAAAGAAGAGAAAGGAGAGGTAAGAAAGCTTCTTCAGTAATCAATGCAAAGAAAGAGAGGAAAACAATAGAATGGGAAAGACTAGAGATCTCTTCAAGAATATTAGAGACACCAAGGGAACATTTCATGTAAAGATGGGCTCAATAAAGGACAGAAATGGTATGGACCTAACAGAAGCAGAAGATATTAAGAAGAGGTGGCAAGAATACTCAAAAGAACTGTACAAAAAAGATCTTCACAACCTAGATAATCATGATGGTGTGATCATTCACCTAAAGCCAGACATCTTGAAACGCAAAGTCAAGTGGGTCTTAGGAAGCATCACTAGGAGCAAAGCTAGTGGAGGTGATGGAATTCCAGTTGAGCTATTTCAAATCCTAAAAGATGATGTTGTGAAAGTGCTGCACTCATTACGCCAGCAAAGATGGAAAACTCAGCAGTGGCCACAGGACTGGAAAAGGTCAGTTTTCATTCCAATCCCAAAGAAAGGCAATGCCAAAGAATGCTCAAACTACCGCACAATTGCACTCATTTCACACGCTAGCAAAGTAATGCTCAAAATTCTCCAAGCCAGGCTTCAACAGTACATGAACCGTGAACTTCCAGATGTTCAAGCTGGTTTTAGAAAAGGCAGAGGAACCAGAGATCAAATTGCCAACATTCGCTGGATCACCAAAAAAGCAAGAGAGTTCCAGAAAAACATCTACTTCTGTTTTACTGGCTATGCCAAAGCCCTTGACTGTGTGGATCACAACAAACTGTGAAAAATTCTTCAAGAGATGGGAATACCAGACCACCTGACCTGCCTCCTGAGAAATTTGTATGCAGGTCAGGAAGCAACAGTTAGAACTGAACATGGAACAACAGACTGGTTCCAAATCAGGAAAGGAGTATGTCAAGGCTATATATTGTCACTCTGCTTATTTAATTTATATGCAGAGTACATTGTGAGAAATGCTGGGCTGGATGAAGCGCAAGCTGGAATCAAGATTGCCGGGAGAAATATCAATAACCTCAGATATGCAGATGACTCCACCCTTATGGCAGAAAGTGAAGAAGAACTAAAGAGTCTCTTGATGAAAGTGAAAGTGGAAAGAGAAAAAGTTGGCTTAAAGCTCAGCATTCAGAAAACTAAGATAATAGCATCTGGTCCCATCACTTCATGGGAAATAGATGGAGAAACAATGAAAGACTTTATTTTCTTGGGCTCCAAAATCACTGCAGATGGTGACTGCAACCATGAAATTAAAAGATGCTTGATCCTTGGAAGAAAAGTTATGACCAACCTAGACAGCATATTAAAAAGCAGAGACATTACTTTGCCAACAAAGGTCCGTCTAATTAAGGCTATGGTTTTTCCAGTAGTCATGTATGGATGTGAGAGCTGTACTATAAAGAAAGCTGAGCACCAAGGAACTGATTCTTTTGAACTGTGGTGTTGGAGAAGACTCTTGAGAGTCCCTTGGACTGCAAGGAGATCCAACCAGTCCATTCTGAAGGAGATCAGCCCTGGGATTTCTTTGGAAGGAATGATGCTAAAGCTGAAATTCCAGTACTTTGGCCACCTCATGCAAAGAGTTGACTCATTGGAAAAGACTCTGATGCTAGGAGAGATTGGGGACAGGAGGAGAAGAGGACAACAGAGGATGAGATGGCTGGATGGCATCACTGACTCGATGGACGTGAGTCTCGGTGACCTCCGGGAGTTGGTGATGGACAGGGAGGCCTGGCATGCTGCAATTCATGGGGTTGCAAAGAGTCGGACATGACTGAGTGACTGAACTGAACTGAACGGCTGAATACTGTGCTGAAGATAGACTGGGGTTGGGGAGATATAACTAAATTTTCATTTTCTGTTGAAAGAACTCAACAGATAAAATGTAAAGCTGAAATATTAGGAAAGAGGAGTAAGAACTTGTAATTAGAAGTATAGATATAAATCTAAAAGAAACAGTTCAGTTTCCTCTGGAAAGCAGAATTTAGGGATAAGGAGGGGATAGGACAAAAGACTTCTGTTTTCCCTTTCAGCCTTACAGCATAGTACTACTGAACTTTCAAAATTATATGCATGGATGGGGCTTCCTTAATGGCTCAGTGGTACAGAATTCGCCTGGACTGGTTTGATTCCGGGGTCAAGAAGATTCCCTGGAGGTGGAAATGGCAACCTACTCCAATATTTTTACCTGGAAAAAAATCCCATGGACAGAGGAGCCTGGCAGGCTACAGTCCATGGGGTTGCAAAGAGTAGGACATGACTGGGTGACTAAGCATGAATTATTTTGATAAAAATGTTAAAGTTTGAAATTATCTGTTTTGTTCTTAAACTGTTATAAATTTAATTACACATTGAGAATTAGTTGACAGCCTGCTAAACACAAGAATGAGACATAGCATAGATGTCTAAGGACATGCATATGGGTAAGAATTGATTATAGCATATGGGCACCAAAAACAAACTCATACTTAGCCCTGGGTATACAGCTTACAATACATTTCACTATGGAGTAATTTGGCCTCAACAAGAACACAGTGAAAATGGTTTCATTTTTATTAATATCTAGAGGATTGAACTCAACTTTTTATTTTTAAAACTAAAAACAGTGTTGATAAACCCTACCAAGTCTTACCTGCAAACTATGTAACATCTGAAGTATTCTTTGATTCCATTTTTCTGCCTCAATATTTTGTTCATTCCCCCATGACTCCTGTTTGAATAATTGATAAAATATTTCCTTTAATCAAAATTTATTGACTGTTTACTATCTGTCAACCATAGTGTAGAAAGAAACACAAGACACACAACCGTAATATGGGGTCCTGCCAAATAAGGAGGTTATCATCTGCAGTTGAGAGAATAAGACTAACAAACAGATACAGCTCAGTTTTTATAGGCTGATATCTATGCTCCCAGGCTATCTTCTGACAAGGGGCTCCAGAGTAGGAGATTCTGCATTTGTATTGGTGATGCATCCCAGGCATTGTGCCCTTACTTTTAAAGGTAAAGATGACCACTTTTGGCTAGGACTGTCCCAGCTCTGGTCAATCTGAACTCAGATGACAGGAGTGAACATAAAGTTAGAGAAGAACCGCATTATAAAGATCTTTATTTGAATTTATCTGGTGATATAAAGGTTCTAACAATAACTGATGTTTAGTGAGTTGTGTCCAATTGGGTTAGGAACCTTTCAAATTTCAAGGGTGCCTTGTCCAAAAAAAGATCAACACACTGCCTTTCACATTATGTAAATAGATCCAATTTTTCAATCTTCTTTTCAGTTTTTAGTCATTTGCAGAAACACCATAATATTTAAAAATTGTAAACTTGAAATCCCTTCACAGGAACTCACTCTAAGTCTGCTTACCAACTAACAACTTACAAACTGAGAACAGAACTGAGCATAGGAAAGGTGCTGATAAGTCTGATAAAAAAGCATGCCTAGAAAGGGTTTGGGGGTGGGGATGGGCAAGCAGCACAGATCTGACCTATTAATACTTTATAATTTTTCCTATGCTATCTCTGTTATCATGCAACCTAACAGCTTCTGTGTTACCCTTATCACAGGTCCACTGTTTGTCAAGCTTTCACATATACCTCTGGAGCCCAGACACTTCCCAACAGTGCTTTCAATTTAATTGACTCCAAGATGACTTCAGAAAGCTTCAGAATATCCTATATGATATTTTAAATCATCTAAGGCTAAAGGGACTGCCAAGTCCCCATTCCTACCAGCTGCACTGGCTTCCTGGTTCTACCTATACAGCATCCTTTCTTACATTCCAAAGAGACTGATCTGAAAATATGGTCAATATTATTCTGAAGAGTTTTCTAAATTCGTCTAGGTAAAATGTTTATGTTTATGCCTTACTGGTTGATTCCGGGACAAATTAGTTCACCCAGTTACTAATGTTTTATTTTATTGTTAAATACACAAAAGCTATTGTTCAAATGTGAAAAGTAACGGCCCAACTCCTTGTTAAAGATCCATGAGACTGCAGCTTCACCTATATTGTACAACTAAACTAACCAGGAAAAGCCTCAGAAAAAATAGTCTGTGCACCTTGCTGAAGCCTGTCTACTTGAGCTATCTGGATACCCTACAGCTGAGTCGATTGTGTGGAAAGCCTAGTTGATTATTAAAACAGTTGAACTTGTGCTATGTTGTGGTTTTCTTGACCATATGTAAAAATAACCTGTGTCTAGAAGCAAAGAAGAACTGTAAAAAACCAAACAAACAAAAAACAGAAGAACTGCACAAAAAAGATCTTCAAGACCCAGATAATCACAATGCTGTGATCACTCACCTAGAGCCAGACATCTTGGAATGTGAAGCCAAGTGGGCCTTAGAAAGCATCACTACGAACAAAGCTAGTGGAGGTGATGGAATTCCAGTGGAGCTATTTCAAATCCTGAAAGATGATGCTGTGAAAGTGCTGCACTCAATATGCCAGCAAATTTGGAAAACTCAGCAGTGGCCACAGGACTGGAAAAGGTCAGTTTTCATTCCAATCCCAAAGAAAGGCAATGCCAAAGAATGCTCGAACTACCGCACAATTGCACTCATCTCACACGCTAGTAAAGTAATGCTCAAAATTCTCCAAGCCAGCCTTCAGCAATATGTGAACTGTGAACTTCCTGATGTTCAAGCTGGTTTTAGAAAAGGCAAAGGAACCAGAGATCAAATTGGCAACATCTGCTGGATCATGGAAAAAGCAAGAGAGTTCCAGAAAAACATCTATTTCTGCTTTATTGACTATGCCAAAGCCTTTGACTGTGTGGATCACAATAAACTGTGGAAAATTCTGAAAGAGATGGGAATACCAGACCACCTGATCTGCCTCTTGAGAAATCTGTATGCAGGTCAGGAAGCAACAGTTAGAACTGGACATGGAACAACAGACTGGTTCCAAATAGGAAAAGGAGTACGTCAAGGCTGTATATTGTCACCCTGCTTATTTAACTTCTATGCAGAGTACATCATGAGAAACGCTGAACTGGAAGAAACACAAGCTGGAATCAAGACTGCTGGGAGAAATATCAATAACCTCAGATATGCAGATGACTCCACCCTTATGGCAGAAAGTGAAGAGGAACTCAAAAGCCTCTTGATGAGAGTGAAAGTGGAGAGTGAAAAGGTTGGCTTAAAGCTCAACATTCAGAAAACGAAGATCATGGCATCTGGTCCCATCACTTCATGGGAAATAGATGGGGAAACAGTGTCTGACTTTATTTGGGGGGGCTCCAAAATCACTGCAGATGGTGATTGCAGCCATGAAATTAAAAGACGCTTACTCCTTGGAAGGAAAGTTATGACCAACCTAGACAGCATATTTAAGAGCAGAGATGTTACTTTGCCAACAAAGGTCTGTCTAGTCAAGGCTATGGTTTTTCCAGTAGTCGTGTATGGATGTGAGAGTTGGACTGTGAAGAAAGCTGAGTGCTGAAGAACTGATGCTTTTGAACTGTGGTGTTGGAGAAGACTCTTGAGAGTCCCTTGGACTGCAAGAAGATCCAACCAGTCCATCCTAAAGGAGATCAGTCTTGGGTGTTCATTGGAAGGACTGATGTTGAAGCTGAAACTCCAATACTTTGGCCACCTCATGTGAAGAGTTGACTCATTAGAAAAGACCCTAATTCTGGGAAGGATTAGGGGCAGGAGGAAAAGGGGACGACAGAGGATGAGATGCCTGGATGGCATCACTGACTTGATGTACATGGGTTTGGGTAGAATCCAGGAGTTGGTGATAGACAGAGAGGCCTGGCATGCTGTGATTCATGGGGTCACAAAGAGTTGGACACAACTGAGCAACTGAACTGAACTGAACTGAGAAGCAAAGAGAAAGGTGAAAGTGACTCAGCTGTCTTCTGGCTCAGCTGTTTGGACGCTTCAGGTAAAAATTTCAGGTATTTATTCTGTCCTAGATTATCCAGAGAATTCAGTCATATGAAAAAAAAACAATTTAATTGTCTTGGAACTCATTATACAGATAATTTATCTAAAAACAAACTAGTATTAGGCATTACTAGGTGCTTCAATATTATTTACTAAGAACCTTTTTGTCAAAATTTTTTACAATCTTAATAATGCCTTCAGCACTGTAGGACAGGGATTATAGAAAGGTGACAGTAATCTCTGTGGAGTCAGGTGAGTCCGATATTAGCTCAGGCTTTGCTATGGACTTGTGGTCCTCTGTGCAGACCATTTCCTTTGAACCCTGTATCCCTTGACCCAAAGTTTATGCTTTAACCTTCAATTCCATTCTTATTTTATTTCCAAAAATGGTGAACAGATAAGAAATACAGTCAGGAATGGGAAATGGTCACTAAAGGCCATTCCCTTTTTCTGATCTCTAGAAGTCAGAACATTTTTTCATTTGAAAAATAAAATTTCAAATGTCTTAAGACATACCCCATGATATAGCTGTTTCTTTAGAGATGTTTTAATAACTTAAAAAAATGACTATCAACATTTTAACCAGGACTACATTTGATAAGCATAAAAATCTAATATCTTTTAAAACATTACTTGAAATTTCAAAATAAATCAAAGAAAGAATAAAAGATCAAAACAATTCTACATACACATCTTTGTTAAGATCACAAATTTAAACTGTAATTTTAGAAAATAATATGACAGCTAAAAATAATTTTGGGGTAAATAAGGTGCTAACTATTTAGGAACAGAGTTTTAAAGAACATTCTTAAGACTATACATTTATTTACCAATTCCACTGGACAATTTTCAATTTCCTGTGCCAGGATGGCATTCATTAAAGATGATTCCTCAGCAGCTGAAGACACCATTTCAACAATATCCTGCTAAAGCAAATTCGGGAAATATAGGTAAGTCATCACAGTAGTAGTAGTCATCACAGGAACAATCTCATTTTGTTAAATGATTTAATCACATGGATGTTCATTTCTAAAACTAATTTAAAATACTATCTGCATTCTTAAAATATCATTTCTGAAATATCCTAGACTTAAATATTCCTGTTTTCTTTATGCCTCCCACACATGAAGAACTTGCATGTTCTGCCCTCATTGTTTTTTTCCTTCTATATCTTATTCCTATATTCTATATTATATCTTATATTCTTATTCCTCAAATATCTTTTTCCCTCCTATTTCTGTCACTACCACAGACCTCATATCAAAAGTCTCTGCTGCTGAGCATCTGAGACCATTTCTTTTGAAGCAGTCTGTCTTTGCCCTAGTCCCCTACCTTTATTTTCATGCCAGAACCAGGTGGCAGAGGAAGAACTGTAAGCAGAGGGATCGAGAATGGGAGAAGCGATATTAATATCCCTTCCTAGGGCTATGACAGGATTCTTGTCACTGCTGCTGGAGCTGCCAATGGCAAAAGGGAAGAAAAACTGTGTCCGCTGGAAGGGAAGTGGAAGAAGAGAAATTCTCCATTCCCCATTGCTCCTTTCTCATCACTATAGAAGCTGTTGGCCCCCTTTTCATCTTCAATCTGTCTCCAAGCTTCATTCCCCAACCTGCATCTATGATTGTGACTAAGTTAGAAGCTTCCTACAGTATAGCTTAATTGACTTTTCACTTTCAGTTCAGTTCAGTTCAGTCGCTCAGTCATGTCCGACTCTTTGCGACCCCATGAGTCAGGACGCCAGGCCTCCTTGTCTGTCGCCAACTCCCGGAGTTCACCAAGACTCACGTCCATTGAGTCAGTGATGCCATCCAGCCATCTCATCCTCTGCTGTCCTCTTCTCCTCCTGCCCCCAATCCCTCCCAGCATCAGAGTCTTTTCCAATGAGTCAACTCTTTGCATGAGGTGGCCAAAGTACTGGAGTTTCAGCTTTAGCATCATTCCTTCCAAAGAAATCCCAGGGCTGATCTCCTTCAGAATGGACTGGTTGGATCTCCTTGCAGTCCAAGGGACTCTCAAGAGTCTTATTCAACACCACAGTTCAAAAGCAGCAATTCTTGGGCGCTCAGCTTTCTTCACAGTCCAACTCTCACATCCATACATGACCACTGGAAAAACCATAGCCTTAATTAGACGGACCTTTGTTGGCAAAGTAATGTCTCTGCTTTTCAATATGCTATCTAAGGTTGGTCATAACTTTTCTTCCAAGGAGTAAGCGTCTTTTAATTTCATGGCTGCAATCACCATCTGCAGTGATTTTGGAGCCCCCCCAAATAAAGTCTGACACTGTTTCCACTGTTTCCCCATCTATTTCCCATGAAGTGATGGGACCGGATGCCACGATCTTCGTTTTCTGAATGTTGAGCTTTAAGCCAACTTTTTCACTCTTTACTTTCACTTTCATCAAGAGGCTTTTTAGTTCTTCTTCACTTTCTGCCATAAGGGTGGTGTCATCTGCATATCTGAGGTTATTGATATTTCTCCTGGCAATCTTGATTCCAGCTTGTGCTTCTTCCAGCCCAACATTTCTCATGATGTATTCTTTGCATGAGTATAATGGGTTGCATTTGATTCTTTAATATACATGTTTACAGAGCCCTATCATGTTTTCCCTTTTAATTTCTGTGAATATTACACATTTTAGACAGCTTCAATTATGCAGTTAATTTACATAAAAATTGTTTGAATTTTTGAAAGATTTGAAAATGAATAAGCAGAATCAACAATTTTCTGTGTTCAAAGTAACTGTGATCCCATTCCTGCCTATATTTCTTATCTGTTTACCATTTCTGAAAGTAGAATAAGAATGGAATTGAAGGTTAAAGCATAAATTCAGGTAAAGGAAAAAAAGAATGTTCAAACTACTGCAAAACTGCACTCATCTCACACGCTAGTAAAGTAATGCTCAAAATTCTCCAAGCCAGGCCTTGGAGAGAATGTGAACTGAGAACTCCCAGGTGTTCAAGCTGGATTTAGAAGAGGCAGAGGAACCAGAGATCAAATTGCCAACATCCGTTGGATCATAGAAAAGGCAAGAAAATATCAGAAAAACATCTACTTCTGCTTTATTGACTACGCCAAAGTCTTTGACTGTGTAGATTACAACAAACTGTGGAAAATTCTTCAAGAGATGGGAATACCAGACCATCTGACCTGCCTCCTGAAAAATCTATATGCAGGTCAAGAAGCAACAGTTAGAACTTGACATGGAACAGCAGACTGGTTTCAAACTCGGAAAGGTGTACATCAAGGCTGTATATTGTCACTCTGCTTATTTAACTTCTATGCATCATGCAAAATGCTGGGCTGGATGAAGCTCAAGCTGGAATTAAGATTGCTGGGAGAAATATCAATAACCTCAGATATGCAGATGATTCTACCCTTATGGCAGAAAGCAAAGAAGAACTAAAGAGATTCTTGATGAAAGTGAAAGGAGAGTGAAAAAGCTTGCTTAAAACTCAATACTCAGAAAATGAAGATCAGGACATCTGGTCCCATCACTTCATGGCAAATAGATGGGGAAACAATGGAAACAGTGACAGACTTTATTTTCTTGGGCTCCACAATACTGCGGATGTTGACTGTAGCCATGAAATTAAAGGACTCTTGCTCCTTGGAAGAAAAGCTATGACCAACCTAGACAGCATATTAACAAGCAGAGACATTACTTTGCCAACAAAGGTCTGTCTTTGTTGTTAAAGCTATAGTTTTTCCAGTAGTCATGTATAGATGTGAGAGTTGGACTATAAAGAAAGCTGAGCACTGAAGAATTGGTGCTTTAGAACTGTGGTGTTGGAGAAAACTCTTGAGGGTCCCTTGGACTGCAAGGAGGTCTACCAGTCAATCCTAAAGGAAATCAGTCCTCAGTATTCATTGGAAGGACTGATGCTGCAGCTGAAACTCCAATACTTTTGCCACCTGATGGAAGAACTGACTCCTTGGAAAAGACCCTGATGCTGGGAAAGATTGAAGGCCGGAGGAGAAGGGGACGACAGAGGATGAGACGTTTGGATGGCATCACCGACTCAATGGACATGAGTTTGAACAAACTCTGGGAGTTCGTGATGGACAGGGAAGCCTGGCGTGCTGCAGTCTGTGGGGTCGCAAAGAATCGGACATGGCTGAGTGACTGAACTGAACTGATAGTGACACTGGGAAAATATTGGAAAGCACATTGTTTAAAACTATGTTTTTAATAACTATGTTTTTCAAATAGAAATTAAAAATAATTTTATTGATAATGGATCTTTAGATATTCTTTCAGATTCAAGACTGGGCTTCCCTGGTAGCTCAGCTGGTTAAGAATCCACCTGCAGTGCAGGAGATCCCAGTTCAATTCTTGGGTCAGGAAGATCCCATGAAGAGGGGATAGACTACCCATTCCAGTATTCTTGGGCTTCCCTGATGGCTCAGCTGGTAAAGAATCTGCCTGCAATGTGGGAGATCTGGGTTTAATCCCTGGGCTGGGAAGATCCCCTGGAGAAGGGAATGGCTACCCATTCAAGTATTCTGACCTAGAGAATTCCATGGACTATATAGTCGACGGGGTCGCAAAGAGTCGGACACGAATGAGTGACTTTCACTTTCACTTCAGATTCAAAATCAAGGTAATTCGTGGATCTAACACATATTATTCATAGAGATAGGAGGGTGAATTTATGAATAGAAGGAAAACATGGGCATATTTCTTTTTAATAGGTGTATTGTCTAGCGTTTTTCCGAATTCCTTGATATACTGAATGTGAGGCCTTAGCATATGATCAGGTTCACAGATAATAATTTATTCAGTGTACCATGCAAAATACTATTTCAGTATGAAACTACTTGTCTTGTGATTTACTATATCTTAAACTTCTAGAAAAACTGTTTTGGATGGAAATTACATACTACCCTGCAGTACTGCTGCATACTAAGGAAGATATAGAATAACATAAAATGAAATATAAACTATAAATGCAAGAAGATATACCAGAGTCTCATTTTTTTTTTCACTATATATGTCAGGAAGATAATATTTTTATGATTCTCTTTGATTAACTTACATAAAAGTTAACGTTTTTATTGGTATCCTCATGAGAACTACATTTTGATCCATCAGTCACTTCCTTCCAAGTTTTAGGTTGACTTAACTCTTGCAGGAAATTTGGCTCTTCCATCATGGAGGTCTCTGAATTGTTAAGGAAGTAAAAAAGATTTCACCAAAGTATCTTTCAAACTTCAAACTGGAATATGGCTTTTACAAAAGAAAAGTTTTGATAGACAACTTAGAATCCACGAATTTAAGGATGCACAAGCTTTCTGATAGCACCCCAAGTCTCACATATTTATTTTCCCTTTCCCCTCATTTGCCTCTTTATCACCTCCACTGCCATGTTCTACCAACTATCTCCTCCACACTCACTCCCACACATTCAACTCTGAAGACAACATGGATTAGTTCAAGCCCATCTTGGTATATTGTTCAGCAGATTTTAATGCCTCCAGGAAGCAGGAGTTCACTCACCACAATAATAAATTGCTTTTATTATTCCTTTATAATAGTCACAATAATAATTATTAATATTTCATGTCTTTTCTGGGGGATAGAAATGTCTATGTCTCAGGTTAACCGTATTGTTTAAATGCTATTCTTATCAAGTGATTTCTCAGGTTAGTTGTCTTAAAGTGATATATTATCATACTAGATATAAAAATTTTCTTTATCAAAGGCTTGTGAGTACTGCCTATAAAGGTAGGGGAGCTGGGAAAGAGTGAGATTAAGAATAGCCCACATAGTATATATACTTCATCTTTTAAAGGTGGTTTGTTGGACAAAAATTAATCTGCACATAGAAAAATGTAATGCTGATTTAACAATTTCTTTTAAGTTCAAGTATTCTTCTAAAAGCATTTACATTTGGGAATATGGAATTAGATCCCATCTTTATTTTGAAATGTAAAATCTCATTTTTGTTTCTACAACATTCCCTTCAACACCAACAAAATTAGGATATCTCACCTAATATGTTTTTGCTTCCCATTTCTTCCCTTACTGACTCCTTCTGTATCAATTTTCTTCCAAGTTTAAAGCCAGAGGACACAAAGCATTTTGTAAACAACTGTAAAAATATACACTTTTTCTCATTTTTTGTACAAGTAAAGCAATTCAACAAAATACAAGCACATACGCTAAAAAGTAAAAACTATAATTCATGTACATACATAATTCAAAAGTAAGGGGATATTTTTTCATGGGTTTAAATTGTTGCAACCGAGGTCAGGAAGGGCGGTGGTGAGGAGAGACCCCTCGTCCAAGGTAAGGTGCGATGGCTGTGCTTTGCTGGAGCAGCCGGGAAGAGATACCCCACGCCCAAGGTAAGAGAAACCCAAATAAGACAGTAGGTCTTGAAAGAGGGCATCAGAGGGCAAATACACTGAAACCATACTCACAGAAAACTAGTCAATCTAATCACACCAGGACCACAGCCTTGTCTAACTCAATGAAATTACGCCATGCCCGTGGGGCAACCCAGGATGGGTGGGTCATGGTGGAGAGATCTGACAGGGTGTGGTCCGCTGGAGAAAGGAATGGCAAACCACTTCAGTATTCTTGCCTTGAGAACCCCATGAACAGTATGAAAAGGCAAAATGATAGGATACTGAAAGAGAAACTCCTCAGGTCAGTAGGGGCCCAATATGCTACTGGAGATCAGTGGAGAAATAACTCCAGAAAGAATGAAGGGATGGAGCCAAAGCAAAAAGAATACCCAGCTGTGGATGTGTCTGGTGATAGAAGCAAAGTCCGATGCTGTAAAGAGCAATATTGCTTAGGAACCTGGAATGTCAGGTCCATGAATCAAGGCAAAGTGGAAGTGGTCAAACAAGAGATGGCAAGAGTGAATGTCGACATTCTAGGAATTAGCGAACTAAAATGGACTGGAATGGGTGAATTTAACTCAGATGACCATTATATCTACTACTGTGGGCAGGAATCCCTCAGAAGAAATGGAGTGGCCATCATGGTCAACAAAAGAGTCCGAAATGCAGTACTTGGATGCAATCTCAAAAATGACAGAATGATCTCTGTTCGTTTCCAAGGCAAACCATTCAATGTCACAGTAATCCAAGTCTATGCCCCAACCAGTAACGCCGAAGAAGCTGAAGTTGAACGGTTCTATGAAGACCTACAAGACCTTTTAGAACTAACACCCAAAAAGGATGTCCTTTTCATTATAGGGGACTGGAATGCAAAAGTAGGAAGTCAAGAAACACCTGCAGTAACAGGCAAATTTGGCCTTGGAACACGGAATGAAGCAGGGCAAAGACTAACAGAGTTTTGCCAAGAAAATGCACTGGTCATAGCAAATACCCTCTTCCAAGACCACAAGAGAAGACTCTATACATGGACATCACCAGATGGTCAACACCGAAATCAGATCGATTATATTCTTTGCAGCCAAAGATGGAGAAGCTCTATACAATCAGCAAAAACAAGACCAGGAGCTGACTGTGGCTCAGATCATGAACTCCTTATTGCCAAATTCAGACTGAAATTGAAGAAAGTAGGGAAAACCACTAGACCATTCAGGTATGACCTAAATCAAATCCCTTATGATTATACAGTGGAAGTGAGAAATAGATTTAAGGGCCTAGATCTGATAGATAGAGTGCCTGATGAACTATGGAATGAGGTTCGTGACATTGTACAGGAGACAGGGATCAAGACCATCCCCATGGAAAAGAAATGCAAAAAAGCAAAATGGCTGTCTGGGGAGGCCTTACAAATAGCTGTGAAAAGAAGAGAAGCAAAAAGCAAAGGAGAAAAGGAAAGCTATAAACATCTGAATGCAGAGTTCCAAAGAATAGCAAGAAGAGATAAGAAAGCCTTCCTCAGCGATCAATGCAAAGAAATAGAGGAAAACAACAGAATGGGAAAGACTAGGGATCTCTTCAAGAAAATCAGAGATACCAAAGGAACATTTCATGCAAAGATGGGCTCGATAAAGGACAGAAATGGTATGGACCTAACAGAAGCAGAAGATATTAAGAAGAGGTGGCAAGAATACACAGAAGAACTGTACAAAAAAGATCTTCATGACCCAGATAATCATGATGGTGTGATCACTGACCTAGAGCCAGACATCCTGGAATGTGAAGTCAAGTGGGCCTTAGAAAGCATCACTACGAACAAAGCTAGTGGAGGTGATGGAATTCCAGTGGAGCTATTTCAAATCCTGAAAGCTGATGCTGTGAAAGTGCTGCACTCAATATGCCAGCACATTTGGAAAACTCAGCAGTGGCCACAAGATTGGAAAAGGTCAGTTTTCATCCCAATCCCAAAGAAAGGCAATGCCAAAGAATGCTCAAACTACCGCACAGTTGCACTCATCTCACACGCTAGTAAAGTAATGCTCAAAATTCTCCAAGCCAGGCTTCAGCAATATGTGAACCGTGAACTTCCTGATGTTCAAACTGGTTTTAGAAAAGGCAGAGGAACCAGAGATCAAATTGGCAACATCCGCTGGATCATGGAAAAAGCAAGAGAGTTCCAGAAAAACATCTATTTCTGCTTTATTGACTATGCCAAAGCCTTTGACTGTGTAGATCACAATAAACTGTGGAAAATTCTGAAAGAGATGGGAATACCAGACCACCTGATCTGCCTCTTGAGAAATCTGTATGCAGGTCAGGAAGCAACAGTTAGAACTGGTCATGGAACAACAGACTGGTTCCAAATAGGAAAAGGAGTACGTCAAGGCTGTATATTGTCACCATGTTTATTTAACTTATATGCAGAGTACATCATGAGAAATGCTGGACTGGAAGAAACACAAGTTGGAATCAAGACTGCTGGGAGAAATATCAATAACCTCAGATATGCAGATGACACCACCCTTATGGCAGAAAGTGAAGAGGAACTCAAAAGCCTCTTGATGAGAGTGAAAGTGGAAAGTGAAAAGGTTGGCTTAAAGCTCAACATTCAGAAAACGAAGATCATGGCATCTGGTCCCATCACTACATGGGAAATAGATGGAGAAACAGTGTCAGAATTTATTTTTCTGGGCTCCAAAATCACTGCAGATGGTGACTGCAGCCATGAAGTTAAAAGACGTTTACTCCTTGGAAGGAAAGTTATGACCAACCTAGATGGCATATTCAAAAGCAGAGACATCACTTTGCCAACAAAGGGTCGTCTAGTCAAGGCTATGGTCTCTCCTGTGGTCATGTATGGATGTGAGAGTTGGACTGTGAAGAAGGCTGAGCGCCGAAGAATTGATGCTTTTGAACTGTGGTGTTGGAGAAGACTCTTGAGAGTCCCTTGGACTGCAAGAAGATCCAACCAGTCCATTCTGAAGGAGATCAGCCCTGGGATTTCTTTGGAAATAATGATGCTAAAGCTGAAACTCCAGTATTTTGGCCACCTCATGCGAAGAGTTGACTCATTGGAGAAGACTCTGATGCTGGGAGGGATTGAGGGCAAGAGGAGAAGGGGACGACAGAGGATGAGATGGCTGGATGGCATCACTGACTCGATGGATGCGAGTCTGAGTGACCTCCGGGAGCTGGTGATGGACAGGGAGGCCTGGCGTGCTGCAGTTCATGGGGTCGCAAAGAGTCGGACAAGACTGAGCAACTGATCTGATCTAATCTAAATTGTTGCATATATGAATATAAATATGTATTTATTTATCACCAAACATTGCACCCATGTAAAAGTATAGAAACTGTTACCATTTTCAGTTCAGCATGAGTCAAATCCTGGGCAGCAGTTGACAGAAGTATATCTGCTCCTCCCTTTTGCTTCCACATCATCAATCTTTGGGTAGGAGGTGCAAGTTCTAAAACCATGAGTGTATCCGTAAAGGAAGTAAGCTGTCTATGCATAATTTTGCTACTGATCTCCTTGACTGGATCTATGAGCAATTTCCTGTTTTTGCCTTTTCTTTTTTCAGCAATATCTAAATATAAGAAATATGTACAAATGTGATAGGTTGTACAGCTCTGTAAAATGATATTCTAGGCACTGCATATCTAAGAAATGTCTAACACAATACACCCTACAGAGTTGCCTTGGTAAGAAAATCCCAGTAGAAAATTCTACTGAAAATTATCCTTTTAAGGTTTTTGCACAGCTAGTGTGTCTCAGCAGCCAAGGGTTAACACATTTTGTAAACTGCTTAGGAGATAGTTGACCTACTGAGTGGACAACTGAAAACTGTGGAGCACAGAGCACATTGAGAGGGAAATCACTCAGTTTTGCAGTTTCTTAAAATATCTAACAGGGCTTCCCTGGTGGCTCAGAGGATAAAGTGTCTGCCTACAGTGCAGAAGACCCGGGTTTGATCCCTGGTTGGGAAGATCCCCTGGAGAAGGAAATGGCAAACCACTCCAGTATTCTTGCGGGAAGAATCCCACGGATAGAGGAGCCTGGCGGGCTACAGTCCACAGGGTCACAAAAAGTCGGACACGACTGAGCGACTTCACACACAAAATAACTAACAGGATAACTTAAAAAAAATTACCGATAGATTAAATATTTACTTATTTTTTATTTATTTTTCAGGATAACTTTTTGAAACATTAATTTGTATCTGTCCAGTGCATTTTCCCCTCTCCCACTGAAATTCATATGTAAATTCCAAGTAGATAGCTAGAGTCATGGGATTTGCTCCTTTAACTAATTTTGCCAGGTAAAAAGCAGAAGTCAAGCTTTTCCTTAGTTTAGATGCAACAGTTGCGGGATGGTTAGATTTCTTGGAAAGGGTGGAATTTTCAGATCAGATGGAGCCAGAAGGAACCTGCTTGCTGATGTGTCTCAGTAAAATCCTAGGAATATGACAAGATTCCAAAGAGGCTGGCTGTGTGATAACCACAGAGACTATGCAGGCTGGGACACTGGGTATCACAAGGTGATGTGGCTGATGACCAGAGGTTCCCTTCCACCTAGTGCACCCCTCCCCCAAACTTGATACTACATGGTTCAGGGCAGATAGGGGAGCTATGCAGATTGAATTTCTTGCCAAACCAAGTGGGATAGAGGCTCAGAATTGAATTCTGTAAAGAAAAAGTTGAATGCTTTATTCTTTGCCTGCTTGAATTTATAAACTGAAATTCATATCAAAGATAATACTTAAAACTAGGATATGCTTAAAAGATCTAGAGATATATTCGATTCATATCCAGTGCCTCTATTTGGATCCTTTTACTCTGTCTTATTTTAAATATGTAAACATTCATTTGCATGTTTATCTTCCCAGTCAGATTTTAAGCTTCTTAAAAGCAGGAACTATGTTGTCTTCATTTCTATGCTCAGAATAAATGGCTCAATAACTGAACTCATTTTTAAATTTTCCAGTTTCCCAAACTGGATAGATGGTTTGACCAGGACTGGACAGAATAAAAGTATCATCTCAAATTTTCTTCACGTTCTTCCCTTATTGTGTTATAAATGTTATTACTAGATTGACTACCTCCTAAAACATTTTAAGAATTATCAAAATATCTCAGGGTAAATAAGATAGTAGTGCCTCAAAGCTAAAAATAAAAACATGAATGATTCTGACCTGAAGTATCAATTGGGTCAAGGGTAAATTCTTCCTCTTCTTTTGATACTGTAGTTTCATCCATTTTTTCATTTTCTGGTGAACATACACACTCTGGATTATCTGGTTCTACTCATCAACATTGCCATAAAAGGATTCATTAAAAAATTAATGATTATGTTGCAAACTAGAAGACTATATGAGAATTAAAGTGAAAGATTAACTGTAGATTTATATTGCTAACTGGAGCCACAAATGAAGTTTTAGAATCATATATTTAATAGAGTTTAAGAGGTTCAGAGATTATATAGTCTGGGACCCACAGTGTCCAGGTGGGTCAAATATTAATCACCCACTTTTGCTCCTGTGACATTTAAGGCTAGGCTACAGTCACGGCAGAAGTAAAAACAGTGGTAGGAACCACAATAAATGACTGACATAAATTTGACAATATGTCTGCTAAAAATTTGGGGAAGGCAATGGCACCCCACCCCAGTACTTTTGCCTGGAAAATCCCATGGACGGAGGATCCTGGTAGGCTCCAGTCCATGGGGTCGCTAAGAGTCGGACACGACTGAGCGACTTCACTTTCACTTTTCACTTTCATGCATTGGAGAAGGAAATGGCAACCCACTCCAGTATTCTTGCCTGGAGAATCCCAGGGACGGGGGAGCCTGGTGAGCTTCGCCAGCGACACCTGAAGCGACTTAGCAGCAGTAGCAGCTGCTAAAAATTGTAAGAGTCATACGTAACTAAATTTTTATTGCCCATCTCTTTTTATATTTCAGCTTTAAATTTATACTACTGTGTTAGAAAGCAAATGCAACATTCAAAAGTGAAAAATCAAAATGAGGCTAATCATTTTTTACTTCTTAAGAAAAATCAGACTACAAAGACTTCAAATCATCTGAAGTACTTTCACAATCAGTTTCAAGTAGAAAATATCCCCATATTTCTGATTTCTATAAAACTGTATGTAGATAATCAAGCCATGTTAATATTAATGTGGTATTAATGTTAATAATAGCAATGTTAATGTCAAACATTAATGATGCTTTTACTATGTAACATATTGTTTTAACGATTCAAAAGCAGGATATTTTGCCAGAGTATTTAAATATGTTCTCATAACAAATAAACCCAATCCTGATTAAACACTCATCACTGTACTTTTCTCAAAACTTAATTTTCTATGCTCTATTATCTAAGTCATGCTAAGAGTCGGAGGGACAACTCTCTTTACTATCTTTCACTAAACTATACTGCTCCTTAAACCTAGAAGTTTTGAAGCTTAATTTGAATATTAATATCTATTCACTTTCTACACAAAAGAAAATTCCTACATACCCACTACAGTATTAGGAGACTCAGGAAGCAGGGAAATTTCTGTATTTGAATGCATTTCTTCTAACAGGATATTCTGATCATCTTGCAGTAGATTGTCTTGAAAACAAAATAAACACTTTTTCTTATACAGAGCTGAATCTGTGATTTGTTCACTAAACACTTGATAACTTAGTATGGAACAAGTTGTCAAGGGATATAAAAAAGAGTGAACCCTACTTAATTAGATTTGATTGGTTATATGAACTACCATGGGGCTTCCCTGATGGCTCAAATGGTAAAGACTCCACCTGCCAATACAGGAGATGTGGGTTTGATCCCTGCATTGGGAAGCTCCCTTGGAGAAGGAAATGTTAACCAACTCCAGTATTCTTGCCTGGGAAATCCTAGGGACAGAGGAGCCTGGTGGGCTATAGTCCATGGGGTCACAAAAGAGTCGGACACGACTGAGCGACTAAACAACAACCTAGACTACAATATTTCATGCAGTAGGACATAAAATTTTATATATTTAATTTCCTTTCCTTTATTAAACATGTATTTTTAAGTGTTTAATGTCAGAAAATATTTACTAAACTATCAAGATAGTAGCCTTGTTACAAAGTCATGTTTAGACTTCAAATCAAGAAATAAAAATTTTCAAACTCCTTTAGTAGAGATCTAAGGTAGAGCCACTATTTTTCATAGTTTTCAAATTTTAGTAAGTTTGCCATAACCAGCCTTTTATTGTAGATAATTAAAAAAAGATTTTATATATAAAGGTCAATATCATTATAATTAGGTACATTTAGACTTCCCAGTTCTGTCTATCCTATTTCTATGATTACCTTACAGTAATATCATAATAAAATAATAATATAAAATGCTAGACAGATCCTTTAGAATAGCCGTCGCACAATTTTTGCTAAAGAAAATGTTTCTGTATATGAGCTAGTATATTTTGTGAGGAGTACACTAACCTCACTTCTTTAACTCTAGAAACTAGAAATTTGTAAAAAAGAAAAACAAGAACCTATACAATAAATGTATTTCACAACCTATATAATAAATGTGTCAAAGATGGCTATTTACTTAGATCGGGGAAGGCAATGGCACCCCACCCCAGCTTTCCGCCCATGGACGGGGAGCCGGTAGGCTCAGAATCGGACACGACTGACTTCACTTCTTTTCACTTTCATACATTGGAGAAGGAAATGGCAACCCACTCTTCTTGCCTGGGTCCCAGGGACAGGGGAGCCTGGTGGCTTCCGCTATGGGGTCGCACAGGCGGACACGACTAAAAGAGAGAGCCTAAATGTTTAAATATACTATAGACTTTGAAAACTTAGGTAAAAAATATTTTAATCTATATGACACAGAAGCACATCTAAAATTTCTGTTTGTTGGAATAAATCTTCCAGTTTGTTATAGTAATTTGACTGAAACAAATATCCAGTTTTTATATGACCAGAGAGCATACCAATCATTTCTCCTGCAGCTCCTTCATCTCCAAATCCATCTCCACTGCCACAGAACAGAGATTTTTCTCCAGTGGGGCTTCCAGAACTATGTTCAAGTAAAAGACCACTGGAATTCAGCAATATGCTGTCATCAAATAAGCTATGTCTTCTGAGAATTTCAGGTTCCTCCCCTAAATAGACATATATCATTAATACTGAGTTAGTCATAGAAAAAATTTTAGGGTTAGAAGCTAGAATTTAGATATCATCTTGTATAGCTCCTCTCATTTTATTTTTTTTTCTTTTTAATCTCAACTTTCTTCTCTTCTATTTTTTATTTTTATTGAAGCATAATTGACAAACAACATTATATTAGTTTCAGATGTATAACATAATGATTCAGTATCTGTATACATTACAAAGAGATCACCACAATAAATCTAGTTAACATCCATCTTACATAGTTACAGAGCTTTTTTCGTGTGATGAGAACTTCTAAAATTTACTCTCTTAGCAACTTTCAAAATATGCAATACAGTTTTATTAACCACAATCACCATGCTGTACATTACATCCCTGAAGGCAGAGATTTTCATTGTGCTGTTCACTGTATTTTCCCCACCACCTAGTAGGTACTCAATAAATATTTGTTGAACAAGCAAAGTAATGAATGTGGGAGAAAGGAAATGTCCTTTAGAATTTGTCAAAGTAATTGTCACTCAGGATTTATTATAACACTAACAACAACAATCAGAGAAAATATACATAAATATAACATATTTTGTTACTTTTATCTTTTGATTGTTCTTATTTGGGGAAATAAAGACTTTAAAATTCAGCAGAAGTTCCAAAAGAGGGTGAAGATTAAAACCTAAGAAATTCTGAAACACTAAATCCAGGTAGTATGATTATTAATTATCTTAAGAAAAGAACAGAAAAACTATTAAAAAAAAATAATGTAGCTAAAGAAGAAGATTGCTGATAATCTCAGACAAAAGTGTATATACAAAAACAGTAGATGGAAAAGGGAACACACAGACAAGAATGGAAATAAATAAGCAGCAGGAGCCTCTAAAGTGCCCAAAAACAAACTACCTAGACCAAGAAAAGACTTAAGACCAACCAAAAAAATCTTTAAAGCAGCATTCAAAGTATAAAACAAAAAGTAATATTAAGAATGATAATACACAGTTAGGGGACAAATGAGGACAACTCAACTTCTATATCAAGAAAACTAATTTTTAAATAGGAAAGGTACAATACAAATACAACACAATAGACATACACTCCCTACTGCCTCTTTCATGTTGATTAGAAATAAGTGCAGAATTCTCATTTAATTTTATTGAGTTCTCATCCTGGAGAAAAAGAAAACATTTTCCACAAGGGAGATCAAGATTTTACATGCTTCTTTGTGGTCGGGAGGAAACTAAAACTCTAAATAAGTAAGAACATAGTTAAGAGTAGGTTGAACATGTAATGAGTTTATTACCGTAACTGGACATTATAAATTTAAAAATTTTAAACTTTAAAAAAGGAGTAAGTAAATATCATAAAATTTCTCAGTTTTAATTTCTAACATGATAACTGTTGTATAACCCATGGAAGCAAGAGTTCTTTGGAGTCCTCAATAACTTGTAAGAGCTTAGGAGGATCATGAGACTGGAAAGTCTGAGAACTATTGTACTTAAGTAAAGACTACTCTATCCCCACCCTAATAAACACAAAAAACAAGCCTCAACAGGATCAACTGACTCAATAGTAACTTAACTGCACAAACTGCCTGTGCAAACAAACGTCAACACTTTACACTTTAGGTCAGGAATATATAGCAACTTTAGGGCAAGGAATATTGTCACAGATAGAGGTTTTATAACAATAAAAAAAAGTACTTCATTAAAAACACATAACAATCCTAAACATATTTGCATATAATTAAAATACATGAAACAAATTTAAAAGAATAAAAATTCAGAATTAAAAATATAGACAAAACTATCATTACAGTTGGAGATTACAACAATCATCTCTCAGAGAACAAACACATACACAAAAAAGATAAGTAAATATAAAGAAGACTTGAAAAACAATCAATTTGTCTTGCCATTTATAGAATAATATTCCCCAAATATCAGAACACATATTCTTTTCAAATATACAAGGATCATTTACCAAGACAGACTATAATGCTAGGCTATAACATTTTAAAAAATTGAAATTATATACAGCAAGTTTTCTAACCATAACAAAACTAGAAATCAATAACCAAAAGGTAACTAGAAAAGCTCCAAATATTTGGAAATCAATACATTTCTAAAAAAATACACAGATCAAAATTAAATTACAAGGGAAATCTGAAATTATTTTGAATTAAATGTTAATAAAAAAAAACACATCAAAATTTGTGAAATGCAGCTAAAACAATGCTTAGAAGGTCTAAAATCAATCATCTAAACTTCTACTTTAAAAAGTTAAAAAAAGTTAAAAAAAAAATTAAACCTAAAGTAAGTGGGAGAGAAATAAAGATAACTCCAAAAATCAATGAAATAGAAAATGAGCAAATACAGAAAAACAGCGAAACCAAAAATTGTTCCTTTAAATGATCAATAAAAGTGATAACCCCCTAGCTAAGGTGATGAACAAAAGAGAAGATGCAAACTACCAATATCAAGAACAAAACACTATGTATAACTACAGCTTTTATAGGATATCAAGGGAATATTGCAAATAACTTTATAGAAATAATTCCAATATTTAGACCAAATGGACAAATTCCTTGAAAGACACAAATTACCAAAAGTTAAATAAAGAACAGGAAATATGAATATTAAAGAAATAAAATTCATATTTCAAAATGTCCCCACAAAGAGAACTCTAGCCCTAGATGACTTCACTGATAAATTGTATCAAACATTTAAGGATGATATCAGTCTCATACAGAAATGGAGCTACTCAAAAACGGAAGACTGTTAATAGGAAGCAGCAAATTCACAGTGTTGGAAATACACATTGGGAGGGAAGCTAAACTTCACTTCCAAAGCTAAGACTGTAGATTCTTTTCACCAGAAATACCACAAGCATTAGTGGCGGAGTCTCATCACATCCTTTTCTTTCCAAACTGGAGTTGGGAATGTATCTAAGTCATGTTAACATCATGTCTATCTTCCCAGACTTATTTTGGACCCACCCATCAGGGTTACCCCAGGAGCTAGAGAGTTTTTTTTTTTCAATACCTGACATCTATGATTTGATTACATTCTGGATATGCAATTCATATGGTATTCTTATTGTATTACTGGAGCATGATAAATTTAATCATTTTATAGCTGGTAAGACTAGGGTTACTGCTATACCTGTCATAACCTTAGAAATGAGATTTTAAAAATAGGACTAGTTGAGTTAGGAAATTATCCCAAAGAGAGACTACTAAAAGTACAAGTCTACCCATTAAATCTTATTTGTAATGATTTTATAGGATATTTGTATTACTTTTTAAAATTGGGAGTTTTAGCAAAAACACAGTAAGAAATTGTTTCCCCAGTCTTCACGAAATAAAGGCAACTATAACTGGTCCTTCATACTGTTCATGGGGTTCTCAAGGCAAGAATACTGAAGTGGTTTGCCATTCCCTTCTCCAGCGGACCGCAAAGAGTCGGACACGACTGAGCGACTGATCTGATCTGATCTGATCTGATAACTGGTCCAGTGTAGTGATTCTCATTAGGCAACAAAACTGTTTTTGGAAACTGGAAAAGACATTGAACCTTTACAACCAGGAACTACTTTATCTGGAGGATACAGGTCATTATACATTCATTCAAACTCACAGAATATGCAACACCAAGAGTAAACCCTAATGTAAACTATGGACTTCGCGAGACAATGGTATGTCAAGGTAGGTTCGTCAATTGTAACAAAGGTACTATTCCGGAGGGAGATATTGATAATGGGAATGTCTATGCATGTGCTGAAGCATGGGAACTCTCTGAACCTTCTGCTCAATTTTGCTATGAGCAGAATTCTGCTGAATTCTGCTATGAATCTGAAACTGCTCTAAAAAACAGTTTCTTTAAAACAAACAAAAACAACAAAAAGATAACAGTAGAGTTACTCTGACTAAAGAATATGGAGCCTAGTTTACTTACTGTCCACTCTCACCCAATGTATTCACATATCCCCGCATCCCCCCAAAGATATCTCCCTCAAAATCACTAAGGTTCTCTCAAATACCATTTACAAACTATTTGTAAGACCTTCTGTGGACTTCATTCTACAAAGTCATGTAAATCAGCACCAGAGAAAATTTTAACCTACCAATCGAGCTATCAGATCAGATCAGTCGCTCAGTCGTGTCCGACTCTTTGCGACCCCATGAACCGCAGCACACCAGGCCTCCCTGTCCATCACCAGCTCCCGGAGGTCACTCAGACTCGCATCCATCGAGTCAGTGATGCCATCCAGCCGTCTCATCCTCTGTCGTCCCCTTCTCCTCCTGCCCTCAATCCCTCCCAGCATCAGAGTCTTCTCCAATGAGTCAACTCTTCGCATGAGGTGGCCAAAATACTGGAGTTTCAGCTTTAGCATCATTCCTTCTAAAGAAATTCCAGGATTGATCTCCTTCAAAATGGACTGGTTGGATCTTCTTGCAGTCCAAGGGACTCTCAAGAGTCTTCTTCAACACCACAGTTCAAAAGCATCAATTCTTCGGCGCTCAGCCTTCTTCACAGTCCAGCTCTCACATCCATACATGACCACAGGAAAGACCATAGCCTTGACTAGGCGAACTTTTGTTGGCAAAGTGATGTCTCTGCTTTTGAATATGCTATCTAGGTTGGTCATAACTTTCCTTCCAAGGAGCAAGCATCTTTTACTTTCATGGCTGCAGTCACCATCTGCAGTGATTTTGGAGCCCAGAAAAACAAAGTCTGACACTGTTTCCACTGTTTCCCCATCTATTTCCCATGAAGTGATGGGACCAGATGCCATGATCTTCGTTTTTCTGAATGTTGAGCTTTAAGCCAACCTTTTCACTCTCCACTTTCACTTTCATCAAGAGGCTTTTTAGCCCCTCTTCACTTTCTGCCATAAGAGTGGTGTCATCTGTATATCTGAGGTTATTGATATTTCTCCCAGCAATCTTGATTCCAACTTGTGTTTCTTCCAGTCCAGCATTTCTCATGATGTACTCTGCATATAAGTTAAATAAACATGGTGACAATATGCAGCCTTGACGTACTCCTTTTCCTATTTGGAACCAGTCTGTTGTTCCATGTCCAGTTCTAACTGTTGCTTCCTGACCTGCATACAGATTTCTGTTCTCATCTTTGTGTCTGACTTTTTGCGATCCCATGGACTGTAGCCTGCCAGGCTCCTCTGTCCATGGGATTCTCCAGGCAAGAATACTGGAGTGGGCTGCCATTTCCTTCTCCAGGGGATCTTCCCAACCCAGAGATCGAACCCGGGTCTCCCACACTGTAGGCAAATGCTTTATCCTCTGAGCCACCAGGGAATCCCAGATTTCTTAAGAGGCAGATCAGGTGGTCTGGTATTCCCATCTCTTTCAGAATTTTCCACAGTTTATTGTGATCCACACAGTCAAAGGCTTTGGCATAGTCAATAAAGCAGAAATAGATGTTTTTCTGGAACTCTCTTGCTTTTTCCATGGTCCAGCGGATGTTGCCAATTTGATCTCTGGTTCCTCTGCCTTTTCTAAAACCAGCTTGAGCATCAGGAAGTTCACGGTTCACATATTGCTGAAGCCTGGCTTGGAGAATTTTGAGCATTACTTTACTAGTGTGTGAGATGAGTGCAATTGTTCGGTAGTTTGAGCACTCCTTGGCATTGCCTTTCTTTGGGATTGGGATGAAAACTGACCTTTTCCAATCTTGTGGCCACTGCTGAGTTTTCCAAATTTGCTGGCATATTGAGTGCAGCACTTTCACAGCATCATCATTCAGGACTTGGAATAGCTCCACTGGAATTCCATCACCTCCATTAGCTTTGTTCGTAGTGATGCTTTCTAAGGCCCATTTGACTTCACATTCCAAGATGTCTGGCTCTAGGTCAGTGATCACATCATCATGATTATCTAGGTCTTGAAGCTCTTTTTTGTACAGTTCTTCTGTGGATTCTTGCCACCTCTTCTTAATATCTTTTGCTTCTGTTAGGTCCACACCATCTCTGTCCTTTATCGTGCCCATCTTTGCATGAAATGTTCCTTTGGTATCTCTGATTTTCTTGACGAGATCCCTAGTCTTTCCCATTCTGTTGTTTTCCTCTATTTCTTTGCATTGATCACTGAAGAAGGCTTTCTTATCTCTTCTTGCTATTCTTTGGAACTCTGCATTTAGATGTTTATATCTTTCCTTTTCTCCTTTGCTTTTCGCTTCTCTTCTTTTCACAGCTATTTGTAAGGCCTCCCCAGACAGCCATTTTGCTTTTTTGCATTGCTTTTCCATGGGGATGGTCTTGATCCCTGTCTCCTGTACAATGTCACGAACCTCATTCCATAGTTCATCAGGCACTCTATCTATCAGATCTAGGCCAGACACCCTGAATGTCGGACATGCCATATGGAATTGGGGAATGGCGACATTAAAGATCTTGTCTTTAAAGTAAAGAAAATGGAAAGTATAATGTCCTTCCATATAGCCTGATGTTGTAGAGAATGTGGTAAAACTTGTATATTAATATACCCAGCCTGGGCTGATGATTGGAAATTCATCAACTACTCCAGGTCCTTGAACTTCTTCCACATCACCTTTAGCATTTGTTATTCTCCAAAAACGACTGTCTAACTGATAAGCCTTTTCAGGAAGGGCGTCTTTTGACATTTCAATCCTGATTCGGTATGTGAAGAAATAATGGGGTAGATGTACAGAGCTAAGTTCTGGCAGGAATGATGTGGAAACTGAAACTGTAATATCCCCAGTCGTCGCTACACACTCTGGATCATGAACATATCTGAAAATTTGGTCTCTGATGATAGGGAAGCTACCTGATACAACACTGTTGACATAAGAAGTAAACCAGTCAGTAAAAGTAACACCTATGATAAACATGTCAATAGCAGCTGGATTCCGAGCCATTTGGTCTGGACATTGGTAGGAGACTTCATTTTTGTTTCGGCCCTCCACAGCTTCCACTGCTATGTACTGACTCAAACCAGTGTGTATGCAAAAAGTTAAAGGGAGACAGTATTTCAGTCCCTGTCTCTGCTGGAAGCCTCCAGCAGCCGTGTCAACATCTAACAAATCCTCAGAACGGTAGTGATTAGACAGTGCCATGCTTCCCAACAACCCAGGAACAACTAACTTCTGCCATTGTGGATACGATAGGAACACCGATAATCATCAGGAAGCTTGCAGCCGATCTGAGATTCCACAGGGTCTAGGTCTTCCTCTCGAGCACCCTCTTTCAGAGATAAAACCATCTGAGGACATCTGGGTTCCAAGTATTTCTTGAGATCATCCCAGGTTTTTTTAATAGCAGCATAATGGTCAATATATCTTCCTACATCAGAGTAAGTATCAATGAAGAGGGATTTCCAACACTGGTTCTTCTGTGTTTTCTCTTCCTCGGATATCAGCCAGTATTTTTTGCAATGTCTTCTCCACAGCAGATCATGACTTGATAGCTGGCTGAGTCTTCAACTGACATAGCAACAGTTGATTAGGTCCCGGTAGTCCAAGAAGGATAAGATGAGGAGCAGGGGGTCGGTGGGCAGCGATTCTAGGGTCAGGGGTGCAGACTCGGTATCCATGGCCGCCATCTTGCCTGGCCCGGTGCAGGCCTTGCTCCTCTCATTTTGTAGATGAGAAAAATGATATCGAAAAATTTACTTGAATTATTCAAAGAAGACAAACAGATGGCCAGTAGGCACACAAAAAGATTCTCAACATCACTAATTATTAGAGAAATGAAAATCAAAACTACAATGAGGTACCACCTCACATTGTCAGAATGGCTGTCATTAAAAAGTCAACAAATACTTTCATTTGTAAAATGGATAGCTAATGAGAAGGTGTTGTACAACACAGGGAGTCCAGCCTGGCACTCTGCGATGACCTATAGGAGTGGGATGGGGGGGGGGGGAGGGAGGCTCAAGATGGAGGGGATATATGTATATTTTGCCTGATTTGTGTCGTTGTACAGGGACTTCCCTGGTGGCTCAGATGGTAAAGACTCCACCTGCCATGCAGGATACCTGGGTTTGATCCCTGGGTCGGAAAGATCCTCTGGAGAAGGGAACGGCTACCCATTCCAGTATTCTGGCCTGGAGAATTCCATGGACTGTATAGTACATGGGGTCGCAAAGAGTCAGACATGACTGAGTGACTTTCACTTCACTTCATGTCACCACCAACCCTTGTAGCCCTGGTGTCCTCATCTGTAAGCAGGTGTTTAGTGGCCTGAGACTCTGAGCTCAGATAATCAGACTTTCATTTCCAGGGCCCTACCTTGGACAAGTGCTTCAACAACCATATCAACTTCCTAGAGGTGCTGGGGGGATGAAAGCAGTTATTGTGGAGGTTCAGGGCAGTGCCCACACACTGTCAGCACCCTTCCAAAAGGCTCCCTGGAATTTCCCTGGTGTTTCAGTGGCTAGGACTCCATGGGCACAATGCAAGGGGCCTCGTTGGGCCATCCCTGATTGGGGAACTAAATACTGCATGCTACAACTAAGACCCAGAGCAGCCAAGTGAATAAACATTTACAAAATGCTCCTTGGAACCCTGGTTCAGCCACTTACTAGCACCATGACGTTGGGGAAAATCACTTAAAACCTCACTGTGCTTTGAAATTTGACAAACTCTTGAGAAGCATTTTCTGCCTCCTGCTGGTTGTGGATGCATTTTCCGCCAAAAAAGTTGTTAAGATGCTTGAAGAAGTGGTGGTCGGTTGGTGAGAGTTCAGGTGAATATGGTGGATGAGGCAAAACTTAATTAAGTTTTTGTTCAACTTTTGAAGTGTTGGTTGTGTGATATGTGGTCGGGCATTGTTGTGGAGAATAACTGTGTCCTTTCTGTTGACCAATGCCGGCTGTATGTGTTGAAGTTTTTGGTGCATCTCGTCTTTTTACTGAGTGTACTTCTCAGATGTAATGGTTTCACCAGGATACAGAAAGCTGTGGCAGCAGGCCACCAAACAGTGACCATGACCTTTTTATGGTGCAAGTTTGACTTTGAGAAGTGTTTTGGAGCCTCTTGGTCCAACCACTGAGCTAGTCATTGCCGGTTGTTGTATAAAATCCACTTTTCATCACGTCACAATCTGATCGAGAAATGGTTCCTTGTTGCACAGACTAAGAGAAGATGACACTTCAAAATGATCATTTTTTTTTGATTTTCAGTCAGCTCATGAAGTACCAAGTTTATGAGGTACCCACTTACTGAGGTTTTCACCTTTCCAATTTGCTTCAAATGCTGAATGACCATAGAACGGTCAATGGTCACTTGGCAACGGTCAATTGGCAACTTTTCACATAGCTGTATGAGGATCAGCTTCAATGATTTTCTCAATTGTTGTTATTCAGTTGCTTAGTTGTGTCCAACTCTTTGTGACTCCATGGACTGCAGCACGGCCAGGCTCCCTGTCCTTCACTATCTCCCAGAATTTGTGCAAACTCATGTCCATTGAGTCAATGAAGCCATCCAACCATCTCATCCTCTGTTACCTCCTTCTTCTCCTTCCCTCAATCTTTCCCAGCATCAGGGTCTTTTCCAGTGAGTCAGCTCTTTGCATCAAGTGGCCAAAGTATTGGAGCTTCAGCTTCAGCATCCTCTCAATTGGTCATTGTCAACTTCCAATGGCCAGCTTCTGCGCTCCCTATCTTCACTTCATCTCCTCTCCTCTATAAAACTTCTTGAACCATCACTGCACTGTACATTCATTAGCAGTTTATAGGCCAAGCATGTTGTTGATGTTGTGAGTTGTCTCCACTGATTTACAACCCATTTTGAACTCAAATAAGAAAATTGCTCTAATTTGCTTTTTCTAATGTAATTTCCCTAGTCTAAAATAAGTATAAAATAAAAAGCAAGTAATAAGTCATTAGCCAAAAAAAAAAACCCACACAAAGCAAGAAATGAGCATTAAAATGATATATGATATAACCACATTTATTTTAGAATGTATGCCAATGTCAAACAGCAAAGTTCAACAACACAAAACTGCAATTACTTTCACACCAACCTAATACTCAGCCATTAAAAAAGAACAAAATAATGCCATTTGCAGCAACATGAATGAAACTAGAGATTATCATACTATGTGAAGTAAGTCAGAAAAAGAAAGACATATGCCATACGATATCATTTGTATGTGGAATCTAAAATATGGCTCAAATGAACCTACCTACAACACAAAAATAGACTCACAGATACAGAGATCAGACTTGTGGTTGCTGATCTCTTCCCACAAGGGAAGAGAGAAGGAGAGAGATAGACTGGAAATTTGGGGTTGGTAGATGCAAACTATTACATTTAGAATGGATAAACAACAAAGTCCTACTGTACAGCACAGGGCACTACATCCAATCTCTTGGGGTTAAACCATAATGGAAAAGAATATATATATATATATATATATAAAAGAAGAAGGTATATAAACGTAAGGGCTTCCCAGGTGGCTCATTGGTAAAGAATCCACCTGCAATGCAGGAGATGTAGGTTTGATCCCTGGGTCAGGAAGATCCCCTGGAGAAGGAAATGGCAACTCACTCCAGCATTCTTGCCTGAGAAATCCCACGGACAAAGGAGCCTGGCAGGCTACAGTCCATGTGGGGTGGCAAGAGAGTCAGACATGACTTAGTGATTAAACAACAAAAGTCTATATGTGTAAAACTGAGTCACTTGGCTATACAGCAGAGATTGGCACAACACTGTAAATCAACTATACTTCAATAAAAAAGAAAAACTTATTTGAATTATTCAAGTAATTTCATTCTGCTAATCAGTAAAGACCAGATTTCTAGTCTAATGCTTTTCCCAATAAAATGAGGAAAAACTGCCAAAATACTAGGATTGAGTTTTTAGTGGTGGTACAGTTTAGTAACTTCCCAGAAAATTATTATTGGCAGTAGAATTATTTATTCTACTTTAGGTGGGTCATATCCTGCTTGATCAAGTATTATTTCATATTATTTCAAGGACATTGGAGCTTCAGTTGCTTAAGTTGTTAGTCCAAAATGCTGCTGCTGCTGCTAAGTCACTTTAGTCATGTCCGACTCTGTGCGACCCCATGGGCTGCAGCCCACCAGGCTCCTCCGTCCATGGGATTTTCCAGGCAAGAGTACTGGAGTGGGGTGCCATTGCCTTCTCTGTAGTCCAAAATGAGGGTTTGGAAAATAAGGAGTATGTTTGCCTTCAATATAATGGAAAAGTATGTAGACTATTAAAGAATGGGCTTACAACATTATTTAGTATTTATTGAATGACTAGATATTAGGCAATATGCTAGAGGTTGGAGATACAGCAGTAAAAAAGACAAAACAAGGTCAGCTGGGACTTCCCCAGTGGTCCAGTGGTTAAGAATTTTCCTGCCAATGCTGGGGACATGGGTTCAATCCCTGGTACAGGAAGATCCCACATGCTGTGCGGCAACTAAGCCAAGCACCACAACTACTGAAGCCTGCACTCCCTAGAGCCCGTGCTCCACAACAAGAGAAGCCATCACAATGAGAAGCCTGTTCACCTCAACGAAGAGTAGCCCCCGCTTGCTATAACTAGAAAAAGCTTGCATGGCAACGAAGACCCAGTGCAGCCAAAAATAAATAAATGAGTAAATGTGTGCACATGTCCAACTCTCTGCCACCCCGTGAAACTGCAGCCCTCCAGGTTCCTTTGTCCATGGGATTTTCATGACAAGAATACTGGAGGTGGTTGCCATGCCCTCCTCCTAGGGATCTTCCCAATCCAGGGAACAAACCCAATTCTCCTGCGTCTCCTGCATTGCAGCTGGATTCTTTACTGCTGAAATACCGTGGAAGCCCAAATAAGTAAATAAATCTTAAAAAAGAACACCTGGTAAGCTAATATAAACTGAGTGCTTATTATGTGCATTATATTATGTAGTGAAGTGAAGTGAAGTCGCTCAGTGGTGTCTGACTCTTTGCAATCCCGTGGACTGTAGCCCACCAGGCTCCTCCGTCCATGGGATTACTCTGGGCAAGCATACTGGAGTGGGTTGCCATTTCCTTCTCCAGGGGATCTTCCCGACCCAGGGATCGAACCCAGGTCTCCCACATTGCAGGCAGACGCTTTAACCTCTAAGCCACCAGGGGAGCCTGTAATAATATCCTCTACTACATAATATATAGTAGAGGATACTATTACAGTCCTCATTGTACAGACAAGGAAATATCCACAGAAAGGTTTTATAACTTACCCACAGCCATACCGTAATAAGTGATAGAGCCAGGATCTGAACCCAGCAAAGATAGTCTTCGTATCAGTGTTAGAATTCTGCCAAAATGGAGACTTATGACAGAAAATTCCTAAGACACTGACAGCAGCAGATAAAATGAACTTCCTGCTTCAAACAGACCTGCTTCCAGATTGACTGTCAGTACATGCATATACTTTCCCTTTCTTGAGTTTGAGTCTCTTGGTCCAGAAGCCTGAACCTCAGAGATGAGAGTCTAGCAGTCCGAAATCCTAGAGGTTAGAGGTTGGTCCTCTCTTCCCGTCATCTAACAACCCACATTAATGCTAATTAATAAAGAAAATCATGAAATATCACTGGAAGACCTACATCTCTTCTAGAAAGAAAGAGCTAAAAAAAGGCAACTTTCACTGTACTGGACTGAAGATTTGCTCAATAGAAGAGATTAACTTTTCCAAAGAACTAAAAATATTGTTCTCATCTTCCAGGTACACCTTGATAGCCTCCAAAAGAAAAATTGGTCTTGATCAATACAACAATAACATTTATGAACAGTACTATATTCTGAGCACTGAGCATCACGAGAACCTGAGATTACATCAAAAAATTAAGGAAACAGTCTTGGGGTCACTCTTATTTTATAATCCAGAATAGGATGAAATAATATTAAACATTTCTTAGAGGACATTAGGTTTGAGCTAGTGTTTGAAGGAGAGAAAAGTGCCTTATTGGCAGAAAGTACTGAAGGAGAAAATAAGGGAAATAACTCTATGATGTTGCTAGTGATATCCAAATTTTATGAATAGGGCAGTAAGGCTCAGATGAGCTAGGTGATCTGCCCAATATCACCCAGCAAATCAACAGAGGAAGCTCAGATTCAAACCCAGGTCTATCAGTCTACTCTGAAGATACTCTTCCCACCTTCTTGAACTGTAGAGGAAGACAGAACTGAGAACAATTAAATTGTATTGGGTGACTGGTAAGACATTTGCTTGACTGGAGCAAACAGTCTGTATTAAGGTAAAATAAAGTTAATAGAATAAAGATGATGATAAACTGGTAGAATAGGCAGAAGTGTCTATCAGTTAGTTATAGGGACCCAAGGCACTTAAGAGAAATGTGACGTGAAAAAAAAAAGGAATTTAAGAACAATTGCTCTTGCACAGATGTATAAAATGTGGGAAGAGACTGAGAGACATGTCCAACTTTCTAAAAAAAAAAACTGACACTGGAATGAAGCTTATAGAAAGCATAGTTAAAAGTGATCCTAAAGTTTCAGGGCTGAAGAGCATTTACAGGGAAATGTACATAGAGTGTCTTAGGCAGTAAGAACTATGATTAACTCTGCCAATGTGTTAGATTTCAAGGTTTGGGGTAACAGCCAGTAAGAGATGTGTGCTACTCAAAGTAGGGTCTGTGGACGGTGATGATCCACAACAGAGTAAATATACAAATTAGAGGTAAACGTTTACAAAGTTTTAACATAACGTCATAGAGTAATTTTATATATGTTGGATCTAATAACAAAAACGTGAGGCTTATACGTTGATTTAAATTTTTTTTAAGTTTTCTAGTAATTCATTTTATTATATTTTACAAAAGTATCACTCCATGACAGATCAGAAATTGACAAAGTATAAAGTTGGTCTTTCGCCATAGCTCATTTGAGAAACACAGCTATAGACCATAAGAGTTATGGAAGAAGAGTCAGGATGAAAAGTGGAGGTTACGATGTAGCTCAAGCATTACTACCCTGACCACCCTCCTCCATCTAAGACAGGTTTAGGCCTTCCTTTTCCTATGCTCACTGCTTTGAGCATTAAGAAAATTGAAGATGAATATGACACAGATCTTACTCTCATGGATTTTTCAGAATAATACAAACCAATATAATAAATGTCATAATACAAGTCAGAGTGTTAAATGCCACAAAAAAGAACAAATACTATAAAGTTAAATTACACCACATAACTTCAGTTCGAAAATACATTAGTTTCTATTTCCCAATCAATATATATTTAGTGTGTATTTCCTCCTCATTCCCAAGCTATTTTAAAACCTTGTTATTGATAAAATATTTAAAAGAAATATAAAAGACTCTGTATGCAGCACATATATAAAGCCTTGTATACATGTTAACTGTAACAACTGTTTATTTGTATGTCTCTCTCCCAGCCTGAAGTTCCTTGAAGGCAGGAAATATTTCTTTAAACTCTGTATTGCCCAGCCTGTGACAGTATCTGACATATAGTAGATATTCAATAAATGGTTGTACACTGAGAAGGGAAATAAAGGTTAAGACTGAGTCTTGGCATTTGACACTTATAGTAGAAAAAGGCAAAGATAAACTCATTGCAGGGATTAAATCTATATATCAAAAATTCATTCTACAGATAGTTCTACTGGCATAGAAGTAGCTTTGGCATTGTTTTATTTATACAACAAAATGAAAACATAACTGATTATGACTTGTAGTTTTAGTTTCTCAAATATTCTCACCAAAGCTTCCAGCGTGGAAAAGTAGATCATTGCCATAATCTTCTCTAAGTGTGATTTCTTCTGGTTTGCTTTGGTTCTGAATATAGCATTCTGAAACATCAATAGCACTATGGAGAAATACAAGATTGAGGAAAACGTGAACAGAACACAGTGATTCTACAGTATACTGAAAAACAAACAAAATCCTTTAAAAAACAGGTTTTATTACAAAAATAAAGGAGAATTTTCTCAACAGTATTACTTATAAACATTTAGTTTATTATACATGCATATCATCTTCAGGTTGTCAAATCCAACCAGCAATTCTCAATCCTTATTTTACTTACCATAATCAACAGCATTTGAAATAGATGTTCACTCTCTTCCTCACGGAACACGTTCTCCTCTTGACCTCTGCTATAACTACTGACTGCTGCTACACTACTGTATCTTGACTTTCTTCTTGCCTGATTGGTTGCTCCTTTTCCATCTCCTTTATTAGTTCTTCCTCATCTCCCAGATTATTAACTAATAGGAATGACTCAATATTCAGTCTTCAGATAGCTCTCGTCCCCCCACTTTCTCTCCTTCCTTCCCCTCTCTTTAAAATCTACACTTATTCCTTTAGGGATCTCTTATGACTTATGGTTAAAGTTCCATCCACATATTGAGAGAGTCAGTTCCTAGGCAGGTTGATGTCTGGGTTCCCTGAGGAGGAGAAAGGGGTCTGAGGCTCTCAAGGAGTAGAAAGGACAAACTTTTTTTCTCTACATTCCTTAGTCTTATGCTATGCTATGCTATGCTAAGTCACTTCAGTCATGTCCAACTCTGTGTGATCCCATAGACGGCACCCCACCAGTCTTCCCCATCCCTGGGATTCTCCAGGCAAGAACACTGGAGAGGGTTGCCATTTCCTTCTCCAGTGCATGAAAGTGAAAAGAGGAAGTGAAGTTGCTCAGTCATGTCCGACTCTTAGCGACCCATGGACTGCAGCCTACCAGGCTCCTCCGTCCGTGGGATTTTCCAGGCAAGAGTACTGGAGTGGGGTGCCATTGCCTTCTCCGTTCCTTAGTCTTAGTCACATAAAATGTTTTTTTCTTTAAGCCGGGAACTGATGATTACACAACTCAGTTTAAACTGTACTAGGGATTATATAACAACAATGCATCCTGCTTGAGGACAGTTTCTCCTTCCTAAAAACCTTCTGACTAATCCTGATATCTTAAAATGTAAATTATGGAAGTGGGTCTAGTAGGATCTTCTATTGTTAAATTCTAATCCTGTTATCCTAAAGCGTAAATTGTGGGAGTGGATCTGGTAAAATTTTCACAAACTTGAGACACTCTTTTGATTTATTGTAATAACTAATTAAAAAGTATGTAATTCCCTTGCTGAAGGCTAGTGAGTGGGGCATTCTCAGCCCCCTTCTGATGTCTATGTCAGGTTTCTCTGTTCCTTTTCACTTTAATAAAACTCTGCTATACAAAAGCTCTTGAGTGATCAAGCCCTGTCCCTGGTCCAGGAAGTTAAATCTTCTTTGGAGATCACGAATCTGACACTGTTCACCGTAAGCTATCAATATTCACAACTCTCAAATTTATATATCCCATCAAACATCTTTCCTGAATTTCAGACCCACATATTCAAGTACTTATCTGCTCTCTTGGATGTGTAACAGTCATCTCAAAACATGTCCAAAAGCTAATTTACTTTCCTTTACCTTGCCCCTTTAAGCTTGCCATTCTCTGCTGCTACTGCTGCTAAGTTGCTTCATTTGTGTCCGACTCTGTGCGACCCCATAGATGGCAGCCCACCAGGCTCCAACGTCCCTGGGATTCTCCAGGCAAGAACACTGGAGAAGGTTGCCATTTCCTTCTCCAATGCATGAAAGTGAAAAGTGAAAGTGAAGTCGCTCAGTCATGTCCAACTCTTCGTGACCCCATGGTCTGCAGCCTACCAGGCTAGTTATCCTAATTTTCTTAATCGGATAACTCCATTCTCATACCAGAAATCATACAGTCAATCTCACTTCTCTCTTTCTCTTAGATCAGATCAGATCAGATCAGTCGCTCAGTCGTGTCCGACTCTTTGCGACCCCATGAACCGCAGCACGCCAGGCCTCCCTGTCCATCACCAGCTCCCGGAGGTCACTCAGACTCGCATCCATCGAGTCAGTGATGCCATCCAGCCATCTCATCCTCTGTCGTCCCCTTCTCCTCCTGCCCTCTTAAAGCCATATCAAATCCTTAGGAAACACCATCTGCGTAAAATGAAGACTAAAAGCTGATCACAGAGACTGCCATCTCTCATCTAATTTCTTACTGCAATAATTTTTTCACAGGCTCTCTGCTTCCTCCCTTTCCCTCTTATAGTAAGTAGCCAGAGGGAAGCATGTTGAAGTCAAGTCAGATCCAGTCACTTAATCTGTTCAAAACCCTCCTGTGCTCCCCATCTGAGTAAAAGTCCTTATTACAGCCTACAACACCCTCTGTCATCTGCACCTCAGCTACTTCTCTGACCTCATATCCTACCCCTTGGGCCTTTCATTTACTCCACTCCAGACTCACTTGCCTCCTTGCTGTTCTTTGAACAGATCCAACATGCTCTGCCTTAGAGTTTTTTCATTTGATTTACGTGGAACTTTCTTTCCCACATTAGTGAATAATTTGTTACTTCATTTCTTTCAGGTTTCTGTTCAGAGCTTATCAGTAAAGCCTTTCTAGACCTTTCTGATACTTTATTTTCTATTTCTCTCCATAATGTTGATCATCTCCTAGTATATTGTGTATTTACTTGTTTTATTATCCATCTCTCCCCAACTAAAACATAAGATTCATGTAACCAGGAACAGTGTTTTATTCACTGTTACCTCTTCAGTGCCTATAACAGTGCTTGGCATATGGAAGGCACTCAACAAATATTGAATGAATGACTGTACTGTTAATATTGCAAACCATATTCAGCAAACATAATGATACATTTTTGGTGTTCTACTTTGAAATTTCACACTAAATTTAAGTCTTTGTCAACTACATGAGTAATTCAGCTATTAACTATGTTCTATTTGTGTTCGTGAAATCTAAAAATGTAAACAATAAATTACCAGGAAAATCAAATTGAAGGAAAAGAAATAAAATAATTTACTTCATAGTCTGGGTGTCAAAATCATGAAATTCTTCAGGCAATGTGATAGTACTGTATGCTGCTTCAAAACTCTCCTTTGGAAGGTCAACCAATCCTGAAAATGATAAAAAAAAATAAAAAGAAACAAAAAATACCCCACATTCAATAAACTAAATCTCTACTTTCTCTCACTGGACTGTTTAGTCTCCTAACTCATTTCCCTGTATCTGCTCCTACCCATCTTCAGTGCATTCTCTACAAAATGGCCAGAGTGATATATTAAATACATAATTAGGTCAGATCACCCTCAAACTTAAAATGACTCAGTGACTTCCCTAGTGCACTTAAATAAAATTTAGGCCCTGTAACCCTACAAAATCTATAGGCATGATCTAACAACACTTGGCGTTACTCACTCTACTCCAAACATACTGGTCTTTTGTGCTTTCCGAATGAGTCAAGCACTTTACTACCTCAAGGCCTTTGTTCTTGCAGTTCCTTCTGCCCAGAATGCTATTCCTTTAGGGATGTCTTATATGGCTGGATACTTCTCATTCTTCAAGTCTAAGCTTAAATTCTATTTACTCAGAAATGCTTTTCCCAACTTGCCTAACTAAAATACATGTCTGTTATTTTCTGTGGTAGTACTCTTTATATTCCTTCATAGAATAATCTATAATCATTATAATAATTAAAAAATTTCTTTTTCATTATCTGACACTTCCTCACTAGGCCAAAAGGGACACTGTCTTGTCTTTGTACACCAGAACCTAACATAGTGTTTCACACCAAGTATGAGCTCAATAAATATTTATGGAATATATAAGTGAACCACATTTGACCACATTTGATATGATTATAACTCTATCTAGAGGTTCTTCAAATATTTTAAACAAAGAAAAAAAACCAAACCTTGTCAATCTTGATTCACCAATACTAATTGAGGGAACACTATTTACATGGGACTGAGACAAGTACTATAAGTGATTCAAATAAATATCACAAAGATATTGCCTTCAAGGAGCTTGCAGACTGGTGTGAGGCAAGGTCTGTACTTAAATAAACATAATACAAGGTGGAAAATGATGAAAGTCTAAAAATAAAATTAAATTAAAAGTTGAAGACATTCTACGTATGACACATATAAATCTCAAGCACTTTGGAATGCCTAGAGATTTTCTATAACATTTCATAAATAGTGTGCTACTTAAGAGTCTTCAGAATTCTGAAAACAATGACAATTATTGATACCTGGGTTCTATCAATACATTATTTCTAATTTATCTCATAAAGGCAAAAACAGATATGGCAAACAAAGAAACCCATTAAAACTGAATATCAGAGTTTCTTATACAACTGTGGTAGCTTTAATATATTTCTTATACAACTGTGCTAGCTTTAAATATATTTCTTATGTAAATATGCAAGAACATTTCAAGTTTTTGAAAGTATAACCTCTTGCCACAAACACAGTAAAAGAGCAAGGAAAATAATATAATTTGTTCTTAACCATGGAAACTAAGTTTCAGTCAAAAGGAAGTTTTCCATTCATTATACCCACCCTGGAATTATAGAGTATCAACAATTAAAAGAGCCCACTCAAACTAAAAATGCAAAAGGGAAAAAAAAATAAGTGAGACAAATCAATATTGCACTTATACCTGGGCGAAATGTCATCTTCATTTTAAGCAAGGCTTCACTGCAATCTGCCAAAAGATATTTTGCCTTCCTATTATAGATTCGAACAACTCCCAAAAGAAGGTGTCCTGAAGTTCGCAGTGCAATTTTCACCTTTCAATAATTTTAAAAGTATTAGAATATTAAAAATTAGATTTATAAACTTGTTCTTTGAAAATTATAAAATTATAAGAATTTCTTCTCTTTAAAAAGCAGATATTTTGTATTCTTATTTAAAGTAAATCATTTACTTTTACTTTGTAAAATGATTAACTTTTTTATTCATTGACGATAATCTAATGTGGCATTTAAATGAAACATACTATTGTTGATTTTATGAAAACAACATAAACTTTGCAGTCAGGCAGACTTGGGTTCAAGCCTTGGCTCAATTGCTGAGGCTAAGTCATTTAACCTTCCTGAATTTCAAATTACTAATAATGACTACAATTTATTATATACTTGTTTTGTGCCAGGAATTATCTCAGGAGCTTTTCATACATCAATTTATTTAATTTTGACAACAACCTTTATTTACAGAAGAAAAAACTGAGACTCTGACATGACAAACAGCATGCCTAAGTAACAAAACTAGTAAACGATGGAGCAGAAATTAAATTTGACCAATTCAGAAGTTCATGCTCTTAAATACCACATTCACTGAGGTTAAGCAAACTAAAAAAAATTAAAGTCTAGCCCAGTGCCTGGCACATGGTAAGTTTTCAATATATAATTGAATATATATTATATATTGAGTATTATTGAATATTATATATTGAATATATAATCCATAATTCATCCTCTTAAGAAGAAAAATACCTAACCTATACAAATATTAAAATAATATTTTAATACAAATTCTAGTAACTTGTAACTGTTTTATAATGAATATCAGATCAGATCAAATCAGATCACATCAGTTGCTCAGTTGTGTCCGACTCTTTGCGACCCCATGAATCTCAGCACGCCAGGCCTCCCTGTCCATCACCAACTCCCGGGGGTCACTCAGACTCACATCCATCTAGTCAATGGATGGATCTCATCCATTGTCGTCTCATCTCATCCTCTGTCGTCCCCTTCTCCTCCTGCCCCCAATCCCTCCCAGCATCAGAGTTTTCTCCAATGAGTCAACTCTTCGCATGAGGTGGCCAAAATACTGGAGTTTCAGCTTCAGCATCATTCCTTCCAAAGAAATCCCAGGGCTGATCTCCTTCAGAATGTACTGGTTGGATCTCCTTGCAGTCTAAGGGACTCTCAAGAGTCTTCTCCAACACCACAGTTAATGAAGTTTTCACATATCTTTTTATTTATACGCAATCCTCCTTTCCTTCTACTTTCCCTATTCATTCACTCATTATTTTTCTAAGAAATAGTCACTTGGTACCTACTATGTATATAAAATTTTGTTAGCGAATAAGAAATAATCACAAAATAGTTATAAAGCATGGCCTTTATCCTTCAGGATCCAATCTATTTATGATAAACATATTAAAAAGTTAATTACCAATAGAAACCAATATATGTTTATTTTCAGATGATAAATGCTTAGGAATTTAAAAAAAAGAAAACCATTTGAGTAGTAAAACTTCCTAGGAAATACATTGCATGGTATAATGTCTTTTAATTCCTTTCCTCTCCATAAGTCAAAGTAAATACATCCTATAATTTCAATAACGTACCTTAGGAGAAAGAATTTTTTCAATGGTTATCTCTAGATTACATTCAAATACATGGGCCTTTGTGAGTTTCTTCTCCCAGTGAGCTGCAAGCCAGATTTTGGCCAATGGCCCTCGCTTACTCATAAGCACATGTGTATAGAACATGTTGCCTGTATTCCTTAGTAATATTTAATAAACTGGAGAGAATATGAAAAGATATTTAAATTTGAATATAAAACACTTTTAGTCCTATTTTACAGTAAGCAAAACCATTTCTCGTTAATTCTATAACATATTAACTTCTAATAGATTACTCAATTCAAATTATTTTCTTGTAAAAAGAAACTGCTTTAAAATACAAAACTATAAACTAATGACAGAACTCTATTAATAAACTGTGTATAGCACCTGGTTTAAATGTATTCTGATCACTGAGCACTTCTTACATTTTACATATACTATATAAAGGATTTGAATTCTAAGAGCTTGGCAGGCTACAGTCCATAGGGTCACAAAGAGTCAGACAAGCAACTTAGCACACACACGTGGTCAAATAAATAGAGAAGGAAGACTGGCCCGGTTGGGGGGTGGGAGGGGGCGGGAACAGGAAATGGAAATAGGGGGAAAATAGGGGGAAAGCAACAGAAAAACACAAGGTGGAAAAAACTAAGAAAAGCAAACACAGGTAACCGCTTTTCTAAAACTTGAGTTTGGGAAGTGTCAGATCATTGATTTATATCCAGGTATTGAATTTCTTTGTTTTCTTTAAGATACTATGGTTTACTCAATGATGTATTAATTTATGAAGTTAAAATAATGGAAATCCAAAGGACCATAAAGTAGAAAAACTAAGAAAACAAGAGACTACAGAAAAAGAATCAGAAGAGAAGAACAAAAAAGAATCGGATTTAAATGTTTTGAAATAAGAATCCTAAAAGAACACCTTCACTTAAAGGTAAAAAATGTATGCACATTTCTACAAACTGAACTATTCTCAGTAATATCATAAGGCTCCATTATTAGCAAAGGAATGTCAGGACACCTTGATTGACTTACAAAGAATCAAGTTATTGCTTACATATAAGTAATCTTAACCTACCACTAGAAAAGCACCCTTTTGCTTCTTACTTAAAGTTCCAATAAAAGGGAAAACTGAACCAAAATAAATACAAAAACAAAATCAGCCACAGAATTAAAAACTCAGGTGATCAATGCCATTTCCACCGCAAGAATCAAATCATTGGACACAAAATAAATGTGATTATGCACTCTACCAAACCACATTTCTCAATGGGTGGGCTAAAGATTTTAATGTGTATGGCCTTTGTCTGCCTTGGCTCCACTGTCTTCCTTTTTAATGTGTGTGTTTGGTATCTTGGAATAAATTCCAGCTTGTTCTTTTCAATTGCTCCCACGTGTATGATTATTAGTAAACTTTAAGAAAAGAAAATAAACCTGTGATTTAGTATCCCTGAGACATTGATTTTCTCGAGCCTCCAATCCCCCATCCCCCACAAAATCCACACCCCTCTCCTCCCCATCCCCGCCCCGGCCCAAATCCCCCACAAAAGTCCCAATGTCCTGAGAGTTATTTGTAGGTTGAATTGAGTTCATGCAACCTATAGCTAGGGAAAGAAAGTGTTAGTCACTCAGTCGTGTCCTACTCTACGACTCCATGGACTGTAGCCCGCCAGGCTCCTCTGCCCATGGAATGTTCCAGGCAAGAACACTGGCATGGGTTGCCATTTCCTTCTCCAGAGGATCTTCCTGACACAGGGATCGAACCCGGGTCTCCCTCAGTGCAGGCAGATTCTTCACTGTCTCAGCGATCAGGGAAGCCCAACGTAAAGCTAAGGATAGTATTAATACATGGTAGTAGAAGCCAGGGAGTGGGCTTAATTCGTGGGAAGGGGTCCCTGGTGAGGAGTGAGGGCGGTGGGCGAAGGGGAGCTTTAGGGCAGGATGAAGGGGCAGAAAGTGGACGCTCGGGGGAGGTGGGGGAAGAGCCACGGGGGGTACTCCTTCCGGGGACCGAGAAGGATGGAAGGGAGAGGAATGGAAGGCGTTGGAGTTGGGGGGGGGGGGGGGCTGTGAGGAGAAGACAACGAGCATCAAGGACACGGACGTCTAGGGCTTCCTGCACACAGGATTCCTCAGAGTTGAAGGCCCGAGGCTTAGGGGGAGACACTGAGGCTGAGGGGTGACCGCAAGCGCCCGTTTCCTCTCCTCAGAGGGTCCCTCAGGGATCGCGCCAGTGAGGAGCCTGGCAAGGCCACTTGTGGGGATGAAGGTGGCCGTGGCCCCCGTGACCCAGCCAGCCTCCAGTCCCCGGATCCCACCCAGCGCCCTACTTCCAGCGCCGGGTCTGAGGCGAGACAAGCCGAAACACGGCCTTGGGGAGGAGTCGCCGGGTCTGCGAGGTGGATCCTAGAAGCTCAGCTCCCAGATCTGGTAGGCTTCAGGGAGGGCGCGGCAGGGCGATGGGCGGGGCGAGGCAGCGGGTTAGGGCGGGGAAAGGGGCGGGGCCACTGAGTGACAGGGCCCCAAACTGGGGCGGGGAGAGGGGAGGGGCATCTGGGAACCGGGCGGGGCAGTAGGCTGGAGCAGACCTGGGGGCGGGGCGGCGGGAGTGGGCGGGGTTAATGATCGGGCCGCAGGGAGTGGATGCGGCCAAGGACTGGGTAGGGGAGGGAACCTGGGACCGGGGCGGGGATGGAGCGGCAGGGCGTGCAGTTTTCCACCTGGGGCTTGCTCGTGGAGCTCACTGTTCAGGGATCTGGTCCCTACAGAATAATTGTGTTAGGTGGTAATGTCTAACCCCTCTGCCTGGCCTCTGAACGTCACTAGAATGGAGTTTTCCACTTATGAGCGAGGGGCTCCCTGGAGAAGTTATTTAATCTCTTTAACTTCAGTTTCTCTCACCTGTAAATTGGAAATGATAATGAAAGTACCTGTGCCATGGGATATTGTAAGAGATGAGTGAGATGAAGCATGTAAAGAGCCTGCTGCTACTGCTGCTGCTAAGTCTCTTCAGTCGTGTCCGACTCTGTGCGACCCCACAGACGGAAGCCCACCAGGCTCCCCCGTCCCTGGGATTCTCTAGGCAAGAACACTGAAGTGCGTTGCCATTTCCTTCTCCAATGCGTGAAAGTGAAGTGTGAAAGTGAAGTCGCTCAGTCGTGTCCGACTCTTCGCGACCCCATGAACTGCAGCCTACCAGGCTCCTCCGTCCATGGGATTTTCCAGGCAAGAGTACTGGAGTGGGGTGCCATTGCCTTCTCCGTGTAGAGAGCCTGCTGCTGCTGCTAAGTCGCTTCAATCGTGTCCGACTCTGTGCGACCCCATAGAGGGAAGGTCACCAGGCTCCCCCGTCCCTGGGATTCTCTAGGCAAGAATACTGGAGTGGGTTGCCAGTTCCTTCTCCAATGCATGAAAGTGAAAAGTGAAAGTGAAGTCACTCAGTCGTGTCCAACTCTTAGCGACCCCATGGACTGGAGCCTACCAGGATCCTAAGTCCATGGGATCTAGCAATAATAAAGGCTCAGTAAATATTCAGTTCAGTTCAGTCGCTCAGTCGTGTCCGACTCTTTGGGATCCCATGGACTGCAGCAAGCCAGGCCTTCCTGTCCAGCATCAACTCCTGGAGTTTACTCAAACTTCTGCCCATTGAGTCGGTGATGTCATCCAACTATCTCATCTTCTGTCCTCCCTTTCTCCTCCCGCCTTCAATCTTTCCCAGCATCAGGGTCTTTTCCAACGAGTCAGTTCTTTGCATCAGGTGGCCAAAGTATTGGAGTTTAAGCTTCAGCATCAGTCCTACCAATGAACAATCAGAACTGAATTCTTTTAGGATGGACTGGTTGGATCTCCTTGCAGTCCAAGGGACTTTCAAGAGTCTACTCCAACACCACAGTTCCAAAGAATCAATTCTTCAGCCCTCAGCTTTCTTTATAGTCTGTTGAGTCCAGCTCTACAAGCAGCGTTTCTGAAAGCATGATGCAGGCGGAAGAATGAGAAACAAGACACAAGAGTTCAGTGAAAGGCGAGGATCAGGGGACCAACACCGCTCCAAGATGAAGGTGCTTAAACTGAATCCATGCCAGCTTTATTATACTCTCAGCTGTGAAGGAAGGAATATGCAGAGGGTTAAGCAATAACTTGTGTGGCCTCCAGGGCCAAAGAACAAAGTGATCATTAACCTTTGAGTAAACAAGAAACAGTAATCAATAACAAATCAGTCAGATCAGATCAGTCGCTCAGTCGTGTCTGACTCTTTGCGACCCCATGAATCGCAGCACGCCAGGCCTCCTTGTCCATCACCAACTCCCGGAGGTCACTCAGACTCGCATCCATCGAGTCAGTGATGCCATCCAGCCATCTCATCCTCTGTCGTCCCCTTTTCCTCTTGCCCCCAATCCCTCCCAGCATCAGAGTCTTCTCCAATGAGTCACCTCTTCTCATGAGGTGGCCAAAGTACTGGAGTTTCAGCTTTAGCATCATTCCTTCCAGAGAAATCCCAGGGCTGATCTCCTTCAGAATGGACTGGTTGGATCTCCTTGCAGTCCAAAGGACTCTCAAGAGTCTTCTCCAACACCACACTTCAAAAGCATCAATTCTTCGGCGCTCAGCCTTCTTCACAGTCCAGCTCTCACATCCATATATGACCATAGGAAAAACCATAGCCTTGACTAGACGAACCTTTGTTGGCAAAGTAATGTCTCTGCTTTTCAATATGCTATCTAGGTTGGTCATAACTTTCCTTCCAAGGAGTAAGCATCTTTTAATTTCATGGCTGCAGTCACCATCGGTAGTGATTTTGGAGCCCAGAAAAAGAAAGTCTGACACTGTTTCCACTGTTTCCCCATCTATTTCCCATGAAGTGATGGGACTGGGTGCCATGATCTTGTTTTCTGAATGCTGAGCTTTAAGCCAACTTTTTCACTCTCCTCTTTCACTTTCATCAAGAGGCTTTTTAGTTCCTCTTCACTTTCTGCCATAAGGGTGGAGTCATCTGCATATCTGAGGTTATTGATATTTCTCCCAGCAATCTTGATTCCAACTTGTGTTTCTTCCAGTCCAGTGTTTCTCATGATGTACTCTGTATATAAGTTAAATAAACAGGGTGACAATATACAGCCTTGAGGAACTCCTTTTCCTATTTGGAACCAGTCTGTTGCTCCATGACCAGTTCTAACTGTTGCTTCCTGACCTGCATACAGATTTCTCAAGAGGCAGATCAGGTGGTCTGGTATTCCCATCTCTTTCAGAATTTTCCAAAGTTTATTGTGATCCACACAGTCAAAGGCTTTGGCATAGTCAATAAAGCAGAAATAGATGTTTTTCTGGAACTCTCTTGCTTTCTCCATGATCCAGTGGATGTTGGCAATTTAATCTCTGATTCCTCTGCCTTTTCTAAATCCAGCTTGAACATCAGGAAGTTCACGGTTCACATATTGCTGAAGCCTGGCTTGGAGAATTTTGAGCATTACTTTACTAGCGTGTGAAATGAGTGCAATTGTGCGGTAGTTTGAGCATTCTTTGGCATTGCCTTTCTTTGGGATTGGAATGAAAACTGACCTTTTCCAGTCCCGTGGCCACTGCTGAGTTTTCCAACTTTGATGGCGTAATGCAGCACTTTCACAGCATCATCTTTCAACAAATCAGTAACTAAGACTAATATTCTTATCTATAGATTTCCTCCAGATACAGAAAAACATGTAACTCTGAGAGGCCAGTTGGGAAACAGTCTGGAGTTGGTTTCCCGCCCCCCAGGATCATATCTTGTTTTCAAGATTATGAACTGTTCCCTCTGGACTTCTTCCAAGAGTCCCATGCCTTAAACCATCCAGTTTATCAATAATTATAAATTCCTTCTGTGGCCCTCGCCGGGGTCTGCTTTTCTTCTATTCTTCCTGTCTCCTACATCTCCCCCTTTTGGTTTTCCACATGATGAGAAATGGTGAGAAATGCTAGTTGCTGTTGTTGGCTTCGTTGTCTCTTGATTATTCTTCTCCAGACTGCAGAAACACAAACACATAATTAATAGCATTCCCATAACCAGAGCAATTCCATATCCAAATGTTTTGATCTGTTTTAAGGGATTAAGAGAAGAAAGATTATCAGCAACTTATCAAGAAAAACTGATCCAGTAGTTACATCAAGATGTTTATTAAAAGCTTTTACTATATCTTGTTATAAGTCTTAAATATCTACAGAAACCTGGGTTCAAGAGATGTTGTTTAACTTTATCCCAGTTGAATTGTGTCTTATTATATTTGTAAGCCGTTACACAAAAGGAAGTATAGTTCCAATCGCATTTTAGTCTCATCTGTTTTTGTAAACTGACTGGTTGATCTCCTAATAAAATAACAGATTGTTGAAGGTTGGCCACTTGGAGGCCAACTCTCCATCAGTTTTTTTGTTGAGTGATCCAAAGGATGTCGGCATCCTACGCCATTCTTGTATAAAATGAACTGTTTGTATAGACTGATGAAGAGCCACTCCGGCTATGGCTACCATAGTGGTAATAGCTATCTATAGTGCCTAAGATGGCAGCAATTAGCAATCCCAGAAAACGTTTAATATGTTTAAGATTTTACAATATTCCTTCAATAACATATAATGTAGGGCTTTCCTGCCAGGGTCATTGTAAATCAACTGGAACCCATATGCCAGTTCTGGTTTTAAGAATATAAATACTTTGCCAACTTTCATTAAAATGAATGGTGTTATTTATACATGTATAAAATGAACAATTAAGACATGTTATTAATCCCAAATTGGGATCATATTTTGCTGGTCCAGTCATAAAAACAAAAGGAATTCTTACACAAGTTTGAATAGTGTGGGTAGAGTTTTTGTAAAGTTAAAGGTAGCTTTTGGGTCATTTAAAATACATTCAGTATATCCTCCATTCCAAGCGATTAGTTTTTTCCTAAGCCCTGGGTATGTTCCATATTTCATTATGAATAGGGTAATAGCCTAAACGAGGCATGGAGGGGTAAATCCTGCCCCATGCCATATGAGGGATTGACTACCATAAGTAATAAGGGCCTTATTTTTATATACCCATGGGGAAGACACTTTAGATTCTTTAAGTTTAGGGGTTCCTCGGGGTCCCCAATTGATAATGGAGCCTTCTGTAACATTTAATAATAAATGACCTTCTGATCCCTTACATAATTTCCATTGTATTCAATTTTCAATACCATGGCTAATTTCAGCAATACAATCAGGAAGGTCAGGTGGATTCATCATGCTGGAAGTTTTCTCCTTTTTTAAAAAAGTAAGAGCAGTTAAGAGAAAGAAGGAAGTCATATTATCATTTGATTCTTTGACAACTGACAGCCATTTTTGATATCCTGTTTTAAGACATACACTTCCAAAACCAATACAAATAGGAGTGGCATCGGAGCCAACAGTATAATTTACCAACTGACAACCTTCTTCTTCCTTGTTAATAGGAAGATTTTGATCATATGGTCTGGGGAGCCAGGCAGAATCATTTACGAATAATGGGACTGGCGAATCTTCCAGAGTCACAGGTCTCAGCAGGGGAGGATTAGGTAAGTAAGTCCAATAGTGATGACTATCAATAGCTTGTGTACTTACTGCCATGGTCAGCAAAGTGACCATAGCCAAGAACAGGCTGTCTGGTGTTTCTGGCAGTCTTCTTCTATGTACCATCTTTTCTGCCTCTAGAGATAGTTTCTCTATCTGTCCCCAAGTTGGCAAAGGTGCTTCTTGGGTTATTTTTGATAGAGATAGTCCAGGATTAAGAATCAGCAGTGACATGGCTCTAAGCAAGGGTTTAAACAGTGGGTCTATATCAAAGTAGGTCTTTTTCTTTCCAGGGCCGGATTTTTCATTTTGGGATCCACCAATGTTCAACTTCTTCTGTTAAAATAAGAGCATAACCTCGTCCTTGTTTAAGTAAAATTCCCTTTTCCAACTCTTATTGTCTTTCCATAAGACTTGTTGAGTTTGTTGTAAGGTTTCTTTTTTAGAAAGCAAATCATTAGCAGTTTGATTATTTGTCCAATATACTGTAGCTGCTGGTTCTGTATTGTCCCCTCTAATGTCCAAAAAATTTAAAGTAAGAAGAACTATTGCTAATTTATCTTTTGAGGAATTAGGTCCTATTCCATACCTTTCTCTCCCTTTTTGTTTTTGTAAAGTGTTTTTTAATGTTCAGTGAACTTGTTCAACTATAGCTTGTCCTTGTGGGTTATATGGAATCCCAGTGATGTGTTTAATAGACCAATCTTCAAAAAATAATTTTAACGTGTGACTTATACAAGCTGGTCCATTATCAGATTTTTTTATGTTTAGGGAGTCCTGTGTAAGCAAAGCTTGTTTGAAGTGAGAGACCCAGTGATTTGCAGTTTCTCCTGTATGATGTGATGCAAATATTCCAAAATAAGTGTCAATAGACCCATGGACTAGTCCAGCATTGCCAAATGTTGGAATGTGTGTTACATCAGTTTGCCAAATATTGTTGGGAAATAATCCCTGTGGGTTAACACCTTCAGGCAATGTCGGAGTAGAATTAACTTGTTGACAGGAAGGACAATGAGATACAATATCTTTAGCTTCGGGGAAGGCAATGGCACCCCACCCTAGTACTCTTGCCTGGCAAATCCCATGGACGGAGGAGCCTGGTAGGCTGCAGTCCATGGGGTCACTAAGAGTCGGACATGACTGAGTGACTTCACTTTCACTTTTAACTTTCACGCATTAGACAAAGAAATGGCAACCCACTCCAGTGTTCTTGCCTGGAGCCTGGTGGGCTGCCGTCTACGGGGTCGCACAGAGTCGGACAGGACTGAAGTGACTTAGCAGTATCTTTAGCTTGTTGACAAGTCAATTGAAATTTATGTTATAGTCCTTTAACTTTTAAGTGTGTTAGTTCGTGAAACTGTGATGAGAAAGAAATGAAATGAGTTTAGTGTCAGTAGTATTGTTTCCTTCTGCTAAAGCTCCTGGAAGTTGTGAATGTGATCGAATATGAGTAATATAAAAAGGATTGTTTCTATAAAAAATAGCATTTTGTAATTGATTAAACAGTGGAATAATAGGCAGATTAGAGTTAGGTATTGTTACAGTCTCAGTTAAAGAAGTAACCTTGACAGCATATTGTGAATCAGAAACAACGTTAACAGATTCTTTAATATCCAATAATACAGTGTAAATAGCTTCTCACTCAGCCTGTTGTACAGAAGGATATTTAGATTGCCAAATCTTCAGTAGGACCAAAATAACCTGTTTTGAGAATCCCAGGGATGGGGGAGCCTGGTGAGCTTCCGTCTATGGGGTCGCACAGAGTCGGACACGACTGTAGCGACTTAGCAGTAGCAGCAGCAGAGGTCCTTATTTGCATCAGTAAAATAGGTGACAGCATTGTGAATAGGCTCTATTTTTCTTATTTTAGCGAGAATCAAAGCATGTATTTTAAGAAAATTGATTAACTTAGAAGAAGGGTAGTGGCAATCAATGTCACCAATAAAATCAGAAAGAGCAATTTGCCATTCAATATTTTGAATATATAAATGTTCAATTTGTATTTTAGAAAGTGGTACTATTATAGTCTTTGGATCGTAACCTGACAATTGTTGAATATGAGTTCTCATGTTAAATATTAACTTGTTAACCACATCAACATAAGTAGTCAATAAACTTAGTTTGTTTATGACGCAAAAAGATCCATTCAATTATAGCTTCTGTTTGCCAGATTATTCCTGTGGGAGAATATGGAGTGGGCACAATTAAGGCTGTTATCAGTTCAGTTTAGTCGCTCAGTCGTGTCAGACTCTTGGCGACCCCATGAGTGCAAGCACGCCAGGCCTCCCAGAGTTCACTCAGACTCACATCCATCGAGTCAGTCATGCCATCCAGCCATCTCATCCTCTGTCATGCCCTTCTCCTCCTGCCCCCAATCCCTCCCAGCATCAGAGTCTTTTCCAATGAGTCAACTCTTTGCATGAGGTGGGCAAAGTACTGGTTTAATTCTACCCTAGTCAATTGTTGATTTTGAATTGCCTGATTAATTAGTTGTATTTCTATTTTGGCTTCATGGGTTAGAGACTGAGGACTTTTTAATTCATTATCTCCTCATAATATATTAAATAGATTTTTAAAGGCATAATTAGGAATCCATAGGGGAGTCTAGTGGGCTGCTGTCTCTGGGGTCAAACAGAGTTGGACATGACTGAAGTGACTTAGCAGCAGCAGCAGCAAGGTTGAACAAAGGCAGTTAATATCATTGAATAATTTTTGAAAATTATTTAAAGGTTTTAATTGATCAATTCGAATCTGTGTTTTTTTGTGGAGACAGTGTTTCTATTTAATATATAACCCAAATATTGATAAGGAGCTTCAATTTGAACTTTATCTGCTGTAATAATTAATCCATACAATTCTAAAATATTTTGGGTTTCTAAAAATATTTGTTGAAGAATTTTCTTATCAAAGTGTGCTAATAAAATATCATCCATATAATGAATAATATAGGCTTGTGGATATTTTTCTCTAATTAAACATAAAGGCTGATTTACAAAGTGTTGACACAAGGTGGCGCTGTTCATCATTCCTTGTGGCAAAACAGTCCAGTGATCTCGCTGACTAGGGCCTTTATTCGGAGAAGGCAATGGCAACCCACTCCAGTACTCTTGCCTGGCAAATCCCATGGACGGAGGAGCCTGGTAGGCTGCAGTCCATGGGGTCGCTAAGAGTCGGACACCACTGAGCGATTTCACTTTCACGTTTCACTTTCATGCATTGGAGAAGGAAATGGCAACCCACTCCAGTGTTCTTGCCTGGAGAATCCCAGGGATGGGGGAGCCTGGTGAGCTGCCGTCTATGGGGTTGCACAGAGTCGGACACGACTGAAGCAACTTAGCAGCAGCAGCATTTGTAAGGCTTCGATTTTTTTCTTTTGATAAAGGCCAATGTTCCACCCATATAGGTTTATCTGAAAGCCATTTTATTTTTAATGCAGTCTTTGGAACAGTGGCCCCTAGGCTAAATTTTGGAGTACTAGGGTCAAGTCCCATATTAGTCACAATTTGTTTTGTCTGAGACATTATGGGAGGTACTGTAACATAAGCTCCCCATTGCATAACTAAATCACGGCCCATAAGTTAATAGGGATATCAGTGACCAGTGGTTGAAGCATTGAAGTTTGTTGATCAGGCCCCAGGCAACACACAGGGCATGCACTCTGAGCTATATTGCTCATTGTTCCTATTCCAGTAATAATTGTAAGAACTTGTTGTAACTGCCAGGATCGAGGCCAGTGTTTAGAGGCAATGATAGAAACATCTGCCCCTGTATCCACAAGTCCAGGGAATCGCCTTCCCATAATTTTTATTTCTAATTTTGGTCTTTCGTTTGTAACAAAAGTTTGCCAAAATACTTGTTTTCCTGTACTTCCAAATTCCTCTATTCTCTTTTTAGGAGAATTTAATTTTATACAAGGTATTAATAACAATTGAGCAATTTGATCCCCCTTAGATATTTGATAGGGAACGTCAGGTTTTAGCATTATAAGTATTTCTCCTTCAAAATCTTCATCTATTATTCCTATTTGAACTTTGACCCCCTTTAAAGTGAGATTGCTTCTTCTTATTAAACCAACAGTATTTTTAGGTAGGGGTCCCCAGATGTCAGTTGGTATTTTATGTATTCCCATAGAGGGCATTACTACTAAATTTTCTAAGGCTGGTATGTCTAATGCTGTGCTCCCTGATGTTGTGGGGAGTAAGTCATGAACTGATTGTTTTCTTGAGGTTGAGCTGGTTAGGCAAAGGGAACTGTGTTCCAAATGCCCGCATTGTTTCTGGGGCCTGGAGCCAGGCGCCAATTCCTGGTTCCTGACAAGGGAGTCCTGTCTTTATGAAATTTTGACCTACATTGATTTGCCCAGTGATTTCCTTTATGGCATTTTGGGCATAATTCTGGAGTCTTGATATCATTTTTTGTCTTTTTTGAATTTCCTCCTTTACAGTCTTTCTTAATGTGTCCTAATTTTCCACATTGGTGACACCTCATAGCTGTCTTTTTATTAGCCTTAGACAATGCTTGAGCCAGGAGTTGCATTTTATATGGTTCTGACCCAATATCCTGGCAAACTTTAAGATATTCTTCTAGGGGGGCACCCTGTGCTTTGAGAGGCTGAATCACCTTTTTACATTCCGAGTTAGCATTGTCATAAGCAAGAACTTGCATCAGCAAATCTCTCAAACCAGGCTGTGAGACTGTTTTGTTCAAATTTTGATGTAGCCTGGCAGTAAAATCTACAAAAGTTTCCCCATTTGATTGTTTAATTTGGGTAAATGAAACCGAGGCTTGTCGGGGTGGATTTATTCTCTCCCAGGCTTTTAAACATATCATTCTCACTTGAGTAAGTAATTGATCATCAAATCATAACTGAGCTTGGACGCCAAAATTTCCTCTGCTACTCATTAATTGACCAAGTGTTATATTAACTGGCCGGTTGGCTGTCACATTTCTGTGAGCTTGTTGATGTGCGTCATCTTGCCACCAGGTCCTAAATTGTAAAAATTCTGAGGTGGATAGGCAAGTTCTGGGTATTATTTCCCAATCATAAGGAATTAACCAGTCAGCTTGTGAAAGTCCCTGAATTAGTCCCATGGTATAAGGAGAATTAGTTCCAAATTGGGTACATGCCTGTTTTATCTCCCTTATAGTTTTAAATGGTATGGCTGTTATAATCGTAATGCATTCCTCCTTGTGGGAATTGAGGATCTGGTGGGATTTGAGTTACAGCCACAGGGAGAACTAAAGCGTCTTCATCCCCCTGCAATTGTGCCATACGAACCCCCTTTTGTAAAGGCGTCATTTTACTAGGCACACTTATCTGTGGTTTAAAAGCAAATCCATTATCCCAAGCGGTTTCAGGATTGAAAGGAGGAGGCTCAACCAGAGGTGCAGTCGGACAAGCGAGCAAGATCTGTTCTTGACTTCTGTCATTCTTTTGGCTCTTAATTTTCGTTTTTATCGATTGCTTCTCTTCCTCATCACCAATGTTATCATATAAATTCATTTCCTCCATTTGTTCTTGTAATTGTTCTGTAGAATCCCCTGAATCCGAGCCTTTGGATTGCAGTGGTCCTAAAGCTGTGCTAATGAGATTCCCTACTGACCATACAGACAAAGGAATCTTGTCTCCACGTGGGAAGGAACAGCGCAGGCAACACATAACTTCTTGCCATTCCTCATACCTCAAAGTCCCTCTGTCTGGAGCTGCTGCTGCTGCTGCTGAGTCACTTCAGTCGTGTCCGACTCTGCGCGACCCCATAGACGGCAGCCCACCAGGCTCCCCCGTCCCTGGGATTCTCCAGGCAAGAATATTGGAGTGGGTTGCCATTTCCTTCTCCAATGCATCAAAGTGAAAAGTGAAAGTGAAGTTGCTCAGTCGTGTCCGACTCTTAGCGACCCCATGGACTGCAGCCCACCAGGCTCCTCAGTCCATGGGATTTGCCAGGCAAGTGTACTGGAGTGGGGTGCCATCACCTTCTCCTAGCCAGTAGCAATATTTTCAGTGGCAGAAAACAATTCTTTAAAAGAGGGTTGAGATATCTCAACCTCTGAACTTTTTAACAAAGTTTTTAACACTTGCATACAGTCACTATGCTTAGGAAGGATTTTGCCCCATTGTTACCCTGATTGACAAATCTGCAGGGGTGTGCTTACCAAGGTTCGTTCCTCGTCCAAGCTGGCCAGATTTCCCTGTGTCCTCCACCACTAGGAGCCTAGCCTCAAGGCTGGTTTCACTTTCAGGTCCCTGTTCAGTCCGGCTGGACAAGCAGGGTTTCCGAAAGCATGATGCGGCCGGAGAATCAGAAACAAGACACAAGAGTTCAGTGAAAGGCGAGGATCAGGGGACCAACAACGCTCCAAGGTGAAGGTGCCCAAAATGAATCCATGCCAGCTTTGTTATACTCTCAGCCGTGAAGGACGGAATGTGCAGGGGGTTAAGCAATAACTCATATAGCCTTCAGGGCCAAAGAACAAAGTGATCATTAACCTTTGGATAAACAAGAAACAGTAATCAATAACAAATCAGTAAGACTAATATTCTTATCTATAGATTTCCTCCAGATGCGGAAAAACATGTAACTCTGAGAAGCCAGTTGGGAAAAGGTCTGGGGTTGGTTTTCTGCCCCCAGGATCATATCTTGTTTTCAAGATTATGAACTGTTCCCTCTGGACTTGTTCCAAGAGTCCCATACCTTAAAGCATCCAATTTATCAATAACTATAAATTCTTTCTGTGGCTCTCACCTGGGCCTGCTTTTCTTCTATTCTTCCTGTCTCCTACAATAGTCCAACTCTCACATCCATACATGACTACTGGAAAAACCATAGCCTTGACTAGCCGGACCTTTGTTGGCAAAGTAATGTCTCTGCTTTTTAATATGCTGTCTAAGTTGGTCATAACTTTCCTTCCGAGAAATAAGCGTCTTTTAATTTCGTGGCTGCAGTCACCATCTGCAGTGATTTTGGAGCCCCCCAAAATAAAGTCTGCCACTGTTTGCCCTGTTTCCTCATCTATTTTCCATAAAGCGATGGGACCAAATGCTATGATCTTCGTTTTCTGAATGTTGAGTTTTAAGCCAGCTTTTTCACTCTCCTCTTTCACTTTCATCAAGAGGTTCTTTAGTTCTTCTTTGCTTACTGCCATAAAGGTGGTGTCATCTGCATATCTGAGGTTAATGATATTTCTCCTGGAAATCTTGATTCCAACTTGTGCTTCTTCCAGTTCAGCATTTCTCATGAATATTAGACATCATTATTATTGCTAAAGACATCATTCACACTGACCTGTGCTTTAGGGACAGCAAACATTTTCCTAACTGGAATATTACAGCTTTCAATGACTAAAGCCAACTGCTACAATGCAAGAAAAATAAAAGAGCATAAGGATCCAAGGCTGGTTTCCTCCTTTGAATTTCCATAGGAAATACTGATAAATCTTGGAATAACAGTAGCATTCAGTATATATGTTATTTAAGGTCCCAGGTTCCTTGCTGATGGGTTGTCTCATTTACTCTTCAAACAACCTCAGTTCAGTTCAATTGCTCAGTTGTGTCCAACTGTTTGTGACCCCATGGACTGCAGCAGGAGAAGGCAATGGCAAGCCACTCCAGTACTCTTGCCTAGAAAATCCCATGGATGGAGGAGCCTAGTAGGCTGCAGTCCACGGGGTTGCTAAGAGTCGGACACGACTGAGCGACTTCACTTTCACTTTTCACTTCCACGCATTGGAGAAGGAAATGGCAACCCACTCCAGTGTTCTTGCCTGGAGAATCCCAGGGATGGTGGAGCCTGGTGGGCTGCCGTCTATGGGGTCGCACAGAGTTGGACACGACTGAAGTGACTTAGCAGCAGCAGCAGCAGGACTGCAGCATGCCAGGCCTCTGTGTCCATCACCAACTCCCGGAGTTTACTCAAAACATCTGGCCATTGAGTCAGTGATGCCATCTCATCTTCTGTCATCCCCTTCTCCTCGCACCTTTAATCTTCGCCAGCATCAGGGTCTTTTCCAATGAGTCAGTTCTTCACATCAGATGGCCAAAGTACTGGAGTTTCAGCTTCAACATCAGTCCTTCCAATGAACATTCAGGACTGATTTCCTTTAGGATGGACTGGTTGGATCTCCTTGAAGTTCAAAGACTCTCAAGAGTCTTCTCCAACACCACAGTTCAAAAACATCATTTCTTCCATGCTCAGCTTTCTTTATAGTCCAACTCTAACATCCATACATGACTACTGGAAAAACCATAGCTTAGACTAAATGGACCTTTGCTGGCAAAGTAATGTCTCTGCTTTTTAATGTGCCATCTAGGTTGGTCATAACTTTTCTTCCAAGGAGCAAGCGTCTTTTAATTTCATGGCTGCAGTCACCATCTGCAGTGATGTTGGAGCCCCCCAAAATAAAACCTGACACTGTTTCTACTGTTTCCCCATCTATTTGTCATAAAGTGATGGGGCCAGATGCCATAATCTTAGTTTTCTGAATGTTGAATTTTAAGCCAACTTTTTCACTCTCCTCTTTCACTTTCATCAAGAGGTTCTTTAGTTCTTCTTTGCTTTCTGCCATAAGGGTAGTCATCTGCATATCTGAGGTTATTGATATTTCTCCTGGAAATCTTGTTTCCAGCTTGTGCTTTATCCAGTCCAGCATTTCTCATGATGTACTCTGCATATAAGTTAAAAGCAGGGTGACAATATACAGCCTTAACATATTCCTTTCCTGATTTGGAACCAGTCTGTTGTTCCATGTCCAGTTCTAACTGTTGCTTCTTGACCTGCATACAGATTTCTCAGGAGGCAGGTTAGGTGGTCTGATATTCCCATCTCTAAGAATTTTCCAGTTTGTTGGGATCCACACAGTCAGGGGCTTTGGTATGGGCAATAGAGCAGAAGTAAATGATTTTCTGGAACTCTCTTGCTTTTTTGATGATCTAACAGAAGTTGGCAATTTGATCTCTGTTTCCTCTGCCTTTTCTAAATCCAGCTTGAACATCTGGAAGTTCACAGTTCACATACTGTTGATGCCTCTCTTGGAGAATTTTGAGCATTACTTTGCTAGCGTGTGAAAATGAGTGTTGCTCAGTTGTGTCTGACTCTTTGCAACCCCATGGACTATATAGTCCATGGAATTCTCCAGGCCAGATAACTGGAGTAGGTAGCCTTTCCCCTCTCTAGGGGATCTTCTTAACCTAGGGATCAAACCCAGGTCTCCAGCATTGCAGGCAGATTCTCTACCAGCTGAGCCACAAGGCAAGTTAGCATGTGAGATGAGTGCAATTGTGCGATAGTTTGAGCATTCTTTGGCATTACCTTTCTTTGGGATTGAAATGAAAACTGACCCTTTCCATTCCTGTGGCCACTGCTAAATTTTCCAAATTTGCTGGTATATTGAGTGCAGCACTTTCATAGCACCATCTTTTAGAATTTGAAATAGCTCAACTGGAATTCCATCACCTCCACTAGCTTTGCTTGTAGCGATGCTTCCTAAAGCCTAGTTGACTTTGCATTCCAGGATGTCTGGCTCTAGGTGAGTGATCACACCATCATGATTATCTGGGTCAGGAAGATCTTTTTTGTATAGTTCTTCTGTGTATTCTTTCCACCTCTTCTTAATCTCTTCTGCTTCTGTTAGGTTCATACCATTTCTGTCCTTTATTACGCCCATCTTTGCATGAAAATTTCCCTTGGTATCTCTAATTTTCTTGAAGAGATCTCTAGTCTTTCCCATTCTATTGTTTTCCTCTATTTCTTTGCATTGATCACTGAGGAAGGCTTTCTTATTTCTCCTTGCTATTCTTTGGAACTCTGCCTTCAAATGGGCATATCTTTCCTTTTCTCCTTTGCCTTTCCCTTCTCTCTTTTCAAAGCTATTTGTAAGGCCTCCTCAGACAACCATTTTGCTTTTTTGCATTTCTTTTTCTTAGAGATGGTCTTGATCCCTGTCTCCTGTACAGTGTCACAAACCTCAGTGCATAGTTCATCAGGCACTCTATCTATCAGATCTAGGCCCTTAAATCTATTTCTCACTTCCACTGTATAATCATAAGGGATTTGATTTAGGTCATACCTGAATGGTCTAGTGGTTTTCCCTACTTTCTTCAATTTAAGTCTGAATTTGGCAATAAGGAGCTCATAATCTGAGCCACAGTCAGCTCCCGGTCTTGTTTTTGCTGACTCTATAGAGCTTCTCCATCTTTGGTTGCAAAGAATATGATCAATCTGATTTCGGTATTGACCATCTGGTGATGTCCATGTGTAGTGTCTTCTCTTGCGTTGCTGGGAGAGGGTGTTTGCTATGACCAGTGCATTCTCTTGGCAAAACTCTATTAGCTTTAGCCCTGCTTCATTTTGTACTACAAGGCCAAATTTGCCTGTTACTCCAGGTATTTCTTGACTTCCTACTTTTGCATTCCAGTCCCCTGTGATGAAAAGGACCTTTTTTGGGGGTGTTAGTTCTAAAAGGTCTTGTAGATCTTCATAGAACTGTTCAGCTTCTTTGGCATTACTGGTCAGGGCATAGACTTGGATTACTGTGATATTGAATGGTTTGCCTTGAAAACGAACAGGGATCATTCTGTTGTTTTTGAGATTGCATCCAAGTACTGCGTTTTGGACTCTTTTGTTGACTATGAGGGCTACTCCATTTCTTCTAAGGGATTCTTACCCACAGTAGTAGATATAATGGTAATCTGAGTTAAACTCACCCATTCTAGTCCATTTTCGTTCGCTGATTCCTAAAATGTTGATGTTCACCCTGGCCATCTCCTGTTTGACCACTTCCAATTTGCCTTAATTCATGGACCTGACATCCCAGGTTCCTATGCAATATTGTTCTTTACAGCATCGGACTTTACTTCCATCATCAGTCACATCCACAACTGGGTCTTGTTTTTGCTTTGGCTCTGTCTCTTCATTCTTCCTGAGTTATTTCTCCACTGTTCTCCAGTAGCATATTGGGCACCTACCGACAGACGGTAAAGCGTCTGTCTACGATGTGGGAGACCCAGGTTCGATCCCTGGGTTGGGAAGATCCCTTGGAGAAGGAAATGGCAATCCACTCCAGTACTGTTGCCTGGAAAATCCCATGGACAGAGGAGCCTGGTAGGCTACAGTCCGTGGGGCCACAAAGAGTAGGACACGACTGAGCGACTTCACGTCACGTCACCAACCTGGGGAGTTCACCTTTTAGTGACTTATCTTTTTGCCTTTTCATATTGTTCATGGGGTTCTCAAGGCAAGAATACTGAAGTGGTTTGCCATTCCCTTCTCCAGTAGACCACGTTTTGTCAGAACTCTCCACCATGACCTGTTCATCTTGGGTGGCCCTACACAGCATGGCTCATAGTTTCATTGAGTTACACAAGGATGTGTTCCATGTGATCAGATTGGTTAGTTTCCTGTGTTTGTGGTTTTCAGTCTGTCTGTCCTCTGATGGAGAAGGATAAGAAGCTTATGGAAGCTTCCTGATGGGAGAGACTGACTGAGGGGGGAAACTGGGTCCTGTTCTGATGGGTGGGGCCATGCTAGGTAAATCTTTAATTTAATATTCTGTTGAAGGATGGAGCTGTGTTCACTCCCTGTTATTTGACCTGAGCTCAAACTATGGTGGAGGTAATGAAGATAATTAGTGACCGCCTTCTAAAGGTCCCATGCAAGCACTGCTACACTCAGTGCCCCGAACCCTGCAGCAGGCTACTGCTGACCCGTACCTCCTCAAGAGACACTCACAGTTCTGCCTCAGTCTCTGTGGGGCCTCTGGGTCCTGCTGTGGGGCCTCTGGGTCCTGGTGTGGGGCCTCTGGGTCCTGGTGTGGGGCCTCTGGGTCCTGGTGTGGGGTCTCTGGGTCCTGGTGTGGGGTTTCTGGGTCCTGGTGGCACAAGGTACGTTTGAGCCCTCTGAGTGTCTCTGGCGGGTATGGAGTTTGATTCTAAATGCGATTTCGCCCCTCCTACCATCTTGCTGGGCTTCTCCTTTGCCCTTGGACGTGGGGTATCTCCTTTGCCCTTGAATGTGGGGTATCACAAGGTAGTTAATAATTTCCCTCCTTTTGTGATGAGGAAGTGGCCTGGAGAGAAGCCACGGGTACAGGGTTACATAGTTGGGAATGGTTTCACTTCCTTTTTCCCACCTCAGGGAACCATGTCACAGTAACCACTCAGGCAGACCTCTGGGAGATGTCCTTGATGTTAACTTCTTAATATCAATCCATAATCAAGCCCGTCTGGAGAAGGCAATGACACCCCACTCCACTACTCTTGCCTGGAAAATCCCATGGATGGAGGAGCCTGGTAGGCTGCAGGCCATGGGGTTGCTAAGAGTCGGACACGACTGAGCGACTTCACTTTCACTTTTCACTTCCACGCATTGGAGAAGGAAATGGCAACCCACTCCAGTGTTCTTGCCTGGAGAATCCCAGGGATGAGGAAGCCTGGTGGGCTGCTGTTTATGGGGTCACACAGAGTTGGACACGACTGAAGCGACTTAGCAACAGCAGCAGCAATCAAGCCCAACACTTTACCTTCAAATAGGACTTTATTCATTTCTCACTGTCTCTACCCTCTCTACCACTTCCCTACTAGAGAAGCTGTAAAAGCTTCCTCAGCAATCTCCCTCATGTCACTTGTCTCCCTTGAGCCCATTGCCCACACTGCAGCCCAAATGGTCTCCCCTTTTAAAGCTCTTTAAGTCTTCCTGTTGCTCTTAGAATAAAACCAAACACCTTCCTGACAACTACAGGGTCCTGCATAGCTTCCCCTTTACTTATTATTCTAGCTTCATGTTCTATGAGTTGATTTATCCTGACCACAGTGAATCTTCAGTTTCAGGGTCCTTGCTTGCTTGGGCCCCTCCAAGGTCCTAGGAGAACATAGCAATATGTTCAGCAGGGTATATATATATATATACCACCTATATATATATATAGGTGGTATATGTTTTTATAAACATTGCAGAAGTAAGATATTTAACTATAATCCTTTAAGATCATTGTCTTTCAACTCTCCCTCTGTCATAATATATTGTTCCAATGCAGTACTGGAAGGATGCAGCTAAGACAGAGTTGAGTTAGGTGTACATTAGTTTAGATTCAGAGGTGTTACGGGCTGAATGTTGTGTCCCCCGAAATTCATATGTTGAAATCCTAATCTCCAATGTGATAGTATTGAGAGATGGGGCACTTGGGAGGTAATTAGGTCATGAGGGCTCCATGTTGATGGGTTAATAATGTGGGATTAGTTCCCTTACAAAGGAAACCTTTCAACCTTTCTGCCATGTGAGGACACAATAAGAAGACAGCTGTCTATGGAATAGGAAACAGGTTCTCACCAGGCACTAAGTCTGCTGGCAACTCGATCCTGGACTTCCCATCCTCCAGAACTGAGAGAAACAAATGTTTGTTGTTTAGCCACCCGGTCTGTGGTAGTTTGTTGTAGTGGCCCAAACAGACGAAGACAAAAACCTTTTATATGGTTCGCAGTCCCTTTCATCTACAGTTGTGGCATTGCTGTCCGTCCCAGTGCAGGAACGGCTTCCAGGAATACTGCTATTGTCCACTGTGCTGCCTCGCCCTGCACTGTGACAGGAAGGCGCAGGGCCACAGGTTATGGTAGCGCCCAGCATCGGGGTGTGTACAAAATGGGTGGGGAAGAGATTTGAAACACACAGTACCAGAGCTAGTCTATAGAGAAGTCTGTTGATCATCAAATGTATTAAACTATATGCAGAGGATTGGTTCCTAGCAAAGGCCGGTTAGGAAATGGCAACCCACTCCAGGAGTCACTTGCCTCCCTTGGTCCCATTTAAGATCGTTGTCTTTCAACTTTCCCTCTGTCATAATATACTGTGCCTGGGGAATTCCATGCGCAGAGGAGCCCAGTGGGGGTCCCAAAGAGTCGGACATGACTGAGCAGATACACACGCATGCAAAGTCCAGGCAGTGTATCTGGCAGTGCAGCTTATATAATTATAAATGTCCTGCATGTTTTTTCCTCCTTTCTAATAGAAAGTGAATGAACTAAAAGATATCAAAGTCCTACGTTTGTAGGGATATGGAGAACTGTAAACAGCAAGCATAATATATCTATGAGGACATTTGAGTGTTTTATGATCTCATTGTGTTGGGTTATGCCTCACTTAGCATTTCTGTCCTAGCAGTGTCTTACAAATGAAGTGACCTGTAGATCATAACAAAAGTGGTAGAGTAGGCCCTCCATATCCATAGGTTCTGCATCCGTGGATTCAATCAACCTCAGCAAAATATTTGAAAAAACAAATTCCAGAAATTTCCAAAAGCCAACAGCCATACAGTGACAACTATTTACATAGCATTTACATTGTGTTAGATGTTATAAGTAATCTAGAGGTGATTTAAAATATGGGAGTGTGTGAGTAGGTTATATGCAAGTACTATATCCTTTTACATAAAGGACCTGAGCATCTGTGGATTTTGGTATCTGCAGGGGAATACTTGTCCTGCAGATTGTTGTTCTTTAGTTGCTAAGTCGTGTCCAACTCTTTTGCGACCCCATGGACTGTACCTACTGGGCTCCTCTGTCCATGGGATTTCCCAATGGGTTGCTGTTTCCCCGTAGATACCAAAGAGTAACTGTAATTCATTAAGAGGGATACATTTCAAATCAAAGTAATGAATAGACTTGATTGTGATAATCTAATTAATTAAAAGAAGAGGATTATAGGACTTACCTAGTGGTACAGTGGATAGGAATCTGCCTCTGCCAATGCAGGGGAAACGGGCTCAATGCCTGTCCGGGAAGATCCCACATGCCGAGAAGCAACTAGGCCCATGCACCACAACGACTGAGCCCACATACTGCAACTGTTGAAGCTCACGTGCCTTAAACCTGTGCTCCACAATAAGAGAAGCCACTGCAATGAGAAGCCTGCATATGGTAACAAACAGTAGCCCCTGCTTACCACAACTAGAGAAAGCCTGAGCACAGCAATGAAGGCCCAGCGCAACCAATTAAAAAAAAAAGTGAATTATATAAATACATTTGGGGAAAGATTCAAATTTCTCACTTATTTGACATAAAATACTGACATGGATGAAGATAATGTGGAATTCATATTATGCCACCACATGGGGATGCTGACAATAAAACTAGTTAATGGACTGTCAACTCAAAAAGAATTTAAGCTTAGTCACTATATAAAAAGACTTATGTCTGTGTTTCCATTGCTGCCCTGCAAATGGCAATGCTATCTTTCTAGATTCCATACACATGCGTTAATATGCAGTATTTGACTCTCTCTTTCAGACTTACCTCCCTCTCTGCAGTAGGTTCTAGGTTCATCTACCCCATTAGGACTGACTCAAATGCATTCATTTTTATAGCTGCAGGGCATCCGTGGAGACATAGACATAGAGAACAGATTTATGGACATAGTGTGGGAAGGAGAGGGCGAGACAAATTGCAAGAATAGCATGAAAACATATACATGTCATATGTAAAGTAGACAGCCACTGGGAATTTGCTGTGTGACACATGGAGCTTAACCCACGCTCCGTGACAACCTAGAGAGGTGGAATGGGGTGGGAGATGGGAGGGGGGTTCAAGAGGGAGGGGGCATATGTATGCACATGTGCATGCTAGGCTGCTTGTCACGTCCAACTCTTTGCAACCCTTATGGACTGTAGCCTGCCAGGCTTCCCCCTCCATGGGATTCTTTAGGCAAGAATACTGGAGTGGGTTGCCATACACTCTTCCAGGGGATCTTCCTGACCCAGGGATTGACCTGCATCTCTTACTTGTCTCCTGCATTGGCAGGCAGGTTCTTTACCACCAGTGCCACCTGGGGAAGCCCCGACATATGTATACCTGTGGCTGATTCATGCTGATGTATGGCAGAAACCAGCACAATATTGTAAAGCAATTATCCTCCAATAGAAAAATTTTTAAAGAGTTACAAATCATGTATTAATGTTAAATAAATTTAGAAGTTTTTTTCAAATTTGACAATAATCCTAAGAACTTACATAGCTTTAAGCTTTACAACTTAGAGAAACTTGTTTAAACTACCCACCAAAAAAGTCAATCTTATAAAGACTGAATTATTGTCTTTATTTATAGAAACAAATCATTATCTTATGGCTATATGGTCAAAGAATATATAGAAAAAAGTTACAGAGCTATATCATGGCAGCTAATTAATAAAAATATTATGCTATATTTCCAGAGTTTATGATTTTATAATTTGCGTCAGTTTTTAAAATTTCATCATTTGCTGCTATTTCTGCCATAGTTATAAAAGAAAAATCCCTCTCTTTAATGTACTGCTGTCCTTATGACTTATTATTCTTTTTCTTTACTCAAAGAATACCCTAAATTTTATAAGCTTCAGGGCACATAAAACCTGTCTCTGTCCCTACCCAGACCTGTGTTCTTGCTCCCTGTGTGGTAGCCATATATTAAATCCTTTCTATGCCCATTGCTTGGGAAAGTGCCTGGCACACCAGAAAACTACTTGTAGATAAATGAATGAAATTGGAATGCAAGAATGTCGACTACAGGAAAGCATGAATTTTATCCATTTAGCTTTTTTCCTACATTCTGACATCCAGAACAGTGTCTGACACATAGCAGATGCACTGTAAGTATTTTTCTATTTTTTAGAAAATTATTTATTTATTAAAAAATATTTCTTTATTTATTTGGCTGTGCTGGGTCACAGCTGTGACACTTGGGATCCTCAGTTGTGGCATGTGGGATCTAGATGCCTGACCAGGGACTGAATCCAGGCCCCCTGTATTGGGAATGCTAAATCTTAGCCACTGGACCACCAGGGAAGTCCCTTCAATTTACTTACCTTTAATTGAAGAATAATTGCTTTACAGTATTGTGTTGGTTTCCACCAAATACAGTAAGTATTCTTCTAAATTAGTCCAGACCTGTTACCCGTTTTATTGCAGATAATGCTTCTTTTCATTGTCTCTGGTTATTCCATTTACAAAGCACTTCCACAAGGTCTCCCACAGTTCTGACAGGTGTCATTTTCATTCAGAGTTAAGGTTCAGAGGAGGAGAAGAAACTTGCCACAGGTCATTCAGTCAGTGGCAGAGCTGAACCTAGATCTCAGGGCCAGAAAGCCTCCCAGTGTCCCCTCCCAGTATACTGGGTGTCCCCTCCCAGTATAACCGGTTCCTCAGTAAGAAAGCAATGGCACCCCACTCCAGTACTCTTGCCTGGAAAATCCCATGGATGGAGGAGCCTGGTGGGCTGCAGTCCATGGGGTCACTAAGAGTCGGACACGACTGAGCGACTTCACTTTCACTGTTTCGCTTTCATGCATTGGAGAAGGAAATGGCAACCCACTCCAGTTTTCTTGCCTGGTGAATCCCAGGGGCAGGAGAGCCTGGTGGGCTGACGTCTATGGGGTCACGCGGAGTCGGACACGACTGAAGTGACTTAGCAGCAGCAGCAGCAGCAGTAAGAAAGCACAGTGAAGGCAGTCCCGTGACGCAGAGCAGGCTGGTTAACCGAAGAGTTACTCCACATGGACACCAGGTGGCGCCCATCCACCGAGTAAGTCCCTTAGTCCTTGATAAGGAACACAAAAACGTTGATCAGAAACCAAAGTTTGAACCACCAGTTTCATTTGCTTTCAACTGCCCGGCTTTTCCTTCACTGATCACCCGCTGTTTGGGTCTCAGTTTCCTTTCTGTCAAATGGGAATGTCAACAGGTACTTCCTAGCCAGGTGATATGCTATGGTGCCCATGCATAGCCCATGTTCAATAAGCATGTGTCCTCATTCTTCTGACAGGGCCCGTGGTAACCCCCGGCTGTACAAAATTCTTTTTAGCCCTGCACATTGACAGAGAATGGTTTCCAGTAGGAATGAGCAGGAAATTCCCTTTTGTTGATCCTCTACTGTGCTAAATGGAAAAGTGGCCCCTACATCCTAATCCCTGGAGTCCATGAATGTTACTTTACATATTATATCTCCATTTTAGGAATGTAGGGCTTGGGTTTCAGTGGAACTAAGTGGCCCCAAATAACACATTGAATAAATCTCAGATCTACCTTCTGTCTGAGCAGAGCTCTGAGGGTGTCTTCACAAATGTGATTAATTTAAGGATCTTGAGATGGGGGATTATCCTGGATTATCAGGTGAGTGCTAAATGTAATCACATATATCCTCAGTAAGGGAAAGTCAGAGGGAGATTGTTCACACACAAAGCAGAAGGCAGAGGTGTAGCTTCAAGCCCAAGAACGCCTGCAGCCACCAGAAGCCAGACTAGGTCGGGAACAGATTCTCCCCCAGAGCTTCCACAGGGAGTGCAGCCTGGCACACATCTTGGTTTTGGTCCAGTGAAACAGGAGCAGGACTGTGACCAGGGGGCAGAGGGAGGGCAGAATTCCCGTCTTATGAACTGGGTTCACCATTTGCTGGGAGTAAGAAAGGGGCTGCACTCCTGGGGACACCCCGACTCTAGGTCTGCTCACTAACCATAGTGATTCCAGGGGTTGTTGTCTAAAGATGTCTTTGAGTTCCTTTCACACACACACACACACACACACACACACACACACACACAACTGTCTTCCCCCAGACTCTGCCAGAAGGAGTGGCAGGGGAGAGGGGGACACAGGAACCCAACATCTCTGCATCCTCTTTCCCACGGAACCCCTCCCTCCACTTTGTCAGATAGGAAGAGCACCGTTGTGCTGTGGGTCAGAGCTCTGCTTAGGCAGAAGGTAGATCTGAGATTACCTCAATGTGTTATTTGGGGCCACTTAGTTCCACTGACGGGGAAGGCAATGGCACCCCACCCCAGTACTTTTGCTTGGAAAATCCCATGGACGGAGGAGCCTGGTAGGCTCCAGTCCATGGGGTCGCTGAGAGTCGGACACGACTGAGCGACTTCAATTTCACTTTTCACTTTCATGCATTGGAGAAGGAAATGGCAACCCACTCCAGTGTTCTTGCCTGGAGAATCCCAGGGACAGGGGAGCCTGGTGAGCTTCCGTCTGTGGGGTCACACAGAGTCGGACACAACTGAAGCGACTTAGCAAGTTCCACTGAAACCCAAGCCCTATGTTCCTAAAATGGATATATAATATGACTCTTGCAGAGCTGCTGAGTGGGTTCATGGCAACATCTTTACACTGTTGCATATGGTGCTGGTAGTCAGAGTAGATGACTGATAATGAAAACCAAGAGCTTACATGGCACATACACAGCCCTTATTAGAAGACAGGCATGGTTGTAAACATTTTACATGTGTTAGCTCACTTTCACGACAACCTCAGAAGGTAGATATATTATCATTCCCCTTCTATACATGATGAAACTGAAGCACAGAGAATTTAATGACTTGCCCAAGGGCACATCATTAGTAAATGGAGAGCTGGGATTTGAGCACTGGCAGTGAGGCTGCAGGCTGTACTGAGCCACTACACTGTCCTGAGCTAAAAAACGGTAGCTGTTATTATTCATTGTAACAGCTAAGATTGATGTGCCAGGACCATGCTGATTCACTGCATTTGCTCAATAGGTGTGTGAAGTAATTAACTGTTGTGTCCACACTTTACGGAGGAGCAAATGGAGGCAAGAAAAGTTATGTTATTTGCTTAAGGGCATAGAACTAATATATAGCAGACCTGGGATTCAAATCCAGGCATGCTGGCATCACGGCCCTTACTCAATTACTGCATTATACTTCCCGTGTATTGACAATGGTGATGAAGGAAAAGAGGTAGAAGAGGGAGGCAGAGGAGAGAACAAACCTACCTTATACTAACTTGCTATGATGTGCTCAGATGTCAAAGTTTGAGCTGATCCAACAGAAATAGCAGGACCATGAAATCTTTAGCAATGAAAGTGGATAAACAAAAAAATGCAGAAAGAAAACCAGAAAGTAAAGCCCAAACATAGTTAAAGGAAGCCAAAGCCAGGAAGTAGGACAGATGGCAGAACAGCCCCCGGCCCTTGCTTCTCAGCCTTCCCTTGAGGGTCTGGGGCTGGTGGACACTCAGTTCCCCAACCCCAACTTGGAGGCTCCTTTCAGCAAGCCTAGGTGAGCCTGGGTGTCCCCCTTCCTAGAGTGCACCCTAGGAGCTTCTGGGGGATGGTGGAGACTGATGAGGACCCACTCTGATGTGGTGAGGAAGCCAGTTGTAGAGAGAGAATAGAGAATGTGTTTGTCACAGTGGTGCTTGCCAGACTGTCATCCACACCTCACATTTCTCAGCCAACTCCCTCCCCTGGCTGGGACACACCATGTGACTAATTCTAGCCAATGGGCTATGGGCAAAAGGGACACATGTCACCACCTGGTTAAAATGTGGAAGAGACAGTGTGTGACTCTCCAAATGTATCTTCCCTGCTGTAGCATCTGATAACATCATAGATGATGGCTGGGTCCCCGAGCATGACACACACCTTCCCTGACACACACCCCCTGAGTGTAGGACATGTAGTGTGAGCCAGGGAGGGACCATGGTTGGGTTGAGGTTTTGAGATCTCAAGGTTGGTTTGTCATAGCAGCAGAGCTGAACACACCTCTTAGGAACACATTGAATGAAATACAGTAAGGCTGGAGTGACGAGCAAACTCTTGTAGACCCAGACCTACCCTTCACCTCCTGGAGTTCCTTCTGTTGGATTTTGATGAGATTCTGCTTATCATTCTGCCTGAGTTTATAATAAGCCCCACCTAGTCCTTGCAGCTGGTATACCACACTGGAAACCTATCCAGTCTTACACGGAGCGGTGGCTTTAAAACACGTGTGCAAGTTTTTGATGCTCCTCCCATCAAGAGATGGTCTAATTCTCTTCCCCTTGCATGTGAGCTGGGCTTGGTGCCTGGCTTCTCCTACAAAGGATACAATGGATGTGATACTGTATGACCTCCAAGGCTGGGTCATCAAGGCTATACAGCTTCCTCTTGACTCTTCAGATGCTCTTTCTTGGCACCAGCCACTATGCTATGAGGTAGCCCAGGCCACATGGAGTGTTCATGGGTGGTGTTCCAGCTGACAGTCTCAGCTAAGACCCCAGGTAACAGCCCACATCCACTGCCAAACATGTGACTAAGCCTTTGGGATGAATCAAGCTGGACACCATATGACTGCAGCCACTTGAAAGACCAAAAGCAAGAGCTCCCCACCTGAGCCCAGTCCATCCCCAGAACCATGGGAAATGTGATTTACTGCAATGATGAATGGTTGTTGCAATAATAAAATGATGCTGTTTTAAGTTTGGGAGCATTTTGTTACACACTAGTAATCAGCCAGAACACACTCTGCAAGATTGTCACACCTGGCCCAGGGCTGGATGCTAGCGGCAAGTAAAGACAAGCCTCTGATCCTTTCTGGTTAAATCACAGTGTGAGCCCTGAACTGCCTTTCCTGACAATAAGTATCACATCTTGTACTGTTGTTCTGCTCCTAATTTTTTAGCTTCTGACCTCATCAGTCCTTTTCCCTTCTGTGCCCCCTTCTCTCCTCACCCTTGGATGCGAGGCTTGTGTGTATAGTCTTGTTTTTGCTGTCTCAGCAGAGAGAAAACCTTAGATTTTCCTTCATGATCACGATCCCCAGGCTCCCTCTGGTGTGCACTGGCTGGCTTGGACAAACATGATCTGTAACCCTGCCCTCTGGGAACACTGAGAATGTCATTTCCACTCCAATCCCTTTGTCCCCCAGCCTCTGGGCTCAGTCTGAATTTTTTCTGACCTGGAATCAGAAATTGAATGTTGGTTCCAGAGGTGGGATCTCAAAAACAACAAATACCCTGGGAGAGGGGTGGGTTTATCTTCCCAGATTAGTAGAGAGGGGATTGGCAGATGGTTTTGGTTTGAGGGCTCAGCTGTGGGAAGTTGGGAGAGGCAAAAGGGGCTAGTGGTTGGCATTGGGCATGGGAAGCAAATGTCATTGTTACTTTGTATGGTCAGGCAGATATTTCTCCTGAAGATGGTTGCTAACAAGCTTGTCTATTTGTAATAGTCATAGTTTCACAAATCAATATATTTGTGATTATACAGTAATAATAATGTTATCATTTATTAGCCTTTACAATGCCAAATGCTGTGTAAGCTGGGTTATATGCATTCTACTATACAATATGTATATTAATCCCACGAGTTGGATACTATTTTTATCCCTTCTTTTATAAATGAGATAATTGAGTCTCAGAGAGTTTGAGTAACTCATCTAAGATAAAAAAGTAAGTAAATGGTGGAGCTGGAAATAAACTCAGGTTAACAACTACATAAGTGGGAACATGCAAGTTAAGGTCACAATGTAACACCATTTTGCACTCAGGATATTGGCAAAAATTAAGAAGATTGATAATACCAAGTGCTGGAGAGAATATGGAGCAACTGGAGCTCTTGGACACAGCTTGTGGGAGTGTAAGCAAATGCCCCACTTTGGAAAATACATTTCTTGAAAACTTGAGTATTCACATACCTCCAATTCAACTCTTTGCTATACAGGTATCTGTGGCTTTTCTAAAGTTCACTTGATGCCATTTCACTTTTATGAGAGATCTACATTTGTAACTGTTTTTGTGAATTGAAAGAAAGCCCAAGTTGACTTTCACTTTTACAAAAGTGAGTGAAAAGTGAAACTATGTTCAGTGTTTGATCTGGGGCGAGCTGTTACAGAGGCAGCAAACACCCTGGGGAGGGGCAGCGGGGGGAGGGGGGACTGGGGCCACCAAGCTCCTTCCCCAAGAATTTCTCCAGGAACTGCACTCAGCATCTCTGCACCAGGCCACCATAGCTTTGGTCTGGCTTTGACCTGTGTCTGTGCTTTATCTCAGTTTATCTCATTTTGTGCCTCTGTTAGCAAGATCTGTCCTAAGGTAACTGTTTCTTCACTTTACACAGTTTCAGCTTGTGAGATGTTTCATAGGAACACTCTACTTTTGGATAGTGGGGGAAACCTGTATATCCTAGGGGCACTGTGCTTATGTACATGAACAGACGTGATCACAACAGCATCGGTAATGATAGCCCAAAGTTGAAAACTGTGTCAGTCAGAGATAGGCAGGAGACAGAAACCACCCTAGTTACTTTAACAGAGAGAATTTAATATAGAGAATTGCTAACCAAGTATAAAGTTGTTAACTGGATGACCAAAAGGTTATAAAAAGATCTCTAAGATAGAATGAAAGTAGCACTTGCAGGAAGCATCTACCATACCCCAGCCTGAGGGAACAAAGAGAAGAGGCTGAGATGATCAAAACTGAAAAACATAAAGCAGGAGACATGCAGTACTCCACTTCAGGTATCTGAGAAAGGACGTGTGCTCAGCTGGGGCTCAAGTCTTGGAAAGCAAGGTGGGGCCAGGAGGGCAGGAACTCAGACTTCAGGGGAGGAGATTCTGGCTGGAGCTGATGGCTCTGTGGTTGGGGGAAGTGCACCATGGAGCTGAACCTGGAGCCCTGAGAAGGGGTTGCTGACTGATGCCACAGAAGGAATTGCTGCTGTGAGGTGAAGGAGAATTGCTGGGTGATGCTCATGGCAGCAGGAAGGCCACTGGAGAAGCTAAAGAGAAGAGAGATGAAGAAGCAAGTCTTTTCTCCTTCCTCCAGCCCTGCAGTGTCCCTCTAGCTCACCCTGCTTATTGGCAAAGTCTAACCAGCTCCAGTCCCAGCATCACAGAGCAGGTAATTTTTAAATTTAAAGTATTTATTTTTAACTGTGGCAAAATAGAACATAAGATAAATATCATTTTAACCATTTTAAGGTGTATAGTGGCATCAAGTACATTCACGCTGTTATACCACCACCACTATCATCCATCCACAGAACCTCTGTCATTTGGTAACACTGAAGCATGGCAACCCTTACATGACTCCCTGCTCCCCAACTCCTGACAACCAGACCTACCTTCTGTCTCCATGAATTTGACTACTCTAGGTACTTCGTGTGAGTGGAAGCATACTGTATTTGTCCTTTTGCGACTGGCTTATTTCACTTAGCATTATGTCTTCAAGTTTCACCTATGTTATAGCAGTGCTGAAATTTCCTTCCTATTTAAGGCTAACTAATGTTCCATTGTATGTATGTGCCACATTTCGTTTATGCATTCAGCCATTGATAGAGTACAATTTTTCGTACTATCAAATGCTGTATAGAAACAGCCCCAGGTTAGTCTGACTATAGATACTGTATATATAATACAACCCTCCCTCTACCCTTTGCCTCTGTATGCAATGGGTTTACTTTTTCAAAGCCATTAAAAACAATATCCTAACAACATGCCAGAAGATTTTCAAAAACAAAAAAAGCCTGATGATAATTGGACCATCTTAGCACCAGGACATTATTTTCACCTGTTCCATTTTAAAGTCTTTCTTATAGGCAGATATAATTTTTCAAAGTTATGATTCCATCTCATACAATTGAGGGTTCTGCCACATCATACATCTTGTTGCCTGCCAAACAGGGTTGGTGCTGCTAACCCTGAATGAGGGAAAAACATTTTTTTTTCTTGATTTCTCTTCTTTGTTTCTTTGACCATCTGGACCGTTTTGGTTGCAAATGAGGGGAACCCTACTCAAATCAGCTTAAGCAAAAACAAACTGGTGCCTGAGTTCATAGGTGGTAGTGGTACAATTTTCTGGTTTTTTGCTCTGGATAGACAACAGGAGTAACTCATAGAACTAGAGTCTGAAACCAGGGACTAAAGAGAGCCAGCACCCTTTTGGCCTGCCTGTCTCTTGAATGACCCTCTCTTTGCTTCTCTTTGATTAGCCTCTTTCTTTCCTACTGCAGGCAGGTCTCTGTCACCTCACAGGAATCCTGACCACTGGCAGCCCCAGCTTTGCCACTTCAAGAACAAGTATCAAGAGGGTAATGCCAGAGAAGGTTTGTGATTGGCTCTGTGAAGTCACATGGGCCACCCACTGGGCCAATCATGTTGTTAGCATGAGGATGAACTGTAATTGGCCAAGTCTGGTCACATGCTGATCCCTACGGCAAGGGTGGTTGTAGGGCCTGTTGCTTTCAGATAAAGGGAAATAAAAGGCCTGAAAACAACCATCAAGTCACTACTTGGGGTTCTGTTTTTCACCATGGCAACACTGGATAAACAGCCTGGCACACTGAGCTCTTTCTTTGTTTTAATAATCACCTTGTGAGAAATTCCCAAGAATAGGATTACAACCATGGTGCTGGCCGGAAGCCATATAACATGTTTCTGTTTCCCAAATATATTCACATCTCTTAGCTTATTTGTGAAATATTGCTAAGTGACAGGAGAGGAGAGTGACACGGAGAAGCTGAATGACAGTTTCAGGGACATAGAGTGAATGAGGGCAGGGGTAAATCCAGAGCCTGGACTTCCTGACTCCCATTCCAGTGCTCTCTTTCAACAGCATCACAGTCAAAGTTTAGACTGGTTGGGGGAGGGTTAAAGTCAAGGTCATCTCCGGCCTGTTAAGGGAGGGAACTTCTTCTGCTGTCTACCCCTTGAAGGAGATGGGCCAGGTGCCTGGAGGGAAAGGGCTGGTGGCCCCTGCCTTCAGAGCCTGCTCGAGCTCTGATGGGAGAGGTCCCACCACTCGACCTGGCATCCTCCCAGTGGACACTCTCTGCACGGAGCTCCTCCAGGACGTGGTGCAGGTGCCTCAGTGTAAGCAGGAGTCTCTGGTCTTGGTCCTGCATCTCAGCCTAGGAGAGAGAAGCAGCATGTGAGGCAGCGGCCTGAGCACTGGACATTTCCCAGAAAGACATTTCCTTCACTGTCTAATTGGAGACAAGCCCACAGCCTCACAGAAGCCGTGTTTTCACCGAAGCCTCCATTTCTTCATCTGCAAAGTGGAAAGCAAATTACTTGCCTTCCAAAGATCTCTTCCCTTGTTTTAGATCCCAGCAGGACTTTGGGGGCTTTATGATTCCAGAACTGGAGGAAGAGCACCAGACTTGCATCCATGGTAGTTGTTGGTGCTACTGATTTGTTCTCTCAGCTGCGTACAGTGACGGACATGCTTCCCTGATAGTCAACTGGGGCTCCTTGGCTGGCCTCCAGAGGGGAGTCCTTGTGGAGTCATGTAAATTCCCAGTGATAGAGGTTAAAGCAGGCTTGACTGGGAACCTTACCAGTCAGGGACCAGTAAGTGGAGACTCAAAACTCATCTCTTGGCATCATGTGGAGGTTGGGGTGCATTTGGGCCTGGGAAGCCCCTCTACCTACAGGTCATTCCTCCTACCCCCACCTGTTCTTCTTCCTCATGGGTAGGAGAGAAGTACTTTATCAAATGAAAATCAGTGCTTTGAGTTCCGATACTAAGCAGTCATAGTGTGGGGGCGCAGTGTTTAGGGAGCAGCACACAGCCTATAATAAGCTGTGGCTCTGCCACTGGAGTCCCCTGGACCCATGAGGATCCCTACTGGGCCAGCCCCTCCCACCAAGCTGGGACAGGGCTGGGTCCCAGCTGGTCTGTTGCCTGGCAACCCAGGCAGGTCATTTTTGGACAATCCTTTCTGTCCCTGCATCCCACCCTCCCCCGGGCCAGAAGTAGAAGCTCACGTTTTTGATTTTTTTTTTAGTTTTTTAAGTTGTTGAATTGATCAGTCTATTTTTAACGGCCCCCTCCTTCCTCTTCAGGATGATAAATTCTCCCAGGGTTGAAACTGGCGTATTGAGATACAAACCTTGGGCGCCCTTTGGGGTTCCCCCAAACCACCTCCTTTTCTCTCTTGGCTAGTGTCCCCACATACTATGGGGGCATCCCTCCATTTTTGGACTTGGAAGAAACATCACAAGGAGAGATGTAAGACCTGGCTTCCTGGGCAGTTACTGAGGGACCAGGTAACACCATTCATAAGTTCAGGAGAGTTAGTGCCCCACGGCGTGGACATTTACAGACAGGAAATGGGAGACAGGAGTGAGTGGGGTGGATAAACCCTCGGGCAGGGTGCAGCTCCTCCTCCAGGCAGAGAGTCCCACAGAGAGGAGAACCAGCTGCCAAGAGGGCTGCTGGCCTCTTTAGGGCTTCTTTGTAAGTTGCATCCAGTTGGGTAAGATAAGGCATCTGCTGGAATAGTACTGGCCTTTGCCCCTGCAACTCTTCTCCTCACTCTCACCCCTCTGGGCTTGCACCTCCTAATAAGCAGGAATACCCCAGTGTTTGTGCAAGTGTCTGCTTTCTAGAAGGCCCAGGCTAAGATAGCTCTGGTACACCATTTCCAGCTGGGCCAGGACTGTAAGAGCCAGGGTAGATGTGCCAAGCAAGCATGAAGTGAATTATACCATCTCCTCACCAAATTCTCACAATAACCCTTGTGATGTTAGTACTATTGTCATCCCCCTTTTACAACAAGGAGACTGAAGTTCAAAGCCATTTGCTAGAGGCCACAAGCCACAGAGCTGGGCACATACCGGGACTCAGTGTAATTCTAAAACCAGTCTGACAACACTGCACCCAGAGCCTCCTATGTAGGCCACGACCTACTTATCCCAGCACCTGGGGTGGCAACTGTGCACTGTGTGGCTGATCCCAGATGGGAGCCTGTGGGGCCTACACCCCAACCTGCAGCTCTGCCCCAGCCTAGCGGGCACCTGGGAGGTAGGAACCAGGGGACCTCGGAAGATGTAGGGTGAAGGTGTAAGGTAAAAAGAAATACAAAGCCTTACCAGCTCCTCTCTCAGCCACTCCAGGGTCTGCCTGAGACTCGAGGTTGGCTGTTCCGTTGTTTTCATCTCAGCTCCTCGGGAGAAATCTTGATGCCAAACTGCTCTGCTTATGGACCTGAGGGACCTTAGACTTGGACAGTCGGGCTCCCTTCTTTGGGCCAGGATCAGGCTCTGGCTAAGTCACTGAGGATGGAGTTAATGAGAGCAGGAAGTGGCTCACATTGAAAAATGTAGTTTTTTTCTTTTTTTTTTTTTTTTAAAGGGCTTCAGTACTTTGAACAGAGCAAGGAGGGAGGGAGGAGGAGGGAGATCATTGAGCTACGGGTGTCTCAGTGCCTGTGGGCTCCAGAATCCAAATCTGAGGCCCACAGGATAACAGAAGCTTTAAATGATAAAATTAATAATTATTGTGGAAATAGGTGTCCATACTTTTTGGCCATATTGTTTTCTGAGGGCCTGTTTTGTTCTAAATTATACATATATGTGTATATATACACACACATACATGCATATATAGATAAATAAAATATTATTTGGGGGGATACCACATCTGTGTCCTCAGTCACCTTCCTCCATCCCTTACCCATCTGTTGAGTCCATAGCTAAGGGAAATGCTCATTTTCCAGAAGAAAGAAAGTCCCCTTTCTTCTGGATGCCCACACACCCCATTTCTAGCAAATGAGATCAAAACAGAAATTTGCTGTTAGACGTCTAGGGAAATGTTGCCTACCTGATAGGGAAAAATGTCAATGGTGCTCCTCCTTTACTCTTACTTTCTTCTACTTCCTTCTGCCTTGAATGTGGATGCGATGCCTGGAGCTACAGTAACCATCTTGCAACCCTTAGACAAAGGCTCAAAAAACTGTAGAGGCACTGAAACCACTCAGTCACAGAATCACCAGTAGCATCTGCCTGTTTTATGAGACAAGAAATCCAATTTTTATTGGGCAAACACAGTCCTAATGGACACCCGTGAAGTGGATGTTCTTTAATTTTCCCTTTCCACATATTTTTATGAGTGCCTTCTGCTGCTGCTGCAGCTTGCTTGCTTTAGTAGTGTCTGACTCTGTGTGACCCCATGAGCTGCAGCCTGCCAGACTCCTCTGTCCATGGGATTCTCTAGGCAAGAGTACTAGAGTGGGTTGCATTCCCTTCTCCAGGGGATCTTCCTCACTCAGGGATTGAACCCAGGTCTCCTGCATTGCAGGCAGGTTCTTTACTGCTGAGCCACCAGGGAAGCCCTATTGAATGCCTACTGTGTGCCAAATTCTGCTGTAGGCAGATAGAGGAACAGAGCCCAAAATCAGAGAGAAAAAGGCTGTTCTTTCCTGGAGCTGACATCCTAATCGATGGAAACAACTAAGAGCAAGTTAATATTATGATGCCAATGAATAGGATCTATTCTCACACAGGCTTTAATTTTATTCTATCCACTTGAACTAGGAACTCCAAACTAAGAATTAACATAGTGATCACAGATAAGAAGCTGAGGTGACCAGAAAAACAAACTCAACCCATTTGGGAGGGACTTGCCCTCAACCTGGGCTACACAAGCTGTTCATAGATAAAGCCTCACTGAAGATGAACACCTAGCCCCAGATTACCAACACACAAGGAAATCATCCACCATAAGTGAGAGTCAGCAGACCACCTTCAATAGCAGGATTAGACCTCACTTCCCCAAGAACTTCAGATGAGATAACAAAACAGTATTTTGAATAGAATTAAAACCATACAAAAGAATTTAAAAACCTAAGAAAAAAGACACTATTTAAGAAGGGGTATTTAAAAAAAAAAAAAACCTAAATAGAATTAATAGAAGTAAAAATTATGGGAACTGTTTGTAAGTTAAAGAAAAATCGTGTTTATTTAAGTGTAGTTCCAAAAGATAGCTAGAGTGGGGGTACAGGACATAGGGAGGCAGACTGAGACTCAGTAGGAGGAATAGGTTGCTAAGAATTCTTCCAAGAAGTGGGCACTCAGTCAGTGGCACGTGAAAGCATAGCCCAGACAATCAAGGCAGCTGGAAAGGGGCTCCACTGGCTCTGAGATGAGACCTGAAGCATCCTTCCAAGTGTGACTGTGACTGGGCAGGGAAGGGGGCCAGGCCACTGTACAGAAGACCAGGACACCTGGGTTCTAAGCCCGGTACTATCAAATTTTCTATGTGAGCTTGAGCCTCATAGTTTCCATTTTAAGCTTAAGGAGGCTCAGTCAGTCAGTTTAGTCGCTCAGTCGTGTCCGACTCTTTGCGACCCCATGAATCACAGCATGCCAGGCCTCCCTGTCCATCACCGACTCCTGGAGTTCACTCAGACTCACATCCATCGAGTCAGTGATGCCATCCAGCCATCTCATCCTCTGTCGTCCCCTTCTCCTCCTGCCCCCAATCCCTCCCAGCATCAGAGTCTTCTCCAATGAGTCAACTCTTCGCATGAGGTGGCCAAAGTACTGGAGTTTCAGCTTTAGCATCATTCCTTCCAAAAAAATCCCAGGATTGATCTTCTTCAGAATGGACTGGTTGGATCTCCTTGCAGTCCAAGGGAATCTCAAGAGTCTTCTCCAACACCACACTTCAAAAGCATCAATTCTTCGGCACTAGGCCTTCTTCACAGTCCAACTCTCACATCCACACATGACCACAGGAAAAACCATAGCCTTGACTAGACGGACCTTTGTTGGCAAAGTAATGTCTCTGCTTTTGAATATGCTATCTAGGTTGGTCATAACATTCCTTCCAAGGAGTAAGCATCTTTTAATTTCATGGCTGCAGTCACCATCTGCAGTGATTTTGGAGCCCAGAAAAATAAAGTCTGACACTGTTTCCACTGTTTCCCCATCTATTTCCCATGAAGTGATGGGACCGGATGCCACGATCTTCGTTTTCTGAATGTTGAGCTTTAAGCCAACTTTTTCACTCTCCACTTTCACCTTCATCAAGAGGCTTTTTAGTTCCTCTTCACTTTTTGCCATAAGGGTGGTGTCATCTGCATATCTGAGGTTATTGATATTTCTCCCGGCAATCTTGATTCCAGCTTGTGTTTCTTCCAGTCCAGAATTTTGCATGATGTACTCTGCATATAAGTTAAATAAATAGGGTGATAATATACAGCCTTGACGTACTCCTTTTCCTATTTGGAACCAGTCTGTTGTTCCAAGTCCAGTTCTAACTGTTGCTTCCTGACCTGCATACAAATTTCTCAAGAGGCAGATCAGGTGATCTGGTATTCCCATCTCTTTCAGAATTTTCCACAGTTTATTTACAAAAATGAGCTGTAAGAAACATCACATTTCTCATACCCTGCAGTTTACAGCTTGAGATGCATTCTGACTGCCACACACAGAGAAAATTTTATGGGTAATTTCTCCTAGTTGAGCTGTTGCTCTTTAGAACTCAAAAGGATACAAGAAACTCTTGTTTGCCACATTCACACCCCTTCTGAACACAGAGGCCAGAAATGATTGCTTCCAGGCAGGTCACCAGGCTTTTTGGCACTGGACCCTGTAAGTATGGGACAGCTGCCTGGATTAGAAATGGGTACAGGAGGGAGATCCTTGGCTCATGGGTGATGATGTAAAAGCAGTCATGTTCTGGGTGGTGATCACATGATCCAATCAGGCCTTCTCTCAGAGAATTTGAATTTGATACAGTAAGTAGGGTTCGGTTGTCTCACAAAAATATTATGTAACAAAACTCTCCAAAACTCCATACCTTGAAACAACACTTGTTTAGTTTTGCTCTTGAGTTTGTGGTGTGGCTGGGGTGGTCTACACTGGGATTCAGATCTGCAGACCTGAGCCTGTGCCCTGGGTCCCTTGTCCTCCTCCTGGAATCATCAGGCTACTGGGGCAAGTTCTTCTCCTGGCAATGGCAGAGGATAAGAGAACAGGTGAAATTGTGTGAGGCCTCTTAAGACTTAGGCTCTGAAAATCATACTGTCACTTTTGCCATGTAAGCAAAAGCTCCAAATTAAGAGTATATTCCATCTATGAAGAGGTCGTGCCACACGTGTGGTAGAGTTAGGGAGCAATGTAGAAGTGGGGCTGGGATTCTCTCAGAAGAGGGGCCACAGGCCCCAAGGGGGCCCCAAGGGGCCCAACGAGGTGGCAGCAGCAGGAGACCAGAGAGGACTAAAGAGACTTGAAGGGCAATTGAGGACAACCAATGTTTATTGATCTCTGACTCCAGACCAAACTTCGTGGTGAGCCCTTGACAACACAACCCCATTTCATCCTCAGAACCTTATGACTGCCATTTCCAAACTGAGTGCCAGGGCACCCAGAGGCACTGCAGAAAGCTCAGAGACACTGCAAAATATTTTAAAAATTTGAGGGAAGCACAATAATATCTGTTGGATAATGGACAAACTACTTTTATTAAGTTGTGTGAACCTAAAATAACAAACAACCATTCGACATTTCTTTGAGCTGGGGCACTGTGCAAAAATTACAGAGATGTGAATGGTGCCGTGAGCTGAGAACGTTTGGGAACCTCTGCCTACGAGGTAGGTACCCTTGTTATCTGATTTTATAGTTGATTAGAAAGTGAAAGTGAAAGCGAAGTCGCTCAGTCGTGTGTTACCTGCCTTTTATAGTTGATTAAGAAACTATTATTAACCCTGTTTTACAGGTGAGGAAACTAAAGCTCAAATAGGCATAGGTTTTCGTAGGGTTACTCTGGCAAGTAGGCAACAGGGTTGGAATTAGCACTTATTCTCCTTGATCTGTCTGGGAGGGTCTTGCCTGTTGTGTTGCAGGGGTGGAGAGTCAATGGGGGCTTGGGTTAGGCATCTGCTGCCATGCTGGGCAGCCCAGCAGGCTCTCTGCCCAGCACAGGAGTGGTGTTGATAGGAGTGCTTGGCAGTTAGAGCCTCTAATGCTCAGTCCTTGCCTTCTAGTGCCAGCACCGAATTACCCTGGGAAGCCCTGTCTTGTGGTTAACTTGTTTTGATATACTTTCATTTATTTTTAATCCTCCTCTCACATTCCTGGCTCAGAAGACATCTTATTTCATAGGCTTGGAAAGGCTTGGCACGTGGGGAGAAAGGGATGTGGAGCCAGGAGGCCTAGAAAGGAAAGAACTTCAATTCCTCAACGAGGAAAAGTGTCCTCACCAGTTATCAAAGCCAGAATGGCCATCCACAAATCATCCACGGGCTGCTGGTGACATGGCTTCCACGTGCCAGACCCTGCCCTGTACTCCAGGAGCACAGCAGTGAGCAAGAAAGGCCTCACATCTGACCTCACAGGGCTCATGATCCAGCTAGCAAGAGAGTTCATTAGTAATCAAGTGGTTCAAAAGTCATACCTCATACCATAAGCCTGGCATAGATATGTGAATGAATGAGTGTAAAAATGTGCAGATGAAGAAACCACGGCTCAGATGGAGATGTGAGTTACCCAAGAAAGTCAGCAGCAAGGGCAAAATTGCAAGGTGTTCCTCTATATCCTTTCACACATGGCAGAAGACTATTCCTAGACTCCCTTGCAGGGAAGTGTGGTCAGATGATTAACTCCTGGTCAGTGGGATATGAATGGAAATGATGTGTGCAATTTCTGGGCTGTGCCCTGTACAGGAGGGAGGAGGGTTCCTGCCCCTCCCCCATTCCTCCTTCTGCTAACTGGAATGTAGTCGCAAGGCCTGGAGGTGGAGCAGCCATCCTGGGCCATCAGGTGGAGGATGGAGTCTCTAGTGACTGTGAAGCCACTGTGTCAGCCTTAACCACCATGAATACTTTTAAATGAAAGAGAAATGAACTCTGTTTTTTTACAGGCATTATCATCTTGGGTTTCCTTATTATAGGAGTCAAACCAATATCCTGAAAATACAGCAGCAGAGCTAGTGAGAGAAAGCAGGTTCCTTGATTTTACCTACTCAGGTTCTTCCTGTATATCTTATTCTCTTCCAAGTGTTTTCTTGTTCATAACCTCACAACATCTCTGTGAAGTCCATAGCAGGGAGAGGATTTCCGTATGCTCACTAGGCAGACAGGGAACCCAAGATACAAAAGTAGTAGCTGAGACACATGGGCAGAGTTATGTCCATCTCTTCGATGTGGCAAGTGGGCTCAGTGATGTCACTGAGCTCTGCTTCTGTGTCTGACTCCTAATCTAAGGCCCTATCAACCCTTGAGGTGGTCCCTCATTTATCCTGGGCACCTTAGCCCTCATCCCCACTTTGTGAAATACAAATGAAGTGGAAGTTTAGCAGAGAGAAGCTTCCACATTGTGAGAGCCCTTAAACCCACCTTTCCTGCCATGCAAGCACATGCCATTACAGCAGCCAGCAGGAGCACAGGGGTGGAGGACCAGTTGACTTGGGGAGTCCCGACACCACCTCTTCTTCTGTGTTATTTATCACCTTCCAGCAGGCCTTCCCTTCAAGCCAGACAACAAGGCTGGTAATCCAAGCATTTGTCTTATGCCTGTGCCCTTATCTGTGAACTCATGGGTCCTGAACACACGCCTTGCACCTCTTGAGTCCTGTAGCAAATGCTGCCAAGGCCCCCCCCCCATATCCCCCTGATATTCCTCTTCTCCATATGTGCCCAGGGCTTCTGACTGCAAAGCACATCTGACTCTCTGCTTAAGGAACATGCTTGACCTGGGCAGAGGACAGTGCCGGCAAATGGCTGTTGTAGATAAATATCTCGCCTCCCTTGGCTCCCAGGTGGAACAAGACTCAGTCCAGCAGGACTGAGTCCCCAGGGTCAGTGGCAGCCATGTGCCCATCAGTGTTCCGGCAGTACATTGGAAGCCTTCCCTTTCATGTCTAACTCACCTACTCCTCTACTGTGCTTCCTGGACCACTTCCCAGATAGATCTGCTACTGCTAAGTCACTTCAGTTGTGTCCGACTCTGTGCAACCCATAGATGGCAGCCCACCAGGCTCCCCCGTCCCTGGGATTCTCCAGGCAAGAACACTGGAGTGGGTTGCCATTTCCTTCTCCAATGCATGAAAGTGAAAAGTGAAAGTGAAGTCGCTCAGTCACGTCCAACTCCTAGCGACCCCATGGACTGCAGCCCACCAGGCTCCTCTATCCATGAGATTTTCCAGGCAAGATTTTCCAGGTGTCATTGCCTTCTCCGCCCAGATAGACCATTTGCCCTAAAATTCTTGTCTTGGGTTTGCTTCTGGGGGAACTCAACCTACTACAGGTTCCATCCATGTGTGCCCTGTACACGAGTCCTGTGTACCTCGTCTGTGAGTGAGTGTCCTGTATAGAATATATGAATATCCTAGCCCTCCTGCACATGTATCCTACACACACCTGTCACGTGCCCAGGTCCCCAGGTCACAGCTCTGTGTCCACTTATGTCAAGGAAGCAAGGCATTTGATCCTGACGAGGTGGTGGAGACTGAGAAAGCAGAGTGGAATGGTGGGAAAAGTGTAATTTCTTGGCCCCAACTAGCTTTGAGTGTGACTCTGAGGCAAACTGCCCAGTTGATTTGAACCCCAATTCCCTCCTTCAGTGGATGAGTAGGAGGTAAAACTGAAAGTGGTGGGGAGAATAAGCATGCAGTCAGTCAGTCTCAGGGCTTTGAGGTCCTCAAATCCATCTGGAAGTCAGAGGCCCTTGGCTCTGGTTGTAGTTCTATTAATACTATCCCTCAGGGTGGCCACAGAACACTCTCTTCTGTCTTTGGCACTCAATTTTCTTAGACATAAAAAAGGGGATTAGGATTCCCCTGGCGCTTTAGCAATTAGGACTCGGTGCTTTCACCGTGGTGCCCTGGGTTCAACCCTTGGACAGGGAACTAAGATCCTGCAAACCATGAGGTGCAACCAGGAAAAATAAAGGTAGGGGGCGGTCAGGGGGAATAACAACAGCTCAGGAATTTTGCACATGCTTTGAAAATTATGACAGAACCCAGAACTGTGGTTATCAGCACTGAGTTGGGGTCTGGATTTCAACCCCAGAAACATCGTAAACTGGTTGTGTGACCTTGGGCAAGTTACTAATCATTCTTGTCTCCACTTCCTCATCTTAAAATAGAGAAAATAATAGCACCAGTGATCCATGCCTCTAAGTAGTCAGACACTTATGTAGACCTCCCCACCCTTGTCTCTGGGCTGGCCTGTGAGCTTCCCTAAATCAACAGAATGCAGCAGAAGTGACATTGTGCCAATTTCTATGATTAACATCGTATATTAGTATAAGTTTGTTACAATTAATGAACTGATATTGATCTATTATTATTAGCTAAAGTTCATATTTTATTCAGATTTCCTTAGTATTTGCCTAACACTCTTTTTTTCTGTTCCAGGATCTTATCCAGGACACCATATTCTGTTTAGTCATCATACCTCTTTGAGGCTCCTCTAGGCTGTGACAGTTTCTCAAGACTCTCTTTGTTTTTGATAACCTTGACAGTTTTGAGGCCAGGTACTTTGTAAAATGTCCCTCAGTTGGGATTTGTCTGATGTTTATCTCATGGTTAAAAGTAAAGTAAAGTAAAGTAAAAAGTCATTCAGTCGTGTCTGACTCTGCGATCCCGTGGACTATATAGCCTATCAGGCTCCTCCGTCCATGCGATTCTCCAGGTAAGGATAATGGAGTGGGTTGCCATTTCCTTCTCCAGGGGAGAAGTTACTGCTGCTGCTAAGTCACTTCAGTCGTGTCTGACTCTGTGCGACCCCATAGACGGCAGCCCACCAGGCTCCCCCGTCCCTGGGATTCTCCAGGCAAGAACAATGGAGTGGGTTGCCATTTCCTTCTTCAATGCAGGAAAGTGAAAAGTGAAAGTGAAGTCGCTCAGTCATGTCCGACTCTTAGCGACCCCATGGACTGCAGCCTACTAGGCTCCTCCATCCATGGGATTTTCCAGGCAAGAGTACTGTAGTGGGGTGCCATTGCCTTCTCCAATCTCATGGTTAGACGGGGGTTATGGGTTTGGGGAGAGAGATCACAGAAGTAAATTGCCACTCTCATCACATCGTATCCAGGATACCTACGATCAACATAATTTGACTGCCGAGGCTGACCTTGTTCACTTGGCCAAGGTAATCAGGTTTGTCAGTTTCTCCTTTTCAAAGTTATTCTCCACCCCCTCTTCCACTTTGCACTCTCGGAAAGACACTCTGCTCAGCCCACATTTAAGGATTGGGGAGTTCTGCACAGATAATAGAGAACAAACTAGTGGTTGCCTGGAGAGGGAGGGGCGATACAGGAGCAGGGGACTGGGAGATACAAACTTTTGTGTGTAGGATAGACTACAAGGATGTACTGCACAAACTGAGGGGATATAGTCAATATTTCTTAATACTATAAATGGAAAGTAATGTTTACAAATTTTGTTTAAAAAATCTCTACACAGAATTCTTAAAAAAGAATTGGGAGTTATATTGCTCTTCCTTGAGGATGGAGTATTTGGAATTCTTCATCAGAGATTTATCTTTTCCCCCATTTTTGCATTTATCATATTTTAGGTTACAATTCAATATTACTTTATTTATTTATTTTTGATCAGATTTTTCCAAGTTTGGCTATTAGGAGCTCTTTCAGTCAACTCCTATGTCTTTTGACATACCCCCATCATTGTGTGTGTGTGTGTTGTTGGTTCCTTCTTATTTTATGGCACTATTAGATGCTCCAGGATGGTCTTGTATGTTTTTGGCTCCAGTCCTAGCATCAGCCATTTTCCCCTGGTTCCTTTTATTGAAGAGTGGTATTAGAAACCAAGATCTGGGCAGTAGACGTGCTTGTTACTACGCAATATCATGCAGCCACGTCCTCTTAGCTGACCGAGAAAGGAAATACAGTGTATACTAACTTGTGTGTATACACAATTACAGTTGTATATAAAATGTATCATAAGTATGTAATCATCTGTATCAATATTATGCTAAACATGAATTTATACTAATATCTCCAACTCAAATCCATTACCACATGGATCATTGGAGGCTCCTCCTCGGGGTCATATTTTATCATTGCAATGTTGCCAGGTAACATAGTGACATATGTTTATCTGTTTCCAAGGAAACAGAGCTAGACAGTTAACCAAAGGTCAAATTCTCACACAGAAGAGGAAAAGTTTTTGTTAACCCTTTATTCACATTGATCAATGACTCCCCACTGCTTTGGGGACAAAGAAACAACTGTTTGGCTTACAAGTATTTGCAGTGACCTGGCTTACTGATAGTCTAGCCTCATCTCCCATGTTCCTTACTGAGCCCTGCAGGGCAACCATCCTGTCTGCCATCAAGCCTCACACTCACCACACTCCCTTCTACGCCAGAGCCTTTGCCCATGCCAGTCCCTCTGCTGGGCCTCGCTTCCTTGCTGTCTTTTACCTGGCTGCCTCCTATTCATCTTTCCAGTCTCAGCTCAGCCCTCAATTCTGCAGGAGAACCTGGAGCCATCCTGTCTCCCAAACAAGGTCAGCACCTTGCTGAAAGCTTGAAGGGTACCTTTGCTTTGTGGCAATGTTACCTTTGCTTATCCTTTCCTCCCACTAGAATACAAACTTCTAGAAGGTAGGATGGGGATGGAGTCGTCTTGATTAATCAGTACATAATAGGAGCTCAATAAATGCTCATTTTCTCCATTCTTTATTCGTTAAACATTTATCAAAGGCCCCCTTTGTGTTGGCTCCTTTTCTAGCATCTGAGGATACAGCAAGAGGGAATAAGGCAAAGCCTCTGCCTCCTAACATTTATATTTTAGTGGTGATGAAAATAAAGAAAGAAATAAGCAAATGTCAGAAGCTGATAAATGCTGTGGAGAAAAATTCAGAATTAAGGAGTAAAGGGTGCTGGGGTACTGCTAGTCTTAAAAAGATGCCATGGGAAGGTGTCTCTGAGAAGGTGATGTTTGAGCAAAGATGTGAAGGATATGAGGGCATATTCTGGGGGGTCTCAGGAAGAAGAGTGTCCCAGGCAGAAGGAACAGTAAAGGCAAAGGCTGAGGAAGGGAACTGTGAGCACTTTATAGGGAGTACTTCTTCTGGTCTCATTACCCTTCAGTTTAGTTCACTTCAGTCGCTGAGTCATGCTTGATTCTTTGCGACCCCATGGACTGCAGCACACCAGGCTTCCCTGTCCATCACCAACTTCCGGAGCTTGCTCAAACTCATGTCCATTGAGTCGGACATGGTGGGATGTTTTACAGGGAACATTTCATCTAATCCCATTACCCTTACTGAGTCCATTACACAGATGAGGAAATAGCTCCAAGAGGGGCCCCTTCACACGAAGGTGGTGGAGCTGAGATTCCCTTGGGTGTCTGGTGCCACAGACAGCTCTCTTCTGAAGTCTCCCAATAATCGGCCTTTTCTGGTGGCTCAGATGGTAAAGAATCTGCCTGCAGTGCAGGAGACCCAGGTTCAATCCCTGGGTCAGGAAGATCCCCTGGAGAAGGGAATAGCAACCCCTTAGGTATTCTTGCCTGGAAAATCCCAAAGTTACCGTCCTTGGGGTCGCAAAGAGTCGGATTTGACTGAGCAACTAAACAACAACAACAACAGGCCAGGTCTCTGGAAGGCAGGAAGAGACTGAAACCCTCCCACTCCTCCCAGCACTGGAAGTCCTGCCCAGGTCTCCATCACCCTAGCCTCAAAGGCCTGGGCACCTGGCTTCTGGGGCTGCCTCTGCTGTCCTACTTGTCAAGGATGGCACAGGCCTTTGGAGCAGGACAGGTCCAGCTCTACCATGACGCGGCTGAGGACTCAGGACCGTGCCTCTACTTCCGGATGGTTTGCCTCTGCTGACCCCTCCAAAGCTCCTGGAGTCTGCATTTTCATGATCCCATTGGCAGAGGCGAACACTGAGGCTCAGAGAGGTGGGAGGATTCCACCTGAGGCCACTAGAGTGAGCTGGTCACAGAGATTTCCAGTAAGCCAGTGATCCTCAGCTCCAACTCCTCTCTGGGCTTGGCCTGGGCTCCCAAAGAGGGAGTGTCTCCTTAACTTTAGTGCACTAGGCATTTCACTTAATTGAAGTGAAGTGAAATTTAATTCACCTTAGTCTGAGCCCCAGAAGGAAAGAAACGGTGAAATGTGTCCCACTACCACCTGTCCACCCACTGCCACGCTGGGCTCTGGGATCGACGGTCTGGGGCTCTGGCCTCCAGGACCTGCCAGTCTGACGAAGGAGGCTGGCATTCAGTGAAAACCATAGCTCCCAGAGATAAGGACAATAATGCAGGCCAAGAGAACACAGCTGGAAGGGCCCCTGGGGCCAGGGAGCCTGTGGGGTTGTCGGGTGGGCTTGCCAGGGGAGGGGGCACTACAGGGGTTGGTTCATCAGACGCTTCCTTTCCGCCTTCAGGTGGCGCCCTCGAGTCACGGAGCCGCACGCGCCGGAGGAGAGCATCCCGCCCTAAGGACCTCGGAGAGGACCCCGAGTCCCTCCAGCGGGTTGCGTGTGTGGGAGGGGCTGAGAAGCGGAGTAAGCGTGGGGACCCGGCGCAGTAGGTGCTCCCCAGGCGAGGGGCGAGGCCAGCGGCTGAGGGAGGCGTCTTCTTCAGCACCCACCCCGCGCCCCGCCTCTGCGCCCGGGCCCGCTGGAGGCTTCGGTTCTGGGTACCCAGGTGCTGGGGAACCAGACCTGCCCCAAGGGGAAGCGGAGGAGGATGGAGCCGCGTCCCCCCAGCCTCGCCCCAGTCTGTTACCCGCCTCCCAGTGCCTCCCGGAGCTGACTCCCGGCGCCCTCGCCGGCCGCGGGCGGAGCTCGAGCCGCGGCGCTCGGCGATCCCCGGCTCCCGCCTCTTCCCCGTGCCTCCCTCCCTGGAGCCTCCCCGGCGGTTCCAGCCGCCGCCGTACGGCCCCGCGCGGCGCGAGCAGGTACGTGCGCCTCGGCCGCGGCTCCGGGCCGGGCCCGGCTGGGAAGGGGGCGGGAGCCGAGGGGAAGAAGAGGAGGCGGCGGCCGGGCCCGCTCTCCCCCTAGGCTGCGCCGCAGCACCAACACCGGCTGCTGGAAGAAGACGGGCGGGCGCCCGGGGAGGACGCGCCTTCCCGGTTGCCCGGAGGCGGCTCGGCGCCCTCGCCTCCCGCGTGGGGAGGTGGGGGAGGTGAGGCGGGAGGTGAGGCACAGGTATGCACGCCAAGAGGGAACTGCTGCGGGCAGCGGGAGGCCGAGGACCCGAGGCGGAGAGGGGCGGCCGAGGAGAGCTAGCCTGACCTCGCGGCCGGGCCGAAGGACACGCAGCGAGGGAACCTGGGCGCACGCGGGTCCTCGCAGATCCCGGCCTCCCTGAGCCGCCTGTCTGCCTGGCTCCCGGCGCCGCTCGGCCCGGTCCGGCCTGGCCCGGCCCAACAGCGTTTGTGGTCAAGGGCAGGAGCAGGGGGTGTGAGCTGCGGGGTGGCGGGCGCGTGGGTGCAGCGGGCAGCCGGGGTGCTGGAGCTTTCTGCTCGGAACTTTGGGTATCACAGCGTGGACGTATCTGAGCGCCCGAGGCTTTGTGTACAACTCGTGCGTGTGTCTGTCGACTGGGTTTTGTGAAGCTTACCCACGCCCGCCGTGCGTCTGTTTTCCCCCGCGTGTTAGTGCACGCCACTGCGCGAGGTGCTGGACTTGGGCGGATCTTGGTGGATCTTAGCAGTCCTGAGAGTGGTAAACTCTGTGTGTGTGTGACCAACTCTATCATTTCTTGGGGCGTGCGTGTGTGTGTTTGTGTGTGTGTGACCAGCTCTGTCCTTTCTTAGGGCGTGAATACCAATGTGGTGTATGGATCTCTGGTTGTATTGTGTGGCTTCCAGTGTCTGTGGATGCTGCATATGGAAAAGGCCCTTGGGGGTCTGAGTGTGGGACCAAAGTGTACCTTTCAGGTCCTGTTGAACTGCAAATGACATTGAAGTGTAACTGGTACAGCTGTGGGGTGTGAGCAGTGGACAACCAGCATCATTGTCAGCTTGTCTGTTTCTTCTTATGTTTTGAGCAATTGGGCATGCCCTTGTAACTCGTAGGTATGTCTGAACCTGTGTATCAGAGACATAGCAACTGTGTAAGAAGGAATCTTCTTTTCCTCCACCCTCTTCCTAACTCTTCTGGCATCCTAAGGTAAAAGTTTTGGCTTCCTGCCAGGTGAAAGAGCCCTGCTCCAAGAATCTGAGTATCCTGGGTTTCTTCTGGGATATGGAGGCATCAATGTGCTGGTCTGGGAAGAGGGTTCCTGGGCCCTTCCAGGGGCTGAGTTCTAGAGAAGATGCTGAAGACCTGGGTGGGGGACCACTTTTGGACATCAGCTGGGCAGGAGTGGTCACTGCCAGTCCCTGTTAGTGGCTGGGCACTCAGGAAAATGCATTTGGTGCCAAAAGTAAAAAAAAAAAAAAAAAGCCAATGAACATACCTCTCCTCCTGGTTTACTGGAAAGTGGGAGCAGTTTGGCCAGAGCCTGTCCGGGAATAGGACTCCCCATCCTGTTGTGTGGGAAGGATTGTCTGCCTGAGCAGGTTGTGAAACCATCCCTGAGGACTGGCTGTGTTCCAAGCCTTGTGCAGGGGGCTGTGGACCCAGACGTATCCCTGACCTCAAGCTGCTCATGGTTGCTGTTCAACAGTGGCATAAAGTAGAGAGTCTACAAGTGTGGCCTGGAAGACCAGGGAAGGACAGCCAGATGATGCCACTGGCATGAGAGTGTGTGGGTTTTTAGGCTTTTAGGTGATAACAATTCTTGGGGAACCTGTGTTCAGCTCCTGACCGCCACATGTGTGCCATGGGATCTTGGCTACATTTTGTAAAATGGAGATGGTAACACCTGCTCGTGGGGCTGTGAGGGTTACGCAAGATACTCCCGAGGGAAGTGTCCACACCAGGGCCCGCTAGAGAGTGTAGGTGCTCAGTAAACATTTTTAAAATTGGAACTCAGGCAGAAGGGATGTGGTGATCGAGATGGGTTGTAAGTGGAGACAGGCTTTGTACTCAGATGAAAGGCCCTCTGTGTGCTAAGAGGAGGTGTCTGATGCAAGTCCATGTTGGATGGAAGATCAGAAAGATCGAAAAACGTGCCTTCCCGCAGAGGCTCTTTGAATTTCATTCATTCATTCATTTTTACTTCATTCATTTGCTCATATCCTGTCTCTTTCCCACATACACACACACTGAAGCAGGGAGCTTTGGAGAATAAACTCAGGCACAGGGAAGCAGAGAAGGTCTAGAATCCTGTGTATGTGTGTGTAGACACCCTAGGGCATGTAAGGCACTCTGCATCTGGGGGTCTCTGTGCTGTGTGCAGACTTGGGTCTGGGATGTCTGTACCCACAGGTTGTGGGTGTGCCTGGGGACACGGTGGTCAGGAGTTCTACATGCCAGGAGGGCCTGCTGGGGGTGCACCAGAGCTGCTTGAGGGAGACTCCATCATCAGCTCCCTAGGTGTGGCTGTGAGGGAAAGGGGCTAGGGTCATCAGGTTCATCCATTTTGCAAGAGAAGCCAGGCATCTAAGGTTTAAAGTGTAGAATCTTTTGCTTTTTATATATTGGCAACTGCTTCACCAAAACAAAAACAAAAACCAAAAAAACAGACCAGAAACATAAAAAAGCAAAACTCCTATGAGCCAAATATGGCCCATGGGCTGTAAGCTGGTATCCTTTGGCACATGTGCTGTCTGTCTGTGTGGGCAGGTGCTCAGGTACTTGGGTGGGGTGTCTGTTCTTTGAGCAGAGAGCCCCCTTCCCTGTCTTTTCCCAGCTCCCCTTCTGTCACCCTCATCCAGTTCCTCCCATCTTCTATTTATATAAAGGCATTTGGCCTTGACCTCAGTCATGGCTCTCAAATATGCTCTTCCTTCCTCTTTGCCCTCTCAGCCTCTATGCTTCCCCTGACTATACTGGGCTCCTCTCTGGACCCCTGGCCTCCACTGTCCTCCTTCCCATCCTGACTATCCTCCATGCAGCAGAGAGAGCTTTCCAAAACCCAGGGGGATGTTAACCCTCCCAGCCCCAACACCTTGCCTCCCTGGCTCCTTGGCTTGGTTTTCAGAGAATTTAGAAAGCCAATCCCAGCTGACCTCCAAGGCAACCCCTCTTCCTCTCCAAAATGCCCTTGTCCCGTCTTGCTGCTGGGGGATTTCCCACTTATCCTCTGAGATTTGGCTCAAATGCTACCAACTCCTAGAGGCTACCCTAACTTTCTCCTCTTTGTTCTTACAACCACCTTCATCTCCCCTTCCCCTGCCCCCAGATATCCTCATTTCATCACAACAGTGTCCATTAATGAACTGGTGGGGGCCTTACATACCTTATTTTATGAAACAAAATCCTCACATCAACCCTACGAGGAAAGCATTTTGCTTATTCCCACTTAGCAGATCATAAAATTGAGTCTGGAAAGAGCACCTCACTTGCCCAAGCTCAAGTGGTGATGCTGGGATTAGAACCTGATATCTACCCTATTTAAATTCCCTCCATCATAATAATAGCTCATTGCCAGTACTTACTGAGAATTTACTCTTCTGAGGACTTTATGTGGATTATCTCAATCCTCACATCAGCCCTTTTAAGTAGGAAGTAGTACTATTGCTGTCATTCAATAAACAGGGAAGCTGAGGCCGAGAGAGGATACAGGCATTGCCCAAAACCCACATGCCTAGTAGCAGGCCTTGTGTGATGTCTGGCCCCAGCAGGTTTGCTAAATTCCACTTTTCTGTTTTCTCTTCTAGCTACCGAGGGGCCAAGGGATGAGCTGGGGTCCGCCTTCCCAATGGCATCTCCCCCTGGTCTGGAACTGAAGACACTGAGCAATGGTCCCCAGGCCCCAAGGAGACCTGCATCTCTGGGTCCAGCAGCCCCACCCAGGGAGGGTGTGGAGAATGCCTGCTTCTCTTCAGAGGAGCACGAGACCCATTTCCAGGACCCTGGGGATGCCAGACCAGGCCACTCCCCCAGCCCTCCTGGGGGCCTTGGCCCCTCGAGGCCCAGGCCCCAGAGAGACGACGCGTCCCTGCATTCAGAAGAGGGGCCAGGCCTGGAGCCCGTGAGCCGCCCTGTGGATTACGGCTTCGTCTCTGCTCTGGTTTTCCTGGTGAGCGGGATCCTCCTGGTGGTGACTGCATACGCCATCCCCCGCGAGGCTCGCGTCAACCCAGACACGGTGTCAGCGCGGGAGATGGAACGGCTGGAGATGTACTATGCACGCCTGGGCTCGCATCTGGACAAGTGCATTATCGCAGGCTTGGGGCTGCTCACGGTGGGCGGCATGCTTTTGTCCGTGCTGCTGATGGTCTCCCTGTGCAAGGGCGAGCTGTACCGCCGGCCCACCTTGGTCCCGGGCAGGGGCTCCAGGAAGACCTACGGCTCTATCAACCTGCGCATGAGACAGCTCCATGGGGATGGGGGCCAGGCCCTGGTGGAGAACGAAGTTGTCCAGGTCTCAGAGACCAGCCACACTCTTCAGGGGTCTTAAGTAAGAGCCCACTCTGTCTGGCTGCTTCAGCTTCAGGGTGACCAGGCCCCCAAGGCTGGGGTTTTGGACCGAGCTCCACCGAGGGCCCTGTGGAAGGAGTCATGGGTGCAGGAAGGGGAGTTGGGGCCTGGTCCAGGCTTCGCTTAGGAGAGTGGCCCCTCCGTCTGTTTTGTAGCTTGAGGTTTTGCATAAGGTTTTGTTTGAAGGATGGCTTCTGCTGCTAAAAATACAAAAGTCTGGAAACCGCTGCCCTTGGAGGATGAGGTTTCTTGGCATTTCTGTGGATTGAGAGCTGTTTGAAAGGCTGCCCATCCTGTTCCCCGTGCCTTGGGGAATTCCGGGATCTCTGCTGTCCTCATCAGCCACCTATGGGTGTTGGGTGACCTTGGAAGGACCCCTTGCAGCCCTGACCGTCGAAGATGGGAGGTGGCTTCATGATGAGGGGAGAAGTCATCCCTGGGACGACCTCTCCTCTCCAGGCCTCAGTCCCCCTGACTGTGATGTGAGAGGGATGGCCCTTCCAGTTCTGCCCTAGGAATTCCCATATGGAACAGGAGCCCGGTATCTGCATGTGGCCACTGCTTCAGGGGAGGAGAGTGTCAGCAGGTGCTGACCATTCTCTGTGCCATTTTCTGACCACGGTTGTCACCACTTACACAGCCAGCATCTCCCATGGTCCTGCTAAAGAAGCCCTTAAGTCCTCAGGTTAGGCTGGGCTAAATACAGTTTGTGACAGCCTGGTTTTGGTCTTAGGATTGAATTACCTGCAGTGACTAGCACAACTTTTACAGTCATGTACGCAGTTTTCACTAACTCCCTGGACAAGGGGCAGGGGGTCTTTCGAAAGGGTGAGGGCTTTGCTATATTTCTGTGGACATGGTGTGGGCCTTCATTACCGCCCCTTCCCCAATGGTATGTCTCTTAGGCATAACCTTATTCTGGGAACAGGAAAGAAACTTTTTTTGTTTTAATATTGAATTTGTAACCTTCCTTTCCCAACCCCCCTAAGCAGCAAAGTGCAGCCCCAATTTATTTGGGTAAGAAATCAGGCACACATTCTGGTGGCCTGGAAATTCTAGCCACATTGATCACCATTTGTTCTATTTCTCTTAATCAAGTGTTTTCTAGGCTCCATCCAGACCCTCTTTAAACTACTGACAAGGAAAGGGAATGGGTTCTAGTGGGCAAGGAGATAAAAGTGTTTGAGGACTGGGGGAGGGCATTATCCATTCTGAAAGGCTCTAGAGGGCTTTGAGAATATATGCCTTCTAGGTCACTCATTTGAAGACTCTAACGGGGTCATTTCAGTGAGCCCCCAAACCCCTGCAGGTTCTGTGTACTCCGTCTCAGCTGGCCATGTGGGTCACTGATCCTGATTCTTGGGGGTGGGAGAGTGGAGTGGGCATGAGGCTACAGCAGCCCTGACTATCTGTAACCTGAGCCCTCAGTCCGGTGAGTTGAACATCTGGACGGTGTAACATTATCGCTTCTATGACAGATCAAATATCTGCTTCTGCTGGCAGGATTTTCCAGGAGCAGGGGGCTGAGGGAGGGCTAGGGAGGACAAAGGCTATGCATCTTGGCCTGTCAGATTCTGTTTCTGCTGTTGAAGAGGTGTGGTTTGAAAAGGACAAAGCCTCGAGATAGTGAAAGATTCACAAGTCAAGGCTCCAAGGGAGGAGTGGATGCACAAAGTGACAGGAGCCACTCTAGGTAGAAGAACTGAACATCCCAAATGATGGGCTCAGGCCTTTCAAATCTATAATGATAATAATAAAAATATCAATCCAAGCCAAATAGATTATTGTGACAGTGGGGGACTCTTTTGAAGACTAAACCTGTTGAGTGGATGCATCCAGGACCATCAATTCCTATCAGTTTAAATGCTGTGAATTGTGTTTAGGGGGTAAATCTATTAGAAGGTTAAATTCCAGGAACCTCAGGTTTTCTCTAAACCAGAGAAGCCTGCTTTGCATCCTAATGTACTCTTTAGAAAATGTGTAAAATGGATGGAGGCAATCATTTCTTTGTCGATGAGTTAAGAAAACTTAAGTGATGCCAAAAACATTTCCCCAAGATTGCAGCTGAGATGGCCCAGCCAGTGGATCAGAAACAGGGTCAGGAGGGAGCAGGGCATAGGATGCTGAGAACTCTCTTTGGAGGTTTTTTTTGGGTGTAGCTGTGAAGTGGCCCCAGGGGACCCTGTGGTGGCTGGAAGTTGCCCACCTGTAGGAACTGCATCTCCTACTTGAGAAGCTACTAGGGTCCCCAAACCTTGCTTTTCCTGGTATATGAGAACAGATACTGATTTTGGAGTCAGTAAAACCTGGGTTTCAGGGTCTGCCATTTCCTGGCTGTGTGACCTTGAGCAAGGTATTGTTCCTCTCTAAGTATCCTGAGTATTGTCTTTGTGAAGTGGGAGGAGCCTCCTTTCAGAGAAAGGGAGGCTGGGAAAAATCAGAGATAGCTGCAGGCCTGAGTGTATGAGGTTGAGGTTGTCTCCATGATCACTCTCCTTCTTCACCCCAGTTGGAGATGACTGGATTAGGCCTAAAACTTCAGAGTCAACCCTTCTGACTTTCTTCTCTTACCTCCCACCCTACCGATCAGCAGATCTCATTGGTTCCATCTCTGGAATCTGACTCCTCAGTCACAACTGCCCAGTCCAGTTGCTCATTTGAGTCCTAATTCCTCTCCTGCCCACTCTCCACCTCAGCTCGTGTTCCACTCTGCAGCCAGGAGGATCCCTGTTGTTCAGTCTCTCAGTTGTGTCTGACTTTTGCGACCCCATGGACTGCAGCACTCCAGGCTTCCCTGTCCTTCACCATCTCCTGGAGTTTGCTCAGACTCATGTCTGTTGAGTCGGTGATGCCATCCAACCATCTCATCCTCTGTCATCCCCTCTCCTCCTGCCTTCAATCTTTCCTAGCATCAGGGTCTTTTCCATTGAGTTGGCTCTTTGCATCAGGTGGCCAGAGTATTGGAACTTCAGCTTCAGCATCAGTCATTCCAGTGAATATTCAGGGTTGATTTCCTTTAGGATTGACTGGTTTGATCTACTTTGAGTGTCCTATTCAAAGGTTAGTTAGGTCAGGTTGCTCCTGCTCCATACTGTCCTATGGCTCCTCTTACTCTTGGCAGAAGCTACCATTCTCGCCAGTCAAGAGTGCATTGACAAGGCCTCTCACTTGTGCAAGCTCCTTCCAAGGTCCTAAATCACACTTATTTATAATTCTCATTTTTTCAAAAAGGATGACTCCCTAAATTTCATAGGCTTCAGGTCTGTCCCTCACGGTGGCCTATGAAAGCACTACACAGTCTGGCCCCTGTGCTGCTCTGACTTTCTGTCCCATCCTAGCCTCTGCTCACTCCACTGCAGCTAGGCTCACTCCCTGTGGGCACATGCCCACCTCAGGGCCTTTGCACTTGCTGCTCCTTCTGCCCAGAAGGCAACCCTTCTCTGTGGGCCTTTGAGCGAATCATCCCACCTCTCTGGTGCTCCAGAGAGAGACTGGAAACATTCCCAACCAATCTCCACCTTCTCTGGGGACTGAGGGGATCAGGAAACACAGAAGAGGGCTTTCCAAAGTTAAGACAGTGGTTCTGAGCAGTAGTGCTGAGTCTAGAGAGTTTTGGAGGAGCAAGAGGAGGGAAAGGAAAGGAGGCATTATGAAGCCGCAGGAGGCAGGTTCTAAGGGATCTGTCTTGGAGGAAAGGGGAGCATCACTGGCACTGAGAGAGTCAAGGAGATGCCCTCAGGTTGGGTCTGTTGGTTTCTCCCAAAACACTGGGCTCCTTCTGATATCCCTGAGGAGGTGAGTTTCAGCTAAGGGAAGGAGAAGCTTGTTGAGATCTTGCCTGGGTTGGAATAGTAGGGAGCTCCTTGTCAGTGGAGGTATGTTAGCATTTACTGGTCAGGTGTTGGGTGTCTTCAGGGAGAAACATAGTGGAATTTGGGTAAGATTTAGTCTCGAGGCTTCCAACCCCTCTCCTTGGAGGAGAACCTGTGCCCCAGTGGCCAGAGCCTGGCTAAAGACAGTAGCAGTGTTGGTCTTGCCGTATCCTCTTTTCTTTGGTCCCAACACCCTCTCCCCCAGATCAACCCTCTTCCTGGGTTGGGTTGTCCTGGAGCAGATGGGCAGGCCCAAGGGATATGTATGGTACAGAGGGTAGCAGGATTACTGCCTTCCTCCTCCCAGGGGACCAAGTACTTCTGAGCTTTCTCCCTACTCCAGTCTTAGAGAGATTGGGGGCAGAAACCCTTATGGAGGGAGTTCACGGAGAACCATCCATCACGTGAAGTATAAGGGCACTGGCTCTGGAGTCCAATTGCCTGGATGCTTGTGTGGATGTGTGCTCAGTCACTCAGCCTGTCCAACTCTTGGTGACCCCATGATCTGTAGCCAGGCAAGAATACTGGAGTGGGTTTCCATTTCCTGCTCCAGGAGATGTTCCTGACCCAGGGCTCAAACCAGGTCTCCTGTATTGCAGGTGGATTCTTTTACCGCTGAGCCAGCGGGGAAGCCCGCCTGGATGCTGAGCTGATGCCTAATACCCCTGAGCCACAGTTTCCTCATCTGTTAAATGAAAGCACCTTCCCCATAAGGCATGCTGCTGCTGCTAAGTCGCTTCAGTCATGTCTGACTCTGTGCAACCCCATAGACGGCAGCCCACCAGGCTCCCCTGTCCCTGGGATTCTCCAGGCAAGAACACTGGAGTGGGTTGCCATTTCCTTCTCCAATGCATGAAAGTGAAAAGTGAAAGTGAAGTCACTCAGTCGTGTCCGACTCTTAGCGACCCCATGGACAGCGGCCCACCAGGATCCTTTGTCCATGGGATTTTCCAGGCAAGAGTACTGGGGTGGGGTGCCATTGCCTTCCCCGCCACATAAGGCCTAGTGAGCAGTAAATGAGATACCCATAAAGCTCTGAGCATAGAGCCTGGCACTTTGTAATTCACTCAATAATGCTAACTATTCATTTGCTTGTTCATTCACACCTAATCTGTATTCTTCCCTGGGGGAGGTCCTATGGGCACACGTGGGCCCTGCCCTTGAGCTGGTCACAGATTGTCTGGAGAAACAGGACAGCGCACAGGGAGCTGTGTATGTGTGACCAGGGGTGGAGAGTGTTGGTGCAGAGGAGGGATCTGATTAAGTTGAGATCAAGCCAACTTAATCGCCTGGGTTCTTGGGGAATGTTAGTGAGTGGAAGAATCTTCTGGCAGGAAAGCTGGCCCTAGGGGAGCAGGGAGGACAGGGGAAAAAGGTGCTTGCCATGCTCACCTCTTCCTGGGTTGCAGGCATCTGAGCCAATAATGACTTAGGGTAAAGGGTACTCAGGAAAGGCCATCTCTCTCCCTTTCCTGGTTCTTCATTTCATCCCATCTCTCCCTACCTTCCTCTTTTTTTTTTTTTTTTTTATTCTTCTGTGTTTACACCTCCTTTCATTAAAGCCACTCCTGGGGGTTACACACACAGGTGTGTTACTACTATTGCTGACTCACCTGCCAGCCATCTGACTCTCCTCTTTAGAGTGTCTTCCCTCTATCAAAGATGAAAGCACAAGCCCAAATGCAAATGCCCATAGAGTTTGGCAGGTGACATTCACTAATGAAGCAGGTGGCAATCTACAGCAGTGGCAGGATTAAAGGGGTATCTGTTTCAGCTGATTGGCTGTTGCCCTGGTGGATGGGCTCAGGGTTGTCAGAGCTCCTGATTTTTCAAGAGCAGCTGGACATCTGGACATTTGCATGGGTAAAAAGGATTATCCCACTGCCTGAGAATTCTGACAGGCCAGAACTGAGGAAAAAGGAGTGTCCAGTGAGATGCCACCTGGTGGGCCAGTCATCCACCCCTCCCTGGCCCAGGGCTTACCAAGTCACTCAGAGAGATGGGGACACCCTGAAGAAGCAGTCTAGACTGTCTCCCAGTTGGAAGCTCACTGAAATACAGTGCCTGCAGACCACTTGAGAGTTTCTCATCTAAGATCCTTCAGTCTTTCACAAAATACTTACGTACCATTCTGTCCTAGGTTTTGAGGTATAGCACCAAACAGATGAAAGAAGTAAGGAAAGTATTCTTGAGTGGTCTTGACAAGTATATTCTGGGGCTCAGAATTAGTGTGAACATGGGGATGAGGTGTGCTTCTGACCTGGAGAATTTCTGATGTGGGAGGCCCATGGGAACAGCCCACGCTGGCTTGAAGGGTGGGACTCAGGGAGGAAGAAGGGCAGTCCTGCAATCCCTCCCAGTGTTCTGAGGCTCTTGAAGGTACGTGGAGGACCCTAGTGTTCCAGGGCTCCAAGAGTTGATGTAGGCAGGTGAGGGGAGGCTGGAGCTGTGGGCTGGTCCAGGTGGCTATGCAGCCCAGTATATTACCTCAAGGAGCAGATGGCTGAGAACCTCTTATGGACTGAGAGAGACCCTTAATACTGAGAGTCCTGGGTAAAGTTCTCAACAGCACCCCCCAATTTTGCATGTTGTCTACCAAAGGCTCCAGCATCAAAAAGCAAAACCCCAGTATGAATTAGAGTAAGGTACCCCCTACCCCCGACCCCATTACCATGGCTAGTGAAGAGACTCTTTGTTTTTCTCCCTTCCTCCTCCCATCCCACCACAGAGGAGCAGCAAGTGTTCAAAAGAGGTCAGAGGAGAGACCTCTTGGAACTGGATGTAAGTTTAAATTGGACTGGACTGAGTTTGAAAATCAAAGTGACCATTCAGTTTTTTGCTGGATCCTAGATGCTGAGATGAGAAAGGGGGCTCTGACAGAGGTTAGTTGGATAAAACAAAACACTTCATGTTTCTACATTTCAGTGAACCCATTTTGTATTATACACATTAGATGATCAAATTTTAAATGAAATACAGTGTTCTTTCTGTGCTAGGCACTCTTCTAAGTCTTTGCATCTTCTAGTTCATTTAAACCTAACAACCATCTTGGAGAGAGGGTGCTATCATTAATTCCCTTTTACAGATGAGTAATCTGAGGCACAGGCAGGCAAAGTGACTTTCCCAAGGTCACACAACTAGTAAATAGAAGACTCAACTATAATAGTGTGCAGGCCAGTCAGGGCATGTTTGCACATCTGGGCTGTAGGCTGCCACTGAGGCTTGTGGTTTAGATGCCAAGTGGGAAGCTCTGGGGGGATAAGAGGGGACAGTTGGGGCAGCACCAAACTTGGACAGGCCCAAGGACTTAAATCATGGAATCTTATAGGTCAGCGGGATCTTTGAGGATCCTTGGAGGATCAAGTCCATCTTTATCCCCATTTTACTTGGGGAAAACCAAGGGGAGAGGTGGGACTTGCCCAGGGGCCCATGGCTCAGGCCCCCTCTCTTCTTCTTAGCGTTCTCATGTAAATTTATGTTACAGACACCAAGAAGCCTAGAGGATGAAGCTTTGTGCCTGTGGTTCTAATCTGGAGGGTGGGCGGGCAGGGCTCCATCTTGTAGGCAGAATACCTAGGTCCATCCTTCCTGGGATGCCTGCCTGTCCCAGAGGAGGGCCACCCTGGACTGGGGAGCAGTCGACACTGGCCTACCCTGGCCCAAAGGCTTCCTCTGGCAGCTGTGCCTAGGTGGGCGCTGACCAGGGTGCTGAACCTGCATGGCCCCTTCCTCTTACAGCCTGGTTGAGGGAGAAAAGGAAGATGGAGGGACAATTTTGGGGGGTCATATTTTTGTCACTCAAAGAGACCAACGTGACTGTTGGGGGTAATGTTTGATATGCAAGTTTGGGGCTAGGATTTCTTTGTGGTCTTTGTGCGGAGGGGGTGGGGTGGGGGGGGGAGGGACACTCAACTGCTCTGGGTATGCTTTTTCATCTGTCCAATGGGAAGAGTAGCTCCCAACCTACCAAAGTCAGAAGGCTGGGATGAGCATCATTTGGGGTCATATGACAGAGCCCTGCAGGGAGCCCAAGGCCACGTCTAGGCCAGTGAAGCCTCTCAGGTCACCCTGACAGGCTTTGGGGCCTGTTCCTTCCTCTGTGGGATAGGGGTTGGGTTGGGTGCTTTCAGGGGCTCCCAACCTGGGTGCTTGGGTGCTGTGGCTGTAGGTGGAAGTGCTCAGAGATATGAGATACACTTTGCAATAGGACTGACTTCGGAGTCTTGGGCCATCTTGGGAATTATGCAGCACTGTTCCTTTCTCCTATCAGTCCTGACTTGTGTTCCGGCTTCAGGAATGGATTTTGCCCATGCTCCTCCTCTGGACAAGACGTAGGGTCTAGGTATAGCAGTTTTACTAAAAAGAGCACCAGTTTTAGAACCAGGCTGTCTTGGGTCCTCATCACAGCTCTGCCACCCCTGAGGGAACAAACCCAGCACCACTTCAACTAAGCTGCTACCAGTGTTTACCTTGGGAATAGCTAGGTGTACTACAGGAGACTAGGAGGAGTTTGGCACACTGAGGGCATCAGATAATTATTCTCTTCACTGAATGGCAGCCCAAGGTTTCCTTCCTCTTGTTCATGAAGTGAAAGTCATTCAGTCATGTCTGACTCTTTGCAACCCCATGGACTGTAGCCCACCAGACTCCTCTGTCCTTGGAATTTTCCAGGCCAGAATACTGCAGTGGGTAGCCGCTCCCGTCTCCAGGGGATCTTCCCAACCCAGGGATCGAATCCAGGTCTCTTGCACTGCAGGTGGATTCCTTACCACCTGAGCCACCAGGGAAGCCGTCTTGTCCATGAACCCCCGTCTTACCTACTCATATGGCTTCAGTAATGACAACTGGTACCCACAGAGCTCCTGCCATCTGTTTGTAAGACACATTATTTGGTTGGGTCCTGCAACAATCCTGAAGGTAGATATGATGCTCATTTTGCAGATAAAGTCACACACCAGCAGAGGGAGGGCTGGGAGTCACAACTACTCCTGCTTGATTCCAAGAACCCTGCTTGCCTTCTTGAGCAAATGACTGAAACTTTCTAAACCCTCTTTTTCTGGCCTGGAAAAAATGGGGATAGTATTTCCTTATATTAGATATGATATATGCTATTTTACAAGGGTACACCCATATTTAAAAACGTATGAAACAAACACATTTTGAGTGATCTGGGAGAAAGGAAGGGAGAGGTTACAGGGGGTAACACAGAAAACAGTTAAAACGAGGAGGTTCTTGTATTAGTCATAGTATGTCGTCAACCAAGACTGACGGTTCTTTTCACCTGCTATCCAGGTAAAGGGAGAAGATATAAGGTTTGTAACACCAGAGAGTTTCAGACTTTAAACTGTACACAAACCACTTGGACAACTTGATAAAGTGCAGATTCTTTTAATAGGCCTGGGTAGGGCCTGAGATTCCACATTTCTAACAAGTTTCTAGGTGATGCTGCTGGTTTGAGTAGCAAGGAAGTGTATAGCCTTCCCTTCCCTTCTCAGGAATTCTCCAACTGGTTTGTCAGATCAATCACCTGAGGAACTTACAAAAAATGGACTTAAGTCAAGGGCCCTTCCCTAGTGATCTGGATCCAGGTCTGGGTTGGGGCCCAAGATAAACTGTGTCCTTCAAGCAAGCATTTCAGGAGAGACTGGGAGGCTTGGGCAAGCTGGAGAAGCCTGGCTGTGGTGCTCATCTCTATCAACGCCCACGCTATAGGGATGTTAATACACAGGAGACTGGCTTGTCAGAACTTTGTCCCAAACGTGCCTTTCTGGGACAGGCAGGAAAAGGGAAAAACCATTTCCCAGGCTCCTTTGCAGCCATGGTTTAAGAGTTGATGTAGGTTCCAACTATCAGATGCATGCAACCAAGCCTCGCACTTGGAACTGAGGTGAGAGGAAGTGAGGGAGGGGGGCGTCAAGATGGCAGTACAAGGGGCATTTACTTTCTGGCACAGATCCAGGCAGTTGCTGTGTGGCTCTGGAGTTTCCTGATCCCCAGATCAGACGATGATGATGTGATCTTGCTGCTGCCTGCATCCAAACCTTCTTGTTTCAAAAAGCTAAAGTAGTTTCTATTTCCTGCAGCCCACCCTGTCTCTCCTCTTTCAGAACCCTGTCCCACAACACTCACCTTATGTGGCTAGTATGGAACCTGGCCTTTCCCACGGTCAACCAACGTCCGAGGCTGGGCCTTCCACCTCGTACCTGCCACCTAGCCCTGCCACTAGTGGGGCAAACCTCATGTTCAAATCCCATGTCATTGCTGCTCTCTGCACCCTAGTATCCTTGGTCACCTGGGACTTGCCACTCTATAGCCACCATCCTCACTGCCTGCCACTCCTACTTGTGACCTACCCTCTGGGTGAGGCTCAAGGCTCGGCACAGCTGGAGACTTAGGGTATCCCAAGGACAAACAGGGGCTGGGGGCTTGGATGTCTGCCTTTGAATCTCTCTTTTGGTGCAAAAAGTCAACAGCGGGCCTTAAGAATATAAGTTTTATATCAGACAAAGCTGAGGATATTTATGTGAGGGATCTTTCATCTCCTTGGTGGTGGGACCTGTCTCATTGGAACTGCCAAAGCAGACAAGAGTATAAGGTGATAGACAGTAACTGCTCCACAGACTCTAAGTTTTCTTCTGTGAAAAGGCAAGGATCAGTAATAGAATGTCATTAATGAGCAGAAAAGGAAGCTATGAAGGAATCTGGATTTCAAAGAATGAGGCTGTTATAGGGCTTGCTACCTGATTTCTAACTGCATGTCAACAGGTACTAGCCATCCAGCACAGGAATATAAAATCTGTTTTGAACATAACCTGCTTGGAGTCAGGGTCTTGAGACCAGTGACTTTACCATGGAGGCTGACAGCTCACGATGAGCAGATAAATGCAATGCAATGAAAAACACAGCCAGCTCTAAGAATCAGGAACGACACAAGGCAAGGAAGAAGAGGTGGGGATGAGGAGACTGCCAGAGATGGTACACGTGGTCTATGTCACTTCAAAAGACAAAGATGCAGAACTAGATGTTTATTTTACTTGTAAGCCACTGGGTCAATACAAATATTTCAAAACAAGCAAAAGTGGTACCATGAATCTCACCAGACCTGGAAAGGTCATGGTAACTTCCCTACAGACAGGATCTTTCTCCTAAATCACATCCAGCCCTGAAACTTCCCCAAAAGTCAAACTTTAACTCCCCTGTGTCTCACCAGTCAGTCATCCCAAGGTGGCTATTACCAAAGCCACAGTCTGCGGTCTCTGTCTTGTTTGACCTATGTCAGAATTCCTTTTTTGCTTTTTTAAAATAGAGGACAAAACCACAATGAGATACCACTTCACACCCACTAGGATACCTATACACAAGAAGACTAACAAGTACTGGCGAGGAGATGGGAGGAACCAGGCCCCTCATACTCTGCTAATGGGAATGTCAATGGTACAGTCACTTTGGGAAACAGTCTGGCAGTTCCTCAAAAAATTAAATACAGAGTTACCATATAATTCCACAATTCCACTCTAAGAGAACGGAAAACATATGACCAAACAAAAACTTGTACATAAATGTTCATAGCAGCCTTATTCAAAATAGCCATGAAGTTGGAACAACCTGTCCATCAACTGATAAATGGATAAAGAAAATGGATAAAGAAAATGTGGAATATTATCGAGCCATTAAAAAGAAATAATTACTGATACACGCTACAGCATGGATGGACCTGGCAAACGTTAACTGAAAGAAACCAAACATGAAAGACCACATATTGTGTGATTCCACGTGTAAGAACTGTCCAGAATAGGCATATCTTTAGAGACAGAAAACAGATGAGTGGTTACTTGGGGCTGGGAGAAGGGAATGGAGAGTGACTGTTAGTGGGTATGAGGTTTCTTTTTGGATGATGAAATGTGCAGAACTCAGATATGGTGATGGATGCACAACACTGTGAATGTACTATAAACAGTGAACTGTACACTTTAAAAAACATGAACTTTATGCGCATGTGAACTGTATCTCAATAAAGCTGTATTTTTAAAAAGGAGGAACAGGCTATTAAGTGCTGATATTTATTGTTAAGGCGCTAACACTTCTGGGTTCCAGCAAATATACACCTGAATCACTCCCTCTGGCTGCTTGGTGATTACTCCTGGCTGGAAGGAGGGAAGTGGCCTAGATACACAATGTGTACTGACGGGCTGACTTGAAGTTCCTGAAGATCCCATTCACCTCCCCATACATAACAGCTAAGGCACAGTCTGCGTTCCTCAGTCCTTGATGCAAGGAGACCCACTCAAAAAATGACTGATTCTGCAGATGAATCACTGAAGTCTCTGTTTTCAGAAAACAGTATTATGCTTATGACTATCCTTTCCACTTTAACTATTAGAAAATCTAAGTGGTGAATTTATTGTTTCAATCTTGTCCTTCCCCTGAATCAGGGTCCTAAAAGTTATCTACTTCCCCTGCTTGTCTGATGTTCCTTTAAATGCTTCTTTTTATAATAAAGGATGCTTTTATGAGCAAATTGCCTCAAGTTCTTTGTAGAAGGTATGATCCAGCTTCCAAATAAAACATCTCACCCATCTGCTGGCTCTTGGGGAAGATGTCCATTGATGACTGCATTTGCAGCTCTGCCTGACCTCTGGGTCTTTTTCCAGAGCAGAGCTGTTCTAAAAGCTTTACAGTGGTCCTCCACTAAATCAGTGCTTGAAATGCGGCCTGCCAGAAATGCCCAGGAAGCCCTAGCCTCCCCACCTACATACAGGTGGCATCTTGGATTGACCCTGGGCATATATAACTTGTCTAGTTTACTTGTAACCCACTCTTGGGCACAGCAGACAGGCACTTCCAGGCTATATAGCATGTTAGCAGATGCCTTAGGAAGGCTCTGGTAGCCCTCTGCCCACAGATAAATACTATCTCCTAATTTAGATAAGGGAATCTAAGGAGCTAAGAAAGGCACGACCCATGGCTGAAATACTAGCGGTGGAATGAAAGTGACTAGTGCCCTCATCTCTTGCCTCTGAGTCTGGTGTTCTAGGGTGTTTTCTCCACTCCAGCACAGGGGTTCATCACTGACCACGTCTGTCAGGCCTTGGGCTGAAAAGGATCTGGAGAACACCAAAGGTCAGGTGGGCCTGGACACAGGGCACAGACTTCCAGAGGCTGGGGCTCCCTGGGGGTGGAATGCCTCCCTGGGTTGTTTCCTGTATCACCAACTCCTCCATTCACCCTTGTCACACAATGGCTTCCAGAGGCCAGGCTCCCTGCTTATCCCTATGTCCAGCACTGTGCTGCTATGCTCATGTCAGGGCCTCACGGTGGGTAGAGGCACAGAGTTGCAGACTCTGTAGGTAAGCACCATACAAAGCCTTGAACCTTCATTCTTTACCTTTTGCCCCAGTTACTAGGGATCATCATGCATAGAAGCCGACACCGGGATGTTTCAGAGCAAGAAAGGCACCTCGGATTTCGCAGGTGGGCAGAGTGGCCCTGGGAGGGCAAGGGACTTGCATAGGGTCACTCAGTTAAGTTAGTGGCAAAAAAGAGATTAGCCTTCAGGTCTGCTCTGTTTATTCCTCTGTTTGAAGACGGCCACTGCCCAGGCACAGACAGACCCAGAAGACAGGCTCAGACCAGCAGAACTGGAACGTCTTGCCCTTTGCAGAGAGATGCAGTCGTTCTGCAATGCGCCTGGCCTTGTGGAAGTCATCCCTGTGGCCTATGGGGGTTCCAGTCACTCACTTTCATCCATGCAGCCAGACCATCTTAGTGGTATCAGGAGTGAGAGCAATTCATGAAAAGAAGGTGCCTAAGAGAGTCCTTTAGCCCCTCAAAGATCCAAACTTTCAAGTCTCATACATAGAAGGAGCTGTGCAGTAAAGAAGAGTGGGAGACCGGCAACATGATTTTTGTATTGACATTTGGTTCTTAATAATAACATCCAAAATGGGTTCTGTTCTTAGAGCGACGCAGCTGGAACTGCATCGGGTCAAGGGCATATGTTGCCGGAGTCTCCCCTGGGAAGTGGAGAGGAGCTGGTGGTGAGACACACACTGATTTCTCTTTGGGACCTATATGCAGCCAGGTGGAGAACTGCAGCAGGTGCCCTGGCTCTGGTAGGGGGTGGGGAGGCAATCCCAGCCAGCCTGCAAACACATGGACAGAGTCCTTTGCCCCCAGCCCGCAAGAAAATGGGTGCTGATGGGGCCCGCAGTGGCAGCTCCAGGACAGTGGAGGGAAGGCTGGGACGTTACATTCTTGAGGCCTTCACAGGTACATGTCATCGTAGCCCGGCGGGGGCAGATGGTCTGGGTTAGGTCTGGAATGGAAAGAGGGGCTGGTGAGTTGGGATGGTGAAGAGTCAGGGGCACACAGGTAGACAGGGTCCTGAATGGAGGGAGCCTGCCTCCAGAATGATGTGGTGGTTTGTGGAGTTAAAGACCATGTGCTCTAGAGTTGGTCTGAATTCTGATTTTCCCACGTTGGACAAGTTCCTTCATCACTCAGGGCTTCGATTTCTGTCTCTGTGAAATATCTATCCACAAGTGCTGACATAAGAATCCACTGAGTTCCTGGCACATACAAGAAGTCCAGTAAATGTGAGTAGCCACCCCTCCTCTGAGTCCTCCTGGAGGGAAGCTGGGGAAGGGAGCCACTGAGGAATGGGAAGCTCACAGAAGGCTTCAGGGAGCACCAGGCAGGGGCCTGGAGGAGGCTCCACTCTCTTGGCGGCAAGCCTGGGACTACTGGCAATTCTGCATTTGGTGTCCGATGCCTTTATCCCTGCAATGCTGAGCTGAGCCACTATTAGGTCCAACCTCTCAGCATCCCTGAGTGAATACCTACCCAGATGGGCTGGTCCCAATGGGTCCAAAGGGGTCAAAGCGTGCTCCCGGGGGCACAGCGCCTGGAGGAAGCCGGTTTGGGAGTCCTGATGACGGGTCAATAAGTGCTCTTGGGAAGCCGGATCTCAGGGGATCCACAATCATGCCACCTCTCCGACACCTGAGGCAAGAAGGAATGATGGGTAAGCAGGTGTGGCAAGCAGCTGTTGGAGAAGAATGTGATGAGAATGTAGGTGAAAATGATTTGGACACCAACTCTGGACGGCTCACGCAGACGTGCGTAGATGGTCGCCTGAGTGCCAGCAGGAAGTGGGCAAGAGCAAGAACACAAAAAAGCACATCTTTTCTGACCATCATGGCCTGCACTTTCAGCTCGACAAGCTCCAGGACCCCACAACACTGAGATCCCTGCCATGTCCTGCAGCCAAGGAGGGGGGCGCGATTTGATCAAGAACATGTGCCAGAACTTGTCAAGGTGAACGCAGAACCAAAACAAGGCTCTTCCAGGCACAGCTTTAGGTCTAAGGGCTAATGAATTGAGACCATTTATAATACTAGCTTTTATTTGTTTTGTTTTTTTTTTGTGGTTTCCTTGAAGGGTCTCTGGACATTCTATAACTTGATTGTCCAAGTCTGACTCTTGATAGTACCCATCCCTCATGGAGTTCTATGGATCTGACATTATGGCTCAAACTAGGATGAATAAGAAGATGATGTTACCCCAAACTTTGAAGTCAAAGTTTGTTTGAGCTTAACTTCAGCTCAAGCAAAAGTATTAAGTTAAAAAATTAAGTTAAGCTTAATTGTTCAAGCTTAACTTCAGACTTACTTTCCCCACTGTCTAAAAATGAAACACTCAAGTTGGGGACACACTTTGCAACAGAGCTTAAAATCTAGAAGCGCTGAGCAAAGACAGTGCAGTGCTTGGCTGAGGCTCTAACTCTGTTGGGGACTTTACAAGAACTACCCCACCCCAGAGTCTAACGGGGATCAGTGACCCTCCCTTATCAAGTGAGGTCAGGACCTCTGAAGAGCCCTCAACTGACCTCAAGTCTATAACCCACTTGTGTGTTTTTCAGTCTTCACCTGATAGACCCCCCAGGGGTATCGTTCCACCAGGGCAAGCGGGGCCAGAAAACAACAGTGGAACTGCCCTCTGGGCTTGCTCAGTTGCTCCCCAACATTCAGAGCCCTCTTGCACTGCTCCAGACACGGCAGAGCAGGAGAGTGGCAGTGCTTCCTCAGCCACTTGGCAACAAATGCCTCCTTCACCCCAAAGGAAGACTGACAAAAAGTTCTAAAATTAGAAGATGAGCTGGGGCTGAAAGGCCACACGCGAGACCAAGTCATGTTGCTGCCACCTCCCCAGCAGTACTCACCCAAAGGGGTCTAGGTCCTCTCCCCCGACAGCAAACGGGCCCAGGGGATCACACCTGAAACAAACAAGGGACAATTACTGAAAGTCCCAGAGCAGCTTGGCGCCTGGGCTCCCAGAGGTCCAAAGCTGATGCCTGTGGGGACACACACATACTCCCAGGCATGGAGGTGGGGGAGTCCCTGCCTAAGACCAGAACACAAGGGGTATTTCAACATGGTCCTTGGCACAGACTAACACTGAAAACATTACATAGCATAGTAACGTGAAAAGAGCTGGACACAAAGCTAGAAACATGGAGGATTCTGAATAATGTAGAAAGATAAAAATATGAACAGTGGTAAACACATACATTTTATTTTATTCAAACCTTTCTTAGGTTCCTAAAGTCTGTACAAAGAATTAAGAACATTTAGACCAGAAAAAGACTATTCTAAAATCCCCAACCAAAAGCTCAAATTTAAAAGCTTCCAAGGGTGGAGTGAGATGGATGCTCACACATAGCTACAACTGTGTTTCTCAACTTTTTTCTCATTATGGCCTCTGCATGAAATGTTAAAAGCAGATACTGTGTATCAGTTTATGCACTGGAAACCACTGGATAGCCACACAATTTCTAAGGTTTTTTCCACCCCTCAGGAAGAACCAATTTTTGCCCACACTGAGACTGCAGGAGCCAGAAACATAAATTAGTGCATGCTTTGTGGAAACCAAGTTTATACTAATACACACACACACACACACACACACACACACACACACACAATGTAACTGCCTCTCAAAAGCCTTTTGTATCTTTACATTTCATGATCTGATAATTTTATGCCTAGGTATCCATCATAAGGGCTTCCATGTGGCTCAATGGTCAAGAATCTGCTGCCAATGTATGAGGATGGGGAAGATCCCCTGGAGAAGGAAATGGCAACCCACTCCAGTATTCCTGTCTGGGAAATCCCAGGACAGAGAAGCTTGGTGGGCTGCAGGCCATGGGGTCACAAAAGAGTCACACATGACTTAGTGACTAAACAACAACAAATCCTCTTACAGAAATTCAAATATCATCATAAAGACTTTAACCAAGGGAACTGGATTGGTCACAAATGGGGACCAGTTAGGTAGATCATGCAGCCATGGAAACAAATGTTCTTAGAATGTTTAAAAATGATGTGGAAAAATGTTTATGTTCTAGTGTTAACGGTAGAGAAAAGGGGATTATCAATAGCCTAGGAAAAATGTGTGTGTGTACAAATAAAACTAGAAAGAAGTATAACTGAAAATAAAAACAGTGTAACAGTGACAGTTATACCTGGGTGACATTTCCTCTTTATACTTTCCTACTTTTTCTATAAAGGATCTGGCTATGGATATAATGAAACAAAAAAGATCTGGTATTTGAAAAAGTGTGCTTAGCAATCTACTTGGAGCCCTGGCAAGCAATACAAACCTGACAGTTCTGGGGCATGGCAGATCTCAGAAAAGCTTTGTAAATAGCAGTTAATCGAAGCTTATAGTAAGAAGCCATTAATTAAAGAACTGGGAAAAAATCCAAAAGTAGGTGCTTCTCCAGTCAGTTCTACCAATGAGCTAGAAAAGACATTGTGATTAGGTGGGTATGGTTTCCAAGGGAAGCAATTTTTCCTGATCGAGGTTATTGTTTCCAAGCCATGGTTCATGGAGCTGGCAGTCAAACGTTCTGGTGGCCTCCCAATAACCTGCCTCACTGGACAGACCAGGTGGTGCAGAGGACAGGAAGCATTTTATCTATCTCCACAAACTGCCCCCTTACAGAGCAGCAAACAGAACCAACTATAACAATGACTTGGAGAAATGAGGCTTGATGTCTCCTGAAACATGGAGCCATCTCTATTTTTCTCTCTGAGACCACAGAGTGTGAGGAGAGAAGAAATAAAGAACAACAGAGGTAAGAAAGGCAGTTGCCAGGCCCACCCCAACAATTTGGGTACTTCAAATGGTCATGGCATTTCCCTTAGGCTCATACTCAACATAGTCTAACTGCAACACACGCATCCTTCTGTGAGCTCCTCATATACACACCCAGAACCTATTATAAAATAGTCTCAGTCCTGAATGTGCTGAATGAGGCTCTCAGGACTTTTTTTTTTTTAAAGGTAATTTTTGTACAGTCTCTAGAATCAAGTCCCTAAAACTTCATCTGGTAATCAACTGAAGGAGAGTGTGAGCATGCTAAGTCACCTCAGTCACATTTGACTCTTTGCAACCTATGGGCTATAGCCTGCCAGGCTCCTCTGTCCATGGGATTCTCCAGGCAGGAATACTGGAGTGGGTTGCATGCCCTCTTCTACGGGATCTTCCCGACTCAGGGACTGAACCCACATCTCTTACGTCTTTTGCACTGGCAGGCAGGTTCTTAAAGCTGAGCCACCTGGGAAGCCCCTGAAGGAGAACGCTGGTACATTAAATGCTATAGGCACATCTGTCTGGCTGGGCCCACTGGACTGTCTAATGGGATTTGGGGGTGATCCTGACCACACATAATTTCCTCATTCTCTCCTTTGCTCTTAGATAAAAACAACTTGGCTCTCTTGGGCACATAAATCCTGCTGATGCCATTCTTCTGGTTGAGGTGGTCTGGTGAACAGAAAAAACTTCGGGATCCTAGGTGGGGGACTGCCTGGCTGGTTGGCAGACATCTGTCACAAAATCTTTGCACCTCAGTCTTTAAAAATGTAAAATCTAAGCAGTAACAGTCACAGGGTCTGCTGTGACGGTGAAACACTGTATTGGACATGAACAGATTTGTTGACAGGAAAAGCCTGGAAGAATGGAATAACAGCAGCTGCCGATATTTACTGACAGCTTGCTTTGTGTTAGGCACCATGCTAAATTTAGTTTTTAAGATTTAATTTTGTGAATAGGTAATGCCTTCACCAGTTTCAAAATTCAAGACAATACACAGATTGAATTCAAAATTCAAAGGCTACATAGATCCATAATCTTGTGCTGAATGTGTTTTGAAATTCAGAATTTTTCATATTTTTGAAATATGAGTATACCAAACATATTACTATGTAGCATCCTGTAAACAAAACCCTAAAATTTCTGCAAAATGAATGAGAATTCACATAAAATGAATATATAAGGAACTTCATGCCACTTCAGGTCACGTTTTACTACCAAAAAAGGTTTGGTGTCAATCTTATGAAAAAAACAAACAACACTTTTTTTTCAGTGCTCTTTTGATTTCAGAGCTGTAGATAAAAGACTTTGGACCTGTACAAGTAAAAAAAAAATCTCCCTCTTAGCCCTGTCCTCCAGCCTACCAGGTCTTCCCATAGACAACTACTAACATCAGCTTCTTGTATGTCCTTCCAAAGATGCTTTTGCATATATGAGCAAATATGCATCTCCTCTACTTTTTAAACAGATGGATGTGCAGAGTTCTTTATATACATTACCTTATTTCATCTTTGTAACAGCCCTGAGGCCATATACTTATTTTACAAATGTGGAAACTGACACTCAAAGAAGCAAGTGTTCTTACACAAGCCACATAGGTATAAGCAGCCAAGAATGAATTTACACCAGGTTTGTCCAACTTCAAAAGCCATGTTCCTTTAATTGGTATGTTGAGACCATTTACATTTAATGTGATATGTTTAGATTTAGGTCTGTCATTTTACTATTGCTTTTTCCAATTGTTCTCTTTTTTTCTTTCTTCTGTTTTCTCTCTTCATAATTCAACAGAAGGGGTAAAGAGTGTAAACTGACAGATTTTATTTTCTTGAGCTCCAAAATCACTGTGGATGGTGACTGCAGTCCTGAAATTAAGACACTTGCTCCTTGGAAGGAAAGCTATGAAAAACTAGACAGTGTATTAAAAAGCAGAGACAATACTTTATTTACAAAGATCCACAGAGTTAAAATTATGGTTTTTCCATTAGTCATAAACAGATGTGAGAGCTGGACAATAAAGGCTAAGTACCAAAGAATTTATGCTTGTGAACTGTGGTGTCAGAGAAGACTCTTGAGAATCCCTTGGACTGCAAGGAGATCAAAACAGTCAATCCTAAAGGAAATTAACCCTATTCACTGGAAAGACGGATACTCAAGTTGAAGCTCCAATACTTTGGCTATCTGATGGGAAGAGCTGACTCTTTGGAAGAAACTCTGATGCTGGGAAGATTGAAGACGGGGATGACAGAGGATGAAATGGTTGGATGGCATCACTGACTCAATGCGCAAGAGTCTGAGCAAACCCCAGGAGATAGTCGAGGACACAGGAGCTTGGCGTGGTGCAGTCCATGGGGTTGCAAAGAGTTGGACACAACTTAGTGACTGAACAACAACAATAACAAATTAAACATATTCTAATTCTCTTGAACTAGAGAACAGCCTATTATAGTTATCTAAATATTGACCATTTTTATTGCTCTTCCTTTATTCCTGATGTTCCAAGTTTCTATGTGATTTCCCTTCCCTTCTGTCTGAAGAACTTTCATTAGCAATTTCTTCTGAGAAAATCTGTTGACTATGAATTCTCTTAGTATCCTTTATACTAAGAATATCTTAAAATCCTTCAGAAGTTAGATGATGTATTTGTTGGATATAGAATTCTGGTTCTGAAAATTCTTTTTTTCTCCATATTTTAAGAATAATGATCAACTTATTTCTGGTTTTCTGATGAGAAATCCACAATCATTCAAATTCTTATTCCACTATAAGCAACACATGTTTCTCTCTAGTTGCTTTCATGACTTTTTTTTCATTTTTAGCAATGTGATTATGTATGAGCATGGACTTCTTTGGGTTTATCTTGTTTAAGATTTGCTGAACTTTTAAAATCTGTACGTTTATGTCTTTTGCCAAATCTGGAAAGTTTTTAGCCATTATTTTCTTTAAATAATTTTTCTGTACTACACTCTTTCTCTTCTCCTTCTAAGACTCTGATGGTCCCAGTGTTAGATCTTTTATAATTGTCCCAGGGTCCTGAAACTGTTTATTTTAAAATATTTTTTTCTCTCTGTTGTTCAGATAGGATAATTTCTATTGATCTATTTCAAGTACTTAATATTTCATCTGTTTTCTCTATTTTGCTACGGATTCATCCAGTGAAGTTATTTTGATTATTGTATTTTTCATTTCTAAAATTCCCACTTGGTTATTCTTTGTATCTTGTTTCCAAGCTGAGATCTTCTATCATTCCATTTGTTTCAAGACTATTTGCCCTTACTTCTCTGAGCATTTTTGTAACAGCTGCTTTATCTGTCAGCTAATTATTCCAACATTTGTGTCACCTTCGAATACTTGATTCTTTGCAGTCCCCAAAATTTTTAATATTTTGTTATGAGGTTTCAGGAGAATCCTGATATTGTTGTCTTAGCAGGCAACCAACCCAGCTGGGTTTGGGATTCAAGCTCAAGCTTCAATGTCAGTTCTGTTTGCAAAGCCTTTGTAGTGCTATCTAGTTCTGTACCACATACGTGCCATCCAGTGGTCAGTCTGAGACGTGGCAGTGGGTGATACTACAGTTCTGTTCCCAAAGTTTTTGGTGTGCTATTTAGAATCACATCCACTTATGTATGTTGTGCAGATAAGGCCTGGAGTCCACAAACTTTACAGAGTTGCTTTCTGAACTCTTCCCTTTCTATGATCTATCACCTTGGTGGAGAAGGAAATGGCAACCCACTCCAGTATTCTTGCTTGGAGAATTCCATGGACAGAGGAGTCCATGGGGTCACAAAGAGTCAGACACGACTGAGCAACTAACACATCTCCTTGGTACCTTCTAGGTCCTTGGGGCTTTTCCTTTTGGTCCTCTGGCCAGAAAGCTGGGGCACTGCTTACCTTGCTCTGCCATGTACCTACCCTGACAGTGCCTATGTCCACATGCTGTATCAAGTGGAGGAAGAACAAAGAGGACAAAAGCAGCAGTGGTTCACTTCATACTCTTGAAACAAGTCTTACTGGAAAGGAAGGGTCTTTTCCCTCAGTTTTAAGTGTTTTTGCACTGTCACATGTTGGGAATTTTTGGAGAAAAGGAAGAAAATACATGGGAGATTTTCTTCCCACCCTCTCTAAGCATTAGACCCCACTCTGAGTACTTTAGCCAGAATGGAGGACTCTCCTGGAGTGCTCTCTCTCCATGCCAAGATCTAATTCTTCGTTTGGGGCTTCCTAGATAGCATATTCAAAAGCAGAGACATTACTTTACCAACAAAGGTTCGCCTAGTCAAGGCTATGGTCTTTCCTGTGGTCATGTATGGATGTGAGAGCTGGACTGTGAAGAAGGCTGAGCGCCGAAGAATTGATGCTTTTGAACTGTGGTGTTGGAGAAGACTCTTGAGAGTCCCTTGGACTGCAAGAAGATCCAACCAGTCCATTCTGAAGGAGATCAATCCTGGAATTTCTTTAGAAGGAATGATGCTAAAGCTGAAACTCCAGTATTTTGGCCACCTCATGCGAAGAGTTGACTCATTGGAGAAGACTCTGATGCTGGGAGGGATTGAGGGCAGGAGGAGAAGGGGACGACAGAGGATGAGATGGCTGGATGGCATCACTGACTTGATGGATGCGAGTCTGAGTGACCTCCGGGAGCTGGTGATGGACAGGGAGGCCTGGCGTGCTGCGGTTCATGGGGTCACAAAGAGTCGGACACGACTGAGCGACTGATCTGATCTGAGTTCATCATACCAGAGGCCAGTTTATTGGTATTTCGGCCTTTGGTCTTCTCTCCCAATGTACCTGCTACTATTTTTCAGCATCCTCAAATAACTGCTCCATGCATTCTGTATAGCTGCCATCAATGGAAAAGTAGGATGGAGTGTGCTTACTCCAGAACCAAAAGTTTCCAAACCCAGGCTTTCAACTGGTACACAATACCAATATGTCTGCTTTAAACACAGCTGCTGGTCTGCACTCATTGGTGACCACCAGGTGCGAACACAAAGCTCTCCATCTGCACATCACACTTCTTTAGGAATGCCGGCTGTGTTTTCACAGTACTTCCGGCAGTAGTTATCTGAAGATTTCTTGACCCTGACCCCTGATTCGGTTTTCATGGCCTTGTTTGAACCACCTAGGCCAGTTCTGTTCAAGTTGTTATGTGCACATGAATCGGGGGCGGGGGGTGAATCTTGCTAAAATGTAGGTGTTAATTCAGAAAATCAGGAATGGGATCTGAGATGCTTCATTCTGTAAAAGCTCCTATGTGATCTGACATTGCTCGTCTGGGGACCTCAAATGGCTAGGCTGCTTCCCAGTGAGGATACAAGTTCAGCTGTGGAATCATGGTGATCTAGGTTTATGTGCTTTGTCCTGCCAAATGTGGAAACTCAGGACTGGGAGATGCTGATAACTGTAGACAAGAATGTGTGTACAAGCAGAGCACCAGCTATGTGTTCTGAGCAAGCAGAGCATCACACCTTTCCCTTTCCTAATCCCAAGGATATCCTATGAGTTCAAAGGTGAATGGGAGATTGAGAATGATTGGAAAATACTGCATTTAGGCTATGTGAACAAAGATTTTTAAAAGAAAAATATGCATATTTCATACTAAAAAATTGTGAGGAAAATGTTACCCATTATCTGACTCTAACACAATGATTATTTTTGCTATTTCTTTCTAGTCTTTTTATAAGCATATTTTTATATGCTTATGTGAAAATTATAAGTATAATTAGATCTGTTTTCCTCCATTTGTGTCCTATATTTCTCATGCTGTTTGTCCTTGCTACTAAAATTTTTAATGACAAATAATATTCACTGAAGTGAAGAAAATCTTTAAAATTCTTCTTACGTAGGTATTGGTATTGCTTCTGGTGTAATTATAAATAATGCTGTAGTTAGTAACTTTCATGTTCATGTTTTTCTCCCATGTTAGAAAAAAATTAACTGTTATCCTTCGCCCATCCAACCAGTGTATGATGGAAACAGACACTCCGTTTCTCTGGACAAGAGACAGAAAGCAGTTGTACTCAGGAGCTTCCACTATACCTGATTTAGATGATTTAGAAGGTGAGATCTGAGTCCTTTTAGTAGAAGAGATTTAGACAATATTTTCAGGCTGAGCTGACACAGTAATGGCATAAGAATCCTCAGAACTCTAGGGAAGGGGAAATGTATTTTGCATTTGGTAAAAATGGCCCCTTCTCTATCTTCCATAACTTCTTAATCGCCAGAATCTGTGAGTGTGGTAAGAAATCACTCCTACATTTATGTTTTATGGCACAGAGGACCTCAGAAATGGGGGGATTATCTGGGTGGGCTAATCTAATCATATGGACCTTTGAAAGCAGAGAACTTTCTCTGGCTGGTGGCAGAAGAAAAGGTGGAAGGGAAGCCTTGAAGCATGAGAAGAACCTGACACACTGCTGATGGCTTTAAATATGGAGGCAGCCATGTGAGGACAAATGCAAGAAGTTTAAGGAGATGAGAGAGAGGTCTCCAGTCAACAGCCAGCAAGGAATGGGATAACAACAAAAACTGAATTTGGGTTCAGTTAAGCTTCAGTCAGTTTAGTTCAGTTGCTCAGTTGTGTCCAACTCTTTGCGACCCCATGAACTGCAGCACGCCAGGCCTCCCTGTCCATCACCAACTCCCAGAGTTCACTCAGACTCACATCCATCGAGTCAGTGATGCCATCCAGCCATCTCATCCTCTGTTGTCCCCTTCTCCTCCTGCCCCCAATCCCTCCCAGCATCAGTCTTTTCCAATGAGTCAACTCTTTGCATGAGGTGGCCAAAGTACTGGAGTTTCAACTTTAGTATCATTCCTTCCAAAGAAATACCAGGGCTGATCTCCTTCAGAATGGACTGGTTGGAGTCAGTTAAGCTTACAAATGTTATAACGATGATGTCTTTCTAAATAATTTAAAAGAAAAAGGAGACTAACTCCAGCAATGAAAAGGACAGGCAAATGACATCAATATAGAGGGAGAATGCTAATTAATACCACTGTTTAGGAAGGCAACTGGGCAATGTGTATTAAAATCTTTAAAAAGAGGCTTAGTCCTTCAGTCAGTTCAGTTCTGACTCAGTTGTGTCTGACCCTTTGCAACCCCATGGACTGCAGCATACCAGGCTTCCCTGGCCATCACCATCTCCTGGAGTTTGCTCAAACTCATGTCCATCTAATTGGTGATGCCATCAAACCATCTCATCCTCTGTCAACCCCTTCTCCTCCTGCCTTCAATCTTTCCCAGCATCACGGTCTCTCCAAATGAGTCAGCTCTTCCCATCAGGTGGCCAAAGTATTGGAGTTTCAGCTTCAACATCAGTCCTTCCAATGAACACTCAGGACTGATTTCCTTTAGGATGGACTGGTTGGATCTTCTTGCAGTCCAAGGGACTCTCAAGCGTCTTCTCCAACACCACAGTTCAAAAGCATCAATTCTTCGGCACTCAGTTTTCATTATAGTCCAACTCTCACATCCATATGTGACTATTGGAAAAACCATAGCTTTGACTAGACGGACCTTCGTTGAAAAAGTGATGTCTCTGCTTTTTGATATGCTGTCTAGGTTGGTCACAGTTTTTCTTCCAAGGAGCAAGCGTCTTTTAATTTCATAGCTGCAGTCACCATCGTCAGTGATTTTGGAGCTCCAAAAAGTAAAGTTTGTTTCCATTGTTTCCCCATCTATTTGCCATGAAGTGATGGGACTGCATGCCATGATCTTCGTTTTTTTCAATGTTGAGCTTTAAGCCAACTTTTTCACTCTCCTCTTTCATCAAGAGGCTCTTTAGTTCTTCTTCACTTTCTGCCATAAGGGTGGTATCATCTGCATATCTGAGGCTACTGATATTTCTTCTGGCAATCTTGATTCCAGCTTGTGCTTCATCCAGCCCAGCATTTCGCAGCATGTACTCTGCATATATGTTAAATAAGCAAGGTGACAATATACAGCCTTGATGTACTCCTTTTCCTATTTGGAACCAGTCTGCTGTTCCATGTCCAGTTTTAACTGTTGCTTCTTGACCTGCATACAGCCTTCTCAGGAGGCAGGTCAGGTGGTCCGGTATTCCCATCTCTTTAAGAATTTTTTTCCACAGTTTGTTGTGATCCACACAATCAAAGGCTTTGGCATAGTCAATAAAGCAGAAGTAGATGTTTTTCTGGAATTCTGTTGCTTTTTTGATGATCCAACGGATGTTGGCAATTTGATCTCTGCTTCCTCTGCCTTTTCTAAAACCAGCTTGAAAATCAGGAAGTTAATGTATTGTTGAAGCCTGGCTTGGAGAATTTTGAGCATTACTTTGCTAGCTTGTGAGATGAGAGCAATTGTGCGGTAGTTTGAGCATTCTTTAGCATTGGCTTTCTTTGGGATTGGAATGAAAACTGACCTTTTCCAGTCCTGTGGCCACTGCTGAGTTTTCCAAATTTGCTGGCATACTGAGTGCAGCACCTTTACAGCATCATCTTTCAGGATTTGAAATAGCTCAACTGGAATTCCATCACCTACACTAGTTTTGTTCATAGTGGTATTTCCTAAGGCCCACTTCACATTCCAGGATGTCTGGCTCTAGGTGAGGGATCACACCATTGTGGTTATCGGGGTCATGAACATCTTTTTTGATAGTTCTTCTGTGTATTCTGAGACTTCTCTGGTGGCTCAGATGGTAAAGTGTCTGCTTATAATGCAAGAGACTCGGGTTTGATCCCTGGGTTGGAAGATCCCTTGGAAAAGGGAATGGCAGCCCACTCCAGTACTCTTGCCTGGAAAATCCCATGGATGGAGGAGCTGGGAGGCTACAGTCCATGGGGTCGCAAAGAGCTGGACATGACTGAGCGACTTCACTATCACTTTCTGTGTATTCTTGTCACCTCTTTTTAATATCTTCTGCTTCTGTTAGATCATACCATTTCTATCCTTTATTGTGCCCATCTTTGCATGAAATGTTCCCTTGGTATCTCTAATTTTCTTGAAGAGATTGCTAGTCTTTCCCTTTCTATTGTTTTCCTCTATTTCTTTGCATTGATCACTGAGAGAGGCTTTCTTCTCTCTCCTTGCTATTCGTTGGAACTCTGCATTCAGAAGGGTATATTTTTTCTCCTTTGCTTTTAGCTTCTCTTCTTTTCTCAGCTATATGTAAGGACTCCTCAAATAACCATTTGCCTTTCTGCATTTCTTTTTCTGGGGGATGGTATTGATCCTTGTCTCCTGTACAATGTCATGAATCTCTGTCCATAGTTCTTCAGGCACTCTGTCTATCAGATCTAATCCCATGAATCTACTTGTCACTTCCACTGTATAATCGTAAGGGATGTGATTTAGGTCATGCATGAATGGTCTAGTGGTCTTCCCTACTTTCTTCAATTTCAGTCTGAATTTGGCAATAAGGAGTTCATGATTTGAGCAACAGTCAGCTCTTGGTCTTGTTTTTGTTGACTGTATAGAGCTTCTCCATCTTTGGCTGCAAAGAATATAATCAATCTGATTTTGGTATTGACCATCTGGTGATGTCCATGTGTAGAGTCGTCTCTTGTTTTGTTGGAAGAGGGTGTTTGCTATTACCAGTGAGTTCTCTTGGCAAAACTGTTAGCCTTTGCCCTGCTTCATTCTGTACTCCAAGGCCCAATCTGCCTGTTATTCCAGGCATCTCTTGACTTCCTACTTTTGCATTCCAGTTCCCTATGATGGAAAGGACATTTTTTTTGGTATTAGTTCCAGAAGGTCTTGTAGGTCTTCATAGAACTATTCAACTTCAGCTTCTTCAGCATTACTGGTTGGGGCACAGACTTGGATTACTATGATACTGAATGGTTTGCCTTGGAAATGAACAAGAGATTATTCTGTCATTTCTGAGATTGCACTCAAGTACTGCATTTTGGATTCTTCTGTTGATAATGAGGGCTACTCCATTTCTTCTAAGGGATTCTTGACCACAGTATTAGATATAACCATCATCTGAATTAAGTTCTCCCATTCCAGTCCATTTTAATTCATTTATTCCTAAAATGTCAATGTTCATTCTTGCCATCTCCTGTTTGACCACTTCCAATTTGCCTGGATTCATGGACCTAACATTCCGGGTTCCTATGCAATATTGCTCTTTACAGGTTAGTCCTTAATGTAGTTAATTCTACTGTTGGGAATGCATGCTAAGAAAATTCAGAGCTATGCTCTAAGTTGCATGAAAAGCATGTTCCCTGAAGCTATGGTAGCCTCAAATTAGAAATGACTTAGGCTAAAAAAAACCTCCTTGCATCATCCTGGTTTTTTCTTCCTATCATTAAGCCAACCCATAAGCAAGTCCTGTAAAGTGTACTTTCAAATATATCCCAGATTACCCTTGTATCTGCCACCATCTACCACCATTATTTCTTGCCAGAGTGCCTGTGTCAGCTCCTTACCTGATCTTATTGTTTCTACTCTTGTCCCTCTCTAATCCATTCTCTACAAAGGAGCCAGAGGAATTTAAAAAAAAAAAGGAAAGGATATCAAGTCTGTCTCTTGCTAAACATACCTAGTGGCTTCCCACTGCTCCTGACTTTGACCCCAAGGTTCTATACAAACTGTCCTGTGCTTACCTCTACAGAGTCATCTCCTATCACCATATCTCACCATGTTCCAACCATACCAGCTTTCTCTTTGTTCTTAGAATAATTCAAGCCAAGATAGTTTCTTTTGAAGCAATGGCTGATATAAGTGACAAAAGGAGAAAATATTTCTGTCTTTGTGCCAGTACCATACTGTCTTGATGACTGTGGCTTTGTAGGGATGACCCAGAGGGATGGTATGGGGAGGGAGGAGGGTTCAGGATGGGGAACACATGTATACCTGTGGCAGATTCATTTTGATATATGGCAAAACCAATACAATATTGTAAAGTTAAATAAAATTAAAAAAAAAAAAGGAGAAAATACTAAGGGCTAAATCCCACACCAACATTTATGAGCTGTTCCTTTAGGCAAGTTGATTAACCTGTGTCTCAGTTTTCTTTTCCAAAAAGTGGAATAACAAGAGCAGGTACCTCTCATTCTCTTGCTAATGAAGATTAAGAGAGACTATATTCTATATTTAGTGTAATAATAGCTTGGCACACAGTAAAGGCTCAATAAATATTAACTATGTAAGTTGACATTCTAAGTGGGATTCCCTGGTGAGGGGGAATGGTTAAAAAGGTCCCAAATGAATCACTTTCTATCCTAACCATTTTGATGGCTCCCATTACCCCAGAATCAAAGCCAGCTTCTTAGCACATAAGATCCCTTGTGATGTGGTTCCCACATTCACCTATTCTCCCTTCACACACCAGCACAAGTAATATATAACCCTTTGGTCCCTCCCCTGCCTATAGACACACACACACACACACACACACACGAGATGACAAGATGACTTCACAGCCCCATTTGTATCTATTTTTCTCATGGCCACAAATACCAACTACTCCTAATACTACAGAACTTTTTTTAGTCCCTTAAAATTTAGTTCATCATGCATTATCTCAGTGAAGCCCTTCCTTCTATATCCTGTCCCAACTCAACCGTTCAGAATAATCACCCTTCTGTGAGCTTCAACAGACCTGAGACATACTTCTTTAATTGTTTTAGAAACACTTATGGTCTGGAATAAAAAGGGTAATCAGCCCTAACCAACTGTAAACTCCTTGAAGGTTGAGTCCCTATCCAATATTCTATTATTATAACACAACTTCTGTTCATGAATGACTGTGGTCAAGTAACTTATACATGAACATCAGTTTCATGTAAACTGTAAAAGGTGGGTAGCCCTTACCAATCTCATGGGGTTGAGAGAATTAAATAAGAGAATATGGATGAAATGCCTAGCAATTTCTGCAATAGTTGGCACTCTACATAGCAGTCATATAAATATTAATGAACCAGCTTTGCCATCCATGGGGGAAAAAAATAAAAAGGATCAAGATTACTTCCATTACAATGAAAAGAATGAGGGCAACTATTATTGTATCACAGGTAATGAAAAATGAAAATTATTAAGGCGGCACAGGTAGGGGATAATTCTTTTCCAAATATGGTGCTAGATCAACCGGATATCTATATGGTAAAACATGTATCTATCTCACAATACACATAAAATTAATTTCAAATGGATTATCTTAATATAAAAGGTAAAACAACAAAGCTTCTAGAGTATATGAGAAATTCTACATGATCATAGATAGGGCAAAATTTTCTCAAACAGGTCAAAAAAGCACTACATATAAAGGGAAGGTATTGATAAATCGAATTACATAAAATATTAAGAATGTTTTAATTAAAAAAAACACCTTTAACAGAGTAAAAAGGCAAGCTACTAGAGGGAAGACACTTGTAGTACATATGTCTGACAAAGGACTAAATCCAGACTATATGAGCAATGTCTACAAATCATAAGAAGACAAAACAATCCAACAGGAAAACAAGCAAAAGATTTGAATAGACTCTTCATAAAAGAGTAAAAATCCAAATGGGCTTGTAAACATTAAAAAAAAAAAAAAAAAGATATTAAAAATGTGGTCCATGGATCCCTGGTGGGTTCCTGAGACACTTCAGAGGGTCCATGAGGTCAAAACTACTTCATCTTAAAAACTATCTGCTTTCTTCACTGTGTTGATACTTTTACTAATGGTACGAAAGCAATGATGATGACTTCCCTGGTGGTCCAGTGGTTAAGAATCCACATGCCTGTGCAGTGGACAGGGGTTCGATCCCTGATCTAGGAAGATTTCACATGCCTCAGGGCAACTAAACCCGTATGATGTAACGCCTGAGCTGTATGCCACAACCACTGAAGCCTGCACACTCTAGAGCCCATACTCTGCAACAAGAGACGCCACTGCAATGAGAAGCCTGTGCATAGCAAGGAAGAGCAGACCTCGCCACAACTAGAGAAAGCCCACTTGCAGCAACTAAAACTCAGTGCAGCCAAAAATAAACAAAAAACACAAAAACAAAAGCATCAGTGAGTAATTAGCAGTCATGGTAATCTGACTCACCAGCCACTCCAACTACCCTCCCCACCAATCCATTTTCCCATCAAAATGTCCTTAAAGAAGTGGTAAAAATTACCAAGTGTTCTAAAGTCTCAATCTTTGAGTACACTTCTTTTTAATATTCTGTGTGATGAAACAGGAAATATTTATAAAGCACTTTTGTTGCATTTAGAAATACAATGGCTGCCTCAAAGAGAAACTTATGCAGCTAAGCTGCTAGCTAAAGTAGCCATTTTTTCATGGAAAACTATTTTTACATAAAATGACAAACCAAGGTTATTGAGATTGAGCTACACAGTAGACACTTTCCTGAAAACCATGGAACCTGTTACTTCAAGGAAAATAACTGACAGTATATGTTGCCAATGATAAAATTCAACCTTTCAAGGAAATCTGCAATTTGGAAATTTGTATTTACCACTAGGAGAAGGAAATGGCAACCCACTCCAGTGTTCCTGCCTGGAGAATCCCAAGGACAGAGGAGTCTGTCAGGCTACAGTCCATGGGGTCACAAGAGTTGGACACGACTTAGCGACTAAACCACCACCACCATTCATCACTAACTTGATGGGTTCCCCATACAGATACTGATGAGATTAGTAATATTCATGACTATGATTTTTTAGATATTGTGTAATAAAATGTGTCAATGTTTAGTGGATCAGCACATACCAGTGAACCAGCACTTTCTAAACAACCAATACATGATCTTCCAACAGCATGCACTGGTAAAAGATCCATTAAAAGGGCATGATAGACCAGTGGATTTTAATGCAATAATGTACAAAAAGTTCACTGATATGAATTCAAATTTTACACTGGAACTAACTCTTTGTGAAAATTAATGAAGAGAACCTAACTAAAATAGAATGAAGAGGCCAAGAAGGGAGAACTCAAGTAGGTATCACTGGACATCAACACAGACTCCAGCAAGAAGAGAGTATCTTCCACTTCCTGCAGAAGTAACACTGTCTTACTACTTTCAGTGGAGGAAGATTTCCTCTGTGCTGGTAATAGCTCAGCTAATGAGAGAGTGGCACAACTCAGCCAATGAAAAGCCATTATACTGTAAACTTCCAGTTTCTTCCAACAGACTTCTGATTATAACAGCTCTGTAGAAGTGACAAACAGATTTAAGGGACTAGATCTGATAGAGTGCCTGATGAACTACGGACAGAGGTTCGTGACATTGCACAGGAGACAGGGATCAAGACCATCTCTAAGAGAAAGAAATGCAAAAAAGCAAAATGGCTGCTGAGGAGGCCTTATAAATAGCTGTGAAAAGACGACAAGCCAAAAGCAAAGGAGAAAAAGAAAGATATACCCATTTGAGTGCAGAGTTCCAAAAAATAGCAAGGAGAGCTAAGAAAGCCTTCCTCAGTGATCAATGCAAAGAAATGGAGGAAAAGAAAAGAATGGCAAAGACTAGAGATCTCTTCAAGAAAATCAGAGCTACCAAGGGAACATTTCATGCAAAGATGGGCTTGATAAAGGACAGAAATGGTATGGACCTAACAGAAGCAGAAGATATTAAGAAGAGGTGGCAAGAATACACAGAAGAACTGTACAAAAAAGATCTTCATTACCCAGATAATCACAATGGTGCGATGACTCACCTAGAGCCAGACATCCTGGAATGTGAAGTCAAGAGGGCCTTAGGAAGCATCACTACGAACAAAACTAGTGGAGCTGATGGAATTCCAGTGGACCTACTTCAAATCCTAAAAGATGATGCTGTGAAAGTGCTGCACTCAATATAACAGCAAATTTGGAAAACTCAGCAGTGGCCATAGGACTGGAAAAGGTCAATTTTCATTCCAATCCCAAAGAAAGGCAATACCAAAGAATGCTCAAACTACCACACAATTGCACTCATCGCACATGCTAGCCAAGTAATGCTCAAAATTTTCTCCAAGTCAGGCTTCAGCAATATGTGAACTGTGAACTTCCAGATGTTCAAGCTGGTTTTAGAAAAGGCAGAGGACCCAGAGATAAAACTGCCAACATCCGTTGGATCATCGAAAAAGCAACAGAATTCCAGAAAAACATCTACTTCTGCTTTATTGACTATGCCAAAGCCTTTGACTGTGCAGATCACAACAAAGTGTGGAAAATTCTTAAAGAGATGGGAATATCAGACCACCTGACCTGCCTCTTCAGAAATCTGTATGCAGGTTAAGAACCAACATTTAGAACTGAATATGGAACAACAGACTGGTTCCAAATAGGAAAAGGAGTACATCAAGGCTGTATATTGTCATTCTGCTTATTTAACTTATATGAAGAGTACATCATGAGAAATGCTGGGCTGGATGAAGCACAAGCTGGAATCAAGATTGCCAAGAGAAATATCAATAACCTCAGATATGCAGATGACACCACCCTTATGGCAGAAAGCAAAGAACTAAAGAGCCTCCTGATGAAAGTAAATAAGGAGAGGGAAAATGTTGGCTTAAAACTCAACATTCGGAAAACTAAGATCATGGCATCTGGTCCCATCACTTCATGGCAAGTAGATGGGGAAACAGTGTAAACAGTGGCAGACTTTAGTTTTTGGGCTCCAAAATCACTGTAGATGGTGACTGCAGCCATGAAATTAAAAGATCATTGCTCCTTGGAAGAAAAGCTATAAACAACCTAGACAGCATATTAAAAAGCAGAAACACTACCTTGCCAACAAAGGTCCGTCTAGTCAAGGCTATGGATTTTCCAGTGGTCGTGTATGGATGTGAGAGTTGGACTATAAAGAAAGCTGAGCACTGAAGAATTGATTCTTTTGAACTGTGGTGTTGGAAAAGACTCTTGAGAATCCCTTGGACTGCAAGGAAATCCAACCAGTCCATCCTAAAGGAAATCAGTCCTGAGTGTTCATTGGAAGGACTGATGTTGAAGCTGAAACTCCAATACTTTGGCCACCTGACGGGAAGAGCTGACTCACTGGAAAAGACCCTGATGCTGGGAAAGATTGAAGGCGGGAGAAGGGGACAACAGAACATGAGATGGCTGGATGGCAACACCGACTCAATGGACATGAGTTTGGGTAAACTCCAGGAGTTGGTGATGGACAGGGAGGCCTGGCGTGCTGCAGTCCATGGGACTGCAAAGAGTTGGACACGACTGAGTGAACTGAACTGAACTACCAAATTCCCCTTATTCTCTATAAATGGGTCTGCCAGGTGGCTCAGCAGTAAAGAATTAGCCTTCAAAGCAGGAGACCTGGGTTCAATCTCAGGAAGATCCCCTGAAGAGGGGAATGGCTATCCACTCCAGTATTCTTGCCTGGAGAATTCCAAGAACAGCAAAGCCTGGCAGGCTACGGTTCATGGGGTCACAAAAAGTCGGACACAGCTGAGCAATTAACACTTTCATTTATTGTTTTAGGTTAACACCTTAAAGAAACTATCACTTATCAAGTTTTGGTGTAATACAAAATAGAAAATGCACAATTATTAGAAAATTACTAAACTACTCCTCTCTTTTCCAACAACTCAACTATGTTAAGGCTTAAACATAAACATTATCAGCTACAGACTAAATGCAGAAGCAGAAATGAGAATCTAGCTGACTTCTATGCCAGATATTAAGAAGATCTGCAACAATGAAAACAATGTCACTCTTCTCACTAAGTTTTTGATTTGGAAAGTATTTTCACAAAATTTGTTATTTAACACACAAGAGGTTTATTATTTTTAATGAATAAATGTATATTTAAATTTTAATTTATAATTAAGATAGTTTGGCTATAATTGATAATATAGTAAATACTGACAGATATAACTCAAACAAACAGATCTCTTGGGTTCCTAAGTAACTTGGGGGCATGCAAGGGAGTTCCTGAGAGAAAAAAATTTGAGATCTGCCAGCATAGGAAATGTAACTTCAGGAAATAAAATTTTATTATACAGATGTTCATAGTATACTATTTAAAATGAAAAATTGGACATTCTTGAAATACCCAATGGAGACTAGGCAAATTATAGCATATAGCATATAGCAGAATAAAATACCAGATACTAAAAAAAAAAAATACGTTTATTACTTTAGAAAATAAAACATAAAATTAAAAAAAAATGTGGAACACAAATATTGGGAATATTTTAAAAATATGTAAAGATACAGATTGGGATTAAAAAATGAATTTTGAATGACATAAGAGCTTTATATGCAAGGGTTTAGTTTTAGCAAAGCTGGTTAAACACAGGAAAAATTGATTTTTCAAAACAGAGAACAAGATCTGGGGCATACAGTTTCCTGACTGAGGACAGATGGAGCAAAGGGAAATGGGTTAGAATCATAATGACAACAAAAAAGTTAGGCTTAGATTAAAAAAAATTTCCCTCACAGATGGGCTGTTTTCAGTAATTCTTCCCGAGAGATCTCAGCAGAACAGACCTACTTTGCATCCTCAATTCTCCACTGTAATGGAATGTCCTCTCCCTCTATGCCAGCATCACACCAGCAAACCAGTGTCCTCTGACAAGCTCTGGACACAGGTGTCACCACACACTTACTGAAGCAAGACCTCTCAACTCTAGTTTGCATTTGGAGGTTTCCAGGTGTGGGACAGGCAGCACAGTGTGGAAGTTCGGGGTGAGACACAGAACTGTATGCTATACAAAGGGGCCGAGGCTGCTGCTTCCTGCTCAGAACATAACCCAAGGCTGTTCAGAGATAGGGTTAGTTAACATCCTGCAGCAGTCCAATGGGCCCTCTGTTGACCCATTCTTTCCCTTCTTCCTGCCCTCAGGCCCTACCCTGAAATATGGCATTGGTGGAACAAACAAAAAGGTGACAGTGTGAGTGCCTGGTTGCCCAACAACATGGCAGTGATAGGGCTCTCGCAGAGAAGTCGTCTTTACAGCCATCTATGCTGCAGGGGAAGGTGGCTCGCAATGGGTGGACATGGAGGGAGAAGGGGACTACGAGGCAAGACCTGTCAATTTGCTAGTGGCTGACAAAAAGCCTCCTAAACATCCACCTCCTCTTCCAGTTCAGTGTCCTAGTCCTGGAAGATTAGCTTGCTTGAGAAAGATCTCACTGGCGGGAGGGGTAAGGGATACATTTTTCTCCATAATCAGTGTGCACTCACTACACTGAACTTGTATACAAACCGATTACACGAACTAAAATTGAAGCATGTAATGGGGAAAGCATAAGCTTCTGAGTCCCATGGAGGGGCAAAGCCCAGTCCTCACCATCTTGGTTAGAAAATTCTGGCAAGTTAAGCTGCCTCCCATTATCCATTGTCTCCCTCTTTGGAAAAGCAGGGATGCCGCTGATCTCTACATAGGACTGTCTGGAAGGTGAGCAACCATAAACGAAAACACTGGGGATGGAGGTCAACACATGGTGGACAGCCAAGAAATAGCAGTTTTTCCTATCCTAGGTTAAGCGGTGGCCACCAAGAGGAACGTGTCTTCACGATGGAAACAATGTCCATAGAGGTCCTGGGCTTAAATGCAGTTGCCCAGCACACCCTCTGGGTCAATACTCTCAAACCTAAGTGGCTCCACAGCATCAAATCCTTTTCTCAGAGGAATAGGCTGTTATTTTAAAAAAATAAAGAAGGTTCTCTCTTCTAGCGGATCATCTAGTCATTACACCTTCAGTATTGTTCTCATCTCTGCTTGACCTGAATAAGATCCATGGAGTATTTCTTGAACATCTACTATATTCTGAGCAATGAGCTCAATATGACATCTATCATCATATTCCTGAGACAGGTACAATAATTCCCAAGTTGCGCATGAGAAAACCAAGGCTAACTGTCCTCACTGAGACAGGCAAAGCTACAAGGCCAGGGTTTGAAGCCAGCTGATCAACCTGCAAAGCCTGTACTCCTAATTGCCATATGATACTCTCTCCTTGACATGAGAGGTGGGTGAGGCAGCAGAAAGAAGGGAAAGAAGTCCCGCCTGCTAAAAGTGGTACACAGGAGTGATAAGCCGTGGCCCTCCGCCTCACCCCTTCCAATCCACCAGCATCCTTAGCAAGGACACCACGGCCCTCTATCAGTATTCTTCAATGATTTCCAACTGTCCACTGGGGAGATTCAGGTACATCAGGTACACCTGGCATCAGGGTCCTTGCAAAATCTAGTCTTATCCTTCAGAGCTGTTATATCCCAGGATTTTGACATGAACTCTTTCTCAAACCAAAATTCAGAGACAATCCCATGCTTTCAGACCTTGATGCCACTGGACTGCTGGTCTCACAGCCTGGAACAACCTCCCCAAAAAGGAATCTAAGGAAATAATCCAGACACATGAAAAGGAAAAAAGAAAAGGAGCCTGAGGAACACTTCTCTTCCCCATGAACACACAGCTCAGGCAGGAACCCCCAAGAAGCCTTTCCTAGGCCACCGATGGAGGATCTCTGTGCTAATCCCTGATAACCTGGCAGTTATATAAACTCTTATTTACTCACCTGTCTCCTATTCCAGAGGGAGAGCACACACCTCAAAAGTATGGGCCCACGCCCGGGGATCCCTGAACCTAGAGGGAAACATTTGCTAGATAGAGAACTCATCAAAAATGTGCAAGATATAGGTCTAGGCTAGGTGATAGAGATACAAAGGGGTGAAAAAGGAGGGTAAAGGGGATATGCACTTGAAAAACGCCACCACATGGTATGGACCTAACAGAAGCAGAAGATATTAAGAAGAGGTGGCAAGAATACACAGAAGAACTATACAAAAGAGATCTTCACGACCCAGATAATTACAATGGTGTGATCACTCACCTAGAGCCAGACATCCTGGAATGTGAAGTCAAGTGGGCCTTAGAAAGCATCACTAGAACAAGTAGAGTTCATAGTGGAGGTGATGGAATTCCAGTGGACCTATTTCAAATCCTAAAAGATGATGCTATGAAAGTGCTGCACTCAATATGCCAGCAAATTTGGAAAACTCAGCAGTGGCCATAGGACCAGAAAAGGTCAGTTTTCATTCCAATCCCAAAGAAAGGCAATGCCAAAGAATGCTCAAACTACTGCACAATTGCTCTTATCTCACACGCTAGCAAAGTAATGCTCAAAATTCTCCAAGGCAGGCTTCAACAGTACATGAACCCAGAACTTCCACGTATTCAAGCTGTTTTTAGAAAAGGCAGAGGAACCAGAGATCAAATTGCCAATATCCACTGGATCATGGAAAAAGCAAGAGAGTTCCAGAAAAACATCTATTTCTGCTTTATTGACTATGCCAAAGCCTTTGACTGTGTGGATCACAAAAAACTGAAAAATTCTTCAAGAGACGGGAATACCAGATCACCTGACCTGCCTCTTGAGAAATCTGTATGCAGGTCAAGAACCAACAGTTAGAACTGGACATGGAACAACAGACTGGTTCCAAACTGGGAAAGGAGTATGTTAAGGCTGTATATTGTCACCCTGCTTATATGCAGAGAACATCATGAGAAATGCTGAGCTGGATGAAGCACAAGCTGGAATCAAGATGGCTGGAAGAAACATCAATAACCTCAGATATGTAGATGATACCACGCTTATGGCAGAAAGCGAAGAAGAACTAAAGAGCCTCCTGATGAAAGTCAAAGAGGAGAGTGAAAACTTGGCTTAAAATTCAACATTCAGAAAACTAAGATCATGGCATCTGGTCCTATCATTTCGTGGCAAATAGATGGGGAAACAGTGAAAACAGGGACAGACTTTAGTTTTTTGGGTTCCAAAATCACTGCAGATGGTGATCTCAGCCATGAAATTATAAAACGCTTGTTTCTTGGAAGACAAGTTATGACCAACCTAGATGGCACATTAAAAAGCAGACATTATTTTGCCGGCAAAGGTCTGTTTAGTCAAAGCTATGGTTTTTCCAGTAGTCATGGATGGATGTGAGAGTTGGACTATAAAGAAAGCTGAGTGCCAAAGAATTGATTCTTTTGAACTGTGGTGTTGGAGAAGACTCTTCAGAGTCCCTTGGACTGCAAGGAGATCCAACCAGTCCATCCTAAAGGAGATCAGTCCTGAATATTCACTGGAAGGACTGATGCTGAAGCTGAAATTCCAATATTTTGGCCACCTGATGTGAAGAGCTGACCCACTGGAAAAAACCCTGATGCTGGGAAAGATTGAAGGCGGGAGAAGGGGACGACAGAGCGAGATGATTGGATGGTATCCGACTCAATGGAGATGAGTTTGGATAAACTCTGGGAGTTGGTGATGGATAGGGAGGCCTGGTGTGCTTCAGTCCATGGGGTTGCAAAGAGTCGGACACAACTGAGCGACTGAACTGAACTGAACTGCGTGGTAGTATTCTCAAGAATGGGGTGAATGCCAGTGCTAGTGGGCCAGGAATTTTAGCCAACTGAAAAGAACATGAAGGGCAGGATGGGGCAGGGCTGGCTCTGTCTGCAGCAGGCCTGTGCTTGGCTGGCACTATTCCCAGCCTCTATCCCCATCTTCTAGGCGTAGAACGATGCCTACATACTTCCAAATGCCTTTTGCAGCCCAAAGACTTAAAACTCAGAGACATCACTGCTGACAAAGGTCTTTACGGTCAAAGCTATGGTTTTTCCAGTAGTCATGTATGGACCTGTGAGCTGGACCATAAAGAAAGCTGAGTACCAAAGAACTGATATTTTCAAATTGTAGTACCGGAGAAGACTCTTGACTGTCCCTCGATTGCAAGGACATCAAAACAGTCAATCCTAAAGGAAATCAACCCTGATTACTCACTGGAAGGACTGTTGCTGAAGCTCCAATACTTTGATCACCTGATATGAAGAGTCAACTCACTAGAAAAGACCTTGATACTGGGAAAGACTGAAGGCAAAAAAAGGAGAAGGTGATGGCAGAGGATGTGATCGTTAGATAGCATCACCGACTCAATGGACATAAATTTGAGCAAACCCCTAGAGATAGTGGAGAACAGAGAAGCCTGGCATGGTGCAGTCCATGGGGTCGCAAAGAGTCAGACACAACTCAGTGACTGAACAACAATGACATTGTTCTATTGACCTATGAGTCTGTCCATCTAAAGTAGCTATATAATAAGCCTGAATACTGGGTATAGTGATTTCTCCATATTTATTTTCAAAATTATTTTTAGCTATTCCAAACCCCTTTGCCTTTCCATATAAATTATGGAATAATCTTGCTCTATCTTCAGAAGTTTTTGTTGGGATTTTGATAGGAATTGCATTAAACTACTGTATCAATTTGTGGAGTATTTGACATCTTTGGTGCAGTGGGAAAGAATCCGCCTGCCAATGCAGGAGACACAAGAGATGCAGGTTCAATCCCTGGGTCGAGAAGATCCTCTGGAGTAGGAAATGGCAACCCACTCCAGTATTCTTGCCTGGAAAATTCCATAGATGGAAGAGCCAGGAGGGCTACAATCCATGGGGTGGCAAAGAGTCGGACACGACTGAGCCACTAACACACAGAGTGTATCCATTTGTGGAGTATTTGACATTTTTACTATGTTGAGTCTTCCATTCATGAACATGTGATGTTTCTCCATTTATTTAGGTCTTCTTTAATTACAGTTTTCAGCGTAAAAGTCTGAAATGTTTCGTTAGACTTACACCTAAGTATTTTTTCAGTAATTCTAAATGGTGGCCTGTGCCGTGCTTAGGTGTTCAGTTGTGTCCGACTCTGTGAACCCATGGACTGCAGCCCGCCAGGCTCCTTTGTACATGGGGATTCTCCAGGCAAGAGTACTGGAGTGGGTTGCCATGCCCTCCTCCAGCAAAGCTTCTAAACCCAGGGATCAAACCCAGGTCTCCCACACTGTAGGCGGATTCTTTAGCAGCTGAGCTAAAAGCTACTATATTGTATCTTAAACGTCTATTTCCACATGTTTATTGCTAATACAGTGAAACACAGGTGACTTTTGGATGTTGAGCTGGTATCCTACAACCTTACTAGGCTCATAATATTCTTCTTCTGGTAGATTCCTTGAGATTTTCCATGTAGACCATTATGTCAACTATGAATGTAAACTTTTATTTCTTCCTTTCTTATCTTTCCTTTTGCCTTTTCTTTTTCTGTCTTAATGTGATGGCAAAGCTTTCAGTACTATGCTGAGTAAGATTTGTGAGAGTGAATATCCTTGACTTGTTTCTTAGGAGGAAAGACTTCAGTAACTAATTTTAAATAAATTCCTTTTGCTAGTATAATGTTGGTCTCAAAAAATATTGTTTAGGTTATTATCAAACCAGTCTTCAGTTGAAGGGAAAATACAAAATCTCAATCATGGGCTATTATTATTAGTTCTCTTATAGTCTGATCCTAGAAGCCTTATTGGTGTGATCACTGACCTAGAGCCAGACATCCTGGAATGTGAAGTCAAGTGGGCCTTAGAAAGCATCACTACGAACAAAGCTAGTGGAGGTGATGGAATTCCAGTGGAGCTATTCTAAATCCTGAAAGATGATGCTGTGAAAGTGCTGCACTTAATATGCCAGCAAATTTGGAAAACTCAGCAGTGGCCACAAGATTGGAAAAGGTCAGTTTTCATCCCAATCCCAAAGAAAGGCAATGCCAAAGAATGCTCAAACTACTGCACAATTGCACTCATCTCACACGCTAGTAATGCTCAAAATTCTTAAGCACTGTGAACTTCCTGATGTTCAAGCTGGTTTTAGAAAAGGCAGAAGAACCAGAGATCAAATGGCCAACATCCGCTGGATCATGGAAAAAGCAAGAGAGTTCCAGAAAAGCATCTATTTCTGTTTTATTGACTATGCCAAAGCCTTTGACTGTGTGGATCACAATAAACTGTGGAAAATCCTGAAAGAGATGGGAATACCAGACCACCTGATCTGCCTCTTGAGAAATCTGTATGCAGGTCAGGAAGCAACAGTTAGAACTGGACATGGAACAACAGACTGGTTCCGAATAGGAAAAGGGGTACGTCAAGGCTGTATATTGTCACCCTGCTTATTTAACTTATATGCAGAGTACATCATGAGAAATGCTGGACTGGAAGAAACACAAACTGGAATCAAGATTGCTGGGAGAAATATCAATAACCTCAGATATGCAGATGACACCACCCTTATGGCAGAAAGTGAAGAGGAACTCAAAAGCCTCTTGATGAAAGTGAAAGTGGAGAGTGAAAAAGTTGGCTTAAAGCTCAACATTCAGAAAACGAAGATCATGGCATCTGGTCCCATCACTTCATGGGAAATAGATGGGGAAACAGTCGAAACAGTGTCAGACTCTATTTTTTGGGCTCCAAAATCACTACAGATGGTGACTGCAGCCATGAAATTAAAAGACGCTTACTCCTTGGAAGAAAAGTTATGACCAACCTAGATAGCATATTCAAAAGCAGAGACATTACTTTGCCAACAAAAGTTCATCTAGTCAAGGCTATGGTTTTCCCTGTGGTCATGTATGGATGTGAGAGCTGGACTGTGAAGAAGGCTGAGTGCCGAAGAATTGATGCTTTTGAACTGTGGTGTTGGAGAAGACTCTTGAGAGTCCCTTGGACTGCAAGGAGATCCAACCAGTCCATTCTGGAGATCAGCCCTGGGATTTCTTTGGAAGGAATGATGCTAAAGCTGAAACTCCAGTACTTTGGCCACCTGATGCGAAGACCTGACTCATGGATAAGACTCTGATGCTGGGAGGGATTGAGGGCAGGAGGAGAAGGGGACAACAGAGGATGAGATGGCTGGATGGCCTCACTGACTCGATGGATGTGAGTCTCAGTGAGCTCCGCGAGTTGGTGATGGACAGGGAGGCCTGGCGTGCTGCGATTCATGGGGTTGCAAAGAGTCGGACACGACTGAGCGACTGATCTGATCTGAGGAGCCTTATTTCAACTGTTATATATTCATGCTTCCAAATAAGACAAAGCTAGGATCTTTTAAAATATTTTTGCAGCTTTACTGAGATATTTCATGTACCACAAAATTAAGCCAGTTAACATGGTAGTTTTTAGATGTTTACAGAAAGTGCAACTACTCTAATTTTTGAATATTTTCTGCACTCTAAAAATAAACACCTTGTACTCATCAGCAGTCATTCCCCATTCATGCTCTTTAATCCTTCCATCTTACCTCCTGGCAACCAAATAATCTACTTTCTGCCTCTGTGGATCTGCCTATTCTTGACATTTCACATAAATGGCTTTTTGCTCTTAGCACAATGTTTTCAAGGTTCATACATGTTGTGATGTATATCATTATCAGTACTTCATTTTTTATTGCTGAAATATTTCCCTGTATGCATATATCACATTTATCCATTCATCAGCTGATGGACATTTAGGCTGTTTCCACTTTTAGGCTATTATGAGTAATACTGCTATCAACATTCTTGTACAAAAGCTGTACATGAAGATGTGCACAAACCAGTAGTTTATCATTGTAGTTTTGATTTCCGTTTTTTTCACATGTTTATGGGCCACCTGTACACCTTCCTTGGGGAAATGTCTATTCAAATCCTTTAACATTTTTGAAGTTGGGTTGTCTTTTTATACTGAGATGTAAAGTTTTCTATGTATCTATGTATCTCTAGATACAAGTCTCTTGTCAGATATATGATTTGTAAATGATGTCAAATTCAAGATAACCCCACATACAAGTGCATATCTTTTCTGGTGTAATTATGCTCAGGCATCTACACAATGAAACAAATATTATCTTATTATTATTTACTATTTATCTCTCATTTATATTATACTTTATACTACCCCTTTTGAAATTGTGCATTTGGTAAGTTAGATTATCTATGAACTCCATTTTCAGAGAGTAAAGGAGATTTCAGAGAATATTTGTTTTGATGTGGGAAGTAAATCTGAGAGAGCTGAGAATTACTATCCACTTAATAAGATCTAAAAGTCTTCCCCAATTTGACTGCTGTCTAGGGCTTATCCTTAAACCTTATCAACATATTCTGGTTACATCACAGGAGAGCACTGGGCTAAAGTGATGACACGTGAACCCCCAGCTCCGGCTCTGCTCTTTATTACTGGCTGGTGACCTTAGGCAAGTCATCTTAAATAAGGGGTTTAGATCAGACAAGCTGTTCCCAACCTTTCAAGACTTTTTATCAATCTCCACTTTGCCCACGAACCAGTATTTCCAAAAATTGTCAAAGAGATTTGCCATTTACTACTTATTATAGTAATAAATTTCCCATTTATTTAATTAATCAAAGGTATACAACTGTAACACAGAGTATTTACAGTGGCAGTTAACACTTACTGAGTGCGTATTATGGCTGCACAGTGAGCCCTCCCTCTCAACCCTGCCTAGCCCACCATTACTACTGCACCATGGACTCCAAATTGGGAAGTGCCACCTCAGCTAGAGACTACGGCGTCCCTGCTCCTTGTCTTCTCTCAGAGCAGAAGTCTCCAGTCCTACATACTGCCATCCCAATCTGCAAAGATCTTAGATGTGACTTGCTCAGACGTCACGCTGTTTTGGAAAAGTTTTCACGTTGTCAAAGAGATTGGGGACTACAATGAAGTGAAATGCAAAGACAGGGAACCCTGAGATGACATCCCCTCCAGGAACCTCCAGTATTTCCGCATCTTTGCATTTTCCCCCAAAGCCTGATTCAGAGTCCTGTACAAACAGCTCTGGAATGAATAACTGAACCAGCTGGGCAGCACCTCTGGAGTACTACACACACGCCTCAGAGGCACTGACCCTTGGGTGAGTCAGAGGCTCTGTGTAGCCTCTAAAAAAGAGGCAGGCAGCCTTAAGATGCTGGGGTGACTAGCAGCAGTACAAGAACTCACTGCTCCACTCAGATCTCTACTTCCTACCTCCAAATAGCAAGACTCTTGACAATTCTGTTGAGATGTGGGGGGTCCAGAGAGGGGTCAAGCAGCAGGATGGTCATGGATAGAATCCTTCCAGAGAAGCTGGGGCTGCCCTCTGTGGGCTGTGTACTCACCAGGTAGGCTGTCGGCTGGTATGTGGGTGTTGTGGGTGAATCCGGAGTGGGTCCACCTCTCTGGCAGTGGCAGGGGGAAACTCCCGGTGAGGACTTAGATTGGCTTTTTCCCACTGCTCATGAATAGGTGTAATAAGCCCAGACACAATACGAGACCGAAGTTCCTCGCTGTTCTTGTAGACCCTGAAGAAAGGAGATGAGGCATCAGCTGCTTTCAGCTGGTTGGTAACCCTGTGCACAGTATTCTGGTGGTGGTGGTGGCGCTGGTGATGGCGGCAACGACAATAGCGGCGACGGCCCTGATAGCGTTTGGACTGTTTGCAAGGGTGGGAACAGGCCGCCCGGCGGACCTGGGTAAGGGGGGCAATAGCCCGGCGTTGTCTCCGCGATTTGGGCCTAAGCTTCTTAGGCATCTGAGTTGCCCCTTCTCGTTTACCACCCCATTAGAAAGAGGTGAGGGTGTAGGGGCACAGGGACTTGACTCCTCTGGGCCCACCCCACCCCACCCTGCCCTCAGCCTCATTGTGTGTTCATCACATGTCATGAGAAGAGTCATGGAAGGCAAAGGCCCCATGGGAAGGATAACCAGGTTCCTGGTCCAAGCAGGCAGGGCTTTGGGGCTTAATGTCCAATTCTGTCAATAACTCAGGGGCCTGTGGAAGGCTGCTCTAGGCCTCTTTTTCTCTGTGAGAGAAAAGCAATGTGAGCTATCGCTGAAGTGTTAACGCAGACTGAGGTAGCAGGGAGTGAGCAGGACTCTATGGAGTTCCTAAAAATCTGTCATTTTAAAATGAGTCATATCCTGAGTCAAAAAACAAATCTTATAAACCAAGGACACAGAAAATAGACTGGTGGTTGCCAATGGGAGACAGTGGAAGAGGACCGAACTGGGAGTTTGGGATTAGCAGATGCAAACTGGTATATACAGAATGAATAAATAAGAAGGTCCTACTGTGTAGCACAGGGACCTACATTCAACACCTTGTGATAAACCGTAACAGAAAAGAATATGATATAGAATGTCTACATTGTATAACTGAGCCACTCGGCTATACAGCAGTAATCAACATAATACTGTAAATCAACTATACTTCAATTAAAAAAAAAAAAGCAAACCTCATAAATGTAAATCAAAACCTGAAGGAAAACAGATGTCTTTACTGGAGAGAAAGGTGGCAAATACTGTCATAATCAAGCGACCAAACTGAACAAAATCTACAAGACAGATGTCATGAGCCTGACATGAAACACTTAGAAGAACATAGCCTCACTTATACAGAGTTCTTGTTGAAAATGTTCAACCTGAATCAAATGATAAGGAAACAATCTGAATGTTCTATACAACAACTGACCTCAAGTCTTCAAAAATAGCAATGCTAAGAAAAATAAAAGTCTAGGAAACTTCTAGATTAAAGGTAACTTAAAAAAACATGAAAAAAAAACGCAATGTGTGATATTTGGCTGGGTTAAAAAAAACAAAAACCTGAAATTGAAAACTAAAAGACTACCCAGAAAGGACACTACTTGGATGACTGCATAAACCTGAACATTGACTGTGTACTAAATGACATTAATGTATCAAAACTAAGTTTCCTGAGTGTGATAACTGCTTTAAGGTTATACAGGAGGACGTCTACATAAGAAGAAGGAGATACATGCTGAAATATTTAGGGCTTAAGGTTCATAAAATCTGGAAATAATTCTCAGATGGCTCAAGAACAAATAAGCATACAGAAAAAGTAAGTAAATGCAGCAAAACGTTAAAAACTGGTGAACCTAGGTGCTGGGTATATGGGTGTTCACTGTATTATTTTTGCAAACCCTCTTTTCTGAGGGGTTGCAAATTTCAAAATAAAAAGTCAAGATAATGAGAAGACAAGTTAGACTCCAAGAAAATATTTGCAAAACACATATATAATTAATGACTGTTATCCAAAGTATACAAAGAACTCCTAAAACTCAACCTTAAGAAAGCAACTCGATTAAAAATGGATCAAAGACCTGAACAGATACCTCATCAAAGAAAACGCAAAGACAACAGAAAAGCATATGAAAAGATATTCAACATCATATGTCATCAGGGAACTGCAAATGAAAACAAAAACGAGATACCACTACACAGCTGTTGCTGCTGCTGCCAAGTCACTTCAGTCGTGTCCGACTCTGTGTGACCCCATAGACGGCTGTCCCTGGGATTCTCCAGGCAAGAATACTGGAGTGGGTTGCCATTTCCTTCTCCAATGCATGAAAGTGAAAAGTGAAAGTGAAGTCGCTCAGTCGTGTCCGACTCTTAGCGACCCCATGGACTGGAGCTTACCACACTCCTCCGTCCATGGGATTTTCCAGGCAAGAGTACTGGGGTGGGGTGCCATTGCCTTCCCCTAACTGCCCAAATCTCAAACACTGACAAGGATGCAGACCAACAGGAACTCTCGTTTACTGCTGGTGGGAAAGCAGAATAGTATGGCTACCGAGGAAGACAGTGCAGCAGTTTCTTACGAAAGTAAACATACCCCACCACCACCAAGAATGGAATCTGGGTGATAATGTATCAGCACAGGTTCATCAACTATAACAAAAGCACCACTCTGTTGCAGGATGGTGAGAGTATGGGGCAAGAGGGAGGTCCCAGGGAATTTGCTACACTTACTGCTCAATTTTGCTGTGAACCTAAAACTGCTATAAAAAATAAAGCCCATTAAAACAAAAAACTGGGGAATGGAGTGTACCAGAGTAGGTACACTTTATCCTAAGAGGTCACTGGCCTGGCCCCATCTCTACCCTGCAGACTTGTAGTCTATTGGTTGCGTCATTTTATTTCACGGGGCATTTCTCACATGAATCTTCTCTTAAACTAAAAACAGAAAGAACAGAGTGTCCAGGAGAGAAGGATACTTCTGTTAACGTTCCTCCATTCTCTAACACCTCAAGTCCATTCCTTATGTCTGGCCATGGGTTCTTTCTTCTTTTTCCCCAGGCAAAAGCCATCGCTTAGAAATACCTGTGGAAGTCAACCAGATGTTCTGAATCGATATAATCATTCAAGTTCAGGGTCAAATCTGACACTTGCTGTGAGCCATGTTCCTAGAAAAATGAAAACAGAAAATGAGAGACTGGGGTATTTCTGGTCTAATGAGTGAGTAAGTGGGCAACTAGGGGGGAGAATAACAATTTTAATATCCAACCTAAAGAAATACACATGGGCACCAAGAGACATATACAAGGACTATTTGTAACAGATGAAATACACATTAAGCATTTGGGGCCAACTCTTGATTTAGGAATAATGACTTTCTGAGGCAGAGCCCAGAAAAACCTACTTCCCAAGCTCTTTTGCAGCTTGAAATCAAACATGTGAATGGGGTGCCAAATGGATGCACAACTTCAACTTGGCGGTGAGCAACATGGATAAACAGGCTGAGTAAGGAGCAGACATCTTGCCATTACAGGCAGCAGCAGAAGCACAGGGGCTACAACATCAGTGGCTCATGAGAAGGGGGCCCCTGGGTTGGCAGCCAGCCAGTACCTAATGCCCTGGGCTGATGGCAGCAGCACTGGTTTCCACAGCATGGTTTGGAGCAATGCCCTGGAAGCTCAGCCTTCAAACTGCTTCTCCAGCCCTTCTGACAACTGTTATCCCAGTTCTTTTAATAAACCCGACTATTCAAATGAACCTAAAGGGATTTCGTTCTTTCAAACTAAGAACCTTGAGTGATATACGATATAAGTGATCATCAAAAGGAAGAGGGGTAAATACATTATTGTACTATGGAGAAGGCAATGGCACCCCACTCCAGTACTCTTGCCTGGAAAATCCCATGGACAGAGGAGCCTGGTGGGCTGCAGTCCATGGGGTTGCTAAGAGTCGGACATGACTGAGCGACTTCACTTTCTCTTTTCACTTTTATGCATTGGAGAAGGAAATGGCAACCCACTCCAGTGTTCTTGCCTGGAGAATCTCAGGGACGGGGAGGCCTGGTGGGCTGCCGTCTATGGGGTCACACAGAGTCGGACACGACTGAAGTGACTTAGCATAGCATAGCATGGAATACTACATAGTGGTTAAAATGAATAAGGCATAGTCATTTGCATTGCCATGTAAAGATCTCCAAAACATATCAAGGTAAAAATGCAAACTGCAGAACACTACAGACTGCATGATATCTTTATATGAATCCAGACAACCAGGCTAAACTTAGAGAGTCACTGCAGGGTGCTTAGAGGGCATGTTATATAGACTACAGAACATTCTGCTATAGTGGCAGAATACAAAATATTATACCAAAGCATAAATGTAATTAACTAATTGCAAACTGTGTCAAGTACCAGGCAGGAAAATAAAACGATAAAGCAGAGGCATAATTTAGATCCTTCTGACAGACTAGAGGAAGCAGTCAGGACTGACTGAACTTTCTGAGTAAGTGAAAAGAAAACAAGAGGGAGTCAGGCTAAAGGACTGTACCTGTGTGAGGCAGCAAAGGTGGAGAGGAAGAGCTTTCCAGGAGGGAAAATGAGAAGGATAAAGGCTTCAAGGCAGCAAAAAGCTGTGAGCCACGCAAGTCTAAAGAACTAAAAGCAGTCCCCTAGGGCCACAATAAGCTTTTTGTGTTTTCTCCCAAGTTGTCCCTGAATCAATCTACCTTAATTTACTTCACTATTCCTTTGTGATGGCAAGCACTTCCTTTTACAATAATAAGGAGTAGACATCTTTGAACACAAAGCATTTCTACATTTAGGGTCCTGGCCTCAGAATAAAGTTCCAGAAGTAGGATCACTAGGTAAAGGCTTCACGTACACCGAGGGCTCTTAAATGGGTTTCAAAAAGGCGATCCCAAGGTCCACTCCCAACATCAGACTCTTTGTGACTACAGACTCACCAGCACATTGATGATCATGCTGTTCTCCACGGTTACAGCCTTCACGAGGAGCTTTCTGGACCCATCCTTGGACTCATACCGGAGGACATACAGGTCTTTATTACTGTTCCATTCCACTGGCAGCAGTTCTGATTTCTTATCATTTGGACCTGGCTGAGAAGACACCAGAGAGGAGAAAGATCATGACTTCAGATCTGAAAAAGGAAATTACAGATAATCTAATCCTGTTCCCTCACTTTAGGATGAGGACATGGAGGTCAGGAGAAGTAAAACGTCCAAGGTCCAACAGCAAGTGAGAGATCTGTGGTCTCTGGACTCCAGCTCCAGTGTTTCCCCCTCACTCCTGACTGCCTTTGTGATACAGCACTGGAACCTGTTAAGAAGCTACAGTCTTGGTTGAATAATCTCCTCTCCATCTCCCTGCCAAGAATAAGGCCAGTGATCTCAAGGAATACTGTGAAATTCTAAAGACAGTGTTTCTCAAAGTTTGGAATTTCAGCCAACTGCAAAGGCATCATGAAAGTAGTGACTAAAAATAGATTCTAATGACACCTCTTCAGACTACTGTAGTGGTTTAACAAAAATTATGAACAACTTTCATACAAACACAAAATACAGCATATGTACAAGATTTAAAAAAAAAGAATTATAAAATGGACAACTTGGTATCTACAACCAGCTTAAGACAAACATGGCTTGAGTAGTGGAACCCTAATGAATCTCCTTCCTCTTCCCTTGTGGGTGGTCACTAGTCTGTATTTTTAAAAATTTCCTTACTTTTCCTTATAGTTATGTTACTATACACAAATCCTAAAAATAAGTTGTTTCAAATGTTTTTGAGGGGAAGGCAATGGCACCCCACCCCAGTACTTTTGCCTGGAAAATCCCATGGACGGAGGAGCCTGGTGGGCTCCAGTCCATGGGGTCGCTGAAAGTCAGACACGACTGAGCGACTTCACTTTCACTTTTCACTTTCATGCATTGGAGAAGGAAATGGCAACCCACTCCAGTGTTCTTGCCTGAAGAATCCCAGGGACGGGGGAGCCTGGTGAGCTTCCGTCTATGGGGTCGCACAGAGTCGGACACGACTGAAGCGACTTAGCAGCAGTAGCAGCAGCAGCAAATGTTTTTGAATTCTATATAAATGGCATCACTTTTGTCATTTTCATTCAATATTGTTTTGAGAGTTATCTGTAACTGTAGTCGATGCACAGTGCGTTCCACTGCTACACAGTTCAGAGCCACATAATGCATCACAGTATGAATATGCTGCAAGTTACACTCACTTGATGGATATATGAGGTGTTTCCAACTTATCTGTTAGGCTATTAAAAATAACGCTGCTGTGAACATTCTTGTACACAGGGTAGCTCACACATCTCCTAGTAACATAGAAATGAACTTCTATAAAATATATCTAGGGGAAGAACTTTTAATTTATAAGATAAAGTCAAACTGTTTCCCAAAGTATGGATTTACACTCTCACGAGCAATGTATCAAAGTTCTTGTTTCAAGTGGTCAGCAACATTGCTACTGTCCAACTTAAAATATTTTTGCCAACCAAATGGATGTACAAATGCATCACTGGGAGTTGTGATGTCCTCCCTTCTTAAAAGAAAAACAAATAAACCCAAGGACTTTCCTTTTACACACTAATGTTTGTGACATAGTTCTCAAACTATTTCTATAGAAAAACCCAAAACCTGATTTCCAGGTCGGAAAAGATTCCTTAAACAAGGTCCACAAAAAAAAAAAAAAAAGCTATCTTTGACACTGCTCATAATTTAAAGCTTCCAATCAATAACCACTACTACTAACGAAGTGAACAGGCAGCCACAGGCTAGGATGAGCTATGTGCCATGGCTGCAAATGAAAAAGAATTAATAACTAGTACCTCGCAGATACCAAGGACAACAGGAAGCCAAGAATAGAGACTGTGGGCTTCTCCTTTTCAGTCACCTCTAGGCCTCGTAAATCAAAGGAGGAAAGTGGTGCCAAATAAAATTCAAGATGTTGAAACTGGCCTGGTTTCAAACCTGGCTAAATGACAAGGAAACTCACAGGCCTGAAGCAGGGAAATGAAAGTGACAGAAAACAAAAGTGAAACTTATCAGCCAACTCTGCTTAAGAAATTATCCCCTCACCCCTAGCTGGGTAAATTTCCTGTAACATGTGCAGTGTCCTGGATTTATGGTTTACTTTGGAAGCCAAGAATTTGATAATATGACTTGTCTTTGCTGTATCAAGGGCCTCTGAATTTATATTTATACTCTCCATGTATAGCATTCAACCCACCAGAATTTCTTCTTGGAATATATATAACTGGGCCTGCTCACTGCCCCGTAACATCTGGCTTCCAGAGCAAGAGACACTACTGGGGTCTGGCGGGGCTGATACCTCTCACTGCAGCAGAACCAGTGCTCCCCAGCTCAGTGCCTGCCCTGATCCAGGAAAACAGGTGGGACTGAAAGAGACTGGCCTTGGTGATATCAAGTCAAACATGGCATTCAACTGCCTTTTGGACTAGGACATCAATATCAGACCTCCCAAAGAGCTACAACTGGAAAGCAGCCAAAGTACATGGTTGTGCAGATTAACTGGCTTGGATGAAAAAAATCTAAGAGCTAAGAGGGGGCTGTGGCAACCCACTCCAGTATTCTTGCCTGGGGTATCCCATGGACAGAGGGGCCCAACAGGCTACAGTCCATGGGGCAGCAGAGTTGGACATGACTTAACAACTAAACAGCAACAAGAGGGAGCTGAGAATTGCCCAAGGTCATGGTAAGTGAGGTGCAGAGCTGGGTTTGGCATTCAGAGCTCCTGGTTGCCTGTTATGGCTAAAGATGCTCACCTCACAAAATAAAGACAGCTGTCCCCTTAGGCAAAATCCTGGGGCTGGAAGTATTTTTTAATGGTCCTGAGTGCATCCCAGTATCCCTGGGCTAAAATGTGTCTCAAAAAGATCATTTCAGGAATTTTTCTCTTTTGTCATAATACTTAGATTCCTACAACAGAAAACAAAATCCTCAAATTCAAGCCTATGGCCATCTCTATTCCCTGGCCACCTGAACGACCTGACAGAGCTGTAAAGTTCTTACGAGGTGTGGTGCTGACTTCAAGAGAGAAATCCAAATTCAATACTGAATTTTTGATTGAAAATGCATCGTTCTTTTAATCAAGTTTTATGTACACAATTTTCCTGAACCAGAGAATATAGAACCAAAGAGAAAAGGAGACAATTTAGCTTTCTATTTAACTGTCAACATAGTAAATGATCAAGTACACAATTTCAGGACCTTCCTCTCTCTCTTATCACCCCTAGAAGGGTGGGAAGCAGGAGGCAGCTGCTTCAGACAAATATTCTCTGAACTTTGCAAACACTGCTGGTCTCAGCTCAGTCTCCTGGACCCATGCTGGAAAACTAAAACCTCTCTTGAATAAACTAATAGGAACGATACTCCTCCAAAAGGCTTCTACTCTGAATAAAAGTAAACGCAGAAGGGAGAGGAGGACAAGCACAACCTGAGCCCAGAAGCATTTAAGGGCAGAGAGAAGCAAAAATACACCACGCTCTAGTGCGCAACACAAACACCCATCCCCCAGGGGCACATGCCTGACCTAGCACTGGGGTGGACAGATGGACAGTGGGCAATGCTTTCCAAACCCCCATCTGCACTCTCCTGGGGCCTCCCCTGAGAGGTCTGGAGCCAGCAACTTTTTCTGTTTTGCATGAACTCAACATGTGGCACGGTAAACAGAGTGCACCTCTGAGATTCAATCAGGGATCTTTTTTTTTTAGACCAAATCATGTTCTTTCTTAAAACTTGGAAGCCTGGAGTACACTACAGGGGAAAGGTGGAGGTTAGGAGCAGGCAATGATCCACAGGGACCAAGGTCTCTAAGCTGTCAAAGTGTCTCTGACAGAGTTGCTGGCAGGATTTGTGCAGGAAGGGGTCCAGGTCAGTGCTCACAGGAAGCTGATGTGTACAATGACCATGGGAGGGGAGAGTCACAGGGAAGGGGCAGGGAAGATGGGAGAATGCTACAGCAAAGAATCAAGTGAGACAGGCTGGCACCGGCAGTCCTGGGGCTCTGTGGGGGACTGGCAACAAGGCCCCCAGCTGTAAGAGGCAGAGTCTGAGAATGGGAGAGCAGGAGGGGCTGCTACTGTAGGGACAGCTATGGTGAAGGACAGTTTACTTGGCCTTCACACCCAGAATGCACGTGTGTACATGTTGGGGAGGTGGCTGTTGGCCTGGAGCCTGAGGTCAAGACGACAACGGTGAGTGGGCAGCACGGAGCCCTGCAGTACAGAGTGAAGGGTGTCGAGCCCTCTGCTCTTGACTGGAGCTGAGTCCAAGCGCTCCCCTATACTGGTGTCCCTCTAGACGGTGCCTGGATCCAGGTGAACGCTCCAGTACAGTAGGAGGGTGGTACTGAATACAGCCCTCACCCTACCCAGCTGCTTGTGAAGGAGTTCGGGTAGGTGAGGAGTGCTCAAGGGAGCTTATTACTCCCGTCTCGGTGCCAGAGGGCACAATCCCAGCCTGGGAGAACGCCAGCCGGTGCTGGAGCGCGTTTCTGACCATGGGTTTTCAAATCATGTTGTGCCAGCTAGCATGCAACAGTAGAGCACCTCCCCGAGCCGCAGAGTACAGGTGTCATGAGCCCCAGGGCACGGAACTGGGAAGGGGGAAGGTCGGGCACTCCGGACCAGGCCTCTGGGATCTGGATTCGGGCAGAAGACGCCTCCCGCCTCCACAATGCTCCCACGCCACCCTGGCTCCGTGGCGTACCTGGTCGCCGGCACCCAAGCCGTAGTAGCCGTGCGTGACCACCTCCCAGTGCAGGAAGCAGACAAGTGCGTCCTGCGCGCAGGTGATGGCCGGCGCCGCCGACGCGAACAGTACCTCCAAGCCAGCCATGGGCGACCCTGGCTTCTGCGGGCGGAGAGAGGGAGGAAGAAAGTGCGGTGAGCCGACAGGGCCCTCACAACACTGCTGACGCCTCTCCGCTACTCCGAAGGTTGTGGTCTAATGTCAACCTGCGCGACCAAAATGGAGACGCCCAGGGGCGGGGGTGTGGCCACCGGAAGTAGCTTCCAACTCCCGCGCTGCCGCGCGAGAGCGCCCGGCTGGAAACAGAAGGAAGACTCTTAAAGGTTCCGCCAGGCAGAACGTGGGCAGGGCAGGACCCCTGGGAGCGAGGTTCTTCAAAATTGGGATCTCCATCTTCTCTGTAGGTGGTAGATGTGCTACATGTAGGTTGTGGCATCGTTGAAGAGAGGCTACCTTTGTTCTGAGTCATAGACTTCTGCAAAATAGGGTGGGCTGGGAGGGATTGGGGGCAAGAGGAGAAGGGGACGACAGAGGATGAGATGGCTGGATGGCATCACTGACTCGATGGATGTGAGTCTCAGTGAACTCCGGGAGTTGGTGATGGACAGGGAGGCCTGGCGTGCTGCGATTCATGGGGTTGCAAAGAGTCGGACACGACTGAGCGACTAATCTGATCTGATCTGATGCTAGTAGGAGAAGAGATTACGAAATAAGATTAAAACATATTCGTAGTGATAGTCGGCACTTAATGCAGTGCTTGCTCCATGGAACGTTATTGTAAAAGTTTTACTTGTATTAATTTATTTAACCCTCAAGACTGAACCCTATAAAGTTGGTATTTGATATCTCCATTTTGCAGATGGGTAAACAGACACACGGGGCTTCCCAGGTGGCTCAGTGGTAAAGAATCTGCCTACCAAGCACAAGAGGCGGGTTCCATCCCTCGGTCCGGAATATTCCCTGGAGAAAGAAATGGTAACCCACTCCAGTATTCTTGCCTGGGAAATCCCATGGACACAGGTGTCTGGTAGGCTACAGTCCATGGGTTCGCAAAAGAGTAGAACACTTTACACAACGATTTAGTGACTACACAACGGCAACAAACACACACAGAGGAATGTATTTGACCAAGATGAGTGAACAGTAGAGATGGTACTGCAATCTAGCAGTCTGGCTCGTTGGATAACATTTATTAAATGTTTATTGCTGGATCCTGGGTGAAAAACTTCATATCATTCTATCAAATGTTTTATGAAATATGTTCCATTATCATTCCCATTTTGCAAATTTAGCTCAGATGAAAAAGAATCTGCCTCCAGTGCAGGAGGCCTGGGTTCCATCCCTGAGTTGGGAAGGTCCCCTGGAGAAGGGAATGGCAACCCACTCCAGTGTTTCTGCCTGAAAAATCCCATGGACAGAGGAGCCTGGTGAGCTACAGTCCGTGGAGGGCTCAAAGAGTTGAACACAACTGAGAGACTAACACTTTCATTTTTCACTTGGAGAATGGAAGCTGCTGCTGCTGCTGCTAAGTCGCTTCAGTCGTGTCCAACTCTGTGCGACCCCATAGACGGCAGCCCACCAGGCTCCCTCATCCCTGGGATTCTCCAGGCAAGAACACTGGAGTGGGTTGCCATTTCCTTCTCCAATGCATGAAAGTGAAAAGTGAAAGTGAAGTCACTCAGTCGTGTCCGACTCTTAGCTGCTTCCCCCGAAAGACACAATTGCTGAATGCAGAGCGGATCTACTTCCAAATGTCAGTCATTTATTTGACTGTCTTCTTCCTGATTTGTACCACTTACTGTTTTTAGTCAAATAAATTTAGTTTTCCGGTCCCAGTCAGCACCCTCCTGCAAGCCACCATCATCCCCCACTTGAATGTCTGCAGCAACCATTAAATTACCTTGCTCCATCTCTGACTCCTAAAAGTCTTCTACACTCTGCAACTAGAGATCCTGTTAGAATACACACCAGATCACATCTCTCCTCTGCTTGAAACCTCCCGGGATTCCCATCACACTCAAAAGTAAGTCCTTCCTTTGGGTCTGCAGGAACCATCATCTGATCTGCGTTCCCCACCCTCACCTCTCTCTCAGACATTAACACCTTCAATTCCCCTCTCATCCTCTGCACTCCTGACTGTAGTAACCTTGACTTCCCTTGCCTTTCACACCCACATCTGATCCAACTTTACCCTCAGAATGTATTCTGAATCTAATCCCTTCCTCTCACCTCCACTGCCTCCCCCTGGACTGCTCTTTCCACAAAGAGCTGCATGGTTTACGCCTTCATTTTAGGTTACTCCTTCCCTCACCTCCTCTCAGCTGCAGCAGAGGGCTTCCCTGACATCCCAGCTAAATAACATCCTATCTTAATCCCCTTATTGTTCAGTCACTCAGTCATATCTGACTCTTTGCAGCTCCATGGACTGCAGCACTCCAGGCTTCCCTGTCCATCACCATCTCTTGGAGCTTGCTGAAACTCATGTCCATTAAGTTGGTGATGCCATCCAACCATCTTGTCCTCAGTTGTCCCCTTCTCCTCCTGCCTTCTATCTTTTCCAGCATCAGTCTTTTCCAATGAGTTGGCTCTTTGCCTCAGGTGGCCAAAATACTGGAGCTTCAATTTCAGCATCAGTTCTTCCAATGAATATTCAGGGTTGATTTCCTTTAGAATTGACTAGTTTGAACTCCTTGCAGTCCAAGGGACACTTAAGTCTTCTTCAATACCACAGTTGGAAAGCATCAATTGTTCAGCACTCAGCCATCTTTATGGTCCAACTCACATCCATTCATGACTACTGGAAAAACCATGGCTTTGACTATACAGACCTTTGTCAACAAAGTAATGTCTGCTTTTTAATATGCTATCTAGATTTTTCATAGCTTTAGCTTAATCCTTTACCTTGCGGTCTTTCCTGCAAAGCATTAATCATAACCTGACACTATGCTAAATATATATTTGCTTAATAATTTGATGACTGGCTTACCACTAAACTGTGACAAGGGAGAAGGGACCATGTCTGTCTAGTGCACAGGTGTACTTTAATGCTTCCCTGGTTCAATATATATTTATTGTAATGAATGAATGAATGAATAGTGAATGAATGAAATATTGGCCTGGGCTCAGCCCAGTGGGGACAATTTCACCCTTTTGAAGCCCACTACCCATTTTGTTAGCTGGCCCAGTACTTCTCTAAATTTTGTGTTCTTGGGCTTCCCCTGGGATGCCCAGGTCCTTGAATCCCATTTGCAGAGATTCTGGTTGAGCATGTCTGAGGCAGAGTGCAGGTAGGTCAAACACATGTTGGGTGGTGCTAAAGCTGATGACCACGGAACCCCTGATGTGTAATGGCGGTGCTGCCAGTGACGTAAAGCTACTTGCCCTTTGCACTGAGAAATGTTGCACTTGCAAGCTTCCTACTTTTGCTTACTGTATCCCTTCTTCAGTGTCCTTCACCATTAGTGAAAATTCTCACCTATTCATTCATTCACTAATTCACAAAACTTCCATAGGCTGATCACCATGAATAGTGATGCAAGCTGTACACTGCACAAAAGTAGCCGCCCCATTCCTAAGTGTCTACTATGAGTCAGGTCCAGATAACCAAGCTTTAGTTCCTGCCTTTATGGAGCTCACTGTCTAGTGGTTAAAAAAAATGACAGAGATAACCCAGTGTGAAAACTGTCATGACAGAGGGGTGCTTGGAGGACTGTACCAGGCAACTGGTACTGTGTGATTGGCAGGTCACTGTTGCATGAGTAAGACCTTCCCCCATCTCCTCTGCTCACAGTCAATTACTCTCTGTTAGTGCAGGTAGCCTCAGTGCAGGGGTGCCAAAGGGTGGGCATGGACAGTGATATCTATCATGTTCAGTGGGGAAGAGAATTTTATCACTGGAGTTGGTTAGAATGACTGGTTCATGGTGATAAGAAAAGTAGACTGGTTGTTGGTCCATTATATTGCTGCTTTTAAGTGTTTTAAAGGCAAAGTCCCCACCACCTCCACCATTGCCTGAACCTGGGTAGATGGCTCTCCTTGGTTTGGCTGTTGCTTTGCATACAATTGGTTACAGCTCACAGAACTTTGTTTCCTTGTGATACATCATCCCTGTTAGCTTGGGTTCCCGCAGAAGCCAGCCTGAGATGAGGATTTGAATGGTTTATTGGGGGAGCTGATTCCAGGAAATAGCAGTAACAGAGTAGAGAAGTGAGACAAGGAATGGAAAGGAGCCAATGTATGTTATGTGCTCATGCCAGGATGCTACCTGTGGGCACCTGAAGCTCAGTCCTGACAGGCAACTCTGGGAAGCAGTGTAGGACATGTCTCAGAGTTGTTTCGGTTGAAAGCGAGGCAACTGGGGTGTTTTGTTCACTCACTCCGGTCTGCCACAGTTCAAGGTCTGTGGGCCCGCAGCCAGCATGGAGTAAGCACTAGCATCTGGGTATTGAAAGAATGAAGTGAGCTCTGTCTCTTGCACTAGGCTGGGAATCCCTTGAGACCAGGATTGTCTTCCATTCACACTGGATCCTGGGGTCCTCCAGGGTCCTCCATGAATGGGAGCAAATGGAGGAATCCTCTGGGGCTGAAGGTTGTCTGTGCCATGCCCCCAATCCATCTAGCATTCTGTGGACTTACCACAATCAACAAGAGTCTCAGTTGTCTCTGTGAGGCTTGTGAGTGGCTGAGAAAGAAGGCTGGTAGAAGGTGCCTCCCTGGCTGGGCCCCCACGGCCTGGGCTGTTCAGAGTCCATGCCAGAGATCAGGGCCCAGGATGATGGCAGAACATGGCAAGTTGTTGGACCCACCAGTTCTTCGTTGCCAAGTGACAGCAATATGCATATACCAAGTTCCTTGGAAACTATCTCCCTGGAAACTGAAAAAGTGAGCTGAGAAGCAGGATCCTGATGAACAGTTAGGTGGAATCATTCACCACTGGAATCCTGCCCCTTTAGCCTAACATCAGTCCAACCACTACACCTCCTCTAGGATGCCCTCCGTGATTGATACTGTTCAGTAGTATCTGAACTTCCCATTTGCCTTGTCAATGGGGTGCCAGCATATTTGACACCTAGAGGGGATAATTTTCTAAGAATATATATATTATATAATTTTAATATAACTCTGTTAGTTTTTTGAAAGCTTTTTATTGTGGTAAAATATATATAACAAAAATTTAGTTATCTTAATGATTTAGAAGTATATGGTTCAGTGGTATTAAATACATACATACGGTTGTGCAATCACCAACATTCATCTTCAGAACTCATTTAATTTTGCAAAACTTAAAACTTTGTACCCATTAAACATGAACTCCCCATCGTCCCCTCTTCCCAGTCCCTGGCAAGCACCATTCTACTTTTTGTCTCTAAGGATTTGACTACTCTAGATACCTCATTTAAGTGGAATTGTATAGTATTGTCTTTTTGTAACTGGCTTATTTTACAGCTAAATGTCTTCAAGATTGATCCGTATTGTAGCATGTGTCAGAATGTCCTTCCTTTTAAAGGCTGAATAAAATTCCATATATATATATGTATATATCTATTAATATGTCACATATATGGTAAATAATCTGCCTGCCAAGTAGGAGATGAGAATTCAATCCCCAGGTTGGGAAAATCCCCTGGAGAAATAAATGGCAACCTGCTCTAGTATTCTTGCCTGGAAAATCCCATGGACAGAGGAGCCTGGCAGCCTACAGTCTGTGGGGTTGCAAAGAGTTGGGCACAACTTAGCAACTAAACAACAACAAATGACAGATATATATCTATGTATCTGTTCACATATCTATCTATCTATACAATGGAATGTCTATATCTATTACATTGTGCTTATCCATTCCTCTGTTGGTGGACACTTGGGTTGCTTCCATCTTTCGGCTATTATGAACCATGCTTCTATGAACATGTGTGTACAAATATTTTTTCAAAACATTGATTTCAGTTGTTTTGAATATATACCCAGAAGGAGAATTCTTGAACCAACAGTAATTTAATTTATGAGGAATCACCATACTGTTTTCCACTGGGGCTGTAACATTTTACATTCCCACCAACAGTACACAATGGTTCACATTTCTCCACATTTTCACCAACATTTGTTATTTTCTGTTTTGTTTTTGATAGTGGCCATGGAGCCTGGAAGGCTGCAGTCCATGGAGTTGCTAGGAGTCAGACACGACTGAGCGACTTCACTTTCACTTTTCACTTTCATGCTTTGGAGAAGGAAATGGCAACCCACTCCAGCGTTCTTGCCTGGAGAATCCCAGGGATGGGGGAGCCTGGTGGGCTGCCGTCTATGGGGTCGCACAGAGTCGGACACGACTGAAGTGACTTAGCAGCAGCAGCATGCTAATGGGTATGAACTGATATCTCTTTATGGTTTTGATTTGCATTTCCCTAATGATTAGCAATGTTGAGCATCAATTCATGTGCTTATAGGCCATGTGTATATCTTCTTTGAAGAACTGTCTGTGCAAGTTCTTTGCCCATTTTTGAATTAGGTTGTTTTGGGATAAACTTTATTGTTTAGAGCAGTTTCAGATTCACATCAGAAATTGAAAGGAAGTTATAGAAATTTCCTATATACTCTCTCCCTCAACACATGCACAGCCCCTGTCTTTATCAATATCCCCCAAAGAATGGTACATTTTTCACAGTTGCTGAACTTATATTGACACATCATTATCACCACAGTTTTTAGTTTACATCAGGTTCATTCTTGGTGTTGTACATTTGGTAGGTTTGAACAAATGTATAATGACATGTTTCTGCCATCATGGATTTGTACAGAGTAATTTCACTGCCTTAAAAATCTTTTTCCCTCCACCTATTTATCCCTTCCTCCCTCTTAATCCTTGGTAACCACCATTCTTTTTACTTCGTAGTTTGCCTTTTCAAAAATGTTACACATACAGCATGTAGTCTTTTCAGACTGGTTTCTTTCACTTAGTAATACACATTTACAGTTCTCCCATGTATTTTCATGGCTTGATAGCTTGGTGTGTGTATTTTTTTTGGTTCGTTTTTTTGTTTGTCTATTTTTGTTCTTAGCATTGCATTATATCCCTCTCCTAGAGGGGTAAATGGCAACCCACTCCAGTATTCTTGCTGGGAAAATCCTATGGACAGAGGAGCCTGGAGGGCAAAGTCTGTAGGGTTGCAAAGAGTCAGACATGACTGAGCAACTGAGCACACACATATAACATTTCACTACCCAGATGCACCTGTTTACCCATTCACTTACTGAAGGACATCTTGGTTGTTTCCGACTTTAAGCAAATGTAAGTAAAGCTGCTATCAACATACATGTGCAGGCATTTGTGTGACCGTACGTTTTCAACTTCTTTGGGTAAATACCATGGACCATAATTCCTGGATTGCATGATAAGAGTGTGTTCAGTTTTGTAAGAAGCTGCCAAACTGTCTTCCAAAATAGCTGTACCATTTTGCATCCCCACCAGCAATGAGTTCACGTTGCTTCATATTTTCACCAGCATTCACATTGTCAGTGTTTGGAATTTTGGCCATTCTAATAGGTGTGTAGCGATAGCTCATTGTTTTCATTTGCATTTCCCTGATCACGTATGATGTGTAGTATCTTTCCATATGCCTATTTGCCATTTGTATATCTTCTATGATGAGGTGTCTGTTCAGGTCTTTGGCTCAATTTTTAATTACATTGGTTGTTGTCTTATTGTTGAACAACTCATTGTTGTTAAGAATTCTGTTTATTTTGGATTAAAGTCCTTTATCAGATATGACTTTTGTGAATTTTTTCCCAGTTTATGGCTTGTCATTTTATTCTCTTGACTGTGTGTTTAGCAGAGCAGACGTCTAAAATTTTAATGAAGTTCAGCTTATTGGTTCTTTCTTTCATGAATTGTGCCTTTGGTGTTGTATCTAAAAAGTCATCACCAGACCCTAGATTATCTACATAACGTCTCCTACATTGTCTTCTAGAAGTTTTATAGTTTTGCAGTTTATGTTTTGGTCTGTGATTCCTTTTGAGTTAATTTTTGTGAAGGATGTAAGGCCTGTGTCCAGATAATTTTGTTGGTTTGCATGTGTGTATCTAACTGTTTGCACACTGTTTGTTAAAAAGACTATCATCCTTCCATTATATCACCTTTACTCCTTTGTGAAAGATCAGTTGACTATATCTATTTGGGTTCATTTCTAGGCTCTCTGCTATGTTCCACTGATCTCTTTGTCAGTTCTTTCACCAGTAACACATTGTCCTGATTACCATAGCTTTATAGTACATCTTGAAGTCAAATTGATCTCCTTCAATATAGTGTTCATTATTCTGGGTTTTTTGCCTCTCTACGTAAACTTGGAATAAGTTGATATCCACAAAATAACTTGTTGTGGTTTTGATTGGGACTGCACTGAATCCATAGATCAAGTATGAAAGACGTGACATCTTAGTACCATTGAGTCTTTCTAATCTGTGAATATGGAATATCTCGCTATTTAGTTCTTTGGTTTCTTTCATCAGAGTTGTTTGTAGTTTCCCTCACATAGATCTTGAATTGAGATCTTTGTGTGTGTGGTGTGTGTGTATGTGTGTCTGGTAGAGTTTTAAATTTTCTTTATGTATTCTGGGTATTAATCCCTTATCGGATATATAATTTGCAAATATTTTTCTCTCATTCTGTGGGTTGCTTTTTACTCTGTTGATCGAGTTTTAGGATGTACAAAAGTTTTAAATTTTCATGAAGCCCAATTTATTTATTTTTTGTCATTGCCTGTGCTTTTGGTATCAGATCCAGGACATCCCTGCCAAATTTAATATCATGTAGCTTTTGCCCAGTTTTATTCTAAGAGTTTTACAGTTTTAGATCTCACATTTAGGGCTTTGGTCCATTTTGAGTTAAGTTTGGTGTTTGGTGTGAGATAGGGATTCATCTTCATTCTTCTGCACATGGATATCCAATTTTCCTAGCACCATCATTTGTTGTAAAGAGTGTCCTTTCCCTGTGAATGGTCTTGGCACCCTTGTCAAAAATCATTTAACTATATATGCAAGGGTTAATTTCTGGGCTCTTTTTTCTGTTCCATTGGTCTATATGTCTGTCCTTTATACCAGTACTACACTCTTTTGATTACTGTAGTAGCTTTGTAGTAATTTTTGAAATCAGAAGTGTGAGTTCTGCAGTAAAGCATTAAAGTAATAATCACTTGAGATAACCAGTAAAAATTACTTTCCTGATTTATTTTTTTTTTTATGAAAGTATAACTTGTATCTAACAGGTCTTCTCTGGTAGCTCAGTGGTAAAGAATCTACCTGCAATACAAGAGATATGGGTTTGATGCTTGGGTTGGGAAGATCCCCTGGAGAAGGAAATGGCCCCCCACTCCAGTATTCTTGCCTGGAAAATGCCATGGACAGAGGAACCTGGTGGCTACAGTCAATGGGGTTGCAAAAGAGTGGGACACAACTTAGCAACTAAACAACAACAACAACAAAACTTACCATAGTACAAATCCTTTAGTGTATAGGTCTATGTTTTGACAAATGTATACAATTCTGTAACCACCACATGGTCTAGATATTTCTAGAAAGCAGAGATTTTTTTAAAAAAACATCTTTATGGAAGTATAATTTGCATACAATAAAATTACCAATTCAATTGTACACTTCAATAGGTTTTGAAAAATGTATAAACCAGTGTCACCCCACCCCAGTACTTTTGCCTGGAAAATCCCATGGACGGAGGAGCCTGGTAGGCTCCAGTCCATGGGGTCGCTAAGAGTCGGACACGACAGAGCTACTTCACTTTCACTTTTCGCTTTCATGCACTGGAGAAGGAAATGGCAGCCCACTCCAGTGTTCTTGCCTGGAGAATCCCAGGGACAGGGGAGCCTGGTGAGCTTCCGTCTATGGGGTCGCACAGAGTCGGACACGACTGAAGCGACTTAGCAGCAGCAGCAGCAGCATAAACCAGTGTAACCACCATGATAGTCAAGATATAGCATGTTCATGTTACTCCAGAAAGTTTGCTCAAGCCCCTCTGCAATTGATCTCTCCAACCTCTTGGTCATTTGACTACTGATCTGTTTTCTATCTCCACAGATTAATTTGGCCCCTCTTAAAATTTCATCAGAAAGAATGTCAGTTACGGGTCCTGGGAAGCAGATCTCAGGATGGAGTTAGCAGTGCTAGAGATTTATTGCAGAGAAGGCTTATGAAAGAGAAAGGGGAGCAAAAGCAGGAGTAGCCAAGAAGGATTTTCATTCCATGATGCAGGTCTGAGACCTGTGAAAGAAGAAGGGGAAGAAATGAAAATTGTGCAGGAGGAGCCTCAGGTTTTGGTGCAGTTCTGAGTAAACCTCAGCTGGCTCAGAACAAAGATTCCCGTAGAGTCCCACATCGGGCAGAAACAGTCAAGCACCCCTTTGCACTCCCTCAGCAACCTGTCACTGGGAGAACTGCCATGAAGAGCGTGGCCTCAGCATTATCCCAAAGGTGCTACAGCTATGGGCTGTTGGAGAGCTTCACTCTTCATAGGTGATTGGCAATTTCTTCCCTGAGGAGAGACTGGCACCCTTCCACGGCTGACACATAAAACATAGACTCTTTTTTGCCTGGTTTTTATCTGTCATCGTAGTGTCTGAGATTCATCTGTGCTGCTGTGTGTGTCAGTTCCTTCCTTTTAATTTCTTAACAATGTTCTGCTCTATGGCTGTACCACAATTTATCTTACCGATGGACATTTGGGTTATTTCCAGTTTGGGGTAATTGTGAATAATGCTGCTATTAACGTTCATGTATTGGGGAAACTCCAGGAGCTAGTAAGGGACAGGGAGGCCTGGGCCCTGCAGTCCATGGGGTCAGAAAGAGTCAGACACAACTTAGTGACTGAACAGCAACAACAACACAGGTCTTGGTGTGGACATATGTTTTCATTAGTATTGGGTGCATTGCCAGAGTGGGATTGCTGGGTCATATGGTAGTAGTAAATGTTACAGATCAGATCAGATCAGATCAGTCGCTCAGTCGTGTCCGACTCTCTGTGACCCCATGAATCGCAGCATGCCAGGCCTCCCTGTCCATCACCAACTCCCGGAGCTCACTCAGACTCACATCTATCGAGTCAGTGATGCCATCCAGCCATCTCATCCTCTGTCGTCCCCTTCTCCTCTTGTGCCCAATCCCTCCCAGCATCAGGGTTTTTTCCAATGAGTCAACTCTTCACATGGGGTGGCCAAAGTACTGGAGTTTCAGCTTTAGCGTCATTCCTTCCAAAGAAATCCCAGGGCTGATCTCCTTCAGAATAGACTGGTTGGATCTCCTTGCAGTCAAGGGACTCTCAAGAGTCTTCTCCAACACCACAGTTCAAAAGCACCAATTCTCCGGCACTCGGCCTTCTTTACAGTCCAGCTCTCACATCCATACATGACCACAGGAAAAACCATAGCCTTGACTAGACGGACCTTTGTTGGCAAAGTAATGTCTCTGCTTTTGAATATGCTATCTAGGTTGGCCATAACTTTCCTTCCAAGGAGTAAGTGTCTTTTAATTTCATGGCTGCAGTCACCATCTGCAGTGATTTTGGAGCCCAGAAAAATAAAGTCTGACACTGTTTCCACTGTTTCCCCATCTATTTCCCATGAAGTGATGGAACTGGATGCCATCATCTTCGTCTTCTGAATGTTGAGCTTTAAGCCAACTTTTTCACTCTCCACTTTCACTTTCATCAAGAGGCTTTTGAGTTCCTCTTCACTTTCTGCCATAAGGGTGGTGTCATCTGCATATCTGAGGTTATTGATATTTCTCCCAGCAATCTTGATTCCAACTTGTGTTTCTCCCAGTCCAGCATTTCTCATGATGTACTCTGCATATAAGTTAAATAAACAGGGTGACAATATACAGCCTTGACGTACCCCTTTTCCTATTTGGAACCAGTCTGTTGTTCCATGTCCAGTTCTAACTGTTGCTTCCTGACCTGCATACAAATTTCTCAGGAGGCAGATCAGGTGGTCTGGTATTCCCATCTCTTTGAGAATTTTCCACAGTTTATTGTGATGTGCACAGTCAAAGGCTTTGGCATAGTCAATAAAGCAAAAATAGATGCTTTTCTGGAACTCTCTTGCTTTTTCCATGATCCAGCAGATGTTGGCCATTTGATCTCTGGTTCCTCTGCCTTTTCTAAAACCAGCTTGAACATCAGGAAGTTCACAGTTCACATATTTCTGAAGCCTGGCTTGGAGAATTTTGAGCATTACTTTACTAGCATGTGAGATGAGTGCAATTGTGCGGTAGTTTGAGCATTCTTTGGCATTGCCTTTCTTTGGGATTGGGATGAAAACTGACCTTTTCCAGTCCTGTGGCCACTGCTGAGTTTTCCAAATTTGCTGGCATATTGAGTGCAGTACTTTCTCAGCATCATCTTTCAGGATTTGGAATAGCTCAACTGGAATTCCATCACCTCCACTAGCTTTGTTCGTAGTGATGCTTTCTAAGGCCCACTTGACTTCACATTCCAGGATGTCTGGCTCTAGGTCAGTGATCACACCATCGTGATTATCTGGGTCGTGAAGATCTTTTTTGTACAGTTCTTCTGTGTATTCTTGCCACCTCTTCTTAATATCTTCTGCTTCTGTTAGGTCCATTCCATTTCTGTCCTTTATTGAGCCCATCTTTGCATGAAATGATCCTTTGGTATCTCTGATTTTCTTGAAGAGATCTCTAGTCTTTCCCATTCTGTTGTTTTCCTCTATTTCTTTGCATTGATCGCTGAGGAAGCGATCTTATCTCTTCTTGCTATTCTTTGGAACTCTGCATTCAGATGTTTATATCTTTCCTTTTCTCCTTTTCTCCTTTGCTTTTTGCTTCTCTTCTTTTCACAGCTATTTGTAAGTCCTCCCCAGAAAGCCATTTTGCTTTTTTGCATTTCTTTTTCATGGGGATGGTCTTGATCTTGTATATGTTACAAGAACCTGCCAAATGGATTTCCAAGGTAGCTGTGCTGTATTTGACTCCAAGGACCATGAATGAGAGCCCTAGTTACTCCACATCCAGCTGGAATGGATTTGATATGAAAAATTGGGGGCTTACAAAGCCGTTGGATGCATTGAAATATAAAGATCAGGCTGGAGGTAGCTTTCAAAGAGTCTGGAAGTGGCAGAAACCGCAGGAAACCACTAGCAGTGATCGCAGCTGCCTCCTGTCCTGAGGCTGTGTTCAGAGAAAAGCCTGCAGAGGAATCTGCAAAATCGAATCCTAAAACTCTCGATTCTGCTGCTGTTGCTGGAGAAGCAGTAACGTGCCTTTGCTGCCTCTCATTGTCTAAAGCTAACCTGGAACTCTGATGGCAAGTCAGCGCAGAATTTTTGTGTATGCATGTGTGTGTGTGTGAGTGTGTGTAGAACAGGAATGGTGCTGAGGCTCTAACAGATAAATTGGCCAATGAATATTATTTAATTCTCATAGCTCTTTAAGGTAGAAACTATTATGATCTTCATTTTTAAAAAGAAAAGTAAGGCTAAGCAGGGCTTCCCTGGTGGTTCAGTGGGTAAAGAATCCACCTGCAATGCAGTAGATGCAGGAGGCGCACACATTCGATCCCCAGTTTGGGAGGATCCCCTGAAGGAGGGCATGGCAACCCACTCCAGTATTCTTGCCTGGAGAATCCCATGGACAGAGGAGCCTGGTGGGCTACAGTCCATAGAGTCACAAAGAGTCAGACACGACTGAAGCGATTGAACACACACGTACAAGGCACAGCAAGTTGGTACAGTTGCTTCTAAGTGTGACACAGTCAGGATTTGCACCAAAAGTTATGTCTGCATGCTACGCCAGCACGTGTCTGTGCCTACGGATAGCATCACAAGGGCTTGCAAGCAAGTTTGTGTTCCCAGGTCTACACAGTAAAGTGTGAGAAAACTGTGACTAAGTTTTTCAGGTCTCAGCTGGAGGCAGGAAAGGCTGAGAATAGGGGAAAGGGGTTCAAACTGGGAGCAGAGAAATAGCCTAGGCCCTCCAACCAAGGGACACATGGAGGGTCCATGCACAGACAAGGGAGGCCACAAGGGGGCGCCTGGGCCTACCCAAATGTCCACCGAAGACAGCCATGCGGAGTAAGGTATACATCTTCAACCTGATCCTTTCTACTTGGAGGTTCAGAGGAGCCCTAAATCAGAGACACCAAAGCAGGCTTTGTCTACAGTGTAGTCAGAGTTTTCTTGCATGGAAATACCTGCTTTTAGCTGTGGGCATTGCTGACCTCAGGGAGACATAGTCCTCAGGGATCCAAGTCCCGGGGGCACAGTCTGCTCTGCTGTTTCTGAAGCCATTCCCTACTTCTCTTAGCAGACATCTTCGCATTCATCTTTTCATAGATTTGGTCCTGATCCTTCCCCCTACCCACTGCCCAACCATGTCCAGCTCCATCCCCAAAGTCCCATCAGGTACTTGCCCCACCTTGGACAGGCAGGTGGGGATGGGTGACCAGCCTCACCCTGAAAGGCCAAAGCTTTTCTTGATATTTCTGTAGCTAGAACATCAGTTTTTGGAGCACAGGGATTTGTGTCTGTTTGATTCACTGCTGTATCTCTACCTCCTAGAACGGTACCTTGCATTCATAGTAGACGCCCTACTTGTTGAATTGAATGAATTAATGAATGCATAGAGTAGGGGAAAGTGTCCAGGTCTTGGAGTCAGGCAACTTGGTTTATATCTCAACCCCACTGCTCACTCTGTGCAATTTTGTGCAAAGGACTTCTCAAATTGTCAGATAGTGGCTACAGTGGTCTCTCCCCAAGGGTTGTTGGGAGGATTCCTGGAGATGATGTCACCAAAGCGCCTCCTACAGTGCCTGGCATGTGGCAGGGGCTCCTAAATGATGGCTCATTATTTGAGATAATGAGGCCTTGGGAAATAGCACTGTTTATTGAGGATTTACCATGTGTCTGGCACTTGGCTTACATTATCTAATTATCTTAACTACTTCATGAGAGGTTAACTAGCTCAGAGAGAGGTTAAATAACTTGCCCAGGGTCACACACTGGTTGAGAAGGAAACCTTGGGCTTGAGTCTAGGTCTTGGAGACCTAGTATGAAGCCTGCAGCATGCAAAGTTGGACTTCTGGGTTCCGGTCCAGGCTCAAGCACTTGCAAACTGTTTGACCATGGGTGGTCTTCTCAGTGGGGAGATGTAGGAAGGGACAGAGTGGGCCACCACATAGGCCTGGACAGTTCTTCAGGATCTGGAGGGGCCAAAGGCACAGCCAGCTGTAGTGCTGCAGCCTCACTCCCTTGAGTGACCTGCTGCAGGCTCTGGGAGCTGCCCTGTTTCCACAGCACCGCCTGGCCCCTGTCTCATGCACCAGAACATTTCCAAGGAGCTGGATTCACAGTCCAGTCAAGGAGGCAGAACACACAGAAACAGCTCTAGAAGGAGAAATTGTTGGCCTTAGCTGGGTGAAGTGAAAAGTGAAAGTGTTAGTGACTCAGGCATGTCCGACTCTTCGTGACCCCATGGACTGTAGCCTGCCAGGCTCCTCTGTCCGTAGGATTCTCCAGGCAAAAATACTGGAGTGGGTTGCCATTTTTCTCCAGGGGATCTTTCCGACCCAGGGATCAAATCTGGGTCTCCTGCATTACAGGTAAATTCTCTACCCTCTCAGCCACCAGGGAAGCCCTTGGCTGTGTAATCTTGGCTAAGTTGCTCTGCCTGTTTGAGCCCTAATTTCCTCATTCATAAACTGCAGAGTGACAAGTAGCATCCTGTATGGCGATGATCTAGAAAATACACTTGAAAGGTCTGAGTCTAAGCACTGGAGATGAGCAAGGGAGAACAGGAGAGTTGACTTTCAGGACTATTCCATAAGTATCAGGCATTGACTTCTTAGGCCTTGTTAAAAGATAACCTTCAGAAAAAGGTACAATCATGACTCATACAAATCTAAAAATGACATGTTAAAAGTTTTATTTTACTCGTTAAACGATAAGAGAACTAGATGGATGTTATAACTGGCACAAGATCAGATCAGATCAGTCGCTCAGTCGTGTCCGACTCTTTGTGACCCCATGAACCGCAGCACGCCAGGCCTCCCTGTCCATCACCAGCTCCCGGAGGTCACTCAGACTCGCATCCATCGAGTCAGTGATGCCATCCAGCCATCTCATCCTCTGTCGTCCCCTTCTCCTCCTGCCCTCAATCCCTCCCAGCATCAGAGTCTTCTCCAATGAGTCAACTCTTTGCATGAGGTGGCCAAAATACTGGAGTTTCAGCTTTAGCATCATTCCTTCTAAAGAAATTCCAGGATTGATCTCCTTCAGAATGGACTGGTTGGATCTTCTTGCAGTCCAAGGGACTCTCAAGAGTCTTCTCCAACACCACAGTTCAAAAGCATCAATTCTTCGGCGCTCAGCCTTCTTCACAGTCCAGCTCTCACATCCATACATGACCACAGGAAAGACCATAGCCTTGACTAGGCGAACCTTTGTTGGTAAAGTGATGTCTCTGCTTTTGAATATGCTATCTAGGTTGGTCATAACTTTCCTTCCAAGGAGCAAGCGTCTTTTAATTTCATGGCTGCAGTCACCATCTGCAGTGATTTTGGAGCCCAGAAAAACAAAGTCTGACACTGTTTCCACTGTTTCCCCATCTATTTCCCATGCAGTGATGGGACCAAATGCCATGATCTTCGTTTTCTGAATGTTGAGCTTTAAGCCAACCTTTTCACTCTCCACTTTCACTTTCATCAAGAGGCTTTTTAGCCCCTCTTCACTTTCTGCCATAAGAGTGGTGTCATCTGCATATCTGAGGTTATTGATATTTCTCCTGGCAATCTTGATTCCAACTTGTGTTTCTTCCAGTCCAGCATTTCTCATGATGTACTCTGCATATAAGTTAAATAAACATGGTGACAATATGCAGCCTTGACGTACTCCTTTTCCTATTTGGAACCAGTCTGTTGTTCCATGACCAGTTCTAACTGTTGCTTCCTGACCTGCATACAGATTTCTCAAGAGGCAGATCAGGTGGTCTGGTATTCCCATCTCTTTCAGAATTTTCCATAGTTTATTGTGATCCACACAGTCAAAGGCTTTGGCATAGTCAATAAAGCAGAAATAGATGTTTTTCTGGAACTCTCTTGCTTTTTCCATGATCCAGCGGATGTTGGCAATTTGATCTCTGGTTCCTCTACCTTTTCTAAAACCAGCTTGAACATCAGGAAGTTCATGGTTCACATATTGCTGAAGCCTGGCTTGGAGAATTTTGAGCATTACTTTACTAGCGTGTGAGATGAGTGCAATTGTTCGGTAGTTTGAGCACTCCTTGGCATTGCCTTTCTTTGGGATTGGGATGAAAACTGACCTTTTCCAATCTTGTGGCCACTGCTGAGTTTTCCAAATTTGCTGGCATATTGAGTGTAGCACTTTCTCTGGCACAAAGGAAAAGTCAAAAAGCACAAATTTATATGACGCAAAGGAATTGAATTATAAATGGAGGCAAAGTTAGTTTTTCCACAAAGGGGAGGTAAGTCAGTTCTACCACAAGGCAGAGTTTGCCTATTCATTAGTTACCTACACTTTGCAAAGATGCAAATGACTCAATGACAGAATCAGACAGCAACGGTGTGCTGTGGTTTCCTCTATAACCCATCTTGGCAGGAACAGTCCAGGCTTCTCATCCTGGGAAGTGCATCTATTGCTACTGCTAAGTCACCTCAGTCGTGTCCAACTCTGTATGACCCCATAGATGTCAGCCCACCAGGCTCTCCTGCCCCTGGGATTCTCCAGGCAAGAACACTGGAGTGGGTTGCCATTTCCTTCTCCAATGCATGAAAGTGAAAAGTGAAAGTGAAGTCGCTCAGTCGTGTCCGACTCTTCGTGACCCCATGGACTGCAGCCTACCAGGCTCCTCCGTCCATGGGATTTTCCAGGCAAGAGTACTGGAGTAGGGTGCCATTGCCTTCTCCGGGAAGTGCATCACATCTCAGCTTTTTGGGGTTTCAGTTACCTCATCTGTAAAATGGGTTACTAATTGTATTACATCCCAGGGTTATTGTGAAGGTGAAATGAGCTGGTGGAGTAGAGCACTTAGAATGGAGCCTCACATACAGCTAGCCTTCATCTCTTATTAGGGCTCCAGCTCCTTGGGAAATAGAGCTACTACAAACCTAGAGAACATATTAAAAAGCAGAAACATCACTTTGCAACAAAGGTCCATATAGTCCAAGCTATGGTTTTTCTAGTAGTCATGTATGGATGTGAGAGTTGGACTATAAAAAAGCCTGAGTGCCAAAGAATTGATGCTTTTGAACTGTAGTGTTGGAGAAGACTCTGGAGAGTCCCTTGGACAGCAAGGAGATCAAACCAGTCAATCGTAACAGAAATCAACCCTGAATATTCTTTGGAAGGACTAGTGCTGAAGCTGAAGCTCCAATACTTTGTCCACCTAGTGTGAAGAGCCAACTTATTGGAGAAGACTGATGCTGGGAAAGATTGAAGGCAGGAGGAGAATGGGGCAACAGAGGATGAGATGGTAGGATGGCATCACTGACTCAATGGGCATGAGTTTGAGCAAACTTTGGAAGATAGTAGAGGATAGGGAAGCCTGGCGTGCTACAGTCCATGGGGTTGCAAAGAGTCAGACACGACTTAGCGGCTGAACAACAAGGGCTCCAGAGCTGTTCTTTGGGGGAGTTTCCACCTGCTGAGGGACTGTTTGGGTCAAGCCCCTGCTATTTGTTGTGATCCTCATTTCATCCTACTCACAACCCAATAGAAGAGAAACCATTCGAACCTTTGATTAAGGAACCTCAAAGGTGTTGGTACTTGCCCACAATCACCCTGAAATTAAGCGAAGCCTGGGTTAAAACCCAGTTACTCTGGTCTTGCAAGCCCTGGGGTTTTGTTGAATGTCTATGTGACCCTGGGTGGGTCTCCTCCCCTTGCTGGCCTCAGTCTGCCCATCTCTCCAGGACAGGTGCATCAGCTGACCTCTGAATGACATCTCACATTCCCTCCACTGTCTGGAGCACTCCACAGCTGCTGAGGTGGCCAGGCCAGAGCGGGAATGGCCTGGTGGGCAGGTGGCGTGGGTGTGGCAGGTCAGAGAGACTGGCTATCAGGGACATGGCAGGGATGAGGTCCAGCCTCCAGCCACAACCTCAGCCTGTCTGGAAGCACCATAGTTTCCACCTTGCTCACAAGGAAATGGCTGGCCCAGCTTAACAAAGAAAAGACAAATATATTTCCCAATGGCTGGGTTAAACCCCAGGATGGCAAGGATAGGAAAGATGGGGCATAGGCCATCTTCTTCGAATGAGGATGTTCCCTCTGCCTTATCCATGGCCCTGAGGCCATCCTGCACACAGCATCTTTGTGTGTGCAAAGATCTTAGAGCATCTTTGTGTCAACTGTAGCCACAAGGCAGGTTGTCCTGCTTTGGGTCATGGCTCCAGTTCACTGGACTCTATTCCAAGTGCTTCAGTGGAGCTAAGGGAAGGGCCCTTACCTTTGAAGAGTTCAGCTGTCAAGTCTTCATCAAAGGCTGTAGTGCTTAGGAATGGTTAATTTGCAAAGGAAGGAAAACTTAAATTAGTTGAGACAAAAAAACCCAAAACAAAACAATCTCTTGGCTTAATCATCTGTCCCAAGGAGGGGAGAAATGAAATGGGGAGGGGGAAAGTTGGATAAGAGTGAGGCTGGCATATTTTAACTACAAAGGACAGGGAAAGGTCTCACTGACAAGGGATATTTGAGCACAGACCTGAAGGAGGAGAGAGAGTAGGCCAGGTGGATAGCTCAGACAGATGGAACAGCAAGTGCAGAGGCCCTGAGGTGGGAATGTGCCTAACATGTGTGTTCAGAGCCCAGGGAAGGAGGGAGAGATGGGAGGTAAGGTCAGAGGCATCGCCCAAAGCCAAATATTAGGAAGAGACTCTGAAATTTTATTAAAAGAGAGTTCTTTATTCCATGGCCTAACAGAAGAGTCTTCCCTGGCAGAGAAAGCTTTTTCTGCAGGCACCTAAAGCCCCTCGGCAACTAGGCTGGGCCAGAGAAGTCTTGTGACAGCTCCGCACATTCTCTGTAGCATGAGCATCCAGGCCTGCCTCCCATCGAGGGCTCATAACTTCATCTGAGTGTCTAGTGGGCACCCCAGGCTTGGGGAAAACCCCAAATCTTGAGAGAGAATATAGAAGACAATCAGCCAACCCCTTCGTTTTATACGGAGAAACTGAGACACACAGAGAGCACCTGGTGCACCCAGGGTCACACAATGGAACAGAAGCAAAACTGGGACTTGAAATCAGCCTTCCTGACTCCATGTCTCAAGCCTAACTCCTAACGTGTCAATCCTGGGGGGTTCGAAATAGCCTTGTGAGCTTGCCAGCCCTAGAGTCAACCTCTGCATTCGACTCCTGGCTCCGCCAGCTGTCTGTGTGGCCTGGGGCCAGTGGCTTCACCTCTCTGTGCCTCAGATTTCTCATTTGTAAAATGGAGGTAATGATAATAACAATACCTAACTCTTGTGATTGGGGCAAAAGATAAGGCGGTATCTGCCAAAGGTTTGAAAAGTGAAAATGATGGAGTAGGGCTTCCAAAAACTCTTCTATAGAAGGAGGCCAAAAAATCGTCAATATCTATGTTTTCCAGAATTCTTGAAACTAAATACCTGCAGCAATCAAGAAATAATTTATTCAAAATAAGGCAAAATCTTATCAAAAACACTGACATTCGTGGCATTTTAACCTGCCCTATTCCCATTTTTCCACCCCCAACTCTGTGGTTGACTTGAAATCCAGCAGCTTAGCAGCCACCAGAGGGAATAGAGTAGAGGGCATTTCTTTTCAAAGCCTCATTCCAGGCTATTGTCATTAGTTGGCCTGTCTGGTGTTTCCCTGGAAGGCCCCACTTGCAAGACGGTTTTTATTTGAATTGACTAGGAGCTCACCCAACACAAAAAGTCTTTTCCTTGGAGGCATTTTCAAAAATATTTAGAGGCAATTGTTTAACTCTGGGGCTGCCCTGAGGTTATGGATAGCATTTGGGGAAAACAATCAGCTAACCAAAAGCCCTTAAAGGAAAAGCTGGAGAATGAAATGTCCATAGGGGCTATGAAAAAGCTCTGATATATTCCAGGGAATCTAGACGGTCATGTGAATGTGTAGACTGTGTGTATGCCCAGAGCTGTGCAAATGCACAGGAAAAAAAAATCAGCTTTAAAAGGGACCACACACACAAACAAACATTTCACAAGAGAATATTCAAGTGGTAAATAAGGCACATGAAAAGATGCTCAAGCTCACTGATTATCAGGGAAGCAAAATTTTCAGCCTCAATGAGATACCTCTACACACTCACCAAGATGGTTAAAAAGGAAAGATCTGACACTGCCAAGTACAGACAAGGGTGTGGAACGACTGAAACTTTCACATATTGGTTTAAAATCAGTACAGCCACTTTTGAAAACTGACAGTGTCTCAGTTCAGTTCAGTTCAGTCACTCAGTCGTGTCCGACTCTTTGTGACCCCATGAATTACAGCATGCCAGGCCTCCCTGTCCATCACCAACTCCCGGAATTCACTCAAACTCACGTCCATCGAGTTAGTGATGCCATCCAGCCATCTCATCCTCTGTCATCCCCTTCTCCTGCCCCCAATCCCTCCTAGTAAGACAGATAAATGCACATCTTATGGCCAGCAATTTCACTCTCAGGTTTATACCCTATAGAAATTAGTGCAAATGAGCACCAGAAAATATACAAAAAGGGTTTGAGAATTATCTGTAATAGCCCCAAACTGGGAATGATTCAATGTCCGTTGCCAGTGGAATGAATATATAAATTGTGGTATGTTTTTAACTAGAAAGCTAAAGGGCTATAAAAATGAATAGTTTTTACTTTATGTGACAAGATGGATGGATGAGTCTCACAACATAATTTTTAGTGAAAGAAGACAGACACAGTAGATACATACTGCATGATTCTGTATATAAATATAAACTGGGCAAAGCAAATCCATGTTGTTTGAAGTTATGATAAAGGATACTGTTTGGAGTAGGGAAGGGAGAATGACTGGGAGGGAACATGGGGATGACAGTTAGTTACATGGTACGTTCACTTTGTATGTGTCATACTGTATGTAAGTTATACTTGAATAAAAGGGCTTATTTTCAAAAGTGGGTAAATGATAGTACCTGATATTATGGGGAATAAATTATAACAATAAAAATAAATTGGCCAAGACTATTGAACTCTATTTCAGCCAGGCACTGAGGAAATGCCTGGCCAAAGAGTCTTAAGGATTAAAATGTTGAAACATTTCCAAGTACTTTTCCCTTTTCCCTTTTGTTGTACCTAAACTTCCCCACAGGCAGCCAGAGGCATTCATTTGTCTTCAGGGGTCAGAATTGTAATGGCAGAAGCTCAAGGGGAAATGTTGATGTTCAGCCTTGGACTCTCAAAATAGGAATTCTTTCCCTCAAAATAGGAATAGATTCCCTCTTAAGAAAGGAGTGTCTTGAAAGCCCGAGTTATTTACAGAGAAACAATTTGTTCTCAATTCCTAGGTTTCATCAATATGTGAAAAGCCTAACCTTGACCTGATGGGTAGGAAGATGGGTCTTGACCATCTTAGATAAGTTGTTTAGGGATGACCCTTCTGCCTAGGAAGGAAGATCAGGGAAGAGAGAGAAGTCAGGGAGAAAGAAGTAGAGAGAGGAAGCAAGATTCCTGGGAGCTTCTTTTATTCACACCACACATGCACACACACACACGATGCACTGCAAGGTGGGCTGCTGTCAAATGTCCAGAGCGGCAAAGAGATCAGTTAGAGAAAGCAAAGACTCCATCGTTTGTGCGTATATGCTCCCTGTGGTAGTCTAACAACCTGCACACATGCTGTTGTTTCATCCTCATATTAAACGGATTGCTGCTGCTGCTGCTGCTAAGTCGCTTCAGTCGTGTCCGACTCTGTGCGACCCCATAGACAACAGCCCACCAGGCTCCCCTATCCCTGGGATTCTCCAGGCAAGAACACTGGAGTGGGTTGCCATTTCCTTCTCCAACGCATGAAAGTGAAAAGTGAAAGTGAAGTCGCTCAGTCGTGTCCAACTCTTCTCGACCCCATGGACTGCAACCTACTAGGCTCCTCCGCCCATGGGATTTTCCAGGCAAGAGTACTGGAGTGGGGTGCCATTGCCTTCTCCAATCAATTAGGTAGGCACTATTATCACCCCATTGATCACATGTGGAAACTGAGATAGAAAGAGTGATGTGCTTGCTCAAGGCCATAACCTGACTGCAGAATGTTGTTCTTTGCTGTGATGCTGCGCTATTCCTACAGCACTGAAGGCAATAACTAATATTAAAAGGTATTATTGTTACTATCTTCCCAGTCCTTCTTCCCAAATAAATTACAGAGGTTGCTGCAATTAGAAATCAGGAGACTTGAGATCTATAGAAGCATAATTCAACCACTAGCTAACTATAAGCAGTTGAGTGAAGGGACCACTGTATTGCTGATAGCCCAGCATTTCCTGCCCACTTTCCTGTCTGCTCCTTGAAGGGGTTCTTTGGAAAGGATGGGTTGGAAGGTGTCAGTACTGTCCTGCCTCGAAGAAAAGGAAACTGAGGGACTCAAACAGTTTGTCACAGGCTACTTAGCAGGTCATTGGAAATGTTTGTGAAGTTGTCACTGCTCCTTCCTGGGCTTCAATGTCTCCATCTCTAAAGAAAGGAGAGAAAGGCACTCAGATTGGATAATTTCAAAATTCTGACACCTGGCTTGAAGTTTCTGGAGTGCAAGAAAAAAGAGAAGAGATTGGGGAGAAAAAGAGAGGAATGAAGGAAGACCGAGATACAGAGTGTTAAAGGGGTGGCTTAGATTTCAGCTTTTATTTTTTTAGGTCATAACGAGCAAAGATTCAAACCAGATGTTGTCCTGGTGACTCGCAGTAGCTGAGAATGGAGCTGTGCTGTGATAATACCACATTAGCTTGAAGCTATATATCTATCAACAGCCCCAGTCAGAGCAAAGCAGTTGGCATTTGCAAGGACCGTGTCCCCCACACTTGAGTTCCATGTTTGGAAGAACCTCAGACCCCAAATGGGTTGTCTGAACTGTTCCAGGAAGAGCCTGTTCTTCAGAGGCTGTCCAGCCCCCATCTCTCATCACACCTCTGGGGAGAGCCTCACTCAGAGGGCAAGGCTGGGACCCCAGTCACTCACTTGGCAGCACATTTGAAGCCGGCTGGGAGGTAGGGGCAGCAGAGAGGAGCCAGGCTCCGCAGGGGCTGATGGAGCATGGCCCAACAGCCCACAGGATCACAGGCCACATTGTTATTACTTTTTAATTAAAATGGCGTCTTTTCCCCTTATTACAAAAGCCGTGTTTGTTTATTTTAGCAAAATTAGACAGGCCAGACCAGGAAAAGAGAAAAAAAAGAAAAACAACCTATGACCTAGAGAGAGCCATTGTTCATGCCCTGGTGTATTCAGGGGTCGCAAAATAAATGCACAGGGGGCCAGGCAGTTAATGTAAATGTGAATCATGTGGTATTAAAATGAATAGAGATGTTTGAATCAAGTGGTATTAAAATCAGTATAAAGATAACGAGGGTGAAATCAATTTATATGGGAATTAATATAAGGATTTCCCTGGTGGTCCAGTGGTTAAGATGCTATGCTCCCAAGGCATGGGTTCAATCCTTGGTCAGGGAACTAAGATCCCACATACCGCACCAGTGGCCTAAAAACAAAAAAAGAAAATTCACATAAATATGTGAATTGTGATGTTAAGAATATCAGCAATGTTTGAATCTATGGAGTAATTCAGAGTATGTGGCCCATCTGAGGACATTCAAAAGTCAAAGATTTTTAGATACTGACTGAGGCTTCAGGAGTCACCAGTTTAAAACTCCTGCTATGCATCTTTCTAGATCTTCCTCTCTCTCAAATATATATATAGCCTATCTACGTATATATATATATTTATATAAATATGTAGATTGGAGGGAAGGGTCAAGGTGGCAGTATTGTAGGATGTGGGGCTCACTTCCTCTTATGAATAAATATATAGATATATGAAGATATACAATATATATGCATACACACCTATGCACAAGAAACACACATACCTCCACATACATCTAGTAGAATTTCATGTGGATACTCACGGTAATATTCAGACAAAAGTGGAAATGATTGGGCTGAAGGATGATTGCGGACTAGTAATTCCACCCTTCTCCCCACCTTCTCACCCTAACAGAAGCCTCTAAATAATTCCAAGCAACACAGGAATCTGATTTGAAAACTATTCCCAGGGTTCCTAGTCTTCAGTATTTAGGGAACTAGTAAATCTCACCTTTGAAAAATTAGGGAAGCCTGATCTCAGGTTGCCAACACTCTGTCCATCAAGTGCAGCAGGCATGGCTAGCTCTCAGCAGTCATTTCCTACCACCCAAGCCCCCTTGTTTCTTGGTTTTCTTTAAGGGAGCTGTGTACCCTGTCTTGGCAGTTAATCATCATTAGTAAATCCAACATGGAATTCCATTTCCTTTCGCCAGATTCTTGATTTCCTAGACTCTCTTGCAACTAAGGGTGACCATGGGACCTAATTTAGCCAATGAAACATAAGAGGAAGTCTGCTGGGGCTTCCCAAGTGGTGCTAGTGGTAAAGAACCCACCTGCCAATGCAGGAGGTGTAGGAGATATGTGTTCATTCCCTGGATTGGGAAGATTCCCTTGGAGGAGGGCACGGCAACCCACTCCAGTATTCTTGCCTGGAGACTCCCATGGACAGAGGAGCCTTGCGGGCTATAGTCCATAGGGTCTCAAAGAACTGGACATGACTAAAGCGACTTAGAACACACACGAAGGCTGGAGACTTCTAGGAAAATTTTTGCTTTCATGTAGAAGGGAAAATGTCACAACACCATCTCATACCCAACTTTTCCTACCTTTGAATATGAATACCTTGCCAAGAGTAGTGGCAGCCTTCTTGGAATCATGAGGGAAAGGGTAAGAAAATCAGAGATCCCTACTTGCCCAGCATTGGTAAGCACTTCCCCAGTGGTTGCTACTTTTTGATTTCTTTTTCACATTGAAAAAAAAAAGCCCCCTCATGTTTATGTCTCCGTTAATTGGATTTTTTTTTTGTTATGTGCAGCCTAGAAAGAAAAAAGTTAATATCCCTTCTCATCATTAAGCCAAAGAAGTACAATGGAGATAATGTTACACACACAAAAAAAGTTTAATGAACATCTTGTTGTTGTCTCTGTTTTTCTGATTTTGCCATAGACTAGTAACTACTTTTTCACAGAGCAGCCTTGGCCCATGGACAGATGTCTGGCAATTGTTGATCTTTACCACAGCAGCAAGTCGAATGACTAAACAAGTATCCATCATCAGACTTCCAGTCATTAGATATAACACCCTCCTATTTTTGGATATTCAGTTCATTTCCAGTTATTTCCTATCTAAAGAGTGTTGCAATAAACATCCTTGAAGCTCAATATTTGCCCTCACGTTTACTGATTTTCTTTGGATAAATCCCTAGAAGTAGAACTTCCAGGTTAAAGAATATGCATGTTTTAGGCTTTTGCTCATATCACCCAGCTGTCTTCAAGAAAGAAAACAACAAGTTTTATGGTTACCTCCCCACAGATGTTTCACAAAACTTGATAGAACAAGTCACTCCAAGATCCTTCCTGAACTGCTCTTTGGGTCAAGGTGGTTTGAGTTAGCCACCTTCTGCCCCTACAACCTGTGCCACGTCCATCCTTCTTGAGATCAAAGTCACTTGCTGCTTTCCAAGTTGCCGCTGCCCATCTTACATCCTCCTGTGTTCTCCTTCAGATCCCCAGAGCTAGAGGAATAAAGGCAGGGCTCTGGTCAGTTTCAGACATGGGGCTGTGCCATCAGGGCCTGTGGGTACCCCCCCAACCTCACCACTTACCTTTCTCTGGCACATCAGCATGCAGAGCTATTTACTATTCTGCAACCACATTGTGAGGGGCTTCCCTGGTGGCTCAGTGGTAAAGAATCCACCTGCAAAGCAGGAGATGTAGATTCGATCCCTGGGTTGGGAGGATCCCTCAGAGAAGGGAATGGCAACCCACTCCAGCCTTCTTGCCTGGGAAGCCCCAGAGGAGCCTGGCAGGCTACAGTCCATGAGTCACAAGGGTCAGACATGATTTAGCAACTAAACCACCACCAAAAATCACATTATGAACTATCGCACTTCTATGCTTTGCACATGACATCCCATCACTGGAAAAGCCTTTCTAACTAACTTATGCTCTTCTGTCAAAATTCAGCTCAAACATCCTTGCTATCAGGAAGCCTTCTTGACCTCCTCCTGGACAAATGCCAGTGCTGGGATTCCCACACTCTCTATAATGCTTTCTCCTGTAATGTCCTGGTAACACTCTGTAGCTACAGCTGGTCCCCCTAGCTACAGCATTTCTCCACCAGATGGTTAGGTCCCCAGAGGACAAGAAAGAGAGAACCTCTTTTGGGAGAAGTCTGGTCCTCTTCTCTGCTGTCTGTGCACAGAAACCCTGACCACTCTACAAGCCCTTGCTGAAAGACCTCAACACCACACCCTACCCCTCCAGCCCTGCCATAAATCTTCCCAGGTAGCCTCAGAGCCCCATTGGCTCCCTCAGTACCTGGCTCATTTGGCCTTGCCCCTGAGGAGACAGTCGCCAGAGAGCAAGGCCCTGAATCATGCCTGGCTCTTTTCACTGTCTAAATCCACTTGGACTCCAGTAACAAAACCCCAAGGACTGGGCGGCTACTGTACCTCTCACAGTTCTGGAAGCTGGAAAGTTCAAGATAAAGGTCCTAACAGATTCGGTGTGTGGTGAGAGCCCTGTTCTAGGCTTGCAGATGGCTGCCTTCTTGCTGTATTCTCACATGGTGGGGCGATGAGGTGTCTCTGGTCTCTTTCTCTTCTTACAAGAGCACTGTTCCCTTCCTGCAGTCTCTCCCATTATGACCTCACCTAAACCTGCTCCTGCTGCTGCTGCTAAGTCGCTTCAGTCATGTCCGACTCTGTGCGACCCCACAGACGGCAGCCCATCAGGCTTCCCCGTCCCTGGGATTCTCCAGGCAAGAACACTGGAGTGGGTTGCCATTTCCTTCTCCAATGCATGGAAGTGAAAAGTGAAAGTGAAGTCGCTCAGTCGTGTCCGACTCTTAGCGACCCCATGGACTGGAGCCTACCAGGCTCCTCTGTCCATGGAATTTTCCAGGCAAAAGTACTGGGGTGGGGTGCCATTGCCTTCCCCCTACCTCCTCCCGAAGGCCCCACCTTCAAATACTGTCACATTGGGGATTAGGGCTTCAACATATGAATTTCAGAGGCATATGCAAACATTCAGTGCACAGCACCACTGACAAGTTGTGTGACCACAGGAACATCCTTCTTTTACAGTACGATCGTCCCTTTTGCACAAGGAAGGGAATGGAAAGGAAATTTTCAATCAGTAAACTCTAAAGGAGACATAGTTTGGGACTCTATCCTGCCCTGAACCTAAAACTTTCCCTTTCTTCTGGCTGGTTTCCTCTTCTTCCAGTCCAGGAGGGCTGGGGTGGAGCACTGGACCCAAGCCAATCTGGCTTGGACGTTTCCTGGACACAGTGATTGGTTACAGTAGGCGGGTATGTGACCTGAGAGCCAGTTAGAGTGGATCCCAAACTGCTGCTGGGATTGCTACTGTCACTGCTTTGTGCGGCTGTAGAATCCACAAGTTGGAGCTGCCTGGGTTGCTAGAGAATGGAATTCACACAGACAGATCAAGAGAGAGGCAAGATTCTGGTGACACTGTGTGAGCCCTGTATCCAAACTCTTCTGGATGATTCGATTCTCTCTCCCCTGCCCTTTTCTCCATTTTCTCCTCCCCTTCTTTATTTTCCTGCCCTCTGCCTCTCTTCTCACACCTCCCCAGCTCCTGAGCACCTTGCGCTAGCTACTGCCCCACATACCACACATGTTTCAGGCTCAGGTGGGTCCCAGATTGTGCCCAGCTGCAGCTTTGACTCCAGCAGGGAACTAGGTACTCAGAGGGGCTGTGAGGAACAGGCTGCAGAGGGCACATGGAAGGTGCAGAGAGACTGGGCAAGAGGCAGTGTTCCTAGAACCCTCCATGAGAGTTTCTTTGTCCTGGGTTCAAGGTTCAGCCTTATTAGCAGCTGAGGAGCTTGCCCCATGCCAGCTCTGCACACTCTTCACAGCACTTGGGGAGGGAGAAGGCTTCCTCCCTATCTGTCCCCTTTGTTTATTCTTGAGACAGTTCAAGGTCAGCACCAGACAGTGCAGGGAGAATGAAAGGGCATGGTCTCCATTATGGTTGTAGCAGCATTCTTGTGATGTTGACTAGCAGGGAGAGCAAAGGCCATCTGTGTCATCTCCTCGTCCAAGCCTGGGCTCATTGTCTCTTCCTGGGACCATTGTCCCTCGATGCTCGTGCTGCCCGCAGCTTCTAATCTGGCCTCCCAAGCACCAACAGTGTGCTTTGCCTGAAATGCGAGGTGTTCAGGTCACTTCACAAATTGAAGTCACGGATTAGTTTTATACTGCCACATAACCAATTGCAAAACAAAGAGGCTTAACGTAAAGATTTACTAACTATGGTCCTCAGGTCAAATCTGGCCCACTGCTTATTTTGGTAAATCAAGGTTTATTGGAACACAGCCATACTCATTCATTTATGTATGACCTAGGGCTTCTTTTTTCAGACTTGAATAGTTTTAACAGAGGTTATATGGTCTGTACAGATTGAAATATTTACTGTGAAAGTGTTAGTTGCTCAGTGGTGTCCGACTCTTTGTGACCCCATGGACTGCAGCCTGCCAGTTTCTCCTTTGTCCATGGAATTCTCCAGGCCAGAATACTGGAGTGGGTGGCCATTCCCTTCTCCAGGGGATCTTCCCGACCCAGGGATCAAACCCAGGTCTCCTGCATTCGTGAAAGTGAAAGTTGCTCAGTCATGTCCGACTCTTTGTGACCCCATGAACTATACAGTCTATGGAATTCTCCAGGCCAGAATACTGGAGTGGGTAGCCTTTCCCTTCTCCAGGGGATCTTTCCAACCCAGGGATCAAACCCAGGTCTCCCACATTGTAAGTGGATTCTTTACCAGCTGAGCCACGCAGGAAGCATTACCTGGCCCTTTATAGATAAAGTTTGTCAACCCTTGGGTTACACAACAACAGTCACAACAGTAATCATCTATGATCTCTCATGGTTTCTGTGGGTCAGGAATTTGGGAGCAGTCCAGCCAGCTCTGTCTTACAGTCTTTCATGAGGGTCCAGTTAGGTGTTGACAGGAGCTTCACTCACCTGAAGCTTGACTAGGGCTGAAGGACTCTCTTCCAAGTAGTTTTCCTTGTGTGGCTGTCCAGCTGGTGCTGGCTGGAGGCTGAAAGCCTCAGCACCTCTTTCCATGTGTTTCAAAGGAGGATGGCTTGAGCGTCCTCATGGCTTGGCTGCTGCCCCCAAAGCGAGTGATTCAGATGAACAAGATGGAATCTCAGTGCTTTTGTGAGCTAGCTTCAGAAACCACACACTATCAGGTCTACCATTTCCTACTGATTGCAGAGGGCAGCCCTGATTCAATGGACGAAAGACGACACGAGAGAATAAACACCAGCAGGTGGGACCACTGGGATCATCTTAGGGGCTGGCTATTGTATGGAGGATGCACACTCATGCTCCCATGAGTATTTTGATCTACAGATTAGTTTCTTAGGCTTGTACTACACTTTACATTGATATTTTTCAATTTGGAGATTTCATAAAATATCTAAAGTATCCCACATTTCCGCATGAAACAATAGGAGAGCAGTGACCAACGACTGCCCTCTTTGCATAAAATGTGATTCTTTTGAGTTTGTCACATTCCCCTCTATTCTTTATTAATCCCTGACAAGGAAATTAAATTTTAATTAATGATTGCCTTTTGACTGTTTCCTTACTAGAAATAAAGACTTCTCTTCAACCTTATATGTATTGAAAGATGGCAAAGGAAAAGATGTATTAAGAAGGTGTCCCAGTTTAAGAATTAGAGGGACTGACCCCACAGCAAAGACACTTCTTCCATTCTTCATTGAATGAACATTATTTAGTTCTTGGTACTCTATTCTCAGGATTCCCAGGTGGCTCAGTGGTAAAGAATCTGCCTGCCAATGCTGGAGACCCAGGTTTGATCCCTGGGTCAGGAAAATCCCCTGGAGAAGGAAAGGGCAACCCACTCCAGTAATCTTGCCTGAGAAATCCTATGGACAGATGAGCCTGGCAGGCTACAGTCCATGGGGTCGTAAAAGAGTCAGATATGGCTGAGCTCGCACATACTCTATTCTCAAAGCCATTATTTTTATTTATTTACTTGTTTATGGTGTGCCTCCTCCACTGAATAACAAGCTTAGGACCATGGGGCCCAGCTTGGTGTCTGACATGGAGATATTAAAAATGAATGAATGACCAATGAAATTTGCACATCCCATGCTTAGCAGTGGTGCCTGGCGCAGAGCATGAGCCTGAATGAATGAATGAGTAAACACCCTTCGACATCTCATCCACCTCTGACCATATTCACAAATACCCTCTCCCAAGCCACAGCACAACTCGAGAGGAGGCAGAAGGCCCAGTGGAAGGAGCTTTGGCTGCTGCTTTTTTGTTTTTCCTCCTTGCTGCAAAGTCTCCTGTGACCATTTAAAGCCAGGAAGCAAAATCAAAGGGCCCTGAATTCAAAGGACACTAATTACCTTTCAAAGAGTTCCCCTTGGCTTTAGCCACACAATTCCCGTCAGAGGCTGTGGGAGTTTGTGGTTCCTGTGCTGGGCTTTGATACTTGGAGGGATTAATGGGGCTTGATTAAACCACAAATGTCAGGAAGTGTGGAGGGCAGCTCAGGATGCTGGCCACCTCCATCCTGGGAGGGGGATAGTCACTGACCTCCCCTCCCCCCACTGGACTTGAGCTGCTGATAAAGGGGCTTGAGGGGGTAGGCACCTTCTTCCCCCTACACTCAAGGATACCACTGTCATGCTTAGGATGACAGTCATTTACACAGAAAGGATTGATATGCTAATAAGAATTTCATTCTGCATTTCATTAAAGCATTCCTCAAAGGAGGTGCAATAAGAATCCTGTCCACTGATTTTCTGTGGCCTGATGTTTAAAAAGCAAAGTCTTCAATTCCACAACAGCAGGACTGTGCTAAAATAATTGATAATAGCGACAATAGAAACCAGTTCATTGAGCACCTTCCTTAGTACTAGGAATGGAGCTTGTTGTTTTATTAATATGCTGTTGATCTCATTTAATCCTCATACCTCACTGAGGGGAAGCAAGGGCTTTCATTAGCTCCATTTTACAGATGAAGAAACTGATGCTCAGAGAGGTGGAGCCACCTGCCTAAGGTCACACAGCATAGAAATGACAGGCCAGAAATTAGACCTAGGTTTTCCCACCTTGTGGCTCAGCTGGTAAAGAATCTGCCCGCAATGCGGGAGACCTGGGTTCGATCCCTGGGTTGGGAAGATACCCTGGAGAAGGGTATTCTGGCCTGGAGAATTCCATGGACTGTATAGTCCATGGGGTTGCAAAGAGTTAGACAAGACTGAGTGACTTTCACTTTCCCACCTCGGAACCCAAATTCCTCTACCCTGTCTGCATCTTTTGGTAAATTCCGAGGGTGCATTCCTCTGATATTCTAGGAGGAATGATTCTGTGGAAAACAAAGGCAGTAAGACAGGAAAAATATTGGAGAACTCTGTGGTGGAGCCTCATTAGTTTGTGCACTGACCCTGGGCCTGACTTCCACACCATTTTAATAGGATGACTATTTTATTAGGGTTGATGAAATTTCCCAGAAGCCCCCTCCCTAACAGAGTCATCTCACATCTCTTGTCTGATCCCTTGTCTTAACTGGTACTACTTTCTGTCAGAAAGATTTTTAGCTGGGAGTAGCTAGATCTCACTTCAGTGAGGAAGACACTGTGGGTTTGCTCACCCCACATCATCCCCAACACTTCTTTTCCTGTCTTCACTATAGAGGTTCAGTTCAGTTCAGTTCAGTTGCTCAGTTGTGTCCAACTCTTTGCGACCCCATGAACCACAGCATGCCAGGCCTCCCTGTCCATCACCAACTGTCAGAGTCTACCCAAACCCACGTCCGTTGAGTCAGTGATATCGTCCCCTTCTCCTCCTGCCCTCAATCTTTCCCAGCATCAGGGTCTTTTCCAATGAGTCAGCTCTTTGCATCAGGTAGCCAAAGTATTGGAGTTTCAGCTTCAACATCAGTCCTTCCAATGAATACCCAGGACTGATCTCCTTTAGGATGGACTGGTTGGATCTGCTTGCAGTCCGAGGGACTCTCAAGCGTCTTCTCCAACACCACAGTTCAAAAGCATCAATTCTTCGACACTCAGCTTTCTTTATAGTCCAACTCTCACATCCATACATGACCACTGGATAAACCATAGCCTTGACTAGACAGACCTTTGTTGACAAAGTAATGTCTCTGCTTTTTAATATGCTATCTAGGTTGGCCATAATTTTCCTACCCAGAAGTAACCATCTTTTAATTTCATGGCTGCAATCACTATCTGCAGTGATTTTGGAACCCAGAAAAATAAAGTCAGCCACTGTTTCCACTGTTTCCCCATCTATTTGCCATGAAGTAATGGGACCAGATGCCATGATCTTCATTTTCTGAACGTTGAGCTTTAAGCCAACTTTTTCACTCTCCTCTTTCACTTTAATCAAGAGGCTTTTTAGTTGGAAAACCCAAATACCCATTTAGCCAATTTCCCTTGCTGCCAGAGGTGCCCCCATGACCTATTCTAGCCAGTGAGACATATGTGGAAACCTCCTGGGGGTTTCTGGGAAACCTCTACTTTGCCCTAGAGTAGGGACAGACATGGCTTGCAGCAGCCTTCCCCACTTCTTCCTCCTGCCTGTAATATGATGTGACACCTAATCTGTGGCAGCCATTCTGTGTTCAGAGGCAAAGGCCAAGAGAATCACAGACATTGCTAAGCCATCAAGCCAAGGCTAGCCACTGCTCAGCGCTAGACTTTTTGAAAGTGAGAATAATAAAACTCTTGTTTACTTACGCTCCCATTAGCTGGATTTTCTGTGGCTTAAAACCAAAAACATCTTAATGAGTAGAGTCTTTCATCCTATTAAGGATGATGAAATTTCCCAGAAGCCCCCTTCCTAACAGATTCATCTCACATCTCCAGAATATCGTCCAGTGTCTCCTCCTACACTAAATGCTGGTCAGAAGAAAGGAACCAAAGTTGTCAACTTAGATTAGTGGTTCTTACACTTGAAAATACACCTGTATCTTACTAGGAAGACTTGCTGACACCCAGACAGGTGGACCCTGTCCCTGGAGTCTTTGATTCAGTATGTCTAAGGGTGTGTGAGACTTTACATCTTAGGGAAATGTTCTACTCCACTATAAAGTCAGAGAGAGTTCACTATAAAGAAAAGTAGTCAAGGAAGGCTTTCTGAGGATGGATCATGAGCTAAGCCTCAAAGAAGGCTTAAAGATGGAGAGGAGATGGGAGGCTATGAGGAGCATGAAGGGGCATGGTCAGGAGTAAAGTGGAGAGGACAGGATTCAGTGGATACTGAAGCATCAACAAATAGCTCCAGAGCTGGGAGCTGAGTTTGGAGCCAAGAAGAAGCTAGGTGGGTTAAGAGCTCAGTCTTTGTTTCCAGACCTAGGTACAAGCCCTGCTTCCACCATTTTTATTTATTTATTTTTTACTGTGGTTTCTCCGAGCAAGTCAATTTGTATCTCTAAGCCTTTGCTTTCCCAGCTGGAAACTGGGAATAATGTTGCCTCTCTCAAAGACGCTGTTATAGCATTTAAATGATATCATACATGTAAAGCACCTCGTGCTTACTACTTAATAGCAAACAGAAAAAAAACAATTTGAGAATAACCTGTGTCCCAGACTCTCATGATACATTAAATGGCAGGTTCTATCAAGAAGTGATTTTGGGAAACACTGAGTTAATGAAGTTTTCCTTATTGTGGGACTTTACAGTCTTTAGTATCCTAAAACAAGGGATGGGCCATTGTGGAAGACAATGACATTTCTTCAAACTTGTTTCAAAATAAAATATTAGTTCAAGATGGTGGAGTAGAAGGACGTGCGCTCATCTCCTATGAGAGCACTGAAATCACAACTAGTAAACAGCCATCAGCAGCAGGAGGATGCTGCAACCCACCGAAAAAGATTGCCCATGTCCAAAGACAAAGGAGACATCACAGTAAGACGGTAGAAGGGGCACAATCACGATAAAAGCAAATCCCAAACCCCCAGGTGGGTGATCTACAAACTGGACAAAAATAATACCAAAGAAGTTCTCCCACTGCTGTGAAAGTTCTGAGCCCCACGTCAGGCTTTCCAACCCGGGGATCTGGCAAAGTGACAGAAATCCCCAGGGAATCTGACCTTGAAGGCCAGCGAGATTTGATTGCAGGACTTCCACAGGACTGGGAGATATAGAGACCCCACTCTTGGAGGGCACAGACAAAATCTTTTGTGCACTAAGACCCAGGGGAAAGGAGCAGTGGCCCCTCAGGAGACAGACCCAGACCTACATACATGTGTTAGAGGGATGCCTGCAGAGGCCTGGAGCCACAGTGGCTAACTGCAGAGACAAAGGCACTGGCAGCAGCAGTCCTGCCCTTGGTGAGAGCCCTTTTGGAGGTCACCATTAGCCCTACCATGTCGAGTCAGTTCAGTCGCTCAGTCGTGTCCGACTCTTTTCGACCCTATGGACTGCAGCACAACCGGTCTCCCTGTCCATCACCAACCCCCAGAGCTTGCTAAAACTCATGTTCATTGAGTCGGTGATGCAATCCAACCATCTCATCCTATGTTGTCCCCTTCTCCCGCCTTCAATCTTTCCCAGCATCAGGATCTTTTCAAATGAGTCAGTTCTTCACATCAGGTGACCAACGTATTGGAGTTTCAGCTTCAGCATCAGTCTTTCCAATGAACATTCAGGATTGATCTCCTTTAGGATGGACTGGTTGGATCTCCTTGCAGTCCAAGGAACTCTCAAGAGTCTTCTCCGACACCACAGTTCAAAAGCATCAATTCTTCAATGCTCAGCCTTTTCTGTGGTCCAACTCTCACATCCATACATGACTATTGGAAAAACAATAGCCTTGACTAGACAGACCTTTGTTGGCAAAGTAATGTCTCTGTTTCTTAATATGCTGTCTAGGCTAGTCATAGCTTTTCTTCCAAGGAGCAAGCATCTTTTAATTTCATGGCTGCTGTCACCATCTGTAGTGATTTTGGAGCCCCCAAAATAAAGTCTCTCACTGTTTCCACTGTTTCCCCATTTATTTCCCATGAAGTGATTGGACCAGATGTTATGATCTTAGTTTTCTGAATGTTGAGTTTTAAGCCAACTTTTTCACTTTCCTCTTTCACTTTCATCAAGAGGCTCTTTAGTTCTTCTTCACTTTTTACCATAAGGGTGGTGTCATTTGCATATCTGAGGTTATTGATATTTCTCCCAGCAATCTTGATTCTAGCCTGTGCTTCATCCAGCCTGGCATTTCACATAATGTACTCTGCATATAAGTTAAATTAGCAGGGTGACAGTATACAGTCTTGACATATTCCTTTCCTGATTTGGAACCAGTCTGTTGTTCCGTGTCCAGTTCTAACTGTTGCTTCTTGACCTGCATACAGATTTCTCAGGAGGCAGGTCAGGTGGTCTGATATTCCCATCTCTTTAAGAATTTTCCACAATTTGTTGTGATCCACACAGTCAAAGGCTTTGGCATAGTCAGTAAAGCAGAAGTAGATATTTTTCTGGAATTATCTTGGTGTTTTGATGATCCAGTGGATGTTGGCAATTTGATACCTGGTTCCTCTGCCTTTTCTAAATCCAGCTTGAACATCTGGAAGTTCAGAGTTCATGTACTGTTGAAGCCTGGCTTGAAGAATTTTGAGCATTACTTTGCCAGCATGTGAGATGAGTGCAATTGTGTGGTAGGTTGAACATTCTTTGGCATTGCCTTTCTTTGGGATTGGAATGAAAACTGACCTTTTCCAGTCCTGTGGCCACTGCTGAGTTTTCCAAATTTGCTGGCATATTAAGTGCAGCATTTTCACAGCATCATCTTTTAGGATTTGAAATAGGTCCACTGGAATTCCATCACCTCCACTAGCTTTGTTCTTTTGACGCTTCCTAAGGCCCACTTGACTTCACATTCCAGGATGTCTGGCTCTAGGTGAGTGATCACACCATTGTGGTTATCTGGGTCTTGTTCTTAGGATGCTTCCTAAGGCCCTCTTGACTTTGCATTCCAGGATGTCTGGCTCTAGATGAATGATCACACCATTGTAGTTATGTGGGTCATGAAGATCTTTTTTGTATAGTTCTTCTGTGTATTCTTGCTACCTCTTCTTAATATCTTCTGCTTCTGTTAGGTCCATACCATTTCTGTCCTTTAGTGTATCCATCTTTGCATGAAATGTTCCCTTGATATCTCTAATTTTCTTGAAGAGATCTCTAGTCTTTCCCATTCTATTGTTTTCCTCTATTTCTTTGCACTGATCATTGAGGAAGGCTTTCTCCTTGCTATTCTTTGAAACTCTGCATTCAGAAGGGTATATCTTTCCTTTTCTCCTTTGTGTTTAGCTTTTCTTCTTTTCTCAGCTATTTGTAAGGCCTCCTCAGACAACCATTTTGCCTTTCTGTGTTTCTTTTCTCTGGGGATGGTCTTGATCCCTGCCTCCTGTACAATGTCACAAACCTCTGTCCATAGTTCTTCATGCACTCTATCAGATCTAATCCCTTGAATTTCTTTGTCGCTCTCACTGTATAATCATAAGGGATTTGATTTAGGTCATACCTGAATGGTCTAGTGGTTTTCCCTACTTTCTTCAATTTAAGTCTGAATTTGGCAATAAGGAGTTCATGATCTGAGCCACAGTCAGCTCCTGGTCTTGTTTTTGCTGACTGTATAGAGCTTCTCCATCTTTGGCTGCAAAGAATATGATCAATATGATTTTGGTATTGACCATCTGGTGATGTCCATGCGTAGAACTGTCTCTTGTGTTGTTGGAAGAGGGTGTTTGCTATGACCAGTGCATTCTCTTGGCAAAACTGTTAGCCTTTGCCCTGCTTCATTCTGTACTCCCAGGCCCAATTTGCCTGTTACTTCAGGTATCTCTTGACTTCCTACTTTTGCATTCCAGTCCCCTATAATGAAAAGGACATCTCTTTTGGGTGTTAGTTCCAGAAGGTCATGTAGGTTTTCATAGAACTGTTCAACTTCAGCTTTTTCAGCATTACTGGTTGGGGCATAGAGTTGGATTACTGTGATATTGAATGGTTTGCCTTGGAAACAAACAGAGATCATTCCATCATTTTTGAGATTGCACCCAAGTATCATATTTTGGACTCTTTTGTTAACTATGAAGACTACTACATTTTTTCTAAGGGATTCCTGCCAACAGTAGTAGATATAATGGTAATCTGAGTTAAATTCATCCATTCCAGCCCATTTTAGTTCACAGATTCCTAAAATGTCAGTGTTCACTCTTGTCATCTCCTGTTTGACCACTTCCATTTTACCTTGATTCATGAACCTAACACTCCAGGTTCCATGCAATGTTGTTCTTTACAGCATTGGACTTTACTTCCATCACCAGTCACATCCACAACTGGGTGTTTTTTTTTTTTTTTTTTTTGCTTTGGCTCCATCTCTTCATTCTTTCTGAAGTTATTTCTCCACTGTTCTGCAGTAGCATATTGGGCATCTACCAACCTGGGGAATTATCTTTCAGTTTCCTATCTTTTTGCCTTTTTTTTTTTTTTTTTACTGTTCTCAAGGCAAGAAAACTGAAGTGGTTTGTCATTCCCTTCTCCAGTGGACCACGTTTTGTCAAAACTCTCCACCATGATCTGTCCGTCTTGGGTGGCCCTACACAGACTCATTAGAAAAGGCCCTGATGCTGGAAAAGATTGAAGGTAGGAGGAGAAGGGAACGACAGAAGATAAGATGGTTGGATGGCATCACCGACTCAATCGACATAGGTTTGAGCAAGCTCTGGGACATGGTGAAGGACAGGGAAGCCTGGCTTGCTGCAGTCCATGGGGTCACAAAGAGTCTGAACAAGGGCAACAAGAGCAACTGAACAAGAGCCTTAGACTCCAGGGATGGGTTGCCTCATGCCAAACAATTAACAAGGAGGGGGTGCAGCCCCACCCATTAGCAAACAATTGGATTAAAGTTTTACTGAGCACTCCCCTGCTCTCCAGAGCAAGACCCAGTTTTTCCCACAGCCAATCTCTCCCATCTGGAAGCTTACACTAGCCTCTTAGCCTCATCCACCAGAGGGCAGACTGAAGAAGCAAGAAGAACTACAATCCCACAGCCTCCAGAAAGAAAACCACAATCACGAAAACTTAATCAAAATGAACAGGCAGAGAGGGTTTTCTGCCAGGTGAAGGAAGAAGATAAAACTCCAGAAAAACAACTAAAGGAAGTGGAGATAGGCAACTTTCCAGAAAAATAATTCAAAATAATGATGCTGAAGATAGCACCAGTGGTAAAGAACCTGCCTGCCAATGCAGGAGATATAAGGGGTGCAGGTTCGATTCCTGGGTTGGGAAGATCCCCTGGAGGAGGAACTAGCAACCCACCCCAGTATTCTTTCCTGGAGAATCCTGCGGACAAGGGAGCCAGCAGGACTACGGTCTGTAGGGTCACAAAGAGTCAGACATGACTGAAGCAACTTAGCACACAAGCACACACAAAGATGATCCAGGATCTCAGAAAAAGAATGGAGAAGATGCAAGAAATATTTACTAGACTTGTTTAAAAATATAAATCCTTGTAAATATTTGGGGTGTGTGTGGAATGCTTCTGTTTATTAGAACAATGAGAAACTAATGTAAAGCATCAATGTACTACTTATGAAAGGTAAGTATACTACTTATAACTCTAACTTTATGGAGTTATAAAGTTATACTTTGTTAGAGTATACTTTATATTCTAACAAAGAATGAAAAATTTTTATCAATTCATTGGTTATATTTCTGTATCAGTCAGCTTCTCTAAGTTATGCTACGGTAACAAAAGTCACATCTCATTGGTTTACAACAACCAATGTTTATTTCTTGTGCATCCTACACCCAGGATTGGCTGTAGCTCTCTCCATATCATCTTCCTTCTAGGAGCCAGCTGGGTCCTTTCTGGGACCCAGTGACCCTACTGGGATACCTGGTGAAGGGGGGAAAACCTATGGTGGAAACATACGGTGGTTCTTAAAGCACCTGCTCAGAAGTGCCATGACATCACTCGAGCTCACAGATCTTTGGCCAAAGTAAGTCACGGGGCCAGGCCTGAAGTCAGTGGCACAGAAAGTATAATCCTCTTACAGGAGAGAGAACTTTGCGAGGCTAAAGCATACCATGTCAGGCAGCTTCCACCTGGCTCTCACGCAGTGCTCACTCTCAGGATACTCTGTCTGGGAACCTGAGCACATGCTGTGAGAAGCCTGGGCCACATGGAGGAGCCACGTGTAGGCACTTGCTCCAATGGACAGTCCCAGCCTTTGAGTCACCTCTGCCCGGGCAGCAGCGGAGAAGCCTCCAGATGATTGTAGCCCTGGCCGTTTGAATCTTCCCAGCTGAAGCCCCAGACACTGTGGAGCAGAGTCAAGCTGTCCCTGCAGTGCCCTGTCTAGACTTTTGACACAAAGAATCCATGAAAGTAATAAAATGGTGGCTTTACGTCACTAAATTTGGAATTACTTGTTACGTGGAAATATTAACTAGAAAATGGTGCTTTAAAAAATTTTTTTATTCCATTACCGACATTTAAAATGGGAAGATTTCACGTACGAACTTGGGATCTTGGCTTTTAAAGGGAACTCAGAAAATCTGGCCACGTTGACATGCCTGATGGGAAAAAAATTGGTCAGAGTTGCCCTCTGGAGAAGGGGTAGAGGTATGCTGTCTACCTTGGCCTCTGCCTGGCTGTATTTGCTTGTTTAGGTCCCTTGCCTGGTCCCAGCAACCTGTGGGTGTGCTGGCCCTGGGACTGAACTATCCTATCGCCTTGGTTGGGGGAAGGGGAGCACTGCCATTATCTCAGGACCTTTACCTTTCCCTGATGACTGGGACATCCCTGACCTCTGTGGGCATTCCCTTTTAGTCTCATAAATCCACCAAACCAGGCAGGGTTCTGCCCTTTTGTCTGCTCAGAAAACCATTTATGTGAAATAAAAACCAGGCAGGGGCTGGGGGTGGTGATGGCTGTGTCTGGAGTTCGCCTGTCCTGTAAACAATTTCCTGGTGATAATCTTTCCAATTATCCCTCCAAGCTGGAACCGCTATGTGAAATCAAGCTGGGTGCCCTTGGTTTATCCTGTACATCTTGGAGTCATTAAGATCCAGCTTTATATTTCAGGGTGAGCTGTCCAGAGCCACCAAGGCCAGGATTTCCAAGATCCTTGATACAGACACAGAGAATCACAGTCTCTATAATAGAGACTTAGAAACAAACGCAGGGCAGATTATAGAATCTTATACCCAACAAGACTCTAAAAAGTCTATCTTAACACCAAGGATAGAAAAGTTAGGTACAAATTCCAGGAACTATAACTTTATTTTTCCTTGTACAAACTTAATTTATTATTAATAGCTTCCATTCATACATGTGGGAGAGAATTAATTATTTTTTATTCAACAAATGTTTATCAAGGGCCTCTATGTACTAGATATTTTCTTTTTTTTTTTTTTTTTTAACAGGGTGAGAATATAGCCATGACATCAGATAAAAACTTCTTATACCATGAAGTTTCATCTGCATCCCAGTGGGAGAGAGAGATGAAAAATAAAACAAAAAAAAACAAATATACGATCAGATCAGATCAGATCAGTCTCTCAGTCGTGTCCAACTCTTCGCGACCCCATGAACCGCAGCACGCCAGGCCTCCCTGTCCATCACCAGCTCCCGGAGGTCACCCAGACTCACACCCATCAAGTCAGTGATGCCATCCAGCCATCTCATCCTCTGTCGTCCCCTTCTCCTCCTGCCCTCAATCCCTCCCAGCATCAGAGTCTTCTCCAATTAGTCAACTCTTCACATGAGGTGGCCAAAATACTGGAGTTTCAGCTTTAGCATCATTCCTTCTAAAGAAATTCCAGGATTGATCTCCTTCAGAATGGACTGGTTGGATCTTCTTGCAGTCCAAGGGACTCTCAAGAGTCTTCTCCAACACCACAGTTCAAAAGCATCAATTCTTCGGCGCTCAGCCTTCTTCACAGTCCAGCTCTCACATCCATACATGACCACAGGAAAGACCATAGCCTTGACTAGGCGAACCTTTGTTGGTAAAGTGATGTCTCTGCTTTTGAATATGCTATCTAGGTTGGTCATAACTTTCCTTCCAAGGAGTAAGCGTCTTTTAAGTTCATGGCTGCAGTCACCATCTGCAGTGATTTTGGAGCCCAGAAAAACAAAGTCTGACACTGTTTCCACTGTTTCCCCATCTATTTCCCATGTAGTGATGGGACCAGATGCCATGATCTTCGTTTTCTGAATGTTGAGCTTTAAGCCAACCTTTTCACTCTCCACTTTCACTTTCATCAAGAGGCTTTTTAGCCCCTCTTCACTTTCTGCCATAAGAGTGGTGTCATCTGCATATCTGAGGTTATTGATATTTCTCCCAGCAATCTTGATTCCAACTTGTGTTTCTTCCAGTCCAGCATTTCTCATGATGTACTCTGCATGTAAGTTAAATAAACATGGTGACAATATGCAGCCTTGATGTACTCCTTTTCCGATAGAATGTCATAAGTGTTGTTAAGTGCTCTAATGAAAAATTCAGCAGAGGGAAGGCAAAAGTAGTGATGGAGTGTTATTTTATCAAGGGTGGTCAGAGACAGTGTCCTGATGAGATGACCTTCATTCAGAGACTTGGAAGATGTGAGGGAGTGAGGTTTATGAAGACTCAGAGAAGAAGGGTCCATCTGGGTGAGGGAATGGAGAGTGTAAAGGCCCTGAGGCTGGAATGGAGTGTGCTTGGCCTGTCCTGGGAGAAACAGTGGGGCAAACGGGATGTCTGGGCAGAGGTAAGAGAAAGGAGGAGGAGCAGAGACAGAGGTTGAAATCTCCATTTAATAGTCTTCTTCCCTGCTGGGTTATGTCCAGATCTACAGGGCATCACACAATCCCTGGATGGAGCGAGTATCTTGTATATCTGAGGACTAGCTGCCTGCTCCAGCTATGCCTTCCTCATTTTGATTTTTAGCTGAGCCTATTGGCTTTTGTTGCCTCACAGCTGCCACCGTCAGGTGTCTGGCTCATCTGGATTCTCTGACCTGCAGAAATCTGCAGGAGGTTACTCAGAGGTGTCTACCTAGGCACCTCATGCAGAAATTTTCAGCTCCTGAACTGGGCCAAGAAGGAGGAATCTAGCTGGGGACTCAGCCAGTATCTGTCTTTTTTTTTTTTTTTTTTTCACCTGCACCTTGACATCTCCTTGAAGGGATCAAAGGCAAATATAGAGGGTGGAAGCAGGACAGGATCTAGTTTTTGTGAAGTCTAAAGTTTATGCCATTTTGGATGACCCTCTTTAAGAAAAAGAAAAGAAAATTATGAATATACATTTAGGTATAAATGTGAATGTTTATTTAGAATGAGAGAAGAAAATGAAAATAAACCACAAAATTTGAAAAGCTGACAAGTACCCCAAGCAATACAAGATCAAGAAAAATAACACACGATGGGCTTCCCTGGCAGCTTAGATGGTAAAGAATCCACTTGCAATGCAGAAGATCTGAGTTTGATCCCTGGGTTGGGAAGATGCCCCTGGAGAAGGGAACGGCTACCCACTCTAGTATTCTGGCCTGGAGAATTCCATGGACTGTATAATCCATGGGGTCACAAAGAGTCGGACACAACTGAGCGCCTTTCACTCACTCACTCATCTTTATTAACTGTCCGATATCCCCTACAATACTTTTCCCCTTCATTTTTGGAGAAGATTTTTACAGCAGAAGCCAAGAGAATAAGAAAGAAGTGGGTAACATATTTAAAATGCTGAAAGAAAAGAACTGTCAACTCAGAATTCTGTATATAGCAAAAATGCCCTTCAGGAATGAAGGTGAAATTAAAAAGTCAGTCTCAGGTGAAAGAAAACTAAGAGAACCCATAGCCAGCAAGCGGCCTACTCTAAGAGAATTGCTAAAGGACGTTCTCCTGATAGAAGATACAGAAGGGAACTTGGAAGAGCAGAAATGAAGAAGGAGCAAGACAACTGGTGATAATGGCTCATAGAATGGCAAATATGTGAGTAAAAAATAAGGGACTATTCTTTTCCTCTTGCATTCTTTAAAATATTTTTGAAAGCTATAAGTGAAAATTTGCCTGAACACTCTCTGATGGAAATTTCAATATATGTAGATGTAATACATAAGACAATTATAACATAAAGAGAGGAGAGTGAACAGACATATCTGAAGATGAAGTGTCTACATTTCCCTTGAAGTCATAAAATATTAACTCCAACTGATTGTGACAAGTATCAACGTCAGCTGCAATCAGTGGAGCAGGCTCTAAACTTAATTATACAATGAGAGACAGTAAATACACACACACAATAGGTAAATTAAAGTGGAATACTAAAACGTGTTCAAATAACCCCTCAAAAATAGGAAAAGAAGAACAGGGGAATGAAAAATAGAGGGAACAACCAGAAAACAATAAAACATATAAAACAGTAAACAACAAAACATAAAACTTAAACCCAAACATATCAAAAAACAAGTACATTAAATATAAATGGTCTAAATTTACTATTAATAATTAAAAGTAAAAAATGGTCAAAATAGATTAAAAAAAATGACCCAACTATATGTTGTATAAAAGAAATTTATTTTAAATATGATTACATAGGCAGGTTAAAATTGAAAGGATGAAAATTATATACCATACTAGCACTAGTTACAAAGTGACTACATTAATATCAAAGTGAATTTCTGAGCCAAGAAAATCACTAGGGGTAAAAAGAAACACTGAATAATGATAAATAGATCTATTCACTAAGAAGGAAAAACAATTTTAAAATGTACATGTATGCATCCAGAAAAAGAGCTTTAAAATATAGAAAGCATACAGACAGAATTGAAAGATGAAATAGACAAATCCATAATTATTCTTGAAGCCTTCAATACAGCTCTCTCAGTAATCTACAGAATTTGTAAACATAAAATCAACAAGGGTATAGAATGAACACCATTAAACAACTATAATTAACTGGCTTTTATAGACTACTTTACCCAACAGCAGTAACAAATGCATATTCTTTTCAAGTGCATATGGAACTTTCCCTAAAACAGACTTTATGCTGCATGAGGAAAAAGGACAAAGAATATAAAATGCATGGGAAACCCTTCAGTTATTGTTTTAAGATGTGCTGGCTCATAAAGCCTTTGAATCTTAGAAATACAAACACAGACTCCTTGAAAATAAAGTTTCATTGACTAGCTTTTGAACCCTAGAAGTATGTAACAACAACAACAACAAAAAACTAGATTCTTGACAATTTAAAAAGCATACAATCATAGAATAATTGCTTAATAAATTTGTAGAATCTTGGAAAAACTGCAATGTTAGATATGTAAAGGGAATCTAATCTAGTGATTTCAAAGTTGAGGTCCCAGAAGATAGTACTATTTCAAAAAGCTGAAAAGATATTTCACCTTATTAAATTCAGTTTAATTAAGACATAAAAATCTTTCAGGATTTGGACCTGTAGAGAAAAAAATAAAAAGAGTCCCTCAGGGTGAAAAGGCTGAAGAGTTGATAATTATAGTCTGACAACATCATTATCTTACAAGTGGCAAAGTGACAAAAATAATGCAAGCAATTTCATTACTGTGGAAGGTGGCATTATTGGTCCCAGTCCCTAACCTCTTCCTGTATTTATTCCATTTGCCTTTCCTCCTACAAAAGAGGAGGTTAGCTACACTAAGCTATGTAACAAATGCATGAGCTACAGTAATCAGTCATTCAAGCAACTGAGGTTTGGGGTGGTTGTTATATGCCAACTGCTGACTGAAACAGGGAAAGGAGTTAATGGCACCAGTGAATTCCTTCTCCAGTTCTTTCCCCACTGTGTCAGTTCCCATTCAAGTGCGGATGCAACACCATGGGTGTACCCAAGGGGATCTAGGCAGGATTCAGACAGAACTCTGAAGCATTGAATCACACAGGGGGAGTGTTATTCCATTTCTAAGTCTTCATTAGTCCTTCCGATATCTTTAAAAAAGAAAGTCTCAGGAGGCAGTATGTCTCCAGCACTTCTCTGACACTTGCTGATCATTTTTGAAACAAAGAGAGAACATGCCTCGGGTTCACATTTTTCATGTAGGCAAGACCATCTAGCAAGAATTTAATACATTATTCAGTCGTTAGAGTGTTTACTTTTATAGATACTTTCTAGTCATAACAAGGGATAAAATTGAAAGTGCTAGTTGCTCAGTCATGTCCGACTTTGCAACCCCATGGACTGTAGCCTACCAGGTTCCTCTGTCCATGGAATTATCCAGGCAAGAATACTGGAATGGGTTGCCATTTCCTTCTCCAGGGGATCTTCCCGACCCAGGGATCAAACCTGGGTCTCCTGCATTGGAGATGGATTCTTTACCATCTGAGCCATCAGGGAAACGTAACAAGGGATAGATGCTTGCTTTTCTATTTATAGTTGTGATGTGATTAAAAAAAATTTAAGTATATCTTCTTATGTGCATTTTAAGATATTTATTTACACAAAGAAAAGTGGAATCTAAAGAAAAATATGGAGTCAATGAAAGTGTAGATGTTGTAGATTTGGCCAAAACGATACCATGGTGTGAGAAAACCTCAGAATTGTGTCCCACTGTGGCAGAAGGCACATCTGGGCAGTTTAGTGGGATGATGGACTTGGCGAAGTAGGAATTATTTGAAACAAACATCATAGGTCATGGGTCTGTCTAGGATGGCCCTGCCAAAGCTCTCTTCTAAAATTCATATTTTGTCGCTGATTCATTTTATGTGATGACTCTGATCCGTGACTTGGATGCAGTGGAGGGGAGGGGAGGGCAGCTCTCCTCAACTCTCAGTGTGACCTTGGCTGGATTCCTTGCCCTTTCTGGGTTTGATTCAATGGGCCATTACCTGTATCTAAGCAAAGTAAGTGACATGAGATTAATTTGCAATGTGGGCTCAAACTTCGCTGGGAAAAAAGTTACTCATGTTAACCTGCTCTCCCTCTCTTACCAGTTTCATCTGGAGATTTCTCCCCATCTGGTTTTGAAACAGGCTGATAAGGGGCTCTCAAAACAGTCACGTAATTCAAAGAAACTTTCTTGAAGTAAAAAATGTTTTTTGAAATTATATATTGAAAGAGAACATAAATACCTGACAATATTGACCTCAACTGAACAAGACATGTTCCAGGAAAATTCCTAGACTTTAAAGAAAAATAAAGAAAACTTGGATACCTATGCAAAAAAAAAAAAAAAAAAAGGAGTCATTACATAAAGAAATAACGTAGGCTTGTCATCATAATTTTTTTAAACACCACTTTATGGTCAAATGAAATAGAGCAACATATGTAAGATACCAGAGGAAAGAAAATGATAAATAAGGTTTTTGTATCCATCAAAACTGATTTCCAAATACAAAGGACACAAACTGTTATCAACACACAGGAACTTGGGGGATATTGTTTCCATGAGTCTTTCCTGAAGAATCTATTAAACAATGAGCTTCAGACAGAAAAATGAACATGCTATCTTTGTATACCTAAAGTCTTCTTTTCCCTTTGATTCCTGGAGAAGAATTGCTGAGTCAAAGGGTATTCAAGTGCAAATACTGATAACGTACTGTTACATTTTTCTTCAGAGATGCTGTAACAATTTTCATTCCTATTAACAAGTTATGAGACTGCCCATTTCCGCATACCATTGCCAGACTTAGCTGGTTAACCATTTCTGAAATGATTAAGCTTTCTTTTCAACTTTTATTGGTAGCCAATTTCCTAAGGCCTTGTCTTTGCAATTCTAGTTTTCTTTTCTTTAAATATAAGAAGCTTTGATATGGAAATAAAAATGATTATGGTAAAGAGATGTCAAAATAAAGACTGGTGGTAAGCATTAATATATACTTTTTTGCAGAACCAAGATTAGGTGATGGTTAAAAAGGGGATAATATATTATTACAAGATTTAATATATAATAATGTAAACTTAAAAATGAGAAAGGGAATGAGATCATCTATGCAAAAATTTTAAATCTCTTCTCAGTAATTATAATTAATGGTAATAGTGTTAGTATTGTTAATCTAAGATTGTTGTGTGTATAGCATGGGATCAAGAAAATGACCAATTATGGACTCTTGCTACATCCTCTGTGACATTAACAGCTAGCATTCTCAGTGCATAAGAAAAAAGATCAGATCAGATCAGTCGCTCAGTCGTGTCTGACTCTTTGTGACCCCATGAACTGCAGCACGCCAGGCCTCCCTATCCATCACCAGCTCTCCTAGGTCACTCAGACTCACATTCATTGAGTCAGTGATGCCATCCAGCCATCTCATCCTCTGTCGTCCCCTTCTCCTCCTGCCCTCAATCCCTCCCAGCATCAGAGTCTTCTCCAATGAGTCAACTCTTCACATGAGGTGGCCAAAATACTGGAGTTTCAGCTTTAGCATCATTCCTTCCAAAGAAATCCCAGGGCTGATCTCCTTCAGAATGGACCGGTTGGATCTCCTTGCAGTCAAGGGACTCTCAAGAGTCTTCTCCAACACCACAGTTCAAAAGCATCAATTCTTCGGGGCTCAGCCTTCTTCACAGTCCAGCTCTCACATCCATACATGACCACAGGAAAGACCATAGCCTTGACTAGGTGAACCTTTGTTGGCAAAGTGATGTCCCTGCTTTTGAATATGCTATCTAGGTTGGTCATAACTTTCCTTCCAAGGAGTAAGCGTCTTTTAATTTCATGGCTGCATCACCATCTGCAGTGATTTTGGAGCCCAGAAAAATAAAGTCTGACACTGTTTCCACTGTTTCCCCATCTATTTCCCATGTAGTGATGGGACCAGATGCCATGATCTTCGTTTTCTGAATGTTGAGCTTTAAGCCAACGTTTTCACTCTCCACTTTCACTTTCATCAAGAGGCTTTTTAGTTCCTCTTCACTTTCTGCCATAAGGGTGGTATCATCTGCATATCTGAGGTTATTGATATTTCTCCCAGCAATCTTGATTCCAGCTTGTGTTTCCTCCAGTCCAGCATTTCTCATGATGTACTCTGCATATAAGTTAAATAAACATGGTGACAATATGCAGCCTTGACGTACTCCTTTTCCTATTTGGAACCAGTCTGTTGTTCCATGACCAGTTCTAACTGTTGCTTCCTGACCTGCATACAGATTTCTCAAGAGGCAGATAGGTGGTCTGGTATTCCCATCTCTCTCAGAATTTTCCACAGTTTATTGTAATCTACACAGTCAAAGGCTTTGGCATAGTCAATAAAGCAAAAATAGATGTTTTTCTGGAACTCTCTTGCTTTTTCAATGATCCAGCGGATGTTGGCAATTTGATCTCTGGTTCCTCTGCCTTTTCTAAATCCAGCTTGAACATCAGGAAGTTCACAGTTCACATATTGCTGAAGCCTGGCTTGGAGAATTTTGAGCATTACTTTACTAGCGTGTGAGATGAGTGCAATTGTGCGGTAGTTTGAGCATTCTTTGGCATTGCCTTTCTTTAGGATTGGGATGAAAACTGACCTTTTCCAATCTTGTGGCCACTGCTGAGTTTTCCAAATTTGCTGGCATATTGAGTGCAGCACTTTCACAGCATCATCTTTCAGGATTTGGAATAGCTCCACTGGAATTCCATCACCTCCACTAGCTTTGATCGTAGTGATGCTTTCTAAGGCCCACTTGACTTCACATTCCAGGATGTCTGGCTCTAGGTCAGTGATCACACCATCATGATTATCTGGGTCGTGAAGCTCTTTTTTGTATAGTTCTTCTGTGTATTCTTGCCATCTCTTCTTAATATCTTCTGCTTCCGTTAGGTCCATACCATTTCTGTCCTTTATTGAGCCCATTTTTGCATGAAATGTTCCTTTGGTATCTCTGATTTTCTTGAATAGATCCTTAGTCTTTCCCATTCTGTTGTTTTCCTCTATTTCTTTGCATTGATCGCTGAAAAAAGATACAAATATATTATAAAGAAGTTGAATAAACAACCTGAGTTTTAAGTTAGAATTGAAAGTTCCAGTATTAACTCATGAGCTACTATACATATTAATACATATATTATAGCTCTGACCACTGACAAGGTCTAGAAATAATGACCAGCCCAGTAGCATTGAGCATTCCTAGCATTCTGATTGAGATTTTAAACTACCATTTTCCATGAAGAGGAACCAGGACTCCTTGGCAAGATGGCTGTTCTGCGTGTGAGGTCAGAAATGGTATGGGGAGGGAGGAGGGAGAGGGGTTCAGGATGGGGAACACATGTACACCTGTGGCAGATGCACGCTGATGTATGGCAAAACCAGTACGATATTGTAAAGTAAAAACAAACAAACAAACAAACAAAAATAAATACTTCATTCATCAAAGCCTAAAAAAAAAAAAAAACCCATAAAAGCACGGGGACAAAAAAAAGAAATGAGGACAAGAAAAGCCTGGAATATTTTGTCATACACATAGACGTTTTACTACATATAAAACTAATGGAGATATGTCAAAATGACCCAAGAGCCAACTTGAAGAGGTTCCTACTGACCAAAAATGAGACAATCTGAAGGTCAATTAGGATAAAAATACAATGGATGGAAAATCATAAACCATATGGTGACTGCAGCCTTGAAATTAAAAGATGGTCTCCCCTTGGAAGAAAAGCTATGACAAATCTAGACAGTGCTTTAAAAAGCAGATACATTACTTTGCTGACAAAGATCCATATAGTCAAAGCTATGGTTTTTCCAGTAGTCATGTACGGATATGAAAGTTGAACCATAAAGAAGGGTGAGTGCCAAAGAAATAGATGCTTTTGAACTGTGGTGCTGGAGAAGACTCTTGAGAGTCCCTTGGACAGCAAAGAGATCAAGCCAGTCAATCCTATAGGAAATCAACCTGGAATATTTACTGGAAGGGCTGATGCTGAAGCTGAAGCTCCAATCTTTTAGCCAGCTGATGCAAAGAGCCGACTCATTGGAAAAGACCCTGATGCTGGGAAAGATTGAAGGCAGGATGAGAAAGGGAGGACAGACGATGAGATGGTTGGATGGCATCATCGACTCAATGGACATGCTATGCTATGCTATGCTAAGTCACTTCAGTTGTGTCCGACTCTGTGTGACCCCATAGACGGCAGCCCACCAGGCTCCCCCGTCCCTGGGATTCTCCAGGCAAGAACACTGGAGTGGGTTGCCATTTCCTTCTCCAATGCATGAAAGTGAAAAGAGAAAGTGAAGTCGCTCAGTCATGTCTGACTCTTAGCGACCCCATGGACTGCAGCCTACCAGGCTCCTCCGTCCGTGGGATTTTCCAGGCAAGAATACTGGAGTGGGGTGCCATTGCCTTCTCCACAATGGACATGAGTTTGAGCAATTTCTGAGAGATGGTGAAGGACAGGGAAGACTGGTGTGCTGCAGTCCATGGGGTCACAAAGAGTTGGATATGACTGAACAACTGAACAACAACAGCAACAACAAATACTTAAATCCACAACATAAGTGCAAAGGCACTGTGGCAGGAGCATATTTAATGTGTTTCAAATATTTCCCATAAGTTTCTCAGAACCACCCAGCAGACCTACTGGGTATTGTCTCTTGAGCCCCAGCAACTCATTTGGTTCCAATTTTGATGATTTGCAGCACCTGGTGCTGGGGCAGGGCTGCCCTCCGGAGTTGTTGACACCTTGTAAATCTGTCCCTTTTAAGCAGCACCATGTGGATGTGCTTTAGCACAGCTACAGTTGTGGTTTTGTTTTTAATTAGAGGAAGACCCCTGGGGGATTAACTATGTGCTAGCAAAGGCAGTTAGACATCTTCCTGCAGAGTGCTTGTAACTAAGGATACACTCAAGCTGCTGGGACAGGCTGGTGCAACTGGAGTCACCTAGGAAGGGCAGGGCTGCAGATGTAGCCAGGGCATATGAGGATCCCCATTAACTGGAAGTGACTGCCAGTTCTTTCTTCCAGGATGAAGTTCTAAGTTTGGCAGCAGTCCTATGGAAGGGGATATCAGAACTGCTTAGCTCAGTCAATGGGGAGACCAAGACAAGACAATCTCAGAATACCTTTAGGTAAGTAAGTGTTAGTCTCTCATGGACAGAGGAGCCTGGTGTGCTATGCTTAGTTGCTCAGTCATGTCTGACTCTTTGCGACCCCATGGACCATAGCCCGCCAGGTTCCTCTGTCCATGGAATTCTCCAGGCAAGAATACTGGAGTGGGTTGTCATTCCCTTCTCCAGGGTATCTTCCCAACCCAGGGGTTGAACCTGGGTCTCCTGGATTGTAGGCAGATTCTTTACTGTCTGGGCTACCAGGGAAGCCTTCAAATCATTGTTGGAACATGTATTGAATTCCTACTCAGATTCAGTGTTTGTGCACTCACCAGAACACCAGTGGAAAGAGAATAAACTATGGACACTGCTCTCAAAGAAATTACATGCATTTATACATTTTGTTTGTGTATTCTGTTTCTCTAGTAAAAGTAATTCTGAGCTACCAAGATGCAGACTTGAGATCTAATCTCTGATTCAGATGGTTTCTTGGGTGGAAGCATGGGAAATGGTCCTGGGTAGTTCATGGGCTCTAAGAATTGCCAGACCTTCCTTTCTCCTTCCCCTCATTTCTCTCTCTCTGCCCTCCCATCTTCCCCTTCAGTATTCCTTTCTCAAATATTTTTAGAGCAGCCACTAAGTATCATTTCCTCTTCTGGACACTGAGGCTCTAGTCTTGAACAACACAGACATGGTTCCTGCCCTCACGGAGCTCATAGACTAGTTGGAAAAACTATGAACCAGTAAATTTACAAATCAAACAAGTGCAGACTTACAGAGTCTAAGAAAGATATGAAGTATGATGGGGAAGGTATGGCCAAGATGGTGGAGTAGGAAGACCCTGAGCTTACCTCCTCCAACAGTTGCACCAATATTACAACTATTTACAGAGCAACTATCGATGAGAATGACCTGGAAGCCTGCAGAAAAGATTTCCCACAGCTAAAGACATGAAAAAGGAACTACAACAAGACAGGTGGGAGAGGCAGAGATGTGGTATAGTTCAGTTCACTCAACTGTGTCTGACTCTTTGCGACCCCATGAATCGCAGCATGTCAGGCCTCCCTGTCCATCACCAGCTCCTAGAGTCCACCCAAACCCATGTCCATTGAGTCGGTGATGCCATCCAACCATCTCGTCCTCTGTCGTCTCCTTCTTCTCCTGCCTTCAATCTTTCCCAGCATCAGGGTCTTTTCAAATGAGTCAGCCCTTTGCATCAGGTGGCCAAAGTATTGGAGTTTCAACATCAGTCCTTCCAATGAACACTTAGGACTGATTTCCTTTAGGATGGACTGGTTGGATCTCCTTGCAGTCCAAGGGACCCTCAAGAGTCTTTTCCAACACCACAGTTCAAAAGCATCAATTCTTCGGCGCTCAGCTTTCTTTATAGTCCAACTCTCACATCCATACATGACCACTGGAAAAACCACAGCCTTGACTAGATGGACTTTTGTTGACAAAGTAATCTCTGCTTTTTAATATGGTGTCTAGATTGGTCATAACTTTCCTTCCAAGGAGTAAGCATCTTTTAATTTCATGGCTGCAAGCATCATCTGCAGTGATTTTGGAGCCCAGAAAAATAAAGTCAGCCACTGTTTCCCCATCTATTTGCCATGAAGTGATGGGACCGGATGCCATGATTTTAATTTTCTGAATGTTGAGCTTTAAGCCAAATTTTTCACTCTCCTCTTTCACTTTCATCAAGAGGCTCTTTAGTTCTTCTTCACTTTCTTGATTCCAGCTTGTGCTTCTTCCAGCCCAGCGTTTCTCACGATGTACTCTGCATATAAGTTAAATAAGCAGGGTGACAATATACAGCCTTGACGTACTCCTTTTCCTGTTTGGAACCAGTTTGTTGTTCCATGTCCAGTTCTAACTGTTGTTTATAGTTAAGACCCACAATTCTTGGTAGGCAACTCAAAACTGGGAGGATAATCACAGTTGTAGTGTTTTCCCAAAGAAGCAAGGGGTCCAAGCCCCTTATAGAGCTCCCGACCTAGGCCATGCACTAGGAAGATGAGCCCCCCATAATGTGTTGATTTGAAGGCCAGTAGGAATCCCAGGGACAGAGGAGCCTGGTAGGAGGCTGCCTATGGGGTCACAGAGAGTCGGACACAACTGAAGCAACTTAGCAGTAGCAGCAGCAACAGCAGCAGGGCTTGTGAGGGGCTTCCCAAGTTGCACTAGTGGTAAAGAACCTGCCCGCCAAAGCAGGAGACCTAAGAGATGCCGGTTTGATCCCTGGAGGATCAAACCAGGAAGATCCCCTGGAGGAGGGCATGGCAACCCACTCCAGTATTCCTGCCTGGAGAGTCCCCATGGACAGAGGAGCCTGGTGGGCTATAATCCATAGGGTCACACAGAGTTGGACACGACTGAAGTGACTTGATATGCACCCATGCAAAAATTGTGTATAGGGAAGTCACAGGGCTTGAGGAAACAGACTCCACTCTTAGAGGGTGCATGCAAAATCTCACCTGCTCTGAGACCCTGTACAGAGGCAGTAATTTAAAAGGAGCCTAGACCAGACTCACTGGCTGATCTTAGAGACTCTCCTGGAGAGGCAGGAAGCATCTGAGACTCCCCCCTGGGACATAGACACTGGTGGCAGCCATTTTGGGGAGCTCATTCTACCATGAGGACACGGGTGCTTGGAAGCACCATTTTGGAGTCCTCTCTCTAGCCTATTAGTGCCAGAGGCTTACCTGCTCACCACTCTGACCAGCCAGCCATGCAGGGACACTGCCCTGTTCATAACTACCTGACAACAGTTGCGGAGACCCCACGGGTAACCCAGCCAACCGCCCAGGGACTTGGCCCTGCCCACCAGTAGGCCAGTAGCCTCCACACGAGGCAGGGCCTGGCAGCCAGAAAGGCCTATGGATAGCCCTACCTACTCTATGACCACAGTAGTCAGCCCTGCCACAACAGAAGGGCCCATGCTGCTCACGTGGGGGCACCTCTACAGCATACAGCTCTGGTGACTAGGCGGAGAATGCTGCTGGGCCGCATAAGAGGTCTCCAAACAAGGCCACTCCTGCACAACCGGGAAATGTAACCAACCTACCTAAGGCACCAAAATAAAACTAGAGAAAAAGGAAAGATGAGGCAACAGAAGAATATGTTTCTTTTTTTTTTTTTTTTGACCAACAGCCCATAAGCTTTTATTAATAAAGCAGAAAACGTAAGTTCAACCAAATGTTTTTTTTTTTTTCCTTGCACTTAATCTGACTATATGCCAGAGAAATTATTCTTTATGAGAACTTAGGTGAGAACTGTCAATAAGCCAGTTCTGTCAAAAATGGCACACTGGAATATCAAAGTTAGGTAAATGAAATTAACAAGAGAACAAATTAAATATTAAAAATCACAGGAATTGCTCCTTCAAATATCAGGGGCCTCCTTTAATAGTCTTCAGTGTCACTCACAGGCAATCATCAAAATAGTTCAACCATACTGCACAACTCCCAAAGGAAAATACTGAGGGAACTCATGGGTAATCTTCACAGCCTCATTGTAAAGTCCAAGATCAAAAGGATGATTATCTTCTTTAAACTGGACATAAGATGCACACATAATGGATGCCTTGGCCGTTACTCTTCCAACTACTTCCACAATTCCAGAGATTTCTTCATCAAGAGGCTCCATCAACTCAATAGTTACATTTTTTCCTTCACCATCTGAAAGAATGAACATTTTCCCAGTGGGATGAATCTTCTCCAGCCTCCCTACGAAGCAGACCGGCTGGTCGATGAACTGAGCTAGCATGCTGGCGTTGATGTGCGCCTTGGGTGACTCCATCACGTCCACCATGATTGCAACGCAAGGCAGCAAGAATATGTTTCAAATGAAGGAACAGGATAAAATCCCAGAAGAAAAGCAACACAAAGTGTGCCTAAGCAGTCTATTTGATAAAGAGTTCAAGCTAATTAGGGTTTCCCTTGTAGCTCAGTCAGTAAAGAATCTGCCTATAGTGCAGGAGACCCAGGTTTGATCCCTGGGTTTGGAAGAACCCCTGGAGAAGGAAATGGCAACCCACTCCAATATTCTTACTTAGAAAATCCCATGGACAGAGGAGCCTGGTGGGCTGCAGTCCATGGGGTCGCAAAGAGTCGGGCATGACTGAGTGACTAACATTTCAAGCTAATTATCATAAAGCTGCTTAATGAACTCAGGAGAAGAATGAATGAACGCAATGAGAAGTTTAACAAAGAGCTATAAAATATAAGAATCAAACGGAGCTGGAGAATACAGTAATTGAAATTTTAAAATACACTAAATCAACAGTAGATTAGATAATACAGAGGAACAGATCAACAATCTAGAAGACAAAGTAGTGGAAAACAACCAAGCTGAACAGAAAAAATTAAAAAGAGAAAAATGAGATTAGTTTAAGACAGCTCTAGGACAATATTTGCATTATAGGTACCTTAGAAGGAAAAGAGAAAGGGGCAGAGAGCTTATTAAAGACCTACTGTATAGCACAAGAAACTCTACTAAATATTTTTTAATTCCTATATGGGAAAAGAATCTGAAAAAGAATGTATGAAAAAAAAAAAAGAAAGTGAAGTCGCTCAGTTGTGTCCAACTCTTTGTGACCCCACGGACTGTATGTAACCTGGCAGGCTCCTTCATCCATGGGATTTTCCAGTCAAGAATACTGAAGTGGGTTGCCATTTCCTACTCCAGAGGATCTTCCTAATCCAGGGATCAGACCCAGGTCTCCCACATTGCAAGCAGACTCTTTACCATCTGAGCCACAGGGATACATGTACAACTGAATCCCTTTGCTATACACCTGAAACTAATACAACGTTGTAAATCAACTGTAATATAAAATAAAAATTAAGTTTAAAAAGTGGGCAGAGGACATTTTCTCAAAGAAGACATACAGATAACCAACAGCACATGAAAAGATGCTCACCATCACTAATCATCAAGGAAATGCAAGTCAAAACCACAGTGAGATATCATCTCACACCTCTTGGAATGGCTGTTACCAAAAGGAAAACAAATATATGTTGGTGAGCATGTGGGAAAAAGGGAACCCTTGTGCATTGTTGGTGGGAATGTAAATACGTACAGCCACTCTGGAAAACACTGTGGTATTTAATTTAAAAAAATTAAAAATAGAACTACCATATGATCTAGTAATTCCACCTTTGGATATTTTCCTAAAGAAAACCAAAACATTAATTCCAAAAGATAGATGCACCCCTATGTTCACTGTAGCACTATTTACAATGGCCAAGATATGGAACCAATGTAAGTGTCCATCAACAGATGAATGGATACAGATGTAGTATATATACACAAGGTAATATTATCAGCCATAAAAAAATTATGAAATCTTGCTATTCGTGACAAAATAGATGGACCCTGAGGTATTATGCTAACAAATAAGACAGAGAAAGACAAATACTGTTTGATTTCACATATAGGTGAAATCTAAAAAGCAAAACAAATGAACAAACAGAACAAAACAGAAATGGACTCATGGATATACAGGACAAATGGGATTGTCGGGGGGAGGATGGAGGGAGGATTAAAAGAGGGGAAAAGGCAATTATGTGTGGGAATGAATGACAATTAACTTGACTGTGGTGATCATGTCACAATATATATTTATATTAAATTCTCACATTACGTACCTTAAATATACACAGTTTTTGTCAGTTATACCTCAATAAAGCCGAAAAAGACTTCAAAAAGGAAAAGAATACCTGATGGGTCAGGGCTATTCTTTCTGGAGACGTGATGCCTAGACCTGAATAATGAGAAGAAGCTGGCTAAAGAGAGACCCAGGGAAATCCAAGTCCAGGTGAATGGAACCACAAATGCAAGAAATGACTGCATGCGTTTAAGGAACAGAAGGAAGGCCAGTATAGTTGGAGCCCCTAAGCCAGGGAAAGAATGGTTGAGAAGGGTACAGGAGCTGATATTTTATGTCAAAGGAAAGGGAAGTTTTGTAGGACTATTAATAGGGAATGTGTCATGGTCTGGTTTATGATTTTCAGAGATTATTCTGATTGCTATGGGGAGAGTGCATTGGTGAGGGAGTAAAGAGAAGTAGGATGCTGCAAAGACCACTCAGGGAAGAGTTGATAGCATCCTGACTGAGGTGTTAGCACTCAGGCAGAGAATTGAAGATGAAAGGTAAAACCAGCAGGGTATGCTGAAAGATTGCACTTAGGGACCTGAAGGGGAAAAAGATATTAAGGATAACTTTAAGATTTTTAGCCTGAGCAATTAGAGATACAATTGCCATCTGCCGAGACAGAGAAGACAGAAAAGTAGCATATTTGGAGGTAAAGATTCAGACTTCCACTTTGGATGTGTTACGCTGAGACATCTGTGACTCAACCAAGTGGAGATTTTGCATGAGTAATTGTGTCGGTCGAGCTGAAACTCAAGAACAAGTCTGGGAAAGGGAAATGAATCTGGGAGTCATCCGCATTTAGGTAGTATTCAGATCAACAGTTCTCAACTTTGGGTGCACCCAAGGAGGTTTACATACTCCAGATGCCCAAGATATAATACAGTCCATTAAAATCAGAATCTCTGTGGGGTTGGGACCCTGGCATCAGTATTTTCAGGCTCCGCATGTGATTCCAATATGCAGCCAAGGCTGAAAACCAAGGCTCTGAACACTGGCTGAGACCAAGTGGTTCTCCAGGTGTGGTCCCAGGATCAGCACCATCACCATCACCTGGAACTCAGTTAGAACTACAAACACTCAGGTTTCACCCCAGACCTGTAGAATCTGTGAGGGGAGAGACCCAGTGACCTGTGTGTTAACAAGCCCACCAGGTGAGGCTGATCCAAGCTAGGATTCGAGAAGCCCTGGAACAGATGGGGAGGAGGTTGGGTGGAGGTGGGGGTAAAAGGAGAAGAGCTCGCATGTGAGTCCTGAGTCAGTCTGCATTTAGAAGCCAGGTGGAGAAGCGGCCAGGCCTGCCTGACTACAAAAGCCTGGGTGGGATCATATATCAAGGAGAGAGCAATCAACTGGTCAATAAAATAACATGAATGCTGAGGCAGATTCAAATAAATGTAACAGCAGGAAAATGAGCATGGAATTTAGCAGCATGGTGACCCTGGGTGGTTTAGCAGAGGCTGTTTTGGCCTAATTGAAGAGGCCACCAGAGGAGGAGATAGGCTCTCAGGTCAGGCACTCGGCATGGTCTTGGGGACCTGAGCTGTGCTTGTGTGTATGCTTGGTTGCTTACTCGTGTCCAACTCCTTACAACCCCCTGGACTGTAGCCTGCCATGCTTGTCTATGGAATTTTTCAGGCAAGAATGCTGGAGTGGGTTGTCATTTTCCTCCTCCGGGAGATCTTCCCGACCCAGGGATCAGACCCATGTCTCTTGAGTCTCCTGCATTGGCAGGCAGAGTCTTTACCACCAGTGCCACTTGGGAAGGGCTGTGCTTAGTATTAGCTTTTCTCTCCACCTTTGAAAAGTCTGTTGTCAAACAAATGGAAAGTATTACTGTTCTCTTCCATTACTGATTTCTCTTAATAGGTCATGAATAGCAACAAAAGTAGATTGTGCCCTCAGGACTTCTCTGACAGTCTAGTGGTTAAGATTCCAAGCTTCCAATGTAAGGGGTGCAAGTTCAATCCCTGGTTAGGGAACTAAGATGCCACGTACTATGTGGTATGGCCAGAAAGTATTTATTTTTAAAGTAGGCTGTGCCCTTCAGAGTGCTACCAGCAAACCTAAGGTTTCACAAAAACTCTGAGGCAGAAAGATATACATTGTGGATTGATTCCAGGAACCAGTTCTTACCTCCTCTTCCTTTGCTGCCTCCCACCAGGGAGGCTGAAGATAAAAGTCTAATGTTGGCATACCTGCTTCCCTTACCTACTAGAGTGGCCACGTGGTCTGTGTCTGCCCAGTGGGTTGTAAGGGTAAGCTGCTGAGTAGGTTCTAGGAAGGCTATTTTGTTTCCTGATAAAATAGACAAGCATGTGAACAGAATTCATAGATACCAGCTTTCCTTTCAAAGCTTTCTTCTAAATGCTTGGAGCCATGGTAGTCATCTTGCCACCATGAGGCAACAGCTTGTGGACAAAAGGCAAATGGTTGATAGATGATGGAGTAGAGATGGAATGGAAAGAGTGAGAAGGGGAGAGAAGAGTGGAAAGAGTGTGAATGAGCACTTGGGTCCTTAATCACGTCACTGTGTGATTAAGGTAACTGTGTGGGGTAACTGACCCTGGAGCTTCCTGGTTCTGGGCTTTTTGTTTGTCAGGTATTGTTTAAGCAACTATTACTTGGGGTTTCTGATGTTTGCAGCTGAGAGAATTCTTATCTGATACAGTAAAGTATTTTTATCTGTTTTCAGCAGAAGGGAAAATGAAGGAATGAAAAGGAGACAGGGTTTCCCAGGAATGAAAAGGAGAGCTCAGGCTACATGTAGATTCCTGGCCTCACCTAACCATGCCTGTTCCCAGAGTCAAGGCTGGTGTCCATGCAAATCTCTTGGCACGGATCCAATAACTCTCTAAGGAAGCAACTTCTCAGTTGAGATCTGAGTGGGGCGGGGGAAGAAAGAATATTTCAGGTAAAAGGTACAGTGTGTTGAAAAGGCTGAAAGGCTGCAAAGGGCTAAAGGTTAGAGCAGTTGACCTTGAGCATGGTGGGCCAGTGAGGAAGGGTCATGAGATGAAGTTGGAGGGGTTGTCATTCACCAGAAATACGTCATGGTAGGTTATATTATTATTCCTAATTTCTCACCTTTTCCAGTACCCATCCCTTTGCCACATGACCAAAAAATGTCACATGAGCACACACAGTGGCTCCTCATTCTTTTTGACTGCACTGGGGCATCAGCAATCATTATGCACTTTCCTTGTCTATGGAGTTTTCTGTAAAAGGTCTCTCAGGCAATCTCAAACTTAAAGACTTAGCTTCACATTTCAAAGAGCTAACCATGCAAAACAACTTTTTTCAAGGGCTCCTAACTCTCTAGACCTTAGTTTCGGCCATTCTGACCTCCCCCTCTTACGAGTGGTCACTGAGGCTAATTCTAGAAGGCCTAAAGAAGGCAGAGTGCCTTGGTGTCAACTCCATCAGGGTGGCATCTTGGACAGAAGTCAAGCCTTGCTGGGGCAGCTTGCATCTGGTGAATGAGCGGGACAGGGGTAAAGGTCCAGACACCTGGACCTCTTTGGGGCAGTTTGAAGGGACATTCTTGCTCCCAATTTCCTCACCAGGTTGCTGAAGGCTCTGCTGGACCTGCTGCTCTGCCCTGCTTCCTCCTCTTTCCTTCCATAGATGATGACTCTTAAAAAAAAAAAATCACCTTCTACTCCAAAATCTTAGCCTCTGCCTGCATAGACCACCTCTGCCCATGCAGCACTAGTTTAGATTCCTGGAGGTCAGGTGTTGCTTTCACCACCTCTCCTTCCCATCAGATCCATGTCTCTTTATACAGGCATGAGCTTGGCCAATCTAGGAGTAAGGCGAAGGGTCACCTTGGTCAGGGCACAAAGGCACCCACTGCACCAACCCCTGGAAATGGTGCCAACTTGTCTGACATCTAAATCAGGGCAGTCTAGGGAATCTCATTGTTCTTCCTAGTCAGAGTGATGGGAAGTAGCTTCTGTCATCCCATTAAACATTTTACTAATTTATTCTGAGTCTGTTTGTCCCACCAGCTGGAGAGTTCCCTCTTTCTCTGAGGATAAGGAACATTTTACTCACCTCCGTACCCTGGGAACTGGCTTGGAGAAGGCTCTAAAAATTGTGTATTGCACGATCACCTATGAGTCTTGCTCTTCTCTTTGGACTGTGACATCCTCAAGGATGGGAAACATGTCTCCTTCTTTCTTGGTACCCCAAGGTCAGGGGGTTGCCACAGAAGTTGCTAATTAATGATGAGTGGGTAGGTGGTTATGTGCCATGAAGACTGGCCACTTAGGACCATGGGTAGCATACCCCATGAGGCACCAACAAAGGAGAAGGAATAACTCCAAATGGGCTCTGGGGAGAGCTTCCAGTGAAGGAAGCTGTGAGTTGCACTAGGATGAGTGTGTAAGGTGGTGAGGGGTGGGGGTGGGAGTGGGAGAGGATGGCAAGATGCTTCACGCAGAAGGAACAATGTGAGTGTGGAACCCAGCTGTCATTTCTGGTTTCCCAGCATTCAGGGTCCCTCTGGGAAAAACCTTACTGGTCCTCCTCTGAGGAGTAGTCCCCACTCTGAGTCCTTGGGGGATTTGACTCCTTTGTACCCCTAAGATACAAGGGTAGGTGGGCACATGACTGATTTGAGGGTGGGCTCTTGGCCTAACCAGACCAACCAATGCCAGTGAACCTCTGCATAGGACATTTGCTAGAGTATTTAGGAAAGAGAAGAAAATCTGTTAGGATGCCTTCAACTGTAATTACAGATAACAACAAAACAGCTGAATGGGCTTAAAAAGAGAAAATGTATTATTTCATATAATGGGAATTTTATGGTCACCTTCAGGAATGGTTGCTTTAGCTGAACAATATGATTCATGTCCTAGGTTCTGTCTCCTATTTCTGTCCATCAGAAGCACACCAACCTTGTCCTTACAGTCACAAGATGGCTGCTGCAGATCCGGGCATCACATTCAGCCATGATAAAGACCAAAGGTTGAAAAGAAACTGTTTCTTCTTTTGAGGTGTTCACATTTATTGTCTACATTGGCCTCCCCAGCCCATGTTCTAGTCAATCACAGGCCAGGGCAATTGCCTCTGTTAATGCGATCTCAATAGGGACAAATGGCTTCCCGGGTGGCTCAGTGGTAAAGAACCCATCTGCCAATGCAGGAAACACGGGTTCAACCCCTGGGTCAGGAAGATCCCTGAAGAAGGACATGGCAACCTACTCCAGTATTCTTGTCTGGGAAATCCCACAGATAGAGGAGCCTGCAGGGCTAGAGTCTACAGGGTCACAAAGAGTCAGACATGACTTAGCAACTGAGCATGTTTGCATGCATGCAACTGAAGCAATATCTCCTCTGAGGTGAAAATTTGTTCAGGGGAGGGTGATGAAAAAAATCTTGGTTATTACAATGGTTTGTGGCTAATGGCACCCCACTCCAGTACTCTTGCCTGGAAAATCCCATGGACAGAGGAGCCTGGTGGGCTGCAGTCCACGGGGTCGCTGAGGGTCGGACATGACTGAGCGACTTTACTTTCACTTTTCACTTTCCTGCATTGGAGAAGGAAATGGCAACCCACTCCAGTGTTCTTGCCTGGAGAATCCCAGGGATAGGGGAGCCTGGTGGGCTGCTGTCTATGGGGTCGCACAGAGTCGGGCACGACTGAAGCAAAGTAGCAGCAAAGGGCCATACTATATAAACAGATATATCATCTGTAGTAATAAAATTTGATGGGGGCAAAATTAGGAGAAAGAATGTCTAAGAAGTCTGTGTAGGCGGATAATAATGGGAAAAAATGATTGAGAAACACTGCCTTAGAGAAAGATTCACCTCCTGAGCCTGAAGTCCACCTCCTCTGAAACATGTGCATCTGGGGAAGGAATTGAAGACAGGACAAAACCAGGCCCCATCGACAAGGAGGAGGGCACGGGCTGTGGTCCTGGCAGTTACCTGCTGCGACTTTGCAGCAGCCCTCCTTCCCTTGGAGTTGCTAGAGGTGGGAGGGTGGGGGGTGTGGAAGTTCTAAGATGAAAAATAGCATTTAATTAGCAGCAGCTGGTAATGAACATTTAAATCTACACTCCGTCCTTTGTTTAAATCAGCTTTACTTTAAATTAGGTACCTGCCACTAATTATTAGACAATGAAGGGCTTATGCAATAATCAGAAGCTGTTAAGTCCTCTTGCATGACAAGTGGTCCAGAGGTTTCTTGAGGGGAGTTAGAGGTAACCTAGGCCTCCAACATCAGGGAATCGGCAGGTAAGGCATGGAGGATGCCCACCATGATAGACCATGCAGGAGTTATAAATGATGGTTGTGCACACACACAGAGCCTAGATCTTTAAACAGTGTTGAGGGGAAAAGGTAAGAAATGATATTAATAGCATTTATGTAGATTAAAAACACGCACATAGAAAACAACATTGTATATTCTCCAAGGGCACAGGCATATTTAAAGACATACACCAGACACATTAGAGAGGGTGCCGAGGTGGAAGAAGGTTGGTTAACAGGACTCAGGCGTGAAAGGGGCAAATAATAAAACAAGGGAAGGTCTCACTCTGACCAGTAACAAAGTGTGACTGGAGTGAAGGCATGTGATTAACTTAACTCTCGGAGCCTGACTTCCAGTTGAGGGGAAAGGAAGAGAAGCTCTTTTCTGGGGTAGGGGGGGACCCAGGGGCAGCTCTGTGTGGCTAGAGACCAGAGGGTGGGAGGTAGGGAGAGGAAAATGAACTTTGAAACCCTCTCTGCCCTCTATGCTGGGGGGCTCCAAGGCTGAAGGTTTGAACTATGTTTTGTAGACAGTGGGGAGCTTTGGAAAGTTTTGGAGTTGGAGAATCATATCATCTGAGTTAAGCTTTTGAAAGGTGACTCTCAGCTGTGAACAGCTGGGTCAGAGTAGGGAAGGCCATAGAAAGATGCTGTTGAAGTTGCACCTATTGACAAGTGACACCGGATGGCATGTTTTCAAACAGCTCTTGACTGGGAAGTGTCATTGGAGGACTTTGGGTCTCTTGACACTCTCTCCACATGATCATTGCAAAATCCACAGCATCAAGTCTGCCGAGTAACTTCAGATGTCATGAACAGAGATGTTCTGTGCAAAGTGCATCACGCGCAGTCATCCAGTCTCCACAGCACCCAGTCCTTTCACACCCCAGTCCTGTGGCCATCCATTGTCCACCTCGGCACCCTCCCTGACAGTGGATGCTGAGACTGCCACTTCCTCTTCTCTGAGAAAACAGGCTAATACTCAACCCACCTCACTTCCTATTTATTTTCTGTTTTCCAGTTTAATTTTGGGCACATTTTTTCTATTTGAAGCGATTTGCTGGCAATAGAATGCAGCACTCAAAGAGACAAAAATACCCAGAGTCTCCTTAATGAAGAACAGGGGACACTCCATTAGGGAGGGAAGAAACAGCTCTAGGCAGACAGAGCAAAGAAGAGGAGAAGGTAAGAAAGACCCCTGGGCTAAAGGAGGAGATTACTGCTTATACCACTGAAGCAGGAGGGTCCTTGTGACCCTCCTGGGGATCCTCAGACTTCTCATCTGTAAGATAGAGACAAAGTGGAGGAGGAGGCTTGTTTCTAACACAGTTCTCAGCATCTACCCTGTCAGCTTAAAACACAGACCCCAGGTCCCAGCCCAGAGATGCTGGGTTATTAGGACCAGGACCACCCTGGGTACCCTATTTACCTTCAAATGCCCTAGGTCATTCAGGTGTGTGTGGCAGGGCTAAACTGACATTCCAGGGTTCTAGCATGCAATGAAACTTTCAGTGTATCCTCTTCTTTCTTTTACAAATAAGTTTTATCTAATACAAATGAACCTATTTCCAAAACAGAAACAGGCTCATAGCCATAGAAAACAAACTTATGGTTACCAAAGATAAATTAGGAGTATGGGATTAACAGAAAAATAGATAAACAGTAAGGATTTACTGTATAGCCAGGGAAATATATTCATTATCTTGTAATAACCTATAATGGAAAAAATCTGAAAAAGAATATGCTGCTGCTGCTGCTAAGTCGCTTCAGTCGTGTCCGACTCTGAGCGACCCCATAGATGGCAGCCCACCAGGCTCCCCGTCCCTGGGATTCTCCAGGCAAGAACAGTGGAGTGGGTTGCCATTTCCTCCTCCAATGCATGAAAGTGAAAAGTGAAAGTGAAGTCGCTCAGTCGTGTCCGACTCTTCGTGACCCCATGGACTGCAGCCTACCAGACTCCTCCATCCATGGGATTTTCTAGGCAAGAGTACTGGAGTGGGGTGCCATTGCCTTCTCCGAAAAAGAATATATATTCAGTTAAATATATATGTATATATTTATATGTATATGTATGTGTATATATGTATTTAAATGTATATTGTATATATTTAACTGAATCACTTTGCTGTACACCTGAAACTAACACAATGTTGTAAACCAACTATATTTCAACAATAAAAATGCAAAATCAAAAATAAATTTTATCCTCTCCTATAGACCACCACCTTGATTACCTGATTACAAACATATTTCCTTGATTCAAAGGTACTTTCCCCCATAGACTTTAACTTTTCTAAAATTGGAAGATGTCTTACAATTCCATATAGTAGAATTTTCATTTTTCCTCTGAGAAAATGCTGTTGACAATGCACCTCATAGCTTATAATGTCATAGAATTAGGGAAACACAGTATCATATTCTCCACTCCAGTACTTTTGCCTGGAAAATCCCATGGACGGAGGAGCCTGGTAGGCTGCAGTCCAAAGGGTCGCTAAGAATTGGACACGACTGAGCGATTTCACTTTCACTTTTCACTTTCATGCATTGGAGAAGGAAATGGCAACCCACTCCAGTGTTCTTGCCTGGAGAATCCCAGGGACGGGGGAGCCTGGCGGGCTGCTGTCTCTGGGGTCGCACAGAGTCGGACACGACTGAAGCGACTTAGCAGCAGCAGCAGCAGCAGCAGCAGTATCATATTCTTCAAGCTGAGAGTTTGGGGGGAAAATCACCAGGATAACAAGAAAATCACACATAATCTCACTCCCAGAGGGATATAGTGCTAGAATTTTCTAATATTTATAGTCCCTTGATTTTGTTGTTCTAAGTCTTCCTTTCACCATCAGTGAGTAATTCTCCAGAACCTATATTACATACCCCACTTAGGGACTTAGAAGTAAAATAAGAATTCTAGCCACTCTGGGATAGCACTTTAGGTACATGATTGCTTCACTCCATCAATAACCCTAAAAGGTGAGGGGTAGTATTTCTACTGAACATAGGAGGAAACAGAAGATGAGGAGGTGAAGAACTTATCCCAGTTGCCATGGTTAGTGAGTAAATGAGCTGGGATTTGAACCCAGGCACCTAAACTTGATGCTGCCTCTAAGGGCAAAGGCCAGTCTGGTCCAAGGGGAGAGGTTCACGGACTATGGGTCAGGGCTGTGGGAAGGTGTTATTTTCTGGTGGGGCCAGGGGCTTCCTGGAGAATCATGCGGAGGCCACATTAGCACAAACATGACTCTGCAGCTGGAACCTGGGTTCAAATCCAGCTCATGGATCTTACAGACCTTTAAGTATTTTATGCTTCAATTTCCTCATCTTCAAAATGGAGATAAATGATACCTCCCCCCAAGGGCTATAAAAAGGATGAGAAATTATTATATATGCAAAGTGCCTGACTCACAAATAATATTTACTATAGAGAGCTAAAACCACTGGGGTTTGTATCAAGAGTGTAGAGGAAGTATTGGAAGTCTTTATGACATATTAATATCAATATAAATATTTTAAGAACAGGTAGCTATTTTAACCAAACTCTATTTGGGATGTTTAAATTCTAGGAGCTATATTGGGGGTTTTTACAATGAAGTAACCTACATTTTTTGTAAAGAAAAAAAATTAGTTTGCAAAAAAAAAAAAAATCAATTAAGCAAAAACCAAAACAGTCTTCAAGTTTGAGGTCTGGAAAAATAATGTATCTCTTTCTGGCTTGGGACTTCACATTCTGTTCAGGTTCCATTCAGAACCTCTACTTCTTCAAGCCCAGAGATGGGGCTCAGGTGATTCTGATGAGCAGCCAGAGTAGACCCAGGATGGCCTGAGTCAGCCATGCATGGGCCGTGGGCCCCTACCTCCCCTCCTGATGACCACAGCCTAGCAATAAAGAGGTGGAGGTAGGGGGGAAGACTTAGCAGGGCTGCCAATTCCTGGTTCCCAGGTTCAAGGCCAAAAGAGAAGGAAAGACCAAGGTGAAGCTGGGTAGGAGGGAGGCCAGCACTTATGGAGTATTCTAGAAGGCCAGCACTAGGATGGATCCTGAAGGTGCAGGGGCTGGGGTCAGGAAACCTACCCAGGTTAGAATCCAGCTCCTCCACCTCCATGCTGCTTGTCTTCAGAGGAGATTCCCAATCTCTCAGGCCCTCTCTCTTTTCTCTGTAAAGTGGCTTGTGGTGCAGATGAAATGAGGGGATGCTGATAGGGGCCTGGCTCAGTGCCTGGCATGTAGCAGGGCTCACTGGATATTGTTCATGGTGTTCTTGACTTCTCATCACAACACCAAGAAGTTGGTGCTATTGTTTCTGCCATTTTACAGTTGAGGAAACTGTAAAAGGCTCAAAGAGGTTAAGTGATTGGCCCAAGGGTGCACAGCTGGTTTAAACAACAGGGCTGGAGTTTGAATTCAGACCTGTCTGCTCTAGAATTCATGTTTTTTCCTTTTCTGGGCCTGAGCTAGACAAAACAGACAAAGGAAAAATGGGAGTGTTGATGATGGGATTTGAACCGTGATTGGCCCAATCCTGAGGTCTATTCTCATTGGGGATGTAAGAGAACCTCCATCCCTTACTTCTGACTCAGGCCACATCAGCCAGACAGGACCCCCAGGAGACAGGGATATGGAGGATCCAAGACTGAGGGTTTTTGAAAACTGGATTTTGTTTGGTGTTAGCTATTTTGGAAAAGCAGAGGGGAGCACAGGAGGAATGGTCTCACTCCCAGGCATATGGGAGCCGGCTGTCAGCTAATATGGAAAATGATTAAGACAGCTTAATTTTTAAATTTTTTATATATACTAATAATGAAGCAGGAGGAATTTCAAGGAGGAGGTCTATGAGGAGAAAGGAAAGTATTACAGATGTTGGAGTCACGCATGGGGGATGGCTCTGGCCCCAGTGGGACTGCAGTTCCTGCAGCCAGGAGGGGTGGTAGAGGGGAGGGTCTGGTGGCATCTGACCATTCCTCAGCAATGTGGAAAATCTCTGTGGTCTGTCCAGGGACAGGAGTGTGTCTGGGGTGGGATTAGGGGTGGACAGGGAACCAGGAATTCCTCTCTGAGCTGGTTCTGCTCAACGGCCCCCTCTAAGACCTAGCATGGCACACATACTGGGCAGGAGGTTCAGGGAACGAGGTGAGTGTCTGCTCAACAGGAAGTGTGGCACAGGAATCGGGCTCAGGTGGACAGCAAAGAATTTGGCCTGGGGCGGCTAGGACCCAAGGCAATCAGTGGATACCCTGGGGCCCAGGAGGGCTTCCTGGAGCAAGTGGAAATGGGGTTGGAAGGATGGAGAAGCTGATAGAGGTGAGGAGGATCAACATATATTGAGCACTTGTTGTGTGCCAAGCTTGGAACTAAAAACTAGAATAGAAATGCATTCATTTAACAAATATTTATTGGGTACCTACCATGTACTGGGCACTGTTCTGGGCTCTGGGGATAAAGCAGAGAATGAAAGAGAATGTCTGACCTCATGGTGCTCATATTCTGCTGGAGGACATGACAACAACCCTGTAAGCAGATAAATACCACGCTGAGTGGTGATACATGACACAGAGTGAGAGAAAGCGAAGAACGTTTCCTACCATTTACTGAGTACTTACTGTGTGCCAAGCCCTTTCATTGGTTGAGGACTCTGCAGTTGTTACCACTTTATAACTAGCTCACCTTACCTGGTACTGTTCTAAGGGCTTAAATGGATTAACTTATGTGATCCTGACAAAACAGGACAGAGGTACTATTACTGTCATCTTCACTTTACAGATAAAGAAATGAGGTGAAAGAACTCATTAAGGGTCATGGATTTGAACCCAGTTAGACTCCAGGACCTGCACACTTAACCTGGGCTGGGCTGACAGCCTGATCATCTATATCTGACTTCTTGGGACCTGGGCTTTCTCACAGTGTGGAAGACTGGATTCCATGGGTGTGTCCCAAGACTGAGCCAGGGCGAAGCTCTATCATCTTTCCTGTCTCATCCTTGGAAGTCTGACAGGGTCGCCTCCACTACACTGTATTTAATGTCAGTCCCAAGTTCTGCCCAGGTTCCAGGGGAGGTGAAATTGACTCTCCTGTTCAAACAGAGTGCCGAGGTTCTTGAAGAGCCTTTGGGAATGGAAATATTGTGCATTTTGGAAAGCATAATCTACCCCACTCAGCCACCTGACAGATGGGGAGGAAATATGTGGACAGATCCCACTGGTCATGCCTCCCAGCCTGGAGCACAGGATCTGGCCTGCCGCACCTGTCTTCTGTCCTGGGAGACCCTCTCCTGCCCTGCCAGATTAGGGTTCTGCAATCTACTATTGCCAGGCCAAGTGAGCCTCTCCTCATTTGGCAAGTGGTGGTTCCAGCTGTGGTTGAGAGGGGTTGATTCCATTTGCAGTTACAAGCTTCCTCTCCTATAGGGTTGGTGGACAGCCCTAGGAGGGATTATTCTTCCTCCACTTCTAGGACCATCTCCCTGGGGTCTCTGTCAAGGAGAAAGCCCTGAACCTGGTCTGATTCCCACTTCAGCCTCACTTCTGATGGCCAGGATGACCTGATCGACTGAGCCCTAATCTGGAGCCCACTGCTGGTCCATTCAGCAACAGGGGAGGGGATGGGTTATGAGCTAATCAGAGTACTCATGGGTGGGAGGTTCTCCAGGGAAGCAGTTGTGAGCTGGAAAGATACTCCAAAAGTCTAATGAATGTGAAAGTGTTAGTCATTCAGTCCTGTCTGACACTTTGTGAACCCTTGGACTGTAGCCTGCCAGGCTCCTCTATCCATGGAATTCACCAAGCAAGAATACTTGAGAGGATTGCCTTTCCCTTCTTCAGGGGATCTTCCCAACCCAGGGATCCACCCAGGCGTCCCACATTGCAGGCAGACTCTTAATCATCTGAGCCACCAGGGAAGCCCTATAGATCTATTACCAAGTCTATTGATATGTATTGGCTCTTGAATTAGATTTTGTTTGGATTATTATGTTTCTCCCACCCTCCACAACCAATCCATCAGTAAGCCCTCCAAAATATACCCTGAATCTATTCACTTTACTCCCCTCTCTCTTACCCCTCAGCCTCATTCAGACCACCATCACCTCCTGCCAGGATGAATCCACCACCCGCTCCTGGTCCCACATCCAGTCCCACCTCCTCCAGCTCATCCCTGCCCAGCGGCAAGAGGGACCTTTCCAAAATGTGAACTAGTTTTTTGTATTTTTCCCCTGCTTGTGGCCCAACCCATAGACACTTCAGTTCAGTTCAGTTGCTCAGTCGTGTCCAACTCTTTGCGGCCCCATGGACTGCAGCACGCCAGGCCTCCCTGTCCATCACTAACTCCCGGAGTTCACCCAAACTCATGTCCATCGAGTTGGTGATGCCATCCAGCCATCTCATCCTCTGTTGTTCCCTTCTCCTCCTGCCTTCAGTCTTTTCCAGCATCAGGGTCCTTTCAAATGAGTCAGTTCTGCCCATCAGGTGGCCAAAGTATTGGAGTTTCAGTTCAGCATCAATCCTTCCAGTGAATATTCAGGACTGATTTCCTTTAGGATGGACTGGTTGGATCTGCTTGCAGTCCAAGGGACTCTCAAGAGTCTTCTCCAACACCACAGTTCAAAAGCATCAATTCTTCTGCGCTCAGCTTTCTTTATAGTCCAACTCTCACATCCATACATGACTACTGGAAAAACCATAGCTTTGACTAGACGGACCTTTGTTGGCAAAGTAATGTCTCTGCCTTTTAATATGTTGTCTAGGTTGGTCAGAGCTTTTCTTCCAAGGAGCAAGCATCTTTTAATTTCATGGCTGCAGTCACCATTTGCAGTGATTTTGGAGCCCAAGAAAATAAAGTCTCTTACTGTTTCCATTGTTTCCCCATCTATTTACCATGAAATGGTGGGACCGGATGCCATGATCTTAGTTTTTTGAATGTTGAGTTTCAAGTCAACTTTTTCACTCTCCTCTTTTACTTTCATCAAGAGGTTCCTTAGTTTTTCTTCACTTTCTGTCATAAGGGTAGTGTCATCTGCAAAGCTGAGGTTAGTGATATTTCTTGAGGCAATCTTATTTCCCGCTTGTGCTTCATCCAGCCTGGCATTTCATATGATGTACTCTGCATATAAGTTAAATAAGCAGGGTGACAATATACAGCCTTGACACACTCCTTTCCCAGTTTGGAAGTAATTCATTGTTCCATGTCTGGTTCAACCCACAGTGGCCTCCCCTAAAGTCAGCACTCCTGACTGAGGCCCTGCCTGTATGTTTCAGGTCTTATGCCATTCATTCTGATCACACTGGTGTCCATTCTATTCCTCTGATATGCCAAGCTCAGTCCATTTCCTCTGCCTATGATGCCATAATCCAGCTCATCACATGCCTACAGGTCTCAGTTTGAACATCATGGTATGCCTCAGCTCAGCTAAAGGGCTGAAACAAAAAGTCCCCAGAAGGCGCAATGGCTCAAACACAGCAAAAGTGTGTCTCTCACTCATGTAATGGTTGTACCAATGCAGTAGGTGGCTCTTTTACACATGATGATACAGGAATTCAGGCTCTTCCATCCTGGGGTCTTGCGGTCACTTGTACTCCCCCAGTGGAAAAGGAAAAAGTATGAAGCAAGCACACCTACTTCTGAAAGCCTAGGTTTAGAAGCGGCACCCATCAATTCTGTTCTCATCCCATTGACAAGAGCTGGTCACATGGCCACAGCTGGATGCCCAAAGAGGGCTGGGAAACATTGACCCTGCCCAGGCAGCTGCTTGTCAGCTCCAGCTCCATATAACTGCAAAGGGGAGCATAGATTTGATGGACAGTTGATACCTTGGTCATGGTCACCTTCCCAGAGAGGCACTCCCACCCTAATCATCCCACCAAAACAGTGTCCATATATTACCATACATCTCATATCCCTATTTGATTTTCTTCATAGTACATTTTATTTACCTGCTAGTTTATTGTCTCTATCCCTTTCTAAAAGGTAAGCTCTGTGAGGGTGGAAACCTTGTTTCACTAGTTAATGCCATATTCCTAGCACCTCGATCAGTGCTTGGCCCATAGTAGGCATTTAATAAATAGTTACTGAGTCAATGAAAGGGCAAATAATTCCCATTTTACCAATAGAAACATAGAGGAAACCAGTAGCTTCAGGGACAGAGAATACTTGAGCCCCTGGGGGCCAACAGCACATGTAGGGACCCCCAGTCATGTTAATTCCTTTCCTTCTCCAATGTGGACGTTAAGGCTGCAGATTTCAGGGAAAGGCTAGCATGCCATCTATGAGTCAGGAGGCCAGGGTTTAAGTCTGATGCTGTGCTAACTTCTGTGTGGGCGCTTCATCTCTCCTGGTTGAGCCTTGGTTTCCCAGCCTGCAAGCTGGGGGTGGAGCAGGTTGGATCAGGCAAACTTTCACATTCCTCAGGGCTTGAGACTAGACGACCACCCCCAGAGTACATCTGTACCTTCTTTTTCCAGCAGCTGACCTTTGGGAGAAAAGCCTCCTACCCTTCATCCTCCCCTCTGTGGGTTTAATAAGACTTAATGAGGGGCCTGGGTGGGCCCAGCCCCTCAGTGGCCACCAGCTCATACTTTCACCCAAAGGCGGGGAAGGGGAGAGTGGCTAATGACAGGGTCTTGGTGGGGGGTGGCCTTTCAGCTTCAGCTGGCCTTTCTGGGCCTCTATTAACAGACCACACAGGAAAATATCTTCCCAGGGCCCGTGATTTTCAGTTTTCCACTGGAGAAGGCAGCCAGGAGGAGGTAGCCAGGAGGCCAGAGTCACTCGCCTATGTTTCTCTCAGCATTATTCTATTTGTCCTCCCATCTAGCTACCTACTTGTCCTTCCCTCTGTCCTTCTATTTACCCATCCATCTATTCATCCAAGTATTCAAGTGTCTGCCCACCTAGTCTCACGTCCATCCTTCCACCTAACCATCTACCAAGTTACTCTTCCATCTAGTCAGTAATCCAGCATCCATGCAAGCTTCACCTTATCCATCCATCCTTTCACCTACCCACTCATCTACCCCCCATCCAATTCACTCTCCTCTAAGTACATCCCTTCAACCATTTACACACAGACCCATCTATCTGTTCTTCCAATGCAGAGTGATCCAAGATCTATCTGGCACAAATTTTGTGCCTTTGACTAAAACAGTGATTAGTAAATTATTCATTCTATTCCCTCCAGCCTTTTTGTCATATGATGAAAAGTACATAGTGAAAAGTAATAGTTTGCTGGCTATCAGACTTAGGATTGAATCTGAGCTCTGCTTTTATTGACTTTAGTGACCTTAGACAATTTCATGTCAGTCGTGATCTTTATTTTTGAGAACACACCCCACAAGTCTAAGTACAGAATGTTCCTTGTCCAAACTCTGGCCTTTGAGTGGAGAAAGGGCAGGAGAGAAAGGAAATAGGACATGCTGGTCCCATGATGTGGTAGAAACAGACTCTTTGAGAGATGGTAAGAGCTTCAGATGGGGAAACTGAGTCCTGGAGAAACCCAGAGAACCCAAGGTTAAAGATCCTCTGATATAATGATAAACACACTTTCTGAGCACCTTCTCTGAGCTGAGGCCACAGGGTGCCTCAGTTTCCATAATTCAACAATGGAAATTAGTAAGAGCACCAACTTCACAGAGTTGCTGAAAAGATTAAAGAAGTTAAGACCCACAAAGGACCTAGAATTTTGCTAGCCATGAGAAAAAAAAATGCTCAATAAATATTCAGAATAACGCCACAGAGCCCTGTGAAGGTGGATGGAGCCTTTTCTTCCTCCAGGCCTGGCTGGTCTGAGCTCACACACACAAGCCCTGGTTACCACATCCCAGCTCTTCTGTCCCCTCAGATAGTCCCAGATGGGTTTGCTCTGTGTGGTTTAATTAAAGCCACTGCTGCCAGGTGTCAGATTGTCTGAGAGGGGGTCCTGGAAGACCTCCTGGGAGTGTTCCCCTCCTCCTAACTACCTGCATCAAGCCTGAGTTCTAGCAGATGTTGCCTGGAAACAAGATGCTGGAATGCTCAAGAGTTCAGGTTCTGGTGCCAGAGAGAAGCCTGCCTTTGACCCTTCGGAACTGTGAGTGTGACTTCATCTCTCTCAGGCTGTTCCTCAACTATAAATAGCAAAGCACACAGTAGCTACTTATAGCTGTGTGCAATTGTGTCTGATTCTTTGAGACCCTATGGACTGTCACCTGCCAAACTCCTCTGTCCATGGGATTCTCCAGGAAAGAATACTGGAGCAGGTTGCCACACCCTCCTCCAGGGAATCTTTCTGGGGATTTCCCAGGGATTGAACCTGTGTCTCTTAGGTCTCCTGCATTGGCAGGCAGGTTCTTTACCACTAGCGCCACCTGGGACGCCCACCTAGTCTATAGCAGGTCCTTATGGAAAACGTTGGTTACTTACCTCTGTAGAGTCCATTCCCCTTTCTTCTCATTTCTGTTTGAGAACCCCTTCCTGCTCTTTGGTCAGTGTAATGGGGGGCATCTCCCAGGCCTTGGCCACAGCAATTGGTTCAGGGTCTGTGACCAAAATAGTCCAAGCAGGCACTCCTAATGCCATTATGCCTCTGCAGTGACCTGGGCATGAAGCCAACACTAAAGGATGCTGAGCAAAAAACAATAGAAATTCGCCTTAATGACATCATTGGAGTCCTTACATCCTGTCTACCTGGAGCTCCAGCCTGGGCTTTCCAGTCCAGTCAATCCCCTTTTTTTGTGATCCAGTTTGCCAGCAACCAAAGGAGTCAACTGATACAGACAAGACATGAGGATGGTGCGCCCCTCACATGGGCTGCATGCCGTTTATCCCTCAGGCCTCACTTGATTTTGTGGTGCACAAAATCAGGCCTGGTTCCCTATACTAGGGGCTCTGATGGAGTCCAAACTCATTTATTTCAGAGAGTTTTTGTTCTGATGTGCTATGTCACATTAGTCCTGTCCAACTCTTTGCCTATGGATCCTATGGACTGTAGCCTGCCAGCCTCCTCTGTCCATGGGATTTCCCAGGCAAGAATACTGGGATGGGGTGCCATTTCCTCCTCCAGGGGGTCTCCCCGACCCGAGGAGTGAATCCACATCTCTTATGTCTCCTTCATTGGCAGGTTGCTGGTGCTGCTGCTAAGTCACTTCAGTCGTGTCCGACTCTGTGCAACCCATAGATGGCAGCCCACCAGGCTCCCTCATCCCTGGGATTCTCCAGGCAAGAACACTGGAGTGGGTTGCCATTTCCTTCTCCAGTGCATGAAAGTGAAAAGTAAAAGTGAAGTCGCTCAGTCGTGTCCGACCCTCAGCGACCCCATGGACTGCAGCCTACCAGGGTCCTCCATCCATGGGGTTTTCCAGGCAAGAGTACTGGAGTGGGATGCCATTGCCTTCTCCCATTGGCAGGTTGGTACCTTCTAATTACGGGCTTTAGCAAGCCCCTCTGCAAAAAGTTGTGCTTTGTGCTCCATGAGAATTTAGGGCCCATCCTCAATGATGTTCCTATTTTCAATGATCCAGACTCTGATACCTATCTTCAGTTGTTGCCTCTAGAGAGCTAATGAGCAGGCAATATGGGAGCAGGGAGATCCCACCGTGCTGGACATGTATCTCCGTGCTCCTCATCCCACCCCACTGTTCAGAGTTTCCCACTGGTCTGGCCTTCAAGTGATGCAGAGCTGGGACCTGAACACAGATCTCTCCAAATGGAAGGTTAAACTGTGAGGGGAAAGGCAGGTGTCCTGCAGGGTGAGTGAGGGAGAGCTGCAGTGTTGGGGAGTCTTCCCAGAGGAAGCAGTGCAGGAGGCAGCTGGGAAATGGCCCCACAGCACAGAAAGGGAAGGAATATGGCACAGCATAGGGCATGGAGATGGGAACATGGGTAGGATTTTGAGCAACCATACAGAGAGAGGCTCTAGAGAATCCTGTAGAGTCCACCTCCCTTCTCTCTTACTGCCCCATCCCCACATTCCCTGCAGGGTTAGGTCCCACTCCCTCTCACCTGGATAGCTGCTCTAGACACCTCACAGGACTCCCTGCCTCCTGTCTGGTCTTCTAGTCCACACTCTATCAGCAGCAATCCATTCACCCATCTGACCATTCATGCATTCGTTCACCCATCAAATATTCCCGAGGGGCAGAGTCTGTGTCATGTAGGGCCTTGTGGCTGGAGCTTCTCCACCTGGCTGACCTTGCCTCTCCTCAGGCTTTCTTGGAAGGATGGCCCCATCCCCCACCCTGAGGTTGTGTTTCCTCCCAACATTTATTACAAGACATCAGATGTTTGGACTATAAGTTCCTGGGAAATGTTCTTACAAGGTACAAAAGCAGGATCCTGAGGTCTCACAGCTTGGGTTAGAACCCCAGCTACAGCATTCTCCAGTCACGTAATTCCAGGAGAGATCTTCGTCTCACTGAGCCTCAATTTCCACACCTGTAAAGTGGGGATAATAGCGTCCTCCTTCAAGGATGAAGTGAGGGAATCCACAGAACATACGCAGGGAGGCTCTTTGAGAGGTAGAGCACGCCTGGTCACTGGGATCCCCGGTATTTCGCTCATTCTTAGATAAGAATCGGAGAAGGCAATGGCAACCCACTCCAGTACTCTTGCTTGGAAAATCCCATGGACGGAGGATCCTGGAAGGCTGCAGTCCATGGGGTCGCTGAGGGTCGGACACGACTGAGCGACTTCACTTTTACTTTTCACTTTCATGCATTGGAGAAGGAAATGGCAACCCACTCCAGTGTTCTTGCCTGGAGAATCCCAGGGACAGGGGAGCCTGGTGGGCTGCTGTCTATGGGGTCACACAGAGTCGGACATGACTGAAGCGACTTAGCATAGCATAGCATAGATAACAACGGGCAGGTGGAGTGGATCCTGGGGCCTCCGTCTGAATCCCTTCGGCCACCCTTTCTGGCTGATGGGAATCATCTGCTGATGACTCACAGCTGGGAACTGCCTTGTCCACGCTTTCCTGGGGGCAGTCCCTGGCAATGTGTAATACAAATATTCGATTCTACCCTTAGCTGGGGGCAACTCTGAAGGGTCATCTCAGTGCCAGAGCTCCTTGTGGGATCAGCTGAGATTTTTATCACCTCCACCATGCATCAGCTTTTCTGTCACCCCAGTCCTGTCTTCCTTGCTGTCTCAAGGTAGTAAGTATCCTGAGAGCTCTCGTAAATAAACCCTTGGACACTGATACTCACCTCGGGAACCAGTGGAAAGCGTAGCTGTGGCAGGGGTTCCTAGGCAGGAACCTGGGAGGGTGGGAGATGGAAAGGAAGGCCAGAAGAGGAGGGTGGGGCCCTGGCCAGGGGAAAGCCAGATGATCCAGTTCTGGGTCTCTAGAATGTTCTAACCTTCTGCCCTGTTTTCATGGCCCACCTTGTTCCTTGGTGACTGATAACAGTGGTTGGGGGTGTAGGCTTTGGGGTCCTCCCTTGAGTTTGAGTCCCATTTCTGCTTCTGACCCTCTGTGGGATTTGGGGAAAGTCCTTTCACTTCTTCAAGCCTCAGTGGTGCCAACTGTATATTAAGACTGGAGGGGGAGAATCAACAAAGGACACTCTGGAGCTCTTAGCACAGTGCCTGGGAAACAGGGAGCATAAATGCTATGTCTTATGCAATCCCTCCTAAAGTAGTTTACAAATCAGCCTGCCTGGGTGAGGTCACCATTTTCACATTCCTCTCTAAGGCTTTCTTCTCTGCAACTTCCATAACTGACAAGTTTCCCAAGACTTTCCAGAAGTCACAGAAGATGTGTCCATTTGGGAAGTTTCATTCTATGCCCATAACATTCTATGTTCCATAATAGCCGATAGAATATCCAGTGAGAATGGCTCATTGGGACTGAGATTTACTGTGTGCCAGGCAGGGCTCTAAGAGCTCTGTGGGAATTGAACTTTCACAGTCACCTTGTGACGTGGGTATTACATCAAAAGATAAAGAAACTGAGGCTCAGGGAGGTTAAGTAATGGGATCACATAGCAAGCAAGTGGAGGCTGCGGTAATGGCTAAGAGGAAGGCAGACTGGATTGGATTAGAACCCATGGTCTCTGGCTCCAATCTTTATTAGTGGTTTGCTCTTGGGTAAATTAGTCTTTAACTTTGCTCTGCCCCAGTTTCTTTATCAAATAAAGATGATAACATCCCTATTTCACTGATCTTTGATATTAAATAATACCTATATGGTGCCTGGTCCATATTATACATGTATTATTTTTATTCACCCTACACCATATGCTGGGCACCTACCATAGGAAAGGTACTGTTCTAGGTGCTTGGGGGCGGAGCAGTGAATAAACAGACACAGCTCCTGCCCCGTAGCTCAGACGTTCTGGAAGTAAGTGTTAGTCGCTCAGTCATGACTGACTCTTTGCACCCCCATGGACTGTACCCCTTCAGACTCCTCTGTCCTCAGGATTTACCCAGGCAAGAATACCAGAGTGGATTGCCATTTCCTTCTCCAAGGGATCTTCCCAACTCCAGGGATCGAACCTGGGGCATTATAGGCAGATGCTTTACTGACTGAGCCACCAGGGAAGCTGTAGCAAAGTCCTAGAGGTTTGTATTCAAGCCCCAGCTCATCCAAGCCATAGCTGATTTTTCCAGGCAGGCTGATCTCTTTCCTCCCACTTGATTAATGCCAAGAGGCAAACATGTAACACTTAATACTTTAACACACACCATCCAGCGTTGGTTATTGATGTTTCCAGCAATCTGTGTTGCACTGGGCTTCAGGCCTGGGTGCCTTGGGTGAGTGCCAGGGCATCGGTGGGCAACTGGTTTCACCACTTACTTAATTTGCTCACTTGTTCATTCATAATGAATTTATTTGCTGAACAAGTATTTCTCAAGCCCCATGCCAGGTGCTAGGTCAGGTACTGGGATCCACCATCAGGATGGGCTTCCTGGACTGGAGGTGCTCATGGTCTCATGGGGAGAACAGATGAGAACAATCCATGCCAACAAATAAAGGTAAAATAGATAGTGGTGACATCTGTGAAGGAAACAGGGGATGAGAGATGATAGATGTTAGAGAAATCCTGTTTTCTCAGGGGTAGTCAGGGAAGGTTCCCTGGAGGAAGTGGCCGTCAAGTTAAAGAAGATGAAGGAGCAGCCATGTGGAAGAGAGAAGAGAAGGGTGTTCCAGGCATGGGGAACATTAGGTGCAAAGCCCTGAGGTGGGTTTGACATGTCTGGACCCGAAAAGAAGACAGCATGGTGATAGTGGGGCCAGTTAGGGGCTAGGAGTGGAAGATGGGGCCAGGGCACCTCATCAGCCATATTGAAGACTTTGGTTTTCACTTAGAGTGTTAAAGGAAACCACTGGGAGGTGTCAAGTGGGAAAATGAGAAGATCCTTGGGCTACCAGGAGCCATGGAGAAGCTGGAGGCCAAATGCTCTAGGCAGGTGCTTTAGGCATCTAGGCAAGAGATCCTGGACATGGTCTGCTTTCCCCACACCTGATGCTTTAATCACTGTGTTTGCAAATACTTTGTGACTGGAACTCATTACCTTGGAACATAATCCCTTTCATTGTTGGATAGCTTGAGGTGAAGGAACATGGTCCCTTTGATCAGTGAGTCTCAAACATTTTTGGTCTTGAGATCCCTTTATACCCTTAAAAACTGAGGACCCCAAAAGAGCGTGGATTATTCATGTGGATTATATCTAGAACCAGGACAAGGGGTAGTTAAATGAGTATAAAATTTAAGGGATGCTAAAAATCTCAGTAATCATGATAAATATTTTCATGCAATAATTTGAAAAATTCATATTGGAGCCTGAATCAAAAGGGAAAGTCAATAATATTGATCTTTATTGAAAACTGGTATTTTTTTCCATGAGTTTTTGCGTTAATATTTTTTGTTTGTTTTTGCTATCACATGCCACATCAACTTTGAAGAATTCCACTAACAGTGATAAGGATAAATGATGTCTCAGCATGGGAAAAATAATTTTGACCTTATAGACCCCCTGGAATGGTCTCGGGACTCCAGAGAGTCCAGAGAACCGATGCTTTTGATAGAACCAAAATTTCCAGATGGTTTCTACCCTTGGTCTTAGGTCTACTCCCAAGAATTCTCTCTGCCTTCAAGGGAGCAGCACCTGGGAGGCTAAGCTATAGAATTTAGGCTTCCTCTCCATCTACTCTGGGCATCCCCAGTGGCTCAGCTGTGAAGAATATTCCTGCAATTCAGGAGACACAGGAGATGTGGTTCAGTCCCTGAGTTGGGAAGATCCCCTGGAGAAGGAAATGACAGTCCACTCCAGTATTCTCGCCTGGAGGATCCCATGGAATGAGGAACCTGGTGGGCTATAGTCCACAGGGTCACAAAGAGTTGGACAGGACTGAGAAAAGCACACACTCCATCTGCTTCAGGCTAAAGATCTCCCAGAGCTTTCCACTCACCTCTCCCCATCCCTCCACTGGACAAGTCCCATTTGGCTGATGGCACTGAAAGATCAAGGGCATCCAGCTATGTTACCAGGGATGGCCTGAGCAGCATGGAACCTGGGAAAGCCTATCACTCCCTGTCTGGGGACACTCCATCTCTATTGCTGTCCCTGGGGTCTGTCCATGAATCCTGCCCCTCCTTTATCCTGCTTTGGTGATATTTGAGTGTTCAATATCTCTATGGGTTCCCTCTGGGCTTCTGGAGAGCAAGCAACCCACCAAGAAACAGAATGCAGGCAAAGAAAACTTCTAACATATTAAGTTGGCTTCTAGGAGGCCAACTTCTGAAAATTCAATTTGTCAGCAGTATAAACAGGATATCAAGCCTGGCGAAGGCAGGCTCCCAGGGAAACATCTGATGGGGAAGAAAGCGGGCAGCAACCTGCAGGGTAAGTGGTACCGTGGGCACATTCCTCGGCAGCACTGAAACCCACAGCTAATCACAAACAGATCGCTGCCCGCCCTGGGCCCCGCTTTGTTCACTCAGATTTCTCTCTCTAACACCAACACTTGGTCCACCAGACTCTGCCTCTCTTGGATACCTCCGTTTCCCTCTGTGGACCTCAGTATCCCTGTCTGCCATGGAAGAGGGTCTGCAACCCAGGGTTCTCTCTGTTGGCCTGATACACCAGAATCCAAACCTCTCTGATTCAAAGCCCCCAAGAGCCTAGAATTCCAGGGTTATAAAATGCCTGAATTTTCTGACCCCAGAATTTGACAAGTCAATGATGGTAGATTCTCCAATGCTGCACAGTTTTAAGATTCAATGGCTGTATAAGTCTGCCCATGTAGCTTTCTATGATTCTGAGTCTCAGTGATTTTAAGTGCAGTGGGCTCTACAGCCTGATGGCCTTGGATCATCTACTGCTAGCCCCACCCCTAGTGACCTTGGGCAAAATTCATGACCTTCTGTGTTTTCAGTTTCCACATATGTAAAGTAAGGAGTACAGTAGCTATGATCTCATGGAGGGGTTGTGAGGACTAAATGAGTTAATTGTTGTAAACAGTATCTGGAGCATGGTAAGAACTCAGTTTTGCTCCTATAATTATTCTAGACTCAACAATTTCTACAGCCTCAGAATTTGAGATGGGTATTTCTGGGTCTCCAAGGCTCCAAGTTTGAAATTCAAAAAATCCGTTGTTCAAAAATTCAGTGATACACTGATTCTGGAGGCTGGCTCTGGACATATGTTTCAGTGTCCCTGCCCCAAGGATCGAGGGATTTACCAGGGCAAGCTGAAGACCTGGATGGTGGGCTTGACCCTGGTACTCTCAGCCACCAACCCAAAGCGCGTGACAAGCTTGGGACTTGCAAACTCTGAGAAGTGCCCTCTTCTGCCCTCAATACACACGTAGCCCTGGAGATAACCTGCCTTCTGGCCAAAGATTCATTGAACTTGACTAATTTCCTGAAATCCATGGGACACAGAAAAATAGTTTCCCCCACCCCAACTCTCATAACTTGGAAATTCTTTTCTCAAAAATCTACTGTAGCTCCCTGCTATCTTTCAAATCCAGTTCTACCTCTCAGCTTGGCTTCTTGGGCCCCTTTATACCTGTCTGCTTCAAGGTAAGTTGAGGTCATCTGGGTGGGGAAGGGAGAACTGGGATGGTTCTTTTGGAAGTTACTTCGAGGTCCATACACCTTCGTTCATTTGTTCACTCCACAAATATTTATTAGACATTTACTATATGCTAAACTCTGCTCTAGACCCTGGGAACACAAAATAAATAAAACCAATAAGCTATCTGCTTTTGGGAGATCGCAAAACTCACTTCCGGCCCCACTCACTGTAGAGCACTACGCTCGCGGGGATGATAAAAGCGTAGGCCATTTCCTGATTGCAGAAGTCTGGACCAACTCTCCATGCCACATTTGTAAAATGGGCCAATAACACCACCTACCGTGTAAGATTTCTGTAAAGATTAAAAAAGATAGTGACGGTGAAAACTCAGCACAGTGTCCAGCACAGAGTAAGTCCACAATCCATGGAAGCTGCTGCTGTTGTTTGATTTCTACCCCCAGCTCCCTTCAGAGCACTTAACTTGTGGGTTAAAAACCAGACAGGCCTGGGCTCACATCCTGAGATGTAAAAAAAGGATACCACAGAGCCTATTTCCCAGGACTAGTTGCCTGGGATGCTGGGCATACCCAGCCAAAGTGCAGATTTTAATAGGATGTATTTTCACTTCCCTCCAGCTCTCTCTGAGAAGTCATGCCAACCAACCTCACTATCTGCGTAGCTCTCACATGCACACACCTGACAACTTTCCCCTCTGGGCCCTTGTCCTCCCTGGAGGGGCCTGAAGAAAGTCTGCTCTAAGGATAGGCTGAGACTTTGGGATATGATAAACAGGTAATAGGGAGCCAAGGCTGGGATGGAGAGAGAAAGAGGCTCCAGATGAAGGGCATCCCTTATCTTCCAGCAGCTACTCTGGACCCTTTGCATCTTGTCCTCACAGCTGCCAGGGGCTCCCGCCAAATGCCATGAGTTCCTGCTGTGTTTGGGGTTAGGTTATTTTTTCATTAAGTTTGCAATTATTAAAAAGAAAAAAAAAAATGCAAGTCAAATTGTGACGTGCTGAGCTGCGCAGGCTGGAGGTTAAAGCTTTTTCCCTGCCTGCGGCCCGCTGGGCCCCCACCCTATTCTGCGTAAAGGGGAACATTTTTGGGAAAATAAACAGACCTTGCTCCTTTGGGGACTTTATGAACCTGCCTTTACCCCACCCCATATCCCACTCCATTAGCAGGCTTGGTCGCTCTCCCTGGTAATTAAAGAGGAAACTAGTTTCCAGGGCAATTTCAGCTCTGGCCTGGCCTGTGCCCACATCCTTAGGAGGGAGGCCATGGTGATGGGCTGGCTGGGCAGCTGGTGGCCTCAGAGGTAACAATTTTCCTCGAGATGGAATCCATTCCCCTGAATAAAGGGACTTTGTGTTCTTTCTCATAGTCCCCTGGCTTCTAAGGAGGGAGTTACTAGAGAAGAAACAGCTGTGTTTCCCAAGAGCAGGGACCACCACGGCAAACAGCTCAGGACCCACTGCCTGGACCACCAGACTCTCTCATTGCCCCTCGGCCTCTGTGTGTGTCCTCCGAGCTGTGGGCTTCTGATAAAAACCTGGAACTTGTTCATCTGCTCAGTCATTCGTGCATTCAACAGCTCTTTGTTGAGTATCTACTAATACGCCAGGCCCTGTTCTAGGCACTGGGCATACAGAAGTGCAAACATCTCCTGCCATCATGGCACTCACATTCCAGTGGGGGCAGATAGACAGTAAAGATGAAGAAGTCAATGTTTAATCCATTGCCAGGCAGTCAGGCGAGGACAAATAGAGCAGAGGTAGGAGGTAAAAATGATGGGTGGGCAGAAGTTCCCTTTGAGGGGATATCTAAGCAGAAACCTCCAAGGTCAATGCCATAGCAGGGATAGACTGGCCTTACATCTCAACCTCTCTTTTCCACCTCTGGGCTTTTGCCAAGGCTTCCTGAGACTGCCCCTCTCTCTGCCCTCTGCCCAGCCAGCAATGACTTATCTGTGCTTTCCTTAATATATAATTTGCTATTTCATTAACTATATCAAATGCATTTGTAAAAGCAGAACATTAAGCCATCTAGGCTATAATACAGGTTGTCTAGCAATATGCATGAAACTCACATTGCTGATGCACAGTATAATGGTGTTTTAATATTAAAAACTCTAATGAAATGATATTTTAAGATGCTGAACTAAATAAAGGCATTTCTACTCCCCTTATCTTATTAAAAATATCTCCCCAAGACAAGAACAATAAACAAAAATACAAACTCTGTCTTTGAGAAAACTAGGAGATACTGTAACACTTAAGTACAATATTCAAAGAAGAGAAGTAGATAAAGAAATGGCCAGTGACTTAGATCAATCCAGATAAGCACCATAATGAAGAAGCCAACCTCATTTCCCTTTCATGGCTAATTCTCCCATCATCTGCTGTCATTGCAAAGGATAACCACTAACCTGACTCCAAAAAGCACAGATTAGTGTTGCCGGTTCTTGCACATCACAGAAATGAAATCTTTCGATATGAACTTTTTAATGTCTAGTTTCTTTTGCTGAACAAAATGATTTTAAGATTAATCCCTGTCATTGCACATATCAGTAGTTTATTCTTTTTTACTGCTATGTAATATGTACGGATGTGAGAGTTGGACTATAAAGAAAGCTGAGCACCGAAGAATTGATGCTTTTGAACTGTGGTCTTGGAGAAGACTCTTGAGAGTCCCTTGGACTGCAAGGAGATCCAACCAGTCCATCCTAAAGGAAATCTGTTCTGGATATTCATTGGAAGGACTGATGCTGAAGCTGAAACTCCAATATTTTGGCCACCTGATGCAAAGAACTGATTCACTGGAAAAGACCCTGATGATGGGAAAGACTGAAGGCAGGAGGAGAAGGGGGCGACAGAGGATGAGATGGTTGGATGACATCACCAACACAATGGACATGAGTTTGACTAAGCTCTGGGAGTTGGTGATGGACAGGGAGGCCTGGCGTGCTGCAGTCCATGGGGTCATGAAGAGTCAGACATGACTGAGTGACTGAACTGAACTGATGTAATATTCCATTATGTATAGAATAGTACAGATATATCACAATTCATTTATCTATCTCTTATGAATGGACATTGGTGGTGTTTCTTGTGTTCTGCTATTATGAATAGAGTTACTGTGAACATCTTTATTATGAATAAAAATACATGTACACAATCGTTTTGTGAATATGTGTTCATTTCTCTTGGGTAAATACCAAGGAGTGAAGCTACTTGGTCATTAGGTAAGTTTGTGTTCAGTTTCAGTAGCTACTGGTCAACACTTTTCAAAGTAATTATACTAATTTAGACTCTTACCATCAGAATATGAGAGTTTCAGTCATTCCATGTCCTCACCAACACTTTGTATCGTTAGTCTTTTAAACTTTAGCCATTCTGGTGGGTATGAGATTATATCACATTGCAGCTTTAATTTGCATTTCTGTGATGAATAATGATGTTAAGCACATCTTTATGCTCTTATTGGATACTTAGATCTCCTCTTTTTGTGGGGTTCCTATTCAGGTTTTGTCCCATTTTTTAAAAAATGGGTTGTTCATCTATCATTGATATATATGAGTCTTGTACTGGAGAGTTATTTCAAATATCTTCTCCAAGTACATGGATTGTTTTTTTGTTCTCTTAATGATTATTTTGATAAACAAAATACTTGTTTGTCAATTTTCTGTGTAAGGTATATGACAATTGCCAGGATTATTAAAATATTTTTATAAAATGCTTTCTTCTAAAAAAAAAAAGATTCATTAGGTCCAAAGGGATTTATTATTATCACACAAAATAAGAAATCTGTGGTACTAGGGTTAGCTCATTATCAAACTCTTTTGATCCTTCAGTAATATTGTGAGATGTTCCCTCACAGCCACAAGATGGCTGCAACAGCTCCAAGCATCACATCCTCACCTGACAATACCCAAAAGCAGGAAGAAGCAGGGTGGGGGAGATAAGTATATAGAGAGGGAAGAAACCCTTTCCCAGAAACTCTCAGCTGACTCTTTCTTTTGTCTTGTTGGCCACCAGGTCACATGACCACACTTCACTAAAAGAGAGGTTTGGAAAGTATCTGTCATTTTTAGCCTCTAACAAAAGAGGTGGACTCTGCCAGCATGGGAGAAGGAAAATAGGAGAGGGGTAATGTCAGAATAAATACAGTATCTGCCACAGAGATTCAGTGGCAAACAGACCACTTAACTCAAAGTAGGGTGACCAAGTGCCCTGGTTTGCCCAGGAAATGATATTTTAGGACTAAAACTCAGAAAGTCCTGGGCAAACCAGAACAAATAAGTCACCCTACACCCAGGCACTTTCACCTGGTCTGAAGTCATGGGTAGATTAGACCTTGTTTCAAACCTGGATGGAGAGTCATTCAGATAAGGTGCTGGGAAGGGAGTGTCAATTTGCCTGCTTTCAATTTCCACCAACCTTAGACTCCAGCCCCTGCTATTCCACTATTAGCTATACTCTAGCCTGGCGCTATGACTATAAGCAATAATGAGTGCCTACTATGTGCGGGGCTCTGTGCGAAGTGCTGGAAATTCTGAAATGAATCAGATGCAGTTTTTACCCAGAGAAATTCCCAGACCAAGAGGGAAGACTGTCAGGTAAATAGTCATAATTCAGCGCAGTGATGGAGGAGCGTGCTGGGAGGGAAATGCAGTCTGGCAGGCCTTCCTAGGGGAGATAGTGACCCTCAGAAAGGTACAGGAGCCTGCCAGGTCGGGGAGGAGTGGGTAAATCAGGAATGAGCACTGTCCTGTTTGCCACTTCTTATAAAGACTCTGGTTAGCTCATTCTTTTGAATTTTACTTTTCCTTTAATAAAAGTGCATTTCCCTCTTAATGAGAATGTTTCCCCTGTGTGTGCAGGGCTCCCTGCAAAGCCTTTTCACACCCACTCTTATTTGATCTTCATGTTGGCATTAAGAGGATGCAGAGCTGATTATTCTCATTTTATTGAGAGGAAAACTCAGGCCCAGAGAGAAGAAATCACCTGTCCAAAGTCACAGAGCTATGAAGTGCCAGAGTGGACATGTCAACACAGCTCCATTTTCTCCAGGTGCCTGTCTACAGCCAGGACTGAGGCTGCCCTAGTGCTTGGGGAGGGCAGATCTCCCCATGGCAGGTCCCTCCAAGAGCTCTGCAGTGTCCTCGGCAGAAGCATCCCTAGAGGTGATGGGAGATGATGTCCAGACGTGGTTCCAACACCTTCCCTTTAAACACAAGCCAGTCACAAGAAAGGCCTCCCCTGTCCCCACTTCTGGAGCCTGGGTTAGCCTCCTTAGAAACAGAGTGTCCCTCTGTCCTCTCAGAGATATGGTGGTTTTGGAGGTTCAGTGGGGAGAGCAGTGCAGTCCCGTGGGGTCTGGCAAAGTCACTGATGTGACCAGTCACTGCCAGACAGCATCAAAAGGAACACACCCCAGGGAAGTATGAGCTGGCTCCAGGCTGTTCACAGTCTCCTGGGAGTGGTTACCTGCATCAGTAGGGTCTGTGAAGTGAGAACAGAGGACAGCCCTTCTCCCTCCAAATCCAAACCCTGAAAGCCTTTTGCAATCACCATGCAAATGAAGTGTCACAGGCCTCAGACCTCACAAAGAACCAGCATGAATTCACTCATTCATTCATTCTGTCATCTATCCTATAGCTATTTTTTGATCACCTTACCTCAATAAAGAGCCTCTCAACGTAAGTGGAGCCCAATGTACCCATCTCTTCTTTTAAGATAGGGTACTACTCTTGGAGCAGAGATCTAAGGCTAAAACACCTTGAAAATTTTCCTCCCCTGGGGCCACTCCGTGTACCAGTATGGAAAGGTAGTGGTGGGGAGGTGGTGTGGAACAGTCTGGAGCAATAAGGGTACCACTGGGAGCCTGAGGCCAGCACAATGCTGGGAGGGTGGTCCTCCTTCTGGAACACTGTTCAACATCCGGAGGATGCAATGGATAGAAGGACCACCCCCAGGTGGGGGACGGGGTATGGTTAGGGGGTAATAATTGTAGAACTTGTGGCTATAATCTTAGCCTAGCCCACTTCTGACTGGCAGCCTATAACAGCAGAAGTCCCCTGGGAATGGCAAGAGGCATTTCTCTGCCCCTTGCTGCAGCCAAGAATGCCTCTGACTGTTATCAGGGAGGGCAAGGCAAACCAGGCTCATCCCTGGGCCTGAGACCCAGATGAATCCTGGGAAAGCAATCCTACTTGGAGGTGCTAGAGAAACAAAAATTAAAAAGAAAAAAAAATTATTACCATCATGGTGGATCAAAAGCTATAGGGCTAAGCTCAACTATTTGGTTTTTTTAAAATAAAGTAAAATTGAAATTAAAATCTAAATTTAAGAAAAGAAAATCATTATCAAAATTTAATAAAATGGCAATTCAATGGTTCCTAAACACAGGAGCAAATGCTTCCCATCACTCCCAATGAAGAAATTTATCCTTGAAATGTGTGTTTGACAAGGACAGCTGTTTAATAAAGATATTAAAGTATATCCCTAAAAGCTAATCACAAAAGAAAAGTAATGTCTTTACAGTGGAGAAACAATACCACCTTAACCAAGTCATCAAAGTTAACACAAACAAAGGGACAAATTGATACCATGTGCCTCCTGATGCAACACAGGAGGAAGGACATAGCATCACTTCTAAGTCATTCCACTGAAGAGGCATAACCTGAGTCCAATCAAGAGAAACAGAACAAAAACCCAAGTGAGTGATGTAATACCCATAAAGCAACATACTTACATTCTTCAAAAATGTCAAAGTCATAAAAGACAAAGAAAGGTCAGAAACGATTCCAGATTAAAGAAGACTAAACAGACACAACAACTAATACAATAGGTGATCCTGGGCTGCATCTTGCATTGAAAAAAAAAAATCTGTAAAGGACATTATTGGGACAGTTGACAAAATTAGAATACAGAGGACAAATTACATGAAAAGTATTGGGCGACTCGCTGGTGGGGAACAGGCTGCTGCACTGATTGGAGGGTCAGGCCATTTGGCAACATTTAACAGGTTACAAGAGGCACCTATTACCTCTGCTGCACTGACTCTACTTCTAAGAGTTTATTCTGCACATGCTCATAATGAGCATGTGAAAACTTTGAGTGAAAACACAAGAAAGAAGCTAAAAAGAGTTGCTGCTTCCTGGAAGGGGAACTGAGGGGTTAGGGGACAAGTATACACGTTCCCCAGTAAACCCTTTTGTACTGTCTGTGTTGGTACAGCATACGTCTGTTAAATATTCAGAAAAGAAGAAAGAGGAGAATGAAGAAGAGAAGGAGGAGAAGAAAGAGGAGGAGGAAGTAGAAGAAGGACAGGCGGCGACGGCGAAGGAGAGAAAGAAAATGAGAAGAAAAGAAGAGAAAACGAAGGAAGTAAGAAAAGAGGGGAGGGAGGAGAACAGTTAATAAAAATTCTTAAAGAACCCAGAGGGATGGTATGGGGAGGGAGGAGGGTTCAGGATGGGGAACACATGTATACCTGTGACAGATTCATTTTGATATATGGCAAAACCAATACATTATTGTTAAGTTAAAAATAAATAAATAAATAAAATGGAAAAAAAAAGAAAAAATTTTTTCAAATATTGTCTGCTTATGCCTGCTTTCCCCATGCCACCACCTTGCCTGGCCTGCAGGACTTTTTTTGCATTTTGCACCAGGGTCCCTGAACTCCCAATCTCCCCCAATCCATGCCCACCCAGTCTCCCCGGGTGCCGGCATCTGTGCGGCCCTGTGCCTCTTGGTTAGCAAGTCTTCATCGTTTTCTTGGCTGCCCATTTCGCTGCTGCTGCTAAGTCGCTTCAGTCGTGTCCGACTCTGTGCAACCCCATAGACAGAAGCTCACCAGGCTCCCCTGTCCCTGGGATTCTCCAGGCAAGAATACTATTGTGCATTTAGGTTAGTTCCAACTTTTGCCATTTAACAATGCCATTTAACAGAACATTCTTCGATCCATTCCTTTGAGAATTTGTGTGTTTCTGTTGAGAAGACGGCCAAAGGAGGAATTTCTGAATCAGTGAATGAGGCTTTAAAATCGAATGGATGCTGCCAGATCACCTTCCAAAATATGCTACACTAATTTACATGCTGTCCGTTCATTCATGTCACTTGCTCATGCTCTTTGCTAAATATTTATTGAGCACCTATGACTCTGTTCTGGGATATTGTTCTATGTGCTGGGGATTTAACAGTGAAAAGGCAATAGTCATTCTCATGGAACTCACAGTCTGGTCGGGGAAACTGTCCCAAACAGATAAACACATAAATATACAATACGTCAAATGATGTTGTTGTTGTTCAGTCATTCAGTCATGTCCAACTCTGTGCAACCCCATGGACTGTTAGCACACCAGGCTTCCTTGTCCTTCTCCATCTCCTGGAGCTTGCTCAAACTCATATCCATTGAGTCAGTGATGCCATCCAGCCATCTCGTTCTCTAAAAGAAAACAGAGGTGTCTGAGCTGGTCCATTGCCTCATGCCCTCAACATTTTGATGGTTTTTGCTGATTTGACGGGTATTTTATCTGTTGTGAATTCTGCTGTGAATTGGTTCTTTACTCCCCTTTGCCCATTTTATGATGATGTGTTTTCTTCTTACAGACTTGAATGAAGTTTTTATTTATTATGGATTTCAATCCTCTGATTTATATATATTGCAACTATTAATATTTTTTCCAGCCTGTTACTTGTCTTTTCTCTCTGATCATGGTGTTTCACAAAGTCTTTATAATTGGGGAAAACAGGAAATTTAGTCTAAATTTTTATTCCAGGAAAAGTTGGTCTTCTGCTCAGGAACTGGCTTTGGGGTTTCCCCACTATGAAACCATGTAACCATGCTTTTCTTTCTTCACTTTGACTGTAAGAAAGCTCAGAACAAACTGCTAGTCACTTCTGACATCTGTTCAGAACCTCACAGCACTCATTCAGGAACTTGGTCTCATCCTTGAGCTCACATTCTTTTTCCTTCTCTCAATTTCATTACCTGTTTTACTCATCTTCTGGTTTTATAATATCTATAGTTCAGTTCAGTCACTCAGTCATGTCCAACTCTTTGTGACACCATGGACTGCGGCACACTAGGCTTCCCTGTCCATCACCAATTCCCAGAGCTTGCTCAAACTCATGTCCATCTATTTGGTGATGCCATCCAACCATCTCATCCTCTGTCATACCCTTCTCCTCCCACCTTCAATCTTTCCCATCATCAGAGTCTTTTCCAATGAGTCAGTTCTTCGCATCAGGTGGCCAAAGTATTAGAACGTCAGCTTCAGCATCAGTCCTTCCAATGATTATTCAGGACTGATTTAATTTAGGATGGACTGGTTGGATCTCCTTGCAGTCCAAGGAACTCTCAAGAGTCTTCTCCAACACCACAGTTCAAAAGCATCAATTCTTCAGTGCTCAGCTTTCTTTATAGTCCAACTCTCACATCCATACGTGACTACTGGAGAAACCATAGCTTTGACTAGATGGACCTTTGTTGGCAAAGTAATGTCTCTGATTTTTAATATGTTCTCTAGGTTGGTTATAGCTTTTCTTCAAAGGAGCAAGTGTCTTTTAATTTCATGGCTGCAGTCACCATCTGCAGAGATTTTGGAGCCCCCCAAAATAAAGTCTCTTACTGTTTCCATTGTTTCCCCATTCGCCATGAAGTGATGGGACTGAAGGCAATGATCTTAGTTTTCTGAATGTTAAGCTTTAAGCCAACTTTTTCCACTCTCCTCTTTCACTTTCATCAAGAGGCTCTTCAGTTCTTCTTTGCTTTCTGCCATAAGGGTGGTGTCATCTGCATATCTGAGGTTATTGATATTTATCCCAGCAATCTTGATTCCAGCTTGTACTTCATCCAGCCCAGCATTTCTCATGATGTACTCTGCATATAAGTTAAATTAGCAGGGTGACAGTATACAGCCTTGATGTACTCCTTTCCCGATTTGGAACCAGTCTGTTGTTCCATGTCCGGTTCTAACTGTTGCATCTTGACCTGCATACTGATTTCTCAGGAGGCAGGTCAGGTGGTCTGGTATTCCCATCTCTTTAAGAATTTTCAACAGTTTGTTGTGATCCACACAGTCAAAGGCTTTGGCATAGTCAGTAAAGCAGAAATAGATGTTTTTCTAGAATCCTCTTGCTTTTTCTATGATCCAACGGATGTTGGCAATTTGTTCTCTGGTTCCTCTGTCTTTTCTAAATCCAGCTTGAACATCTCCAAGTTCACAGCTCACATACTGTTGAAGCCTGGATTGGAGGACTTTGAGCATTACTTTGCTAGTGTGTGAGATGAGTGCAATTGTGTGGTAGGTTGAACGTTCTTTGGCATTGTCTTTATTTGGGATTGGAATAAAAACTGACCTTTTCTAATCCTGTGGCCACTGCTGAGTTTTCCGAATTTGCTGGCATATTGAATGCAGCACTTTCACAGCATCTTTTAGGATTTGAAAGAGCTCAACTGGAATTCCATCACCTCCACTAGCTTTGTTCTTAGTGATGCTTCCTAAGGCCCACTTGACTTCACATTCCAAGATGTCTGGCTCTAGGTGAGTGATCACATCATCGTGGTTATCTGGGTCATGAAGATCTTTTTTGTATCGTTCTGTGTATTCTTGCCACTTCTTCTTAATATCTTCTGTTTTTGTTAGGTCCATCCATTTCTGTCCTTTATTGTGCCCATCTTTGCATGAAATGTTCCCTTGCTATCTTTAATTTTCTTGAAGAAATCTCTAGTCTTTCCCATTCTGTTGTTTTCCTCCATTTCTTTGCACTGATCATTAAGGAAGGCTTTCTTGTCTCTCCTTGCTAATTTTTGGAACTTTGCATTCAGATAGGTATATCTTTCCTTTTCTCCTCGCCTTTAGCTTCTCTTCTTTTCTCAGCTATTTGTAAGGCCTCCTCAGACAACCATTTGCCTTTTTGCATTTCTTTTGGGGGGGGATGGTCTTGATCATCACTGCCTCCTGTACAATGTCATGAACCTCCATCCATTGTTCTTCAGGCAGTCTGTCTATTAGATCTAATTGCTTGAATCTATTTGTCACTTATATAATCATAAAGGATTTGATTTAGGTCATACCTGAATGGTCTAGTGGTTTTCCCTACTTCAATTTAAGTCTGAATTTGGCAATAAGGAGTTCATGATCTGAGCTACAGTGAGCTCCTGGTCTGTTTTTTTTTTGCTGACTGTATAGAGCTTCTCAATCTTTGGCTGCAAATAATATAATCAATCTGATTTCGGTGTTGACCATCTGGTGATGTCCATGTGTAGTGTCTTCTCCTGTGTTATTGGAAGAGGGTGTTTGCTATGACCAGTGAGTTCTCTTGGCAAAACTCTGTTAGCCTTTGCCCTGCTTCATTCTGTACTCCAAGGCCAAATTTGCCTGTTACTCCAGGTATCTCTTTACTTCCTACTTTTGCATTCCAGTCCCCTATAATGAAAAGGACATCTTTTTGGGGTGTTAGTTCTGAAGGTCTTGTATATCTTTACGGAACTGTTCAACTTCAGCTTTTTCAGCATTACTGGTTGGGGCATAGAGTTGGATTACTATGATATTGAATGGTTTGCCTTGGAAATGAACAGAGATCATTCTGTCATTTTTGAGGCTGCACCCAAGTACTACATTTCAGACTCTTTTGTTGACTATGAGGGCTATTCCATTTCTTTTAAGGGATTCTTGCCCACAGTAGTAGATATAATGATCATCTGAGTTAAATTCACCCATTCCAGTCCATTTTAGTTCACTACTTCCTAAAATGTTGATGTTCACTCTTGTCATCTCCTGTTTGACCACTTCCAATTTGCCTTAATTCATGCATCTAACATTCCAGGTTCCTATGCAATATTGTTCTTTACAGCATCGGACTTTACTTCCATCACCAGTCACATCCGCAACTGGGTGTCATTCTTGCTTTGGTTCCATCTCTTAATATTTGTGAGCTGCCTTAAAATATAATCACAACAAGATGAGGAATAAATAAATGATGTTATTTCCTGCTCATTTCACCACCAATGATGAATCTGAGGCCCAGAGAGGGGCAGTGACTTGAGCAAGGGCTGCCATGAGTCAGCAGAACATCTTAGACCTTCACTCAGCCTCTCCATGTCTACTGCATTCCATTCCCGCTCTAGCTACTTCTAAAGAGGAGGTCTGTCTTGATTTGCCAACTATATCAATCAGAAGTATTTCAGTTCCCCATTTCAGAAGTCTTGTTGAACAAAGGGAATGTAGTGATCCACAAAAAGGTCACATCCAATGGGCTGCGGGTATGGTGAGACGCAGACACATGGACAATATTGGTAGCCCTACCCCTACACTTAGCTTTGCTTGTCTCTGTATCTCTATGGGGTAGCATCATTTTTTTCTGCTTCAGACAAGCTTTGCTCCAGGTGGTATAAATAATGAAACTACAGCCCCAAGACTACACTGCAATAGCCTGAAGAGGGAGATCCTCTCTGTAGCCCCAACAGAAAGAAAAGAGTCCAACTGGCTCCAGTTCTAGTCTAACTAGAAAGCCCTCCTCTTGTAGCCGGAATGACAGGCATTTTGATTGACACCTCCATCCAGACTCCCAGAATTGGAAAAGAGTTCCCCAGAGACAGAGGAAAGGGGGTAAGAAAGCAGGATGGGCAAACCCTGCACTGACCAATGCCTGTTGTCCCAGAGAAGCAGAGATCTCTCCAGCAGGGGAGGAGGGACGCTCATCCCCAAAATGAATCAGCCACTGAATCCCTTTTCTTTAATGGAAGCTCATATTTTCCCTTCCAGCTCTTGTGTTCTCTCCCTCTCTTTGACTATAATCTACCACCATCACCTTCAACAACAGCATTGTTCAGTTCAGTCCTGCTTCCATACTCTGGCTTTTGTGATTTGCAACTCCCAGATGCCCTCTTCTTACCCTTTAACTGAATCTTCGCACTTATTTTCTAGGGCTCCTTCCCAACCCAGGAGATTTTTCCCTCTTGCGAATGAACTTCCCACCCTATCCAAAGACATTTTTACAGCTATGTGCTTGGCTCTATGTGGAGAGATAAAGATGTGCCAGTGTAAGAAGGTACATCTGACTTGATCTGAAATGCCATTTCAGAGGAGCGGCTGAATGGTCTCTGGAAGGCTGTAGTTCATGCTGGAGGAAGAAAACAACATTCCTCCTGTGGTCCCCAAGACTGATGAGTAGACTAAGTGAGAAGAGGAATGGGAACATAAGACAGTGCTGGAAGTCTTTTTCATATGTATGATCTAGTTTGTGCTGTGCTTAGTCACTCAGTCATGTCCAACTCTTTGTGACCCCATGGACAGTAGCCAGGCACCTCTGTCCATGGGGATCCTCCAGGCAAGAATACTGGAGTGGGTTGCCATGCACTCCTTCAGGGGATCTTCTCAATCCATGGATTGAACCCAGGTCTCCCGCACTGCAGGTGGACTCTTTACCATCTGAGCCACCAGGGAAGCCCATCAAAAGTGGAGTGGGTAGCTTATCCCATCTCCAGGGAATCTTCCTGCCCCAGGAATCAAACCAGGGTCTCCTGCATTGCAGGTGGATGCTTTACCAGAGGAGCTACCAGGGAAGCCCGTATGAGCTAGTTTAGCATTTCCCAAATCTCTGCTACCTAAATCTTAATTTACAGACAAAGGAGCTGGTGCTCAAAGAGTGAAGTGGCTCACCCAAGATCAGACACCCAGGGAGCTCAGATTTGAATTGTCCAACTGTCCTGTCCCCTTCCCACCCACTCCCTAATAAACACCCCCCATTATTAAAAGATGACTCACACTACAGAAACGTCTCCTAATTAAATTTGAAAATAGGAAAAGCATTTGGAATGTACTCTGAGGACGCTGGCCTTAGAAGAATTACTGCCATACCAAGAATTTGTTCCCCAGCTATGTAGCAGCTGGATTTTTTTTTTTTATTCCTTGAGCAGAATGCAAGAATCACAGAAGATGACCAGTTTCCACCCTTTACTTCCTTCCTAAGCTCCCTCAAACCCTTTGCACAATAGGGACATAGAAATCAATTGATTGATCAGTTAAGAAATCTATTGATGAACAAATTCCCCTTTAATCAGATGTGCTTATTTGATGGAATTATTACCCCAGAATAGGCACAACTATGTCCTAGGCTCTATGCCCCCAAACACAATGACAATCGGTAGAGAAAATTGGTTTGTTTTATAGCCAACAGTCCAGGAACACATCTGTTGTCAAGCTCCAAGTCAAGTTACTAAAGTTGTGGAGGAAAATATGGGTTCTTTCCCTTTCTTACCGTTCAGAGGTGTAATAAAATAAGCTATTACTCTCCCAGCCTCCTCCTCTCTAAGCTGTGTGACCTGCAGGATGTACCTTCAGAGGGTCTCTTGTTTCCCATCAAGAGAATGGTGGGTTGTGCCAAGTGACTAGGAAGTTGGCCTTCAAAATTGGCCATAAGGCTACAAGTGTCTCTCACGCTGAGTCCAGCACTCAGTAGGAAATCAAGCTAAATTTTTGAAAGATTTAATTGAGTAGAGTTGAAAAAATAGAAATATGGGTGAATTTGGTGCCATCTCCTGGCCATGTGACCTCAAGCAAGCTCATGACCTCTCAGAGCCTCAATTTCCTCTTCTATAAGATGGATTCAGTGACACCAGCTTTGGAAAGTGGTGAAGATGAAATAGGTTGAGAGATGTTAATAGTGTTCAGGAATGGTTAGCCCCTCTCCTTCTTCATCCAATGAAGGACAGTCTCATCTCCTGTGGAAACTGAGGCACAGGACTCAGCTTCCTAGGCACTCGTCTCTGGCACCAGCTCCAGTGGCAGTTGTGAAAGGCCCTGGGCTGGTTGGTTGAAAAGAGAGATTAGGAAGCATTGATGCCCACAGCTCTGTGGCCCCTTCCCTGGCAGTTGGCTAACTCAATGGAAACAGAATTCATTTATAGGCATCCCCCGCTTTATGAAAGTTCACTTTAGACCACTCTGCTTTTATGCAACATCTACTTTAGTACCTGTTTACACTAACCAAAATAAACCCAAAGAGGATTTTCACTTTTACAAAAAAAAATAAAGTGAAGACAAAATAGCACTCAGTGTTTGTTTTGCAGCAAGTCCTTATCAAGGCAGCACACTGCCTGGGCAGCGAGAGGGGCCGCACCCAGCTCCATCCCCCCAGAACTACACTCAGCATCTCAGTATCAAACCACCATAGCTTTGAATTGTGTCTGTGAGCATCTGTGCTTTATCTCAATTTATACTGTGCATATCCATCAGCAAGATGTTGTTTGTTGTTCAGTTGCTCTCGTGTCCGATTCTTTGTGAGTACGCCAGGCTTCCCTGTCCTTCACTATCTCCTGGAGTTTGCTCAAACTCACGTCCATTGAGTCTGTGATACCATCGAACCATCTCATCCTCTGTTGACCCCTTTTACACCTGATCTCAATCTTTTCCAGCATCAGTGTCTTTTCCAATGAGTCAGCTCTTTGCACGACGTGGCCAAAGTATCGGAGCTTCAGCTTCAGCATCAAGATGTATCCTAAGGCAATTGTTTTTTCATCCTACACCATTTTGGCTTACAAAAGTTTTCATAGGCATGCTCTACTTTCAGATAGTGTGGGAAACTGTTTTCACAGTGACCAACAAGCGTGGAGGTCATCTAGCCTAACTGGTCTCTTCCTCTCCCATCTCTCCTTCCCTCATTTTGCTTCATCCACATCAGCCTCCCTGCTGATTCTCAGGGCCATTAAGCCCATTTCCACCTCAGGGCCTTTGCATAGCTGTTCCTTCTACCTGGAATACTCTTCTCTGCAGTTGTCACAAATGTTTGCTTCCTCACTTCCTTTGGACTTCTGCTTAAGTGTCACCTTGTCAGAGAGGACTTCCTTAACCATCAACTTGTCTTAGTTTCTCTCAACATTGCTCTCCTCTTTACTTTTCTTTGAGGCACTTAAGCCTCACATGCAGAGTGTATTTATTTGTTGTCTGCCTCCCACAACCAAAATGTGAACTCCAAGAGGGCAGGACTTTGTCTAGCTCAAAGCCAACTTCAGTCCTTAGAATAGTGATTGATGGATGGTAGGCTCTCAGTAACTATCAAAGAAATGGGTGGATAGGTGGATTGGAGGATGGGAGGATGGATGGATAGATAGACGGATGGATGGATGAGAGAATGGAAGTGTAAGAAGACGGGTGATTATAGGTTTGTAGATGGGAAGATGGGTTGACTGATTGATAGGTGGATGGGTCAATGGATGGATGAGAGGATAGGAGGGTGGGTAGGTGAGTTGATGGGTCAGTGGGTAGAGTGGAAAGAGCATAGGGTTTGAAATAAGACAAGCCTGTGTTTTTGTTCCAGTCCTCTCCCCACTCCTTATGTTACCTTAGCTGATCCTCTATTTCCATATCAGCAAAATACACAAAATGAATTCTGCCTTATGGGGTCATCCTTTGCATCTCTGTCTTCTAAGAGGATGTGCAGAGGAGAGCTGAGGGTGGAATGGGTGGGTAAGATCAAAGAATGTCAGCAGAAAGTATTGCCTCTTCTGACTTTGTCTCCAGATAGAAGACCAGATGGCCCAAGATAAGACTGAAAGTGTGGGGCTGGAAAAGAGAAGAAGGGGATGATGAGAATATTAGGAAGGAAGAATGGGTAACACCAGTGACTCATTGATAAAGGGTCTAAAAAGGGCAGCACCCACAATGGAGTGAGTGGGACCAGGCTACCAGCAAGAGGAGATCTAAATCAGATCAAATCAAATCAAAGTGATTCTGGATCCCGAGCCACAGATTATTTGCTGGAACTTTGTGATGATTCAGAGAGGCAGCCCAGTAGTAAGAAGTAGGGCTTTGGAGCCAGAGAGACCTGAAGTTGAATCCTAGCTGTGCCCTTGACTTGGACAAGTTACTTCTTCTCTCTGAACTCTGGTTTCTTCATCTGAGAAATGTATATAATCATTATTTGGAGCCTTTATGGATGTTGTGAGGATTAAAAGAGATCATGGGTAAAGTGCTTAGTATGGAATCCTTCACTGGGGAAATGAGCTGGCATGTAGCGAGGAGACCTAAGCAGCCCTGTGGAGGGGCCCACATGGAGAGGAACCAAGATCCCAAATAAACAGCCAGCACCAGCTTGCTGGCCATGTGAGTCAGTCACCTTGGGGGCAGACCCTCTGGTTGCAGAGAAACCTTCAGGTGTGGGTGGCCCCAGCTGATATCTGGACAGCAATCTCCTGGGAGACTCTGAGCCAAAAGCCCCTACCCATGCCAGCTGCAGACTCCTAGAAAAAAGTGGATCTCCTGACAAAAAGTGACCAGATCCGCTGAGTACAGAGGAAGAGTGGAAGCCAAACCTCCAGGGAGGATGGAGAAGAGTGTGAGAAAGCAGCCACCACACAGGTGGGAAGAACTTCTGAGATGTTTCATGATGACAGAGAAGTGAAGTGAAGATGGGAGCAAAGTGGGGTGGACAGGACAGAGACCAGAGACTGGAGGCAGATGGAAGGAGGGTGGGGAGGCAGAGCTGGCCAGCTGGACCAAGAGAAGAAGGAAGCTAGCAAAGGCGGTGGGTCCCAGGGGTAGGAATTCTGGCTAGTTCAGGACCATGAGCAGCCATCTTTCCCTCCTCCTCACACAAAGAACCAAGAAACAGGGATGCAGAAAACAGCCAAGTATGGGCTGGTAAGCTTCCTGCTGGTACCTGAGGCAAGGACCACCAGGTAGCCCCCATATCCAATCTCCCTTTCTCTTAGAGTATATTACCCCTAAGAATCTGCCTGTAATGCAGGAGACCTGGGTTCAATCCCTGGGTCAGGAAGATCGCCTGGAGAAGGAAATGGCAACCCACTCCAGTATTCTTGCCTGGAGAATCCAATGGACAGAGGAGCCAGGGGGGGGCTATAGTCCATGGGGTCACAAAGAATCGGACCCAACTGAGCGACTAAACCACTACTGCTCCCCTAGCTGGCTACTCTCTCTCTCCCAGTTCTTTTCCTTTGTGGCGTTTTCCACAGCTGGTGCATCATCTGTCTGCCACCCCCAGCCCCTGACCAATCAGATTATCAACTCCAAGAGGGTGGGGACATCACCAAACTCACAGCTAGACTCAGAAGCCAGCCAAGGGACTGGGGCAAGAAGCCCATTGTGTGCAGACAAGGTCCCTGGTTTGGGAGCACAGTCAGAGTCAACAAGAGAGCAAATCCACAAGGCCAACTCAGATGGTGGGAAAAGGCTTGAAGGGAACGAAGCAGGCTAAAGGGACGGAGCATGGTGATGAGAATCAGGACTCCTTGATTACGTGATCAAGGAAGGCTTCCCCGAGAAGGTGACATTCAAGCTGAGAACAGGAGGACCAGAAAGAGCTCAGCGTGGGAGATCTGGGGAGTGTTCCAGGCAGAGGGAATAGCAAGAGAAAAGGCCCCAAAGACCGTTGTGAGGGGGTGTGTTTGAAGAGCAGGAAGGCAACCAGTGTGGCCCAGGGGAGAGGTGAGACGAGGTCAGCAGGACCACATCCTGCGGGCCCTGCAGGCTGTGATGAAGGGAGAAACAGGGGCCACAGCAAGTGTTAAGCAGGAGAAGGAGATGACTTGGTTTCCTTTATATCAGATCCCTTTGGCTTTTGGGGGCTCAGAGGCAGAGGCAAAATTGGAAGACAACCTCAGAGGCCTTCCCATGCATACAGGCAGAAAGTGCTGGACACTTGGACTAGGTGGGCAGTCACAGAGGTGAGGGAGAGAAGGAGCTGGGTTTGAGAGCTATTTCACAGGTAAAACTAACTAGCCATGGTGATTATCTTAGCAGACCAGAAATAAGAGTTCAAGTGCAAATGGGTTACTTGGGAGCAGACCCCAGAAAGCAAGTGGGCAATCTGGTTTCCATCCTACTGGGAAGTCTGGAGACAAGAGTCATCCCACCCAAGGGGCAAGGAAGCTGAGGCTTATCTACCATCTCCCAGGATGCTAACTCTCCTAGCCTGTCTGGTGGGTGGTCAGAGCCCCAAGGTCTGGCCAGCAAGTATCTAAATAGTGAACACCAAATGGTATGGGCAGGGCACCCACTGATGGAGCCGGAGAAATGGCAGGAGGGGGAGTCTTGGGACTGTGGATATCTTTATCAAGAATTCCCAGGAGCTGAACTGGTCTGAAGTTACAAGGAATTGGAGAGAGACTAGGGAGGCCCCCAGGTAGAGGCTGGGATTAAGGGGGCTGAAGGTAACTGGAGGGTTGATGCCTGTCACTTCTTCCTCAGCCCAATTTTGGCTGAGCTGGCTAGGAAGAAGGTGGCTGAGGACTGTGTGGGCTGCGGGAGGCTGTGGGTCCTGAGGATCCTTAGGGCTGGGAGTCAGATGCCAGAGAAGACAAGGGGGAGATCAGGGAGCCAGGGCTCTGGAGCTAGCGGCAGCCAGATCTGTGTTCCCTCTGTGTGACTCTCTGGGGCCTCTACTTCCCCATCTGTGAAATAGGTTGTTGTGAGAATTAAGGAGAGAGAGAGGAATGACCCAGAATTCCAGCTTTTCTAATGCCAGTGTCTGATCTTGTCCCTCCCCAGTCCTCCTCAAAGGTAGCAGCTCCTGCTTCCTTATCCCCACCACCACCCACCCCTCCCATCTCCCTGGGAATACACCCAGACAAGGCTGTGCATGTCCCAAGCCCACCACCAGTGCTTCTGCTCTGCCCTACTTCCCACACACCACCCCTTGCTCCCTCCACCCCAGCCACTCTACCTCCCTTCACTACCTTGAGCCCAAGTTCATTCCCACCTCTGAGCCTTTGCATCTGCTGTTTCTACTGCCTGAAATGCTCACCCAACTCGGTGACTAAACAACAACAACATGTATTAGGCACTTACAATGTGCCAGGCAAGTTCTAAGTGCTTTGCATGTCTTAACTCATTTTAACCCTCACAATAACTTGATTACCAATCCCATTTCACAGATGAGGAAACTAAGGCACAGAAGAGTTCCACAAATTGCCCAAGGTCACATATCATGCGTGCATGCTCAGTCGTGTCTGACTCTGCGACCCCATGGACTACAGCCCGTCAGGCTCATCTGTCCATGGGATTTCCCAAGCAAGAATACTGGAATGGGTTGCCATTTCCTCCTCCAGGGGATCTTCTTGACCTAGGGGTTTAACTTGTGTCTCCTGTGGCTCCTGCATTGCAGGTGGATTCTTTACCTGCTGAGCCATCGGAAGGTCAAGTAATAAATAAGTAAGAAGGAGGACTTGAACCCAAGTGGTCTGATTCTGCCTTCCATTTACCACCAGGCTCTACTGCCTCTCAGCTGGCAAACAATGTATTTTATACTGTTATATATATATATATATATATATATATATATATATATATAACATATTTTTATATATAAATATGTGTAAATAATAACAATGGCAGCAACTGCTATAATTTGCACCCACCCAGGGTCAGGACTTGAGCTAGGTACTCTGCAGTCGTCATTTGCTCTCCAGAGTCTTCCTTGGGCAGATGCATTGTCCCCATTTCATAGACAAAAACAGGGAGGCTCACAGTCAAGGGTGCGTAGCAAGTAAGAGGCTCAACTTCTTCTAGAGTAGGAAGGTTCAGAGATATGAACCTTGACTTTTTCCTCCACTTTTCTGCACTCAGTTCTCCGCCATCTCCCCAGAGCCAAGGCTGGTCCCTGCACCTCTGCCCCAGCCCACCAGAGACCTGCCTCCCCCAACTATGCAAAACTTCTCTTTGTCCTTCCCTTCTCTCCCCCAGCCAATTATTGAGAAATCAACTTGATGGTGAACATGTTTTAGAAATATTTTCACTGTTGTTTTAAAATTTTTCCCTTTGTTTGAAAAAGTATTACAACTTTAACCGCAAGAGCAAGAAAACCCCTATCCCAGCGGACCAGGGCTGTGAGTGTAAAACCATGAACTACTGTATTAAATAATCAGAACTAAAAGCCACCAAAACAATAGAACTCCTCAGAGTTCTGGCATCAGGAGGACTTGGGTCTTCGAGGCTGGCTCTGGGTGGAATTAGGGGGGGTTGCAAACACAGGTAAGGAGATGAGGGTCTTGCCTCCTGTAATAGGTTGGAAATCCTGCTCTGATGCCTGGGTCTTCTCCAAAGGGTACTGAGAGCAGTTTTCTTTCTCACTGTCTTCCAGGTGATGGACTAAATCCTGGGGAAGATGGGAAATTGGGATTCATAGACCAGATGCAGGAAGAGGCTAGAAGTAGTGTCCCAGGTTAGAGACCCCACTGAGGGCTCTGTCTGGGGCCAGAGTGGAGGCTCAGTATGAAATCAGGATCATATGTCAGTACGGGGCTAGGAGTATGACTCAGGCTATAAGAAGGACCAGAATTCAGTCTGTCATAGGATTAGGGTTCCATCAGAGCCTGAAGTCAGCATCTACTGTGAAACGATATTCGAGGTTCCGACTGATCCCAAGATGATAGCTTAGACTGGGACTCAGTCTGCGATCAAGAATGGGGTCGGAGCCCCGTGTGGGACCAGGATTATGATTCAGTCTAAGATCAGGGTCAAGAATCAGTGTGTGATGAAGGACCAAGGCTCAGTCTATGATGAGAATCGAGGTAGAGCGTTACAACCAGGATCAGGATTCATCTTGGGTCCTCGAACCACCAAATAGGTGTCTATCACTTTCTGAAACGTGGGGGGAGTCTGTTCACCTACTAGGCCTCAGTTTCCTTTTTGTATGCTGGGCTAATCATAACCCATGCCCTGTATTCTTCTGCAGCTAAATGTCAGGTGGGATGAAAGAGCAGATGTCAGCAAGCTTTGCAAACTGCAGGGCACTGGGCAGATGTTTACATAAACACCCCAGAGGAAACCCCAAACAAGGCTCACTGTGGAAAATCTAAATGTCACTAAGCCTCCTACTCCATCTCCTATCCTACTTTCTCTTCTGCCTGTAAAACTAATAATAGCTAACAGCTACAACGAGTGGCCTTGTGCCAGGCACTGTTCTAAGAGCTTCATATATATTTAATCTAATCCTCAAACAACCCTATGAAGTAGGTACTAACCTGATCTCTGTTTCAGAGGAGGAAACAGAAGCAGAGATAAGTAATTTGCTTAAAAATATTTATGAAATCTCTGTTTCAAACCTAGATAGTTTGGCTTCCAAGTCTATGCTCAGTATGGGAACTAGGGGTGGGGGATGAGTCTCAGAGGTTCTTCATGGAGCAGACAGACTAGGGTAAAAGATGCTGGTTAGCAAAGGGCCTAGGGATGACCCGTGGCCCCCAGCAGCCTGCCTGTGCCTGGGAGGCAAGACTTTCAGCAGACCCCACTCCCACAGGGGGACATAAAAGACTGGGGGAGGAGTTGGCGGGTGGCATTAAGGCATCTCTTTAAGCTTGTTTGTTTATGGAAAGAAATTTCAGGCCAGCTGTTGAAAACCTGTATTTTATGGGTAATTTTTCAATTTATTTCACACTGGTATTAAAAACAATAACCCCAACCTACCATGGAGGCTGTGATTCCACTGGGGTTGGCGAGGTGGGGGGCAGTGCTGGCTTAAAGCAGTGCCTTTGTTCGCCTGAGCATCCCAGGGCCAAGGCTGCTAGCCTCCCCCTGGGAAAAAATAGCCCAAGTGAAGAAGGAAGACAGGGGTTGTTGCAGAGGTTGTGATTTAAGAGAACAAGACAAAGTTCAGTGGAAGAAGCTAGGGTGCCGTGCCTCTCTTTTGTGTGTTAGTTGCTCAGTCGTGTCTGACTCTTTGTGACCCCATGGACTGTAGGCCACCAGGCTCCTTTGTCCCTGGAATTCTCCAGGCAAGAATACTGGAGTGGGTTGCCATTTCCTTCTCTAGGGGATCTTCCCGACCCAGGGATAAATCCCATGTCTCCTGCATCTCAGGCAGATTCTTTATCGTAATGAGCCACCAGGGAAGCCCGACTCTCTTTTATAGATGATGAAACTGGTATGCTATGCTATGCTATGCTAAGTCACTTCAGTCGTGTCCGACACTGTGTGACCCCATAGACAGCAGCCCACCAGGCTTCCCCGTCCCTGGGATTCTCCAGGCAAGAACACTGGAGTGGGTTGCCATTTCCTTCTCCAATGCATGAAAGTGAAAAGTGAAAGTGAAGTCGCTCAGTCATGTGCGACTCCTAGCGACCCCATGGACTGCAGCCTACCAGGCTCCTCTGTCCGTGGGATTTTCCAGGCAAGAGGACTGGAGTGGGGTGCCATTGCCTTCTCCGGATGAAACTGGTATCAGATCAGATCAGAAACTGGTATAGATAACGGAAATTATTAGTGAAGATTTACTCTGAAATAGGCTTTGCTTTTACCTGCACACCTCAAGAGTGGTCAGAAGAAGTAAGATACTGTATTGGTTTGGGTTGCTGAGGAGATCTTGAGATACACTGGAGTTCAAGAACTTTTCTTGGGAATTGATCTTGGGAAACAAAGGGCTGAGAATGAGTAAAACAGGACCTACAGGCAATCCATGGACTATCAAGACAATTACCACTGTGCACAACAGGAGCTCAACCCTGCTGGGGAGCTCTGGTTGACAGCACAGACCATGCCTCAGGCTCCCCCACTTGCTGAAGGAGGGTGCTGGGGTATTTGTCCATCATTGGGTATCTCCACTCTGTTATTGATTCTATTAGCAACGTTTTTGTTTCAAATATTTTTTCAGTTTTATAAATTTATTTCTGGTTCTTTTAAGTTAACTTCTATTTCTTTGTTGAATATTTCATATTCAAAAGCAGAGACATTACTTTGCCAACAAAGGTTCGCCTAGTCAAGTCTATGGTCTTTCCTGTGGTCATGTATGGATGTGAGAGCTGGACTGTGAAGAAGGCTGAGCGCCGAAGAATTGATGCTTTTGAACTGTGGTGTTGGAGAAGACTCTTGAGAGTCCCTTGGACTGGCAAGGAGATCCAACCAGTCCATTCTGAAGGAGATCAGCCTTGGGATTTCTTTGGAAGGAATGATGCTAAAGCTGAAACTGCGGTATTCTGGCCACCTCATGCAGGGAGTTGACTCTTTGGAGAAGACTCTGATGCTGGGAGGGATTGGGGGCAGGAGGAGAAGGGGGCGACAGAGGATGAGATGGCTGGATGGCATCACTGACTCGATGGATGTGAGTCTGAGTGACCTCCGGGAGTTGGTGATGGACAGGGAGGCCTGGCGTGCTGCGATTCATGGGGTCGCAAAGAGTCAGACACGACTGAGCGACTGATCTGATCTGATCTGATCTGATTTCTTTGTTGAGATCTTCCATTTTCATTTTTTCAAAAGAATGTATGATTTCTTCTCAAAGCATTTTTTAATGGCTGCTTTAAAATCCTTGTCAGATAATTCCAATATCTGAATCATCAGGTATTAGCATTGGTTAATTGTCTTTTCTCACTCAAATTATAGTTTTCTGGTTTCTGGTATGACAGTTAATTTTCTATATATCCTAGAAATCTGGGCAGGCCTATTTTAAATCTTTAATTTTAGCAGGCAGTTTCACTGCTTAGGTGTACATATAGGTTCTTACCTACTTTGGGGGCTGTAGTTGCAATGACCATTTGGTTTCCAGAGCCCTTGCAATTCATCTGGTCTGCTTTGCTCTTCTGGTGCTACCGATGCTAGTGTTATCCTACTCCCCAAATCAGACAAATTTAGTACACAAAAATGCACAGGGATCAACAGCACTCATGAATACAGAAGCAATGATCCTTAACAAAACATTGTCAAGTAGATTTTAGCAATATATAAAAAGAATCATATGGGTTTCCCAGGTGGCTCAGTGCTAAAGAATCTGACTGCAAATGCAGGAGATGCTAGGAAACACAAGTTGGATCCCTGGGTTGAGAAGATCCCCTGGAGGAGGAAATGGCAACCCAGTCCAGTATTCTTGCCTGGAGGATCCCATGGACAGAGGAGCCTGGCAGGCCACAGTCCACAGGGGTGCAAAGAGTCAATTGCGACTGAGTAACTGAGTGTGCAAGTGTGCACATGCACACACACACACACACATACACCGTGGCTAAGCAGAGTTTATTCCTGGGTGGAAAGGCTGATTCAACATTCATGTATATATACACAATGGAATACTACTCAATCACAAAAAAGAATGAAATAATGCTATTTTCAGCAACATAAATAGACTACTAAGTGAAGTAAGTCAAATAGAAAAAGAAAAATATCATGTGATATCACTTACTGTGAAATCTAAAATATAATACAAATGAACTTATTTACAAAACAGAAAGAGACTCACAGACATAGAAAACAAACTTTGGTTACCAAAGGGGAAAGGAGGGAGTGTGGGGGATAAATTAGGAGTTTTGGATTAGCAGATATAAAATACAATATATAAAATAGGGGGATTCCCTGGCTGTCCAGTGGTTAGGACTCTGTTTTCACTACCACGTGCCTGGGTTCAATCCCTGGTTGGGGAACTAAGATCCCAAAAGCATTATGGCACAGAAAAAAAAAAAAAAAAAAGCCTTAAAAATAAAATAAATAACAGTGTCCTACTGTATAGCACAGGGAACTATATTCAATGTCTTATGTGTATGGGTGTGCATGTGTGCTGAGTTGCTTCAGTTGTGTTTGACTCTTTGCGACCCTACAGACTATAGCCTGCCAGGCCTCTCTATCCATGAGGTTCTCCAGGCAAGAATACAGGAGTGGGTTGCCATGCCCTTCTGCAGGGCATCTTCCTGACCCAGGGATCAAACCCATGTCTCTTAGGTCTGTTGAATTGGCAGGTGGGTTCTTTACCACTAACGCCACCTGGGAAGCCCGCCATATAATAACCTAGAATAAAAAAAGAACAAGATTAAGAATACATATATAAGAAAACCAAATCACTTTGGCGTACCTCAGAAACTGACACAATATTGCAAATCAGTCAAATTGCAATTTTTTAAAAACCAGATGCATTTCTATAGGTTAGGAATGAACAAATGAGCAGCAAAACTAAAAATACAATTGCTTTTTTAGAAAAGAAAAGAAATACTTAGGTGTAAATCTAATAAAACAGACGTGTGTGTGTGTGTTATACTGAAAATGATCCCAAATACTGATTTTTTAAAAAAAATCAAAGAAGATCTTAAAAAATGGAAAGACACATATTCATGGATTAGAAGACTCAACATAGTTAAGATATAAAATTTCCCCAAATAGATCCACATGTTTAATGTAATTCTGATCAAATTCAACAAGATTTTTTGCAGACATAGACAAAATTATTATAACATTTATATTGAAAGGCGTAGGAACTAGAATAGCTCAAACAACTCTGAGAAAGAATAAAATGGGTAGGATCAGCCTACCCAACTTCAGATTTCTTATGAAGCTACCATAATCTTGGTATTGGCAGACAAAACAACACATAGTTTGTGAAATAAAATAGATAACCTAGAAATATATTCGGGGAAGGCAATGGCACCCCACTCTAGTACTCTTGCCTGGAGAATCCATGGACGGAGGAGCCTGGTAGGCTGCAGTCCATGGGGTCGCTAAGAGTCGGACACTACTGAGCGACTTCACTGTCACTTTTCACTTTCATGCATTGGAGAAGGAAATGGCAACCCACTCCAGTATTCTTGCCTGGAGAATCCCAGGGACAGCCGTCTATGGGATCGCACAGAGTCGGACACGACTGAAGTGAGTTAGCAGCAGCAGCAGAAATATATTCATATGAATATACGCAATTAATTTTTGACAGAAGAGCAAAAGCAGTTCAATGGAGGTAATGCAGTCTTTTCAGCATATCAATTGGACATCCATAGGCAAAAAATGAGCCCTGACTTAAACCTCACCCTTTATATAAAAATTAATTTAAAATGCACTATGGACTTAAATGTAAAACAATATGACATCTAGAAGAAAAAGAAGAGGAAATATTTGAGACCTGGGACCAGCAAACGTTCTTAGATTTGACACCAAAAGCATGATCCATAAAACGTAAACCTGGGACTTCCCTGGTGGTAAAGTGCTTAAGAATCCACCTGCCAATGCAGGGGACACGGGCTTGATTTCTGGTCTGGGAAGATCCCATCAGCCTCAGAGCAGCTTAACCCGTGAGCTGCAACTACCGAAGCCCATGCTCCTAGTGCCTGTGCTCTGCAGCAAGAGAAGCCACTGCAACGAGCAGCCTGTGCACTGCAATGAAGAATAATCCTGGCTTGCTGCAACTAGAGAAAGCTGCACACAGCAACAAAGACCCAGCGCAACCAAAAATAATAAATAAATAAACAAACCACTACTGTAAGACTTTTAGGGGAAAAAAAAGGAAAAACTGATCATGTGAACCTCATCAAAAGTAAAACCTTGGTTCTGTGAATGACGCTGGCAAAAGGATGAAAGGACCAATTGTGGATTAGAAGAAAATGTTAGCAAATAACATAGTATAAAGAATTCTTAAAATCCAACAATTAAGAAAATCTAATTAAAATGGGCAAATATGTCTGACATTCATAGACATTTGCCAAAGAAGATAGGCAGAAACTTGTACACAAATGTCCATAGTAGCTTTATACTTATTAACCCAAAACTGGAAATTATTCAAATGTCTTTAGATGGATGAATGGCTAAGCAAAATATATAAAACATCCATATCATGGAATACTGCTCAGCAGTAAAAAGCAGCTACTCACACATGCAATAACCTCGATAAATCTCAAGGAAATTATACTAAGTGAAGAAAGCCAGTCTCAAAAAGACACATACTGCAGGATTCCATTATATAACATAAGTGTAACAACATAATTATAGAAACGGAGAACAGATTAGTGGTTTGTTAAGGATTAGGGTGTTGGGGAGGGAGTGGGTGCAGCCCTAAAGAACAGCATGAGTAAGGGAGTGTTGTGATGGTCGTGTTAGATATTTAGATGTGGTGATGGTTACAGGAAACTGTACAGGAGATAAAACTGCATCCCAGGAATCTCTTCAATCCCTGGTCAACCAGGACAGTTAGTCACTCAAGCAGGAGCCATCCAGCAGCCCTTGCTGCTCTGAGGAGGAGTTTGGGCTGCACCTGGAAGAAGAGCCAGGTCCTCTGGCTGCTTAGGGAGAAGAGCTCACAGGGGCTGGAAGTGACACAGACAGGAGCCACCACATCACTGGGGTGATTGTGGCCCAATGGGGCAAACTGGCCAGAGGTTCGCCAAACGTTTGCTTTTCCTACTTAGCACATGGCATGGCTAGACTGTATTTCCCAGCCACCTTTGCAGGTATATGGGGTACATGACTGAGTTCTGACCAATGAGACATGGAAAGACACTCTCTTTATTTCCCGTAGGTGGTCCTCCATGCCCTGCCCCTTCCACAGTGAGCTTTAAGCCACGCAGTGGCTCGGTGGTAAAGAATCCTCCTGTAATGCGGGAGGCATAGGGTCAGACACAATTTAGTGATTAAACAGTGACAACAAAGAGCAAAGCACAAGCTGGAAGGCACTGAGGTCCTGGCTATCCTGCAAAAGAGGACTTGCTGATCAGGAATACACACTCTGAGCATAATGCGGTACAGCCGTTATATCCAGCCTCATTTACTTGTGACAGCGTCCAGTAGTTCCTTAACTGACGGCTCCTGGTGTGTACACCTCCTATTCTGCCATCAGCACCACTGACCCTGATGTCCTCCCTATGTTCAGAGAGGGCGGCTGGATGGCAGACTGGGATTTCCAGACTCCCTCCCCACTACAGTTACAGAGAACCCAAGACCCTTTGAGCAGCTCTAGGTTAGATGGGGGCCTGAATTCTGGCTCTTAAGAGAACACAAAATCTCATCTGTGCCACTGAAGGAATGGGGAAACTAAGGCCAAGAGAGAGAATAGAAGGTACTTGAGGTCCCACAATAAATCAAGGGATAAGTGGGCACTCACTCATTCATTGTTTTTCATTCATTTATTAATTTCACAGATACTTATTTAGCAGTTTATGTGTCCAGTGCAAGGATAAAATAGAAGATTCCTGCCCTCATGGAACTCACAAACAAGCAAATTTCAAACATGAACAGGCCTGGTAGTGCTTGGTACTACAGGCATTAAAACAGGACCAAGAGACAAAGGGCACAGGCATCCTATTTTGTCTAGAGTAGTCAGAGAGGGCCCCTTAGAGGAGGTAACCTAGAGTGGAGACAGGCCCTGAGGATATCAGGAATTTTCCAGGCAGTGTGTACATGCTCGGTAATTCAGTTGTGTCCAACTCTTAGCAACTCCATGGACTATAGTCCACTAGGATCCTCTGTCCATGGGATTTTTCAGGCAAGAATACTGGAGTAGGTTGCCATTTCCTTCTCGAGGGGATCTTTCAGACCCAGGGATCAAACCTGGGTCTCCTGCATTGCAGGTGGATTCTATACCACTGAGCAACCTGGATGGGTAGGGGCTGACTCTCCAATTTCCTAATGGTTGATATTCTGGAGTCACCTTATTTCTCTGCATACCCAAATTCCATGTATAAGCTGAGAGACTCTTGCATCTGGAGAACTCATTCATTCATTCACTCTACAAACAAGGTGCATACCTCCTCTGTGTCCAGCATGAGCCAGGTTCTGGCATCCGGATATGACCTCATCTCTGGCCTTAAAGAGTTAACAATTCAGAGGAAGGGACAGACACATTTATAGTTACTACCTCATGTGATCCAAGCTGTGACAGAGAGATTGTAGAAGCCAAGAGGAGGCCCTGGACTGGCCTGAGAATCAGGGAAGCCTTCCTGGATGAAGGGTATATTCAGGATGGGTCCTGAATTACTCAGTGGGGAAGGGGGATGGAATGTAGGCCAACATTCCATGAAGAGATCACTCATGAAAGGCTCAGAGGTGTGAGAGACTTGGAGACATCTGTGAAATACTGCAAGGAGTTGAGATCTTTGGGATGAAAGGGGTGAAAGGAGGGGTAGAGGGGAAGGCGGATATCAAAGAGGTGAGAACAAGAGGACTTGGTAGGCTCTGGCGGATGGGGACCATGCTGGGACACCTTGATGCCATCCCACCTCTGCCCTAGATTTTCTGGGCTTCCTGGCCTAGGCACCACCCATCCCTAGGCCTCAGTGGCCCATCTGTAGAATATAGCACCATTGGGAGGGATGGCTCTGACATTCTACCCAGATCCCTATGAGGTTGTTTGCTGGTGTTCATGGAACCCTATGGAAGAAGACCGGCCAGGGCAGAGCGGCCTCACTCTCTGTGTTTCCCTTCCCCTGACACACCCTCAAATGTCCTCATTGCACTGGGGAATCTCACTAAGGACGAAAATAAGGGGCTGGAGAAGATGTGGGCGTTTACCTTTTTTATTTTTTTAATCAAATTACACACACAGGTAAAAGGAAGAACAATGTTTCAGCAACAGACTGTCAAGGGTAAGTTCCCCAAGTAGTAGCTAAAAGGATACAGACCCTGGACCCAGACAGACCAGTGACCTGCTGTGTGATCTTAGATAAGTCACTCAGCCTCTCTGATCTTCCCTTTCCTCCCCGGTAAAGTGGAGTTAATCAGAACAGAATCTCACTGAGTTGTTTTGAAGACTGTATTCTGTATAAAGTGCTTAGAACAATGCCAAGCACATAGGCCTCAAAAGTGACAGGCAGTATTATTAATTCTGTTACAGTTTTCAGTGGGCAGGGTGGCAGAAGGCAGAAACGTACCCTCTGTTGGGAAGAAGGAGGAATTTTACCCTGAAAGGGTTAAAATTGGGCCAGCTGCTCCCAACCTGTAGATAAGGTTGGAGGAAACACAGTCCAGGCCCCGGGCCCCTTCCCTGGCGAATTTATGAGGTGCTGGTCACTTTGAGGCTTAGGAGAAAAGAAGAAAAAGAAAATCGGAGGCAGAGAGTGGGGTGGAGTGAGAGGCTGAGAGCAGGACAGGGTCACCTGGCGTCTGAGCGTCTGTACCTGTGTGTGTGGCGTGGGGGACCATACCTGTGTCCGCCACGGAGCAGCGCAGGAACGACGCCAGAGCGCTCACAGCCGGACAGACCGACCTCTCGGCCCCTGGCCTGGCGACCCCCTCCGCCCCCATCGCGCGCCCGCCCCTAGTGGTTTAACGCGCCGCCCCCGAAGCGCCAGCTCCTCCCAACCCGCCGCGTCTGGGCTCTGCCGACGCCCTCACTCGACCTGGAGGCCGGGCCCTGGGCGGACGGCGGGTCCCTGGCGGCGGGACTGACCCCGCGCCCGCGGACGCGCTGGGATCAGCCCCTGCGCCTCGCCGCACCGCCGCTGCAGGGTAGCCACTGGGTCGTCGGTCCTCCCAGGGCGCCCCGCACGCCCGCCTGGACCAGGCTGCCCAGATGCGGGTGCCACTCTGCCTCTTGCTGCTTGTCGCCCATGCCGTGGACATGCTCCCCCTGAACCGAAGGAAGAAGCAAGGTATGAGGGGCAGCCGGCAGGATGGCCGGGCAGTGCAGCGGGATAGTCGAGGGGTGGCCCTGGGGGCATCTGCCTGGTGCCCGGCTCCCCCAAGCTGTTAGCTCTTCCAGACTGCTGTCAACCCCACTCTACAGATGGGGAGACTGAGGCCCCAGGATACTGTGGGGGCAAGCTGGACCAAGAAGGCTCTCTAGGGAGGGAAAGAGCTGGCAGGGCTGACTCCTTATGCCCACTCCCTGTAATAATAGTATTGCTAGGAGGAAGGAAAGTGACTTTTGCAGAGACAAGAAGCCTCAGGTGACACAGGCTAGGGGTGGAAGGAACTAGGGGACAGAGTTAGTGCCTCAGAAATCATCCCAAGCATCTGTACTGAGCTAGGAGGTGAGGTAAAGAGCCCTGAGCTGGGAGTCCTGTTGCCTCGGTCTGTGTCCCAGTATAGACCCTGAGTCTCTGCATGACTTTCCAGAAGGCAGTAGTTTTTGGTAGGTTCCCTCTGGGTGAGGGCCTGAGCTGCGTGAGCTCAGGGAGACTGGAGTTTGACAACATTTATTCTGGGATGACCTGGAAGACATCTACATCCTCCAAGAGCCTCAGTTTTTCTGTCTTGACCTCCTAGGGCCACTAAGAGGATGAACCAAGGTTCAGATTATAAATGTACTTGGGGCACAAACCCAGGGGCCCCTTGCACTCTCACCTTGGGACTCTTTGCCATGTTCCCTCCCTGAGGGAGTCAGAATGTCCCAGGAGGTAAGTTTGAGGTTGTCCCTGCAGAGCCAGGTTGTCAGAGCCTGTGGGGCTGAGGAGGGTGAGCGAGTCCCACACCTGAGCCGGCAGCCCTTTGACCTCTGTCCAGTTGGCAGTCTGAGAGTTGAGGGCCAAATGCCAGCCTCTATGCCCAGGGTTTTCCACGCACGAGGGAGTCCCCACCACATCCTCATGACATGGGGCTCATCCTATTCATAGAGCCAGGTGCCAAGGCTCAGCTAGGCTAAGTAACTTTGCTAAGTTGACCCGCAGGTGAGTAAGACACTGTGTCTTCTTTCTTTCCAGCTCTGGTGTAAGGTTTGAGCAAGGCTACATGGGAAAGAGAACAAGACTGCTCTCTGGGGGCTTCTAGTCCCTTTTAGTATAACGCCCTGAATAGACAAAATCATTCCTGGAGTGAAACAGGAGGCTGAGAGTGGTTGTTGGAGAATGGAGGCGTGGGTTTGGGTGGGACAGAGAGACTGAGGCCTGAAGGACTCCAGGTCCAGGCGTGACTAGACAAAGGGGTCCAGGGAAGGGAGAGGTGGGTAGACTTCAGGTGAGCTGGGAGGAGTCTGCGACCTCATGGGGACACTGGTCTGTGAACAGCCCTTTTATGGTAAATTAGCTCATAGGCTCTGGAGTTTGCCTTTTTCAAATCTCTGCTTCCTCAGTTACCAGCCAAGTGACCTTGGGATGTCACTTTGCCTCTTTGAACCTCAGTTTACCCATCTGAGGGTCTATTAGAAGCTCTCTAAGATTGTCTCAATTCTCAGAAAGACCAAAAATAAATAAATAAATAAATAAAAATGTAAAAAACCTCTCTCCTCAGTAACTCCTCTTTAAAATAGGAATAATGATCTTCATATCCAACTCACAGGGCAGATGTGGGTAACTCAGTGAGTTAGCGTATCTGTTAAGTGAGTAGCCAAATGCAGTAGTCATTCTCCTTTCCTGCCCATCATGTCATTGGTCACTCACAACAGCCCAGCGGGGGTTGGGGAATGCTTATTTTCTGCATGAAGAAACTGAGATTCAGAGAGAAAAACTGATTGTCCAAGGTTGCCCAGCAGGTTAGTAGCAAAGCAAGCTTGAATCCCAGCCAGTCTGACACGTTGCTGAGAAGATGTCTCCTGAGCTCTGTTGGTCTTCCCTTCTCAGAGCCTCAATTTCCCCATCTGAAGAGGAGCTGGTTAAGAAGAGCTTTAAGGTGCTTCTCAGCTCTAAAACACATGCCACACAGACACACAGAATCAAGAAGAAGAAAACTTCCAGTCCCTCTTCCATCCCCAGTTGCTCAGTGAGGAGGTTGGGCACGGCTGCGCTTACACGGCCACGGTTTGGTGAGGGGGCTACTGGCGCCCCTCCCCATGATTGTTGATCTGTTGCATCTGGAACACATGTATGTCCAGGGCAGCATTTTCTGAGAGAGGCTTTGTGACTTTGTTTACCTGTCAGGTGCAATGGAGATAGCCTTGGATCTTAGTCCCACCCCACCTCCCACTCCTTTTGGGAGAGTGGATTCCCCCGACCTACCTCTTACCCACAGCCTTGGTTTCCCCATTGGCACTAGGGTGGAGGTAGCGGGTAGCAGAAAGCTTCCTGTAACCTATTCTGCAAGGTGGTCATAGAAGTCTTGGCCAAATAGCTTTGAGCATTGCTGACTTCAGCAGATTTCTTGATGGCGGGACTTATCAGAGCGTTCATGGTGAAGAGGCAGAGGACAGAGAATAGGACCTTTCCCAAACCAGTTACAGATTAGCGACCATTTTTCATAAGACAGCTGCTTGGAAACTTCCACACAAGATCCCCAAGGGTCTTCTCAGCTTTGACATTCAGGTCTAACTTTGGCAAGAGAATGTGTCCTGAAGGCACCTAGATATTAGCAATGCCTCTTTTCTCCTTTCCTCTCCTTTCTTCTCCCCTCCTTCGCAGCCCCCCTTCCTTCTTTAATTCCTTCCTTTCTTCTTTCCTTCCTCTCTCTCTTTCCCTTGCTCATTCAATAAGCATTACAGGGCAGACCCTGCACCAGGCTCTGTGTTGGGAAATCTGGGAGTGTCAAGGTAAACGGACCTGGGGCCCTTGAGGAGTAGCTAGGGCGGAGGGATGCCCTTCCCTGGTCCTCTCCCACCTCCCCTCCAGCGTTTGACCTGCTCTTCAAGGTCAAGAGGAACGTTCTCTGGGCCCAGCAGCCGCCGAGGCTGAGCCGTCACCCTCAGGGCCTGGCTCCCACAGACCCGTGCTTCGTCAAGCTCCAACATCACTGTTTTTTGATGAAACCTAATTTTTCTGTTTCCAAGACAAGAAAGACGAAAAGAAAAGGCTTAAGAACAGTTCTCAGAGCTCAAGTGACTCTTACAAAACAACATGTTGATTAATTAAGTATAAACGAATCAGAACCAGATGGGGACGTTTCTCTTGAACATGCTGGGGTGTCCCAGCAATAGGAGAGTCGGGCAGGGTGAGGGGTCCTGGTCTGTAACCCTGCCTTGATATGGAGCTTCATTTAGGCAATGAGGAGAAGACAGGCTATGCCCGACTCTCCTCAGTGTCCATGGCCTGCCGGGGAGGGGCCTTGTGGATGCAGATGTCCCCCACATTCACATGGTGCCTTTAGATCCTTCTGGACGTGCGGCAGCAAAAGGCAGGGGGAGGAGCTCTGGAATTCAGGGCCCTCTCTGGCCCTGGATGTGTGATTTGGGGCAGGCCACATACCTTCTCCAATTCGCAGTTCCACAGCTGTGAAATGGGAACGGTTGTGCCTACCTCTTTGGCGTTTGGGACGATTCACCACAGTCACAGGGAAAGGGGTCTGAAGGCATACAGTAGGTGCTTCATAAGAACTCAACCATTTCCCCCTCCATTTTACAGCAGAGTGGATGCTCCCTGGGCTGGGGGGAGGGAGTCTCATGTGGGTTGAATCTCACCTCTGCCCTTCTCCCCTCTCTGAGCCTCTGGAAATAGAGATTTCTTCACAAATAAAGAAAATTATCTGTACAGTGACTATGGCAGTGCCCACTCCAGAGGCCTGTTAGGTGGACTGAATATAATAATTCTCCAAACTGAGAACCCCTGTGTTTACGTCCAGACAGGCAGCACTGTCCCCTCCCCCAAAGACAAAGAAACTGAGACCCGGAAGGCAAGTACCCAGGGCATTGGCCGTGATAGAGGAGGACCTGGGTTTCTAGTCTTCAGGTCAGGGCCGTGGCTGGGCACAGAGCAAAGTATATCTCACCTCCCACTCCCCTGGGTGGAGATAAGCCTACCCCTGCCCAGCCACCAAAGGAGACCCTTAGGGTGAGCACATGCCAGGAACTCTGCATGTGGGTTGTGAAGTCTGACTGTGACGCTGCCTGCATTACCCCTATTTCCTAGACAAGAGGTCTGAGACTCCGAAAGAGACAGAGACCTGCCCAGGAACTCCCAACAGCTGAGTTGGGAGGTGGACCCAGAGTTTTGGAGGCTCCAAAGTCTGTGCATAGAAAAGGAAGTGAATCCCATCAGAGACTTGCCAATGGCTACAAGGAGGGGTTCAGTTCAGTTCAGTTCAGTCACTCAGTCGTGTCCGACTCTTTGCCACCCGGTGGACTGCAGCATGCCAGGCTTCCCTGTCCATTACCAACTCCCAGAGTTTGCTCAAACTCATGTCCATTGAGTCAGTGATGCCATCCAACCATCTCATCCTCTGTCATCCCCTTCTCCTCCCGCCTTCAATCTTTCCCAGCATCAGGGTCTTTTCAAATGAGTCAGTTCTTCGTATCAGGTGGCCAAAGTATTGGAGTTTGGCATCTGAGGCTCTCCATGACTGGACGCCGGCCCTGTCTGCAGTTGGACCTCCACTCTCAATACAAGGAGGAGGGTTGGTAGTAAAACAGGCTCAAATCCCAGTCAGTCTGACATGATTCTGAGTTGTCTCCTGAGCTCTGTTGGTCTTCCCTTCTCAGAGCCTCACTTTCCCCGTCCGAAGAGGAGCTGGTTTAGGAGATCCTTATGATGTTTCTCAGTTCTAAAAGACACACACAGAGAGAGGAAATAAAGAAAATGAAGACTTCCAATCCCTTCCCCATCCCCAGTTGCTCAGTGAGGAAGTCGAGCATGGCTGCACCCACCATGGCCACTGTTTGGTGAGGGGGCTACTGGCGTCCCTTCCCACAGTAGTTGATCTGTTGCATCTGGAACACGTGCATGTCCAGGGTAGTACATTCAGAGAGAGACTTGTGGTAAGGAGGAGGCATCTGAGAGGAGCCCCATCAGAGGGCTAGGCCTTGGGAATTTGTCAGCCGGAAGCAGCTGTAGCATAGGAGCTGGGGACTCTTGCAGGCCGAGCAGAGGGTCTGGCCAGTGGGAAGGGCCAAAGGGGCTGTGTGGCAGAGCGGGTGGAGGTCTGACTGCAGACAGTTCCAGCATCCTGTCATGGAGGGCCTCGGATGCCATTTGCCTGTCACCATCATCACAAAGAAATGTTTACTGAGCCCTTCCTGGGGATCAGGCCCTAAATTAGGTGTTGGCGAGGACAGCAGAGGTGTGCTCCACGAGGACAGCAGAGGTGTGCTCCCCAAAGACAACAGAGGTGTGCTCCCTTGTCCCTGCTGTCAGTGCTCGGTCGCTCAGCCGTGTCTGGCTCTTTGTGACTCCATGGACTGTAGCCAGCCAGGCTCCTCTGTCCATGGGATTTTCAGTCAAGAATACTCCAAAAGTCTACAAGCAATAAATGCTGGAGAGGGTGTGGAGAAAAGGGAACCCTCTTACACTGTTGGTGGGAATGCAAACTAGTACAGCCACTATGGAGAACAGTGTGGAGATTCCTTAAAAAACTGGAAATAGAACTGCCTTATGACCCAGCAATCCCACTGCTGGGCATACACACCGAGGAAACCAGAATTGAAAGAGACATGTGTACCCCAATGTTCATCGCAGCACTGTTCATAATAGCCAGGACATGGAAGTAACCTAGATGTCCATCAGCAGATGAATGGATTTTCTTATCCATATACATATATGCTGTGGTACATATACACAATGGAGTATTCAGATCAGATCAGATCAGTCGCTCAGTCGTGTCCGACTCTTTGCGACCCCATGAACTGCAGCACGCCAGGCCTCCCTATCCATCACCAGCTCTCGGAGGTCACTCAGACTCACATCCATCGAGTCAGTGATGCCATCCAGCCATCTCATCCTCTGTCGTCCTCTTCTCCTCCTGCCCTCAATCCCTCCCAGCATCAGAGTCTTCTCCAATGAGTCAACTCTTCGCATGAGGTGGCCAAAATACTGGAGTTTCAGCTTCAGCATCATTCCTTCCAAAGAAATCCCAGGGCTGATCTCCTTCAGAATGGACCGGTTGGATCTCCTTGCAGTCCAAGGGACTCTCAAGAGTCTTCTCCAACACCACAGTTCAAAAGCATCAATTCTTCGGCGCTCAGCCTTCTTCACAGTCCAGCTCTCACATCCATACATGACCACAGGAAAGACCATAGCCTTGACTAGGCGAACCTTTGTTGGTAAAGTGATGTCTCTGCTTTTGAATATGCTATCTAGGTTGGTCATAACTTTCCTTCCAAGGAGTAAGCGTCTTTTAATTTCATGGCTGCAGTCACCATCTGCAGTGATTTTGGAGCCCAGAAAAATAAAGTCTGACACTGTTTCCACTGTTTCCCCATCTATTTCCCATGTAGTGATGGGACCAGATGCCATGATCTTCGTTTTCTGAATGTTGAGCTTTAAGCCAACCTTTTCACTCTCCACTTTCACTTTCATCAAGAGGCTTTTGAGTTCGTCTTCACTTTCTGCCATAAGGGTGGTATCATCTGCATATCTGAGGTTATTGATATTTCTCCCGGCAATCTTGATTCCAGCTTGTGTTTCTTCCAGTCCAGCATTTCTCATGATGTACTCTGCATATAAGTTAAATAAACATGGTGACAATATACAGCCTAAAAGAATACATTTGAATCAGTTCTAATGAGGTGGATGAAACTGGAGCCTATTATACAGAGTGAAGTAAGCCAGAAAGAAAAACACCAATACAGTATACTAACACATATATATGGAATTTAGAAAGATGGTAATGATAACCCTGTATGCGAGACAGCAAAAGAGACACAGATGTATAGAACAGTCTTTTGGACTCTGTGGGAGAGGAAGAGGGTGGGATGATTTGGGAGAATGGCATTGAAACATGTATAATATCATATAAGAAATGAATCGCCAGTCCAGGTTCGATGCAGGATACAGGATGCTTGGGGCTGGAGCACTGAGATGACCCAGAGGGATGGTATGGGGAGGGAGGTGGGAGGGGGGTTCAGGATGGGGAACATGTGTACACCCGTGGTGGATTCATGTTGATGTATGGCAAAACCAATACAATATTGTAAAGTAATTAGCCTCCTATTAAAACAAATAAATTTAAATTAAAAAAAAAAAAGAATAGTCCAGTAGTCAAGAACTACTGGAGCAGTTTCCTACTCCAGTCCCTGCTGTCAGAGAGCTCAGCATCTCCTAGAGGTGTCAGAAATGAATCCATCATGAAAAAAAATGGCACAGACAGGCTCCTGCTGCTTCTCAGTATGGCTGGTCGTTGGTGGTCCTCATCTCAGCTGAGGAATCTGAGACTCAGAGGTGGGACATTGCTCAGCTGAGGTGTCACAGGATAAGGGGACCCTCTTCAGTTTGTTCGCCTGCCTCCTCTCATCCATCTATTAGTCTGCTATCTCTTCATCCATCTTTCCATCCTTCCATTTAGTGAAAAAGACTGAAGCTCACGCTGATTGAGAGCTTTTCAAACTGAGGTTTGCAATCATTCAGCAGATCTGGGAAATAAATTTAGTAAATGCAACTAGCATTTAGAATGCTGAAATGGTATAGAATAGAATAAAACAGAGCAGTATAGAGTAGAATAAAATAGAGTGAAGTCAGCAAACTGTTTTGCAAAGGGCCAGATAGGTAATATTTTAGGCTTTGTAGGACATACCCTTCCTGTTTTGTTTTTTTTTTTTTTTAAACAAACCTTTAAAAATATTAAACCATTCTTAGCTCACAGCCATACGTAAAGAAGCCATTCAGTTCAGTTCAGTTCAGTTCAGTCACTCAGTTGTGTCCGACTCTTTGTGACCACATGAATTGCAACACGCCAGGCCTCCCTGTCCATCACCAACTCCCGGAGTTCACCCAAACTCATGTCCATCGAGTCGGTGATGCCATCCAGCCATCTCATCCTCTGTCGTCCCCTTCTCCTCCTGCCCCCAATTCCTCCCAGCATCAGAGTCTTTTCCAAAGAGTCAACTCTTTGCATGAGGTGGCCAAAGTATTGGAGTTTCAGCTTCAACATCAGTTCTTCCAAAGAAATCCCAGGGCTGATCTCCTTCAGAATGGACTGGTTCAATCTCCTTGTAGTCCAAGGGACTCTCAAGAGTCTTCTCCAACACCACAATTCAAAATTCTTCGATACTCAGCTTTCTTTATAGTCCAACTTTCACATCCATACATGACCACTGGAAAAAACATAGCCTTGACTAGATGGACCTTTTTTGGCAAAGTAATGTCTCTGCTTTTCAATATACTGTCTAGGTTGCTCATAACTTTCCTTCCAAGGAATAAGCGTCTTTTAATTTCATGGCTGCAGTCACCATCTGCAGTGATTTTGGAGCCCAAAAAAATGAAGTCTGACACTGTTTCCACTAAGTTAGCCCATGGGCCATAGTTTGCCAACCCACTTCATGGAAAATGTCAAATGCATTGCAGATGTTAAGATGAGTTATCATTTTGAGAAATGGGTTTTTGCTTACATATATATGTGAATGTGTGGGTACATGTGTGTACCCATATGTAGATGTGTATGCACGTGGATGTGGGTATGTGTGAGTGTGGATGAGGGAGTGTGTGTACTCTGTGTACTGTGTGTACTGACATAAAAATGTAATTTTTACTATTGTCCAAAAAGTGTGGAGGCCACTGTATCAGCTGAGCCCAGTGCAGTCCTCCTGACAGTTCTGAGAGGAGGGTTCCAGGGGATCCTGGGATTGCAGATGGGGAGTTGAAGGCCCTGTGGGTCACACAGTCGTAGGCATGTGAACCCCAAAAGTCTGGCTCTGGAACTCCCAACAGGAGGCTAAATTGCCTTTAAAATAGCAATCGCCCTCGACATATTTGTCCTTACGCTTGTTTCTGACGGCCCTGAATCTGATGGCCGTGTCCTTCCCAAGATGTTTTCTTTTCTCAAGGTGGACTTTAGCCCCAGGAAATGGAATGATCCATCAGGGTCTAAATGTCCTCCTGCATCAGACATCCCCAAGCAGCTGCTGAGTGGTGGACATTGTATGTTCCTTTCACATCGACCCTCCCCCAGCCCTGCCGGGTGGATGTGGTTACCCTTCTTCCTTTACAGAAGAAGCAGGCTGGCTCAGAGAGGGAAACGGACTTATCCAAAGTCACATAGCCAATGTTCCTGATTCCAGAACCATGGGAGCAGGTCCCGCCTACTAAAGAATGCTCCAGAAAGTCCATCTAATGCTGCCAGTACACACCCGCTCATTCATATAGCTCTTCACCGTTTGCAGAATAGTTCAACTTCCATTTTCTCTCTGGAGTTCTGGAGACAGGTTATCGAGTGATGAAATGCTAGGGCTGAAAAGGCCAGCTGAGGCCTTGGAGACCCATGTTTGTGTGAAAAAAAAAAAAATGGAGCTCCAGGCAAGGAAGTACCTCAGCCAAGATCACCCAGCCGGGGTGGAGGTGAGGATGTAGGAGAGGCGGCAGGGCCGCGAGGGTGGCCTTGGATAGGCAGAAGACAACAGCTTGCTCCAGAGCCTGCAGTCTGGTTTAGAGCATCTCAGAGCCTCAGTTTCTCGTGTCACTTGGGAATGCTCCATCTGCTTTGTCTTTCTCCCAGGCCCAGAAGAAATGTTAGGTGAGAGGGTGCAACCGAGAGGGCTTGCCCAGCTCTGCAGAGGTTTCTTAGTAACTGGAGGCCAGCCCAGGTCCAGAAGCTTGTAAGGGCCTCCAGGGTTACCTGAGTGCCACACAGGGTCTGTGGCCTGGCTGTGGTTCCATGACAGGCACCTGGTGGAGGCCTGGGACCCAGGCAGAACCGCCATGCCCTTGAAGCCAGTCCTTCTGTCAGAGCCCAGACTGTGGACACCATTAGGACATAGAACAGCCCCAGGTTCTGTGGATACCCAGGGACACACACCTCGTGTATGTGTCCAAGGGGTTCTCATGGGGACACACACCTCAATTCGCCAGAAGGAATGGGTTAAGTTACTCAGTCGCTTCAATCATATCTGACTCTTTTGCAATCCCATGGACTGTAGCCCACCAGGCTCCTTTGTCCGTGGGATTCTCCAGGCAAGAATACTGAAGTGGGTTGCCATGCCCTCCTCCGGGGGATCTTCCTAACCCAAGGATAGAACCAATGTCTCTTATGTCTACTGCATTATAGGTGGCTTCTTTACCGCTGCCCCTCATGTATATATCCACACACATATATGTTCCTAAAAACATTTATTTGTTTCTTTAAAGGTACTTAATTTTCACTGCAACAAAGGTTTAGCAAGTCTCTTTTTTATTTCATTTTATGGTTATTTCCTCTATACCAGCTGTTACCTGTATTGTTTTATTTACCAATGTCAGGCACTATGCATATAAACTGACTAAATTCTCCTAATAAACCTGTGATGTGCGTACTATTATCGTCACCATTTTACATATGAGAAAACTGAGGCACAGAGGGGTTGAATGACTTTCCCTAAGTCACACAGCCAAATTCAAATCCTTCCTAGTCCCAGAGCCCAGACTCCAATTACCAAGCTCAGTTGCCTCCCAGCCTTATTTAGTCCTTGCAGCAACCTGGAAAAGGATGTTATTGTCCACATTTCACAGACGAGGAGACTGAATTAAGAGAGAAAGGAGCATTAGTTAAAGAATGTGAAACTGCCATTTTTATAGGCTGAAAAAAGCCAAATATTAGTGATTTCATATGTTCCAGTCTACTAGCTTGGCAAGTAAGTTTGGCAAAGCCAGGATTTAAACCCAGATGATTGATTCCAAAGGTTGGGTCCATAGCCACCCTGCCTGGCCTTCTCCCAGTACATCCAGATAATAGCCCATGAGGTAGTTGGATCCTGTTGTTCTACAGAGGCCTTCCAAGCATAGAGAGGGCTATCAACTTGCCAGAGTCACACAACCAGGATGGGGAGAGGTTGGAATGTGCCCCCCACTCCAGGTCTCCCTGGCCGGAGCCCCCTTGTCTCAGCTCTGTGCAGCCATCAGCACCACCCAGGACACACACATACCCTCGGCCCCACCCTGGGGATTCCTCCAGGGTCCCACAGTGCATGGTCTGGTTCCCATTGCATGGGGGAAGCTCCCTCATCTTGGACACTGCTGCCACAGGCCAGGCCACCACCACCCGCCCTGGGATGATTTCTTATAATGTCGCATGATTCACGGGGCCCCTGCTCTGTGGCCCTTGGTGGAGGCCTCTCTGGTTTTTTGTTGTGGGTGGGGTGCTGTTTCCCTAGCTCAGAAGAAAGGCATGAGCAAGCCTAGGGGACCCAGACCACGTAGGGAAACCACTCCCTTTCGCCAGAAGCCTCCACTTTCCCTGCAGACTGACTGCAGTGCCCACATCCGCAGGGTGGGGACACCCAGAAAGGAATGTCACAACTGCTCTTCTGCAGCCTGCTCTGCTGTTGGCAGGCAGGCACGGCTGTCTCCAGCATGTCCCAGATGAGCGGTGGGAGGTCGACTAACTGGCACGAAGGCCACGGGCTCTGCTGCTCACCAGCTGAGTGATGTTGGGCAGGTCACCTCTGGTGGCTAATTTGCAAGATGGGGCACAAAAGGCACCCATGGCTCGTAGTGAATGCTCAGTTGGTGAGACAAGTGTCTAGTGCCCAGCAGGGAGTGCGGGTTTGGGCTCTGACAGGCCTGGGCTCAGCTCCCAGCTCTGCTACTGCCATGTTCGTGTGAAGATACTTCATTATGAATCTCAGTGTTGTCTGTCAGCACCATGGTGACAATAGTAGCATCTACATCATAGGATTGTCTTGAAGATCAAAACTGTGCATGTAACCCACCTGGGAGACAGTAGGTGCTAATAAATGGTGACACCAGTCATGCATCATAGGAAAGTTGGCTTGCTCTAGTGTCCAGGACGTTCCAGCCTAACGTCAGACATGCCCCTGCCTGGGTTTGAAAGTCCTTGGCAGACCTAACTCTTCAAAAGAAAGTTATTTGGGGAAGCCCAGATTCAGAGGCTAGGGAGGCCCTAAGTGCTGTGTGTCTATAGCACAGTGGCTCACCCTCTCTGAGCCTCTGTTCGCTCCTCCATGAAGGGGGACCTCAGAGAACAGCAGTGAAGAATAGAAGTGTGTGTGTGTATGTGTTGCCCGCACATTATAAACGTATAAATGATGTGGTGAAGCCTGACATCCTGCCCTCTGCCCACAGCAGCTGGAAAAACGCAGTCAGATGCTGCCTTTCAGACATACTTTTCCTTCCTCCTCCCCTCTTGCCTGCTTCTGGCAGACATGTGAGTCCACAGACTTAATTCATAGCACATTATCAGCTTCAGTCAAGCTGATAATGTTCTCATTTTGTATTATCCTATTTTTTCCTTATTTTTAAATGATTGTGCTTAGTCTCTCAAGTCATATCCAACTCTTTGTGCCTCTGTGAACATTAGCCCACCAGGCTCCTCTGTCCATGGGATTCTCCAGGCAAGAATACTGGAATGGGTTGCCATTTCCTTCTCCATTTTAAATGGTTACAAATTGTCAATGTTTAATTTTACTCTTAACATTTACTTCACTTATTTAAAAATTTTCATTTTACTTAAACATCTTATTTTTATTAATTTTAAGGTATTTAGTTTATTTTTATTGAAGTATAGTTGATTTACAATGTGGTGTTAGTTTCGGGTATACAGCAAAGTGATTCAGCTACATATATATATATATATATATATTTTTTTTTTTTTTTTTTTCAGATTCTTTTCCCTTATAGGTCATTACAAAGTACTAAGTATAGGTCCCTGTGCTATCCAGTAGATCTTTGTTGGTTGTCTGTTTTATATATAGTGCCTTAGCACTTTATAATTTACTGTCTTTGTTCTGGCCATCATCTTGTGGGTAAAAAGCTAATAAACTGTGTTATTTGCATGATATCTAATTTGCTTATCATATCTCCTTAGATTAGTGAATTTAGGCACTTATAAATAAATACTTTATATGAACTCCTTTTAAGTGTCTTTTGTGGATTTGTTCAGCTTGTCTAAAAAATGATTTTATTAGGGTTGTATCAAATGTTAATCTTTCTCCCAAGAAATGTCAAACTCAGATGAATAAAGGTGGTAAGAACTTCATATGATGAACATTTTTGCAGAAACAATCTGATGCATTCTAAATGGTTGTTACTATCAAATGAAATTGCCCTCAAACTTTCTTGCAAGGGGTTAATGCAATTTATTTACATTTACAAATTTATTTTTATTTTATTCTTACATTTTATTTTTCTAAGCTTTTTGTTTTTATCTTTTATTTTAAAATGCCTTTTTATTTTAAATTTTTATTAGTTTAAATTATGTTTTATTTTAAATCTTTTAATTTTACTTTTTGGGTTGTTAATTTCTTTTAAGATAATGTCATTGTGTTTTTATTTGCTCACTTTTTTTATTGGGTTTCCTGAATTTTCTTCATCAGTTTATAGGTATGTGTGTGCTCAGTCGGTCAGTCGTGTCTGACTCTGTGACCCCATGGACTGTACTCCACCAGGTTCATCTGTCCATGGAATTTTCCAGGCAAGAATACTGGAGTGAGTTGCCATTTCCCACTCCAGGGAATCTGCCTGACCTAGGGATCGAACTGATGTCTTCTGCATCTCCTGCATTGGCAAAACAAATTCTTTACCAGTGCGCCATCTGGGAAGCCATCACTTTATAAGACTTCCTTGTATTACCTACATATTAATCTGTTGGTTTTCACATGGAAGATATCTTTCTTTAATCAGTTATCCCAACTGCTAATTTTGTATGTCCTTTGGAGAATAGACATTGTTACTTATAATACTGTTCAAGAAAAGGTTTGAAGGTTTTTTGGTAGGAGTTTTTCTACCTTATGTTCTGGGCTGTTTGATCTTACAAAATGTCCTCGTAAGAAGGTCTCATAAGAAGGGTGTGAGTTCCCAATTCTCTGTCTTTTGAGCAGATCACCCTTTCTGTGAGCGATTCTTCCTTGACAAGTGTTTTCAGTCCTGATGCAGTGGCTCTAGGGCCTTCCCTGAGGATACTCCTGGAACTCTCAAATGCAGGTGACTCTTCTCTGTCCCTTCATTCCTGGTTGTCCCTGGGTCACTGCATTTCAGCCGGCACACGTCTATTAAACCCTTGCTGTCATCCAGACTCTGTCCTTGAGGGCCCCAGACTGATGAAGGTGGCAGGCCCAACAGAGTGAATAGGAGAAGTATCAGCTGGATACACCAGCCCTGGGTCAGGGGAAGTTGGCTTGATATTTTCCCCACAAGTGGAGCGTCCCACCAATGGCTGACATTCTGCCAGGGCTGCATCCTCTGAATGGTTTCAATTCTTGGACCATCTTTTTCTCTTGCATCAGTAATCCTCCCTCCAGCCCCCCTCCCTGTTAAAGGAAAAAGAAAGAAACTGGCACTCAGCACATTTGTGAGTAATGCAGACTTGAAGATTGAAGGTTTGGGGACGCTGCTAAGAGCTCCATCTGAAGTTCAGGTGGTTTCAGGTGTAACACCACTGAGTCATTCCTGCGGCCTCCTCTCTCCTCCTCCTGTCTGACCCTGCACCACACAGCTCCGGACCCCTCTCTGGGGGCCTTGGGCTCTGGGATGTGTGACTTTCAGTGGCACTTTTCTACCTTTGGAGAGCCACCAGATGTGAGGCAGCAGGAAGGGGCCGACAGGCCATCAGGGAGGTACAGCTCCCAGCAGTTAGGAGCTAGGGTTCTGGTTTGCATCCCACTTGACTCTTTGCTGTGAGTACCTGGGTCAACCGCTTTACCTTTCTAAGCCTCAGTTTTCAATCTGTGAAAGTGGGTAAATATAGCCCAGCTTTGCAAGGCTGTGATGGGTTTGCAGTGATTTAACAGAAGGACCTGATGGCACAGGGTCCTGCATGCTGTAGAGATTCAGCAGGCATTGGCCTGGCTCTGCCTCTCTGCAGACCTGGTCCTTCAGAGGATCTATAGAAGCTCACAGAGATCAGCATCTCTGGCTGTGGCTGTTTGTCTTGGTTCTAGTGGTTAATCCTGACTTTAAATGGATAAGGATTACAATCCCCATTTTGCAGATGAGAAAACTGAGACCAGCTAACAGTGGGTGTGGAATTTCCTGGTCCTGCAAGCCTAGGTCCCTCCAACTGATTGGGTTTTGGTGTGGTGGAGACAGTACCCCAGGACCATGAGAGGTTTCCTAGGCAAAGCCTCTGTCACCTTCTTCTGTTCAGCTCCTCCTTGCTGGCATTATACCAGTTTTGAGCACCTCCTAAGTGCCAGGTGATTTGTGTGCATTAATTACCCGTAACCTCAGGAGATAGGACCCGTTTTACAGAAGAGGAAAGTAGGATCCAGATAGGCGAGGCCACATGCCTGGGTTTCCACAGCCCCCATCCATCTGGGTTGGAAGCCGAGCTGGGGCTCTGAAGCCAGAGCTCTTACTCACTGTGCCAGGAATTGCTGAGCTGAACCCAGGGCAGCAACGAGGATAAAGCTGACTCCCGTTTGGTGAGTCCTTGGCATATGAACCAGGCGTGCCACTAGGTGCTCTGTAGGTTATTACTGCCCTTCATCCTCCAGACAACCCTTTGATAGCATCATTTTCATTTTGCACCTGAGATGTGAGGCTCAGAGAAGTGAGAGGGACCCCCCAAGGTCAAGGTTGCAGAGCTGGAATTCAAACTCAGGTGTATATGACCTGGACTCCTGCCTGCCCCATGCTGCCTCCCCTCATCTCCTGCTTCCTGAGCTGGGCAGTTGGTCTGGGGGCCTGGGTGGGCAGATGCCAGTTCTGTTTTTCTCACCTTTGAGAATGACCCAGGGAGCCATCCAGACGGGGCCTCAGGTTTCACTCAGCTTGGAGGTGGCGGGTGTGCAGCAGGTGTAGGGAGCAACTGAACAGCAAGATGTGGGTGAGACTTTGTCCCAGTGGCCTGTGAACGTCAAGAGGCCACCGCAGGTCATGGAAGCATGACCAGAGCCAATGATGTGAAGGAGCAGAAGGGATTCAGGCACCTCTGGAGGAGGCTGCAGACTAGATACCATCATGGGATTCTCAAATCAGGTATCTTTAGAGCTGAGGATGGGGAGCTAACAGCAGCTCACACCAGCTACCTGCTGCACCATGAACTGGACTGCTTACCTTTTAATTCTCATAATTACCCTTGAGCAAGACTTGTCCATCTGCTGCTCACAGCCAATAGCCTGGTCCAGAACCCCCCAGATGACCACAGACCTCCAACTCGGGCTCCCAGCTCCCACTGCTGCCCCTTCCCATCCATTCTGCTCAGCCCCAAAGGGACCTCTTGAGATGCAGACTCTTGTTGGCCTGCACCCCGCAGGGTCTTCCCATCTTGCTTCCAGGAAAGCCCAGAATTAGCCTTTTCTGAGCCCAGCACCTCGCTCTGGGCTGATCTGCCTTTCTGACCAGTCTGTGTTCTGGCCTCACTGCCCTCTTCCATGCTAAGCCCCTCGACCTTTGTACCTGCTGGTTCCTCTACCAGGAACACGTTCTTTGTATGTCTCAGCGAGTCCTGTCTTGTGGCCAGACCCTCCTCTCCTCTGCTCACTCTTTCCTTTCATTCACTTACTGTCACTGTCTCAGATGACCTCTCTCTCTCCTTTAAGATGCAGACTCCATGAGAAGAGGGACGTCCTGTCCTCTGATGGATCCCCAGTGTCTACAACACTTCTTGGCTCGTAGTAGGTCCTTGATACACGTTTGTGGAAGGAACAGGCTTTCTAGAGAGTGGATGATTGCCTCTAGCTTACAGTGAGCAAACCAAGGTCCAATAACAGGCCCAAGGAATGAAGTATGGAACTGGGATCTAAAGGAGGGTTTCTTGGCTTCCCTAGTGGCTCAGATGGTAAAGAATCTAGTTGCATTGTGGGAGACCTGGGTTTGATCCCTGGGTCAGGAAGATCCCCTGGGGAAGGAAATGGGTACCCACTCCAGTATCCTTGCCTGGAGAATTCCATGGACCGAGGAGCCTTGGCGGACTACAGTCCATGGGGTCGCAAAGAGTCTGACATGACTTGAGTGACTGACACGTTCACTTTTCCTTTCCCATAAAATAAGAAGTGATAACAGCACCTGCCTTCTTGCTTCTTAAAATGAAGTCTGGAAGCCAGCACCATCAGCATCCCTGGGGAGCTTTGTTGAAAAGCAGACTCTCAGGCCTCACCTCAGACCTTTAGCATCAACATTTACATTTGAACCCAAGACCCCTGGGCACTTTGCATGCTCATTAGTTTGGGAAGCCCTGGCTGACCTCACAGAGTGGTTTTTTAAAAATCACATAAATTCATACACATATGACACCAGGTGAACCAACATAAAGTGTTAAACCAATAGCACACATCAAAGAGTGTAAGAGCCTCTGTTTTAAATAAGTAGCCCCAGATGATTCTTGTTGTGTTTTTTTTTTTTAATTTTCATTAAGTATAATAAATATCTTCAAAGAGATAGGCTATTTGGTAGTAACTGACGAAATAACCACTTCCCGGGTAGCTCAGTAGCAAAGAACCCACCTGCAATGCAGGAGACACAAGAGGTGCGGGTTCAATCCCTGGGTCAGAAAGATCCCCCAGAGAAGGAAATGGCAACCCACTCCAGCATTCTTGCCTGGAGACCTCCATGGACAGGGGAATCTGGCAGGCTACAGTCCATAGGGGGTCACAAAGAGTCGGACACGACTGAGCGACTGAGCACACATGCAGTAAAATAAGCAGTTTTCTTTTTTAATTGGAGATACAGGGTCTAACAGGAAAATGCATACAGCCCCAGGGGTTCTGATGTGGGTTTGATTCTAAGGCTCACCACTGGCTGGGAAACAGCAGATGTGGGTGTGAGCCCTGGCTCCACTACCAGCCTCCATCTCCCCACCTCCCCAGCTGGTGGAAACCAATGTCTAAGAAGGATTCAAGCAGGAGCTGGGGCAGGGTACTTCCCCACTCTTCCAAGTCCAGGTGGTGGCAGGAGAATCACTCAGAGAGAGCCTGGAAGGGACCTGAAGGACAGGGAAATGGTCATTTGGCCCCCTGATTAAACACAAAGGTACTGATCTGCTCCATGTCATGGAGATAAGGGGAGATGAGCATGGGATGAAGGGAGATTGAATGAGATGCAGAAGGGCAGAGTCAGTCCTGGGACAACCTATACTGCCACTGTCTGGCTAATTTCCTGTCTCTATCAAGGTCAAATGAACATTGAAGGAGACTAGCCTTAGCACAGCACAGGAAACCTAGCAAGGCCTTAGCAAGGGGACCTGTTATTCTGTGTGGAGGATTAAAGGAGGCATTGGGATACACTGGCGGTGGGAAGGCAGTGTGGCCTTGAGGTGAAGCCTTCAGGTTCTGCAGTCACACTGCCTGTGTCGGACTATCCAGTCAGATACCTCTTAGTAAGTCACTTACCTCTTAGTAAGTGACCTCAAGCAAGCAGCAGCCTTGCCCTGGACCTCAGTTTCCTCTTTTCTGAAGTGGATACGATCATTGTACCTAGTGAAGCATGCAGCGTCTCTACATGGAGGCAGTAGCAGCTATAAAAAAGGACGAGGCAGGGATGTGCAACATTCGCCAGGATACTTTAAGTGAGCAAAGCAAGGTGCTGAAGAGGCTGTGCAGGGCACTGTGGTTTATGCTTGCCCTCTTGGAGCTCACCTTTCAGTGGTGGGAAAGAGATAACAAAAACTCACACCAACCCCTCACATATCAGATGGAGATAAGTGCCAAAGAAGAACAAAGCAGGGTGAGACAGGGATGTGCGATGGGTGTGACTTCAGGCGAGGTGGTCAGGGACGTCTCATGGGGAAGGACATTCCAGTATAGACCCCAAGGCCGTGAGCCCTGTGGATGGATGTGGGGAGGGCATTCCAGGCAGAGGCAATGGCAAGCGAGTGCAAAGGCCCTGAGTTGGGAGTGGTCTTGGCATGTTTGAGGGACAGCAAGGATGAGGCCAGCATGGCTGGAGCAGGGCAAGTGGCGATTGGGAGGGAATGTAATTGGCGTTGGTGTAGACTGATTTCCGATAGATTGTATATGGGATAGGACACAAGGAGAAGAGTCAGGATGACTCCAAGATGTTTGACCACAAGTGGAGTAGCCATTGACCCATATAGACAGGAGGGGCAATATGGGGTGGGCAGAGGGAGGAAAGTATTAAAAGTTTCCATTTTGGATGTGTGCCCGTTATACTATATTCTGAGGGTTCTCCCCGTTAAACCCTTGGTGTCGTGCATTGACACTGTAGCAAGGATTTGCTCTCTGCTTCTTACCCAAGCCCTCTCCCTGCCACCAACTTATATACAGTGAGTCCCCTACATACAAACAAGTTCTGTTCTCAGAGTGCATTCTTAAGTCCAATTTGTTTGTAATTTCAACAAAGTTAGCCGAGGTACCCAACTAACATAATTGGCTATATAGTACTGTACTATAGCAGGTTTATAAACTTTTTCACACAGATAATACATAAAAACAAACACACACAAAAAAAACCATTTTTAATCTTCCAGTACAGTTCCTTGAAAAGCACAGTAGTACGGTACTACATCTGGCACACAAGGGCTGGCATCAAGTGTAGAGGCAAGAAGAGTTACTGACTGGAGGAGAGAGGGGAGCCGGGATGGTGGAGCTGAAGGGTCATCAGCCATAGGAGGTGGGGGCAAGCTGCAGTTTCACTCACGCCTGACGCTGGTGGCACAGGTTCTGGTTCATTGCTGGATTCAATCCTCTTTCCCCTCTTGAAAAACTAATCCAGTGACATCTAGGTAGCAGCTTTTTCTCTCATCATCGATGACACGGTAGCACTGAATTGCATTCTGAACGACTGCTGCTAACCTCATGGACCTTTCTGCATTCAGGTCCTATTTCTCAAAAACGAACAGTCTTCCCAAATAAAGAACATCCCCTTGCCATCTCCTGCATTGTGAGCCTCTTCAGCTCTTCACTTACTTCTTCCCCTTGTCTCTCTTCATCCTTTCTCTGGACACACTGGCATCTTTGAAAGTTCACAGCCAGAAGGTTCGTATGCAGGGGATTTCCTGTACTGTCATAAACTCACCTTTCTTAGGAAACCTTTCTTCTGACACAAACCAGCCCTACTCCAGTTCCCACATTTGCCTTTCCAGAAAACCATCCCTGATGAACTGCAGTCTGAACCCAGCTCCTGGCTGCCTGGGTCCTTCATTTAACTCTGAGCTCTGCTGGGCAGACATCATCAGCTTTCTTGGCAATGTATGAATCAAGTTCCCCCAACTAGACTGCAGCTTCCCTGAGAACAGCTTTTGAGAACTTTTATTAAGCCATCATTTATTCATTCATTTAAGAAATAGCAGGCACCTGCAGTGTGCAAGACTATGGAAATTTGAAGAAGAATGAGACAAGCTGTCAAGGGACCCCTTGGGGTGCTTCTCATGCACCTCCTATCAATCAAGAGCTAAAACAGTGTTCATTTATCTGCCATGAGCTGTGCTAAGTACTCGGCATGGATGAGCTCACAAGTGCTGGGAGGTGGTTGCTACTATTGTCCACATTTTGCAAAAGAGGAGACTCAGGTTCAGAATAGTGAAGCCACTTGCCTAAGATCACACAACCAGAAAATGGGCGTTTGTCATGCTGGAAGCTGAGACAGTGTCCCCACACCCGCCTGCTCCGGTCTCTCCAATCAGGAGTCATCACTAGGGCCCATGCCTTGCTGGGGATGGTGAAATCTGCTCCCAAGGCAGGAATGTTCCCCGGGGGTCCTCTGAGCCAGCCTCCAGTGGCAAAGACTGCCTCCCATATGTGGCGATCTGAGCAGGCAGATGGGAGCCCAGATGTTGTTTATTTCGTCTGGTCATCGGTGACATGCATCTTCCGCTGCCAGGCGGGGATAGGAGAATGCGCCGTCCAGCACTCTGTGTGGGGATCGCCCCCACACACACATGGTTCTGGATCCTTCTCAAGAGCCTGGCCCTCCTCAGGTTGCCCTGCCTTGGGACAGGTGATGGTGGTCTCTTTTTCTTCTCCATCCTCCTCTCTCCCAGCGAGTCCTTCAGGACAGCTGTGTTAAATCCTGTAGTCTACCACAACACACACTGTTCTCATGCAACACACACTTCCCTGGGCACACCCCAAATGTGAAGAAACTCTACCTCAAAAATGTTGACATCAAGTTAAAAGTTCTGCACTGATTGCCAAAGCAAGCCTGAGATCACAAACACCAATGGAGGCATGGCGGGTGGTGATAGCAACGTTACTGAGACCCTTGTTAACTGTCAGGCCTGCTCAGGTCCTCAGGGTTCTCTCAGGTTGGTCAGTGTGATCCCTATTTTACAGGTGGGAAAATTGAAGCACAGGGCAGCTAAGACACTAGTTCAAGGGGACGTGAACAAGGGTAAGGGGCAGAGCTGCTTGAATGTAAGCAGTGTGGCTCTTAACCCTGCTCCACTTTAAAGGTGGAACCTGTTAGCAGTGTAGATTCTCAAGCCCTACCCAGACTTACTGAATCAGCAACTGAGGGGAAGGCTCAGCAATCAGTGATTTAACCAGCCCTCCAGGTGAATCTGATGCATGCCCAAGTTTGGGAACCCCTACTCTGCATTGCCTTCTAATGTGAATGAATGAAGCAGCTGTAAGATACATGAATGATAATACATGGCGCCCAAGGATGATAATACATGGCGGTTGACCTTTGCCCTCAGTGTCAGGGATAATAACAGGGAGTGGTGGGGACCTTTGCAAACCGGAGAGCATAGGCCCTGTCTGTGGAATTCCAGCCAAGCACTGCCCTGCGGGAATACAGGCCTGGTGTGTAGGCAAGTATTCATAACTTTTCCAGCTTCTTATGTGAAATCTGATTTTTTAACTGTTAGTGTATTAGTTTTTTGGGTTTTTTTAAAAACGTATAGCTGAAGTTCTTGGCTTCGGTATTGAGGATTTGTCAATTTCAGGCTCACTGTGGACTGCCAAGGAGATGGGCCTGCCTGAGAGACCAGGTAATTTTCAGGATCCTAGATGTCGCCCTGTGCCTCTGACCCCCTCAAGGAAAGGTGGGCAGGAGGCGTGATAATGCAGAGATGACTCTGAATCCACTCAGATCCCTAAATGAAAAAAATATAGTGATCGCTTGCAAACACTGAACCACTGACTCCCATCAAAACAAGGGGCTTGTGGTCATTCTCAGGATGTGGGTGACCCTGAGATTGGGAACCCTCGATTCAAAGAACACAGGTCATTCCCTGATCCTAACAGAAAGAATAAACTGCCCTCCACCGGAGACCAAAGCTGCCTCCTCAGTCTCTGCCCTGAGCCCTTCACCATCCCAAGGGTGAACGGCTCTATGCTAAGACTTTTCCATGCGTTATACCGTCTGCTTTCATCACATCTGCAAGTACCATCCCCTTTCACAGCTATAATGACTGAGACCCAGAGAGTTGAAGTACTTTTCCCGTGATCACTGCCGTGATCATTTCATAACCATTGAGTCCCTAGCACTGGACCTCACAGAGAGCAGAGGCTCACTAACTATCTGTTGAATGAATGGTTGGATGGATGGATGGATTACTGAACCTTGGCCTAAAGCACGTGCCCAGAGTTGTTACAAGCCTGCATCCCTTAGTAAACTACCAACCCCAATGTGATTAAAAAGTGCACTGTCACTCTCCATAAGGTGGACATCCAAGTCTCAACTTATCCCCTGGCTGCTTGAGGAAAGACCAAGTGACTCCAATGTCATTCCAAGCCCCTCTGGATGCTGGAGCAACAAAAGATCATCCTTTCGGGGGCATTGGTACTTTGACTGCGGAAGGATGGTCTTATGAAGGGAAATACTTATTAAAAGAAATCACATGGGGTGTCATCCCCTGTGATGCCCCAAAAAAACACAGGGAGGTTGCAATCAGAGCTCAAATACTGATACTTCAATGAGAAATGTGCCTCAGAGGGGAGAGAGGGCAGCGACAAAGGCCAGCATCCAGTTGAGGTACAGAAGGAGCCAGGGGTTTTCAAAGCATGTGCCCTGGAACCCCAGGGCCCCTTAGTGTGCCGTGTGGTCAGGCTGAGTGGGCAGAGCTCCAGGCCCTCAGCCTTGCTAAAGCAGAGCTGCTCCACCATGACCTGCTGGGCTCCACTTACCTGGTGACTACATCATTCTGATTGTAATGTGACGTGAGGAGAACTACCTCATGTTAACTAGTGACTTTCTTTGGGACTATGGAGTGAGCCAAGACTTTGGGGACTAGAAATTGGACTTAGAAGATGCTCAGAAACTCTGACCATCTGGGCCCCATGAAGTTTTTCTCCCCCTCTCTCTCTTCATCTGATTTATTTCTGTGTGTGTGTGTGTGTGCGCGTGTGTGTGCTTCTGTATAGTCAGAAGTCTTTGTCTGCAAGAGACAGAAAACTGTACTCAAAATGGTTTTAGAAGAGAAGAGACTTTATGGACCCTGCCAGGAGTAGATCAGATGCACAGGCAATCTCTTGTGTGGCCTCCATTCTTGGGACTCTCTCCCCTCATGTGTTGTCCACCAACTCTGGTCTACATCTTCTCAAATCAAATAGAGTGTAAATACACACACACACACAATCCTAAGACTAGCTTCAGTCGAAACACATGCCTGTGTCTGGACCAATCACTGCAGTCAAGGAGACCTGATGCTGATTGCTCAAGCCCATGTAGATGCATCTAGACAGAGTTGGTACCACATGAACCTCAAAGTCAGAGATGGGCCTTTTCTAGAAAGGAGTGTTTGTGCCCACCAAAGCTTCTCACACTTGTACGCTGGAACAGGCCACCCTGTCCTCCTGCAAATGTCCTTAGGTCAAGGGGCCATCCTAAACCATGGTCTGTCCACCCACAGTCAAAATTCTCTAGAGAGATGGTCTAATGGTCCCAGCCTGGATGACTTGTCAGGCCTTGGTACAGCCTGTTCACCACTGGCCAGGGAGCAGGGTCAAGCTGTACAAGCATAGTTGCCAGGTCTGGTTCTCAGGGAAAGAAGATTGTGAGCAAGAAAAGACACACACAAAATGCCAATTATGTCTATTTTGGTCTTGTTTAAATGTACATTCCTGGACCTAGAGGCTTTACAAGCCTCCCTGGAGATTCTTATGCATAGTCAAGTTGCTGCTGCTAAGTCACTTCTGTCATGTCCGACTCTGTGTGACCCCATAGACGGCAGCCCACCAGGCTCCCCCATCCCTGGGACTCTCCAGGAAAGAACACTGGAGTGGGTTGCCATTTCCTTCTCCAATGTATGAAAGTGAAAAGTGAAAGTGAAGTTGCTCAGTTGTGTCTGACCCTCAGCGACCCCATGGATTGCAGCCTACCAGGCTTCTCTGTCCGTGGGATTTTCCAGGCAAGAGTACTGGAGCGGGGGTGACATTGCCTTCTCCGATAGTCAAGTTGAGGAGCCATCAAGTCTGGATCTTTCTAAAGCAACATTGTACAAACTGTAGTTGTCATCACTTATTATTCATAAAATTAGCACTCAAGTCTCTACATCTGTCACCATGGGAAAATGGGAGGAACAGCATTGCCCTTTCCAATGAGTTATAGTCAACTACCGTACAATTGCACTCATCTCACACGCTAGTAAAGTCATGCTCAAAATTCTCCAAGCCAGCCTTCAGCAGTACATGAACCATGAGCTTCCAGATGTTCAAGCTGGTTTTAGAAAAGACAGAGGAACCAGAGATCAAATTGCCAACATCCGCTGGATCATGGAAAAAGCAAGAGAGTTCCAGAAAAACATCTATTTCTGCTTTATTGACTATGTCAAAGCCTTTGACTGTGTGGATCACAATAAACTGTGGAAAATTCTGAAAGAGATGGGAATACCAGACCACCTGACCTGCCTCTTGAGAAATCTATATGCAGGTCAGGAAGCAACAGTTAGAACTGAACATGGAACAACAGACTGGTTCCAAATAGGAAAAGGAGTACGTCAAGGCTGTATATTGTCACCCTGCTTATTTAACTTATATGCAGAGTACATAATGAGAAATGCTGGGCTGGAAGGAGCACAAGGTGGAATCAAGACTGCCGGGAGAAATATCAGTAACCTCAGATATGCAGATGACACCACCCTTATGGCAGAAAGTGAAGAGGAACTAAAAAGCCTCTTGATGAAAGTGAAAGAGGAGAGTGAAAAAGTTGGCTTAAAGCTCAACATTCAGAAAATAAAGATCATGGCATCTGGTCCCATCACTTCATGGGAAATAGATGGGAAAACAGTGGAAACAGTGTCAGACTTTATATTTTTGGGCTCCAAAATCACTGCAGATAGTGACTGCAGCCATGAAATTAAAAGACACTTACTCCTTGGAAGGAAAGTTATGATGAACCTAGATAGCATATTCAAAAGCAGAGACATCACTTTGCCAACAAAGGTCCGTCTAGTCAAGGCTATGGTTTTTCCTGTGGTCATGTATGGATGTGAGAGCTGGATTGTGAAGAAAGCTGAGTGCCGAAGAATTGATGCTTTTGAACTGTGGTGTTGGAGAAGACTCTTGAGAGTCCCTTGGACTGCAAGGAGATCCAACCAGTCCATTCTAGAGGAGATCAGCCCTGGGTGTTCTTTGGAAGGACTGATGCTGAAGCTGAAACTCCAGTACTTTGGCCACCTCATGTGAAGAGTTGACTCATTGGAGAAGACTCTGATGCTGGGAGGGATTGGGGGCAGGAGGAGAAGGGGACGACAGAGGATGAGATGGCTGGATGGCATCACCGACTCGATGGACATGAGTTTGGGTGAACTCTGGGAGTTGATGATGGACAGGGAGGCCTGGTGTGCTGCAATTCATGGGGTCTCAAAGAGTCCGACACGACTGACCGACTGAACTGAAGTTCGTCCCAGCATCAGAGTCTTTTCCAATGAGTCAACTCTTCGCAGGAGGTGGTCAAAGTACTGGAGTTTCAGCTTCAACATTACTCCTTTCAAAGAATATTCAGGACCAATCTCCTATGAGTTATAGAGATGTGATGAAAGCTGGAGTGAGGCCATCAGATTCAAAAAGTCAGGGATGTCATTACAACAGCAAGGCACTAGAGGGCACCCTACCAACTGCTGGGATCAGGGATGCAGGAAGAGGCAGAGTCAACAGCTCTTCAAAGGGCTGGTGATGAATGATGGTAGTTGAGATACATCACCTGTCCACGCACATGCATGCATGCACACACACTGACAACCCTCCCAGGTCAGGGGTGAGTCCTTGTTGGGTTGTTTTTCTGCAGCATGTTGAAATCTCACTCTACAAATACTGCAGTAGCTCTAATTGGAATTTCTTTGCTATTTGGCTGCCTGACCTTGGGGAAGGCTCCTTCTTCTCTGGCCTCTGGGTCCCCAGTGAAGCTGCAGGGGTTGGGCTGCATGATCCCTAAACTCTTCCGAGAAACAACAGTTAGTAAAGGTTTCGCTTTGTCACCATCTGCGTTGCTATTACAGTCACTTCTGTGGGCTGCAACCCTCCCAACCAGGCTGTAAGGTCCCAGAACAGCAGGGCCACGTGTTGCTCATGCCTGCAGCCTCAGGCTCTGCCTGACACAGAGGAGGCCCTGAGCAAATGCGCCGAGTGGCAGTGTGGTGCTGACTTACGTGGGTCCCTGCACCACTGATTCTGGGGGATGCTGGGTATGTCATTTCACCTCTTTGAGCCTCTGTTTCTTCAGCTGCAAAATGGGCAGTACCACCCACGCCCGTGTCAGGCTGTCTCCAATCACAAACTCAGTTTTCAGGAAATATTCTTCTGTTTCTCTGTCATTGAATATAATTTCTAATCTGAGTCTTATTCTGCCAGGTGGAAGAGATCACCTCAAGCCAACAGAGGGTCTCTTTGCCCTTTGTTGGTGGGGTCACATCTTAGGGCCAGTGGGCTTACATAGTGCCAAGGTAACTAGTTTATTAAACAGGCTGAACTTGGTGAGGTATAAACATGCAACAGTTTCATGTTTCCCTAATCTCTGCCTCTGTGAAGCTGCCCGGCCCTTTCCTGTCCCTTAATGACACCTGGTTACTTTCTGACTCTCCCCAGCTCCCACCTACCCGCAATGGTCTACTGTATGCCTCTTGCTGGGGCAGCTGCCAGAAACCAGCCTTCTTGGGTGAGGCTTCTTGAGCCTGACTACTCCTGGGGAGACTTGCCCCTGAGAACCCCTCATGCTGGCCATAAAGGAGGTGCAATTTCTTCTGCTGCCTCCCTTCCCTCTCCTGTGCTCAAAGCGGGGTTGGAAGGAGCAGAGCCACACAAGCTAACATCCAATTGGGGTGTGAGGTGCTGGTCACCCCCTTTTGCAGGCAACAGTCTATGAGGGGTACCCTTGCATCTCCTCTCACTTGGTTAGGGGGTTTGGGAAGTGAGGGGAAGCCACAGCAACCCCCTCTTCCCCAAGTTGACAGCTCCTAACTCTCCTGAGTCCTCCTGTCTTGGTGTCAGCATGATCAGAGGTAGTCGGATGGCAGAGACTCCTTGTAAGCCCAGGAGGAGCTTTCTTCCTAGGGTATTTCTCACCTTTTTCTCCCCAGCTTTGGTTGCCACTTCTGGAACAAAGAGCTCCTTCCCTTTACTTGCTGTACTTGAGGATGTTGGGAGCCCTTGATAATGGCGTCAGTGAGGAATGGGGTATTGTTCACAAAGGATGGGGTATTGTTCCCAAAGGCAGCAAGGAGACGAGGGTCTTCTTCCACCCCCCATGCATGTGCTCCACAAACACACTCAAAAATACACACTGTATTAGTGAAGATTAAATATGTCAGTGAGTGACCGAACTTTTAATCTTATTTCTCCAACATCTTTAACACATGATCCAAAACAGATGCTTGTGCTCCAGCCCTCGTGTTCACATTCCACCCAACAGGAAGGATCAGGGGATGACCAAGGGCATACCCCTGCCCTTTAAGCTTTCTAGAAGTTGCACACACACTGCTTTACCTTATAACCTACTAGCCAGGTTTTGGTCACATGACCAAAGTCACATGATCTAGTTGCATCAGAAGTACAGTCATTTGGATGGCCACGTGCTCAGTTACTGTTCTATCCCAATGAGACAGTCTGAGCTGCTGATACATGTGGTTTCACTATCTCTCTCTCCCTTTCCCCACCCTCCACCCTGGTCTGGCTGGCAGTGGGCACTGGTCCGGGGGGCAACTGCACAGGCTGTGTTATCTGCTCAGAGGAGAACGGCTGCTCAACCTGCCAGCAGAGGCTCTTCCTGTTCATCCGTCGGGAAGGTATCCGCCAGTACGGCAAGTGTGTGCACGACTGTCCACCCGGCTACTTCGGCGTCCGTGGCCAGGAAGTCAACAGGTGCAAAAGTATGTGGCCCCTCCCTTATCTTATGCTAGCACTGCGCTCCTGCGCACTCCTGGTCCACATCCCACCTCTCACCTAACACAACAGCCTGAGGAAGCAGTGTATGCCTGAGCGCAGACTCAGATATATGCTTGCTTTCAGGCTGGCTCTGAAGCCCTAAGCAAGTCAGTGCCCTCTCTGAGCTCAACACTAACAACAGGGAACTTCCACCTCTACACTAGTTTGCTCTGTGGCCTTTGGCATGCTACTCACTCTCCCTGGGCCTAGCTCAATGGGAAAAGGGGTCCTAACTCCTAACTTTGGTTTTCACTGTGAGCTGGGCAAATCATGACCATCTTTGAGCTTTGGTGGAAATGGAGTAGGGAATCCTCGCTCTCAGCCCAGATTCACTGTGTGACTTCAGGCAAGGTATTTGCTCTCTCTGAGCCTCAGCTCAAATGATAAAGAGAATCAAAATAATCATGTTACCTACCTTGGACATGACACCTGCCCCCACTGAGCCTCAGTTCAAATGAGAAAAGGAGTTCTGAAATGCAGCCCCATTTGTGGACAAGTCTGAGCATCAAACGAAATGTTAGTCACTCAGTTGTGTCCGACTCTTTGTGACCCCATGGATTGTAGCCCACCAGGTTCCTCTGCCCATAGAATTTTCCAGGCAAGAAAACTGGAGTAGGTTGCCATTCCCTTCTCCAGAGACACACTGAATCCAGACCCCAGTACTACAGAGCTTGCGTCACTCAGAGGCCCTCCCCAGCCCTGGGCAGTCCCAGGGGATCCCCTCCCCAGGCAGCTGCCCTCACCAGGGCTGGTCCTGGCTGTATTACAGAATGCGGAGCCACATGTGAAAGCTGCTTCAGCCAGGACTTCTGCATCCAGTGCAAGAGGCGGTTCTACCTGCACAAAGGAAAGTGTCTGCCCACCTGCCCGCCAGGCACTGCGGCCCAGCAGAGCACACGGGAGTGCCAGGGTGAGTGGGGGCATCCTCGCCCCGCCCTATCCCCTCCCTCCCTGGAGCAGGGGCTGGTGAGGGGTGTTAGGAGAACTGGAAGAAACCGTAGCAGAATGTCACGTGATGATGGGAAACCCAACGCCGTGTCAGGGACACATAGGAACCCTTCAATACACTAGACCCATCATAGGCACCGTTGTGATGATTTCTATTACTACCAACATCTACATCATTATTATTGCCAAGGGCGGCTGCAGAGCACAGAAGAGTGTTGATTTTGGGATAAGACCTGGGTTCAAATGCTATCTCTAAAAAGCACCCATTAGTGAACTTGAGCGAGTCAGTTAAGCTCTCTGTCCTTCAGTTTCTCCAAATGTTAAGAAAATTACAATAGAACATAAAATCTACTTCATGGGAGAGGATTGTTGTAAGGGGTAAATTAATACACTTTAAAGTACTTAACGCAGTAGCTAGCACAGTTAAGTGCTCAATATATGTCATTATTATTACCTGTCATATTAGTTGTCATGACTGCTGTTTTCCCCCTACTCCTTTCAGATTCCTGTGTGAGCACCACTTCTGTGATCTGTCCTTTTATGAGGCTCTTCTCTAGCGTTCTCACCTGAATCACATCTCTCTGCCCACAAGTCTCTCTGGGCTCATGTTCACGGTCATTCCAAACACTGACGGCTCCTTAGCTTCATTTTCTCACAGGCAGCTGACTCACAGCCTCACCTGCCCTGTGGGTGCCTTCTTCCCTCCCTGTCCATCCTCAGCCTGGTGCTTCCTCTGGGCTTCCTCCATCAATGACCTGCTCCACCAGCCACAGGCTGGCCATCCTGGAAGCATGGGCATCACTGTGGGCTCTTGCCTGTCATCCTACATCCAGTCCAATCTCATTCATCCACTCAGGAAATATTTGCTAGAGCATCTTCTATGCTCCAGGCACTTTCCAAGTTGCTGAGGACATATTAGTGAACAAAACAGAAAGTTTCTGCCCTTATAGACATGACATTTTACAGGGGAGACAGAAGACGCACAAGAATAAATACAGATGTTAGGTGATAAAAAAAAAAAAAAAAAAACTTTGGGGGAAATGAAGCAGAATAAAGTTTCCAAACTTGCCCGTCTTCCTTTCCCTTCTTCCCCACCCTACACCCAAACATCCCTTTCTCTCCCCACTCTCTGCCCATTGCTAGGATCTTGGCCACAGCCTCTTGCCCATATGCCTGCCTCCAGTCTCACTGTCTGCAGCCCACACTGTCTCTCTTTCCAGAAGCCAGAGCGATGATCTGAGAATGACAATCCGATCAGGTTCTCTTCTGCTCAAGGCCCCTCAGTGGCTCCCATTATTCCCCAGGCTGTGGGCAATGCGGTCTCCATCTGCCACCTCTCCAACCCTATCAGGTTTTTTCCTCCCCCATTTGAATCTGTGCTCCAGCTTCCCCATGGAGGGCAGAGTCATCCAGGGATTTCGCTTCGGGTATTTCTTTCAACTATGGGCTTTTCTGGTGGCTCATATGGTAAAGAATCTGCCTGCAATGCAGGAGACCTGGGTTCAATCCCTGGGTCAAGAAGATCCCCTGGAGCAGGGAATGGCAACCCACTCCAGTATCCTTGCCTGGAGAATCCCATAAGCAGAGGAGCCTGGCAGGCTAGTCATGGGATCAACAAAGAGACACAACTGATCGACTTAACACTTTCACTTTCATTTCTTTCAACTGGAGCACTTGTCCTTCTTGCCCCTCCCTGAATCTGACTGACCTTCCCATGCCCACTTCAAGACTCAGATCAGGAGTCTTCTCCTCTAGGAAGCCCACCAGGTGGCTCAGGATGGGGCCCCCTGGTCCCCTACTGCTGCCAGGGCTTCCCCAGGTCTGTACAAGCACCCTGCCCTTCCAGCCCCACTGCTGTAGACGGTGAGCTCTGGGAGGCAGACCCGGGGCTGTGCCTTCCCTGCCTCACCTGGGCATCCCGCACAGCAGAGGGCACATGGCAGGTACTCAGTCTGTGCTTCCCAGATGAATGTGTCTGTGAAGGACCGTAGTTCCACGGTCTGGAGACCTGGTTACTGGGCCCTGCTGGACCGTAAACACTTGCTGTTCTGCTGTGCAAGCGCCTCTTTTCCCTAGTTGTTGTTCAGTCGCTCAGTCATGTCCGACTCTTTTCTGACCCCGTGGACTGCAGCACTCCAGGCTTCCCTGTCCTCCACCATCTCCTGGAGCTTGCTCAAACTCTGTCCATTGAGTCAGTGATGCCATCCCACCATCTCATCTTCTGTCGCCCCCTTCTTCTCCTGCCCTCCATCTTTCCCAGCATCCAAGTCTTTTCCAATGAATCAGCTCTTTGCATAAGATGGCCAAAGGACTGGAGCTTCAGCTTACCCCTTACCTGCTTTAGGCCTCCGTGTCCTAATCTGCAAAGTGGAGGTATTAAGAGCTGCCCTATTCTCTGCCTACCTTTCCAGGACTCTTAAAAGAACCAAATGTGAAAGAATACTATATATTATATATTCATATATTAAAAAAAAAATTACTCCCTACCTTTTCTGTCCATGACCTCATTTTTCCTCACAACAGCACAGTGTAACTCCCACCTCCTATAGCTTATCGGAGGCACATAATCAGGTTCAGAAACCAGGTCTTGGCCCTGAGGGCCTCCCAGCCAACCTTGCAGCCTGTCTCCTGTCCCTCCCATGCTGAACCTCCACTCTGCCCCTGACTACAGCATCCTCGTGCCCCACACAGGATGGCCAGGCCTCCAGGGCTGTGCACACCTACCTGGGATGCACCTCTTTCCGCTGCCACCTGATAAGTCTGCTCTTCCTCTGGCTCCTATGTCACCTCCTCAGGGAAGCCTTCCCCTTTAAAGCCACACAGTCAGTCACTCAGGCTTCCTGTCCACTGCAGCCTATTTTTGCATTAGTAGCGCTCTTATCCCAGATCTCATAAATAGCTGTTTAAACATAAAAAGCTGTTCCCCTTTGGCTCCTTAATGGTAGCCTGGGACTCTAACACATGGAGATGGTGTCTTCAGGGAGCTGAGCCCCTCAGACCCTGCACTTGATCTGAGGGTCACTCACTGCCAACTCACCCCATCCATCTGTCTGTCTCCCCCTCCCACCCCCAGAGGAGTGTGAGCTGAGCCCCTGGGGCAGCTGGAGCCCTTGTACACACAACGGGAAGACCTGCGGCTCGGCCTGGGGCCTGGAGACCCGCGTGCGGGAGGCCGGCCGGGCCGGGTGGGAGGAGGCAGCCACCTGCCAAGTGCTGTCCGAGTCAAGGAAATGCCCCATCCGGAGGCCCTGCCCAGGAGGTGAGCACCAGGGTTGGCATGGTGGGCAACAGGCAGGGCGTAGTGACTGAAGGACCCAGACCCCACAAAGCATCCCTGTAGGGCTGCCTGAGGGCTTCGCTAATGGCTCAGATGGTAAAGAATCTGCCTGTAACGCAGGAGACCTGGGTTCAATCCCTGTGTTGGAAAGACCGCCTGAAGGAGAGCATGGCAGCCACTCCAGTATTCTTGCCTGGAGAATCCCCATGGACAGAGGAGCCTGGTGAGCTACAGTCCATGGGGTCACAAAGAGTTGGAGGCAACTGAGCGACTCAGCACAGCATAGCACAAGGCCCCACTAGCCACAGCTTCCTGTGTGTTGATCATTGCCCTCCCCAGTGTCCACCTGCAAGGGTCAGCCTCAAACCCCTTACGAAGATCAAGCTTGTCCTTTCCAGCAGGGGTTTGAGACCCCTTCAGACTGATACCTCCTATAATAAAGGACTTGGGACAGACAACCCCTTGACACTCTGAAACAAAGTCATGGATAATGTGACCTATTTGCACTTGTCATTACAAAAGAAAAATCAGTATAGTACCTAGCTGGGCTTCCCAGGTGGCACTAGTGGTAAAGAACATACCTGCCAATGCAGGAGATGTAAGAGATGAGAGTTTGATCCCTGGGTCGGGAAGATCCCCTGGAGGAAGTCATGGCAACCTACTCCAGTATTCTTGCCTGAAGAATCCCATGGACAGAGGAGCCTGGTGGCCTATGATCCATAAGGTCACAGAGAGTCGGACACGGCTGAAGGGACTTAGCATGCACCCACACCTAGTGCCTAACTATAAGGAGAAACAAATTTCATTATGGCCGTGCTTGGGTCCAACACACCAGAGAGTATTGACTGAAGTAACATCCCAGTGAAGGCGGTAGCCATCCACAGTCAGAGCCCCAGGCACCACCATGTTGCCATCAGAGACGCAGTTTCCCAAATGGCGACCAGTTCTCTGTAAAGTCCAACAGAGCTGTCTCATCTCCTGATTGACAGCACACTGGTGGCCCTAGACTAGTCAGCAAGGGGACAAGTGTTCCACAGCAGTTGGCATTCATTCACACACGAGACAGAGTTCGGCTCTGAGCGAGCTGATTCCTCGCTACGTGAAGCTAGGGCACCCGTTAGGGAACTGGATGGGATGAGCTTTCTTCCAGGGGGACTGTCCCACGCATGGTGGGCAGCTGGGGACAGAGGATGAGTTTGAGATGGGACCAGAGAAACGAAGAGAGACCCCAGACCTGGGGAAGCACCCAGCAGCTCCTGTAGAAGAGTGTGGGGCTAGTGATGCAAGAAGATGGCCTGGATGTGCAGACACTTTTTAATCAGAAATTTAGGGCTGTCCTTGGTCCCACCAGATTCCCTGATAGCTCAGTTGGTAAAGAATCAGCCTGCAGTGCTGGAAACCCCAGTTCGATTCCTGGGTCTGGAAGATCCGCGGGAGAAGGGATAGTATTCTTGGGCTTCCCTGGTGGCTCAGCTGGTAAAGAAACCACCTGCAATGCAGGAGACCTGAGTTCAGTCCCTGGGTTAGAAAGATCCCCTGGAGAAGGGAAAAGCTACCCACTCCAGTATTCTGGCCTGGAGAACTCCATGGACTGTATAGTCCACGGGGTAGCAAAGAGTCAGACACGACTGAGCGACTTTCACTTTTCTGCTCCCACCCATGCCTCCGTCTTCTTGCTTGTTGATAATCGCTCACAACAGGAAGAGCATTCCAGGCAGAAGGCACAGCCAGAGCGAAGGTGTGGCAGTGGCACGAACCTGCCAGTGACCAGGATGGTGTGAACAAGGGCGGGGGTTGGGGGACAGGCCACAGAGATGACGTGGTCTTTTGCTCCAGGTGAGCCGAGAGTCACTCAAAAGTAATGCCCAGAACTCCTGCCCAGGCTGTGCCTCTGAGTAAGGGAGGGCCCTCCTGGGCCTCAATGGCCTCACCTGAGAAATGGGACTTGACTGTGTGTTTGTGTTAGACACTTACACCAGCTCCATGGGGGGTGGGGGGCACAGCGGGGTCAGGATTCCCCGGCAGGTCTGGGGTTTGCATGCACTCCCCACGGTGGGGGAGCCAGTGGGTACAGACCCCGGTGACGGCGTCATATGGGGCATCCGGGCTGCCTTTGCCTCCCGGATGTCCTGGAGATGAGATACACAGGGCACCTGGAGCCACAGCTGGCAACAGCGGGAGCATCAGCCAAGTGCTGCTGTCACTGTTGTTTGAGGGCAGAGCTGGGCCGGGAGCTAAGTGGGGAGATTGGTGCTGAGACCCCGGTGAAAGGTGTTGGCGTCTCCAGCAAAGAGCCGGGTAAAACTCTCAGTGAATGCACGTGGGCAGGTCCTGTCCCGCCCCCAACCCACCCTAGTTCTTGACAAAGGGGGCCCCACATGGACCTCGAGCCCTAAATGAGGCAGATGCCCAGCATGGGTGGTGCCCCACAAGTCAGTGCCCTCTTCAGCCCCTAAGGAATTGAGAGTGTCCGGTTTAGGGTACGTGATGCTGCCGTCCCAGCTCTCAAAAGGAGTGGTTGTCAGGTCAGCACCGCTGTGTCATTCCGAGCCTGCTGCGGGGGGTGCGGGTACCCCTCATCTGTCAGGATGGCCTCAGCAGCAACACTCTGTGCTCTTGTTGCAGAGAGAAACCCCAATCGGAAGAAGGGCCAGAGAGAGCGGCGCCCTCGCAAGGACCGGAAGCTGGACGGCAGGGGCGACAGGAGGCCCCGGCCAGCGCCCACTTAGGCGCCCAGCCCACAGCCAGGGCGTCGGCCAATTTAAGAGTTCTCTCTCGCCCCTTCACTCTCTAGCTGTTTCCCCTCCTCTCCCTTCCCTGTTCTCTTTTTCTCACTCACATCTCCTCTGTCTTTTCTCCTGCATTTCTTACATTTCTGCCACCTCGGTTTTCCCCTCCTTCCTACCCTTCCTTTCTCCTTTTTCTTGCTTTTCTTTTACCTTTTCCTTTCCTCCTGTTTTTCTTCACTGTGTCCCCACCACCAGGCACATACTAAGACAGAGACCAACTCCTGTGCACCCCACCCCCCCAACTCCTCACTCTCTATTCCTCCTTAAAGAAAGCACACCTCTTTTCCTAGGTCTTTCCCTGACCCTCCTCAGACCCATTGCAGAGAAGGTGTTTCTAAGAGCGGGGTCCAGACCACAGCCAGGCAGGCTGGTTGAGTCCTGAGAGCCCTACTTCCACTCCAGAGGAGACTCTGGAACCCTGAGCTGTGGGTGCCTCCAGCTCTAGCCCATCCCTAGAGGCATCTGCACAGCCCCAGCTTCCCTGGGAAGCCCCTGGAAGAGGCTCTGTGGGCTTCTGGATACCCCAGCTGGCCATGGAGGAGCCGTGACGGGGCCTCTGGCCGGACAGCCAGCCTTATGCCGAGTCCACCCTTCTGGAAGATGCCTGCTGCACGCATCAGTGCTCCCTCAGCACCCTCCCTCTCAAGGTGCCCTGGCCCCTGCTTCCCGAGCCGCTGGTCACCTATGTCCTGCATCCCAGCTCATCCCAGAAGAGGCCACGCAGGCTGAAAGGAACTTCGAGATTCTTCAGGCCACTCCATTCCCTCCAGCTCCTCCTGCTTGTTGTACCTCTGGGGAGACTGAGGCTGAGAAGGGACTTGTCCAAGCTCACCCAGGGATCCCATGGGCTGTGCCTTCCACTTGCTCACCTGCTCAGCACACCCACAGCTGCAAGGAAGCCTTGGGAGCCTTGGGGAGGTGAGGAAGGGAGTTGTCAGGTCAGGAGTAAGGGAGAATTCACCTCCTCACCCACCTCACCCCTGACACCTCAGCCTGTGGCACACCCCCAACCACCAGCCAAGGCCATACACCAGCAGGAAGAGCAAGACAAGGCACCTCCTCACTGCCTGTCACTCCACCATCAAGTGCCTCCCGTTTCCTTTGCTCTCCTAACTCCCCAGAAAGTGGTGCTTCCTGCATTGGTATTGCCAGCAGCCAAGAACAAGGAGCGCATGAGACCCCAGGGCCCCAGGGAGGCCTGGGAATGGGGGTGTCAGCAGGCCGGAGGAGAGGCTGAAGGTGATAAAGAAGGACAGCCCCACCCAGAGACAGCGCCCACCCTCAGGCTCCCCTCCACCTGGCACAGGCAATCCCCTGTCACTGCCTCCAACAGACTCTGGGAGCCCTGTCCCCCAAGGCCTCACTCTTTGTCTCCCTGAGGTCAGCAAGAGCCCCTCACCTGGCCAGACCACTAGCTTCTCTTCTGCAAAAGTTAGTGCCTCTGAAATGTTCTGTTGTTGTTTCAAGATCCACTTTTTTTTTTTTTTTAATAAAGGGAAAAGAAACTCACAGATGCTTCTTGGACATCAAGTGGTGTTGCAAAATCATGATCCTGATGAATTTGGAGAAATCGAACCTAAACCATGTGGGGTGGTTTTCTCTGGAATGCCCGGGGGCCAGAGGACCAGGGTGTGTAAGGGACTGGTTGGGGAATGGGCCCTCAGCCCCTCCAGGCCTCTCACAAGAAGGAGGCTCAGCCAGAGGCAGACGAGAGCTGTGCTCCCCTACTCCCGTACCTCTCAGCCCCAAGATCACAGGAGAGGCCCCAGGAACCCATCTGTGCCCTTATGACACATCTGGAGGGTCAGGGACACCTAGGAGGTGTGACAGTTCCCCAGAGCTGTTTAAACTCCCCGGGCTGCTATTGGCTGGGGGGGCAGTTAGCGCTGGGAGGCACAGGTCCAAGTCTCAGCTCGTCATCGGCAATCAGTGAGGTCAAGGCCAAATCATTTCCTCATTCTGGGCCTCAGTGCCTCCTTTTGATGGATGAAGAGAAGGCATAACTGGGTTAAATCCACTGCCTAACCTAGGGGAGGGGTCTTCCCAGGTGGCTCAGTGGTAAAGAATCCACCTGCCAAGCCAGAGATGCCGCTTCCATCCCTGGGTGGGGAAGATTCCCTGGGGTAGGATATGGCAACCCACTCCAGTATTCTTGCCTGGAAAATCCCAGGCACAGAGGAGCCTGGTGAGCTACAGTCCCTGAGGTCGCAAAGAGTTGGGTATGACTGAAGTGACTAAAGAACAACAACAAAAACCTAGATGGCCTAACAGCATTTTCTGGTGCTTCCTAAAAATTCAGATTTCAGGGCCCTGTCCCAGACTTAACTAATTGTGAACAAATTTAGGAGCAGACAGTGAGAGCAAATTGACTACGCCAAAGCCTTTGACTGTGTGGATCACGACAAACGGTGGAAAACTCTTAAAGAGATGGGAATACTAGACCACCTTACCTGCCACCTAAGAAATCTGTGTGCAGGTCAAGAAGCAACAGTCAGAACTGGACATGGAACAACAGACTGGGTTCCAAATCAGGAAAGGAGTACGTCAAGGCTATATACTGTCACCCTGATTATTTAACTTATATGCAGAGTACATCATGCGAAATGCCGGGCTGGTTGAAGCACAAGCTGGAATCAAGATTGCCAGGGAAAATATCAATAACCTCAGATATGCAAATGACACCACCCTTATGGCAGAAAGCGAAGAAGAACTAAAGAGCCTCTTGATGAAAGTGAAAGAGGAGAGTGATAGTGAAAAAGTTGGCTTAAAACTCAACATTCAGAAAACTAAGATAATGGTATCTGGTCCCATCACTTCATGGCAAATAGATGGTAAACAACAAAAACAGTGAGAGATTTTATTTTCTTGGGCTCCAAAATCACTGCAGATGGTGACTGCAGCCATGAAGTTAAAAGACGCATGCTCCTTGGAAGAAAAGCTATGACCAACCTAGACAACATATTAAAAAGCATAGGCATTACTTTGCCAACAAAAATCCATCTAGTCAATGCTATGGTTTTTCCAGTAGTCATGTATGGATGTGAGAGTTGGACTATAAAGAAAGCTGAGTGCCAAAGAATTGATGCTTTTGAACTGTGATGTTAGAGAAGACTCTTGAGAGTCCTTGGACTGCAAGGAGATTCAACCAGTCCATCCTAAAGGAAATCAGTTCTGAATAATCATTGGAAGGACTGATGCTGAAGCTGAAGCTCCAATACTTTGGCCACCCGATGCAAAAAGCTGACTCATTTGAAAAGACGCTGATGCTGGGAAAGATTGAAGGCAGGAGGAGAACAGGACAACAGAAGATGAGATGGTTGGATGGCATCACTGACTCGATGCACATGAGTTTGAGTTAGCTCCAGGAGTTGGTGATGGACAGGGAGGCCTGGCGTGCTGCAGTCCATGGGGTCACAAAGAGTCAGACACGACTGAGCGACTGAACTGAACTGAAGTGAGAGCAACATTCATTCCAAGACCAGACTGGGGGCGAGGGACACTGACTTCCAGTCCCAGGTTACTAGGTCTAAAGTTGAGTTGACTGCACTTCTGATTCTGATCTCAAGGTGTAATCTGATTCTACAGAGTTGATATTCTACATGGAGTTTTCTGATAAGCGTCAAATTCTAGGATTTTGAATGTTCTAAATCCCAAATTCCAAGACACAAAGACAGGAACACAAAGTTCCAGTCCTACTATCCCCTGACTATATTCTTTGCCTCAGAGGACCTGGTTCTCTGCCCCACCCAACTGGGGGCTACAGACAAGGTTTTTTCTAAACATTTTCAAGTTAGGAGATGAAGTTTCTTCAGGGCCTAAACCCCTCCCCAAACCTTGGGATCTTAGGCGGTTCATTGCCCCTCCATCCCAGCTCCTGTGGTTGTTCAGTCACTGTCATCTCCAACTCTTTCGCGACACCATGGACTGCAGCACGCCAGGCTTCCCTGTCCCTCACTATCTCCCAGAGCTGGCTCAAACTCATATCCACTGTGGCCCTGATGCCATCCAACCATCTCATCTTCTGTCGCCCCCTTCTCCTCCTGCCCTCAATCTTTCCCAGCATCAGGGTCTTTTCCAGTGACCCAGCTCTTCACATCAGGTGGCTAAAGTATTGGAGCTTCAACTTCAGCATCAGTCCTCCCAGTGAATATTCAGGGTTGATTTCTTTTAGGATTGACTGGTTTGGTCTTCTTGCAGTTCAAGAAACTCTCAAGAGTCTTCTCCAGCACCACAATTTGAAAGCTTCAATTCTTTGGCATTCAGCCTTCTTTATGGCCCAGCTCTCACATTCGTACATGACTACTGGAAAAACCACAGTTTTGACTATACGAATCTTTGTTGGCAAAGAGATATCTCTGCTCTTTAATATGCTGTTGAGGTTTGTCACTGCTGGTCTTCCAAGGAGCAAGCATCTTTTAATTTTGTGACTGCAGTCACCATCCACAGTGATTTTGGAGCCTAAAAATACAAAGTCTGTCACTGTTTCCACTTTTTCCCCATCTATTTGCCATAAAGTACATGATCTTAGTTTTCTGAATGTTGAGTTTTAAGCCAGTTTTTCACTCTCCTCTTTCACTTTCATCAAGAAGCTCTTTAGTTCTTCTTCGCTTCCTGCCATAAGAGTGGTCTCATCTGCATATCTGAAGTTGTTGACATTTCTCCTGGCAATCTTGACTCCAGCTTGCGAGTCATTCAGCCCAGCATTTCACATGATGGACTCTGCTTCTAAGTTAAATAAGCAAGGTGACAATATCCAGCTTTGACAATCTCAGCCTCACCCACAATCTCCCCAGAATTTAAGCCCCTTCCTTGGAAGAAGACCTTCCCAGGTGACCACCTCTTACAAATCAAGCTCAGAGAGAAGCTCAGAAACTGGTGGGGCCACCCAACAAGAGAGGGCAGTCAGACAGAATACATGGGGAGGTTCTGGGGGATGGCCCCTCCGGATGCTACGCAGAAGGAGAGAACAACAGTTTAGCCCAAGTTTAGGCTCCCTTACCTGATGCCTGTAGACCCCACTCCAGCGAGGCCCACTAAGGCTCTCTCTCCAGGCCACGTCTCTGCATGGCCTGTGCTCACTTCGTATTCCTGCCTGACCAGACACCACGGTGCTTGTTCTACCCACCTTCTGTCACTAGAGGGCGATGCCCAACCAGAAACAGGCTTGCAACAGACCACCTGTGGCAATGGGGTGAGTGGCATTCACACAGCTCCAGAGGGTCGGACGTGAGGTCAGGAGCCCAGGCCCTTTCTCACACAGAAGGGAAACGGACTCAGCAGATGACGCTCGCCCAACATCCTATAGCCAGTCTCCATGACGGTGGCAATTCTCATCCTCCTGCTGAGACACACAACATCCCCACCCCACCCCCAACTCCTGGAGCATCATAGTCTCCATTTCCACGTTGTATGAAAACCATGCTATTGGTCCTTCTGGCTCAGGAAATCTGCTTTCTTATAACCAAAACAAAAGTAATAACCATAATGCTGACTAACAGGAATATCTTCTATGTGTTGAGCAGCTACTGTGTGCCAGACACTGCTAAGTGTTTTAGGGGCAGTATCTCATTTTCTTTACTTTGCTCCCCTCAGTATAAATTATATTAACTCCCATTTTTCTGCCTGCCTCTTACGCGCATATATTTTCACATCCTTTATCTCCTGCCACCTTCATAGCATCCCTGAAAACAGTCTATAGAAGAGGAAATTGAAGCTCAAGTTAAAGCCATTCAAAAGTCACTGATCTCATCTCTTTATCCACCTGATAAATATGCATAAAATGTCTGCTGTGAGCCTGGGACTGTGCTGGGTGTTGGTGATAAGGACCCAGATCTTGTCCCTGGATCTTTCAGCCTGTGGACAAGTCCATACAATGGTATGATAAGGCCCCTCCACAGGGAACAGGATCTAGGAGGAGGGACAGCAAGTCTGGGAGCTCCACTTACAGGGCCAGAGAGCCAAGCTGGGAACTGACAAATGAGGAGGTGTGAATGTGATGGGCGGGGAGGGTCCCAGCTCAGGGAAACGGTAGGTGCAGAGAGGCCTGGAGAGGAAGCTGCTCGTGGGAGTGCCAGGCCCAGAATTCCTAAGGCTCTTAGGCTGTTAGACCTTGGAACACGGGGACAGCCCTGGGACCTGCTGGCTCCCCACCCTGCCCTCCATTACTCCCAGCCTCGCCTTTAGCAGTGCTTTTCCATTCAACCTGCCACCCACAAGGCAGAATATCATCCAGCCAGACCTACCACTAAAGAAGCCGTCTCCGGAGTGGGTCCGCCAGCCCTGGCCTTTCTAGCCCCAGCGGTAGCGTCTTCCCAGCCAAGGCCCCGGAAGAGATAAGCCAGCCCTGCTCTGTTCTGTCTGGACTCCGATCCTCAGAACTCATGAGCACAGTAAAATGGTTGATGCTTTCCACCTCTCAGGTTGGGAGGTTTTGTAGCAACAGACAATGGAAACAGGGGGTTGACCATGTTACCTCTCTCCTAGGGTAGAGGGACAGACAGCAAGGCCAATAATCCCATCTCCATCGCTGAGCCTTTCGGCAAGACCCTCTGGTTTTCTCACTCCAGTATTCATGCTTGGAAAATCCCGTGGACAGAGGAACCTGGTGGGTCGCAAAGAGTCAGACACAACTGAGTGACTAACACACTCTGGTTTTCTCTGTGCCTCAGTTTTCTCACCTGTAGAAGGGGGAAATAGGTGTCCCTCCCATTGTCACTGTGAGGTTTAAATAGGTTAATATAAGAGCAAGGGTTTATATATACACAGCTAGTGCTCAATAAAAGTTTTTATTATGACATATTTGTTTATTCACTCAACAAACATTTCTTATGCACTAAGTGTGAGCCAGGAACTTGTGCCAGGCACTTAACATTAAAAATTTAAATTTGTGCTCTGCTAGATCTCTCTGGACGGAGAAGGCAATGGCACCCCACTCCAGTACTCTTGCCTGGAAAATCCCATGGACAGATGAGCCTGGTAGGCTGCAGTCCATGGGACCTCTAAGAGTCGGATACGACTGAGCAACTTCACTTTGACTTTTCACTTTCATGCATTGGAGAAGGAAATGGCAACCCACTCCAGTGTTCTTGCCTGGAGAATCCCAGGGACGGGGGAGCCTGGTGGGCTGCAGTCTATGGGGTCACACAGAGTCGGACACGACTGAAGTGACTTAGCAGCAGATCTCTCTGGAAGAGATTTTATTATTATTCCTGGTTTTGTTTTGTTTTTGTTTTTTTTACAGACAAGGAATCTGAGTCTCAGAAAGTAAGCAGTGGAATGGGAGCTCAAACCATTGCCCTCCACCAGGCTGCTTTTTCATTCATGCATGGGCACCCGAAAGCTTTGCTCTCTTATGGCAAAAACACTGATCCAGAATAAGAATTCACACGCACTAGCAAAGATGGTCAAGCTCACTCAAATTAAATGACAATAAAATGACACGAGCTACTATTTTCCACCTATCTGATTGGCAAAGAGCCAGAATTTCAAACCACCGGGCTGTGGGTCAGCTTCTGGCCCTCACTCCTACCTTCCCCAGGGAAGCCCAAACTCTACAGAGAGGAAAAAGCCAGCCTCTACAGCTGACAGGGAAGCCCGGCCTCTACAGTGGACCACATCTATCAGAATTACACTGTGCATGTCTCCTGACCTGGTAATTCACTTCTAGTGATTTATCCTCTAATTAGCCTTGCTCATGTGCAAAGGGACAAGCATACATGGTACTTGGCTATTCCTTGCAGGCTGTGTGATCACAAAAAATTGGAAACATCCTGAACATCTCTAAGAGATCTGTTTACACTACAATCGCATAGCTTGCGATGGAATGAACACCGTGCAGCTGGAAAACCTGAGGAAGCAGACAGTGTGCTGGCCCAGAGCGCTCCCGGGACCCACTGTTACCTGGGAAAGGCCAGTTGCACAGCAGAGCGTGGTGTGCATGGGCTGCGGTTAAAGGGCATGGAAAGGAGATTTGCTTTTCTCTTGTTCCTTTTAACTTTTAAGAGATAGAACTATATTACCAAGTCCAAAAAGTAAAAATGAAATACTTTGGAGACATTTTGCAAACTGGTCATTAAATAATATCCTTAATAAAAATTCAAAAGGCTTTGACATAAATTCTGAAATGAAGCATTTTTCAGACAGTGTCTTAGAGACACGTCCTTGAGTGCAGAGAGTGAGACCCCACTTTTGGTCCCCGAGTGTGGGCACCCCAGTTGCCTGCCAAAGAGCAAGAGGCAGCTTCCAAGGTGAGGCCCTGCCGGCCATCCCACAGGGAGCTTCCTTCTCTCTCTGGAGGTTCCATTTCCATTACTTGTGCAAATCTGATGTGAAATTATGCTAAGGGGTTGTTCGGATGCCAAGATTCAGGGTTAAATTGTGCCTGGGATCACTGGTTTCCTTGATCCACCCCAAAGTGAAAACGATTGAGCGTACCAGCCAGGCCCTCAGACTGCGTGTGAATCCTTGGGTGTGTCACCTTGCTCCCTGAGTCTTCCTTTTCACAGCTGTCAGTGAGGCCAAAAGCATTAACACTCATTCCCAGGGTGCTGGAGGATGAAATATCAGATGTGTGAAGATGGGCACACAGCATGGCTTAGTCATGGCTGTTGTTCAGTCCATAAGCATGTCTGACTCTTTGTGACCCCATGGACTGCACCACACCAGGCTTCCCTGTCCTTCACTGTCTCCTGGAGTTTGCTCAAAGTCATGTCCATTGAGTCGCTGACGCCATCCAAAGATCTCATCTTCTGTCACCCCCTTCTCCTCCTGCCCTCAATCTTTCCCAGCATCAGGGTCTTTTCCAATGAGTCGGCTCTTCGCCAAAGGATTGGAGTTTCAGCTTCAACATCAGTCCTTCCAATTCAAGGTTGATTTCCTTTAGAATTGACTGGTTTGATCTCTTTGCTATCCAAGGGACTCTCAAGAGTCTTCTCCAGAACCACAGCTCGAAAGCATTAATTCTTGCTTACTCAGCCTACTTTATGGGCCAGCTCTCACATTCCTACATGAGTACTGGAAAAACAGCTTTGACAGTACAGATCTTTGTCAGCAAAGTAATGTCTCTGCTTTTTAATATGCTGTCTAGGTTTGTCAAAGGTTTTCTTCCAAGAACAAGCGTCTTTTAATTTCATGGCTGCAGTCACTGTCCACAGCAATCAGCTTTTGATACTATATTAATAACTCCACATTTTCTTTCATTAGCTCATCAATATCCCAGACTCCAGATAGTATCTATCCTTCAGCATAAATGCTCCTCCAGGAAGCCTCACTTGATCCATATCTTTCCCAATCGGAAATCCCCTTCCTCTTGTGACTCCATCCTCTTTCCTTCTTTCACACCCTTCGTCTGATTCCCTGGTAGTGACCTGAGTATGCTTTGGAATTTTGATGCTGGAGAAGACTCTTGAGAGTCCCTTTGATTGCAACAAGATCAAACCAGTCACTCCTAAAGGAAATCAACCCTGAATATTCATTGGAAGGACTGATGTTGAAGCTGAACCTCCAATACTTTGGCCACCTGATGCGAAGAACTGACTCATTGGAAAAGACTCTGATGCTGGGAAAGAGTGAAGGTGGGAGGAGAAGGGGATGACAGAGCATGAGATGGTTGGATGGTATCAGCGACTCAATGGACATGCATTTGAGCAAACTCTGGGAGATTAAGGACAGAGAAGCTTGGCATGCTGCAGTCCATGGGCTAGCAGTAAGTCTGGACAAGTCTGAGCGACGGAACAACCGGCAGTGGCCTGAGTTTTATCACTGTTTTGGCCACGAGAGGGCAGCACTGCCTAGGAAGCTAGAGAAGGAAGATGAGCCAGTGGCTGGAAGACACATCTCAGAAGCTTGACTCTGTGCCATGTCCGTGCTGAGTACTCTGCCCGCTTTGGCTCATTGAGGAAAACATTGCTATGGCCACCCTTCCATCATACCCATTTTATCTTCATTTTGTTTTTACGGTGTGGATGCCAAGAAAGTTGAGTTAATGGTTCTTAATTCCTGTAAACCCCTCTCTTGCTTATTTCCCTCTTAATGTTCCTTGCTCTTCCGCTCTCACCTAGGCACCCACTCTTACGGGTCCAGTCTGTGTGCTTGAAAACTCGTGATCCTTGTGAACCATGTGGGAATGTTTTGTGGTGTGTGTGGTCATTTATTTATAGAAATGGCCTTGTGTTACAGATTTCTATCTTCTTTTATCCCCCCACGCACCTAGTGTTTCTTAACTCCAGTTGCATTGCTCACGCATCCCTGGGGCTCACTTACCATGACATCAGATGTGGCTTATTGTTGACTGGTCCCTTCCTCACACCTCAGCACAGGCGAGAGACCCATTACCACTTAGGGTCCCCTCCAGGGCCTGCAGGAGAATCTCTCCAGGTTTTATACGCAGGAGAAGGGTGACTGGGTTGGCACCACGTCAGTCCAAACACTAGCAGGATGAAGAACTCCCATCTCCCACATCCTCGCTAATACTTGGTAGCTCCTGGCTTCCTAATTTTTGTCAGTCCATGTGTGTGTGTGTTTGTCACTCAGTCATGAGTGACTCTTTGTAACTCCATGGACAGTAGCCTGGCTGTGCATGGAGTTCTCCGGGAAAGAATACTGGAGTGGGTAGCCATTTCCTTCTCCAAGGGATCTTCCTGACCCAGGGATCCCACATTGCAGGCAAATTTTTACTATCTGAGCCACTGGTCCAGTAGATGTAGTCAGAGGGGTTGTGCCTCTTACTGTATAACCCACATTTCTCCACTTTCTGCTGAGGTTTACATGCATCTGTTCACACACTTGTTGGCTACATTCCTTCATATTTTACAGGTGATACAATTGAGGCTCAGACCCCCAGGAAGTAGAAGGAGGAGCACTCACCTTGGGCCACCTCCCTAACAATGGCAACAATGCATTCATCACCCACTGAGTCAATGAATGTTGCTGATTCCTTGATGATCTCAGGGGATGTGGTAGAGAGCAATGGCAATGTTAACCCAGCATTAAACAAGAAGACTGAGGATCCTATGAAAAGGGGGTTCAGGGAGGGTGGGCCTTACTGTTGGATGAGCCAGGGTGGGTGGAGGGGCACTGGGAGAGATCTAGGGATGGCCATCACGCCCACTGACCTTGACAAGAACAGAGGAAGAAGCAGGGGGCCAGGAGCCACCAGGAACAAGGATCTGGAGGGCACCTTGCACTATGTCAGGACTGGTACAAGCTCACGGTGACCACAAGGCCCAAACTAATCGGCCCCCATGCCCCCTCTGACCTTGTCTTCTGTCCTCTTGTCCTTGCCTGTTTCAACCACGCTGGCTTCCTTTGTTCCTTAAACACACCAGTCTCATTCTGGCCCCAGGTCTTTGCATTTGCTAACTTCTCTGCCTGGAATGCCCTCCCTCTACAGCACACATGCCTGGCTCCATCTCTTCCTCTGAGTCTCTCAAGTCAAATGCCACTTCTTCAGTGAGTCCTTCCTTTGTAACCTTATCTGAATAGCATGCGCCTCCCCACAAGTCATTCTCTGCTTAGTATCTTTGAAATTTTTCTTCACAGTCTTTATCAAGATATAAAGGATCTTGCTTACCCAATTCTTGACCTTTTACATCGTCCCCCACCCCTGGGTTCTGACCCAGTTTCAAAAGGCTACCACCAGACGTCCCCCTACTCCCCTTCAAGCCCCCAAATGTCCCTCTTCCTCCTCTTCCCCCGTGGTGCAGACCTAACTGTGCTTCGGTCACCTTACACACATTCTCTTGAATCATCTTGCCCACTTTGAGAGGCCAGGTCATGGCACTCTTCCCCAAATGAGGAGCTCGACTGCAAGCGAGAGTGAACGGCCCGTGGCTGCAGAAGGTATGAACTGTGTGACTCTCCCCTCCACACCATCTTACCCCTCACCTCCTACAAACAGCTGTGCTCTCCACCTGGAGCCCTCTCACCCTCCTCTTCACCTGGTTAACTCCATCATCCTGGAGGTTTCAGCTCTGACTCTGCCTCCTCCCGGAAGTCCTCCCCGATAGCCCCCAGGCAGGACAAGTACCTCTCCCATTTGCTCTGCACCAACTTCCCTGTGAGGTCCTGACTCTATGTGTCTGTCTCACCCCGAAACTGAGAGCCCCAAGAGGGTCAGGCCTGGGTCTGACTCAGCTCTGAGTCTCCAGAGCCCGTTTCCAATCTGGTACAAGGGTGGGACCAGGGCCCTGCTGAAGGGATGAGTGAATGAAATAACTCTGGGCAAGAGTGAGGTCTGGGGTGACCTGACAAGCAGCAGGCACTGCCTGTGCCATCCACAGGCCCCAGAAGGTCTGCATCCAGTCATGGGCCTAGAGCCCCAGAACACAGGCTTGTCTGGTCACTGAAGCACCCCCATTCCCTACCCCCTGTACTGTGCTTAGTCATTCAGTCATGTCTGACTCTTTGCAACCCCATGGACTGTAGCTCACCAGACTCCTCTGTCCATTGGGCTTCTCCAGGCAAGAATACTGGAGTGAGTGGGTTGCCTTTCTCCAGGGGATCTTCCCAATCCAGGGATTGAACCCAGACCTCTCGCACTGCAGACGGATTCTTTACTGTCTGAGCCACCAGGGAAGCCCTGCTACCCTTCAAAGCCCTGCCCTCACTCACTCTAGGAGGGCAAACAAACTGCCACAATTTCTATCTCTGTGGGGCATTTGGAAGTAGTTAAGTTTACAAATAAATGTATGGTTTCCTTAAATATTTTCCCATACTAAAATATTCAATATTGAATTTATTACTGTTTTGTTGAAATATAATTTACTCCAGGAAATAAAACAGCTAGTCACGCAGTCAGCACCACAGACATGATCTGGAACAGCTTCATCACCCTAGAAAGTTCTTTCCTGCCCCTTTAAATTGATCTCCTCCACCCACCTCTCCTCCCCTACCTGCCCCTGGCAAACACTAATCAAACTGCTCTCTGTCCATTTGGTTTGCCTTTTCCAGAAGGTGGTGGAAGTGAAATCACACAGTATGTAGCTTTTTGAGTCTGATTTCTATCACCTCACATCTTGCCTTTGAGATTCATCTGTATTTTTGCTAGGATCCATTCCTTTGTCTTGCCGAATAGTATTCCATCTTGTATCCATCCACCACTGTTGCAGGACCACATTGTTTCCAGTTTGGAGTGATTATGAGAAAATCCGCTATAACTGTTTATGTCCAATTTTTTTGCAAGTTTAATTTCTCTTGGGTAGATATCAAGGAGTAGTATTGCTGGGTCATATAGTAACTGTAGGTTTAATTTTATAAGAAACTGCCAGATTGTTTTCCCAAGTTACAGTGGCTCCGTACCCTCATCAGCACTTGGCATCAGCGTTACTTTTAATTTTAGCCATACTAATAGGTGTGTAGTGGTATCTCACTTCCCTGGTTCAGTTCAGTTCAGTTCAGTCGCTCAGTCATGTCTGACTCTTTGCGACCCCATGGACTGCAGCATGCCAGGCCTCCCTGTCCATCACCAACTCCCAGAGTTTATTCAAACTCATGTCCATAGAGTCAGTAATGCCATCCAACCATCTTATCCTCTGTTGCCCCCTTCTCCTCCTGCCTTCAATCTTTGCCAGCATCATAGTCTTTTCCAATGAGTCAGTTATTCGCATCAGGTGGCCAGAGTACTGGAGTTTTAGCTTCAGCATCAGTCCTTCCAATGAACATTCAGGACAGATTTCCTTTAGGATGGACTGGTTGAACCTCCTTGCAGTCCAAGGGACTCTCAAGAGTCTTCTTCCAACACCACAGTTCAAAAGCATCAATTCTGCACTCAGCTTTCTTTATAGTCCAACTCTCACATCTATACATGACTACTGGAAAAACCATAGCCTTGACTAGACAGACCTTTGTTGGCAAAGTAATGTCTCTGCTTTTTAATATGCTGTCTAGGTTGGTCATAACTTTTCTTTCACGGAGCAAGTGTCTTTTAATTTCATGGCTGCAGTCACTATCTGCAGTGATTTGGGAGCCCCCTAAAAATAAACTCTGTCTCTGTTTCCACTGTTTCTCCATCTATTTACTGTGAACTGATGGGACCAGATGCCATGATCTTAGTTTTCTGAATGTTAAGCTTTAAGCCAACTTTTTCCACTCTCCTCTTTCACCTTCATCAAGAGGTTCTTTTGTTCTTTGCTTTCTGCCATAAGGGTGATGTCGTCTGCATATCTGAGGTTATTGATATTTCTCCCGGCAATCTTGATTCCAGCTTGTGCTTCATCCAGCCCAGTGGTTCTCATGATATACTCTGCATATAAGTGAAATAAGCAGGGTGACAATATACAGCCTTGATGTACTCCTTTCTCTATTTGGAACCAGTCTGTTGTTCCATGTCCAGTTCTAACTTGCTTCCTGACCTGCATACAGATTTCTTGTGAGGCAGGTCAGGTGGTCTGTTATTCCCATCTCTTTAAGAATAGCTGGTAACTCAGCCGGTAAAGAATCCGCCTGCAATGCAGGAGACCTGGGTTCAATTCCTGGGTGAATTGATCCCCTGGGGAAAAGACAGGCTACCCACTCCAGTATTCTTGGGCTTCCTGGTGGCTCAGACTGTAAAAAATCTGCTCTCAATGCGGAAGACCTGGATTTGATCCCTGGGTTGGGAGGATCCCCTGGAGAAGGGCATGGCAACCCACTCCAGTATTCTTGCCTGTAGAATCCCCATGGACAGAGGAGCCTGGTGGGCTACAATCCATGGGGTCACAAAGTGTCAGACATGATTGAGTGACAAAGAACAACACAGCACAGTATCTCATTGTGGCTTTCATTTGCGTTTCACTGATGATTGATAATATTGAGTGTCTTTTTGTGTGCTTATTTGCCATCAATATCTATATTTTGATGAAGTATCTTTCTAAATCTTTTGCCCATTTTTATGGATTATTTGTTTTCTCATTACTGAATTTTGCAAGCTCTTTTTTAATTGAGTTGGCCGAAAAGTTCTTTTGGGTTTTTCCATATGATGTTGAGGAAAAATCCAAACAAACTTTTTGGCCAGTCCAATATATTCCAGATACCAATTTTTTTTTAGCAGATATAGTTTTTGCAAATATTTTCTCATAATCTGTGAATTGTATTTTCACTTTAGTAACAGTGTCATTAGAAAAAAAAGAAGTTTCTAATTTAGATTAAGTCAAACATAATTATTTTTCTTTTCTGACTCATGCTTTTAGTGTCTTGTTGAAAAAATGTCTGTCTAACCCAAGTTGACAAAGATTTTCTCCAGCCTTTTATTTGGATATTTTAGGGGTTTACCTTTGACATTTAGATCTATGACCCATTTCAAGTTAATTCTTGTATATGGTGTGAGGTTAATTCTTGTGTATTCTTTGTAGGTTAAAATAATTTTATTTTACACATTGATGAAGAATGCAATTTAACTTCTAGAAAAATATCCTACTCATCAGATCAGATCAGATCAGTTGCTCAGTCGTGTCTGACTCTTTGTGACCCCATGAACTGCAGCATACCAGGCCTCCCTATCCATCACCAACTCCCGGAGGTCACTCAGACTCACATCCATTGAGTCAGTGATGCCATCCAGCCATCTCATCCTCTGTCGTCCCCTTCTCCTCCTGCCCCCAATCCCTCCCAGCATCAGAGTCTTCTCCAATGAGTCAACTCTTCGCATGAGGTGGCCAAAGTACTGGAGTTTCAGCTTTAGCATCATTCCTTCCAAAGAAATCCCAGGTCTGATCTCCTTCAGAATGGATTGGTTGGATCTCCTTGCAGTCCAAGGGACTCTCAAGAGTCTTCTCCAACACCACAGTTCAAAAGCATCAATTCTTCGGCGCTCAGCCTTCTTCACAGTCCAGCTCTCACATCTATACATGACCACAGGAAAGACCATAGCCTTGACTAGGCGAACCTTTGTTGGTAAAGTAATGTCTCTGCTTTTGAATATGCTATCTAGGTTGGTCATAACTTTCCTTCCAAGGAGTAAGCGTCTTTTAATTTCATGGCTGCAGTCACCATCTGCAGTGATTTTGGAGCCCAGAAAAATAAAGTCTGACACTGTTTCCACTGTTTCCCCATCTATTTCCCATGTAGTGATGGGACCAGATGCCATGATCTTCGTTTTCTGAATGTTGAGCTTTAAGCCAACCTTTTCACTCTCCACTTTCACTTTCATCAAGAGGCTTTTTAGCCCCTCTTCACTTTCTGCCATAAGGGTGGTGTCATCTGCATATCTGAGGTTATTGATATTTCTCCCAGCAATCTTGATTCCAACTTGTGTTTCTTCCAGTCCAGCATTTCTCATGATGTACTCTGCATATAAGTTAAATAAGCATGGTGACAATATACAGCCTTGACATACTCCTTTTCCTATTTGGAACCAGTCTGTTGTTCCATGACCAGTTCTAACTGTTGCTTCCTGACCTGCATACAGATTTCTCAAGAGGCAGATCAGGCGGTCTGGTATTCCCATCTCTTTCAGAATTTTCCACAGTTTATTGTGATTTACACAATCAAAGGCTTTGACACAGTCAATAAAGCAGAAATAGATGTTTTTCTGGAACTCTCTTGCTTTTTCCATGATCCAGCGGATGTTCAAGCTGGTTTTAGAAAAGGCAGAGGAACCAGAGATCAAATTGCCAACATCCACTGGATCCTACTCATACCTTCCCGCAAATGTATAAAATAGATACTCAACGCAATTGCAACCTAGATTGAAAACGGAAAATATTGGAAACAAGTTAAGTGCCCATCACTTGAAGACTGGTTGAGTAAATGTTGACACATCCATGCAGTGACAAAACTATGCAGACACAGAGCCGGCACCAGCCACCAGCGCTGTTCAGTTGTAGGGGTTGTGCACTGTTGGGATCCATTCTACTTCATCAATGTCTGTGCCAAATATATTTTGACTATTACCTTGGTCAGGCATCAGAAGGAATGAGATACTCTTCGTGGAACATATAGAAAGACATGTAAAAGGAATTTTAGACAACAAAAGGATGGTGCAGAATAGTGTGTGAAGTCTGCCATCACTGGGTAAAAAAATTCCTGTGTATTTCCTTACAAGTGCATCTCTGGGCAGATTCACAAGAAATTGGTGACAGGGTTGCCTCAGGAAGGAAGGTCTGGGTGTTTGGAGGATGGGGTGGGAAAGAAATTAACTTTTCACTATGTCCCTTTCTTTTTGTACCTTCAAGATCTTGTACTATGGATATGAATTATACATTCAGAAAATGAAAGCCAAACACAAAGTCCCTACTTTTCCAGCGGCACGTGGTCTGGAAGATTCTGCCCCTGGCGCACAGGCTTCCACGCTTGGGAAACACTTTCATGCTGCTCCTCAAGCTTCCCGGCGTACGACGGCCCTGCCAGGCCAGAGTGAAGGAGAATGTTCATTGCGGGACAATGTCTGCTTCTCAGAGGGGGGAAGGTAGGCTCTAAGCAGGACCAACATACCTGAGGCCACCTTGCCCAAACCAAGGTATGCTCTTGGGTATCTACCAGGACCAGCGGGGCTGAGAGCCAGGGAGGAGGTCTGCAGTCTGGCCCCGCAGGGACCCAGACCAAGTCATGTAAGGTACTGCTCAGAGCTGAGCCCATCTGGAAGCCATCGCCACCCCCATCCTGGGCTGCAGAGGAGGGTGGGCAGGGCCCGGACTCTGTGCATCTGTTCCTCATCAAGGCTTGTGCTCTGAACTGGGCTCCAGCCCTATAAATCCCATTTCCCAGCTGGGCCAGGCCACCCTCACACCAGCCACCCTCCCCACTAGGACCTGCACAAAGGGAACAGCAGGAGGTGGCTTTCCAGTTCCAAACTGCACATCCCTTTACTTCTCAGAACTTTGGGTTCCTGTCATTGTAAGGATTAAACAAGCCAGTTCATACACAGAACCCAGCACACCAGCATTTAACCCACGGTTGTTGTTCTTCACTCGGTCAGTGGTGTCCGACTCTTTGCCACCCCGTGGACTGCAGCACACCACGCTTCCCTGTCCTTCACCATCTCCCAGAGTTTGCTCAAGCTCATGTCTATTGAGTCAGTAATGCCATCCAGCCATCTCATCCCCTGTCACCCCCTTCTCCTCCTGCCCTCAATCTTCCCCAGCATCAGGGTCTTTTCCAGCAAGTCGGTTCTTTGTATCAGGTGGCCAAAGTATTGGAGCTTCAGCTTCAGCATCAGTCTTCCCAGTGAATATTCAGTGTTGATTTCCTTTAGGGTTGACTGGTTGGATCTCCTTGCAGTTCACGGGACGCTCGAACTCTCAACACTGTTGATGTCTCAAGATACCCCTCCACATTTCATTCCTGTACTGTAGGTGGTCAAAGGTCAACAGCTAAAGTGCCCAGCATTGCTGTATGCACTAAGTATATACTAACTCCTCACAACAACCATCAGAGTTGGATGCTTCTACTAACTTAGCTTTTCTGATGCCCCAGCTGGAGCTCAGAGATGCTGAATTATTTTTCCAAAGGCACTCAGCCAGCAAGGGTCATAGCCAGGATTCAAACCCCAGGCCTCTGGGCTCCAGAACCTCTACTCCAAAGTGCTCCCCCACACCACTTCTGCGGACCCAAATCTCTTCCCCACTGACCTCTGATTCCTGTGGGTGCCTGTGACAGTGTCCCCTGAGATGGTAATGAACACTGGTCTCAAGCTGTGATGGCTGACTGAGAGACGAACATCAACACACAGCAGGGAGAAGATGCTGGAATTCCAGTCACCTTGAAGCCAGCAAGCAAACCAGTGAGGCAGAGAGCCTGGGGCCTGCCAGGGTGGAGGGGTGGGGGCCACAGGCACCCACTGAGGGAGGGAGTGTGCTAGTCTATAGCAGCCTAGTGGGGAGCTGGGACTTGATGGTACCCCAACACATAAGGAGCATGTCAGTCTCGGGTCCAGGAATCTGCCTTCGAGAAACTGGTGCCAATGTGGATGAAGAAGCACAAATGTGGGCTGACCCTACACCCTGTCACAAATGGAAGTTGCTGGACTGCAGCTCAGGGGTCCACCTGGGACACTGGCCCCACTGACTGAGGCCCAGCCAGACTGTGGCAAACTATGTGGGGATGGAAAAGCCTGACACAGGGGCCCTGCACGGCCAGGACACCATGCCCACCCCTCTGTGTGGAGGTCAAAGGGCTGCGGGGCCATGGGTGGGCAGAGGGGGCTGGTCTGTATGCACAGAGGGGATGGTGAGGGGGGCAGAAGGGGTGTGCAAGCAGACAGAGGGACGTGGTTTTAACTCTTACACCCTTCCAGAATGTCTTTCACTGAATCATCATCTCTCAGAAAGAGAGAGAGGCAGCAGGCAGCACTGACCCTAACACATATGGAGCTCAGTTGAAATGGACAGAGGTGTTCTGAGCCCCTGGTGGCTGCAGGGCTGATAGAGGGGTGAAGAGGGCTGGCCCTTGGCAGCCCCTTCCTGAAGGTGGCTCCAAGTACCTGACTGAGAACTGGGTGGATGGAGGTGATGAGACGGTCAAGAGGAGGGGACCCTGGGAGTCTGAGGGCTGAAGTCTTAGGAAGGATTTACTGTTGCTTGCGAGGGCTAGGCAAGGTTCTAAGCAAGAAATCTTACATTATCATCCCCATTCTGCAGATGGAGAAACTGAGGCTGGGGGAGTGACCCATGTGGTGCCCACCTCACCTTCCACTCAGGACTCCTCAGCTCACAGCCCTCTACTCAGAACTCTCTGCTCACAGCCCTTCCATCCAGCCTGAGCACTGGCCCAGGAGTCTGAAGCCCAGTTCGTGACCCACTCTGGCCTCTGCTCCCTCATCTATCAGCCCCTTCTAGTGCTGGGTGGGGGCAGCCAGAAGCCAGTGGCCACTCAGCCAAGAAGGCTGGGAGCCATTAGGCCCTAGCCTTATTTTTTGGACAGAAGTGCCTTCTGCATTTTAATCAAGCAGGGCGTCAAGAGACCAGCCCATTTCTGCTCTCCAGTGGGACTGAGGCAGGACTTAAGGGAGAGAAGGAGCATCCCCTCAGGAAAGGGGAGGGAAGGGTGGGCAGAGAAGCCCAAATAATATGGGGCACCTGGTCCACTGGTCCCCTGGGCCGAGACCAGTCCTCCTGGAGGCAGAACTGGGCTTCGCTTCCTCCCTACTCATCCTTGCTCCCTCTAGGCTCTCAAAAAATTTAGGCCTCAAGGCTGATTTGTGTTCCTGACTGCTCCTGAAGGTGGAAGCAATCTTGGGTCCCAGCAGAAGGGAGCTGGGCAAGGCTGGAGCAGGAAGGAAGGGGTTGGGTCCATTTCCTGAGAGGAGGTCAAGCGCCCTTCCCCACCCCAACTCCACGCAGGGCATCCATGAGGTAGGTGAGCACTGTTCCTTGACACTGGCTGAGAGGAGGAGGCATAGGCAACAGCTGGGTCAGTCTGAAAGCTGGAAGGGGCCTCAGAAAGAACCTGCATTAATGGTTGCAGCAACAATAACAATAGCAATGCTGCTGCTGCTGCTGCTAAGTCACTTCAGTCGTGTCTGACTCTGTGCGACCCCATAGACGGCACCCCACCAGGCTTGCCTGAGATTCTCCAGGCAAGAACACTGGAGTGGGTTGCCATTGCCTTCTTCAATGCATGAAAGTGAAAAGTGAGGTCGCTCAGTCGTGTCCGACTCTTCACGACCCCATAGACGGCAGGCCACCAGACTCCTCCGTCCATGGGATTTTCCAGGCAAGAGTACTGGAGTGGGTTGCCATGCCGTCTCCAACAATAGCAATAGAATGGTCAAATGACACTAACTCCTAGCAGTTACTGAGTGCCAGTCACTGTACATTTAATCCTCACCATAACCCCAGGGACCTGGCCATCCCCAGTGCACAGATGAGGAGATTAAGGCACTGGGGGTTAAATAACTCATCCAAGGACAGACGACCAGGAAAGAGTAGAGCCAGATCAGCCTCCTCTTCAAACAGAAGAGAGAAGGGAGGCCCAGAGACAGGCAGAGACCAGCTGCAGGTCACACAGTTAGAGGCAGAGCAGGGGCTGTGAGAGCTGGACTCTCAGGGCTGTCTGAAAGTCAGACGATATAATAGGATTCGTTCAGGATGGTCACAGCCTGGTCTTGAGAGCAGACGCGACACTGTGCACATGGTGTTTGCTGCAGTCTTTAAGGCTGGTCCTTTACTCCCAGGGAGATACCCTATCTGGACAGTTCCCCTGAATTATCCTCCCTCCACCTCCCCAATGAAATGTCTGGAGGATAAATGAGCCAATATCTCCCTCCATGTTCCAGGAAATGAAGGAGGGAAACTCAGGCCATGAGCAGGTGTCTATCGTCTCCATGGATCTTAGGGTGTAGGGTGGACAGCCACCACCTCCCTTCTCTGCTGACAGCCCTCTACTTGCCCACAGAGGAACCATTCCTGCCCACTATCAGCCTGTGTGGTGAAGGCTGCTGCCAGGGCAGTCAGCTGGCATATCCCATCCCTGTGGGCCTCCACGGTCCGTCCAGCAGTGGGACAGGACCCCATCGAAGCCAGTGAGATGCCTTCCCAGAGATCTCACAAGGACTGGACAGAGAGGTACAACCATCAAGAATGCTTTCTGCTCTAAGTAACTGGGACTAATGCCGTGGCTTCAACAGCAGAGGCTTATTTTTCTCTCTTAGGAAGAAGTCTGAAGGTAAGAATTCAGAAGATGAGCGATGTCAGGGCTAATACCATGATGATTTTTTTTGGTGTGTCCCTCAAGGTTGCAAGATGGTCCATGGTCCAAGCATCACGCTTGTGTTTGTTGACCTGAGGTAAATAGACAGCCAGATATTTCTCCTGCAATGATGGGTTTAGAGGATTGCGATTTGGGTTTGGTAACCATGGTTGAGCCATGTGCAAGACCCCACATGGTAAGAAAAGGGGAATGAATGCTTTCAGAGAGAAGAAATGAACGTTGGAAGTTAGAGGGCTATAGTGAACAACGAGTCAATGGCTTTTCACTGGGTGAGTCCTCGCCAGGAGGGAAGTCTTTCTTCTTCCTGTTGCTCGGCTATCATTGCAGACCGCGAGGCCTCCCTGTTCTGGTCTCTTGCCTGTTATTTAATTGAGGCTTCTGTTTATTAATTTTTTATATGTTCAACGCAAGACAAAGTAAAGAAAGGCGGCTCCAGCCACTGCTGCCCTTGTTATCAAAGTAGCAAGAACTCTCTTCCTGCCAGCTGGCTTTGACTTACATCTCACTGACCAGCACTATGCCGTGTGCCCCCACAGCTGTAGAAGAGGCTGAATCGGTGGCTATTTGGCTATACAGCTACTATGGTGGAAAGAAGCTGATGGAAATGGGCACTTGATTAGCCAAGTGCAAGGACTGTGTTTAGATATTCCCTCAAAGCTTGGTTCTGCGGGGACGTGAGGAAGGAATGGGAGGGCTGGCATTGCAGACAGCCCGCCATCTTGTTGTTATAATGTGAGAGGTCATCTGAGAATGGATGCGTCAATTTTGGTAATGCTGTTCAAGATTCTAGATCCAACCATGCCTGAAGACTGCCCCTTGTGGATATACTCATTACATAAGCAAAAATTAATAACAATGACATATTATTATATTTCATTTAATTTTAAAATTTTGTTAAAATTTTAAAAATAAAAATATATAATCAAATAGTCTTTATTTTCTATATAATTGTTTTTATATTAAACAGTATGTGTGTGCATACTCTGTTGCTTGTCATATACAACTCTTTGCCATCCTATGGGCTGTAACCCTCCAAGCTCCTCTGTTCACATGATTTTCCAGGCAAGAATACTGGAGTGGGTTACCATGCCCTTCTCCAGGGGATCTTCCCAACCCAGGGACCGAACTGGAGTCTCTTTAAGTCTCCTGCATTGGCCAGCGGGTTCTTTACTGCTAGCTCCACCTAGTGAGTGAAGTCGCTCAATTGTGGCTTTCTCTGCTACCCCAGGGACTGCAGCCTACCAGGCTCCTCTGTCCATGGAAATTTCCAGGCAAGAGTATTGGACTGGGTTGCCGTTTCCTTCTCCAGAGGATCTTCCCTATCCTTTGCCTGCTTTTTTCAGTTCAGTTCAGTTCAGTCGCTCAGTCATGTCCAACTCTTTGCAACTCCATGGACTGTAGCATGCCAGGCTTCCCTGTCCGTCATCAACTCCCAGAGCTTACTCAAACTCATGTCCATAGAGTCGGTGATGCCATCCAATCTGTTGCCCCCTTCACTTCCACCTTCAATCTTTTGAGTCAGTTCTTTGCATCAGGTGGCCAAAGTACTGGAGTTTCAGCTTCAACATCAGTCCTTCCAAAGAATATTCAAGACTGATTTCCTTTAGGATAGACTGGTTGGATTTCCTTGCAGTCCAAGGGACTCTCAAGAGTCTTCTCCAACACCACAGTTCAAAAGCATCAATTCTTTGGTGCTTAGCTTTCTTTATAGTCCAACTCTCACATCCATACATGACTACTGGAAAAACCATAGCTTTGACTAGACAGACCTTTGTTGGCAAAGTAATGTCTCTGCTTTTTAATATGCTGTCTAGGTTGGTCATAACTTTTCTTCCAAAGGAGCAAGTGTCTTTTAATTTCTTGGCTGCAGTCACCATCTGCAGTGATTTTGGAGCCCCAAAAATTAAAGTCAGCACTGTTTCCATAGTTGCCTCATCTATTTGCCATGAAGTGATGGGACCGGATGCCATGATCTTAGCTTTCTGAATGTTGAATTTTAAGCCAACATTTTCCGCTCTCCTCTTTCACTTTCACTTTCATCAAGAAGCTCTCTAGTTCTTCTTCACTTTCTACCATAAGGGTGGCATCATCAGCGTATCTGAGGTTATTGATATTTCTCCTGCCAATCTTGATTCCAGCTTGTGCTTCATCCAGCCCGGCATTTCACATGATGTACTCTTGGGAATACCAGAGCACCTGACCTGCCTCTTGATAAACCTATACGCAGGTCAGGAAGCAACAGTTAGAACTGGACACGGAACAACAGACTGGTTCCAAATAGGAAAAGGAGTACGTCAAGGCTGTATATTGCCACCCTGCTTGTTTAACTTATATGCAGAGTACATCATGAGAAATGCTGGACTGGAAGAAGCACAAGCTGGAATCAAGATTGCCAGGAGAAATATCAATATATCTCAGATATGCAGATGACACCACCCTTATGGCAGAAAGTGATGAGGAACTAAAAAGCCTCTTGATGCAAGTGAAAGTGGAGAGCGAAAAAGTTGGCTTAAAGCTCAACATTCAGAAAACGAAGATCATGGCATCTGGTCCCATCACTTCATGGGAAATAGAGGGGAAACAGTGTCAAACTTTATTTTGGGGGCTCCAAAATCACTGCAGATGGTGACTGCAGCCATGAAATTAAAAGACGCTTACTCCTTGGAAGGAAAGTTATGACCAACCTAGATAGCATATTCAAAAGCAGAGACATCACTTTGCCAACAAAGGTCCGTCTAGTCAAGGCTATGGTTTTTCCAGTAGTCATGTATGGATGTGAGAGTTGGACTATAAAGAAAGCTAAGCACCAAAGAATTGATGCTTTTGAACTGTGGTGTTGGAGAAGACTCTTGAGAGTCCCTTGGACTGCAAGGAGATCCAACCAGTCCATTCTGAAGGAGATCAGCCCTGGGATTTCTTTGGAGGGAATGATGCTGAAGCTGAAACTCCAGTACTTTGGCCACCTCATGTAAAGAGTTGACTCATTGGAAAAGACTCTGATGCTGGGAGGGATTGGGGGCAGGAGGAGAAGGGGATGACAAAGGATGAGACGGCTGGATGGCATCACTGACTCAATGGATGTGAGTCTGAGTGACCTCCGGGAGTTGGTGATGGACAGGGAGGCCTGGCGTGCTGCAATTCATGGGGTCGCAAAGAGTTGGACACAACTGAGTGACTGGACTGACTGAATTGACTGACTGACTCTGCATATAAGTTAAATAAGCAGGGTGACAACATACAGCTTTGACGTACTCCTTTCCCAATTTGGAACCAGTCTTTTGTTCCATGTCCAGTTGTAGCTGTTACTTCTTTACATGCATACAGATCTTTTCTTCTGTTCTGCAAGAAAGGCCTCATTGGTAGATGAAATAGTATTCAGAGTTTATAGTCAGGCTACCAAGTTTCCAATGCTGGCTCTGCCTTGAGTTTGATTTTGGCCAAATCATTTCACTGCTATGGATTCCCAATGCTTACACTGTGAAACAGGCTACTGTGTGAAATAAGCCAAATATGGTATGCGAGAGGGTCTGTCACAGGTGGGCCTCAGCCCATAGTAACTGCCTTCCTCCCTCCTTTCATTCAGTTTGCAGAAACTGAAGATGAATTTTCTAGCTGTGTTTTACAGTGGCATTTGTCCAACTTTTTCCTTTTCCTTTAGACCAAGTGCCCCTTGAGGCCAAGGACTGTGTCTGATTTATTTTCATATCCACAGCCCAGAGGCTATCGATGATATTCAGGAAATGCCTGGAGACTGCAATATTTCACTTATCCACTCAACGAATGTTTGCTGAGCTCCTACTGTGTGCCAGGTGTACGGTGGGGAGACAGAGGTGAATGCCTTAGACACAGTCCATGCTATCGGGAGCCCGCATTATAATGGAGGAGACAGACAACAGACAAATAAATTTAAAACATGTCAGGTGGTTCGAGTACCATGAAGAAACTCCAGTGGGGAAAGGGATAAAGAGTTTGTTTGATAGGGTGCCCAAGGAAGACCTGTCTATAAAGCTGAGCTCAGAATCATGGCTTTGTGCCACACTCTCTTCTCTCTGGCAGATGCATTTTTTCCCTACCTGAAGCATCCGAGGGGAGGTCATGCCACCAGCTCTCACACTCCCACACCAGTCTATGTTCCTGGCCCAGATCTGAACCCATCCCATACCCTGTCAGGCCTCCCTGAGGTCCACAGCACCCCGAAGACCTTCCTGAATCTGATTCCCCCTGCTCTTGCAGTAGGTGGGGATGGATGGGGAAGTTACTGGACAGAAAGCTGGAGGCAGCTTCCCTGCCTGTCCAGATCCCAGCCCTGTGGGAAAATGAAGTGACAGAGGGACCATTCCATTCCCATTTGAAGCCCAGGTCTTCCTGATACACATACGAGGCAGGCCTTTCTTCTTCACACTTTCTTGTGTTGGGCCTTTGCCCCTACTCTGCCTTCTGCTGGAAGGTGCCCAACCACCTCTGACCACCCCTCCAACCCGGTTCAAAAGCTCCTTTACCAAAGCAGCATTTCCTAACCCTGACGAGGTTGAGACCCTATTACACTGATTCAGGGTTCCCTGGAGCCACCTCCTTTCCAACATTTGTCACAAATGGATTAATTTTCTATTTTTTGCTTGACATCACTTTCTTGCTCTAAAATATGAACCAACAAGGATCGCATTTCTTCTCATTTGTTCTTGAATCCACAGAGCCAAGCACAGTTCTGCACGTGTAGCAATTGCTCAGTAGACATGTATCAGATGGATGTGTGTGAATGGAGGCGTGGATGGATGAATTCTTAGTAGATGCGGAGAGTACCTTCACTCATCCTTATGTTGAAAGTAAAGTGAAAGTGTTAGTCGCCCAGTCATGTCTGACTCTTTGTGACCCCAGAGACTGTAACCCACCAGCCTCCACGTCCATGGAATTCTCCAGGTAAGGATTCTGGAGTGGGTGGCCATTTACTTCTCCAGGGGATCTTCCCGACCCAGGGATCAAACCGGGGTCTTTTGCATTGCAGGCAGATTCTTTACCATCTGATCCACTAGGGAAGCCCACCTTTATGTTTATTAGAAGTAACAATCATCACCATCATTTACTATGATCTTTCAGTATTGTTTTCTGCCTCATTTCCTGTCCTCACAAGCGATCGCACAATGAGGTGGGTAGTGATTCTCATTTGCTGATGAGGTACAGTGCCTTCTCCTTGGTGGTCCAACACTTTAACGATCACCAAGAGTGATCATTCTTCCTGACACTACCTGTTACTGTTTTAATCAGCTTCATTAAGGTATAATTTACATACCATAAAAGTCACGCATTTATGTTTATAGTTCATTATATTTTAAAAATTCGTACATCTGTGTGCCTACCACTCTGATCCAGAATAGACCCCCATAACCCTCAAATGTTCCTTTGTTATGTTCTTTCCCAGTCAATCCCTACTTTTCAGTCCCCAGCCCAGGCACCCACTGATCTGCTTCCTGTCACTATAGATTAGCTCCGTCTTTGTTCGGGTTCTGTGTAAATAGAATGACTCAGTATGAATTCTTTTGTGGTTTTGGCTTCTTTTACTTATTACTTACTTACTTCTTTTACTTAGAATAATGCTTTTAAGATTTATCTTTGCTGTTCTACATGGTTCATTTCTTTTCGTGGCTAAGTAGTACTCCATGGTGTGCAAACAAATAAACGATTTGTTTATCCAGTCACAAAGTGGGACATTTGGTTGTTTTCATTTGGGGGTAATTTTCACTTGAGAGCAATTTTTAATTATGGATAATGCTATTTATAGGAACATATGTATACATATTTGTGGGCATATGTTTTCATTTCCTTTGGATAAATACCTAATAGGAGAATTGCTGAATTTTATGGTAAGTATATATTTAACTTAAAAAAAAAAAAAAAGCTGCCAAATTGTTTTCCAAAGTGGCCGTGCCATTTGGCCTTCCCACCAGAAATGAACGGGAGCGCCATTTGCTCCACAAGTTCAGTCTCTTTGACTGGAGTCTTTAGGTGAAATGTATGGTGGCCTCTCACTGTGGCTTTAATTTGCATTACCTTAAGGACTAATGGGGTTCCTCCCTGTGGCTCAGATAGTAAAGAATCTGCCTGCAAAGCAGGAGACCCGGATTCAATCCCTGGGTAGAGAAGATCCCATGGAGAAGGAAATGGCAACCCGGATTCTTGCCTGGAGAATTCCATGAACAGAGGACCTGGGGCTGGGGTGGGGACAGCTAGAATCCATGGGATCACAGAGAGTTGGACACAACTGAGTTACTAACACTTAATGACTAATGCTTCTGAAGACCTTTCCACGTGAGTATTTACCATTTGTATCTTTTCCTTCATTGAGAGTTTGTTCAAAACTTTGGCCATGTTTGTGAGGGGTTGTTTGTTTTCTTGTTCTTAAGTTTTGAGACTTTTTTCTATACTCAGATATTTCTTAGATATATATTTTGCACATATTTTCTCCTAGTCTGTGACTTGATTTCTCATTATTTTCATTGTGTCTTAGAAGAATAAAAACAATTAACTTTGATGACTTTCAGTTTATCAATCTTTGAGGTACATCTCTGTTTTTTGTGCCAATACCACACTGTTTTATCAGCTTATCAAACTTTTCTTTTATGAGTCATACTTTTAGCATCCTTAGAAATCTTGGCTTAGGTTGCTTTTGTAATTTAATATATCATGGATCTTTCCAGCAACCTCACTTTTAATAGCTCCTTGGTTTTCAGCCCATGAACTTGCTAAGGCTTCCTATTCCCCTTGTGGAAGAGGAGTTCAGGCAGGGGCCCACTGAATCCCAAAAGCTGGACCAGTGGGGCCTCCTTCCCATCTCTACTAATGCCACTTCCTCAGAAAATCCACACACACATCCCCTTAGTTACCCTACTCAGCATTGACCCGTCTAGTCAGCCAGCTCTGGAGGAGGGGGCATTTTGTTCACAGTGCTTCCCCACTGCCTAGAGAGAAGTGCTGGGCACAGTAGGCATGCAGTAAGTAAATAAAATATAAATAATACACAAGTGAATGAATGAATACTGTATGTGGAGCACTGAGCCCTGTGCCTGGTGCACAGAAAATCTCACTGAACAGACACTGTGATGACTACCGGAGGGAACCTTCATTGACTGTTACATTAGCCAGGGTATGTTGGTGGATTCATTTCCAGGGGCTGCCGTAACAAAGTACAGCAAACCACGAGGTTTTAAACAACAGAAATGCATTCTCTCACAGCTCTGGAAGCTAGAAATCAAGGTGTCAGCAGGGCCATGTTTCCTCAGAGAAATGTGCGGGTCCTTCCCAGCCTCTGGCTTCCAGTGATAGCCACCAATCCTTGGAGTTCTTGGCTTGCAGCTGCCTTACTCTACAGGTATCCTGCCCTGGGATCAGAACTGAGTAGGACCCTGTGGGGCCTTCCCAGGTACAAAAGCCCCTCGGTGTTCCCCGTTTCCTACTTGTAGAGAAAAAGTTTTAGTTTCCTAGGCCTTCCCTGAGTTCCAAAGAGCAGACTCATACAGTTACTAATTAGAGAAGTGAGGGAACATAGAAACAAAGGGAAAGTAGGCAAGCAGGAAAACTGATGATAATGCCAACAACGGTGCAATGATAAAACAAGGTCCTAGTTCCTCCCCAAGGGATACACATAACAATTACATATTCCCCAAGGGATATATAATAACAAGTGGAAGATGGTGACTGTATGCTGACCACAAGCAGGGAGACCCCAGACTGGTTGGAACCAGAAGATTGATGGTTAAGATTCCTGAAACATGACCCTGTTACTTCACCTTCAACCAATCAGAAGAAAATACGTAAGCTGCAACCCTCACCCCAAATGCTGCCTTTAAAAACCTACCTGAGAGCCAGTAGGGATTTCGGGTCTTTGGAGCATGCACTGCCCATTCTCCTTGCTTTGTGCCCAACAATAAACAGCATACTTTCCTAGTAGAACCTAGTGTCAGTAGACTGACTTTGCTGCCTGGGGAGTTAGCAGACCTGAATTCCATTTGGTAACAATTATCTTCACATCATCTTCTAAAGAGGACACCAGGCATATTGGATTAAGGACTCATTCAATTCCACTATGATGTTATCATAACTAATTACATCCACAATGATCCCTTTTTCCAAATAAGCTCACATTTGGGGGGTTAAGACTTCAACATATATTTTGAGGGACTCAGATCAGACCAAAATAGCATTTGTTATGCTGACCTAACAAACAGCACAATACAACAATGGTTTCTTTCTTCTTTCTCATCCTTCTTGTCCCCAGTGGGAATCATCAGGTGAGTTTATGGGAACCTCACTGAAACCAAAAATTTTGACCATTCGATGCTACTGCTGTCTCAACACAGGGTTTCAGGTTCCCTGCAGTAAGGAAAGGAAGCAGAGAATCACACGAAGTTTCTTTAAAGTGTCCAGTGGTCAAAGCAAGTCACATGGCCATGCCTAACTTCAAAAGGAGTGTCTTGTGGGGAGGAGAGGCCTGAAGATGTAGTGGTAGGGATGGGATGTTAACTTAAGTGAACATCAAATACTTAAATTCTCACGTTTGCTTTTACATTTAAATGGTGATACCCTCCAGAAAACCCTGGAAGAATGCAGAAGCTTTGGATAAAGAGGGGAAGCAGGGAGAACCAAGGGGACATGAGAAAATTTACAAGTCTAAGACTACCGAAATCTGAAAGAGGACCTGCCGGGTACCGATGCCTCTCTGGGTGACACATGTGCCATCTTATTTATCCTCATAGTGACTTGAGGGGTAGGTATTAGCCCCCATTCTACTGAGGAGGTACTGAGACTCAGCAACTTGCCTATGATACACAGCCTCAGTGAGCTGAACAAAAGGAAGAGCTGACTGGAGCCACATCAGCTCTTGTGCTAATGTGTGCTAAATTGCTTCAGTCGTGTCTGATTCTCCCAAATTTGGTGGCTTAACAAGACAAATATCTACTATCGTCGTCTTTCTGTGAGTCACCTGGACAATTTTTCTGGTCTGGACTGTGTGGTCTAGAATGCCTTTAGCTAGGCCTGGGTGGTCAGGAATGTCCTCAGTCATCTGGAGTTCAGTTTAATGTCAGCTGGGGTGATAAGATGACCTGACCACATGTCTCTCATCATCCAGTAGGCTAGCTGGGGCTTGCTCACACCACGGTTCCAGGGTCCCAGGTGAGCTAGAGAGACAGCCCCAGGGCACAACCTCTTTCAAGCCTCACATCTGAAAGTGTTCTGCTGGCCAAAGCAAGTCACACGGCCAAGGCCAGCTTCAAGGGGTGGAGACGTGGTCTCCATCTCTTAAAGGAAGGAGCTGGAAAGACACATTGCAAAGAAACATGCTTACAGGGGTGGGGATCTGTGGTCAGTATTGCAGTCTACCCCAAAACAAACCCAGTATCCAACAATAGGGAATGAATTAAGAAAACCTTGGCTGTACAAGTGGAGGCTTATGCCACCATTAAACATGTGCTTAGAGAAGTATCTTCTGCTGTAGAAAGTACTTCATAATACATCAGTTCAGTTCAGTCACTCAGTCGTCTCTGACTCTCTGCGACCCCATGGACTGCAGCACACATAGAGCATTAAATACGTAGGAAATGCGGGCTATGAAATTACATACACCATTTCATAGCCATCAGATTGCTACAGAAGTAAAGTATGACAATACCAAGGGATGGCAGGAGTGTAGAGAATGGAAACTTGTGCAGCCACTCCACTTGGAAGCACAGACTGGAAATCTACCCAGACTGGCCACACATGTCCCCCATGTCCCAGAAGGAGCACCCCTCCATTAATACCCTACGTAAGCACTTGCTCACGGCACAAGGGCTAGTGTGTAAGAGCCACAGAGGCCTGGTTGGGAACTACTGAAGAATTGCATTCACCCCATGTCCCTCTACGGAGGCTGAATAAATAGAAAGTAGTGTGATTACATGCTGCACAGCTGCACAGCCGTGGAAAGACGAGGACCCCAGTCACAGGATCTATGTGTGATATTTGTGTAGATCTGGAAAACACCATGTGCCCGCAGGACATTGCTTACAGTTTAATAGCATACATTTGAGTTTTGAAAACATAAAAATAGTATCACTATTTACAGATACGTGCATATGGACGTGTGGGCCTGGAGGAGAGAAAACAAAACTGGAGAAGGATGTCGGGGAGGCCAACTTAACCTGTAATAGTATTTCATGTCTTTAAAAAATCTGGGAAAACTTGCAAAATGTTGACAGGTGGCCATTTGGAGTGATGGGTATAGGGGGTGGTATTAGATTACCTTGTGCATTTTTTTTAAGTTCCTGTGTCAAAAAAATAAATCTAGTGTAAGTAAAATGAAATTAAAAATGACTTAGAAAATGTTGCTTTGAGGTTTGAGGGAGGTTTGTTTAGGGTTTCATTTTTTTTTCCTACAAAACCACCCCAAAATATATGCATCTATTTGTAGAATGGTTAGGGGAAAGATACTCCAAAACGTTTGCTGTGGTTTTTGCCCCTGGCTTGGGAGAGCTCAGGCACCATGTATTTTTTTCCCTTCTGGCTAGTATGTATCTTCTGATTCTTCTGCGAGGGACATGCTGTGCTTGTTTAATAAAAACAAACAAAATACAGAGGGGCCTGTTGGTTCTCTGGGTCACAGGCTCCCCTGGGCCTCCCGGGGATGCCAGGTTCCAAAATAGATCTGCCCTCCGACCTGGCAGCCTCACTCTTCAAGTCCTGCAGTGAGTGCCAGGCGTGGGCTCAGAGGCAGTGGGGCTCCCCAGGCCTGAGAAAGGATGGACATGGCTGGTGCCCCAGCCTGAGCGGCACAGCCACGTGGTGCATGTACTCCATTCTGGTCCCCTCTGTGGTGGCAGAGCCCGTACACTGCCATCGTTCAGAGGGGAAACCAAGGCCCAGACGGAGACTCTGGGGAGAGGCAATTGTTGCTAACAGTAGAGGCAGTCGTCTGAAGCTTGTCTGGTGGGCACTGGACTGGGTGCTGATATGGTGGATGACTTTGGAAAAATCCCAGAGTATTTCTGGGCCAATTTCTCTGGCACTCCTGATGGAAATAATCTCACTTCCTCCTATACCTTTAGCATCAGAAGGTCTGGAGGACACTTTCATGCAAAGAGATGCTGGATCTTTCCCATAATAGCAGGGGTAGTAATAACAGCTACCAACGATTAAGTGCTTCTGCACTAAACACTTAAATGGCATTTTCTCATCCTGCCCTTCTGTGGCAGATTATATTTTTCCAAAAAAGGCCACATCTCCCATCCCACATGCTCTTCCAAAACCTGGCCACTCTCCATTAAGAGGTAATCTGTTGCCCTGCTCCTTGAACTCGGATGGGACTTCGTGACTGCCTCTATGAATAGAGTGGAGAAGAGCTGGCCTTGCATGATTCATGAGGCTAGGTTGCAAAGGTCATGTGCCGTCTGCCTGATTCTCTTGAAATGATCCCCCCGATATCCAGGCCAGTCGTGAACTATCCCCACCCCTCTAATATAGGAAGGCCATATATAGCCATTAGGGCCGACAGCCCCAGTTGAGGTCTCAGTTATATCAACGGATGAGCTTTCAGATGATTCCAGGCTCTAGCCTACAGCTGCCCCAGCTGATGTCGAATGGAGTCACATCAAGCCATCCCCACTAAATCTGGCTTAAATTGCATGTTTATGAGTAAAATAGGTGTTGCCATTGCTTTAAGTCACCAAGCATTGGATACTTTATTACATAGCCCTGGTAACCAGAAGCCCCACTGTAACACCTTGCTAATGAGGGTCTGTTTTCCCATTATACAGATGAAGAAACCAAGTCTCACCTCCTAAAGCAGAATCAAGATTCAGTGTCATGAGTGGAGAGCTCTTAATCAATAGGTGTGGGTCACAGGAGTGACCTCAATATCCAACCTGGGTCCCTTCTGATCCATTGATTGTATTGTGGCTCTAGGTTTGGGTGGCAGAAAGCAGGGGCAGGAAATAGTTGACAGACTGCTGTCTTGAGGGGAAAGTATCATGAGGACACCATGACTTCTGCTCCACAAGATCCCTCTTGGCCTCCTGAGGACACTGACAGACCATCTCCAGTGTAGTCAGCAGCTCTGAGCTTCCTGCCAGGACTCACTCCATTGCCATCAGAGGCCCTAGGAGATGCCAGGTCACGTTCTCAGGGAAGTGAAGAGTAGAGAACAAGAGGCTTGGGAAGCTGCAAGTTGCCCACTTGCAACCCTCAATTATCACCCTGGGTGTTGAAATGTAGGGAGCTTGAAAGGGAAGGGGGTAGTGCTGGATTGCAGAGATGAGGCCAGGAGTGGGAGACTCAGACTCAGACTTTATCCTCTTCTTTGGATCCAAAATCAGCAAGTGACTCTCCAAGAATGATCACGTTTTCTCTGCCTTTGTTCCAGGAGCAGGAAGGGCCATGCTTCTAAAAAAGTCATTTTCAGTGTGTGACTTGGGGCAAGTTGCCTCATGAGATAAATGTGAGGTAGGAACTCATGGAATCCCCATTTATGCTAAGGCTTCACTGGCTTGGTGGCAGGGGGACCAAGAAACCAGCTGATGCATGACTAGGATGGGGAGGCAGTGGGCAGGTGGTCTGCACCCATCATTATGCATCTCCCTCCTGGTCCCTCTTTCCCAGGTCTCCTTGAGAACCACCATACCTTTCTATCCCTTTGGGTACCATGAGGTTGACCCATGAGAGGCACATAGCCCAGCCTGACCAACCAGAGTATTTCGTCCCTCTGGCTACAATAATTGATTCAGGAATGGCCATGTGACAAGCCAGAACTTTCCCAAGAGCTATCAGGAAAGAGGGACTCCATTTCTGGGGGGGATTGGGGGTGTTGCTAAGTTGATAGATTGGAGCTGCTGTCATCAACTGTGGAGGCAATGGTGGTGGAAACTGTCAGAGGATAAGCTAACAGAGAGAAACAAGAGCCTAGAGTTGGAGGAAAAGGGGGAAGGGGGAAGAATTCCTAATATCATTTGAGTACCTGGATCCAGCTATGCCTGAAGCTAAATAAATACACTTTTCAGTTTCATCAGCCAATAAGTTCTCTTTTGCTCCAAGACATTTGAACAAAAGCCAAATTCTCCAGATGGATATGAGTATTTTCTCCAAACTCTGGCTCCATGGCAACAGCAGGCCAGCAAAGGGAAAATAAAGTAGGGGTAGAGGGGTTGTTTTAAGTGTTTGGAGGCAAGATACTTGAAATATCCCAAACAAAGTTCCTGCGGCCCTTGCTCTGGAAAGGGTGACTGCAGCTCCAATCAGCATCCCAAAGTGGAGACTGTAGGGTACAGGAAACCACTCAACAAGCACTCTTGAGAACCTGCTGTGAAGCTGACCTTTGAATAGGCAACACAGAAATCGAAAGTGTGGTTGATACTCTGCAAACGTTTTCAAACTAGAGGGGATAAAAGCCCGCAAACAAGGGAGAAAGCTGTGAGAAGCACAGGCAGGGGGCCTCGGGCTCCTAGAGAAAGAGGACCTGTGTGCACTGGAGGAGGGAGGTTGATGGAGAAGGCTTCCCAGAGACAGTGATACCAGAGGTTCAGACCCAGAAGACAGGTAGAAGGGACTCAGTGAATAAAGGTGAAGAGGATTGTCCAAGCAGAGGTTACTACAAACAAAGGTACTGAGCCGGAGAGAGCAGAGAGAGTGTTGGAAAGTAAAAGCAATACCTCATTATAAAGTACCAAGTCCTAGGATAAGAACAATGAGGCTGAAGGCCAGATCCTGTCGGGATTTATAAATCATATAAATAATCTGGAGTTTCAAACTGAAGGGTTTTAAGCAAAGGAGTTGGGAGCTGCATTTGTGTCTTAGAAAAATCACTGACTGTAGCATCAAAGATGGATTAACAAGAAGAGTTCGGTTCCGAGGCTGTTATTCTCCCCTGATGAAGATGCTGGGCTAAAGGAGTGACGGTGGGGGAATGATGACAACGTTGGCCGCCATTGATTGAGCACTTAGTATGTGCCAGACATCAGTTTTTTAATCCTTTTAACAACCCTACCAGGTAATGGCTAACATCAACCCCATTTGTCAGAAGAGAAAACTGAGGTACAAACAGATGAAGCACATTGGCCTAGACCATACATTTGGGGGAAGGGAAAGTCAGAATTCCAACTCAGACAGGCTGGCTCTGGTATGTCCAGAAGAGTGAAGAGGGGCACAGAGCGGAGAACTATTTAAAGGGTCATGTCGGCAGAACAGGTCTGATTGGATGACAGGTGGGGTGAAGTGGTTGGTGGGGCCTCAAGTCTCCCTGGCAAGACTGGCTACGTAATTTGAGAGGCCCAGTGCAGAACGAAAAGGGCCAGACCCTGTGTTCAGAACTTACTAAGAATCTTGAGATGGTAACAGCAGAGCATTAAACCAAGCTGTGGGAGCCTTCTTAAGAGGTGGAGCCCTGTGTGACTACAGAGGTCACACACCCATGAAACTGAGCCTGCTTCCAGGTTTCTGGCCCAGGTGCCTGGTGAGGTTGGGCAATTCCCAGAGATGGAAGAATCCAGAAGAAACTCATTTGGGGTAGAGTCAGAGGAGAAGAAAATGAGGAGTTCTGTTTGAGACCCAAGGGGTTTACCTCCAGAAGGCAAATGGCTCTGGATCTGGTGCTCAGAAGGAAATTCAGGACTGGGAGTCCACAGCACATAGTACGCAGGTCACCAAAGCCCGTTCCAGGTCCAAAGTTCACTGCTGAGCTTGCTAACCAACCCCAGGTGGCATCTTTCCAGTTTCCTCTCTGAGTTCAGCCACTAGCTCCTCCTGCCTGCTGTCATCTAAGTACCTGCTGCTTCTCGTGGGAATGGCTGGCTCCCATTTCCCTGAAGTTCAAGAGGTCACTGTGTTCACCTCCCAGCCAGACCTATGCCCAAACCATCTCCAACACTGGCCCCGAGGCCCTGTGTTCAAAGATCCTGTGGCCTGACAGTGTGCAAACTTCCCCCCAGAGCTCTCCTCTACAAAATTTCAGAAGATGTGGTCAAGCCTGTTTATGTCGTCCAGCCAAGGAGGAGGAAGCTTCAGCCCCAAATGCTGATCTGCCCGAGGCTTCCCAGCATCGTGCCAGCTGGGACTTGCCCTGGTGCCACAGCCCCATGGGAGCACCACAGACCCCTCGTCGGTCCGACACAAAGCGCCAGGTTCAAACATTCATTCATTCGACAGATATTTATTTACTGAGAACATACTGTATATCAGATGCTGGGAACAGAGGGAGATGAGTAATTACACAAGTAATTAACCTCTGAGCACCTTGAGAAGGCTAAAGATAAAGGGGTGGGGCTCCAAGAGGAGCAATTCTGGTTTGGACAGGGACGAGCTGCCTAAGTGTCAGTTCTCTGACCTGTAGCTTTTCCCAGAGGCGGCTACTTCAATGCACTTTCCTGTCCTGCAAGCTCGTTGTATGACGGTGAAACTCCTCCACTGAGGGATGAGGTCCTGCCCTGAACCTGGGCACACCCTGATCATATGATAGAGCTTCCACTGAATGACTTCTCAGGCTAGGTCATAAAAGGCGATATAGGGACTTCCCTGGTGGTTCAGTGGTTAAGACTCCGAGGTCAGCGAACTAGATTCCACATGTTGTGTTGTGGCCAAAAAAAAAAAAACGTGATGTAACGTCCACCTGGCTCTCTGAGGACATATGCCTTTGTAGCCTTGAGGGACTAGGAAGGAAGGCCAACTGCCCAAAGTCACCATGCTGGAGACATCATTGCAGGGAATGAGGGGGATGCTCACTCAGGTGCTGACAAATGAGAGAAGCCTTCAAGATGACCCTGATTCAGCCACCAGGAAAGAATCGACTCATTGGAAAAGATCCTGATGCCAGGAAAGATAGAAGGCAAGAGGAGAAGGGGGCGACAGAGGATGAGATGGTTGGATGGCATCATCGTCTCAATGGACATGAGTTTGAGCAAGCTCCAGGACATAGTGAAGGACAGGGAAGCCTGGTGTGCCTCAGTTCATGGGATTGCAAAGAGCTGGACACGACTGAGCGACAACAATAGCCACCATCTGACTTCAAACTCATCAGAGACTGGAGCAGACTGCCCAGCTGAGCTGCTCCTGATTTCCTGATACACAAAAACCCCAAGATAATACATGGTGATTTTTTATTTAAACCACTAAGTGTTGAGGTCCTTTTCTGGCAGCCACAGTAACTGGAATGCTGATGAGGTGGAGGAGGTGAGGACATGTGGACAGTAGTTTCTGGACAGAGAAAGCAGCATATGCAAAGGTCCTGATGTGGGAAGGAGGTGCTGAAATGAAGGCGCGAAGGCTGGCAAGCTTCCCAAAACTCTTCTTTTGATTCTACCTGCATTTCTCCCGTGAGTAGGTAATCCTATTTCCTCTCTGTGCAGAGCGCCATTCTGTGTTCTATGCAATTATGGGGCCCATGTCTACTTAATTAAATGGGGGGAGGGAGTAGTTAACATTCATTCATTCTTTTAACCAATAAGATTAAATGCATTACCTGTGCCAGGAGCTTCCCTTGTCATCTCGATGCATGTGTGCTAAGTCATTTCAGTCATGTCAAGCTCTTTGCAACCCTATGGACTATAGCCCGCCAGGCTCCTCTGTCCATGCCCTCCTCAAGGGCATCTTCACGACCAGGGATCAAACCCACATCTCTTAGGTCTCCTACAACGGCAGGTGGGTTCTTTACCACTAGCGCCTCCTGGGAAGCCCATCTTCCAGTGTTAATGCTCCCTCCAGTGTTCAGATGAGGAAGCCAAGGCTGAGAGGTAGTGTCCTCATGCACGGCCTTGACAGGTAAGTGGAAGGAAGTGGAATGGGTCCTGGGGTCAGCATGGCTGGCCAGTTCCTAGTTCCCGGTCAAGTCCCTCCAGAGTTTTTTCGTTTGTTTTAGGGTTTTGTTTTTTGAATTGGGGTATAATTGCTTTACAATATTATGTTAGTTTCTTCTGTCCAATGAAGTGAATCAGCTATATGTATACATATATTCCCTCCCTCTTGAATCTCCCCTCTAACTCCTGATCCCATTCCTCTAGGTCAACACAGAGCACTGAGCTGGGCTACCTGTGCTATCCAGCAGCTTCCCACTAGCTGTTTGTTTTACACATGGTAGTGAAGTGGCAACCCACTCCAGTGTTCTTGCCTGGAGAATCCCAGGGACGGGGGCGCCTGGTGGACTGCCGTCTATGGGGTCACACGGAGTCAGACACGACTGAAGCGACTTAGCAGCAGTGAGTATATGTCAGTCCTACTCTCTCAATTGCTACAACCCTCTCCTTCTGCTGTTGTGTCTATAAGTAAGTCCACCCTCTACATCTGTGTCTTTATTCCTGCCCTGCAAATTGGTTCATCTGTACCATTTTTCTAGATTCCATGTCTTGTGTGACTTTGGGCAAATCACTTTCTTCTCTGGGTTTCAGTTTTCTCCTCTGTAAAATGGGGAGGATAATACTGCTGGCCTCGCTGAGATTTTCTCGAGTCTCAGCCGGCACAATCCTAATAGCAGTTGCCTTTACTCTGGGCTCATCTGCACAGGGCCCTGTGATAAACTCATGAGACTTGAATTAACACACTTCTTCCTTGCAAGGTCGGAGGTGGTGTGACTCCATCTACAGTGCAGACAGTGGAGGAAGTGGAGGCAGAGGTGGGTGAGCAGGGCTCCATGAATGCTGGTGGCTGAGGACCAGCTGCCTTGCCTTTTCCTGCCAAAGGAAATCACACACCTGGCTTCATGTTCTTAGTCCCGGATGAGCCCCTAGTTTGCTGCCGTCCCAAGCTAGTCCAATTCAAAATTTCATCAGGATTTGGGAAACAAAGGGAAAAAAAACAATACCAAACAGCTGGATAGGCCCCCACTCTGGGAAAACAGCAAAGAAAGGCAGCCCACAGAGGAGGGGCTCAACCAACTCCTGGGCATCTTTTGCCCAGCAACAAGGTCTCCCAAGGACAAATCTTTGCCCTCTTGGGGTTTATATTCCAGTAGGTTGGAGAAGGGGAGATACTAGTAACTACGACCCTGACGACAACCAAAACATCTATTCTGTGCTCACCTTGTGCCAGCACTGCTTTGACTTATAATGTTCACACCCTGTGAAGTGGGTAGTTTTAATATTATTTCTCAGTTCACCAAGAGGAAACAGAGGCACAGAGAGGTTAAGTGACTTGTCCAAACTCACACAGCTAATGAGTGGTGGAGCCCAGATTTGAACCAGTAAACAGGTGTAAACAAGTAAATCAAAAATTCCTCTGTCCCCATGCTGAGAACTCGTATACATTCCTCATGCACGAGATGAGGTTTCCACCTCAGGGTATGGAGGTTGAGAGAAGTGAAGCTGCCCACACAAGGTCTCAGGGTCAGTGGTTGGGGAGTAGGATTTAGAGCCCACTGCCTCTAACTTGGGGGTTGGTCAAGACACTGCCGTACCTCAGGCTCTTCTCCTCAAAATCTACTTGCCCATTCCAGCCAAAGGCAGCCCCAGCACTGTCTGCCTCAAGACAAGAACATGCTCTCATTATTATCACAGCACCGGAGCCCCTCCAGGCCCCAAGAGAGAAGGGAGGATGGGAGCCTGGCTAGGGCACCCACTTCCCTGGCCTTGCAAGGATTTTCTCTGTCTCTAGAAACAGATCGAACTGGCTGCCTCCTCCTCAGCCTCACCCCTCTGCCCCCCTCCTCGTTGCTCTGTCTAAGGTCACTCCACTGTGTTCCAAGGCTAATACGAAATCAGAAGGGGTAGGTGGAGGGGGAAGAAGGAGAAGGCGCTGGGGGCTGAAATTTGAGATCTCAGCCTTGTGAAGAGAGGTTGGAGAGAGAGAGACACAGAAAGACAGAGACAAAAAGAGAGAATTCAGTTGCCTTTGGTTTTCTGAAGCAGGCAGCTTGCGGGTTTGGGGTGTGTGTGTGTGTGTGTGTGTGTGTGTGTGATGCGTATGTGTGTCTTGTTTTCTTTCCTCCCCTCTGGCAGGGAGGCCAGGCCTCCACTGGATCATAAAAGGACTCAGAGGCGAGGCAGGCAGAGCAAGCCAGTGCAGGCACATAGCAGCAGTGTGCGGACACGCGTGAGGAGGCAGGAAGGGAAAGAGGGAAGAGTAGAGGTGAGGGGGTGTCTGGGGGCGGGAGCGTGAGCCGGTGGGAGGAAGCGGAGCAGCTGTGGTATTTGGAGCAATTATAAATAGCCGCCTGGACAGAGCTTGGCCAAACAGGGCTTTGCAGCTGCGGCGGCTGTGCAGGCAAGCCTGGCCACTGTTGGCCAGCGGTGGGTGCAAACAGGGTACAGAGATAGGCGGTGGACAGGCCCAGCCCCAGGGCCCTGACTCAACACCCCTCACCATCGCCACATCTCTGGATGCCCTCCCCACAAGCCATGCTGCTGGGTGGCCTCCTTCTCATTGTGGCCTCTACAACTGTGGCCCAGCGGAGGGGGCAGGAGGCCTCCGGGCGCCGCCGGGCCCACCGAGTCCAACACGGCCAATGCAGCTACACCTTCGTGCTGCCAGAGCCTGAGCCCTGCCCACCCGAGCCGGAGGCCTTCGGGGGCTCTAACAGTCTCCAGAGGGACTCCCCAGCGGCCACACTGAACCTAGGAGACTGGCCAAGCCAGCGGATGCGACAGCTGGAAAAAATGCTGGAGAACAACACGCAGTGGCTGCAGAAGGTAAGGGCTGGGTCTGCAGGGGGGTGAGAGCAGCGAACAGCAGGTGGAGCGTCTATCCCAGAGCCCTTCCCTGGACACAGATGGCCAGGCTAATAGGGCCCTTGTCTCTGAATTGTACATATTGGAATGATGAGGCCCAGAGAGGGGCAGAGATGAGGTCACACGACAAGACTAGGAGAAGACAGAACTGGAAACCTAACTCCCCAACTGCCATTCATTCATCCAGTGTGGACCGGTCCCGTCCTAGGAGCAGCAAATACAACAGTAAGCTGAAGAGTACATTCCCTTCTGGACCAGTATAGGAAAGAGACAATAAAGGGATGAACAATATGTACTCTGTCGGAGGTAAAGCAAAGTGAGAAAGAAAAAGGCAAGGAGTGACCAGAGGTGGCTATTTGAAGTCAGATAATCAAGAGGATTTCTCAGAGGAGGTGACATTTGAGACCAGAGAACAAGCGAAGTGATGGAGCAACCTGGGAAGGTTTCTAGGGGGAGGCTATTTCCAGGGGGACCAGCAAGTGCAAAGGCTGTGTGGTGGGGATGTAGTTGGAGTACCTGGGGAACAGCAGCATGGCTGGAGCAGAGAAGGAGGGCAATAGAGGGTTGAGGGGCAAACTCCAAGAGGTGAGGGGAGGGCAGACCATGTAGGGCCTTGAGGGCCACCGGAAGAACTTTGGCTCTTCCTCTGAGCTTCACAGGGGCCATTGCAGGGTTTTGAGCAGGTGAGACACACCTGAGTTAGTTTTAACAGAATAGACTACAAGGGACAGATTTGATGCTGGGAGCCCAAGGAAGAGACCAGGCAAGAACTGATGGAGGCGTGAAGTGAGACAGGACAGCAGGAGGGGGTGTGGCCAGTCAGATTCTGGTATATTCTGAAGGGGAATTTAATGGGCTCTGCTGATAAACTGGATATGGGGTGGCAGAGAGGAGGGGGCTGAGGACCCCATTGCCATTTTGGCCCAATGCCGGGGCCACTCTAGGATCCCCTGTCCTCGTTCTTTCAGCAGATATTCTGAGCATCTACTGTCTGCCAGGCTCTAGGCAAGAAACCGAGGTGAACAAAGCAAGTTCAGCCCTGGGTGGGGTGAGGAAAGCATCCTATGATGTCCAAGATGGGGAGCAGTCCCTCTTTATCCCATGGTTCAAATTGTTCAGATTGTTTGCCTGGTCAGCAAACAATGTTTCACTCCCCCGGTACATGCATATTTATTTAGTGTTTGTGCACCTTATTAATATAATATGTTCAAGGTATGACACAAATGAAAACTTTAAGAAGATAACATGAAATCACGTGAATTAGAGTTCCTGTGGCTTCCTCCTGTTTTCTAAAGGATGGCCTTCTGCATACCCTGGGTTGACCATCTCCCAGGTGGAGAGTTACACTTATCTAACCAAGCTGATTTGTGTACATACTCAAATACACACTTAAACTCCTGTTTCATTCCTGCCCTGACCATCTATCTCCTCAGCCTCCTATTCACCATCTTCTTATAGTCGCTGTCTACTTGCCCCTCCTACCTTGCAACACTTACAGCCACCACCATCCCACGCTTAGGTCCCCCCTCAAGGGAGCTCTTGGCCTCATACACTGGATCCCAGAGGGCGCCATGCTGCCTTGAAATCTGTGTGTCTTCAGGCAGCTGTTTCCAGTCCTGTAAGGGTCATGCCAAGCCTCGTCTCCTCCTCAGCCTCCATTTTCACTTTGTGCCCATCCTCTCACCAGACCATGGATCTCCTACTTCAAAGAGACATGGGGCCTACCCCACACTTGCAGATTCATCTATGCACCCACCAGTCCCCAGGGCCTTTCTTTGGCTCAGAGGAAGGGTTCCTTCATGGACCAAAGTCACTCTTTCACACCTGTGGGTCGCATCCCCTGCAACCCCTGAAGCTGCTCAAACCAACCTTTCCTCCTGTGTCTCTAACAACTCCTCCCTTTAGGCTGTTCCTTCCCCTCGGTCTTTAATTGCATTTCCCATATTAAAGAAAGAAAGAAAGAGGAAGGAGACAAGGAGGAGGAGAGAGAACAAGACCCTTCTCCAGCCTATACCTTCTGACTTCTGGCCTGGCTCTCAGAAGACTACAAGCTCTGCCTCTACTTCCTCCTTCATCTCATCCTTTCCCTAATTAGCCTCCCACTTCCCAGTTCCTACATCCAATGGCCATGGCTCAGTCTTCATTACTTGACCTCTTGGCAAATTTAGTATTGCTAACCAATATCATCCTTCCAGAAACTGTCTCCATCAACCAGTCCGCATCTACCACTCTGACTGCTTTCCATACCTCCATCCTGGACCAGCCACCTCCATCTCCTACTTGGATGGTCATCACAACTGCTGTCCTAGGCTCCATTTCTACTCAGACCCCAGTAGTCCATTCTGTATTCAGCAGACAGAAGGGTCCTGTTAAAACTTAAGCTAGGTTAGTTTCTCCTCAAAACCCTCCTGGGGCTCCCATTCTCTTTAGTTATTCTCTTATTGAGCAAAAATCCTTGCTAGCAGCAACACCCCTCACACAGACATGTATGTGGCTCACTCCTGATGCTCCTCAGGTCTGCTACTTAAACATCACCTCCTCGGAAAGGCCCTTCCTATCCACCACATTTAAAATAGCCACCCTCCTTATGGTCCATTTACCCAGCTTTCTTTTCCTCCCTTAGCACCAACTACCACCTGTTCTTAAAAACATTTCTTTTGGTCTGTGAGCTCCAAGAAGACAGGGGCCAAGTCTGTTTTGTTTGCTTCTGGGTTCTCAGGGCCTAGAACAGTGCCTGGCACATAGTAGGCACTCAATGTCTGTTGGATGGATGGATGCACAGTGATCCTCCCATCTCTCAGGCCACTCCTGCTCCTCTCTCCTCCTGAAATGTTGCTGTTTCCCAGGGCAGAGTCTCTGTTGTTTCCTCTCACACTTTGTGGCACAACCCCCAGGGCTGCCCTCCCAGTACTCCCGCAGCACCATATCCCCCCACCCCCATGATAACACCAAACCAACGTCTGAGGAGCTCCTGACCTCCCCTCTGAGGGCTCACAGTTTCTCAACTCCAAAGCTGCCTGAAACTTCCTGAGATCTTCCCTCCCCACCCCCAACCTATTCTGCTGAAGGTAGTACCACCCAGCCAGCAGGTGATCTGTGGCCCTGGGGTGTCCTTAACCCCACCCCACTCCCAGGCAGCAAGTCCTATCCATCCTATCCCCTCAGCGTCTCAGCTCATCCTGCTGTCTTCCTCACTGCCCTGCCTCTTGCCACCTCTCTCCTGCACACTGCTCTCACCTTGCACCTGCTTTCTCTACCCCAAGCCTCACCCTCTCACCCATTTCCAACTCCTCTGGGTGCCTGGTGCTTGGGTAACATTGGTCGAGCCAGATGATGGATTTAAACCAGTGGGTTTCAGGTTAGGAGGTCACCCAGCTCACATCTTCATCTGGCAGTAGAGTGTCCTCCTCAGATATCTGTCCACATAGCCTGATAATCCCGGGCAGGGCTCACCATGGAGCACTGTGGGGCTAAAGAGTTCCCATGTGGGAATCAGGTGGATCTGAGTTTACATCCCAGCCCCAGAACTTACTTGCCACGTGGCTGTGGATGAGCAAGGCTCAGTTTTCCCTTCCTCAAAGTGGAGACAACAACAGTATGGTAGAGGGTTGGCTGCGAGGATCAGGGAGACCGCTAACTCACCCCTCTCAGCTGCATGAGTAACTCACCTGGGCAAAGATACAGTAGCTCAACTGGCTATTACTTAATTCAGCATCATCTCTATAGGAGCCCTGCACCGCTGGTCCTGGTCAAGTCAATCCAAGGGTGGCAGGTAACTTGGGGCAGGGAGTGTCACTTGTCCATGCTGGTGTTCTCTGCAGTTCCCAGTTTTACCCAATCTCTACTGGGGTCCAAGCAGAGGTCTGTCCTCCCATCTCCTGAGTATGCTTGGGTTGAGTGTTCCCTTCAGGCCCTTTGGTCTTTGGCCAGGTCACCCTGTGCCAGTGGAGCCTGCCCCAAGATCAGACCCCATCAGCAGTCACTTTTCTTTGGGTCCCGTCACCTCTTTAGGCAGCAGCACAGCCTGGAAGGTGAAAGCCCCAACTCTGGAGTCCAACTTTTTGAATTCAAGACTCATTCTGCCCTTTTCTGACTGTGTAACCTATGGCAAGTTGTACCACCTCTCTGAATCTCCATTTCCTTACTGATAAAATACAGTGACAACATTCAAATCAGATCAGATCAGTCGCTCAGTCATGTCTGACTCTGTGACCCCATGAATCACAGCACACCAGGCCTCCCTGTCCATCACCAACTCCCAGAGTTCACTCAGACTCATGTCCATCGAGTCAGTGATGCCAACATTACCTACCTCTAAGAAGGTTTAATGAGATAACGCATATGAAGTCCTTGGCCCAGAGCCTGTCATACAGCAAATTCTCAATCAATGTTGGCTGTTTCCATGAGGAACTCTCCCCGGAAAGAAACACAAATCCTGAAATTCTTGAGTCCTTCCTTCCGAAATAAGACACAGGGCCCCTGGCTCAGGGGTATGAAGCACCTGGACAGTCATGTCTCTCACTCCGGACAAGAACTCTTGCTACCTTCTGTGACGGTGACCTTCCTCTGGCTCTTCTCTCATGCATTTTCTTGGTCTGGGCTTATCTCAGAGTCTTTGAAACTTGAGGGCCTCTTTTTGGCTTCTGCTACAATCTCTCAGAAGAGAAAAAAAAAAAGAGTTTTAAAATAGTCTCATCACCACTGCCATCGGGGATGACTGGGGAAGACTGGCCTCCCAGACTGAACTCTCAGCAAGTTTCATTCAGCTGGGAAGTTGCAGAGAAAAGCCTCTCTCCCTCATGCCCCTAACCCCTCTCCCTGTTCCCAGTCCAGTGTACAGAAGAGCAGACTGTGAGGCCAGAGAGGGGAAGGAACTTGCCAGAATGGCACAGCAGGGAGACCCAAAGTCCACTTTTCCAAAGTCTATATTCCTCCTACAACTCTGGAGGGTGTGAAGGAGGTGGGGGAGGCCAGATCTGAGACGATGTGGTGCTTCCTTCCAGAATCCCAAATTCCCTAACACCCACTCTCTTCTTCCAGCTATTCCGCCTGTGCTCAGGGTGCATGGGGATGCCCCATCCCTGCTCCCTTTCCCCCTTCCTCACTCCTCTCCACACACCCCTCCCCTTCCCTTCCTCCCACTGGTCTCCTTTTCCTCCCCCTCCCCCTCCCTCCTGGAAGCCTCTGCCCCAGTGACTCATGTCTGGAGCCATCAGCTCGGTGGGCTGCACATCAGCTCTTGGCTCTGCTCCACTCCTTCATCTGGGTGAAGAGCTGCAGCAGGAATGTTGAGGGGAACGGGGGGTGGGGAGGCAGAGCCAGCTGGAGACCAGGCATCCCTTGCTGGGCTGTGCATTCCAGTGGTTAGTGCCTGGCTCCTGAGTCCACCACAGACTCAGGAATACTTGCTGTGCATGTGGGACAAGAGAAGGAAAACACCTACTCCTGACATTTGATGTGGGGTTAAGAGAGGCAGAGCCTGGAAAGCATCCGCCCAGAGTAGGTGCTTAATAAAGACCCACTCTTGTCCTGTCATCCCCCAGCGACTGGGGGCCTCTCAACCAGGAAGTGCCACACTTAGCCCTCGCCCCATGAGAGGCGTGAGGAAACACAAGTCCCCAGGCTCCTGTCCCACCTTCAGCACCTGAGGGCAGCAGAGCTTCCGCTGGATCTCCAGGGTCCCAGGAGTGGGGCAGACTCTGAACCCCCAAACCTGGGAGCCCTCTACTTTCTCGTCTGTACCGAGAACAGCTAACCCTCTCTGCTTGTCTTCCTGTGCATCTCCGCCTCTCTCTCTCTATCTCTGTGTCTCTGTCTCTTGTCCTGTGGCTCTCACGGTGGCTTGACTACCTTCTCTAGGTCTGCGGGTGTCTGTCGCTCTCATTGTCTCTCCTGTCTGGCTGGCATCTCCCTAGCTTTCTCCCTCTCTCGCACTCAGGCTCGCCCTGGTCTGCCCACTCCTATGCCACCCATCTCTCCTGCCTTTACCTCCCAGGGTGTCTGCATGCTCCGTCCACACTGGAGGACATATCGGCACTATGGCCAGCACCCCACTCCCAGCTAGGCTCAGCTGGGGCCCCTTCTCTCCCCCTTCTGTGCCCAAAGCCAAGCAGGGAAGGGTCAAGGGCTGGACGGGAGCCCCCAGCCTCTGCTGTTCTCTCCAGGACCCTGACGTCAAACCTCAGAATAACTCAGCCCCTCGGCCCAGTGGTCGTAAGGCCTTGCCTGGCTGGATGTGGGTCAGAAGCACGTCCAGCGGGAGCACAGCGTGGGGTCCTGGCCCAGCCCAAGATCCTCCCAAACTGGCCAGGACTCCCAACTGCCCTGGCCTCCCCAGGCTGCCCGTAAATTCTTGGCATTTTCGGCCTTTGGTTATCCAAACAAGAAATGGATCTCGGTTGCCGAACAAAATGTCTTGGGGTTTGATTTCCTAACCTCACTGCTGGCTCCTCTAGACAGTTCGGGCCTGGGGAAGGGGGTGGGGAGAACAGCATCTGCTTCTTGGAAGAATGCTTCTCCCTTTTCCAAGAATGGAGCCTAGAAACAGCTGGCACAGATGCCCTGGGCCTAGGGATGATCAGGGAGCAGCGGCAGCACGGCCCCTCACGTGGGATTCCCCAGAGGAACCGGCCAGCCCTATACTTCTGACTCTCTCCTCCCGGTCCCCAGTGCTCAGTCTGGGCCGGAAGATACATAGATCCTCTCTCCCTTTTGCTCCTTGAGCGAGTAATGTGAGAAAACAGGCCCCAGGTCTGCCCTTAAGCCTGCACTTCTGCCTAGACTCTGGCCTCTGAGTGTTTTAAGCAAACACTCAGCCCTGGAGTTGGCTCTGAAATGCCTGGAATGGAGCCTGAATTAGGAGCCATGTCCCAGGGGGCTCGCCAACCAGCTGTGGGCCCGGGGGAAGCCACCTGCCTCAAGTAGTGCCTCTGCAAAGTGGAATTAAAATGCTGCCTCCCAGCGAGAGGGTAGGATAAAGAAACAGACCAGGAGCTATGGCTGGCATTTATGAAGCCCTTCCTGTGCACCAGACATTGTCTTTTGTGCCTTGTGAGAATGATTGCATTGAATTCTCACAATGAGTCTATAAAGGAAGATTGCTTGCCCATTCGCAGATGAAAAAACTGAGGCACCAAGAGCTGAGGTGACTTGCCCAAGGTCCCATGACCTGGAAAGGTGAGTCACGTTCACACTTAGACTCTCTAATGCCAGAAACCACACTCTCAGCACTTGGACCAGTTCCTGGCTAATCGACAAGACCCATCCATTGTGTCCTGGTCCCTGGGTACCCAGCTGGGACCTGGGGAACAGAGGCCCCTGGCCACCAGAGGGGAAACTCACAGGGGCTAGATTTTCCCCTTCACCCAGGAGGCCCTCAGCCAAGGAGAACTTCTGCCAGAGAAGATTCCCATAGCACCTCAGTCTTCAAGGACAGCCCTTGAGAACTGAGTGGACTGCAAACCTCCATCTAGGCATCCTCACTGTTACAACCTCCCTCCTTGTACCAGGGTAAATCCGACAGAAACTGAGCGTGAGTCTTGGGGTCCCACTGACTCAATCTGAATCCCATCTCCGCTGCCTGCTGGCTGTGTGTTCTCACTTTGCCAGTTTGTGCCTCAATTTTCTTTTCTGTGAAACAGGGACAATAGTAGAAGCCACTTTGCAGGTTGTCATGGAGATTAAATGAATTAATATACAGGCAGGGCTGAAGACAGTGTCTGACAGAGCCCAGGAAAGCCAGCTGTTGTAAACACACTGGGGGAACTTCCCCAGAAGTCCAGCGGTTAAGACTTCGCCTTTCAACTAAGATCCCACATGCCTTGCTGCCAAAACACCACAACATAAAACAGAAACTATATTGCAACAAATTCAAGAAAGACTTTAAAAATGGTCCACATTTTTCTTTAATCTTTAAAAAAAAAAAAAAAAGGAAGGAAGAAAGAAAGGAAAACATACTGAGGATGCTCGGCCTAGGAAAGGAATCCATCTTGGAATCAGCACAGGAATGCCAACTTTTCTGCATCCCGCTTGTGTGATCTTGGGAAAGTCCCTTTTTCTTTTCCCTGGGCCTCAGTTTCCTCTTCTTCAAACTGGTGGGGCATGGAACCAAGCACCTCCGGTGCGGACAAAATGAAGTAAAGCATGTAGAGACCTGGTGGGGTAGGCAGGCAGGTGAGGAGATGCCTGGGGCTTGAGGCTGAAAGTAAAACTACGTTCCTTGGACAGAGAAATGGAGCCTCAGAAGCTTAGGATGGCGGAGACTTGTGGCCCTTCGCTCCTGACTCCAGTCCAGCACTCGTTGGTCTGCTAAATGAGGCTGAAGGAAGGAAGGTGATTCCCAGACGGCTGAGGGGAACCCCCACAGGAAAGCTCTGCAAAAGCTGTAAGTGGGCCGCCCAGGCTAAGAGATGAGCTGGAGAGAGGTTGCAGATGAGGGGCTGGGGCCTCTTCCTCCAGAGTCATGCTGACCTGGGGTCCGATTCCAGCTCTACCTCTTGGCAACAGCCCTAGTTGTTTTCCTCAGGTTTTGACTAATTTTCTGAGTGCAAAAATTCATAAATATGGAATTGTGTGAAGACGCAGAGGGGAAAAAAATCATTGTCATCACTATCCCCTGGTTATTTCCTTGCTGCTCATTCTGTGCATTCTAAATGGTTACTGAAATGTTTCAGATGGATGAAAAGGTAGAGAGAAAGATCAGATGAAATTTCTTGTCCCTAAAACCCAGCTTAAGTAACAAAACTTTACCAATCCCTTTAAGCCACTGCCCCGCTCCTACCTCCCTCCCTGACCAGAGATAGCTACTGTGAGTTCTATGTCGCTGACCCCTTACTCCACGTCCTCCCACATTCTGTATAAGAGATCACACAGTCCATCTCTTTCTACAATTTGCTTTTGTTTGCCCAACCTTGTGTCTGTGAGATTTATAGCTCTGCAAATATGGGAAAAGCCTGAGTCTCAGTTTTTCCATCTGTGAACTGGGGACGTGGTAAGCACGTGCCTGAGTTAGCTGTGAGGCCCAAATAACCAGGGCCTGCTGAGTCTGGGAGTGTGTCTGGCACCACATCTGCTTGTAGGGAAATCAGAAATTCTGCCATCGCTTCTTCTGTCTTCTGGAGCCACTGCATTGTTGTAGCAACTCCACACACTGTACTGTCTCTGAGCCAGGCCCTAGTACACGTGTTTTACAAACATGACTCATTAAACCTCATGACATCCTGAACGGTGAGGATTGTTATGATCTCCACTTATTGTGGGGAAACTGAGGCCCAAAGAGTTTATACATCTGGGAGGTGAGGGAGGTGGGCTTGAACCCAGGCAAGCTGGTTCCAGACCTCACACTCTTAATCACTACACAGACTGCCTCTCCCTGCTGCCCATTTTACAGATGGGTACACTCCCTGGGCAGGGGGAGTGACTTGACTACATTCACCCCGGGGTCATTGTCAGGGACAACTTTACTTCTCCTCCCTAGTGGTGAGAGGACACACAGGTAACTCATGAAAAAGCCGTGTGTCCTTACAGTTAGGGAATCTCTGGGATTGTGTGCACACACATGTGTGCACAGTTCTGAACTTAATTTGCCAGGTGGAGTGTTCATTCCTCCACGTGCTTAATCACCCCTTCCATTGATGGTAGGGCTTCCCTGGTGGCTCAGACAGCAAAGAATCCACCTGCAGTGTGGGAGACCTGGGTTCTCTAACCCTGGGTTGGGAAGATCCCCTGGAGGAGGGCATGGCAACCTACTCCAGTATTCTTGCCCAGAGCATCCCATGGACAGAGGAGCCTGACAGGCTACAGTCCATGGGGTCGCAAAGAGCCGGACACAACTGAGCGACTAAGCATAAGCAGTAGCCATTGATGTTTACCGTGAGCTTACATGCTAGTCACTTACATGCAGATGTTGAAAATTCAACAGTAAGCAAGGAAGAGTTGGTCTTTCGCCTCCAGAAGCAGGGGCAAAGACACTAACCTGGTAATTTCTCATGTGTACTGATCAGTCATGATATTAACACATGCTGTGAAGAAGGGGCTCACCTGTTCCAGGAGTAAATAATAAGGGGCCCAACCTTGATGGAGGAATGGCTCCAGGAAGAAGAACAGAGCTGAGCTCTGAAGAGTAGATTAGGAGTTCTTAGGCAAGGAAAAGAAGGGGAAAACATTTCAAGCACAGGGACCAGCAAGTGCAAAGGCCCTGAGGTAGAACAGAACAAAGGGATTTTGAGGAAATGAAAAATGTTCACAGTGGCTGGGATGCAGAGAGTTAGGAGGATGTGGCCCAGATGAGACCAACCTGCCCAGATTTTGCCCTGCTCTTGAGGCTCTGGGGTGCTGGAAACTGACACTGCCACTTTTCTGTCCCACCCCCAGTGACGGGCAGTGGCTTTGGACATCTGGACCTGCTCCTCTCTGCCTTGCCCAACCTTTGTCCCATTCCTGTCACCCTGTCTTCAGGGTCAGCCTCGCCCACCAGTGATGGGTGAGCAGAAAGAGCTAAGCCATTGGATTCAGTTCCTTACTTACAGCTGTGGGTAACTCTTGGCCTCTCTAGGTCTCAGTTTAAACTCATTTGTCAAGTGGAAAGCAATCACTCTTTTCCTCCAGGCTGCAGAGGAAGATCAGACAAGGGCAGAGTTACCCACCGGAGTTTCTCAGACAAGAAAGTCTGGTGCTACCTGGCGGAGATACTCCAGTAAGGCTTCCCTCCATCTAGAGTGCACTTGACTCCCTTCCCCCAGGGGGAGCTGGGGTGGTGGTGGAGGGGAAGTGCTGTCACGTGGTCACTTCAGTCATGCCAGCTTTGAAGTGTAGCCTAAGAGAATCATTCCTAGAGAGCCTGGACTTGCCGCTGGTGAGCTGTTTGTCCTTGGACAAGTTGCTTAACCTCTCTGTGCCTCATCTGTAAAATACGTTGATAGTATCACCTATCACAGAGGGTGGCAACAGGGATTTAACACACATAGTGGCTAGGACAGTGACCAGCACATAACTAATTAGACATTTGCCAAGCAAAATGGACACACAATCCCACTCCAGGTAAGGGCTGATGCCCAAGTGGCGGGGAGGTAAGCAACTGCAAGAAACATCACCCTGTTGTTTAAACTCCCGGCTCCTACACTTGGGAGAGTAAGAAGGACTCATGTGCTGGGCCTCACTGTTGACAGTCCTCCCAAGATCAAGGTTTGGGTATGGTATAAAGAGACCATAAAGAGACAGCTAAGGCCAAGGCCCTGGCTGCCCTGCCCCGGCTGACGAGCAGCACCCACATCCAGGCGGCCGAGGGGCCCACACCAGCCCCTCTGCAAGAAGGAATCAGTCAGCCCCATTTTCTGATGAGGCCACTGAGGCTCAGAGAAGCTCTGTCACTGGTCCAGAAAGGACACAGCAATGCAGCGCCTGACAGTGCCATGCGCCAGGCCCACGCTAGACTCAATGCTGCAGCTGGAAGCTTCGCGGAGCCAGGCCTGTGCCGGGAATCCGGGAATTGCAACTTAAGCTAAGAGCTGAAAAGCGCATCCCTCCTTTACAGGCTGTTGGTGCAAGACATTCTCCAGCCCTGGCTCCCTGCCCACTCACTCCGCTGAGCCCTGACCCAAAAGGAAAGCAACAGAAACTTTTGCAGGGAGGAAAACAGCCGAGGAAGGCTGGGCCTGGCTGCTTGAAAAAAAACAAGACAAATCCCCTCTGCCTTGAGCCCAGGGGTCAGGGCCTGTGTGGGCCCAAGGGGATGGGAGGGGCTGGAGATGGGCAGAGGAGGGGCCAACCTTGGCCGTCAAGTCCACAGATACAACGTTAGTTCCATTGGGAAAATGAAACTAGTTAGTTCCATTGGGAAACTGTAGCCTGGAGGAGACAGGGTGGGATGCGATGTGCCCAACAAGAGGGGTGGGCCTCCTGTGAGCAAGAGTGTCTGACCTCTGTGACCTCTGCAAAAGCAGGACAGTACTAATGTAGAACAAGTCACCCTAAGGCATTCAGCAAGCTGGGCTTCCCTGGTGGCTCGGTAAAGAATCTGCCCGCAATGCAGGAGATCCAAGTTTGATCCCTGGGTTGGGAAGATCCCCTGGAGAAGGAAATGACAACCCACTCCAGTATTCTTGCCTGGAGAATCCCATGGACAGAGGAACCTGGCGGGCTACAGTCCATGGGGTCGCAAAGATTCAGACACAAACCAAACAACTAACACTTTCACACTTGGATTCAGCAAGTTAATTGAACCCACAAACATTTATTATCTCTCACAGTTTCTGGGAGTCAGGAATCAGGAGAAGCTTAATAAGGGAGTTCTGACTTGGGTCTTTTTCTCTATGCAGTTATACTCGAGTGTCAGCTGGGGCTTTGGTCCCCTGAAGGCTTGACTGGGACTGGAGGATCAGCCTCTAAGGTGGCCCCAGCATAGGGGTGGGAGGTACTGGCCCATGGTGGGAGGCCTCTGTTCCTCTCCAGATGGTTTCTCAGAGCTGCTTGAGGGTCCTCAGGACATGGTGGTCAACTTTCTCCAGAGCAAGAGATTCAGGAGGGAGAAAGCAGAAGCCACAGTGTGATGATGCCACAGTGTGATGATGTCAGCCCAGCTCACCACCACCATGTCTGCAGTATCCTGTTGTTCACACTGGCCAGTCTGATGACACGGGGGCATGAGAACTAGGAGAGGAGGAGATCACTGGGGCTGCCTTGGAGTCCGGAGGCCACAAGCAGCCCACTGAAGTGGTGACGGCCATGAGGGCTTGGTCCCGAGCCGGCCTCTGCCACTCATAAGCTGTGAGACTTGGGCAACGGGCTCGTCTTCTCTGTGATCCTTTTCCTTGGCCGTGGGGCAATGAGATAGTCAAGATCTAAACAGACCAAATAAGGCCCTCAGGGCAATGCCTGGCACCACCTCGGGAGCAGGAACGAGCCGCATCGGTCCCAGTGCTTCTGAATGAGTTTGCTCAACAGACAAATGAGCCCCAAGACTGTGTCAGGTTTCTGGAACTTACTCCTTCAGATGCCCCAAGCTGGCTCTCTCCCTTGCTGTGAGTCTCCCTCTGATCCTCTCCCCTCCCTCCAGCTTTCCGTTTTCTTCCTGCCCTTGAACTAGTGGTCTCTCCTAACTCTCTGACCCCTCTGGCCATGCCTCTCACAGGGATCCAGGGGGCAGCTGGGGCTGAGTCAGAGTCTTCAAACTTATTTCTAGCACCCAAACTAATATTCCATGGAAATCTGGTGCTCTTCACATAGAACAGACCTATTTGATTTTTTTAACAAATAGTTACTGAGCCCCTCTTATTTGTTACTGAGTTGGTATAGCTACTGGCACTACTTGAGGCACAGAGGGTATAGCCATGAACAGGGCACTCCTGTGCTCCTGCCGGTGACATTCCCATGGGGGGAGAGAGGCGAATAGGAAACGACTGCAGTGATTTCAAACACGTGACATGCTGTGACGAAACCACAGTCATGGCAGGTGTAGCAGGGCTGGGGGTGCACTTACCTTTGATGGGGTGGCCATCAGAGGGGGTGACACTTGTGGGCAGACCTGAAAGTCGGAAGAGAGCTGACAGGAGAAGCTCTGGAAGCTCCTGAGATTGGGGCATGTGGATGTGTGTTGGAGGATTTGAGTAGGTAACACCCTGGCTCCATGGCCAGACCCTAGCATCCCTCTTCCAAACACAGTGTGAGAACCACAGACACAACCCTCTGCCCAGAGCAGTTCACCCAAATCTCAAATGTCCTTATCTTTTAAAGTGGCTGCTATGGTTTGAGGGATTTATCCCCAAGCAGCCTTGCAGAGGGATTTAGTGACAAGTGGGCGGGATGTTCCCAGCAGCCCTGGTATGATGGCAAAAGCCTGGAAATGACCTGCAGACCCAGCGATAGGGGACCAGAGGAGCAAACGGTGGGGCACTTCAAACAGCAAGGCAAGTTCCCCTGGATGAACATAGAGCAATCTCCAAATTACATTAAGAAAAAAGATGCAGGGTATGAAACGGTGAGCTGGTATTGGTATAGACTAGAAGCAGGGGAATAGGAGCCTATTCATTGCTGAGATATGCTTAGAGTTTCTTTCTTGCTCACCAGACCTGACCTCCTGGCCTCTCAAATCAGCAGACCTGGATATGAATCCAGCAACTGCCAACTTGTTGGGTGACCTCAGGGAAGTGACTCTGCGTGTCTGAGCCTCCATTTGCTCGGGCCCCTTTCTACGAGGTCCACATCTTCCCTCTTGACTCCAACCCCACATACATTCTACTGATGGCGAAATGGAGGCACAAAGGTGAAAAGTGGCAAGCCTTGAGGCAGCTCAGGCTGGGGTCCATGGTTTTGTCAAAGCACTTCTCTCCTTTCCTCTTGTTCTGTTTGCTAGTGGCTATACCACAGATCTACATGGGGTAGTTTATTTCAGAGCTAATTCTTCCAGGAGGGGAGATGTCTCCCCTCCATTCATTCAGCTTAACAAATATTCATGGAACACCTAGAAATTTCCAGACATCCTTCCAAGCACCAGAAGAATTGCTAGCAAAGGCCCTGCACCCAGAGTTAGTGGCCCGCTGAGTGTCCACTCGTGCAGAGATGTGTGTAGGAGGGGTTTGCAGAGTCTCAGCCTTTCCTGTGCCCTGGGTCCCTCTGGCATCTGATAAAGATCTACAACCTCTCTCAGAAGAATGTCTTTAAACATATACAATTACATGCTTCAGGATTTCTCTGGTTGTCCAGGTACTAAGAATCCACCTGCCAATGCCAGGGACTTGGGTTTGAGCCCTGATTCAGGAAGATTCCACATGCCTTGGAGCAGCTAAGCCCTTGTGCCATAACTACTGAAGCCTGTGCGCCTAGAGCCTGTGTTGCACAAGAGAAGCCACTGCAATGAGAAGCCCACACACCGCAACTTGAGAGTAGCTCCTACTCACCACAACTAGAAAAGCCTGCAAGCAGTAATGAAGATAGCGCAGCCAAAAAAAAAAAAAAAAAATGTATGCGTAGATTTACAAAGTAAACAAATTGCCTTGAGATACAGATATCAAATATTTTTCAGAACAGATGTGTGATGAGAGAGTAGCACACACTACCATGTGTAAAATAGATAGCTAGTGAGAAGCTGCTATATAGGGCAGGGAGCTCAGCTCAGTGCTCTGTGATGACCTAAAGGGGTGGAATGCAGGCGCGGGAGGGAGAGTGAGGACGGAAGGGATATATACATAGAGCTGATCTACATTGTTGTACAGCATAAATTAACACAACATTCTAACGCAATTATACTCTGATTAACAACTAAATTAAAAGAATAAAGAGCAGATGTGTGATACAGTCATATAGTACTTCTGTATTAGTCTATTAAATAACAAGACCTCTGGTGGATCTAGTACTTGCTGTCTTTTCTTTTTGGCTGTGCTGGGTCTTGCGGCATGCAGGATCTTCATTGCAGCGTTTGGGCTTCTCTAGCTGTGGTTCCAGAGCATGTGAACTCAGAGGTTACACTGTGTGGGCTTAGTTGCCCCATGACATGTGGGATCTTAGTTCCCTGACCAGGGATTGAATCCACAACCACTGTCTTAGAAGATGGATTCTTAACCACTGGACTGCCAGGAAGTTCCCCTTCCATCATTCTGAAGGTGTAATAAGTATAAACAGTATGTCATGAATGTCCACAACCACTGGAGTGAGACAAGGGATTATCTGTGATGTCTGCTGGTGACGGTCACACGCACTACCACCGCTGCAGTAATTTGTGGCCTACATTCATCACTGTAGGAAAAGCTCCTTTCAGTTAGAGATTAGCAAAATAAAAAAAACAAACTGAACAAAAGCATTTCCCATCCAAGTCCACAGATTCCCTGAATTCTATTCACAGATCCCTCAGGGATCTAGGAATAGCTATTAAGAATGCCTGGCTGACATACTGGCTTTTCAATATTATAGTAATTATATCTGTACAGGCAGACCTTGAAAATACTGAGAGTTTGGTTCCAAACTGCTGAAAATAAAGTGAATATTGCAATAAAGAGAATCATGAATTTTTTAGTTTCCCAGTGCATTGCAAAAGTTATTTTTACACTATATTGTAGTCCATTAAGTGTACAATAGCGTTGTGTCTTTTTTTTTAAGTACAGGCCTTAATTAAAATATTCTTCATTGCTAAAAAATGTTAACTCATCTGAGCCTTCAGCGAGTCGTAATCTTTCATAGTAATTACATCAAAGATGCCTGATCACAGATCACTATAAAAATATAATAGTAATGAAAAAGAAATACTGTGAGAATTACCAAAATATGACACAGGGACATGAAGTTAGTTAATGCTGTTGGGAAAATGGAACCAACAAACTTGCTTGGCACAGAGTTGCCACAACCTGCCCTTTGTTTAAAAAAAAAAAAAAGAAAAAAGGCAATATCTGCAAAGCATGATAAAATGAAGCATGCCTGTATACAATCTCATTCTGTTTTTTAGAATAGAAACAATTTAGAGATACAGAATATAAAAAACAAAAATAAAACATTACCATCACCACCATTGTAATCGCCTTCCCTGAAGCAAAGCACCACGGTCACTAGTTTGTGACCTCTCCTAGACCTTTATCTGAGTTCACGTGAAAACACATCAGCTGGGATTTCTTACACGCAAAAGGATCCACACTGTAGGTAATGTTCTGTATCCTGCTTTTTTCTCTCAAGAGTGTATCTGGGACATCTTTTCACATCCACTCCTGATGAAGGTCGACCTCGTTCTTTTCAACAGCTGCTGGGTAACCCTTGTACAAACTTACAGACACACCAGAATTTTTCATGTGTCAATTACGTAATCATGCTCTAGGCCTTTTAAATGGATCATGCCTGGAATCTTCCCTACCGTCTGGAGATAGGAGCTACGATTATTTGCATTCTAGAGAAGTGGCCCAAAGAGATAGAGGTCACACAGCCCAAGGTCACAGAGCCATTAAGCTAAAGAGCTGAGATTCAAACCCAGGCTCACCATGTATAAGGCACTACTCTTTGTTTCTGCCTTAGCTTCTATCTGTAGTTGCTAATGCTAAGTCACTTCAGTCGTGTCCGACTCTGTGCGACCCCATAGACGGAAGCTCACCAGGCTCCCCCGTCCCTGGGATTCTCCAGGCAAGAATACTGGAGTGGGTTGCCATTTCCTTCTCCAATGCATGAAAGTGAAAAGTGAAAGGGAAGTCGCTCAGTCGTGTCCGACTCTTAGCGACCCCATGGACTGGAGCCTACCAGGATCCTCTGTCCATGGGATTTTCCAGGCAAAAGTACTGGGGTGGGGTGCCATTGCCTTCCCCGATCTGTAGTTGACAAAAGGCTTTTCCCAAATCTGAACCGTTTCAACGAAAGAGACAGGCAGGGCATATCGTTGTTATTGATCTTATGATTCTCTGACACACCAGACACATTCCCACCTTAAGGCCTTTGCACTGCCTTTCCCTCCTGGAATTCCCTTCCTCCTGACTTTCCTACAGCTGGCTTCTTCACATCGGCTCAGCTCAGATGGCCCCCTCTGCTGAGCATTTCCCTGCCATTGTGGCTAAACCAGCCCCTGACCCCACTCACTGCCCTGTCTTATTTTCTTTGTAGCAATCATCACTGTTAGAATTTAACTGATATAGTCAATGGAAGTGTCCTGGAATCAGAAAGCTTGCCAGTTTTGATCATTCCTTATTCTTGAGTACCTAAAACAGGATTTAGCATATAATAGGTACTCAAGAAATAATTTCTTGACTACATAAATGAAACTCAGAAGGTGAGGGATTAGTTTGAGGAAACACATTTATAACATACGTTTCCCATGGACTGTATCTTGCCAGGCTCCTCTGTCCATGAGATTCTCCAGGCAAGAATACTGGAGTGGGTTGCCTTGCCCTTCTTCAGGGAATCTTTCCAACCTAGGGATCGAATCCAGGTCTCCTGCATTGCGGGCAGATTCTTTACCATCTGAGCCACCAGGGCAGCCCATATTTATATAGAACACATATTAGAACACATATTTTATATGGGACATTTTATAGAACCTTGTGTTGATGGATTTTATATTGAGATATAGTCCACATACAGTGAAATTCACCATTTTAATGTACAGCTCTATGAGTCTGACAAATGTATATCATCATGGAACCACAATACGAAATATTGCCGACACCCCCCCAAAAGTTCCCCTGTGTCCCTTTGCTGTGAATCCCCACCCCTGGGCCTCAGCCTCTAGCAACAAGTGACTCTGACTTTTCCAGAAAGTCATATGAATGGAATCCTACCGTCTGCAGCCTTGTAAGTCTGGCTTTTTTCAATGCAGTCTAATTGGAGGTGCCTCCATGCTGTTGAATGCATCAGTAATTCATTCCTTTTTATTGCTGAGTAGAGTTTATTGGATGACTGGGCCACAGTTACTTATCCATTTTCCAGATGAAGTCTTTTTCATTTAGATAATGCAGGAAAAAAGCAGACTTCAGCAAATCTCCTTGGCCACTGAGACTCTTCTGCCTGTGTGCTCAGCTGTATTCTATCCAGAGTTCCTTCCTTTCTCCCCCAGTCTCTTCCTATCAAAACTCTTTCCTTTCCTTCAAGGCCCTTTTCAAATGCTCTCTCCCACAAAAGAAGCAGGGTTTACTGTCCCTGTGTCACAGGTTGGTAGGGAAAGGCAGCCTTCAACTGCTAGAGGCCCACGCTTGGGCGTAGCAGAGCCAGAACCAAATTCAGGGCCAAGGCGAGAAGTGGGCAGCTCAAGGGCCAAAGATCAGCCTCTTTGCAGGCCAGGGGTGGTGTCGGGGCGGGGGTGGTAGGGGCAGGTGGCTGAGATGCAAGCCCCCTCTTTCCCATCTCAGCCCTGAGAGTTTACCAGCAGGAGGATGACAGATAATGGGCAGGTCAATCCTGAGTGGGGCTGGGGGGCTGGGGCAGATCCCATCTGGAGTTTCTCCTTCATGAGGACTTTGCCCTTCCCTCCCTCCCAGCTGGTGCCTGAGCCCTGGGCTGGACCCAACCCCCACACACAGGCTGACATTACTCATCAGAGCTGCAGGCTGGCTGAACTGGGGCCCTTCGTGCCCAGATTACCATCCTAGAGCCCATGAGTGGGCATGGCAAGTTGGGTGATGGGTCCCAGCTGTGGGTGGCCTTCACCCACCCAGCCATTTGCAGCCATAGAACAAATGCTATGCTATGCTAAGTCACTTCAGTCGTGTCCGACTCTGTGCGACCCCATAGATGGCAGCCCACCAGGCTTTCCCATCCCTGGGATTCTCCAGGCAAGAACACTGGAGTAGGTTGCCATTTCCTTCTCCAATGCATGAAAGTGAAAAGTGAAAGGGAAGTCGCTCAGTCGTGTCCAACTCTTAGCGACCCCATGGACTGCAGCCTACCAGGCTCCTCCGTCCGTGGGATTTTCCAGGCAAGAGTACTGGACTGGGGTGCCATTGCCTTCTCCGATAGAACAAATAGGGGACTAATAAGAGTGCTTAGGGGGTTCCCATTACTAGAGAGGACCCCAAGCTACCCTGAGGCCCCAGCCCTGCTATGCAGACCTGAGGAGCCCCCTGGGCAGGGAGTCTTGGAACCCAGGTCATCAGCTGGTGACCTTAGGCAAGTTTTCTGGGTCTCAGTTTGGGGACTTGGGCCTCTGGTCCTGGGTGGAACTTATGGATACTTTTTCAGAATATTACTTAAAATTTTTTTTTCTTTTATTTATATATTTTTTTGGTTGCACTGTGTCTTCATGGCTGCCTGCAGGCTTTTCTTCTCTAGTTGTGAAGAGCAGGAGCTACTTTGTAGTTGCAGTGTGTGGGCTTCTCATTGTGGTAGTTTTTCTTGTTGCAGAGCACAGGCTCTAGGCGCACAGGCTTCAGTACTTGCAGCACGAGGGCTCAGTACTTGTGGCTTGTGGACCCTAGATCCTGCAGGCTCAGTAGTTGGGGAACATGGGCTTAGTTGCTCCGTAGCATCCTGGGCCAGGGATCGAACCCGTGTCCCCTTTATTGGCAGGCAGATTCTTATCCACTCTACCACCAGAAAAGTCCAGAATATTGCTTTCAAATGCATAAAATAAGAACACCTAGTGACATTGTGATTATAATGTGCTGTAGTTGTAATATTACCCAGGGGTGGGTTTTAAAATGTTCATTATTCTGAAGCCATGATTAGTATTTTATGACACTGTAATACCTGTGCTGTGATAGGAAATATTTGTGATTTCTGTTGGTAATGAAGTTGCAGGATCAGTTAACAGTGTTATGATTTGGAATCTCTGCTCATAATTGAAAGTGAAAGCCACTCAGTTGTGTCCAGCTCTTTGCGACCCCATGGACTATACAGTCCTTGGAATTCTCCAGGCCAGAATACTGGAATGGGTAGCCTTTCGTTTCTCCAGGGAATCTTTCCAACCCAGGGATCGAACCCAGGTCTCCCACATTGCAGGTGGACTCTTACCATCTGAGCTACCAGGGAAACCCAAGAATACTGAAGTGAGTAGCCTATTCCTTCTCCAGCAGATCTTCTCAACCCAGGCATTGAACTGGGGAGATCCTTCATTATAGGCAGATTCTTTACCAACTGAGCTATGAGGAAGCCCAGTTGTAGAATCGGCTAACAGTGTTATGATTTGGGACCTTGGCTCGTAATTGAAGGAAATGCCAAATTTTTATTACAGGTTAGTGAACAAAAAAGAAAAATGTAATTATTCTTTCACCCAAGTTCATGGACCCTCTGAATTCTCTTCACAGGCCCTGTGGTCCCCAATTAGGCACCAGTGACCTACAGAAAGAATACCCAGGATTAGGGCATGAGAGCCCCCCAAGAAGCCTGAAAAAGGAATCAGATGGGGGTGATGGGAGAGGAGGGGGAAGGAATAGGGAGGGGAGAAGGAAAACTAGGGGAGGGTATACCTGGGAAGTACTTCCAGAAAAAGGGAGTGGTCACATGGATGACTGCTGCTGAGACGGAGAGTAAGCTGAGGACACAGAAGTGTCTGCTGACCACCCTTGTCAAAGACAGTTACAACGAAGAGTGTTAAAGAGTCTCCCCAGGGCTGGGGACAGGTCAGTGGTGCACAGGATTCAACCATATGGGTTGTATTTTTTTTTCTTGAGTGTAGTAAATACACAGATTTTATTATACTATTATTTATGCAGTGTGAATGTGTGTGTGTGAAGAACACCATAATCATATTATTTTTTTAAAGGTAAACATGGAGAGGGAGGGAAAAATGGAGATAATTTGTTCAAGAAGTTATGTTGTTTGGGGGTGAGCAGAGAAATTGGAGACACATATAGAGGGAATCTGTGGAGTCAAGGATTTCTTTTTCTTTAATTTTTAACTAGGGACCCTTGGACACATTTGCCTGTTGCAGAGGCTGGAGCAGGAGAGGAAAGAAGGGGTCAAAGGGACAAAGGCTTGAGAAGTTCAGACACACTTATCTCCTTGGTCCTCAAGTCCCCTTTGTGACCTCTCCACTTGAGCAAGCATCAGTTGGCTGAGTTTCCCCCCAGAATTTCTGATTCTGTAGGTCAGGATCTTGAAACTTGCATTTCTCACAAGCTCCCTGGTGATGCTTGCCCCAAGGACGCACTTTAAGAAGCAAGGCTCTGATCGACACCACTTGCGCCCCCTTCAGGATTTGACATTGCACTACAACGAGCCATGCCCCCTTAGACAGCACGGAGGTGAGGGAGGTATGGGAGCAGACAGTTGAGATGGAAGAGAGGTGAAGAACTAAGGAAGAAGCAGCTGAAACCTGACCCCCAGCCAAGGTCACCCCATCTCCCTGGGAAGCACCAGTCTTCCCAGGGACCTTGGGAGCTGCCCTGTTGGACCTCCTGGAGGGCTGAGTGACAGGGGGTGGGAAGGAGCCAGAGCTGGGGGATCGAGATGGTGGCAAGAGGCCAGCAAATATGCCCAATAGAGAGGGAGTGGAGGAGGGGCACCGGCTCTCAGTCCTCAGGCACTGAGCCCTGAGAACAGGCCGTTCACCTTTGCAATTTGATCCTGGTCTCATGCCAGCTTCTCCTGCTCTGGGGAAAAAGCAGCCCTGTCAAAGAAATGAACATTAGCTTGTCAGATCCCAAGATATCTGAGCTGGGAGGACCCTTGGAGACTGGCCAGTTCAACTCCATTTCACAGATGGAGGGGGCCAGAAAATAAAAGTCCGGTTTGATGGATGGACTTGCAAACTCCAGTATAAGAAAAGATGCATCCCCTCTTCCCGCTGTTGGCTCAGTCCTACAAAGCTAGGTCATGGGCATGACGTTGGGGACTATGATGACAATTGCTGCTTCCCCTCTTAGCGACTCATTGAACACATTTTTTTTTAACACCCACTGTATGTTAAGCACCAAGCTAGATGTGGAGATAAAGTGGAGAGCAAGCCCAAGCTCCTGGCTTCATGGCATTGACATGTCAAGGGCAAGTTTTAAAAGGCAACAAACAAATAAATATGTAATACAAAGTTGGGGCATGATAAGGGGTTGGAAGAGAACTGAAATGACATGAGTGAGTGAGCCTTGCAGACGGTGTGGGGTGGTAGGATCCAGACAAGAGGGAATAGCATGTGCAAAGGCCCTGAAGTAGGTTCATGCTTGCTGTGTTGGAAGGGTGTCACAGAGGCAAGGTGTCTGGAGTGGAGTGAGGGAGACTAGGCGAGGAAACCAGAGTGGTAGCAGGAGACCAGGTCATAAAAGCACCTGCAGTCACGGAGGACTTTGGCCTTTCCTCCCTGACTTTTCCAAGGAAGACTTTGGTGAGATAGGAACCCTGGGAGGGTTCTGAATGGAGGAGACGTGTGATCTGACTTCAGTTTAACAGGATCCCTCCGGCTGCTGAGTGGAGAATGGGCTGTGTATGGGACAACGATGGAGGCAGAGAGGTTGAGGAGAAAGTAACAAATAGAGTAAGCAAGAGGTGATGGCAGCCTAACCTGGCATCAGGGCCTCCCCCAGTTGCTCTATGTCCTTCCAGGGGACATGTGAAAGGGACAGGAAGCTTCCCCTAGCCCTTACCCATGACCCCAGTGCACCATCTATCTCCTCACAGCTGGAAAGGTACATCCAGATGAACCTGAGGTTGGAGCTGGCACAGGCCCAGCAGCACATGGTCCAGAACCAGACAGCCACCATGCTGGAGCTAGGCACCAGTCTCCTGACCCAGACCACCGCCCAGACCCGCAAGCTGACCGACGTGGAGGCTCAGGTACTAGAGGGTGAGGGGGTGGTACTGGGGGCACCGTGGCTGGCCAGGCTGGCTCATAACCCTGGTCATCTTGCTTTGACCCTTGTCCCTGGGGAAGGTCAGAGCCTCCTCTGACCTTCTACCCCCTGCGACCCCTCCCTGATGACCCCATCACAGAACTGTTTCACACCAGACCACGAGCCCAGAGCAGGAAGGTGGGGGACAGTAGACCCTGGGTTTGGCTCTTCTGCCTCTGTGATTCCCGTGTCCAGTCCGAGCTGGGATTCAGCAGCACATACACACCTGCCCTCAGGGGACTCACAGCGCTTCAGAAAAATGTGGATAATAAATTAGACCTATTTATTAGACCTCAGGGGGACAACGACTCTGGAAGAGGAGGCCACAGGGAGCAGCAGAGAGGGAGGTAGGAAAGGGACAGGAATATAAGTGAGAGGGTGAGTAAATGAATGGCTGAAAAGACAGCTGACAAAGGGCCATGTGTTTCTTAAACCTTACTATGTGCCAGGCCCTGTTGGAGATGCCTGGTTCTAGCTTACAGCAGTAAATAAAATAGGTATGCGTCCGTACCCCCCTGGAGCTTCCTTCTAATGAGCGCCAAGAAAACAAACAGGATAAATAACATGTGTATGAGACAGTGATAGTGCTAGGGAGAAAATAGCAAGCCCGAGATGACCGGTGGAGAGTGTGTGCCAGGAGTGGCAACAGGGATAAGTTGCAAGCTTAGACAATACAGCCAGGAAGGCACTGCTGGGAAGGTAGGGTTGGGGCCAGGCTTACTAGAACAGCCTTGCCAACAAGGAGAGCAGTATGTGCAAAGGCCTGGAGGTGGAACAGAGCTGGCAAGCTCCAGGAACATCAAGGAGGCCAGTATGGCTGGAATGACCCAGGGAGACTGGTGGGCCAGCATCAGAGGTGATGGGGGCAGGTGGCATTACCGGGTTTTGCTGGCCACCACCATGTGAGGTGGGAGCCACAGGAGGATTTTGAGCAGAGGGTCCACATTTTAAAAGTCTACCCCAGACTACCAACCAAACAGAGGCCTATAGAGGACAAGGTCGGGGACAGGGAGCCCTGTGAAGAGGCCAGTACAGGACACAGGGTGAGAGATGGAGGTCAGGGCCAAGCAGGTCATACAGGGGCAGGAGAGCAGCCATGTAGCCATTCGGGAGGTGGAGCAAATATCTAACTGCTGATGGATTAGATATTGGGGGGGGAGGTCAAGGCTGATTCCTCCCACATACATGGCAGGAGGAATGGAACTGCCATGTACAGGGATGGGGAAGAGCAAATTTAAGATAATCACAAGCCTAGCTAGGTGTCATGGTCTGTGCACGGGTTGGGAAAGAATTTCCAGAAACAAGGCAGAAGGAAAGAAAGGACCATGATATTAGGGTCTATGAGTGAGAGGGTGTAAATAGGTCAGCAAGTTTCTGGAATGGCAGGGCTTGAGGTCAAGTGCGTGGCTGCTGGGCAGGGCTCCTGAAGGGCTTACAAAGCCTCCTCTCCCCACCTCCCTTGTCGGGCCAGGTCCTGAACCAGACGTCCCGAATGGAGATCCAGCTGCTGGAGACCTCACTGTCCACCAACAAGCTGGAGAAGCAGCTGCTGCTGCAGGGCCATGAGCTCCACCGGCTGCAGGGCCACAACAGGTGGGCACTGGCACCCTGACACGGGGCAGGGGCAGGGACCAGGGCTGAGCTCCAGGGCTGGGCTGGGACCCAAGTGGGCTGGGGATCTGGGGTGAGCCCCAGAGCCAGCCTGAGCTGGGCTCCATCAGGGGGCAAAATGAAAAGGTGGACTTAAGCTAGTGCCCAGGATGGGGGCTAGGGCCAGAGGTAGAGGCCTGAAGACTGGAGTGAGGGGCCCTAGGGCTAGAGCTAGAGCTGGGACGTGGCCAGGGCTAGGGCAAGGCCTGAAACCAGGGTAAGAGATCAGACTAAAGTTGAGAGTGAAGGTGGACACTGGGGCTTGGCTGAGGCTGAGGCTAGGGGCTGGGTAGGCATGGGGCCTGACCACCTTGCCCTGAGTGGGGACAGGAGACAGGCATTTTCCTGGGATGTGGGACACCCTGATTCTTCCTCTCTTCTCTCTCTCTCTCTCTTTCTTTCCTTCTTTTCTATCTTCCTTTATTTATTTTATAGATTTTAACAGCTTTTCTGAACCACCATTTGGATAACATACAGTTCACCCTGTATATCTTAATTTGATCTACATATCTATAAATAAATAAATATAATCTCACCTACCAACTCCTCTCCTTCCCAGAAGTAATCACAGTTATATGTTTCTTGTCTGTATTAGCAGAGAGTCTCAGCATTTATAAGCAAATAAACACAAAGGGAACACCCTTTAAATTACAAAGAAAGAGTCCTGGGGTACAGATAAGGCAGAGACATGGACCTCTGAAGCTGATTTCATCTCAGTTTCGAGCTGAGGGGAGAAAAAACTGCCAAGCTCAGGCTGGTGCAGAAAGCAAAACCCACACAGGTAAGCAGTCACAGGCCTGTGTACAGAATGACATGTTATTGTTGCTCATATGCTGAGTCAAGATAAGGACACAAGGATCCTCAAGCTCCCTGTGATCTGGGGGCCATTAACGATAGTTTGTATACCTCCTTATTCTTACTCCCCACCCCAAGGGAAGGGGAAGCACTGGGACACTACCAATGACTCTGAACTGAATTAAAGTGCCTAGAATCCAGTGAGCCACCAGTGGGCTTCCCTGGGGGCTCAAATGGTAAAGTTTGCCCACAGTGCAGGAGACCCAGGTTCAATCCCTGGGTTGGGAAGATCCCCTGGAGAAGGAAGTGGCAACCCACTCCAGTATTCTTGCCTGGAAAATCCCATGGATGGAGAAGCCTGACAGGTTACAGTCCATGGGGTCGCAAAGAGTTGGACACAATTGAGCGACCACCACACACAGAGACCAGTGAAGATGGAGGGTGTCATCAGTACGCACTTGGCCCACGGAGACAGCTAAGATTCTAGAATCCAGGTGTGCCCAAATCCTCTCTCTTCCTGAGGCATAATCTGGGGTCCAAGGAAATTCCTCCAGTGCTGGCTGGACTCATTTTCTTAGACTGGAGAATGGTTGGCATAGCCTCGTGTATAAGAAAATATCTCCCTCCTGCTTCATCTCTCAGCTACCCACCCACTGGCAGCAGAGGCAAATATGTATGCATAGTCCCCTTTTTAACCCTTTTTAAACCCAAGTGGAACATACTATTATTTGGAAGATGGTATTTTCTTTTTTTTTTTTTCCAATTATCCTGGAGATGGTTCCATGACTGCGTGACACACTTGTGCATTCTTTTCTCCAGCTGCATAATGTTCCACTGGACACGTGTCCCCAGATATATTTCCCAGTGCCCAGTTAATGGGTACTGAGGTTGTTCCAGTCTCTTATGATTCCAACACATGGTGCTATGAATACTGTTCCCATACCTTATTGAACACACATGTGAACAAATCTGTAGGACAAAATGCCAGAAGTGCAAAAGCTGAGTCAAAAATTTCTTTCTTTTTAAAAAAACTCATTACAAAAATGCCTCATGCTTATTATATCCTCAGACAATAGCCACTTGTAAAGTTGGCCCCCTCCACCCACCCCCTTCCTTTTCATTTCCATCCGCTCAAACCTGCTCCGCAGAAGTATTAGCACTTAGAGGATTTTCTTTCATTCTCTACAAACACAGGTACCACCATGTCCTTCCATATGTCTATTCACGCCTCTTCCTATAAGCTCCCGAGTATCCCTCAACAATTTACATTAATACCTTTTTCTTTCTCTTTTAATTTCTCACATGGGGGTTTAGACTGGAGACAGTGATGTGCCACTCCAAGTCCCTGGCCTCTTTTCCCTTCTGCACAACTGAGCTCAGCCTCCTTGCTCAGAACTGCTCCAGATCATTTCCAGGGAAACCAGAACAGAACAGCCTCTAGATCATTTCCAGGGAAACCAGAACAGAACAGCCTCAGCCACTCCTGGCTGTTGTGCATTTCGGCTGTTTTGTTTTTCCCTATTACAACCGACTCCCCCAAAGGACATTCTTGCCCATGCCCCCTGGAAGTTGTCTCTGGTGAGTGGACTGCTAGGTCAAAGGACACACGTATTTGGGATTTGATCACGGCTACCTGGTTACTGGTGTGTCCCTCCCACCCTACCTGTTTCCTCTGCTGGACCCCAAGGCATTTTACTCCAGGGCCAGGTCTCTCTTTCCTCCCTTCCTCATTCTGCTATCTGTGGGCACGGACCTCCCGGCTGTGGAACCCTAGGCAGGACGCTACCTCTCCGAGCCCCAATGCGGTCTGAGCCTCACCCGAGGACCCAGGGGAAAGCCTTGAGTGTGACTGCACGGTGGGGGCGGGGGGTTCACCCCTGTGCGCTCCCTCCCCTCCCTGCAGCGCGCTGGAGACGCGGGTGCAAGCCCTGGAGACGCAGCAGCAGGCGGAGCTGGCCAGCCTCCGCGGCGAGAAGGAGCGGCTGCGGCGCCTGCTGGGCCGCCAGAGCGGCGCCCTCGCCGGCCTCGAGCGCACCCTGCGCGCCGCCAGCAGCAACTCCAGCCTTCTGCAGCGCCAGCAGCACCAGCTGCTCCAGTCGGTGCAGCGCCTGGTGCGAGTCATGGCCCAGGGCCCGGGTGAGCGACCGGGGCGCCTGGGGTGTGGGAGGAGGGCAGCAGAGGGGAGGGAGACCCTGCTTACCCTCCTGCCCTTTCATGCTTGTTCTGGCAGCCACTGCAGGAAGGACCATCCCCGCCCCCACCCATGAAACAGAAACAACAAAGAGTAATCATCATGGTGACAACAACCAGAGTCCTAAGAGGAACCAATCCAGACTCCTCCTGACTCCATGAGTGACCTTGAACATGCCCCATCCCTCTCTTGGTCTCCCTTTCCCCATCTGTTGAATACTGGTGGTGATAAGAAGGATACCACCAGCCCAGACTGACAGGTTGGGGATTCCAGGATCCACCCTCCATCCCCGATTGCTTGGGCTTGCCCCCTCATCCCCAGGCCTCAGTTTTCCTGTCTACAGAATGGAGAGGTTGGATTCAGCCCCACCCCACCCCCCAAGGACTTCTCCCGTCCCCTAACCCAAGAGGGCCAAACAGAAGCGGAGAGGCACCTCTGGATCAGTTTCCTAAGAAAGGACAATGGCTGGGCCTGCTCCCAGCCCCCACTTCTAATGGGGCCGACTTCAATCACTCAGTTCCAGAGTCAGTCACTCAGTCAACAAGCACTTGCTGAGCCAGCCCAGTGCTGGGTGCTGGGGGTACACCAGTGAACAGCATAGTTCCACAATGTCTCTTGCCAAAAAAAAATGGCTAGCCGCCCTCTGTGGGTCTCTGAGGGAAGGAGGAGGAATTAAATATTTGTTAAGTGCCTGATATGTGCTAGGTGCCCTGCTAGCAGTGTTCCTGAAGTTTCCAGACTTGTTTAGTCGCTCAGCTGTGTCTGACTCTTTGCCACCCCATGGATTGCGGCATACCAGGCTTCCCTGTCCTTCACCATCTCTCAGAGTTTGCTCAAGTGCGTATCCATTGTGTCGCTGATGCCATCCAACCATCTCATCCTCTGTCATCCCTTCTCCTCCTGCCTTCAATCTTTCCCAGCTTCAGGGTCTTTTCCAGACAATGGAAGGCCTAAAAGGCCATGCTCAGGAGAGGAGACTTTAATCTGAGGGCTGCAGGGAGGGACTAACTCATTTTCTAGGGACGAACATTTAGGAAGCATGATTGGAACCAGGGAGGGGAGAATGACTTGGTGAGAGAAGGACAGGGAAAGGGTTCCTACTGCTGCTGGGTCACCATAGCAGGAAGCTAGAAAGCCTTTAAGGCACAGGAGTCGAATAATGGTGATGGATTCCAGACGCTGTTGGCTGGCAGCATTGTGGAGACAGAGGACAGCACCATAGCGCCATCTAAGCTGGGCACCCCCATGAAGTGGAGGTTTGAAAAGGTCTGAGGTAGCCACAGGCAAGAGAGGTGGATACCGTCCATAATTAACAGTGACCCGAACCCATCACTGGCTTGTGCATAGTGGCAACGAGGCTGCCTAAATTCATCCTGTAGCTCAGCCAAAGGCATGGGGCCTGGGGCCAACACCTCACCCCACCGGCTCACTGCCAACCCAGTCTCCAGTTGTGGCCCAATGTCTGCTTCCCTTCCCCAGGGACCAGGGGCCTGGCCAGTGAGACCATGGAGATCCTGTTCAGGGAATGTTTTTGCACAGACTGGGATGGATTTGGGGGCATTTGTCTCTTCATTTGCGATCTGGGAATAATAGCTTCCTTTCAACAGGGCCTCAGCTCCAAGATCCAGGATCCAGGTTCAAGTATGAAGCCAAAAACAGGAAGTCACACACTTGGTAGCTTCCTGGTTCGTCCCTGGTCAGGATACCTATCCATCTGGAACTTTAGCCCTGTCCATGGATACCTACCTTAAACTTAGTGACTCCAACATTAAAGAATCTCCCCGCAATGTGGGAGACCTGGGTTAGACCCCTGGGTCGGGAAGATTCCCCAGAGAAGGGAATGGCTACCCACTCCAGTATTCTTGCCTGGAGAATTCCACGGACAGAGGAGCCTGGTGGACTACGTCCTTGGGATCTCAAAGAATCAGACAAGACTGAGTGACTAACATTATTAGTTATTGGATACCCACCTACCCAAAGATTGGATTCCGGTGGATTCATAGCCCAAAGCTCTAATGGATTCCACGAAAGGATCCAGAGAGGGGATTTGAATAGTTTATTTACCAATAGTCACTTTTGTCTTGCTAAGCCTGGAGGCCCCCAGAGCCCTGGTGGAATTTGGCCATTATATTAATATCCTCTCTTAAGGCCAATGGTCAGCTCCCAGGGAAAGCAGAATGTAGGGGAGGGGCCCACCTAGGAAATGCTGGTAGAGTGGACTGTGGAGGGGACCCTGGGCCACCTACCCCGAGGGAGCTCTAAGGACAGCTCCCCAGTGAGACCCAGAGAGAAGGCAAGCCCTGCTCATCCCTTCCCACCCGACCCAGCTGTGTGTCCTTGCGCCAGTTCCCTCACTCCTGGGCCTTAGTTTTCTGGTCTGTGAAATGGAGAAGCACCTCAGTGGAGTGGGAGCCCCAGTTACCTGTCCCGGAAGATGGGACATCTGTCCCTGTCCCTGTCTCATCTCTGGCCTTCCTGCTTTGAGTCTCATCCCCTCCAGTCTCTGTCCTAATCTCTGGTCAGAGCACCCTTCTTTGCCACAGTCTGCGCTCCTCAGCCCCATGTTCAAGACTGAAATCTCAAGACTCTTTTCTCCTTCCTTGATGACACTTTCTAGTTCATCGAAGGGCTGGAGCTCCCTCTGGCCTCAGGTCTGAGATCAGGGCATGAGTCATCTCCTCTCCACGGCCTCAGGCAAATTCCCCTTGTGTGTGTGAGTGTATGTGTGTGTGTGTGTGTGTGTATGTGTGTGTGCGCGCGCGCATGCACATGTGCACACGTGTGTATGCATGCTAAGTCAGTTCAGTCCTGTCCAACTCTTCATAACCCCATGGACTGTAGCCTGCCAGGCTTCTCTGTCCATGGGATTCTCCAGGCAATAATACTGGAGATCTTCCCACTCAGAGACTGAACTCATGTCTCTTATGTCTCCTGCATTGGTGGGCGGGTTCTTTACCACTAACACCACCTGGGAAGCCCCAAATTCCCCTCACCACACCCCAACCCCAGCACACAGCAGTCCTGTTCCCATGTCGGAGCCTGTGCCTGTGCAGTTCCCTCAGCCTGAGACAATCCTCCCTTCTACACCTGGGCAGTCCCTGCTCCTTGTCCAGGTCCCAGCTAACTGTCAGCTCCTCTAGGAAACCTTCCCGGGCCCAATACATTCTGTGTCCCCAACATCTCCCAGCCCAGAACCTGGCACAGAGCAGGCAGGAGTGCCCACCTGGCCCTTTCCCTCTCACCTTGTTATTTGGTTGATTAGTCAGGTCTGACTCTTTGCAACCCCATGGACTGTAGCCCGCCAGGCTCTTCTGTATGGGATTTTCCAGGCAAGAATATTGGAGTGGGTTACTATTTCCTTCTTTTTAAAAAAACTGTTAATATATATATTTTACTGAAGTATAGTTGACTTACAGTGTTTTAGGTATACAGCAAGATGATTCAGTTTTACGTATATACATATATAATTTTTCAGATTATTTTCCATTATAGATTATTATAAGATATTGATTATAGTTCCCTGTGCTATACAGTAAACCTTTGTTGCTTGTTGTGGGTCTTCTTTCTTTTAAATTAGAAATATACTGTTCTATTCATACTAAGTCAAATAAGTAGAATCAAAATTTGTCATAAATTTTTAGCCAGGCAAAATTTCATAAGTTTTCTAAAGGGATCTTCCTGACCCAAGGATCGAACCCACATCTCCTGCGTTGGCAGGTGAATTATTTATCACTAAGGCACACCCACCTTCGTCAATGTACATTCATGCTCAGTCGGGTCTGACTCTTCGTGACATCACAGACTAGTCTGTACTCCCCTCTGTCCATGGGATTTTCCAGGCAAGAATACTGGAGTGGGTTGCCATCCTCCAGGGAATCTTCCCAACCCGGGGGTCGAAACGGAATCTCCTGTGTCTCTGCATTGGCAGGTGGATTCTTTGCTACTGAGCCACCTGGGAAGTGTTTTGTTCTCTGCTAATTGTTTTCACCTTGTCCCATTGCAGCCTCCATGAGGGCAGCTGACCAGCTGTTCCAGGACTGTGCAGAGATCCAGCGCTTTGGGGCCAATGCCAGTGGCATCTACACCATCCATGTGGCCAATGTGACAGAGCCCAGAAAGGTTAGGGGGCTCCTTGGGGACTGAGGCTATCAGAGGGTGCAGAGCCAAAGGACCCCTGCTCACCCCCACCTGCTCCCCACATTCACTTCAGGCCTTGTCCAACATCTGAGATCCCTGAGAAGGTAGGGGTGATCCAATCAGGGGTCAGATCATGCGGTTAAAGCAGATATTTTCTAGCTTGTTCCATGTGGGATATTAGGGACTGGGACTGATGGAGACCCTGAACTTTGAGGACCAGTTATCAAATGTGTGGAGGGAGGGCAGTCAAGGCAAAATGTGGATGTCAGGAGGGAGGGTTTGAGGGCCAAATCCAAAAGTAGAAGAGTTTGAGATATCCTTTTTAGAATGCATTCAGTCTGAGTATTTACTTAAGTGAAAAAAGACACCACTTTTAAAGTAAATATTTTATACGAAATTAAGTAAATTCAGCTATGGCGGGATTTGGGAAGTGTGAATAGCTAAAATTTGGGAACACTGATAGAAAGGGAAGAGCTAGCCTGGGAGGTAAGAGATCTGGGCTCAGACTTCAGCTTTACTTTGACTCATTCACCTTGAGCAAGTACTTTCCCCTTTCTGGACCTCAGTTTCCCTTCCTGCAACCTCTGCTACCCTCACAACACATACCACTGTCTTCTCTCCTGAACAGATGTTTAACATCTCAGAACCTCTATTCTAGCTACTCCCCTCCTCCACTGGAAATGCTCTTTCCACTCATCTCTATCTGGCAGGCATGTCAACATCCAAAGCCTTGTTCCAATGCCAGTCCCCTGGGAAGCCTTTCCGGGCTGTCCCTGACTCTTTCTTGGGAACTCATCTTGTAGCTGCCCAGATGTTCATATTCAGTAGTCTGCCAGCTGTATCAGACCTTCTAGCCATATCAATCTGCTGCTGCTGCTGCTGCTAAGTCACTCAGTCATGTCCGACTCTGCGACCCCATAGACAACAGCCCATCAGGCTCCCCCCTCCCTGGGACTCTCCATGCAAGAACACTGGAGTGGGTTGCCATTTCCTTCTCCTATGCATGAAAGTAAAAAGTGAAAGTGAAGTCGCTCAGTTGTGTCCGACCCTCAGCGACCCCATGGACTGCAGCCTTCCAGGCTCCTCCATCCATGGGATTTTCCAGGCAAGAGTACTGGAGTGGGGTGCCATTGCCTTCCCCAATCTGCTAGCTTCCTCCAGATCAAACCAGCCCTGGGGGTTGATTTATCTTTCATTTGTCTCTGATTTGTCTATTAATAGTATGGGACTAGACACCAAGTATTTTCTCATCAAACATTGAAATCTACTGAACTGACTGAAAAATTAATATGTAAACAAAAGTTAAACTGAAAGATGTGATCGCAATGGATGGTAAGCTCTTCAAAATAATGAACTCTTTGTTTCATCCATACTGGCAATCTCCACACCTTGAATGGAGCCTGCTACCTACTAAGTGCTCAGAAAACATTTGTCCACCAAATGTAATAACATTTTTTTGGGGGGTGGTATCTTGTCCCAACCACGCGGCCTGCAGAATGGTCCCCCAACCAGGGATTTAACCCAGGCCTCCATAATAAAAGCACTGAATCCTAACCACTAGGGGACCAGGCAACCCCTGTAATAACATTTCCTGAGTCTACGCCATATATCAAGCACTTTACACCTCTTGGCATTTCATTTTTAAAGGAACCCTGCAATAATAGTGAATGAAAAGCCTCCGTTTACTGAATGAAAAGCCTCCGTTTACTGAGTTCTGTTCTTTAGATGGATGACTTATCTAATTCTCACGACAATTCCATTGTGCAGATGAGAACCTAAGGCACAAAAAGATGAAGGTATTAGCATCCTCGTTTGACAAATGAAAAAAGGAAGGGTTTGGGCCTGGATCTGTGCGATACCCTTGACCACCAAGCTCACTGGTTGCTTTGTGATGTTCTGTCAGTCAGATGACCCTCATGCTGGCCCAGACCTGGCTTCTGGCTGCCTCCAGGGGCTTCCAACTCCCTACCTTCTCAATTCTCTCCAGGTGTTCTGTGACATGGAAGCCAGTGGAGGTGGGTGGACCCTCATTCAGCGCCGTGAGAATGGCAGCGTGAACTTCCAACGGAACTGGAAGGATTACAAACAGGTAACATTGCTGCCCTGGGGAGGATCTTGTCAGTCCTGAAACCTGGGGCAGGACGTGGGGTGTGGGCAGGCATCTGGTTTGCCCTCAACCCTTCTCAGAAAAAAAAATCAGCCTGCCTAAACCAACTCCCTTCAAACAGGTTTGGCCAGCGCACATTCACTATCAAGGACTCCAACGCCCAAAATTGAACCTTCTTTTTGCAAGTCCTGACGTATATCCTAAAAATGAAAGTTTAGCTTTCATTTTATTTTAATTTTTGGAAAAGATACACGTTGCTGGAAAAATTTTAAAGAATACCAAAAAATGGAACAGAAAAAAGTAACCTCTGCTGCCCACCCCTGGATGCACTGCTTAAATGAATATCTTTGTCTTAACACACATATATGACTACATCTGTAGGAGAGATTTTTTAATGCAGAATTGCTGGCTCAAAGACTCCCATGCATTTACAAGATGAGGGAAAATGCCTGATTGTCTTCCAATTTTTTAATTAAATTTTGAGTAAAGGATTTTTGGCAAGCTGACTTAAAAGCTCTTAAAGTTTTTAAGAGCAAAAGAAATAGAAAAAGATACTCAAACGGAAATATAACAATACTATTTTTTGTGTGTCTCCTTGCTGTCCATTTGATAAATACTTGAAAATAAATAGCAAAGTAAGCTATGACTGTTCTTAAACCAGTTGGGTTTTAAAGAATTATTCAAATGTCAAAAAGAAAGAGGGTGCTCAAAAGCAGAAATATACAAAAGAGTGCTGACTATAAACCATTAGGCTGATCAGTGGTACTAAAATGGGGAGTGGGGCTTAGGTGTGCCCTGTCCTTAGTGCTGAATTACTGCCCTGGCTAAGGATGTTGGATATTTGTCATCCTGGGACACTTTCTACCTTAATGCTCTTTGTTTTACATTTCTGTTACTGAAATTTTGCAGTGGCTGCCATGTCACTGAACAAAGTTTGCCCTACCATGTATGAAGCTGATTTAAGTTTTTAGCTAGTTTTTAATTGAGATTTAATATACGTGCATTTCTGTGCACAAATCCTAAGTGTAAGTAAGATTCAGTGACTTTTCAGTGAATATGTATGCACCCATGTGACCACCATTCAAAGATGGATATGCAACATTCCCAGCACCCCAGAAAACCTCCTTGTGTCTCCTCCAAGTCAAGACACCCCCAAAGTAGAGGTTATTCTGACTTCTACAACCACAGACTTTTTTTGATCTGTTCTTGAACTTCATAGAAATGTGATTTCAATTGCTTTTAACAAGTTTTTACATTTACAAAATTCTTAGTCATTTTAATTTAGAAGTTGGGGAGCTCCACCCTTAGGCCTGCCCACACTATTCTTTATGAACTTGGTCATTTAGGAAAGTGGCTTTGGGTGAATGTCCCCAGAGCCTGGCCCAGCCCAGATCCTTAACCAGAGGCGTAGCCTCTGTCCTCCACATGCAACCCACCCACATTCTCCCCTTCCCTAGGGCTTTGGCAACCCAGCCGGAGAGCACTGGCTAGGCAATGAAGTCGTGCACCAGCTCACGAGCAGGGCAACCTACTCTCTGCGAGTGGAGCTGCAAGATTGGGAAGGCAACGAGGCCTATGCCCAGTATGAACACTTCCAGCTGGGCAGTGAGGCGCAGCTGTACAGGTGGGCTCGGGGCCCAGGCTGGTGGGTGGGTGGCTAGTGGCTACAGAGTCTGCACCAGAGGTCAGTCCCTGGGCGTCTCCTGTTCCTGCCATCTGTCCCCCATCTGGGCGCGCGTCATGGGCTCTGGAGGCAGCTGGTTAGCACTCAGCACAGCCCAGCCACTGGGTGGGGTGGAAAGAATGCCACTGACGCTGCCATGCCGGGAGCGGGAAGGGGCCTTCCAAGGTCAGTCAGTCATTTTGCAGAGGCCTGGAGTCGCGGGGGTGATGTTCCCAGTCTGTCCTATGCTAAGAGGGGAAGTGGAAAGGTCTCCGAGCTGGAAAGTGAGAGACCTAGGCTCATTCTCGCTCTCTCCAGCTCTCTGTGTGAACTCAGGCGAGTCAAGTCAGCTTCTCCGTATCTCTGTAACACAGGATGGGCTTAAATATGAGCAACTTATAAAAGCACCAAGGTCTCCCACCATCCCCCTCAGCCTGGGTTCTTGGTCCCATTCAGAAAAAGAAATGAGCATTTCTTGAGCACCTACTGTGTTCCAGGCACATAGCTCCATTTAATCCTCCTCATAACATTTTGAGGGCTTCCCTGGTGGCTCAGATGGTAAAGAATCTGCCTGCAATGCAGGAGACCTGGGTTCGATCCCTGGGGTCAGGAAGGTCCCTGGAGGAGGGCATGGCAACCCACTCTAGTATTCTTGCCTAGAGACTCCCCATGGGCAGAGGAGCCTGGCAGGCTACAGTCCATGGAGTCACAAAGAGTCGGACATGACTGAGTGACTAAGCGCACACACACACACACATAACCTTCTGAGGTAAGTGTTTCTATACCTGCTTTAGTGATGTAGGAACTGCCAAGAGTTACAAGGTAGGGAAGGCATGGTTTTGAACTCATTTTTGCTGCCAAAACTCGTGTTTCTCCCCCATCATGTTATGTCTCTGAGAAACTCGAAGATATTAGGATAAGCTATCTTGGAACCAGGAGAGAATTGAATTCATAGGTTCATGCTCCAGGGCCACAAGGGACCTCACATGTCATCTGGTTTTTCACATGATGCTAGAACCTCCTCCACAGCCACAGTCAGCATCCAACCATGCTGGAATGCTCCCATTAATGGGAAGCCACTTCCTTCCAAAGAATCACTGATGACTCTCTGGCTCCTTGCACTGTATGCATAGTTCCCCCTCTGAGGGCCTCTCAGTGATGTGTCCCCAACCCTTCTCTCTGTGAAATGTTCCTGGTTCATCCAGTTGGCTGCTTCTGACATCCCTCTTTATAAGACTCAACCCAATCTGATAATGCTCTTTCATAAAGGGTAAGGTCTAGAGCTAAATGAAACATCCCCAGGTCTGGGCTAGGCTGGCGGAGCTGAATGCCCCCTGACTTCTTGAGCTGACCAGTGAGTAGCCACAACACCTGGCTGACCTCTCTTTAAGCCACTGACCACTAAAGCCAAGGCTTAAATCCTGGCTTTATCCTTATCTCCCTGAGGGACCCTGAGCAAGTCACTCCCTCCACTGTCTCATCTGTGAAATGGGTGCCCCAAGTGTACCCACCTCAAAGCTTGAATGAGATACTACACATAGAGCATTAACACTGGCACTTAGTAAATATTCAACAAATATTATACTATTGTATTACAATTACTGTTTCCAAGTCATCGCTTCACACACTTGGCTGGCCTGCTCTGTGTGAGTTCACTGCTGTTCCCATCCCCAGTGCCTGGGACATAGTAAGTGCATAACAGGAAGTGGGGGGTGCCGCCCTTTCCTACACATGTAACAGTTAAACTTCATTTCATCTCCATGACCCAGTCCTGGGGCAGCAGCTTCTGTGGACCCAGTCCTGGAGCAGCAGCTTCTGTGGCCCCAAGTCCATGATCTGCCATTTTTGTTAGGGAAGAAATATCAGGAAAGTATTATATCTCATTGTGCTAAAGAACATGGCCCTAGAGCCAGATTGCCCAGGGTATGAACCCTGACTCTTTGACTTGTTGGATTCATGACCTTAAACAAGTTACTTACCTCTCTGAGCCTCAGCAAAACACACTATCTATGAAACTCCAGTATTTTGGCCACCTCATGCGAAGAGTTGACTCATTGGAGAAGACTCTGATGCTGGGAGGGATTGAGGGCAGGAGGAGAAGGGGACGACAGAGGATGAGATGGCTGGATGGCATCACTGACTCGATGGATGCGAGTCTGAGTGACCTCCGGGAGCTGGTGATGGACAGGGAGGCCTGGCGTGCTGCGGTTCATGGGGTCGCAAAGAGTCGGACACGACTGAGCGACTGATCTGATCTGATGTCATAATTGAGATAACCTGTGGGAAAATGCCTAGCATATGGTTAGTGTTAAGTAAATGTTAGAGATATATAAACAATATATCCAAAGACAGAAATACAATATCTCTACAGCTATATATATGTCAGTTATTTATGTCCATTTATACAAACATATACATTTATGTAAAATTTGGAACCACTTGCTGTGCTCTCCTATGTGAATTTGATGTACTGCCTCTGACTTTTTATCTGAGACCTGGAGAAGCTCCCTGCCCATTACTCTCAGGTCTCAAAGGGCCCACATCTATTTGACCCTTAGCAGACCCCAAAATAGTAATAACAATATATTGAACATTTGCCCTGTGCTAAGTGTGGGCTGGCCTTGGTCATTTGGAGAAGAATCAGACCTGCGCTCTACCCCTCAAAGTTGTTCACAGTCCAGTGTGTCATGTGTATCTTGGGGTGAGTGTGTCTTCCCACAACCCCAGGAGTACAGGAGTGGCCTAAGGGGACAGCACAGGAGCAAAGAGACACTCGTGCTATCAAGGAGGGCTCCCTGGAGGAGGTGATGCCTATGAAGAGTAGGCACTCTCCAGACAAAGAGAGGATAGAGAGGACACCCCAGGCAGCAGGGATATTCGGGGGGTCGGGGGAGACAGGAGAGTTGCCATCTAGCTGGCCATGGAAACCCTGAACTTAAGGAACGCTCTTTCAAAGGCTGCTGGGATCCTAAAGAATAGGTCCTACTCATTCAGGCTCAAACTACCACACAGTTGCACTCATCTCACACGCTAGTAAAGTAATGCTCAAAATTCTCCAAGCCAGGCTTCAGCAATACGTGAACCTTGAACTTCCTGACATTCAAGCTGGTTTTAGAAAAGGCAGAGGAACCAGAGATCAAATTGCCAACATCCGCTAGATCATGGAAAAAGCAAGAGAGTTCCATAAAAACATCTATTTCTGCTTTCTTGACTATGCCAAAGCCTTTGACTGTGTGGATCACAAGAAACTGTGGAAAATTCTGAAAGGGATGGGAATACCAGACCACCTGACCTGCCTCTTGAGAAATCTGTATGCAGGTCAGGAAGCAACAGTTAGAACTGGACATGGAACACCAGACTGGTTCCAAATAGGAAAAGGAGTACATCAAGGCTGTATATTGTCACCCTGCTTATTTAACTTAGATGAGGGAGCCTGGTGGGCTGCCGTCCATGGGGTCGCACAGAGTCGGACACGACTGAAGCGACTTAGCAGCAGCAGCAGAGTACATCATGAGAAATGCTGGACTGGAAGAAGCACAAGCTAGAATCAAGATTGCCAGGAGAAGTATCAATAACCTCAGATATGCAGATGACACCACCCTTATGGCAGAAAGTGAAGAGCAACTAAAAAGCCTCTTGATGAAAGTGAAAGTGGAGAGTGAAAAGGTTGGCTTAAAGCTCAGCATTCAGAAAATGAAGATCATGGCATCCGGTCCCATCACTTCATGGGAAATAGATGGGGAAACAGTGGAAACAGTGTCAGACTTTATTTTTCTGGGCTCCAAAATCACTGCAGATGGTGATTGCAGCCATGAAATTAAAAGACACTTACTCCTTGGAAGGAAAGTTATGACCAACCTAGATAGCATATTCAAAAGCAGAGACATTACTTTGCCAACAAAGGTCCATCTAGTCAAGGCTATGGTTTTTCCTGTGGTCATGTATGGACGTGAGAGCTGGACTGTAAAGAAGGCCGAGTGCCGAAGAATTGGTGCTTTTGAACTGTGGTGTTGGAGAAGACTCTTGAGAGTCCCTTGGACTGCAAGGAGATCCAACCGGTCCATTCTGAAGGAGATCAGCCCTGGGATTTCTTTGGAAGGAAATGCTAAAGCTGAAACTCCAGTATTTTGGCCACCTTATGCGAAGAGTTGACTCATTGGAAAAGAGTCTGATGCTGGGAGGGACTGGGGGCAGGAGGAGAAGGGGACGACAGAGGATGAGATGGCTGGATGGCATCACTGACTCGATGGATGTGAGTCTGAGTGAACTCCTGGAGTTGGTGATGGACAGGGAGGCCTGGCGTGTTGCGATTCATGGGGTCGCAAAGAGTTGGACACGACTGAGCGACTGAACGAAACTGAACTGATTCAGAAACAGCTTGGAAGATCCTGTAAAACGCAGAGGGTCCTGGAAACTGCCAGAGAAGGGCTAGGGGAAAGTGACAGAAACAGACACTGGTCCCTGGGCCCCCACTGTCCAGAGTCAGCTGCCTGATAAGATGAGGAGGATCCTCTCAGGGAAGCCCAGAGGCAGGGAAGCCTGGCAGTCAGCAGCTGGGGCATGGGCAGGAGGGGCACGCTTATATGTCAGATTCAATGATGGGGACCCTCTGGAGCCCAGCTGGGGTGCATGCAGAAGCCTGAAGAGAAGTAGCCATGCAGCGCGGTGAGGGAGGCACAGACAAGGCACAGTACACACTGACAGCAGGCACAGGCCTCCCAGAGGTGCTCACCCACCCAGACCCGGCACAAGCACAAGATACACACAGAGGCACACAGGGACATGCACAGACACACATGTTCGTAAGGAGAGGCTCACCACACCCCTGGGGTATATACGTGGACCTTCAGAGCACAGAGACTCCTACAAGTGCCATAGCTACCCAAACAAGCACAAGCACACAAACGGGCACGTGTGCAAACATGCCTCAGAGAAGCCCTTTCAGATTAACACATGCACAATCCCCACCACAAAGACAGATTGCAGAGCACACACCAGCCCCACCATAGATAATGCTACACAAACTCAAAACACACGCGCACATACGCACGCAGGCACGAAGACGCGTATCCAAATGCTCACGACCTCAGACACACAGACTCACACCCCTTCTGTATCTCACTTGGGGGCGTCCAAGGACTCCTGTGTTTATTTCGGTTCCCCAGGCCTCCGCCATGAATATGTTCAAAGTGTGTCTGAAAAATGGGTCAAGTGAGGTTTCCTGGCCCATGACTTGAGAGTCCCCTAGAGATTCCCCCTTCTGGCTCCCAGAGGAGCAGGGAAGGGAGGCTGAGGACTTGGGCCCAGTAAGGGGCTGATGCTGCTGAATGACCTCATGAGATCATTTGGCTTTGTCCAACAGTGATTTCATGAGGCCCCAGACTAAATATGACCCCCAACCTCAGCCTGAGCCCCAAGCCTGGCCTTGAAGTGACATGTCTAAGCCCTTAAGGGGAGCCATCAACAACCACAAGAAGCTGGGACCATGTGAGCAAGTGGGCCGGCCAGCTTATTCCCACCCCAGGGAGGCCCTGGCCAGGTGGGCCTCTTGGAAGGGGGTTTGCAACACCAGTCATGCGAGCCCAGGGTGATATATTTAAGGGCATAATTGAGGCTTCATGGCTGTCTGCCCTGAGCTGGCCCTGCCCTCTCCGCAGGCAGAGTCCATGGGTGGGAGGTATCAGGACTGAGCTAGACCACATGCCCAGGCACCACCTTCCCTCTGGATCCCTCTGGGGGCATCTCGCAGGCCCTGCCCTGGGGAACCAGAGCTCCCCTGAACTGCCCTGGCTGTACCTGGTGTCCACTTGCCTCCACCCAGAAGACCTGGATTGCTCCCGAAGTGGTTCCCGCCGCAGCTGTCAGTGGAGCCCCTCCCCCGCTACAAGCCCCCAGCACTGTCTTCAGCCAGGCTCAGTGGAAGCCTGTGCCAGCCACGCGCCCCGGGCTGGGAACACACAGGCAGGACAGGACGGATAACAACAAGCCCTGAACGTGCTGGGCACTTAGCACGCACCAGCACTGCTCCACACTCGTCACATGCTGAGGTCACCCCCTCACAATGACGGTTAATATGCTATCATTACCGTTTTTTAAAAATGAAGAAACTGAAGCTGAGAGGTGAAGCAATCTGCCCAAGGGCACGCAGCTGGCGAGCAGCAGAGCTGGGATTTGAATCCAGGCATTTTGTCCCCAAAGCTCATGGTTGTAATCACCACACAGGCCTCAAGGTGTCTGCCAGGGTCTTGTGGCCTGATAAACAGAAACCCTCCCCAGCTGGCTGCAAAGGTAGAAGTCACAGGTATTGGGGTGCCTTGGGGCCCAATCCATGTGGGCTGGTGTGGTCAAGGAAGTCTTCCTGGAAGTGGGGGAAGGGGGATGAGTGTGAGGAGGTGTGACAGGGCTGGGGTTGCAGGATGGTCAGCTGGGGAGGGAAGGCACACAGCTCTCAAGTCAGGCCACTCGGGGCAGGCTCCCTTTGGCTCTCAGGAGCTCTGTTTCCTCTTCTGTAAAACAGGAGTTTTAGGATATGGTGAGGATTAAACAAGAATGAGTTAACTCATGTAAAGTGCTTTAAACAATGCCTGGCACATAGTCCATGTTCAAAAAGTGTTAGCCATAGCCCTCATTATTATGATGATGATGATGATGATCACTCTCACAACTGTCCAAGTCTCAGGTCCATCTGAGAGGGGCCTGGCACACGTGGGGACTCTGTTCTTGGAGGCAGCAGGCAGGGAGGGCTATCCAGGAGGGAAGATGGCCCAGCATCCAGGATGGGGCTCCCTTCCCAGGACAACCAGAGGGGAGCCCCTTCCTCAACCAGCCCCAGCCTGACTCTGTGCCTCTCTCCCGTCACCACCTCCGGGTGGCCTCCAGGCTTTCTCTCAGTGGGTACAGCGGCTCAGCAGGGCGCCAGAGCAGCCTGGTCCTCCAGGGCACCAACTTCAGCACGCGTGACGCAGACAATGACAACTGCCTCTGCAAGTGTGCCCAGATGCTGTCCGGAGGTGGGTGCAAGATGGGGTGAGCCCACGCCTCCGCACAGGCTCACCTGGCTGAACAGCCTCATCGCCTCCCCACTTGGGTCTTTGTGCAGCCAGGTGCCATCAAGAAGTGGGTACAGGTCAGGGTCTCACTCACTTGTGGGCTGGCCTGGTGTACCTCATCCAAACTTTCCTGCTTCCACTGAGTCCTTAAGGTCCCCTCCAGGGTCTCACTGCCCCCTAAAGCTGGCACATCCACTTCTCCCCTGAAACCTCAGAGCGGCACTGACGGTGGGGACCAGGGTGCACCCCAGGGGGGCAAAATGCCTAATCTGCTCCAACCCCAGATCTGAGACTCCCCCAAAACCCTTCTCCAGGCCAAGCAGGATCAGGAGAAGGGAGACCTGGGTAGGGGGCAGAGGGGCAGCTGCCCACCAACTCTGACTCAGGCAGTGTTTTCTGCAGAGAGCGACGTCAGAGAGTGGAAGATGGGATGTGAGAGATGGAATGAGAGGGACGGAGATCGGAGGGGACCTCCGGAGACACAGAGACAGGGACAGACGGAAATGAGAGAGACACCAGGATGAACAGACAGAGAGGTGGACACAGAGCTGCATGGGGACAGAGGCAGGTACAGAGGAAAAGGTGGAGAGAGAATCACAGATCACGTTTCATCCACAAAATACGGATGGAAACGGGGTGAGAGGCAGAGAGACCCAGAAACGCAGGGTCACAGGGAGCAAAGAGACAGACCCAAGCTCCCAGCCTCTGGAGGCCCCAGGCTGAGGAGAGGGTCTGGGAATCTCCTGCCCATTCCCACCCAACCCCGTCCTCAGCAAGCTGGCTTCTATCAGGGGCTGACAGCCCTGATTCACCTTTGGGGTAGGGGGCCGCCCTCACCCTACTGACTGCATCCCCACCTCCCTAAAGCCTCTTCCTCTCGCCTCCACCAGGGTGGTGGTTTGACGCCTGTGGCCTCTCAAACCTCAACGGCATCTACTACCCGGCCCATCACCACGTGCGCAAGCTCAACGGCATCCGCTGGCACTACTTCCAGGGCCCCAGCTACTCGCTGCGCGCCACTCGCATGATGGTGCGCCCCTCGGGCATCTAAGGGACAGCCACACCTGGAGGCTGGTCCCACGGGAGGACATGGCCATGGTATCCCCTGGACAAGCCGGACTCGAACACAGGACACAATGCCAGGACCTTGTCCCGGACAGCCTGGGGGTCCTCTGAGCCAGCCCTCCTTGCCCCAGGAGTCCAGAAGAGTCACCTTTGGCCCTTTTCCCCTCGAGTTGTGAAACGGTAGACGTTTGGGGGTTCCTGCCTCTTCAGTGTCCCTTTTTCCTCTTCCCTCCTACCTCCTGCAGGGGCCTCCTGCCCACCTGAGGGTTGCAATATCCTGAACAAGCGGAGAGCAGATTTAACTGGGCTCTGCAAAGGAATATGCAGCTAGTAGTGGAATTTCAGGCAAGTGGGAAGGTATTTACAGGAGGAAACCACCCAGGTGGAGGCCCAGATTCTGTCCCCAGCTTGTTGGGAAGACCATCTCTTGTTCCAAGCTTTCTCACATCCTTGAACTTTCTGTTCAAGACTGAAGGAGCTGTGTCCCCCTATAAAGGAAATCACCATTTGCACCCACACTGTCCATCACTCCTAGGCCCCAGCATCTAAAGCTCAGACATGGTTTCTCAGGGGCTCCAGGAGATCCAAGAGGTACTCCTTTACCCCTAGAATGTTCTAGAATATGTTCCAGAGAGAATAAAGGTACCTGTGGTCTAATGAGGGCGGGAAACACCAGGTTAAATCAATGTACACAGGCATTTTTAGCTGCAGGCCTCGTCAGAGCCATCAGTGTGGTCCTGTGCTTTGTGACTGCCCATGAAAGGGCTAGTGGGCCACTTTCCCTAAATTTATCTATTTGAAAATGAGACCTGATTATCTCAGAGCATCTCCTGGGGCTGTGGATGCCCTTGGAGAAAATTGGTTCTCCCGAGTCATGAGTTAAACCCCAGGCCCCATCCCCACCCCCAGCTGTTTTCATCATTTTCAGCGATGAGGGCCACCATGACATTTTCAGACAGCCTTTAAAAACAACTGGAAGGAGGCTTTGGGTTGAAACAGACATGCTGCCACTGAAGAAGAGTCTAAAACTAAGTCTTCTCTGACCCTAGGAAGCCAGTTTTCTGGCTGGGGCTGCCCTCCACCCTTCTTGTGTCCCCAACTCAAGCCAGCTCTCAAGTTTAGGGACTCTTGGGGACTGCCCACTCTGTCTTGAGCAGGCAACCAATCGCTGGGTCCAGATCCTTCCTGCCTCCAAACCAGAACTCCTAGTCTCCTCCTCTCTCATCCAAGAGCGATGCTGCAGTCATCCATGGAGACTGGCCTTTGCTGAGTCTGGGCAACCAGGGGCTCCTCATGAGCTGCTTTCAGAGGAGAGGAGCAGAGAGGGGCCACAACCACTCTGCCACCCACTCCCATTACTGTGTCACCAGCATCAATCCTGATGAGGCCACTGAAGCCCTGTCGTCCTCAGCCGACACCTGGGCCCAGCCAGGATTGACCTGCCCTCCCGCCCAGACACCCCTCTATCTTCAGAAGGTTCTCTCCTGCATGAGTCTGTGCGGTGGAAACAGGGCACCTTCATTCTGCCTGGCTCTGCCCCACCTCCTGAGTCCCACCTCTGCCAATCCCCTGAGTCAGTCCAGCACAGATTAGTGCTGATCTCCTTCTGGGAAACCAAAGGGTGCGGTTGCTAATGGTGACATTTCAGGCAGCAGGGAAAAGTACTTAGGGGCAGGTTGCTGCCCAGAAGGCTGACACCACCTTATCCAGCATTTGCTAGGCGAGCCTTCATTTAGCATCTACTGTATGCAGCGTGGTGCCGTGGGCAGGACTTTGGAGTCAGACAGACCTGCTGCAGCTCTTGAACTTGAAACCAGTGGTCCGGCCTCTCAAGGCCGATTGTCTGGTCTGTGAGATGGAGATGGTGATTCTCCCTTCTCACTGGTGCCGGGGCAGGAGGAAATGAGACCGTGTCTTTCAGCCTCTTAGCAGAGCCCAGCAGGAAGCAGGTGCCTAATAAATGTTAGTTCCCAAAGAAGTGAATGGGGTGGAGAAATCGGCCCTAGTAGTACATGCCACCCCTTCTCCTGGACCTAGGGAAGGTAAGTGCTTTATTTTTGTAGCTACAGCAATTTTTTTTTTTTTTTTTTTTTACTGCAAGTGTATAGGCACTGCTGGGAGCCCCAGGAACAGAGCTCCTCTGGGTGGGGTGAAGGTTCCAATCCCTACCTGCATTCCAGTTGTCTAAAAACACCAAGAACCCAATTGGGGCAACCCTCACATATCTGTTCTTTAAAATGTCCATCCTTCCTTTTTAACTTTCCTTGTTTTTCTGTGCCAAGATTCTCAAGGGACAGAAAACTTATCCTGAGGAGTGGACTGACTCACATACAGGGAGTCTAGAGATAAATTCAGGTGTGGTTAGATCTGGGTGCTCAAATGATGTCACTCCTCACCTCTCAGGCCTGCCGTCCATCATGCTGACCTCGTTCTCCATCAGGTTCTCTCCTGACGATGGCTCCAGCAACCACAGGCTCGTGTTCTGCCTGCTTAACATCCCTCAGCCAGAAAGCTCCCCTATCCCAGTGATTCCAACAAGGACAGGATTCTTTCCAGCCAGGACTCGTCCTGTGTCCATCCTTGCATTTACCACTGTGATTCTGGTTGACCGGACCTGGGTCACATGATCATGCTTGGAACCAGGGACTGAGGTCAGTCCCCTCCAAGGCATTGGATTGGCCTTGGAGAAAATGAGGAGCTGCTTCAGAAAGCAGGGATGCTGGGCAGTCGAGAACAGGGGTTTACTTTTTCTCCTTCCCTCTTGCAGATTCCCGGCTCTCATCTCTATCCCTGCCCCTTCTCCTAGCCTCCGTGCCTCCAAGGCCTGTCCCTCAGGCTCTAGCTAATCCCCGGGTTGCCCCAGACTATCAAGGACACTGTTGTGTCCTGCCCAGAGGTGTCACATCCTAATTCACAGTCCCGGCTCTGCCCCTGGAGCAACACCCCTGGCCCTCTCTGAGCCTTTACAGTTCCCATCTGTGCTATAAGGACAGAGCACCTGCGGATGCCTGAAGGACAGCAACACTGACTCACCACAGCTGTAGACATGAACAGATAAAGGACTCTGAGTGCACAGGGCCCTGGGGCCTAGCTGGCATGTCCTTGGCCTTGGCTGGGTCTCCTGAAGCCACCGCTTGCAGAAACTGCAAGGATACCTACATCTGCAGGTGCCCACCTAGAAGCCTTGTCACCTCTCTCTGCATCAGACCAGCATTCTCCCCATCTTAGCAAAGAAGAAATTAGAGCTCAGAGAGGGGAAAGAGTTTCATCCAAGTAGCTCAGCCAACACCACCTCCAGTGCACTTGCATCTTTCAGTTGCCTCCCTCGTCCAGAGCTCTCTGGAGGCATCTTGGCATCAACCACAAAAAGGCTGGAGTGGTGTCCTCTCCACCTATATCAAGGGCTGAACGAACCTTCTGGAAAGTTTTCCAAGACTATTCTGTCTTTCCCACTAGCGTCTGGTAAATCCCAGTGGAGCCAGGCAGGGAGAACACATTGTTCCCAAGATCTCTGCATGTTTCCAGCAAAGGCAGTTTCCACCCTGGAGAAGAGAGTTCACTGTGCACAGCCCAGAGACAGCAACCATGGGTGGGGTACGAAGTGGCCCTTTGCAGTGGCCAAGGGAGCAGCCAGCATCAGGATAGTTTGTCTCAGTAGAAAAGGGTATTTGTCCCCTTTTTTCCAGACTGTCCCCCCTCCACAGTGTCCATGTGGGCCTTCACCTCTCTCATGAAAGATGCTTTGGAAAGCTAACAGTGTTGCCTTGGCAACAGCAGCATCAGCATCTTTTGATGGAGCAGCCCTTCAGAGAATGGAGTCTGATTCAGGCCACAACCAGCATAAATGTGTTACTTCTTGCGTTAGATTAATGTGTAACGTATCCTATGAGCTGCTGTTGGATGTGTCCAGAGGGCAGGGAAGTCCAATGGCCTTTAGCATCCCACACTTTCCTACCCTCCCCTGTAAGACCTCTCTGAGCCTCACTTTCCTCATCTGTACAATGGGGAGACTGCAATCTAGTCACAGGGAAGTCGTGCAGGTTCAGGACAGCGGTGAATGTCCAGGCTTGGCAAGTTCACTCGGGCATTTATTCATTCATGCACGTATTCATTCATTCATATAGCGAGTATGTACTGAGGACCTGCCTGGGCCAGAGCCTGCGTCAGTGATGGGGAGGGAGCAGCAAACAAGACAGACAGCCACAGTCCAGACATCATGGTGCTTAAGAGACTAAAGGGAAAGACTCACCAAAATCAAAATTTTTTTAATTTAACTGATTAGTTAATATAAGTGAAGAAAATATATAGGAGCTATAGGTAAAAGATTTCAGATGATCCAACTGGGCAGGATGATCAGGGAAAGACTCTGAAGAAAGTCACTTAAGTCAAGGACCAAAAGTGAGAAACAAGCTGTCAGGTGAGGAGCTGTGGGAAGAGCTCTCCCACTAGAGGGAACAGCACATGCCAAGGCCCTGGGGTGGTCATGAGGAACTGTAAAGAAGTTAGTGCGGAGGAGTGATGCCACTGAGCCAGTGCTGCCACTCCCAGTGAGCTGGGGAGAGGGTGGGAGAAGGTGCCCCCAGCACCTTTATCAGAGATCAACTCCTTGCCCAGTGCCCACCAAAAACTGGATTCATCATCACTCTGAATGGACCTGCGGAGCTGAGGCAAATCCCTGCCCCTCTCTGGACCTCAGTTTCCCAATCTGTAAAATGCAGGAGAGGGATCACCTCTATCTGAAAGTTTTTCAGATCCTGGGTCAAGGGCCCTGGAGGACCCTGTGTCCACTGCCCTGAGCCACCAAGGGAATCAGAAGGAGGCAGAGAAAATAAAAGGCTTGCCCTTGGGCTAAATGGGAGTTAGGGGGTCAGCCAGGGGGGCTTGTGTGGGAATGAGGGGCTTTAACCACGTGCCTCCTCCTTGTTAGTTCTACACAGGTCGTTTCTGAATCTTAGCAGGTTCTATTGTTGCCCCCAATTTACAAATGTGGAAATTGAGGCTCAGAGAAGTAAAGTTCCTTGCCTGAGGTCAAACAGTGAGTTCTGGTTCGGGCTAAGTGGCTGTAGCAGAAAGACTCTAAAACTCAGTGAGTTAAATATTTGTCTTTTGTGTGAGTCTGGAGTTGAGTAGTCTGTGTCTAGCGGGCGGCTCTGCCATCCTCTACCACAGCTGCCTTCTGTGGGACCAGGGCAGCTGTACTCAAAGGTGACACTTCCCAGCTGGCAGGAAAGGAGGCAGGACATCCGGCACCACTTCCCCTCCGGCACCGGCCCTCTCACCCCAGGCTCATGTTTTGCCTGGAAGATCCCAGCAGCCTCCTCATAGGGCCCCATCTCCAGGTGTGCTCCCTCCTGGCCTACAGTCATGTCACTTCCCCTGTCTAGAACCTTCAGTGGCTCCCAAGTACCCTGAGCTCAGCCTATAAGCAGGACTTTATCACTCGGCTCAACCCTTCCCCAGCTCCACCCCTGCTCCAGTGGTTTTTAACACTGGAGTTCAGAGGCTTCCCGTAGGAAGCATTCCTCCTGAAGAAAGGGTCCCAGATGGCCACCAGGTATCCTGGAAGAACTGTCCATTTCCACTTGACCTCTGTGTCCCTATGGCATGGAAGGCAGGGCCCAACATGCAGCGGCTACTCTCTCTAAGTAACACAGTTCATAGGTTCAGCCCTCTGATATCTGCAGAGAGCTGTGTCCCCATCCCACTTCTGCCCCTTTCAAGCATCACGCTGGAGCCTCCGAAACCCCCATGAAGTCTTAGTAAATTGTGGACCCCTATAACTGGGCCTGTACATAGTAAGTTCTCTGTGACGCTGTCTCCAATTATTTCTCTATGCCAGGCACACCATGGAGAATTTCCCTTAGAATATCTGGGGAAGCCCTGTAATGACCATGGAAGATAGGTACAATTATCATCTTCCCCTTTTACAGATGGGAGAACTGAGGCCCAGAGAAGCCAAGACATTTGGCCAAAGTCACACAGTGAGGAGACAGTTTTGGATCCAAATGACCTGCTCCAGAGCATGTTCACCCTATGACCAAGGTTAAAGGAAAACAAATATATATATAAGCAATTGCTGAGTTCAAGCCAGCCAATGCTTGAAACACACAGGAAGACAAAGGCCCACTGTCTCCGCTGGATCCCCCTGGGGCAGGGATGTGAGCTTCCTTCCTGCTTCTGACTTCCTGACTCCCCTGCCCTGGCTTCGGAACACATGACCACAGCCCCGCCACCCCCAGCTCTTCTGCAAGTAGGACTTAGCTTTTTTCCTTGTCAATTTCCTTGGCCTTCTCCCCATCCCCTCGCCCCCTCCCCAACTTCCCCCTGCCCACCACGTCCTGGGGAGGAGGGAGGCAGAGACAGGTCACACTTGCCAATTCTAAGCTGGAGAGCTGGGGAGGGCCATGGGAGGCTGGGAAGCCCCCTGGCTGGCTGAGGCCTTCCTCTCAGTCTGGGAGAGGTGTCAGGACCACGGTCACCCAGGCCGGGCTGATCACAGGTCACAGGGGATTGGACCCCTTCCCTCGCTGGGCCTCACTCTCCTCATCCATAGAATGAGAGGGAACAGCCCAGCCCTGCTAGATTCACAGAGTTGTTGTGAGACTTAAGTAAGATAGTTTCTTCCCTCAACAAATGCTTACTGAAATACCAGCTGTGTGCCAACAACTAGGCAATGCCGACACAGCCATGAACAAGACAGACACACCTGCTCTAAAGTGCCTACAGTCTAGGGTGGGCAGGAGGAGACAGAAACACAATAACCAAACAGCAGAAACAGCATAGTGACTGTGATAGGTGAACTACACAGTGCTCTTGGAGCAAGCATGGGAACCTAGGGAAGGCATCCTTGAAGGATGAGGAAAGTTAGGTGAAAGAGGAGAAAGAGGGTTCCAGACAGAGGGAACAGCACGTTCAAAGGCCCAGGGGCTGGTTCAGGGGAAAGCTTCAGAATATTCAGGAAGGGAAGGAAGAGGCTGGAGCTCTGACAGAGGCAGAGGTAGGTAGAGCCGTGGGTGCCAGACAGAGAAGACAGGACGATGCGGTCTAAATCAAAGGAAGCCAGGGTCGTCAGGGAGCCCAGAGCCTCTCCCATCCTTCAGTGTGAGTAAGGAACCTTGACCAAGTTACTTCCCCACTCAGAGCTTGGGTTTTCACTCCCCGTGAAAGAGGGATCACAGTACCTATTTCACCAAGACTTTTGAAGATGAGAGAACATCTATCTATTATACATAAAAGGGCTTCCCAGGTGGCGTTATTGGTAAAGACCTGCATGTCAGTGCAGGAGACATAAGAGACCTGGGTTCAATCCCTGGGTCAAGAAGATCCCCTGGAGAAGGGAATGGCAACCAACTTCAGTATTCTTGCCTGGAGAATCCGATGGACAGAGGAGCCGGGGGGCTACAGTCCATGGGGTGGCAGAGTCGGACACAAGTGAAGCGACTTAGCACACACGTACATAAAAGTCCTGTCGTAGTGCAAATGACTTCTCCACAGAGGATGACCACTTTTACTCTCAGTGCAGCTCATGGCATCTCTGGGTTTCCCCCTGTTTCTTGAACTCGGTCATTGTTAACACTTGGTAGCAGACAAGTGGGAATGAACCCCAAAGTTTTAGGGAAATGTTTGCATGTAGGAGAGCCAATCCATGCATTTGTTCTTTTCCCTGTCATTTGAGAAAGGACTCCAGGGTTCCACAGGAACCTAGTTTGAGAACAATAACCCAACAGACTGGCAGAACCGTAGAGGAGGATCTAACAAAGCTGACATCTGTGTAACAGGTTTTGATGACTGTAATAAAAGCCAAAGAGCATAACATGTATTAGCCCGTAACTGGAAACACCAAAAGGAAATCGGATACCATGGAAAGGAGCTGGGAAGGGGGACTAGGGCGGCTTTCAGGGGGCCAGGAATGTTTGTTTCTTGATCTGGGTGAGGATTACACGCATATGTTCAGTTTCACCGAGAATTTGTCAAGCTGTACCTCTATTTGTGCGTTTTTCTCTACGTATGTTTCTCTGTAGTTATGTTGGAGAGGGAAATTATCCATGTACAAATATATTGTAAGCACAAAGAAAGTTGTTTAGAGAGGAATTTGGCAATAGCTAACAAAATTGTGTATGCATTTTACCCTTTGACACAGTAATCCTCATTTCTAGGAATCTAAATATACACAAACTGTGCACAAAATTATTCATTGCAGCTTCATTTGTATCAACAAAAGATTGGAATCAACCCGAGTGAATAAACAAGGATACATTTCCTTGTGCATATCAAATGACCCCAATCTGGTGAAACACAACCACCATGGGTTTTATTTTGCTCATGGATTCTGTAGAGCAGGAACTCAGGTAGGGTATTACAAGAATGACTTCTCTCTGTTCCATGAGGGGGGGCTGTCTGCTGGAAGATCCAGATGGACGGAGGTGTCTGGAAGTTAACCTGGGGCCGGGGGAGGGTTAGGAGAGGTGGGAATGCAATCATCTGGAGGCTTTATTTCTGTCACCTGGGCTGAGACACTCCAAAAGCTAGACTTGGTTAGGACTACTGACTGGAGAACCTACACATGCTCTTTCTATACTGCTTGGGGTTCCTCCCAACATGGCAACTGGGTTCTGAGAGGAAGAGTCCTGACAGCAGGCTTTCCAAACAGGACCAACAACATGATTTGCAGCATGCTAAGTCACTTCAGTCATGTTTGACTCTTTGCAACCCCATGGACTGCAGCCCACCGGGATTCTATGTCCATGGGATTCTCCAGGCACGAATACTGGAGTGGATTACCATGCCTCGCTCCAGATGACTTGCAGGGCTCAATGCAAAGTGAAAATGTGGGGTCCCTTGTTAAAAAACTAGAAAAAACGTGCCAGTAGGGGGTACCAAAATATAAAACTTTTTCTTCGTGTCTCTCAACTTGTCATGATGTTTTTTATTTCCTACTAAATGTTGTTCCAAGTAAAGGAAAATTAAAATTTTATATTATTAGCATAAATTTTACCATTCCTCTTTACATTGTGCAATGACAGTAAAGAATCCATCAGCAATACAGGAGACCCAGGTTCAATCCCTGGGTCAGGAAGATCCCCTGGAGAAGGGAATGGCTACCCACTCCAGTGTTTTTGCCTGGAGAATCCCATGGACAAAAGAGCCGGGTGGGCTACAGTCCATGGGGTCATAAAGAATCATACAAAGCTGTGCAGCTCACTTTGACTTTTCACTTAACAGAAAACTCAACAGGTTTTTAAAAGAAAGTGACTTACATAGCAGTTAGCTTTTGCTGCCTAATAAACTACCCCACAAGCTAGTGGCTTAAACTGACCACTGCTGTGCTCATGACCCTGTGGGTGGGCAGTGCGACCCGGGCTCAGGGGGGACAGCTCGCCTCTGGGTCCGTCATTCATCTTCAGTCAGCTGTGAATGAAGGCTTCCAGCATCTGGCTGTTACCTCGCTGTTGGCAAGGGTGGGGCAGGTGACTGGGCCACACTGCTTCTCCTCCCCTGCAGGCTAGCACCACTTTCTCACTTGGTGGTCTTAGGGTCCTGAGTACAACAGCCCCAATGAACAAGCCCCTTTCACACCTTGGTCTCTTCCCATTGGCCAAAGCAAGTCACACGGCTCAGCCCAGACTCCAGGGATCCAGAGAGAGGGCCAGGTCTTTCTTGATGCCAGAAGCTATAATAAAGTCACATTGTGAAGGCATGAGAATGGAGGAATGGGAGGAATTTGAAACCATTGTTGTGAAAAATCTATCTCAGTTTGTTTTACTCGGGTGAAGAAGTGTGGGGAGCCAGCAGAGCAGGATCCCGAAGACCAAAGATGGAACAATGTAAGCAAAAAAATAAAATAAAATTGTACTGGATTATACCCCAAAGAATAAAATAAATATCCATGAGCCCATACAGATATAAATAAATAAATAGAAGAGATAACACTCCTAAGAATTCCAAATATTTATGTAGATACTCCACCCTTAAGGAGGGAAAGTAACTCCCGCTTCTAGCCTGTGGGTTGTGCATAGTGACATTAATCCAAATAACACAGCATGGAAAGAGAGGGAAAACGGCAGCTTTGCAGAGAGAGCCTGACAGTGATCAAAGTTCACCCCCACAACAATAAGGAATATTGACAGTGTCTACCCTTGACAGAAGTGAAGAGGCTGCCACTTCACCTCTGCGACCTCCCTCCCCAAATACATCACCTGGTCCAACCATAAGAAAATCATCAGACAAATCCCAACTGAGGGACATTTTACAAAATACCTGACCAGAACTCTTCAAAATTGTCAAGATCATAAAAAAAAAAAAAAAAAAAGTCTGAGAAACTGTCACAGCCAAGAGGAAGCCTCAGGAGACACGATGATAAATGAAATCTTGGTGTCCTGGGTGGGAACCTGGCATATAACAGGGACATTTGGGGAAAACTGAGGAAATCTGAGTGGAATGAACTTTTTAGTTAATAATAAGTTAACAATATTGGTTCATTAATGGTGACAAATGTACCATACTAATATAAGATGTTAATAATAAGGGAAACTGGGTCTGCAGGATATATCTTTGTAATAGGCCTGTAAATCTAAAAGAATTATTTTTAAGAAGAAGTCTGAAAAGATCAGCCTGAGCCAGAGCCAGTGCAGCCTCCACAGTGTTCATCAATGTCTCAGGTTCCTTCCAGCTTCATGCTGCTCATATTGTTCATGCTCGTCCTTACCACGTATGGTTTCATCCTCCAAGTCCTTTCTGACCCAAGATGGCTGCTGGGGCTCCTGCCTTAATGCCTGATTCCCATGTAGGAAGACGAAAAAGGACACATCGGTTTCCTTCTCAGCTGCATCGGAGTCTTCTAAGGATATTTCTCATAAACTTCACCTAACAACTTCCACTCACTGGCTACTTAAGAGAGGCTAGGTAGCATTTTGGCTGGGTACATTGGCACCAGAAATAAAATCAGGGTTTGGCCAACAAAGAAAAAGGAGAGAAGGAAATAATAGCATAGGAAACCAGCAGTCTATCAGGCACTATTATAGCTCCATTTTAGAGATGAGAACACCGAGGCTCAGAGAGGTTGAGTGACTTGCCCATAGTCTGAGGACAAGACAAGGAGAAAGATGGATTTGAACTCAGAAATCATGTCTCTTTAGCCCTAACCACTAAGGTAGGCTGCCACAGCATCAATGTAACAATGTTAATTTCAGTGATATAGACGATGCTGCTTTGCTAAACCTGAATTATCACTGCTGCTAAGTCACTTCAGTCCTGTCCGACTCTGTGTGACCCCAGAGACAGCAGCCCACCAGGCTCCCCCGTCCGTGGGATTCTCCAGGCAAGAACACTGGAGTGGGTTGCCATTTCCTTCTCCAATGTATGAAAGTGAAAAGTGAAAGTGAAGTCGCTCAGTCGTGTCCGACCCTTAGCATGGACTGCAGCCCACCAGGCTCCTCCTCCACCCATGGGATTATCACTAGCAGTGTGCATGTGGGACACCCGTCATGCTGCCATTTCTTTTGGGTGTGTCACACACTTCCAGCCACCCCTGTGTGCTGCTGACTCTTCTGCCACCATTTGGCTCTGTTTTTCCTATGGCAAAACCTGCTTCCCACTCGCTACCTTTGCGTCATGTGGCCTTTCACTTAGCAGGAATGGATTATACATATCAAGGCTATATCTGCCCTTTTCTCACCCCTCCAAGCAGGTGACAGCGGTAAAGCGTTGTGGTCAAGATCACAGACTCTGAAGTCAGCCTGGGTTCAAATCTTGGCTGCACCCCATCATTCGTTGTTGATTATGTTGCAATTTACTTAACCTCTCTTTGCCTCAATATCCTCTGTGAAATGGGGGTGATAATAGTACCTATTGTGAGGGTTAAATGAATACTACGTGAAAAATACAAAGCACAGTGCCTGGCCCATAGTTAGTTCTCAATAAATGTTATTCTTTCTTTAAAGATATTTTTCATGAGGACCATTTTTAAGCCTTTATTGAGTTTGTTACAGTATTGCTTCTGTTGTTTATGTTCTGATTTTTTGGCCAGGAGGCCTGTGGGATCTTAGCTGCATGACCTGGGATTGAGCCAGCACTCCCTTCCCAGTGGACTGTCAGGGAAGTCCCAAATGTTATTCTTTGATGCCAGTGTGACCCCAGATCCAAATACAATCCCAAGTAGGCCTTATCTGTGGTTATGCAGATGGTTCAGAATATATTTGAGTTACTTTTTTAAGATTACCATCAGAATAAAAGCAAGCAACTTAACAAGTCTTATGGGGAGCTCATTAACCACTACCCTCAATGCATTCTCAAATACCAGCCTGGGAAACATTCACTTAGAACAAAAAGCCCAGATTTTTCAGATCTGGCTCAAACTGCAGTGAACTTGGGGTGTGACCATCTTGGGGTTCGCTGGGGTTCATTTGCTCAATCTTTGAGGCAAGGTTGATAATATTGCCAGGACAAATGTGACAACTGTTTGGGAAAGGAATTTATGATCTTCGAAGTGCTTGGAGCCTGAGGGTCATCTAGGGAAAACCGGTCCCACCACTAATTAGAGACACACTCTCTGCTCCAGGGACTGTCTCATCTCCAGAGCTGGGATTTTTAGCAGACACGAGAGCTCTCCAGGGTCTGTCCTAAACTTGCTGTGTGGCTTTAAGTAAAGCCCTCCTCTTTCTGGGCTTCATTTTCCCCATCCGCTGTTTGAGGTCCCCTCTCGTTCCATCCCACTGGACCACACAGAAAGGCTGAGTGATTTGCCTAAGGTCACACAGCCAGTAAGTTTGTAGAGAACCAGAATTTGAGTTCAGTGCTCTTTCTGGCCAGAAGCATCCCCCAGCTGCCTGCGTGAACCAGAAGTTCACTGCTCCATCCCACAGTTGGTCCTTAACTCCTCACAATGTTCTGTCCCCCCAGTCACCATGTCAGCCAAGGTGAAGTGGGTGACAAACACCAGAAAGTGACGAACCAAGAGTCTGGCAGTGGATTTATGGGAGGGCCCCTCCATTCAAGTTTCAAATTCCCGGGAGAGACTCTGGCCTGGCCAGCCTGCGGTCAGGTATCTGGAAACACCTGCAGGTTAGCTGTAGTCAGAGGATGGACATCATAGAGATGCCCACCCACGTTTGTGTCTATGATACACACCCCCGCCTCCAGGTGTTGGCACAAGCTACTGGCATCCCTCTAGAGAAAAGCAGGAGGCGGTTCTCAGAACTGGGAACAGAAATAAATGCATATTTTTGTTTCCCAAAGCCTGCCTGTAGGGTTATCGTTTATAAGCACTGTGATCCTGGCTCTAGATGAGTGCAGGACCTAATGGCTGGGGGAAAGTTTGGATTTCCCAGAAATGCTTGTAGGCCCAACCCACAAACATTATCTCCAAGGACACCGAACTTACCCACCCCGGGAGGCTCTGCCCTGTTGCCCTCGTCTGCTGGCACTACTTAATTCATATGTTCGGAACTATGATAATGATGACAGTAATAAAACTAGCTGACATGTTTTGAGACACTAGACGAGGTATCTGACCTGCATTTCTCATATAATGACAGGTACTGCTTTTTTTTAATTGGCGTATAGTTGATTTGCAATGTTGTGTCAATGCTGTACAGCAAAGTGACCCAGTTATACACATACATCCATTCTTTTTTATACTCTTTTCCATTATGGTTTATCACAGGATATTGAATATAGTTCCCTGTGCTATACAGTAGGACCTAGTTGTTTATCCTGTCTAAATGTAATTGTTTGCATCTACCAACCCCAAACTCCCAGGCTGTCCCTCTCGCTACCTGCCTCCCCCTTGGCGACCGCAAGCCTGTTCTCTGTATCTGTGAGCCTGATCCTGGTTTGTAAATAGGTTCGTTTGTGTTGTATTTTAGACTTCACAAATAAGTGATATCATAGGATATTTGTTCTTTCTTTTCCTGACTTACTTCACTTAGTACGATGATCTATATATAGTTACATGTTGCTCCAAATGGCATTATTTTGTTCTTTTTATGACTGAGTAGTATTCCACTGTAAATATGTACCACATCTTTATCCATTCATATGTCGATGTATGTTTCCATGTCCTGGCTATTGTGAACAGTGCTGCTATGAACATAGGGATGTATGTATCTTTTTGAATTATAGTTTTCTTCCAGGTATATTCTTGGATCATATGGTATTTCTATTTTTAGTTTTATTAAGGAACCTCCACACTCTTGTCCATAGTGTCTGTACCAACTTAAATTCCTACCAACAGTGTAGGAGGGTTCACTTTTCTCCACTTCTCCAGCATTTGTTATTTGTAGACTTTTTAATGATGGCCATTCTAAATGGTGTGATGTGGTACCTCACTGTCATTTTGATTTGTATTTCTGTAATAATTAGTGATGTTGAATATCTTTTCATGTGCCTACTTGCCACCTGTATGATTTTTTTGAAGAAATGTTTATTAAGGTCTTCTGCCCATTTTTCTTGGGTTGTTTGTTTTTTCGTTTTGTTGAGTTATATGAGCTATTCGTATATTTTAGAAATTAAGCCGTTGTCTGACACATCATTTGCAAATATTTTCTCCCATTCTGCAGATGGTCTTTTCATATTTTTTAATAGCTTCTTTTGCTGTGCAAATGGTTGTAAGTTTGATTAAGTCCTACTTGTTTATTGCCTTGGGAGACTGACCTAAGAAAACATTGGTAGGATCTAATGTCAGAGAAAGTTTTGCCTATATGATGCTGCTGTGTCACTTCAGTCATGTCTGACTCTGTGCGACCCCATAGACGGCAGCCCACCAGACTCCGCCATCCTTGGGATTCTCCAGGCAAGAACACTGGAGTGGGTTGCCATTTCCTTCTCCAACGCATGAAAGTGAAAAGTGAAAGTGAAGTCGCTCAGTCATGTCCGACTCCCAGCGACCCCATGGACTGCAGCCTACCAGGCTCCTCCATCCATGGGACTTTCCAGGCAAAAGTACTGGAGTGGGGTGCCATTGCCTTCTCCGGCCTATATGATAGGCATTATTAATAGCCCACTTTACAAGTTAAGAAATGCAGGCTCAGAGACTAAATTACTTATCCAAGGTCACACAGCTGATAACAAGCAGAGCCATAATCTGAACCCTAAAATGGTCAACTGTTAGGGCTAAAAGGACCCCCAAAGCATATCTAAAGCATGAGATCAATAGCAGATGGGGAAACTGAGGCCCACATGAAGGAAAATGTTGGGGATGTGCATTTACAGAACTCCCACTGATAGTTTCATGAACCTGAGCTCACTGGTCACCTGGAGAACAGCAATCCTGCTCCCATTTCACAGACTGGACCCTGCAGCTCAGCAAAGGGGTGTCCCTTGGCCAGAGTCCTACAGCCAGTGAGCAGTAGAGCTGGGATTCTAGGCACAGTCCCTCCCCGCTGGGCTCTCAGATTCAGGTGTGGCTTCTCTGCCCGTGGGCCCTGCTCTGTTGTGGGGACGAGGATGCTCCCTCCCTCCTGGTCACTGGGCCTGGCCTAGTGGGGAAACTGCCCAAGCTTGCTGGCCTGGGAGCTGAGGGTATTTGGTGGATACCCAGAAGCTGGCTATCTAAGGGACCAGTGCCCAGATAAAGGAGGGGTTGGCAGAGGAGCTGGTACTTCCTAGGAGATGCGGGGCTGGGCCTGGCAGGACGTCCAGCTTCTGCCTGATGCTGCCTACCTGTTGGGACCAGGGTTCAGGGCCTGTCTTCTCTCTGGACCCTAGTCTCTCCAGCTGTAGATGAGGAGGTTGGACTCAATAGTTGCCAAGAACTCTTTAGTTCTGATGCTGTAGGATTCTAGGATGTCTGTATTAGTCACCTATTGCTGAGTAAAACATTATCACAAACTCAGTGACTGAAAACCACCATCTGACAATTACTATGGATCAGGCTCTGGGTGTGGCACAGCTGGGTTGTCTGTTCAGGGTCTCACCAGGCTGAATCAAGCTCTTAGCTGGACTGTGTTCCTTTGGGGAGGTTCAGGGTCTTCTTCTAAGTTCATTCAGGTGATTCGCAGAATCCAGTTCCTTGGGGTTGCCGGCCTGAGGTACATGTTACCTTGCTAGCTGTTGGCTAGGAGTCACTCTCAGCTCCTAGAGGCCACCTCAGGTCCCGGCCATCCTTCATATCTCTTTCCCTCGCCTCCCATGTCCAATGCTTCCCCTCTGGCTCCACCTTCAGAGTAGACCCAGAATCTGACACTCCTCACCCTCCACCACCTCAACCCCAGTCAGCTAGCTCCTGCATCTACTACGAGGACCATTGTAGCAGCCGCCTTGCTGGCCTCCCTGCTCTCTGCCCAACAGTGCATTCTCCATTTAGCAATCCAGGAGGCGGCTGTTAAAATACAAGCTCAATCCTGTCCCAGCTCTTGTTCAGAACCCTCCTACAGCTTCTCAAAGTAAAAGCCAATGCCTTCACCATGACCTCAGGGCCGGACAGTATCCAGCCCTGTCACACACTGACCTCACCTCCTACGCAGTCCTGTCCTGCTCACTCACTCTAATCCTGCCACATTGGCCTCCGTGCCGTTCTGCTGACACCCAATCCCCCAATTCCCTCTGCCTAGAACACTCTTCCCCACAGACACTCCCCTTGCCTCCATCTGGCTTCTGTTGAAATGTCACCTGGTAGGTAAAGCCTGCTCTCACCACCCTATTTAGGGGCACAGTACTCCCTTCTAATAAAATTACACATACTTTTATTAGACATAGTCCTCCCTTCTAATAAAATTACACATACTTCCTACTAGGCCCAGCAACTCCACTCCCAGGTATTTACCCAAGAGAAATGAAATATATATGCACACAGAGGTGTACATGAATGTTCATAGTGGGTTTATATGTAATAGCCAAAAAGTGGAAACCACCACCCAGATGACCATCAAAAGGTTGGATAAATAAACAACACAGAGAGCCATACCATGGGATGCAATTGAAAGGAACCAACAGGCGACAGCATGCATGAATCACGAATGCATTATGCCGAGTGAAAGAAGCCAGATTTCACTTGTAGGAAGTCCAGAAAAGACAAATTCAATCCACAGTGGAAGGAGACTGATCAGCAGCTCTCTAGATGGGTAGTGGGGTGGGCGCAAGAAATTGACTACAAAGGTACACGTGGGAGCTTTACAGGATGCGTGGAAATGTCCATACCTTGTCTGGAGTGGTGGGTACGCAGATGTATACAACTTCAACGCACTGAACCATACACCTGAAATGGGTTGATTTTATTGTATATCAATTCTACATCCCTAGAGAAGGAAATGGCAACCCACTCCAGTATTCTCACCTGAGAATTCCATGGACAGAGGAGCCTGGTGGGCTACAGTCCATGGGGTCTCAAAGAGTCAGACACAACTAAGCAACTAACACAATTCTACACCAGTAAAAATGGACAAACCCGAGAGCCCCACTCCCTTCCCCTGCTTCTTCTTCCTCCACAGAACTTTCACTCCCTGGGAGGTATTACCTGTCCCCACAGCAGAGGGCATGAGGTTTTTATTTGGTTTGTTCCCTGATAGGTCAGTGGTAAAGAATCCACCTGCCAATGCAGGAGATGCAGGTGTGATCCCTGGATAGGGAAGATCCCCTGGTGGAGGAGACAACAACCCACTCCAGTATTCTTGCCTGGAAAATCCCATGGACAGAGAAGCTTGGCAGGCTGCAGTCCATAGCAGCACATAATAGTTGGATGTGGCTGAGCACACATGCGCGCTGCTGTTTCTTTAGTGCCTAGGAGAGGATTTGTTACGTGTTGTTGTTATTGTTGTTTAGCCACTAAGTCATGCCCAACTCTTGGCCAACCCCAAACCCACCAGGCTCCTCTGTCCATGGGATTCTTCGGGCAAGAACTGGAGTGGGTTGCCATTTCCTTCTCCAGCTTGGCACATAGTAAGTTCTTAATGAATATTGGATGGGTGGATGAATTCAGTCCCTAAAGGCTCAGAGCTAGTTAATGGAGATGGTTGTTTTGGTGTCAATACACCCACCTAGACGTTGCAAGACAAACCCCAGACCAGCCCGGCCTGTGGGACTGTGGGAAGTGTTATCATTCCAAGGGGGGCCGCATCATCACTCAGGCACTTGGATGATGCCATTAACAGGGATGTGTCATGCCCACCACCAGGTGGTCTAGCCCAGAACCTGATGCCCATTGGCTGGGCTTTCCTGTGGGTGCTGTGCCTGTGGAAACCAAAATATTACTGTAGGGTGGAACCATAAAACCAAGCTGGGCAGAGCCAGAATTTGCCCTTGGTTACCTGCCGCAGGGGAGGTTGGGAGCCGACTGGGCCTACAAACCTGATGTCTGTCTGTCTCTTTCAGGTTTCTTGCCATCTACTATGTGTTACTTTATTTTAAATTTATTTTTATCTTTTCTGCATAGGTAATACATTCACAAGGTTCGACATTCAAACGGTACAAAGCGGAGGAAGTGAGTTCCCCCCTCACCGCTGGCTCCAGCCGGCCAGTATCCACAGGCCACCAGTGTGTCAGATTCCCCGTGTAGCTCTCCGGGGAGACTGAAGGCTGGTACCAGAGGGTTTGGGCACAGGGTTCATGGTCTCACAACTTGCTCTGCTCACAGAACCAGGTGCCCTGCCAGTCCACACCAGTGCCTGCAGGCCAGTTTTCCAGTGCCGTGTACACTGCTGGTGCAAGGCTAGACTGAGCTGATTTAACCACTTCTCATTAATGGACATTTTTAATTGTTTGCTATTACAAACTATGGTGTGATAAATACCTATAGCTTTTGTACGGGGTGTTTTTACATTTAAGTAATACTTTTATGTTTAAGGTATTTTTACAGTAAGCCTACCTGATGCAACTCATTGAAAAAGACCCTGACGCTGGGAAGGATTAAAGGCAGGAGGAGAAGGGGACAGCAAAGGATGAGAGAGTTGGATCCATCAGCTACTCAATGGACATGAATTTGAGCAAACTCCAGGAGACAGCAAAGGACAGGAAAGCCTGGGGTGCTACAGTCCACGGGGTCATAAGGAGTCGGACACTACTAAGCAACTGAACAACAACAACATTAAGCTCACATTTAAATCGCAAGAGAATAACATACTAAACGTTTCTGAGGTCTCATTTTTCATGAGAACCCAGAAGCTTTGGGCCCAACGAACTCCCGTTCTCAGGGAGGAGGCAAGGCTGGGCGTGACCTGTGTCTCACCAGTAACTGCACTAGGTCCTGGCTATGTAACTTCCAATGAGACAGCTGTCCTCTCTGAGGCTTTATGTTCCCCCTGGTAATGCAGCTACCCTGCAGAGTGAAATTAGACACAGACCAAGGAAGAGTTTTGCAAGCTGCAAAGGCTGCAGGCATGTAGGGGATTAAGGGATTTACCTTGCCAATAGAGACTGATAAAGGAGAGGGGAGTAGGGAGGGAAGTGGGGGGCATCCAACCAGCGCAGTTTGCCCTTAAGAACCTCCCAGGGCTGCCTGGCCCAGCTGTCAGGAGGGCCTGATTCCAGCCCAACGCCAGGCTGGCAGGCTCCAGACAGAGCCCCCTGGCTCCAGCTGAATGCCATAGTGAGCGTAGGGGGCCAACCCTGGGGGCTGGGCTAGGCTATTTTCATCCCTAGAAAGGCCAGGGAGAGAGCTCCAGCTCCCTTTCTCCCCAACAAGCCCTAACCCTCGATAGCCTGGAGTCTTCCTTTCCAAACCCAGAACCAACCTAGAGGCCACAAATACCTCACAGCACAGCTAGGGAAACCAGGAACCAAAAGGTGATTGGTTTATCTAGCTCACCCAGCTGGGGGCTTTAAAGCCAGACCTCCTACTATTCAGAAGTCAGTTCTTTCCAGCATGCCATTCACTTACTTGTTTTCACTTATTTCTTCATCCAACAAATGGCTATGAGATACCGCCTATTCCCCAGGGGATGGGGACTGAGCCTAGACAAAGCAAACCCCCCTGCCTCATGGAACTGCATTCTAGTGAGAGACACACACAAGAAACATAATGCAGCCTTTGTTTACTGTAAGTGGTGATAGGAGGTGGAAGGTAGGAGTATTTTTCTAGCAAGGAAAATAAACCAGGGTAGAGAACTAATAGTTATTGGAAGCTGATGGTTTAGCAGGCAAAGGGCAGTGAGCAGGTGGGTCAGAGAAGGCCTCTCTGAGAAGGTGACATGTGGGCACAGACCTGAATGAAGAGAGGGAGTGAGTCATGTGAATATCTGGGGTAGGATAGATACTGGCAGTGGAAATAGCAAGTACAAAGGCCCTGGGGTAGAAATGTGTCTAGTGTGTTTCTGGAATATCAAGGAGGCAGCAGGCTGTGTCAGGGTAGGTAAAGGGGAGGAGGAGGAGGAACAGGGATCCTGGTCATGAGGGCTTGCAGAATACTGTTAGAACTTTGGTGTTTTTTGTTGCTGTTGTTGTTTTTCTTTTTCAGGATGCCTGGCAAGATGGGCCCTCACATTGTTCAAAAGCTCTGATAGCCTCACACAGTCAGGCCCTTAAGTTTCCGGTTCAGCCTCACCTACCCTCTTTGTTCCAATAATCTGCTCCTCCCACCACAGGACCTTTGCATAGGCCGGTCCATCATTCTGGAATCCTTTTCCACTCCTAGGACCACCTCTCCTGGTTAACTTCTACTTATCCTTCACACCTCAGCTCAAATATCGCAGGCTTTCCAGACCTCCTTGGTCAGGTCAGGAACCTCTCCTTCCTTTAGGATGTAATCTTGGTGATCATAAAATTATTGAGATGATCAAAGAGTATCTAGACCAAGTCTCCCAAGGGAGGTGTTTGGTTCATTTTGTTTGCTACAATCTCTCCAGGGTGTGCCTAGGACTTGGTATGCAGTAGACCTGAATAAATATGTATTGTATGAACACATGAGTGGAACAAGCACTTACAAAGACCATAGCACGTCATTCAGTTTTATCCAGTTTACAGAGCTCAGAGAGGTGAGGCAACTTGGCTAAGATCAGACAACAGGTGGTAGCACCAAAAAGTCCAAGTTTTTCTGATTTCAAAGCTGGGGAATTTCCCCAACACTTTACCTAACATACACACATGTGTGTGTGTGTTAGTCGCTCAGTCATATCCGACTCTTTGTGACCCCATGGACTGTAGCCTCCTGGGCTCCTCTGTCCATGGAATTCTCCAGGAAAGCATACTGGAGTGGGTTGCCCTTCCTTTCTCCAGGGGGTCTTCCCAATCCAATGATTGAACCCAGGTCTCCTGCATTACAGGCATATTCTTTACTGTCTCAGCCACCAGGGAAGCCCATCCAGCACACATAGACTGTGATAAACTGAAAACTGACTGCAAAAATTCCTCCATGCCTGTACTCATACCCTTTGCAATACGACTAAGAGATGGAGTCTATTTCTCTACCACTTAAATCTGACTTGACCACGTCAATTTGGCCAATGGAACATTAGTAATCATGACCCAATAAGAGGCTTTAAAGAACACTCGTGCAATGGGGCTGAACACAAAACCTTAAGATCATCATGTGAATGAGCCCACGCTAGCCTCATGGAGGTGAACTGAAGCACCCTAGTAAACAGCTTGCCAACTGCGAGATATGTGAGCAAGGCCCTCCAAGACCACCCAGCCCCAGCTTATTGCAGCTATGTGAGTGAGCCTAAGTAAGATCAGAACTGCCCAGCTGAGCCCACACCAGATTTCCAGTTCACAGAATCATGAACTAATAATTTGTTGTTTAGGGTCTAGGGTGGCCTGTTACACAGCAGGGCTTCCTGATGTGAACACAATCACTAGTGAACATACACCTAGTGAACACACACTGTCAATGTCTATACACACAAGTACATGCACATAAATGCACACAGATAAGCTTTCATAGCAATTTGTTTGCACCCACATAAACACTCACATGCCCCTACAGGTCTCACACACACACACACAGCCATCATCTAACCCCACACACACTCTCCTGGCTGCCAATGTAATGTAATGCGCAGTATAAATGCCAATCTGGGAACAGATGGGTCGACACTGCCCAAGCTCTATGTTGCTGGCACTGCCCAGTATGGTTCCAAGGTGAATAGAAGTAGACTTTGGTTAAATGAATAAATGAATAAAGCCAAGGGCACAGGACAAGCCAGAGGTTGGCAGCAGTGAGCAGACATGCTCAATGGATGAATGGAGAGGCCTTTTATTCCTCTTAGAGACCCACGTGAGTAGGGACAGAAAGTGGATGCTCACAAGTGCTTATTTTACAAATTGTATTTGTGCTTAAAATTGTATTTTAAAAAAATTGGTTCCGTTGTTGTTTTTAAAGGGCTGTGAGAATTGTTATAAAGCCCTTGGAGGGCTTCAGGAAGAAAACTGGAACCAATAAATAATCCTCTTGGTGTAACTATGGGGAAATTGAAGATGTCCGAGAATCAAATATGAGTAAAAAGGAAACTAAGCAAATGAAAACCAAAGCAGGTAATAACTCCAGGAAGAAAAGAGTTGCACACACACACAAAAAAAGGAAATCTAACTGTAATATGCAACTTGGCAAGAAAATATTTATATGGTCACAATATAAATATTAATCATTTAATGAAAAATTGTGATGAATGTTGATTTTGAAAGAAAAGTGGGTAAGAAAAGTTGTCTTCCTTGATAATAATAACTACAAAAAGAAACAGGTTTGACCCTTTACTGGGTGATATGCCTTATTCTAGGCACTTCACATGCTGAATCCTCATAATAGTCCAATATCTTCAATATTCTTACTACTCATTTTACAAATGAGGAAACTAAGGCACCAGGTAGTTAAGTCTTGAGGTGGTTAAGTCTAAGTTAAGAGGACTTGCAGGTCATCTGGCCAGCAGAGGAAAGGGCTAGAACTCAAACACAGACAGTCAGGCTGCAGAAGCCACACTCTGGGGACATCAGACCTAAAAGTCAACATTTGCCTAAAATTCATCAAGAAAATGGCAGGAAAAGAATGTTATTTAGAAATATGGAGGAAAATGTCAGAAGAAATAGTTTAAAAAGTTGAATGTGTTTACTTTGGGGAGCAGGGTTGCGAGTGGGAAGGGAAGAGCAAGAGAATGTTGTTTTTAGTAATATTTAATTTACATAGAATCATATACATCCATGAGCAGGGGACAAGAACTGACTGGGATGGAATGTGAGGGAATTGTTCATGGCTCTGTGTTCTGATTGGGGTTTTGGGTACAGTGTGTACTTGTCTAAATTCGGCAAATGGTACTTTTAAGATCTATGCATTTCACTGTATATAAATTTTACCCCCCACCCTCAAGAATAACCATAAACAAATATTTAATGTGAAACTCTAGTTGATTATATTGGAGAAGGCAATGGCACCCGACTCCAGCACTCTTGCCTGGAAAATCCCATGGACGGAGGAGCCTTGTAGGCTGCAGTCCATGGGGTGGCTGGGAGTCAGACACGACTGAGCGACTTCTCTTTGACCTTTCACTTTCCTGCATTGGAGAAGGAAATGGCAACCCACTCCAGTGTTCTTGCCTGGAGAATCCCAGGGACAGGGGAGCCTGGTGGGCTGCCATCTATGGGGTCACACAGAGTCGGACACAACTGAAGCGACTTAGCAGCAACAGCAGCAGCAGTTGATTATATACACGCTGAAGTGTCTTTGAGGGGAAGGGTACTGACACTTGCAGTTTACTTTGAAAAGTTTCCAAAAATCCAATTGTCTTACTGGATGGATAGAGGAATAGATAGATGCCTGATAGAGCAAATATAGCAAAATATTAACAACTGTGTATCTAGTAGGTGATATATGTATTCACTGAATAATTCTATCAAATTTTAAGTTTGAACATTTTAATAAAATTTGGGGGGAAATATATAAATGTATCATCTGAAAAATAATATTAATTTTTTTTAAAACCTGGATGGGGCTTCTGTCTTGGGCCAGGATGGATCTGCAGACTCCCCTGGACACCGGATGTCAGACAGGATGGGGGTCTCCCTCCCCCCGGCCCCTTTCAGCAACTCATTAGCAAAGGCAGAACCATTTCATCAGGGCAGGGACAATACCCTCTCACTATATCCCTTCCTCTGTCAAGATAAACTGAGGTCCTGCAGGTGGGGATGGGTACTTTCCCAGGGGGCCCATCACACCTTCATGACAGAAGTGAGCAGCCAGGTTGCCACTCTCCCAAGCCCGTGTGTATAATTAGCTGGTGAGAAATAGATCAGGGAGCAAATCTCATCTTTGCCTAATTAGGGGCTAGGCAGCTGGGGCCAGTCTGGTCTGGGGAAGCTGCTATGGAGGCCCAGCAGCCCCAGGGGACAAGGCAGCAGCTGCAGGCCCTCACAACGGCTGAAACACAGTGGCTGCCAATCACTGCCCCTCACACTCCAACTGGAGGCGAAACAATAGAGGGCCTGTTTCTGTGGATCCCCAAGGCTTGGTAGGCTGGGGGTAAGGGGAATGGCAGAAGCCGTTAGACTCTCCATCCACAGAATCCTGGCCGAGGGGAACCCCTGTCAGAGAAGTCAAGGCTCAACCTGTCTCACCTTCTTCATTTCCAAGAATCCCTCCCTGCTCTCTTGCATCAGACTCTCCCAATGCCCCTCTTGGCTCCCCATCATAGCTTCTAAAAACAGCTCTGGTCTTAGGGCAGAAGTCCCTGAGTGCATTTGTTCCAAATTATATGACTAGTTTCTACTTAACGGCTCCTTCCCTCCCCTGAGACCTGGAGGGGCTCATGGCTGTCTTGCCAACTGCTAGGCATCCAGTAGATGTTCAATAGTGACTAGGAGGAAAGGCTGCCAGGATGGGGAAGAGAGGTGAGGCATGTGTCAGGAGAATTGAGGAGCCAGAGAGCCGGTGACTGGGAGGCCTAGGAGGCTAGGATGTGACCCCAGGCTGGAGTGCAGACCCACTCTGTGACAGCCCAAAAGCCACTACCCCCTCCCTGCTCTAAGACAAGAGGTGATCTTCTCAGGTGACCCTCAAAAAGTCACCTTGAGGATTCAGTGACAGGTTTAGTATGAATGGTCTGAGTCTAGCACTTAAACTTCCTCCAGGAACAAGGGGTCTCCCAGATCATCACCAGCAGTCCTGTGACCCAAACCTTGATTTCTTCACATGTAAAATGCAACCAACGCTCCCTCCTTGTGTTTCTAGAGAACTGACAGCTCATGGCAAGGGGCAACCCTTAGCACAGAATTGAGGCTGAGTTGCCTTGGAGGTAAAGGTTTTGACACCTCAAAAGATACCACCTCTGCAGAGCTGACACAGATTATCAGCCCAACCCCATCACTCCTTTAACATGGGGATGGGAGGGTGGGGGAGCCAGCTCCTGCATTGCCAAACCTGCTGCACTGCCAAATCTAGCCTGTGCCTCAGTCTTCCGATCTGTATCATGAGGGGTGAACTCCCCTCAATGATTTGAACACCATCCTCTTCTACAACCTGATTTCCCCCATTTGGGGAATGGCTCAAGCCCAGTCAAGTCCCCTGGGGACTGGTGGTGGACTGTCAGACAGACAGCTGGGCTGACCTGCATGTTTGTCAACAGTCCAGCGGAAATCTCCTCTTTATGCTTAAAATAAAACCTACATCAAACCTGTCACTAAGGGCCCCCATTAGAGCTTCCTGTTCCTGAGTGCTGTAGCCCAGGCAGCAAGTAGGAGAGGAAGTGCATCCCAGCCCTGCCCCCCTCCCTCAGGAAAGCAGGGATGCAGAGCTCATCCAGGTTCTCACCCTTTATGTGCCCGGCCCTAGTTGCTCCATCAGCCAAGGGTGGGGTCTCCTAGCAGGTAACTAACCTGGAGGGAGACAGGAAGGAGCTGAGATCTCAAACCCCAGTGCCAGCCACCTCCTTCCCTTTCCCCAAGTCCAAATAAGACCATGCTGCCAACTCATCCACCAAGGCCCAAAGAGGGAGACTGGCCTGACCAGGGTCACTCAGAGTTAGAGGCAAGGCCACTCATTTTTCTCTATCCATCTCAAGTCCTGCTTCCTCTTAGAATTCCACTTCCAATCTATGGACTGTGTGATCTCAAGTTCAGCGTTTGCCCTCTCTGAGCTTCCTGCCCTCTTGGGAACTGGGCTGGGATGGGAAAGGGCACATAACTTATGGTTGAGGAGGGTCCATATACCTGTCAGCCTTTCCCTGCAGGTCCCCTTCCCAGTGCTCTTCCCAGTTCTATCCCAAATTCTGTGAAGAAGGCCCATCAGCGAGCCTCCCAGAGGGCTTTTGAGGATGCCCTGTGAGGCAAGTCTCAGGCCAGGCCAGCAGCCACTGAACTCATGTTCCCCCAGATCCTGGGGTGGACAATCACTGACTTTTGAAGGCCCCATTTCAAGACTTTCCACCTTCCCCCTTGTAAACACAGAAGAATCTGATGACCCAGCCTTTGAAAAACAAGCATTTGTGTTTATTAACCAAAAGGAGGGAAGTCAGAGCAGTGCAGACTCCTACCAGTCCCTTCTGTAGTCTACCCACCTAGGCCCAGGCTGCCAAGGCCACTCTTCCCTGCCCCACCCCAGGGTGAGTTCCCAGGTAACCAAGGCCCATGGGCTAAAGAAGAGGAAGTCAGCAAAGGACAGAGGCCAAGGAAGGAAGAAAGAAACAGAGCTGCTGGGTAGACAGTTCTGGTGAGATCCCCTGGCCCTCCACTCTCAGTAGGGGGGTTAAGTGCCCCAAATCCAAACCCACGAGCAGGGGACATTCATGTCAAAACCCGACATGTGAGGGCCAGGCAGTGGTCCAAGGTCAAGAGCCAGCTCTCTTCAAGTCAGTCCTTGCCAGATGGGTGCTCTGAGCCTTTGCCTCCACAGCAAGTTCACACAAGGCAGCAGCCTTGGGTCTGCTCCAAGCCAGGGAATGGGTGCAGGAGAGGTCAAGAGGCCAAAAGCCTAAGATCCCGACTCCAGTGGACACCTAGCATTCAGCTGCTGGAGTCTCCCGTGCCTGCCGCAACCCATATAGCCATTTGATTACGCGGGCGTTGCGCTCTATCACTGACACGCCATAGGGTACACGCTCCCGCGCCCGCTCCTCGACAGAGCTCCTCTGACAGGTGACAGAGCTGCGGCGGGAGCAGCCCCCTCGGAGCTGGCTGGCCCGGCACTGGGCCCCGCCAGCGACACGATGTCTGAGCTGGCCCGCGCTAGGTGGGCCACACCCAATCCCCGCGCCTCCTCCGGGTCCAGGCCACAGAAGTTAAAGAATCGTTCCAGGTCAGCTGCTGCCCGTGAGAAGCGCTCACTCAGGTCCGACTTGGAGCGTTGCAAACCTGGGGGCCGGACTGGGCTAGAGGCAGCGGCAGGGCCTGGGGATGGGCAGGGCTGGACAGGTGACCCCGGCAGGGGCAGGACATCCACTCGTCGGACTGCAGCAATACTCGGTGGTGGGCGTGGAGGCGTGGCCGGGGGAGGCTGCCTGGCCCCCTCAGCCCGTCCAGGGGTACGGCTGGCCTCGGCAGGGGACACAGGACTATCACACAAGTTGATGAGGTTGCTAAGGATGTCCAAGTCCAGCTGGGGCCGGCGGCCGGGACCAGGCAGGGCTCGGCGACTAGGTGTGAGCACGGTGCGGCAAGTTCCAGGGCTGAAGAGGGGCTGTGTACACAGCAGGGGCTGCACAGGCTCCTGACGAGTGTTGGCCACATGCAGGCTCTTGACGTACTTGGCCTTGTCGGCCTCCAGGCGTTCGACAGCACTAGGTTTCCGGGCTCCACCGTCCGCTGGCCGCCGGAGCAGGTAGCCAGGAACCTTGGTCCGTAGGCGGATAGGTAGAGCAGGGGTGTCCCGGGCTCCCGGAGTCAGCGTGTCCACAGGCATGGCTGTTACATTCCCCGAGGGCTTCTGTCTGAGGAGACTAGAGAAATGAGAAGACAGAGATCCAAGCAGAAAGCTGGCAGCTGGACTCCACAACGGCTGCAGGAGTGGAAAGAAAGCGACAGATCCTACTCAGACAAAGGCTCAGCAAAGACCGAGAGACCGAAGATGCCTTCCCTATTAAAAGATAAAAGCCACGCCTCTGATTCACAGGGAGCCAATCAGCAGGCAGAAAGCCCGGCCTGTGGCCCCACCCACTCCCCCTCCTTCGAGGAGGGCCCGGCCCAGCTGAAGCAGAAAAAAAAAGATACCAAAGAAGACAGACACGGGCTGCCTGGGCATAAAGGATGGGGATGGCATATTTTAAAGGAAGCAAAGTAGGCTCCAGGCTGAGTGCTGGACATCAGCCAGCTCAACCTCAGTGGGTCCTCTTCTCAACTCCATTTTGCACTTGGGGAAACTGAAGCCCAGGGAGGCAAGCTTGAGGAAGCTAATTCAACAAGTTGGTGGCTGTCCCTTGCCTCCCTTGTCCCTCTGCCGTGCAGGGGTCTTGGGGTTGAGTGGCCAAGAAAAAGGGCTCTCCACACCCCACCTGCAATGCCCACAGGAAGCCTGGAACCACCTCCACCCCACACTCACCTAGGCAGGAAGCTGCCCTGTGCCATCCACCCGCCTGGACATGCCAGGCCCCAGGCACAGCAGCAGAGCTTGTGGAGGAGGAGCGCAGAAAGTCCCTACCCCACCCCTGCCCCAGTGGAGTCCAGACACCCATTAGCTTCCAGTATGAAATTCCAATGCCAGGCCCACGGTGATCCATGGATGCCTGTCAGGTGGAAACATCAGCCCTGAGCTATGCGGCCCCAGGAGAAGCTGGAAATGCCCAAGATCACAGCCCTGCTCAGGAGTATCCAGCCAACTCTGCATCTGTCAACAGCAGTAGTATGGACACCCACGGGCAGGAGGGCCTACATCTGGAGGCACGAGTCTCCACATGATCACCTAAGCATCAGGGCCAGTTCCCTGGCCGTCAGGCCACCCCTGTCCCTTTTTCCAAGGAAGAAGGGCTAGAGTCCCAAAGTGCTCCCCGAAGTCCCCTGGAGATGGGCCGGAAGAAAACCCATAGACCAAGTCCTGAACCTTTTCATGTATAAAATGGGAGAAAGGGACTCCATCAAGATGATCTTCAAGAGGACCTTCAGGCCATCTAAACCAATATTGTCTAATTCAATAGCCACTAGCCACATATGGCTACTCAGCCTTAACTTTAAATTTATAGTAAATATAATTCAGTTCCTGAATCACATTGGTCATATTTTAAGTGCTCGATAGTCATATGTGGCCAGTGGTCACTCTACTAGACAGCACGGATTGAAGCATTTCCATCTGCAGCAAAAAGCTATACTGGACAGCCCCACCTCAACATCCAGAATGCCATGAGGGAAGAGTCTGGACTGGGGAGGGAAGAGAGGAATCTGTCTTCTAGACATCTGACATCATCCTCTCCTGTAATCTCAAAACAAGTCTGTGACACAGGTCTCTGTCATCCCATTTTTACAGATGGAGAAACTGAGACTCAAAGAAGTTTCCAGAGCCAGTAAGTAAGACACAAAGTCATATGAAGCCTAATTCACTCAAGAGTAGTTTTACTCATTATTATTCACATTCTCCTAAAACAGCTGGGTGGGAGGGCAGCAAGGAAGGGTCTGTTTTATTCCCCTCTCTCAGTTTCAAGATACTGCTCTTTACGCACAACCAACAGTCAATGGATTTTTACTAAGATAAAATACCTGTGAGGGCCAAATATAAGTAGGGAGACCAGGGATAATTAGAGAGGTGTCACACCCACCCTACTGTAGGCATATAGTCTAAGATGGTAGGTATAGAATGTTCTAGGAAGCTGGGAATCCAGAGTGCATGGAAACTCTAGATTGTTAGTCTATTTTATAATATTAAAAACTGCACGGACAGGGCAAACAAAATGCCTGCAAACGTATCTGAGCCCCTCCCCTCCCGCCCGAGTTTGAGACCTCTGCAACCAAGTTGACAACAGAAACTTGGGGGCTGTTGGCCCAGAGGCAGAGCTGCTCCAGAGGTAGAAGGGATGAAGTAGGTGGGAGAAGAAGGCTGCCCCGACTCAAGACCAACCCCTAAGGAGACCTCAGGAGGGAAGGGTCATAAGAAAGGTAGCCATGCCAAGCCCTGTCAAGGTAGGTAGGCTCTGCCCCACCCCCCCGGCCGCCACCTCCCAAACCAGTCCAACCCGTTGGTGGCATGAGTTCCCTCCCGGGCATCATCGGGGAAACAGAGGGAGGAAGGAGGTCAAATGGGCAGGGCTAGGGCATAAGTTCTGCGACCCCCACTCGGCTCGGGCTTCCAACGCCTCCAGCGGACCAGGCGCCCCAGGGGCTCTTCTGGCCGGACCAGGGCAGATTCTAGGAGCCAAGCTTGGCTATGGGGCCGCTGGCCAGCTCGCACAGAACTCGCCAACTCGCCCGCTGTGCGCCTTTCGCAAGCCGCTGCACCTCTTCCAGACTTGGGGTTTCCTTATCCGTGAAATGTTGTTAAAAATAGACCTTCCTCATCCTCCAGGTCACCGTGAGGATGGAGAGACAAAAAACAAGTCGAGCACTTTCGTTCACTGCATGAACTGGGCTCCTTGTTTCTATTACGGAATTGGACCCGACTCCTGAGACCGCTCCTCTCGCTGGGGTCTCTAAGCCTTCTCCAGAAGGGTCTGTCTGAGCCTAAGCCGCGGACAAAGGTTAATCCGTGAACAAGACTCATTCCACAGGCGGGTGAAGCCCAAAGTGCTGCGGCTCCTCCGAGTTGAAGCCAGGGTCCCGGTCCCCAGGTGGGGCTCGTGCTTTCTCTGAGGCCTCCTCTCATCACCCAACGCCCCACCCACGGATTTCAAACACCCACAAACGACCCCACATACGCCGGCCCCAGGCCCTTCTCCTTAGCATCCTCGGGCATGTAGCCTCACTACCCTCCCTCCCCAGCGGCTTCCCGGGCATTAGACTCAGGAGGCCGCGGGGGGCGGAGTGGGTAGGGTCGTACGGGAGCCCGGATCTCCGGTCTAGCTTCTGCCCTTGCCCTCCCTAGTCGAGGGCAATCTTGGGGACTCCTAGCGGCAGAGGAGGCCCAGAGCCCGGCGGCACGCTGTGTGACTCCAGTCTGCTAGCCGCCCCTCTCCGAGCTCGGGTAGACCCTGCTCTTAAATGAGAGCAGACGGCATGATTCCTACAGCCTCGTCCAGATCTGAAGGTGAGTTTCGGCCCGGTCCCCGCGTACCCAAGGAGGAGGGAGAGGTGCCCGGGCAGCCCCGACCCCGGCCGGGCGCCCAGGACCCGGTCCGCACATACCTGGCTGCGTCCAGGCCGCCGCTCTACGCTCTCCAGCCCGGCCCACCTGGGCTCAGGTAACACAACGTTTGCGCAACTTCCGGCGGCCGGCCCCCGGCAAGTGAACCCGCCCGCCCAGGAATTACTCGAAAAGGGAGAAGGAAAACCAGGCAGCGGGTCGGAACTGAGCCCAGGCTTGCTGTCGACCAACTCGGCGCCGTGACCTGGTCTCAGACGCCCTGCCTACCCCAGGAAGCCCTTCCGCGAGCGGGGCCCGCCCATCCCCAGCTGCTCTGGCCCACATGTGGGACCCAGTAGGGTAAGGGCTCCCATCTTGCAAATGGAAAAGCTGAGTCCCCCTTGTCACTGCCACAATGATCGCCCGTTAATACATTAACTTCTCCTGGTGTTAATTAACCCATTTTAATCTTCCCAACAATCCCTATGAAGGGAGCTCTATTATTATCCCCATTTGACTAATGGAAAACTGAGGCTGGGACAGGCTGAGTCAGTTGCCAAAGTCACCCTGAAAAGTCCAACTTGGGCTCTTTCTCCTCAGACCAAACCTTAATTAACACCACCCCCTTTTCTGGCTGTGTGTCCCTTGGTGGGTTGCTGAACCTCTCTGGTCTTCCATTCTGTCTAAAGCAGAGTCCCAGCTTCCAGGCCAGGTCAGTGTGAGTTCTTAGAGCTTGAGAGTGCCTACTGAAGCTTTGAGCAAGCTGTAAACATTAGTAATTGACAGCAATAATAGCTAATAATAACTAGAATTTCAGATTGCCAGACACGGTCCTTGTTTAAATCTCTATACTACCCTGAGAGGGAGAAGCTATTTGATCCCCATTTTACAGATGAAGAGACAGTAGTAGCCCTTCCAGAAGGAACCCCTGGGAGGGAAGTGACCATCTCTTCGGCCACCAAGCTCTATTACATCACTCGAGGTGGCACATTCGATGAAGCCAGTTTTCACTGGGATCCTGCGGTCCAAAGAAGGAAGTGAGCACTGGCCTCAGACATGAGCCCCAAGGAAGTGAAAGAGGACCCAGTTCCATGTCTGTGCCTGGTGGGGGCTGCACTAGCATTGGGGTGGAGGGCACAAGGGGATAGGAACTGATTCAAGGAACAACTGTCTTCCACCTGGGAGTGAATCAGCTCTGAGACCTCTTCCAGCCCCTGGGTCCTGATTTTAGGAGGATAAGGGAGGTGACAAGACCATCATTGTCCACAGCAGACTGTTGGGTCCCTTCCTAACCCTCTACTAAGGCAACAGTGGGGAAGAAAGCTGTGCTCAGTTAGGCTCCAACAGCAGTAAAAGCAAGGCAATGATGACAAGTTTTATAAAACAGGTAAGGACTTTTCCAAGTGCTTTCTTTGTACCTGGCATTTGTTCTAAGCTCTTTCTAGGTATCAACTCATTTATTAATCCTCACACGTACACTGTAAGGTGGGTACTACTATTATGACCATTTTATAGTTGAGAAAACCAAGGCATGGAGAGTGAGGCCACATGTCTGAGGTCACATGGCTAATAAGTGGCAGAGCCAGAACTTGAACCCAGGCCTGGGTCTGGTGGGCAGGGGTGAGGAGATAGTCCCCAGTCTCCTGCTAGTCTTTGGCCACTCACCAGGGGACTCTTAGGGAATCTCTAGCCTCCCTCTCTGGGCCCCAGAGAGAGAAGTCAACTTGGCTATGGTTCTGGACCTGTTTCCTCAGCTATGAGGGCAGAAATGGCAATGTTATCCCAACAGAAATCAGATGTCATCACAGCTCTGCTTAAATCACCCCAGCCCCAGCCCCTGAGACTCCCTATCACCTGAGAACAAAATCCGAACTCCCCAATTGGCCCTCCTCTCAGTCCTCCTCCTCTCCAGCCTTCCCTGCTCCAGCCTCTGAGTCCTCCCTGCTGTTCCTGAGCACATCAAGGTTTCTCCTGCCTCAGGGCCTTTGCACCATCCTTTCTCTGCCTGGAACCTTCCATTTTCACTTCCTCAGAGAGGTTTCCCTGACCACCCTGGGGCTCCTGCCAACTCTCTCCTGCCAGTTAGTTCCCTTCCAAGCATTCATCACACCCTGTCATTTTAGATATTTCACTACTACCTGAAAGTCCCTTGAACAGCGTGGAGATCAAACCAATCAATCTTAAGGGAAATCAACCCTGAATACTCATTGGAGGGACTGATGCTGAAGTTGAAGCTCCAGTATTTTGGTCATCTGATGCAAACAGCCAACTCACTGGAAAAGTCCTTGGTGCTGGGAAAGACTGAAGGCAGAAGAAGATGTCAGAGGATGAGATGGTTGGATGGCATCATCAATGCAATGGACATGAACTTGGGCAAACTTTGGGAGATGATGAGGGACAGAGAGGCCTGGCATGCTGCAGTCCATAGGGTCACAAAGAGTTGGACACGACTGGGCGACTGAACATCAACAACAATCACCTGTTTCCTGTCTCTCCCATGGGCTAAGAACTCCATCCTCCAGGGACAAAGCACAAAAGGGGACAACACAGACCAAGTGGCCAGGCCACCTGAAAGACCAAGGCCCCTCAGCACCAAGCCTCCTCCCAACCCGCTACTCTGCCCAGGCAGTCCCACTCCTGCTCCAGCCTCCAGGAGCCCCTACTCATGCTGGGCTCCAGACATTTCTAACTGAATCCTATTTTCCCTCCTAAGATGCCACATCCAAGTTTCTGCACACACTGCGTCCTTTGCTGGCAGTGCCCTTTTCCACTCCCTCTCCCTGGCCACCCCTGTAGCCTGGATTCTAGGACTAGCCTGACTGAGTTCAAATCTCAACTCCACCAGTGATCAGCTATAAAACTTGGGTAAGATACTTAACTTCTCCATGCCTTGGTTTCCCCAACTGTAAAACAGGATGCCTAACAGTGCCTCCCTCCCAGCATGAGGCCCCTGCTTGACAAATGCCACCAAAATGTGAGCTGTGATAACTCTTCAACCAAATAGATGCTCCAGTGCCCAGCTCCCCTATAAGGCCTTCATCAGCCCAGACAGAACGTTGACCACTTCTCTCAGAGGTTACAAATCTAAGAATGCGGTCACTTGAATAGATATTTCTCCAAAGAAGGTACACAAGTGGCCAGTAAGCACAAGAAAAGATGCTCAGCATCGCTTATGATTAGGGAAATCCAAACCAAAACCAAAAAGAGATACCATACCACACCCATAAGATAGCCATTATCAGTCAAACAAAAACAGAAAATAATAAATGTGGATGGAGAATGAGGCGAAATTAGAAACTTTGTGCACTGTTGGGTTATAAAATGGTACAGCCACTATGGAAAGAGTATGGCAGTTAAGCAAAAAATTTTAATAGACTTACTATGGAATCCAGCAAACCTACTTCAGGTATATGACCAAAAGAACCAAAGGCAGGGACTTGAACAGATACTTGTACATCAGTGTTTCAGTTCATTTCAGTCGCTCAGTCCTGTCTGACTCTTTGCAACCCCATGAATCGCAGCACACCAGGCCTCCCTGTCCATCACCAACTCCAGGAGTTTACTCAGACTCACATCCATCGAGTCAGTGATGCCATCCAGCCATCTCATCCTCTGTCGTCCCCTTCTCCTCCTGCCCCCAATCCCTCCCAGCATCAGAGTCTTTTCCAATGAGTCAACTCTTCACATGAGGTGGCCAAAGTACTGGAGTTTCAGCTTTAGCATCAGTCCTTCCAAAGAAATCCCAGGGCTGATCTCCTTCAGAATGGACTGGTTGGATCTCCTTGCAGTCCAAGGGACTCTCAAGAGTCTTCTCCAACACCACAGTTCAAAAGCATCAATTCTTCGACGCTCAGCCTTCTTCACAGTCCAGCTCTCACATCCATACATGACCATAGGAAAAACCATAGACTTGACTAGATGGACTTTGTTGGCCAAGTAATGTCTCTGCTTTTGAATATGCTATCTAGGTTGGTCATAACTTTCCTTCCAAGGAGTAAGCGCCTTTTAATTTCATGGCTGCAGTCACCATCTGCAGTGATTTTGGAGCCCCCCAAAATAAAATCTGACACTGTTTCCACTGTTTCCCCATCTATTTCCCATGAAGTGATGGGACCGGATGCCATGATCTTCATTTTCTGAATGTTGAGCTTTAAGCCAATTTTTTCACTTTCCACTTTCACTTTCATCAAGAGGCATTTTAGTTGCTCTTTACTTTCTGCCTTAAGGGTGGTGTCATCTGCATATCTGAGGTTATTGATATTTCTCCCAGCAATCTTGATTCCAGTCCAGCGTTTCTCATGATGTACTCTGCATATAAGTTAAATAAGCAGGGTGACAATATACAGCCTTGACGTACTCCTTTTCCTATTTGGAACCAGTCTGTTGTTTCATGTCCAGTTCTAACTGTTGCTTCCTGAGCTGCATATAGATTTCTCAAGAGGCAGGTCAGGTGGTCTGGTATTCTCATCTCTTTCAGAATTTTCCACAGTTTATTGTGATCCACACAGTCAAAGGCCTTGGCATAGTCAAGAAAGCAGAAATAGATGTTTTTCTGGAACTCTCTTGCTTTTTCCATGATCCAGTGGATGTTGGCAATTTGATCTCTGGTTCCTCTGCCTTTTCTAAAACCAGTTTGAACATCAGGAAGTTCACAGTTCACGTATTGCTAAAGCCTGGCTTGGAGAATTTTGAGCATTACTTTACTAGCGTGTGAGATGAGTGCAATTGTGCGGTAGTTTGAGCATTCTTTGGCATTGCCTTTCTTTGGGATTGGAATGAAAACTGGCCTTTTCCAGTCCTGTGGCCACTGCTGAGTTTTCCAAATTTGCTGGCATATTGAGTGCAGCACTTTCACAGTATCATCTTTCAGGATTTGAAAGCGCTCAACTGGAATTCCATCACCTCCACTAGCTTTGTTCATAGTGATGCTTTCTAAGGCCCACTTGACTTCACAGTCCAGGATGTCTGGCTCTAGGTCAGGGATCACACCATCGTGATTATCTGGGTCAGGAAGATCTTTTTTGTACAGTTCTTCTGTGTATTCTTGCCACCTCTTCTTAATATCTTCTGCTTCTGTTAGGTCCATACCATTTCTGTCCTTTATCGAGTCTGTCTTTGCATGAAATGTTCCTTTGGTATCTTTGATTTTCTTGACGAGATCTCTAGTCTTTCCCATTCTGTTGTTTTCCTCTATTTCTTTGCATTGATCGCTGAAGGAGGCTTCTTATCTCTTCTTGCTATTCTTTGGAACTCTGCATTCGGATGCTTATATCTTTCCTTTTCTCCGTTGCTTTTGGCTTCTCTTCTTTTCACAGCTATTTGTAAGGTCTCCCCAGACAGCCATTTTGCTTTTTTGCATTTCTTTTCCATGGGGATGGTCTTGATCCCTGTCTTCTGTACAATGTCACGAACCTCAGTACATAGTTCACCAGGCACTCTATCTATCAGATCTAGGCCCTTAAATCTATTTCTCACTTCCACTGTATAATCATAAGGGATTTGATTTAGGTCATACCTGAATGGTCTAGTGGTTTTCCCTACTTTCTTCAATTTCAGTCTGAATTTGGTAATAAGGAGTTCATGGTCTAAGCCACAGTCAGCTCCTGCTCTTGTCTTTGTTGACTGTATAGAGCTTCTCAATTTAGCATCTTATAGCAGCATTATTCACAATAGCCAAAAGGTGGAAACAACCCAAGTGTCCCCTGACAGATAAATACTCAAAATGTGGGGTATGGTATATACACATAGTGGAATGTCATTTAGCCTTAAAAAGGAAGGAAATTCTGACACATGCTATACAATATGGATGAATCTTGAAGTCATTATGCTAAGTGAAATAAGCCAGTCACAAAAGAACAAATACTGCCTGATTCCACTTATATGAGGTTCCTCAAGTCGTCAGAATCATAGAGGCAGAAAGCAGAACGGTGACTGCCAGGGGCAGGAGAGAGAAGAGAACGAGGAGTTACTATTCACTGGTATGGCGTCTCCATTAGCAATGGTTCCACAACACTGTAATGAACGTAAAGCGACTAGACTGTATACTTAAAAATGATTCAAATGGTAAACTGCATTTTATTAATACATACATTAAAAAAGAATAAGAAGGTTTAGAGTCTGAAGCCAGACTCCTGGGATTCCAATTCCAGCTCTAGGTGCAAGTTATTAAACATCTCTTGTGCTCAGTTTCCCTTCATAGGGAGGAAATAACAGCAGTAAGGACCTTACATCATAGAATTGACAGAATTGAAGGAGTTCACATTTGTAAATTACTTAGCATACAGTAACGGATCAAGAGGTGTCAGAGATTTCTATTCTTTGCTGAGGGAGTAGGAGGTGTAGTTTCTGACGTTTATCATTTTTATGACATTGTGCACTTCCACCTCACCCCTCCCTTCCACCTGCTTCTCCTTTTCTTTAGCAGAAGTCCAGCCCAGACTTGGGTGGAGACAGAGAGGCCCTCTCCTGCCCCAGAGGGAGCCAGGAAGGCTCCAGGCAGCAGAGACTGCCAGGCAGCAGGACAGCCCAGCTCCACTTCAGCACAGCTGCCAGGGCCAGAGACACCCAGCTGGGCATCCTCCAGGCCCAAGCCAGGTCCCACACTATTTCTGGAGTTTTCCCAGACGTTCGTGCCCTGGCCTGCCTGCAGTCAGCCTTGCCCAGGGCAACCCTGCACAAATCTCAGGAAGGGAAAGGTAAACAGGCTGCAGGAGCGGTGTGGGTGCAGTTGCCTAAGGCAGCAGTCTCCCGTTTGGCCCACCAACCTCACACCTCCACCAACTCAGTCCTCTGGGCCTCAGGTCTGCACTTGAGGTTGCCAAATGAGGACAAAGGGACTTGCAGTGCAGACTAAGAGAGATACTGCACGCAAAGCCTTAGGGAAGGGCCTGGCACACAGGATGCGGAAGGTGGAGTTGGGACAGACCCACAACCAAGCCCACTTCCTGTCCCGGACTGCCCTCTGCCTGGGCCGAAGCTCACCATCATGGCTTCTTTTCTCAACGTAGAGATGTTAAGAACCTTGTCCAAAGTCACAAGAAAGTTAAAGACAGATCATAGACAGGGCAATGGTCTCATGATTAGATAAATAATCTATAATACACATATTTTTTTCAACCAGGTGATACATGTGCATGGCTTAAAATTCATACGCTATAAAGGAAATTAAAACAAGAAAAACACCTCCCTCCACTCCTAGCCCCAGCCACCCAGTTCCCCTCCCTGCAAGAATCATTATGATCAGATAGTTGTATGTCCTTCCAGGGAGATTTCAGGCACATACAAGCAACAATGGACATATATTCTTTCTATTTTTTTACACATAGCAACATGTTCTGTGCATTGTTTTCATCTTACTCTTTCCCTGAATAATATATGTTGTTCTTAATATGCGTTATTAGCATGTTATTAATTATGTTATTAATAAACTTAATAACATATGTTGTACTACATAAAGAGCCCATCAGTCCCAACCGATGGCCACTGAGCATGTGTCTGCTGCTGCTGCTGCTAAGCATGTGTCTAGTCTCTATTAAAAACCACGCTGTGGCCTCACTGCACCTGTATCATTCTGCCCAGAAGTGGGACAGCTAGGTCAGGGGGATGCATGTGTAATTGTGACAGAGATGAGGGACTGTGATCCATGGAGTTGATCTCCCACCAGCAGAACATACAACAAATGATCAATAAATGTTAGCATTAGTCATTTTGATTCCTAGGGCTTTGGGCACCTCTCAGTTTCACACTGGAGGCGATTACCTCATTTACCTCACTCTAGCCCCTCCCTGCATCACATTCCAGTCTGGGAAGATAATAAACTCGCTAATAAATGAAATTACAGGACATTGGATGGGGGTAAATGCTACTGAGAAAAACAAAATAGACAAGGCAGAACATATGACGTGAGTAAATAATTGCTGAAAGAATGAAGACTTGTTTTCTTTCCGAATTTCCAGAGCTCTTCTCCCTTTAAAGCCAGGAGACTGGTTTGGAGGAGAGAGGATAAATAATTCCCCTTTAAGAGATTCTAGACTCCCAGATGCTACAATTCTGAGTGTCTAGGATTCTAAGATGGAAGCCAGACAGATCGGGAACCAGCCCCAGAGTTGCCAAGTCTGACTATGTGGTTTTGGGCAAAGGGGCTTAACTTCTTAGAACTTCAGTTTGCCCACCTACAAAAGGAAACCAATAGCAACCAGCAGATGGGGAGGGGGTTCCGCAGGAGGCAAGGCCTGGTGTAGGTCAGATGCTCTACCAGGAGGAGTCCTGGGCCCAGGACCAACTCCAGTGTCTCTGGTGACTAGTGTCTTTGGTTGAGGACTGTGTCTACCCTTTTGCCCAACCCAGAGTAGATTTCCAAGAGTCCTACAGCAATTCCAGGGCCAAAGCATCTGCTGCCCACCTGGCACCTAGCTCAGAAATGTCAGTCCTGCCTAAACCAGAAATGTCAGTCCTGCTTGAACCACCCGTATCTTCTCTCTGAGAGGGAAAGCTCTGTAATTCAGAGCCCTGCAAGCAGAAAGATCTCAAGTGAGCCCTAAGTCCACCCCTGGCTTTCTGGAGAAATGAAGACAGATGGTGGGGAGAAGACCCCAGGCCGATGCTGGGGAGAGGCAGCCTGGAGCGGATCTGAAAGATCCGAATCAGATTCTCTGCCAGACTTCGTCTTTCTGAACCTCAGCGTTCTCATCTGTGAAATGGGGTACCCTCACCTCTCCACAGGTAGGACTCGGAGAGAACACGCACTGCAGGGGTGAATACAGCCCCCCTTAGACCCGGGTTCGCGCCCCGGACCACCCGTGCCCTCACAAGGCGCCTCACCTCGGCGACTCCCGCTCCTCCAGTGCGGGTCTTGAGGAGGCTGACAGCTCAGACACAGGCAGGCGGGGAACTGCCGCACCCAACACGGCTCGGGAGGCCCAAGCCCCACGTGAGGACCCGCGGGGGCCTCTTCGGAGCTGTGCTCCGCACCCGAGATAAGCCGGGGAACCTGACTGTCCCAAGGACCCAGCCAGAGCTGGGGGCACAGAGGGGAAGCGAAAGTCCCGGGGCGTAGGGGGAAGGGGAAATGAGTGCGTCGCTTCACCCCCTCCCCGACACCAGAATGGTTTGCCCCGGACATCCTGATTGGTTTCTCGCTTCCGTTCGAACTCCGCGCCGCCCGCGTTGCCAGGCAACGGCTTAGCTTCGGCCTGGCGTGGGAGCGCCAGGTCTTCCCGGTGGTCTCAGGTTCTTTGGGCAGCCTCTTTAGCTCAAGCGGCTAATTCTTTCTCTTGTTCACCCGGGACTTAGCTGATTCCTAGTCCTGACATCAGCTGACCGGTTATGTGAACCAGTGCAAGCCGGTTTCCCTCTCTATTCCCCTAACTGCTCAATGCTGAGCAAGTTAGTGTGAAGATGGGCATGCCCAGCAGTCCCGAAATTTACTAAGGATATAACCAAAGATGTAAGTGAAAATTAATATAGCCCTGCGTTATTTATCATGGCAAAATAATGAAAATAACTTAAGTGCTCAGTGAAAGGAGATTGGCTATATAAATCCATCCTGCGGAAGAACTGAATTTATTGAGTTTTTTTATACATACCAGAAGCTTTGCATGACAAAACTCTCATCACTGCTCATGGCATAACCCTCTGATAAGTACCTTTAAATGTCCTCACTGTTTGATGAGGAATATTATATAGTCATTAAAAATGATGTGATTAAAATACATTTAGCACTAAGAAAGATTTTTTCAAAAGTATGTTTCAAAGCACTATGTACAACATAAATATGCATTAAATATGTAATGGTAATATCACATGTACTATATTTATGTATTGGACTTCCCAGATGGCTCTAGTTTTAAAGAATCTGCCTGCCAATGCAGGAGACACAGGTTTGATCCCTGGGTCAGGAAGATCTCCTGGGGAAGGAGAAAGAATACTCCAGTATTCTTGCCTGAAAAATTCCATGGGCAGAGGAGCCTGGAGGGCTATAGTTCATGGTACTGCAAAGAGTCAGACAGAACTGAGCACAATGCACATATTTCAGTTCAGTTCAGTTCAGTCACTCAGTCATGTCCAACTCTTTGCAACCCCTTGAACCGCAGCACGCCAGGCCTCCCTGTCCATCACCAACTCCCAGAGTCCACCCAAACCCATGTCCATTGAGTCAGTGATGCCATCCAATCATCTCATCCTCTGTCGCCCCATTCTCCTCCTGCCCTCAATCTTTCCCAAAATCAGAGTCTTTTCAAATGAGTCAGCTCTTCTCATCAGGTGGCCAAAATACTGGAGTTTCAGCTTCAACTTCAGTCCTTCCAATGAACACCCAGGACTGATTTCCCTTAGGATGGACTGATTGGATCTCCCTGCAGTTCAACGGACTCTCAAGAGTCTTCTCCAACACCATAATTCAAAAACATCAATTCTTCTACACTCAGCTTTCTTTATAGTCCAACTCTTATATCCATACATGACTACTGGAAAAACCATAGCCTTGACTAGACGCACATATTTATGTATAAACATTTATAATAACAGAAGTTAATTTCTTCTTTCTGCTTCTTTCTTTTTCCCCTTGACTGGTTTAACTGTTGGAAATTTGGAAACTTAAAATAAGTTAACAAATTGCCAATAGTTCAACCAGTCAGGGGGAAAAACAAAGACACATTTTTAAAAAGAGAATTAGAAAAATCAATTCTAACAGCCCTTCCAGATGAGAGGGTGAGCCACTGTTTGCGTCTAGTACATTGCTCACTTTGGAGTGAGTCTCTTTCTATCCCAGATGGTGGTTTTCATTCTTTGATTGGATTATCAGTGATCAAGCACTGACTGTGTACATACCTTGGAGAGGTAGGGGAGGAGAACTAATAGTATACCAATAGCTACCAATGATTGCACATTCTGGCATATGCACCAACCAAAAATATCAGAAAAGATACTATCATAAACAGGGAGCCTATGACGATCAGCTAAATAACAGACCTGGCACTAACTGTGCCCTCTGCTAGATTGTGCTCAAACACACACACATTTTCTCATTTGAATTCATTACTGTCTGAAGAGATTCTATTAATATTCCTATTTTATAGATTAGAAAACTAAGGTTTGTCTGGGTCCAGCAGGAGTCCTCCGAACCATTCTGTTACATTCCCATGTAACTGCAGTTTGACAGTGGCAGTGAGGAGAGGCAAGGAGGGTCTCTGATCATGAAAGACACAACGAAAACAGTAGGAGCAGGCCCAGACTGTGTACTTCCTGAGGCTTAAACAATTTAAGGAGTGTTAGGGAGTGTTGTTTCAGAGAAGGCAATGGCACCCCACTCCAGTACTCTTGCCTGGAAAATCCCACGGACTGAGGAGCCTGGAAGGCTGCAGTCCATGGGGTCGCTGAGGGTCGGACACGATTGAGCGACTTCACTTTCACTTTTCACTTTCATGCACTGGAGAAGGAAATGGCAACCCACTCCAGTGTTCTTGCCTTGAGAATCCCAGGGACAGGGGAGCCTGGTGGGTTGTTGTCTATGGGGTCGCACAGAGTCAGACATGACTGAAGTGACTTAGCAGCAGCAGCAGCAGCAGCAGCAGCAGGGAATGTTGTTTAAGAAAAGGACTACAAAATTACAAATTAAGTAATACAGAGATGATTTAGTTAGAAAGATAAAAGAAAACCTTAGCAAATTTCAATTTCTACAGAGATTACAAAGTTCAGAAAAATAACATTCTTTCTGAGAATTACCTGTTCGACCTATTTCCATACTTTCCACAAACAAGCTTCTGTATACTACATTTCCATGTATACACACATTTCAAACCTCTCCTCTACTACCTCATACGGTGGCATTCACACTGTAGGACCTTCCATGCCTGTGGAGGTATGACCTCTGACCCTTCACTTTCCTGTCACAGTACCTAGTGAGTCACCTCGGTGTGCCAAGTAGGGGTATTCCTGGAAGACTTTGCTGTACTAGAGCAGCTGGAAATCACTGAAGTCCGCTGAAGTCAGGACTAGGAATCAGCTGAGTCCTGGGTGAGCAAGAGAAAAAAAAAAAGTGACTGGAAACAACATAAATAAAACCACTAAACCCGAACTAAATGTCAAGGTCCTCTTAGCCAGATCCCCAAAATGCTCACGCTCACTCCAACTTCATCTGACACAAAGGGAAGTTGGAATAGAAGGAGATGGTGGTTTTAACAGAACGAGGTTAAATTACCTCACTTTGGAAAATTTTACACAAGCCTATGACCATGGGAACACATTGCTAGAGTGCCTCCCAGACCTCACCTTCCCTGTCATTAAAATGGGAATGACAACGATGGTGTCATGGTTGAATTCTTCTCTGAAATGTGTAGTTTCAGTCAAGTGTTGGGAGATATTTGAGATGCCTGGATAAAGGCCCTGCTGACTCCTGCATCTTCAAAGCTGCCTCTGACTGCATGCCCTGGAGCTTCAAACAAGCAGCACGAAAACCCTGAGCCTCATTCCCAGATTAAGAAAGTGAGGTAAACAGAGGCAGAAGGAACTTCCCTGGGACTCCAAGTTAGGCCACACAAAGAGAGATTATTTGGACATGCTCAGATTCCAGGATTCCGAGCATCTTCATGTGTCAACAGCATACTGGGGATGACCTCTATTTTCCAGGGTTTGTTAAGCACCTGACGCCAGTTCAGAGTGATTGAAAACATCCTAGTTCTCCCCACTTCCCCACTGTGTGGTGTGGGGAAGGAGAACCTGTAAGAATAAAAAGATGGCCAGATCAGAGGGAGCTGGAGGATCCTTGTGTCCCTTGTGTGCTTATCTTGACCCAGCACGTGCGCAAGAATAACATCTCATCCTGTACCCAGGCCTGTGGCTGTGCCTCCTCCAGCAGTCTGACCTTGGCAGAATTTTCTTTACTCAGCTCAAAACCAAGATGAAATCAGCCTCAGATGGCAGTTCCCAATCTCCTGTGCACTCTAGGGAGTGTTATTTTGTTCTGTTTCATTCCATTCAAAGGGTGTTCTCAATGTACATATTTGCTTGCCCCTGAACTTCTCTGGAAGGACTCACCAGAAACTGGTCCCAGTGGTGGCTACTGGGCTGACTGAGGAACAGGGGAAAGAGAAAAGCTTTTCAGAAAATATTTTTAAACCTTATAAACGTGCGTGCGTGCTAAGTCGCTTCAGTCACGTCTGACTCTTTGCAATCCTATGGCCTGTAGCCAATCAGGCTCTTCTGTCCATGGAATTCTCCAGGCAAGAATACTGGAGTGGGTGGCCATGCCCTCCTCCAGGGGATCTTCCCAACCCAGGGATAGAACCCGCATCTCCTGCACTGGCAGGTGTGTTCTTTACCACTACCACCACCTGGGAAGCCCACCTTATAAATGTATTATCTACTAAAAAGTAAATAACATTTCTAAGGATACTCTATGAGAGAACAAAATAAGGTAGTGACTGAAAACTCAGCCCAAATATGTCCTTCCAAACATGATGGCTGAGAGGGTCAACTGAAATGGCTGAGATATTCTTTCCGGAGGGCAACAGAGTCATTTTTGAGAAATTTTGAGCTGTCTCAATAGTTCTGTACTCTATTTCTAAAGTGCTTTAAAAAGAAACTGACTCTAACCAAAGAGATTCAGAAAGATTTAACAACAGAAATATTTCTAAATATTGTTTCTAAAAAGAAATTGACTCTAACCAAATAATTAAAGAGATTCAGAAACATTTAACAACAAGAATATTTACTATAGCATTGCTATTAATGCCCTCCACCACCAAAAAAAAAAAACTAATTTCCTGGCCACAGGACAATGCTTGGTGAATGCGACTGGAACAAATACCACAGCCATTAAAAATGGTGCTTTTGAAGAATAAGCAATAGGAAAGATAGAAAAAATATCTATGGAAAGATTTTTTTTTTTAATACTGTCTCTCAATTCACTTATTTGTTCCAGAAATGTCTTTGAGCACCTTTTTCTAAATCTCAGTTTCCTCATCAGTAAGGTAAGTGTTAACCATGCCTACCTCCCAGGCTTGCAAGAGGTACAGTACCCTGACTACCCTCCACACTCTATGGCTACTATTTCTGCTACCGCTCTTAAGAGGTTGTTTGATAGTACAAGCTCATGAGGCAGCATGGTGCAAGCATCACTCCCTGCCCAAACTCTCCAAGGGCTCCCCAGCAAGCTCTGAATGGCCTTGTTTGGCCTCTGGTGGCCTTTGGAGGCTGATCCCTGTCAACCCCATCTCCTACCACCTTCCCCCTCAGCCCACCTTGCTCCAGCCACCAGCTCCTGTTGCTTCTTAAATACACTAAGTACCCTTCCTGCCTCAGGGCCTTTGCACATGCTGTCCCCACTGCCTGGGCCTCTCTCCCCGCAGACACAGCTGCCCCCTCATCCCCTCCTTCACTTCCTTCCAGGCTCTGCTCAAATGTCATCCTCCCAAGGAACACCCCCCTCATTATTTACATTTCTCTTCATAATTCTCCAACCTCCTGATATTCAGTTTGTTCCTGTGTCTGGATCTCCTCCACCAACTGTGGGCTCCCAGAAGGCAGGTCCACACTTCTTTGTCCACTTTTCCTGAAATTAGATGTTGGCAATGCACTGAGCAATAAGAAAGGCTTTGAGAAGGCCTGGAACAGAAACTCCTCTTTCCCTTTGCTTACTCCACTATTTCCTAAACATTCTCAACCCTGGAGCCCTGTGTCCTCAAAACACTTCCTAAACAGCCTGTAGGAACAGTGAAAACACCATCTACAGAGGGTGGGTCTCCAGGATGTGACTAGGGGCCTTTCCTTCTCTGCTAGTGCCCCTCCTAAATTACAGACTTTCTCCCCCAGCATGACTTGCCAGACCCAGGAACTGTCCTCGATCTCCAGTCCCCTCTGCACATGCCTCTCACACACCCCCCATTTCTCTAGGGGCCAGGTTCCACCTGCCAAAAACTCAGGTTCAGCTTCTGATGGGCATATTCCAAGACACACCCCGCTGGCTCAGCCAGGTCTCTGGTCCCTTTCTGTTGTGTCCAGGAGTAAGGGGTGGGCGCAGGGTCTTGTTTTCAGCCTCTCGCCCCAGCAAGGGCTGAGAGTAAAGCCAACACCTGCACAGAGACAGGAAACCCAGGACCCCCTGCTCTGACACTAAGGTGACCCTCCCCCGGGACAGTCTCCTGACCTTTCAGGCTGCAGGCTTTTATCAGGAAAATAGAGGTATGATAGCTCCCAGGACATAGTTTCTGAGGAAGAACTTGGCAAGTATAGAAACAGAGCTGTCCAGGTTGGTCTGCTATCACTGAGCTGCTGCTGGGGTTGAGCACACCTCTGCCTCTCCATTTTTCTGGGCCTCAGCTCTCTGTCTGGACCATTAGAAGATAGCAGGTACCAGTTTGGAGAGAGGATTTGGGCACAAGCTTGACCGGTAGACCTTCCTCCTTGACCTCCCCTTGTCTTGTTTCAAGATGTATTCACATATTCAACAAATACTATCTGAGCCCCTGGTCCATGCCAGTTTCTAGGAAGAGAGACGAAAACACAAGGAACTGTATTCTAGTGGGTGAGACACACCCACTCCAGTACTCTTCCCTGGAAAATCCCATATACTGAGGAACCTGGTAGGCTGCAGTCCATAGGGTCGCTAGGTGTCGGACACGACTGAATGACTTCACTTTGACTTTTCACTTTCCTGCATTGGAGAAGGAAATGGCAACCCACTCCAGTGTTCTTGCCTGGAGAATCCCAGGGACGGAGGAGCCTGGTGGGCTGCCGTCTATGGGGTCGCACAGAGTCGGACATGACTGAAACGACTTAGCAGCAGCAGCAGAAGGGTGAGACACAGCAATGAATAACTGAACCAAGAAATGAGAAATGGTATAAATAAAAATGAAGCAGAGTAAAAAAGCAGGTGTGAAAAGAAAGGGGACCATGCTCCCTCAGCATGGTCAGTGAGCCAAGCCCTCTCCCCTGAGGTGAGACATGAAGGGTAAGAAAGAGGCACTCACATGGAAACCTAGAGGAAGGAAGAGCAGAAGCAGCCTGTGCAAAGGTCCTGGGGCAAGAATGAGGTGACTCTATTTGAGCCCAAAGCCAGTGGCTAGACTGGAGGGAGAGGAAGAGACTGACATTAAATGGCTGAGAGTCTGTAGGCCATAGAAAAGAGTTTTGATTTTAAAGATTAAAACGTAGCAGTTTAACGTCAAGATTGGGAACTCTGGGATCAGCCAGTCAAGGTTTCAAATCCAGCTCTACCACCTGCCAGCTGCCTGGGTTGGGGAAGTTCCTTAAAGTCTGAATTTTCAGTTTCCTCATCTATAATCAGAAGAATTTCACTTACATTGTAAGATGTAACCCTAAGTACCCAAGATAATTCCAACAAAACCCTGGCCAGAGCCAGGCTCAATAAAACTGTGCTATTCTAATGGTGGTTCAGACAGTAAAGAATCTGCCTGCAATGTGGGAGACCTGGGTTCAATCCCTGGGTCAGGAAGATCCCCTGGAGGAGGGTATAGCAACCCACTCCAGCATCCTTGCCTGGAGAGCTCCATGGACAGAAGAGCCTGGTGGGCTACAGTCCGTGGGATTGCCAACAGTCGGACACGACCAAAGAGACTTAGCACACAGCACAGACTGGAATGTAATAGCATTGTTTTGTTCCTATTCCTTTATTTTTTTTCCCCAACATTTTTCTGACTGTGGCAAATGATACTCCACCTCATCCCACCTCTGCACATGACACATGGGGAAACCGAGGCCCAGAAAGGGGAGGTGACTGGCCTGGGTCCCACTGAGCAGGCAGCTGAAGGGTGAGGACCCCCGTCCTGACCAGCACAGACGGTGGCAGGTGGGAGGGGCGTCTTGGGTCTCCTCATGGCCTCTCCCCTCCCCCACCCTGCTGCCTGTGAGCCCGGAGGGTCGGGCCTGACAGATGGGATTTTTCAGGGGAAAGTGTTCTGAGAGTGAGGGGCCTTTGTCCTCTTAGTGTCCCAACCCCAGATGGCAGAGCCAGGCCAGAGTGCAGTTGGGGCGGGGCGTAAGGCCCCCCTCTCGAACTGGAGGGTCATGGCCCCAGAGACAGAACCTTTGTGGAAACTTAACACCCAAGACCCTCCACCCAAGGGCCTGGCGCAGGACTTTTTAGCTTTCAACTTGAGCGCCTCAGGCCCGTCCCACATTCAGTAACTCTGATCCCAACCTGGAAAGGCTGATTTCCTCTCTGAATCCTTTTTGGGTCTCCTTGTGTGAGTGAGTCCGTCCTCTCTGCTGCTCTGTGTCTAACGCCAATTCCCACTAAGCTCCCGCGTAACAAGTAGAGAGCGGGCCTCAGGTGCAGCCTGGCCTCCGCATCGGCCTGGAACACTGTCTCCATTTCCAGAAGCATCGTCCCCATTTCTGGAGGCACATCCCATTCATGACAGAATGTACTTGCTTTTCATTCCGTGTATCAAGAGTTTCCTCTTACAAGAAGTCCATGGTCAACTGTAACACACATGTTCGGGATAACCAGGGAAGTCAGTTGTGGACTAAATATTAGATACCAGAGAACTATGAATATTATGAAGTGCAACAGTGATCCTAGAAATGGCCTTACTTTTTGAAGATGCAAACTAAAGTATTTGGGGACAAAAATTGAGGATAGCTACAATTTACATTAAGATACTTCAGGAAGAAATGGATGAAGCAAATATGGAAAATGCCTGTGTTAAATCTGAGTATTGGGTATGTAGTTCATAATGTCAGTCTGTATTTTTCTCTGTCTAAAATTATTCTAATGCAATCTTTTCTGGTTGACTTAGAGAAAAATCGTTAAGAAACAATCTCATGGCAGACCCTGGGTATAGCCAAAACTGTGAACATGCCATGAGAGTGAAGGAAACCGGGATAAGGCGGGAAGAACATTCTGGGTTGAGAAAAGCCAGCCCCGTATCTGGGAAGCTTGGCCCTCCTTCCCCAGGACCCCCTGATTCTCCCCTCAGGGCTGGCTTCTGGTTCTCGGAGCAGCTCCATGGGCCTCACCACTGACTGTCCCCTCCCTAGGACATCTGCTCTCAGGGTTAGGGCCCAGGCAGGAAGCCAACAGCTTTACTGTCCCCAGGGGCCCCCAGCCAGTCTGCTGGTGCCTCGGGTGGGGGAGGGGCAGGGGCACGGCCCCTTCACGCCAGACCATCCCCCACCTTGGGACCTGGGCCTGGGCCCCTTCCTCTCACTGTCTACCTCACTAGGCAGATGGGGAAACTGAGGCCCAGGCCTGACTCTGGCTCTTCCTAAAGGACCCAGGACACAGTCCTGCAGAGGAAGAGGTGGAGAGAAGGTCTTTGGGCACAGAAAGGGTCAGAAGCCGACTTCTGACCCCCAGCAGTCAGGGTCATGGGTGGGGGAGGGGACAGGACCCCAGACGACATGTGAGGAGGTGAGGGTGAGGGCTCAGTCCCCCCCCCCCCCAACTGGAGAGGGTTCTGCCTCCAGCAGCGGCAGCCAGATTCCCCTTCACCTGTCACTCACACAGGGCCCCCAAGCTCACTCTTACTCTGGGGCCCAGCTGTCCCTCCTCAAGGTCTCCTCTTTCACAGTCACCAGATATTTCCTGAGCTTATCTGTGTGTCAGGCACAAACTAGATACTAGGGCCTCAGCCAGGAACAAATCAGACACGGTCCCCACCCTGGTCAAGCTGAGGCTGGTGGGAGTCAGCAGCCAGGCGAGATACGTGAGAGGACGGGATGTAACCCGGCATCAAGGGCACAGTGCAGAAAGCGGGAGCAGCACGTGCAGGGAGACGGACGGCGACCGGGCTGCTTCAATAAGGGGTCACCTTTGAAGGCTGGAATCGAGCAGAGACCTGAATAAAGGGAGGAAGGGGCACGGGGTTGCCTAAGGAAAGAGCCCCGGGTAGAGGGAACAGCAAGGGCGAAGGCCCTAGGGCAGAGTCTGCCGGGTGAGCGACAGCAGGGAGGCCAGTGTGGCTGGAGTGGAGAGTGGGCAGGGAGGAAGCCAAGCTTGGTGTGATGGCGGGGCAGGATCGCACGTGGCAGGCCCACAGGGAGGAACGGGCCGGAGCCAGGCGGGGAGGGCAGGACAGGCTCTGAGTCATGACGTGAAGGGCGGGAGCAGGTGAAGGAGGATGGCCAGGGAGGAGACGACGGCAGAAGTCCAAGCACGACGCAAAGGAGGCCAGACAGAATGGTGGCAGTGGAAGGGACAGAGTGGCCAGACTCTATCCCGCAGGGTCTGCTGAGAGAGCAGATGTGGGGTGTGGGAAAAACAGGAGTCAAGAGGGGAGAGAGCAGCTTCATTTCAGAGACTCGGTTCCTTGCTGTGTCCCTGGTGCAGGGACAGAGTTAATCCCGATCAGCAGTCATGTGAAAGAGCAGATAAAGTGAGGAAAGAGACCCCTCAGTCTCAGGTTCCCCATCAGATCAGGCTGGTTTTGTTTTGGTTTGTTTTTTCCCCCAAATCTGTCAGAAGGCGACCTCTGGTGGCTAATGATTGGAACTGCAAATCTTCAGGTTGAGAGCCATAAAGAATAGCCTTTGTTCAGTCACTCAGTAAGAGTTCTACTCTTGACCCCATAGACTGCAGCACGCCAGGCTTCCCTATTCTCCACTATCTCCCAGAGTTTGTTCAAACTCATCTCCATTGAGTCAATGATGCCATCCAACCATCTCATCTTCTGTCGCCCCCTTCATTGAGTATGACCCCTGGAATATCACTGACTAGGAAAAAAAAAAAATCAGAGACAGTGGAGGGTATAGAGTGGCCAGATTTCCACCCTTCACCCACTTTACAGCTGAAGATACTGAGGCCCACCTATGGTTGAGGTCTCATCTCCATGTTGTTTTCCAATTGGGTATTGCATGAAATTCCCGCAGGGAATCCATCCTTGGCATTACTACATTCTTAGGAGGCATCATGCTGCCTCAGCTTTCATACATTCCAAATTAGTCCACACCTTCCCTACTTGGCTGGATGGAAAGTCTCTATCCCATCTAGGCTGGAATTTCCACTTTCCTTCACTCCCGAAATCCTGCTCCAGGGTGTCCAGTAGAGGTCAGTCTGCAGTGACCCACTGGCCACGTGCGTGCTATGTCGCTGCGGCCATGTCCAAGTCCTTTTGGTCCCATGGACTGTAGCCCACCAGGCTCCTCTGTCCATAGGATTCTGAAGCAAGAATACTGGAGTGAGTTGCCATGCCCTCCTCCAGGGATTGAACCTGCATCTCTTAAGTCTCCTGCACTGTTCCCATTCCAGCTCAGTTCTTCCAACTTGAGCAGAGGATATGCTCCCCTATCTTTACCCCATTCAGATGGTGCCACAATTCCCCCCACCTTTAACTTCTTGTCCACCTTGAGCTGTCATTGATCCCTGCACAGGACAGAGCCAAGGAGAAGAAAGGAAGCCCTAGGGACACTCTCAGCAGAGCAGAGGAGGCTCTCACCTCCCCTGAGCTGTGTGGAAGACCTCTATTACTGCACTACTAAGACGGCATTGGATGCTTCTTTTTCTTCTTCTTCTCCATTGTTTTCTTAAGTAATTTGTACTTTTAGGTTACACAACTAATAGGGTTACAGATACCTAGAAAAGTAAAATATTTCCATTAACTCTGAAAGTCCTCTTTGATCATTTCCCATTCCCCTTCCTCTTTCTTGACCCCCGCTACACACATATACACAATCCCAAAGATAACTCCTATTGTCAATTTATTTTTTTAATTTTATTATGTTTTTATATTTTTGGCTGCTCCCATGGTATATGGGACCTTAGCTCGCATATCAGGGATTGAACCTGAGCCTTCTGCATTGGAAGGTTGAGCCTTAACCCCTGGACCACCGAGGAAGTCCTCACTATTATCAATTTAAAATTTATCTCTCCAGACTTTTTCCTATGGCTATAAATGTGGTAAACACACACACAGCCCTAAGAATGTGTAGCTTTTATTTGTGGGGAATATATATATCAGATCAGATTAGATCAGTCACTCAGTCATGTCCAACTCTTTGCGACCCCATGAATCACAGCACGCCAGGCCTCCCTGTCCATCACCAACTCCCGGAGGTCACTCAGACTCACATCCATCGAGTCAGTGATGCCATCCAGCCATCTCATCCTCTGTCGTCCCCTTCTCCTCCTGCCCCCAATCCCTCCCAGCATCAGAGTCTTCTCCAATGAGTCAACTCTTCACATGAGGTGGCCAAAGTACTGGAGTTTCAGCTTTAGCATCATTCCTTCCAAAGAAATCCCAGGGCTGATCTCCTTCAGAATGGACTGGTTGGATCTCCTTGCAGTCCAAGGGACTCTCAAGAGTCTTCTCCAACATCACAATTCAAAAGCATCAATTCTTCGGCGCTCAGCCTTCTTCACAGTCCAGCTCTCACATCCATACATGACCATAGGAAAAACCATAGCCTTGACCAGGCGAACCTTTGTTGCCAAAGTAATGTCTCTGCTTTTGAATATGCTATCTAGGTTGGTCATAACTTTCCTTCCGAGGAGCAAGCATATTGGCTTCCCTGGTAGCTCAGCTGGTAGAGAATCTGATTGCAATGCAGGAGACCCTGGTTCAACTCCTGAGCTTGGAAGATTCCTTGGAGAAGGGATAGGCTTCCCTTGTGGCTCAAATGGTAAAGAATCTGTCTGCAAAGTGGGAGATCAGGGTTCAATCCCTGGGTTGGGAAGATCCCCTAGAGGAGGGCATGGCAACCCACTCCAGTATTCTTGCCTGGAGAATCCCCATGGACAGAGGAGCCTGGTGGGCTACAGTTCAAGGGGTCACCAAGAGTCAGACATGACTGAGAGACTAAGCACAGTATATATATACTACACAAATGGAATCATCATCCTGTACATACTTATCCTATGACTTTTTCTCCAGTCTGTTCTGCACTCCTGAGTTCAATTCAGGGCTATGAGATAGCATTCATTTTTATGAGGTCTGCGCCTAGTCGGCTGAACCGGGAGCAAACAAATCCCTAACTTATCAGGGGACACCCTTGGAGGCCTCTTCCCCTAACCTTCTCCTCCTGCATCTCCTTTTCCTCTGATCTTTCTGCTTCTTTCCATCGCCCACCTTTTTCTCACCATGGCATTTAAGCGCCCCCCCCCGCCCCCCGCCCAACAACACACACACACACACACACACAGTGAGAAGATCCTAAACCATGGCATCTGAGCCCCGCCCCTCCCCGCCCGACAACACACGCACACACACACACCCAGTAAGAAGATCCTAAACCTCAAGATGCCCTTTGCATCTTACAAGGTACAAGATGTACCTTTGCAAGGTACATCTCTGGAGTCTGGGGCTTCCTGCGCCCCCTCGTGGCTTTTCTGAGTAACGGCAGCGGCGCCTCCAAACCCTAATCCATTTGCCCATCAATCCTTCCGGAAAGCAACGTCCACCCTGAAAGAAACTACGTGTGAAACTCTGGGCGATCCGCCGTGAATCAGCTGAAGTCTTCCCTGGAAACTCTCCCGGTGGAATGTGAGCGACCTCCTGGCCTGCCAGAAGAGTCTACCTGTTTGAGATCACCCAAGGCTGAGCTTTGCAGGGGATTCATGGTCCTGACACAGCATGGAGAGCTGTGGAGAGGAGAGCTGTGCTCATAGAGAGCAACTGGGTGATTGTTCTCAAGTATGTTGTAGTTAGCAGCCAGGGATTGAGTCTACAGATATTTCACACATGCGCAAAAAGACAGATTGCCGCAGTGTCTGTTACAGCGCTGTTCTTGATGGTAAATGATAGGCAACAAGCAATGGGGCTAGCTAAATTCATCCCGGTGCTTTAGGGTGATGGTACACCTCTAAGTCCTGCCAGTTCCCTGGCCTGAGATTCCCTTGAAGTGGCTCTACAGGCTCCCTGCGCTCTGCAACCTGCCCTGTGCTGGGTCCTTTCCCACTCCACCTTCCCCTCATGTGCTCTCTTTTTTCTACAGAGCGTATCCTCTAACTTACTGAATGATTCCCTTATTCCTTACTGCCCGTCTTGCTCCATCAGAAGGAAAACCAGCTCTCCAAGGACAGTGGCTTTATCTATTTTGTTCAGTTTTATATCCCATGCATCTCTCACAGTGCCTGACATACAACGGACACTTAATAATTTGTTGAATGCATGAAGCCAATGAATGAAGGTCTGAATACTGGGGATATAGAAAGATCTCTAAGAGAGATCAATCCAGAAGAGCAAGAGCTTCAGAATGACGTTGATAATGTGCTCCATTATATAAAGAATATTTTCCCATAAACTTAAAATGGCTAAAAAAATTTAATTAATTGAAGTCTATTATTTAAACAACAAAGGCTATAAAAATATCTGGAGATGACAAGGAAGGGGAGACCATTTTGGTTGGAGTTCATTCATTCAGCTATGCAATGAATATTTAAGTTCCCAGTGTATGTATACTGATTGTGTTAGACACAGATGTCAAGAAAATTTATTTGGAGGAGGTAGTATTTGAGATTGGCTTTGAAATATGGACAGGATTGTGCCAGAAAAAGATGAGACAGAATATTTTTTTTTATTTTGTTGTTGTTTGCTGCACTGCAGGACTTGTAGGGCCTTAGATCCCCAACCAGGGACTGAACCAGAGCCCTAAGCAGTGAAATAGCAGAGTCCTAATTACTAGATCACCAGGGAATTCCCAGAAAGGATAATCTGATAGAAAGATCAGTAGGGAAATTTTGGTGACTTAGATGTACCATGACTGCTCAGAACGGTGAGCAGTTCTGGTTGTAAGCAGCAGAGGCTACAGATAAGAAAGAGCAAGTGATGGAGTTCTCAGGGTCTTAGTCCAGCTGAAAAAGGACATAAACATGAAGCCTGGTCCTCATCTGGTGAGCCACAAGGCAGTCTTTGAAGGTTGATAATAAAGATGTATTTTAAAATTAAAATTAAAAATTACATGAAGCACACCTGTGAGATGAGTGAGTCACACCTAAGACAGAACTTCCAGGGAGTCGGGAGGGGCCATCACTGGGAAGGAGGACAGGCATTTCAGGCTCCTCCAGGGACCAAATTCTTGTATCTCTGCAACCCAGAGTTGGGTTGAACACTTCCTGAGCCCCTGCCAGCTGAGAGAAGGGTCCAGTCTCTTCCCCTGGGGTCTGCTCACCTCCCACCCCAACCATTTCCTAAGGGAGTGATTACTTATCAAGTGATTATCTGTCTCAGAGAATATGGCAGAAAGGAAGCCAGAATTATTTGTAGAAGTCTTCACCCAGTGAGCAGTTACTAGGTGCCAGGCCCTGTGAGATTTATTTCGCACTGGGCCAGTTTACATCTGGGCTTGAATCCTGACTCTGCACTGCCTGGCCTTGAGGGAGTCACTTAACCTCTGTGAGCGTCAGTTTCTCCATCTACAATGTGGGGAATAAAAGTAGCATCTGCCTCAGATTACTGAAAGATTTAACTGGATGTGAACTATTACTGGGCTTTCCTGGTAGCTCAGTTGGTAAAGAATCTGCCTGCAATGCAGGAGACAGCGGTTCAATTCCTAGGTCAGGAAGATCCCGCGGAGAAGGGATAGAGTACCCACTCCAGTATTCTTGGGCTTCAAGAAGGGACTGGCTACCCACTCCAGTGTTCTTGGGCTTCCCTGATGGGTCAGACAGCAAAAGAATCTGGCTGCAATGCAGAAGACCTGGGTTCAATCCTTGGGTTGGGAAGATTCTCATGGAGGAGGGCATGGCAACCCACTCCAGTATTCTTGCCTGGAGAATCTCCATGGACAGAGGAGCCTGGCAGGCTACAGTCCATGGGGTCACAAAGAGTTGGACATGACTGAGCGACTAAGCACAGCACAGCACTCCTACTACTTGTCAGAGTAGCATTTGTCGGAGAAGGCAATGGCACCCCGCTCCAGTACTCTTGCCTGGAAAATCCTATGGATGGGGGAGCCTGGTAGGCTGCAGTCCATGGGGTCGCTAGGAGTTGGACATGACTGAGCGACTTCACTTTCACTCTTCACTTTCATGCATTGGAGAAGGAAATGGCAACCCACTCCAGTACTCTTGCCTGGAAAATCCTATGGACGAGGGAGCCTGGTGGGCTGCAGTCCATGGGGTCGCTAGGAGTCGGACATGACTGAGTGACTTCACTTTCACTTTTCACTTTCATGCATTGGAAAAGGAAATGACAACCCACTCCCATGTTCTTGCCTGGAGAATCCCAGGGACAGGGAGCCTGGTGGGCTGCCATCTATGGGGTCGCACAGAGTCGGATATGACTGAAGTGACATAGCAGCAGCAGCAGCATTTGTCAGTGGGCATCAGATCCTGGCTCAGCCAGACTCTTGACCTCTCTGGGCCTCTGTTGCCTTATCTCTAGAGGGAAAGTAGTCATATCTCCTCAAAAGCCGGTGGTGGAGATCAAACATATTAACCCATGTCAAGCTCAGAGCCTGGCACAGGGTCCTCTCAGCACACCCTGGCTGTTAGGACTTATGTTCCACAAGGAGGACACTATTATTATCCCCACTTTCCAGGTGTCATCCTTAAGCACTGGTGTTTGAACCAGGAATTTCTGCTTCAGGGAGTGCTATTCCCGCTTGTAGGGAATTTGTTGTTGTTCAGTCCGTCACTCAGTCGTGTCCGACTCTTTGCGACCCTGTGGACTTCAGCATGCCAGGCTTCTCTGTCCTTCACCATCTTCTGGAGTTTGCCCAAGTTCACGTCCATTGAGTCGATGACACTATCCAACCATCTCATCCTCTGTCGCCCTCTTCTCCTCCAGCTTCAATCTTTCCCAGCATCAGGGTCTTTTCTAATGAGTCAGCTCTTCACATCAGGTGGCCAAAATATTGGAGATTCAGCTTCAGCATCAGTCCTTCCAAAGAATATTCAGGGTTGATTTCCTTTAGGATTGACTGGTTTGATCTTGCTGTCCAAGGGACTCTCAAGTGTCTTCTCCAGCACCACAGCTGTCCCTAAGGTGAGGCCAGAGCCAATGCTTGGGCAGGTCTTTTGTCTTCTGGGGTCAAAACGCTGGCTAATGTGAGCCTCTTATCATTAAATTGACTCATCAGGGTCATCAGAATCCGCTCCTGGGCAGGTTCCAGACACACAGTAGGCTCTTGGTGAGCCCCGCCCACCATCCCCCGCCTTCCCCCCTCCTTGGGGCGGGGACAGGTTAATACTAACCTAGCTGCCTCTGACCCCTCCCATGCAGAGCCGCCTGAGAACAGGACCCACAGGTAAGCCAGCAGATCCTGGCAGGCAGCTCAGGTCTGCTAAGGGCAGAGCAGCAAGTACCAGGGGCCAGTCCCTGGCAAGGATCACTGGGCACCGAGGTGGGGGCACTAGTCTGGGGACGCGGGTGCCCCATGGCCTTTCCCCCTAATTTCAGCTGCTGGCTCAGAGGCCAAGGGATAGGAGGGAAGAAGGGCCTCCTCCCCTGTTGGAGTTGGTCCGGTTGGAGTTGGGGGCAACCTGAGCCGGCTGGGTGGACTCCAGACCCGCCCCCTCCTCAGGCCAAACAAGTGGGCCCCTACAGACCTCTGCCTGGCTGCATCTCTATGCCACTGGGACATCTAGACAGCTGTTCCTGCCAAATGGGGGCTGGAGTCTCCCCTGCCTGGCACCGGGACCGGAGGTTGGGATGGGCACTGAGGGGAGGAGAACCCAGCCAAGGTCAGCCCCGTGGGAGGGCTGAAGCCCTTCCAGGGCTTGGGAGAGGGGTGAGGGAGGAAGGGAACTCATGGTCCGCATTGGCTGGCTGTGCTCCCATTATCTTCTCGCTTCCTCCTTGAAGCAAAACCCTAAAAGCCCAGGCATCTTTAGACACTTTGGAGACACCAAGACCCAGAGAGTGCGAGCAGCTGGCTTGACAACGCACAGCCGGTAAGCACAAGCCTGGCTGAGCAGGGGGTGGACAGGGAGCATGCAAGCACTGCTTCCTCCCTGGGCCTGGTTCCCCCACGTCTGCGAGACAGGAATGCAGAGATGGGATGAGGCTCAGGGGAGCCGGTGGAGAGGACAAGTGAAGGCCTCTGGATGCACGTGGACCCAGGGCGCTAGGGCGGTGGCTGACCCGGGCCAGGCCTCCAGCACACCCGGGCCTCTCCCCTGCCTCCACCTCCTGCTCACTGCAACCTCTCCCTTTGGCCTGCCTCTGTCTTTCCTTCTGCCTGCTTCTGCTTCTAGCTTTTGATTGTTTCTTTCCCTCTGTGTCTCAGTCTCTGTCTTTTTGTCTCCACTTCTTCCTCTAGGTTTTTTTTTTTAACCGTCTCTGTCTCCCTGTTCTGTTCACTTAATACCATCTCACTCCTGCCCGGACCACATCCTCACCCCTCTAGTCTTATTAGGAGTCTGGAACCTGGGGTAATATTGACTCAGATCCTTGTCTGGGAGCGGTGTGTGGCCAGTGCCCATGCTGTCAGCTGGCTCTGTCCGAGCTGCCCTGGCTGACTTAACCCCCATGGCTGAGGCAGGCTCGGTTGGGGGATCTGGCCTTTCGCAAACCAGGTGGCCATCTGGACACTGGGAGAGAGGACAGGGCCAGGCTCACATGGGAGAAAGAGGCACTCGACAGATAGACACAGATAAACTCCCGCCCCTGAGCTGACGCCCAGTGATGCCATAAAGAAGAGAGCAGAGAGCAGGTCAGTGAAAGCTTAGAGGCTTGGGCTCTGATGGTCAAGGCTGGACAAGGCCCTTCCTGCCAGTGGGGGTGTGCTGGCCCCTCACCCCTACTCCCTTCACTCCCTTGGGCCTGGGACACAGCTTTTCATGCAAGAATCTGAAGGAAAGAGACACCTTTGTCTGAGGCTGTCCTTCTGGCTTCACTGTCTGTTTGCCCACCTTGCTGTAGGAGAATGTCCAGGGTCTCATTCGAAGCCTTAGGTTTTTGGTTTCCCGCAGTCACCAAAGGGCCTGGGAAATAGATGTGTTTGGAGTCTCTCTCAGGTTCGTCCAGGACCTGGATCGCATGTCTCTCCCTTTTCCAACCCAAGTGCTTGGGGAGGCTGGAGGTGAGTGGAAAGTGATCCTGCTCAGCTTGGCCCCTGAAGCTGGTTTCTAACGCCCTCCCCTCCAGGGCCCTCCTCACACTGCTCAAGAGGGCTGGGTCCGCAGATATACCTGGGTTCAAACCTCAGCTCTCAGATGACCAGCTGTGTGACCTCAGCAAATGACTTTCCCTCTCTGATCCTCGGTTTCCTCATCTATTATATTAAATGGAGACAATTATCACGCTTATTCCAGGATTATTGAGAGAATTTGACGAATAATGTGTGTAAAGAGCTTAACACTGGGCCTGGGGAGACAAGCAGTAAGAAATGGCGGCCAGTGTTGTAGTTGTTACTATTGGCACTGTTTTTATCTTTTCCCCCTTGACAACTGCACCAGCTTTCTAAGGGGTTAACAGGTTTCATCCCTGATTCCACCCTGGTTCTCCATTACTCTCCTCACAACAGCCAGCATGATTCTATCTAAAATGAAATTAGAGCTGGCCCAGCAGTGGAGATTTTTGACTCAGAGGAAACGTCCAAACTCTTGCCTACAGGGCCCCACGTGACCTTGCCAGTTCCTCCCCATGGAACCTGCGATAGCCACATCAGCCTCCTGGCTGTGCTTTCCACACCAAGACCTGTTTCTGGCTGGGAGGACAAGTGAGGCCCCACCCCAGGGCCTTTGCACTTGCTGTCCCCTCCCCCCACTACTCTTTCCCCTGACACGGCTCACTCCCAGGCTTCCTGCAGGTTCCCTGCCAGCTGCCCTCCCCAGCTGCCTGCTCCCCCTGACAGCTCCTTCCCTCCACAGCCCTTATCACCAGCCAACTAGCTCGATGTTCCTACTGTGCTCAGCGACTGTTTCATCCCACACTTTCCTGAGAGCAGAGATTGTGTCCAGCACATAGCAAGTATCCAGTGAATACTGGGTAAATGAATGAACAAGAACTGCAAAGCCGCTGTAAAACAGATAACAGAGATATGCACTTTTAAACAGTATCCTCTGAAGCCACCCAGCCTCTGCATTGGCAGGTACCTCTGTCCAGGACATCCGCCGTCCACTGCCATTGATGGCTCTAGGAGCACATGGCACTTAGTGTGGCCGGCTGGGAATAAGCCAAGGCAGGGGAGCCATAAAGGAGATGGGTCATGCTGGGCCGTAACACCACTGTGACTTTTTTCCAAATATAGACTTGTAGAGCCGAATCACTTCCCTCAAAGTGTACAGCTGCATTTGTGCCTGCCTCAGGACCCAGAGAACTCATCTTTGTGGGCCATGGGGACTGGGGCTCTCAGTGCATGGGACCCACTGCACATAAATAAAACTCAGGCTCCTTACCTTGCCAGTCTGCCCTCTGCTCCCCATTAAGCCCACTGTTTCAGCCATGCTGGCCTAGGCTCGTGCCTGCCCCAGGACCTTTGCACAAGCTGTTCCTTCTGTGTATACATTCTTTGAAGTATTTTTATGATGTTTTTAATTTAAAAAAATAGTCAAACATTTGATACAGCTGAAATTGATTTTCTTTTGATGGGGCGGGGACTGGGTAAGAGATAAGAAAGAGATTCAGCTTTATTTATTTTTCCCAAATGACTATCCTATGTTATGTTCTTACTGGTTCTATGTAGGAAAACTACTTATTTGTAAATGTGTAACTGGCCAGCTTGCTGACCTCATAGTTTTATAGCTGTTCAGGTGATAAAAAGGTAACCATCTTCTGCCAATTCCCCTCCTCCCTTTAATTATTTACTTATTCCTCCTTAATAGGCATACCACTTATTGCCTCCTCTTTATCCTTGCTTATTTTATACCTTCTTCTGCTCTCAAGGCCTGAAATAGTCAAAACCCCACCATTTACTATTCTTCTGCCCATCTCTCCTAGCATGTCTGAGGCTTCTGGAGAAAGTTATTCAGAATACAGATATTCACAACTGTTTTGACTCCATTATGAATCTATCTTTATCAATATAAACTGAGTCTCAGTTTACACTTTTTATTTTTGCTATCAGATTCCATAGTGAGAGTTACTGCTCCCTCCCTCCGTGTCTCTCTCTCTTTCCCTGCATTTTTTTCTGGAAGACCTTCGCCCCACATTTACTCCTAACCTGTTCCTTTTGGTATCTCTTTAAGGTGTGTCTCAACAACTCATTTCGTTTGATTTTGGTTTTTGATCAGATCCTAATTGAGGCAGGACCTGAGTTTCTGAGTCAGGGCATTAATAGTAAATGAGATCAATGTATTCATTAGTTTTTGCTTACCATCACTGGTCAGTGCACATTCTTGAACATATATCTCTCCCCAATTAGCCAGTGTTTTGCTACTTATAAAAAATAAGAGTGGCTTAAACAATGTAGAAGCTTATTGATAACAACATTAAACAAGCAAAATGGTATGGGTGAATGCCTTCACTGTTCACCTGAAACTATCAAAACATTGTTAATCAGCTATATCCCAATACAAAACAAAAGTTAAAAAAAGAAAAACAAGCAAAATAGTCCAGCAGGGGGTAAAATAGGGTTGGTATGGCAGTTCTATGCCTGAGAGGAGGTCTATTCTCCGTCTAGCCCCAACACCATCTCCCATTTGTGCAAAATGGCTGCTGGCATTCTGGCTATCACATCTAAATTCCAGACAGCAGGATGGAGGAAGAACAAAAAAGCACATCCCCTTTAAGGAGATTTGTTTCCTTATACCCTCATTAGTGTTAGTGTTAGCTGCTCAGTGGACTCCATTGACTGCATCCCACCAGGCTCCTCTGTCCATGAGATTTTCCAGGCAAGGATACTGGAGTGGGTTGCCATTTCCTCCTCCAGGGGATCTTCCCGCCCCAGGGATCGAACTCCAGTCTCCTGCATTGCAGGCAGATTGTTTACCTACGGAGCTACAAGGGAAGTCCCTACAACCTCATTGGCCTGGTCTTAATTCAAGAGCCATGTCCAGCTACAAAGGAAGTTGGGAAATGTAGTCCTTTAGCTCAGTGGCCATTTGTCCAAACAAAAATCCAGTCTTGGTAATAATGAAAGAAGGAAGAGTGGCTGGTGGGAAGCAGCTAGTAGCCTTGGTCTTGGAATATCAATGCTCCATCTTTTCTTTCCTTCCAAAGTGTTTCACTTATCCTAGGCAGAACTCTACTGGAGCTGATGTGGGTCAGCTTTTTTTCAATGAGATTCTGCCTGCTTTATAACGGGTTCTGGTCTCAGGTAGGAGTGAGCAGCCAGCACCTATTTCTGGGTCTTCTTGGACAGTACAGTGAGCTGCTAAGAAGCTACAATGAACTGCTGGCTTTTGAAAGAGGTCTTTTCCTTCCTCCACTCCACTGATCCTCTGGGGCTTTTGTAGGATCAGTAGGCCTATGTATGTAGGGTGTAGGGTGGGAACCTTGCCTTTCCATCCAGCCCCAGCCACTGCTCCCTCCCCTCTACTTGCAGCTCTGCCTCTGCTCTGGCCCATGATGCATCTGGGTCCTGCCGCCCACCCACCTCTTCCTCTTTCTCTGGGGATAGCCCCTGTGTCTTTTCTGCTTGCATCCCTCACAGCACTGGGCACAAAGCAGGTGACTAAAAATCCCTGCTTGTTGATTGTTTAGAGGGAAGTGATGACAAAACTGCCTTCAGAAATGACGTGTATTGTGGTATCAGAAAGTGTTCAGGATAACTGTGCTTTTAAATGCAATTGCCACATTTTTTGAAATAGTAATTGTGATCATTAACATGTATGTGTATGAAGTATCAGGCATAATGTGAGCATTTTGCAAGTTTCATGGTCATAACAACTCTGATGTTGGTACTGGGAGCCTCCCATTTTGTATAAGAGAAATTAGACACCAGAAGTTAAGCCAATCAGTGCAAGGTTGAAGCCAGGATTTGAGCCCAGACGTCTGCCTCTAGATACTAGTGCAGCAAGAGCAGTAAGGTGGCTGGAGGCAGTGACCTGAGTCCAGATCTGACAGAGAGGCCCAAGGTTGGATCCCAGCCCACACTTTACCCTCTACTAGGACAGGATCCAGGGCGAGCCACATCTTGCTCTCAAAAATGAGGGCTAGGCTTGATCAGGGTTTGCAGTGTACTGGGCTTGGAGGGTCCCAGGTGGGTGCCCTAAGTTAAAGAGAGCCAAGGGTGATTGTTGCCACGTAGGCAAGCTGACCTGGTGTTGTCTTCCAGAATATTCAGGAGAAGCCAGAAATCCTGAGTTTTGTTTGCCAAATCCTTTCTGACTTGCAGACGTCAGTAACTAATTATTTACAACTCACCCCACATCAAAATAACACATCTGCTGCTTGCCTGCAGCCAATGAGTTACCAGTTCACAAACTGGAGCTAGGTCATCTGTAAAGGCTCTTCCACCACTGTCGGAATGCGAGATTCCAAAGCAGCCCCTGCCCTCCAGGGGTTTCAGTCTCCCTGGCAAATGTACCAGGACACACCCACTCCAGGAAAACCCTGACCGGAGGGGGCCTAGGGCCTGGGGCCGGCAGCCAGTGGAGGTTTCCTGAGGGGCAGAGTCCTGCAGAAAGCTGAGATGCAGATGGGTGTGAAGATGGTGCCCCAGCCAGGCTAAGACAGAAGTTTGCCCTCTCTCTGTGGGTCCTCCCGGCATGCCCAGAGCCAGGGCTTGACCTGGGCTGTCAGTGGGGCCAGCTTGCTGGTGGGAAACAGAGCTTTAGTGACTCGCCTAAGGCCCCCAGACAGGAGGTGGTGAAATGGGACTGAAAGCAGGTCTGGCTGCATTCCACCTCCCAGGGAGGATTGGGTTTCAGAGGAAGAGAGTCTGGGGTTGGAGAGTCAGCTGTAAGTATGGGAACCTGGAGAGGAAGTTCCACCCCACAGGGGCTGCCCCAGCATGCTCTAGAAGAGAGACTAGGAGTTAAAGGCTGACCGTGTGAATTGAGCGGAACCAAGAGATCAGGGTCCTGGGGAGAGGTGAGTGGAGCCATCTGCTTCAGAGGACCCAGCCTCTGCATCACCAGCCTCCGGAGAGGCCCTCCACCCCTACAGACCCCACCCCATTCCCCATCTGTAAAAAGGATGTGATTGGACCTGTCAACATTTCTCTCCAAAATGGTAACTGTGCCAGCAGTGATTTCAGGCAGTACCTCCAGGGGAACTTTCTTTTTTCCTTTAGTAATTTTAATATTCATATGTTAATTTTCATGCAAATTAGAAAAAAATAATAACTATAACAGCAAACCCTTAGTGAGCGCTTTCTATGCACCAGGTACCGTTAAGACAATATATACTCCTTAACATTGCATCTCATTACAAACCATGAGGTCGATTTACAGAGGGGGAAATGAGGTAGAGGGAGGCAAACTCAGTCACCCCCAAATCATTCAGTAAGCTCAGAGGCAGACCTGGCTTCAAGTTCAGGCAGCTGCCTCCAGTCACTTCCTCAAATCTGTGAACAAAGAATGTTGCCTGACATCCCAGCTCTACAAGGATTAAGCTGGAACCCACAGTAGTTGACTGTCAGTGCTTCTTGGGGGGCATTCAGGATGGAAAAGCATTCGGCATGAAGCATTCTATTTCAGATATACAGCCCCCAGACAGTTAAGATGCAAACCAAAGGAAGAATTATTCCAGTGACCCAGACATCCTGTATCTTCCCTTACATTGAAAAGCACTAAAATCATTAACTTGAGCTGAGTTTGTGTCTGTGTCTGTGGGTGTGTGACTGGCATTAATCTTTTACCTAGACTTATGTATGACCACATGTAACTCCCAACAACAAATTCATGTGTGTCCTGGCTCCTCCCTTACCTCTCTGGAGCAGTTCCTCAGACCTGAGAGGCTGTCTTCCTGGCTATAATCTTCACATTGCTGTTGTTTAGCCGCTCAGTCGTTCTGACTCTGGGACTCCATGGACTGCAGCATGCCAGGCTTCCCAGTCCTTCACCATCTCCTAGAGTTTGCTCAAACTCAATTTACTCTTTCATCCGTTTCTTTCATTCTCTTTCTCCCTCTTTCCGCCTCTTTTCTCTCTCACCCACTCTTTCCTTCCATGACTCTGTTTTCTCCATCTGGTTTTTTTTGTCAAGGGCCTGGGCTTTGCATCAGCATTTCTTCTTACAATAGTTCTTCAGAATATTCATCATTAATTTAGGATTGAATTTCTTTATCTTTCATTTAGACAAAAGACTTTTCTACTGCACCACAATAATAAGGAAGCATTACTTTGTTGTTTTTCCTTTCTTATCGTCTATCATTAATGTATGTATGTACGTGATTCAATACTACTTAGTATTTGGTAGTTGGTGCTTTACGGGTGTATCACTCTTTTATATCTTATCATTTTGCATAATGGCTTTTATGTATATCTTCCGTGTGTGTAGCTGAAAGTAATTGAACTTAGCCTATGATTTGTTTTGTAGGTGCTGCTACTCTTTCTCTTCTGCGTCTGACTCCGCGGGTGCCAGCCTACCGACCCCCACACCCCCCTCTCCCGACATTATCTTTTTTTTTTTTTTCAGTTGCCAATCCTCTTTTTTTTTTTATAATACAGCCGCTGACAAACAAGGGCTGAAGTCGGAAAAAGGGAATTAGAAGGGAAAGGCTACCCTGTCAGTAATTGTGGGGTTTCTCTTGGGGCTTCAGGTTGAGGAAAACTCCTGGTAAAGAGTAGATCTGCTGTTGACGCTGGCTGGGTGGGTCCCCCCGTAAAAGGAAACAGCTACCCACACAGTATTCTGGCCCTGGAAAACCCATGAACTGCATAGTCCAAGGGGTTGCAAAGAATCATGCCGGGGCCAGCGCTTGTAAGGGGAAACCCCCAGGAACCCTGCTACCGAGGAGCTTAGAAGAAAAGAATGAAAGCAAGATGGGGTTGAGAGGATCGGACAACACTGGACCGATGCCAGTCTTTATTGATGTTCATATTTATACCATGTAGTACGTGACATTCGATATACAAGACTCTTGTTTATCTCTAGGCCTGGTTTTACATTAGCAATACAAAAGGTTTTTGCTCCTTGAAGTGTAGCCACAAGCCAGACTCGCTGGAGTCTTAAGGTTGTAAAAAACATTCTTGAGGAAGGCGGGACAGAGAGCCACAGGGGGGCCTCAAGCTGGAATCACATAGCGAGGCAAGAGGGCCTCAAGCTGAAATCACATAGCGAGGCAGCCCCCAGGACGTAGCCCTTATCAGGTCAGTCCTCCGCAGTTCCCTCTTCTTTATTTTTTAAAAGCTCCACTAATTGTCTATGATGCAAGGTATTTTTATGCACCATAGCTCTAACTGAGAGAATCTCCTGAAAGAGAGTGCGAATAAGGCAATGAGCTAAACACATCAGGAGCAAAATCCCTGCTAGGCCTATACCGACTGCCAACATACCATGCCAAAGTGAACGTAAATTTGGAAAATTAGAGAAAAGATTATTTACAAAATCTTCAGTTTCTTTAGCAATGTCCAGGGCAGCTTTAGGCCCGTCTTCTATCTGTCGAATTTCATCATGGAGTAGCAGTAAATCTAAAGATACATTTGAATCATGCCAAATTCCCATTAAATGCCTTTTGATTTTAAACCAAGGAAAATCAGTTTGATTATATTCTTTCTTAGTAACACATATCCATTTATAATTAGCATGACACCTAATTTTTGTATGTAGATTTAGACTCTGAACCTCTTCCCCAATAACTCGTACGGTATCGTAAAGAGCTGATAATCGATCCTCAATTTTCTTATCAATATCTTCTTGGGTTCTCATTACTTTGGTTACATTGTGAGACAAAGAATCAATAACATCAGCGTCTTGTACCGATTGAGCAAGGGAAATAGAAGCGGTAACAGCAGTAGCAATTAAAGTGATTAAAGATACAATTCCTAACACTATTAAACCAATCCCTCTTTTTGGGCGCGAGAGGGCTGTATTAATTTGCTGGATAAGTTCTAGAGCAGTTTCATCATACCAAGTTTCCGTGATTTTTACTGGCAGCATGACAAATGCAGGCTGCCTTACAACTATTACTTGTTGTCCAATTGGGATCCCTCTAATACAGTTAGTAAGTGTACAATCATCACATTTTACATGGTATTCATTGTTAGACAAGGATATTTCAGTCACTCCTACTAAGAGCATAAAAGGAAAAGGGAGACAAGCTCTCGGGTACCGGCGACCCAGATTTTTTATGTCTCCATATTTGGTTCCAGTGACATTTTTCTCTAATTTATATAGCGTGGGACCACTGGCTCCAAAAGCGGCCAATAGTTTCCAAATCTCTGTCTGAAATGTCCCTTCTGATCTAAGTCCCAATATCGGAGGATGTAACCCTCGACATTCGGGGCAAATGCTAGGCTCTTGTGGACCCCAGTCCCAGAGTTGAGTGGTGTTGAGGTTGTAAACTGTAGCATTGGTCGAACGGCATTGAGTCCACGGAAGTGTTATTCCCAGAGGAGTCGCTAAGTCGTAGCTACAAAAGGGAACATCTCGTGGCCCCGTACTGTTGTGCATTGTAGTTGCTGTTCCTGTGAAGTTGTTTATTCCGGGGAAGCTTGTCCGAAGATATGACACGATGGGGGCCACGGTGATGCAATTAGGGATGGTCTGGCTGTAAGAAAAACACATAGGATATTCCGTAGTCAGTCCATAGTAAGACATGTTAGCCTTTTGAGGTGTTATATGGTTGTCAGAGGGTCCTCCTAGTAAAATGGTATCATTAACATACACAGGTATGACTTCCCGCTCCCATTCAGCCGGTTGGATAAGTGGAGGATCTGGAACGTAAGCCCAATAGACAGATGAATTGCAGCTATGGATTTGTTGTAACAGCATAAGTAGTATCATAATAATATTAGTAGGGGAAACGTTGGCCTGTGCATGTGCTGTATTCCAAACTCTCTGTATTAGCGCTTCCACTTGCTGAGGAGTGGGCAAATTGTCGTCCTCATTGCGCAGCGTCAGGCGTTGCATCTGCCAGGTTAGTGTTCTGCGTTGTTGTGCGTACCAACCTCTCCCCGGCAACCAGCGCGGCGCTTCGGCATCCTGTGGAAACACACATACATGACCTCTACCCCAAATTAAAACGGGGTCAGGGGCCATGCCACTGGCCTGTAAGGGGATCTTTCCATTTTACTAAGGGTTTTTTCTCATCGATCTCCTTTCCCCAAAATCGTTGAGCAGCAGACAAGCCCTTTGCATCTAGAGACAAGAAATTCAGAGTAAAAAGTGCATGATTCAACAGGTTAGGAGGTGAAATTTGGTAACAGTCAGCTGGATTCCCCCGTTTTAATTTTAAAAGTTGATGTTTGATGCGTTGATGAGCACGCTCAACAATGCCCTGTCCTTGTGGATTATAAGGAATGCCAGTCTTATGCTGGATACGGAAGTGAGCACAAAAAGTCTGAAACAATTTACTAGTGTAACCGGGACCATTATCAGTTTTGATCACCTTAGGAATTCCCATAATAGAAAAACAGTAAAGACAATGACGTATACATTGTTTTGAGGATTCACCTGAAAGTAATGAACAGGACAAAAAATTTGAAAAAGTGTCAATAGTAACATGTAAATACTTAAGTTTTCCAAATTCAGAAATATGGGTAACATCCATTTGCCAGAGATCGTTGGGGCGCAGACCACGGGGGTTGACTCCATAATGAGGCACAACAAAAAATTGAGGACATGAAGGGCACGCCTTTATTATCTCTCTAGCGGCTTCTCTAGAAATCTGAAATTGTAAACGCAATGAGTGACTGTTTTGGTGATGTAATGCATGAGAAGCCCGTGCCTGTTCAATAGAGGAAGGAATATTAGATTGTGAAAGAAAGACTCGGGTTAGCAGATCAGCTGTTTGATTGCCTTCAGTTAGAGGTCCGGGTAGAGATGTATGTGCCCGTATGTGTCCAAAATAACATGGATGATTTCGTTTATGAATTGTAGCCTGTATGGAAGAGAATAAGTGAAAGACCGTAGGCGAATCATTATGAATGGCAGGAACAGTTTCAATACAGGAGAGAGCACGAACAATATACTGGCTGTCAGTAAACAAGTTAAAAGGAGCATCAGATACTGTCTTTAAAGCTTGATCAACAGCAAACAATTCCACGATCTGTGCAGAAGAATAGGATGTGTCTGTAAAATAAGCAGCGTTATTAATAATCAAAGCAGCTCTACCATTGGAGGAACCATCTGTAAATATGTTAGTAGCATTGGAGATAGGCTGTCGTCGTACCACCTTTGGAAAAATAAACTGGTGAAGTTTAGCAAACTGTAAAAGTTTATGAGAAGGGTAGTGATGTAAAAGCTGACCAGGAAAATTTGCCAAGGCAAGTGCCCAGTTGTCTGAAAATTTAAATAACCATTCCTGCTGTTCCAAAGCAAAGGGAACACAAATAAAATGAGGTTCTTTTCCAAAATATTGAATAGACTCCAGACGGCCTTTAGCAATAATTTTAGCTACCAATTCATGGTAGGGGGCAAAATTTTTCGAAGGAACAGAGGCTAAATAAATCCAACGTAGTGGATCATTCTGAAACAGAACACCTGTAGGGGAATGCGGAGAAGGCAGTATATACAAACCCCAAGGTTTAGAGTAATCACAGTAGGTGGTTTGTTGATCACGAATAGCAACATCTACCTGGGATAAGGCTGAGCGAGCCTCAGGGGTTAATTGTCGTGGAGATGTCGGATCAGGATCTCCCTTTAAAATGTTAAACAAAGGCTTTAAAACATCTGTCGGGAGTTTCAAATAAGGGCGAATCCAATTTACATCCCCCAGCAATTTCTGAAAATCATTTAAGGTACGGAGATGAGTAGTTCGCAGTGCAAGTTTTTGTGTGGCCAAAGTTCGAGGATATAATTGAAAACCTAAATAAGAATAAGGATGGTGTACTTGCACCTTATCTCTGGCAATGATTAACCCATGGTTTTGTAGCTGAGATCTCAAAAAACAAAATATTTTAGGTAACAAGACATTATCTGCATGAGCTAACAAAATATCATCCCCAATCTTCTTTGTGATAATTAGCCGCCTCTTCATCGAGGAAAGACTCCTCATCTGGAGATAGTTCATTTTCTGATTTTGGCTGAGATTTTGTTAAGAAAGCATTTTGCATTGTATTTTTTAAAAGGGGAGGTTGCTTTAAGGGAGTTTCTTCAGGGACAACATATTCGTGTTCCCCCTCGGGAGGCACTTCAGACTCTCTGTCATTGGTTGCATTATCTTTCAACAGCGAACTGAAACACTGAATTTCTTTATGGTCAAAATCTAAACAGTCTCTAATCAGTGACCACAAAGACACAGTCTCCACAGGTACTTTTTCTGGACCAAACAGAGTGTAGTGGTTTTTAATCTGTTCCCCCACCTTTTTCCAGGTAGTTAGATTTACAGTGCCTTCCTTGGGGAACCATGGACATACCTCCTCCACGAATGACAGAAAAGAAACTAGCTTAGACTTAGAGACTGTCACTCCCCTGTGGTGCAGCATTACATACAACATATGAACAAACAGACTACGACTATGTGATTGCCCCATTATTTATACTCTCAACTATAACCCTTACTACTCCTCAATTAAAATCTGTTGCAACTTCACAATCGAACGTATACTCACGTTTACCGAGATTACCGAGTAGTGGCTCCGTACACAGCTCGAGCCCCACGTTGGGCGCCACCTGCCGCGGCCAGCGCTTGTAAGGCGAAACCCCCAGGAACCCTGCTGTCGAGGAGCTTAGAAGAAAAGAATGAAAGCAAGATGGGGTTGAGAGGATCGGACAACACTGGACCGATGCCAGTCTTTATTGATGTTCATATTTATACCATGTAGTACGTGACATTCGACATACAAGACTCTTGTTTATCTCTAGGCCTGGTTTTACATTAGCAATACAAAAGGTTTTTGCTCCTTGAAGTGTAGCCACAAGCCAGACTCGCTGGAGTCTTAAGGTTGTAAAAAACATTCTTGAGGAAGGCGGGACAGAGAGCTACAGGGGGGCCTCAAGCTGAAATCACATAGCGAGGCAAGAGGGCCTCAAGCTGAAATCACATAGCGAGGCAGCCCCCAGGACGTAGCCCTTATCAGGTCAGTCCCCAAGAGAGACCACCTCTCCTTTCACAATAAAGTTAACAAGCCAGGGTAGAGGGGGTTGTCCGGGCCTGCCAGGGGAGGATTAAAATATAAAAAGAAAAAAAAAAAAATAGAAATTTATAAAATATAAAACAATATTATTTAAATTACTGTTTATATTTTTTACAAAAAAAAAAAAAATAAAAAAATAAAATAAATGATAATAAAACATCACATCATTTTTTATCTTCCAATTATGCTTTTCACTACAAAAAAAAAAAATAAAATATCATCACTCCCCTCCCCCAAAAACAACAACACACACCCCACCCACCCACACTTATACACACATAAACACACCCCCACACCACCCACCAACCACACAACCCCCCATCCCCCCACCCCCTCCCATTTTTATCTCTTTTTTGTTTTTTCACAAGTCCCTCATATCTTCTCCACTCCCCTCTTTTTCTGAGGGGTAGAGAATTTTTTTTTTATTTTTTTTTTTGTTAAAAAAAAGAAAAAAAAAAAAAAAAGGCAGCAAAACAAATGACTTTGGAAAAAACCCACAGTGAGAAACGAAGTCATTGTTGATTGATGTTTCCCCTGGTGAATGAAGGGGACAGTCTAAAATTTACTTGTATTTTTCCCTCTGGACTGTTCATATCCTATGTCAACTTCTCTATTGGGTCTTTTTGTTCTTAATCTGTAAAAACTCTTGACATATTAGGAAGATGAACCTCTTGTCTGTGCTTTACATTGTAGTATTTTCCCCCCCAGATATCATCTATCTTTTGATCTTCTTGTTGGTATTTTTTTGTCATTTTTTGCAGAGCCTGTTTTATCTGCTTGCTTTTGTGTGTTCTAATATTTATGCAGTAGAATGTATTATTGTAGCCACGCATTCCAGGAAACAAACTCACTCAGAAGAACAATGCAGATAGTGGAGTGCAGTTTATTACACCGGCGGGCCCAAGGCAGAGTCTCCTCTTAGCCAAGGACCCCGATCAGTTTTTGTGAAAACCTTATGTACCCTAAGTGTACGTGCCCAAACCCACCTCCCCAAATTCCCTGAAACTAATCTGAACAAAGGAAAAGAAAGATACAATCAAAGTTAACCCGTGATTCATATGCCTTTGGCCTAGGTACTTAACAGTGGACAATTATCAATACGCCTGTGATCATACCCCAGTAAGCATCAGATCAGATCAGATCAGTCGCTCAGTCGTGTCCGACTCTTTGCGACCCCATGAACCGCAGCACGCCAGGCCTCCCTGTCCATCACCAGCTCCCGGAGGTCACTCAGACTCGCATCCATCGAGTCAGTGATGCCATCCAGCCATCTCATCCTCTGTCGTCCCCTTCTCCTCCTGCCCTCAATCCCTCCCAGCATCAGTAAGCATAGTAGAATTTATGATTCTATTCGGTTACACAATTAGGGTATTCTTTTAGGTGAGGGAGAGTCTAGCTTCGAGCCCTGGGGCTCTTCCACCTGGGGGGTCTGGTCTTCCAGTTGATATGTTGTTTCCATAGATACTGGGCATAGAGCTCAAAGTCCACAGTCGGGCCCAAGATGGAGCCTGTTCTGTCTGTTTCCTCCTTCAGTATCAAATTTTTCTTTTGTGGACTCTGGATTTAGGAGTCATGATTAGGAAATCTTTCCCTGCTGAAAGGTTAGTTATAAAGGAATTTGTCCATGTTTTCTGCTAGTAAAAAGCCAACGTGTTCACAGAGAGGGGAATAATAAGAGAAAACCCCAGGCCCAGAAGCACAGTCTTTTGCTATATGATGCACCTGACCTTGCTCACCTGATATTCTTCTCTGTCAGACACATTGCAGGCTGATCTGCGGAGGGAGCTGCCTCCGGCCCAGGGCGGACGTCACCATGGCCTTCCTGATACACCTGCTGGTCTGCACGTTCGGGATGGGCTCGTGGGTGGCCATCAACGGGCTTTGGGTGGAGCTGCCCCTGCTGGTTACAGAGCTGCCGGAGGGCTGGTATCTGCCCTCCTACCTCACGGTGATCATCCAGCTGGCCAACATCGGCCCCCTGCTGGTCACCCTGCTCCATCACTTCCGGCCTGGCTGCCTCTCCGAGGTGGCCGTTGTCTTCACCGTGCTGGGGGTGGGCACCATCGCCTGCATGCTCTTCGCCTTCCTCTGGAACGTCACTTCCTGGGTGCTGGGCAGCCGGCACAGCATTGCCTTCCTAGTCCTCACCTTCTTCCTGGCCCTGGTGGACTGCACCTCCTCTGTCACCTTCCTGCCCTTCATGAGCAGGCTGCCCACCTACTACCTCACCACCTTCTTTGTGGGCGAAGGACTCAGCGGCCTCCTGCCTGCACTGGTGGCTCTTGCCCAGGGCTCGGGTCTCACCACCTGCGTCAACGTCACGGAGATATCGGCCACCACCCTGAGCCCCGAGACCACCAGGAACGTGGACAGCCCACAGGTACCTGGCATCTCTCAGGGTCGCTGCAGCTCTGTCCTTGGTCACAAGCAAGATCTTACCAAGGGCTGGTGTTCCCTAGATGTTGGGTGGACCTGTATTCTTGACCCAACAGCACTTTCGATCACCTGGGGGCACTGCTGAGACACACACATCTAGGGTGGGGCTCCTCTGAAAGCCTTGTGGTCGGGTATATTTTGAAATCTGGAGTTTTAGGTCGTAGAACACACTTACCCCACGTCTCAGACAGGGCCTGTGACACGGCAATGGGCACAGAGATCCCCACAGCCCACAGCCCAGGGCACTCATGCCCCATAGGCAGATGAGGGCTATAAACAGCTTCATATCCAGTTCAAATGTTGCTGTCAACCAAGTCCCAAAAACGTTCTGACTTTCAGAGCCTTTCGGATTTTAGAGTTGCAGATAAGGGATTGTGAATGTGTCTTTATTGAAAATTCCCCAGGTGCCACTAATGTACAACCAAGCTTGAGAACCACAGACTTTAGACGTTGATAAACGTTTAGATGTTACCCCGTGTGTTTACAGCATCAAACTTTCTCACTGGATATGGGACAATATATATGTCTGATATTATCCAAACCGCAGCAGTGCAGCAATGGTTGCAAACCAGTGGCCTGGGCCACCATAACAGGCAAGATTTTTTTTTTTTGAGAGTTTGAATTAGTTAATAACATTCAAATGTTTTGAAATTTCACATAAATCTAGATGCATGTTATCTCCTGAAAACAGTCACCACGGGGCTCCTTTGGGTGGGGCTGTTCTTCTGTCTCAAGCCAGCCCCATCTCTGAATATGCATATTTTCGGTTGCCAGCCCTGGAGGGCATTGAGTGGGCGGAGCTGTAGCTTCTGTCCTGACACCTCCCCGCTCTGTAAAGTGGGGACTGCACTGGCGCTGTCAGAGGACATACACAAGCTGATACAGATCCAGGGCTGCTCCCCAGCGAGTGAGTCAAGTGTGAGCATATATTATCCTCACCATAGTAGCTGTGCATATATTATCCATCACTTACATAATAATGATAATGCCTAGTATTTCTTGTATACACACAGACCTCGGAGACAATTGCAGATTTGGTTCCAGACCACTACGATAAAGCAAATATCTCAATAAAAAAGTCACACAAACTTTTTGTGTGCCTATAAAAGTTATGTTTATGCTATATGTCATCTATTGAGTGTATAATAGCACTGTGTCTAAAAAAACATTGTACATAGCATAATTTTAAAATATTTTATTAATAAAAAGTGTTAACTAGGAATTTCCTGGTGATCCAGCGCTTAGAACTCAGCTTCCACTTTAGGGGATCTAGGTTCAATCCCTGGTTAGGCCATGAAGAGCCCACAAGCTGTGTGGGGCAGCCAAAAAAAAAAGTTAACAATCATCTGAGCCTTCAGTGAGTCATAATTTTTTTGCTAGTCGAGGGTTTGAAATAATTCAAGAATTACCAAAATGTGGCCCAGAGGCAGGAAGTGAGCAAATGCTGTTGGAAAAAATACTAATAGACTTGCTCAACACAGGGTTGCCACAAATCTTCAGTTTGTAAAAAAAAAAAAAAATCACCCAGGGATCTGACTGGCCCTTGTTTTGTCTTTCCCAGGGAGCTAGCAGCACTTTGGTGTCTAAGCTGGCTGAGACAGCACCCTCCGTGATCCACCTGGAAAGCCGTTACCTGCCCGCCAACTTCTCACCCTTGGTCTTCTTCCTTCTGCTCTCCTTCATGATGGCCTGCTGCTTCATCGCCTTCTTTTTCCTCCAGCGTCAACCCAAGCGCTGGGAAGCCTCCATAGAAGACCTCCTCACCTCTCAGGTCACCCTCAACTCCATCCGGCAGCAGGAAGGGAAGGACCTGGGTCCCCCAGAGGAGAGTGGCAAGGCCCAGGACCCTCCGGAGGAGAAGACGGCCCCCCAGCACCTGGCCCACCTGACTTTCATCTACGTCCTGGTGGCCTTTGTGAACGCGCTCACCAACGGCGTGCTGCCCTCGGTGCAGACCTACTCCTGCCTGTCCTACGGGCCTGTGGCCTACCACTTGTCTGCTACCCTCAGCTCCATGGCCAGCCCTCTCACCTGCTTCCTCTCCATTTTTCTGCCTAACAGGTCTGCCCTCACCTGGCCCTGGAGAGCTCGGGTTGGGGGTGCACTTCGTGTCAGAACCCAGAATCCACCGCGCCCACCTATCAGGCTGGAGGTGGGATAGTTAAGAACACGGTGTCTGGGGCTCAGCTGCCTGGGTTCAAGTCCCAGCTCTGCCACTTGCTAGCTCTGTGATACTGGATACCTCTCTGGGCCTCAGGAATCTAATCTGGAAAATGGGGAGAATAATAGTTCTTCTTAGGTTGCTGGGGGCTAATTTTGTAAAGCTTTTAGAGCAGTGAGTGCCTGGCGCATGTCAGGTCTACATTCACCACTACTGGCCCATGAGGAGGAATAAGCAGGCAGGAAGTGAGGCTCCTATTTACAAATAGAAACCCTGAGGCTTGGAGAAAGCGTTTGCTCTGGTCTAATTCCCAGGATTTGAGTCCTGCCCTCCTGCCTCTGGCCCACGCTGGCCCTCTTACAGCTGTAATTCTAGAAGAATGGCTGGGCAAACTGATAAAATACAAATTGAGTCAGCCTAGATCGAGGCCTGGGGTTCCAAATTTTAATAAGCAGCCTAAGTGGTTCTGATGCAGGGGCTTCAGACCCCCACAGGACAAACACCCACCTTGGGGTCATGAAATTTTAGGTCCCCCCTGCCTCCCACCTGCTCCTCTGCCCTGACTGTCCTTACTGCCTCTCAGCCCTGCCCATCCCCACCTGCCATCCCCACCTCCCCTAGTCCTGCCCACCCACCCCCACCCCCTGCCAGGGAAAGAGGGGTCATGAGGATGGGAGAGCTGGACAAATGTCAGTTTGCCCGAAAGCTGAGTTTTCTCCCTTTGGTTTGAAAATTGTGGAGCGAAGCTGGAGATCTCTGAGGGAACAGACCAGAGGCTGCAGATCTGTGGACTCTGAGATGCCCAGAATGTTAGAAATATAGAATCTGAGAGTCCCAGAATCCAAGAATCCTGAGACAGAAAGTGTCCCTAGACAGTCCTAAGGGCTCTCCTTAGGCAGCCCTCCACTTTAACCTGTCAGTGTGGATGGGGAGATCCTGGGGAAAAGGCCTCAAATGAAGGATGGTGTCCTCAATGGTCAGACCAAGGGCTACATGGAAGGTCACCAGTGCCTCTGAGCCGGCTACCAGGGCCCCCGGATCATGCAAATCTCATCTTGTGGACCAGGGAGCTGCGGCTGGAGGGAGGAAGGGTCACCCGAGGCTGCACAGCACACCCTACAGTCACGGTGCCATGATCCAAGCCTCCCACTCATCTGCCCAACTTCCTAGAGTGGGTGCAAGGTGTTGCAGGAGGAAATAGCAACAGATGGTACCAGGTGGGCCCACAACCAGGGCCAGGCCCTATACACTCTGCTCCCCTGCATTCTCCCAGCCACATAAGACTCATCTCACAGGTGAAGAAACTGAGGCTTAGGGCCCAGTCTTGCAGGAGGAACTGGGATTTGAACCAGGCTTGTGTAGCCCCAGAATCTGTTCTGTTTCTCCTGCTGGGATGCTGGGCTCTGCTGTTAATACTCAGGATGACTTGTGCCAGTCTTGATCTCAGGAACCTCACTGATGCACTTGAACTGGGTAGCCTGGAAGTTTCCACATGGGTCTAACCTCTAAACCTGGAGAAGCTGACCACTCCATGTGGCCCCCTGGAGCTCGGGCCGGGTCGGGGAGTAGGGGCAAATGTTCAGGCTTCTCAGTCCTCCAATCATGCCCCACCCCCCCAACTCTGTCCTAGGTCTCTGCCATTCCTGGGAGTCATCACAGTGCTCGGGACCAGCTTTGGAGCCTACAACATGGCCATGGCTGTGATGAGCCCCTGCCCCCTCATGCAGGGCCACTGGGGCGGAGAAGTCCTCATCGTGAGTGTCTGGACTGTGGCGCTATCCACCCCCAACCCCTACCTAGCCAAGGCCTAGGAGATCTAGAGTATAGCTCCTTCTATTGACCAAATGCTTTGTGGTTATTTGCTCGGGAAGCCCAGGGTGGGTGTGGGGAGGAGGAGGGATGCTCTTATTGGGGAATAGAGGCTTCAGAAGGTTAGTTGGCTGGTCCAAGGTGACAGTGCAGCCTCTCCCATGAATGCCACACTCTCCTTATGTGTATGGCAGCAGTAGCCTTCTCCCAGTTGCCCCTGACTTGATCATGCTGTGCTGTGCTTATTCGCTCAGCTGTGTCTGACTCTTTGTGACTCCATGGACTGTAGCCCACCAGGCTCCCCTGTCCATGGGGATTCTTCAGGCAACTTTGGGTTGCCATGCCCTCCTCCGGGGATCTTCCCAACCCAGAGCTCAAACCCAGGCCTCCCCCATTGCAGGTGGATTCTTTTACTGTCTGACCCACTAGGGAAGCCCAAGGATACTGGAGTGGGTAGCCTATCCCTTTCTAAGGGATCTTCCCTACCCAGGAATCAAACTGGGTTCTCTTGCATTGCAGGTGGATTCTTTACCAGCTGAGCTACCAGGGAAGTCCTGACTTGATCATGGGGGACAAAAAGCCATTGGGTTCTTTATCCTTGGGGAGGTCAACTCAGGGGGCCCCATTAGCTCTCCTTGCACTTAGAGGCTATTCCATGGGGTTCTCTTAGACATGTTAGGTCACCCTAGAAGTGCCCTTTGCCCCTGGGGCTCACCCCAAAGTCACCTTCACTCAGCATCTCTTCCAACGTGTCTCTGCAGGTGGTTTCTTGGGTGCTGTTCACTGGCTGTCTGAGCTACGTCAAGGTGATGCTGGGTGTGATCCTGCGCGACCACAGCCGCAGCGCCCTCCTGTGGTGCGGGGCGGCGGTGCAGCTGGGCTCGCTCCTGGGAGCGGTTGTCATGTTCCCGCTGGTCAACGTGTTGAGGCTCTTCTCATCCGCTGACTTCTGCAGCCTGCAGTGCTCCGCCTAAACCAGCTAAAGGGACGTGATCCATCATAAGGCCCCGCCCTCATTACTAACTCCTGAAAACTGGGACACCTCGAGGCAAGGTGTGTGCCCAAGGTCACAGAGTCAGGGGTAGACAGCAGGGAGGCAGAGCCTGAGTACTTTTGTGTACAACACAAACTCCTCTCAGGAAAGGTGGGGAACGGTACGGGCCTCCCAGGGGACATGGAAATGCAAAGCACAGCCCACCCCAACTCTGTCACAGCGCCTGCAGTTCTAGCTTCTCAGATCTCGTTTTAGCTCTTGAGAGATGGCTGTGAGAAATTAACTATTTTCTGCCATATCAATAAGCAAAGGATATCACAGCCACCAGCGATTGCAGGTGTCCAACATTAGCCAGTGAGCCCTGAGGAAACTCAGGATATGAAAACACAGGATACTGGCCCCAGATAGCTGGGGTACATATCAGAGGGATGGTTTCAGTGAGCCCAAACTCATGCTAAATACATAGAAAAGTGCTGAATTGCTTAACTTGCAGTTTCTGGTTTTCTTTCATTAACAGTAATCTATTGACATGTCCACGACCTGGCCTTTGTGGCCAAACTCCTATATTCTAGCTCTTCCCCTAATCTCCTCAGAGCAGTTCTCTTGGGGTTACTTGAGATGCTGCCTCCCAGGCTTGACGTCCTAAAAATTCCCGCTGAATAAAACATAACTCTTTACCTTTTAGATTGTGAATATTTTTCACGTCGACAACGGTTCTGCAGCACCCAGCTGGATGGTGTTAGAAGGGGAACAGCTGGGAGGGTGAGCCATCTGTTATAAGCCATGTGACCTTGGGGAAGTCACTTTATTGCTATGTGCCTCTGTTTCCTCTTCCACAAAATGGGAATTACTAGCACCTATGTCATAGGTTTGGCACAGGATAAAAGGGAGAAGCACCCAGCATGTCCTGATCTGATGACCAAGAGTAATGAAAGGAGTGACAGTCAACAAAGCCTAGAAGTGGCTAGAAGGGTTAAGAGATGTCCCCTTCTCCATATCCTTTCCACCCCTGTTCTCACAGAGAAGCTTCTAGAAGACAGATGGCTAACGGTGGACTCTCTCTCAGGCATCTTGGCGTCCCAGTATGGAGGAACGTTGTACCTCACCTACCCCTTCTTGTTACCCCTGCTGACCCAGGAAGGCTCACTCCTTGGAGAGTAAATGACCTCCCAAGAGGCAGAAGGAGAGGTTTGGGGTGGAGGGGCCACCACAAGACTCTGAACATGAGTTCCCCCACCCCATTCACTGGCTGACTCTGAACTGGGAGGCAGGCCTCTGAACTGGAGGGAGGAGGAGAATGGGGAGGAGTGTGTTAGCTACCTGATAGTTTTGGGCTTTATCTTTTTTTAAATAAATAAAGATATTCCTTGTTTTTACACTAAGGTCATCCTTCCAGAGAAAATCCAACATGAATGCCAAAAAAATGTTTCAATATAATCAGCCTTCAGTTGGTGCTAAAGTGAAGGCTGAGCTCATAAATAAACAGAATCAAGGGCTTAGAGAAGGTCTGATCCTGGGACTTCTTTTCTTCTCAGGTTTGTTTTGTTTGCTTACCACCACCCCTTCTTTTTATTTTGAATAGATAATATAAAGTCAAATATTTCAAAAATCATAAAATATAAAATGATATTTAGCAAAAAAGAAATTCCATCCCTCTCCACTTCCCGCTCTGTCCAGTTCCTCTTAACACGTACATGAGCACTTTTATTAGTTCCTTGTTTATTCTTCCAGAGATTATGCAAATGTTAACAATTTCAAAAATAGAGTCTTTTTACATAAAAAGTAGTAAATCACTGTGTACTTTGCACTTTCGCGCAACAGTGAACATGTAGTCTTCTCATTCTTTGTCATGACTGCATAGTGTTCCACTGTGTGGAGCTGCCAGATTTGTTTCAGCCAGCCCTCTGTAGAGAGGCATTTGAAGGTGTTGGAGACAACATTTTAAAAATCTCTCACCAAATCCAAAAACCTCCCACAAAAGCAGAAAACATAGAAAATTGATTATTGACTATATGTTCAATGTGACTGTGGTACACATCACGGACAGTCTGCTAAAGAGACCGCAGAGGTGGAAAGAAACTCTGCCCTTTTATAAAGCCCAGCAGACACAACCTGTTAACATTATATCCAGGTTCTCAAATGACAACTTGTCCTCAAGAAAGAGAACTAGATGGTACGGTTGGTCATCCTGAACTCAGCTGGCATGTGGGGTGGCTGTCTGTTAGCTAATTGTCCTCGTCCACAGGAAAGAAGAATCCATACCTTTCTATGAAGGTGGCATTGTAACTTGGAGCCAAACCTTGAAGCTAAGCTCCTCATCTGGCCCGGAGTGTGGGTGAAGGGGGCGTGGTTTCCTGATATTTACATTGCAAACAGAGGGTCCTCCATCCTTGAGAAAAACATTCCTGGATAGAAAAACTGACAAGAGGCTTATTCAGCTTTTTAAAAAGACTCATATACAAGGGAAAAGGATCCGAGAAAAAAATTTACATGTAAATGCTCTAAGAGAAAGGAGCAGGGATGTCTCTTTCCCTTTTTAGTGCCAGGAAGAAACGTTTTTATTTGTATTTGCCCTTCCAAGGGCGTTTGGATTGTTTCTAGTCATTCCACCCACAAAAGATATGGAGTGGATGATGAGCACAAAGACCATCTCTCTGTACTAACGTGGGAAGACGCTCCAAGATTAATTACACACACAGGAAGCAGATGCAGAAGAGTGGGTAGCCTGCAGTGCTAGCCATAGCAGTACACTCTGTCAAGGACGAGGTGGGAGGGCAGTGACTTGGTAACTGGAAAAGGCACCTCCATCTGACAGCCCTCCCTGTGGGTTCGCTTCCACCCACCTCCTTGGGAGTCCTGTGACCTTGACAGCCTTTAAGTTGCCTTGCACAAGTCAGCTCTCCTTGGTCTCTTCCTCTGTACAATGGGGACAATAAAAGCCCCTCTCTTTCAGGGTTCTGGTGAGGATTAATTAACTTCACACCTGCAGACAGTGAACGCTCAGTCATTTTCATTAAAAAACTTCCACTTGGTGAGAATATCTGCTATAGACCCTGAATGCCCCTTAACCTCAGGCCTGCCCTGCAAGTCTGACCCAAGTCACATAATGTCTTTATGGTCCAACCAAGGGCATTTTCCGGAAGAATGAGATCAGGACTCTGGACTCTGCCTAGGGTTGGCAGTGGGTGGGTATCCCTGAGGACACCCCCTGATAGAATTAAGGTTATAAATCTTAAATAGGGTGGTTACTTTGGATTACTTAAATGGACCCAATCTAATCTCATAAGTCTTTAAAAAACAGAATCAGAAGAGACTCAGTGGGGACTCGCATGGTGGTTCAGTGGCTGGGACTCTGCGCTCCCAATTCAGAGGGCCCCAGTTCCATCCCTGGTAAGGGAACTAGATCTCACAGTCTGTAACTGAGTTCACACGTCATAACTTAAAAAAAAAAAAGAAGAAAAGAAAAAAAAAAACCCACATGTCACAACGAAGGTTGAAGATCCTACGAGCCACAACGAAGACCTGGTGCAACCAAATAAATAAATAAAAATAAACTTTAAAAAAGAAGAGAGTCAGTGAAAGAAATAAGAAATATACAGCATCATACCCTTCAATAGCAAAAAAACCCAAACAATCCTATTAAGAATGGACACAGGAACTGAAAATATGTTTTTCCAAAAAAAGACACACAAAAGACAAAAAAAAAAAAAAACCCAAAAAACTGTATTATATGCTTGAACATCAATAAAAGAGTGGATCTGAAGTATTATCACCACACACAAAATAGTAACTATTGGAGGTGACGAATGTGTTGACTAACCTCACTGAGGTTACAATATATACGTGTGTCAAGTCATCACAGTCATGCACCTTACACCTACACCGTGTTGTGTCATCACAGCTGGAGAGAGAAAGGGAGGAAGGGGGAGGAGGGAAGGAAGGATGGAGGGAATGGAAGAGAAAGGAAAATAAAAGAAAAAAAGGAAAGAGGGAGAAAAAGGACGAGGAAGCAGGGAAAGAAGGAAGGAAGAGAAAGGGAAAAAAAGACCTGGCAGAAGTCAGAGAGATGCCAAGTGTCTTGGCTCTGAGATTCAGGAAAAACCCATATGCAAAGACCAAGAAGAGAGGCACCGAGGAGCCAAGTACAGCCCTGGCTGACAGCCGTCAAGGAAGCAGGAAGCTGTGACCACAAGGAACTTGATTCTGCTGACAACCTGAATGAGTACGGAAATGGATTCTTCTCCTGTGTAAGGACACAGCCCTGTGGACACTGCGATTTAGCTCTATGAGACCTGTGTCCAACTTCTAACTGAAGAGTTGTGAGATAGTAAATTGGCATCACTTCAGGCTGCTGCTGGAGGTAACCAAGCAGCAACAGAAAACAGGTCCAGGGGTGTGCCCTCTTGCATCCTCACAGACTCTTTAAGTTTATAAGATGCACGATGTGTGTTATGACAGCCTTTATAAAACAGCCCCCAGAATCCGACATCACACGGCAGATGTGGAAGCAGAGGTCCAGATGGAGGAATGAATGAGCCAGAGTTCCCCAGAAAACGGGCTGCAAAGTCAGGGCACAGACCCTGGCTCTGAATCCAGGGTTCTTTCTAATGAGCTGTTGGCTTAAATACTGAGGTATCATACTTCGGATTTATCCTGGAGGAAGGTGGTCCCAAGAACCTGGAAACGTAAAATCAGGACTGCTCTGAGGAGAGACCTGTGGAGTCATCTAAAATGGGATTGGTCATCACTGGAATCCTTGAAAAGGAAGTGTCCAGCCCCCCACCAATGTCCACCACAGTGACCTAAACCTTCCCACTGCCGCCCTTCCTGGTGGGCCAGATGCCCAGGCACGGGGCCATTCCTGCGGTCATCCGCCACAGGTCTCTCCATGCCCTGGGCTCTTCCTGAGCCTTTACTGATTTAATTCTCACAGAAGCACTGTGAAATACTTCCTAGAAACTGAGGCACAGAAATGTTAAGTATCTTATGTGAAGTCACACAGCCAGTGAGTGGGGGAACCGATACTTGGACCCATAATGCCTAGGCTCTGTATTACATGATCTTTCTGCGTCAGAGACATGAGTCTCAAAGCATGCGAACCAGACAGGAAAACCTTGGCTTCAGACAAGGAAATGGGGCTACAGAGAGATACAGCGCCTTCTCAGTTCTTTGTCATTGCCATCTGGTTTGAAATAGAAACAGAAAACTCCAGTCCACCCCATGGCCCCAACTCTATCACTCCACAGGACACAGACTCCTCCGGAACTGAAATGAAGAGACGAGGAATGACTGCTTTTGTAGGCAGAATGTGCAGACTAGTGCTATCCCTTTAAGAATGAGTAGCTGAGGCACTGGAACTTGCCAGAGTTGTGTGTCAAGTACATCAAGTTGTGTATCATGTATTACAATTCTGGTTTTGCAATGGCATGGTCTTTCCTGATTCACTTCATGATGTTTATAGACTTAAAACCTGGGGGAAGACATGAGACGTACAGAAAATATAAAGTAAAATGGCAGATGTCACTGTAGTTCTGATTGGACAAAAATACCACGCTCTAACAGGAGACACGTTCTGGATTCAAAGATACACATAGGTTGAGAGTTAAAGGATGATATATATATATATCATGCAAACAGCAATATCAGAGGGTTAATCCATCAGGATGATATAAAAACTATAAACATATATGCACCCAAAATATATGAATATATAACAACAGAGCCCAAAAATATATGAAGCAAAAATGGACAGAATTAAAAGGAGAAATAGATGATTCAATAATTAATAAGTGGGTCCTTTAATACCCCACTTTCAATAATGGATAGAACAACTAGGCAGAAGATCAACAAGGAAATAGAAGACTTGGACAACACTATAAACCATTAGATCTAAAAGACATTTGTAGAATATTCCACCCCAAAACAGCAGAATACATTTTTCTCAAATGCACATGGGAAATTCTCTAGGATAGACAATATGTCAGGCTACAAAATGAATCTCAATAAATTTTAAAAGATCGAGATCACACAAATAGCTCCTTTTACCACCAACTCTAAGAAGTCTGTGGAATGGTTCCACATGAAGATTTAGCCAGAGGATTTCATGGTGGTTGTTTGAAAGCTGGAAGCTTCTAGAAAACTTTAGGGCCTCTATCTAAGCATTACCTCATGTCACCCTATAGTGAGCATTAACTTAGTTAACACTTGAGAAGCACTTACAAGTGTGCCTGGCATGTAGTAAGCATGTGATAAATTTTAGATGTCATAATTCTTATAATAATATTATGGAGCAAGCTTCAATATTTCCCCTATTTTACAGGTGAGGAGATAGAGACTCAGAGATGCACAGTAAGATGCCTGAGGTCACACAGTAAATAAGCGGGGGGGGGTCCTGGATTAGAAGTTAGTTAGACTTCAAAGCCCATGCAAATGCAGAGGGGCAGGTCTCAAGGCTTTCATCACCATGTTATTTTCAGTAGCTTAAAACTGGAAACTGTAGAGGTCCACCCGCAGAGCTGTTCTGTAGCCCGGCACACCCAATCAGGCAGTGCTTTGCGCTGGTTACAAGCAACGAGGCCACCCTCTATGTAGGGACATGGAACCATCCCCAAGGCATTTTGTTCAGTAAAAAGAACATCTGAAGAAAAGTTCCATAGCCCACAGGAAGCAAAGTCAAACCTTCTGTAAAATCTAAGTTCGTATGTGTGTGTGACCTAGGAAGGCTCCTATGAACAAATGAAGGTGAATTAAACAATAGGATCTATTTATAGGCTGTTTCCTTTATTTAGTCTGTTCTTTTTGTAGAGTTTTAAAATAACACATGCTCAAAGAAAAAAATTCAGAGTACAGCAAATTGTCAAGAAGAAAAAGGAATCATCAGAAATCACTTCCTCCAGAATTAATTAGGCTAACATTTTGGTATCTATCTTTTGAAGTCTTCTTTCTGTGTGACTGACTGTGAATGTGTGTGTGTGTGTGTGTATGTGTGTGTGTATATATATATATATAATTTTTCCAGTAGTCATGTATGGATGTGAGAGTTGGACTATAAAGAAAGCTAAGCATTGAAGAATTGATGCTTTTGAACTGTGGTGTTGGAGAAGACTCTTGAGAGTCCCTTGGACTGCAAGGAGATCCAACCAGTCCATCCTGAAGGAAATCAGTCCTGAATATTCATTGGAAGGACTGATGCTGAAGCTAAAGTTCCAATACTTTGGCCACCTGATGAGAGGAACTGACTCATTGGAAAAGACCCTGATGCTGGGAAAGACTGAAGGCAGGAGGAGAAGGGAACAACAGAGGATGAAATGGTTGGATAGCATCACCAACGCTATGGACATGAGTTTGAGCAAGCTCCGGGAGTTGGTGCTGGACAGGGAAGCCTGGCTTGCTGCAGTCCATGGGGCTGCAAAGAGTCAGACACAACTGAGCAACTGAACTGAAATTATATATATAAAATATGCTTACACATGGAGAAACATACATATACAAATCTCTGGAGCAACTCACTCCAGTATTTTAGCCTGGAGAATTTCACGGACAGAGAAGCCTGGCAGGCTACAGTCCGTGGGGTCGCAAAGAGTCGGACACGATTGAGCAACTAACACACACACACATATACAAATATGAGAATTCCATTGTGTAACAAAATATCCCCCACATTATAGAAGCTTAAGAAACAGAGAAGTGTATTTCTCTGTTACATTAAATCTGGGTTCCAGGCAGAGTGTTGCTCCACAATCATCACAGTTTCAGCCTCCTTCTATTTTCCTGCTGTATTACTCTCAACCTGTGGCTTCTCTTCAAATGGGTCACGTGACCATCAAGTGTATGGGCCCTGGTCCTAGACTTCCTGATCTCAAGTCCAGGCTCTACCGTCTACGAGCTCTGTGATCTTGAGTTAGTCACTTAACTTCTCAGCTCCTCAGTTTACTCATCTGTCGTAATGCTACTTCATAGCATTATTAGGATGATGTGAATTAATGCAGATAAAGGTCTCAGAACAGTGCCTGCTCAACAAATGTTAGCTGTTTTTATTATGTAACTTCAGAAAGGCAACTGTGTGTCCAGAAAGAAAGAGAGAGAGGGAAGGGAGGATGCCTACACTGTACACAGTGTGGGCGGTTCTGCCTGGACATGAGCCCAGCTGTGAGCAAGATGCTGGGGGCGTGGACAGAATCCCACACAACTGAGCGAGAGCGAATCTAAAATTATAGTGTGCAAACCAATGCAATGGCTAACACACTCTGCCACTCTCTATGTTCAGTGTATTTATTACTGCAAAGGACTCTATTCAGAAAACTGCCAATGCCTTATTTTATGAGAGATTGAAAGGATTCTTCAGTGTTTTTTAAAAAAATGTGTTTACTTTCAATTTTCTCCTCACCCACGTTAAATGCTCTGCCCCGCAGTAACTATCGTTTCAAAATGATAAGGGCTAGAATAAATGCTAGGGACTTACTGAAGGTTGTTGAGCTGATAGTTGGGGAAGCCAGAGAGAGACTCCACCTTGAGGACTCACAGTTCAGTGCTCTTTCTTCTTCGATCCGAGCCCTGGGGGCCAGCCATGACATTCTCCCCCGGCCCCTGACCTCCGCTCTGGCTCCTTCCTGAGTGGAGGGGAGGGCAAGTCCACATGTAGAACTTGAACATACTCTAGAAGAGTGTTTGGAGTGAGGAGAAAGGGGATATGGATTCGAATCCCACCCAGATTCACAGCTAGCTCTCTGTGACGTCCCTGAGGTTGCTGCATGAAGGTGACACTATAGAGATTGACACCTACGTCGACATAGGTGCACACAGTAAGAGCTCCAGAATTTATTCTCTTCCCGCCGTGTAGACAGGGAACTCTGGATGCAATGTAGCTTTATGCCAGCAGGTGGCGCTGCAACCCAAGAAGCAAGAGAAAGGGTAAGAAAAGGGTCTGTCTGGAGGGTTGATCAGCTAGGGTCCTGCTGACCGGAGGGCGGGGCCGGGGGCTCATCCATAAGGAAGGTGCCCACACGAGTGCCTGCCACGCCCGCACGGGCAGACACACCCAGCATCTCGCGTAAGTGCCTAACCAACAACCAACCTTACGTGAGAAAGAGGCCTTCCAATATGAGATCTCCTTGAATCCGCACAACTGCGCTATGGATAGTGCCAATGTGATTCCATTTTACAGGTGAGGAAACTGAGCCCAGAGAGACAAAGTGAGCTGTGCTAGGTCAGAGAGCAAGTCCGTGGCAGAGCAGGGATTTGAGCTATGCCCGTAATAATATCAACAGCCAACCCTAGCAGAGCAGAAAATGTTCTGCTGGAACAGCTAACACTGTTCCAAGGCCTTCTGTACACATTAACTCAATATATCATAACAGCCAGCCCTATGAAGTAGGCATTAGCATTTTTCGTTTCAGGTTACAGAGGAGGAGATGAAGGCACTGAGAGGCTGGGCCGCTTGCCCAAGGCCACACAGCCCGAGCATAAGAGCTGAGATTTTTAACTCCAGCGTCTCTGCTCTAAACCACCGCACTCCTTGGCCTTCTGAGCACAGGCGTATGGGATGCATGGACACACCCCTTCTCGCGCTCACATTCTCAGCCAGGGCGGCGCCAAACTACGAGTGCAAGGTTTCTCGGCGCTATGCAGGGAACAGAACCACAACACACCCCTCACCTGGCCCTGACACCACCCTCTCTGGCCACGTCAGGAGCCACTCCCCTGTGGGGAGGAGAGGAGACATCCCCTGGGAAGGCCCCTGCTAAATGCTGCTGTTTCCCCAGGGGAGCCTCTACTTGAAGTCTTCCTGCAGCCCCACAAGCCATGAGGTCACGCCCCTGTCACAGCCCCACTTAGGCATGAGGGCAGGGTCTCTCTGGCCTCCCAGGCAGTCCAGGAAGGAGTGAAGCAGGGAGACCGGTGCGGAGGCCGTGGCAATGGTCCAGGTGGTGCTTGTGGAAGTGGAAGGAAGGATTTGAATTCTGGGTATATCTTGAAGGATGAGCCCACAGAATTTGATGAATTTGATGTGTAGGTGTGAGAGAAATTATTATGATATGGAATAAAATGCATGACATACATTTGGTGAGAAGGTATTTGTTATCAAGTGCTGCACCGCAAACGAACTCAAAACTCAGTGGCTTAGGATGACAATAAACGTTTATTATCTCAAACCGTTTCTGTGGGTCAGGAATTCAGGAGTGGCTTAGCTGGGTGGCTCTGGCTCCGAATTTTTCCTGAGGCCGCAGTCATCTGAAGGCTTCGTGGGGCTGGAGAATTCATACCCAAGGCAGATGATTCACATGGTGCAGGTTGCAACTGAAGAGTCCTGGCTCCTCTCCACGGGCAGCTTGAGTGTCCTCATGACAAGATGGCCACCAGGCCCCAGCCAGTGACCAAGTGAACAAAACGAAAGATGCTGGGCCTTTTATGGCCTAACCCAGGAGTCACCCTCTCATTCCTGCACTACCTGTTGGCTGCACAAGGCAGCCATCAAGGCATGAACAGCAGCAGGCATGGGTCCCTGGGCGCCATCTTGGAGCTGGCTCCCACATTAGAAGAGAATTGTTCTCCTTTTCCATTTTGTCTTATTTTTTAAATTTTTGGTAAAATATATATAGCATAGAAGTTACCATTTTAAGTATACAGTTCAGTGGCACTAAGCACATTTCCATTGGTGTGCAACCAACACTACCAGTTACCTGCAAAACTTGGTCATCTTTCCAAACTGAAATTCTGTACCTGATCAACTACAGTGGCCCATTTCCCCTTCCCCCGACTTCCTTGCAACCACGATACTGCTTTACATCTCTTATGATTTTGATTACTCTAGGTAGCTTACATAAATGAATTTATGTTTGTCCTTTTATGCAACACATTTCCCTCAGCATAGCATCATCAGTGTTCACCTACATTCCAGCATATGTCAGAAATTCCTTCCTTTTTAAGGCTGAGAAGGAAATGGCAGCCCACTCCAGTGTTCTTGCCTGGAGAATCCCAGGGACGGGTGAGCCTGGTGGGCTGCCGTCTAGGGGTCACACAGAGTCGGACATGACTGGAGTGACTTAGCAGCAGCAGCAGCAGCAGCAACACTCCATTATATATGCCACATTTTGTTTATCCGTCTGTCAGTGGACACTGGAAATGCTGCCACCTTTTGGCTGTTTCGAATAATGCTGCCATGAACAGTATGAAAAGGCAAAATGACAGGATACTGAAAGAGAAACTCCCCAGGTCAATAGGGGCCCAATATGCTACTGGAGATCAGTGGAGAAATAACTCCAGAAAGAATGAAGGGATGGAGCCAAAGCAAAAAGAGTACCCAGCTGTGGATGTGACTGGTGATAGAAGCAAGGTCCGATGCTGTAAAGAGCAATATTGCATAGGAACCTGGAATGTCAGGTCCATGAATCAAGGCAAATTGGAAGTGGTCAAACAAGAGATGGCCAGAGTGAATGTTGACATTCTAGGAATCAGCGAACTCAAATGGACTGGAATGGGTGAATTTAACTCAGATGACCATTATATCTACTACTGCAGGCAGGAATCCCTCAGAAGAAATGGAGTGGCCATCATGGTCAACAAAAGAGTCCAAAATACACTACTTGGATGCAATCTCAAAAACGACAGAATGATCTCTGTTCGTTTCCAAGTAATCCAAGTCTATGTCCCAACCATTAACGCTGAAGAAGCTGAAGTTGAACGGTTCTATGAAGACCTACAAGACCTTTTAGAACTAACACCCAAAAAAGATGTCCTTTTCATTATAAGGGACTGGAATGCCAAAGTAGGAAGTCAAGAAACACCTGGAGTAACAGGCAAATTTGGCCTTGGAATACGAAATGAATCAGGGCAAAGACTAATAGAGTTTTGCCAAGAAAATGCACTAGTCATAACAAACACCCTCTTCCAACAACACAAGACAAGACTCTATACATGGACATCACCAGATGGTCAACACCGAAATCAGATTGATTATATTCTTTGCAGCCAAAGATGGAGAAGCTCTATACAGTCAGCAAAAACAAGACCAGGAGCTGACTGTGGCTCAGACCATGAACCTTGTTGTCAAATTTAGACTTAAATTGAAGAAAGTAGGGAAAACCACTAGACCATTCAGGTATGACCTAAATCAAATCCCTTATGATTATACAGTGGAAGTGAGAAATAAATTTAAGGGCCTAGATCTGATAGATAGAGTGCCTGATGAACTATGGAATGAGGTTCGTGACATTGTACAGGAGACAGGGACCAAGACCATCCCCATGGAAAAGAAATGCAAAAAAGCAAAATGGCTGTCTGGGGAGGCCTTACAAATAGCTGTGAAAAGAAGAGAAGCCAAAAGCAAAGAAGAAAAGGAAAGATATAAACATTTGAATGCAGAATTCCAAAGAATAGCAAGAAGAGATAAGAAAGCCTTCTTCAGCGATCAATGCAAAGAAATAGAGGAAAACAACAGAATGGGAAAGACTAGGGATCTCTTCAAGAAAATCAAAGATACCAAAGGAACATTTCATGCAAATATGGGCTCGATAAAGGACAGAAATGGTATGGACCTAACAGAAGCAGAAGATATTAAGAAGAGGTGGCAAGAATACACAGAAGAACTGTACAAAAAAGATCTTCCTGACCCAGATAATCACGATGGTGTGATCACTGACCTAGAGCCAGACATCCTGGAATGTGAAGTCAAGTGGGCCTTAGAAAGCATCACTATGAACAAAGCTAGTGGAGGTGATGGAATTCCATCTGAGCTATTCCAAATCCTGAAAGACGATGCTGTGAAAGTGCTGCACTCAATATGCCAGCAAATTTGAAAAACTCAGCAGTGGCCACAGGACTGGAAAAGGTCAGTTTTCATTCCAATCCCAAAGAAAGGCAATGCCAAAGAATTCTCAAACTACTGCACAATTGCACTCATCTCAAACGCTAGTAAAGTCATGCTCAAATTTCTCCAAGCCAAGCTTCAGCAATATGTGAACCGTGAACTTCCTGCTGTTCAAGCTGGTTTTAGAAAAGGCAGAGGAACCAGAGATCAAATTGCCAACATCCACTGGATCATGGAAAAAGCAAGAGAGTTCCAGAAAAACATCTATTTTTGCTTGATTGACTATGCCAAAGCCTTTGACTGTGTGGATCACAATAAACTGTGGAAAATTCTGAAAGAGATGGGAATACCAGACCACCTGATCTGCCTCTTGATAAGTTTGTATGCAGGTCAGGAAGCAACAGTTAGAACTGGACATGGGAACACCAAACTGGTTCCAAATAGGAAAAGGAGTACGTCAAGGCTGTATATTGTCACTCTGTTTATTTAACTTATATGCAGAGTATATCATGAGAAACGCTGGACTGGAAGAAACACAAGTTGGAATCAAGATTGCGGGGTGAAATATCAATAACCTCAGATATGCAGATGACACCACCCTTATGGCAGAAAGTGAAGAGGAACTCAAAAGCCTCTTAATGAAAGTGAAAGAGGAGAGTGAAAAAGTTGGCTTAAAGCTGAACATTCAGAAAACAAAGATCATGGCATCTGGTCCCATCACTTCATGGGAAATAGATGGGGAAACAATGGAAACAGTGTCAGACTTTATTTTTCTGGGTTCCAAAATCACTGCAGATGGTGACTGCAGCCATGAAATTAAAAGGCGCTTACTCCTTGGAAGGAAAGTTATGACCAACCTAGATAGCATATTCAAAAGCAGAGACATTACTTTGCCAACAAAGGTTCGTCTAGTTGAGGCTATGGTTTTTCTTGTGATCGTGTATGGATGTGAGAGCTGGACTGTGAAGAAGGCTGAGAGCCGAAGAATTGATGCTTTTGAAGTGTGGTGTTGGAGAAGACTCTTGAGAGTCCCTTGGACTGCAAGGAGATCCAACTAGTCCATTCTGAAGGAGATCAGCCCTGGGATTTCTTTGGAAGGAATGATGCTAAAGCTGAAACTCCAGTACTTTGGCCACCTCATGCGAAGAGTTGACTCATTGGAGAAGACTCTGATGCTGGGAGGGATTGAGGGGAGGAGGAGAAGGGGACAACAGAGGGTGAGATGGCTGGATGGCATCACTGACTTGATGGATGTGAGTCTGAGTGACCTCCAGGAGTTGGTGATGGACAGGGAGGCCTGGCGTGCTGCAATTCATGGGGTCGCAAAGAGTCGGACACGACTGAGCGACTGATCTGATCTGATCTGAACACAGGTATACAGATATCTGCTCAAGTCTCTGCTTCTGGTCCTTTAGCTATGTACCCAGAAGTGTAATTGCTGGATCATATGGTAATCAGGAAAACACCCTCGAGAATGAAATGGCTACCCACTCCAGTATTCTTCCCTGGAAAATCCCATGGACAGAGGAGCCTGGCAGGCTACAGTCTGTGGGATCATGAGAGCTGGACAATTGAGAGACTAACACTTTCACTTTCATGGCAATTTTATGTTTAATATTTTTGAGGAACTGCTATGCTCTTTTCTACAACAGCTGCACCATTTTGTATTCCAACCAGCAGTGAACAAGGGTTATATTTTCTCCATATACTCACCAACACTGTTTTCTCTGTGTATGTTTTTTTAAACAATAACGATCCTAATGGGTGTGACATACTATCTCATTAATTGTGATTTTGATTTGCATTCCCTTAATGATCACTGGGCTTCCCAGGTGGTGCTAGTGGTAAAGAACCTGTCTGCCAGTGCAGGAGACTTAAGAGATGGAGGTTTGATCCCTGGGTCAGAAAGATCCCCTGGAGGGGGCATGGCAACCCCCTCCAGTATCCTGGCCTGGAGAATCCCATGGACTGAGGAGGCTGCTAGGCCACGGTTCATAGGGTCGCAAAGAGTTAGACACAACTGAAGCGACGGAGCATGCATGCAATGATGACTAGTGTTGAGAACCTTTTTATTGGCTTACTGACCATTTGTATATTTTCTTTGGAAAAATGTCTGCTCAAATGTTTTGGCCATTTTTTTCACTGGGTTTTTTGGTTTTTTGTTGTTGTCGTCTCCTTTCTTGGCAAATATGTACCCTGCAAGCAGCAGAAAATCATCCATTTGGGTTCTGCCTGTTTTCACTCAACTTCAGGTTCTGCCAAGCCTCACCCTATGGATGCTGTGCGGAGCATAACTCAAAGTTACCTGCCCTGTGGAGCTCACTCCATGGGGAACCGGGTGCTGATGAGAGGTCAGCTGGTGACAGAGTAGCTTTTATTTCAGGGGACAGCAATGGGCAGTCCCAGGTCCCTTTCAGCCTTTGTCCCTGGTATGTCAGCTCCTCACAATGTGTTCTAAAGTCTGAAAGAGTTTCCAGTATTTTTTAAAATTGGGAGACAACATCAAAATGTAGATTTACTGCTACTTGGGAAAAATTGAAAGCTGTGACCACTGGGCCTGCCTTGCCCACTAGCCGACGTCACCTGGATTGAAGTGCCAGCCCCGCCACCCGCCGCCCCCATGCCTACAGTGTTGGCTGCTGACAGCTCGTCTCTCCAGAAGTCACTCCAAAGACTGGTCAGTGCAGAGGTCTGACCTGCCTGTCATAGATCGTGACATTTTTGAAGGGCTGTCCCCACTCCAGAGCTCCTGATGGAACTGCCCAAGGCCTCCTCTGTTGCAACTGCCTAACCATACCACTCTCACCCTCTCAATATCTAAAGAGCATTCCCTGGGAAATCACCTGCTCACAAATCTTCATCTCAGGGTCTGGGGACCCTGACCTTCCAGAAGGATATGTGCTTGCCTGTTCCCCAAAGCCCTGGCCTAGCCCACCGGGCACTTGAGTTCTCCAGCCTTGGTTATGTCCTGGCCTCCCCATAGTAATAACAAAAGGAGGAGCTAAGGCTTCTGAGATGGAGACCATGTGCTCATCTTATAGGCATTATTCCCAGCATTTAATGCCCACAACAACCTCGTGACCCTGTGATCACTACATACTTATTGAAAATCCAATTAAAAAAAAAAAAAAAAAAAAACAAAACTGACAATACTAAGTGCTGGTGGGAATGCAAAATGGTAAAGTCATGTTGGAAAACAGTTTGTCAATTTCTTATAGAACTATAAATATAGTTGTAATATGATCCACTGATCACACTCCTAGATATCTACCCTAGAGGAACAGGCTCATGTCCACACAAAGGCCTGCATGCCCATGTTCATAGCGGCCTTATTTATTTTAATCACCAGTAATTGGAACAGGCCCAGATGCCTTTCAACTGGTGAATGAGAAATAAGTGGTGGTGTATTCATACAATGAAATACTACTTGGCAATAAAAAGGAACAGACTTCTGACAAATGGAGCCACATGGATGAATCTCAAATGCATTATGTTGAGTGAAAGAAACCAGCCTCAAAGGGCTACATACTGTAAGATTCCATTTATCCAACATTCTTGCAAAGGCAAAATTCTACAGACAACAGGTCATGGTTGTTGGGTGTATTCGTTTCCTAGGATTACTGTAACAAAGTACCACACACTGGGTGGCTTAAAACAACAGAAACTGGTTCTCCTGTAATTCCAGAGCCAGAAGTCTGATATGAAAGTGTTGGCAAAGCTGCACTCCCTCAGAAGTTTCCCAAGGACAAGCTGTTCCTTGCCTCTTCCAGCTTCTGTGGCTCTCTCCTTGGCTTAAGGCCACATCACTCCAGTCTCTGCCTCTGAGGCCACATCAGCTTCTCCTCTGTGTGTTTGCCTCTCTCTTATAAGGGATGTGATGGCATTTAGAGGCTGCCTGAATAATGTAAGATAATCTTCAATTCAAGATCCCTAATTTTATCATATCTACAAAGATTTTTTTTTTTCCAAGTAAGGTAACATATATGAAATTCAGGGTTAGAACTCAGCACCTTTTCGGGGCACCCTTATTCAACCTACTGTACCAGGAATTGAGGGAAAAGAAATGGACTACAAACAGGCATGAGGGAAGGTGGGAGTGATGGAAATGCTCTATATATCAATTGTGGTGACAGTCACCTAACTTACACATGTGTCATGGCTCCAGGGGAACTGGGGATGAAGGAGGCAGGCTTGGCACTGAGACTGTTCTCAAGGTAATCAATGCACTATTTATTATTTGGTGAGAAAAATGAGGTAGGGTGTGGGGGGGGTTCTGTGTTCCACTGCTAATAATTGAGCAAAAAATGTTTGAAAATGATCGGAATGGATGAGCTTCCCACCAGCAATGACATTTCACGATTCTCCAGTTCTTTGGCTTTCAGACTCCTTCTTTCAGAATTTCACAAGGCTGAAGATGCTGCCCACTCTGGAGCCAAGAGGGCAGTTGTCTGGGATGCAAGAGCTGGGTGGAGGCGGGGAGAAGATGCTAGGGCTGGATGGAAATAATAGCAGGGGGAGGGTTCTGACCCCTCTCCCCACAGAGCACTCACACCCTTTCTCTAGGGACAAGGCCTCTGTCCCCTCCATTCACTCACCCCAGCTGATACCACACCCCCCCACCAGAAGCCCCCCCGCCATCTCCTCTCATTGTCTGAAGGGCTCAGATGGAGGGGCAGCCCATTAACCCCTTCCTGGCCTCATTGCTTTACTCCGCAGCTGTCACACCCGCAGCCTAAGGCCCGAGCAGGAAAGAGGACCCGACAGTTAATCACAATTACCACGCAGAGTGTCAGCTGTGAGGCTGGCCTCCTCCATCGACTGCCAGCCGGCCCAACCTGGGGCAACCCGCACCAACCACACAGCAGATTCTAAGACCTACAGGGGCAAAGAGAAGACAGTCTCTTCCTGGTTCATTTCTGGGGACTTCCCCAAAGACCTTGGCAAGGTGTTCTCCATGGTCAGGGCTGCAGCCAGTAGCCTACAAAAGCCCCAAGCCCGTCTCCTGCCCCCAGCACCTGATCATCACATGGTGGATTCCTCATCTAGAAATGTCACCTCCTCCAAGAGGCCTTCCTTGAGCATCCTGGCTGATATGGGGCTGCTGTTCCCAGTCAGCTCTCTGTACATGCCCTGTTTATGAGCTGCTTTACTTTTCCCAAGCACTGTCACTGCCTAGGATTGTCTCAGGTGTTGATTGGTTTAGCATGAATATTAGTTTCCTGGGGCTGAAGTAAGAAATTACCACAAACTAGATGGCTTAAGGCAACAGGAATTTATTCTCTCTCAGTTCTGAACACTTGAAATCCAATATCATGGTGTCAGCAAGGCCATGCTCTTTCTAAAGGCTCCAGGGAAAGAAAAGGATGCTTCTCTGCTTTTCCAGCTGTGGGGGATTGCCCGCAATCCTTGGTATCCCTTGGCTTGTAAACACATAATTCTATCTCAACCTCCATCTTCATATGGCCTTCTCCCTTCTGTGTCTGTGTCCAAATTTCCTTCTTCTTATAAGGACACAAGTCACTGGATTACCTAATCCAATGTGACCTCATACTTGATTACATCTGCAAAAACTCTATTTCCAAAGGAGGTGATCATAAGTGCCAGGGGTCAGGATTTAAGATCACACAACGCCAAGAAATGTGTCTTCTCTACATGTCCTAAGAGAGCAGGGCTGTGTTGGCCTTGTCATGGGATGGATCCTCTATGCAGCTCTTGGTTTCAAAATATCACATTTATCAAGGCCTCTGCCCCAGGCCAGCAGCTCTAATGCAGTCTCTGGCAGGAGAAGCCTGCCGTCTAGAGGGGAACAGATATGGAAGCAGGTTCCTATCCATCTCCGGGAACCCTGTGGTCCAGCTTGCAGTGAGCACCAGTACACATGGCAGTCTGGACAGATGAGGAAGAAGGGAGGATCATAGAGGCCAGAGCAACCCACTCAGCCTGGGGGCTGGTGAGAACTTCACCAAGCAGCCAACCCTTGCAGGAAAGTGTGGCTGAGGTAAGAGCACAGGCACATAGGACAGAGAGCACTGGCGCTGAGCTGTCGGCAGGCAGGTGACAAGTACCTGGAGGGATGCTGCCTGGATGAGGCTGGAGAAGGCAGAAGCAGCTCAGAGTCTGAACTTTGCCCTGTGCTGGGGAACCACTAAAGGATTTAAAGCAGGGGCTTGTTGATGTCAAGGCTTCCCAGTAGCTCAGCGGTAAAGAATCCGCCTGCAATGCAGGAGCCACAGGAGACATGGGTTTGATCCCTGGGTTGGGAAGATCCTCTGGAGAAAGGAATGGCAACCCACCCCAGGATTCTTGCCTAGAGAATCCCATGGACAGAGAAGCCTGGAGGGCTACAGTCAATGCGGTCACAGAGAGTCAGACATGACTGAGCACTGAGCACATGTTGATGTCAAATTTGCATGTAACTGATCTCTTCATTTTTTAATTTTTATTTAGGTAATATATTCAGCTATGTAAGAGCTGAATTAAAAGTCAACAGGTGTAATAGGATATGGCAAAGATATTAAGAGTCAACAGATGTACCAGAATATGGCAAAGAAGTCTCCTTCTTCGCCACCCAGTTCCCAACCTGCAGGCAGCCGCTGTTACCAGCCTCTCCCAGAGACAGTCTATGCAGATACAGGTAAATTTCTTTCCTTTTTAAACACAAAGGACACATAATTTACATACTGTTCTGCACCGTGCCTTTTAAAGGTGAAAAGGCATCATTTAATACAGTGAAATGTATCTGTGTAAACAATATGCAACCATGAAACAGAACATTTCCAGCACCCCAAGAAGTTCTTTCACGTCCCTTCCCAGTCATTCCCTCCCCATGCCCTGGAAGAAGTCACTGATCTAATTTCTATCACCATCTGATTTATTTCAATTGTTCTAGAATTTCATATCAATAACATCACTGCGGCAAGTAATTTTCTTGTGTCCAGCTTGGTTTTGCTCAGCTGTGTTCTGAGATTCTTCCAGGTGGTTGCATGAATCTCTAGCTTACTCACTGGTGCCACCATGTAGCATCCCACAGTGTAGAGTAGCCAGTTTGCTTATCCATCCCCTGGTTGACGGACACTAAACTGGCTCCACTTATTGTCTATTACAAATGAAACTGTTATGGATGTTTGTGGACCAGTCCTTGTGGGAACATATATTTCTTTGAGGCAAAAACCTAAGGGCAAAGTTGCTGGGTCATAGGGTAGGTGTATGTTTAACTATAAGAAAGTGCCAAACTGTTTTCCAAGATGGGATATCAGATAGCTGTTGCATGTCAGTGCACCGTGAATGTCCTCGTTTGTGTTTATGGCTGTGTAGTGCTCCAGTGACTGGATGCACCAAATTCCCTAGTTTAACCAGTCCCCTAGTTAAGGTTTCCAGTCCTTTGCTGTAACAGACAATGCTGCTGTGAATAACCTTTGTAGATATGTCACATGTCACATGGGTGAGTGCACCTGTAGGACACACTCCTCGAAGTGACAGAGATTAATGGTTCTAATAAGACTAATAAGCCACTACTGTTCAGGCTTCACTTCTTCCTTTGAGACAGAACCTACTGTTTTCATCTGGACACAGGATGCCCGGAACACACACTGTTTCTCAGCCTATTGTGTAGCTTGTTGTGGCCATGCAATCGAGTTTTGGCCTATGAAATATAAGCAGAAAGATTGCATGTGACTTCCAGAAAGGGCCTTTAAAGGGACTTGACCTCTTTCTAATGACGGGAAGCCTCTCCCTCTAGGATGCAAATGTGAGGCTTGTGTGAGAGCAACCATTCTGGGCCATGAATTAGAAGCCATATAAAGCCAATATATGAAAAAGATAGAAGGAGTCTAGTTCTCCAAACTACGGAGTACCATGCCAGGCCTAGACTGCTAGCCACCAGACTTTATTTACATGAGAGAGAAGTGCCTCTACTTTGTTTGAATCACTATCAATATGGGGTTTCTGTCACATGGAGCCACTGAGCTATAGATCCTGTGCGTTCGTAAGTTTAAAAAGTAGTGCCGCATAGCTTTGCTTTTAGAAAGGTCATTTGGGAAGTGGAGTACAGGTAGATTGAAGGGCTGAGGAAAACAAGGAGATATCAGGACAGTGGTAAAGGGGAAGAATGATAAGGCCTGAGCCCACATGGGAGCAAGTAGATGGTGGGGGATGGAGAGAACAGCCAGATTCTCTCCAAATCTAAAGGAAAGAAGGATAAACTAGAAACGACAGGACAGGTGCTCCCATCCCACTCCACCCACAGCCTATGCTTTCATCTGACCCTCGCCGGCTTGGCCACCGCCCTGCAGAGTAAGTTCCAGCCCTCTCCCCAGTGAGCCAGTCTTCCTGGGTACATCCTACTTGCTGTTAGAGCAACCCTTTGTACCTGCCGACCCCTCTACCGGCAAAGCCCTCCTCCGGCCAAGCCCTCCACTCCCTCAGCTGGCTAATAACCTCTTGTCTCTCCGGCCTTATCTCAGACTAGGCCTCCTCCAGCCAGCCCTCTCAGGCTCCCTCCTCTGCAGAAGGTCTTGCTCTGAGCCCACGCCCCGTTGCCGCCCTTCCGCTAGCGTTTGCCAGGCTGCGTTATGATTGTATAGAAGTCTTCCTGCAGCACTAGAGAGCCTTTGGCTGGTGAGAGAGGAACCAAGAGGGGCCCAGCCCAGGACGTGGCATTTTTAAAATGTGACCCACTTGTCAGGCCCTGATCTGAGCACTTAACACTTGACTAACTCAAGCAATGCTTCACAAAGAACAACTCTGTGGCTGGGCAAGTGAGTGAACGAATGAATAAGTGGACGAATGAATGAATGAAGCAACACTGACTGGGCGAGGGAGTGAATGAATGAATGAGTGAACGAATGAATGAAGTACCCACCAGGGGGCGGTGGCGCTTTGCCTCTTCAGACTGGGAAGAGCCGCTTTCCCACTGCCCCTCCTCTTCGGCTCTCCACACACACACACACACACACACCCCCCACGAGGGAATCGCCTAGCCCCGCCCGCCCCCTCCCCGCCTCAGATAATTAACTCGAACCAATAAAACGCTGATTGCGGCGCCTTTGTACGCGCCGCCTCGGCATTGTCATGGAAAACGGGGGTACCCTCCCCAGCCCGGTTGCCCGCCCCTCCCCAGCCCCCGCAGCTGGCCCAGAGTCGGCCCGAGCCACCTGGACGGGACCGGGGGACCCCGAGCCGTCCGGCGCCCCGTCCATCTGCTCCTGCTCCCCAGCCCTGCCTGCACTGTCAGCTGCGGACTTGACCCAGCCCCAAGCCGGCGAGGGCTGCCTACGAAGCCCGCACCTCTTTCCTCCGCCTCACCCCGCGGGACCTGGGAGCAGGCGCCCCTGATCCCCGCCTGCAAGCCTGGGGTCCGTCCTCAGACACTGCTCGGGTGGAGGTGCGTTCATGGTCAGAAATATTACCAGTGATCAGAAGCCAAAGAGTACAGAAGGGAACCAGTGGGAAAGCCCACCCGAGCCCCCATTCTTAGCTCCCCAACAAAACCTTCCAGAAACCTTCCAATATATGTAAGTACATATAGGAATATATTTTAATGAGGACACAAGTAACAAGGAAAAGAAACTGGAGGAAAGCAATTTAGAAACTGCCCTAGGTTTCACAAGACTGTTCCCCCTTTGTCCTCACCTCCCCCACGACTGTCAGTTTGGGGATATTTCTCCAGAGAGCCTTCTCTGCGTGCGCATTCATAAATCTGCATATATACACACATGTACCACCCTAAATGGAATCATGCTCTATTATCTACGGGTCACTTTATTTTACTTGACAAGGAATGTAGTGAGATCCCTTCGTACATGTGTTGTCTACAGAACAACACTACCGCAGGCCCCTCTGATGGTTCCCAGCCCCCTTCAGCCTGGGTGTGATCTGCTGCCTAACCTGTGTGCCCTTCCCAACGTGCTCACCCTTAGGGGAAGGTTCTGACCCAGTGTCCCTGCGTGAATATGAGGGCAGGGTGAGGTCTGTGTGTTTCTGGGCTTCTGGGAACCTATCAGGTCTGTGAGCTGCCTTTCAGCAGAGAGAATAGGAAAAATAACAATAATAACAGCAGCAGCAGCTGCTGGAATGCAAATATATCCAAAACATAAGAAACAAGACAAAAGGAAGCCTGTGTGTCTTTTCAATGTCATCATAAGCACTGTCTGATCAGCCCATCAGGGCACCTGTTTCTCTAGGTGATACACATTTGTTTGACTTTGCTGTTGATTATTGATCCATGTCCTTGCTCAGTGAAGTTACAAGTTATCTTATAAAAAGATCAGATCAGATCAGGTCACTCAGTCAAGTACGACTCCTTGCGACCCCATGAATCGCAGCATGCCAGGCCTCCCTGTCCATCACCAACTCCCAGAGTTCACTCAGACTCACATCCATCAAGTCAGTGATGCCATCCAGCCATCTCATCCTCTGTCGTCCCCTTCTCCTCTTGCCCCCAATCCTTCCCAGCATCAGTCTTTTCCAATGAGTCAACACTTTGCATGAGGTGACCAAAGTACTGAAGTTTCAGTTTTAGCACCAGTCCTTCCAAAGAAATCCCAGGGCTGATCTCCTTCAGAATCGACTGGTTGGATCTCCTTGCAGTCCAAGGGACTCTCAAGAGTCTTCTCCAACACCACAGTTCAAAAGCATCAATTCTTCGGTGCTCAGCCTTCTTCACAGTCCAGCTCTCACATCCATACATGACCACAGGAAAAACCATAGCCTTGACTAGATGAACTTTTGTTGGCAAAGTAATGTCTCTGCTTTTGAATATGCTATCTAGGTTGGTCATAACTTTCCTTCCAAGGAGTAAGCGCCTTTTAATTTCATGGCTGCAGTCACCATCTGCAGTGATTTTGGAGCCCAGAAAAATAAAGTCTGACACTGTTTCCATTGTTTCCCCATCTATTTCCCATGAAGTGATGGGACCCGAGGACATGATCTTCATTTTCTGAATGTTGAGCTTTAAGCCAACTTTTTCACTCTCCTCTTTCACTTTCATTAAGAGGCTTTTGAGTTCCTCTTCACTTTCTGCCATAAGGGTGGTGTCATATCTGAGGTTATTGATATTTCTCCCGGCAATCTTGATTCCAGCTTGTGTTTCTTTCAGTCCAGCGTTTCTCATGATGTACTCTGCATATAAGTTAAATAAACAGGGTGACAATATACAGCCTTGACGTACTCCTTTTCCTATTTGGAACCAGTCTGTTGTTCCATGTCCAGTTCTAACTGTTGCTTCCTGACCTGCACACAAATTTCTCGAGAGGCAGATCAGGTGGTCTGGTATTCCCATCTCTTTCAGAATTTTCCACAGTTGCAAATGATTTCTGTCCTATAGTAAAAATAATGGGAAAGCTTGTGACTTTGTTGCCCTGTAAGATTTTCACCTAAGGACCATCTTGTCCTTTACTGAATCGGATTTACCAACCTTCTGTTTCCCCCATTACGGAGTTAAATAAATCTTTGATGTGTACTTACTCTGTATTTGCATGAGTTTCAGCTTTCTGAAAATAATAATTTGAACCAGTTAACTTTTCTTGAAGGTTCACTTTGTGCCAGACACCTCCTCTGGGCTTCACTTGGAAGAAGGAGCTTAGAAGGCCAACTCTAGGGTGACAGATCTGGGTGTGACTTCCCCTTTGGCCACTCACCAGCTGTGACATCTCAGGCAAGACTTTATTAAGCACTATCTCTGTGCTAGGCTCACCTACATTCTTATCTTTTACTCAACTCAAATTGCATGACATCCTTGCAAGAGGAGAATGGCTTTTACATTTTCGTGTTTGTACACGTCCTGTGTACACCCCTTCCCTGAAGACTTAGGCTCATCGACTGTGAGGTGAGGTTGGTGATGGTGGCCTCCCAGAAAAGTATGAAGATATAGTGGGATAATGCTTGAAAAGACAGCTCCATCAGAAGTGCATCTTGGTACTTGTAGTTCAGCAGCCAGAAGCTCAAGGAGGGGAAGTAACCTACCAACAGTCACAAGGTCCCAAAGCCTGGGCCGTCACACCTGCTACCTCAGTCATGTAATGTCTCAGAGCCTCCATTTCCACATCTGTAAAATGAGAATAACAAAAGCTGTTGCCAAAATGAAAGCAGACCCTGCCTGGTAAAGAAGTCAGCTCTCGTGGCAGCTGCAAACTTAGTTTCATTGTATGAAAGCTGCAAAGTGCTTATGTCACACCTTAGGTCACCTGTTGAGATGCCTTTTGACTCTTGTTTTTATTTGTTTATTTTAAAAATATTTATTTACTTGGCTTTGCCAGGTCTTAGTTGTGGCTTGTGGGATCTAGTTAACTGACCAGGGGTTGAACTTGGGCATGCTGCATTGGGAGCTTGGAGTCTTAGCCACTGGACCACCAGGGAGTCTCTTGGCTCTTGTTTTTAGAACTAGCTCCTAAGAGGAGGGGTAGTTTTCTTTCTTTCACCCCAACAAGATGATTGCTTGTGTTCTGAGTTCCAGGCTCTTGTTAGGGGATCCTTGGCAGCCTCTTTGTTTGTCTAGGGTTTTCTTTCCTAAAATGGACCCATCCAGATTTGGGGTCAAAAGTAGCAGCTCCCAAGACCTCAGCCTTAGAGACTATATTGTTTTCTGAGACTTCTGTAACAAAGCACCAAAACAAACTGAATAGCTTAAAATAACAGAAATAATAATAGCATTGTCTCATAGTTCTAGAGGCTAGACACTTAAAATCAAGGTGTGAGCAGGGGAAATATCTGCTCCAGGTCTCTTCTGACTTCTGGGTTTGTCCACAATGGGTGGCATTCCTTGGCCTGTAGAAGTATCACTCCAGTGTCTGCCTCCATTATCACATGGCCATCTCTCTATACCCATGTCTGTGTCCAAACCTCCCTCTTCTCATCAGGACACTAGGCATTGGCTTAAGGGCTGCCCTATTCCACTATTACCACATCTTAACTTGATTTCATCTGCAAAGACCCTATTTCTAAATAAAGTCGCATTCTGAGGTTGTGCATGGACATGCATTTGGGAGAAAGGGATGTCATTCAACCCAGTACAGACGACAAGTATCTCCCTGGTGATCCCGAAGGGACCTGACCCTCCCTACATTTTCTGGATTGTTAAAACCTCAGGATTCCTGTGAGACCCTCTGGATGAGCAGTATCAAGTGTCTGACCATCCTATCAACAGAGAGCTAAAAGTGGCATTTCCTCTGATAAATAAAGTATGAGCATGTGGGTGAGGGCTGGACAGTACCTATGGCCCATGTCTCTTCACTTTAAACTGTGCACATAGTGCTTGGCTCTTAGTTGCCAGCAGGTATCTGGTCTGTTTTTCCTCATCTGTCAAATAGGGCACAGTGAGAATATTTACACAAATTTTGAGAATACACAACATTCATGGTGATAAAAAATCAGAATAGTGGTCACTTGGGGGTTGGGCAGGAGGCAGCCTGCCAGGTGGGGAAAGTGTTCTATAGATATGGATAGTAGTCACACAGGTGTATACTTACATAAAAATTCATTTAATTGCACACTTCAGATGTGTGTGCTCTAGCTACTTCAGTGTGTATTTTTTTTAAAGGTTGCTTATTCATGGCTATACTAGGTCTCTGCTGCTGCTCATGGGCTTTCTCTAGTTGCATTGAGCAGGAGCTACTCTCTCGTGGCGCACAGGCTTCTCCTTGCAATGGCTTCTCTTGTTGTGGAGCACAGACTCTAGGCTTGCTGATTTAGTATTTGTGGTGCACGGGCTTAGTTGCCCCGGGGCATGTGGGATCTTCCCCGGACCAAGGATTGAACCCATGTCCCCTGCACTGGCAGGTGGATTTTTAACCACTAGACTACCAGGGAAGCCCTAGTTTGTATATTTTAAACCTTAATAAAAAAGCTTAGAAAAGAAAGGAAAGGGGGAAGGAGGGAAAGAAAAGGGAAGGAAGAAAGGTGAGCACAATGACCCTTGCCAGGCCTGGCTTCCAGGACAAAGTGGAGAGGCCCACCCCCAGGCCTTTCTGCAAACGCTGGGCAGAGGGGCCCTGAGTTGTAACCCTGGCAGCAAAAACTGAACAATGGGGTGGTGTTGGGCATGGCCTTCTTTCTTTGTCCTCGCACCCCAGGCCTGTCTGTCTCCCAGGCCTCCCTCCTGGAAGATCGGAAGGACTTGGGAGTCATATCCACTTGACACACACCTCCACATGTTGCTTGCCTTCTCTGAGCCTTAGGCACCTCACCTGAAACATAAAGACAATACTGTCAGAAGTGTGGCAGGGACTGGGTCACTGGCTGGTGGTGGGCCCTGGTCAGTGGTTCATGCTGCTGCTGCTCTGCTCACAGCTGCTCCTCCTAGCCCAGGCCCAGCGTGGGCAGGGACCCAGCCACACTGTTCTATCATGATTATAGGCAGGTGAGAAGCAGTACGGGATTCCTGGGGTCAAGTCCTGATGTCTCCCACTCACCACCTAGGTGACTGTAGGCCAACCGCTTGTCTTGGTTTCCTCCTCAGTAAAATGCCTCCCCTCCTGAAGTTATCATTTCATCCACTCATTCAACCTGGGGCGGTTTCCCACACTTTTCTGAGGCTCAGTCTGTGTGTGTGATAGTCACTCAGTTGTGTCTGACTCTTTGTGACTCCATGGACTGTAGCCCACCAGGCTCCTCTGTCCATGGGAAAAAGTCTAACAAGAATACTAGAGGGGGTTGCCATTCCCTTTTCCGGGGGCTCTTCCTGACCCAGGGATCGAACCCACGTCTTCTGCATTGCAGGCAGATTCTTTACCACTTGAGCCATAGTGGCTCGGTCTGCTCATCTCTAAAACTGGGATTTAGAGAGGCAGAGGACTGATGTGATGATGAAAGAAATCTGCACTTAGAGGAGCGTTTGGCCCAAAGCAAGGCTGACATCACCCTCCGTGCCCACCCACTGACTGAACTCCTGCTGTGTGGGGGGGTACCAGGCTGGGCACTGGGGGGTCCCTGTGAGGCCAGCCATCCAGCAAGTGGAGGAGAAGGGGGCTTTGGAGCACCCAGCCTTTCAAGGCTGCCGCCTCCCAGGCTGAGTGTTTCAGCTGTACCCAGGCCAGATGCACAGTTCCGCCAAGTAAGGTGCTGAGAGAGGCTGTCACCCCGCGGCACAAAGGCAGCTCTGCACATCATGGGCAGGGCTGGGGAAGAGCTCCAACCACCTGGCTCTGCAACTGCTTCGGGGGCAGCCTGACCCCACAACTGTGCTCCTGCTTCTCCTCTCCGGTCCAGAAAGGATGGAGCAGGGCAGGGCCTGGGCAGACGGCAGGCCCAAGATCCAAGCAGAGAAGGAGCGAGAGCTGGAGCATAGGACCTACAGGCAGGGAGGGAGGGAGCCCATGAGCAGGAAGGAGAAAAGGAGCGGAGGGAAGAATATTAACGGAGGAGAAGACGCTCACTGAGCAGTGACTCCTCAGTTATTCCTCATAACAACCTCAGTCCCTGGACTCAGTTATTCCTCATAACAACCTCAGTCCCTGGCCTGTTACTCCTCATAACACCCTCAGTCCCTGGCCTGTTACTCCTCATAACAATCTCAGTCCCTGGCCTCAGTTACTCCTCATAACAACCTCAGTCCTTGGCCTGTTACTCCTCTTAACAACCTCAGTCCCTGGCCTCAGTTACTCCTCATAACAACCTCAGTCCTTGGCCTCAGTTACTCCTCATAACAACCTCAGTCACTGGCCTGTTACTCCTCATAACAACTTCAGTCCCTGGCCTGTTACCCCTCATAACAACCTCAGTCCCTGGCCTCAGCTACTCCTCATAACAACCTCAGTCCCTGGCCTCAGTTACTCCTCATAACAACCTCAGTCCCTGGCCTCAGTTACTCCTCATAACAACCTCAGTCCTTGGCCTGTTACTCCTCTTAACAACCTCAGTCCCTGGCCTGTTACTCCTCATAACACCCTCAGTCCCTGGCCTGTTACTCCTCATAACAACCTCAGTCCCTGGCCTGTTACTCCTCATAACAACCTCAGTCACTGGCCTCAGTTACTCCTCATAACAACCTCAGTCCCTGGCCTCAGTTACTCCTCATAACAACCTCAGTCACTGGCCTGTTACTCCTCTTAACAACCTCAGTCCCTGGCCTGTTACTCCTCATAACACCCTCAGTCCCTGGCCTGTTACTCCTCATAACAACCTCAGTCCCTGGCCTGTTACTCCTCATAACAACCTCAGTCACTGGCCTCAGTTACTCCTCATAACAACCTCAGTCCCTGGCCTCAGTTACTCCTCATAACAACCTCAGTCACTGGCCTGTTACTCCTCATAACGACCTCAGTCCCTGGCCTCAGTTACTCCTCATAACAACCTCAGTCACTGGCCTGTTACTCCTCATAACAACCTCAGTCACTGGCCTCAGTTACTCTTCATAACAACCTCAGTCACTGGCCTGTTACTCCTCATAACAACCTCAGTCACTGGCCTGTTACTCCTCATAACAACCTCAGTCCCTGGCCTCAGTTATTCCTCATAACAACCTCAGTCACTGGCCTGTTACTCCTCATAACAACCTCAGTCACTGGCCTCAGTTATTCCTCATAACAACCTCAGTCCCTGGCCTGTTACTCCTCATAATGACCTCAGTCCCTGGCCTCAGTTACTCCTCATAACAACCTCAGTCCCTGGCCTCAGTTACTCCTCATAACAACCTCAGTCACTGGCCTCAGTTACTCCTCATAACAACCTCAGTCCCTGGCCTCAGTTACTCCTCATAACGACCTCAGTCCCTGGCCTCAGTTACTCCTCATAACAACCTCAGTCACTGGCCTGTTACTCCTCATAACAACCTCAGTCCCTGGCCTCAGTTACTCCTCATAACAACCTCAGTCCTTGGCCTGTTACTCCTCATAACAACCTCAGTCCCTGGCCTCAGTTACTCCTCATAACAACCTCAGTCCTTGGCCTGATACTCCTCATAACGACCTCAGTCCCTGGCCTCAGTTACTCCTCATAACAACCTCAGTCACTGGCCTGTTACTCCTCATAACAACTTCAGTCCCTGGCCTCAGTTACTCCTCATAACAACCTCAGTCCTTGGCCTGTTACTCCTCATAACAACCTCAGTCCCTGGCCTCAGTTACTCCTCATAACAACCTCAGTCACTGGCCTGTTACTCCTCATAACGACCTCAGTCCCTGGCCTCAGTTACTCCTCATAACAACCTCAGTCACTGGCCTGTTACTCCTCATAACAACCTCAGTCCTTGGCCTGTTACTCCTCATAACGACCTCAGTCCCTGGCCTCAGTTACTCCTCATAACAACCTCAGTCACTGGCCTGTTACTCCTCATAACAACCTCAGTCCCTGGCCTGTTACTCCTCATAACAACCTTAAGAGACATGCTTGTTGGTGAGCACTTCATTTTACAGTTCAGAAAACCAAATAATGGAGAGATTAAGTAACTTGCCTGAGGTCACACAGCCAGTGTGTGGCGGAGCTTGAATCTGAACCCAAGACAGCCAGGGTCCACGCTGTTAATCTTTATGAAGATGAAGGGTAAAGGAGGGTAAAGGAGAAGGGAAGAAGAATGACTAGAAAGGCAGAGAGAAGGACAGAAGGCAGAGGGAAGGGAGGAAGGAGAAAAAGAGGAAATGAAGGAAAGAATAACAAAGATGGGAGGAGAGAGAAGGAGAAAGAAAAGAGAAGTGGAAAGAGTGGAGGGGGGAGAAGCAAACATTCCATGGGGGAAGGGGGTCCCTCCTTGGGGGCGTGGGAAAGGGAGGTTGCCCTCTGCCTGTGCCACCCCCTCCCTGAGCTCCTACACCCCCAGGTGCTACCCACCACCCCATCCCCCACCCCACCGCCCCGTCCTGCTTGCAGAGCTGCTTCCTGAGTCACACACCAGACTCCTGAGAAGGTGGAGAGGTGAAGCCAGAAATGGTGCCTTCCCTGAGAGAGGTGATGAGGCCAGCGGCTGCCCAGAGCCAGAGAGAGGAGCTGCTGCTGCTGCTGCTAAGTCGCTTCAGTCATGTCCGACTCTGTGTGACCCCATAGACGGCAGCCCATCAGGCTCCCCTGTCCCTGGGATTCTCCAGGCAAGAACACTGGAGTGGGTTGCCATTTCCTTCTCCAATGCATGAAAGTGAAAAGTGAAAGGGAAGTAGCTCAGTCGTGCCCAATTCCCAGCGACCCCATGGACTGGAGCCTACCAGGCTCCTCCGTCCATGGGAATTTCCAGGCAAGAGTACTGGAGTGGGGTGCCATTGCCTTCTCCGAGAGAGAGGAGGTTGAGGGCCAAAGAGCCAGAGGGTCTGCCAGGCAAGGAGTCCCCAGTGTGCCTGTCCGGAGGACTTGTTTCTACTCCATAGCCACGCTTCAGGGGGCTTGTCCCCAGTCAAAGTTGAAGAAGCCAAAGTCAGAAGGTGAGGTTAAATCCCCCAGGGCTCAGGACTGGTAAAGCTCCACTGCAGAGCTGGAGCCCACGGTCCACCCAAAGGCTGCTGCACCCTCAGCCTCCATGCTCCCCAGCCTCCACGCTCCCCAGCCTCCCCAGCCTTTGGACCCCACAAGGTGGAGGCTTGAGCCAAGTACCAGCTTTAGCAGCAGGCGGAGCTCAGCTGGAGAAGCCACTTGTACACAATCCATCAGGTACGCTTACCCTCTTCTCGCAAGTGACCTACTCAGCACCCCAGACCCACCAGCCTCTCTGCAGGACAGTTCGCCAAGGGCACAGAGAGGAGAGCCCAGGCCACTCATATTCGGCCTGGACCAAGCTGAAGGCCCTCTGCTGTTAGCCCAGGCTGTGTCATTACATAAATATCAGACCAAAGCTGAGGCCCTGCTTACTCCTCACTGAGCTTATGTCCACTAGGGGCCAGATGGGGACTCTGGAGTCTGGCGGGTGGGCTCAGATTCTGTTTTGGATGGCCTGAGATCTCTTTGAAAGTGCACCCCAATTTAATTCTGTATATAAGTGACCTTTTCTGGCCTTTGTTTTTCATCAGATTCTCAAAAGGAGTTAAATCTCCCAAAAGGTTGGGAGTTACTCAGAGACATTCAGCTCAAACAATCAGTGACTTAATGCAGATGAATTTAGAAAATCACAGTAAAATAGGAGAACTGAATCTTGGAACTCTGAGGATAGGGGCCTGGTCTATTGTAACCTGTGTCTCCAATGCCTGATTCACAGAAGGTGACTGATAAATGTTTGTGAATGAATGAGTGAACAATTTACAGAAGGCCACCAGAGCAACAAACAGGATGAGACAAGAAGGGGTGGGGAAGAGCCCTCATTGTTTGATGCTGCAAAACAAATCACCCCCAAACTCAGTGACTTATAACTACAACAACCATAAGTTTATGGGTTTCAGGAATTCTCTGGGTCAGGAATTTGGAACCAGCTTGACTGGTGGTTCTGGGGCTGCATTTATCTGCAGGCTTGACTGGGGCAGGAAGATTTGCTTGCAAAGTGGTTCATTCATAGGACCGGCAAGATGGTGACAGCTGGAGGTGGGCCTTTCCACAGGCTGCTGGAGTGATTTCATACATGGCAGCTGGCCTCCCCAAGGTAACCAAATCCCAAGACCAAGGCACTACATCTCAAGACCTAGGCTTGGAAGTCACATTTCACCATTTCCAGAAAATCCAACTGGTTACACAAGTCCACATTATTAGAATTCAAAGTTTATGTGAATTTCAGGAGAAGGGGATCCTTGTGGGCCACCTTAGTGGCTGGAGGCCACAGAGGAGTCCGAGGAAAGGTGAGATGAGTCACGAGTCAGGTGCAAGGGAAATATGGAGAACTCAGAATCCTGAAGATCAGAAGTCTCCTGCAGAGAGCAGTCCTACCTTGAACAGAGTCTGGGTCCAAAACTTGACCACACTCCCCTGACCAACATTCCACTCTGCCTTACTTCTGGCCATACCTTCCTCTTCCCTGCACCCACTGTCTTGGCATTCCAGACTTGCTGGTTTTAATCAATTTCCTAAAAGCAACAGGAATTCTCCCACTTCCAAGTCTTTGTTTCTAGTCTTCGCTCTGCCTTGCATGCCCTTCTCACTTCTCCTCTCAAGCTATCTTCTCCAGGAAGCCTCCCTAAATGCAACCCTACCTGAGTCAGTCATCTTGCCCAGTCTCCAGTGCCTCCTCCATGGCTGCATAGTCACCCTTGTACCACATCTACCTCTCCCACCCCAAGTGCCCTGTGTTGGAAGGCTGACCCACAGGTGCCCAATGCTGTATGCTAAATGCATGGATTATGGTAACACCCCACACAGCAGGCACAGAGAGGAACTGAGACATGGCTGATGACCTCCCTGGGCCTCAGTGTTCCCACTGATCAAACCCCTTCCAGCCCCAAGATTCTGCTCTTACATCTTCCTATCAGTATCCAAGGGTAGCATTTGCAATTAGAAGAGATGGGTCAGAATAGGTCTCAAATATCAGAGCTTCCAATTACTTCATTTGCATAGTCAGGCAAGTTGTTGACCTCTCCACACCTCAGAGTCCCCAGCTGTAAAAGGCACAGGTGTTCTTCACCTCCCAGGTGGAGAGGAGTGAGTGCTATGACATGGTGCTGCTGCTGCTGCTAAGTCACTTCAGTCGTGTCCGACTCAGCGTGACCCCATAGACGTCAGCCCACCAGGCTCTCCTGCCCCTGGGATTCTCCAGGCAAGAAAACTGGAGTGGGTTGCCATTTCCTTCTCCAATGCATGAAAGTGAAAAAGTGAAAGTGAAGTCGTTCAGTCGTGTCCGACTCTTAGCGACCCCATGGACTGCAGCCCACCAGGCTCCTCCATCCATGGGATTTTCCAGGCAAGAGTACTGGAGTAGGGTGCCATTGCCTTCTCCGGCTATGACATGAGAGGGGTTCAAATCCTGGCTCCACCTCTGGACAAATGAATTCATCCCTCAGAACCTCACTTTTCCCATCTGTTAAATAGGGACATAGCTCAGTTGGTAAAGAATCTGCCTGCAATGCAGGAGACTCCAGTTCTATTCCTGGATTGGGAAGATCTGCTGGAGAAGGGATAGGCTACCCACTCCAGTATTCTTGGGCTTCCCTTGTGGCTCAGCTGGTAAAGAATCTGCCCGCAATGCGGGAGACCTGAGTTCGATCCCTGGTTTGGGAAGATCCCCTGGCAGAAGCAAAAGGCCACCCACTCCAGTATTCTGACCTGGAGAATTCCATGGATTGTGTAGTCCACGGGATCACAAAGAGTCAGACACAACTGAGTGACTTTCACTTTTGCTTTCTTTCAAATAGGGACAACTAGATTTGAGTTGTCAGATTGCTCTGGTGCTGCAACTGCAGTCATCCAGATAAATGTTCTACACAGAGCCTGGCACATGGCAGACACCACAGCAGGCTTGGCAGGGTGCTTGTTCTCCCTTCAAGGGAGAACTTGCCTTTTGGGTACCAGGAGAGCAGTGAGCCAACAGCCTCCAGTTGCAGCAACCTCAGCACCCACCCCAGCTTTTGAGCCAAGGTCACGGCCTTCCTGGGCAATCCCAGCCAATGTCTGAGCCAGCAAGAGACTTCTGCTCAGCATGGGGCTTCCCTGATGGGCAGACTCTTCTCCAGAGCTCCCTGTTGGGTTGGTGGTGCCAGACTGCCACGTGGCAGTCTCAAGTTCTCTCTGTCCATTTCTGCTCCCCAGGCCCCTGGTCTTGCATAGCCATCAAGCCCCAATAAACCTCTTACTCTCCTGGCTCCATCTCAGTACCTGCACCTAAAGGACCTGAACTGACAGGGCCCTCAGTGGAGCACTGGTTCTCAACGTGTGTCACCAGAACCAGCAGCATCACCATCACCCAGGAACTGGTAAGACACGCACATTCTCAGGCCCTACCCTAGACCTGGGGGAGGGTCCCAGCAATCTCACGCAGCCTTGAGAACTGCCGGAAGAGAGGAGAGCTATTGTTTAGACATCACAGTGGCAGTGCAGTGGGGGGTGCGGGGGGGTGGGGTGGTGGGCGGCGTCGATCTGTGGGAAGGAGGGAATGTTTTATCACAGTCTCAGCAATTGCCACCCACCAAGTCCCTCCCTCATTTATTCCCAGAATCCAGAGGGCTGAACCAACAAGCACCCCTCTTCACCCCATTTGAGGAAGGGACCAGTCTAGCCTCCAGCTGGAGACATCACAGGTCCAGGGTTTGTGAGGCTGCACATAGCCCTGCCTCCTTCCCTCCTGCTCCTCGCCCCTCCTTCTTCCCTCCCTCCCCAGGGGCATCCCAGCCCCACCCGCCTGCCGCCCCTTTGTCTGCCAATCTGTCTCCATCCCAAGATGAGCCCCGGGCCTCTGCCAGCCAGTCTGTGCTCTACCTACAAGACACAGAGAGAGGCCTCTAAACTCCCGACTGCTTCCCACTTACTTTGGGGAAAGCTCCAGGGGAATAGTTCATACTTCCCAGGCAAGGCCAACATTCACCACCTCTTCACTGCCCCCAACCCCCGGGTCTGGAGTGCACTCTCCTATCTAAGCACTCAAAGCGTCTCCACGTGACATGTGAGGAAATGGGACACAGAGGCACAGAGGTTTGCTCAAGGTTACAGAACAAGAAACAGGAACAGCCAGAATTTGGATCTTGCTCTCTCTTTCCATCTCAGCCTCCCACTCCCAGACCCCAGCAGGTGGTAGATGACAATTCTGAGATGGTCACACATGTGGCAAGGACATTACTGGCCCTGGGAGATCAGAGGCCACACAAAAGCAGACACAGCCTATCCCTGTGGCATGGAGGGGCCACATTCTTCTTTCTCCAGTGGGCGTGCTCCTCGTCCTTCTTGCTCATGCCACAGCCCAGCGCATAAGACTTGGAGACAGGCAGACACTGGCCAGAGGTCACACAGCTGCTCTCATCTTGCTAAACTGGAAGTAGGGCGATACTTAATGGGTACCCAGCTCGTCTTCTGTCTAGTCCCATCTCAGAGAACCCTGGACTGTCAGAGCCAGAATAACAGTGGCAGTAAGGACAAACACAGGCTTCTCGGGTGGCTGAGCAGTAAAGAATCCACCTGCAATGCAAGAGACTCAGGTTCCATTCCTGGGTCGGGAAGGTCCCCTGGAGAAGGAAATGGCAAATTCTTGCCTGGGAAATTCCATGGACAGAGGAGCCTGGCAGGCTACATTAAGTCCATGGATTTGCAAAAGAGTTGGACACGACTTAGAGACTGAACAACAAAGGATAGGCAGATTACAGAGCACTCGCTGGGCTGCCAGCATGGCCGGCATGTGCTCCACAGACTCTGTCCTGCACAATCCTCTGCAGGAGCCCACGACAGGCATGCAGCTGTCAGCCCCACTCCACACATTCAGTCACGACCCTCGGAGAGGCTAATACCTTAATTCTAAGTGCCCTAGACCAACCCCTCCGTTTTATTTATTTCATTTATTTATTTTATTCTGGCAGCTTGTGGGATCTTGGTTCCCCAACCAGGGAATGAACCCAAGGCCTCAGCAGTGAGAGATGGAGTCTTAACCCCCCAGGGAATTCCCCAACCCACCCCCACCTTCATTTTATAAATGGGGAGTTTGCGGCCCAGAGAGGTGATATAATTTCTTCAAGGACACAAAACTAGTTAGTGTCAAGACCAGCCCTTCCCAGGCAGCTTACCTAATGAGACTAACCCTAGTCCACTCATACAGCATCTGATGGCTGCCAAGCTCTCATCCTCTCTCAGTAAGACAGGGTTTCTTTTGCTTTGCTTCAGGCCAGTTCAGTTCAGTCTCTCAGTCATGTCCAACTCTGCAGCCCCATGAACTGCAGCATACCACGCCTCCCTGTCCATTACTAACTCCCGAAGTTTACTCAAACTCACATCCATTGAGTTGGTGATGCCATCCAACCATCTCATCCTCTGTCGTCCCCTTCTCCTCCCGCCTTCAATCTTTCCCAGCATCGGGGTCTTTTCAAATGAGTCAGTTCTTCACATCAGGTGGCCAAAGTACTGGAGTTTCAGCTTCAGCATCAGTCCTTCCAATGAATATTCAGGACCAATTTCCTTTAGGATGGACTGGTTGGATCTTCTTGCTGTCCAAGGGACTCTTCTTTTGCTTAATGGTTATCATTTGGGGTTTTTATACGTTGTGCCAATATAATTCTGAAAACTTTATAAATATTCACTCGTTTATTGTTTACAAATACTCTATACAAGGTGGGTGCATTTATTATCCTGATTTTACAAGAGAGGAAACTGAAGCCAGAGAATTTAAGTCATCTGCCCAAGGTCACACAGCCAGGATTCAAATTCAGGCTGCCTGAGGTTTTAACCACTATGATGTCCTGCTCCCTTCACAGATGAAAAACCCAAGGCTCAAATAGAGGACATGACTTGCCTGAGGCCACAGAGCTGGGGCGGGTGAGGGAGATGGACAGCAGCTGGCCCTCCTGACTCCAAGCCCAGTGCTGGCTTTCCTCCCCAGCAGTGCTCTTTCTCACTCCATGTTTGTTGATTAACATACACTGGTTGGGAAACTTCTTTGCCAGAACAGCCTGCCCCAGAGGTGAGGCAGACAGAATATAGACACTCACAATACTGAGGGATGAACAGGTTCATGGAGGTACCAAAGACAGCTGTGGGAGTACCTAGCAGGACACTGACCCACCCTGGAAATAAAAGGAGACTTCCAGAAATCTGACCCTTGAGTGGAGTCTTCAAGTTCAAATGGGAACTTTTCCAGAAGGATAGGGAGATGTAAGGCATCTCAGACTAAGGAAAACCATTGTGAAGAGTTTGGTTCAGCTCTGAGCAAGGGTGGGGGCAGAAATAACTGCACAAGGAGGATCATGAAATGCTTCTGAGAGAGTCAGGATACTGAAGTCCTGACCCCCAAATGTGCCCATATCTCAATGTGACCTCAGTATTCCCATCTATGAAATGGGAGTGGCAGTAGAAGGTTGGTGTCTAAGGGCCCTGTCAGCTCCAACTTTCAGCTGGTGGAGTCAGGATGGATTTGAACAGGAGGAAAGTTTTTATATGAAGGCAGGAAGCAAGGGAAAGAAGGTCATTCTGGGAAGAGGGAACCACAGGAACAAAAGTCCAGAGGAAAGAAAGTGTAGGGCAGGTGTTGAAAATGGTAAGGAAAGGTTATAGTTTCAATACAGTATCTCTGGGATGGTACAGACAGAAGAAAGCATGTGAAAATGTTATATCAGTCTGGATTCTTAAGTTACAACTCAAAGGAAGGAAAAGAAAGGAACTATCAATTTATGAAACTGAGAAGACCAGAGTACTGCCTTCAGGCATGGCTGGATCCAGGAGCTGATATGTTATTGTGTGGACCTTGTCTCTCCTGCCAACTTCGTTTGATTTCTACATTGCCATTTTCACTCTCAGGGAGTTTCTAACCTCACAGAAGCAAAGGTAACCATTAGTACCTCCAGCATCCACCACACAAACTATACTCCTAATGAAAAAATAGATGCTCAAACCCACTCATGGCATTATCCCGGGCCCTTTTCTTTCTCTCATGTCTAACATTACATCTATCCTCAAATCTGGTTGGATTTATCTATAAAAGAGATCCAGAATCTGCCCCCAAATCTCTCCACCTCCACTGATAACAGCCTTGTCCAAACCACCCTCATCTCTATTCTGCTATTTGAGATATTACATTCATGTGGATGAGAACACAACCAGAGATGTACACCCGGTTCAATGAGTTGTCACACAGTCAACACATGATGTAGCCTCCATCAAGACGCAGAACGCTAACAGCACCCCAGAAGCCCCCCTCGAAGTCTTCCTGGTTAATATGGTCCGCAACAGTGTATGCTTTTATGTGTCTGAGTCACCATCCCTCTCTTCTGGTTCAGGCACCAGTTCCTGGCTGTCTCAAGTGTTCACTCTTGCCGCTCTTGATTAATTTGGTTAATTTAGTCAATTCAAAGATCCTGTAAAGTGTACGTCAAAAGATCTTCCTTTGTCTGTCCAAACCTTCCCACAGTTCCCATTTCACTTGTTATAAAAGCCACAGTTCTTATCATGGCCTGCAAGCTGGCACCTCATCTCCTCTCCCAAGTCACCTCCCTTCCCTCAGCATCCCCTACTCCAGGCACACTGGCTCCTTTCTGTTCCTTGAACACTCTCAGGAACACATGCACAGGACCATTGTACTTGGCTGCCCCCATTATCTGGATGGAATCATCTTCTTCCCCCTACACCCATATCCCATGATTAACTCTATAGTCACCCCCTTCAAGTCTGTGAAGGTTCCATTCTGATGCCTGCTCCCACCCAAAATGGAGTAACAGGAACTGAATTTACTCTCCCACTTGAAAGAACAAAAACCAACCAAACAAACCAAAAAACCAAGACAAAACACATGAAATGACAGTTTTCAAGGCAGTGGGTATCAGGCAATGAAGAACAGTGATTCCTGAGTGAAGAGAAACAAACAATATGAGCCCCGTGATTACTCAGGTTTACTGCCTGGGAGGAGTTTACAGATCCTAGTACAGGAAGGAGGTGATGCCCAGCAGATGCTCTGAGCTAAAGAAATGCAGCTGAGAGTCCACGAAGACCAAGGAAAGCAGTTTTCTCTGGTGGCTCAAGTGGTAAAGAATCCTCCTGCAATGTGGGAGACCCAGGTTCAATCCTGGGGTAGGGAAGATACCCTGGAAAAGGGAATGGCTACCCACCCCAGAATTCTTGCCTGGAGAATTCTATGGACAGGGGAGCCTGGCAGGCTACTACTGAGCAACTAACACTTTCACTTTCACATCAGACAGGAGAGAGCTGCACAAAATGAGAATTCTAGAACTCTTCAGGAAGTTCCCCTATCCTAGAATATTACACTGAGTACTGGTTGGTGCTTTTGTGTAACAAAACTACTCTGGGATGGGAAAAACATGGTTAAAGATTAGAGAGCAGTGCCTAGCAGTCACACAGGACCAAATATAGCACCAAATAGAGAAAAATCATAATTCATGGGGTAATGGTTAGAGTAATCAGGAAGGTCGTCTCTCAGTATTGGTACAGAATTAGCCTTTAACAGAGCACTGCTCTGGACACAGTCAACAAATCATAATAGCAAGACTTGAAAGGATCAAAGTATTTCCAAGTAACCTAATTGAACCTCAGAGCAAAACTCAAGATTTATCAATTCAGTTCAGTTGTTCAGTTGTGTCCAAATCTTTGCAACCCCATGGACTGCAGCACGCCAGGCTTCCCTGTCCATCACCAACTCCCGGAGCTTACTCAAACTCATGTCCATCAGGTCGGTGATGCCATCCAACCATCTCATCCTTTGTTATCCCCTTCTTCTCCCGCCTTCAGGGTCTTTTCAAATGAGTCAGTTCTTCACATCAGGTGGCCAAAGTATTGAAGTTTTAGCTTCAGCATCAGTCCTTCCAATGAATATTCAGAACTGATTTCCCTTAGGATGGACTGGCTGGATCTCCTTGCAGTCCAAGGGACTCTCAAGAGTCTTCTCCAACACCACAATTCAAAAGCATCAATTCTTTGGCACTCAGCTTTCTTTATAGTCCAACTCTCACATCTATACTCAACTACTGGGAAAACCATAGCTTTGACTAGATGGACCTTTGTTGGCAAAGTAATGTCTCTGCTTTTAAATATGCTGTCTAACTTGATCAAAGCTTTTCTTCCAAGGAGGAACCATCTTTTATAGAAATATAAAAATCTATAGCATCCACCAAAGGTAAAATTCACAATGTCTGGCATCCAAATGAAGATTATAGGCATGCAAAGAGGCAAGAAAACATGGCCCATAGTGAGGACAATAATGAATCAGTTAAAACTGACCCAGAACTGACACAGAAGTGGTGAATAAGAACATTAAAACAATTTTAAAAACTGTATTCTATATGTTCCCAAGTGAAAGAGACAAATGGAAGCTATAAAAAGATCCAAATTAAACTTTTAGAAATGAAAATTACAATATCAGAAATGAAAAATATGCTAGAATTAATGGCTGACTAAACATGGCAGAAGAAAAAATTAATGAATTTGCAGACACAGCAAAGAAAAATCATCCAAAATGGAACATGTAGAGGGGAAAAAAATTCTTTAATAAAAACAAGAAAAGTATCAAGAAATGTGGAATAACTTCAAATAGTCTAATATATGTGAAACTGAGTTCCCCAAAGGAAAGAAAAATTTGAAAAGGAATGGTTGAATATATTCCAAATCTGATGTAAACTATGAACTCACAGATGCAAGAAGTTTAACAAACCTCAAGCATAAAAAAAAAAAAAAAAACAGAAAATTATCTATCATGATCAAATGGCTCAAAACTGGTGACAAAGAGGAAAATATTTTTAAAACTGTCAAAACAAAAAGGTATGTTAAGTACAGAGGAACAAAGATAAGGATAATGGCAAATTTCTTATTGGACACATGGAAGGGAGAAAGTAGTAGAGCCACATCTTAACTTACTGAAAGAAAAATAAACAGGTCAACATAGATTTCCGTTCCCTTTTAATATATCTTTCAAACATGAAAGTGAAATAAGATGTCTTCAGACATACAAAAGCTGAAAGAATTCTTTACCAACAGATCTGCACTACAAAAAATGATAAATGCACCTCTCTCCTGCACATGTCTTTTCAGGCAGAAGAAAAATGATACTGGACAGAAATCTGAATCTATAGAGGGATAAAGAGCAAAGGCAAAAATGTTAACTACATGAGTAAATATATAAGATTCTATATTATCATTTAGTGGTCCTTAAAAGGCAATTTGCTGTTTAAACAAAAATAATAATATTTGGTAGAGTTTGTAACATCTACAGAAGTAAAATGCATGACAATAATAGCATTAAAGTCAGGAAGAGAGAAATGGAAGTACACTATTATAAGGTTCTTACACTACATATGAAGTGGTATGATATCACTTGAAAGTAGACTGACAAGTTAAAGACATATACCATAAATTCTAAAGCAACAATTGAAATAACAGAATGAGGAATTATAGATAATAAGCCAATAAAGGAGGGAAAATGGAATAATGGAAAGCACTCAGTTAATCAGAAATGAGGCAGAAAGAGGGACTATGCTGACAGTCCATTGGTTAGGACTTCACCTTCTAATGCAGAGGGTGTGGGATTGATTCCTGGTCAAGGAACTAAGATCCCACATGCCTCAGGGCCAAAAAATCAAAACATAAAACAGAAGCAATGTTGTAACAAATTTAATAAAGACTTTTAAAAATGGTCCACATCAAAAAAGAAAGAAATGAGACAGAAAAAGAAGAAAAGGAAAGAGCAAATGGGACAGAGAAAGAAAATATGAGATAATAGGCTTAAATCAAATCATATCAATAATCACATTAAATGTAAATGGTCTAAACACTCCCAGTTAAAAAGCAGAGATTGTCAGATTAAATTTTTATAAAGACCCAAATACATGTCATCTACCAAAACAAAAACAAAAAACCACACATCCACTTCAGATATAAAGACACAAGTTAAAAGTACGAGGATGGAAAAAGATATACCACACTAACACTAATCAAAAGAGCACTAGAGTGGTTAGGTTAATATCAGACAAAGTTCATTTCAGAGCAAAGAATCTTACCAGGGATAGATAAGGTCATTTCATAACAAGTAAGGGATTGATTAATTAAGAGCATAAAACAATTTTAAATGTTTATACTCCTAATGGCAGAGATATTAAAATATGTACAGCAAAAGCTGGTAGGCCTCCAAGGAGAAACAAATCCATAGTTATACACTGAGATTTCAAATTTAAATAAATGAAAGAACAAATAGAAAATCAAATATTACCTTCTTAGTATGTCCTACCTTGACCATCAATTTGAATTGTGCTCCCTGACTCCCTACCCCTCTCTCCTGCACATGTCATGTTCTAACAAATTGTGTATTTGTCTATTTATTTATTAATATTTAAATTTATTTATTTGTATAATCCAAGAACAGTGTCTGGCACTTAAACGATTCTTTAAATAACAACAACAAAAAGAACTGTTGAATAAAAGCATGATTGAAAGACTGTTAGTTGCTATGATTATGACAAATCATGTGACTCTGCATGGAGTCTTTCTCTTTTGTTACTTCAATGAGTAGACCCCAACAAAAATCAATATTGGGGTCCCAGAATTCTAGAACACAAGGGCAGAAATCATAGACATCCAGAATGTTCATGTAAGATGCATAGAATGTTAATATTCTAGAATGTCAGAGTCTACAACTCTGAAGTCTTAGAATGTTTAGAGCCAGAACATTAGAATCAGGGACTAGAGTTGACAAGGGATCTAAACTTAGTCTGTACTGGGGAGCGGAGGGGTGGAGCATTCAGAGTCAAAGAGTATTCCCTCTATCCCACTTGCTGGTTCTGGGTGTCTCCTAACTTTAGTACCTATCAGTTCAGTTCAGTCGTTCAGTCGTGTCTGACTCTTTGCATAGGGAGGTATATACCCAGCTCACTAACTCAGCTTAGCAAGGCAAATGGACTAAGAAACTATTCACCCATGGCCTCAGGGGCTGTGGGAATGAGGGAAGTTGGGCTGGGGGAGGGAAAGGAGGGGAGGAAGGGGAGAGGCTGTATTTCTCCATTTTAATTCAGCTTCTGCTCACAGGGCCCCTTCTGGACTATAAACCCGCGAGGCCTTTCCGTCATGCAAGACTGGAGGCTGTCATTATCAGAAGGAACCACCACCACCACCTGCATAGGAATAAGGGGGAGAGCCCGCAGCAGACTGAGCCAGCCCATCATCCCAGGGCCCCTGCCCCTGGGATGGCCACAGAACTGGCTGGGGGGTCTAGGTCCCAGGGAGGAGAGAGATAGGTTGCAGAGAGTCAGGGCAGCCTAGGTCTCTACATTCCAGAGTACAGACTTCATTTCCTGAGCATCAGAGCATCCTGGGGTTGGTGCGGAGGGCATGTCCAGCAAACGGGGCCCACACACCAACTCAGTTGTCCTGCTTTGTTTTTATCTCCATCTCTATCATCTCATGACTTCTGTGTTTATCTTCTTTCTCATCCATCTCTCAGACTAGATTGTGAGCCTGTGAGGACAAGCAGCTCTGTTTTGCTCATGCTGTCCTAGCAGCTGGGGGTGCCCTTGTGAACTCTGCAAACAGTGTGTTCAGTCAGCATTGCTGGCAGATTACCCGAATGAAGCTGCTTTGCCAGCCCTCTCCTCCGGGATTCTGTGCACACTGGGTCGCACCCTTATTATGAGCGCTAGTGAAGGCTAAGAATCCTTTACTCAAACAAAACTCGAGCCCTTCACAAGCTGGTGCAGACACTTCTCAGGGAATGCACACACACACACACACCCACACACCCACACACCCACACACACCAGCCCTAAGCTCTGCACTGACCACAAGCTTTGCACCCATGCCCACTGGCCCTGGAGCAGGAGCAAACTCAAGAGTCTGTTTCCAGCATCATCTTTCACCCATCAGCTTTCAGTCCCTGTCCTGTGTTGTCCAGGGAAGGCCAGAGAAAATCCCAAGAACCAGCACATGCTGGATGCCCAGTGCTGACAGCCCGTGGCCTCCACCACCCCTGGGCACAGAGCTGTTACCTGAAACACAGCCTCCCACAGTGAGTTGGGAGCCCCTTCTGAACCACCTTGCTACTGGTCTCTACAATCGTCCTTCATTTAGCCTCCATTTAGGACCCGGGTTCTCAACACTTACTAATCACAGGCTGCCTTTTTGAGGCTGGGTCAACTGCTGGCAAAACACCAGGAAAAAATGCACAAAGAAGCATGACTTATCAGACAAATTCCAGGGCCTCTCCTTCTCTCCTCCTACCCTAACCGCAGCCATCCGAGTCTGCAGAGCCCCAAGCGTATAACCAGGGGTTACACACCCAAGTACAGGATGGGTGGCAGGGCCCCTTCTTTTTTTGGACACAGATCGGAAACCCCTCCATTCCTTAGACTGCTGCTGTGCCTCGCGCCCCCCACTTCTTAATTACTACCGCGCTGCTTAATTGGGCGCTGTGTGTGTGTGCTTGTGTGTGCTTCTCGGGGGCTGGGAGCCGTCTCTCCTACACATGGAGCTACCGGGTGGAGGGGGTGCTGGCTCCCGGCCCGAGAGCGAGACCCCTCCCCCGCCAGGCCGCTGGAGGATTGCGCAGCTCAAACAGATGGACCGAGCCGAGGGGGCGGGGGGCGCGCTGACGGGGTGCTAGACGGCAGCGACGGCCGCGCCTCCCCGCGCGCGGACAAAGGCGGGGGCCGGGCGGCGCGCGCGCCTTATCAGCGCTAGCAGACCGGCCGTCCGGGCGGGCGCCGGCGGCCCGCGTGCAGGCGCACAAAGGCCCGGGCCGGGCGCGGGGGGCTGGGGGAACCGCGAAGATTAATTGCCCAATCAAGTTGTCGGCGCGGGGCGGGGGCGGGGCCGCGGCCCCGGGGGGACTCGGGGCGGCGCATAATGAAGTGTGCAAAAAGTTAATTTGCTCGGCGATTCGCTGCTAGCGGTAATCAAAGGCGGGCAGCGGGGAGGGCGGGAGTGGGTAGTATGCCCCTCCCCGACCCCCGACCCAGACTGCGATCCCGGGGGGCGCCGGGGGAAGGGACCCAGGACAGCCCCCCAGCGCCGGAGCAGGGGTAGAGGTCTCCAGACGCGCGTTCCACTCCTCCACTTCCGCCGGCCGAGTGTCCCAAGCGCCGCTCGCCTTTCCTGCAAACACAAAGGTTGACATTTCTGGAGCGTTCACTCCGGCCAGACTCTGCGCCAAGCGTTTCCGGGCGTGATCTCCACTCTCAACCTGGGGAGGTAGGGCCGGTGATCATCACGTTTTGGAGCAGAGGAGCCCGGAGCCCGGAGATGCTTAGGAAGTAATCCAAGGTCACACGCGAGGCTCTAAAAAAGCTCGGGAGCCTTAGCTGCAAAAACGGCACAGTGGAAGAGTATCAAAGACAAAATACATCAGACAATGGGAGAGGTGATTTTTATTTTTTCAAGCTCCTGCAATGTCTCGAGAAGCACCCGCGAGCCCAAGACCACGGTGTCTGGGCTGGGCCGGTTTGCCTGACTTTTATAGGGTGGAGTAGACAGGTTACAGGTGGGGGATGTTTTACAATCAGGGGAAGTCGTCTCAACCAGCTGAACAGGAAATGTTTATCTCTGTGTCTAGTTTCAGATGGCACAAACAGTTCTAACCTCAGCTAATCAACCAGGAGACAAAGAATGGAAAGGTCTTTGTTTGGCCTTAGCAGGCTCAGGCAAAAGGGAAAAGGTCACAGACAAACAAGGGGAGTCCAGTCTTAGGGCAGCCATGAGAAAGATGGATAGAGTCTTATCTAAGTATTATGGAGAAGGTGGTGGCTTGCAGTAAGCCATTTACCAGAACAAAATGGGTTGCTGCTGCTAAGTCACGTCAGTCGTGTCCAACTCTGTGCGACCCCATAGACGGTAGCCCACCAGGCTCCCATCCCTGGGATTCTCCAGGCAAGAATACTTTGGAGTGGGTTGCCATAATAGGTAGAGGGACTGCAAAAAAACAAAAGGTTGAGGAGATTTCTTAACCATCCATATTTTCTATGGGCACAGGTAAAGTTTAACATTGTCAAAAGGTTGGCAGATGGTAAGGCAGAAGCTCTGATTTCCTGTGACAGCAGCTTTGCTGAGTGGTTTAGAACCACTGCCCTGTGAGGCACTCGTCCTCAATAAATATAAATGCCCCTTTAGTCAGCTCCCCTGGGGTTGTGACCTTGGGCAACTCATCTGACCTCTCCTCATACAATGGGAGCTATAATAAAATACCCACCCTCTAAGATATGGTAAGTCCCCCACATACAAACAAGTTCCTTTCCAAGAGTGTGTTGGTAAGTCCAGTTTGTTCGTAAGTACAACAAAGTCACCCAGCTAACACCTAGCTATATAATACTGTACTGTACTAGGTTTATAATACTTTTTTCACACAAATAATACATTAAAAAACAAATAAAACATTTTAACTCTTACAGTACAGTATCTTGAAAAGTACAGTGGTACAGTACAGCAACTGGCATACAGGGGCACGTTCACGTCTTTGAAAGTTCCTAACTTAAACTTTGTATGTGGGGGACTTGCTGTATTATCATCAGTGAGAGCCTAAACAGTAAGCACCAAGCAAAGCATCTGGGTCATGGTAGGTGCATCATTCCTGTTAGTGTGCGTGCTAGCATTTTCTCAGGAAGCAGAGGTATCAGGATTTGAATTCCAGCAGCATGGTTTCAGAAACTGCAAGCTCACCCAGGTGCACAGCCAGATCTCTGTGTACGGCTTCAGTTCTCCAACACCAGATACATCCAAAACCTGTGTCCCAGGTACTGGGTATACAAGAAAAGGAGTAGGCCCTGGCCTCCTGGAGTGGGTCATCCTGCAAGGCTGGCCAACCCCAGACAATAGCAGGAATACCACAGTGGCCACAGGAGCTCTGCAGAGGTGCCAAACCTGGGCTTAGGGCTGGCTTTGGGAAGGCATGGTGGACATGCCCCAGATGCCCAGGACAACTGGCACAGAGGAGTGGCAGCCATGACCCGAGCCCCATCAGATTTCCACCCAGACCCTCTCCTCAAGAAGCAGCTTCCACGCCCTGGAGCTGACTAGTGGCTCCTGAATCCTGATTCTCTGATCCGTTGCCCAGGCCTGTCCCTGAGCCCAGGCAGGACCAGGAGACTGGAGAGGAAGCCCTTGAGGGTGACAAGAGCCAGGCTTGCAGGCGAGAAGGGGCGGGATTACAGCCAAGCCAAGATTTATGGGCCCGATCATAATAATGAAAGAAAGAAAGAAAAAAGGGACGTGTGTTCGGCAATGCCCAGGGACCAGGGCTGCTGCCCTATTACCAAAAATGTCGTAGCTCTCGACTCTGCAAATTAGCATAAAACATGCTGTTTTGCATCTATTTGCATGTAATTTACATGCTAATAACTTGACGCCACAATGCACCCAGTCCCCTAAGTGGCTTCTAGTCCTTGCTTTTCTCCCAGATCCTGCCCCTTGTCTTTCTTTGAGAAAACCAGGGGATCTTGGTTCTAGGCTGGGCTGAGCCACTCAATCCCTGTGGGACCTGGGCTGGTCCCTGTTCTTCTCTTGAGTCTCAGTTTCCCTGACTGTGAGCTGAAGGAGACAAACTGAGCAGGAGTTCTCAAATTATGCTCCAGTATCCCCCTTGAGGGCTGCAGACACAGAGACGAGGAAGCAGGTGGGGCAGGCACCCCCTCCCTCTGTCCCCTTGAACAGCTGGGCTTCTGAGTAAAATTTCTCTTGAGCAATGCAGAGCCTCTTGTTAAAAACAAAGACCAAAAAGTTTGCAAACAAACAGACTCGGTTATCTTAGAGTCTTTCTAAGTCTTTCCAGTTCAGTGTTCTCTGAAGATTTGAATAATAATACCAATCAGAGTTAAATATAGCACTTACCATGGGACAAGGCAGTGTTCTAAGCACCAGGCACAGTCTTCCAAGCACACATAACTCAGTCTTCAGACAATCCTTGAAATAGATGCTATTATTATACTCCCATTTTATAGATGAGTAAACTGAGGCACTGAAAATAATTTACCTAAGTTCAAATAGCCACTACACAGTAAAGTGAAGATTCAGACAGTCTATCTCTAGAGTCTACACTGAATTTAGTCAAGTCAGCCCTTCCACTGTACAGATGAGGATACTGAGGCCCAGAGAGGGAGACTGAAAATGTCTAAGCATCACAGCTAAACTGGCACTTGAACCTCGCTTCCTGCATGAGCCCCAGGCTCTTTGCCATCTGGGAAAAGGTGAACAGAAAAGGGAAGTCTGGAGTTTCATAGGTGCTCAGGACTACTTGTCTCTGGGTCCAATGGGCTTGCCAGGGTGAGACATGCTTTCTACCCGGGTTACTACTAGAGCCTGCTTCCTCCTCCTCAGCCAGCCTCATCCCATCTGGTGGACCTTGGGGAACAGGCCCTGAAACCAGCCAGGATGAGCCCCTAAATCAGGACAGACAGCAGGCTAGTGAGAGCACCAGGTGTGCCTGTCAGAGCCAGCACACAATGCCCTGGCCGGCTGTGCAGGTGGAGCAACTGCCCAGGGGGGCTCCACTGCAGGGGGCTGTGGGGCTTTATCTCTGCAGAGGCAGACAGTGCCAGGCCAGCAGGTGCTCAGTGCTCCCCCTCGGGGGTCTGGCTGGGAAACCCCCAGATGTAGGGACGACTGGCCTGCCTGAGCAGTGCCCCCTGTGGGTCTAGTCATCCCTCTCTCCATTCAGTATCCCTCGATGGCACCCTGGCCCTTCTCACGTCCCTGTCTGACCTGCCACCTCTCACCCTGCTCCAGCCACCTGGCCTTCTCTCTGCTCCTTCCCAAAACCTCCAAGCTCAGTCCTACCTGGCCCCTTTGCACTTGCTGTTTCCTCCAACTGGAACACCCTACTTGGCTGCTTCGTGCCCTTCAGATCTCAGCTCCAGCCCGCAAACCTTCCCTGACCACACCCTCCAAAGCTCTGCCTCCCCTCCCCCTCACTCACTAGCACTTAACCTTGATGTCTTCTCTGCCATTATTACAATCTGAATCTATCTTGTTTATTTATGTGTCTCCTCATTTAGTGCCTGTCTCCACCACTAGACCCTCACTCCAGGAGAGTCAGGACCATGTCTGTCTTATAGAAGTATAGTTCTCAATAAATATTTGTTGAAGGAAAGAAATAAAGAGGGAAGACAGTAGCTGCTGAAGATTTATTTGGTTAGTTTCCACCACCTCCCCCTCCCCAACTCTTCCCTAGAATGTTAGCTCCATGGTTGGGGGAAGGGGGTGGCAGGTACAGGCGTTTATGCCTGTTCTTGTCATCTGTGTGATTCCCAGAGGCTAGCACTGTGCCTGGCACACAGTAGTGTTCAATAAATATTTGTGCATGAATGAGCTGAGTGTGTAAGATCCTGCACTGGAAGCCAGGAGACCTGGCTTCCTTGCCAGTAATGCCCTTGATGGTGGGGAGGATCCTGGGCAAGTTCCTTCCTTCTGGGGACCTCCATCTCCATCTCCTCATCTGAAGCCTGGACTTTGGAATCCCTGCTACCTTCACCAGGACCACAAAAGGGAGAGTTGCAGTCTGTCCTCACTCCTCTGTGGGGAGGCAAACAGGGCAGCTGGTGGAGCTCCAGGGAATAGGGCCTGAAATTGGCCAGGATAAGCCCCAGGAGGCAAGGGGCAGAGAAACCTGGGTTCTAATCAGGACATGGCTGTTACCTGGCTGCATGGCCTTGGGGGAGTCACTGTTCCTCTCTGAGCCTCCATCTCCTCATTTGCAGAAGGGACACAGTAGCTGTGAGGACTGCCACAAGATGACAGAAGGGAGCATTGTGTTCCATGCCCACAGTTGTCATTTCCCATCAGCAAGGCAGTGCAGCAAGGAGATCATGACACGCCTCTACCCAGCGTGTTTGCTTCTTATCTATAGAAGGAAGTCCTAAGGGTAGCAACCTAACAGGGCACTGAGGTTGGATTGAGATGGGAAAATGTTATGTATGTACCTGGCACATGGTAGGGACTTTTACAACCACAGCCCTTAAAGTTTTCAACTGCCTCTGTGGCTGATCCTGATTATGGATTTCCCAAATCATCAGAGCACAGAGGAGACTCAGGGTTAGAGTGGGTGTGGGTATGGTTTGAGTTCAGTGTTGGGGGTGGGATGGGGAGGATGAGGCAGCAGAGGTATGAGGTCAGGATAAGATCAGGCAGTTCTGAGAGCTGGATAAGGAGTTAGCTTTATAGTGGGAGCAGGGAGAGCTACCGGATGCTTTAAAGGGAAACAAGATGATATGAGTTTAAAAACATTCACTCTGGCTGCCAGTTTTCGGGTGTGGCTGGGATTACTGGTGGTTTCCAAGCCTACGGTCTCCCTTTTGCTTACTATTAGGACCCTGTAGACACTGCTGAGCATGCGGACACTAGAACAGAGACCACACTTCCTAGCCTCGTACAGTCAGGTATGGCCGTATGTCTCCATCCTGGCCAAGAGGAGAAAAGTAGAACACCACGTGCAATTTCTGAGAGAGGTCCTTAAAGAGAGGCAGAGCATTCTTTGCCTCTTCCCCCTTCCCTCGGAATGTAAATATGATGACTGGAGAATAAGCAGCTATTTTGGGCCATGAGGTGTTGAGGAGTACGGAACAGTAAGATAGAAGGAATCTGGGTCCCTGTGAACCAGAGAGCCATCTTGCTAACTTAGGACTGCCGGCCTCTGGACTGTTTATGAGAAAGAGAAATCAGTGTTTGTCTCCTTTAAGGCACTCTTCTTTGGAGTTCTCTTCCACTCACAGCCAACTCCAAAACAGATGCAGTTGGCACAGATGATCTTGGAGCACTGCGGCCCGTCTTGAGGTGCACAGGGCAGAGAACTCACCTGGGTTTTTTTTCTGCTCATATTGGCCCTGAAGCCCCTGGCCTTTGCAGCCAAGCTCTGCCTGTCCAAAGGTACAGCCCAGGTCAGCTCAACTGGTGGGCATCCCTGGCTGGGCCAAGCTCATGAGGAACTAAGATCAGGACTCCTACTGAGTCCTTCACAGAGAAGGGCTTCTCAGAGTCCTTCTCAGTGCCTCAGAGCTCTGAGGGGCAGGGCAGAGAGAAGATAGTAGACAATGGCAGGATGGCACTGTCCATCCCAGTGGCCACTTCAAGTCCCTTCTCAGCCTCCCAGCCTCTCCACATGGCACCCTTCTTAATGCCCTTTCCCAAACTCACAGATTCCACCACAGCGCCCTCCTGCGGCCCCCCAAGGCCTTCAAATTGACATCTAATCTCCTCTCTGGCCCACCGTGTCCTTGAGGATGGTGCGCAGCTTTGAGAGAGACTCAAATGAGGACAAATCATGAGGACAAATCCCCTCTCTTAGGTGCTCCGTGACTTTGAGGAACTCATTGAAGCATCTTGGGTTTAATTTCCTCCTCTGTGAAATGGAGATGATTATAACAACTACTTCCTGAGTCAGTGCAAGGGTTCTGATGATTGACTGCTGAGTAACAACCCACCCTAAATACAGTGTTGTTAACCAGTTTCTTAAGCTCACAGATTCTTATGGGTCAAGAATTCAAGACAGAGCACATGGGAGATGCCTTCCTCCCATTCTACAGTACCTGGGGCCTCAGCTGGAAAGAACTGAAGACCAGGCACCAGAATCATCAAAAGGAGTCTGCCCTTACATGTCTGGCAGCCAAGCCTAGCTTGGCTGAGGCTATTAGCTGGAACAGCTGTATGCGGCCTCTCCTTGGGTCATGAGCTTCCTCACAGCATGGCAGCTGGGTTCCAAGAGCGAGTGTCCCCTGAGACCCAAGCACAGGTGATTATGGCCACATCTAACCTATCCTCAGAAGTCACACAGTGTTACTTCAGCCATATTTTATTTCTAGAAACCATCACAGGAGAGGTCATAGACCCCGTCCCTTGCCAGGAAGAGAGACAAGGAATTTGGAGCCCTATTTTTTAAAATGCTTGAACAGTGTGTAGCTCATCATAAGGACACATTAAATGTTAGCTGGAAGAAGTGGCAGTAGTGAAATAGTGGCAGGGTTCAATCCTGTATATACTGAAATAGTCACAAGACACTAGGCATAAAAAAGTTAATGGAGGAGGCACAGAAACAGGTCCCTGGAACCTAACATCCCCACTAGGCTGAAAGACAGAGTTTGGATAATAAGAGCTAATAGGTATTGAGTGCTTACTAGATGGCAGGCACAGAGCCAGGTACTTTCCATGCATGATCTTATATAATCCACATAGCAATCTAAGAGGCAGGTCTTAGCTTCCCACCCATTTACTGATGAATAGCCAGGGCTCAGAGAAGCGAGGGCTTCCTGGTGGTGCTAGTGGCAAAGAACGTGCCTGCCAGTGCAGGAGCATGAGAGATGGAGGTTCAATCCCTGAATCAGGAAGATCCCCTGGAGAAGGGAATGGCAACCCTCTCCTGTATTCTTGCCTGGAGAATGCCAGGGATAGAGGAGCCTGGCGGGCTACAGTCTATAGCGTCCCAAAGAGTCGGACACAGCTGAGCGACTAATACCTTCATACCAGACAAGCGAAGGGTCTTGCCCGAGCCCACACAGCTAGGAAGAGGCACAGTCAGGATTTGAACCTAGGCAGCAGGTTGTCAGAGCTGGGCAGCAGGTTGTCAGAGCTGGTCCTCGTTTCCCAAGACGAAGCTGGGCACTAGCCAGCCTGCCAGGTGGAACAGGCCATCCTGACTGTTTGGTGACAGACAGGGAGGGCTTGTGCTACTGGATGGAGAGCCAGGACCAGGAGGTTTGTCAGCTGCAAGCCCACAGTCACAGGCTGGGGGAAGGGGGCCAAGACCTCCGTCTGGAGGGATGGGGGAGGGGGCAGTAAAGAGAGCCCAAAGAACAAGACAGAACCCCAGAGGCAACAAAGCACTCAGGGATGAAGATAAAGCCTGGGTCACCAGAACTGAGCTTCAAGATCACAGGGGGGCTCTGACCTCTGTTCCCTGGAGCACCCACCAGGCGGTCACTGGTCCCCCGCCTGGAGCAGGACTCAGCCTGCCACTGGAAGCCAGGAGGACTCGGTGTAGTGGGAGGAGCAGGAGGATGGGGAGGGGGAGGGAGCACCACTCCGTACCCCAGCCAGGAGGGGACTCACCACAGTTCCAGGTGCGTAAGGGAGGCAGCACACTGCCAGGGGGTGGGTGGCTCTCTCCCACTCCCAGTGGGGTGCTGCTGGCCTTGGCTCCTCTCCTCAGCTGCTCTCTTTCCCTTCCTTCCTTATTTCCAGCCAGCCCTCCTTCCATGCTTCCTTCTATCCTTTCTTCCATGCCTTATTTCCATGCTCCTCTCTTTTCCTCTCTCCCTCCTTCTTGCCTTTCTGGCATTCCTTCCCCCTTATGAAATCTCACAGGGAGAAGCTACATTCCCCAAAGGCAAGGGTCAATCTGGTCCGAACCTGATCATGACCATGGACTTCTTCATAAAATGAAGCATGTCTGCTGAGCCACCACAAAGCCAGTCCTAAGGGTGTCACGAGTCTGTGATGAGCTCCTTCAACTTTCCCCAAATCAGATACTGTTGTATCTGCCAAGTCTTCTCTACCCCAGAGTCAGAGGGCATCTCCCAGAGCACATGAGTACCCTGAGTGTTACTAGAAGGCAGCTTCAGGGGCACTGGATTATGAGCTGGATCGCCTTGGCCTAATTGCTCAGTGCCTCTGAGCCCTGGTTTTCTTGGCTGAAACCACTTCACAGGTTGAGAAGAGGGTGGGACAGAACAACAGTTGTGCCCAGTCCCAGGAGGACTCTGTCTCCACCAGTCCCCTGCTGGCACAGGCCTCTGACCTTTCTCCCAGGCCCATGGGGCAGAGCCAACTCCCAGCTGACATTGGCAAGCGGCTACGAGGGTGGACGGGCAGGCTGTCAGGGCCGGCCTTGTGCCCAGAGAACCTTCTGTGCCACTGTTCCTCGGCCAGGCAGGCCCAGCCCACCAGCCACTTCCCGTGTCCCTGGCAGGACAAGGCTGGAGGCCCCTCCTCTCTGCCTCTTGCTCAGTTGACCATGGTGGCTACCCTCCTCCCCCCAGGCCCTGGAAACAGAAGTCTCCAATATAAATGCAAATTCGCTGTGGTCCCTAGTCTCAGGCTGGCAGCTCCAGCCTGAACCACAGGCTGGGGACCTGAGCTGACACTGGCCCAGAGCAGATAAGCCCCTCTGGGCCACCCCTCGCCCCAGGCCCTGCCCACTCCTCAGCCTGTCAGCTCCACAAAGACCCCAGGGAGTCCCAGGCCTTCCCCTTCCCTGCCCCAGAACGCCTGTGATGAGCTTGTGAAGCCCCCCTCACCATAATCAAGAAGGACTGCAATCCTCAAATAGTGGTGATATTCTACTTCCTGCGCCTCCTATTCTAGCCTCCTGGGCTGGTAGGGGCAAAGCCTCAAAGCAGAGAGAAGGGCAAGCAACATGGGCTAATCTCTACCCTCACAACCCACCAAGCTCAGGGTCACCACTAGCCCACAGCATCCCTTGGTGTGAACTAGGAACAGCCACCCCCTCTTCCTGGTGAGATGTGGCCTCTTGCTTACCCTCTTAGCTGGGTGCCCTTGAGCCCAGCACTTGCACAAATGCAAGCATGGCCCATCTCCTCTTCGGGACTTGGTCACCTTTCTGGCCGAGGGATCACCTGGAGAGACCTCTGGGTATTGCACAACTCCTCGAACACAGAGGCCCTAGAACTGGACAGGGCAGTCCCATGGGTATGAGCTCTTCCGGCTCGGGTGTCTTATCATCCTTCCGTTCCTAGATTCCAGACACTCCTGCCCATAAGCCACAGCTTTAGGACACTTAACAAGGGAGCCAGGTGACTCTGGCAGAAGCACCTGTGAGCCACCTGAGACTGAAGTGGCATAGGTCTGAGGTCATGAGTAGGGCTGGGTGCAAATCCAGCTCATTCATGGCACCAGCTTCAATGTCACCTCCTCGGAGAAGCCTCTCCTGATGGCCTCACGTGGCACAGTCCTTTCCTTACCTCCAGAAACCATATCTTTTTGCCCTGTTGGTTTTCTTCATGGCAGTTATCATTATGTGAAATTACCTCATTCATGTATGTCTTTCTGTGGTTGTTTTCTGCCCTTACTTTTGCCTTACTGGAATTCAAGTTTCTACAAGAGCAGGCACCATGAATTGATAACTTCTCCCTCGACACTTTCTGGGAAGTGATGGATCCAACGCCAGAGGGTGAGTGTAAAGTGTTCATGGAGACAGCCAAGGTTGCTTAGCAGAGAGCCAGCACACAGCAGGCACTCAATAAATGCTAATGGTTATCATTGTTACTGTTGTCATCAAAGAGTTGTGGGTGTACTGGCCCCAGAGGTCCAAGTCCTGATATACTTCTTCACAAATTCCAAAGCCACCACTAGAGCCAAGTCCCCCTCTCCCATGTATTCACCCCATTAGCATGTGTGTGTGTGTGTGTGTGTGCACATGTGTGTGTTAGTCACTCAGTCATGTCCAACTCTTTGCCACCCCTTGGACTGTAGTCTGCCAGGCTCCTCTGCCTACTGGATTCTCCAGTCAAGAATACTGGAGTGGGTTGGCGTTCCCTTCTCCAGGGGATCTTCCCTAACTTCCCAACCCAGGGATTGAACCTGAGTCTCCCACATTGCAGACAGATTCTTATCATCTGAGCCACCGGGGAAGCCTGCTCACCCCATGAGCAGCACAAGCAACGTGCTTCTTCCCTCCAGGCCTCCATTCCTCTCTGTAAAGGAATAGAGTAACCTCCTCATAGCCTAAAACTGCACAAAGTTGCTACAAGTATTAAGTGACAATGAAGACGGAAAGACTTGTTAGTCCCTTCACGTGTTTTCAGTAACATAAAGAATGACTTGCCCCTCCTCTGAATAGGATGTCTCCATCTTCTGGAGCTGCCCAGAATCCTCCCTAGAGTCCTGAGGGTTTGCTGTTCCCTGACCCAACCCAGCCATGTCTTAGATTTCTTCGAAGGAGGGGGTTTCCATCAAGGCAGAGTTTCTCAAAGTTTCGACACAACTATACCACCTCCCCCCACCAACTCTTACTTTCTTTCTGTTTGTATTTCATATAATCTACTCAATATTTTTCTTTAAATTGTCTCATTAAAAAAATTAATAAATAAAGCCAGTTCGCACTAGTGGAAAACTTTACATCACTGCCATAAACAAAATTTAGTATCAATTAATGATTTTAAATATATGTTGATATTTGCTAACGTAAATACTTGTCTATTAAAAGTTTGATACTCCTAGCAAGATGAGGGTCCTATTCTAAGGTTTTCAAGTTCTCAAGCTGAGCATTCTCTGGGGGACTTTTTTTATTTTTCAGTTCACTGGAAAAATATTTCATGAGAAGTTATCCAGTTGCAGTTGGAAGCAGCTGTAAGTGACACTATTACCAGCTCAACACACAGAAAGACTAGTTGGGGCAGCCACTCACACCGTTCAAAATACAATTAGTTAGAGACTTCTTTGGCAGTCCACTGCAGAGCTTCCACTGCAGAGGGTACAGGTTTGATACCTGATCAGGGAGTTAAGATCCCACAAGGCATGCAACGTGGTAAAAAAGGAAAGAAAGAAAGAAAGAAATACAATTAGCATAGAAGTAACACCCAGACCAGTCTCAACAGGTGTTTCTTGGCTCTTTTTGTTCAATACCACCTAATAAAGGTGTCTTACCTGTGAGGGGAGTGGGAAGGAGAGGGGTAAAGTCTTCTTCTCGTAGAGGGACCATCTCCATGCCTGCAACCAAACCCACCTCCTAACTACTCTCAGCTCAAAACACAGTCTCCAGGACCCCCTACCTGGTGCCATCCATCTACTTTACTGATTCTAGACTCTTGGGAAGGTCAATTTAATACAATGTCATGTTGTGCTGGGAAGGGAATCAAGTAAGACCTCTGGCAAATTTGGTACAATGGATCAGAAATCTTTAATTGGAGGGGCAATTTCTCTCCTAGGACTTTATCTACGAGAAATCACCATGAATGTAGACCAAATAGCTGCAGGATGTTGTTGACAAATCTGTTGATAATAATGAAAAGTTGAAAACAACATAGGCGATGAAAACATGCATAGGGGATTCAGTAAATAGTAGGTTTCATGCAATAAAAAACTATGCAACCATTTACCAATAATGCTGTAGAATTTTAGATATAGAAAAATGTTCATGTTATATTCTTAAGTAGAAAGTATTAATCACTCAGTCATGTTTGACTCTTCGCAACTCCATGGACCACAGCCCGCCAAGCTCTTCCATCCATGGGATTTTCCAGGCAAGAAATACTGGAGTGGGTTGCCAATTCCTTCTCCATGGGATCTTCCCCACCCAGGGATAGAACCTGTATCTCCTGCATTGCAAGAAGGAGATACTCTTTACCATCTGAGCCACCAGGGAAGGCCCCATAAGTAGAAAAGTAGCTATAAAATAGGACATACAATATGTCTTATTTTTAATATATGTACAAATGTACTGTAGAAAGATTAGGATGGATTTGTGTTCGAGAAAATTTCTCAAACAAGAAGCAAAAAAGTCCAAACCATAAAAGGCAAATATTAATAAACTAATCTACATTAGAATTAAGACTGTTCAAAGTTCACCATAAAAAACTGAAAAAATAAGCCGCAAACTGGAAAATGTTTGTAACAATCTGACAAAGATTAGTATTCAAAGTACATAAAGAGTTCCTACAAATCAACAAGACAAAGACAATCAAAAAGAAAAATAAGCTGAAAATTTGAACAAACACAGAAAATAGAAAACATGAACAGCCAATGAGCATATGAAAAGATGCTCAACCTCTTAGTAATTCAGGAAATCCAAATTAAAAGCTCATTTCATGTCCACTAGATCAGCAAAACCTAAAAGGTTGAACAAATCCAAATGTGATCACTAGGATGGAATAAGGAAAGCTCCTTGACACTGGTTTTAGGGGGGTCAATCTGTACAATTTTGGAAAACAACTTGTCATTATTCTGTACTTACTCCAGAAGCCAGCAATCCCATTCCTGGACACATTCTAGAGAAACTTATATCTGTGCACAGGAAAGGTGGGCAATGATGTTCAGGTTGGCAGAACAGAGCCCTAAGCCTCCTGCCCTTCAAGGTGAAAGTGTCAGTCGCTCAGCTGTCTCTGACTCTTTGTGACCCCATGGACTATAGCCCACCAGGCTCCTCTGTCCATGGGATTCTCCAGGCAATTTGCCATTTCTTTCTCTAGGGGGTCTTCCTGACCCAGGGGTTGAACCCCTACTTCCCACAGTGCAGGCAGATTATTTACCATCTGAGCCAAAGATGCCTAAAGCACCTGATGAAATCATCTCCCTTCCACCCTGCCTTCTGGCTTTCTTTTGTTTCATCGGCCCTGGGGCTGGGCCCTAACTCTTCACAATTCTGGGTGCTGTGATTCAGCCTTCAGCCTTGTTGGGCAGCCATGGATGGGCAAACAGATCTCAGACACATCAACTGAGTGGAAGTAGTGAAATGAGCGGGAGCTTCAGTGACTCTCCCGGGGGCCAGGGAGAGGCCAAGAGTGGTTAGGGTGTTGGGAGAAGTGGTAGGTTTGCAGGCAGAGCTGGCTCACAGACCACTCCGCTGCTGTACAAAAGACCAGGCAGCTCAATACGAAGTCATCAGAAGCATCTCTAAGATACACTGCCAAGGGGAAGAAAGCAGGCAGAGCAGCTACCCTTGTAAAGTGTGTATACATGCATTCACTTGTGTGCAGAAAATACCTCTGAGCCCAGAAAACGCGTCCAGGGAGGAGGAGGAATGGCTAGCCGTCAATAGTAGGAGAGATTTCCTTTCATTCCATCCCTTTCTGTACCTTTTTATTTTGTATGCTGTATATGATCCTATGGGGAAATAAATACAGTAATTTAAAAATGGAAACAAAATGCAATCATATTAAATATAACACCAATGTAACTATTAGGTGATTCCAATCTGTTGTTTATCACCGTTGACATAATGCTGCTTTGTAGACACATAATTAAACTTTATTGCTTTGAATTTTAGAAAGTTTTCATTATTTTTTATTTGGCTGTGCTGGGTCTTAATTGTGGCATGTGGTATCTCAGCCGTGGCACGCAGGGTCTAGTTCCCTGCCCAGGGATCAAACCCGGGCTCCTGCTTTGGAAGCTCGGAGTCTTAACTGCTGAACCAACAGGGAAGTCCCTGGGAAGTTTTGAAAATATTTTTCCAGTCAACTTTTATAGGTTTCAGGACCCTATGGCTTCTTGTATTGCCCCTTCCAGGTCAAAGGCATAGAGCAGGCCCCTTCAGCACCTATGCCCAGCAGTGCACTGATTCCGCAAGGGCTACTTTAGGCCTGCGTCCTTTTGATTTAAATCATCTTTTGGGTCATACCTCAGGGTTGCTCTGTATCTCAAGTGGGTCCATGGGGAACTGGCACGGCCTTCTGCTTACTCAGGAGCAAATATACCCAAGGTCACTTTCTAGACCTCAGTCTCCCAGTGGTCTCTATGGTACACGCGTGTCTTCCCACCTGAGATACTCGGCTGTCTCCCACTCCTCCTCCCCTTGCTCACGCTTGTATAGCCCCACTGGTTTCCTTGTTCCTCAACTCCCACCATGGCAGGAAGCATTCTAAGATGGCACCCAAGATTTCCAACCCCCTAGGTAGGCCTGTCCAGCATAATCCCCTGGACTGTGACTATGATGGAGTTCACTCCCGTGATTAGGTTAGGTTATATGGCAGAGCTGACTGTGTGATGAGATAGTTGGATGGCATCACTAACTCAGTGGACATGAGTCTGAGTAAACTCCGAGAGTTGCTGATGAACAGGGAGGCCTGGCATGCTGCAGTCCGTGAGGTCGCAAAGAGTCCGACGTGACTGAGCAATTGAACTGAACTGACTGTGCCAGACTTGGGACTCACAGAGGTGTGAGCTAAATGGATCTTGTTTTCAGCCACTAAATCAATCCCTGGGTCAGGAAGATCCCCAGGAGAAGGCAATGGTAACTCACTCCAGTATTCTTGCCTGGGAAATCCCCATGCACAGAGCAGCCGAGTAGGCTACAGTCCCTGCGGCCGCAGAGTCGGACACAACTGAGTGACTTAGCACACATGCATGCCAGGTCTTAGCTGCAGCCTGTGGGATCCCCAGTTGTGGCATGCAGGATCTAGTTCCCTGGACAAGGATTGAAACAGGGCCCCCAGCTTTAGGAGCTTGGAGTCTTAGCCACTGGACCACCAGGGAAATCTCCACAGAACCCTGTTTTTATCCAGTGTGTTGTAATCATTTATTCACTGTCATCATTTTTTCTGATGCTCAAACCATCCCAGCAGCTCCTAGGCTCTGTTGACATGTCCCCAGCATTACTTGAGTGCTTCTACTTATTTTATAGCACAAAGTAGATGTTCCAGGCTTACTGTGTACTTTTCTTGGGCCAGCTCTCAAGTCAGTCATTTCCCCAAGGATTCCTGGTTCCTTTCAGTGGACAATGCTACATTTAGCAACCAAGATTTGGTGTTATGAGTACTCATTGCTATGCGAGTATTAGTGCTCCTAGGCTCTCTTTGTGGATAGAGCTGAGAAACACATGTCTGGGGCACAGACACACACGTTTACATCTATGCGTATCTGCCTACACTTATCTAATGCCATTAGCTTACACTGACTCCCCCAGCACCACGGGGTTCACACTAGCCTTTCCCATTTCCATATCTGTGATTCCTTTCTCTGACTCGTCCTTACTCAGCTGATTTTCCATTACTGGTCCCACGTCCTGCCCACCACCTGCAACAAATATTGGAAAAGGGAAGGAGAAAAGAGGAAACTGAAATAAAAAAATTTTTTTGAACTAGTACAAAAATTAAAACTATAGAAAAGAACATAGTGAAAAATCTCCCTCCCATCCATTTCATTCCAATCCTGGTCCTGTCCACAGCTAACAAGTATTATTATTAGTTTGTTATATGTACAAGCTGATATTAAAATATTTTTTATTTCCCCCTCTTTTACCCAAAGTATTCCTGACATCCCTTTTATTTGTCAATATATCTTGGAGATCTTTCTGGATCAGTACATAAAAAGTGAACTCACCCTTTTTGTAGTTGTATAGTCTTCCTTTGGCTAGTCCATAGTTCATTTAACCTTATTTAACTTTATTTAAATGATAGACATTTAGACGCATCTGAGGTGAAACAAGACTAAACTGAGCTAAACAAAACTGCAGTGAATAACCTTGAATGTATTCATTTCACATGTGTCCATACACATCCACAGAATACATTTTCAGAAGTGGGATCATTGGTGTGACCTTATATATTTATGTGTTTAATGATGAAAGGTCTCCCCTCTTAGAACGTCAGCTCCAAGAGGAAAGGGACTCTGTTCTTTTTTTTTTCCCTTGGCTGAGCTGGGTCTTCATTGCAGCTGCGGGCTCCTCTAGCTGGGGCATGCAGGCTGTTCATTGTGGTGCATGGGCTTCTCAACACGATGGCTTCTCTTGTTGCAGAACATGGGCCCTAGAGGCTGTGGTTTGCAGACTTAGTTGCTCCACTTAGTATGTGGCATCTTCCCAGACTGGGGATTGAACCCACGTCACCTGCATTGGCAGGTGGATTCTTAACCACTGGACCACCAAAGAAGTCCAGGGACTGTGTTCTATTCATCACTGTTTTCCCAGCATCCAGAACCATCAGACTGTCAGGCACTCAGTACCTACGTATTCACTAAAAGAATGGCCAACGCCCTCTGGTTGTGGACTTGAGTCTCAAGCACAACGACCATTCACTGTGTGCTTAAGCGCTATGCATCATCTTGCTAATCCTCCAAATGCCTGTGTGGGGTAAGGACTGATTGGACGCCCCCACTTTACAGATGAGAGCCCTGAGGCCCAGAGAGGAAACACAATAGGCTGATGTCACACAGCTAATCAATGACAAAGCCACAGTTCCCATCCAGTGAGTCAGACTCTGGAGCCACCAACAACCTCACCTACTGTTCTCAGTACATTTCTCTCCCCACACACAGCTCAAGTCTCCCAGCACCACGTGGCCCCTTCATCTTGACTCATCTACTTTCCTGGTCCTAGCCACTTCTTCTTAGCCTCAACCCCAGCCAAAGGCACCAGCTCCGCACCCTCAGCCAACACAGGACAGATCCAAGGAGAGGCGCTGTCATTTCCATACAGCTGTCCCCGGGAGCCAGGCCCTGCCCAAGCCCCCCCATTTCCCCTGAAAAAGCTGAATTGTCTTGGCTGTTTGGGGGGCACCTCTCGGCACAGGCCGGGCTGCCTGGGCAGGGCCTGGCTGAGCTATTATCCTACATTATCTCACTCCCCTGCTCCTGAAAAGAACCAGTGACTGCTCGCCCCCCTCAGCCCTCCCCTGCCTGCTCCTGTCTTTTACACTTAATTACCTCACTCATTACCCCGCAGCCTGCAGAGGCCGGACCACAACTGGGGCGTGAGTAATCCACACATCACACACCCAGCCAGCCGGCCAGCAAGGAGCAAATTGCTCACGCAGCCCATAAATAAAGGAATAGGGCCCACTCAGGCCTTCGGAGCAGAAGGACCTTCACGGAGGCTGCAGTGTGGGGCAGGCATGGGCCCCAGCTTCCCAGTCGGCCTTTGCCAGCCCTGGTGAGATGATGGCCCCTAGCTCCCCCACCTCTGCTACCCCAGACGGTGACCTTGAACTTCCCCAGGCCACTGAAGCCACAGCTCATTGCCACTGACAGATGGGGCAGCAGGGGCCCATGCACCTTCCTTACCACAGCCAGAGAGCTGTCTGCGTGGATCCCAGGCTCCCTGCGTGACCTCTCCAGCCATCTCTCACCAGCTCCAACCCCCACACAGAATGCCCCTGTGTCCTCTTTCTTCCTCAGCTCCTCTGCACGTGCTGCTGCCCCCGCTTCCTGAGAACCTTTCCTGGGCAACCACAGACCTTGTTCATGTCTACTCGCTTGAGAGACCACCTCCTCCAGAGAGCCTTCCCTAATCCCTCCAGGCTGCATGAGGGAACCTCATGGACCCATCAAAGCATCAAGCCTCCACGTTGTCACTGGCTTTGCTTGTGTCTTATGAAGGGAGGACTGAGCCGCATACATGTCCCTTTGCCTAGTGCCCAGCCTAGATCCTGGCACGTTACAAGGTCACTTACATGAGTGAGTGAATGAATGAATAAGTGAATGAATGAGGTTGATGACTGGTAAGCTGTCTGTGCTGCATGAAGGGATTTGAACCCCCTTTCCCCTGTGACAAAGGTCTCCCCCTCCCAGGCTATAGGTTCCTGCAGTCCAGGGCCTCTGAGCTCATAAGGGAGGATGATCTAGGAATTCTCTAAGGCTAAAACTTCCCTCCCCCTCTAGAAGGTCAGGCTCAGGCTCTTTCCCTTGCATCACTTTGGCAAACACAAGCTTCTCCCCCTGAGACAAGATAGCCCAGCCTTGGCCGGGAAGTCACCTGCACAACCTCTTCTCTTTCACTTCCTACATCACTTCCCACCACTTCTGCTGGTCCATCACCTCTCACAGCACTTCAGGGCAGCTGACTCAGGAGCTGGCTGTGTGATCAGCTTCTCCCGGCCTGAAGAACTTCATCTCACCCTCCTGCTCCCCTCATAGACTCAGGATACCGGAGGGAACTCAGAAAGGTTCCCTTGGAAAGGCAGGGAGCTCCTAAAACCTGATGGTCCAGAGTTCATGAAACCGTTTTTGATCTGGTGAAGCCTATGGACCTCTCTCAGAATAATGTCTTTAAATTCATAAAATACATAGCATTACAAAGGAAATCAATTTTATTGAAAGTGATCAAAATATTAAAAATAAATCTACATTACAGTAATACATATGCTTCTTGATTATGCATTATAGCACAAGAATTTAGCAAAAAAACTGTTGCAATTTCCTAGTCATGATGAATGTAAATGGTATTTCAAGTTATCTGGAACATCTGTAATGTGACAAGAAAATATCTGTGATCTCTATTAGTGACAATGTTACAGGCCCTGTTAATTCCACTATGATCTGTGGCCTGCATTCATTACAGAAGGAATGATAAATTTCAGAAAGAAGCTAATAAAATTGAAGGAGCAATCCTTTTTCTATCTCAGTTAATGGTGGGCCTCCTGTATTATCTCTATGGACCCCAAGTTAGGAGCATCTGTGACGGGGAATGACAAGTGTATCTCAAGTAGACTAACATTTCCATTCCCGTATCTTGGCAGACATCATTAATCAATTAGAGCAGTCTCCCACACTGAGCCCAAACTCAGTTCCAAAATCTATCTCAACACTATGCTTTGGGCTACAGCTACCAACCAATCAACATGGGTTCTTAAATTGAAGTCAATCTGCCATTCCTTGGGGTGGGGAGGGAGCAATGCCATTGTCAGAATGAGATTAAGGGCAAAGAGACAGTAAAATGAGATCGAGCAACAGTGCAGGACAGCACAGCAACAGCGTATTAAACAGCAATAGCGCATTAAAAAGCAGAGACATTACTTTGCCAACAAAGGTCCTTCTGGTCAAAGCTATGGTTTTTCCAGCAGTCACGCATGGATGTGAGAGCTGGACCATAAAGAAGGCTGAGTGCCCAACAATTGATGCTTTCACACTGTGGTGCTGGAGAAGACTCTCAAAAGTCCATTGTACAGCAAGGAGATCAAATTAGTCAATCCTAAAGGAAATCAACTTTTCCAATATTCATTGGAAGGACTAGTGCTGAAGCTTAAGCTCCAATACTTTGGCCACCTGATGCGAAGAGCTGACTCATTGGAAAAGACCCTGATGCTGGGAAAGACTGAGGGCAGGAGGAGAAGGGGCAACAGAGGATGAAATGGTCGGATGGCAACATCGACTCAAGGGACATGAGTTTGAGCAAACTCCAGGAGATAGTGAAGGACAGGGGAACCTAGTATGCTGCAATCCATGGGGTTGCAAAGAGTTGGACATGACTGAGTAACTGAACAATAACAACCACAGTACAGGGAAAAGGCAAAAAAGCAGAACAGCCTGATGTACGTCAGCCAGGCACACAGTCACCAAAAAGCTTATGAAATATCTGGAGAAGTCATTAGAGGTCCAATATCTAGAGTGAGGAAGGTGACAGTCCCTTCCACTCAGGTCTGCTTATATATTTTGGGGAGTTCTGTGTTCAGTTCTGGGCCCCACATTCTCAGAAAAACATCAAAAAACTAGAACGTGGTTCAGGGAAGCAACCAGGATGGGCAGGTATGCGGAAAGCATATCCCGTATCACTAATTCACTCACCGTGAACAGGTACTAAGACTTTCCTCTGAGTCACCTTGTGCTGGGAGTTGGGAACACCAATAGGAGCAGCCCCAGGCCACTGCCCTTGGAGTGAACTTGGAAAGAACTAAGTGTCTTCCTATCCCTGAGGAGCCATTCTGGACCAGAAGGATGGAACCTGTGGCATTCCACTCAATCTGGGGAAAATATTACTACTGAAGTTTCTGGCTTCCCGGGTGGCACTAGTGGTAACCCACCTGCCAATGCAGGAGACATTAGAGATTCAGGGTTAGATACCTGGGTCAGGAAGATCCCCTGGAGGAGGGCACAGCAATCCACTCCAGCATTCTTACCTGAAAATCCCATGGACAGAGGAGCCTGGCGGGCTACAGTCCACAGGGTTGCAAAGAGTCGGACACAGTTGAAGACAAGAAAATGGAGTTTCCAGACAATGGCTGCTGAGTCATCAAGGATCCATGGTAGCAAACATGCTTGAAGAATCTCCAAGAGAGTCCGACACCAGGATAAGAGGCTTCTTGTGCCCAAAATAAAAATGAAGAAAAAAATAGGTCAAAGGCCTGGCCTGAGGGAGATGTCCCTGCTAAACGGGCCCCAAGGCCAATGCTGGAGGCTGAGTCCCTGATCTTTGTCCCTGGTGCTTTTGGACACTCAATGTATAGGCTGACATACTCTAGCCAATATGTCATGGGCCTAGGGCTGACTACATGACTGCCCCTGGCTACAGAGGACATGGGGGAGGCCAGTACTGACCCTGCTAGTGGGAGGAGGGGGCTCATCAGACCAGGTAGTTGGAAGGTTCTGGGCAACTGAAAGGAAGGTCACCTGTCCACTCCAGTCACCAAGGGTTGGGTTCCTCTGCTGTGCCAGACTCTGTGTGCTCAGCACTTCCCTTGGATTGTCTCTGTTAAGCATCTCTTCTCTCCCCAGTGTGTGATGTGCTTATCAATGCACATTTGACAGGTAAGAAAAGCAAGACCCAGAGAAATTAAGTCATTTGCCCTGTTCTTTTAACTCCTTCACAGAGGTGGGCCAGCTGAAGCAGAGGGAATCACTATCCACTTTGAAGCCAACCCAAACAAGTGAGTTCTAGCTGCCCCCAGACCTGGGATCTCTAGGGTTGCAGACTGCACCTGCCACAGCCAATGCAAGTGTGGATTCCCTGTGTCCCAACCAAGCACCTGCTGCCTTCTGGACTCTATGCAAAAGTCATCTCTTCAGAGAGGTTCCTTACCCACCCCATCTAAAACAGCCCCATTCTATCTCTGCCCCAAATCACTTGTCTTCCTGACACTTTGTAAATAGGAAGCTGGCATATCTACCTGTTTATTATTATCTGTCAGTACAGTAGGGTGGACATGAGCTGCCTGAGAGCAGATCTTTGTTCTGTCCACTGCTGCATCTCAGTTCTGAGCACGGTACCTGGCACAGAGTAGATGCTCAGTAAATATCTGCAGACTTACTAGCTGTGAGCCCTTGAGCAATTTCTTAACTTCTCTGTGCCTATGTGGTCCTTTATAACCTGACTGTCATAATACTACCTCCAAAACCAGTCATGAAAATTCCATGAGTTCATGCTGTATCACAGCCAAGGAGGAAGAAAAGTTGCTCAGTCATGTCCAACTCTTTGCGACCCCATGGACTATAGCCCACCAGGCTCCTCTGTCTGTGGATTGTCCAGGCAAGAATACTGGAGCAGGTTGCCATTTTATTCTCCAGGGGATCTTGCTGACCCAGGGATTAAACCCAGGTCTCCTGCATTGCAGGCAGATTCTTTACCCTCTGAGCCACCAGGGAAGCTCCTGTGTCACAGCCAAAAAGACCTTTTAATGAGCCCCTACCATGTACCATGTGTCAGTGGGATTTCACCGCAGGGCCTTGACCATTGGAGCCTCAGGAGTCGACAGGAGATACTCCTTGGGGCTGAAAGGTTTAAGAGGTCAACAGAGAGAGTGAACTCCACATTCAGAATGGCTGACGTTACTGAGTACCAACTGTGTGTGAACGAGCGTCTTAAACATCTCACTGGATTCCCACCTTCTCTGTGAAGGAGGTACGATTAGCATCCTCTTTGACAGCTGAAGAGACGGAGGTACAAAGAGGATAGGTAAGTTGCCCAGGGCAGATAACTCATCAGTAAGCAGCAGAGGAGGGATCTGAACCCAGGCCATCCAGGCTTTATACTTCTCTGCTCCCCTGGCCCTCTACAGCCAGAGTGAGAGAAAGGGAAGGCTATGAAGGTGTGCACTTGGAGCCTGTGGGTGTTCTGACTTCTTAGGAGTCTGTCCACTGGTCTGGGGTCAGGCACAGGTCAATATTGACAGCCCCCTGCCTCCATGCACCTGGGCCACCGCCTGACTTTCTCCGGAAGCTGATGGGTCCCAGCTGGTATATGAGCAGAGGCAGAAGCAGGAGGCAGAGCTAGAGGGTGAAGAGAAGGGTTGATTCCTCTGTGCCAGGAGCCCTGGGAGCCCGGAAATGCCAACTCTGCAGCTTCGGCAGCCGCCTTAGCATCTGCCAGGGATGGTTCTCAGCTCGGCTGGTGGGGAAGAGGTGGAGGCAGGAGAGGCCACTGTGGGGTGAAGGAGTCAGCCTTGATCTGGCAGACAGCAGCCTGAAAGTCCCAAAGAAGGCACTTGCTTGTTCCATGCCTCAGTTTCCCCAACTGCCAAACAGGGAGAGGTAGGGAATGATGCTGATATCCTGAAGCCTGTTCAAGTAGAGCTTCTATTTATCAAGTGCTGATTATGCTCCAGGCCTCATAGAGCCCTATTTAGCCTCAGTTTACAAAGTTGACACAGAGGCATATAGAGGCAAAGTGACTTGCCTAAAATTGCACAGCCTGAAGACGCACAGCTGGGATTAACACTTGGCTCAGGGTGACCCAGGCCCAAACTCTGAGCTATCTCACTTGCTTCAATGTGAGGCTCTTGTGAGACACTGTTTAGCCTCTCCATCCCTGACACATGCTGAGGGCTTGTCCCAAGACCCCCTGACCTGGCAGGGAGCCCAGTGATCAGATTCTTGCAACCAGTCCTTTTCAGAGAGTTTCAGGGAGTTGCTTAAAGGGTGACCTTGCCATGGTTCAGGAACATCTCAAATTTGGAAGGAAAGATACTTTAATGGGGGAAGGTCAGGACTGTGATAGTCAGGATAAGGACTCAAAGGCGGAGAAGGCAATGGCACCCCACTCAGTACCCTTGCCTGGAAAATCCCATGGATGGAGGAGCCTGGAAGGCTGCAGTCCATGGGGTTGCTGAGGGTCGGACACGACTAAGCGACTTCACTTTCACTTTTCACTTTCATGCATTGGAGAAGGAAATGGCAACCCACTCCAGTGTTCTTGCCTGGAGAATCCCAGGGACGGGGGAGCCTGCTGGGCTGCCGTCTGTGGGGTCGCGCAGAGTCGGACATGACTGAAGCAACTTAGCAGCAGTAGCAGCAGCATCCCCCAAAGGAGAGGAAAACCTTGAGAGTTGATGAACTAATCCAAGCTCAGGCCAAAAAGGATCAACGTGAGTTGGGGGAGATGGATCACAAGGAGGTTTTTCCAGTTTATTCATTCATTTAAGATACATATTTATTGAGCACTTATTATTTGCCCAGCACTATGTAGGTGATAAAAGTGTGGCAGTGAATGGAAGAGATATGGGCCCCTACCCCCATTAAGGAGCAGTCAGCCCTGGGGGGTGTGGAGGAGGGAGACTCCCTTTGGCACCTCTGGCCCTGTTAGAAAGAGGGATTGTATATTTAAGATCAGGGTTTGAATCCTGACACCTAGCTGGGTCTCCGTGGGCAAGTCACTTTGCCTCTCTGAGCCTTGGTTTCTTCATCTGTAAAATGGGGACAGCTGTGGGCCCCCACTTCAAAGACTGTTGTGATGATTAAATGAGGTAATCCACAGAAAGGGTTGGATTTGGCTCCTGGCACATAAGAAGTGCTCAATAAATGTCAGCTAGCATTATTATCATCTCTGTCTATAAAACACGCTCCTTCCCACTGTATATCATCTCTGTCCTGGGCTAGATCTTGGAGTCAAGCAGGGCAGCAATGGAGGAGGGGTTAACTAGGCAAAGAGGGAGGGAAAGCATGCTCCGGGCAGCAGAAACAGTATCTGCAAAGGCTTGAGGTGGGAAGCTTTGAGGAACAGGGTAGAAGCTCCAGAAGCATGTGAGACCCTGCCACACACTCAGCTGCACTAGTCAGGCCCTTTCCTGAAGTCTGTTGAGGCTCTGAGCTCTGGAGCCAGTGAGGAATGAGAATGGAAAGGTTCCCAGGAGAGGAGGCAGCATGGCAGAGTGGTGAGACCACAGCCTCTGGGGCAGGCTGTCTGGACTGGACCCATGGCTCACCACTTACTGGCTGTAAAGCCTTGGACAAGTTACTTAACCTCTCTGGGCTCAGTCTCCTCCCCTGAAAATGGGGCTCACGATACTGACGAGTCAGAAGGCAAGTGTGAGGATTAACTAAGGTGATATTTATAAAGTGTGTAGATGAGTACCTGGCACATTGCCCAGAGCTGTGTTTATTAAATGAATCAAGAAAAACACACAGCGGCCGAAGGGAGGTGCCCGCTACTCTGGACTGCAGTCCCTGAGAGCCACCCACTGCAGCACCCTCTCAGTCGGCCACAGTGTCTGAGCTGAGGCCACCCTCCTTCCGGGATGCTCGGCTGATGACTGGGCACCGTTTGGAACCAGGGCCTGGTATTCCACCCAGCATGAGACTCCTCTACAGGAAGTCTTGGGCCCGGAGCTCCCTGTGGCTCTGGCCAGACTTCCTTCGAGCTGCACTGCTGCCTGGGGCTCCTCTTACCCAGTCTCCTCTCCTTTCACAGATGTCAGACTTGTGCCCTAGTCTGAAGGTGCACCTCTTTTTATTGCAGGTGTTATCCCCATAAGTTGCACTTGCATCTTGGTTTTCAAATCTGCTTCCGGGGACCAAATTGACCAGAGAGAGAATATAGCAGGGATCAGATTCCAAAGGCCCCGCCCCCACAAGGCCTTGGGCCATTGTCTCCGAGTCCTCGCGTACAGAGCTGTGAAAAGTCAGTTTCAGGCTTCTCCTACCCTCTTTCCTTAGGCTCAGAAGAGGGAGGGCCTAGAGAAATACACTGGAGAAACAGGCAGACTAAGGAAGCTTACCAGAGAAAAAGCCCCATAAACATCAAGTGGATGCATTTGTAGCCACTCTCCTCCTTGGAATTCATACAGAATTCCATTATTGGCGCTGGAGAGCAGCTCAGGGACCAACTTGTCCCATGCCCATTTGATAGACCAGAAGGCTGGAGCCCAGAGGAGGAGCAGAGAGAGAAGAATTAGGCTCCCGACTCCCAGAGTGGTGCTCCTTTCTAATACCATGGAGTGAGGCCTGAATATAATGCCTGGTCCCCTCTTTACGGATGTCCAGAGTGAGGTTCAGGTGGCTCTGCCAGCTACCTGGGGTTACACAGCACTGCGAGTCACACTCAGACACTAGTAGCTCCCCTCCTTCGTGATGGGCAAGACAGGGTTGAAATCTGAAGGATAGCAGAGCAGATCCGTAGGGCAGAAAGGGCAGAGCCTGCAGCCTTCACCAGCTAAACCAGTTATGCCAAGCCTGGGACTCCTGGAGAGGCAGGCAGTAGACCACAGGGATGTGAGACCCTCCCCAGCTCTTCCCCACAATAACCATATGGCCTTGGACCAGTCATTTCACCCTCATCTGTCAACAGGTCAATAACAGAGCCTTCTCCCATGAGGACATGGTGAGGCTTAGATGAGAAATGATATATAAACAAAAGTACAGTCAACAATTATCAAGTCAAATGATTGTGTGCCAGGCACTGCTCTAAACCCTTTACAGATACATTATTATTTAATCCTCACTGCAACACTGGAGATGGGCTTCCCAGACGGCTCCGTGGTAAAGAATCCACTTGTCAATGCAGGAGACACAGAAGATGCAGGTTCAATCCCTGGAAGAAGGAAAAGGCAAACCACTCCAGTATTCTTGCCTAGGAAATCTTATGGACAGAGGAGCCTGGTGGGCTAAAGTCCATTGGATCACAGAGTCGGACATGATTGAGCAACTGAGCATGCACATACACAACACTGGGGATAATCCCTTTTAAAATCTCCATTTTACAGATGAGGAAATGGAGGTACGGAGAAGCAAAGCTGGGAAATGACAGAGCATGGATTAGAACTGAAAACAGGCTGATTCCAAAGCCCTCTACAGAAAGCCTCTGGCAAGGCCAGTTTCTGTGAAGGGTAGATGTTTAGAACAGTGCCAGGCACATGAAGCCACTGTTGATATACTAATAATTATTATTGTCATTGGAGAAATTTGCCATAGGCAATGCTATCTTCTCGAAAGTCAGAAGAATGAGTTTCCTGACATGTTTTTTGAAATTTTATCATTTCTTCTCTTCAGAAGTAAGGGAGAAGTTAGCAAGTGCTCAAGATAAATGTTTCTTGAACAGAAACATTTTATAGTCTTTTTGGAAAACACAAAAAAGAAGGTGGAGAAACACATAGTTCCGCCATCCTTCACTTTTCTGTGCATATTTATCTTTATTTTGGCCCGTAGTTGCAAACGTGCTGTAAGGGATTTCAAGATTTTGCATCTTTCATTGAAAGACAAGGTCTTCCTCCATATGATAATTTTTAATGGCTGCAGAATATTCCATCAAGGGAATGTTTTCCTCACAGCTCCTCCCCATTTTCTCCAACTTGAGGCTTTTATTCCAGTCTCTGATGCTGTAGCAAGCATGCCTGGGATTAAAATTCTTTCCTTATTTGATGTGACTTGGAGAAATGAATTCCTAAACATGGCTTTTCTGAAACCAGTGAGCCAGTATTGGGGGGAAGTTTGGGAGACAGAAGGCCGTCCATGCTGTCCTAGAGCTGAAACCATGCCAGAGGTTGTGTACTTCATCCTTGCTTAAGGACACCCGACTCCGTGGGTATTTTTGAACTTCAACTTCTGGGCTGAGGGTTTCTTCCATCTGCTAAAAGTGCCTGCCCACCCACAGCACCTACTAGCCAGAGGTCAGAGACTTGGGATCTGATCTTCAACCTGACAATAGTGAACTATGGACCTTGGATACATCACTCTGTGGGCCTCTCTCTGTCAGTTCAAGGGGGATTACCTCTCCACCCTGCCCACTGAGAAGATCTGAGAGGGAGAGTCCAGTCTCAGTCCAGTTCTATGCCTAATTCACTGTTGGACCTTCACTGTCCTGGGAAGCTCTCTGGGCTCAGTTTTACCATCTCTTAGGTAAAAGGTTGGAATGGTAGGATCGTCAGGCAGGTAGAAGTGAACTCAAGGGTGCCCACTTGCATTATTTACTCCGCTGTATTAAGCACCACTAAGGGACAGACATCCCAGTACAAACTCAAGAAAATATGGCTACACCACCAATAACTATTAACAACTTCTATGTGAGCAGTGAAACATTGTTCTCCAACTTTAAAGATCTACCTTTGAATAGATCTACCTTTTAAGGCTGAATCTCACCCAAGAACCAGAAATCAAATTGCCAACAATTTTTGGATCATAGAGAAAGCAAGGGAATTTTAGAAAAACATCTACTTGTGCTTCATTGACTATGCTAAAGCCTTCCACTGTGTGGATCACAATAAACTGTAGAAAATTTTTAAAGAGATGGGAATACCAGACAACCTAAGCTGCCTCCTGAGAAACCTGTATGCAAGTCAAGAAGCAACAGTTAGAATCAGACATGGAACAATGAAAAATTGAGAAAGGAGTTTCTCAAGGCTGTATATTGTCACTCTGCTTATTTAACTTATATGCAGAGTACACCATGTGAAATGCCAGGCTGGATGAATCACAAGCTGGAATCAAGATTGCCCAGAGAAATATCAACAACCTCAGATATGCTAATGATACCACTCTAATGACAGAGAGTGAAGAGGAACTAAAGAGCCTCTTGATGAGGGTGAAAGAGAAGAGTGAAAAAACTGGCTTAAAACTCAATATTCAAAAAACTAAGATCATGGCATCTGGTCCCATCACTTCATGACAAATAGAAGGGGAAAAAGTAGAAACAGTGACCGTCTTTATTTTCTTGGGTTCCAAAATCACTGCTGATGGTGACTGCAGCCATGAAATTAAAGACACTTGCTCCTTGGAAGGGAAACTATGACAAACCTAAACAGCATATTAAAAAGCAGAGACATCACTTTGCTGACAAAGGTCCGTATAGTCAATGCTATGGTTTTTTCCGGTAGTTATGTATGGATGTGAGAGTTGGACCATAAATAAGGCTGAGTGCCAAAGAATTGCTGTTTTTGAATCGTGGTGCTGGAGAAGATTCTTGAAAGTCCCTTGGATTCCAAAGAGATCAAACCAGTCAATCCTAAAGGAAATCAACCCTGAATATTCATTGGAAAGACTGATGCTAAAGCTGAAGCTCCAATGTTTTGGCCATTTGATGCAAAGAGCAGACTCATTGGAAAAGACCCTTATGCTGGGAAAGATTGAGGGCAAAAAGATAGGAAGGCAACAAAGGATGAGATGGTTGCATAGCATCATCGACCAATGGACATGACTTTGAGCAAACTCTGGGAGAGAGTGAAGGATAGGGGAGCCTAGCATTCTGCAGTCCATGGGGTTAAAAAGAGTCAGATATGACTTAGCAACTGAACAACAACAACTTACCCCATAGTCATTCACTCATGATTTATTGAACACCTTCTGAGTTCTGGCCCTGCCAACTTCCTGACCTCATATCCTCCCACTCCTTACTGTTCCTGAACTGGCCCAAGCTCATTTTTGCCTCAGAGTCTTTGAACTTGTGAAGCCTCTGCCTGGAGCTCTCCTTCTCTGGCTCCTTCCATGGCTGGCTCCATCTCCTCACTCAAGTCTCTGCTTAGATGTCACCTCTTCCAGGAGACCCTTGCTGGCCACCCCATCTAGGAACCAGCACCCTCCATTGCTCACCCAATTTTATGTCCCTCAATGTCACCTCCAAGGAGACCAGGGACTGTTGAGGTTACCACCTATTATGTAGAACCCCACAAACACGTGTTAGATGAATCCTGGGTGCTCCCAGCGCAACTGTACTTACAGAACACACACAGAATGAGCACCTACTATATGTAAGTGCTCATCAGCAGGCTTATATACCTACTATATGCAAGCCCATTCTATAAGATGGGAAACTGAGGCACAGAGAAGTTGAATAACTTGCTTAAGATATCATGGCTAGTAAGTAGAGGAGTTGGGAGATCCTACTGCACGTTGTAAGAGTATGCTGAGCCAAACACAGGACAGAGTCACACAGCTCAGGGGCCAATGGGCAAGCTGGCCCAGTCTACCATGTAGGAAGCCAGGGACACTTCCCAGAAGAAGTGATGCCTCAGCTATGCCAATGCAGGTTTCCTCTGAACAGAAGAACCAGAGCAGAGGCCAAGGAGAGAGTAATAATTCTGCAAGACTAGAAGTCGGCTTGTGTGGCTGAAGCAGGGAATACTGAGTGCGTCATGAGTCCAGGGGTGTGGTCACCTCAACCCTCTGTGACTGAGGTTTAAAAAAGTCCCAGAGGGCAAAATGTGGGACAATATCTCTGAGAAGATGGGCAGGACCCTCCATATCATTCAGGACCTTGGCAAGATCAGGGATCCAAATTTTATTCTAAGATTTCTAAGCAGCACCTCAAAATTTGCGTGAGGTCCCAAAGGACCACAGGAGTCTCTGGAAATTTCTGTTGACTCCCTGTGGGACCCTAGGCACCTCTGCGGACTCTCTTAGTCTTCAAGGGTCTTAGTCTCCCAAATGGTATTAGATGACCCAGTCCCAAAAGCACAAACCCACTCCATCAGTCTAGCATACCATAAACAGAATGCTGTTAACCAATGAGATCTTGACATTCCTAGAGTCTGATTCCAGGACTCTTGTGCTCTGGACATCACATACTTGCTAAGGCCAGCCCACCACCATGGCACTTTGCCAAGCAGCCTCTCTGGGCAGGGGTTTGCATTCTCCTGCTCCTTGGTCCTACCCAGATATGGAAGCTCCCCTAGGTTTTGGCTGGATTGGGGTGGGGGGGGGCGGTTTCTGCTGAGATCCTCCTGGAGACAAAGGAGCTGACCTGCAAAGAGTTCCAGCGGGAGCCCCGCTCCCCCTCCCTTCCCCCCTCCCTTCCCAGTCCACGTGTCTCTATTGTCTGCTCCCCGCTTCAGGGAAAGACACAGCCTCGGATGTGTCAAAACCACCACCCCCCGGCAGCAGGGAAATTAATTACTGGACGATTTTCACTTCCTCTTGCAGCGCCCGCCTGAGCTAGGCACCGGAACAGGACTGGCTGAGCTAGGCTGGGCATCAGCATGGGGGACTTGCTCCCCTCATCAGTTCTGGAAGAAGAAAGTTGAACCCCAAACCCAACAGGGAGCTTCAGTGGGAGGACAAGCTGGGGAGGGGGGATGACTTCCCCTAGTTAAAGCTGAGTGTCCAAACTGACCCCTTCAGAACTGGGGGACAGGGAGGGGGCTGGAGGTGGCGGGGCGGGGGGTGGTGGGGGTCCGTCGCTGGCGAGCTCACACTCCTCTCTGCATTCCCTTCCTTGTGTCCCCATGTGCCTGAACCCCGCCTGCTCAGACCGGTCTACCTCCTGTCCTCTCTCCTTCTGTCTTGCACTTCTCTTCCCCTTTCTTTGCATCCCTGGGGTGCTTTCTTTTTGTGTATCTGGAGGTCTCTTTTTCTCCCGTGGGTGTGTGTTATTACTTCTCTCCGTCTCTGCCTTTCTTCTCTCTCTCTCTCTCTCGTGTCTTTTTGTCCTTATCTTGGTCTCTGCTCCTATTTCTATCTGTTTCACTGTGTATGTGTCTCTCTTTTTTTGTATGTCTCTTTCTGTCTTTCTCTGTGTATCTCATCTCCGCTCTCTCTTTCTCTCTCCCCCTTGTTCCCCCCCCTGCCCCCACCTTTCTCCGTCTCTCTATATCTCTGCTTTTCTCGCCCTCACTTTCTCCCCTCCTGCCTGCCCGCTGCTCCCTGCGCCTGGCCTGCCCCCACCGCCGCCGGTTCAGGGGAACGTGTGCGGAGCGATTGTCCTGGGGGACATTTGATGGATTAGAGCGCTGAACAGTTCCATTGCTAGGGGACCACCTGATCTCCTCCAGCCTGCGTCCCATATAAAGCCGGCAGCCGGAGTGCTGAGCACAGCTCCAGCGATCGCCTGTCTGAGAGCCGCCGCCGCCGCCGCCGCCGCCAAGCTCGAGCGGGAGCCAGAGCTACAGCCGGGGCCGCCGCCACCGGTGCCGGCTCCGCGCTGCCGCCCGCCCGCCGCCCGCTGGGAGCTGTCCAGTGCTGAAACCCCGCGCAGACAGCCAATCGCGCCCGGCTGGCCTCCTCCCCCCGACCAGGGCCCCTGGCAAGTGCCCCCGCCGAGTCCCACGCCAGTCGCACCATGCCCCGCTCCTTCCTGGTAAAGAAGATCAAAGGCGACGGCTTCCAGTGCAGCGGGGTGCCGGCCCCCACCTATCACCCTTTGGAAACCGCCTACGTGCTGCCTGGAGCCCGGGGCCTTCCGGGGACAACGGTGAGTGGGACCCGGCTGGGGGTAAGAAGAGGGGAGGGGAGTTCAGGCCCTCCCCAACTCGGGCCACGAGGAGGGGTGCGCGCGGTAGGGAACCCCGGGAGGAGATTTCCTTGGCTGTGTGCGCCTCCCGGGCTTCCCGAGGGCCAGGCAGGCGGGGCGAGGGCCAGGTCCGTACAAAGGGAAAGTCGCAGGGTCGGCCCATCCCGCCGCCGAGCGAGCGTCAGCCTGGACTTTGAAAGTTGTGGCCCTAGATTGGAACTGGAGTGAAGGATGGTGAGAGAATGGAGAGACATAGAGTGGTGTCCTTTAACGGTTAGTGCTGGGGGGCTAATGCACAAGGCGTTCTAAGGGTCCCCTCTTCCTGGTTGAGGGAAAGAGGCTGGTTGTCCGAGAGTGCTCCCTTGAGGGGGAAGGTAAACTGGCCTGGACCACCAATCCATGGGGAGGGAGGGTTGGCTCCCTAGGGGTAGCTGGGGGCACCCTCTTTCCCTCCAAGTCTGCTCCCCCTGGTGATGCCAGACAAGTCTTCTCAGCCCCCTCTCTCAGCAACTCTTTTGTTACCCTCAGCCACATGCCTGCCAAAGGCTGGGCCTGTCCTGGGGACTGAGAGGAAGAGGGAATTTCTAGGAAGGGTTCCCCCAAAGTGGCTCTTGGTCTCCTAGGTCACACCCTCTTCCCTCCTCCAGCTTCTCACTCCCCTCTAGAGCCAGCCCTGCTGTTTCTCATCAGTCCCCCACCCCCAACACACTCTATTTCTTTTCAGAGCAAGTTCCTATAGTGACAAGGGTTTGGGGGACAAGAGAGGTCATTCAGACCCAAAAAGAGGTGATCTCTGGAGGTTGTGGGGGGAAATTAGAGACTGGTTCTGTGGACCCCATCCCCCATCAAGGGGATCACAAAAGGGTTCTCCTCTGATGGTCTCCCCCCAGGACAAGTGTCTGAAGAGGAGGTATCCCTTTGGCAGAAGAAATCTGACATCACATGTGGCATCACCTTTGGGGTGTGCGTGTGTGTGTTGTGTGTGTGTGTGTGCATGTGTGTGTAAGTGGAAAGGAAAGAGGAGAGGAGAGAAAAAGAGAAAAGAAAGGATTGAAGATGAGGGGGTAGCTGAGATGGCAAAGGCAGGAGGGTGGGAGCTTCTGCCTCAGGGATTTCCAAGTACTTCACCCACATTCCATCACTCCACCAAGCCAGGTAGTGAGAGGGTGATGGGTAAAATGCTCTGTGACCTCACCAAGGTCAAAGAAATTAGAGAGTGAATAGGGATACAGCTCCAGCCCCTCACCCCCTGACCTCCCCCAGATCCCCAGAGAACCAACCCCCTTTTCTTTGCCCCATGTGTTTCTTATTCTACTGTCCTCTTTCTTGACCCCAGGGCCTCTTGGGGTTGAGGACTGAATCCCAGGGATATGGCTGGGCTTATCTGACTGCTGGCAGGACAGAGGGTGGACCTGGGTCCATGCCAGGGCTGGGGACCTCGGTAGAAATGGCAATGCCTGCAAGCCTGAAATGTGGATCCCTTGGAGGACGGACACAAAGCCCTGGGTTGCTGCCCACTAAGGGCCCCTTGGTCCTGTCCCAGGCCAGCTGAGGAAACCCAGAGAAGCCCAGAGAATTTCTCGTGCACAGCCAAAACTGCAGACTGTTCCTCGGGAGGGAGGCAGGAATGCCTTGCCTTGAATTCAGTCCAAAAAAGCTTTGAAAGGAGCCTCTGAGCAAATAGTGGGAAGCAAGGTAAGGGCCAAGCCATCAGCAGGGATGTTCTACCAGCTTTAACCCCCTAGAACCACCCTGTCCTTGTCCCTTTCCCTAAAGGGCTCCAGACCAGCTCCTTCTGGGGAATCGTGAGGCTGTCCTAACAGTTTGATATCTGGTGTGGAAGATATCCTAGGCCTGAGCTCTAGGTCTCTGACTTGCTATGTGACCTTGGGCAAGTGCCTTTCCTTCTCTGATCCTCCATCTCAACAGTGAAAGAATTTGGATGGCATGATCTAAGCATCCTTCCAACTTTGACAAGCTCAGTTTCTGTGAAGGTCAAGTGTGGGGTGGGAGGCATTGGAGATGACTGGATGAGGGTCTAATAGAATGCAGGGGGCCATTGTCAGGGTTTCTGTAGGGCTCTGTTTACCATTCGACGTCTGGCTGAGGGTGGCAGAGTTTCTGAGGCCAAGCACTTTTCTTGGCTTCAGTCTCTGCAGGCCCAGGGATGAGGACAGGTACTCTGCCCTGGCTGCTCTGGCAGTGTCTGCAGTAAATGGTTAGTGCCAGAGACCAAGGGGTGACCCATAAAGCCTGAGTACACCTGGGAAACACAGAGTCTGCCTTATTCTGTTATGGAGCGGGGTGGCGGGGGGCAGGGGGGCCGGGCTCTTCCATCCCTGGGGAGTGGCCAGACCGGGAAATGAAGGCTCCCTCATCCCACGGGTGGGTAGGGGTGCTGGGGGTCCTCGGAGAGCCTGCCTGCATCTACTGGTCCGTTGTCTCCGCTCTGCCGGAAATAACCTTGCTGAGCATTTGAGGGAAGTGTGAAAAATTGCTGAGCCGACGTTTTTCTCTCCCAGCGTGTGTAAGTGTGCTGGGTAAACAAGGAGAAAGAGAGGCGGGGGGGAGGTGAGGAGAGTGAGGGAGAGGAGGAGGGGGGAGGAGAAAGGAGGGAGGGAAAGGGGGGGAGAGCCTGGGGCTGGAGATAGTTCCAGTTATTAGAAAGATCCTCTTACAAGCCATTCCTGCAGCAACAACGGCTGCAGGGTCAGGGTGAGACCAACGGGAAGGGAATCTGGGGTGGCATTGGGGGGCAGGAAGGGAGCCTGTGAATGTGGAGGTCAGGGGAACCACAGGCTCCTGACTGATGAAGGTGCAAGACCCCAAATTAAAGAGTACCCCCAGCCCAAGAAAAGCTTGGGAGTGCTGGAGAATTCCTGGAGGACTCCTCCTCCTCCACACATACACACAACAGCAGCCTCCGTGGGCCTGGCAGAGGGTGTGGCAGGTACATCTGGGCTCCAGGCTCTCCCTGAATGTACCTAAATAGGGAAGAAGCCCCACAACGGGGCAAGTTCCAGGTTTCTCTGCAGCACTCCCCAAAGAAGGGACAGCAGATCTAATTTCACCATCCTCTCCAATGTAATGCCTCTTTTCTCCCCCTCTTGCTTCTCCACTGCTTTCTACCTCCGTGGAGCTCTCCCTTTCCCTCCTTTCCCCGGGGTGATTCTGAGCACAGATTCAGTCCCCCGGTGAGGTGGCAATTCACATCCTCCCAACCCTCTCAGAACCCCATTCTCCAACTCCATCAAACTTCCCCCTTCCCAGGCCTGGGCCCCATCCTGGGGAATGCTAGGGACTCATTCATCTCAGAGAAGGAAGGTGCCCACCCAGCTGCACACCAGTGGTCTCCACGAATCTGTGGACATCTTCACTGGCCCCAGAGTATCGACCTCTCCACACACCCTAACTCTGAACTCCAGCTGAATGCCAGGTCCTCCATCCTCTTAACCCCCACCACGTCCTGCCCTCATACTCCTTCAGAGTGCATCCGACCCAGGCAGATGAGGGATCAATGCCAATCCAATAACGCAGTTGTCTGCCCTCCACAGCTACATTAAGCCTCCCCAGCAGCTGAGGAAGCGCTCCTACTTCTGCCCACGGGCTTCTCTAGTTGACCACATTATACCAACACCCGTTTCCGCTCACTCCCTCTGATGGCGCCAAGGAGTCGCCCCAGGCCAGGCCTGGGAATCTGCTCAAAGTCCCCAATTGCCACATGTCTACCCTACACTTTAGAAAGCCTATTTGGGGTGCAGGGATGCAAAAGAGTAGCCCCGGTCCCTTGGCAGAGGGAGCTCAGAGAGGGCTGTAGAGGGGTCAAAGGACACAGAGCAGGCCCGCCTGAGTGTCTTTAACCACCTCTGCCCCTGGTATCTTGGTCTTGGTCCAGGTCCAAGGTCAAGATTAGAGACATGGCAGAGGTTCAGGTTCAAAGTCCATGTCCAACCTTCATTCTAGGACAAGGTCTGAAGTCTAGTTCCAAGGTCAGTGTCCCAGGTTACAGGCTCACTTCAAAATTCAGAACAAATCCATGTCCAAGTTCAAGTTTCAATTCATGTTCAAGTCAACATTCATGCTCCAGGATCTGCATCTGGATCCAGATCCAATTTCTAGTCCAAGGTCATGTCCAGGTCCATTCTCAAAGCTGGCCAGTTCAAGACTTAGAGCCAGTTTCCTCTGAAGCTCTGAACTAATCTTCCCCTGCGGGAACCTCAGTTTCCCTCTTACAAAAATAAGCAGTCAAACTTGATCTCTTTCAGCTCTGGCCTTTCAGGGCCCCAAAACTCGATTTTCTTAAAAATCTGTCAGTGGGAATGTGCAGTAAAAGGGATGGGATACTGAATATGGGATACTGAATCTAGGGTCCATGCCCCCCATTAAGCCTGGGGTCACAAGGGGGACATGAAGGAACGAGGCTGAATGTCCACTCTTCAGACAGTCTCAGTTTTTGGCTCCTGATAGAGGTCAGAAGAGTATATCAAGTCCCTACGGCAGCATAGCAATTTATACATCCCAAACACACACGCATACACACACAGAGTGGGCACAGGGCAGCAAGCTCAGAGTGCAGGCGAAGGTTAGCTTCAACCTCCAGAGGCAAAGCTGAGATTGGAGAGGTGACTTGCCTGCGATGACAAGGGCATAAGTGGTGCACTGCATCACCCCTCCCAGGTGGGTGCTTCGTACACGTCCCCGGGACCCCCTCAGCCTAGAGGCGCTTTCGGGGGGCGGGGGCCTGTGAGATGCCACTGGGAGAGGTGATGCCCCGGAACTGTTGGCTTCCTTCCAGCTGTGGTCTCCCCTGGGATGGAGTAGCCGCCGCCAGCCTTTGGCTAAGAGGGAGGTTGGAATGGGCCCTCTGCCTCTTCTGGGGCACAGAGAGGGTAGGGCAGGAAACAGGGGGCCCAGAGAGACAACGTACATTATACAAGACACCAGGTCTCCAGGAGGAGGCCCAGAAAGGGCCCCAGAGGTGCCCAGGAGGGAGCGGGAGGCTGCTCCACCAACCAGTGCTGGGTAACTCCAGACCCTCAGCCACCAGGCCTATTTCCACAACCCCTTGAAAAATCTTTCCTATTGATTCCTGCAGAGCTGTGGACCTCCCTGTGGGCCACAGGAATTGGGTCACAGTCAGGAGAAACCAGAATATGGGGGATTTCAGGAGGCAGGGACAGTGGGGAGAGGCTCTGGAGTGCTCTCAACATTCCCTTGGTTTGAGTCAGTGGGCACGAGCCCCACACCCTACAGCCCTGGTCATGTTGGGCCAGACCCCACTCTGTCCCCCCTCATCTGGATTCAGGGGCCCCCTCCCCAGTGGGCAGGTGTACCAGCTGCCAGGCCCTTGGAGGAGGTGGGTGTCATTTCTGGTCCAGTGCCCGGGGAACTGCGAACAAAGATGCTATAATAAGGGGAGGGGGAGGCACCAGCCCCTTTGCCCAGCTCTGTGAGCAGACAGGAGAAACTATTTTTATCCCGCTTTGCTGCTGACAGACCTGGCTTTCTGCTCAGCTGGCTGGAGCTGATTCTCAAGGCCCAAGGCCCTGGCACAGCAAGACGCAGCTCTAAATATATTCATGCAGCAGCCCCTCCAGCCCCCCACCTAGCAGGGCCCAGCCCTCCTCGGGAAAGTGGGCTACCTGGGAAACTGGCCCATCACTAGGCCCCTCTCTTCTACCCAACTAGAGACAGGGAAGTGGGATTTGGACTGGAGATTCCCTGGAGGAAGTCCGGGACACTGGGAACCTGAGGGAGACTGGGAAAAAGAGCACTGACTGGCCTGAGAGGCAGAAGGCCAGCCTAGCTCTGGTGGGAACTTGCTTTGTGACCTGGTAAAGGCCCCTCTCTAAGCTTCAGCTTCCCCGGAAGTAGGGCACTGGAGCAAGTGACCACTACGTTCCCTTAGACACGAGCTAACAGACGTAAAATACCGAGCAGGGTGCCTTGTACACAGTAAGTGCTCAAGAAGGGTTAGTCATTGCTTTTATTAATTATTCACAAAGGTTTACAAAGGGCTGGTGCATTTTCTAGAAGAATAGCTTCTCCCCACCCCCAATACCCCATCATTATATCAGACACAGGCCAACTAGGTGGTGATATTTGAAGAAACTCATTGCCCCTGCCTCCCACCAGTTGAAAATCTTCCCTCCCTCAACAGTTCTTCATGCCTGCTCAGGGGTTTGGGGAAAAAAACACAGATTCTGGAGGATTTCAAGCCTTACTCCTCCTCCAGTGACCTTGAGCAAGTCCTCTTCCCTCTCCAGGCCTCTGGGCTTAGTGCAGTGCCTGGCATAGGGGGTGGGCACAACGGTAGCTGGAAGCAGCAGTGCTTCTCAGAGAATCCCCCACCTTCATTCCAGGGGGTCAGAGAGTTGGAAGAGACAATGTTTGTGAAATGCCCAGTACCTGATTTCTCATAAAATTCCCTTGCAAAAAAAATTTTTTAACGTATTCTGGACCTTCAGTCTAAAATATGAAAACTCTTGAGCAGGGAAAATCCAAAGTCATTCTCGGGTGATGTACATGACATCTCCACTTCTTCTAAGTGTTTCTGAGCCTTCCTTATAGCCCCATGCGACTGGAGGGGCTCTGTTCTATCCCTCAAATGGGGCACTGGAGCCCAGAGAGGCTTTGTGACTTACCCATGGTCACACAGCTGGAATATGAGTAAAACAGTCAGTCTTTTCTTCCTGGTCCCTGGCCCTCCCTGCCTCTATCTGTTTCCAAACAAGAGAGGCCTATCTCACCCTGTCAGCAGGGAGACAGGTAACTCATCCTTCTACAGTCACCTGTAGGACAGAGGGAGGCATCCAAAACCTGTGTGGGTTCCATGCACAGTCAGAAAAGCGCTGCCTAGAGTGTCCTGAAGAATTCTCCAGGGTTGAGGTCCAGAGAAGTGAGGTGGTTTGCCCAAGGTTAACACAGCAGCCTGAGATGACCCACGTGTGTCCCCTTCACTCTTTAGCAGATTACAGGGTATCACTAGAAAATGTAGGAACAATAATAATGACAATTACATAACAGCTTGAGAGGCTACTGTGTGCCAGGCATTGTACTAAGCATTATACACCATTAATTCAGTCAGTCCTTTTGTAAGTGCCTTTATCCAGATGAAGCACAAAAAGGTTTAATAACTTGCCCAAGGTCAGATGGGCTTCCCTGGTGGCTCAGCTGGTAAAGAATCCGCCTGCAATGCAGGAGACCTGGGTTTGATCCCTGGGTTGGGAAGATCCCCTGGAGAAGGGAACAGCTACCCACTCCAGTATTCTGGCCTGGAGAATTCCATGGACTGTATAGTCCATGGGGTCACAAAGAGTCGGACATGACTGAGCGACTTTCACTTTCACTTTCAAAGTTACATAGCTAGGGAGGGGTCTATGAGTCTGAGGAGAATGAGATGGAACTGATAGGGATTGGGGGGTAGGGGACAAGACAATGGACATCATTGAGGGGTCGGTTCAGCCATGATACAACAAGGGTCTTTCGAGCATGTCAGTCAACCTTCTATAGGTAGAGACAGAGTCCAGAGAGGTTAGGCAACCTGATCGCGATCACAAAGCAAGTTAGAACCACCTCCACCAAGACGACCACATAAACTCTCATACAACCCTCCACCCCCACCCCACAACTCATGCCAAACTCCGCAGCTGCTGACCACCATATCTGGCCCCACAATTCCTGATCGGAAGGCAATTCCGCATCTGTCCCTAAGCAGAGGCTCAGCCTTTGAGATGCCGGTATTTCTATATAGAGACCCCCAGCAACCGGAGTGCTGCAGTACTGCAAGTCACCACCAGAGGGGACCACAGAAAGAGAGTCCTGCTAAGGCGAGGGGACCACAGAAAGAGAGTCCTGCTAAGGCGAGGACTGCCCAGACCATTGACCTGCTACCAGTTTTCTGGATCACCAGCTTTCTCATCAGAGTGTGAGCCAGAACCTACACATTTTGGGTGAGGAAACAGTGGCCCAGGTTGGAGGTGCAAGATGTGTCTGTGCGGATGCCAAGAACACTGTGGGTTTCCAGCACAGAAACCCACCTGGGGAGATTGTTATTGTTCAGAGTAACAGCCAACATGTACCATGCCAGGCACTGGGCTGGAATTCTGGCTCTAAGTTACTAACTGCACAACCCTGGGCATGTTGCTTAACAACTACTTCATGCCTCAGTTTCCTCATCTGTAAGATGGTACCAACCTCAGAGCCATGAGGGTGGGATGCATTCATGTGTAAAACCTTTAAATTCTATCAGACACAAAAGTGCTCTGGCAATGTTGGTTATTATTTGTTCACTTTTCACTTATTGTTTGTTTATTCATGGACTCTGTACTATAAACTGTGTGAGTTAGGTGCTTTTATTGTCCCTTATTTCACAGCTGGGGAAACAGAGGCATAGAGAGGTCAAACACTTTGTCTAAGATCACACAGCCAGGAATAGTAAAGCTGGAACTCAATCCTGGCAGTCTGGTACCAAAATTGTGCTCTTAACCAATATGCCATCCTTAATAATAGCACATCCAAGGTCACATTATCAGTGACCCCCTCCAAATGGATGCTATACTAGCCCCATACCCAGAGAATGGAGCAGAGACACAGGAAGACGTACAACTTGCTCTAGGTCACCCAGCTAGAATCAGTGTTAGGAAATCAAGTTGTCCCAAGATCTGGTAGACAGAATGGTCCTGGCAGACCCTGCTGCACTAGGGATTGAGGCCGGCCTAGCAAATCTTTATCACCCATTCACCACCCATTTCACAAATACTTATCAAGTGCTCACTAGCTGGGGCTCTGCCAGTAGATGAACAACCCAGCCATGCCCTTTCCTCCCAGCGTGTGGAAGAGGAGCAGTGCAGTGGGTTCCAACTCTTGTCCCACCCTTGAGCAAGTACCACCACCACTCTGCATCAGTTTCTGTATCTGTAACACAGGTATTTTTGTAGTGATTCAGCAAGGTGATGGGAGTGAAGCACTTAGCACAGAGCTTGATACTTGTAAGTGCTCAGTAAATATCAGCTAGTATTATCATTATCATCAATAATCACAATGGGAAGAAACACAGAAGAAAGAGGGAGTCTAGGAATACCTAACAGGTATTTGACTCAGTCTGAAACAACACTCCTTGAAAGTTTTGTGGGCTTTAGTACCAGGCCTGATTCCTGGAGTGGGAGGAAGGGGAACCTCCAGACCAAAGGCAGAAAGGAGGGGAGAATAGGGTGCTGAGAGGCTGCACACCTGCCCCATTATAAAACTGCCACCACCACTGCCCTCTCTGCATCTGACCAGTGCCCTCTCTACTGAGTCTTCCACCTCCACAACCCCCAGTCATTGTGTGTAGAGGTCCCTGTTGGGCAGCTGAAGGGACAGGGTTAAAAAATAAAAGTACACCTTCTGGGCCAGGGTGCCTTCTGCACAGACTTCACCCTGTGACCATCCCAAAGGCCAGATGAGAGGCAAAAGCACGAAGGCTGAATCAGACAGGTTGTTTCAGCGGATGAAAGCTCTGAATCCAGTTCCCTGCTTACAAAGCCCTCTTCCACCTGCTCATTTGAATCAAGGATGCTGGGGGTGGTGGAGGGTCATATTTCCAGTTTTGCCACTCTGGGTAAAGAAGCCTAACCCCTATTGTTTTTTGCAATCAAAGGAGAAGGGAAATACTTCGTATTTCAGTGCCAGGTTGGTAAGTTTGTGTAATATCTGCCAGAAACTCTCCTGGGAGCCCAGGCCCCAGGGCCCTCAGGGAAGGTGCTGGAACCAGGCAAGGCCCAGGGAGGCAGAGTCAAATCAGGGTGGTGCCTGCCCTTGGAAAGCCCCTGTAGAATGCCCTGGGAGGGTGCTAGCCCACCCACCCAACAGTCACTAGATTCCGAAATGGACAGGATTTCTGGTCCAATTCTAGAGAGGAAGGAGGGGCTCAGAGCGGGCATGAATCTCACAAGGGGACTCCAGAAGGCTTCCAGTGGAGCAGGGAGCTAACCGGGCTTGGGAGCAAGTTACAAGTTATAAATGCCCTTCTTAGAGCATTTATTACATGTCACATACTTGACCTCTTTTAAATCCCCCAGCAACCCTGGGACGTGGGTTTAACAGGACTGTGATTCGTTCATGCAATGTCTATTCTTTGTACACCTCCTTTGAACCAGGCACGTGCTGGGCACACAGATCTCACCCTGAGCAGCTCACAGAATGGGAGGGGCGGCGCGGGCAGACAATTGAATAATTTTCAGCGAAGTCGCTTTTTCAAGCAAGTAAAATGCATAATTGTAACAGCTAACATTTATATAGCAATTGCTGTGTGCTCTTTCTTTACTTCCTTATATGTAAAATGGGAATTAAAACAGGATCTACTTCATAGGGTCAGTGATGACTAAATAAGTTAACAAAAGCATGGAGGCGGAGCTTGGTGCCTAGGAACAATTAATGCATGGCTCTTTTCATCACCTAGTCCTTCCAAAGACCATGGGAAGGAGTGTCCGATCATAAGCTCCATTTTGCAAATGAGGAAGCTGAGATTCAGATGAGTCAAAGGACTGGAATGGCAGAATGCTGCTGGAAGAAAGAAAGTCTGGGTTTTGGCATCAGGCTGCCAAGGTTTGGATCCCGGCTCCACCAACTACTTGTGGGCTTGGACCTCAGTTTCTCTCTGTACAGATCATACAATACCTTCCCTGCGTGGCCTTGAGCACTTAAGAAGATAGTCAACACCAAATCAGTAGAATTTGACCTCACCGTGCTCCACAAGGATAGAGTTGGGTGGTTTTTATTGTGGCTCACGGAGTTAGGATCTGAACCCGGGCATCCTGACCCCAGAAGCACAGAAGCAGGACAGCGACTGCTGCTATACAAGCAGACTTCAGTTCCCAAAGAGAGGCCACGGGGAAGCCTCCTGGGCGCCTCACCTTCCCCGCCCTTGTCTCATCCCCTCCAGGTTACGCCCCGCACTGCCTGCCCCCCAGCAGCTACGATGCGGACCAGAAGCCAGGCCTGGAGCTGGCGCCGGCCGAGCCCGCGTACCCGCCGGCGGCCCCGGAAGAGTACAGCGACCCCGAGAGCCCTCAGTCCAGCCTGTCGGCGCGCTACTTCCGCGGGGGAGGCGGCCGTGACCGACAGCTATTCCATGGACGCCTTCTTCATCTCGGACGGGCGCTCGCGGCGGCGGCGCAGCGGGGACGCGGGCGGCGCGGGGGACGCCGGGAGCGGCGGGGGGCGCGCGGGGCGAGCGGGGACGCCGGCGGGCGGCGGGCACCGGCACGCGTGCGCCGAGTGCGGCAAGACGTACGCCACGTCGTCGAACCTGAGCCGCCACAAGCAGACGCACCGCAGCCTGGACAGCCAGCTGGCGCGCAAGTGCCCGACGTGCGGCAAGGCGTACGTGTCCATGCCCGCGCTGGCCATGCACGTGCTCACGCACAACCTGCGCCACAAGTGCGGCGTGTGCGGCAAGGCCTTCTCGCGGCCCTGGCTGCTGCAGGGCCACATGCGCTCGCACACCGGCGAGAAGCCGTTCGGCTGCGCGCACTGCGGCAAGGCCTTCGCCGACCGCTCCAACCTGCGCGCGCACATGCAGACGCACTCGGCCTTCAAGCACTACCGCTGCCGCCAGTGCGACAAGAGCTTCGCGCTCAAGTCCTACCTCCACAAGCACTGCGAGGCCGCCTGCGTAAAGGGGGCCGAGCCACCCCCGCCGCCGCCGCCGCCGCCCACCGGCCCCACCAGCTGAGCCTCCCATCGCGCTCCCCGGTCCCCCAGCTGCGTCCCCCTGCCCACGGCCCTCCTGGGGACCCTGCTCCAAGACCGGAACTTTTCTCTCCGACCCCCAAACCCAGAACTCGCTTCCGCCACTGTCTTCCCCAAGTACATCCCGACCCGCCTCGTCCTTACCGGCTACCAAGATTCGGACCTTGACCCGCTGTCCGCGCCCTCAAGGCTCCCAACTCAGGCACCAGGTCCGCACGTTTGCCGGCCCCCCAGCCGGAATTTTCTCCCGTCCAGACCCTGCAGTCTCCCTAACTTGCAGACCTTTCCTCTCACTTCCCAACTGCGTTTCAGGCCGGCTCTTTACTGGAGCCCCCCACTCTTAAGGCCTAAACCTCCACTTGACTCTCACGCCTGCCATGGATTCCCTATCCACACCAGGACGCAGGCCTTAGGAATCTAATCTTCACTCTCGGAGGCCCCAGCCTGTCCCCTGCCCTTACCTTGGCCTTAGTCTAGTCATTCACATACCACCTTCCTCATCCTCTGGGGGACCTTCTCACTCATTCCCACCCCCTACTCTCTCCAGACCCCTCATCCCACTAGCAGCTCTCAACCCTCTGAGTTCACCTGACCTGGGGCAGACATGAGGGCCAGTTTAGGGCTCGGCCACCTAATGTAGCCCCTCTCTCACTCTGGGACAGCCCCTCCTTGGGCTTCCAGCCTCTCCTGCAGATTGTCTGAGCACTTTCCCTACCCACAGGACTACAGGTACCCTCTCTATGTATTGGGGGGAGGTCTGGGGCACCTCACAAATGCCCTTCTCCCCATCCGGCTGGGCCTCTCCAGTATATTTATTTGTGTATTTATTTATTTATTTATTATTCTAATTAATCTCTTGCCCTCACCCAGTAATGGTGTGGCTTCCCCAGCTGGACTGGGAGGTCAGGGAGCCAGGCAACGAGAGGGACAGCAAAGGCCATAGAGGGCTGTCACCCACCCCCACACACCCCATTTCGAGGAGTGGGGAGAAGCCCTACCCTCATCAGAGCCTGAACTTGCTGGGGAAGGGGGCGTGAGAATGGGAGGGATAGCCTGCTGACCCTCAACTGGGGGTGGGTGGGGGGACATCAGGAGGTCAGTCTTGGGGCAGGTCCCCGCCCTCCTGAGCCTTCTATTCCCACTGCAGGGAGACCGGAGAGAGGAGCCTCCCCGATATGTTTCCTATTCATTCCTCTTGAGGAACCCCAAGTTCCAGGGACCGACTGAGCCCCGGACCCGCTGGGGCTTCCGGCCCGCTCCGCTCCGCTCCGGGAGGAGCGCTCCCTCCCGCCACGTCTATGCAACTCTCCCGGGCAGAGGGTCCGGGGCTCCCAGCAGCGCCCCCATTGGCCGCCACTACCTCCCCCGCCGCGCTTTTGCATGCCCGGGCGAGGACCGAAGCACACACCTCCATGCTCGCGGGCCCTGGCCTCCTCTGCTTTAAGCACACGCCACTGCCCCATCTCTAGGCGCCCAGCTCGGGGGCAGGAGTCCCAGAATCTCTGACCCTCCCCGCTCTTCCCTAAGCCGCAAGTGAGGGTGGAGCCTGGAGGGGGCCCCCACCGGGAGCAGGTGCACTTCTCTAGGGCTTCCCAGCTCCAGGCCCACCTGGGAAGGGAGGCGGAAGGGATGAGGGGAGGCAGAGGGGGTGCAGAAGCAACTGCGGAGGGTGTTGATCCTGTAAATAGGAACTTCTGACAGCAATAATTTTCCATGCATGCTAAGCCTTTCGGCCATATTTTGTATGAGCGCTTGGCGCTCTCCCTCCCTTCTCCCCCATCTTCCAGCCCAGACTCCCATCCCTTCCTCACCTTCAGCAGTATTACTTGTAAGGCAATTCAGGGATATTAAAGGGACTTTGGCCACTCATCAGTGCCTCTAGACCTTGTGATGGGGACAGGTGGGGTGGGGGGACATCGAAGAAGCAGCCAGATTTTTGTTCCACTCAGTCCCTCCCCCGCCCCACCAGCCTGACCAGCCTGTAGCTGTCCCCAAGCAGTCACACAGCTCAAGGATTCCCTTGACATCCACAAGGTTCCAGGCATCCTCAGTCCTAAATGGTCCTCATCTACTGGGATTGCAAACTGAAAGGGTTCAGGACCCAGATTAATAAGTGAATGAGGCAGGCTGCCCTAAGACATTAGGGGATGCTGGCAACTGAAAACAGCATGTTTCACCTTAAAGCATTGAAATTCTAATTAACTGCACCTCTCAAACAAATACAACTGTGGGCCAGATTTGTCCCTTGACAGCCAGTTTACAACCCCTATATTCTTCCCCACTTTCACCCTTCTCTCTGCGGAGGAGAGGAGGGGTTCTGGCCAGTCCAGTTGGTCATACAAGTGGCAAATGCAGGCATGCAGAAAGGTTGACTTTGGCTCAGCAACGTTGTCCCAAAACTAGGAGCTGCCCCTAGAGCCTGTGGGCTACCTGTCACCAAAAGTGTTCAGTAAGTCGGTGGAGCACCAGTCCATTCCACTTGCCAGCTGGCTTGGTGAGCTTTCAAAATGCAAATCTCTCCTCGCCTTATGAAACAACTTCACTGGGGACCACTAGCATCGTGCCATTTAACTCCAACCCCCAGCACAGACTCGGGGTCTGTGTGTGCTCACAGGGTCGGGGTGTGCTCTGAGGGCCCAATGCCAGGCTGGGGGCTTGGGAGTATAGGCTCGAACTGCATCTCCCTTTGAGTCACCTTTCAGTTTTCTTCCTTTTATAGACAGGGCACTCACATTTTATACCCTTAACCTGGTGCCTGTTAAGGTGTACACCTGGTGTACACCTTTCCTTTCATACACCTCTGGACAGGCTGACTGCATCCTGAGCTATGTGCTAGGTGTCTCCAGCAATGACAGCAGTGTGGAAACCCCCCACAAAGTTTCCTCCGTCTGACTGGCCCAGGCACCTGACACTTTGCCTGGCTATCCACACTGCTCCTGATTGGTTACATTTGTTTCAGGTCCAGGGACCAGAACCCACTCTAGATATCATTTTATATTAATAAATACCTAATGTATCATCTTGTGACCTTAAAGGGAACCAGCCTTACATGAAGCCCACAGCCTGGATAGCAGAGCAGACATGGGAAAACCCATGTCCCCATTACGTGCAGCCCAGAACACCTCAATTAGCATATGTCCAGTCTGTTTTCCACAGTCCTCCCAAAAGAAGGCCTCTGGGATGCAACTCTGGCTCTCCTCTGCCCTGTCTGGCTGCTCCACTTAGTGACTTTGCAGACTCATCTTCCTGTGCCTAAGTAAGGAACCCACTTCCTGTTCCCTCTTCTGTCCTGTTCTGTGCTCCTCAAGGTCTCTCCTAGACTCCTCTTCTCACTGTGTATTCTCATGAAGCAATCTCATCACACCCACGGCTTCAATTTTCACCCACATGCAGATGACTTGCAAATTTATATTTTCAATTCTGACCTCCTCTCTGAGCTGCAAATCCACATCTCCCTGCAAACCACCTCCACATGGATATCCCAAAAGTACCACAGACCAGCCCAAGTCTGAAGCCATGATGTGGTTCTCTCCTGCATCTGTCTCCTTTACCCTTCCATCTAATCCATCAGATTCTGTTTATTTTTTTCTCTTTGCCTTCTCAGTCTCCACCCTAGACCATAACTACCATCATCTTTTACCTTCTTACTGGTGACCCTGGATCCATTCTGCCTCCACCACCTCCCTCCCTCTCTCCATAGTAACCACAGGGACCTTTTTTAAAATGCAGATCTGATTATGTCACTCCTGTTCCTCTTCTGTGTTTGAATGCCTCAATGATTTCTCACTGTGGGGGGTGGGGAGAGGGAGCTGTTTTCAAAGACCTACCCAGTCTGACTCTTTCCATCACTCTAGCTGAATCTTCAGACATAAGCCCCTTTGCTGTTTGAGTTACAGCCACCTCTGTTTAGCAGTTTTGCTTTCCCCACTGCCACAGGGCCTTTGCATAAGCTGTTCTGACCACCAGTAACATACTTCATTTGCAATGCCAATACCGCCACTGTTGACTAGTTATTTCTTTTCTGTCTTCATCTCCCAGCTTGATGATCACTTCCTCAAGGACCACATGATCTTGGCTCACAGCACTTACCAATAATGTACACTTTTCCATTAATTACTGTGGTATCTGGTTATTCTCTGTCTCCCCCATTAGATTATACGTTTTATGAGAAAGGGACTGACAGTCTTTTTGCTTGTCATTAAATTTCCTGGGTCTACCACAGTACTTAGCCAATAGCAGATAACCGGTAATTTTTTTTAATGAACTACACACGTTGAAGTCATAATCAATAAATGGCACCCCACTCCAGTACTCTTGCTTGGACAATCCCATGGACGGAGGAGCCTGGTAGGCTGCAGTCCATGGGGTCGCTAAGAGTCAGACACGACTGAGCGACTTCACTTTTACTTTTCACTTTCACGCGTTGGATAAGGAAATGGCAACCCATTCCAGTGTTCTTGCTTGGAGAATCCCAGGGACAGGGGAGCCTAATGGGCTGCCGTCTATGGGGTCACACGACTGAAGCTACTTGGCAGTAGCAGCAGTATGCTTTAAAAAAAAAAGAGTCTTGTTCCCTCATGGCCATAGATGATTGGTTCAGATTTGGGCATCTGACTAGAACTTGGAAATTTCCTCTCTCCTTGTCTCCAAATCATAAGACCTGTAACTTGAGAGCTGTGGCTCAGATTGCTAGCTACTTATCAATATCCATCCTCTCCTTCCTTAGTAAGAGAACTCCATTGTTAGCTGAGCACATTGCCACATTGAATGAATATTACATATCCCAGCTGCCCTTGCCACCAGTGGAGGCCATCTGATCAAATTCTGGTCAATGACACATAAGGGAGAGTGTTATATGGAATTCTGAGACAACATCCGAAAAAGGAGGAGGTCATATCCTTTGCCTTTCCATTTCTCCACCTTCTTCCAGGCAGGCACTTCAGGAACACCCTTGAACTAGGAGGTGACCCTACTCTAAAATGATGGAGTTGACAGATAGAAAGGGCCTGTGCCCCTAGTGATGGTGGAGCAGCCACCCCAGTCCTGGACTTCCCGCTTCCAGATTCTCTTTCCTGAGAGCAAACGTGTTGGGGCATTTTAAGCCTCACTTGTCAGGTTTCTATTACTAAAAGTCAAAGATAACCCCTGCTGATAGCCGAGTTCCTATCACATGGAGGTAATCCTTCTGCCAAGGGAGAGACAGAAAAGTCTCTGAACCCACTTTTCTCTGAGGCCTAGTTTCACCCTGCAGTCAAGGGAGTAGCCAAGTGTTCCATTTTCATTAAGCTGATTCGTGCTGGCTTTCTACACCTGCAAACAGGAGCCTGGGCTAATACGTTGGGACTAGTCTAGAAGTGCAAACATAGAGAGACCTTTGAGATCTATTATAAATTTAAAATGTTATCAAACTGATTTGATATTTGACAATATGATACTGACATATTATCATATTTATTGAGCACTTACAGTGCATTGGGCACTGTTCGAAGAACCTTACTTACATCATCTCTTTATTCTCTCAACAACTCTACAAGTTAGGCACCATTATGAAGGCCATTTTGAAAGTTAGGAAAACAAGGCACAGACAGATGCCTGGTCCACGGTCGTCTAACAAGACATGTATAATTTTAATACAGGCAAGGTTCAGAACTATTGAGGATGATCCATGAAACTTCCCCTTTGCCTTAGTTTTGACTTCCCAGTAGCAAAGTCTTGAGTGCAGGTAGTTTATTTGGGAGGTGATTTCAGGAAGCAGGAGTGCAGGGGCAAGAAGAATGAGACAGAGGGTGTGTTAGTGGGGTTGTGGCTGTAGCAATGGGTCTGGTATTGCTATTTTCTGAGAAGGATCCTAAAAAGGTCCAAACGGTCTGGAATGTTTCTCACAATTCTCCACCTGTGACAACGCAAGACACTTTTACTCACCAGCTCTGGTCGCCACTGGTGAACACCTCAACACCTCTAGGAGACTCCCACAGGGATGGAAAATATGGAAGACACCGGAAGCCTTGGCTGGGAAGCCAGAAGTGCTAGGTGAGTCTGGGTTTGCACAATACTTCCCACCACAATTTTAGCTGAGATCAAAGGTAGGCCAAGGGGACGTGCCACTGATATCCAGGTCTTTGGTCTACCCTTTCCTTGTCCACAAAGCTCACATTTGTTCAGACATGTATTCATCACTTTACCCATCCAGAGGGCTCAAAGGGGGCTGACCCCCGGGGTGTGGCTGATTGGTCTCCTCCAACCCAATCAGAGTCATCCCAGTGGGTGACAGGTTCCAGCACCCATACGTAAGCAACCCAGCACCTGGTACGTCCCTGGTGGTGGTTGTTCAGCTGCTCAGTCGTGTCTGACTCTCTGTGACCCCATGGACTACACCACGCCAGGCTTTCTCATCCTTCACTATCTCCTGAAGTTTGCTCAGACTCATGCCCACCAAGTCGGTGATACCATCCAACCATCTCATCCTCTTCTCCTTTTGCCCTCAATCTTTCCTAGCATCACGGTGTTTTCCATTCATTCAGCTCTTTGCATCAGATGGCCAGAGTACTGGAGCTTCAGCATCAGTCCTTCCAATGAATATTCAGGGTTGATTTCCTTTAGAATTGACTGGTTTGATCTCCTTACTGTCCAACGGACTCTCAAAGTCTTCTCCCAATACCACAATTCAAAAGCATCAATTCTTGGGCGCTCAGCTTTCTTTATAGTCCAACTCTCACATCAATACATGACTACTGGAAAAACCATAGCTTTGACTACATGTACCTTTGTTGGTAAAGTAATGTCTCTGCTTTTTAATATGTTGTCTAGGTTGGCATTAGCTTTTCTTCCAAGGAGTAAGTGTCTTTTACTTTCATGGCTGCAGTCACCATGTGCAGAGATTTTGGAGGACCCCCTCCAAAATAAAATCTCTCACTGTTTCCCTGTTTCCCCATCTATTTGCCATGAAGTGATGGGACAGGATGCCATAATCTTAGTTTTTGGAACACTGAGTTATAATCCTGTTTTTTTTCACTCTCCTCTTCCACTTTCATCAAGAGGCTCTTTACTTCCTCTTTGCTTCCTGCCATTAGGGTGGCGTCATCTGCATATCTGAGGTTATTGATATTTCTCCCGGCAATCTTGATACCAGCTGGTGCTTCATCCAGCCCAGCGTTTCGTATGATGTACTCTGCGTATAAGTTAAATAAGCAGAGTGACAATATGCAGCCTTGATGTAAGCCTTTCCCAATTTGGAACCATTCTGTTGTTCTATGTCCAGTTCTAACTGTTGCTTCCTGACTGAATGTTTATATGCCCCAAAAGTCCATATGTTGAAGCCCTAATCCCCAGTGTGCTGGTAGGTGGTGGTAGGACTTTAGGGAGGTGATTAGGTCATGAGGTTGGGATGATTCTGGTGCATGATGTTTCCTCACAGGGTGTCCAGCAGAAGTGACCCCAGTTAACCATCATGTTAACTGCTCCTCAGTGTCCTCTATACTGGCACTTCTCCCTTCCCCAGTCCTTCCTGGGCTCACTTCCTGCAGCAGATTGTCTTTCAAAGATGGTCCCAACAATATCTCATTTGTGGGAACAAGCTCTTTTAGGACCTTGCTTCTCTTTCCGTCGAGACATGGAATCTCTGTACCTTCCCTTGAGCCTGGTTGGGGCAGGGTGGTGGTGTGACAGCTCCTACAAATAGAACACCACAGAACTGATGCCATGGGACTTCCAAGACTAGATTGGAAAAGGCCATGAAGCTTCTGCCAAGTTCTCTTGGGACATTCATTCTTGAAAGCCAGCTGCCATGCTATGAGGAAGCCCAGGCCACATGGAAGGGCCCCGTGGAGGTGTTCCGGCTGACAAGCAGGATGGTCCAGTGCATGTGTAAGGGAAGATACCTCGAGATGATCCTAGCCCCAGCCATCGAGTCACTCCCAGCCACTGAATCACCTCTCAGCTGATGGCCCAGACATTGCAGAGAAGAGACAACCAGTGCCCACGGTGCCCTGCCTGAATTCTTGACCCACAGAATCTGTGAGGATAATAAAAATGGTCATTATATGCCACTGCATTTTGCAGTGGTTTGTGTTACAGTGATATAATAACTAGAGCAGCTCCCCAAGAAAGTACCTGTACACAAGTCCCAGTCTCAGAGTCTACTTTTGGGAGAACCCAAACTAAAACAAAAGAATATTGTTAGATCCCAGAATTTCTCCAGCTTCCAGTCACATGCTTACATTAGCCTCAGTGGAAGGTACCACATCTTAATCCAAACTCAAGGGTAAGTAAGGTCTTAATGTCATTAGTTTATGGGTGGTGTTGTTGTTCAGTCACTCAGTCGTATCTGACTCTTTGCGACCCCAAGGACTGCAGCACGCCAGGCTTCCCTGTCCCTCGCCATCTCCCAAAGTTTGCCCAAGTTCATGTCCATTGCATTGGTGATGACATGGATAGTTTAGGGATAGATTGGCCAAAATAATACAACTGCTGACTATCCAGGTACTCTTCCTCCATCAATCCTCCTTTCTCGTGGAATCTTCCCCAAAACCACACAGGAAAACAAGGTTGAAGTACCAGGCCTTGCCAGTTCTGTTCAGGGATCAGAGGCCATGAACTTCAGGGGAGGGTAAACCTTCTTGAGCCCAGAGGTGAACATCAATTAAGCTAAACCAATCAGTGTAAGGCTTCCAAGGTGTAAAGAATCCAGGGGTAAAGAATCCAATGCAGGAGACTCAGGTTCAATCCCTGGGTTGGGAAGATCCCTCCTCCTGCCATCCACTGGAGGAGGAAATGGCAACCCACTCCAGTATTCTTGCTTGGGAAATCCCATGGACAGAGGAGCCTGGTGGGCTACAGTCCACAGGATTGCAAAGGGCTGGACATGACTAAGCAACTGAGCATGCATGCACACAATCAGGGTAATTCCAGTCTCCTTGCCAGGGACTGGTTTAGGCATGGACATGTGATGAGGCCTGAGGAAAACACTCCTGGACAGAAGAGTGGGGAGACAGAGAATGGTTACTAAAGCTTTCTTCAGTCTTAAAAGAGGGACAAAGGAAAAAAAAAAGAGAGGGGCAAAGGGATGTCAATGTCCTAACTTCCACCTTTGAAAGCCATTGTATACGATGCTTGAAGCTACAGCAAAACATCTTGGGACCATGAGGGGCAAGCATGAGGATTAAAACAAGAACACGGAGGATGATGGTACAAAAAGCTGGAAAGAACCTGACATTGTTCAATTGCCTCTTCACCAATCATGGATATACCTGCCTCCAGAAATCTTAATTATGTGGACATACAAGTCTTCTTAATGCTTAAAATTCAATTTTGATTTGAACCATAGGTGTCTCAACATACAGAATTTGTTGCCAGTAGTGGGGGGTTCTCACTGGGCAAACTATGATGAAAGATTCAGGACAATTCTCCATTTTTCCATCCCAGAAGCTGTTCCCTCGTTTCTTCTTGCTTTCTGAAAGGAGGAAGTGGTTCTAAAGGAACACTTCCCACTTGATGAAATTCTCTAATTGCCAGTAATTTGAGGGCTGAAGGGAAGCTCAGGTGGCTCAGCAGTAAAGAATCCACTTGCCAGTGTAGGAGACACAAGAGACTTGGGTTTGATCCCTGGGTTGGGAAGACACCCTGGAGAAGGAAATGGCAACAGGCTACAGTCCATGGGGGTCACAAAGAGTCAGACGTGACTGAGTGACTGAACACACACATGTGTGCCAGATTCCTTTCTAAACAGTATGTGTTATTTTCATTTACTCTCCCTGGCAATTGAGAAAGGAAACCAAGACACAGAGAAGTTGAGTATCCCACCACAGACACACACACACACACATACACACACACACACACACATCACACTGGCTAGTTGGTGGCGGAGCCAGGACTTAAGTCCATCCCATTCAAGTGACTCCAGATCCTATACCCTAAACCATCACTTGCTTCTTCCCTGTTTTCCCTCTCTAGAACCAAGCCACTTTCCAGTGTGAAGAACCCCTCCTCCAGGAAGCCTTTCCTGGTTCTCCTTCAGCACTCTGGGTGTCATGATGAAACCTGTCACCTTTCTTGATTATCACTATGTAAGCATTGATTTGGGCTTCCCTGGTGGCTCAGTGGTAAAGAATCCCCCTGTAATGCAGGAGATGCAGGTTTGAACCCTGGGTCTGGAAGATCCCCTGAAGGAGGGGATGGCAACCCACTCCATTAATCTTGCCTGGAGAATCCCATGGACAGAGAGCCTGGTGGGCTACAGTCCACAGGATCGCAAAGAGTCAGACACAACTGTAGCGACTTAGCACGCTCATCGCCCTCTAACACCCATTATCTCCAAATGTTTTCACAGTTCCCTCACTATCATTTTACAAAAGAGAAGGCTGATGCTCTTGCATCTTCCCTGAGACCACACAGTGGCCATTTGGGATCTGAACCCAGGCCAGTCTGTGTCAAAGTCTTAATGTTGACACAGATGCTATAAACACCAGAGATTAAAACCAGGACCCTCTGCCTGCCTCCCTCTGGCTCCAGAAGACACTGGGTGCTGAACCTGGGATCAAGGGAATAAAGAGCTTTAAACAGAAGAAAGTGGGGATACCAGTCGCCATGTTTGGACCTAAGTCATAGGCTTCCATGATAGCTCAGCTGGTAAAAAATCCATCTGCCATGCAGGAGACCTGGGTTCTATCCCTGGGTTGGGAAGATCCCCTGGAGAAGGGAACAGCTACCCACTCCAGTATTCTGGCCTGGAAAATTCCATGGACTCTATAGTCCATGGGGTCACAGAGTCGGACATGACTGGGCGACTTTCACTTCACTTCACATCACCACCACCCCTTGCAGCCCTGCTGTCCTCATCTGTAAGCAGGTGTTTAGTGGCCTGAGACTCTGAGCTCAGCATTTCATTTCCAGGGCCCCACCTTGGACAAGTGCTTCAACAACCATGTCAACTTCCTCAAGGCGCTGTGAGGATGAACGCAGTTATTGTGGAGGTTCAGGGCAGTGCCCACACACTGTCAGCACCCTTCCAGAAGGCTCCCTGGGACTTCCCTGGTGGTTCAGTGGCTAGGACTCCACGGGCACAAAGCAAGGGGCCTGGCTGGGCCATCCCTGGTTGAGGAACTAAATTCCGCATGCTGCAACTAACACCCAAAGCAGCCAAATAAATATTTACAAAATGTTCCTTGGAACACTGGTTCAGCCACTTACTAGGCACTTAAACTCCGCTGTGCCTCAGTTTCCTCATCTGTAAAATGGGAATAATAATCCTACCTAGCCGGTAGGGTTGTTTGAGGTTTAAATAGGTGATGTACATGCAAAGTGCTTAGAACAGTGCCTGACACAGCACCACATTCAGCACATTCCTAGTATTACTGTCTTTGGTATTAGTATCACCTCTGCGGCTATCATCACTAGCGATCCAAGGGCCCGGCGGCCAAGCGCCGAGTTTTGCCGACTCACCCTCGCTGGGCACGGCCGGCCCCCTCTACCCTGTGCCCCCGCCATGGGCCTGAGTCACCCCGGAATGTGCGTCACCCGCACCCCTCCCACTCCACGACCTGCAGACTCACCCTGAGTCAGCCTGCCCGGCCGCTTCCACTCCCGGGACGCCGCGCGGCGGAGGGCAAGCGGCGAGGCGCCCCCCAGCGGAGGGCCGAAGCCCCGCGCGCGTCGGGCAGCCGGGGGCAAGCGGAGCAGAGGTCCCGCAGGGGCGCTAGCTGGTGGGCGAGACCACCCTGGGGCCAGGGGAGAGAGACGCTCCGCGCTGCCCGGCTGCGCCCCCCTCCGCCCGCGCGGAATGGTACGGCCCGGCCGAGGTTAAAGCCGGGGGGTGGAGGTGGCGCGTCCCGCGACGGCCCAGGCGGCGGCAACGGTAGAATGATGGGTCTCCGCGCGGGAGGAGCGCTGAGCAGAGCCGAGGCGGGCCGGGGGGCGCCCGAGGGACCTAGGCCGAGTGGCGGCGCGCAGGGCGGCAGCATCCACTCGGGCTGCATTACAGCTGTGCACAACGTGCCGCTGAGCGTGCTCATCCGGCCTCTGCCGTCTGTGCTGGACCAGGCCAAGGTGCAAAGCCTCGTGGACACGATCCGGGTGAGGCCCCGGGGAAGCCGGCTGCTGGGAAGGCTTCGGAGGAGGGAGGTCGCGCTGGACGCGAGAAGGGACTAGTTCAGTTTCAGCCGGAGTTTAGCCTTTGCTCTGTGACCTTGAGCAAGAGTTTGGGCCTCTCTGGGCCTCTATTTCGTCATGGAGCAAGGAGACTGGAGGAAGTCATTAAAATAACTATCTCTGACTCCTATAACCATAGCACTTGATATGGGCTTCCCTGGTGACTCCCAGTAAAGAATTTGCCTGCAATGCAGGAGACCCGGGTTCCATCCCTGGGTCGGGAAGACCCCCTGGAGGAGGGCATGGCAACCCAATCCAGTATTCTTGCCTGGAGAATCCCATGGACAGGGGAGCCTGGCAGGCTGCACCCCATAGGGTCACACAGAATCCGACATGACTGAAGCGACTCAGCAGCAGCAGCTTCTTCATACCAACCCTGTAAGGTAGACACTACTATTGTTCCTCTTACAGACAAGGAAATGACGCTCAAGAGGATTCAAGCAGCTTGTCCAAGGTCAGGCATTTTAGAAAGTGGCACAGCCTGGCCCCAGTGCCCAGCTGCATGGCCACCACATAACCTGTGTGGTCACTTCTGGCAGTAGCAGTGGGACTGGAGGTGTCCTGTCTCCTGGGAAGACCTTGTTTGAACTGGAACTGGGAGAGAATGGGGTCAGCCACATCCCAGAGAGAGAGCTCAGGCAGGTCGGGGTGATCCTGGAGGTAGGGGACATGAGTGTCAGGTTAGGCCTGCACAGCGTCATGTCCCCAGCCCCCAGACACTCAGAAGTGGCCGCAGGAGACCCCGAGGCCCCACCAAACCTCTACTGCTTGCCTGTTTTCTTTCAGTCCTAGAGTTTACACTGGCGCTTCCACTGTCTGGAACTGCTTCCCAGAGAGCCGCAGGGACCCTGGCTTCTCTAGGTCTCCCATTAACCTGAGTAATTCACCTTGAAAGCATAATTCAGGAAAACGCCTGAGTTATGTTATCTGTGTGTTTATGTTTTATTGTCTCCCCTCTCCATCTCATTTGAACTCCAAGGAGCTGGGATTTTGTCTGGTCATAGCACAAGCACGGTGCCTGGCTGCTTGTGATAGATCTGTCCAGGGGTACTCTTTCCTACCCCTGGACCTTTGCACAAGCTTCCCCCGCTGCCAGAGACACTCTTTCATCTCTTCTTTACTGTTTCCAACTCCTTCTTGGTTTTCTGTCAGTGTCAGTGTCTTCCTTGACAGCCCCTGTAAGGTTGGGGGCCTCCTGTGGGCCCCCAGACACCCCCATACCTGTCAGCACACCTCTGATCCCATACAACCAGGGTGTAATGGCCTCGGACACCTGTCTTCCACACCAGCACCATACCTTCTGGGAGGCAAAAACTAGGCCTGTCTTTGCTTATCGCATGTATTAGTTTTCTATGGCTACTGTAACAAATTCTAGAAACTTAGTGACTTAAAGCCAAGATTTTATTACTTTATAGTTCTATAGTTCAGAAGTCCAGAATGGGTCTCACTGGGCTAAAATCAAGGTATCAGCAGGGCTGCATTCTTTTCTGGAGTCTCTGGGGGAGAATTCATATCCTTGTCTTTCCCAGCTTCTAGAGGCCACCCACATTTTTGGCTCATGACCTCTTTCCTCCACCTCGGAAGCCAGCAATATTAGATCTCCTCTTGCTCCTCTCTGTTCCACGTTTAAGGTCTCTGGTGATTACTTCTGGCCCATCTGGACAACCCAGGATAATATCCCCATCTCAAGATCTTTAACTTAATTCCATCTGGAAAGTTCCTATCCCTTGGGAGTAACATATTCACAGGTTCTGGGGATTAGGATGTGGACATCTTTGGGGGCTGTTATCCTGCCCACCCATCATCACAGCCCTGACACCCAGCGCAAGGCCTGCCTGGCACGACTGCCTCTCTTTGCTGCTGCACTGCCAGGCAGGCTCTGCTCCATGCCTAACTTATATCAGCTTCCCAACTTCATCAACAACCTATAGGGTATCTATTTTCCCATCTTACAGATAAGGAACAATGCCCAGTGGCAAGGCCCCTTGCTTACACCTTCCTCCCTACCCAGCCACCTCCCTCCCCCACTCCTGCTGCTCTGTGGAGTAGCTGGGATTTAAATTCAGGTTTGCCTTGTGCAAGAGCCCCAGCTCATAACTTCCGGGCCTTACTGCTTAATGAATCCATCAATGCAGCCTAAGAAGAGACCACTTTAGGGCCAGTGTGGGAGGCCTTCTAGCAACTAACTGAATTCTATCTCCCCTCTACTCCATCCCACCCTGCCCCAGACTTTCCATATGTAGAGGTCCACCCACTCTCCATCTGGCTACTAAGGCCCTGAGCAGGAAGTCAGCTTAGATTTTCTTTTTCCTCTTCTCCTCACATTCACCCCTCCCCTGGGATCTGCCCCCCGAACACGTCGCTAACCTGTCCACCTTTCCCTGTCCTCTGAACGCCCTAACCCAGGACCGCCTCCCCTGCTGAGTACCTGCTGGGAACTCGCCTGTGTCCTCCCTGCTTTTGTCTTTGTCCACCTCACCAAGGCTGCTTTCTCATCACACCTTTCTAGAATGACCCTCATATCATGTCACCCTCTCTTGTTTAAAACACTCCAGGACCTAAGAGGTATAAACTTCCATTTATAAAATAAATGAGTCATGTATGAAATGTACAGTGTGGGGAAGATAGTCAAAAACTACGTAAAATATCTTTGTATGTTGATGGATGGTAACTGGACTCAATCATGGTGATCATTTTGAAATGTATAGAAATATCCAATCACTGCACTGTGTACCAGGAACTAACATAGTGGTGTACATCAGTTACACTTCACAAACAAACAAGCTCGTAGAAAAAGAAGCCAGATTTGTGATTACCAGAGGTAGGGGTGGGAGGTGGGGAAGGCAATGGCACCCCACCCGAGTACTTATGCCTGGAAAATCCCATGGACGGAGGATCCTGGTAGGCTCCAGTCCATGGGGTCGCTAAGAGTCGGACACGACTGAGTGACTTCACTTTCACTTTTCACTTTCATGCATTGGAGAAGGAACTGGCAACCCACTCCAATGTTCTTGCCTGGAGAATCCCAGGGACGGGGGAGCCTGGTGAGCTTCCGTCTATGGGGTCGCACAGAGTCGGACACGATTGAAGCGACTTAGCAGCAGTAGCAGCAGCAGGGATGGGAGGGGGAGAGTAAAGAGAAGGAAAATTGTATGCAGGTGGTCACAAGGCACTAACTTCTATTATAAGATAAATAAGTACCAGGGATGTAAAGTACAACATGATAAATATAATAAACACTGTTGTGCATTATATATGAAAGTTGTTTAGAGAGTAAGTCCTAAGAGCTTTCATCACAAGGAGGCTTCCCTGGTGGTTCAGATGGTAAAGAATCTGCCTGCAATGCAGGAGGCCTGAGTTCAACCCCTTGGTTGGGAAGATTCCCTGGAGAAGGGAATGGTAACCCAGTATTCTTGCCTGGAGAATTCCATGGACAGAGGAGCCTGGCGGGCTACAGTCCATGGGGTTGCAAAGAAAGAGACTAACACCACTGAGAGACTAACACTTTAGTCACAAGGAAAAAAAAGTTTTTTATTTCTTTAATTTTGTATGTATATGAGATGATGGATGTTCACGGAACTTATGTAGTCATCATCTCATGATGTTTTAAGTCAAATCATTATATTTATACCTTTAGCTTATACAGTGCTGTACATCAGTTCTATCTCAATAAAACCTTTCTGGCCTCTTCTGTTCCACAGACCCCTGAGTCTCTTCTGGTTATGCTGGCCTCTTTGCCATGCCTGCAATACAGTGAGCTTGTTCTCACCTCAGGCATTTTGCATTTGCTATTCCCTCTGCCTGGAATGCCCTTCCCACGGGTAATATACACTGTGTATTACTGAGCCCATTCCATGTGCCAAGTGTTGTTTGAAGCACTGTATGTCTGTTAACTCATTAAACCCAACAGTTCTATGAGGTGGTTGTGTCATCTTCATCCCCATCTGGGGCAACTGAGGCACAAATATGAATTGCCAAAGGTCACAGAGCAATTAGGTAGCAGAGCTGAGATTTGAACTTGGCAGTCAGGCTCTTTCTCTAAAGATTCTCCCTCTCTGTCTTCCCCAGGGGAGTTCTCTGCGTTCAGGTCTCTGCTTCATTGGCACTCCCATCGTTGTCATGACAACCTGTTTTATTGTCTTCATAGCATTTATCACTCTAGCATCCATGTGTCCCATGGTGGCAGGGGCTGTGTCTGTACCTTATTCCCAGAGTCTAGAACAGTGCCAGGTAATATACATGTGGTGTGATAAATGGTTAACAACCTGGGGGTGGGAAGAAGCCCTGATTTGGAGTATCTGCCAATTTCCTTGGTGTAAATACTCTTACCATGACTGATTTTCATGCTACCAAGGTCAGCCAGCTCACAAAACTGACCATGTAACTGTTGCCTTTCACAAACCAGCGTGAGCACCTGGAGGAGTTCAGCCCAGGTTAACAAAGTCTGCTTTGCAAACTGTCCACTGTGCCACGCTCATTCACCCTGTGTCCTCTTGCCGCCAGGAGAATCCAGACAGCGTTCCCCCGATCGACGTCCTCTGGATCAAAGGGGCCCAGGGCGGTGACTACTTCTACTCCTTTGGGGGCTGCCACCGGTATGCAGCCTACCAGCAGCTGCAGCGAGAGACCATCCCCGCCAAGCTTGTCCAGTCCACCCTCTCGGACCTAAGGGTGTACCTGGGCGCTTCCACGCCGGACTTGCAGTAGCAGCCTCTTTGGCACTTGCCACCACTACCAGGAACCTGGAAGACACCTGGCCTCCAGTGGACTAGGCCATGCAAAGGTGTAGCAGGAGTGTGTTCTGTTTGTGCGTGGCAGGTGGGTCTGGCTTGAAGCACCCTCTTAGCTAGCTGCAAGACCTTGGACTCATGACTGAACAGTGTGGGAGCCCCACTTCCCACCTTGGGGAAAATGGGGTCCTGTGTTTGCTCTTGAGGGATTATTGAGAGGCTGAAATGAGAAAGGAGACGGATTTGGAGAGTCATATGCTACCGGCTCCAGATTCCCAAGGACAAAGATCCTTCTGCATTTCTGTCCTTGTATCATGTGAATTCATTCATCTGCAAGTGAAGGAAAACCTAGGTTACAGTGACTTAAACAAAGAGAAGTTTGCTTTTCACATAGCATGAATTCTGGAGACTGTTGGCTAATGGTACTGGTTAAACCACTCAGCAAAGTTAAGGCACACGTCTCTGATCCTTTCAGCCTTTCCTTCATTGCTTGTCACTTCACAGTCGCAAGATGGCTGCTGTACCTCCAGCAGTCGTGGCTATGTCCAAGGAAGAAGGGAGTCAGGGAGGAGAAAGGGCCCAGCCAGCTGGACCCATCAGCTTCTATCATAAATTCAGGACTTTTTCAGAGGCCTGTTTCCTGTTCTCTTCCCCTGTGTATTTCTGCTTAGATCTCCTTGGCCCAAACCAGGTACAGAAGCCACCTTTAGCTGCAAAGAAAGCTAAGATAGCAGGAACACAGTCACAGTTGAATAGGTCAATCATATCCCATCTCCTAGAACTGTCACACAGCCTCCTAAAAAATATTGGAATCCCATTGCCAAGAGAGAAATGAGAAATTGTGTATCAGTTAGCCTTTGCTGAGAAACAAACAATTCCTGAACTTGGCCGCTAAAAACAAGTTGTTTATTTGTCTACGATTCTGTGGGTTAGCAATTTGGGCTGGGCTCATCTGGGCAGTTCTGCTGACCTTGCCTGAGGTCACTCATGGGGTTGTATGCAAATCAACTGTCACCCAAAATGGCCTGGATGGTTTCAAATAGCCTGATTCCCTTGTCTGGGCAGTAGGTGGGCTGTTGCCTGGGTGACTTGGTTCTCCTCCAGTTAGTTCAGGCTTATTCACATGATGGTATCAGGGCTGAGAGAGAGAGAGACAGAGAGAGAGAGAAGTGGGGTGTGCATGGGAGAGAGAGAAGTTGTGAGGCTTTTTTGAGTTCTAGGCCAGAATTGGTATAACATCACTTCTGCTAAGTCCTTTTGGTCAAAGCAAATCAAAAGTTTGGCTCATATTCAAGGGCTGAGGAAACAGACTATACCTCGTGGAGAAACTACAAATGATTTGTGGCATTTTTTCTATCACAAATGAGTTTGGATAGCAAATAACAGTGTCTCTTTGTTTCTTTCTCTCTTGCATGGGGCCTTGCTCTGTCCAGGCTGAAGTCACTAAGACACTGTCCTGGCCCTGCAGAGGGGAAGATGTGAGGGGCAGTGGATGGGGCTCTCCTAGGGCTGGGCCCACTCTGGGAGGGCCCTCAACATCTGTACTCTGGTGGGTTAGGGTGGGTGGGTAGGCCAGGTAGGACACTCCAAAGGAGCTTCTGAAATCCTGTAGTCCTGCGAGGAAGCAAAGAGGCAGAGGAAGGGTGCAGAGTGAGGTGGACCTTACTCTTACTGCACTGCTGAGGGAACTCCACCACTTGGCATTTTCAGACTTCATTTTCTCCAGCTCAGTAATGAAGACAACAGCTTTCCCACCCATTCTCTGTCCCAAGGATTGATGACTGAGGTGACCAATGGAATATAAAAGGATGTAGTCCTGAATGTAGTGTGATATCCTGGATTGGAACTTGAAACAACAGCAACAAAAGGACATTAATGGAAAAACTGAAAATCTGAAGAAGGTCTGGATTTTAGTTAATTTATCCAAATGTTGATATTGGGGTAGGCTGGGTACAGAGGATATGGGAACTCTGTACTGTATTTGCAACTTTTCTGTTAATCAAAAATCACTTCCAAATAAAAGTTTATTTAATAAAAAGAGAGGGGTAATTGAGATAAACCAATGGTTCTGGTTCACAATATGGGTTTGCTGAATCACAGATTATCAGACTGCACCCCCAGAGTTGCTAATTCAGAAGGTCTAGGGTGGAGCCTAAGAATTTGCTTTTCCAACAAGTTCCCAGGTGATGTTGACACTGCTAATCAGAGACCACAAGCTGAGAACCACTGATCTAGACTTGCTTTTTTTCAAGTATGGTGACGGCCCTTCACCTCCAATGGAGAAGAAAGAGTTGAGTCCCAGGAGATCCATGTTTTGCAACTAGCTTGTGCACCCACTCCATATGACATTGGACAAGCCTGTTCCTGGGGCTTCTTCCAAGTTGTCTAATGGACTGTCTACCCCTGAGGTTTGTAGTGGCGGCTGGGGGTGGGGCAGAGGGTAGCTGAGGACATGCTTTATAAGCGCTGTCATGACTTGCTGCTTCTCACGTGAGACACCTGCACCCACTGAGTAGCAGAGCAGTTACCCCCTTCTTGGAACGATTTCCCTTCCTACAGATAAGGCCCAAGCAGGCAGCCCTAGGGGATACTACTGGGCACTGAGAGGAAGCTGCAGAGCGGACTTGGAGCGGGAGGGACTGGTGGTTCTTAAGAGGTGCTGGGTTTTAAAGTGTCAAACTTGGTTGCTGTCAGTGGAGACTAAGAGCTGCAATTCCCGCTTTGGCCAGCAGATGGCGCTGCTTCCTGGCTGCCCGAGCGGAATTGGGCCTCCGACCGACAGAGTAACTGCTGTGGGAAGAGGGAAAGATGGAGGGGTCTGACTGTGAGGGATGCCCATAGATTGTCCAGAGAAGCCAGGGCTTCAGGCAGGAGAAGGAGACCTGGCTGGGAGTTTGGAGTTTCAGGTTTACTTACCCTTGTCGGATCTTGCTCTCTGGCCCTGCACACATCATGGCGTCTCCAGGCCTGTCATAGGAGACTAGGGTCTCTACATGGGGTGTGCTAGGCCAATTTATCCTAAACTCACCTCCTGCAAGAAGCTTTCAGATCCTCCAGGCTGAGCTCCATACCTCTTCTGGGCTCCTCCTGATCCAAAAATGTGTCCCCTCCCCAAACAAACCACTGCCCCAGGGAACTTGGGTCCAGTGAAAGGCAGTGTGTAGGGACCTCTTCGGGGAAGGCAATGGCACCCCACCCCAGTACTTTTGCCTGGAAAATCCCATGGACGGAAGATCCTGGTAGGCTCTAGTCCATGGGGTCGCTTAGAGTCGGACACGACTGAGCAACTTCACTTTCACTTTTCACTTTCATGCATTGGAGAAGGAAATGGCAACCCACTCCAGTGTTCTTGCCTGGAGAATCCCAGGGACGGGGGAGCCTGGTGAGCTTCCGTCTGTGGGGTCGCACAGAGTCGGACACGACTGAAGCGACTTAGCAGCAGCAGCAGCAGCAGCAGCAGCAGGGACCTCTTATTTCCCTTATTGCCCTGGGAAGAACCCCTTTCACCATGGTAGACTTTTTAAATGTTTTATTTTCACAAGGTAAATGTGTGTATATTTACCTTTTAAACATTAAGATAGCAAAATGCTAAATAATTAATATTAACAAAGTAAAATATGAGAGACGAGCTGACGTCTACCACGACTCCTAGTCCTGGCTGTCCCTTTGCCCTCTCTGTTTGTCGGGTTAAACACCTTCATGAATTTGGCAAATGCCCTTCCAGAGCTTTTTCTAACTTAGTAGGTGTATGTGTGTGAATATACAATGTTTTTCTTTTTTACTTAATTTTGCAGGTCATATTTCTTCACTAGCGATGTGCCTTAGTCCTCCACCCCATGAGTGCCTTTGTTCTTCTCCCAGAGTCTCCCTCATTTTAGTTGCTTCTCGAAAGTGAAAAAGGCAAAGTGAAAATGTTAGTCGCTCAGTCGTGTCTGACTCTTTGCAACCTCATGGACTGTAACCCACCAGGCTTCTCTGTCCATGGAATTCTCCAGGCAAGAATACTGGAGTGGGTAGCTATTCCCTTCTATGAGGGATCTTCCCGATCAAAGGATCGAACCTGGGTCTTCCACATTAAGGGCAGATTCTTTACCATCTGAGCCACCAGGGAAACCCCTGGTTGATTCTCAGAGGGGCCTTTCTTATCACCGTTTAAGGTGTCCCCTCTCCCATCATTCTGTCACTGCTGCTACTACTACTGCTAAGTCACTTCAGTCGTGTCCGACTCTGTGCGACCCCATAGATGGCAGCCCACCAGGCTCCCTCATCCCTGGGATTCTCCAGGCAAGAACACTGGAGTGGGTTGCCATTTCCTTCTCCAATGCATGTAAGTGAAAAGTGAAAGTGAAGCCGCTCAGTCGTGTCTGACCCTCAGCGACCCATGGACTGCAGCCTTCCAGGCTCCTCCCTCCATGGGATTCTCCAGGCAGGAGTACTGGAGCGGGGTGCCATCGCCTTCTCCGTCTGTCACCACACTTGGTTTTATTTTCTTCATGGCATTTATCACACTTCCCGAAATTACGTTTTGTATCTGTTTATGACTGTCTCATCCACTAGAATGTAAGCTCTTGAGGCAGGACTTGATCTGTCCTTTGACTGTAGGCCCAGTGCCGAGAACTGCCTGACCGGGGCTTCCCTGGTGGTCCAATGGTTGGGAGTCCAATGTGGAGGACTCAGGTTCAATTCCTGGTCATGGAACTATAATCCCTATGCCACAGGGCAACTAAGCCCCCTCGCCACAACTAGAGATGCCGTAAGCAAGAACTGACAGAGCCAAAAATAAATATTTTTTAAAAGCTGCCTGACACATAAATGTTCAATAAAAATGCTAAATGAGTAAAATCCATATAGGTGTAGCTCATTCTTTTCATTGCTGCATGGTGTCTTTATATAACCATGTTTTAGTCATTCTGTTAATGACTGAGGGGTTACTGTTATTTGCTGCTATAAACGCTTTCTGCCATGACGCTCTGTGCTCAGTCAGCTTTGTACACAGGAGTGGCACAGCCTGGCCTGTGTATGGGTGTTGGCCATGTTGGTGCTCTCCAGAGTGGGTGTTCCAAGTGCCTTTCCCTGAGTTTGGGGTATGGGTGGGGGGTCAGCTTTCTGTACCTGCACTCCAGCCGGTGTTTCTTAACCTGCTTTGGATGGTGAACACAGTTGAGAATCTGAAAGACAGCCATGAGCTCCTTCTCCAGAAACACACACAAATCTGAGGATTTCTGAGGATGCCTGGATTTAAAGGTCTTATCCCCCAGACCCTGGATCCAGTGTTTAGAATCCTAGTTGTTTCATTGCATGGCCAGGAACGAATGAGGCACACACAGGTAGGGGTGTGAACAAATGAATAAATGGGCTCTAGTTTTGTGAGGGTCGATAAAAGTGCTCAGACCCTGATCTGTCTCCAGTTGGAAAAAAAACAGCTATGTGGGAGGCGTGGGGGGGGGGGGGGGGGGGGGGTTCCAGCCCTGCTCTATCTTGGACCCTGGGGTCCCCTGAGAACCAGATCCAAAGGCTCTCTTGACTAGGTCTGAGTGGCTCCACTTGTCAGCCTCGGCAAGAGGTTGGCCAAGCCTGGCATCCAGGGTCAAAGCTGGGAACTAGAGAGGCCCTGAGTCCCTTGGGCCAGATAAGGACACCACCAGGCGTTCCTCCCTGCCTCCCACCCAAACCATATTTGCTCCAGTGTTCGCAGGCAGCCTTTGGGGTTCAAATCCCACCTCTAGCTCTTCCGCAGAGCAGGAACATAGTGGGTGCTCATTACAGAAAGGCTCCACCGTCAGCACCTCCATACTTAATGCAGCCGTCCCAAGAGCTGGATAAAGAGGGAATGATCTTCCCTGTTGGACAGAGGGGTAAACTGAGGCCCGAAGCGGGGCGGGGGGAGGCGGGGCGCCGGGTTAGTCGACCGCACACAGGGACCCCCACCCCATCCCCGCCGGCCCATCCGCCCCGCCCTCCCCGGCGGCCCCTTCCCCGGGCCTGACCCCCGGCGCTGCCTGACAGATGACCTCAGCTGCCGCCAATCCATTGGTTCCAGCTCCCGGGGGGAGCGCAGAACAAAGCGCGCTTTGTGGTGGGGCCGTCCCCTCCCCCGGCGCGCCGCCGCCGGGACCCCCTCCGGAACTCCGCGCGACGCCCCCCGGCCGACAGCCGTGTAATGTCTTCCAGGCCCGCGCGGCTGCTCGCAGAGCCCCCGGAGCCGCGCCCGCCTCCCCCGCCCGCCCGGTGGGGCTCCCCGGGCGGCGGGATGGGCAGGGGCTGGGGTTGGGGGAGGTCGCGAGGGCCGCAGGCAGGTGCTGCCCGCTGACAAGCTGAGTGCTGCCACACCGGGTGGAAAGTGTAGGTGACTGCGTTACTATTATTGTTATTGTTGCGATTACTATTATTGTTAAGTATTTTGTGATTGTGAGGGGGAGTCGCTTTCACAGACATAGGTTTGCAGCTTGGCTTTGCCACCTGCTGGCCATGGAACCTTCGTGAGCGCGTTCACCTCTCAAAACAACAGCAATAGTAGCCAGCATTTCTTGAGCACCTCTTTGTGCCAGACCCTAAGTGCAAAGGCTTTGTGCTGTGCTCAGTCGCTCAGTCGTGTCTGACTGTGTGCGACCTCAAGGACTGTAACCCTCGGGACTCCTCTGTCCTTGGGATTGTCCAGGCAAGAATACTGGAGTGGGTTGTCATTTCCTTCTTCAGAGGAGGGAACCCAGGTCTCCCACATTTCAAGTGGATTCTTCACTGTCTGAGCCAATGAACTCATTTAATCCTCACCACAAATTTAGAGGGGGTGATTATCATCCCTCTTTCACAGAGAAAGGAACCCTGGCCCCAGCTTTCCCGAAGACATATTCAACTCCTGTGCCTCAGTTTCTTTGTCTGCAAAATAGCTCCCCAAGGGCTGTTCACTCTTATTGGTCTTACCTCCTTCCAGTTGAGGACGCAGGGCTGGGAGTGGCTTCCTCCCTGGCTTGCTCAGGAGCACCCCACATGGGTCTGCCCCCAAACCCTCTGTTTTTTGAGGACTCTCCCTAGAGGGCGATGCTCTTGCTGGTTCCTGTTGGGCTAGTGGGGGAGGGAGGAGTTGGAGGAGTGTCTGCCTGCAGCTGGAAACCTTTCCCCTGAGAGATGAGCGTCCATATCTTGTGCTGCCCTTAAGGGCTGAGGAGGTGAGGGCAGGGATGTGGGGATGCCATGTCCAGAGTGGGGACCAAGGAGCCAGGAGGGGGCTGGGAGTGGCTGCCCCAACCCTCACACACTCCCTGGATGTTCCTTCTCCCGGGAACCTATGGGGTACCAGACACTGCTCCAGGTGCTGAGAATATCAGAGTACAAAACAGATGGAAACTCTCATCCTCTTGAAGTCCACTCGCAGGAGATGAGCAAGAAACACACGTGGAACATGTATGAAATGTAAACTGCAGTATCTGATAGTGTTAACTGCTTCGAGCGAAAAGCAGGGGAAGAAGAAAGAAGGAGATGGGAAATATCAGTTTCATTAAGGTGTTAGGCTTCTCCAAGGAGGGGGCATCAACCTGAACAGAGAGGAAAGAAGCCCTGTGGCTGTCAGAAGGAACAGCACGTGCAAAAGCCCTGAGGTGAGAGCCCCTTGGAATGTCCAGGAAACAGCAGGGTGGCCAGTGTGGGAGGGGCAGCCTGGATGGGACAAGGCTGGGCTGGGCAGCTGATGAGGTGGGAGAGGTGGGCACCATCAGCCTGGCACTTTGACTATGAGCCATGTGAGACTAGGAGCAGAGGAGGGACCTGGTGTCTCTGGCTGCTGAGTCAAGCAGGGTTGGAAAGTGGGTGAAGGGGAGCCTGTTGCTGTCACCAGGGCCCCAGGTTCTGGTTGGTGGGTTGGATCAGAGTGGAGAGAAGTGACCAGAATCCGGATGTAATTTGAAGATAGAGCCCAAGAATTTTCCAATGGATGGAACTGGATCTGAGGGATGAGGGTAGGAGAGAGGACTCTAGTGACCCCCAGATTTAAGAGTACACCAGCCCTTTTCAGAAACTTCGCTGCAGGCCAGAATGTAGACAGAGTCCTCGGGGTGAAACCACTCTGTCCCCAGTGCCCTGGAGGACTCAGCCAAGCATGAGACACACATTAGGGCTTCCAGTTCCTCAAGAGTGCAAAGAGGAGGTGAAGTTAGAAACATGTTTCCTAAAATCCCATCAAGAGCCTCCTTCACAATTTGGGCCACTTGGGACAGGAGGGCTCAGTATCACCTATAGGAACCACTGTTTTTGAATTGTTAAATCTATTTGCTTTTGTTTTACTTAACAAAAAAATTTTTTAAGAAACTTGAGATAGTTGGACTAAATGGAAAATCAGTAGCAGGTGACATAAAATCATGTGATGATCAATGGAAACAGTGTAAACATAACACTGTTACTTTGTCCAACTTCTCTCCCCCCCCCCACCCCCCGCTTCCTCTCCACTCCCCTTCCCCTCTTTCCTTCCCTCTCTCTCCCACCCCCACCAATTCAGGACTTTCTCCTGGACTCAATGAGACTGAAAAAAGATTAGTCATCTTGCTCTCTGTGTCCTCACCTTTTTTGTTTTATTTAACAGACAAAAGCACTTGTTATGTTATTTAAATGCTTCCCGAGTATAAAGGCATTTAATCCTCACAACAACCACATGCAGTGGACACACTTATGATCCCCACTTTGCAGATGAGGAAGCTGAGGCTCAAAGGGATGAGGTCCCTTGCCCACAGTCATATAGCAGGGCTGAGGCAGAGCCTAGAGACAAACCTAGTCAGGCCCATTCTGAAGGCCACTATTGTCCTGTGAAGGCATATTACTATCACTATGAACGTGCTGAACTACTGGAACTAGAAGAGTCTTCGGTTAATTTTAAGTCAGTACACATTTATTGCTGCTGCTGCTAAGTTGCTTCAGTTGTGTCCGACTCTGTGTGACCCCATAGATGGCAGCCCAAGCTCCGCCGTCCCTGGGACTCTCCAGGCAAGAACACTGGAGTGGGTTGCCATTTCCTTCTCCAATGCATAAAAGTGAAAAGTGAAAGTGAAGTCACTCAGTCATGTCCAACTCAGCGACCCCATGGACTGCAGCCTACCAGGCTCCTCCGACCATGGGATTTTCCAGACAAGAGTACTGGAGTGGGGTACCATTGCCTTCTCCGAGATATTTATTGAGTGTCTACTAAAATGAAAGTCAAATCGTAACACCTTTGCTTAACAGTATTTGAGGTTCGAATTTAGAAAACAATTCCAGGTTCCTCGCCATCAATGCCTTGAATGACCTGCCCTTCCCCACCTCATCCCACTCCAGCCAGGGTGGCTGCCTCACAGTTTCCAATTGCTTTCTGACCTCAGGGCCTTTGCACTTGTTCTGGGCGCTGTTTGGAATGCTCTTCCTCTGGTTCTTCAGGCTCCTGCACATTCTCTAGGACTCAGCTCAAATATCAAATCCTTAGAGAGGCTTCCCTTGCTCCTTCATCTCCCCAGTAGATTCCCCAACATTCTCACCATTTTTTTCCCTTTATGGCTTGTAATTGTTTTATTTACCTGTGTGCTTGTTCTTTATTTTGCTGCACTGCTATGATATAAGCTCTTCAAGCTGACCCTAGTGGTTCAGCTTAGAGCAACTAAGCATCTGGGGTGAAGAGCCCAGAGAAGAGCAGACTGGGGGAGGGGCATTTGTGTTGTCCCCAGATAGGGAAGCAGATGTGTTTGTGGAGCCATAGAGGGCAAGGAGTCACCAGGAAGACCAATTTAATGTGAGGAAAAGTCTTTCACATAGTCCTAACATTTGGACATTAGAAAAGGCTATGTCATTGGGTAGTGAGTTCCCTATCACAAGGGCTATGCAAGTTGAGATAGGATAGCCCCTGGTATGTTGGGGCTGTGTAGGATTACTATCAATGGGGTAGATATTCATTCACTTGCTTATTTACCCATTCATTTATTCTCTTTTATCTATCCATTTATTCATTGACTCCACTCAGTTGGTAAAGAATCCACCTGCAATGCAGGAGACCCTGGTTCGATTCCTGGGAAGATCTGCTGGAGAAGGAATAGGCTACCTACTCCAGTATTCTTGGGTTTCCCTTGTGGCTCAGCTGGTAAAGAAGCCACCTGCAATGCGGGAGACCTGGGTTGGGAAGATCCCCTGGAGAAGGGAACGGCTACCCACTCCAGTATTCTGGCCTGGAGCATTCCATGGACTGTATCGTCCATGGCGTCGCAAAGAGTCAGACACGCCTGAGCAACTTTGATTTTCACGTGTCTTGCTTTCCATGTTTCCCAAACTGCTGTGTGATGGACAGCCTTCATGACTTGGCCACACCCACAGGGCATCTGTGTTTAATATCTTAATATATATGTTATGTACATAATGTCTTCAGTCAGCCTTGGGAGGCCGACTGAAATTTAAATATATGTGTTTTAAAATCAACTTTATTGAGGTAAAATCTATACAGAATAGAATGCATCTATTTAAGGTGCACAGTGCAATATATTTTGACAAATATACACACCCATGTAACCACTACCTCAGTCAAAACAGAACATTCCATTACCGTCACCAGTTCCCTTGTAACATCAGGCCCCCGACACCAGCCTGGTCCCAGACAATCACTTTTTCAGAAAACGCCAACACTTCTCCATAGATTCTCCAGGACCACTTTGTACTCTCACCAGTAATATCCAAACAGGAAAAAAAAAAAAAAATTAGAATCCCTTACCACAAATAAAAAGTAACCGACCAAAATGAGCAAAATGGAAACAAAACAATATTCTTAAATTCTAGCTGGATACCATTGCCTATAGAAGTTCTGGGTCCAAGACCAGCTTTGTTCAGGTGAGAGAGAGAGCAAAAGAAGCTGGGAGAGCACACACGTGATCCACGGGTGTTCGAAAGATGTTAACAGCATCGTTGGAGACTTTCTCTTTGGCCTAACGGAAAATCTGGAAGATACTGAAAAAAGAATGACTTTTTCATGGTGTATTTGTTTTTTTAATACTTTGTTATTCACCACTTCATCTTTGGTCCACTCCCACAATGACCCCACTGATACAGATTCCATATTCAGGAAACATAGCAGCTCCTTATCTCCCCTTTCATCCACCACTCATTCATTTATCTACAAAATAAGTGTTAGCAGCCATACTGAGCCAGCTGCTGGGGCTAGGAGAGACACTCTCAGCCTTGAGGATAGCATAGTGGCCAACACCTTGTAGACTGTGAGCAAATACCTGTTGCATGGATCGTTGTGGGTTGAAAGACACAAATGCTCACACTCTCCTTGATTCTCTAATCTGTTGCTCCAACAATGTCTTCCTAGGGCAATCAAGGAAGGCTGCCCTGAGAAGGTGGCCCTTAAACAGAAACTTGACCACCATCTTCCATTCATTTGACAGGTTAGGAAACAGGGGCACAGACAGGTAACCTTCTCAAGGTCACACAGGAGGAAGAGAGGAAATGAGGGATGAGCAGAGCCTAGAACTCAGGGCCCCAGCCCACCGTTTATCCCAAGGGCTCGGCCGGGTCCCAGACTGGGAGACCAGAGAGCAGGGCTGGGGAGGGGGCCCCTAGGCCCTAAGTCTGGAATCCATTTGCTCTGGCCCAGTAATGTTTTCCCAGGGAGGAGTAGGAGGCCCTGGCCCTACCTCTGCACCCCCCTCCACCATCTGCTCCCTGTTTATTTATTTATACTTAAGTCTCACCTCCCAACCCTGCCGGGGGCACAAAACATACTGGCATCCCTGCCGAGAGGGGAATGAGGGGAGAAAGGCGCTGTCAGCCCCATGGCCAGGAGGAGCCCAGGTCCGAGAGCCCCACTACCCTACCCTGCAGGGACCAGCCAGGATGACTGGGTTCAGATCCCAGTTGTGGGGCCTCTGGGCTGTGTGAGTGCTCAGTGCCTCTGTCTCCTCATCTGTAAAATGGGGTTACTAATAGCGACCACTGGTTTTACCAGCACTTCATGGAGTTGCTAGTGAGATTCAGGAACATGCTTCAGATAGGGTCTGGCACAGACAGGCTCCCAAGCATTTCTGTTGTACTGTGTGACCTTATGCAGCACCCTACCCTCTCTGGCTCTTTCTCTTGTTTCTACAATGGTGGCTACTTCAGGATCTAAGGGGTTCCACGCCTAATGTCCTGAGATTTGCGAGGGCTAAAACCCCGGTCCCCTCACCAGGACCTACACCCCTGGCCCTGGCCAAGATGGATGACTGATTCCAGCCCCCTGCCTCCAGTGGACTTTGCCCTCCAATATCCCCTAATCTGCAGGGGATGGGAGGGGGGCAAATGAACGCCTTCCCCAGCCCTGCACAAGGCAGGGGAGGCCCTTCCTGAGATCTTACCTCAGCTGCCAGAATAATCACCCCCTGGAAGGCCAGTCTGGCTGCCATCCACAGAGGTGCTGCTGCAGAATATCTGCAAATGCAAATCCCAGGAAACGGGGCCCAGCTGCTCATTAAAGACAATTAGCTCAGGGTCTGTCAGCTGGGAAGAAGCTTCGGGGCGACTGCTCCCACAGGCTTTGTTCTGGGGCTGCGCTCCATGGACCCAGCCTCCTCCTCCCTGAGCTTCAGGGGGACAGTGGGCACCCATTCCTCCCCAGACTGATGCTCCCCTATGTCCCCTGGCCTCCTGCCTGAGTCTTCATCACCCTAGGCCCATTCTCCTCTCTGAGTCTACAGCACCCTCTCCTTCTGTCCCACCAGCCTCTTCTCTGTGCCCCCAGCCTCTCTCTGAGTCCCTGTCACGAAGAGCCCCTCTCACCAAGTCCAGGTGTATTTCACTGAATCCTTGTTCCTGTCTCTGCTCTCACATCTCCCTTGAAGACCCTCTTCTCTAAGCCCCACTCCTCTTCCCCCATCTCTCTCTCTGAGCCCATTTCTACCCCCAGTCTGGCCTCCCGAGCCCCCCACCTCCTTGCACACTGCACACTACCAGGTACTCGCTTGGGCCGCATGTGCCGTCTACAGGGCTTCTGGACAGGGGGTGTCACAGGTCAGCTAGACAGACCCCTCCACTCTGGGGTCCACACTGTCATCTGGTAGCCACAGGGGGGCAGATTTCTGTGAAGAAGGGAGAGCAGGCAGGGTTGAGGAGCCATCTCACCAGGGAGTGAATGCCCATCACCCGAACCCAGAGACAGAGACCTGTTCACAGCTGCAACTGGGCTCCTCGCAGTGCAAAGACACAGCGACCCCAAGGGACTTGAAGGCCAGGAGCCTTCTTGGGTCAGCAGACCCAGCTCAGTTCCACATTCCTTCTGGGGAAGGAGGGCGAGTTGGGGAAGATGGGTGGGGGCTTCCATAACTAGAGAGGGACGATCAGTGGGTGTTTTGAGAGGCTGATGGGAAGTCATGGAGACAGTCACCAGCCTGCTTCACTGCCTACTGGACCATGTGAAGCATGTTTGCTCCTCCTTGTCCCGAGGAAACTGAAGCTCAGGAGGCGCTATTGTCTTTCATAGAAGAGCCTGAGCTGCGATTGGACCAAGCCGGGCTCACTCCATATCCCACTTCACTACAGCCAAGCCTCTCAGGCCAGAGGAGAGAAGACTTGGGTGAGGCCTGTTCCTGTCCCTGCTGGATGGCCCTGCCTGGCTAGAAGAGGCTGGGGGAGCAGTAGCCCCACGGAGGGCAGGATGATGGGGGAGGGTGAGAGGAGGCAGGTGTCTGTGGGATCTTCTCTCCTCTCCTCCTCAGGCCTCTCCCCCACCCAAGTGGGCCCCTGACCCCCCCAACCCCGTTCTCATCTGGCCTCCATGTGCTCGGCCTGCACCTGAATACACACTCGCCGACGATCTGTCTTGGGCTGTCAGAGGATCAGTGGGGCTCCCAAGGCCTGGCCCAGCAGGGAGCTACAGGGAAGTCCCTAACGAGAGCTAAGAAGGAGAGCAGGGGCCTGAGCCTGGCCCTGGCGTCTCATCAGGGGCAGCCCCTGGAAGGCCTGGTTCCCCAGTGGGGAGACCCAGCCACTCTTTCGTGCCTGGGACCCAGGTTCCTTTCCAAGTCTCCTTCTCCTTCTGACTTTGGGGACCTGTTCCTTCCCCACTCTGGGCCTCAGTTTCCTTATTTGTGGAAGGGAAGGGATTGTATCTCAGGTGGAAATAAGGTTCTAAAATCAGCAGGAGATCTTTATGTGCAAATATATCTCCAAAACGTCAAGTGAAATAAAGCAAGATGCAGAGCAATGTGTGTATTCAGCTACATTCCGTGTGCGTATAGCTCTCAAAGAGGGACATGTATGTATTAGTCTGCCTCGTGTATAACCTGTTAGAACACTTCTGGAAGGACACAAAAAGCAGCAGGAGTAGGAGGTAGGTCTCATGAAGGAGACCCGGTGGTGTCTGGAGATGAGGTAGGAGAGAGACTCGTCTTTACACTCCTTTGTCTGTTGAATTCTTGGTCCATGTTTATGTATTCTGTAGTCGAATAGGAACTACATTTAATGCAAAAGATGTGTGTGGATAGGAAGTATGAAGAGAAGCAGAATATCTTCATCATCTTAATGTATCTCCCTATTGGGAGGATCCCCTGGAAACGGAAATGGCAACCCACTCCAATATTCTTGCCTGGAGAATCCTATAAACAGAGTCAGACACGACTGAAGCGACTTAGCACACGCGCACAGATAATGACAAAGAGAAGAATAACTTTACTGTGGGCAAACTGGCAGACTCCACCTTAACCAAGTGATCAAAGTGGACATCAGTAGTAATCGGACAAAGTGAAACTGTGTGCCCCCTCATACGTGATGTAAACAGCATCACTTCTGTGGTCTTCTTGCCGGAAGCACCTGATCTGAATCTATTCATAAGGAAAGATCAAAAAGATTCCAAATAAAGGGACAATTAGCCTATACAGATTCAAAAATGTCAAGGTCATAAAAGGAGCTGTTCCAGATTTTAAAAAAAGAGTAAAGAGGCACAAAAACTGAATAGAACATATATCTTGGATTGGATGTTGGGTCAAGAAAAAAAGTTTTTTGTTTGTTTGCTTTAAAGGGCAAGAGTGGAATAATTGGCAACATTTCAATACGTCTAAATGTAGATAATAGTTACCTACAATGTTAATTTCCTAATTTTTGCATCTGTTTTTTAGAAAATGTACATAAAACCATTTAGAGATAAAAGGATGTCCTGTCTGCAGTTCATTCCCAGCAGTGTAGACAAAATATATGCAGAGACAGAAGGATAAAGCAAGGGTAGTAAAATGTTAACACTTGAGGAATCTGAATGAAGGACATACAGGAATTCTTTGTACTATTTTTGCAAACTTTCTGTAAATCTGAAAGTTTTGACTTTACTTTGTAAAAACTTTACAAAGTTTTTACTTTGTTTCAAAGTAAAAAGTCAAGTGTAGACCTGAAGAACCAACATCTCATGGGTGTCCAGGAGCTGTGCTAGTGCTTGGCGCACACAGTCAAATTTCATCCTCATAACAACCCCATAAGAAAGATGTAACTATTTCCTCTTTTGGAGCAAATGAAGGCACCCAGGCACAAGGGGAAGCAATTTACCCAAGTTCACCCAGTTGGAAGAAGTGATGCCAGGGACTCTTCTTCAACAACATTCTAAAGATCTAGGAATGAAGGTTCTAGAAATCAGGATTCTAGGCTTTGAATTGTTTTCCCAGCACTGAGATTTTGCTGCTATTGGAAAAGTAGCCTTGATATCATTACTCACGCTTTCAATCAGGCATTCATTGATTCATTTATCTGTCCAACAGCATGTATCAAGCACTTCCTCTCAACCAGCCACTGAAGCTATAAAGGTGAATGGGATGATCCCTGCCCTTGTGGAATGCCCACCACGTACCAGACTCTGGGTTTGGCATGAGGACTAGAAGAGATGAGCCACATCCAGCTTCTGCCCTTCAGAGGCTCACTGGCCATCGAGGGAGACCCGCAGGGAAGCCAACCAAACCAAAAAAGAGAACTGCAAAGGGCTGTGGGAGCCCAAAGGAGTGGAAGGCAGGAAGAAATTTCACCAAGGAGAGAGGCTTTAGTGGGTTTGTCTGGTTGGTTGGTTGCACTGGCTTTTGTTGCTGCACACGGGCTTTTTCTCTAGTTGAGGCGAGAAGGGGCTCCTCTCCAGTTGCGCCTCACAGGCTTCTCGTTGCGGTGGCTTCTCTTGCTGCAGAGCACAGGCTCTCGGGCGCACAGCCCTTAGTAGTTGCAGCTCACAGCCTCTTAGGCTCAGGCTCGGTATTTGTGGCACACAGGCAACCTAAGCCAGGACAAGAGGGTGCCTGGTATGCCTATGATTATACCTCAGGAGGCCAGCTAAAGACTTTTTCCCAGGGTGGGGGAGGGGGTGGGAGCACCAATATAGGCAGGGAGGAGTGGGAGACACAGAACAATGGGTATAAGATAAACTACAAAGATATATTGTACAACATGGGGGACATAGCCAATATTTTGTAATAACTGTAAATGGAGTGTAACCCTTAAAATTGCATTCTTGCTAAGTCACTTCAGTCGTGTCCGACTCTGTGCAACCCCATAGACGGCAGCCCACCAGGCGCCGCTGTCCCTGGGATTCTCCAGGCAAGAACACTGGAGTGGGTTGCCATTTCCTTCTCCAATGCACGAAAGTGAAAATTGAAAGTGAAGTCGCTCATTCGTGTCCGACTCTTAGTGACCCCATGGACTGCAGCCTACCAGGCTCCTCTGTCCATGGGATTTTCCAGGCAAGAGTACTAGAGTGGGGTGCCATTGCCTTCTCTGAAAATTGCATTGCATTTTTTTAATTTTAATAAAATTAAAATTTTTAATTAAAAAAGTAAAAATAAAATACTTTTCTGTTCTTATTCCTCCTCTTTCTCCCCTGCCACTACCTCTCCCTCTTCATTCCCCTTCCCAAAAGTTGGTACCTTCTTCTCTTCTTAATTTTTCTCCTGACTTACTTATTTTTCCTATTTTCTGTTGCAAAGAGAGAGCACATCCCTTAGGGGTCAGAATATTTGTCAGTTTTGCTCACTTACAGCTGTTTCCCCAGTGCCTGGCACACAGTAGGTCCTTGGTAAAGATTTGTTGAATGAATAAAAGGAAGGGTCAATGCCTGGAACCACATACAGTTTGAAAATAAATTGAAAAAGGGAGAAAGAGATGGAAGACAGCTAGGCTGACAAGCTCAGAAGTCATGCAAAAGAACACCAGAATCTTAAGTTGCCAGGGACCCTTCAGGACTCACCTTCAGGAGCCTCCCTCCTAGTCCCTGGGGATGCTGCCCGCTAGGGAGCAGGTACCATCTGGATCCAGGGCCCCCCGCCGCCCCCCTTCCCCTCCTCCAATTCTGGACCAGAATCCCCTGAGACTGAGACAGCTGTGAGCTGCCTCACCCCAACTCCACAACTCACCCTGGAGCCCAGGTGTCCAGAGAAACAGAAACAAAGAAAATGAAGTTGCTCAGTCGTGTCTGACTCTTTGCAACCCTATGGACTGTAGCCTACCACGCTCCTCTGTCCATGGGATTTTCCAGGCAGGAGTACTGGAGTGGGTTGCCATTTCCTTCTCCAGAGAGGAAGAATCCTTCTTCCCGACCCAAGGATTGAACCCGAGTCTCCTGTATTGTAGGCAGATGCTTTACTGTCTGAGCTACCAGGGAAGTCAGATGCCCTTTTAATTTCACCATACTTCCCTCCTCTGACGTTCCTGGGAAAGTACAAGATACTGACTCATTAGAAAAGACCCTGATGCTGGGGAAGATTGAGGGCAGGAGGAGAAAGGGACGACAGAGGATGAGATGGATGGTATCACCCACTCAATGGACATGAGTTTGAGCAAGCTCTGGGAGATGGTGAAGGACAGGAAAGCCTGACATGCTGCAGTCCATGGGGTCGCAGAGTTGGACACGACTGAGCGACTGAATAAGAACTGATTTGGAAAGACCATCCTGTCCAGTTGCTGGAGCTGGGCTGTGACTCCAGACCCCAACTTCTGGGGTTTAGTGTCCAGACACCTGGAAGGAGATGCGGGGGAAGAGCTATGAGCTGCTGAAGCACAGCAGGACCCTGCTGAGGCTTGGATCTGGGCCAGGGAGCCAAATGGGGGGAGGCAGGATGTTTTAAAGCCATCAGGGCTGAGAGACAGGGGGCTGGGGAAATGACTGGGGACACCAGGATGCTCTCGGTGGTGGAGGCTTCAGAAGGGTGACTGTCAGCCTTCTGTTTGCCTTCCTCTCCGCCCTGCCCTTCTCCTTTCTCCTCCTCTGCCCCCACCCTTCTCTAAAGCTGGCAGGGTGGGTTAGTGGTTAGACAATCAGCTCTGGAGCCAGTCTCTCTCTTTTTTTATAATTGTTATCTAATCATTTTATTAATGACTTTTAAAAATATTATTTTTATTGAAATATGGTTGATTTACAGTGTTTCAGGTGTACACCAAAGTGATTCAGTTACACATAATATATCTATTCATTTTCAGATTCTTTTGTATTGTAGGTTATTATAAGATTTTGAATATAGCTACTTGTACTATATAGTAGGTCTTTATTGTATGTCTGTTTTTTTTTAAATTTTATTTTATTTTTTAACTTTACAATATTGTATTGGTTTTGCCATATATTGAAATGAATCGCCACAGGTATACATGTGTTCCCCATCCTGAACCCTCCCTCCCTCTTCCCTCCCCTGGAGCTAGTCTCTTCTGGCCTAAATCTCAATCCCTCATTTGCTAGTCCCATGACAAGTTACTTAGCCTCTCTTTGCCCCAGTTTACCTCTGTAGCAAGAGGAGAGTAATAGTGTCTACCTCCAAGGGCTAATGAGTAGCTGAAATGAGAAAATACCTATGCCGGCTTAGAACATGCCTGTCACGGATAAACATCAGGGGCTCAGTCAATGGTAGCTATTCCCTTGCAAACCAAATCTCCCGTGGAGACCAAGCTAGGACATGAGGAAAGAATGGAGGCTCTGCGAAAGCTGAAGCTCTCTCCTCTCTACCTTGTGGTGGCCACAGAGGCCCGTCTCAAAAGCTGAATGAAAGTCGCCCCAAAATTGATCTAATGTTTTTACCATGCAGATGGGGAAATTGAGGCCCGAAGTGAGGAAGCTATTCCCAGCCGTTTCTAATATAGCACGTTTTTGTTGATGATCTACTGTGTTTCAGGCCCTATGCTGGGTGTGTGCTGGGGGTGGGCAGAAAAGGGGGAAACTGGGAGGAAAGCCCTCCTCCTGGAGCTACTATCTAGTTCAGGGAAAGGACCAAAGGACTGAAAGCTGACCAAGCACACTAGATACTGGAAGGAAAAGTCAAGGGAACACCAATAGAGACCAGCTTTAGGGAGCCCTAAAGAACCCAACAGCTAGGAGGGGTGATCAGCAAGGTGACATCACAGCTGAGATTTCAAACAAGAAGTTCCCATATGAAGAGGAGTAGAGGGTAACTAGATATTACCGAAACTGTTGTTTGTAATAGCAAAACCCAGAAATGACCTGAATGTCCACCAACAAGGAGTTCTGGATAATACACTGTGGTTTATTAATACAATGGGACGCTGTACAGCAGCCACAAGGACCTGCAGCTGCCTGCCTCAACACAGATGCATCCCGAAAGCATGCCTGGGGTGCTTAGTCATGTCTGACTCTTTTCGACCCCGTGAACTCCAGCCTGCCAGGCTCCTCTGTCCGTGGGAAAAATCTGGCAAGAATACTGGCATGAGTTGCCATTTCCTACTCCAAGAGATCTTCCCAACCCATGGATCAAACTTGTGTCTTCCGGGTCTTCTGCATTGGGAGGCAGATTCTTTACCACTGCACCACCTGGGAAGCCCCAAAACATGCCATGGAAGAAAAGAAGGCAAGTGAGACAGGATACCTATCATAAATACAAATGTATGTTTTATATAATGGGCACTTCTATACACTGTTGAGAATGAAATACAGTCTTATACATTGTATAATGATTTATATCGACACAGTAAAAGTTAAAACATTCCTGAGAATAATAAATACCAACAGAGGAGTTTCTTTTGGTTGGAGAGGGAGACTGTTGGGAAAGGATATCAGGGGCCTTCTGTATTAGCTATCTATTCTGTGTAACAAATAACCCCACAACATGATGTTTTAAAGCTACAATAGTCATTTATTATTTCATTTATCATTTATTATTTCTCACAGCTTTTGCAGGTCAGGGGTGGTTTAGCTGGTGGTTTTGGTCCTCAAGAGCTGGCATTCGGATGTCAGGTGGAGCTGTAGTCATCTGAAGACCTGACTGGGGCTGGAGAAGCTGCTGACAAAGTGGCTCGTGCACGTGGCTGGCAGGTTGGTGCTGGTTGTTTGCTGGGCGTGCAAGGGAGGGAGAGCAGAGGGACTCAGTTCCTCTCCATGTGACCTGAACCCCATCACAGCGTGGGAACTGGACTCCAAAAGTGAGCACTGACAGACATCTGGGCTGAAGCTGTATCCTTTTCAGGACCTAGCCTTAAATATTACTTCCACCCCATTCTCTTCATCAGAAGGGAGTCACTAAGCCCCACCCAATACTCAAAGGTAAGGGAAATTAGGGGCCCCCTTTGAAGGAAGGTGTTTCACAGGATTTGTGGATGTATTTTCAAACCACTACAGTCTCTTAGGGCTTCCCTTGGTGGTTCAGTGGTTAAGACTCAGCGCTTTCACTGCTGGGGGCATGAGTTTGAACCCTGCTCAGGGAATTATAGGTTCCACACACCACGTGCAAAAAACCCAAAAAACCACTATACTCTTCAATTGTGTTTGACATTTTCTTCCTTCAACTGGGTGATAAGAACGTGGAGCTTTGTTATATTAGCCTTTGTATTTCTTGGAGTGTTTAAAAACACAGGAGGAGATGGGGAGTAGAGAAGGGGCGCCGTGATGGGTGAGTGGTAAGGAAGGCAAGGCTGGCAACTGGTGAGCAGTGCCTCCAACCATGCAGGGTCTTGTTGGCCAAGGTCCTGTCATGGATGCAGCAGAGTCAGAACCCTGAGCAGGTCAGGATGGGGTCTGCTTTCCCTCTGAGCCCCTGCACCAGGCAAGCCTGCCTGGAGTAGATGATTCCAGTGCAGGCAATGATTCTTTCTCCAAACACACCTCCTGGGTACCAGCTCTTCTGAAGTCTCCCATTCACTCCTGTCCCCTGACACCTGGCTCTTTTCCCCAGAAACATCCACTACTATTAGTTTCTGTGACATTCTTACACAGAGATCCCATCTGTTTGTAAACATAAACACAAATACATACATTTTTATTCCCCCACCCCCACCCCCCCGCCAACGGAGGTGTATTATACACACCCTTCTAAATCACTTTTTCCCCTTGCCAGGGCACTTTAGCGATTCTTACAAATTTAACTAATACATAGCAAGCTTCTCCATTCTTTTTCATGATTTTGTTGTCATGTGAAGGTGCTGTAATTTATTCAACCGACTCCTATTTATAGACATTTAGTTTGTTTACCTTTATTACTACATTTTAAGCTTCAAATGTAGAGACCTAAGTTAAACAAACAAAGAAAAACACTCCTCAGTTCATGGCTGATTGTCAGTGTTGACCCCTGCATGCCCCTCCTTTGTTTTATTTCTCTCCCTCTATTCCTTTTTATCCTATCTCCCCTTCCCACTTTTGGGACCTCCATAGACCCTTTCTGTTGGATTCCATGTGTGTTCTTTGGGGTGTGTACTGTTGCTTTCTGTGTTACTGTATTTTCTGTGTTTTTTTGTGTGTACTGTGTTTTCTGCATTTTTAATTTATTTGTGCTCCAGTATTGATTCCCTGTTTAATACTGATATAGTTTGCGACTTGACCTGTGACTTCTAATTGCTGACTAAGACTCCTTAGTTTGCATCCACCACATTCATTCTTCTCTCTTACTTTTCTCTCTTACTTTTCCAGTGATGAGCACTGGGTGGTCTCTAAGTCTACCACCATAACAGCACTGCTATGTCCTTGGATGGGCTGGCATGAGAATTTTGTTTGGACAAATAGGTGTGTAATTACTGGTTCACCAGGTATATGTATTCTGGTTATCTTTTGTACGACAAAAATTGCCCTCAACTGAGAGGTGTAAAACAACACTTTGTTTTGTTTGTGATTTTGCAGGTCAAGAATTCACAAAGGACTTGGCTAGGGAGCTTAGCTCTGAACCGTGTAGTGTCAGCTGAGACAGCTGGGGCTGAAGGTTCCCTTCCAAGATGGCATCTTCACTCATGTCTGCAGCCTTGATGTGCCTGTGTGCTCTCTCTCTCTTTCCCTTTCTTTGCTTCCTCACCCTTGGCATCTCACCCTAAAGGACACTTCTCCATAGCTACCTGAACTTCCTTGCAGCATGGCAGTCTCACAGTGGTTGGATTTCTTTCTTGGAAGCTGGGTTCTACCCAAGCAATCATTCTAAGAATGTTTGGAAGCTGCTAGTCTTTTAAGATCTGGGCCTAGAAACTAACACAGCATCCCTTCTGCCATAGTTGTTGGTCAAGACAGCTGTGGGCCAGCCCAGATTCAGAGAACAGGTGTATAGACCTCACCTCTCTATGGGAGCAGTGTCAGAGAAGTGGTGGTCGTCTTTTACACATTCTGATATATATATTTAACACGACAGATTGTTCTCCAGATGGCAGCTCCAGCCCCCACTTCCCCAGCACTATCTCCACATCCCCACCCACACTTGGCTGAATCCAGCCTGTTCAGTTCTTCCTTTACATGCAGCTAACATTCTTGCATATGGGTCATTTCTCCATAAGCAAGTGTGAATGTAGGAAAAATTCCCAGAAGCAGACGTGCTAGTCAAAGGATATGTGCATTTGCAATTTTGATAGATATTGCCAATCCTTCAATCAACCCTGAGCTCCATTTCTTCATAACAAATCCAGGGCACTTCTCACCACCTCTGCCCTCACCACCCAGGTACCAGTCACTCTCTTGGTGACCCTGGGCTCCAGCTTCCATTCCGGCCCCCACAGTCCATTCTCCACATGCAGCCAGACGCATTCCCTTAAAACCTGAGTCAGATCCTGCCCCTCCTCTGCTCAGAAGCCTCTGCTGATCTCCCATATTACTCAGAGTAATACATTCTCTCGATGACTCTGACACCCTGTGCGTCTGACCCAGTGATCTCTCTCATCTGGTGCCTTCCACGTTCTCCTTCTCTGCCCCACTGGGTTTTGAACCCACCCGGCATGTTCGCACCCCTGGCTCCTGGCAGGAGTTTGAACTTCCCAGGCATGCTCCCATCCCAGGGCCTTTGCAGTCAATGTTCCCTCTACCCAAAATGCTCTCTCCCTGCAGGTCTCCATGGCTCCTCCCTACTTAATCTGTGCCTCAAACACCACCCCTCCCAGTCAAGCTCTTCTCTTTATCCTGTGTTGGTTTCTTCATAGCAGTTCTTCCTCCAACGTGCAGTATGAGGAGTTGTATGTTTGCTTATTATGTGTCTCCTCTCCAGATCACAAGCACGGGGCAGTGGCAGATCATCAGCTCTGCTCAGTACCTGGCCTTGAGGAAGAGCTCTACAAACATATCTGGGATATTTGTGGAGTTCAATCATCCTCCACAGAGATTTGTGCCAATTCACTCACCACCAGCAATGTACAGACCTCAGGAACTGGAATCAACCCAAATGTATTCCCAGACACACGTTGATGTTGTTTAGTTGCTAAGTCATGTCTGAATCTTTTGTGACCCCATAGACTGTAGCCCGCCAGGTTCCTCTGTCCATGAGATGTCCCAGGCAAGAGTACTGGAGTGGGTTGCTATTTCATTCTCCAGGGGATATTCCCAACTCAGGGATGGAACCTGTGTCTCCTGCATTGGCAGGAGGATTATTTACCACTGAGTCACCTGGGAAACCCCCAGATACATAGCCTTTAAGTTAAATCCTCCCTTGCTCAAGAACCTTCAAGGACTGCCCATTACCTTGCTTGGCACATCTCAAACTGGAACCCAAGACCTTTTAATACCAGTCCTAAGTGTTTCCCCAGCTCTCTGGAAAGAAGTGCATGGATGAGATTTTTCTCGGTGTTGAGTTTTTCCCTTATCCATTCTTCTAACATTATTGGCATAGATTCCCACTTAGCTGGAAAAATCCTTGAGATAAAAGAGGACAGCTCACAAACAATGAGTTCACTGGTTGTGGTTTCTAATGCTCTACTGAAGCTGATCCCATCTCAGCCCCAGTGAACATCACAACTGACGTCTTGGACCAAGTGTGCTCTCCTGGCTGAGCCTCAGTTTACCCATCGGTGGAGTGAACAGAACAGCACTGTTCCATATGGTCTGCTTGGTGCTTGCCAGGCGCAAGGCCAGGTACTGGGCACATTTTAACTCACTTGATCCTCATGGTCACTGTAAGAGGCACATACTATAATTATTCTCCTTTCTCAGATGAGGAAACTGAGGCCTAAAGCAATTAAATAACATATCTATACATCCATAGCTGGGGAGTAGTGAGGCTTGGATATGAACCCCCCACACCCCATACCCAGGCTGGACACAAGGTTGCATGACTGCAGTTGTGCTGTGTCAAGTCCATGGTCCTCTCTGGGGTGTGAAACAAGGCTTCTGGACTCCCAGATGGCTTTTCAATAACATTCCAATCTCTACCATTATTAGAATAATCACCATCAATAACAGCTAACAACTATTACATGTCTCCTGAGTGCTAAGAATTTCCTCTGCATTTTGAATCTCTCAACAACCCTAGAAGTTAATGACTCACTTAACCCCATTTTACAGGTGAAGAGACTGAGCTCAGCAGTGGAGCTGGGATTTGGCCCCTGTGCCACTACCCACCAGGAGTCCTTGGAGCACCTCAGTTTAGCAGGGACTTTCACGCCTTCATCTCATTGGACGTCACAGTCATGCCCTGAAGTCCATTCTCCTCCTCTCATTCCCATTTTGCTGACAAGAATGTTGAGGGGCAGTGCCCTTGCTTGAGGCCATGCACAGCGCTTTCCAACCAATCTGCCTGCCTCACCTCCCCCAGCAGCATCCAGGATGTCACAGCTGGAAGGGACCCGATTTATAGCTCAGGAAGGAGCAAGTCAAGGCCTCTGGGGTGTGGGGCAGGGTTCTCAGGCAGTTGCCCAGAAATCCTGTTTACTGGTAGGACCGGAGACACACCAGACCAGGAAGGAGGGAGGCCCAGGAGACGGCCCATGTGTGCATCTTCAAAGCCTTGCCCATCCTCAGGACTCCCCGGAGGGGCAGCAAGCTGTCACTTCCATGGAACATCCCCCTGCCTGATCGCACTGACTCAGGCTGGCCTCTCCACCCCTGCGCTTTCCTGAGACCCGTCTGCCTCCCTACCCAGACAGCCCCCTATCTGGGCTTTGGCAGTGCATTCATTCACTCAGCAAACCACTCTTAAGTGGCCGCTACTATTTTATGCAATGGGGATAGATACAGTCATGAATAAACAGTGATCCGTGCTCTGTAGTGTTAATATTCTGGGGTGGTAAATATGGTAAATACAAAACAGACTAAGTACAATAGATAGCATGTTTGCTATGTTCAGAGAGGATAACCAACAAGAACCTATTTTATAGCACATGGAACTCTGCTCAATGTTATGTGCCAGCCTGGATGGCATGGGGGGGTCAGTGGTGTTGGGGGAGAATGGATATGTGTTTATGTATGGCTGAGTCCCTTTGCTTTTCACCCAAAACTATCTTAACATTGTTAATCAGCCATTTCCTTCTCCAGGGGATCTTCCCGACCCAGGGATCAAACCCAGGTCTCCCGCATTGCAGGCAGAGGTTTTAACCTCTGAGCCACCAGGGAAGCCCCTAATCAGCTATACCCCAATACAAATGTTTTGGTGTTAAAAATTAATTATTAAATTAAATTAAAGAATATATAGATATAACATGTTTGGTAATTATAAGGACCATGGCAAAATAAAAAAGAGAGCAAGGCAAGTGGTTTGGGATTGGGGAGGGAGGGTCATGGTGTTAAATAAGGCAGGCCTCACCAAGAAGGTGACATCTGAACAGAGACTTGAATCAGGCAACAACTGGAGGAAGTGTTCCAGGTAGTGGAGCACTGTCCACAGCATGTGCAAGGGTCCTGAGGTGGAGTGTCTTGTGTATAAGGCAAGAGGCCAGTGTGGCTGGAGAGGAGTGAGGGGAGAGGGTAGGAGTTAGGACAAAGGGGTGGGAGGGTAGGAGAGGGAACAGATCACCTGGGGCTGGTGGGTCATTGTATGCGTTCAGCTTCTGCTCTGAGTGAACTGGAGCCAAGCTAGGGTTTTGAGCAGGGGTGAGGTGTGGGGTGAGAAGAGTCTCATTTGTGCTTTATAGGACTTGTCTGGCTGTTATGTCGAGGCCACATGGCAGAGGGGAAAGGAAGGAACCAGGATGCTTGTGAGACCATTGCAGTAATCTTGGCAAGAAATGAAGGTGATTTGTCCAGATTGGTAGCACTATTCCAGTTACCACTGCTACAGAGCAAATTCCCCCGAAACTGCTTAAAGCAACTACTATTTTGTGATACTTATGAATTCAGAGCTGGTGTGGTGGGGATAGCTTGTCTCTGTGAAGTGGTATCTTGAGCCTCAACTGGGTAGACTCAGAGATCAATAGGAATTAACAGCTGAGAGCTGGAATCATCTGGAGGTCCCTGGACTGGAACGACTTGAAGACCAGGACTGCCAGCAGGTATACTGGCATGTGACCTCCCCACGTGGCCTGGGCTTCCTCACAGTGTGGAGGTCTCAGAGCATTTGGACTTCTTACTCAACAGCTCAGGGTGTTCCAGTAAACAAGCTGAAGCTGCCTTGCCTTTTATGACCTAGCCTCCGCAGTCACATAGAGTCACTTCTGCCATGATCTATTGTTTAAAGCAGTCACAAACCCACCCAGACTCAAGAAGAAAGGACGTGGACCCGACCTCTCAATGGGGCCATGTGTTAAAATCACCACGAACACAGCATCTGCATGCAAATTGAAAGTTTCTTTTGTTGGCTGATGCAGGAGGTACAGGAGAGAGCCATATCAGAAGTGGTTTTGCTCACCCAGGGCTCATAGCCCTGTGACCAAAACAGTTACCTCTCAGAGGTAGAGGCAGCCAGAGGAGCTCCAGTCCAGCTTGGCAAATCAGGGCAGGCTTCCTGGAGGATGCAATGGACGAGCTGAGTCTTAAAAAGTGAGAGGATCAACCAAGAGAAATGAGAGTGGGCATCCCAGGACTGGGAGAATTAGGGATGCTCACATTGAGAGGCAGGAGCGTGAATATTTGAGAGATGGAGTCTGGGTTTGAGTTCCCAGTTGCCATTCCTAGTCGGTGACATTGGACAGAACACCTTGCCTCTCTGAGCCTCTGTTCATTATAAAATAAGTGTGATAATAATTGCGCTATCTTCAAGGGAGAAAATGCAGCAAGGAGCCTTCTAGATGGAAAAAAAAAAACAACCCTCAAACTGTCAGCTCTGACTGGGAAGCCACAGGTAGAGGTGAGCGGCTTAGGCTCTCTGGGGATCAGAAGAGGAAATGGGCAGAGATTTGCCCAGTGCCACCCAGCGTCCAAGAGGAGGACATGGAGCACACCCCCACTGACTTACCACAGCCTGACCTATGACCCCTCCCTGTCTGATCTTACTCCTCACCTCCCCATCCACCCTACAAGTTCACTTGAGACAGGAGGTGTCACTTCTTCCCTGTATGTGCCCCATCCAAGAAATCTTGTGAGGCCTCCAAAAGGGATCACCTGATCTAGAGGTGAGGCCTTAAAGAGGGGGGTGACTGCTGGACTGGTAAGGGCTCCCCACCGCTGCCTTCTCTGCATCCCCATTCAGCAGGAATTGCTCAGTCCAGCACAGAGTTCCGGCAGATTTTATGGGCCAGCAGCAACAGACAAATGGAGAAGAAAAGCTTCCCTCTGGAGCTCTGCTCAGCTCTCAAAATGTGATTTCCGCTCTGCTGGAAGGAGCCTGGGCTGCTTTAACCCTCTGTGGGAGGGGACCACAGGTTCTGATTCAAGATCCTCCTAGCTGACCGCCCTGCCTACCCACCGCTTGGCTCCCTTCCTTCCTCAGCAGCTCCTACTCTGGTCCCCACCCTGCCCTGGGGCTCAGTTTCCCTCCTCCCTTTGCAGAACTGCCTCAAAGACCCCAGAGCCCATTTAGGATCATCCGCAAAGCATCCACTTGCCATGAGCATACCACATGCCGGCATCTTGTAAACATAGGCTCATGAGAAGTCTGGAGTGAGGTGGTTGAGTACATGGGCTTTGGATGTGAACAGAAATGGGTTTGAGATCAAGCTTTGCCTGTTCTAGTTTGCAAGATCTTGGACTAAGTCCCTTCACCTTGCTAGGTCAGAGTTTCCTCATCTGTAAAATGGGCTTCATGATAGGATCTGTCTCATAGGAGTGTTGTGAGGAATCAATGAGATCAGATATGTAAAGTGTTTAGCATGTAGCCTTCAATAAATGATAGTTGTTATTATGACTACCTCCTCCCCTCCACAACCCAACAGGGTAGGTATCATCACCCACATTTGACCACATGACATAATCAAGGCTCTTGGGACTTGTCTTCACTTGCTCAATGCCTTACTTTCTACAATTATCAATCAGGACTGCAAACCCTGAGCTTGTTAAATAATACAGTCGATCCTTATTATTTGGAGATGCCATATTTGTGAATTGGCCTGCTCCCTAAAATTTATTTGTAACACCAAAATGAATACTTTTAGTGGTTTCATGGTCATTCATGGATGTGTGTAAAGTGAAGAAAAATTTGAGTCACCAACACCCATCCACTTTTCCAGCTGAAGTGGATCATACTAACTCTGCCTTCTCGTCTCCACTCTCATGCCGTAAACAAGTGTCTTGCTTGTGGTCTATTTAGCACCACTCTTTGCACGTTTTCATGCTTTTTGTTGGTGATTTCTCTGTTTAAAATGATCTCAAGCATGGTGCTGAAGTGCTGTCTGATGTCACCAAGCTCAAGAGGGCTGTGAGGTGTCTTACAGAGAAAACAATGTGTGTTAGAGGAGCTTTGTTCAAGTGTGAGTTATAAGGCTGTTGTCCATAATTTTATTGTGAATGAATCAACAGTATACATTAGCTAGTGCATGCGTACATGCTCAGTCGTGTCCAATTCTTTGTGATCCCGTGGACTATAGCCTGCCAGGCTCCTCTGTCTGTGGGATTTTCCAAGCAAGAATACCAGAGTGGGTTGCCATTTTCTCCTCCAGGGGATCTTCCCAATGCAGGGATCAAACCTGAGTCTCCTGTGTCTCCTGCATTGCAGGCAGATTCTTTACCGCTTGAGCCATCAGGGGGAAGCATCATATATAATAGATAAGGCTCCATTATCTAATCTAACGCACACCTAAAACAAGGCTATGTATTGATCAGTTGATGAAAATGTGACTAGAGTCTCACAGCAGACTACCTCTATATTTTTCCCTAGGAGTGATGTGTTCTGTGTTTGCTAATTCAGTGTTGGTGGTAACTTTACAGACTATAATTACAGCAAATAATAAAAAAATTAATTAAATTTTCAGGGGTTTGGTACTTTCAGGTGTGAAGATAATACTTGGGAGGCATTGCAGTGAGCTGCAGTGACAATTAGCATTGCTATGGGACAAATTACCCTACAAGTTAGTGCCTTAAAATACCCATTTTCTTATGTTCACAGAGTCTATGGTTCAGGATTCATAATAATCGACACAGCAGGGAATGCTTGCCGCTGCTCCCTGATATCTGAGGCTTCAACTGGGAATACCCAAAAGTAGGGGTGAGGGAAGAGGGAGTCTCAAGAGGGAGGGGATATACACATAGCTATAACTGCTCCGCATTGTTATACTGCAGAAACCAATACAACGTTTAAAGCAATTATCCTCCAATTAAAAAAAGAAGTGAAGATGTTTCAACAGCTAGGGATGGAATCATACAAAGGCATGTTCATTCACCCATCTGTCCCCTGGGCTGGGAGGATGGGAAAAATAGTATAACCGATTAGAAGCACCATCATGTGGCCTGGGCTTCCTCACAGCATGGCAGTCTCGGGGAATTTGAACCTGTTACATGGCAACTCTGAGCTCTAAGTAAAGAGGGCTCCGGTGAACAAGGCAGAAGATGCGTCACCGCTAAGATCCTGCTTCAGAAGTCACAAAGGGTCACTTCTGTCAAATTCAACTGGTCAGGACCTTCCCTGGTGATTCAATTGTTAAGAATCCACCTGCCAATACAGGGGACTCTGATTTGATCCCTGGTCCAGGAAGATCCCACATGCTGCAGGGCAACTAAGGCTGTGTGACACGACTACAGAGTCCTCTCGCCTAGAGCCGGTGCTCCAGGCGAGAGAAACCACCTTATTGAGAAGCTTGAGCATCACAGCAAAGAACAGCCACCCCACCCCCACCTCTCCCACCACTCCCCACCCCCGCAATCAATGCAACTAGAGAAAGCCTCAGAGAAGGCAATGGCACTCCACTCCAGTACGCTTGCTTGGAAAATCCCATGGACGGAGGAGCCTGGTAGGCTGCAGTCCATGGAGTCATGAAGAGTCAGACATGACTGAGTGACTTCACTTTCACTTTTCACTTTCATGCATTGGAGAAGGAAATGGCAACCCACTCCAGTGTTCTTGCCTGGAGAATCCCAGAGACAGGGGCGCCTGGTGGGCTGCAGTCTATGGGGCCGCACAGAGTTGGACACAACTGAAGCGACTTAGCAGCAGCAGCAAAGAAAGCCTGCATGCAGCAACGAAGACCCAGCACAGCCAAAAATAAATAAATAATTTTTAAAATTCAACTGATCAAGCAGCCACCAACCTATCCAAACTCAAGGAGAGGGGACAAAGCCCCTAGCTCTTGATAGAAAGAGTTGGGGGAAGGGTATGTTTTCAAACCACCACAGCCATTAACAGCAACTTAATAAAATTAGAGATCCAGGTCCAAATCTTTGACACTCCCCTTCTCCTAGTTGGGCAATTGTGGGCAAGTTCCTTAACCCCCTCTTAACCCTTCATTTCCCTTTCTGTTACATGATGGTAATTACAGGCCCCCACTTCTAGGATGGTGAGGATGAAATGAGACAGTGAATACGAGACTGTTACTCAGTGCCAGACACGCAGTGCAGCATAAATGGTGACAGTATGAACATTATTCATATGAGAGCTAGATGGACTGATAACAGCTTGTATTTGACGCATGGAAGAAAAATCCAACAGAGTAGCTTCACCAAATAGGAGTTTTGTTTTGTCTTTCCCCGCCCCTGCCCCCGCACCCAATAGATTAGGAACTTCTGTGGCTGCTCAAGGAAATTATCCTGGACCCAGCTATTGTGGCTTTCCACTCTGCCATCCTCAGCATGTGACCTTTGTCCTCATGGCAGCAAGTTAGCTGCTACACCTCCAGGAACTGCATCTCCATTCCAAGCAGGAAGAAGGTGAAGGGGAACGGACAAAAACTCCTTAGGAGACTCTGTCATTTCACTTAAGGAAGTAGGCCCTCCCTAGGAACTTCTGTCTTCATTTCATGGGCCAGAATGAGGCACATGGCCACCCCTAGCTGCAGTGAAACCTGAGAAGGGGATTATTAACAGGGAGCCCATTGCCACCCTAGACAAACTGAGGTTCTGTCTCTAGGGAGGGTGTAGATATTGTGTAAGCAGATAGAGAAATCTACATGACAGTCCAGGAGGACGACTCACAAATGTACCTGTTGTGCCAGCATCACCACTGACAACTGAGGTTAGATGGAAATACAACTTCAACATGAGTGAGTGAGTGAGTGAGTGAAAGTCCCTCAATCGTGTCCAACTCCTTATGACCCCATAGACTATGCAGTCCATGGAATTCTCCAGGGCAGAATGCTGGAGTGGGTATCCTTTCCCTTCTCCAGGAGATCTTCCCAACCCAGGGATAGAACCCAGATCTCCCACCTTGCAGGTGGATTCTTTACCAACTGGGCCACAAGGGAAGCCCACAACTTCATCATGGGGCTCCCTTATTTAAGGTAACTGAGACGCTGTAACCTGGATCCAGACCACCTCCCTCAGAAAGCCTTTCCAGTCTGCACAAGGTCTCTGATTTCAATCTTCTCTGAATCCTGTTGTCTGGGCTGGGCTACCAAACCTGGAGCTGGGGATAGATGATCTATCTATGCCAGAGTTCTCAGGGGCCCACTCCCCAACTTGCACCCCCTCCACCATGCAGAGTACAAAGCGGAGTAGAGCTGTCCACAGGCACAGTCAGCAGCTGAGCTGGGAATGAGGTGTCTGCTCCTGACACTTAGCCTTGAGGATTTTTAATAGGACTCTGACTTTGCAAAGGACTCCTTCAATGGTGGTTTCATTTAGCAAGTTTTGAATTTCTGTATCATCTTAGTGATTGTGCCACCTGGCACTGGTATGAGTGCCAGCCTGAGCCAGGTGGGTATCCGGGCAGGCTAAATTACTTAGTACTTTCTTCAGCTTCAGATCAGATCAGATCAGTCGCTCAGTCGTGTCCGACTCTTTGCGACCCCATGAACCGCAGCACGCCAGGCCTCCCTGTCCATTACCAACTCCCGGAGGTCACTCAGACTCATATTCATCGAGTCAGTGATGCCATCCAGCCATCTCATCCTCTGTCGTCCCCTTCTCCTCCTGCCCCCAATCCCTCCCAGCATCAGAGTCTTCTCCAATGACTCAACTCTTCACATGAGGTGGCCAAAATACTGGAGTTTCAGCTTTAGCATCATTCCTTCCAAAGAAATCCCAGGGTTGATCTCCTCCAGAATGGACTGGTTGGATCTCCTTGCAGTCCAAGGGACACTCAAGAATCTTCTCCAACACCACAGTTCAAAAGCATCAATTCTTCGGTGCTCAGCCTTCTTCACAGTCCAGCTCTCACATCCATACATGACCACAGGAAAAACCATAGCCTTGACTAGACGAACCTTTGTTGGCAAAGTGATGTCTCTGCTTTTGAATATGCCATCTAGGTTGGTCATAACTTTCCTTACAAGGAGTAAGTGTCTTTTAATTTCATGGTTGCAGTCACCATCTGCAGTGATTTTGGAGCCCAGAAAAATAAAGTCTGACACTGTTTCCACTGTTTCTCCATCTATTTCCCATGTAGTGATGGGACCAGATGCCATGATCTTCGTTTTCTGAATGTTGAGCTTTAAGCCAACTTTTCACTCTCCACTTTCACTTTCATCGAGAGGCTTTTTAGTTCCTCTTCACTTTCTGCCATAAGGGTGGTGTCATCCGCATATCTGAGGTTATTGATATTTCTCCCAGCAATCTTGATTCCAACTTGTGTTTCTTCCAGTCCAGCATTTCTCATGATGTACTCTGCATATAAGTTAAACAAACATGGTGACAATATACAGCCTTGACGTACTCCTTTTCCTATTTGAAACCAGTCTGTTGTTCCATGACCAGTTCCAACTGTTGCTTCCTGACCTGCATACAGCTTGATGACCTCTAAACATGAGACTGATACTCCTTTGGAGGGATGGAGCTGAAGGCAAACCTTTGCATGAGGTGGCCAAAGTAGTGGAGTTTCAGCTTTAGCATCATGCCTTCCAACATTCTATACTTCTAATGATGTTTTGGTGTCCTGTAGAGAGTGGGGCTCTGGGAAAATGCCCAGAATCCCTTTCTTAACCCAACTCTGCTTGGTAACCAGCAGCCAGCTGCTCACTTCCCCCCACCCTCATCTAATGTACTCTCAAGAAAGAATGGGATATCCACTCATACCAAGATAACTGTCATTGACAACAGGTGGAGAAACATCCTTTACAGTCTTTACTGAGTGTCTGTGTAGGGTGGGGTGAGGGGGTTTGCGGGGGAAAGTCTATGATCAAATAAGCCTAGAAAATGTAGACTGAAAAAAGCCTATGGATGTTATTTGTGCAGGATTTCTCAGGGATTTTAATAAGTTAATATCTGCCACTCTCTAGAAAGAAGAGGCAAAATGCAGCTTCCCAGACTTTTTCATATCATGAAACTCTGGCATCTTCCAGAACAAGAGTTCCCAGGAATTCACTCTTAAAAATGAGGTCCCTGGAGGGACCTCAGAGGGACTGAGCTCTTGTGATGGAATCAAAGATACCAGCTCCTCACCCAAGGAACCACATGGGGTCAATGGTGCTTTCTTATTAATAGAGCAACAAAACAAAACCTGGCATCTTTATGGAAGGACAATTTAAATGTGTATTCGACAGATATTTCTGGATACATATTATGTGCAGGATACTGCCCTAGGTCTTGATCTTGCTCTCTAAGAATTTCAATGGGATGATGCAAGTGGGAAAAATTGCTATCAGGCCAAATTCTGCTTCCACAACTTACTGGTTGTGTGACCTTGAGAAAACCTCTTTCAAGGATTAAATGATGATAATAGCTAACACTTATGCCAAGTGCCAGGATTGTTACAAATGCTACGAATTTTGAGTCATTTAATCCTTACAATAACCCTCTACAGGCAGGCTCTCTTAGAGCCCATGATTTACAGACAAGGAAACTGAGGCATAGAGAAATTTGATAAATTTTTCAAGATCACAGGGATGGTAAGTGTTAGAGCTGAATACAGGCAGGCTTCCAAATCTCAAATTTAACCATGTGTCACTGCATCATCTCCAGAGGTAACCTCTATGGCAGGCACCGCTAGAGAGTTCCAGTATCTATTCTTCCTTTCTTCTATAGGAAAAGAAACCCAGCAATGAAGACTACATTCCTTAGTCTCCTTTTCAGGAAAGTACTTCAAAGGGCAAGTTCTGGCCAATGGGACGTGAGCAGAAGTGAAGTTGTAACTCCCAGACAAGTGTCCTCAACAGATGAAGTGTTCCCTTCCTTCTGATTCATTCTCCTTTTGCCAGTTGGAACGCAGACAGAATGGCTCCAGCAGCCATGCTGGTCCATGACACGACCTAGAGAGTGGAAGTCATAGATGGTGGAGCAAAAAGATGAGCAGAGCCTGGGTCCTTGATACCATCTGCTTTAGTGAATTAATGTTACATAGTAAAATACCCTAAATTTAGGGGCTTATGACATCACTGATTATTTATTATCTTTATATTTCTTTGTTTGTTATTTTTCACAGTTCTTGTAGGTTGGGAATCCAGGATCCACATCAAGGGAGGTTCAGTCACATAGCTCCAAGTTGGTGCTGGCTGTAGGCTGGGGGCCTCAGTTCCTCTCTATATGTATCTCTCCACAGGACAACTTGAATGTCTCATGACTGCTGGTTGCCATCCCCTCAGTAAGTGATTCAAGAGAACAAGGCGGAAACTAAGTACAGGCAGACCTTGCTTTATTGCACCTGAGTTTATTGCACTTCATAGATAACATAGTTTTCATGAATTGAAGGTTTATGGCAAGCTTTCCTCAAGCAAGTCTATTGGAGCCATTTTCCTAAAAGCCTTATTTCTAAACTAAGGTATGTTCTAGACATACTGCTATTGCACACTTAATAGACTACAATATAGTATACACATGACTTTAAACTGCGTTGGGAAATCAAAAAATTTGTGTGATTCACCTTTTTTTGCAATACTCATTTTATTGATGTGGTCTGGAATGGAATCCTCGGTATCTCCGGGTCTGCCTATATCTTTATCACCTCGATTCAGAGACAACTTGCTGTCATTTCTGCCATAAAAGTCAGATCTGATTCAATGGGGGGAGGTGTCTACACAAGGGGGTGACGGGGAACAAGGATCACTGGAAGCTATATACACTATAGAATGTCAGACCAGCCCTACCTGGAAACACCTTGAATGTGAAAGAGAAATACACTTCTATTTTGCCTAACTGAAATTAAGATTGTGATTAATATATCTATGAGTTCTTGGCACAAAGTAGGTCCTCATTGGGCTTCCCTGGTGGCGCAGATGGTAAAGAATTCGCCTGCAGTGCAGGAGACCTGAGTTCAATCCTTGGGTTCGAATGGACAAGGGAATGGCTATCCAATCCAGTATTCTTGCCTGAAGAATTCCATGGTCAGAGGAGGCTGGTGGGCTATAGTCCCTGGGGTAATAAAAAAATTAGACACGACTGAGCAACTCATGCGAAGAGTTGACTCGTTGGAAAAGACTCTGATGCTGGGAGGAATTGGGGGCAGGAGGAGAAGGGGACAACAAAGGATGAGATGGCTGGATGGCATCACTGACTCAATGGATGTGAGTCTGGGTGAACTCCAGGAATTGGTGCTGGACAGGGAGGCCTGGCGTGCTGCGGTTCATGGGGTCACAAAGAGTCGGACACGACTGAGCGACTGAACTGAAGTGAACTGAACTGAGACTGAGCAACTAACACTTTCACTTTCAATTTTCAGGCTCTCATTAAACGCTGCTGCTAAGTCACTTCAGTCGTGTCCGATTCTGTGCGACCCCATAGACGACAGCCCACCAGGCTCCCCTGTCCCTGGGATTCTCCAGGCAAGAGTACTGGAGTGGATTGCCACTTCCTTCTCCAATGCATGAAAGTGAAAAGTGAAAGTGAAGTCGCTCAGTCATGTCTGACTCCTCGCAACCCCATGGACCACAGCCCACCAGGCTCCTCCGTCCATGGGATTTTCCAGGCAAGAGTACTGGAGTGGGTTGCCATTGCCTTCTCCAAGTCACTACGTGAAGTGAAGTCGCTCAGTCGTGTCGAACTCTTTACGACTCCATGGACGGTAGCCTACCAGGCTTCGGGTCCATGGAATTTTCCAGGCAAGAATACTGGAGTGGGCTGCCATTTCCTTCTCCATGTTAAATGCAACTACCATTAATCTTTTTTCCAAGTAGAATGAGTTGTAGGACTTTGTCCTTGTTTGTGTGTCCCCTTGTTTGCACACGAACACTTGTACCACCACCATCAAGGTCAAGGTTTGGTACAAAGTAGGTTTAGGAGGCTGTGTATTAGCCTTTTAACCCATTCATTAATTCATACAATAAGCATTCACTATTACCCACAATGTCTGGGCTCTGGCCTAAGATTCTGGGGTAATTCCCTGCCTGGAGAACGCATAGTCTGAGGCAAGCACAGTGAGACAGAAAACAATCCACTTCTCTGTCATCAGAGAAATTCAGATTAAGTAGTAGGATAATTCCAAGTGCCAGGGATGACATGAGGAAAAGTGGTCCCTTGTGCCCTGTTGGGCATGTGGACGGCAGCAGCTATCCTAGACTGCAGTCAGACAGCACGTGGGCTATGTGTAATCTCTCCACTTCTGGAATCCTCCCCCTGGGTGTACAGGCCAGAGAAACATGCACAGGAGTCCAGGATTGCCACGCACCAAAGTTTGTCATAGCTTTGTTCGGGGAGGTGGGAAGTGGAGTTAGCCACAGTGCCCATTAATCAGAGAGTGGAGAAAGGAGGCATGGTGGACACAGGCACACCACAAATACTAAGCAGAAGGAAGAAGCAATGACTCCAGTTAGACTTCACGTGGAGCTTGGGGTCAAGTAAACAAAACAACCTAGAAACAGACCTATGAAAACTTCACATCTGTGTAAGTTTAATAACAGGAGGGCATGGCAACCCACTCCAGGATTCTTGCCTGGAGAAACCCATGGTCAGAAGAGCCTGGTGGGCTACAGTCCATCGGGTCACAAAGAGTGGGACAAGACTGAAGCACGAAAACAAGACTGACAGGCAAAAACCCACTCACACAAATCAGCACCATATATTTGTATAAGGACACCCACATATTCAAAGACATGCATCAAAAACATTAGAGGAAATACAGAATATCCAACACAATATTAGAGAAGGATGTTGGAGGACTGACACCACCCGACTTGGAGACTTACAATCAGATCAGATCAGATCAGATCAGTCGCTCAGTCGTGTCCGACTCTTTGCGACCCCATGAATCGCAGCACACTAGGCCTCCCTGTCCATCACCAACTTCCGGAATTCACTCAGACTCACGTCCATCGTGTCAGTGATGCCATCCAGCCATCTCATCCTCTGTCGTCCCCTTCTCCTCTTGCCCCCAATTCCTCCCAGCATCAGAGGCTTTTCCAATGAGTCAACTCTTCGCATGAGGTGGCCAAAGTACTGGAGTTTCAGCTTTAGCATTATTCCTTCCAAAGAAATCCCAGGGCTGATCTCCTTGCAGTCCAAGGGACTCTCAACAGTCTTCTCCAACACCACAGTTCAAAAGCATCAATTCTTCGGTGCTCAGCCTTCTTCACAGTCCAACTCTCACATCCATACGTGACCACAGGAAAAACCATAGCCTTGACTAGACGAACCTTTGTTGGCAAAGTGATGTCTCTGCTTTTGAATATGCTATCTAGGTTGGTCATAACTTTCCTTCCAAGGAGTAAGTGTCTTTTAATTTCATGGCTGCAATCACCATCTGTAGTGATTTTGGAGCCCAGAAAAATAAAGTCTGACACTGTTTCCACTGTTTCCCCATCTATTTCCCATGAAGTGATGGGACCAGATGCCATGATCTTCGTTTTCTGAATGTTGAGCTTTAAGCCAACTTTTTCACTCTCCACTTTCACCTTCATCAAGAGGCTTTTTAGTTCCTTTTCACTTTCTGCCATAAGAGTGGTGTCATCTGCATATCTGAGGTTATTGATATTTCTCCAAGCAATCTTGATTCCAGCTTGTGTTTCTTCCAGTCCAGCGTTTCTCATAATGTACTCTGTATATAAGTTAAATAAACAGGGTGACAATATACAGCCTTGACAAACTCCTTTTCCTATTTGGAACCAGTCTGTTGTTCCATGTCCAGTTCTAACTGTTGCTTCCTGACCTGCATACAAATTTCTCAAGAGGCAGGTCAGGGGGTCTGGTATTCCCATCTCTTTCAGAATTTTCCACAGTTTATTGTGATCCACACAGTCAAAGGCTTTGGGATAGTCAATAAAGCAGAAATAGATGTTTTTCTGGAACTTCCTTGCTTTTTCTATGATCCAGCGGATATTGGCAATTTGATCTCTGGTTCCTCTGCCTTTTCTAAAACCAGCTTGAACATCAGGAAGTTCACAGTTCACATATTGCTGAAGCCTGGCTTGGAGAATTTTGAGCATTACTTTACTAGCCTGATAACTATGGAATGAGGTTCGTGACATTGTACAGGAGACAGGGACCAAGACCATCCCCATGGAAAAGAAATGCAGAAAAGTAAAATGGCTATCTGGGGAGGCCTTACAAATAGCTGTGAAAAGAAGAGAAGCAAAAAGCAAAGGAGAAAGGGAAAGATATAAACATCTGAATGCAGAGTTCCAAAGAATAGCAAGAAGAGATAAGAAAGCCTTCCTCAGCGATCAATGCAAAGAAATAGAGGAAAACAACAGAATGGGAAAGACTAGATCAGAGATACCAAAGGAACATTTCATGCAAAGATGAGCTCGATAAAGGACAGAAATGGTATGGACCTAACAGAAGCAGAAGATATTAAGAAGAGATAGCAAGAATACACAGAAAAACTGTACAAAAAAGATCTTCAAAGCCCAGATAATCATGATGGTGTGATCACTGACCTAGAGCCAGACATCCTGGAATGTGAAGTCAAGTGGGCCTTAGAAAGCATCACTAGGAACACAGCTAGTGGAGGTGATGGGAATTCCAGTTGAGCTATTCCAAATCCTGAAAGATGATGCTGTGAAAGTGCTGCACTCTATATGCCAGCAAATTTGGAAAACTCAGCAGTGGCCACAGGACTGGAAAAGGTCAGTTTTCATTCCAATCCCAAAGAAAGGCAATGCCAAAGAATGCTCAAACTACCACACAATTGCACTCATCTCATACGCTAGTAAAGACTTACAATAAAGCTACACTAATCAAGACAGTGTGGAGCACAGATATTCTCTTGGACCAATGGTGCTGGAACAATAGACATCAACATGCAGGAAGATGAATTTAGACATGGACCTTTCACCCCTGGCAAAAATTAACTCAGAATAGACCCTAGACCGAAAAGTCAAACACAAAACTATAAAACTTCTGGAATATAATGGAGGAGAAAACTTAGATGACATCAGGTATGGTAATGACTTTTTAGATATGACACAATCCATGTAAGAAATAATTGAGAAGCTAGTCGTCACTAAGATTATAAACTTTTGGGGAAAAAAGATTATAAACTTCTGCTATGCAAAAGACAATGCCATGAGAATAAGACAAATGACAGACTAGGGGAAAATATTTTGCAAAAGACACATCTGATAAAGGACTGTTACCCAAAATAATACAAAGAACTCAAAACTCAACAATGAGAAAGCAACCCTATTAAAAAATAAGCCAAAGACCTTAGCAGACACCTCACTAAAGAAGATGTACAGATGGCAAATAAGCATACGAAAAGATGCTCTTCATCATACATCATAAGGGAATGTAAATTAAAATGACATATCACTACACACCTATGAGAGTGGCACAAACCTGGAACACAGACTACACCAAATGCTAATGAAAATGTGGAACAGTAGGAACTCTCGTCTATTTCTGGTGGGAATGCAAAATACTATAACCACTTTGGAAGACAATTTGGTGGTTTCTCATAAAATTAAACATACTCTTATCATATGATCCAGCAGTTGTTCTCCTTGGTATTTACCCAAGGGAACTGAACATTTATATCCACCCAAAACCTGCACACAGATGTTTATAGCAACCTGATTGTTAATTGCAAAAACCTGGCAGCAACCAAGATATTCTTCAGTAGGTAATTGGATAAATAAATTATGGTACATCTAGACAGTAGAATATTATTCAGTGCTTCAAATAATGAGCTATCAAGCCATGAAACGATATGGAAGAACATTAAGTACATTCTGTTAAGTGAAAGTAGATCTGAAAAGGCTGCTGCTGCTAAGTTGCTTCAATCCTGTCCGTCTCTGTGTGACGCTATAGACAGTAGCCCACCAGGCTCCCCTGTCCCTGGGATTCTCCAGACAAAAACACTGAAAAGGCTACATACTATCTAATTCCAACTACATTACATTCTGGTAAAGTTTAAAGCTATGGAGACAATAAAAAGATCAGTGGTTGCAGGAATTGTGGGTAGATGAACAAGCAGAACACAGAGGAATGTTAGGGTAGTAAAAATATTGTGTATGCTACTATAATCATAGATATGGGTCAGCATACATTTATCCAAAGCCATAGAATGTACAACACCAAGAGGGAAACTAAGGTAAACTATGGACTTTGGGTGACCATGGTATGTCAATGGAGGTTTAACAACTGTAACAGATGTACCACTCTCCTGGGAAGTGTTGATGACAGGGAGGCTATTCATTTGTGGGGACAAGGAATCTATGGGAAATCTCTGAATTTCTCAAGTTTGTTTAACCCTAAAATTGCCCTTAAAAAATTGTCTTTAAAAATATAGAGGGGACTTTCCTGGTGTGTATGCTTAGTCATTCAGTTGTGTCCAACTCTTTGAGACCCAGGCTTCTCTTGCAGCCACCAGGCTCCTCTATCCATGAGATTCTCTAGGCAAGAATACTGGAGTGGGTAGCCATTCTCTTCTCCAGGAGACCTTCCAGACCCAGGGATCGAACCTGGGTCTCCTGCATTGCAGGCAGCTTCTTTACTCTCTGGTCCAGTTGTTAAGAATCCTCCTGTCAATGCAGGAGACATGGGTTCAATCCCTGGTTCAGAAGATTCCACATGTCGTGGAGCAACTAAGCCAGTGCGCCACAACTACTGAAACCCACACACCCTAGAACCTGTGCTCTGCAACAAGAGAAGTCCCGGCTCACCACCACTGGAGAAAGCCTGCATGCAGCAATGAAGACCCAGTGCAGCCAAAAATACCCCCACCCCAGTACTTTTGCCTGGAAAATCCTATGGACGGAGGAGCCTGATAGGCTCCAGTCCATGGGGTCGGTAAGAGTCAGACACAACTGAGCGGTTTCACTTTCACTTTTCGCTTTCATGCATTGGAGAAGGAAATGGCAACCCACTCCAGTGTTCTTGCCTGGAGAATCCCAGGGACAGGGGAGCCTGGTGAGCTTCCGTCTATGGGGTCGCACAGAGTCGGACACGACTGAAGCGACTTAGCAGCAGCAGTATTAAAAGAAAAAATTTTCAAAATAGGGTGGTTGCTATGTAGGGGGATTCCCTGATAGCTCAGTTGGTAAAGAATCTTTCTGCAATGCAGGAGACCCCAGTTCGATTCCTGGATCAGGAAGATCTGCTAGAGAAGGGCTAGGCTACCCATTCTAGTATTCTTGGGCTTCCCTTGTGGTTCAGCTGGTAAAGAATCTGTCTGCAATGCGGGAGACCTGGGTTTGATCCCTGAGTTGGGAAGATCCCCTGGAGAAAGGAATAGCTACCCACTCCAGTATTCTAGCCTGGAGAATTCCACGGACTGTATAGTCCATGGGATCACAAAGAGTCAGACACAACTGAGCCATGTAGGGAGAGGGAAAAGGACTGGGAAATCAGGGAGGAAGTCAAAAGACAGTATATCAACACAGGACTTTGCATCAAGGTGGAGAAGGAGCCACAAAGGGGGCTCCACTGAGACGCTCCACTGAACTTTGATATAGCAATAAATCTGCCTGGTCAGACCCAAAGGGGTGGGCACTCCAAAAGAGGTGGTCAGATGGGTAAAGCTGGGGCTGCAGAGGAGCCGCAAGTGTTTAGATGACTGAAGTTAGGGTGCCGTGGTCGGGAAGGTAGGGGCCATCTGTGGTCCTCTCAGCCTGGAAGACCCTCCTCCTCTAACCTGGCAGACCTCAGCCCTCACACGCCTCTGGGATGCCTCTGAGAGGCCGTGTGGTCAAGGAAGACTGAGCTGAGCTCCTCTGCTGGGCCCTGTGTGATGTTGTTGTGTAGTTGCTCAGTTGTGTCCTACTCTTTGTGACTCCATGGACTCTACCTGCCAGGCTCCTCTGTCCAAGGGATTTTCCAGGCAAGAATAGTGGAGTGGGTTACCATTTCCTTCTCCAGAGGATCTTCTCAACCCAAAGATAAAACCAGAGTCTCTTGCTTGGCAGGTGGATTCTTTACCACTCTGCCACCTTGGCAAGACCTGTTTTCCCTCTTGGAACTTCAGTTTCTTCATCTGTAATGTAGGAATAACAATACCTATCTCAGAAGGTTGTGATGGGCAAAGTAAAAAATATAAAGTTCCTGCTGTAAGAAGCTTTCAGTAAGTCTCCTACATACAAACCTTCAAGTTGCAAACTTCCAAAGATGCAAACGTGCATTCCATCAACATCAGGCTGAGTGAAATTGCAGCTTGCCCTCTGTCTCCTATTGCTGACAATCTTTCAGCTCTACCATCTCCCACCTCCTCTCCCCCCAGTAACTCTTCTTGCCATTCACTCGACACCAGCCTCTGTATGCCAGCTGACACCAGCCTCTGTATGCCAGCTGTGGTACCGTACTACTGTACTTTTCAAGGTGCTGTACTGTAAGATTAAAAATATTTTATTTATTTTTTAAGTATTATTTGTGTGAAAATTATTATAAACCTATTAAAGTACAGTACTATATAGCCAATTGTGTTAGTCGGGTACCTCAGCTAACTTTTTTGGACCTATGAACAAATTGGACTTTTGAACACCCTCTCGGGCTGGAACTTATTCATATGCAGGGGATTTATCTTCCTGATGAAGATAGACAGCTGGCAGACATGTAAATATGTGGTGTGTTTGCCGCTGTATTCCCAGTACCCAGAATCACACCTGACACAGAGTAGATACTCAATGTTTGTGGATGAATGAATAGATGAATGAGTGAAAGAAATGATAAATACTCTGGAAAAAAATAAAACAGGGGAAGGGGAGAGGGAGAGCCAGAGAGGTGCTGGTGGGTAGGGAAGGCCTACCTGAGGAGATGAGATTTGAGGGAAGATGGGGAGGAAGGAAGGGAACTAGCACTGGGAATATTTGGGGACAGTTGGCGCCTGGGGGAAGTGTGCTCCAGGGATAGCAAGAAGTCCCATGTGGCTGGAGCAGGTTGAGGGAACAGAAGAGGGGAGGGGCTGAAAGCCTAGTGTGGGTGGGCTGAGAATGTGGCAGGAGCCCCCTCCCTCTCCCAGGGAAAAGGCCTAAGAGAATCCAAGCTGCTCAGTGACTTCCCAGGCAGAATGCTCCTTGGCAGGGCCCAGCCCCCTGACACGGCTAATGGCTAGCACCAACCACTGCTCTCGGGTGCTGTGCATTCCGTGTGCCAGGCCCCAGCTTTACTGGCATCAACTCAGGGAACAACCACCAAAAGCTCTAGGAATGTGGAGGTGGTAGTTTACTTGCTCAGTCCTGTCCAAATCTTGCGACCCCATGGACTGTAGCATGCCAGACTCCTCTGTCCGTGGAATCCTCCAGGTGAGAATACTGGAGTGGGTAGCCGTTTCCTTCTCCAGGGGATCTTCCTGACCCAGGGATCGAACCCAGATCTTCTGCAGTGCATGCAGATTCTTTACCGACTGAGCCATCAGGGAAGCCCTAGGAATAAGTACTATTATTACTTCTCCATTTTCAAAGCAGGAAGCTGAAACTCCAAGAGGGAGCTAACCTGGGGCCGGAACTGGGTCTCTCTGATGCCAGGCCCTGGCTTGCACCGTCCACATTGTCCTGGAATTCTTTGTTTACAGCTTGCCTTCCCCTCTGGGCCACAGAAGGCCTTGAGTCTCATTCATGGTTTTATTTTACTCCCAGGGTCCCCTGTGTCAAAACCTGCCTGAGGAGCGAATGAATGAACGCGCCTTCCAAGGAAGCCCCCCTCCCCGCCTTCCGGGCCCAGTTCACGCCCTATTTGGCTCCTCCGGGTCGTGCTGGAAGAGGAGGGGGCTGGACAGAGGAATCTCAAGCTGCCTGAGGGTCCAAAGCAGAACAGAGGGGGAGAAAGTGGGGGGGAAGCGAAAGTGAAGGGAGCGGGAGCCCCTGTGAGGAGGCTCAGACAGGGAAGGAAATCTCCCGGTAATAATTCATCAGCTCAGGAAGCAGCAGCCTGGCCTGGGGCTGTGTGTGGGGCTGGCCCTGCAGGGAGGGGGCCGAGCAAACTCCTTCTCCTCCTCTCCAAAGCCCAGCCTGGCTGGGGTCACGGTCAAATGAGGTGGGGGAAAGCCAGGTGTGGGAACAGACCTTCCCGAAGACCCTAGGGCCTGAAGACTTCAGGGATTGCTCTCCCAGCGGCCAAGGAAAACCCTCCAGCTCCCCGCCTCTCCCCTATTCTGGCCTGGGTCTGGAGAGCCAGGAAAGCACAGCATGGCAGAGCTGAGCGGCATCATCCAGAGAACTGACGCCCAGAAGGAAGATGGAGCCTAAACGTACCTAGAGCTCCTCTGACTTTACTCCCTGGGCTCTCCCTGCTTCACGGACTGTCATGTGGGCCAAAGAGAAAGTTATTGTCAAGGCCAAGTGAATCCAGGTTAGGCCAGCCCCACAGAAGGGAGCTGGGAAAGGGACATGAACAACCTGGGGACCCCAGCAACCATCATCATTTCAGTAATTCTTCTCAGAGCCTCTGAGGAAAAGCACGCGTCAGAAATCTGGCTGAACAATCTAAGGTTTCCAGAAGGAAGGAAGGCAACAGGGGAAGATAGTTCCTCCCACCCCCTCTCTCTGTAAGCGCCTGTGTTTTGAGGGGGTGGTGTTGGCACTTCAAGCAGAAGGAAAGGGGAGGGTGTGGATTGGGAGCCAGGGCAGCCGCAGCAGCCATACAGGATGGGACTGTGGGGAGTGAGGGAGAGAAGCTCTCCTCCTATTGGGGGTGGAGACATAACAGAGGTGATCATGAAGACAAACAGGCTAGGGCCAGTGCTCTCACTCACCCTGAAGGACAGAGCTCTCCTCTGTCAATCAGGGGCACTTCCCCACAACTTCAGCAGAGAACAGTAACCATCAGTAAAGCACGCAGCCTTGTGTCTGGCACAACAATTTTGGTGGTAGAACCTCAACCAAAACGCCAACTCTGTGAAAGCCGAGAATTCGTTTTGTTCACATTTCTCTTCTCACCTAAAACCATGCCTGGCATAGCCAGGACCCAGTAAGTATTTGTTGAATGAATAATGAATAGAGCTACTGGCGTTTGTGTGTTTCGTTTTCGTTTTCTCTCTCTCTCTCCCCCTCTCCCTTCTAAATTTGTTGTCAGGGACGTGACACCACTCAGTCCTTATTTGGAAAGATTATTAGTGTTTCTCCGATTGTTCTCCGTGGACACCACCATCCTGTAGAGAATGCAGATTCCTGGGTCTGCTGAATCAAATTGGGAGGAATCTGGGAATTTATCAAGTTAAAAGACGCACCCCCCCCCTTCCCTTATTTGACAACACGTGAGTTGCAGCATCACAACAGTGGAATTTGAGGGTAGAAAATCCCTGCAACTCTCTTTCCAAACAAGGAATTGAAACCAAGAGAGAAGGGATCTGCCCGCAGTCTCCGGGCGGTTTAGGCTGAAGATGAGTCTGGATCTGGGTACAGTCCATCCCACCCTCGCCGACCCCCACGTTTACCCAACTCGCCAGCGGGGATCTGGAGCCTTCAGGGCGGGCCACCAGCTCGCGGGCCGCTTTCAACCTGGGGGACGGGGGTGGTGGGCGCCTAGCCATTGGTCGGGCGGCGGCGGGAGCCTCCCCATTGGCCGGGGCGGAGCCCCTCCGCCTCGGCCGGGGCGGCCTCCGGATTGGCCCCTCCCTCGGCTATAAGGTTGCGGCCGGAGGGGCCGTGGGAGCGCGCGGGAGCGCACGGCGGGGCGCGGCCGTCGCCGGGACGCTGCTCATCCAGGGACGAGACTGGGTGCCCATGGCGTTCGCACTGCTGCGCCCCGTCGGCGCGCACGTGCTGTACCCGGACGTGCGGCTGTTGAGCGAGGACGAGGAGAACCGGAGCGAGAGCGACGCCTCCGATCAGTCGTTCGGCTGCTGCGAGGGCCTGGAGGCGGCACGGCGCGGCCCGGGCCCCGGGGGCGGGCGGCGGGCGGCGGGCAGCGCGGGCCCGGTGGTGGTGGTGCGACAGCGGCAGGCGGCCAACGCGCGGGAGCGGGACCGCACGCAGAGCGTGAACACGGCCTTCACGGCGCTGCGCACGCTCATCCCCACCGAGCCGGTGGACCGCAAGCTGTCCAAGATCGAGACGCTGCGCCTGGCGTCCAGCTACATCGCACATCTGGCCAACGTGCTGCTGCTGGGCGACGCGGCCGACGACGGGCAGCCGTGCTTCCGAGCTGCCGGCAGTGCCAAGAGCGCGGTCTCCGCCGCCTCCGACGGCGGCCGCCAGCCACGCTCCATCTGCACCTTCTGCCTCAGCAACCAGCGCAAGGGGGTGAGTGCGCGCCGCGCTCCAGCACTGCGCCCGTGGGGTCAGGGAACTGGCCCCTTAGGTAGCAAGAGAGAGGCAGAGGCCCCAGTGAAGAGAGCGGGGAAGCAACACGGAGTCGTCGGGGGTGCGGCCCTCCAAGCCCAGGGTTTGGTGTGGAGCACAACAGCTCACAGTGTCCCCCCAAACACAGGGTGCAGAGAAGCCCGGCACTCAGGCGTGATTTAGAGGATGGAGATTGCTCCTCCAGGGACACTCCCTCCGACTAGAGGTGTGCTGGGAAGAGCGCGTGGGGAGATCATAACAAAGGCATCGTTTTTGAGCTCTACCTACGTAGGGGCACCTTCGTGGTCTTTCTTTTTACCTTCGCAGGACCACCATCAGGCAGGTAGCTTTGCGGGTTTCATCACTGATGAGGATCTGAGGCTCAGGGGTGCCCTCATCACCCAGCCCGGAAGCCAGAATGCAGGCTCCGGGTCTGCTGGGTGTGTGTGCCCTGAACTGCCCTTTTTGTTAAAGATTTGTCCTGCATCCTGAGACTGACCCAGGGGCAGGGGGCTAGAAGAAAAGGGGACGCACACCTCCAGTCAAGAGCCCGAGGTACCCAGCTCATGAGCAGTAAGCATGAATGAGGGGGTCCCCTGAGGATACCCACCCCCTAAAGGGATGGAGTATCCAGGAAAGGCACTGTTGAGTCATTGGGGCAGAGCTTGAGGTAGGCTTCCGTGGTCTGTCCTAGGTAAGGATGGGTACCAGGCTGGTAGGGACTGGGTAAGGGTGAGCAGAGGTCGCTGAGGGGCACTTGTGGCTGAAAGCTGATCCTCCCCCTGCATCAGCCCCAGGGAGCCTGCTTCACCCCTAGCCTTTCCCCTTCTGGCCTGGGCTTTTCTTAGCATTAGGAGTCTTGTCTGTGTGACAGCTTTGTATCCCAGCAGCTTCCATTTGCAGCTGCAGAAACTGAGGCTGAGAGAGTCCCTGACCAACCCATGGCCTTTTGGAAAGTGACAGGGTAGTGGGGGCACAGGGAACTCTGCTCGGAATTCTGTAATAACTTAAATGGGAAAAGAATTTGAAAAATGATCGTTGTTCAGTCGCTCAGTTATGTCCAACTCTTTTCGACCCAACGGACTGCAGTGTGCCAGGCTTCCTTGTCCTTCACCAACTCCCAGAGTTTGCTCAAGTTCATGTCCGTTGAGTTGGTGATGTCAACTGACCATCTCATCCTCTGTCATCCCCTTCTCCTAAAAAAGGATAGATACATGTATATATATAACTGAATCACTTTGCTGTACACCTGAAACTAACACAACATTGTTAATTAACTCTATTATAAAATAAAAATTTTTTTTAAAAAGCATGGGGGATTGGAGTCAGGCCTCTGGGTCCCCCAGTCTTTGGTTCTCAAAGCTGCCCCAGCTCCCCTCTTCACTCTGAGGAAACCCCTGTGTCCTAGCCTCAAACCACCCCCTTCCAGCTCATCAGACTCCCATCCTGGCCTCTCACCCTGATGGCTGCCTCCGTTTCCCTAAGTCAGTCTTGGTAGGCTCAGACTTGAACTCTCTCCAGGGTCCCTGTTACTCCCAGCTGTGGGCCCTTGTCTGTGCTCCAGGCTGGACTGAGAAGCTAGGGTGGGCCTACGGCAATCCAGCCTAGGCTGTGAAGGGCTGACTGGGCCCTCAGCAATATTCCCTGACTGCCTTTCACCCATTCACTCAGTTCAGCAAACCTCAGCTACCTGACAGCTGCTTTTTGTTGGCCCTGAGAACATTCCCAGAAAAGCAGGTTGTAGGTGCCAGTGTACTGCAGTCGGGAACTCCCAGTGTGGCATCAGGGCAGGGCCTGGAGGTGAAAAGAGGGATGCTGTGGTCTGGTGGGGGTGCACAGAGGGACTGTCAGGGCCAGAGGAAGCCCCTAGCTCAGGGGCTAAGTCCCTGACGATGCTGGAGGATGGAGGCAGGCAGGTTGAAGGGTAGGGGAAGGTGTTCTAGGAGCAAGGCACAGCGAGAGCTGGGGTCAGAAACCATGACCTAAAGAAGAGAAGACCTTGAAAGTGGCAACACACAAAGGGGAGGCGAAGACAGGCCAGTGACAGCAGTGTCGGCAGTCTTGATGAGCACTGATCTCTCGTGCTAACCGCCCTCCATGTGTTACCATTAAAATCCCCCAGCAGGGACTTCCTTGGAGGTCCAGTGGTTAAGATTCTGAGTTTTCAATGCAGGAAACAGGTTCCATCCCTGGTCGGGGAACTAAGATCCCACATGTTGCATGGTGCAGAAAAGAAAAAATAAAAAGATAAAAACCCCCAATAGCTGGGGAAGAAGGTGCTCTGGTTATCCCTACCTGTTTAAAAATGGCATCACTGGTTCAGAGACATTGCCAATGAAGAAGCCAGGATTCAAACTCAGGCCTGCTCAATTGGGAAATAGGAAAGGTTAGTGTGGGAAGGCCTGGTAACAGCAGGCCTGGGGGATAGGGTGTGTCCATCATGTGCCCTCCCACACAGCAGGTAGCCTGGGGGCTTCTCTGCTGGTCTCACGGCCTCGCCTGGATCTGGCTCCTTCCCTGGGATCTGTCTACAGGACCTAGAACCCAGCCAAATTTGGCTGCAGAAGCCATGCTCTCGAGTCCACAGACTCCTCTGGGAGTAGGCAGAAGGGGCGATCCTGGCCGGCTCTGGCTCCTCAAAAACTTGAGGACTCAACTGGAAGAAAACTGGCTGTCTTGGAGAGCCCATGGGAGCCTTCCAGAGAGCTCTAAAGCCCTGGACCCTATCCCTTCACTCCGTGCTGCCACCTTGCCTCAAGCCGGCTGGTCAGGGGTTGGGGTCACCATGGAGATAGCTCCCTGCAGCATCTTGTTTAAGGAGGGGTTAGGTGTGGCCCTCTGTGGTAGAAATACCAAGGGGAGGTAGGGGGTTCTTGTCTCTGCCCTGTTTTCCCTTTTGTCACCTGAGGGTAGGGGTCACATCAGATCATCTTGTAAAGCCTTCCCCACTTGGGGTACCAGCCCAGGAGTCGTGGGGCAAGGAGATGCCATCATCAGGTGATACTGATGCTATTACTTGTGAATGTTCGTTGAACACTCTATGTTCCTGACTCTGCTAAGGGCTTTACCTGTGTTAATGTGTATAATCCTCATGGTAACTACACGTCGGGAAACCAAGGCTCCATTAGCTGAAGTCACTTGCCCAAGGTCTGACAGGTAGTCCAAGATAGAGCTGGGGTTGAAGCCCAGATCTGCTTTGCTCTACTGCTACTGCTACTGCTAAGTCGCTTCAGTCGTGTCCGACTCTGTGCGACCCCATAGAAGGAAGCCCACCAGGCTCCCCCGTCCCTGGGATTCTCCAGGCAAGAACAGTGGAGTGGGTTGCCATTTCCTTCCCCAATGCATGAAAGTGAAAAATGAAAGTGAAGTCGCTCAGTCGTGTCCGACTGTTAGCGACCCCATGGACTGGAGCCTGCCAGGATCCTCCGTCCATGGGATTTTCCAGGCAAAAGTACTGGGGTGGGGTGCCATCGCCTTCCCCACCTACTAACTACAGTCCTTCCCAGAGCCCTTGGCACTCAGGGGCAAAGGGACAAAGAATCTGGGGCCTAGTCAAGGCCCCTTCTAAATGTGTTTGGCAGTTTACAAGCCTCTTTCACAGCTGCACCTGCGTTTGATTTCACCGCTGCGGGGGCAAGTAGAATCATTTTGTCCCCATTTCATAGATGAAGAGAGTGAGGTTCAGGGAGGTGAATAGTCTCAGCATTCTCAGGGGAATGCCAGTCTCATGATGACTGCCAAATGTGGGGTAGAGGTGGCTCTCCTGACCCTGAAAAGGTGGGAAGCTGGTTTTCTATCCTCCAACCTCAACCCGACCCCCACCCCCACCTCCATCCGCCCTTCTCAGCCACTGCTGCCAGAGTTTGTCTGAGAAGCCTAAGCCCCAGGCTCTGCTGGGACTGTGGCCTCAGCCCTCAAAATAGCCTTGCCTGTGAATGAACATGCTGTCCCTGGGCCCAGAGAGCCTCAAGGGAGGCTGGGCTCGCATCTGGATGGATCTGCCCCAACCTGGGCCCAGGAGTGGAGGGGGGCAGGGGGCAGAGCTCCCAGATGGTCAGCTACTTCTCTAGATGGCTGAGAAAAAGGCTGGTCCCTTCATCCCCTAGTCAGGCTCAGGAAAGAGTGTTTACAGTGGGATTTCAGACCCCACCATGTCCTGGAAACCAGACAGACTGTGGACAACATGGATTTTCTAGCCCAGCCCTTCTTACCAACTGGCTGGGTGCCTCTGAGCCATTCATGCAATGCTGGAGGACGCAAAAGAGGGGGTGCTCTGATGTCTGTGACTTTGCTGGCTTACAGTGAGGCTTAAACCCTGGTGTCAGACTTCAGAATAGCGGGGAGAGACTGTCCCTGCCGCATGAGGGAAACAGGTGGCCTCTACCATTAGCTCGTCTTCCAGTGGACACCCCTGATCCAAGCAGCATTGGTTGGTAACTGCTCCATGCCAGTTCCCAGGCTGGAACTGGGGCTACAGAGTGAAGGACTTTCCCCAGCCACCTGACTGAGTTCCCAGCCTGATGGGAGAACAGAGAGATCCCATATTGCCCTTCTGGGTTTCATCCTGGCCCCAGAAAGGCAAGGAGTGCCAGGCAATTGCAGGAACAGAGAAATCTTCCTAGGACAGGACCAGAATGCATATTCCTGGGAACACCTTGAATGAAGGGAGGGAGGCCAGAATTCTAGAATCTACTTTTGAGGCTGATGAGGAGGCCACTGAGTCACCAGGCGGGCAGTAGGAGAACCACTGTGGAATGTGTTATGCCCTTGAGTGTAAAATTGTATGACTTGACCTGTATTGGATTTTTTTAAGCAACAGATCACATGGGGAAGAAATGAAAAAGGTAAAAAAGTATATAGAGTTTTTTAAAAAGCCTCCCTCCCATCCTGTCTCCTCCTCATCACATTCTTCTTCTCTGAGTAAACCATTAGCAGTTTCCCATGTGCCCTTCTCTCTGGACATCTCAGCACACAGGAGCACGCACTCAGTCCTTGGTCTTGTCTTTAAACGATGTTATTGCAGCATCATCCCCTGTTAGTCCATATAGTGTCTTCTGCGTTCTGCTTCATGAACTTGATTGTGTGGCTAACTGATGTGTTTATCAAGTCCCCTATTGCTGGTCACAGAGATTAGTTCCAGTGTTCAAGGAGACCCAGTTGAACCCCCTAATACCTCTTTTTCCCCTTCCCACAGGGAAGCCGTCGTGACCTGGGGGGCACCTGCTTGAAAGTGAGGGGGGTAGCCCCACTTCGAGTGCCACGGAGATGAGCCTGGATCCCTGTTTCATTTGCTCCAAGCAGGACCCTGAGAAGAAGGCCAGAGGCCAGCCACTGGGTGAAAAGGGGAGAAGACCCCAGGAGCCAAACCTGGGTCCCTTTTTTGTGTAGGGACCAGAGGACAATGACCTGGGCCCATGACCCTCAGAGCAGGCCCCCGGACATCTCCGCCCCACCCTGGAGAGCCGTGAGGACCCGTCCAGCCGGCCCCAGCCCTGGCTGGTCAGAGACAAGGCAGATCTTTTGGAAAAACATAGACTTTTGGTGACAGAGGATGTGTGCGTGTCTATGGATGAGTGTGGGTATATGTGTGAGAGAGAGAATTGATGGGTTTAAAATAAAAGGTATTTTTAAGTAAAAGATGTTCCCAGCTGCAGAAGGGAGGGGCCTGGGGACATCAGAGGTCAGAGGTTGCCCTTCTCCTGGACCTTGGAAGAGACACAGGTGTCACAGGGGCCGCCCCGTGCCCTGGAGGGAGTGGGGTTGAAGGAAGATAGGGATCTCCCTCTCCAGAAAGCGAGATAACCAGTCTTTCATCGCTGTCTTCTTCAACAACTCTTGGGTATCTGGTGTGGTTGGTAAAAGAAAAATCTTAATTTTATTTATTTTTGAGTGAGGAATGTATTCATCCACGTGGTTCAAAAGGTACAGAGGGGTATGTGGTTAAAAAAAAGTTTCCCTCCCTCCTGTCCTCCAGCCACAGTTTTCCCACTGCAGACAGGCTCAGCCACTAGTTTTGTGTGACTTCTCTATTCCGTGTGAATAACCAAGCAAATGCAGAAATACTCATGTATGTTTTCTTCCACCCTTTATACAGACAGTAACCCCTTGTTACCTTCTTTCTTCTCCATGCATTTTTTTTTTCCTCTTAATCTAGTTTGGCTGTTATCCCAAGTCAGTACATAAAGGTAAAGGGTTCTCTTCATTTCTGTAGTAGCTGTTTGTTCCATCTTATGAACATACCATACTTTAATCCATCTCTTATCCATGTCTTTACAAAGTTGGGAAGGCATGTGGTTTTCCACATGTGCAAATGAGTGTGTGCTAACAGGGGGTACTCTTACCCCTGTTGTAACTGAGATGATTTGAAGAAATAATGACACCCAAAGGCGCGTGGCTGGTGCATGGCAGGTTAATGATGTGAGGTCTGTCCACCTGTAAAGCCCAAAGTGAGCTCCTTCCCCTGCCCTGGAGATGCCCCAGTCAGGGTGCCAGCCCCTGTGACCCTTGTTATCCTCCCAGCAGCCCTGGGATGTGATGTTTCCCCATCTCACAGGTCCAGCGGAGAGGGCGATGGGAATGGCTGGTCAGTGGAGCCATTCTTGGCTCTCTCTGTGGGGCTGTGTCCCTGTGGGTCCAGGATCAGAGAAGCTGGGGAAGCTGGAGGCAGGGAACAAGGAGAGGGGCCAGGAGAGATGGCAGAGCCAGGCAGCCACCCTTTCCTCCAGGTACTCTCGTATGCCTATTTTTAAATTTATTTTTTTTTAACAGACACTTTCTACCAGCTGAAGCCTGGCTCCAGATTCTATGCTGTACCCACTCTGTCACACCCTGTATTTGGCCCTCAGTCAGAGCCTGAAATGGGGCTGCCCATTTTGCAGATGAGCAAACAGTCCCCCTTCGGGAGCTAATTAGGAAAGCACACTGTATATCCCGCACCTACCCAGGTCCAGGCAGCCCCTGGCAAAGCCACGGGAAAAGGACTGTGACCTTGTCAATGGCAGGAAACCTGGAAGTGAGGACAGAGCAGATAGTTGGATGCTCTGGGCTGGCGGCCCACTTCTGCCACCAGATTTGCTGGGTGACCCCAGAGAAGGTGCGTGACCCCTCCCAGTCTCCCTAGTCTAATCCGTAACCAGCGAGAACAGCTGAGACAGAATAATAATTATTTGTTTTGCCTTGTTAAATAGTTTTTAGTATGCCATTTACGCACTGGGTAAACAAGGCCAGTTGTATCCAGTAGATGCAGTGAAAAGTATGTACCTCCCTCAGGCTCCTCCCCAAAGGCAACTGCTGTTAGCAGTTTCCTGTGTGTCCTTCCAGAAATGCTCTCTACTGATTACTGGTTCTGAAAAAGTATTTATAGATGTCTCTGCTTATGTACTCATTGTATATATGTATATATATAAAATACTGCAGGATCTTAGAAATATCACCCATCCCAAAGACAACCACTGTTAACACTATAATAATCCTGCAAAGTTTTTGTAAAACACATATGCCTAAATAATCATTTACAACATACTAAGTTAAAACTTTTATCAAAGTGTAACATAAGTGCAGGACGGTTCATGTGCCATTAAGTATACTTTCACAGGCTGAGCACACCTGCACACCCAGCATGCAGACCAAAAAATGCGATTAGCATCATCCTAGGAGCCGCTCACGCACACCTCCTCATACTGGGTTGCTTCCATCGTATTCCTCTTGAAATAGACAATGCACATACAGAGCTCACACTTAAGAAGACATAGAATAAACTGACAACAAGTCTCCTCTCCCAGCCACTCACTTCTGGTTCTCAGGCAATTCTGTTAACCAGAGCTTAAGGATTCTTGTAGAAATAGTCTTTGTAGATACAGGCATATCACATGTATCTTGTTTTTCCACGTGAGAGGTGACATTTCACACACTGATCTGCACTTGCTTTTTTTTCCCCCTAAACAATACATCTTGGAGACACTTCAGTGTTGAAAGAGCTGCTTCATGCTTTTTTGCTGCCTCATGCTTTTTTGCAGCTGCATAGTGCTCCATTCTGCACGTTTTGTTGCTTGTTGTCTTCCCTGGGCCTCATTCCTGGTAATGGATAGTTAACATCTTGGGGCCCATGTAAGCTACAAGGCCAGCACAACACACCTGACTTGGGAGAGGCACAGCTGTGGACCAGTATCTCTGGGAGCCACTTGCCAAACATCCCTGCCCCCAACACACACGCTTTCTGCCTTTAGGATGGGACAACCCAGCCATTCCATCTTGCCTGAGTAAGGGCTTACTCAGGGCTAGAGGAGTTAAAGGAGTTCAGGGAGGAGAAACCCAGGGCTGAGGCAGGTGGGATGAGCAACTTCATCCAGGCCACCTGGGACCCTGAAGGGGAGGCCTAAATATCAGTTCGCACCCTCCACCCAAACCTTCTTAGCCACAAGGAGCATCAGCACAAGAAGGATCTCAGAGTGCATCATTTCATCATGAGAAGTTGAGCCCATACAGATGAAGCAACCTGCCCGAGATCCCCTAGCTAGTCCCTGGCTCTGCTGAGCCACTAGGAGCCCAAGTCTTCCTGCCTACCATTCAGGACTCTCTTCTCTAATTCCACAGTTGCAAGTTGGAAAGCCTCAGAGGCCACACCCGGCAGTGGAGAAACAGAGAGGGACAGCAAAGGGCCAGAGTTGCACAGCTTTTAGAGCTGAGAATGCAGATGCCCTCTGTCTAGCTCAGGGCTCCTCCACCACTTTTAGTTCCCTTCAGTGGCCCAGACCACTTCCATTTTATGATGCTATTAGATTAAAAAAAAATAAACACACTACAGAATAGAATCCCCAAAACTAGCATATTCAGCAAGTCAACTTATTAAGCAATCATATACAATCACAAGAATGATGAATTATCATGAGAACTTAGAACATTTACAAAATCTTCAGTCTATAGGACACACATGTAAGGTTGAACATCTTTGTTCAACCTGTCTGCATCTCTTGCTGTTGTATATTTTACATCCTATGGGCTTTATATCTAAAGTCTAGACAGGGACAGCAAAATGCCATGTGCCCCTGGGCTGGGTCCTGTCCTACCGGGGGTTGATGCTATAGAGGATGTTACTGGGCAGTTGACAAGACTGGAGTAAGAACAACAGGTTAAGGTATCATATCAATGTCACATTTGGGGCTTCCCAGGCGGCTTAGTGGTAACAAATTTGCTTGCCAGTGCAAGAGACACAGGAGAGTTGGATTTGACACCTGGGTTGGGGAGATCCCCTTGAGAAGGACACAGCAACCCACTCCTGTGCCTGGAAAATCCCACAGACATAGGAGCTTGGTGGGCTATAGTCTATGGGGTTACAGAGTCGGACACGACTTAGCAACTGAGCACACACACATACATCAACGTTACATTTACTGAATTTGCTAACAGTATGGTGATGTAAGAGGATATTCTGGTGCTTTAGAAACATACTCTGAAGTATTACAGAGTAGAAGAACATGATGTAAGTGACATACTATCAAATGGATTAGAAAAAAGTAACTGCAAGAGTGAGAGCAAGACAAAGCAAATGTGGCAAACTGTTAAAACTTGGTGAATCCAGGTAGAGGGTATATTGGAGTTCTGTGTACTCCTGTTACTTCTCTGCATGTTTGTAAATAACTCCAGAGCAAAAAGTTAAAACAGAGCTGAGATCTTGGCCCTCTAGGAGGTAAGGCCTGCCAATGGTCTCTTGGCCCGCTCTGACCTGCCCTGCTCCAGCTGCCCCAGCAGAGGACAGAAAAACCCCCAGTGACCCAGGCATTTCTGCCCATGACTCTCAGGCCCCTGTGCCCTTCAGGAGGCTAAGGTGGTCCCAACCCCAGAGGCTCCTGCCACCATGATTTATATCCCTGTGAGCTTCAGCAGCTGTGAGCACGGGTCCCGCCAGGCAGCCTGCTGGGGGGGCCCGGCGTTTGCTTACCAGCGTGTCTAATCCAGACCAGACTTGTAGGCCCCACGAGCCTGGGACTGGGCTCCCGGGGGACCAGGGTCAGAGGGTAGGCCACCAGGGCCTGGAAACCAAGGAGATCCTGAAGTTGAACTGGTTGGAAGACAGGAGACCTGGCTTGGTCTACCTTGGCCACTGTTCCTGTGTGACCTAGGGTGGGTGTCTGCCTCTCTCTGGGCCTTGGTTTTCCTCATTTTAGCATAGCCTGCATAAAGTAGACCAGAAGGGCTATATGGACTAGGACAGACTGGCCCTGCGGAGGGAAGACTGATAAGATTTAGGAGTTGGTGTTTTCTGAATGCCCAGATCCTCTAGACCTGGGAAAGTGCCTGACTTTTTCTAAGGTCCCCCTAGCTGTCAGGTCTTCGTCTATACACTTTACATAAGTTAATGTAACCTACCCAACAAGTTATGGCTCCATTTATAGATTCGGGAACTGAGGCACAGGGAACATACCCACCTTTACATGGCCCCTGGCAAGCAGGTGGATTTGAACCAGGTGTTCTGGCTGCAGAGCCTCACTGAACTCTCGCCACTGGCCCACACGGCCTCACCAGGTATGTGCTCAGTCCTGTAGGGGCCTGGACTGAACCTGAGCTTGCAGAACAAGATCTAAAAGGTCATTCTGGCCAGAGAGTAAGACAGATGTGGTGCCTGCTCTCATGGAGGCCAAGGTCTATCGGAAAAACAGGCTGTGAGCAAAGAGTAAAAATATGATGAATGCTTCCAAGGTCTGTGGGGGTGTGTGAATGAGAAAGAATGGAGGAAACAAAAAGATGATGCCTTGGAGGCAAGAAAAGACTTTGCCGAGTGTGCAAAGGTCCTGCAAAGTTGTTCAGGCCACCCCTGCGTGAGATGCAGTGCTTGGGGCTCTTGCAGGTCCCTGGACCTCTCCTGAACATAACCTGATAATCTCTGACACGTCTCCTCTGGGCACCCAGAGCTGCTCTGCAAAGTACTCAGAGCAAGGCGAGCCTCTGTGGACCGAGGAGAAAAGCGTGGGGGAGCTCATGGAGCACCAGGTCTGTGCCGGGCACGGTGTGAACCCATCATTTATCTACTTCCTCCAACCCCGAGAGGCAGGGACTGTTAGCATCCTCATGGTCACTCGGCCACTGAATGACAGGCCAGGATTTGGACCCAGGCATGAAGAGTGCCTGGAGAAGGGTGTGGCAACCCACCCCGGTGTTCTTGCCTGAAGGGTCCCGTGGACACCGGAGCCTGGTGGGCTACAGCCCATAGGATTACACAGAGTCAGACACAACTGAAGAGATAGCAAACACGCAGAGTGCAGAGCCACCCCTTCATCTTCCTCCTCTGCTGTCCATGCGCTCAGTGTCGAGGTTCCGAGGCAGGAGGCAATTCTCCAGGCCCCTGAGCTGGGCCAGAGCCCCTGCTCACAACGCCTCTGGCTTCCACCATCACACGGCAGCATCCCAGGGCTTCACACGGTGCCAGCACATAGTGGGTGCTTAGCAGAGACCTGCTGAAGGACCAAGAGGCTGGGCTTCCAGAACAAGCCAGAAAAGTTCATCCCTCCAAGTCTGGGTGTTCTCCCCTGCCCAGAGTCCAGCCCTCACTGAGGGAACCAGAGTCTCAGAATCAGAGTCTCATATCCACCCTGCAAGGCAGGTATAACCCATTTCACAGATGGAGACCATAAAGGAGCAGTGGCTGACCCGAGGTTACACAATGAGGAGCACAGTGAGACCTCAAACCCAGCTCTGCAGTTCATCCCATCTGTAGAAACCCACGCCTGGAAGCTCAGAAGATACTGGCAACAGGCCTTTAGCCAGAGAGGAGAGAGGGATGGGCCCAGAGCTTAGGAAGAGAGGAGGCGCTGACCAGCTGGGAACTCCGTGGGAACGAATCTTGCCCCCAACCCCACCCCACCCCAGTGCATCCCCCCAGGCAGCAGCCAGGGCAGCGGGAGGAAGGGGTCAGGGAGATGGGTCTCAGATTCCCAAGGAGCACGCCCCCTCCTGTCCCCTGTGGGGTGGTTTTGAAGCCACCCAGTCGGCTCTGGGCCTGTCTGCAGCTCACCCAGGCTTCTCTCTCCTTCGAAGAAGCCTCCCCCTCCTCCCCACCCCTCACCTACCTTCCCCTGCCTCCCTCTCTCCTCTCAGCCCAGGCCCACCACCTCCCCCACCCCAGGCTCTCAGAAAGCCCTGGAAAGGCTGCTTTCTTTGAGACAGGAAGGTGTCCTCAAGTCTCAGGAAGGAAAAACAGTCAAGCTGAACCCACCAAGACCGTCTCCAAGGGGCCGGGGCTGGCGCGAGGCCAGGACTGACATCACCTGGGAACTGCCACGGCCCGCAGCTGCAACACGCCTCCTGGGGGGACGAGCTTTGGCTATTTAAAAAAATAATAATAATAAAAATAAAAAAAACATTTCCAGTCTGATGTTTTCAAATGTGCTTTTTATAGTGGGCCCTGGGGCGTGGGTGTTTTGGTGTCCACCCGCCCCCCTCCGCTTTTTCCTCACGTCCTGACTTTCACACTACACAATGCAGTCTTTGACCAATTCCAGCTAATTCCCGGGGATGCTGGGTGGGACCTCCTTCCAGTCTCTGATCCCCTCAGATTATCTTTTATGTATCTGAATACACTTAATTTTAACTTTCAAAATATGTATCAATAATGCATGCCAACAGGGACTTCCCCGATTGTCCGGTTGTTAAATGGTGAAGGTGAATGTCTCTGCATTCACCTTCCAATGCAGAGAATGCTGGTGAAAGATCTAAGATCCTGTAAGCCTCATGCCAAAAGACCAAAACATAAAAAATAGAAGCAATATTGTAATAAATTCAATAAAGAGTTTTTAAATGGTCCATGTCAATAATAAAAAAATAGTAATAATATTTGCCTATGTTACCAAATTCAAAAGTTGCCTGAGAGCATGAGATGAAATAAGTCTTTCCACCACTGCCTATCACCTCCTGTCTGCCCATTGCAGCAATTCCTCTTTTATTTTATTCAACAAAATCTCCTCTAGTACTTATTATGTGCGAGGCACTTTTCTAAACAATTATCTAGTATTAACTCATTTAATCTTTATAAAAATTATATGAAGTAGGGTTTCCATTGTCTATATTATTGTGAATATTGCCAAAGATATTCTATGCATATAGAAACAAATCTAGATCTGTAATCTTACCCTCAACTCCCTTTCTAAAAACAGAAGCTTATTATACACCCTCATCTGCACTTGCCTTCATTTACTTAAAAATGTATCTTAGAATTTCAGATCAGTGCTGAAAGAGATTCCTCATTCATCTTTACAGCTGCATGGTATTCTCTTCTATGGAAGAATTACCATAAAATAATTAATGTGTCCATTCTTGGTAAACATTGAGGATATTTCAAATTTTTCTCTTATGAATAATGCTTCAATGAATTGCCCAAGTGATCCTTCCAAAGCATAACTTGGAACCCATCAGTCCAATATTCAAAAATTCTCCACCTTTCTCTTGTATGCAGAAGAACATCTTGAACATAATGGTTATCAAGAACCCCTCTGAGACTCTGATGACAGCAATCAGCCTGCTGTCTGAAAACAGCTCATGAACAACTGAGCTTCATATAAAGTTCAAAGACTCCCGGAAACCCCACCATGGGCCAATAATGCTATTAAAACCTCCCCTGGCTGTGTGATGTGCCCATGACTTTGAACTGGGCACTCTGAACTGTCAGCTCTGCTGCCAGCTTCGTTCCCATCTCCACTGCTTCTAAGTTTCAGAGCTATGGGGAAATTGCTTAATCTCACCAAGCCTCAGTTTTCCCATCTCTAAAATGGGACTAATTATAGTAGGTTCCTCCTAAGACTGTGAAAAAGAAATTAGATCCAGACTCTAAAATATTTAGCTTGGCACGCAGCACATCCTTAAACCAAGTTAGCTATTGTTGTTTCTGCAAGATACATTCCAAACTCGCTCATTTATTCAACAAATATTTATTGAGAACATACTATGGGCAGAGAACTAGGGGGTTACAGGAGGTGAGGAGAGGTAGAGGTTTGGAAAAAATCAAACCAAACCAAGCAGCCATGAGTGACAGGGTCCTCTGGACTGCTGGTGGAAGAGGCGGGGGAACACAGAAGAGGAGGCAGTTAAGGTGGCCTGGGGTGGGGGTAGTCACGGAAGTCCCTTCAGAGAGTGGTGCTGGGTTGACTCTTAAAGGATCATGGGGGAGATTCTCTAGGTAAAAAGGGACCTGTGTAGAGGAGAGGGTACATGCACCAGCCTTGAGGAGAGAGCCTGAGGCAGCAGGGGAACCCCCTGGAAGGCTCAGAATGGCCAAGGTGTGGGGAGTGAACGTGAGGGGAAAAGAGACTGGAGAGCTGGACAGGGCTGGACTGGAAAGTGGGAAGACGCAGCTCTCATCTAGGGAGGACTGGTCACAGGTGCAGGTAGAAAAAGCCTCCAGTAGACATGGTGGAGGCCCTATTAGCAGGAGGCCTGAAGGCTGGTTGGAGGCTGCTTGTGTCATCCGTGTTAAAAAACAATAAATTAGGTAGTGATCATGAGGGTAGGCAGAAGAGTGCAGCAGCCCACGAGAGATATTCAGAAAGCAGAGGTGAGATAACTGGCCTGATTAAGAGACAGTGCTGGAGAGAGGGGGAAAGTTGAATAGAAAGGGCCAACTCCTGCCCCTTCTCCTGCCCACACTTGTAAGGGTTCCCATCACTCTTACAACCAAATCCAAAGTTCTCTCCCTGTGCACCAGCTTCTGCCCCCCATGTGGCCTCATCTTCCTCCTTCCCTGTCCACCTTGCTCTCTGCCTTCCCCCCTTGCCCTCTCGGCCCCAGGCACATGAGCTTGCTAGCAATTTTTACAACACACCAGGCGCACTCCAGCCTCCTGGTTTTTGTTTGTGCAGTTCCCTCTGCCTAGACTGCTCTTCCTCCATGTATCCTCAAGGCTCACTAATTCCTGCTTTTCATATCTTTGCTCAAATGTCACCTCCTCAAGGAGGTCTGCCTTGACTACTATCACTACAATAGCGCTCCTCCACCCATCTATTTTTTTAATTCTGATAAAATAGACATAACATAAATTTCACCATTTTAACCATTTTGCATGTACAATTCAGTGACATTAAGTACTTTCACCATGTACACCATCACTGCCATCTGTTTTCACAACATTTCATAATCCCAAACAGCTCTCCACCAATCTTCATTCACTTTGTTTGTCCTAGTTTTTCTCTGTAAGTTATTACTACCTGACATTATGATACTTATCAATTTATCATGTTTATTGTCAGTCTGTGTAGAATGGAAGCTACAAGATAGCATGGCCTTTGGCTGTGTTGTTCACTGTTGCCTCACCAGCCCTTCAACAGTACCTGGCATGTAGATGTTGTTCACTTGGTAAGTTGTGTCTGACTCTTTGCAACTCCATGGACTGCAGCATGCCAGGCTTCCCTGTCCTTCACCATCTCCCAGACTTTGCTCAAACTCATGTCCATTGAGTCGATGATGCCACCCAACCATCTCATCCTCTGTCATCCCCTCCTCCTCCTGCCCTCAGTCTTTCCCAGCATTAGGGTCTTTTCCAGTGAATCAGTTCTTTGCGTTTGATGGCCAAAGTACTGGAGCTTCAGCTTCAGCATCAGTCCTTCCAGTGAATAGTCAGGGTTTATTTCGTTTAGGATTGACTGGTTTGATCTCCTTGCTGTTTAAGGGACTCTCAAGAGTCTTCTCCAGCACCACAGTTCAAAAGCACCAGTTCTTCAGTGCTCAGTATTCTCTATGGTCCAACTCTCACAACCGTACATGGCACATAAGAGGTGCTCATTAAATGGTTTATTGATGCTTTTGAAGTTTGATGTGGTGTTTGAAGGGCTGATGCTAAAGCTGAGGCTCCAATACTTTGGTCACCTGATGTGAAGAGCTGACTCATTAGAAAAGACCCTGATGCTGGGAAGTATTGAGGACAAGAGGAGAAGGGGATGACAGACGCGACAGTTAGATGGCATCAATGACTCAGTGGACATGAGTTTGAGCAAACTCCGGGAGATGCTGAAGGACAGGGAACCCTGGCATGCTGCAGTCCATGGGGTCACAAAAAGTCAGATGCAACTGAGTAGCTGAACAACAACAAAATGGTGTGGGTAAATTAACTTCTCTTCCAGAGAAGGAATATACAGGCAGAGAAGTAGACAATTTCTGTAAAATTCGACAACATTCTTTCTTGTCAGCCCCTCTCCCACCACTTCTCTAGCCCCTCTCCTCTCTCCAGCCACAATGGCTATGTGGTCCCAGCACTGTTCTACTACCTGAGCTGCTCCCCTTACTGGAAAGACCGTTCCTTCCTCGTGCATCAAAATCCTCTTCCGTTTTTCAAAACCCTGTTCAATCCCACCTCCACAAGAAAGGATTCCAGACAAATTTTCATTACTCCAACCTCTCTCCCTTTCTAACCTAATCCTATGACCGTCTCTGAAGTGGGTGTACGGTTTGCCTGACCTGAGCTACAAAACCAAGAATGGGAGGAGGGGTGGTTTTCCCAACAGAAATGGCTATTGGGGCAGGCAAAAGTCCCAGATATCAGTAGGGATGGATGTAACAGCTATGTCTCTGTTGGAGCACTGGCCACACTGCCACCAGGAACTTAAGTTATTTTTGCCTTCCCCTTGAATCTGTGAGTGCCCTTGGGGCAAGGTCTCAGCCCAGGGTCTAGCACATGGACTCTGCTTGAGGGACACCACTGTGCTTCCCTCCTCTCCTTCGCAACCCAAGCCCTCTTTACATTCAGTCTGTGTCTCGGCCATCTTTGGAAATACCCCGACCCTGGCTAGCGCAGTGGCTGTGAGAGTATACATGGTTCCTGACCGCTGCCCTATCCCTCTGGCACAGCATATCCCCACCACAAGGGGATCAGGAGGTCCAAGTCTCAGGCCATGTCATCTATGTGACTTTAGAAAAGTCCTTTCCCCTTGCCAAGCCTCAGAGGTCCTTTCTGTTCCACAGGGGCTGGCAAGGCATTTGACCTAAGAGGCATTTCCTCCCTTTCAGCTCATCATGTCCCTCTTTTCAATTTTTTCCATGTCTGGGTACCACCTGTGCCATCAGTTACATAATATTTTTTTCTTTAAATGAACCCTCTTTTAAAAACATAAATATATTCATTTAAAAAGGGAACTTTCGATCCCTCCATAAATGGAAAACCAGTATCTCATGCCATAAATAGAAGGTAACCATAAAAATAAGTACAATGAAAACAAAACAATGTCATTAAATTCTTGCCAGATCCAGCTGCCTGCTGAAGGCTCAGAGGTGGAGGCCTGCTCTCTGTTAAAAAGGGAAGTAAGTGTTAAGAGAGGTGTTAAAAACACGCCAGCATTCAACAGAGACTTTCTCCTCAACAACAAGTTGAAGGAAAACTGGAAAGGGAGGAAAATTCCACTCTGGGCTCAGCTGTTCTTAGGTTGGGAGTGGCTCCACCTGGCAGCAGCTCAGGTGGGACCTGTCCCACTCCGCCCACTCTTAGGAAGCCGTTTTTCCTGTGAAGGGGCCTTGCCTCCCCTGCACACAGGCCAGGGTGGAGAGGGTCAGAGCCCCAGCCAGGATGGAGCTTGAGTTCAGAGCTCTGGTTCTTGTACATAGACAGAGGAGTCTCCACCTGTTCATTCCCAGCTACTCTCACCAAGCATGGCCTGGGGGTCAAGGATGTAGTTTTCATTGTATAAATTTGAATGAAGAAACTCTGGAAATATCAGAAATGAATAAAAGTGGTGGGAAGGAGACAGACTGGGAATGAGACTCTTCACAGGATCCCTTTTTATACTTTTTGAACTATGTGACTATATCACCCACTCAGATTTTAACAAATATTTATTAGGCCCTGTTATGTAAGCAGACTTTGTGTTAGGCTCTGAGTTCATTCATTCATTCATTCATTCACTCTTTTATAACTGCACTTCTGCCACTGGTCCCTTTGCTATTCCTCAGATAAACCAAACTCTTCTACCCTGTGGTCTTAGCACATCCTGTCCACTCTGCTTGGGAAGCTAGCTTCTTCTCATTCTTCAGGCTTCATCTTAGGAAGCCCTTGTAAAACTGCATTATTTAAAGCAGAGATTAGCAAACAATGGCCCATATCCCAAATCTGGCCCCCCATTTGTTTTTATAAATGAAGTTTTATTGGAACACAGCCATATACATTTATTTACATATTGTTTATGGTTGCTTTCCCATTATAATTCAGAGCTAAGAACTGTGACAGAGACTAGATGTGCCTCAGAGCCTAAATATTTACTGTTTGGTCCCTTACAGAAAAAGGTTTGCTGACTCCTTATCTAAAGTAATCTTTCCCCTCTTCCCAAGTTTTATTTTTCTTTTTAATTAAAGTATAGTTGATTTATAATGTTGTGTTAATTTAAAAGGAACTCAGTTGTACATTGTGCACATTCATTTTCATATTCTTTTCCATTATGGTTTATCACAGGATATTGAATATAGTTTCCTGTGCTCTACAGTAGGACCTTGTTGTCCCCAGTTCATCTTGATTGTGTTACTGCATTGATTTATTTCACACACTTAGAACAGTGTATAATTATCCTGATTGTTTGGCATGTGTGAGTGTATATAACTGTTAGTTGTCTCAAAGAAAATTTAGAGACAAAAGCAGTTACAAAGCAAACAAAAATGTACCTGAAAAGAAGTTTTACAAGAGGGTCCAAGTTTTAGAATGATAAATCACTGAATAAAAAATATAACAGAGGGGCTTTCCTGGTGGCTCAGTGGTAAAGAATCTGCCTGTCAATGCGGGAGACGTGGGTTCAATCCCTAGTCTGGAAAGAGTCTCACATGGCATGGGACAACAAAAGCCTGTGCCACAACTACTGAGTCTATGCTCCAGACCCGGGAGTCACAACTGCTGAAGCCTGAACACTCTAGAGCCTGTGCTCCACAGCTAGAGAAGCAGCTGCACCAAGACGCCCTTGCACCACAACTAGAGAGCAGCACCCACTCTCCACAACTAGAGAAAAGCCTGTGCAGCAACAAAGACCACAGATACACACGACAGATATTTGTATAAACAAAATAAAAATGCAACAGATACGTCAAGGGAAAAAAATTACCAAGGATGAGTCTCTCCAAGTTGGAGAAGGCAATGGCACCCCACTCCAGTATTCTTGCCTGGAAAATCCCACGGACGGAGGAGCCTGGTAGGCTGCAGTCCATGGGGTCGCTGAGGGTCGGACACGACTGAGCGACTTCACTTTCACTTTTCACTTTCATGCATTAGAGAAGGAAATGGCAACCCACTCCAGTGTTCTTGCCTGGAGAATCCCAGGGATGGGGGAGCCTGGTGGGCTGCTATCTATGGGGTCACACAGAGTCGGACACGACTGAACTGACTTAGCAGCAGCAGCAGCAGTCTCTCCAAGTTAGAAAAAATTATTTTCTCACCTGATTATTATATCTGCAAAGGTAATCACTTATTTTTGGACATAGTTTTGCAGAAGTAAGAAATAAAGTTGTTTTTGTTAGAGAGGTGGAAATTCACAGGAAAGCTTCAAGGCTTTGCTTGTTTGGGGATTTAGAACTAGACAGAAGAGCCCTGGTTTTTCTTCAGCTATAAAGTGCTTTTATAATCTGATCTGACTATTAGACAAAAATGGCAGAGACTTGGTTTGGCTTCCCAAAACTTTCTGTTCCCTAGCCCACTGCCCCACTGTAAGAACTTAAGGGAAGATTTAACATTCTTCTCCCTGAGGGAGATATTGTGTCTGTATGGTTTACCTCTGTATTACCAGTACCAGTACCTATGAGATTTGACTCATATTAAGGAAAATTGTAAACGACTTCCAAGTGGCAAAATGCAAAACAAAACAAGAACCACAAAGATCACAGTCTGTCCTATAGAATCTTGTCCCTAGTCTTCGCCTCATTTTGGGTTAACTGATTCTATGGTGAGTGAAAGTGAAAGTCGCTCAGTCCTGTCCAACTCTTTGCGACCCCATGGGCTATACAGTCCATGGAATTCTCCAGACCAGAATACTGGAGTGGGCAGCCTTTCCTTTCTCCAGGGGATCTTCCCAACCCAGGAATAGAACCCAGGTCTCCCGCATTGTAGGTGGATTCTTTACCAGCTGAGTCACCAGGGAAGCCCCCTTTCCTTTTCTTTGAGCTATGGCGCATCTCCGTGTAAGTTGTAACAAGACTGGTAGTGACACAAATAATTCTTGCTCATAGGGAAACAAGTAAGTTTTATCTGCTGGAGGTATAATCAATTCCCCCACCCCCCTCCCCATCCCTCTTGGAAGAAAATAGTTTTGCATCTTAACAAATTAATTTCAGCATATATATGCTTTGGCTTCTCCTTTGATCTAGTTTTTAACACCTTACTGTTTCTCTCATTAGTTAATCATTTAAATAAAAACTTTGACACATGCTCATTTTATGTTTGAACAAGGAGCATGATTTTTCTTTTGAAAAAATTATTTTTAATATATATAAGCTCCCTTGTTAAATATTTGTATAATGAATGCTGGAATGAAATGTGATTATGCTCTCATAGCGTTCTGTACTTGCTGTTTAGCCACTAAGTCATGTTCGACTCTTTTGCAACCCCATGGACTGCAGCTTGCCAGCCTCCTCTGTCCATGGCAAGAAAACCCGAGTGGGTTACCATTTCCTTCTCCAGGGGATCTTCCCAACCAGTGATCGAACCCATGTCTCCTGCATTGGCAGAAGGATTCTTTACCACTGAGCCACCGGGGAAGCCACCGTACTGATTTAATAATTTAATTAACTTTGAAGCACTGATTTAGTAATTTACTAATTGTAGTTATTTGTGTATTCATTTGTGTATTATCTGTCTCTCCTCACTGTACATTCCATGGGGCAAGGGCTTCAACTTGTTCACCACTGTTCCCCAGAGACTAGCAGAGTGGCTAGCACTGACAGAGTAGATGATTATATACACGTATATACATATGCGTGTATCTGTGTATATGTATATATACACTTGTATATGAGATAGATAGATAGATAGAATGGGGTTATGTGCTTCCCAGTTTAGAATAGACCTGGAGTCTTTAAAGCTCCCAGTACAAGATGGAAATCCTTCCAAATTTCTGAGATAAACTGAATAAATAAAACGGGAAAGGAAGGAAGGATAGGAGGGAGGGACAGCAGGAGGGAGGTAAGGAGGGAGGGAGGAAACCAGTGCTGGTTGTCTGATAGGAACAGGACAGGCTAGTGGCATTCAAGATGCACCTCATGCCCCCCCACTTAAATTCAGGCACCATCTGGCCTCAGATAAGGTAGCAGAAGCCAAAATGCTCTGTGGACTGCTGAGTATGTTATTGCAGAAGAGCTGTGATTACTGCACAGTCCCTTCTGCCCCCAACTGTCTCCTCCTTCCAAGATCTTCACCCAATCCAGTCCTCCCGTAAGTCACCTTCCTGAGTCCCTCCACTATTGCTGGCTTCCTCCCAGATGCCCAGCCTGAACTGTAGTCCTCTCCATTTGATCATCAGCAGGCAAAAGCCCTCTAACCCACTTGTTCTGATTCCATCATATCATCTAAACTCTATCCAAGGTCTGAGAGACCTTCCTTAAGTCTGAGCTAGAAGCTGCCAGGGATATTAGGGTGATGTAACATAGCCTCCTGTCTCTCGGGGAGCCTGCAGTCTAGTGGGAGAGACCATATCTGTCCCTACAGAGTCTTCCCACCATGAAGAATACTGGTGCTCACACAAAGGGTCCTCATTTGTGACAGAGACCACTGCTGGCCCTCATACCCATTCTCCCCTTCTTGTACAGAACTAAAACCTCTGATCTTTAGCCGGACACCTAGCCACACAAAATAGACTCTATTTCCCAGCTTCTCCCTTGCAGCTAGTTCTAGCCATGTGACTAAATTCTGACCAATGGTACACAGAGTACCCTGCATGTCTTCCAAGTCATGACTGCCCCTTTCCTTCCCCCAACCCCACCCCTGCTGGCTGGTCATGATGTAGACATGGAGGAGCTATCTGAGACCATAACGAGTCAGGCAACACCTTAGGGATGGCAGAGCTACAAGTTAAGAGAAGCCTGGGACCCCAACTTTATCAAGCTGCTGCTGCTGCTGCTAAGTCGCTTCAGTCGTGTTCGACTCTGTGCGACCCCATAGACGGCAGCCCACCAGGCTCCCCTGTCCCTGGGATTCTCCAGGCAAGAACACTGGAGTGGGTTGCCATTTCCTTCTCCAATGCAGGAAAGTGAAAAGTGAAAGTGAAGTTGCTCAGTCGTGTCCAACTCTTAGCGACCCCATGGACTGCAGCCTACCGGGCTCCTCTGTCCATGGGATTTTCCAGGCAAGAATACTGGAATGGGGTGCCATTGCCTTCTCCATTATCAAGCTAGTCCTGAGTTATTATGTCCAGGCCTGAAACAAAGAAAATACTTTCTTCTTTATGCTATCATTACTTAGGATTTGCTTTAGAACAACTGAGTGTATATGCTCTATATTCTAATTGATCATCAATTTTCTTTGCAAAAGAACTCAATCAAGGACTTCCCTCATGACCCAGTGGTTAAGAATCTGCCTGCCAATGCAAGGGAAATGGGTTCAATCCCTGGTCCAGGAAGATTCCACATGCCACAGGGCAGCTAAGCCCATGTACCACTACTACTGAAGCCCGAATGCTCTAGAGCCTGAGCCCTGCAACAAGAGAGTAGCCCTTACTCGCCATAACTAGAGAAAAGCACACGAGCAGCAACAAAGACCCAGTGCAGCCAAAAACAAATAAATAAAATTTTAAAAGATAAAGACTGACCTTGTCCTAAGCTATCAGTCACATTTTAAAAAATAGTAATAACAAATTTTTTTAAGAATTCAAGCAAAAACAAATATTTATTATCTACTATGTGCCAGACACAGTCTAAAGTCTGGTGATACAGAGATAATATCCAATGTGATGGAGCACACATTTTAGTACATGAGTGACTGTCTAAGTCATGTATGATTCTCCTCTTCCCACTGCCCCAACTCCTTCCCTACTCACTCCCGATGCTCAGTGACCAGTGCAACCATACACCATGTCTAAAGGACCATGAGAGAGAGGAAGTGGAGTGGGAAAGACATGGAATTTGTAGCCACATGAACTAGATTTAAATCATAGCATTAACTTCTCTTATTCTTATTCTTGTTCTTAGCCCTGCTTGAACTGAGTCTTTTGTTTTGCATTGAAGATTTGGTTAGGTAGGCCCTAGTGGGGAAAAAAGGGTCTCTCTGTTGGCTCAGATAGTAAAGAATCCGCTTGCAATGTGGGAGACCTGGGTTCAATCACTAGTTTGGGAAGACTCCCTGGAGGAGGGCATGGCAACACACTCCAGTATTCTTGCCTAGGGAACCTCCACAGACAGAGGAGCCTGGTGCACTACAGTTCATATGGTCGCAAAGAGTCTGACATGACTAAGCAACTAAGCACAGCACATTAACTTCTCTGGAGAAGACTCTTGAGAGTCCCTTGGACTGCAAGGAGATCAAACCAGTCAATCCTAAAGGAAATCAACCTTGAATATTCATCAAAAGAACTGATGCTGAAGTTGAAACTCCAATACTTTGGCTACCTGATACGAAGTGCTGACTCATTGCAAAAGACCCTTATGTTGGGAAAGATTGAAGGCAAAAGGAGAAGGTGAAGGCAGAGGATGAGATGGTTAGATAGCATCACCGACTCAATGGATGTGAATGTGAGCAAACTCCGGGATACAGTGGAGGACAGGGAAGCCTGGTGTGTCGCAGTCCATTGGGTCATAAAGAGTTGGTCATGACTTAGTGACTGAATAACAACAATAAATTAATTTCTCAGAGACTCAGTTTCCTCATCTGTAAAAAGGAAATAAAAGTAGCAACTACTTCTTGGGCTTTCTGAGGGGTGGGGAACAAAATGAGATAATGCATGGAAAGCTTAACACACAGTCTGTGATGAATAACACATGGCTGTAAGAGTGTAGCAATATTATTAATAATTACCCCTGTAAAGGTAACAAGGATATACTAAGTGTCTCTTTTCTGATCCATTTTCACCTAAGAAGCTAAAGACTAAATGTTTTCACTTCACCTGCTCCCTGTCTCCTTCTTGCCTCCCAAGGCCATTCTTTTCTTCTCATTGTCAAATCCATGCCAGTTCCTAGGGCCTCTGCTGTTACCTCTCCATGAATGGAGAGCTGAGGTCTAAGGAAATCCTCTTCACCATCCCATCCTAAGCAGCCTCTCCCCTGCCTTGACTTGGGTTTTTCTTCACTGACATGTCTGCCCAGATTTGGGAAGAGGAAACATTAGTATAGGAGGCTGCAGGCAGTTACAAGTCTCTACTTCACTGCTCTCAGTAAGGTTGTGTGCTCACTTCCCTGCTTTAGGACTCAGTTTTCCCCCAACAAAAACACCAGCTGAACTTCTACTCATCCTTTAAAACCCAGTTTAGTAGCCACCCCTCTTGATAATCCTTCCTTTGTTCCCTCAGAGTTTATGGGCTGTCTTCTCTGTGTTCTCTCCAACAGGGCTTGGTACAATCATTCTGCTATAACAGAAGCCATCACATTATGTTTAACTACTGCCTGGCTTGTCAGTCTTCCTCTACTAGACTCTGAACTACTTGAGGACAGATTGTAGTTTATTTAGCCTGTATCCCTAGTGTAGATTTCTAGTGTAAATTATCCCTAGGTAACATGGAAAATGAAACATAAATGGATGGATGACGCACCACTGGATAGATGGATACAAATGGATGATAAAATGTTTAGATTAATTGTATGTGACTTCATAGATGTATGTTGCATAGATGATGATAGATGTGCCTAAAAAATGATAGATATTTAGTAAAAGAATGAAGTATGGATAGTAGATGGAAGACAGATGGAACCTAGATTGGTGACTTGATGATTAACTTGTAAATGATGGATATGAAGAAATGAATGAAGAATATATGTTGAGTGGATACTTGAGGTATGAGAAAGAGTAGAAAGATAAATGACAAGTGGAATGATGAATGGATGGCTGGATGAGGGATAAATAGAGGCATAAAGAATGGGTGGATGAGGAACTAATGATTGTATGAAAGATGGTGGGTGGCTATTAATGGCTAGTGAATGGTGAGCAGATGAATGATGGTTGGATGGATGATAGATAAATAGATAGATGGAATTATGATGGCTGGCTGGGTGGCTGACTGAATGGAAGTACAGGTGATAAATAGATTGATGAAGGATGGATATAGAATGGATGATAGGTAGATGGATAGTGGGTTGGTGGTGAATATATGATGATGGATAAGGAATAGACAGGGGGTAAAGTCTGAATAGACATTTGGCTAGATGGATGGTGGATGGGTGGTAAATGAATTGTTAGTGTTTGAATGGATGTATGAAAAATGGATAAATGATAGCTGGGTAGATTGATATATGATGTGCAAATAGTTCATGTATAGGCATGCGTGTCACCATATATATATTTTTGAGGGTCCTTCTTGCCTTAATATTGTGTGACTACCTCTTCCCTGGGAGGTGAATGAAACTGATATTTGATATGTTTCCATGAACCAGGCCTCTTCATGGGTACTTGACCTTGTCATCTCTAGTAATCATTGCAACAACACTGAAAGGCAGATATTATTATGTTTACTTTACAAATAAGGAAAATAAGGTCCAGGGGAGGAAGAGATTTTCTCAAGCCTGGTTCCACCTTGTTTCTGTGTATTTTTTCTCCTTCTCCCTCTAGTAGTACCTTATCCCCTCTGCTAACCATTTTGCACATACCTGCACCATTCATGGCTTGCCTTCCCACATCCCAACCCTCAGGCATCTTTCTGCTCTGCACTTGAGACCTCCTCTTCCCCCTGACCTTTTCTACATTTCACTGGTTCCTACCATGATTGACAGTTCTCATTCATTACAACAGACTCAATAAATACAACCATTTATTGAGTGCCAACCATGTGCTGGGCATTGAGCTTGCTGCTCTACATACATTACTTCATTTTCTGTCCATGAGAACTCTAAAGGCAGATATTATTATTCTCATTTTAAACATGAGAAAGTTAAAACTCAGAGAAATACAATGACTTGCCCCAGGTCATCAGCTAGTTAGTGAAGAAGATGGGAGTGAAACTCTGGACTGTTCAGTTCCAAATTCTGAATCTTAAACCTTGACACCATATTTCCTCTTGGCTACTGTGATGTTTGGTTATCCATGTTCATTTGTTTAAGTGTGTATATATGTGTATCCTCATCTCTTTGTGTACAATTACTTCATGAATTGGAAGAGAGATACTTTGTCACACATTCCCTAAGCCCTCTTCAGTATCAGATATAGAGAAGAGCCACAGAACACTAATGAAGATAGAGCCACCTCCACAAACTGGAGTTCAACCTCTTTATGTTCCCAGTGAGATCATTCCAGGTCAGAGAAGTGATGCAATATGCTCAAGACCACACAGCACACTGATGGACTGCGCTGGGACCTGAATCTGAGCCTTGGTGCTCAGCCAAAAATGTATTGGGAGGGGGAGGCGGGGGAAGAGGAGGAGAAAGAAGAGGACAAGAACAAAGAACGAGGAGGAGAAGAAAGGAGAGGAAAAAGAGAAGAGAAGGAGAAGCAGGAGAAGAGGAAGGAGGAGAAGGGGAAGGAGGGGGAGGAGAAGTGAAGCAAATGTAATCCTTAGGCCACTCCCAATGTAAACAGTCTCCATTCCACTAAGTGGTATAAACTTAATCTTGGCCAGTTCTGGGTATCTTGTTTCACTTTCCCTGCTCAGATGACATGCTCTCTCACTTCCTGGTATGTGCAGGAAGAGTCATGGTCCAGGGGGCCTGCACACCTCGGACATCTAGGTTCACAGCTTTCTTAGGTTTAACCCAGGATTGAGACCATAAATTCTGCTCTCTGATCCCTTAAGGTTACCTGAGGTTTCTGTATTCTTTTCTCAGGGTCACACACCAGTATGTACTCACTTCATAGCTTCCTGTATCCAACCTTCTGCATTACTTGGGATGTGAATTTATCTAGTGTCACACAGGCCAAACTATGTCCCATATAAGACAGAGTGATGCTGAAGCTAAAGCTCCAATACTTTGGCCACCTGGTGCGAAGAATTGACTCACTGGAAAAGACCCTGATGCTGGGTAAGATTGAAGACAGGAGAAGAAGGGGATGACAGAGGATGAGATGGTTGGATGGCATCACTGACTCGATGGACATGAGTTTGAGCAAGCTCTGGAAGTTGGTGATGGACAGGGAGGCCTGGCATGCTGCAGTCCATGGGGTCACAAACAGTTGGACATGACTGAGCGACTGAACTGAACTGATACAAGATAGAAGTTGATTTCTCTCGTACTAACCAGTAGAGGTTAGGAAGTAGAGGGAAGGAGTCCCCTGGTGTCAGAGATCTTAGTTTCTTCCATTTTATTGCTCCGATATCCTTCTCACGTGGCTTTCATCTTATGGTCTAAGACGGCCACTCCAGCTTCTGCCAGGATGTCAAACTCCAGCTGGCAGGAGTAGAAAAGGAGTGATGATAGACCATCCCATTTTTCTTTAAATACACAACCCAGAAGTTGCACACACCATTGGGTTCACATGTCCCTTGTCAGTACCTAGTCATTCAGCCACATCTAATTGCAAAGGGCACTGGGAAATGTAGTCTTCAGCTGTGTGACCATCTGCAGCTACAGAAGGGGAAGTCTGATAATTGCCTGATGACTAAATATCTTTGCTACACTTCCTTTCTCCCCACTTCCCAGATAATCTTTATCTCATTTCCTACAGAGGAAAACCAATTTTGATTCACCTATTCTTCCCACTCTGTTAGTTACAGCATAAATTGTATATGGTCAAATTCTTCAGGGCTTTGACTAAATTTCTATATTTTTTCCAAACCAAAAGCTTGGGACTTTGAGACTCAAAAAAGAATTTCCTCCACTTCTGCCTCACTATATCCCCTGTCTAAGGTGATAGAGGCCACTAACAAACAGGGGAAAGGAAAGGCAAAGTATAAAAGAAATGCAAGTGATGTCTTCAACATTACAAAATGCTTACAACTACAGATACAACCCAGACACCTCCCTTTCCTGACAGTTCTTCTGGTGGCTTAACTTGACCTTAGATTCTTAGTCTTGGCTTAAATGTTAACTCCTCAAAGAGGTGTTCTCTGCCTACTCTATTTGTTTCCTTCATAACAGACACCACGATATGTAAGTTATAAATATACAAATTTATTTGGCTTGTGAATGACATGAGGGAGGGATCATGTCTGTCTTCTCATCTGTGTATCTTCAATGCCTGGCACAATGCCCAACACACAATAGATGCTCAACAAATAGACTGAATGATGAATTTGCATACCACGTTTCATGAGGTGCAAACAATGTTCAAATCTTTACTCAGGTGACTAAGAATGGAGTGACTATAACTGTATTTACATTTAGTGTCCCAGGAAGAACTATGTTTCTTTGGCTCTAGAAGTCAAAGTATCAACATGAGTGGAGTTTTTCTCAGTGGATGCCAAGGGGAGGCATGCTGGAGAGTTGGCGGGGCTGGGGCAGGAGGGCTGCTACATCTTGAGAAATACCAGTCATAGACCTCCCTGTTCACCCCCAACCAATACAACCTACCCATCCAAGACTTAAATCAATCCAGGAAAAAACGGAAGACAGGAAAGTTTGACTTACCCAATTTCATTCAAATCTGAAATAGCTTTTTTTTTTCCCCCCTAGATTTGATTGAAGTTTGCATTTTTTGGCATCAGGAAAAATAGGAGCTCAGGAGAAGCAAAATCCTTATAGAAAATGGAGTGTTACATTTTTTTGCATGTCTGAGTACATGGCTGAGAGGTGTGTTTTGGCCACATTAGAATGATGCCATTCTGGAATCACAGATGGATTAACTTATGAAAACTTGTAATCGCAGAGTGAAAGTCACTCAATCTTAGAATCACAGAAGGTTAGAATCATAAACTGTATTCAGAAAGAATGTTAGAGATTGTCTTAGCTTGGATTCCCCTGAGACCAGAACCTGAGACAAGGATTTGAGTGCCAAGTAGCCCAGGAAGCAAGGGGGGAATTTGGGAGACTGAAACAAAGAAGGGAGGAAAAGCAATTTAAAAAAAAAAAAAAGGAGTGACTGAGCCAGTTTCCAATATGGGTAAAGATGCTCTATCTCACCGCTGACCTTCTGAGCAGCTGAGGCAAGTCATCTCCAGTGAATAAGAGGCTGAGACAATAATCTTCAACCCCCCACCTGCATGAGAGAGGGCTGCCTCTGGAGAGGGTCAGTTGCTCCCAAGTCCTGGCTGGGAGTTCCCAAGGCTTCAGAGAAGCCAAATGACTGACAGGTACTTGAGGTGGGATGCCATCAGTATGCTGGAAAGTGACCACCACAGCTCCAGCCAAAGTCAGCAGTGTGGGATGCCAATAATAACCAGGGACCCAATTTTACCCCAGAACAAGAACTCCCTTCTAAAGTCTAGACTGAGAGTCTGCACACTACACCAGTCTAAGGGATTCATTTTGTTTCATTTTATCGTTGTTCAGTCGCTAAGTTGTGTCTGACTCTTTGTGACCCCCATGGACTGCACCATGCCAGGCTTCCCTGTCCTTCCCTATCTCCCAGAGTTTGCTCAAATTCATGTCCATTCAGTTGGTGATGCTATCCAACCACCTTATCCTGTCATCCCCTTCTCCTCCCACCCTCAGTCTTTCCAGCATCAGGGTCCTTTCTGAGTCAGCTCTTCACATCAGCTGGCCAAAGTATTGGAGCTTCAGCTTCAGCATCAGTCCTTCTGATGAATATTCAGGGTTGATTTCCTTTAGGGTTGATTGGTTTAATCTCCTTGCTGTCTAAGGGACTCTCAAGAGTCTTCTCCAGCACCACAATTCAAAAGCATCAATTCTTCGGTGCTCAGTTTTCTTGATGGTCCAACTCTCACACCCATATATGACTACTGGGAAAACTATAGCTTTAACTATATGGACCTTTGCTGGCAAGTGCTGTCTCTGCTTTTTAATAAATACACTGTCTAGGTTTGTCATAGCTTTCCTTCCAAGGACCAAGCATCTTTTAATTTCATGGCTGCAGTCACTGTCCACAGTGATTTTGTAGCCCAAGAAAATAAAATCTGTCACTTTTCACCTTCTATTTGCCATGAAGTGATGGGACTGAATGCCATGATCTTAGTTTTTTGAATGTTGAGTTTTAAGCCAGCTTTTTCACTCTCCTATTTCACCTTTATCAAAGGATCCTCATCAAAAGGATCTTTAGTTCCTCTTCACTGTCTGCTATTAGGGTGATATCATCTGCATATCTGAAGTTGTTGATATTTCCCCCAGCAATCTTGATTCCAGCTTGTGATTTGTCCAGTCCGGCATTTCCCATGATGTACTCTGCCTAGAAGTTAAATAAGCAGGGTGACAAATATACAGCCTTGATGTACTCCTTTCCCAATTTTGAACCAGTCTGTTGTTCCATGTCCAGTTCTAATTATTGCTTCTTGACCTGCATACAGGTTTCTCAGGAGGCAGGTAAGGTAGTCTGGTCTTCCCATCTCTTGAAGCATTTTCCATAGTTTGTTGTGATCCACACAATCAAAGGCTTTAGCTTGATCAATGAAGCAGAAGTAGATGTTTTCTGGAATTGCCTTGCCTTCTCTATGATCCCACAGATGTTGGTGATTTGATCTGTGGTTCCTCTGCCTTTTCTAAACCCAACTTGTACATTTGGAAGTTCTTGGTTCATGTATTGCTGAAGTCTAGCTTGAAGAATTTTGAGCATTTTTTTATTTGCACCTTGTTAAAATGAAATCAGGATCTAAAGGCCGTTAGGAGATGCCCTCAGTCTTCATTTTGCTATATGCTCCACCACTTCCCATTGCCCACATGCTCTCAGACTTTGTTACCTGTCCAGCCTGCAGAGCCATCTGGCCCTGAGGCCCCTACACAGCAGCTCCCATCAGCTGCAGGGCCCTTACAAAGACCTTTGTCTCATATTTGTGTCTCCAGTTCCTTTATGCACAGCCTGGCCTGTGATAGGGCCTAGTAAATCTGCCAGGGAATGGCCCTTTGGCTTGCATTTTTCCCTGCCTGGGAGCTCACTCCTTTCAAGGCTGCCTGTTGTATTGTCTACTACCTGCCCCCACCCCCTCCTGCCCAGGCCCCAGTCATTCCCAGTGGGGACTGGGGGTGAAACTCCCTGCTTGGGGTGAGCAGCAGGTTAATTTCCTTCTGGAGCTTCCCTCGGCAAACAATGAGACAATGGCGAGCCGGAGGTGGCCTGCGTAAGACGGCCGTGGAGGGGAAGTTGTAATCTGTGCGTGAAGCCAGCGGGCGGGCAAAGGGGCGAGAAAAGCAGCCCCGGCCAGACAAGGCCCTCCACCCAGCCGGCCCCTGGGACCAACCTGAAGGTCACCTGAGTCGCCCTTGAGGAAAACAGCCACGAACCACCACAGCAAGGAGAAAACACGGATGGGTGGGGCACGCCCCCACACCCCTTCCCCATCCAGATGGTCCTAGTTCCTCTCTGCATAACCCCAACTGCCCACCTTCTAAGCCCTGCTGGCTGGGAGTCATCCCCAGACAGACACCATCTGAGTCTGGCTGTTCTCTGGCGGTGTGACCTTGGGGCGTGTTACTTAACCTCTCTGTGCTGTTGGTTCCTTATCTGTAAAAAAGAGAATAATACCACCTTCTTCCTCTGGTTGTCAAGAGGATTCCTCCATCATCCCATAGGCATGTATTGAGTATCTGCTATGTGCAGACGCTGTGTTGGATGCTGGGGCTACCGCTGTGAACAAGACCGCATCCCTGACCTCATTAACTACAGTCTTAACGTGGAGAGGGTCAATAATCGAATAATCACACCATGAAATTAGAACAGTGATAGGTGTTACCAGAAGAGGAGGTGGCAACCTTAGGACCGAGCAACATGAAACTCAATCTAGTTTGCAGGTCAAGATAGGCTTCCTCTAGGAGAGGCAGTTAAAAACTGAGCTGAACAGGGCACAGAAGTTCACCTGGCCAAGGGAGATGGGTGTAGGGATCAATGCAAGGCTCGGATGTCGGAACAAAGTTGGCATCAATGAGGAAGAACCAGGAGGCCTGTGCATCCATGACAGGAATCTGTTCTTCATCTGGAGGGCAACAGGAAACCACTGAAAGTTGGAGTGGAGGGAAATCATTCCACTGGCTTTCCACTGATGCAGGGCAGCACTTAGCACAGTACCTGGGCAGGTGGGGTTCCTTCTCCTAGAGAGGGCGTCCTGTCCAGGCACCTCACACACAACAAACCACTGCTTTCCTACCCTTGCCATCATTGCGCCAAGCCTGGGTCTTCCTGTGCTCCCTCACGGAGGCTGAGAACCAGGGGAGACAGAGACAGACTAAGCATACCAATGGGTCCAGCCCCCTCTGGGGGCGAAGGATGAGTCAGAAGGGCATCCTGAGACTGTAGAGGAGGACCCCCAGACTCCTCTGCATCTCAAGGCAGCTCTTTGCCCCTCTTCCCTTACCCTAGTGGCTCTCCTAAATCCAGCTCTGGCCTCAGAAAGGGAAATCAGCTGCAGACAACTTAGGGGTATCCCCATCCAAGGTCATGACCCCACACATCCCTGGGAGTTGAGCAGCCTCATTCAAAGCCACACCCACGCTCACATTCAAAGCCAGCCTTGAGCTCTGCCCAAGCAAGTGGCCTCAGACTCACAGAAAGAGCAGTTACACCTTGGGAAGCGGTCGCTATGCCCTTTATGGTCCTTCTTCTTGGCCATCTGAGTGCTATGAGCCTCCCTTTTACTGAGGAGGAAACTGAGGCTTGAGGGGGAGAGTTCCCTGCCCACACTCAGAGCCGGGAAGCAGCCGCACCTGGTGCGTGAGACCGCTCTGAGGGTGCGTCTCCTGCAGCATCGCCTAGACCGCCCTCAACGCCTGTGGGTTATTTTACAGACGTGTCACTGCGCATGTCAGAGCCCTTGGTGGTTTCCCATGAATGAAGCCAAGGCCCTTTCTGGGCTATAAGCCCCTACCTCTCTCTCAGCATGGGCTTCCCCCTCCTTCCCTCACTTGCACCCACCTCTGAGCCTTAGGAGCCCACCACCTCCTCTGCAGCCTGGCCTGCTTCATTCATGGCTCGGCTCTCCGGGCCCCCAGCAGGGGCTCTCCCCCAACTCTCACACTCTGCTTCACTTTTCCCCATCTCCTCTTGACTGTACGGGGGACTTTTGTCGGTGGATTGAGCCTTGGACTCTTGTGCTCACTGCTGTGCGTCAGTACTTGACACAATGGTAAGTGCTTAACAAGTTATTTGTCTCATGAACGAATGAAGGAGGATGGAGAATCTTCATCCCACTCTTGCTCAGTGTATCCCCCAAACCTGCCTCCCCAACACCCCCCAAACACCTCACTTGCTCGTGCTGAGCTTTATCCTCTCACTGGACCATCCACAGGCCTTGGCAGGTCCTGGTCACAGGCCCCAGGCTAAGGAGTGAGGAGCCCAGAGCCCAGCAGGAACCTGTGGCTTGTCCAAGGTCACAGAGCCTCAAAGGTCACAGGGTCACAGTTGTCTGAAGGGGTGTCTTGTGACGGTCCAGCACTGCAAGAGTAAGCACCTCTTATAGGAGCGCCCAGTGGAATGGGAATCCTGAGGCTCCAGCTCACCCCTTTTTTACAGAGAAACCAGTTATGTTTGGGGGGCGGGGTGGTGTTCTGCTGCCAGCAGCTTTCCTCCTCCCAGCGCTGGGACTCCAGCTCCGGGTGTTCCAGGAAATCCAGGCCGCATTTCCCTCCAGGAGCCACCGCCCAAAGGGACCCTCTGGGGAGAGACAGAGCATTTTTGAGGAAAAGGGGGGTGAGGGTTGGGGGTGTGGGAGAAAGAGTCACCAAAAAAAAAAAAAAATTAGTGGCTGGGCCAGGAATGTGCCTGGGTGAATCGGAGCCAAGCCTCCTGTCACATCCCCAGCTGTGCCGGCCAGGGCGGGGTGCAGGGCGCAGGCGGGGCCGGGTCACTCTCCGGGCAGGACACCAGCTGCCAACCTGCTCCTGCTGGACTCCCTGCCACCAGCCTGGTGGGGGAGGAGCTGGGCCAGCATCTGGGCCAGGAGTCAGGACCCGGGGCTCTGTCACCCTAGTCCACTCGCCAGCCAGGGGGCCTCAGTTTCCTCCTCTGTGCAATAATGGGATTTGGAGAAACTGAGACGGGGTGACTTTTCAATCAGAGATGGGGGTGAATAAAGTGAGGGCAGCCACACTCTGTGGCAGAGGTTCTGGACCTGGGCTCCAGGACTCAGGGACTCTGTGAGCTCGGATAGGAATGAAATAAAAACTGTACAGTCACCAACCTCTAACTGAAATTCAGCATTCCCTTCAAGTATAAATGGGGACCACGTGCCCCAGGAGGGTCAGCAGTGCCCTTTCCACAACAGAAGTTGGAGACACTTGTCTGACATCAACGCAGTGCGTGTAGACACCCCAACACATATTATTTAAGCTCATCAAGACCCCAAACCTGCCTGCGCGCCTTTAAGTTAATGTCATTATAAAGAAGCTCTTCTATTACTACATCACAAATTCTTGCTGCTGTTGAAGTCATGGCATCTCAGTGTGACTGACTTCCTTTGTAACTCTACGCACTTTATTTCATGCAGTTAAAAACCATGATTGTGATAAGGGGTCCATCCTATCACCACATGCCAAAGGGGTCCATAGGACAAAACCCTAAAAATCCCTGCTTTACATGCAGCCATTTTTTGGCTGTAAGTGGGGAGATACTCTGTATATTGACTTGGAACAATGTCAAAACACCGTTCTAAGTACAATACAAAAAGCAGGATGAATCAATGTCCTTGTAAAAACAACGGGTACCTACATTTGCTTGATGTGCAAGGAGGACCAAACTGGAAACAGTGGTCATCTCCAGGGTCCCAAGGAGATCCATCGCTCAACACCTCGAGTACTGACTTTTTTCGCTCTATGCATAAAAATTCAGAAAGAGTCAGGCTTCTGGGAAGATGACTGTGACTGTGGTGGAAATGCAATTTTTGAATCTTTCCAAATCCCCACATCAAAATAGGTGAAGCAACTAGTTAGCAAACCAAAACCCCACCGATCAGATTTATATCCAAACCAGGTGACAAGGCGTCCCTACAAATCTCCAAATACAAGTGGATGGAGACCAACCTGCACAGGATGAAGGTCTTCACGGGAGAACGCTTACACTGTATTTGTCTCCAGGGATACATGACTTTTAATAATAAAGTCTCAGTCCTTGCCCCAGGGCCCAGGATTAGTGGGAGACACAGTTAATCACAGAAAGACATATGAAATTGCAACTGTGGCCAGAGTAATTCTAAGAGTCCAGATCTTGAAAGTATACAACAGAACCCATTTCAAACAAATCATGGTTGAGAAAAAAGAACAAAGCACTAAAGAAGAAAGAGCCCGGTAGACAGACAGACACACAGATAATCCCTTCTTTGCAGACCCAGCTAAGTGGCCAGGAGACAGAGAGGGCAGCTGTCCACCCACGCTTGCTCCAGGGAAACTACCCAGCCCCCAGCCCTAGCCTCAACACCCACAGCCCAGCGTCTTCCTTAGTGATGAATCATGTGTTTGTGGACTGAAGACAAGGTGATCTAGCCAGGAAGTCTGCAGAGTCATTAGCATGGAAGCAGCCCCTCAGAGCGGAAAAAACACAGCCCTCAGAAGCTGGAGACATGGGTTCGAGTCCCAGCTTGGCCACATAATTCACAGTGTGAGCTCACACAGACCTCGGAGGTACAGAGAGGCCCGTATCTCCCAGGTCTCACACGCACATCTTGGATGCCTCTAGGCTCCCAGATGGGCTCTTCTGCACCTCAGCTCCACTGTGTAGAGGGAAATCAGAGGCCCTTGGCAGCCACTGGATTGTCACTCACAGGGATGAGGATGAAGGCCTGTTGTGCCCTCTCACCTTAGGCTCTCCAGATACTCTGGTGGCACCAACAGAGCCCTGGGGACCCAGCCACACTTCTGTCCACTCTCGAGAGCAACCCCAGGAGGTAGGTGTCCTCATCCCCATTGCACAGATGAGAAAACCGAGGCTCAGAGAGGGGAAGAAGGTGACCTGAGGTCACACAGCCCTATTGTGCTTTGACCCTGGTCACTCGATGGGTGCACCTCACCCCCTCCCCAGGGACAACAACTCTGTCCTGGCAGCTCTGGCCCCACTCCCAGTCTGGAAGCCTGCTCAGGGGTGCGGCTGTCTCCCTGTGAACAAGACTATTTTTAGCGTCGGCAGCAGGGGCCAGGGGCCAAAGCCAGGAGTGACAATGGGGGGAAGGGGGTGGGGCTGCTGGCGGCCGCCCCCGCACCCAGCAGCCGCCCCATTTCCTCGAGGAACCAGGCTGTGCACAATACAAGGAAAGCCGAGTGGGGAGCGGCTGGGGGCTCCTGTGGAGGGGCTGACCTGGCCCATCAGGGCAGCTGGAGGACTGGAGGAGGCCTCTGGACCAGGGGGGAAACTGACCGTTAGTCCAGCTGCCTGGCCTGGGCAGAGATGATCTCTCATGCTTTACACACACACACACACACACACACATTCTCTCACACACACCTCAATCTGTCTCTCATACTCAGGCTCATTCTGTGTTTCTTTCTCTCACATGTACTCACCCATACACATGTGCGCACACACACACACACACACATATACATACACAAGTCTTTTCCTAACTCCTACAGTCTCACCTCCAGCCTCAGAGGCAGAGAACTGGGGCCCTGGAGACTCAATGAGGTGATTCTCACAAAGGAGGTGATCCTCCCCAACCAGGAGCTGATCTGGGGTCCAGGTGAGAAATGCCATCATGAGCACCCCAGACATTCTGCCAGGCTGTGGCTTCTCGGGGAGGGGTGTCCCTGCTGGGGAGGATCCTAGGCTGGGCTCCCAGTCGAGGGGGAGCCGTAAGACAGGAGCAGGAAGGTGGCTCCCTCCAGTCTGGCAGCAAGGGCTCCTTCCTTGGCCTCTACACAGGGGCCTCCAGTGCTGCTGGAAAAGATCCCTGAACTGAATTTGATGTCTGAGGTTCTCACGGGTGCTCCCATGGCTCAGGGCAAGAGACTGTGCCTCCGGTTCCCTGCCCTGCACTGTCATCCATCCCACCTCCACACCCTGGCTTATGCCATGCCCCCACCAGGGGTGCCCTCCTGGTCTCCTCATTCTCCTACCACCATTAAAACTCTGAGAGCGAAGACAGCGACATTCTTGTCTGCCACCATCACCACTCCAGAACCAAGTACAGTGCCAGGCACATAGTGGGGGTGCAATAAGCACCTGTTGAATAAAATCCTTGCCTCTTGCTGGTGGCCTCCTCTCCCCTAACTAAGGACAGATATCTCACTGGACCTTCTCATTGCCCAATGAGGCAGACACATTCATCTCCACCTCAGGGAGGAGAAAACTGAGACTAGGTGGGGAGGCAGCTTACTGAAGATCACACGACAGATAGCAGCCTAGGCAGGACTCAGTCTAGACCTGGGACCCCAGGCTATGTCCTCACAAGCCCACACCTGCCCCCAGCCGTCAGCTCTCAACCTGAAATTGATGTGGTCTAAGTGCCATCACAGTCCAGCTGCCAGATGAAAGTGATGGTGGGACAGGGGAGATGGGATGGAGTTCCAGATGTATGTTAGAGATGGGACCAACAGGACAAGAAGCAGGGATGAAGTGAGAGGAGTCAGGAGGTCCCTCCTTGGTGTTGGGCCTGAGCAGCGGCATGAAGGGTGGCCCTTTACTGACAGAGGGAATTGCAGAAACAACAGTGGTGGGCACAATGATGGGCAGATATCAGCATCTAGAGCTCAGGGGAGAGCCTGGATCCACATGTTAGATTTTTTTTTTTTTTTGCTGTCCCTTTCAGTTTATGGGATCTCAGTTCCCTGCTCAGGGATTTGGCCTATGCCCCCAGCAGTGAAAGCACAGAGTCCTAACCACAGGACCAGCAGGGAATTGCCTACCTGTTAGATCTACATTTAAGAGTCATCAGGACATGGGTAGGCTAAAGTCACGGGGTTGGGTGGCATCACCTGGGAGTGAGTCCACAGAGGAGAGAAGATGGCAGAATTTTACTATGATAGTAATCAATGCTGGCCTGAGTGAGGTTCCTTTGCCCCAAGATTTCAGGTCTTTGTTCAAATGTCACTTCAGAGAGGCCCTCCCTGACCACCCTCGTAAAACAGCTCTGCTCACCTCTCAGGCTTTACAGCCTGACCTGATGTTATTGTACACTGATTTCTTTCCTGTGTTTTGTATGTCTCCTCGTGGGACTGGGGGCTCCTTGAATTGGAACTTAGTGTCTCCTCAGAGGGACTTAGTTTCCTGCTAGGAGCCCAGCCTGGCACACAGTGAGCCCTTCATAGGTATTTGTTGAATGAATGAATGAATGAATGCCCTGGACAGTGCCCATCTGGTCACTCAGCTGAGCTCAGAGTGTGTGAGCCACTGAGGGCGGGGACTCTGGGCTCACCTTGGTGGCACCAGCATTGCACAGCACAGGAGTGAAAGGGGCGCCTTCTGAGGGTCCCTCCACAGGGTCCCATCTGTGGAGTCTGGAGTGGCAGGGGTCCAGAACCCTGGGCCAAGGGCCTGGCCTGTCCCCAGCCCACCCCTTCCACTCTCCCCTGAGACTCCAGACTCTGCTTCCTCCCTTACAGCTGTATCTTCCGCCTCCCAGCCTCTTCCTTTCCTCCTCATCTGGGCCCCTAGCTACATCTTCTTAGGACTTTATCTTCCCTTCAGCTGCTCTGGAGGGACAGAGGCCCTCCCTACATCCTTTCCTTCCCTGCCTCCCTGGCCTGCGCCCTAAAGCCTCCCCGTCAGGCTCAGTGCCCCGGCCATCCTCTCTTCTCCCCAGCAGCCATTTCCAGGGGGCACAGTGGGCCACAAGGCCAGGCAGGAGTGACCGAGGAGCCTCAAGTCCTTCCAAAGGCCTCCGAGCCTCCAACTTGCGTATGGGCTCTCCACTCAAAAGGCCAGCTCGGGAACTCGGCTGTCTGTGCTCCAGTCTCTACTCTGCCACTTCTTATCTGTGTAGTTTTAAGCAAGTCACTTTACCCTCCTGAGCCTCATTCTTCTCAGGTGAAAAATGAGGGTCAAGACACCCACCTACTTCACCTGGAAGAGTAAAAGATAAAGCCTGTCCGGCCTTTAACAGAAGGCTTAACATAGAGAGTTTGTCTTAACACGAGATCGTGATGCCACTGTGGGGAAGTCTTTGTAAACTGCAAAGCCCTAAACGGCCCTTGGCTGTGTATTGTGCCATGTTTCTGACCCAACAAACCCAAAACTCTGAAGGTGGATCTCCTAGTGGCCCCTAATCGATCCCAGATGTTCTCTACCATCATTATCCTTATCAGTACATGATCAATAACCTCCTCAGGCTTTAGAAAGGCCACAGACAAGGGTTGAGGTCCCAGAGAACACCCTAGAATAGCACCCCTCCAGCTAAGCCCACTGTCCCCAGAGGCCTCACAATCATCTGAAACAGGGAAGAGTCATTATTATTCCATTTTACAGATCCGGATGCTGGAGCCCAGAGAACTTCCAGCTGCCTGACCCCAAAGCCCAGGCTCCATTGCTGTCCCCAGCTGACTAACTGGAGTACCGGCCCAGCAGTTCACACCTGCACTCAACTTGGGGACTCCTCTGAGATCCCCCACACTCCTGCCTAGCAGCTTCTCCCTCCCATTTTCACCAGGTACTTGCCTGTCCTTCCAGGATCCTTATGCCAGTCAGCCCGGAAACATGCTAAGAAGCTTCAGTCATGTCCTGCTCTTTGCGACCCCATGGACTGTAGCCCACCAGACTCCTCTGTCCATGGGATTTCCCAGGCAAGAATACTGGAGTGGGTCATCATTTCCTACTCCAGGGGATCTTTCCGACCCAAGGATAGAACCTGCATCTCTTGCATCTCCTGCATTGGCAGGAGGGTTTTTTATCACTAGGGACACCCGGGAAGACCAGGAAGAGCCAGCAACAAATAACTGCTCTTTCCCCCTGGATTCCAGAACAAGAGAAGCTGGTGTCACTGTGAGCCTGGAAGCCCCAGGCCTAGATTTGCCCATCAGTATTACCAACAGCCCCCACGTGGAAGGGGCTCTTATTCCCATGTTACAGTTTGACTCAGAGAAGTTAGGTGAACAACTTGCCTAAGATCACTTAGCTAAAGAGGCTGTGAGCCAGAGTTGAAACTCAGGTCTGTCGGATTCCAAAAGGCTTGCTGCCAAGGCACCAAAGAGTTGAGTGACATCGAATGACTTCTTTCCCGATTCTAGTCCTTAAATGCAGATAGCAATATGCCGTTTGTTGAGTTGCAAAAATTAAGTGGAAGAGTTTATAAAGTGCCCAGAACAGCACTGCACACATGAGTGTGGTATTACTGAAGGACCGGGGCCGCTGAGGTCAGGCCAATCTAAGGTCAAGACCTGGCTTCACTTTTGCTCATGGAGACAAATGTTGTATCTCTCTGAGCTTCAACAGACTCATCTGGAGTACAGGGATGATCAGCCACTCTCATAAAGATGGTCCCCAAAGATTAATTTTTTAAAACTTAAAGACATAACTCTCATACAAATAAAAACTAAGTGTGTGCCAAGGGGTTCCCTGGTGGTCCAGTGTTTAAGAATCTGTCTTGCACTGCAAGGGTTGTGGATTTGATCCCTGGTCAGGGAATTAAGATCCCACATGCTGGGGGCATCTAAACCCGAGCTCCACGCTACTGAACCTGCACACCACTCACTGCTAGAGAGTTGGTGTGCTGCAGTGAGGATCCCAAATGACACAACTGAGACCCTGTGCAGGCAAATAAATAATTTTCTTTTTAAGTGCGTGTCCTCCCTGCTCTCTCTTGGGCCCACACTCTGCCCAACCATGTCTTGCTCTCAAGAGGCATAAGTCGTCTCCCCTAGCAAGGCCGCCTGGGTTGCGGAGGCGGCGGCATGTGGCTCCTCTTTGCTCGGCTCTCAGAGCACATCATGGCCCTGATCATGGCCTGAAATTCAGCTAGCCCTTCCTTATTGGTGCTTTGGGAAAGTAGCTCCATGTTCTGGCTTGACTGTAAAACACTTCATAGATGTAGGAGCTGGTGTCATAGATGAAAAGCATAGAGGAAATGTTGGTGTTGTACTGTTATTTTGGCCAAGAAAAGTTTGAAGTCAAAAAGGGTGATAGAACTGCACAGCTCATTTTACCCAGAAATAGAGAAAGTTCAAGTTTTAGACGACACTGAAAGGGGTTCAGGAAGTTTTGGTTCCTGGAAATAATTAAAATTTATGCGAAGAACAGAAAAGGAGAAAAGGTACTTTTTCCTTTAAAATAAAGACTTTGCTTAAAAAAAAAAACTAAGCACGTGCTAAAATTATCTGTAATTCATAAGCATTTAACCCATCAGCACGGCTGTTAAGCTGGTTCAAAGCATGTAAGAAAGTTTATATCAATGAAAGACAAATGCTGAAAAATGATTGCAGAGTGAAACTGCCTAAACTCCTACAGGGCAAAACAGCTACAACCTTCAGGATGACCTTTTCTACTGGACAAAAATCATAAATAAACCTACAAGTGAACACAGAACTTCCCCGTGTTTGGGGCCTAGCAAATGAGTAAATGACAAGTCAGAAAAAGATCTGTTCCCCTAGAGACTTAGATAACCCTTGAGTGGGCCTGTTAAAAGGATGCTCTAGCATGTTTCTGAAAGGACAGGCAGTTCTCCTTTTGCATTATTGCTGAGTGTGGGGTAGTTTTTTTTTAACCTGAGGGTGCAATGCAATAACAGAGGTAAAAAGGATTTACAAATTTATTATTTTTGCAGTGTCTCTGCCCGCCAAACCCAGAACTCTGGGGGAGTCCCTCTGAGCCGCCCCTATGATATCAAATGAGTTAGACAGTGAGCTAGGAATGCTTGAAAGGCTATAAACGATTTTACAAACACCATCTTATTCATCTTTTTTAAAAAATTCATTTATTTGCTTTTGGCTGTGCTGGGCCTTCTCAGGCTTTCTCTAGTTGTGGCAAGTGGCGGGGGGAACTCTCAAGCTGTGATGTGCAGACTTCTCACTGCTTCTCTTGTAGCATAGCGCAGGCTCTAGAGCGCAAGAGCTTCAGTAGTTGTGGTGCACAGGCTTTAGTTGGCCTTCAGTATGTGGACTCTTCCTGAACCGGGGATCAAATCCATGTCCCCTGCATTGGCAGGCAGATTCTTAACCACTGGACCACCAGGTAAGTCCCTTTACTTATCTTTATTTTCTTCCAGATCACTCTGAACATCAGGGTTGGGACTAGGGTGAGATGATGCTGAACATCACACAATCCATATCCTTTACATAGAGTCCCTGCTCACCCAGTGGCTCTCTGGTAGGGTCTGGAAAAGTGTTTAGTTCTATTTATTCAATGACTATTTCCTGGGGGGGCCTACATGCTGCCAGCACTGTCCTGGGTACTTGGGATGGAGCAGAAAACAGTCCCTGCCTTCAAAAGCCTAGAATCTAAACAGGAGACAATCAACCAAGATAAGGTTGCTGGGCTTCTCTGGTAGCTCAGACGGTAAAGAATCCGCCTGCAACGTGGGAGATCTGGGCTCAGTCCCTGGGTGGGGAAGATGCCCTGGAGAAAGAAGGGAATGGCAACCCACTTCAGTATTTTTGCCTAGAAAATCCCATGGACAGGGGAGCTATAGTCCATGCTGTTGCAGAGAGTTGGACACAACTTGAGCGACTAACACACACACAAACACAAGCACTTCAAAGGAAAAGCACAGGGATGAAGAGGAGCAGGGCTGCCAGCTTGCGGGCTGGCAGAGGAGAAGTTTCCCAAATGGGGACATTCAAGTTGTGGCATGAAGAATGAGAGATGCCAACTGAGGAAAAGACTGTGGAGAGGGCATCACAGGTGAGAGGCACAGCACACGCAAAGGCTGTGGTGCAGGAACCAGCTTCAAGGCACGGAGCAAACAGTGTGGCCATTGCTTAGAAAGTGGCAGGAGATGTGAGGAGAGAAGCCAGGACTTGTGATAAGGGTGGAGGTGAATCTGATCAGAGACTTAGATTTAATTTTAAACATGATGGGAAGGTACTACAGTGTTTTGGTCAGACACCTCTGTTATCCCATCTCTGAAAGGGAGGCGGTCTTGGTTTCTACCTCAGGGCTCCAACTAGGGGTCCTGATGGTGAGATTCCTGAACTAGCAGCATCAGCATCCCCTGTAACTTGTTAGAAATACAGATTCTTGGGACCAACCCCAAATCTACAGATCAAACACTCTGAGAGTGGGACCCAGCAAGCTGGGTTTTAACAAGCCCTCCGGGTGATTTTGATGACATACAAGTTTGGTAACCACTGTGCTGGAATCAATTTTGTCGTTCAGTCACTCAGTCATGTCTGACTCTTTGTGACCCCATGAACTGAAGCATGCCAGGATTCCCTGTCCTTCACCATCTCCTGGAGTTTGCTCAAACTCACACCCATTGAGTCAGTGATGCCATCCAACCATCTCATCCTTTGTCGCCCCCTTCTCCTCTTGCCCTCAATCTTTCCCAGCATCAGGATCTTTTCCAGTGAGTTGGCTCTTTGCATCACGTAGCCAAAGTATAGGAGCTTCAGCTTCAGCACCGGTTCTTCCAATGAATATTCAGTTGAATCAATAACCCACAAGTTAGAAACGCGACCCCGAGTCGCCATCTCGTGTTATGTTATGGGAACTACAGTCTGGATACACTGCATCACCAGCTGGCTGGGAAGAGGAAGAGCTGCTGCTGCTGCTGCTGCTGCTAAGTCACTTCAGTCGTGTCCGACTCTGTGTGACCCCATAGACGGCAGCCCACCAGGCTCCCCTGTCCCTGGGATTCTCCAGGAAAGAATACTGGAGTGGGCTGCCATTTCCTTCTCCAAGAGGAAGAGCACTTTCCACCAAAAGGACATAGACCGTGGTCCTGGACAGGAAGGGTGGGTTTAGAGTATACCTACCCACTTTTCTCATATGCAAGGACACACAACATAGGAGGGCTTCCTCAGTGAGTAACTTCAAGTTTTCTCCCTGCTACAGTCGGGATAAAGCCCAGATTCCTTGCCTGGTTTGCTCTCTCCCTATCTTCCTGTCCTCATTTCTTTCCTCTCACTCATGTACTCCCTGCCAGCTTACTTCCTTTTTGCTTCTCAAACACACCAATCATATCATCAGGGCTTTGGTACTTGCTGTTCTGCCTGGCAAGTTCTCCCTGCAGACTTGCATGGCTCATTCCACTTCAATCAGACCTCATTCCAATGCCATCTCCTTCAGGAAGCCTTAACTATACCCAAGCAGCCCTAGCCCTATTTCTATGACCCTGTTTTCTTTTTCTTCCTCCCTGACATTGTTTTATACGTTTATTTGATTTTTGTCTATCCTTCTGAGACCATGTGTTCCAATAAGGGAGGGATGTTCATTCTGTTCACGTTATAGCTCCAATACACACAGTTGGTGCTCAACAGATATTTACCAAACAAATAAATATACTGTGAGACAGCTCTTACCACCCTCTTTCTGACCAATGGGGAGATTGAGGCTTAATAAAGTGACATGACATGCCTCACTCAAGCTCATACAATGAGTAAGGGGCTGGGATTCATACAGAAAGAAGGAGTTCTGGAAGCTGAGGTGTGAGCTATGTTGATAGAGGCTGGAGGAACTCCAGTAACCCTGGAGTTACGGAGGCTAGGGAGACTTTTTTTTCTTTTTTGGTTCCTCTAGATCTTCACTGTTGCGTGTGGACTTTTTTCTAGTTCCAAGAGAGCTTAGCTGCCCCATGACATATAGGATCTTATTTCTCTGATCAGAGATCGAACCTGTGTCCCCTGCATTAGAAGGCGTATTCTTAACCATTGGACCACCAGGGAAGCCCCTAGGGAGACTTTTCAATCTGGCCATCAAGCCTCCGTCACCCAAGGTCAGCAAGAGGCACTTATGAGTTTTAAAGGATGTTCTTCAAGGTCAAGGAACAGAGGGCAAGGGTCCAGTGCCAAGATCTCAAGTGGGGCAGTGTTGTCAGGGGTGTTGGGTAGCCCCACTGATCGGGGTGTGGCCTGGACAAAGACCAGGAGGAAAGCAGAAGTGCAGACATTCTGCAATGAATCCCAAGTCAAATGCGGTATTCAAACATTCCATTATTAATTAGCATAGGTGAAAATCTTGTTTTTAATAATCTGAGCCTGGGACTAAATTCTATTTCACAGAAAACAGAGTGTGTGGGGGGGGGGGGCGGCGGGGGGGTCGTTGTTTTTTGTTGTTGCTTTGCCTTTTTGGAGGAGCCATAAGGCTTGTGGGATCTTAGTTCCCCGACCAGATATTGAACCTCAGCCCAGGGATTGAACCTTGGCACTTGGCAGAGAGAACACAGAGTTCTAACCACTGGACTGCCAGGGAATTCTGAGAGGCTTGTTTTGTTTCGTTCATTTTAATAATTAAGGCTTTATTTTAGTTTTAGGTTTGCAGAAAATTTGTGCAGAAATTACACCAAGTACCTCCATATTTCTCCCCCCAACACACCCAGTTTCTCCTATTTTTAACATCTTGCATTAGTGCAATACATTTGTTACAACTGATGAACCAATACTGACACATCATTATTCACAGAAGTCCATAGTTTACATTAAGATTCACTTTTTTATGTTGCAAGGTTCTGTGGGTTTTGACAAATGCTCTGTATTCACATGACAGTATCATAGAGAAGGGTTTCACTGCCCTAAAAATGCCCATGCATCATCTATTCATCCCTCCTGCCCTTCCCCCAAATCCTTGGCAACCACTGATCTTTTTATTGTCTACAATTTTGCCTTTTCCAACACAGTATTTGCTTGTTTTTAATATACAGTGAATCTGCCAAGAAAGCAAATAAATTGGGAATAGATCAGGTTGCACTTGGTTCAGAACTTTACCTAGAGCTGGCACTCACATTTTGGACCATCACAGCCATGCAGTTGTGGTGTTTGAGTAGTCGGAGCTCCTGATTCAGCACACAGATTCACAGTGATTCCACTTACAGTTGTGCCCTCTCAACTACAAGTCATCCCCTGGAGGAATTGGTTCCAGAACCTCCTTCAGATACCAAAATCCACAGATGCTCAAGTCTGTGGATATATGAAATTATATAAAATGGTGTAGCATTTGCATATACCCTACATACATCCTCCCATATACTTTAAATCATTTCTAGATTACTTATAATACCTAAAACAATGTAAAAGTCGTAATTTGGTGGTGGTGGTGGTGGTGATGGTTGTTGTTTTTTTGGCTGCAGTTTGGAGCATGTAGGGTCTTAGCTCCCTGCTGCTGCTGCTGCTGCTGCTAAGTCGCTTCACTCGTGTCCGACTCTGTGCAACCCCATAGACGGCAGCCCACCAGGCTACCCCGACCCTGGGATTCTCCAGGCAAGAACACTGGAGTGGGTTGCCATTTCCTTCTCCAATGCATGAAAGTGAAAAGGGAAAGTGATGTCACTCAGTCGTGTCCAGACTCTTAGCAACCCCATGGACTGCAGCCCACCAGGCTCCTCCATCCATGGGATCCTCCAGGGATCAAACGCAAGCCCTCTGCATTGGAAGCAAGGAGTTGACCACTGCACCTCCAGTGAAATCCCAAAGCCATATAAATAGTTGCCAGTGTGTGGCAAATGCACATTTTGTTTTTTAGATCTTTCTGGAAAAAAAATTTTTTGTCCCAAATATTTTCAGTCTGAGGTTGGTTGAATCTTTGGATATAGAGGACTGACTGTACTTTGTGACAATATTGTGCCCAAATATTTCTGTGTTGCTTTTTATTCTTATTTAGCTGTTCTGGGTCTTTGTTGCAATATACAGACTTTCCCTAGTTGTGATGAGTGAGGCTGGGTTACTTCTTAGTTGAGGTGTGCAGGCTTCTCACCATGGTGGCTTCTCCTGTTGCAGAGTTAGGCTGCCTGGAGTGTGAAGTCAAGTCGGCCTTAGGAAGCATCGCTATGAACAAAGCTAGTGGAGGTGATGGAATTCCAGCTGAGCTGGTTCAAATCCTAAAAGATGATACTATGAAAGGGCTGCACTCAACATGCAGCAAATTTGGAAAACTCAGGAGTGGCCACACAACTGGAAAAGGTAATTTTCATTCCGATCCCAAAGAAAGGCAATGCCAAAGAATGTTCAAACTACTGCACAATTGCACTCATTTCCACGCTAGCAAGGTAATGTTCAAAATCCTTCAAGCTAGGTTTCAGCAGTGCATGAGCTAAGAACTTCCAGATGTAGAAGCTGGATTTAGAAAAGGCAGAGGAACCAGACATCAAATTGCCAACATATGTTGGATCATAGAAAAAACAAGGGAATTACAGAAAAACATTTACTTCTGCTTCATTGACATGTTGTACATGCTAAAGGCTTTGACCATGTGGATCACAACAAATTGTGGAAAATTCTTCAAGAAATGGGAATACCAGACCACCTTACCTGTCTCCTGAGAAACCTTATGTAGGTGAAGAAGCAACAGTTAGAACTGGACATGGAACAATGCGCTGATTCAAAATTGGGAAAGGAGTACATCAAGGCTGTATATTGTCATCCTGCTTATTTAACTTATATGCAGAGTACATCATGCAAAATGCCAGGCTGGATGAAGCTCAAGCTGGAACCAAGACTACCAGGAGAAATGTCAATAACCTCAGGTATGCAGATGACACCACCCTAATGGCAGAAAGCAAAGAAGAACTGAAGAGCTTCTTGATAAGGGTGAAAGAGGAGAGTGAAAAAGCTGGCTTAAAACTCAACATTCAAAGAACTAAGATCATGGCATCTGGTTCCATCACTGCATGGCAAATAGATAGAGAAACAATGGAAACAGTGATAAACTTTATTTTCTTGGGCTCCAAAATAACTGAGGACAGTGACTGCAGCCATGAGATTCAAAGATCCTTGCTCCTTGGAAGAAAAGCTTTGACAAATCTAAATAGCATATTAAAAAGCAGAGACATTACCAAAAAAGTTCTGTCTAGTCAAAGCTATGGTTTTTCCAGTAGTCATGTATGGATGTGAGAGTTGCACCATAAAGAAAGCTGCGTGCCAAAGAATTGATGCTTTTGAATTGTGCTGGAGAAGACTCTTGAGAGTCCCTTGGACAGTGAGGAGATCAAACTAGTCAATCCTAAAGGAAATCAATCATCAACGGGTTGGAAGGATTGATGCTGAAGCTGAAGCTCCAATACTTTGGCCACCTGAGAAGAGCCCATGACTGATTGGAAAAGACTCTGATGCTGGGAAAGATTGAGGGCAGGAGCAGAAGGGGGTGACAGAAGATGAGATGGTTAGACAGCATCATCAGCTCAATGAATATGAATCTGAGCAAGCTCCAGGAGATGGTGAAGGACAGGGAAATCTGGCCTGCTGCTGTGCATGTGGTCACAAAGAGTCAGACACAACTTAGTGACCAAACAACAGTTCCTCGTGATTCAGCCATGCACTTTAACAGAAATACCACTGAAAGTATGCTGCATCCCTCTCAGTGTGTCATATGAGGTCAATCTGCCCCATTACTGGTGATTCTTTATTTCATCACTTGATCAGTTTCTTCACTGTAAAGCTACAATGTTACCCATTGTAATTAATAAGTACCCTGGGAGGAGATACTCCAGGACTATGCAAATATCCTGTTTCTTGTCAAACTTTAATCCATTATTACAATATCCATTAATGATTCTCTCCTCAAACAATTACTACTAGAATGGTTGCCAAATGGTAAATTTCTAATTCCTCTTTTTCTACATTTACTAGTTGTCCTTTTACTGTTAAGAGCTTTCCTTTCCCTTATGTGTATATGTATGTATGGATGGATGGATGTGTGTGTTTATACCTTAATCTTATATACACTCTCTTGATCCTACTCCAATCAGACTCTTGCTCCCATTTTTCCTTCCTTTCAAAGTAACAATGCCCTCCACTTGGCTAAATCAGTTCTTGATCTTTATCTTCCTGGACCTCTCAGCAGCATTTGACACAGTTCATAAATTCTCCCCGCCTTGAAATGTTTTCCTCACTTGGTTCCCAGGCCATTTTCCTCACTGGCTGCTCTATCTCAGGCTCCATTGTTGGTTCTTTGTGTCTTAATGTTGGGGGCCCCGGGGTCTGAGTCCTTAGCCCTGCCCTCTTCTCTGTCTATGCTCTCTCTGTTGGAGATCTCACCCAGCCTCATGGCTTTAAAAACCATTTCTATAATGATGACTCCTGTGTTAATCTACTCGGGCTGCCAAAACAAGATACCACAGACTGGGTGGCTTAAAAACAGAATTTTTTTTTTATTTCTCAGAGTTCTGGAGGTTGAAAGTCCAAGATAAGGGTGCCAGCACAGCTGGTTTCTGTAAGAACTCTCTTCCTGGTTTGCAACCTTCTTTGTGTGCCTTCACACAGCCTGTCTTCTGCGCGCGCGCACACACACACACACACACACAAACACAGAGAAAGACAGAGGAGCCACTCAGATGTCTCTTCATCTTCTTCTAAGGATTACTGAATTAAGGCCCTACCCTCATGACCTCATTTAATCTTAATTACCTTCTTAAAAGGCCCTATCTCCAAACATAGTCACATTGGGGTGTTAGAGTTTTGACACAAATTCTGGGGAGACACAAGTCAGTCCATAACAAATATAAAAATTATAACTCCAACCTGGGCTGATTCATAAATGCAACTTCTAACAAGACCTCTCCACTTGGAAATCTGATAGATGCCTTAAATTTAACAAGTTCTAGATATTAATAGAACTGCTAATTCTCCTCTCCTTTCCCCTGCAAAAAAGTTCTCCTTCTACAGACTTCCACATCTCAGTTAATGGCAAATTCCTTCTTGCAATTCTTCTGGGCAAAAACCTTGAAGTCATCCTCAATTCCTCTTTTTCAAACACTCCATCATCAATCTGCTCCAAAATGTATATTAATTTCATAATAACCCCATTTATTACCTTCATAATAATCTCAAAGTTGAACTTAGGTTCAAACCATCACCATCTTTTGTCTGGACTGTGGCAGCAGCCTCTTAACTGGTCTCTCTGCTTCAGCTCACTCATATTCCATTTGTTCTATCTTCATCAGTTACAGAGATGAGATCCTGTAAAAATGCAAAGTAAGTCCTGTCTTTTCTCTGGTCAAAACTCTCCAATATGGTCCACCTCACTCATAACAGAAGCCAAAGTCCTTACAATGACCTACAAAGGTGTGCATGAACTAGTCCCAGGGGAATCTCCCTGACATCACCTTTCCCTTGCTTATTCAGCTCAGCCATCCTGTCTACTGGCTTTTCCTTAAACCCACCAGGCATGAGTCCGTTTCATAATCTTTGCCTATTCTCTGCTTGGAACAATCTTCTCCCCCTATACCCCTGTGACTCCCTGCCTCACCTCTTTCATGTGTTTCCTTAAGCAAGGCTTCCATCGACTATCTATGTGAATTTACCCAACAGCACTCCCTTCTCCCTTCCCTGCCTTGTTTTCCTCCATAGTGCTCATCACCATCTGACAGAGCACATATCTCTCTACAAAGCATGAGACCTGTGAGAACAGGGATTTCTCTGTTCCCAGTTGCACCCCCATAATAATCACTCACACTGACTTTACTCTTGTTATATATCAGCATATTTTTAAAGGCTTTACTGTAGCACTCGGGGGCTTCCCAGTGCAATGGTAAAGAATCCACCTGCCAACACAGGGGATGAAGGTTCGATCCCTGGGTAGGGAAGATCACCTGGAGATGGAATAGCAATCCACTCCAGTATTCTTGCCTGGAAAATTCCATGGACAGGAGCCTGGTGGGCGGGCTGCATACAGTTCACGGGGTTGCAGAGTCAGACACAACTGAGTTACTGAGCACGTACATGCTGTTATCACTCATTAATCCTAACAAAGGCCTTCAGAGGTGGGTATAGCATAATAGTAATACTACATAACAAACCACTCCAAATACCCATGCCTTACGGCAGCAAATGCTGATTTCACCCTCTTCCACCTGCATTTGGGGTTTGGCTGATCTCAGCTGGGCTCTGCTGGGTTTAACTACTACTGCTGCTGTTGCTGCTAAGTCACTTCAGTCGTGTCCGACTCTGTGCGACCCCATAGACGGCAGCCCACCAGGCTCCCCCGTCCCTGGGATCCTCCAGGCAAGAACACTGGAGTGGGTTGCCATTTTCTTCTCCGATGCATGAAAGTGAAAAGTGAAAGGGAAGTCACTCAGTCGTGTCCGACTCTTCACGACCCCATGGACTGCAGTCTACCAGGCTCCTCCGTCCATGGGATTTTCCAGGCAAGAATACTGGAGTGGGTTGCCATTTCCTTCTCCATTAACTACTACATGTGTCTCTTATTCTTCTGGATTTGATGTTAGGGATTTGGATAGAAACTATTGCTTTCCTACATTGACACAGAGCATTCTCTTCCTACCTGTTTAGTTTCCTGGCATTCAAAAAAGAAAGAGTTCATGGGGAAAAAAATAATACATGCAAAAGAGGAGACTTCCCTGGAGGCTTCCCAATGGCTAAGACTCTTCTCTCCCAATGCAGGGGGCCCAGGTTTGATCCCTGATCAGGGAACTAGATCCCACATGCTGCAACTAAGAGTTTACATGCCACAACAGAGACTGGAGATCCCACATGCGGTGATGAAGACCTGGCACAGCTAAATAAACAAACAAAAATACAACCTAAAATTTAATACTGGGAACTCCCTGGCAGTCCAATGGTTAGGACTCGGTGCTCTCACTGCCAGGGGCCCAGGTTCAATCCCTGATCAGGGAACTAAGATTCTGCAAGCTGTGTGGCTCAGTCAGTCAAAAATAATACAAACAAAACACTACTACTAAACTATCCTTATCCCAGACTTTTCTATGGCAACTTTGATTAACACTGTTTCAAAAGATGGAATACACTAATGACAGCCCCATCCTTGTGACAGAGATGGAAATTCCAAGGAGGCAGTTGGAAACATGAGAGATCTCTTAAGGCCTAGGCTGAACTTGCACATTATAATTTTCATCCACATTCCATTGGCCAAAGCAAACTGCATGGCCCCATCTAATACCTACAGAGTAGAGAGTATCAGTCAGTCCTAACTGAGGGAGAGACTGAGTCATTGAATAGTAATCTAATTTGCTGCAAGATTTGTCATGCTGCACCCCAATGTTCATAGTGGTACTATTTAGCCAAGAAATGGGAAAAACCTAAGTATCAACAGACAAATAGATAAGAAAGATACGGCATACATACATACACATGTGTTATTTTTCATTTCCACAAATAAGTGATGTCATATAATATTTCTCTTTCTCCAACTTATTTCACTTAGTATGATAATCTTTATGTCTATTCGTGTTGCTGCAAATGGCAATATTTCATTCTTTTATGGCAGACTAATATTCCATTGTGTATATATGTGTACTTGTCTCTTCTGTCTTTCATTTGGTTTTTACATTTACTGATTTTTAAAAAAATATGTATTTGGCTGCATCAGGTCTTAGTTGTGGCACTCGGGCTCTCTTGTTGTGCTCTTGTTGTGCTCCTGAGTGAGTGGGCTTCAGTAGTTGCAGCTAGCGGGCTTTGTTGCTCCGTGGCATGTGGGATCTTAGTTCCCTCCCTGACCAGAGATTGAACCCATGTCCCCTGCATTGCCGTGTGGATTCTCAACCACTGGACCACCAGGGCAATCCCTGTGTTCCTTTTCTGACCTTACCCTAGCCCAGCCCCTTGTCAATTCTGACCTGAAATTGTGTGACTGTTGCAGGGGCCCTTCCTCTCTCCCTCTCCCACGGGCTCTGCACCAGCTCCTTTTCTGCTCAAGAGTTTTCAGTGGCATGGCATCACCTTCAAAGAAAGTCCAAACATCTTGGTCTCAGATACATGGCATGTGTAACCTTGACTCCAACTTGACTGGATTCCAGCTCTGTCATTTACTAGTGGTAAATCTTGGAGAAGTTATTTGATCTCTCTGAGCCTTAGTTTCCTTATCTGTTAAGAGAGAAAGAGAAGGAAGAAAGAAAGGGGAGACGATATAGCATGACATTCAACTTTTGTATTTGTTTTCTGTTAGGCTAATACACTGATTGCCTTTTTTCAGGATTCTTTCTTTTTTTAATGGAAGTATAGTTGATTTACAATATTGTGTTAGTTTCACATGTACAGCAAAGTGATTCAGTTATATATATCAGATCAGATCAGATCAGGTCAGTTGCTCAGACACGTCTGACTCTTTGCGACCCCATGAATCGAAGCACACCAGGCCTCCCTGTCCATCACCAACTCCCGGAGGTCACTCAGACTCACATCCATCCAGTCAGTGATGCCATCCAGCCATCTCATCCTCTGTCGTCCTCTTCTCCTCCTGTCCCCAATCCCTCCCAGCATCAGAGTCTTCTCCAATGAGTCAACTCTTCACATGAGGTGGCCAAAGTACTGGAGTTTCAGCTTTAGCATCATTCCTTCCAAAGAAATCCCAGGGCTGATCTCCTTCAGAATGGACTGGTTGGATCTCCTTGCAGTCCAAGGGACTCTCAAGAGTCTTCTCCAACACCACAGTTCAAAAGCATCAATTCTTCGGCGCTCAGCTTTCTTCACAGTCCAACTCTCACATCCATACATGACCACAGGAAAGACCATAGCCTTGACCAGGCGAACCTTTGTTGGCAAAGTAATGTCTCTGCTTTTGAATATGCTATCTAGGTTGGTTATAACTTTTCTTCCAAGGAGTAAGCGTCTTTTAATTTCATGGCTGCAGTCACCATCTGCAGTGATTTTGGAGCCCAGAAAAATAAAATCTGACACTGTTTCCACTGTTTCCCCATCTATTTCCCATGAAGTGATGGGACCAGATGCCATGATCTTCGTTTTCTGAATGTTGAGCTTTAAGCCAACTTTTTCACTCTCCACTTTCACTTTCATCAAGACGCTTTTTTGTTCCTCTTCACTTTCTGCCATAAGGGTGGTGTCATCTGCATATCTGAGGTTATTGATATTTCTCCTTGCAATCTTGATTCCAGCTTGTGTTTCTTCCAGTCCAGTGTTTCTCATGATGTACTCTGCATATAAGTTAAATAAACAGGGTGACAATATACAGCCTTGATGAACTCCTTTTCCCATTTGGAACCAGTCTGTTGTTCCATGTCCAGTTCTAACTGTTGCTTCCTGACCTGCATACAAATTTCTCAAGAGGCAGATCAGGTGGTCTGGTATTCCCATCTCTTTCAGAATTTTCCACAGTTTATTAATTAGTTTCCACAGTTTAATAATTATTAATTATTAACAAAACGAATAGAGTTTTGCCAAGAAAATGCACTGGTCATAACAAACACCCTCTCTTCCAACAAAACAAGAGAAGACTCTATACATGGACATCACCAGATGGTCAACACCGAAATCAAATTGATTATATTCTTTGCAGCCAAAGATGGAGAAGCTCTATACAGTCAGCAAAAACAAGACCAGGAGCTGACTATGGCTCAGACCATGAACTCCTTATTGCCAAATTCAGACTTAAATTGAAAAAAGTAGGGAAAACCACTAGAACACTCAGGTATGACCTAAATCAAATCCCTTATGATTATACAGTGGAAGTGAGAAATAGATTTAAGGGCCTAGATCTGATAGATAGAGTGCCTGATGAACTATGGAATGAGGTTCTCAACATTGTACAGGAGACAGGGATCAAGACCATCCCTATGGAATAGAAATGAAAAAAAGCAAAATGGCTGTCTGGGGAGGCCTTACACATAGCTGTGAAAAGAAGAGAAGCAAAAAGCAAAGGAGAAAAGGAAAGATATAAGCATCTGAATGCAGAGTTCCAAAGAATAGCAAGAAGAGATAAGAAAGCCTTCCTCAGCGATCAATGCAAAGAAATAGAGGAAAACAACAGAATGGGAAAGACTAGGGATCTCTTCAAGAAAATCAGAGATACCAAAGGAACACTTCATGCAAAGATGGGCTCGATAAAGGACAGAAATGGTATGGACCTAACAGAAGCAGAAGATATTAAGAAGAGATGGCAAGAATACACAGAAGAACTGTACAAAAAAGATCTTCACAACCCAGATAATCACGATGGTGTGATCACTGACCTAGAGCCAGACATCCTGGAATGTGAAGTCAAGTGGGCCTTAGAAAGCATCACTACGAACAAAGCTAGTGGAAGTGATGGAATTCCAGTTGAGCTATTCCAAGTCCTGAAAGATGATGCTGTGAAAGTGCAGCACTCAATATGCCAGCAAATTTGGAAAACTCAGCAGTAGCCACAGGACTGGAAAAGGTCAGTTTTCATTCCAATCCCAAAGAAAGGCAATGCCAAAGAATGCTCAAACTACCACACAATTGCACTCATCTCACATGCTAGTAAAGTAATTCTCAAAATTCTCCAAGCCAGGCTTCAGCAGTATGTGAACCGTGAACTTCCTGATGTTCAAGCTGGTTTTAGAAAAGGCAGAGGAACCAGAGATCAAATTGCCAACATCCGCTGGATCATGGAAAAAGCAGGAGAGTTCCAGTTAATATATATATGTATATATATTCTTTTTCAGATTCTTTTCCACTACAAGTTATTGTAAGATATTGAATACAGTTGCCTGTGCTACACAATAAATCCATGTTTATTTTATATATGATAGTGTGCATATGTTAATCTCAGTTGCTCAGTCATGTCTGATTCTTTGAGACCCCACGGACTGTAGCCTGCCAGGCTTCTCTGAACATGGAATTCTCCAGGCGAGAATTCTAGAGTGGACTGCCGTGCCCTCCTCCAGAGTATCTTCCCAACCCAGGGATATAACCTGCATTTGTTAAGTCTCCTGCAGTGGCAGGCGGGTTCTTTACCAGTAGTGCCACCTGGGAAGCCCATTAATCTCTCACTCCTAATTCATTTTTCCCCCACTCCCCTTTGGTTATCGTAAGTTTGTTTTTTATGTGTGTAGATCTGTTTCCGTTTTGCTACATGTAGAAATAAAGTTATCTCTGTTGCACAAAGAAAAAAATCAAACAAAAAATTCACACTGTGCAGACAAAAGTGTTTAAAGTAAAAGTTTCCTCCTCTTCCTTTCTCCTAAAATAAGTTCCATTAAGAGTTTATGGTAAATCTTTCCTGAACTATGTCTAAAACCACATAATACTTATACATACACCTGTTTTTAGAAGTTTTTTAAAATGCATTCTCACCAAACTTTTGTCTCTTGCTTTTTATCACATACTAGTATGGCAAGGCCAGTTTTCTTTGTCCAGAAATCACTTTTAACGACTTTGCCACTTACTAGCTGTGGGATCTTGCACATGTGGCTTAACCTAAGACTTGGTGTATTTAATTTGTAGCTGCAGATAAACATGTACCTGTCACACAGAGCCATTATGAGGATTAAGTGAGTTAATACACATAAAGCATCTTGTACAGTCTGACATATTAAGAGCTCAAAACATATTAGCTCTCCCTATTAATAGCTCCATGTTTAGCTATACCATAATTTACTTAACCAGTTCTGTACCCATGGTCACTCAGTGTGCTGTGTTGTTCATAAAGATGGTCACAATGATTCCCCCACCCCACATACTTGACTCTGCAATATGACTCTGTTGTCTTTTCCCTCAAGAGACTATTTCTAGTATCCTTGAATCTGAGCTGGACATGTGATAGGCATTGATCAATAAAATGTAGTGAAGATGATGCTAGAGCACTTCAGAGCACTTCAGAACCTAGTCCTCAGGAGGCCTTGCTGCTTTGGTTTTTTCCTTTCAGAGGCCATCATGAAAGCTTGTTGAAGTCACGTGGAGAAGGACCTAGGCCCTCAAGCCAGCAGCCCCAGCCATCTGCCAGACTCGTGAATGAGGCCATATATGTACGACCAATGAGTTTGCTGACTTGCAAACTGACTGCAATGCAGCAGTAAGCCCGGGAAAAACCATGTACAGCCAAAAAGAGCTGTCCCAGCTGAGACATGTCCAAGTTGCCAATCCACGCAAATATAAGCAAAAAATTACTGTCATTTTAAATTACTCTGTTTTGGGATGATTTATTAAGCAACAATAGAAAGTTGATATGCTGAGGTTCTTATGCAGTGCCTATGGCTCTGGTTGGAATGTAAGCTCCATTTCTTAAGTGACCTTGGGCATGTCCTGCAACCTGACTGAACCTGTTTCCACCTCCATACAGTGGGATACTTTTAGCTCCTACCTCACTAGGCTGATGCAAGGATAAAATGAGATGATGAACATTCAGTTTGTGGCACAGGACAAGTACTGTGAACATTTTAACTAGGGCTGTGGCTATTATTGTTTGAAGAAAGTTTAGTCTGAGAGCTGTACTATGGAGGGACAGGAGGAATTTGTATTAAAGATAACTGTTTTTGGAGGCGGCATAACTACTGAACATTGGAGATTGAGAACTTTTTGGAATCAGAGACCTATACCAGCCAGCCTGGAAGATAGCAGGGGTTAGGTCTCAACTGTGACCTACACGTGTGTGTCTGGGTGAGCCCTCGGAATGACGTCACACATGGAGGCTGGAATTGGGTAGAATGAAGAACTGAGGCTGTGGGGGCTGCTGAGATTACTGAAAAGGTCTCATAAGGGTTACACCCTGGGACCTACCCCTACTCTTTTCAGATGAAATTCCAGACTCCTAAGCATGGCCTGAATGCCCTGGCCACCTTTCCCATCTTATTTCCTACTCTTCTTTCCTTCACTCAGGATGCCTTGGCTGCCCTGGCCTCCTTCCTTAAACTTAACAAGCTCTTTCCTGCCTCAGGACTTTTGTTCTGTCTTTCCCTCAGAGGGACCTTCTGAACCACTCAAGCTAAAGCTCTCCCCTCACACCTACTTATCTTTTTCCTTCATCGCATTTGTTTGTTTACCTATGCATTATTTGTTATCACTTTAGAAGGTGAGTTTTACAAGGAACTGGTATCTCTTGCTCATATCACATTCTCAGCATCAAGCACACTATCTGTCTCATGGCAAGTGATGAAAGGCTATGAACTGAATAAATGTGAGTAAAGATAGGGAAAGGAACCAGAGAGTGGAAAGACACCTGAAAAGCTAAATGAAGGCCTCATTTCCTGGAAGATAGCTTCACAGAAACCTAGAATCATCTTGTCTAAAGGCTATGGTCTTTCCTGTGGTCATGTATGGATGTGAGAGCTGGACTCTGAAGAAGGCTGAGCGCCGAAGAATTGATGCTTTTGAACTGTGGTGTTGGAGAAGACTCTTGAGAGTCCCTTGGACTGCAAGGAGATCCAACCAGTCCATTCTGAAGGAGATCAGCCCTGGGATTTCTTTGGAAGGAATGATGCTAAAGCTGAAACTCCAGTACTTTGGCCACCTCATGTGAAGAGTTGACTCATTGGAGAAGACTCTGATGCTGGGAGGGATTGGGGGCAGAAGGAGAAGGGGATGACAGAGGATGAGATGGCTGGATGGCATCACTGACTCGATGGATGTGAGTCTGAGTGACCTCCGGGAGTTGGTGATGGACAGGGAGGCCTGGCGTGCTTTGATTCATGGGGTCACAAAGAGTCAGACGTGTCTGAGCGACTTATCTGATCTGATCTGAACCTGTGAAACTAAGACTCATAAAACAGAAGTAACTAGCCTGAACTCCAACACTTTGGCCACTTGATGCAAAACTACTCATTGGAAGAGACCCTGATGCTGGGAAAGACTGAAGGCGGGAGAAGGGGATGACAGAGGATGAAGTGATTGGATGGCATCACCGACACGATGGACATGAGTTTGAGTAGGCTCCAGTAGTTGGTGACAGACAGGGAAGCCTGGTGTGCTGCACTCCATGGGGTTGCAAAGAGTCGGACATGACTGAGCAACTGAACTGAACTAGCGTGAGGGCACTTGGAGAGTCATTACCGTGGACTTTCAGTCAGTCCACTGAGGTCAAATGCCACAGAACTCTCTGACAGACAGAAGAGGCCCAGAAAAGGTCACAGCCACCTTCCTGAGGCCACCACTGTGTCTGCAGCTGCCACCACTCCATCCCTGGAGGGGAGGAGACTGTCTCTTTGACAGCAGAGGTGCCAGTCAGCTGAAGAGCTGTGAAAGGAGAGCTGGAGAAGGTGGGGAGGCCCATCCCCTGGGTCAAACAGCTATTCTGAGGCAGCTCAGGGATAAAAACAGGTACCAAAATAACCCAGCCTTCTCACCCTTGTTCCAGACCTCACACCTCTGCCCTACCAAAGGTGAGGCTAACACTTGAATCCTCTCAGTAACACACACACCAGCTTTCAGCAGGGCCTGCAGGGAACAGGGTGACCATCAGACTCAGCCCTGTCCACTGGGAGGTCACGGTCTGATGGAAGAAGCATGCCACAGACGGTGAAGGACAAGGAGGCCTGGTGGGCTGCAGTCCATGGGGTCGCAAAGAGTCGGACACAACTTAGCAACTGAACAACAAAGGGAGGGAAGAACCCCGGAGGAAATGATCCTTGGATTGGTTCAATGGACATACCGAAGTTAGCCGGTCAAGGAGGTGGTAGTACCAGAGGTAATTGCCAGTGCAAAAGGAGGGAGGCAACACAGAAGAAATCCAGGAACAGTCTGCAGTTTTAGTGAGTGGGAGCCTCAGGAAATTTTTATGAGAGCAGCAGAAGTGGCTTGGGGCGGTGGGGGGAGAAAGGATGGTGGTAGTGTCCAAATTATGCAGAAACTCCGATGTTAAGAGAAGAGCTTGCGCTCTTTTTTGGTGCACAAAGGAAAGTCTTGGGAGATGTTCAACCAAGAGGACGTTATCATCACTTTTGCACAATAGAAAGTGTCCTATACCTGCCTTGGGGCGGTTGCCCGGGAAAGTGGGGGTGGAGAGGCAGATCGAAGAGACAAAATATTTTATTCTGGCTAGGGCAGCTCTGGCTAGGACTCCTGTAAGAGCAGGAACTGGGTCTAAGTCTCCAGAGGGCTAGTACCGTCACTTTTCGACTCCTGCGCCACCCCACTCCTGGGGTCCAACTTTCGTTCAGTTGTTCCGGAACTCGAAGTGTGGGCAGAAAAAATGTGCTGCTGGAACCCCGAGCCTAGACGAGGGACCAGTGTAGGAGACTTCAACTCCCAAAATGCTTCGCTCTCCAGCTCTGCAGATCGCGCATGCTTCTTTTCACGAAAGGCGGACCGGCTTGCAGACTGTAGGACTTGCCAACTGGATGAAATGCAGGAAACCTAGGGACCGCCATCTTACCTGAGGTCAAACCAATTGTACACTTAGGGGGAGGATAGTGTTCTCTCTCTCGTCAGCTCGAACAGGCACTGCAATAAAGTTCGCTTAATTATTGCAAGTCTCCTTATTATGATTTACGATAAGAACGCCTTTCATTTTGCGCCGCAGTTCAGAACTGAACCCCTAGGGATTCAATGAGACATCCCAGCATGGCAGCACTCTGCGAGACTCCGCTGGGGGAGGAGTCGGAAGCGGTCCCTCCCCGCCTCCCCGTCGGAGGGGGTTTCCGCTTCCGGCAGCGACGGCTGCAGCCTCGCTCTGGTCCCTGCGGCTGGCGGCCGAGCCGTGTGTCTCCTCCTCCGCCGCCGCCATATTGTCTGTGTGAGGAGAGGGGAGAGCGGCCGCCGCCGCTGCCGCTTCCACCCCAGGTACCGTGGGAGCTGCCAGGCGAGGTCGTTGTGGGGTGCGGGTGGGCCCAGACGGGGCAGCGGGGCGCGGCCGCCTCTCACGCCTCCAGCAGACTCCTGAGCGGCCCTTCGCCTTCCCCTGCCCCCCACCCTCCCCCCTCACCATCCGAGGCCCCTGCAGCTCATCGGAGAGGCCTGGGGCCACTCCCCAGGGCGGGGAGGGAAGCTTTGGGGGCAGAGGCTGATGTGAGGATGGGAGCTGGCTCTCGAGTCCAGCTTATGGCTAGGGAGAGGGTTGGACTGGGGCGGGGACTAGGAGGCAACTTGGAGAAGGGGGTCGCCAGAGGGGGAAGGGAGCTTGAGGGGTGGGGCCGCAGGGGGGATGCTAGGGGAGGGTGTCTAGGGGACTGATGCCCTCAGTATAGGCTGGGGTGGACCTTCCTGTGGAGCAGAGCTGCTGGAGTGGGGGCCTCCTAAGGTCCCGCTGGGCGAGGCAGGGCTTCCCACCTGCACACTGGGGTGCAAGGTGGAGGCGACCCGGGGCGAGGTCATTGAAGATAAAGGGGAAGGGAACCAAGAAGTGGGGCAGAACGGGTGGAGTTGGAGTTAAGGGTTAGTTGGGAGCTTGGGTGGAAGAGGAGAGGTACACAGAATGAAATATTGGCTGAGTTTACATGTTAGTTTGTGACCTTCTGAAGAGTAGGACTTTTATTTTTGTTTTTCGGTTGTGTTTTTGTTTTTGCAGCGTTGGAACATTTCTTGCCTTGGCAGGTGATGGGTGGAGCTTATGTAGTTTGTTTTTGGAAAGCAAAGTGGAGGTCAGGAGAAGTTGCTTCTTGGCTATTGCTATTGTGAGAAGGAAAGAGTTCTGGCAAGGAGGTGGCAAATTAATTGGGGAGGCCTGATTACCTTTTCAACTGCTAAATTCTATGAGAAGTGGGCGTGCGGAGAGGAAATGAAAAGGAAGCTAGAAAGAGAAGATTTTTCTAAGAGTCGGAAGAGTCCATTCCATCTAAGGAGTGGCAGTATATCTCTGGATTCCCAGCTAGAAGTGCCACTGCTGTTTCCCTGTGTGACCTAACTTCTCTAAATCTGTTTTTCTGTCTGTAAAATGGGGATGATGATATTTCTTAGAGGATAAGTTTGTGGTGAGTGAATAAGATGATTTGTGTCAGGTGCTTACTACAGTGCCTGGCAGGTCGTGAGTGCTGGATAGACCTTACGTGTCACTTTTCTTAAAGGGCCTACTTGGTATATTTGGGGTTCCTCCAATCTAGGTAAACTGTGCGTTCATGATCTGACAGTAGGCAAGGCTTCAGAATATTATATTTGTAGCTGTTGTAGTGTTTTGTTCTAAGTCACTTGGCTTAACTGTCTTGGTGGACCTTGAGCTGAAAGACCAGGACCAATGCTAGTTCTCCCTCGTGGTTTTTTTTAAAAGTTCACCTGTAGTTTTACCTCGACAGGTTTGTCCTTCTGTGACTTTGAAATACTTGACTTTCATTTGCTGTTGGAGGAGGGGGTGTGACTTGAAGAATGAAAATATTTCAAGTTTGCTTAGATAGGTTTATCAACTGATTACAAAATTAGGTCACCCTGGGGTAACTTTTTTTTAAAAAGCAAAACCCAAATATGTCTAGTTATATCCTTTTATATGGAGTACAGTAGAGAAGAGAAGCACACATTTAAGGGAGAGCAGAGGGTGAGTTTCTACCCAGTGTGTTAATTGCATAACTGTTTAGGGATGAAACAAGTATATTTTTAATCTCTTTTGCTTAGCCAGTCTCTTCCAGGGTGAGTCCTTGGTTTTACTGTTGTCTCTGTCTCTGAACATATACCTTTACTTCACACACTATTGGAGAAAGAAATTTTCTTTGGGAACTGAGTTTAAAGCTTTACTTAGGGTTTGGAGTTGTAGTGGGCAGAATGACCACCACTACCACCCTTAAGATGTCCAAACTCTTAATTCCCTGCTCTGTAAATATGTTACATGGCAAAAGGCCTTTGCAGATGCTATTAGGGTTAAACATCTTACAACAGGGAGATTATCCTGGATTTTGTGGGTAGGCCCAATCTAATCACATACACCCTTAAAAGCAGAGAACTTTCTCCAGCTGGGAGTCAAGAGAGATGGGGCAGAAGGGGAAATCAGAGCGAATTGAATCATGAGAGGGACTCCATTTGCAGTTGCTAGAGGGAGCCACATGGAAAGCATGAGAAGGAATGCAGGGAGCCTCTAGTAACAAAGACCAGCCCCGGCTGACAGCCAAGAAGGAAATGGAGACCACAGTCCTACAGCCACGAGGAACTGAAGTTGGCCAGCAACCTGAATGAGCTTGAAAGTGGATTCTTCCCCAATTTGCAGCAAGGATAACACCTTGATTTTGACCATGTGAAACCCTGAGCAGAAGACCTAGCCAAGCCCACTTAACTTCTGACCTACAGAAACTATGAGATAATAAATTTCTGTTGGTTTAAGCCACCATGTTTGTGGTTTTGTTACGGCAGCAGTAGAACACTTTATACATTTTCAGAAATGGGGTACTTTTACCTAAAAACATTGGAAGTGGCAGTAGAAGAGGCCAGCAGTTTTTTGAGGAGCATGAGATAGAAAAGGCCTAGAAACAGATTGTTATTAGAGTAATGACTCACGTGGAAGTGAGGTATACATTGGAAACTGGAGAAAAGAGGATCTTTTTACATAGTGGCAAATGAACTTAGTATGTTCTGAGGTCACGTGGAAAAGAAAACTTACAAGTGATGAACTTGGATGTCTAGCTGAGGAGATTTCTAAGCGAAGTATTGGTTTATTTGTAGATGTGGGTCTAATGGTGAGCTCCTGTGAAATTCACATGAAGCCTTCTTAAGTTCTTGAGCATTTTATACTAACAGAAACAATGTCCGCTTGATTGAAAAACATAGAGTAGGAAATTAAAGGGGGGGGGCTCTCAACCACTCCCCTCCCACAGATTTTTTTTTTTACTAGTAAGAAGCAGGCTGGTAAAACTAGAGATATGAACGTGTTTCTTTTCTTTTAAAAAAGGGTGACCTAGAGGCTAGAACCAAGAGCCCAAAGAGGTAGAACTGAAGGTTACAGAAGAGATTTCCCTGGGTTTGAAATGTAATGGAGTTTGCCCACATTTTGAAACTGCTTTGGACCGATGGGTCCACTTTCCTTTATATTTTGCCTGCTTTCTTTTATAGTTATATTCCCTGTTTGAACTGGAATGGTTTTGACTACTGCCCTATGCTTGTCTCACCATTACAGATTGGGAGCAGATAACTAGTTGTCTTTTTTGGTGATTTTTTTAGAAATTGTGCTCCAGGGTGTTGTACTTAATGTATTATACCCAGAGCTTCATCCACACCTGCTTTAGATGGTGAGATTTGGGAGTTTTGAATCGATGAACTTTAGGTGAGATTTTTGGACTTTGAGTTGGTGCTTTAATGAAAAGAGACCTTATGATGAATTGGATGGTTTTTGCATTTGGGAGAGGTATGAGTCTTTGGAGGCCATTAGGGTGGACTCTATTCCAAAGATCCTCTGGAATCTGAGTTTGTTACTGTTTTGTGGCAAAAGGGACTTTTCAGATATAACTGGTTTAAGAATTCTAACAAATGGTTATTCTGGATTTTTTGGGTAGGTAGGTCCAGTCTGTTCACATGAAAGCAGACAACTTTGTCCAGCTAGAGTTAGATTTGAATCATGAGAGGGACTCAATGGCCATTCCTGGAGGGGGCCACGTGGTAAGCACAAGAAGGAATGCCATCAGCACCAGCTGACAACCAGCAAAGAAATAGGGACCTTAGTCCTGTGCCCACAAGGAACCTCTTTCAGCCAGCAATCTGAATGAGCTTGAAAGCAGATTCCCTACCCTAGGATTTCCTCCAAGGAACATAGCCCTACAGACACCATGATTTTTGGCCTTGCAGGACCCTAAATAGAGAATCCAGCCAACCCTACCTCACTTCTAGCCTGTAGAAACTGTGAGATAATAAATTGTATTGTTTTATGATGCTTACTCCTTGGAAGGAAAGTTATGACAACTTAGATAGCATATTCAAAAGCAGAGACATTACTTTGCCAACAAAAGTCCATCTAGTCAAGGCTATGGTTTTTCCAGTGGTCATGTATGGATGTGAGAGTTGGACTGTGAAGAAAGCTGACCAGCGAAGAATTGATGCTTTTGAACTGTGGTGTTGGAAAAGACTCTTGAGAGTCCCTTGGACTGCAAGGAGATCCAACCAGTCCATTCTAAAGGCGATCAGTCCTGGGTGTTCATTGGAAGGACTGATGCTAAAGCTGAAACTCCAATACTTTGGCCACCTCATGCAAAGAGTTGACTCACTGGAAAAGACTCTGATGCTGGGAGGGATTGGGGACAGGAGGAGAAGGGGACGACAGAGGGTGAGATGGCTGGGTGGCATCACCGACTCGATGGACATGAGTTTGAGTGAACTCCGGGAGTTGGTGATGGACAGGGAGGCCTGGTGTGCTGTGATTCATGGGGTCGCAAAGAGTTGGACACGACTGAGCGACTGAACTGAACTGATGTTTGTGGTAGTTTGTTGCAGCAACAATAGGAAACTAATTAGGAATTTTAAAAGAAAACTAATTAGAGGGGTTTTGCTTACTTTATTTAAGAATCTTTCAGGGATTATTTTCTAGAGAACAAAGACAGCAGAGATTATTCTGTAAAGTGGAGATTTGGTCCTGGAAGACCTCACAGAGTAATGGTGTTAAGTGGAACCTAGGCTTCTTCCTAGATGTGTAAGCATGTGTCATTAGATGAAGTTTGAACAGGCTAGAACAGCTTGGTAAAACATAGATTCTAGAGTTCTAGGGCATTTTGGTAGAATTTCTATAAATTGATGATTCTTCCATACCTGTAATAAGCATCCTGGATAATTCCTTCATCTTTATTAGCTGAATAAAGCATTGAGTTTATTTGACAATCCTTTAAAGACTTTCTGTTTTTTTAGAAGAGCTGAAAATGGGTGATAATTTTTTAGGAAATGATAAACACCTATGTACAGTAGTCTGTTCTTTCACACTTCCTACCCCAACTGGAAATTGTTACAAGGTCTTTTCTCCCTGCCCCCCCCCCCCTTTTTTTTGGCTGAGCTGGACTTTTGTTGCTGCATGGACTTTCTCTAGTTGCAATACACAGGCTTTTCATTGAGGTGGCTTCTCCTGTAGCAGAGGACAGGCTCTAGGGCACAGGCAAGGTTGCCCCACATTATGTGGAAACTTCCCGGACCAGGGATCAAACCCGTGTCCGCTGCATTGGCAGACAGATTCTCAACCATTGGACCACCAGGGAAGTCCAGTCATTGTCATTGGCCACTTGAGGTTAAGAATAAGATTTGGGGACTTGCTTGGTTGTACAGTGTATAGGAATATGCCTGCCAGTAAAGGAGACACGGGTTCGATCCCTGGTCTGGAAGGATTCCACATGCCACAGAGCAACTAAGGCTATGCACCATGACTGCTGAGCCTGCATGCTGCAGCTACTGCAGCAAGTGCGCCCAGACCCTCTGCTCCCCAACAAGAAAAGTGACCGCAATGAATAGCCTACTCTCACGTCTACTAGAGAAAGCCCATGCACAGCAGTGAAGACCTGTAGCAGCCATAAATAAGATTTGCGTATATGTTTATAGCTAAATCACCTTGCTGTACACCTGAAACTATTGTTACACCGTAAATTAATTTCTAAAAAAGCCGAAACAGTTGAAAAAAAGAATACAATTTTGGAATCATAATTGCAGAAAAGACTTCTCACTTTTAAGAAAGGCCTTCTTGTTGTTTATCAGTATGTTACTGATTAGATACATAAAATGTGGACTCTCAACTTTAGTGAAGGGAACTTCAGAGGATGGAGGAAATAAGACAGTTTCTCTTTGAGTTAGTTACCTGAATAGAAAGATGATTACAAAATTAGAGCATTTCAGGATATGAAGGACTTTTGTGATTATCTGTGTGACTTTTAGGTTTAGAGTAAAGGAAATTGGGCCACCTGAAGGTTAAGTGACTAAACCAAGTATCCCAGTCCTACAGCTGGCCTAGAATCCTGGTCCAGGCAGTGGGGATTTGTGGCTTTAAGAATATATTCTCTGTGTACTTCGATCCTGTCCTTTTTCTATATTTTACCTTACATAGGTTATCTCTCTGTGCCTCATTTTCTTCATAAGGTCATTGTGAGGATTGATTGAGGTAACACATAACACATTTAGCATAGCACCTAACGCAGTAAGTGCCCAAAAGATGTCAACTGTTAATGTTTATGATAATTGTTTTGACAGCTTTTTGACATCTTTTGCATAAATATTGCAGTACAATTTGTACAAGTTCAGAAACAGAATTACATGATTTGGCATTGGATTAGGTAAGGACTTACTGTTTTAAGGTAATGCTTGTGATCCTTAATTTAAAATGAGAAGCTGGATTTGATCCTTGGTCTGTCACAATTAATTCGTTGGGTGACCTGGACCAAGTTTGTTTCACAAGAATGTTAGTGTCTTCATACAGCCAAATTTCTTTGAACTCCTAAAATGGATAATTTAAAATGGTACTGTATCATTTAGTTGTTCCTTAATAGAGATCTAAGCCATCTAGCTTTTCAAAGGAAAAAATTCCTCTAGAATTATTAAGAAAAAGGAACTGCTGTCATTGTAACAAATATTTACATTGGGTTATAGGCAATTGGTAGTTTCTCCAAGGTAGAGTTCAGCTGACCTACTTGTTGACCAAACTTTTTCTCCTTCACATTATAGAAATCAAGTATTATCTTTTTAAAAGTTAAAGGTGAGAGAATTAATAGTATCATACTAGGAGTGACTTTTCACTGGTTTCTACAAAGTGTGTGTCTTTCAGCCTTAGACATAAGAAATGTACTTAGCAACAGTTACTATGGTGGGCAAGCTTTTATTACATTAGTGCTGATGGTGTTTTCTTGCATAGAAAGTATGTGTTATCTGAAGTGAGGGTTTTAGGGTTAAATATCGGGGTATACTTAGAATAATCTTTTATAGTTTTATATGTGTCATGTCTTAAATGCCTTTATATTGGCCACTTCTTTCTTTTCACACTTTCTGGTCTTGTGGATTTTTCTGACAGATTTTTATTAGCTGAAACATTTTAATCTGCTTGGAAAAGTGAACACTTGAAATTTTTCTGAAGTTATGACTAATGCCCTAGTGGGCATTTCTCAATTTAGCTATCTCATTAATGTTCTACAGTTTTTAAGAAAGCAACCTTGTTAAAATGAATGGATGAATTATTTTCCTAAAAATTTAATCATGTCATATCAGAAAGTACAAAATAGCCATTTGACCTTATTGGCTTTATAACCAGTGAAACGATGTTAATTCTTTCAACAACCCGTGAGTGCCTGGTGTATTTCAGGTAGGTGCTGTGCCTACCTGATCTCTAGATGGTCCTTGACCTCAAACTTAACATTGAGTGTCATTTTGTCGTAACTTGGCAGCTTTCTGCACTTGATCTTAGCCAAAAAGCAGAGAAGCCATAGCAGCAGCTTTCTGGAGTGTTTTCTTATGAAAACTCATACTGGCTTTGTATCTTAGGTATAGTTTCTGAAACAGCTGCAGAAATTTGCTGGGCAGTGGATTCAGGATTTCTGATTCTTAATGAAATTCTTTAACTAAGATTACTGGGGCTCAGCCATAAAAAGGAACACATTTGAGGCAGTTCTGATGAGGTGGATAAACCTAGAACTTATTATACAGAGCGAAGTGAGTCAGAAAGAAAAAGGTAAGTATTGTATTCTAATACACACATATGGAGTCTAGAAAAATGGTACTGAAGAATTTACTTACAGGGCAGCAGTGGAGAAACAGACATAGAGAATAGACTTATGGACATGGGAAGAGGGGAGGAGAGGGTGAGATGTATGGAAAGAATAATATGGAAACTTAACATTACCATATGTAAAATAGATAGCTAACTGGAGTTTGCTGTATGGCTCAGGAAACTCAAACAGGGTATCTGTGTCAACCTGGAGGGGTGGGATGGGAAGGGAGGTTCAGTAGGGGAGGGGATATATGTATACCTGTGTCTGATTCATGTTGAGATTTGACAGAAAACAACAAAATTCTGTAAAGAAATTGTCCTTCAATAAAAAAGAAAAAAAAAGATTACTGGGGGAACTAAGGGAGGGAGCCAGCAGGATAGTTGGAAAAAGCTTCAGCTTTGGAAGGAGACCAGGTTTGGGTTTAGTAACCAAGTTTACTTAACTCTTAAGCCTGGATTTTGTCATCTCTGCAATTGGAATAACAACTATCTTGGGCACCTTATTTATTAGCCTTTTGTTCCTTCATCTATAAAATGGGCGTCAGTACTTACCTCAGAATATTCTTGTGAGGATTAATAACTAAAGCACCAGCTAGTTATCATAGCCCAGTTGGTAAAGAATCCTCCTGCAATGCAAGAGACCCTGGTTTGATTCCTGGGTGGGGAAGATCTGCTGAAGAAAGGATGGGCTACCCACTCCAGTATTCTTGGCTTCCCTGTGGCTCAAGCTGGTAAAGAATCTGCCTGCAATGCGGGAGACCTGAGTTCGATCCCTGGGTTGGGAAGATCCCCTGGAGAAGGGAATGGCTACCCACTCCAGTATTCTGCCCTGGAGAATTTGGGTCACAAAGAGTTGGACACAACTGAGCGACTTTCACTGCACAACTGAAAATTAAAGGAGATAATTTATAAAATGCCAGGTACCTTTTCCTTCCCTGTCAGTGACAACTGTGTGTTCATTGCCAGTGCCGATACTCTTGATTCTCATTTTCTGCTGCCAGGAGTTCTTATTTTTCAGTGAGGCCTTTCGACCTGTACTTCCTGTTTCTGATGTGGCCTGTTGGATGGGTGAGGTACTGAATTGCTGCTTAGGGGTGGGTCAGCATGTAACATGCCCAGTGTAGATTGCCTCAGTTACTCATCTACAGTGAACACGGTCAGGGTGTTATCTAGTCTGGTGAATCTAGGGTTCTGTTGCTTCTAGATAGAAAAGTGACTCTTTCCATCTCAGACTTGGGGAAAGTTCAAAGTTTGCTCATCTATGGACTTGTGAACCTGAGATCAGAGATCTTATTCCTGATGGTTCTTTGATCACAGTTTGGGAATTAACTTGTGTATTGTGTGTTGGGCATATGTTTGGAGGAGAACTTTTTCCTGCATTAACATCTTCTCTGTGTCTTTCTCAGGTGATCCACTAACTTGCTTTCTTTGCTCTGTATTCTTAAATGATACACACACACCTTAAGGCATAGCAGCAACCTGTCTTCATCAGTATTTACAGTCCTCTGTATATTTATGACTCTGTATAGAATGAATACAAATAGCCATCTGCCTTGGGAGTTGTCCCATCTTTTCAAATCTGATTTTGTATACCACTGTGACATTGTGGCTAGCCCATTCAGGTAAGAGAATAACAAAGACTCCAGATTGTCAAAACTCAAATCTCTCACCCCTCACCTTGCCTCCAAATTTAAAGTACTCCATTTCATTTTAATATTACAAATGATAGGTTGTTGTTGAATCAGTGTGCAGAATTGGGGAAATAGTGTTAAATTAGTAAAACTAATTCCTATTTAGGCTTTGAAACATAATATTTGACTTGGGTTCAAATGTGGCCTCAGTTACTTAGTAGTCCTGTGATATTAGGCAGGTTATTTATCCTCTGAATCCATGTTTATTTCTAAAATGGGAATCTACATCTAATACCATGTCTGGCTTAAAAGAGACTTTCAAATGATAGTTATTACATACATATATGGGTTATACTTTAGATTACTGTAGGTCACAACAAATCTTTTGGTTCCGGAGGGTGGTGGCAAGTGAAATAAAGTAGCAGATTGTGACTTTATTTCACTGTGTTGCCTGGTAAAAAGACGCATGTGATAGCTTCTTTGTCCATCATTTATTGTATTTTATATTATTGGAAACAGTATTGTACTTTATGCTTATGTCAAGTGTTTGAGGTAGAACTGTGTTAGTTCAGATCAAACTGCTTGGGGATATTTGATTTCGGTATTATTAAAATGTAGTTGACTTATAATGTTTCAGATATACAGCAAAATGATTCAGAAATATTTGTATGTGCTGGAGTAGTATAGTGTTAGTCACTCAGTCATGTCTTCTGTGATCTTACGGACTGTAGCCCGCCAGATTCCTCTGCCCATGGGATTCTCCAGGCCAGAATACTGGACTGGGTAGCCTTTCCCTTCCCCAGGAGGTCTTCCCAACCCAGGGATCAAACCCAGGTCTCCCACATTGCAGGCAGATTCTTTACCAGCTGAGCCACAGGAAAGCCCAAGAACAATGGCATGGGTAGCCTATCCCTTCTCCAGTGGATCTTCCCAACCCAGGAATCAAACCGAGGTCTCCTGCATTACAGGTGGATTCTTTACCAACTGAGCTATCAGGGAAGCCCTCATTAGGGTTATATCAAGTGTTATTGTGAAATTTATATTCCAAATCCAGACCCTTAACAGATCTAAAAAAATTTACAGTTAGCTTTGAACCAAGTAGTTTTCTTGCTTTTCAGTGTGCTCTTGGGATCTTGGAATTTGGGGGTTGGAGTGGGTATGGCGAACTGTCAAGGACCTAAATTGTTAACTTTTTTACCTCTGTATTTTTCCCCAATTGAAAAAATAAAACACCATTACTTATGGCATTAGTTTGATAGAAGAGGGAGAATCATTTTAAAATAGAGGAAAGAAGATTGCTTCATTTAATCTTCATTTATTTCCACCATTGACCTGTTTTCTTTTGGCTTATTCTTTCAAGCTATAGGATTAGGAGGTTTAGGTTGTGTTTATTGTTTTAGTTTTCTTGTGCCAGTGACCTCCGAATGGATGACGTCCCAGAAGAAATGGTAGTATATTAGTGAACTGTACTTGAAAGCTGCGAAAGCATTGAATTGTGTATCTTAAAGGAGCACTATGAAAATAGTTTTCTCAGTCTACTGCATGGATTTTGACAATTCAGCTCATGATCTCTCTAGTTAAATAAATCAGAATTTTTCAGCCAGTGGACTATGTCAGGGAGAGTTACAGATATGCTGAGATTCTGGTCCCCTCAGACTTCAGGCCATTTGGGCAAAGTACAGGGCCTCCAAACCAGTGACCTTAAGTCCAAAAGTCTTGATCATTTATCCATTATAACAAATACTATTTTCTCTTTGTGTTTTGAGTTTTTAAAAGGCTACGTGTAAGCGCTAGTTGAGAAAGTTCAGTAATTGAGTGTCTTAACAGTTTTAAGGTTCGAGGGGACGCCGATCTGAAAATAGTCTTGATTTTAAGTTTAGAAAAGACCATTTTAAAGAGTATCTTTCTGATCCTCAAGCAATTTCCTTTCCACATATAATTCAGGGGTTATACTTTAAAATGTGGGACCAAATGATTAGAGTTTGGGCACTTGTGAAGAAATTTGAGTTCTTATTTGTTTAAGCAATAATGTGAAGCAAAACAAGTTCCCTTGTATAAAATTGGTGTCCTCATCTGACTCTGAATGCCACTGTATCTTTTCTGGGAGCTGACACTTTGTTAATCATTCATCAGGCATGGGTCTCCTGCTTTAACATAAATTGAAACCTAGGATACATTGTCTTCCCCTCTTCCTTTCAGAAATAATGGGATATACTTAAAATTTTTAATTGTTTAATATTTATGTAAATTATGAAGTTAGCTCCCACCGCCCCTTTTTGACCATGCTGTGCAGCCTGCAGCCTCTTCCCAACCAGGGATCAAACCTGTACCGTCTGCAGTAGAAGCATGGAGTCCTAACCACTAGACCACCAGGGAATTCCCATCAAGTTAACTTTTAAAAATTGATATTTTGCAGTGTTAAAAATATACCTCTCCTTTTGTCTAACTTAGCAATTCTTAATTCTGCTGGGGTTTACAGATATATCTGAGCCTGTAGTGAAAGCTACAGATCTTTATTTCAAAGAATGTACTGTACACGCTACTTTGTATTACTTTAGGGAATTCATGGACCTCCAATCTCATTGATGAATTCCAGTTTGAAATAATTTGTTTAGTCCAAATAACAGTTTCCCCTTTTTATTATTTTTAATACAGTAACATGTATGATTTATCATTTTGCACAGTATTTTTTAATTGAAATATAGTTAATTTACAGTGTTGTGCCAATCTCTGTTGCACAGCAAAGTGACTCAGTTTTACATATGTGCGCATTCTTTTTTTTTTTTTTTTTTTACTATTTTTTTCCGTTATGGTTTATCCCATGAGATTGGATGTGGTTGCCTGGGCTATACAGTAGGACCTTGTTTATCCATTCTAAATGTTGTAGGTTGCATCTACCAATCCCAGATTCCCAGCCCATCCCTCTTCCTTCCCCCTCCTCCTTGGCAACCACAAGTCTGATCTCTGTGTCTATGAGTCTTTCTCTGTTTTGTAGATAGGTTCAGTTGTGCCATATTTTGGGTTCCACATATACCTGATGTCATACAATATTTGTCTTACTTCACGTAGTTTTAATAATCTTGCATCCATGTGGCTGCATATGTCATTTTTATGGCTGAATAATATTCCATTGTGTATATATGTACTACATCTTTATCCCTTCATCTGTTGATCAACATTTAGGTTGTTTACATGTTTTGGCTATTGTGAATAGTGCTGCTATGAATGTAGGGTTGCACATATCTTTTTGAATTACAGTTTTGTCCAGGTATATGCCGAGGAGTAGGATTGCTAGATCATTCTATTTTTAGTTTTCTGAGAAACCTCCATACTGTTTTCCATAATAACTATATCAAACTTACCTTTGATACTTACGTTTCCACCTATAGGGTAGGAGGGTTCCCTTTTCTTCACACCCTCTCCAGCATTTATTTGTAGACTTTTTAATGATGGCCATTCTGACCAGTGTGAGGTGGTACTTCATTGTAATTTTGATTTGCATTTCTCTAGTAATTAATGGGGGAAGGCAATGGCACCTCACCCCAGTACTTTTGCCTGGAAAATCCCATGGACGGAGGATCCTGGTAGGCTCCAGTCCATGGGGTCGCTGAGAGTCAGACGCGACTGAGCGACTTCACTTTCACTTTTCACTTTCATGCATTGGAGAAGGAAATGGCAACCCACTCCAGTGTTCTTGCCTGGAGAATCCCAGGGACGGGGGAGCCTGGTGAGCTTCCATCTTTGGGGTCGCACAGAGTCGGACACGACTGAAGCGACGCAGCAGCAGCAGCAGTAGTAATTAATTATGTTGAGCATCTTTTCATGTATCTACTGGCCATCTGTAGGGCTTCCAGATGGTACTAGTGGTAAAGAACCCACCTGCTAATGCAGGAGACATAGAGATGTAAGTGTGATCCCTGGGTTGAGAAAATTCCTTGGAGGAGGGCATGGCAACCCACTCCAGTATTCTTTTCTGGAGAATCCCATCGACAGAGAAGCCTGGTGAATTACAGTCCATAGGGTCGCAAAGAGTCAGACACAACTAAAGCAACTTAGCATGCATGCATGCTCTAGCCGTTGGTATGTCTTCTTTGGAGAAATGTCTGCTAAGGTCTGTTTGTTTTTGCTGTTGTTGAGTTGTATGAACTGTTTGTATATTTTGGAGATTAAGCCCATGTCGGTTTGCAATTATTTGCAGATATTTTCTCCTATTCCTTAAATTGTCTTTTCATGTTTTGGTTTTTCAGTTTCTTTAGTTGTTGTTTTCCTTTGCTATGCAAAGTCATATGTTTGATTAGATCCCATTTTTGTTTTTATTTTTTTTGCCTTGGGAGACTGACCTAAGAAAATACTGGTACAATTCATGTCAGAGTATATTTTGCCTTTATTTTCTTCTAGGAGTTTTATAGAGTTGTGTCTTATGTTTAAGTCTGTAAAGCATTTTGAATTTATTTTTGTGCATAGTGTGAGGGTGTGGTCTAACTTCATTGATTTACTTCCCCAGCACCATTTGCTGAGAAAGAATATTTTATATTCTTGCCAGCTTTGTCAAGGATTAATTGGCTGTAGGTGTGTGGCTTTATCTCCTATTCTGTTACATTGATCCATATGGCTGGTTTTGTATCAATACCACACTGTTTTGATTATTGTAGCTTTGTAGTATTGTCTGCTTCCCTGTGGCTCAGACTGCAAAGAATCTGCCTACAAAGCAGCAGACCCAAGTTCACTCTCTGGTTTGGGAAGATCCCCTAGAGAAGGGAATGGCAAGCCACTCCAGCATTCTTGCCTGGAGAACCCAATGGACAGAGGCAGGCTACAGTTCATGAGGTCACAAAGAGTTGGCCACCACTGAGCAACTAACACGTACATACACATATACATACATAGTATTGTCTGCGATCTGGGAGAATTATACCTCTTGCTTTGTTTTTTATTACTTGGGTGTCACAGTATCCAACAAATATTTTCTGCATGGTATTTTTTATGTCAGCTTCTGTAATAGACTCCTGAGGATGCAAAGGCAATATTCTCTGCCTTTGAAGCTTTGTAGATGTGTAAACAGTACAGTCGGAGAAGGCAATGGCACCCCACTCCAGTACTTTTGCCTGGAAAATCCCATGGACAGAGGAGCCTGGTGGGCTGCAGTCCATGGGGTCGTGAAGAGTCGGACATGACTGAGTGACTTCACTTTCACTTTTCACTTTCATGCATCGGAGAAGGAAATGGCAACCCACTCCAGTGTTCTTGCTTGGAGAATCCCAGGGACGGGGAAGCCTGGTGGGCTGCCGTCCATGGGGTCGCACAGAGTCCGACACGACTGAAGTGACTTAGCAGCAGCAGCAAACAGTACAGTGACAGTGCTAAATGGAAGAGATACGCAACATACGCTGTTGGAGTAGAGGAAGGAGGGTCTTGATCATTGAAAATTTTCTGTAAATCTAGTCAGTTCTGTATTTTCTAATTGGCTGAAAACATACTGCGAACTACTCCATGATTTTTGTTATTTAAGCTCTAATTGAACTAGTAATAGAAACTAAATCAAGGAGCAAATGGTCTTAAATTGAGAGCTTAAATGGGCTTATTACTGTTGCATCTGATTATGCTGAACATTTTCTTTGCCCGTATTTTTCTCTAGTTATCTTTTTAAATAGTTTTAAATTTATTTATATATTTATAAATTTATATGTTTAGCATAGGTCAGGGATTGCTAACTGAAATACCTGCAGGAGTCAGGCCAGTAAAATAAATGTGTAGAATTGTCCAGGTTTACCTATGGCATCTTTGACTGCATAATCAGTCAGCAGATCCAAAGTGATGTGGTCAATGCAGGAATGCAGAATCATTGTTAGCAAAAAGACAGACCTACCTACCTTTTCTCATTTCTTCTTATAAGAAACTGAACATTAATTTGGTTTTTAGTGTTGGCAATCAAGTCACACTTAAAAATACTAATTATTTATCATGAAAATCTTTAACACATAATTCAATTTAATAGCTGACACTTTTTAAAAACACTGTAGAAAATTTGCATAGAATGTTCATAGCAGCATTAGTCATAATGTCCGTAAAGTGAAAACAAATGTCCATCAACTGATGAATGGATGAACAAAATGTGGTATATCCTTACAGTGGATTCAGCCATAAAAAGGGATGAACTATTATAAAGCTACATCATGAATAAACCTTGAAAACATGCTAAATGGAAGAAGCCAGACACTTTGATTTACGTATTGTGTGATTCTGCTTTTATGAAATGTCCAGAATAGGCAAATCTATAAAGATAGAAAACAGATGAATAGTTGTTAAGACGTGGAGGGGGGAGTGGAGAGTTATTAGGAGTAACTACTATGGGATGTTTGTTTTCTTTGGAAGTGAAGGTAATCATATGGTAGTGACAGTTGCATGTTAAAAACATTAGAAAAACCACTGAATTGTACCCTTTAAAATGATAGATGTGATATTGTGTGGATTTTATCTCAGCTTTAAAAACTGGATGAAAAGAGACTGGATGAGCTAAATAGAGTATATATGTTTGCCGTAAAGCAGAATGAATAGGTTTTGAATCTAGATAGACTATTTGAAAGTCACTTGCCCTCTGTGACATTGTAAAAGTTGTTCAGATTCACCTTTTGTAACATGGGAAAGGTATTACGTAGGTCTGGGCTTCCCTGGTGGCCCAACTGGTAGAGAATCTGTCTGCAGTGCAGGAGACCTGGGTTCGATCCCTGGGTTGGGAAGAACTCCTAGAGAAGGAAATGGCTACCCACTGCAGTATCCTTGCCTGGAGAATTCCATGGACAGGAGCTTGGCAGCCAGGCTACAGCCCATGGGGTCACAAAGAGTTGGACACGACTGAGTGACCTTCACTTTCACTGGGCTTGTTATGTTCAAAAGTGATCATTTTAAATCCCAAGAAACAGTGTAGGTATAGACATTCACATTTCTTTAAATTTGGAAGCTGGATAGATAATGTTTGCTGTCCTGTTTCCAACCTATTTGTTTTTGGCAAGTCTCCGAAGAATTAATGCTTTTGAACTGTAGTGTTGGAGAAGACTCTTGAGAGTCCCTTGGACTGCAAGGAGATCCAACCAGTCCATTCTAAAGGAGATCAGTCCTGGGATTTCTTTGGAAGGAATGATGCTAAAGCTGAAACTCCAGTACTTTAGCCACCTCATGCGAAGAGTTGACTCATTGGAGAAGACTCTGATGCTGGGAGGGATTGGGGGCAGGAGGAGAAGGGGACGACAGAGAATGAGATGGCTGGATGGCATCACCGACTCGATAGACTTGAGTCTGAGTGGACTCCGGGAGTTGGTGATGGACAGGGAGGCCTGGTGTGCTGCGATTCATGGGGTCGCAAAGAGTTGGACACGACTGAGCGACTGAACTGAACTGAGGACAACCCAGCCTATTTTTTATTGCTTATTGATCATCTGCAAGAAGTATGATTGTCTCCTAGGTAACCTACCTCCATGATAGTAAAGGAGGGAGAGGGAGAGACTGTTACTCCTTATAACCTGCAGTTTCCTCAGTGAAATCAGATAGGTTAAATGACAGTCCCAGAGCCATATTTGGTCTTCATGGCTCAAGTATTCCTGTTCTTTCTACCACCTCATGAGGCCTTATAAATCCAAGGTTCATGTTTTTTAGTAACAGAGCATTATATTGTTTCTGTCATTCTATCAAGGATGCTCATCACATGGGTAAATTACATGGCCTCATAAAAGCTCATGGCTCTAAAGAAGCGTCTCCCACACATATTGACTAAATTCATATCTCATTGGGAAGTGATAGTATGACTGTTTTACTTCTGGTGTTAGTGATGTGTGTGATAAAATTTACATGTAAGACCAAAGAGCAACTTTAAAATCAGCTACAGATCAAATATCCACTGTACAGCCAAACTACTTTTCTCAGTGTTGAAGAGGAGCGGATCCATATGCAAACAGGTTTGATTTTTGCCAATATATTGTCTGTTGCTGTCTTAATATCAGTTCATCAGATATTCATGAAACATATTCAGCATGGCTTAGGCACAGTGATAAATAAAAAGTGTTATAGAAATATTAAGCTATGCAGTAGGAAAACATTAGAATGGAAAGGAGGTTGAAAACTGATAGCCAGTTATCATACTGATTGAAATGGAAATAACTAGATATGTAGGATTTTCATTTCTTCTTGTATCAGCTTTGCTAAGTCTTTTTCCTCTCAATATTTCAAATTTGTCACTCATGTTATCCTGTTTTAGGATACAACATATGATAGGATTTCCTCCCCTTTTTTAAATTTTATTTTTTTAATTAATATACAGTAAAACTGATTTCCTTTCTGTGTGTTAGTCACTCAGTCGTGTCCAACTCTTTGCAACTCCATGGGCTGTAGCCTGCCAGGCTCCTCTGTCCATGGGATTCTCCAGGCAAGAATACTGTAGTGGGTGGCCATTCCCTTCTCCAGGGAATCTTCCCAACCCAGGGAGCAAACCCAGTCTCCTGCCTGGCAGGCAGATTCTTTACTGTGTGAGCCACAAGGGAAGTAACCACCATCACAACCAAGACACAGAACAATTATATCACCTCCCCATATTACCCAGCCTCCCACCCCTTTTCTCTGGCAACCACTATTCTATTCTCAGTTATTATAGTTTTATCTTTTTGAGAATGTTACATAAAGTGAATCAGGCAATATATAATATTTTGAAAACTGGCTTATTTATTGCTTTTGAGATTCATTGAAATTATGTATACCAGTGGTCAGTTCCTTTTTATCTTAGGTAGAATGCCACTGTATGGATGGACAACAGTTTGCTTATCCATTTACGATTTTTTTGGTGATTATTAGTTGAGCTGCTGTAAATGCACTTGTATAGGCTTTATGAGCATGGTAGGGTTGCCAGCTTATATGAAAATTTGTAACTTTCTAAGAAACTGCCAAACTGTTTCCAGAAAGGCTTTGCTATACTAGTTTGCATTCCCACTAGTGGTGTAAGACACTATTCAGTTGTTCCATATCTCTCTAGCACCTAGTATTGTCTGTATTTAACTTTTAATTGGAAATAATTTTAAACTTATAAGAGTTGCAAAGATAGAATCCTCACATACCCTTCACCCAGCTTCCCCTAATGTTAACATACACATAACCATGCTGCTACTGCTGCTGCTAAGTCGCTTCAGTCGTGTCCAACTCTGTGCGACCCCAGAGACGGCAGCCCACCAGGCTCCCCCGTCCCTGGGATTCTCCAGGCAAGAACACTGGAGTGGGTTGACATTTCCTTCTCCAATGCATGAAAGTGAAAAATAAAAGTGAAGTTGCTCAGTCGTGTCCGACTCTTAGCGACCCCATGGACTGGAGCCTACCAGGCTCCTCTGTCCATGGGATTTTCCAGGCAAGAGTGCTGGGGTGGGGTGCCATTGCCTTCCCCGACACATAACCATGACACTTTATTAAACTAAGAAATTAGCACTGATACAATACTGTTAATTAAATTGTGGACTGTATTTCGATTTTTACCAGTTATGTCCTTTTTCTTATATTTTCCTGGACTCAATCCTAGAATCAGCCATTTCTCTAAAGAGCCCTCATTCCTTTTTATTGGAGAAAGGTATTGAGAAACCAAGGTTTGGGCGCTACTGATTCCTGTTGCTACTCATTAGCACAGCTTCTAGGTGCTCTCAGTGGACAGAGCTAGGAATTTGTAACCAGTAATGTCCACTCTTTGTCGTGGACGGTTCTGTGGGTTTTGAGAATACTTAGAGTAGCAAATTAGTAGTAAACAGAACAGCATTTCCGTGTGTCGATCATTCCTGTTCTGTCTTTTTCAGTATGTCTTACTGGAAACATACAATATCTAGCTTTTTGGATCTGGCTCCTTTACTTAACAAAATATATTTAATATTCATCCATGTTGTACAAATCAATAACTTATTTTCCATTGTGAATTATACCATTTGTTTATCAATTCACCTAGACATCTTGGCTGTTTCCCTTTTTTTGTGTGTGGCAATTATGAATAAAGCTGCTGTCTACATTTGTATGCAGGTTTTTGTGTGAACATACATTCACTTGAGTAAATACCTGAAGGGGAATGCTGAGTTTATGGTAAGTGTTTATGTAACTTTGTAATCAGTGACCAAATTTTTCCAAGGTTCCTATACCATGTTGTAGTCTCATCAGAAGTCAATTAGTTTCTGTTGCTCTGATTTAGTTTCTGTTACATCCTCATGAGCTTTTGGTGCTGTCATTTTTTTTTTTTTAATTTGACTATTGTAATATATAGTGTATCTCACTTTTTTGTGTGGTTGCACTGGCTTTCATTGCTCCATGCGGGCTTTCTCTAGTCGTGTCAGGTGGGGGCTGCTCCTTGTTACCGAGCATAGGCTTCTCATTGCACAGGCTGCTCTCGTGGCAGCGCACAGGCTCTCGGTGTGTGGGCTTCAGTAGTCGTGGCATTTGGGCTTCGGTGTTCCACAGCATGTGGGATTTTCCCAGAGCAGAGATCGAACCCGTGCCCCTGCATTGGCAGGTGGATTCTTAACCACTTGACCATCAAGGAGGCCCTGAAATTGGCTATTTTTAAAATATTCTCTTCCCTGCAGATAATCTGAAGTTTATTTCATTTCTGTAAGGGTAGTCAACGTAGTTGTTTCCTTGAGTTTAAGATCAAAAGTCTGTAGGGGTTTTTTTTTGTTGTTCTATCTGTTCTTTTTCTGCTAGTTCTTACTCTGTTACAAGCTGGATGTTGTATTTGAAAAATTATAAGATTCATTTGAAGCCCATAGCAGGGTTCTTTTCTCCACAGAGAACTTGCTCGTGTCAGGTTATCTGTGGACACAGGTGATCTAGAGGTCACCTTAAAACAGGCTTCACCGAAGATATTCCCTCTGTAGGTAGGACCATAACTCTTCCCTGGATCTTTTACTTCCTGTTCACTTCCATTCTAAGATTGTGACTCTCAAGTTTCAGCTTATTGTGACAAATCGTCTTTATCCTCCCTCCTTCCCCCCTCCCTTCCATTTATTTATTTACCTGTTTACTAATTATGAATAAATTTTTAATAATAAATATCTATTCATTATTTCGGAAAAGACAGTGGCACCCCACTCCAGTACTCTTGCTTGGAAAATCCCATGGACGGAGGAGCCTGTTAGGCTGCAGTCCATGGGGTCGCTAAGAGTCGGACACGACTGAGCAACTTCACTTTCACTTTTCACTTTCATGCATTGGAGAGGGAAATGGCAACCCACTCCAGTGTTCTTGCCTGGAGAATCCCAGGGACAGGGGAGCCTGGTGGGCTGCCGTCTCTGGGCTGCCGTCTCTGGGGTCGCACAGAGTCAGACACGACTGAAGCAACTTAGCATAGCATAGCATAGCATTCATTATTTATTATGACTCCTTACCTTGTCAGAACCGTGGGGCTTTGCTTTCTGTCAGAACGACGTTCTTATTTTAGGGGATCCAACAAAGACCCTTTGGGCTTCCTTGTTTGCTTTCTTCTCTGAGTTCTCATTTTCTCTTCACTTTTGGCTGTATGCTTGTTTGTCAGATACAAAGAACAGACTTGTGGACACAGTGGGGGAAAGAAGGAATGGAATGAATTGTGAGAATAGCATGGAAACACGCACATTACCCTATGTAAAATACATCAGATCAGATCAGTCGCTCAGTCGTGTCCGACTCTTTGTGACCCCATGAACTGCAGTACGCCAGGCCTCCCTGTCCATCACCAACTCCCAGAGGTCACTCAGACTCACATCCATCGAGTCAGTGATGCCATCCAGCCATCTCATCCTCTGTCGTCCCCTTCTCCTCCTGCGCCCAATCCCTCCCAGCATCAGAGTCTTCTCCAATGAGTCAACTCTTCACATGAGGTGGCCAAAATACTGGAGTTTCAGCTTTAGCATCATTCCTTCCAAAGAAATCCCAGGGATGATCTCCTTCAGAATGGACTGGTTGGATCTCCTTGCAGTCCAAGGGACTCTCAAGAGTCTTCTCCAACACCACAGTTCAAAAGCATCAATTCTTCGGCACTCAGCCTTCTTCACAGTCCAGCTCTCACATCCATACATGACCACAGGAAAGACGATAGCCTTGACTAGGCGAACCTTTGTTGGCAAAGTGATGTCTCTGCTTTTGAATATGCTATCTAGGTTGGTCATAACTTTCCTTCCAAGGAGTAAGCGTCTTTTAATTTCATGGCTGCAGTCACCATCTGCAGTGATTTTGGAGCCCAGAAAAATAAAGTCTGACACTGTTTCCGCTGTTTCTCCATCTATTTCCCATGAGCAAGTGGGAATTTGCTGTTTGACACAGGTAGCTTAACCCTGTGCTCTGTGACAACCTTGAAGGTGGAATGGGGAGGGAGATGAGGGCGTTGTTCAGGAGGGAGGGGACATATGTGTACCTATGGCTGATTCATGTTGATGTATGGCAGAAACCAACACATTATTATAAAGCAATTATTCTCTAATTAAAAAAAATTTTTTTTTAAGTGAGACAGATGAGCAGAGGAAGAGGGAAGTGGCGGGAGGATGGGGGTGTTAAAGCCATTCTCTTCGGTTCTCAGTAGGAAACTTCACCTAGTCTGCCATTACTGAAAACAGGAGTTACCTGCGAAAACCTTGATTTCTTATTTTTAAAACTGAGAAGCAATCACACTTTTAAGGATCATCTACATACTCTAGCTACTCGCCCTTTTTAGATATTTTCCTTTGTGACCTCAGCACCTCTACAGTAGAAGTGATTTGTTTGAGGAGTAGAAAAGGAAAGAGAATGAGATCTCGAGTGCAATGGTTGTGGATTAATCATTGTTTCAGGACAGAGGAGAGAGGCACACACAGTAACAGTGGAGTAGAGTGCACTAGATCAGATATTAAAAGATTTTTGATCTGATATGCTTCTTATAGAGGACTACAGGGTGTGCCAGCTTTTGGTCATTTGGGGATACAAATTACAGTCTTTAAAATTCCTAACTTGCTTAAAGAAGGGCTTTGTAATTTTTTGTTTTGGTGTTTTTCACCTGAATAATTCCTGTGCATCCTTCAGAACTGAGTATAGGTGTTATTTCTTCCCTGACTGCCTTTCCCAAACATTGAGGTACTCCACAGATATTTATTGAATGCACGGTAATGGGTTGGTGGGTGATTTGACTTCCCTTCAATTCCTGCAAGAGTACCCTGACTTTATTCTTTAAAGTACTGATTGCTTGTGATTGTAATGGTGTGTTTTCTTTGTTGGAGGGCAGAGTTACTTTCTCTTTATTCTCTCGGGCCTAGAGAAAAGATCCCTTCCTGGCAGTCAAGCATGTTTCCTGGTACATAGTGCTTAATGAGTGAACATCTGCTCTTGATGTGAAAGGAGTAGGTAATTAGAAATTAAGAGCAACTGGACATTTGAAACAAGTAATTTTGTGTAGTGTTAACTACTTAGGCTTTTTTGGTATTCATTTGGCCTTTTAAACAGTGCTACTTAAAAAGAGGAAAGGACAAGTTTGTATGACTACATGTTTGCTTTTGCTTCTACAACAAGGCAAAAACATATACGTAGTTTGTTCCACAAATCCTCTCACTAATTTATGCTGCCTGGTTGCTGAGAAGAGGTCATTCTCTGCCACTGCTTCAAAGGTGTTTTTTCGTCATACAACTGCTTTTCCTCTAAACGAGAAGTCCTAAATCATGCAGTCAATGCAGTATAAGCACATTCCTCATTCTTACGGTAGAACTCATGTTTGTCCTGTCTGGATGAGTATGAGCTGTTGTTTGTTCACCGTGGTTGATCTAGGGATTGAAGGGGCAATTTTAATTTTTTTTAAGATGGAGATCATCAGTAAATATTAGGATTAAAAGACCTAGAACTGTTTCATGGGTTGAAAATTGTTGAAAGTTTCAGAATTATCTTTTCCAGTTCTCATACTAGAAAATTAATCCATAAAAATATATTTAGCACAAATAACTGATTAGACTTATGCAGTTTTCTGATACTGGACCATTTACTAAGCCTATAATTTTCTTTTTTAGTTACCAGGTTGAAAAACAGAAATCAAATGGAGTAGAAGAGATTAGAGGGAGAGACTGGCTGAAGAGGGCAAAAGGAATTATTATTGAAATTAATTAGTTCTGTTACATTTATGTCAATAAACTTATGATTTTGACAGTACATATTTTAGCCTGATGATTTAATGAAGTTTTCATTTTCTTGCATTTTATTAAAGAATAGGTCAATCAGAGCCATGTAATTGGTTTTGGTTGCAGTTGTAGTCTGACTTTAATTGGGAAACTTTTCTTGACAAGATAACTTTTCATAGTTGATTAATTGGCTTTTATTAGGCTAAACTTTGAACAGACAAAACTTAGCCATGTCTTCAGTTAGTCTGAGGGCTTTTAAAATAGAAGTGATCTGAAATTGTTAACCACAAAAGTTGCACCTATTATGCATTACATGGGGACAGTAAAGACTAAGTAAGGTCATTTAAAATAGAAATTGAAAGGTGATGCTTCTTCTGTAAGTTATATATTTTTTAAGGTACACTTGATTGTGAGTGGTAGGTAGGAGAATTGACCTTCAAAACTCAAGCAGTTTCCCTGACTTTTCAGATAAGCCATTGTAAAAATTGCTAAACTAAATTTCTTAATATTCTATTAATTCTAATTGTTGTGTGAGAAAAAGACAAATTTTAACTGTGGCCCTGTTATTTGATAGAAAAAGCTGTATTGGGAAGGGGGAGAGAGTGGAAGGAAGGATTACTCAAGAGCCCTTCAGTTAATCGTTTAGTTTTCCTAGCTATGTATCAGATAACCTGAAGTGTTTAGGGGTACACTGCCTTTTGGAGGCAACTTCATTTATGTTTCGGTTTTTGGATAAAAAACCAACATTGATTTAATTGATGAGTAATATTTACTGAACATCCTACAAAATTGCAATGCCTTGGGCTGGGTACTGTAATGTAAAAAGATGGGTTAGATAATGAATCTTGACTTCAAGGAGTTAAAGGTGTAATAAGGAAATTAAAGTTTGAAGACTACCATATGATGTAGGAAGTGGTAAGTTCGATAGGAATGTAAAGACACCTTGAAGGCCAGTCATCTGGGCTTTGAATCCCAGCTCCATCTCTACTGGATGGTCTTGGTAAAGCTGCTGAATTTACTTAGGCTGTTTTCTTACCTGTAGATTAGGAAAAGAAATGCCTGCCACATAGAATTCTAGGGAAGAGGTGGGGCGTAGATATTTTAAAGCTGGAAAACTTTTAGCTCCAGACTTGTAATACCTAATTGCTCGTTCAGTTCTCTTTTTAACATGTCAAAGAACCATTTTAACCTTACGTTCAAAACCTGACTTGTGAGCTCTCTTCCAGAATGTTTTCTGTCTCCCTGAATGGCATCAACAGTCTCTTTAGCCAGACATCTGAAAGTCACTTCCACTCCTTAACACCATTATTCCAGTCTACCCAGAGCTGTTGATTTTACACCATAAATTTTGTTCATCTTAATTAGTTCTTTTATCTCCATTGTTAACACCATAGGTCAGGCTTTCATCATCTCTCTCACATAGGCTACTGTTGATAACTTTTCTGTTTCCCCGAATGTATTCTCTCTGCCTGTCTCACACCAGCCAGAATAAACTTACTCAAAATGTACATACAGGTCACTTGTCTCTTCAATGAATTTCCACTGTCCTTAATCTGTAGGTAAAATCTTAAAGGCATATTCATCTCACCCTGTTCTGCCTTGCTCATTATTATATTCCCACAGCCTAGCACAGTACTTCTTCATAGTAGATGCTCGTATAGTTAAGGGGATGAACAAAGGAAGGAATGTCTGAAAGAACCAAATCTGTAGTTGAGAGATTTAGCTCATCCCTGTATTTCTTTCTTGTTAGGCTGCACGTAAATGTAGTTCATCTGATAAGTCGTGTCTGATTCTTTGCAACCTCATGAACTGGAGCATGCCAGGCATCCCTGTCCTTCATTATCTCCTAGAGTTTGCTCATACTCATGTCCATAGAGTTAGTGATGCCATCCAACCATCTCATCCTCTGTTGCCTCTTCTCCTTTTGCCCTCAATTTTTCCCAGTATCAAGGTCTTTTCCAATGAGTCCCAGCATCAGGTGGCCAAGGTATTGGAGCTTCAGCATCAGTCCTCCTAGTGAATAATCAGTTGATATCCTTTAGGATTAACTGGTGGTTTTGTTTGTTTGTTTGTTTTAACCCTAAATTAGTTATTTTTATTTATTTTATTTTTGGCTCTGCTGGGTCTGTGGTTTGGCACACAGGGTTAGTTGCCCCACAGAATGTGGGATCTTCCCAGACCAGGGATGGAACCTACATCCACTGCATTGGAAGGCAGATTCTTAACTCCTGTATCACCAGGGAAGTCTTATTGACTGGTTGGATCTCCTTGCTGTACAGGGGACTCTCAAGAGTCTTCTCCACCACCACAGTTCAAAAGCATCAGTTCTTCAGCGCTCAGGCTTCTCTGTGGCCCAACTCTCACATCCATACATGACTACTGGAAAAACCATAGTGTTGCCTAGACAGACCTTTGTCAGCAAAGTGATATCTCTGCTTTATGCTATCTAGGTTTATCAGAGCTTTTCTTCCAAGGAACAAGGGTCTTTTAATTTCATGACTGCAGTCACCATCCCCAGTGATTTTGGAGCCCAAGAAAATAAAATCTGTAAACAGTTTCCAGTTTTTCCCCATCTATTTGCTGTGAAGCGTTAGGACTAGATGCCATAATCTTAGTTTTTTGTATGTTAAGCCAGCTTTTTCACTCTCTTCTTTCACCTTCATTAAGAGGCTATTAGTTCTAATTCACTTTCTGCTATTAGAGTGATATTTTCTGCATATCTGAGGATGCTATTTCTCTTGGCAATCTTGAATCCAGCTTGGAATTCTTTGAGCCCAGCATTTTGCATGATGTACTCTGCATAGAAATTAAATAAGCAGTGTGACAGTATACAGTCTTGACATACTCCTTTCCCAGTTTTGAACCAGTCCGTGGTTCCATGTCTGGTTCTAACCATTGCTTCCTGACCTACATATAGGTTTCTCAGGAGACAAGTAGGGTGATCTGGTATTCCCATCTCTTGAAGAATTTTTCCCATAGTCAAAGGCCTTATCGTAGTCAATGAAACAGAAGTAGATGTTTATCTGGAATTCCCTTGCTTTTTCTGTGATCCAACAGATATTGGCAGTTTGATCTCTTGTTCCTCTGCCCTTTCTAAATCTAGGTTCTACATCTGGAAGTTTTCGGTTCATGTACTGCTGAAGCCTAGCGTGAAGGATTTTAACCATTACCTTACTAGCATGTGAAATGACCACAGTTGTATAGTAGTTTGAACATTCTTTGGCATTGCCTTTCTTTGGGATTGGAATAAACACTAACCGTTTGCAGTCCTGTGGCCACTGCTGAGTTTTCCAAGTTTGCTGACATATAGAGTGCAGTACTTTAACAGCATCATCTTTTAGGGTTTGAAATAGCTCAGCTGGAATTCCATCACTTCCACTAGCTTTATTCATAGTAATGCCTTTTAAGGCTCACTTGACTTCACTCTCCAAGATGCTCGGCTCTGATAAGTGACCACATCATTGTGGTTATCCAGGTCATTAAGATGGATAATGACCATTTTAATGTATAGTCTTCTGTGTTCTTCTGTGTATTTTTGCATGAAATGTTCCCTTGGTATCTCTAATTTTCTTGAAGAGATCTCTGCTACTGCTACTGCTAAGTCGCTTCAGTCGTGTCCGACTCTGTGCGACCCCATAGAAGGAAGCCTACCAGGCTCCCCCGTCCCTGGGATTCTCCAGGCAAGAACAGTGGAGTGGGTTGCCATTTCCTTCCCCAATGCATGAAAGTGAAAAATGAAAGTGAAGTCGCTCAGTCGTGTCCGACTCTTAGCGACCCCATGGACTGGAGCCTACCAGGATCCTCCGTCCATGGGATTTTCCAGGCAAAAGTACTGGGGTGGGGTGCCATCGCCTTCCCCGAAGAGATCTCTAGTCTTTCCTATTCTGTGTTTTCCTCTAATTCTTTGCACTGTTCACTTAAGAAGGCTCTCTTATCTCTCCTTGCTCTTCTTTGAAACTCCATTCAGTTGAATATATCTTTCCATTTCTCCTTTGCCTTTCACTTCTTTTCTCAGCTATTTGTAAGGCCTCCTCAGACAACCATTTTGCCTTTTTACATTTCTTTTTCTTTGGGATGGTTTTGGTCACCACCCCCTGTACAGTAATGAATCTTTGTCCATAGATCTTCAGGCACTCTGTCTACCAGTTCTCATCTCTTGAATCTGTTCATCCCCTCCACTGTATAATCATAAGAGATTTGACTTAAGTCATAGCTGAATGGCTTAGTGGTTTTCCCTGCTTTCTTCAATTTATGCCTAAATTTTGTGATAAGGAGTTCATGATATGTGCTACAGTCAGCTCCAGGTCTTGTTTTGCTGACTGTATAGAGCATGTGACTATCCATACATATTTATAGAGGTGCAAGTGAAGTAGTATTTCTGAGTAGAATAATTTTTATCATCTTTTTTCCATCTTCACATCACCCCTTTACTCCGTTCCATCACCCTTCCTCACCCCTCCTTGTACCATTTTACTTATCTGACGTTTTTGGGCTATGTAGTTCAAAAATATACACGTGCACACACACACCCATTTTCTTCTCCCCACAAAATTAACGAAGGCCAGCTATTTGAAATTCATGTGAATGACTCTTAGACTAAGCAGATTACTTGGTATGCATGACAATAAAGTAAAGTACTGCTTTGGGTTGCTGCAAAATAACCATTTGTCCTCCCAGTGGAGGATCAAATTCCCCTGTTCATAAATTAGGTCCCTGTTGATGAGGCACAAAGCTGCAAATGTCAGTTATACAGGTATTTGAGGATCTCAGGAGTTCCATTAGTGAATAGTCTTGCTCTGCTTTTCTCATAGAATACCAAGGCTATATGAGAGCCGAAGACTTGGTGGTAAGAGTGTGATTGATAATTGGTCTATTAAAGGAGTTGGGGAATATTTTCCACGTGAGTCAGATGATTTCCATGGAGAAATGAATCTCATTTTGTAATGGCGTGTCCACCCATAAGTTGGCCCTCAGAGGCTGGGAGTTAACCTCAACTCCTATAATTTTTGTAAATGAAGTGAAGAAAACTAAAATTGAAGACCACAGCCTTTTAAGGCCAGGCTTCTGCTTATTAGTTTTCACAACAATGGTATAGTAAGCATTTAATGTTAATTTACATTGTATTTGGTGTTTTTGAGCCCTTTTTAGAAGAACATCTCACTTGAGCAAGTGCAATTAGACAAGTTTTATGAGTGATGAATCAAAGCTGGAAGAAGCCCAGTAGAGGTCCTGCAGCCAATTAGGGATTTGAACCTAGGACTTGACTGCTCGTTTCATCACCCTATTGCATCTAATCCCAGTTATTAAATTTGTGCTGATTTTGTAAACTTGTTAAGTTCATAGGGGAAGAGCTTTGAGATCCACAGTTAAAGGTCATCTTATAGGTATAGAATATCAACAGAAAGAATAAATTTTAAAGCAATATAGAGACTGAAGAGGAAGATACAGTTACAGAGAAGAAGGTAAGAATTTAAAAGTATCTAGTATCATTATCGGGGAAAGCAATGGCACCCCACCCCGGTACTCTTGCCTGGGAAATCCCATGGATGGAGGAGCCTGGTGGGCTGCAGTCCATGGGGTCGCTAAGAGTCGGACACGACTGAGCGACTTCACTTTCACTTTTCACTTTCATGCACTGGAGGAAGAAATGGCAACCCACTCCAGTGTTCTTGCCTGGAGAATCCCAGGAACAGGGGAGCCTGGTGGGCTGCCGTCTATGGGATCGCGCAGAGTCAGACACGACTGAAGTGACTTAGCAGCAGCAGTATCATTATAATTTATAAATTCCCGGGACAGTATTTCTTCTGGCTTAATGCTGTTGTCTCTACTGTTTTGGCTGTTTGTGCACATACACACACCTTTACTCATCTCCCTAGTGTCTTTTGCTGTTTTTAGTGCAGGGATAATAATTACCAAGAAACCAACAGCCCTAAAGCACAAATGACCTTGTTTCTTTGGGAAAAAGGAAAGTTAAAAGTGTCTGCTTTCTGGTTTTTTGCTTGTTTGGGGTATGTGTGTCTGTTTATAATTAATCGATATTAGATAAAGATAAATTAGGTTATTATCACTCAGGTTGTTTTATAAAACCAAAGAAATAATTTGGAAATATTTTAAAGGCAGTTTTGGTCCACTTTTTAATAACTATCTGAACCATGTTGTTGTAATTTCTGGCCATATAAATTGTATACTTAAGGGACAGCAGAGGTGGTTATATTGGGTTCTGTGAATGGGGGAATCCATAAGTAGACAAATGGATCTTTTGGCCTCATGTATTGTGGGGGGAGTGGGAGTATCACTGTTTGTTACACTTCTGGAGTATATCGTTAATTCTTGCTCTGGTCTCTTACGCTCTTCCTCTAAAGCCACTGAAACTAGGTATAAGGAGACAACACTGGTTTATCTTTTGGTATAATAGCTAAGCTCCAACTTAAATACAAATTGGAGAGAACGTGCAGCTTGCTGTAAATGAGTTCTCAAGTAGGCAGAATTCTACACACTTTATTAACTTACTGGATCCTCACCACAAACCTGAGAGGTAAATAGTTATCTCTTGATGTGTAGTCTGGTTGAACATTGTCAGCTCCTTCTAACTGTGTGTCCTTTGGCAAGTTACTTTAATCTTTTCTTCACTATTTTCCTCATCCTGCAAATTGGAAATAATAGTAACCTTTCCTTACCATTTCCTCACGTGGTAAGGATTATGAAATATTCACGCAAAGCACATAATGAATGCCTGTAGACGTTAGCTTTTGTTATCTAACTAGTTTATGATTACTTGGCAAAAACAAGTTACTGTCACAAGAAACATAAATTCGGTTTCTGGTCCTTATTCTGCTATTAAGTAGCTGTGTGATTGTAGGCAAATTTTCCTCTGAGGTAAATGAGCCTCAGTTTTCTAATACTCGTTTTTTAAAAACTTTTTATTTGGAAGTAACTTCAAATTTACATGAGACCAAAATAAAAATAGTACAGATAGGACATCAAAAGCACAGACAAGACAGAAGAGACAGATTAGACTTCATCAAAATTTGAAAGTTTTGTGCGTCAAAGAATACAATCAGCAGCTTACAAAGACAAACCACAGGGCTTCTTTGATGGCTCAGTGGTGAAGACCCCACCTGCAACCCAGGAGATGCCGGTTCGACCCGTGGTCTGGGAAGATCCCCCTTGCCATGAAGTTACTAAGCCCATGAGCCACAGCCACTGAGCCTGTGTTCTAGAGCTGATGCTCCACAAGAGAAGCCACTGCACTGAGAAACCCACGGACTGAACTAGAGAGTAGCTCCTGCTCTCCACAACTAGGGAAAAGCCCACACAGCAATCGAGACCCATCATGGCCAAAAAATAAGTAAATAAAATTATTTTTTTTTAAAAAGACAAATCACAGAATGTGAGAAAATATTTGCAAATAATATATCTGATAAAGGATTAATGTCCAAAATAAGGAACTTCTGCAGCTTCAGTTCAGTTCAGTCGCTCAGTCGTGTCTGACTCTTTGTGACCCCATGAATCGCAGCACACCAGGCCTCCCTGTCCATCACCAACTCCCGGAGTTCACTCAAACTCACGTCCATCAAGTCAGTGATGCCATCCAGCCATCTCATCCTCTGTCGTCCCCTTCTCCTCCTGCCCCCAATCCCTCCCAGCATCAGAGTCAACTCTTCACATGAGGTGGCCAAAGTACTGGAGTTTCAGCTTTAGCATCATTCCTTCCAGAGAAATCCCAGGGCTGATCTCCTTCAGAATGGACTGGTTGGATCTCCTTGCAGTCCAAGGGACTCTCAAGAGTCTTCTCCAACACCACAGTTCAAAAGCATCAATTCTTTGGTGCTCTGTTTTCTTCACAGTCCAGCTCTCACATCCACACATGACCACAGGAAAAACCATAGCCTTGACTAGACGGACCTTTGTTGGCAAAATAATGTCTCTGCTTTTCAATATGCTATCTAGGTTGGTCATGACTTTTCTTCCAAGGAGTAAGCGTTTTTTTAATAGCATGGCTGCAGTCACCATCTGCAGCTTAACCACCCCCCCCAAGAAAAAACAGTTAAAATACTTGCATAGTCATCTCTGAATAAGATAAATGGCCGATAAACACTTGAAAAAGTGCTCAGTATCACTAATCGTTAGGAAAGTACTAGTCAAAATTACAATGAGATACTACTTTATACCTGTTAAGATGGCTGCTATTTTTTTAAAAAAGCTATTACTTGGAGAGGATGTGGAGAAATTGGAATCTTTGTGCATTGCTGTTGGGAATATAAAATGATGCAGCCACTGTGGAAAAGAGTGTGCTGATTCCTCAAGAAATTAAAGATAGCATTGCCATATGATCCACAATTCCACCCAGAAGAATTGAAAACAGAAACTCCAGAAGATATTTGTACATCACTTTTTCTAGCAGCATTATTCACAATAGCCTAAAGGTAGAAACACCTCAGGTATCTACTGATGAATGAATGGATAGACAAAATATATGCATACAATGGAGATATTCAGCCTTAAAGAGGAAGGAAATTCTGGCATATGCTACAACATGGATGAACTTGCTAAATGAAAAAAATGAGCCAAATGTAAAAGGACAAGTAGTCTACAATTCCAGTTGTATAAGTTACCTAGAGTAGTCAGACTGAGAGACAAAATAGAATGGTGGTTATTAGGAGCGCGGGGACGAGGGAGTCAGTGTTTAATGAGTATGGAGTTTCAGTTTGGCATGGTGAAAATTTCTGAGGATGGATGGATGTGATGATTGGACAAGAATTTGAAAGTACTTAATGCCTTTTAACTGTATGCTTAAAAATGTTTAAGTTGGTAAATTTTATATTTTACAATAGTTTTTAAAAATAACATGTTTCAACAAAATAAAAATAGTTCAAAGAACATGTTACCCCATTTGCTTTATCATGTGTAAGTATACTCTTGTACATACCTACTGTCTAAATTCCAGTTTTGTCATTTGACCTGATAGTATTGTTTTTTATAGCATTTCTTCCCCTCTAGTACAGGATACAGTCTAGTCTAGGGTAGGACATTGTATATAGTTGCCATGTCTCTTGCAGTTCGGTTCAGTCCAGTCGCTCACTCGTGTCTGACTATTTGTGACCCCATGAATCGTCATGAATCGCAGCACACCAGGCCTCACCAACTCCAGGAGTTCACTCAAACTCAGGAACATTGAGTCAATGAGTCCAGCCATCTCATCCTCTCTCTTCCCCTTCTCCTCCTGCCCCCAATCCCTCCCAGCATCAGAGTCTTTTCCAGTGAGTCAACTCTTCACATGAGGTGGCCAAAGTACTGGAGCTTCAGCCCCAGCATCATTCCTTCCAAAGAACACCCAGGACCGATCTCCTTTAAAATGGACTGGTTGGATCTCCTTGCAGTCCAAGGGACTCTCAAGAGTCTTCTCTTGAAGAGAGTTCAAAAGCATCAATTCAAGCACAGTTCAAAAGCATCAATTCTTCTGCGATCAGCTTTCTTCACAGTCCAACTCTCACATCCATACATGACCACTAGAAAAACCATAGCCTTGACTAGACGGACCTTTGTTGGCAAAGTAATGTATCTGCTTTTGAATATTCTATCTAGGTTCCTTTATCTTTTATAATACTTATATTTTTGGAGAGCACAGTATATTATTCCCCACTCCTGACTTTTCTTAATAGATGGTTCCTCATTTTCTGCTTGCGTTTTCCTTGTAATTAGATTGAGGTTACACAATCTAGGCCAAAATATGCATGGCCTAGAGACTCATTACATTTTTAAAAAATATGATTGTGTTTATTCAGATTTATGCATTGGACAGTGTCCCATCAAACAAACAGAGGGGGTTCCCTCAATACATTTGTAATTAAATGCAGAGTTAAGGGACTCAAGAAACACTATAGGACTCTTAGAGAATGGAGATAACTGGATTGGAGTGGTTGGTGATGAAGGAGACTTCATTTTTTACTGGTTTGGTAGAAAGCATGTTTCTGAAATTTCACCAGCTTTTCCTGGGTATAAAATTTTGCGTTAGATCAGCCAATATATATTACTGTCTTCTACCAATTTGTATTAAGCTTGCTCATATATTAAATAAATCAGGAGAAAATTAATGTTTTTTTAATGAAGTGTATTTCTCAAATGATGATCACCAGCGTATCGATTATTACATAAGGTTCCCCAAATAATAAAATAACATTGAACTTTGATGTATGAGAGCAAGTGTTTATTCCCTTCCTGGTTTCATCAAATATTAGAGTAAGACTAAGGTTTATACTCAACTTTGCCACCATTCTAGAGCCGTTTAGCACCCCTCTTTGAGCTGTAGAAAACTGCTGAAAGCTTTTTGTAGAATGTGTAAATAGTAGCAATGGTGATGGGTGTAATCTCAATGCCATTCTTCGCTTTCAGACTGCAAGAGCATCCACGCTTTGGATGAGGAGGTAACAGACTACTTTGTAGGATAGGATCAGGGCCAGTATAGGCTTAGATATATTTCTTGGAGTTCTGTTGTTTTACTTTTTCCCCATGTTTTAGGAAATACTGATTGGCACAGTTGGGATACATTCATTGGTTAACCAGTAGAGAGTCTGAGGTATACTTGAGACCATTACTGTAAGATGACTTTTTTCCTTCCCATATGCTTTTCAAAAATGGTTCCTTGGCATTTATGTGTTTTGTTTCTGCAGTTTGAAGAAAACAGGTCTGAAACAAGGTCTTACTCCCCAGCTGCCTCTCAACACAGTGATTGCCAGCTCTCCAGATACCAAGTCCAGCTTTGTCCGCCAACCTGTCTGACATGTCGGGACCCGTGCCAAGCAGAGCCAGAGTTTACACAGATGTTAATACACACAGACCCCGAGAGTACTGGGATTACGAGTCACATGTGGTGGAATGGGGGTAATAATTTCCATTCACTTCACTGTACTCATCCAAAGCGGCTGACTGTGCTGAATTTGTTGAGTAATTTATGTCAGAAATTCCCTGACTGCTTTTATAAACCTCAAGATTGAACCCAGTTTTTGGTTTTTTCTACAATAAAGAAATAAGTTATTGGCTTTGGCAAATTAACAGTTTTGATAGGTTATCATTTAAAAATCATTTCAATCTTTTATTATTTTTTTCTCTGATATATATATATAAAGCTGGTAACAAAGAGTTACCTATTAGCTTGCTCAGCTGAAGGCTTTGCAGTTAGATGATAATTAATACTTGAGAGAGTTTGAAAATACTAGACTCTTACATAAAAGAATTTTTGAGGTCAGAGAATGTTGTCCCATGATGATACTGATGGATAAAACAGTTCTCCAGAAAGGTGTCCTCTTTCTGATGAGAAGCAAAATTAAAATCTTAAAACTTTTGCCCTTATCATGAGTCTAGTTATGTGTAACATGGAATTCAGCCTCTTTTCCATTCTGAACAGTTTCAGTCTGCCTGAACAGCTATATTTGCCCTTCTCATCCTCTGTACAGTCTCATCTGGATTTTTGCATATCTTGTCCCAGCATAGTATGTACTTCCTAAAACTGATCGGGTTGTACATTTTGTGATAAAATTATTTTGATATTCAAATACAAAAGATAGCAATTTGAAAACTCAGTAAAGCTGCAGCTCCTATATGTTACATTTTATATTTGTCCACATATGATTTTCATAGCATGTGAGTGTTTACAGTCTTCAAAAATTATCATAGGTCATTAAAATTATCATTTTAATCCTGATGATTAATATGTTGATGGCCGTAATTCTTAACAGTAAGTATATTGCCTCTGCACAAGGAAGCACAGTGTGCTTCAAAGATGCCATCAAGAACTGTGGTACAGTGCCAATAAGTGTTATTGATAATCTTAATTTTCCTCTATATCACATGCTTTGGACTCTAGGAATATCTGAGTTTTACTGCAGAAATTTCAGCCACTGTCTTCAAATTAAGTGCATTGTGCTTAGTTCTGCTAAAAGTTTTTGGCTTAGTGCTGTTTGCTTGGTTGCGTTTATCTTCTAGGCCGTCCCACAGGAAAAGAACTCAACCAGAACTAAGAGCTTCCTTCCCTCGACCTGTGATGATTATTATATTGTCCATTGTCCATAGTACCTTTTGCCTTCTCTGTTCATTCACTTTCTTTATAGCTGCTTGAGGATAATGAAGGGTGGATTTTTTACATGTTGGATTTTCAAGGGTCCGCAGCAGGAGTAAATAGCATTTAGGCCTTATTGAAAAGGCTGTCATTCTTTAGAGCAAACTCCTCTAAGTTGTAAGCAGAGACAAAAAGTGTTGGCATTTTCCCTTATTTCTTTTCACCTCACATATTGCTTTGTGGTCTTGGAATGTGGGTGAAAGTAGCGGGAGGAACACCAGACTATGACTCATGTTCTGTAATGTGGTTTGCAAACTCCAGTACATGGACTGTCCTCAGAGCCTTGGAGAACAAGTTGGTGGTCAAACCTATATGTTTGAAAGCTGCTTATCTGCAAAGAGACCCAGTAAAAATCAGCAACTCCCAAAGTGGCTGAATTGAAATACTCTTAAAGCACATGTTGACTTCTTGCTAGATGCCACCAGTGGGCAAGGCTGTGGGGGGCAGAAATATAATAAAAATTATTTTCCAAGGGAAAGCTGTCTGTTGTTGGAGATAAACATACAAAACAAACCCCAATACAAGCTATCTATGTGTGGTATGTCAGTAGAAATATAAACAGCTTGGGATTTGAAAGAATAACTCAAAGACTTAAATTTTTTAATTCTGGGATTTGGAAGACACATTTTTAATTGGCCAACTTACAGAATACAAAGAAACCAATTAAGGAATTATTTGAAATAGTCTTATTTCTTTTACTCTACTGGGTATGGTTTTGTATAGACTTCTCTGGTGGCTCAGATGATAAAGAATCCGCCTGCAATGCAGGAGGCTGGGGTTTGATCCCTGGGTGGAGAAGATCCCCTGGAGAAAGGAAGGGCTACCCACTTCAGTATTCTTGTCTGGGAAATCCCATGGAAAGAGGAGCCTATAATCCATGGGGTCGCAAAGAGTCATACTCAGCTGAGCAACTGACACTTGACAGTTTTGTAAATTGAATTAGTACTTGATAATTTGAACTTTGTAAATCACTGTAACTTTGATTCTTTTTGTTCCCAGAAATCAAGATGACTACCAGCTGGTTAGAAAATTAGGTCGGGGTAAATATAGTGAAGTATTTGAAGCCATCAACATCACAAATAATGAAAAAGTTGTTGTTAAAATTCTCAAGGTAAGTACAAAAAGATTGTAATTCAAAGGTTTTAAGTAGCGTTTGAAGGTATTTTTCTAGTGCTTTTAATGCCTTTATTTTACTGTTCCTTTGAAGTTGATAGAAGAGATTATCTTCATTTGACAAATCAGGAAACTGAAGCAAGAGCAGTTTTTTGACTCAAGTCAGATAGAAGAACACTCTACAGGCCACATTGGCCTGTGGGCTACTGGTGTGCAGAGTGTTTTAGTTATAACTGTGCTGTGCACTGCCACATACCAGGAGCTCAGCATACAGTCCCTTACCACAGAAGCACCTCCATATTTGACACGAGAAGCAGAGGGCCCCAGATGTTCTCAATTTTATAGCACCCACATCGCTTCAATAACTTTGATGGTGCCCCTAAGCCAGATGAGACAGGTTTGTTTTTTAAGTGAAGTCCAAATAACTAAAAATAGTATTTCTGTTTCAACTTGGTAGCCTTTTAAAAAATTATACTTACGAAGTTAAAGAGAAAAGTACTTTTGTTGTATTCTTCTGTCACCATAATTAATTACTATTGGGATATGTATACCTATCAGTCGCTACACAGCTTCTCATGTGGCAGAATCACACTGGACATCGGTAGCCTCATTTCCTGTTCCACACTGATTTTTGCTTAATACTTTTTGTCACAGCAACTGCTGAAAACCTAGCTTCACAAAGATATGCCATCAAAGAGAATGTAGTGCAGTGTAATTTTGAAACTGAACTACCTCAAGCTGGTAGTGTGCTCAGTGACTGGCACACCACTAGTAACTGGTGCTTCCCTCAAAAATTAAAAAGCCCACAGAGCACCTGTGAATTTTCTGGGGTGTTTTGGTATACCTTTCTGGAACCAGAGAGTTCAAGTATTTATATCTTATTGTGTGTACAAAGAGAACTAGGCTGAAATCCGGACTTTTAGATTCTAATCCCACTTTAAAAGTGATTAGCCACAGTACTTGTTTTTTTAAGACATGTTTATCTGTGAAAATGAGATAGTCTGGCTTTACCTGTTTTTCTTAGAGTTATTAGGATCAAGCACAAAAATTGTATATAGATATATACTTTGGAGACCGAAGTTCTATGTAATTATAAAATGATATTCCTACAGAAAAGTATATGATAGACTGAGGTGATAGATCATTTAGACTCATATGAAAGGCACAAATAGTGAGTCTTACGGTGTAGAAGACAGTGGTGGTGCTTGGGGAAAGGTCTCTGAAACTGTTTTCAGGGCCTGAGTGAGGAAGATTTGGATTGATGTGCATGGGAGGGTGGGAGGGAAGCATAATCCAGAATGCACAAGATAAGAAGAGAGGAAGAAATAAGTGAGAGAAATGTTTCATATGGAAGTTTACATAGGAAGTAAACTTGGAAAGGGAGAATAAATTACTGATGACCTGGAAAAGATAACCTCTGCATTCCCTTCCAGCCTAAAAATTACAATTTTTGTCTCTTCTAGGTTGTTGGGAGCCATTAATGGCCTTTAGTGATGGGTGGTTTGGAAAGATTTTTTTATTTAAATCTCCTTCCATTTATTAAGACAAAATTTGCATTGATCACATTAAATTAAGGTTTAAGTGACTTGCCTGGTTTATCACAAACTAGCTTTTGTAAGTTTATAGATTTTAAAGGATTCTCTAGGAAAAATGTTTGTAAACCAGGAGCTATTTGCCATGAACCAGCCATAGGGATATAGCAATTAGTAGAAAACAGAAAGATTAATGGATTAGTTTCTGGAGAGGGGATTCCCTGGTGGCTCAGATGGTACACATTCTGCCTGCAATGCAGGGGACCCGGATTCAATCCCTGAGTCAGGAAAATCCCCTGGAGAAGGGAATGGCAACCCACTCTAGTTTTCTTGCCTGGAAAATGCCATGGACGGAGGAGCCTGGCAGGCTACACTCTGTGGGGTTGCAAAGAGTCAGATACAACTGAGTAACTAACACTTTGACTTTACTGGAGAGGAGAAACATCTCCTAGATACTCTAGCAGATGAGAAAGATAGTTGAAGCAAAAAGAAAACTTAAAATTAGCTAAGCTTCCCACCCAGTGTACTGAATTCTAATAGAAGCAAGGCTGAGGCCATGGATTGAATTAAAATGGAATTCACGATTAGTCTAATAAAATAGCTTTCATTTATTGAATGCCTACTTTGCATTGGACTTTTTTTTTTTTGTCCACCCAAGGTCCTCATTGGTGTGCATGGACTTTGTCTAATTATGGCAGCCGGGGGTTACTTTCTAGTTGTGGTGCAGTGGCTTATCTTGTTGCAGAGCACGGGCTCTAGGGCACACAGGCTTCAGGAGTTGTGGCATGCATGCTCAGTAGCTCTGCAGCATGTGGAATCTCCCCAGGCAAGGGATTGAACCTGTGTCCCCTGCATTGGCAGGCGACTTCTCTGCCACTGAACTACCAGAGAAGTCCCCACATTGGGCCCTTTTCTAGCTGTGATACTGACATCACAGTTCTGCAAGACTGGTGTAAAGTTCAGAAATACTTAAGTGTCTTTCCCAAAGCTGCACAGCTACAAAGCCAGGTTTTGAGGATGGTCTGTTTCTAAAACTTTCTCCTTTCTGCTGTACCATGTGATTAGGACTCAAGGTTTAAAAAGTCTGCAGTATTGTTTAGTAGTTCCTAGACCTAAATCATCAACCTGGGAAATGTCTAAAAATAGATCTCTAACTCTGTTCACAAGATTCTGATTAAGTGGGTCTGTACAGTTTGTATGTTAAAAACTCCAGGTTGATCATCAAAGTGTAGTAACCAGTAGTCTTGTTAAAGAAGAGATATTATATGCTTACAATAATTTCTAAGAAGTGTATACTGTGTGTCAGTAGTCTTAGGTGACCAAAACTGATAGGAAAGCCTCACATGGTCCATTGTGTCAGACACAGGTCACACTGAGCATTTGAAATATGGCTGATCCAAATTGCGATATGCTGTAAGGATAAAATACAGCAATTTTAAAGGCTTAGTACCAAAAAAAATATAAAATGGTTCATTAGTAATTTTTATATTGATTTAAATATTGAAATGGTAAGATTTTGGATATTTTTTTTGTTAGCCCTAAAATATTAAATGTAGGTGCTAGAATATTTTAAATACACATGTGGGGAAATCCCTAGCAGTCCAGTGGTTCAGACTTTGTTCTTTCACTGCCATGACCTCTGAGTTCATTCCCTGGTCAGGAAACTAAGATCCTGAAAGTCTCATGGCATGGCCAAAATAGATTGAAAAATAAAAATAAAATACACATATGGCTTGCATTGTATTTCTTTGGACCAGCACTGCTTTAACTGTTTAGAAAGAAGACTTTGTAGAGGAGGTGCATTTGGACCACAGCCCTTCTCAGAAAATTGAAAGCAATTTCTGTACTAAAACAGATGTGGAAATGATGGGTGAAGACAAAGAAATATGAAAGATACATTGGTTATAAAGCTAAACAGATATTATGTCTCAGCCATATTCTGAGATCTTTTTAGATGTCTCATTTGAGTCTTGCAATAATTTTATAAGTATTCTTATTGATCATTTTACCTGTAATGAAAGGTTTAGAAAGTTTATATAACTTGCTCATAAGCACACAGCTAGCAAGTAATGAAAGTAGGAGTCACATTAGGCAATCTGACTCCCAGGCCCCCATTTAACCGAAAAGGTTATACTACACAAAGATAGTTTGGCCGTCTTTGCTACTGGTCCTGATTTCCTTCATTTCTGTAGGGTGTTTAATAAGACTTAAGAGGAAGGAATGGAAAGAGCCCTGTGTTTCATTCTAATGTTAACACATAAAGAATGATCATCAGAATTAAATTTAATTCTGCAGAGTTCAAGTGTTGGGAGTACAAATCTTTTATTTTCTTTCAATTCAGTATTGCTAAGTAGCTACAGAGTACCTGGCACAGGACTAGAAGAGGGGGATTCAGAGATGAGTCTGACACATTTCCTTCCTTCAAGGAGTTCATAAGCAAGCCATTTGTGTATTATACTACCCGTTGAAATATCCTGAAATAATTGTTTTTAATGATGTACTTTTACCCTTTCAGCCAGTAAAGAAGAAGAAAATCAAGCGTGAAATAAAGATTTTGGAGAATTTGCGAGGCGGTCCCAACATCATCACACTGGCAGACATTGTAAAAGACCCTGTGGTGAGTATAGTAGGCACTAGTAAGGCCCACAAGGGCTGAGGTGGTGTTTGACCTTAAGCACAGCTGGCCTCTTTCTGTTCTTCCCTCTGCCATTAAGTCCTGCTTTAAAAGTGCTTAATCAGTTATACCATTTGACTAGTTTGGGTCTTTCTTTCAAAGAGACCTCCACCCACAGACTATTTCTTATTCTTCTAGGCTAAGAGACTGATAGCACTGGAAACTGAAATGTGTTAATCCATTTTGCAAACTCAGGTCCGATGCCGATGGGCGATGGGCGCATTGTCGGGCTGCCTAGAGCCTGGTGAGACTTCAGCTCCATATCTTCTGTTTGAAATCCATCCCCAAAGTGACCTAAGTGTGGTGATAATCAGAGTGGGGAGGGCTTGTAGCAATAGAGGGTTTCCTACTACTGAGGCAAGGACTGCCAAATTCACCACGTAGTGTCCACAAACATTGTGCCCACTAAAGCTGCCAGGTCTATTGCTAATGTGTGTTTTCTTTTTCTTTCCCCTAGTCACGAACTCCCGCCTTGGTTTTTGAACACGTAAACAACACAGACTTCAAGGTATAATGTATAACCAACCATTTCAAGCTGGGTTTTAGGCCACATAAAAAACCTTTTAGGGATATTACTGTTAGAAGAGCTTTAACTTCTAACTTACTTTAAAAGAGCTTTTCATCCTGATAGTATTAATTTAAAGATAGACATACTCTTATACAGTGCCCACTTTCCACATCTTGTATTTTGCTCTTTTATTTGTTTAATGCTCTTTAATGACCAGTGTGTTAGGTTTGTCACCATTTGACAGTTTACCATTCATTTGACAGTTCCCACTGATGTCAAACTTAATGAAAGCAACAGCTCATGTTTAATCAGGATCTGGCCTTACAGCATTTTGCTTTAAAAATGACAAAGTTCCAGAAGGAACATACTGTATATATAAAAGCAAGGACTGCTTGCTTATACCTTAGAATTTCTCAGAAACTTTGGGCCCTTGATTTTAAAAAGAGATGGATGGGAAAGAAAGGGTGGTAGTAAATTCTGCTAAAACACAAACTCCTACAATAAGTATCTCTGACTTTTAGCCAGTTTCAGATAATTCTCAATTCCAGTACAGTAGAAGAATGTGGGCACTCTCTTGGATTTTAACTTGCAGAAATATTTGATTTGCCTTTGCACAAGTCCAGTATCAAGAATGTTGGATGTCAGTAAATGATTGAATTCTTATGCTGAGAGGAGGAAAACAAGGAAGAAAAGTTTACTTTCAAATTGGGACAGAAATATTCTGTTAAATTGTCCTGATGTGTTTGGCAACAAGCCATCTGGTGATCTGCAGTGGCTATGACTGTGTAGACCAAAGGTGGGTTAATTCCCTACTAAGGAGGTTATGTATTTGCCCACATTCCTTTTATGAGAAGATCTGGAAGTAAATTAAAGACAAAACTAGGCTGAAAATATGTATCAGCGCATGTTGCAAATATCAATTAGTATGCTTCCAAAAGTAGATTATAGTTTGAACAATATAAGCTTAAGTAGTTCTTCACTTTTACATATAGAGTTGAAACCCCAAAGTATATCTTTAAAGTTAATGTTATGTTGGAGAAGTAGAGACTGGTAAACAGACAGGTCTTAGAACAGTGGTACATCAGCCACGTCTTGATTTGAATTACTACAAATGAGGATGAGAAGTTGCCTTCCTTTCAGTACTATTTGATGGCTCAGATGTTGCATTTGTCTTTAACAGCAATTGTACCAGACGTTAACAGACTATGATATTCGATTTTACATGTATGAGATTCTAAAGGTAAGGAATTCTTGAACATTAAATATCTTTGGATTGATCTCCCCTTTGTTAAATAATCCAAATGACTGTAGAAAAGCCAGTGGGTTGACTTTGTAAAATATGTGGGGGAGTCTGTTTCTTTAACTACTTAATAAACCAATAGCATCAGAACTCATGCTGACTGAAAGATAGGGTCTAGTAGGAATATAATTTATAATGTTTTGGAAAGGGTATTTAGAAGAGAGGTTAAAAGACTCCTTAACAAATATTTGTAATCTCTATCAAAAATAATTCCTGATGTACTGGCTTCTGATATACTTTATTTCACTTAAAATTGGTCAAATAAAACAGTAAACTTTGACTTAACCCTTAAAGAGCCATTGTCCTAAGGATTGTGTTAATCTCTGCTTAGAAGTTGCTGATTTAGAGTGAGCTTTGGTTTCTAAAGTGGGATCACCAAATGTGTTGCTTCCAGTACTCAAAAAATCAGCTTTATAGGTAAGAAAATTGCTAAGAGTTGACGAGTGCCTTACTAAATGAGGGTTGACATAAAGCCTACATTTGAACTGTAGAAGTACTCCCAGAGAAACTCTGCCAGCAGAAGTATTTTATCTTTCATTGGCTCATGCAGTCTTGTGCCACACAGGACTTCACAAAGTTAAGGATATGCTTGCCTAACCCTGGGTATCATAGGAACCCAAATTGCCCTTCAGAAAGGACAAAAACTTGGCCAGTGACTTCAGCTGGCCTAAAGGCCTGGATTAGCAAACTCCAGAAGTTATGCCACTCACTAGCTTGAAGTTGGACTTGGTTTTCAAATCGTATTTGATGTCATAAATCAGGAGTTTGCAAACTTCTTTACAAGGCCAAATGGTTTAAAAACTTTTGGTTTTGTGGGTCACAGGGTCTTGGTCACACTGCTCAGCTCTGCTGTTGTAGCATGAAAGCAGCCACAGGCAACATGCAAGCAAATAGTTATGGCCATTAAACAATAAAACAATTTATAAAAACCTTCCAATAAAACATTCACAAAAACAAACAGCAGGTCATATTTGGCCCGTGGGAGCGTCGTGGTTTGCCGACCTCTGTTGTAGACTCTTAGCTGCTAGAGATTTACTATTCTTTGAATAAGAGGTTTGTAGTACAGGTCAGGTTTCTTCCTTTGAGGGGCTCATATTTATTAAAATAATCCAGGCTCTCGGTAAAAGGGAGAAATTAGAAGTGATGTAGTTGGTATACACTTTGAGTCTTTAACAAAAAAGATGTTGAAATACCTCTGCAGAAACAGGTCTTCGGAATTTAGAGTCTGTGGGCTTGCACAAGTCTCTGAAAAATACATGTGGAAGTGATTGTCCTAACCTTGACTCTCAGGAGTGTTGTGAGGCTTGAAGGAAAGCTGGAAGAGAAAGTAAAAGACTTCAACTAAAAAAATCTCTTATACAAGCTAACTCTGCCCTTTTTTAAATGTTCCTCCCACAGGCCCTTGATTACTGCCATAGCATGGGGATTATGCACAGAGATGTCAAGCCCCATAATGTCATGATTGATCATGAGCACAGAAAGGTAAAGTGATAGAAGGACAAGTCTTATTTATCAGCACAAGAGAGTTAGCAGCCCATTTTTCAACATTTTATCCCTAGCATCTGTCATAGTCTGTGGTACCTATTAGGCACTTGATAAATGTTTGACAACTGAATGAATGAACAAATCAGTGTGGAATCTAAAATACGGCACAAATGAACTTATCTGTGAAGCAGACTCACAGACTGGATGCCAAAGTGAAGGTGGCTGGGGGAGGGGTGGGCTGGGAGTACAGAACTATTATATATAGAATGGATGAACAACAGGGTCCGATTTTAGAGCACAGGGAACTATATTCAATATCCTGTGATAAACCATATGGAGAAGAATATGGAAAAGAATGTATATAAATGTATAACTGAATCACTTTTCTGTACAGCAGAAATTAACACAACATTGTAAATCAACTAGAATAAAACAAATTTTTAAAAAAATCACAATGTTTAAAACTTCATTCATATTCCTATCAAAAATAAAAAAGATTAGTGTTGTGGGTAAAACATTAGTTTGGGTTTTAGTCTTATTTATTGAAAAACTACTCTGTTGGGAAATGCTTTTTCTCATCTGCCTCTTTTTTTTTTCTTATAGGGGGTATACAAGTAATATTTGTTGTACGTGCCACTAGGTTATTACGAGGATTAAGTGTGTACAGTTGTAAAATGGATGAAATATTCAGAAACTGCTGATGCAGGTGTCATGAGTATTAGTTGCAGTATAACATTTCTGTTTTTTAAGGTGACCCAAGCCCACCTTTTGTATGCAGTGATGGCTCTCTGTTGCAGGCTTTGGAGATAATAGGTGATTTATTCATTCAGTTAATATCCTGTTACACATTTACACACTGTGTGTAATGGGTACTATTCTAGAGGCTGGGGTGTATGTGTAAAACAAAAACTTCTTATCCATAGAAGCTTGCATTTGAGGGAGACTGGTGGGATACAGAGTTAAAAGTGGTATGGAAGAAAAATAAAACAGAAATGGGGAGTGTCAGAGGGTGTTGCAATTTTAAACAGGCTGACAAGGAAAAGATTTTGTTAGGAAGGTGACATTTTGTAGAACACTTGAAGGGAATTAGCTGTGCAGTTTTGAGAAGAGGGTATAGCAGACGCTAAAACCCTGAGACAAAAATGTGCCTGGCATATTGAAACAGAACAAGGGTAGAGCTGGGATAGAATGAACTCGGGGAAGAGAAGAAGGAAATGAGATTGAGAGAGATAAATAGAACCATATCTTGTAAAATCTTGAAGATCACTGTCAGGCCTTTTCTCTGAAGATACAGAGGTTTTTGCAGGGTTTGAGCAGGGGGTTGATAAGTTCTCCGTTCTGTTTTTAAGTTCACTACACATCTATTAGTACAGATAGATGTACTAAAATTTTAAAATTTTTTTAAAAAGAATTCCAAATATAGACAGGAATGTGAGTAACTCAATCTCTCATACATTGCTGGGGGGATGTTAGGTGGCACACTCATATTGGAGAATGTCAGTCTGTATTGTTTTATAGTTTGTCAGTTTCTTTAAAAGCTAAACATACACTTACCAGACAACCCAGTAGTGACATTTATCCCAGAAAAACAGACTGAGATCTATACAGAAACTTTCAGTTGGGTAAATGATTCATTAAACTCTGATGAATCTATACCTTTGTAGTATCATTACTGATTAGTAAGAACTTTTGGATAAGTCTCATGCTGAGTGAAAAAAGCAATCTCAAAAACTTAAACTGATGGTTCCATTTCTATAATTCTCACGATGACAGAATTAGAGAACAAAAGGGTTGCCAGGGGTTAGAAAGCAAGAGGAAGGAATAGCGTAAAGGATAACTGTTATGATGCCCTTTTTCTAATCATAGACTAGATGTGAATCTAGCTGTATGAATCTGTATATGTGATACAATCGTGTGGAACTATACACACGTGTAAAACTGTTGAAAAGAAAGGTCTCTGAATTGTGTCAGTTTCCTGGCTTTAATATTGTACTATAGTGACGTAAGATGTTACCATCGGGGAAACTGGTTGAAAGGTACACAGAACATCTCCATATTCCTATGAATTTATAATCATTTTAAAATATTTTTTAAGAGGATCATTTTGGTTCCTGTGTGGAGAATCGAGGGTAAAAGTGAAAGTAGACCAGTTAGGAAAAGCAGCTGTTGCAGTAAATCAGAGATTGGTGAAAGCATAGACCAGGGCGGTAGCAGTGGATGTGATGAGAGGCTCAGAATCTGATAGAGCCATCAGGATATATTGACAGATTAGATGTGGGATAGAAGGGAGAGAAGAGTCCAGGGTGAAAAGTTTTTAACCTGAATGACAGGATAAATGCAATTACATTTAAGGTAACAGAGGAGGAGGAGGATTCCATGGGAAAACAGGTTTTGCAATGAATAATCAGAGTTTTAGTTCTGAGATGTCTTTCAGATGATCAGAGAGAGATGGCTGGTGAGAGGTGTGGGCTAAATATAGGTGGGAATATCAGAGATGCTGTGTGTGAAGCCACAGACCAGAAATAGTCACCTGGGAATACTTACTGATAAGACAGGAAGCTCAGGAATAGCTCTTATATTAAGATGTTGAAGAGAAAGACTATAAAAAAAGCTACATTTTCATATTTTTTGTTATATTTTCCTTTGTTTACTAAAAGAAGACACTGAACCTAATTAACTGAAGTTTTGGAGACAGTGCTGGAACAGTCAGACGTTACTCAGGCCCTTCTGCTCACACTACAAGTTATGGTCATGCTTTGCATGAAGGTCAAGTAAGGTTGCCTCTTGTCCTTGCTACTATTGGGGTGGCCAAAAAGTTTGTTTATTTGACTCTAGTAGCACTTAGTTGTCTTTAACTTCATTGGAAATAATTTTGTTGGATTATATTGTTATCAGTGTGCGTTTTTTAAAAAACTTAGCCAAATTGCTGAATTTTTGTGAAGCCATTTTAATGTTGAAGATGGAAGAAAAAAAGCAACATTTTCAGCATATTATGTTTAATTGTTTCAAGAGAGGTGAAAATGCAACTGAAATGCAAAAAAAGATTTGTGCAGTGTGTGGAGAAGGTACTGTGACTGATTGTGTCAGAAGTGGTTTGCAAACTTTTGTACTGGAGACTTCCCACTGGATGATGCTGTTTGGTCAGGTAGACCAATTGAAGTTAATAGCGATCAAATCGAGACATTGATTGAAAAAAATAAATGTTATATACCACGCAAGAGATAGTCAACATACTCAGAATATCCAGATGAAGCGTTGAAAATCCTTTGCACCAGCTTGGTTATGTTAACCACTTTGATGTTTGGGTTCCACATAAGTTAAGTGTAAAAAAACCTTCTTGACCGTATTTCCGCATGTGATTCTCTATACTTAAACGTAACAAAATTGTTCACTTTTAAAACGAATTGTGACGGATAATGAAAGTGGATACTGTACGGTAATATGGAATGGAAGAGATCTTGGGACAAGTGAAATGAACCACCCATCAACCACCCCAAAAGCCGATCTTCATCCAAAGCTGGTGATGTATATGTGGTGGGGTTGAAAGAGAATCTTCTATAGTGAGTTCCTTCTGGAAAACTAAACGATTAATCCCAACAAGTACAGCTCCCAGTTGGACCAACTGAAAGCAGCGCTCCAGAGTTAGTCAACAGAAAATGGGGATAATCCTCCACCAGGATAACACAAGACCGGATGTTTCTTTGATGACCAGGCAAAAACTGTTTAACACCTTGGCTGGGAAGTTCTGATTCATCTGCCAAATTCACCAGACATTGTACCTTCGGATGTCTGTTTATTTTGATCTTTATGAAATTATCTTAGTGGAAAAAACTTCAGTTTCCTGTAAGACTGTAAAGGCACCTGGAACAGTTCTTTACTCAGAAAGAAAAAGTGTTGGGAAAATGGAATTGTGAAATTGCCTGGAAAATGGCAGGATGTAGTAGAACAAAACGGTAATAAGTTGTTCAATAAAGATCTTGGTGAAAATGAGAAATGTGTCTTTTATTTTTACTTAAAAACTGAAGGAACTTTTTGACCAACCCAATACTATTTTGGTAAGAGCTGTATTTTTTTTTTTTCTCCTGTGTACTGAGCATTGCATTGAATTCTAAAAATTAGCAAAGGTGAATAAAACAGTCCCTATCCTCAAGAACCTTACAGTCCATATTTTGTAAAAAAGTAGAAAGCAAATATTCAGTAAAGAGTTGTAGGTTCTATTAAAGAAATTTATCTGAGGTTGGTGGGTGAGGCAGTTCAAAGACAGTAGTTGCTTCTATTTACATAATTAGAAAAGATTTCGTTGAAGGAGTTAACTCAGAGGAGATGTTCACCAGAATAGGAGTCAGGATTGAATAGTAGAGACATTTTAGTCAAGAGGAGAAATATAAATTTGGAGAAACACAAAATAATTGTATGTTAAAAAGAGTAGTTTTGGGAATTCTTAACTGCCAAGGGCCCAGGTTCAGTCCCTGGTTGGGGAACTAAAAATCCCACAGACCACACAATGTGGCCACAAAAAAAGTACTCTAATGGCACTGTGGAGGGTATCTTGAAAGACACACTTATTTATTATCTTTTTTTCTCTCTTCAGCTACGGCTAATAGACTGGGGTTTGGCTGAGTTTTACCATCCTGGCCAAGAATATAATGTCCGAGTTGCTTCCCGATATTTCAAAGGTCCTGAGCTACTTGTAGACTATCAGGTGAGACGAGAAGGGCAGATAAAATTTTTGTCCTATGTTTGTTTTGCATGTAATTTTCTAAGTGTTATTTTGCGTTTTGAATAGGCCATTTTTGCACATCTGTGACTGTCCCTTTTATAGGAGTGTCAAATACGAATCTCTTCAGTTCGTCTCCCACGACTTTTGTGTATATTGTCACAATGTCAGTAGAATATAAATAAATCTGCATTTGATCCTTACTGAAGAGAAAGACACTTCTAATCAGAAATTCCAGAGCTTGTTTTAGAATTGAAAGAAGTTCAGGCTCTGTCCTAGAAATTTCTTGTCTGGTATAGCACTGAATTCAAAGAATTTTTATACATAAAAATATTCTTTAGAGCATTATTTATAATGGTGAAAAACACTATCCTACTATAGGGTACACTAAAGATTAAATTCTGAAACAGTCATGCTATAAAATATGGTACACATTAAAAGGTTTCCATAAACTTTTTGTTTATGGGTGTTCTTATAAGTGAAGAAAGTAACTCAAAATAGTATGTACAGTTTTAAAATGAGAGGGTTAGGGAGTATAAGTAGAAATGCATAGAAGAAAAGACTGAAAAGAAATATATAAAGATACTGGTATTTGGAGCTTAAAGTCAATGGAGTAGGATTTATTTTTCTATTTTTAAAAAGCTTTAATTTGAAGTGACAAGATTCACCTTGTCATTTCACATGTGATGACAACATTTTATTTAATGCAGATGTACGATTATAGTTTGGATATGTGGAGCTTGGGTTGTATGCTGGCAAGTATGATCTTCCGGAAGGAGCCATTTTTTCACGGACATGACAATTATGATCAGGTAATATATGTTGTTCCTATTCGGAAATTTATTGATGTACCCTAGCAATGGCCAGATCTGCTTACTCCTTAGAAACTGCAATGGATCTTGCTAAAATACAAATGCCTAACCCCTACCTGAGAGCTATTAATAAATTAGAATCTCTGAGTGTAAGCCCCCAGAATAATTAATGGCTTGTTCAGTTAATGATTCCAGGGGCCTTGTGGGGGTACTGTTGCCTTGTTTGAGCACAGTGATTTAATTTGAGATAATGTAAATTGTTGTGAAAGTCACTCAATTGTGTCTGACTCTTTGTGACCACCTGGACTGTACAGTCCATGGAATTTTCCAGGCCAGAATACTGCAGCAGGTAGTCTTTCCCTTCTCCAGGGGATCTTCCCAACCCAAGTCTTCCACCTTGCAGGCGGGTTCTTTACCAGCTGAGCCACCAGGGAAGCAAATTCACGTGAAGATGCAGTAATTAATACAGAGAAATATAGTATCTTTTACCCAGTTTCCCCCAAATAGAACTTTTTGCCAGCTATGTACAGGATCACAACCAGGATATTAATATCAGTACAACCAGAATACCAGAACATCTCTGTCACCTCAGGAATCCTTTATATGCCCTTTTGTAGTCCACACCAGCTTCCCCCCAGCCTTCATGCTACTATAATCTCATTTCTGCAATTTTATGATTCCAAGAATGTTATGTAAATATGACTTTATGAAGTCATATTTACCTATGACCAACATATTACAGCTCATGAAAATGACTACTCTTCATATGAGTTGAAGAATACCAGGTAAATTCAGTTACAAATCAGCAACTTTTTGTTAGATGCCATGCAGGTTTGAGGAATATAGAAAAAAAATAGCCCTCTGCCTGCAAAAGGTTTTTCACAGTCTTACCTAGTAAGAGAACCAAATGTATAAGAAAATAAATTATGGTCATAAATGTCGGTAAAAGTGTAGATAAAATATACAAAGGCGGTTATAATGCAAGTGAGTGGTCTGATGAAGTGGAGAACTTTCCAAAGGAAGTAACATCTTCAGCTAGGCTGTTGTGGTGTGGGGCGGAGGGGTGGGGGATGAGACTTCACCAGAGGGAAGTTCAGTTCAGTTTAGTCACTCATTCGTGTCCGACTCTTTGCAACCCCATGAATTGCAGCATGCCAGGCCTCCCTGTCCATCACCAACTCCTGGAGTCCACCCAAACCCATGTCCATTGAGTCGGTGATGCCATCCAACCATCTCATCCTCTATTGTCCCGTTCTCCTCTTGCCCTCAATCTTTCCCAGCATCAGAGTCTTATCCAATGAGTCAGCTCTTCGCATGAGGTAGCCAAAGTATTGGAGTTTCAGTTTCAACATCAGTCATTCCAATGAACACCCAGGACTGGTCTCCTTTAGGATGGACTGGTTGGATCTCCTTGCAGTCCAGTGGACTCTGAAGAGTCTTCTCCAACACCACAGTTCAAAAGCATCAATTTTTCTGCACTCAGCTTTCTTTATGGTCCAACTCTCATATCCATACATGACTACGGGAAAAACCATACCCTTGACTAGACGGACCTTTGTTGGCAGAGCAATGTCTCTGCTTTTTAATATGCTGTCTAGGTTGGTCACAACTTTCCTTCCAAGGAGTAAGTGTCTTTTAATTTCACGGCTGCAGTCACCATCTGCAGTGATTTTGGAGCCCAGAAAAATAAAGTCTGACACTGTTTCCACTGTTTCCCCATCTATTTCCCATGAAGTGATGGGACCAGATGCCATGATCTTCGTTTTCTGAATGTTGAGCTTTAAGGCAACTTTTTCACTCTCTTCTTTTACTTTCATCAAGAGGCTCTTTAATTCTTCACTTTCTGCCATAAGGGTGGTGTCATCTGCATATCTGAGTTTACTGATATTTTTCCTGGCACTCTTGATTCCAGCTTGTGTTTCCTCCAGCCCAGCGTGTCTCATGATGTTCTCTGCATATAAGTTAAATAAGTAGGGTGACAATATACAGCCTTGACATAACTCCTTTTCCTATTTGGAACCAGTCTGTTGATCCATGTCCAGTTCTAACTGTTGCTTCCTTGCCTGCATACAGATTTCTCAAGAGGCAGGTAAGGTGGTCTGGTATTCCCATCTCTTTCAGAATTTTCCACAGTTTATTATGATCCACACAGTCAAAGGTTTTGGCATAGTTGATAAAGCAAAAATAGATGTTTTTCTGGAACTCTCTTGCTTTTTTGATGATCCAACAGATGTTGGCAATTTGATCTCTGGTTCCTCTGCCTTTTCTAAAACCAGCTTGAACATCTGAAAGTTTACGGTTCACATATTGCTGAAGCCTGGCTTGGAGAATTTTGAGCATTACTTTACTAGCGTGTGCTATGCTATGCTATGCTAAGTCACTTCAGTTGTGTCCGACTCTGTGTGACCCCATAGACGGCAGCCCACCAGGCGTGTGAGATGAGTGCAATTGTGTGGTAGTTTGAGCGTTCTTTGGCATTACCTTTCTTTGGGATTGGGATGAAAACTGACCTTTTCCAGTCCTGTGGCCACTGCTGAGTTTTCCAAATTTGCTGGCATATTGAGTGCAGCACTTTCACAGCATCATCTTTCAGGATTTGGAATAGCTCAACTGGAATTCCATCCCCTACACTAGCTTTGTTCGTAGTGATGATTTCTAAGGCCCACTTGACTTCACATTCCAGGATGTCTGGCTCTAGGTGAGTGATCACACCATTGTAATTATCTGGGTCTTGAAGATCTTTTTTGTACAATTCTTTGTGTTCTTGCCATCTCTTCCTAATATCTTCTGCTTCTGTTAGGTCTCTACCATTTCTATCCTTTATTGAGCCCATCTTTACATAAAATTTATGTTTCCTTGATATCTCTAATTTTCTTGAAGAGATCTCTAGTCTTTGCCATTGTATTGTTTTCCTCTATTTCTTTGCATTGATAGCTAAGGAAGGCTTTCTCATCTCTTCTTGCTATTCTTTGGAACTCTGCATTCAAATGGGTATATCTTTCCTTTTTCCCTTTGCTTTTCGCTTCCTTTTTTTCACAGCTATTTGTAAGGCCTCCTCAGACAGCCATTTTGCTTTTTTGCATTTCTTTTTCTTGGGGACTGTCTTAATTCCTGTCTCCTGTACAGTGTCACTAACCTCCGTCCATAGTTCATCAGGCACTCTATCAGATCTAGTCCCTTAAATCTATTTCTCACTTCCACTGTATAGTCATAAGGGATTTGATTTAGGTCATACCTGAATGGTCTAGTGGTTTTCTCCACTTTCTTCAATTTAAGTCTGAACTTGGCCTCAATAAGGAGTTCCTGATCTGAGCCACAGTCAGCTCCTGGTCTTGTTTTTGCTAACTGTTTGGAGGTTCTCCATCTTTGGTGGCAAAGAATATAATCAGTTTGACTTTGGTGTTGACCATCTGCTGATGTTCATGTGTAGAGTCTTCTCTTGTGTTGTTGGAAGAGGGTGTTTGCTATGACCAGTGCATTCTCTTGGCAGAACTCTATTAGCCTTTGCCCTGCTTCATTCTGTACTCCAAGGCCAAATTTGCCTGTTATTCCACATGTTTCTTGACTTCCTACTTTTGCATTCCAGAGGGAAGGAACCAGGTTATAAAACAGTTTGTTTTTTTCTTATTGATATGTTCACAATGGTAGTAATTGAGGGAGTGTTGTATGGAAATCCATTCATGCTATGCAGGGAAATTTGAAGTAAATGGGTGTAGCATTCATACCTGTAGCTATGATGGTCCCATATTGTTAACTTGATCATGGTTAATTGTTGATTTAATCATGTAATATGCTTTTGGTATGGGTTTTGTCTTCTTTCAATCCTAGTTGGTGAGGATAGCCAAGGTTCTGGGGACAGAAGATTTATATGACTATATTGACAAATACAACATTGAATTAGATCCACGTTTCAATGATATCTTGGGCAGGTAAGTCATAAAACAAAATATGCATCTGCGCCATAAGCACTTTGGGTGTAAAATGATACTTTGGATTCCCAAAATAGTTAATGTTCTCTTTGCCTGCAAAGTGTCTGTGGTCCACTACTATAGGATGCTGCGTAGGCAAGCCTATGATAAAAGCTTTGGATTGAATGGACATTTTCCCACATTCACTAACAGGAGTCTGAATGTGGAGGTTGTAGGCAGAGGATCCCTGACCTTGTAGAGTCTAATAGAAGGGTTGTAGTTGAGTCAGAAATCAAAATCTAGATTTATCTTGCTTCTGTAGATGACAAAACCTCGTCTAAGAGAAAAAAATAATCATAGAAAGTGCATGTTTCAGACTAATTTACAGATAATAGACTCTAAAAGTAGTGACTAGACCCAATACTAATTCATTCACCACTTAATGGGAAGAGGTAGGCTTTCTTGTTACAAAGGCTTTTGGGGGCCAAGTGGTAGATGCCAGGAATATGGGTGGGGGTTGGGAGGAGGCCAACCAACCCAGCCTTCTGTAACCTGAATTATGTTTGTTTCACAAAATTGTTGGGACCCAGATTTCTCTTCTGCAACACTGCCATTTCCAGTCTCTCCAGTTAGCTCTTGAGTTTTGACCTCTCTTTGTGATTGGCTGGAATGCTAGCCACTAAGGAAAATGTAGGACTGAAATGTTGGACTTCTCTCCCCCTGGGTCCATTTCTCATTCTCCCTTTTGGCTCTGTAGACATTCCCGTAAGCGATGGGAACGCTTTGTCCACAGTGAAAACCAGCACCTTGTCAGTCCTGAGGCCTTGGATTTCCTGGACAAGCTGCTGCGATACGACCACCAATCACGGCTCACTGCAAGAGAGGCCATGGAGCACCCTTATTTCTGTGAGTCCAGCTGTTCAGTCCACAGAGCTTTGCAGGCCTGCCCAGCAGACTGTACAGAGCAAGGGAGAATATATGCTGTGAAGAAAGCTCTGGACCCACAGAACACAATTGGAATCGCAGCCTCCCTTACTTAGCTTGCTGCAAAGTTACTTCTCCCACAGTGAGCCTTGGACTCTTCAATGCGGATAGTGATGGCAGTTGTCTTGCAGAATTGTTGAGAGGATTCTTGTCTAACAGAGTACCTGACACATGATCATCCTTAAATAAACTTCTTTTCTTACTGTGTGGGTGACAGTTCTCATGGTTAGTTTGGAGTGGTTGGATTAGAACATACAGCCCTATGTCTGTCCTATTAATCATTCATTGGAGAGAGCCAGAGAGGCTTGAAAATCTAATTCTATGAACACCTTGATCTAGGTTTGTGAAAGTAGCTAACTACTGTCCTGAGTGAAAATGCCACTTAGCTAGCTCCACTGCATCCTCACTGTGATGTTAGCTTTAGTATTGGGTTGTTGCTTGGGGAGTGGTGGGATGGTGTTTTAGTGAATCAATTATATTCTTGCTCAATCTCCTGTACTTGAAGCAGACTGACAGACTGATTGAGATGGAGAGTGAAGTCTGGTCATAGCAGTAATTTGATCAAACCTGTAGTTTTGGCCCATTTGGCACCATGCTTGACCAGCTACAGTAAAACTCATTTCATTCTCATAATATAATACTGATAGGTAGGGTAGATTGTATTGTCTTGTTAAACTATAACAGGATTGTTTTTGTTTTAAATTAGCTCTACTGGGACTTCCCTGGAATCCAGTGGTTAAGACTCTGTGCTTCTACCACAAGGGGCATAGGTTTAATGCTTGGTTGTGAAACTAAGATCCCACATGCCATGCAGCATGGCCAAAAGTAAATACATTTTTTTTTTTTTGAAAATGATTACTATGATTACTTCATTTTCCTACCATTTAATAGTTGGCCTTTGTCACAGTTTTAAGTAAAAATAGTTCTATTTTATATTACTTGTTGATTTCATAGTGAAGGTAGTTGACACCTCAATTCTATTATTAGGGGAATAATACAGTCTAAATAAAATTTAAAGAATCAGGATGGTTGCTATAAGACCCTAGACCATTAGTTCAGTTCTTCGAGCATAACAGAACCTAACATTTTTGTCTCTTTTTTTCTAGACACTGTTGTGAAGGACCAGGCTCGAATGGGCTCATCTAGCATGCCAGGGGGCAGTACGCCAGTCAGCAGCGCCAATATGATGTCAGGTCAGTGTCATTGGTAAATTTTCTTTTTTTTTTTTTTTTTAAATGTATATATAGAAGTCAATTTTCATTCTTAATTTTGCTCCTTCTTTGTGGCCTGATTTCTATGGCTCTCCTTTCTATGGCTCTCCTCTATAATGATGACTTGTGTGGCTCTCTCCACCAGGTTTCAGGATGCTTTTGAAATGTGTTTTCCCTTAGTAGTTAGAGCAGGGGTCCCCCAACCTCTGGGCCACAGAACAGTACCTCCTGTCAGATCAGCAGTGGCATTAGGTTAGAAATAAAGCACACAATAAATGTAATATGTTTGAATCATTGCAAAACCATTCCCCACAACCCCAGTCCGTGGAAAAATTAGCTTCCGTGAAATCAGTTCCAGGCGCCAGAAAGGTTGGGCATCGCTGAGTTAGAATATCACGTCTCTGAGGCCAGAATCACAAAAGTTGTTTGGGACTTGAAAGTCTCAACAAGCCATTAAGAATGAAAAGAGATCCTTTCATCTCACAAGTTAGAGTGGCAGTAGGTGATGTGATCCTCATCACATAAGAAAATGAGGGAGAGCAGAGATGGGGTTTGTACATGGGCACAGATGTGTATAAGCATGGTTCTTTTTTCCAGAGCAGCTACAGGGTGCCTAGTAAATTGCAGTGGTTTGCGTGCAATTACTTTTTATTGTTGTTGAGTCATTACGATTTAGAGTGAGTTTTTACAGGGGAAAAACCACAGTTACCCAAAAGAAACCATAGGCCTGTCCCCTAAGAATTATATACATGGGCAGCATCCACATGGGTGCTCTTGTGAGAGTACCTACTCCAACACCCTCAACAAATTGCTGTTGTCTCAATTTTTTTTTTTTTTTTTTAAAGAACTAGCTGCCTTCTAGAGTTCATCCTCTGGGTATCATGCAAGTGTGCAAAATGATACATACACAAGGTTACTCATTCTAGCCATATTTGTAATCAGAGACCATTAAAAACAGCTCCTTGTAGAATAAGGAATTGATAAGATGAATTATGGGGCATCCTTTCAGCAGAGTACTGTATACTCAGAAAAGCACGAGTGTTTCTGTTCTTTTGTAGCCTCAACTCAAAGGTAGTAATGTGAAGTGAAAAGAAACAAGATGCAGAACCATGCTCAAAACTAGGAATGGGCAAAAACATAGAATCAAGTTCTTTTTTTTTTTTTTAGGTATCAAGAATCTCTTTTATTGATTATCAGAATCAAGTTCTTATATGTGATTCTTATATGCATGTTTTTTTAAAATTCAAGTATACCCATAAAATATTTCTGGAAGGATATACCGCCAAAAATAGTGCTGTAAGTTAGCCAAGTTATAGGATAAGGGAGAATTCTCACTGTATCCTCTTTGGAGCTATTTGAGTCATGTAACCGTATTACCTATTCAGGAAATATATATAATATTTTGAAAATTCAAAGAACTAGGTGACTGAGGGCAATGTAACAAGTAATATGATCAAGAAAGTAAAATGGAAATAAATCCTAAAACACTGTTTTAACTTAGAGATGAGAAATGATCCTCTCTGCACAGGCTGACTCTAGGCACAGTGGCCACGAGCACATGAACTTTGACTCCAGCCTTCTGCTGTTCCATTTGTAGTGACTAGCCACATGTGGTTATTTAAATTCACTAAGTCAAATAAAATTGTAAAATCAGTTGCTTAGTTTAGCTACACATTGCAAATGCTCAGTAGTCACACGTGGCTAGTGACTGTCATGTTAATACAGGTTACAGAGCAAGTTTGGTTGGACAGTGTTATCTTAGACAGTCTTGGGTTGGAATCCAAGCATACAAGCTGTACATGCTTAGCTGTGCACCTTGGACAAACTGCTCAACTCTCCAAATTTAGATTTCCGTCTCTGTCTTCTAAATGTATTGGAACTTAAATTTTAATTTGTGAGGATTTAATTTGAAATTAATTTGTAAAAATTAAGACAAGGCCTTCAATAAAGAGAGTATTTATTGTGTCACTTTTGAGATAGGTATTTTGAAAAACTGGTGACTTAAGAGTTCCGTGGTTGGTGCTTCTAGCTCACTGTCAGCTGTTTTCTTTCAGGGATTTCTTCAGTGCCAACCCCTTCACCCCTTGGACCTCTGGCGGGCTCACCAGTGATTGCTGCTGCCAACCCCCTTGGGATGCCTGTTCCAGCTGCGGCCGGCGCTCAGCAGTAACGGCCCCTTCTGTCTCCTGATGCCTGAGCAGAGGTTGGGGAGTCTACTCTCTCCCTTGATGCAGCTTGCGCCTGGTGGGGAGGGGTGAAATACTTCAGAAGCACCGTGTCTGAACCGTTGCTTGTGGATTTATAGTAGTTCAGTCATAAAAAAAAAATTATAATAGGCTGATTTTCTTTTTTTTTCTTTTTTCTTTCTTTTTTTTTTTAACTCGAAATTTTCATAACTCAGGGGATTCCCTGAAAAATTATCTGCAGGTGGACTATTTCATGGACAAATTTTTTTTCTCCCCTTCCAAATTCAGTTTCTCATCACTAAAGATCAAAGATAAACCAGCCTCAATTCCAGCTGCTGTGTTTGGGTGGAGATTTCTTCCCATGCTCACCATTGCTCCCCTACCATCCCACACTCTGGCGGGGTTGTACTTCACGCTCTTCTCCAGAGATTACAAAAATGTAGCTTCTTCAAGGGAGGTGGGAAGGAAGGAGGAAGGGAGGACCCAACCTATAAGAGCAGTACACTGTTAGTCACTTACATCACTCTACTCTAAAAGTGCTTCAGTGGGGTCATCCTGGTGAATCTAGTGGAAATATGTCTTCGTTACATTGAGATGCTGAAAATCTACCCAAAATGCAGACAGGTCCTGAAAACTTCTGTGCAGTTTGAATCATGTCTTATTGACCTAACCTAAATCCAGCTCATTTATAATTTAGTTTCAGTTTAAAACTTTAATATCATCCCTCCCAGATTCCTTACCTTGGTCCTCTGCCTTTCATCTCCCAACATGCTCTATAGCTGGTAGGAGGGGGAAGGTAAAATCTTTTTCAGTTTTCTTTGACTTGGCCCTTTTGAATTCAGTTAGTTATTGGGCATAACTTATTGCTTTTTACAAAAGGAAAAAAAAACATTGTCTATGTAGGTTTCATGCTAGCAACTCTTTAAGAGCTAATGAGAGATGTGGCCACTGAAGTTTATTTTCAGCTTTCTACCTTCATTTCCTCCTACCTTCCCCTTCCCTCATGCCATCCAATGAGAAGACCTGCCCCTCAGGTTTATAAATGTATCTGAGTGGTAGGAGTAGAGCCACTATCTCCAGTGAAACTGAAATGGTAGACCTGTAATTGTGGGAAAACTAAACTCTCTTGTTACAGCCCTGCCACCCCTTGCTGTGTGTATATATATAATACTTTGTCCTTCATATGTGAAAGATCCAGTGTTGGAATTCTTTGGTGTAAATAAACGTTTGGTTTTATTTATCAAGGTTAGATTTAAGTTCCCTGTGTAAAGGTCTCGCTGGGTGGGTGTCTCACGTTCACATCTGAAGGGCCTGCAGCCCTGTACCATGGAGGCTTCCCAAGGCCCCCATTTTTATACACCCCTCGTTCAACCCATGGTACCGGGCAGGGCAGAGAGGCCTTAAAAAAGCACCACAAGCCAAAGCGTCTCTGGGGATTAAGGATCCTTTGCCATAAAATCATTTTGTGTCTCAGCAGTGCAGGGATTGGGGATGGGAGAAGTCGCCAGTTTTTGTGTGTAAAGTGGATTTTCCACTGTAATCCAACCACCTAAGTTTATCAGGTGCTTCACTGAGGAAGCCTAGTTTTTTAAGCACAATAGCAAAATCATCAGCTCTGTATTTTCTCCTGTTATTCCATTACAGTAGCTGCTTGTGGGGACTAGGAAAAATTCTTCCAACGTATCTTAAGACCTGAAGTCTTAGTTCCCCATTCTCCTACCTTTATAGATTTACAAGTCCTTCTCACCCAGGTGGCAGAGATAAACGTAATTGTTTGAGGAGTTGAATTTAATGAACTTATCTAACTTTGTAACCCATCTTGGCTTTAGTAACTTTATCAAGGTGGTGGCTTTAGTGAATATAATGGTAAACTTTAGAGAAAGCTAAAGCCTTCTTTTATAATGTTTCTCCACCATAGGGAAAACATTCTGACTGTGTGGCAGGGTGATTTTCTTCTTTGTGGCCACATACAGTGGATATTTATTGTTCTTGATCCTTTTTTGCCCTAGAATGCTGTAGGGGGTTACCATGTTGAATCTGTGCAGAAGCTCAAAGTGCCGGATGTGCCAGAGATGCAGTCTGTGATTTCATTTGCACTGGATTATGATTTGAACAGGACTAATGAATTCTTTCTTCTGAGGTGGGGAAGAGGGTTGTAAATCAAGATTTTACATCACATCCTTGTAGCTCAGAGAACAACCTAGGTGTAGCTGAGGCTGATGTGGGAAGTTGCAAATAGCTGGACCTCCTAACATGCATCAGACCTTGAAGGAAGCTGAAGGTGAATGCAGAGGACTCTGAAATGCTACCCAGGAGCCTTTTAAAAGAAATAGAGGTTTTTAAAATGCTACTTAAGGAGTCACTGCAGAAGCATGAAAAATTTTAAACAGACCCAACTGGGTGGGTGGGAGGGACAAGGGTTTACAGAGTAACAACTTATGTGTTGTTGTAAATTACCTCATCTGTATACCTTGTATTGGGACACTTCATTTCTCAGCACTACCTGTTTGCATTGATTAGATGGCAGGATCTGGAATGCCAATCTCAGACAGTTGTGTTGGCAGTTACTCTGAAAGTTTTTTTTTTTTAAGTATTTTTTAACATTGTTTGAAGTGCCCCTCCCCCCACTTTTAAGTTTGAAGTCATAAGTTCCCCCTCCCCACCTCGATGATTTATTGGTTGTAATTGTATTGTTATTGGTATAACGAAAACATAAATTGTGCTGGGAAGAAGTTGTGCCATGAAGGTCTTTAATTTTTTTTTTTTTTTTAAATAAAAAACATTTAAACAAATGAAATGTCCCTGCAGCCTGAGCAGTATGCTTCTCCTGCCGACACCGTGTGTTATAAATACCTTAGTTCTCATGTGCTTTGAATTTAATACTGGGTTGATGGCAGTGTGAAGCGGGATGGATTAAGGTTGGTGGAGGAGCACTGAAGTCTAGGAATTTTTAACATGGAGATATAATGAAGAAAGCATGATGTTGCTAAACAGGATTGGTTTCATTCCTGCCCTTGTTACATACTTGGCTACTTGGTAAGTTACTTCATCATCCATAAAATGGAGCCACTGCTTCTTTGGATTGAATGAGAGTAAATGTCAAGTGTCTGGCACCTGTTAAACCTAACTCCCCTGGCCCCTTGTATAGAGTATTAGTCCTTGGCCCTGACTTTGCAAGTAATTCACAGTACGACCTCTCTCTCCTCTGGCTCTCTCGGGACCTCTTGTGTGTTCAGTCAGAGGGAGACTGGATGAGATTTCTTCTGAGCTTCTTTTCAGCTCTTGACACTGAGTTTAGAAAGTTTGAGTTGGTGCATAAAGGCCCATAGAGACTGTGTTAGCAGAAAAGACCAGTGTTAGTTAATGGCAGTAAGCCCTGTAGAAGATCAGTCTTGGAGATACCTCCCAGTGTGGGAGGCAATTTGCAGTCTTGGGGCCTGGAATGACGGGTCCACTGGTGAGCTTATGGGAACATATTTGGCAGCTTAAATAGAAACTATGAAAAGGCCAGTAAAAGAAGTGAAACAGAGTTGGTTTTTGTTGGTTTTGTTGTTCATTTGGTAAGTTGTGTCCGACTCTTTGTGACCCCAAGCACACTAGGCTTCCGTGTCCCTTGCCATCTCTTGGAGTTTGCCCAAGTTCATGTCCATTGAATTGGTGATGCCATCCAACCATCTCATTCTCTGTCGCCCCCTTTTTCTGCCCTCAGTCTTTCTCAGCATCAGGGTCTTTTCCAACGTGTCGGCTCTTTGCATCAGGTGACCAAAGTAGTGGAGCTTCAGCATCAGTCCTTCCAGTAAGTATTCAACGTTGATTTTCCTTTGGATTGACTGGTTTGATCTCCTTGCTGTCCAGGGGACTCTCTCAAGAGTCTTCTCCAGCACCACAATTTGAAAGCATCAATTCATTGGTGTTCTGCCTTCTTTATGGTCCAGCTGTGACATCTGTACATGACTACTGGAAAGACCATAGCCTTGACTATATGGACCTTTGTCAGTAAAGTGATGTCTTTGCTTTTTAATACACTGTCTAAGTGTGTCATAGCTTTCCTGCCAAGAAGCAAGTGTCTTCTAACTTAATGGCTGCAATCACCATCCACAGTGATTTTAGGTGTCACTGCTTCCACCTTTTCCCCTTCTATTTGCCATGAAGTGATGGAACCAGATGCTGTAATCTTAGTTTAATACTGAGTTTTGAGCCAGCTTTTCACCCTCCTCTCTTACTCTCATCAAGAGGCTCTTTATAGTTCCTCTTTGCTTTCTGCAATTAAAGTGTGATCATCTGCATATCTGAGATTTGATACTTCTCCTGGCAGTCTTGAGTCCAGCTTGTAATTCATCCAGCCTGGCATTTTGCATGATGTGCTCTGCATCATAAGGTAAACAAACAGCCATGTCGTACTCCTTTCTCAGTTTTGAACCAGTGAGCTGTTCCATATAAAGTTCTAACTATTGATTCTTGACCTATGTACAGGTTTCTTAAGAGACAGACAAGATGGTCTGGTATTCCCATCCCTTGAAGAGTTTTCCACAGTTTGTTATGATCCACATAGTTGCTTACTGATGTCAAATGAGTATATTCTACAACATTATATACTTGAATTGCCATTTATTCTTTCTTATTTAAAGAAATAAAGTTGAAATCAGGAGATGCTGTTATCCCAGATTCCTAGTTTTCTTTAAATGTTCAGTGCATCCATATATTATTAATATTGGGAGTTGAGAAACATGGTTTAGATAAAAGGAGCCATTGCATATCATGTATCTGAAATGCCTAGGTTAAACACATGTTAATTTCTGACATTATCTCTTATTTTATCCATGAGACAGATAGGAAGATTAAATTGTTAGAGTGGGTCTATTAGAGGCAGAGGAATATACTTTGTAAAATTAGAACTTCGGGATGTGGCTAATGACTGTAATCCTAACGTGGTAGAGAACATTGTGGATTGGTTGACAGATTTCAAATTTTTTTTATTTCCTCTCAGTCTTTAAATTTCATCATGTTTCACCTGTTGTCAAGTTTGTTACAAGTACCTCTTGAAAAAAATACCTAGTTTTGTCACCATTCCCACTAGTAATTTCTCCCCTGAGTTTAGAATTGGGTTTGAGTAAGTGTTTCATCTTTTCAGCCCTTGCGTACTTCTCTGCTGGTAATTTCACCCTCCCTTGTGCCTCAGCTCTGAGGATTGTGGCTGATCGTCAGTGGTGTGCGTGCTAGGGAGGCTTCCTTCCTGGGACTTTTTCCTACTTGACAAATGTTCACCAGAAGTCTTTGAAGTAAAGCAGTCCCCGGTTCTGTCTTCAGAGAAATGGGTCTAAAAACCATAATCTCCACCATATTTAAAGTCACCTTTCTCTGCTTCCCCCACTGCCATCTCTACCCCTGTGCCCTTTTTCCTAGTAATACCTGAACTTGTTATTTTTGTCTCTCTCCCAACCTGCATGTAAACTCCCTGATGACCTTGTATGTTTTACTGATCTGTGAATCCGTGCATCCTCATGATGAGGATGTGGTAATATCCCTCAGAAGTGAAGATCAGTGGAGGATCACAGGGAAAATGGTTGGCACTGTGCGTGTGTATATTTAGTGCTGTCCAACTCTTTGTGACCCCATGGACTGTATAGCCTGCAAGGCTCCTTTGTCCATAGAAGTTTCCAGGCAGGAATACTGGATTGGGTTGCTGTTTTCTTCTCCAGGGGATCTTCCTGACCTAGGGATTGAACTTGCATCTCTTGCATTGGCAGTCTCCTGCACTGACAGGCAGGCTCTTTACCACTAGCACCACCTGGGAAGTCCTACCAGGTTCCTAGTAGGTGCTCAATAAATAGTAATTCCATCCTACACTCTGAGTGCCACCTTCCTCCTCCCTCACATACAATAAGTTAATTGGGAGTATTGTTGAATAAGATCTTGAGATCAGAAGAACCTTGTTCATAGGTTTGCAGCTGTAATTATAAGCTATAGGCCAGACTGGATTAACATGACAAAATATTTATTTAATGTTTGCTTCTTTATTTAGTAATATAATGAGCCTTTGGTGAAATCTTAAGTGGCTGAAGGCTGAGCAATGATCCCAGCCAATTTAGAAGACTTAGATGACACAATATCCCTGCTTTCTACTATTTGTATATAATAATGTGAAATTCAGGCTGTTCTCCAAGTAGAACAGACATACAGAGGGTGTCACAGGGTAGTCTGATTCTGGAGTCAAACTTAATGTAGACAAGTGCTTTCTAGATTTTATAACCTTACTGTGATTCTGTGGTAAGTTTTAACTACTGCAAAGAAGTAACCTAGTTGAACTTCACATGCTCTGGTTCTGCTGAGAGTTAAGTAATACACTACACAGGAGTATGGTTTTAGAACAGTAGTTTAACTTCTTGAATCCTCACAGATGACTTAAATTATCATTGTAAGACTTTTTAGATGTACCAAGTTGTAAAGAAGGTATAACATACCCATGAACCAAGTCTGTATTACCAATACAAATGAAGCCCCTTTGCCCCTCCCTGCCCCAGAGGTTCTAATATTGTTTTCATATGTAAAATTGGAATCTTGGTATCTATTTTGTAAAATGGTTATTCAGGTTAGATACAAATGCTTGCTACAGTGTCTGGCACATAGTAAAGTTAGGCTAAAGATTCATTTCCACTCTGAATTGTGTGTAATTGTATAGGTCATGTGCATGTGCAGAAAAAGATGCCGCATAAGCTGTGCAGTGCTGTAGACTTGTGCATTTATTTCTATAAGTTTACAGCAGATGGCTGTAAGTATCTGGTTGCAGAAGGAAAAAAGTCCACGCACTAAATACAACGGGTTTTCAACAGATGCAGGTTGTTCTAAGTTGCATGAAGGCCAGCATTGGCCTGTTCTCACCCCCATCATTCCCTCTAAGATCCTACCACTCTTGTCTCTGAATTTTTCTCTACTGAAAGCCAAATATTTTTGCACTACAGCAAATTACAGTCTGGATTTGTCTCCCTGTGGTCATTATCACCAGGGGTTCTTAGTGACCTCGATGTAAGAAGCTCTTCCCCAGACACCTCCAGATGGGCGACTACAGGATGGCCAATCCCTTTCTTGGAAAAGTTCTTGAGGGGATTGGGTATTTCTGAATCAGCTTCAGTCTTGCATCACCTGCTTTGACAGAATTTTCTTGGTTCCTCTAATGATAAAAAAGGAAAAGTAGCAGCAGCCGGCAAGTGGTTTTCTGATTTCCCTATGAGTCAGTCTCGGCTATAGATAAACATTTGTAGACTTATCTAGAAAGGGAGCACTTTGTTTCTCTGTTGAACAGTTTTTGAGAATTCTATGGTAAACTTCTTATGAAGAAACCTAAATTCTCATAGCTGTTTACTCATTCTGTTCCTTGCTCACCCACTCAACTTCATCCCCTCAGCCCAGAATAAGGGTTACTTATCTACTTATCTTGACTGGTCTTTGCAGAATTCATTTTTTAAATAAAATACGCCCCTCAGTAAACATGTGCTGATGTCCATGAGCCTGGTCCCATGCTAAACACTGGAGATTGGGAGAGATGAGATGCACAATCATGGGGAAATGTGTTACTATCAAATAGAAAAACAGAAAACAAATTGTTCCCTAGGGGGGAAAAAAATCATACTGCTAGTTAGCATAGTGGATTGCTCTAAAGATAGATGGTGCTGCTAAGTCGCTTCAGTCGTGTCCGACTCTGTGCGACCCCATAGATGGAAGCCCACCAGGCTCCCCTGTCCCTGAGATTCTCCAGGCAAGAACACTGGAGTGGGTTGCCATTTCCTTCTCCAATGCATGAGAGTGAAAAGTTAAAGTGAAGTCGCTCAGTCGTGTCTGACTCTTAGTGACCCCATGGACTGGGGCCTACTAGGCTCCTCCGTCCATGGGATTTTCCAGGCAAAAGTACTGGGGTGGGGTGCCATTGCCTTCCCCGTCTAAAGATAGATACCTACCTCTAAATATGTGAGGGTGCTGATATAACTTACTTTACTTTAAAATAAATAGCCAGTTTCAAAGAAAGAAATGGGAATTTCAAGATGGCTGAAAGGAAGACAGAATTCATCATGAAGGTAAGTGGGTATTGAAGTCACATTGGGCCCCAGGACATGTGACTTGGATACAGGTGGGCCTCAGAGGCTAGGGGCTAGGGTTTGAATGCCCCAGGGGAGAGAGAAGACCTCAGTGTCTTTGAAGGTAAAAACCAAGAATCCTCTGGCACTTGAAAAGGCTGCCTCCAGGAAAAGGGTTTAGAAGAAAACAAAGTTCAGCTGTAGTTGCTTCTGAAGGGTGAGTTTGTGATATGATGTAGAAAAACTCCTTAGGAAGAAAGAAGTCCTGAACTCTTGGAGAGGGGAGAATGATCAAGAAAGCCTTTGCAGAGGAGGGGATACTTGGAGCTGAGTTGAGAGAGGCCCTGCCTTAGCGAGTTCAAGCTGCCAGGCCCCACACTTGGCATCAGAATCCATGTGTCTTTTGTTTGGTTCTGCTTCCCAGAGTGCCTTTGTATAGCTGTGGTTCCAGGATTGCTGTCCAGGTTTCTAACCAGTCATTAAAGATAAATTTTCTCTTGCCTTTTTTTTGCTCTCTGGTCCTTTCATTATCCTCACACAGATCTCTAGGTCAGCTATAGTTCAACTGATCTAAAGTGGGTTCAGCCAAGCGGCTCAGCTTCAGGTTGAGGATTGATGGGACTGGACTGAGCTCCTGTGTTTGGTTTCAGGCTCCATGTAGTTCCTTCTGGGTCCCATGCAGAAGTTGCAGCAGCTACCCAGGGGTTGTTCTTATGGTGGATGGCTTGGGGCACAAGAGGCCAAAGGACAGAGAGATCCAAGAAGCTCTAAGAACATGAAACAAATTTATACACACAAAACTAGGCATACCATATTCAAAATGCTAAAAGGACTTCCCTGGTGGTCCAGTGGGTAAGAATCAGCCTGCCAATGGCAGAGGACACAGGTTTGATGCCTGATCTGGGAACTAAGATTCCACATGCCAACTAAGCTGGTGTGCCACAACTACTGAAGTCTGCATGCTCTAGAGCCCTTGCTCTGCAGCAAGAGAAACCATGGCACTGAGAAGCCCATGCACTGCAGCTAGAGATTAGCTCCCCACTGGCCACAACAAGAGAAAGCCTACCTACAGCAATGAAGAAGAGGCAGTGCAGCCAAAAATAAAATATTCTTAAAATTTTTTTTAAATGTTAAGAAAAAAATCTTAAAGGCAGCCCAGAGGGCAAAAAAATGGGACATGGCATGTAGAGGAAGTTTAAGAATTAACAGAAACCATACAAGCTAGAAGACAATGGAGTGACTTTAGTACTGAAAGAAAAAACTGTCAATCTAGAATCCCATGCCCACTGAAAATATCTTTCAAAATGAGGGGGGAAATAAAGCCTTTTCTCAGACAAAGAAAAACTGAGGAAATATGTTACTGGAAGAAATATTAAAGGAAGTTCTTCAGACAGAAGGAATAGGATACCGGACAGAAACTTGGACCTACACAATGAAAGAGTACTGTAAATGGAATAGATGAAAGTAAATTTTTAAAAGATTTAATTGCCTTAAATCTAAAGTAGGAGGTCAGCAAACTTTCTGTAAAGGAGCAAATAAATAACTTAGGTTTTGCTGATTACATGATCCCTATTGCAACCACTCTGCTGTGGCATGAAAGCAGTCTTAGACAATAGGTAAAGCATGGTGTTTCAGTAAAACATTATTTATGGATTTAGATTTGCATTTCATAAAAGTTTTATGTGCTGCAAATTATCCTACTTTTTTTTTTTTGCCAATTTAAAATTGTAAAAGCCATTCTTAGCTCATGGACTGTACAAAATCAGTCAGTGAGCTGGTTTTGGCATGTATGAGTTACCCTTTGCTAACCCCTAATCTAAAGCAAAAATAAAAACAATGAGTTATGTATTTATAGCATGTTAAAGTTTTAAAATGTGAATAAATGAACTGCAATATATGATGAACTACTAAGCAATATAAAGTAATAAATGATATATGCAACAACATGGATCAATCTTAGAATATTATGCTGAGTGAATACTAAACAAAAAAGACTACATACTATGGTTCCATCCATATAATATTCCAGAAAACACAAGCTAATTTAGTGACAGAATGTGCTTAAGCAGTTGTCTGCAAGTGTAGGTTGAGGCAGGGTTGGGGTAGAAGGGAGAGGAAGGAATTTAATAAGCAAAGCATATGATAGCAGCATGAAGAAAAGGGAGGAAATGGGAATCTACTGTTGTGAGGTCTTTATACTTTCCATGAAAGCAGGATATTATTTGAAGTCAAATTGGGTAATTAAAGATGTGTATTGTAAATCCTATGCTATGCTATGCTAAGTCACTTCAGTAGTGTCCAACTCTGTGTGACCCCATAGACGGCAGCCCACCGGGCTTCCCCGTCCCTGGGATTCTCCAGGCAAGAACACTGGAGTGCGTTGCCATTTCCTTCTCCAATGCATGAAAGTGAAAAGAGAAAGTGAAGACCCCATGGACTGCAGCCTACCAGGCTCCTCTGTGGGATTTTCCAGGCAAGAGTACTGGAGTGGGGTGCCATTGCCTTCTCCATTGTAAATCCTAGGGGCAATCATAAATTAATCTCCACCTCTTTCCCACTCTCAGCACCGTGGTTTGGGGACTTCTTGGAAATGCAGAAACAAAGACAATTCAGCTGTATTTCATAGAGTCAGATGTAGGAAGTATGTGAAATCTGGAGCTGCCAGAGTCATGTTATGAACCCAGGGCCTGTGGAAGAATGCAATCAACATGAAGAGATGGGCCACTGAGAGGAGATGTAGAAGCACAACAACTTTTCATTTAATGTGAACTATTGTATCTTTTTGCCTGAGCTTTTTTTGGGGGGGGGCCGGGGCAGTGAAATTGTCCATCCCTTGCTCTGTAAGAAAACACCACAAATTGATAAAAGGACTACAGAAAAATATCCCCTGCTTTGAATATCTCTAGGGAAGGCCTGCATTTTCTTTTAAATGACTTACTTGATTAGGTCCACCCAGGCCAGTCTTTCAGTTGACTACAGGATCAACTGATCTGAGACCTTCATTACCTCTGCAGAATGCCTTCATCTTTGCCATATAACATCACGGAATCATGAGACTGAGATCCTATTGTGGTCACAAGTCCTGCCTGCACTCAAAGGGAGGGAATTAATCAGGCATGTACACCACAGAGTGGGGATCTTGGGGACCATCTTATAATCCTGCCTACCACACAGACCTAACAGATGCTCCTGTGCCCTTTACTCAATTAGGAGTCCCTTGGTTTCTGGGATTTTCTGTGTTCTCCCATATTTCTAGGTTGCCCTCTTCTGACCTTTTTTCACTTGGCTTTTCAGTTGCCTGGTTACTTGTCTCTTTCCCATTAGAAGTTGAACTCAACTCATTCTATGGCCTGTCTCATAGCCTAGCACTGGGTTCATCCATAAACATGATTCTTATTGGAGATAAAGGTTAAACTAGATGACATCAAAAAACGTATTCAGTGCTAAAAAAAAAAAAAAAAAAAAAAACCTTTAATTCATCCTGCTGACACCATCCAGTCCAAACTCTGAATATGGTTGAAGAGATTCTGTCTGGCATGTCCCTGCACACTTCTCTGCCCTCACTAGTGTCAAAGTTCATTTTGTCTTTCCTGCTTTGCTGTAAGAAAACTAAACCACTTGTAGTTTCTAGACTACAATTTGCTTCCTCATAGCTTCAAGATAATGCATGTGCTATTTTCTCCAACTAGAATGCTCTTTCCTACATCAACTGACTTACTGCTACCCTTCATTCTATACAAGTTTAGAAATCACTACCCCAGGAAACTTCCCTTCATCACCCTCTTCTGCCCTTGTGTGTAGTTGATCCCCTTCTTTGGGCTTTCATAACCCTCTAAGTTTCTCCCTTTCCTAAAACTTGTCACGCCTTGATAAATCCATCTCCCTTACTAATCTGAGCTTCCTGGAGCACAGAGTAAAGCTTCATTATTTTGACTATGAGCCGGGGGAGGATCATGAATGTTTGTTGGGCAAACAGTAATCTCCATGTTTGTTACTGGGGGTCTTCCAAGATATTAATGTTTCCCAGGGTCAGTGGCAGACCAACACAGCGGGTTCTACACCCAGGCCACAGGGCAGTGGGCATGACCAGTGTTCAGATCATAGGCTAGTTTCTATTGACTCAGGAAGATTTATTAAAAATTTTCACCTGCCACCTAAATCTCTAAACAAGAGTGGACATGGGAAATTATGAGGCAAAATCACTAGCATCTTGGCTCACCCTCTCATTTAGAACTCCATGGTGATGAACTGCAACTGTAAGTGCTGCTCAGAGCCCATTTTTTCCACATCCCCACCAGTGTTTGATATGATCAGTCTGCAAATTTTTGCCAGTCAGAGAAGCAAATTATATTTAATCATTTCTTCATTTCTATTTTGTATCTATTATCTACTGCTCTATGTCCACCTGCTAGGGCAGGGGCTGTCATAAAGGAAGACTCAGTAGATACTGATTGAATGAGTGAAAGAATGAAAAAAAAAAAGAATTCCCTGGTAGTCCAGTGGTTAGGACTCCATGATTTCACCGCTGAGGACCTAGAGTTCAGTCCCTGGTCAGGAAATTAAGATTTTGCTAGCTTCATGGAGCTGCCAAAAAAAAAAAAAAAGTGCTGTTCAGAAGATGGGGTACCAGTCTGAGACAGAAACTGATTATCTCTAAGGGACACCCTGTTCATCTTCTTGAGCACTTGACAGTACTTGGCCCTCTCCCCATTTTCCTGGTGAGCCAGCCACTTTGTTGTTTTACAGAGGATGTGAGCTGGCCCAAACCTCACAATAACCACACACTATTTAGCCCTAGCTTATTTAACTTATACGCAGAGTACATGATAAGAAATGCTGGGCTGGAAGAAGCACAAGCTGGAATCAAGATTGCCGGGAGAAATATCAATAACCTCAGATATGCAGATGACACCACCCTTATGGCAGAAAGTGAAGAGGAACTAAAAAGCTTCTTGATGAAAGTAAAAGTGGAGAGTGAAAAGATTGGCTTAAAGCTCAACATTCAAAAGACAAAGATTATGGCATCTGGTCCCATCACTTCATGGGAAATAGATGTGGAAACAGTGGAAACAGTGTCAGACTTTATTTTTTCAGGCTCCAAAATCACTGCAGATGGTGACTGCAGCCATGAAATTAAAAGATGCTTACTCCTTAGAAGGAAAGTTATGACCAACCTAGATAGCATATTCAAAAGCAGAGACATTACTTTGCCAACAAAGGTCCGTCTAGTCAAGGCTATGGTTTTTCCTGTGGTCATGTATGGATGTGAGAGTTGGACTGTGAAGAAGGCTGAGCACAGAAGAATTGATGCTTTTGAACTGTGGTGTTGGAGAAGACTCTTGAGAGTCCCTTGGACTGCAAGGAGATCCAACCAGTCCATTCTGAAGGAGATCAGCCCTGGGATTTCTTTGGAAGGAATGATGCTAAAGCTGAAACTCCAGTATTTTGGCCACCTCATGAGAAGAGTTGACTCGTTGGAGAAGACTCTGATGCTGGGAGGGATTGGGGGCAGGAGGAGAGGGGGACGGCAGAGGATGAGATGGCTGGATGGCATCACTGACTGGATGGATGTGAGTATGGGTGACCTCCAGGAGTTGGTGATGGACAGGGAGGCCTGGTGTGCTGTGATTCATGGGGTCCCAAAGAGTCGGACACGACTGAGTGACTGATCTGATCTGATCTGATGATTTAAAGATTAGAAATGTTTTAAACTCTCACTTAATATTTTTGTGGTACTTTAAAAAGAAAAGTAAATTATTACATTTATAAATGCAGTTTCAAATGTTGAAAGGCAATTAATTGATGAAGTTTATTAATGGTACTGTTACCAAACCAAACGTGGTTCTGCCAGCCCATGCACAAGAAAGCCAACCTACTGACCCAGGGTTGTGGCGAAGAAAAGTGCAGCATTTATTGCAGGGTGTCAACACAGAGTCCACACAGCTGGTGCTTAAAAGACTCAGGTTCCCTGATGGCTTTCAGGGAAAGCTTTTAAAAGACTTGCTGAGGGACAGGGGTTGTATGCCATGCAATCAGCTCTTGGACATTTTTCTTATTGGTTGGTGGTGAAGTAATCAGGAGTCAACATCATCAACCTTCTGGTTTCAACTGGACTGGAATCTGCATGCTTGTGGGCAGCATATAGTTAACTTTCTTCTCCTGGTGGGGGTTTCAGGATCTGCAAAACATGTCAAAGGATATGGCTCCCAGTATATCTACAGCCCTTGAGGAGGAACTAAGGGGCCTTGGCTAAACTATTATTTTGTCTTGTTTGACTGTTTTCCTTCCTTTCTATATTTTTTTCCCCTCACTTCTCTAATTAAATTTATTCTTTGGAACTTGAGGAAGGCTTAGGAAGCTAAAGTTTTTCTACAACAAGACACACAGAGAGTACATGGAGGAGGGGTGCAGGGAAGGGCAGCGCAGAGGAGGGGGGCTGGATCTATCCTCTGAGGGCTCCATAGGGTCTTACAGCACCAAAGAAGCGATTGTTAAACTTACTAGACTAATGAATGGAATTGTAAAATGTCAGTTGAAATCAAGGAAAAGCAAAGTTTGAGGATTTCTAATTTTAGTAAGTTGAATATTAGTTTTAAAAAAATCAGATTAACTTCAGTCTTTCAGTTCAGTTCACTTCAGTCACTCAGTCGTGTCCAACTCTTTGCGACCCCATGAATCACAGCACACCAGGCCTCCCCGTCCATCACCAACTCCCGGAGTTCACTCAAATTCATGTGCATCGAGTCGGTGATGCCATACAGCCATCTCATCCTCTGTCGTCCCCTTCTCCTCCTGCCTCCAATCCCTCCCAGCATCAGGGTCTGTTCCAATGAGTTAACTCTTCGCATGAGGTGGCCAAAGTACTGGAGTTTCAGCTTCAGCATCAGTCCTTCCAATGAACACTCAGGACTGGTCTCCTTTAGGATGGACTGATTGGATCTCCTTGCAGTCGAAGGGACTCTCAAGAATCTTCTCCAACACCACACTTCAAAAGCATCAATTCTTCAGCGCTCAGCCTTCTTCACAGTCCAGCTCTCACATCCATACATGACCACAGGAAAAACCATAGCCTTGACTAGACGGTCCTTTGTTGCAAAGTAATATCTCTGCCTTTCAATATGCTATCTAGGTTGGTCATAACTTTCCTTCTAAGGAGTAAGCGTCTTTTAATTTCATGGCTGCAGTCACCATCTGCAGTGATTTTGGAGCCCAGAAAAAGTCTGACACTGTTTTCCACTGTTTCCACATCTATTTCCCATGAAGTGATGGGACCAGATGCCATGATCTTAGTTTTCTGAATGTTGAGCTTTAAGCGAACTTTTTCACTCTCCACTTTTGCTTTCATCAAAAAGCTTTTTAGTTCCTCTTCACTTTCTGCCATAAGGGTGGTGTCATCTGCATATCTAAGGTTATTGATATTTCTCCCAGCAATCTTGATTCCAGCTTGTGCTTCTTCCAGCCCAGCTTTTCTTATGATGTACTCTGCATATAAGTTAAATAGGCAGGGTGACAACATACAGCCTTGACATAGTCCTTTTCCTATTTGGAACCAGTCTGTTGTTCCATGTCCAGTTCTAACTATTGCTTCCTGACCTGCATATAGGTTTCTCAAGAGGCAGGTCAGGTAGTCTGGTATTCCAGTTTATCAGAATTTTCCACAGTTTATTGTGATCCACACAGTCAAAGCCTTTGGCATAGTCAATAAAGCAGAAATAGGTGTTTTTCTGGAACTCTCTTGTTTTTCCATGATCCGGCAAATGTTGGCAATTTGATCTCTGGTTCCTCTGCCTTTTCTAAAACCAGCTTGAACATCTGAAAGTTCACGGTTCACATATTGCTGAAGCCTGGCTTGGAGAATTTTGAGCATTACTTTACTAGTGTGTGAGATGAGTGCAATTGTGTGGTAGTTTGCACATTCTTTGGCATTGCCTTTCTCTGGGATTGGAATGAAAACTGACCTTTTCCAGTCCTGTGGCCACTGCTGAGTATTCAAAAATTTCTGGCATATTGAGTGCAACACTTTCACAGCATCTTTCAGGATTTGAAATAGCTCAACTGAAATTCCATCACCTCCACTAGCTTTGTTCATAGTGATGCTTTCTAAGGCCCACTTGACTTCACATTCCAGGATGTCTGGCTCTAGGCGAGTGATCCCACCATCGTGATTATCTTGGTCGTGAAGCTCTTTTTTGTACAGTTTCTCTATGTATTCTTGCCACCTCTTCCTAATATCTTCTGCTTCTGTTAGGTCCATACCATTCCTGTCCTTTATAGAGCCCATTTTTGCATGAAATGTTCGCTTGGTATCTATAATTTTCTTAAAGAGATCTCTAGTCTTTCCCATTCTGTTGTTTTCCTCTATTTCTTTGCATTGATCTCTGAGGGAGGCTTTCTTATCTCTCCTTGCTCTTCTTTGGAACTCTGCATTCAGATGCTTATATCTTTCCTTTTCTCCTTTGCTTTTCGCTTCTCTTCTTTTCACAGCTATTTGTAAGGCCTCCTCAGACAGCCATTTTGCTTTTTTACATTTCTTTTCCATAGGGAAAAACTTCAGTCTTTACTGCTGAAACCTACTCAGAGAACCTTTTTAAAAAGGACTTACAATGTGATGGTGGACCGTAATCCTGGATTGCACAGGATGGACATGAAACCCAGGGTTCCAACCTGGCTCCTACGTCTCCTGCATTGGCAGGCAGGTTCTTTTACCACTAGCGCCACCAGTGAAAGAAAGTAAAGTGAAGTCGCTCAGTCCGGTCCGACTCTTTGGTACCCCTTGGACTGTAGCCCACCAGGCTCCTCCGTCCATGGGATTCTCCAGGCAAGAATACTGGAGTGGGTTGCTATTTCTTTCTCCAGAGGATCTTCCCGACCCAGGGATCAAACCCAGGTCTCCTGCATTGCGGGTAGACGCTTTAACCTCTGAGCCACCAGGGAAGAGACTTAGGCCACCAGTAGTCTCTATATTCTTGATGGTGTTCTAAACACTTCCCCAAGAACTATTCTGAGTCCAGTACTTCTATAATCATCCATATCATTTTACAGATAAAGAAAACCGAAAGAAATGATAAAAATCTGCTCCTGAACACATCGCTTCAAGACTGCTACGCTCTCTAAGTTCAGTTGGAATAAACTCTCCGGGGCAGGGTCCCCGCACCCTTCGCTCGCCGCTCAGGGCGCCTGCGCACCAGCGCGAGTGACAGCCGCGGCTCCCACGCCGCCCGCGCGGCGTAGCGGGTGGTCACGTGACGGCGTGGGGCGGGGCGGCGCGGGGAGGCCTGCGCGCGGCGGGCTGACCAAGCCGAGTTCGCTCCACGGAGCAGGCGCTGGAACCTGCGGCTGAAGCCGCGTCTTCTGTCGGCTCCGCCACCAGCCGGGGCTCGGGCTCGAGCCCGGGCCCCCGGGACATGGCCGTCCGGAGTGCCCGGGGTGACGGCCCCACCTCCGGCCGCTGGGACGGCGGCGCGGAAAAGGGAGGTACGGAAGCCGGCCAGGGCGCCTAGGAGCGGCCTGCGAGGACGGCCTAAGGGATAGGGGCGGCCCGGGGAGGGGGGGGGGGGCAGGGGGCAGCTGCCGGAGGCGGGGACCGAAGGCAGGGGGCCCTGGACGACCGCGCGGGGTGCGCCCAGGGCCGCCGGCCAGGGTCGGGACAGCGAAAAAGGAAAAGACTGAAGGCCTGGGTCACGTCTGAAGGGGAAGAGAGCCTGGAGTTTGGGCGGAGGGGGCGGTCAGCGGATGCTGAGGGGACCGGAGGAACACTGGCGGCAGACCCGATCCCCCTAGTGGGAAGGACGGCGGGGGCCCCACGTCCCATCTCTTCCCTGAGACCCGAGGCCAAGCCTCGCTCCCGGCCGAGACTGTCCGGCCACGTCCGCAGGCTCCCGGGGCCGCCTCCCTAGTGGTCAGGCCAGTTTTCCAAACTTCATTCATCGGTCGTCGTCGTCTGGATTGACGCGCTGGACACGTATTTCTTTTAATTACCGTGAAATTCACCCTTTAAAGTGTACAGTTCTGTGGTTGTTAGTAATTTTTACAAGGTGCTGCAACCATCGCACTGTCTTTAATTCCACAGCATTTCTAGTGCCAAAAAGAGAGACCATCCCTCCGCAGGCCCCATTCTCCACAGCTCCTGGCAACTACCAATCTATTCTCTGTCCCAGTCCTATTTTAATGTTATTGAATTGTGTAAAAAGCAAGTCTATTTTTTATACTGCCTTAAACTCAATTCCATGAAACAGTTTCATCGTGCACTATGTTTTCAAATATATTTTACCTACTGGTTAATACATGACAGTTAAAATTATTAACGTTTACTCTGTACCAGGTGAAATAATCTCTTTGCCCTCTGGGAAAGAGTAAGGTAACTTTCCCAGTTTTCCATCCTCTGGTGGATGATTCCCATAGCAGAACCAACCACCAGTGCAACCCGAGTTTTGTTTCTCTGAGTTCATTTTGTTATTGCCTTTTTCTCCTCTTCTAGTCCTCTGTGGAAATGAAGCTCACGCCTCATATTACTCCTCTGGGCCCTTTGGCCTTGTAACCCTTTCCTGGTGTTTGTATGACATCTGTTCTCATGGCATAATGGTCATTGCCCCAAGTGGTATATGGATCTTGTGACCTGTTGGAGTGCAGCTGTGCCTAGGTTGCGAGACTTTATCCTCTAGTGTCCTGAGTTTTGCTTCTCTGGATAAATGGGAGGAATTTAAAAATGAGAGGAGTTTGTTTATTCTTGGTGTTTTGATTTTCATCATATTGGAAAATTGGAGAGGTTACTAATACTGTTGACTCTCCTTTGTAGAGGTTATGATGGGATTGGTTTACTCTATTTTTCTCCATTTGGGGGAGTGGGTAGAGCAGTCGTTCTTCATATGTACTTGTCTTTATTTTTCAGGTAGTTGCTGAATCTCTGCTAATTTGGGTACTGTTTGTTGAAACTAATTGGGACCTCCAAAAACAGTTTCTTTTTTGTTTATTTTTGATGGGAACCTTATTCAGAATAGGGCTTCCCTGGTGGCTCAAATGGTAAAAAAAATGACACTTGTAATGCAGGAGACTCAAGGTCTATCCCTAGGTTGGGAAGATCTCCTGGAGAAGGGGATGGCAACCCACTCCAGTATTCTTGCCTGGAGAATTCCATGGACAGAAGACCCTGGAGAGTCTGTGGGGTTACAAAGAGTTGGACCTGACAGAGTGACTAACACTTAAACTTTATCAGAATAAGGTTGGTTTTCCTCTCCCACTGTAATTCTCTTTTTTTGTAAGCATAAAATTTTAAGTTAATTTCCAGCATCAACATTAGGAGTTCAAGGAGTGGAGCTGGGGGTGTCTGTCTATCTGGGAGGCTCTCTATCTGACTGGCCCTTCCATCGTTTTGATTAAGGCCTAAGGGAGCTTCCCTGGTGGCTCAGTGGTATGAGCCACTGACTGGCTCATTCTCGCCTGGAATGCCAGAGACAAGGTTCGATCCCTGGGTGGGGAAGATTCCCTGGAGAGAGAAATGTCAACCAACTCCAGTATTCTTGCCTGGGAAATCCCATGGACAGTGTAGCCTAGGGAGCTACAGTCCATGGGTTGCGGAAGACTCAGACATGACTGAAGCAACTAAACAACAGCAACAATGCATTGCTAATTTTAACTTCTGTTTAAAGTCTGTAAAGCTTTCTTGATATGCAAGCTTAAACCAAATAATCAATGTGGAATTTCATTGTTGCACATAAGATGCATATTACATGTGTAGCTCATTTACCTGATCTAAATCACTGACACATATTTTGCTTGCGTGGAAAAACTTTTAGAGGAAGCGTAGCTAGTGCTCATTTTTTGCCATTGTCCTTAATTGTATATTGTTTCCCAGGCCAGATGCTTTTGAAGATACCTGTTGCTCTGAGGAAACAGAAATCTTTACCTGAGTTCCATAGCCAGAGTAGGGAGATATTTGAGACAATAACAGACTCAGTCATCCTTATCAGAATTGTTAAGAACTACTTTTTCAGTGCCCCTTATTTAAATGATCATTTTAATGGAGAGCTGGTCAGGTAGTGCCAATATCATTCCTTTTTCCTCTGTTGAATGAATTACTTTTCAGACAGCAGGGATTTATTTTTAGCAGTGTCTTATATATTTTGCAGCCACTTGTAGGATAGTCATTCCATTCTGTTGTGGTTGTGAAAGCCAAGACCTTTTATTATAAAGGAGTTTGGAAGATACCAGCTTTGGAATATATAGTACATCTCATATAAACAGAGCAAAACTGGAGATGAAAGGATTCAAGGGGATTTGAATTACATGTATACAATCTGTAGATGAAATGTAGGCTTTTATCCCAAAGCCAAATAAAGCATTCTCAAGTCCAGAAATGTGTCCTACCCCAAAATCCATATGTAAAATTTATCTTAAAATAGATAGATAGTCATTGGGCTTCCCAGGTGGCACAGTTGGTGAAGAATCCACCTGCCAATGTAGGAGACACAGAAAATTCAGATTCAATCCCTGGATTGGGAAGATCCCCTGGAGGAAGAAAGTTATTTTAACCTTTTTCCATGCCTTTTCTTCTTCTGCAGCAAAGAGGATATGTGTAGATTAATTGGTTGAGACTCCGCTTAACTTTTTCTCCCTCATTGTGTAGTCTCACAGTAGACCTTACCACTATGTAATTTATACATCTCCAGGTCATTTAAGTTTGTTTCTGTTTTCTCCTACCTTTTTATGTCACAACCAAAACCTGTACATTAAGTGCAATGAAATATTTGTTTGTGTGTGTGGCACACACAGGAGTGCCTTCTTCATCTTACACTAACATTTGATCACTTAAATATGGGATTGAGAAAGATGATGTTGGGGTCTGAACAGACAGCAGCTAAAATCTGCAGTTGAGCAGCATTCTACCCTGGGAATCACCAGTAGATTTAGAAAAAGGCCAAAGTGCCTATAAATCTATTTAGAGTTATATAAAGAGTATTGTCTTTTATTTTTTTAATTTTAAATTTTATTTATTTATTTGACAGCATCACGTCTTAATTGCAGCACAATTTCTTCGTTGTGGCATGTAGGCTTCTTTGGTTGCAGCACACAGGCTTAGTTGCCCCATGACATGTGGGATCATAGTTCCCTGACGAGGGGTCAAACCCGTGTCCCCTCATTGGAAGGTGGATTCTTAGCCACTGGACCACCATGGAAGTCCCTACAGTGAGGATATTCTTAATAATAGTAATATGGGGAAATAATGCCATTTACTATAGGCCAATTTTTCCAGAGGAACAGTAGCTAAGTTAAATTATTTATTCTATTCTGCCCATATGTATTGAGTTCCCACAGAGCATCAGAATCAGGATGACAGCAGTAAATTTTGAAATGCAGGATTTAAATAGAATCCAAACAGAGTTTTGAGAGAAATAAGTATTAGAGCAATGATTTGGGTTCAGAAATAGTTAAAATTGACGGTGAAGAACCTGCCTGCAGTGCAGGAGATGCAGGTTTGGTCGCTAGTCAGGAAGATCCCCAGAGAAGGGACTGGCTACCCAGTCCGGTATTCTTGCCTGGAGAATCCCATGGACAGAGGGGCCTGTTGGGCTACAATCCATGGGGTTGCAAAAAGTTGGACACAACTGAACGAGTAACACACACTGGAAATCCACTTGATCGCAAACAGTGTTAATTCCCCTAAGACCTAAGCAGTGGTTTTCCTTTCCCCCTGGAGAAGGAAATGGCAATTCACTGCTGTATTCTTGCTTGGAAAATCCTGTGAACAGAGGAGCCTGGCAGGCTACAGCCCATGGGGTTGCGAAGACTTGAACACAACTGAGAGACTGACACTTTCGGTTTTCCTTTCCCCCAGATTGCTGAATAAATAGCTTAAGTGGAAAGATGGGCAGGGTGGATATATGTCAAAAAAAAATTGAGGGAAAATTTCCAAACTCTTAGCAAATAGGTTAATAAGGTTTCTAAATATCAGATACCTCAAAAAATATTTAGTATTACCATTTAAGTGTTCTTAATTTGTGATGTGTAGAAAGTACAAAGTACAAGAACACTCTTAAGTTTTAAAAAACTTTTTAAATCTTATTTTCTTCTTTGCTTGAAATTCAATTCCTGCTCGTATTTTGTCTCAGCCTATGTTGTTATATGGACTTCCCAGGTGGCTCAGCAGTAAAGAATCTACTTGCAATGCAGGAAATCCCAGTTCAATTCCTGGGTCGAGGAGATCCCCTAGAGAAGGGATAGGCTACCACTCCAGTATTCATGATCTTCCCTGGTGGCTTAGACGGTAAAGAAACCGCCTGCAATGCGGGAGACCTGGATTCGATCCCTGGGTTGGGAAGATCCCCTGGAGGAGGGCGTGGCAACCCACTGCAGTATTCTTGTCTGGAGAATCCCCATGGACTGAGGAGCCTGGCAGGCTACAGTCCGTGGGGTCACAGAGTCGGACACGACTGAGGAACTAAGCACAACACAGCACAGCCTGGTGCTTTACTATGAGTAGTTGCTCATTAAATGACAGGTTGATAAATGAATGAATACATTAATGCACAGGTAGGTGCACGGATGGATTGTATGACATGTCCAAGCCAAGAGCTTGAAGCACCTTGTAAATAAACATTTTATTATAGTTGGTGCTGTACTGATTGATTGGGAATTGGGACTTGGTGTTTCCTGATTTCTAGATAGAGTAACCATTGAACTTAGCATCAACCTGGGACATTTCTGGGAGTGCATATGGGAGGAGGGGTTTGCTATGAACAATTATGCCGGAACTATAGATGTAAACCAGAAATCTCTCAGACTGCCTGGAGCAGATTCACCTACTAGGTCACCAGGGAAAATAACAGTCTAGCCAGGAGAACAGGTTTACCTGGGTGAAAAAGCATCCTCTCCTATCTGCATCTCCAGTTGCATGGAACTCCAAAACAGTCGGTGCCTGAGTTTATAAGGTTTATGTCACAGCTCTCTCGTAGATAGGTAACCAGGGTTACTGGAACCACCTTTCATTTGTGTTAACAATATGCAGCTTTGTCATGGAAACAGTTTGTAAACTCTTGCCTCAGAATAGAACATAACTGAGGAAAGCTGCTTAGTGTCTGTCCTAAAAACCTCACTTACCTTCTGATGTTAGTCCTTTCTAAGGCCTGACCTAGCTTCCAGTGTTATCTTCTACTTTATATTAACACTAATGCCCTGCCCCTCGTATGTGCTACATAAATACTTCCTAATGACTTCATTTACTGTTAAGTGAAAGGGCCTGTGTTTCTGTCTCCAAGCCTTTCTTTCTGGTTGTCTCCTCACCTCTCTGAATCCTCCCCTTTCTTTTTAAATTTCACTTTTCCATAATGCTTTCTCAGATTTGCCTGACCCACAGCTGTCTGAGCTGTTGGTGTCTGCACATACCTTTTTTCGGATGATTACAGTGCACTGCTATGTGACATCTCTTCAGTGGGTTGAATAGTTTTAACTTTTCTTGTGTTTGCTGTTCCTAGAAGTAAACATTCTGCATGAAAATTCTGAGAGCCTATTACCCCATTATTTTAAATAGAGCCAATTATAATATGATGCACATTAACCACAAACTCTCAGTCTCCTAAAAAATTAATTTAAACACAGCAAAATGCCTGTGTATAAATAACAAACTATCACATGAGGATGTAAGATGCTTAATACATTACTTTTTGATTACCAGTGATTAATCTGGTTCTTGAGAAACAGTAGCATGCCCCTTTTCCCACTAGCCACACTGGAGTCCCAAGTATGCCCTTTGACATTCTGCTTTTGAAAATACCTCCATGTGATTCTGATGTTTTCCAATTGTATTAGCATGTAACCAGAGGCTTTTTTAACATGTGGTTTTGTTTAAAAATGTAATACTGAATTTTGGTGACATGCATGTACATTTTTCCTCAGTAAATAACAGAGAAAAGTTATTATATTAAGAGATATTTGGTCATGTATGGATGTGAGAGTTGAACCATAGAGAAGACTGAGCACTGAAGAATTGATGCTTTCTCTAGTGGTGCTAGAGAAGACTCTTGAGCTCCCATGTACAGCAAGGAGATCAAACCAGTCAACCCAAAGGAAAATCAACCCTGCATACTCATTGGAAGTACTGATGCTGAAGCTGAAGCTCCAATACTTTGGCCACCTGATGCGAACAGCTGACTCATTGGAAAAGACTCTGCTGTTGGGAAAGTTGTTTGAAGGCAAAAGAAGAGGGCGGCGGAGGATGAGATCGTTGGATTGCATCATCGATTCAATGGATATGAACTTAGGCAAACTCTAGGAGATAGTGAGGAACAGGGAGGCCTGGCGTGTTGCAGTCCATAGGGTCGCAGAGTTGACTTAACAACAACAATGCTCTGTGAAGCTTAGCATTAATGAAGCACAGCATTCTTCAGGAAAACATAAATGGTGGCTATTAGATATGCCTAAATGTACTGAGCATTTACTGTAATTCCTTTTTTGTTACTTATATGGTATGTCTCCTTAGTGTTTCACACACTATATATGCTAATCAGTGTGTGTGCATACTAAGTCGCTTCAGTCGTGTCTCTTTGAGGTCCTGTGGACTGTAGCCCTCTAGACTGTGGACTGTAGGCTCCTCTGTCCGTGGGATTTTTCAGAAAAGAGTACTAGAGTGGGTTGCCGTTTCCTTCTCCAAAGGATCTTCCCAACACACGGATCAAACCCATGTCTCAAACCCATGTCTCCTACATCTCTTGCTTTGGCAAGCAGGTTCTTTACCACTGGCGCCACCTGGGAACCCCGTGCTCATCAGTAAATTGACTTTAAATATACCTACCTTACTTCAAACCAAGTTAAGGAGATTGAGCCCTGAACAGAAAACGTACACACGGTAAATATGTGCCTAATGCCCTTTTCCATTCTGTTTTGCAGACTTTAATGCCAAAAGGAAAAAGAAAGTGGCAGAGATCTACCAGGCTCTGAACAGTGAGCCCACGGATGTGGCTGCCCTTAGACGCATGGCTATCAGTGAAGGAGGGCTCCTGACCGATGAGATCAGGCGGAAAGTGTGGCCCAAGCTCCTCAATGTCAACACCAATGATCCACCTCCTATATCAGGTAGTTAGGGGAAGAAGTGCTGTGATGGGAGTTTGTCTAGGAGGCAGGGAAAAAAGAATTCCAGGGTCTTTAATTTTTACGCTCATTTCAAACCAAGAGTAGACCTGTAAACACCTGAAGCGTTTTAGGATATGCTTGGGCCTACTGTGAAAATAAGACCAAACTGAAATAAAATTTCAATTAAAAATGGAATGAGCTTTTATTAGGTAAGGAGGGAGCGATTATTGGCTAGTTAGGGGAGTTTATTAAAAATACATATTCTGGGAATTCCCTGATGGTCAAGTGGTTAGGACTCCATGCTTTCACTGCCAAGGGCTGAGGTTCCATTCCTAATCCAGGAACTAATATCCCGCAAGCCACACAGTGCAGCCACAAAACAAAATGCATGTTCCAGTTTATATTCACCTAGAAGTAAGTTTTGCAGGAATCTGTATTTTAGCAAGAATCCCACATAATTCTGATACAGATGGACATTTGAGAAACATGGAGTTCTATGGAGATAAAATGCCTCTTACAGTCCTTAAAAACAACAACAAAAAAGACTTTTTATAGGGAAATACTAAGACCATTTTGAATTCTAAAATTCTGTAATTCTCTGAAAAGCTGTTACAGTCAGCCCTCCAAGTTCAAGGATTCAACCAACCATGTATCAGAAGTACTCTGGAAGGACTTCGCAGAGGTCCCGTGGTTAAGACTCCACACACCCAACACCAGCAGCATGGGTTCAGTCCCTGGTCAGGAAACTAGGATCCTACATTCCACCTGGCACATATATTCCTTGGGTGGGGAGGGGGGACCTCCAGAAATTTCCAAAAAGCAAAACTTGGATTTATTGTGCTCTGGCAGCTATTTACGTAGCATTTACATTCTGTCAGGCAGGTTTTGAAAGTAATCTAGAGGTGATTTAAGTATACGACAGGATGTGCAAATGTTAAACTGTTTAATATTTGGGACTTGAGCATCAATGGATTTTGCTATCCTTGGGGGTCCTGGAACCAATCCCCCTCAAATACCAAGGGATAACTAACTGTACTTAACTTTATCTGCAAGGCCAATGTAGTGAAAAAAAGAATTTTTTAGACTACAGTGCAGAATACAAAAGAAAGTACAGAAAACAGTGGATCCACTTAGTCATTCATTGAGTCTACATTTATTGCTTTCCTACTGTGTTTGGCAAAAGTCCAGGTGTTGGGGAGTCTTTCTTTGATTTGGCAGTGCAAGGAGTAGGACATGACTGAGTGACTGTGCACGCACACACAGTTGTGCTCCTAGTGTGTGCTAAGTACCAGAGACGATTAAAACAGCCACTGCCAGTAAACAGTTTACAGTGTCATGGTGTGGCCAAGTAGATGTTTTAAGTTGCCACTTGTTATCGTCTTTGGAACTGGGCTGCCTCAGAGCAGTGATCTTTTGTTGGAACGAATAGGTATTGCCATATTCACACTCTAAATCCTGAGATGGTGTTCTGTCAAATTCCAAATTTCTCATACCTTTTTAAGATGAAGTCTGTGTGTGGGGAAGTATTCTACAGGCTCCTCTGGTAAGTTTTGATTTCCATTATGAAGGAAATGTATACTTGTTATATATATAACAGCTAGAGTGTGCCTCCTTGCTTTCAGTTGGGCTTAGTAACTGAACACAAGTACTATCTCCTGTTACCAGTGTCTTAGTTTTAGAATTTCACGGCTAAGGTTAGGTTCTTCTCCATGTACGTTTATCTTAATACTCCTTTCTGAACAGCTCAATCTTCCTACACTTTATAGATGTTAGAGTTTTTCCAGTGGTCTGTGGTTTCCACATTCATGATCATACTTGATGCTTAACAGTAATCTGAGAGGTACACATGGAAGGGAATAATCCCCATTTTACAGATGTGAACTTTGAAATTCAGAGTGGTTCCCAGTAACGCATAGTGGGTCCTGGCCTCCTCACTTGTCCGCTGCTCCTGGGTAGTGTATCTTCCCTCCTCTCACGGTCATCATGACTTGCATAAAACAGCATGTTTGGAACTAAACCAGGGATTCCTTTCCAAATGTTGTATCTTGAGTCATGTCCACTTCAAGAAAAAGCCTTGAGGATGTCTTCCAGGCCTTTTGAGTCATGCCAGGATGTCTTGTTCCTGCTGTGGCTTCCCAGACATTCCTACAATAACATGTTCCTTCTCCTCCAATAGGGAAAAACCTACGACAGATGAGCAAGGACTACCAACAAGTGCTCCTGGATGTCCGGCGGTCTTTACGGCGGTTCCCGCCTGGTGAGACACACTCTGGTGGTCTTTGGAGGAGGGAGGGGGAGGTTTGGTAGGGTGGCTTCAGTCCATTTGCAGATACATTACTCTGTTGGGCTTGTTCATCCCAAGACCTTTACGTCCTAGCACAGAACACAACCACATCCAGGACCCTCCCTCCTCAGGGATCCGTTATGCTCCCAGTCTGCTGAGTCATTATTTCATTGACTCAGTCCATTTAGATCCCCCCATTGTGAAGGCCTGCTGCTGCTGCTGCTAAGTCGCTTCAGTTGTGTCTGACTCTCTGTTACCCCATAGACGGCAGCCCACCAGGCTCTGCTGTCCCTGGGATTCTCCAGGCAAGAACACTGAGCCCAAAATAATTTCTCTTGGCTTAGAGGTGGTAAATGAGAGAAGAGGGTTTTCCCCCTGCCCATTAGAGCTACAGAAAAGACTTTATAGGGATTTCTAGAGCCATCAGTCTTGACTTTAAAGAGCAGATTGGTTTGGAAGTGGTCACTAACAGAAACTATTAATACCTTCATTTATAAGTAGCGGTATCTTACCTGTGGGCTTCCTGGTGGCTCAGTGGTAAAGAATCCGCCTGCCATTGCAAGAGACTCAGGTTCAGTCCATTGATCCAGAAGATCCTTTAGAGGAGGAAATGGTAGCCCACTCCAGTATTCTTGCTTGGGAAATCCCATGAAGAGAGGACCCTGGAGGGCTACAGGCCATGGAGTCACAAAAGAGTTGGGCACGACTTAGAGACTAAACAACAACAGACAGTCTTGCATATACGTATACCGGGGACTTGGATTAGAATGAAGGCCAACCACCGCATGTTTACAGAGTCTGTTACTAAAATTGTCTCTCCATTCCCAGAAATACTAAGAATGACAGTTGTCTCCACTTTCACAATGAAGGGAACTGGGCAACAGACCTCATCCGTTTCTCTTCCTTTCGCAACTCCACCTCTAAGTCCTTGAATTGAAGAGAGGAGAGTTGCTAGAGGGAACAAGAGTCTCAAAACCCGTTCCCTCCCTCTTCTGAGCCCATGCTCTGGCATTGGATTTTGTCTGTTAGAGGGCATCCCTCCTGTTTACAGTCATGGTTCCCAGAAAGGCTCTTGTGATTCTTATGTAGCCAGTAGCTGGCCATCTTGGTTTTGATAAACACACATACCTGTGGTCCAGTCCCCTTTTCCTGTTCCTCTGGTCTTGAGGAGACCACATAGGACAGACACATCTCACGTTTTTCCCTAGGTGTAGCCTGTTTTCCTTCTGAGCCCTTTATCCCTCTTCCGTTTATGTGACATCAGTCCAGGATATTCTTCTTCCAGACAGAACTTTCCATGTGGTTTCATATTCTTTTTACGTTCATGTTCTTCTGAACTTAGCTGACCACGTTTAGACTGAAAATTCAAATAAGGCTTACTTTTTTCTCCCGCTGCTTCATCGCTTTACCTGACCACAGTACTTGGTTTACTCCCATTTTCTTCTTTATCTTCTACAGTATGCCTTTTTGAGAAGGGATGGGTAAAAGTGCATCAGAGATGAGCATCACTGTCACCTAAAAACCTTTATTTCAGTTCAGTCTGGGCCCTTGCATAGGCTGTTTTCTCTCACAAGATCTGCTTTTGACTGGAAAACCTAAAGGTGTAAGAAAGCTGTGTTGTGTGCCATCCTCCTAAAACAGGTCATGAGGCCAAGGGTTGACTTTTTCTTTTAATTTTTTATTTTAATTGGAGGCTAATTACTTTACAATATTGTATTGGTTTTGCCATACATCAACATGAATCCGCCATGGGTGCACACGTGTGTCAAGGGTTGACATTTTTATAGTAAGAGCCAGAAGAGCTGAGGGGCCACGCTGACCACTGCCAGACTAGGTGCCTGCACTGAAAGAGCTCCCGAGACCAGCTCCTCTGTTTCCAGCTGCATCTTTGGGTCAAGATTAGTACTTCCTATGATATTTAGTTTGATTCTGAGGGGAGCACACATGTCATACATTTTTTGTTTTTATATAATTTTACACCTATGAAAAGGCTGCAAAAATAGGACACAGAATTCCCCAGGTAGCTTTTTCCCAGATTTCCTTATACATCAACCTTTGACTAGATTTGCTTTAGTTTTGTTTTCTCTCTCTCCTTCACCATACATACACACATTTTTTCTCTGAGCTATTAAGAATAAATTACATACATGGTGTCCCCTTATCCCTAAATATTTCACTGTGTGTTTTTTAAAAACACAATTCTTTTTTACATAGTCACACTTAAAATCAGTAACAAAAAATCAGATCAGATCAGTCGCTCAGTCGTGTCCGACTCTTTGCGACCCCATGAACTGCAGCACACCAGGCCTCCCTATCCATCACCAGCTCTCGGAGGTCACTCAGACTCACATTCATCGAGTCAGTGATGCCATCCAGCCATCTCATCCTCTGTCGTCCCCTTCTCCTCCTGCCCTCAATCCCTCCCAGCATCAGAGTCTTCTCCAATGAGTCAACTCTTTGCATGAGGTGGCCAAAATACTGGAGTTTCAGCTTTAACATCATTCCTTCCAAAGAAATCCCAGGGCTGATCTCCTTCAGAATGGACCGGTTGGATCTCCTTGCAGTCCAAGGGACTCTCAAGAGTCTTCTCCAACACCACAGTTCAAAAGCATCAATTCTTCGGCGCTCAGCCTTCTTCACAGTCCAGCTCTCACATCCATACATGACCACAGGAAACACCATAGCCTTGACTAGGCGAACCTTTGTTGGCAAAGTGATGTCTCTGCTTTTGAATATGCTATCTAGGTTGGTCATAGCCTTCCTTCCAAGGAGTAAGCGTCTTTCAATTTCATGACTGCAGTCACCATCTGCAGTGATTTTGGAGCCCAGAAAAATAAAGTCTGAAACTGTTTCCACTGTTTCTCCATCTATTTCCCATGTAGTGATGGGACCAGATGCCATGATCTTCGTTTTCTGAATAGTACCAAAAATAGTACTGTCTAATTTACAGATTTTATTCGGATATTGCCATTTATTTCAATAATGTTCCTTATAGAGAAAAGTGCATTTTCCATTCATTCTTCATATCTCTTCGGCTTCCTTGAGTCTGGACTTGTTCTTTTGTATTTTATGACAGGCCTGTTACTTTATAAAGTCCCCCTCAGTTTTTATTTCCTCCTTGCAAGATTCAGGTGATGCACTCTTGATAGGCATTCCACTGAAGCCATGTTGAGTTCTTTTCCCCCCAGCACATCAAGAGGCACATGCTGCCCCGTGGTTCCCCTGCTGGCATCACACCCTGTGGTGATTTGGTTAAGATGGTGTTGTTGGCTGGGTTCCCCGACTGTAAGGTTGCCAAGTCTGTGGTTCTTTCCCACATGGCCAGGTGGCTATCAACAGTGTATGGCTCATGAATGTGTTGCCAAGTTGTTTTACTTTATTAAACAGTTTCTCTGCATATCCACAGCTTACCATCTTCCTTACCTCCATGTTACTAGACTGCTTGCCTTGTTCAAGTGTGTCTCCCTTCCACTACCCTCCCCCAGGCATGCCAGAAGAACAGAGAGAAGGGCTGCAGGAAGAGCTGATTGACATCATCCTCCTCATCTTGGAGCGCAACCCGCAGCTGCACTACTACCAGGGCTACCACGACATCGTGGTCACGTTTCTGCTGGTGCTCGGCGAGAGGCTGGCAACATCTCTAGTAGAGAAGCTGTCTACCCACCATCTCAGGTACCCGCGCAAAAGGGCAGAAGACAGTTCCCCCCCAGGGATAACTCCTCAGCCCGCTTTCTAGTTGGTGTTTTCAGTGGGTTGAACCCCAATCCCAACTGCCCCCCAACCCTGATCCAAATGTTTGGTCTGACCAAGCTCATTGAAATGTCTCCTAGGGATTTCATGGACCCAACAATGGACAACACCAAGCATATATTAAACTATCTGATGCCCATCATTGACCAGGTGAATCCAGAACTCCATGACTTCATGCAGAGGTATATATGTGTCTACATTTATGTGTACATGTGCACACACAGACACCCCTCTTAAGCTTTCTCCTAGCCTTTGTTTATTCCTCACAAGTCTAGCTCAATTGCATCATCATCTTATGTTGATTAGTGTTAGGTTCTTCTGAGTTGTCCTTTCCAGTCACCAGCAATCTAGATAATTCAGTTCTGTGCACAGTCTTAGAATACTTTTGTGTGCTGTGCTCTTCAAGGAATGCAGGAGATGTCACAGCCCATGCCCTTAAAGAGTTTACATTTAGTGGAGAGAGGTGGGCGAGCTAAGCATGCCAACTTTGAGGTTGTTGCTACGGCAGAAGTACAGAGTCCTATAGGACCCAAGGCCATCTGTAGCTTGTTTTATTTACTATACACCAAGGAAAAGAAATATTTCTTTGCAATTCTTGTATGATTTTTCTCTTCTGTTTAGTTGGAAGTGTGTCCTTGGCCAATACCTGCCTCTCTTAAAAAAAAAAAAACCTGTGTCTTAAGGTATTTCAGTCATCTCATGTTAACTATACGATTAATACAGTTATGTTTTCAAGCCTAAGAATAGATGCCTGTGCCCCCCAAAAGAGTGTGACTTTCCCAGAAGGAAAATGGTGTAGTTCTCTGAAAACAGCTGATTCTTATTCCTGGAGTTGACATTTCTTGGCCATGATGAGAGCACCCAAGGAGATGAGGCCAACCAGGACCCTACTGTGGTATTAGTGCCATGATGTGGAGTATGTTGCAAGGACTTTGTATAATATTTTGTGAGGAGAAGATATTGAATTTATCAGCAGCTGAATTTTCCAGAAAGCATGTTCCCCAGTTACTTTCTTCATACAGCACTGAGGAGAAAGAAGACCCAGGGAGAGGGACAGGATAACTCAGCAGGGAACCTAACATCTGGACTCCCTTGCTCCTAGTGCCGAGGTGGGGACCATCTTTGCGCTCAGCTGGCTTATCACCTGGTTCGGGCATGTCCTCTCTGACTTCAGGCACGTCGTGCGGTTATACGACTTCTTCCTGGCCTGTCACCCACTGATGCCCATTTACTTTGCAGCTGTGGTAGGTACAGACCATGAGCCAGCATTTTGGCGTGTGTCCCCCAGTCCAGCTTGATCATCTTCCCTAAAAGGAAACCTGGTGGTTATGGAAAGATACAAAAGACAGCACTTCCTGGGCTGGCGTCCTGGACACTGTTCTTGGAATGTTACTGGGAGAGTCATGGGAATCAAAAATATTATGGATAAAAATAAGTTTGGGAAATGCTGGTTAAACAAAATTGTAAGATTTTTTTACTTTTTGATTCTTCTGAACCTTTAAAATGCTCATGTGCATTGTGAATTATCAAGGTTTGTGCTGACAACTCCTGGAGCTAGTGCACATGGCCAAGTGGGTTTAAGAAGAGACATGATATTATGATGAAAAGTTGAAATGGCTTTTAGTCAGGGATGAGGGCCTCCAGTTATTAGAGGGGCCTGAACTATCAGACATGAGGGTGGAGGTGGTGGTCTTCATTGTGTTTTAAAGGGAGCAAGACCATTCTTTCTACTGTTTTGAACCATTTCTTCTGTGCTAGAGCTCTAGGTATCTCCAGTAATCTCTCCTTTCCTTCCTCCTAAAAAACCTCCTTCCTTTGTCAGCCTTTCCTGTCATGGTGTGGAAGTTTGCCTCTAGCAGGAAGTGCTAGCCCATTGGGAAAAGCACTCAGATAAGTATAGCATCACTTCCCAGATAGATAAAGGAATTTGCTGAACATTTTGGGTGAGCCCTGTTTGGTACCAATTTATATTACCTCTAAGGAGAATGAAATGAAGTGGCCAAGCCCCTGTATGTTCTGGTCTCTGATGCAAGGCCTTGCTCCCCACAGATCGTGTTGTATCGAGAGCAGGAAGTCCTGGATTGTGACTGCGACATGGCCTCAGTCCACCACCTGTTGTCCCAGATCCCTCAGGACCTGCCCTATGAGACACTGATCAGTAGAGCAGGAGACCTCTTTGTTCAATTTCCCCCGTCCGAACTTGCTCGAGAGGCAGCTGCCCAGCCGCAAGCCGAGAAGTGAGTGGGGCCGAGGCACTGGGTGCACAGGGGTGTTTGTTAGCAGAAGTGATGGAAGATTGTGTCTGGTAGGGACAGAGCTGGGAGTGGTTTTTCCAGAGATCCGCTTATGCCAACGGAATCCCCACTTGAGACTTCATGGGTCTTGATCAAGAAGGGTTTTCTGAGCAGTGGATGGCTCTGCCCTCAGACTATTTAGTCCATTTTCTTCCCCCTTCTTTCATCCCATTCCCTTCTGTCTCCTTCCCCTCCGCAGAACGGCTGCCTCTACATTCAAAGACTTTGAGCTGGCGTCAGTGCAGCAGAGGCCTGACATGGTACTGCGGCAGCGGTTTCGGGGACTTCTGCGGCCTGATGAGCGAACAAAAGATGTCCTGACCAAACCAAGGACCAACCGCTTTGTGAAGCTGGCGGTGATGGGGCTGACAGTGGCGCTTGGAGCGGCCGCCCTAGCCGTGGTGAAAAGTGCCTTGGAGTGGGCCCCAAAGTTTCAGCTGCAGCTGTTTCCCTAAACGCCAGAGAAGATACTTCCTCTTACATGACGTCACAGTCTCACCCTTCCATGGACAGATGGGAGGGGGTGGAATTTCCTTTATTAAAAGGGTTTCAGTCAAGGGTTTTCTATTCCTGCACCCTTTCCCTCCTGTCCATGGATGCCTTTGCTTCAGAGGCCAATAGCAGAGCCTGCGTGACACTGGGCACTCGGGGGCCTGAGCACAGAACTCTTCTCCCTTGTGGCCTGAGTGAGCTCCCCGCTGCCTCCTCTTTTGCTGAAGGAAATGGGTCTCTGCAGCTCCTGGGTGCCGTTGGAACCCGCTGGGCCTGGTCACTGGGAAGTGTCTTGGCTGCTCATAGTAAGTAAACTGGACCACTGAATGCCCTCCTGGTGGCTCCTCCAGTCTGTCTGCTTCAGCTTAACAAAGAAGGATGGAGCTGCTGCTTTAGTCAGACCTTGTAATGAAGAGGAAGGGGCAGAGGAGGCTGGCCTGGGAGCAAGATTGGCCCCTTTTAAGAACAGCTCCAAGCTGGTCAGAAATCTTAGAGACACATGTGAACTAGGTTAGTAGGTAAATCCTACCTATTTTCAGCCTAGAAATTACTTGGGCATTTCCAGTCAGATAGGAAGGAATGTTAAGTTTTAGGACCCCTGACATAGGCCAGTTTTTGCCTGCCCCCTCCCCTTTTTTTTTCTTGTTACTCTTCCACAAGGCACATAGTGGTTATAAAAATGTACATTTACTACTATTTTTAGAATTACACACATCCAACATGTAAAGTACCATCACTTTTAAAATAATAGTTCCTTCACGGAAGAAAAAAATAGTTCTCATCAGAACAATGAGCTTCTAAAACCCTGACATTTACTTTCTACTCAAGCGTTTAACATTTCACTTCAGAGTTGCTGTTTGCAAACAGCCCCACACTTGCACAGTGCCCACTTCCTGTCCAGCTTCCCTTCCTTCCTTCATGTTTTCCTTCAGTCCCCCTTCAACCCCCAGATCAGCATCCAGTCATGACCTTGGCTTTGTTTTTTGCATTTGACCTATCTCTTCAGCTGCTAGTCTCTCCTTCCTGGTTGGAAATGTCACTGGGAACTTGTCAGCACAGAAGGGGACAAACTGCAGCCTGAAGCATGTGGTGGGAGCCTGGGACAGCCAGCCCCGCTGCTCCAGGCTTCCTAAGGACTCTCCAGGCCTTAGGGAACACGATGCATATTCAGTTCTTCTGATACAGCTTTTCGTGTAAGCAGACCTAGGTTTGTTTTAGATTAACTGTGGCTTGGAAAAAAGTGCCTTTTGCTGCTTTGAAGAACTGGGGTGTATGGTAAGAAGCAGCCATGTACTTTTCTTTTCCTGGTCTGTCTCAGGCACTGTTCTCTCTTGGCATGTATTTTCTTAAACGTGCCAGAAGCACTCCCTCCCACCACACCAGACCTCCACATCCTCCCCATATTCTCACGGTGTGCAGAGTGGTTAGAAGAGGCATCTACTTACATGAGTTACACTAAGCACTTTACAACCAAAAACAACAGATCGTTCTCCATAGCAGGACTCTCATCTGGGGTTAGCGTGATATGGATGGACTAATCTAGAAAGAGGTAGATTTATCAAGACAGTGGGAATTTTTCCAAGATCTAGATGTGACAGGTGTTCACAGTCTTTTACAGCAAGTTTGTCTTATCATCATGTTTGCAAGTGGACAGCATCGGCCCCTCCTGCCACAGACTCTCGGGTCTGTCTGTAAATACTGAAGGGAAGTGATGGGGAAGAGGTAGCGGGGAGGTGCATGTGATCAGAGTCCCAAGGCCACAGTTTTTTGGATTCCAGGAAGACAGGTGGCATTTGCTTCTGTTGTGGCCTACAAAGGAGAAAGTTCTTAGGATTTATAGCTTTGCTGACATGAGGATTAGCCCCTACCAATGAGAAGAAAGTGTTTTTACCTACAAGTGGTTTACTATTCTGTAAAGAATACGTGTAAATATTTTGTACAGAGCCCTATATGAAATAAACAGCCATGTGTGGTTACTGACCCCTCGTCATTCTTCCCTTGTTGGAGTGGCTCTGGGTTTAGACATCTGGATGCTCCCTCCTTCACCCCTGACCTGGAGCTGTGCCTTAGGCCGTGGACTCTTGGTTGGCTTTGACTTACCTGGAGAACTTGAAACAGTTTCTCTTTCACCTGAGGCAAGAACTCACTTGTCTGGGTTTACTGTTTCCTTGCCCCGGAGGGAGACAAGGGGCTGAAGGCTGAGCAGGCATCACTTGGCTCTCGGTGTCCCACCACCATAGGCCAGCTGCCCATGCTGTCCTTTGATTTGACTCATGGAGGATACAGAGCTGGCCAGGACACCGCCCTGCCTCTGGGCGCTCACCAGAGAGCTGTACTGAAGGGGCAATGTATTTTCAGAGGCAGTTTCATAGTTGATTAAATGTAAAGAGAAATTTGATAAATGGAAAACTGAAAGAAAGGTATGTGTGGTGTAATAAATATTTGGGTTTTGTCACCAGTTCCCCTAAAAGCCTTAGAATTTTCTGAGGGATAGGGGTGTCTTTTGTTGTTCATGGTGATTTCCTTTCGATTCCAACTGGGTTGATATTGAGGTGAGTTAAGGTTGGACTCCTCAATAGCCTCAGGATGGAACAGAACACCAGAAAGATTATACAGTGGGGAATTATTGTAACTTTTTATTTTGTATTGGAGTATAGCTGATTAGCAAACAACGTGGTAGTTTCAGATGAACAGTGAAGGGATTCATCCATACATACACATGCACCCATTTTCCCCTAAACACTCCTCCCGTCCAGCCTGCCACATAACGTTGAGCTGAATTCTATGTGCTATACAGCAGGGCCTTGGTTATCCATTTTAAATACAGCAGTGTGTACCTGTTCACCCCAAACTCACTATCTATCCCTTCCCCCTCCCCACCCTTCCACCCTGGCAACCATAAGCTGGTTCATGAAGTCTGTATGTTTCTGTTTTCTAAGTAAGTTTATTCATATCATTTTTTAAGATTCTACATATAAGGAGTGTCATATTTTTCCTTCTTTGTGTGAATTGCTTCACTCAGTATGACTAGGTCCATCCATGTTTTTGCAAATGGCATTATTTCATTTATTTTAATGAGAAATATTCCATTGTGTACATGTACCACATCTTCTTTATCCTTTCCTCTGTCGATGTACATTTAGGTAGCATCCATGTCTTGGCTGTTGTAAACAGTGCTGCAATGAACACTGGGGTGTGTATTTCCTTTCAGATCATGTTTTTCCCTGGACATATGCCCAGGTGGTATTGCAAGATCATTTTAGTTTTTTAGTAACCTCCATACTGTTGTCCATAGTGGCTGTATCAATTTACATAGTGGGAATTTTGAGCCTCACCAGTGACCTAGTGGGAGGGGAGGAGAGGCTGGACATTGAGTGCTGCAGAAACTCTTGGTTCAGAGATTCAGAGAGCTGCTGGGTTGCTGAATACATCAAAGTGCTGGGAGGATCACATGGCCTGAGACGGCTTGGGAATACTGCAGCCCTCCCGCCATTCCTTGCCCTATGCATCTCTTACTTGGCTGTTACTGAGTTGTGTCCTTTACAGTAAATCAGCACATGTAAGTGAAGTGTTTTCTTGAGTTCTGTGAACACTTCCAGCAAATTACTGAACCTAAGAGGGTTTTGTGGAAACAGTGAACTTGTAGTTGACCAGGCAGAAGTGTAGGTGATCTGGGCACCACATTTGCTACTGGATCTGAAATGGGACAGCCTTGTAGGACTGAGCCCTTTAACTTGTGGCATCTGATGCTAACTCCCCAGCTAGTTCGTGTCAGAACTGGATTGAATTACTGGACACCCAGTTGATGTTGGAGAATTAGAGAAGCGTGATATCAGAAACTACTGCACAACACACAAGGCTGAAGGGAAAACTAAAAATAACAGCTGAATAAAAAATGTGGGTGTTTTGTAGAGATGAGAGTGTGCATTGTCAATGGAAGAGTTCTTGGGGCTCAGGCAGAGTTTTGAGATCTGTGGAAAGCAACTGGGACTCCCTCTGTAGGCAATTTGTAGGGTGAGGATGGGCCATGACCAAAACTCAGTTTGGAGAGAGCGACTGGTGACATGATGGCAAATGTGTCTCGTTGGCAGTGTGAGCTTCTCCAAGGCACTACATCTCTCAAACTCATTGTCAGTGACAGTAAAATAGAGATAGTCTCATCCCACCATGGCTGGTTTAATGAACTGACGTTTGTGAAAACGTCCTAAAAACTGAAGTTGTACAAGTATTTTGATTTCATTTCCGTGAACATATATGGGTCAATAAACACCTTAATTCAGCCTTGCACTTGGGCCCCAGGATCTCATCCCTGCATTAAGTGGTGATTGAAAGGAAGAACAGGCCAGAAGCTTCTGCCAAATACAACTACCAGATGATGGCACCTGAGGCTCAGCCGGGCTTGCGTTCTTCCTTTTGCCCTATCGTCCCCTCCATGTTTGCTGCTGATGGATCCTGCTGCTTTTTTTCCAGTTCTCAAAGGCCCTTTTCTCCAGACTTAACATATGGTTGGAATTTGTCAAGCAGCCTTTGTGAGCTGGCAAGGCTGTGGGCTTGCCTCCAGCTTCCTGCTTTTTAAGTGAGTGGCTTTCATGGCAGCCCCAGACACTAGAAGAAGACACGTGTTACTCTGACACAGGCTGTGGGGCCCATTCACCACTTCCTGCCCACATCAGCAGCTGCTCTTTATCTGAGCAGTGTGCTTCCACTGGCCCTGGAGAGAAAAACTGTGTCACACAAGTACATCTGGGACCTCCTGCTGCTTCCTCAGGTATATGGCTTGAGTCCAAAGCCTGTGGGTTTGGTTTCAAGTCTGCCCCGGAGAGTTCATGCCAGGGCCCTGTTTGCAGTGACTCCTTGGGAGAGGGTGCCTCCACTTGACTGCTTTGGAGAGCACTTGTGAGCCTGCCCATCTTAGGTTCTTCACCCTCTGGCATGTGATGTATGGTGCTGGAAGCTAGAACCCCAGGACAGCCCTGCACCTTCCCATTTGGCCTCCTGACTCCCCCCATTTGGCTGCAGCAGACATAAACCTGCTGCCCGCCTTGGTGCAGATGGAGTGGGCCAAGTGAAAGATGCAGCCCATGCCGTTCCCACTTCCCTCTTGTCCTCACTTTTTTGATACAGCCACGGGGAAGGAAACATTTCATTAACATTTCTTAGTACTCAATGCCAAAAGAATGGTGCAAGGACACTGGGAAATGTGGTGCGACAAGTGCTAGGGGTGAAGGACTGCGGTGAGCTAGATTGGGAACATCATGTGATCTGGACCTGCCACGTGGAAATGAGGACCCAGGTTACCAAGCTTCAGTGTTTTTCAAGAGAAGTTGGGCATCTAGATTTTAATGTAGCATCTTCAATTTAAAAATACTGGTGACCAATTCAAGTTTATAAAACAAGACTAGGTAGACTGGTTATAGCCTGGGGCTTAGTAGTTCATACCTGTGCACCAAGAGAGTGGTCTACTTTGCTCCACAACAGGCCTCTACAGTTCACCAAGGTCAAGACAGGCCCTGGCAAGAGAGGGAGATTGGAGGAGCTGGTGAGAGCAAGCACTTGGTCCTGGTCTGGGTGGGCCCTGTGCTCTCCTGGGGTCCAGCTCAGATCAGCTTGCTGTTTCCTCTGGTCAGTGGCTCTGCTTGACTCCTTCTTAGTCCCAGGGAGGGAAAGCCTTCATGATTCATGAGCTGATGCAGAGCAAGAAAGCACTCACATTATCTCACCTCTCTGCTCACAGAGCCTGGGGTCAACTCTTGAGCCTTGGCACCCAGGAACAGAATGGCTGTTCCTTTCCAGCCATTCTAGAATAAGCCCTTCCCTTCCCTCTCCCTCCAAATGACATCCCCCAACTCCTGGTGGCTCAGACAGTAAAGAATATTCCTATAATATGGGAGAGCTGGGTTTGATCCCTAGGTTGGTAAGATTCCTGGAGGAGGAAATGACAACCCACTCCAGTATTCTTGCCTGAAGAATCCCATGGACAGAGGACAGAAAGGGCTACAGTCCATAGGGTCCCAAAGAGTTGGACATGACTGAGTGACTAACACTTTCAAAAATCCTGGAGCGTGGAGTCTACACTGTGAGCCGCAAAGATGCCCTCCACCTGTTGTAATGATGCTCCACATCCTGGCTCAGACAGTGTGCTGGCCTTCATTAGGGGCAGGGGGGAGTAGGAGGGGTCCAAGTAGGAGGTAAAAACTTCCAGAATGAACACCCAGAACCGTATTTTATTCATCTGACCAGCATAGAATAGGTCTAGTAAAGAGCGCTGGACCAATAATGTGCCATCTTACCTCAGATGTTAAAAATGCTCACAGCATCACCCTGCAGCAGCAGCACGTTCACCTCTTCCTGAAATCTCTGTTCCCTGACAGTGGATGCCCACTGAGAAGCTAGAAATTCACAGTAAGAATTTCCTACCAGCCTGTAGCTGCTGCCCCAGCCCCTCCCTCCCCACCTGAAGGCCACACACACCTGCAGACACCAGCTGGCAGACTCTCAACACAGTGCAAGCTGACTGTCCAGGTCAAGGTTGACCCAGAGCACGCCGCCCTCAAGTGGGTATAGGGGTGCCAAGTCCGGAGCAAGGATCCCTGTTCGCAACCTCATTCTACACTGACAGGGGCGACACATCAACTTTTGACTGCAATTCCCAGAGAGCTTGGGCCCCTGCCTGTCTCTGTGCAGAGTCCCAGCCCATGACCCCTCTGCTCTCTCTCATGACATCACACTCAGGCCTTCCTGGAAAACCATTTTAATCAGTGTACACAGGCAGCGAAGAGGGAGTGCAGAAGCTGAACTGGCTGGGCTTCAGGATGCCAGGTCTCCTTCCTGGCTCTAAGCAGAATTAGCAGCAATTCTAAGAGGCTCCCAGGCCTCCAACAGCAAAGCCAGAGAAAAGTCACTCCCAGAAAGCCAATGGGAGAGGCCACAGGCTGAGTGCTCAGCAGACGAGCGTGGTGGATGAGGGATATATGGACTCATCCAGGGCTCTCAGAGGCTCCATCCAGCAAGGCCTCTGGCTGGGGCTGTATTTAAGGCTGGGTCAGACAGATGGGAGCCGCGGAGAGATGAAAGGTCCGGCTGGTGAGCCCCAGGGGAAGGACAAAGGCACCGGGGCAGATGCAGCCATGGACAACGGCCAGCTCAGGCAGGGCCCTTGCAATGCCCACAGCAAACAAGGCCATCCACGCAGCTCAGAGGCCTTGGCCACTTCAGGGCCCCTGGCTCAGCCGAGCGCAAAGGCATCTTCCCGGCCAGAAATCAAAGCCAAAGCACCAGGCCTGTCCCACAGAAGCCTGTAGATGTGGGGCTGGGTCAGCAGGGGGACCAGACCATCCTCAGCTTAGTGGCAATTCTGACAGCTGGGGTGGCACGGAATCCCATTCACCCGGCAGCGGCAGCCCCCGCTGGTGTCTCCCGGGCCCTAGGAGATGAGGGGGGAGAAGAGAGGAGGTCAGGGCAGAGAAGAGAGCAGTGCCCCCTCCCGGCCCCAGGCACCCATTACACCCACAAAGTGCACTCGCCCATCCTGAGCCTTGGCCTGGGCACATTCTGCTGCTAAGAATGATCCTCACAGCCTCAGCTACCAGATGGAGGCAGCTCTCAAGGCCTTTCTGGTCTCTCGTAGCACCCTCAATTATGTGGTCTCTATCTACCCAACCTGAGACCCAGAGCCGCAAAGGACCTGATGAATTTTTGCATATTTGGAGGGGGTCAGCACGCTGGTGGCAGGAGGGAGCGCTCCTTCCACCTCTACCTGTCTCACTGACCGCCTGGAGATGAACAACACCAGCCCCAACTCCAGGAACACTCCTCACAATGACAGATACCACTGCTCTCGCCTATTTTCCATTTGATTCTGACAAGAAGCCTGAGATGGGCTCTGCTATTATCTCCATTTTACAGAAGAAGAAGAAACTCAGGCTCAGAGAAGGGAGTAACAGCATAACCACACGGTCAGTGTGTGCCAGAGCCAGGGACCCACTCCTCCACTTCAGAATCCCACATGCACCCTCTAGGGCAGGGGTGGGCAAATATTTCTGTAAAAGGTCAGACAGTTATCTGAGGCTTTGCCAGCCAGATGGGCTCTGTCCTTGCAGCGCAAAAGCAGCCACAGACAGTATGCCAACAAATGTGCGGGGCTCCCACAAAATTTTACTTACGAACACTAAAATTCAGGTTTCATATAATTTTTACATGTCACAAAATATGTTCCTTTTAATATGTTCAACCATTTTTAAAATTGTATTTCTTTTTATTATTCTCATTTAATCAAGAATAGACACACAGTTTGTGGAAAAGTTAGAACCCAGGCTTTCTAGCTTCAAGTCTCCCTCTTTGTCTTTGTTTTTTAAATTAGTTTATTTTTAATTGAAGGATAACTGCTTTACAGTATTGTGTTGGTTTCTGCCAAACATCAACATGAATCAGCCATAGGTATTGATATGTTCAACCATCTTAAAAAATGCAAAAAGCTTTCTTAGTTCATCAACTTCACAAATGCAGGCGCTGGGGTTAGACTTGGCCCATGGGCTGACTTATCCGAACTCTACTCTCAGGCACCCTCCCCCAGTACTCCTGAGCCCTCTGCTCTCAGGGTACTTACCCCAGGGCCCCAGCGGGGGCCCTTGGTGACCCAGCAGATCTCAGTGTGGCAGACAGTGCACCGGATCCAGTCACAGCCGTCCTTCTTCTGCACCACGATCTGGCACTGTGGGCAGTGCATGGCCTCACCCTGCTGCAGCATGGTCTGGAGCAGAGAAGGTGCTGACCTCAGAGCCAGCCCACTCCCTGGCCCACGCCCCACTGCAGAGAGAAATCGGCCACCCTCCAGAGTCTCAGATTCACTCTCTCATGCTGCTCTACCCAGGCCCAGCTGCAATGCAGCCTCCTCTCCTGTGTCTGCAGTCGCCTCCCTTCACCCTGACACTCCCTGCTGCCCTCCACCTGACCACATGTCCTGAGTCCCATCTCTGGACAGGAGAAATGCCAGCAGGAGCTCAGAGCCTCCAGGGCTGCATGAACCACAGCCCTGGCTAAGAAGCCCCCATTGCTCCCCAAAACTCAGATCCTTGGCCTTCAGCCCTGACCCAGCCTCACTCTCAGCATCTCCGTTGTCTGCCGGGCAGCCATATCATTCTGAGCTCGCAGGGCCAGATCATCTTGATACTCCTTGCAGTTCATCTGCTCATGGACGGCCTGGAGCGGATAAGGCGCTCGAGATGAGAAAGTTCCCAGAGAGTTAGGGCCAGAGCAGGCATCCGCACAAGCACTTAATGCCTAGATGGTGTCAGAGCCTTCCTTTGTAAACTACATACCCATTTTATAGAAGAGGACACTGAGGCCAGGGTGGTGAAGCCAGGGTCATCACATAAGATAATAATCATATATACCTATTTAAGTCCTGATAGGCACAGAAATCCCTAAAGCACCTCTCCCTCAGGGCACAGCCCCTTGTCCCCAGCTGAGTTCTGCCCTGGTTGCCGGTGTAACGCTCTAAGAATGAGCTTACTGGACTGCGACCAGGCTCAGCCCTGTCTACCCGCTCAAGACCAGTCTCTATAGTGGTCATTTGTGAAGAGAATGATGACGAGGATGGCCTGAAGTGAGGGTCAGGTAGGGCTCAGTCTGGGTTTGGGGTCAGGGCTCATTTAGGACAGAAGTTAACAGCCTGAGGCCAGGGCTGGGGTTGGTCTGTGACTAGGCTCAGGGTTAGTCAGAGGGCAGGACTGGGGCTCAGTCTTAGGCCAGGGTCAGTCCAGGTTCAGGGCTCAATCTAAGAGTTAGGTTCAGGTCAGGACTCAAGCTACACCCGGCCACCGACACGAAGCTCTAAGCCATGGGAACCGGGTCAGTATACCAGCTCCCTTCTCTTATTCCCATAAGCTTGGACTTGCAATGAGCTCCTGGCAGGATCAGAGTGACTGGGCAGGGTGGGTCCCTGTCCCCACCTTGCAAAGCAGGCAGTTGACATGGAAGCACACGGGGCAGGGGAACTCATTGACATCATCCTCAAAGAAGCACCATCCCTTGCAGTCCGGGGTCTTGCAGTGGTAGCTGAAGGCACTGCGGTTTTCCGCAATGGAGATGCCCAGGTCCAGAAACCGCTGGTATTCCTCAGGGCTCAGGAGCTGACAGCAGACCACAACCTTGGTGCCCGAGACTCAGAAACCTTGGTGCATGCCCTCCTGGCCACCTTCAGGAAGCCCCCAACCCATGAAGTCCAACACAGCAGTGTTTACAAACTCTATCCAAAGAACAGGTTAGTGCCTTCCCTGGTGGTCCAGTGATTAAGAATGTGCTGCCAATGGAGGGAGTGAAGGTTTGATCCCTGGTTGGGAACCGTGAGGTGTGGCCAAAAGGAATGCCATGGACAGAGGAGCCTGGCAGACTACAGCCCTCAGGGTCGCAAAGAGTCGGACACGACTGAGCCACGAACACTTTTGCTATCACTTCAAGATGAGCAAACCGAAGTACTGAGGGGCTGTGTATCTGTCCTTGAGGTCACCTGGGCCATCTGGCCCCAGAAGTCCTCTCCCCACTGTTGTTAACTTCTGTGCTGTCTTTTCCTCACAAGTGTGGTTTCTTTACTAGCTATTTCCCCCAGTTTCTATCCTGCCCACTACTTGGGCCGCCAGCCTCCCACACAGAGAGGGCTCTTGATAAATGTCCAGAACCCAAGACTGGGACTCTCAAACCCGTTCCCACCAGCCAGCTCCCCACCCAGTTCCCTGGGGTGGGGGGTGGGGGGCAGGGGGTGCCCCTCCCCCAGGCCTTACCGCTCGGATCTCCCTCTCCAGTAGCTTGCTCGAGCATGAGTAGGTGTTGTCGATGAAGGGGCAGGACACCTCAGCCTCCTGGCTATTGCGGATGGTGCCCTGCAGACACTCCCTGGGGGAGGGGTGAGGGGTGGGGGTTAGGGGTCATCTGAACCCCACCCCCAAGGACTCCGGCCCTCGCATGGTGAGGCCTGACCTCTGGCTGGCTCCTTCCGTTTCTTCCTTTCTTCTGGTGCCTCCCATCAACCCACCTTGTCTGTCCACCTCACTGCTAACCATATTGCTCCAGCCAAGGTTGCCTCACACCTCACCTGAGAACTATAGAAGCCTCTTCTCTGGACTCCTTGGATCGGCCACGTCCTTCCTGCCATCCGACCCCATCCAGAGCAAACCTGAGAGCCCTGGTGACTCACCCTCTCTAATACCTCTCTGTCCCTATGCCTTACCCGCTCCATCCCTCTGCTCCAGACACACTGACCCCTTACTGCTGCAGGCAGGCCAGGCATGTACCCACCATGGATCCCCTGGTCTACTCAAACATAGCTTGCCTAGGGGATTCCCTGACCTGTTCTAGGGCAGGGCCTCCGTTGCTTATCAAAAGCCACTGACACTTAGGACACAATTTACAATTGTATCAGTGATTATCTGATTAACATCAGCCTGCCCATGGGAAGGTAAGCTTCAGGAGGCAGAAACTGAGCTTCTGTGGGCATTTGGGGATTCCCAGGTCTAGTCCACAGTCCCTGGCACCCAAAGCAGCTCATCAAATGTGTGCTGTGAAGGAGGACATGCTCTCCACATTCAGGGCCAGGAGGAGAGCCTCAGAGGGCAGACTGTCCACCAGCAAGCGGCAGGGCGGGCCTGGCCCCGGCTGTCAGGCAAGGGACTCACTGCCCTTGCATGGACCCAGCGGTGGTGCAGAAAGGTGCGAGCTCTGGCGCCAGAATGTCTGAGCTGTGCAGCCTCTCTGTACCTCACATCCCTCCTCTGCAAGATGAGGAAATGGTGCCTACCTCCCAAGTTTGTGAGGATGCCCAAACAGCTGAGTCCTGGGCCCCACCCCCTTCCAGCCCCAGGTACTACATCGCGGGGCCGGGGGTAGGGCCGCACCTGCAGAAGGTGTGCAGACACTCGCGCAGCACCACGGCCTCGCCAGGCGCCAGAAGAGAGTAGCACACGGGGCACTCGGCAGGCTCGGTGTTCAGAACCAGGCTCCGCTGATCCAGCTGCACGTGCTTCTGGTAGTTGCCTTCCTGCTGCTGCTGCTTCCGCTGGGCACACGGGGGTGGGGCCGCGGGGCGGGTCAGGGTCTCAGGGGCGGGCAGACCAGGAAGGAGGCAGAACCGGGTGGGGGGGGGGGCGGGCAGGACCGGGCTGGGGGGCAGGATGGGTCATACCACCTAACGGAAGGCAAAGGGGGGCTCATGGAAGGATCCTGGGGTTAGGGTGGGGCTGGGCATGGGGCAGGCAGTGGGCAAGGGGCAGAGATGATAAGGGTAGGACCAGGAGCAAGGCCACCAAACACGGGGGTGGGGCAGGAGGTAGGCCAGGCAGGGGCTGTTTAAGGCTATAACCTAGGGTTAAGTCAGGGGGAGATGGGGCCCGGGTCTGAGTGGGGCATCAGGGGTAGCAGGACTCCCATCTCTGCCAAGAAGCACGGCAGGGGTAGCTCCAGGGGGAAAGGCAGGGGGTTGGGGGGTAGTGATAAAGCGAGGGAGCAGAGCAGGTCGGGAGAGAGACCGGGATTTGGGCCAGGGTTGTAGATGGGACCAGCAATGAGGTCATGGCCAGCACTGGGTCCAAGGGCGGGACAGGGACACTGGATCAGAATGGGAAACCGCTCAGGGTTACGTATCTACGTAATCTGTGAGTGTGTAACAGTGGGATGGGGGACAGTGGGATGGGGCAGAACAGGAGGGAACTTGGGTCAGCCTCCAAGTGGGCAGCGAGGAGCTGGGTCCAGGCTCTCAGGAAGTCTAGGAGGGCTACAGCCAGGAAGGAAGGGGTGAGGGGTGGGGGTCAGGAACAGTAGGATTCAGGATGCAGTCAGGGCTAATGGAGCAAGACCTAGGTCACAGCTGGAAGAAGCAGGGGCGTGGTCTGGGTCTTGTCTAGGGTGCTGGGGTCAGAGCCAGGTACCCTTGAGTGCATGATGGGAAAGTAAGTCAAAGCCAGGGGTGGCGCCACAGCTCACGGGGACGGGGGAGGAGGGAGCACAAATAAGCCTGGATGTGCGTCACAGCCGGGGAGTAGGGTCTCAGAGATAGTATAAATAACCTCAGGGAGAGGCCGGTCACAGTCAAGTGTAGGGTCACCACCACCGGTGTGACCACAAGGGGGCAGCAACGGGGGCAGGAGCAATGTGGATGTGTCTCCCTTTCTGGCCTACGCCTCCCCTGTCCAGGCTGCAGGTATCTTTCCGGGGGACTTCGGCGCCCACCTGCTGGTACTGGCGCAGCGCCTCCTCCTCACCGGCCAGGCGCGCTCGCTCCTCCTCGTCTGGCTGGTAAGAGGCGGGTACCTGGTAGGCCTCGGGCCGCGCCCGGCAGCACATCTCACAGCCAGGCCTAGTGGGCTTGTTGATGAAGGTGCAGCCAGGGCACGTCCAGCCCACCTGGGGGGTAGAGGGGCAGTGATGGCAGGGCGACTAAATGGGAGGGGGCGGGGGCGGGGCACAGGGGCGCACGTGGGGCAGCTTACCGGCGGGGCCTCTGGCACTGCATCAGGCTGCCCCCTACCTGGCTCTTGAGCGGCCCCAGGCTTTGGGGGAACTGGATCCAGGGGGCCCCGTGGCTGCAGCGTGAGGTCCTTGAAGCCCAGATCTGGGGAAAAGGGTTCAAGGGGTGGTGGATCCATGTAGCCAATATCATCCACACCCTGAGCCAGCCAGGAAACCCCCCTTCTGTCCTCTCCCTCTGCTCTAAGGAGTTTCCAGCTCCATCTTGCCAGGTGGGCCCAGCCATGGCTGAGTGTCCTGGCTCCCACAGGGTCACAGTCTCTCCTTCCACCCACCACTGCTCCTAGGTCCACCCGGCTTAAGAACCCTGCTTGAAAACAGATCTCCTGTGTGCCTAAGTGTCCACACAAGTGCACCAAGAGGGACAAACAACACTTCTGAAGTGGCCCTGCCAAAATACTGAATCTGAATCCATTCCCGAGGGCACATAGGACAGAAAAGCTAAAAACAAAACTGACCTGGAGAGTCAAAGGAAGACCAGAGATCAAAGACTGAAAAAGACTGAGAAACACCAAGGCCAAGAGCCAGGTCTCTCACTATAAAGGACATGAGTGAGACAACTGGTAAAATTTGAGCAAGATCTGCACATTAGGTAGTGGTACTGTGTCAAAGTTAATTTCCTAAATTTACTAACTGTACAATAAATGTAAGAAAATGACCTTTCTTTTTTTTTTCTAAGGAAATACAAACTGAACTATTTAGGGAAAAGGGAAATCGTGTCTGCGACCTACTCTCAAAACATCTCCAAAAATTATTTATGCATAAATAAATAATTTTACATGGAGACAATGATAAACCAAATACAGTCAAAATATTAGTATTTGGGGAATCCACATGAAAGGTACATGGGAATTCCTTACACAATTCTTTGTACAATTTTGCAACTTTTCTGTAGGTCTGAAATATTTCAAAATAAGAAGTAAAAAATGTAAAAACTAGCTATTAAAAAAAAAGAAAAAAAAAACTAGCTATTACATCCAATTTACAGATTTAGAAAACTGAGGAGGAGAGATAGGAAGGAACTTGCCTGAGGTCAAGGAGTTGATAAATGCCAGGGTGGGGACTGAACTCAGCCCTTCTCCCCTAGACTGGCTCTTCTCTAAAGGGTTCCCCAGATGGCTCCCTCCTGGGGTGTCCCTTGTCCTCTCTTCCCCACTGTGGATAAGGTCCTCCAGGCAAGTCCCTGATGGGAAGCCCCTGGGCTCTGCTCCTCGCTCCCTCCTGCCCTACGACCACAGGTGAGTCCATATCACCAGGAAGCAGAGCCTTACCTTCCAGCATCCGCAACTGCCTCTCCCGCTGCAGCTCCTGAGGGTTGAGCGAGGTGTTGCAGGCGGACAGCAGGTAGAGATAGGCGCTGTCCCCATCCCGCCTCACACCGTGGGAGTGCAGAGTCTCCTGGTCCCGAGCCAGCCGCTGCCCAATCACCCACTGCTGCAGGGTTGGCGGGAAGCCATAGTCTAGGAACACCTGCCAGGGAGGATGGACAGGAGGTGTGGGGAGGGCGGAGCAGAGCAGAGACAGGCGGGGCCAAAAGGGGAACCTCCGCCCTCCCTCTCACCCCCTCACTCACCATGTCCTTGAGGGAGGCCACCGTCATGTCAGGTCGCACCGTGAGCCAGATAGTGACAGTGTGCATCTGTGCATCCTCCACGCTCACCCACAGCCTGCGGGGAGGGCAAGGGCTCTGGATGAAGGTCCAACCTCAACCACCAGCTAGCTCCTGAATTCCCACTCCCCTGTGCTTCCTCCTGGATCAGAACTCACTGCTTAGGCCCTGCAATGGCTCCACAAGGCTCTCAGAATAAAATCCAGACTCACCGTGGCATCAGGGCCTTAATGCGCTGCCCCCTTCAGTCTCTTGTATTACTGGCTATTATTGGCTCCTTAACCAAACCACACAGCTATTATTAACTGTATGCTAAGACTCTTTAAAGCACTTAACATGTATTAACTCAGTAACTCAGTTCTCTCAATGAACCCATGAGACACGTACTATCATCTCCCCTATTTTACAGATAAAAACAGGAGGCCCAGAGAGGTTATAGTTACTCTGCTGAGTAAACAATAACTGTTAGAGGCAGGATTTAAATCCAAACAGGAGTACTTCAGAGAAAGTAGTTTTAAACGCCAATCTTCTCAAAGATGTGAAAACTTCTTGGGGAGACCAATGGCACAAAAATGAATGGCTGAGACAAAAAAACAGAACTGATTTCGGGACACAGAAAAAGGCCCACTTAGAACCTCCAGAGCAACCTGAGAAAATGCTGCATCTTTAAAGCAAGAACAGCAAGAAACAATCAGAAAATGAAGAAGAGTTGCTGGGAATCTAACATTAGCTCCTGACTCACCTAACCTTCAAATCCATCTACAGGTTCACAAGGAAAATGAGAGATACCAAATGACATTCCAAGGAGGCAATTTGTAAACTTAGAATGTGGGAGAATTCTAGAGATCAAAAACCAGATTTCTAAAAAATTAATGGCACTAAAAATAGAGAAAGTGGTTAAAGAGACTCAGACAACATTAAGAAATGCTATGTGTCGATTCTAGTTTGGCTCCTGATTAGAACAAACCAACTATCAGATCAGATCAGATCAGATCAGTCGATCAGTCGTGTCCGACTCTCTGCGACCCCATGAACTGCAGCACGCCAGGCCTCCCTATCCATCACCAGCTCTCGGAGGTCACTCAGACTCACATTCATCGAGTCAGTGATGCCATCCAGCCATCTCATCCTCTGTCGTCCCCTTCTCCTCCTGCCCCCAATCCCTTCCAGCATCAGAGTCTTCTCCAATGAGTCAACTCGTCGCATGAGGTGGCCAAAGTACTGGAGTTTCAGCTTTAGCATCATTCCTTCCAAGGAAATCCCAGGGCTGATCTCCTTCAGAATGGACTGGTTGGATCTCCTTGCAGTCCAAGGGACTCTCAAGAGTCTTCTCCAACACCACACTTCAAAAGCATCAATTCTTCGGCGCTCGGCCTTCTTCACAGTCCAGCTCTCACATTCATACATGACCACAGGAAAGACCATAGCCTTGACTAGGCGAACCTTTGTTGGCAAAGTGATGTCTCTGCTTTTGAATATGCTATCTAGGTTGGTCATAACTTTCCTTCCAAGGAGTAAGCGTCTTTTAATTTCATGGCTGCAGTTACCATCTGCAGTGATTTTGGAGCCCAGAAAAATAAAGTCTGACACTGTTTCCACTGTTTCTCCATCTATTTCCCATGTAGTGATGGGACCAGATGCCATGATCTTCGTTTTCTGAATGTTGAGCTTTAAGCCAACCTTTTGTATTAAACTTTCCTTGATTATCTCATTAGTATTTTTTATAGTTGGTTTCAAATACACTGACTATAAACCAACTCTAAAAAATACTAATGAGATAATCAAGGAAAGTTTAATACAAATAGAGTATTAGAGGATTTTAAGGAGTTGTTTATGTTTCAGGTGTAATAATGGTATTGAGGTTATTTTTCAAGTCATTAGTTTTAAAGACATATCAAGTTACTTATGAATGAGCTAAAATCTGAGACTTGCTTTAAAATACTCCAGAAAATACCCTCAAAATTTCTCAGGATAAAGATTTTCAACATCTAGCCAACTATCAATGAAATGAGAAAGTTTTAGACATGTAAAGACAACAAACGTTTACCATCCACTTCTCCACATGAAAAGTCTTTGAATACAAGAAACAAGAATAGCTGAGTCTGATGCAGAATAGAAAACTAAAAGGGAATTTAAAGAAGGAAAGGAAATTTAAAGATCTTAACCTTCAAGACATTCTTCTTTAAGCAGCAGGGGTTTTGAAACATGAAAGATACAGTGTCAACTGCACTGCTTATTTTACACTGAGTAATATTTCCATAATCAAAATACTATAAATGCTATTTTACTGGGTTTACATTTTTAGTATCAACCTAGAGGCAAAGGATAGAAGCCTTAATTTTACTTAGAAAAGAAAATCTAAAAGCTATAACCAAGACTTCCCTGGTGGTCCAGTGGCTAAGACTCCAAGCTCCCAGTGCAGCAGGCCCGGGTTTGATCCCTGGTCAGGGAAGGCAATGGCACCCCACTCCAGTACTCTTGCCTGGAAAATCCACGGACAGAGGAGCCTGGTAGGCTGCAGTCCATGGGGTCGCTAAGAGTCGGACACAACTGAGCGACTTCACTTTCACTTTTCTCTTTCATGCATTGGAGAAGGAAATGGCAACCCACTCCAGTATTCTTGCCTGGAGAATCCCAGGGACAGCGGAGCCTGGTGGGCTGCCGTCTATGGGGTCACCCAGAGTCGGACACGACTGAAGCGACTTAGCATTAGCAGGGAACTAGATCCCACGTGCCACAACTAAGAGTTCATGTGCCACAACTAAAAGAAAAATTCTGCACGCCACAATGAAGATCAAAGATCCTATGTGTCACAACTAAGACTCCAAAAATAAATAAAATTTAAAAAATAAAATAAAAGCTATAACCTTAACACCAATAACAGAGAAGCACAGTTGGAGCCCTCATTTCTGCCGTCACCAGATCAGCAGTGATCAGTCGGAAAATTCATTACAGCAGAGAAATGCAGACACAGTTGCAGACTCTAACACTTAATTTTACCTTACAGGACACAAAGGCACATTCAATGGCCAATCTCTAGGTAAAAAGGCCACTGGTTTTGTTTTTTATTTAGTACAAATCTGCTGGAGTTTCCCATGATTTTTTTTTTTTTTTTCTTTTTGTATGAACTATTCCCTAGTGGCTCAGACGGTAAAGCGTCTGTCTACAATGCAGGAGACCTGGGTTCCATCCCTGGTTCAGGAAGATCCGCTGGAGAAGGAAATGGCAATCCACTCCAGTACTATTGCCTGGAAAATCCCATGGACAGAGGAGCCTGGCAGGGTACAGTCCATGGGGTTGCAAAGAGTCGGACACGATTGAGCGACTTCACTTTCCGACTTCACTTTCCATACCCATTATACATGGTTTCTGATCTCTAGTGTCAGCTTCTTTAAAGTAGAGCAAGAACTTAAGACTCTCAAAGCATCTGAGTACAGAGAGCCCTTTTGGATTTTTACCATATATATATATATATATATATATTTTTTTTTTTTTTTACAATTCACTCACCCTAAAATGAACGGCTTTTTTTTGTGTGTGCCTCATCTCTATTTTGTCTTTCCAAAGCAATCAATTTAAGTTTTCATAAACAAAATTCTCTTTTAGCACTCGTGTTTATTGCTTGATGTAACAGCTATTAAATTATGCTACGGAAATAACAAGTACAACTGATATAAACAAGCTATGTGCAGTGGTATGTTTTACAGCAGCAACTACGGTGTCATTTAACCGGGGGAATCAAGTGGAGGTCAACTGGGAGCACTTCTACTACAGCAACAACAAAACCCAGGAAGCTAGGAAAAGGGATCAGTGAGATGAGTATGTTAAATTCCTCATTTTTCATAACAAGGAGTGTACACAGATACCATCTTAAGTGGATGTATCAAGAAATGGATATACAAGTATTTTATTTGAAATCAAATGGCCAATTGATCAACAGATGCAATGCAATTCCTGTCAAAATTCCAGCTCACATTTTTTTTGCAGAAATTGGCACACTAACCCTAAGATTCATATGGAGATTCAAGGGATCCAGAATAGCCAAAAAAAATCTTGAAAGAGAAGAACAAAGTTGGAATACTTATGCTTCTGTTTTAAAAACTTACTACAAAGCTATAATAATCAAAACTGTCTTACTGGTATTAAGGACAGACATATAAAGCAACAGACTAGAAATTAGGTTTCAGAAATAAACTTCAGACTTATGGTCAAATAAATTTCAACAAAGGTGCCAAGATATTAAACAGGGACAAAACAGTCTTTTTATTTTAAACAAACAAGTGCTGTGACAACTAGATATTCACAAGCAAAAGAATGAAGTTGGATCTCTGCCTCTCACTGTAACAAAACTTAACTCAAAGGGATCAAAGATGTAAATATAAGAGCTAAAACTATAAAACTCTTTAAAAACAAAAATAAGGGTATACCTTTATGACCATGGACGAGGCAGCAGTTTCTTAGATGACATCAAATCACAAACAGAGGAAACAGATAAACAGTATTTCATCAAAATTGAAAAAGTGCGCTTCAAAGGACACTATCAATACAGTGAAAAGACAACTCATAGAATGGGAAATGAAAATAGGTGTCCATTGTATACATACACGCCACAGTTTCTTTATTCATTCGTGGTTACTTAGGTTGTTTCCTAAGTAACCATATACACAATGAAATATTATTCAGCCATAAAAAGAAGGAAATTCTGGCATCTGCAACAAGTGCTAAGTGAAATAAATCAGACAGAGAAAGACAAATTCTGTATTATATATGGAATTAAAAAAAAAATCAATGTCAGAGAAACAGAACAGACTGATTGGGGGGTTGTGGGGGTGAAGGTGATGAAAAGCTACAAAATTCCTGTTTTAAGATAAGTAAGTTCTGGAGAAGAGATGTACAACGTGGTGACTATATCATCAGACTATATATATCTGGAGAAGAGATGTACAACATGGTTAACAATATCATATATTTGAGAACTGCTTAGAGAGCAAGTCTTAAAAGTTGTCACAAGAAAAAATAATTTGTTACTATGTCAGGCAATGGATGTTAACTAAACTTACTGTGGTAATCATTGTGCAATATATACATATATTAAAGCATATGTCATACATCTAAAATGGTTCTGAGGCTCAATTTCCAACACATGGAAGAGGAAAGAGAGGGAAGGCTTCCCACACAACACCAAGCAATTTTCAGACACCAGCAGGGCATCGTACAATTCAACTTGATTCTGGCCCTCTCTACCCAGAGACAGTGTCAGCTTCCACAGGTTGTGGGCTCAGTCCTACCAGGCTGCTCCCACCACTTCACATACCAATTGAAACTCCAAGTTGTCACCTGTTCTCTGACTGACTGGATATAGATTAGGGATTCCAACGACCTCCTCCATGGGTTGACTATTTTGCTAGAACAGCTCACAGAACTCAGAGAAATATTTACTTACTATATTATGAAAGGATATAATAGCCAAATGGAAAAGATGTATAGAGCAAGGTATGTGAGAAGGGGCATCATTCTCTCCAAATTCCAAACCCTGTCTTTTTGAGTGTTTATGGAGGCCTCATTACATAGGCATGACTGATTAATCCATGGGTTACTGATGATTCAATCTTCAGCCCTCTTCCCCTCCCCAGAGATCAGGGTGATGAGACTGGAAGTTCAATGTCTCTAACCACAGGGCTGGCTCCTCTTATGACCAGCCTCCAACCTTAGGCAATTTAGGGGCAGTCCAAGAGTCACCTCACTAACATAACAAAATGCACCTTTATCATTCTCATCACTTAAGAAATTCCAAGGGTTTTAGGAGCTCAGTGCCAAGAACAGGAAGAATATACATTTTTTACTGTAAGTCACAATACCATAAACAAACTGTTTTGTATGTCAGTGATATCTCAATAAAACTGGGGGAAAAATTATGTCCATACAAAAACTTGGACACAAATGTTCATAGCAGCATTGTGTATGTTAGCCAAAAAAGTGGGAACAACCCAAATGTCCGTCAACTGATTAATAAAGAAAATACGGTATAACCATATAATAGATTATTATTCGGTCATAAAAAGGAATGAAGTTTTGATACATGCTACAACATGGATGAATCTAGAAAACATGCTGCTAAGTGACAGAAGCTCAGACACAAAAGGCTACATAGTGTATAATTCCATTTGATTTATATGAAATTCCCAGAGTAGGCAAATTTCTAGAGATAGAAAGTTAATTAGTTGTTGCCTAAGGTTGAGGGGTTGAGGCAAGAAAACTCGGGAGATAGGGAGTGTCTATTAATGGGTAGTTATGACCAACCTAGATAGCATATTCAAAAGCAGAGACATTACTTTACCAACAAAGGTTCGCCTAGTCAAGGCTATGGTCTTTCCTGTGGTCATATATGGATGTGAGAGCTGGACTGTGAAGAAGGCTGAACGCCGAAGAATTGATGCTTTTGAACTGTGGTGTTGGAGAAGACTCTTGAGAGTCCCTTGGACTCTTGAGAGCCCAACCAGTCCATTCTGAAGGAGATCAATCCTGGAATTTCTTTAGAAGGAATGATGCTAAAGCTGAAACTCCAGTATTTTGGCCACCTCATGCGAAGAGTTGACTCATTGGAGAAGACTCTAATGCTGGGAGGGATTGAGGGCAGGAGGAGAAGGGGACGACAGAGGATGAGATGGCTGGATGGCATCACTGACTCGATGGATGCGAGTCTGAGTGACCTCCGGGAGCTGGTGATGGACAGGGAGGCCTGGCGTGCTGCGGTTCATGGGGTCGCAAAGAGTCGGACACGACTGAGCGACTGATCTGATCTGATCTGATCTGATTAATGGGTATGGGGTTTCTTAATGGAATGATGATAAGTTTCTGTAATTGGTTATGGTGATGGTTACACAACTGTGAATATACTAAAAGCCTCGAACTATGCACTTTAAATTGCTGAATGGGGTCTGTCAATTATATCTCAATAAAAAATCAAATGGGACCCAATACTGAAAATTAGAAACTGTAAAAGTGTCTCACTGCACAGCAGGAAAAAAACATTTGAGTGTTTAATATGTGCCAGGCACTGTGCTGAGCATTTCAGCAACAAGTTTAAGTCTCCTGGGGCAGACAGCCTCCCTTCAAGCTGAGTGTGGCTGTGCGAGAAAGTTCTGGCTATGGGAGTTAAGTGGAAGAAAAGTGTGCAATTTTGTGAGCTGTGTTCTTAAGAGTGGGAGGGTATGCCCTTCTTCCTTCCTATTGACAAGAATGGTGATGCAACGGCTGGAACGGGAAGAGCCATTTTGGATCATAAGGTGAACCTGAGAAAGGAGGTCATGAGTGGCATAATAATAAGACAAAAGAAGGAGGAGGTCTGAGAACTACAGAGAGCAGAGCTTCCACATCTGGAGTGCCTACCATCAAAGTTGTTTATGCCACTGTTAATATATTTTCTCTGTTCTACGAGACCTATCATTCTAATACACCTGAGAAGGTGATGGCACCCCACTCCAGTACTCTTGCCTGGAAAATTCATGGATGGAGGAGCATGGTGGGTTGCAGTCCATGGGGTCGCTAGCAGTCGGACACGACTGAGCGACTTCACTTTCATTTTTCACTTTCATGCATTGGAGAAGGAAATGGCAACCCACTCCAGTGTTCTTGCCTGGAGAATCCCAGGGACGGGGGAGCCTGGTGGGCTGCCATCTATGGAGTCGCACAGAAATGGACACGACTGAAGTGACTTAGCAGCAAGCAGTAGCAGCAACGACTCTATTAACAGCTCTACTACTACCGATCCATTTTTTAAATTAAAAAAAAAAAACTCTTAGAGGTGAAATGACCTCCCTTAGATCACAGAGCTGATTTGTGACAGAGCTGGGGTTTGAAACTCGGGCTCTTGACCCCAGAATCTGTCATTAAGAATAACTTAACTGTTCTATGTGCTCAGTTGCTCAGTCATGTCTGACTCTTTGTGACTCCATGGACTGCAGCCCGCCAGGCTCCTCTGTCCACAGGGATTCTCCAGGCAAGAATACTGGAATGGGTTGCCATGCCCTCCTCCAGGGGATCTTTCCAACCCAGGAATCGAACCCAGGTCTCCCGCATTGCAGGTGGATTCTTTACCGACTGAGCCACCAGGGAAGCTCTAACTATTCTACAGGCCAACACTATATTGCAGCCCACTGGGGTTCAGGAAACTCTGAACCCTGGGGTTCCTGGTCAGCCACGCACTCCTCACCTGATGTCCTGTGTCGGAGAGACCTCAGGCTTCAGTTGCACATTCAGGGGCACCCGTTGCTCTGCTAGCCAGATGGCACACTGCATAGCCACCTGTTCATCCCCACCAGCCACTGCTCGGGTGAGTCTCTGGGCCATCTCCTCAGCTGAAATCCACAGTGGAAGCAAGTTAGCACAGGGTTTATTTTTCTTTATGGGTAAGGAGGGTGAGGAAGGAGGTGATTCTTTATACATGCTGCTTCCTCTCTGTCTTCTTGGTAAACTCCTACACATCCTTCAGCACCCAGCTTAAAAGTCCCTTTTCTCTGAGAGGCCTTCTCTGACACTCCCCACCCCTGCTCATTTGGTTCTGTTTTCCCTTCATATTCCCAGGTCCCCCATACTTGCACTTGTTTATCCAAAATTTATTGAGCTCTTGCTGTTCAGTCACTAAGTTGTATCCAGCTCTTTGTGACCCCCATGGACTGCAGCACACCAGGCTGCCCTGTCCTTGCCTATCTCCCGGAGTGTGCTCAAACTCATATCCGTTGATACCATCCAACCATCTCATCCTCTGTTGCCCCCTTCTCCTTCTGCCCTCAATCTTTCCTGGGATCAGGGTCTTTTCCAATGAATTGGTTCTTTGCATCAGGTGACCAAAGTATTGGAGCTTCAACTTCAGTCCTTCCAATGAATATTCAGGGTCGATTTCCTTTAGGATTGACGTCTTACTGTGTGCCAATCACTGTCACAGCAACTGGGCTTCAGCAGTGAATAAGATAAACGGGGGCCCTCTTCTCATGGACTTCCCAGCCCAGTAAGAAGACAACTAACAAGTTTTACAAAAGAAAAAGATTCAGACTGTGATCCATGCTGGCAAGGAAATAAACAGGATAAGCAGATCAGGAAAGAGAAGAGGAGGTGACATTGAAGCTAAGGCCTGAAGCAGGAGGTGTTGGATACTGTCAAGACCTGGTTGGGGAAAGTGTTCCAAGTGGAGAGAATATGAAAGGCCTTGGTCAAGAAATGGTCGGATTAGAACAGAGAAGCTGATGAAGCTCCAGGAGAATGAGCAAGGGGGCAGATGGGGGAAGGCAGAGATGAGCAAAAGCAGAAGTGAGCAAAGTCAGCAGGCATGCAGGCTACCCAACTGCTCTAGGCTTCTGTTCTAAGAACAAACACAGGGGTATGTGAGCAGGTTGGTGACATGACCTAACTTAAATTCTCCAACCTGAATGGAAGGCGCGAGGTGGAAGGCAAAGACCCTGGTATTCAGGTCAATTGAGGTCTGGTGCCCCACTAGCATGGGTGGTCTCTTGCCCCCTGGGAGCTCCCCACCCTTTTCTCAGCAGAGCTGGCCCATGGGAGGCCTTAGGGACATCAAATAAAAGAATGACAAGATGCCCTTGGAAGCAACCAGCCTGCAAGGGAGGAATCTAAGGGGCAAGTGGGAGGAAGGAGGACAGGTTAATAGCCCTCTCCCAGGCCCTTCTGGGAGGAGAGGCCGTGTTCGGGCAAGGCCCACCTCCCACCCGAAGCTTCTCAGCCACCCCCAGGCTGTGCCCACCTTTCTTGATCTTTTCGTCCATCTGGCGTGGTTGTGCCCATCCCCCCGCGGAGGGGGGGGGGAGGGCTGCAGCTCCGAGGAAATGCTATCTCCCGGTCACCTGCTAGAGGACGGGCAGACCACGAGAAACTCAGCCCCAGCCGGTGGCCTCTGGCGCGGCCCGTGCCTTCTTGGTGCCTCACAGTCCCGGGTGGCAATCGGGTAGCATCACATTACCCGAGGATGGGGCCTGGGAAGGGGAACGGGTGGGAGGTGAGAGGGAGCGCCAAGCCGAGTCGGCTCTGGGCGACAGAGAAAACTGGACAGGCCTGGCTGCGGGGAACGGAGGAGGGGCGCCGCACAGCCAGGGCGCTGGGCCGGAGCCCTTCTCTCCGCTGGGAGCTGGAGTGCCCTCCGGGGTGAGGGATTTCAGCCCAACTCCCTCCCGCCTAGGGCGGCCCCTGTCAGTCAAGAGGAGAGCAGCAGCTTCAGCGAAAAAGAAAGTGAAAGTGGCGGTTCCGGAAGTGGGGCGGAAGATTGTCGCCGGATCCGGGTCTCCCCGCCACCCCCTGCCCGACCACCCGGCGGCGGCTCCCGCCCCGGGTCACGGGAATCCAGGGCGCTCTTGTCCCGCCGTCCGGGGCGTTTCCTCGCCGCCCCCGGCCAGACTCGCACTCTGTGACCCTCACTCACCCTCTGGGTCCAGCCAGCAGCTCCGTGGGACGGGCGGGGCCATGAGGGGCGGGGACTGGGCCGGGAGGGCGGGGCGTGGCGCGGAGACCGCCCTTGCTCAGTTCAGCAGCCCCAGTACTGGTGGGTATGCCGGTGCCTACCCCTTTGGCAGAAGAAACCGAGGCTCTGTTTCTGATCTGTCCGAGGCCAAGCAGCTGGATTTAAACGCAGGTCGGGCGACCTCAGGAACCCACCCTTAGCCAACCGGACGCTGCCTCTCGGCGGTTAACTCTCCACCTTTTAACTGGGCCACTAATGAAATTTTCTTCATTATTCTTGCCACTTCAGTATTCTTGCCATTTCAGTAATCTTGCCTTGAGAACCCCATGAACGGTATGAAAAGGCAAAATGTTAGGATACTGAAAGAGGAACTCCCCAGGTCGATAGGTGCCCAATATGCTATAGGAGATCAGTGGAGAAATAACTCCAGAAAGATTGAAGGGATGGAGCCAGAGCAAAAACAACACCCAGTTGTGGATGTGACTGGTGATAGGAGCAATGTCCAGTGCTGTAAAGAGCAATATTGCATAGAACCTGGAATGCTAGGTCCATGAATCAAGGCAAATTGGAAGTGGTCGAACAGGAGATGGCAAGAGTGAATGTCGACATTCTAGGAATCTGCAAAATAAAATGGACTGGAATGCGTGAATTTAACTCAGATGACCATTATATCTACTATTGTGGGCAGGAATCCCTCAGAAGAAATGGAGTAGCCATCATGGTCAACAAAAGAGTCTGAAATGCAGTACTTGGATGCAATCTCAAAAATGACAGAATGATCTCTGTTGGTTTCCAAGGCAAACCATTCAATATCATGGTGATCCAAGCCTATGCCCCAACCAGTAACGCTGAAGAAGCTGAAGCTGAACAGTTCTGTGAAGACCTACAAGACCTTTTAGAACTAACACCCAAAAAAGATGTCCTTTTCATTATAGGGGACTGGAATGCAAAAGCAGGAAGTCAAGAAACACCTGGAGTAACAGGCAAATTTGGCCTTGGAATACAGAATGAAGCAGGGCAAAGGCTAATAGAGTTTTGCCAAGAGAACACACTGGTCATAGCAAACACCCTCTTCCAACAACACAAGAGAAGACTCTACACATGGACATCCCCATGTAGTCAACACCGAAATCAGATTGATTATATTCTTTGCAGCCAAAGATGGAAAAGCTCTATACAATCAGCAAAAACAAGACCCGGAGCTGACTGTGGCCCAGATCATCAACTCCTTATTCCCAAATTCAGACTTAAATTGAAGAAAGTAGGGAAAACCACTAGACCATTCAGTTCAGTTCAGTTCAGTTCAGTTGTTCAGTCGTGTCTGACACTTTGTGACCCCATGAATCACAGCACGCCAGGCCTCCCTGTCCATCACCAACTCCCGGAGTTCACTCAAACTCACGTCCGTTGAGTCAGTGATGCCATCCAGCCATCTCATCCTCTGTCGTCCCCTTCTCCTCCTGCCCCCAATCCCTCCCAGCATCAGTCTTTTCCAGTGAGTCAACTCTTTGCATGAGGTGGCCAAAGTACTGGAGTTTCAGCTTTAGCATAATTCCTTCCAAAGAAATCCCAGGACTGGTCTCCTTTAGGATGGACTGATTGGATCTCCTTGCAGTCCAAGGGACTCTTAAGAGTCTTCTCCAACACCACAGTTCAAAAGCATCAATTCTTCAGTGCTCAGCTTTCTTCACAGTCCAACTCTCACATCCATACATGACCACAGGAAAAACCATAGCCTTGACTAGACAAACCTTTGTTGGCAAAGTAATGTCTCTGCTTTTGAATATGCTATCTAGGTTGGTCATAACTTTCCTTCCAAGGAGTAAGTGTCTTTTAATTTCATGGCTGCAGTCACCATCTGCAGTGATTTTGGAGCCCAGAAAAATAAAGTCTGACACTGTTTCCACTGTTTCCCCATCTATTTCCCATGAAGTGATGGGACCAGATGCCATGATCTTCATTTTCTGAATGTTGAGCTTTAAGCCAACTTTTTCACTCTCCACTTTCACTTTCATCAAGAGGCTTTTAGTTCCTCTTCACTTTCTGCCATAAGGGTGGTGTCATCTGCATATCTGAGGTTATTGATATTTCTCCCAGCAATCTTGATTCCAGCTTGTGTTTCTTCCAGTCCAGCATATCTCATGATGTACTCTGCATTTAAGTTAAATAAACATGGTGACAATATACAGCCTTGACGTACTCCTTTTCCAATTTGGAACCAGTCTGTTGTTCCATGACCAGTTCTAACTGTTGCTTCCTGACCTGCATATAGATTTCTCAAGAGGCAGATCAAGTGCTCTGGTATCCCCATCTCTTTCAGAATTTTCCACAGTTTATTGTGATCCACACAGTCAAAGGCTTTGGCATAGTCAATAAAGCAGACCACTCAGGTATAACCTAAATCAAATCCCTTATGATTATACAGTGGAAGTGAGAAATAGATTTAGGGGACTAGATCTGATAGACACAGTACCTGATGAACTATGGATGGAGGTTCATGACATTGTTCAGGAGACAGGGATCAAGACCATCCCATGGAAAAGAAATGCAAAAAAGCAAAATGGCTGTCTGAGGAGGACTTACAAACAGCTGTGAAAAGAAGACAAGTGAAAAGCAAAGGAGAAAATGAAAGATATTCCCATTTGAATGCAGAGTTCCAAAGAATAGCAAGAAGAGATAAGAAAGCCTTCCTCAGCGATCAATGCAAAGAAATGGAAGACAACAGAATGGGAAAGACTAGAGATCTCTTCAAGAAAATGAGAGATACCAAAGGAACATTTCATGCAAAGATGGGCTCGATAAAGGACAGAAATGGTATGGACCTAACAGAAGCAGAAGATATTAAGAAGAGGTGGCAAGAATACACAGAAGAACTGTACAAAAAAGATCTTCACGACCCAGATAATCACGATGATGTGATCACTGACCTAGAGCCAGACATCCTGGAATGTGAAGTCAAGTGGGCCTTAGAAAGCATCACTGTGAACAAAGCTAGTGGAGGGGATGGAATTCCAGTTGAGCTATTTCAAATCGTGAAAGATGATGCTGTGAAAGTGCTGCACTCAATATGCCAGCAAATCTGGAAAACTCAGCAGTGGCCACAGGATTGGAAAAGGTCAGTTTTCATTCCAATCCCAAAGAAAGGCAATGCCAAAGAATGCTCAGACTGTTAGGGGAAGCACACTGACTGAAACCGCCCACCCTGGCCAGGCCCTTTAGTAACCATTGGCATGAGTTGTTTTATGACAGGATATCCTGGTAAGGAATACGGAACTACTAAGCCACCACCAACAGGAAGAGCTCAGGCAAGGTCAAAAGGAGACACTGCGTGTTCGTCCACTTCCCAGAATCCCTCTCGCTAGCATCCATCTTGGCTGGGTGATGCATGTGCCACCAGGAAAGACTCTGAATTAGAATGATTGGCCAAAGACAACCGGGAAACTAATCCCATCACCATAAACCCCGAGACTGCAAGCCATGCGGCAGAGCAGTTCTGGGTTCCCTTACCCTATTGCTCTCCACCTGGGTGCCCTTTCCCAGTAAAGTCTCTTGCTTCATCACACATGTGTCTCCTCGGACAATTCATTTCTGAGTGTTAGACAAGAGCCCAGTTTCGGGCTCTGGAAGGGGTCTTCCTTCCTGCAACAAAACTACCGCACAATTGCACTCATCTCACATGCTAGTAAAATAATGCTCAAAATTCTCCAACCCAGGCTTCAGCAATACGTGAACCGTGAACTTCCAGATGTTCAAGCTGGTTTTAGAAAAGGCAGAGGAATCAAAGATCAAATTGGCAACATCTGCTGGATCATTGAAAAAGCAGAAGAGTTTCAGAAAAACATCTAGTTTATTGACTATGCCAAAGCCTTTGACTGTGTGGATCACAATAAACTGTGGAAAATTCTGAAAGAGATGGGAATACCAGACCTCCTGACCTGTCTCTTGAGAAATCTGTATGCAGGTCAGGAAGCAACAGTTAGAACTGGACATGGAACAACAGACTAGTTCCAAATTGGAAAAGGAGTACATCAAGGCTGTATATTGTCATCCTGCTTATTTAACTTCTATGCAGAGTACATCATGAAAAATGCTGGACTGGAAGAAGCACAAGCTGGAATCAAGATTGCTGAGAGAAATATCAATAACCTCAGATATGCAGATGACACCACCCTTATGGCAGAAAGTGAAGAGGAACTAAAAAGCCTCTTGATGAAAGTGAAAATGGAGAGTGGAAAAGTTGGCTTAAAGCTCAACACTCAGAAAATGAAGATCATGGCATCTGGTCCCATCACTTCATGGGAAATAGATGGGGAAACAGTGGAAACAGTGTCAGACTATTTTTTTGGGTCCAAAATCACTGTAGATGGTGATTGCAGCCATGAAATTAAAAGACGCTTACTCCTTGGAAGGAAAGTTATGACCAACCTAGATCACATATTCAAATGCAGAGACATTACTTTGCCAACAAAGGTTTGTCTAGTCAAGGCTAAGATTTTTCCTGTGGTCATGTATGGATGTGAGAGTTGGGCTGTGAAGAAAGCTGAGCGCCGAAGAATTGATGCTTTTGAAGTGTGGTGTTGGAGAAGACTCTTGAGAGTCCCTTGGACTGCAAGGAGATCCAATCAGTCCATTCTGAAGGAGATCAGCCCTGGGATTTCTTTGGAAGGAATGATGCTAAAGCTGAAACTCCAGTACTTTGGCCACCTCATGCAAAGAGTTGACTCATTGGAAAAGACTGATGCTGGGAGGGATTGGGGGCAGGAGGAGAAGGGGACGACAGAGGATGAGATGGCTGGATGGCATCACTGACTCAATGGACATGAGTCTGAGTGAACTCCGGGAGTTGGTGATGGACAGGGAGGCCTGGCGTGCTGTGATTCATGGGGTCACAAAGAGTCAGACACGACTGAGCAACTGAAATGAACTGAACTGAACCAAGAAATAAATTATATAGTACTCTAAGATCCACCCATTTAAAGTGTACAATTTAATGGTTTTCAGTACAGAGTTGTGCAACTATCTCCATCTCATTTTAGAACATTTTTACTGCCCCCAAAGAAACCCTGTATCCATCAGCAGACACTCTCTATCTCCTACTCTCTTACCCCCCAGCGCTAGTTTACTTTTGGTTTCTATAAATTTTTCTATTTTGGACACTATATAAATTTAATCTTACAATATATGGTTCTTTGTGATTGATTTCTTCCATTTAGCATAATGTTCTTGAGGTTCATCCATGTTGCGCTGCTGTTCTTTTGAAAGTAATCTCTGTTTTTTTCTTTTCCCTCTGACTGCTTTTAAGATCTCTGTCTCTGGAGTTGTGCATTTTCACTATGATGTGTCTTTGTGTGAAAACATACGGAGTCTCTTAAATCTGTGACTGATGTCTGCTTTCTATCTCACTAGTTCCCTCGTAGCCACATCTAACCTGTGGTTTAACCCATCTGTTGGATCTTTTATTTTGGTTATTGTATTTTTCATTTTAGAAGTTCAAGTCCATTTAGGTTTTCATCATTACATTACTTGATATAATTTCTTATACTTTAGAAATAGTTGCAAGCTTGTTATAGATTTAAGTGCATTAAATATTTCTCTTTTATAATATGTATCTGATAGTATTGCTATCTGAACTCTGAGTGTCTGTTTCTGCTGGTTTTCACTCCTGTTGGGTTTTCTCTTCCTCTGAGCCTGCTGGTTTCCTAGGTTCACGTTCCTCTCAGCCAGAACACATTTGTACTGGAGGCAGATACATTTTTTTCAGTGTTCTGGTCTTAGCCTGTTCCTTCAAGGGAAGAGTTGGCATTCATTTTGGACACCCTTCAACTCAGTGGGTAGACCCTGTAATCATGCAAGCCTGGGTTCAGTCCTATGTGTGAGTTAGTCGCTCAGTCGTGTCCCCTCTTTGTGACCCCATGGACTGTAGCCCACCAGGTTCCTCTGTCCATGAATTCTCCAGGCAAGAAAACTGGAGTGGGTTGCTATGCCCTTCTCCAGGGGAATCACTGAATCAAGGATTGGACTCTGGTCTCCTGCCTTAGCAGGCAGATTCTTTACCATCTGAGCCACTGGGGAAACCAATAATAAACATGACGATCTCACAGACTTCCTATGCGTTAGGATTTCAGGAACAGCTTCTTAGGTAGTTTTAGTGCAAGGTCTCTCAGGAGTTATAGCTAAGACGTTGGCTGGGGCTTCAGTTATCTGAAAGCCTGACTGAGGCTGGAGGATGAAACCCACTCACAGACTTGGTCGGTGCTGGTTATTGCAGGATGTATAAGTTCCTTGTCACACGCATCTCTCCATAGGCTACTTGAATGTCCTAGCAACGTGGCATTTGGCTTTTCCTAGAACAGATGATCCAGAAGAGCGAGGTAGAAGCCATAATATATGGTCTATCCTTAGAGTCATGCTCTTTATTTTTAGTTTCCTATTATTTACTGTCAGCCCAGCTTGGGGTAGGAGGGAATTATACAAACCCATGGATACCAGGTGCTACGGATCACTGAGGGCCATCTGGCTATCACATATCAAATGAGATAAGGCACATAAAGCACTTAGAACCATGCTTGACATGTCACATGTGCCCAGTAAACACTAACCATGCCTAATAAGTGTCCTGGCTCTGGTCTGGGCATGTAGGCTCTGCACAGCAACCATATTTTCTCACAAACATTTATTAGGTGGCTCTGTATGCCAGGCGCTGTTATTGGAGTCAGGGAGACAATTAGAAACAAAGCAGATACTTAGACCTATGAAACCCACACATTCAAACAGATGAGAATGTCCTGCCAGGTGGTGCCAAATGCTGTGCTGCTGCTGCTGCTGCTGCTACTGCTAAGTCACCTCAGTCGTGTCCGACTCTGTGTGACCCCACAGACCGCAGCCCACCAGGCTCCCCCATCCCTGGGACTCTCCAGGCAAGAACACTGGAGTGGGTTGCCATTTCCTTCTCCAATGCATGAAAGAGAAAAGTGAAAGTGAAGTCGCTCAGTCGTGTCCGACTCTTAGCGACCCCATGGACTGCAGCGTACCAGGCTCCTCCATCCATGGGATTCTCCAAGCAAGAGTACTGGAGTGGGGTGCCATTGCCTTCTCCATAAGTGCTGTGAAGAACCACAAAACAGGGTGAGGGGAGAGGGAGCGAGGATGGAATAGGGCTACGCTTCTTTCTACGGGAAGCTGGCACAACTGAGGTGGTGGTTCAGATTTTGACCCAGTAAAGCTCCCCACATCTGTGAACCCATCCTAGCATCACAGGCAGGTAGAATTTATGCCCAGGTTACACCAATTTTACAAACAGACACAGAGAGGAGCTAACATGAGTTCTCTGCGTCCCCGAGGAGGCAGGCTTTCTCCAAACACAGAGGTTCTCCAACTTGGATGCTCAACAGCATCACCTAGGGAGATTGTTTTTTATTATTATTATTATTTATGTATTTATTTATCTTTGGCTGTGCTGGGTCTTTATTGCTACACGTGGGCTTTCTCTAACTGTGGCGAGCGGGGGCTATTTTTTGCAGAGAGGAAGCTACTCTTTGTGCTGCAGGGGCTTCTTATTACAGCGGCTTCTCCCATTGCAGAGCACGGGCTCTAGGCACCGATTTCAGTAGTTGCAGCTCGAGGGCTCTAGAGAGTAGGCTTAGTAGTTGTGGCGCAGGGACTTAGTTCCCCCTGGGCATGTAGGACCCTCCCAGTCCAGGGATTGAACCCGTGTCCCCTGCATTGGCAGGCAGATGCTTAACCACTGGACTACCAGTGAAGTACCCTTGTTGCTTTTTGAAAGCCCAAGACCACCACGTGAAGGAGCCGGCACTGAGACCACATGGAGCAGAAATGATCCTCCCCAGCCAAGGCTCCCTGGAGACAAGTGAGTGAGGCTGAGCTGCCCCGTGGAGCTGTCCGCTGTCTGCAATTGCAGGAGCGACCAGCATCACATTGATGGTCTGTTGACCCAGACAATCACAAACCATGACGTGTGGGGAGTTGTAAAGCAGCAAAGATTGATACAGCCTAGTTACTGGGGAAGAGAGTTCTCCTTTCTTCTCTTGTAGCAAGTTTTTCTTATTCTTGGTAATTGACACTAACTGCCCAACAGACAAACTCCAAATTGTAGACTTAACACAGGAAGCTTCATTTCTTGCTCAGTAAAATCCAGTGTGAATCTGGTAGTCCTCCTCTCGGTTCTGTTCAGTTCAGTTCAGTCGCTCAGTCGTCTCCGACTTTCTGCGACCACATGGACTGCAGCACGCCAGGCCTCTGTCCATTGCCAACTCCCGGAGTTTACTCAAACTCATGTCCATTGAGTCAGTGATGCCATCCAACCATCTCATTCGCTGTTGTCCCCTTCTCCTCCCACCTTCAATCTTTCCCAGCATCAGGGTCTTTTCAGATGAGTCAGTTCTTTGCATCAAGTGGCCAAAGTATTGGAGTTTCAGCTTCAGCATCAGTCCTTTCAATGAATATTCAGGACTGACTTCCTTTAGGATGGACTGGTTGGATCTCCTCTATTTTATAGCTAAGGGAACACGAGGCCTCAAGGTGGAAGGGAAAGACTGGTATGGAGGCCTACCAGCTCCCAATTGATTCAGCCCAGAAGTGACCACCCTTATGTCACTTCTGCTGCTGCTGCTGCTGCTAAGTCACTTCAGTCATGTCCGACTCTGTGCGACCCCATAGACGGCAGCCCACCAGGCTCCACCGTCCCTGGGATTCTCCAGGCAGGAATAGTGGAGTGGGTTGCCATTTCCTTCTCCAATGCATGAAAGTGAAAAGTGAAAGTGAAGTCGCTCAGTCATGTCCGACTCTTAGCAACCCCATGGACTGCAGCGTACCAGGCTCCTCCATCCATGGGATTTTCCAGGCAAGAGTACTGGAGTGGGGTGCCATTGCCTTCTCCAATGTCACTTCTACACACACATTATTAGTCAGAACTTGTCCTGCTGGCTGAAAGGGGGGACAGGGCATGTAGGTGATGCCTGTCTTTGCCACAAAGAACATACCACAGATAGAATTAATTTCTTCATTTGTGTGGTTACCTGTTTAACATCTGTCTCCTCTGTTGGACTGAAGTCCATGAGGGCATGACCATGTTGTATCCATCTCTCATGGGGCCTACCCTACAACTGGCATTAGGAATAGTTGTTGAATTGCTAGTTGAATGAATAATTGGACAGGTCATGGTGTGATCTTTTGTATTTAGCTCCCAGTTGCAGAGAAAATCCCCAATTAAATGTCTAACAGTTCTTCCCTCCCAGTAACACATATGCATTACCTTTGATATTGTAAATCTCTTACAGTGATCATCCAAAGAATACAAACAGAACATGAAAGTCCCTACCAGTTGCAGCCAGGGGTGTGGCTATGTGCATTGCTTCGTGAGAGAGGATTTACATTTTTATATGATAATTCTCATACAGCTGCCTCAGAGTGGACTTGGCAAAAGCTCCTGCTTCAAGGCAAAAACCAGGTGAGTTTTCTCTGTTGGTGGTTTTGGATGAATCTTCTGCTCTCTCTGAACCTCATTTTTCTTGTCAGTGAAATGACAAAAGCATTTGCTTCATAGGGTTGTTGTGAGATGGTGATGAGTCTCTGTGTAATATAGATAAAGACCTGCCACTTGGCAGCCCCCGTTTTATATTAACTGTCCCCTCTTGCCCTTGCTACTTGGGCACAGCTTGTGACCGGGCAGGGTGTTTTCCAGGCTGGATGGAAGGGTAAAGGTTGGAGACAGCTCCATGAGACCCTAGATACAGCTGGGCCCTCTTCTGGGTGATGCTGGGTGCACAGAGAGGAGGCTGACTTGTCCCTGTCTATATCAGCATTTGCTGTGTAACAAAACACTAAAACTCAATGGCTTAAAACAATCATCATTTTATTTAGCCCCTGATCCTGTGGGTCAGTTGGGGAAATTTTCTGGTCTGGGTCAACCTAACTGAACTCTGCATTTTCAGTCAGCTGGAGGGTCAACTGATGGCTGGGCAATCTAGGATAGCCTCCCTCACTAGTCTGCAGTTAGCAGCTATTGAGGGAGCTTCCGCAGTTCTCTTCCTCTGCACTTTTTCCCACTACTCCTCCCTCTCAGAATTTGATTTTGTGCAGGTATCTTTCTCCCACCATCCCAACTCCCTATATGTAGCATGAGTCTCAGGGAAACTGCTGGAGAATTGACATGATAATTAACATAACTGCATTTCCTTTGCTGGTGATTGGTCAGGAGAAGGCACACCCAGGTCTGACCAATGAGGAATGTGGGCAAGTCTCTTCAGAATGCTCCTAGGAAAGCTTTCTTCATCCCATGGAAAAGCTATGGAGAGAAATACCTAACTTTGATTGAGGGCTTGTTATGTCTGCTGCTGCTGCTGCTGCTAAGTCACTTCAGTTGTGTCTGACTCTGTGCGATCCCAAAGATGGCAGCCCACCAGGCTCCCCCATCCCTGGGATTCTCCAGGCAAGAACACTACAGTGGGTTGCCATTTCCTTCTCCAATGCATGAAAGTGAAAAGTGAAAGTGAAGCTGCTCAGTCATGTCTGACTCTTAGCGATCCCATGGACTGCAGCCTACCAGGCTCCTCCGTCCATGGGATTTTCCAGGAAAGAGTACTGGAGTGGAGTGCCATTGCCTTCTCTACTTGCCACTGCCAGGCACTGTTAATTCTAAGTGCTTTAAATAAAATAACCCATTCGGCTTTCTTGGATTAGGTACTATTATTTCTCATTTTACAGATGAAGTCTCTGCAGTATAGAGTGGTAAAGAAACTTGTCAAGGGTCAAACAGCTAGTGAGTGTTGGAGCCAGGATTTAATTCCAGGCAGCCTGACTCCAGAGAAAGAGTTCTCAGGTACCACTCTCCTCCTTCCTCTCTGGTCATGGGTCTGTCTTAGGTGACACCGCAGATGGTTGCAGCCATTGTGCCAGCAGTTACCTAGGACAGCAGAGCCAAGACAGAATGAACGTAGGAAGCCAGGGTCCTTTCTAACAGCTCTGTGGTGGTTTAGTCATCAAGTTGTGACCCCATGGACTATAGCCCACCAGGCTTCTCTTTCCATGGGATTTTCCAGGATTTTACTGGAGTAGGTTGCCATTTCCCTCTCCAGGGAATCTTCCTGACCCAGGGACCAAACCCAGTTCTGATAAATGAGCCCTGAAGTCTATCCCCTCCCTGCCTATTGATTTCCTGGTTTGTCTCCTTCTTTCTTTCCACTTTGACTCAAGATTTCAGTGACTTGCAGCCAAACAGTACCCTGAGACATCAGAACATCCAGAAAGAACAGAGTGAATGAGAGGAGACCCACTGGGTCTTCTATCCTCACGAACCACTCGGCTGAGATTGAGACACAAGGCCTCTGACCTTTCACCCTGAGGCTGGTTTGAGAGGCACGGAAAACTCCTAAGAGATGGGGAGGAGAAGATGGATGAAATAAATATGTAAGAGAGATGAAAGCATTTCATAATTCCTTTATGAATCACAAGATAAAAAATACACACTCATGGCATATAAACTCAGTGTTAATGTAGGGTCCTGAACCTGAGACTTTCCAGGAGGCCAGGGGACAGAACTTGCCTGATCTTGGTGCTTGGTCCACAGAGGGGGACAGGCCTGGGCCCTCACTCCAAATTACTCTTTCAGTAAGATGAGGACCAGCCTCATGGTTTGCACTCCTGATCTTCCAGCCCAAATCCTTGGCTCAAGCCTAGATGGAGAAGCCCTTGGCCAAGAGGATAGAGCTGCTGGGAGGACAATTCCCAGCCTGGTCTGGGCTCTAGGGTCCTGAATCACAGGGGAGAGGCCTGGAGCCTTTGGCACAAGGATGCTTCCATTCCTCTGAAAAGGCATGAGATACAAAGGCAGCTGGGTTGTTTGTAACAGGGACTGTCCCATGTCAGAGGTGCCTGGGCATCAGCACGAGTGGATGCCAACCCCTGCACTGTGGGTGCTCAGTGTAGACACTGACTCATGGGCATGGAAAGTATTGTCAGCTCTGAGCAGGACTTTGTCTCTGTTATTCACTGCTGTGTTCCCAGCATCCGGAACAGGGCTTGGCACAGGGAGCTCCTGAGGAGGACTCGGTGGGGCACGAGCTCATCTGCAAAGGCGTGTGTGTCCAGCATGCTCTGCACACACCTCCTCCTCTCTCCCTCCCAGAAGGCACTTAAGGCTTGGCTCAGCTCAAAGAGGCAGAAGAGAGCTTAGAGATACCCCAGACTCAATCCGCTGTCTGCAGCTGAGAGTCCAGTAAGGTGACATCAGCCATAGAGACCCATATCTCTTTCTCCCTCCTCATCTGCTTCCTCCAGCCCTGGCCCTTCGGGGACCACCTGGTCAGCCTCACAGTGGCGGGACCGAGGTGGGGCTGCAGGGATGGCATTCTCCCGCAGCCAAGGGTGCAACAGGATACCCGAGGCCGTGAGCCGCTCAGTTGGCTCCCTTCGGAGGAGACAGCGGACCAGGCAGCGGGCGGGGGCCGAGAGGCCCTCAGGCAGGGCAAAGGCGCCACGGCGGATCTTGCCAAAGAGCAGGGCAGGCTCTGAGTCCTGGAAGGGGTAGTGGCCGGCTAGCATGGTAAAGAGTGCCACACCCAGGCTCCAGACATCTGCCGCCTTGCCTGAGTAGGATGCCTGGGAACTGAGGATCTCAGGGCCCACGTAGGCTGGGCACGCATGCTTGTCCCACAGGGAGTCGTCAGGCCCAGTCAGCACACAGGCATCTTCCAGGTTCTCCAGCACCAGTTTCGTCCTACACGGGCAGAGAGACAGGGAGTCAGCTAGTGGGACCCCCCTTCTACGACCCCACCCTGTCACCCTGAGTGGCACCCATTTTCCCAGTACCAGCTGGCATGTGCCAGACATGAGTCAGTCCTGTGAGGCTGGTTGGCTGATCCCATTTTACAGATGAGGACGTCTAGGCTCAGAGAGGTTTATTCATTTCTCAAGGTCACACAGCAATTAAATCTGAACTAGAACTCTGAGAGGAACACATTTTTCCAAATGTCTCTGAGGTCAAATTCAGGTTCTACTTGTTAACTTGCAATTTGGCCTTGAGCCATGGCTTCACCTGCCTGAATCTTGACTTGGGGGCTGGGGATGTGGGGCTGTGCTGAGGGGCTGAGGGCATTACAACTCTCTGAAGCCAGATGCAAACTTGGGGTCTAGGCAGGAAACAAAATGAGAAACAGGAAGTGGGGACTGTGTTAACCATCTCAGCACAAACCGACAGTTAATATTTGGGAGTGTCCACAGTGTACCTCACCCTGAGCTAAGCTTGTATCTATCACACCTCGTTTCACCCTCGTGCAGCCTGTGAGGAAGATGCCATTTTGCAGCCAAGAGAGCAGGACTGAGACTGAACCTTGGCTCTCTTCTGCCCAGAGCCAGTGCTATAAGCTGCTCATATAGTTCCCAGGGTGCCTCCATGGTACCCTTTTTCCACAAAAGAACTCAGAAATCGTATTTTAAAGGAAAAAAAAAAAAAACAGGCTTTAAAAGGTTGGCAACCAACTTCAATTAAAACCACAAACGAACATGACCCATATTGATGTATGGCAGAAACCAACACCATATTGTAATTATCCTTCAACTAAAAGAAAGAAAGAAAAAAAAGGAAACAAGCAAAAACAAAACAAAAAAACCCCACAAATGAACAGGTATGTGGTGCAAAGAAAAAAAAAAAAGTGTGTGTGGACCAACCTTAGCAACTTCTGCTTTAAATAACTCCCACAGAGTTCTCTGCTGCTGCTGCTGCTGCTAAGTCACGTCAGTCGTGTCCGACTCTGTGTGACCCCATAGACAGCAGCCCACCAGGCTCTGCCGTCCCTGGGATTCTCCAGGCAAGAACACTGGAGTGGGTTGCCATTGCCTTCTCCATTGTGTGAAAGTGAAAAATGAAAGTGAAGTCGCCCAGTCACGTCCGACTAGTAGCGACCCCATGGACTGCAGCCCACCAGGCTCCTCCATCCATGGGATTTTCTAGGCAAGAGTACTGGAGTGGCTTGCCATTGCCTTCTCCGACAGAGTTCTCTAGATTACTTTAATAGTAAGCATAGCATTGCTATTGCTACTAATCTCATTCCTGTAGTACTACTTCCTGGGTGCCAGTCTGAAAATGCTGACCAGTCCTGTTAATCACTGCACTGGGGGTGAGTGAAGATGATAGCATTATTGGCCCATTTTACAGATAAAGAAGTCAAGGCTCAGGCAGATGAACCTATTGCGCAAGGACAAACTGCAGGTTAGAGAAGTAGAGCCAGAATTTGGCCCCAGGATGATTCCATTATCTATCATTTACTGATGGTGGGCTCAAACTTTTGCCTTGAAAAGGGAAGAAAGCACTTTTCTCACTTCTGGGAGGTCTAGGGGTGTTGTACTCACCCTAAACTTGAAATTATTTGAAAAGCTGCATATTAGCTTAAAAATCATTATAAAATTTACATTCTACTTGTTACTCAAAGCATGGTCATTTTAGTATAAAATGTAAAAGGAAATACCATCTTGAAAAGGAAAAACCACCTTCAGGGACTTCCCTGGTGGTCTAGTGGCTAAGACTCCATGCTCCCAGTACAGGGGGCCCAGAGTTCAATCCCTGATCAGGGAACTAGATTGCACATGTTGCAACTAAGACTCGGTGCAGCCACATAAATAATAAAATTTCTAAAAAGAAAAGAAAACCACCCTTAGGCAAATATCATAAGAGTAACTGCAGGGGAAATTAGTGGGCAAAAGTGTAAGCAGAAATAGGATATTCACACATAAAGCCTTAAAAACCCTCAAGGTTTTTAATGACAAATTAATGACAAAGAATTACCCAAGGTACGCAAAGGGTGAATTAGGAGCCTTCCAGTGGACAACTTGGCAGAAGCCACTGCAACCAAAGACGGAGGTTAACTCACAGTAGTTCCCCTCAGCAGCCTGAATCTCCTGATAGAACCGGCTGAGAAGGCCCCATGGCTTCTGTGGTATTCTTGCCAAAAAATGCACCACCTCAATCTAAGTGTGACCAGAACATCAGTCAAGGCCAAACCGAGGGGCCTCCTCGGCGGCCACACTCACCTCTCCCGGTCGGTGAAGACGAAGCGCCGTAGCTTGAGGTCGCGGAGGACCAGCCCGTGCTGGTGGCAGTGCGCCAGGGCGGCAGCCATCTGGCGGAAGAGGGTGGCGGCCTCGGGCTCCGGGAGGCGACGCCGGCGGCGCACCAAGGTGTGCATGTCCCCGTGCGGCCGCGGGAAGAAGGCGTAGAGGTGCTGCGCGCCGGCCAGGACCTCCGCCGGCCGGGCCACGTGACCATGATGGGGCAGCCTCCAGTAGGGCTCCAGCACCGCCAGCCTCTCGCAGGCCGGGTACACCTGTGGGCAGAGCGTGGTATGAGCATGGGTGAGGACTCCAGGGGGCAGGCGGCAGGGGCCGGCCTTGCAGCAGGTCACAGCCGATCCTTTAGGCACTACTGTGGGCTGGGCCCTGTGCCCAGCGCTTCACTGCATGTCACTCAATACTGACCAAGCTGAGGGATGCGTGACCAGCAAGGAGCAGAGCTGGGATTTAAATCCCTGTTCTCCATCATCTGTGCTCTTAGCTACAAGCTCATGTGCTCTTAAACTTGAGATAATTCAAAAGGATACCAGGTAACCAGAACAAAAGTAACTAAAACAAGAGGAATCTGGAAGAGTAGAAGATACAGAAGTAACCTTCTGGTCGTCATCACCCATCATGGCTACCATTGTCTAGCATTCACTGCCCACCCACCCTTTCCTTCATCCCACAAGTAGGCATTGAATGCCCACCTGTGCCTGACATTGGGACTATAACTTGACTGACAGCCATGGTCCCTGCCTTCCTGGTGCCCACAGTCCAATACATGAGACAGTTAAACAGGCCAAAAAACTACTTACAAATTCTGATGAGCATTGCAAAGGAATGCTGGAACGAAGAATATTTTGACAGGAGACACCTATTTTAGAAAGTATAGTCCAGAAGGGACTCTGGGAAGTGACCTGCGTGATTGAGATGCCCAAGGAGTAAGCTTTCCAGGTGAGAGTCACAGGCAGTGCAAAGGTTCTGAGGTAGGAGAGAAACTGAGCTGCTCCAGAAACCCAGCCAAAGCTCAGTGTGGCTGGGATGCGAGGAGAGGTGGGGCCTGTGGCGAGAATGGCGAGGTTGTGGGGAAAGATGCTAGGGGCTTATGGACATTAGATGGAAGCCGTTCCATAGTCCTGAAAGGATGTTCAGAGGATGGTGACATGGAAGCCACATGGCTCATCACTGGCAGAGCAGCCTATGCACTTTGGTTTATCTGCCTTTAAACCTTTTGCTTGTCATTTTGTCTAGGACATATAGCCAATAAAAATAAATAAAGCATAAATTGAAGAAAGTAGGGAAAACCACTAGACCACTCAGGTATGACCTAAATCAAATCCCTTTTGATTATACAGTGGAAGTGAGAAATAGATTTAAGGGCCTAGATCTGATTGATAGAGTGCCTGATGAACTATGGAATGAGGTTCATGACATTGTACAGGAGACAGGGATCAAGACCATCCCCATGGAAAAGAAATGCAAAAAAGCAAAATGGCTGTCTGGGGAGGCCTTACAAATAGCTGTGAAAAGAAGAGAAGCAAAAAGCAAAGGAGAAAAGGAAAGATATAAACATCTGAATGCAGAGTTCCAAAGAATAGCAAGAAGAGATAAGAAAGCCTTCTTCAGCGATCAATGCAAAGAAATAGAGGAAAACAACAGAATGGGAAAGACTAGGGATCTCTTCAAGAAAATCAGAGATACCAAAGGAACATTTCATGCAAAGATGGGCTCGATAAAGGACAGAAATGGTATGGACCTAACAGAAGCAGAAGATAGTAAGAAGAGGTGGCAAGAATACACAGAAGAACTGTACAAAAAACATCTTCACAACCCAGATAATCACGATGGTGTGATCACTGACCTAGAGCCAGACATCCTGGAATGTGAAGTCAAGTGGGCCTTAGAAAGCATCACTACGAACAAAACTAGTGGAGGTGATGGAATTCCAGTTAAGCTATTCCAAATCCTGAAAGATGATGCTGTGAAAGTGCTGCACTCAATATGCCAGCAAATTTGGAAAACTCAGCAGTGGCCACAGGATTGGAAAAGGTCAGTTTTCATCCCAATCCCAAAGAAAGGCAATGCCAAAGAATGCTCAAACTACTGCACAATTGCACTCATCTCACACGCTAGTAAAGTCATGCTCAAAATTCTCCAAGCCAGGCTTCAGCAATATGTGAACCGTGAACTTCCTGATGTTCAAGCTGGTTTTAGAAAAGGCAGAGGAACCAGAGATCAAATTGCCAACATCTGCTGGATCATGGAAAAAGCAAGAGAGTTCCAGAAAAACATCTATTTCTGCTTTATTGACTATGCCAAAGCCTTTGACTGTGTGGATCACAATAAACTGTGGAAAATTCTGAAAGAGATGGGAATACCAGACCACCTGATCTGCCTCTTGAGAAATCTGTATGCAGGTCAGGAAGCAACAGTTAGAACTGGTCATGGTTCCAAATAGGAAAAGGAGTACGTCAAGGCTGTAAATGGTCACCCTGTTTATTTAACTTAGATGCAGAGTACATCATGAGAAATGCTGGACTGGAAGAAACACAAGCTGGAATCAAGATTGCCAGGAGAAATATCAATAACTTCAGATATGCAGATGACACCACTCTTATGGCAGAAAGTGAAGAGGAACTAAAAAGCCTCTTGATGAAAGTGAAAGTGGAGAGTGAAAAGGTTGGCTTAAAGCTCAACATTCAGAAAACGAAGATCATGGCATCTGGTCCCATCACTTCATGGGAAATAGATGGAGAAACAGTGGAAACAGTGTCAGACTTTATTTTTCTGGGCTCCAAAATCACTGCAGATGGTGACTGCAGCCATGAAATTAAAAGACGCTTACTACTTGGAAGGAAAGTTATGACCAACCTAGATAGCATATTCAAAAGCAGAGACATTAATTTGCCAACAAAGGTTCGCCTAGTCAAGGCTATGGTCTTTCCTGTGGTCATGTATGGATGTGAGAGTTGGACTGTGAAGGCTGAGCGCCGAAGAATTGATGTTTTTGAACTGTGGTGTTGGAGAAGACTCTTGAGAGTCCCTTGGACTGTAAGGCGATCCAACCAGTCCATTCTGAAGGAGATCAGCCCTGGGATTTCTTTGGAAGGAATGATGCTAAAGCTGAAACTCCAGTACTTTGGCCACCTCATGCAAAGAGTTGACTCATTGGAGAATGCTCTGATGCTGGGAGGGATTGGGGGCAGGAGGAGAAGGGGACGACAGAGGATGAGATGGCTGGATGGCATCACTGACTCGATGGATGTGAGTCTCAGTGACCTCCGGGAGTTGGTGAAGTCCACCTAAAATCACCTGCACCTTCTCCCCTCCCCTCTCCCCTTTCTCCTAGCTCCTATTTTTCTCCATAGCAGTTAAGATCACCTGATTTATATGTTACTCATTCACCTGCACCATGAACTGTGGTGGCACAGCTTGGCCCACTTTTTAGCCATATGTGGTGCATATCGCATGATGCACGGAGTATACAAGTGCTCACTGAGAGTTTGTTGAATTAATGAATAAGGCAATAGTCTAGAAAGACAGGATGTTGATCTTTCTTCATGCCCACCAGAAAAGCCTAGGCAATGTGGAAACAACAGGTCAGCTCCCACAGTTCACGCTGGGTGTAAGGACAGGCACTCCCAGTAGATGCCCCTAAATGTTCCTGAATATCTGGGGTCATGTGAAAGCTTCTGACTCCAGCTTGCCATGGTCATTCCTTTCAGTATGGACTTCCCTCCCTAGGGGGACCAGAAAAAACCTGTGATGCTACAGGAAGGGGACCCAGAGTTCATGGGTTCCCTAGAACACCTGGGGTAGACCTAGGAACCTGCATCAAGCGGCCGGAGCTCAGGTAAAGCTGATGTCTGATGTCCAGATGTGGCCCCGCCCACTGCCCCCCCATGAGCAGGAACTGGAGCCACTGCTGCTGCTTCCCCTCATCCCCCGGCCAACTGGATGGAGGCGGCAATCCCCCTGCCTCTCTGTGCCTTCCCAAGGGGACCCAGCTCCCTTCTACCCCTCCCTGTGTACCCGGGTCTCCCCTATCCTCCTTACCTCTGCCCACCAGAGCAAACCTGCCCTGCTTGTATCTGAACCACCTGTCCTAGCATGGGGTCCAAGGCTCTGGGTTGAACCTGCCTTGGCCCAATTTCAGCTCTGACACCTCCTGGCTTTGTGAGGTGGCAAGTAACCCCAGGGCTTCCTGGGTGGCTCAGACAGTAAAGAACCTGCCTGCAATGCAGGGGACCTAGGTTTGATCCATGGGTTGGGAAGATCCCCTGTAAGAGGGAATGGCTACCCGCTCCAGTATTCTTGCCTGGAGAATTCCATGGACAGAGGAGCCTGGTGAGTTAGAGTCCAAGAGGTCGCAAAAAGTCAGACAGAACTGACTGACTAACACTTTCTCTTTTGAGTAACCACAGCTTTCTGAGCCTCAGAACCTATCCTCTCTCTATAGAATGGGCCCAATAATAGTAACTACCTCATAGACTGTGTGAATATTAGAGAGGATGCAGACTGCATGATCAATATAGTACCTTGTGCACAGTAAATACCTACGATTATGCTTTCTCAGGGCCTTCCCTGGTGGCTCAGTGGTAAAGAATCTGCCTGCCAGTACAGGAGATGCAGGTTTGATCCCTGGGTTGGGAAGATACCCTGGAGAAGGAAATGGCAACCCACTCCAGTATTCTTTCTTAGGAAATCCCACGGACAGAGGAGACTGGCAGGCTACAGTCCATGGGGTTACAAAAGAATCGGACATGACTTAGCAACTAAAACAATAGCAACAAATGCTTTCTCATCTCTGTCCTTGTGGGCTGAGACCTGGCAGTGTCCTGTAGGGGTCACGTGGCTCTGCCTATTGCCTGAATTCTGTCAAGAACCTTGATTTCTGTCAGGAGCCCTGGACCTTATCCTAGGATCCAGGTCTGATGCCATGTGGCTTCATGCATGGCCCTTCTCTCTTGACCTCAGTTTTCCCATCTATAAAATGGTCACGAGTAGGCCCAATGACCTCCAAGGTCCCAGGAGTTCTAATGTCTACCATATCTCATCCTTCCCTGGCGCAAATAACTTCAGTGGCTCCCCACAGCCTAGCGGGACTTCTTCCTAATGCTTTCACAATCCGCAGCTGCTAGCTCTCGTCTGTCAGCCCTGTCTGCATCCCTTTCCCACTCTGGCCATAATGAAGTCCTTTTCATGCTCTGAAGTGTCGTGTTCGCTCCTCTTGGCCTCTGACAGCTATTTCCCCTTCCTGGAACACCTTTCTCCCACTTCTCCCTGGCTGACTCCTCCTCAGCCTTTTCTGACTCTGCTTTCTAATATACTAGAGGTTCCTCTTTGCACTCCTGGCCCCTAATCCTCACCCCAGCAACATTTATCACACTATACAGCCTAAGCTCTGTATTCCCCCAGGGCTGGGACCATCTGGTTTACCTTTCTGGTTTCAGCTTGGCCTGGGTATTCACTGGCTGCTTCCCCAGTAAACAGAGAACTAAATTAATATAAGGGGCCCTCAGCCCTGGCAATTCTTTGGAGCCAAAGCCTTTTCCCAGCCCTCATGATGTTCATGGAGTTGGCCTCTGGGACATGTACCTTGCAGATATACTCCGTGCCTGTGGGGCAGTGCAGGGCACGATAGGTCCGGCTCCCCTCCTCGGGCTCCAGGAGAACATAGGGTCCAAGCCTGGAGGGAGTGGTCACATCGGGAGCATGAACAGGAGCAGGTGGTGGGTTCAAGGTCAGTGGGCAGGAGGGTAGCCTGGGCTGGGGCCTGCTTCGAGCTTGTTTCCGGCTGGGACACTCAGTGTCTAGGTCATCATCCAGCTCCAACCGCTTCTTTCTGGAGGGGGCATTTGCTGGAACAGCCAGGGGGCTTGCTCGCATCTAGAAAGAAGGGGAGAAAGGCACTGAAGTCAGGCTACTTGGCGGTTCCTCTCTTCCTCTGCTGGTGGGAGGTTACATTGGCACAGCCTTTATGAAGGGTGACTTGGCAGTGTGCGTTAAATGAACAAAAGCATATACCCTTGACTGGGTGTCCCACCTTTGAGAATTTATCTTCCAAATAAAATGCTCACCAAAAATATTAAATACGTGAAAGGCTGCTCATCAGTGACTTGTGTCTAACAGAAAAAAGTAGGAAACTCTCTCACATGTCGAGCATTTGGAGGTTGGTCAAACCATCATGATACAGCCACATAGTGGAATACTATACAGCTCTAAAAGATGATCAAGAACTCTCTACATACTGATGCAATGGTACAAGTACAAAGTTATTCCTACAGCCCATATGATAGAATCAATTAAACATCCATTGTTAGGACTGGTTAAATACATTATATTTCACCATATGTAAAATAGTTGTAGCCATTTAAGAGATTGAGGAAATCCTTTATGTGCTAATTGGAAAAATCTCCAGAGTGAACTGTAAAGTGAAAAAAAAAAGTACAGAGGAGAGATGGACTTGATTGGTGAGAAGAGGAAGAAAGACTTTGTACTGTATCTGTTGAGTGCTGTAGCACGGGCAGTTATTACCTCTGAAAGGGAAGGAGGAATGGGAGGAGGGAGAGGAGGAGAATGGATGATGAAGGATGATGCATGAATGATGTATATACTGAATGTACATATGAATGGACGTTTCTGGAATGACTAAATATATTGTCAAGTGAACAGAGCTAGCTGCTGAAAAATATACATGAAATGATCTCATTTATTTAAAAAAACCCACAAGTGTATAATATGATATGTGTGAAAGTGTTAGCTCAGTCGTGTCTGACTCTTTGTGACTCCATGGATTGTAGCTCTCCAGGCTCCTCTGTCCATGGAATTCTCCAGGCAATAATACTGGAGTGGATGGCCATTCCCTTCTCCAGGGGATCTTCCTAACCCAGGGTTGAATCTGGGTTTCCTGCATTGTACACAGGTTCTTTACCATCTGAGCCATCAGAGAAGCCCTATTTGTATACACAGGTGGGTAAATGCACAGGAAAAGGTCTAGAAGAACCCAGGCTAAATTGGCCACAGCAGCTTATGGCCTTCTGGGAGACTCCAGGAGTGGAAGGGATTTAGTAGAGAGGCAAGGGAATGTTCAATTTCAGTATTTTAAAATAAAGATTCTACATTTATTTAGTGCTTGGGTACTTCAAAAACAGATGGAGTTTATTTCTTTTCTCAAATGTGAACTTCGTCTGCAATCAACTGATGGCCCAAGAACTACCAGAATCATAAGATCTACGTGTGGAGTTAGTCCACCAGCCAGCTCAGTTTTTCCATCAGGTGAGAATGAGGCAGGGAGGCAAGGTGGCTGGAAGCCCCAGGATTCACTTACTCAACTGCAGAGGAAGCACCTCCCCCCGACCCGCCCCCACACAGCTCTGTCACCGTGTGCCAGTGTGGTGCATAGAGGAGGGCAATGGCATGTTGGGGCAGAAGGGTTCTTTCCAGGACCCATGTGCCCACCCATCCAGGCTCCAGGGGAGGAACAAGGAGCCCAGTATGAGGTGTTAGAGGACAATGGACTGCAGCCAGGTAAAGACCTTCCCAACAGTCCCAGGCAGGATTAGAGGGAACATTGCTCAGAGACAGTTCTCAGGCTGATGCCCACCTCTCCAGTCTGGCTGCTCTCAAATGCATGGGCTGCCTTGGGAGGGAGGGAGCCACCATCTTGAATGAAAAGGCATAATCCCGTTTTGGTGAGAATGCAGTAGTGGGTGGCTGTCATCAGATATTCCCTGGATCTCATCCTGTCTCTGACCCTTCCTGGCTGGGTAGCCCTAGGCAAGTTTTTCAGACTTTCTGTGCCTCATCTGTAAAGTGGAAACAGGATGCAAAGTCCATAAGATTTTGTGATGATGAAATGAAAATACAAATAAATTAACACGGCCCTGTTGCATGGTAGGGGTCAGGAAATGGTCACTACCATTGGCTCATTACTATTATTATTCACAGCTGAAGATGCTGAAGTGCTACCTTTGGGAGTCTCAGAAACTTCCCCAGGGATGAGGCTAGGATAACACTCTTTACTGCACTGGTTCTTCCAAGAGTAAAGCAAGATGATCCCTAGGTGTGTAGATGTTTGTGTCCTGCAAAGCGAGACTCCCTGGAGTGACTCTCCCATGGCTACATCAGTATCCCAGGCTGCTCTGGCCTTATCCAGGGCTCAGAGTCTGGTCCTGCTTGGGATGCGCTCCACTGGACAGATGGGGTAACTGAGTTTATAGATGAATACAAGAATTTGCAGGCCACAGGGCAAGATTAGAATCTCTGCAGTAGGATGCAGGCAGCGCCTAGTTTCTACCTCTTGCTGGTCCCTGACCCTCCCAGGGGAATAGGGTGGGTCACACCAAACACGCATATTCACATAACCCAGGGCAGACAGGTTTACACGCGCCCCTCCCAAACACATTCGTCCAAACCGGCCCGCCATGGCACACGGGCAGGGCAGAGAGGGGCATCCCTGTCCTTAAGTGACACACCCCTGGCCCTCCACCGGCAAGGGTGCAAGCACACGCACTGAGAGCTCTCCCACCTATACTCACGACTGTAGGACGGATACCAACAAGGTCACACGCTCAGTCTGTATCCCCCACCCCCACTCCAAGCTCCGACCGAGAAGGCAGTGGGCGGACTCGCCGCACCCTCAGCAGCTGGGCTCCTCCCTTGGGAGCGGAAGCGGCGGGGCGGCAGGAGTACCGCTCGGTCCCCGCCCGCGACCCCCCGCAGAAGGTTGAGCGGAAACCGAGGGGCTGCTAGAGGACTGCGAGGGGACCGGCAAAGGGAAGGAGGCTGGGCCTTGGCGCTGAGATAAGCGGCCTTGCCCGCACACCCCAGAATCAACAGGTACAACACACACCATTGGCAGAAACAAAATACGCGCGCATCCTACAGCTGGCGAACTGGTGGTCATCAGACTCAGCACATCTGTGCGCGCGCACAGCGTCCAGGCCGCCCTTGACCCCGCACCCGCCCGCCCACAGGCACGCCAGTGCGTCCCGGCACGGCCAGTACCTGCCGCCCAGTGCCCAGGCCTCCGCACGGTCCTCGGACACACGGCCCCACCCGGAACCCACCGGCCCACACGGACCCCAGCAAATCCTCACGAACACATCTCACAGGTACTCGGGGCCACCCGACTCCCAGGGACCCCACAGACCTCCTTGCACCCAACCACGGACCTCCCCGCACCCAACCACACACCTCTCCTGCCCGCCCCACACTCAGACAAACTCGGAGCGCACACCCTCCTCCCGGAGACACGCCTCCCCGCACCGCGGTGATCCACCGTTCCGCAGCCCGATCGGCCACACTCGGCGACCCCGCGCCCTGCGAAGCCGCGTCACCTGGACCCAGCGGGAACACTCAGCCAGCGTCGCTCCCCGGACGGCGGGCTTCCTTAAAAGTTGTGTGTGTCTGTGTGTGTGTGTGTCACTCGCAGCAACTTCAGCCGCCCCGCCTGCCCGCCCCTCCCGCCCCCACCAAGTACCTTGCCCTAGCACGAGGCGGGGTCCTGGCGCAGAAAGAGCTCAGGGTCGCCTGGCACCCCTCGGTGGCCCGCGCTGCTCCGCCGCCGCCGAGCTCGGCTCCGGGTGCGGCTCTGGCCTCGGTCCCCAGCAGGCGGACGTGTGCGGAGCCGCCGCCGCTTCCGCTGCGAGTGTCTCTGGAGCCGGGAGAGCAGGGCTCCAGCTCCGGCCCGGGTGATGTAAACCTGAGTTAATCAGCCACCGCCTGATGCCCTCAGGCCGGGGATTGCACCATCCCCCGCTGAGCCCCGCCCTCCCGCCCGTCACCTCCAAGCGCGCCCCGCCCCTCCTATGCGAACAGCTAGCTGTCCCGGAACCCCTCCGCTTGGCCCTCTAGGGGTGTTTTGCCTTCACCCCCCGACCCCTCCCGCTCAGCTGTCGAAGACTGAAAGCGACGCCAGAGGCTGGCTCTCCCCACCTTAGAGATAGAGAAAGCATTTTGCTTTTCTGAGTCTCAGTTTTCCCATCTGTGAAATGGAAGGAAGAACACCCTTTCTCAGGATGGGTGGAGGAGAAAAAAAGCAGACCCTAAACACCCTTTCTCAGGATGGGTGGAGGAGAAAAAAAGCAAACCCTAACAGTTCCCTGGGTACTCCCCTGGTAATAAAGCACTTTCCCACCAGTGCTTTACTGAATGTTTAGGAGAACCCCGGGCCGGCAGAAAGCTCCATTCAACCCATTCTACTAAGGGGCAGCCTGAGGCCCAGCTATGAGAAAACAACCCCGGAGCTTTGCAAAGACCACAGACCCCTAAGGGCTGACTCCAGGCTCAACAGACCATTGTGGTGCCTTTTAGAGGCCTGGGGTCCAGTGGGCTTCACAGCACTCACTTGATGCAGGTAGTGTAGCCTGGAAGTTAAGAGGAAGTACCCTGGAATTTGATGTTTTCAAACTGTGGTGTTGGAGAAGACTTTTGAGAGTCCCTTGGACTGCAAAGAGATCAAACCAGTCCCTTCTAAAGGAAATCAACCCTGAATATTCATTGGAAGGTCAGATGCTGAAGCTCCAATACTTTGGCCACCTGGTGTGAAGAGCCAACTCGTTGGAAAAGACCCTGATGCTGGGAAAGATTGAGGACAGGAGGAGAAGGGGACGAGAGAGGATGAGGTGGTTGGATGGCATCACCAATTCAATGGACATGAGTTTGAGCAAACTCCGGGAGATGGTGAAGGACAGGGAAGCCTGGCATACTGCCGTCCATGGGGTCGTAAAGAGTAGGATACAACTGAGCGACTGAACAACAACAACAAAACCCTGGAACCAGTCTGCATAAGTGTGCCCAGACTCTAACTCTGCCAAACTCTCTGTGCTACATCAGGAAATGGATTAAATAAGTTAACACATGTCAAATGCTTTGAACTCTGTGGCACATAGTACTGCTGCTGCTGTTCAGTTGCTAAGTCGTGTCTGACTCTTTTGCTATCCCAAGAACTGTAGCCTACCAGGCTCCTCTGTCCATGGGATTTCCCTGGCCAAGAATACTGGAATGGGTTGCCAGTTTCTTCTCCACGGCATCTTCCCGACCCAGGGATCAAACCTGTGTCTCCTGCATCGCAGGAGGATTCTTTACCACCGAATGGTAGAAGCTCAGTAAACAGAGTGGGAGACAGTAGAGGCTTAGAGAGGAATGGTATCTATAATAATAGGACTTGCACCCCAGTCTGGGAAGCCCCGGTGCCACTTGCTGTTTGGTGAAGCATCCCTATGCACCCCCAGAGAGTCCAGTCCCCTTAAGGCCATGATGGTTGAATTCACCAATGTCAAAAAAAAAAAAATAACTCCTTCAGGCAGAGGTTAATGGGAGGCAGGTGGAGTCACCTTTGTTTCCCTGGTTACAGACCTCCAGGGACCAGCTCACTTGTGTCTCAGAGTCTTCAGGGCACAGCAGGGGACGGTTCTCAGATCTCTTTTAACCCTGCTGCTGCTGCTGCAGCTAAGTCGCTTCAGTCGTGTCCGACTCTGTGCGACCCCATAGATGGCAGCCCACCAGGCTCCCCCATCCCTGGGATTCTCCAGGCAAGAACACTGGAGTGGGTTGCCATTTCCTTCTCCAATGCATGAAAGTGAAAAGTGAAAGTGAAGTCGCTCAGTCGTGTCCTACTCTTAGCGACCCCGTGGACTGCAGCCTACCAGGCTCCTCCGTCCATGGGATTTTCCAGGCAAGAGTACTGAAGTGGGTTGCCATTGCCTTCTCCATTTAACCCTGGAGACTCCCAAACCTGGGAGGAATGAATGAACTCATTTTCTACAAGAGGACCTAGACTCCTATGGACACACCCACAGCTCTAGAGGGCAAGGAAAGATTGCATATTGTTTTCCCAGCACCTCTCTGAAACCAAACTGTGGCTGGGTTTGCTTATACAGTCCTAACTTTCTTTCATGCTGTGTCAGACCCTGATCCAAGTGCTGGGAACTCAGCAGTGACAAGACCAACTCATCCCTGCTGTCACTGATCTTATAAATCAGTGCAGGAGACAGACATCTCTCAGGAAAATAAAATCAATAAACCAGGATCATTTAAAATAGATTATGCATCATATGTTTTCTTAAATAAATAGCATAGATTTATTCTCTATCAGATAAGACTGAGAGGTGGCTATTTTTAGTAAGACTTATCAGGAAGGTGATATTTAAACTAAGATCTTAAAAAGGAAGGGGGAGTGGAAACATGTGAGAAGAGACAGAGGAAAAAGTATGTGCAATGGCCCTGGGGCACTTACGGAACTGTGAAATGGGCAATGTCACTTCTAGTCTATAGATGAGTCAAGACCACCCAGCTTAGTATAAGAGGCAGATTTGAGATTTGAATCTGGGGCAACTGACTCCAGTGCCCACAATGTCCAGGGACATTTCACAATCTTTGCAACCTGGCAGCCTCCTCTAACAGTTGTGGTATGGTCACTGGAATTGTACCTTGGGCATGGACCCCAGGTCTGGGGACCTACAGTTAGGGGTATCACATTCCAATTCTCTAGACCAGGACTTTTCAATAGAACACAGCGTGAACCGAATATGTAGTTTCAAATTTTCAATTATGCATTAAAGAATAAAAAGAAGCAGGTGAAAATAATTTTAATAATATAGTCTATTTGATCCTGTGTGTGTGTGTGTGTGTGTGTGTGTGTGTGTGTGTGAGCTTATGATCATTTCAACAGATGGTAAAAAATTGTTAACGAGATAACAATTTTTTTTTTTTAAAAAATTTTTTTAGTAATGTCTTTAGAAATTTTTTAGTAATGTCTTAGAAATTTTAGTAATGTCTTTAGAAATTTTTTTCATAGTAATGTGTTCAAAATCTGGTATAGTACTTCCCTGATGGCTCAGTTCATCAGGCACTCTATCTATCAGATCTAGGCCCTTAAATCTATTTCTCACTTCCACTGTATAATCATAAGGGATGTGATTTAGGTCATACCTGAATGGTCTAGTGGTTTTCCCTACTTTCTTCAATTTCAGTCTGAATTTGGCAATAAGGAGTTCATGGTCTGAGCCACAGTCAGCTCCTGGTCTTGTTTTGCTGATTGTATAGAGCTTCTCCATCTTTGGCTACAAAGAATATAATCGATCTGATTTCGGTGTTGACCATCTGGTGATGTCCATGTATAGAGTCTTCTCTTGTGTTGTTGGAAGAGGGTATTTGCTATGACCAATGCATTTTCTTGGCAAAACTCTGTTAGTCTTTGCCCTGCTTCATTCCATATTCCAAGGCCAAATTTGCCTGTTACTCCAGGTGTTTCTTGACTTCCTACTTTTGCATTCCAGTCCCCTATAATGAAAAGGACATCGTTTTTGGGTGTTAGTTCTAAAAGGTCTTGTAGGTCTTCATAGAACCGTTCAACTTCAGCTTCTTCAGCGTTCCTAGTTGGGGCATAGACTTGAATTACTGTGATATTGAATGGTTTGCCTTGGAAACGAACAGAGATCATTCTGTCGTTTTTGAGATTGCATCCAAGTACTGCATTTCAGACTCTTTTGTTGACCATGATGGCCACTCCATTTCTTCTTAGGGATTCCTGACCGCAGTAATAGATATAATGGTCATCTGAGTTAAATTCACCCATTCCAGTCCATTTTAGTTCACAGAATGGGAAAGACTAGGGATCTCTTCAAGAAAATCAGAGATACCAAAGGAACATTTCATGCAAAAATGGGCTCGATAAAGGACAGAAATGGTATGGACCTAACAGAAGCAGAAGATATTAAGAAGAGGTGGCAAGAATACACAGAAGAACTGTACAAAAAAGAGCTTCACGACCCAGATAATCATGATGGTGTGATCACTGACCTAGAGCCAGACATCCTGGAATGTGAAGTCAAGTGGGCCTTAGAAAGCATCACTAGGAACACAGCTAGTGGAGGTGATGGAATTCCAGTTGAGCTATTCCAAATCCTGAAAGATGATGCTGTGAAAGTGCTGCACTCAATATGCCAGCAAATTTGGAAAACTCAGCAGTGGCCACAAGATTGGAAAAGGTCAGTTTTCATCCCAATCCCAAAGAAAGGCAATGCCAAAGAATGCTCAAACTACTGCACAGTTGCACTCATCTCACACGCTAGTAAAGTCATGCTCAAAATTCTCCAAGCCAGGCTTCAGCAATATGTGAACCGTGAACTTCCTGATGTTCAAGCTGGTTTTAGAAAAGGCAGAGGAACGAGAGATCAAATTGCCAACATCCGCTGGATCATGAAAAAAGCAAGAGAGTTCCAGAAAAACATCTATTTCTGCTTTATTGACTATGGCAAAGCCTTTGACTGTGTAGATCACAATAAACTGTGGAAAATTCTGAAAGAGATGGGAATACCAGACCACCTGATCTGCCTCTTGAGAAATCTGTATGCAGGTCAGGAAGCAACAGTTAGAACTGGTCATGAAACAACAGACTGGTTCCAAATAGGAAAAGGAGTACGTCAAGGCTGCATATTGTCACCATGTTTGTTTAACTTATATGCAGAGTACATCATGAGAAATGCTGGACTGGAAGAAACACAAGTTGGAATCAAGATTGCTGGGAGAAATATCAATAACCTCAGATATGCGGATGACACCACCCTTATGGCAGAAAGTGAAGAGGAACTAAAAAGCCTCTTGATGAAAGTGAAAGTGGAGAGTGAAAAGTTGGCTTAAAGCTCAACATTCAGAAAACGAAGATCATGGCATCTGGTCCCATCACTACATGGGAAATAGATGGAAAAACAGTGGAAACAGTGTCAGACTTTATTTTTCTGGGCTCCAAAATCACTGCAGATGGTGACTGCAGCCATGAAATTAAAAGACGCTTACTCCTTGGAAGGAAAGTTATGACCAACCTAGATAGCATATTTAAAAGCAGAGACATCACTTTGCCAACAAAGGTTCGTCTAGTCAAAGCTATGGTCTTGCCTGTGGTCATGTATGGATGTGAGAGTTGGACTGTGAAGAAGGCTGAGCACCGAAGAATTGATGCTTTTGAACTGTGGTGTTGGAGAAGACTCTTGAGAGTCCCTTGGACTGCAAGGAGATCCAACCAGTCCATTCTGATGGAGATCAACCCTGGGATTTCTTTGGAAGGAATGATGCTAAAGCTGAAACTCCAGTATTTTGGCCACCTCATGCGAAGAGTTGACTCATTGGAGAAGACTCTGATGCTGGGAGGGATTGGGGGCAGGAGGAGGAGGGGACGACAGAGGATGAGATGGCTGGATGGCATCACTGACTCGATGAATATGAGTCTGAGTGACCTCCGGAAGTTGGTGATGGACAGGGAGGCCTGGCATACTGCAGTTCATGGGGTCGCAAAGAGTCGGACACGACTGAGCGACTGATCTGATCTGATGGCTCAGTGGTAAAGAATCCATCTGCCAATGCAAGGGACACGGGTTCGATCCCTGGTGTGGGACGATTCAACATGCCAAGGAGCAACTAAGCCCATACATCACAACTACAAGCCTAGAGCCTTGTAGTCTAAGCAAGCCTAGAGCCAGTGCTCCGCAGCAAAGGAAACCATAGCAGTGAGAAGTCGGTGCTCTGCGATGAAGAGTAGCCCCGCGCTCTCGGCGACCAGAGAAAGCCCGCGTACAGCAGCAAAGACCCAGCACACCCAAAAATAAATAAATATAAAAAATCTGGCATATATTTTACACTTAGTTTGGCTACAAATCAACATGGAAGCTAAACTGTCAGTGACTAAAGTAAAATTGTCAGTGGTTATAGTAAGTTAAAGTATCAAAACAATTAAGTTGTGTTTAATGGAGAAACTGTTTCACTTGTTTTAAAATTAAGATTCAAAAAAATGAAAAGTTCAGTTCCTCTATCACCCTGTGCATGTGTGCATGCTCAATCACTAAGTCGTGTCTGACTCTTTGCGACCCCATGGACTGTAGCCCTCCAGGTTCCTCTGTCCATGGAATTGTCCCGGCAAGAATACTGGAGGGGGTTGCTATTTCCTCCTCCAGGGGATCTTCCTGACCCAGGGATTGAACCTGTGTCTCCTATGGGTCCTGCATTAGTAGGTGGATTCTTTACCCATGGAGCTACCTACCTAGGAAGCCTGTCAGTTACCCTAGCCACATTAAATGGTCAATAGTTACCTGCAGCAAATGCTGTCATACTGAGACTGAGAATCCTTGGCTCAGAATCCAAGGAGTATAGCAAAATGTGAAGAGCCTGTTGAGTCTACAACAAAGATGCCAAATAATCTTGAGCCTCAGTTTCTGCATCTATAACATGAAATTAATTATACCTTCCTTGCACCGTAGTCCTGAGGATTAAATGCACTGAAGTATTCTTATGTTCATAGTCAAACCACATTTTCTGGGTTCAAATCTCACCACTCCTGAGTAGGGAGACTTGGGGTAAGCTACTTAAACTCTCTATGTCTCAGTTTCCTCATCTGTAAAGAGGAGATAATAATAGTACCTAATTCATTATTTTGTCAGGCTTCCCTGGTGGTTCAGACAGCAATACAGGAGACCCGGGTTCAATCCCTGGGTGGGTAAGATCCCCTGAAGAAGGGAATGGCAACCCACTCCAGTATTCCTGCCTGGAGAATTCCATGGACAGAAAAACCTGGCGGGGCTACGGTCCATGGGGTCACAAAGAACCAGACACAACTGAATGACTAACATATGAATATTGGTTTGTTGTGAAGATTAAAAGACAGTGTTTGTGAAGTGCCTGGAATATAAATCTGATATAAGCATTTGTTTAAAAGTGAGAAAATAAATGGTAACCAACACTCCCTCCTCAAATTAAATGCAAAAAATGTGCACTTTTCTGAAAAGAGAGTTTGGCTTTCATGAATTTCCTTCTCTCCAGGCTCAGAACATCCCTCTACTTAGATGCCTGAGCCAAGCAGGTTGCATTTCTGTTTGCTGTAGTTCTGAGGATGCTTGGCGCCTCCAGGAGGAACTCAGAGGGAGAAAGGGAGGAGGGGTCGTGAATGGCTGTCATAGCAGCCACTCCTGCTTCCTTCCTCTGCACCCAGACATCCCTGGTTTCTGCTCTAAGCCTGAAATTCCACCAATGATGTCCTTCAAACGTTCCTCTTTAGGTTTTTCCCCCACAGAAGTGAAGTGATACCTTAAGAAGAGTTCTGGTTGCATTCCAGGTCTGGCTGAAGTCACTTGCCCTGTGAGATGGTGGGCAAGTCACCTCCTCTCCTTCTTGGGTGCCTTAACTTTCTCATGTGTAAAATAGGAAGAGAGTTGGATTAGGTCAGGGTTTTCCCCAATATGTTATACACATACGATGCCAGGAGGTTTTAGGGTCTCAAGACTCTATTAAATAACATTGAATCATATTGTGATACACGTATTTCCTTCTGATTTTCTTCTAGTTCCTGCAACTACTGGGGAAGAAAGTCTCATTTAACAGCATCTGTCTTTTTAACACCTCACTGGCAAGGAAGGGAGAGCAGAGCTCAGTTCAGAACCTTCAGCAAGAAATGAGATTTGGCTGGGATTTAAGAATTTTGTTTTGCTTTCCTCATTATACAGTTACTTCCTCTTTATGGCAAATGATAGCAGTTTTCCAGTTGAGGTCAGTGACTGAAATTTTCCCTTTTACATAACTTTACCTACGGTTTTTTGTTTTTTTTTTTAAATGAGCTGACTGAAAGAAAAACACTATGAAACTAATAATACAGACAGGTAAATGGATTTGGGCCAATCAACTTGGGGGAAATTGTGGATTATTCAAGAGTTACAACTCGGTGCCTGAGCTCCTTGGGGAGCATTTATTAGGAGACTGGGCACCTCCCCCTTCTCTAGGGATTCCCAGGGGCATGGCAGAAATCCCTCAGCATCAGGATCTGGCTCATGCTGGGCACCAGGAAAGGCAGGAAAACCAGCTCTTGGGCACAGCACCAGCCTAGTGGGGGCCCTGTGGTGACCATGGCTGTGCTGGGTGATCCATCTCTACCCCATGGGCCTGGGTTTTCTTCACAAGGAATGTGATTCTTGTGCCCATGGATCCAACATGGCCCTGTGTGGGTGCCTCCCTTACATCTCTGCCTCCACAAACTTCTCCACCAGGTTGCTATTTTCATCCCTGGAGGTAGGTGAGGAAACCGGGGCTCAGAGAGGTGACATCACTGGCCTGAGGGAGGGGCTAGACAGTGGGATTTGGAGCCAGACTGTCTTTGGATGCACAGCCTCCTTGGCCAGTCCCAGCTGGATGACACTGAGCAAGTCACTTAACTACTCCGAGACCCAGAGTTCTCATCTATAAATCGAACTGAGGATAGATTCCTCCTGGTAGGGTTACTGGACTGCATACCATTATGGAGAGCTATTATTGGATTAAATGGAGTTATGAGTGACTTCATTCAGGTAAAGAGCTTAGAAGAGTTCCTGGCACATGGTAAGCACGTGATGATATGTGATTAATATTATTTCCATGGGGCCCAGGCTGCTAACCTTGCCCTCAAACAGACAACCCTTGAGAGCTGAGCGTCCCCCTGTGGCATGCTTGAGCTGTGCCTTCCATCTACTTTCTCATGGAATCCTGACCACAATCCTGTGGGCTAAAAGTAAATTTATACCCATATTATAAGTGAGAAAACCAAGTATCAGAGAGAGGAAGTAACCCACCCAGGTTCACACAGTAAAGCAGGAGTGTTGAACCCAGATTTGTATGGCTCCAAAGCTCCTGTCTTTGGAAAAGCTCTGTTTTTTCCAGTAGTCATGTTGGACCATAAAGAAGGCTGAGCATCGAGGAATTGATGCTTTTGAACTGTGGTGTTGGAGAAGACTCTTGAGAGTCCCTTAGACTGCAAGGAGATCAAACCGGTCAATCTTAAAGGAAATCAGTCCTAATATTCATTGGAAGGACTGATGCTAAAGCTGAAGCTCCAATACTTTGGCTGATGGGAAGAGCTGACTCATTAGAAAAGACCCTGATGCTGGGAAAGATTGAAAGCAGGAGGAGAAGGGGATGACAGAGGACGAGATGGTTGGATGACATCACCAATTCCATGGACATGAATTTGAGCAAGCTCCGAGAGATGGTGAAGGGCAGGGAAGCCTGGCCTGCCACAGTCCATGATGGGGTCACAAAGAGTAGAACACGACTGAGCAACTGAACAACACAAAGCTCACGTCGGTCCACCAATTCAGGAGTCTCAAGAAAGAGAGAAAGTTCCCCGGGAAGTCCCACGCCCTCTTCAAGTGAACGGAGTCCTGATCCCCATCTGTGGTGGGTGGAGCCGGAAACCCAGGAGAAAAGCTCGTTTCTGGTTCTGACCTTGCCTGGGACAGTTGGTGACCTTGTTTGGCTCAGGGTTCAGCCATAATTACGGCTCTGTGTGTGTTGGGGTGGCGCTCTCTGGACTTCCGGAGATCCCCACTCCTACCTTTACCTTCCCGCTGCGGGTGGAGGAAGCCCAGGCTCCGCCCCATCGCTATTCTGGAGTCCTGCCCCGCTGAGTTGCTGACTCATCTGATCCCTGCCCTGCCTTCCTTCTGACCTGCCTCCTGCCTGTCCTGAAGCCACCAGGGTCAGGGAAGGAAAGGGATTATGAGTGTTCAATCCAGGCCACTGCCTGGCCTTCCCTTTCTGAGAAAAGCTTTCAGGGTGTGGGGTGGAGAGTGCTGAGGTGTTCAGCCAGCAGCCAGTTGCATCAGGAAAGCCTTGCGCAAGGCACCCTCCTGGGTCAGGCACAGAGCCCTGTCCCACAGCTCTACCCTCACCCCATGTTACCCCTACCCCATACCCTGGGGTAACAGAGTAGGGATGGTTAGGTATTGTTGGGGACACTGAGCCAGGCTTGGACCCTGGGGCATGACCTAGCCCGGGCCAGAGATGGAGGGCAGGGTTGGGGCTCATGCTGCTCACCTGTCCTGGGTGGGGGGTTGCAGGGGGGACAGAACCTTAGACTAGAAGAAGCTTCTCAACCAGTCCAGGCCAACTCACCCATTCAGCCCCTCCCTGGAGAAAGAGAAGACTAGTCTGGTGCCCTGGACTGAGCCCTGGGCATAGACCAAGCCTTATTCCCTGACTGTGGACTCTGGCTAAATCTTGACCTAAACCTTCAGATGTGGCCTAAGCCCTGATCACTGTTCCCAGCCACGGCTAGATCCTGACTCTGGTCCCAGGCTGAGTGCTGAAAGTAGATGGGGCACCCACTTTCTCCCATCTTGACCCCTGACTTAAATTCCAACGCCAGCTCCTGACAGAGAGACAGTCCTGCAGATAGACTTAGCTCTAATCCATTACCTTTGACCCCAGTCTCAGCTAAGCCCCAACTTTTACCTCAGGCCAGAGAATCAGGACCTGTGCTCAGGTGCAAGCATCGAGAAGTTGGCATCTGCTGGCCTCCTTTCTGAGCATCTTACACCTTCTTAGGATGAGGATGGCCAAGGGACTGGGTTGAGCTGGGGCCCCACGGAGCTGTCCTCTGATTACCTCAAGACTGTGACTCAGCAGGGTGGGGGCTGGACAGGGAGTCAGGCAGGACCACTGGTGGGGCGAGGGGTGGGGGGTGGTGGGAGGAGCGGTGCCGGGGAGGGGGCCTGGGGCTGAGGCAGGGGCTGAGTCAGTGCAGGGAGAGAAAGGATGAGGCTCTAGTCCCTAAGGCTAGAGATACAGGTGGTGGTGAGGGGCCCCGGGTCTGGAAACAGATGGTATATGTGGCTAGCTGAGACCATTAAGATTAAGCAGCTCAGCCCAAGTCCTATCTACCTCCATCTTCCCATTTATTGCCATTTTTCAAGGAAAGGGAGATAGTGAAGGACATGGAAGCCTGGCCTGCTACAGTTCATGGGGTCGCAAAGAGTCTGACATGACTGAACAACGGCAACATCCGTGTTTTTCTCTCTCAGAGCACCCTGCTTTTTCCCTTCATAGCACATGTTATAATTTGGAATTATACATGTGTTTAATTATATATAACTATTATATATTATTTATGCATGTATCTGTCTCCCCTACTAAGCTGTAAGCTCCCTTAGGGCAGGCACCTGCTAATTCGGCTCACCAGTATATCTCCAGTACCTGGTATAGTGCCTGGCACATGGTAAGTACTCAGTAAATAGTAGCTGAATGAATTAAATCCCTCCACCTATTTATTCATCACTCATCCATCCATTTACTATTTACCTGTAACCCATTCCCCATTGCTTATCCATTCAATTTTCTCCTACCGTAGCTTTATTCTTCCATCTACCTGCCATTCAACCCCCGTCCATCTGACCAACCACCACCTATATATCTTTCCAGCATCAATCAAACCATTTATATATTAATTCAAGAAATATATATTGAGTACTTAGTACTTGCCAGGCATTGTTCTAAAGGCTGGGAATACTGCAGGGAAAATAACATGTGTACATCTGATGTAGCAGATGATGTAATAACAAAAAAGAGCTTATATCCCAGTAGGAAGAAAATATGCAATAAATAATTAACATAAGAAATACTTAAAGTATAGGGCATGTTAGAAGATGATAGGTGCTAGGGAAAAAAAGTAAAAAAGATTAGAGAGGAGAATCAGGACAGGGTGGGGGCAGGCAGTGGGGAAGGTGGTCCAGGAGATGCCATGAGACTGGAGGGCACATTGTTTAGGCAGGAGGAAAGGCTATGAAAAGCTCCAAGGGGAGACCTGACTGGTGGGGTTGGAGTGCTACAAGTGAAGGAAGGAAACGATAGAGGGGGTCAGAGAGGTGAATGGGGGTTCACACCCTCTGGAGCTTTGGAGGCCCTTGAACAGACTCTGGGGAGAGAGGAGCGGATATTGCAATAATTCTGTGGAGGAATGCTGGTGGTTCAGAGCGGGGCCGTGGTCATGCAGGTGATGAGATGGATTTGACTCTGGGTATGTACTGGAGTGGGGTGCCACTGCTTTCTCCAATATTTTAAAGGTAGGACCAACAGGCTTGTTGATGTTTTGGATGTGGAGCGTGAGGGGTGAGGGGTTGTCAAGGATGCCTCCAAGCTTCCTTGGCCTCAACACTGCAAGTATGGAGCTGCCATCAGGTGAGGAGAGCACAGTGTTTGGCCGAGGGAAACCAGAGGTTCAGCTTTGGTTGTGCTGAATTTGAGATGTCTCTTAGACGTTGTGGAGGAGCCGTCAGGTAGGCAGTTGGATGTATGCACTGGAGTTCAAGCAAGAGATCTGTGCTGAAGGTATAGATCTGGAGTCATGGGCACGAGACTGGACGAGAGCAGCAGGGACTGGGTCCTTGACCAGTCCACCAGGAAGGGCTGGGAGAAGCAAAGGAGTGACCCTTGAGGAGTGTACTTCTGACAGCCAAGAGAATGCAGAAATCTGGATGCCAAAGGAAGAGAGAGGGTGTATCAAGGAGCAGGGAGTGTTCAAATGTCCCCAAAGTTATTGATCAGTCAAGAAAATGAAGGTTGTAATTGAGCATTGAATTTAGCAACTTAGTGACTCTGACAAGAGCAGTTTCAATGAAGATGGAATGGGAAGGTAGAAATATGATCAGAATGGATTTAAGAGAGGCTAAGAATCAGAGAATGTGTGTACAAACAATTTTTTTCAAAGACTTTTGCTACAGAATGGAGTACAAAAATGAATGGTAGCTGTGGGGAAGGTTGCACAGTCAAGGGAAGCCTGTTGTCTCAAAGATCGATCCATTTACTGTTTATTGATGAATCCATTCAGCCATCATCTACCGTCATCCTGTCCATCCACTATTCACCACACATCTGCCCAAACATCCATTTCTCATTCGTAAGCTAAGAAATTTGTCCTGAACCTCTACTGGAGACGAACTCCCATGACAGACACTGGAATGCTGAGTGAAGGGAAAGAAATGGAGAACCCAGAATCTGGTGATGGTGGCTACTCAGTTTAAGTGAACCGAATGAATAAAAGAGCGAGAAAACAGGGTGGCTGCTCTCCAGGTCCTTGGTCTAACAAGAGGACACAGGATGTCAGAGCTGGGGCATTGTCTGCGTATTGTCTAGTACAAACCAGAGAGGAACATGTCTGGCTTGAGGTCATCTGAAGGGCCAAGAAAAGAACCAGGATTCACACCTGGGTTGCCTGTCCTGGCAGACAGGTATTTTTTCTCTCCCAGGATGTTCTGTCCAGGGGGACAGAACTTAACTGGGAGCAGGAAATGTGTGAGAATACAATATTTTCAAGAGGGCAGATTTGAAAATATTTTTGTTTTGGTGCAAAATTCAAAAGATTCAGTTTAGTTCAGTCGTGTCTGACTCTTTGCCGCCCCATGAACCACAGCACCCTAGGCATCCTTGTCCATCACCAATTCCCAGAGTCTACACAAACTCATGTCCATTGAGTCTGTGATGCCATCCAACCATCTCATCCTCTGTTATCCCCTTCTCCTTCCGCCTTCAATCTTTCCCAGCATCAAGGTCTTTTCCAATGAGTCAGTTCTTCGAATCAGGTGGCCAAAGTATTGGAGTTTCAGCTTCAGCATCAGTCCTTCCAATGAATATTCAGGACTGATTTCCTTTAGGATGGACTGGTTGGATATCCTTGCAATCCAAGGGACTCTCAAGAGTCTTCTCCAATACCACAAGTCAAAAACATCAATTCTTCGGTGCTTAGCACTCTTATAGTCCAACTCTCACATCCATACATGACTACTGGAAAAACCATAGCTTTGACTAGATGGACCTTTGTTGGCAAAGTAAGCTGTCTAGGTTGGTTATAACTTTTCTTCTAAGGAGTAAGCGTCTTTTAATTTCATGGCTGCAGTCACCATCTGCAGTGATTTTGGAGCCCCCCAAAATAAAGTCAGCCACTGTTTCCACTGTTTCCCCACCTATTTGCCATGAAGTGATGGGACCAGATGTCATGATCTTAGTTTTCTGAATGTTGAGCTTTAAGCCAACTTTTTCACTCTCCTCTTTCACTTTCATCAAGAGGCTCTTTGGTGCTTTGCTTTCTGCCATAAGAGTGGTGTCATATACATATCCAAGGTTACTGATATTTCTCCTGGCAATCCTGATTCCAGCTTGTGCTTCACACCACCCACCTTTTCTTATGATGTACTCTGCATCTAAGTTAAATAAGCAGGGTTACAATATACAGCCTTGATGTACTCCTTTCCTGATTTGGAACCAGTCTGTTGTTCCATGTCCAGTTCTAACTGTTGCTTCCTGACCTGCATACAGATTTCTCAAGAAGTAGGTCAGGAGGTCTGGTATTCCCATCTCTTTCAGAATTTTCCACAGTCTGTTGTGATTCACAGTCAAAGGCTTTGGCATAGTCAATAAAGCAGAAATAGATGTTTTTCTGGAACTCTCTTGCTTTTTCGATGATCCAACAGATGTTGGCAACTTAATCTCTGGTTCCTCTGTCTTTTCTAAATCCAGCTTGAACATCTGGAATTTCACAGTTCATGTACTGTTGAAGCCTGGCTTGGAGAATTTTGAGCATGACTTTACTAGCGTGTGAGATGAGTGCAATTGTGCGGTAGTTTGAGCAGTCTTTGGCATTGCCTTTCTTTGGGATTGGAATGAAAACTGACCTTTTCCAGTCCTGTGGCCACTGCTGAGTTTTCCAAATTTGCTGGCATGTTGAGTGCAGCACTTTCACAGCATCATCCTTTAGGATTTGAAATAGCTTAACTGGAATTCCATCACCTCCACTAGCTGTGTTCGTAGTGATGCTTCCTAAGGCCCACTTGACTTCACATTCCAGGATGTCTGGCTCTAGGTGAGTAATCACACCATTGTGATTATCTGGATTGTGAAGCTCTTTTTTGTATAGTACTTCTGTGTATTCTTGCCACCTCTTCCTAATATCTTCTGCTTCTGTTAGGTTGATACCATTTCTGTCCTTTATCAAGCCCATCTTTGCATGAAATGTTCGCCTGGTATCTCTGATTTTCTTGAAGAGATCTCTAGTCTTTCCCATTCTATTGTTTTTCTCTATTTCTTTCCACTGATCACTGAGGAAGGCTTTCTTAGCTCTCCTTGCTATTCTTTGGACTCTGCATTCAAACAGGTATATCTTTCCTTTTCTCTTTTGCCTTTTGCTTCTCTTCTTTTCACAGCCATTTCTAAGGCTTCCTCAGACAGCCATTTTGCTTTTTTGTATTTCTTTTTCTTGGGGATGGTCTTGACCCCTGTCTCCTGTACAATGTCACGAACCTCCATCCATAGTTCTTCAGGCACTCAGAAGGTTCAGTTCAGTTCAGTTCAGTTCATTCAGTCGTGTCTGGTTCTTTGCGACCCCATGAATCGCAGCACGCCAGGCCTCCCTGTCCATCACCAACTCCCGGAGTTCACTCAGACTCACGTCCATCAAGTCAGTGATGCCATCCAGCCATCTCATCCTCTGTTGTCCCCTTCTCCTCCTGCCCCCAATCCCTCCCAGCATCAGAGTCTTTTCCAGTGAGTTAACTCTTCGCATGAGGTGGCTAAAGTACTGGAGTTTCAGCTTTAGCATCATTCCTTCCAAAGAAATGCTAGGGCTGATCTCCTTCAGAATGGACTGGTTGGATCTCCTTGCAATCCAAGGGACTCTCAAGAGTCTTCTCCAACACCACACTTCAAAAGCATCAATTCTTCAGTGCTCAGCCTTCTTCACAGTCCAACTCTCACATCCATACATGACCACAGGAAAAACCATAGCCTTGACTAGACGGACCTTTGTTGGCAAATTAATGTCTCTGCTTTTTAATATGCTATCTAGGTTGGTCATAACTTTCCTTCCAAGGAGTAAGTGTCTTTTAATTTCATGGTTGCAGTCACCATCTGCAGCAATTTTGGAGCCCAGAAAAATAAAGTCTAACACTGTTTCCACTGTTTCCCCATCTATTTCCCATGCAGTGATGGGACCAGATGCCATGATCTTTGTTTTCTGAATGTTGAGCTTTAAGCCAACCTTTTCACTCTCCACTTTCACTTTCATCAAGAGGCTTTTTAGTTCCTCTTCACTTTCTGCCATCAGGGTGGTGTCCTCTGCATATGTGAGGTTATTGATTTTTCTCCCAGCAATCTTGATTCCAGCTGTGCTTCTTCCAGTCAAGAGTGACAATATACAGCCTTGACGTACTCCTTTTCCTATTTGGAACCAGTCTGTTGTTCCATGTCTAGTTCTAACTGTTGCTTCCTGACCTGCATACAGATTTCTCAAGAGGCAGGTCAGGTGGTCTGGTATTCCCATCTCTTTCAGAATTTTCCACAGTTTATTGTGATCCACACAGTCAATGTGGACAGAATGTGGACAATGTGGACAGAATGTGGTCCACTGGAGAAGGGAATGGCAAACTACTTCAGTATTCTTGCCTTGAGAACCCCATGAACAATATGAAAAGGCAAAATGATAGGATACTGAAAGAGGAACTCCCCACGTCAGTAGGTGCCCAATATGCTACTGGAGATCAGTGGAGAAATAACTCCACTCAGAAGGTACAGGGGGTTAAAAATCTCCCTCTCATTTCTGTCTCCAGCCCCTTCATTCTTCTTTTTGGAGGCAATCAATCTCATGTGTTTCCTTTAAGACATAAGTTATGACTATTTTCCCCCTCTTATGCAAATGGGGTCATACATACAGTCCTTCAGGTTGCTTTTTTCTTCCTATTTATCTAACAGCTTGTCTTGTGGATTATTCCACATCAGTTCATAAAAGCATTCCCTGATTTTTTTTTCAGCTTTGTAATATTTCCTTGTGGGGATGTACTGGTTTATTGCAACCATCCCTTGTGATTGAATATGTCATTATTTCCAGTCTTTCACTGTTACAAACAATGCTGTGATGTTCATCCATGTGGGAGTCGAGAGAAAGGCAGAGGTAATATCCCAGAAGCCAAATCAAAAGTTTGTGCAGGACTTCCCTGGAGGCTCACTGGTAAAGAATTCACCTGCCAATGCAGGAGACATAGGTTCGATCTCTGATCCTGGAAGATCCCACATGCCGAGGAGCAACTAAGGCCTTGTGCCAGCCAAGGAGCAAGTAAGGCTACGCGTCACAACTACTGAGTGACTACCAAAGCTTATGAGAAGTTTGTTCCGAATCCCTACAGTGCACCAACTCCCATGCCAGGCACTGGAATGTGGGGTGGAGGGAAAGAAATGAAGAACCCAGAATCTGGCGGTGGTAGCTACTCAGTTTAAGCGAATTGACCAAATTAAAGAGCAAGAAGACAGAGTGTCTGCTCTCTAGGTGCTTGGTCTAGCAGGAGGACACAGAATTTCAGAGCTAGGGCTTTGTCTGCATGTCATCTAGTACAAACCATAGAGCCCTGGAGCCCATGCCATGCAATAAGAGAAACCATCACAATGAGAAGCCCACATACCACAACTAGAGAGCAGCCCCCACCTGCCACAGCTAGAAAAAAGCCAAAAATAAATAAATAAAATTATTTTTTCAAAAAATTTGTCTATTTGCACTCTTGGTGGAAATTTCTGGATGATACTCCATTAAGATTGTGCTAATCTACCTCCTGATGTGAAGCGTGTGAGAGCTTGTTTCCCCCCAACTTGGACAGCACAGGGTATTATCGAAACTTTTGATCTTTATCTATCTGATTCAAAAAAAATGAAAGTGGCTTCATGCAGATTTGTATGTTTATCTCTCTCTGACAGATGACTCTTTTCACATTTTATAGCCGCCTATGAAGCAGAAGTGGAAGAGGAAGTCCTCAAATTTTGTCCTGCCCTGGCTGTCTCCATGGTGGGCAGTGAGCGCCCCATCTTGGGAGGTGACCCCAGGGAGGTGCAAGGAGGCCCAGAGGTCAGCCTGTCAGGGGCTGTGCTTCTGAAAATGCTCAACTCTCTCTGCTCCCCCTGATCCTGGTTCTCCTCCTCCTCGCAGATGGGCTGTCCCTTTCACCTTCTCCCATCTCTGCACCCCTACATGTCACCCCAAATCTCGCACCCCCTTCCTCAGGAAGCCCTTCCCCTCTTCCTGCCATTTAACCTTTCCTTGGCCCAGAGCTTCTGGAAAGCTGGGTGAAGGTAACATCCAGCCCTCCTGCCTGGTCCCTTAAGATATCAGGGAAGGATTTCCTTGGTGGTCCAGTGGTTAAGAATTTCCCTTTCAATGCAGGGGACATAGATTCGATCCCTGGGCAGAGAACCAAGATCCCAGATGCCTCGGGGCAACTAAGTCTGATCAGATCAGATCAGATCAGATCAGTCGCTCAGTAGTGTCCGACCCTTTGCAACCCCATGAATTGCAGCACGCCAGGCCTCCCTATCCATCACCAGCTCTCGGAGGTCACTCAGACTCACATTCATCGAGTCAGTGATGCCATCCAACCATCTCATCCTCTGTCGTCCCCTTCTCCTCCTGCCCTCAATCCCTCCCAGCATCAGAGTCTTCTCCAATGAGTCAACTCTTCGCATCAGGTGGCCAAAATACTGGAGTTTCAGCTTTAGCATCATTCCTTCCAAAGAAATCCCAGGGCTGATCTCCTTCAGAATGGACTGGTTGGATCTCCTTGCAGTCCAAGGGACTCTCAAGAGTCTTCTCCAACACCACACTTCAAAAGCATCAATTCTTCGGCGCTCAGCCTTCTTCACAGTCCAACTCTCACATCCATACATGACCACAGGAAAGACCATAGCCTTGACTAGGCGAACCTTTGTTGGCAAAGTGATGTCTCTGCTTTTGAATATGCTATCTAGGTTGGTCATAACTTTCCTTCCAAGGAGTAAGCGTCTTTTAATTTCATGGCTGCAGTCACCATCTGCAGTGATTTTGGAGCCCAGAAAAATAAAGTCTGACACTGTTTCCACTGTTTCTCCATCTATTTCCCATGTAGTGATGGGACCAGATGCCATGATCTTCGTTTTCTGAATGTTGAGCTTTAAGCCAAACTTTTCACTCTCCACTTTCACTTTCATCAAGAGGCTTTTTAGTTCCTCTTCACTTTCTGCCATAAGGGTGGTATCATCTGCATATCTGAGGTTATTGATATTTCTCCCGGCAATCTTGATTCCAGCTTGTGTTTCCTCCAGTCCAGCATTTCTCATGATGTACTTTGCATATAAGTTAAATAAACATGGTGACAATATACAGCCTTGACGTACTCCTTTTTCTATTTGGAACCAGTCTGTTGTTCCGTGTCCAGTTCTAACTGTTGCTTCCTGACCTGCATACAGATTTCTCAAGAGGCAGATCAGGTGGTCTGGTATTCCCATCTTTCTCAGAATTTTCCACAGTTTATTGTGATCTACACAATAAAAGGCTTTGGCATAGTCAATAAAGCAGAAATAGATGTTTTTCTGGAACTCTCTTGCTTTCTCCATGATCCAGTGGATGTTGGCAATTTGATCTCTGGTTCCTCTGCCTTTTCTAAATCCAGCTTGAACATCAGAAAGTTCACGGTTCACATATTGCTGAAGCCTGGCTTGGAGAATTTTGAGCATTACTTTACTAGCATGTGAGAGCAAAGACCCATTGCAGCAAAAAAAAAAAAAAGATAGGGAAAACACTAGAATCTCAGGCTGTCTCAGCTAGTCACTCTGTAGTTGGGTACTTAGCGATGGTCAAGCCCACACGCCTCATTGTAGGGCAGAGTGCAGAGTGAGTGTGTACTGATGTGCATACATTGGTGTGAGTAATATGGATGTGTCTCTGAGGCAGCATGGACAGACCGGGGCTGGAATCCCTACTCAGCCTCCAATCAGCACCCTGCCCAGCCGATTGGAATCAGCCAGGAATCTGCACAGTTCTCAGGAGCAGTCCCAGACCCCTGCCCGGCTTGCTGAGTCATCTCCTTCTCTTCCTGCCTCATTCCTTCCACTCCAGCTGTGTGTCCTTTTCTCTACTCCTTGAACAAACCAACTTTTTCCTGCCCCAGGGCCTTTGCCTTGGCTGTTACAACTGTCTGGAACTTCTCCAGGCTCCTCCTCCTCCAGGTTGCAGGTCAAATATCACTTCCTCAGAGAGGCCCTCCTTGATCACTCTGGAAGCACCGTGCCCCACCCCAGTCCCTGCGGTCTGTTCTAAGCCATGCATGCATGCATGCTCAGTTGTGTCTGACTCTGCGACCCCATGGACTGTGGTCCGCCAGGCTTCTCTGTCCATGGGATTTCTCAAGCAGAATACTGGAGTGGATTGCCATTTCCTTCTCCAGGGTATCTTTCCAACCCAGGGATCGGACCCGCATCTGCTGTGTCTCTTGCATTGGCAGGCAGATTCTTTACCACTGAGCAACCTGGGAAGCCCATTCTAAACCATAAGTCCATCTTATTTTATTCATAGTACTTGTCAAGGTTTGAAATGATCTCTGTGAATTAAATTGCTATTGTCTGTCCCTCCTGCCCGCACTGAAAGGAAGAAACCCTGAGGGCAGGGGTGCTGCCTCTCCATGTCTAGAACACAGCCGGGCACCTTCTATGTATTCAGTTAAGAACTGTTAAATGAATGAATGCAAAGTGCTCGGCACATGCCTGACATATAATAAAAACTCAAAATTGTATGATTATATAAAGGCTGAAGTGAAGTCAAGTTGCTCAGTCGTGTCCGACTCTTTGCGACCCCATGGACTGTAGCCTGTCAGGTTCCTCCGTCCATGGGGTTTTCCAGGCAAGAGTGCTGGAGTGGATTGCCATTTCCTTCTCCAGGGGATCTTCCCGACCCAGGAATTGAACCCAGGTTTCCCCAGGAATCGAACCCAGGTCTCCCGCATTGCAGGCAGATGCTTTACTGTCTGAGCCACCAGGGAAGCCCAACAAGGCTGAGTAGGGATTCCTTTATATAGCTTTATATAAAGGCTAGGGGATAATATGATTATACATGAAAAATAAGCAACTTTGCTCAGCAGTGCTTACAGTGAGTCCCATGTGATGCCATGTCTTGGGAGAAACAGATATGAAACCCAGTGGATGCTGTTGAGGAATAGGCGATGTAGCTGGGAAGATAAGGACTGAGGAAAAATAATTATCATGTATTGAGATCATGATGCTTTGAGTTATTCGAACAGCAAGATTGGAAGTGGTTATTTTCAATCCAGTTTTTAGATTAGAAGCTGAAGGACATGCCTAAGTTTACCCGGCTGGTCAGTGTATCTCCAAAGCACTTAGCACAGTGCCTGTGCCCAGAGTGGGGACTCAGTGGCCAAAATGCCATTTACACACCTGTTTGGGCCTCCCTAGAATGTTTTCAGTGCTTGGGATGCGGGGCACAGGCCTGGGCACACACCTTGCACACAGAACTAGGAAGGTGACTTTGGGTTGCATGTGTTCCTCATGACTCTGGGACTCCTGGTGGAGAGGTGGGCATTGAGGGCACCAGGGGCCTCTCTGCTGGGAGGTCTTTAGCCCTGGGGTCCAGTGTGTGGGCTGATAGGAAGGAGCAGCTTCGATGTAGGGCAGGGCAGGGGCAGATAGGGGCTGGAAGAGGAAGGAGGAGGCTGCACTGGTGTTCAGAGGCATTGGCAGATACCAGGCTGTGAGTGCATGTGCGCGCACACACTCATACACATTGTAGCATGCTGAGGATTGCTCACACTCGCTGAGCCACTCTGTGGGTCAAAGGTCCTCCCAGGCCTCCAGCCTGACTGGTCTCCCTGGAGCTCTCAGCTTGGCAAGGCAGGACTGTGTCCATCCTGTTCACTGAGCATCCCCAGGCCCAGCCCCGGGCCAGCCCAGGGGAGACACTCAAGGCTTGTGGAGAGGATAAATTCATCCCCTTCCTCTTTCTGTCATTAATGTAATACTCCTTCCTTCACTCACCATTCACTCAGGGCCTCCAGGATGGGGCTGTGCTGCTGTCTCTCTCCCTCACACAGGCTGAATCCTCAAAGTGCCCTTTCAATTCCAGGTCCTGGCAGCTCTTCTCCTGCCAAACCCGGTCCTGGACACTCCCCAGATGCACACCCAGTGGACAGCCTGGTTTCCTCCCTCCTTGTCCTTGCCCTGATCATATGTCCTGGGCCAGATACTTATGAAACCTTATGAGTTCTTCCATCAGCAGGCTCCTGATGGCCTGATGCCCAGAGCCTGGCTTTGAATCATGTGCTCTGGGGCTTGGTGAGGCTGAGACAGGAAGTTCGCAGCCCTCAGTTGATGCCAACCCAGGCTGAGACTTGGAGCGGAACCAGAGTCAATGGTGCCATCAACACACACACCCATGGAGCACACCTGTGAATGGACACGTGAGGATGTGGCCAGAAACAACACATGATGTGTTCAAGGTCATAGAGAATGTCAGTGTGGGAACCATGAACACAGTCATGCAGAGTGTTCACTCATGAACGCACCTGCACAACAGAAGAGAGAGACTCCACTTCCTGATATCACAGGACCAGAGTTTCAATATCTATTTAGTAGCAGTGTGACCCTGGGCAGGACATTTCACTTCTCTGAGCCTTATCTTTACTTACTTACACACTGTAGATGCTCAAAACATGTGGCAGCCAAAAAAAAAAAATCAACAGCAAAGTAAGTGCAAATACACACTGTGTCGGTATGTCTACAGAATGTCATCACAATAACTTACACCCCTGTTGGAGCACATGTCAATATATATTGGTGTGCACCCACTCATGTAACATGCTTATTTGAAGGCTTGTGTATGGTCTCATCAATATGCATATGGATACATGTGTCTGTGAAGTCATTTTTTCTATCAGTGCACACCATCCCTGGGGTGGTTTTCCAGAGGATTTTCTCAGCATCTGTCATGGCAGGAATTGGTGTTTATTTGGGTAGACACATATATGTTTGCCTTTGTCTGTGTGGACCTGTGAGGGATTCTGAGTACAAACCCATCCCTTATCAGGCCGATTAGCTGGTAGAATCTGTGCTGACTGGGTTATTTCTACAGTTATGGATACCAGTGTTATGGAACATTCTAGAGCTGGGCTGTTTGGGTTCCGATCTCATCTGTGTGAACTTGGGCAGGATGCTTCACCTCTCTGAGTCAAGTTTTCTTTTTGGGATTTGGAAATCATGGCAACCACCTTATGGATGTCCGAGGACCAGAAGAGTTAGATAATGAGAAGAGGTGAATACAGAGCCCGCTGCAGACAGGTGCAGTGTGTGCTCCTCTCTGAGTCGCCCCGAGTCTGTCCTCTGTGAGGCCACATGGCCCCATCCTTCAGTGACAGCAGTGGCTCTGCTGTCTGCCTACAGGGCTGTCCTGTCCTCTAAATTGTGAGGCCCGGGAAGGCAGGACCTTGCCTGAGTTATCTCCAATTAGAGCCTGTGCATTGCCAGCTAATTCTGAACCACAGATTTCTGTTCTCCCTCGACAATCAGATCAGATCAGATCAGATCAGTCGCTCAGTCGTGTCCGACTCTTTGCAACCCCATGAATTGCAGCACGCCAGGCCTCCCTGTCCATCACCAACTCCCGAAGGTCACTCAGACTCACATCCATCGAGTCAGTGATGCCATCCAGCCATCTCATCCTCTGTCGTCCCCTTCTCCTCCTGCGCCCAATCCCTCCCAGCATCAGAGTCTTCTCCAATGAGTCAACTCTTCGCATGAGGTGGCCAAAATACTGGAGTTTCAGCTTTAGCATCATTCCTTCCAAAGAAATCCCAGGGCTGATCTCCTTCAGAATGGACTGGTTGGATCTCCTTGCAGTCCAAGGGACTCTCAAGAGTCTTCTCCAACACCACAGTTCAAAAGCATCAATTCTTCGGCGCTCAGCCTTCTTCACAGTCCAGCTCTCACATCCATACATGACCACAGGAAAGACCATAGCCTTGACTAGGCGAACCTTTGTTGGCAAAGTGATGTCTCTGCTTTTGAATATGCTATCTAGGTTGGTCATAACTTTCCTTCGAAGGAGTAAGCATCTTTTAATTTCATGGTTGCAGTCACCATCTGCAGTGATTTTGGAGCCCAGAAAAATAAAGTCTGACACTGTTTCCACTGTTTCCCCATCTATTTCCCATGTAGTGATGGGACCAGATGCCATGATCTTTGTTTTCTGAATGTATAACTGGCATTTATTTAATATTAGGCATTTCTGGGTTTCAGGCATGGCTTAAAACTCCTTAAGTCTTCAAACAATCTCAAGGGAATGGTATCCTTGTTGTCCCTATTTCAGAGACAAAGAAACTGAGAGGTTAAGAAACGCCCAGGCTCACACAGAGACTTGAACCCCAGCAGATTGCCTCACTCTCAGCCCACTCTCATTTGGGATGAAGAGTTTGGGGCATGAATGTTGCTGAATTCCTGGCTCCTGGACTCCCCAGCAGGCTCTCACCCCACCTCTGCTAAGACCTCCCCACCCATGTGAATATCCTTTGTTTCTCTCTCACACCCTAGGGCATCTCAGCTCCCTGCCCTGGCACAGTGCCCCCAGAGGCAGATGGTATCTCCAGGTCACCCCTTCTTTGATCCAGTAAGGGGTGAGGTGGAGGAGCTCCCTTGAATCTGGACTTGAGAAATAAACACACACATATTTCCCACCACCCTAGCAGGAATAAGGGAGGAGATGCAAGCCCGCAGGAAGGAGGGACAGCCTCTGGGTGGTGATGTGTTTGGTGTTCGGGCTTTGGTGCTTGGGCTTTGGACCCTGCCCATCAGCCTCCCTTCCTCTCCCAGGTCTTCCCACCTCAGAGATAAGAGGGCATGTAGGCTGGTGGAAAGAGATGGGAATATCAAACCACCTGACCTTCCTCTTGAGAAATCTGTATGCAGGTCAGGAAGCAACAGTTAGAACTGGACATGGAACAACAGACTGATTCCAAATCAGGAAAGGAGTACATCAAGGCTGTATATTGTCACCCTGCTTATTTAACTTAGATGCAGAGTACATCATAAGAAACGATGGGCTGGATGAAGCACAAGCTGGAATCAGGATTGCCAGGAGAAATATCAATAACCTCAGATATGCATATAACACCACCCTGATGGCAGAAAGCAAAGAAGAGTTAAATAGCCTCTAGATGAAAGTGAAAGAGGAGAGTGGAAAAACTTGGCTTAAAGCTCAACATTCAGAAAACTAAGATCATGGCATCTGGTCCCATCACTTCATGGCAAATAGATAGGGAAACAATGGAAACAGTGACAGACTGTATTTGGGGGGAGGGTTCCAAAATCACTGCAGATGATGACTGAAGCCATGAAATTAAAAAAAAACACTTATTCCTTGGAAGAAAAGTTATGACCAACCTAGACAGCATATTAAAAAGCAGAGACATTACTTTGCCAAGAAAGGTCCGTCTAGTCAAGGCTATGGTTTTTTCAGTAGTCATGTATGGATGTGAGAGCTGGACTGTGAAGAAAGCTGAGTGCCAAAGAATTGATGCTTTTGAACTGTGGTGTTGGAGAAGACTCTCAAGAGTCCCTTGGACTGCAAGGAGATCCAACAAGTCCATCCTAAAGGAAATCAGACCTGAATATTCATTGGAAGGACTGATGTTGAAACTGAAACTCCAATACTTTGGCTACCTGGTATGAAGAACTGAGTCACTGGAAAAGACACTGACGCTGGGAAAGATTGAAGGCGGAAGGAGAAGGGGATGCGACAGAGGATGAGATGATTGGTTGGCATCACTGACTCAATGGACCTGAGTTTGAATAAACTCCGGGAGTTGATGATGGACAAGGAGGCTTGGTGTGCTGCAGTCCATGAGGTCGCAAAGAGTCAGACAACAACAGCTACTGAACTGAACTGAGGCTGGTGGAAACAGCTTCCCTCAGGTGCAAGGAAGCTGTCAAACTGCTGAGTCGCCATCACCTTTCAGGAACACTAGAGGGCACCCTTGAGGCAGCTATAAGCTGTAAGTCTATTTAGTGCCCCCATGGGCCCCTTGGGTTTCCAGGAGCCACTGAGGTCCAAAGCCTAGTGCTGTTGGGTGGCACATCCTACAAATGTCAATCAGGCCAAGGTGATTGGTAGTGTTCAAGTCTTCCATATCCTTACTGATTGTCTACTTGTTCATTTATTGAGACAGAATAGAAATCTATGCCATGGCTTTTGAAACTCTCAGGGAGGTCAGTTGGGGTGACTGTAGGTCTCCTGGCATGCACTGGTTTCCTGGCAGATTCCTCGGTTCTTCCAGTGGGAAGGGTGATCCTGATTCCTGTTACTCCATCTTAACCAGAACTATTATATTATTTTTTAAAGTTTTTTTTTGGAAATAATTTTAGATTTACAGAAGACTTGCAAACACAGTAGGGGGAGTTTCTACATACCCTTCAGCCATGTCTCCTTGCTCTCCTGCAATCATTCACAGTTTCTTGGCCTTTCCTTGTTTTTGTGACCTTTACAGTTTTGAGGAGTGCTTGTCACATGTTTTGTCGAGTGTCCTTCAATTGGGGTTTTCCCATAATTAGGCTGAAGTTCTGGATTTGGAAAAGAACCCAACACAGGTGAAGTATGCTTCTCATCGCATCATTTCAGGGGTCCATATGTTACAGGGAAGAACAAAAATCGAACTATATGTTGGATCTGTTTCTTTTACTTTGTTTAACCTGTGTTGCTTTTGTTCACTAAAAGTATACTGTATATATACAATGGCCTGCTTTGGGGAACCCTAACCCTCTGCCTAAAGGTTAAGCCAAAGTGCCTTTGTTCAGGAAAACATTCTGACCCTGTCCACCTGTGAATGGCTACCAGAGAGAAGAAATTAGCACATTCCCTCCCAGGACTGACCATTCCAGGAGATACTTGCAAGACTTATGGACTTCCTCACCTCCTCCCCCTGAAGAAGGAATTCATAGGGCCTGGACTCCATCTTAGGCCTGTTCATGCTGATCATGCTCAGCCACCTTTCCAATGGACTCTGAACTCTGCGTTTAGTGCCTATGAAAACAACAACAGAAGGATAAGACCCCCTCCAGACAGGGAAACCTTGAAGATCATATCTAGGTTACTCATTGCCTAGAAAACATACACTAATCACCCCTTCCTCCAGACAGGCCATAAATTTTTCTGTATCTATTGGAGTGTGACCTCGGGATTATTGATTATTGGCTAATTCTTTGACTGTTTGAGCACATGAACACATAGCACGTGAATGCTGGGGTTATTGGGATTATATTTTCCTTGGTTTATGTAAGTCTCAAGGAATTTGGGGTGATGGGTTCAGACACGTACACATGGGGTATAAAAGATTTTCACAAATGCTGGTCAGAGTCCTTGGCTAAGAGGAGACTCTGTCTTGGGCCCGCCCGTGTAATAAACTGCACTCCACTGTCTGCATTGTACTTCTGAGTGAGTTTGTTTCCTGGAACTTGTGGCTACAACACCCCTCTCTGCTCTATAAAAGAAATTGGCATCCAGACTCTGATAAGAGCGTTATTTTGAGATATTAGTCTGCCATCTTCTCCATTTGTCGGCTTTCCTTGTAAAGTCTTTATTCCCTATCTCAACACCATCCCTTGACTTACTGGCCTGCCGTGCAGCAAGCAGAGCAAGGTTGGACTTGGTAACATATAAAACCAACTAAACTTGTTATTGGAGAAACGAACATTGATCATTTGCTTAAGGTATTGCCTGGCAGATGTCTCCACTGTGAGGTCACCAGTTTTCTCTTTCCACATTCAGAAAACAAGTTGCCAAGTCTGGCTCACACTCAAGGGGGAGGGGAACTAAGCTTCACTGCCCAGGGGTGGGGGGTGGAGGTCAGGGCTGTGGAACATCAAAGGACCTGTGGACACATATTAACTACCACTACCACCCCACCTACGGAAGTTAATAAATATTTGGAGGGGAGATACTTTGAGACTATGCAGATCTACTGTTTAGCTTTCAAGTTTCACCCGCTCATTTTAGTGTTCACAGGTGGGTTTCACCTGCAGCAATGATTCCTGCAGTGTGTTCAGGGCGATTTCCCTCTTTCTCTCAATCCTTCTGCATTTATTAAAAATTCTTCTGCAAGAAAGATCTGTACCTTCTCCCTTATTAAGTGTATTCAGTTTTATTATTTTTAAAATATTAAGGTTAATTATTTTAAAAAATGTAATATTCACACCTTTCAAAATTCAAAATGGATGAAAGAGCATGTGGTACCAGGGTCCCTCCCACTCCGACCCAGCCACCCAGTCCCCAGTGCCCTCCCCAAAGGCAACTAAAGTCAAGAGAGATTTTACACATATGCCTGCAATGTCCATACCTATTCTTCTTTTTATGCAAGTGGCTTAGAGGTGGTCACAGTGCTGCACCTGGCACGTATTCACCTAACAATTTAACCTGGAGATCAGTTCAGATCAGTCCATGAAGTGCTTTCTCATTCTTTTATGTAGAGTCCCAGTATGTAAGGCTGTACAGTATGTACAGCTGTTTTACAGCTGTAAACCATGGTTTATGATCTAGTCCCTGTCAATAAACACGGGTGGGTTATTTCCAAATGTTCTCTGTTACAATGTTGCAGTTCCAACATGTAGAATTGAACCTTCAGATTTACCTGCTCAAGAGGTAGGGGTCAGTATACTTCCTATTTGGATGTTTCTAAGCTGCCTCTCTTGTAGGCTGCACCAGTTCACACGCTCCCATGACAGAGGAGCCTGGCAGGCTACAGCCCATTGGGTCACAAAGAGCTGGACACGACTGCAGCGACTTAGGACGTACCTCATAGGTTATCATGAAGGTTCAATGAGCTCCTGTCTGTAAGGCCCTGAGAACAGGGCCTGGCCCCCAGTGAGTGCCAGAGGAGGCTAACTGAATTTATTTTCCTGGACAAGATCCCACTTTTAGCTCCAGCTCTGGCTCTCAGAACCCCCTCCTCCCATCCTTCTCAGAGATGGGGACAGAAATTTGTCAAGTTGGCTGAGATATTTCCCATCTCACCTATAAAATGATTATAATCATCCACTTTCTCAAAAGATTATTGTGAGGAGCGAATGAGAAATAATGGACCTAATTGCCTGGCAGACAGTAGGTGTCATAAAAGTCTCCTTCCTCCCTTCCCAGCCCCTGGTGGTCAGGGAGAAGAGAAGCAAAGTCAGTATCCATGTCAGCTGTTTATTGAAAGGCAGGAGGAGGAGCGGGAGGGTGAAAGATAGAGAGAAGCAGTAGAGCCTGCCTGCTGGAGGAGGACTGAGGACCCTCCCAGGACGGCCTGCCCCAAATCCCCCTACCCTCCCATACCGCGACTCAGTGAGACTGACGGGAAAGGGTAGAGGCATGATCCTTGGGCCTCTTTCTCCAGTTGTCCTGGAGCTCCCCCTAGTGGTTGGGAACAGAGATGCTGCATTTGGCTGGGGAGATGTGCCTTCAGAAGGCACGTTTGTCGCAGTGTTTCTAGATAGGTGTGCTCTGAGGGGCAAAGACATTCCAGTTCTCCTGTCTTCTAGCTCTTAGAGACCATTTAAATGCATGTCCAAAGTATCTTCTGAGCCACCTGGGACCATTAGGCATCAGCAAGTCTCTCTGGGAGACTAGACCCTGACGTTGGGAAAGATTGAAGGCAGAAGAAGGGGACGACAGAGGATGAGATGGTTGGCTGGCATCACTGACTCAATGGACACGAGTTTGAGCCAGCTCTGGGAGATGATGAAGGACAGATGATGAAGCCTGGCATGCTGCAGTCCCTGGAGTTGCAGAATTGGACACGACTGAGTGACTGAACAACAACAGCAAGTCTCTCTGGGCCAAAACTGTGCCACCCCTGGGGGGTCCCCTAAAGGCCAGGAAGGTGTGGCATCCTGCTCCAGCCATACGACAAAATCTAGAGTCTAGAGACATGGGTCCAAGTTCCTGCAAAACCCAGGCAGGCGGACTGCCAGCCTCTCTCAACCACCTTATCTGTAAACTGGGACTAGCTCAGGATGGGGTGGACTCAGGGGCTCTGACAGCAAAATGCATAGAAAGCATACTGTAGGGGATCAATACTTTCACATCATCCTGGTCCTAGTGAGAATCTCTGACTCATCCCAAGGCATCCTGGTGCAGCTGACAGGGGGCGGGGGGGGTCAGTGGATAAGAAGGACCCTACTACCCCTCCTCCATCTTTGCCTATGGCAGGTAATACTTATATCCTGGGGAGAAAAAGAAAGTCATGGAACTCTAGAAACTGGTCCACATCATTCATAGTACAGAGGCAGGAACTGATAGTCTGAAAGGGTAAGGGACTTGCCCAAGGTCATATAGAGGAAAGAGTGTGGATAGGGTGAGGGAGATGTTTTCTGTTTCTGAATGGCCTTGTAGAGGAGGGATGGGTGGGCAGTTTTGTGGGGATTCAGGGAAGGCTGGCATCTTGGATGAGTTAGGGCCCCACCCCTGGGAAGGGACACAGAGATGTGAGGTCCAGACTTTCTGACTTGGGGTTGGGCCTTCTAGGGGCTTCGGTGGAAGGGACCCCACTGAAAGGGATAAGTTAGGGATATGGTGGGAAGGTGGGCTGTGGTGGGGAGGAGGAAGCCTCTAGAGCCCAGGTCTGGCTCCTCCTCTGGCTGCATGGGCAACTCAAAAGTCCCGCTTGGGCTGGATGGTCTGCACAGAGGATTGCCCAAAGTGGCTGGTGGCTGGCGGGAACCAAGACTGGCCACTGGCATTGCGGAAGATGGGGGACAGCTGCTGCTCCAGCTCATCCCCAAAGACCTCCATGTGGCCGTCGGCTTCAGTGTCCAAGGGTTCCGCCTTGGTGTCCTGGCCCAGCCAACCAGTCATGGCCCAGATCAGGCAGATGGCCAGCAGGGTCCCAGCTGCCCCACAGAGCACTGTGCCTGCTAGGCGGCAGGTGATCAGGGCCTGGTTGTAGTCGGCCGCCCGCTGATCCAACACCAGGAACTCGCCTTCTCCGATGCCCTCCAACTTGGGCGGCACTGCGTAGCCAGTGATCAGGGCTGCCATACCCAGCAGCAGAAGCAGGGCGCCAGAGGACAAGCTGATCTGGAGGGAGGCAGACAGATTGGGAGGTAGTCAGAGTCAGCTGGGGCCCCAGGCCAAGGGATCGCCTTGGATCCCAACTGGACTTTAAGGTAACCCTTTAAGAGATGAGGTCACAGACACACCTACCAGGATCTGACAAGAGGCGCAAACTGTCACATTCTGTTTGGAACCTTGAGGATTCTGGACTAACTTCCCTTGAAGCCTCCACCCAGAAGTGGATTTCTTCTGCCAGCCTTGATTCCTTCTCCGTCATCCTTTGGGTCCCATCTTATCCCTCTGTCCCATCTAACCTCTACCTCTCTCCTTCTGTTGGGTTAACGTCTACACATCCCTCGAATCACAGACATCTCAAACCTCACTTCTTCAGGGTAGCCTTCTAGTATACCCTTGGACAGTGTCAAGTGCCCTGCTCTGCAAACTCTGTGCCCATTTGTTCTTCAGTGCACTCACCTTGGTGCACACTTGGACGTGTACTTTTGTTATTATGTATATGGTGTCTGCCCGCTATACCAGAATGAGAGCGGAGAAAGCCACGACATCAAAGACAGTCTATGGGGACTCCCAAGGGGGCTTCTGTGCATAACACGGTGCTCATTCAGTGCAGTAGCTGAGGGAATGTTTGCAGAATGACTAAATGAACCATAACTAGGAGTTCCTTAAAGACAGGGGCCACATCATCTTAAATTGTGTCCCCCAAAACCTAGCACACTGCTTGGCAATAAGGAAGTGCTCAAAAACTTAAAATATATCCTTTCTCCTGGAAGTCTTCCCTGATCATCCCAGGCACTGAGGGCATTTTCTGTCCTGGCATCCTATGTACACTGGGCCTGAGGTTGTGCATTCACTGTGCAGGTTGGCACCTTGCCTTCCCACTAGAGTGAAGCCTTTTGAAAGCAGAGAGGAGGGACCCTCTGTTTCAAACTTACTACAATATTTATCAAAGAGCATTGTAAATACCTGGTTCCCGGCCACCTCCGTACCTTTACCCACACGGTGCTCCCTAACTGACCCCTCTCCATGGCTGCTAAGGACATCGACTGTTTCTCCCAAGTCTTCCACTTCCCTGGCAACAGTCTCTCAACATTTCACTGGGAAGCCACAGGAAGATCTGAATGAGGTGAATTCTTCTTCCTGCCAGTCAGCACATACCATCGCTCTGGCCGTAGTCATTGGCTCAGGGCTTGGCAAGTGACCCAATCAGAGCTGATGCAAAACTTGCCAATACTTCTGCAAGTGAAAAGCATTGTTTCTTTTCTGAAGGAACTACTGGAGGAAATTCTGATTTCCTTCAGATGGTGTGGAATAAAAGACTGAAGGTCATCATGGAAGCAGCCATTTGGAGAACACGTAGGGGCTGCCTGATGCTAAGGGGCTGCAAGCGTATCACAGGGAGGCTGAAGGAAACCTTGAGTCTTCAGTGTGATGGTTTGAACTGCTGGATGAAACTTTGCCTGAAGACACCCAACCTCTGGTCTCTACTATAAAATAAGTAATAGTTCCCCTTTATTCTTGAAACTCATTTGAGTTGGCTTTCTTGTTGCCTGAACATGACTCTAACTTGCTACACCATCCCTTTCCTTTCCATCCACTGGTCCCAGCTCCTCCCTGAAACCACAGGACATCACGAGTTGCTCCTCTTCCCACCTTACCTTCCAGCACAGTGTGGGCCAAGACTGGTGAGGGCACAGTACGGGAGGCCCCTCGGGGTCATCGCTGAGGGTGGTACCTGCACAGTCCTCGTAGAAGAGGTGTAGATAGGAGCGGACCCCATACCATTTGCCATCTTCCACGTTAGGGCCTCGGCTGCAGCCACAGGGACGGTCACAGCTCGGCATCCTGGGTCCCTGTGGGGCAGGCCAGGGGCAATGGACAGAGGGAGGGCTTAGCAAGGGCTGCCCATGGAGACTGTCCAAGGACCCCTGAATTTTCATGCTCCTTTTACCTCTCCATACATTTTAGGCACCTCACACTCTTAGCAGAGCCTGACCTTCTGGAATTCTGGCCTGTCTTTCCCTGAGTACACTGAGAATGAGCCAAGGCCTTGCATGTTTAGCCCATAGCCCAGCAATTTGTTGGTGGCAATAAATGTGCATGTTAACTCTGGAGGTAGCCCAGGCTGGGACTGTGGGTTCTGGAGCCTGACTGGCTGGTTTGGAATCCAGCACCCACCACGTCCTGGCTGTGTAATGTCCAGCAAGTGTTTTCACTTCTCTGAGTCTCAATTTCCTCATCTGTAAAACAGATCTGATCATATACCTGCTTCATACAGTTACTGTGTCCAGTGCCAAGAAATGACAGCTTCTGTGATCATCACTGTGATGTCTTCATTGTTTTATCCTGAACCTCTCGAGTCCCGTGTCTAGAGTGAGAGCTCCTCATCTCCATTTCCTCTCCAAATGTCTTCTCCTTAATTTTCCCGCCTTTCAAGGTACTCTGGGGGTTAACTCTCATGGCTGCCACTTGTCCCACAGGGTGGAGCTCCCCGAACTGCAAGGCCCTCAAAAATCCCTCCCAAGGGCTGCCCTTCAGAAGGCAAAAAGAGATCTCTAAGTCCCAAGACATCTTGACTGCACAGAAGGTGACAATCAGAGGCCCTCAGGCTTCAGGGCTGAGATTCAAGATCAGATTTCTATTGACACCTTTCTAATGACCTTGCTTCTCACAAGTGGAGACACCGAGGCCTAGGGAACAGAGGGCACTTGCGTATCCACACATCCTTAGGACTAAAAGCAATGGGGTTGGGAGATGCTGGGAGGGACTGGGCTCCCCTCCACCCATAATGGCTTGAAGGCCCTCTGAACAGCTTCAAACAAAATGAAGTAATGTGGTTACACTGAAGGATAAGACAAATTTCTAGCCCCCTCTCATTTCTAGACTGTGGCCCTCAGATCCTGTGTAGAGAGACTCACCAGTACACAAACAGATACCACCGAAACACACATACACATACACACATACCAGAGACATACACAGATAGATGCACACACACACACACACCAGAGACATACACTGATAGATACACACACACCCCAACACAAACACACAAACACCACAGAGACACACAGCCACACGTAGACCATATAGAGACACACAGCACAAAGAGACACACCACAGAAACCCATACACACAGACACACACACACAGCGCGTATTGGAGGTAATCCTATGGAACCACACCGGCACAGAGGTGCGGCTTTAAAACTCGTCCATATCGCAGGTCTCCACAACTCTCACCCAAAACGCACGCGGGGAACGGAAAAAGCGTAAAAGACATCGCCCCGCCCTCTCTCCCGCAATTGACAGACAATGCGAAAAGCGCAAGACCAAAAGCGAAAGAAAGACTGAGAAAGGAGACCGATCAAAATCGGTGGAGAGAGCCGGCGCCCCCAGAGGAGCGGGGGCGGGGGGGGTGGGGGTAGGGGTGGGGCAGAGGCGGGACTCTACAAAGGAGTTGGCCAGAGCGGGGCCCGCCTGGGGGAGGAGGCCGGGGTGGGTGAGAAGACAGCCACCACTGATGGATGGTCCTAGGGGAGGGGGCAGGGAGGGGCGCGGGGTTCGTACGCCTGGGTTAGCTCCTCCCTTGCATCTCACTGTCCCTTTTCTCCAAACACACACGATCACCTGATCCCACTGGCGTCGGACCAGGAAGGTGACCTTGACGCTGCTCCCGCTCTCGTCGACCTGGACCCTCCTTCTCCTTTTAGGGTTGCCGGGAGGCGGAGAGGCGGTCTGGGGAAGGGAGGGAGGTGATGCTGAGGACCCCGGACCTAGGTTGCCATAGGAACCGCCGAGGAGCTGTCCTTAGGCAGGAAGCGGGAGTAGCTCCGGAAAGAGGAGGGGGCTCCTGGGTTCGGGGGATGGAGGCTGCGGCCAAGAGGTGAGCGATGACAGGCGCAAGGGCCAGAAGATGGATGGAGTCTCTCGCCTTAGCGGGGTCTCAGTTCTCCTTCCCAGACCCCCAGACTCTCTCACTCCAGCATCCAATATCTCTCTGGCCAGAAGGTGCCGGGGAGGGGGTGGTCCGAGGCCCAGGAAAGCAGGCCAACTCCCCCCACCCGCTAGCGCACACTGTTTTAGAACCGACCACAGGTTCCCTGATCGAGATTAAGCGCATCCTTTTCCCTAGAGGGAAACTGAGGCAGAGAGGGGTGGGGATGAGTTCTCCAAAGAGAGGTGTGGGATCTTGTCCTGGAGGCCTCCGCCCAGCCTATCGACCCTGAAGGGTCTCGGAGCATGGGGGCTGGTTCGGGGTGGCTGGTAAGACCTCTGACCCCTGCTCCTTCCCTGGGACCCCACCTCTCAAAGCTTGAGGCACACCAGGGCTGGGGCACCGCCATTCTGCCCGAGGAGGGACCCCGCCAAACTGGGGGTGCGGCAGGGATGGGGGGCTCTCCGGGTCTTGGGAGGAGGCGGGGCGGGGGTCGGGCCGCGCGTGGAGCGGGGCTGAGCTCACCTCTTGGTCCGCGGTCTCTGCCGAGCGCGAGCACAAGCAGAGCAGAAGCGGGTTGTGTTGGCGCCTGCGCCGCAGTCGGGGGGCGGGGGTGACACGGGGGTGGCGGGGGGCGCCAGCCCGCCCCGAGGGCTGGCTCTGCAGATTTCGGACTCCTGCAGGACTGTGAGCCCCTCTCCCCTTCCAAGAAGTCCCTTCTCTCTCGGAGACCCCAGACCCCTCGCGGGGACCCCACCACCTCCCTGGACCCGATTCCCTCATGCAATCCCTCAAACTCCTCCCCGGACTGCTCCATCAATCTCTCAGTCCTCTGACTGAAGACCCTTGACTCTGCTGAACCTTCATTTCCTCACTTGGAGAAAAGGAAATCAACCGTGAATATTCATTGGAAGGACTAATGCTGAAGCTGGAGCTTCAATACTTTAGCCACCTGATGTGAATAGCTGACTCATGACTCAGAAAAGACCCTGATGCTGGAAAGATTGAAGGCAGGAGGAGAAGGGGACAAGAGAGGATGAGGTGGTTGGATGGCATCACCACCTCAATGGACATGAGTTTGAGCAAACTCCTATGTGAAGGACAGGGAAACCTGGAATGCTGCAGTCCATGGGTCACAAAGAGTCAGACACCACTGAGCAACTGAACACCAACATTTCTTAACTGCATCCTCGATTCCCTCTGGGCTTCTATCTCCCTCAGGGACGGACCCCTCACTCACATCTCCTGGCCACAGCCCCATCCTCTTCATAGACTCCCTGCTCTCTCTCCCAGCCCCAACCCATGGTTGAGCCCCACCTCTCTCCCCCTGGGTTCCTACTAAGAAGTCCCCTCCTGCTTGCATCAGAAGCCCCTTGTCTGACTAAAGTCCTCACCCTCTCACTGAGTCCCCCATCTTCTGTCTATTCTCTCCCACTGTGAGTCCCTATGCCTTGCTGAGGATGGGCTCCACTTATCTTGAGAAGGGAGCCGGTGTGGGAGAGGAGGTGTTGGGGGAGACAAGTCCGTTCTCTTCTGGAAGGATCCTCCCTTGCTCTCTCTCCCAGCATACCCCTAGCTCCATCCTGGGCAGTGTGTGTCTTTCAGCCCATCTCCCTGGAGAGCTAGCCCTTGCCAGGCAACCTCATTCCTTGACATGTGTCCACCCACAGCCTTGGCTTTGTCCCACATTTACTGTATGGTCTTGGCAAAGTCACCACGCCTCTTCAAGCTTCTTCAGGCACCATTGCACACATGAGCTTTCATGCCCTGAGTGTCCAGTCTGTCTTTCCTTGGGTTGGAAGTGGGGGACACAGGGATGCATGAACTCTGCAAAGTGAAGACACTTCCTCTTCACTCACTATTGTATCCCCAAGCCTCACATGGCACTTGGCATTGAACTGGGAGCTCAGTAAACACATATTGAACACAGACTAATAGTAGCAAATATATGATGCTCCAGGCATGCAAAGGGCTTCTCTAAGTGCTTTGTATGCACTACTTATACACTTTTAATTGCATGTGTGTGTGTGAGAGGGAGAGAGAGGAAGAGGAATTCCTGGAAGTCAAGACTGAAGGCCTCCCCTGTGACAGGAGATGAAGCTGGAGAGGCAGGCAGACCTGAGGTCCTTCAAGGCCTCACAAGCCAAGGTAAGGAATTTGGCCTTCAACCCAAGAGTATTAGGGAGCCATGGAAAGGTTGTAAAGAGGGGAGGGATGTGCTCTGATCTGCACTCTGAAAAGATCTGTCTGGTTGCCGATCCCTTGGAAGAACAGGATAGAAAGCTCAAGCATGGGAACAAGTCAGTGAGTCAGTTAGTTCAGTCGCTCGGTCGTGTCTGACTCTGCAACCCCATGAATCGCAGCACGCCAGGCCTCCCTGTCCATCACCAACCCCTGGAGTTCACCCAAACTCATGTGCATCGAGTCAGTGATGTCATCCAACCATCTCATCCTCTGTCATTCCCTTCTCCTCCTGCCCCTAATCCCTCCCAGCATCAGGGTCTTTTCCATTGAGTCACCTCTTCGAATGAAGTGGCCAAAGTATTGGAGTTTCAGCCTCAGCATCAGTCCTTCCAATGAACACCCAGAAATGGTCTCCTTTAGGATGGACTGGTTGAATCTCCTTGCAGTCCAAGGGACTCTTGAGAGTCTTCTCCAACACCACAGTTCAAAAGCATCAATTCTTTGGCGCTCAGCTTTCTTCACAGTCCAATTCTCACATCCATACATGACCACTGGAAAAACCATAGCCTGACTAAATGGACCTTTGTTGGCAAAGTAATATCTCTGCTTTTTAATATGCTATTTAGGTTGGTCATATGGAGAAAGCAATGGCACCCCACTCCAGTACTTTGCCTGGAAAATCCCATGGATAGAGGAGCTTGGTAGGCTGCAGTCCATGGGGTCGTTAAGAGTCAGACACGACTGAGCGACTTCCCTTTCACTTTTCACTTTCATGCACTGGAGAAGGAAATGGCAACCCACTCCAGTGTTCTTGCCTGGAGAATCCCAGGGATGGGGAAGCCTGGTGGCTGCCATCTGTGGGATCACACAGAGTTGGACACGACTGAAGTGACTTAGCAGCAGCAGGTTGGTCATAACTATCCTTCCAAGGAGTAAGCATCTTTTAATTTCATGGCTGCAGTCACCATCTGCAGTGATTTTGGAGCCCCCAAAAATAAAGTCTGACACTATTTCCACTGTTTCCCCATCTATTTCCCATGAAGTGATGGGACCAGATGCCATGATCTTAGTTATCTGCATGTTGAACTTTAAGCCAACTTTTTTACTCTCCTCTTTCACTTTCATCAAGAGGCTTTTTAGTTCCTCTTCACTTTCTGCCGTAAGGGTGGTGTCATATGCATATCTGAGGTTATTGATATTTCTCCCGGCAATCTTGATTCCAGCTTGTGCTTCTTCCAACCCAGCGTTTCTCATGATGTACTCTGCATCTAAGTTAAATAAACAGGGTGACCATTTACAGCCTTGACGTACTCCTTTTCTTATTTGGAACCAGTCTGTTATTCCATGGCCAGTTCTAACTGTTGCTTCCTGATCTGCATATAGATTTCTCAAGAGGCAGATCAGGTGGTCTGGTATTCCTATCTCTTTCAGAATTTTCCACAGTTTATTGTGATCCACACAGTCAAAGGCTTTGGCATAGTCAATAAAGCAGAAATAGATGTTTTTCTCGAACTCTCTTGCTTTTTCCATATCCAACAGATGTTGGCAACTTAATCTCTGGTTCCTCTGCCTTTTCTAAAACCAGCTTGAACATCTGAAAGTTCACAGTTCATGTGTTGCTGAAGCCTGGCTTGGAGAATTTTGAGCATTATTTTACTAGTGTGTGAGATGAGTGCAATTGTGCGGTAGTTTGAGCATTCTTTAGTATTGCCTTTCTTTGGGTTTGGAATGAAAATGGCATTTTCCAGTCCTGTGGCCACTGCTGAGTTTTCCAAATTTGCTGGCATATTGAATGCAGCACTTTCACAGCATCATCTTTCAGGATTTGAAATAGCTCAATGAATTCCATCACCTCCACTAGCTTTGTTCGTAATGATGATTTCTAAGGCCCGCTTGACTTCACATTCCAGGATGTCTGGCTCTAGGTGCGTGATCACACCATTGTGATTATCTGGGTCATGAACATCTTTTTTGTACAGTTCTTCTGTGTACAAAGGAGAACAAAGGAGGCTCCATATTAGAGATGATGTCTCCTTGCACAGAAATGAATGGATTCAGAGGTGTTAGGGGGTAAAATGAAGTGCTGGAATAGCAAAAGATTGGAAACAGGTCTTACCTGGTGGTACAGTGGATAGGAATCCACCTGCCAGTGCAGGGACACAGGTTCGCTCCTTGGTCCAGAAAGACGCCACGGACCACAGAGCAGCTAAGCCTGTGCACCCGAACTACTGAGCCGGTGCTCTAGAGCCTGTGAGCTGCAACTACTGAAGCCCGGGTGCCTAGAGCCTGTTCTCTGCCACAAAATAAGCCACTGCAATGAGAAGTTTGTGCACCGCAACCAAGAGTAGCCTCCACTCACCACAACTAGAGAAAGCCCGGGCACAGCAACGAAGACCCAGCGCGACCAAAAACAACTAACTAAATAAACTTAAAAAAAAAAAAAAGATTGGAAATAACCTGCAGCAGTTTTAAAACATCGCTGCAAATTCCTTAGTGCTTCTCCTACAATGAGGTGGGACATAGGTACCCTTTCTTTGTATCTTGGGTGACTCCTTCAACCAATAGAATATGGTGGAAGTGATGCTCTGAATTCCGTGGCCAGGATATCAAAGGGCAGGCACTTCCCCTGGAACTCTAGTTTTTGGAGACCCGAGGTACCATGCAAGAAGTCTGCTGCCCTGAGGCTACCATGCTGTGAGAAAGCCAGAATCATATGGAGAGCCCGCAGTAACCACCATCCCCGCTGAGCTGGGTCTGTGAGTCATCCCCATTCAAGCATCAGACAAGGGAACAAAGAAGCAGCCAGATGATTCCTGTCCGCAGTGGTCTGAATCAGCTTCGGCTCTGATGATGTGAAAGAGGGGGTGGATGGGACTGGGGAGTCAATGGGAAGGGATGAGGTCACAAATATAGGTAGGTGGTAGCCAGCAGAATAGGCAGGAGTCAGTGTCCTCTGAGACCCAGGGAAGGAGAGAATGAAGGCCACTGAGAAGAGGGGCGTGGTGTTTGTGAGTTGAACGGAGTCAGGCAGAGCCAGTCTTGAATCCCAGTTCTACCACTCTCTGCTTACGTGATTTCAACACTCTGAGCCTTAGTTTCCCTGAGATAAATTTGAGACGATATTAACATTTGCCTCTCAAAAGGGTTATAAGAGTGAAAATGAGATGTGTATAATGCTTAGCAAAGCACCTGGAACAGAATAAGAACTCATTACGGTCATTACTACTATTTTTATTGTTTGCGGGTGAGGAGGGAAGGAAGTTGAGTGACAAGAAACGTGATAAATTGAATGTTCTTTAGGAAAACAAGAGGTGTTGTCAATTAAGAAACTGAGGGCTTATAGCTCCAGGATAGAGCATGTGACTACAGAGAGAGGAAGGTTTTAGTATCTTCCCTTTGAAGCACCGTTTCCAAGGGTGGTAAAGCAGACACAAAGGCCACATATTTTATGATTCCATCCATATGAAATACCCAGGCTCAGAAAATCCATAGAGACAGAGAGCAGATTAGTGGTTCCTAGGGGCTGGGATAAGGGAGGAATGGGAAGTGACTGCTTGGTGGGCTTCCTTTTGGGGTGATGAAGATATTCCAGAACTAGACAGTGGTGATGATTGTACAGCATTATGAATATACCAAATGCTGCTAATGATACATTTCATGTTGTATATATTTTACCATTTTTTTTAATGGTGGTAAAGATTTGGACACTCAGTGATAATAATGATGGTGATGGATACCACGTATTTAGTACTATGTGCCAGGAAATTTTACTTCTCAATAACCTTATGAGATAGGAGCTATGATAATTCCCATTTTATAGATGGTAAACCCTGGGTGTGGGAAGGTAAGTTCCTTGCCCAAAGTCTGCCACAATGTGGCAGAATCTGAATTTGCTCTGATGGTTTTATGGGTGTGGTCTGTGGAGACAGCAGTCTGCATGGCTGTGACTTTCTTTGGCAATGTCGGAACTGGGAGAGAAGGCTGCTGGTACCCCAGCTCCTGGGTTAGGGTTCCCTCAAATAGGTGGGCAGAGGAGAGGGTGATGGGGGCTGCAGAGAGAAAGGGAGAGAGCAGATTCCATGATGGACCTCATGACAGATCCTGGCTTCATTAAGAAGGCAGCCTAGGAGGGGAGCAGATTGACCTGGAGAAGATGCAAGGATCCAAAAAACTGCAGTCCAAAAATAAGCGGATGGGAAGGAAGGGAGTCCAAGTCAGAATGTGGGACCCTGTAGTCAAAGATTTTAGATGTGAAAACTTATAAGAGATGAGAAGGTCCAGGTCAGCCCCATCCAGTAAACTTTTCTGCAAAGACAGAAATGTTCTATATCTGTGCTGCCTATACCAGAGCTAATTGGCCATATTTGGCTATTAAGTATATGAAATGTGGCTAGTGCAACTAAGGAAGTGAATTCCAAATTTTATATAATTTTAGTTACTCTAAAACTTAATTTGATTTGTTTTTGTTTGGGTTTCTTCTGCATGGGACTGGGATCCGAGAGGGAGAATTTCACAAGTGAGTATTCCACAAGGGGGTTGAAAAGGAAGCTGTCCCTCTTGAAAGCCAGGTCCAGAGCATTACTTTCATCCCACTCTATTGGTTAAAGTGGACGCCGGGCCAGCTCAGATGAGGAGGAACAAAGTGACAAAAACAAAAACCCAGCCACTCTGTGAAACTTGGTTCCCTGACCATGGATGGAACCAGGGTCTCCTGCAGGGGAAGTACAGAGTCCTAACCACTGGACTGCCAAGGAATTCCTCTAAATTAAATTTTAAACAGCCACATGTGGTTGTTGCTGCTGCTAAGTCACTTCAGTTGTGTCCGACTCTGCGTGACCCCATAGACGTCAGCCCACCAGGCTCTCCTGCCCCTGGGATTCTCCAGGCAAGAAAACTGGAGTGGGTTGCCATTTCCTTTTCCAATGCATGAAAGCGAAAAAGTGAAAGTGAAGTCGCTCAGTCGTGTCCGACTCTTAGCGACCCCATGGACTGCAGCCCACCAGGCTCCTCCATCCATGGGATTTTCCAGGCAAGAGTACTGGAGTGGGGTGCCATTGGCCACCATATTGGACAACCAAGTGTCAGTGGATTGCTGCTAGGGCCTTACTTCCAGCACAACTACTGCTATCTCAGACCCCCATCACCCATTCCCATCCACCCGGTGCTCCTGCTCTACCCCTAGTGGCCTCTTCTATGCATTGCAGCCACGATGATCCTTTAAACTGTGAGTCAGATTCTCTCCTTCCCCTGCTCAAAACCCTCCAGAGCATCTCATCTTACTCAGGATAAAAGGAAAAGACTGGTGGATAAAGATGGCCACAAACTCTTTGTCATTTTGTTCCTCCTCATCTGAGCTGGCCCGGCGTCCACTTTAACCAATAGAATGGGATGAAGGTAATGCTCTGGACCTGGCTTTCAAGAGGAACAGCTTCCTTTTCAACCCCCTTGTGGAATACTCACCTGTGAAATTCTCCCTCTTGGATCCCAGTCCCATGCAGAAGAAACCCAAGCCATGTGAAGAAGCCACTTGTAGATGCTGCATTTGACAGCCCCAGCCAAACTTCCAGCTTACAGCTAGGACCAACTACTGTATTAGACAGCATCATCTGGGTGAGTCATTTTGGATGTTCCAGCATGCTTGAGCCCCCAGACGACATCACATGAGCAGAAGAACCATCCTACTGAATTCCATAAATGCACAGAATCTTGAAAGACAACAAAACAATGTTGTTTTCAGGTATAAGCTGTGCAATAATTTGCTAATGCAGTGGTAGATACTGCAAACCAGTCCTTACTGTGGCCTCTAATTGCACCCCCCAACCTTTTTGAGCTCCAAAATCACTGCAGATGGTGACTGCAGCCATGAAATTAAAAGATGCTTGCTCCTTGGAAGAAAAGCTATGACCAACCTAGACAGCATATTAAAAAGCAGAGACATTACTTTGCCAACAAAGGTCCATCTAGTCAAAGCTATAGTTTTTCCAGTGGTCATGTGTGGATATGAGAGTTGCACTATAAAGAAAGCTGAGTGCTGAAGAATTGATGCTTTGGAACTGTGGTGTTGAAGAAGACTCTTGAGAGTCCGTTGGACTGCAAGGAGATCCAACCAGTCCATCCTAAAGGAAATCAGTCCTGATTATTCATTGGAAGGACTGATGTTGAAGCTGAAACTCTAATATGCTGGGAAAGATTGAGGGCAGGAGAAGGGGACAACAGAGGATGAGATGGTTGGATGGCATCACCGACTCAATGGACATGGGTTTGGGTGGAGTCCAGGAGTTGGTGATGGACAGGGAGGCCTGGCGTGCTGCAGTTCATGGGGGTGCAAAGAGTCAGACACAGATGAGCGACTGAACTGAACTGAACCCCAACCTGACTTCCGTCTTTGATCTCATCTCTTCCATTCCCCTACTCACTGGGCTCCAGCCACACTGGCCTCCTTGCTCTTCCTTGAATGAACCCAGCACCCTGGGCAAACTCCTACCTCAAGGCTTCAGAGACTTTGCACCTGTTTGCTTCTGTGTCTTTCTTTCTTTCTTTTCTCTAGCTATCAGCATGGCTAGTTTCTGGCTTTATTCAGAGCTCTGCTCATACGTAATCTTATCAAAGAGGTTTTATTGCATCACTGTGATAGAGACATACACTACTCACCAAACTTCCACGTGCTTCACCCTTGAGGTTAGACAAAGCCACGGGATTTGTTCTGGCCAGTGAGCTACGAACAGAGTGATGTGTGTCACTTCTGGGCCAAAACATTTGTCTGGTTGTTATTAATATAACAAACCAACTCAAAACTTAGTAACTTAAAACAGCAACGATCGTTATTTTGCTCACACATCTGCAACTTGCAGGCCTCAGTGGGAAGGTTTGAGCCTGTTCCACTTAGCATCACCTGTGGTGGCTTGACTGGGGCCTGGGAAGAGCCAGTTCCAAGATGGCTTGCTGACATAGCCGGCAAGTAGTTGTTAAAGGCTGTCAAGTGGGAGCTCAGCTGTGGCTGAGGGCCAGGGGCCTCGGTTTTTCTCCATGCAGGACTCTCCACAGTTTCTCGAGCTTCCTCACAGCCTGGTGACTGGATCCTAAAAATGAGAATTCCAGGAAAGAAGAGGTGAAAGTTGCAAGTTCCTCAAGACTAGAGTCTAGAAAGTGGCCCAGTGTCACTTCGACTCTAGTCTGTTGGTCACAGAGATCAGATTCAAGAGGAGACACTCAGCAAGAGAAATGTTAAATTATGTCGGGGCTGTGTAACTTCTCATAGCAAATCTTCCACTGACTCAAAAAGGATTCTTTTCATTCTGAGTTTGTATCCAGGTCTCCAAAGAGATTCCTTGGTCTCAGACTTTTTTCGAGCAGAAAAAGCAGAACTTGAGATTAATTTAGTTAACAGGAAACCCCGAAAACAACCGAGGGTGAGAAACTGGGTTGCTAAGAAACCTCTGAGGATGGGGGAGAGGGTTGGCGTCCATTGCTAGGCAACCTGGAAGAAGTTAGACATGCAGGTTTCATAGGTTCCTGGAATGCCAGGCTGGACATTCTCCTGAAGACGTCTAGTCCGACTACCTAACTGTACAGATGGGGAAACTAAGGCCTCAGATGGCAAGGTGATTAGCCCAAAGTCCCTCCAATTTCTCAAGAAAAGTAAAGACAAATGGCAGGGGAGGGCATTGTCACTGGATAGAGCTGGTAGCTGAAAATCAAGTCTATAAATCAGTAAAGATGTCAACCACAAACAGCCTTGAAGGCCAGGCTGAGAAATCTAGACTTTATCCTGTAGGCGATAGGGAGCCACCACAAAGTTTTTGACAGTGGTCAGCTTTGTGTGTTCAGAAGATGCTTGGGACACAATCTGGAGACCCAGGATAAAGTCTAAATGCCTTCAGGGCCCTTCATGCTATTGCCAGTCTATCTCCTTTCTCCCCACCATTCCCTCTAGCCACAACCAACTTCCTTCCATGTCAGCCTCTCTCTTTAAAAAAAAAAATTTTTATTTTTAGCTGTGCTGGGTCTTTGTTGTTGTGCCAGAGCTTTCTCCAGTTGCCTCGAGCGGAGATTGCTGTCTAGTTGAGGTGTGCAGGCTTCTCATTGTGGTGGCTTCTCTTGTTGCAGAACGTGGGCTCTAGGGCGCTTGGGCTTCAGTAGTTGCTGCACACAGGCTCAGTAGTTGTGGTGCATGGGCTTAGTTGCCCCTCAGCATGTGAGATCTTCCTGGATCAGAGATCAAACCCATACGGCATTGGCAGGTGGATTCTTCACCCCTGAACCACCAGGGAAGTCCCACATCAGCCTCTTGCCAAGTCTTCCCTCTCGAACTTACTGGTGTCTGGAAAGCTTTTTCCTTCCCCTGCATCTGCCTCATCCTACTCTTCTGACTTTAATTGGTGCATAACAAACTGTCCCCAAAATTAAATAGTACAAATATTAATAGCTGCCATTTCATTTTGCTTATGGGCTCTGTGGTTCAGGAATTCAGACAGCACAAGAAAGGGTGGGGGCTTCCCAGGTGACAACAGTGGGTAAAGAATCCACCTGCCAAGCAGGAGACACGGGTTTGATCCCTGGGCTGAGAAGATTCCCCTGGAGAAAGAAATGTCAACCCACTCTAGTATTCTTGCTCGGGAAATACAGTGGGCAGAGGAGCCTGGCAAGCTAAAGTCCATGGGGTCACAAAAGAGTTGGGCACAACTTAGCAACTAAACAACAATAAGAGGGGATGGTTTCTCTCTGCTCTATGAACCTCGCCTGGGAAGACTTGAATGACTTGGGGCTGGAATCATCTGAAGTCTTCTTCATTCATGTATCTGGAGCCTTGACAGTATCTGTATCACCTGGCACAACTACACGTGGTCCCTCCATGTGTTTGGGGGCTTCTTCATCACGTGACAATCTCAGGGTTGTTGGACTTCTTACAGTACTTCAGTGTGACCTAGGCTTGGAAACCTACAGCGTCATTCCTGAATCCCAGCAGTAACAAGTGGATCACAAAGACCAGTCCAGATTCAAGAGGAAGGAAATTCATGGGACGGATGTCAAAGAACTTGTAGCCATGTCCTAAAACCACAACAACCCATGGAGGTCTCAGTTATAGCTTACACATCATCTCCTCAAGGAGGTGACCGAACCACAGCCTGCTCCATGACTGGATTAAGGCCTACCTCTGTGTCCCCCCAAACCCCACTGTCCATCTCCATCAGTGCATTTCCATCCCTGTGTTTATTGGTCTTTCTGCCCCTCTGACCTGAGGGTTCAGTGAGGATGGATCATGTCTGCTTTTTTCACCTTTGTACACCCAGCTGCTAGCAGAGTGTGGCAAAGCAGGATGTTAATAACTGTTTGTTGCTTGGGTAAGCAAATGAGTGATTCAATCTACGGCATGGAGCCCAGTGCAGAGGCCATTCCTTCCTTATGAAGTTTACACACTAGTTGGAGAGATACATACAAAATAAAAACTGTATGTGATAAATGCCAGATAGCGATGAATGCTATTAGGACAAATGAAGCAAAGTTAGGAGCTAGCATCGGGGGGAGGGTAGTACTTTATATAAACTGTCAGGGAATACCACTCTGAGTTAGTGACATTGGAGCTGAGACCGAAGGAAGTGGGAGAGTAAGCCATGTGGATATCTGGGAGAAGAGCATTTCAAGCAGCGTGAACAGCATGTGTAAAGGGCCTCTGGTGGGTGTGTGCTTGGCAGTTTTGAGGAACAGCAAGGAAGCCAGTGTGGAGTGTGGTGGGAGAAGGGAAAAGTGGCAAGAGATGAGTCCCAGGGTAGGCCACAGGCCAGATCCCACAGGGTTTCACAGGCCATGATGAGGATTTTCTTTGGCTTTTAGTCTGAATGAGATGGGATCCACTGGAGAATTTTGAGCAGAGACAGTATATAGTCCGATCTATAGCTGAAACAGATTTCTCTGACGGCTTTGTGGATAACAAGCCTTTGTGATTAAGGAAAAGCAAGTTCAGTGAAATGGCTGGTACAGAATCCCAGGCAAGAAATGGTGGGGGCTAGGACCAGGAGAATGGCCATGGACAAGGTGAGAGGTAATAGGATGTAGGACACACTGTGAAGATAAAACCAATGGTCTATAAGGATAAGGAAGCTGTGAAGAAAAGAAGAGTCAAGGATGACCCACAGGTTGTTGTGCTTAGTTGCTCAGTCGTGTCTGACTCTGTGCAACCCCGTGGACTGTAGGTTGCTGGCCTGTTAGCAATATGAGATGTTGTGAAGATGTGGGTGGAGCATCGGGCTTGGCCAGGTTGTGGAAACTAGACTTCGTGTTTACATATACCAAGTTTCAGATGCCGATTAGATATCCCAGGGGAGACGACAAAAAGGCAGGTAGACACACTGACTCTAACAGAGGTGGGATGGAGATACAGGCTTGAGACTCTACCGTCCTGATAAAAGACTTTTAAGATGGCTCCCAAGATTCCCCTCTCCCCTCTGTGTGTGCCTAACACAAACTCCTCTTCCCAGCGTGGGTGAGACCAAGGGGTGTGATAGATGTCATTATTCTAATTGCTGTTCAGGCTTTCAGTCCGACTTTTTGTGACCCCATGGACTGCAGACCAGGCTTTCTTGTCCTACACCATCTTGGGGTGTTTGCTAAAACTCATGTCCATTGAGTTGGTAATGCCATCCAACCATCTCATCCTCTGTCGTCCCCTTCTCCTCCTGTCCTCAATCTTTCCCAGCATCAGGGTCTTTTCCAATGAGTCAGTTCCTCCCATCGGGTAGCCAAAGGATTGGAGCTTCAGCTTCAGTACCAGTCCTAATCAGCATTATTTTGATTAAGTTACATTATTGGCAAAGGTGAAGGAATTTCATAAATGTGATCAAAGTAAATGTGATTAAATTAGTTGAAATTTGGTGAATCTAAAGGGCCATTTCCTTGGGTGAGCCCTTTAAAAGAAAGTCTTCCTTGAGGCACGGGACTTGAAGCTGCAGAGATTCTCCTGCTGGCCTTGACAAAATAAGGCCGACTCTCACCATGCTGAGAGGGGGCCTGTGAAGAAAGAAACTGTGAGTGGCTTTTAGGAATCCGGAATGGCACCAGCTAACAGGAAAACGGGGGCCTCAGTCCTTTAACCACAAGGAACTGAGTTCTGCCCACTGCCACGTGATTTTCGGAAGAGGACACTGAGCTCCAGAAGAGAACACAGCTCAGCCAACGGCTGCACTGCAACCTTGAGAGATCTTGAGCAGAGAACCCAGAGACTCCAGGCCCATGGAGATTATAAAATAAGAAATGCATGTTGTTTTAAGCCATTAACTGTTGCATTTTGTTACATAGGAACAGATGGTCAATACATCAGCCTACAGGCGTTTTTAAAGCCCTGGAACCAAACGGTTCAAACAGCCTATGCCAGGAAACTGACCCAGAGATGTTATCAGAGAGTGTGAATGGAGGATTGGAGTGGGTGGGACACACCCTGCCAACTCCTCAATGCGTCCTACTCCTTTCAGCCACTAGGTGTCCCCAGAGTCCACATAAGCAGGTCGGCCTGCACCTTTCACAGGTCAGAATCCATTTCCTCCTGAAATGGAAGGAACTAAAACAATAAATGATTTCTCTTCTATTCCTAGTTCCCTCTCCCCCGCATCACCCTGGGAGCAGGGGGGAGTGGGGGTGGGACTAAGGCCTCGGAAGGGGAGGCGGCTGGCCCAAGGCCCACAGTGCTCTAGCACCATCTCTGGCTTGGGGTTTTATACACTCCCTGCCCTGCCCTGCCCCCTCCCAGGGCATTGTGAAGGGCAAACACAGACAGTTAGCCTCTCTCTCTCCAGCCTGGGCCAGGGGAGGGATTGCAAATGAGAACACCACAAGCAGAGGACTCTGGAGTGACTCGTAGGCTGAGGCTGGGGTTTCTAATGGACGCCAACTGGAAAGAGTGTAACGTGTGCAGCCCCAGGATTGGGAGACAGTGTTGGTGGAAACGAGACTCCTCCACCGAGACTCCTCCTGATGGTGTGGCCATCAAAGGGGCCCAGCTCAGCTGCAATTGCTGGGCCAGTGACCCTATTCCTTTTGTCCTATCCCTTCCACCCTCTGTTGCAAACTGGGTTTTCCAGAAGCAGACACTGAGACTAAGTTTCAGGTGCAAGATATTTATTAGGGATAAAGACCTGTGAAAAGAAGAGGGTGGAGGCAGGATTGGGTACAGGAGGTCAAACTGTGCTGCCAGCGTGGACAAGCCCAAGCCACCCTGAAGGGGTCCTAGGGTGAGCACCCAGGGGTGCACGGCAGGGCAGATACTGTGTCTGTCCCACCTGAAGGTTGAAACTTAAGTGGCAGGGATTTATACTTGCATACATTCAGACACCAGATGCAGGCTGCCCCGGGGTGAATCAGTTTTCTTCCTCACCTTTTCTTTCTTAAAGGTTTTGTTTTGGTTTGTGGCCATCTTGTTTCCAATCACAGAGACTATGAGTAAGCATTCACTGTAATTCCTGTACTCCCAGACCCCCTTTCTGTAGACGCCCAGACCTCCCAAACCTGCTCTAGTCCTCTTTTAAAACATCTATTGTATTCCAGTCCCAAATACCCTCTCTAAATGAGGTCTGAACACTTGGCCTTGGTTCTTACTGGGCAAACACACTCTGTCCAACCTAAGGAATTCACTGGATCTGGTAGAGGAAGAATAAGGGGGACAGGGGTCAGTGGGACAAAAGTTTTGAAAAGCCTTGGTCTCAGTTCCCAAAACACACTGGTAAGAATCTCAAGGACTGGAATCATCGCGGCTTCTGCTGCTCTTCTTCAATCATTCGGTACATCTACACTAGTGGCCAGTTACATGCTAGGCGTGAGGACCAGCCCCACACAGCTCCAGACCCCGAGCTACCAGCCTAACACCATCTGCAGATTCAAGCTGGGAGAGGCAGCACCCTAAAATAGCACTTCACTAGGAGACAGAAACCAAAATTTAGGGCCCTGTCTCTGATCCAGGCTGTTTGAAGGCCCTTTACAAGTTGCTTCTGCACCTTTGCCCTAATATCCCTCCTCTGGACAGTGGAGTAATACAATTTATGGAGCACCATGTTAAATGCCTCTCACCTCAAACTTTACTCTGAAGCAGGTGTTATTATCATCCCCATGTCACATAAATGGAAAAAAAGAGTCAGGGTAAAGTTAATGTGCTCAGGGGCACACAGGTGCTCAGTGGTGGTATCAGGCTTCGGGCCCAGACATTGTGGCTCAACCCTGATTCTTTTTTTTTTTTTTTAATTGAAAGATAATTGCTTTTACAGTATTGTGTTCGTTTCTAACAAACATCAACATGAGTCAGCCATGGTCAACCCTGATTCTTAATCTTCATTAAGGTCAGGGTCAAACTGATTCTCTTGGAACCAGGTGTGCCTACACACGTGTTTCACTTGGTCCCTAAGGATTTAAAAAAAGTATTTGAATCAGCTTTCATTTTGAAATTGAAATGTTCACAGAAACATCCAGATTTACATCTTCTCTTGAAAAATCTAGCCCCCTGGACACAGCGGGCTGCACTCCCACAGGGTCACAACTGGCAGGAGGTGAGCAATTGCTCCCCTTGAAGTGGGTCATGAAGCCAGTGTCCACCCAGACTCTCATTCATTCATGTCACCTGCCTGGCCTCTGCAGGGACAAGTCTGCCATCCTTAATGAAGACCAGGAATCCTGAGACAGAGGGAGCAGAGAGGCCTAGAGAGGCAAGGTGCCTCCTTTCCTGGAACCTCAAGCTCTTCCTACATGGTGCTAAGTCACAGGGACTTGAATCTGTCAAACTGTTTGGGGAGGGTTGAGGAAAGGCAAAGACATGTAGAACCACAGGGCGAGATGGGGCAAATACACTTTATTCAGTCCTGGCGTAAGTCCTGCTGTGGGTGCCAGTGCCCCAGATCAGAGGGACCCCCTCCCCTCAGCTACGAGACTAGTTCTCCAAGACCACAGACAGTGACATCTCTTCACTCACATGACGTTTTCTGGGATTTTTCATTGTCTTTTTTTTTGTTGTTATTTTTCTTTAAAAAAAAAAAAAAAGAGAGAGAGAGAGAGAGAGAGAGAGAGAGAAAGAGCGCGCGCAAAAAGGCCCAGAGCCGGAGCACCAAGCTTAAAGGAGGCAGCTGGTGGCTTTGTCAGCGACGGGAACGCGTGGGGCAGAGCCCTGCAGAGACCCTGGGCAGGGGTCCCGGAGGACTCTGGGACCGTTTGTTCCTGAGATTTGTGTGTGTGAATGAGAGTGTGTGCACACCCGGGAAGGTGAACACACGCCGGTGAGATACAGGTAGTGAGGGTAAAGGGGGCATGGGGAGGCCGGAGGGGCGGAGCTTGAGCTGGGAGTTGGAGGGAGAGGGGTAACAGCATCAGGGGCAGGGTTTCCCAAGGGCACCCCAAACTGGACACAGTAGCGCTGGGCGCCAATAGCACAACACTACTCTGAACCTCCTTCAGGCTCACTGGCCCAGGTGATGGTCTCTCAAGCCAGCTGCTGAAAAAAGGGGTCTCTTCTTGCCTCTTCATCTGCTATCATGCCTCAGTCTCAACCCCCTAGTTGAGTACCGACGTGTTTGTTTCTCCCACTGAATACTGTCACTGTAGGCAAAGGGATCTGGGTGAGAGGAAGGGGCGGTGGGCTTAGGAGGGAGTCCAGGCTGGAAGTGTGCCCTGAGGTGATAAGGGCACTTGGGGGGAGGGGGGCGGACAAAAGGACCCTGTCCCCACACAAACGACTACGTGTCTTGATTCTGAGTTTTCTTTTTCTCTCCTGAAGGATTTCCAGAGGAAAAACCCTGGCCCCCAATTCCCAGGTGGGGGGAAAAAGGTTGGCTTCTTGGAACCAAGACAGGCTGTTGAGGCAGTCAAGCAGTCGGTGGGGGGTTGGGGGGGTCGGGGGTGCACATGGGCTGGGCGACCCCGTAAGGGGAAAGGGGCTATGCCACTTGGGAGTTCTAAGCTCCACACCAAACCTTCCGGGCTGGCTAGTCTTTCTCCCCCTTCCAACTGCTCCTCCCATTTAAGGCAGTGACGCCCCGTCGGGCTGAACGGAAGCCGTGGCTCCTGGATCAAACGATTTCTCAGGATCGCTCTATATCCGCCCCCCTTCTTCCCAGAGCGGCTGACCGAGGCTAGTGGTTCAGCAGGGACCAGCCCCCTCCTCCCAAGAAGCATTAAGCATGCGCAAGAAGGGGGCGGGGGGTCCCAGTGCTCCCCGAGGAAAAGGAGCGTGCCCCTCCCCCTCCCCGGGAGGGAAGGGCAAGAGAGGAGGGCGCAGGGCCGCCCAGCTGCAGCGCCCCCCTAAACGAGACTGAAGGCGGGCTGGGAGCAGGCGGAGGGAGTCTAGAGCCAAGGGCAGGGGCGTGTCCTCCGGCCAAGAGGAGGGGCGTGTGCAAAATGGGGGAGGGGTACAGATCTCTCGGAGAGGATGGGAGGTGTATCGGAGGAGGGGGCTGGCTGCTGGTGGCTCGCGGGAGGGGGCAAGATGGGGAAGGGCTCGGATGTCGGAGAAAGGGTGGGGGTTGGGCTGTCTTGGGGTGTGTCTGCGGGGGAAGGGCTTGTCTGGATTTGAAGGGGGATGGGCACGTCTAGGAGGGGGAGGCTGTGCGGGAAATGGGGTGCCAGCCTCGGCCTCCGAGGGGCCCCAATACCTGATTCCTGTATGTAAACAGCTGGTTTGGGGGCGTGCGCGCCCCGCTGACGATGGGCTCAGTAGGTGAAAACCAGGTCGGCGATGCTAGACGGGCGCCAGTCCCCTGCGATCATCTCGGTAACCTCGGGAGTGCAGTAGTCCGGGAACTCGAAGTGCGACGTGCCCGAGGGGGGCGGCAGGTCCGGATCGCGGTCCAGGGCGCTGCAGTCCAGGCCCGCGGGGCCGGGGGGGCCCTCTGGACAGAAAGCCCAACGGCTCCTCCCCCGACGCCACCTTCTCCTCTTCGCCTTCCTCGGCCGCCGCCGCCTCCTCCTCCTCTTCCTCCGGCTCCTCGTCCTCCGACGGAGTTGGGGAGGCGGCGGTGACAGCCGCCCCCTCGCCCGACGGCCCTTGGGCACGCTCGGCTGGTCCTCGGGCGGCCCGCCCCGCCGGGACCATCCTCCACAGCTCGCGCCCGGGGGTCTCCACCAGGCGCACTTCCAGCAGCTCCTCGTCGTCTTCGTCGTCGTCGTCCTCGGGCGCCGCCGCGCCGCCCCCCAAAGGCCCTCCCGCCGCTCGGCGGCCCCCGCGGCCAGGCAGCTGCGGCCCGGGCTTGAGCCTGCTACCGCCGCCGCCGCCGCCGGGGGGGGCGGGGCCGCGCCTTGGCGGGCGCCCCCTTGCTCTTTTTGCGCGGCCGGTACTTGTAGTCCGGGTAGTCCGCCATGTGCTTGAGGCGCAGCCGCTCCGCCTCCCGCACGAACGGGATCTTCTCCGAGTCCTGCAGCAGCTGCCAGCGGCGGCCCAGGCGCTTGGAGATCTCGGCGTTGTGCATGTCGGGCCACTGGTCCATGATCTTCCGCCGTTCGTGCTGCGACCACACCATGAACGCGTTCATCGGTCTCTTAATGTGGCCGCTCGGGGTCTTGCACCAGCCGGGCTCACGCGCCCCCTCCTCGGCCGGCCCGGGCCCCGGGGGCGGCGGCCCGCCGTCCCGCTTGGCCCTCGCGCCCCGCTGCTGCACCATCGCGCCTGGGCCCGGGGCCGCTAGACGCCGCCGGGGGCCGTCCGCATCCTCCGCGGCTGGGGGTGGGGGAGGAGGCAGCAGCGACGGAGGGGCGGCCCCGCCCCGCAGCTCAGCCCGGCCCCCGCGAGCTAGGGAGCGAGGAGCTGGGCGCTCCGGCCCAACGGACGGCGGGGGGGAGAAGGTCAGCGGCGCGGTCTCAGGCGGGCTCAGCGCGCCCCCGCCGCCTCCGGCAAGTTGTGCCCCGCAGCACGCCACACATTGTTTTGCGGGGGGCGGAGGAACGGCACCCCTCAGGCCCCGGCGGGCTCTCCTTGCAGCCTCCTGCTCGGCTGCGGCCCGCGCGCGCCGCTCCCCACCCTGCCGTCTTCCAGTGTCTTTCTCCCCGCGCGGCCCCGCCGGCGCGCGCGCCACCCCCTCCCCCTCGCCGTCTGCGGGCCGCTGCGGCGCGCGCGGGGCCGCCCCGTGTAAACACCGAGGTGCCCGCTCGGGCTGCGGCCGGGCCACGCCTCGCGTTCGGGCGGCGCGTCACCCGTTGCTGGGCAGAGAACCTGGTATTTGCATCTCCCAATCGCTGGCTGCCGAAGCGGGGCGGGGCTCGGGCTGCCAGGCTAGGCGGTCTGGTGGCTGGGATTGGGGGTGTCGGATGAAGTCGGTTTCTTTTCTTAGGCTGGGGACTAGCGGGAGGGTGAGGGGACGCCGAGCAGGCTTCCCATCTGGCTCCCAAAGTCAGTCCCCGCCCCGCATTGCCTTTGAAATCTTAGCTTACTCAGTGACACCTGCCGCCAGGTAGGACCTCGGCTCCCTCCTTTTTAGGGGGCGTCTTTTTGAACCGTCCCAGAACAGGTGAGGAGACGTAGGCTCAGGAAAGCCCCTGAAGGGGACAACCTCATCGTGTCATTGATGTAACCCTTGCCTAGTATCCAGCCACATAGGGGCTCAACAACTGTTTTGGGTCCGATGAACCAAACCTCTTTCACATTTTTCTTCTCCTTTGAGGCACCACGCGAGTCCTGAGAAAGAAGGGCACATGCCGCCCACTTTCCAGGTACGAAACACCAAAGATCGGCAGATTAGGACTCTAGGCTCGCGGTCCCAGCTCTCTTTTCCCTGCTCAGCGCATGAAGGGGCCGGGACACCTCGCCTACCAACCAAGGGTCCTGAGGAGGGCGAACTTCCCGCTTTTCACAGTTCTTAGGCGAGGTTCGAAGATACGTGGGTGCCCCATTCTCAGGTCCCACACCCACATCGCGGCCAGCCGGGTGCCAGACGGGCGCGATTGCCCCTCCCGAGTCTGGAAAAGCGTGCGCGGGCACGGGGGCGGAGCCCGGCCAAGGGGCGTGTACGAGGCGCACGCTCGAGGCGCGTGGCGGGGAGGGGGCTGCGCGCTCCCATCTCACCACGTGTGAGCCCGCTCGGGCACTGCGGGGCGTGTGCTGCCCCTGGGGGAGGTCACCTTCACCGCGCGCACGTGGGCCCGACGATGGGATGAGGCGCTGAAGCGTCGCTCCACGGAGTCGGGAGCTGGGAGGGGTCGGGGTGAGGGTCTCTAGGGTAGCATTTTGCCGGGGCATAGTGGGCAGTGTCCAGGCTGGAAGGTGCCTGTCTCAGGCTGTAGACCTCACCCACCCCTGGGCGGGCGGGGGCTGAGAGCGCAGCCGGAAAGTCGGGTAGCGGGGAGGAAGGGTCGGGGTGCGGCTCCGCAGATGCTGGGGGCGGGGTGCTGCTCTGGGTGCCCGGGAGGGAAATTGGAGCTTCGGTGGCGGGAGGGGGCGACTCTTAAAGGCACAGGGCTCTCGGAAGGAAAAGGCTCTGCTCCCAACCAAACTGTTCTTCAGGCCTCTTATTGGAAGCTGAGGTCTGACGATCCCCGAGTTTAAACCTTCACAACGGTAGCCTGGACGGTTCAATGCTCGATGGAGTCAGGATTCCTGTATTCATATCTCAACGCCTCCTTTTGCTTGCCCTTAAAATAGAAAAAAGCAGTTTCTTCCTCATATGGTTATTTTACAGATTAAATGGGATATAGATATTAGAATTTCAAGTACTGGTCTCCTGAATATTCCGCAAACACAGAAAGCTTGGACCAACCTCAGGGCCTTTGTACATGCTGTCTCTTCGGCCTAGAAAATTCTTCACCCCCATCCCAACGTGGCTGGTCCATCTCATTCTAGCCTCAGTTCCCACCGACTCTCCGGAGATGGCCTGCCCTGACCACTCTCTGCTGTTGCTCACCCATTCCCCTGTGTCTCAGGTACACAGAATTGTAGGTCTGTGACAATTTTATCATTGCCCATGATTGGTTCGGGTCATGGTTGTATATACTTATTTGTATATAATACAGTAAAACCTGGTGACAGCAGCAGCCCAACACAAGAACGGGAACATGGTTAACAACCTACCTTCCCCTATGAACTCCTTTCCCATCCCATCCCCTGCTTCCTCTCACCTGATGTAATGTCTATCCTAAATCTTCTCTTACACTTAAAAAAAGCTGAGCAGCTTTATTGAGATATAATTTATATACTAGACTATTTACTCATTTAAAATATACAGATGTGAAGAGCGAGCGAGAACCGAGTTCTGCGTAGTTGTTTCCGAGGAGCAGCAAGGGAAAAGGGTTAACCATGTCGTCTGTGGTCGGAAAGATAATCAGCACCGCGGCCCCTGTGGCCATTGGTCCCTACAGTCAGGCTGTGTTAGTCGGCAGGACCATTTACATTTCAGGACAGCTAGGCATGGACCCTGCAAGTGGACAGCTTGTGCCAGGAGGGGTGGCAGAAGAGGCTAAACAGGCTCTTATAAACATAGGTGAAATTCTGAAAGCAGCAGGCTGTGACTTTACGAATGTGGTAAAAGCAACTGTTTTGCTGGCTGATATAAATGACTTCAGTACTGTCAACGATGTCTACAAACAATATTTCCAGAGTAGTTTTCCTGCGAGAGCTGCTTATCAGGTTGCTGCTTTGCCCAAAGGATGCTATGCTAAGTCACTTCAGTCGTGTTCGACTCTGTGTGACCCCATAGACAGCAGCCCACCAGGCTCTGCAGTCCCTGGGATTCTCCAGGCAAGAACACTGGAGTGGGTTGCCATTTCCTTCTCCAGTGCATGAAAATGAAAAGTGAAAGTGAAGTTGCTCAGTTGTGTCCGACTCTTAGCAACCCCATGGACTGCAGCCTACCAGGCTCCTCCATCCATGGGATTTTCCAGGCAAGAGTACTGGAGTGGGGTGCCATTGCCTTCTCCGTTTGCCCAAAGGAGGCCGTGTTGAGATCGAAGCAATAGCTGTGCAAGGACCTCTCACGACAGCATCACTCTAAGTGGGCCAAGTGTTATTTAGTATGGAAATTTAATAGTATTTTTAAACTAATGGCCTAATCCTTGTTGGAAAGTGTAAGATTGAAATATCTGGAAATATGGAAATACCATATAATAAGGGAAACAACATGAATTGAAGATTAATGATGAATCTAGTTACTAATGTTACAAATTATATTTCTGTAACACTTGTATTGCTGGATGTGGGAAAACAGATATGCCTTACTGAGTTAACTCAGAAGAATAAAAGTAGAGAAATAACATAGGAAAGATGAGCTAGTATGCCTGAAAAATAGAAAGAGCACACCTAATTCAACTAAACCCTATTAATTTAATGATATGAAGTATTTTATTATGTCAGATACGTGATTTATGCTTGAATAAAATTAAAGCATCTAAATTTGAATGGCAGAGATAAAGGAGAAGAAACTTGACCAAATTGTATATAGATAATATTTTTCTAGTGGAAATAGCATGCAGATTTTCCTTGGTGTGATTCCATTTACTGATTTTTTTAACAGTTTATGCATTAAATTACATTACCTAAATAAAAGTGAAGGAACTATGAGGTTTAAACTCCCCCCCAAAAAAATAAAATAAAATATACAATTCACGAGATATTAAGTGAGCTATGCATCCATCACCACAATCAGTTTTAGAATATTTTCATCATTCCCCAAAGAAACTCTACTCATTAACTCCTCCATCTCTTCCTCTGCTGTAACACCAGCTCTAGGCAACCATAAATCTACTTTCTGTCTCAATGGATTTGCTGCCCCATTTTACATTCCTATCAGCAGTGTATGAGGGTTTTGATTTCTCCTTTCTCTTTTTAAAATGTTTTCTTAAAAATACATTATCTTGCCTTTAGCTTTAGCATAAAGGTATGCTGTATGTAATGCAGGAGACCTGGGTTGGGAAGATCCCCTGGAGAAGGGTAAGGCTACCCACTCCAGCATTCTGGCCTGGAGAATTCCATGGACTGTATAGTCCATGGGATCACAAAGAGTCAGACATGACTGAGCAACTTTCCCATGCTGTATGTAATACTCTGATATTTACTTTCTCATTATTACAGTGGTAAGATTCATCTAAATGATTGCACCTGTGTAGGGTTCATTCATTTTTCCATTGCAGGGATGTACTACACTTTTTCTATCTAGTGTCCTATTCCTGGACATTTGTGTTATTGCCAGGTTTTTGGTCTTATGAAGAGTGTTCCTGTTAACAATCCTAAATGTGTTCCTGGTGTTCAAGTGCTGGAAGGTCTCCCTCTTCTTATGGGAAGTGTGGCTGCATCTGAGATATATGAATGCTGTACCAGTTTACTTTTCCACCAACAACATAGAAGAGATCCTCTTCATCTGGACATCTTGTCCAAAGTTTGGTATTGTTAGACTCTTTAATTTTTGCTTGCAGTATTCTAACTCCTCACCCTTTCTCTTTGCTTTGTACTACTCACCACATTTCAGAATATTTTATTTGTTCAGTTGTTTTTTGCCCTTCTCCCCTCCACTGGACTGCCAGCTCCAAGAGAGCAGAGATTTTTGTCTTTTGTTTCCTGCTCTGTCCCTAGGAGAGTACCTGGTGCACAGTGGATACTCAATACATATTTATTAAATGAATCAAAGTCAGTGGTCTAATATAAGTGTGCTCAGATTCCTCTGGGAGCCAAGGGAAGGAAGTGAAATTTTGAAACCCAAACCCCAAAACTCCAGGCTGCCACTGAGATGTGGTATTTATCTGTGCACACAGATTACCCTGAATCACTTCAAATAGGGGTCCCAGAGTCTAAACCTTGCAAGCCACAGGAGTTCAAGTTTGGGCTCACCACCGAACTATTTAATCCAGACTGTGGCAGATAGACAGTAAAATTCTCAGACGGGGTTTTCCCTGGTGGCTCAATGGTAAGAATCCACCTGCCAGTACAGAAGACATGGGTTCGATTCCTGTCTGGGAAGATCCCAAGTGCTGAGGAGCAACTAAGTCCGTGTACCACGGCTATTGAGCCTGTGTTCCAGAGCCCGGAAACTGCAACTACTGAAGCCTCCAAGCCCTAGAGCCCTGGTCCATCCGAAGAAAAGCCACTGCAGTGAAAAGCTCCAGCACCTCAACTAGAGAGTTGTCCCCGCTCGTGGCAACTAGAGAAAAGCCTGCACGCAGCAACGAAGATGCAGTGCAGCTCCCCCAAAAAATTATTCTTAAAAAAATCTTTAAAAAGATTCTCAGAGAGATACCACCACTGCCCTACTAGTCCAGACCACCATCATCTCTTATCTAGTACCTGTGCAGCCTCCTTTCTGGTCCCTGTACCCAGCATGTCTCCTTCGATTCTATTCTCCTCCCTGAAGCTAGAAGGATGTTGTTTTTCAGTCACAAAACTGATCGTGCATCTTCCCTTCTTAAAACCCATCAGTGGTTTTCCCATTACTCTCAAGATAAACACCGGACTTTCACCTAGGCCAAGCATGATCTGACCCCTGCTCACCTATCTGACTCTCCTCTTTGAGTTTCTCAGTCCTGAGGCACTTTCAATTTGTGGAAGACTCCTCACACAGGGTGCTAGGAAGTCCATTCTCTCACCTTTCCAGCACTCCTGCCTCTTGTCTGCCTCTTTAGAGCTCTCCTAACCCCATGTTCCTTTTCTTCAGAGCACTAGTGACCTGCCTAGCTCGTCTGATACTTAGAACAGAAAATTTAAAAATTAAAAAAAAATAATTTATTTGGCTGTGCTGGGTCTTAGTTGCGGCGCCCGGGCTCTTTGCTGTGTGTGTGGGCTTTCTCTAGTTGTAGGAAGTGGGGACTCCTCTCTAGTTCACGTGCTTAGGTTTGGGTTTTTATTTATTTATTTGTTGCTGCTTGTGGGCTCAGTAGTTGAGGTGCATGTAGTTGCCCCAAGGCATGTGAGATCTTAATTCCCTGACCAGGTATCGAACCATGTCCCCTGTATTGCAAGATGTATCTTTTACCACTGGACCACAAGGCAAGTCCCAGAACAGATAATTTTTTAACATCCACCTTCCTTAAATGACAGTATTTTCAATAAGCATGAAACACAATGAATAATACTAATGGTAATGGCCAGATAAGAAATGTGGATGGTGAAAATATTCCTTTATTGAACTTTGTATATTTAATCATGTCAGTAAAAGTAAATATTGTAGTACAAAAAAGGGAAAGAGTATTTGATCCATACTTTCCAATTACTTTAATATATTTCCTTGCAGAGATAAAGAAAATAAAAAAACATACCCACATAGCAGTCTGTTGCAATAATTCCATTACATTAATTACATTAAAATTGAAACACAAATAAGAAAATACTTGAAAAATAAGAATCAACTTTAATGTTAAATATATGATTCAAATTTGGTAAAACATAATTTTTCTAAATAATAATAATATATATAATACTACTTTACTAAATAATAAAATTTGCAGTTACCATATTCTGCAGTGCACTGTTTAACTGTTTTGAATTTTAAATACAAAAGCTTCAAGTGGTCACACAGAATGGCAGAATTGAAGCAACTCAAGTTCTGGTTCTTCAGCTTCCTAATCACTGGGCTATCATTGTTTATTTTCAATCTATTGTTTAAACACAGCCATATGTTGTACCAAAGGGGCTAGAGACACAAGTACTCAGGAAGTGAGCTTGAACAATTCTGGACTGTTATGAACTTATTCTCAAAACTAACACGTATAACTGTGTCTGGCTTGGTGTGTGTTAGGGGCTGAATGTATAGCTGGGAGTGCTGTGATATAAATCCCTGGTGGGTGATAATGTCGACTAGTGTACAAGTGATTAAAATATGCCAATTCGAAGCTTACAAATATATCATTAGGACTCAGGTTAAACCAACAACTTGATTTTCAGGGAGGAATATGTTAATCAGTGGCATGGTTTAGAATTGTGGGCACATGTTAATAATAAAATGCAGACAGATATTCAATCAGTTTTATTGTTTTCAGACTCGCTGCAGACAATACACCCTCTCATTGCCTGCAGGGTCCTACTTGGTACACCATGGTAGAGCAGGAGCTCCGTGGGCTCAGAGGACCCACCTGATTTCCACTTTCCCCAGCACCTAGCACATCCTGGCACAGCACAGCCTCTTAATATCCATGTAGTGAAAGGAGGAAGGAGCCAACTTGACTGTGGGCATGGCTGTCACAGCACCATGCAACTCTCCCCACCCTGAGTCTAGCTCTAAAACATCAGTCTTTGAACTAGCATGGTCCTCAAAGACATTAATAATAAAGAGAGAAAGCAACAGGAACAAGGGAATTCATTTTTTGATTCATCTAAATGTCTTCTCTGAAAAATTCAACAATTATGATCATATGTGAATGTGTGTATATATTCCAGGGCTCTTTTACTGACTAATGGGAAAGAACTGCTCATGAAGGAACTGCACTGCTCTCGAGCACTTAAATATAGCTACTGCAAATTGAAATGTGCTTCAGTACAAAATTCTCACTGGTTTTCAAATAGCACAAAAAATGTAAACTATCACATTAATATTTTTGAGATTATAACATTTTGGATATATTGGGTTAAATCAAATATATTAAAATTAATTTCACCTGTCTATTTATTTGTGGTTTTTCCTGATTGCTCAGTGGTAAAGAATTTGCTTGCCATCACAGTTGGCACAGGTTCAATCCTTGGGTTGGGAAGATCCCCTTGGAGAAGGAAATGGCAACCCACTCCAGTATTCTTGCCTGGAAAATTCCACGGACAGAGGAGCTTGGTGGGTTACAGTTTGTGGGGTCACAAAAGAGTAGGATACGACTTACCAACTAAACAACAAAAACTTTATTTATTTTACCTTTTAAAACGTGGTTTCTGGGGTCTTCCCTGGTGGTCCAGTTGTTAAGATTCCAGACTGTCAGTGCAGAGGGTGCGGGTTCCATCCCTGGTCAGGGAACTAAGATTCCACATGTGATGTGGCGTGGCAAAAAAAAAAAAAAAAAAGATGAAATGTGGCTTCTGGAAAATTTTAAATAACACTTAGAGTTTGTATTCTATTTCTAATAGGCAGTACAAATGCAGAAGATGGAAGTTTCCCTCATTTTTACTTGGCAAAATAAAAAGCTGGCAATCTTTTGTCCATATCCAAATTTTAAAATAAGTAGTTTTTTCAAGGGAGGGAGGATTTTATATTTTATTTACTTCTCTGTTAAATCCCCCAAATCTTAAAGATCCTAATGGAATTATGGGTTACCAGTCCATGAGATATAGTTTGAAATTCAGAGAAGCACAAGGCAGAGAAGAAAGACCAGAACTGGGAGCATGTTCATGTGGATAAGAGGACAGCATCAGAGGCATTTCAGCAGCACCAACAGGACTGGTGGACTTGGGGAATAATCAGATTGGGAGAAGGAAGGGGAAGGAGACTAGATGAGGAGCTGACTTTATTTGGATATCTGGCATACCCCATTGGCACACTTCCACATCTCCTAGAATATAATTCTTACTCCCACAACCTGACTCTGAAATTCATCAGATTTTTCCTTTGGAGGTAACCATATTTTTTATCATGAAAGGGGGATAGTATTACTAATTATGCTGGAACAACAGAGATAAACTGAGAGTGCCTGGGTAAACTGGGAAATAAGTCATTTTCCTCTTATTGGCTATATATAGAGGACTCCCATAGATGACTATGAAGTCAAGCATGGACATATTGGGGCTTTAAACAATCAAAGCATCCAGGATCTGAAGTCAAACTTTGTTCAATATTATGAGACTTTATGGTTACTTCAACTCATGTGCCTCAGTTTTCTCATCTGCAAAATGGGAGAGCATAATAGTTCAGGACATGGGACATGGTAAACAGTCAATGAGTTGTAACATGAGCAACAACCAAAATACTCTATTGTGTGTATTCCCTTTTTTTAAAAAAGGTACAAAAAGACAAAATATAGAGATGGCAAAAAGATCTAATGGTTGTCAGGGTTTTGGGGGATAGAGGGTTGAATAGGTGACACACAGAGAAATTTTTAGGGTGGTAAAACTCTTTTATTAATATATAGTATAATGGTGGATACAAGACCTTATGCATTTGTCAAAACCCATGGAACTATACAATAGAAAGAGCAAATCTTAATGCATGAAAAATTATAAAAAATAATTTAGAAGGTGGGGAGAATCCCAAAATGGAAAGCAGAATGCGACAAAGCAATGAAACTGTGTCACAAATGTATGAAACAACCCCACTAAAGGCAGGGTTGAGGTGGGGGTCGGGGGTGGGGGAGGATCCTGACTTAAGTAATTTTAGAAATGAGCAGAGTCTGTAAAACTAAAAACAAAAGAAAATGTACAGAAAGTTGATAACCTTCCCTACAGGGGTATGGGTTAACAATGCTGATACTGATATATATGTATACTAGAATTAAACAATTAAGTAAATGGCTGGTGGATGATGGGAGCCAGGTTTCTCATTGTTGGAGTAGGAATTTACAGATAAGCAAGGGGAGGAGGCTAGAATGATTCCTGTGGTAATAGATCAGAGTTGAAAATATAAATAGAACCTCATAACTAATAGCTTAATATAGATGTAGATGGTTACATACAGAACTATTCATAGATATGTGTATGTACACAGGTTAGCATATATACATCTATTTCTTTGTTAGTTGGGAAGGCTTAAAAGAAACATCTGAGTAGCAATGAGCACACTTAGGGTCAAAATCTTGGTTTCTAATACCATTCTCTAATAGGAGGAATCTGGGTTTTTTATCTGTTTCAGCTAATTTAGGACTGGGGCAGGGAATATACGAGATGAGTCTGAGATAACATATACTACCAGAAAGTAAGTGCTCAACAACAACAAAAAAAACACACAAAGATGGGAATATATCAGAGGGACTCAGGAGCCAACTAAAAAGGCTCCCAAAGGCCAAATCTGGACCAATTTGAGTGACAAAATTAAGTAGTACTGGATTATAACCTAAAGTATGAAATAAACATCTGTGAGTCCACTGATGTAAATAATGACTGAATAAGTAGAGGAAAAGAAACACACCTTCAGTGCAGAAAAATTTCAAATAACTGAAGTATAATAGATACTCCACACTCAAGGGGATAGAACATTTTTCCTTATTACTTAGTGTGGGCTAAACATAGTTCAGTTCAGTTGCTCAGTCGTGTCTGACCCTTTGCAACCCCGTGAATCGCAGCACGCCAGGCCTCCCTGTCCATCACCAACTCCCAGAGTTCACTCTCTTCCAAAGATAAGAGCAAGGAAAGGGGTAAAAGAAGAGTAACCTTAAGGTAGAGAAACCTAACAGACACTACCTTAGTCAGGGCATCAAGGTCAATACTGATTGTGATAGTCCTCTTGATGTCTGACAAACAGCCACAGCCAAGAAGAATCTAAGGAGACATGAGATAAATGCAATGTGGCATCCTGAATGCAATCCCAGGACAGAAAAAGGACATTAAGTAAAAACTAAGGAAATTGGCGTCAGCTATGAAATTTAGTTAATAATAATGCATCAATGTTGATTTATTAATGTTAACAAATACACCATATTAATATAAGTGAAAGTCCTCAATCGTGTCCCACTCTTTGCAGCCCCATGGACTAAACAGTCCATGGAATTCTCCAGGCCAGAATACTGGAGTGGGTAGCCTTTCCCTTCACCAGGGGATCTTCCCAACCCAGGGATAGAACCCAGGTCTCCCACATTGCAGGCGGATTCTTTACCAACTGAGCTATCAGGTAAGCCCATATTAATGTAAGATGTTGATAATAGAGGAAACAGGATGAGTGGAGGATACAGGAACTTTGTATTATCTTCTAACAATTTTTCTGTAAATCTGAAACTGTTCTCAAAAATAGTTTTAAAAAAGATGGCATAAGGTTTTAGAAACACGTTCAGTTTATTTAGACTTTAGAGTGTTAAAGTAATTACACAGCTTGCCTTAAAAATGTAATTTCTTCAATAGAGTAAAAGAAATATTCATTTATCCTACAGTTTCAGTAAAATTTGTCCAGTAAAAGTCGAAAAGTCGACTATCAATTGCTTAGGTCAATGTCTGGGAACTCAGTAACAAACCTCAGCGTCTTTCATTTGTATGCGTTTGAAATACAAAGAAAGAAAACTGACTAGCTTCTTGATCATTTTAAATTAAATGAAAACACCTATAAAGAAAGACATCCACATAGAAGATGGTATCAACCCCATTTTCATTGCCTAAAATTGTTTTAGTAGAGAACAACATATACTGTGTAATTGGAACACTTTTGTTCTCCTTAAATAAAATAGCAGCCAAAGATTATTCAGGCTGCAACTGACAGAGGCGTTACTTCTAGTTCCTTCTAATTTGGAGAATTCCTTCTTTTGAAAAATCGAGTCTTGTTGCTACATTGAGTTAGGAGGGAGCAGGATCGAAGCTCACTGGTGGTGTCCCTAAGCGGAAGGCAGGACTCTAAGCCAAGAGACCTGCCCATTGGTGGGTTGCTGGGCAGCTGTGGGGCGGGGACGCCTGGATGGAGCTCGTGGCCGATTGGCTGCGTCGCTGAGGATGGTATAAAGGACCGCCAAGGCCTGTGCAGCCGGTTTCTACGGCAACGGAGGCTTGAAAGAGCCACTCATATTTCGGCGTTCGTTCCCAACTCCCCCTTCCGGAGGGGGATGGGCGTCCTGGATTTGAGGGCTGGTGGAGGAGGCGTGGGGGCTGGGAGTTAAGGGGACAGGGCCTTCTTCCGACCAAACCAACCTACCCAAGCAGCATTTCAACTGGGTTCGAGAAACCTGGCCTGCGAGTTCACTGGGAAAAAAAAAAAAAAAAAATCAAACAGCCCATTAAAAATGTAAGAGAAAAATGACGAATAACTCCATCCTCCCTTGACCTCTCATTGATAACATTCAGCATGTGAACGAACACAAAGCCTAGCAGAGTAGGAAAGCGATACTTAAGTAGGGAGGAAGGAAGAGGACAGAAGGAGGGAGGATCCCTGATGTGGGTGTGCAACGTGGCGTGAGACAGAGCGCCCTGCCTTTGGGGAGGAAAGTCCAAAGACAGACCCGAAGGGGTGTAAGAGCCTGGAGTTGAGCTTGGAGGAGAGCGGGCTGGCCGGCACACTGGAAGGACGGAGGGGGCGGCAAACTGGATGGTGACTTAGACATTCGGGAGACCTGTCTGCAGTAAGACCCCTGGGTTCTCATTCCCGCCGGCCCTGCCACCTACCAGATGTCGATGCTTCGACTCTCCAGCTCCCAGTGTCTTTGTGTTTGGAGGATGACAAACAGTACCCATTTCGTGAAGTCGCTGAGTTGAGAACTGAGTTGAGATAATGCCTGGCAACCTCTTAATATGGTGCCCGAAACACATGAACTGTAGTCACCAGCAGCTATTCCTGTAATTGAAGAAGGACTGGATTTGACTAGGTGGAGAGAATAGGAGGTTATCAGTTCGTAGGTAACGAGGAGGAGGAAAGAGCAGTGTGGAAATCTTACATAAGAAACCAGTTTGGATGTCACCTAGAAAATCTTGGAAGTTGAAAAAAAAATAATGGGAGATGATAGCCAGAGGGCAAAAAGGAAAAAATAACGATGATAGCTACTGTTCACTGAGGGCCTGGCACTCTGCCAAACCCTTTATATGAATCTTTATTTCAATTTCTTATCAGCCCTGATAAGGCAGTTACCATTAAACCCATTTTTTCTGGTAAGGAAATGGCTTGTCTGAGCTAAGAAATGACACACCAAACAGGGATATTTGTAGTGCCCAGGACAAGTGTGCAACTGGAGGCCCATACACCATGTGTCTCTATAGTTAGAAGTGATCCATCAATTTATTTTTTTTGATCCATCAATTTAATGTGTTAAATTAAATATGGTATCTTCTCCTCCTTGACAGATCTATTTTCACCACCACCTGGAAGGTCCAGGTTCAAATTAGAATTCCAGGACCCTTGAAGATCAGAGTGGGGATGTGTCTGCCCAGGGAGGGCTGCCCACTGGATCCTGTTTCTAACCCTTGTCCTGCTACCTCCCACCCCATCAGACCCAGCATGCATGAGTGAATACCCTGGCCTATACTCTGAGACCTAAGCCTCGGGTTTATAAGGGGTGCATCAGGCTGCACTGCCCTCAGCTGAGATGAACCCAGGGATGAGGCTCACGGAGGCTCTAAATGAGCATAGGGATATTTTGGAAGGGACTCCTGAGGCTTCAGAGAATGGTCTGGAAAAGGAGGACACAGACTCTGGGTGGGCAGTTTCTCTTGTGCCCACAGTTTCCCACCCCACCTCCTGAGGAGGGGCAGGGCTCAGGGCCAGAGCTACTCTTGCCAGGGGTAAGGAAGTGTTTTGTTAAAGCTGCTGCTGCCAAGTCACTTCAGTCGTGTCCGACTCTGTGTGACCCCATAGACGGAAGCTCACCAGGCTGCCCCGTCCCTGGGATTCTCCAGGCAAGAACACTGGAGTGGGTTGCCATTTCCTTCTCCAATGCATGAAAGTGAAAAGTGAAAGTGAAGTCGCTCAGTCGTGTCCGACTCTCAGCGACCCCAGGGATTCACAATCCACTGGGCCTCCTAGTGTGGGAGCCATGCAGGCTAAGTTTCAATGATATGCCTTCAGAGGAATGGGGAGAATGGGAGAATGGTCTGACCTTCAGGCTGAAGGAAACTCTCACCAAAGGCGAGAAGACCAAAGGAGTGAATTGCTTTAAAAAAAAAATTATTATTATTTTAAAATTGAAATGTAGTTGATTTACAGTGATTCAGATAAACAGCAAAGAACTCAATTACATACATATATATATATATATGCTATGCTATGCTATGCTAAGTCACTTCAGTCGTGTCCGACTCTGTGTGACCCCACAGACGGCAGCCCACCAGGCTTCCCCGTCCCTGGGATTCTCCAGGCAAGAACACTGGAGCGGGTTGCCATTTCCTTCTCCAATGCATGAGAGTGAAAAGAGAAAGTGAAGTCGCTCAGTCATGTCCGACTCTTAGCGACCCCACGGACTGCAGCCTACCAGGCTCCTCCGTCCGTGGGATTTTCCAGGCAAAAGTACTGGAGTGGGGTGCCATCGCCTTCTCCGATATATATATATATAGAGAGAGAGAGAAAATTTTTCAGATTCTTTTGCATTGTAGGTTATTGTAAGTTACTAACTCTTGTGCTGCACAGTAGGTCCTTGTTGTCTGTTTTATATATAGTAGTGTGTATTTGTTAATCTCAAAATTTGAATTTGCTTTTTAAAGATGAATGAATAAGCCCTTATTCAGTAGAGTCAGTAACAGGTGTGCTAAGGGATATTTTGAATGTCATGTACATAGAACAAGGAAGATAACAGACTACTGTATATAAAATAAACAAGGACCTACTGTACAGGGAAGTACATTCAGTATCTTATAATAATCTATAATGGAAAATAATCTGAAAAAGAATATATATATATGTAAAACTAAAGTCATTTTGCTGTACAACTGAAACTAACACACACTGTAAATCAACTATACTTGAATTTAAAAAAAGGTAAAAAAAAAAAAAGAATAAGGAGGTACATATCCTGATCTGTAACTGTAGCCAAGTAATCTCTAGATTATCCATGCAATAAATATTTATTGGGCTTTTACTATATGCCAGGTACAGTACACAATGTTGGAACTAAAACCAAGGGCAAAAAAAAAAGTCATGTTCTTTACCCTCTGGGAACTCAAGGCAGATATTAATCAAAACACAGTGTAAATAAACATATTATACCTGCAGTGACCACAAAAAGGAGGGGAGAGTGTAAGAGGGTTTGGTCTAGGTTAGAGAAGGCTGTTTTTAGGAAATAGCATTAGCGCTGAGCACCAGGGAAGGCAAAGAGTTAACCATGGGTCTAGAAGGGTGAATTCCTGGAATGATTGTTGGGAGCTCAGCCAGGGGGAGTGGGGAGGCCCAGAGGAGGCTGGGCAGCCAGGCAAGGCCGGTTGGCACCCCCCAACCCAGGACACAGAGTCTTTGAAGGTCCTTAAGCTGGGCCTTACTGTGATCAAATTTCACCTGGGGGACAGTTTTCCTGGGTGGAAGGAGGCGAAGCTTGGAAGTAGGGAGACCAGTGAGTTGGCTGTTCTAGAGTCTTACACTTTCATATCAAAATGTCTTATTTTTAAAAAGAGAGAGAAAATGGACTCCTGTTTCTAAGGGGTCCACAGGAATTTCTTTCAAGTCTTGTGTTGCCTTTTCCATTTTGTTTTCGTTAATTTTTTTTTTGCCAGAGATAATACATGAAATAGAAACAACCCCCATAGCCCCTACCAGGGATATACTGCAGAAAATGTTTTCCTTCCATCCCAAATCCTAAATAGCAGGTTCTTCTCAGACGCTACAATAATTATCAATTTCACTAATATCCTTCCAGATTATTCTATACATAAATAAGCATGTGTATATATTTATTCCTTCATTTTAACATGTAATATGTATATCAGTTATCATATTGTACACTTTAACTTACAATTTTGTCAATTATACCTCAACAAAGCTGAAAAAAGTAAAACTGGATTGTAAACAGAAGCATACCATATCTTGCTTTGTTCCCTTTAAAATGTGTCTTAGGAGGTTTTTAATAGCTGTTCCTTTTAACAACTTCCTGCTGCTGTTAAGTCTCAGTCGTGGCTGACTCTGTGTGACCCCAGAGAAGGCAGCCCAGCAGGCTCTCCCGTCAAGAACACTGGAGTGGGTTGCCATTTCCTTGTGTTACAGTATTTGAATGTACCATCTAACTACTATTGATAAGTAATTGATAATCAGGTTGTTTCCAGTCCTTGGTACCCCCAGTAATGCATCAGTGAACATCATGATACATAACATCTTTTTGTCCAAGTTTAGCTATATATTCATCTTCTATAAATGACTGCTGTGTTAAAGATTATATGAATTTAAAGTTTTTATAGTGCCAAACAAACTGCTTTCCAAAGATGTTGGTCCATGTTTTATTTTACAACTCTACAAAGTTTGCATTCTCCTCCATAATGTATCTGTTTACTTTCGTAAAACATATCCTCCCCCAAATATTCTTAGTCACACTGACAAGCCCGCAAGTGGTGCTGTATGGATCCACTGGCTTTGCCCAAGGCTGATGATGCTCTCATGGAACTCGACCTTCAACTTGGTTTGATGAGACCCCTGTTCACCCTTAGCCTCCTCTTGTACCACTCTATACTTCATCATACTGAACTCCTGGTAGCTCTTTGTCACCTGGAGTTGACAAAGAATAAGGTAATGGGCACTCTGGCTGAGAACAAGTTTCCAGAGGGGCCCAGAAGCCTTTCGGAAGAGTTGTATGCTAGGTTGACTCCAAGAGCAACAGGGAGTAAAAGAGTGCTGCTGCTGCTGCTGCTGAGTCACTTCAGTCATGTCTGACTCTGTGCAACCCCATAGACGGCAGCCCACCAGGCTCCCCCGTCCCTGGGATTCTCCAGGCAAGAACACCGGACTGGGTTGCCATTTCCTTCTCCAATGCATGAAAGTGAAAAGTGAAAGTGAAGTCGCTCAGTCATGTCCGACCCTTAGTGCTAGACTGCATTATAGGAAGATTATTAGTTCCTTAGTCCACCTCTTTCTCACAACACTAAAATGCCTTCACCAATGACCTCTACGTTATTCAATCCAGTGGGCACCCATTCAACCAATCTGTGGGTCATGTAAGCATTTATAAAAGAATGAAGCAATAAAAAATATGAGTTCACCACCACCCACAGAGATAATATTATTTCTTTCTATAAACTTTTTCATTTATATGTAAGTATACACATGTATATGTTGGATGGCTGCAATGTAAAATGTGTATCCATCTGTGGAATGTGGGTAAAGAGTTTGAAAACCATTGCTATAGGACACTTGTGTTTATTTCTCAAGCCCGAAATCTAGTTAGAATTTAAGACCTGTGGATATTGAACCACATGTTCCACACCTTTTAGACATCCTCTACAGAGACCTCAAACTCAACACAGCCAAAATCAGACTCAAGACCTTCATTCGAAACTTGGATTTTCTCCTCTGTTCTCCATCTCAGAGAATAGCCCCACTATCTATCCAAGTGCAGAGGCTGGAAGCTTGGGTGTCATCCTTGATACTTACTTGTCCTCCAGCCCATGTCTAAGTTCTGTTGGCTTAACAATTTCTAGAAATCTCTTTATCCTGCCTGCTTTCCTCTGTCTGCATCATCAGGGTCCAAGGTACCCTGATCTGTCACCTTGGGCTTCCACTTTACACTTGGGCTTCCCTCTGTCCCTTTCTCTACAAAGTATCCTGGATGGTCTTTTAAAAATATAACCCTGAACATGTCACTTCCTTGTTCAAAAATCTTTCAGTGGCACCTCATCATTCTTAGACTCAAAATTCTAAACACAGCTGACCAGACTTCCCCAAGAGAACTGCAGTCTTATTTTGCACCATCACCCCCTGCCCCCTCTCTGCATTATTGCCACACTGGTTGTGCCAGGTGTGGTTGGTTAGCAGATAGCTCCCATTCCTACTGTTTATGTGCCTTCTGTGCTACACGTGCTGGAAAGCAAAAGCATTTCCTGATTCCACTGAAGCTAGGGCTCCAACAATTAGGTACACTAGCATGAGGTTTGGAAGGCAGAAATAGGCAGAGGTGGCTCAGAGGTTAAAGCATCTGTCCACAATGCAGGAGACCTGGGTTCAATCCCTGGATTGGGAAGATTCCCTGGAGAAGGAAATGGCAACTCACTCCAGTAATTCTTGCCTTGAAAAATGGATGGAGGAGCTTGGTGCAGACTACTATCCATGGGGTCACAAAGAGTCAGGCACGACTGAGCGACTTCACTTCCTAGTCTTTTGATCTCAGTTCAAACATTTTGTCTACGAAGGTATCTCTCATCCCCAAGAACAGATCAATATTCCTTATTAAACATATCACTCTGTATGTTTCTTTCAGTGCATTATTACAGATTATAATTACATACTTGCAGGACTCTAGAATTCGAGCCCCCAAAGACTTGACTATTTTGCTGTAATCCATTGCCTTGAAAGAGTTGATGTGGTAAATGAACAGAATGAAGGAGGCCAGAGTGGAGGGTGTTAGGACAAAACGAAGCCTCTTCTAACACTGAAAAGCCCTGTGTCACTTCCTCTGGGCCTTTTCCCAACCACATCTTCCTGTGACTCTCCAGCCAGCCTGAACACACCTTGTGCTCTAGGCTCCAGGTCTTTGCATAGACTGCTTCTGTTGCCTGAATATCTCTTCCTTCTTCACTTGACTCATTTGCAGGTTTCAGTCCAGACATCATCATTTCTTCTGCCAGACCTGTCCCTGAGGCAACTCTATACTCTTTTAAACATAAAAAATACTTATATTATTTTAAAAATTGCTTCTTATTTGCAGCTCCCTCTGCAAGTGCACTGTCTTATTCACAGGTGTATAAAAGCACCTTGTTTGGGGCCTTGCGCTAATAGCATTCAGTACTGTTCAAAGTTGAAGGAATGAACGTCAGCCTCAGTCTGGGGATCTGGACACCCTCCCCAGGAGCCCATGAACAGTGAGGGATTGTTAATTTGGGAACTGTTAGATCAGGAGAGGAAGTCGGGGGAGGTTTGTTCTGTTCCAGCCCATGGCCCAGTCCGGAGACAGCCAGGCAGGAGGCCCTGGAGCAGATCCTGGTGGGGGCGCGGGGGAGAGGGGAGCATGGGCAGGGAAACAGTTTGTTCCTCTGCTCCCTCCAGATAGGGGGAGGGGCAAAGAAAGGGAAGATTCCTTCCATGGAGGCTCCTTGGCCCAGAGCCCACTAGGAGGAAGGGGGAGGGGACTATGATGAATGCGGGCTTTTACCCCCATCAGGCCTCCAGCACTGTGAGGGAGGGAAACCTGTGGCAGAGTAGAAGAGGTGGGGGGGGTAGAGGACAGAGGGAGGGACGGATGGAGGAGGGAAGAGTGTGTTTGCCTTGGGAGACAGGAAGGGAAGGAGCAGGGCTGAGCTGGCTCTGAAACTCATGATTCCCAAAAGCTATCCAGGCCTCAACTGCACAGATCAGCTCTGGAAATACCCTCAAATCACCGAGTCAGACAATCAATACGCTGGGAACGTTAATTCTTAGGATCAGATCATCTCATCATCTCAGAGACAGAAATTCTTTCAGAAGGTTGTGTCTAGAGTCTCCAGGGAGGCTTGGATGAGTTTTATGGGAAGTTTGCTGGACTTTCTTCCTCCCTTTTAGCTGGAAGAGACAGCATTTTATTTTTAAGCCCATGAACAATCTGTATCCAATTCAGTACAATTACAATAACTGTAAGATGTGAAACTGACACCTTACCTTTGTCTATCCCACTGGTTTGTAATCTCCAGAGGGCAGAGTCCCTCTCATTCCTGTTAGTACTATTCAGAACTGTGGTCTCAAACTTGGCTGCCCAAGAGTTGCTTGGGGTGCTTATTAAATACATTTCCACTCACTCCAGTGATTCTGATTCCTTGGAGGTGAGTTAGGACTTAACACTTTAGTTTTATATACTAAGTGATTCTGATGCAGAGGTTTAGGTAACAACTCCCAAGGGCCTGGGACATTTGTTGTTGTTCAGTCGCAGCACACCAGGCTCCTCTGTCCTCCACTCTCTCCCAGAGTTCCCTCAAATTCATGTTCACTGAGTCAGTGATGCTATCTAACCATGTCATCCTCTGCTGCCCCCTTCTCCTTTTGCCTTCAATCTTTCCCAGCATCAGGGGACAACATAGTAGGTGTAAAATGTTGCCTGTGGAGCTGGACATGTATTTGCAAGGTAAACAAATGGTGTGTGGCAAGCCTTGGTTGAACTAGGGTCTGTAAACCTCTGCAGCCAATATTTTGAAAGGAAATAGTGCAGCAGCATTAGCAATACAAAAGATAAATATTTATTCAGAACAAAACTTTAAACAACCGATTTTACATTCTAAGCCACAAGGAAATAGCAAAACATAAAGGAAAGACAAAAACAGTAAGAAAAGCAGTATACTGTCTTTTCTATTTAAATTGGTAACACTTAGTAGACCCAATGCCCTCTCGCTTGGCCTATTTAACAAGTACATTTTAGAGTTAACAGCTCACTTAGAATTCCATTTTCTCCTGTGAGCCAGGAGGTTGCAGATGAGCTCCAGGTAGCTGCTTCTGTAGGGGCTCTAGCTACTGAAGCTAAGGTGCAAATGTAAACCTTTCTTTACTCAGGAGGGCTTCTACTTCTCACTGATGGCGATGACTGGGGAGGGTAAAGGTCACAAAGACCTAGACCACTTTAATCCAGATGTGGTACCCGGGCATCAGAGTGCACCCTGGATTGTGTTCCTTTGTCCCTTCCATATCTCTCAAGTGTTCTGAAGCCCCTGCCAAATCTTCTGCTTCTTCCCCCAGATGATGTCTTAGCATTCCCCTGGGCTCATTCTGGAAAGAGCAGACTTTCTGGGCCCTCAAGTGTTGAGGAAAATGTTGTGAAGTGTGAGAGGTAGTGGAATGAGCACCGGGCTTGGGGTCAGGGAACTCTACTCTAGGCTAGCTCTGGCACCAGACAGCTATGTGATTTCGACCCAGTCATATAACCTCTCTGGTACTGTTTCATCTGTTGGAAAACCAGGGGATTGGTCTTAACCAACTTTTAGGTCCTTTTCAGCAGGAAAACCAGATTCCATGATTCTGTGAAGAATGGCTTCTGAGGCACTGCAAGCGCTGTCACAAAGTCCATGCATTCTAATGCCATAGGAGAGGCCCGTGGCCACCATTCAGAGCTTATTGACTCAGGTTACATACACTTCTAACAACACTGGTTTCACAAATTCTCAGACCACATAGATTAGAAGCAGCAAATTAAAAGGGGACGGGATGAACTGCAAAAGATAAACACCCTGACAGAAGCCAGAGTCAACGATGTTCTCAATTCAACAAACACTGATGGAGTGCCTACCATGTGCTGGGCCCCTACCTAGCACTGGGGCATGAAGATGAGCAAGGCAGCTCCAAGGGTAAAAACCAAGGGAGAAGACAAGGCGTAGGAAGTAAAAAAGTACCAGAAAAAAAAGTCTCCGAATACAAAAATGAAAATAAAATTTTAAAAAGGGCAGGGCAGCGTATCTGCACACTACAGTTCTTGGTAGTCATTACTGATGACAGAGTCACCAAATTCAGGAAAGGCCGAAAGGAGTAAACTCGATTTAGGAAGGCAGAGTGAGATGTCTCTTGTAGGTTTAAGAAGATCTCCTTCAAAAAACTATAAAAAATGGTTTAAAAAAAAGTTTTGGCACTTAAGAGGGGTAAGCTGGCTCTGTGTTCACCCTGGCTGGTAGGCGGGTGTTCAGTGCCCGGCCACGCCGGTTAGCTGAGCTCCCACGGAATTGTGAACCGCTTTGGGACATTGGGCAAAGGCGTGTCCTCGCTTGCCACAGAGGTTACACACGATGCCCTTCCGGCAGTAAGGGCTCAGGTGCCCCTCCTCCCCGCACCTGAAGCACCTGTCCTGTGTGCAGCTGCCGCTCATGTGGGTCCGGGAACCACATTTAAAGCACGTCTTGGGCTGCCCCTTGTACCAGCTGTAGCCCCTCTCGGCCCCCAGGAAAAAGGCTCCCGGCAGGTGCCTGACCCCTCCCTCCCCCTGGCGCAGCTCGATCTCGCACTTGTACTCCCCGGTCCAGATCCCAAACCTGTCGGTCACTTTCACGGGCACGGCCAGCACATCGCAGTGGCGTTTGAGCCAGGTCACGATGTCCTCCACGTCCACCGTCTCGTTCCGGAAGAGAATGAAGAGCGTCTTCAAGCTGGACTTGCTCCGCCCCAGCACCACAAAGTTCTCCCAGCAGTCCTCCTGCTCGCGCTTCTCCTCGTAGACGCGCAGGAACAGGGCTAGCTTCTCCGCCGAACGGAAGCTCACGTCGAACTCGCGACTGCCTGGGATCTGAATGACCGCGTAGATGTCGTTCGGGTCCATGCCGATGGAACGCAGGATGAGCGCGCCCACTACGAAGTCCCTGGTTGGGCAGGCGCCCTCGTCTCCCTGGAAGCAGATGCGCACGAGGAAGCGGCCCTTTCCTGGGCCTGCGGCGGAGCCAGCCGCCGTAGCCTGCTCGTCCTGGGGGGACCGGTCGGCTGCGTCCTCGGCCGCGTCGGGCCTCGCCGGGGTCGCCATGGCTGCCGCCTCAGTCTTCTTCCTCCTCCCCGCCTCGGCTGCACTCTTTTTCTTGCGGGAGTCCGCCGCCTCTCCGGCTGGGTCTCTCCGGCGGCCCTTCGGGTCCCCGCGGCCGGCTGGGGGGAAGTCGCCGAGGCTCGGCGCCGCCAGACCCGCGGGAGCACCGAGCCCGCCTCCCCGCGCCGCTGCTGCTCTCTTCCTCCCGCCGCGGCGGCCGCGACTCACGGAATTCGCCCTTCTTCTCGGCCAGGTTCTTCACCACTTGGGCCCAGCCCATCTTCTCGCGGCCGCCCTCGGCCTCCTCGGCCCTGGTCAACGGGCGCGCGGGGCCCAGGAGTTGCGGCCGCCCCCGCTTCCTCTCCTCCTCCGCGCCGCCGGTGGCCATTTTACCTCCTTCCCAGCATCCTCCACTCGCTCCCGCAGCCAAAGTGCGCCCATCGCGCGCGCCCGCCCGGGGTTGTGGGGGTTTGGACTTTTTTTTTGAAATTCGATGCTTCTTTTCCCCGCCCCGCCAAAGTATTTACTTGAGGCGCTCGGGCGTCCTGCGGCTGCGGGCCGGGAACCCCCTGGTAAGGGCTGGACCGCGTTTCCGCTAGTGCTCGCTGCAACCCCACCTCCTCGGCTCCGAAGCGGGATGGGGAATCTTGGAGCGCGTCCCTGTCCGTCGCGAGGGTTTGGCAGCTCTGCCCTCGCTCTCGAGGATTTGTTGTTTCGCAAGCGGTCCTCGATGATTTCATTCAAGTGGCTTTGCTAACGGCCCACAGTCCGAAGGCGGGACAGAGTTGAAGAAGATTTCGCCCATTTTGTTTTCGTTTTTGTACCTTTTTTATTTTAAAACAAAACAGACAAAACTTAGCTCTCCCTCCTCCCAAAGCAGATCACAATGCATTATTTTTGCAACACTGGATTATGGACATTTTTAAACACTCATAAAGTAGAATATTGCGGCGAACATTTTACCTTTAACATTTAAACTGTTTTAACTTTCTATCATTAAAATTTTGCTATACTTTATCACACTACACCTCTATCCGTCACTCATTTTTTGAGATACTTCCAAGTAAGTGACATTGCATTATTTTCTTTAAAAAGACCTCCATAATATTCGTGGTGGCAATTATATTGAGGACTTAAGTGTCCAATATTGTTCTAAGCACATTGCAAGCTTTATCACATGGAACCTTCCAAAACGGTACTGTAATTACACCCATTTTATAGGAAGCAGGGGGTTGGAGATAGAAGTTAAATCACTTGGCCAAGTGGCAGAGTTAACAGGCAGCCCCACGCGAAGGTGGCTTATATTTCTTCCACTTTTTTGCTTCTGACTTTGTGGAAAAAGAACTCTTTTGATTATACTCCCTAGAAAACCTCCTTCACACAGATTCCCTAACTGAAGCTAGCACTGGACACAATCTGTTATTCCTCCCTGTTCTGTCTCAACTCGTGTTTGGAAGCAGTGATAAAATTTGAGTGCTTGAAGGCATCTTGTTTTCTTTACCATAACTGCTTGTATTTCAGGGTGCTTCAGTGATCTTTCTGGGTTTAGTGAAAGAAAAGATGATTTGTGGAGTCAGGGAGACCCTAGTTTGAATCTGACTGCTTCCAATCTCAGCTTTGTCACGTGGGGACAGTGACCTCGGTTTTCATAGCTCAATTTGCCCATTCATAGCAAAGGGTATATTAATATCTACTCTCAGAGGACTAAAGTGGGGTTTCTAGGAGATAATCTGTGTCAAAGAGATTAGTCCACAGTGGGTTTTCAGAAAAAGTTATTCTTCCTTTCTGCCAGTATTGGATTCTTTCCTATTTCTCTTGCAGTTCTACCAACCATCTGGGAATCCCTGTTGAGTTCTTTAAGAGCGTTCCCTTTACTTCACTTCCAGTACTGGTCTCAGGAAGCCAGCATCTCCAACTCTTGTGCTTCCGATTCCTTTACTTTATAACTCCTGACCTGATTTCCTCCATCCCTTTTCTGCCCCACATGCCCAGGATCATATGTATTGGGATCATTAACCAGAAGTTATCAAAATCTTAGATTCACACACTACACTCTTTTATTCTTTCTGCTCGCCTGCTCATATCTTTTTCATGATTAGGATGTTTACATAACCGAACAGAACCTATGTATTTTATTTTTTTTAAGTTTTTTTTTTTTTGGATGTGGACCATTTAAAAAAAAAAAAATATTGAATCTGTTACAACACTGCATCTTTTTTTTTTTTTTTTTAATGTTTGGTGTTTTTGGCCTTGAGGCATGTGGGATCTTAGCTTCCCTCCCAGGGATCAGACCCTGCACCCACAGGATTAGAAAGTGAAGTCTTAACCACTGGACTTCCAGGAAAGTCCTAGAACCTATTCATTTTTAATAATTTCTTTTGTTCCTCGTATCCTAACTCCCCACCCCAGGTAACTAGCATGCAATCATTTATCTACAAGGCAGGTAATTTAAATAAAGAAATGGGGGAGCTGGAGGGCACATAGTCTATCAGAAGGGGCAGCTGATAGTCAACTCCAGCTAATTACTGCTCCCACTGTGGCCAGATCTTCCTGTTTTTAAAGTGAAGCCTAACTCTAGTTTCTTTTTTTAAATGGGAAACATTCTTCCTTCTCTTTTTTTCTTTGAGGTTGTCTCAGCTATATTTGGATCCTCTGTATAAATTTTAGAACCAGTTTAGTAAATTCCAGGAAACCACTTTTGGGAATTTTAATTGGGTTTACATTGCATTTATACAGAATTACCATATTATAATACTGAGTCTCCCCATTTATGACCCTCTGGGATTCCTTGTTTATGTAAGTCTTATTCTATGAATTTCAATAGCAATTTATGGTTTTCTTAGTAAAGATTTATTCCAAGGCACCTTGGTTGCTATTGTAAATGGTATCTTTGAAAATCACATATTTGATGTTGCTGTTTAAAGGGAACACATTTGAATTTTTTTGTATTGAACTCATATCTGCCAACAATACTGAAATCTTAAGGTTTCCAATGGCTTTTAGAATCATTTTCCTTTTCTTTGTCAACAGTCATATTGTCTGTAAATGACTAACATCTTTCTGTTCAGATCTTAACACTTTTTCTTGTTTTACTGTACTAGACAGGACCCCTCACTGAATCAAGATATATTGGGCATTTTTTTTTTTTTGTTTATGACTACTAAGAGATCTGTTTGTATTTTGAAAAGATTTGGTCTGTGGACTGTGGTCTGGCTACTTCTCAGTTTTACTAACCATATCTTCTTCTGTCATAAGATTTTGCTGGTATGGGTATGGCCATTCTTTCCATCAGTGTCTTTTTTCTTGTCAACTTTTGCAGATCCAAGTTTTCTCTATTCTCCTTTGTTCATTTTTAGTTTTTTTTTCTTGATGATCACTATTAGCACTGTGAATTGGATAAAAGACTAAACATTTATATTGATTTCTCACTGAATTTATTAAAAAAATTGTCAACCATTCCCCTCAGCACTGCTCCAGCAGTCAGCTTGGTCTGACTGTAGACCAAGTCTATAGTCAGAGATCGCTGAAGATTGTAGAGATCGCTGAACCAGAAGCTGTGGGGCCAGGCAGGTATCCTGTGAGCAAAGCAGTCCAGATGGGCACCAAGGCCATCTGAAGAGGGCAGCCTTTACTCATTCCTGGCAGATTATCGCCAGAGAGGGTTATTAGAATTCGTAAGTTTGGCATCTCAGTCTGGATTTTAATGGACAGAGTTTTGAAATTTGCACTATTATTAAAAGGCTAGTTAGAAGACTGTGGGGGAGGTGTGATTTGTGATGGCCTTTGAAAAAAGAAGCAGGTTTTGGAGAACAAGAGAGAAAAAAAATCTGTGACTTAGAATTACTGTTCTTATGCACAGATGAGGAAAGTAGGGTCACTCACGGAAGTGAATTGCCCAATGTCACAAAGCTTGTAGTAGTTTGAGTGAGTGATAGTTGCTCTGCTGCTGCTGCTAAGTCGCTTCAGTCGTGTCCGACTCTGTGCGACCCCATAGACGGCAGCCCACCAGGCTCCCCCGTCCCTGGGATTCTCCAGGCAAGAACACTGGAGTGGGTTGCCATTTCCTTCTCCAATGCATAAAAGTGAAAAGTGAAAGTGAAGTCGCTCAGTCGTGTCAGACTCTTAGCGACCCCATGGACTGCGGCCCACCAGCGTCCTCCGTCCATGGGATTTTCCAGGCAAGAGTACTGGGGTGGGGTGCCATTGCCTTCCCAGTTGCTCAGTTGTGTCCAACTCTTTGTGATTCCATGGACTGTACCCTGCCAGGTTGCTCTGTCCATGGAATTCTCCAGGCCAGAATACTGGAGTGGGAAATCTCCAGGGGATCTTCCCAACCCAGGCACTGAACATGGGTTTCCTGCATTGCAGGGAGATTCTTTACCATCTGAACCACCAGGGAAGCCTACTATTAAGAGATACTTCTAAGTATAAACACAGGGAGGCCTGGAGTGCTGCAGTCCATGGGATCACAAAGAGTCGGACAAGACTGAGCTACTGAACTGAAGTATAAAGACAGATTAAAAAAACACAAAAAACAGGTTATCTTAAAAAGTATAAGCAGATACATGCTTAACTTTATCTTATAATCTATAGAGTATGAAATGAATCCATACTCCTTTTCCAAAGGAATGCCTGACAGGAGTAGCAATAAAGTTATAAATGACATCAATCAGATATAATAATTCAGATGAAGCTTGTCTCTCTCGAAGCAAGTGGGTAAGTGGTCAGGAAGGAAATACAATGTGCTTTAACTTTGTTTGAAAAACAATGTTCAATTCCATGTTGTTTAACATAGTTCTGTTTTTTCGATTGTCAAAATCTGTGTCCCCTCAACCATATAAACTCCAAAGCTTATATGGTTATTCACTTATGTTTTTCTGCCTCATGTCTGTGAAATGGAGATAACGATGCCTACATCAAGCTTACTGTTTACTGACAACTTACATTCATGGTTCTATCAGCACACAAGCTGAGGCTCTTTATTTTCCCAGGTGCTTATTAACATTGTTTAATTAATTAACAATGCAGCAATTTTAACAGGGTAATGTGGTCCAGAGAAAACTGTTATGTTATGCACTTGACATTTCATTTAAAAATTTTCCTTAAAACTGAAAGGTTTCATTATGAGATACATTTCAAATGTACTTTATTAAATCTGATAGCTAATTAAAGAAATCATAAAAAATTACACAATAATATTCAATCAAAAGTTAGTTTTCTGGGCATATTGACATATTAATGTAGTTTTCTTTAAAAAAGTTAATCTCCAGCAAAAGCAGATATTTTTTTGCTTTCTGGGAGAGATCTAGGAGGACAGGAAAGGACGAGGAGTGTTTATAAGAATAGACCAGTAGCTCTTTCCATCAGGGAGGTGGTGCTCATCAATATTGAGACTCAATACTCAGATGACTTTCTGGTTAAAATCATTTGTTAAGATAGGTGATAATTGGGCTATTTTTATCTTGACAACTGAGATAAAACTACAAACCGTCAATGTTTAGGGATCCAGAACCAATTTATTATTATTTTAGCATGATTATCCTTTCAAGTTATCATAATCTGTTACTGGCTTCTTGTCTAAGAATATACAGGGCCTTATGGTGAGGTTTTAGGGTAAATAACTAGCAAGTAAAAATTAAAGACTGCCTTCAGGAGACCAAAGCCACACCCACTGTCTGATGGACAGGATTGCCTATTAATCACATCATTTTGGAGTCTGCCTAACACCAGAAAATCCTTTAAGTTCTGATAGCCACATACTGACAAGAAAGGCTGTTTAAATTTATTTAGTTAGACACATTGAGTTACTACTGCTGTTTGGAGTCTGTTTCTGAAGACTTTCCATTATAGGTTAGTATAATTTTTTTCAGGTAAGAAACTTGGTTTCAACTGTTTCTTGTTTAAATAGTCCTAAAAGTGTTTCCCCTGGGATTTTCTTCACATAGAGAAGTTATCCATATAATTATTTTTAAACAGTCTTCCTAACTTTGGGAAGACTTTGCCCTCCCTCCAACACATACACACACACACACACACACACACACACACACACACGAACATAACCAAATCAGCTGTAAAGTACGGCACACAGAAATGACTGTCGGCCTCCCGTGAGGACACTGAATGACCTATCCCATAGCTCAGTTATCAATCTGCATGTGTTCCTGAGGAGAAATCAATTGAGTCCCTCTGCTGTTGTGGCTTCTCCAAAGACAGCCCTTCCCATAGCAGTTGTTCTGGACTTTATCCACCATGCTCAGCTTATCTGCATTTCAATGCTTCCTCCCACTCAACAGTCAATCCAAAAGTTCTTCAGAGGGACTTCCCAAGTGGTCCAATGGCTAGAACTCTGCACTCCTAATGCAGGGGGCCCGGGTTCCATCCTTGGTCAAGGAACTAGATCCCACATGCTGCAACTAAGACCCTAAGACCCAGTGCTGACAAATATTTTTTTAAAAAGAGTTCCTGGGAATTGTTAGAAATATTGATTGCATTTTACTTGGAAAGTCTTTCATCTGCTTCAAAGTTATTGTGAAGATTAAATAATCTGCTATATCTAAATATCTGATACAATGCATTGTGAACTCCCAAACTTTTCCAGATGTGAAGCTGATCACAGCAACCCCACACCATGCATAAAGTGAGCCCCACCGCAGGGCTCGAAAGGTAAGGGAATACCTACTCTCCAGTAAGAATGCGTGGCCTTGTTGAGCCATTTAGGACTTTGTCTTTTAGCCAAGGATAATGTTGTAACAAATCCAGCTAGCATTTCTATTGTAGCATCAGTACCAAGGAGAATTCCACCTTTAACCAGGAAAAGCCAGTCATCAGTGGATACTAGAGCCTCCACCTGGCAGGACAGCTCTGTGACCCCAGTGCCTTCTGTCTCCATGTTTATCTAGTCTCCTTTCCTTTTAAGGGCATGACCAAAAACTGCACATGTTTCTTCTGCTCACATTTGCCAGAACCTAATCACATGGCCTCATGTAGCTACAAGGGAGGTTGGGAAATGAGATCTTTATTTTTATTTATGTTTTATTATTTATTTATTGAAGTATAGTTAATTTACAATATTGTGTGCTTTTTCCATAGCAGTCTCTTCTGTTGACCACAGTGTGCAGTGCTATTTAAAACATTTTCCTGTGATTTTTAAGAGGGGGAGAAGGTTGGGAGCTCTGGCCTAGTGTTCTCTCTTTTTAAAATAGATTTTTAAACATAGAATGATAGGTTTAAACAATTTTATTTATTTTATTTATTTATTTTGGCTGTGTTGGGTCTTAGTTACAAGATGCAGGATCTTTTGTTGTGGTGCATGGAGCCTTTAATTGCGTTATGCAGGCTCCAGAGCATGCAGGATTCAGTAGTTGCTGCACGTAGGCTTCTCTAGTTGCAGCTTGTGGGTTCTCTAGTTGCTCCTTGGCATGTGGGATCTTAGTTCCCTGACCAGGGAGTGAATCTGCATCTCCTGCAGTGCAAGGCAGGTTCTTAATTGCTGGATCACCAAGCCTTGTGTTCTATGGAAACATTCCCCTGTTGAAGTGTGACTGATTTTAAATTAATTTGCTCCTTCCAAATTATTTTTTAAAACAGGAATGCACTTTTAAATCTGTGCTTTATCTAGCAAATCTGAGGTATGGAGAGAGAACTGGAGTGGGGTAAGGGGGGAGCTGGTACTTGTAGTCTTGGAGTAAGGGGCAAAGTGGGGTGTTTGTTTGTATGGGTGGTGGTGGGAGTAAGCAGTCTGACTCTACATTACTTTGAAGGTATTGCTGACAGATTTGGATGTGGGAGGAGAGATGAATCAAAAGATGAGTTAAGAATGACTCCAGGGGAATTCCCTGGCAGTTCAGTGGTTAGAGCTCTGCACTTTCACTACAGGCCACAAGCCTTACTGGGTGTGGCAAAAAAAAAAAAAAAAGACTCCAGGAAGAGAGTTGCCACTTTGAGTTGGCTAAAAGTGGGGAAGTATTGAGTGTTCGTTGCCTCTCAGGTACCCAAATGGAGATGCTGAGTAGGCAGTTGGATGTATGTGACTGGAAGAAGATGGAGAGGCTGGAGATGTGAGTCTAGGAGGCATCTGGGTAAAGATGGCATCTTAAGTCACAAGACTGAAAGGGAGCACGAATGGATAGAAAAAAAGAGAGGGCTGAGTCCGAGTCCTGGGGCAACCTGGGCGTAAAGGGAGAAAAAGAGAAAGCAGGAAAAGAGAAGAAAATGAGGTGGCAAGCAGCGCTAGAGAGCAGTTTCCAGGACACCATGTTTAGAAAGTGTGTCAAGGAGTGATCCATTGTGTCAAATGCTGCAGATCGAGATGCACACAGAGAAGTTTAGCAAAATGGAGCTCGCTGGCAGCACTGACAGTGGCAGTTTCAGTGGAGAGTGAAAGCCTGATTGAAGAGGCAAAAAGGAATGGCAAACAGTAGGCAAACCTCTTTAGAAGCTTTGCTTTAAAGTGAAGCAGAAATGGGAGGGTAGTTGGATGGGAAATGTTCGCTTTTTTTTTAACAGAAGAAATTAAACTATGTTGGTAAAGCAGTGAAAATACAGAGGAGAGGGTGATGGAGAAAATGGGGGAAATTCCTGGGGGAAAGTCCTAGAGAAAATGAGAAAGGACAGGTTTCAGTGCACAATAGGAATCGAGGTCAGCAAGCAGTTTACAGATTCTCAGTAGGGAGGCATGTGGGTGGGTGAATGAGGTGATGTGAACCTGAGTTTACTGATTCCCATGATTTTCCCGGTGAAACAGGAAGCTACGTAATTAGCCAAGAGTAAGGATGGAGAAGGACGTGATGGAGGTTTGCTGAGAGGAGGAATATGACATAATTCTTTAGCATGATAGGCGGGGCCAGCTGAGGGGAATTTGAAACCGCGATGCGTGGAATGTGGCGAGAGCTACTTTTTGCAGTGCGATATTGGTCCCTCTAGGCGCTCGGTAGTCTGCGTCCGTTTCCTTGGAGACCGAGACAGGAGAGAAAGCATCAGGTTTCTCTGGGAAGTTTGAGTGGCCTTGGTTACCCCGCGATCCACGCTGAGACAAGGAAGTTGGAGAAGCCGAAGAAACAGGCATCCCCCAAAATCGGGGCCCCAAAGCCCCGGGACTCTTCTTCCATTCTCCCTAATGGCGCGCAACTTTCCAAAGTATGTGAAGGCGGTAAGAGGGAGGTGGAGTGCGCATGCGTGGCCCCCAACCTAGCGCTGGCTGGGTCCTCTCCGGGTGTCATCCCGCTCTTTTGACCCCGCCCTCTCCCCCACCCCCTTCTCTCCCTAGCCCCGCCTCTCTCGCGTGTTCTCAGGCTTCCGCTAGGCTAGTGTCCTTAGTGACTGAGGTTTCGGGTTCGAGACCCCATCCTAGTTTCACGCTTGCTGCTTGCATCTTCACGGGTTGGGACTGATGGGAGTATTTTCCCGACCCAACACTTTGCAGACGCAGCCACTCTGGGATCGGCTCCACAGTCCCCCAGTTCCAGGTTCTGGTGAGTCTAGGAGGGCTAGGGTCGGTGTGGGGGTGGGGCTTGCTGACCTGGGGCGTGCCTCAGAACCTCAGTTTTCTCACCGTCTTATCAGGAGGTAAGGATATATTATGCTGCTCTCTTCTTTATCTCTGATTGCATATCTGCTTTCCAATCTGGTCTTTTCCATGTCTTCTGTTTCTCAGTTCTTAGCGCTTCCCGGCCTGGATGTGCTTAGTAAATTCTGGCTGGCTGATGCAAACTTGATAACATTTAGGGAGCACTTACCACATGCTTTACAAATATCTTTTGGAATGTTTGTACCAACCTATGGGGGTAGGTTTTTAAATTCGGTCCAGTTTACAGATGAGAAAATTGAGGCTCAGAGAGGTAAACCCACTTGGTCAAGTTTACAGATATCAGTAAGGGGGGAAGCTGGGATTTGAGCCCATGAGCTGTGTGACTGATTTGTGTTATGTCTGGTAGGATTATGTTCCATGGCAGCGGTCCAAGCAGAGAGCCAAGCCATCTGCTCTGCCTCCAATCCCACAGACTGTGGGCACTAAGAAAAGCGAAAGGAAGACCTGGTCTACCATCCAGCCAGGTGGGCAGAGGTCCTTGGGCACTGGAGAAGGAGGTGGGGACAGGATGGGATAGAGGTTCTTGGCCCTTGGTGACAGCATTTATATCAGGGTAGGCTAACTGCTATAACAAACAGTCCCCAGATTTGAAATATTAATACAGATGCTCGTTTCTCATTTATGTCAAAGTACATTTGTGGATCTGGGGGGAGGGGCGTAATCTTTTTCACATGATCATTCTGGAGTCTAGGCTCCATCACCTTGTGACTAGGACATCTTGTAAGGTCCTGAAGTCCTCTGTTGGGTCCTTTTGCATCCAGCAGAGAGAAGAAAGAGAGCAAGACTATGGATGATCTTGTGGACAGTTCTTTTTCAGGGCCTAGACTTGAAGTGACACACATCACGCCCACTCATATTCCGGTGTCCTTAACTCAGCCACATGCCCACCCTTAACCCCAAGGAAAGATGGGAAATGTAGTCCAGCTAGGAAAAGAAAACAGAGTTTGGTGAACTTGGGATAATCTCTGCCACATCACTGTCATGCCTTCCAGGGGAGTTCTGAGGCCTTGGCTTAGGCAGACATGGATTCAGATCTTGGTTCTCTCATCTGCTCTCTTGGGAAAGTCATTCATCTCTCTAAGTTTCTGTTTCCTCATTTTTAAAATGAGGACACTAATACTTACCTGATATGATTGTTGTGAGAGTTAAATGAGAAGATCTGTGTAAAGCCCATTGTTATTCAACCTTATGAGACTCAGCACTCCTTTTAATGACATATATTTTGTAATATTCCTTTAGTATCCTGAAATAAACTTCATAGATAATATAATCTACCTATGTGTATAATTTAAAAGTTAATATAATGCCCTAACTGTAAAGAAAAAACACAAAAAGAAATGAAAAAGAAATGCAAAATACCAAGAAAAAGAAATGCAAAAAGGCAAAATGGCTGTCTGAGGAGGCCTAACAAATAGCTGAGAAAAGATGAGAAGCTAAAGGCAAAGGAGAAAAGGAAAGATATACCCACCTGAATGAAGAGTTCCAAAGAGTAGCAAGGAGAGATAAAGACTTCCTCAGTGATCAATGCAAAGAAATAGAGGAAAACAATAGAATGGGAAAGACTAGAGATCTCCTCAAGAAAATTAAAGATACCAAGGGAACATTTCATGCAAAGATGGGGACAATAAAGGAAAGAAATGGTATGGACCTAACAGAAGCAGAAGATATTAAGAGGTGGCAAGAATACACAGAAGAACTATACAAAAAAGATCTTCACGACCCATATAACCACGATGGTGTGATCACTCACCTAGGGCCAGACATCCTGGAATGTGAAGTCAAGTGGGCCTTAGAAAGCATCACTACGAAGAAAGCTAGTGGAGGTGATGGAATTCCAGTTGAGCTATTCCAAATCCTGAAGGATGATGCTGTGAAAGTGCCGCACTCAATATGCCAGCAAATTTGGAAAACTCAGCAGTGGCCACAGGACTGGAAAAGGTCAGTTTTCATTCCAATCCCAAAGAAAGGCAATGCCAAAGAATGTTCAAACTACCGCACAATTGCATCTCACATGTTAGCAAAGTAATACTCAAAATTCTCCAAGCCAGGTTTCAATAGTACATGAATGGTGAACTTCCACATATTCAAGCTGGATTTAGAAAAGGCAGAGGAACCAGAGATCAAATGCCAGCATCTGTTGGATCATTGAAAACGCAAGAGAGTTGCAGAAAAACATCTACTTCTGGTTTATTGACTATACCAAAGCCTTTGACTATGGATCACAACAAAATGTGGAAAATTCTGAAAGAGATGGGAATACCAGACCACCTGACCTGCCTCCTGAGAAATCTGTGTGCAGATCAAGAAGCAACAGTTAGAACTGGACATAGAACAACAGACTGGTTCCAAATCAGAAAAGGAGTACATCAATGCTGTATATTGTCATCCTGCTTATTTAACTTATGTGCAGAGTACATCATGCGAAATGCTGGGTTGCGTGAAGCACAAGCTGGAATCAAGATTGCCTTATGGCAGAAAGTGAAGAAGAACCAAAGAGCCTCTTGAGGAAAGTGAAAGAGGAGAGTGAAAAGTTGGCTTAAAGCTCAACATTCAGAAAACTAATCATGGCATCCAGTCCCATCACTGCATGGCAAATACATGGGGGAAACAATGGAAACAGTGACAGACTTTATTTTTGGGGGGCTCAAAAATGACTGCAGATGGTGACTGAAGCCGTGAAATTCAAAGACGCTTGATCCTTGGAAGAAAAGCTATGACCAACCTAGATATCATATTGAAAAGCAGAGACATTACTTTGCCAACAAAGGCCTGTAGTCAATCTATGGTTTTTCCAGTAGTCATGTATGGATGTGACAGTTGGACTATAAAGAAAGCTGAGCACTGAAGAATTGATGAAGAATTTTGAACTGTGGTGTTGGAGAAAACTCTTGAGAGTCCCTTGGACTGCAAGGAGATCCAACCAGTCCATCCTAAAGGAAATCAGTCCGGAATGTTCATTGGAAGGACTGATGCTGAAGCTGAAACTCCAATACTTTGGCTATCTGATGCGAAGAACTGAGTCATTGGAAAAAACCCTGGTGCTGGGAAAGATTGATGGCAGGAGGAGAAAGGGATGACAAAGGATGATATGGTTGGATGGCATCACTGCCTTGATTGACATGAGTTTGAGCAAGCTCTAGGAGTTGGTGATGGACAGGGAAGCCTGGCGTGCTGCAGTCCATGGGATAGCAAAGAGTTGGACATGACTGAGCGACTGAACTGAACTGAATGGAACTGTAAAGTAAAGGAAAAGGCAAGTTATTTACATTTAAATAGCAAAGGTTTCATTATGTAAATGTTCAGGATGGCATGAGCAAGTCATCAGAAGCTTACTCATAGATGTGGCATCATGGTGAATGTAACAGTTGCAAATGCTGACTGACACACAATGGAAATTGGGGACTCAAATACCAAGAGAGATTTTTCATTGCAACCTGATTTCCAAAGTTGTGTCATCTCTTGCTAGAGTTCTAAACAAAACAAGGCACAATCTTCCCCTGATTGTAGCTGCTTCATTGGAAAATTCAGCATTATGTTGTTGTTTAGTTGCTAAGTTGTGAATGACTCTTTGAGACCCCATGGACTATAGCACCAGGCTTCCCTGTCCTTCACCATCTCCCAGAGTTTGCTCAAACTCTTGTCCATTGAGTCGATGATGCCGTCCAACCATCTCATCCTCTGTCACCTCCTTCTCCTCATGTCCTCAATCTTTTCCAGCATCAGGGTCTTTTCCAGTCAGTTGGCTCTTCGCATCAGGTGGCTATAGTATTGAAGCTTCAGCTTCAGTATCGGTCCTTCCAGTGAGTATTCAGGGTTGCTTTCCTTTAAGACTGACTGGTTTGATCTCCTTGCAATCCAAGGGACTCTTGGTAGTCTTCTATAGCACCACAATTCAAAAGCATCAATTCTTCGGCACTCAGCCTTCTTTATGGTCCAACTCTCACATCTGTACATGACTACTGGAAAAACCATAGCTTTGACGATATGACCCTTTGTCAGCAAAGTGATGTCAAAGGTTTTAATATGCTGTCTAGGTTTGTCATAGCTTTCCTTCCAGGGAGCAAGCATCTTTTAATTTCTTGGCTGTAGTCACTGTCTGCAGTGATTTTGGAGCCCAGGAAAATAAAATCTGTCACTGTTTCTGTTTTTTTCCATTTTTATAGTTACATGTAAAACAAAATCAGGTTCTGGGATCAGATCATTATAATTGGATTTTACCTATGTCAATATCTAGTAGGACTTAGAAAAGTTAAACAAGATAGGAGAATTCTATATTCTATGGGGTTGTCCTGTCTGGGAGATATTGCTGCTGCTGCTGCTGAGTCGCTTCAGTCGTGTCCGACTCTGTGCGATCCCATAGACGGCAGCCCACCAGGCTCCTCTGTCCCTGGGATTCTCCAGGCAAGAATACTGGAGTGGGTTCCCATTTCCTTCTCCAATGCATGAAAGTGAAAAGTGAAAGTGAAGTCGCCCAGTCATGTCCAACTCTTAGCGACCCCATGGACTGGAGCCCACCAGGCTCCTCCGTCCATGGGATTTTCCAGGCAAGAGTACTGGGGTGGGGTGCCATTGCCTTGGACCCTTAGTATTTATGTGAACCACAGATTCCCCAGCAGTATATGTAAATACCCCTGTTCAGCTGTTGAGAGTCATTGATGTAAAGTGATAAGCACATGACATTGTGATAGTGACAGAATTTTTGTCTTTGGTCCTATTCAAACAGCATCTACAAGGAAACGCTTGTCCTTTCCTTTCACTGGGAAAGCAGTGAGGTATGTAATAGACACAACCACAACCAGAACAAGAGCAATTAACATATGCCAAGGACATATGTGCTAGATACTATCTGAGCAATTTACACATATCACTTCATTTAATCTTCCCAACAGCCCTGTGAGATGGGTGCTGATGTTATCACCTCCTCTTACAGATGAGGAACCTGAAGCACGGACAGGTGCAACTCCCAAGGTCATACAGGTAGGAGGGCGCACAGCCAGGCTGTGATATTTGGCAGTTTGGCTCCAGGACCCAGAGTCAACCACTGGAGAAATGTAGACCTGAGCTGGTGTTCCAGTGTCCCTTCTTGCTAGCAATTCTATTTGAATTACTGATCCCAGCCTCAGTTTCCTTTCCTGTGGAAACGGGCACAAAGATTCCTGCCTTGTTCAAGTGTAATCTATGTAAATAGCAACAGTTAGCATTTGCTGAGGACTCATTTTGTATTAGGCTCTATTAGTAGAGGCCTTGTTTGTTCATTCATCCATTCATTCACTCATTCATTCATTCATATGTCCATTCAGCAGCAGCCATTTGCTGAGCCCCCGGTGTATACAGCATTGGGCTGAGTGTTGTTGACTTAGGAGAAAGATTGGTTTCTGGCCATGTAGTTCATAGTCCCAACCTCACACATGTAATTACACAAAACTTTAAATACACTTGTAGGGACTTCCATGGTGGTCCAGTGGTAAAGAATCTGCTTTCTAATGCAGGGGACTTGGGTTTGATCTCTGGTGGGGCAACTAAGGTCCCAATGCCTTGGGGCAACTGAATCTGCTGTTCTGCAACTAGAAAGCCCATGAGTCACAGCAAAGTGCAGCTAAAAAGAAAAAAAAAATACACATAATTGAAGGAGGTCATGATCTCATTCATGGGCTTCCCTGGTGGCTCAGTGGTAAAGGATCCGCCTACAATGCAGGAGACGCAAATGATGAGGGTTCAGTCCCTGGGTCAGGAACATCCTCTGGATGAGGCAATGGCAACCCACTTCAATATTCTTGCCTGGAAAATCCCATGGACAGAGGAGCCTGGTGGGCTACAGTCTCTGGGGTCGCAAAGAGCCAGACACGACTGAGCGACTGAGCATGTACGCGTGATCTCATTCACTTCTGGAAATGGTGTCATCACCATTTTACAGATGAGGACACTGAAGCTTGGGTTGGTAGCATGTCTTGTGCAAAGTCATGTCCTTGAGAGCAGCTTTTGAGTATTAAAAAAAGATAAATCTGCTGATTCCACCAAGATAGAGTAGCCCCTCCTCCCTTTTGCAACTAAAAATCCCTGGACGCTACACAACAGAGAGAGGCTCTGAAAACTGTAAAGAGGAAAGTGGGCTGCTAGAAGGGGGAGCATACACCATCATCTGGCCTTCATGCTGAATTTCAGCAGGAGATTGTCTGCTAAAAAGAAGATGAAATAGGATCCAGAGCAATATCTAAAACACCCAAGATACAATCAGAATCACCCATCATACCAACAATGAGAAAAATCACAACATGAATGAGAAAATACAGACACCAACACTGAGATGAATCAGATAGAATTATTTGACTGTTCTTATTTATAGATGACATGACTGTCTACATAAAAAATCTTAAGGAATCTACTATATCTAAAAAGAAACTAGAAGTAATGAGTTGACCAAGGATACTAGCACAACACACAAAAACCCATCACATTTCTATGTACTAATAATAAATATGTAGAAATCAAAATAAAATACGCAACACATTTACAGTCACACCAAAAAAATGAAATATTTAGGCATAAACTTAACAAAACACGTATAGGATCTGTAAGCTGAAATCTATATAACGCTGATGTAAGAATCAAAGAAGACCTAAATAAATGGAGAAACATGAAAGATGATGCTGTGAAAGTGCTGCACTCAATATGCCAGCAAATTTGGAAAACTCAGCAGTGGCCACAAGATTGGAAAAGGTCAGTTTTCATCCCAATCCCAAAGAAAGGCAATGCCAAAGAGTGCTCAAACTACCGCACAATTGCACTCATCTCACACGCTAGTAAAGTAATGCTCAAAATTCTCCAAGCCAGGCTTCAGCAATATGTGAACCGTGAACTTCCTGATGTTCAAGCTGGATTTAGAAAAGGCAGAGGAACCAGAGATCAAATTGCCAACATCCGCTGGATCATGGAAAAAGCAAGAGAGTTCCAGAAAAACATCTATTTCTGCTTTATTGACTATGCCAAAGCCTTTGACTGTGTAGTTCACAATAAACTGTGGAAAATTTTGAGAGAGATGGGAATACCAGACCACCTGATCTGCCTCTTGAGAAATCTGTATGCAGGTCAGGAAGCAACAGTTAGAACTGGTCATGGAACAACAGACTGGTTCCAAATAGGAAAAGGAGTCCGTCAAGGCTGTATATTGTCACCATGTTTATTTAACTTATATGCAGAGTACATCATGAGAAATGCTGGACTGGAGGAAACACAAGCTGGAATCAAGATTGCTGGGAGAAATATCAATAACCTCAGATATGCAGATGATACCACCCTTATGGCAGAAAGTGAAGAGGAACTAAAAAGCCTCTTGATGAAAGTGAAAGTGGAGAGTGAAAAGTTGGCTTAAAGCTCAACATTCAGAAAACGAAGATCATGGCATCTGGTCCCATCACTACATGGGAAATAGATGGAGAAACAGTGGAAACAGTGTCAGACTTTATTTTTCTGGGCTCCAAAATCACTGCAGATGGTGACTGCAGCCATGAAATTAAAAGACACTTACTCCTTGGAAGGAAGGTTATGGCCAACCTAGATAGCATATTCAAAAGCAGAGACATCACTTTGCCAACAAAGGTTCACCTAGTCAAGGCTATGGTCTTTCCTGTGGTCATGTATGGATGTGAGAGCTGGACTGTGAAGAAGGCTGAGCGCCGAAGAATTGATGCTTTTGAACTGTGATGTTGGAGAAGACTCTTGAGAGTCCCTTGGACTGCAAGGAGATCCAACCAGTCCATTCTGAAGGAGATCAGCCCTGGGATTTCTTTGGAAGGAATGATGCTCAAGCTGAAACTCCAGTATTTTGGCCACCTCATGCGAAGAGTTGACTCATTGGAGAAGACTCTGATGCTGGGAGGGATTGAGGGCAGGAGGAGAAGGGGACGACAGAGGATGAGATGGCTGGATGGCATCACTGACTCGACGAATGTGAGTCTGGGTGACCTCCGAGAGCTGGTGATGGATAGGGAGGCCTGGCATGCTGCAGTTCATGGGGTCGCAAAGAGTCGGACACGACTGAGCGACTGATCTGATCTGATCTGATCTGATCTGACTGTGTTCATAGATTAGAAGACTCAACATCATAAAGATGTCAGTTCTCAAATTGATTCATGTTTAATGGAATTCCAGTCAAAATCCCAGAAAGCTTTTTTGTAGGCATAGACAGGCTTATTCTAAAATGTATACGGAAAAGCAAGGTCCTAGGATAGATAAGACAATTTAAAGTGAACAATATTGGAAGAATCACTTTACCTGATATTAATGCCTACTATTTGGTTATAGTAATCAAAACAGCATCGTATTGTTAGAGAGACACATAGATCAGTAGAACAGAATAAAAAACCAGAAACAGCCACACAAATACCCAAGCAATTTTTGACAAAGGTGCAAAAACATTGGAGAAAAAAGCCTTTTCCACAAATGGTGCTAGAGCAGATGGACATCCACAGATGCAAAAATGAACTTCTATTGAAGTCTTACAACTTATACAAAAATTAATCCAAAATGTAAATTTAAAATGATATCAAAATTAAATGTAAAATGTAAAACGGTAAAACTTTTAGAAAAAACATGAGAGAAAAATCTTTGGGACTGATGGCCAAGTGAAGAGTTCTTTGTCTTCATACCAACAGTGGATTCATAAAAGAAAAATGGAATAAATGGACAGGTAGGATTTCATAAAAATGTATGACTTCTGTTCTTTTCACAGTCTTCACAGAGATTAAGTATAAAGCTATGTACTTGGATAAAATGTTTGCAAACCACATACCTGACAAAGGACTGCTTTGTAGAATATATTGGGAACCCTCAAACTCAACAGAAAAACAATTCAGTTAAAGAGTTAAAGGCAAAACACTTGAGGAGACATTTCACCAGAAGAGGAAATACATATGGTAAATAAGCACAGGAAAAGATGTTCAACATCATTATCCACTGCTGCTGTTGATGCTGCTAAGTCGCTTCAATCGTGTCCGACTCTACGTGACCCCATAGACGGCAGCCCACCAGGCTCCCCCGTCCCTGGGATTCTCCAGGCAAGAACACTGGAGTGGGTTGCCATTTCCTTCTCCAATCATTATCCACTAGGGCTATGCAAATTAAACCAGAATGGGGTGTCACTGAACATCTATCAGAATGACTAAAATGAAAAATAGTTATAATGCCAAGTGTTGGCAACAACGAGCGATTGGGTCATTCGTTTCTAATGAAACCAAGCACACATTTCCCATAATGATCCAACATTTATTGGGCATTTATTCCAGAGAAGTGAAAACTTTTGGTCACACAAAAACCAAACTGTTGGGCATTTATTCCAGAGAAGTGAAAACTTTTGGTCACACAAAAACCAGTGCATGACAGTTTCACTTTAGCCTGATTCATAATACCCTCAAACTGGAAACAATCCAGATGTCCTTTAATGAGTGAGTAGTTAAAGAAACTATGGTGCATCCATTCCACATAATACTATGCAGAAGGAAAAGGAAAGAACTTTTGATACTTGCACTAACTTAGATGACTCTCCAGTGAATTACACTGAGTGAGAAAAGCCAATCTTAGAAGTATCATATTGTTAGATTCCATTTGTATAAGATTCTGGGAATGACAAAACGGTAGAAATGGAGAACAGATTCATGAATGCCAGCAGTGGGAGGAGGATGGAAGGAGAGGGAAATGCGCGTGGCAGTAGAAGGTCCCAGGAGCAGTCCTTTGCGTCTGTGGAACTGCTCTGTAACATGCTGTCTTTCCGTGTCCTGCTTGTGATACTGTGCTTAGTTTTAGAAGATATTACCATTGGGAGTGACTGGGTTGAAGAAACACAAGATTTCTTTGTATTATTTCTTAAAACTGCATGTAATCTGAATTTATTTCAAAATTAAAAGTTTAATTAAAAAAAGATAAATCAGGGCTACCACCACTAATGAAAAGAAATACTCGTTATTAAACCGACAAATCTTCCTAAGTATTTTAAGTCCAACCTACAAATGTTATAATTTTTAAAAACCCTCGTAAAGGAGGTTTTGGAACTTGGTTAATTAAATTCCCTTAAATTGTTTAAGCTACATTTAAAATTTAATATATACATTTTCACTTCCAAAAAGTTCACTTGTTCTGATTAACAAAACTATTGGGCATGTAATGTAATTCTTGTATATCTAATAAATAAACTTCTAAATGTGGGTAATCTTATGTTCTCTTAAAAGTTGTGATAATTTATATACATTTAATAAGATTGTATTAAACCTTGCAACTTAAAACAAATCTAAATCAAAATCTCATTTACGTTTTTTGAATTAGAATCACAAGGGACTTCCCTGGTGGTCCAGTGGCTAAGACTGAATGTTAGGGGCCCTAGTTCCATTCCTGGCCAGGGAACTAGATCCCACATGCCAAAACTGAAGATCCTGCATGCCACAACAAAGATCAAAGATCCCACATGCTGCAACTAAGACCTGGTGCAGCCAAATAAATAAATAAATAAAAATAAATAAATATTAAAAAAATTAAAATTACAAGAGTAATTATTAATCACTCCATCTCTCAAACAGTTTCAAGTAAATATCAGATCATTCATAACTTTAACTCAAAATTACTCTAATTTGCTTTGTCACCTCAGTACTTAATAATACTAAATTATGGATATCAATCCATTAAAGAAATAATATTTTTCAAAATGAACTGGGTTGCACCTCTAACAGGGCCTTTGAGGGCAGCATTTGTGATGGTTTGTGTGATTTGCCTCACGCCGGTGCAGGACACGCCAAGAGGAATCAGGGATTCTTGGAACATGCCCTCTGAGTGTCTTCTGCTCTGAATTATTTTCGTATACTTCATATCTGGCAAGACCACAGGTTTTACAGGTGTTTCAGCGACAGTGTTTTGCTTGTCTCCTGTATCTTTATCTGATGCTGTGATCCTGATCCCAGTTCTCGGGATCAGGTAATACCAGTACCACTGTTACTGGTAATAACAGTGACAACTGGTAATTTATATTTGCACTGAATATGTGTTTAGCATTATTCCAAACACTTTAAAGGACAGTAACTTCTTATTTAGTCTTCACGACAATCCTGTGAGGTAGTCATGATGATGATTCTTGTATTATAGAGTAGTGGGGAAGTGAGGGGCAGAGAGGTCATGTGAGCTGCCAGATTCAAACCCAGACTGTCTAGCTCGTTAGTCATTGCTTTTAACCTCTTTCCCTCCTGAGCTTACCATTGGCCAGCTTTGGAGAGATGAGGGTGTCTGGCCATCTCGCACTGCTACCCCTCACTGCCCCTCTGTTCAGCCTCACAGTCAGTATGGTATGTGGAAGTTCCCTGGGCTTTGCTGTCCTTTATAACAAGGACCAGAGTGGGGCCTGGGAGCTTATTGATGGATGTGAGCTTTGGCCTCTGTCTCACTGTCATACACTATAAGGCCATGGATGGATGCAGTTGGGGCCTGGGCTGTCTGACTCTGTCTTTCTCCTGACTCTCTCTCTGTCCTTTCCCATGCCCTAGGGTGGCAATCCAAGCCTACCTTGTGGATGACAAGCCAGCCGAGGAATCCACTAGAGCTGCGCAGAGGAAAGTTGGACTCTGGGAAGACACAGGCCACAATCCGACTAATGAGAGTATGAGCGTCCTCCCACAGGCACTGGGGCCAGGGCCGGGGGTGGGGGATGGTCATAGCAAACATGCCCTGAGCACTTCGTGGGTGCCTGCCTGCAGTCTTGTTCTCCTCACAGCAACCCCATGGGCATGCTTATCATCAGCCCTATTTTACAGAAGGGAAAACTGAGGTGCATGGAGATAAATGACTTGCACCAGATCACACAGTTAGAAAATACAGTACCAGGGGTCAAAGCCAGTTAGACAAAGATTTGCCTTTGTGTTTAAGATTCAGGAAAGTGACTGGAATCACTTTATTTCATTGCATTAGGAATACAATCTAGTGGCTTGTTCATTTACAAACTCTGGGAAATAACCAATTAACCTTTCATGAAATACAGTGCATCTTAAAGCAAGACTTAGGAGCTTCCTATTAAAACTTTTCACATCAACTGATAGAACTTTTGATCATTCATTTTTCTCAAAATCTGTTGTTTATTATGGCTTCTGAACAGTTTCAAAGTATTTGAAATGAACTAAAAGAAGTGGGGGCATTAGTGTCCATAGCAGAAAGTAACATACCAAATACTATAACTACTACAAAATATTATAGAAGAGTTCTTAACTTCTTCAGAAAAGTTTTTAATAGCTCAATGAACAATGACTGTTATATAAAGAAATAGGGAGAAATGTATTTGCCTTGAAATTGTTTTTTTCCCTGTAACCTTCAATTTTGCAAAAATGAGTTATTACCCCACTCCAGTACTCTTGCCTGGAAAATCCCATGGATGGAAGAGCCTGGTGGGCTGCAATCCATGGGGTCGCTAAGAGTCGGACACGACTGAGCGACTTCACTTTTACTTTTTCGCTTTCATGCATTGGAGAAGGAAATGGCAACCCACTCCAGTTTTCTTGCCTGGAGAATCCCAGGGGCAGGAGAGCCTGGTGGGCTGACGTCTATGGGGTCACGCAGAGTCGGACACGACTGAAGTGACTTAGCAGCAGCAGCAGCAGCAGCAGAGGCAGCCCAGTATTCTTAAAGGAGGAACTCATATTTCTAATGTTATTTTTATCCTGACTTTAGAAGGGTTATGTGTTTTTGATATGAAACGTGAACCTAGACAGTTGGCTCTAAAACCTGTGCTCCTAAGCAGTTCCTAATACTCTCTCTTAATAATCATTCATTTGTTTAGTCAACAAATATTTGAGCATCTACTGTGTCCCAGACCCTGTTCTGAGTGTGGGAATTCACCAGTGATGTGGCCTCTGACCTTAGGGAGCTCACAGTCTACTAGGGGAGACAGATAACAAACAAGATAGATAAAAATATGATACGTGTAGTGAAGAGAAGAGCTATGAAGAAGTATAAAATAAGGTTAGGGGGCTAAAGGGGCACAGAGGAGGGGGTGGCCATGACCATTTTAGGAGGATGGTCAGGGAAGGCTGTCAGGGTGGTGACATCTGAGGCAGGAATGCTTCAGGCAGAAGAACTGGAACTGCAAAGGCCTTGAGGTTCATAGGAGTCCCCCGGCTGCTGTTGCTGTGTGCAGAATGGGCTGTGGGGACAAGGGGGAAACAGAGCAAGAATGCAGAAACGACCCAGTTGGTTTGTTCTTGGAGTTGGAGTAGGATTCTGACTCTGCCCCTCAGCCTCAGGACAGTGTTTTATTCAAGCACCAACTCCCTAGAGTGCCAACGATGTGTTAGGCACCAAGCTGGGTGCTGGGGAGATAGCCATGAACATGATCCCAGAAACCGTGCTGTGACGGAGCTTATACTTTCGTATAACAAATTAAAAAGGGGAGACGCATAACAAATTAAAAAACCTCCAAAGAATATTTACTCATCAGTTGATTTAGCCCACCCTTATGGAGCTCTAGGCACTGTTCTCTGTGTGTGCTGGAGATACAGCTGTGACAAGACAACCAAAGCCCCTGCCCTCCTGGCTGTAAAATTCTAGTTGGGAAGACAGACAAGAAAGAAGAAAATAAGAAAAATATGTTGGGACTTCCTTAGTGGTCCAGCGGTTAAGACTTCTTTCAATGCAAAGAGGGCTTCCCTGGTGACTCAGGGTAAAGAATTCCTCCGCGATGCGGGAGACCTTGATTCCAGTCCTGGATCGGGAAGTTCCCCTGGAGAAGGGAATTGCAACCCACTCCGGTATTCTTGTCTGGAGAATCCCATGGCCGGAGGACCCTGGCGGGCTACAGTCCATTGGGTCGCAAAGAGTCAGACACCGACTGAGCGACTAACACACATAGTTCACTGATTCTAAGAAGCCACTGGTAATAAGGCGCACCTTTATCTTAATAACTCACTAATTAAATATTTTTCAACTAGACTGTAACATGCCACCAGCTGTAAGATACAGCTCCACCCCAGAGTATAAAATTATGGGGAAATGGGTGTTTCAGAAAGGATGAAATAATTCAAGGTGCTCTGACCCGCAGACAATAGAGAACAGCCACCCAGCTCGGGTGGCATTTATCAGTCGGGGCCACAAGGGGGCGGATTGCGGCGAGAGGGACGTGGTCCTTGGGCTCTGGGAGGTGCCGGCCGGCCCCGCGCATCGCCGCCTCCCTTCCCTGTCTGTCCGCCCGCAGACAATGCTCCGGAACCGGCGAACCTCGTACCAGGAACTCTGCGACCACGAGGACTTCCTTACTAACCACTGTGTGGAATTGATCAAGACCATCCAGGACACAGAGGACAGCGCGGCCCTGGAAGTGCGGATGCTGCTGCAGCAGCAGGACGTCTACATGGTGATTCTCCCCGCCTTGGCCCCGCAGCCCCGCCTCTGCCCTGAGCCGCCGTCCAGCCCGGGACACCGCCCCTCCCGAGCCCTCGGGCGCCCTCTCCTGCTTTCTCCCGGCAGGTTGCATAAGCTCCTTCCTCCGTCTGGAAGATAGCATCTTTTACACACTCCACTCTCCCCGCCCCCCGCACCCCTACCTGGGTCTTGGAATCAGACTGGGGGTGGGGTGGGGACTCATCCCAGTTCAGCACTAATTAGCTGGAAGGCTCTGAGTCAACCTCTGAGCCCCATACAAGTGGGCACAATAGCGCTCACCCTGAAAAGGAGTTGCACCTGGCACACAGGAGGTGTGGGCCCCAGGGTGGGGTTGGGTCTGGGGACTCCTCCGAGGAAGTACTGAGTTCTCTGACAGTCCCTGCTTTGGCAGCACCAGTGGAAGCGGGGGTGGTGGGGTGATGGTGGTTGGTGAGCTCACGCCCCCCCTCCCCCCACTCCCACAGACCATCACTGACATCTTGGAATACTCCAACAAGAAGAAGCTGCACCAGATGAAGTGCGAGCTCCAGGAATGGGAGGAGAAGGAGGAATCCAAGATCCGCAGTAAGAATCTCTCCGCGGGTTAGTTGACCCTCACCTGGCTCTCTAGAGGAAGCCATCAGGCCCACCACCTCGATTCTGAGGCAGAGGGGACTGCTAAGATGCACAGCGACAGCTTACTTAGCACTCACAGGCCTGTATGTGCTTTGTTTTTATGGGCATACTTTCAGTCCTTACAACTACTTATAAGGCAGGAAAGTTTTCCTTTTCTCCCATTTTATGGATGAGGAAACTGAGGCTAAGGGAAGTGAAGTAGCCTGCTGAAAGTTATACAGCTAGGAGCCAGCCTCCAACCCCAACCTATCTGTTTCCTGCCAGGGTTCCTCTGGGAGGTGGTGGCTGGGCAGGTCACTGGTCACAGATTTGTTGAGCCTGTGGTTTTTTCCCCTGATGTGTCAGGCAGCTACAGACACTTGAGATTCCCTCCATGGAGGGTGGCAGGATAGACTGCCTTTTTTTTTTTGGCTGCACAGGCTCTTCGTTGCAGCTCGAGGGCTTTCTCTAGTTGCGGAGCACAGGCTCTGGAGTGCACAGGGCTCAGTACTTGCAGTTAGTAGGCTTCTCTAGTTGTGGTGTGTGGGCTTAGTTGCCCTACAGCATGTGGGATCTTAGTTCTCTGACCAGGGATCAAACCCTCATCCCTTGCATTGGAAGGCAGATTCTTAACCACTGGACCACCAGGGAAGTCCCAGGATAGGCTGTCTTAATCCTGCCCTGTCACCCCATCTCCCCAGGCTTGGTGCCAAGGATCGGGCACCGGGATAGTTTGTTTCCTCTTTTGGGTAGGTTGTTCCTTCTTCTCTTGTGGAGGCAAAGGTCTTTCTGGGGGCTTACCTGTCCATCACCTCCCAGCTGTGTTTGGGCTTGTTTCAGCCCAGACCCCAATCCAGATGAGATCAGGCGCGTTCAGGCTGGTACAGCCGTAGACCCAGACCCCAATCCACTGGCTAAGGAGAGCTTTGCTTCTCGGGTGGCCCTGGAGCAGTCCTTGAGGGACGATCCTGTCTTCTGTCCCTCCTTATCTCGTCAGACCTGGAGCAGCAGGTGGAGCAGCTGGATGCCCAGATCAAGAAGGTCCGTGAGCAGGTGAGCTTCGTGAGCACATACAAGGACCACGAGTACCCCATCAAGTTGGTACAGGTGGCCAACCTCGTGCGCCAGCTGCAGCAGGTGAAGGACAGCCAGTTGGTAGGTGAGCCCCTGGTTTTGCCTCACCTGACCTTGTGGGAGGCAGGGTTGGTGGCCAACACCTTCCTGCCAACCCCTAGGATGAGCTAGATGAACTCAGTGAGATGTGCAGAATGGTCCTGGCGTCTATGTCCAACCAGATTCAGAATAAGAAAAAAAAACCTTCTGAGGTCTCTGGTGGTGGTGAGTAGCCAGCCACTGTGGCAGGTATCCGGGTCCTGCCCCAGCCCTGCTTTCTTAACCCTGTCCTCTGCCCTCAGGGCCACCACATGCCCATCTGCTACCCAGGGCAGGGGTAGATACTGGGGCCAGTCTAGGGGGCCGGACTTCTAGGGGGCCAGAAGAAGATTTCCCTTCTTCCACAGAAAATCCAGCGTGCCAATCAGGAGACTCTCCTGCAGAAGACCTGGAATACCCGGGTTATACTGAAATACATGGACAAGTTCCAAGAAGTGAGTGGGTGGCAATGGGGGTAGTCCCGCCTGTGTGAGAGCAGGGGGAGCGGGTGGTCCCCAGGACCTCTGGGGGGGTCAGACTTGTCCTGATCTGGGGCTCACGAGGTCTCTGGTGTTAGTCTTCCTCCTTGGCTGTGCCATTAATGTCACTTGTCTTCCATCTGAGAAGGGAATTTGTCCTGGACTAGGCCTTGCCTCATTAACCAACACCACCAGCTTGTGACCCATCGGTAGCATCACCAAGCTTCACCCACACAACCATCACTTTACTATCACTACTCACTCCTTGTCTTCACCTCTTAATTCTTGACATTGACCATCACTCAAGACCATGTTAATGAATTCCATGATCACCACCTTGTTATCTTGCACCTTCATCAGTTGTCTGTGTGAATGACCTTCATCACCTCCACCAGCCCCCACTAATTCTCACTGTCGAGCACTGCCAACCCCTGCAGCCTGTCTCCCCTCACCTTTTTCAGCACCATCAAACGTTGTCAGTAACTCATGAGCCAACCCTGCCCTGCAAGGAGAGAGCCCCGCGTTGGAGCCCAGAAGTCCCAATGACAGAGCCCAGGCCATTTCCCTAGATGTCCTTATTCACGCATTTTGCCCTTTTCTTGTGTTGGTTGGGGGATGTTTGGTTTCTCACTTTCACCTGCTTTCCTCAGTTTATAGACCGTTTTGAGGAGGAAATACCCAGATTAAGGGCTGAGATGGAACAGCTGGAATTTCAGATCTGGGAACCCCGAGAGATCGTATTTGCGGATGTTCTACTTCGGAGACCCAAGTAGGTGGTCCTTGAGCAGCACCTCTTACACTAGCCATGCTTTGGGCTTGAGCAAGCTCTCTGTTCTTGGGGGGCGGCCTGGGGGAGAAGGCAGGGCCTGTGCAGGGGGGCAGGAGACTGGGTGTTTGCCACTGACCATGGGGCAGCCATGATCTTTTGCCATCTCTTGGCCTGAGTGAACATCTGCACGTAGCAGGCTGAGTTAGGTAATCTCCCTGGCCCCTTCCAGTTCCAGATTCCGTGTCTCAACCAAGTGGGTGCATCCCTGAGCTCCCAGGCTATTCCGGAAAACGGTGTTGAGTAGGGTGGTTGGCTCCAGCGAAGAATGGCCTGGAAGGCACCCTGCGAGGAGAGAACAGTGTTCTCTCTGTGGGGCAGACTGGGACCCAAAGGAAGAACCTCTTCCAAAACCAATTCCCTGCCCCACCTCCCAGGGGGCAGGCCCTCTCTGTTTGAGCATGGGGATCCCACCAGGCCATGCCTCTCCAGGTTGGGGAGTTCCTGCCGTCTGCCAATTATTTTCCTTCTCCTTAGCTTCTGTGTCTGTCTCCTTCTCTACCTCTCCCTTTCCTTCTTCCTCCTCTACCTCTTCATTCTCCTCTTAAGTTTCCTTAAAAAGTGCTGTCAGATCTACGATGGGCCTATGGAGCACCAGGCATGGTGAGGGCAAACAGTCCTTGGCTCTGCCACCACAGAGCCGAGGACGGGACCCGACATGAATCGATAACGAGCCACAGATAAATGTCGCAGCTGAGATGAGAGCTGCTAAAGAAGAGGCGAGGATATGGTGACAGGAGAACGTGGCCTGGACAGAGAGGTGTCTGGAGTGACAAAGAGGTCTCCCTAAAAATGTGACCTTTTTTTTTTGACTGTGCTGGGTCTCCACTGTGGCGCACGAGCTTCTCTAGTTGTGGCTCATGGGCTTAGTTGCCCCACGGCATGTGGGATCTTAGTTCACAGACCAGGGATCCAACCTGCGTCCCCTGTATTGGAAGGCAGATTCTTCACCACTGGACCACCAGGGAAGTCCTGAGAATGTGACATTTTTAAACTAAAATCTGAGGGATTATTCATAGAAGTTCACTGGGCAAAGAGGGCTGAAGGGGAAACTGAAGGAAGAGCATTTCTAGGTGGTGGTGCTGGCATCTCGAGATGTGCTGCTGCTGCTGCTGCTGCTGCTAAGTCGCTTCAGTCGTGTCCGACTCTGTGCGATCCCATAGACGGCAGTCCACTAGGCTCTGTCCCCGGGATTCTCCAGGCAAGAATACTGGAGTGGGTTGCCATTTCCTTCTCCAGTGCATGAAAGTGAAAAGTGAAAGTGAAGTTGCTCAGTCGTGTCCGACTCTTAGCGACCCCATGGACTGGAGCCTACCAGGCTCCTCCGTCCATGGGATTTTCCAGGCAAGAGTACTGGGGTGGGGTGCCATTGCCTTCCCTGCGAGATGTGCTAAGTAGGCTCAATTGTTCCTACCTGAGCTCTGGACACACTGAAATAAGAACGAAAGGGCAAGGGTGACATGGGCCAGACTCTCACTTTTATCTGATAGAGCTAATTTTAGAGAATGTAGCTTATATCTCCGGGCATGTTGGCTTCTGAATACTAACCCAGAATTAGGCAAATGGAGTTCCGTGGTCAGCTGCATGGAAGCAAAGGAGACTGTAGTCCTTGCAGGCTGCTCATTACTGAGAGAGAATGGGGCAGGGCTACCCAGGTCCCATTCCTCTCTCCAGACTCTGTTCAGGTTGTTATTCCTCCTTCCTGGGCAGAGTGAGTAAAGAGATGGAGAGAGGCCAGGAGCAGTATGCCCACTGACGATGTATGCCCATTGATGACAGTATGCCCACTGATGCCCTTCCATGGGCAGGGAGACGCCAGGAGTGGGAAGAAGCTGTCTCCTCCTAGAATGTGGGAATGGCACGCCGCTAAGTAGAACTTTTCCATCCAAAACATGCACTAGAATCATCTGGGATCTTGTTGAAAAGCAGATTCTGAATCAATAGGCCTGGAGTGGGGCTCAAGAGTCTACATTTATAACAAGCTCCTGGGAGATGCTGAGGTGCTGACCCCTAGACCACACAGGCTGAGCAGTGAGGCTGTAGATGTGTTGGTGTTTATGGGGAGCTGAGTGGGGTTGGACTGCAGAATGATGGGGAGAGTAATGACAGCCCCACCCCTAGGGACTTCCATGCAGGGCCCTGTAGACCCAAGATATTTGATCCTGAAAGGAAAGAACTTTTTTTTTTTTTTGCCCGTACTACTTGGCATACAGGATCTTAGTTCCCCAACCAGGGATCAAACCTGTGCTTCCTGCAGTGGAAGTGAGGGGTCTTAACCACTGGACCACCAGGGAAGTCCTGAGTAAAGACTTTTCAAGCTCAGTGATGACATCAGATTTGCATTCCAAGAAAAGACACTTTGAAAAGAATATGGAGAAGATATTGGAGAGGCCGTGTTGGGAGTCCCAGTTGGTTGTGATGGCGGTTGTTTGTGGAGGGGGTGGTTGGGAGTGACTTGGCCAAGATGGGTGGCAGAAGAGAGAGGAAAGATGGACGGAGTGAAGAAATATTTAAGAAGGTAAATCTAGGACTTGGTGATATTTGGATATGGGAAGCACAGTATAGGGAGGTGTCAAGAATGACCCTTGGGTTTCTGACTTTTATAACAGGGTGGGTAGTGGTACCAAACCCAGAGAGAGAGAAGACTTGGACTGGGGGTGAAGGATGCATATGTAGGTCAATCAGCAGTTGATTTGGACATTGAATTTAAGTTATGGAGACCTGAGCTTGGAGCTGACAGGTAGGGAGCTGGGGGTATAGTGTAGATCTCAGAAGACAAACTTTGGCTGGAAATGGAAATTTTGGCAATGCCAGTACAAGCTGGAATCAAGGTTGTTGGGAGAAATATCAATAACCTCAGATATGCAGATGATACCACCCTTATGGCAGAAAATAAAGAGGAACTAAAGAGTCTCTTGATGAAGGTGAAAGAGGAAAGTAAAAAAGCTGGCATAAAACTCAGCATTCAGAAAATAAGGATCATGGCATCCAGTCCCATCACTTCCTGGCAAATAGATGGGGAAACAATGAAAACAGTGACATTTTATCTTCTTGGGCTCCAGAATCACTGTAGACAGTGACTGCAGCCATGAAATTAAAAGACTTTGCTCCTTGGAAGAAAAGCTACGACAAACCTAGACAGCATATTCAAAAGCAGAGATATCACTTTGCCGACAAAGGTTCATATAGTCAAAGGTATGGTTTTTCCAGTAGTCATGTATGGATGTGAGAGTTGGACCTTGAAGGCTGAGTGCCGAAGAATTGATGTTTTTGAACTGTGAGTGAGTGACTGAAGGATAGTGCAGAGATGCATTTTTTTTTTTTTTTTACTATTACTTTGAGCGATTTCAAATAGAAAAGTTGAGAGAATACTATGATGAGTACCCAGTTACCCATCTAGATTTAGAATTTGTTATATTTTGGCCATATCGACTTCATCTTCATTTTTTCCGGACCCTCCCCATTTGCCAGGTGAGGAAACAGAGGCTCGGCTGGGGTCTGTCCCCAGTGAAGGCGGGAGGCTCAGAGAGGAAAAGCAGTGTGTTTGAGGCAACACAGAGCCAGGCTTCCAAAACCGTCATTCTGACTCCAGAGAGCGCGCTCATCCTGAAGGGCCCCAGCGCTTGAGAGCTGAGCTCCTGCTCCCTGTTGACCTCAGACCTCTGTAGGGGAACATGAGTCCTGCCAAACCAATTCCTGGTTCATTTTGATGTGTGTGTGTGTATGCGTGTGTGTGTGTGTGTGTGCGCGCGCGCGTGTGCACAGGTTGTTTTGGAATGGGGCTCCCCAGTACCAGTGTTCTAAAGAGCAGGGTTCCCCTGAGGCCATGCTCCCCTACCTGTAGCTCTAGTGCTTGGTCTCTTAAACCCCCGCTTTGCTCTTCCCTACAGGTGCACCCCAGACATGGACGTCGTCCTCAACGTCCCTGTGGAAGAGCCGCTGCCCTTCTAGATGGCGGGGCTGGGGGCCGACCCTCCTTCCCTGGTCTCTTCCCCCTACCTGGAGCCTTGAGTTCTCTTCTAAGGCCACGTCCCCATTCAGGTGCTGGTCTGCAGTTCCTTCCCTTCTCACTCCCTCCCTCTTTCCCCACTTTCTTTCCTTCTCTCCCTTTCTTTCTTCTTTCCTCTCCTGCCCCTCATTCTTTCTGATTGGAGCTGCTACTTGGGCCAGGTAGGAATTCCTAGGTGAGTCCTTTTTACCAATAAAGTTGGGCTTGCCCTGGTCTTTGCCAGTGCCTGGGGCTTCCTAAGGCATGGTAGGAATAGATTTTGTCTTAAGATCTGGGGCTCAGAACTTCTCAACAAGTGCTGGAAGGACCCCCTGTCTGAGTCTCCATGGTTCTGTGGCTCCAGCTGCCCCCTCCCTGGTGCAGTGGGAGCCCAGTTTTCCCCTGATTTGTGCCCAGATCTTTTGAGACCAGTGCCCGGGTGGAGGGGGGATGCCTGGAGTTTGAGACCCCTGGGTACTTGCTGAACCTTCACTGCCACTGTCCGTCTTTCTTACAGTCCAGTCGTCTGTCCACCGCCTGTGTTCTCACTGTACGTGGACATGAACACCAACTCACCCTCGGGTACCCGGTCAAGCACCGTTCCCCACCACATAGGCTTCCAAGGTGGACTTAGAGGAGTGATGCCTGGATCCCCTTCAAGCAAGGGCTTGTTGCTCGGGTTACTGGGAGGGGCATTGACAGGCATCCTCCAGCTGCCAGTCCCATCGGGGTTTGTGTGAGGTACAGAGAGCCCCGACCCCTTCCCACCTCTGATGACGCTCAATGTGCAAACACCAAAGGCTCCTCTGGCTCCACAGCTCCCTGGAGGGTTGGCGGAAACTGCCTCTGGGTCTGCACTGTAGCTAAATTTCCTTGTCTTCCCAGCCCTGCCTAGCCCTCTCTTCTCTCCCTCAGCTGATCCTCAGGACACTCAGTAGTCAAAGCTTGTACCCTATGCTCTGTCTCAGAGTTGGCCTCCCTGGGGACCTAGTCTACCCCCTACTCCTAAGAGCCTCTGACGACTCACAGATCCACTCTGTGTGTTGGGAGACTTTGGGTTACAGGCGACAGAACACCCAAGTCAAATTGGCCTAAACAGTAAAGGGCTCAGGTACATATTTCTAGATGAGATGAGGCTTTAACCAGAAATCAAGTGTGATGACCCCAAGGACCTGGTTTCCCTTTTTCACCTTTGTTTTCCACATGTTCCCCCTTGCTGAGGTTGGCACTCCTTGTGGTCCCAGAATGGCTGCCAGCGTCTCCTAGGGTGTTAGGATTCTTTGTTCATGTCCTGCTAGAAGGAGAGTGTCTGTATCTCAGAATTTTCAGCCAATGTCTTTTAAGATTCACTATGACTGGATCAGATCACAAGCCCACCAGGAATCAGCTTAGGAGGTGAACACCTGCTAGTTTAGTCTAGACCCCTGGAGCAGGGGCAGGCATGGACGGGCAGGGCACACGACCCAGGCTAAGCCAACAGGCACCCCCAGAAGCATATGGATCTCCAAACCGAAATGGGCAGTGTTGAACATCATCATAGCGAATGCTTAGGTGGAACTTCGTACATCTGTCAGCTCTTCAAATCCTCACAGGAGCAACCCTAGGAGGTGGGTATTGTGAGCATTTTCATTTTTACAGAGGAAGAACCCAAAGCATAAAGCTGTTTAGTGACTTTTTCAAGAGACCAGGCTGAACGTGGTAGAGGCAGTTCACTTTTAATCAGTGCACTGTCAGGAGCTCAGCTGGGCTGGAGAGAGCTGAGCCACCAGGTGTCATAGGAGCCAGTTAAGACAATTCTAGGACTTCCCTGGTGGTTTAGTGGTTAAGAATCCTCCTGCCAGCGCAGTGGACACAGGTTCGATCCCATATGCTGCGGGGAGACTAAGCCAATGAGCTGCAACTACTGAAGCCCACATGCCTAGAGCCCCGTGCTCCACAACACGAAAAGCCACCAGAATGAGAAGTCCGTGCGCAGCAGTGAAAACCCAGCACAGCCAAAAAAAAAAAAAAAAAAAAAGGAGAGTCCAAATGAAAGTAACAGTCCAGCTTCAGTTGCTCACTTCTGTAGCATAAGGAAGAGGCTGCTGAACTGGAGAAGCACTGGCATTGCTCCCTTCAGTTTTCTGCTTGGGATGAATGGTGCCATCGGGTGGGGTGGGTCAGCACCAGGGGTGTTCTCACTGCTGGGGGCCTGTGAACCTGGGGGCCGGAGCTGGGGGTTGGAATGGGGGTGGGTGGAGTGGCGAAGGGAGTGAGTCCTGAGTCAGAGTGGAGACAAGTGTCTTTGAGGTTTCTCCTCTACCTCTGACTAAGGGGGAGGCATCTGAGGAGGGCCTTGGCCAAAAGCTACCCCCTCCATTGCTGAAGGTCTCTAAAGGAAGCTGGGCTAAGAATGTAGGATGGGCCAGGGGCTTGAGCCCTTGGCTGTGACCCCTCAGAGACTGCGTACACTGGCAGGGCACCACGCTGGTGTGTGGGGGGCGGGCAGACTTCCCCACCAGGCCTGCTGGGGAGAGCCTTTGTAATGGCCTGTGGTTGTGCCTGAGAAGTTAACAAGTGTACACTATTCTATGGGGCTTCCATGGTGGCTCAGCGTAAAGAATCGGCCTGCAGCGCAAGAGACAAGGATTCAATCCCTGGGTTGGGAAGACGCCCTGGAGGAGGGCATGGCAGCCCACTCCAGTATTCTTGCCTGGAAAACTCCATGGACAGAGGAGCCTGGTGGGCTATAGTCCATAGGTTGCAAAGAGTTGGACAGGACTGAAGTGACTGAACATACACACACACATAGGCGCTCACACACACAAACACACTATGGGCTTTCCCGGTGGTGCTAGTGGTAAAAAACCCACCCTCCAATGCTAGAGACATAAGAAAAGTGGGTTAGATTCCTGGGTCAGGAAGATCCCCTGGAGAAAGGCATGGAAACTCACTCCAGTACTCTTGCCTGGAGAATCCCATGGACAGAGGAGCCTGGTGGGCTACAGTCGTGGGGTCGCAAAGAGTCAGACATGACTGAGGCGACAGCACACACATGCACGCACGCACACTGTATAAAAATAGATGAACGACAAAGACCTACCCTGTAGTACAGGGAACTATATTCAATATCTCCTAGCAACATTTGATGGAAAAGAACCTGACATCTATAAATATCATATATATATATATATACACATATACACATATATGGAGAAGGAAATGGCAACCCACTCCAGTGTTCTTCCTGAAGAATCCAAGGGATGGGGGAGCTTGGTGGGCTGCTGTCTATGGTGTCGCACAGAGTCGGACATGACTGAAGCGACTTAGCAGCAGCAGCACACATATATATACATGCATATATATATCTCACTTGGCTGTATACCAGATTCTAATACAACATTGTAAATCAACTATACTTCAATCAAAAAAAAAAAAACTTAAAAAAAAGTCAGGCATAAATTTTTGGCCAGAAGCTGGATTCCTTGTAGTGAGGGGATGAATGAGTTGAGGGGGAAAACCAAGAAAGGACGGCTGACCACATGGATTCCCTGATGTCACGCACAGCTGTGTGGTGCCTCCAGTTGTGACCGTGACCCCATATGTGCACAGCTGTATGTGGATGTTCTCTCACTTTTCAGAGCTTCACATGGGTGGATCCTCATGTGCACATGTGCACACGGAGACACACGAGGACTGCCCTTATCAATAAAAGGACTGATTGTGTGTCTTGTCCAGAACTCTGTTAGTCAGCTTTGTCCCCATTAGCACGGCTGCATGAGAAGCATCTGCAGAACTCAGTGGACTGCAGCAATGAAAGTTTATCCTCTACTTAGGGTCCTCAGGTCAACTGCACTTTGGCTGAACCCAGCTGGGCTGGTTGGGCAGCTCTGCTTCAGGTTGTGGGTCAGCTGGGTTTGGCTTCAGACTGTGGATCAGGCTCAAGGTTACTCCTAGGCTCTGGAGTTATCTGGGGTGTGCTTTTCAAGGAGGATCCCGGGAGCAAATGAGTCAGTCAGGTCTTCACTTAAGACCTCTGCTTTCGGATGTGCGAATATTTCACTAGGCAAAGGAGGTAGCAGGTCCAGGGCCCAAATGACTTAGGGAGGGAGGTAGATCCTTCCCCCACCACCTCCCTTCACCGACCCATGGGAGGGTAAGGGCAGTGGACGTGTGCTGAACAGTAAGCTAGACGATCGTGCTTTTCTGTCTATAGAGGCAGGGACTGCGCTCCCGACATTAGTTTTCTATTGCTGTGTAACAGATTGTTGCCATCTTAAATAAGGCAACACAAATTTATTATCTGACCTATCTGTAGGTCAGAAGTCTGACACGGATCTCAGAAGGCTAAAATCTAGGGCCTGTCTTCTTTACTAGAGGCACTAGAGGAGAATCTATTTTCTTGCCTCTTCCAGTTTCTAGAGTCCGCCTGTGTTCCTTGGCTTGTGGGTCCTTCCTCCGTCTTCAAAACCAGTAACAGCAGGTCGAGTCCTTCTCCCATCACATCGCTCTGGCCTCCTCTTCTGCCCTTTCTTCTACTTTTAAGGACTCTGTGATGACACCGGGCCCACCAGGATAATGCAGAGTAATCTCTCCATTATAAGGTCAGCTGCTTGGCAACTGTAGTTTTATCTGCAGTCGTAATTCTTTGTGTGTAGCATAACACACTCCCAGATTCTATAGATAGTATGTGGACATCTTTAAGGGGCTATTTTTGGCTCAGCTGGTAAAGAATCTGCCTGCACTGTGGGAGACCTGGGTTCAATCCCTGGATTGGGAAGATCCCCTGGAGAAGGGAAAGGCTACCCACTCTAGTATTCTGGCCTAGAGAATTCCATGGACTGTATAATCCCTGGGGTCTCAAAGAGCTGGACATGACTGAGCAACTTTCACTTTAGGGGTTATTATTCCTCCTACCTCAAAGATTCATGTCTGTCCTACAGGCAAAGTATACATTCACCTCTTCCCAAAGTCTCATCCTGTTATGGCACAAACTCAAAGGAAAAGCATCTCCTCTAAAACCCATCAGTTCAAAAATCCCAAATATTATTTTGTTATGCCCAAGGTCCGAGTCACCAAAACTGAGAGAATAAGACATCCACAGCAATGCAAAAGCATAAAGGGGTTTTTATTGCTAGCTCGAGCTAGGGCTCAAGTCTCATCCAACGCAGTGGAGTCTCGACAAGAGCTCTGAGCTCTGAATCACAGCTGCTTTTATACAGGCGGTTCTTTGTCTCTGCAACGGTGTAGATGGCGGGTGATGATTGGCTAAACTGCGCGTGTGCGAATTTTGAATCCCGCATACCCATCCTGATTGGCTCAAGTCTGGCGCGAATGGGGACTGTCCTGATTGGCTCGGAGGTATAATTCCCGGGATCATGACTCAGGTCTGTAAGAATCTGAAACTTTAGGCCTAGTGTAGCTTGCTGAGCCTGTCATGGCTCAGGTTGGGTCCTAACACATTTAAAGCAGGTAGAGGGAGGCTCTGAAAAGACTAGTCATTCCTGGATACAATTCCTTCCCATCTGTGAACCCGTGAAACTCAAAAAAACATGTTATTTGCTCACAAAATGCAGTGGTGGGGTAGACATTATTTAAAAGTTGCAGACTTTCTCATTCAAAAGGGAGAAAATGAAAGGAAAAAAGGAGTCCCAAGCAATTTCAAAATTCAATTGCTTTCTAGGCTTTCTAGGCTCTGTATCATCACAGAGTCCTTAAAAATGGAAGAAGGGGACAGAAGAAGAAGTTGGAGTGTTTTGGGGAGGCCATGCGGGGGCAAGGCAGTGGTCAGCAGTCAAGCGGTCCTTGATAGCCTGGAAAGAATGGCGGGTAGAGGGGCAAAAGTCGTGGAAATTCTTAATTTTTGGAAACCATCCACCCAGGAGAGGGTCGCCACTGATTTGCTCTTCAAAGGGTGGGGTTGATCTAGATTATTCAGAACAGCAGTCCCCAGCCTTTTTGGAATGAAAGATCGGTTTCGTGGGAGACAGTTTTTCCATGGATGATGTTTCTGGATGATTCAAGCACATTACGTTTACTTTGCAGCTGCTCCCCAACACTAGCATCACAACCTTGGCTCCACCTCAGATCACCAGGCATTATATGCTCGTAAGGAGCACACAACCTAGATCCCTTGTATGCACGGTTCTCATTAGGGTTCCCACACATAGGAGACTCTAATGCTGCGGATCCTACAGGAGGCAGACTCAGGAGGTAGTGTGAGCATTGAAGAGACTATGAATACAATTGCCTGTCGCTTGCCTCCTGCTGTATGCCCCCCGCAACCCCCACCCCATTCAGTACTGATCCATGGCCCAGGGGTTCAGGACCCCTGATCTAGAGAATCTACATCTGCCTCCAAACATTTAAAAGCCCTCAGATCTTGTGGGGTAGATTTATGAAACAGGTTTGTGTAAAGCTCTCTAGCAGGGAGTCATTAGCCTGTGTGGGTCTGCTTCATCCATTTTCCTCTCTCTGCCTAGGAACTGCTGCGTTCACGGAGGGGTCTCATCAGAGAATTCAGAATTTTGCACAGAAGAGATTAGCTTACTCTGGGTGGGTAGGCAGACACATATTCAGAGGCTAAGTGCAGAAGCCAAAGCTTAAATACACAATGGTCCAGTGCATCAAAGTTTCACTACTGATCTGGGGCAGCAGGGCTGCCGGCCAGTTGGGCCTGGACTCTGCTTGTCTTAACTGAATGTGTTTATGCTGCGGTGTGTTGGGGGCCATTCCCCATCATCAGAGATGTGGGACCTGCCTAGGTTGGTTGAGAAAAATGCCGGGGCAGTCTAAGTGCTGCAGTGGCCCCAGGGTGTCATATGGTGAGCAAACCCAACAAGAGGAAAGACAGAGCTTGCGTGGGGCCCACGTGAGGCAGGGTCTCTTCTGTGCCAAGGTTGAGATTAGGGTCCCAGCTCATGGTGGTGTCCTAGGCAATGCCGTCTCCTGTGGAGTCTTCTGAAGGGGTGATGTCACCTTAGGTGAAATCCTGTGGAGAGGCGATGTCCTCTCATCTGCTCAGGTGCAAGAGGGGAGATGCCCTGAATTGAAGCCATTAGGGCCTGGTTGAGTCCAGAGTGTAGTTATAATGGGGAATTGGCCTCTGAATTACCTTGAGACATAGAGCCTTGTTGGGCAGAGGTGGGGGCGGTCGCAGATCCATTAACATTTACTCCATAGGTTAGTGTCCCCATTTGTCTGGGGAGGGCTTCCCTGATAGCTCAGTTGGTAAAGAATCTACTTGAGATGCAGGAGGCCCTGGTTCGATTCCTGGGTTGGAAAGATCTGCTGGAGAACAGATAGTCTACCACTCCAATGTTCTTGGGATTCCCTTGTGGCTCAGCTGATAAAGAATCCACCTGCGATGTAGAAGACCTGGGTTCAATCCCTGGATTGAGCAGATCCCCTGGAGATCTTAACTGTTGTCAGGTGCATGGGAAAGGGCCAGGGTCCAGGGCAGTCACCCCGGGCTCAGCAGGAGTACATCCTGAGTGACACCACTTGTGGGGAGTTTCCAGACCATATTATTTGAGGGTATTTTTCACATGTGTCAGTTTTAAGTTATTCTACCCCCTAATCACCAGCCATACCATATTGTCTGCGGGGCTGGGTACAATTACCTCCTCTTACAGTGAAAGTTCATAGTTATTACTGGTTTGAGTTGGCCCTTGTATCCTGGAATTTAGGCAAAGCTTCTGCCTTAAGCAGATTAGGTTTCCAAATCAGCATACTTGGGCCGTGGGTGGGGGGAGGTGGAGCACTCCGTAATGAAAGAATCCCACTCTATTGTCTGTCCATCACCCTTTCCTAGAGTATTGGAAGGTGGCAGGAGCGAGAGAGGATGTGTATGGGGAACCAGGGGAGGAGAACCAGGGGAGGGGAAAAAGACTAGGTATCATCTTTGACGACAAGAACAGACCATTGGGCTGTCTTCTGAGCGTTTTTCTGGGTATCTCCGAAGGAGGAGAATTTAACAAGGTGAGAATTGTGGGCAGGCATGAACCAGATGCTAAAATATTAGATGACCAGGGACTATTTTTAAGTTTTAGTAGGGGTTGTTTGAAAAGCCTATTCTGGTACTCAGGCCAGCTAATTGGACAAAAGGAAGTTTCCTGTTTTTTTTTTTTTTATATTATTTATTTATTTGGCTGCACTGTGTCTTAGCTGTGGCATTGAGACCTAATTCCCTGACCAGGGGTCAAACTCAGGCACCCTGCGTTGGGAACAGTCTTGACCACTGGACCAACAGCAAAGTTCTGGAAGTTTCCTGTTTAAAGGCCCATCTCTCTGTATCTTGTAAAGTGCATTGTGAGCTTTGATCTGAATCTAGTTTAAGGCACATGTGGGAATTAGAGGGGCACCGGAGCAGTGGTGAATGTCAGATTATCCCCACAATAAGCCCATGTGTTGACCATGGCTTGTATATACTGAATATTGCCAGCAGATGGCGGTACAGGCCCAATAAAATGAACCTGTCGCCAATTACAAGGGCGTAATAGGAGGGACTCATCTCACACGCTAGTAAAGTAATGCTCAAAATTCTCCAAGCCAGGCTTCAGCAATATGTGAACCGTGAACTTCCTGATGTTCAAGCTGGTTTTAGAAAAGGCAGAGGAACCAGAGATCAAATTGCCAACATCCGCTGGATCATGGAAAAAACAAGAGAGTTCCAGAAAAACATCTATTTCTGCTTTATTGACTATGCCAAAGCCTTTGACTGTGTGGATCACAATAAACTATGGAAAATTCTGAAAGAGATGGGAATACCAGACCACCTGATCTGCCTCTTGAGAAATCTGTATGCAGGTCAGGAAGCAACAGTTAGAACTGGTCATGGAACAACAGACTGGTTCCAAATAGGAAAAGGAGTACGTCAAGGCTGCATATTGTCACCATGTTTATTTAACTTAGATGCAGAGTACATCATGAGAAATGCTGGACTGGAAGAAACAGAAGTTGGAATCAAGATTGCTGGGAGAAATATCAATAACCTCAGATATGCAGATGACACCACTCTTATGGCAGAAAGTGAAGAGGGGCTAAAAAGCCTCTTGATGAAAGTGAAAGTGGAGAGTGAAAAGGTTGGCTTAAAGCTCAACATTCAGAAAACGAAGATCATGGCATCTGGTCCCATCGCTGCATGGGAAATAGATGGGGAAACAGTGGAAACAGTGTCAGACTTTGTTTTTCTGGGCTCCAAAATCACTGCAGATGGTGACTGCAGCCATGAAATTAAAAGACGCTTACTCCTTGGAAGGAAAGTTATGACCAACCTAGATAGCATATTCAAAAGCAGAGACATTACTTTACCAACAAAGGTTCGCCTACTCAAGGCTATGGTCTTTCCTGTGGTCATGTATGGATGTGAGAGCTGGACTGTGAGGAAGGCTGAACGCCGAAGAATTGATGCTTTTGAACTGTGGTGTTGGAGAAGACTCTTGAGAGTCCCTTGGACTGCAAGAAGATCCAACCAGTCCATTCTGAAGGAGATCAATCCTGGAATTTCTTTGGAGGGAATGATGCTAAAGCTGAAACTCCAGTATTTTGGCCACCTCATGCAAAGAGTTGACTCATTGGAGAAGACTCTGATGCTGGGAGGGATTGAGGGCAGGAGGAGAAGGGGACGACAGAGGATGAGATGGCTGGATGGCATCACTGACTCGATGGATGCGAGTCTGAGTGACCTCCGGGAGCTGGTGATGGACAGGGAGGCCTGGCGTGCTGCGGTTCATGGGGTCGCAAAGAGTCGGACACGACTGAGCGACTGATCTGATCTGATCTGATCTGAATAGGAGGGAACGGCAGAGTATATCACTGGAAATGCTGGACTGAATAACTCACAAGCTGGAATCAAGGTTGCCAGAAGAATTATCAACAATCTCAGATATGCAGATGATACCCCTTTAATGGTAGAAAGTGAAGAGGAACTAAAGACCCTCTTGATGAAGGTGAAAGAGGAGAAGGGAAAAGATGACTTAAAACTTGACATTAATAAAACTAAGATCATGGCATCCCCTCCCATCACTTCATGGGAAATAGATGGGGAAAAAATGGAAACAGTGGCAGATTTTATTTTCTTGGGCTCCAAAATGACTGTGGATGGTGACTGCAGCCATGAAATTAAAACAGGCTTGCCCCTTGGGAGAAAAGTTATGACAAACCTAGACAGCGTATTCAAAAGCAGAGACATCACTTTGTTGACTAAGGTCCGTATAGTCAAAGCTATGGATTTTCCAGTTGTCCTGTACGGATGTGAGAGCTGAGTGCTGAAGAATTCTTTTTGAACTGTGGTGCTGGAGAAGACTCTTGAGAGTCCCTTGGACAGCAAGGAGATCAAACCAGTCAATCCTAAAGAAAATCAACCCTGAATATTCGTTGGAAGGACTGATGCTGAAGTTCCAATACTTTAGCCACCTGATGCAAAGAATTGACTCACTGGAAAAGACTCTGATGCTGGCAAAGATTGAAGGCAGGAGAAGGGGACGACAGAAGATGGGATGGTTGGATGGCATTACCAACTCAGTGGACAAGAATTTTAGCAAACTTCAGGAGATAGTGAAGGACAGGTAAGTCTGTTGTGCTGCAGTCCATGGGATTGCAGAGTCAGACACTGAACTGAGTGACTGAATAAGTTAAAGAATTTAAGGCTTTCCTACATATGGGAAGATGCAATAGTCTAGACTTGCTGAAATCATTCCTTTCATCTGCATCTCAGCTATCTAGGGCCAGTGCTTACAGTCACCATGGGGAGTGGCTAATGGCTGTCAGATAGATGGCATTGTTCTCCCTGGGTGCCCTCTGGGCTCAGAAATTCACTTTTGGAGAGCCTGAATCGCAGATGGCTATGACATCCTCCTTGTTTATTGATAGGGCAGTAAACAACTCCATTTCATAGGGGCTTCCCTGGTGGCTCAGTGGTAAAGAATCCGCCTGCAATGGAGGATCCACAGGAGATATGGGTTCAATCCCTGGGTCGGGAGGATAACCTGGAGGAGGCTATGGCAACCCATTGCAGGATTCTTGCCTGGAGAATCCCCTTGGCAGAGGAGCCTGGCTACTTAACATGCATACACACACTCCGTTTCATCATCCTCAGGAATCCTAGACAGAGAGTAGGGGAATGGGTAGAAAACTGGAAGACACGTGGCCAATTTGAGTTGTGGTACGCTTTATTGTGCCTCTGTTAGAATATTGCTTTTTCCTGTTAATATGTTTATTGTAGAAAAATTATACATATAAATAATCAATAAATAACACTATTCACAATTCCATCTTTGTATCACTTTAGGGCCTCTTGCTATCAGAAATGCATTTATATGATAAAAATATATTTATAATCCATGCTATTTTCTAAAAAGATTAAATGCTATGAAAGGTTATTGTTTGCTGATCTAGTTATGAATATAAGGATGTGACTAGGAGAAGCAGAGAGAGGGCAAAATGGCAAAAGAAGGGGAGAATCAGATGGGGTGGGGGTAACTGAGTGGAGAAGTAGAGTGACTTCAAGACCTAGGGTCCATGGGCTGAGATGTCAGTGGCTAAAAAGAACTTGAAAAAAAAAAAAACCCAAGAAACTTTAAAGGGAATTGTTATGAAATTTTGTTGGATAGGGGTGATGCAAAATTTCTCCCACATCTCCCCGTGGCATCTTCAGTACAACTTGTATTTCTCATGACTCTATTGTAGAGTTGAATCTGTTTTGGGATGCCCTGTATTTCATCTTTGAGGAGGGTGTGGAGCAAAAACTGTAGCTGTTGAGAGCATCCCAATGTTTTGGGTAATGGTTTGCCTGTGTGCTTGTGTTTTTGTTGTAAAATGGGATCAACTTATACATTTGATTTTTTAAATTGCTCTTTAATAGCACATCAAAGTTATTCTCTATGACTGAAGAGAACTCTAGACTTATCCTTTAAGAAAAAAATTGTTTATTATTTATTTGGATGCATCAGGTCTTAGTTGCTTCATGAAGGCTCAGTAATTGCCCCCCAGTGTGTGGGATCTTAGTTCCCTGACCAGGGATCAAACCTGCATTTCCTGCCTTGCAAAGTGGATTCTTAACCACTGGACCACCAGGAAAGTCCCTAAACTTACCCTTTTAAAGAGATGCATAGTATCCACATTATGAATCTGTAGCTGCTTTGCTTCACATTTCCCTCATCCCTGGACATTTAGGCAGCTTCTGGTTTTTCATTATTTTAAACTATGCTGTTAAGATTATGCCTATTCACACATTTTTATTTTAAATTTATTTGGTTGCACCGGATCTTAGTTGCAGCATGTGGGATCTAGTTCTGCATTGGGAGCGTGAAGTCTTAACCACTGGACCACCAGGGAAGTTACCATCCATCATTTTTAAACTACGGATCCTGGTTATTTCCTCAGAATACAGTCATTCCTTAAATTAGAGTCTCTCAGCCAAAGAACATGAACAAGGTTTAAGGTTTTTTAACTTTTAAAACATTTTTTAGAAAGGATATAGATTTCCAGAAGTAGCATTAACTGGTTTAAATGAATAAAAGACCTGTTTCTTTGTACTTGTTTTCACTCGGCCTTCTGATAGGATCATGCCAACTTTACATGATATGGCTATCACTGACTCGATGGATATGAGTTTGAGCATGCTCTGGGAGTTGGTGGTGGACAGGGAAGCCTGGCGTGCTGCAGTCCCTGGGGTTGCAGGGTTGGACACAACTGAGTGAACTGAACTGATATGATATATATATATATATATGATATGGCTGGGCACATTCAAGTCACCAGCATCATCGCCTTGCTTTCACATACTGCTACGAATGTCAGATCTATGTATTTTTGTCCATTGCATTATGCAAATGAGTACCTCATCTGTCGATCCACATGGAGGCCAAATATACGCATTCAGCTCCTTTCTCTCCCATGCTTTGTGGCAGGCATGGGGTGCCCCACTCAGATTTCCCATCAGGAGAACTGTCTTGAGGATGTAGTTGGTGGAGAGCCTTCAGCTGCCATATTTCCAGAAGTGCGGTAGCATTCTCCCCAAGGTCGTATTCTCCAGGGGCTGCTCCCAGCCAGTGACTGAACCCAGCGCCTAGCCATCCCTGCTCTGGGTGGGGCTCCTCTGAGGAGCAGTTCTTGTTTTGGGGCCTTGATGGGCTTGGCTGAGACTTTTCTTCAATCTTCAGCCTTAAGCTCCTCCTATCCAGTCCTCTGTCTGTCTGTCTTTCCTTTTACAGGAGGACTCTCCCTGTCTACTCCTTCTCACCGCCTTCTGTCACAGGTGTTCCCCCTTAATAAATGGTTTTGTGTCTAATTCTGTCTTGCCATTGGCTCTTGGAAGACCCAAGCTGACGCACACCCCATGGATGAGTCCACAGAGCAGCCGTTACTGTAGGATAGATACAAACTCCAAAGTGTTTATTGAGTGAAAGATGGAGAGAGAGAGAAAACAGGAGCTTTAAGTCATGATAGTCCTTGGCTTCTTGAAGATTCTATTGTCCTACCCATTGGTCCTTGGTTTGGCCAACTGTGTATTTGGTTTGTTAGGTTTCTGGATGGGTGGTTGCATCACGGGCTTTGCTATGAAGAGGCCTTTAACACAACACTGTTTGTACCTGTCACACATGAATATTGTTTTTTCCAGGGAGCCGCATTCCAGCTTGCAGTGTCCCGCGATCTTACGCCCACAAATTGTCCCGCCCTCTTCGGCTGCAAGGGAGAAGAAAAGATGGAGAATCCAAGGTTAGAAACAACTGAGGGACTGCCAAGCGGTTGGGGCTTTTTTTTTTTTTTGGCCCCACTATGGGCATGTGGGATCCTGAACTCTGACTAGGAATAGAACCCTCACCCCACTAGACTGCCAGGGAAGTCCCTAAAGGGGACGTTTTATCCTCAAATGTATGCTTGAGATATGAGTCTTGAGAAGGACACAGGAGGAGACAGAATTTCCCTTGATGGATGGCCTCTGGGAATGCAGAAGAGCTCTTTGTCTTTGCCAGCATCTACATCTTTGCAACAGCTAAAGCCTCTCATTTTTGCTGTAGTTGGTACCACAGAATATCTGAGTGAAAATGGGACCGGGGAGCCAGGTCTTCATTGTCAGGGAGGCATTTGAACACTCCGAGGGGGACTTGTGGCTGTTCTTACTCATTCCACATCTCCTTTTTTAAACAAATTAATTTATTTTAATTGGAGGCTAATTACTTTATAATATTGTAGTGTTTCTTGCCATACATTGACATGAATCAGCCATGGGTGTACATGTGTCCCCCATCCTGAACCCCCCTCCCACCTCCCTCCCCATCCCATCCCTCAGGGTTGTCCCAGTGCACCCCACATCTCCTTTTAAAGGTGTTCCTGCCTCACTTGTTCTTAGGGAATATGAACTTGTCAATATCAATCAACCCAGACTGGGGGAAAAAAAAAGTTGAATCATTCTCCAGAAGCATTAAATAGAAAATAATGGTTAGTATGACAGGCTATTTTGCATTCATACACCGTTACCAAGTACAACCTTCTCATCAAACCTGAGGGCTTTGTCTCTGTGCTCTGTGTCCACCATGGGCCCACAGCCCAGGCATCTTCTGAGAGGCTTCTCCTCTGGTTCTTCACACCCGTTGCCTGGCTCTCTGAATTTTCTCTCTGGGTCTTCATTCTCTTCCCCCAGGGTTTGAGCTGAGCACCTCGTTTGACATTTCATATAAACTTACCTTCTTAAGAGGTCTCCTGTTCTCCCTTCCAGCCCTCTTGGGTGTAGGCAGGTGCTCCTGAATTTCTTACCCCAGAGCTTGGACTCTCCTCTCTCCTGAGCACAAACCTGGGTCTGATCTCAGAGGATGCAAAGGTGGAAGAGAGATGTCTTCTCTTCTCAGTGTTTTAGGAGCTTAGATGTAGAGAGCTCATGTAAAGGGAAAGGGAGATACTTTGAACCAAGTTGGGGCTGACTTTTGTTTTAGAATGGGAAAAAATTGGGATGGATTGGTTTTGGTATAGGGTTATAGAAAGTGATGGATGGATAAGGGGTACTGGGGACAGTGGTGGATGCTGGGAGACCCCCACTTTAGGTCAGAGCTCAGTGGGCTGAGCCCTGCCTACTTCCAACCTGGCTTGTCTGTCACCAGAGCAACCAGATCTGCTGGTGTTCCTGGCCCCCAGTCCCTTCACTCTTCTCCATCCAGTTTACCTGGGGTCACCAGGAATCCCAGGACTGTAAAGACCAGGAGCAGGAGCTTCATGGCTGAAGGGCTGGCCTGGGGAGTAGACAGTGGTTTAGTGGAGTCAGGGTCCTCTACTGTCATATGCTTGGAGCTACTGCCTTTATAGGGTCTACACAATGCCAAGCTTCTGGGCAGTGAGCCAGGAGAAGTCTCTGAAACCCAGAACAGACAGGTTAGATCAGAGTGTCTAATAGACTGTAGCCTGGATTGATTTATTGAGCACCTGTATTCTAGGCTATTAGCAGGGAGAGAGAAACAGAACAAAGAGCACCCATCTTTGAAACTCTTCTAGCCAGTGTTGGTGAGGGTAGGGGGAAACTTGTGTTCTCTCGAAATGTTGCTGGGAGTTTTGCTTTTGTAGAGCAATTTGGCATCAGCAGTCTTAAAAATAATGCATACCTTTTGACTCAGAGACTCTGTTCCTTGGACTTCTGTCTGATGAAATAATTAAACAAGTACACAAAGAGGTTTTTCTCAACATTGCTCACAGTAGCAGAAAACCAAAAGCAACCTAACTGATGGTAAAAACAAACTATGGAAACAAAATACATATCTAGTATGATTTACTTATAGGAATATTACTTTTTGCCTGTTTCAATATGAATACATGTGTACTCAGTCCTGTCTGATTCTTTGTGACCCCGTGGATGGTAGCCTCTGTCCATGTAAGTTTTCCAGGCAGGAATATTGGAGTGGCTTTCCATTTCCTACACCAGGGGATCTTCCCGACCTGGGGATAGAACTGGCCTCTCTTGCATCCCTTGCTTTGGCAGGCAAATTCTTTACTACTGAGTCACCTGGGAAACCCCTTCAATATGAATAGTCTCATTGAAACTGAGCAGGGCCCTAAGGGGCCCTCTCAGATACAAAGCCCCTTTATCCCCTGCTTCTTATAAAAAAAATAGCTTTAGTGTCCTAGCCTTTCCTGAGTTCCAAAGAGCAGGGATAGGCAGCTACTATTCAGGGAAAGGAGGGAATGCAGAAAACACAGGAAAAGCAAGAAAACAAGAGATGAAATGACAATAATTTAGCAATTGAAGAGTCCTAGTTCCTCCTCAAGGGATATACATAATAATTTGATACATATCTTTGTGCAGTTCTTTGAGAACTAAGATAGACCACACACATCCCCCAGGCCCCCTATTTGGACTCTAGTTGATCTTTATTTTGATTAATCTGCCTAACCTTTGTCCCAAGGGACTGTGGGTCAGGTTTCCCATTGTAATATCTGCCTTCCAGCTTTTAAAATTATACTAAGGCAATGGCACCCCACTCCAGTACTCTTGCCTGGAAAATCCCATGGATGGAGGAGCCTGGAAGGCTGCAGTCCATGGGGTCACTGAGTGTCGGGCATGACTGAGCGACTTCACTTTTACTTTTCACTTTCATGCACTGGAGAAGGAAATGGCAACCCACTCCAGTGTTCTTGCCTGGAGAATCCCAGGGACTGGGGAGCCTGGTGGGCTGCCATATACGGGGTCGCACAGAGTCAGACACCACTGAAGTGACTTATAAACAGAGAAGACTTGTTTGGGGTCCTTAATGTTGGGGGACCAGCAGGGGGTCCCTTTGTCTCATCCAACCTTTGATCGTGCTGCATTAAACCTTTGTTTTAACTCATCTGTGTCCATTTTAGTCATTCTGATGTTGGCCAACATCTTTGCTTTTTCTGAAAACCAAAGTCGAATAAAAAATTTGGAGACCAAGTTTACAAAAAATAGTAAGGGGGCTTTAATTCTTAGCTGACAGAGAGGGGAACACAGTTGGCTCGTGCCTCAAGAACTGTCCCCTCGCTCCGTGAGGAGTCTAGAGGCTTACATAAGGCAAGGGCTTGGCAGTCAGGAATCAGCTGGAAGCCGTGATGAGGAACAAATGTGATAGGATCTTGATTTCTTCCTCTTGCATTGTTTCAAAGACAGTCATAGACTGGTGTCAGTAACCCAGTAATTGAATCTGGCAGTTTGGTGGCTCTGCGGCCTTCTTTCTGATATGTAACTACAAGGGAAAGGGTGTTTGTAAAGGTAAACCCCAGATGCAGGATATGTTTATTAGAGTCCAAGGAAAAAATGAGAATTATAGCTCCTGCAGAGTTAGGGGACAGAAAAGGAAACTTAGTTACAGACATTCAGACTTAGGAGCAGTTAAAGTATAAAAACAAGAAATAAGGCCTGTTCACTGTTATCTTTGTGTTCCCAGAAAAGGGAAAGAGAAAAACTCGTTCCTCTTTTTTCCTTTTTACTGCAACAATTCTATTTCTTAATAACAGTCTAAAGACTTCCACCTGCTGGGATGAGTCCCAAGACTCTCCTCTTTCTGTTTCCTGTTTGTTTCATTGCTATCAATATTTGCTTTGCTCACCTTATTTTTAAATAACTCTTTAAAAATTTCAATCTTGTTGGGAAGCATCCCCGGAACTTCTCCTTAGCCTCTCCCCATTCTCTTGTTCGTTAATTGAATGTTTTTATTAGCATCTGCTATGGAGCCTGCTTACTCCTTGGAAGGAAAGTTACGAGCAACCTAGATAGCATATTCAAAAGCAGAGACATTACTTTACCAACAAAGGTTCGCCTACTCAAGGCTATGGTCTTTCCTGTGGTCATGTATGGATGTGAGAGCTGGACTGTGAGGAAGGCTGAACGCCGAAGAATTGATGCTTTTGAACTGTGGTGTTGGAGAAGACTCTTGAGAGTCCCTTGGACTGCAAGAAGATCCAACCAGTCCATTCTGAAGGAGATCAGCCCTGGGATTTCTTTGGAAGGAAAGATGCTAAAGCTGAAACTCCAGTATTTTGGCCACCTCATGCGAAGAGTTGACTCATTGGAGAAGACTCTGAAGCTGGGAGGGATTGAGGGCAGGAGGAGAAGGGGACGACAGAGGATGAGATGGCTGGATGGCATCATTGACTCGATGGATGCGAGTCTGAGTGACCTCCGGGAGCTGGTGATGGACAGGGAGGCCTGGCGTGCTGCGGTTCATGGGGTCGCAAAGAGTCGGACACGACTGAGCGACTGATCTGATCTGATCTGATCTGATGGAGCCTGGTGGGCTACCATCTATGGGGGCGGACACGACTGAAGTGACTTAGCATAGCATAGTGCGGGGGACTGACCTGATAAGGGCTACATCCTGGGGGCTGCCTCGCTATGTGATTTCAGCTTGAGGCCCTCTTGCCTCGCTATGTGATTTCAGCTTGAGGCCCCCCTGTAGCTCTCTGTCCCGCCTTCCTCAAGAATGTTTTTTACAACCTTGTGACTCCAGCGAGTCTGGCTTGTGGCTACACTTCAAGGAGCAAGAAACCTTTTGTATTGCTAATGTAAAACCAGGCCTAGAGATAAGCAAGAGTCTTGTATGTCGAATGTCACGTACTACATGGTATAAATATGAGCATCAATAAAGACTGGCATCGGTCCAATGTTGTCCGATCCTCTCAACCCCATCTTGCTTTCATTCTTTTCTTCTAAGCTCCTCGACAGCAGGGTTCCTGGGGGTTTCGCCTTACAAGCGCTGGCCGCGGCAGCATAGCATAGCATACCTATGAGGGGCTTCCCTGGTGGCTCAGTGGTAAAGAATCTGTTGCAGGAAGGGGGACTGCTTTCAGGGCCCGAAGCTGGGCTCTTGTCTAACATTCGGAAATGAATTGTCCGAGGAGACACACGTGCTGACAAGGCAAGATATTTTCTTGGGAATAGGGCGTCCCAGTGGAGAGCAGCAGGGTAAAGGAACCCAGGAGAACTGCCCCACCACGTGGCTCGTAGTCTCGGGTTTTATGGTGATGGGATTAATTTCCGGCCGTCTTTAGCCAGTCATTCTGACTCAGAGTCCTTCCTGGTGGTGCACGCCTTGCTCAGCCATGCCAGCGAGAAGGATTCTGGGAGGTGGTTGGACACGTGGTGTCTCCTTTTGACTTTTCCTGAACTCTTCGCTGGTGGCTTATTAGTTCCATGTTCCTTACCAGGACCTCCTAACAACTCATGCAAATGGTTACTATGGTGCCTGGCCAGGGTGGGCTGTTTCAGCCAGTGTGCTTCCCCTAACAAATCTGCCTGCAAGGCAGGAGCCATAGGAGACATGGGTTCAATCCCTGGGTTGGGAAGATCCCCTGGAGGAGGGCATGGCAACCCACTCCAGTATTCTTGCCTGGAGAATCCTATGGACAGATTCAGACACTACTGGAGGGTCACAGAGTCAGACACTACTGAAGTGACTTAGCATGCAAGCATACCTATGAGGGGAAACTGAGACAGCAAATTTGAACTGTTTCTGGTTTTGCAACAAGTTTATATTGGGTGTCCGTGTGAAAGGGGCTCCCTGTCAACTACACATTGGCAATTGCCATCTGACTTTACAAGGATTAAGTCATATGCTGCTGCAGCTGACCCATCCCCTGAAAGGAGTTCAGTGTGGAGAGCAGAAATGAGGGACTCTGTGCTCAGGGGAAAGCCTGGCAGAACAGGTCTTCAGATAGTTATTTTCCCCAATTTATAAAATGCCATGAAAAGACAGTTCATAGTTGCTTACTTCTTAATTTTACTGAAATTTTCTGGAAGAGTTTAAGCAGGAAAAGTTTAGCAGGATAGGTTTAGTTTGCTGTGCTGTGCTTAGTCGCTCAGTCATGTCTGACTCTTTGTGACCCTGTGGACTGTGGTCAACCAGGCTTCTCTGTCCATGGGGATTCTCGAGGAAAAAATACTGCAGTGGGTTGCCACGCCCTCCTCCAGGGGTTCTTCTCAATCCAGGGATCCAACCCAGGTCTCCGGCACTGCAGGTGGACTCTTTACTCTCTGAGCCACCAGGGAAGCCCCTAGGTTTAGTTTAGCTCTTCTCTAAACTTTTGGTAGAATTCGCCTGTGAAGCCATCTGGCCCTGGGCTTTGTTTGTTGGAAGATTTTTTGTTACAGTTTTGATATAAAGTGAATTATGAGAATAGTAATTTAGGAGCTGTGTTTTGGTTTGGACGGTGCAGAGTGGAATAGTGTATTTGAGTTGAGAGGTCCCACAGCTCACTACAGAAAGGGTAGCAGAGTTTGCCACCCCAAAATATATCTCTTTGACAGAAGGATTACTTTAGGTTAATTATTTTTAAGAAAGCATCAGACATATGGAAAGCTCTGAAAACTAAGAAGTTACCCTTTAGTAAGAGCCATTTACAATTCTAAGGGAAATTTTAAGGGTATTTCCTGTCCCAGCTTTAATTACCTTTTAGAAGTAGAGATAGCTCATACATATAAAGTGTACACGACATAAACAAACCAGAGATCTCATGGCTTTAAAGCTTAGATATGAACCAGGTATCACAATATTGATATAAACTTACTAGTTAACAAACAGTTGGAATATCTTAAAGTTGCTCAGATGATTAAGGCTTACTATCTGTAACAGGGAAGCCTGGCAGGCTGAAGTCCATGGGGTCGCAAAGAGTGGGATACAACCCAGTGACTGAAGAACAACAATAATCTGTAACGTTTGGCAGTGGGAACAGTCTCGACAATTTAGATTTTAAATTGCCACCTTTTTTCCCCCCTTCGTTTTTCAGGTCTTGCCTGCTTAATTGGGCTCAGTCCAGGTCCTCGTGGCCTATATTCATACTCTGGTTTAGACATTTGTAAGACAAAGGCAGTTGCTTAGTTTTCCGAATAGTTTTCTTGCCTACTAAAATCAGTGGCAAGATTTTTATTAAACTGAAATGTAATTTATGAAGTTCTATGTTTTATAACTTTAGAGCTTTAATTTATCACATCTTCAAAGGTTTGTATAAGGCATTTAGCAAAGATCTTTCTGAGTTTATAAATTAAATCAAAGCAAAATCACAATTTTTATTTATGAGCCCTTGTATGTTAGTTCTCAGTTTTTACTTATTTTGTATGGATCAGGTTTCCGCAGTACTTTTAGTTACTATTTCCTCAATGCAATTTATATGCCTTATTTATCCCACAATATAATTAAATAAGAGCTGTAAAATTCCACCAACTTTTTCTATACCTTTAACTTTAGTTTTCATAAGGATCCAATCAACAAGCTTTGGTCTTAGGGGAGCATTTAGAAGGCTTTTTTCTTTTTGTTCCCTGTCTGTTTTACTTTACTTTTCTATAAAAGGCTCTGGGATCCCCAGAGTTGAGTAGAGCTGAGGAAGTCAGGCCTTTTGGCCTAACTGTCCCAAAATAATTGGTAGGATATCTCAGTGTAAATTTTTCTAGTCCCTTAAATATATAACTTAAACTGGGGTAATAGAACAGACTTGGTTAGTTTTTATTGTTGGTGACCAGTACGGTGTCCCTCATGGCTCATTAACTTTGGGTAGTGTAGTAATATCGAATTGTTTAATCACAAAAATGTCTATTTATCCTATTCTAAGTAATCATTCAAAGAATTTTTATTCATTTTAGGTAATGCCTTAACAAAAAAATTTTTTTTTACCTCGTTGAAATAATAGCTAGACTTTTTTTTCCCCCTCCAAGTTGTTTGTTGATATTCTTAATGCTCTTATTAGCATCTGTAAGGCCCATTGAGGGGAAAACCACAATGACGCTTCCTAAACCAGTTTTTCTTCCTCAAGACAAGTTCTTCAGTTAATTTGACTTTTATAAGATCAGATCAGATCAGTTGCTCAGTCGTGTCCGACTCTTTGCGACCCCATGAACTGCAGCACGCCAGGCCTCCCTGTCCATCACCAACTCCCGGAGGTCACTCAGACTCACATCCATCGAGTCAGTGATGCCATCCAGCCATCTCATCCTCTGTCGTCCCCTTCTCCTCCTGCCCTCAATCCCTCCCAGCATCAGAGTCTTCTCCAATGAGTCAACTCTTTGCATGAAGTGGCCAAAATACTGGAGTTTCAGCTTTAGCATAATTCCTTCCAAAGAAATCCCAGGGCTGATCTCCTTCAGAATGGACTGGTTGGATCTTCTTGCAGTCCAAGGGACTCTCAAGAGTCTTCTCCAACACCACAGTTCAAAAGCATCTATTCTTCGGCACTCAGCCTTCTTCACAGTCCAGCTCTCGCATCCATACATGACCACAGGAAAGACCATAGCCTTGACTAGGCGAACCTTTGTTGGCAAATTAATGTCTCTGCTTTTGAATATGCTATCTAGGTTGGTCATAACTTTCCTTCCAAGGAGTAAGCGTCTTTTAATTTCATGGCTGCAGTCACCATCTGCAGTGATTTTGGAGCCCAGAAAAATAAAGTCTGACACTGTTTCCACTGTTTCTCCATCTATTTCCCATGTAGTGATGGGACCAGATGCCATGATCTTCGTTTTCTGAATGTTGAGCTTTAAGCCAACCTTTTCACTCTCCACTTTCACTTTCATCAAGAGGCTTTTGAGTTCCTCTTCACTTTCTGCCATAAGGGTGGTGTCATCTGCATATCTGAGGTTATTGATATTTCTCCCAGTAATCTTGATTCCAACTTGTGTTTCTTCCAGTCCAGCGTTTCTCATGATGTACTCTTCATCTAAGTTAAATAAGCAGGGTGACAGTATACAGCCTTGATATACTCCTTTCCCGATTTGAAAGCAGTCTGTTGTTCTGTGTCCAGTTCTAACTGTTGCTTCTTGATCTACATACAGATTTCTCAGGTGGCAGGTAAGGTGGTCTGGTATTCCCATCTCTTTAATAATTTTCCACAATTTGTTGTGATCCACACTATCAAAGGCATTGGCATAGTCAATGAAGCAGAAGTAGATGTTTTTCTGGAACTCTCTTGCTTTTTCGATGATCCAACGGATGTTGGCAATTTGATCTCTGGGTCCTATGCCTTTTCTAAAACCAGCTTGAACATCTGGAACTTCACTGTTTATGTACTGTTGAAGCCTGGCTTGGAGAATTTTGAGCATTACTTTACTAGCATGTGAGATGAGTGCAATTGTGTGGTAGTTTGAGCATTCTTTGGCATTACTTTTCTTTGGGATTGGAATGAAAACTGACCTTTTCCAGTCCTGTGGCCACTGCTGAGTTTTCCAGATTTGCTGGCATATTGAGTACAGCACTTTCACAGCATCATCCTTTAGGATTTGAAATGGCTTAAATGGAATTCCATCACCTCCACTAGCTTTGTTTGTAGTGATGCTTTCTAAGGCCCACTTGACTTAACATTCCAGGATGTCTGGCTCTAGGTGAGTGATCACACCATTGTGATTATCTGGGTCGTGAAGATCTTTTTTACTTCTTAACATCTTATGGTTCTGTTAGGTCCATAGCATTTCTGTCCTTTATTGAGCCCATCTTTGAATGAAATGTTCCCTTGGTATCTCTAATTTTCTTGAAGAGCTCTCTAGTCTTTCCCATTCTATTGCTTTCCTCTATTTCTTTGCATTGATCACTGAGGAAGGCTTTCTTCTCTCTCCTTACTGTTCTTTGGAACTCTGCATTCAAATGGGTAAATCTTTCCTTTTCTCCTTTGCCTTTCACTTCTCTTCTATTCACAGTTATTTGTAAGGCCTCATCAGACAACCATTTTGCCTTTTTGCATTTCTTTTTCTTGGGGATGGTCTTGATCCCTGCCTCCTGTACAATGTCATGAACCTCTATCCATAGTTCTTCTATCTATCATAGAACCTCCATCCATAGTTCACTCTATCAAACCTAATCCCTTGAATCTATTTCTTGCTTCCACTGTACAATCATAAGGGATTTGATTTAGGTCATACCTGAATGGTCTAGTGGTTTTCCCTACTGTCTTCAATTTAAATCTGATTTGATTTAGGTCATACCTGAATGGTCTAGTGGTTTTCCCTACTGTCTTCAATTTAAATCTGAATTTGACAATAAGAAGTTCATGATCTGAGCCACTGTCAGCTCCTGGTCCTGTTTTTGCTCACTGTATAGAGCTTCTCCATCTTTGGCTGCAAAGAATATAATCAATCTGATTTCAGTATTGACCATCTAGCAATGTCCAAGTGTAGAGTCTTCTCTTGTGTTGTGGAAGAGAGTGTTTGTTTATTGATATGGCAGGACATATTTTCATTTCACACTGACAACATTAAGTGCTGGCAAGGATGTGAAGCAAATGGAAATCTCACCCATTGTTGGTGTTGACCTAAAACTGTTAGAGGAAACACTGACCGAAACCAGCCACCCTGGCCACACAAGATAGTAGCCACTTGCATGAGTTACCTTCTAAAGGAGGTGCTGGTAAAGAATGAAGAACTAACAAGCTACCACCAAGCAGAAAAATTCGGGATAGGTCAAAAGGAGAGAGGAGTCTCCAGTCCATTCGTCCTACCAACCTCCCAGACTCCTCTCTGGAATCCATCTTGGCTGAGCCATGCACACAACCAGAAAGGACCCTAAGTCAGAGTGATCAGCCAGAGACAACCTGGAAATCAATCCAATTACCATAACACTAAAGGCTGCAAGCCTCATAGGCAGAGTAGTTCCCCTGGGTTTCCTTGCTCTGCTACTCTCAGCCTGGGCATCCCTTCCCAATAAAGTCTCTTGCTTTGTCAACAGGTGTGTCTTCTCAGACTATTCATTTCCAAGTGTTAGACAAGAGCCCACTCTTGGGCCCTGGAAGGGATCCCCCTTCCTGCAACAAAACAATAAAACAGCCAGTTGTTTTACAGGCAAAATGGGTTTATTCAGGAACAGCAAAGAATCACATTGTGAGACGCATAAATCTATTCCAAACCACAGGCAAGTCCAGAAAACAAAATTAGAGAAAACGTTCTTTTACAGAGAAGAAGAGGGAGTTGAGAGAAGCTGTTAAAATCAGTTTGTGGGAGTAAACTGGGCACTGAAAGGCCACTGAAAAGCGTAGTGGGTTTTTCATTGGCTGAATAGTGACAGTTTTGTCATTGGTAAGGCTATAGCCAGGCAAGGAGAAATTCTTTCCTTTTCCTGCTGGGTAGTAAAGTAGTAAAGTATTAACTTTTTATTGATAATGCAATTAACCTTGAGTGGTAGAGTATGAGAGCTCCCCCTTCTGACCTCTCAACTCCATTTTGCGGGATGTTTCCATTGATTAATTTTCAGGGGTGGCAATGGAAAATGCCACAGTCACACTGGAAAAGGGTTTTCAGTTTCCTTTAAAGTTAAACATACCTTTACCATAGAACCTAGGAGTCTTACACCTGGGTATTTACCTTAGTGAAATGGAAACTTTTAATAACACAAAAATCTATAAGCAAATGTTTATAGCAACTTTACTTGTGTTAGTCAAAAAACTGCAAACAAACCAAATGTCCTTCAGTGAATGAAAGGATAAAAAACCATTATTAAATGTTTAGAATACAATACTATTTAGCAGTAAAAAGGAGTGTATTATTGATATTAATATATTTGGGAAACTTGGATGAATCTTAAAGTCATGTTAAATGAGAGAAGTCAGCCTCAAACATTCCATTTTTGTGATATTCTCAGAGAAGGCAAAACTACAGGGATGAAAAATAGATCACTGGTTGCCAGGAGTTATGGTGCAATTAGAGTTTGAATACAAAGTGGTATATTTCAGAGCGATGAAACTATGTCCTGTTTGTGGTGATGGTTGCATGAATCTAAAGATGTTAAAATTCATAGAACTGTACACTGAAAGGAAAAACAGCCAAATTTACTCCATGATATTAATAAATTATGAACTTTCCTGTTGGCTCAGATGGTAAGACATCCGAGAGAATCTGCCTGCAATGTGGGAGACCTGGGTTCAATCCCTGGGTTGGGAAGATTCCCTGGAGAAGGGAACGGCTACCCACTCCAGTATTCTGGCCTGGAGAATTCCATGGATCGTACAGTCTACGGGGTTGCAAAGAGTCGGACATGATTGAATGACTTTCACTTCACTTTTTATAATAAATCATAGAAAATAAATAATTGCATCATCCTATACTTATTGTTCTTCAGCTTCCTTTTAAAAATTTAACCTAAAAGAGCTAATTTAACCTAAAAGAGCTATTTAATCTAAAAGAGCTCCTTTTAGATCTAAAAATATAGATCTCCATTATTTTTTTCTACTTTTACATAATTTTATATATATGAACATACAGTGGCTTAGTTAAACCCTTTTGATGGACCCTACTGGGGCTTCCATCATAGCTCAGTTGGTAAAGAATCTGCCTGCAGTGCAGGAGACCGGGTTCTATCCCTGGGTCGGGGAGATCTCCTGGAGAAAGAAATGGAACCCACTCCGGTATCCTTGTCTGGAAAATCCCATAGACAGAGGAGCCTGGTGGGCTGCGGTCCATGGCGTCACAGAGTCTGGCACGACTGAGCAACTAATACTTCCTATTGATGAACATGTATTTTACTTTTTCTATCTTTTCTTTTTACAAACAAAATGGGAGAGATTATTTCAAATATCTGTTACCTCAAATAGTTCGTCTATTTGTGGTTATGCTATCAATTCAATACTTTACCTGTTTATATTAGGTAAAATATTTAAATAATTTCTAAGTCAAATCTTCAAAACAGGATATATTCAGAGAAGTCTAGCTTCTTTCAAAAACCTCTCCTCTTTCTCATTTCTCCCTCTTCCCATAGATGGGCATTTAAAAATTTTCCTTCCATTTAAAAACAGATGTACCTAGTGCTTTTGTTCTGTCTCCCCTCCCCTCCATCACTCTCTTCTCAATATGGAGAATTTCAGGTTACTTAAGGTTACTGAAGTGAGGAACAAAACAGCAGCAAAAGCCAGAGGCAAGAACTTCTTGCCTGAAGGATGGGGACATGCCTGGGGAGAGTGCAGTGGGGTAGATAGGACAGAGCTACCTGTGTTACTTGCCTGGAGCTCCAGTATTTAATAGACTTCAGATGAGATCTGAAGTTGGGCAGTGGGCAGATGATAAAGCAGAAAGCTCTGGCATCGGGTCAAACAGATTTGGTTAGACTGTCTAACTGGCTACTGGATAAATTTACTGAGTACTCATAGAATATCTAGAAAATTAGCTCCCAGTCCTTGAAAATACACCTTCTAGCTTCTTGGCAAAGGTGAAGCAAAACAGGGACAGCTCTGTATTGTTGCTGTGATTTTAACTTGATGCAATATACTTTAGAGAGCAGTTTGTTGATAAACATCCAATTTCCAAAGCAAAATTAAAACAAAACTATGACAAACCTAGACAACATATTAGAAAGCAGAGATATCACTTTGCTGACAAAAGTTATTATTCTAAATTTAAAGAAACAACTACTATACAGCTTTTATTTTCTAAATCTTCAAATTAAAAGCATATACTGTCTTGAAGTTGTCTTTCTGGTTTGTGAATGCTTACCATAGATTTGCTGCAGTAATCCTAACATAAAATCTTTTGTCAGCTAGATAGCCAATTGCAGCTGTTCCAAAAGCAATGATAATCGCTGTGATCCTTTCAACTCCTAGTGCTTCCCAGGTGGCTGAGTGGTAAAGAACCTACCTGCCAACACAAGAGATGCAGGAGACGTGGGTTCAATCCCTGGGTTGGGAAGATCCCCTAGAAGAGGAAATGGCAACTCACTCCAGTATTCTTGCCTGGAAAATCCCATAGACAGAAGAGCCTGGCAGGGTACAGTCCATGGGGTTGCAAAGAGTAGGACATGACTGAGTACAATTTAACCCATATGCTGGAATTTGAAGTCAAACTCCAATTGCTGTCACTTGGAAAGTGTGTGTGCAGGGCACTGAACACAAAGGGACTCCTTTGTTTTCACCCTAAAATAGCAACTTTTGATGTTTATTAGTAAATTCAAACCCAGTTTGTGTGTAAAAATTCAAATTGTCTGACAATTATTAAACAATTATTCCACGCTTATTGCCTTTTACTATGCATTCTGTGGCTTTTATTCTCAGAGTTAACAATAAAACAGTCACATCTTACTATGAAAGTGAATGAAAAGTGAAAGTCATTCATCTCTACACATCTTCCTGTAACTTTATATAAACTGATATCTTTTCGATTTAAGTATACAAATTCTACTAAGGTTGTTCAATTTTCCTTATTGACAAACCCAGAATGAAGGCAGAGAGGCTTGGAGTCTTTTAAGAGGCATCTGTTGTTCCTACCTTTAATTTTTACCCAGAGCTCAGCAAGAAGGAGGAAAAGGATATCATCTTTCTCTTACTCTTTTCAATATTTATTTTTATTTATTTATTTGGCTGTGCTGGGTCCCAGTTACAGCATTTGGGATCTTTGATCTTGGCTGCAGCATGCGGGACATTTAGCTGTGGCGTGTGAACACTTAGTTGTAGCATGTGGGATCTAGTTCTTTAATCAGAGACTGAACCAGGGCTGCCTGCTTTGGGAGTGCAGAATCTTAGTCACTGGGCCATTAAGGAAGTCCCAATACCATCTCTTTATGACTCACTGGTCTGCTTGGGCTGCTATAACAAAATACCATAGGTTGGGTGGCTTTAACAACAGAGATGGATTTTCTTATAGTTCTAGAGGCTGGAAATTTAAGCCACATGGCTTGAAATAAGACTAGTGTGATTAAATATGCTGTAACAGTAATATACGTAAGAAATTTCAAAGACACAGTACCAGAAAAAGGCAAAATATTTCAAATAATTTTTACATTAATTGCATATTGAAATGTCAATGCATTAAATAAAATGTATTATTAACATTCAATTCACCTATTTATTTTTACCTTTTTAATGCAGCTACTTGAAAATTAAAAATTACCTCCATGGTTTGATTTGTGGTTTGTAGCCTATAACCACTGGAAGCACCACTTTACCTGTTGTCCCTTTGGGAATCTGGTTGAAAATGCCTTGGATCAGAGACAGAAGTCATATCTTCCCCCCTCTGCCCGCCCCATATTTTTATCTTAAGTGGCCTCATGAATTTCTTCTGTGGAGAAGGTAAACTTGGTCTCCCCACCTTATATGGGCCTTTCTATGGGAAAAAAAAAATCTATGGAAAAAGAAAATATGTCTGCTGTTTTCATTCCTATCACCCCAAGAAAAGCACATAATATGAGAACGATAAATTTTTGTTACAGAGGCTTACTTTGGCTCATTGATGGGTTAAATTCAACACAGTCAGCGTTTCTGTTGCTCACTTTCTCCTGAGCATGTAAACTAAAATTCTATTACTTTCTGGCTCTGTCTCCTCTGTGAGGCTCCTGTGAGAAAGATAAAACTATATAAACTGTGGGTGCTTGAACAGTGTTTATTGAATGACTGATAACAGAGGAAACAGTTCTATATCTCAGTTGATAGATAGAATAGATAAAGAGGAACTAGGTGTTTTAAGGGAGAGACCCGAATCCCTGCTCATCTGCTTCTCCAGCTCCAGTCATGCTGTCGGAGGTGTAGCCGATGGAGGTGGTGCTGGTGGTGGGGAGTCAGTGCCTGAATCTCTTCTTTTTTTGGTAGAAGTAGCAGTGTGTATTATCTTCCCTGAGTTCACGGGGTTGGTGGTGGCAGAGTTCACAATGGTGGCATTTGGGATGATGATGGTGTTGGTGTTGGTGTTTGCAAAAGCACTGGCACTTCTGATTTTGGGCAGAACAGATAAATTATGATGTGTGGTCTGCATCATAACACTAAAATTCTTGGTAATTTTTAGCACTTCCTGAGAGTCCTCTTTAAGCATATGGAGCATTTCATTTTGTATATAGTTTTTTATCAGTTGAACCACTTTTGATCCAATACAACATTTTTTCTTTTTGCATTTATCTAACTCTTTTTCATCCTTGTTGCAGTGCTCTTTGCATCTCCCCAAACCCATAACGCATCTTCTCAAGCCAAAGTATTCTGCACAAATAAAACAGAAAACAATGTGCTAAGGTTAATAACTAGATGCGATATTAAAATTGGTAGAGCGAGAGGAATAGAGTCAGAGTGAATTTGTTAATGCTAAATTTAAAGTACAGTAGTTAGGGACATTGATGGAGGCAACAGGCAGGCCAAGAGAGTCTTTGTACATCTCTGAAATCCAAAATAAATCTCTAATCTCTTCTTATTGAACAATTAAAACCTTAAGAAGAAAAGGAAACTCATTTGCTTCAGGGTTAAGATTTTAGGTCTCCAATATATAACATCTTAGACACTTGTTGAGTGTCATTATCTCTTCCCAGGATCCTAGGAAATACAGAGAAGAGTAAAATCTCTCATAAAAGTAACCCAAGAAAAAGTTTCAAAAGAGAATCAACTGGACTTTTCAGAAGTTCTGGCTTCTTGCCAAACTCAGTGGTCTATGACCTCACCCTCCTCAACAATCACTTGACCTGTGGTTCTTACAGCATGGTGTTCTATCATCTTTGTCCTCTCTGGACACTATGTCTCTCAGAGATCTTATTTATTATAATAGCCTTAACCTCATCTCTATAAAGATAATTCCTGCATTGTTATCTCTATCTCTAAATCCTCTGCTTAGTGTAGTATCTCATCTTCATCTGTTGAATGTTTTTCCATCTTAATGGTTCATCTATTTTTTTTTCCAAATCCAGAAGCTTCTCCTTTACTCAACAATTCAACAGATTTTCCATAAAATACAAGAGATTTATGTAGCACCTACTGTTTACAGGCATTTCAATATTGTTTCTCACCAGAGAAAACACAGTAAAATACTTGTATTTTAAGCAGCTACGCTGATTAACCTTATCTTATGTGGGATTTGAGACTCAAATTTGACTTAACCAGAGATGACACAACCACACTTACTTATATTATAACCCTTTTCTTAGGGTCCCAAGATAAAAAAATTAGACACATCTTTGACTACTCTTTTACTTTCCCTTCTTGACCCATTGCCCGTTTAAAATCTGGATGCTGCTTGTATTCTGAAACAAGTCTTAATGCTTCTGTCTCCATTGCAGAAAACAATGGCCAATCTTCTGACTTAGCCATTTGCCCTGATGTGTTCCTAGAGGCTCTTGTGGGTAATTTGGGGGTTTCCAGTAAAACAAAGGCTGAGAAAAGGAATGGCACTCTGTAGAAGTCTGAAAAAGTTGAGATGGAGAACATAGACCTGTTCACTGAATCCTGAGAGTAGGTTTTTTTTTTTTTTTTTGAGCATAATTTTAAGGTCTTCCTTCTTATTACACCGAAGTATAAGTGATCAAACCTTTTACTTAGAGTGTAAATTAGAAATAGAGCAAAAATGGGGTGGAATCCCAGGTGATAGCTATGTAGGGGGTAGGAGGCAGTTTTATATACTGAATAATTTCTGAGTTCTGAGTTCACAAACAATACTCTACTTCCTTTGTAGTTCCATGTGTATCCCCCTCAGACACAGTCTGGGTTTGGAGCCTGTGGGACTACGTGATGGATGGTGAATGACTGATGCAATATAAACTTTTCAGCTGTATCTTTGGGCATCTCATTTTCAGTGTATCTTTGGGTTTCTGTTATCAAGGACTGCAAAATCTCTGCTTCCTCCAACCACACCCTGTTAGACCCAGGATTTCACATTACCTGTGTTCACCTGCCACTGTAGCATGAGGCTGGCAAAGATAGGGAAAAGGAGCTTCATGGCTGGGTATCAGAGAAGAAGCCTTGGATCTGGGTTCATATTCTTGAGCTCCAGCCTTTATTGGCATCTTCATGGCCTTAGGCTCTGAGCAGTCAAGTGCAGCCAAAGCTCACAGCAACTGTGTTTTCTATGATTCTGTTTGATAAACAGTTCAGTTCAGTTCAGTTCAGTTGCTCAGTTGTGTCCGACTCTTTGTGACCCCATGGACTGAAGCACACCAGGCTTCCTTGTCCATCACCATTTCCTGGAGCTTGCTTAAACTCATGTCCACTGAGTCGGTGATGCCTCCCAACCATCTCATCCTCTGTTGTCCCTTTATCCTCCTACTTTCAATCTTTCCCAGCGTCAGGGTCTTTTCCAATGAGTCAGCCCATCAGCTGTGGCCAAAGTATTGGAGCTTCAACTTCAGCATCAGTCCTTCCAATTAATGACTACCTGAATACCTCATGCAAGAAATTTCCTGTTTTTAATCCTGGGGGAATTATAAGACACATAAGACATGAAAGAAAACACAAGCTCTTTACATCTCTTCCTCTTAAGATTTATTTAGGGTATCTGCTTTACCCTTTGCGAGCCTAGAGTTAGGCCTGAGGCATTTAATATATGAGAATCAGAAGAACAGAGCTTGCTATAGCCATAGACTCCTAGAGGATAGAGACTTTGTCTTTTCTGTACTGTTTTCTCCATGGGTGCCAAAATTAACACGAGAACTCAATACACGTTTGTTGAATGAGTTTGTAGGAGGCAGTTCTTGGCATAACTTTAGCTTCTTAAAAAAATGAAATGTAATTAACATATAACATTATATTAGTTTCAAGTAGAAGTGAAGATGTTAGTTGCTCAGCCATGTCTGACTCTTTGTGACCCCACGGACTGTAGCCCACTAGGCTCCTCTGTCTGTGGAATTTCCCAGGTAAGAACACTGGAGTGGTTTGCCATTTCCTTCTCTAGGGGATCTTCCTGATCCAGGGATCAAACCCAGGTCTCCTGCAGATTCTTTACTGTCTGACCCACCAGGGAATAATTTGATATCTATATATATCCTCAGAAGTGGAATTGGTGGACTATATGGTAGTTCTATTTTTAACCTTTTGAGGTATTTCTATATTATTTCTATAGTGACTGAACCAATTTACATTTCCACCAACAGTGTACATAGATTCCCTTTTCTCCTTGCTATTTTCATCCTTGCCAACACCTATCTTGTTTTCTTGGTGATAGATATTCTAACTGATATGAGGCGATATCTCATTGTGCTTTTGATTTGCATTTTCCTAGTGATTAGTGATGTTGAATGCCTTTTCATATGCCTGTTGGCCATCTGTATGTCTTCTCTGGAAAAATGTCTATTCAGATCCTGTGCCCATTTTTTAATCAGTCTTTTTTTTTTTTTTTGCATTGAATTGTCGACTTTACACATGGACATCACCAAATGGTCAGTACCGAAATCAGATTGATTACACCCTTTGTAGCCGAAGATGGAGAAGCTGTATACAGTCAGCAAAAACAAGATCTGGAGCTGACTGTGGCTCAGATAATCAGCTTCTCACAGCAAAATTCAGGCTTCTTAATAAATAGTGGTCCAATATTTCTACAAGTAGTCAGCTGGTTAGAATATTTTCTTTTTTTACACTTCTTTTTGGAACTTGACCCATTATTTTTTGCTGAAATATTTCAGAGTGAAAGTCGCTCAGTTGTGTCTGACTCTTTGCAACCCCACGGAATTCTCCAGGCCAGAATACTGCAGGGGGTAACCTTTTCCTTCTCCACGGGATCTTCCCAACCCAGGGATTGAAACCAGGTCTCCCACATTGCAGGTGGATTCTTTACCAGCTGAGCCATAATTCAGGTAAGTTATAGATATAATATTCCATTTCTATACATTCTAGTAAACATTTTTTTGAAAAAAAAAAGGGTTATTTTCCAACATAGCCAACACAGTATCATCACACTAGGCAAAATTAATAAAATTTCCATAATATTTAACAATTACTACTCGGTCTATTTTCAAATATCTTTAATTATTCCAAAATTTTTTTAAACAACTGATTTGTTCACACTAAAATTCACTCCAGGACCAGTCAATTTGAAGCTTTCTCTAAGTTAACATCAAATTTGCTTGACATGGGTATGTCAAGAAGTGATTTTTTTCTTTTGGCTGTGCAACATGGCTTTTGAGATCTTATTAAATAGTTCCCCAACCAGGGATTGAACCCAGGCCCTCAGCAGGGAAAGTTCTGAGTCCTAACCACTGGATCCCTGGGGAATTCTCTGATGTCATTTTTAATCTTGGAAGATACTGTACACATGAATTTTTTTTGAGAGTTGTCTACACAGGGTAAAAACTGTAACAGTCTCTACTTCCTTTTGAATTTTTAAGATTTTCCTTGATACTAGAGAATTCTTTGGTCAGTCTTTTGAAGTCTCTAGATGTACATGAGTCCTACAGAACAATTATGAAAGTATGATGTTTGTCATTTCCTAGGAGTTCTTTTAAAGTTTTGAAACTCATGATATTTGGATAGCTAGTAAGAAAATTTGCTTTGTCCACTAGGTGACACTTGAAATCTAGAATGCCTGAATTTAACATGAATGGAAGTCAATGAAAACCAGAGCTTAGCCATTCATGGAGCTTATGATTGAAGACAAGGGGAAAGATGCATGACTGCAATGGATTTTTCAAAGTCTGCAGAAATATCAAATGGAGTATTTTAACTGGGAAAAATGCCTAATATCCTTTATTGCCTCTTAGTCTGATATGATGGGTAAATTAAGAACACAATTTTGACTAACCTGAAAATTTATCCATAATTTATGAAGTTTATTAATTTTATTGGTCCAAACATTTTCTAATTTGTTGTTGCTCAGTTGCTCAGTCATGTCTAACTCTTTGCAACCCCATGAACTGCAGCATGCTAGGCTTCCCTGTCCTTCACTGTCTCCTGGAGTTTGCACAAACTCATGTCCATTGAATCGGTGATGCCACCCAACCATCTCATCCTCTGTCGCCCCTTTATCCTCCTACTTTCAATCTTTCCCAGCATTAGGGTCTTTTCTAATGAGTCGGGTCTTCACATCAGGTGGCCGAAGTATTGCAGCTTCAGCTTCAGTCCGTCCAGTGAGTATTCAGGGTTGATTTCCTTTAGGATTGACAAGTTTGATCTCTTTGCTATCCAAGGGACTCTCAAGAGTCTTCTCCAACACCACAGTTCAAAAGCATCAATTCTTCAGCACTTAGCTTTCTTTATGGTCCAACTCTCACATTTGTACACGACTACTGGAAACACCGTATCTTTGACTAGACGGACCTTTGTTGGCAAAGTGATGTCTCTGCTTTTTAATATGATGTCTAGGTTTGTTATAGCTTGTCTTCCAAGGAGCAAGCATCTTTTAATTTCATGCAGTCACCATCTGCAGTGATTTTGGGGCCCAAGAAAATAAGATTTGTCACTGTTGCCATTCCCCACCGCCCGCATCTATTTGCCATGAAGTAGTGGGACAAGAGGTCATAATCTTTGTTTTTTGAATGTTGAGTTTTAAGCCAGCTTTTTCACTCTCCTCTTTCACCTTCATCAAGAGGCTCTTTAATTCCTCTTAGCCTTCAGCCATTAGAGTATTGTCATCTGCATATCTGAAGTTGTTGATATTTCTCCTGGAAATATTGATTCCAGCTTGAGGTTCATCTAACCTGGCATTTCGCATGATGTACTCTGCATACAAGTTAAATAAGCAGGGTGACAATATACAGCCTTTTCCCAATTTGAAACCAGTCTGTTGTTCCATGTCTGGTTCTAACTGTTGCTGCTTGACCTGCATACAAGTTTTGAAGGAGGCAGGTAAGGTGGTCCGGTATTCCTATCTCTTTTCCACAGTTTTTTGTGATCCACACAGTCAAAGGCTTTAGTGTAGTCATTGAAGCAGAAGTAGATGTTTTCCCTTGCTTTTTCTAGGATCCAACAGATGTTGGCAATTTGATCTCTGGTTTCTCTGCCTTTTCTAAATCCAGCTTGTACCTGTAACTGTTGTTTTATACTTAAAAAATCAGGAGCAACTCTAACTGAGCTAAGTATTTTGTTGAGCCTGTCCCTATGTACACAATTTTCTCTCAACGGATAGCTTTTCAAGATAACATATTTACACTAAAATTATGTATTAAAAACAATAATTTTATTATTTTTGACTGCGTTAGATCTTTCTTGCTGTGTGGACTTTCTCTAGCTGCAGAGGTTGGGGGCTGCTCTCTAGTTGTGATGTGCAAGCTTCTCATCGCAATGGCCTCTCTTGCTGTGGAGTTTGAGTTCTAGAGTGCACAGGCTCCAGTAGTTGTGGCACATGGGCCTAGCTGCCCCATGGCATATGTAATCTTCCCTCATCAGGTATTGAACATGTGTCCCCTGCACTGGCAGGAGGATTCTTAACCACTGGACCCCCAAGGAAGTACTGAAATCATTTTTATAGAAAAATTTTTTTCTTCATTTTTCTGGACATCTGAAGGTATATGTGGTCCTTCTGGGATTACAAGCTTTCCTCTCTTGTATCCAGCTGTAATTTGGCCTAGAGATAACTCTGATGTCTCTGGAGTGTCTTATCAAAGAATGAAATGTATCTCTCGTTTAGATTTTAAAACCTTAGGAAACTCTCCAGAAAAATCCCCAAACTGAGTTATCACAGGATTTATTTTCTAGACTAGAAGATATTGATTATCCTCTGTGAATAGAGCCTCAGTTCAGGTTTGGAAACTTGTGAAAAATATTGTCCTTTCTGACAATACATGTTCTTTTTTTACTATTACCTGGACCAGTCATGAAGCTTTTCTAGATCATTGTAAGGAATGTTGACATTTTGGTATTAAATTTAATGTTCTATTAATTTCCTATTGCTGCTGTTACAAGTTACAAAAGAAAATTAGTGGCTTAAAGCAACACAACTTTATCATCTTATTGTTGTGAAGGTTATAAGTCCCAAATGAATCTCACTGGGTTTAAAAGTAAGATGTCAGCAGGGCTGTATTCCCTTTGGGGAGCCTAGGAGAAAATCTTTCCTTGTTTTTCCAGCTTCTAAAGGATTGAATATTTTGGACTCATGTCCATATATCCTTTCCTCCATCTTCAAATCTAGTCGGGTGACATTGTCAAACTTTTCCTGACACTGATTGCCCTACCTCCCCAATGATCCTTGTTATTATACTGGACCCATCCAGATAATCTAAGACAATCTCCTTATTTTAAGGTCAGCTGATTAGCAGCCTTAATACCATCTACAGCCTTAATTCTCCCTTGCCATGTAACATCACGTATTCATGGGTTTGGGGTTTTAGAATGTGAACATCTTTAGGGGACCATTATTCCACCTACTTTAAATATCAATATCAAAACACTGTGATTTTTCTACATTTAGAACTGGCTTAAAATTGTACATATAACTTATTTGTTTTTACTGTTGTAAATTTTTTATTGTTGAGGGAGGAAAACAATATTTAATTGAGCTTAACTTGGGTTTCGATATATAGAGGCTGAAACATGAAGGCATCTGACATATCATTTGTTGATTGACAGGTCTGCTTTCTTCATGTTTTTATTTAATTAGAGTCCAAAATACAGAGTTATTTAGAGAAACTAGCCCTGGGCACAGCCTACCTATCATGGACCTGTATGTGATTTTCTCTTCAAATCATACTATGCTGCTGCTGCTGCTGCTGCTAAGTCGCTTCAGTCATGTCCGACTCTGTGTGACCCCATAGACAGCAGCCCACCAGGCTCTTCCGTCCCTGGGATTTTCCAGGCAAGAACACTGGAGTGGGTTGCTATTTCCTTCTTCTTCATTGCATGAAAATGAAAAGTGAAAGTCAAGTCACTCAGTTGTGTCCAACTCGTAGCGACCCCATGGACTGTAGCCCACCAGGCTCCTCCATCCATGGGATTTTCTAGGCAAGAGTACTGGAGTGGCTTGCCATTGCTTTCTCCGAATCATACTATAAACAAAGTCAATCTAAGTCACCCAAGACTAATCTATGATCTTTCTCTTTACTTTGGCAACTTTCATCATCCAGAGAGTAAATGTCAGGCAGACATGGGCAGACACACACACACACACACACACACACACACACACACACACACACACACACTACCTCACCTCATTTGGAGAAAATTCTTACTTTGTCATGCTATGGAATTCTGCATCAAGGCCAAGGTGCTATCTTCTCTATTTTAGATCCACCTATCATGGTATTTACTTAACTATCAATACTGGCTCAGACGGTAAAGTGTCTGTCTACGATGTGGGAGACCTGGGTTCGATCCCTAGGTTGGGAAGATCCCTTGGAGAAGAAAATGGCAATCCACTCCAGTACTATTGCCTGGAAAACCCCATGGACAGAGGAGCCTGGTAGGCTACAGTCCATGGGGTCGCAAAGAGTCGGACACAACTGAGTGACTTCACGTTCACGATGTTCGTCATGGTATTACTTAACTATCAATACATAATAAAAACAAATCAAACCTTTGATTCATTTTGATTTAATGAAATAACCTGAAACCCACTGTAGCGTGGAGACAAAACCATGACATTGTGTATTTAAAACAGTTTAATCCTTCAATAGCTCTGGATGAAAGGAAAGCAATAGTTAAATGGCATGTGTGTGTGCACAGTCATTTCAGTCGTGTCTGACTCTGTGTGACCCTATGGACTAGAGCCTGCCAGCCTCCTCTGTTTGGAAAGATAACATCTTAAGTAGGATTCAGAGAATATTTCTGAGTAATGAAACACACTAAAGGTCATTTATAAGTAAGGTATTAAAAGCAATTTGTACTGCTACGGATTACAATGGGAGGTACAGTAAATGTGAATGGGTGATTTTTTTTAACTGATCATGACTAGAAAGCAATGTTTCATTATCCATTCCAGCCTACTCAAAGGGAAAATCTATTGTTTAGCCACAAAGGACCTTGAAAATGAGGAGGCTATGGGCTTTTTGTGCCTAGCCAAGATTGCATAAAGCCTCTTGGATATTAAAGAGTTGGCACAGCTGAACAGATCAACAGACTTAGGAACCTGTTGAAGTAGGTAGGTGATACCATTTTCAGGAAATAGTAATGTCATCTTTGGAAACCATAAATGTTAATTCTCTCAATATAGATTTTTCTCTAAAGATAGATTCCTCTCTGAGTTGTGAGTAGGATATAAGGAGATGGATGGGGAAGGATGTCCTGCCAAGTGCATTACCAATAAATTTTGTGAACAAAGCAACATCTTGTATTTGAATGTTTTGTCTTCAGTCTTCCAAAGATTGACTCAAAGAAGGCAGCCAGTGAGATAGGTTAGCATAGGTTAGCACAATGGCTAAGACCTTTACTTTAAGGTTTACACAGACCTGTGTTGATCCTAGCTCATTCCTCACTACTTGTGTGACATTGGCCACATTACCAGTTCCCTAAATTGTGGCTTAACAATTTTAAAAAGAGATGTTAATATTAATTCCTACTTCATAGTGTTCTTGCAAGGATAAAAGTAAGTAATGCACATAAAATGCATTTGTCATCTAGTAGACCCAGATTGGGGCTTCCCATGTGGCACTAGTGGTAAAGAGCCTGTCTGCCAATGCAGGAGATGAGGGTTTGATCCCTGGGTAGGGAAGATCCCCTGGAGGAAGAAATGGCAACCCAGTCCAGTATTCTTGCCTGGAGAATCCCATGGATGAAGGAGCCTGGTGGGCTACAGTCCTTAGGTTGGTCCTTCAGAGTTTGTCACGACTGAAGCAACTTAGCATGTGTGCGTGCAGACACACATTAAAAGGTTGTGGACTTCTTAAACCCTTCAGGGACTTCTCTGAAGTCCAGGGTTTAAGGTTCTGTGCTCCCAATAAGGTGGCATGGGTTCCATCCCTGGTCAGGAAACTAAGATCCCACATGCTGTGTGGTACAGCCAGAAAGAAAAGAGGTGGATCTGAGAAATGAGCTGAGACCAAGTGGGATACCAATGGGGCAAGTGCAAATCTGGTGGGGCCAGTGGTCAATTCTCACTGCTCATTTTGACATATGAGCAATATTTGACAATCTTTCCTCCCTGACAAACTTAATTCACTCTGGTTACTGGTAAACATAATAAGTGATGCGCTGTGCTGTGCTTAGTCGCTCAGTCACGTTCAACCTTTTGTGACCCCATGGACTGTAGGCCACCAGGCTCTTCTGTCCATGTGAATTCTCCAGGCAGGAATACCGGAGTGGGTAGCCATGCTCTCCTCCAGGGGATCTTTCCAACCCAGGGATTGAATTGGGGTCTCCTGCTTTGCAGGTAGATTCTTTACCAGCTGAGCTACCAGGGAAAACCATACTAAGCTATGCTAATGCTATGCTAAGTCACTTCAGTCGTGTCCAACTCTATGTGACCCCATAGGCGGCAGCCCGCCAGGCTTCCCCGTCCCTGGGATTCTCCAGGCAAGAACACTGGAGTGGGTTGCCATTTCCTTCTCCAATGCATGAAAGTGAAAAGAGAAAGTGAAGTCGCTCAGTCATGTCTGACTCTTAGCGACCCCATGGACTGCAGCCTACCAGGCTCCTCTGTCCGTGGGATTTTCCAGGCAAGAGTACTGGAGTGGGGTGCCATTGCCTTCTCCATACTAAGCTATATGTAATACTTATTCTTAACCTTGATCCTAACTTTGTGCTATGATACTAGTTTAATCATATTCAACATATATTTATATCGCCTTCACAAATTTCAAAATTCTTCCAGGTACTGTCATAGAAAGATATTTGGATGGGCCCTAATTACTATAAATTCAAGTTTCTGGTGTCCACAAATTATAAAACAAGGTAAGCAACTTTCTTTAGGAAATTTCTAAAATAACTTTATTACTGTCTTGGGGGTATTTTATTTAGCAATAATTTTTCAGTACTTTGAAATCATCTTATAATTATATACTGAAAATATAGTGTGAATTTTGTGCTGTGTATTGAGAACTCCAAACTGAACTACACCAGTGACCTGCCTTTAAGGGGTTCATGTGCGTGCATGCTCAGTAGCACAGTTGTGTCTGACTCTGCAATTCCATGGACTGTAGTCCTCTCCCCATGGGATTTTCGTGGCAAGAATACTAGAGTGGGTTGCCATGCCCTCCTTCAGGGGCTCTTCCCTACCCAAGGATCAAACCCGATCTCCTGCATTGCAGGTGGATTCTTTACTGTCCAGCCACTGAGGAAGCCCCTAAAGTGGCTTGTATTCATAGATTATTGCATATAATTGGAACATGACACGGTGTGACCAGCAACAAAAATATTTACAAAACACAGTGGTGGCACAAAAAGGGAGTTTGCAGCTCTATTTCATTGGGCTAGGGAAACTTTCACAGGTGTAGAGATAATTGCACTTGGTTTTAAAGGAAAATTAGGAGCTCAACAGGGACAATTAGGTAGATGAGATAGGGTAATATTTGTAAAGAGAGATTTAAATGTGCTGGAATCAAATATCAACAATCTCAGATATGCAGATGACACCACTCCTAATGACAGAAAGTGAAGAGGAATTTAAAGAGCCTCTTGATGAGGGTGAAAGAGGATAATGAGATAGCTGGCTTGCAACTCAACATTTAAAGTACTAAGATCATGGCGTATAGTCTCATCACTTCATGGCAAATAGATGGTGAAAAAGTGGAAACAGTGGCAAATTTTATTTTCTTGGGCTCCAAAATCACTGCAGATGGTGACTGCAGCCACAAATTTAAAAGATGCTTGCCTCTTGGAAGAAAAACTATGACAAACCTAGACAGCGTATTAGAAAGCAGAGACATCACTTTGCTGACAAAGGTCTGCATAGTCAAAGCTGTGATTTTTCCAGTAGTCATGTACAGATGTGAGAGTTGGACCAGAAAGAAGGCTGAGTTGCTGAAGAATTGATGCTTTTGAACTATGGTGTTGGAGAAGACTCTTGAAAGTCCCTTGGACAGCAAGGAAATCAAACCAGTCAATTCTAAAGGAAATCAACCCTGACTATTCATTAGAAGGACTGATGCTGAAGCTGAAGCTTCAATACTTTGGCCACTTGGTTGAAGAGCTGATTCATTGTAAAAGACCCTGATGCTGAAGAAAATTGAGGGCAGGAGAAAAAGGGAGTGACAGAGGATGAGATGGTTGGATGGTATCACTGGCTCAATGGACATGAGTTTGAGTAAACTTCAGGAGAGAGTGAAGGACAGAGAAGCCTGGCATGCTACAGTTCATGGGGTGACAAAGAGTAGGACACAACTTAACAACTGAACAACAACAGGTTATGGAAGTAACAAGTTGAGTAGGGGCACCAACACTAATTTGGCAGAAATGTAGCTGGTTCCATAAAAAAAAAAGCCGAAGAGAGGAGAGTGAGAACCAGTTCAGAGTGAGTTGAACACCGTACTGAGACTTGATCTTTGAAAGTTTTTAGTTGTGGAATTGAGTTTTGTTGTTGTTTTAGTCGCTAAGTTGTATCTGACTTTTTTGGGACCCCATGGACTGTAGCCCACCAGACTCCTCTGTCCTTCAGATTTCCCAGGCAAGAATACTGGAATGGGTTTCCATTTCCTTCTCCAGGGGATCTTCCTTACCCAGGAATCGAATCCACATCTCCTGCATTGGCAAGTGTTTTTTTTTTCCTCCAACCACTGATCCACCAGGGAAGCCCTGGAATTGAGCTTTACTGGATGGGTAAGACATTATGGGAAACTGAAATAACATCAATTTATCTAGTCAAGCCTAAAAGTAATCTTTCTCTTAGAGAAATTTCTGAAAGTTTCACACATTAAAAAATTATTCCCTGGTGGTCCAATGGTTAAGAACCCATCTGCCAATGTAGGGGACACGGGTTTGATCCCTGCTTCAGGAAGATTCCACATAAACCATGGGGGCAACTAAGTTTGTGTGCCACAACTACTGAGCCTGTGCTCTATGGTTCTTGTGCCAAAATTACTGAAGCCGTCACGCTCTAAAGCCTGTGCTCCACAACAAGAGAAGCCATCATAATATGAATCCTGTGCACCACAACTAGAAAGCATCACCCCTCACCGCAACTAGATAAAGCCTGCAAGCAGCAGTGAAGACCCAGCACAGCCAAAAATAAATAAATGAATAAAATTATTATTGCACATGCTTATGTGTTTGCCTGAATTAGTTAATGATTCAACTTTCCAGATGAATTACCTTTGTGAGTGAAAGGTGGTACTAGCTGGATGGGACATTGGAAGAGAAGGAATGAACTAGGACTGACCCACACAAACCAAGATGTATGGCCAACCCACTTTGACCCAAGTGGGCTGACAGCCCAGATGGAGAAATCACTGTTCTTGTTCTCTGGGAGCTCATGTCCTGAGGAAGGGGGAGTAAATGTGATGTGATGAAACATTCAGTGACTGTGAACTCCATATTTGGGAATGAAAGTGGGGGTGGACTTGAATTTTATCTTCTTCCATGTGGGTTAAAATGAGAGCTCAGAATGCTAACAGCATCCAAAGCTGTGTCTCATCTTGAAAGACTCTCTGTGATTGTGTGACACAGATCACGGGACAAAGAAATTCTGCTGCCTAGTTGTCTTGGGAAGTCTGTAAACATGAAGCTGTTTCTGGTCCTCATTATCCTGCTGTTTGAGGTATCTGAAGGTAACTTGTCCAAATGCACCATCAAATTCGAGGAAATATTACTATTCACAGGACTAGGGGTAGGACCTTCAAGATGGTTGATATCTTGCTGAGATCATCAAAAGGACCCATTGCCCTGGGTGCCTGACTTAGAAGACAGGTTCCAGGAAGATAAGAAATTGGGGCCGAACTCTCAGAAGTCCTCTCCTTCCATCATTTAGCATTACCTTTATGATGGTGAACATAGTTTTCACCCAGGAATCTGGCCATCTCTTTTTCCATTTAAATTCATTTTCAGCCTACATTACAACAGTAATGTAAACAGTAGAAGCTGTGGACTCCTGTAGATGTGAGGTTAAAATATGTCTTCCTCATTGCCTAGTTGTATCACATGAGCTAATTATTCCCTTTGAAAATCAGTTTTCTTATCTATCACGTAAGGATAATGACTCAGTTCCACAATGATTGTATTTATGCAAGGATGACATGAGCTTACTAAAGTGCAGCACTGAAGTCATGGTGGGGGCTCTGACCATGAGAATTCTCTTCCTTGCTGTTGTAGGAAGGTAGGTTGTCTTTTTGTGGCCCTATAAATGTCCTTTTAAACTTCAAAGATGATCCTGGTTCTGGAATTTAGAATATGGAGAATCATATCTTTGTTTTCATCTTTATAAGGGCAAAGAAAGAATTGGAAAAGGAGCTTTATAACCTCCGTGCAATACTCTGAATAGGTGACAATTTGAATGTGTGGGAAAACAGGCAGACATGGAATTGAGTTTGATCCGTGGACAACGTATTTATCTGAGATCAAAAGGAGGATGGGAAGAGAGAGAGTGAGAGCGAGCGAGCGAGCGAGAGAGAGAGAGACAGAGAGAGAGAGAGAGAGATAAAGAGAGGAGATAGGAGGAGCCAAGTTGTGAAAAGAATGAAGGAAGGAGTTTTCAACAGCAATATGCTGAGACCCATGAAGTATCAGCCAAGGGAGACTTCTGCTGCCCATATCAATGAGTGTGAAACGTAACGACACTGTTAACTTTAAAAGTTCTATCTGTGATGTTCTTTTAAAGGTTAGTTTGACTCTAAATTGTACCCTGGTGACAAGTTGATACTGTCTAGGGCTGACGGGGTGCTGACTCTGAACATTGGCTAGGAATCTTGGATTTTACATATCTGAATTTGGGATGAGTTTCAAGGAGGAGACTCTGAGTTTTCTCCCATCATAAGGTTCACTTTGGGACCACAGGAGGCCATAGCTTGTGGGGAACCACATAGCTCTTCTTCTCTGCCTCAGGAACTAATCTGGTTCATTGCTGTTTTCTGTGCACAGACACAGCGCGGTCCAGAAAATGCTTTAGTACCATAGCAGGTTACTGCAAGAAGAAATGCATGTTGGGGGAAATATATGACAAACCATGTACAAAAGGAAAACTATGTTGCATCAATGAAAGCCAAAAGAAAACACATCAGCAAGCCATACAACAACCTGAACCCTCAAGCAAGCCTGATCTGAAGTTGGACTATGTTATCTTACCCACTGTCACACTTGGCACAATTCCACAATAAACCAAGTACTGTTCCACTGGTCTCCTCTCTTCTTCTTAAATCAAAAGGGCCACCTAATCCGATGGGGAGGGGCAAGAAATTGATCTGCTTCTTTTGTGAACTTGATTTTCCATGTAATAAAGTCTTATACTTTCCCCTGGATTTGTTCATGTATTCGCTCATTTCTTTTAACACTCCACACTTAAATGAATATTTTTCATGTTTTGGGCCTTATGCTAGCAACATGGCTGATACAGATATGAAGTGAAGATATTGGTAGAAGTGGCAGTTAGTCCCTCCATTTTCTATGTGAGGTAGTATTTCATAGCATTTCAGGTATTACTGCTCTTTTTAATGAAATTTCTTAGGTCTAAACAGATCTGAATGTCTCAACTTGGTGTGTTTGGGAATGAATACAGAGAGTTTGACTAGCAACCAAAAATTTATTAGGAAAAGGCAAAATGTTTGAATATTTTCACAGATAGTTTTTGGGGCAGGTGTAATGGGCAGTGATAACAGCTAATGATAATTCCAATACATCATCTGAAGCTCATTTAATGTTCATGTTCCATCTCCCTTTTTAGTAGCAATTTGAACATCCAGTTGACACAACTGGGAAAATATTACTCTTAGGATCTCTGAAAGAATTTCGTAGTCTGTTTGTTTCAATAGTGTGAAATTTATAAACTTTTAGCTATTTGGATGAATGACGTCTGCAGTTCTAATGGAGTATCCTGTGACTATAGTTGACAATACTGTACTGTATAATTGAAGTTTGCTGAGAGTGGAACTTGTATTCTCACCAAAACAAACAAAAGAACATGAAGGTGATGGATGTATTAACTAACTAGGTGGGAGATTCTTTTCGTAATGTATACATATATCAAATCATCAGAATGTACACTTTAAATGTCTTACAATTTTATGTCAATTATACCTCAATAAAGCTGAAATTAAAAACTTTAAAAAAGGAATGAAATTTAAAGCCTTATAAATTGAGAAGGACATATTTAAAAAGCTCTTCATGAACTAGGTAAAATTTTTAGTAAGTCATGCCTGTAGGAAATGCTTTCTAAATGAACAGAACTGAACTTTTTGTGGTGACATCCATTGATGTTGCTTGGTTGAAGTATTAGTCATAAGTAGCTTTCATGAAGCTAACATTTACTCATCTTGGATAAAGAAATCAATGAGCCTTATCTCTCCACGTGCGTGCATGCTAAGTCACTTCAGTAGTGTCCAACTCTTTACAACCCTATGGAATCTTCTGTCCATGGGATTCTCCAGGCAAGAAACATGGAGTGAGTTTCTGTGCCCTCCTCCAGGGGACCTTCTTGACCCAGGGATTGAACCTGTGTCTCTTATGTCTCCTACTGGCAGGTGGGTTTTGTTTTGTTTTGTTTTTTTACTACTAGTGCCACCTGTATACTGTCACTCTGCTTATTTAACTTATATGCAAGTTCATTATGTGAAATGCCAAGCTGGATGAATTAAGATTGCTGGAAGAAATATCAACAAACTCAGATATGCAGATGATACCACCCTAATGGCAGAAAGCAAAGAGGAACTGAAGAACCTCTTCATGAAACTGAAAAAGGAGAGTGAAAAAGCTGGCTTACAACTCAACGTTCACAAAACTAAGATCATGGCATCTGGTCCCACCACTTCATGGCAAATAGATGGGGGAAAATGGAAACAATAACAGATTTTATTTCCTTGGGCTCCAAAATCACTGCAGATGGTGACTGCTGCCATGAAATTAAAAGATGCTTGCTCCTTGGAAGAAAAGCTATGACAAACCTAGATGGTGTATTCAAAAGCAGAAATATCACTTTGCTGACTAATGTCCAAAGCTGTGGCTTTTCCAGTAGTCATGTACAGATGTGAGAGCTGGACCAGAAAGAAGGTTGAGTTGCTGAAGAATTGATGCTTTTGAACTGTGGTTTTGGAGAAGACTTTTGAGAGTCCCTTGGACAGCAAGGAAATCAAGCCAGTCAATCCTAAAGGAAATCAACCCTGACTATTCATTAGAAGGACTGATGCTGAAGCTGAAGCTCCAGTACTTTGTGTGATCCTATGGACTGTAGCCTCTTAGGCTCTTCTGTCCATGGGATTCTCCAGGCAAGAATACTGGGGTGGGTTGCCATGTCCTCCTCCAGGGGATCTTCCCAACCCAGGGATCGACCCAGGTCTCCTGCTTGCAGGCAGATACTTTACCATCTGAGCCAGTAGGGAAGCCATACTTAACATTTACCTACCCTGTTAGAAAATATGGATGTGCATTTATTATGTTAGACAAGTGTGCAGTATACTATTGTATAGGTACAATATCACACAGAAGGTCTTTACAACTGATTCATATTATTTAACTGAAACTTCATGCCTATTGTTTAGTAACTCATTTACCCTCTCCTCAGCTCTTTTTAGGGCTTCCCTAGTAGCTCAACTGGAGAAGGCAATGGCACCCCACTCCAGTACTCTTGCCTGGAAAATCCCATGGATGGAGGAGCCTGGTAGGCTACAGTCCATGGGGTCGCTAAGAGTCGGACACGACTGAGCGACTTCACTTTCACTCTTCACTTTCATGCACTGGAGAAGGAAATGGCAACCCACTCCAGTGTTCTTGCCTGGAGAATCCCAGGGACGGGGGAGCCTGATGGGCTGCCATCTATGGGGTTGCACAGAGTCGGATACGACTGAAGTGACTTAGCAGCAGTAGCTCAACTGGTAAAGAGTCCACCTGTAATGTGGGAGACCTGGGTTCGATCCCTGGGTTGAGAAGATTCCTTGGAGAGGATATGGCAACTCACTCAAGTATTCTTGCCTGGAGAATCCCCATGGACAGAGGAGCCTGGCGAGCTACAGTCCATGAGGTCACAAAGAGTTGGACAAGACTGAGCGACTAAGCACAGCACAAAGCAATATTACTGTATTTGTCATTACAATTAATTGAGAAAATTTCATGGTCAGTATTTGTCCCTATAGTCTTCATGTAATCTAGGTTCTATTTATGTACTCTTATCTAAGAAAAGTTAGAAGGTTTTTAATATAATAATAAACATATACTATCTGCTAAAAATTTGTGGGATATTGTTAATGCTTTGTAGAGAGGGGAATCTATAGCTTTAAAATTCTCATGTATGGAATGAAGAAAGACTAAAAATAAAAGAGATAAACACTCATCTAACAATGTTAGGAAAAAAGAGCATATTAAAATTTAAAAAGTAGAAATAAGACATTGTATTTCACACAGGTAAAATGTAGTGAGGTGGATGAACCTAGAGTCTCTTATACAAAGTGAAGAAGTCAGAAAGAGAAAAACAAGTATCATCTATTAATGTATATATATGGAATCTGGAAAAATAGTACCGATGAACCTAGTAGAGCATGGACTTGTGGACACAGAGGGGCAAGGTGAAGGCAAGATTAACGCAGGAAGTAGCATTGACATATACAGTATCATGTGTAAAGTAGATAGATGGTGGGAAGTTGTTATGTAACATAGCAAGCCCAGCCTGGCGCTCTGTGATGACATGGAGAGGTGGGATGAGGGGAGGGGAGGCAGGGTCAAGACGGATATACACATATATAATTATGACTGGTTTGTGTTGCTTTATGGCAGAAGCAAACACAGTATTGTAAAACAATTTTCCACCAAATAAAACATAAAAAACAGGTGATTTTATTGCATGTGAAGTTGTTTGAAAACCAAGTGAAAGTAAGAACATAAGTAAAGACTTTGAAGAAGTGGACACTCAACTAAAATTAATGAAGAGAATTTGTTTAATGAGTGAATAGTGAGACGTGAGAAAAGCAAAGACGTAAACAAAGGTCACAAAGCAGACATCAATCCCCATGTATCTTACAGATGTGAAAAAGAAAAAGAAAACATTGCAAGTTATTTTAGGCAAATACGTTTGAAAATCTTAAAAAAAATAGGAAAAAGAACAAAGCAAAAATACAATAGCTGACTGAAAGAAATAGAAAATGGGAATTATCCTTTAAGTCATTAAGAAACAACCTCTACTTTGTACACTTCCTATACAGGGTTGAATCTTAGTTGAGTCTATGAAATGTTTAAAGATATAACATGAGAGGCCCTTAGACAAGTAGGAAAAGAGAGACTACTGTCAGATTGATTTTGTGTTTAGTTTTGTAATTGAAATACACTTTTAATTTTAGACCAACTTTCTATTTATAGAAAAGTAATGCAAAGACAGTATAGGGTTTTCCCTGTTGTTAACATCTTACACGACCCTGATGCATTTGTCACAGTTAAGTACACTGACTAAGCTCTGCTCTTATAACTTCAATAATTTTTCTTTAACATTTTTTTCTTGTTTTAGGAGCCCACGCAGGATATCACTTTACCTTTAGTTGCCATGTCTCCTTGATCCTCCTCTGGTCTGTTACAGTTTCTCAGAAATTTTTGTTTTTGGTGAATTTCACAGTTTGGAGGAGTACTGGTTGAAAATTTTGCAGATTGCCACTCAATTTGGGTTTTTCTGATGTTTTTCTCACCATTAGACCAGAGTTATGGGTTTTTGGGAGGAAGACAGCAAAGGTGAAAGCCATCACATCATATGTTCATGCTATCATGCTTTTCCCATAAAACCTACAGCATGATTTCATTAGGTTTACCCACTGTAAAAGTGACTTTTTGCTCCTTTTCATTCTCTACACTTTGGAAGCAACTCACTAAAAACAGCCCATATTCAAGCAAGAGGGAGGTGAAGCTGCACCTCCTCAGGGAGGAAGTATTTATATTAATTACTTGGAATTCTTCTGTACAGAAAAATCTGTTTCTTCTCATCTATTTATTCATACCAGTATGAACTCATGGATGTTAACTTTTGCATTGTATTTATAATCCAATGTTATGTTATTTATTTTATTACTCAAATTGTCCCAATTTTGGTCATTTAAAACTCTTTCAAAGTGACTCCTATGTCCCATTTACATGCCTCATCCTTCTGATATTTATAGCATGTCCTTACTTTCTGGCACTACAAAATACTTTGGGGACATCTTGTATACTCTGTGTTCCAGTCCTAGAACAGGAGAGAAGAGGATAATTGAGAGAACATATACCACAGATTCATGATGGATATTACAGCGGTGAAATAATATAAGAAACAAAACTGGAAAATAGTGTGGAAAGGAGTTGGAAAGGAAATTTTTTGTGTTCAGTTCAGTCGCTCAGTCATGTCCGACTCTTTGTGACCCTGTAAACCATAGCACACCAGGCTTCCCTATCCATCACCAACTGCTGGAGTCTACCCAGACCCATGTCCATTGAGTCAGTGATGCCATTCAACCATCTCATCCTCTGTCGTCCCCTTCTCCTGCCCTCAATCTTTCCCAGCATCAGGGTCTTTTTAAATGAGTCAGCCCTTCATATCAGGTGGCCAGAGTATTGGAGTTTCAGCATCAACATCAGTCCTTCCAATGAACACCCAGGACTGATCTCCTTTAGGATAGACTGGTTGGATCTCCTTGCAGTCCAAGGGACTCTCAAGAATCTTCTCCAACACCACAGTTCAAAAGCATCAATTCTTTGGCTCTCAGCTTTCTTTATAGTCCAACTCTCACATCCATACATAACTACTCGTGTTACTCTTATCCAAAATGTATATCTTTAAGAATTAGGTGGAATGTATAAATGGATTGTCATTATGTCATTTTGCATATCAAGACAGCAGTAGGTCTCATACAATAGTGCAATTCAGACCAGTTCCTAGGTCCTTTACATTTCCCAGTCGCAGAAAGGATGCATTACTAGTACACATTAAACAACGACAACAACAAAGAAAATAAAGTCTTTAGTCTTGCAGTTATATACTTGTGTCTGTCTCCTCCTTATATAGTAAGCTCCATAATAGTGGAATCTTACTCATTTCCATCTTCCCAGTTCATTGCTTTTACACACTAAAGAAACTAGACTTACCCATAGTTCAACTTTGGGTACTCTATTTTTAAACCAAACAAAGTGCACGTATATTCTCCTAAAATGTCTTGTCCTTTCTAATTTCCTTGTATTTGTTGATTTCATGTTGTTCACTCAAATTACCTTCTTTACTAACACTCAGATGTTGAAATCCTACATATTTCACAAGGCACCACTTTAATCCTAAATTCACTCACAAATTCTCTTGAATACTCAGCTTCATATTTCTTTTCCTGAATTACATGTCTACTTGTCTCCTTCCAGTCTTTCATGTTATAGATTTTTTAGTGTATCGATTATATCTCCCTTTCAAGGGTAGGTTCTCTGTTGCCCTCATCAATTCATAATTTGATATATTGAGTTTTCAATCTCTGGTTAAAGAACAATGAGTCAGAAAACTGGCAATGAGCTTTATTAGACTATTCTTTAAGGTCATTATGGGGATCTAGGAACAAGAAAGGAGAGGATGTGGACTACTTCATCTTAGATCAATGGAATAGGTTGAGAAACGAACAGGAAATTGTGTTTGATTTATGTAGGCTTTCTGTGGGAGTGTGTAGAATTCTGTTCAATTAAATAATCTTGAGAAAAAGTAAGTGCCAATGTCCTTAGCTTTGGACGAGGTGGTTTGGTAATTTTTTTACGTTCTTCCAGTTCCACAAGATTGATGCAACAATATCTTCCATTTTCACATAGTACTTCACGTACTTCCGTTGATCTGCATATTTTCCTGCAGTATCCTTGTATATGTTGATTCCAGCATCTCTTAAGTTGTTCGGTTACTGTTAAAGAACAATAGGCCAAGGTCAGAGTTTGAGACAAAAGGCAATTTTGGTCATGGGGAAGGCAAGGGATGTTTGTAAGGATAAGGTATATGGGAGACTCACAGAGCATATACCAGTAATATCCCACGATATTACCCTCCAAGAGGGTGAACCTCAATGTTAATGTCTAGCTGATCACTCATATTTTGTTCCTCTAGAGTTTGGGGCTTCCACCCAGCATCGATGGACTTCACCAAGAGCTGCTGCTGCTGCTGCTGCTAAGTCGCTTTAGTCGTGTCCGACTCTGTGCGACCCCAGAGACGGCAGCCCAGTAGGCTCCCCCGTCCCTGGGATTCTCCAGGCAAGAACACTGGAGTGGGTTGCCATTTCCTTCTCCAATGCATGAAAGTGAAAAGTGAAAGTGAAGTCGCTCAGTCGTGTCCGACTCTTAGCTATTTCATGGACTGCAGCCTACCAGGCTCCTCCGTCCATGGGATTTTCCAGGCAAGAGTACTGGAGTGGGGTGCCATTTTCACCAAGAGCAGTGGGTCTCATTTACAGAAATAAAGTCGAATCCTTGAGTTCAGGCTATGGAACTATACTATGCTCCATCTGAGAACCTCAGTAAATTTGCCTCTATTTGAATGCTTCTAAAGTACTACATCCTGGAGGAGGAAATGGCAACCCACTCCAATATGCTTGCCTGGAGAATCCCATGGACAGAGGAACCTGGCAAGCTGCAGTCCATAGGGTCGCAAAGAGTCTGACATGACTGAAGTGACTTAACATTAACATAACAGTGTACCACTTCTTTACCACTGCTCAGAATACAATCATTTGTTACTATGTATTTATGTCTGAGCTTCCGTCTATGGGGTCGCACAGAGTTGGACACGACTGAAGCGACTTAGCAGCAGCAGCAGCAGCATTTATGTCTGACTCAGACTCTGCTCTTGGTTCATACTTGGTATAATGATAAAGAACGACTTTTTTTGGTCCAGTCAGATGTTTCCCCCTCAACATTCTTCCTCCCCTGTTGCTTCTCAGTATTGTACATTTTTATCAATGCATATCTTCCTTTGGCTTCTATGTCATCACAATAATTTTAGGTTTGTTTTATTCCTCCATGACTCCCCATTTTCTTTCTACTTCCAGAGGAAGGAATTCCTCCAGACCTTTGCTTACCATGATATGTCTTCTATCCTTCAGTGATCCTAAATATTTTCAATAATCTAAGAGTTTAGGATGTTCATATTTTGGCTTCAGGGCTTGTACTATCCTTTGGGTACTAACTCCAGAGGATGAAGGCTGAGAACAAAGATGCTGCCTCCAACACCAGATTCTAGAGTTCCTTTGACTGTTAGAAGTTTAAGGGGCTATAAGTAGGCCATTCTTACTCTACACTGCTGCTGCTAAGTCGCTTCAGTCGTATCTGACTCTGTGCAACCCCAGAGATGGCAGCCCACCAGGTTCCCCTGTCCCTGGGATTCTCCAGGCAAGATTACTGGAGTGGGTTGCCATTTCCTTCTCCAATGCATGAAAGTGAAAAGTGAAAGTGAAGTCGCTCAGTTGAATCCAACTCTTAGCGGCCCCGTGGACTGCAGCCTACCAGGCTCCTCTGTCCATGGGATTTTCTAGGCAAGAGTATTGGAGTGGGGTGCCATTGCCTTCTCCATTCTTACTCTATAATAACAAGCAAATACAAGAGATCTGATTATGAAAGAGGAGAGGAAGCTAATTTTTAAATTTTTAGTATGTGCCAAGCCTTATGCTGGATGTTTTATCACTTAATAAATTCCCCATGAACCAAAGGGCTTCCCTGGTAGCTCAGTCGATAAAGAGCCTGCCTGCAATGCAGGAGACCTGAGTTTGATCCCTGGGTCAGGGAGATCTCCTAGAGGAGGAAATGGCAACCTACTCTAGTATTCTTACCTGGAGAATCCCAAGGACAGAAGAGCCTGGTGGGCTATAGTCCATGGGGGTCTGAGAGACTAAACCTACCTACCATGAACGAGGTGTCATTATCTCCACAAATGGGGAAACTAAGGCTCTATGAGTCTTTACCTTTTATCCAAAGTTGGTAAAGTAGTAGATGTTGAAGGCATGTTTCTTAAGACGGAATCCAAAGTTTCTTCTTCTTCCACTATTCACACACACTAGTATAATATTGATAGATTAATATATATATACACAGTATCAGAGTGGAAGAAAATAAGGCTGGGTGCTAGAGTAAAAACTCTATATCCTAAGAAATAAGGGTATTCCCAGTTATTGGTCTTATGTCTTTCTGTATCTGTAGTGAGTCTTTCTCAGAGGAAATTATGACCTCTTTTTAGCTCTATGAATACTCCTTTTAAGACTAGTACCATAGTAGAAGCACTCAGGAAGAGGGAATTTTTGACAATATTTGATAGACTTCAGCCATTCCTAGGGCTTTATCTTTTCCTACTGTGAATTATAAAATTCCCTTGAGTTCTTGAAAGTACTCTATCCATTATTGATTTGAGTGAGCCCCTGGAAAGCAGCTATGCTCACCACTATACCACCAATGTGGTTTGAGTGAGCCCCTGAAAATCTCTGGATTACCTGTGAACTTCTGAAACAGCAGAATTGCAATGATCAGGAGGAGCCTCATATCCAAGCTTCCCAGAGGAGGTGACAACCAGATCTCTTGGTGCACTATGTCACCTTCCTCAGAGACTTAGATTCTTATGCAATAAACCAGAACAGATGGTATGATATGAAGTGTGCCCCCAAATTTCTGAATTGCAGATTTTGCAATATGTGGGCAGACACAGGAAATTTTGTTACTCACTTAACCCACACATGGGGTTCAGAGAAACAGTGTGTTCCGTCTCATCACACCTGAAGCCATTCTGTAGGCTGTAGACTGCTGGTGAGAAAAGTCTGTGCTTTCTCTACTTTGGCTGTCTGCCTAGATAGACAGGTAGACCTATACTTACTTCTAAGAATGAATAAAGACATAAAATAAATGAAGCCTATTCTGTTGACTGCATTCATCTAAGTCTAAGTCTCTGACTATTGTGTCTAACATTTTAGCCAGTCCAAATGGCAGCCAATTTTTATCCCTATATCCTAGCTAAATTTAGTCACTCACAGACAAGCAATACGGGCTTCCCAGGTGGCTCAGTGATAAAAGAATCCACCTGCCAACGCAGATGCAAGAGATGTGGGTTTGATCCCTGGGTCAGGAAGATCCCCTGGAGCAGGAAACGACAATTCATTGCAGTAATTTTGCTCGGAAAAATCCCATGGACAGAGATTTGTAGCCTGGAGGGCTACAGTCCCTGTTGTCACAAGGAGTCGGACACAATTTAGCGACAGAACATGCAGCATGACAAGCAATATACAATAATGGAAGGGAAAAAAGAATGACTACAACAAAATTTTCATTTAGAAACAGTAAAAATGGGGAGAAAATACAGAGATAACATAGCATAATGAATGTATCATCTTGATGGACCATAATGGCAAAAGTTTCTTTCCTGCAAGTGTAGAGAATTCTTTAGTTAGTTTCTCTCTTTCTGTTCTATTTTCTGGGAAGACTTCCCTGTCCATTGATCTCTGTGGAGGTGTCTTGGAGGAGGTTGGGAGAGAATACTTCTGGGGATTGTTCTACTTTAACAACACATTTCTTATTAATGCAGGTTTAGGAAACTATGTGAGTGATTTTGTTATTCAGGCTTTGACTTCTATGACATTGTAACTCTTCGGAAAGATTAGCAGAAAGTTAACAGACTTTCCTTTCAATTGCTTTCAGTCATTTTCATGTCTAAGACCAACTCAGAAATCTTTCTGAATCATGGCAGCTCATTTTAGATCCCAACCAGGACACTAATATCATCTATGGAATAAGCTTTTGGAGATTATACTCTCTCTACCACCCCTAACAATTTCTCACTCAGGCTCTGGCTGTGAGCAGATACAATATAATAGCTTCTGGACAGTGTAGATGAACTAGCTGAGATTGATTACCATTAATTTAAGCAGTATCAACACATTCTTCTGTGTAATACCCCCAACAACACTTGTCTATCTAAATGCAGAAATGTACACAACAGATAGATGGGTCAATACAGGTTTGTAGTGGGCCCAAGGACTCAAATGACTAAAAGAAGAGGAACAAAAGAGTTCTAGCTAAAGAGTTATTGAAGTAAATCCTGGACTCTATTCTAGATAGGGAGAGAATATAAAGAGGGGAGGGGCTGAAAAATGATCTTTGAGATTTGAAGGTGAAAGAGATTATTTATATTAATAAAATATATTGCCTCTACAATGGGGAGAACATTCTATATCTAACCTGCATTGTCGTCTTCACCAACTTTTTGATTAGAAAACTCACATCCCTTTGTCCCACAGGTAACATTAAATGAGCACCTTAGAAAAAATTGATGTCTCTTTACTCTCACTTCAATAATGCATGTGTGTGCTGGCATGTGTAAATGCACATATGTCCATCTAGTCAAGGCTATGGTTTTTCCAGTAGTCATGTATGGATGTGAGAGTTGGACTATGAAGAAAACTGAGCGCCAAAGAATTGATGCTTTTGAACTGTGATGTTGGAGAAGACTCTTGAGAGTCCCTTGGACTGTAAGGAGATCCAACCAGTCCATTCTAAAGGAGATCAGTCCTGGGTGTTCTTTGGAAAGAATGTTGCTAAAGCTGAAACTCCAGTACTTTGGCCACCTCATGCAAAGAGTTGACTCATTGGAAAAGACTCTGATGCTGGGAGGGATTGGGGGCAAGAGGAGAAGGGGACGACAGAGGATGAGATGGCTGGATGGCATCACCGACTCGATGGACTGTGAGTTTAAGTGAACTCCGGGAGTTGGTGATGGACAGGGAGGCCTGGAGTGCTGCAATTCATGGGGTCGCAAAGTGTCAAACACGACTGAGCGTCTGAACTGAACTGAACTGATGTGTATATCTCAGAGAAGGTGTTGACGCCCCACTCCAGTACTCTTGCCTGGAAAATCCCATGGACGGAGGAGCCTGGTAGGCTGCAGTCCATGGGGTCGCTAAGAGTCGGACACGACTGAGTGACTTCACTTTCACTTTTCACTTTCATGCATTGCAGAAAGAAATGGCAACCCACTCCAGTGTTCTTGCCTGGAGAATCCCAGGGATGGGGGAGCCTGGTGGGCTGCTGTCTATGGGGTTGCACAGAGTCGGACATGACTGAAGTGACTTAGCAGCAGCAGCAGCAGCATCTATTCCAGTCCCTGCTGCCAGACAGTCTGTGTGCCTGGAGAATCTTCTAGATTGATCACATAAAGTAGAGAGTAGTTGTTCCCATGAGTGAGGTGGAAGAATAAAGAACATGACATTTCTTAAGGAGGAAGACATCACTGTTGCTGCTCTCATGAGTCCCTTGGTGTTGGTCTTCTCCAACACCACAGTTCAAAAGCATCAATTCTTTGGCGCTCAGCCTTTTTCACAGTCCAACTCTCACATCCATACATGATCACAGGAAAGACCATAGCCTTGACTAGGCGAACCTTTGTTGGCAAAGTAATGTCTCTGCTTTTGAATATGCGATCTAGGTTGGTCATAACTTTCCTTCCAAGGAGTAAGCGTCTTTTAATTTCATGGTTGCAGTCACCATCTGCAGTGATTTTGGAGCCCAGAAAAATAAAGTCTGACACTGTTTCCACTGTTTCTCCATCTATTTCCCATGTAGTGATGGGATCGGATGCCATGATCTTCGTTTTCTGAATGTTGAGCTTTAAGCCAACCTTTTCACTCTCCACTTTCACTTTCATCAAGAGGCTTTTTAGTTCCTCTTCACTTTCTGCCATAAGGGTGGTGTCATCTGCATATCTGAGGTTATTGATATTTCTCCCAGCAATCTTGATTCCAACTTGTGTTTCTTCCAGTCCAGCATTTCTCATGATGTACTCTGCATATAAGTTAAATAAACAGGGTGACAATATACAGCCTTGACGTACTCCTTTTCCTATTTGGAACCAGTCTGTTGTTCCATGACCAATTCTAACTGTTGCTTCCTGACCTGCATACAGATTTCTCAAGAGGCAGATCAGGTGGTCTGGTATTCCCATCTCTTTCAGAATTTTCCAGTTTATTGTGATCTACACAGTCAAAGGCTTTGGCATAGTCAATAAAGCAGAAATAGATGTTTTTCTGGAACTCTCTTGCTTTTTCCATGATCCAGCAGATGTTGGCAATTTGATCTCTGGTTCCTCTGCCTTTTCTAAAACCAGCTTGAACATCAGGAAGTTCACGGTTCACATATTGCTGAAGCCTGGTTTGGAGAATTTTGAGCATTACTAGCGTGTGAGATGAGTGCAATTGTGCAGTGGTTTGAACATTCTTTGGCATTGCCTTTCTTTGGGATTGAGATGAAAACTGACCTTTTCCAATCTTGTGGCCACTGCTGAATTTTCCAAATTTGCTGGCATATTGAGTGCAGCACTTTCACAGCATCATCTTTCAGGATTTGGAATAGCTCCACTGGAATTCCATCACCTCCACTAGCTTTGTTCGTAGTGATGCTTTCTAAGGCCCACTTGACTGCACATTGCAGGATGTCTGGCTCTAGGTCAGTGATCACACCATCATGATTATCTGGGTTGTGAAGCTCTTTTTTGTACAGTTCTGTGTATTCTTGCCACCTCTTCTTAATATCTTCTGCTTCTGTTAGGTCCATACCATTTCTGTCCTTTATCAAGCTCATCTTTGCATGAAATGTTCCTTTGGTATCTCTGATTTTCTTGAAGAGATCCTTAGTCTTTCCCATTCTGTTGTTTTCCTCTATTTCTTTGCATTGATCGCTGAAGAAGGCTTTCTTATCTCTTCTTGCTATTCTTTGGAACTCTGCATTCAGATGTTTATATCTTTCCTTTTCTCCTTTGCTTTTCACTTCTCTTCTTTTCACAGCTATTTGTAAGGCCTCCTCAGACAGCCATTTTGCTTTTTTGCATTTCTTTTCCATGGGGATGGTCTTGATCCCTGACTCCTGTACAATGTCACGAACCTCATTCCATAGTTCATCAGGCAGTCTATCTTGTATACCACTCTAAATTTTTCTTTAGTTGAACTAAAATTGCTTTATTGTTTAACCTAAATATCAGTTTATGGGATTTTCCTAATTAATAGGAAAGATACAATAAAACTGTCTCAAACTTCCACCAATTGCCTGACTTTTGAAAGCCTCGGCTAGTTTCAGACCTCTGTTAGTTCCAGAGATGTTTACATTGTCAGGGATACACTGGCCTTCAGAATTCTCTGTCTTCGTATGTTAACTCTGATCTGCACTATATCCACCCTCTTTGATGTAAAGTTCTTTAACTTCTAGCAAAAATAAAATCACACATACTAAGCATTTTGGAATTTAGCAGAATTTATACAAGACTTTGGGAAGAAGAGCTACTGAGAAGATGGTTACTTGGCAGTAACATAAATAACTTTCTATAGGATGGAAGACATGATTGAACTTCTTTTTAACCTGACAACTTTATTGTTATTTTTTAATTAAAAATTTTTATGAAGCCCGCTTTTTCTTTCCTTCCTTCCTCTCTCTCTTCCTCCCTTCCTCTTTCTTTCCTTCCTTCCTTCTTATTGAAGTATAGTTCATTACAGGATTATATTAGTTTCAGGTGTTCAACAGTTCAAAAAAATTTTTGAGATTTTTTTTTACATTACAAAATGATCACTGTGATAAGTTTCATTACCATTTGCCACCAAAGTTCTTACCATACTATTCCCTAGAATGTACATTACATCACTTATTTATTTTATAACAGGAAGTTTGTACCTCTTAATCTCCCTCATCAATTTCTCTAATCACCCCAACCCTCTCCCCTTTGGGAACCACTAATTCATGTTCTGTATCTGAGTCTGTTTCTGTTCTGTTTGTTCATTTGTTTTGTTTTTTAGATTCCACATGTAAGTGAAATAATATGTATTTCTCTGTCTGATTCCTTATTATGACTGAGTAATATTCCTTTGCCTGAATATACCACATCTTCTTTATTCATCCATTTGTTGATGAATACTTACATTGCTTCCATATCTTGGCTATTGTAAGTAATACTGCAAATAATGCTATAAATAACAAACTTGGGGTGTTTGTTATTTGAAACATATATGTTTTTGAAACATATATGTTATTTGAAACATAGATGTTTTCAAACTAGTGGGTGCTTTTCCTTTTAAAAATGCCCAGAAGTGGAATTGCTGGATTGTATGGTAGTTCAGTTTTTAATTTTTTGAGAAATCTCCATACTGTTTTTCATAGTGATTGCACAAGTTTACATTCCCACCAACAGTGTACAAGGGTTCCCTTTTCTCCATATCTTCACCAATACTCATTATTTTTTGTGTGTTTGGTAATCTTTCTGACATCTGGTATCTCATTGTGTTTTTTTTTTTTTTAAGATTTTTTTTAAAAATTAATTAACTTATTTTAATTGGAGGCTAATTACTTTACAATATTGTGGTGGTTTTTGCCATACATCGATATGAGTCAGCCATGGGTGTACATGTGTCTCCCTGTCCCGAACCCCACTCCCACCTCCCTCCCCATCCCATCCCTCTAGGTTGCTCGTTGTGATTTTGATCTGCATTTCCCTGATGTTTTGATGTTGAATGTCTTTTCTTGTGTCTATTTGTCATCTGTATGTTTTCTTCGGAAAAATGTCTATTTAGGTCCTCTGCCCCTTTTTAAATCAGTTATTAGTTTTTTTGTTATTGTTGAGTTGTATGATTTCTTTATATATTTTGAATATTAATCATTTGCAAATATCTTCTCCCATTGGGTAGATTGTCTGTTCATTTTGTTACAGTTTGCTGTGTAGGAGTTTTTTAGTTTGATGTAATCACATCTGTTTATTTTTACTTTTGTTTCTCTTGCCTGATGAGACATATCCAGAAAGTACTGCCAAGACCAACATCAAAGAGAGTACTGCCCATATTTTCCTATGACCCCAGGCTTTTCCCTGGACACCCTTAGCTGTGTCATACTAGCCCCCTCAGAGTATCTTCATAGCAGTCAATCTCGGTCCTCTCCTTGGGGTCCAAGCCCCGAAGCCTGAGCCTCAGCAGCCAGCCTCTACTTGATGTGAAGAGCTTGCAAGCCACTTCTTGGCTGGGAAGTGCTGTTTCGCATTGATCCCTGTGGTGAATTCTCTCCACTTTACCATCTGCTCACCTGTTGCTGCCTTCCTCTCTGAGGTTCTGAGTCTCCCCAACCCCGTCCATGATCCGCGTGTGCTCCCGCCTTGGGGCACAGGTCCTTGTCTTGAAATGCTTTGTCTCTTTTTAAGATCTTTCTCTTCTGCCCTACCTCATTCTGAGGAGACTGGCTTGCCTTTTTGGAAATCTGGGGTCTTCTGGCAGTGTTCTGAAGATGTTCTAAAGGAGCTGTCCCACAGTGCAGATGGGTTTTTGATGTATTTGTTGTCGGGATGGGGGAGATGAACTCCCTGTCTTATTCCTCTGCCATCTTGAAGGTCTTTCCCATTGTATTACTTTCTATAATATATTTCACAAATACAAATAACCTATAGGGTTTTTTTTTTTTTTTCTGCATTAAGTCTTTGTTGCCACATGTGTGCTTCTTTAGTTAAGGCACATGGGCTTAATAGTTGGGGTGTGTGGGCTTAGTTGCCCCCAGGCATGTGGGATCTTAGTTCTCCAACCAGGGGTCAAACCCACTTCCCCTGCCTTCTGCAGAGATCATACTTGAGAACTATGTGGCTATGCAGAATTTCAAGGTAAACCTTTGAGGATATCTTCAGAATTGGCATGAAATGGCTTAGAGATGTTGTAGCCTTGAAAGCAGGCAGAGATGCCTTCAATATGTGATTGTGTTTGTGAAAGATTCTCTTCCTCCATGAATCTCAGACTTTTCATACTTTAAATGGGAATAATATATCTCACTAGTATAAGTCTTAGAATTCCACGGGTGCAAGAGACCGTGGTGTTCTATATGTCTTAACTATTTTAGTTTTCGGAGTGATTTTAGGATAGGTGTATGATTATACCTGTATTACTAGTCAAAAAATTGAGGCAGGTGTCACATTATGAGTAAAAGCAATGTGAGCAAACCTAGATATAATCCTGCTGCTGCTGCTAAGTTGCTTCAGTCGTGTCCAACTCTGTGCAACCCAATAGATGGCAGCCCACCAGGCTCCCCCGTCCCTGGGATTCTCCAGGCAAGAACACTGGAGTTGGTTGCCATTTCCTTCTCCAATGCGTGAAAGTGAAAAGTGAAAGTGAAATCGCTCAGTTGTGTCCAACTCTTAGCGACCCCATGGACTGCAGCCCACCAGGCTCCTCTGTCCATAGGATTTTCCAGGCAAGAGTACTGGAGTGGGGTGCCATTGCCTTCTCCGAGATATAATCCTAGATATATTTTATTCCAGTTTATTCAACTTTAATCATGTTATCATAGTTATTATAAAATGCTCTTGTTTAATGAGATTGTGTATCAACATGCTTGGCATGTTTTGAGTTCTCATACCATGAAGACGCCTTTTCTCCCTCAAACCCTAAACCAGTTAAAGATTATTTACCACCTTATTTCAAGCATGAGATAAAGAGGGAATAGATCGAGGGCATGAGATAGGAGTTTCATGTTGCAGCTCTAAGATTACATTTCTTCTCTGTAATCTCAGTGATCACAGCTCTGTGAGGTTGTCAAGGTAGTGATCAAGGTGTTTATTGAGGAGAAAGCACAGTGAGTTCTACCACAAGCCTTTAAACCCCATCTGGCTGTTCAAAGAGATTCTATGAGCCTAACTTCTGTCACACTTTTCTCTGCATAGTAATGGCTTATAATCACCCATAACCACACACAGCAGCCAAGGTCCAGTGGGCAGGGCCCTCAGGCAACGTGTCTTTCTGTTCACCCAGGAATCAGCAACCTGCTACACCTATGTCCCTATAATGTGAAGTAAATTTGAAGATACTACTTTAGCCACCTTCAAAGTACTCTGAGGAGGAGTAAATGTTTCTCTGTTCTTCAAGTTTGTAAACCGAGGCTCAAAGATGGAAAATCATTTGTCCATAGTCCAAGACTGAATATACTCATGGTGGCAACATGAAAGACCTCAATATATGTCTGAGCATAAAATTCATTATTTTTTCTACTATCCTTCTCTGCTACAATGACCTGCCTCTGTCCTCCCACTTTCCAAACTGAGTTCAAGACTTCTAGCTACAGTGATAGCCATGAGTATATAAGACCATGATGTTCTACTAGTTGGGACAATTCATCTCTCAAATATCTTTTACTAGATAATGATATATCATAGATTTATCTCTTGAAGGAGGCAGAGGCCTGTTTCCTGGTGACAAGAATAAATGAAGGTGGTGTTTCATTCTGATTACCTTGTCTGACTTGTCTGTGCAGAACTCTTATGGGAAAAGTCCTATGGCTAAATACAAGTGCCTATCCCAGTATTTAAGTTACGGTACAGAGCTCTTGATCTCCCTTCTATCCTAAGCTGGCAATTTATGTGAATGTAGATTCTCAAGGAGAGAAGAGAATTGCATAATATCAAAGTTCTTTTAGTAGACAATTGAGTCTGTCTCAGTTTAATAGCTATAAATCAGTATTTTTTTTTCCCTCTAAAGTGAGGTCACAATACCTACGTCTCAAATTTGTCATGGGAAATCCAATTAGAAAATAAATAAGAAAGCACTCTATAGAAATGATTTTGTATGATTAACCACTTCAAAAGTATGTAGCAAATGCTTTCGATCTGTAGGATAAGGCCTTCAGTTGTTCCATATTATGGAACAGTGGTTCTCAAAGTGTGGTCCTTTGGTCACCAACATCAGCATCACCTGGGAACTTGTGAGTAGTGCTAAGTCTCAGGCTCCATCACAGAATTAGAAACTGGAAATTAGGATCATAAATTTGTGTTTCAGCATGTCCTACAGATATTTCTGATGCCTTTTAAAGTTTGATAATTACTGGTAAGGCAGCTTCTGGGGCTCTGGACTGGGAACTGTTTTCGAGGATGACACCATTTCTGTCCATCAGTCAGACAGAATGAGTGTTTTATACTAATCTGTGCCTGGCTTCTATCTTATTTTCATCCCTACCATGGAATTGTTGGCACTACAGAGATGTGATGCCCTTCCAAACAGGGCTGAGCTCAGGGATAGTGGGAAGGGAGGTATAGTGAAAAAACTGACACCAAAATAAGGCCCTTTGCTTTAATAAATCAGGGATCCTAGGTCAGGAGACAGAGGCTGAAATGTTCAAATACTGCTTGTTGTAGATCCTCCTGTAGCTGCAGATGTCATACTACTACCACCAGGAGGAATGGTTTTAGAACAGCCATTATCCAGAACACAGCATAATTTTTCTTTGCTGCATATCCCAGTAGGAGGATTTATCACTTTCTCTCCATTTCTGCATGTGCTTCTGCAATTTCCAGTTTTGTTTGCACACTTTCTCACATACCAATTACCTGCATAAAGGAATTATATAGATTGTTTAAGCCAGAGATCTATCACAAAAAGATTAAAATAATCAATTCAGTTCAGTTCAGTTGCTCAGTCGTGTCTGTTTATTTGTGACCCTATGGACTGCAGCTCGCCAGGCTTCCTTGTCCTTCATCCTCTCCCGGAGTTTGCTCAAACTCATGTCCATCGAGTTGGTGATGCTATCCAATCATCTCATCCTCTGTTGCCCTCTTCTCTTCCTGCCTTCAGTCTTTCCTAGCATCAGATCTTTTCCAATGAGTCAGTTCTTTGCATCAGATGGACAAAGTATTGGAGCTTCAGCTTCAGCATCAGTCCTTCCAATGAATATTCAGGACTGATTTCCTTTAGGATTGACTGGTTTGATATTCTTGCAGTCCAAGGGACTCTCAAGAGTCTTTTCCAACACCACATTTTGAAAGCATATTCTTTGAACTTTGATTATTCAAGTCCCTTAAGTTGTTTTATTATATTTTTCCAAATCATAAAGTCCAGCTCTGAGAGTTAAGTGGGATTTTATAAATATGTATATGTAGAGTTTTAAATATGTAAATTATGAGCCTTTAAGAGATAAAATTCTGCATACACAAACTCACCAGGTGTCTATTTCCCATTATTTTAAATGGAAAATATATAACACATTATTACTCATGAATTGGAGGAGGCAATGGCACGCCACTCCAGTACTCTTGCCTGGAAAATCCCACGGATGGAGGAGCCTGGTGGGCTGCAGTCCGTGGGGTCGCTAAGAGTTGGACATGACTGAGCGACTTCATTTTCTCTTTTAACTTTCATGCATTGGAGAAGGAAGTGGCGACCCACTCCAGTGTTCTTGCCTGGAGAATCCCAGGGATGGGGAAGCCTGGTGGGCTGCCGTCTGTGGGGTCACACAGAGTTGGACACGACTGAAGTGACTTAGCATAGCATAGCATTACTCATGAATTCAAAACCTCTAACCAGTTTCATAAGATGTACCTAAACACACATAAACACCTAAATAGAAGTAAAAAAGCCATAATTTTAAAATAAGAAATGCTCAGATTATTGCTGTAATGCTTCTATTTATTACCCTAACCTACATGGATTTTGTTAATGTTCAGTGAGATTTTAAAAATATCTTTACATGTTTCTGAGGCCCTACAAACTGTATATGAAATATAACTCTAGAGTTGCCTTATATATTGTCTTCTTAAATATAAATGTAAAAATTTCACATATATCTATATATAGACATCTATGTATCTATATAATATTAAGACATAAATATATTCTGTAAATTTTGGGGAATAAAAAACCAAATATATTCATTAGGAAGGCATTCTGTAGGATGTTCCTGTATATTTTTACACATTATATACATATATAAAAATTATCTCATCACAAGGTATAACACAGAGAAAGCACTGAAGAGACAGTTGAATCATTTTTTTCCTTACTCTATAAATTAGTTGTCATTCCTATACTCAACCAACAAATATATAACGCATGCCTAAGTCTTCCCTGGTGGCTCAGCTGGTAAAGAATTCACCTGCAATGTGGAAGACCTGGGTTTGATCCCTGGGTTGGGAAGATCCCCTGGAGAAGGAAAAAGCTACCCACTCCAGTATTCTGGCCTGGAGAATTCCATGGACAGTATAGTCCATGGGGTCACAAAGAGTCGGACACAACTGAGTGACTTTCCTTTTCACTTTCACCGTTTCAAGAACTCGGCAAGATGATGAGAATAAAATAATGAACAGGAAGACAAGGTCAAGAAGCTTATATTAGAGAGGGCAAGAAAGAAAACAAACAAGTACATTAATAAACAAAATAACTACAGATTGTGATAAGTGCAGCAAATGAAAACAATAATGCTGTGTCATAGAGGGTAAATGAATAGAGTAATCATTTTTGAGTGCTATTGCTGCTACCATTATCTCTTAACTGCTGCTTCATCTTCCTCTGAGAGTTAAGTGAGATTCTCATGCATGATATGTACATACATACATTTATATCCATAGACGTACAGATGCATGCATGGGCCTCTCACGCCTAAAATCAGAATTCTACGTACAGTCACTAAGGAAACTATACCTCAAGAAATGACATTCAAACCCAGATGTAAAGGATCAAAAGTTTCCACCTATATTAAGAGCTAGAAGAAGAGTATTTAAAGAAGAATAAATAACAAATGTGAAAGCCATGGGCCAGATAAGAACTTGATATTTCTGAGAAGCAGAAAGATTGCTTGACTTCTTTTGGTTTCATGATTTTTCTTACTCTGTCTCCTCTTTTTATCTTTTGTATTCTGCAGTGTCTCTCCATAATGGTCCTTGGCCTTAAGCTTCCTCTCTAGTCATTCTTTCTGTGATCCCCTTCTGTCTCATTCTCCCAAACATCTCCATGGAAATGTTTTTCTTTAGCTTTCTTCAGCTAAGACTTGTGGATGGAGACCTCTGAACAAGGCTCCTTCCTTTCCATCCTGATTTTCTTTGGGTCCTGATGTTTGTCGATTCTTTCTTCCAAATGTCCTAAGAGTTGCCTTTCTAATGCCTTCAGATTTTGGATTAGACTTGCATACTTTTACAGAATAATCCTGAATTGCTTGTGTTTGTCTGTTAATGGAAAGGGAACTGAAGAATTTTCTTAGGGCTGTTTGTTTAGAAAGAGGACACCATGCGACCATGTATTGAACATAATCAAAATCCCAGAGACAGAGGGAGAAAGCATGCAATCTAAACCCAGAATTTCAAGGATCCCATAAATCTGAACCATCTTCTGAGAAACCCTCATACTGTTACTAATTTTCTCTTATCTGTCATCAATTTGAATAGTTCGGCAAAAATCTAGAGAACGTAAAGCACTATCTCTAGAGGCAGGCTGTAGAGTTACACCACTTTCTACCTTCTAGTAAATTCTACCTCAAAAAATTCAGTTTCTCACGCTATGTCATAATTAAAATGTGGGGCTGAGTCCAGTGTAAAACACAGAATAAAAAACCAATGGTGGAGCTTCCTTGGTGGTCCAGCGGTTAAGAATCCACTGGTTTCATCCCTGGTTCAGGAAGATCCCACATGTCATGGAGCAAGGAAGCCTGTGCATCAAGCTCTGAGCCAGTGCTCTAGAGCCTGTGAGCCGCAGCCACTGAGCCCACGTGCTGCAACTACTGAAACCTGGGCACCTGGAGCCTGTGCCCTGCAACGAGAGAAGCCGCTGCAATGAGAAGCCCTCACCTAGCAATAGAGAGTAGCCCCCGCTTGCCACAACTAGAGCAAGCCCACAGGCGGCAACAAAGACCCACCACAGTCACAATAATAATAATAACTAAATAAACAAATCTTAAAAAAAAAACAGCGGTAAACATGAATGAATTAAACTCTTCTCAACATGAAGAAAACTTCCTAAGCTAATAGGAGAATGCAAAAAAGTACCAATAGATTCAACGTGAAAATAAAAAACTTGTTCCTTAAAGAAATCAATAAAAATTTTTATAGAAATAATCAGTATATTGCTAAATATTTGGAAGAAATATGAAATAGAAATACTGAAAATATTCATACACGAGTAAGACTTGGAAATACATGCTAGTTTCCTACCTTTTGATCAAGCAATGGAACTTCTAAAATTTACCTATATAACCAGAAAATCTCACGATATATTAACAACCATCACCTATAATAGTGACACACTGGAAAAAAATAATCCAAATGACAAACAATAAGGGATTCTCCAAGTTAATATTGGTACAGAAATATGAAAAAATAATAGGCTTCTACTACCAATTGTACTTTCAAGAAATATTTAAAGATCTGTGAAAATTTCCCTGATAAAACATTAAGTTAAAAAAGGGCAGGTTCTAAACTTATACATTAGTTGGTCCCAGTTTTTAAAATTTAAGCAATGAAGAAATGGTGGCATTTATCTCTAAAATACCCTCAGTGTTCTTAATTTTGTAAATATAAACTCTAGAACTTAACAAGAAGAAATGTTTACACAAATAGAACTACAATCAGACATACTATTTCCAACAGTCTTGAATTCTTTCCCCATGTTCACTCAGAATATTTTTCTTCCCTTTTCCACATTATATTCCTATAGATATTTAGGAGTAAACTTCCCTGTTCTAATCAAATCCAAGAACAAAAAAAAAAAAGAGAGAGAGAGAGAAATCTTCTTTATAAGACCAAGAAAATTCAGAGACGTAATATTACAGAATTGTAACTTTGGGAGGTTGTCTTACAAAATGAAGTGAGACAGGGCTAGACCGAACTGGCCTTAAGTGATAAAATAAAGGGAAGTTTGGAATGTTAGTCTTTGGAGGCAACTTTACAGGTTTCATCCTTCCCTCCTTCAGCTTCCATTATAGACACTATTCTATTATGAGAGTCTTGAGGTCTCTTATAATAGAGGTGTTCCAAAGAAGTAAGGCAAATCTCAGCCCACCTCCCCCTGACAGTGGAAGCCCTGCCTCACTCCCATGGATGTTTGGTAATAGGGACTCCACACGCAGGACCCTGGTTCAGGCAAACATTTCTACTTCCCCAAGATTCAAACAGAACCTGTTTTACCTGAGACCAACTGGACCAGAAGGATAAAGAGTGTAAGAGTGAACAATAGAGACTTCATTGCTTCTGAAAGACAGTAGGCAGTGGGTGCTACGGAATCCAGAACACCCTATATAGTGTGACTCTGAACTCAGGTCTTAATTGTCCTCCCAAGGTGGGGTTGGGCTCAACCAGTGTACCAGAAGGATACAGGATATTGTGCCAAACATAACCTCAGTCCATTGGCCAGCAGCTTTAATTGAGGCATCACTATTCAAGAGTCCTGTTCTAGGCATGCCTTGGGGGCAAGAGAAAGACTCAGAAGAGAAGGTGCACTCCCTGCTGAAATGTGTGACAGGAGAGAAAGACACAGGAAGAATTTACGCAGATACCCTAAGGCTGGGTACCCCTATCTGGTTTTTTTTTTTTTTTTCAGTTTCCTGTGTTGTTTCTGCCAGAGTATTTACTTTAGCACATTGTGACAATCTTGTCATCTGTTTCTCTCCCCAAAATGCAATGTATTTTTGAACACTGACTACATATTATTATTTCCTGTATATTAGTTCTGGGCAATAGAGAAGTATCTAAGTCATTCTCTGAATAATGAAAAGTTGATATTTTGCTGATAATCTCTGGCAATTTATGAAGTATTTTATTTTTTAAAGAAATAAACAATACTCAAAGATTATATGCTAAGATTTCTTTAAATCCCCACTTGGGTCCAGAGACAGAGCATCATAAATTGAAGTGCATCCATATGATATAATGCTGTATATGTCTTAACATGAGTGCAGCAGGTTTTCTCTCTATATTTCTGGATGAAAAAGCAATATTGTAGAACATGCATAGTCACGATTCAATTTATGTGAAAAAGTTATGCGAAAAAGTTATGCGAAAAAGTATGCATTGTATTAGTAAATGATGCTTTACCTAGAGTGCAAAGCAGATATTCTAATAATAGTTGTTTTCTGACAGAGTTTAAGGCAGGCGTTCAAAAAGGATTTTATTTGTGTTAGAATTTTTTTGGGAGTAGGGGTTGCCCAGTGGATTGTGAGTGGAAGACATAAAGTCCTAGAGATTTTATTCTTCTTGTGGTTTTTATTTTTGCTTTTAGAAATTACTGAGATATAATTGGTGTACAGTTGAACTGAATTATTTAAAGCATACAGTTTGATGAGTTTAACAAATTATACACTCTTAAATCAACACCAGAATCAACATAATACATACATTCATCCTCAAAAGTTTCATTATGTCCCTTAGATATTCACCCCTTCCTCTACCTTTTTCTTCTCAGCTCTGATCTACTCTCTGTCCTTATAGCTTTGTTTACTTTTTCTAGACTATTATATAAATGAAGTCATACAGTATGCATCATTTCCTGCCTGGATTCTTTCATCCAAGGTAATCTTTTTGAGATTCATTCTAACTGTTGTTTGTATCAATAGCTCTTTCCTTTTTATTGTTAATATTCCTTTTTATAGCGATTTTATAACAATGTTTGCCATCTCTTAGTGGACGTTTTGATTGTTTCCAGCTCCTAGCTGTTGCAAATAAAGCTACTAGTGATCATTTTTGTGCAAGTTGTTCAGTGGACAAATGCTTTTACTTCTTTTTGGTAAATACCTAGATGTGAAATGACTGACTCACTGGGTAGGCACATATTTCCCTTGCTAAAATACCAAATTGTTTTCCAAATAGCTGTGCTATTTTACATTCCCACCAAAAGTATATGAGAATTCATTTTTCATCAACACTTGGCACATGTAGTTTCTTTCTTCTTTTTTTTTAATTTTAGCCATTTAGTGAGTATGTAGTTAGTGATGAAAATATTTACTAGGTTTTCATGTAATGTTTATCATCCACATATCTTCCTTGGTGAATTCTGTTTATATCTTTTCCCCAAATTTTGCTTAGGTTTTAATTCTCATTATCATTGAATTCTAAGTGTCCTGTTTATTTTAGATAGAAGAATTTTGTTGGATTACATAATATTTAAATAGTTTTTCCCAGTTTGTGACTTGTATTATCATTTTCACATCAGTACTATATTTTGATAATTATTTTTATTTTGGTGAAATCCAATTTATTAATTTTTAATTTTATGGTTTTGTCCCTTTTTGTGTTATAGTTATAAAATTGTTACTAAACCCAAGGTCACATACATTATCTAGATTTTCAGAAGAAAACTTTAGAAATAAGTTTTTTCTTTTTCTTTTAAATCACCGTTCAGTTTTTGAGTTAATTTTTAAAAGATGTGAGGTAGGAGTCAGGAATCTTTATTCTTTCATTTATGACTATTCAATTATCTCAATATGATTGCTAATAGTACCCTTTTCCTATTGAATGTGTGGGTCTGTTTCTGTACTCTCTATTCTGATGTATATATACATATCTACTTATCATCTCTATTAAAAAACCATCATAATTTCTTTATTATTATAGCTTTTTGGGATCTAGTGCTTCTATGATATTTTTCACATTTAAATATTTGATCCCAGGACTTCCTTAGTGGTCCAGTGGCTAAGACTTCGTGCTTCCGGTGCAGGGGGGCTGGGTTCTATCTCTGATCAGGGATCTAGATTCTCACATGCTGCAACTAAGAGTTTGCATGCCGCAACTAAAGATCTCACATGTAACTAAGACCTGGTGCAGCCAAATAAAAGAAAATAAATTTATTTTTTAAAAGTACAGGGAGAATAGTAGGAATTGAGCTGTTATTACGTAAATAAACATTTAGTTCAATTGAACTTTTTGTACATAGGATATAAGGTATGGATCAAAATTTATTGATTTTCCATTAAGTGTTTTTCAACCAAATAATCCATTCACTTAATATGCCATCTTGGTCATTTATTAGATTCCCATGTACATTTGGGTCTGTTTCTTGACTCTCTCATCTATTCTCATGATTCTACTTTTCTATTCCTAAACCAACAGCAGCTCATTAATTATGATTTTTACATGCAGAACTTTTGAATTTTTAATCTAAACTTATTTGATTTCTTCTATTTAAATATTTAACACATCTTTTAAAACAATTATTTTATTGTGGTAAGAATGTGCTGTGCTAAGTCACTTCAATCGTGTCAGACTGCAATCCTATGGACTGTAGCCTCCTAGGTTCTTCTGTCCATGGGATTCTCCAGCCAAGAATACTGGAGTGGGTTACCATTTCCTTCTACAGGGGATCTTCCCAACCCAGGGACTGAACTCAGGTCTCCTGCATTGCAGGCAGATTCTTTACCATCTGAGCTACTAGGGAAGCCATACTTAGCATTTATCTACCCTGTTACCAAATATGTGTGTGTACTTATTATATTGTTACAAAAGTGTACAGTATAATATAGCACAGGTACAATGTCATACAGAAGATCTTTACAACTGATTGATCTCACTTAACTGAAACTTTACACCTACCTACGATTAGTAATGCCCCATTTACTTACCCTCTCCTCAGCTCTTTTGAGGGCTTCCCTGGTAGCTCGGCTAGTAAAGAATCTGTCTGCAAAAGCAGGAGACCCCAGTTTGATTCCTGGGTCAGAAGTTCCCCTGGAGAAGGGATAGGCTACCCACTCCAGTATTCTTGGATTTCTCTGGTGGCTCAGACCATAAAGAATCCACCTGCAATGCTGAGAACCTGGGTTTGATCCCTGGGTTGGGACGATCCCCTGGAGGAGGGCATGGCAACTCACTCCAGTATTTTTGCCTGGAGAATCCCCATCAACAGAGGAGCCAGGTGGACTCACTCACTCACTCACTCAGTATGACCGTCTCTAGGTCCATCCATATTGTTGCAATTGCATTATTTCATTCTTTCTATCAATGAGTAATATTCTATTGTATATATGTACCGCTTCTTTATCCATTCCTCTGGTGATGGACATTTAGGTTATTTCCATGTTCTGGCTATTGTAAATAGTACTGTAATGAACATTGGAATACATGTATCTTTCTTTTTGAATTACGTGTTTCCCTCCCTCGCCCCCCGCCCCGGGTATATGCCCAGGAGTGGGATTGTAGGATGATATGGCAGCTTTATTTTTAGTTTTTTAAGGAAACTCCATACTGTTTTCCATAGGACCCGTACCAGTTTACTTTCCCACCAACAGTGTAGGAGGGTTTCTTTTTCTTCACACCGTCTCCAGCATTTATTGTTTGCAGGTTTTTTGACAATGGCCTTTGTGATGAATGTGAGGTGATGCCTCACTATAGTTTTGGTTTGTCTTCCTCTAATAATTAGAGCATATTTTCATGTGCTTTTTGGTCATCTGTATGTCTTTGAAGAAATGTCTATTTAGATCTTCCACTCATTAAAAAAATTATATATATATATTTATTTATTTAAAAAATTTAAAAGTTGATTTATTTTAATTAGAAGATAATTACAATATTGTGATGCTTTTTGCCATATGTTGACATGAATCAGCCATGGGTGTACATGTGTCCTGAACTCCGCTTCTACCTCCCTCCCCATCCCATCCCTCTGGGTTGTCCCAGAGCACCGACTTTGAGTGCCCTGTTTTATGCATCGAACCTGGATCTATTTCACATACATGTTTCAATGCTATTCTCTCAAATCATCCTATCCTTGCCTTCTCCCACAGAGTCCAAAATTCCGTTCTTTATCTCTGTGTCTCTTTTGCTGTCTCACATATAGGTTCACTGTTACCATCTTTCTAATTTCCATACATACACGTTAGTATACTGTATTGGTGTTTTTCTTTCTGACTTACTTCACTCTGTAAAATAGGCTCCAGTTTCATCCACCTCATTAGAACTGATTCAAATGTGTTCTTTTTAATCAGATCAGATCAGATCAGTCACTCAGTCGTGTCCGACTCTTTGCGACCCCATGAATTGCAGCACGCCAGGCCTCCCTGTCCATCACCAACTCCCGGAGTTAACTCAGACTCATAATCATCGAGTCAGTGATGCCATCCAGCCATCTCATCCTCTGTCGTCCCCTTCTCCTCTTGCCCCCAGTCCCTCCCAGCATCAGAGTCTTCTCCAATGAGTCAACTCTTCACATGAGGTGGCCAAAACACTGGAGTTTCAGCTTTAGCATCATTCCTTCCAAAGAAATCTCAGGGCTGATCTCCTTCAGAATGGACTGGTTGAATCTCCTTGCAGTCCACGGGACTCTCAAGACCCTTCTCCAACACCACAGTTCAAAAGCATCAATTCTTCTGCACTCAGCCTTCTTCACAGTCCAACTCTCACATCCATACATGACCACAGGAAACACCATAGCCTTGACTAGATGAACCTTTGTTGGCAAAGTAATGTCTCTGCTTTTGAATATGCTATCTAGGTTGGTCATAACTTTCCTTCCAAGGAGTAAGCGTCTTTTAATTTGATGGCTGCAGTCACCATCTGTAGTGATTTTGGAGCCCCGAAAAATAAAGTCTGACACTGTTTCCGCTGTTTCCCCATCTATTTCCCATGAAGTGATGGGACCGGATGCCATGATCTTTGTTTTCTGAATGTTGAGCTTTAAGCCAACTTTTTCACTCTCCACTTTCACTTTCATCAAGAGGCTTTTGAGTTCCTCTTCACTTTCTGCCATAAGGGTGGTGTCATCTGCATATCTGAGGTTATTGATATTTCTCCCGGCAATCTTGATTCCAGCTTGTGCTTCTTCCAACCCAGCGTTTCTCATGATGTACTCTGCATATAAGTTAAATAGGCAGGGTGACAATATACAGCCTTGACGTACTCCTTTTCCTATGTGGAACCAGTCTGTTGTTGCATGTCCAGTTCTAACTGTTGCTTCCTGACCTGCATACAAATTTCTCAAGAGGCAGATCAGGTGGTCTAGTAGTCCCATCTGTTTCAGAATTTCCCACAGTTTATTGTGATCCACACAGTCAAAGGCTTTGGCATAGTCAATAAAGCAGAAATAGATGTTTTTCTGGAACTCTCTTGCTTTTTCCATGATCCAGTGGACGTTGGCAATTTGATCTCTGGTTTCTCTGCCTTTTCTAAAACTAGCTTGGACATCAGGAAGTTCACGGTTCACATATTGCTGAAGCCTGGCTTTGAAGAATTTTGAGCATTACTTTACTAGTGTGTGAGAGGAGTGCAACTGTGCGGTAGTTTGCGCATTATTTGGCATTGCCTTTCTTTGGAATTGGAATGAAAACTGACCTCTTCCAGTCCTGTGGCCACTGCTGAGTTTTCCAAATTTGCTGGCATATTGACTGCAGCACTTTCACAGCATCATCTTTCAGAATTTGGAATAGCTCAACTGGAATTCCATCACCTCCACTAGCTTTGTTCGTAGTGATGCTTTCTAAGGCCAACTTGACTTCACATTCCAGGGTGTCTGGCTCTAGGTCAGTGATCACACCATTGTGATTATCTGGGTCATGAAGCTCTTTTTTGTACAGTTCTTCTGTGTATTCTTGCCATCTCTTCTTAATATCTTCTGCTTCTGTTAGGTCCATACCATTCTGTCCTTTATCGAGCCCATCTTTGCATGAAATGTTCCTTTGGTATCTCTGATTTTCTTGAAGAGATCTCTAGTCTTTCCCATTCTGTTGTTTTCCTCTATTTCTTTGCATTGATCGCTGAAGAAGGCTTTCTTATCTCTTCTTGCTATTCTTTGGAACTCTGCATTCAGATGTTTATATCTTTCCTTTTCTCCTTTGCTTTTCGCTTCTCTTCTTTTCACAGCTATTTGTAAGGCCTCCCCAGACAGCCATTTTGCTTTTTTGCATTTCTTTTCCATGGGGATGGTCTTGGTCCCTGTCTCCTGTACAATGTCATGAACCTCATTCCATAGTTCACCAGGCACTCTATCAATCAGATCTAGGCCCTTAAATCTATTTCTCACTTCCACTGTATAGTCATAAGGGATTTGAATGGTCTAGTGGTTTTCCCTACTTTCTTCAATTTCAGTCTGAATTTGGCAATAAGGAGTTCATGGTCTGAGCCACAGTCAGCTCCTGGTCTTGTTTTTGCTGACTGTATAGAGCTTCTTTTTAATAGCTGAGTAATATTCCATTGTGTATATGTACCACAGCTTTCTTATCCATTTGTCTGCCAATGGACATCTAGGTTGCTTCCGTGTCCTGGCTATTGTAAACAGTGCTGCGATCAACACTGGGGTACACATGTCTCTTTCAATTCTGGTTTCCTTAGTGTGTATGCCCAGCAGTGGGATTGCTGGGTTGTATGGCAGTTCTATTTCCAGTTTTTTAAGGAATCTCCACACTGTTCTCCATAGTGGCTGTACTAGTTTGCATTCCTACCAACAGTGTTAAGAAGGTTCCCTTTTCTCCACACCCTCTCTGACATTTATTGTTTGTAGACTTTTGGATAGCAGCCATTCTGACCAGCATGAGATGGTATCTCACTGTGGTTTTAATTTTCATTTCTCTGATAATGAGAGATGTTGAGCATATTTTCATGTGTGTTAGCCATCTGTGTGTCTTCTTTGGAGAAATGTTTGTCTAGTTCCTGGCCCATTTTTTGATTGGGTCATTTATTTTTCTGGCATTGAGCTGCATGAGCTGCTTGTATATTTTTGAGATTAATTCTTTGTCAGTTGCTTCATTTACTATTATTTTCTCCCATTCTGAAGACTGTCTTTTCTCCTTGCTTATAGTTTCCTTCATTGTGCAAAAGCTTTTAAGTTTAATTAGGTCCCACTTATTTATTTTTGCTTTTATTTCCATTACTCTGGAAGGTGGGTCATAGAGGATCTTGCTGTGATTTATATCAGAGAGTGTTTTGCCTATATTTTCCTCTAGGAGTTTTATAGTTTCTGGTCTTATATTTAGATCTTTAATCCATTTGAGTTTATTTTTGTGTATGGTATTATAAAGTGTTCTAGTTTCATTCTTTTTCAGGTGGTTGACCAGTTTTCCCAGCACCACCTTTTTTCCATTGTATATTTTTGCCTCCTTTGTCAAAGATAAGGTGTCCATAGGTGTGTGGATTTATCTCTGGGTTTTCTGTTTTGGTCCATTGATCTATATTTCTGTCTTTGTGCCAGTACCATACTGTTTTAGTGACAGTAGCTTTGTAGTATAGTCTGAAGTCAGGCAGGCTGGTTTCTCCAGTTCTGCTCTTCTTTCTCAAGATTGCTTTGGTTATTCAAGGTTTTTTGTATTTCCATACAAATTTTTCCCCATATTTCCATACAAATGGTGAAATTATTCATTCTAGTTTTGTGAAAAATACCATTGGTAACTTTTTGGGATTGCATTGAATCTATAGATTGCTTTGGTAGTATACTCATTTTCACTATATTGATTCTTCTGATCCATGAATGTGGATCCATAAGCCATGATCTTCTGATCCATGAGCATGGTATATTTCTCCATCTATTTGTGACACCTTTGATTTCTTTCATCAGTGTTTTATAGTTTTCTATGTATAGGTCTTTTGTTTCTTTAGGTAGATTTGTTCCTAAGTATTTTATTCTTTTCATTGCAATGGTGAATGGGAACCAGGATGAAATAGAAAATCTTAACAGACCCATCATGATTACAGAAATCAAAACTGTAATAAAAAATCTTCCAACAAACAAAAGCCCAAGACTAGATGGCTTCACAGGTGAATTCTACCAAAAATTTAGAGAAGAGCTAATACCTATCTTACTCAAACTCTTCCAGAAAATTGCAGAGGAAGGTAAACTACCAAACTCATTCTATGAGGCCACCATCAACCTAATACCAGACAAAGATGCCACAAAAAAAGAAAACTACAGGCCAATATAACTGATGAACATAGATGCAAAAATCCTCAACAAAATTCCTGCAAACAGAATCCAACAACATATTTAAAAGATCATACATCATGACCTAGACTTTATCCCAGGGCAAGGATTATTCAATATTTGCAAATCAATCAATGTGATACACCACATTAACAAATTGAAAGATAAAAACCATATGATTATCTCAATAGATGCAGAGAAAGCCTTTGACAAAATTCAACACCCATTGATGATAAAAACTCGTCAGAAAGCAGACATAGAAGGAATATACCACAACATAATAAAAGCTATATATGATAAACCCACAGCAAACATTATCCTCAATGGTGAAAAATTGAAAGCATTTCCCCTAAAGTCAGGAACAAGACAAGGGAGCCCACTTTCACTACTACTATCCAACATAGTTTTGGAAGTTTTAACCACAGCAATCAGAGAAGAAAAAGAAATAAAAGGAATCCAGATTGGAAAAGAAGTAAAACTCCCACTGTTTGCAGATGATATGATCCTTTACATAGAAAACCCTAATGACACCACCAGAAAATTACTAGAGTTAACCAATGAATACAGTAAAGTTGTAGGATATAAAATTAACACACAGAAATCCCTTGCATTTCTATACACGAACAATGAGAAAACAGAAAAAGAAATTAAGGAAACAATACCATTCACCTTGCGATGAAAAGAATAAAATACTTATGAATAAATTTACCTAAAGAAACAAAAAATTATATTTTAATTGGAGTATAATTACTTTGGGGCTTCCCTGGTGGCTCAGATGGTAAAGAATCTGTCTGCAATGCAAGAGACCTGGGTTTGATCCCTGGGTTGGGAAGATCTCCTGGAGAAGGAAATGGCAACCCACTGCAGTATTCTTGCCTAGAGAATCCCATGGACAGAGGAGCCTGGTGGGCTACAGTCCACGGGGTCACAAAGAGTCAGACACGACTGAGTGACTTCACACACTCACACACATAATTACTCTACAATGTTGTGTTAGTTTCTGCTGTACAATGAAGTGAATCAGTTATATGTAAACATATATCCCCTCCCTCTGGGACCTCCCTCCCTCCAGTTCCACCCATCTAGGTCATCACAGCACTGAGCTGAGTTTCCTATGCCTAATAGTAGGTTCTCATTAGCTATCTGTTTTACACAAGTGAGTATATATATGTCACTCCTAATATTCCAGTTGGTCCCACACTCCCCTTGCTCCCCCTCCCTATGCTCACATGTCTGTTACCTACATCTGCATGTTTCTTCCTGCTCTGGGAATATGTTCATTTATACCATTTCTCTAGATTCCATATATATGCATTAATATATAGTATTTGTTTTTCCCTTTCTGACTTATTTCGTTCTGTATGACAGATTCTAGGTTCACATATAAGTGACCCAATTTCATTCCTTTTTATGGATAAGTGATATTCCATTGTTTATATGTACCACTTCCTTTTTATTCATTCATCTGTCAATAGACATAAAAATTGCTTCCATGTCTCAGTAATTGTAAACAGTGCTGTAATGAACATTGGGGTACATGTGTCTTTTTAAATTATGGTTTTCTCAGGATATACGCCCAGTACTGAGCTTGCTGAGTCATGTGGTAGTTTTATTCCTAGTTTCTTAAGTAACCTCCATACTGTTGTCCATAGCAGTTGTATCAATTTACATTCCCACTAACAATGTCAGAAAGTTCTTGTTCCTCCACATCCACTCTAGCATTTATTGTTTGTAGATTTTGATGATGGCCGTCCTGACTGGTGTGAGGTGATATCTCATAGTTTTGATTTGCACTTCTCTAATAAACTGTGGACGATTCTGAAAGAGATGGGAATACCAGACCACCTGACCTGCCTCTTGAGAAACCTATATACAGGTCAGGAAGCAACAGTTAGAACTGGACATGGAACAATAGACTGATTCCAAATAGGAAAAGGAGTACGTCAAGTCTGTATATTGTCACCCTGCCTATTTAACTTATATGCAGAGTACATAATGAGAAACGCTGGGTTGGAAGAAGCACAAGCTGAAATCAAGATTGCCGGGAGAAATATCAATAACCTCAGATATGCAGATGACACCACCCTTATGGCAGAAAGTGAAGAGGAACTCAAAAGCCTCTTGATGAAAGTGAAAGTTCAGTTCAGTCTCCCAGTTGTGTCTGACTCTTTGCGACCCCATGAATTGCAGCATGCCAGGCCTCCCTGTCCATCACCAACTCCCGGAGTTCACTCAAACTTATGTGCATCGAGTCAGTGATGCCATCCAGCCATCTCATCCTCTGTCGTCCCTTTCTCCTCCTGCCTCCAACCCCTCCCAGCATCAGGGTCTTTTCCAATAAGTCAACTCTTCACATGAGGTGGCCCAAGTACTGGAGTTTCAGCTAGCATCATTCCTTCCAAAGAACACCCAAGACTGATCTCCTTTAGTTGGATCTCCTTGCAGTCCAAGGGACTCTCAAGAGTCTTCTCCAACACCACAGTTCAAAAGCATCAATTCTTTGGCTTTCATCAAGAGGCTTTCACTTTCATCAAGAGGCTTTTTAGTTCCTCTTCACTTTCTGCCATCAGGGTGGTGTCATCTGCATATCTGAGGTTATTGATATTTTTCCCGGCAATCTTGATTCCAGCTGGTGCTTCTTCCAGCCCAGAGTTTCTCATGATGTACTCTGCATATAAGTTAAATAGGCAGGGTGACAATATACAGCCAGTGAAAGAGGAGAGTGAAAAAGTTGGCTTAAAGCTCAACATTCAGAAAACTAAGATCATGGCATCTGGTTCCATCACTTCATGGCAAATAGATGGGGAAACAGTGGAAAGTGTCAGACCTTATTTTGGGGGGCTCCAGAATCACTGCAGGTGGTGATTGCAGCCATGAAATTAAAAGACGCTTACTCCTTGGAAGGAAAGTTATGATCAACCTGCTGCTGCTAAGTCGCTTCAGTCGTGTCCGACTCTGTGCGACCCCATAGACGGAAGCTCACCAGGCTCCCCTGTCCCTGGGATTCTCCAGGCAAGAACACTGGAGTGGGTTGCCATTTCCTTCTCCAATGCATGAAAGTGAAAAGTGAAAGTGAAGTCACTCAGTCGTGTCCGATTCTTAGCGACCCCACGGACTGGAGCCTACCAGGCTCCTCCGTCCATGGGATTTTCCAGGCAAAAGTACTGGGGTGTGGTGCCATTGCCTTCCCCTAGATAGCATATTAAAAAGCAGCGGCATTACTTTGCCAACAAAGGTCCGTCTAGTCAAGGCTATGGTTTTTCCAGTGGTCATGTATGGATGTGAGAGTTGAACTGTGAAGAAAGCTGAGCGCGGAAGAATTGATGCTTTTGAACTGTGGTGTTGGAGAAGACTCTTGAGAGTCCCTTGGACTGCAAGGAGATCCAACCAGTCCGTTCTGAAGGAGATCAGCCCTGGGATTTCTTTGGAAGGAATGATGCTAAAGCTGAAACTCCAGTACTTTGGCCACCTCATGTGAAGAGTTAACTCATTGGAGAAGACTCTGATGCTGGGAGGGATTGGGAGAAGGAAGAGAAGGGGACGACAGAGGATGAGATAGCTGGATGACATCACTGACTCGATGGACGTGAGTCTGAGTGACCTCCGGGAGTTGGTGATGGACAGGGAGGCCTGGCGTGCTGCGATTCATGGGGTCGCAGAGTCGGACACGACTGAGCGACTGATCTGATCTGATCTGACCATGTGGCATGCAGAATCTTAGCTCCCTGACCAGGGTTCAAATCCATGCTGCCTGCGGTGGAATTGAGGGGTATTAGCCACTGGACCACCAGAGAAGTCCCCGTAATTATCTCTTTTATATGGGCAAGTACCATTTCTGTTGGGAAAGCATAGTTAAGATTTCTTCAATTCTTACTAATTTGTTCTGTAGATGAAACTAAATTGTATTATGATCTACTGTGAAGTGGTATAACATTGGCATTGTTAATAATATTCAATTATCTTATTGATTAAGTCATGAGATAATATTGATATTGATGATCAGATATATTGAGGAGTAGAGTTAAAGCCTCCTAGGAATATATTAGCAATGTAATATCACTCGCCTGAGGGAAAACTGGATTTAGTTAACCATTGGCTAGTTTCTATGCTAAATAGTTCTGTACAAATTTATCATAAAGTAAAAGTCATAGATGAAGAGGAAATAAAGTAATAAATTAGTACAAAAATATGAAAATTTATGTAATGGATTTACAGAGTGATTGCTTGCCTCTTGAAGTCCATCCCTAACCCACGTTAGCTTCTCTTTGTTAGGAACATACGTGCAAGTGTTCTAAGTCGCTTTAGTCGTGTCAGACTTTTTGCAACCCCACTGGACTGTAGCCCACCAAGCTCCTCTGTCCATGGGATTCTTCAGGCAAAAAGTGGAGTGGGTTTCCATTTTCTTCTCCGGGGGATCTTCCCGACCCAGGGATCAAATCCCCATCTCTTTCATCTCCTGCGTTGGCAGGTGGGTTCTTTACCACTAGTGCCACCTGGGAAGCCCACATCCTGTTGTTATTTTTATACTCATTATGTAACTGTTAACCTGATTGTGGATGCTCACAGAATCAGGATCATTTTTCTGTAAGAGGGCCTGCATAAATGGCCATGGATGTGAACTATGAACTAAATAACTAACTCAACACATTTGTGATTGCCCAAGCCTACACATTTCAAAAGCCATCAGAATTGGTCCATAACCAGAATTCCAAGTAATTTTTGAGCTCTTAAAATACCCTGTCTGAGAAAAAGTCTCTGTAGAACTGTGATTTGGGCCATGCCGATCACATGATACATATTAATAATAAATACTTAATTTTATAAGACTGGGGCTTTTAAGCTAAGCTGTATCTGTATGAACACTGGAAGAAGGGTTTGAAGACTGAGTAGCTAATTTCACTCACATGAATGCTTCAAGCCTATGTAACTGATTCCCAATAAAAACTCTGGATACCAAGGCTCTAGTGAGCTTCCTTGTCTGGGAGCACTGTACATGTGTTATCACACATTATGACTGGGAGAATAAGGCTATGTCCATGTGACTTCACTAAGAATCTCATGCCTAGTTTCTCCTAGATGCATTCCATATCTTTTTCCTTTGTTGATTTTAGCCTGTACTCCTTAAATGTAATTAATTGCACACATGAGCTTATATAGATCTGATGAGTCCTGGTGAATCATCAAACCTGACAGGCAATGGGGACTATCCAAAACAACTAGATACATGTATCAATGGAATAGAATTCAGAGTCTGGAAATGAATCTTAATGCTATGTCAACTGATTTTCTATATTTTCAAAACAATTAAATGAAGAAATAATAATCTTTTTAACAAACAGAATTGAGGAAACTAGAGAACCATATATAAAGGACCATATTTAGATTCTTATGTGATATCATACAAAAATTAAAATGGATCAAAGAGATAAATGTAAGAGTTAAAATTAAAAGTTATCAGAAGAAAATGCAAGAGCAAATCTTCATGATCTTGAGTTTAGCAATGATTTTTTAGATATGACACCAAAAGCAACAGAAAAAAAAAATGAAAGGTCATCGAAATTTAAAACTTGTACTTTAAAACTTGCCAGTCCAGGTTCGATGCATGATACTGGGTGCTTGGGGCTGGTGCACTGGGACAACCCAGAAGGATGGTATGGGGAGGGAGGAGGGAGGAGGGTTCAGGATGGGGAACACATGTATACCTGTGGCAGATTCATTTTGATATATGGCAAAACCAATACAATATTGTAAAGTTAAATAAAATAAAATTTAAAAAAAATTAAAAAAAAAATCAAACCACTATCCAATAAAAAAAAAGTTACCATCAATAAAATGAAAAGGAAACCTTGAGAATAGAGGATGTATAAATATAAAATATGTCTAACGTACCAGATCACATGTCTAACAAGTATAACTTAAGAGATAGAGTATTTCAGACTATAACTGGAAATTATGCAAAAGGGAAACAAATGCAAATACTATGTTTCTAACATTTTATATGAAGTTAGCAGCAATTTGGAGGCCAATTCCCATTTAGAGAACTGATGGATCATTAAGCTACGGGGCATCCTAAACAGCAATGATGAAAAGCAAGCAAAAGCTATCATGCTGCACAATGGTAAATGCCTACAATCATGGAAAAAGAATACAGAGAAGTGTTTTAAGAAACATAATGATCAGGGTAATAAACAAACATCATCAGTCTGCACCAGTGATGTATGAAGCCTAACTGTTTTGCATTTTGAAGGTTAAGCGTTTTCTAAAACAATTTTAAATTGAGACACAAAATATTCCATAATAAACTCATATAATAAGATGATATTATTACAGGTATGTTATAAAAATTGACATGTAAAAATATTACAGATTTTCTTTTCAATTCAACCTGAATGCATAGAATCCATTATTCACAATTATCCATTTAATAAATATGCAAAAATAGTCTCCTTAACAATTAGAAATATTATACAATTTTTCCTTTTTAAACTTTAGTTTGTTTATATTCTGCCATACCCATAACATTAGAATTTAATGCAATATATATTTTTGAAAGTCTATTATTGTTAATTCTATCATATTTCTCTGCAAAAAATGAATATATATATTATAATTTTTATTGTGAAATCTGTTTAAATACAAACCTGTAAATATTTCACAACATATTCAAGGTTGAGTTGCTATTGCAATATTTGGAACAAAATTGGTTAGAACCACATGCATGTGAAAAATAATTATTAACCTGTATGTTTTATTATAAATACATCCTTTTAGTAAATAGTGTTTACCATCTACTAGTTTATATGTTGTTGTTTAGTTTCAAAATCCTGTATGACTCTTTTGCAACTTCATGGACTGTAGCCTGACAGGCTACTCTGTCCACGAAATTTCATAGGTAAGAATACTGGAGAGGTTGTCATTTCTTCTCCTAGGGATCCTCCTGACACAGGGATTGAACTTATGTCTCCTGCATTGACAGAAGCATTCATTTCCACTGAGCCACCTGGGAAGTCCTAGTTTATGTGTAGAGGCAATGGCACCCCACTCTAGTACTCTTGCCTGGAAAATCCCATGGATGGAGGAGCCTGGTGGGCTGCAGTCCATGGGGTCGCTAAGAGTTGGACATGACTGAGCCACTTCCCTTTGACTTCTCACTTTCATGCATTGGAGAAGGAAATGGCAGCCTACTCCAGTGTTCTTGCCTGGAGAATCCCAGGGACGGGGGAGCCTGGTGGGCTGCCGTCTATGGGGTCACACAGAGTCGGACATGACTGAAGTGACGAAGCAAAGACATTTTTTACTGATAAAATGAAGGTCAGTACCAAATTTATTCTCAGTTTTCATTTTTAAACATGTAATCAATGAGCAACCTTATTCAATCAAAAAGTAAATATGAAGATTGAAAGATTACATGTCAGATATATAAATGATAGATATGCAGAGAGAGATAGAAATAGAGGGATAAATTTAGTTTTTTCAAGTCCTTACAAGTTACAAATTCCATTGTAAGCTATCACCAAAACTTATTTACAAAGATCTATCAACCACCAGCTGATTTGCTTTGCTGTCCCTGCTTTGATAAACAGGAATTGAAAGTCACTTGATTTTCCAAAGGATTTGTTGTCCAAAGCCTGTGATTACTTAGTTTCTGAATAACATCACCAATCTATCAATTATCCACTGGTTTGATACCTGCAGGTTTTTCCACGATGAGCAATCCATGCTTGTTAGAAAAAAAAGGAGTGTGAGGTAAGTTTTCTTTCAAGAGTGAAAGAAGAGGAATTTAGAAAGTGGAGATAGAAGAGCCTGTTAAGAATGCTCTGAGTATCACAAGACATTAAAAAACTGAGGGTCAAAAAACTATTTCCCTTAAATTATCAATATGAATATGTTTGAAAAAATGTTATATCCGGTATCCAAGATTGATGATTACTACTTTGTATTGTCCGACCTCATATTTGTTGAGATGATTACATGAACAGCAAGTGCTCAAGTTTTTACTGAGCATCCACCATGCACAAGGCACTGGTCTACCAGCTTGGGACACAGTCAGGAATCAGAGCATGGTATAAGGACTCTGTGTACATTAGAGTGGTGATGACAGGCTATATGTACATAACTAATGAAATAATGCAGAAGGACAGCAAAGAAATCTACAAAATATTTCAAAGAGTTTAAGTGATAGGAAGAAGATGATGCAAAATAGAGTGAGGAGTGGTCTTAGGGATTATTTCTAAGGAGGTGACATTTAAGGGAAAGGCATAGAAGAGTACTCTAGGCTGAGGCAGAGTGGTGGCTTCAGGATGTCTTCATAGTGAAAGAATGCCCCTGTGAAGCTGGCACGTGACCTGTGTGATGAGGTGTTTGCCATACAAAAGAAATGGAGAAGAGCAACTCAGGCCAAGGTACCCTAGAAAGAAGGTGATCAACTTGCCCAGGCTTGCTAAAGACTTTCTTAGTCTCGGTACTCTCTCATATTCTGGGAAGACCCTCAGTCCCAGGCAAAGTAGGATATTTGTCAGCCTAACAGGAGGCCCAAGAGCTATTGGAATATGAGGTCTACTTAAGGGTCAGTAGCCTGAGGCCGAATACCTCTTCTATAGCCAGGATCCTTGGCAACTTGACCCAGACAAAATAAAAAGAATTAGAGAGTAAACCTTCTTGATTCTGAGACCTTTAGGCATCTGAGACTGTGGCTCTCAGTAACACCCCAGCTGTAGGTCAGCATATGAATAATTAATCAACCTTGGAGTGAAAAACTGCTTCTCCGTGATATCAGAGAGTAAAGTGGCAGAACCACCAGTGCATGACAGAGGCAGATGAAGCATAGACACCCTACACATGATCAGTATTCATGGACAAAACGGACGTCTGGAGAGGCACTCAATGAAACAACCGTGGTTGGAGGTTTTGAGTAAATATCTAAGTGGAAAGAGTATTGGAAAGATAAGCAGAATTTGTGATGTAGTTCTTAATTTAATAGGATGTGCTCTGAAGACAAGTCCCACTTGCTCCTCTATCTAGTAAACGTTTGTGGTGAATGAGTTTCTGACCCTAACTAGGTTTGTTTCAGGTTAAAGTATTAAACAAAATTTGGCCTCATACAGGAAGCCTGGGGCTGGTACACTGGGATGACCCAGAGGGATGGTATGGGGAGGGAGGTGGGAGTGGGGTTTAGGATTGGGAACACGTGTACACCTGTGGCGGATTCATGTTGATGTATGGCAAAATCAATACAACACTGTAAAGTAATTAGCCTCTAATTAAAATAAATAAATTTAATTTTAAAAAAGTCAGCACTTACAAAAAATGTTGGTGGAAACAGAGAGACAAGAAAGGTAGGACTTATCTGAAACCTTTTATGTGAATTCATAGGTTCTTCACATATGATATTAGTGTTTTAGGTATTATATCAAAATTTCTGTGTCTGCTACTGAAGCAGCTCAATACTGTGACATTTATTTGTTTATTTATTAGGGAAAAAGGTACAGACACACATATATCACCAAAGACCAGATATTATCACATATATATTAGTAGAGCAGATGAAAACAGAAAAAGAACTTAAGCCAAATATGAAGAATCTCTATATCCTCTATGCATTTATCTTTATACATGTTGACTTGTAAGGTAACTTTTTGTTCTTGCCTTGGCAGTAGCATTATGTTCATCTCTAGTCATCCAATCCCTGATTGAACTTTCCCTGGTAAAATAACATCAGTAGAATTATCTCCTGGCAATTAGTCCCAGATCAGATCAGATCAGTCACTCAGTCGTGTCCGACTCTTTGCGACCCCATGAACTGCAGCACGCCAGGCCTCCCTGTCCATCACCAGCTCTCGGAGGTCACTCAGACTCACATCCATTGAGTCAGTGATGCCATCCAGCTATCTCATCCTCTGTCGTCCCCTTCTCCTCCTGCCCCCAATCCCTCCCAGCATCAGAGTCTTCTCCAATGAGTCAACTCTTCGCATGAGGTGGCCAAAATACTGGAGTTTCAGCTTTAGCATCATTCCTTCCAAAGAAATCCCAGGGCTGATCTCCTTCAGAACGGACTGGTTGGATCTCCTTGCAGTCCAAGTAGTCCCAAGGCTTATATACATATCCTGTCTCAGGGTCATCAGAAAATGTTGTATCCTCAATGCTCTCATAAGTAGGTGTTGAAATCTACGAAGAATCTCTCTGGGAAGATCTGGCCCTAATTGCTCTGCTTTCTTGAGTCATTTCAACTGTAAATGAATCATCCATCCCAGATATGGGGGTAAAGGGAATATCATCCTGTGTAATGAATTCAGCAGTTACATCTTCCAGTAATGTGGGGCGGATTGGCCACTGAGTGTATGGATCATCACTGGTTAGTGGAATGCAGCATGATAACTTGTTCATACAAAGGAGTTTGTACCTTTCGATATGGAAGCATCGTTTTCTGCAGTATCCTATATTATTCTTCCAGCATCTTTCAACAAACCAGCCAGCTACAGTGAATAAACATACAGTTAATTTTTAAACTCTAGCAACAAGATGACAAACCCTAACTCAAAAATTTGACAACCACTACTACTACCGTCTAAAGTGTTAGTTGCTCAGTTGTGTCTAACTCTTTGCAACCCCATGGACTGTAGCCTGCCACGCTCCCCTGTCCATGGGATTTCCCAGGCAAGAATACTGGAGTGGGTTGCCATTTCCTTCTCCAGGGGATCTTCCCAACACAGGGATCAAACTTGGATCTCCTGCATTACAGGAAGATTCTTTACCATTTAAAGGCATATGAGGGGGCAGGAGAGAGCCTAGAGAAGAAGGGAAGAGAAAGACAAAGAGACAGAGAGGATAGATATACGTAAAGCTGATACTTAATCCATGGCAAGGCAAAAATGATGGAAGGAGGCAACAGGGTATACAGAAGGCAAAGAGTATTTCTGGAAAGGACAAGCAAATCCTCAGTCCCAATATTGAGAAACAGTAGTGTCTTTAAGGTAAGAGAAGACTCTAGAGTGTGTAGTGTAAAGTGCAAAGAGCAAAAGGACATGAGACAAAATGAACTTGAAGTAGTGATGCCATCCCCTAGTTGCTTTAGACCATTATTAAGCATTTTGATTTATTTGAAACCATCATATGAGCTAATTTAACCTATGTTTTAGGTAATTAGGATTTCACATGGAAATTGGATAAGGGAAAAGAATCTGGGAAACAAGTTAGGGGCTTTGACCAGGTAAAACATGATGGTGGGGACTTCCCTGTTTGTCCAATGGCTAAGAATCTGAGCTCCCAATGCAGGGGGCCTTGATTTGATCCCTAGGCAGGGAACTAGATCCCCTGAGCCACAACTAAGAGTTGGCATGCCATAGCTGAGGATCCTGTATATTGCAACTAGAGATCCCGCATGCTGAAACAAAGATTGAAGACCTTGTGTACTGCAACTAAGATATGTCACAGGCAAATAAATAAACAAACATTTTTTAAAAACTTGATGGTGGCTGGAACTGGGGCTGTGAGAGTTGTAGAAGAAGAGGACAGATTTAAGACACTGATTATTTGAATATAAGGTCACAGGATTATGCAGCAATCCAAGTAAATTATTACACTTCTGAGTTGATTTGGAGAGTTGTGCTACCTGCCATTCATAGAATAGTAAACTGTGGAAAGAATAAGATTTGAAGGGATGAGGAAAAGATGGCTACAAGTATTCGTTTTGGGGCATATAACACGTTATACCTTAGATGTCCAAACAGCAGTGGGGAAATACCTGTGGTAATTCAGTAAACAAGTTTGGACTCCAGATGTAAACTGTGGGATCATTGCTTACCAAGGGTATTTATAATTAGAGTTATAGTGAGTGTTGGATAAATATGAGACAAAAAGGGGAGACCTTAATTAAATTTTGGTGAGTGTCAATAATAAGAGCTCAGAAAGGATGAAAAAATTCAGGAGAAACAGCCAGAAAAATTGAAGCAAAGAAACAGGAGAATGCGGCACTAGAGAATCAGATTAGCTTCCCCAAAAGAAACCTTGGGAAAAATTGTGAGTGTTGTATAACAAATAAGTTTAGAAGCAATTCACACCACCACACCACACCTTTATTAGTTTGGAAATGTGGAAGTAAAATGGCCAAAAAAAGGTGAGTGGTACAGTTAGTTACCCATGTAGTTGACTAGAGCATGAGCCTATGGGGAACTCTGGCAGTAAGTGTATGGCTAGGACAAAGCTATCATTCTTGAGGGACAGAAGAGCTGGAATATTTTTTCCACCATCCTGCCTGCCAATAGTTGACAGATGATCCTAGACTGAGCTGATAATTCCCTGGCATTTCTGGACTGCTTCCTACAGGATTGATTTGCAAGCAATCAACCATACTTTGAGGATACTGCTAGTGCAAGTCAGACTGGTGTGCAGGAAAATGGCGAATGCCAAAGGGACATAAGGAAAGTTGTATCAGGTACGACTAGATTATGAAACTGTGGAAAATGTTTCCTAAAGGAACATGTTTCCACATGTTTGTTGGTGAATGTGTGCTGTCAAAACATGTGTTGGCACACTTTGTTGGCAAATACTGCTAATAAGGCAGGTGCCTTTATTGTATTTAACATGATGAGAGTCACTGATAATCTTCAGAGTGGTAGGAAATGGAAAAACAGAAGTAAAGTGATTGACACGTGAAAGAGAGACGATGTGAAAGTGGTACCTAGAGACCAAACTCTTAGGAAGTTTAGCTATGAGAAAGAGCAGAAAAGTACTTGGAGGATAGTATGGAGTCCAGGGAGCATTTTTCTTTTGAATACTGGGAAGTAAGAGAGCACATTTGCAAGTATTAAGAAGAAACAAGGAGAAAGAAGTTAACATAGAAGAGGGAAAAGAGACAAAAGAAAGCCATAGTCCTTGATTAGGTGACCAGAATCAGGCTCATATATAGTGTTTGACTGATTCGGAGAAAGCATACTTCCTCAGCTATGTGAAAAGGAAAAGAGAAGATGGGTGCAAAGCCATACTAATGTTGACTAAAAAAATACACACAACTTAAAAAAGTTGAGAGTTATGTTTTACGCTGCAGAAAGTTTCAGGACTTAAGCCCAGGAGGCAGCATCTCAACTAACCCTGAAGGAACTGCTCCAAGAAGGCAAGACAGCTAGCAAGATTGTACAGAAGTTTTCCAACAAAGGGCAGGTAGTCAGAACATCAAAAGATTATTGTGAATTAAAGAAAAATCAGACGTGTCAATTTAAGGAAGTTATTGTTTTTCTATGCATGGGGAGATGCAGGAGTTTGGACTCACTGAAATCATTCCTTTGATATCCACTTCACCTATTTGGGGCCAATTATTCTGTGTTTTTACATCCTGAGTTTCCTCAGCACTCACCATGGGGAGTGACTGCAGTCTGATGACTGCTAAATGGTAGATATTCTTCCTGAGTTCCATCACGGCTCACTATCCATGGTGGCTGCAATTGCTGATGATTGTGGCATCCTTTGTTTACTGATATGGCAGGAAATTTTCCAATTGTCACTAGTATGAGTGTTGGCAATGGTAAAAATAAAAGTGCTATTTGAGTTTTTAAAATCTTGAGATGTGGGATAAAGTCCTAAGATAGGACAGGAAGGAGATGCAGACAGGAGTGGAGCAGGAAAGTTGAAGAGAAAGAATGTCAGTGCAAAATAGTGGTTAAGAAAGAAGAATGATGAGCTCAGGCAAGAAATAAAGTAGGCTTTCTAAGAAGCATCATAATTTATTGGAGAGAGGATACGGATCTAAAGTGAAACTAGTCTGTTCCATTTATTAAGCAACTACATGACCATCTTTCTCAGCAAACTACCCGAGAAGCACCCATGTTGATGTATTCTAGGAAACAACTAATGCAAAGGCTGTATGTTGGAGGAAGATAATGATGTGTGAGGAAGGTCAAGTAATTCTCAAAACAACTCTTTTTTGATTTAATTTGGTAAAGTATGAAAAGTACTGTTTGTGGGTTGAGATAGAGAGAGAGAGATAGAGATCATGATGAATATTTGGCTCCTATTTCCTCCCCTGGGACATGTTAGTATTATGCCACTTCTCCAATGATTCATTATTCTCTTCAATTCTTTCCCCTTGGTAAAATTTTCTGTAAGTTTCAAGGGTAACCATTCCACCTCCTTCATTCTGGACAAAGTCTAGCATTGCTTCCACATTCCTCATGCCTACAAAGATTATTTCACCATGTGTCTTTTCCTCCATAGTGTCCATCCTTAGAATCCGTGTCCTCTTAGCAGTATTTCTCTTCCGCTCCCAAACCTGTTAAATCATCTTGCTCTGTCAATTCTGCTTCACTCTTGCCTCTCACTTGCGTTGATCACTACTACTTTTCAACTGTTACCTCCAGAGTTAAAATTTGTGTACAGCCCCTCAGTCAAGAGAGGTTTGAGCTCTAATTATGTAACAGGCTCAATTCTAGGCACTTGGGATATATTTGTAAACCAAGCAGGCAAAATCACATGGCACTTACTCTCTGGAAGGGGAAATGGACAAAAAACAAGTATCCTGTATGTGAGAGGATGATAAATGGTTTTCAGAAATAAGAGAATAGATTGAAGCGGCATCTATTTGGCCTGTCATAGGGGTAGATGACAGTTTCTTCAATAGCAGTTGGCATAGGTCTTGATAGAAGGTGACAGGACACAATGACTTTAAGATGGTGAAGGAATTAGCCGTGCCAGTATATGGGGCAAGCCCGTATATTTGGATCTGCTAGGATATACAACTAATTGGTTAGATTACTTTATTGATTGATTCAGAGATTCTGAAAGAAAAGACTGAAGAGCTGTTATTCTAGGGTAGGAAAGGCCTCTTTCTTAGACTTAAATAAGCCTACTGATTGCTTGAAACTTTTTAATCAATTGAAAATATTATTTTTAACCAAAGTAGATGTTTCCAAAATAGCATTATTAAAAAAGAAGGCATAAGCTCATTCATTATTGATCAGTTAGCAGAAGTTCCCTATTGATCACTTATCTTTTTAGTCTTAACTTATCCCCACTTCTAACTTAAATTTGTGTTATCTTTCTCATGACAGCTTTACCAATTCTACAAATAGTGTGATGAACTTGTTCACCTTGCCTCAGAAGGCCTCCTTTGAAAGCACATTCATGACAGAAAAGAATTCTAGATGGTGGTAAGAGTTGGACTAATGGGACACAACTATAAAATAGGTGCAGCAGTGAAATTGTTAAAATAGAAGCAAAGTGAAGTTGAGTTAACAATGGTTAGTTATAGACAAAGAAATAGAGGGCTACTCAGAAGACTGAGGAAACTCCTGCCTTTGGAGAAATGTTGCAGAAGTCACCGCAGATTAATAGTTGCCTGAGTCATGCTGTGCAGGGCCACCCAGGACAGGTCACAGTGAAGACTTCTGACAAAACATGGTCCCGTGAAAAAGAAAATAGCAACCCATTCCAGTATTCTTGTCTGGAGAACCCCATGGACAGTATGAAGAGCCATTGATTGGAAAAGACTGTGATGCTGGGAAAAGTTGAAAGCAAAAGAAGAACAGGGAAGCAGAGGTTGAGATGGTTAGACAGTACCACTGACTCAGTGGACAGGAATTTGAGCGAACTCTGGGAGACAGTGGAGGACAGGGGAGCCTGGCAGCCTGGCGTGCTACAGTCCAGGGGGGTCACAAAATGTCAAACACAGCTTAATGATGGAACAACCACAGCAGATTCTTAGAGAGTAGGACACTGAGTTATCATGAAAGCACTTCCATTGCTCTTTTTTGGCCCAAAGCTCTTCCTATGGACCCTCTTTCTCCCTCAAGACACCTGGGAACTCAGGGTCAACAACTCATGTTAGTTGCATCTTCTCTCCACTGTAGGGTTCCATTACCTTTGGTCACCAGGGTTAGTAACCCACATAGCATGAAGGTCAGCATCAGGAGATTCATGGCTTCTGGGAGAGAGGAAGGCCTGTGTCCTGAGGAGTGCAGAACACTTTGCACAGCTAGGACTCTGAGTGGTCACCTTTACTGGCCTATCATGGGTGATGAACCAGAGAGGGGGAGAATGCCATGCCACCCAGAGCACAAGATGATTAACTTGCACCATTGAGGATGCATGACAAAGTAATGCTTTGTTCTAGAAACTGTAAGAGGAAACTGAGGCCTTATGACATGAATCATAATCCTGGGGATGTGGAAGTGCTGATGGGAAGAAATAATTCCCCCCAAAGTCCTCCTTAACCCTGGATGGGGCCTATTACTTCTCTTCTCTCTGTATGCAATACTGTGTATATACCCAAAGTAGCAGAATGCTATATCAAGATCCAACTTGTTTCTAACCAACATCTTATGACAGCTCATGACATCCAGTAGATTATTGTCCTTTCCATCCAAGTGATCTCTCCCATCCTATTGTATTAAATTTTAAGTTGTGAAGTTTAGTTTGAATGGATTTTTTAAAAACTATGGATATCCAGTTTTTGCAGTAACCATTTGTTGAAGTACTATCCTTGCTTCGAGTAGGAAATGGCAACCGAATCTCATATTCCATGGATAGTGGAGCCTGGCAGGTTACAGTCCATTGGGTGGCAGAGAGTTTGACACAATGGAGGGACTGAGCACATCCTTCCTCCATTGAATTGCTTGGGCAGGTTTGTCAAAATTTAGTTGGCCATAGAACAGAATCTGTTCTGTTGCATGGATTATGTACTTCTTCCTCTGCCAATACGACACATTCTTGACTACTGTTGCTGTATAATATGTCTTGAGATAGTATAGTGATTCCTTCTGTTTTATTCTGCTCTCTAAAAATTGTTGTAGCTACCCCCATTCCTCTACCTTTCAATAACAGTTTTAGAAGAGTCTTGTGGCTATCTACAAAAGATCTTACTGGGATTATGATAGCAACTGAATTACAGGTTTGTTTTAGCTTGGGGAGAAGTGACTTGCCTACCATGTTGAGTCTTTCAATCGATGGGCATGCGTGTTCATACCACTTCATTTAAGTCTTTTTTAAAAATATATCTTTCATCAGCATCGTGTTGTTTTAAGTATAAGCCCTAATTTTTTTCAAGGTCCACTTAATTATTGTAATATACAAGTGATTTTTTTTTTTAGCAGTGGGATTTTTTTTTTTTTTTTGCAGGAGAAAATAGGACAAAGGAAAGGATCAATGAGGGTGGGAGGGAAATGGGAAGAAAGATGGGGATTGATGGTGGGGAGGAGTATATGTAATTTCTTAACCAATGGCTTTCTGTTTTTAATCACAAAGAACACTTAAAAAAAAATCATGTTGAATTCATCCTATATTAGGAGGTTTGATCTGGAAATGAAAAGTTCAGGAAACAAAAAGTCCAGTTTGGGTGTCCTCATTTTAGGCACATCTTGGTATTTTGTATTGGTAGGTCTATCTTTACCACAATATATTATTTAGGACAGGATGACATTTGTCACTTCTTCCTCCCTATTACCCAAAATGGTACAAGACCCATAAAATAATCAATAAACCTTTACAGAGTGAACAAATAAGTCTATTTTTTTTTTAACTCTCCTGAGTGAACTGAATTTTTTGAGGCTCATAAGTGAATATGTTTTCCTCTTTACTTTGTCTATTACAGCCAGATTATATGAGTGGGGTATTAAAGTCTCCCACTATTATTGTATTGTTGCATATTTCTTCTATCATAATAATTAATGTTTGTCTTAGCTATATCAGTGCTCCAATGTTGGGTGCATATATATTTATAATTCTTATAACTTCTTTTTGGATTGTTCCTTTAAGTCGTTATGTATAACCTTGATTGTCTCCTTTTCAGGATCTTTAAAGTCAATTTTACCTGATATGAGTATTGCTACTCCTGTTTTCTTTTGGTCCATATTTGCATAGAAAATCTTTTTCCAGCCCTTCATTTTCAGTCAGTATATATCCCCTATTTTAAGGTGGTTCTCTTGTAGACAATATATATAGGGGTCTAGTTTTTGTATCCATTTGACCCATTTTAGTCTTTTGGTTGTCTCTTGTAGACAAGGTATGTAGGGGTCTTGTTTTTGTATCGATTCGGCCAGTCTTTGTCTGTTGATTAGGGCATTCAGCCCATTAACATTTAAAGCAATTACTGATAAATAGGATTTACTTTATTGTTTGGGTTCAAATTTATACACCCTTTTAGTGATTCCTATCTAGAGAATGTCCTTTAGTTTTTGTTGGAGAAATGGTTTAGTGGTGCTAAATTCTCTCAACTTTTGCTTATCTGTGAAGCTTTTGATTTCTCCTTCATATTTGAATGAGATCCTTGCTGGATACAATAATCTAGGCTGTAAGTTATTTTCTTTCATCACTTTAATTATGTCTTGCCATTCCCTCCTGGCTTGGAGAATTTCTATTGAAAGATCAGCTGTTAGCCTTATGGGAATTCCCTTGTGAGTTATTTGATGTTTTTCCCTTGCTGCTTTTAATATTTGTTCTTTATATTTAATCTTTGTTAATTTGATTAATATGTGTCTTGGGGTGTTTCGCCTTGGGTTTATCCTGTTAGGGACTCTCTGGATTTCTTGAACTTGAGTGGTTATTTCCTACTCCATTTTAGGGAAGTTTTCAACTATTATCTCCTCAAGTATTTCCTCATGGTCTTTCTTTTTATCTTCTTCTGGAACTCCTATGATTCGAATGTTGTAGCGTTTAATGTTATCCTGGAGGTCTCTGAGATTGTCCTCATTTCTTTTGATGCGTTTTTCTTTTTTCTCCTCTGATTCATTTACTTCTAGGATTCTATCTTATAATTCACTAATCCTATCTTCTGCCTCTGTTATTCTGCTATTTGTTGCCTCCAGGGTGTTTTGGATCGCATTTATTGCATTATTCATTATGTGTTGACTCTTTTTTATTTCTTCTAGGTCTTTGTTAAACCTTTCTTGCATCTTCTCAATCCTTGTCTCCAGACTCTTTAACTGTGATTCCATTTTGATTTCGAGATTTTGGATTAATTTCACTATCATTATTCTGATTTCTTTATCAGGTAGATTCCCTATCTCTTCCTCTTTGGTTTGGTTTGGTGGGCATCTATCCTGTTCCTTTAGCTGCTGGGTATTCTTTTGTCTCTTCATTTTGTTAAAATTGCCAAGTTTAGAGTGTCCTTACTATATTCTGGTAGTTTGTTGAATTCTCTTTATTGAGGCGGTTTACTGGTCTTTTCAATATCTGATCTCTGCCCTGTTACACAGGGGGCGGAGATGAACACCCAAATCTAAGCTGGCCAGGTTCAGGCACTCAGATAATCCTCAGAAGCACAGACTTGGTTGAGTCTGCGTTTTATGCCCTTCCCAGATCCGAGTAGCGCAGGTGATGAAATGTTCAGCAAGCGCAGGTGCTGCGACTTATCGCCTCTCCGCCGCTCAGTTTTCTGGGTATACAAACAGCACACTTTCTCAGGCAGATGTTGACCATCCAGAGCCCCAAGAAGCGTGAGTCAGCACAGAAACCTACTCACAGTTCCGTTAGACAGTGTCTCTCTAGGGCTATAATTGCCCGCCTCTGGCCCTGGCTGCCTGTCACCGGAGTGGGACGGCCTGCAGCGGGCCATCTCTGTGCAGTCCTTTGTTCCGTACGTAGTCCTGGTGGTGTCTTAAGTTAGGGCTGGCTTTTGATGTAGTAGATAACCGACAGTCTGGTTATTTCGCTCAGATAGCGGTCGAGACGCCAGGCCAAATCCTTTCTCAAAGCGATGCAGGCCTTGCCGCTCCTCCTAGCCCAGCCCCCATTTGCTAATAGCAAATGCTGGTGTCCGCTCCGCTTCTCCACAAAAGGAGTTACTGCAGGGCTCGTTTTCTCCTTTTGAAGACAATGAATTGTCTTTCTAAGTGCCTGATGTCCTCTGCCGGCATTCAGAAGTTGTTTTGTAGAATTTATTCAGCATTCAAATGTTCTTTTAATGGATTTGTGGAGGAAAAATTATTCTCCCCGTCCTACTCGTCTGCCATCTTAGCTCCTCCACAGTGATTTTTATGATTTTATATTCTTGCTTTCAATTCTTGCTTTCTATGACCACAAAAATCTTGTTCAGATTTTGATAGATATTTCGTTAAGCCTATAGATCAACATTATGTCTTCCAGTCCATGACCACAGTATGATTTGTTGCATATTTGGGTCTTCTTTGATTCTTCCTTGGCAAAACTCTGTTAGTCTTTGCCCTGCTTCATTCCGTGTTCCAAGGCCAAATTTGCCTGTTACTCCAGGTGTTTCTTGACTTCCTACTTTTGCATTCCAGTCCCCTATAATGAAAAGGACATCCTTTTTGGGTGTTAGTTCTAAAAGGTCTTGTAGATCTTCATAGAACCGTTCAACTTCAGCTTCTTCGGCATTACTGGTTGGGGCATAGATTTGGATTACTGTGACATTGAATGGTTTGCCTTGGAAACGAACAGAGATCATTCTGTCATTTTTGAGATTGCATCCAAGTACTGTATTTCAGACTCTTTTGTTGACCATGATGGCCACTCCATTTCTTCTGAGGGATTCCTGCCCACAGTAGTAGATATAATGGTCATCTGAGTTAAATTCACCCATTCCAGTCCATTTTAGTTCGCTAATTCCTAGAATGTCAACATTCACTCTTGCCATCTCTTGTTTGACCACTTCCAATTTGCCTTGATTCATGGACCTGACATTCCAGGTTCCTATGCAGTATTGCTCTTTACAGCATCGGACTTTGCTTCTATCACCAGACACATCCACAGCTGGGTATTCTTTTTGTTTTGGCTCCGTCCCTTCATTCTTTCTGGAGCTATTTCTCCACTGATCTCCAGTAGCATATTGGGCCTCTACTGACCTGGGGAGTTTCTCTTTCAGTATCCTATCATTTTGTCTTTTCATACTGTTCATGGGGTTCTCAAGGCAAGAATACTGAAGTGGTTTGCCATTCCCTTCTCCAGCGGACCACACCCTGTCATCTCTCTCCACCATGACCCGCCCATCCCAGGTTGCCCCTCGGGTATGGCTTAATTTCATTGAGTTAGACAAGGGTGTGGTCCTTGTGTGATTAGATTGACTAGTTTTCTGTGAGAATGGTTTTAGTGTATTTGCCCTCTGATGCCCTCTTACAAAACCTACTGGGTTTCTCTTACCTTGGGCGTGGGGTATCTCGTCCCGGCTGTTCCTGGCCAGCTAAGCACAGCCATCGCACCTTACCTTGGACGAGGGGGTCTCTCCTCACCGCCGCCCTTCCTGACCTCGGTCGTGGGGTAGCTCCTCTCGGCCACGCTCTTAGTGCGCGACGCAGCCGGCGGGGGCGCTCTTAGTGCGCGACGCAGCCGGCGGGGGCGCTCTTAGTGCGCGACGCAGGCCGGCGGGGGCGCTCTTAAATGGCGCGCCGGTCGCGGGAAGGCGAGGGCGCTCTTAAATGGCGCGCCGGTCGCGGGAAGGCGAGGGCGCTCTTAAATGGCGCGCCGGTCGCGGGAAGGCGAGGGCGCTCTTAAATGGCGCGCCGGTCGCGGGGAAGGCGAGGGCGCTCTTAAATGGCCCGCCGGTCGCGGGAAGGCGAGGGCGCTCTTAAATGGCGCGCCGGTCGCGGGAAGGCGAGGGCGCTCTTAAATACCCTCTTCCAACAACAAACAGCAAATACCCTCTTCCAAGAACACAAGAGAAGACTCTATACATGGACATCACCAGATGGTCAACACCGAAATCAGATCGATTATATTCTTTGCAGCCAAAGATGGAGAAGCTCTATACAATCAGCAAAAACAAGACCAGGAGCTGACTGTGGCTCAGACCATGAACTCCTTATTGCCAAATTCAGACTGAAATTGAAGAAAGTAGGGAAAACCACTAAACCATTCAGGTATGACCTAAATCAAATCCCTTATGATTATACAGTGGAAGTGAGAAATAGATTTAAGGGCCTAGATCTGATAGATAGAGTGCCTGATGAACTATGGAATGAGGTTCGTGACATTGTACAGGAGACAGGGATCAAGACGATCCCCATGGAAAAGAAATGCAAAAAAGCAAAATGGCTGTCTGGGGAGGCCTTAAAAATAGCTGTGAAAAGAAGAGAAGCGAAAAGCAAAGGAGAAAAGGAAAGATATAAACATCTAAATGCAGAGTTCCAAAGAATAGCAAGAAGAGATAAGAAAGCCTTCTTCAGTGATCAATGCAAAGAAATAGAGGAAAACAACAGAATGGGAAAGACTAGGGATCTCTTCAAGAAAATCAGAGATACCAAAGGAACATTTCATGCAAAGATGGGCACGATAAAGGACAGAGATGGTGTGGACCTAACAGAAGCAGAAGATATTAAGAAGCGGTGGCAGGAATACACAGAAGAACTGTACAAAAAAGAGTTTCAAGACCCAGATAATCATGATGATGTGATCACTGACCTAGAGCCAGACATCTTGGAATGTGAAGTCAAATGGGCCTTAGAAAGCATCACTACGAACAAAGCTAGTGGAGGTGATGGAATTCCAGTGGAGCTATTCCAAGTCCTGAAAGATGATGCTGTGAAAGTGCTGCACTCAATATGCCAGCAAATTTGGAAAACTCAGCAGTGGCCACAAGATTGGAAAAGGTCAGTTTTCATCCCAATCCCAAAGAAAGGCAATGCCAAAGAATGCTCAAACTACCGAACAATTGCACTCATCTCACACGCTAGTAAAGTAATGCTCAAAATTCTCCAAGCCAGGCTTCAGCAATATGTGAACCGTGAACTTCCTGATGTTCAAGCTGGTTTTAGAAAAGGCAGAGGAACCAGAGATCAAATTGCCAACATCCGCTAGATCATGGAAAAAGCAAGAGAGTTCCAGAAAAACATCTATTTCTGCTTGATTGACTATGCCAAAGCCTTTGACTGTGTAGATCACAATAAACTATGGAAAATTCTGAAAGAGATGGGAATACCAGACCACCTGATCTGCCTCTTAAGAAATCTGTATGCAGGTCAGGAAGCAACAGTTAGAACTGGTCATGGAACAACAGACTGGTTCCAAATAGGAAAAGGAGTATGTCAAGGCTGCATATTGTCACCATGTTTATTTAACTTATATGCAGAGTACAGCATGAGAAATGCTGGACTGGAAGAAACACAAGTTGGAATCAAGATTGCTGGGAGAAATATCAATAACCTCAGATATGCAGATGACACGACTCTTATGGCAGAAAGTGAAGAGGAACTAAAAAGCCTCTTGATGAAAGTGAAAGTGGAGAGTGAAAGGGTTGGCTTAAAGCTCAACATTCAGAAAACGAAGATCATGGCATCTGGTCCCATCACTTCATGGGAAATAGATGGGGAAACAGTGGAAACAGTGTCAGACTTTGTTTTTCTGGGCTCCAAAATCACTGCAGATGGTGACTGCAGCCATGAAATTAAAAGACGCTTCCTCCTTGGAAGGAAAGTTATGACCAACCTAGATAGCATATTCAAAAGCAGAGACATTACTTTACCAACAAAGGTTCGCCTAGTCAAGGCTATGGTCTTTCCTGTGGTCATGTATGGATGTGAGAGCTGGACTGTGAAGAAGGCTGAGCGCCGAAGAATTGATGCTTTTGAACTGTGGTGTTGGAGAAGACTCTTGAGAGTCCCTTGGACTGCAAGGAGATCCAACCAGTCCATTCTGAAGGAGATCAATCCTGGAATTTCTTTAGAAGGAATGATGCTAAAGCTGAAACTCCAGTATTTTGGCCACCTCATGCGAAGAGTTGACTCATTGGAGAAGACTCTGATGCTGGGAGGGATTGAGGGCAGGAGGAGAAGAGGACGACAGAGGATGAGATGGCTGGATGGCATGACTGACTTGATGGGTGTGAGTATGGGTGACCTCTGGGAGCTGGTGATGGACAGGGAGGCCTGGCGTGGTGCGGTTCATGGGGTCGCAAAGAGTCGGACACGACTGAGCGACTGATCTGATCTTGATTCTTCCACCAGAATTTTTGTGATTTTCGGCATATGGATACTAAGCATGTGTTGTTAAGTGTATGCCTAAGGATTTCATTTCCTCTGGGAGTGGCTAGAGTTACTATTGTTGTAAAATTTCCATTTCCACATGTTTGTTGACACTATATAGAAGTGTGGTTTGCTTCTATGCCTTAGTCTTTTATTCTGCAACTCATCTGAACTCGGAGAAGGCATTGGCACCCCACTCCAGTACTCTTGCCTGGAAGATCCCATGGATGGAGGAGCCTGGTGAGCTACAGTCCATGGGACTGCTAGGAGTCGGACACGACTGGGCAACTTCACTGTCACTTTTCACTTTCATGCATTGGAGAAGGAAATGGCAACCCACTCCAGTGTTCTTGCCTGGAGAATCCCAGGGACAGGCGAGCCTGGTGGGCTGCCATCTATGGGGTCGCACAGAGTCGGACACGACTGAAGCGACTTAGCAGCACCAGCATCTGAACTTGTTTGTCAATTTTTGTGGGCTTACTGATGAAAATTAAGTTATCAATCAAGTTAAGAAGAAAACATAATTTTATTCAAGCTAAACTGAGGATTATAACCTGGGAGATACACTCCACTCTCAGCAGCTCTGAAAACTGTTCCATCTGCTAGAAGTCAAGGACACAGTCATATCAAGTTGTAAGACAAAGGATCATACATCAAAATGAAACATTGACATTTTGCATATAAGTCTCCAAAGATACATGTAGATAGCAAGCAGTGAGTTGCTCCAATCCCTTACAGAGTTGGGAAAGAATGTTAATCAAATAAGTAACATTCATAACATTAGAAGAAAGAAGAGAAACTGTTCTTTATAGTTGGGCAGGCATTTCCCTGTTTGAGGTCTGGTTAATGTATAATGCACATTGCCCACTAAAGTGGGAGAGAGGAGGCCCAAACAAACAGAGAGAGAAAGACCTTGAAGTTTAAATTTTCTTATCTTGCCTTAGATATAAATTTTATTTCATCAAGTGGGTTGGGGGAAGGATTTGTGGGTGTGTGTGTAGATAATCATGTCATCTGCAAACAGAGACAGCTCTTTCTTTTTCATTCTGTATGCCTTTTATTACTTGCTTTCTTGTAACAACTACAACTTCCATTAGTCTTAAGGTGAAAGCATTCAGTCTTAGACCACTAAAGATGAGGGATTTGTTCTGTAGATGCTCTTTATCAAATTGAGATAATTCCCTTTTCTTCCTAACTTGCTGAGAATTTGTACCATGATTTGGTGGATTTTGTAAATTGCCTTTTCTACAACAATTGGTATCCACCTATTATTTTAATTATTTGCCTGTTGAAAAAGTGGGTTACAATGACTTATTTTGGAATATTAAACCAGTCTTGCATACTTGAAATAAATTCTTCCTGGTCCTGGTGTATAATTCTTTCTGTACTTTGCTGGATTTTATTTGCTAACATTTTGCTGAGGTGTTTGCACATAAGTTCATGTGAGCTATCAGTCTGTAGTTTTCCTTTCTCCTAATGACTTTCTCTGGTTTTAGCATTAAGAGAAATGCTGACATCACAAAATGAGAACTGGTTAATTTCTTCTAAGTTGTAAAATTTATGAGTGAAAAGTTTCTTATAGTATTCCCTCTCAATCTTATTTAATAACTATAAGATTGTAATGTTATCCTTTGCTTCAGTGTTATTGTTGATTTGAAAATTATTTCTTTTTATCTTTATCAACTTTGAAATTAGATTTAGCAATTTTATAGTTTTTGGACAAGAACCTTTATGGTTTTTTCCTGCTCTTATCTTTATTCTGTTCTTTCTTTTGCTTTACTTTTGGTTTGTTTTACTCTTTTTTTTACTAGTTTGAAGTAGGATCTTGGATGATTTAGATCTTACCTCTTTTATTGCTTTAGATGCAGCCCACATACCATGATAGATTGTGCTTTACTTTTCATTCATTCACTTCAGATATATTTGGGCTTCCCTTGTGGCTCAGCTGGTTAAGAATCCACCTGCAATGAAGGAGACCTGGGTTCGATCTCTGGGTTGGGAAGATCCCTGGAGAAGGAAAAGGCTACCCACTCCAGTACTCTGGCCTGGAGAATTTCATAGACTGTATAGTCCATGGGGTCTCAAAGAGTCGAACACGACTGACTTTCACTGTGTGTGTGTGTGTGTGTGTGTGTGTGTGTGTGTGTGTGTGTATTGCTGGCATCACAAGGGCTCAGATCTGCCAGGTTATTGTCATGGTCTGGGTGCGATTTGGTAAAGAATTTCCAAACGTGAGACAGAATGGGAGGGAAATATGAGACAAAATGGGAGGGAAATAAAGTTTATTAGAGTGGGAGACACTGTTAGAACAGTGGGCCAGCTCAAGGGAGAACTGATGTTGAATAGGGGTCTTTAGTCCACTTTTATACCCAGGGTACAAGCAGTGGGATCAGGGTCTTGCGGGTCATTTGCTGATTGGATGAGCCATGTACACTGGGTGGGGGAAGAATAGGGCATAAATACCTTCTCCCTATGGAGTAGGAGGGGAGACAGGTTATATAGCTCAGGAGGACCTGAAATCCGTTAATAGTTACAACATGGGGGAGGGAAGGATGATAAGGGTCTGGTTTCTCCATTCCTGTATTCCAAGACCATCTTTGGTTTTATCTGCTCTTTTGCCCTTGGGTCACCATAGTTATTATTTGTTTTCTTTCTTCCTTTTATTTTTTATTTCCCTGTTTTTCTTTTCTTGCTTATTTGCTAGTTAATTGAACTTTTTAAAGATCTTGATATATTGTACAGTGCTTTTAGTATTTCATTTTGTATAGCTGTCTTAGTGTTTGCTTTAGGTATTTGAAGGAACATATGTAACTTACCATCACCTACTGACACAGACATTTTGCCACTTCATGTGAACTGTAAAAATTTTACTTCTATTTAGGTCTCTATTATCCCTCTGCCTTTAAAATACTATTGTTTTAAATACTTCCTCTACACACATTGAACACTATATTTGATGGTATTATGATTTTTAAGAATAAAATTGATAGTTTATGGTGAATGATGTCAGATTCAGATTCATGATCTCTGAAGATTTAGCTTTGGGATAAGAGACCAGGCTTGACCACTCAGGGCTCTTGTGTGGCAGAAGTTTTATTGCAGTGAAAAGGAACAGAGAAATCTTCTGACACACACATCAGAAAGGGGTAGAGAGTATCCCACTTGCTAGTCTTAGCAAGGAAGCCATATACTTTTTTAATTAGTTACTACAATAAAACCAAAGACCCATGGACACCAGCATGCCAGGCCTCCCTGTCCATCACCAACTCCTGGAGTTTACTCAAATTCATGTCCATTGAGTTGGTGATGCCATCCAACCATCTCCTCCTCTGTCATCCCCTACTGCTCTCACCTTCAATCTTTCCCAGCATCAGGGTCTTTTCAAATGAGTCAGCTCTTCACATGAGGTGACCAAAGTATTGGAGTTTCAACCTCAGCATCAGTCCTTTCAATGAACATTCAGGACTGATTTCCTTTAGGATAGACTGGTTGGATCTCCTTGTAGTGCAAGGGACTCTCAAGAGTTCAAAAGCATAAATTCTTTGGTGCTCAGCTTTCTTTACAGTCCAACTCTCACATCCATACATGACCACTGGAAAAACCATAGCCTTGACTAGATGGACCTATGTTGGCAAAGTAATGTCTCTGCTTTTTAATACGCTGTCTAGGTTGGTCATAGCTTTTCTTCCAAGAAGCAAGTGTCTTTGAATTTCATGGCTGCAGTCACCATCTGCAGTGATTTTGGAGCCCCTCAAAATAAAGTCTGTCACTGTTTCCACTGTTTCCCCATCTATTTTCCATGAAGTGATGGGACTGGATGCAATGATCTTAGTTTTCTGAATGTTGAATTTTAAGCCAAATTTTTCACTCTCCTCTTTCAATTTCATCAAGAGTCTCTTTAGTTCTTCTTTGTTTTCTGCCATCAGGGTGGTGCCATCTGCATATCTGAGATTATTGATATTTCTCCTGGCAATCTTCATTCTAGCTTGTGCTTCATCCAGTCCAGCATTTCTCATGATGTACTCTGCATATAAGTTAAATAGGTAGGGTGACAGTATACAGCCTTGATGTACTACTCTCCAGATTTAGAAGCAGTCTGTTGTTCCATGTCCAGTTCTAACTGTTGCTTCTTGACCTGCACACAGATTTCTCAGGTGGCACGTAAGGTGGTCTGGTATTCCCATCTCTTTAAGAATTTTCCAAAGTTTGTTGTGATCCACACTATCAAAGGCATTGGCACAGTTAATAAAGCAGAAGTAGATGTTTTTCTGGAACTCTCTTGCTTTTTTGATGAGCCAACGGATGTTGGCAATTTGATCTCTGGGTCCTATGCCTTTTCTAAAACCAGCTTGAACATCTGGAAGTTCACTGTTTACGTACTGTTGAAGCCTGGCTTGGTGAATTTTGAGCATTACTTTACTAGATTTCGAACTGTGGTGTTGGAGAAGACTCTTGAGAGTCCCTTGGACTGCAAGGAGATCCAACCAGTCCAACCTAAAGGAGACCAGTCCTGCGTGTTCACTGGAAGGACTGATGCTTAGTTTGAAACTCCAATACTTTGGCCACTTCATGAGAAGAGTTAACTCATTGGAAAAGACCCTGATACTGGGAGGGATTGGGGGCGGGAGGAGAAGGGGACGACAGAGGATGAGATGGCATCACTGAATGGCATCACTGACTCTATGCACATGAGTTTGAGTGAACTCTGGGAGTTGGTGATGGACAGGGATCCCTGGCATGCTGTGATTCATGGTGTCGCAAAGAGCTGGACATGACTGAGTGACTGAACTGAACTGAACTGAACTTACTAGCATGTGAGATGAGTGCAACTGTGCGGTAGTTTGAACATTCTTTGGCATTGCCTTTCTTTGCGATTGGAATGAAAACTGACCTTTTCCAGTCCTATGGCCACTGCTGAGTTTTCCAAATTTGTTGGCATATTGAGTGCAGCACTTTCACAGCATCATCCTATAGGATTTGAAATAGCTGAACTGGAATTCCATCACCTCCACTAACTTTGTTTGTAGCGATGGTTCCTAAGGCCCACTTGACTTCACATTCCAGAATGTCTGGCTCTAGGTGAGTGATCACACCATCGTGATTATCTGGGTCATGAAGATCTTTTTTATGTAGTTCTTCTGTTTATTCTTGCCACCTCTTTTTAATATCTTCTGCTTCTGTTAAATCCATACCATTTCTGTCCTTTATCGAGCCCATCTTTGCATGAAATGTTCCCTTGGTATCTCTGATTTTCTTGAAGAGATCTCTAGTCTTTCCCATTCTGTTGTTTCCCTCTATTTCTTTGCACTGATCACTGAGGAAGGCTTTCTTATCTCTCCTTGCTATTCTTTGGAACTCTGCATTCAAATGGGTATATCTTTTCTTTTCTCCTTTGCTTTTGGCTTCTCTTCTTTTCACAGCTATTTGTAAGACCTCCTCAGACAGTCATTTTGCCTTTTTGCATTTCTTTTTCTTGGGGATGATCTTGATTCCTGCCTCCTGTACAATGTCACGAACGTCTGTCCATAGTTCTTCAGGTACTCTGTCTATCAAATCTAATCCCTTGAATCTATTTCTCACTTCCACTGTATAATTGTAAGGGATTTGATTTAGGTCATACCTGAATGGTCTAGTGGTTTTCCCTACTTTCTTGAATTTAAGTCTGAATTTGGCAATAAGGAGTTCATGATCTGAGTCACAGCTCACAGTCTTGTTTTTGTTGACTGTGTAGAGCTTCTCCATCTTTGGCTGCAAAGAATATAATCAATCTGATTTCGGTATTGACCATCCAGTGATGTCCATGTGTAGAGTCTTCTCTTGTGTTCTTGGAAGGGGTGTTTGCTATGACCAGTGCGTTCTCTTGGCAAAATTCTATTAGCCTTTGCCCTGCTTCATTCTGCACTCCAAGGCCAAATTTGCCTGTTATCCCAGGCATCTCTTGACTTCATACTTTTGCATTTCAGTCCCCTATAATGAAGAAGACATCTCTTTTGGGTGTTAGTTCTAGAAGGTCTTGTAGGTCTTTATAGAACCATTCAAATTCAGCTTCTTCAGCATTACTGGTGGGGGCATAGACTTGAATTAGTATGATATTGAATGGTTTGCCTTGGAAACCAATAGAGATCATTCTGTCATTTTTGAGATTGCATCCAAGTACTGCATTTCAGACTCCTGTTGACCATGATGGCTACTCCATTTCTTCTAAGGGATTCTTGCCCACAGTAGCAGATATAATGGTCATCTGAGTTAAATCCACCCATTCTAGTCCATTTTAGTTCACTGATTCCTAAAATGTCTACATTCACTCTTGCCATCTCCTGTTTGACCACTTTCAATTTGCCTTGATTAATGGACCTAACATTCCAGGTTCCTATGCAATATTGCTCTTTACAGCATCAGGCTTTGCTTCCTTCACCAGTCATGTCCACAACTGGGTGTTGTTTTTGCTTTGGCTCTGTCTCTTTATTCTTTCTGGAGTTATTTCTCCACTGATCTCCAGTAGCATACTGGGCAGCTATTGACCTGGGGAGTTCATTTTTCAGTGTTCTATCTTTTTGCTTTTTCATTCTGTTCATGAGGTTCTCAAGGCAAGAATACTGGAAGTGGTTTGCCATTCCCTTCTCCAGTGGACCACATTTTTTCAGAACTCTCCACCATGACCCTTCCACCTTGGGTGACTCTACACAGCACAGGTCATAGTTTCATTGTTAGACAAGGCTGTGGTCCATGTGATCAGATTGGTTAGTTTTCTGTGATGCTGTGAAAGTGCTGCACTCAATATGCCAGCAAATTTGGAAAACTCAGCAGTGGCCATAGGACTGGAAAAGGTCAGTTTTCATTCAAATCCCAAAGAAAGGCAATGCCAAAGAATGCTCAAACTACCGCACAATTGCACTCATCTCACATGCTAGTAGAGTAATGCTCAAAATTCTCCAAGCCAGGCTTCAGCAATATGTGAACCGTGAACTTCCTGATGTTCAAGCTGGTTTTAGAAAAGGCAGAGGAACCAGAGATCAAATTGCCAACATCCGCTAGATCATGGAAAAAGCAAGAGAGTTCCAGAAAAACATCTATTTCTGCTTGATTGACTATGCCAAAGCCTTTGACTGTGTGGATCACAATAAACTGTGGAAAATTCTGAAAGAGATGGGAATACCAGAGCACCTGACCTGCCTCTTGAGAAATCTGTATGAAGGTCAGGAAGCAACAGTTAGAACTGGTCATGGAACAACAGACTGGTTCCAAATAGGAAAAGGAGTACAAGTCAAGGTTGTATATTGTCACCCTGTTTATTTAACTTATATGCAGAGTACATCATGAGAAACGCTGGACTGGAAGAAACACAAGCTGGAATCAAGATTGCCGGGAGAAATATCAATAACCTCAGATATGCAGATGACACCACCCTTATGGCAGACAGTGAGGAGGGACTCAAAAGCCTCTTGATGAAAGTGAAAGTGGAGAGTGAAAAACTTGGCTTAAAGCTCAACATTCAGAAAACGAAGATCATGGCATCTGGTCCCATCACTTCATGGGAAATAGATGGGGAAACAGTGGAAACTGTCAGACTTTATTTTTCGGGGCTCCAAAATCACTGCAGATGGTGACTGCAGCCATGAAATTAAAAGACGCCTACTCCTTGGGAGGAAAGTTATGACCAACCTAGATAGCATATTCAGAAGCAGAGACATTACTTTGCCAACAAAGCTTCGTCTAGTCAAGGCTATGGTTTTTCCAGTGGTCATGTATGGATGTGAGAGTTGGACTGTGAAGAAGGCTGAGTGCCAAAGAATTGATGCTTTTGAACTGTGGTGTTGGAGAAGACTCTTGAGAGTCCCTTGGTTTGTAAGGAGATCCAAGCAGTCCATTCTGAAGGAGATCAGCCCTGGGATTTCTTTGGAAGGAATGATGCTAAAGCTGAAACTTCAGTACTTTGGCCACCTCATGCAAAGAGTTGACTCACTGGAAAAGACTCTGATGCTGGGAGGGATTGGGGGCAGGAGGAGAAGGGGACGACAGAGGATGAGATGGCTGGATGGCATCACTGACTAGATGGACATGAGTCTGAGTGAACTCCAGGAGTTGGTGATGGACAGGGAGGCCTGGCATGCTGCAGTTCATGGGGTTGCAAAGAGTTGGACACGACTGAGCAACTGAACTGAACTGCCCTCTGATAGAGAAGGATAAGAGGCTTATGGAAGCTTCCTGATGGGAGAGACTGACTGAGGGGGGAAACTGGGTCTTGTTCTGATGGGCAGGGTCATGCTCAACAAATCTTAAATCCAATTTTCTGTTTATGAGTGTACTATAATCCTTAGTACAGAGTTTAAACAGAGTTGTTTTTTTGTGTAATCATCAGTTCCAGGATTAAAGGAAAAAACATTGTATGTGACCAAGACTAAGGAATGTAGAGAGAAAAAGAAAAAAAAAAAAAGATGTTTGTCCTTTCCTCCTCCTCCTTGAGTTTCCAGACCCCATCTCCTGTTCAAGAGCCTCAGACTCCTCTCTCCTCCTTGGTGACCTTGGACTTCTTACTAACCTACCTAGAAATTGACTCTCTCAAAACATTATATAAGAAATTCATGAGAAGGATAGCATATTATAGCTACCTTAATTTTAATCATACTGATAATCTTCTTTCCTTTCTTAAGATAGATACCTATTTCTTAATCATTACCTTTCTCATTAGAGAACTTCCTTTGAAGACTGATTTGCCAACAATAAATTGTCTTTGTTTTCCTTTGTGTGAAAATATCTTTCTTTTCTCTTCATTGCTGAGCGATATTTTCATTAAATTTTGCAGAATTTGTAGTTGACTCCTCTTTTCTTTCAATATTTTTTAAATGTTGTGCTTTTTGTTTTTATTTTTGTTTTGGCCTACATGGTTTAAAAGGCAAAATCTATATCTCTTAAATGATCATACTGCCATTTGAAATTTGTAATCAAATGTAAATAATGAACATTTTGTTCCTTGTCTTCAGGTTTCAGAAGTTTAATTAGAATGTATCTTGGTGTGGATTTCTTTGGTTTTAACCCGTTTGTAGTTTATTCAGCTTCTCGAATCTGTAGGTTTATATCTTTCATCACACTGGGAGTATTTCCTGAAATACTTTTTCAGTCCAACTCTTTCTTATCCACTCCTTCTTGACTATAATGATTCAAATATTAGCTCTTTTGTTAATATGCCATTGAACAACATTCACAGAGAGGCACATTTTTTCCTGTCCTAAGTTGAAATACTTCATAGCACTCACCTGGAATATGTGTGAAAACAAAGGAAACCCAGGAAACTCAACCCTGTGTAGTTTTTTAAGTCCTGGGGAGTATCTGAGGTCCACTTTCTTCTCCCCACCTTTCAGACTATTGTGATGCTTGGTTGTTGTATTAAGTCCAAAAATGTTGGATGAGAGGAAGGAATGGGATGCTCCAGTTTAGTGGAATTGGAAGTCAATTTTATTTATTTACTTAAAAAAATTTTTATTTTATATTGAAGCATAGTTGATTATCAATGTTTTGGTAGTTTCAGGTGGATAACAAATGGACTCAGCCCTATATATACATGTATCCATTCTCCCTCAAACTCCCCTCTCATCCAGACTGCTGCATAACATTAAGCAGTATTCCCTGTGCTATACAGTAGGACCTTATTGGTTATCTATTTTAAATATAGCAGTGTGTACATGTCAATCCCAAATTCCATATCTCTTCCCCGCATTCTTCCCCTGCTGCCAACCATCAGTTCTGTGAGTCTGTTTCAGTTTCATAAATAAGTTCATCTGTATCATTTCTTTTTAGATTCTTCGTGTTAGGGATGTCATATGATATCTCTCCTCTGACTTACTTCACTCAGCATGACAATCTCTAGATCCATCCATGTTGCTGCAAATGGCATGATTTCATCCTTTGTAATGGCTGAGTAATATTTCATTATATATATGTACCACATCTTCTTTATTCCTCTGTCAGTGAACATTTAGGCTGCTTCCATGTCTTGGCTATTGTAAACAGTGCTGCAGTGGGCTGCATGTATCTTTGTGGACCATGTTTTTCTCTGGATATATGCCCAGGAGTGGGATTGCAAGGTCATATTGTAGCTCTACTTTTAGTTTTAGTTTTTTTTTTTTAAAGAACCTCTATACTGTTCTCCACTATGGCTACACTTATTCATATTCCCAACAATAGTGTAGGAGAGTCCCCTTCTCTTCACACCCCCTCTATCATTTTTTTTTTTTTTTTTTTTTTTTTATGATAGCCATTTTGAGTGGTGTGAGGTGATATCTCATTGTAGTTTTGCATTTCTCTAATAATTAGCCATGTTGAACATCTTTTCATGTGTCTTTTGGCTGTCTGTCTTCTTTGGAGAATGTTTATTTAAATTTTCTACCCATTTTTTTTTATTGTATTGTTTGTTTTGATACTGTAAAGCATCATGAGCTGTTTGTAAATTTTGGAGACTAATCCCTTATTGATCACATCATTTTCAAATATTTTCTCCCAATCTGCGGGATTTTTGTTTATTGTTTGCTTTGCTATGCAAAAGCTTTTGTGTTTAAGTAGGTTCCAGTTGTTTATTTTTGTTTTTATTTCCATTATTCTTGGAGATGGATCAAAAAAGATATTGCTGTAATTTATGTCAGAGAGTGTTCTGCCTATATTTTCCTCTAGGAGTTTTATAATGTTCAGTCTCACATTTAGATCTCTAACTCATTTTCAGCTTACCTTTGTGTATAGTGTTAGAGAATGATCTAATTTCATCTTTTTTACATGCAGCTGTCCAGTTTTCCCAAACCCATGCACCTATGGTCAACTAACCTATAACAAGAGGGAAGACTAAACAATGTTGGAAAGATAGTCTCTTCAATTTTGTTTATTTAATTTTGTTTTGCCTTTTCCTACTATACTTTTAATGGTCACCTTCAGTTGGAGAACTCAGTTTTCTACATATAACTTTAAATTTCTCTCTATCTTTGTTTCGTATTTTGTCCACTGATTCAGTCAACATTAGTGACACTTGTCACTGGTCAACAGAGTTCTTCTATTTGGCCCATCTCTAGCTGCTCCATTTGTGGATCGTGACTGGAACACACAGTTCTTCCCCTGAGCGCTGTGATAATACACAAAACTCGTGGTATGCCTGCAAGCTATCAGCTTAATTAGATCTTGATGTTCGAAGAAAGGGGTCATTACGTCGGCCCTGCAGGGTGTCCCACCTTTCTTGGAGAACTGAGTGTACTGCCTGCAATCTGCTGAGGAGTGAGTGTTCTCTGGGCATTTGTATTTACTTGCTTCTTATTACATCATATCATGTCTGAATCATAGTTCAGGTGCAGCCAAATGTCCACATAAACAACTTTTCCAAGCTTTGCTAACATACAGTGGCGGAATAGGATGTTACGATGGTCAGTGAGATTAAGCAGAATATTTTTGGTGGAGTATCTGATAAGATATTTTAAAAGGGAGAGGCCAAAGATTCAAGCTACGTGTACCCATTAACTTCTGCTGTGTCACCTCCTTGTCCATGAAACATGATCATAGGCCTGGTGGCAATGCAGCCATCTTGTAACTATGGAGCAAGGGCAAATACTAGGAATTGTGAAAAGAGGAGTACATTGCCAGGTGCCCAATGGCATTGTGAAGCTCTTACAGCCTCCTTTGCCTTTATGTCATATGAGAAGACGAAAACCCTAATCTGCATGATATCTTTTTAGCATGATTTGTTTCACAATACAGCCTATTGTATTTTCTAACTAGCAGGTCATGTGTTCGACACTGAAAGAACTGAATTACAAATTGAGGAATATAGTCCTTTCTTAACAGTATAGACATGCAGTATTCCTCCTCATTTTTCATTCTCTTTATGTCTCCAGATAGATATGAGACGCAATCAATTACATCAGGGTATCTTGACTTGAACCTGCAATGACTGGAGAAAAATTACCTGCTAACTATCAGAAGGGTGAAATCTTCAAATTTCAGTTTGAAAGACAAACACACAAAATTCCCAAAATACAAATTAGATATGGAAGTCTATCTGAGGTACATTTCTTGAGGTTGTAGTTTTAGATTTTAATACACTTATGTTTTAACTTCACAAGACCATAAACTATTTCTTTTTTTCCTCAGTACTCTACCTTCCAGTACAGGAAGAAAGTAGGTGCTCCATAAATATTTGTTAAAAGAATAAATACAGTAGTATATCCATTATCACCTATGCAAACAGCCACATGTACACACACGTGCTAAGTTGCTTCAGTTGTGTCTGACTCTTTGCGTCCCTATGAACTGTAGCCCGCCAGCCTCCTCTGCCCATGGGATTCTCCAGTCAAGAATATTAGAGTGCATTGCCATTCCCTTCTTCAGAGGATCTTCCCTATCCAGGGATCGAACCCAAGTCTCCTGCGGCTTCTGGATTGCAGGTAGATTCTTTACCACTGAGCCACTGGAGATTGAATTCAGCAATATATGAAAACAACTAAAACCATGACCAGGTTGGATTTGCTGCAGGAGGAAAGGCGGTTAAGTATTTGAAAATCATTACTATCACCCATCAAATCAACATGGAAAAGGACAAAAATCATGACCATTTCAAGAGATGCATAAATAGCACTTGAAGAAGTACCATATGCATTTATGACAAAGACTTTCAGAAAACTTAGAGTTGGAGAAAACTTTCTTGACTTCATAAAAAAGCATTTACAAAATACCTACAACTAGCTTCATGCTTGATGGTAGTAGAAGAATGAATGCCTCAAAGATCACAAAAATGCAAGGGTATTCACTCTCATTACTCTTATATAGCATATTCTGAACATTCTACCCAGCACAATAAGACAAGAGGAGGAAATAGAAGTCATGTAGACTGGAAAGTAAGGAAGAAAATTGTCTCATTTGCAGTTGATGGGATAGCCTACAGAGAAAAGATGAAAGAACTTGCAAAAATCTTACCAGAAAAAATATGTGATTTAAGCAAGGACCGGGGATACAAGATCAACATATAAAAAATGAATTGTAATGTTATACACTAACTAGTGGGCTTCAAGGTAGTTCAGTGGAAAAGAATCTGAATGCCCATGCAGGAGAAATACGAGACACAGGTTGGATCCCTGGGTCAGAAAGATCCTGTGGAGGAGGGCATGGCAATCCATTCCGGTACTTTTACCTGGAGAATCCCATGGACAGAGAAGTCTGGCAGGCTATGAGTCCATAGAGTCACAAAGAGTTGGACACGACTGAAGCAAATTAGCATGAATGCACACACGTACTAACAAGCAGGGTATGTGGACACTGAAAGCAAGGATGTAAAATCATAAAAATCACTTAGGTGTACACTGAAAAAAATTTAGGGCTTATACTTAAAACAACAAGATGCTGATGAAAGATATATTAAGAAGACTTAAATGAAGTGGCATGAGCACCCATGTCCTTTGATTGGAAGACTCAATATAGTAGACAAGTCATTTCTCTCCAAGTTAAAACACAGCTTTAACTCAGTTGTTATCATAATCTTAGGAAGATTTTTTGTAGATGTACACAAGACACTTCTAAAATTGTTATTGAAAGGCAGAGGAACTGGGGTAGCTATAACAGTTTTTAGAAAGCAAAATAAAATAGGAAGAATCACTATACTATCTCAAGACATATTATACAGCAACAGTAATCAAGAATGTGTTGTATTGGCAGAGAAAGAAGTACTTAATCCATGGAATGGGATAGAGTACCAACTACAGCCAACTAAATTTTGACAAACCTGCCAAGGCAATTCAATGGAGGAAGGATGTGCTCAGTTGCTCAGTCATGTTGGACTCTCTGCGACCCCTTGGACTGCAACCTGCCAGGCTCCTCTATCCATGGAATATAGGATTGTGTTGCCATTTCCTACTCCAGGAACAAAGATAGTACTTCAACAAATAGTTACTGCAAAAATTGGATATCCATAGTTAAAAAAAATCCATTCAAACTAAACTTCACAACTTAAAATTTAATACAATAGGATGGGAGAGATCACTTGGATGGAAAGGACAATAATCTACTGGATGTCATGAGCTGTCATAAGATGTTGGTTAGAAACAAGTTGGATCCTTGTATAGCATTCTGCTATCTTGGGTATATACACAGTATTGCATACAGAGAGAAGAGAAGTAATAGGCCCCATCCAGGGTTAAGGAGGACTTTGGGGGGAATTATTTCTTCCCATCAGCACTTCCACATCCCCAGGATTATGACTCATGTCATAAGGCCTGTTTCCTCTTACAGTTTCTGGAACAAAGCATTACTTTGTCATGCATCCTCAATGGTGCAAGTTAATCATCTTGTGCTCTGGGTGGCATGGCATTCTCCCCCTCTCTGGTTCATCACCCATGATAGGCCAGTAAAGGTGACTACTCAGAGTCCTAGCTGTGCAAAGTGTTCTGCACTCCTCAGGACACAGGCCTTCCTCTCTCCCAGAAGCCATGAATCTCCTGATGCTGACCTTCATGCTATGTGGGTTACTAACCCTGGTGACCAAAGGTAATGGAACCCTACAGTGGAGAGAAGATGCAACTAACATGAGTTGTTGACCCTGAGTTCCCAGGTGTCTTGAGGGAGAAAGAGGGTCCATAGGAAGAGCTTTGGGCCAAAAAAGAGCAATGGAAGTGCTTTCATGATAACTCAGTGTCCTACTCTCTAAGAATCTGCTGTGGTTGTTCCATCATTAAGCTGTGTTTGACATTTTGTGACCCCCTAGACTGTAGCACGCCAGGCTGCCAGGCTCCCCTGTCCTCCACTATCTCCCAGAGTTTGTTCAAATTCCTGTCCACTGAGTCAGTGGTGCTGTCTAACCATCTCAACCTCTGCTTCCCCGTTCTCCTTTTGCTTTCAACCTTCCCCAGCATCAGAGTCTTTTCCAATCAGTGGCTCTTCATACTGTCTGTCCATGGGGTTCTCCAGACAAGAATGCTGGAATGGGTCGCCATTTCCTTTTTCACGGGACCATGTTTTGTCAGAAGTCTTCACTGTGACCTGTCCTGGGTGGCCCTGCACAGCATGACTCAGGCAACTATTAATCTGGGGTGACTTCTGCAACATTTCTCCAAAGGCAGGAATTTCCTCAGTTTTCTGAGTAGCCTTCTATTTCTTTGTCTATAACTAACCATTGTTAACTCAACTTCACTTTGCTTCTATTTTAACAATTTCACTCCTGCACCTATTTTATAGTTGTGTCCCGTTAGTCCAACTCTTACCACCATCTAGAATTCTTTTTTGTCATGAAAGGGTTTTCAAGGGAGGCCCTCATTTGTTTATGTTCTGAGGCAAGGTGGACAAGTTCATCACACTGTTTGTAGTTGGCAGAGCTGTCATGAGAAGGATAACACAAATTTAAGTTAGAAGTGGGGATAAGTTAAGACAGTAAAAAGATGAGCTATCAATAGGGACCTTCTGCTAACTGATCAGTAATGAATGAGCTTACTCCTTCTTTTTAATAATGCTACTTTGGAAACATATCTACTTTGATTGGAAGTATTAAAAATAATGTTTTCAATTGATTAAAAAGTTTCAAGCAATCAATAGGCTTATATAAGTTTAAAAAAGAGGTCTTCCCTACCCTAGGTTAACAGCTTTTCAGTCTTCTCTTTCAGAATCACTGAATCACTCAATCAAGTAATCTAACAAATTAGTTGTGTATCCTGCTGCTAAATCGCTTTAGTCGTGTCCGACTCTGTGCGACCCCATAGATGGCAGCCTACTAGGCTCTGCCGTCCCTGGGATTCTCCAGGCAAGAACACTGGAGTGGATTGCCATTTCCTTCTCCAATGCATGAAAGTGAAAAGTGAAAGTGAAGTCACTCAGTCGTGTCCAACTCCTAGGGACCCCATGGACTGCAGCCCACCAGGCTCCTCTGTCCATGGGAGTTTCCAGGCAAGAATACTGGAGTGGGGTGCCAGGGCCTTTTCCGAATCCAAATATTTATATATCTCATGTTTTTAAAAACACAATATAAATTAATCATGGATTAATTAATCAAGAATCATGGATTCTTCTGCAATGTAGCACTATATTTCAGAGACTTCTTATCAGTGCATGAACCTACTTCATTATTTTTAATTTATACACCAAATATATGGCTGGAGTTGTAAACTTCCTTTCTTTTTAAAAAATGTCCTGCCATCTTTTATTTATGTTTTCCTTTATCCAATGCATACTTTTTTGGAATGATAGAATAATAACAATAGAATAGAATATTCCTATTTTTGTAGTTGGAGTATAATCACTTTACAGTGTTGTGTTATTTTCTGCTATACACTAATGTGAATCAGCTATAGATATACATATATATCCTTTCTTCTGAGCCTCCCTCACACCCGCCATCTCACCCATCACAGAGCAAAGACCTGGGCTCCCTTTGTTATACAGCAGCTGAAAACCAGTCTTTAAGTATTAGAACAATTTGGCAAAGAAAATTAGTAAGCAAATGCATGTCTTTCCACTTATGGCAACAGACACACAGACACACGCACTGAGAAGACTGTCAAACAACTGACCAAACAGGTTACACTCTTCCTCACTCTCATCACTTGTGTGTGAGAATGTCAGCTCCCCAAACACTGATCACTCCATTTTTATCACATTCTTTCATGTATTATATTTCAATGAGTGAAACTGTTCTCTCATTTTTGTTTAAATTCATCACACTTGCAAATGTGTTTGGACATTCATTCCATTGTATTTCTGAATTCTTTCTTAGTAATTTTAAAGAGTTCTTTATGTACTAAGAAAATGGACTAAAAATTTGGAGATGTTATATCTCATTTAGAAAAGTATTCACTTCCTTGAAATGGACATAAATGTGCCTATGAGTCTGTATCTTGATTCACATGGAGACAGTGAGGTAAAGAATTATCATCTACACTCAATGCTGACTATGAACTACTAGCTGACATTTTGGAAAGTTTTGAAATAATAAAGAAGGAGCAATATGGTTTTGCCTTATTGCTCTCTCTGAGATTCCTGGATACCATGTGTGGAAAATGTGTATCACCCCTTTAAATTTTCTATTACATTATTAGTATTTTCTCATATATTAAATATTCTCTAAAAACTGAATTTTTTATTACTGCATAGAATTTCATATAATGGGTGCTCTGTAAATTTTTAAAATTCACTTTCATAATTTGACATTTATGCCCTTTTTATTTTTACTAAGTATGTTTATATTTTATATACAAGTATATTCTTTATAACCATTCATAGACATAAACTATTCAACATAATATTTCCTAGAAATACAACTTATTCCTGTCTACTTAGTGCACTGTCAATTTCTGAACATTACAAACTTTTAGATAAAAGAAAATATTTACGTTTATAATATTTTCCATTATTTGACTATGAAGAAATCAACTTCAAACCAAACTTCAAATATATATGTATATTTATTAAGTATTTTGATTTTTCTACAAAGCATGTGGTTCTGCTTGTTTCTCTCTTTTATGTTGAGGATGGTAGTTTTTCCTGCCGATTTGTACATTTTCCACTTATAGGTTCTATTTTGCAACCTATTTAAAATTTTGAGTGTATTTTGTCTTTTACAGTGAGACTGCATCTGAGGGTTTGTAAAGAAACTTTTTACCAAGCCAAACTGTCCATCAGTGGACTACTTTTAATAGTTATATTTAAGTTAATGCTATCTGATTCTATATCTTTTTTTTCTTACAGGAGAATTCACACGTGGTTCAATGTTTTGACAAGATGGCTTATTGTGCCTGTATTAGTGTCATTGTTATTCATATTTTAGATGAATGATTTTGAAATACCAGTGATGAAGGTCACAAATCCTAATGACATAATAATTCCAGGCTGAGAAACTTTGAAATAAATAACTGCTGTAATTATATACATATATATATCAGATCAGATCAGTCGCTCAGTCGTGTCCGACTCTTTGCGACCCCATGAACTGCAGCATGCCAGGCCTCCCTGTCCATCACCAACTCCTGGAGGTCACTGAGACTCACATCCATCGAGTCAGTGATGCCATTCAGCCATCTCATCCTCTGTCATCCCCTTCTCCTCTTGCCCCCAATCCCTCCCAGCATCAGAGTCTTCTCCAATGAGTCAACTCTTTGCATGAGGTGGCCAAAGTACTGAAGTTTCAGCTTTAGCATCATTCCTTCCAAAGAAATCCCAGGGCTGATCTCCTTCAGAATGGACTGGCTGGATCTCCTTGCAGTCCAAGGGACTCTCAAGAGTCTTCTCCAACCCCACAGTTCAAAAGCATCAATTCTTCAGCGCTCAGCCTTCTTCACAGTCCAGCTCTCACATCCATACATGACCACAGGAAAGACCATATCCTTGACTAGGCAAACCTTTGTTGGCAAAGTAATGTCTCTGCTTTTGAATATGTGATCTAGGTTGGTCATAACTTTCCTTCCAAGGAGTAAGCGTCTTTTAATACATATATATATATAATGTTTAATAAGTTATAAGATTATTCCCAGTCATCATCATTGTATTGCTTCAGCCACAATCTTGGAATTATCTTTGATATTCTAAGCTGTGAAATCCATATCTATCAGGAAATCTATTACATCTACCTGCAAATTATGCCTAGAATCAACCCATCTCACCGTCTCCAGTGTTACCACTCTGATTCAAGCCACTGTCTTCTCTCATCCATTACTGCTGTGGATTCCTCACAGGTCTCTGTCCTTCTGCTATTGCCTTCTGCAGTCTTCAGTCAAGAAAATGTAGGGTGTGATCTGCTCACACTAGAAGTCAGACTCTGTGCTCTTCTGCTCAAATCACTGCAGTGACCCCTCTTCTCTCAGAACAAGGTGTAACCAGGGTCCTTACAATGGCCCAGAAGATCCTCCATGGTCTGATGCTTATGACTTCTCTCACCTCATCTCCCACTACTCTAGTTACATTGACCTCAAGACCTTTCCTCTAACATGCTAGGCTTGCTCAACCCACAGAGTTCTGTTTGTTTCCTCTGCTCATAATGGGCTTGCCCCATATACTGGCATGGCTAATTCCTTCACCATCTTAAAATTGTTGTTTTTTGTCACCGTCTGTCAAGACCTGTGCCAACTGCTATTGAATAAACTGTCATCTACCCCTATGACACAGCAAATAGGTTCCACTTCAATCTATTCTTTCTTATTTCTGAAAACCACTTATCATCCTTTCACACACAGGATATTTTGTTTCTTTATTGTCTGTTTCCCTTGCTAAAAAGTCTGCCTTGTGTTTTTGTCTGCTTGGTGCAAAAATATATTCCCAAACATCTAGAATAGAGTCTGTACCATCGTTAGGGCTCAAACTTCTCTTGAATGAGGGGCTGTACACAAATTCCAACTCTGGAGGGAATAGTTGCAAAGGAGTAGTGAGGAATGAAGTGAGAGGCAAGAGTGAAGAAGAATGGACAGAACAAGATGATTTAACAAGTTTGGGAATGGAAGAGAAATGCTGAGAGGACACAGGTTTCAAGGATGGACACTCTGGAGGAAAAGACACATGGTGAAGTAATCTTTATAGAAGTGAGGAATGTGGAAGCAGGTGTTCGACTTTGTCCAGCATGAAAAAGGTGGAATGGTTACCTTTGAAATCTACAGGAAATTTTACCAAGGGAAAATAATTGGAACCAGGAAAAATAATTAACAAAATATGACAAATCACTGGAGAAGTGATATCCTGGTGGAGGAAATAGGAGCTAAATTTTCACTGTGCTCTCTTTCTCTATCTCAACCCACAAACGGTACTCTTCTTACTTTATCAAATAAAATCTAAAAAAGGTTGTGTTGAGAATTACTTGACCTTCCTCATACATCGTTGTCTTCCTCCAACATACAGCTTTTGCACTAGTTGTTTCCTAGAATACACCGACATTGGTGTTTCTTGGGCAGTTTGCTGAGAAAGATGGTCATGTAGTTGCTTGATAAATGGAACAGACTAGTTTCACTTTGGCTTCCCTAGTAGCTCAGTTGGTAGGGAATCCACTTGCAATGCAGCAGATCCCCACTGGATTTCTTGGTGGGGAAGATCCCCTGGAGAAGGATAGGCTACCTATTCTAGTATTCTTGGGTTTCTCTGGTGGCTCAGCTGGTAAAGAATCTGTCAGCATATCCTTACCCTCCAATGAATTTTGATGCTTCTTAGAAAGCCTACTATATTGCTTGTCTGAGCTGATCATTCTTTCTTAACTATTTTGCACTGACATTCTTTCTCTTCAATTTTCCTGCTCCACTCCTGTTTGTTTCTCCCTCCTATCCCATCTTAGGACTTTATCCCACATCTCAAGGTTTTAAAAATTCAAATAGCACTTTTATTTTTATCATTGCCAACACTCATACCAGTGAGAATTGGAAATTTTCCTGCCATATCAGTAAATAAAGGATGCCACAATCATCAGCAATTGCAGCCACCATGGATGGTGAACCCTGATGGAACTCAGGAAGAATATTTGTCATTTAACAGTCATTAGACTGCAACCACTCCCTATGGTGAGCACTGGGGAAACTCGAGATGTAAAAACCCAGAAGAACTGGCCCCAGATAGGTGAAGTGGATATCAAAGGAATGATTTCAGTGAGTCCAGACTCATATCTCGTCCCATGCAAAGAAAAACAACAACTTCCTTGAGATATCTGGTTTTCCTTTAATTTGCAATAATGTTTTGATGTTCTGACTACCTGCCCTTTGTTGGAAAAGTTCTGTAGAACCAGCCTGCCTGCCTTGCCTTCCTGGAGCAGTTCCCTTGGGGCTACTTGAGATGCTGCTTCCTGGACTTAAGTCCTGAAACTTTCTACCACATAAAACATAACTCAGCTTTTATGTGTTGTGTATTTTTAAAGTTAATGTCCAGTATGGCTTTGCATCCATCTCTTTTCCTCTTGACATAGCTGAGGTAGTGTGCCTTCTCCAAAATAGTCAAGTATTATATGTGGTTTGATCTTTGTCACCTAATCAAGGACTGTACCCTTCCTTTTTCCCTCATTTCTCTCTTCACTTTAATCTCCCCCTTTCTACTACTTTTTTCTTAATATTTATGGATGTGTTCTGTTATTTCCCAATCTTCAAAACAAACCTGAAAAACCCTCTCTTGACTTTATATTGACCTCCAAGTACTTATCTATTTCTCTGTTCTTTCTCATAAAATTCCTAAGAGTTTGGTCTCTAGGTTCCACTTTTACTTCTCTCATTCACGTGTCAATCACTTTACTTCTGTTTCCATTTCCTGCTGCTACTGAAAGAGTGTGTGTGGTGTCCAGCTGCTCGCTGCTCAAAAGCTAGGTTGGTGGAAAGGAAAGCTTGCTTTATTTCAGGTGCCAGCAACTGGAGGGGAGGGTAGCAGACATCTGTCCAAAGGCTGACTACCCCCCTCTCCCCGCACAAGCAAGGTGGGTACAAACTTTTATAGACAGAAGTGGGAGATGGCTGCATGCAGAAACAACAGTGTCATCTCTAATAGTCATCTTCAAACTCGTCATCAGTGGTCTGGCCAGCATCATCATGTTTGTTTTAGGTACAGTTAATCTTCAGTCCCAGGGTCCATTTTTTCCCGTTTCTTTGAGACCAGTTCTAAGAATTGTGGCAGCTCACATCATGGGTACAGTCTGGTCATCATGTAATTAACTTCTCCACCTGGTGTTTTATTATCTATAAGACAACTCACAGAATATGGCCTAGAATATTATCTTTTAGCCCTTGAGAAAGAACTAAAGGTCCTTGACTATGCTTAATGATTACATTATTATTATTTAGTCTCCTTTGACTGTTTTCCTTTGTTTCTGCATATCTCACTTCTCTGATTAAACTTATTCTTTGACTAAAGTTTTCCACGGACAAAAGGCAGCAGAGGACATGGGTGGTGGAGGCAAGGACCAGAGCATCCTGCTTCATTTCACTACCACTCTGAAGATTGCCAGTGATGCTCATTGTGTTAAATACAATAGAGACATCTGACTTATCTTGCTCAACCTCACAGCAGTATTTACCTACAGATGTCCATGTGTTCTTTTAGGAAACATTTTCCTCACTTCCATAATCTAGTCATACTTGATACAACTTTTCCTGTGTCCCTGTGGCATTTGCCATTTTCATGCACACCAGCCTGATTTCACCAGCAGTATCTCAAAGCATGGTTGATTGCTTGCAAATCAGCCCTATAGTGGGCATTCCAGAAATGTCATGGAATTTTCAGCTCACTCTGGGATCATCTATTAACTACTGGCTGGCAGAATGGTGGGAAGAAATAGTCCAGCTCCTCTGACCCTCAAGAATGATAGTTTTGCCCTAGCCATACATTTGTATGAGTTCCATGTAGGATTAAGCTCTAGTCAACCACAGTGGTAATTAATTGTATAACTCACTTTTCTTTTTTTTTTTTTTTTTGCTGTTTTAATTCCTCAACTTCCCCATTTCCAAACTGATTTTAGGAATGGGGTCGGGGGTGGGGGGTGTGCAGAATTGTGCTGAATGCCTCTTAATTAATTATTATACATCACTCACAATTTTTCCCAAGGTCTTCTTTTTGGGTATGCTAATGTAATTCTCTAGGGCCTCATTCTCTTGTTTTGCTCCAATTTACTTGGCTGTGCCTTCTGAACATTTTCCTCTTATCTGAGCTTTCAATATTGACACTAATCAGAATTTAATCATGGTCCTCTTTTATGTCATATTATTCCAACATGCACTACACTTAATCTATAACTGTAGCTTTACATACTGGCCATAAGCAATGATTTCAAAATTTACAACTGAAGTGTAAACTTCTCTACTGAATTGCTACAGTTATATCACACTGCCCTTTGTACTTCTGAGCTATATTGTTTTGTTGTTATTGTTTAGTCGCTGTTTGTCCAGCTTGTTTGCAAACCCACAGACTGTAGCCCACCAGGCTCCTCTGTCTATGGGATTTCCCAGGCAAGAATACTGAAATGGGTAGTCATTTCCTTCTCCAGAGAATCTTCCCAACCCAGGGGTAAAACTCATGTCTCCTGCATTGGCAGGCAGATTCTTTACCATTGAGCCACCAGAGAATGCCTGTATTGTGTTAAATGTCCCAAAACAAATACTTGTAACCACCTTTTTCTCCTCTCTCCAACTCATATTCTTTCCTCAATTTACTATTCTATGAATGGCAAGCATCATGAATCTCCCCTATATCTACTCAAAAATGTAGTAATGCACTTGGATTTCTCCATCTTCCATTTACCTTTTTATTCAAAGAATCAGTGTCTGAAATCTGTCCTCTTCATTCCACAGTTCTCACAGCTTCAGTTTCAGCTGCCATCAAGTTTTATCTGTCTGAACATGTTTCCCAAATTCTATTCTTCCTTTTCTCTTAACTAATTTCTGTGTGTTATCCTAGCTAACAGTCTAAAATTTAAAGTAAATTAGAACATATGATGGTTTGAAATAAATGAAAATGCTTTAGAATGGCATGTAGGAACTAGGTGATGAGATTGCTACTTTAAGTTCATTTCGTCTCCTCTGCTCCTTGCACGTTATATTTCAGATTCTCAATACCTTAAAGACACTATGCTGTTTTTTAATACTGGGGCTGAGTATTTGCTGGTCCTTTTGGAGTAGGAAATGGCAACCTTTTCTGTTATTCTTGCCTGGAAAATCCCATGGACAGAGGAACCTAGGGTCACAAAGAGTAGAACATGACTGAATTGACTTAGCATGCATTCTAAAATGCTCCTGTGTGTCCTGTTCTCTCCTTTCATCTTTCTTGCCTTCCATGGCTTAAATATCAGCTTTACATATGTGTCCTCTGTCTTATTTTCTTTCCTCTCCTCTTCTTTCCTTCTCCAGACTCTCCTGCCTCCTCCCCTTCCTTCACTCTGTCCCTCTTCCCACCCACAGCAATTTCCTTAATGGCACATGTCACAGTTTTTACTACAAAGATTTAGCTTTCTTCTTTGTCTCTCCAAATGGCTTGTAGTATTTTTATCATATTGTTTTAGATGGCAATAGTAGTGGTTGTCAAATTTTTGAATTGCTGTTTGTAATCTTTTGCTAGAATTTAAAAATTGACTGCTTGTTTTTTTTCCTTGCAGCTGGCTGGTTTGTTGAAAGATGCTGGAAGAATGATATAGGATACTGTAGAAAACGATGTTTACTTCTTGAAAGGTACAAATTACTTTGTATGAACAAGCAATCATGCTGCATTCCCCTAAGAAGTTATGATCCGTACACTCAATGGCCAATCCATCCTACCTTCTTCAAAGATCTAAATGCTGAATATATTACTAATGATGATTTTCCTTTTTCCCCCGATTCTGGGTTTACTGATGAGGTAACAGTTAAAGCAACTATGACTCAAGAAAGCAGAGTATCTGGGGCCACTGCTTCCCAGAGAGACTCTTCCTAGACTTTGATACCTACTCCTGAGAGCACTGAGGATACAGTGTTTTCTGATGAACCTGAGACAGCAGATCTATATAAGTGCTGGGACTAATATGCAGGGAGGCAGTTCTACTGATGTTATTTTACGGGGGACAGTTCTATCGAGGATTGGATGCCATAGAGATGGACTTATTGCAACTGCCAAGGCAAGAATGAAGAGAGTAACCTTATAATTAGAAATATATAAAGATAAGTGTATAGAAGATATAGAGATTCATCATATTGGGCTTAAATTCTTTGCCTGTTTTCCTCTGATATACTAATGTATATGTGCTAATATTTGGTTTCAAGTGATATTTGTGTGTCTGAATACTTTTCCACAATAAATAAATAAATAAAACAAAGGTCACAGTTTTGAGTTGCCTCAATAGTTGAGACAGAAAATTTGATTTTATTAACACGTGAAACCCCACTATCATATGTGAAGAACCTATGCAGTCACATAAAAATTTCCAAACAAGTTTTCCCTTCCCTGTCCCTACCAACATTTTTTGTAAGTGTTGACTTTAAACCCCTGTTTGTATCATGAGGTCTAATTTTGTTTAATACTTCAACCAGAAACAAATCCAGTTATAGTTAGAAACTACCACACCCACCATGAACACTTATTTAACTAGACAGAGGTGCAAGTCGGATTGGCCTTGAGAGCACATCCTATTAAGAACTACGTCACAAGTTCTACGTAACTTTCCAATGCTCTTTCCACTCAAATGTCTACTCAAAACCTCCAACTGTGGTTGTCTCATTGCGTGCCTCTCCAGATGTCCATTTTGTCCATGAATACTGATCATGTGTAGGGTGCCTATGCTTCATCTGCCTCTGTCATGCACATGCTGTTTGTACAGCAACAGGTGGTTCTGCAACTTTACTCTCTGATATCAGAAAGGAGCAGCTATTCACCCCAAGTTGATTAATTATTCATGTGCTGAGCTATGGTTGGTGTTACTGAGAACCACAGTCTCAGATGCCTAAAGGTCTCCGAATCAAGAAGGTTTACTCTCTAATTCTTTTTATTTTGTCTGGGTCAAGTGGCCAGGGATCCTGGCTATAGAAGAAGTATTTGACCTCAGGCCACTGACCCTTAAGTAGACCTCATATTCCAATAGCTCTTGGGCCTCCTGTTAGGCTGACAAATATCCTACTTGGCCTGGGACAGTACATCATGAGAAATGCTGGACTGGAAGAAACACAAGTTGGAATCAAGATTGCTGGGAGAAATATCAATAACCTCACATATGCAGATGACACCACCCTTATGGCAGAGAGTGAAGAGGAACTCAAAAGCCTCTTGATGAAAGTGAAAGTGGAGAGTGAAAAGGTTGGCTTAAAGCTCAACATTCAGAAAACGAAGATCATGACATCTGGTCCCATCACTACATGGGAAATAGATGGAGAAACAGTGGAAACAGTGTCAGACTTTGTTTTTCTGGGCTCCAAAATCACTGCAGATGGTGACTGCAGCCATGAAATTAAAAGACGCTTACTCCTTGGAAGGAAAGTTATGACCAACCTAGATCACATATTCAAAAGCAGAGACATTACTTTGCCAACAAAGGTTCGCCTAGTCAAGGCTATGGTCTTTCCTGTGGTCATGTATGGATGTGAGAGTTGGACTGTGAAGAAGGCTGAGCGCTGAAGAATTGATGCTTTTGAACTGTGGTGTTGGAGAAGACTCTTGAGAGTCCCTTGGACTGCAAGGAGATCCAACCAGTCCATTCTGAAGGAGATCAGCCCTGGGATTTCTTTGGAAGGAATGATGCTAAAGCTGACACTCCAGTATTTTGGCCACCTTATGCGAAGAATTGACTCATTGGAGAAGACTCTGATGCTGGGAGGGATTGAGGGCAGGAGGAGAAGAGGACGACAGAGGATGAGATGGCTGGATGGCATCATTGACTCGATGGATGTGAGTCTGAGTGACCTCCGGGAGTTGGTGATGGACAGGGAGGCCTGGCATGCTGCAGTTCATGGGGTCGCAAAGAGTCGGACACAACTGAGCGACTGATCTGATCTGATCTGAGGGTCCTCCCAGAACATGAGAGTTAGAGTACCGAGACTAAGAAAGTCTTTAGCAAGCCTGGGCAAGTTGATCACCTTCTTTCTAGTGTACCTTGGCCTGAGTTGCTCTTCTCCATTTCTTTTGTATGGCCAACACCTCATCACACAGGTCACATGCCAGCTTCACAGAAGCATTCTTTCACTATGAAAACATCCTGAAGCCACCACTCTGCCTCAGCCTAGAGTATTCGTCTTCTATGCCTTTCCTTTAAATGTCACCTCCTTAGAAATAATCCACTCCTCACTCTACTTTGCATCATCTTCTTCCTATCACTTAAACTCTTTGAAATATTTTGTAGATTTCTTTGCTGTCCTTCTGCATTATTTCATTAGTTATGTACATATAGCCTGTCATCACCACTCTAATGTACACAGAGTCCTTATACTGTGCTCTGATTCCTGACTGTGTCCCAAGCTGGTAGACCAGTGCCTTGTGCATGGTGGATGCTCAGTAAAAACTTGAGCACTTGCTGTTCATGTAATCATCTCAACAAATATGAGAAGGTCGGACAATACAAAGTAGTAAACATCAAGCTGGGATACTGGATACTATGTTTTTTCCAACATATGTATATTGATAATTTAAGGGAACACATTTTTTGACCCTCAGTTTTTTTGTGTGTTGTGATACTCAAACCATTCCTAACATGTTCTTCTTTTCTACCTCCACTTTCTAAATTTCTCTTCTCTCACTCTTGAATGAAAACTTACCCCTCTCCCCTTTTTTTCTGACAATCATGGATTATTCAGAGTGGTAAAACCTGTAGGTATCAAATGTGGATAATTGAAAGATTGGTGCTGATGTTCAGAAAGTAAGTAATCATAGACTTTAGACAACAAGTCTTTTGGAAATTCAAGTGACTTTCAATTCTTGTTTCCCAAAGCAGGGACAGCAGAGCAAATCAGCTGGTGTTTGATAGATCTTTGTAGATAAACTTTAGTGATAGCTTACGATGGGGTTTTTGGTGAGAGTTGGACTATAAAGAAAGCTGAATGCAGAAGAATTGATGCTTTTGAATTGTGGTGTTGGAGAAGACTCTTGAGAGTCCCTTGGACTGCAAGGAGATCCAACTAGTCCATCCTAAAGGAGGTCAGTCCTGGGTGTTCATTGGAAGGACTGATGTTGAAGCTGAAACTCCAATACTTTGGCCACCTGATGTGAAGAGCTGACTCATTGAAAAAGACCTTGATGCTGGGAAAGTTTGAGGGCAGGAAGTGAAGAGGATGACAGAGGATAAGATGGTTGGATGGCATCACCGATTCAATGGATATGGGTTTGAGTGGACTCCAGGAGTTGGTGATGGACAGGGAAGCCTGGCATGCTGCAGTTCATGGGGTGACAAAGAGTTGGACATGACTGAGCAACTGAACTGAACTGAAACAAACTGCATTTCTCTCTCTTTATGTATCTATCATTTATATATCTGACACCTAATCTTTCAACCTTCATATTTACTTTTCATTGAATAAGGTCTCTTGGTAATTCCATTTTAAAAAATAAAAAGTGGGAAGACAGTTGATACTGACCTTCTTCATCTCATTAGTAAAAGTAATATTCATCTATGTATATATAAACTAATATAAAGAAAGCACTATCTATTTACTAAAAGGATGCCTCTAAGTAAAACAAAAAAGTTTTCTTCATCAGTAATTGTTTTTCACATTTTATAATACATTCATGTGGTTCTAATCAGTTTTGTTCCAAGTATTACAATAATGGTTCAATCTTGAAATGTTAAATATTTATAACTTTATATTTACACAGATTTCACAATAAAAATTATGGTTTGTTGCAGAGAAATATGATAGAATTATCAATATAGACTTTCAAAAATAAAAATTATTACATTAAGGTCTAATTTTATGGGTATGGTAGAATAAAAATAAGCTACTGGAATTACAGTTTAAAGAGGAAAATGATGTAATATTTCTATTAGTAATGAAATATTTCTAATATTTCTGTTACTGTAAATGTAACAGTTGTTTCAGACAATGAATTTTAAATCATTATAACTAGGCTCAAACACATCTTTATTCATCAAAATAGGAACCATCATAATCAACACAATTTTGACAATGAGAAAGAAGTTTGTTTATTCCTGTAGCATAAAAATCCATGTTTCTGGATTCAACGAACTCTTGGAAAGCATTTTCTGCATCCTGCTGGTTGTGGTAGCATTTTCCCTGCAAAAAGTTGTTGAGATGCTTGAAGAAGCAGTAGTTGCTTGGCAATAGGTCAGATGAATATGGTTGATGAAGCAAAACCTCATTCAACCTAGTTCCTTTAACTTTTGAAGCATTGGCCATGTGACATGCTGTTGGGCATTATGGCAGAGAAACACTGGACCCTCCAGTTGGCCAATGCTGGCTGCAGGCGTGCAGTTTTCTGTTCAGCTCATCAATTTGCTGAGCATTCTTCTTAGATGTAATGGTTTCACTGGCATTTAGAAAACTGTAGTGGATCAGACTGGCAGCAGACCACCAAACAGTGACCATGACCTTTTCTTGGTGCAAGTTTGGCTTTGGGAAGTGCTTTGGAGCTTCTCCTCGGTCCAACCACTGAACTAATTGTATAAAATCCACTTTTCATCACACCTCACAATCTGATCAAGAAATGATTCATTGTTGTTGTGTAGAATAAGAGAAGATGACCCTTTAAAATGACAATCTTCTTGATTTGCGGTCATCTCATGAGGCACCCACTTACTGAGCTTTTTCAACTTTCCAATTTGCTTCAAATGCCAAACAACTGTAAAATGATCAACGTCAAGTTCTTGGGAAACTTCTTATGTAATTGTAAGAGGATCAGCTTTGATGATGCTCTCAATTGGTCGTTGTCAACTTCCAATGACTAGCCACTACACCCCTAATCAAGACTCTTGTCTCCTTTGCAACACTTCTTGAATCACCACTGCACTATGTGTTCATTAGAAGTTCCTGGACCAAATGCATTGTTGATGTTGCAAGTGGTCTCCACTGCTTTATGACCCATTTTGAACTTGAATAAGAAAATTTCTAGAATTTGTTTTTTGTCTAAACTCATTTCCATAGTCTAAAATACATATAAAATAAGCATCTAGTAATAATTCATTAACAAAAAGCATAAAGCAAGGAATGTGCATTAAGATGATGTAAAAGATAACCACATTTATTTAAAAAGGTACTCCAATATCAGTTGGCAAAGTTCAACAATGCAAAACTGAAATTACTTTGTACCAACCTAATGATTGTTAAGTAAGTGATTCTTTGCATATTCACTAAATGGATTATTGTCAATAACAAGGTCTATGCATTCATATTAAATTGCAATTTTTACATGTCAATTTTTATAGCACACCAGTATTCATAGCATCTTACTATATAAGTTTACAATGAAATATTTTGTGTTAGAAAAAACACATGCTCAAAATTTTCAAAAATTCAAGAAAGTTACTCTTCGTACACTACCTGGTGCAGACTGATGGTGGTTGTTCCACTACTCTGATCATTATGTCTTTCTAAAATTCCTATATATTCCTTTTCCTTTATTATAGACTTTCACTATCAGGCAGCATGCTAGCTTTTGCTTTCTTTTTATCATTGCTGCTCAGGGACCCCTGTAGCTTAATAGTCCATCAATTCTCTAAATGAGAATTGACCTCCAAATTGCTGCTAACTTCTTATAAAATGTTAGAAAGATAGTATTTGCATTTGCTTCATTTTTGCATAGGTTCCAGCTCCAGTCTGAAATACCCCATCTCTTGAGTTATGCTTGTTAGATATATGATTTGATGTGTTAGACATTTTATATTTATGTATATCCTCCATTCTCTAGGTACCTTTTTCACTTTATTGATGGTATCTTTTAAAGTATTAGTTTTAAATTTTGATGAACTTTCTTTTTTGTTGCTTTTGGTGTCGTATCTAAAAACGTATCTCTTGATTCAAGATCATGAAGGTTTACTCTTGTGTTTTCATCTTAAGAGATTTTAGTTTTAACTCTGACACTTAATCTCTTTGATCCTTTTTAATTTAATTTTGCATGATCTAACATAGGAGTCTAAATTTTGTCTTTTGCATGTGGTCTTCCAATTTTCTCAATTCTATTTATTAAAAAGATGACTGTTTCTTCATTTAATTGTCTTGAAACCCTCATAAAAAGTCAATTGACATAAGAATTAAGATTCATTTCTAGACTATCAATTCTATTCCATTGTTACATATGTCTAGCTATTTTGGATGATCCCCTTGGCCTGTCAGGTTTGAAGATTTACCAGAAGGACTGAATAAGCTCATGTGTACAGTTTATTACATTTTAAGAATAAAGACTGAAATTAGCAAAAGAAAAAGATAAATGAGTCTAGAAAAAACCAGATATGAGATTCCTAGGACAGTCATATGGATGCAGCTTAATTCTCTCAGCCATAATGTGTTATAACAAGTGCACAGTGCTGCCAGCCAAGGAAGCTCACTGGAACCTCGGTGTCCAGGTTTTTATTGGAAATCAATCATGTAAACATAGAGCACTCACATGAATGAAATTAGCTTCATAGTCTTCAAGCTCTGTTTTTAGAGTTTGGATACACCTTAGCCTAAAAGCATAGAAACCAGGTGTTCATCATGTATCATATGGTCAGCATAAGATGCCTGGCAAGGCTCAAGTCTCAGGTAAGCAAAGACCACTTTCTCAGGCAGGATGTTTTAAGGGTTCAGAGGTTATTTTACCACATGCTTGTCATGGACCAATTCTGATGACTTGTACAATGGGTAGATTTGGGCAACCACAAGTCATAGAAACAGAGAGTAGAGAGTGGTTACCAGGGTCTGTGTGAAGGAGAAAATGAGGACATGTTGGCCAGTGGCACAAAATTTCAGTTATGTAAGATGAGTAAGTGCTGAAGATCTATTATACAACAGTGTTTCTATAGTTAACAGCGTTGTATCATATACTTAAAATTTGTGAGAAAGAGATCTTGTTATCACCACAAAAAAGAAAAAATTAACTGTATGAGGGAATGAATAAAAAAAAGAAAAGGATTAGGAGAAAAACTACAGACTGAAAGATACTATTTGCAAACAAGTATCCAACAAAACCTCCTATACAGAGTTTATAGCATTTAGAAAATGGTGAAGGAAAAGACATCTCACCAAAGATGATTTATGGAGGGCAAATAAGTACACAAGAAGATGTTTGACATCACTAGTAATTAGGCAAATAAGTACACAAGAAGATGTTTGACATCACTAGTAATTAGGAAAATGCAATTTTATATCAGGATGAGGTAGTACTACATATCTGCTAGATCAGCTAGAATTAAAAACCATGACAGTACCACATGCGGATGAGGGAGACTGACTCCCTCACACCTTGCTGGTAAGAATTTGTAATAACCAAAATCTAGAAACAACCAAAATGTTAATAATATGTTAATGGTGAAATAAATTGCAGTATATCCATAAGATGGAATACTATGCAGCAATAAAAGGTACAAACTATTGCTATAAGCAGTGATCTCAAAAGTCATATACTGTATGATTCCACTTACAGAACATTCTCAAAAGCAACAAAATTAGAAAGATGGAGAACAAATTGTTTATTGCCAGGGGTTAGGGATGCTAAGGAAGTAAGGGGTGGAATGTTACTATAAAGGGGCAGTACAAGGAATATTTCTGTGTTGATTGAAGCGTTTTGTATACTGATTGCTTGCACTAATCAACAATGTGATAAAATGAGGTTGAAATATACATGTATATTGTAGCCATATCAGTTTCCTTGTTTTGATATTGTATGATAATTATTTAAAATGCTACATTTGGAGAAACTGGATTTCTCCAATTTGAAATATAAGATACAATGCTGTTAACTATAGAAACACTGTTGTATGATAGATCTTCAGTACTTATTCATCTTGCAAAACTAAAATTTTGTGCCACTGGCCGACATTTCCTCATTTCCTTCTCCACACAGACCCTGGTAATCACGCTCTGCTCTGTTTCTGTGAATAACCACTGTCTACTCTCTGTTTCTATGACTTGTCGCCCAAATCTACCCATTGTAAAAGTCATCAGAATTGGTCTATGACAGTTCAGTTCAGTTGCTCAGTCGTGTCCAACTCTTTGTGACCCCATGAATTGCAGCACGTCAGGCCTCCTTGTCCATCACCAACTCCCGGAGTTTACTCAAACTCATGTCCATTGAGTCGGTGATGCCATCCAGCCATCTCATCCTTTGTTGTCCCCTTCTCCTCCTGTCTCCAATCCCTCCCAGCATAAGTCTTTTCCAATGAGTCAACTCTTCACATGAGGTGGTCAAAGTATTGGAGTTTCAGCTTTAGCATCAGTCCTTCCAATGAACACCCAGGACTGGTCTCCTTTGGAATGGACTGGTTGGATGTCCTTGCAGTCCAAGGGACTCTCAAGAGTCTTCTCCAACACCACAGTTCAAAAGCATCAATTCTTCAGTGCTCAACTTTCTTCACAGTCCAACTCTCACATCCATACATGACCACTGGAAAAACCATAGCCTTGACTAGACAGACCTTTGTTGGCAAAGTAATTTCTCAGCTTTTTAATATGCTGTCTAGGTTGGGCATAACTTTCCTTCCAAGGAGCGAGTGTCTTTTAATTTTGTGGCTGCAATCATCATCTGCAGTGATTTTAGAGCCCTCAAAAATAAAGTCTGACACTGTTTCCACTGTTTCCCCATCTATTTCCCATGAAGTGATGGGACCAGATGCCATGATCTTAGTTTTCTGAATGCTGAGCTTTAAGCCAGCTTTTTCACTCTCTTCTTACACTTTCATCAAGAGGCTTTTTAGTTCCTCTTCGCTTTCTGCCATAAGGGTGGTGTCATCTGCATGTCTGAGATTATTGATATTTCTCCCAGCAATCTTGATTCCAGCTTGTGCTTCTTCCAGTCCAGCGTTTCTCATGATGTACTCTGCATATAAGTTAAATAGGCAGGGTGACAATATACAGCTTTGGCATAATCCTTTTCCTATTAGGAACCAGTCTATGACAAGCATGTGGTAAATAACTTCTGAACCCTTAAAATATCCTGCCCAAGAAAGTGTCTTTGCAGAAATACAGGATTTCTTTACCGTCTTTGCAACTTCCTGTCAATATATAGCAATTCCAAAATAGAAATTTAATAAAGTAAATAAATAAAAACATAAAGCCTGAAGATTGATGTATTTGGTGAGACAATATTCTCTGTTGTCAAGAGCTGTGGATTTAGAGTCAGGTAGAATAAAATCCCATTCCTGACTCCATGGCTTATCAGCTGTGTGGCCTTCAGAAAGTCAACTGACTTCTTTAGGCTTTGGTTTTCTCTTCCAAAGAATATTCTTTATCTATTTTGTAGTCCAAACTTTAGCTGTCTATATGTTATCTTACAATTTTTTTTGCCTTATTCTCTATAGACTGTAGAATTATTCACTTCATATTTCTGTAGAAACCAACAGACCTTTTTCTTAAATCTATATTTGATCACATACTAAGTGATGTTATCTGTAAAATTACCAGGTCAAAGTCTAGTGATTTTTTTCTAAAATGAGTATTAAAATTAAAATTATGTAAAACACATACTGCCAGTACATGGGCAGTGACACATTCAAAAACCACTTATTTAGCCCAAATACATTACTCGGAGAAATTAAAAGACATTTTCTTCATTTTCCTGGAGAAAAGTGAAAGTGAAGTCGCTTAGTCGTGTCCGACTCTTTGGGACCCCATGGACTGTAGCCTGCCAGGCTCCTCTGTTCAGTGATATCTTATAGGCAAAGAGACAAAAACAAACTTTCAGATTTGAATAACCTCTCAAAATGTAAGTCACAATTCAATTCCCTATCACATATCAAATAAATTACAAGGTCTTTAATAGATTCCTGTATGATCTGGCATACTATAACTCTGCCTGCCTTTATCATTCTCGCTTCTATTTGTTTATTCTCTCACTCACTCTTGTACTCCAGGCACACTTGACTTTTTGCTCTTCTTAAAACACCCAGTACCTCCCTTCCTTAGAGTCTTTGCTCTTGATGTTCTCTCTGCCTGGAAGATTCTGATTCATGTGGCTCTCTTCCCCAGTGCAGGTAGTTTTCTTCTCTATGTTTCTTCCTCTGAGAGCCCTCCCCTGGATAACCTGTTCAAAGCAGACACACACACACTGTATATCATATTATTCTCTCTCCCTAACTCTGCTTTATTTTTCTTTATAGTACTTGTCACCATCTTGCATTATATGTTTGTTGTCTCTCTCCCTAAACAGAGTGGCAGAACATTGCTCTCTTTTCCTCTTAGACACTGTGCCTAGTAAACAGATCAATATTCAGCTGATCAATAGACCAGTCCTCCCTACAGAATCTGAGAGAAGAGACCATGCTGACTCAGTTTGCATCATTTGGACACGAGGATCCACCACTTCTCCCAGACTGTCCAACTACTTCTAGATGGTTTCAATCATCAGAGATCTTTCCAGTTAGTTTAAACCTGCTGCTGCTGCTGCTCCTCCGCAATTTCCACCCAAGACTTTGAGTTCTGCCCTCTAGGCTTGCACAGAACATGCCTTTTCAGAAGGTAACAACTATAACTCTCTTCAACTCATTACTGCTTTTCAGGTTGAACAGATATCTTCTTCCTTTGTTACTTGGCCATTGATCCTCTGGGATATAGGAAGAACACATGCTCTGCGGACAGGTAAACTGGATCTAAATCCATGGCTCAATCTAAGCACTGTGTGAAAAAGTGAAGAGTGAAAGTGTTAGTTGCTCAGTCATGTCTGACCTTTGCAACCCCATAGGCTGTAGCAACCAGGCTCCTTTGTCCATGGAATACTCCAGGCAAGAATACTGGAGTGGGTAGCCATTCCCTTCTCTAGGATATCTTCTCCATTCAGGGATTGAACCCAGGTCTCCCATATTGCAGGCAGATTCCTTACCATCTGAGCCACCATGGAAGCTACTTGAACAAACTCCATCTTATTAGGGATTCTGTCAGGATTCTAACAGGTCATGGATATAAAGTTATTTTCATAGTCATAGACAGCGAGAGTTCAGTGGATGACTTCATGCTCACTGCTTTCCTGGAGAACATGCCATCTAGATATAAAGGGGAAACAGACTTACTGAGCCCCATCAGGCTGTTCCTAATATCTGCCAACTGCACAGAGACTATACTAGAAGAACACTAGATCCATCAAAAGTTGTAAAATAACCATAAGGCACACCAAGGACTCAAAAAAGAAAATCCAGTGGACTCACAGGCAGACTTCCTAACAGAGCCTCCTTCCATACCTTCTTTGTTGGTCTCTACTCAGGGCCAGAGTCCAATAAAGGCCCAGAAGCAGCTAATGTCAAGGATTTGGAGTAGGAAATAAGGAGGAAAATACAGGATTATGAAGACCTGGACCATGAGTGGGTTGTGAGAGCCCTCAGTTTTTTCCTTCTTGCCCACAGTGTACCCTAGGCAATTCTCTTCCACTTAGTGGATGTGCATTTTCTTGGCTGAGAAATGCCAATTTTAAGATCTATCAGTGTGCATGTATGCTCAGTTGCTTCAGCTGTGTCTGACTCTTTGCAACTCAACATATGGATTGTAGCCTGCCAGGCTCCCCTGTCCATGGGATTCTTCAGACAAGGATACTGGAGTGGGTTGCCATTCCCTTTTCCAGGGTATCTTCCTGATGCAGGGATCGAACCTGGGTCTCCTGTATTGCAGGTGAATTCTTTACTGCTGAGCCACCAGGGAAGCCCTAAGATCTTTCAGGCTACAAGTGGATACCATAATGAATTTATCCATTCATTGTTTTCAACAAATGATCACTGCACAGTCTGGACATAGAGAAATCACAGCCAGTCCCTACTTTCAGGGTTCTCACTGTCTGTTAAAACTTGACAGTGCTGTCCAATAAAGATGAATTAGAAAAATACTTAGTGCCAACTGATTCCACTTCCTTAGGAAAAAAAAAAAGGAAGCAGAGAGGCTGTGAAAATGTAAGGGAGGAGGCTCAACTATTCAAGTAAAGGAGTGGCAAAGGCTTCTTGGATAGCAGATCCATTGTCTCTACAATGCCATAGTCTTTTGTAGGACTTATATGTCCTCTGCTAATGCCTTCCACCTTCCCAGATGGCATCTAGAGGACTCTGAACACTGGATGATCAACTGGCACTGCTGACTTACAGGCTGATGTCCGGGTAGTGGAACATGCTGTCCTTGTCTGATTTATTGTCCATGACTTAGCTATACCCAAGTCAATAAAACACACAGTGAAAATTGACTTTCCTTAGCACATTCAGTATGTTGCTGGATCATTCCTCATCTCTCTCAGGATATATTAAAATCTTGTTCCTGGCTGTAGCTGTCCTTGTGGTCCTGGATCAGGCTTCCTCAGGTAACCAGACCATGAAGAGGAGGGAAAAGGGAGTAAGAATGGGTCCAACTCATAGAATCATTGGAAAACTAAATCTGTGTGGGAGTGAGGACAGGGATGGCTCAGATCCGGTGAAAAGCCATATAATGAATATGTCCTACGATAAGGACAATCTGTCACCTCGACTGTGATGGTTCTTCTCATTAGGGAATCTGGCAAATATCAATAGAGGCCAATGTTTCTTGAATGAAGTCCCTTCAATGTGCAAAAGCAACCCCCAAATCCCTAATGTCCTTAATATCCTTATCCCAAATGTCAACAAGTTCTTACGTTAGGTATCTATCACTTTTATACCACCTCTTGCAGTAACCAGTCCTTTTCCTTTGTCTCTCCATTGTTTGTCTTTGAATGCTCATTTGAATCAATCAGAGGAGGTGTCTTACTCTTGTCTTAGTGTGTATAGTGTAAATTTTGTAGGTCGATGTTGAATGTCTACAGATTTGTAAAATAAGTTCAAGGTGTGGAGCTTAGACTAGGACAGAAGATCCTGGATTCTGGATTGAATATGGCCAAAGCACTCTAATAGTAGTACAACAGATGTTATGGTCAAGTGGTGAATGATTTTCTAACAAAAAATGTTTTCTACTTGGGTTTCCAAGGGATTCTGAAGTTTATGATTTTAATTTCATGATTTCTCTTTTGGTCATTGCTATTGGAAGTTGCATCCCCTCTTGAACCAGCTTTTCAAACTGAAGGTGTTTATCAACCACTCAGTTATTGTAGAAGCAAAAGAAGATAATCATGGGCTAACCCTAAGTTGATATTTCCCCCGGCAATCTTGATTCCAGCTTGTGCTTCATCCAGTCCAGCATTTCACATGATGTACTCTGCATATAAGTTAAATAAGCATGGTGACAATATACAGCCTTGACCTACTCCTTTCCTGACTTGGAACCTGTCTATTGTTCCATGTCCAGTCCTAATGTTGCTTCTTGACCTGCATACAGATTTCTCAAGAGGCAGGTCAGATGGTCCAGTATTCCCATCTCTTTAAGAATTTTCCACAGTTTGTTGAGACCCACAGTAGAAGTAGATGTTTTCTGGAACTCTCTTGCTTTTTCAATGATCCAACAGATATTGGCAATTTGATCTCTGGTTCCTTTGTCTTTTCTAAATTCAGCTTGAACACCTGGAAGTTCATGGTTCATGTACTGTTGAAGCCTGGCTTGGAGAATTTTGAGCAATTACTTTGCTAGCATGTGAGATGAGTGCAATTGCGGGGTAGTTTGAACACTCTTTGGCATTGTCTTTCTTTGGAATTGGAATGAAAACTGACCTTTTCCAGTCCTGTGGCCACTGCTGAGTTTTCCAAATTGCTGGCATATTGAGTGCAGCTTTTGAACTGTGGTATTGGAGAAGACTCTTAAGAGTCCCTTGGACAGCAGGAAGATCCAACCAGTCAATCCTTAAGGAAATCAGTCCTGAATCTTCATTGGAAGGACTGATGCTGAAGCTGTAACTCCAATACTTTAGCCACCTGATGCAAACAACCGACTCATTTGAAAAGACCCTAATGCTGGGAAAGATTGAAGGCTGGAGGAGAAGGGGATAAGAGAAGATAAGATGGTTGGATGGCATCACCGACTCGATGGACATGAGTTTGAGTAAGCTCTAGGAGTTGATGAAGGACAGGGAAGCCTGACATGCTGTAGCCCATGGGGTGGCAAAGAGTCGGACACGACTGAGCAACTGAACAGAACCGAACTGAACTGAACCCTGAGTTGGCTTCTGCCTGCTTAAACTCTGGTGAAGGCAATTAAAATAGACAAGGGAGTACAGTCATCCTGATCCTAATTTTTTTCCAGTCCAAATGTTCTAGTGAGAAAGAAATAATTCAGAGTTATCTCCTAAGAGAGGAGTTTGGGAGGAAAAAAAGTAGAGGTAATCATAATTTGAAACAAGATACTATGATCTCTCAACTGAACTTAATGTACTGAGGAAGCTGAGTCTATATTCTGTGTTCTATTGACCTATGTAAAGCTTAGAAGATCTGCTTTTTGATCATCCACATAAACTGGTCATTCAGTGTTCAATGAACTGCTCTAGACACCATCTAAGACATGAACCTAAAAGTGTTTGGCACATGATAGGCACTCAACAAAATCACTGTTGAGTGAATAATGAATGGAAAGAAGAAGAAGAAAAAAAAAAACAGTTGATTGAAGGCACAGTTTCATTCCTTGACAAATACCTAGATTTGGGAAAAATGAGGGACTAGTGTTGATGATACTGAAAACTGACAGAGATAGAAATATCCTAAGCATAAAAATAGAGTCCAATAAAAGCTTGATAGTCCCAAGGATGCCATTACATTTCAATAGTTCATTGTAACCATTATTGCTACAATTACCAATGTGTAATCATATACCAATTAGTATAATAGTCTTTACTTTTTCATGTATATGCTTATTCATCTCTTTGTTTATTTTGATAGATGGATGGACCAGAAAGTGTGGTTATGGAACTGGTAATTGCAGAAAATATTGCAAAGAAAGTGAGAAGAAGAAAGAAAAATGTGGGTTAAGAAAGCTTTGCTGCATCCCTATAAAGCATAAATCATCAAAACTTGTCAAAAGAGAAGAGACAACATATAGGGTTATGGCAAGTACCACTAAGTATGAGTTTATGACTTGTGACAAGAGGATTTTGGCAGCATTTTAATGAGTCAGTAAGATGGGTATACAGGTCACCTACATAGTCCTTAGATCCTTAGTATCTAAGGAGACTGGGTCCTTACATGATCCATTAAAAAATATATGCTCATTCTAGCTATCATGTGTCTCTGTCTCTCTAGTCCTCTATAGCCTAACATTCCCTAGGCTGTTACAGGATATTATTGGAAATCCGTTCTCATGGTAAACCAGTTTTATAGAATCTGAATCTTGAATTTCTAAGCCTCTGACCAGGTGCTATAGGTCTCTGAAGGTGGAAGTGTTCCAGGTGAAGGCAAGTTTCACCTTGATCATACATCCTTATCTAATGTCTCATCCTGGATTGTTGAGATAGGCCAGTGTGATCCAGAAGCCTTTTGCCTCTTTGTGAAAGTGAAAGTGTTAGTCGTTCAGTCGTGTCTGACTCTCTGCGACCCCAGGGACCGTAGCTGGCCAGTCTCTTCTGTCTATGGAATTCTCCAGGAAAGAATATTGGAGTGGGTAGACATTCCCTTCTCCAGGGGATCTTCCCGACCCAGAGATCAAATCCAGGTATCCTGCACTGCGGGCAGATTCTTCACTCTCCGAGCCACCAGGGAAGCCCTTTGCCGCCCCTGCTCGAAGTTTAGCCTAAGGCTCTGTCTCATTGTCTCTCTCTTGGAATTTGTCCCTTACTCCAACCCCCTAATTACACTTGGCTGTCCAAAGACTGGAATGCCCTCTGCACAAGAGACAACTTCTCAGGCCCCAACGAAGTGGAAGTGGAAAATAGTAAAAAAAACAACAACAACAAGCAAACAAAAAAACAAAGAAAAAGAAAACTAATTAAACAACACCAATCAAAATTCCTCAAAGTTTACTGAGAACAACAGTGTGCAAGAACTTGTCCTAAACATTTTACTGTATAACCTCAATTTGCCCTAACAATAGCTCCATGAAGTAAGAAGTAGTATTGCGTCCTTTGGCCAGAAGAGGAAACTAAGTCACAGACAGTTTAAGTGACTTGCTCCAAGTGGCACAAAAAAGTAGTTAGCAACACCTTGAACCCACGATACCTGAACTCAGACATCATGCTTCCTCAAGATGGAAAAATCTTTGCTACAGTAAGAAAAGCTTCCCTTTACTCTTTCCACCCAGAATCTACTTCATTAATATGGAAGGTGTCATGAAAGGAAGAGCTTTGCGAGCCTCCTTGTGGTTAAAGGGGCTTCCCTGATGGCTCAGTTGGTAAAGAATCCACCTGCAATGCAGGACACCCCGATTCGATTACTGGGTCAGGAAGATCCTCTGGAGAAGGGATAGGATACCCACGCCAGTATTCTTGGGCTTCCCTTGTGGCTCAACTGGAAAAGGATCTGCCTGCAATGCAGGAGACCTGGGTTCAATCCCTGGGTTGGGAAGATCCCCTCAAGAAAGGGAAGGCTACCCACTCCAGTATAGTCCATGGAGTCCCAAAGAGTTGGACATGACTGAGAAACTTTCACTTCACTCACTTTGTGGTTAAAATGTGCAACAAACCTAACCCTAAATGGTATGTGAGCCTATATGCTTAGTTGCTCAGTTGTGTCTGACTCTTTGCCACCCCATGGACTGTAGACCACTAGGCTCCTCTGTCCATGGGATTCTCCAGGCAAAAATACTGGAATGAGTTGCCATTACCTCCTTCAGGGGATCTTCCCAACCCAGAGATTGAACCAGAGTCTCCTGAGTCTCCTGCATTGGCAGGCGGGTTCTTTACCACTGAGCAACGGGGGAAGAACCCAAATGGTATATCCAGACACAAATAGAAATAATTTCCAATCGCAGTAAAGGAGGAAGTTGTCCCTATGTAGTAGGCAGTCTTAGTTTAGAGGCCAATGCCAGTCAGTTCTAGAGCTGAAAATTATCCCTAGCCTCTGTTGACATTATCTGGAGAATGCAGTCTGAAGACAAGGTACATCAATCACCAAATAATGGCAACTTCTAATCCTTCAACTCGTTTCTCAGAGTACTTTCACTTCAATTCTCTCATTTTCTCCCGCTCTAATAGTATAACGCCGATGTCTCAAACCTTAAAGGATGTGCTTGTGATATCTGGGGAGTGGTTTACAGACTTGATCTCAGATTACTCAGGCGCAATGATTCCAATAAACACTTCAATTCTAACCCAGGTTACACTAGTGGTTGCAGATAATACAAGCTACCTGTTCTTGAATTAAGAGTTTTTATTCATTTTTTGACAAGAGGAATTATGCCCACAAGTAGACCCAGGAGTCTTAGAGAGTTACATTAATCATGACTCCATATCCACAGTCCCAAAGAAATGAAAAGGTTGTGGGGAAATGCAAGTGTGTTAAGTCACCTTGCTACTCACTTTGTTCATCCCCGAAGTGGATTTATTTGATTATATCTTCCCAACCCAGGAATTGAACCCAGGTCTACTGGTGGCTCAGACGGTAAAGAATCTGCCTGCAATGCAAGAGACCTGGGTTTGATGCCTGGGTTGGAAAGATCCCTTGGGGAAGGGAATGGCAACCCATTCCAGTAGTCTTGCCTGGAGAATCCCATAAACAATGGAGCTTGGTGGGCAACAGTTCATAGGGTCACAAAGAGTGGGACATGACTGAGTGACTAATACTTTCACTGTCTTTCAAACTTTATATGCCTTTCAACTCTTAAAGCCTTCTGCACTTTTTAAATTACGATGAAAATCCATTCGTTACCCCTCACTTCAAAAGAGGCATCTTCGAGAGCAAAGACATGAAAGGAGAGCATGAAAAGATATGGAGAAACAGAGAAGTGCTCTTAACATAAGTTCTCAAACCATAACCCTAAAATACATCCTAGATATCTCCTTTTTCCTCACTGCTCCCCACCCCTACTCATCATGTCAGCCACAAAGGCCTTCCAAGTCTGCCTCCATAGTGCCTATTCTCTATCCCGGCCACTGCTATTCTAATTCAGCCGTCATTTTTCCTTGACTGTTGTCATGGGCCAAATTCTGTCCCCTCATAATTCATATATTGAAGTCCTAATCCCTGGTACCTCAGAATGGGACCGCATTTGGAGATGAGATAAACAGGTAATTTAAAGAGCTAATGAAGTTAAACTGAGATCCTTAGGCCGAGTCCTGGGCCTTCCCTCATAGCTCAGTTGGTAAAGAATCTGCCTGCAGTGCAGGAGACCCGGATTTGATTCCTGGGTAGGGAAGATCCCCTGGAGAAGGAAATGGCAACCCACTCCAGTATTCTTGCCTGGAGAATCCCATGGACAAAGAAACCTGCAGGCTACACGGCCTTGGGGTCACCAGAGTGGGACACTACTTAGCAACTAAACCACCACAGGCCAAGTCCTAATCCAAATGAATGGCATTTTTATAAGAAGAGGAGATTAGGAAACAGACACACCAGAGAAGGAAAACCATGAAAAGATACAGAAAGGAGATTCAGTTCAGTTCAGCCGCTCAGTCGTGTCCAACTCTTTGCAACCCCATGGACTGCAGCATGCCAGGCTTCCCTGTCCTTCACCATCTCCCAGAGCTTGCTCAAGCTTATGTCCATTGAGTCAGTGATGCCATCCAACCATCTCATCCTCTGTGGTCCCTTTCTTCTGCCTTCAATCTTTCCCAGAGTCAGGGTCTTTTCCAATGAGTCAATTCTTCGCATCAGGTAGCCAAAGTGTTGGAGTTCCAGCTTTAGCATCAGTCCCTCCAATGAGAGGAGATGACATCTACAAATCAAGGAGAAAGACTTCAGAAGAAAGCGATCCCACCGATACCTTTAACTCAGACTTTTAGCTTCCAGAATTGTGAGAAGATAAATTTTTTGTTGCTTAAACCACACAGTCTGTGGTCCTTTGTTATGGCAGCCCTATCTAATTAATGAACACATGCTGTAACATTTACATCCTATTGACCTCTTTGTCTCCCACTATGCCTTTGACTCACTCCAATCTTTCCATATAGTTGCCAGGGAATCATTTCTTTAAAAAAAATTTTAATTTGGCTGCACCAGGCCTTAGTTACAGTATATGGAGTCTAGTTCTCTAACCAGAGATCAAATCTGAGCATGGAGTCTTAGCCACTGGACCACCAGGGAAGCCCCAGGAAATTGTTTCTAAAACCCAAATCTGACATTTTTGTTTTTCTTCCCAAACTGTCAAAAGCTGTACAGTGATTGCAAGAATCAATTCTAAACACCGTTTATGATAATCTGCTGCTCATTTTGGTGGTTTCCCTTTCAATTCCTCCCATGGACCTCACGAGCAACTTGTGTTCTTGGAAATTAATCTGTTTCTTGCCCTTTTCATAGGTGTCCCCTTGTGCTGAGAAGGTTCTTTTTGCAAACCAGACTTATGCTTCTCTAAGCAACACCTAAACAGTTCTTCTACCTTCTCTAAGCCATATATATTCATTCGTTTCTTCCCTCAAGAGGAATTTTGTTATTTATTTACTTTTTTATGAGTAAAAATTATATATATTTAAGATAACATCATGATGATTTGATATATATTTACATAATCAAGTTAATTAACACATCCACCACCTCATTTTTTTATTGAAGTATAGTTGATTTATAGTGTTGTGTTAGTTTCTGGTATATAGCAAAGTGATTCAGTTATACATTGTACACATTCTTTTTCATAATCTCTTGCATTGTAGTTTATTACAGGATATTGAATAGAGTTCCCTGTGCTATACAGTAGGGCCTTGTTGGTTGTTTATTTTATACATAGTAGAGTGCATCTGCTAACCCCAAACTTCTAATTTATCCCTCCTCGACACTGTCTTATTGGTAACCATAAGTTTGTTTTTTATGTCTGTGAGTCCATTTTATTTTGTAAATAATTTCATTTATACCATGTTTTAGATTCCACATATAAATGATGTCATGTATCTGTCTTTCTCTATCTGATTTACTTCACTTAGTATGATAATCTCTAGGACCATCCATGTTGCTGCAAATGCCAATATTTCATTCATTTTATGACTGAATAATATTCTATGATATATATTCTATTATATTTATGTGTGTGTGTGTATATATATATATATATATATATATATATATATATCACATCTTCTTTATCCATTCCTCTATTGATGGTCACTTAGGTTGCTTCCAACTCTTCACTATTGTAAATACTGTTGGCTATGAACATTGAGGCGCATATATGTTTTTGAATGAGAATTTTTATCTTTTCTGGATCTAGGCCAGGAGTGGAATAGCTGGATCATACACTAACTCTATTTTTAATTTTTTGAGGACCCTCCATACCATTCTCCATAGTGGTTGTAGCAGTTTACATTTCCACCAACAGTGCAGAACCATTCCCTTGTCTCCATACCCTCTCCAGCATTTATTATTTTTAGATTTTTTGATGATGGCTGTTCTGACTGGTATGAGGTGACATTTCCCTGTAGTTTTGATTTGCCTTTCTCTGATCATTAGTGATGTTGAGCATCTTCTCGTGTGCCTACTGGTCATCTGTATGCCTTCTTTGGAGAAATGTCTATTTAGGTCTTCTGCCCACTTTATGATGGAGAAAGAAATGGCAACCCACTTCAGTGTTCTTGCCTGGAGAATCTCATGGACAGAGAAGCCTGGTAGGCTGCAGTCCATGGGGTCGCACAGAGTCAGACACGACTGAAGCGACTTAGCAGCTGCAGCAGCAGCCCACTTTTTGATTGTCTTGTTAGATTTTTGATATTAGGTTGTTTGAGCTTTTTGCATATTTTGGATATCAACTACTAGTAAGAATATATGATTTTCAAATATTTCTTCCATTCTGGAGATTGCCTTTTCACTTGGTTGATTGTTTCCTTTGCTTTGCAGAAACTCTTTAGTTTGATGTAGTCACACTTGTTTATTTTTGCATTAGTTGCCTGTGCATTTAAAGTCAAATCCAAAAAAAATATTGCAAGAATATTTCATGTAGCTTTCCACTATGATTTCTTCTAAGAGTTTTACAGTTTCAGGTCTTACATTTAAGTCACTGACCAATTTTGAGTTGATTTTTTGTGTATGGTGTAATATGTCTTCTCTTTCTCTTTTTTTCCTCTTGGTTAAATTTAGCTAAAGCTTTGGTATTTGTTTATGTTTTTTAAAAAGCCAACTCTTTATTTTGTTAATACTGTCTATTGTCTTGCTAGTCTCTTTTTATTTCTGCTATAATCTTTATTATTTCCTTCTTTCTGCTAGCTTTAGGCTTAGTTTGGCTTTTTCCCACCCAATTCCATGAGCCATAAAGAATATAATTGATTTTAGATATTTTTTCTTACTGTAAGTAGTTGGTGCTATAAATTTTCCTCTTAGTACTGTTTTTGCTGCATTCCAAGAGTTTGGATAAGTTTTGTTTCCATTTTTGGTTATAAGGCCATGGCACCCTACTCCAGTACTCTTGCCTGGAATATCCCATGGATGGAGGAGCCTGGTAGGCTGCAGTCCATGGGGTCGCTCAAAGTCGGACATGACTGAGTGACTTCACTTTCACTTTTCACTTTTCACTTTCATGCACTGGAGAAGGAAATGGCAACCCACTCCAGTATTCTTGCCTGGAGAATCCCAGGGACCGGGGAACCTGGTGGGCTGCCGTCTATGGGGTCGCACAGAGTCGGACACGACTGAAGCGACTTAGCAGCAGTAGCAGCAGGTACTTTTTAATTTCCTTTTTGGTTTCTTTTGTGATCCATTGATTGTTCAGGAATGTGTATTTAGTTTCTATTTACTTGTGGATTTTCCAGTTTTCCTCCTGTTACTTATTTCTAGTTTTATTCCATTGTCATCAAGAAAGCTACTTGATACAATTTCTGTCTTCTTGAATTTGTTGAGCCTTGTTTTGTGGTCCAACATATGACTGATCTGTCATGGGAAAGTTCCACATGAACCTTATTTTAAAATTTTTAATTGGAGGATAATTGCTTTACCATGGTGTAAGGGTTTCTGCTGTACAACAACATGCCACATGCATTTTAAAAGAATGTTTATTGGGGCTTCCCTGGTGGGTCCAGTGGTTAAGAGTCTGCCTGCCAGTGTAGGGGACACAGATTTGATCCCTGGTCTGGGAAGACCCCACATACCACAGAGCAACTAAGCCACAACTACTGAGACAGCACTCAGAAACCACAAGCTGCAACTACTGAGCCAAAGTGCTGTAACTACTGAAGCCCACAGGCCTAGAGCCTGTGCTCTGCAGTAAGAGAAGCCACCACGAGAAGCCCGCACACTGCAATGAAGTGTAGTGCCCACTTGATATAACTAGAGAAAGCCCGCACATGGCAATGACAACTCAGTGCAGCCAAAAATTAAATTAATTAATTAATTAATCCTTAAAAAGAATATTTATTTTGTTGTTGTTGAAAGGAATGTCCTATTTGGTCCATCTGGTCTGTCATGTTAATAAAATTCAGTTTTCTTATTGATTTTCTGTCTGGATGATCTATCTATTAAAAGTGAGGTATTTATAAAGACTTTCCTCCTGGCAGAGCCATCATGACAAAGATGCACCCACTGCAGAAGTGTCGGAAAACCCCAACCAGGAGTATGCAAGTATGTCTGAGACTGTTGTGCCTTGCAGAGTCATCAGAGCTATAGAGGACATGGACACAGAAGCAAAACCTGTTTCCAGAGAACTGGGTTGGGCAGATGGACCCAAGTTGTAATTTAAGCACAGCCCTGGGAGGCAAGAGGAACCTAAATTGTCTGGGTTAAAGAGTTTACCCCCTGGAAGAAATGAAGGACAAAATAAATGTTGTGTTGAATTACAGAAAAATAAAATTACATTTAATGGCCAGAAAAAAGTGAGGTAGTTAAGATCTCTACTATTATTGTATTGCTGTGTTCCTTCAGTTGGGATAATATTTGTGTAATACAATGTTGGGTGATTATATATTTATAGTCGTTATATCTTTTTGACTAATGAATCCCTTATGATTATGTAGTGAACACTTATGTCTCTTTGACTAATTTTTACTAAAAGTCTAATATTTTTTAATATAAATAGAGCCATCTCTACTGTCTTTGGTTATCTTTGCATAAAATATCTTTTCTAGCCTTTAACTTGCAGCCTATGTGTGTTTTTTCTTAATATATATATTTATTCTTTATTTTATTTATATATAATATATATACTTTTATTGAAGTATAGTTGACTTACAGTGTTTCAGGTACACAGCAAGATGATTCAGTTATACATATACACATATATTATTTTTTGAAATTATTTTCCATTATAGGCTATTACAAGATATTGACTATAGTTCCCTGTGCTGTACAGTAAACCTTTGTTGCTTGTTGTAGATCTGTTTTGTTTTTTTTTTTTTTAGAATTAGATATCTAATATTCTATTCATCCTAAGTCAAACAAGTAGAATCAAAGTGTCATAAATTTTTTAGTTAGGCAAAATTTCATAAGTTTTCTAAAATATATATATGTATTATTTACATAAAACAATCCAAAGAGAAGAAAGCACAAGAGAGTTACCCAGTGAGCAAAAGGAACCAAAAATGACATTGATCAAGTAAAAACAAAACTAACTAAAACACAAGCCAGAAAACAAAACCAAGGCAGAGGGCCAACTGGGGAACAAAGCAAAAAACCCAAACAAACTAACAAACATGGTGAAAACAAGAAAGAAAAAAGAAGAAAAGAAAGAAAAAACAGAAAAGCAAAGTTAAATAGAATTATATACAAAGATTTATACATATTCAGATCAGATCAGATCAGTCGCTCAGTCGTGTCCGACTCTTTGCGACCCCATGAACTGCAGCACGCCAGGCCTCCCTATCCATCACCAGCTCTCGGAGGTCACTCAGACTCACGTTCATCGAGTCAGTGATGCCATCCAGCCATCTCATCCTCTGTCGTCCCCTTCTCCTCCTGCCCTCAATCCCTCCCAGCATCAGAGTCTTCTCCAATGAGTCAACTCTTTGCATGAGGTGGCCAAAATACTGGAGTTTCAGCTTTAGCATCATTCCTTCCAAAGAAATCCCAGGTCTGATCTCCTTCAGAATGGACCGGTTGGATCTCCCTGCAGTCCAAGGGACTCTCAAGAGTCTTCTCCAACACCACACTTCAAAAGCATCAATTCTTCGGTGCTCAGCCTTCTTCACAGTCCAGCTCTCACATCCATACATGACCACAGGAAAGACCATAGCCTTGACTAGGCGAACCTTTGTTGGCAAAGTAATGTCTCTGCTTTTGAATATGCTATCTAGGTTGGTCATAACTTTCCTTCCAAGGAGTAAGCATCTTTTAATTTCATGGCTGCAGTCACCATCTGCAGTGATTTTGGAGCCCAGAAAAATAAAGTCTGACACTGTTTCCACTGTTTCTCCATCTATTTCCCATGTAGTGATGGGACCAGATGCCATGATCTTCGTTTTCTGAATGTTGAGCTTTAAGCCAACCTTTTGGCTTTCCACTTTCACTTTCACTTCCACTTTCACTTTCATCAAGAGGCTTTTTAGTTCCTCTTCACTTTCTGCCATAAGGGTGGTATCATCTGCATATCTGAGGTTATTGATATTTCTCCCGGCAATCTTGATTCCAGCTTGTGTTTCCTCCAGTCCAGCATTTCTCATATTAAAGAGTTACTATTGCAAGAATAGAACAATAAGAAAAACAAAGCAAAAAATGCTTTTAAATAAAGAGAAGAAAAAACTCTTGGAACCACACTATATATATATATATAGGAAATAAAGAGTATAATTTTTTTTAAGTTCTCAACAGCATAGAGTTAATAGTTATCATAAAATCAATAACCACAGCAATGGCGGGGGAGGGGGAAGAAAAGAATAAAAAAATCCACAGCCAACTACAGAATAAATAAAAATATAAGAAGAAGAATAAAATTTTTTTTGACATCTCAGCTGTCAGCATCCTTTCTCTCACTGTGAGTCACAGTCTACCTCCACCTCCCTAGGATGCCCTCCAATACTCGGCTGGTCTCTGGACCGGCTGTGGGGAGAGCTCAACTCCAATCTGGCCCTACTACTGCATGTTCTTGCCTCCAACATCCACAGCTGTGAGAGCTAGTGTGTTTTCTTTTGTGGGAACTCTCATTGTCTTTTTTATATATCCCAAAGACACAAAGTAGTAGTTGATCGTGTGGGTTGAACCTGCAATTTGTACAGCTGGTGGTAATGTTTTTGATCCTCTTCTTTAGCCATATTGCCCCTGGGACTCCATTGTGGTTTTATCTCCACCTCTGCATGTGGGTCTTCCACAGGAGTTTGCTCCTGAGGCTATGCTGGAGGACTTTGGTCTGCCCCAGTGAGGACTGGGTATGGAGGTGGTACAGTTGCTTGGATCACGGTGCCAGGTATGCAGGCAAGCTGATGTCCAGGGGAACAGGAGATAATGGTGTTCTTAGGGCTTTTTCTAGGCTCTGGCAGCTCTGCCCCAGTGGGGATTGAGTGTAGAGGTGGCATGGCTGCTTGGATCACAGGGACCCTGGCAATGTCAAGTATGCCGGGGAGCCAGTGGCAATTCTCACAGGACATGTGGTGCTATTAGAGTTTTTTATCCAGCCCGTGGCAGCTCTGTCCCAGTGAGGATTGAGTGGGCAGGTGGGGCAGCTGTTTGGATCATGGGGACCCTAGTGGCACTAAGTGTGCAGGGACACCGGCAGCCTCTGTAACAGGAGCTATGGCATCATTAGAATCTTTTTTCTAATCTCTGGCAGGTAGCATTCAACTGGCCTCTTTGACCGGTCCTTCTCTGTTGCTTTGTGCATCAGGCACTTAAAGGGGAACCCCTGGCTAGGGTCCTTTTCTATTGCTCAGTGTGTCAGGCATTTAAAGGGCTACCTTCTCTGGGGTCTTTCTCTATTGGTCACCTGTTGGTGCTGGCTGTGGGGAGAGAGAGAGACTATAATGATGGTTCCACCTCTGGCATATGACTCAGGATTATTGCCTTGCCTGGCTTTCCTCCAAAGGCATTTCCCACTGCCATCTCCTCCCTCATGCCCCCTTGGGCCATCTCCCCACAGTCAATAGCAGACTTCTCCCTGGGATTGCTCTCCAATCCCTATACTCCAGCTCCCAGCTGCTGTGCATTCCAAAGGATTTTTGTCCCTGTCCAGGGCATGTAGGGCTGCGGCAAGGATTGTCTGTGTGGTTCTTGTTCCATTCAGATTGTCACAGATCAGCTGCTGCACTCTCCAATGGCTTCAAATGCGTCTCCACTGTCCCAAGGGCTTCCCTGGTAGCTCAGATGTTACAGAATCTGCCTGCAGTGTGAGAGACATGAGTTCAATCCCTGGGTTGGGAAGATCCCCTGGAGGAGGGCATGGCAATCCACTCCAGTATTCTTGCCTGGAGAATCCCCATGGCTAAAGGAGCCTGGCAGGCTACAGTCCACAGGGTCGCAAAGAGTGGGACACAACTGAGTGACTAAGCACAGCACTGTCCCAAACAATTGCCCCAGTGTGGGGATTTGACCCCTGCTCAGTTCTCCCATTCCCTGGGTGCAGATCCAGTCCTGCTAACTCTGCTGTTTTTCCCCTCCTCCCTTCATCCTACTGAGTTTTGTGTGGATCTATATATTCCTTTCCAATGATCAGAAGGAACTCTTGCTCGCTCTCAGCTGGCATTCTGCCAAGATTTTCTGTGTCTGAAGGTGTATTCCTGATGCATCTGTGAAGAGACATGTAACCCACATCCACCTTCACCTCCACCATCTTCTCTCCTTCTTAAGAGTGGAGATTTTAGCAAAGAGGAGCTGAAACCCTGAAGATTATTCCCAGGAACTGAAACAAATGGATTTCCTGGAGAGATTTCAAAATTGGTTGGGATCTTTGACTCCTTTTTTTTTGCTCTTATTTTCTTCTTCTTTGAACTGGAATGTTTATAACTGTGATCTTATGCCTGCCCCATCACTGTATCTGGGGAGTAGGTAATTCTTTCTTAACTTCTATGGGTTTATAGGTGGAGAAGAATTGCACCCTAGGATGTCTTATACCCAGAGTCCCAATGACACATTATTTAGATCATGTATGTAATGAGACTTGTGAATTTTGTTGATTCTTTATTGGGCTGAGATTTTAGAAGAGGTTGATATAGAATTCAATTATTTTCCATGTGAGATGAAATCTTTGAGGATTAGAATGTGGACTTTAGTAGGCAGAAAAATGCTCTCCCAGAGATGTCTGTGGCTTAATCCACGTAAACTGTGGATATGTTACATGGCATAGAAAAATGGAAATAAAGTTAAGATGGAAATAAGATTGATAATAAGTCAATCTTAAAATAAGAAAACAATCTTAGTTTATCTGGAGTGGGGGACTGATATAGTCGTGTGTTCTTTAACATGGAAATGGAAAGCAGAATAAGAATTTAGAATAGTATATGGTAAGATTCACTGTTAATGCCTTTAAGATTCAATAAAGACAAGGAAAGTAGAAAGCCTGTAAAACATGGAAAGGGCAAGGAAACAGCATCTCTTAGGGGTTTCCAGTAAGAAATTCAGCCCTGACAAAACTTTGATTTCACCCCGGTAGGATTCATTGTGAATTTCTGAAAAATGTAACTGTCAAAAAAGAATTTTTATTTCCTTAAGTTACTAAGTCTACTGTAAGCACCCATAGAAAAATAAGACAGTAAGCAAAATATTGGACTTAGCAAAGAAGGACTTCCATGCAGTTACTGTAAATAGGTTCAAATAACTAAAACAAATCATGTTTTATATAATATAAAAAACTATGATGATAGTTTATCAAATTTGTTTGAATTCTTCTACTGAGTGCTTTCAGGGTCTTGGGTGCAGCAATAACTTGAGACTCAGTACACAAGAACTTTTCAAACCTATGCTTGCATTGTTTTTGTTAACATCCCATTGGCCTCAGTAAGTTGCTTGATCAAGACCACAATCTGGTAGGTACCTCTAAATAAGAGGATATACAACATCCCATTGCAAAAGCATGACTGCTAGGAGGGAAAGAATTTGTAGGCTTTATATAGTCTTATGTAGGAGTAGAGGGTTTTCTTTACAGACCATCTTTTATCTTGTGTATTAATAAAAATACATTATTTTTATTAATAATTCACTTTGGGGCCTTAATTTCTGAGAGATAAATATTTGATATATTAACACATTGAAGTTTCAAAGTTATTTCTTTGGCTTAACTGAGAAGATGTAGGATAAAGCCTTCCTCTCTTAGACAGATGTGTAACTAACTTGTATATTGAAAAAGCAAGAGAGTTCCAGAAAAACATCTATTTCTGCTTTATTGACTATGCCAAACCTTTGACTGTGTGGGTCGCAATAAACTGTGGAAAATTCTGAAAGAGATGGGAATACCAGACCACCTGACCTGCCACTTGAGAAACCTGTATGCAGGTCAGGAAGCAACAGTTAGAACTGGACATGCAACAACAGACTGGTTCCAAATAGGAAAAGGAGTACGTCAAGGCTGTATATTGTCACCCTGCTTATTTAACTTATATGCAAAGTACAGCATGAGAAATGCTGGGCTGGAAGAAGCACAAGCTGGAATCAAGATCGCCAGGAGAAATAAATAACCTGATATGCAGATGACACCACCCTTATGGCAGAAAGTGAAGAGGAACTAAAAAGCCTCTTGATGAAAGTGAAAGTGGAGAGTGAAAAAGTTGGCTTAAAGCTCAACATTCAGAAAACGAAGATCATGGCATCTGGTCCCATCACTTCATGGGAAATAGATGGGGAAATAGTGGAAACAGTGTCAGACTTCATTTTTGGGGAGCTCCAAAATCACTGCAGATGGTGACTGCAGCCATGAAATTAAAAGACGCTTACTCCTTGGAAGAAAAGTTATGACCAACTTAGCATATTAAAAAGCAGAGACATCACTTTGCCAACAAAGGTCCATCTAGTCCAGGCTATGGTTTTTCCAGTGGTCATGTATGGATGTGAGAGTTGGACTATGACGGAAGCTGAGTGCTGAAGAATTGATGCTTTTGAACTGTGGTGTTGGAGAAGACTCTTGAGAGTCCCTTGGACTGCAAGGAGATCCAATCAGTCCATTCTGAAGGAGATCAGCCCTGGGATTTCTTTGGAGGGAATGATGCTGAAACTGAAACTCCAGTACTTTGGCCACCTCATGCAAAGAGTTGACTCATTGGAGAAGAGTCTGATGCTGGAAGGGATTGGGGGCAGGAGGAGAAGGGGACGACAGAGGATGAGATGGCTGGATGGCATCACTGACTCGATGGATGTGAGTCTGAGTGAACTCTGGGAGTTGGTGATGGACAGGGAGATCTGGTGTGCTGCAATTCATGGGGTTGCAAAGAGTCAGACACGACTGAGCGACTGAACTGAACTGAACTTCAGAAGGAAAACTACCCTTAAAGAATAGAGCCATAAAAATAGGAAGTCAGCATGATATGAATAGTCATGCAGAGAATTCTGACCATAACCCTAAGTCTCTTGGCTATTTTTTATTTTTATTTTTTGGCCACATCACATGACACCTGGGATCCTGGTTCTCCAACCAGGGATTGAACCCGCATTCCGCTGCATTGGGAGCATAGAGTCTTAACCCTTGGACCACCTGGGAAGTCCTTCTTGAATCTTTTAAAAATCATTTTAATTGAAGTGCAACATATCTATAAAAGAGTGCAAAAGTCCTAAGGATAGCATATAGTCTAATGAATTATCACAAAAGTAACAAGTCCATGTAACAAAAACACAGGTTAAGAAATAAAACTGCTAACATATAAATACTTCATTTTCCTTTGCAGAGTTAGTACTATCCTGATTACTAATAACATAAAACTATTTTTCTTTTTTTAAACTCTATGCGAAGAGTTGACTCATTGGAGAAGACTCTGATGCTGGGAGGGATTGGGGGCAAGAGGAGAAGGGGACGACAGAGGATGAGACGGCTGGATGGCATCACTGACTCGATGGATGTTAGTCTCAGTGAACTCCGGGAGTTGGTGATGGACAGGGAGGCCTGGTGTGCTGCAATTCATGGGGTCACGAAGAGTCGAACACGACTGAGCGACTGATCTGATCTGATCTGATATAAAAGGGAATCATAATTTCCTTTACTCATCACTGTATTATCAAGATTGATCCACGTTATTGTGTGGGGAAGCAGTCTATTAGTTGTCACTGTAATGTAGTGTACTTGTTCTCTTCTTAATGTACTATTCAGCTAAGATGATGCATCCATGAACATTCTTATACATGCCTTTGGGTCACATTTGTACTTCTTTCTGTTATGTATCTGTATATGGTGCAACATATGAAATGCATATGTTGAATTTTTCATTTATATACGTACCAGCTTCCCTGGTGACTCAGACAGTAAAGAATCCTCCTGCAAAGCAGGAGACCCAGGTTTGATCCTTGGGTTGGGAAGATCCCCAGAAAGAAGGCATGGAAACCCACACTGGTATTCTTGCCTGGAGAATCCCCATGGACAGAGAAGCCTAGCAGGCTACAGTCCATGGGGTTGCAAAGGTCAGACACTATTGAGCAACTTACCTACTAGCAGCATATAAATGTTCCAGTTCCTCCACATCCTTAGCAACATGTGAAACTATCATGTTCAACCATTTGGTGTCTGCTAAGTAACATGTCTGTTACTCCAGGTGTTTCTTGACTTGCTACTTTTGCATTCCAGTCCCCTATAATGAAAAGGACATCTTTTTTGGGTGTTAGTTCTAAAAGGTCTTGTAAGTCTTCATAGAACTGTTCAACTTCTAACAGGCAAATTTGGCCTTGGAATATGGAATGAAGCAGGGCAAATGCTAATAGAATTTTGCCAAGATAATGCACTGGTCATAGCAAACACCCTCTTCCAACAACACAGGAGAAGACTATACACATGGACATCACCAGATGATCAACACCGAAATCAGATTGATTATATTCTTTGCAGCCAAAGATGGAGAAGCTCTATACAGTCAGCAAAAACAAGACTGGGAGCTGACTGTGGCTCAGATCATGAACTCCTTATTGCCAAATTCAGACTTAAGTTTAAAAAAGTAGGGAAAACCACTAGACCATTCGGGTATGACCTAAATCAAATCCATTATGTCTATACAGTCGAAGTGAGGAATAGATTTAAGGGACTAGATCTGATAGACAGAGTACGGGATGAACTATGGACAGAGGTTCATGACATTGTACATGAGACAGGGATCAAGACCATCCCCATGGAAAAGAAATGCAAAAAAAGCAAAATGGCTGTCTGAGGAGGCCTTACAAATAGCTGTGAAAAGAAGAGAAGTGAAAAGCAAAGGAGAAAATGAAAGATATTCCCATTTGAATGCAGAGTTCCAAAGAATAGCAAGGAGAGATAAGAAAGCCTTCCTCAGAGATCAGTGCAAAAAAATAGAGGAAAACAACAGAATGGGAAAGACTAGAGATCTCTTCAAGAAAATCAGAGATACCAAGGGAACATTTCATGCAAAGATGGCTCAATAAAGGACAGAAATGGTAGGGACCTAAAGAAGCAGAAGATATTAAGAAGAGGCAGGAAGAATATGCAGAACTGTACAAAAAAAGATCTTCACCACCCAGATCATCACGATGGTGTGATCACTCATCTAGAGCCAGACATCCTGGAATGTGAAGTCAAGTGGGCCTTAGAAAGCATCACTACAAACAAAGCTAGTGGAGGTGATGGAATAGCTCCAGTTGAGCTATTTCAGATCCTGAAAGATGCTGTCCAAGTGCTGCAGTCAATATGCCAGCAAATTTGGAAAACTCAGCAGTGGCCAGAAGACTGGAAAAGGTCAGTTTTCATTCCAATTCCAAAGAAAGGCAATGCCAAAGAATGTTCAAACTACCGCACAATTACACTCATCTCAAATGCGAGCAAAGTAATTGCTCAAATTCTCCAAGCCAGGCTTCAACAGTATGTGAATCAGGGGCGGGAAGGGGAAGGGTAAAACAAAACAAAACAAAACAAAAAACAGTACATGAACCATGAACTTCCAGGTGTTCAAGCTGAATTTAGAAAAGGCAGAGGAACCAGAGATCAAATTGCCAATATCCATTGGATCATTGAAAAAGCAAGAGAGTTCCAGAAAAACATCTATTTCTGCTTTATTGACTATGCCAAGCCTTTGACTGTGTGGATCACAATAAACTGTGGAAAATTCTGAAGAGATGGGAATACCAGACCATCTGACCTGCCTCTTGAGAAACCTGTATGCAGGTCAGGAAGCAACAGTTAGGACAGGACATGGAATAACAGACTGGTTCCAAATAGGAAAAGGAGTAAGTCAAGGCTGTATATTGTCACCCTGCCTATTTAACTTATATGCAAAGTACAGCATGAGAAATGCTGGGCTGGAAGAAGCACAAGCTGGAATCAAGATTGCCGGGAGAAATATCAATAACCTCAGATATGCAGATGACACCACCCTTATGGCAGAAAGTGAAGAGGAACTAAAAAAGCCTCTTGATGAAAGTGAAAGAGGAGAGTGAGAAAGTTGGCTTAAAGCTCAACATTCAGAAATGAAGATTATGGCGTCTAGTCCCATCACTTCATGGGAAATAGATGAGGAAACAGTGTCAGACTTTATTTTGGGGGGCTCAAAAATCATTGCAAATGGTAACTGCAGCCATGAAATTAAAAAACGCTTACTCCTTGGAAGGAAAGTTATGCCCAACCTAGACAGCATATTAAAAAGCAGAGACATTACTTTGCCAACAAAGGTCCATCTAGTCCAGGCTATGGTTTTTCCAGTGGTCATGTATGGATGTGAGAGTTGGACTGTGAAGGAAGCTGAGTCCTGAGGAATTGATGCTTTTGAACTGTGGTGCTGGAGAAGACTCTTGCAAGTCCCTTGGACTGCAAAGAGATCCAACCAGTCCATCCTAAAGGAGACCAGTCCTGAGTGTTCATTGGAAGGACTGACGCTGAGGCTGAAACTCCAATACTTTGGCCACCTCATGTGAAGAGTTGACTCACTGGAAAAGACCCTGATGCTGGAAGGGATTGGGGGCAGGAGAAGAAGGGGACGACAGAGGATGAGATGGCTGGATGGCATCACCGACTCGATGCACATGAGTTTGGGTGAACTCCGGGTATTGGTGATAGACAGAGGGGCCTGGCATGCTGTGATTCATGGGGTTGCAAAAAGTTGGACACGATGAGCGACTGAAATGAACTGAAGTAACATGTCACTGACAGTTTAATTTACTTGATAGTTAATGAGTATTGACACCCTTTTTAGTGGCCATCTAGATACCCGATTTCATGATGTGCTTGCTCATGCCATTTTCACACTGTGGTAAGCAAGCAAGATATAATCTCTCATCCCCTGTACTCCACATCTACTGAACTATCACATCATTTTCTTTGCTTTTTTGACTGGAGCATTTTAGCAAATTCTATGGTTCCAACCCAGCTTTCCTCCTCGAATCATGAACCTTCATAGGATAAAAGACAGAGGAGGCTGGGATGAAATTTTATAATGAAAAAAATTTGACATTTTGACAGGAAGGTTTTCCAAAGGGGCAAAGTTGATAATCTTCAGTAAACATGTTGACTTGAGGTGGTATGGAAATATTTTATGTTAACAGTTTCTTTTTCTAGATAAGTAATTAGGGTTGAATATGTACTTATACAGCACATTTTGCCACTTAAACAGTAGCGCAGTTCAACTTCTTCAGCTTTGCATTTCTTTCTGCAGAATCCTTGGTTATTCTCACATTTCTTTTCTTTATCCATCGTCTGTCTTCTTGGTAAATTCTTCATGCTTCCTGAGAAAGATATGATTATGGTTAATCGCTGTACAACCATGATAACAAGACATAAAATGTTAAGGACATAGGAGCTATAATAAACATCTGGATTCAAATCCAGGTTCTGTTATTTGCTACACCTTGGTTTTTGAATAAGTAACTTTGTCTCTCTGTCTATTGCTTTCAGCTCTACAATGTCAATAACAGTAAGCTACTTCTTGAAGTTTTGTGATTATTGAATGAGTTAATATTTTAAAATGCTTAGAATGCTGTCTGGCACTTACTAAAAGGGAAGCAAACTTTTGGTTTTGTTGTTGTTCCTATTGTTATTTTTTTCTTGCAATTTTATTTTATTACTTTATTTTTTTAATTGGAGGATAATAGCTTTACAATATTGTTTCAGTGTCTGCTATACATCAACATGAATCAGCCTTAGGTATACATGAGTCCCCTCCCTCTTGAACCTCCCTCCCACCTCCCACCCCATTCCATCTCTTTAGGTTGTCACAGAACATCAGATTTGAGTTCCAAGTAACATATAGCAAATTCCCAATGGCTATCAATTTCACATCTGGTAATGTATATGCTTCAATGATACTCTCTAAATTCATCCCACCTTCTCCTCCCACTGTGCCTCCAAGTCTGTTTTTATGTCTGCATCTCCTTTGCTGACCTGCAAATATGTTACCAGTACTATTTTTCTAGATTCTGTGTATATGCATTCATATATGACATTCATTTTTCTCTTTCTCACTTAATTCACTCTGTATAATAGGCTCTAGTTTCATCCACGTCATTAGAACTGACTCAAGGCATCCCTTTTTATGCCTGAGTAATATTCCATTGTCGGGGAAGGCAATGGCACCCCACCCCAGTACTTTTGCCTGGAAAATCCCATGGACGGAGGATCCTGGTAGGCTCCAGTCCATGGGGTCGCTAAGAGTTGGACACGACTGAGCGACTTCACTTTCACTTTTCGCTTTCATGTATTGGAGAAGGAAATGGCATCCCACTCCAGTATTCTTGCCTGGAGAACCCAGGGACGGGGGAGCCTGGTGAGCTTCCGTCTATGGGGTCGCACAGAGTCGGACACGACTGAAGCGACTTAGCAGCAGCAATATTCCATTGTATATATGTACCATAGCCTCCTATATCCATTCATCTGTCAGTGGACATCTAGGTCGCTTCCATGTCCTGGCTACTGTAAATAGTGGTACAATGTACATTGGAGTCCATGTGTCTTTTTTGATTATGTTTACTTCAGGTTATATGCCCAGTAGTGGGTTGTTCAGTCATATGATATTTTTATTCCTAATTTTTAAAAGAATCGCCATACAGTTCTCCTTAGTGGCTATATCAATTTACATTCCCACCAACAGGGCAAGAGAGTTCCCTTCTATCCACACCTTCTCCAGCATTTATTGTTTGTAGGTTTTTGATAACGGCCATTCTGACGGGTGTGAGGTGATATCTCATTGTAGTTTTGATTTCCATTTCTATAATAAGTAGGGATATTGAGCATCTTTTCACGTGTCTGTTACCTATCCATCTGTATGTCTTTTTTGGATAAATGTCTGTTTAGGTCTTCTCTCTGCTTTTTCTTACTTTCTTTTTTAAAATTTATTTATTTTAATTGGAAGCTAATTACTTTACAATATTGTAGTGGGTTTTGCCATACATTGACATGAATCAACCATGGTATACATGTGTTCCCATCCTGAACCCTCCTCCCACCTCCCTCCCCATCCCATCCCTCAGGGTCATCCCAGTACACCAGCCCTGAGCGCCCTGTTTCATGCATTGAACCTGACTGTTTCACATGATAATATACATGTTTCAATGCTGTTCTCTCAAATCATCCCATCCTCACTTTCTCCCACAGAATCCAAAAGACTGTTCTATACATTTGTGTCTCTTTTGCTGTCTCACATATAGGGTCATTGTTACCATCTTTCTAAATTCCATATATATGCGTTAGTATACTGTATTGATGTTTTCATTCTGACTTACTTTACTCTGCATAATAGGCTCCAGTTTCATCCACCTCATTAGAATGGATTCAAATATATTCTTTTTAATGGCTGAACAATATTCTATTGTGTATATATACCACAGCTTTCTTATCCATTTGTCTGCCAATGGACATCTAGGTTGCTTCCGTGTCCTGGCTATTGTAAACAGTGCTGCAATGAACATTGGGGTACACATGTCTCTTTCAATTCTGGTTTCCTCAGTGTGTATGCCCAGCAGTGGGATTGCTGGGTCATACGGCAGTTCTATTTCCAGTTTTTTAAGGAATCTTCACACTCTTCTCCATAGTGGCTGTACTAGTTTGCATTCCCACCAACAGTGTAAGAAGGTTCCCTTTTCTCCACACCCTCTCCGACATTTATTGTTCTTAGACTTTTGGATAGCAGCCATTCTGACTGGCATGAGATGGTACCTCATTGTGGTTTCGATTTTCATTTCTCTGATAATGAGTTATGTTGAGCATCTTTTCATGTGTGTTAGCCATCTGTATGTCTTCTTTGAAGAAATGTTTGTTTAGTTCTTGGCCCATCTTTTGATTGGGTCGTTTATTTTTCTGGTATTGAGCTTCATGAGCTGCTTGTATATTTTTGAAATTAATTCTTCTTCAGTTGCTTCATTTGCTATTATTTTCTCCCATTCTGAAGGCTGTCTTTTCACCTTGCTTAGAGTTTCCTTTGTTGTGCAAAAGCTTTTAAGTTTAATTAGGTCCCATTTGTTTATTTTTGCTTTTATTTCCATTACTCTGGGAGGTGGGTCATAGATGGGGAAACAGTGGAAACAGTGTCAGACTTCATTTTTCTGGGCTCCAAAATCACTGCAGATGATGACTGCAGCCATGAAATTAAAAGACACTTACTCCTTGGAAGGAAAGTTATGACCAACCTAGATCACATATTCAAAAGCAGAGACATTACTTTGCCAACAAAGGTCCATCTAGTCAAGGCTATAGTTTTTCCTGTGGTCATGTATGGATGTGAGAGCTGGACTGTGAAGAAGGCTGAGCGCTGAAGAATTGATGCTTTTGAACTGTGGTGTTGGAGAAGACTCTTGAGAGTCCCTTGGACTGCAAGGAGATCCAACCAGTCCATTCTGAAGGAGATCAGCCCTGGGATTTCTTTGGAAGGAATGATGCTAAAGCTGAAACTCCAGTACTTTGGCCACCTCATGCGAAGAGTTGACTCTTTGGAAAAGACTCTGATGCTGGGAGGGATTGGGGGCAGGAGGAGAAGGGGATGACAGAGGATGAGATGGCTGAATGGCATCACTGACTCGATGGACGTGTCTCAGTGACCTCCGGGAGTTGGTGGTGGACAGGGAGGCCTGGCGTGCTGTGATTCATGGGGTCGCAAAGAGTCGGACACGACTGAGCGACTGATCTGATCTGATCTGATCTGGGAGGTGGGTCATAGAGGATCCTGCTGTGATTTATGTCAGAGAGTGTTTTGCCTATATTTTATCCTAGGAGTTTTATAGTTTCTGGTCTTACATTTAGATCTTTAATCCATTTTGAATTTACTTTTGTGTATGGTGGTAGAAGTGTTCTAGTTTCATTCTTTTACAAGTGGTTGACCAGTTTTCCCAGCACCACTTGTTAAAGAGATTGCCTTTTTTCCATTGTATATTCTTGCCTCCTTTGTCAGAGATAAGGTGTCCATAGGTGCATGGATTTATCTCTGGGCTTTCTATTTTGTTCCATTGATCTATATTTCTGTTGTTGTGCCAGTACCATACTGTTTTGATGACTGTAGCTTTGTAGTATAGCCTGAAGTCAGGCAGGTTGATTCTGCCAGGTCCATTCTTCTTTCTCAAAATTGCTTTGGCTATTTGAGATGTTTTTGTATTTCCATAAAAATTATGAAATTATCTGTTCTAGTTCTGTGAAAAATACCGTTGGTAGCTTGATAGGGATTGCAGTGAATCTATAGATTGCTTTAGGTAGTATACTCATTTTTACTATATTGATTCTTTCAATCCATGAACATAGTATATTCCTCCATCTATTTGTGTCTTCTTTGATTTCTTTATCAGTGTTTTATAGTTTCCTATATATAGGTCTTTTGTTTCTTTAGGTAGATTTATTCCTAAGTATTTTATTCTTTTCGTTGCAATGGTGAATGGGATTGTTTCTTTAATTTCTCTTTCTGTTTTCTCATTGTCAGTGTATAGGAATGCAAGTGATTTCTGAGTGTTAATTTCATATCCTGCAACTTTACTATATTCATTGATTAGCTCTATTAATTCATTGATTAATTTTCTGGTGGAGTCTTTAGGGTTTCTATGTAGAGGATCATGTAATCTGCAAACAGTGAGAGTTTTACTTCTTCTTTTCCCATCTGTATTCATTTTATTTCTTTTTCTTCTCTGATTGCTGTGGTGAAAACTTCCAAAACTATGTTGAATAGTAGTGGTGAGTGTGGGCACCCTGTCTTTCAATTTTTCACCATTGAGGATAATGTTTGCTGTGGGTTTGTCATATATAGCTTTTATTATGTTGAGGTATGTTCCTTCTATTCCTGCTTTCTGGAGGGTTTTTATCATAAATGGATGTTGAACTTTGTCAAAGGCTTTCTCTGCACCTATTAAGATAATCATATTGTTTTTATCTTTGAATTTGTTAATGTGGTGTATTACATTGACTGATTTCTGGATATTAAAGAATCCTTGCATCCCTGGGATAAAGCCCACTTGGTCATAATGTATGATCTTTTCAATATGTTGTTAGATTCTGTTTGCTAGGATTTTGTTAAGGATTTTTGCATCTGTGTTCATCAGTGATATTGGCCTGTAGTTTTCTTTTTTTGTGGCATCTTTGTCTGGTTTTGGTATTAGGGTGATGGTGGCCTCACAGAATAAGTTTGGAAGTTTACCTTCCTCTGCAATTTTCTGGAAGAGTTTGAGTAGGATAGCTGTTAGCTCTTATCTAAATTTTTGGTAGAATTCAGCTCTGAAGCCATCTGGTCCTGGGCTTTTGTTTGGTGGCAGACTTCTGATTACAGTTTAGATTTCCCTGCTTGTGATGAGTCTGTTAAGATTTTCTATTTCTTCGTGGTTCAGTTTTGGAAAGTTATACTTTTCTAAGAATTTGTCCATTTCTTCCAAATTGTCCATTTTATTGGCATATAGTTGCTGATAGTAGTCTCTTATGAGCCTTTGTATTTCTGTGTTGTCTGTTGTGATTTCTCCATTTTCATTTCTAATTTTGTTGATTTGATTCTTCTCCCTTTCTTTCTTGATGGGTCTGGCTAATGGTTTGTCAAGTTTATTTATCTTCTCAAAGAACCAGCTTTTAGCTTTGTTTATTTTTGCTATGGTCTCTTTTGTTTCTTTTGCATTTATTTCTGCCCTAATTTTTATAATTTCTTTCCTTCTACTAGCCATGGAGTTCTTCATTTCTTCCTTTTCTAGTTGCTTTAGGTGTAAGTAAGTAAGTGAAGTCGCTCAGTTGTGTCCGACTCTTTGCGACCCCATGGACTGTAACCTACCAGGTTCCTCTGTTCATGGGATTTTCCAGGCAATAGTACTGGCATGGATTGCCATTTCCTTCTCCAGCGGATCTTCCCAACCCAGGGATCGAACCCAGGTCTCCCACATTGTAGACAGACGTTTTACCGTCTAAGCCACCAGGGAAGTCATTTTGCTTTAAGTGTAGAGTTAGGTTATTTATTTGACTTTTTTCTTGTTTCTTGACGTAAGCCTGTATTGCTATGAACCTACCCCTTAGCACTGCTTTTACAGTGTCCCATAGGTTTTGGGTTGTTGTGTTTTCATTTTCATTCATTTCTATGCATATTTTTATTTCTTTTTCGATTTCTTCTGTGATTTGTTGGTTATTCAGAAGCGTGTTGTTTAGCTTCCATATGTTGGAATTTTTAATAGCTTTTTTCCTGTAATTGACATCTAACCTTACTGCACTGTTATCAGAAAAGATGCTTGGAATGATTTCAATTTTTTTTTTAATTTACCAAGGCTAAATTTATGGCCCAGGATGTGATCTATCCTGGAGAAGGCTCTGTGTGCACTTGAGAAAAAGGTGAAATTCATTGTTTTGGGGTGAAATGTCCTATAGATATCAATTAGGTCTAACTGGTCCATTTTATCATTTAAAGTTTGTGTTTCCTTGCCAATTTTCTGTTAGTTGATCTATCCATAGGTGTAAGTGGGGGTATTAAAGTCTCCCACTATTATTGTGTTGTTGTTAATTTCCCCTTTCATACTTGTTAGCATTTGCCTTACATATTGTGGTGCTCCTATGTTGAGTGTATATATATTTATAATTGTTATATCTTCTTCTTGGAGTGATCCTTTGATAATTATGTAGTGTCCTTTTCTGTCTGCTTTTTGAATGGGTTGCTTGTTTTTCTGCTATTGACCTGTATGACCTGCTTCATCTTTGTTGGTTTTTCTTTTGCTATTATTTTGTAACTTTCTGCCTTTTCACATTGTTCATAATTTCCCCAGACTTCCAAAAAGGCAAGCCAATTCCTCAGAATGAAGTGGGGCAAAAGATCAGATCAGATCAGTCGCTCAGTTGTGTCCGACTCTTTGTGACCCCATGAACTGCAGCACGCCAGGCCTCCCTGTCTATCACCAACTCCCGGAGGTCACTCAGACTCACATCCATCGAGTCAGTGATGCCATTCAGCCATCTCATCCTCTGTCGTCCCCTTCTCCTCCTGCCCCCAATCCCTCCCAGCATCAGAGTCTTCTCCAATGAGTCAACTCTTCGCATGAGGTGGCCAAAATACTGGAGTTTCAGCTTTAGCATCATTCCTTCCAAAGAAATCCCAGGGCTGATCTCCTTCAGAATGGACTGGTTGGATCTCCTTGCAGTCCAAGGGACTCTCAAGAGTCTTCTCCAACACCACAGTTCAAAAGCATCAATTCTTCGGCGCTCAGCCTTCTTCACAGTCCAGCTCTCACATCCATACATGACCACAGGAAAGACCATAGCCTTGACTAGGTGAACCTTTGTTGGTTAAGTAATGTCTCTGCTTTTGAATATGCTATCTAGGTTGGTCATAACTTTCCTTCCAAGGGGTAAGCGTCTTTTAATTTCATGGCTGCAGTCACCATCTGCAGTGATTTTGGAGCCCCCAAAATAAAGTCTGACACTGTTTCCACTGTTTCTCCATCTATTTCCCATGTAGTGATGGGACCAGATGCCATGATCTTCGTTTTCTGAATGTTGAGCTTTAAGCCAACCTTTTCACTCTCCACTTTCACTTTCATCAAGAGGCTTTTGAGTTCCTCTTCACTTTCTGCCATAAGGGTGGTATCATCTGCAAATCTAAGGTTATTGATATTTCTCCCAGCAATCTTGATTCCAGCTTGTGTTTCTTCCAGTCCAGCATTTCTCATGATGTACTCTGCATATAAGTTAAATAAACAGGGTGACAATATACAGCCTTGACGTACTCCTTTTCCTATTTGGAACCAGTCTGTTGTTCCATGACCAGTTCTAACTGTTGCTTCCTGACCTGCATACAGATTTCTCAAGAGGCAGATCAGGTGGTCTGGTATTCCCATCTCTTTCAGAATTTTCCACAGTTTATTGTGATCTACACAGTCAAAGGCTTTGGCATAGTCAATAAAGCAGACATAGATGTTTTTCTGGAACTCTCTTGCTTTTTCCATGATCCAGCGGATGTTGGCAATTTGATCTCTGGTTCCTCTGCCTTTTCTAAAACCAGCTTGAACATCTGGAAGTTCATGGTTCACATATTGCTGAAGCCTGGCTTGGAGAATTTTGAGCATTACTTTACTAGCGTGTGAGATGAGTGCAATTGTGCGGTAGTTTGAGCACTCTTTGGCATTGCCTTTCTTTGGGATTGGGATGAAAACTGACCTTTTCCAATCTTGTGGCCACTGCTGAGTTTTCCAAATTTGCTGGCATATTGAGTGCAGTACTTTCACAGCATCATCTTTCAGGATTTGGAATAGCTCCACTGGAATTCCATCACCTCCACTAGCTTTGTTCGTAGTGATGCTTTCTAAGGCCCATTTGACTTCACATTCCAGGATGTCTGGCTCTAGGTCAGTGATCACACCATCATGATTATCTGGGTCGTGAAGCTCTTTTTTGTATAGTTCTTCTGTGTATTCTTGCCACCTCTTCTTAATATCTTCTGCTTCTGTTAGGTCCATACCATTTCTGTCCGTTATCGAGCCCATCTTTGCATGAAATGTTCCTTTGGTATCTCTGATTTTCTTGAAGAGATCCCTAGTCTTTCCCATTCTGTTGTTTTCCTCTATTTCTTTGCATTGATCGCTGAAGAAGGCTTTCTTATCTCTTCTTGCTATTCTTTGGAACTCTGCATTCAGATGTTTATATCTTTCCTTTTCTCCTTTGCTTTTCGCTTCTCTTCTTTTCACAGCTATTTGCAAGGCCTCCCCAGACAATCATTTTGCTTTTTTGCATTTCTTTTCCATGGGGATGGTCTTGATCCCTGTCTCCTGTACAATGTCACGAACCTCATTCCATAGTTCATCAGGCACTCTATCTATCAGATCTAAGCCCTTAAATCTATTTCTCACTTCCACTGTATAATCATAAGGGATTTGATTTAGGTCATACCTGAATGGTCTAGTGGTTTTCCCTACTTTCTTCAATTTAAGTTTGAATTTGGCAATAAGGAGTTCATGGTCCGAGCCACAGTCAGCTCCTGGTCTTGTTTTATCTGATTGTATAGAGCTTCTCCATCTTTGGCTGCAAAGAATATAATCGATCTGATTTCAGTGTTGACCATCTGGTGATGTCCATGTATAGAGTCTTTTCTTGTGTTGTTGGAAGAGGGTATTTGCTATGACCAGTGCATTTTCTTGGCAAAACTCTGTTAGTCTTTGCCCTGCTTCATTCCGTATTCCAAGGCCAAATTTGCCTGTTACTCCAGGTGTTTCTTGACTTCCTACTTTTGCATTCCAGTCCCCTATAATAAAAGGACATCGTTTTTGGGTGTTAGTTCTAAAAGGTCTTGTAGGTCTTCATAGAACCGTTCAACTTCAGCTTCTTCAGCATTACTGGTTGGGGCATAGACTTGGATTACTGTGACATTGAATGGTTTGCCTTGGAAACGAACAGAGATCATTCTGTCGTTTTGAGATTGCATCCAAGTACTGCATTTCAGACTCTTTTGTTGACCATGATGGCCACTCCATTTCTTCTGAGGGATTCCTGCCCGCAGTAGTAGATATAATGTCCTCTGAGTTAAATTCACCCATTCCAGTCCATTTTAGTTTGCTAATTCCTAGAATGTCAACATTCACTCTTGCCATCTCTTGTTTGACCACTTCCAATTTGCCTTGATTCATGGACCTGACATTCCAGGGTCCTATGCAATATTGCTCTTTACAGCATCGGACTTTGCTTCTATCACCAGACACATCTACAGCTGGGTATTCTTTCTGCTTTGGTTCCATCCCTTCATTCTTTCTGGAGTTATTTCTCCACTGATCTCCAATAGCATATTTGGCCCCTACTGACCTGGGGAGTTTCTCTTTCGGTATCCTATCATTTTGCATTTTCATACTGTTCATGGGGTTCTCAAGGCAAGAATACTGAAGTGGTTTGCCATTCCCTTCTCCAACGGACCACACCCTGTCAGATCTCTCCACCATGACCCGCCCATCCTGGGTTGCCCCACGGGCATGGCTTAATTTCATTGAGTTAGACAAGGCTGTGGTCCTGGTGTGCAAAAGATAGAGATGGAAAAAAGAGACAAAGGATTTTAGAATGGGGACTTGTGCCCCTGGGAGGTAGTTGTGAAGGAGGAAAAGTATCCATACACTCAGAAACTCCCTCATGAATGGGGATGGGGGAGAATCCTTCAAAATCTCAAAGGAGAACATCGTGACAGGTGCTTGGAAGGCAAAACAGAGAGAATTCACCACAGAGATAGCTGCCAAACAGCACTTCCCAGCCAGGAAGCAGCTTACATGTTCACCATGGTGAGTGGGGGCTGGGTGCTGAGGCTTGGGCTTCAGGGGTCGGATCCCAGGGAGAGGACCAGGGTTGACTGTCACGAAGATACTCTGAGGGGGCTAGTATGACACAGTGGAAGGAGTCCAAGGAAAAGCATGGGCCTCCCAGAGGGGCAAGAGATGATTGCCACGGGGACCCTCTAGCTCCCTGCACTCACAAATTGCAAGAAGCTGCCTTTGTGAATCCCAGAGGTGGGATGAACTGCCAACACCAGAAGTAGACACTTCTGTTCAAAGCCAGCGCCAACGTAGCAGGAGTGCCAGAAGTGTAAATAGATGCAACTACAGTTTGCATTCCCAGGGAATGCAAGCAGACAGGCCGCTGCCAAAGCCAGGTAGAGTGCCTGAGGCAGCAAACGAAAGGCTGCCACTGTGGTCCTGACCCAGAGGTAGCAGCTGCCACCAAGCCATGAGAAGGCATGTGTTACTTCCCACACCTTTCCAGGAGCCTATGCAGCTCGGTTCTTCCAAGGGACCCACGACTCGAAGTCAATACCTCTGGGAGAGTGCGTGACCTGCCTCAGCCTGTAGCAACATTCTGAAGGACTCTGCCTCTGCGAGCACTCCCCTGTACATCCCCAGGTGGCAGTCGTATCCCTCCCTCTCCCCAGCCCAAATGAGTGAACCCTCTTGTCTGGGCAGGGAACAGATACCAGAGGGCGGCCTACAAGCAGAGACAGGACCAGAACCAAAGCAGAGCACCAGGGGCTGTGTGACCGAAGAAGAGGAAGGGAATTCACTCCTGTAGCAGCAGGTGCAGTGGGTTAAATCCCCCATCCACCATTAGCTTTTAAAAAAAGGGCTTCCCAGGTGGGTCAGACGGTAAAGAATCTGCTTGCCATGCGGGAGACCTGGGTTTGTTCCCTGGGTCAGGAAGGTACCCTGGAGAAGAGCATGGCAACCCACCATAGTATTCTTGTCTGGAGAATCCCATGGACAGAGGAGCCTGGCGGAGATGGCAAAGGGTTGGACACGACTGAGCAACTAACACTTCATTAGTTTAAGATCATGGACTTTAAGGGCAATTGTGAGCACTGGAAGTAAGAACAAGCTGGAGTAAGGCCAGATCTGAGTAGGAGCTGACTCCACAGTGTTCACAGCAGGCCCAGAGACCTTCCTAGAAATATTGGAGGGCTTCCTGAGTAGGCAGACTGGCTGGTGCTCACTGTGTGGAGACTTCAAGGGAGGACTTCGGGAGATATTCTCACTACCATTCTCTCTATATATAAATATAAATATATATATATATTCTTTCTCATATTGTTCTAATGTAGTTTTCTCTATTATTCCTTTAATTTTTATCTCTTTAATTCACTTTTTATTTTAAAAAACATTTTATTTTTAAATAAAATTATTTTTTTTACAGTACTCTTTAGTCATATTGCATTTTTCCCATGTTTTTGGATTTTGTATTTTTGCGAGCCTAGTTTTTAGTATTCATTTCCACTTAGGGGTTTGTTCTGGCTTGATTGTGCTCTTCTTTTTTGAACTTTTTATTTTATATTGGGGTATAGCCAGTTAACAATGTTGGATAGTTTCATGTGAACAGTGAAGGGACTTGGCCATACATATATATGTATCCATTCTCCTCCAAACCTCACAGCCATCCAAGCTGCCACTTAACATTGAGTGGAGTTCCATGCGTTATATAATAGGTCCTTTTTTCAGTTGTATTTATATTTGTTAATTATGAATATATATAGATATATATCACAAAACCAGGCCAATAATGGATGGATACACTTATATTCATGTATATGTGCTTTGTAATCCCTATAATATCAATAATTACCTTGAGTCATCTCCCAACTTATTACATACAAATAATGTAACCAAGAAACAAGAGGGTTTCCTTATTGAAATCACACCACAATTATCCACTATTTAGATAATAATAGCACCTTTAAGACTTGTTCTGAGTGATAAACAATTTGACTGTTCAGTCACATCCTAATTTATTTCATATGTGAATAAAACTAGTCAAGGTCCTTGTTTATACATGGAATTTAAAAAACAAATACAAATGAACTTACAAAACAGAACGAGACTCACAGACAGACAATGGACTTATGAGGAAGAGCTAGTTAAGGAGTTGGGGATGGGCTATGTTTAGAATGGAGCTCTTTTTTTAAAAATTCTTGTTTTTATAATTTTTTCTTTTTTTTCTTCTTTTCTCATAATGAGTATGTGAGTCTGGGTGTTTGAGTGTTGTTCTCACCCCACTCACACCAAGGGACAGATCATAAGATAGGAAATTAATATGGAAACACAGGCATTAAACAATACATTGGACCAGCTGGACCTAATTGACATTTATAAGGTATCAGCATTAAATAGTAAAGAACCTGCCTGCCAATGCAGGAGACAAATGCAGGGTGCGGGTTCAATCCCTGGATCCAGAAGATCCCTGGAGAAATGACAACCCACTCCACTATTCTTGTCTGAAGAATTCCATGGACAAAGGAGCCTGGTCCATGGGGTCACAAAGAGTTGGGCATCACTGAGTGACTTTCACTCACTCATTCATTCACTTGGGTTCCAAGTAGATCAAGTAGGTTTCAATTTTCTTATTGAAGTAGATTGTTTAAAATAGTTCCTAGGGATGAATTATTCCAGACGGATATATTAATCATTGGGCTTCCCTGATAAAATCTGCGTGCAATGTAGGAGACCCAGGTTCAATTCCTGGGTTGGGAAGATCCCCTGGATAAGGGTGATAGGCTATTCACTCCAGTATTCTTGGGCTTCCCTTGTGGCTCAGCTGGTAAAGAATCTGCCTGCAATGTAGGAGACTGGGTTCGATCCCTGGGTTGGGAAGATCCCCTGGAGAAGGGAAAGGCTACCCACTCCAGTATTCTGGCCTAGAGAATTCCATGGGTCCATGGGGTTGCAAAGAGTCTGACATGACTGGATAACTTTCATTTTCATATTAATCATTAAGGAAATAATTCTTTATAATTATTGATGAATAAAGCTCTGTCTTCCTTTTATTTGTAAACCCACTTGCAATGGCCATTACTATTCCAATGTACTAAGCACAGGAACAAGTATACCTCAAGGAAAAAGGTAAAATATATCAAGGAATAGGGAGTAGGAGGGTGGAGAGAAAAAAGAAAGGGGTGGCAAAGAAGAAGTGTTGGAGTAGGAAACGTAGCAAGAAGGGAAGGAAAAGTCTAAACATAGTCATGCTGAGCTCAAGCCCAAGAAATAGGTAAAAATCTTGGTTGTTTAACTATTCCAACAGTCTTAGAATAGTTAAAGCTTCTCTTATGTTTTTGTTGTAAACTGGTGTGTGTGTGTGTATGTGTGAAGGGAAGGGCTACTTGACATGTTGAGGCTTGAAGGAATCTGGAAACATCAGAGATTCCTGGTTTTATTTACTTGCACTGCCTTCTCCTACCTAGAAGTCTATTTATGGTTAATGAGACTCACAGTGAGGGAAGATTTTGAAGAATGTTAAAGTAACACTGAATACATTTAATCCAGAGCTCAATGACTGATATTTTAATAACAGCCCAGCTGTGGTCAGTTCATGGTGTCTCCATCAAATCCACCCAGCCCATACCCCAGACTAATGCAAACTCTATCCATATCAACCTTACATTTACCCTCCTTGATACAAATGCAAGTTAAAAAAAAACCTAACTCCAAACCCCAGCTCTATCTTTATCCTTAACCCCAATCTCAAGATAAACACAACACTAACCAACTCAACAAACGCAACCATTAATAAGTCTACCAACACCAATATCTAGCTTCAACTCAACAATCGGCCCACATAGAAACACCATCTACTCCCAGCTTCACCCAACTTCACTGAAAGATCCATTAAGTCACAAATATAATTTCCAACCCAACCTATCTCAAACCATCAGCCCAGCTTAATTATTGTTGTTCAGTCACCCAGTCATGTCCAACTCTTCGTGACCCCATGGACTGCAACACACCAGGCCTCCCTGTCCCTCACCATCTCCTGGAGTTTGCCCAAGTTCATGTGCCTTGCATCAAATACAATCCCTCACTTCCAATTAATCATTCTTTATTTTTCTACCATCACTCCAACCAAAAGGTCCTATCCTCTGTGCAACACAATCTAGTTTCCAATCTCCAAAGTAACCTCTTTATTGATCTTATAATTTCTCAGCTTGGACTCAATTCCTCACACCTAACCCACGTCCCAAACTCTCATCTCAATGCATTGCTATCTTAATATACTCTATGCCCAATTTTCTCCACCATTACACCACCCAGGAGCACAAAATCCTTGAGTTAAACATAGCAGTACAAAGCCAGTAAGACTCTGGTATTACATGAACTTGGACTTAACACCCTAAGCTGTCTGACACTAGGTCACCAAAATTACAAACCATATGCAGGACGCCAGAACCTTTGAGAGTAGCTTGAGTTACCTGAAGTCTTATGAACCAGGATCAGAAGGATGACAATGGTCATTAAATAAGTCTTCATAACTGATAAGTTCTCAGAGAATAAAAGGTACACACAGTGGATAGAATAGAGATTTTTTAGCAGGGAAGTGTCCTGCTTTATTAGTTTCAAAAGTAGGCCAAGGCTGTGGGCAGTTAACTGAGGAGGATGGGACATGCCTGAAGTCACTGAGGCAGAAAGATAATGTGTATGACATGTTTTATCTGGACACTCTGTGTGAGCCTAGAAACTTTGCCAGCACCCATGATAAGGCGGGACTTCCTTTCCAGTAAGAGACAAAGTAAAATTAGAGCCAATTTGTGTTTTGTGTAAGACAAATTGGAATTAATGAGAAAATAAATCAAACAACAAAACAATAAAGTGAATAATGATAAGGATTTTTAAAAAGACTTAAAAAATATGTATTTCTTTATATTCCTGTAAAGAGTTTATCACATTAATCAATAGCACTTATTTCATATACAGCACTATACAAACCATCAAGATAAAAGAAAAGAAAAAAGATGAGGGGAAGTTGAAGGAGAGAGAAAAGAAAAGGGAGGGAAGAATGAAAGATAAAAAAATGAAAGTCAGAGAGTAATACAGTAAAATGGCAGACTAAGGGATCACAGTAATAGTATTCAGCCCCTATAAAAAACATAGCTCTGGGAGAGCTCCAGAGTACAATGAAGCAGCTACAACAACCCAGTGGAGACTAAAAACAAAGGATATCAGCATATACAAGTGCAGGAAGCTACTTGCACCACCATATCCCCAGCCTAGCAAAGTTTAGCAGAAAAAAAGTCTTTTAGTAGCAACCTCTGTCTTCAGAGGAAAAGGAGAGAAGAAGGACCCCAGAAGCCTTTGTCATCAAGGAAGAAAGCAGCCCTCACCACCAAAAAAATAAAAACAAAAACCACCCACACCTAAATGTTTTACTACTGAGGACTCCTGCAGTCTCTGCCAATGATAAACCTAGCCAACAGAACTGCCCAGAGCTCATACTGCTACAGGAATACTGTCCTCAGCAAAATTCTCTAAAAATGAAAAAGAAATTTCTAGGAGACCAGGGATATGGGGGCATGTCAAAATATCCCTCCTAAGGTGAAAGATAAGTTGTTGCGTCTGGCCCCTCCTATAACCACAAAAGAGGTACATGCTTTAGTGGGTCTCTGTAGAAGTTGGAGGCAAAATGTTCCTTATTTTGGTGTGTTTCTGTGGCCTATTTACCAAGTGACCTAAAAAGTTGCTAGCTTTGAGCTGAGTCCCAAACAGGAGAAGGCTCCACAGCAGGTCCCAGCTCCTGGGCAAGCTGCTCCATCACTTGCACTATGTGGTCCAGGAGATTCAGTGTGTCAAAAGTGTCAGTGGCAGATGGGGAGGCTGTTTGGAGCCTTTGAAATAGATGATTTCACACAGGCCTTTGGGATTAGGGAGCAAGACCCCACCATCATCTGCTTATGCTGACTAGAATAGTTTTAGAAGAACTTGGGGCTTTAGGATTCTCAGCTCATCCCTCCAAGTGTTTCATGCCAGATCAGAGAATTCAATGTTTTCCTTATCAGAGCCCTGGCTTTGACATGAGTCCCACAGAGTTCATACAGTTAGTCTCCTTTGCAAATCTGCTACCTTTATAGTCAGATCCTAAGCCTGAATGTCAGTGCAGTGTCTGTGACAACAGAAGGGAGTCTCCTTTAAATCTGGTTTTTAGAACATGGCTTAGTTTGACCATTAGTTGCCTTAAGCCTATTGCATTTTTTTTCAAAACTATTATTTGAGTCAGCAACTCTGCACCATAATCCTTCTAGTTATCTTTCTAATCCTTCTAGTTACTGCCCCCATGCTAATCTAGTATAGCAGCCACTTGATCTTGCAATGTTTTATTGTTCATTTGTATTTCATTCCATGTAAACAGGTGTAAGTTTTAGTAATAGTGATACCATTATGTGCCAGGGTAATACCACTTTGCTTATCAATAATAATAAGATCCCCATTCCTTTCTAAATGGTGGAAAATCCAACTCTAAATAACATCCAAACCTCTGCTTTCTAGGACTACTCCCGATATCAGCTGTCTTACCTTGGACTCCAAAGAACACTGGTTCTCAAAGTGTGGTTGATGAACCAGTAGTATCAGCATTACCTAGGAACTTGTTATAAACACAAATTCCTGGGCTCTATCCCAGATTTACTGATCAGGAACTTTCAAGGTGGGCCCAGCAGACTGTGTTTTAACAAATTGGAGAACCACTGCCCTGGAAAGCACTCTAACACTTCATTTGGGATGATAACTCAGAACAGAAATGGATTCAAGGAGGTACATTACCAAGCTGTCCACAGCTTCAAGAAAAAAACTAATCAATTGTTTTGTCATCAGGACAGTATATTGGTAGTTGGGGTGGGAGAGGGGATGAGAAGAGAGGAGCATACCTGCTGTTTTCTTCCTGTAGCAAGGCCTATATTGCTAAAAGTTGGCCTCATGGACAGTTACTCCTCTGCTTTTCCAAGCTGCATCAAATAGCACCTGCCCCCTTAGCAGCCACTGCAGAAACCAATTCTGATTCCCCAAGATCAAACACTTCTCCAGAAACAGTGAAAGCAGTCAGAGACTCCACACACTTGCTTATGTCAGGCTCATGTGCTACAGCTGCTGTGTTCCCATCACATTGGCGTGATACAGGCACCATGTAGGAGCCAAGCCTCATTCCAGATGGCAGATGTAGGCGCTGAAGTGATGGCAGGGCTCTCCTATGAGCAAATGACCAAAGGCCTAAGAAGTAGATGGGGTCAGGAAAACCACAGGAGGCATATAAAAGTGGGTCCATTTCCCTTGGTTCAGTTAAATGCCAAAAATAATGCAATGAAATTTAATACACTGTATATGACTTACACCTTGATTTTTACTCAGTTATCCATTGGCTTAGTTCCAGTGCATCTTATTTTCTGTGTGTCTATAAACAAATCTTTTGGAACAATCTCATTCCTAAATTTCCTTATGTCATTTTGAAAGCGTATAATAGTTTATTAAAATACTAAGAAGGTTCTAACCCTTGGTATTCATGCATAAGATGATGTCCCCAACCTTCTGTTTAGAACTTCTATGAGTGACTTTGACCTCGTTAACAATTTTGAGATTGACAATACAATTTCAATGCATATTAAAATGCCACAGTGCTGGTTGTACTTATCAATTTGATTAAGCATGAAACTTACAACTTATTTCAATGTGTAGTGATTAACAGGGTCCTCTTAAATTGATGGTACAATGCATTTTTAACATTGATTGCACAAAGCATCCAAATTTCACAAGTGTTAAAATGTGCAAGGAAATATGTGAAGGAGATACAAAGAAATAGCTATATATATACACCAGACTTGAGGTTAGATATCTTACATACATAATTATATTTATTGCCCACAGTTACTCTTTATACTCTCATTGATAAGTTTGAGTCAACATGGTTTTCCCTCTATTTCAAGGCATTAGAGACTGAAACTAGGTGGAATAAATATGAAGGCTGGAGAAAATGTTGAAAATTTGGTGAAGAAAGAAAAAATGGTGTGAAAGGGGGAAATTTTTCTAGCAAGAGAAACCATGGGTTGCTCCCCAATAACCCTATTATTTCCCAGTAAAATCCACTAGCCAGCCCCTGTGCATCCTCCCATCAAATAGGCAGCTCCTATAAGAAACTAAATTAAAAGTGATCTACCACATTCATTGGGGCTTCCCTGGTGGCTTAGTCGGTAAAGAATCTGCCTGCAATGTGGGAGACCCAGGTTCGATCCATGGGTCGGGAAGATCCCTTGGAGAAGGAATTGGCAACCCGCTCCAGTATTCTTGCATAGAGAATCCCAAGGACGAGGGAGCCTGGCAGGCTACAGTCCAGGGGATCACAAAGAATCGGACACAACTGAGTGACTAACACTTTTACTTTCACCACGTTCACTAGAACACACCTCTAAATGGAAATGGAACACCAGCCATCTGGGATGGACCAGATGATGAGGGATGGGGTCTCTGTCTTTGATTGGGATGCTTAGAATCTCCTCCACTGGCTATTTAATTTACATGGATTAGGATGATTAATGCTAGTTACTGTAATAAATAATCCCCCCAAATTTTGTTGGTTCAAGAAAACAAAAGCTAGTTTCTTTCTCACATCACACTCCATTGCTCGTCATCTGAGAGCCCTGGAAGACTTAGGATGGTGGTACCAAGTGATGACTCGAGTATCTTCATTCTTCCCATTTTGTGGTGGTGCCATCTTTAAGTCTTTCCTTCCATGAATTACACATGTCTTCTCCCTCCTCAGAGAGGACAAGCCAGGGTCTTCTCCACTCACTGTCTCCAGCTGAAAAAAAAAACAAAACAGGATTTCTAGATAATCAGCCTTCACTACTTCTTCTTAGTCCACTTCTGTGCAATTACTTCCTCTTAGTTCTGTAACCTATAAACCAAAGACAAGTTCTCTGCTCCTACCCTGATCCACACACTCAATTTAAAATGATAAAGCAGAGACAAGACAACTGCAGCAAAAACGCCAATTCAAGAAAAGGAAGCTTAGAAGACACACAGCAGTCACTGGTCCATGGCAATGCAAATTCTGAATCCAAACAGCTCAGGCATGGTAAAGGCCTCTACTGTGAATGTGGGGACATTTTTCTTATGAAGCACAAATTCTCAGAGGAGAGATCTTTTCATCATTATTCTGTATGGCCCCTGGATCCACACTTTAGGAGTCTTTACTTTGTCCAGTATTCTTCCTGGCCAAATCTGAAGTTAGGGAGTTAGACTCTGTCTAATTTTAAAGGTACAGCCTTTAAAAGCCTGCCTCCTGCTCAAAGAGGGGGACCATTAGTTGTTCTAATTCTCGGAAAGTCAAAAAATTTTCGGTAGTTTTATAGTTTCTTGGCAATGCAAATAGAATCAATGGTATCAACACTTCCAGGTTTGACCATGAAAGGTCCTACCATTCTTCTCTTTATTAACATATTATTGACTGGAGACATATTGATGCCACAGACGTTAGTTACTGCAACCTTCCCCCCCCCAGTCAATAATGTGTTAAGCTTGGTAAACTTATTTTTTTTTCAGTTCAGTTCAGTTCAGTCCCTCAGTTGTGTCCAACTTTTGCGACCCCATGGACTGCAGCACGCTAGGCTTCCCTGTCCATCACCAACTCCCGGAGTTTGCTCTAAATCATGTCCATTGAGTTGGTGATGCCATCCAACCATTTCATCTTCTGTCATCCCCTTCTCCTCCTGCCTTCAGTCTTTCCCAGAATCAGGGTCTTTCCGATGAGTGAGTTCTTTGCATCAGGTGGCCCAAGTATTAGAGTTTCAGCTTCAGCATCAGTCCTTCCAATGAATATTCAATATTGTGTTAGTTTTAAGTGTACAGCAAAGTGATTCAATTATACACACATATTCAGCCATATATATTCTTTTTCAAATTTTTTTCTATTGTAGATTATTGCAAGATAATAAGTGTAATTCCCTGTGCTATACAGTAGGTCCTTGTTGTTTACTTATTTTATATATAGTAGTGTGTGTATATTAATCCCAAACTCTTAATTTAGTCCTCCTCCCCACCCCACCCCTGATATCCCCTTTGGTAACCATAAGTTTGTTTTCTATGTCTGTCTAAGTGTGTTTCTGTTTTGTAAATAAGTTCACATATAATAGATAAGTTCACATAAAATAAATTTCACATATAAGTTGTATCATATATTTTTCTTTCTCTACCTTATTTCACTTAATCTGATAACTTCTAGGTCCATCTATGTTACTGCAAATGGCATTATTTCATTCTTTTTATGGCTAATGTTCCATGATATACATATGTATATATATGAGGTATATATATATATACTACATCTTCTTTATCCATTCATCTATTGATGGATATTTAGGTTCCTTCCATATCTTGGCTATTGTAAATAATGCTGCTATGAACATTGGGGGTGCGTGGATCTTTTGGTTTTCTCAGATATACATCTGGGAGAAGAATTGCAGGATCAAACTTGGAAGCCAAGTCTTAAGTTGGGTTTCCACTGAGAGTCACTGAAAGATCATAAATAATAGGAGAAATGCTGCTGCTGCTGCTGCTGCTAAGTCACTTCAGTCATGTTGGACTCTGTGCAACCCCATAGACAGCAGCCCACCAGGCTCCGCTGTCCCTGGGATTCTTCAGGCAAGAACGCTGGAGTGGGTTGCCATTTTCTTCTCTAATGCATGAAAGTGAAAAGTGAAAGTGATGTCACTGAGTCGTGTCCAACTTCAGAGACCCCATGGATTGCAGCCTACCAGGCTCCTCCATCCATGGGATTTTCCAGGCAAGAGTACTGGAGTGGGGTGCCATTGCCTTCTCTGAATAGGAGAAATAGTCCATGGTTATAAATATTGACATAACTTTGAAAGGTATTATTGTTTCCCAAATTCGTCTATGCATTTTACATAATGTCAATCAAAATTTCAACAAATTTTCACACAATTGAGAGAAAAAAGAATAAAAAACTATACACAGGCTAAAAGGTCAAAAATTGCCAAGAAATTTCTGAAGAAAAATAATCAGGATGGTGACTTAACCTACCATATGTTCAGTTCAGTTCAGTTCAGTTGCTCAGTTGTATCTGACTCTTTGCGACCCCATGAACTGCAGCACGCCAGGCCTCCCTGTCCTTCACCAACTGCCAGAGTCTACTCAAACCCATGTTCATTGAGTCGGTGATGCCATCCAGCCATCTCATCCTCTGTTGTCCCCTTCTCCTCCTGCCTTCAATCTTTCCCAGCATCAGGGTCTTTTCAAATGAGTCAGCTCTTTGCATCAGGTGGCCAAAGTATTGGAGTTTCAGCTTCAACATCACTCCTTCCAATGAACGCCCAGGACTGATTTCCTTTAGGATGGACTGGTTGGATCTCCTTGCAGTCCAAGGGACTCTTATGAGTCTTCTCTAACACCATAGTTCAAAAGCATCAATTCTTCCACGCTCAGCTTTCTTTATAATCCAACTCTCACATCCATACATGACCACTGGAAAAACCATAGCCTTGACTAGATGGATCTTTTGTTGACAAAGTAATCTCTCATGGCTGCAATCACCATCTGCAGTGATTTTGGAGCCCCCCAAAATAAAGTCTGTCACTGTTTCCACTGTTTCCCCATCTATTTGCCATGAAGTGATGGGACCGAATGCAATGATCTTAGTTTTCTGAATGTTGAGCTTTAAGCCTACTTTTTCACTCTCTTCTTTCACTTTCATCAAGAGGCACTTTAGTTCTTCTTCACTTTCTGCCATAAGGGTGGTGTCATCTGCATATCTGAGGTTATTGATGTTAGAGCTATTTATATCACTATAGTCATCAAGACAGAGAAATGTTAATACAGAGATAAACATAACCAATGGATACATAACCAATGTTGATACAGAGATAACCAATGGAACAAAATAGGAAGCCCACAAATAAACTGCTTATACAAGGAATTTTTATATATGATTGACATAGGTGGAAAATTAGTAGAGGAAAAAGAGACTAGCCAATGAGTGGAGCTGTAAAATTTGATCATACTTAGGAAGATGCAATTATATTCCTACCACCACCCCACACCCGCCATACACACACACAAGGAAAAATATACCTCCAGTTTAAAAATTTAGTACAAAAAATAAAAATTTTAAATTTGTAAGTGATGAAAGTAAAGCTGAAATTTCCTAGTTATTTTCAAATATTTACTGAATACCAACTGTTTCCAGACCCTTTGGGACCATGCCCTCAAAAAAGAAATGCAAAAAGGAAAGCTGGTTGTCTGAGGAGGCCTTAAAAATAGCTGAGAAAAGAAGAGAAGCTAAAGGCAAAAGAGAAAAGGAAACAAATACCCATTTGAATGCAGAGTTCCAAAGAATAGCAAGGAGAGATAAGAAAGTCTTCCTCAGAGATCATTGCAAAGAAATAGAGAAAAACAACAGAATGGGGAAGACTAGAGATCTCTACAAGAAAATTAGAGATACCAAGGGAAAATTTCATGCAAAGATGAGCACAATAAAGGACAGAAGTGGTATGGACCTAACAGAAGTAGAAGATATAAAGAAGAGATGGCAAGAATACACAGAAGAACTATACAAAAAAGATCTTCATGACCCAGATAACCACAATTGTGTGATCACTCATCTAGAGCCAGACATCTTGGAATGTGAAGTCAAATGGGCCTTGGGAAACACCACTACAAACAAAGCTAGTGGAGGTGATGGAATTCCAGTTGAGCTATTTCAAATCCTAAAAGATGATGCTGTGAAAGTGCTGCACTCAATATGCCAGCAAATCTGGAAAACTCAGCAGTGGCCACAGGACTGGAAAAGGTCAGTTTTCATTCCAATTCCAAAGAAAGGCAATGCCAAAAAATGTTCAAACTACCACACAGTTGCACTCATCTCACCCGCTAGCAAAGTAATGTTTAAAATTCTCCAAGACAGGCTTCAGAGTTCATTAACCATGAACTTCCAGATGTTCAAGCTGGATTTAGAAAAGGCAGAGGAACCAGAGATAAAATTGCTAGCACCTGTTGGATCATAAAAAATGCAAGAGTTCCAGAAAAACATCTACTTCTGCTTTATTGACTACACCAAAGCCTTTGACTGTGTGGATCACAATAAACTGTGGAAAATTCTTAAAGAGATGGGAATACCAGACAACCTGACCTGCCTATTGAGAAATCTGTATGCATGTCAAGAAATAACACTTAGAACTGGACATGGAACAACAAACTGGTTCCAAATTGGGAAACGAGTACTTCAAGGCTGTATATTGTCACCCTGCCTATTTAACTTATATGCAGAGTACGTCATGAGAAACGCCGGGCTGGAAGAAACACAAGCTGGAATCAAGATTGCCGGGAGAAATATCAATAATCTCAGATATGCAGATGACACCACCCCTATGGCAGAAAGTGAAGAAGAACTAAAGTGCCTCTTAATGAAAGTGAAAGGGAAGAGAAAAGGTTGGCTTAAAACTCAACATTCAGAAAACGAAGATCATGGCATCTGGTCCCATCACTTCATGGCAAATAGGTGGGAAAACAATGGAAACAGTGTCAGACTTTATTTTTGGGGGATCCAAAATCACTGCAGATGGTGATTGCAACCATGAAATTAAAAGACTCTTGCTTCTTGGAAGGAAAGTTATGACCAACCTAGACAGCATATAAAAAAGCAGAGATATTACTTTACCAACAAAGGTCCATCTGGTCAAAGCTATGGTTTTTCTAGTAGTCATTTATGGATGTGAGAGTGGACTATAAAGAAACTGAGAGCCAAAGAATTGATGTTTTTGAACTGTGGTGTTAGAGAAGACTCTTGAGACTCCCTTGGACTGCAAGGAGATCCAACCAGTCCATTCTAAAGGATATCAGCCCTGGGATTTCTTTGGAAGGAATGATGCTAAAGCTGAGACTCCAGTACTTTGGCCACCTCATGCGAAGAGTTGACTCATTGGAGAAGAGTCTGATGCTGAGGGGGATTGGGGGTAGGAGAAGAAGGGGACGACAGAGGGTGAGATGGTTGGATGGTATTACCGACTCAATGGACATGAGTTTGAGTAAACTCCAGGAGTTGGTGATGGACAGGGAGGCCTGGCGTGCTGCCATCCATGGGATCGCAAAGAGTCGGACACGACTGAGCAACTGAACTGAACTGAACTTGGGAAAGCTGGAGTTACAAATAATACAAATTTAAGTATTCAGGAAATATTGGTTAATATATTTTGACCTTATTATGGGAAAAAAAGGTTGATAAATTTAACTATTGGGTGCACCTTGATCTAAGATCTAATACCTTGTGAGTTATTGACCTGTGGCTTTATAGAATCAGACCAAAATTAAACTTTTCTTTATAATTTCATAACTCTCCAAAAAAAATATTATTAATCTAAAATCAGTTTAATTTGCATAATTGTTTCATACTAAGATATTCAGTATTACTCTTACAAAATATCACCAAACCACAAATACAAATTTTATCTATTTCATACTTTCATCATATATGTATTTATTGTGATAAAGAATAAAGTACATAGAAAACTTGCAAAGTTAAAAACCTGATACATGTAAGAATAAAATGAACAAATGTAAATTATTTCATTCAACTCATAAATAATGAACAACCACTAAGATGTTAAGATTGGTTTAGAGGATCAATGATGAAAGAAATTTTAAAATAAATTTGCAAATAGGTATCAGTTCAGTTCAGTTCAGTCGCTCAGTTGTGTCCGACTCTTTGCGACTTCATGAATCGCAGCACGCCAGGCCTCCCTGTCCATCACCAGCTCCTGGAGTTCACTCAGACTCACATCCATCGCGTCAGTGATGCTATCCAGCCATCTCATTCTCCGTCATCCCCTTCTCCTCCTGCCCCCAATCCCTCCCCGCATCAGAGTCTTTTCCAATGAGTCAACTCTTTGCATGAAGTGGCCAAAGTACTGGAGTTTCAGTCTTAGCATCATTCCTTCCAAAGAAATCCCAGGGCTGATCTCCTTCAGAGTGGACTGGTTGGATCTCCTTGCAGTCCAAGAAGTCTCAAGGGTCTTCTCCAACACCACAGTTCAAAAGCATCAATTCTTCGCGCTCAGCTTTCTTCACAGTCCAACTCTCACATCCATACATGACCACTGGAAAAACCATAGCCTTGACTAGACAGACCTTTGTTGGTAAAGTAATGTCTCTGCTTTTGAATACTCTATCTAGGTTGGTCATAACTTTTCTTCCAAGGAGTAAGCGTCTTTTAATTTCATGGCTGCAGTCACCATCTGCAGTGATTTGATCTGTTTAATATCCTAAAGGGTAATAAAGTATAACATTCAGTATTAACTCTTCCATCAAACAAAAATCAAGGGCATCTAATTGCATCTTGTCTCTTTGCATTGTTATGCATGGGAATAGTTTGCATGACTCTGAAAGAAGAATTTTTGCAGTGATACTAGTTTTTTTCAATTTAACCTTTACCCGAAGTTTTGATATAAACTAGTTGAGACGGAGAAGGCAATGGCACCCCACTCCAGTACTCTTGCCTGGAAAATCCCACGGACGGAAGAGTCTGGTGGGCTGCAGTCCATGGGGGTCACTAAGAGTCGGACATGACTGAGGGACTTCACTTTCTCTTTTCACTTTCATGCATTGGAGAAGGAAATGGCAACCCACTCCAGTGTTCTTGCCTGGAGAATCCCAGGGACCGGGAAGCCTGGTGTGCTGCCGTCTATGGGGTCGCACAGAGTCAGACACGACTGAAGCGACTTAGCATAGCATAGCATAGCATAGTCATTGGGAAATGGTCCAAAGGTACACACCCTTATAAAATTATAGTCCCAGGAGAATCTACAAAATCATATCCAGCTCACCACTGAAAGGACATCCATAATGTCTTATACATCCATAATGTCCATGGAATTCTCCAGGCCAAATTACTGGAGTGGGTAGCCTTTCCCTTCTCCAGGGGATCTTCCCGACCCAGGAATCAAACCAAGGTCTCCTGCATGATAGGTGGATTCTTTACCAGATGAGCTACCAGGGAAGCCCTACTTATTTCCAAACTTTGGACTTTTCTTAACAATTCTTTGATATAATGGTGCCTTTCTGAATATAATTTTATTCATTTATAAATTATATAACTTTAAATGGAGACACAGATGTAGAGAATGGACTTGTGGACAGTGGGGGAAGGAGCACCGACATACAGACATTATCTTGTGTAAAAGATAGCTGGTGAGAAGTTGTTATGTAACACAGGGAGCCCAGCCTGGGGCTCTGTGATGACCTAGAGGGCTGGGATAGGGTGAGGGGAGGGAGGCTCAAGAGGGAGAGGGTATATGTATAATTATGACTGATTCACATTGCTGTAGGGCAGAAACCAACACAACATTGTAAAGCAAATTTTCTCTAATTAAAAAATAAATTTAAAAAAAGCTTAAAATGCATGGTTACGTGTTTTTGCTTTGTTTCATCTTTGAAAGGAATAAATCCTTTTATCTGTAAATTAGAGATTACTTTACATGTTAATATACAGGCTTGTTGCATCCATTCAATGCCTTCTTCTAGATTCAGTCTTGTTTAAAATACAATCAATTCCTAGTAATTGGTAATCCTAGACATACTTTGTAAAGAGTCCTGTCTTTTGATCTATTATGTTTTGAATAGCAAAAGAGTCAGTTTCCCTAAAATAGAGTGAATGTATTTAATCTAAGTGGAATAACATCTATTTCCTATTATTTCTAGTGTGTATTCTTATAAAGACTAGGAAATTATAGTAAGAATGCTTTGAGGGCTTAATCTTATATTGAAGCAACTTCATAGTTTCTGAAATCTTTGTAGAAAATCTGGAGGAATATAGAAACTTTGGTGATGGACTTATTTTTAAGTCAACAATACAAATGGAGGTTTTTTTGGTGAGGGGAGTTTGAGTTATGTGTATCTGAAAAGGTTTTTTTTTTTCCTTTAGAATTCATAAATTATGTTTTTCAATCTCTCATAGACATATCTGTAAAGGAAAGAGTTTCAAACTTTTATTTCCTTTTGTAAGTCTCTTCTTCACATAATGTGACTGGCCAAAATGGAAGGTTTCCACATTTTTGTCTTAGATATTTTGGAACTTCTTTCCCCTAGAATAAAGCAGGAAAACTGATGATTGATAGGGCCCACATGGGGTCTCATTGATAATATGGCTCATTATGTCGACCTTGCAAACAAAGAATAAATCACAGTGATCTGTGAAACTGACCAAATTGCCCAAACGGCATCCTGTTATCTCGCTGGCGCCTATCTTTCAAAGCTGCAAGACCACCAGATTCCAGACCTCCGGCTACGTGACCGTCCCTTGAGAGAACTTTTCATTGGTGGGGTATAAGAAGGACTCTGTCAGAAAGGGAGAACGCTGGTTCTCTTTAAGAGCCCGTCACCCTCTCTTTTCCCACTAATAAATTTCCTTTTCTTGCCTGACTGCCCAGCTCCCTCTCTTTTTCTCTGCACTTGCCTTACAGTGATTAGAGGTAGTAATCTAATCACCAATTCTGAATTATACTAAGTGATATCACAGTGGTTTAAAATAAGCTAAAATAGTGATGGAACTTTCTGTTTGATCATTTGAGCAAGGACCACACAGAGTGGAGTCGATCCTAGAAAACAGTAGACATGATTTATCTCAGGTATAGGCAATAAGGGTTAACAGACAGGTAAAAAAAAAAATAGTCAAACTCAATTCCTACCTGAAATACAAACGCTCTCTGAGCTCAGGTGTGGAACCATGGAATCTCTGGACCAAGAAGGGAGATACGGAGGAGGATCTAAAAGCAAGGAAGGCCATGTGGGAATTCAGTCCACATTCTGTACTCCTCCTCCACTTTCCTTAGGGTCTTACAGACTGTGCCAAATGGTTGCACAAGAATGACCAGACTCAAAAAGTCAAAATATGTATTTGCCATTTATTAGAAATGTTTTTCAGGAAGGAAGGAGAAACATGCCCATTAGCCAGGGACAGAAAATTACTTCACACACATTTTAATGGTTTGTACCTGGTGACTTGAGATGAATTGTGGGGGATCAAAAGAGACTCTCAAGTTTCTGAACTGACCAACAGAAGGGATTGTAGATGCCAATTACTGAAGAAGAAAGACAAAAGAAAAGCCAGGCAAACAGATTCAGAATTCAGCTTAGGACGTTTTGAGTCTGAAATGATTGAGAAATCTAAGAGAACAAACTAAATATGTAATTTAATACACAAGTCTAGACTTCAGAGATGTCTGAGTTGGACATATAAATGCAGAACTTGTCCAAGGTCCCACAGCTTCTGAGCAGTGATGGGGAACAAGGGACAAACCCTTCTGACTTTAAATTCATGTTTCTTTCATTAATATATGTAGAAACCATAGAAATGGGAATCTGGGCTTTAAACCTAGAATTCCACAACAATTTCCCCTCTACAAATATTGTAGAAAGTAGAAAGTCTAAACATACTGTATTTCAAGTACACGCGAAACCCAAGACCAACACTCTCTTCCAAATAATAAAACTTGTTTTTAATCACTCTACTTATGCCAAAAATTTTCTGCATCTCTTCTTGAAATCTGGTTCTGCTGAGCCTCTATCCCTTCTTACAAACATGTCTAAATGTCATTGAATCTCAAAGACAGAAACATTTTTGAATTTTTCTATCGACTTCTAGGTCCCATAAAAATTAAAAATTCAGCTGTATAAAATGGTCATTTAGTGAGTATATGGACTTTGATCCATTGGTTTGGGCTGGGATTGTCATTTGTCTAATAATGAGAAATACAGGTAAAGTGTTTATGGTAAAAAAGAGAGAAAGTAGGCAAGACGGCAATGTATTATGAGGCAGATAATGGAAGAAGAAACCTCCAATAATGGCCAGAAGAACACCCAGAAATCAGAAGCTAAGGCTAACAAGGGCTTCAAGGAAGGATTAAAGGCAATGCAGTGAAAGCATGTCTACAGGCAAACAGTAAAACCTTAGAAATATTAAAGTTTTTCAACAAGAACGGCATTGGTGAGAAAAACCAGTGCCATTCCAGTGATGTGATAAGCACAAAAGCCTAATTACTCTCAGCTGAGGTGAAGCTAGGAATCTGGAGCTTAGAGAACTTAGTTGAGAACGCTGGTTCTAAAATTTTAGATTCAAAAAAGAAACAAAGCCAGTGCTCTGGGATAACCTAGAGGGATAGGGTGGGGAGGGATGTGGGAGGGGGTTCAGGATGGGAGGGACACATGTATACCTGTGGCCATTCATGTTGATGTTTGGCAGAAACCATCACAATATTGTAAAGTAATTATGCTACAATTAAAAAAAAGAAAAAAGAAATGAGATGAGACACCCAAAGAAGATTAGTATACCAAACACAATGAAAATGCCATAGCATGTCAAACATTTGTGACTAAGTTTAGAGTGGGAAAACAATATTCCTCAGTTCTCAAGAATGAAAAGATCATCAAATAAAATGTTCATCCCAAATCCCTCCCTAATGCTACAACTACCTTCGTCTCCGCCCCACAACCAGAAATTTTCCTCCAGCCTCAAAATTGGAAAAGTGCCCAGGGACAAGCTTGCTTATTCCACTTTCCAACTGCTATACCACTTATAAAATTTTGTCCTAATTTGTTCAAAGGATTCCTACACTCAATTCTAACCATCCATTTGCCTGATTCTGGTTTTCCTGAAGACATCATGTAATACCAGACATAACAGGATATTCCTAAAGTGTTTACTCAGGGGACTCAGTGATCTCCCCTACATGCTCACTGGATCATCCAGACTCAATCCAGTTTTTATCTTCCCTCTTGCAATCTCTAGAACAAATCATAGCCTTCCTCGTGGTACCAAAGAAGGCCAGAAATGTGGTCCCCTCCCTTCTTCAATATCTACCGAGCTACCCTAGCATCCTATTTGCTTCTTGGGTCAGTGCCCTTTCCTATACTACGTGTCTCCCCAGCCCCCAGCCTAACCTTCCCCTGTCCATAATGACTGCTCACAGATGAAAGACACACGCATGAGAAGGAATGCATTTTTATGGGAAGTGTGTTCCAGACAGGAGAAGAACTACCCCAGGAGGGGGTAAAGTTGGTGATATTCAAATCTGAGAATAGTTTGAAAGCATTGTAACTGACAAACTGGAGTTGGAGTTAGACTCCTGCTTCACATTGTTTGCACTTTGCACTTTCACAAAAAATTTTAGGCAGCACTTTTCGTGATTTAGACAGGTTAAATATTGAAGTTCATATTTTCTGCAGGCATTTCGGCATGTGCCTTGGTGAAGCTGGCATGGATTCCAAGACTCTTCTTGGCTCTTGCCATAATAGGGTCTGAACAGGCCACCTGGGAAAAACACAGCCATATTAATTTCTATGCAGCAGTGGTAATAATAGGAGTAGAGAGGCATAATTTAAAGACAAGCCCTACAAATATTAAGAGCATAGGATATGGAGTCAAAACCATCTCAGTTCAAATCTGGACTCTTTCATTGTAGCTTTTCATCCTCCAGCAAGGTTACCTCCATTTTCTGGCTCACGCTTGCATCATCTTCACAATGGGCATAGTAACAGAGCCAACTTCTTAATAATTTTATGATGAATAAATTAACATACATCATATGCTCAGAAAAGTATCAGGCACATAATAAGAAAGAATTAAACATTAGGTAGTGTGGTTGATGCTATGCTATGCTATGCTAAGTCACTTCAGTCGTGTCCGATTCTGTGTGACCCCATAGACGGTAGCCTACCAGGCTCCCCCGTCCCTGGGATTCTCCAGGCAAGAACACTGGAGTGCGTTGCTGTTTCCTTCTCCAATGCATGAAAGTGAAAAGTGAAAGTGAAGTCGCTCAGTCGTGTCCGACTCTTAGCGACCCCATGGACTGCAGCCTACCAGGCTCCTCCGTCCATGGGATTTTCCAGGCAAGAGTACTGGAATGGGGTGCCATTGCCTTCTCCGAGTGTGGTTGATATGAAAGTCTTTTCTTGAGGGTCCAGGATTTCAAGACTACCACTGGGAGCATGTATTGGACATGTTTTCAAATGCTCATTTGGATGTATATTCCTCACATACAGATCTCATCAGAGTTAACCAGCACCTACTTTGAGGCAAAGAACACTTATTTGAGCAGCTGCACACCTTTGTAGTCTGAAACATTTAAGCAAATATATACAATACATGTCTCTCTTTGTACTTTGGCCCCACAGAAATAGATACTGTATATACATGGGCAGCACACACACAGAGGCTATATATACATGTCTCAGGATGGGACTCTTATATACACATGCACAATTCATTTTACTCACACATCCACATTCACACATAAATTGAGCATATATGTACACATGTATATGTACACATGTGTATACACACGAGCATCTATCACACACTTTCCACATATGGCTAAAGCCCATTTGTGAATACTGATAGCTATGTATTAGTCATTGAGATATGTGCATGTGTATATAGGCTCTTCAGCTGAGAAAGTTCTTGACACTTTGTCAGCATTCTGTAAATATAAGTCAGGAAGTGGTATTAGGGCTTCCCTGGTGGCTCACACAGTAAAGAATCTGCCCGCAATGTGGGAGACCAGGGTTCCATCCCTGGCTTGGGAAGATCCCCTGGAGAAGGGAATGGCTACCCACTTCAGTGTTCTGGCCTGGAGAATTCCATGGACTGTATAGTATGGGGTCACAAAGAGTCAGACCCAACTGAGTGACTTTCAGAATTAGTTACCTGTTGGATCTTCCAAGGACAAAGGAACTGCTAGAAAGAAAATAATACTAACAATCATGACCATATATGTTCAGCATCTACAATATATCAAGCATTTTGCAAATCACATTTCACTGAACCCTCATCAAACCTTCTGTCATCTCCATCATTTAGATGAAGACATTGAGGCTCAAAGAGAGCATTGTTCTGTCCACATTTCCATAGCTTGTACTTCAATTTCAGGTCTACACAATAGACTATGCTCCTTCTTCTCTGGATCACATTCATGGTGTTAGTGTTAGTCGCTCAGTCATGTCCAGCTCTTTACAACTCCATGGACTATAGCTTGCCAGGCTCCTCTATCCATGGAATTCTCCAGGCAAGAATACTAGAGTGAGTAGCCGTTCCCTTCTCCAGGGGATCTTCCCAACTCAGGGATCGAACCTGGGTCTCCTGAATTGCAGGCAGATTCTTTACCACTGAGCCATCAGGGAAGCCTCCAGTTTCTGATCTACATGATAGACCATGCTCTTCCTTCTCTGTATCACATCACCTCTTTTATAATAGGATTTCTAAGAGAGGGTAGCATCTTCCTGCATGACATCTGCAGGCAGAAGGCCTTCCACAGCTTTCAACAGATAGTTCAAAATCCATAGCTTAGCATTCAAGGACCTTTGCAACCATTCACCTATCCTCTTCCCATCAGCTTATCAGCACTCACTGTGCACCAAGGCACACATTCAGTGCTATGCATGCAGAGGTCTCTAAATGCCTACCCACATTAATAAAAATTGGAGAAAGCAAGTTTGATGTTATTTCCTGCAAAGAAAAAAGTGTCTTATTAATTTTTTGACAAGAAAAAGTAAAATTTTCCAGGTTTAGGTGATGTAAGAGAATGGAAGGGGAAGGAAGGAAGAAAAATGCCTCAGTGGCAGATATCCCATAGCATTGGGGTGCTGGCATATGTATAAACTGCACCAGAAATGGACACTTCAATCCAAAGACACTCAGTTGCTGCCTCGTCAGCCAGCTTGCTGGCTAACCAGAGGAAGGAGACAAAAAATGGCACCCCTGCATCCCTGCTCCAGCATTATGGTACCACTATGTTTTCTACAGTGGACCTCACACTCATCATTAAATCTCTCTTTTGGCACATCCTACTTACAGGAGGAAAGGAGCTTCGGGGGTTCTTTCCAGTTACATCTACCCTCTTTTGTCCAACATCTGAACTGGAGGACTTCCTGCTTCTCCCAAATCCATTTGATAGAAGGCAAGACACTCAAGATCTTCTTTTTCTAGTCACCAGAAAGTGGATAGGGACATAGATATCAAGAATGAGGGTCAGGCAAACCGACGTTTCCTATGAAAATCAGGTCAAGGCAGCCCCAGGAGAATTCTACTTGTTCAGTCGCTCAGTTGTGTCTGGCTCTTTGTGACCCCATGGACTGCAGCACACCAGGCTTCTCTGTTCTTCACTATCTCCTGGAGCTTGCACAAACTCAAGTCCATTATAGCTTCTCACTCCTTCAACTGTTCTGACTCTGTATTGCCCTGCAGCATAATAACACTCACATCAAGTTAATATCACTGTTGACGATCCTTTCATCTTCAAATTGAAGTCAGAAGAGACCTGGTCTTAAATGCCAGCATTGTCCCTGACCTCTGGATCTCTAGCCTGAGTCTCCCCATGAAAGAAACGGGAACAGAAGAGTTTGCACCTGATCAGGAAATTTCAACTGTGTTTGTGAAGAAGGTTAATTAGATGTGTCATACTTTGTAATAACCTAGAGTTTCCCAGAAAACACTTTTTAGGGCTCTTCCTTAAGTGAGGGACATAACCCTGCTGACCTCACATTCATGCATAGATGTTGCCCAGCTCCTTTTCCTACACTGGACTTGTTTTAAGAGCAAGTTAAATACTATAAATTTAAAAAACACCACTTATGTTCCTAACTTTTCTGAAGAACTCCATCCAGAATTAGAATCAATATGATAAATGATTTCTCTGCCGTGTGTGCTCCCTGAACATGATCCTCTTCCATCCACCTTCTAATGTTTTTCCTACTCATACATGTTTTTTAGACATAAGTCATTTATATGTCCATTCACTGAGTAAACATTCATCAGAATCCACTCTGTACAAAGCACTCAGATAAATACCAATAATACAGAATTTTAAAACAGAGTCTTAGCTTTCACAAAGTTCAATTTCAGATGCATATGTTTGGGGGCAATGAAAGGAAAACATGACTTTGATTATTCCAGAAAAGTTCGTACAGAACTGTTCCTGCCCATTAATTCTGCCAGGTGAAAGTATTAAACAGTTAAAGAAACAACGCTATGTACAACTTCTGAAGCATAGAGTCCTGTCTTTCAGGCTGTTATCCTTCCTTCCTTTTTTGTTGCTTTTTTTGGGGGGGCAAACCCACCTGTGGTTTCTGCTATTACAACATGAAAACTGAGCTTTAACAAACATGAGAAAAAGTGTATTTCAAGTAGGTAGGATGAAACAGGATGGGAACAAGGGGTAGGTAAGTGTGAAGCAGGAAAAATAGGGGGAGGGGAAGAAGGGGGAGAAAAAGGAGAGGGAGGAAAAGAGGAAGAGGAGAAAACACTAAGCACATTGACTCTGAAGTCAATCCCAAGAAAGGAAAGGCAGCCTTGGTATTCTATAGGGTTGGGTTGAGACTACTGCCTTGTCTGTCTGTACCGTCCAAAGTTTTATGGGAGAGCCTTGAAGACATTCCAGCCTCCTGATTACATTTATCCTCACTGCCTACAGTTATATCTACTTTTCTTCAGTGCCCCTGAAAAATCATAAGCAAGAAACTTTTTAAAAAAGAGTTTGAAAATATTACTGCCTGTTTTCCATCCAGCATCTGTCTTCCCCATTTCAACAGATGCAGCTCTGCTGTGATAAATTTGACTGTCTTACTCAACTTTATTCATCGCCAAATTCAGGCTAAGCCAACCTCTTCCTAGACAAAGCCTGCATACACTCTGCTTGAATAACACACCCACGTGAACCAAACACTTACCTAAAACTCCCAGTCCCGTCTCTTCTGAATACCGATCTAAGTAAGGTTCAGTTATAAAACTTAACACAAACATAACATAAATGGCCAAGCCATTCAACCCCAATTCACAGTGTCAATCCAAAATATGCCTCAACTATGAATTTCACTCTACCCTAGCTCCCAGTTCTACCCAACTTCATCCCAGCTCAAATAATAATAATAATAACCACAAAAAACCACTATTCCCTCTCCAAACTATAGCAAAATATTAGTCCAGCCCAATTCATTTATAGAATTTATAGACTTGCTCACCCCCTGCTGATCCCCACTTATTTTTTCAATATTCCTCTATCTCTAAGGTCACATACTATCCCCACTACAATGCACTCTCCAAATTCCAAATTACCACTGATTCCTCCTATAGCTCCCCAACTTGGATCTAATCTCTCACACTAAATTCATGAATCAAACTTTCATCCCATGAATCAAAATTCTATCTGTAATTCAGATAATTACAGCATTATCTGAAATGCTTCATTCGACACTTCACTATCCCAGGAAGAACAAGAACAACAATCTTAAATTTGTTTTGGCAGAGCAAAACCAGGGCGATCTTGACATGAGATGAATCTTGGGAGTAACATTCTAAACCTGAGACCAGAAAAGGCTTTAGGTAGTGCCTGCTATATGTGAGTAGGAGTCATCTCAGAAGTTACCAAGAAACCAACAGCACAAGCAAGACCCCAGAACCTTTGAGAGAGGTCTGAGTTACCTGGAGTCTTATGAACCAGGATCAGAAGGATGGAAATGGTCATTAAACAAGGCTTCATGACTGATATATCCAGAGAGAATGGAGGGTTGTGTTGCAGGGGACTGAAGAGATATAATTGCAGTAGGACAAGGCCCTCCCTTTATTAGTTTTGGAAATGAGCCAGGTTTGTGTTCAGTGAACTAAAAGAGATGAGACATACCTGGGGTCAGCCAGGCAGAAGGATAACACATATCCCATGTCTAGGCTGGGCACTCTGTGTAAATGTGGAAGATTTGCCAGCAGCACCCATGTCAAAGTGGGACTTCCTTCCCAGTTAGAAAAAAAAGGCAAGTGAGAACCAGCTGGCATTTTGTGTGAGATAAATCAAAATGAATGAATGAGTCAATTAAACAAGCAATCAATGAGAAAATTGACACATCACTCTAAGAAATAAAGATTCCTTTTTTAAACATATGTCTTTATTTTCTTAATAGTAGAATGTCCCCCTCTATCAGTTATACTTACTGTATACCCAATCCTATACTAGGCATCATGGAAGAAGAAGGAAGGAAAATGAAGAAAGAAAAGATGGAGAGGAAAAATTGAATGGGAAGTGTACATGGATGAAGAAAGGAAGAGAAATGAGGCAAAAATAATGAGGCATATTTACCATGAATCTACCATGTGCCAGTTTCTATACAAAATACCATGGTATAGATATGAACACTTACTACAACACTATGAAGTTAGATAGCATTTTCCACTTCATGAGGACAAGAAAATTTGAAAAGATATTTAAAGATCCCAAGACCGCATATCTAACACAGCATAGAGCCTAGAAACAATATCTGCTTTTGAAATTCTGAATCTGTGAGTGGAAGGGCAGAAAATGAGAAATAAAGCAAAAGCATATGCAAGTTGCTAAAGACAGAGAGTAATCACTGTTTTAAACAATACAAATTTAGTTTGAGGAATTCAATTCTCTTCCCTTGAGAAATGGGAATGAAAGGATTTTCTAGAGGAGGTCACATTGACTTTTTACTCCAATGTGTCATGTGGAAGATGAATGGATAAAGTCTAGTGTTTTGAACAAAAGCTTAGAAATAAGGGAAAATGTTCTTTGAAAAGCCTAGGATGGGATTTCCACAGCTTGACATAAAAAGGCAAATGAAACTGGACTAACCCTCCCAAAGCAAATGGAATGGTGCTCCTCCTCCCACCGTAAGCAATTATAACACAGGAAAAAATATAGAAAGAATAACTGTGCTTCACTGAATTAAAGACAGAGCAGAAATGAAAAAGCAACCTACGAAATGTGAGGAAGTATTTTCCAACAATGTATCTAATAAAATTTAATATGCAAAACGTATAAGGAATGCAATAGCAATAAAATAATCCAATTTTTTAGATGGACAAAGGACCTGAATAGACATTTTCCCAAAGAAAATTTTCAAATGGCCAACAGGTACATGAAAAGGTGCTCAGAGTTACTAATGATCAGGAAATACAAATCGAAACTCCAATAAGATATCACCTCACACCTGTGAGAATGGCTATTATTAAAAAGATAAAACAAGTGCTGATTAGGATGTAAAGTAAAGGGAACCCTTGTTCACTGCTAGTGGGAATATAAATTGCTTTAGACCCTGTGAAAAACAATATGGAAATTCCTTTAAAAAATTAAAAATAGTGGACTTTTAAGGGCAAAGGAACAAGAGACAGAGAGGACCTTCCCCTACATCTAAATTCATCTTGTGTGTGGAACAAATTCTACAGAACACCTTCTGAATGCTGACAGAAGACCTCAGACTTCCAAAAAGACAAGCCAATCTCTTAAGAATGAGGAATGGCAAAAGATAATGATATAAAAAGAGACAGAGGATACGTGACCCATGAAGTTCCAGGTGTTCAAGCTGGATTTAGAAAAGGCAGAGGAACCAGAGATCAACTTGCCAGCATCCACTGGATCATCAAAAAAGCAAGAGAATACAAGAAAAACATCTACTTCTGCTTTATTGATTATGCCAAAGCCTTTGACTGTGTAGATCACAGCAAACTGTGGAAAATTCTTGAAGAGATAGGAATACTAGACTGCCTTACCTGCCTCCTGAGAAATCTGTATGCAGGTCAAGAAGCAACAGTTAGAACTGGACACGGAATAACAAACTGGTTCCCAATCAGGAAAGGAGTACATCAAGGCTGTATATTGTCACCCTGATTATTTAACTTCTATACAGAGTACATCATGTGAAATGCTGGGCTGAATGAAGCACAAGCTGGAATCATGATTGCTGGGAGAAATATCAATAACCTCAGACATGCAGATGACAACACCCTACGGCAGAAACCAAAGAACTAAAGAGCCTCTTGATAAAAGTGAAAGGAGAATGGAAAAGCTGGCTTAAAACTCAGCATTCATAAAACGAAGATCATAGCATCCAGTCCCATCACTTCATGGCAAATAGATGGGGAAACAATGGAAACAGTGACAGACTTTATTTTGAGGGACTCCAAAATCACTGCAGATGGTGACTGCAACCATGAAATTAAAGACGCTTGCTCCTTGGAAGAAAAGCTCTGACCAACCTAGACAGCATATTGAAAAGCAGAGACATTATTTTGCCAACAAAGGCCCATCTAGTCAAAGCTATGGTTTTTCCAGTAGTCATGTATGGATGTCAGAGTTGGGCCATAAAGAAGGCTGAGTGCTGAAGAATTGATGCTTTTGAACTGTGGTGTTGGAGAAGACTCTTGAGAGTCCCTTGGACTGCAAGGAGATCCAACTAGTCAATCTTAAAGGAAATCAGTCCTGAATATTCATTGGAAAGACTGATGCTGAAGCTGAAACTCTAATACTTTGGCCACCTGATGCAAAGAACTCACTCACTGGAAAAGACCCTGATGCTGGGAAAGATTGAAGGCAGGAGGAGAAGGGGACGACAGAGGATGAAATGGTTGGATGGCATCACCAACTCAATGGACATGAGTTTGAGTAAACTCCGGGAGTTGGTGATGCCTGGCATGCTGCAGTCCATGGGGTTGCAAAGAGTGGGACATGACTGAGCGACTGAATTGAACTGAACCTACACCCAGAGGGGGATTTGAGAGGGAGGAAAAGTTTTGGTACACTCAGAAACCCCTTCAGGGGCGGGGACAGGGGAGAGCATTGGAACTCAGAGGGGAACTCAGAGGGGAGCGTAGCAGCAAGTATTCAGAAGGCAGAAAGTGAAAGTCACTTAGTCATGATCGACTCTTTGCGATCCTATGGACTATACAGTCCATGAAATTCTTCAGGCCAGAATACTGGAGTGGGTAGCCTTTCCCTTCTCCAGGGGATCCGCCATAGAGTCACTGCCAAATGGCACTTCAGTCTAGAAGCAGCTTACCTGGCCACGCCACCGCAGAGAGTGGGGACAGTGTGCTGATGCTCAGGCTTCAGGAATTGGACCCCAGGGAAAGGACTGGGTTGACTGCTCTGAAGATGCTCTGAGGCGGCTAGTAGGACATAGCTGAGGGAGTACAGGGAAGCCTGGGCCTCCCTTAGAAGCAAGAGATCCTTGCCATAGGAATGCTCCAACTCTGAGTGCTTGCAGAACCCGGGACCCTTCCTTGGCTGACGGCCTTAGGGGGATGAATCAGCTATGGTCTGCAGCTCCAGAGGTAGAAAAGCCATGGAAGTGCCAGAGGTGAGGACACGAGGCTGCTACAGCCTCAATCCCAGGGGCCACAGTCGTCACCAAGCTGTGAGCAGGCACGTGTCCCTGCTCACATTTTTCTGGGAGCCTGAGCAGCCTGGTTCTGCCAAGGGACTCACAACCCAGGGTCAATTCCCCTGGGGAAGCTGGCCACCCACCTCAGACTGTGGCGACTTCCCTCCCACAGGTGCAGCCACAGCAGGCACTCTCCCCACACACCCCAACTATGTCTGCTGTACCCTTCCCTCTCTTCACCCCAACTAAGCAAGTGACCTCTAATAAGACACTGGAGGGCGGCCTAGAAGCAGAGACACAGCCAGAACCAACGTAGAGCACCAGGGGACGTGTGACCAAAGGAGAGAAGGGTAAATCACTCGTGAGTTGCAGGTGCAGTGGTTAAATCCCTGCAGCTAGCCTGAGACTGGGCTTTAGGGGCAACTGCAGACTTTGGGAGGCTTCCCGGGTGGTGCTAGTGGTAAAGAACCTGCCTGCCAATGCAGGAGATGGAAGAGGATGCAGGTACGATCCCTGGGTCAGGAAGATCCCTAGGGGGAGGAAATGGCAACCCACTTCAATATTCTTGCTTGGAGAATTTCATGGACAGACGAGCCTGGCGGGCTACAGTCTATGGAGTTGTGAAGCGTTGGACACGACTGAGCGACTTGAGCATGCACATACTTACGAGTGGGATTGCTGGATCACATAGTAACTCTATTTTTCGTTTTTTAAGGAAACTCCATGCTGTTCTTCATAGTGGCTACACCAACTTACATTCCCACCAACAGTGTAGGAGGTTTCCTTTCCTCTTTGTTCATACCCTCTCCAGCATTTATTGTTTCTAGACTTCTTCATGACAACCATTCTGACTAGCATGAGGTTTTGATGTGCATTTCTTTAATAATTAGCAATGCTGGAGCATCTTTTCCCCGGCCTGTGGGCCATCTCTATGTCTTTTTTGGAAGAAACATCTATCTAGGGTTTCTGTTTCTTTCTTTTTTTTTTTTTTTATTTAGCTGCATCGGGTCTAGGTTGCCACACACGGGCTCTCCCTTGCATCATGCCAGGTCTCCTGATGTGGCACACAGACACTTTAGTTGTTGCCTATATGCTCAGTAGTTCTGATGAATGGGCTTAGTTTCTCTGCAGCATGTGGGATTTTAGTTCTCCAGCCAGGGATGGAACCCACATTCCCTGCATTGGAAGGTGGATACTTTACCACTGGACCAACCACCAAGGAAGTCCTTTCTATCTGTTTGTTGACTGAGTTTGTTTTTTTTATATTGAGCTGTATGAGCTGTTTGTATATTTTGGAAATTAAGCCCTGTCAGTCACATTCTTTGCAAATATTTTTCCCGATTCCACAGGTTGTCTTTTCATTAAAAAAAAAAAAAAAATTTCCTTTGCTTTGCAAAGCCTTTTTCTAAGTTTGACTAGGTCCCATTTGTTTAGTTTTGCTTGTATTTCTTTTGCCTTGTGAGACTGACCTAGGAAAACATTGCTATGATTTATGTCAGAGGATATTTTGCCTGTGTTTCCTTCTGAAAGTTTTATGGTGTCATGGCTTATATTGGGTTGGCCAAAAGCTGGTTCAAGTAACTTTTTGTTTAAGTCTCTAAGCCATTTTGAGTTTATTTTTTGTATGGTGTAAGAGAGTGTTCTAACTTCATTGATTTACATGCAGCTGTCCCAACTTTCCCAACTACACTTGCTGAAGAGACTCTCTTTTTTTCCCTTGTATATTCTTAACTCCTTCATCAAAGATCAATTGACTGTAGGTGTGTGCGTTTATTTCTAGGCTCTCTGTTCTGTTTAACTGATCCATATGTCTGTTTTTGTGCCAATACCATGCTGTTCTGATTACTAGGGGTAACTTTTTTGAATCCAGCTGTTCAATTGCCAGATCCTAAACAAGCAGTGAACATGACTGCCTTCCAGTTCTAAAAGATACTCAGCCTCAGTCCGCTAAATCTGGTACTTGTATTCCCAATGCTGACTTAATATAGTTCTAATGGATCTTGTATGAGAGACACACAGGGAAATATAAAAGCATTTATGCAATAATCAGTCCTCATGAGGTTTTAGAGGCTTATGTTCTCACAAATATAAAATCAGCCAAGCAGCAGCACTCATGGCTATTATGTGAACTTTTAAATTAGCCTCCACTCTCAAAGTGAATATTTATACTGACTGCCAATACGAGTGAAGGTCCTGCACATTAAAGACCAAATTTAGAAAAATGGAGACTATTTAATGTCAATAAGAACTATAGTATCACATAGGAATTGATTGCTGATTTATTAGTCATTGAAATTTCCCATTCAGATTTACATCGTTCATTGCAGAACTCATATTGCACTAGATAAAATATGTAAAGGAAATGAATTTGCACCAAAATGTCTAAGATTTGGACTGAGGAAATTGAAATTCCATTACTTCTATCCAGGGACTCATATTCACAGTTTAAGAATTACATAATTAACTCCTCCCAAATTGGAAAGTTGGAATTCAAGGGGAACTCAAAAGAGCATAGGAATGTAGGATTTACCCATTGGCATTATTTCCCTGTGCCCCAAGTGTATGCATCCATGGCTTTTCATGGAACCTAAGCAACAATAACTTTCAAGTGAAATGAATATAATGAAAATCTTGGAATCATACCTCTTCTATATAAGGACCAAATGTTTCAGTAAATAATACAAAGATGTACTGATAGTTAGAAATTTAAAAAAAAAAAAAAAAATTTCTTTACAGGGAATACTGAGGCCCACATCACCTCGGACCTGATAGCAAATGAACATTGTTGAGCTTTTGCCATCAGAGGGTAAGAAATACTATTCAGTAATAGAATGCATGGTGTCTAGATGACGAGAAGTGTTCCCAATAGCTAAACCAGATCCTCAAATGGTGATCAAAGCCCTACTGAATTATACCATCCCAGTCCTTGGAATTCCTAAACATCTAGAATCTGAGACAAGATTTGTTTCAATGGTAAACTGGGGACTCCATAAAACTTTACAGGTACCAGTGCTTATCATACTCCTTCTTATTCCCAGTTTTCTGAACAAGTAGAATGAATTTTACCCTAAAGAATTCTTTGGCTAAATTGCACAACTTGCTTAAGATGACCATCAGACTTATTTTGGTTCAGTGAAAATTAATTTCCTTTAGCAAGCATGGTATTTAAGCCCTTATCTGATAACAATGGTGAACAGTCCTGATCAGATACATAAAGGGTTTGCTTGCTTCCTTAGGCTCATTCTGCCATCATGTGGCCAGATGATGGAAGAATCCCCCTGAGAAAGTGTCATCAACATAAGCCAGGAGATAACGTGTGCATGAAGTGTTCTACTGGCAGGCTAGATTGTCATTAATGCTGGGGAGTATAATGACACCCCACCAGGTATTGCTGATAGCTCACACTGTCAAAGTGAAGAAGAAGCACAGTTGAACACATGCTTCCTATGTGAGACCAGCACCCAAGACTGAATGGCTTGTAACTCTCATTACATACCAAGGTTATATTCTCCAGCAGTAATTTATCATAATATACAAGATGAAGGAAAAGAGTCTCTAAAGGACTTATGATAAAAGAGACAGGTTAGTGTTACTTTCTTTTTAGTTATCTTGAGAATTATAATTTTAATATTTTATTTTGTACCAGTTAAACTTGAAGCTTATAGTTTTATTCCTCCTTCTTTTAAAAATAAGCAGCTCAACATCATGAAACTTTGTACTAACTACAATTGTCCCAAATATGAAGTAAAAGCTCAACAAATCATTTGTCTGTAACACTTCAGACCTACTAACTGGGTAGTTGAAATGTAAAGGAAATGGAAAATTTCAAATTTTCCACAGACTGAAATCAATATTACTCAAATAATAAATAATATAATTTTAAGTATCACCTCCTATTGTATTACTAAACAACTATTTATATCAACTAGGAGGAATTGATTATAATTATACTCAAATTATATTCCTCCTGAGAAAGTGTCATCAATATAAGCCAAGACTCCCACTGCTCATCTTTCATAGCCACTGAGGCCTGGTTTATATGAGAAAATAATCTTAAAAAGATCAGAATATGTGAAATGCCGGGCTGGATGAATCACAAGCTGGATCTTAATGGAGATATTTGGGAAGGTGAAATTGAAGACTAGTTAACTCCAACTGCTTAAGATGTGGAAATGGAGTAGTGGATACGATGTTGAATTCTAATTCTGTATACCTGAAACTTATGTAACAATTTTAAAAATATGTGCAAAGTAAAATGATTTGCCTTAATTTTTTGTCATGCACACAAAGCAACTTAGCAGGATATTAGGATAGCATTTATTCACTCTTCAGATGTAGATGATATGAAAGAAGTAGGTTTATATTTTCATGCATCACTACTAATTGACACATTCATACATTTTTCAGTGTAACATAATTGAGAAATTTATAAGCCAAAAATTTTTCAGAAGATGAAAACTAGATGTTAAACTTAAATATTAAAACATGTCTGAAGCTCTGAGTAGTTAAAAATTAAATATATATTTTCCCCCAAGCTTTAGTTAAAGAGAGAATTCGGAGCTAAATTTACAGACTCTTTTGTCTCTGAGAACATCCCTCTAAGATATTCTGTGGGATCCCCACTAGTTACTCCTCAAAGCTGAGGTAGGTAGAAAGAAGCCTTATTAGAATGGTACTGAGAGCCTAATATCGTCTACTCCATGTTATAGTTCTTCCAATCTAAATTTCCGCTAAGGTAGTGCTCTTTGGAGGGTCCCCTCTATAACTGATTGGATAATTTGGTGTCATTTTGACCTGCTGCTTTTCAGAATAGAATTGTATAGATAATTAAAAATTTTTATTACCACAAAAATTGTGGGTTACTTGATATTTATTAATGGTGTATAGTCCACTGGTTTTGAGTCTAGGATATAATGATATACTGACTCAGAAGAATTTTACCCTATTTAACTTTCCTGAGCAGTACAGCCTAGATTCAAAATGACTTACCTTTGCTACCTTTTGTTCTATATTCTTTCCTTTCACCCTTGCCCTACCTTCTTGTTGGTAACGATATATAAATTTTACATATATATATATATATATATTTTTTTTTTTTTTGGTCTGTGCCAATCTTAGTTGCAGTATGCGGGATCTTTCAGTTGTGGCATGCAGGATCTAGTACCCAAATCAGGGATTGAACCCCAGCCCCTTGCATTGGGAGCATGCAGTCCTAGCCACTGAAACATCAAGGCAGTTCCTGTAACAATAATTTTAATATTAACTCTATCAGTTCATATTTTTAATTCCTCTACTAGAATAAGAGAAAGTTTAATATATTCTCAAGCTGAATATTCTTTAATTATTTGTTTTTTTGAACCTATTCCCACCATTGTAGTTCTAGTTCTAACTTTCTGAATTCTTTCTAAAGGTCTTCTCTAATGAGCTATGGGGATTGGTTCCTATCGTTTTTTGCAACAGATGGTTTTGAGGTATAACTTTGGCTTTATATCTAGATCTCTTTTGCTGGGTTTTGTTGGCATTTTGAAAAACTACCTTTCCTTATGATTTGATGAGTGGCTTGGTTGAAAGACTTTTTGAAAAAGAAGAGAGGGGAATTCAGCTCTGGTTATAAAAACATTATTTTTTCTTCCCTTGTGATTTAGAATTGGAGAATTATTTTTAATTTTTTTGCATATGTGTCTAAAGAGTCTGTAAGAATTGTTTCTGCATTGTCAATAAGAATGCTTAATCTTAGAAATAAAAATGAAAGTGAAGTGAAAGTGTTAGTTGCCCAGTCGTGTCTTGACTCTTTGTGACCCCATGGACAGTAGCCTGCCAGGCTCCTCTGTCTGTGGAATTCTCCAGGCACAAATACTGGAGTGGGTAGCCATTCCCTTCTCCCAACCCAGGGATCAAACCTGAGTCTCCTGCATTGCAGGTAGATACTTTACCAACCAAGCCACCAGGGAAGAGCCAGAAATAAAAATAGTTTTTTAAATTGTCTTACTTAACAGTGTGGGGAATCTAGTCAATAACTATGTAGTATGGTGACAGTGCAACGAGACTTCTCTTGGTGGTCATTTTGAACCATATATAAATACCAAATCACTATGTTGTGTCACAGGAAATAACACAATGTTGTGGGTCACATACTTCAAAAGTAAACACATAGGAAAAGAAAAAAATGGTCTTAAAAAAGAGTAGATGCAATCTTCACTCTGTAGAAACCACCAGACATCTCTCTCTCTTCTCTATATGTTAGTAAGAAGAGCTGAAGAGGAAGAAGGACACTGATAACACATTGTAGACCTCCCTCTGCTTGAGATTTGGTGAAAGATACGGTGAGACTGTGGCACTAAAACAGAGAGGTATGATCAACATTTGTTGATCGTGAGTTATTTCTGGAGGTCATCAGGAGGCCAGCTGCTGAGCAAGCTGCATTTCAGGGTTACTCTGGAGATTTGTCCATCCAAACTTGGAAGCAGAGGATCTCTGGTACAGAAGCACTCTATCCATCTGTGGGTAAGACCAAAGAGAAACATTATTCCTCCTCTTTCCTGTTTTGTTTGGCTTAAGCAAACTCATTTTCTCTATTAAATTAGGGGAATTGCAGAAACTACTATGAGGAATATGTGAATGCTACATACTCACTTTGCATTTGATTCATTAACTAGTTTGGGCATTGAGCATCTCCATGTGCCTAGCAGGATAGGTAAGGCCAGATAGAGATAGAGCCTAAGTGCTATCAAATATAGGTTGGTAAGCAGTTGGAAGCATGAATTGTGGAAGACTTTAAACCCAGGTGGCACTAGTGGTAAAGACCTGCCTGCCAATGCAGGAGACACAAGAGACGTGGACAAAAAGTCCATGCTCTTTCCACTGAACCACTTTCCCCCTCAGTGTTGGGACTTTGTATTGTCTATGCCTAAAATCCAAATTTTTTAATCTGATGTTTAAAGTGAGCAAGCTAAGTTGCTTCAGTTGCATCTGACTCTTTGTGACCCTATGTACTGTAGCCAGCCAGGTCTTCTGTCCATGGAATACTCCAGACAGGAATACTCGAGTGGGTTGCCATGCCCTCCTCCAGGGGATCTTCCTGTCCCGGGGATCAAACCCTTGTCTCTTATATCTCCTGCATTGGCAGGCAGGTTCTTTACCACTAGCACCACCTGGGAACCTCTTATATTGCTGTACTTATTGTTAAATATTTATAGTATCACACATTGGTATAGATATTGATAATACCTATGATATAATGCAAAGAAGAAGAATATAGATATATGTGTATCATATAGCTCATAAATATGTTACATGTGTAAACCATGTGTGCTGAAGGGACAATATTCGTAAGGAAAAATCCCCATCTTCCTTCGTCTTTCTCAAACTTGACTTAGCTAATCATGAATCTGTACTAATCCAAAACAAATCTTAGAGAAAACTTCTTGAGCTTGCCCAGGAAAACTAACTCGAATTTTTACTAGGAATGTATTGAATTCATAGAATATTTGGGAGAGATGGACATTTTGTGTCATCTTATCCAGGAACACAGGTGTCTCATCTTCTATTTCCTGTATTAGTACTTTAAAACTTTCTCTATGCAAGTCTTACATATGTATAATCAAAATAAAGTTGAGAGACTTTACACTTTTGCTGCTATTGAAGATTATGTCTATTTTACATTGTATTTTCCACTTGATCATTGGTAACATGGAGAAATGCTGTTGATTTTTGTAAGTTGATTTTATGTCTAGCAAGTCTACTAATCTCTTTTTTGAGTTCTATTAGTTTGTCTTTTGATTCTATGGCTTTTCCAGGTTAAATGATTGTATTATCTGCAAGTAATGACAATTTTTATCTCCACCTTTTCAGTCCTTGCTGTTTCTTATGTTTTAACTAATTAATTTATATTAATAGGAGGATAATTACTTTACAATATTGTGATGGTTTTTTTTCCCCAACAGCATGAGCCAGACCTTCCACTGTTACAATATTTTCAATGTTAGTAGGAATCCTTGTTTCCTTCCAATTTTAAAGAGAAAGTATCTAAAAGTTCCCTGAGTAAATAACAACAATTTGTCCCAAGAATTTGGCATATAATCTTTAATGCATTTAGTAAGTTCCCTTTTCCTCCCAATTTCTTAAGATATTCTATTACAATTGGTTTTAGAAATTTATAAAACACTTTATTCTGGATCATTTAATGTGATCATATAGTCCTTCTGTTTGTATCTATTAACATAAAGAATTACATTGCTAGATTTTCTGATCAACATATCATCCTCACATTTTTAGATATATTCTAATTGTTCATGAAACAACAGTTAGAACTGAACATGGAACAGCAGACTGGTTCCAAATAGGAAAAGGAGTACATCAAGGCTGTATATTGTCACCCTGCTTATTTAACTTATATGCAGAGTACATCATGAGAAACGTTGGGGTGGATGAAGCATAAGCTGGAATCAAGATCGCTGGGAGAAATATAAAAAACCTCAGATATGCAGATGACACTACCCTTATGGCAGAAAATGAAGAAGAACTAAAAAGCCTCTTGATGAAAGTGAAAGTGGAGAGTGAAAAAGTTGGCTTAAAGCTCAGCATTCAGAAAACTAAGATCATGGCATCTGGTCCCATCACTTCATGGCAAATAGATGGGGAAACAATGGAAATAGAAGCTGACTTTATTTGGGGGGGCTCCAAAATCACTGCAGATAGTGACTGCAACCATGAAATTAAAAGACACTTGCTCCTTGGAAGAAAAGCTATAACCAACCTAGATAGCATATTAAAAAGCAGAGACATTACTTTGCCAACAAAGGTCCGTCTAGTCAAAGCTATGGTTTTTCCAGTGGTCATGTATGTATGTGAGAGTTGGACTGTAAAGAAAGCTGAGCACCAAAGAATTGATGCTTTTGAACTCTGATGTTGGAGAAGACTTTTGTGAGTCCCTTGGACTGCAAGGAGATACAACCAGTCCATCCTAAAGGAGATCAGTCCTGGGTGTTCATTGGAAGGACTGATGTTGAAGCTGAAACTCCAATACTCTGGCCACCTGATGTGAAGAACTGACTCATTTGAAAAGACCCTGATGCTGGGAAAGATTGAAGGTGAGAGAAGAAGGGGACGACAGAGGATGAAATGGTTGGATGGCATCACCAACTCAATGGACATGAGTTTGGGTAAATTCTGGGAGTTGGTGATGGACAGGGAAGCCTGGCGTGCTGCAGTCCATGGGGTTGCAAAGAGTCAGACATGACTGAGAGACTGAACTGAACTGAATTGTTTATTGTATATTTTAACACATTATTAAATTTGGTTATCTACAATTCTATTTGGAATTTTGGCACATACAGAGATACAGAGAGATATGATCTATTTTCTGTCCTTTGTTATTCTTATCTGGTTTTGAAATCAAGATGACACTAAGCTCCTAAAATCATCCAAGCAACTCTTATGTTTCCTCTATTTTCTGGAACAATTTGTGTAAGAGAGGAATTGACTGTTCCTTCAAGGTTTGCAAGATCTGAGGTGGCCGTAAAATTCATCCATAATTAATATGAACAGGACACATTCAAGAATAAAGGAGACCATTATTAATAATTATGCCAGGGCAAAAGAGCGTGAACAAAGACTAGTCTAAGCAAAACAAACTGGAACTCAATGTTAATACTTTATGGGTATGGGACTTCGTGGGAGAAGAGGCCTCTTCGTACCACGCCAATGTCTTCATGCTTGGTTGATCTATGCAGATTTGCGTTTCTTTCAGTACTATTCTTGATGGATCGCTTTTCTTTGAAGTATTTTTTTATACTTATTATGCATGTTCGCTTATCATAGAGCAAGGTGTTCTGTAAAGTTGGCATGCCCAAAGCACTGTATGTAAGTCTCATATTCCTCCAATCTCTTTCAAGCTAGCACATTTTGTCAGACACTAATTTGTTGAAAACATTGGGCCAGTTGTCCTAACAGTGACTTACCTTCTGTTTTATTTACTTTTCTTTAGCTTGTTCACCAATATATCAGGCAAATAGGAGGCTAGTTCTAAGGGTTTTATCAAGCCAAGTTAATATGTTTGGCAAAAATGCATCAGAGATGAAGCTATATTCTTTAGAAGGTAGCACATCAGGATTCGACATCTGGACATCATCTAATATTCAGATTCACAATGAAATTAAATTGATAATGAATTTTTTTATTGAAAAGTGCTGGTTTCACCCTTTATATTCAAAATAATCAGTATGGTGCTACTTTTGTATGTACAAATGTCTGGTTCCATCTCAATCATACACTTTGTGGTTTTAACACTAGTCCTTGATGGAGTCAAGGACTAAATAGTTTCTTTAGAATTTGCAAGATAAAACTCAGTAAAATAGAACTTTCCCTTATGAACTATAGCTATTTGGTTACTAGCAATACAGCTCCTATTAGATAGGCAGGATAAACACATAATTCGTTCAAATTAGTTACCAATTTCCAAAGAAGTTTGCTTCGTGGTTGCTTCAAATCATAACATATGAGCTTTCCTGGTTATCTATCTTTGGGCATCACTAGACATTCATGTCTCTTCATTGATTAAATGTATTTCAACCCATTATATTTGGCTTTATTTTTGAAGTTCAAATCGTCATAATTTTAACAAGTAAAATTTCTTCCAGCTGGCTCCTATGACCTCTTAAATGATCCCTTTACTTTTTTATTGAAATAAAATTATAAATATTTATTACTGTCTTAAATAAGTCCAAACAGTAAGTCTAATAAGTAGTGCAATTTCAAAATAGTGGTGCAATTTCAAAATATCAACATAAATGATATCTCAGGGTATATGCAATATTTTTAATATGATATAAAATTATTTTTCTTTTGGTGATAGAGTCAAGAGAATAAATAATAACTAAAAAAATTGTTGACCATATTTATAAATCAAGGAAATGCTCATATTGCACTTAGAGATTAGTGATAATAAAAACATCATTTCTCCATTCATGTACATAACTCTCAACTTATGAAAATGTACTAGTGGGAAAAACTTTGGTCTCAGAGTGAAAAAAAAAAAAACTTAGTTTGGCAATCTTGCTGCACATTCTACTCCCCACTCCCGCCATTTTTGTTTAGATTCAATTGACATACAACATTGCATTAGTTTAAGGTGTCCAACATAATGCAGGCTTCCCTGGCAGCTCATGGATAAAGAATCCGCCTGCCAATGTAGGAGATAGATTCAACTCCTGAGTTGGGAAGATCCCCTGTTGTTCAGATGCTAAATTGTGTCTGACCACAGGCTTCCCTGTCCATCACCAACTTCCGGAGTTTGCTCAAACTCATGTTCATTGAGTCAGTGATGCTATCCAACCATCTCATCCTCTGTCACCCCCTTCTCCTCCCTTCAATCTAGCCCCATTTCAACTCACTACCCTGCCTAATCCTTATGAAACCATTTACCACAGATTGGGACTTGAACACACAGTACCTGGTTTCAGGACCTAATGAAGCTCAGGTTCTTGATGTCTCATTGCAGAAATAATTCAGTGAGAGACAAAGTGATAGGTAAGGAGTGGATTTATTCAGACACAGAGAGAAGCACACTCACAGACAGAGTGTGGGCCATCACAGAGGGCGAGTGAGGCCCTGAAGTTTGGCATGGTTAGTCTTAATAGGCTGTGTAATTTCATATGCTAAAGAGTGTGAGGATTATTCCAACTCTTTTGGAGAAGGGGTGGAGATTTCCAGGATTTGGGCCACCACCCATTCCTTGGTCTTTTGAACAGCGCCTTGGAACTGTTATGGCATCTCTAGGTATGTCATTTCACTTGCTGATAGAGGATCAAGGTCTTGTCTTCTCTGCCATCTTGGTCCCATTTGATTCTAATGGGTTTTATGTTGTGCCCTTGGGCTACGTCATTCTTTCAAAAGTTCTGTCCTGCCCCTTTCCCTCCTGTTACACCTACACCCAGATTCATTTGTCCTAAAATTTCATTCTTTCTCCAGACCACCCCACCCAATCCTGTCTTCCCTAATACAGCTCCCCACCTAAGAATCATCCTGACTCTATCTCCCTAACTGTAAGCTCCTCCACCCACTGTCCACCCCAATTTGCCCCTTAATATACAATATTATCTCTCAGAGATCCCTCCCCTTTGAAACCTGGACAAAATTTCTTGCCCCTAACCATAAATCAAATTAAATTTTAAATCAGTCAAAGTCCTATCTGTCATTTCTACAGAGAAAATGTAATACTTAAATAGAACATTAATACTAACTAATTTAATTTTAAATGTAATATACAGAATTGCTAACTAGGCATTTAAAAATTGAAAAAAATTAAAAAGATAAAATTTTGCAGAGACAGCAACTGAAGGAATCAGCTACCACTCCCAGGGATGAGATAACAAGAAAGGAGATTGGAAGCATTAAAGCTTTGAAACTTGGCAGAGAAACTTTGAAACTTGGAGCAGAGCTGAAACTCAAACCTCTAAGGCAAGAGCTCTGCTCAGCTAAAGCTGATATCTCTGTGAAACATAATAAGGCTGGCTTTGTAAATGCTGGAAATTACAAACTGTGTCCAGCTGCTGCTGAGGGAATGCCCTGCCCGTGTTGGGGTGAGGAAGCAAGGCTAGAGTAATGCTAGTGGCAACATGAAATAGAAGGAAGCCCTGAGGAAGCAAAGAGGATGGAGCAAGTCCTTCTTCCTTCTCCCACCTGGTAGTGTCCCTCTAGCAACCCCTCCTGGCAGAGCTTAATGAAGTGTCTGGTAAAGAAGAAAAATGGTTTGCAGCATGCTACCCTCCACAATGCAGAGCAGACACACTAGTGCTAGCCTTGACTCTGACACATGCTCAAACCTTCAAGCATTCCACCACTGCAGCTGCACCAATAAATCTAATTTGTCAGGAAAGAATCAGAAAGAGATGCTAACATGTAATGAATGTGGGGGGAAATTCATCAAGATGCCTGAAATCAGGCTTCAGTTGCTTGCCATCCTAATATAAGATTACTATCTTAAAACAGATCAAGTCTACAGCACTACTGAGAAAGTCCCATATTATTTGAGTTTCATGGGCCATTTTCCATGACAAAAATGACTTTCCATAACAAAAATCAGGATATGAAATTCCATGACTGCAGGACCCCAGAAGTAGTTGGCTGATTCATGAAGGATAGAAAATTGTTTCTGTGGCAAAGCTGAATTCTGGCATTATTAACTGCTGAAGCAAGCTGGGTTTGTGTCAATGAAGTACACAGAGAGGGAGAAAACTTATCCGAGGCTGACTAGCAGACAGACAATATTTAATATATGTCCTTGCTAGATCCCATTTGAAAAGAGCTGGACATTGGCCAACATCCCTAACAAAAGGAGGCTCTCCCTCCTATTGAAGCAACCTGGGAAATGAAAACCATCTGCCCTTTATGTGAAACACAAATAATAATGGAAGTATTTTTTAAAGAAAAGAATTTTAAGTATTAATAATAAATTGTCTTTGTCCACCTGAAAAGAGAGAGTTATGGAGGACTTCATATGTACTCAGGCTCGTGCTAGGCACTGTAGGAGCCAAGAAGACAGAGGGGAAATTAAAACTGTGGGAAAAAGGACAGAAAGGAAAGGGGGAAAGTGAGAAAGTCAATTAATATTTATCAAGCAGTTTTTTTGTCAGGTTTTGTTCTAAACAACATGTACGGTAGATACAGATAAGGGAGGGGACATTCAGAAACGGGTGTTAACTTTCCCAAGGTCGTCAGCTCCTGAGAACAAGGATGAGAATGCACATATTTCTAAAGTCTTAAACAAAGTATACTTTCTTCATAGAGATACGGTGAAAGAGATATTTATAAAATGATACTGCTGAGTCAATTATTTTATTAATGTGTGTGTTAGTAGCTCAGTCATGTCTGACTCTTTGTGATCCCATAGACTATAGCCCACCAGGCTCCTCTGTCCATGGGATTCTCCAGGCAAGAATACTGTAGTAGGTAGCCATTTCCCTCTCCAGGGTACTTTCCTGACCCAGGGATCAAACCCAGATCTTCCACCTTGCAGGCAGATTCTTTACTGTCTAAGCCAATTTTTCTTAATAGCTATCATTAATTCAAATATATCCAACTTTGGGTTTAATAAGAAACCAGTGTGGTCATTTTATTTTTGTGTTTCATTGTATGAGAGGAGTTGGAAGATCCAGTGATCCCCTTCTGACTTCTTTAAGAAAATATAAAATACAACTCTTTTGCGACCCCATGGACTGTAGCCCACCAGGTTCCTCTGTCCATGAGATTTCCCAGGCAAGAGTGGGTTGCCATTTCCTTTTCCAGGGGATATTCCCCAACCCAGGGATCAAACCTGCATTTCCTACATTGCAGGTGGATTCTTTACCACTGAGCCACCCAGGTGTCCCAAATTGCGGGTAGATTCTTTACCAGCTGAGCCACAGGGTAGCCCAAGAATACTGGAGCAGCCTATCCCTTCTCCAGAGGATCTTCCCGACCCAGATACCAAACTGGGGTCTCCTGCATTGCAGGTGGATTCTTTACCAACGGAGTCACCAGGGAAGCTATGACAAATATCATCAGTTCAGTTCAGTTCAGTTCAGTTGCTCAGTTGTGTCCGACTCTTTGAGACCCCATGAATCGCAGCACACCAGGCCTCCCTGTCCATCACCAATTCCCAGAGTTCACTCAAACTTATGTCCATCGAGTTGGTGATGCCATCCAGCCATCCCATCCTCTGTCATCTCCTTCTCCTCCTGTCTCCAATCCCTCCCCGCATCAGAGTCTTTTCCAATGAGTCAACTCTTCGCATGAGGTGGCCAAAGTATTGGAGTTTCAGCTTTAGCATCAGTCCTTCCAATGAACACCCAGGACTGGTCTCCTTTAGAATGGACTGGTTGGATCTCCTTGCAGTCCAAGGGACTCTCGAGAGTCTTCTCCAACACCACAGTTCAAAAGCATCAATTTTTTGGTGCTCAGCTTTCTTCATAGTCCAACTGTCACATCCATACATGACCACTGGAAAAACCATAGTCTGGACTAGATGGATCTTTGTTGGCAAAGTAATGTCTCTGCTTTTTAATATGCTATGTTGGTCATAACTTTCCTTCCAAGGAGTAAACATCTTTTAATTCCATGGCTGCAATCACCATCTGCAGTTATTTTGGAGCCCAGAAAAATAAAGTCTGACACTGTTTCCCCATCTATTTGCCATGAAGTGATGGGACTGGATGCCATGATCTTTGTTTTCTGAATGTTGAGCTTTAAGCCAACTTTTTCACTCTCCACTTTCACTTTCATCAAGAGGCTTTTTAGTTCCTCTTCACTTTCTGCCATAAGGGTGGTGTCATCTGCATATCTGAGGTTATTGATATTTCTCCCAGAAATCTTGATTCCAGCTTGTGCTTCTTCCAGCCCAGCATTTCTCATGATGTACCCTGCATAGAAGTTAAATAAGCAGGGTGACAGTATACAGCCTTGACATACTCCTTTTCCTATTTGGAACCAGTCTGTTGTTCCATGTCCAGTTCTAACTGTTGCTTCCTGACCTGCATATAGGTTTCTCAAGAGGCAGGTCAGGTGGTCTGGTATTCCCATCTCTTTCAGAATTTTCCACAGTTTATTATGATCCACACACTCAAAAGCTTTGGCATAGTCAACAAAGCAGAAATAGATGTTTTTCTGGAACTCTTTTGTTTTTTCCATGATCCAGCAGATGTTGGCAATTTGATCTCTGGTTCCTCTGCCTTTTTTAAAGCCAGCTTGAACATCTGGAAGTTCATGGTTCACATATTGCTGAAGCCTGGCTTAGAGAATTTTGAGTATTACTTTACTAGCATGTGAGATGAGTGCAATTGTGCAGTAGTTTGAGCATTCTTTGACATTGCCTTTCTTTGGTATTGGAATGAAAACTGACCTTTTCCGGTCCTGTGGCCACTGTTGACTTTTCCAAATTTGCTGGCATATTGAGTGCAGCACTTTCACAGCATCATCTTTCAGGATTTGAAATAGCTCAACTGGAATTCCATCATAAATGTAACCAGTTGGAACTACAGATCTCATGGAGGTTAAGGTTAATTTCACAGGACATAGCAACAAACTTAGAAATCTGGGTGGTTTACAAAACTTCTTTGTTAGCATTAATCCTCATAAGAATAGCTTTATTAAACTAGATATTATCTGCTTTCCTAGTAGACTGTGAGGGAGGAAGGAACATTTTCTTCTTATTTTGTTGAAATTTATTTCACCAACAGTGAGTAGGATTTACAGTTGCCAGGACAAGTTCTGGAATCTCAGTGATTACTGAGGAAGGGAGGGAAAAGCAAGTTTAAAACTTACAGACAGAGACAAAAAAAGTTTTTTAATAAGTAAAATATGGAGCATGTAATGTTTTACATTCACAATTCCATTCTCTGTTGCCATGACGATTTACCCTAGCCTTGAATTTGAAGTAAATGCCTTAGCATCTTTTTACTGGCCTTCTTTTTCTAGAATGTATTGGAATCCATGTGAAAACATTTGCTACCTATTAGTTAAGGTTGCAAATAATGCAATATTCCATAAATGTCACTGCTTAATGTAAAGTGTTTCTTCCAGCACCATTACCATCCTTCAAGTATTCCTTTGTTTGTTTGTTTGTTTGTTTTTTTAAGGAATTACCCTCTGTATATACTTTCCTTTTACCAGACTTCCAGATATCCTCACTCAGGCTCCCTTACACTTCTTTTCCTCCTCCACTTTGCCTTTTATACACTCAAACGTTTCTGAATTTCTTAATTGTCCCTTAACCAAATGATAAGAATCATTGCTATCTATCATTTATAGATGAATTTGTACGAGAAATCAATGAATGGCAAGCCTCAATTCCCCTTCAAGAAACCCATTTTGAGTAAGAATTTATAAATTAAGGCTTCAAAGCTAACTCTTACCTGCAAGACTGATACCTCAGTCCAGCCAATAAATTATTACCTAATAAATTACTGTTTGCCTTTGAAAAGAAAATAGAGTTTAATCTTTGAGAATCAATTTCTCCTCTTAGTCTTCTTCCAGGCTCCTGGACAGCACAAGTCTAGCAACTCTGGTTACCCACAGCTTTTTTGATTTAACTGGTCAACATGCAGAGGTGTCCAGAAAGATCTCAAAGCATACATCTCTTGTTGTATACTCTGTTGCACCATCTAGAATCCCCATCAAGACTGAAGCCATAATTCCCCTAGCTTCTAAGAGTGTTGGCTGCCAACAGCTGAGTCTCTCTCTGGCCTTATCCTCTATGGAAAGAAATTGCCATACCCAATGTAAGGTTATATGTCAATTATACTGCAATAAAATTGATTGATTAAAGGGAAAATAGAAAGCTATTCTAATAAAGAGACTTTTGTACAATTAAAAAAGTGTTTATCTGGGCCACACTTCATGTATATATTTTAAAAAATCTGTCTAAATATTAACAATAGGCCTTCAAATGTAGGGGCTCCCCTGGTGCCGCAGGCAGTAAAGAATCCACCTGCAATGCAGGAGACATAGGTTTGATCCCTGGGTTTGGAAGATCCCCTGGAGAAGGGAATGGCTACCCACTCCAGTATTCTGGCCTGGAGAATTCCATGGACAGAGAGACCTGGTAGACTACAGTCCATGGGGTCACTAAGAGTAAGGCATGACTGAGAGACTTTCACTTCAAATATAGGTATGAACTGCTTTCTTTACCTGAACACTATAAAAATAACCACATTTTAAATAAAATAAATATACAATACGGTTGAGCAATTCTGAAAGAAATCTGAAACATACTAATCAAGACTAAGTGCTAAGATATTCTTTCTCTGTGTGTATTATGTCATAGATTACATGAGCAAAGTGAGAGAGTAAATCTTTGGTGCAAACAAGCAGTTAGTTACTTATGAACACCAAAGCTGACGTGCATACAAAAGATGCCTGTCAGTTCCTGAAGGTCTGAATTGAGTCCTGATTTGGACAAGGGTAATATCGGTGAGCACTGTCACAGGAGGTTTGTTAGCTGAATGTAAAAGCATAGTTTTTTTTTTTTTTTTAACTTTACAATATTGTATTGGTTTTGCCATATATCAACATGAATCTGCCACAGGTATACACGTGTTCCCCATCCTGAACCCTCCTCCCTCCTCCCTCCCCATATCATCCCTCTGGGTCATCCCAATGCACCAGCCCCAAGCATCCAGTATCGTGCATCAAACCTGGACTGGTGACTTGTTTCATATATGATATTATACATGATTCAAAGCATAGGTTTTTAAGAGAAGGATCTTTGGAAATTTCAACTTCACCAGAAGTGAGGGATTCTATTATTTTTACAATTGTCTAAGTCATAAAATGCTCTGAATCATAATAAGTCATTGTTCTTTTGAAATCAGATAAAACATATTTGATGAAGGAAGAAAGGCTGTCACCTATACAAAACATCCAGGTAGCAAAATTTGCTAACTCATATTGAGAATAGACTATGGATGTGGAGTTCAACTTTCTATTCTCAGATCAGATCAGATTAGATCAGTCGCTCAGTCGTGTCCGACTCTTTGTGACCCCATGAATTGCAGCACGCCAGGTCCATCACCAACTCCCGGAGGTCACTCAGACTCATATCCATCGAGTCCGTGATGCCATCCAGCCATCTCATCCTCTGTCGTTCCCTTCTCCTCCTGCCCCCAATCCCTCCCCGCATCAGAGTCTTCTCCAATGAGTCAACTCTTCGCATGAGGTGGCCAAAATACTGGAGTTTCAGCTTTAGCATCATTCCTTCCAAAGAAATCCCAGGGCTGATCTCCTTCAGAATGGACTGGTTGGATCTCCTTGCAGTCCAAGGGACTCTCAAGAGTCTTCTCCAACACCACATTTCAAAAGCATCAATTCTTCGGCGCTCAGCCTTCTTCACAGTCCAGCTCTCACATCCATACATGACCACAGGAAAGACCATAGCCTTGACTAGGCGAACCTTTGTTGGCAAAGTGATGTCTCTGCTTTTGAATATGCTATCTAGGTTGGTCATAACTTTCCTTCCAAGGAGTAAGTGTCTTTTAATTTCATGGCTGCAGTCACCATCTGCAGTGATTTTGGAGCCCCAAAAAATAAAGTCTGACACTGTTTCCACTGTTTCCCCATCTATTTCCCATGTAGTGATGGGACCAGATGCCATGATCTTCATATTCCTCCTTTATTGAATTCAAATTTCTTTCTTCATTAGTTTTATACCTTAATATATACTTATGTGTAGATATACAATATATACCTAACCAAACAATGCATTACATGACAATGTGTACTCTAATGTTAAAACAAACTATCTTATCAAGTATATTTTACAATAATGTATATAATACTTTGATTATGACATCCACCCCAACTTGAATGGTTTGAAGAACAAATTTATTTATATCAGTAAAAGTACATAAGTTTTAAAAGATTAGAACTGTGTGGTAACTATAGATTCTATTTCTTATCTCTCCAAATGTTAACTTTTTTTTAAGTATCAAGATAAACAAGGGTACCTACCCAATTGCCATAGTACTGAATTGTTCTAAAGATCCTAATTCAATAACAGATTTCAGGAAACATATTTAACTTTAAATTATAGTTCATAATTTGACAGAGGAATAAAGACATCATAAACTATACCCCGATGCTGTAAGTGGTGAAACTATCAATCCACATAAATGGAATGTTATCTGAAGTTTACAAATGACAAATTTATAAACACTATATGCTTAAGTGAGTAAGTAAGTGTTAGTCACTCAGTCACATCTGACTCTTTGCGATCCCATGGACTGTAGCCCACCAGGTTCCTCTGTCCAAGGACTTCTCCAGGCGAGAATACTGGAGTGGGTAGCCACTTCCTTCTCCGGGGGATTGTCTTCATCCAGGGATCAAACCCGGGTCTTCCACATTTTGGGCAGATTCTTTACTGTCTATGACTTATTTAATTGAAACCTAGGTTTACATTTCATATATTTAAGTGTTATTATAATTAATAAAAACTGATCTACAAAGTATAAGGAATTTAGGTATTTAGTAAAATAATAAAAAGTTTTAGATAAACTAAAAATTTCATGTTTGTATTTTCATTTCCCACTGAGACAATTCAGAGAGAATAAGTATTGAGTTATTTTAAATCAAAACTTTTCAAAAAATAAAAATATTTTCCTGGCTTGGGAGTATTAATGGGAACTGGATGTAACTATAAAAATCTCTCTCTTAACGAAGCAGTGTTAAAAACTTTACAGATGGATGAATCTTGTAATGCTGAGGGAGGAGGGAAGTAAATTGTTTATGATTTCTTTATACAAATATAATAGACATGTTTCTCACAGCATAGTTCCTAAACATAAGCAAGCTACTTCAATGGATTTCAGCTGAAAACAGCAAACTGTTCCACATTACAAAATATCCTTGGCTGTGTTGGATTTCTTGCAAGATAGTATACTACTGTACTTTGTGCATAATTCAAAGTACTCCCAATGTTATTTTGAATTGATGTGATTTTTTGCTTTTTTTGTTGTTGTTGTTGTTTATTTATTTTAATTGGAGGTTAATTACTTTACAATATTATATTGGTTTTGCCATACATCAACATGAATCTGCCACAAGTATACACGTGTTTTGCATCCTGAACCCCCCTCCCACCTCCCTCCCCATACCATCCCTCTGGGTCATCCCAGTGCAACAGCCCCAAGCATCCTGTATCATGCATCAAACCTGGACTGGCGACTCGTTTCATATATGATATTATACATGTTTCAATGCCATTCTCCCAAACCAACCCACTCTCTCCCTCTCCCACAGAGTCAAAAAGACTGTTCTATACATCTGTGTCTCTTTTGCTGTCTTGCATACAGGGTTATCATTGCCATCTTTCTAATTCCATATATATGCGTTAGTATACTGTATTGGTGTTTTGCTTTCTGGCTTACTTCACTCTGTATAATAGGCTACAGTTTCATCCACCTCATTAGAACTGATTCAAATATATTCTTTTTAATGGCTGAGTAATACTCCATTGTGTATATGTACCACAGCTTTCTTATCCATTCATCTGCTGATGGACATCTAGGTTGCTTCCATGTCCTGGCTATTATAAACAGTGCTGCAATGAACACTGGGGTACACGTGTCTTTTTCAATTCTGGTTTCCTCGGTGTGTATGCCCAGTAGTGGGATTGTTGGGTCATAAGGCAGTTCTATTTCCAGTTTTTTAAGACATCTCCACACTGTTCTCCATAGTGACTGTACTAGTTAGCATTCCCACCAACAGTGTAAGAGGGTTCCGTTTTATCCACACCCTCTCCAGCATTTATTCCTTATAGACTTTTGGATAGCAGCCATTCTGACTGGTGTGAAATGGTACCTCATTGTGGTTTTGATTTGCATTTCTCTGATAATGAGTGATGTTGAGCATCTTTTCATGTGTTTGTTAGCCATCTGTATGTCTTCTTTGGAGAAATGTCTGTTTAGTTCTTTGGCCCATTTTTTTGATTGGGTCATTTATTTTTCTGGTATTGAGCTGCAGGAGTTGCTTGTATATTTTTGACATTAGTCCTTTGTCAGTTGCTTCATTTGCTATTATTTTCTCCCATTCTGAAGGCTGTCTTTTCACCTTGCTTATAGCTTCCTCATTGTGCTTTTAATTTTAATTAGGTCCCATTTGTTTATTTTTGCTTTTATTTCCAATATTCTGGATAGATCACGTCCTGGGCCATAAATCTAGCCTCGGTAAATTCAAAAAAATTGAAATCATTCCAAGCATCTTTTCTGATCACAATGCAGTAAGATTAGATCTCAATTACAGGAGAAAAACTATTAAACATTCTAACATATGGAGGCTGAACAACACTCTGCTGAATAACCAACAAATCACAGAAGAAATCAAAATATGCATAGAAACAAATGAAAATGAAAACACAACAACCAAAAACCTGTGGGACACTGTAAAAGCAGTGCTAAGGGGAAGGTTCATAGCAATACAGGCATACCTCAAGAAACAAGAAAAAAGTCAAATAAATAACCTAACTCTACACCTAAAGCAACTAGAAAATGAAGAAAGGAAGAACCCCAGGGTTAGTAGAAGGATTTTTCGCTTTCAATGAGATTAGGATCTCTTGGAAAAAGACTCTTTAGCTAAACTAAAAAAAAAAAAAAAAAAAAATTACAGAAGGTTTCATAATGCCTTTTTATGGTTACTCATTATTAACCTAAAGTCAATTTGCATATCTTTTGTTTCTAATACTGTACTCAGCAGGAACACTTAGATAATTTAACTAAAATGAGGTTTCCCCTTTTCTTATCCAAAAACATAGTTAAGTGAAAGTATTTATGTTAGAACACAAGAAAACCATTTAAATCATTTTTAAGAACTTTGTGATTTTGCACATTTCTTTATACACTTTTATTTGTTTTTTTTTTTTTAATTTATTCCTGAAAGAATACAGTATCCTTCTTGGCCAAAATATTTTAAACAACTCAGTGCTTTAATTTCTTCACTTGCAAAGAACATTTTCAAGAAGAAATACATTATGAGATTCAGTCCTCAAAGATAGATTTCTTAATTATTTAATGTACTTAATGTACACCCACACGTTACAGGTATAACTGATGTCTCAGTTCCTAAGCACTTGCCACTTTCTCCTAGGCTGGAGAGCTTTATCTTGAAGTGCTAGCAAAATTAACACATTAGAAATTTGGGGTTGATTTTTCCTCCCCAGTGTTAACAAAAACCTTTATACCCTTTCCAATAACTTCCTTGGGCAACCTCACCTGTCTAATGTCTAACATTTTAAAGGAAACTTCCTTCTTTTCTCAGTCATATCATACCTACATCAACATTCAAATATATGTGGCTTCTAAAACTGTGCATACTGATGTAGCATCAGAAAGTATCAGAAAGACTCTAAAATTACAGAATCTTATTGGATTCTCCACTCCTGGTCTCTCAATTCACATCATCTCACATATGGGGGGAAAAAAATCTCACAAACAACAGAAGAAGATACAAATTATTGGCAAGCTGGATATTGTAGAGCAACTCCTATTTTTCAAGGAAAAGGGGAAAAAATTAACATCTAGTCAGAAGAAAAAAACACACAAAGCTGCTTTGAGCTTCAGTTCAGTTCATTTCAGTCACTCAGTCATGTCCGACTCTTTGCGACCCCATGGACTGCAGCACACCAGGCCTCGCTGTCCATAACCAACTCCCGGAGCTTACTCAAACTCATATCCATTGAGTTGGTGATGTCATCCAACCATCTCATCTTCTGTCGACCCCTTCTCCTCTGGCCTCCAATCTTTCCCAGCATCAGGGTCTTTTCAAATGAGTCAGTTCTTCCCATCAGGTGGCTAGAGTATCGGAATTTCAGCTTCAACATTAGTCCTTCCAATGAACATGCAGGACTGATTTCCTTTAGGATGGACTGGTTGGATCTCCTTGCTGTCCAAGGGACTCTCAAGAATCTTCTCCAACACCACAGTTCAAAAGCATTAATTCTTCCGTGCTCAGCTTTCTTTACAGTCCAACTCTCACATCCATACATGACTACTGGAAAAACTATAGCCTTGACTAGACAGACCTTTGTTGATAAAGTAATGTCTCTGCTTTTTAATATGCTGTCTAGGTTGGTCATAACTTTTCTTCCAAGGAGCAAGCGTCTTTTAATTTCATGGCTGTAGTCAGTATCTGCAGTGATTTTGGAGCCCCCAAAATTAAGTCTGTCACTGTTTCCATTGTTTCCCCATCTATTTGCCATAAAGTGATGGGACCAGATGCCATGATCTTAGTTTTCTGAATGTTGAGTTTTAAGCCAACTTTTTCACTCTCCTCTTTCACTTTCAGCAAGAGGCTCTTTAGTTCTTCACTTTCTGCTTTGAGCTTCCTGTGAATTAAAACGTGACCTCTAGGGGGCAGCAGTTCCCTAATACTGAGGACAGGCAACGTTTCAGGTTGAGGGCTTCATTGCTGGGATGTTCCATACTCCAACCCTTATTTCCCAACAGTAGAGGTGTGTTCTCACAAAGTAAGAAAACTTATTTGCTTGGAGGAAAATAAAATTCTACACTAATCTGTGCTCAAACTTACAAACATTCACTGCAGGAGAACAGAAACAGGGAATCCTTCTCTAAGGCCATTGTTGATGGTTTCTCACGTAAAACTCTACCTATATGCCACAAACAAACATGGGGCAAAAGTCATAAACCCACGATCAGCAACAATTACAACATCTTAAAAAAATTTTCCAGTGACTTTATAGATTCTTGGGAAATGGTTCTTTACAGTGTTTGTAAGACCCAAGTAGAAATAAATCTTATCTCTCTTTAGACAGCTTATGAAAGTGAAGCTTAGTCACTCAGTCATGTCTGACTCTTTGCAACCCCGAGGACTGAGGCCAACCAGGCTCCTCTGTCCATGGAATTCTCCAGGAAGGAATACTGAAGTGGGTAGCCATTCCCTTCTCCAATCTTGGATGAATATAGATGCAAAAATCCTCAACAAAATTCTAGCAAGCTGAATTCAACAACACATTAAAAAGATCACACACCATGATCAACTCGGGTTTGTTCCAGGGATACAAGGATTCTTCAATATACACAAATCAATCAATGTGACGTGCATGCATGTGTGTGTGCTAAGTCATTTCAGTCATGTCTGACTCTGTGCAACCCTGTGGACTGTAGCCTGCCAGGCTCCTCTGTCCATGGGATTCTCCAGGAAAGAATATTGGAGTGGAGTGTGTTGCCATGCCCTCCTTCCTGACCCAGAGATCGAAACTGTGTCTCTTACATCTACTTGCTTTGGCATAAAAACAGATGCATAAACCAACAGAACAGAATCGAAAGTCCAGAAATAAACCTTTGCATATACAGTCAACTAATATTGAACAGGGAGCCAAGAAGAGCCAATGGTGAAAATACAGACTCTTCAATAAATGGTGCTGGGAAAAATGGATATTCACTTGCAAAAGAATGCAACTACACCCTATCTTACACCACTCAAAAAATTAACTCAAAATGGATTAAAGACTCAAATGTATAATCTGAAAACATAAAACTCCTAGAAAAAAAAACATAGGGGGAAAAACTTCTTGACATCAAACTAAAAGTTTTCTGCAGAGCACAGAGGATATTCTCTTTTTAAAAGAATGAGTGTTTCACAGCAAGAATATTGTAGGGATTAAGAGCGAAACCTCTGAAACCAAATAGACCTGGATCTGAATATGACTGACATTTATTACATGAGGGGCAGCATGGTCATTCATCTGTTTTAGATGCCTGAAATCTGCATTGACTTATACTTGAGTAATTTCCTACCATATGAGACAAGGTGAGAAAGTACATCTCTCTCTCTGCAGCTGGGAAGATCGCAGTTTTGTTCTCAGTCCCTCTGGGGTAAGAGTATGTGATCTCTAGCGCCAGTGTACTCTTTGCTTGAGATCCTAGTTCCACTCAGAAGATCACTTCACCAGTTATTGGGTTATGGTTTTGTGGTTAGCGAGTCCAAGGGAGGCAGTTCATCAGAGGGACATGCTGTACAGACAAAAAATAGTTTACTTCTACAACATTCTCTTTGAAGTGAAACTAATAGAAGAATCAGGTAAAATTTTAATTTTTTGACAGAATGAAAACTTTCAAGGAAATAAAAAATAAAAATGGAACACAAAAAGAATCCTCTAGAACTCAAAGCAATATGATTGATTTAAAATTGCATCAAAGTAAGTAAAGAATGGTCACAAGAACCGAATTGATCTGTATGATGAAAGTGAAAGTGGAGAGTGAAAAGGTTGGCTTAAAGCTCAACATTCAGAAAACGAAGATCATGGCATCTGGTCCCATCACTTCACGGGAAATACATGGGGAAACAGTGGAAACAGTGTCAAACTTTATTTTTCTGGGCTTCAAAATCACTGCAGATGGTGACTGCAACCATGAAATTAAAAAACGCTTACTCTTGGAAGGAAAGTTATGACCAACCTAGATAGCATATTCAAAAGCAGAGACATTACTTTACCAACAAAGGTTCGCCTAGTCAAGGCTATGGTCTTTCCTGTGGTCATGTATGGATGTGAGAGCTGGACTGTGAAGAAGGCTGAGTGCCGAAGAATTGATGCTTTTGAACTGTGGTGTTGGAGAAGACTCTTGAGAGTCCCTTGGACTGCAAGGAGATCCAACCAGCCCATTCTGAAGGAGATCAGCCCTGGGATTTCTTTAGAAGGAATGATGCTCAAGCTGAAACTCCAGTATTTTGGCCACCTGATGCGAAGAGTTGACTCATTGGAGAAGACTCTGATGCTGGGAGGGATTGGGGGCAGGAGGAGAAGGGGACGACAGAGGATGAGATGGCTGGATGGCATCACTGACTCGATGGATATGAGTCTGAGTGACCTCCGGGAGTTGGTGATGGACAGGGAGGCCTGGCGTGCTGCGATTCATGGGGTCGCAAAGAGTTGGACACGACTGAGCGACTGATCTGATCTGATGATGAAATAGAAGAAATATTTCACAGTGCAAAACAAAATACAGTGAAGTGAACATTGTTAGCTAGGGGATGCTTCCTGCACTTTCCTCATGCTTTCATGAAAAGACTTCTGCTACACACTCCTAGAGGGAAAAGTACCTCTCCAAATAATGAGCTCAAGAATTAGAAGGAGGACATGTACAAGTTATAATCGTTATAATTAGAAATTTCTCAAAACTGAAGAGAAATATGAATTTTTACATCGAACGTATTCACCAAATCCCAGGCATATCCATGAGAGAAAACATTTATCTTAGACACAAAATGGTAGAACAACAAAAAATTCCCAGGATAGAAAGGCATTTTAGGAGATCTAGGCAAAAAATACAAGTTCCAACAAACGAAAGAGTATCAAACTAACATCTGATGTTGCTGTTGCTGCTGCTAAGTCACTTCAGTCGTGTCCAACTCTGTGCGACCCCATAGACGGCAACCCACCAGGCTCCCCCGTCCCTGGGATTCTCCAGGCAAGAACACTGGAGTGGGTTGCCACGTCCTTCTCCAATGCATGAAAGTGAAAAGTGAAAGGGAAGTTGCTCAGTCGTGTCCGACTCTCAGTGACCCCATGGACTGCAGCCTACCAGGCTCCTCGGTCCATGGGATTTGCCAGGCAAGAGTACTGGAGTGGGGTGCTATTGCCTTCTCCAACATCTGATGTTAGTATCAAACTAATATCTGCAATTCTGGAAATTGGGAATGCAATACAATAATTTTTTTTTTTTTTTTTGCTGCGCTGAGTCTTCGTTGCTTTGACATGGCTTTCTCTAGTTGGCGGGGAGCCAGGGCTACTCTTCATTATGGTGCACAGGCTTCTCATTGCTATGGCTTCTCTTGCTGTGAAGCCTAGGCTCTAGGGAGGCAGGATTCAGTATTTGCAGCCCACAGGCTCAGTAGTTGCAGCATGCGGGTACAACAATTTTTATAAACTTTTGAAGGAACTTCAACTTCTGAATCAGATTCACAGAGTGCAATTTCTAGGTTACACAAAAATTAAAGTGTAATTCAAGGGCAAGATGAAGTAAAATAGTCTGAAAGGGAAATGTCACAATCTACAGAGAAGCTGTAATGACTGACACCATAAAATAAAGCAACAAAATGAATTTTAGTGTTAAATTTAATATAAAAAGAATTTGATTAAATGCTTAATCATACTTGGGGGATTTTACTGCAATTATCTGAGTCTTTCACAGTTCATCTAAGTAGAAATTAAATAAGAATATTGGAAATTGATTAAGAGAGCAAAAACTTAATTTAGTAAGGAACATGGTCCTAGATTATACCCTCCAAACTCCAAATTCATTAGCAAAAGGAAACCTTTACAACAGTCCCCAAATTAAAGAATAGCAGGCCCTGGTTTCGGCCCATGATCCATTGAGATCAGCAACAAACTACAGAAATAATAATAATAATAACCAAAAGAAATAAACCACCTGGAACATTCAGAACAAGAATATTAGACACTTCCTATGAAGATTTATTAGAATGTCTGTGGCCAAGCAGGCATGTGGTCATAAAGTTATATGACTGTTTCTCCAAGGGCTGGCACAGGGCAAAAATAAAGCCTAAGAAAGACACAGTTGAGCTGGATCCAGTATGTCAGCTGGGTCCAAAGCCAGAACTTTAGGTCAAAGTATTCAGAGACGTTTCTGTGCTTTCCCAGGATGCCCATGTCACAAGCAGTGTCCTCATTACACTCCATCCACTCTGTGTCTGTATGTGTTAGTCCCTTAGTCGTGTCTGTCTCTTTGCAACCCCATGGGGTGTAGCCTGCCAGGCTCCTAAGTCCATGGGATTTTCCAGGTAAGAATACTGGAGTGGGTTGGCATTTCCTTCTTCCTGACCCAGGGATCAAACTGGGTCTCCTGCATTGCAGGCAAACTCTTTACCATCTGAGCCACCAGAGAAGCCCTCATCCACCCTGGGGATAGTGAATTTCTGATTATATCAGGCCCTCCCGATATACAGTTGGAAGAGTCCTCTCTGCAACTCCTCTCTTGACCTCAGTGTTCCATCGATAAATAACTCTGACTAGTCCAAAGATCGTAATTTTAAGAGTCTTTAGGATGTTATAATTTGTACTAAAAATGTGTTTACTTACTTCATTAATCCATTGTTTTCTGTGTCCCTCTTAATCTAAGGCCCTGGCCCTGGGAATGCAGTAGAGTCAGTTTCTGCCCACAGTGCATTTTCAATTGGTTTAATGCAGTATGATAAAGACCTGGATAGTGGAGCAAGGTCTAGGAACACAGACTATAACATTCCAATGAGCGGGATGAGACAGGGGCAAGGAAGACTTCCTAGTGTGTGAATCCTCTTCTTATATACTGCCATGATATTTTAGCTTTTTCTTCTGTTCTTCTGCCTTCCCGCAGAGTGCCTAGGATAAGGTTCTGAGTTGTAAGTTGTAAGTAATCAGTTAGCGCTACTGACTAAAGTATCCATGTTCCTTTATGCCTCTTGTTTCACTGCCAGTGCCCCAGCCCCCTGAGCCCCGCCCCATGGAGGCAAATAAAAATCTGAATCCAGAGCTCCATATGAGAAGTTCTGGACTCTTGGATCTGCCACTTCCTTCTCAAAGACCATGAAATTCTTGCTCCTGACCCTTACTGTCTTTCTGATCCTGTTCCAGATGTTGCCAGGTAACCAGAACCAGGAAAGAAAGAAAAGAGCGCTAGGGTGGGGAACTGCCCATGAAAAGTATAGTATCTTTCTGTCCATTCAGACAGGGTTTTCAGAAGCTTCTGAAATCTGCTTGACCTTATCAGAATATACCCCTCCCAAGACAAGCCTGAGGTTCCATATTAAGAATGTGTGTTTGGCCAGAATCCCCAGAGCCATGGAAAAGGGTGGGGTGGTACCACATAGTCCTTCGGTACTCAGGTGTAACCTTCGCAGACTTTGATACTTTGCACCAATCAATGTCCCAAGGGCCGGACTGAGCAGCTGTCTGGTTTCAGCTGTCTTTACGTTCTCTGCCAGATCATGAGTCCTGGAGCCTATCTTAGACATTAAGTTCTATTATCCTTTCATGTGAAAGCCTGGGATGATAATAATGGAGCAGTCATGTGGAAGTGAGCACAGATCCTTTCTGTTCCTTTCCAACTACTAAAGTCTATAATTTTGTTAATGATTTATAATGAGATTACACAAACACATGGCCAGAACTTTAAACTCCTGTTTATGAAGGCCTGAATAATTTTTAAGCAAGGTACCATTCACTTCATCTGTCTGACATTTGTAACCTTTTTTCTGTACATTTATAAATTCATATAAATATGTATGTACCTATAGTTCTTTCTTAGCCAAAAAAAGTAGCTATATATTGCTCTAAAATTTTTTTATTCAACAGTACAAGGTGAATGTCTTTCTTGTCAGCACATAAAAATTGACCTGATTGCTCCTTGAAGTCTCTTAGTCCATCTCATAGAGAAATCATAATTTGTACATCTAACCCCTACGAAGGGTAAAATGTGACTTTTTTTCCCCAAATCTTTTATAAGACTAACAAAACTGCAACTGAATTCTTGCACATATATTTTTACTTAGTTAGACAAAAGTTTCTAAATAAGTTCCTAGAGGTTAACTTGCTAAGTAGAATAAAAACAAGCTCTTAGTTTAATTGATCTTGTCTGTTGCTTTTAATCTCCATTTTATTTCCTCATTGATCTTTCTGTTCTTCCTTCGATGGGCTATGTTTTTGTCTGTTCTTATTTTTCTAATTTTTTAGATAATAGTTTAGGTTGTTTATTTGAGATTTTTCTTAATTCTTATAAAAGGCCTGCACCACTATAAACTTCCCTATTAGAAAGGAAGTTCCTCTTAGGGAATTTCCTCTTAGGGACTCTCTTAGGGAAGGTTCTATTTTCATTTTCATTTGTCTCCAAGTATTTTCTGATTTCTTCTTTGATTTCATTTTTGACCCATTGTTTTTTCAATAGCATGTTGGTTAGTCTCCATGTGTTCATTTTTTTCTGCTTTTCTTTCTCTGATTGATTTCTAGTTTCATACAATTGTGGTCAGACTTCCCTGGTGACTCAGTGGTAAAGAATCTGCCTGCAATGCAGGAGGCACAGGAGATGTGGGTTCAGTCCCTGGGTTGGGAAGATCCCTTGGAGGAGAGCATGGCAACTGACTCCAGTATTCTTGCCTGGAAAATCTCATGGACAGAGGAGCCTGGGACACTACAGTCCATAGGGCTGCAAAGAGTTGGACATGACCGAGAGACTGAGCATGCATGCACAGTTGTGGTCAGAAAAGATGCTCGAGCCAAAAAACACATGAAAAGATGCTCAACATCGCTTATTATTAGAGAAATGTAAATCAAAACTACAATGAGGTATATCACCTCACATCAGTCAAAATGACCATCATCAAAAACTCTGCAAAGAATAAATATTGGAAAGGGTGTGGAGAACAAGGAACCCTCCTGCACTGTTGGTGGGAATGTAAACAAATACAGTCTTTTTGAGAACAGTATGGAGATTCCTTAAAAAACTAGGAATAAATCTCTAACATATGATCCAGTAAACCCACTACTGGGCATATACTCTGAGAAAACCATAATTGAAAAAGACACATGTACCCCCCAATATTGATTGCAGCACTATTTACAGTAGCTAGGACATGTCAATGTCCATCAACAGATGGATGGATAAAGAATATGTGGTATATATTATACAATGGAATATTATTCAACCATAAAAAGTAACAAATTTGAGTCAGTTGTAGTGACGTGGATGAACCTAGAGCCTCTTATACAGAGTAAAGTAAATAAGAAAGATTAAAGCAAATATCATATATTAACACATACATGTGGAATCCAGAAAAATAGTACTGACAAACCTATTTGCAGGGACGAAATGGAGACGCAGATGTAGAGAACAGTCTTGTAGACAAAGAGGGGGAAGGAGAGGGTGGACAAATTGAGAAAATGGCATCAACATATATACACTATCATGTGTAAAATAGATAGTAAATCAACTATACTCCAATATAAAATAATAAGTCTTTAAAAAGAAAAAAAACAGAAATATAGCATGTACAGTACCTTGCTTTGCTTACAGAATCTCCTTTAATAGACAGGGTTATTAGGAAGCTTACATACATGGTTGCTCTAACTGTTATGACTGTCTTCCTCAGTATCTGGAGATAATTGCCCTTTTTTCACTCTTTTCAGTCTGCAGGGGCCGAAAATCTTGTTGGATCATTAAAGGACACTGCAGGAAAGACTGCAAATCTGGTGAACAGGTTAAAAAGCCATGTAGAAATGGTGACTATTGCTGTGTTCCAAGCAAAACAGATTCTCAACCACACAGACCAACTCAAGCAACTGCCAGAAAGTATCAAACTTTTCCTGATAAGATGAAAAATAATGCTCTTTTGGAGCAAATACCAGTAATCTCCCAATAGCAAGCAGAAAGTAGAATAAGTTGGGGACTTCTCAGACCAGGGATTGTTAACTTCAGTCTCTTTTACATGAGTCCATTAAAGCACATGAAAAACTCTCTGCTATCATTCATCTCTGTCCTCACATGGCTGAATTTAATGGAGGAATCAATGCGAGTACAGAAAATGATATGTAAAATTGAGTAGAGAGGTTTTTACTTTTTTCTTTATAGTTATTGTCATCACCTTTTCCTAGAACAGCGTGAGGATGGTGAAGCATTCAATAGTCACTTCCATCCATCTGCAGCAATACAGTTTTATGTCAAACAGCTTATGCTCAAGTCTGAAATGAATTATATTCTATGCCTGGGATTTAATAAAATGTTTTTGATCATTCAAAAGAAAAAAAGATGTGAAGGTGTCCAAAACACTGAAAATACCCTGATGTCCCACTCCCATTGATAAATAATTCTAAATCAAACAATGATAAACAAATTAGTTAAAAGGAAAATCAGAAAACTTCCAATACTTCCCATGAAAACTTCTTCAAAAAATTCTTTTGAAAAGATCAAGCATCAAATTACTTCAGCCAATAAAAACATGTTCCATTTCTTTTGCACCTGCTTCGATAGTGCCCCGTGGCAGTGGCGCCATTCTCTCCATTTGGGCCTTGCCTTCCCAAAACAAGTTTGGGAAGCCTCAGGGAAATTCTTTGTTTTATGCTTGCCTTCTGGTTCAACATTAATACCTCCTTTGTTTTATTTTATTTTGCCAATAGCTACCAGGACACTAAGAGATTTTTGTTTTCTTTTTTTTTTTTAATTTTATTTTACTTAACTTTATAGTATTGTATTGGTTTTGCCATACATCAAAATGAATCTGCCACAGGTATACATGTGTTCCCCATCCTGAACCCTCCTCCCTTCCCATACCATACCATTTTTTTCATAAGTTAAAAGACACCTCAGATAAATGCATCCTGTTTATCACTCAACTTTGGTTGTAAACTTCTCTCTGACACAGGCTAACAGAGAAGAATACAGAGCCAAAAATTAAAACCCCTCACATATGATTAACTAATAATTCCACAGTGGGGCCAAGAATAGTATATGTGGAAAGGATAAGTCTCTTCAATAAAAGAATGGTATTGGGAAAACTGGATAACCACATGCAAAAGAATGAAATTGGACCCCTGTCTTATACCACTCACAAAAATTAACTCAAAATTTATTGAAGATTTAAATGTAAGAGCTGAAACTTTAAAATTCCTAGAGGAAAAGCTGATTGGTCTTGGCAATTATCTTTATTGACGTGATACCAAAAGCCAAAAAAACAAAAGTGAAGATAAACAAGTGTGAGTACACCTAACTAAAAATCTTCCACACTGCCAAAGAAACCTTCAACAAAATGAAAAGGCAACCTATAAAATGGGAGAAAATATTTGCAAATCATATATTTCATAAGGGGTTAAAATTATAAGGGGCACATACAATTCAATAGCCAAAAAAAAAAAAAAAAAAAAATCTGTACCTGAAAAGGTGGCCACCATCACTAATAATCAGGGAAATTCAAATCAAAGTCATGAGATATCACCTCATACCTATTAGAATGGGTATTACCAAGAAGATAAGAGAAAAAAAAATGTTGATGAAGATATAGAGAAAAGTGAATTTTTTATGCACTGTTGTGGGAGTCTAAACTGGTTCAACCACTATGGATATATACCTAAAGGAAATGAAAACAAGGTATCTAAGAGCTGTTTGCTCTCCCAAGTTTATTCCAGTGTTAGTCACAATAGCCAAGATACAGAAACAACCTAAGTGTCCGTCAAGGATAAATGGATAAAGAAGATGTGGTATACACACAGAATGACAAAGAAAAAAGTCCTGTCACTTATGACCTCATGGATGGACCTTGAGGACATCATGATAAGTAGATAAGTTCTATAGAAAGAATGTGTTTCATGTCCAACTCTTTGTGATCCCATGGACTGTACCCCACCAGGTTCCTCTGCCTATGGGATTCTCCAGACAAGAATACTGGAGTGGGTTGCCATTTCCTTCTCCAGGGAATCTTCCTGACCCAGGGATCAAACCCAGGTCTCCCTCATTGCGGGTAGCTTCTTTACCATCTGAGCCACCAGGGGAACCCTCAGATAAGTAATATAAAGAAAGACAAATACTGGAGGATATCACCTATGTGTGGAGACTAAAAAAAGTCCGACTCATAAAAATGAGGTTACCAGGGTCTGGGGGTTGGGAGAATAGGAGAGATGTTGTTTAAGGGTGCAAATTTGCAACTAGTAGACAAATAAGTCCTAAAGATCTAATATATAGTATAATTAATATAGATAACAGTAGTGTGACACTTACTCCTTGGAAGGAAAGTTATGACCAACCTAGATAGCATATTCAAAAGCAGAGACATTACTTTGCCAACAAAGGTCCATCTAGTCAAGGCTATGGTTTCTCCTGTGGCCATGTATGGATGTGAGAGTTGGACTGTTAAGAAAGCTGACCACTGAAGAATTGATGCTTTTGAACTGTGGTGTTGGAGAAGACTCTTGAGAGTCCCTTGAACTGCAAGGAGATCCAACCAGTCCATTCTAAAGGAGATCAGCCCTGGGTGTTCTTTGGAAGGAATGATGCTAAAGCTGAAACTCCAGTACTTTGGCCACCTGATGCGAAGAGTTGACTCATTGGAGAAGACTCTGATGCTGGGAGGGATTGAGGGCAGGAGGAGAAGGGGACGACAGAGGATGAGATGGCTGGATGGCATCACTGACTCGATGGATGCGAGTCTGAGTGACCTCCGGGAGCTGGTGATGGACAGGGAGGCCTGGCGTGCTGCGGTTCATGGGGTTGCAAAGAGTCGGACACGACTGAGCGACTGATCTGATCTGATGGTTTGTTAATTATAACTCAATAAAGCTTTCACAGGTAACTCTGTCAATGGCCTCTAGGGTGGCCTTGTCAAAAGTAACATCCCAAGCTACCATGGAGCTGCCTTGGGTAGAAAGCATTTCTGGTGACAGTGGGTAACATCCCCCTTTTAGCCCTGTTTTAAACAATCTCCCCAAACTCTGCAGCAAATCAGCTGTACTATCTTAGACAAGTAACTTCCCCAGGTAGGCACATATGTGAGGGACTAGATATTGACACATGTTTACTACGTTTTATTCCATAAACCTTTACTGAGAATATGGTTTGTGTCTTGAGAGTTCAAAAATGAGGGACACAATCCTTATTCTCAGGAATCTCACAATCCAGTTGGGAGACAGACACAACTAGATAGTGTAAAAGCAGGCTTATCCTGGAGTGAGAGGGACTGTGACCAGAGAAGGTAGGGCCCTGATGAGAGGTCTGCGAAAGCCAGGGACAATGTCTTGGTGTGCAATTCCTCTGTCTCCATTTCTCCAAACACTTCTTAAAAGCCTATAACTTATAAAACCTCTGCGTGCCCTCCCCATGTCTGTAACAGATGCTTGATTGATGTACCAGCCAACAGACTAATGTTCTGCATGGATTAACATTTACATATCTGTCCAGTTCAGTGCCCCATCCATCTGCCCCCACTCCAGAGAGGCCAATAAAACTCTATTTCAAATTCATACTGCACGAAGTGTTCTTGACTCCTGGATCCACTGCCTCCAACTTCCTAAGGACTATGAGACTCCTGCTCCTGACTTTTACTGTCCTTGTGTTCCTACCACAAGTGACCCCAGGTAATCAGAACCCAGGAAAGCTGCAAAAACGGAGGTAGACTAGGTTCCGGCCCATGTAAATTTCCAATGTGGCATGGTACTCCCCAACCTGAGCAGCTCCGTGGTCCCCATGTTGGAACCATGTCCCTGGCAAGGGTAGACCCTAAGGGTAGGACAGGCTGTCTGCTGTAGACAGGGGTGACCCCAACCTCCAGAGGTGTCCTGGGTTCTGTGTCCCAAGTTGCTACCTAAGGAGCCAGGTGGCAGCTCAACTCAGTTCAATTGTCCTTCCAGTTTGTGCCAGCTCTTGAAAATAATTCCCAAAGCCCACTTTCCTATGTTTTCCTGACCCTAAAAGTCCTGTTATAGCTTTAAATGAGTTTCTTTTTTTCTTTTCATAGTCTGGAATTTGGCAAACAGGTCAGAAAGTTATCTGCAGAGCTGTGATTCAAAAAATAGTACTGACTTTCATTCTCTCTTCTATGATTAAAGTCTAGGCTTTTAATAATTACTGCTTTAAGATAAAGAGAACAGGCTTGTGGCACAGCAGAGGAAAGAGAGGGTGGGACAAATTGAGAGAGTAGCACTGAAATATATATATTACATATGTAAAATAGATAGCTAGCGGAAAGTTGCTATTTAACACAGGGAGCTCAACCCGGTGCACTGTGTCAATCTAGAGGAATGAGATGGGGGGTGGGGGGTGGGGGGTGGGAGGGAGGTTCAAGAGGGAGGGGATATACGTACACTTATGGATGATTCACATTGTCATATGGCAGAAACCAACACAATATTGTAAAGCAATTATCCTCCAATTAAAAACAAAAATTTTTAAATAAAAAAATAATTACTACTTTATAAAGTATATCTAAAGTCTGATCAAAACTTTGAAATTGTGACTGAAGGGGTTTTTTTAATTACTTTATTTATTTTAATTGCAGGCTAATTACTTTACAATATTGTAGTGGTTTTTGCCATACATTGACATGAATCAGCCATGGGTGTACATGTGTCCCCCATCCTGAATCCCCCTCCACCTCCCTCCCCATCCCATTCATCAGGGTCATCCCAGTGCACCGACCCTGAGCACCCTGTCTCATGCATGGAACCTGAACGGGCCATCTATTTCACACGTGGTAATATACATGTTTCAATGCTATTCTCTCAAATCATCCCACCCTTGCCTTCTCCCACAGAGTCCAAAAGTCTACTCTTTACATCTGTGTCTCTCGCTGTCTTGCATATAGGGTCATCGTTACCACCTTTCTAAATTCCATATATGTGTGTTAATATACTGTATTGTTATTTTTATTTCTGACTTACTTCACTCTGTATAATAGGCTCCAGTTTCACCCACCTCATTAGAACTGATTCAAATGCATCCTTTTAATAGCTGAATAATATTCCATTGTGTATAAGTATCACAGCTTTCTTATCCATTCATCTGCTGATGGACATCTAGGTTGCTTCCATGTCCTAGCTATTGTAAATAGTGCTGCAGTGAACATTGGGGTACACATGTCTATTTCAGTTCTGGTTTCCTCAGAGTGTATGCCCAGCAGTGGGATTGCTGGGTCACATGGAAGTTCTATTTCCAATTTGAAATTGTGACTGAAGAGTTTTTATACAAAGTACACTACTTTCTACTTTGTTGTAGCTCTCTCAAGATATACATGTATATCTTGTATACATGTATACACAAAGCTTTGTATAAACAAAGCTTTATAAAAGTTAATCTATATATTTGTTTTTATTAAAAAAGCAAACATACTGTATACATAGTTATGTGGTGTTCATCTTTTATTAATAATATTTTGTGACCATCTTTCCCTGTCACCACATAAAGATCTGCCTCATTCTTTGCAATGTTGTAAAATTCCACTGTGAGATAAACCATAATTGTTGAACGGTTATTTGGAAATTTCCTAACTTTCTAATGAACACATTATGAGCATACTTGTATACATATCTTTACATATTTGGATCAGGATTATACAAAATAGATTCCCTGATGTCAAATGACCTAGAAGTCAAAAGGTAAGTGTAAAAGATCTTATTCCATTAATATGATGTAAAAGATTTTATTCCATTCCTCATATGCGTGGGGGTGTTGAGACTAGGAAAGAGACAGAGGTGAAAGATTTTGTGAAAACAATCTAAAAATCTTGGAAACTTAGAGCACGTGGGTAATGAAGGAAATATTACATATTCTGAGGTTTTAAGTCTGAGTGTTCTGGTAAGAGATATAAATTTAACACCATCCCTTTATAAGGAATAGTTGAGATGATAAAGGAAGCATGAGGTCTTCATGTTTTATCTTGGACAGCCCCTATGTTTAAGAAAGAATAAAAATCAGTGACATTTATAGGAACAAGGAAATCCCTCTACCTCTCACCAATATTGTACAAGGGTCACCACATCACCATAATCCCTCCAGCACTCAGCATTGCTTTTATCTGAGTAACAGCACTCTGTTGGGGTTTTATGGGGTTTTTTGGTGTTTTTTTTTTTTTTGCACTTCTCTTATCCACGTCACCAGATGGTCAACACCGAAATCAGATTGATTATATTCTTTGCAGCCAAAGATGGAGAAGCTCTACACAGTCAGCAAAAACAAGACCGGGAGCTGACTGTGGCTCAGATCATGAACTCCTTATTGCCAAATTCAGACTTTAATTGAAGAAAATGGGGAAAACCACTAGACCATTCAGGTATGACCTAAATCAAATCCCTTATGACTATACAGTGGAAGTGAGAAATAGATTTAAGGGACTAGATCTGATAGACAGAGTGCCTGATGAACTATGGACGGAGGTTCATGACATTGTACAGGAGAAAGGAGTCAAGACCTTCGCCAAGAAAAAGAAATGCAAAAAGGCAAAATGGCTGTCTGAGGAGGCCTTACAAATAGCTGTGAAAAGAAGAAAAGTGAAAAGCAAATGAGAAAAGGAAAGATATAAGCATCTGAATTCAGAGTTCCAAAGAATAGCAAGGAGAGATAAGAAAGCCTTCCTCAGTGATCAAGGCAAAGAAATAGAGGAAAACAACAGAATGGGAAAGACTAGAGAGCTCTTCAAGAAAATTAGAGATACCAAGGGAACGTTTCATGCAAAAATGGGCTCGATAAAGGACAGAAATGGTATGGACCTAACAGAAGCAGAAGATATTAAGAAAAGGTGGCAAGAATACACAGAAGAACTGTACAAAAAAGATCTTCACGACCCAGATAATCACAATGGTGTGATCACTCACCTAGAGCCAGACATCCTGGAATGTGAAGTCAAGTAGGCCTTAGGAAGCATCACTACGAACAAAGCTAGTAGAGGTAATGGAATTCCAGTTGAGCTATTTCAAAGCCTGAAAGATGATGCTGTGAAAGTGCTGTACTCAATATGCCAGCAACTTTGGAAAATCCAGCAGTGGCCACAGGACTGGAAAAGGTCAGTTTTCATTCCAATCGCAAAGAAAGGGAATGCCAAAGAATGCTCAAACTACCACACAGTTGCACTCATCTCACACGCTAGTAAAGTGATGCTCAAAATTCTCCAAGCTAAGCTTCTGCGATACATGAACCATGAACTTCCAGATGTTCAAGCTGGTTTTAGAGAAGGCAGAGGAACCAGAGATCAAATTGCCAACATCTGCTGGATCATGGAAAAAGCAAGAGAGTTCCAGAAAAACATCTATTTCTGCTTTATTGACTATGCCAAAGGCTTTGACTGTGTGGATCACAATAAACTGTGGAAAATTCTGAAAGAGATGGGAATACCAAACCACCTGACCTGCCTCTTAAGAAACCTGTACTTAGGTCAGGAAGCAACAGTGAACAGGACATGGAAAAACAGACTGGTTCCAAATAGGAAAAGGAGTATGCCAAGGCTGTATATTGTCACCCTGCTTATTGCTTATATGCAGAGTACATCATGAGATATGCTGGACTGGAAGAAGCACAAGCTGGAATCAAGATTTCTGGGAGAAATATCAATAACCTCAGATATGCAGATGACACCAGCCTTATGGCAGAAAGTGAAGAGGAACTAAAAAGCCTCTTGATGAAAGTGAAAGAGGAGAGTGAAAAAGTTGGTTTAAAGCTCAACATTCAGAAAACTAAGATCATGGCATCCAGTCCCATCACTTCATGGGAAATAGATGGGGAAACAGTGGAAACAGTGGCTGACTTTATTTTTCTGGGCTCCAAAATCATTGCAGATGGTGATTCCAGCCATGAAATTAAAAGACATTTACTCCTTGGAAGGAAAGTTATGACCAACCTAGACAGCATATTAAAAAGCAGAGACATTACTTTGAGGACAAAAGTCCGTTTTTCCAGTGGTCATGTATGGATGTGCAAGTAATGAGGTGGATGAAACTGGAGTCTATTATAAAGAGTGAAGTAAGCCAGAAAGAAAAACACCAATACAGTATACTAACGCATATATATGGAATTTAGAAAGATGGTAACAATAACCCTATATAAGAGACAGCAAAAGAGACACTGATGTATAGAACAGTCTTTTGGACTCTGGGAGAGGGAGAGGGTGGGATGATTTGGGAAAATGGCATTGAAACATGTATAATATCATATATGAAACGAGTCGCCAGCCCAGGTTTGATGCACAATACTGGATGCTTGGGGCTGGTGCACTGGGACGACCCAGAGGGATGGTATGGGGAGGGAGGAGGATTCAGGATGGGGAACACATGTATACCTGTGGCAGATTCATTTTGCTATACGGCAAAACCAATACAATATTGTAAAGTTTAAAATAAATAAATAATAAAAAAAAAGAAAGCTGAGTGCCAAAGAATTGATGCTTTTGAACTGTGGTGTTGGATAAGACTCTTGAGCGTCCCTTGGACTGCAAGGAGATCCAACCTAAACCTGAAGTCCATCCTAAAGGAGATCAGTCCTGGGTGTTCATTGGTAGGACTGGCTTTGAAGCTGAAACTCCAATACTTTGGCCACCTGATGCAAAGAGCTGACTCATTTGAAAAGACCCTGATGCTGGGAAAGATTGAGGGCAGGAGGAGAAGGGGATGACAGAGGATGAGATGGTTGGATGCCATCACCGACTCAATGGACATAGGTTTAGCTGGACTCCGGGAGCTGGTGATGCACAGGGAGGCCTGGCGTGCTGTGGTTCATGGGTTTGCAAAGAGTCGGACATGACTGAGTGACTGAACTGAACTGAAATGAACTATCCTGTATATATCCAAATATTTATGAACAGCCTGCTTTCAAAGACCTGCAAGACCCCGTGAGATCTCAACCTCCATTACATTTCTCCATTACTCTCCACCTAATTTATTCTACAGTCACCATGACAACCTTGTCTTCAAAAACTTTCTTCAAAAACTTTGAGATAAATCCTGCCTCTGGGCCTTTGTTCTTGCAGCTTCCTCTGTCTGGTACATTCTTCCTCCAATTAGTATCAAAAGCTCACTTTCTCACTTCCTTCTCAATGAGGTCTTTTACTACTTCTCTTCCAAACACATGCCTCCTATTCCACTTTCCCTGTTACAATGTTCTTCAGAATACTTTTCATCTATATCTAATGGTATCTTAAATAAAGAACATTTTACTTTCTTCTCTTACTTACAGTCTCATTGTTTCTTGAAAAGCCAAATCTCCATGAGAGCAGAAAGCTTAGTTTATTTTGCTAACAGATATATCTTCCTGTATCCTGAACGGTGCCTTCAACATTTGTTGAATAAACAAGTTACATATGTTGGATGAATAAACAGATTCCACTTCTGTTAATTGCCTATTTATATCCTTTGCTCATTGTTTCTATTGGCAGGTGATGCTTTCTTGTTGATAGGCAGATCTTTATCTATTTTTTATATTATTCCCTAGTTAGGTTTAGTCACTGGGTATTATTCCTTATCCTGTTATCTACCTATCTATGAACTTTGCCCATTACATGTCCTTCAACTGAACAGAAAACTTAATTCTGGTCTAATCAAATCCAACAATATTCTGCCTTGTGAGTCGTGCTTGGTGATTTTCTTAAAGAAGTTTTTCCTCTTCTTAGGTCTCAAAGGAAATCTCTGATGTTATCTTCTAATAACTTTTCAGCCTTGCCTTTCACATTTAAATCTTTAAGCCACAAGATGGAATGTGTAAATCCACTTTTATTTTTCTCATGGAGTTGACCAGTTTCCCCAGTACTGTATGCTAAATAATGTATGGCTCTTCATTGGTTCACAATGTCATTGTTAGAGCGTATTAAGCTCTCCATGGATCTATTGCAAACTGTCTCCTCTGTTCTATTGGTTTATTTGATCTGGTGACAAGCTGCTGTGTATTTTTTATTACAATGGCTTGATAGGCTGTCAGTGCCTAGAAGGGTAAGATTTTATCTTGTTTCTTTTTTAAAGTAATATTAGCTATTGGTGGCCTCTATTCTTAATTATAAATTTTAAAGTAAAACGATGACATTTCCCAAAAATCCCACTGGGATTTTGATGAGAATTTCATTAAATTTGTGGATTAATTTACAGGAAAGTAAATCTATATAATAATTGTCATCTCTTTCAAGATCATACTTTCTGTTATGGTTTTAAAAATATATCCCATAGAGGTCTTCAGTTCAGTTCAGTCGCTCAGTTGTATCCGACTCTTTGCGACCCCATGAATCCCAGCACACTAGGCCTCCCTGTCCATCACCAACTCCCGGAGTTCACTCAGACTCACGTCCATCAAGTCAATGATGCCATCCAGCTGGGATGGCATCCTCTGTCGTCCCCTTCTCCTTCTGCCTCCAATCCCTCCCAGCATCAGTCTTTTCCAATGAGTCAACTCTTCACATGAGGTGGCCAAAGTACTGGAGTTTTAGCTTTATCATCATTCCTTCCAAAGAAATCCCAGGGCTGATCTCCTTTAGAATAGACTGGTTGGATCTCCTTGCAGTCCAAAGAACTCTCAAGAGTCTTCTCCAACACCACAGTTCAAAAGCATCAATTCTTTGGCGCTCTGTTTTCTTCACAGTCCAACTCTCACATCCATACATGACCACAGGAAAGACCATAGTCTTTAGCTATTCTCAGTTTAAAACAAGATATTTCATGACTATGACATATATTTTATTATACTTTTTAGTCAGTTACTGTTGGTGTAGAAAAGTGCCATTGAGTCTTGTAAGTTGATATTGCATCTGACATAATTACTGAACTCCTGCTAATTGTAATAATTTGTTGGTTACTTCTTTATATTATAATCATGACTGCTAGAATGAATGACAATTTTCTCCCTTTCCTTCCAATCCTTATACTCTTGTTTGGTTTTGTTTTTTTCCTTAAAACATTAGCCAGGCCCCCGTTATTATTTCAAAAGATAGTAGTAATAGAAGAGTATCTTTGTTTTCCTGATCTCAGAGGGAATTAGTTTCTCCAACAGATAATGTTGTTTCTAGAATTTGATACATAACCTTCACCAAATTAAGGAAATCTCCATTACACTTGTTTTGTCTAGTTTTCGTCATAAGTAAGCACTGAACTTTATCAAGTAATTTTTCTGTATAAACTAATTTTATTATTTATCTCCTTAATTCTATATAGGTAGTGAATTTCACTGGAGGATTTCGTAATGTTGGATGGTAATTTGGCTTTTGGGATTAAACTCCCCTTGATCATGCTGTGTTTTAATATATTGCTGAATTCAGTTAACTAATACTTTATTTAGGATTTTTTAAGTCTATATTTAAAAAGAAAATAGACTTATTATTTTCTTAGTTTTGGATTATAGTTGTCTTATAAAATGATCCAGACAGCTTTCCTTTCTCCCTCCACCTCTATTTTGTGGAATATTTTATACAAGATTAATACTTAGATCTTCTGTTAAATTAGTAGAACTCACCTTTAAAGTCATCCAGAATAACAGCTTTACTTACAATAGCTAAAAGGTGGAAGCAATCCAAATGTTCATTAACTGGTGAATAGATAAGTAAAATGTAGTACATATATGCGATGGAATATTATTCAGCTTTAAAAAGTAAAGGATTCTGATGCACGCTGCAATGTGGATGAACATTGAAGACACAGTGTTGAGTGAGATGTCAGTCACAAAATGACAAATACTGTATGATTCTACTCACATGAGGTATTTAGAGTCAAACTCATAAAGACAAAAAACAAAATGATAGTTGCCAGGGAAATGGGGGTGAGGGCTTTAATGGGTACGAAATTTCCACTGCAAGATGAAAAGTTTAGTGGGTGTATGTTGGTGATGACAACACAATGAAGTGAATTATACCAACGTGGGTGTGTGTGTGTGTGTGTGCATGCGTGCCCACACGCGGGCACTTAGTCAGGTCCGACTCTTTGTGACTCTGGACTGCTGTCCGCCAGTCTCCTCTGTCCATGGGATTCTCCAGGCAAGAATACTGGAATGGGCTGCCATTTCCTCTTCCAGGGGATCCTCCCGACCCAGGAGTCAAACTCATGTCTCCTGAATTGGCAGGAGGATTCTTTACCACTGAGCCACTGAGGAAGCCCTGAATTATGAAACACAAGTTGAAATCAAGATTTCTGGGAGAAATATCAATAATCTCAGATATGCAGATGACACCACCCTTATGGCAGAAAGTGAAGAGAAACTAAAAAGCCTCTTGATGAAAGTGAAAGTGGAGAGTGAAAGGGTTGGCTTAAAGCTCAACATTCAGAAAACGAAGATCATGGCATCCCGTCCCAGCACTTTATGGGAAATAGGTGGGGAAACAGTGGAAACAGTGTCAGACTTTATTTTTCTGGGCTCCAAAATCACTGCAGATGGTGACTGCAGCCATGAAATTAAAAGACGCTTACTCCTTGGAAGGAAAGTTATGACCAACCTAGATAGCATATTCAAAAGCAGAGACATTACTTTGCCAACAAAGGTTTGCCTAGTCAAGGCTATGGTCTTTCCTGTGGTCATGTATAGATGTGAGAGCTGGACTGTGAAGAAGGCTGAGCACCGAAGAATCCATGCTTTTGAACTGTGGTGTTGGAGAAGACTCTTGAGAGTCCCTTGGACTGCAAGGAGATCCAATCAGTCCATTCTGAAGGAGATCAGCCCTGGGATTTCTTTGGAAGGAATGATGCTAAAGCTGAAACTCCAGTATTTTGGCCACCTCATGTGAAGAGTTGACTCATTGGAAAAGACTCTGATGCTGGGAGGGATTGGGGGCAGGAGGAGAAGGGGACGACAGAGGATGAGATGGCTGGATGGCATCACTGACTCGATGGATGTGAGTCTGAGGGACCTCCGGGAGTTGGTGATGGACAGGGAGGCCTGGCATGCTGCGATTCATGGGGTTGCAAAGAGTCGGACACGACTGAGTGACTGATCTGATCTGATCTGTACTACTTTTAACGGAGAAGGCAATGGCACCCCACTCCAGTACTCTTGCCTGGAAAATCCCATGAATGGAGGAGCCTGGAAGGCTGCTGTCCATGGGATCGCTAAGAGTCGGGCACGACTGAGTGACTTACCTTTCAGTTTTCACTTTCATGCATTGGAGAAGGAAATGGCAACCCACTCCAGTGTTATTGCCTGGAGAATCCCAGGGATGGCGGAGCCTGGTGGGCTGCCGTCTCTGGGGTGGCACAGAGTCAGACACAACTGAGCAACTTAGCAGCAGCAGCAGCAGCAGTAGCAGTACTACTTTAAAATGGTTAAATTGATCAATTTTACGTTATATGTATTTTACCAAAATTGTAAAAATCATCTAGGGCTGAGTCTTTGGGGAAGAAGAGTTTTTTCACTACAATGTCAATTTCCAAACACCTTTTGATTTGTTGAGGTTTACATTTTCTTCCTAGGTCATCACTGGAATATTTTTAGAAATTTACACATTTCATCTAGGTTTTCAATTTTAGTAGCATACAATTCGGAGAAGGCAATGGCACCCCACTCCAGTACTCTTGCCTGGAAAATCCCACGGATGGAGGAGCCTGGTGGGCTGCAGTCCATGGGGTCGTGGAGTCAGACACGACTGAGCGACTTCCCTTTCACTTTTCACTTTCATGCATTGGAGAAGGAAATGGCAACCCACTCCAGTGTTCTTGCCTGGAGAATCCCAGGGACGGGGGAGCCTGGTGGGCTGCCGTCTATGGGGTCACACAGAGTCGGACACGACTGAAGTGACTTAGCATAGCATAGCATAGCATAGCATACAATTGTTGATCATTCCTTTCTGTTGTTTTTAATATGTTGTATGTGGTTTTATTTCACCATTTCACTAGGGGTGTCATTTTTATTTTCCTCTTTTTTTTCTTGATTGTTCTTTCCAATTTTCTGATTTCCTTAACTTCTACCTTTATCATTTCTGATTTTATTACTGCTCTTCTAATTTGTTTAATTTTTATCATATTGTTTAATTTTCAAATACATGGGGTTTTAATTATGATTTTATTGCATTTGATTGGGAAACATAGATTGTCTGATATTAAGCAAAAGGAACTTAATAAGGTTTTTTTTAATGGCCTGAAACCTTGCTACATAAGATGTAGTCCATGGACTAGTAGTACTGACATCTTCTAGAAGATTGTTAGAAAAGCAGAAACTCAGGTATTTTCCCATCAACTGAAATAAAAATTGCATTTTACCAAGACTTCTATGATTTGTATGAAAATTACAAAGTGTAAGGAGGACTGGCCTCAAATTTGAGCAAATAAAGCATCTCACTTAGGAATATCTACACTGTTCTGAGGTCCTATTTCTCAGTTGCTCAATCGTGCCTGACTCTGCAACTCCATGAATTGTAGCCCTCTGGTCTCCTCTGTCCTATCCCTTTTGTCTCCTACCTGGGATTTCCCAAGTCAAAATACTGGAGTGGGTTGCCATTTGCTTCTCCAGGGGATCTTCCCAATCAAACCTGCCTCTCCTACATCGGCAGGCAGACTTTTTACCACCAAGCCACCAGGAAAGTCCATTCTAAGGATCTAGTAATGTTTTATTTCTTAATCAGAGTGCAGGTATATGAGTATTCATTTTATTATTTTTAAAGTACAGAGATACATTTTATATACTTATTTGAACGTATATTTTGAATGCATTCAAAGAAATTTAGCCGCGTGGGGTATGAGCAATGCAAATAACCCAATCACATCTACAACAGGATGAACTTGTGTTATGCAGATTGCTTCACACAAGCCCAGGGAACTTCATTACTAGTTCCAATTCCTTGTGACTAACAAGCTGCTTTTTATTTATGAGATGCAAGATGCATCTCTACATTCAGAAAAAATTTTTAAATGGGCAGATATGAGGTTCAAAACAGGTATTTTTAGAAACATGGTATTTACCAAGCCTGAGCTGGGAATCTTGCAAGTTGCTGGTTGCCAAATATACAGTCATGCTTGTTGAGAGCCTCAGACCTAAAGTCAGTGATCTTTCCTTTTATTTTTCAGCCTATGGTGGTGGAAGAAGATGCTGGAACAACTCAGGGCACTGCAAGAAAAAATGCACTGCTGATGAAGTAGTAAGAGCAGTATGTAAGAATCGCCAATCCTGCTGTGTTTCACGGCAAGGACTAGTGGTTTTCAACAAGGAAACTATCACTTCTTCCCCATCCACGAATGGTTGGGAAGAAGAGGCTATGGATAGAATTGTATCAGTAACATCTACTTCAACCTACTGGGAATAAATAACAGGAATAAAGAAGAGTCTGACCCAGCCCTGAAAACCATATTTCTCTCCCATATGTTCTTCAAAGCTCACGACTTCCTCTTGACCATCACTCTCCCTATCTTCAAAGAGATAGCTTAAGTCATATAGATCAACACATTGAAAAATATCACAGTCACCCACTCCCACCTTCCATCAATGAGTAAAAGGCTGGGTAAAGAAGTCCCACAAATTTCCAGCATTTCCAGTGGATAAACTCCTTGGTGCTTTTCTTGAAATTTCAAATTATTTCTACAAGTTTAGTTTACCTATGCACAGCCTTAATTACTTGAAGTATTCCAACTCTGATCTTTCCATTTGTCCTTCTGTCTTCTCAATAAGTGTTTTGGAATACCAGAGGCACTCCTTGTGTTAGCCCTGCCTCTTGATGGCAGCATAAATGGTGACAATAAAAATTCCAAGTCCTTGTGTTTAGGAGAGTAGTTCTAGGGCACCAAAGGCTTTCTTTATAACAGCAGATACCTCAGATGAAAGGATGCATTTTATAAATGCCTTAACATTATCACTCACTGTAGGAAACTGGCTGGCCCAGGTATGAGCTATGAGAACTCCTTTTTACCCCAGTTGCTTCAAGGTTGGAATAGAAGTTATTGAAAAGCTGGCTTCATAGACCCATTTCCTTAACCAAGCCTTGGTCACATATGGATATCCAAGGACTGGGATGATCCCTTAACTAGGGGTGAAAAGGTGGGTCCTTTTGTCCACCTTATTGCTGAAAGCTTTGTCTCCCCCTGATGGCACAAACATATATTCACACCCTATCTCTTCTCAGAAAGGTCCATGAAACTACCACATACTTCTACTTCTAATATTTTAAGTCTTTGAAAGGCTGAATCTCTGGTCTTTGGTTTCTGCTAACTTAAATTCACGGTGCCTTATTTCCTTGTGTGTTTTACAATCTGGGGGGCTTCCCCTGTGGCTCAGCAGGTAAAGAGCTACCTTCAACGCAGGAAACCTAGGTTCGATCCCTGGGTTGGGAAGATCTCCTGGAGAAGAGAATGGCTACCCCCTCCAGTATTCTGGCCTGGAGAATTCCATGGACACTATAGTCCATGGGGTCACAAAGAGTTGGATATGACTGAGCAACTTCCACTTTCCTTCCCTTTTTACAGTTTGGGGCTCTCATCTTTGCATTTTCCTTTATCTGAGTAAATTCGTTGGGTAGTGACCTAAAAGACTTCCCAGGTGTTTACGTGCTTAAAAAAGAAAAAAAAATCCACGTGCCAATGCAGGAGCCACAGGAGACATGGATTCAACCCTTGGATTGGGAAGATGCCCCAGAGAAGGAAATGGCAACCCAGAATAGGAAAGATATCTTACCATGCAAAACCTAATCTCTCACTATGTTTTCCAATGCATGAGAAACACACAAGAGTGGCAGGTGCATGAATTTTAATAAAGGAGTATTGGCAGCAGGTTGAGGATAGTGGACCACTACCACTCAAGATACTTTTGGCCAGCGATTCTCTCGGCTCCAGTCATTTTTCCCTTCTTTGCCAGAAATGTCTATCCTTACATAGAAAGGGAGGCAGCAGGGTTGATAATTTCTGCAATAGAGGTAGGGCTCTTCAGATTGTCTGCAAGCAGGTCTACAGATTCCCAAGTCACCCATGCATCGAAGCATGTGACGTCTGCCTGGCCAAAAAAAAAAAAATACAGATAGTTAATTTCTATTTAGCAGTAACAAATCTGACAAGTCAGGGAGCATAGTGAAAGCATAAAGAGCTAAAACAATAATAAGTACCCTTTCACACCTGTTAAAGTGACCCAAACTCAGACTATTGAAAACAGTAAATGCTGGCAAGGAAGTGGAGCAACAGGAAGTCTCACTCATTGATGGTGAGAAAGAAAAATGGTATAGCTTGGTGGTTTCTTACAAAACTAAGCATATTCTTACCCATGTGATCCTACAATTGAACTCCTTGTTCTGTACCCAAAGGACTTGAAACTTTATGTCCAGACAAAAATCTGCACACAGCTTTATTCATAAATGACAACATTTGGAGACAACCAAGATGCCCTTCAGTAGGTGAGAAGATAAATAAACTAAGACACATCCAGACAATGGGATATTATTCAGCTCTAAAAAAAAACAAAGAGCTATCAAAGCGATGAATAGACACAGAGGAAGCTTAAATGCACATCACTAAGTGAAAGAAGCTGAACCAAGAAGCCTACCTACTGTATAATTCCAGCTATGTGACTTTCTGGAAAAGGATACAATAAAAGGATCATTGGTTGCCAGGGGTTGGAATGGGGGAAGAGATGAGTATGTAGGGCACCGATGATGTGGGGGGCGGGGAAGATAGTCTATGTGATACTATAATAGTGGATTCATGTCAATATACATTTGTCCAAATCCATAGAATGTACAACCCCGAGAGTGAATCTTCATGTGAAACTATGGACTTGGGGTGATTATGATGGGTTAATGTAGATATGTCAATTGTAATAAATGTACAACTCTGGTGGCAGATGTTATAATAGAGGAGCCTTGAATGAGTAGGGGCAGACAGCGTATGGGAAATCTCTGTCCCTTCTTCTCAATTTTGCTGCGAACCTAAAACTGGCTTAAAAAAATAAAACCCGTTTTAGTGAATACCTTATAATAAATAAAGCTGCTATAAACACTTGTCTATAGGTTTTTGGAACTACATTTTCATTTCTCTGGAATATATGCCCAAGAGTGCATTTGCTGTGTAGTATAGTCATTATATATTTCGTTTAGTTTAAAAAAAAAAAAAACTGCCAAACTATTTTCTAGAGTGTGGTTGTACTATTTAACATTCACTCAAGCGATGTATAAAAGAATCAGTTTCTCTGCATCGTGTCTGGCATTTGGTATTGTCACTATTTTTAATTTTAAATGTTCTAATAGATATGTAAGGAATCTCATTGTGGTCTTAATTTAATTTGCATTTTTCTAATTGCTAGTGATGTTGAGCATCTTTTCATGTGCTCCTTTGCCATCCGTATAACCTCTTCAGTGAAATATCTTTCACGTTTTTCTTCCAATTGGATTGTGTACTTCTTTCTGTTAAGTTTTGAGAATTGTTTCTATATTCTAGATACAAGTTCTTTGTCACATATGTGGTTTGCAAATATTTCACCCAATTTTTTTCCAGTTTTTAATTTGTCTTTTCATCTGTCCTTTTCACAGGATCTCACAGAGTGAAAGTTTTACATTTTGATTGAATCTATTTTTTTTTCTTTTCAGATTATGCTCTTCATCTCTAAGAACTCTTCACCTAACCCTAGGTCTAACATTTTTCCTGTGTTTTCTTCCAGAAGTTTACATTTTACTTTTAAATCTATGATACACTTTGGGTTAATTTTTGTGTAACTTGTTAGTTTAGGTTGAGAACCTTCCAATTGCTCCAGCAATTGGCTTCCAATTGCTCCAGCAATATTTATTGAAAAAGATATTTTCTTCTATTGAATTACTTTTGCACATTTGTGAAATATCAGTTGGTTGCACTTATGTAGGACTATTTCTGTTCAACTGAACTGTGTGTCTATCTCTCCACCATGACCACACAGTCTTGGTTACTTTAGCTATGTAAGTCTTGAAATCTGGTAGAATAATTTCTCCACGTTTGTTCTTTGTTTTAGCTATTCTCATTCCTGCCAATGGAATGGCAGGAGAAATTCATGCCAATTTCTCTACAGATGAAATATAGAGCAGACAATCTTATCTATATCCACAATAAATGTTATTGGAATTTTGATCAGATCAGATCAGTCGCTCAGCCGTGTCCGACTCTTTGCGACCCCATGAACTGCAGCACGCCAGGCCTCCCTATCCATCACCAGCTCTCGGAGGTCACTCAGACTCACATTCATCGAGTCAGTGATGCCATCCAGCCATCTCATCCTCTGTCGTCCCCTTCTCCTCCTGCCCTCAATCCCTCCCAGCATCAGAGTCTTCTCCAATGAGTCAACTCTTCGCATGAGGTGACCAAAATACTGGAGTTTCAGCTTTAGCATCATTCCTTCCAAAGAAATCCCAGGGCTGATCTCCTTTAGAATGGACGGGTTGGATCTCCTTGCAGTCCAAGGGACGCTCAAGAGTCTTCTCCAACACCACACTTCAAAAGCATCAATTCTTCGGTGCTCAGCCTTCTTCACAGTCCAGCTCTCACATCCATACATGACCACAGGAAAGACCATAGCCTTGACTAGGCGAACCTTTGTTGGCAAAGTGATGTCTCTGCTTTTGAATATGCTATCTAGGTTGGTCATAACTTTCCTTCCAAGGAGTAAGCGTCTTTTAATTTCATGGCTGCAGTCACCATCTGCAGTGATTTTGGAGCCCAGAAAAATAAAGTCTGACACTGTTTCCACTGTTTCTCCATCTATTTCCCATGTAGTGATGGGACCAGATGCCATGATCTTCGTTTTCTGAATGTTGAGCTTTAAGCCAACCTTTTCACTCTCCACTTTCACTTTCATCAAGAGGCTTTTGCGTTCCTCTTCACTTTCTGCCATAAGGGTGGTATCATCTGCATATCTGAGGTTATTGATATTTCTCCCGGCAATCTTGATTCCAGCTTGTGTTTCCTCCAGTCCAGCATTTCTCATGATGTACTCTGCATATAAGTTAAATAAGCATGGTGACAATATACAGAGAAATTTTTTGTTCTAATTCTGTGAAAGATGCACTGGTAATTTGATAGGGATTCCACTGAATCTATAGATTGCTTTAGGTAGTATCATCATTAGAAATACAACTAACTTTTGTATGTTTATCTTGTATCCTGTGACCTTACTAAACTTACCATTGGTTCTAGATTTTTTCATAGATTCTCTTGTATTTTCTGCATAAATCATTATGACACCTGCAAATACAGTTTTATTCCTACTTTTCTAATCTGTTTGCCTTTTATTTCCTTTTCTTACCTTAATGCACTGTCTAGAATTCCCCAGAATTAAAAGGAATGAACCATTGATCCATATAATTTGGGTAGATCTCAAGAACATAATGTTGAGTGAAAAAAAATCAGTCTCAAAAGATCAAATATGATTCCATTTATACAAGTCTTGAAATGACAAAATTATAGAGAAGGAAAAACAGATTAGTAGTTATCAGGGATGAGGTGTAGTGACAGAAGGTGAGGGCAAAGAGGAGAGTCTGTGCCACTAGAAAGGAATAGCAGGAGGGAGATCTTTTTGGTGACAGAAGAGTTCTGTAATCTTGATCACAATAATGGTCACAGTATTATGACCATTATTATGACTTGTGATAAAATGTCATGGAAGTAGGCACATTCACTGCACCAGTATCAGTTGTACTGCTGTACAAACAGAGGCTGACTTGAGCTTAACTTACACCAGCAGGCCTATGTATCAACCTGCAAAAAAGTCCAGGATGGACACCCAGTCTTCCTTGCTTTGAGGTCACAATGCTTTTACAGCTGCCGGGTCCACCCCCCACCCCAGAGGGCTCTGCTCTCCCCTGCCAAAATTTTTGCTCTTCCCCTTCATCTCTCAGCCTATGAGGAAAAAAAGAAAGATTCGAGTAGGCCTTCCAGAAGCAAAAACAACTCTTTCTGCCATATCCCCAGAGAAAAAATCCCTTTCCATTTTCCTTGAGAAGAAGGGCCAATGTGGGGTTTACGTCCAAAAGTTTACACAAAAGGGTGCATTTGACATGGTAAAGCCAGCAGGCCAGCCTGCTTCAACCTTTCTGCCCTGGAGAAAGGCCATGGCACTCCAGAAAGAAGTTTCAAAAGTGCTCAAACTACCCTCAAAGCTTTTGTTGGGGTCTTTGCACCTCTTAGCACCTGCACTCCTACTAGCTCCCATCACTGCTCACTTATCACCATGGCAACCTAACATCACCTTCAATGTCCCCGCAGCCCTCTCACCAGCAGCCAGAGAAAATCTGCTTATTTACCGCAGTATTGGCTTGGACCCACTTCTGAAAATGGATCCCTTTTCCTCCTTGGGCCTCAGTTTCCCAATCTGTGAAATGGGAAGACAGAGGAAAGTTTCCTAGACCAGAGATTCTCACAGTTTGGGGGCTATCTGGAATACAGGATGTTTGACAGGGAGTTGTGGGGTTTAGGGTTTTATTTCCCAAAAGAATAATCTAAGAGAATTTTCAAAATTTCACATGCCCAGACCTCAGAGACTCAAGTTCAGAGAGTCAGACAAGGGAGTTATGTGACTTCTGAAGACTTATGGTGACCCAACAGTGAGTTCCAAGCCCTTTTTTCATCCCACCATCATATCACTCCCCATGGCTGTCTCTACCTAAAGTACAGAGGAGGTTCTTAATAAATGTTGTTGACTGAGTGAAAAAGCCATGCCTCATAGTGAATTAATTTGGTGAGAGTATGACTGGCTGTGTGTGAAGAAGTTGACACCAGGCCCCAGGTATTGGGGAATCCCTAGCCTCTTCCCTTTCACACTGTGAAACCTGTGTATTTTAAGAGCAAACTAATGAATAAATTGTAAGAATCCCCTTGAGCAAGGCACCAGAGCTGCTCTGCAACCTTCCTAATATGCCAGCTGGAGCCAAATTCACCTGAGACGGTGGGACTCTGATCCCTATAGCCCAGAAAGGATCCCACCCTGAATGATGCTTGATACAGCAGCTATTTATAGAACTCCCCCCACACACCAAATCCAATTGTACTTTCATATATGAATTCATAATTCACCTATTCATTCACCCGGGACCCACTATGTCAAATCTAATCCAAGTGCTGGGCTTAACAGCAGGCATACTGATGTAAATAAGAGTGATATGAACCCCCAGGGCTTTCCATCTGGTGTGCGTGTACTTGGGGGTTAGTGAGAAGGGAACAGTGACAAATAATTATACAAGAACACAATGTGTGCCCTAAGAATGGCTTGCTGTGGGCATCTGAAAACAACCTAGGAAGAAAGGACTGTGTTGGTCCCTGTGGCCCTGCAGATACCTACCTCACAGAGTTATTTCAGAGGAGTGACAGTTTGGTTCAAACTTTGTGATTTAAAAGTTTGTCAAGTAGTTATTCTTTTAAATAAAAGCAACATATCTAAAATTAAAACGTAAAAAAAGATGAATACTTTGTGAAGCCAGTCAGAACTCAGTTTGAACACCTCCTCTATCTTAATGTTGTGCAACCTTGGCTAATTATATCACCTCTCTAGACCTCAGTTTCTGCATCGGTAAGATAGGGGTAATAAGAGGGTTGTGTAAGAATAGGATGATTTCAAGTCTATAAGCACCCATCACTGTGCCTGTCACATAAGAAGTGTCAATGACAACTATTTTATAGCTACTGATATTGTAATTGTTAAGAAACAGTGAGACAGAGCTCCTGTGCACACTTCTAATGGTAGGCGCATTAGTTGGGCTTTTAAGGATGAGAAGGAGTTCATCACAGAGATGAGCCTAGTGATGGGGACAAGGTGAAGGGGAACCATGGACCAAGGCAGCAGGAGGGGCAGGGGGGAACAGTGAGAGCTGAAAGAGAAAGTCTGTGAGCAGCAGTCATGGGATATGAAGCTGAGTTATCATTTCAATGAGTAAATTTATGTGCTTTATCTTTCTTTAGTACTTGGAAACCTTCTGATTCTTTGGGCTGTGGTCTCCTGAGCATCAAAAGGCATGTCAGCCAGCTTCCCTAGAAATCCAAGGATTTGGGCTCAGCTAAGTCCCTGTCTACCCCAGTTTATTCACTCCAAAACCAGGCCAACTGTCTCAGCCTATAGAGGCTCCCACTCACTAGGGATTAAGTCTCTTGGCTTCCCACACATGCTCTTCAGTCCATTCCAGCTCCAGTAGCCTTCCCTGCAGCTGGCAGATGAAGAATTATGTTCAGGACAGCAATAATTACCCAACTGCCACAGCCAAACCCCAGAGACATCTCTTTGCTAACTCTTAACACCCTTCCTGCCATTTCCCCACCCTCAATCCATTTGGAGTATCATTCCTCATGATTGACAGACACAAGAAACAGATTTGCAAGTTTTAATGTAATGTAGGAACTAAAGAACAGGGAACAAAGTCATTTCTATCCATGATTTCCATGTATCTTCCCTTTATCGACAAGTTTGGCCTTAACTGTCTCCTTCTTGTCTCTCTTGAGGAGTGGTCCAAGGGAGGATTCGATCAATTGTCATTGGTACGATTGTCAAATAACGACTAAGGATACAGCATCGTTTACGATTTGAGCAGCGTGTGACACTGTCTTCATCATTTTTGCACACCAACCGGCATTTTCCCTTCATCCAACATTCTTCCTCTGGACATAGGAAGACCCATTAAGTAGATGTTAGTATTCCTCAGCTGGATAGACAAGGGGAAGCAGAGGTGTAGGAGTTCAGGGGAGGAGTGGAGGGAGAGAGTTAATGCTAAACTCAGTCCCAGGAAAGGAGAGAAGAGACCTCATAAGGGAAGAGAATTGAGACAATTTTTCCAAGGTTGGAAACTCAAGGGTTTTAAGAAAGCCTTTTTCATAATCTCACATTTCTGTCTTCCTATCCCCCTACCTCCTGCTCCTAACTTTGAGATCAAATGATGCCAATAAAGTTCCCACCTAACAGAGCTTGGGAATGATGGGAAAAGGACAGTGAACATCTGTCTTATTAGGGAATGAAAGAGATTCCCTCACATTTCCACAGATTCAGCTCTTTATCAGTTGTCTAGCTTGAACCCAACAAATCCCAACTCCAACCCAACTCAATCTCCAATCCTCCTTGACCAATTCAAACTCAAAATTTAATTCACCAATTCAAACTTAAATACCCAGGCCAATTTTAATTAGAAATCCCAGCTTTACCCAACTCAATGCCCCTGGAGCCCTAACTCCCAGTCAAACTCAAGTCTAATCAAGTCACCAACTTCAATCCTAAGCAGCATTCCATCACCTAGCTGAACCTCAGGCACCCGGGCACCATCCAGTACCAACTCTCAACCTCAGTCCAAGCCCCAATCTAATTCCCAACACCAAATCCACTCAACTCAAAATTCCATACCCCCTCCAGCCTACTCCAAACCATCAAGGAAGCCCAACTCCTTGCCTCTGGCTCTTCCTCATTTTCCCGCTATCTCTCCAATCCAAAGTCTTGCCACCCCATCACAACTCACCCTCAACCTTCAATGTAATCTCCCAAACCCCTAAGAAGTCCCCAACCCGCACCAGACCCTTTACCCCTAAGCCCTCCTCCATGATGCCAGCAGAATACCAGCCTTCCCTTCAGTGTTAGGTACTCCAAATATCTCCATCCCCCTACCTTGGCAAAAAAAAAAAAAAAAGAATCAGGGAGAGATGTGAACATGAGATGATTATGAGAAAGCCTCCCAAAACCACATGAATTGAGAAAGGGCTTCAGATGCTGTCCACAGTGAGGGGGAAGAGGAGGGAGAGACATTTATGACCAAGATCCCAGACATTTGAGAGACACCTGAATTACCTGATACCACTGGTTCCATGGCCAGAAGGATGGCAAGAAACAGGAAAAGAAACTTCATGACTGGAAGGTCACAGGAGAAGGACGTGCTTGTGCTGCAGGCTATGGAGAATAGAGCTATCCTCTGCAGGGATGAGCCTTGCTTTCATTGGCAGGACCGTGGGCAGTGAATTACAGCAGAAGAGGATTTATATCGGGTCAAACAAGCCGAAGGACAATGTGTAGCAGATTCTGCAGCAAAGAACGAGATGAGAGCGTGGGAAACCGGCCAGCATCCGTGCCAAAAGGGCTTTTCTCTCCTAGTAAGGAGACAGGTAAATTAAAGCCATTTGGCCTTTTGAGATCCACAAAGGGATTAATCAATTAACGCATATCAAGACACATTTAATTTTTTTCTTTTTTTAATTAAATTTATTATTATCATGTTGGTTTCAGCCAAATATCAGCATGAATCAGCCATAGGTATACACGTGTCCCCTCCCTCTTGAACACCCCTCCCACCTCCCTCCCCATCCCACCCCTCTGGGTTGTTACAGAGCCCCAATTTGAGTTCTCTGAGTCATACAGCAAATTCCTATTGGCTATCTATTTTACACATGATAATGTATGTTTCCATGTTACTCTCTTCCTGCATCCCACACTCTCCTTATTCCCTGCCCCCTGCCCTGTGTCCCTAAGTCAAATATTTAATTTTTAAAAAATTCTTATTCTCAACTTTCTAACAGAAAATTCACATGTGTATGTCTTTCTGAATCTTGAACTTGCCAATCTCATTCTCAGCTCAGATCCTTAGCATTTATAACTTGCTCTTCCTATAAAGTTCTTCCTTCAGACTGGATCCTGCTCACCATTCGGTTTCATCTTAAATGTCACTTCTCGAAGAGGCTTTTCCTCGTCACCTTAGATTAAGGGTACTCCCACACACACACAGTCACTCTGTATCATAATAACTTGTTTTGTGACCTTCATATAGTTACTTGTTCCTTTTCGATTTATTCTACATGATTAATCTTTGCCTCTTCCATTAGAATGTCAGAAATTTGCTTTGTGACTCGAGTGCCCACAATAATATAACCTGGTGTATTAATCAGGATATTAATTCAACTGTTTTAATACATGATCTCCCCAAACAGTAATTCTAAGAGACAGACATTGATTTCTGTCTTATGTAAAAGAAATTTCTTTCTTATGTAAAAAGCTTCATCTCTAAAAGCAAGGGCTTCCTTGGAAGCTCAATTGGTAAAGAGCCAGGCTGCAATGCAGGAGACCTGGGTTGAATCCCTGGGTTAGGAAAATCCCCTGGAGAAGGAAATGGCAACCCACTCTAGAATTCTTGCCTGGGAAATCCCACTGACAAAGGAGCCTGGTGGGTACAGTCCAAGGGGTCACAAAGAGTTGGACACGACTTCGTGACTAAACTAAAAACCATGCCATTAAAAGTAGGGCACAAGATTCCTTCTGATTTGATGCTGTGCCATTCCTATCAGGCAGCTTCATTTGATGCTCTGGTTCCCACCACGAGTCCCCAGTGGAGCTATCAGGAAGAAGAGAAAGAAGGAAATGAAGTGCACCATTTTTCCTTTAACGACCCCATCCAGAATCTGCACACATCACTTCCATTTCAGTCCATTGGCCAGAGCTCATTCAAACAGACATATCTAGCTGGACGGTAGGCTGGAAATAGTTTCTTTATTCTGGGCAACCATGGCTAGCTGAAGTTCAGGGGTTGTCTTACTAAGAAGAAGGGGAAGACAGATACTAGAGAAGAGCTAGCAATTTCGGACACACTTAGCACATTGCAGGTGCTTCAAAAATGTTGTAGACTGAGTAAATATCTTACACATTGAATAAGGTTATAAGAAATAATCTAAAGGGGAGGCAACTCGAGTCATTCTAGAGTGTAGAGAAAGCGTGTGGACTGTGCCCCTTCAGTCAAGCTTCAGAAGAAGCTGAATAAGAGCTGGACCCTTTAAGACACTATACACTACTATAAACTAGATAACTAATAAGAACCCACTGCATAGCACAGGCAACTCTACTAAATATTCTGTAATGACCTATATGTGGATAGAATCTTAAAAAGAGTGGATACATATATATGTATAACTGATTCACATAAAAGGTGTGAGAGAAGGAAAACACCACTGAAAGTGGGAGCCCTCAGAGAAGACACTCTCTCCCAAGCTATAGGAGAGGCCACAATAACCAGCTAATTAGCACTGACCCTCTGCTAGGTTGGGCTTCCCTGGTAGCTCAGACGGTAAAGAATCCTCCTGCACTGCAGGAGACCTGGGTTCGATCCCTGGGTTGGGAAGATCCCCTGGAGAAGGGAATGGCTACCCACTCCAGTATTCTGGCCTAGAGAATTCCACAGACTGTATAGTCCATGAGGTCACAAAGAGTCGGGTACAACTGAGCAACTTTCACTTTCACTCTGCTAGGTTGGTGACAAGTATTTCACAAGTATAGTCTCACTTCATCCTCACAAAACCAATAGAGTTCCTGCCTCGTTGTTCTAGCTTGGACACTAAAGTACAGAAGCACAAACAATTGGCCCAACTCTGACCAAATGGGGATTTCAGGATTTGAGCTCAGATCTGACTGGCTCCCAGTTATGGTACTTCTATCCACAACCTGGTCTCCCATTGTTTCTTCATACTTGGAATACCAAGGGTCCCTTCTAAGTGAGGAAGCCAGTCAAAAGGAAACCTCTAGTGATTCTTGCCTAGAAAAATTTGAAGAGCTTCTGCAGAAAGTAGGCACAGGTAAGATCAGAGAAAGGAGGGTCACTTGCTTGTGACCCTCCTAATTTTATAACAGGTTTATTGAAGTATAATTTACATGCCATAACATCCACTCATTAAGTGTACAAGGCAATGAATTATGCAGAGCTGTACCACTGTCATTATAGTCGAATCTTAAATATTTCCATCACCCCCAAAATATCCCTCACACCCATTTGTAGTTACTACCCTTTCCCACCCCCAGCCGTGATGGAACCACTGTTTATAAGAATACCATTAACTATGTATTAAATATCATCTGGGGTTAATCCTCACAAGGAAAAGGTATGTATGACTATGGATGAAGCCATGGCTCGGGGGATAATATGAATAAACCAGGGCCACTGAGGCGGTCAGGATTCAAACTCAGAACTCTCTCCAAAAGGGTCCAGATCAAAGGGAAGATACTGAAGAAATATATTTGTAAAGAGTGGGAAATGTATCATTTTTTAAGCTGAGGTGAAATACACTGTATAACAAGAGATATTGAAAATACAAAAGAAGACAGGGTTTCTGGTGGAGAAAAATTCTAGACAAGCCAAAGGGAATGGAGTCAAAGAATTAGATAAAAACACTGGACCTTAACAGAGGAAGACTTCTTTTGAAAGAAAGGGGGTTTATAGAATGACTTCATAGCATTGCTCTTAAAACCTGAAACTTTTATGTCAAAAGTGAAAGTGAAAGTCGCTCAGTTTGTGTCCAACTCTTTGTGACTCCATGGACTGAAGTCCATGGCATTGTCCCAGCCAGAATATAGGAGTGGGTAGCCTTTCTCTTCTCCAGAGGATCTTCCCAACCCAGAGATTGAACCCAGGTCTCCCGCATTACAGGTGGATTCTTTACCAGCTGAGCCACAAGGGAAGCCCAAGAATACTGAAGTGGGTAGCCTATCCCTTCTCCAGCAGGTCTTCCCAATCCAGGAATCGAACCAGGGTCTCCTGCATTGCAGGCAGATTCTTTACCAGCTGAGCTATCAGGGAAGCCCTTTTTTTGTCAAACAAATCTGAATTCAAATCCATCTCTGTGAGTTGCTCTCTATGTGACTACTGTAGAGATTTGTCTGTTTGGTGTTTTTTGTCTTGTCTACCATTCATGACAGTCTCATCTTGTCTCATCTTCCCATTTGTAGGGAATCCTGTCACCATAGTGGTCTTGTGGAGGGACAGTGTCACCTCCCATTGTTCAAATACTTGTTTTCCTGCCTCTTTTGCAGCTGAGGTGTGAGCACGTGGCCTAGGCTCACCCAATTAGATTCCTTTTCTGTTCTTTGATTCAAGTGCTTGAGATTCCAGGAAGCAGTAACAGTGGAGGGCTTATCTTAGCAAAAGAACCCACCCACAATGAAAGCCAGTGCCCTGGTTAGTAGGGAAGCATGGTAACTAGGAGTGGAGTTCAGGGTCCCAAACAATGGGGTTCAACAGCAGCTCTATCCTCACTACTGGGTCTGAGGCTGATTCTTCCCCTTGGCTCCATCTACCTCACCATTTTCTCAGCTTGACTCCATGCATTCTCTGAGCTGCCAAACAGTCAAACTTTCCTTCGCTAAAAACCCTAACTGATGCAGTGAGCATGGGCAAATTGTTTAACCAATTTGGGGATGATAATCATCTGTACCTGATGGTTTGCTGTGTCCTTTAAGTGGCTAAAAATGTCTATCCAGTGTTTAGGGCAGTGCATGGCTGGTAATAACACACTTTACTTACAATTTCTTTGTTTTTCTTTTTAATATTCATTTATTTATTTTTGGCTGCACTGGGTCAGCCTCGCTGCACACGGGCTTTCTCTATTTGCCATGAGCGGGGGGTACTCTTCATTGCAGTGCATGGGCTTCTCAGTCAGTGTCTTCTCTTGCTGCAGAGCATTGGCTTTGTTGCCCCTGTAGCACGTGGGATTTTCCCAGACTGGGGATCGAACCTGTGTCCCCTGCATTGGCAGGCGGATTCTTAACCACTAGATAGCCAGGGAAGTCCCAATTTCTTTGTTTTGAGGTGAGAGAGAAAGGAATGGGAACCTTGAGCAGGTTCAGCTTCTACAGTCTCAGTGACAGTGGAGCTAAATTCCTCAGTGGGGTGGAGAGATGGGACTTGGAGAAAATGAATAGAAATGAATAGTCTTGAGAAGCCACCATGGGCGACAGAGTCTGAGAGGCAAAACCTGTGAGCAGGGCCAGGGCTGGACGGCCCAATAGGAAAACTGTACATCCTCAGGAATCCTGGCAAGGCATAGGCCAAAGATAAAGTCAAAAAATCTGAAAACCTGTTTTCGCTTCAGCCTAAGAACATGTTTTGTGTCATTCTTCAGAAGTACATTCTTTTTCCGCAGTTGACTGTTGCTTGATTTTGAAAGCTACTTGGGCAGCACCATGACTTAACCAGTGCTTAAGGTCACTGGTTCTAGGTGTTGGCAGGACTTGCTCAGTGGGCAGAGGAGCTGCTCAGGATGAGGGAATATTGGGGCAGTATCCAGCTATGTGATGGAGATGCCAAGGGTTGGGTTTGGCTCAGTATTAGGAGGTAAGTACCTTACTCTGTATCCTCGATGATATCAGTCAGTGAAAAAGATGGTTTGATTCAATGCTGCAGAACTCAGCATTGAATGAGACAACACTGCAAAATGTTGACAAACTTGTATTCTGAAATCAGATTCCTGGTTGCATCATCTTGGAAATTGTCATTAACTCTGTACCTGTTTCCTCAGCTCTACAGTGGGGTGGTAATAGTATTTTTTTCATAAGGTTGTTAATGAAGATCAAATGAGTGAATACTATAAAGCACTTAGAACACCACCTGACATTTAGTGACTGCAGTATTTGCTGTGATTACTGAAATAAATCAGAGGATTCCAACCCAGATTCCAGGCCCTTCCTCTTTGTAATATTTCATAAGCCACCTACGAATCCTTCTATACACAGATTGCCCAAGAAGCTCTGCAATGATTCAGAGAAATGGCCTTGACTGAGATAAGGAGAAATTGAAAAAGTTGGTTTAATTGCTATGGCACATTCATATTTGGGTGTCTGCGTTTATGTATTACATTTTTTTAATATTGTAAGTGGCTCAGGTGGTAAAGAATCTGCTTGCAGTGCAGGAGATGCAAGTTCAATCCCTGGGTCAGCAAGATCCCCTGGAGAAAGAAGTAGCAACCCACTCTAGTGTTCTTGCCTGAAGAATTCCATGGAAAAGGGGCCTGGTGGGCTACAGACCATGGGGTCGCGAAGAGTCAGACACGATTGAGTGACTAACAATTTCAACTTCAATGTGTATACATATAAAATCTAAAAATAGCTGTGCATGCTCAAATATATATTTTATGTTTATTTTGTGCATGTGTTGTTTGTATTTTGTATACATGAGTATTTGGATGTGCAAGAATGTTTGTAGTTGCCTGCAGTTTGTGTGTAGATGTGTAACTGGTATGTGGGCAAGTGTTTGTGTACTTCTGAGTATATATGTGCCACTGTGTTTCTTCTCAGATCTTCAGGTGCCATGGCCTAGAGCTCCCTCCGTGACAGTTGCATGGTGATTTTTCTGCTGAGCTGGGAAATCTGGGCCATGGCTAAGGGGCTGAGCGGGGTGTACAGGGAGCAGGGGCTGTCGAGGTGGCCAAGCTCAAGCTGCTGTGGGAGAAGGAGGCAGGAGACAGGGAAAGAGGCAGGCTTTGGTCAGAGTCAACTTAGACCCCGGTTATTGTATGGTATCACCTGGGACCCGCCAAGACCAGAACAAACTGTAGCCTTGGCCTTTGTAATGCCTCCCACATGGGTACATTCCGGCCTGGCCAGTGCTCTGAGACTGGCACCACCCACCCCTGAAATCTTTACAAGTTGCATTTTGAAGTTTTTGAAGGGACTGCCCACTTCCTACAGCCTGAATCCCACGGTAGAGAAGAGGAGGGAAGTACCAATTATCAAGTTCCCAGGGCAGGTATTTTTTACCTGATCTCATTTATTCCTCCCACCAACCTTATTAATAACATAACAAGAAGGTAAAAGAAATGAGAATCATAGAATCACCACCTTTTACAGACATTTCTCACTCTCATACATTCACATCATTTCCTCACTTCCCCAGCAAGGAAGGTTAAGTATCCAGGTGAACATCTGTAGCTCAGAGAAAGGTGATACCAATGCCAAGGCCACCTGAAAGTGTGTGTTTGGGAGGAGGGCTACTAAAGAGGGTGTGGATGCTAGAGAAACCCCTTACAGCAAGATAGCCCCAACTGTGTCTCGTTTCAAGCAATGTTCTATAAAAGAAATAAATACTAGTAAAAAAAACATTCTTTAAAATATTAATAGTCACATACCAGTTATGAGTGCCCCACTACATTCAAGACTTGGGAAATGCTGCATTTCCTTTTTTCAAAAATTTCACACCAAGATACCACTTGCAAAGTAAGTGAGATGTCCAGAGCCATTTATTACTGGAGTTTCCTGATCTTCTCCACTTGTTACTCGTGGTTCTGGGAAATGAGGAAGGACCTGATCCCTATTCCATGATGATAATGTTCATTTCTCTTTTCCTCATGCTAGGATACTGCTGATGAGCTCTGCCAGTTATCCATTGGGCAGCTGGAAAACTACCCACCACCATGGCTTTCTCCACTGACCTCAAGTCCAACCTGGAGGCCTTTACTGCTTCTCTCAGGACCATGAACCTAGTGGCTGGGTCCGCAGCCTCTGCCTGCCATGCTGGCAACCCCATTTGAGTACCTGTCACCTTGGAGTACTTTATCAAACACCCATGAAACCAAACCCCATCTCTACTCCCAAAGAGATTCAACACCCCCAAATGATGGGCTTCTCTTCCTCTCTTGACCCTAAAACAAAGTCTTCATCCCACTTCTGAGACAATCCAATCTAACTGTTCTCTTGCACCTAGGCCTCCCTAACAAAGATGAGGGCAGAGGGAGAGACACGTTTGGCTTCAGAGCACAAACTCACACACACACATACACACACACACTACTCAATTCTCCAGTGAAAAAGAAGGAACACAAAGTATCCTGGCTTTCCTTCCAATAACTGGGCAGAAAAAAAATTATATTTGTACTCTTTGCTGATGCTTCAAGAAAATGAATAAAGAAATTATCAGGTAATTGCTACATTAAAATCTTAATTTATCACTCTACCACAATGTTTGTTTAAAAAATACTATTACATTTATATTGCTAATCTCATTAATGTGCAATAATGCTTCTTTTAGGGCAAGGCATGCTGTCCTCAAGAACTCTAGATATTCAGAGATGTCACTTGACTCACAAAAGCATACCTTTCAAATCTGCTCAGCAATAATAGAAGGATTGACCAATGTATGACAGTAATGGACAGTGTCACCCATTCCTGTTAAGCATCTTGTCTTATTATCTCAACATGTATTTTTTGTATCATTCCATGCTTATTCAGGGCTTCCCTGGTAGCTCAGACGGTAAAGCATCTGCCTGCAGTGCAGGAGACCCGGGTTCCATCCCTGGGCTGGGAAGATCCCCTGGAGAAGGAAGTGGCAACCCATTCCAGTACTCTTGCCTGGAAAATTCCGTGGACTAAGGAGCCTGGTAGGCTACAGTCCATGGGGTTGCAAAGAGTTGGACACGACTGAGCAACTTCACTTTCATTTTCATGCTTATTCATATCAGACACTTACGCTATTCTAATGTGAAGCTATGCCTAAAAGAAGGAATTTTCTTGCAAGGCCATTTCTAATGTCTATTTTAAGGCAAATATATAAGTCATGAAGTCAGACAATTGCTAAAATAATATTGCTTGAATCTCCAGTTTATGTCGATTCTGTTCTGGGACAGAAAATGAATCAGCTGTGGTCTCTGTCTTCCTGGAGATTACAGTCTATCATAAAGACAAACATTGAACAAACATAAGTACAGGTGTGGTGGGTGCTGAAAAAGGGAAATGCAGGATACCATCGACAAGGTCAGGATTAGGGTGAGGGGAAGGAGGTGCCTAGTGTGCAACATGTAAGGAGACACTTGCACAACCTTGATAGTGAGTGCCTCTTCCTAGGTTGTACTCTGGGCACCTTTCTCTTCTCTCCCTTGTCCTGGCCTTGGCAATCAGAAGGTCAAAGTGGAAGAGAAAACACTCCAGGTAAGAGGAAAGAGTTGAGGATAATAGTCCCTAGTAGTGATCACTTGGTGCTGCATTTTTGGACACTCAGCCTCTGAATCCCTTTTCATCTGGAAATAATTCTCCATTCTTTTGATCTTGATGGAAAGGAGGGCTGACCTTCTACTACATAAAGTTGTTGTTCAGTTGCCCAGTTGTGTCCGACTCTTGGTGGCCCCATGGACTATAGCACGCCAAGCCTCTCTGTCCCTCACCATCTCCCAAAGTTTGCCCAAGTTCATGTCCATTGCATTGGTGATGCCATCCAGCCATCTCATCCTCTGATACCCTCTTCTCCTTCTGCCTTCAATCTTTCCCAGCATCAGGGACTTTTCCAATGAGTTGGCTGTTCACATTAGATGACCAAAATTCAGCCTCAGCATCAGTCCTTCCAATGAGTATTCAGGGTTTATTTCCTAAAGATTGACAGATTTGATCTCCTTGCTGTCCAAGGGACTCTCAGGAGTCTTCTCCAGCACCATACTTCAAAAACATCAATTCTCTGGCATTCTGTTTTCTTTACAGTACAGCTCTCCAACCATATGTGACCAATGGGAAGACCATGCTGCTGCTGCTGCTAAGTTGCTTCAGTCGTGTCTGACTCTGTGCGACTCCATCAATGGCAGCCCACTAGGCTCCCCCGTCCCTGGGGTTCTCCAGGCAAGAATACTGGACTGGGTTGCCATCGCCTTGACTATATGGACATTTATCGGCAGAGTAATATCTCTGCTTTTCAACACACAGTCTAGATTTGTCATAGCTTTCCTGCCAAGAAGCAAATGTCTTCTGATTTCATGGCTGCAGTCACCATCCACAGTGATTTTTGAGCCCAAGAAGAGGAAATCTGTTACTACTTCCACCTTTTCCCCTTCTATTTGCCATGAAGTAATAAGGCCGGATGCCATGATATTCCGAGAAGGCAATGGCAACCCACTTCAGTACTCTTGCCTGGAAAAATCCCATGGACAGACAAGTCTGGTAGGCTGCAGTCCATGGGGTCACGAAGAGTCAGACACGACTGAGCAACTTCCCTTTCACTTTTACTTTCATGCATTGGAGAAGGAAATGGCAACCCACGCCAGTGTTCTTGCCTGGAGAATCCCAGGGACGGGGGAGCCTGGTGGGCTGCCGTCTGTGGGGTCGCACAGAGTCGGACATGACTCAAGTGACTTAGCAGCAGCAGCCATGATATCAGTTTTTTTAATATTTAGTTTTAAGCCAGCTCTTTCACTCTCCTCCTTCACCGTCATCAAAAGGCTTTTTAGTTCTTCCTCATTTTCTGCCATTAGAGTGGTGTCATATGCATATCTGAGGTTGTTGATGTTTCTCCCACCTAACTTCATTCCAGCTTGTAACTCATCCAGCCTGGCATTTCTCATGATGTAGTTAGCAGGCAGACACAACCCAGGCTCAGCCAACTGGATGCTCCAGTGGAAAAAAAATCATAATCATAAGGAACTAAATCCAAACCACAGAGGAAGTGGAGAAAATACTCATGGATGCGCAGCAGGCAAAGCCACTGGGGGAGAAGTTCAGGCAGATTTGATGTTGGTGTCCAGTCTCAGGACAACAATGCTGGTGGTGGGACCCTGGTACATTTTTTCTGTTCCCCACACCCGCTTTGTCCTTCCAAATACAATTGTCTACATTTCCAGTCAGTTCTGTGAGTTCCATGTTTTCCTTCCTGCTATCCTTCCTTCCTTTCTGCTTAAGTTGGTTTCTGATGAACTCTAATCATTATATCCAATAATAAATTTAAGATGTTTTATCATCAAACATGTTGAGAAAACATTGCTCTATTATTCAACCAGGAACCCTTGTGAGGTTGGATGCCAGAATATGACCTGGCAGGGAGGTAAAAGATCAGCAGCAAAACTCAGGAGAGAAGGTCTGGAGAAAAGAGGAGAGAGGATGCTAATGAGAGACTGACATGAGGAGGCAGCCCTGACAATAGTGAGGGAGAGTGGAATTTGTACAAAGATATTGTGGAGGAAGAATCAGGAAGCTGTGAGGGCTGACTTGACGTGAGAAGTGAAGAGGGCAGCATCAAAAGGCTTACATCTCAGACGATGGTAGAGCATGAGAACTTGGGAGGGGATACCTGTTCAAGTGAAAAGGTGACCTTCTTGAGCTTTAAATATTCATAGAGTTAGCAAATATTTATTACATTCCGGATGGAGCGAAGAGTGAAACTGACAAGAAATCCAAATTCTCCTGATAGATAAGAAACAGGTAAATGCACAAAATAATTACTGATTTTTGAGAAGTGCTAAGAAAGACATGGCAGTGACATAAAGAACAACTTTGTTAGCTATGATAATCAAGGATGATGTTTAAACTTAAGACCTGAACACCCAGGTCAGGTGGGAGTGATGATGTCTGTGATGAATGATAAAGGAAGGCCAATACCTGGCTAAGGCTGAGGTCATGACGGGGGCAAGTATATTCCTGGCTCAAGTTTAGCTAGGGCTGGAGGGTGGGAGCAGGGATTAATGGCAAATGACTATAAAGGAAATTTGGGAGATGATGAAAACATTCTGAAACCAAAAATCATTGAACCATACCACTTAGCATGGGTAAACTTTATATGAAATTTATGTAGTGGTAAAAGCTTCTTTTTAAAGCTATATGCAAAAAGGAAAACTTGCTAGGGTAGAAGAAAAAGTCTAGATCTACAACTATAATGAGCTTGCCATATCCCTGGCAAAAATTAATTTACTCTATCTTCAACTTGTCTTAGTAACAGTTTTATTTGAAACTAGCACAATATTGTAAATCAACTACCCTTCAATATAAAATTTAAAAACTAAATTTTAAAAAACTGTATAAGAAATATGATTTTATCCATGCCAGAAAAGAAAGTCAGACAGATTACTTGCAAAGAAAGAACAGTCACTCTGAATTCAAGCTTCCCAGGTGCAAAAGTAAATGTCATAATAATAAAAGGAAGACATTTTAATAAAATTATAGTAGGTTAAATTAAGTTCTCAAAATTATGTGTCAAGCTAAGATGTAGCTCTTGTCAAGGCAATAGAAATATAATCAAGTGTGCTCATTTGATATACAAATGAGGTTGTTTATAGTTACAGTTGATTTCACTGAATAGCAAACAATATACACTTCAGATGTAGTTTGATTTATAAATTATATTTCCCCCAGTACATCATAGAAACACATCTATTGCAAATCCAAAGCCCTGAGTTCAGTTGCCTTTGGGGACAGGCAAGTAACACAAATGAAGGAAGAAGGCCAGATGTACTACCATGGTATATCAGAGTCATCATTTGGGGATTTTTAGTACCACTCTTGATATTTAGATTCTGCATCAGGGAAACTTTAGGTGAAGATTGTGGCAAACTGAGAAGGATTCCTGAAGATCGACACTTTTCAAGAATGAGAAACTGTGTTGCTGATTTTTTAAAAAGAAATCCAATTATTAAAACCCAGAGGGATGGTACAGGGAGGGAGGAGGGACAAGGGTTCAGGATGGGGAACACGTGTATACCTGTGGCGGATTCATGCTGATGTATGGCAAAACCAATGCAATATTGTAAAGTAATTAACCTCCAATTAAAATAAATAAATTTATACTTTAAAAAAATTTTTTTTCAGTTTACTCATATGAAAATAGAGTTTGTCCAGAAGAAAAGATGTAAGGCCTGGAAGATGAGACCAAAACACAACTACACAGATATCAGAGGAAGAGCTTTCTTAGGCAGAAGGAATGGCACGCAGCAAGGCCCTAAGGCAGAAAAGAGACTGTTGACATGAGTGAACAGAAAGGAGGCCAGAGTGACCTGACTATAAGGACGAAGGAAGAATGCCAGAGAGGTAAGCAAAGTCAGGTTGGGCAGGACCTCACCAGTTATAGCAAGGAGCTTAGATTTTACTCTTAGGGAAACAGGAAGCCATCAGATCAGATCAGATCAGATCAGTCGCTCAGTCGTGTCCGACTCTTTGTGACCCCATGAATCGCAGCACACCAGGCCTCCCTGTCCATCACCAGCTCTTGGAGGTCACCCAGACTCACAACCATCGAGTCAGTGATGCCATCCAGCCATCTCAACCTCTGTCGTCCCCTTCTCCTCCTGCCCCCAATCCCTCCCAGCATCAGAGTTCTTCTCCAATGAGTCAACTCTTTGCATGAGGTGGCCAAAATACTGGAGTTTCAGCTATAGCATCATTCCTTCCAAAGAAATCCCAGGGCTGATCTCCTTCAGAATGGACTGGTTGGATCTCCAGGGCTGATCTCCTTCAGAATGGACTGGTTGGATCTCCTTGCAGTCCAAGGGACTCTCAAGAGTCTTCTCCAACACCACAGTTCAAAAGCATCAATTCTTCGGCGCTCAGCCTTCTTCACAGTCCAGCTCTCACATCCATACATGACCACAGGAAAAACCATAGCCTTGACTACGCGAACCTTTGTTGGCAAAGTGATGTCTCTGCTTTTGAATATGCTATCTAGGTTGGTCATAACTTTCCTTCCAAGGAGTAAGCGTCTTTTAATTTCATGGCTGCAGTCACCATCTGCAGTGATTTTGGAGCCCCGAAAAATAAAGTCTGACACTGTTTCCACTGTTTCCCCATCTATTTCCCATGAAGTGATGGGACCAGATGCCATGATCTTCGTTTTGGGGTAAAACAGAACAGAGTTGTTGTTTAGTCACCAAGTCATGTCTGACTATTTTGTGACCCCATGGACTGTAGCCCACCAGGCTCCTCTGCCCATTGGATTTCCCAGGTAAGAATACTGGAGTGGATTGTCATTTCCTCCTGCAGGGGATCTTCCCAACCCAGGGATAGAACTAGTGTCTCCTGCATTGGCAGGTGGATTCTTTACCACTGAGCCACCAGGGAAGCCCAAACAGAACAGTTACAGGATATAATTTATCTTTTGGTTGTGTAGAAAATTAATTAGGGGATTAAACAAGAAATCAGTTAGGATACTATTGTGGAAATTCAGATTAATAGTGGCTTCGTTGTAGCACTATTTACAATAGCCAAGACATGGAAGCAACCTAAATGTCCATTCTCAAAGGAATGGATAAAGAAGATGTGGTACATATATACGATGGAATATTACTCAGCCATTTAAAAAGAATGAAACAATGTCATAAGCAGCAACATGGATGGGCCTAGAGGTTGTCATATTGAGTGAAGTAAATCAGAGGAAGAGAAATATCGTATGATATCCCTATATGCAGAATCTAAAAAGAAATAATACAAATGAACTTATTTACAAAACAGAAACACACTCACAGACTTGAGAACAAACTATGATTACCAGAGGTGAGGAGTGGAGGGTGGGATAGTTAAAGAGTTTGAAATTAACACATATGCACTGCTAGACTGCAGTCCATGGGGTCGCTAAGAGTCAGACACGACTGAGCGACTTCCCTTTCACTTTTCACTTTCATGCATTGGAGAAGGAAATGGCAACCCACTCCAGTGTTCTTGCCTGGAGAATCCCAGGGACGGGGGAGCCTGGTGGGCTGCCACCTATGGGGTCGCACAGAGTCGGACATGACTGAAGCTATTTAGCAGCAGCAGCAGCAGCACTGCTATATTTTAAATGGATAACCAACATGAACCTACTGTATAGCACAGGGAATTCTGCTCAATATCATGTAACAACCTAAATGGGAAAAGAATACAATACGTATATCTAAATCACTTTGCAGTTCCCCTGAAACTATCACAACATTGTTAATCAACTATACTCCAATATAAAATAAAAAGTTTTTTTTAAAAAAAAACTAGGCAAAGAAGCTAATAATAGCTTGAACTAGATGGAAAGACATGGATGGTCTTGAGACACATTCTTAGGGTAGAGTCATAGGATTTGCTGATAAATTGATTGCTGTGAAGCAAAGTAAGGAACCAAGGATGCCTTCTAGTTTGGAGCACCTGGGTACATATTGTTACTATTTACTGAAAAGGGAGATAATAGGGTAATAACAAGGCTTGGTGAAGCGAGGTCCTCACCAAAAGGATACATTAGGCAGCCAAATGAAGATGTTGCTTAAGAAGGCAGATATATCAACTAGAGGTTTGAGAAAGAATGGGGTCAGAGATGTGAATTTGGAAGTGATCAGCACATGGAAGATGTTCAAAGCACCCAGTAGGGGGGAAAAAAAAAAAAAAACAGAAAGAAGCCCTGTGATTAGGCAGGAGTGAAGGAGGAGACTGCATAGAAGACCGAAAGGAAGTTGCTTGGCCAGTTAAAGGCAACCTAAGCATCTGGTAACTTAGACATCAAGAGAAGAAAGCATTTCAATGAGCAGGTGGTGGCCCCAGTGTCAAATATTGCCTAGAAGTCAATGAAAGGAAGATAGGGATGCCTCTGTTGAGTTTGACAACATCAGAGATAGGGAGCTCTACAAGAAAAGTTTCGATGGCAAGGTTAAAGCCAAATTGAATTCAGTTGAAAAGTGAATGGGAAATGAGGAACTAGGGAAGTGAAGGCAGACAGCATTTTGAGACATTTTTCTTTAAAGAATTACAAAGAAATGGGGCATAGTCCTGAATGGGACTAAGGGATGTTTTGTTTTAAGATGGGAGATATGAGAACATCTTTGTATAGTGATATAGATGGTCCAGAAGAGAAGATGCGGATGAAGAGAAGAATTGAAAATGAAATCCTTGAGTAGGAAAGGAAAAGAGGAATATGGACAAGTGGAGGGGTTGGTTTCTCAGGAGCAGGCAAAATTGTTCTATCCAAAAGGAAGACAGGAGTTATAGAATTGAATGAAAGAATAGGTAGATCTAGTCAAGAAAAGTGGAGAAGGAAATGGCAACCCACTCCAGTATTCTTGCCTAAAGACTCCCATGGACAGAGGAGCCTGGTGGGCTGCTGTCCATAGCTTTGCACAGAGTCGGACACGACTGAAACGACTTAGCATGCATGCATGCATTGGAGAAAGAAATGGCAACCCACTCCAGTATTCTTGCCTGGAGAATCCCAGGGACAGAGGAGCCTGGTGGGCTGCCGTCCATGGGGTCGCACAGGATCGGACACGACTGAAGCGACTTAGCAGCAGCAGAAGCAGTCAAGAAAAGATGAAAGAGTTGTTGAGGAAGCAATAGAAAATTGAGGAGAGAAAACGATCATGGAATAGTGATTTCAGAGAGTGAGAAGCCAAGCTTCCTAGAAGAAAAGAATACATTAGGTGTAGGAGAGTTGAACGCTATTTGAGGTTTGAGGCCCTGAATTTCCTATGAAATCACTGAGTCCAGATAGATAATTTTCTCCAAAAATAACCCGTTGATAAAACATACATATGGAGAAGCCAAATGAGTGGTTGCATTCTGCTAGACTGGAACTATTTCAAGCAGCGTAGAACATGGGTATTGAGACTGTCTGCAAAAGAACTGCTACAGGGCTAGATTATTATCTCCAACATGAGCACAGAGGGAAGTGAAATCAGGAGGTTCAGATAATCAGTGAAAACATAGTGAGGTTAAGGGCTTCATTTCTATTTTAAGACTGATTCATTCTGGCAAGTAGGAGTTGGGACAAACTGGAGAAGGTGGATCTTAATTTTTGACAGGCAGGGTATTTCTACGCAGAGTCGAAGAGGAGAAAATTAAGGAGTTAGATCAATCTAGATTGGAATCAAATGTGTGTTAGACTCTGTACTGGGCACTTTCCTGTTATTTTATTTAATCCTCATAACAACCTCATGCTTTGGGTAAGATAAATGCTTGTTTTATAGATGAGAAAATAAAGCAGAGAGGATCAAATGGTTTGCCCAGAAGCATCTGATAAGGATTTAAAGCCAGACCTTCTGATCCTGAATCGAATGCTCATCCTTTGACAGCAACAGTAATACTTAGGGTTAGAGATAATCATCAGATAGGCAGGCTGGAGATGACTGAATCAAGCCATAAGGCTGAGGCCAGATTCAGTGTTCCCACATAAAGGGACTGAATAGTAGACAGGTAACTCTGAATAGAACTTTTCAACTCAGGATAAAGAATCAGTTCTTTCTGATTAGCCAGATAAGTAGCAATGGGTTAGGACTTCTTGGACCATGACCCAAATCATGGAGCTGGAGACAGGAAAATCCCTGTTGTCTCAGTTCCAACTCAGTCCTGGAAAAGGGCTGGCCAGAAGTTCAGTAGCAAGCAGTGCCAAACAGGGAGAAAGGGAAGGAAAGAGATGGAGCAGGAATCCAACTCTCTCCAGGGTGAATGACACAATCCTGGATTCCCAAACAGGACAGAACTGCAAGTATTATCAAGGGAGAGTTGCAGCCCTTGGCATGAAAATACAGAAAGGGAACTGGCAGGCTAAGAATGGGTTCTTATGTTCTTCGAAGATCCTAGCTTGCCTCCTTTACTTCACCTAAAATACCTGAGGCTGAGCCCCCAGCCAGTCTCTACTTTGTGTCTCTAGACTTGAAAGCTACACTGTCCAATACAATAACCACTAGCCATAGTTGGCTATATACATTGAAGTATAGATTAAATTAAAAATTCAGTTCTTCAGTCACACTAGCCACATTTCAACTGCTTAATAGCCATACGTGGCTAGTAGTTACCACATTGGACAACACAAATAAGAAACCATTCTTTTGATGCAGAAAGTTCTGTTGGCAGTGCTGGTCTAGAAAACAAGAATTAGAAAGTAGAATGAACATTCCTTATTTACATCATGTGGGACCAGCCATGGGCCAGCAGGCCAAGAAACTTGCAGAAGACTGAAATTATTACCAACACGTCCATCCTGTTCTCCACAATACCCATATGCACCATACTCCATTCCTTACTTATTTCTAAATATAATATATATAAATTATATACAATATAATATATTTAATATTTCTAAATATAACTGAATAGAACCGTCAGACACAAAAGTACAGGCAAGAATGATTTACCAGAACCATAGGGTCCAACGATGTTAGACTCAATTTGGATAAGGTGTGTCAGACCACGGAAATTTATCTCAATCCTCCAGCTATGTTTGAAGATTCAGTTTCTGGCAGGCAGGTGCTTGGGAGATATACAGCACATAACCTCATTCTTGCACATTATATAAAACACTTCATTCTGTTCACACGTTTCTCTGCATCTTCCCAACTTATTCCAACACTTCATGGCTGAAATGAAAAGAAAAAGGAGAGGGATGGATCAGTCTAGAAATAAGCAGCAGGTTGGGGAAGGGGGAGGCCAAAGACCAACAGAAAAGACAGTTATAGGGAAATAAGGTGACATGTGAAGAAAAAGCCCTCCTAAGGCATCCTCCAGGTTTAAGGAGATTATAGTCACTGTCTTTTCTTTTTTCTCACTTGTGTCCCCAGTCACAATTCTAAAATTCTCCCCACTCAGTGACCTGGGACCTACTTGGCCGCTTCCCCACCCCAACCAGCTCCCTTTGGGGAGGCAAGAGGGTCCCTCTCTCCAGGGTTTCATCTCTCCCATATAATAAGGTACCCAGGTAGGGTTTCATATCCCCCTCCCCCCCATTATAAGGTACACAGGTGCCCAGGACATGACTGAAGTGACTGAGCAGGCAGGCACACAGGTGCCCATGTGTCAATTAACCATCTTTTCCCTTTACTTCCGGGTACCCTCTCTGACCATATCAACAAAAAGGGACGGGAATCTGAAATACATCCAGCAGAACATCTGCAAGTCTTCTTTGTTGTTGTTCATTCTCTCAGTTGTGTCTGACCCTTTGCGACCCCATGGACTGTAGCGCACCATCTATAAAACTCTTTTCCACAAGATTCCAGAGCTTTTCACTGGTCTTGACAGGTCAAGATAATTAGAAACAGCTCTCTGGTACAACCTAAAGTAGCCCAGGTAAATTGAGGTTGCCTGAGAGAGTTGAATCAGAATCCTCAAACAATCAGAAATCAAGGAACCGTTTTCATAGAGGCAACAATAGATCAAAATCCAAATTATCCCAAGGAATGTTTTTGGGAAAACTCCCATTTCCTCCATACTCCATGTTCAAGTCTCTCCCCTCCAAGTAGCCACCCTGTCTTCGCCATCATCATGTTCAACTTCTCCAGAGCCAACCATAGAGATAAGGTCAGAGTGGTCAACTAACGCCCCTGAAAAATCAGCACCAGGGAACTCAAACTTCCCCTTTGAGTTTGAGATATAGTCTAGATATGATTAGAGAGATATCCAAAGGCCATTCTCCCAGCCCAAGCTATTAGAGCTGCCAGAATTCCCTAAATATGCATCAGGTTCCCTGACCCACTTTCTCTTGGGAAAGATCCTGGTTACCTGGGGTGACCTGGGCCAGGAGCAGGGTAACGGTCAAAAGCAGAAGGAACTTCATGAATTATGGATAGAGAGAGGAGGCTTCTAGGCTGGCAAGACAGTCAGAGGACTCCATGCTGAGCAGTCCAGACTGGTATTTATTGCCCCAGTGAGCATGGTAGAGCCATGATCAGTGAACCAGAAAGGGAACAGTCATTTAAGATTAGACAGACAGATAAGTAATCAATCACAGTAGTAGAATGGCTGTTGGACACACCACCTTCCTGTGCTCTTCCAGCCATACATATATATATTTGTCCCACCACTTCCACCCCCAGAGTTTGGCAATCACCATTCCATTCTCTGTTTCTATGAGTTGGACTTTTTAAAAAAATGTGTTAGATTCTACAAAGAAGTTATATCATGCAGCATTTGTCTTTCTGTGTCTTGTTCCCCAAATCTTTTGTTGAGGTAACTTTTTAATTATATTATATATGTTTTACAAGTATTTTAACTTCTGTATACACTACAAGATGTTTACAAGTACTACTGGAAAAACCATAGCTTTGACTATATGGACATTTGTCAGCAAAGTGATGCTCTGCTTTTTAGTACACTGTTTAGGTTTGTCATAGCTTTCTTTCCAAGGAGCAAGTGTGTTTTAATTTTGTGGCTGCAATCACTGTCCACAGTGATTTTGTAGCCCAGGAAAATAAAATCTGTTTCTGCAGCTTCCACTTTTTCTCTTTCTATTTGCCATGAAATAATGGGAAGGATGCCATGATCTTAGGTTTTTTAATGTTGAGTTTTAAGCCAGCTTTTTCACTCTCTTCTTTCACCCTCATCAAGAGGCTCTTTAGTTCCTGTTCACTTTCTGCCATTAGAGTGGTATCATCTGCACATCTGAGGTTGTTGATGTTTTCTCCTGGCAATCTTGATTCAAGTTTGTGATTTCACATGGTTATGAGGGTAAAAATCAATAAATCAGTAAAATAAATAGGAAAAGGCTTTGTATAAGGCCAATGATGACAAATTCGTCATAGTAACTGATCCAACCCTTGACAGCAGAGGAATGGAAAAGGAAAAGGTGTGCTATTGACAAGGGGCTTACTTCTAAGGATTAGTAGTGAGGAAATTAGCCCTGGAACTCATTTCCTCTCCTTCTAGAAAGGACTGTAGAAAAGAAACCTGAGGTGCCATTTGAGTTTCAAGAGCAAAGGGCATGACTTCCTCCATTCTTAAGAAAGGAAATGTTTCCAGTTAGAAGAGTAGGACACTCGGCTAAGAGTCTTGAAGGACTGGAGACTGAGAAGTGGGGACACGCACAGGGGCACCACTCTTACAGAAATTTAAAGGGCTTCCTTTGTACATCCCAAGAACCCTTAGTGACACAGAGCTTCTCTTAGTATTGCACTCTTGTTTTGAGATCTACTTCTCCTTCAGTGAAGAACTCCATCATAGCCCTGCATGCTTATTCTTCTGATTGTTGATTAGCAGAATAAGGTAGCCTAGTGAAAGGATGACCTGAATCCATTATGTACATTATCTAACAGGTTTTCATCATTAGAGGAGACTCTCATAACAAATCCTTTCCCATCTGGCACAAGGTACTATAAAACAAAATGCCCTGGTAACTTCACAAGCTGAAAAGGGATCCCCCTACACCTGAGCTATATTCATTTCCATCTCTGGGGTATCCAGCATTCTTCAGCTTAGACATCTCCACTTCCTCATTTCTACTGATATCCAATTATTTTGCCATGACTTTCATTCAAAGCTCTACAAGAAAAATAATCTGACTGGCTAAAAAGAATCTGATTCACTAGCTAATAGACATAAACTATTGTAAAAAGACAGAAAACAATAGAACCACCTCTCTTACGGATATCTACAAATGTGAGATTTTCTCTATTGTCAAAAGTCATAGGCACCTGATGAGTGGGGTGAATGCCTGTCAGTAAGAAAAGGAACAAAGAAAACTGTGGAAGCAGAGCAAAAAAGAGAGAGAGAAATGAATCAAGATTAGAGGTAATCTTTGTGAGAATATGTGCTTTCCAGACAAAATTACAGATTTAGAAAGAAGGAATCCAGAGAATTCCCTGGTGGTCCAGTGGTTAGGACTCTACCAACTCACTGTCGAGGGCCTGAGTTCAATCCCTGGTTTAGTAATTAAAATCTCACAGGCTATATGACAAAGCCAAAAAAAAAAAAAAGGAGTCTATATATCTATTAATGGTCCCTTGAGAATATTATCTGAGAGTGTGAAAAAGTAAAAGTCATTCAGCAGGAAGGGGTTCACACTGATGAGTGGACTTTTCTGTGAAATGTTCAGGAGCTTAAAGTCCCCATACTGAAGGTGTGGTCAGAAACCCAGCCCAGAGGCCAACTACATGTGCTTGACCTCTTTAAATAGGCTCCTGCAGTGCTGTGGTCCTTTACTCAACACCAGTTACCTCTTTCCAAGACTGAAGTGGGTACCATTGCCATCTCTGGCCTAGTGCAAGATACGGTGGTGTCTGAGATTCAGAAAACTCTGCATCTCTTCTCCGCCTGACCATTGACTTTTACTGTAAAAGTGAAGTCGCTCAGTCATGTCTGACTCTTTGTGACTCCATGGACTATACAGTCCATGGAATTCTTCAGGCCAGAATACTGGACTGGGTATTAAAAGCCATTCCCTTTTCTAGGGGCTTCCCAACCCAGGGATCGAACCCAGTGGTCCAGTGTAAACTAAAGCCTCTCTCATTGGAGAGTGCCTAGCCTAGGAAATTTACTTTCTCATGTTTCCAGGGGATTTATCACATCTTTCCTGGGACCCTTCCACAACTTTCTCAGATTTCAGCCACCAGCCCCTGGTTTTTTTTCCCTGTTTCTATCATTGCATCAAAGGAAAGGAAAATTCTACATTTCATTTCTTTATAGTTTTTAGGGGTGGGAGATATTGGAGGAAATTGGGGAAAAAAGATGAAACTACCTAGTTCAAATAAGGCTTGGAAATTTGCTGTCTTTTATTACATTCCTACTCTGACTCCTCCTGGTGCTAAATGCAATTAGCAATGGCAATAGATACACTGGGTTGTTTTTTTTTTTTTTTAAATTACTTGAAATGATATTTGACAATCTAACACCAGTGTCTGTGTGGGGTAATGAAAATAATATGAGCTTTGGAGACAGACGAATCTAGGTTCAAATTTTTACTTTGCCACTTATTAGCCATGCGACTTTGAATAAGCCAATTAATGTATCTGAACCTCATCACTGACCTCAGGAGCTTTGCTGTGAAGATTAAATGAGGAAATGCCAATAAAGCCCATAGAACAGTATCTGGCATACAAGAAGCCCCCAATGTTACTTTCTATGAATTTTCAACTTTCTTGATTTCTTGGAGCATTTGACTTGACTTCTTTCCTCCCTGAAGCACCCTTGGTTCTCCTTCCTTGTCAACATAGTCAATATTCAGGGAAAGGGACAAGAATTTTCAGTGATTCAGAGACCACTATGTTCACCATCTGACTCGATGGCGTGAGTCTGAGTGAACTCCGGGAGTTGGTGAGGGACAGGGAGGCCTGGCGTACTGCGATTCATGGGGTCACAAGGAGTTGGACACGACTGAGTGACTGAACTGAACTGATGTTCACCATGCTTTTTAGAATCAAGGCTGGAACTGTTGAAACTTTGGGTGTCAAATCTAAGACCCAGAGCACTTACTCCGAATCCAACCTCAAGGACACATCTCTCCTCTATGTCTGGAGTGTATACAATGTAACTCTGACTGAGCTGTAGTGAAAGATGATAAGGAAGGTTCCCAGCATTTTATCAGAGAGTGTTTCCAAGCTTATCCCTGTTCCTAGCTCTCCTTGTTCCTCCCAGGATGTCTCCCCTGGTTTCTTATTTTTATTGTTGCTTAAACTTTTCTAAAAGTTGTTCTTTCCCTAAATACTTCATTTCATTGTCATCTTTCCCAGGAACCAACTACTGATCTCTCTGTATCAGGTCATGTTTTTATACCTCCTAGAATGTCCTTCTTTAACATCACCCTGTCCAAAACTACCCAGGCTATTTAGAGCTTCTTGTAGACTGCAGGCTAAAATGCTGGGGAGTGATGGAAGGAGAGCTGTCTAAGAGGGTTCCTGCCCTTAAAAAGCTTACACCTTCTTTAGGAAAAGGAAAGTAGGCAATTTTCAATGACCTCCATATCCTTTCAAAAACATTCAAGAATAATTTGCCAAATAAATTGAATCTCACTTAAGTATATACAATATATAGGGTCCTCTGTTGAACACCAGAAATACAGAACAGTATAGAATACTGTTCTCTATTATCCAATCTATTAAGATAAACTAGGTTATGATGCAGTAATCAAAAAATAAATCTTATAAGAACAAAGGTTTAATTTTCACTCATGCTGCATATCCATTGCAGGTTTGCTAGAGTCACTTCTCCATATATTCTCACTCTGGACCCCTGACTAAATAGCCACTCAGTTGTTGCTGATCACCATGGCAGAGGGAAAGAGAGTTCCGGAGGGCCTTGAATAGGCCATTGTACACCCAGACCTTGGAAGTGATGTTCATTAGCTCACTGCCTATGACAGTGACATGGCCCCATACAACCACAAGAGGGCCAAGAAGTGAGTCCTACCATGAAAGTAGAATGCCAAAAGCCAGAAATGTTTGATGAAAAGCTTTAATGACCTTCAAATATATCCTCGCTGTAGTCAGGCAGAACTGCTACATGACTAAAAACAATACAAAGTAACCTGTGCTGAGTCAAATCAAAAAAACATAATTATAGTAGGATAGAACATGGAGACAATCAACAAAGGGCAGGATTTTAGGGAAGTCTTCATGAAACTCCTTTAAGTCTTGAAGGAAGATAGATTTCAGAGAAATGGTGAAGAAGAAGAGAGGCATGAGAGTATACTCCAGATACGGGAGTTATATGAACAGGAATGGCAGCTTGTAAGCTGTTTGGAGGAATTCAGGCACCAAATAAATCAGAGAATTGCATAGTGATAAGATTTTAAAAGACGCTTACTCCTTGGAAGGAAAGTTATGACCAACCTAGATAGCATATTCAAAAGCAGAGACATTACTTTACCAACAAAGGTTCGCCTAATCAAGGCTATGGTATTTCCTGTGGTCATGTATGGATGTGAGAGCTGGACTGTGAAGAAGGCTAAGCGCCAAAGAATTGATGCTTTTGAACTGTGGTGTTGGAGAAGACTCTTGAGAGTCCCTTGACTGCAAGGAGATCCAACCAGTCCATTCTGAAGGAGATCAGCCCTGGGATTTCTTTGGAAGGAATGATGCTAAAGCTGAAACTCCAGTATTTTGGCCACCTGATGCGAAGAGTTGACTCATTGGAGAAGACTCTGATGCTGGGAGGGATTGGGGGCAGGAGGAGAAGGGGACGACAGAGGATGAGATGGCTGGATGGCATCACTGACTTGATGGATGTGAGTCTGAGTGACCTCCGGGAGTTGGTGATGGACAGGGAGGCCTGGCGTGCTGCAGTTCACGGGGTCGCAAAGAGTTGGACACGACTGAGCGACTGATCTGATCTGATCTGAAGATTTTAAAATCCTTGAGTGTAAATCTAAGATACTTAGACTGGGTTCTCAAGGCAAAATCAGGGAATTGACATGCTAAGAAGGTAGGGCTCTGGTCCCTTCCTTCTCAATTCTTGCTTTAAGCTGAGCAGATTCATTCCAATCTGTTTGATACCTTGAGTTCCAAGTTTTTGTTTTTGAAAAGTTTTCTGCTAGTTGCTAAGAGAGTAAATCTTAAAAGTCATCATCAAAATGCACAAGGAAATATCTCTGATGAATATAGATGCAAAAATCTCAACAAAATATTGGCAAACTGAATTCAACCATATATAAAAAGAATCATGCACCATGATAAAGTGGAATTTATTCCAGGGATGCAGGGATGGTTTGAAAGCCAAAAATCAATCAGTGTAACATACCACGTTAACAAAACAAAGAATAAAATCTCATGATCATCTCAATAGATGCAGAAAAATCATTTAACACAAATCAACACCCATTCATGATAAAAACTCTGATCAAATTTGGTATAGATGGGGACTTCCCTGGTGGTCCATTGGTTAAGAATCCACCTGCCAATGCAGGGGACATGGGTTCGGAACTAGGATCCCACATGCCACAGAGCAACTAAGCCTAAGGGCTACAACTACTGAGCGCTCCAGCTACAGCTACTGAAGCCTTCACAACTTAGAGCCTGTGCTCTGCAACAAGAGAAGCCACTGCAATGAGAAGCCCATACACTACAATTGGGTGTTTTAAGTGTATTTTCTTTTTTGTAAGCCCACAAATCCATTTCTAAACAATTTGCCAGGATGACTTTATCAATTCATATTTCTATCAACCCTGCAAGGAGAGTTGTTATACCTTCTCACCAACACTTGACATTATCTCTGATTATACATTTTTAATAAACTGTTTTTCTTTAAATCAGCCAAAATTTATTTATTTGTTGGTTGGTTGGTTGAAACTCAGAACCATGTTTGATGCCAAAGACAAGGCATAAAGATACATGGTCAAGGAAACGTGAGCAGGAAGTATGACAGGAAAGGGAACACCAAAAATAAAAGTTAGTGTAAATAAAGTCTCAGAAAATGTGGGTACAGAGTCTGAGGGTGACAATATGGGAGCAAAGACACAAGAGAAATGATTAGAGAATACATGAAAATGTAAAGGGAAAGTAAAAAAAAAGGAACATTTTCATATAGAAGATTACAAAATGATAAAATTTTAAAACACTCAGGGGGAGGAGCTAAGATGGAGGACGAGTAAGACGGGGAGAATACTTTCTCCTCCACAAATCCATTAAAAGAACATTTGAATGCTAAATAAATTCTATAAAACAACTTCTGAATGCCGGCAGAGGACATCAGGCACTTAGAAAGACAACTCATTGTCTTCAAAAGGAGAAAACGAGCCCTGTGGTAACTCCTTTTTCAGAGAAGTGGCGCGGACACCAGCATTTGCTATTGGCAAGCGGGGGCTGGGCTAGGAGGAGCTGCACGGCCTGCATCGCTTTGAGAAAGGATTTGGCCTGGCTATCTCGGGCGCTATCTGAGCGAAATAACCAGACTGGCGGTTATCTACTACATCAAAAGCCAGCCCTAACTTAAGACACCACCAGGACTACCTACGGAACAAAGGGCTGCACAGAGCTGGCCGGCTGCAGGCCGTCCCACTCTGGTGACAGGCAGCCAGGGCCGGAGGCAGGCAATTACAGCCCTAGAGAGACACTGTCTAACGGAACTGTGAGTAGGTTTCTGTGCTGACTCACGCTTCTTGGGGCTCTGGATGGTCAACATCTGCCTGAGAAAGTGAGCTGTTTGTATACCCAGAAAACTGAGCGGTGGAGAGGCGATAGGTCGCAGCAGCTGCGCTCGCTGATCATTTCATCACCTGCGCTACTCGGATCTGGGAAGGGCATGGAATGCAGACTCAACCAAGTCTGTGCTTCTGAGGATTGTCCGAGTGCCTGAACCTGGCCGGTTTAGATTTGGGTGTTCATCTCCGCCCCCTCTGTAACAGGGCAGAGATCAGATATTGAAAAGACCTGTAAACCGCCTCAATAAAGAGAATTCAACAAACTACCAGAATATAGTAAGGACACTCTAAACTTGGCAATTTTAACAAAATGAAGAGACAAAAGAATACCCAGCAGCTAAAGGAACAGGATAGATGCCCACCAAACCAAACCAAAGAGGAAGAGATAGGGAATCTACCTGATAAAGAATTCCGAATAATGATAGCGAAATTAATTCAAAATCTCGAAATCAAAATGGAATCACAGTTAAAGAGTCTGGAGACAAGGATTGAGAAGATGCAAGAAAGGTTTAACAAGGACCTAGAAGAAATAAAAAAGAGTCAACACATAATGAATAATGCAATAAATGAGATCCAAAACACCCTGGAGGCAACAAATAGTAGAATAACAGAGGCAGAAGATAGGATTAGTGAATTAGAAGATAAAATCCTAGAAATAAATGAATCAGACGAGAAAAAAGAAAAGCGTATCAAAAGAAATGAGGACAATTTCAGAAACCTCCAGGATAACATCAAACACTACAACATTTGAATCATAGGAGTTCCAGAAGAAGACAAAAAGAAAGATCATGAGGAAATACTTGAGGAGATAATAGTTGAAAACTTCCCTAAAATGGAGAAGGAAATTACCACTCAAGTTCAAGAAATCCAGAGAGTCCCTAACAGGATAAACCCAAGGCGAAACACCCCAAGACACATATTAATCAAATTAACAAAGATTAAATATAAAGAACAAATATTAAAAGCAGCTAGGGAAAAACATCAAATAACTCACAAGGGAATTCCCATAACAGCTGATCTTTCAATAGAAACTCTCCAAGCCAGGAGGGAATGGCAAGATGTAATTAAAGTGATGAAAGAAAATAACTTACAGCCTAGATTATTGTATCCAGCAAGGATCTCATTCAAATATGAAGAAGAAATCAAAAGCTTCACAGATAAGCAAAAGTTGAGAGAATTTTGCACCAGTAAACCATTTCTCCAACAAAAACTAAAGGACATTCTCTAGATAGGAATCACTAAAAGGGTGTATAAATTCCAACCCAAAACAATAAAGTAAATCTTATTTATCAATAATTGCTTTAAACGTTTATGGGCTGAATGTCCTAATCAACAAAGACTGGCCGAATCGATACAAAAACAAGACCCCTACATACCTAGTCTACAAGAGACAACCAAAAGACTAAAATGGGTCAAATGGATGCAAAAACTAGACCCCTATATATGTTGTCTACAAGAGAACCACCTTAAAATACGGGATATATACTGACTGAAAATGAAGGCCTGGAAAAAGATTTTCTATGCAAATATGGACCATAAGAGAACAGGAGTAGCAATACTTATATCAGATAGAATTGACTTTGAAGATACTGAAAAGGAGACAATGAAGGTTACACATAACGACTTAAAGGAACAATCCAAAAAGAAGTTATAACAATTATAAATGTATATGCACCCAGCGTTGGAGCATTGATATATCTAAGACAAACGATTGATGTGATAGAGGAGATATGCAGCAATGCAATGATGGTGGGAGACTTTGGTACCCCACTCATATGGTCTGGCTGTGATAGACAAAGTAAAGAGCAAGACATGTTCACTTATGAGCCTCGAGAGGTTCAGTTCACTCAGGAGAGTTTTAAAAAAAAAAGACTTATTTGTTCACTCTGTAAAGGTTTATTGACTATTTTATGGGTTTGGTACTACTTTGGGTAGTAGGGAGGAAGAGGTGACAAATGTGATCCTGTCCTAAATAATATATTGTGGTAAAGATAGACCTACCAATACAAAATACCAAGATGTGCCTGGGATGAGGACACCCAAACTGGACTTTTTGTTTCCTGAACTTTTCATTTCAAGAAAAAACCTAATATAGGATGAATTCAACATGATTTTTTTTAAGTGTTCTTTGTGATTGAAAGCAGAAAGCCATTGGTTAAGAAATTACATGTACTCCTCCCCACCATCACTCCCCTTCTTTCTTCCCATTTCCCTCCCACCCTCGTTGATCCTTTCCTTTGTCCATTTTCCCCTGCAAAAAAAAAAAAAAAAACCTCTGATGAATTCTTAAAAAAATAAATAAATAAAAATGCAAAGTATTCCTGAAAAAAAAATAATAATAAAACACTCAGTAACAAATTTAAAGTACCTAAAATTTTTACTTGAAATTAATTTGTTATGTATAAGTGTAAACCATTTATAGAATATTTTGTTGTTGTTGCGTTGCTGTTTTCTGACTCTTCGCGATCCCATGGATGGCAGCACACCAGGCTTTCCAGTCCTTCACTGCCTCGCAGAGTTTGCTCAGACTCGTGTCCATTGAGTCGGTGATGCCATCCAGCCATCTCATCCTCTGTTGCCCTCTTCTCCTGATCTTTACCAGCATCAGGGTCTTTTCCAAAGAGTTGGCTCTTCATATCAGGCAGCCAAAGTATTGGAGCTTCAGCTTCATAATCAGTCCTTCCAGTGAATATTCAGAGTTGATTTCCTTTAGGATTGACGGCTTTGATCTCTCAAGAGTCTTCTCAAGCACCACAATTCGAAATCACCAATTGTTCAACGCTCAGTATTCACTATGGTCCAACTTGCACATCCATACATGACTACTGGAAAATTCATAGCTTTGACTATATGGACCTTTGTCGGCAAAGAGATGTCTGTGCTTTTAATATGTTGTCTAGGTTTGTCTTAGCTTTTCTTCCAAGAAGAAGGTGTCTTTTTTTTGCCACTTTATTTTTTAAATTGAAGTATAATTGCTTTACAGAATTTTGTGATTTTCTGTCCAACATCAATAAGAATCAGCCATAGGTACACCCATGTCCCCTCCCTCCCAAACCTCCCTCTCATCTCCCTTCTCATCCCCCCTTCTAGATTGTCACAGAGCCCCTGTTTGAGTTCCCTGAGTCATACAGCAAATTCCCATTGGCTATCTATTTTACAAATGGTATTGTAAGTTTCCATGTTACTGTCTCCATACGTCTCATCCTCTCCCTCCTCCCCTCCCCCCGTGTCCATAGGTCTGTTCTCTACATCTGGTTCTCCATTGCTGCCCTGAAAATAAATTCATCAGCACCCTCTTTTATATGTATCCATATGCAATATTTATATTTCTCTTTCTGACTTACTTCACTCTGTATAACAGGCTCTAGGTTTGTCCACCTCATTAGAACTGACTCAAATGCATTCCTTTTTGTGGATGAGTAATATTCCATATTTACCACAGCTTCTTTATCCATTCCTGTGTCAATGGACATCTAGATCACTTCCATGTTCTAGTTATTGTAAATAGTGCTGCAATGAACATTGGGATACGTGTGTCTTTTTCAGTTTTGGTTTCCTTGGAGTATATGCCTAATAATGGGATCACTGGGTCATATGGTGATTTTATTCCTATTTTTTTAAGGACTCTGTATACCATCTTCCATAGTGGCTGTATCAATTTATATGGCTGCAGTCACTGTCCACAGTGATTTTGGAGCCCAAAAAATAAAATATGTCACTGCTTCCACTTTCTCCCCATCAATTTGCCATGAAGTGATAGGATCACATGCCATGATCTTTGTATTTTGAATGCTGGGTTTTAAGCCAGCTTTTTCACTCTCCTCTTTCACCTTTATCAAGAGGCTCTTTAGTTCCCCTTCACTTCCTACCTGGGCTTCACAATCAGGTAGACCACGGTTGTGGCCACTGTTGGGCAAGGTTGGTGACCAGCTTTCTGGCCAGGAGGGGCCTACAGATGTATCCCACTGTTGGATGGATCTGAAGACAATGCTCTATGACTGGGTGGGGTTGCAGGCTATGCTCCATGATTGGGTGGTGTCACTGGTTAGATTCTCTGCCTGGGTAGGGCCACAAGCTGTATTTAACACTTAGATAAGGCCATAGGCTGGGCTGAACTATAGGGCAGAACTGTAGGCTAGACTCAGCCTTGGGTTGAATTCTAAGGCTGCCCAGGGTCATTGATCAGGCTCTCTGGCTATGAAGGCCCGGAGGCAAAAGTTAACAGTTGGGCAGAGCTGATGGCTTGGCTCCCTGCCCAAGTGTGGCTGTAGAATGAGCTCTGTGGGTTCCCAGGACTCTGGTCAAGCTTCCTGATCAGAGGGCTGGAAGCTATACTCAGCGCTTGGACAGGGCTGTGAACTGGCTTTCCTGCCCGGGTGGTAATAGAATGGGCTCCACAACTGGTATGGCTAATTGGCTGGGAACCAAAATCTGACAGAAAGGCCAATTGAGCTTGCCTCTGCAGATGATCAGCACTGCTGGCCAGGATTCCTGCCCAGGCTCTACTGCAAGCAGGAACATAGCCACCAAAATCTGAGCCCTGGTTGCTGTAAGCCCTGGCTCCCTTCTCCATCTCTGTTTGATCCCCTGTAGGCAAGCTCTGTAGTGTCCCTCAGTGATGCCCATGACCATCCCTCTATTATCTCAGCAGAAAACTAGAGCCTTACTGTCTAAGGAGGCAAACAGTGTCTGGTTCAAGGGGCAAGGGATACTATGCCTGTTGAAAGCAAGGGTATCATATTGAACCCGGGAGAGTCAAGTAAACTTTTACACACTTAAAGTTAAGACCCAGGACTTTCCTGGTGGCACAGTGGATAGAAATCCATCTGCTAATGCAGGGGACGGGGATTCAATCCTTGGTCTGGGAAGATTCCACATGCCACAGGCAACTAAAGCCTGTGCACCACAATTACTGAGCCTGGGCTCGAGGGCCCACCAGCCACAACCAATGAGCCCCTGTGCCACAGCTATTGAAGCCTGCATGCACTAGAACCCACAGGCCGCAAATAATGAGCCCATGTGCTACAACCACTGAAGCCGGTGAGCCTAGAGCCTGTGCTCTGCAACAAGGGAAGCCACCACAATGAGAAACCTGTACCCATGTGCAGCAACGAAGACCCAGTGTAACCAATAATAAATAAAGTAAAAACTCAGTTTCTCTCCCATCTCCATTTTGACGATAGTGACAAACTTGTACCTTCTGAGCAGGACTGTGGAGGAGCCTTCCCAGGGAGATTGGCCCAATATCAGAGGAAAAACCTGACCACACACACACTATGTGTCTTAATCTGTTCAGCCTGCTGTAATGACCTACCACAGACCGGGTGGTTTAAACAATAAACCTTTATTTCCCATAGATCTGGAGTCTGGGAAGTCCAAAATTAGTGCACCAGCAGATTCAGCTTCTGGTTCAGAGATGGCCTTTTCATTGTGTCTTCACTTGGTAGAAGGTGCAGGAGAGCTCTCCGGGATTTCTTTTTTAGAAGGGGCACTAACCTCATTCATAAGGGATCTACTTATCAACCAAATCACCTCTCCAAAGGCTCTGCCCCTTAATATCATCATATTGGGGCTTGGGACTTTAATATATGAATTTAGAGGGGAGCACATTCAGTCTGGGGCTTCCCAGGTGGCTCATTGGTAGAGAATCCGTCTGCCATCGCAGGAAATGACAATTCGATCCCTGGGTTGGGAAGATCCCCTGGGAGGGGAAACGGCAATCTACTCCAGTATTCTTGCCTAGAAAAACCCATGGGCAGAAGAGCCTGGTGAGCTACTGTCGCAAAGAGTCGAACACCACTGAAGCAACTTAGCATGCACCACTGAAGCAACTTAGCATGCGAGCTAATGTGTAATCTCAACACCTCCTCATGTTAGCTATGTAACTGGAGTTGGGTGAATCACTTCAAAACAGCCCGAGCTTCCCCAACCATAAAAGTTATGACAGTATCTACCTCTTAGGTTACTTGAAAGGACTAGGTAAGGTAGTAAGTGCCTACCTAGCACATAGTAGGTCCAGATTCCTCTCCAATGTTTACTTCCTTACCCATTTTTTTTACTGGAATTTGGTTAGGTATACTAAGAGACACACATAGAAGTCAGCCAAAATCTTTTTAATAAAACTCAGGAATCCGCTGAAGTCAGGCCCAGGGCAATGTTGTCTTCATTTTTGTGCCCTTGGGCTTCAACCTTTAGTTAACTTTGGTAAACCATGTGGTTGGTACTTGGGCTTCACACAGCACAGTTTACCACTCAGGCACAGAACATAGACTTTTTCATTCTTGTAACAGCTGTCACGACAGTTGCCATGAAGATTCCAACAGTCTTCAGTACTGTCTGATACAAAGAGAAAAAAAAAAAAGGAAGCCAGGATCAGGCCTGTGGGGAAACATATCCTAGTTTGAGAGGCTAACAGCCATGCTGGAAAAGGGGAATCGTTGGAAATGGAAAAGTCACCTCTAGACTTATATAGTGGTGGTATAGTCTCAGGGGCTTCCCTGCTGGCTTAGTCGGTAAAGAATCCCAGTGCAATGAAGAAGACCCTGGTTCAATCCCTGAGTCAGGAAGATCCCCTGGAGAAGGAAATGGCACCCCACTCCAGTATTCTTGCCTGGGAATTCCCATGGGAAGAGGATCCTTGCAGAGTACAGTCCATGGGGTTGCAATGTCAGACACCACTTGGAGACTAAACCACCACCACCATAGTCTCACATTCTTTTTGAACACCCATTCCAATTCCAGCCTGCCGCTAATGGTCCTTCTCTTAGAACCAGTGGGTTATAATGACTAGGAGCATAGACTCTTGGAACTCATACAGCTGGATTTGAAATCTGTCTACAACACAAGCCAAACCAGAAGACCTCAAGTAGGTCATTTCACTTCTCAGATCATCCATTTCCTCTATTTTAGAAAGAAAGTAGGGCACCTGTCACAAAGAATTGTTGCTGGGATTAAGCAAAATAGTGCATAAAAATACAAGCTTAAATAAATTCAGGTATAACATTATAGGACCTCAGAAAGTTACAAATTTTAAAAATTATTTCATAAGTTAAAGTTAAACTAGAAGGCCCCCAAAATATAAGATGACATAAAGGAAAGAAAATTAAACTGTACTTGGACTTTCTGGCAGTGATGCTTTACCCCTGAAAAAAAAAACGGTGTCACATTTTTAAGATATTCAAGGGGAAAAAAATGTTACATCCAGCAAAACTGACTTCTAAATACAAAACACAAAAACAAGTATCAACATATTGAAACTCAGGAGATATTGCTTCCATGTGCCCTTCCTAAGAAATCTAACAGGGAAAGAGCCAAACAACCAAATGAGAGAGGCCATGACACAGGACTAGTGATAAACATTAAATATAGTTACTCATAGAATTATAATTAGTTTAAAAAAAGAGAGCAGAGTACGTAATGGATACATGTTCTGACGATATAGAAATAGCGCAGTACAAAAACGGAAGAATAATGGTGAAAGCCTATGCAAAAACTTTGACTACTTTATAAGTAATTTTTATTATAAAAATTATAATAAACTACTTTATAAATAATTACTATTTATAAGCATGTTATACTGGTAGTGTTGGTTTTATTATACTGAAACTATTGTATATGTGATGACAGAGAAATCAAATGATTAATTTTGGGATATTCTAATTCTATAATCCTCTGTGACCTTAGGAAAAAAAATATTGGTTTCAACAGATATGAATGGATAAAGAAGATGTGATATATACAAATAATGGAATACCACTCAGCGGTTAAAAAAGAGTAAAATTTTGCCATTTGCAACAATATGGAATGACTTGGAGGACATTATGCTAAGCAACATAATAAACCCAAAATGTAAAACCAACTAGTGAATGTAATTAAAAAGAAACTGACTCACAGATAGAAAACAACCTACCCATGGGAAGAGGGACCCAGGGAGGGCAACATGGAGGGAGGCGATTAAAAGGCACAAACTACTATACATATAAAGACACAAGCTACAAGATTATATTGTATATCACAGGGAATATAGTCAACATTTTACAATAATTTTATTTTTTTTTAATTTTATTTTATTTATTTTTTAAATTGTAACATGATAGTGTTTAGTTTGAACAATTAATACATTTCAGATATAATATTATACATATTTCAATGCTATTCTCCCCAATCATCCCACCCTCTCCCGGTCCCAGAGTCCAAAAGTCTGGTCTATACATCAGTGTCTCTTTTGCTGTCTCGTAAATAGGGTTATTTTTACCATCTTTCTAAATTCCATCTATATGCGTTAGTATACTGTATTTGTGTTTTTGTTTCTGGCTTACTTCACTCTGTATAATAGGCTCCAGTTCCATCCACTTCCTTAGAACTGATTCAAATGTATTCTTTTTAATGGCTGAGTAATACTCCATTGTGTATATGTACCAAAGCTTGCTTATCCATTCATCTGTGGATGGACATCTAGGTTGCTTCCACATTCTGGCTATACAATAATTTTAAAAGGCATATAATCTTTAAAAATTGTGAGTCACACACTTGAAATTTTTATAATATTGTATATCAACTATACTTCAATTTTTTAAAATTCTTATGTGGTATAGATTGTTCTGAATTGGTGCTCTGTATTTGGATTGGAAGTACCAGTATAAACCCACAAGTATTTTATTTCTAAATAGGTGGATGGATGGATAGAAAAATTTCCACTTCTAATCACTGAAAAAAAGGCTAGAAATACTGACCAACCAAAAGAAATCAGTATTCCTAGTACTCATATTGTAGTCTAAAAACACCATTGCCAACTAAAATAAAAGAAACCAATACCTTGGCAACATGGTTTTTCCCAGTTCCTGGGTAAGAAACTGTAATATGAGCCTAAAAACATTCTGTCATACCCAGAGCTAAATGGAAGAGATTCCCATTGGTCAAAAATAGGAAATTTTGTGTTTCAATTGGAATAGTTGCAATAGATTGGACTTGTGACTTAGAACCATGAGTTCAAAATAATACTTATGAAAAACCAATTGATAGATCTCAGAGGTACAGAAAATGAATTCATTAACTTGCAAACTGATAAGGAAAGATAGAGTCAAGCCATTTGCCCTTCCTCTCCTCTCTGAACTCTTTCAACCACAAGGTAACCAAATAGTAGATGAAGGGAAGCATCTCTTTTACAAGAAGTTCAGCTATTAAATGAATGTTCTTCCCAGCATATCTGCATGGCTCACCCCCTCACTTCCTTCATGTCTTTATTCTAATTTGTTTCAGTGGGGCATTCCTTTACATCCTTTCTTATTAAATTGCACATCCACTTCCCCTGAGGCTTGCTATCCATTTCCTTGCTTACTCCGTTCATTGCCGCCACATAGAGATTGTAAGCTCCAAGAGGACAGGGATTTTGTATAGTTGGTTTTTTGATTGATTGATGGGTTCACTGCTCTATGTCCAGCACCTACTACAATGCTTGACACCTAGGATGAACACTACAACATTTACTGAGTAAGTGAATTCTTTAACCAAATAATAACGTAGCTGTGTTGTGCTCTACTTAGACGCTCAGTTGTATCCAACTCTTTTCAGCCCTATGGACTGTAGCCTGCAAGGACCTTATGTCCCTGGGATTTCCCAGACGAGCATACGGGAGTGGGTTGCCATTTCTTTCTCCCCACCCAGGGATTGAACCTGCATCTCCTGCATTGGCAGGTGGGTTCTTAACCACTGAGCCACCAGGGAAGCTCAAAGGGACTAAATTGGAACTCAGAGAAGCCAAATGGCTTGTTGGGGTTCACAGAACTAATAAATGATGAAGCCAGTTCTAACTAACCCAGGATTTGGAGATTCTTCTCTCATCATCAGGTGATGCTGTTGACTGTGTCTACCATGAGCAGACATAGGTGTGGGTCCAGACTGCTCTCAAGCAATCCCCCCACATCCTGACACTGTGGAAGGTTAAAGAGATATCTGGAGGGCAGTGGGGTAGAAACTTCAGTCAATTTAAAAAGAGGGTTTGGGCAAGTTTGAAGCGACCTTGTGTCTGCTTAAAACCTTTCCATGGCTCCAGTATCAGGGCTGGCACAGATGGGCAACGGTAATCATGAGATTCAACCTCACTTAAGGCAGGTGTAATTAGTGCAAATCCAGGTGGTTTCAGGGACACTGTGAGAAAAGATCACTATTGGCTTCCTTCTTTCCTGCTTCCCATGTCCTCCCCCACTGCTCCTCACACATCTGACCCCCTGCCCTTGACCCTTGGAGCTGACCAAAAAGAAGGGATTTGGAGGCATTGAGGGAAAATTCTGGAGGTTACAGTTGCTGCCTAAGACCTGGCACCTCTCACTAGTAAAGATGAGCATTTGGGTGCAAGATCCTCTCTTATATGGGTTTAGAAAATTAGAAAGCTCCATTTCCTGCACATCAAACATTTAGTGTGTTTAATGTTGATCCCTCAACCTCATTATTTCAAATGGATAAATAAGTATATTGAAACTCAGAGAAGCCAAGTAGTGTGCTACTAAATGGTGGGGTGGGGTCTCACCCAGGAATTGGGAGCTTTTTCCTCTTCCCCAAGATCAATGGTGTTTCATGTTTCTGCCTGCCAGCCCATCCTCCTAAGCTCTGGAGTGTCCCAACCATGACCCACTCTCCACCCCTCCATCTCTCCCCAGAAAAAGTCTACGTTACCTGCAATGACCTGGGATGAGAGGACCAGTGCAGCCAAAGTTAGCAAAAAGTCTTCATGACTTCAGGGAGCCCAGGGAGTAGTCTCAGTTCAAGCAAAGAGACACCAAATGAAGAAGAGCTCTGGACTCTCTGCTCCTTCTAATCAACTGGAACACGTGTCACAGACACATGCTCTCAGCTGCCCACAGGGACAGTTGGTCCTGGAACATCCTGCCTCCCTCAGGCTTCTCCTTGCTATCCAGTGCCCATGCATCCACCTTCGGACCACACACCCCTCAGCTGATATGCCTTCCTTTATCTACTTCCACCTTTTAAGGACAGCAGAAGGAAATCATACAAGCCAGAGGGATTTTTAAAAATAGATCTCAGCCCTTGTTATAACTCAATCTAAAATTCTCCAAGACTATATGTTACACACTGAAAAAAATGTGTGCTGCCTGCTGCCAAGTCGCTTCAGTCATGTCCGACTCTGTGCGATCCCATAGACGGCAGCCCACCAGGCTCCCCCCGTCCCCGGGATTCTCCAGCCAAGAACACTGGAGTGGGTTGCCATTTCCTTCTCCAATGCATGAAAGTGAAAAGTAAAAGTGAAGTCGCTCAGTCATGTCCGACTCTTAGCGACCCCATGGACTGGAGCCCACCAGGCTCCTCCATCCATGGGATTTTCCAGGCAAGAGTACTGGGGTGGGGTGCCAAAAATGTGTAGTCTTTATTAAATTCTATAAGGTACCTCATTATCTGTCTTAGAGATCCACTATTATCATGTTTTAGTGTAAGTTGAGCAAACTCGTTTCTTCAAATGTAATTTTCCAGTTTGGTAATGGAGGAATAGAAAAGGGAAAGCATTCGTTCAGACTTTAGAAAGACTATGTTTATATAATTACTTTCTGAGAGTAGACCTCACTACCAGAAATGCTCAGTTTGGAAAGGATTTTTGGCATTGAGGGTGAGAGAGGGAAGAGTTGGAAATACTCAGCAACATGTACTGGCTGTGCCACTTGCTTGCTATATGACTTTAAGAGAGTCACCTTTCCTCTTGGACTTTAATCTCACCAATGCACAGATTGGAATAGATGGGTCACAGAGATCAACTCAGTCCTTACAGGCTATGGTTCTGCTGCTGCTGCTCAGTTGCTTCAGTCATGTCTGATCTTTTGCGACCCTATGGACTCTAGCCCACCAGGGTCCTCTATCCATGGGATACCCCTAGCAAGAATACTGGAGTGGGTTGCCATCCACTCCACTTGAGGATCTTCCCAATCCAAGGATCGAACCAGTGTCTCAGACATTGCAGCCAGATTCTTTACCACCGAGTCACAAGGAGGCCCATGTTATGGTTCTCTGGGTGCTAAAAAGGCACAGAAAATGGAATGCTGCAGAACTCCATGCTTTCACCACCAACACAGGCCATGCTGATTGAGTTTACACCTAAGGATCCCTAGGGCTACCTCATCAGATTCCAACTCTCTTTATACATTGGGACCAAAGGCCTCTTCCCTTGGTACATACATCTTCTATGTTATTTGGCACTTATAAACCACAGTCCCACTTTGTGTCTGCTCCTTATAGAGTCAATGCACAAATATTTGCTCTGGTTACTGTAAAGGCTTAAGTTCTCTCTAGGATCCTTGAATGAGTCTCACCACATCAGGTTATTTTAGGAGTAAGATCCGTGGGATACTAATAAGGGAACATAGGAGACCCTGTTCTTACATGGTAAAACCCTATTTCCAGTGAAGTCACATTGTCAGGTACTTGGGTTAGGATTTGAGCCCATGGCATTCTCCAGGCCAGAATATTGGAGTGGATAGCCTTTCCCTTCTCCAGGGGATCTTCCCAACCCAGGAACTGAACCAGGGTCTCCTGCATTGCAGGGGGATTCTTTACCAACTGAGCAATCAGGGAAGCCCATATTTGGAAGAGGGGATACAATTCAACCCACAACAGATGATTATGATTTATATTCTGAAGACCATGAGACATTGATGAAAGAAACTGAAGATGACTCAAACAAATGGAAAGATATATCATCTCACAAGCTGGAAAAATTAATGTTGTTGAAATGACCAAATGACCCAAGGAAATATACAAGTTTAATGCAATTGCTGTCAAAACACCAATGTCATGTTTCACAGAATAACCACAAATAATTCTAAAATTTGTATGGAAGCACAAAAGATCCCAAATAGCCAAAGCAATCTTGAGAATGAAGAGCAAAACTAGAGGTATCATGCCCTCTGATTTCAAACTATACTACAAAGTTACAGTAATCAAAAGAGGATGGTATTGGAACAAAAAAGGCACATAAATCAATGGAACAGAACAGAGAGCAAAGAAATAAACTCATGTTTATATGGCCAATTAATCTTCGACAACTGAAGCAAGAATATATAATAGGGAAATGATAGTTTCTTCAGTAAATAGTGTTGGGAAAACTGGACAGTTACATGCAAAATAATCCCACCATGTTCTCCCACCATACACAATTAGAAATTAAAATATGATAGCATAAAATGGAAAAGTAATATTAATAAAAAAGCTAGAAAATAAAAATGTTTAAAATTTCTCAGAAACTAATGGGGAAATTTTCAAAGGATTTGCACATCTATGTTCCTAAGTAAGATTAATTTTCTTAATCCAGGCGATCAACCCAAAGGAAGACAGTGCTCTACAGTTTTGTGGCCCTGCAGGCTATGATCCATGATGGGGTGGTGTCACTGGCTAGAGTCTCTGCCTGGGTAGGGCCACAGGCTTTGTTTAGCAATCGGATAAGGCTATAGGTTTGGCTGAGCTGCAGGGCAGAACTGTAGGCTAAACTCGGCTCTGGGTTGAATTCTAAGGCTGCCCAGGGTCATTGTTCAGCCTCTCTGGGTAGGTAGGCCCAGAGGCAAAACTGAACAATTGAGCAAGATGCTGGCCTGGTTGCCTGCCCAAATGGGGCTGTAGAATGGGCTCTGTAGGTTCCCAGGACTCTGGTCAAGCTTCCTGACCAGAGGCATTGGAGGCTAAACTCAACACTGGGGCAGGGCTGTGAATTGGCTTCCCTGCCTGGATGGTAATAGAATGGGTTCCACAACTGGTATGGCTAACTGGCTGGAAATCAAAATCAGTCAGAAAAGCCAACCGAGCTCAACTGAACTCCCTGGCCAGATGAGGTCACTTGCTTGGCTCTGCAGATGAGCAGAGCTGCTGGCCACGATTCCTGCTCAGACTCTATTCAGGCAAGACAGTTGTCCACCAAAATCTGAGCCCCAGTCGCTGTAAGCCCTGGCTCCCCTCTCCGTGTCTGTCTGATCCCCTGTAGGCAAGCTCTGTAGAGTTCCTCAGTGATGCCCATGACCATTCCTCTACTATCACAGCAGAAAAATTAGAGCCTTACTGTCTGAGGAGGTTAATACAAACAGTGTCTGGTTAAAGGGGCAAGGGATACTATGCCTGTTGAAAGCAAGGGTATCATATTGAACCCAGGAGAGTCAAGTAAACTTTTACATATTTAAAGTTAAGACCCAGGACTTTCCTGGTGGCACAGTGGATAGAAATCCATCTGCTAATGCAGGGGACGGGGGTTCAGTCCTTGGTCTGGGAAGGTTCCACATGCCACAGGCAACTAAAGCCTGTGCACCACAACTACTGAGCCTGGGCTTGAGGGCCCACAAGCCACAACCAATGAGCCCCTGTGCCACAGCTATTGAAGCCTGCATGCCCTAGAACCCACAGGCCGCGAATACTGAGCCCATGTGCTACAACCACTGAAGCCGGTGAGCCTAGAGCCTGTGCTCTGCAACAAGGGAAGCCACCACAATGAGAAACCTGTACCCATGTGCAGCAATGAAGACCCAGTGTAACCAAAAATAAATAATAAATAAAGTAAAAACTCAGTTTCTCTCCCATCTCCATTTTGACGATAGTGACAAACTTGTACCTTCTGAGCAGGACTGTGGAGGAGCCTTCCTAGGGAAACTGGCCCAATATCAGAGGAAAAACCTGAAGACATACACACTATGTGTTTTAATCTGTTCAGCCTGCTGTAACGACCTACCACAGACTGGGTGGTTTAAACAAACATTTATTTCCCTTAGATATGGAATCTGGGAAGTCCAAAATCAATGCACTAGCAGATTCAGCTTCTGGTTCAGAGATGGCCTTCTCATTGTGTCTTCACTTGGTAGAAGGGACAAGAGAGCTCTTTGGGGTTATTTTTAGAAGGGCAATAAACTCATTCATAAGGGATCTACTCTCATGAACTAATCACCTCCCAAAGGCTCTGTCCATCAGTACAATCATATTGAGGTTCAGGACTTCAATATATGAATTTATAGGGGGGACACATTCAGTCTGGGACTCTCCCGGTGGCACAGGGGTAAGGAATCCACTTGCCAATGCAGGAAATGACGATATGGTCCCTGGATGGGGAAAATCCTCTGGAGAAGAAAATGGCAACCCACTCCAGTGTTCTTCCCTGAGAAATTCCATGGACAGAGAAGCCTAGTGGGCTATACTCCATGGGGTCAGAAAGAGACATGACTGAGTGACTGAACACATTAAGTCTATCTGGATTGCAGAGCATTCTTCCAGAGGAAATATAACTAGTACAAGACAGAAACCATGAAACAAGAAGAGGATGTTATTTTTAAAAGAAAAAAAAAAGAATAAAATAGAAAGAATGAGAAAAAACTTTAGAGACTCAAAGTACAAAGAAATGCCTAGGAATGAGAATAAAATGGCAGAGATAAAAGCAATAGAGACCAATATAAAACAGAGAATCATTCAGGCAACTGTACATTTAAAAAATAAGAATTCTAGAAATAGGAAGCATGAAACCAAAGGGTAAGAAATCACAAAAGAAATGAGTCAAGAAAACAAAAAAAAAATGTCCTAGAACTGAAGTTCATGAGTTTCCAGATTGACAGGGCCCATTAAGCACCCAGCAGAAAGATAGAGGAACAATGCTTTCAAAATTCTCAGAGGGAATCACTTCCAATATGAAATGAGCAGCCAAACTACTAAACAAGCATGAGATTAGTACATGAGATCAGACATTTTCAGGAAGCTACCAGGAGATGCCCTGCCAAAATAAAGGAATATATCAAGAAAGACTTCAAAACCCAAAAGCAGGACATTTATCTAAGGATAAAATCAAAGAGAACCCCAGGATGATGTAAATGGAGTTCCAGGATAGCAGCTGGTCACCTGGTATAGAAGCAACCAATTCAGAGCAGAGCAGATCTAACTGCCCAGGGAGAGAGGCCAACAAGAAGAGAAAGTGAAAGTGAAATTGCTCAGTCTATGTCTGACTCTTTGCGACCCCATGGACTATACAGTCCATGGAATTCTCCAGGTCAGAATACTGGAGTGGGTAGCCTATCCCTTCTCCAGTGGATCTTCCCAACCCAGGAATTGAACCAGGGTCTCCTGCGTTGCAGGCAAATTTTTTTACCAGTTGAGCTACCAATGATTCTGAATGTATTCAAAAGATATGAAAGACAGTTAAATTCTCATCTTCTGTAGCAGGAATGCAATGGATAACACCTGAAACTGAAAATAAGAAATAAGTAGCAATGTAAGTAAGCATATCTCTTACATTAATAGTTAGAGAAGTAGAATCCAAAAAAACAAGTGGTTTTGTGAAAGAGGCAAGAAATGGAGAAAGGGAAATGGGTGACTCCTATATTTCACTATAGTTTTTTATTCAAAGTTGACACTTAAAATCACATGGATGAACATTTTGGGGGTTGTTTTTAGTTTAAATAAATTCAATTTTTAAATCATGTGGATGTACGACTTTGATGAAAATTCAAACTAGATATAAAAAAAGAGAGACGTAATGGGGTAAGAATTGGATCTGGGGATTAACAGTTTCCTGCTTAAGAGTTTCTATAACAAACCCAGAAAATAGGACCCCATATAAGGCTGTCTAGGAGACATGGGTTTGATTCCTTTAGTCAGGAGGATCCCCTGGAGGAGAAAATGGCAACCCACTCCACTAGTCTTACCTGAAAAATCCCATGGACAGGGAAGCTTGGCAGGCTACAGTCCATAGGGACACAAAGAGTCAGACACAACTGAGCAAATGAGCATGCATGTAATGCTGTCTACCCCAGTTTCTCTCTCTCTCTCTCTTTTTTTGGCCATGCTGGGTCTGCTGCCCAGGGGCTTTCTCTAGTTGCAGCTAGTGAGAGCTACTCTTTGTGTGGTGCATGGGCTTCCCATTGCAGTGGCTTCTCCTGTTGCAGAGCATGGGCTCTATAGTGCAGACACAGTAGTTGTGGCCCAGGAGCTCATAATTGTGGCTTGCAGACCAGAGAGAGTGTAGGCTTCTGTAGCTGTGGCACATGGGCTTAGCTGCTCCCTGGCATGTGATATCTTCCCAGAACAGGTACCGAGCCTGTGTCCCCTGTATTTGCAGGCTGATTTCTTTCCACTGTGCCACCAAGGAAGTCCTACCCACCCCCCACCCCAGTTTTTAATTTGAGAGATTCAAAGAAATACAATATGCCTTTGTATGTATATTCATGAATGTCCAGGAGGCATGGAGCTAATTGCAAGCTAATATGTAATCTCAACACCTGCTCATGTTAGCTATATAACTGGAATTGGATGAATGACTTCAACAGCCTGAGCTTCCCCAACCATAAAATAAAAGTGATGACAGCATCTTTCTCTTAGTTTACTTGAAAGGAATAGGTGAGGTAGTAGGTGCATACTTGGCACATAGTAGGTCCAGGTTCCTCTCCAATGTTTGCTTCTTTACCCACTTCTTCTACTGGAGTTTGGTTAGGTATACTAAGAGACACACACAGAAGTCAGCCAAAACCATTTTAATGAAACCCAGGAATCAGCTGAGGACAGGCTCAGGGCAACGTTATCTTCATTTTTGTGCCCTTGGCTTCAAGTATTAATTAACTGTGGCTATGTATTTGGCTGAAACTTGGGCTTGACACAGCACAGTTTACCACTCAGGCAGAAAACATAGATTTTTTCATTCCTGGAACATGTGTCACGGCACTTGCCATGAAGATTCCAGCATTTTTCAGTGCCGCCTAATACAAAGAGAAAAAAAGAAGGAAGCCAGGATCAGTACTATGGGGAAATAAATCCTGACTTGAAAGGACAGACAGCCAGGCAGGAAAAGGAGGACCATTGAAAATGGGGGCATCACCTCTAGATTTACAGTGGTGTTATAGTCTCACACTCTTTCTGGACACCCCATTCCAATCCCAGCCCACCCCCAATGGTCCTTCTCTTAGAGTCAGTGGGTTATAATGATGAGGAGCATGGACTCTTGAAACTCATACAGCTGGATTTGAAATTTGTCTACAACACAAGCCAATTGGAAGACCTCAAGCAGGTTATTTCATTTCTCAGATCATCCATTTCCTCTTTTCTAAAACGGAGATATAGCACTTGTCGGAGAAGGCAATGGCACCCCACTCCAGTACTCTTGCCTGGAAAATCCCATGGACGGAGGAGCCTGGTGGGCTGCAGTCCATGGGGTTGCTAAGAGTCAGACACGACTGAGAGACTTCACTTTCACTTTTCACTTTCATGCATTGGAGAAGTCAATGGCAACCCACTCCAGCGTTCTTGCCTGGAGAATTCCAGGGACAGGGGAGCCTGGTGGGCTGCCGTCTAAGGGGCCGCAAAGAGTCGGACACAACTGAAGCGGCTTAGCAGCAGCAGCACTTATCTCAAGCTATTGTTGGGATTAAGCGAAATAGTGCATAAAAATACAAGCATTAAATAAATTTAGATATAACATTACAGAACCTCAGAAAGAGTCACATGCTTTAAAAATTATTTTATAAGTAGAGATTAAACTAGAAGTAACATATGAACAAAAAATGTAAGAGATAATGGCTTTAAGTAAATACAGGATGATAAAAAGGATTTCTTAATCAAAAAGAAATAGATAAAAAGGAATAAATGAGTGTCACAAATATTCATGACAAACAAAAAAATTTCAACATACAAATAATAGGAACTACCAAAGAAGAAAACAAAATCAATGGAATGGAAAAAATACTACAAACTAGGTTCAATAAATGTTCCTAAACAGAAAAAGATTTGAAAGCATGTCCTGCAAAAGTATACAACATACCTGAAAATATTGACCCAAGACAAGATACATTCTCCTAAAATTACTGGACAAAAGGAAACAAAGCTTTGGGCATTTAGGCCCCTAAAATATAAGATGACATAAAGGGAAAAAATATTAAACTGTACTTGAACTTTTTGAGAGCAATGCTTTATCCCAGAAAAAAATGGTGTCATATTTTCAAGATATTCAAGAAAAGAAAAGTGTTATAATCAAAAATGGGAAACAGTGGAAACAGTGTCAGACTTTGTTTTTCTGGGCTCCAAAATCACTGCAGATGGTGACTGCAGCCATGAAATTAAAAGACGCTTACTCCTTGGAAGGAAAGTTATGACCAACCTAGATAGCATATTCAAAAGCAGAGACATTACTTTACCAACAAAGGTTCGCCTAGTCAAGGCTATGGTCTTTCCTGTGGTCATGTATGGATGTGAGAGCTGGACTGTGAAGAAGGCTGAGCGCCGAAGAATTGATGCTTTTGAACTGTGGTGTTGGAGAAGACTCTTGAGAGTCCCTTGGACTGCAAGAAGATCCAACCAGTCCATTCTGAAGGAGATCAATCCTGGAATTTCTTTAGAAGGAATGATGCTGAAGCTGAAACTCCAGTATTTTGGCCACCTCATGTGAAGAGTTGACTCTTTGGAAAAGACTCTGATGCTGGGAGGGATTGAGGGCAGGAGGAGAAGGGGACGACAGAGGATGAGATGGCTGGATGGCATCACTGACTCGATGGATGCGAGTCTGAGTGACCTCCGGGAGCTGGTGATGGACAGGGAGGCCTGGCGTGCTGGGGTTCATGGGGTCGCAAAGAGTCGGACACGACTGAGTGACTGATCTGATCTGATCTGATCTGATAATCAAAAAACTAACTTCTAAATACAAAGGACAAAAACAAACTGGTATCAACATACTGAAATGTGTAGTGGATATATGTTCTGACAATATAGAGACATTACAATTCAAAAATGGGAGAATACTGATGAGTCTATGCACAAATTTTGACTAGTTTGAGTAATCACGTTATTCCGGTACTGTTGATTCTGTTATACAGGATACTCAAACTATTGTATATGTGACGAGGGAGACATCAAATGAGTAATTATGGAATATTCTAACTCTATCATCCTCTGTGATCTTGAAAACCAAGATTCTCAACACAAGGAAAAAATACTGGTTTCAACAGAAATGAATGGAAAAAGAAATGTGGCCTATACAAAAAATGGAATAGTACTCAGCCATTAAAAGAGTGAAATTTTGCCATTTGCAACAACATGGAATGACTTGGATGGTATTATGCCAAGTAAAATAATAAACCTAAAAAATAAAACAAACCAGTGAATATAACAACAACAAAAAACAGATTTACGTACAGAGAATCAACTACCACTGGGAAAGGGGACCAGAGAGGGCAAGATAGAGGTAGGTGATTAAGAGGCCCAAACTATTATATATAAAAAAATAAGCTACAAGGTTACAGTGTATACCACAGGGAATATGGTCAATATTTTACAACAACTTTAAAAGGAATATAACCTTTAAAGACTGTGAATCACTATGTCATACACCTGAAACTTATATAATATTATACATCAACTATACTCAATTTTTAAAAATACGATGTGGTATAGAAATTGTTCTGAATTTGTGTTCTCTATTTGAATTGGAAGTACCAGTATAAATCCACAAGTATTTTATTTTCTAAGTATGTGGGCAGATGGATGGATTGAAATTTTTCCAGTTCTAATGAATAAAAAAAAGGTAAGAAATGTTGACCAATACAAATTAGTATTCTTAGGACTCATATTGTAGTCTAAAAATATCATTTCCCAGTAAAATAAAAGAAACCAATACCTGGGCAATGTGACTTTTTCCACTTCTAGTTAAGAAATTGTAAGATGAGCCTAAAACTATTCTATCATACCCAGAGCTAAATGGAAGAAATTCCCACACGTCAAGAATAGAAACCTTTGTGCATCAATAGGAATAATTGCAATAGATTGGAACTGTGGCTTAGAACCATGAGTCCAAAATAATAATATTTAGGAGAAACAAATTGTTTGTCCTCAGAGGTTAACAGAAAATGAATTCATTAACTTGCAAACTGAAAAGCAAAGACAGAATCAAGCATTTGTCCTCTCCCCTTTGAACTCTCAAAATCACAAGGTAACCAAATAGCAGATGAAGAGAAGCATCTCTTTTATAAGTAGTTCAGCTAATAAATGAATGTTCTTCCCAGCATATCTTCATGGTTCACCCCCTCACTTCCTTCATGTCTTTGTTATAATTTGTTTCAGTGGAGTATTCCCTTACATTCCTTCTTAAATTCTACATCTCCCTCCTCTGATGCTTGCTGTCCATTTCCTTGCTTACTCTGTTTATTGCCTCCCCACAGAGAATGTAAGCTCCAAGAGGACGGGGATTTTTGGGTGGGTGGTTGGTTGGTGGGTGCGTTCACTGCTCTATCTCCAGCAGTTACCACATTGTCTGACACATTGAATGAATTCTACAATATTTATAGAATAAGTGAATTCTTTAACTAAGTAATCGCATAGCTGCTGCTGCTGCTGCTAAGTCACTTCAGTCGTGTCTACTGGCCCCTAAATCCAGCTGCCATCAAGGGAAGTAGAAAGGGAGAGAGGAAACGGAGAAACATTGAAAGACTAAACATTTACCCAAAGCAGAATGAATTAATCCAAGAGACTGTTTCAAACCAAAAAAGAAGGATAAAATTATATGCTGAGTTTACCTACAGCCCCTGGGGATTTTCTAACCTCCAACTTTCTCACCAACAGAATGAAAGTTCCTGGGAAAACTCTCATGAGTTATAAAAAATAGAAAAGATACAATTGCTGCACACTAAAATTTCAGTGTATTCAATGTTGAACCCTAAACCTAATAATTTTTGTTGCTGTTTCAGTCACTAAGTTGTGTCTGACTCTTTGGGGACGCCATGGACTACAGCCCGCCAGGCTCCTCTGTCTCTGGGATTTTCCAGACGAGCATACGGGAGTGGGTTGCCGTTTCTTTCTCCCCACCCAGGGATCGAACCTGCATCTCCTGCATTGGCAGGTGGGTTCTTAACCACTGAGCCACCAGGGAAGCTCAAAGGGACTAAATTGGAACTCAGAGAAGCCAAATGGCTTGTTGGGGTTCACAGAACTAATAAATGATGAAGCTGGTTCTAACTAACCCAGGATTTGGAGATTCTTCTCTCATCATCAGGTGATGCTATTGACTGTGTCTACCATGAGCAGACATGGGTGTGGGTCCAGACTGCTCTCAAGCAATCCCCCCACATCCTGACACTGTGGAAGGTTAAAGAGATATCTGGAGGGCAGTGGGGTAGAAACTTAAGTCAATTTAAAAGGAGGGTTTGGGCAAGTTTGAAGCGACCTTGTGTCTGCTTAAAACCTTTCCATGGCTCCAGTATCAGGGCTGGCACAGATGGGCAACAGTAATCATGAGATTTGACCTCACTTAAGGCAGGTGTAATTAGTGCAAATCCAGGTGGTTTCAGGGACACTGTGAGAAAAGATCACTATTGGCTTCCTTCTTTCCTGCTTCCCATGTCCTTCCCCACTGCTCCTCACACATCTGACCCCCTGCCCTTGACCCCTGGAGCTGACCAAAAAGAAGGGATTTGGGGCACTGAGGGAAAATTCTGGAGGTTACAGTTGCTGCCTAAGACCTGGCACCTCTCACTGGCAAAGATGAGCATTTAAGTGCCAGATCCCCTCTTATATGGGTTTGAAAAATTAAAAAGCTCCATTGGCTGCACAACAAAATGTCAGTGTGTTTAAGGTTGATCCCTCAACTTCATTATTTCAAATGGATAAATACTAAGTACACTGAAATTCAGAGGAGCCAAGTAGCAGGCTATTAAATGATGGGGTGGGGTCTCACCCAGGAATTGGGAGCTTTTTCTCTTCCCCCAGATCAATGGTGTTTCATGTTTCTGCCTGCCAGCCCATTCTCCCAAGCCCTGGAGTGTCCAACCAAGATCCACTCTCCACCCCCCAATCTCTCCCCAGAAAAGGCCTAGGTTACCTGGAATGACCTGGGATGAGAGGACCAGTGCAGCCAAAGTTAGCAGAAAAGTCTTCATGACTTCAGGGAGCCCAGGAGGTAGTCTCAGTTCTGGCGAACAGACACCAAATGAAGAAGAGCTCTGGACTCTCTGCTCCTTCTAATCAACTAGAACACGTGTCGCAGACACATGCCACAGGGACAGTTGGCCCTGGAACATCCTGCCTCCCTCAGGCTTCTCCTTGCTATCCAATGCCCATGCATCCACCTTCAGACCACACACCCCTCAGCTGATATGCCTCCCTTTATCTACTTTCACCTTTTAAGGACAGCAGAGGGAAATCATACAAGCCAGAGGGATTTTTAAAAATAGATCTCAGCCCTTGTTGTAACTCAAGCTACAATTTTCCAAGTCTCCATGTTACACATTGAAAAAAAATGTGTAGTCTTTATTAAATTCTATAAAATACCTCATTATCTGTCCTAGAGATCCACTATTATCTTGTTTTAGTGTAAATTGAGCAAACGCGTTTCTTCAAATGTAATTTTCCAGTTGGGTAGTGGAGGAGTAGGGAAGGGAAAGCACTCGTTAAGACTTTCACTGAATGAATTTCAGTCTCTTTTTTCACCCCCATCAAGAGGTTCCTCTTCACTTTCTGCCATTAGAGTGGTATCATCTGTATATCTGAGGCTGATACTTCTCCTGACAATCTTTTTTTTTTTTTTTAGTTCTAAAACCGATCTTTATTTTGAATTGGTAATGTATATAGAGGGTAGAGAGTTTGAAAAGTATAAAAAGATAAATACAACAAAATGTAAGCCTCCCTTCCACTCCCTTCCCCAGATACCCATTTCTTTCTGGAAACAGCCATTATTGCAAGTTTACTATGCATGGATCTAAAAATGAAGTAATAATAATAGCCATCATCTGTTGAATATTCAATTCTGCACCAAGGTTCCTCACAAAAATCATATGAGACAACTATTATTATTTTCACTTTACAAATAAGAAAACTGAGTCTCCTGACAATTTTGATTCCTGCTTATGATTCATCCAGCCTGGTGTTTCACGTGACGTACTCTACATAAAAATTAAATCAGCAGGGTGACAGTATACAGCTGTTGTACTCCCTTCCCAATTCTGAACCAATTTATGCCTCATGTCCAGTTGTAACTGTTGCTTCTTGACCAGTACACAGGTTTCTCAGGAGACAGATAAGGTGGTCTGGTACTCCCTTCTCTTCAAGAATTTTCCACAGTGTATTGTGATCTACACAATCGAGGGGTAGTTTCAACATTCTTTGGCATTGCCCTTTGGGACTAGAATGAAAACTGACCTTTTCCAGACCTATGGCCACTGCTGAGATTTTCAAATTTGCTGGCATACTAGGAACAGCACTTTAAGAACATCATCTTTTAGGATTTTAAATAGCTCAGCTGGAATTCTGTCAATTCCATTAGCTTTATTCACAGTAGTCCCAAAACCCACTTGACTTCATACCCCGGAACGTCTGGCTCTAGGTGAGTGACCACACCACCATGGTTATCTGAGTCATTAAGTCCTTTCTTGTAGAGTTCTTCTGTGTATTCTTGCAACTTCTTAATCTCTTCTGTTTCTGTTAGGTCCTTACTATTTCTGTCCTTTATTGTGCTCATCCTTGCATGAAATGTTCCCTTGATAGCTCCAGTTTTCTTGAAGAGATCTTTAGTCTTCCCCATTCTATCACTATCCTCTATTTCTTTGCATTGTTCATTTAAGAAGGCCTTCTTACCTCTCCTTGCTATTCTCTGGAACTCGGCATTCAGTTGGGTATATCTTTCCCTTTCTCCCTTACCTTTAGCTTCTCTTCTTTCCTCAGCTATTTGTAAAGCTTCCTCAGACAATCACTTTGTCTTCTTGCATTTCTTTTTCTTTGGGATAGTTTTGGTCACTGCTTCCTGTACAGTGTTACAAATCTACATCCATAGTTCTTCAGGCACTCTGTCTACCAGATCTAATCCCTTGAATCAACTTGTCACCTCTACTGTATAAACCTAAGGGATTTGATTTAGGTCATCCCTGAATGGCCTAGTGGTTTTCCCTACTTTCTTCAATTTAAGCCTGAATTTTGCAATACGGAGTTCATGATCTGAGCCACAGTCAGCTCCAGGTCTTATTTTTACTGACTCTATAGAGCTTCTCCATCTTTGGCTGCAAAGAACATAATCAATTTGATTTTGGTATTGATCATCTGGTAATGTCCATGTGTAGAGTCGTCTCTTGGATGGTTGGTAGAGGGTGTTTGCTATAACCATCATATTTTCTTGACAAAACTCTATTAGTCTTAGCCTTGTTTCACTTTTCCGAGGCCAAACTTGCCTGTTACTCCCGGTATCTCTTGACTTCCTACTTTTGAACTCCAATTCCCTATGATGAAAAGGACATCTTTTTTGGTGTTAGTTCTAGAAGGTGTTGTAGGTCTTCATGGAACTGGTCAACTTCAGCTTCTTCAGCATTAGTGGCTGGGGCATAGACCTGGATCACTGTGATGTTGAATGGTTTGCCTTGGAAATGAACCAAGATCATTCTGTCATTTTTGAGATTGCAACCAAGCACTTGCATTTTAGACTTTTGTTGACTATGAAAGCTATTCCATTTCTCCTAAGGGATTCTTGCCCACCATAATAGATATAATGGTAATCTGAATTAAATTCGCCCATTCCTGTCTGTTTTAGTTCACTGATTACTAAACTATCAATGTTCAGTATTGCCACCTCCTGAAACTCTGATATTCCCAGGTGAACCCAGTCTTCAAGTGACAGATATGAGCAGAAAACCACAGAGTGTTTCCAGAAGAAGCCCCAGGCAATGTTCTTACATGCTTTTTTCTGTACATTTGGGGATTAATTAAATGATTTTTTAATGTCATGATCATTAACAATTAATCAGAAGTTACTCTGTTTTAAGTATTCTTCCAAGAACTTTATATACTTTACTCACTTAATCTTTTTAACAATTCAGTGAACTATGTAACATTAAGTCTTTTTATCCATGAAAACCTTAAGTCAGTAGAGGTTACGTTATTTATACAATTTCAGAAAGCTAACAATTTGAAGGTCAGGCACTCAACCTAAACCTATCTGACTTAAAAATTCATGATTCTGGAATAGTATACAGCAAGTATACAGCTTGATAAATTCAATATAAAGTGACATGAGTGACACAAAGGAGCCAATTACAACAAAATTGATAAGAATATTTCAGGTGAAGGGCATAGCAAGCGCAAGCAGATATAGTGTGTTCAATGCAAAGATTAAAGGCTGGTATGGCTGAAGAATAGGGCATGAGTGGGAACCAATATGAGATAAAGCCAGAGAGCTACATAGCAACTGGATCAGGTAAGTCAGGGATAAGAGAGTTTGAATTTTATCTGAAATTGCAAAGTTAACAGAAAATCACAGAATCAGGACTGTATGTTTTCAGCTCTGCTTCCTCCACCCTCCACACCAAAATTCTCTATGTATCCAGACACTTTAGAAAGTAGGGTCTCTTCTCTCAGGAAGGACAGCATTCAACAGATACATTTCTGCCCCATTCCCTAGCCACCAAATAGAAAACTGCATTTTGAAATTTTTTTTTTTTTTTTTTGCAAATTGTTGAATAGAAAAAAAGACCTGCATATATTTAATGCATACAATGTGATGAGTTTGAACATAAGCATTTGGTGCTGTTTTTTGTAGCCCAAACTAGGATGAAATTACATTTTTCAATTCCTTTCTCTGTATGGAATCAAGTTAGGCTTTGCCAAAAATTCTTTTCTCTCTTTTCTTTTTTCTTTTTTTTTTTTTTTGTGTGTGTGTGTGTGATATTGGGGAGTTGGAAATGAAGCAGCATCCCTGTGTTCTGAAGGTTGTCACTGGTTAGAGGCGGTAAGGGGTGTCTGCAAGTTTCAGTCTGTCTTCATTGTTCCCTGCTACACATCAGCTCTCCTTCCCAACTGCCAGCCCTTCTGACCAAACTGACCCAGGCTCAGGCCCAAAACTAAACACCTCTCTATGAACTCAACAAAGGCCCATATAGTCAAAGCTATGGTTTTCCCAGTAGTCGTGTATAGATGTGAGAGTTGGACCATAAAGAAAGCTGAGCATCGAAGAACTTATGCCCAATGCAATATTGTAAAGTAATTAGCCTCCAATTAAAATAAATAAATTTAAATATAAAAAAAGAAAAAAATAAATAAATAAATTGTGGTGCTGAAGAAAACTCTTGAGAGTCCCTTGGATTGCAAGGAGATCAAGACAGTTAATGGTAAAGGAAATCAACTGTGAATATTCACTGGAAGGGCTGTTGCTGAAACTCCAATACTTTGGCCACCTGATGCCAAGAGCCAACTCCCTGGAAAAGACCCTGATGCTGGGAAAGATTGAAGGCAAAAGGAGAAGGGGGCAACAGAGGATGAGACGGTTAGATAGCATCACCGACTCAATGGACATTAGTTTGAGCAAACTCAGGGAGACAGTGGAGGACAGAGAAGCCTGGCGTGCTACAGTCCATGCGGTCACAAAGAGTTGGACAAGACTAAGCAGCTGAAGAGCAAATGAATTCAAATAGGCAGTGGTTTTGAAAAGCAAGTAACCTTTCACAGGCTTCTGCACCAGCTTCTTCAGCGACCCCAGAGAGCTCTTTACTTTCCCAGCCCTTCTCACAGTTAAATAGTCTCATCCTTGTCGTAAATTCCTTAGCCCATAACACTGATAGCAGTACTGCTGCTTCCCTAATTGAGTCTTAACTAACATATGTTTGAAAAAATGAGCTTCCTTAACAGAAATGAAGGGATTCCCAAGTGATTCAGCGATAAAGAATATGCATACCAATGCAAGAGACACAGGAGATGCAGGTTCTATCTCTGGGTCAGGAAGATCCCCTGGAGGAGGAGGAAATGGTAATCCACTCCAGTATACTTGCCTGGAGAATCCCATAAACAGAGGAGCCTGGCAGGCTACAGTCCTGGGGGTCACCAAGAGTCAGAAATGACTGAGTACACACACGTGCAACAGAAATGAACAGCAATCACAGATTTCTAGGCCTTAGGCACTGAGTCCTTCCTAGCTACTGTCTCCTCTTCATCTTAAAGGCTTTAGAAAGAGCTGTTTACACTTACTGATCTCATTCCTTCACTTACCTTTCAGTCTTAAACCTCCTCAATCTGTTTTCTGTCCCTACAAAAATGGTTTTCGATGTTAATTTGTCTCATAAGCCATTGTTGTTGTTTAGTCGCTAAGTCATGTCCTACTCTTTGCGACCCCATGGACTGTAGCCCACCAGGCTCTTCTGTCCATGGGATCATGCTTTTATACCCTTGACATCTGTGTCAAATAGGGTCCAATCAAGAAATGGAAGTCACATAGCATACTTAATATATGGAATCAGTTACATTGCTGTTGGAAGGCAGAAACAGCAAAAAGAGGACCCTGAGGAAACAGGTATTAGTAACCACAGATTTTTCCAGTAGTCATGTACAGATGCGAGAGTTGAGCCATAAAGAAGGCTAAGTGTGGAAGAATTGGTGCTTTCAAACTGTGGTGCTCGAGAAGACTCTTGAGAGATCAAACCAGTCAATCCTAAAGGAAATCAACTGCGAATATTCACTGGAAGGACTGATCCTGAAGCTGAATTTCCAATACTCTGACCACCTGATGCAAAGAGCTGACTCACTGGAAAAGACCTTAATCCTGGGGAAGACTGAAAGCAACAGGAGAAGCAGGCAGCAGAGGATGATATGGTTAGATAGCATCACTGACTGAATGCACATGAATTTCAGCAAACTCCGGGAGATAGTGGAGGACAGGGAAGCCTGGCGTGCTGCAGTCCATGAGGTCACAAGAAGTCGGACACGACTGAGCGACTGGACAACAGCAACCAGAGAATGCAGCTACTAGCCTTAGGTAGCTGGAACTGAGGGAAGAGAATGGATTTTCAAGTCCTAAGAGTTCAGAGGAGGGACCTCCCCAATACAGTAGCTGGTTCTTGGACCTCTGAGGACAGGGCACAGCCTGGCCCCCAGAAGGCCTGACCACATGGGTAGCCCTGAGATGGCAGGGGGCTACGGCTGCTAATACTTGTGAGAGGGCACAGCCAGACTCCTGCTGGGAGCTGCATCTCTTCCTTCCATTCTCCTGCCGATTTTAGCCCCAGTTACAGTATATTTCTCATGTTCAACACCAACAAAAGCCTCTGTACAGACTTCCCTTTGCCTGGAAAGCCACGAGGGCTCATCCACCTGGCGTTTTGGTCTTTGTTTCTCAAAGCACGGTTCACTGCTATCTTCTCTATGAAGTCTTCCCTGACCTTCTGGGTTCCGCGTGCGTGGCGCCCCCTGGTGGTCCCTTGATTGGCAGTCGAACCCTATCGCGTGACCTAAATGAGAAAAGCCAGCATGCCGGCTCAGGGCGTGCGGGGGCCGTGCCCGCGGGCGGCGGAGGGCACGTGCGGGTGACATCTGTTCCGGTTGGAGCAAAGGAGCGGAAGCCAGAGAGGCCAGAGCACTCCACCATTAGCTTTGCCATCGCATCACATTTGCCAAGCTGCTTTGCCATTGCCGCTTCCCTTGGCCACTTGTAGCCATGAAGCTCCTCTCGCTGATTCTGGCCGGACTGCTGCTCTTGTCCCAGCTCACTCCAGGTAACCTGGACCTCTTCAGGGGAAGGGCAAAGGGTGCGGAGAGAGAGATCTGGACACAGAATCCCACGGGCGGGGAGGATGGGCTGCCGGGCCTCCTGCAGTCACCTTGTGGAGGAGGAGCCCTCCCTGGCGGCCAGGCAGCCGAGATCTAGGTACCAACTACAACATGGAGAGCTTCTTGCTCAGTCGCCCCATCCTGCTTTCCCAGGGAGCATGCTCAGGTGGATTAGCTTGTGAAGAAGAATGCATAGGATGAGTAGGAGAAGCAGGAGGAGGACACACAATAGTGGCCATGTCACAAAATAGGCCCCAGAATGATCTAGGCTTAATACAAACCACAACCACCTTAAGGAGAAAGCAAAGCTCATCTTTAACTTGTTACCATCTCTGTGCCAGTCCCTGTGTTGGGAAGATAGAACCACAGAGATAAATGACATAGCCTGGGAGGGATTCAGACTTCCCAGATGGTGCAGTGGTAAAAAAAAAAAACCGCGTGCCAGTGCAGAAGAGGTAAGAGACTCGGGTTCGATCCCTGAGTGGGCGAGATCCCTGCAGCCCATGGGGTGACAAAGAGTCGGTCATGACTGAAGCAACTGAACACCCGTCCTGGGAGGCAGTCACTGGGAGAGATGTGAAATAGCATTTACCCAGAGTGCCATGAGCTGTGTTAGAGGGGATCTGGAGTCCAGAGGTGCACAAGGCCTTCACCAGCCCAGGCTGAGGACCAGGAGAGATCTCCTGGAGGGATACTCTTGAGTCCTGAAAAGTGGTTAGAAATTAGAACGGGAGGGAGAAGAGGTGGAAAAGGAAGGGTGTCCTGGAGGGAAGTCAGCTAACAGCAGAGGTCCGGATATGGGAGACAGCACCATGCCTTCAGGAAACTAGCCCACAATGGAAGGGTGGGTTAAGGGCATGGCAAGGGGTAAGACTGAAAGTGTTGATGGCTCAATGGTGTCCGACTCTTCGCAACCCCATGGGCTGTAGCCCATCAGAGTCCTCTATCCATGGGATTCTCCAGGCAAGAATACTGTAGTGGGTAGCCATTCCCTTATCCAGGGGACCTTCCCAACTCAGGGATCAAATCCAGCTTTCCTGCATTGCAGGTAGATTCTTTACCGTCTGAGTCACCAGGGAAGCCCAGGATCTGGAAGCCCAAGGTTAAGGGTGTGGCAAGGGTTATGACTGTAGAAGCAGTCAAGGTCCAAGTCTTGATAAGCCTTGACTGCCAGTTGAGGAGCTGTGGGAAAGCTTAAGCAAAAAAGGGCTATTCTACCAACTCTAGCATCGCTGTCTGGCCCCTCTTGCTCAACTGACAGAAACTTCTGCTCAGCCAAGGCTTTCACCTCACCTGTCCACAGGGCTGAAATATATAAATTTCCTCACCTCAGCCCTTGTACCTGCCTGTGGCAAATGCCTGAAATACTACTCAGCTGGGGATAAAGAAGAAAGCCCAGAACCTGGGTTAAACACTGCTCAATCATTTTCTAACTCTGTGACCTCCAGTAAGCAGCTCAGCATCTCAGAGTTTCAATGTCCTCATTTCTCAATCTGCTCCAACAAAGGCATGTGTATAGTAGCATTAGTTTGAGGGAACAACATTGAACACACTGAAATTTTGGTATGCAAAAAAAAAAAGTGTAGCTTCTTCATTTTATGTAACTCATTTCAATTTTCTCAGGAAATTCCATCCTGCTGATGCAGTGGTTGGGGAGAGGGGTGGTGAAAGGCGCTAAGGGACTGTGCCTAAACTCCACAGTTTAATAAATGCTCATCAGTTCTGGTTTAAATCAGTTTCAAGTTAATTCAGTCTCTTTTGAATAAACATTTGAGTAAGTCTTTGAGAAAGTTCCCTTTCTGTTTCTGAGGATAGCACCTGGATTTAGAAGTTAACTAAATGGCATGATTTAATTTATTGGCTCATTCAATAAACATGAAAGTGAAAGTCGCTCAGTCATGTCTGACTCTTTGCACCCCCGTGGATGTACAGTCCGTGGAATTCTCCAGGCCAGCATACTGCAGTGGGTAGCCTTTCCTTTCTCCAGGGGATCTTCCCAACCCAGGGACTGAACCCAGGTCTCCCACTTTGTGGGCGGATTCTTTACCAGCTGAGCCACAAGGGAAGCCCAAGAATACTGGAGTGTGTAGCCTATCCCTTCTCCAGGGGATCTTCCTGACCCAGGAATCGAACCAGGGTCTCCTGCATTGCAGGCGAATTCTTTACCAATTGAGCTACCAATAAACATGTTGAACAAGTTTCATATTCCAGGCACTGTGATAGGTGCAGGAGGTAGTGCAGTGAACACATGAGAACAAAACAAGGTAAGCAAAGTCTTTAGCCTCTTGGAGTTTGTATTCTGTTGAGAGAAGCAGAAATTTTTTTAAATAAGTGAAACATATGAAATGTCAGGTGGTGAGTATGATGAGCAGAGTAGGTGGGAAAGGGGATAGCAAATAGCACAGGGATGTAAATTTGCTGTTTTAAAGGGGTGCTCATGGAATGGCTCCCCTGACCTGAGGGAGGATAAGAGGTGATCCCTGTGGATTTATGGAGAATATTCAAGCTGGTGGGAATGTGAAGTGCAAAGGCCCTGGGGCAGGCTCATGAGGAGGTAGAGCCCAGTGCTGGACCTTCACTGACTTCTGCAGCAAGGTCCCTCGTTGTGTGTGATCCATGACTGAGGAAACTTCCTGCTGAGAGCCCCACTGACTCAGACCTTCATCTCAGTCAAATCTTCCATCTAGGTTTAGGCTGTTCACACACAGCCCCTCCCACTCCCTTTCTGAATGGGGTTCCAAATTTCAAAGAATTCCTTTATATATTATTAGGAGAGCCTGATGGATTCAGGTAAAACCACCTCATCGCAAGCCACAGGAGGCAAAGGTTGAGTGTCTGGCCAAAGAAACTTCCATTCAATCTCCTTTACCACCACCACATCTAATAGAAAGGAAGAGGAAATATTCTCCCTAGAGGAAACTGGGGCACTTAAATCTAATTTTGCAGCAGCAGCAGGAGGCCTTAGAGCTCCACCAGAGCCCACAACTTGTCTCTGCCAGCCAGGACAATGAAGAACCTACCAGCAAGCTAGAGACAAAGGCCTTCCTCTCCTCCAACCACACCCAACCCTTCACCCTGTCCCTGGACCCCCAGATGAGGGCCTGCTGGTCAACCTGAACACTTAAGAAATAGAGATAAGTCATGTGAGAAAGGCAGGGGGCAAGAGAATCTCTTGCTATAAACTACACCAGCTCATCTCATTTAAGCTGAGCAGTGAACTTCGTCATTCTATTGTTTACCATCCCCCCAAAGGCCAGAAACTCTGCCCAATTCTGCTTTTCAGCAACCAAAGGGTCTCATGATTAAAGGGGAATGAAGTATGTATCACTTTAATATTTTTCAAATTTTTAAGTTAGGTTAATTGTGGAATCCAGGACATATGTATAAAGCCCAAGAACCCAGCAGAGATTAGATTTAGGTGGGGTATGTCACATCCTTTTCCATTATACCTCCTCATAGCACCCAGAGTTCCTCCTTTGTAATTTTCAGCCTAAGTCTAGTCAATCAAATATCTGAGTAGCTATTTCTTTAATAGTTGTTTCTCATCTTCCCTCCCCCACTTGAATGGAAGTTCTCTGAGGGCAGCTGTCTGTCTCTAACTTGTTTATAACTGTATCTCCAGTGTACAGGCTTCTCAGTCTACATGTGTATGTCCCTTGGATAGACATCTAAAAAGGAAATTGCGGGTCAAGACTGCACCATCTGAAAATGTGCCAAGTAGCCTCCAGAGAGGCTGAAACAAAGTATATGAGACCATCTTTCCTCTCACTTTCAACAACAGTTCATCTTGATATTCTTGAATTAAAACTTCAGATTTTATTGTTAAATTGTGGAGGGGAGTGCCTTATCTTTTTTGTAAAATAAAACACAGAACTACACATGGGCCCAGTAGTTCTGGGGCTTCCCTGGTGGCTCAGCCAGTAAAGAATCTGCAATGCAGGAAACCTGGGTTCAGTCCCTGGGCTGGCAAGGTCCCCTGGAGGAAGAAATGGCAACCCACTCCAGTATTCTTGCCTAGGAAATCCCATGAACCAAGGAGCCTGAAGGGCTACAGTCCACAGGGGCACAAAGAGTTGGACACAACTGAGCAACTAACACTTTCACTTTTTCACTTTCTAGTAGTTGTGGCACATGGGCTTGGCTGCTCCGTGGCATGTGAGATCCTCCCTGACCAGGGATCGAACCAGCATCCCATGCATTGCAAGATTGACTCTCAACCACCTGACCACCAAAGAAGCCCTTGAATTATAGTTTTAGATATATGCCCGATTGAAAAATGGGCAGAGGATCTTAATAGACATTTCTCCAAAGAAGATATACAGGTGGCCAGTAGGCACATGAAAAGATTCTCAACATCACTAATTATTAGAGAAATGTAAATCAAAACTACAGTGAGGGGACTTCCCTGGTGGTCCAGTGGTAAAGACTCTGTTCTTTCATTGCATGGGGCACAGGTTCAATTCCTGATTTGGGAACAAAGATCCCATAGGTGTGGCCAAAAGAGAGCTACAGTGAGGTACCACCTCACACAAATCAGAATGGCCATCATTAAAAAGTCTATAAATAATAAATGCTGGAGAAGGTATTGAGAAAAAGGAAACCTCCTACACTGTTGAGCTTCCCAGGTGGCTCAGTGGTAAAGAATCTCCCTACAATGCTGTGTCTCACAGGAGATGTGGGTTTGATCCCTGGGTGGGAAAGATCCCTGGAGAAGGGCATGGCAACCCACTCCAGTATTCTTGTTTGGAGAATCCTGTGGACAGAGGAGCCTGATGGGCTATAGTCCATGGGGTCGCAAAGAGTTGGACTTGATTGAAGCGACTTAGTACGCACACCTACACTATTGGTGGGATTGTAAGTTGATGCAGTCACTATAAAGCAATGGCACCCCACCCCAGTACTTTTGCCTGGAAAATCCCATGGATGGAGGATCCTGGTAGGCTCCAGTCCATGGGGTCGGTAAGAGTCAGACACGACTGAGCGACTTCACTTTCACTTTTCACTTTCATGCATTGGAGAAGGAAATGGCAATCCACTCCAGTATTCTTGCCTGGAGAATCCCAGGGACGGGGGAGCCTGGTGAGCTTCTGTCTATGGGGTCGCACAGAGTCGGACACGACTGAAGTGACTTAGCAGTAGCAGCATAGAGAACAATATGGAGGTTCCTTGGAAAACTAAAAACAGATTATATGATCCAAAAATACAATTGGTTTTTATATATTAATCTTATATCCTACAGCCTTGCTAAACTCAATAGGTTTCATAGTTTTTGGGAGGATTTTATATGTAGATGATCATGTCATCTTTAAACAAAGGCAATGGCACCCCACTCCAGTACTCTTGCCTGGAAAATCCCATGGACGGAGGAGCCTGGTGGGCTGCAGTCCATGGGGTCGCTGAGGGTCGGACATGACTGAGCGACTTCACTTTCACTTTCACTTTTCACTTTCATGCATTGGAGAAGGAAATGGCAACACACTCCAATGTTCTTGCCTGGAGAATCCCAGGGACGGGGGAGCCTGGTGGGCTGCCGTCTATGGGGTCGCACAGAGTGGTCACGACTGAAGCGACTTAGCAGCAGCAGCAGCAGCAGTTTTATGTCTCCCTTTAAAATTTGTTTCTAATTCATTAGTAAGTATGATAGTACCCACAGAATTTTCACAGATGTTGGTAATCAGGTATTATGAATTCTGTCAAATGCTTTTTCTGCATCTATTGAAGTAATCATATGATTGGGTGAGGTGGGAGGGTTACTCTGCTGATGTGGTGAATTATTAAAACATTGATTGATTTTTCAAATGTTGAGCTGACCTTTACATTTTTGGACAGATTCACATTTATTATGATGTATTATTCTTTTTATTGGAGAAGGCAATGGCACCCCACTCCAGTACTCTTGCCTGGAAAATCCCATGGACAGAGGAGCCTGGTAGGCTGCAGTCCATGGGGTCGCTAAGAGTCGGACATGACTGAGCGACTTCACTTTTCACTTTCATGCATTGGAGAAGGAAATGGCAACCCACTCCAGTGTTCTTGCCTGGAGAATCCCAGGGACGGGAGAGCCTGCTGGGCTGCCGTCTCTGGGGTCGCACAGAGTCGGACATGACTGAAGTGACTTAGCAGCAGCAGCAGCATCCTTTTTATACACTTCTGGGTTCAGTTTATATTTTGTTAAGGATTTTCACATCTGGTTTATGAGGGATGTTAAGTCTGTAAGGGTTTTTACATCTAAGTTCATAAGGGATATAAATCTGTAGCTTTATTTTCTTGGAATGTCTTTGACTTGGGTGTCAAGGTAATGCTGGAAGACTTTGAAAAGAATTGGTATTATTTCTTTCTAAATGCTTGCTTGCTATTAATAGAATTCACCAATGAAGCCATCTCAACCTAGAGTTTTCTTTGTGAAAAATAGATCAGATCAGATCAGATCAGTCGCTCAGTCGTGTCCAACTCTTTGCAACCCCATGAATCGCAGCACGCCAGGCCTCCCTGTCCATCACCAACTCCCAGAGGTCACTCAGACTCACATTCATCGAGTCAGTGATGCCATCCAGCCATCTCATCCTCTGTCGTCCCCTTCTCCTCCTGCCCCCAATCCCTCCCAGCATCAGAGTCTTCTCCAATGAGTTAACTCTTCCCATGAGGTGGCCAAAGTACTGGAGTTTCAGCTTTAGCATCATTCCTTCCAAAGAAATCCCAGGGCTGATCTCCTTCAGAATGGACTGGTTGGATCTCCTTGCAGTCCAAGAGACTCTCAAGAGTCTTCTCCAACACCACAGTTCAAAAGCATCAATTCTTCGGCGCTCAGCCTTCTTCACAGTCCAGCTCTCACATCCATACATGACCACAGGAAAAACCATAGCCTTGCCTAGGCGAACCTTTGTTGGCAAAGTGATGTCTCTGCTTTTGAATATGTGATCTAGGTTGGTCATAACTTTCCTTCCAAGGAGTAAGTGTCTTTTAATTTCATGGCTGCAGTCACCATCTGTAGTGATTTTGGAGCCCAGAAAAATAAAGTCTGACACTGTTTCCACTGTTTCCCCATCTATTTCCCATGAAGTGATGGGACCGGATGCCATGATCTTCGATTTCTGAATGTTGAGCTTTAAGCCAACTTTTTCACTCTCCACTTTCACTTCATAAAGAGGCTTTTTAGTTCCTCTTTGTGAAAAATACTTACATACAAATTCAGTTTCTTTCAAAAAATTAAGGAGTTTAGAGTTATGTATTTCTTCATGTATGAGCTTCAGTAGTTTGTGTTTTTCAAATAATTTGTCTATTTTGTATAAGTCATGAAGTTTTCTCTGTTATGACCTTATTAGCATTGCAATATCTACAGACTCTAGAATGAAGTCCTCTCTTTCCTTCTTTTTTCTTTTTTTGGCCACCCTGCATTGCTTGTGGCATCTTAGTTCCCAACCAAGGATCACACCCCCACCCTCTGCAGAGAAAGCGTGGAGTCCTAACCACTGGATGGCCAGGGAATTCCCCTCTCTTTCATTCCTGATAATAAACTATTTCTTCTCTTTTGCTTTCTTCCTCGTCAGCCTGCATGGCTAGAAATTTAGAAAATTTTTTATGTTTTCAAGAAACCTGCTTTCAGTTTTACTTTGTCTGTTATTTTTCTGAGGTTTCCAAGGTGATGCTAGTGGTATCCAGTGGAATCCAGGACTCCACCTACCAATACAAGAAACACAAGAGACGTGGGTTTAGTCCCTGGGTCGGGAAGATCTTCTGGAGTACGAAATGGCACCCCAAATTTCCTGTTCTATTTACTTTTGCTCCAATCTTAATGATTTTTTTCCTTCTACTTAATTTACTCTTGTTTTTCTCACTTAATTTTGCTCTTGTTTTTCTCACTTAAGATATAAGCACTGATGGTTGATTTAAGATCATTCTGTCTAAAGTACACATTTTAAACTGCAAATTTCCCTCTAATTACTACTTTATCTCAGTTCCACAAATATTTTTATGTATTGTACTTTTAATTAGTCAATTCAAACTTCTCTAATTTCTTTTTTGGTTTCTCTTTCACCCATTAGTTATTTACTAGTACATTGTTCAATTTCTTCGTATTTGTGAATTTTCCAAATGCATATCTACTATTAATTTTTAGTTAGTTCTACTGTGGACAGACATACACCTATATAAGACTTCAATTCTTTTTTAAAAAACCTTTTTATTTTATATTGGAGTGTAGCCGATTAACACTGTTGTGATAGTTTCAGATGGGCACCATAGGGACTCAGCCATACATATACATGTATCCATTCTCCCCCCAAACTCCCCTCCCATCCAGGCTGCTATGTAACATAGAGCAGAATCCCCTGTGCTGCATAGTAGGACTTTGTTGGTTACCCATTTTAAATGTAGCAGAGTGTACATGTCGATCCCAAACTCCCTAACTATCTTTTCCCCCATTCTTCTTGGCCCCCCCAAACCATAAGTTCATTCTCTAAAAGTGTTCAATCCTTTTATTTTTATTGAGATCCTGTATGGTATATCTTAGTAAATATTCTGTGAGCTCTTGAAAAAAATCTGTTTTTCTGTTGTTGGGTAGAGTGGTCTATAAATATCTATTAAGTTGGTTGATAAACTCATCAGTTCAAATATTCTGTATCTTGTATTAAACTGTTCTATCAACTATTGAGAGAGGAATGTTGAAAGCTGAAATTATTATTGTGAATTTGTCTATTTCTCCTTTCAGTTCTTTCAGCTTTTTGTTTCATGTATTTTCAAGCTCTGTTATTTGGTGCATTTGATTGAGGATTAATGTCTTTTTGATAAGTTGAGATTGTCATCATGAAATGACCTTTTTATACTTAGCAATTTAGTTAGTTCTGAAGTCTACTTTTTAAATCTTAACATAGCTAGTATATTAATAATACTCCAGCTTATCTTTGATTCGTGATTTCATGATTTTTTTTCCTTTTACTATTAACATAACTATGTCTCTCCATTTAGAATGAATTTCTTATAAACAGTATGTAATAGATCTTGCTGTTTCATCCAATCGGACAATTTCTGCCATTTAATTGAGACGTTCAGACTACTTATGCTTAATATAATTATCGATATGGTTGCATTTAACCTACCATCTTTCTATTTGTTTTCTATCTTCCTATCCTTTCTTTGTTTACTTTATCTTCTTTCCTTGCCCTTTTTCAGGTTACTTGAGTCTTTTTATGATTCAAATTTTTATCTACCGTTGCCTTATTAACTATACCTTTTTCTTTGAATTATTGCTCTAAGGCTGGGCTTCCATGTGGCTCAGTGGTAAAGAATTTGCCTGCCAAGCTGGAGAAACTGATTCGATCCCTGGGTCAGGAAGATATCCTGGAGAAGGAAATGGCAGCCCACTCCAGTATTCTTGCTCTAAGGTTTAGTTTTTCACATTTGGCAAATGTTTACTGAGCCTTGCTCTGCATAGGCACAGTCCTGAAAGAAAGTGAAAATGTTGATCACTCAGTCATGTCCGACTCCTTGCGACCCCACAGACTGTAGCCCACCAAGCTCCTCTGTCCATGGGATTCTTCAGTCAAGAATATTGGAATAAGTTGCCATTTCCTCCTCTAGGGGATCTTTCTGACTTAGGGATCAAACCTGCATCTCCCTCGTCTCTTGCATTGGCAGGCAGGTATGTATATGATCCAAACACTGCTGCTGCTGCTGCTAAGTCGCTTCAGTCGTGTCCAACTCTGTGTGACCCCGTAGACGGCAGCCCACCAGGCTCCCCCGTCCCTGGGATTCTCCAGGCAAGAACACTGGAGTGGGTTGCCATTGCCTTCTCCAATGCATGAAAGTGAAGAGTGAAAGTGAAGTTGCTCAGTCGTGTCCGACTCTTAGCGACCCCATGGACTGCAGCCTACCAGGCTTCGCCATCCATGGGATTTTCCAGGCAAGAGTACTGGAATGGGGTGCCATTGCCTTCTCCGATCCAAACACTACTCAGCCATAAAAAAAAGAATGAAATAATGTCATTTGCAACAACATGAGTGGACCTAGAGATTATCATTCTAAATGAACTGTCATATAGAGAAATACTAATATCATATACTGTCACTTAATGTGGAATCTAAACTATGATCCAAATGAACTTATTTATAAAATAGAAATATACTCACAGATATAGAAAACAAACTTATGGTTACCGAAGGGGAAAGACGGGTAAGGGAGAGATAAATTAGGAGGTTGGGATTAGCATATACACACTGTTATATATATATAATGGATAACCAACAAGGACCTACTGTATAGCAAAGGGAAATATATGCAATATTTTGTAATAACCTACAAGGGAGAGAATCTGAAAAGAAATATATATATGAAAAGTGAAAGTGAAGTCACTTAGTCCTGTTCGACTCTTTGTGATCCCATGGACTGTACCCTGCCAGGCTCCTCCTTCCATGGGATTTTCCAGCAAGAGTACCGGAGTGAGTTGCCATTTCCTTCTCCAGGGGATCTTTCCCACCCAGGGATTGAACCCAGGTCTCCCACATTGTAGGCAGATGCTTTACCCTCTAAGCCACCAGGGCAGCCCCAATATGTGTGTGTGTGTGTGTGTGTGTGTATCACTGTTCTGTACACCTGAAGCTAACATAATATTGTAAATCAACTATACTTCAGTTTTTTTTCAACTATGATATTTATTACACTACTAAAGATTTACTGGGCTTCCTGGTGGCTCAGTGATAAGGAATCTGCCTGCCAATGCAGAACACGTGGGTTCAATCCCTGGGTCAGGAAGATCCCCTGAAGGAGGAAATGGCAACCCACTCCAGTGTTCTTGTAGACAGAGGAGCCTGGCAGGCGCCATGGGGTTGACAGAAAGTCAGACATGACTTAGCAACTAACCAAGAACAACAAAGATTTACCAGGCACACAGGGAAATAAGAAAACATGACTGAGAACCAGTATAAACAACGGAGCACAGAAGCAGATCCAGGAAACATCTGGATTCAACTGTACTTCAGTGTTTTTAATTAAAAAAAAAAAAGAAGGATGAACCTTGAAAATAAGTGAATAAGTGAAAGAAGTCAGACATAAAATGCTACACGTTATGTGATTCCATTGACATAAAATATCTATATTAGGCAAATCTATAGAGAAGATGGCAAATTGGTCATTGCCCAAGGATGAAGAGAGGGGAAATGGGAATAGTTAATGGGTGCAGGGTTTCTGTTTGGGATGATTAAAAAGTTCTGAACTAGGTGGTGATGATGGTTGCACAACATTGTGACTTTACATAATGCTGCTGAACTGTACACCTTAAAATACTTAAACTGATAAGCTTTATGTTATTTGTATTTTACCACAATTTTTAGAAAGAGAGAGAAGGGAAAAAAAGGAAGAAGGATCAGGGTGAAAGTCAAAGGTCACTGAGGACCCTCTGTCACATCAATTTTAATCCTTTTACAGACCTTTCAAATCCAGAATCTACCTGTTCTTAGGGATGATACTGTCTCTGTTCTTTCTTTTCAGGTGGCACCCGGAAATGCTGGAATTTTCATGGCAAGTGCCGCCATAAATGCTTCAAGAAGGAAAAGGTCTATGTTTACTGCACAAATAATAAACTGTGCTGTGTGAAGTCCAGGTACCTGCCAAAAAACTTACCATGGCAAATCTAAGTTCCTTGAAGCCTGAAGTTATCAAAAGACAGATGAAGCTACCCTGAGTCTGACCCCAGTAGATGCTTGAACTCTATCAATAAACATCTCTGGCTGATCCCTGTGTTTGCCTGTTAGTCAGTGGTTCTCAGAAAGTCCTCTTTCAGGTGGTCCATTTAAGTCAAAACCATTTCATTATATTTCACAAGCACTCAGTGGAATTTTCTGAAATCTACATGACATACAATAACACCATTATTCTGGCAGTTAGTGAAAGGTTATCATCTAATAAATCATTGCTTTGAAATTCCGAGATTTTCCTTTAACGTATATGGAAATACAAGAACTAAAAGCATTTTTGTTGTCTGCAGGATCTGGGAGTCCCAAGACTGGGGTCCTAGGGCAAGTAGTGCCCACCCACTGTTGAGTAGAGCAAGATCCCACCCCGAGATCAGCCGGTGGGTCTGATCAGCAGACGGGTCCCAGAGTGTGTGCCCTTTAAAACCGGAGTCTCTATTTCCCACAGTGCTCTGGCTGTCCCTAAAGTAAGCCCCAATGACCTTCAAAGCCAAACAATCTGGGTTCTCATCTTCCTGGTGTAAAACTGCTGGACTGGAGAATCTGATGTGAGATTCAGACCCTTCATCCCTTGGGGAGAACCTCTGCAATTGTATTACCCTCCTATGTGTGGATTGCCCACCCCAGGGGGGATAGGTCTTGACTTCTACCATGGCTCCACCCGCTCCTATCCACCTCACTATGGTTCCTTCTTTATATCTTTAGTTGTAGAAGCAATGGACAACTTCTAAGTAACTATTATAAATTTGTCAAGGAAATTTGAGGAAAAGATTGACCGAAAGACTAATTTAATCAATACACAGGAAAAAAAAAAAACTACCAATTTTCTATCAATGCATTACAAACCACTCTAAAATTTAGTGGATTAAAATAACAACTATTCATTATTTCTCAGAGTTATGTGTGTTAATTAACTGGTTCTTCTGCTATTCTCACCTGGGGTCACTGATATAATCACATGTCTCTCCATATGGCCTCCCCATCTTAAGGAAGTTAACTTTGGCTTCTAACACATGGCTAGGTCTAAGAAGGTAAGCCCCAATATGCATCATTTATCAAACTTGTGATGTTATGTTTTTATAAGACCCATTGGGCAAAGGAAGTCATGTGACCTGAAGTCAATATAGGAAAAACTACACAAGGACATGAATACTGGAGGAATGATTCCACTGATGATCATCAACGTATCAATCTATCACAAATGGGATCTCTAAATATAAACTGGGCATTCTAAACCAAAAGATACAAAATCTGAAATTAAGGATTTATTGGTTGCATTTAACAGCAGACTGAACAGAGTAAAAGAAAGAACCAGTAACTCAAAATCAGATGAATAGGAAATGCAATCAAAGCACAGAGAGAAAAAAATGCAGAACAAATAGGGCAGAACATGAGAAACTTATGGGAGAATACCAAATGGTCTAACATATATGTGACTGGAGTCTCAGAAGGAGAAGAAAGAGAATTGGGAAGAAATGTTTTTTAAAGACAATGGCTGAAAATTTTCCAAAATTGTGGAAAGATATTAATCCACACACTCACAAAATTTAGTGAACTCCAAGCAAGATAGACACAAAGAGAATCAAAATAACATAACATAATCAAACTATTAACAATCAAAAGAAAAACTATTTCCTGATAACTGTGAACATTTCAAACAAAACATGTTCAAGAATTTTTATGGAGAATATCAGAAGCCCTTATTGAAGGACACTATAAAAAGCCTAAATTAATAAAGACATAATATTTTGTGACTTAGATAACTCAGTATCTTCAAGATGTCAATTCTGGGACTCCCTTAGCAGTCCAGTGATTAAGACTTCACCTTCCTATATATATATATATATATATATATATATATAGAAGGCAATGGCAGCCCACTCCAGTACTCCTGCCTGGAAAATCCCACGGACGAAGGAGCCTGGTAGGCTGCAGTCCATGGGGTCGTGAAGAGTCGGACATGACTGAGTGACTTCTCTTTCTCTTTTCACTTTCATGCATTGGAGAAGGAAATGGCAACCCACTCCAGTGTTCTTGCCTGGAGAATCCCAGGGACGGGGAAGTCTGGTGGGCTGCCGTCTATGGGGTCACACAGAGTCGGACACGACTGAAGTGACTTAGCATAGCATAGCATATATAAATATATATATATCCTGGATTTGATCCCTGGGTTGGGAAGATCCCCTGGAGAAGGGAAAGGCTACCCACTTCAGTATTCTGGCCTAGAGAATTCCATGGACTGTGTAGTCCACGAGGTTGCAAAGAATAGGACACGACTTAGTGACTTTCTCTTTCACTTTTTCCAGTACAGAGGATGCAGGTTTGATCCTTTGTTGGGAAACTAAGATCTGGCATTCCTCACAGCCAAAAAGCCAAAACATAAAAACAGAAGCAACATTGTAACAATTTCAACTTTTAAAACAATTTTTTAAAGATGTCAATTCTACACTGTTTCCTAGATTCATTGAAATTCCAATAAAAAAACTAACAGAATTTTTTCCAGTATCTGTTGAAAATTGTGTAGAGATAAACAAATATTTTGTTGGGGACATAGACATAGATGACAAAACTATCTGTAAAGCACAAATATAAGATGATGGTTAATTCTAAGAATATAGGAATTGCAAGAAGTAATGCTGATATTCTAATTTTTTATCTGGGTGGTAGTTATAGAGATGTTTCTTGTCTTATTGTTTTTTACTTTTTATATTTTTTAAAATATTACTTTGCTTTCTCAATGTATAATAAAAATCAGGTTTTTCCAAAAGGAGATAAAAGCTATGAACATAAAAAAATGAAAAAGCTAAATCAGCTAAAAGTCCCAGAAAATAAAATATTTGAAAATTACATGTCCTATAAAATGTTTTTTCCAGATTATGTTAAGAACTCTCAAAGCTCAATATAAGGAAACAAAATTGGATAACAAAATGAGCTAAATATCTGATAATCAATAAAAGAGATTCTTGATACCTAAAAAAAAAAAACAAAAAACAAAATGAGCTAAATATTTGAACTGACACCACTGAAAAAATTACACATGTAAGAAATAAGCACATGGAAATGGATAGATATTAGAGAAATGCACATTAAAATCACAATAAAATACTACTACACATATATCAGAGTGTCCAAAATTAAAATAATTGATCATAATGATTGCTGATGAGGAAGAAGCATTGGCGGCGGAAGTGCTCATACACTGCTGGTGGAATGTAAAATAGTACAACCGCTTTGGAGTTACACTATTTGTACAGTTGGGCAGTTTCTTTAAAAGTCTAATGAATCACAAGATCCAACTACTCCATACCTAGGTATTTACTCAGAAGAAATATACACATAGGTCTACATGAAGACTTTACACATAAATGTCAACAGCAGCCTAATTTGTGGTAGCCCAAAAGGGAAACAATCCAAATGTCCATCAACAAGTGAATGGATAAACAAATTGTGGTTTATCCGTATAGCAGAATATCCAGCAATAAAAGCAATTAACTTTTGAATCTCAGAAAACCATCGATGACTCCAAATAATAATGCCAAATAAAACACACAAAAATAAATATATTGTATGACTCCAGTAGTAAAAGGCTCTGCTGCTGCTGCTGCTGCTGCTGTCGTCGTTTCAGTCGTGTCCGACTCTGCTCGACCCCATAGACAGCAGCCCACCAGGCTCCCCCATCCCTGGGATTCTCCAGGCAAGAACACTGGAGTGGGCTGCCATTTCCTTCTCCAATGCATGAAAGTGAAAAGTGAGAGTGAAGTCGCTCAGTCATGTCCGACTCTTAGCCACTCCATGGACTGCAGCCCACGAGGCTCCTCCGTCCACGGGAGTTTCCAGGCAAGAGTACTGGAGTGAGGTGCCATTGCCTTCTCCAAGTAAAAGGCTCAAGAAACTATTAATCTATAGTAAGAGTACATCAGTACTAGACAGAAGGTAAGAGGAGGAGAAACAGAGAGGAGTATTAAGAGATTACAAAGAGGCACAAGGAAATTTGGGGGGATGGTGGGATAAGTTCATTATCTTGATTTTTGGTGATAATTTCATATGGATGCCATGTATGACATCAAATTGCACACTTTAAATTAGTACAGTTTAAAAATAAATAAATTAATACAGTGTATTCGGAGAAGGCAATGGCACCCCACTCCAATACTCTTGCCTGGAAAATCCATGGACAGAGGAGCCTGGTAGGCTGCAGTTCATGGGGTCGCTAAGAGTCGGACACGACTGAGCGACTTCACGCTCACTTTTCACTTTCATGCATTGGAGAAGGAAATGGCAACACACTCCAGTGTTCTTGCCTGGAGAATCCCAGGGATGGGGAAGCCTGGTGGGCTGCCATCTCTGGGGTTGCACAGAGTTGGACACGACTGAAGCGACTTAGCAGCAGCAGCAGTAGCAGTACAGTTTATTATATATCAATTATACCTCAATAAAGTAAATAAGCAATGCTTTTTAGGAGAATAAAGGCTAAAGGAAAATAGATGTTATTTAAAAGACAGTAAGTGAATAGTACGTGATGAAACCAAAGAGGTGGACAAGGGCTAGATCGTGAAGGACTTTCCAAGTTTAAAAATTGTTTTGCAAATGTAGATACTAATGGCAGAGAATCCATTTCAGGCAGCACATCAATCCCCAAACCTTTATTGTTCTTTCAGTCCAGTCTCCCCTGACTGCTTTTGTCCATTTGGTTATTGGGTGCCTTCCTTTCCATGCAGTCTGGACTCCAATTATTTCTCTGATCTCATCTTCAATTACTCTTCCACTGGTTCACTCCACTCAAGTCATCCTGGCCTCCTTGTTAGTCCTCAGACACACCAGGCATCATCCCAATGTAACTGAAAATGCAGTCCAGCTGCTCGCCACTCAAATGCCAATATGAAGGCAAGGTTGGCAGAAAAGAAAGTTTGTTTTATTTTGGATGTTGGCAATGGGGGTGGCAGGTGGCGGGAGGGGAATTCAGTAAAACAAGGTAGCTCACGGGCTGTGGCTTAGAATATTATCCATAGTCCTTGAGAAGGAGGTCCTTGATTTTGCTTAGATGACTATTAAGTCTTGTTGGACTCTTTTTCTTTATTTCTGCATTTTCTCACTTCTCTGATTAAACTTATTCTTTGGCTGAAGTTTTTTCCACAGACAAAAACAGGCTAAAGATACGGGAGGCAAAGGCTATGTGTAGGCTCCTGCTTTGTTTCATCAACTCAAGGCCTTTGCAGCTGCTGTTCCTTCTGACTGAAACTGTCATCCCCAATCCTCTACTTGTCTCTAACATCCTCTGGGTCTTTGTTCATGTATCACTTTTTCACTGCAGTTCAGTCACTCAGTTGTTTCCGACTCTGCGACCCCATGAATCGCAGCACACCAGGCCTCCCTATCCATCACCATCTCCCGGAGTTCACTCAAACTCACGTCCATCAAGTCAGTGATGCCATCCAGCCATCTCATCCTCTGTCATCCCCTTCTCCTCCTGCCCCCAATCCCTCCCAGCATCAGAGTCATTTCCAATGAGTCAACTCTTCACATGTGGTGGCCAAAGTACTGGAGTTTCAGCTTTAGCATCATTCCTTCCAAAGAACACCCAGGACTGATCTCCTTTAGGATGGACTGGTTGGATCTCCTTGCAGTCCAAGGGACTCTCAGGAGTCTTCTCCAACACCACAGTTCAAAAGCATCAATTCTTCGCACTGCAGCCTGCACCAAATACCTTATTTTAAAATTTTCTTCAAAAACGGCTCTCCTGTGCTTCTCTTGGGCTTGAATTTCTCCATAGTATGTTTCAGCATCTATCATATTTTTTTCTTTATTGTGTTTATTGCCCTCCATGAGAATGTGATAAAGGTACACTGAATATGTGTTGTGCTATGCTCAGTTGCTCAGTCATGTCTGACTCTTTGCGACCTTGTAGACTCTAGCCCACCAGGCTCCTCTGTCCATGGGGTTCTCCCAGCAAGAATATTGGAGCAGGTTGCCATGATCTCCTCCAGGAGATCTTCCCAACCCAGGGATTGAACCTGTATCACCTGCGTCTCCTACACTGTAGTCAGATTCTTTACCCACTGAGCCACCTGGGAAGCCCACACTGAATATACATTAGGCTTATTTGTCAAAGAACTGAGCTTGAAAACAAATGTTTTATTTTACCTAAAGAAGTCATGTCCAACTCTTTGGGACCCCATGGACTGTAGCCTATCAGGCTCCTCCATCCATGGGATTTTCCAGGCAAGAGTGCTGGAGTGGATAGCCATTTCCTTCTCCAGGGGATCTTCCTGACCCAGGAATCGAACCCAGGTCTCCTGCATTGCAGGCAGACGCTTTACCTTCTGAGCCACCAGGGAAGCCCAAAAGAAAGAGCACAGACAGGAAAACAAAAAACAGATTAAGTATTTTTTCTTAAAGGGATTTAATACTGAAAATTGGTCACACGTTTGTTGGAAAACTTGAAGCCAAAAATGAAGTTAAAGTTATCTAGGGGTTAGTAACTACAGGAAGGGGCTACAACTCCTAAGGCTGGGAGACCCTTCCTTCCCGCCTCCAGTCCCTCCAGTTCCATTCTCCATCCTTCTCCATCCAGCTGTCTGACCCCCTGCGTCAACAGGATCTCTTACTTCTGGCCTCCAGTTGGGTTTCAGAAGTGGGGTAAGCCCAGCAAGATTTCTGGAGGAGGGAGTAAAGTTCAGGTATTTACTCTACCACCTCTCTCTCTGTAGAGTCACCATCTGAATTAGTTAACGCTAATTCTTGCTGTGTGACTGTATTTTATTCCTATGCTGTACTGAAGTGATAAGGAATGGGCTTTTGAAAAGAGATTTTTTTGTTTAGGTAGATAGATAGGTATGATATCTATATCTATAGATAGATATAGATAGGTAGATGATAGATTCCACAGTCATTTTCTGAACTCCATCTGCCTTTTGCACAGGGCATATGGGAAAAATAGAATGTGAATGTGATGAGAATCAATATCCTTGCATCTTCAAGTGTTTGATGGTGGCTGTAGTCTCTGCAATTCCCCAGAGAAACATTATTGTTATTGGTTCTCTACTATAGTATGTAGGGAATGTTTCAGTGGCTCCCACTTGTCCCTGTCTACCATAATAGAGCCCTCACTCCATAGAACAGGGAACCAACGTGAAATTTTGCCAGCTACAAAATATGTCTATTCTAATTATATATTCAGAAATGCAGCAGAATCTCCTAAGGGCTTAGGGGATCCAGTGGTTCAATTGTGAGATATCCTGGATCCAAAAATTCATGTATCATCTGACCTCTGTGTGTGTGTGCTTAGCCGCTCAGTTGTGTCTGACTCTTTTCAACCCCATGAACCGTAGCCCACCAGGCTCTTCTGTCCATAAGGAGTCTCCAGGCAAGAAAACTGGAGTGGGTTGCCATGTCCTCCTCCAGGAGATCTTCCCAACCCAGGTCTCCCAAATTGCAGGCAGATTCTTTACTGGAAAAAAAAAAAAAAAGTTTTTTTAACCAAAAAAAAAAAAAAGTTGCCATGCCCTCCTCCAGGGGATCTTTCCAACCCAGGGATGGAACTGGAGTTTCCTGCATTGCAGGTGAATTCTTTACCAGCTGAGCTACCAGGAAGCCCATATTGTAACCTATCTACTCATAAAATTTCAAGAAAAATCAACTATAATATAAAAGAAGAGGAGAAACTATTTATATATACTTTAATGTGTGCGTGTGTGCTCAGTTGCTCATCATGTCCAACTCTTTGTGACCCCATGGACTGTAGCCCATCAGGCTCCTCTGTCCGCGGAATTTCCAAGGCAAGAATACTGGCATGGGTTGCCATTTCCTCCCCCTGAGGATCTCCCGACCCAGGAATCAAACCCGACTCTCCTGCACTTGTAGGCCTATTCTTTACCACTGAGCCACCTGGGAGGCCCATTTCAGTGTGTAAATACACTTAAAAATAGAATGAAGTAGTCAGATCTTGTACATACCATAAGTGCAGTGCAGTTCAGTTCAGTTACTCAGCCGTGTCCAACTCTTTGCGACCCCATGGATCGCAGCACGCCAGGCCTCCCTGTCCATCACTAACTCCCGGAGCAGGCCCCAAGGAATGAAGGTGTTACATGTGCAAATTCAAATACAAACTAAAGCGCTTGCAATCTGTGTCCTGAATTTGCAAAATGGTAAACAGCTTGGATAAAGTGCTAACCAAAACAAAATATAATCATTCCTTGATTTACATGGTAGTTTCATTCCAGGAAAACTCAATGGGCAAAAAATACTTGCAAAACAGTCTTAGTGGACTTAGAGAAGTTCAATTATACTTCTCTAAGTTCTCACCTAAGTAAATGATCTAGCAGGACATTTGAATTTTGTTTGGGAAATGAGTCAATACTTCACTTTCCAGGACAGTCACTCATATTGATGCCACGTGGCTTCCCAGGTGCTCAATATACAAATTCCAGCAGGGGGTCGCATTCACTTTGATCAAAAAATGCCCCCAGCAAATTCCCAAAGTAACCCCTAGAGGGCAGTATCTCCCCTTTGAGAATCTGATCTAGCCCTTAAGTCTCTCCCTGGATTCTCAATTTTTTTGAGACACATGGAGCTGCATCACAAGCAAAATAATTTACCCAAATTGAACTACATGTGCTAAAAGAGAGATAGTGGGGGTTTTGGTTTTGTATTCAACTTATTTTCTTACTTTTTAAATCAACGTGATTGTTATTGTTCAGTCGCTCAGTTGTGTCAGACTCTTTGCAACTCCATTTCACCCAGCTTCCCTGTCCTTCATCATCTCTGGGAGTCTGCTCAAAGTTATGTCCATTGAGTCGGTGATGCCACCCAATCATCTCATCCTCTCTTCCCTCTTCTCCTCCTGCCTTCAATCTTTCCCAGCATCAGGGTCTTTTCCAGCGAGTCAGCTCCGCATCAAGTGGCCAAAGTATTGGAGCTTCAGCATCAACTTAGTTTTGACTTTTTTTTTTTCCTTTACCTATCTGATTGATGTTTTTGAACTGTGGTGTTGGAGAAGACTCTTGAGAGTCCCTTGGACTATAAGGAGATCCAACCAGTCCATCCTAAAGGAGATCAGTCCTGGGTGTTCATTGGAAGGACTGATGTTGAAGCTGAAACTCCAATATTTTGGCCACCTGATGCAAAGAGCTGACTCATTTGAAAAGACCCTGATGCTGGGAAAGATTGAGGGCAGGAGGAAAAGGGGACGACAGAAGATGAGATGGTTGGATGGCATCACCGACTCAATGGACATGGGTTTGGGTAGACTCCGGTGGTTGGTGATGGACAGGGAAGCCTGGAACACTGCAGTTCATGGGATCGTGAAGAGCTGGACACGACTAAGCAACTGAACTGAACTGATCTGACTCTTCAAATGGAATTTTCTTTTTAATTGAAGTATAATTGATCACAATATTAATTATAATTGATTATCAAGTATAATCAATTATCAAGTATAATTGATAATCTATATTGTAGTTTCAGGTGTGCAGTATAGTGATTCAGGATTTTTGCATATTAAATTCCATCATAGGTTGGTACAAGATAATGGGTATAATTCCCTGTGTTATACAGCGAATCCTTGTTGCTTATCTATGTTATATTAATATATGACTGTTTGTATCTGTCCATCCAATATCCTTAATTTACCCCTTCCCCTCCATTCTCCCCTTTAGTAATCGTAAGTTTGTTTTTTATGGCTGTGAGTCTGTTTCCGTTTAGTATATACATTCATTTTTATTACTTTTTAGATTTCACATGCAAGTGATATCATATATTTGTTTTTCTCTGCTGGACTTATTTCACTAAGCATAATATTCTCTGGGTCCACCCATGTTGCTGCAAATGGCAGTATTTTGTTCTTTCTTATGACTGGGTAGTAATCCTTTGATAGACACTGTATCATCCTAATCCAATTATTTGTTGATAGGCATTTGGGAGGTTTGCCTTTTCAAATACTCATGTAAATGGAATCATTTAGTATGTACACCTTTGTATCTGGCTTCTTTTGTTTAACATAATTTTTTTGTGGTTAATTCATGCTGTGTGTTTCAATATATTGTTATTATTGTTTATTTTTATTGTATTATATGGATGTAACTCAATTTATCCATTCACATGTTGTTTCCAGTTATGAGATACTACGAATAAAACTGCCACAAACACTAGGGAAGTCTTCATATGTACATATTTCTATTCTTATAAATAATTCTGCAACTGTTTTTCCAAAATGGTTGTCCATGTTACATTCCCATCAACAATGTATTAGCATTCCAGTTGCTCCATATCCTTACCAACACTCATTATGGTCAGTCTTTTTTATATTAATTATGCTGGTGGTAGGTAATGGCATCCTATTGTGAATTTAATTTGCATTTCCCAGATACCTAATGATTTTGAGCATCTTTCACGGGCTTATTGGCCATCTATACATCTTCTTTTGTAAAATGTCTATTTAAATACTGCCCACTCCATTATTACATTGCCTTTTCTTACTGACTTGTAAGCCTCCTTTGTGTATTCTGGAAATGAGTCCTTTGTCAGATAAACGTCTTGCAAATATGAACAAGAGCAGTTTAAATAAGCCAGGAGAATCCCTCCTTGAGCCAGTGGCTGCCTGAACAGGAGAAGGAATTTCTCCCAATCCCTACACACAGAAAATATCTGTCATTGAAGACATCACACTGCATTGTGTAATTCCACTGCATAGAGATATTTATCTTTCATTAAAATGGCCCCTAAAGATAAACAATCACTTACTTTGGTGTTATCACCAGAGAAATACGATGTGCTCCACCAATAGAGGAAAACTCACTATTTCTGTCAGTCTCCTGAAAGGCAATGTCCTGATTCAAGAGTAAGTTGAGGGATGGGGTGGGCAGGGAAAAGAAGGGTGTGTGTGGGAGGGGCACGTTTCAAGATAGAGAGGACAGATCCATCTGATCAGCAGGATGAGAAACTCCTCTAACCTCCATTCTAACTGAACTCTAAACCCTGATGCATGTGAAAATACATATATATGAATATTACATATTTTGTATATGTGCACTATATATATCATGTAACTTTTAAAATATATATATAATTTTTAGTGATTATATAAAATGTATATATCCATTCTGACAAAGTATGTAACAAAAGCTAACAAGGATTATGAAAAAGTGGTGAATATTTTGAAGCTCATCTATGTTTTATTTGTCCACAATGTGTTCTAAGCATATTATTCAAGTTATGAAAGTTGGAAATTTTTAAAGAAATTTCCAGAGGCATTTTAGTGCTAAAAATCTTGTTTTGGAAGACAAAGCACAAATGAAAATGTTGATGATACTTAGACAAGTTTAAAAAAACCAAGACACACACAAAATGTACAATTTGACTCCATTTTATCTGTAAATCACATTTTTATGGATTTTTTTTTATTTTGGATATATATATATAGTGAAAATATTGACTTTTGCCTTCTTATTTGTGCTTCTCTGTTTTCTAACTTTTCTCCAGTGGACATGTATCACTTTTACAATGAGAAAAAAATGTTATTTAAAAAGTACAAAAAGGGGACTTACCTGGTGTTTTGGTGTCTAAGACACTGAGATTCCAGTGTAGGGGCCCAGGTTCATTCCCTGGTCAGGGAACTAGATCCCACATGCTCCAACTAAGAGTTCACACGCCACAATCAAGATCCCGAGTGCCACAACTATTAATAATATCAAACGACTGTGAAAATTAAGTGAGATGATATATATAAAGCAGTTGGTACTTGCTGAAGGCTAACTATTATTATCATTAACTCAGCCATTCGGTGACTCTTTGGGAATGTCTACGCTCTGAATGTCTATGTCTAAGCACCTATGTCAAAGCAAAACTTCCTCTCTAACATCCCCCACCTACTTGGCTCACCTTGCACATCTCCAGTGCCATGGAGCTCCCTTCCTCCCAAAGCTTCCCCTTCACACTGGCCCATCCTACCAATGGGTGGCTCCTGTTTTACTTCAAAACTAGTCTTGACTTGAGGTCCAAAGCTTCAAGTCCAAGCTCTAGCTGTGTGCCTTGGGAAGTGTGTGGCCTTAGACAAGTCGCTTTTTCTCTCTGGGCTTGAAACCTCATTCATAAAGTATCTTGAGGAATCTTCTGCCCTAGAATCGCCCTGTTTCCTTGGCTTGTTAGATGCATCCTTGGGATTTAGGAGGTTGAATGCAGGCTTAAATGAGGGTCTGTTAGGATACCGGGTGGGAAATAGCCCTGCATGTGTGTAAACTTCAGCAACATCTCATCTGTTTTGTCCTGTTTCAGTCTTGGAAGGACAATGGCTGCCCTCTGACATGACTGAGAGACCCACAGCATCACTTCAGTAGAATTCCCACCAAAAATGCCAAAGCTGAAGCCAATCATAAGGAAACATCAGACAAACTCAAACTGAGGGACATTTCACAAAGCAACCGGCCTGGATGACTCAAAACCATCAATGTCATGAAAAAATGAAGAACTGTTCCAGATTAAAAGAGATCAAACAAACATGACAACTGAATGGAATTTGTGATCCAGGGGTTTTCTGTAGCTAAAGATTAGACAGTAGAAATTTGTGAATGTTAATGTCCTGATTTTTATAATTGTACTGTGGTTATGTAAGAAAATGCCTTTGGCTTCTAGGAAAAATCCAAAACTATTTTGCTATAAAAGGCTGTCATATCTGATATATATATATATATACACACACATATATAAACTATATTTGTGGGGCTTCCCTGGTGGTCTAGTGGTTAAGAATTCACCTTGCAATGTAGGGGACACAGTTTTGATCTCTGGTTGGGAAATTAAAATCACACATGCCACAGAGCAAATAAACCCAAGAGTCCATGCACCTCAATGAAAGATCCTACATGATCCAACAAAAAGACCAACACAGGACTTCCCTGGTGCCTCAGTTGTGGGGAATCCACCTGCCAATGCAGGAGACATAAAGACATGGGTTAGATCCCTGGGTCAGGAAGATTCCCTGGAGGAGGGCATGGCAACCCACTCTCATATTCTTGCCTGAAGAATTCCATAGACAGAGGAGCCTGGAGGGCTACAGTCCATGGGGTCTCAAGGAGTTGGGACTTAGCATGCCTGCCTATATTTATATATATATACACATATATTGCCTGGAGAATCCCAAGGACGGGGGAGCCTGGTGGGCTTCCGTCTCTGGGGTCACACAGAGTCGGACACGACTGAAGTGACTTAGCAGCAGCAGCACACATATATAGAGAGGAGGAAATTAAAAGGTTACAGTGGTAAAATATTCATATTTGGGAAATCTGGGTGAAAGATCTATGGGAATTCTTTGTTCTGTTCTTGCAGATTTTCGGTAGGTCTGAAATTCCACGGAGGCCAGTGGCGTGTCTCTTGCTCCGTAGAAGCGATAGTGGTTGCAGCAGCTTTCATTTGCTGAGCACTTATGAGGGGCTAGACAATCCACTCTGACCCCACAGCTACCCCACAAAAAGCTGTCATTATGCCCATCTTCCATAGAAGGTCCCTGGTATCAGACAGGGGAAGTGACTCGCCCCACTGGCACAGCCTGTGGCCTATACGTGGCAGAGTATGAACTTGAGTCTGTCTGACTCCTCACTTAGAAATCATCACCATCTTCCCTGCAAGAAAAGTCACAAATTCCCTTGCACTATGTCTGGGAGTGTACAAAGAAAACACAGCTTCTGTATTCTTTGTAAAACAACTCAGGGAGGGTGAGAGGGAGGGCAGGGGAGTCTGAGTACAGATCTAAATTTAGTTCAATCCAGTTTAATTCAACAATTTAAATAGTCTCCTGAGGTTTCTTGAGTTCTTAGGGACTTAGTCTCTTTGGTAAAATTGCTCGGGGTTTTGGATTCTTCCTCTGTCTCCCTGCTCCTCCCAAACACAGTGGCGGGGTGGAGCGAGGAGGTTCGCTGGTCTGGTGCTGGCCAGCATTTGCTGGAGTCTGGAGAGTTTGGGCCTGTCGTCGAAAACATCCACTGCTTCCCACTTAAGTCAAGTTGCTGGTGAACTGTTCTGGCCTCTCCCAGACTCACTGAGGCCTGGGGCAGGACAGGAGACTGACCTGCCATTCCATGTCAGATCTCTGTGGTCCTGTGGCCATGTCTGAGGTTCTTATCCTCTTTCTAGGCTCTAGACACCATGCCCATCTCGCCTCTATCACACTGGGTTCTAAAACAGGCCCACTGGCAATAGGTTCAATGTCTAGAGCATGGGTCCCCAATTCCCGGGGCCAGAGATTCGGGCCGGTACCAGTCCGTGGCCTGTTGGGAACCGGGTCACACAACAGGAGGTGAGCAACAGGCTAGCAAGTTTCATCTGTGTTTACAGCTACTCCTGCATCGCTCACAATACTGCCAGAGCTCCACCTCCTGTCAGATCTTCAGCGGCATAATAAATGTGATTCACTTGAATCATCCTGAAACCAGCCCCTACGTCATGCATGGAAAAGCTAGTCTTCTGTGACCTGGGCCCTGGTGCCAATGAGGTTGGGGACCTCTGGTCTGGACCACCCAGTAACTAAGGAAGGTGCAGGGCAAGCACTGATGTTCTCGTGGTATGCTTTGTTATTAAATAACGCATTGCTTCCCTCCTGGTTGGTAAAAGCTACCATCCCAAGCCTTCGGGTGTCTCCCCCTTCACTTGCAGCTTCCTGTGTCTGGTCTAGGGATTTCCAGATCCTCCTCATACCAGAAACTAAAGAGTTAACACTTGGCACAGCAGGAAGCCGCCAAGACTATGTTCAGGCTCCAAGCTTCAAATGTCTTCTGAGGTTAAGTACTTTAGGGGTTTGGGGGCAGGAGGGGACAGGTCTTGGGTTTTTTTATTATTATTATTGTTTTTGGTTGTTCTGAGTCTTCCATGCACGTGGCACTCAGGCTTCTCTAGTTGCAGGTCACTGGGCTTTGTTGCCCTGCAGCATGTGGAGTCTTAGTTCCCTGACCAGGGATTGAACCCATGTCCCCTGCATTGGACTTTGCTTTCAGAAAATCCTCATGGTCCTTTCCATCTGAGCAGACTCTTGAAATATTAACATAGAAGATAAACGAACATAGAAAAATCCTTTCACTCTCATCAGGCTCTGTCCTTCAAGCCAAATGTACTATCCCATTCTGAACACCAGAAGCTTGTTGTTAACTCTATTATTTACTAATTATTCCCATTACTTAACTCTTGTTATCATTACTATTAACCCTACCTTTATTTTTTGCATCCCTTCTATAAACTCCTAACCTCCTAATAGTATCATTATCCCCATTTTACAGATGGAGAAGTCTGGAAAGGTTTATGGAAGCTGAGTAATTTTTCTGGAGTTAAAGTGAAAATGTTACAGGCTGGACCGGAACCATTTACAGTGGCTATTAGTGCCCACTTTCCTTGGGCAATTCACTTCCCTCCATCAACCATCCTTCCATCCCTCCCACACTCTGGACCTCCCCCACCCCTCACTCCAGCCCTGAGGGTGGCGAGGCAATAACAAGAGGACACAGCTGGCAGCTTGCATTTTACTGGAGGGCAAGGATGTCAGTCCCAGAACCAGCTAGACCTTTTCAGTCTTGACAGGCTTGAGTCCGTAAGGCAGACAGCACAAGGTGGCATCCGAGCACAGGTGCATGTAGGTTTCATACTTCGTGCAGTAAGCCCGGCAGGCCCCTTGGCCGTTCCAGCACCGTTTGAATTCACTTCTCCCTATGCAGAGAAGGCCCAGGGTCACAGAGCCACCCAGGGGGTGCAGGTTACATCACTGGTCACAGATTTTACTACAGAACAGGGTCACCGATTAGACCCCCAACCACCAGGTAGAACATATGCCAACTGTTAGTTCATAGACTGTGCTCATAGAGCACCCTTCAGGTCATAAGTTGAGCTGCGACCACAGGTCAAGGGTCAGACTACAGGTAACAGGCTAGACCATGAGTCATAGATAAGACAACCTGTTAAAATTTAAACCACGATCTCAGTCCAGTTTAACCCATTTGTCACAATTTAGACCACTGGTTACAAGTCAAAGACGAATTTCTCGTCCACGTTAACCCACACACCAAATACACTCTAAGCACTTTTCATAACAGCAGTATTTGATTACACTTTGTCTTGTTATATTCCCAGTGTATATGTAAGGAAATTGAGGCACAGAAAGGTTAACAACTTCGTCCAAGGTCACACAGCCGTGCTCCAGAGTCCACATTTGTAACCATTATTCAAACTGTATTTTATACATAGGGACCTATTTAATGTTAGGATTTAGCGAAGAAATTTCCAAAAAAAATGGGCCATGAAAAAGTTAAGGCTTTGGATCAATATCCCTTCCAAGGGCTTTTGGTCACAGCATGCGGGGGGTGAGGGGCAGCTGCTTTGTTTATTCATTCAACAAACATGGGGCACTGGGAGTACACAGGGACAACGTGGCCATTCCCTCAAGGAACTTTCAGTCAACTGGGAAAAGGGGATTAAAACTCAAGCAAATAAATACAATAAGTAGAGTTGCAGTAAGTGTCCTGAAATAAGTGATCAGGGTGCTGTGATGCAATTAGTACAGGTGTGGGAAGTGAGGAAAGAGAAGGACCACTTAGATGGGCCTGTTACAGCGCTATTTCCAGATATATGACCCAGAAACTCAGAAGAACTGAGGTTGAGTGGGAGGTGGAGGGGGAAAGCCTGCCTGCCTCTCCCTGGATTAAAAGACATCCCAAGGAATCTTCCCATGATCCCCTGGGCCTACCCATAAGTGTTATTCAGCCCATCACGTCCTGCCAAGGTAGAGAATTTTACAATGATACAGCTGCTACTGCTGCTAAGTCGCTTCAGTCGTGTCCGACTCTGCACGACCCCATAGACGGCAGCCCACCAGGCTCCCCCGTCCCTGGGATTCTCCAGGCAAGAACACTGGAGTGGGTTGCCATTGCCTTCTCCAATGCATGAAAGTAAAAAGTGAAGGTGAAGTTGCTCAGTCGTGTTCGACTCTTAGCGATTCCATGGACTGCAGCCCACCAGGCTCCTCCGTCCATAGGATTCTCCAGGCAAGAGTACTGGAGTGGGGTGCCATTTCCTTCTCCACCATGATACAGAGCTGGTATCAAAATTTCTATGAGGCAAAGAACCCACACTCCGAAGGGGGCATGCAGTGCAATGGTTAACAGTTTGGTGTGAACCCAGCTCAGACTCCCTGGGTCCAAATCCCAGCTCTGCCATTTCCCAGATGAGTGACCTTGGCCTCAGATTCCTCATCTGTACACCTCTCTTTCAGAGGGCACAGTGCCAAGCACACAGTACATGTTCAATAAATGGAAAGGTTTATCAGTATGACAGCTTAGGGAGCTAGAGCACCCAGGGCTCACTCTGGCCAAATCCTCTGGTTCCAGATAAAGAAGGGAAGGGATTTGCCCAACTTCTCCTCACCAGTAAGTGGTGGGTCTGGAACCAGAACGCAAGACCTTAATTCTCAGGTGAGGGTAGTTCCTACAACAACTGCTCTTCATATATCATTGCATTTCAACCTTCCAACAATCCTGAGATACAGAGGTTATTATTTTCTGCTCTATGATCTGCTGTCCCCTCCTCATATCTTGGACTTCCCCCCTCTCCACTTTTCTCCTTGTGCCCCTTGCCCTGGCCTCCCTGGCCTTCTCACCTCTCCTTCAGCACACCTATCGCCTCCTGCCTCCCTGGTTCTTGCTGCTTCTTCTGCCTGCAATGATCTGCTTTGTAGTCTCACTGTAGTCAGATCTCTGCTCATGCTTCTCTCACATAAAAGATCTGAAATTCACTTCAAAATAGTTCACTGAGGAAGAGGCAGCAGGTGAATAACAAGACTGCGCTGGTTCAAGTTGAAAACTGTTGAAGTTGGGTGATACATGTGAGTTTTTATACTATTTTTTTTGTTTATGCTTGAAAATTTCTAAAAATAAAAAGGGTTCTTTTAAAAACACTACATTATTTTCTATTGTTGTATAAGTTTAAACTTTTCCATAATAAACAGATTTTTAACTTGCCTTGTTCATTGTATTACTCTCTCTACTTTCGTGTAAACTTGAAATGTTCCAAAATAAAAAGTGTTTTTTTTTTAAAAAAGGATCCGAGCCCTTTCTCACCACCCCATCAGCTCTTCCATCACTCTCCCCATGCACCTGACACACTAGCCCCTTGTCTCGCTTTTATTCCTCATAGTACTTATCTCTACCTAACATATTATATGTTTATTTGGTTATTTTCTGTCTCTACTGACTAAAATATCAGCTCCATGAAAGTAAGAACCTTGTTTGCTTTCACTGCTTGATTCCCAGAAATTGTAATAGTGCCTGGCACACAGTAAATATTTTCATAATGAATATTTGTTGAGTGAATCCCATTTTTAAACTGAGGAAACTGAAGTGCAGTCTAATTTGGCAACTCACTCTAAACTGCCCAGCAAAGTCAGTGGTAAGGCCAGAACTTAAACACTGATCTAGGTCTCCTCTATCCCCCAGCAGCTGAGAATCTGTTCTTCATTTCTATACACACATACACACACACACACACACACACACACACGGTGATGTTACCTGTTGGCACATGACCCAGGACCAGGAGAGCCACAAGAAGCAGAAGCAGCTGTGTCATGGCCACAGGGCTCTGGAGGGGGCAGGGAACCAGTGGGGAGAGCACAAGAGAAGAGGAACCAAGCACACTGAGTCTTGCTGCCTGTGGATCAGCCTTTATCGGGCTGCAGATCAAGGGAGGGATGTGGGCAGCAGGAGACCTAAGTGGGAGTCTGAGGCCTTGTGGGCCCAAGGATGTAGCTGGATCTTAGCCAGCTATGTGGGGAACTGATCAACCATTCCATCTGCAGGTTGCTGAGCTCTGAAGCTGGGGACAGAATGTCTTGAAGCAATGTCCTGGGGTCCGAACCTGGACAGCTTCCCCACCTGAGAGGTGGGGCAATACCCAGAGCTTGTTAGAAATGCAAATTCTCAAGGTCAATCCAAATGCAGTGAATCAAAAGTTCTGGGGGTGAATCCCAGCAAGCTATAGTTTAACAAGTCTTCCAGGTGAATTTACGAACCACTAAAGCTTGAGGACCACTGAGATAATACATGTACAGAGCTCATAACAGTGTCTGGTACCTAGGCACCTGAGTTGCATCTTGAAAGATGAGTAGAGGGAAGGGTATTCCAGTCTGAAGGAACAGAATGTGGCTAAAAGAGTATTAGCTAGAGCAAAGGGTTTGTTCGGAGAGACTAAAAATGGCGCTGCAGAGGACTGGAGCCAGAGAATAGTGGGCCTTGAATGCCAAGTTCAGGCTTTTATTTGGTAGGCAACTCTAAGTTTTGTAGCAACAGTGTAACCTGTTCGGACTGTAGTTTTGAATAAAGAAGTGAAAGTTGCTCAGTCATATCCGACTCTTTGGGACCCCATAGACCATACAGTCTGTGGAATTCTCCAGGTCAGAATACTGGAGTGGGTAGACATTCCCTTCTCCAGGAGTTCTTCCCAATCCAGGGATTGAACCCAGGTCTCCCTCATGGCAAGCAGATTCTTTACCAGCTGAGCCACAAGGGAAGTCCAAGAATACCGGAGTGGGTAGCCTATTCCCTACTCCAGTGAATCTTCCCCACTCAGGGATCGAACTGGGGTCTCCTGCATTGCAGGCGGATTCTTTACCAACTGAGCTATCAGGGAAGCCCTTGAATAAAGAAACTGAAACCCAAAGAAGGGAAACTTGCCTAAGGCATACAGCAATGGAGTTGCAGAGATGGGACTCAAAGTTGTCTCACTCCCACTGGTCTAGTCTCACTGGTGGTCTAGTGGCTAACACTCCGAACTCCCATTGCTAGGGGCCCAGGTTCAATCCCTGGTCAGTTGTGGACACAGCAGAGGAAGCAGAGGATGGGACGAATTGATAAAGTAGCACTGACATATATACACTGCTATGTGTAAATAGCTAGCTAGTGGCAAGTTGTTATATAACACAGGGAACCCAGCCTGGTGCTCTGTGATGACCTAGATTAGAGGTGGGAAGGAGGTTCAGAAGGGAGGGCATATATATAATTATGACTGATTCATGTTGTTGTACAGCAGAAACCAATACAACACTGTATGGCAATTATCCTCCAATTAAAAATAAATAAATGAGTTTTACTCCAATTAAAAAAAAAAAAATCCCTGGCCAGGGAGTGAAGTTGCTCGTTGTGTCCGATTTTGCGACCCCATGGACTGACCATACAGTCCATGGAATTCTCTAAGCCAGAATACTGCCCATTCCTTGTGCCGCTCTGGACCTTTAGCATTTGGACCCAATGGCACCCCACTCCAGTACTCTTGCCTGGAGAGTCCCATGGATGGAGGAGCCTGGTAGGCTGCAGTCCATGAGATTGCTACGAGTCGGACACGACTGAGCGACTTCACTTTCACGTCTCACTTTCATGCATTGGAGAAGGAAATGGCAACCCACTCCAGTGTTCTTTCCTGGAGAATCCCAGGGACAGGGGAGCCTGGTGGGCTGCAGTCTATGGGGTGGCACAGAGTCGGACATGACTGAAGCGACTTAGCAGCAGCAGCAGCAAAGATCCCGAATGGCACAAGGAATGAAGATGGAAGATTCTGCAGGCCGCAACTAAGACCTGGCCCAGCCAAATAAATAAATAAATGTTTTAAAAGTTGTGTCACTCCCAAACAATGCTGCACCACTCACAGCCCATCTTGTAGGTAGCAAATGGAAATTTAGAGGGCCAAACCACAGAAGGAAACCAGGCGTAGGGGGTAGGGGGGTTCAGCATCTGCCCAAAGCCCTGCAGGGACTGAGCAAGTCTACCAGGCTGCTGTGGGAGCTGCCTTGAGCTGGACACCTGGATGCCCTCAGCCATGACAATGAGGCCCACCTACAGGCACAGCCTGGTCCGTATGGGGTCCACAAGCATACCTACCCCAGTCCATCACGACCTAAAGGAAGCACCCTGCTCAAAGACCATGGATGGCCAAACCACAAGTTTCCTACAGCCAACTTCTCTTCTATATGAAGTTCACAATGTCACTTTTCTCCTCCTACAGGCCTAGGAAAACTGGAGGGGGTGGGGAGGAGCACAGACCATGATAGAAAGGGACAGTACACAGAGATCTGAGTGCCAGGCTCAGGTAAGCCACACTATGTTAATCCTTGTAGTGTGGTATCAGGATTAAATGAGCTAATAATCTAGGCAACGTGATCAAACTATGCTAGGCACAGCACAAGAGTTCAGTAAGGACTTCCCTGGTGGACCAGTGTTTAGCAATCCGCCTGCCAATGCAGGCAACGCAGGTTAGATCGCTGGTCCAGGAAGATTCCACATGCCGCAGAGCAACTAAGTCTGAGCTGCATCTCAACTACTGAGCCGGAGCTCTAGAGTCCTCAAGCTGCGACTCCTGAAGCCTGGGAATCTAGAGCCCATGCTCTACAACAAGAGAAGCCACTGCAACTAGAGTTGCCCCACTCTCCACAACTAGAGAAAGCCCACGTACAGCAACAAAGACCCAGCAAAACCAAAAATAAATAAATACTTTTTTTTAAAGGTTCAGTAAATATTCATCAAGTAGGCGACAGCCATTCTTCCAGGCACAGGACAGCCCTAGCTGCATAAGGGGCACTTACTTTAGAATTTGTTGAATGAATGAATGATCAAAACAAGACATTCAGAACCCTGCAGGGCAGAATTCTTGGGCTTCCTCCACCCTCCAAGCCCCCTTCCAAAATTAATTCTCCATCCAAAGCAGTTACTCAAAGTGGGGTCTATGAACTCTGCATCAGGCTCAGTTAGCCATCTGTTTAAAATGCAGATGTTCAAACCTCTCTACAGGACTGCTGAATCTGTCTTTCTTGCATAGTGGGACCAGGAATCTGAATATTTAACAAGTTTCCCAAGGAGTTTTTGTGAAAGCTAAACGACCATATAGCCAAAGCTATGGGTTTTCCAGTAGTCATGTACAGATGTGAGTTGGACCATAATGAAGGCTGAGCTGAAGAATTGATGCTTTTGAATTGTGGTGTTGGAGAAGACTTTTTTTTTGGCCGTGCTTTGTCTTAGTTGCTGCAAGGGCTTTTCTCTAGTTGCAGTGGACAGGGGCTACTCTCCAGTTGCGGTTCATGGGCTTCTCATTGTGGTGGCTTCTCTCGTTGCAGAGTATGAGCTCTAGGGCAGGAGAGCATCAGGAGACAGTGGCTTGCAAGCTCTAGCATGCTGGCTCAGTAGTTACGGTGCATGGGCTTAGCTGCTCCACACCATATGGGATCTTCCCAGATCAGGGATCAAACCCTAGTCTCCTGCCTTGGCAGGCAGATGCTGACTCATCAGGGTAGCCCTGGAGAAGACTCATGAGAGTCCCTTGGCCTGCAAGGAGATCAAACCAGTCAATCCTAAAGGAAATCAACCCTGATTACTCACTGGAAGGACATGCTGAAACTGAAGTTCCAATACTTTGGTCACCTGATATGAAGAGTGGACTCATAGGAAAAAGACTCTGATGCTGGAAAAGACTGAATGCAAAAGGAGAAGGGGGCAGCAGAGGATGAACTGGTTAGATAGCATCATCAGACTGGACATGAATTTGAGCAAACTCTGGGAGATAGTGAAGGACAGGGGGGGCTGGCGTGCTATACAGTACATGAGGTAGCAAAGTGTCCCGCATGACTTACCAACTGAACAAGAACAACAACAAAGAGTTGGTCGCCCCATTGCTGGAGTGGATAGATGTGGATGCAAAGCGGATCCAGGATCAGGAATCTGGGACCCGTGTCCTTCCAGTCTCTTATTCCCCGCTCCCTGGCAAAGAACTTAAGCGGTGGGTCAGCGGAGTTCTGCAAAAACTCATTCAGCAGCCAAAGCCTTGGGGCGGAGACCCCGGGGCTGCCCTAATGGGGCGGGGCTGGACGGGGCGGGGTCGCGGCTCCTCCCCGGCCCGGGGAGCTGGGCGGGACCCGGCCGAGGGGCTGCGCGGCGAGACAGTGGTACAGCCTGGAGCACAGGGCAGCTGCGGCCGCCGAGGACCCTGGATCCCTTCTCACTCCAAGGTAAAGGCCCACCAAGCCCGGCACCAACTTAGTCGAGTTGGAGCGGAGTTCTCCAAGGCGTCTGTTGGCGGGGGGAGAAGGGCGGAAGGGTTCTGCCGAGCAAGCTGGGAGGAGGAGGGGGCCCTCGAACCCGCACCCCCCCGCCCCGCCCGGGTGAAGGTCCCGGGATCTGGGGTCGGGAGAGCTAGATAGCCTGGGAACCCCCCAGGGATCTGGGGACTCACACCCAGGACCCTCGGGACTAGGGAATCTCGGACTCTGGGAATGCTACGCCCTCCTGGGCTTTGTGGATCTCCTCTCTACCCACCCACCTCCCCTCCGGGACCCCTTCTTGTCACCAGACCTGGGGTCTGGCTGCCTCCGAGCCCCGCCCTCCTACAGCAGCTGGAGGCCGTCGTGCCAGTCGCTCCTGAATTTTTCACGGAGGGGGCGGGCCGGACACGCTGTTCCCATGGCACCGGGGCTCTCAGGTTTCAGCCGGAGGGAAACCCCTCCATCCCGACCCCCAGTCTTTGGCAGTACGGATTTGTCCTCCCGGGCCTCTTCCTCAGCTCTCCTGGGATGCAGCAGAAGTGAATTCCCCACCTCACCCCCGCCTCCAACCAAGGGGTTCTCAACCCTCCTTGTACTTCCCAACCCCAATCCAACCGTGGGGAAGCAGAGGAGGGGGCAATTCAAGTGTCTTTCATGAACATGGGTCTCCTGTTCTGAATGTGGGGTGCAGCTCTGTGGGCATGCTTGTGTGGACATCCTGTCTCCCTGCTGTGTGTCTAGGGGGAGTGGGTCGTCCTCAAAGCATAGGAAGTGACATCTGGGTGTGTATGCATGTGTGTGTTCACGCGCGCTCACCCCTCCTAGCCTGACCCAAGTTCACTCTGGGCCTGAAGCCAGAAAGCCCCCATCTGGAGGATCTGAGGTGCCGCCTCCTCCCATCTGAACAAGAAAGGCCTCTGGAGGAAGCCTGAGCAGCAGTTCATCAGGACACTACAGAAGGGGCTCAGAGCACCTCACCTGGCTCACCACCCACTCTCACTTCTTGCAGAAGGAAGGAAGGAAGGAAACTCCCCTTCCCGAGGATGACCCTAAATACTCAGCAAGAAGCAAAGACCCCCCTGCGTCGCCGAGCCAGCACTCCACTGCCCCTGTCCGCCCGGGGCCACCAGCCTGGCCTTCTGGGCACAGCACCTTCTACACAGTCCCAGCATCCCCGACTGGGCCAGTCAGTCTCCCTCAACGCCCCTACCAGGCAACCTTCACCTGCCCCCAACGGCTGGTCCTCTGAATCCAGCGACTCTGAAAGCTCTTGGGAGGCCCTCTATCGCGTTGTCCTGCTCGGAGATCCTGGTGTCGGGAAGACCAGTCTGGCCAGTCTCTTTGCAGGGAAGCAAGAGAGGGATCTCCATGAACAGCTGGGAGGTAGGGACCCTGTGGGCTGGGTTGGGCTGGGCTGTGGTCGAAGGAGTGAAATCTCTGTCATCTGGGACATATGGCTGCCAAGAACCTTTGTACAACTCCTGTCCTGCTCAACCCTAAGGGGCGTCATTCAACCAGGCTGTGAAGTGAATGAGGCCCTCTAGAGCTGTGCAGGGCATAACCCGCACAAAGATATATAGGAGGGGGAATTCCTTGAAGAGCGGCTGAGAAGTTTGCTAATTTCTCATGGACGAGAGGTGTGTGCTTCATTTTCTTGTCATAAGGGAAGCAATTCTGAGTTCCACAAGTCCCAGTTATAAAGAAACAGTGGACTTTCTCCCAATTCTCAGACCCTACCAGCCCCACAGACGACCATCCATGTCCGTCATGACCTGCAGCCAAACTGAAATCCTGCCCAAAATGGAAACTCCCAAATTCTAAGTTTGGTGCCCTGGGTTCCTCTATTCTCAAGAGACGCAGTGATCTAAGAGGGCTGGGGGTCCCAGGCTGATGGGGATCAGGGACAGGACAGAGGAAATGAAGATGGGTCCCTTCAGGGCTGGTGGAAAGGACCCAGGATGAGTGTGTGTGTGGAGGGGGCAGGGGGAGGGGAGGCTTAACGGCAGAGATGAGGTGGAGATACTCTGACCAGGCTCTTTCTCCAGCCTTGGTCGCACAGAGTGAAAACCTATATGAAAGGTCTATACATGTACACTGGTATGTACAACAGATGGGGAGACGGAGGTCTAGAGAGGGTGACGTGATCTTTTCTTGTAGCACACGCTAAGCCAGGGACAGAGCAGGACTGGGAGAATTCCCAGCCCCACTTTAACCCCACAGCTCCACATCCGTTTAGTCAAACCAACCAACAAATCTTTCTCAGCACTGACTGTGTGCCGGGTACTGTGCTGGGAGCTGGGGAGCCCGGACTCCTCCTGGCACTTGTTGACCTGTCAGCAGCAACAGATGTCAAACAAGTATAGTGGACACTTCAAGGAGAAGTGGAGGGCGCAATGTGACCCAAAAGAGGGGTTAGGAAGGGCTACACCCTTCCCTAGGCCTGCGTCTCCTCCCTGAAACCTGGCTTTCTTCTTTTGCAGAAGATGTGTACGAGAGGACACTCACAGTGGATGGAGAGGACACCACGCTGCTGGTCATGGACACCTGGGAGGCTGAGAAGCTGGTATGGCACAGCAGGTGGGATTTGCGGGGAGGGGGTGCTGAGGAAGATCTCCTGGAGATATGGCAACCCACTCCAATATTCTTGCCTGGGAGAATCCCATGGACAGAGGAGCCTGGCGGGCTACGGTCCCTGGGGTCGCACAGAGTCTGACACAACTGAGCGACTAAACACAGCAGCAGCACTAAGGCTAGTACCAGACTCGTGTCTTCTCGTAGGACACCACAGAGCAGGGACAGGACAGGGCCCATCCTCAGCTCCTCATGGAGCCGTGGATGGTACCCAAACCACAGCTCCTCAGCAGCCTTTCCAACCGAAGCCAGAAGAACCTAATGACCCTGACCCTCTTTTCCCAGTCTGTTCAGCCCCTCCTGATAGCATCCCAGGATGTGCTTCTACCCCTGCAAACCCCCTCTCATGAGCACCCTCATCCCACTTCACCCACTCACATTGCACAGAGGAGGGAACACCCCACACACACCACCATTCCCTTGTCTTACATATAGGCTTTCTGTAATTGGCTTACCCTCTCTGAGCTTCAGTTTTCTCACCAGATAAATGGGTGGATCATTCCTGCCTTCCTTACCAGCTAGTTTTTTTTTTTTAAACATTCTTATGCAGTTTCACAGAGGTAAGCACAGTTTGGAGCATGAAAAAATTGGTGAATACAAGTGAAGAATTGGCAATAAAGATAATTCTTATTAATCATAACTTGGTAGCTAGTGAAAAAAAGGACACCAAGGATGTCCCTCACTAGCCCATTCCAAAGCAGGAAGGGAGCATCAGGCAAGGACATGTCCCTAATATGCTTTTCTTAACTTGTTGGAGTTCTTTTCTGCTTGCTATACAGGTGTGCTCACTGTAGAACCCTGAAGAAATACAACTAAGCAAAGAGAAGGATCCAAAAATCACCTGGATCCCATCTCTCTAAGGGGTAGGTCCCTCCCCTAACACTCAGGGAGGCCCTGTCCACAGAGTAGGGCTTTAGAGGGACAGTGTCGGGTCATTGACAAGAATGGCTGACAGCTCCAGTCATAGGCCCAAATTTAGGGATGAAGGAGCTATGGGACCATTTCCTTTTCACCAGCATAAAAGGAAACCCAGGTCCAAATGAACATCATAAGAAAGATGATGATTCTCTTAAGAGCAGCTGACACTGATGGAGCACCCTCTTCCTGAGTGTCAGCCCCAAGTGCTAAGCACTAGACATATATATTATGATATTCGGTCAAGACAAAAACTTGAGTGAGTGTACTTCTGATTCTCATTCTATTGATGAGGAAATCAAAAGCTCAGAGAGGTTAAGTAACATGTCCAAAGTTCTTAGATAGCAAGTAGGATTCAAATTCAGATCTATAAGACCCCAAAGTTTGCACTCTTTTTAAAAATATTTGTTTATTTATTTGACTGTGCAATGGCTTTCTCTAGTTACAGCGAATGGGACTACTCTTCATTGCAGTGAGTGGGCTTATTGTGGTGGCTTCTCTTGTTGTGGAGCACAGGCTCCAGGTGCAAGGGCTTCAGTAGTTGTAGCACACAGGCTCAGTTGCCCTTCGGCCTGTGGGATCTTCCCAGATAAGGGATCAAACCTGTGTGCCCTGCATTAGCAGGTGGATTCTTAACCACTGGCCCACCAGGGAAGTCCAAGTTTGCGCTCTTATGCACTAGGACTGCCCCTTTCTATCCCCACTGGGAGCATCACCTTCTGAACCTCCATCCAGGGTTCTACTCCTTCACTTGTTTATTAAGAAATACTGGCTGGTCCACACCTCAACCAAGGCAAGGGAAGGGCCAGGTGTGCAAGGCCCACCCCAGAGTCTGATCTTGGGTCCCTGCAGCCCCATTGCACATGGCCACCCTTGGGGCCATCCAAGTGGCAGCAGCCTTCTGGGTCCCACATACTTCTGCCCCAGTGGAAAGCCTTGGGGATCCAGTGACTGATTCATACCCCAAGCTATTTTTTAAATAAAGAATAGAGGGAGGGAAGGAATGAGGGAGGAGTGAGCGAGGGAGGGAAGGAGGGAGAAAGAAAGAAACCTTGGTGGATACATACCATGGACCAGGACACTGGAGACCCCAGGAGTGAATAAAGCAGACGTGTCCTCTGGCCTCATGGAGCTCACAGACTGGGGTCTGGAGAGGGTCCACTTTTTGGATACAGTTGAGAATCCTATGGGGCAGAGTCCAGGGACTTAAGAAGAGTGATCAGACTAAGAGTGCCATGTGGGAGACAGAGTAGGAAGAATACTGGACTAGGTGGCAGGAATTGCCCAACTGTTGTGTGGCCTAAGAAGGTGTTTTCTTCTCGTCTGGCCTTTGGTTTCCCTGCAGATTCCCTGGCCAGTGTCTGTGAAGGCATTTCCCAAAGAGGGTCCGTGCAGCAGCAGCCTTATTGAAATAAGCATCCATTCTTTCCATCCTTGGGCTAGATGATATTTTTTATGTCAGAGAGGCAAAATCTGACAGGATTTGGAGGGCTGTTGGTTCAACCAGTAGTACTTCAGTCTTGCTGTCCATCAGGGTCACCTGGAGGGTATTAAAAATCAGAGTCTCAAGTCTCACCCCAGACCTAATGAAATGAAACCTATAAAAGTGGGGTTCTGAATCTACCTTTTTAATCCACCCTGAGGGGGTTCTTTACCAATCCATGTACCAACCGGCTTTTGTGATCCTAACACACAGCAAATCCTTCATAAATAAATATGTGCAATGAATGAGTGAATGGTCAAGACCCACCCTCTTATTCTACAGAAGAAAAAACAGACTCAGAGAGACAAAGGAACCTGTCCATAGTCAAAGCTAAGAGCCCAGAATGAGAACCCACGTCTATCAGACTCAGTTCACAGTTATCTGGGAAGGATCAGTATGACTGTTGAGAACTTACCCCCTTTGAGAATAATGGATAGCGATGCCTCCCTACTTATCTACCTTATTTGGTTATCAGAAAACTTTCCTGGCTTCTTTGCCCTTAACAAACAAGGCTTCCACCACACTCTGCATCTCCCACTCCTGCGCACCGTCTCCCCTCCTGCTCAGTCTGCTCATCCTTTCTAACCCGACTTAGCAATCTACTTGGAAGCCCTCTCACACTCTGCCCAGTTGAGCTCTTCTGGTCTACCCCTGCCTCAAGCCCCCTGGTTCCTGCAGCCACTTGCCTATGCCTCTCTTAATGGTACTTATCACACTGCATTATATCTCCATTTCCATAGCATCCCTTCCTGATCATGAGCTTTGGGAGGGCAGGAACTGTGTCTTATTAAACACTTAGAAAGCTCATACCCAGGTGGTTCAGTCTGAGTGCTGTCCCTGTCAAAAGACCATCATCCAAAACAGAATATCAAAATTATTTCAGTTCTTCCCTTTCCTTGTCAAACATCTTGAAAGGACTTCACTTTTTAAAATGCCCCTTGCCTCTCACCCACCCCCTTTCCTCACACCCACCATTGCTCCTCCAACTCTCCAAGACTATCCAGAAAAAGTCCTCCCCCATAAGACAGCCTTCTGTCCTCACTTTTCTCCCTTCCTTTCTCTCTGAACTCTGGACTGCAAAAGGTCAAAAGAACTGTCCAGCAAGACCAGACCCTCCTCAAACCAGACAAAAGAGCTGAACAGGCAAAGCCAGAATGCTCCTTAGAAGGAACAGGAACCAAATAGATCTTTTGTCTCCAATGTTCTGCCTATGTGTGTGTGAAAGTCGCTCAATCATGTCCTACCCTTTGTGACCCCATGGACTGTAGCCAGGCTTCTCTGTCCATGGAATTCTCCAGGCCAGAATCCTGGAGTGGGTAGCCTTCCCCTTCTCCAGGGGATCTTCTCAACCCAGAGATCGAACCCAGGTCTCCCGCATTGCAGGCGGATTCTTTACCATCTGAGCCACCAGGGAATCCCAAGAATACTGGAGTGGACAGCCTATCCCTTCTCCAGCGGATCTTCCTGACCCAGGAATCAAACCAGGGTCTCCTGTATTGCAGGCATATTCCTTACCAGCTGAGCTACCAGGGAAGCCCCTCTGTCTAGCCTATAGAAGGAATCAGTGAATGAGAGAATGGAGCAAAGTAGTGCCATTAGCCAGATTTTTCAAGCAGAGAAACTTCAGCTCAGAGAGGATTGGTGGTTTCCCAAGGTGACTCAGGAAATTATGGCAGAATTTGCCCCCTAATCTGTCCAAAGTATAAACCTCAGCCCCATCCCACCCATTAGACCATCCCAACCTTCCTTTCTCAGCTAGGGCCTCAGTACCCTCTGATTCCCTGCCCTGCAGGATGAAAGCTGGAGCCAGGAGTCGTGCCTGCAGGTGGGCAGTGCCTACGTCATCGTGTACTCCATCGCAGACAGGGGCAGCTTCGAGAGTGCCTCTGAGCTCCGCATCCAGCTGCGGCGCACACATCAGGCGGACCATGTGCCCATCATCCTGGTGGGCAACAAGGCAGACCTGGCACGCTGCCGAGAAGTCTCCGTGGAAGGTGAGCCTCCACCCTCCCTCTCTGCCTTTGTCTCAGCCCCACTGTCACTGTGTCTCCTCCAGTGCTCTTCCTCTCAGTAACTCGTGCTCCACCCCCACCTCCATCCCACCCCACCCATCCCCCCGGTCACCACGTCTATTTGCCTAAACCTGAAAGCTAGAAACCATTTTTGCCTCTTCTCTCACTCCCTCTAACCAGTCCCCAAATCCTGTCAAGTCCACTTCCCTTAACCCCACATTCCCTCCCCCTGCCATGCCCACAGCCTCTGCCCCATCCTGGCATCTCCACTTTAGCCTGGGCCAACCCCTATACTTCTCTGTCCCCATTCCATGGGTTCTCCTCACCAGTTGCTGGAGTTCTCCAGAACTAGAGCAGACTTTGTCACTTCTCTGCCTAAAAGTTCCCCTATGTGCCCCAGTGCCCTTAGTCAGAGACACAGTTCACCAGCCATGACAGGCCCAGTGCCTACAACCTTTTCAGGGACTTACATCTGAGACCTGAAAAAACAATTATTGGCTCCAAAATAGTTAGAAAATTATAAATTCAAATTTCACAGAGCTTTGTCTACAAAACATATTTGTCAGCCAGCAACTGCAAACCAAAATGTTTAAAGTTATATTTAAATTGTATTTAAAGTGGAATGGAGAATATTTTAATATGATTGATATATCAGATGAGACAGATACATGTCTTTCTCAGGGTACTGAGACCCTGGCTGAGAAAGAAGGGCTGGGACGATCTAACTAGTAGGATGGGAATGAGGTTTATACTTTAGACAGATTGGGGGGCAAATACTGCCATAATTCCCTGTGTCACCTTGGGAAAATCCCAAGATACAGATCTTAAAATGGCCCTGCTGCTGCTGCTGCTAAGTCGCTTCAGTCGTGTCCGACTCTGTGCGATCCCATGGACTGCAGCCCACCAGGCTTCTCCGTCCATGGGATTCTCCAGGCAAGAACACTGGAGTGGGCTGCCATTTCCCTCTCCAATGCATGAAATTGGAAAGTGAAAGAAGTCGCTCAGTCGTGTCCGACTCCCAGCGACCCCATGGACTGCAGCCTACCAGACTCCAACATCCATGGGATTCTCCGGGCAACAGTACTGGAGTGGGGTGCCATTGCCCTCTCCCAAAATGGCCCTACTCAGGGCAAAATCTAAAAACTATGGAAACTGAGACCCAGAGCAGGGAAGCCAGTTCCACAAGGTCACCAGCAACTAAGGACTAGACCCCAGGGCCCTACATCCAAGTCCAGTGGCATCCTGGACTTGGATGCTTATAAAGCATATAAAGACCATATGCTTTATAAGCAGATGTCCCAAAATTCTGCAACATGCCCCCCGGGAGATTGTGTTAAATTGCAGGTTCCAAGCCTCACCTACAGAATCAGAATCTCCGTGGCTGGGCTCAGCGATCCTGCATTTTAACAAGCTGCCCCAGATAATTCTGATGCACAGATTAGACCCCTTCCCTGGCATTCAAGACTTGTGGGACCTAACTGCTCCCAACCTCCCTGTCTTCCCAGCCTCATTTCTGCCACCAGTATCAATCACTAGCCTGTGAACTAACTCCTCAAAGCCAGATTTATGTCTCAGTCCCCTGGCATGGAGCACGAGGTATGGGGAAAGGAAAAACTGTGCTCCCTGGTTGAAATTGACCACACCTTCTGCTACCTTTATCTCCTTTTTCCGGTTGTGGCTCTTATCACGGCGTATCTGACCCCGCCTCCTCAGAGGGCCGCGCCTGCGCTGTGGTGTTCGACTGCAAGTTCATCGAGACGTCAGCCACGTTGCAGCACAACGTAGCGGAGCTCTTCGAAGGCGTGGTGCGCCAACTGCGCTTGCGCCGCCGGGACTGCGCAGTCGGGGAGCCCCCCGCGCCCAGACGAAGGGCGAGCCTGGGGCAGCGTGCTCGACGTTTCCTGGCTCGCTTGACAGCCCGTAGCGCACGCCGCCGGGCTCTCAAGGCCCGCTCCAAGTCTTGCCACAACCTGGCCGTGCTCTAAGGCCGCCCACCCGCCCGCCAAGGGGGTGACGAGACACTGGGGTGCGTTCTAGGCTCCACTAGCACCAACCAGGGGCAGAGTCTTGGTGGTTAGAGTGTGTATCGTGGGTCTTGGCCGCCCGCTGCCCCAAGGGACAGAGCATCACCCCAGCCACAGCTTCACGGACCTCTCTGCCCTAGGGAAGTGATGGACAGACTACGGGGCCAAAGACTAAATTGGGTTTTTTATGCGGTGGGTATCTTTTTGTAAAAAAAAAAAAAAACGGGGGGGGGGGCAAAAAACAAAAAACGTTTTTGTCCTTGGGCTCTGGCCAACCCTCAGAAATGCCCCCCACAATAAACCAGACCAAAAGGATCTCCTGTCTGAGTGCCCAGACCTCTTCTTTGGGGCTCGTCCAGGTGTCTCCATGTCCTGCTTGCCCATGTACACAGGGCTGCAGACTGGGTTAGCCTGCTGATCTGGTTGTCAGGGTAGGGGCTTCCCTGGTGGCCCAGAATCTGCGTGCAATGCAGGAGACCCGGGTTCGATCCTTGGGTCAGGAAGATCCCGTGGTGAAGGGAATGGCAACTCACTCCAGTTTTCTTACCTGGAGATTTCCACCCATGGTATCCCAACAAGTTGGACAGGACTGAAGGACTAACTTTCACTTTCTGGGTATCAGGGTTAGTCAGTAAGATCACTGGACAAATTGTATATTCAGGCTCCTCCCAGAACTGCTGGGCACAGCCCCTGCCCCACAACTCTGAGGGAGACAGACCTAGTAGAGCACAAACACCCACAGTTCAGTGTGATAACCTCCTATTTTCTCATCAATCCATTTTTTAGTTTAAATCCACAAAATATTCTCCGAAAGGAATTTTAGCCCACATCCTAGCAATATAATAGCTGGTGTTTGTTGGGAGCTGACTGGATACTAAGCTGTCCCAACAATTAATCTCCACAACCCATGTTTAACTAGTTAGAGGAACAGTGAAGGCTTATGCTGCAGATCACACAGCTGCTGTAAGTGAAGTTGCCAGAATTCAGTCCAGGCTTGTGAGACTACAAGGCTGGGCCCAACTTACCCATAGTTCTCTTGGTGGTGGTGGTGTTCAGTCACTAAATCATGTTCAACTCTCTGTGACCCCATAGACCGCAGCACGCCAGGCTTCCTTGTCCCTCACATCTCCCACCATTCTCTTGGAGAATGTGACAAAAAACTACAGACTTTCAGGAAAATGGACTTTCAAACACAGTTTTGCATACGATATAAAGGGGGTGAGTGGACTCCATGAAATTCAATCCGTTAATCCCCAGGATGGACCCCCAATGTAATCCAACTCACTCATTTTTGCAGCTGTGGAAATTGAAGCCCAGAGAGGGGAAGTGAGTGCCCCAGAGCCACCCAGCCAGTGAGAATAAGGACCAGACCCCAGAGCCCAGCCTTCTCCTATGTCTGTGTGAGAAGTAGGAGGGAATGAGGCGTCCAGTCTGGCTGGGGATGGGCCTTGGGGGTCAGGTCAGGAGTTTCCAGCCTAAGGGGAAGTGGTGTCACACTACTTTGAAAGGAGAACAAGATGCAAACGGTTTGGACCATTGTGTCCCTGGTGCCTGACACCCCTGCCCCCGTCCAGCTGCCTGCTCAGATGCCTCAGCCCCGCATGTGGGCCAAGTCCCTGCTGCCAGGACACCAAAGCACAGGGAGGCGAGCCACCATGTCCTCCAGCTATGACCTGCTCCCACCCCAATCTTGCCGGTGGGCAGTGATGGCAAACTTTGCTGTCCCAAACTCAGCCTGGGGAAGGGAAAAGGAGGAGGGTCTTCCCCCACCCCAAGCGGTCTCTGGAGGCCTGTGGTCGTGGGGGAGGGGCTATCCTTGTGGAAAGTTGGCAGAGGCAGCCGGCAGCAGGCGGGAGAGTGGAAAAAATGATATCAAACCCGGAAAAATGCAGGCCGGATGGAGGGCCCAAGCCGGCCCTGGGAGGTGGGAGGGAGAGAGGGGAAGGAGGAGGCCCCACAGACTGAGAAAAGAAGAGGGGCCAGGGAGAGAGCACAGGAGCTGGTTTGGGAAAACCTAGGGACAGTCACCATGATTCCTTCTTTTCTTCATCCACAGACATTAATTGAGGGCCTACTAAGTACAAGAAAGAGTGCCAGATTCTAGGGAGACAGTGGTAAACAGAAGGACTAGGGTGTTACTCCCTGGAATGCACTAGAAAACAAGTATACGTTTAAAATAACTACAAACTGATAAGGCACCAAAAATCAGGGTGGTCATGAAAATAATCCTATTCTCTGAATTCACAGATGGAGAAACTGAGGGCCAGAAAGCAAGAGGAAGCTACTCAGATTGTAGAGAAAAATTGTTGAGACCAGGGTTAGGGGGAGGAAGTGGAGGGAAAAATGAAAGAAACAGTGCAGACTGCATACAAGGTTGGGTATGCAGCCAACGCGGCAAGACAACACAGTGGGGGAGGGCATGGACCCTAAGCCAGGGTTTCGGTGTTCAACCCCTGCCCCATCCATCTCTCTGTGCCTTAGTTTTCCCACCCATAAAATGAGATTCATGCCAGTTCCTTCCCTCAGGATTGATGGGAGGATTAAATGACTTAAGACGTGTTAAGGACTTATAACAGTTCTGTGTCTAGGAAGATTCAGTAAATGCTGGTTCTTACTATCATATCTTAAAACCTTAGGGGAAAAAACCTGTTTCATCGTAGGAGATTACTACTCATCGTAGTAAATATTTGCTGAATTGATTTATTAACCAATCTCTTCCAATTCCAATCTCTCGGATTCTAGGAGTCAGTAAATAAGGCATGGCTGGGAAAGCATGCCAGAAAGCCACAATATTCCTCCCAGGGACATGGCCTATGACAGTTTAGAAAGTTCTTTCTCAGACATAAAAACAAACCAAAAAAAAACCCCCAAAAGCTAACTTTGTTTTAACTCTTTCTGTGTAGTAGGCCCCATCTTCCATACTTGGTACGCATTTTCTCATCATCACTATCTACTTAATAGTTATCATTAAGTAACATAGCAGATGAGCACATTGAGGCTAAGAGAACCGAAGCAATCTGTCCAAGGCCATACAGCAAGAAAGGGTAGTCAGGATTCACAACCAGATAAGTTGTCAAGAGGCAGGTAGGACCTGCCATCTTCATTGTACATATGGGGAAACGGAGGCCCAGAGAAAGGAGAATTGCCCAAGGTTACGTAATAATAACAGAAAACAGTTCCTTCACTCTTATCATGTATCAGGTACTGTGCTAAGTGCTTTTCATATATTAAATCCTCAAAACAGGTCATATCATCACCATGCCAGTTTTCAGATGGAGAAACTAGAGCAGAGAGAGGTTCAAACCCTGCCAGGGTTGAACAGTTAGCAAATAGCAGAGCCAAGGTTGGAATCAAGGCAGTCTAGTCCCATGCTGTGAGGGGCCATCTATATGGTGCTGTTCGGTGGTGCAGAAAGTTCAGCGCAGCTGGTGTCTGCCCAGCACCCTGCTGCCTTGGCTGCGAGCAGGGTGAAGAACAAAAGCACATTGAGAGTATCCTTAGCCGCCAGCTGGGACTTTCCACCTTGAAGGGAGGGTACTGTTATGGAAAAAGTGATAAAGCTCTGGAAAGATGAATGTCTCCCCAGGGGCCCCAAGTCTCCTCAGAGTCTCCCCCCTCCTTTTGCTTTAGGGGAGGGCCACAAACTGTGCTGGCCCGATTCAGATGAGATGAGGGCCACCTGGATCCCAACACACCCCAGCCTGGCTGCTCAAACACTGAGGATCTGTATTTGATCCTGGCCTGGATGGAAAGTTCCAGCTTCTCAGCCAAGGGCATGGAGCTTCCACTCAGGGACCCCCAAGGAAGGAATCAGGTTCAGGCTGGAACTCCCTCGTTTTTGGATGGTGGAATCTCACAGGCACCGTTCAATCCTTCCTTTATTCAAACTTTGACAAGAGTGTGTGCTCTGAAGGAAGTTAAGGAAGGTTAAGACACAATTGGCTGCTGTGTAGTTGTTTTTTTCAATTCTTTTAAAAGATTAAGAATCTCTCAGCTGTGACATGATTGGGTAACCTTAGGCAAATCAAAATATATGGAGTGAAGGGGTTAGGGTAGAATTCTTTCTCAGAATTCTGTCTCAAGAATATTTGAATATTCTAGTGGAACAGCTTGAAGAAATATACAAGTTCAGTTTCAATTTCAGCCCTGTTTCCTTCTGTTCAGCTCAGGATTTAGTGAAAAATAATATTAATGATGGGATGGGAGCTCTGGGTTCAGCAGTGTGTGTCATTTTCCCCAGTTCCACCTGATTCAAGTTCAAGGCTAAGATGGATCGCTCTTCTAGCTTCTATGCTGCATAACAAACCACCCAAAGGTTAGTGGCATAAAAACAATCGTTGTATTATACTCATAGATTTTCTGAGTCAGGAATTTGGGCAGAGCAAAGTGGGTATGGCTCTTCTCTGAGACCTCAGCTGGGAAACTCACAAAGACCAGAGTGACTAGAATGATCTCACACGTCTGGAGCTGAAATCATTCACATTGGAGGAGGTTGATCCTGGCAGTAAAGTGGAGTCTCACCTACACGTGGCCTCTCCCGGTGGCCTGGTGCTTTTGTTACCTGTTGGTGCGATAACAAATTACCACAAACTTAATGATTTAAAACAGCACAAACTTATTATCTTATGTGGATGCTTAGTTGCTCAGTAGTGTCTGACTCCATGATCCCATAGACTATAGCCGGCCAGACTCCTCTGTCCATGGGGATTCTCCAGGCAAGAATACTGAAGTGGGTTGCCATCCCCTCCTCCAAGGGATTTTCCCAATCTAGGGATCAAACTCATTCTGCATCGCAGAAGGATTCTTTACCAGCTGAGCTAACTGGGAAGCCCTATTATAGTTCCATTGAATAAAAGTCCAACTTGAGTTTCACTGGGCTAAAACCAAGGTGTCTGCAGTGCTGCATTACTATCTGGAGGTTCTAGAGAAGACTATTTCCTTGGCTTTCTCAGCTGCTAGAAGTCAGCCACTTTCCTTGGCTCGTGACCCCTTGCTCCATCTTCAAAGCCAGCATTGTGGAGCCAAGTCCATCTCACGCTGCCATCTTTCTGGTTCTCTCTCTTCTGCTTCACACTTCCACCTTTGTGATTACACCAAGCCCACCCCGACAATCCTGAATAATCTTCCTGGTTTAAAGTCAGATGATAAGCAACCTGAAATTCCATCTGTGACCTCAATTTCCCTCTGCTGTGTAACATATTCACAGGTTCCAAAGACTAGGACATGGACATTTGAGGGGAGGGGGAAGCCAACTCATGGCAGGATAAAATGGAGGCTGTAGGAAGACTGTGGCTAGGTTTTTACTCTCTCCCAGCACACAAACTCCGGAGAAAGCAATGGCACCCCACTCCAGTACTTTGCTTGGAAAATCCCATGGATGGAGGAGCCTGGTAGGCTGCAGTCCATGGGGTCCCTAAGAGTTAGATGTGACTGAGCGACTTCACTTTCACTTTTCACTTTCATGCATTGGAGAAGGAAACGGCAACCCACTCCAGTGTTCTTGCCTGGAGAATCCCAGGGATGGGGGAGCCTGGTGGCTACCGTCTATGGGGTCACACAGAGTCGGACACGACTGAAGTGACTTAGCAGCAGCAGGAGCAGCAGCACACAAACTCAGTCTTGTTCTAATGAATACACAGAGAAGGCCCTAAGGTAAAGGGGTTCCTTCCTAGTGGGATGTCAGGGACATAGGACACTGTCCCCAGAGGCTGAGTTTGCCTTCCTTTTTCAAGCCCGTGCTTCTCTCCAAAAGCACCAGCTTTCTCAAGCCTACCCTGAGGAAATCTCCATTCACCTTTGGGAAAACCCTACTCCCTACTGACAGATGTAAGCCTTGCCTCAAAATTATCCCCTCTCTCAGCAGTAATCTTCAGAAGTCTGAGTTATTGGGGTTGTATTAAGATCCCAGTTATTGGGCTTCCCTGGTAGCTCAGACGGTAAAGAATCTGCCTGCAATGCTGGAGACCTAGGTTCGAGTCTTGAGTCTGGAAGATCCCTTGGTGAAGGGATAGGCTACCCACTCCAGTATTCTTGGGCTTCCCAGGTAGCTCAGACAGTAAAGAATCTGCCTGCAATGTGGGAGACCTGAGTTTGGAAGGTCTCCTAGAGGAGGGCATGGCCAACTAGTCCAGTATTCTTGCCTGGAGAATCCCTATGGACAGAGGAGCTTCATGGGCTACAGTCCAAGGGGTTGCAAAGAGTCGGACATGACTGAGCAACTTCCACTGAAGACCCCAGGTGTCCCAGCAGGGCAGTCAAGGGTGCTCTTGGCTCTTTTTTACCGCTTCTAGTCTTACAAAACAGCTCACAGTAAATGTGACCACTCCAAATTTAGTCCTTTTTAAGGTCTGCCCACCTGTGTGAATAAGTTTCCATGCCTTTTCTCACAGTCTGTTGTCTAGGAAACAGTTGAATCTTATATGCATGTGTGTATGTACACACATGTGCACAGTGACTCCCAAACCTAAAAGGGTCACTAATGCAAGTGCTCACAGAATCAGAGAATATAAATCAGTGAAGTCAATTGGGTAACAGGCATTAGGAAGCATCAAGTTCTGTGGCAAACGGAAGTCCTGCCTTGCCTAGAGAGAGAGGCAGAACTAAGCTTCCTGTTAGTCTTGTTAGAACCCAATGTTGCCAGATATTTCAGTTTTTCTAAGAAAGGCAGCAAGCCAGATATTTATGTGAAGTATCTCACCTAAATAATTACTGCTAATTCCAATTTTTTTTAAGCCCTAGACAGGAAAAATAAAACATGTCCCCCAGTAGGATTCTGACCAGAGGCTGAGAGTTTGTAACCCCTGGTCTAAACCCAAATAGTGATAGAGAAATGTATTTTAAACCACCCCCCCAGTCTGCAAGGTCACCCCTCATACCATGAAGTTAGTACTTAATTATAAAGAACAGTTTGTTCTTTTTGTTCAAGAGTGCCTCTTCAGACTTATTGGGATTCCAAAGGTGCCCAATGCCAAGTGGTACATTTTTTAAATTGAACTTTGAATTACATAAATAATACATTTTAATTATAAAGATAAATCAGAACCACATAAAAGATATGGTAAAAATAAAAATGCATTTATCTGTTAAGCTGCCCTCAATTGCACACGATACAAATCCTTATAAGGATATTTTCTTATAGAATGCCCAGAAGTAAGCAATTCTAAGGTTGATTCATCCACCTTATAATATCAGGACACTGGGTCTGCATCTCCATAAACCTCTAGGCATTTCCTTCATGGTTGCAACATGGCTGCCACAACTCCGTGCATCACATCCTTACACCAGTATTTCAAGCAAGAATGGAAGGGGAAAGGACAGAAAGAGGTTTTCTTTTTATTAAATTAAGGAAGAAATTATTCCCTTGACAGTTTCCTTTTGTATCTTCACTTACAAGACTGAGTCTCTTGGCCATCGCTAACTGCAAGGGACTTTGAGAAAGCAACTATCAGTCAAAAAGGCATGAGACCACCACACCTGGCTTGAGCCAATGAGTCATCCCTTTTGCAAGCAACAGAGAAGCCGGTCAGGTTTATTGGATAACAATTTTAGTACTTTCTACATGACTCCTTTCATTCTCCCTCCATCGCGCTCCTCTCCCCAAAAGAACCTACTGTTAGCAGTTTGGGGTGTATCCATCTGTTTTTTCAGCCCACTTAGATATACATTGTAGCAGACATTTGGGCATATTTCTTTTCTTCCACACTGTCAAGAGTCACATTTTGCCCTGTTCTCCTTTTCCACCTTGGAATAAAGAACAAATCCTGGTAATTCCCTAGTGGTCCAGTGTTTAGGACTCAGCATTCACATTGCCAAGGGCCCAGGTTCAATCCCTGGTCAGGGAACTAATAGCCCACAAGCCCCACAACACAGCTTAATTAATTAATTAATTTAAATCAAAGATGGACCTACAAACTTGGAGGGTTCTAAAAGAAGTTTCTTTGCCTTTGAAAAAGAGATGAAAAACAAGCAAGCAAACAAAAGAGTTGCAGCAAAAAGGGGAAGTCCTTTTTCTTCTGGTCAATGAAGTGTATGAACATGTTTCCCAGAGCTTGATCCCATCTTGCAATTATGATGGGATCTAGTCAGAAGGTGGCAAAGCTGAAAGATGGGAAGCCCCTGAGCCCTTGGTGATGAAGTTGAGCCACTGAATAAGCCAACTATGAAGCTGTCTCGCCTCTGGACTTACTGTTACGTAAGATAATACATCTTCAATGTTGAAGCAAATTACCTTCGGGATTTCTGTGTCAAAGTCAAAAATCAACCATCTAGTACACATATATAGGTTTGTTTGCTGCTTTTCCCCACATAAATGGGGTCATAGTTATATGTGTTTAGTTGCATAGGGATGAAAATTACAAAGGACTGAAAAGTTGGAAGAGATGAAATTCAAAATAACAGTGATGGAAACAAGATAGAAGTATGTGTCTCTCTCATGGAAAAGAAATCCAGAAGCAGACAGTCCAAGGGTGGCATGGCTCCTTCTATCTTGTGACTCCACCATCTTCGATCCATTATACTGCAGTAGTCACATCCAGATTTCAGCCAACAAGAAGTAGTTAGGAGCTCAAAAAAGCATTACCTCTCAGAAAATGTTCGTATCACTTTTGTTTATATCCCACTGACCAGAGCTTAGTCACATCACCATACTTAATTGCAAAGAAGTCTAGGATACTTTATTTCTGAATAGCCATATACCAGCTCAAAATCAGGGAATATCAGGGATTCTATGTTTTAAAGAAAGAAGGGACAGCAAGGGGCAGCAAGCTATTGCTGCCTTGATATTATTGTTGTTGTTTAGTCGCTCAGTTGTGTCTGACTCTTTGTGACCCCATGGACTGTAGCATTGCAGGCTTCCCTGTCCTTCACCATCTCCCAGAGCTTGCTCAAACTCATGTCCACTTAGTCAGTGATGCCATTTAACCATCTTGTCCTCTGTCATCCCCTTCTCCTCCCCTCAATCTGTCCCAGCAAATTTTCTAATGAGTCAGCTATTCACATCAGGTGGCCAAAGTATTGGAGCTTCACCTTCAGCATCAGTCCTTCCAGTGAATATTCAGGATTTATTTCCTTTAGGGTTGACTTGTTTGATCTCCTTGCAGTCCAAGGGACTCTCAAGAGTCTTCTCCAATACCACAGTTCAAAATCCATTCTTCAGCATTCAGCCTTCTTTATGGTCTAACTCTCACATCCATACATGACTACTGAAAAAATCATAGCTTTGACTATACAGACCTTTGTCAGCAAAGTAATGTCTCTGCTTTTAATACACTGTCTAGGTTTGTCATAGCTTTTCTTCCAAGGAACAAATGTCTTTTAATTTCGTGATTGCAGTCACCATCTGCTGTCATTTTGGAGCCCAAGAAAATAAAGTCTGTCACTGTTTCCATTGTTTCCCCATCTATTTGCCATGAAGTGATGGGACCGGATGCCATGATCTTAGTTTTGTGAATTTTGAGTCTTAAACCAGCTTAAGACTTAAGACTCTCTTCTTTCACCTTCATCAAGAGGCACTTTAGTTCCTCTTCACTTTCTGCCATAAGGGTGGTGTCATCTGCATATGTTTAGTCACTCAGTCATGTCTGACTCTTTGCCCACCAGGCTCCTCTATCCATGGGGTTCTCCAGGCAAGAATACTGGAGTGGGTTCCCATTTCCTTCTCCAGGGATGTATGAGGTTATTGATATTTCTCCCCTGATACTATACATATTATGTATAATCTGCTTTTATTTTTCATATTTATGTATTTGGGTGCACCAGGTCTTAGTTGCAGCACTCAGGATCTTTGAACTTCGTTGTGGCATGCAGGATCTTTAGCTGTGGCGTGAGTTGCAGTATGTGAACTCCGTTATGGCTTGTGGGATCTAGTTCCCTGACCAGGCATCAAATCCAGGCCCCTGGTATTGGAAGTGCGGAGTTTTAGCCACTGGACCACCAGAGAAGTCCTTATAATTTGCTTTTTTCACTTAATTTATCCTGCCCTTCTATCCATGCCAGTACATATAGATGAACCTTATCATCTGGAGATTTATTTTGTTCTTCTTTTTCTAGCTTCTTAACATAGAAACTCAGATTATTTGGGGGGACCATCCTTCTTTTATAATATAACCACATAAAGCTATATTGGGAAAAAACAAAAAGCTATCAACTATAAATTTTCCTCTAAGCAGTGCTCTAGATGCATCCTACAAATTGTAGTATGTTGTGTTTTTATTATCATTCAGTTCAAAATATTTTCCCTTTTCTCTGTGATTTCTTCTTCCCATAGGTTATGCAGAAATATATTAATTTCTAAGTATTTGAAAGGTTTTTATATGCCTTTTTGTTATTGATTTCTAATTTAATCCAACTGAGAATTTTAGATTTGTTTTATATAGAGGGTCTATCATGATTCATGCTCCATGTGTACGTGAAAATAATATGCACTCTGCCATTGTTGGGGCTAGTCTTCTTAAAATGTCAATTAGGTCTAAGTGACTGAACATGCTGTTCAAGTCTCCTATATACTCAGTGATTTTATGTCTACTTGTTTTGTCAATTTGTGAGAGAGGAGAGTTGAAATCTTCTATTATGATTGTGATGGGTCTTTTTCTCCTTTCAGTCCGTCCATTTTTCTTTAACTTATTCTCTTTCAATGCTGCAAAATATTCTACAATATGGATGTACATATTTTACCAGCTAAAGGTGAGTGAATTTACGTTAATGTAACTGTTTTATAGTGTGGCAGTTAAAATTCTTGCACTTAGAGGAGAAATTACCCAATCCACATTCACTAAGTCAAAGGGCATGTACATTTACATTTTGACAGACTGCCAGCTTGCCCCCCAAGAGAGGTCTTTTTATTTATCTTCATATCAACAGTGCCCAATGCCCCACACTAAATTTTACCAGTTGCTGTAATGTAATTTATAGAAAATATATATTTGGTCATTCAGACAACCAAAATATATTCTTCATATATATTGGGTCTTCATCCACTGTTCTTGCCTCACAGATCCCAAAACTCTTGGGATAAGTCATAAGAGCAATGGGAGAATGTTTTGTTATAATATTTGGTCTCTTGTCCTTGTTTCTTGAAAATTAGCTTCAAAACCATAAAGATGAAGTGAGTTTCTTGTTATTCATAAACCATATGTCTGATGCTGGGAGGGATTAGGGCAAGAGGAGAAGGGGACGACAGAGGATGAGATGGCTGGATGGCATCACTGACTCGATGGACTTGAGTCTTGGTGAACTCCGGGAGTTGGTGATGGACAGGGAGGCCTGGCGTGCTGTGATTCATAGGGTTGCAAAGAGTTGGACACGACTGAGCGACTGATCTGATCTCATCTGATGTCACCATAACATGTTCATGAAGATGACTTTTGGAAAGCATCTAAGGAGGGGGCCTGGTTGCCAGGGGAACCAACCCTAAATAGAGGGGTGGAGCTTTTGTTTCCACCCTATAATTTCCAGGGAGGGGTAAGGGGCTGAAGGTTGAATCAGTCACCAATGGCCAGTGGGTTAATCCATCATGCCCAGGTGAAAACCCAACAGAGGGCATTCAGAGAGCTTCAGTTTGGGGGAACCAGACCGTTTCCATGTGTCTCCCTGGCAGACTCCAAGGACCTCACCCTATGTACTCTTCATCTGGCTGTTGATTCCATGTCCTTTTAATATCTCAGTAATATATCAGTAATCTAGTAAGTAAAAGGGTTTCCTGAGTTCTGTGAGCCATTCACCAAACCCAAGGGGATAGTGGGAACCTCTGATTTATAGCTAGTCAGCCGGAAGTACAGGTAACAACCTAGACTGGCAACTGGCATCCAAAATGGAGGACAGTCTGTTGGGACTGAGCCCTTTGCCTGCATGATCAGATGCTATCTCTGGGTAGATGGTGTCAGAATTGATACCAGCAAGGTGTCCAAGAATTGCTTGTTGGTATGAGGAAGCACACACAAACACAGACACTTCACACCACACACACGCACACATTCTCTCAGGCACAGGGTGAAAGAAGTTTGGGAGAAAAGGTGTCTCACTGTTTACTTGCATTTCTCTGATTCTTCCAAAGTTGAGCAATATTTCAACGAGTGTGCCTATTCACTGCCCCAAATCCCAGTAAAGCTTTGAAATTGCAGCTTCCAAGTCCTGGAGTGAAATCTTAGCCTGGGCTACTCCATTCTTCATACTTTTCTGCCTGGAGTAGAGGGGTGTTCTTTCTTCTAGTTACTAGAGCTGTTTCAGTCATCTTCACAACAGTAAGAGACAACACCATCTTACAGGTGAGGAAAACCGAGGCTCCAAGAGGCAAGTATCTTGTCCGAAGTCACCCAATTAGGAACCTGCAGAGCTAAGGGTTAAATCAGCAATGTCTGACTCCCAAACCTGCTTCCCAGGGTAGCTAGCTCATCTCATTGAATAGGAAACTGAGGTCCAGGGAGGTAAAATAACATATAAAATTAAATTGTGAGTGAGCAGCAACCCGTTGACCAAGTATTTCCCCTCCTGCTGGGTCTGGGTGACCAGCTGCAGAAGAGACAAGAGAGTGGAGGCAGGGACAGCCACCCAGCAGAGGAGTCAAGAGCATGGAAAATGTCTCTTTCAGCCAATTTTCCTGAGGAACCCTGGCTGAGGCTCAGGGCTGGGAATGGAAAGTGCACAGGGAGGAGGCGGCAGCGCGTCCACCCCCATCCGGAGAGGCTGTTTGCAAAGTCCTGCTGGGAGAGGCAAGGAGGTGAAAGCAGAGGGGAGGGGACCAGATCCGGGAGGCCAAGGGTCTGGCATCGGCCCAAGGCTTGGTCTCTCGGGAGAGGAGGAGCAGGCGTCCCGAGCTCCCTGCTTCCTCCTTGGGCTCTCCCGCTCTGCCAGCTCCTGCTGTGCCCTGCCCGCCTGTTTGGGCATCAGCCATCCTGAAACTGAGACACTGGCAAACCTGAGTCTCTGGGGACTGTGCACAGCTGACTCAGGGAGGTGCCATGGCCAGGAAGAGGGACTGATCCTACTCTCAGAGATGTTGACCAGGGCTGGGCTTGACAGTCATTGGTTTCACCAGTGCGGCCCCTTTGCCTGGAAAATCTCTCTTTGCTGCTCACAATGCCTGCAATTCCACCATCATAGATATGATTGGGGCTGGTGTTTAGCCAGGATGCAAAGTATGGTCATATTGGTTGTCAAAAATATTTAGATACATTGCGACTAGCTGTTAAGAACCCCTGCCTGGAATGCCCCCAAGTACCCCCCGAGTAATGGCCACCCCAGACCCTCCCCTGGAACCACACAGACCTCCCCACTTACAGCCACTGAAGACTTAGTACCTGCTCATATGTGTGGATACATTAGTGAGTGGCAGTCATCACAGTTAACACTTTTCATATCATTCCTGGAAATAACCCCCTTGCTTGGGCTTCGCTTGTGGTTCAGCTGGTAAAGAATCCACCTGCAATGCAGGAGACCTGGGTTTGATCCCTGGGTTGGGAAGATCCCCTGGAGAAGGGAAAGGCTACCCACTCCAGTATTCTGACCTGGAGAATCCTATGGACTGTAAAGTCCATGGGGTCTCCAAGAGTCGGACACGACTGAGCCATTTTCACTTTGGCTCTTGTTTAAAAGCAAATTGATAGAAATTTAGAGGTGAAAGGGCCTTATCCAAATCCTTCATTTTCCAGATGAAGAAACTAAGGCAGAGAGGAAAAGCAGAGACTTGCCCAAGGTCACACAGCCTGTTAGCATAAGCAAGGGCACTAGAACACAGTGACTGACTCCTGACAAATCCCTGGGTCAACTTGTCTGGCTCCACAAACACTAAACTTTAGCAGGTGATGGTAGGAGGTGGCAGGGAGCAACCTGCCCCAAGACAGAACTGAGAGCCAATCACTTGGTTCTTGTACCTGGTAATCATAGACTTGGCAACAGTCTCCTTGGTCACAATCACCTCAGAGATAGTTGTCATGGCAATTACCACCCAGAGCCCCAACTTCCTGACACCAAGAGCCCTAAGATAAACCCTGAAGCAAGTTTGTTCCACAGCACTGACCTAGATCAGAGCTCGGCATAGGAAAGAAACTTGTCCAGCATCACAGAGCAAGTTAGTGGCGAAGCCAAGTTTCCCGAGTCCCGAGCCCAAGGTCACAGCAGCCCCGCCCTTCCGTGGCTGACACCCCCACCCCTGCCCCCGTTTTTAATGCCTGCCTTCGTGCTTCCCATATTCCTCCTGCTCTCAGTCAAGGTCTCCTTCCCACGGCATCTCACCCTTGGCTGCCTGTCAGCTACTCATCTTCCTGGGAACTGGCTGACATGAGCTTAGTGGAGGACTCATCGCAGGGGCTTTCATCATTAGCTGGGGCTCCCTGAAAACTGAAAAGCCTTCAACACCCTAAGCACCCCAGAGGAAAAGATCTCCAGTGGCGGAACTTCAGGCACTGTTAGCTCAGAATCGAGGTGCTCTTTCTGGGTGGTCAGATCCTCTGTGGTGCTAGACAGAGCTGCCTCATTGCAGAAAGAACTCTGGGCTGGGAGGCCAGCAACCTGCATTCTAGCCCCGCTCTGTTTTGCTTTTATCAAGTTCCTTCTCTTCTCTGGGACTTTGTGTCCCACCAGAGAACTAGGGATGAGCATATGGTGTTCTATAAGCACCTCTGTCACCATCACCATCATAAGGTGGCTGGAGACCAGATACAATCTGACATTGGAGTATCACCAGAAATGGGGTCCCGTGGCTTAAAGAACTGGCCCAGCTTCCTGTTAGCATCTTCCAGAATAATGGAATCTCATTATTTATCTCTTCCAACCTCTGGTTTGGAAGGATGGTCCCCATATAGGGAAGAGCTTGAGCAAAAACAGGGGGCTGGAAAGAATCTAAGAACCTGTGAGTAGTTCACTTGTGGAAGTGCAGGGTGTAAAGCTGGGAATGAAGAGAGGAGAATACAGGAGGGGTCAAAGGTGATTAAAAAGGATCAGTCACATTAGCCCCAAGGGTGAAGACATTGGCCTGTGGGCCTCGGGCATTCACTGAAGGCTCTGAGACAATCCCCTTCCAGGGTCTCACCCACTTAATTACAGTATTGTGGATACTACTATGTGAAATGAGGGACAGCCTGGAGGCAAAGAGAGCAAGGTGCATGCCAGGGAATCACTCATCCATTGATTCAATGAATGTCTGTTAGACACAGCCAAGCTATGTGACTTTGGGTCTCTGTATTTCAGATTCCACTTGTATGAAGATGCCTGCCCATAGATAGGTGGTGTGAAGCTCAAATAAGTCAGTTAATACATACAGATAAATGTTAACCACAATGAATGAAAACAAGTGCTTCATAAATGCATGTTATGATTACTGAGCATCTGCTTTATGCTAGGCTTCCCTGGTGGCTTCGATGGTAAAGAATATGCCTGCAATGCAGGAGACCCAAGTTCGATCCCTGGGTCAGGAAAACCCCCTGGAGGAGGAAATGGCAACCCACTTCAGTATTCTTGCATAGAGGATTGTATGGACAGAGGAGCCTGATGGGCTACAGTACATGGGGTCGCAAAGAGTAGAACACAGCTGAGCAACTGACACTTTCCACTATGTGCTAACACTTTTTCTTTTACTATGTGCTTGGCACCCTCCAGACAGTAGATGTACAGTGTGGACCTTGGTAAACACAGTACATTATTCTGCCCTCAAGGGGCTTACAGTCTAATGGGGGAAACAAGCTGAAAGCCAAAGACTTCATAAAAATGGAAACAGTAAAAATAATTGCAGGGACCTCCCTGGTGATCCTGTGGTTAAGATTCCAGGCTTTAGGAGGCACAGGTTCAATCCCTAGTCAGGGAGATAAGACCCTGCATGCTGTGCTCCACCGAAAAATAATAATAATTACAAATCACTGCATCAGATGTAAATCTTAACCCCCAAACTCAGGTGGGCAAGAAATATTCATTTCCCTGTTTTCTGGAAAACCAAATTAAACTCTACTCCTATTCCCTAATCCTCTGGATTGAAAGGAAATTCAATCTTCATCCTTACCAGAGGCTACTTCTTGCCAGGGGACAAGGAGGGAAGCAAGAGGGCTCTCCCTGGCACTGGACCACTTCTAAGTACAGTACCCAAGAGCCAGAGGTCCAGCAGCCCCTACTTCCAAGCCAAGGAGGGACTGGGAGTCTTGATGGAGGCTGGGGTCACTAGGGCTGGGTCCAGCCTCTCAGCAGCACACTGTCCATCAATCCCCACAGTCTGACCATCTCTTGTGGCCCTGCCAAAAATGGGGAGCATCCCCTGATCCCAGACTCCACCGACATTCCTTCACTTCACAGCCTCCAAGAGCTCCTTGCTCTGCCCCATCCTGGACCTCCAAAGAAATGAACACCCTCTCTACACCAAAAGTTTACAAAGTCTTTAAGACTCCAGGGACCAAACAGGCAACCAAAAAAAAAGTGTGGGACTTGGTGATCAGAGAGCGCATGTCCCACCTAGAGAGGGCAATGCAGTTCAGCTCACCAAACTGCCAAAAGGCAGTGTTTCCTGGTGGTTAGGAGCCCACATGCTAGAGCTGTGTTGCCTAGGTTCAAATTCTGATGCTGCCGTTTAGCATCTGTGGGTTTTCAGGCAAGTCACTTAACCACTCTGTGCCTGTTTTCCTAACCATGAGAAAGAATACTACTCATACCTCCTGTACAGCAACTTCAAGTGAGAAAGCACTTCGAACAGTGACATTAGTAACTCAGTAACTATTAGTTTCCATTGCATGAAAATGCAGGGCTGAGCCTGCCAGATCTTCTAAATAGTCAAGAAAAGCCAAACACCCAAATTTTTATTTCGAAATTGCTCTGTTTTTTTTTACTTTGGCAACTGAGTGAACACAGTTGTTAGACCTTGGTGAAGGTCGTACAGAACACATCTGGGAGCAAGGTAGGGCCTAGGAAACGCAGTTTGCAGTATCTGCTCTATGATGTTTAAACATGTGGAAAATGAAGCCAGAAAGGAAAAAGTCTTGGAGGCAACTTCTGGTGTGAATCCTATGACCCAGCCCCCTTAAGAGTGTAGTCACTCAGTTGTGTCTGACTCTGTGCAACCCCACAGACTGCAGGTCACCAAGCTCTTCTGTTCATGGGATTCTTCAGGCAACCCACTTCAGGCTGGAGTGGGTTGCCATTCCCTTCTCCAGGGGATGGTCCTGACCCAGGGATCAAACCCGGGTCTCCTACATTGCAGGCAGATTCTTTACCATCTGAGCCACCAAGGAAGCCTCCAAGGGTTTACAGAAAGGGGATACAGACAGAAAGGGGAGGAGAAAATAGAGGGAGCAAACAAACAAACAAACAAACAAATTAACATATCAGGTTATCCTGATAGATGCTGCTACTGCTGCTAAGTCGCTTCAGTTGTGTCTCTGTACGACCCCATAGACGGCAGCCCACCAGGCTCCCCCATCCCTGGGATTCTCCAGGCAAGAACACTGGAGTGGGTTGCCATTTCCTTCTCCAATGCGTGAAAGTGAAAAGGGAAAGTGAAGTCGCTGAGTCATGTCCGACTCCTAGTGGCCCCATGGACTGTAGCCCACCAGGGTCCTCCGTCCATGGGATTTTCCAGGCAAGAGTGCTGGAGTGGGGTGCCATTGCCTTCTCCAATCCTGGTAGATAGCACATTGCAAATGGAAGGCCGATGTGCTATGAGGATTTTTTTTTTTTAATAGCTGATAAAGAATAGGAAAGTGGTCAGGGAAGGTGATGGCACCCCACTCCAGTACTCTTGCCTGGAGAATCCCATGGACAGAGGAGCCTGGTGGACTGCAGTCTATGCGGTCACTAAGAGTCGGGCACGACTGAGCGACTTCACTTTCCCTTTTCACTTTCATGCATTGAAGAAGGCAATGGCAACCCACTCCAGTGTTCTTGCCTGGAGAATCCCAGGGACGGGGGAGCCTGGTGGGTTGCGGGCTGCCGTCTATGGGGTCACACAGAGTCGGACACAACTGAAGTGATTTAGCAGCAGCAGCAGCAGGGAAGGTGATGTAAGCTGAAATCCATGAGAAGGAACTAGCTTAACAAACAATCAAGGAGAGAGAAGATCTGGCTAGGGGAGAAGCTTATGCAAATAGCCTGAGGCAGAAAAGAGCTTAATGCAAAAGAGGAGAGGAGTCATGGATGAGTTGGACATGCGGGCAGGAGTAGTACAAGCAGGGCCTCAGAGCCCATAGTGAGGAGCATAAGGTCATTTCAAGGGCATATGGGAGACATTGAAGGGTCTCAAGCAAAGAGGCATGATGTACAGGTGACTTCAGGAGACAAATAAGGAAGTTGTTAAAATAGCCTGGAAGAGGTGATGTGTCCTGGATTGGCCAGCTGCCTTGGACATGGACAGCCCAGATTTCTGCATCTGAATCGGCCTCAAAATCAAAGTCTGGATTTAAGCCTCAGAGCAGACCTGCTGTTTTATCATCAGCCAGGCAGTGGCCTTTCCCATAGCCAGGCCGGCTTTGGACATCCCCATTTCACCCGGGGCCCAATCTGTAAACTGGCCTCGGCTGCCCTCTGCTGGCAGAGGAGTGGACTAGCGCAACAGGAGCAGCTGCCTCATGAAGCAGCACAGTTCTCAAGATAAAGAGAGGATATCTGGCTGGCATCCAATCTTCCCCCTTTGAGTTAATAGAATCTCTAACTATGCCAAAGCCTTTGACTGTGTAGATCACAATAAACTATGGAAAATTCTGAAAGAGATGGGAACACCAGACCACCTGATCTGCCTCTTGAGAAATCTGTATGCAGGTCAGGAAGCAACAGTTAGAACTGGTCATGGAACAACAGACTGGTTCCAAATAGGAAAAGGAGTACGTCAAGGCTGCATATTGTCACCATGTTTATTTAACTTGTATGCAGAGTACATCATGAGAAATGCTGGACTGGAAGAAACACAAGTTGGAATCAAGATTGCTAGGAGAAATATCAATAACCTCAGATATGCAGATGAAACCACCTTTATGGCAGAAAGTGAAGAGGGGCTAAAAAGCCTCTTGATGAAAGTGAAAGTGGAGAGTGAAAAGGTTGGCTTAAAGCTCAACATTCAGAAAACGAAGATCATGGCATCTGGTCCCATCACTACATGGGAAATAGATGGGGAAACAGTGGAAACAGTGTCAGACTTTGTTTTTCTGGGCTCCAAAATCACTGCAGATGGTGACTGCAGCCATGAAATTAAAAGACGCTTACTCCTTGGAAGGAAAGTTATGACCAACCTAGATAGCATATTCAAAAGCAGAGACATTACTTTGCCAACAAAGGTTCGCCTAGTCAAGGCTATGGTCTTTCTTGTGGTCATGTATGGATGTGAGAGCTGGACTGTGAAGAAGGCTGAGCGCCGAAGAATTGATGCTTTTGAACTGTGGTGTTGGAGAAGACTCTTGAGAGTCCCTTGCACTGCAAGGAGATCCAACCAGTCCATTCTGAAGGAGATCAATCCTGGAATTTCTTTGGAAGGAATGATGCTAAAGCTGAAACTCCAGTATTTTGGCCACCTCATGCGAAGAGTTGACTCATTGGAGAAGACTCTGATGCTAGGAGAGATTGAGGGCAGGAGGAGAAGGGGACGACAGAGGATGAGGTGGCTGGATGGCATCACTGACTCGATGGATGTGAGTCTGAGGGACCTCCGGGAGTTGGTGATGGACAGGGAGGCCTGGCGTGCTGCAGTTCATGGGGTCGCAAAGAGTCGGACACGACTGAGCGACTGATCTGATCTGATCATCCAGTAGCTTTCCCTCAGTCCCCACCAGGGAGTCCTGTTGATCCTATTTTCTAAATAAAATTCTAAATCAAGAATGTCTTTATATCTAATCATGTCCACTTCTCTCCAACTCCATCAGCCACACCCTAGCCAAATCCACCACCATCTCTTCTTTGGTCTGTTTGTTCACTTTCATTCTTGTCCTGGCCAATCCATTTCCTACTCAGCAGGAAGAGTGCTCATGGTATATTCTGACTCCAAAATCCTTTCTCTTTAGTGTATATTTCCCCATACCATTCAAGTAAAGTGAAGTGAAAGTCATGTCTGACTCTTTGTAACCCCATGGACTATACAGTCCATGGAATTCTCCAGGCCAGCATACTAGAGTGGGTGGACGTTCACTTCTCCAGGGAATCTTCCCAACCCATGGATCAAATCCAGGTCTCCCACATTGCAGCAGATTCTTTACCAGCTAAGCCACCAGGGAAGCCCCCCATGCCATTCAATGGTGAACCAATAGGGAAATCCCCGATGTACACACAGCCCCATCCACCCAGGGCATACTGCAGGTATGGAAAACTGTATGAAGATTCAAGAGAAAAGAGATGCTCACATCAAAGCCTTACAAATGCATGTGCACGCCCACAACTGGCATGTATCTCCTCTCTCCACATGGTATCCCAGCCTCACCATCTCACTGGCTCCTCTCCTTTATCTATCCTCCCTTTCATTTCTGTCTGTCTTCTTCTCTTCTTCCCACAAATTCCTGATCATTTCTAATGCAAAGCATATTTGCCATCTCTGTTTCTTTGGCACCTGCTAGAAAAGGTTCTTGGGGTCTCACATTCTCTCCAGCAGATTGTCAAGTTTCTCTTCCCATGTGTGTATGCATGCTAAGTCGCTTCAGTCATGTCTGTCTCTTTGCCACCCCATGGACTGCAGCCTGCCAGGCTCCTTTGTCCATGGGATTCTCCAGGCAAGAATACTGGAGCGGGTTGCCATTCCCTCCTCCAGGGTATCTTCCTGACCCAGGAATCCAACCCACGTCTTTAATGTCTCCTGCATTGGCAGGCGGGTTCTTTACCACTGGCACCACCTGGGAAGACTTTTCTTCCCATGATATATATATATATATAACAGTTCCCTCCCCAGGAAAAATACCAATGCCAAGACAATAACATTTTTACCTGAGTACAGTGCGGTGCTAACATTCTATGACTAACATTCCATCATTCCAACATCCTATGGAATGGCCTGAGATTATGTAAATCCTCACTGACCCCAGACTCAGACCATGTAATAGAAGCTTCATCCCCACCCCCCAAAAAAGAGGACTTGTTTTCAGTAGAGCTGGACACCCTGACCATGCTGAGTCGAGAGAGCCTCCAGGTTCCTGAGGCAAAGACAGCATATTAACTCAAGCCATTGTCACGCACAGGTTTGCTAGAGAAGAAAATAAAGACCCTGTGCAGAGAAAAGCCAAGAAAAGATCCTGACAATACAGACATCCCCGTATTAAGTGGGTAACTGAAGCCCAGCTCTGTCCCTGCCTGTCCCGGCCAGGGGATGGTTTTTCACCTCTTCCTAGGAGTGCTAGAACCCGTACATTCCTACCTTTGCCTAAAGTGCATCCGGCTGGTCCTCTAGCCCTCACCAGCCACATCACCCTGCCTCGCTGCTGTCAGAACAGCACTGTCTTTCCCTTGGCAAACCCAGCATCTGTCCCCAAACCAACAAGGAAAAAAGGGAGTTCAAAGAGATGACTTTTTCTTAAAGTCTTCAAAGATCTTTTATTTCCTTTTTGAATGTCGGGAGTAGAGGGATGAATTCATCATACTCTTTCCTTCATAGTAGATTACCTTCACTATTTTCCACAAGGTCCCTATTTTACTTTTGTATGTTTTTTTTTGCTTGTTTTCATTATAACACCCACTCTTATTCCCATCCCTCTGTATGCAGCCATTCTAATGTGCTCAATATGTGTTCTTTAATATGTAAATATCCTTGTTAGGTTTGCAATGTTTTGCTATGTAATATGTACTTTTAAAATTTATTTTATTGAAGTATAATTGATTTACTTATAATCAATTTACATGGGGGCTATAATGAAGTATAATAATTTACATGGGGGCTTCCCCAGTGGTCCAGTGGTAAATAATCTGCCTGCAATGCAGGAGTCATGGGTTCCATCCCTGGGTCAGAAAGATCCCCTGGAGGAGGGCATGGCAACCCACTCCAGTATTCTTGCCTGGAGAATCCCTATGGACAGAGGAGCCTAGTGAGTTAGAGTCCATGGGGTCACAAAGAGTTGGACACAACTGAAGCGACCTTAGCATGCACGCGCATTAATTTATATTGTACAGCAGAGTGATTAAGTTATGAATTCTTTTTCATATTCTTTTCCATTAGGGTTTATCAATGTGATATGTACTTTTAATTTATATAAACCATATCACACATTTTTCTTAATGCTCAGCTCTATGTTTTAAAGATCTATACATGCTGAGGAGGGCAGGGGTATTGTAAGGGGTGTAGTTGGAACCCCATTCAGATGCTCTTTACCAGACATAGTGACCTGACCCCTACTTGTTGTGAGTTTTGGATAAGAAACACTGAGCTGCCACCTTCTCTAGAGAATTGCCCTTGGTCAAACAGAAGCCAACTAGACAGGGAGACTTCCCTTCCCTCCCTCACCCCAGACTGTGGCCAGTGACTGACAGACACAGGGTACAGGAGGCCTCAAATTTGTGCAGTTAGTGTGCCCCAGAGGTCCCCCTGGAACCATGCAGGAGCAAGTCCCCAGCTGAGACCCCATTCTTACTTGGCCTTTTCTCTCCTTCCTTCCTTCCCTTCCTCCTAAGGACACTCCCCACCAAAGGCACTAAAACAAGAATTCTCATCTTAGGCCCTCTGACCTATGAGGGTGACCACACATTATCATCCAAACTAGTATACACTTGAGAATGCAAGGGGTTCTATTTATAGTAATAGTCAGCCAGGGACTTCCCTGATGGTCCAGTGGCTAAGCCTCTGGGCCCCCCATGCAGGAGGTCTGGGTTCGATCCCTGGTTGAGGAACTAGATCCCACATGTTGCAGCTAAGAGTCAGTATTCTCACTAAAGACTCCATAGGCCACAATTAAGACCTGGCACAGCCGAATAAGTAAATATTTTCTTTAAATGATAATAATCAGGGAGGTTCAAGAAGGAGGGGACAAATGTACACCTATGGATGATTCATGTTGAGGTTTGACAGAAAACAACAAAATTCTGTAAAGCAATTATCCTTCAATTAAAAATAAATTAATAATAATAATAACAATCAGGGAATTCCCTGTGGTCCGGTGGCTAAGACTCCGTGCTTCCAATGCATGGGCCTAGGTTTGATCCCTGGTGAGGGAACTAGATTCCACACGCTGCAACTAAGAGTTAGCATGCCACAACGAAAATCAAAGATCCTGTGTGCTAAGGATCTAACTAAGACCCAGTGTGGGCAATAAATAAATAAGAATATTTTAAAAGAATAATAATAAGCCATGGCAAAAGGCAAAAACCATGCCTGTCCTGCCCAAACCAGGACACGCGCTCACTGAGCAGGTACTTGGCTCCTTGCTTCTTGTTGCCATCTAGTATCCCATGGTATACACCCAGCACATTTTGTCTATTTGTTCCCCAGGGGCACACACCTGGGTTCACTCTAACTTCCTGCTACTGCCAGGGGAAAAAAAGAAAAACAAACAAACAAAAAAACACTGCAGGAAAATTCTCAGACAAGTTCCCTAATAGAGCTGGGTGAGAACTTCTCTAGGATAATAAAACTGAAAACACAGCCACATGAGCAGTTTGGGCCTCCAAGAAGATCTTCGCAAATGAGGATTCCGGCCTTACTGTAAGGAGGTATGGGGCACAGAGAATGCGTCTCCCTGTTTCTTTTATCTTAGTAAAACTCCAGTGGCACTTACTGCTGGCTCTGTGTTGCTAGAAGTAACAGGAGTTCCCTGAGGTTCTCTGAGGAAATCACATGTGACTCAAGCTTTGAGGGATGCGCAGGGGTTAAGCAGGGTTGTGGGGAAAGATAAAGTAGGTTAGGTGGAGGGAACAATATACTCATTCATTCGCGTACAAATATTTATTGTGCACATATATTTAAAGGCCCTGTGACCTCAGCAGATAATATAACAGCAAACATTTACACAGAGTTACACTGTTTTCCTGCCTGTTCTCTCCAGGATCAAGAGGACAGGATCCCCTGGGCTCTTGAGGCAGGAATATACCTCCCACAAATGCAAGAGGTCTCCTACACCAGCATTTGTCACACAAAATGTGCATTTGGATCACCTGGAGATCTAGTAGGTCTGGTGGAGCCTGAGGGTCTGCATTTCTTATAGCTTCCAGCCGATGCTGCTAGTCCAGGAATCACACCCTGATCAGCAAGGTCCGACTGAACCACAATACCATTACCACAGCCAAACAATCTACATTCCCATTTTCCCAAGCATCTGAAAATTATCTTTATAGCCTTCCTGAAAATGCTGTGATCCAAGATCCAATCAAGGATGATACATTACATTTGCTTTTTACCTCTCTTCAGTCTCTGTTCATCTACACCATGATTTTTTTTTTCTTTCACAGCACTGGCATTTTTGAAGAGTTCCGGCTAGCTGTCCTGAATACGCCACAGTCTGACATCTTCAGATTTTTCCTGATGTTTCCTCATCAGTAGATACAGATTAAACATGTTTGGCAAGAAGACTGCTCAGGTGATGTGTCCCCCACATTGCATCACATGTAAGTCCTTTTGTCCCATCCCATCCAGTAATGGCTAAGTTTGATCACTTGGATAAGGGAGTGTCCACCAGATCACTCCACTATAAAGGCAAGTTTTTCCTTTTATAAATAACAAGTCATCTGTTATTGTGTGACTATCCTGTGCCCTAAAAACCTTTCTCCCACATCTTACCATCCAATAATGATCCTTGCTTAGTATTTTCAGAATTATTTAAGCATATAACAGGTGTGCAAGTGTGTGTGTGTGTGTGTGTGTGTGTGTGAGAGAGAGAGAGAGAGAGAGAGAGAGAGCATGTATGAGAAAAAAACTAGAAAACCTGAAATCCATTCACAGTGACCAAACACAGTAATAAGTGAAAGGGGAGGGAGTAGGATCTACATTTTTCTTTGGAGCAAGTGTTTGGTAATTTACCTATTCCAGGCTAACTAGACAGGCTCTGTTCTTGACCTTGGCTCAGATCTCCTCTGGGAAAGTAACACCATACAGGAGGTTCCAGCAGATAAAGCCTCAGGGCATCACCCCCGCCTCCTCAAGATTGTCTTATCCCTGTCTCCAGAGACTATCAAGACAGGCTAGCTCCAAGCCAGAAATCCAACCCTTCGGAAGCCTTGACAGGAGCTTTCTGAACTTGAATTGACCCCTCAGTTCCCTGGGTCATATTCACAGTCTCCCACGAGGGTAAAGGTAGATGGCCAGATATGCCCCGGGCCAAACTAAATCAAGTGCTCAGCCTAGCACGAAGCGAGAGTGTCTCTGATTTCTAATTATACACTCTCAGATGAAGAGCCTGGAGCCATGAGGCCCAGCTGCTGGGCAAATCCTGTGGCCTGAATTATTGATGGATGAATTCATCAGGCACACTGCCTTCACCCATCCACTCAGGTCACATCCAGCTTCTGAAAAACAGAGCCTGAAACTGTACACCATCTGCCCAGAACTAAGTCACTCTGGGAAAAACTCCTTAGCCTTCTTTGTAGCTGAAATATTAGAGAAAGCAGAGACTTTGGAGCCCTACAGACCAGACTTCACGTCTCTCCTCTTCCTCTGCTGAACTGTGTGACCTGGCTGGCTAGTTTACTTCTGTGAGCCTGCTTCATCATCTGCAAAATGGGACTAATTGTATCTCAGAAGTGTTACTGAGATCAAACAAAACACTCTTAAAGTTACTAGTACAATGCCTGGCACTAATTAGGCAAACAACTCTATTATTCAGTTTTTTTAGTGTGACTCCTTGCCTTTGTCTCCTCTCACTATGAACCCTATACTCCAACCCCACCTTACCACCTGTCCAGCTTTGACCCAGGCTGTGTGATTTTTACACTATCTGTATCACTAATCAACTTACTGCTCTAAATCTACTATTTTTGCCAGCTCTGTGATAATGGAGCTGGACCCTGTCAATATTTCTCCGTTGGCAGCTGACATATGTTAAGTCTGTTCAGTAGACTGTACTAGAGGAATACTGGAGGAGAATAGATCTTCCCTTCCTGGCTCAAGGTTGGCTCACTTCCTGGGTTCCTGGAGAGCACGCTCTTTTCCCACCACTTGGTCCAGAGTTTCTCCGGTGCTTGGTGCCTGCAGGGTGCAGCTTTCTTCAGTTTATCTGCCACCTACTTTCTCCAGCTCTTAACTAGGGCATCAGAAGCAGCGCCAGGAACCCCAGACAGTCCAGGCATGCACCCAAGCCCGAGTCACTCCTCCCTACACCCTCTCCTCACCTCTGAACACACATGACACTGGGACCCCCCACAGGCCTGGCCACCAGCAAAGCAAGCCTCCTGACCTTTGTCCCCTGGAACCGGCTGGAACCACTCTGGCCCAAGCCATATACAAAAGTTCACTAGATTCCTAAAGAGAGAGGTCTCTCTAAATTATTAATCACTCTTAACATGCTATATGACATATAACTACACAGTTATATCAATTTTGTTTTATTTTTATTCATTTAATTTATTGTTCTCCCAACACCCCCTCCCACCACACTAAAAATGCAAGCTTCACGAGAGCAGGGGCTGACTTTTGCCTATTTTGTTCCCTTCTGTGTCTCCAGAGCCTAGGACAGTGCCTGTAATATAATGGGATACTCAGTATTTAAGGAATGAGGGGATGATTAAATATTGGATGAATGCATGCATGTGTAAACAAATCGTTAGTTATTAGGAATTTCGGGGAGTGGGGCACCCCGGGATTAAAGAGATTGACTGGGAATGGGGAATGGGGTCCTCGGATCTCCCTCGGAGTGGATGCCCCCTGCAGTGGTCCAGAGCTCCTTTCCCTACCACCAGCATGTTGCTTAGCAACCGGCCTCCTGGCCCTCCGCCTCCGCTAGAGGGCGCGCGGGCGTGGAGACATGAACGCGCACGCGTGCGCGGCGCGGACCGGCGAGGCACGCACGTCACTTCCTGTTTCTTTAGGGGAACGTGGCTTTCCCCACAGCGCCGGATCTTTCTCTGTGCGTCTCCGCTGCAGCGGCAGGAGCTGGAGTCGGACCCCGAGCGCAGCTTCGCCATGGACTCGGCCGTCAGCGACCCGCATAACGGTAGCGCCGAGGCAGGCAGCCCAACCAACGGCACGACGCGGCCACCTTCCACGCCGGAGGGCATCGCGCTGGCCTACGGCAGCCTCCTGCTCATGGCGCTACTGCCCATCTTCTTCGGCGCCCTGCGTTCCGTGCGCTGCGCCCGCGGCAAGGTAGGGTCCGCGGCAAAACCGGGCGCTGTCCACCTCCCACCCTGACACGGCTGACACGGACCCTACCCCTACCCCCGCCCTAGACGGGACAGACACCTCTTATGTCCGGACACTGACCCTTCCCAACATCGCCCACCACGGCTTCCCCACTCCAGGTTCACATCCCGGGGCTGACCTTAGGTGCCTTAGGATGTGGGCACCCATCCGCGAACCAGGTTCCCGAACTGACCCCTTCTTCAAATAGGGACTGCGCCCTCCCTCTGTGCGTCGTGCTGGAAGCACCGTTGGCAGACCCTCACACTATGATTGAGCACTGTTTCGAGCCTGCTGGTCCCGGCCTGACCAGCTTCACCCTCGGCTCTCGCTGCACATTCCACCTGGGACACTCACCGCATCCCAGGCTCTGGGTCAGCATCCCTCTGTACCTGCTGAGGCGCTGGTCCTGACACCTCCTGAATGGTACAGTCTCTTGTCATTCCTCACCCTCCCCCTCTCCCCGGGTAAGTTCTGGAACCCAGGCTCATCCCTAGGCTCTCACACCTGTCTGGCTGGAATCTGTGACCCATAGAGTCTTGCCCCACCTCAAAAAAAAAAAAAAAAAGTAACACAGAAATATAAACTCCTAGAACCCCTAGCTCAGGCCCCAGTTTTTTTGTATCACTTTGTGGATACAGCCAGCTCCTCAAAACTTGGCACTTTGGTGCCTCTCTTTTTTAACCAGTCATAGACCCCAAGTTTGCTGGTTTCCTCTCCCTGCCTAACACCCAAGCTTGGACCTATCCTAGCCTGAGCCCAGACCCTATTCCTAACCCTGTTCCCAACCCAGACCCTGACCCTACCTCAGAGTAGCTCCTCTCTTCATGCCCCTTGAGACAGTCCTTCCACCAAATTGGAGTAACTCAGCTGAGTTAGTGAGCTGCCATTGGCCTCTCTTGTAAGACTGGGCCAGACTCCATCCCTGGTCTTCAACATCTGTCCCGTTGTATACCTAAGAAGATCCCAGGGCCTTCCACCTCCAGACTTCCTCCCTCCCACCCTCCTCTATAGGAAGCTCTCTCTAGCCTTTTGCACCAGTGGCTTCTCACTTCCTGTCAGCCTGTCAGTCGTCCTCCAACTCCTGATCTGCGGCTCCCTGCTGCTCCTCCCCACCCAAACCTGAAATTGAACCTTAGCGGAAGCTCTCTTACCCAAGGAGGGCAGACCCACAGAACAGCTGCCGCTTTTGAAACTGCTCAAACCCAGGTTCTCGAAACATTACCCAACTTGAGCACTGGCTGGGACCTGCCACCCTTCTTTCCCAAGATCAGAGAACTTGCTGCTGGTTCCCTCTAGGTCAGATGCAGAGAGGATTGGTCAGGAGGGCTTAGATGGCCCCGTTTGCCTTACTCTTTTGCCTCTTCTAAGCAGAGTTCAGGTGGCTTTCGGCCTCCCTGTCGTGCCATACAGGCAAACACTTGGTGCAGGGAGAAATTCTGAAATAGAACAGGACAAAGGAGGTGAAGGGCAGCATGGAATGAGCTAGGCACTTGATGTGAGGGGCTCCCCAAACTTGAGTAATTCTCCATAGCACCTTCTACACATGGATTACTAATCTCTTTAGAAAACATCTTCCAAACAACAGAATTTCCTGAACCTCCACTGTTGTCCAGGACAGAGGGATGCTGCAAAGATGAGTGGGTCAGAGCCCTATCACCAAGGCGTTTGGGTGTCTGGATGAGCGGGGAATAACTAGATCTGAGATTGTAATACAAGTAGTGCTGCACGGTTTAGGGAGAAGATTGAGCACACCTGGGGCTGGGCAGGGCAGCTTTGTGCTGGAGGTGGACTCGAGCCTTCATGTAGAGGTTGAATTTCAGCCAGAAGACATTCGAAGCAAAGGAAACTAGGGAAGTAGCTGCACACGGCAGTTCAGGAGTTGGTGGAAGGTCTGGAGTGGCTGGAGCAGAGGGTAACAATAGAAGAGCGCTTTAGATCTACTGTAGCATCTAAATACCTCTCCCCAGCATCTCCTGAGAGACGGGGACTGGAAGACTGTATGGAATTACAAACAGCTTGACCATTAGTAGCCTCCCATCACCAGAGTATCCTAAAGCTTACAAGCCTTCACTCTCTGATTCTCCCAGCTACTGACTGAGGCAGAGCCAGTTTTATTATTACCATTGTACAGAGAAACTGGGAGGCAAAGAAATGATTTCTCTGCCAGTTAGGGGCAGAACCAGGTGTTCCTAGTCCTGGGCTCTCTCCAGGATGCAGTTGCCTGCATCACACAAGTGGCATTTTGGCCTGGGGAGAGGAGAGGCTAAATGACTCCCGTTTTCTACCCTGAGTCATGTTTCCGTGATCATTTGGCAAGGGGGGAAGAGTTAGCTTGGGGGCCCAGGAATTTTGATTTCACACTAGTGTTGGACCCCCACAGCCAGCTGAGAGAGGGCATGTGAGGACAGAATTCTCCCTGGAGCCAAGTTGTCCGTGACAGAGTGAGTTGTGAAATCGTGGGAGGAGAAGGTGAAGCGTCCAGGAGTGTGTTGGGAGGAAGTAGCCATGGGCGGAGCCATCCAAGAGCAGTGCCTATCCCTGGCTGAGACCTGTGTCCCTAAAAGGGAGCAGGTCCCAGGAACAGCTACTCATCAGATTGATTCAAAGGCCTTTGGCTGGTAACTCAGAGGAGCCCCCAGCCAGCTGGACTGGGCTCCTGCTCTATGCCAGGCCCCTGGCTGGCTACCAGGAGTGCCAGACGAAGAGGCCAAGCCTTGCCCTCACAGAGCTCAGTCCCCAACGAGAAATAGCTGTGTGACCAGCTGACTGCTCTAGGAGGCCGCCATGATCTTTGCCAGGGTGGACAAGAGCTCCTCGGGCAGGACATGAGAGGGAGCTATAGGACCACAGGTGTGTTCTGGGAGGCGGTGAGCAGTTTGCTGCTAGTCCAGTACAGGTGCTGGGGTGAGGTAACAAGAAGATGCCCCAGGAACCTGCAGCCTTTCTGAGGTACGGAATCCGGAAGGCAATGCAACAGCCAGTCTTCATAGCCACTACATGTTTTGTGTTTGTAAAAGTTCAAGCAACACAGAAGCATGAAGGAAATCCCCGCCCATACCACTTCCTTGGAAGTAACCCAGTGAGCTGTTTGGTGTGCATCCTTCCCCACCTTTTTTCTGTGCGTATACAGACATGTACGTGCCCATGTATGTATACATATGTAAATTTATTTTTATAAAAATGAGATTTTGCAGTACATACTGCCCTGAAGCCTGATTCTTTTTTTTTTTCCAAAGCAGTATGTCTTGGTCATTCTCGTGTGTCAGTACATGTAGACCTATCTGACTGTTTTATGGCGGGGAGGGTAGGTTACGCACACCCGAGGTGTAGAATTCCAAAAGGACTGAGCAAAATCTCCCTCCCACCCCAGCTTCCCTCCCCAGGGGCATCCTCTACTTCCTCTTTCTTGGATATCCATCAAGAGGTGTCTGTGCCTTTGCAAGTAAATAAGCACATGCTTCCCCCCACCTTTGCTATATAACTGTTGCATTTTGTTGTTTCTGTGGTTTAGTCGCTCGGTGTCCGAATCTTTGAGACCCAATGGACTGTAGCCCACCAGACTTCTCCATGGGATTTTCCAGGCAAGAATATTGGAGTGGGTTGCCATTTCCTTTTCCAGGGAATCTTCCCAACCCGGGGATCGAACCCATGGCTCCTGGCACGTCTCCTGCATTCCAGGCAGATTTGTTACTGGGGAAGCCCACATTTTGTTGTAGACACACTCTTTTTTTGCACCTTGCTGTCTCCACCACTTACATGCTTCAGATCTTAACACACCAGTACACGTGGAGAAGTTCTGTTCTTTAATAGCTGTATGGTGTCCCCCTGTACTCCACAGCCACGATTCTCAAAGTGTAATCCCTGTACCAGCAGCATCAGCATCACCTGGAAACTTGTTAGAAACACGTATCTGTTCACAAGCCCTACTGCCAATTCTGACATGTGCTCAAGTGTGAGGACCCCTGATTTGGAGACCTCCACTGGTCAGTTAGTTTGTGTCAATCTTCTGCTATCATAAGCCATGTTGAAATTAATCTCTTTATACATTTGTTACTTCATGCTTCTCTGTGTATTTGTAGGGTAGATTCCTTGAAATCGATTTGCTGGGTCAGAGGCTCTGGGCATGTTTAATTTAGATAGATTTCATCAAATTATCTAGTGCAGAGGTTGTACCAGTTGATACTCCCACCCGCAGTGACCTTGATTCTCATTTAATGGCTGCTTGGTAGCCCATTCTCCAGAGGTTTATGAGCTGTTGTGTGATGCGATCAGGTCCTTCAGAAAGAGCTCCTAATAGAGGAGGGGGCAGGCAGGAAGAGGGCTGGTGAGGTGGTGCTCATGGAGCCTGCAGTGGAGGGTGAAGGACTGGGGTGGGGTAGCTTGGGAGATGCTTGGGTGAGTGAGTGCACGTGCAGTGAGGAGAGGAGACCTGGGGTGCCAGAATGGTCCATGAATCCCAGATCCTTTGTAGGGCATGGCCTGGAAGCAGAACTCCCAGAGCTCCAGCAGAGCCAACGACTTCAATGAAGTTGGCATCCTTCTTCCTTTGCTGCTTTTGCTTCTGCCCTGATAACTAAGCATCCACAGTGTCACTGGAAGCTAAATTTATTTCTGCTCTTTCTGTCAGCTCCCAGCCACTCAAACCCACCCCAGGAGCCATTGTATTTGCATACGAACATCTAGTTTAAAAATCTAAATTGAATCAGTGGAGAATCTGGCCAATTTCTAGTATTTTTGTAACTATAGAGATTCTGTTGCTGTCAGGATTCTGTTCCTCAGAAAGGTCACAGGCCCCCTGAGCATTTTGACATAACTTTGCAGCAGAAATTTCCAGATAGGAAAGGCAGAGGACTTCTAGGGGTGATAGCCAAGAGTTTGGGCTCTGGAACCAGACTGCCTCGGCATGCCTCCTGGCTCTGCCGCTTGGCCAGCTGTGTGATCTTAGAGCGAGTTACATCACCTCTCTGAGCCTCGGTTTCCTTATCTGTAAAATGGAGGTATTTAAAGTCCTTGCTGCCTGGGGTTATTGTGAGGATGAAATCATGTAAAGCACCTAGAATACTTGGCACCTAGAAAGCCCTCAGTAAATGCTGTGCGCGTTACCGTCCTGGTCAGTCAGATTTCAAGTCTTCCGTGCTGACTTCAACATTGCGTGTGGGGTGTTTCTAACAGTCACCCACAGAAGACCGAATTTGACTGTGTGGTGGAGCATCTGTCTAACCTGGTTTGCCATCAAATAATACTGAGCCTCTTCCCACCCAGGATCTTGGGCTGAAGTGAAGTGAATGTGTGGAAATGAGCAGTCACGCTGGTTTGCAGGTGATGCCAGAGTCTGTGGGTCCTTTCACACCACACTGCCCTGCATCTGCAAGTCCCTCTGCCTGTAAATGCTTCCCTTCCTTGTACACAAAGCAGACTCCTCAACTCAGTCAGCATTTATCTGGCTCCTGCTGCATACCAGATCCTGTGCTTGGCCTTCACAGCTTTGCTTAAGTAATACCTGCTCTAACCACCTCTGACACTCCCTGCTTCCCTGCAGAAGTAGTATCATGTCCACTTTCACGTGACTCCCTTGTACATAAGAATTATAGTTTGTACAACTTGTGGGAAGCTCAAGGCACAACACTTAAGTACTTCCAGTGCAAAAATCAATGAATCCTGGCACCCGTTTTACAGCTGAGGAAATTGAGGCTCTGAGAAAGAAAATAACTTGCCCAAGGTCCCACCACTGGGAAGAAGCAGAGCTGGCAGTGGGGCTGGGCCCGCTGATATCAGAGCCCTCCCTCCACCGTGGGGTGCTCATGCCACGTATCTCGGCAGTTCTACCGCAGGTCACGCTACACAGGGATATTCTGTTTACATGTCAAAGTCTTGGCCTACCTGCCTGTGAACTCTTTAATGTCGGGAGCTCATTTAGTTTTGTGCCCACTCCGCTGCTACACAGGAAATACAGTGACTCTGTGCAGGTCCACTGAGAGGGCCATGAATTGCCCACACCCTACCACACAGTGCTGCCAAATGCAGAAATCAAGGGCTGGGAGGAAGGAAGGAAGATGGGCCTACCTCTCCATGTCATTATTGCTCATCTGCTCCTAGAGGAGCTGCCAGAAAGTGACTCACACAGCTACCTGGTCCTTCCAGCGGGGAGGATCTCCCTCAGCCCTGCCTGGGCTGCAGGGCTGTAATGCAGCCATGCCTATGTTGGGGTTTGGCTTAGGGCCTCCCACCTGCCCCTCCCTGATAATCACAGCTCCTTAGACAGCCACAGTTTGCCAGGCTCTTCAACATCTCATCTGATCTAAGCCTCTTGGCCCTTTTAAGTGAAGTCGCTCAGTCGTGTCTGACTCTTTGTGACCCCGTGGACTGTAGCCCACTAGGCTCCTCCATCCATGGAATTTTCTAGGCAAGAGTACTGGAGTGGGTTGCCATTTCCTTCTCCAGGGGATCTTCCCAACCCAGAGATCGAACCCAGGTCTCCCACATTGTAGGCAGGCACTTTACCATCTGAGCCGCCAGGGAAAGCTATAGACATTGTCGTTCTGTTTGACAGATTAGTGAACTGGGGCTCAGAGAGCGCACGATCTGCCTGAGTCACCCAGCAAGCCATTGTTAGGGCAGTCACTCCAGGTGTGTCGTCGTGCAGTGACAGTCGCTGGGTCCTTGTGCACTGAGCACAGAAGTGGGTGGAGAGCCCCATGGTCCTGAAAGCTTTTGACCTTTAGATTTATATTTAAAATATTTTTTAATATAAATTTAAACAGAATTATTGGAGAAGGAAATGGCAACCCACTCCAGTATTCTTGCCTGGAAAATCCCATGTCAGAGGAGCCTGGTGGGCTACAGTTCATGGGGTGCGAAGAGTCAAACACACCTTAACGACTAAACTACAACCAGAATTACACCAATATAGATTTTCATTAGGAAATCTTCCATGGAGCTGATTTAACTTTCTGTGTTGTACTGTTAATTCCATTTCCTTTTTTTTTTTTTTTTTTCATTTTAATAGTACTGAAGTGATTTAGCTTGCATTCAGTTGTTTCATGTAAGTATTTATCCTCCGTCAGCTCTATACCCAGATCCCATTCCTGCTAACTATTGTTATCTGCCATTGTGAGTTTAACTGTGGCTTGAACTCTGACCAGATTCATTTTCCCAGTCACTTGAGTTTGAGTTTTGTCAAGATTTGCTTCTACTTGCAGTTGTTGTCTTCCCAGTGCTCAGTTTTAGCCACTTAGTTTTATTTTGTGGTTGGTCTGTTTCCACTTAGAATATTCACTGCCTACTGGTTGAAAGACTGGCTGTCTGGACACCTCAGCTAATCTGTAAGGAATCTGGAAGTAGCCCTCATGAGGCCGAGGGCTGCTCTCCTGTCGCCAGTGTCCAGTGTCTTCTCTTGCACTTGTTAGGTACCCACTGCCTCTGCCGCACATGCACTGGGTCTTCCCAGGACTGTCCCTGTTGGGGTCCCGGTCTCTTCAATAGCAAATCGGTGGGATCAGAGCATCCTGCCCCGGGGTGGATAGACTGTAGCCCTGGCAGAGGGAACAGCACTAGCAAAGCCTTGAGTCAGGAAAACATGGGGAGCCCTGAGGCACCTCAGTGACCAGGCAGAAAGCGGGGAGATGAATGAGCTGTCGTGGCACCAAGTTCCCACCAGTGTCCAACCCTTGCAGGCCAGAACCACTCCCCTCTCTCAGCACGGCCTTTTTTCATCTAGAACGCCTCGGACATGCCCGAGACCATCACCAGTCGGGACGCCGCCCGGTTCCCCATCATCGCCAGCTGCACGCTCTTGGGACTCTACCTCTTTTTCAAAGTAAGTCCTTTGTCACCTGGTATGTCATTTGGTTTAAATATTTTATTTTGTTCTGTTTTTCCCATCACAGGAGACATGCATGTTCATTTATAGAAAATAAAGAGCAGGAAAAGTAATAATTCACCCCTCGCTCCCCTTCCCTGCTGTGATGTCGGGGGGCTCCTTCCCACCAGACTTTATTTCCCTTCTCCGTGGAGCTTTCTGTTCTGTGCTGTTTTGGTTTCTGTTTTGTACTCTCCGTGTTGGGGTGGGGTATAGCTGTGTCTCGGACATACCTCTACCATACTAATTGCTTTTCTTTTTTTTTTTAATTTATCGAGGTTTATTTTCCCAATAAAAGTTACACAAGCTCAGTGTTGAAAACCTGGAAAACACAGAAAAGTAAAAAGGGGAAACAGCAGCCATCCAAAACCCCCCTGCCAGAGACAGTCACAGAGCCCCTCTGGAGGTGTGTCCTTCCCCTGCTGCTCCCGTGCATGGTTCCTCCGTAGCTGTGACCACGTGGCGTGTTCAGTCCTGTAGCCGCTTCCCTCACTTCACATTGATAGCATCATAAGCATTTTCTCATGTACTGCAGACTCACAAACTTTTTATCTTAGTCTAACATGTACTGTTTTCTGATGACAAAAGGAATTTTGCAGAAAACAGAGAGGAGAAAACCACGCAGGTCATCACCATTAGCACCTTGGCATATCTCCTCTCAGATTTTTCATAAGCGTGTTTTTAACGTGATTACAGTCATTTTATAACTTTTTTTTTTTTTTAAATAACACAGTACAAGCACTTTTTTCCTGGTCATTGAAAACTTTTCAAGGACTTTTTTTTTCTTTGCCACCCTTCATGGCCTGTGCGTGGTCTTAGTTCCCTGCCCAGGGATTGAACCTGTGCTCTCTGCAGTGGACATGCAGAGTCCTAACCACTGGACCACGAGGAAAGTCCTTCCTTAAGGACTTCATTTACATTTTAAAAATACATGTATGTAGTTTAAATAAAATTTTTTTTTCAATCTAAGAGGAGATGCAAATAAACCATAATACTCTCCCCAGCATAGTTTCTTGTGAGTTATTCCGTTATGCATAGATCCACATTTATGTAAAAATTTTCAAACAGCTATATATATATCAAACATACCGTTCTTTCCAGGGAGATATTTTTGTATGAGCACCATCAGCTCTGCCTCGTTCTCTGTAACAGCTGCCTGTGGTTCTGTTCCACGGATGCACCCTGAGGGGGCATCCAGTGGTGGGAAGTCCCAGCACTGTAGCCATGGGCATCGTCGTGGGCGCCTCTCAGCACAGTCACGTGTTGTCAGGTGTATCTGCAGTAGGGCTGCCCGCTCAGACAGCATCTCCACGTGGTAATCGGAACAGATTGTGCCACATCCTTCTGATTTTACCAGTTTACGTGCCCTCCCAACAGTTACGAGTGTGCTGGCTTCCCTGTACTCCCACCTACACCGAGCACCATCAAAATCCTTGACTTTTACCAGTCTGTGGGTGAGTCAAAAACAGCGCCTGTTTCCAGTTCCATCACTCTCTCGTTATTGGATCAGAACCACCTCTTTTAATGATTTCAGAATATCCCTCCCAAGCAGGTACACCACAGCTGACTGACAGCATCCGCTTCACTTCACACAGAAAACGTAATTCTGACTTTTTACTCGTCAGTAAGAAGGCATCAGGTCACATTAGGTGTTCACTGTTTTTCCTTTTCCTTTTTTCCTGGACCTCGGGAGAAGAGGTGGATTTCTCACGTGCTTTGGTTCGCAGCACACCGCCATCAGCCACGCTGGGCTGCCTGCTCGTTTTCTTCACCCCTGACGCCCATCTCCATTTTCCACCTTCATTTCCCTTCACCAGACGCACCTGCCCTCAGGCGTTTGTGTCATTGGACGTGAGTCTTTTTCACAGGCTTCTGGTCTGAGTGTGTCTGTGTGTCTTTGGTGAGAGTCTCGTCTCCATACGTGGCACTGTGTCCCTTTCCCTTTCCCCTGTACTCTTGCGATCTCTCCGTGGCTCCGTGTACATGAGTGCAGTGCATCCGACTTGGCTTTTGGCAGATGTTTCTCAAGTCTCTATTGTACTAGGTGCTAGGAATACACACCCAGGCCTTTGCCTCAGAACCGTTTAATATTTTCAGTATTTAGGATTCTCTCCTTAGGCTAGATTCCCTAGAAAGGAATTTCTGGCAGCAGAGGGTGTGAACATTTTTATTTAATGCTCCGGACACCTGTTGCTCAGCTTGTCCTCCTCTCCAGGCAGGTAAGCCCCAGCCTGCCTTGTGCCAGAGGACACAGTGTCCATCCCTGCCAAGTCACAAGAGTGTCATGTTGTGATTTCTGAAAGGCAGCTGCCTGGATAACACAGGCACCAGTTTCTTCCCAAACTCCAGACTGACCACTGGATATAGTTTGCATGACAGTGGCTCTCACTTTCTCACTAGGCCCCTTTCCTCCTCCTGGTTAGGGCACTGGAGTTTGTTGCATTTCTCAAGATCATAAAATTTACCTTATTGCACCTCATTTAAACCTGATTGCTTTGAGGCAGCTTATGAAAATTAAATCCAGTAGCATAAGGAAAATAAAGGAAAAAATTGGGGTAAAGGAGAAAAAAGAATAAAATAGTAGAAAGCAAGGAAGCTTTGGGTGAGGACCATACCCAGACCCTGTGCTCTAGACTCTGCAGACTTGTGTTCCTGCCAGAAGTGCCCCTGACACGGGTATAGCCCTGACTTCTAAAAGTTCAGAATTGGCGCACAATTCGTAGGCCACACAGTCAAACTGACCAGAAGCTCAAAGACGTGGCCAGAGGGAAATTTCTCCCTGGCCCGTGTTGAAAGAGCACTGTGTAGGGGGGAAGCACATCCTTGCGAGTTAACTCAGTCCACACGCCTGTGCGGGTCAGAGCGTTCGCCCTGTGGCCACTGATGTTCAGTCAGTCTACAGGTCTCTGTTGAGAACTCACACGCAGGTGCTGTGCTGGGTACTGGCACTGCAGTGGGGAAAGCAGCTGGCCCACCCCTGCCCTCTAGGAGCTTGTTAAGTGGTGGAGACAGACGCTAGTCTTGCAATCTAGATACACATGCAGTGAGAGTCCTAGGAAGCGCTGTGGAGTCGAGGCCTGTAGCACCAGAACAGCACTGAAGGACCTGCCCCTGCCCAAGCCCCCACCTCAGACAGCAGCCCCTTACCTGCCTTGCTGCTCAGCCGAGAACCCTAGACACGCTCTCCCCCCACAGCCCGCAGCCCTGGGCACATCCTGCTTCTCTAGCTCAGAGAGCTGGAGTCTGACCCCCTTCTTGCCATGTCCTCATCCTCCCACACACAGTGCCCTCCTCGCTGGGCTGTCACCTTGGACTTCTGCACCTTCCCCACAACTGCAGAGGGATCCTCTCAGTCACAGCCTTGCCCTCAGCCCTGCAACACCAGCGTGTCTTACCCAGATGAAGCTAAAGTCTTTTTTCACTGCTCTGCAGCTTCCGTCTCCCTCCTGCCATCCCAGCCTCGTCTCCTGACGCTCTGCTTCCTCCCTCTGCTCCAGGCCTGCAGACCCTCACTGTTCCCTGCACACGGGCACAAAAGGCCCCCTGGGGACCCTTCCCGAAGCCTCCAGGGCTCTTCCCCCAGACTTCCTCATAGCCGCTCCCGTTCTGCCTTCAGGTCTACTCCTAGGTTCCTGGGCCACCTGAATGACAGTCCCACCTCACTCTGCTTACACTGCTGTGCTTTTCTTAGCACCCATCTCCACCTGACAGTGTGTTGCACGTTCATCTCTTGAGATTCTCCCCGTCTGGTGCCTGAACTCCGTGAGAGCAGGAGCTTTTCTGCCTGTTCCAGTGCTGAGCACGGCGTACGGCAGGTGGTAAACATGAGCTGAATTAATGAAGGTCATGTCGAGGAAAGCTTCTCAGAAGCCCAAGTGAGGAGAAGAGAGCTTCCCAGACAGAGGGGCATGTATGCGGGCCGCCCACGGGTGGGAACATAGCACACCAAGGCCAGTGTGGCGCGAGCTGCAGCCAAAGAGGCCTGCAGTGGTCACTACGAGGACACGAGAAGCCAAGGAGAGGATGTAGACTTGAGCAGGGAAGCTCAAGCAGGGAACCTGCTGTGAGGTGTTAAGCAGGGAAGCAAGGTGATCAGACAGGCGTTTAAACAGATCCAAGAACAGCCTTGTTTGACAGTCATCAGTGGCCCTGTGTCCCACGCCACAGCACATTATTTTCCCCCCAGTAAGGGCCTCACGATAACAGAAGACAATACGATACTGTGACCGTGGAACCATATAGCACAGCCTTTCCAAAGTCCAGAGTTAACACCATGCGACCACTGGCTCTGGAGCCCTGTGAGAGAGAACGTTCCTCAGGTTCACCCAAAATAAGACCCCGAAGCAGCTTTCAGGGCCTGCCGTTGTGGGAGAGGTGGCCCAGGAGAGGATGGAGAGGGGACAGGGTACAGGTGACTCATAACCGGGTGGCCACCCACAGGCTCCCTCAGCCTTTGAGCAGAGAGGAGGAAGCTTGGAAGAGTTTGTTCTGGGATTCAGACGGCTCTCTTGGGACTTTGAACATCAGGCTCCCCTCCCCTGTGACTGCCCCCCCACACACACCCCATTGCCTGTCTCCAAGTGGAGCCACCAAGGGCAAACCTACAGACTCCTTTAGTCAGTTCAGTTCAGTCACTCAGTTGTGTCCGACTCTTGGCGACCACTTGGGGAGGCATATCTGAGGGCTTGAGGGTCCTTCCCTTTTTCCTGTTGCCATAGAAACTGGAAGCCCCCCTTCCCAGTACCATTTGAGATTCTTCCTGACACTGTTCCCCATCTCCAGAGCGGGAAGACCATCTCCAGAAGAAAAGCAGGGAGTCTGGTTTCCTCATAGCCTCCAGCAACCCTGACGTCCTGTTTCTCTTTGTATCTCTGCCTCAGATATTCTCCCAGGAGTACATCAACCTCTTGCTGTCCATGTATTTCTTCGTGCTGGGAATCCTGGCCCTGTCCCACACCATCAGGTCAGAAGGCATCTCTGCGACCTTTGAAGCAGCTTTCTCAAGAGCCAGTACAGGGTCTCGAATAAGAACATGACCTTTGGCGTCATTCAGAGCCAGGTTTGAATCCTGGCTGTAAAAACCCAAGGGAACTTTTCCCCTGTGTTATATCTGCACAAGAACCGGAGCCTGTGTGGGTGACCCTGCACAAGAACCGGAGCCTCTCTGGGCCTCGGTTTCTTTCCAAGGAAGGATAAGACTGTCCGGTGGGTGTTGGCCACCATGGTTGTTAGGGAAATTATCTGTGAACAGTAGTGTTGTGGTAGTTGTCACAGTACTGAGATGAGTGATGCCGGTGCCACTTGCTGGGTGTGGTGGCTGCTGCGCACGCGCTAACCTGGCTTCTCACTTGTGATCTCAGCTCGTAAGAGAGCAAGGCAATATTGAGAGAAGTTAGGAGCACAGGCTCTGGAATTTGACTACCTGACTTGGAATCCAGACTCTGCCACTTAATAGCCCTGTGACTTTGGGCAAGTTACTTAATCTCTCTGTCCTCAATTTCCTCACCTGAATGTGAAGGAAAATGATCATACCTTTCTCATTGATCACACAGAAACTTTTAGGTCAGTATCTGACACACGGAGTGTTCAGTAGCTGTTGGCCATTGTTGTTATCATTGTAATCTGTTGCTTTTAATCCTATGATACATTCAGAAACTGAAGCTCAGAGAGGTTAAGAAATTTGCTAGATAAGCAGCTGATAAGCAGCAGAGCAAAGATTCAAATCTAGGTTTCTGTGGCCACAGAGCCCATCCTCTTTTCACTGCCACCCTATTCAGATCGTCACATGCTGTGTCAGTTCAGTGGGGTTGAAGGAACTAAACCAGGGGGAGTCCTCAGGTGGGGCTGCTTACCCAATGGGAGTGGTGTCCCCAGCCCATCCCCTGGCTGTGACTGTACAAGCACCCCAACCTGCTTCCATCTGGCCCCTTGAAGAGGTACAGCCTGAGGCTGACAACCACAGAGGTGCTCAGCAGACCAAGAAAAGTTCCCGGAAGGCGGGAATGCAACTTGAACTCGGCTCCGAAGGGTAGGAAACCTGGAAGAGGGTGTAAGAGGGAGAGGCTGGGCCAGGAGCCAGAAGGTCTGTGCACATTGTAGGTGTAGTCAGAGAGGAAGAGCGGGATCCTCAGGGAAGCCCTGGGAGTGGGCGGAGTTTGGCCTGGTTCCTCGAGGCAGGATCTGGGAGTCAAGAATGGGCCCAATAGACAGTCAGACTTGGAATCAAGGCTCAAGTTACTCAAGCCTATAAGCATCAGTTTCTTCACCTGTAAAATGGAGATACGGGGAGTACCTCCTTGGAGGGGCGTGGGAAGGTTCAAATGAGCACGTCTGTGACATGCCCAGAGCAAAGAGGTATGTCCAGAGCCCACCGAGAGTGAGAGCAACTGGCTCGAGTTCACACAGACATATGGGACAGAGGTCAGTGTTGTCTTCAACTTCACCCACCTTCACCCACAAGGCCGTGTTCTAAGGCCACACCCCAGCCCCCCAATCCTTCTGGAGATCCAGACTGACGAGCCCAGCAAGATAATGGCAGACCTAGTCACCCTTCCCCAGTGAACAGACCTCTCCTCTCCTGGTGGACCAAGTGAGGGAGGTCATTTCCCATGCTGGTTGTGCCAGTAACTCAGTTGTGTCCAGCTCTGCGACCCCTGAACTGTAGCCCGCCAGGTTCCTCTGTCCATGGGGATTCTCCAGGACAGAATGCTGGAGTGGGTTGCTGTGCCCTCCTCCAGGGGATCTTCCTGACCTGGGTTTGATCCCACGTTGCAGGTGGATTCTTTACCGTCTGAGCACCAGGGAATCCCAAGAATACTGGAGTGGGTACCCTATCCCTTCTCCAGGAGATCTTCTCAACCCAGGAATCGGACCAGGGTCTGCTGCATTGCAGGCAGATTCTTTACCAGCTGACCTACCAGGGAATCCCATGCTGGTTAGGAGCCTCACAGTTCTAACGCATCCCACCCTCCTCAGCATCTGCAAAAGTCCTTACCACAGCCCAACCACTGCCTTAGCATGAAAAAATATATTTTGTTTGACCAGGTGCTGAGGAGTTGATTATTTCGCTTTATTTCAACAGTCCTGTAAGAGATCACCAGCCACCAGCCACCTGCCCAGGAGGGCATTTTGAACCTGTGTCATTTTGACACCTCAGATCTTTCTTTTTTCCTTTTAGGACAGTAACTGAGAAACATTGTCCAAAATTTCTCATGGATTAACCAAGAAAGAGTTGTCTCTCTTTTAACTAGTTAATAATTTTTATTGGTAGAAATTATCAGCAGAAAATAGAAGCGAAGCCACTAAAACTGCACGTGGTAAACTTTGTCAGTGACTGTCATGTTCTTGAGACGATTTTAGAGCACACGGTGTGACTTCTTGAGACGATTTAGAGCACACGGTGTGACTTGGGAAGATGAGGCCTTGTGACAATGATGACTGGCCATGGGCATAAGGGGTGCTCACCATTCAAGGTCCAAGCTATCCTCTGAAAAAGAAATTGATACAGACTGAAAAACTAGGATGAATGGTATTAAAGAAAGCGTTACTATAACATGTACAGGGAAAAGAACTGAATCAGATAAAAATAATTTTAGCAGCAAAGGGGGAGGGCATAATTTAATCGTGCTATTTAGATAGTTGATCTAAGAATTAAGTTTACCTTTCTTTGATCGAATGGAGTTTTCTTAAGTATTTTATCCTAGAAGTCTACAGTATTGTTAAAATTTTGGTTAGTTGTTTGTATGTATCCCCAAACATAGTCACACCTTCCTCAGGATCCAGACAAGGACTGCAGGTTCAAGACAGGAAAACTGAGGCTCAGAGAGCATCACAGCCTTCAGGAGCAGAGTGGTTTTGAGCATGGGTCTAACTGTGCAGCCACGTATGTTTTGTAGTTTTGGCAAAAATGAAGGAGAAGAGAGAGCTTCAAGATGGGGCCTGGGCACGCGCTCTCCGATGGGCCTGTAGTTTCCTGAGGACAGCCAGAGGAGGGGTCTGTCTGCTGAGAGGCTGTGGGGGCTGAGCCCCAAGTCAGGGAATCCAGGTGGCGGTGTTTGTGGGATTCCTTCCACTCCCCCAGCTGCTGTGAGCCTCCCAGGGAAGAAACCACAGCCTGGAGTGTTACAGCAAAGTGAGGGCCCACAGCCTGCCTTCACTCTCTACAGCCACCAAGACTCAAGCCTGTGCCAGTACCCTTCCAGCCAAGGGAACCGTGCAGCTTATTTTTTACCACCTCTGAGCTCATATCCCACCTAGCTGACCTTTAGAGGATAAGGTCCCTAAGACCACGATCTGCAACCCCAGGAGGGAGAGGCCACACACCAGTTTGCCGTTTGCCGTTTGCCTTCACCCCCAGAGGAGAAGGGCAGCAGGATGTGGTTTCCCAGCAGAAAGCAGTGACCTTTAGGCTTGACGTGAGCCATCAAGGGCTGGAAGGAGTGGGTCTCTGCCTGCTATAAAAACCTGCATTCAGAGGTGTTCAGCAAGCATTTACCAGCTGCTTCTCAGGACCCTTGCCCTTAAGGCAAGCTAACATCAGCCAGGTTGCTTGTCTCTTGCCCCATATTATCCAGCAGCCCCTCTTCTTGGGATAACAAAGACATCTGTCTAGAGACTTCATACTTGGAGTTGAAGCTGCAGTTAAGCTTACAGGGTGTCAAACATTCATGTAATCCTTTTAATGATGCAATGAGAAAGGTATTGTCCCAGTGTTTCAAATGAGGAGACAGTTGCAGGGAACAGTTAAGTAACTTTGCCAAGGTCACAAAGCTCAATGGCAGAGCCAGGATTTGAATCCAGGAAACCTGGCTCCAGAGTCCATGCTCTCAACCCCTTTCCCTCTGCTTGTTGGGCTCCTGAGGTGCACGCCAGGCTGGAGTGAAGGGCTTAGTGCCTCAGGCCTTCTCTCTGCCTCTGCACACACCCTCTGGCTTCATGCTCCTGAAATGTGATTCAGCGAACTGAGCTGAAAGTGGCTTCCAGCCTCATCCCTCCCAGCTGCTGCCTCCCACCTGCTCAGAGCCTGTTTGTGGAAACCCACTCCCAATTGCATCTTGTATCAGTCGGTGTACATAATCACAAAGCCTTGTTGTCATTCATGTCATAGCTCTGTAGACGAGAAGGGATTGGCTGTGTGTCGAATGGAAGCTTAAGGCCCAGAGATAGTTCTTAATCCACATTTTCTTCTCCTCCAAGCTCCAGGGCCTTAGAGAGCTCCCTTTTCCCTGCTTTTACCTCTGTGCCCTGGGTACCCCTTGGCCTGGGTCCTTTAGCTGGGAGCACCATTGTGGATTTGCCTGCCCTCATCAGTCAACAGTCTGATCTGGTGTTGCTGAATGCTTTCAAGTTCAACCACCTGCGATGATAGACATTGAGTACTTATGACCCCTGTTAAGGATCTAATGCTGGGATAAACTTCTCCCTCTTCCTCTCCCCTACTTTCACAGCAGCTCTCTGAATCAGGTGGTATTATCCCCACATTCAGCAGAGAGACTGACCCACTGAAGTGAGCCCAGGGCCTCATGTGGCAGAGCAGGCATCAGGGCTGGACCACCCCGGTTTGTGTCTGCTCCACGATACTGCTTAGTCAAAAGCCCTGGTTTTCTGTTCCTGCTCTGAAGGCATTCCAGAAAAGAAAGTCTCTGCTCCTGCCAGGCCAGGAAGTAGACCATGCTGAGTAATCAGAATGCTTCCAGAGACGAGGCCAAGCCCATCCTGAGCCACAAACAGGCCCTGTGAAAAGAGTGAATGTGAGCCCCCTCTCGCCCAAGGGGCTGTGATTCATCTCACTTATCAAGTCCAGCCGAGTTTGTAAAAATCCCAGGCCTGGCAAATCATGGAGTGGGGTGACCATCAGGTCATCTGACTTAATAGATCTGGAAGGGAATCCAGGAATATGCATTCTTTTTTCTTCCCATGTTTAACTCTTTTTATTTGTATTACAAAACTGACAGCATGGTTATTACTCAAATTAGAGGTGACAGTAATTCAGCTTATACTGTTTCCGCTTTATCTGTGTTGGCACAGTTTATATAATAGTTAAGGAATCATCTAGAAGGCATTGCTGCTTGCCAGCATCTCTAAGTGTTCTGGGAAACTAATAATTAAAGGAAATGGTCAAAACAAATCCCCTCAAGAAGAATACTGGTCAACTCAGGCTTGCTTCGGGTCTGCTAACTGCTAAAGTGTGCTAGATTTTTGCAGGGGTTAAAAAACATTAAAGTAGTTTCAGATACTTAGAAGGGTTTTTTTTGGAGGGGTTTGATCCCTGAGTCAGGAAGATCCCCTGGGGAAGGAAGTGGCAACCCACTCCAATATTCTTGCCTGAAAAATCCCATGGACAGAGGAGCCTGGGGCAACAGTCCAAAGGGTCCCAGAGTCACTGAATTCCAAGCACACACACACGAGGCTACCTGTGAAAGAGTAATCAGATAGCCATTTGAATGGGAAGTCTCCAGTAGCCTCAGAATGCAGAGGAATACTGCAGCTTTGATTTGTCACACTGCACACACCTGGTTCATGCTTGAAATAAACAGACTTCTGAGAAATTGGGATAGAGGGTTCACCTTTTTGCTTCTAGAGTCAACAGCAAAACTCACACTGCCTCACCATCTACCTACCTCTCTGCCTTGAGCCCAGGAGAAAGGGCTATGCATCTCATTTCCCTTATGAATCTGCCCACAGTTTGTGCATCATGGCTTTACTGTGGACCAGGCTGGGTCCACTGCCTCTGGCTGGGCAGGGAGCTGGCAAGGATGTGGTTTATCTGGGGCCATTTGCGGTTAATGGGCCCTTCTCAGCTGCTGGCCTTCCAGCCGCCTCAGCAATATGGACCCAGGCATTCTCACTCTAAAGAGTCAGATCTCACCGGGCTACTAGTCGGCCCCTTATTTCAGCTCTGCTGTCTGCCTAGACTCAGCAGGTCTCCTTGAAGAGTGAAGACTTACCCTGTGCAGGCTTAAGCCAGAATATGCATTCTTGACGGGACTGTCATACAGATTGTGGATAAACCAGATTTTGGAATCCATTGCTCTCCTAAAACTGTTTTATGTGAAAGTCTGCCTCTTTTGTGTTTCTTGGATAATAACTAAGAGGCTGCATGGAAGCCAGAATCATAGAGACCTAGGTTCAGGTCTCAGCTCAAGATACTGACTTCCCATGTAACCCTGGGCAGTCACTTGCCCTCTGAGGGCCTCTGTTTTCACATCTATACAATGGGCACAATAACACCTACCTCTCAGGGCAGCTCTGAGGTTGTTGGGAAATAACAGCTTGTAAACAGATGTCTCGGGTTGTGGGACCCCCATGGGGGCTCTGTTTGCCAACCTGCTTTGTGTTTCCTTTCAGCCCTTTCATGAATAAGTTTTTTCCAGCCAACTTCCCAAACCGACAGTACCAGCTGCTGTTCACACAGGGCTCTGGGGAGAACAAGGAAGGTCAGTGCTGCCGCCACCCCCTGCCTTGGCTGTACCTTAGGTGTCTTCCCGCTCCCCTCCCCTTCCCTTTGTCTCTCCGATACTGGGGCTCCCCGGTAAAGTGAGTGATGGGCAGGGTGGGCTCTGGGATGACATCCCCACTCTGCCGCTGGGTGCACACTGTTAGCTCTCTGAGCTTTGGGGGGTTTTGTTGGGCTTTTTTGGTTTGGTTTTGTTTTTTCATCAGTAAAATGAGCATCATAATGTAGTACCTCCCTTATAAGCATGTTGTTAGGACTGTGAATAAGTGATGAGTGGAAAGCATTCAGCACAGCGCCTGGCTCAGTAAACAGTTGGCTCCTGAAGCTATTTTTATCATGTCTGTTTTTAGTGTAATTACTTCCCTAGCTAAGATTTGAAAAGGAGGTTCCATGGCTTTTGAAAAAAATGAAAGCCACAGGGAATTGGGGAAAGCCTGGGTCCTGTGAGTTAGTTAGGATGTGGGTTCGGGTGTGGGTTCGACTGCTGTAACAGAATTATCAACAGCTTGGACAGGTGGAAGGTATTTCTCTCTTGTGTACAAGTCTGAGTTTGTGAATGTCACACTTGTTGGGGATGTGCCCAGCACATGCTGCCTTGTCCCTGGAGAGCAGCGATTTTATATGATTCCTTTGTGCATCTGTAGGCATCTGTGCCCAGTCATTGACCCTGGGGGTTTTCACCTGTCTTGTGCTCTGTCTCACTCGGGTCAACAGGTCCAGGGTAGCACACCATTGCTTCACAGGCTGTCCCAAAGGACGGAGAGGCAACTGTTCCGCAGGCCCATTTAGCTGCAGGGGAAGCTGGAAAATGTGGCTGAGAGCTAGTTGGCCTCATTTCCATCCGGGTATTGTTACCTCAGAGGGGACAACGGCGGTTGGGGCCAACCAGCAGTCCGCTACAGTCCGGAATCTGAAAGGCAGGCCTGCGCTCTGTGCCCCTGGGCAGGCTCCATCACCTTTCTGGGCCTCCTCATTAGGACACTCAGAGATGATGGAGAAGGGGTCTAACATCAGGATGTCTGCCACAGGCTCCCCAACAGAGCATCCCGCTTCTCCAGGCCTCCCTCTCTCACCTGCTTCCTCCTCTGCTGGTGACACAGGGCTACCAGCAACCTTCTTGACTCCTTTGGCGGCAGAGTAGAAACATTCCTGAATGAACTGGGACCTTGCAAGGGCCTTGGGCTCAGTGCAGTCAGCATTGGTTGAGCACCCACTGTATTCAGGCTCTGTGCTGAGTGCTTTGTAAGGACCACCTCACTTGCTTCCCATGGCAGTCCTATCAGGGAGGTGCTGTGACCCCCATTTTTTTGTTTTGTGTTTATTTCTTTGGTTGCACCTCTGGGCATGTGAACTTTGCCCAACCAGGGATCAAACCCATGCCCCGTGCAGCGGAAGGGTGGAGTCTTAACCCCTGGACCACCAGGAAAGCCCTGTGATCCCCTTGTCACAGATGAGGAAACTAAAACTTGGAGAGGGAGCTGCCTCCCTAGCTGGCCGCCCAGCTGCTAGTGCAGAGCGTGGGCTTCCAGCACCGTGGACCACCTCCCACTGACCCTGCATCAGGCCTGGGTTCCCTCTGGGCCTCCATTCCCTCCTCTAGGAAATTGGAGGGTCTGGGGTTGGGGAGGGCTCCAGTGAGCACCCCCAGCCTGTGGGTCTCTGACAGAGCCCACAGCCATGCCCTCCTCCGTCCAGGGGCTGACAGGTGGGAGGGGCAGCCCCGCCCCGGGGAGTGGACTTACCCGGCCTCTCTGCCCAGAGATCATCAATTATGAGTTTGACACCAAGGACCTGGTGTGCCTGGGCCTGAGCAGCATCGTTGGCGTCTGGTACCTGCTGAGGAAGGTGAGTAGCCAGGGCCTCGGCAATTGCGGGGGGTGGGGCACTGGAGGGGCAAGGTGGTGACCGGTGAGGTGGCCTCACTCTCACCTTCCCCAGCACTGGATTGCCAACAACCTCTTCGGCCTGGCCTTCTCCCTTAATGGGGTAGAACTCCTACACCTGAACAACGTCAGCACCGGCTGCATCCTGCTGGGCGGGCTCTTCATCTACGACATCTTCTGGGTGAGTCAGGCAGGGATGCGCAGGAGGTCCAGTGGAGGGCCACCACTTTGACCTGCAGGTAAGGCCCCGGATCGGCTCCTTTCTGAGGCAGTGCCCTCCGCTGTGAAGTAGATGACAGAGCAGAGTCCCACCCCCGCTCGCCAAGAGCTCACCTTTCTTTGCCCTGTGCCTGCCAGCCGTCCTCTCCCCCGCACAGTGAGCCTGGCAGAGGGTTGCTTATCCCATGTCTCTCCAGCAAGCGAGCTGAGGCTCAGAACAGTTGAGTCAGGGGTGGTTAAAGCAGATGAGTGGACACTGTTGAGCAAGACACTGACCATGAGGACAGAGACTGTGCACTGGGCTAAGGGACCTGCCACCCTCACTGAGAGGCACCCCTGAATGAGTGGTGCTGGAGGACTTCCTCTCTTGGGAAGGACAGAGCCCTGACTTGACAGGATGCCCAGCCAGGGCATCAGAGATCCTTTCCTAACTCCTTGGAATTGCCCCTCATTGCTGTCTAGACAAGGAGCCCCAGGAAGTGTCCATTTGGCCATGTCTGTGGCTACCTCATCTCAACTTTACACCTGCTCTGGAACCCTTCTTGGCTCCCTGTCCCTCTCCCGCCCATCGCAGGCAGCCCCTCGTTGAGAAGCCATGCACAGCCATTCCTTCCCATCTGCCCGCGCTTCCCTCCAGACTCCTCTCTTCTCCTTTTAGGTATTTGGCACCAATGTGATGGTGACAGTGGCAAAGTCCTTTGAGGCACCAATCAAATGTAAGTGACCACCGCACCATGGGGAGCCTGTCTGCCCCCGCCCTGGTGGCCCATTCCCGCATGGTCCCTGATTCAGTTAATACCCTCCCTCAGCTGTTCCTTCTCCAAGTTCCCTGGTGTCTAGGGCCTGGTCTCCTTCTCCTCTCTGATTGGTCGGCCGTGTTCCCACACAGCCGTCCTCTGGCCACCTGGTCACAGAGAGCGGTGTCTAAAACAGCCTGTGGCAGGGCAGGCGGGGCCTCCAGAGGAGGACACCCCCACATCAAGACTTGGAGCCCCCTCCCTGGATCCCTGTAACACATAACCAGCAGGTGTTGTCTGCCCCACTCCTCTCACACTTCCCTGGTTGTATTCTTCCGTGTATCCATTGTTACAAATACTAGAAACCTCACCTACAGACCTCTGTAATGTGGAAATGTTGTCATTTCACACGGCAACAAGCCCGGTGGCGGAGCATCTAGAGTTGGGTTTGTGACCATCAGTGGCATCGCCGAGAGCCAGGGTCACCTCAGCCCTCCACCCCACCATTCTCAGCATGTTCAGGGGCAGAAAAGGGGAACTTTATGTCTCCCTTTCATCAGAGAGGGATGTTTTTCCCTGAATCTCCCTGCAGCCTCTCTCATATTTCACAGGCCAGAATCGGGTCACAGGCCCAAGTTCATTGTTCCTCCTCAGAAGGGGATGAGAAAAGCATGATGAGCTTGGGGTTTAAGCCTTAGACTAATCAAGAATCACTCCCTGGCATCGCGAGACCCAAAGAGGAGGATGGAATCCATCAGACACGATGGAAGGAGGAAGGGGGATCCTGTGGGCAGTCAGGGTGGAGCCGGCCCTGAGAGCCAAGCGGCAGCTGTGCTCCTCATGGTCTGACTCCACAGCTGCACATGGGGCCCCTCCGAGAGCCGGAGAGAGGCTCACGGTCACACGGCTGCTCCTAGATGCTGCACAGGGTCGCGGCTCAGTGACCCCAGAGGAAAGTTCCTCCCAGCTTTGGCTTGGATGAACCCATGCCTCTCCGGGCCCAGGAACTAGGCTCTCCCATTGGAAGTGGTACAGAGGACAGGGTCACCGTCTTCTCCAGTGCTTGGGGGCAGTGTTTTGAGTTGTCAGCCTCCCAGAACCAAGGGTGTGAGGTGAGGGCAGTCATGCAGAGCAAGAGAACAGATGCTGGCCAAGCCAGAAGAGCAACTGTGCCTCACGTGCTGTGATGGATGAACCCAGCCAACAGGTCAGGAAAGCTTTCCTGGGTCCCAAAGAATGCATATGCGTTTAGCAAGCATGAAGGGGCAGTAGGGGCATTTGAAAGAGAGAACAGCTTCAGGCCAGCGCTACAAGCAGAAGAATGCATGGAGGGAGCAGAGAATCAGAGAGGGAGCATGGTGACTTTAGGGGAGCAGCAGAAAAGAGGCCAGATTTGAGGAAGCCGAGGATGGCGTGTCAGGGAGCCCGGCTGCTGCCCAGTGGGCGGTGAATGAGCCATTGGAAGACTCTGGACAGGGAAATGACAGTCCCCTCTGGTTTCTGGTGTTTGGAATTGGTGATTTTGTCTTGGGGAGAAAGCTTGTTGCCCTCTACTGCTAGGAGTAGTCTAGCAGAGTGGTTAAGTGGACAGTTAGTGAAGTCAAAGCCTGGATTTGAGTCCCATATCTGATACGTGCTGGCTCTGTGGCCTGAGTGGGGAGACTTCCCCTCTGTGGGCCCTGGTTTCCAGATCTGCCACTCAGGATTGAATGATAGCAGGTTTAGGAGGCTCAGACAAGGAGAGCTGTAAATCGCTGTGACTGTGTATTCAAGGCAGAAAAAAGTGGACAGGTAACAACTCTGTACAATTCATTAGGGAAGAACAGTCTTGGCCCAGAACCCACCTGTCTTACCTCTGTTTATATATGCCGTTGGCCAGAGCTGGGTCACATGACCACTCCTAGCTGAAGAGAAGTCAGGAATTCGGAGACCAGATTGTCCTGACTGTCTTAGCCTTATACCACACTTGATCCATCACCTGGGAGGGCGCCCTCACACAGAAGCAGGACTGGGTTAGTAAAGACGTAACAGTTAAAGTTAACAGTGTGTTCAGATAACCTAATCTTCACCATAACGCTATGTGGTCAGATCGGTTGTTATACCCATTTTACAGGTGAGACAATTAAGGCCCAGAGTAGTTAAGTAAACTGTGCAAAGTCACACAGCAGAGCCAGGATTCAGACCCACACAGTCTGACCCTGAAGGCCACACATAACTGGTGAACTTCTGCTCCAAGGCTGTCTGGATGAAATCCAGTTACAGCTGCCCCTTGCCATAACTGGACGTACAGGGAGGCATTTTCCTCAGTCTGTATTTATCCAAACAAGTTGGCCAGCAGGACTTCTGAGTAAGGGGCTATAAGCAATGGATTTGTAGGTATGTAGCCTCCTCCTCATCAACATATACAAAAAGCCTGTAGCCCAAGCTCTTCCTTCTTCAGAACAAGCGTCTGTCCACATGTCCTGTGGTGAGATGGAAAGCCTGTTAGATGCCAGCACTGTGTGGGCTCTTGGATCTTTTATATGCTAGGCTTTGGGGTCAGTCCCATTTAACCAAAGAGTTCTGGCTATTAAAAGGCATTAAAATTGTATGACATGTGAGTTACAGCTCAGTAAAGGCATTAAACCTTTAGCCTAGATGATTCTAGATTCTTCCTGCTCTAACTAGCTGTGATTCCAGATGGACACACTGCCTTTCAGCCTGTCAGCATCCTCTTGACTTCCCATTCCCATCCTCCCACACAGCAATGCAAGTGTGTAAGTTCCATACACCAGAGGTGGAGGCTAGGAGTGCATGAGCTGGGCTCTCACCAACTACTCATACCCCTGCCTCCCCCTCCAGTGGTGTTTCCCCAGGACCTGCTGGAGAAGGGCCTGGAAGCGGACAACTTTGCCATGCTGGGACTCGGAGACATCGTCATTCCAGGTGACGGGGCCAGGGCAGGGGCCAAAGTGCAGAGGGTGGAGGGGGATTCCATGGAGAAGGAGTCGTCCTGTGAAACACAGCCTCACTCACCAGGAGAGGGAAGAAGGACAGGTTAGGCTGTGCAATTCCCCCATCACCACCTGCCCAGGGTTTGGTGAAGGGAGTCCACCTCATCATACATGGAGCACTGACGTGAGCTGGACCTCAGAGGGACGGTGGTGAGCAAGACTGCCCTCATGGAGCTTGGCTGGGTGAACAGACAATACTCAAGAGCTGCAGAAATAAATGTATATGACTGATTTAAATATAAGCACATTCACTGGTAGTCTTAAAGGAATCTGACCCCCTTACACTTGCATGTACACACACCCTTCCCAGCGTTTACAGGTGACACAGGTGTGCTAGAACTGCCACAGTCATCTCCTTGGCCCCCCTCACCCCAGTGCTGGGAGGACACCAGGGAGAGCACGCACTGTGTGTGGACACAGGGCACACAGCTGTGCTCCTGTGTCTGCAGTTTTAGCAGAGGGACCAGTGGCTTGCACCTGCCTGACCACACGACCTGGCCTCTGAGTCCATTATATGTGTGTGGGTGCTAGTCAGCACACCTGTGAATATGGGCACAGGTACGCCTGTGTATGGGCCCGAGCATGGGCACACATCCTGGGGGCCTGCAGCCCAAACTGCCAGTCAAGAAACTCTGGGCAAAGCTGAGCTGCCTCTCTCAGGGCAGCAGACATGACTGAGACTTGGATGCTCTGTGCCTGCAAGACCTAGGCCCAGTGATGGGTGCTGCACACCCAAAGAGCAGAGGCTCGGGGTCAGAGGGTTAGAAGCACTCCTGGTGTTTGCTTAAAAGAAGAAACCTTGGAACAAATTAAAAGCCAGTTTGTTTTCCAATGTAGGAAGTAATAGCCATCCTGCTAGTGCGCGGGAGTGTACAGGCACTTCTGTGTGACACTTTGCTTTTATGGTGCGTATGGTGGTGAAGCAGAGGCTTTCTTGTAGCAGTGAGCAACCTGAGGCTCAGAAGTGAAGGGACTTAACGTAAAATCACACACTAGCTGGCAAGAGGGCCAGGACTCAGACCAGGTCTATCTGACTGCAAAGAAAGGTGATACTGTCAAAACTGCTTTTATGACAGTAACAACAATAGTAAGATCATGATCCTGGAGCCATCATTTGTCAAGCACCTGTTGTTTGCCAAGCAGTATGCTCAGTGTTTTGTAATATATTATCTTTGCTACCTTTAGCAGCCCGATGAGGTAGAGAGTATTTCCATTTTGCTGATGAAGAAACTGAGGTTAAGAGAGACTTTCCTAAGAGATCATGGTCTTGAATCCAGGTGTTCCCATAGCTTGTGGTGCTGGGAGGCAGGGAAGAAGCCCCATCAGGGATGAAGAAATGCGTTTGGTTCACCCTGCAGAGCAGGGTCTGTCCCAGGCACCCACAGACTTCCCCAAGTGTTCTTGTTGGGTGGTTCTGGGCTCCAGGCCTGCACAGGACATCTCTGCTTATCCACAAATCCCTGTATGTATCGGAAGTCTTCCAATAGTCACAGTTGGTGTGACTTATTGCATCCTCTCAGAGCCTCAGGGATAATCTTGAAGGAAGAATAGATTGCAGGGTGTTATTTTAAGGATCAAATGCAGTATTATGAGTAGAAGAAACTCTTGGGAGCTCTGACCGGTGGATTAGTTGAAGAGCAGTTGTAGAATTCAGCTGCCAGGGGCCACTGAATTCCTAGTTTTGTTTCCAGAAAGGCAGCATTTGTCTGTTCTCACTACCCACCAGCTCCCAGCTGTAGTCTTCGCTGCGGACTAAATAATTTTCTTCTTTGAAATGAATCATGTGTTGCCAGTCGGTGCTTCTCATCAGCATAGAATGTTTGGTTCCTAAGAGCTTGCTGTCAACCAAATGAGGTTCAGCCCTGCTGTGTCTGAGCCCAAAGAAGTCAGGGAGAGACACAGGGATGGCCATGTGTGTGCAACATACAGAGGCTGGACTGGGTGGCTGTGTCTCAGGGACTCAGGTTTCTGGGGATGACTAGGCCAGATTTCAAAGTGCAAATAGGAGTGCAGTGGGTGGACAGAGTTCACTGTCCCCACCTGAGCTCCTGCAGAGCCTCCTAGTGTCTGCTTCTGTGCTCTTTCACCCACCAAACAGCTGCCACAGGGGTCTTTTTCAAAATCTTTTATGTTATTCTCCCACTTAGAACACTTCCAGAAGTGTCCCCTTACTCCTAGAATAAAGACCCAACTCTTCTCGCCCCCATGGGGCCCTGCCTGGCAGATCTGGCCCCCAGCATCTCCTACTCTGGGCTGCAGCCTGTCCTGCCACACCTCCTGAGCTCTGTTTCCTCAAGACCTTTGCACGTGGTCTTCTCTCTCCCTGGCAAGTGTCACTTCCTCAAAAAAGCCCTCTTTCCTCCCCACCACCACCCCCAGCCTGGGTCTCATCCCATGATAGACCTTCCCATGACACAGGAGCACCCTTTCACAGTTACAGTCTCACACTGGTCTTTGTTAATATTTGATCAGCATGCCCCGCCCCCAGGTCTTTTTTCCCACTGTATTGCCTACAGCACCTAGTGCCTAGGCATCCTGTAAATGTTTGGTTGCTCCCAGGGTGGTACAGCAAATGGTGCTGTGAGGTGCCAGTCAGTGTCGTCCCAGGCCAAAGCAGTCTACCTGGAACAGTTCTGCCGCTTAGTCCCTCTTCCAGTGAGGGTCCCCCATTGTTCCAGGTGGACTGAAGGTAGAGAAACAGGATTTCTGCTGGCAGTTGGCAGTCTCAGCCGCACCTTGTCCCCTGATGATTGCTCTGTGGCTGAGAACAGCAGGCTGGGGACCCAGTTGTCACTTGTACTCTTCTTCCCTATCCATCTAACCCTGGTTTTCTCCCTGCAGGAATCTTCATTGCCTTGCTGCTGCGTTTCGACATCAGGTAAGCCACTTAGGAACCCTAGTCCTCAGGTTCTACAAGTGAGGCCCTTCCTCACCCAGGCAGGAGGTTCTCTGGGGTTCCTCAGTTTGGAGGAGCCCAAAGAGGGTAACTCAGGTCACAGATTCCACCCAACAGCAGCCCGAACAATCCTGATTTTATCTGCATTGTACATTCTGAGGTTCTGAGTGCCCAGAGAGCCTGGAGAGGGTGGGGAAGGTGTGACTCAGGCTGAGATGGAATCCCAGAAGGTCCTGGTGGCACCCATAGTGCTTTCTCACTGAGTGGTCTTGGCAAGGAAACTGACCTTCCCAGGCAAGGGTTCTCATCCTGAAGTTAGTGGTCGCTCCTGCCTGGGGCTGACGGGGACGATGTGGAGGGAGCGCTGAGACCGGCTGGCCTCGGTGGCTCCCAGGGCATCCAGCAGCGGGTGCAGTCCTCATTGCCACCGACTTTTATCAGCCACGGGTCAGGTCACCGTATCCCAGCTGCTCTCGCTGCTACCCACCCTCTCCTTACTCAGACATTCTTCAGTCCCTTGTAGAAAGTGAGCACAAGGAAGAGGGAAGGGGGCCAAGCTGAGCCACCACTTGAAACTCAGGAAAGGTCGCACCTTTTCAGGTGGGTGAATGCACCTGGGCAAAGCTGGGCCTGCCACCAGCAGGTGGCGCCCAGTCTTCCTAGAGGAGGGCTTTCTGCGTGTATGCGCTTAATTTTGAGCTGGTTTATGAACTATTTCTTAATCTCCTTATGTCCAATAGTTGCAAAAACAGTAATAATGTTGAAAGTGGTAGTGAGAAACCCATTGCCAGCATCATGGAAGTCCAGGCTGCATGCAGAACCGAACTTTTCCCCTGCTCACATCACTCTGGGTTGTTTGGGTAGGGCCACTGTGGAGCCTTTGGAAGAGACCCAGCCGGTCTCTAAGAAGCACATCTGTGCTGTGCTGGCTGCTCTACTGCTAGGTTTTCAGAGGTCATACAAAGGGAAACCTATAGGAGTCTCCAGGCCATTTTCTAGAGAATCAGGTTCAGCTGGCAACACCCTCCAAGGAAGAATCTTTGTTCTGCAGGTCCTTGGGAGCTTATTCCAGAATCTGTGCACCATTCCCAAAGGGAGTCTCTTGTACTCCAGGCTGCACAGCAGGACTGTTATCAGTGGACTGCAGCTCCCAGCTCAGAAGCCGCCAGGGCAAAGGGAAAGGACTCGGTCCCCCTTCATTCCACAGATGTTGCTAGACAACACACAAAGGTCCTGAGCTGGCTTTGTGAAAGGGCATCAAGTGATGGCAATGCCAGGATGCTTGTGGGTCAGCTCTTCTGAAGCTGATCTTAGGTGAATTGCCCAGGAAGCCACTGGCATTTTATCCTTATAATCAGCATCTTTTTAGTATCCATGCTGGGTTACTGAACTATTAGCTCCACTACACTTAAAAGTAAGACCTTAGCTTTACAGTTTCTGCATCTGTGTTCCTCAAAACATGAATCCCAAACTAGTAAGGACCTACTCTTTAGCACAAGGAACTGTACTTAATACTTTGTAATCACCTATAAGGGAAGAGAATCTGAAGAATGTATGTATATCTGAATCACAGTGTTATACACCCGAAACTAACATGATATTATAAGTCAACTACACATTTTTAAAAAGCCAAAAATAAAGTTATAAAACACACATACACATAAATACCAAAATGCAGATCCCCATACCTGTTAGATTAGATTCCCAAGGAACTAGGCCTAGCACTCTGTTCTGTTTTGGGGGGTTTGGGGGTTGGTTTTTTTTTTTTTTTTGGACCACGCTGCTCAGCTTGTGGGATCAGTTCCTTGACCAGGGGTTGAACCCAGGCCTTGGCATTGAAAGCCTAGAATCCTAACCGATAGGCTGCCACGGAACTCCCACACAGTTCTATTTTTTAACATGCTGTCCAGGTGATTTTTATGCTGACCTGAGCTTCATAGCCACTGTTCTCGATTATAGCTGATTTGATACTCAGCCACCATCAGGGAGATGGCGCGTGGCATTCCTATTTTGCAGATGATTAAACTGAGGCTGAGAGAAGGGAAGTGATTGGTCCAGAGACACTTAGATGGGGCAGAACCAGAGTGCACGCCCATCTCCACACCCCACAGCCCATAACCTCAGCCCCACACAGCTTCTGGGGTCTACCCAGCTCCTCTCCTAAGAGGGCATGTGGCTCTGCAGTGCTTAGTGCCTCACTTTCTCTCTCTATCCCCATGCCGTCGCTGAAGCTTGAAGAAGAACACCCACACCTACTTCTACACCAGCTTTGCAGCCTACATCTTCGGCCTGGGCCTTACCATTTTCATCATGCACATCTTCAAGCACGCCCAGGTGAGCATGACTGTCCTCGGTGTACAGGGCGTGCTTTCACTGCAGGTGCCCAGGACTCCTGTGTCACACGTGCAGACGACCAGTGGTGCAGAGCAGCCGTGTCTGTGATTCTCCTGGGCTTTCACTCATAGTTGGTGCAAGGTGACAGCCCGGCTTCAGGTAGCATGTGCACGCTAGTGGTGAGAAGGGGGCGGAGGGAGGCTGCCAGCCGAGCCTGGGACCTGCAAGGAAGGCAAAACCTTTCTCAGAGCCCTCTCAGCAGATTTTTGCCCACATCTGAGCCAGATGAGTGTTGCATGGCCCCAGCTGTGGCTTTGTCAGCCTCGGTAGTGGTGGCAGACAGAAGAACAGAATCGGGTTGGTGTTTGTTGCGGTCTCAGCCCATTGCCTGCCCCCAAGGCAAGTGATAGGATGTCAGGATCTCCCTGCCATCACCCCCCAAGCCAGCCATGCTCTGCCTTCTTGATGGGTGCTGAGCTGCCAAGTGGACCAGGCTGGGAGCTGTCAGTGTGGCCCGGAGAGGAGGAGTCGGGGAGGGGAGAGCCAGCAGACAGGGTTGCTCTCTGCTGGAAATCAGAGCACTTCCTTTGTGCCAGGCTCTGCTCGGTGCTTCGTGAGGGTTCTGTGAACAGATGAGGAGCTGCAGTTCAGGTGCTCCATGGAAAGTGTGATGGGCCCAGGATTCAAACCTGTGTCACATGAAGACCAAGCCCAGGTTATGAAGCCCCAGCCATGGGAAAGGCCGTGTGGAGTGGAGTCTAAGAGAGCCCTGGTGGCCATCCAGGCTCCACTGTCTGAAGTTACACTTAGGATTCCTCGCTGATTCATGAAAACAGAAAATGAGGATAAATAGTAGTAGCCACCTTGGGGTTATTTGAGAGTGAAATGAGTTAATGTAAGTGAAGTGCTCAGATCCTTGTCTGACCCAATTGGTATTGCTGTGCTCCCTCCACCCTCCCCCCTCCTCCTCCTTTCTCCCTTCCCTGGGCACCAGCCACAGAGAAGCCACCTTTGAGTTAATCACAAAAGCTGCTGACTCAGTTAGTCTGTTAGTTTGCCAGGCACTGTGCTAAACTCTTTGGCTCATTAACTCACTGAGTCCTTACAGACACTGTGAAATTGATACTAACACTATACAGAAAGTTCAAGGTCCTCATCAGTAGAGAAACCAAGAACCAGTGAGGAAGCCCCTTTCATTCACATCTGCTCCAGATGACCTCAGGAGCTGTGCAAGCTGAGAGGGACATGCACTTGGCAAGGAAGGAGTACTTGGGCCTCCTCTTGGGAGGTGTCTTCTCCAGCTGTCAGCCCCAGCAGATTTCAATTCCAGAGCTATCCCCTAGGTGGCCACCAGGTGGCAGGCTTGCCTTCTGCCTTAGACTCAGAGAAGGCTCCATTGGGCGCTCTCACACAGGCTGGGGGCAGAGGTGGGAGAGGTGGTCCTCTACATGAGAGAAAAGGAGCCTTCCCTATGTGACACAGCAAGTCAAGCTGGGCCCTGGCTGGAGCCCTAGACTCCTGTCCACAAGCCGACCCTACTGCCTAGCAGCAGCCCACCTGTTCTCCCTGATCATCCACATGGGTATCTCCCTGAAAATCTTCAATGAGGTGGGACCTGGACACAAGGGGAACCTGTTCTTTGAGCTCTTCCTCCCTCACCAAGACATAGGCAGTCCCTATACCAGCAGTTCCCTAGGGAGGGGGTCACCTCTGCCTATGTATTTTTTAACCTCTATCAAAAATGTACTCCAAGCCAGGACTAGCAACCTCCAAAGAAAGGTCCTTAATGATGATCAGGTGCCCTCACTGTACAGACAGAGAGGGAAGCCCAGACAGGAAAACGGCCTATCTGTGGTCACAGAGCAAAGCCGAGGCCTGATGGAGACCCAGGAGTCCTGACCCCCAGCTCACTGCCACAAGTTATACATCCCATCCTCTCCTTGGCACTGACTCTTTGGAGAGGTTCCCTGGTGCCTTGAGAGGAAAGAAAAGGTTTGTATCCCTCTGATACTAAGCAAACACTTCTTCCCAAAGGAGCACCTCAGTTGCTGTTGGCTCTTAGGTGAGGAAGACCTTGGTGTGGCCAAACATCTACCCACCTTCCTCCCAGGAAGCCCTCTATTTTGCCCAGCCTGGCCTTGATGAAGTAGACACTGGACTTAGTGACAAGGAATCCGTGTCTGTATCCTGACCAACTGTGTGATTTAGGGCAGATCCTTTTTCCTCCTCTGATCTCAATTTCATCATCTCTTAAGTGTTCTGCTTTTCAGAAATTAAATTGTATTAAGTTTGTATTTGTTTTATTTCATTAATTTTTATTTTGCCTTCATTCTTTTCCTCCTCCTTTGGGGCTTCCTGATTTGAAAATTTGCATTGTTTATTTCTAGTCTTTCTCATAAATGCACTTAGAGTTATAAACTTTTCCCTGAGTACTGCTTTGGCTACCCATCTTGAGTCCTGATGCAGGCTTTTGTCGTGATTTTTGTCGTTCCTGGCCCAAAGCCGATCTCATAACAAAGACTTGATGCAGGGGAAGAAGCTCAGCTGCCTGAGTTTAAATCCCAACTCAGCCACGTACACACCCTGTGTGACTGCAGGCAGGTCATTTCCCTCTGTCTGAACCTCAGTAGCATCATCTATAAAACTCAGATCCAAATGCTCAGGGTGTAATTAGGTCCAAGGTTAATCTGTGTGAAGTGGGGTAGTTCACAGCCCGTCCATGGCAAGAGTCTGAAAATGGTCTAATGGTCAGCCTCCGGGGACTCTGGAGCCCTGTCCTCTAGCCAGGGGCTGGTTTGGCTTTAGGAACGATGTCTCCTTCACTCTCAGCCAAGTCATCTCCAGGGCACCCTCTGAATTTTGTGAGGGAGCCACTGGCTTAGTAGTCACCAGGCCCTCTTCCGAGTAGTAGGAAGACAGCAGTGAACAAGACAGCTGTGGAGCCTGCCCTCGCAGAGTTAACAGCCTAACAGGAGAGAATCTCCAGCCTGTAACGGCCCAGGGATGTTTCATTCCAAATTGCTGGAGAATGCTGTGAAGAATTGCAGGGGCCCTGAGTGTGCAGCAAGAGAGCCTGACTCTGCGAGCGAAGGCTTCCCCACAGAAGTGACTGCTGAGCTGAAGTCTGAAGGAGAAGGAAAGTAGGCACAGATGGGAAGAACATCCTAGAAGTGGCACGTGCCGAGATCCTGTGGTTGCAGATGACAAAGAGGACCGAAACGAGACCAGCGTGGCCAGAGCAGGGCAGGGCGGGTGAGGTTGGAGAGGGAAACAAGGGTCACATCTCCTGAGGACGTCAGGCCACTGGGAGCAGTAGGGGCCGTGGAGGGCTGAGCAGTAGCGTGAGGTCAAGCTTTCAGACACTGAGCAGAAGAATGGCTTTGGAGTCCAGGGGTACCCAAGTTCAACCCCCCAGTTTACCACTTAGGCTCTCCAAGGCCTGAGCTACCCACTCCCCACTCCCAAAGCATGAGCCTTCCGCTTGTACAGAAGGAGGAGGGTCATGGGGATATGGAGGTGGACTGAAGTACTCGCCAGAGCCTGTGTTCAGGGCACAGAGTAGGTTCTCCGGGAACAGTGCCGGCCGGTGTAATTGTCCTGTCCTCCAAACCCAGCTTCACCAGGAGTCTCCTCACAGGCTCTGGGCCCTGACCAGCTGGGTGACCTTGATCCCAGGACACAGCAGGTGCTCCATCCGCAGCAGCTATGTCATCATCATTGTCATTATAACAGCATCTCCTGGAGTGTCTTTAAAACTGCAGACTTCCAGCCCCAGACCTAGGCAGTCAGGGTCTCTGGGAGTAGGACCAGCTCACCAGGAACCTGGTGTCCTGGGCAGTTGGGATGCTGCCAGCCAGACTCCAGGGTGCCCTGAAAGCCCTGCGTACTTGAGTTTCTTGGGCTTCCTGCTTCTTCTTCCGAGCCCCAGTGCAGGCACAGCCACTGACTTGCTTTGTGAACCTGTCCCTCAGTCACACCCAGAAGAGAGCTGGGGTGATGGGCCCGGCCCTGAGCGGGTGCCCTGCCCAGCATTGCCTCACCAGCCTTTGTCCTCTCACAGCCTGCCCTCCTGTACCTGGTCCCTGCGTGTATCGGCTTTCCTGTCCTGGTGGCACTGGCCAAGGGAGAAGTGACCGAGATGTTCAGGTGAGAGGGGGCGGGGAGCAGGGGTCTGCCTAGCAGTGCAGGCAGCTGGCGGAGCCTGTGAGGGCTGTGGGTACATGCCTCCGGGGGAACACTGTTCATGCTACCAGCTTTGCCCCTTGCATCAGCACGTGGGTGCCCGTGGGCACCAGCAGAACCCTTCCGTGGGCCAGTAGCCAGGGGTGGGAACGGCCTTGGGGCTTTCAAGGCAGCCCCCACACCAGATGCCAGCTGAGTCATGAGAGGGGACTGGCTGGTGTAGACTCCCCACCGCAGGCTGCCCCACTGTCAGGAGCCCTGGGTTCCCATCCCGACCCTGCCACCATGTGTCTTCAGGCAGGTCTTTCCCCGCCCCCGGCCTCAGTGTCCACACGTGAGTGACACGGGACTCTAGTGCGATGGAAATGCTCTGTTAGAACTCCAGCACCAGTCTATGTCCAATTGCTGCTGTAGCTGTAACCCAGAGCCGGCTGCTTTCTCTCCATCTTAGTCACACACATACCCCTTCTCTGTGGCCATCCACACACCTGCCACACCCGTGATCAGCCCCACCCTGACCCCCAGGCCTGCGTGACTCCGACAGGTGTCTACACCCCAGCAGCACCAGCCCCACCCACCAGGGACCCAGAAATAGCTGCCAGCTGCAGCTGAAGCTGCCCACTCCGGGGCCTTCCACCAGCTCCACCTGCCTGGCCTCCAGGTTGTCCCTCGAGTGCCTGCCAGAACTTTCTGTGCACCTGGCTGCCTGTAGGGGAGCCTGTGACTCACCCCTCCCCCGTACCTGCCCCTGCCCTCCCTGCCCTGCCTCAGAGCCCCAGGCTCCCAACCTGCCCGCCCAGGGCTCCTGACCTGGCAAAGCCCTGTGGACTCTGAGGTAAGGCTGGGGGTGAACCAGGGGGCAGATCTGGGGGCAGGAATGGGACCTGGGCCCTGAGCTCAGTCCCTACCCTCACCCTCGGCTCTCAGCCAGCCTCAGCCCCCAGCGCCTACTTGGGGTGACCTCCCCAGCCAGGACAGAGGGTGCCCGCCTTCACCCACTTGGTGCTTGGTTTCTGTAAAAGTTTGCCCACATGGGTGCCCCACCTTTCTGCCCCCCACCCCCCCAGGAGGTTTTTAGATTGAGGTGAAAAAGCAAATAGTCTCTCTTCTCTTCTGCCCATCTCTCTCCCTAATTCCCCACCTTATCTTTGGTTTTACTGTTCCCTTTAGTGGCACTCTCCTTTTTTTATTCATTTACTTTTTAAATGATAACACATTCACGTGGTTCAAAATTCCATAGCAGGAGAGGGACAACCAACCCCCTCATACCTCAGCCACCCACGAAGCCAACCCCGTCCCTGGACATTCAGAGTATCTCTGCACCTGAAAGCATGTATGTGTATACACGTTCTCACGCAGGTGGTGGCATTCTTGGGGCATTCTGCGTCCTGATTCTTCACACAAGGGCGTGTCTGAGAGATGTTTCCACAGCAGCAGAACATCTGCATGTGTGCTCAGTCGCTCAGTCATGTCCGACTCTTTGCAACCCCATGGACTGTAGCCCTCCAGGCTCCTCTGACCATGGGATTCTCCAGGCAAGAATACTGGAGTGGGTTGCCATTCCCTTCTCCAGGGATCTTCCCAACCCAGAGATGGAACCCACGTCGCTTTGTCTCCTGCATTGGCAGGCAGGTTCTTTACCACTAGCGGCACCTGGGACACATTCGTATACATCTAGGGCATCTTTGTTCTTCTGCAGAGTGTGTCCTGTATAGGTGCATCTTTTCTTTTTTATCCTCCAAGTAACACTAGCTTCTTTCTACAGAGTTCAAAAGTGCAGAGATAGATAAAAGTAAGACCCCCTTCTGCTCCCTGGAAGAGAAATCTCTGTCCTCGTTAGTCTTTTCCTCTCCATCTCTTTTTTTCTGTCTCTGTCTGTCTCTCACACAGCTACGAGTCCTCAGCGGAAATCCTGCCTCACACCCCGAGGCTCACCCACTTCCCCACAGTCTCGGGCTCCCCAGCCAGCCTGGCGGACTCCATGCAGCAGAAGCTAGCTGGCCCTCGCCGCCGGCGCCCGCAGAATCCCAGCGCCATGTAATACCCAGCGGGTGCCCACCTGCCCACTTCCCCCCACTGCCCCGGGGCCCAAGGTAGGGCAGACACCCCCGCTCCAGTGTACGGGGCAGGGAGCATTGCTGGGGCAGGCGGCAAGAGGCAGCTCCACCACCACCAGGCAGCCACAGTGCCCAGCCGAGGGGCGGGGGAGCAGGGCCCCAGAACCCCAGCGGCCTCACCAGTACTGTGGGGCTCACCTGAGAGTGGGGTCAGCAGCCCTGGTCACACGGCCGTGGACACTGTTAGCACTCTGTATATATATAACCTGGGGCAAGTGTATAACCTTCACTTTCCCCTTTCAGAGCCTCTCTTTGTTCATATAGAAGTGGGCACATACCTGCCTCACGGGGTTGATGTGGTGAGGAAATGTGAGCATTATCTTTGGCATGAACTCACTTGCTCAGTGAATGGAGCCCAAAGGAAGAGCTAAGCCAGGGTGTCTGCCTGCGAGAGTGGCACCTTGCCACTTGTCAGTAGAGCAGCCCCCCTGCCCGCCCGCCCGCGCCCCTGGGGCTGAGCTTTCTACTCCTGTTACGCGCCCTGGGAGGCAGCCATTCGTCCTGGAGCCTCATCCTGGCTGCCCCTATTTTTCCCCACTCTCTTTCCCCAGTGGAAGGTCCAGGAAGCTTAAAATGGGTCTGCACAAGCCCAACCTCTCCTCCATTTGCCGCTGCCCTTGCCACCTCTTGGCACCACCAGGCACAGAGAAAGTGGAACCAGCAGCCAGTCTGAGGAGGGCGCACGGCGGGGCCGGGCCAAGTCCTGGAAGGTGCTGGGCCAAGGATATGTGTGCCCAGGGTTTTCCTGCAATGGTGGGAGGTGGGCACAAAGATTCCACCCTTCCCTCCTCTAAGTGTGTCGTCCTTGTTCTGTCTTGTTTTTCCGGTCAGTTATGAGGAGTCAAACCCTAAGGATCCAGCAGCAGTGACAGAAACCAGAGAGGGAACAGAGGCCACCACATCGAAGGGGCTGGAGAAGAAGGACAAGTGATGGAGCTGGTGCCTGACCCTGCAAGGGCCAGACACCCGGGCAGGCTGGCCTCGTACCGGCCCACACAGCGCAGTCCTGCCGCTGGGGCAGGCAGCTGTGAGAGAGGGGCAGGGGCAGCAAGCTCCCTCCAGTGGGGCCTCCAGGGCCTGGTTCCCTCTCCGCCTTCTCTGGCCTTCCTCTGCTCCTCCCCATCTCCTGCCTGCAAAGGAAGCCCCCAACTGTCCCCACCCCCCCAATCCCTGGTGGGTGCCAGGTGGGAAAAGTGGGTCTGATTTTTAGACTTTTGTATTGTGGACTGACTTTGCCTCACATTAAAAACTCATCCCATTGCCTGGGCAGGCCACTGCACTTTGAGAAAGTTCTCACCCAGTACCTTAGAGTGGGTTTACTACTCACCCTCCCACCCAGAGACTTTCATGTAAGCCCCTTCCTGGGGATGGTGGACTGTCGCAACCTGCGGTGAGGCCCTGACCTTTTGGCCCCTCCATCCTGGATGCCCACCCAGCCTGTGGCCAGTGTGCCAGCTTAGCACCCCCAGATGCCCTCAGACCAGCAGAGGGGGCCCTTGAGCCCTGTCCCCAGCCATCCAGTTCTGCCACGCTCCTCCCAGTACTTGGGGGCAGCGAGGGTGTCAGACAGGTACTGGCTACGTCACATTCTGGAGGAAAGGTCTGCGGGGAAGAGGCTGTGGTACCAAAAGTCTAGCCTGACTCAGCAACAGGGCTATTATCTGTGAAGCCAGGGAAGCAGCAGGGCCATGTGAGCCCCAGGAAAGAGTGGATTTTATTCCCAGGCTGGCAGAACCCATCCTCCGTGGTTTCAGTGTCCACATGGCTTCAGCTGGGGAGCATTGAGACTCTACATCACCCTAGACGTGGAGGACCCACCACTCCCCTTCTGCCCGTTCCTTGGGTTCTTCCCAAAACTACTGCTGCAAAGCCAGAAGGATCCTGATTCTCGGGGCCATCCCCAGTGCCCCTGGAGAGGCTGGGAAGGGGGCTTCTGGGAGGCCATCCAGGCCCAAGAACTGGAGATCCCAGAGCCAGGGTTTCTCCACAGTTTGCCAAAGACAGCAGCCCTGGCCTGAAGGAGAACCCCCAGTGGACCAGGCAAGGGATGGGCACAGCCTTCATTTACCTGCCTGGTACGGGGTCACTGGATGGAGAAACTAAGGTCAGGGAGGGTGGCCACTGGCCTGAGACTCAGAGTTTCAACAGCCCAGAAATCTCTGCCTAAGCTTCCAGGTTTAAAGGCTGAAAATGACAGTGCTTCCAGTTTGGAGCTAAAGAACAAGTAGGAGCAGATAATGGGAGCTGCTGCAAGTACCAAGCACCTCAATACAGGATTTACTTAATTCTCATACTCTCCTGTAATATTAGCCCCATGTACAAGTGAGAGAACTGAGGCAGGGATTCGACCTTGAGCAATCTGAATCAAACTCCAGAGTTCCTAAGGACTTTGCAACTCCTCTGCAGACCCCTGGGCCTGAGTCACTACCGACTTCCCTGGGCTTTCTGCAAAGGAAGGATGGGAAATCTCAAAAGCTTCCCCCAGCCAAGAGGGTTCCTTTTAGGGGCTTCTCGGATCTCTGCCGACTCCAGCCACCACCAGAGGGGAGGCCGTGTGGTCCTGGAACAAGGCCTCTCTGAGGGCGGCAGATGGGGCAGGCAGCCCAGGCACACAGCACAGTTGGTTCTGTGGTCCACAGCCTACAAAGCCTTCATTGAGTCACCGCCGGCCCCCGGCAGAGGCTGAGGTGGCAGTGGCGCCGGGCGCCTGCCACCTAATGACCGTCCTGGCCCCACCAGATGCTCCACAGACCTCGGCAGCGGCCGTCCAGGGCCCGCCCGGCCAGCCGGCACCGCAGAGGCCACTCTAATTCCAATTAACCAGCTTCAGCTGAGCAAACAGCGGGCAGTGGTGGCCCAGTCCGGGCGGTAGGCCCGGCCTGCAGAGCCTCCGAGTCTAGACTCCAGATGTGAACCACCACAGCCAGAGTCCCACGGAAAAATGGCACCAGGCCGGGCACGGAATGGGTCTGCACGCCGGAGAGGCGGGGGTGGGTGGCTGGGCAGGGCCCCGGGTGGGCCTACTGCCAGCCTCACCCCCGGGGTGGGAGTGGATACTTGGGAAACGGCTCCAAAACCCCCAAGTTTGCCCCTGATGTGTTAGGTGTCCCTTTCAGTGGCCTCCCTCTCCCCTGACTACGGTTGAGTGGGAGGGGGCTACTGTAGGGGAAGAGGGAGGCCAGCCCTGCGGAGAGCTCCAGTACACTATTTCATGTGTATTTAACGTGTCCAGCATTATGATAACCTATTTTAGAAATAGTCATGTAATGGTTATAACACCCCTGTGAGGGAGGTGCTATCATTTTTACAGATAAAGGAAATTGAAGTAGGGAGAGACATGAGGGCCCCAGAGGGATATGAACCTAGGATGCCTGGTTTGGGGGATGTTCACCGCAGGTGCTGCTGACGTAAATCAAGATGCTCAATTCCGGGTTCCCTGTTGGAGTGGCGCTGGAGAAGAGGGTCAGCATCGACAGCAGGGCTGACTGCCCACTCTGTCCTGTTTGCTCAGCTGTAAAATGAGTAAGCTCCAATTTGGAGGGGTGGCTCCAGTTTGGGGGGTAGGGGGTAAAGCCTTGACATGCCCTTTTGGGGCGTCAGCACCAGGTATGAGTTGGGCACAGGTCAAGCCACTGGGCACGGCAGCGAACACAGGTCAAGCGCGGGCTTCCCGGCTGACGTTGTGATCAGGCAGACTTTAAATGGCTGAACGAATGGATAATGTCAAGTCAACGATCATGTCACGATCCTCAGGCAGAAGAGGTGCCTCCCGCTCCCACAATCCTGTCTGGGGTCGGACCCTGAGTGGCAAGGTAGGATCCTGGGCGATCTGGTCAGAGTTCAGCCGTTCTCGCACAAATGGAAAAACGGAGTGCTCTCTACTCCTGTCCCACCCACGCCAAAAAAAGGGCCAGACTTGCCCGAGGTCTCCTAAGGAGTGGAGAACAGAGGCGGGGCCTGCTGCTCCCTGCCCAGCCCGCTCTCCCACCGCTAGCGTTCCCTCCCGGTTCCAGGCCAGGTCGTGGGAGGCGGAGGTTGGGGAGGAGGCAGCATCCTGCCCGGGTGCGTCAGGAAGGGCCGAGCGGGAAGGAAGGCACCACCCCCACCCCCGCCGCGGCCACACCTGGGCTCTCCAGGCGGGCATGGGGGCCCAGGCCGGCGCCTGGCTCCAGCGAGTCTGGGCCGCCTCCCCGTGGGGGCCGCCAGATGGGCCGGCCGCCCGCCCGCCCAGCTACGCCGGCAGGAAACGGCAGCCAAGGCTGCCAGGAAGGCGGGCGCGAGCGGCGGGGCGGGGCCCACATTGGCCCCGCCCCCCGAGGGGAGGGCCGGGAAGGCCGAGACCTTGTGAGCCTGGGAATCCGGGCTGTGTCGCCTGCCGTGTTTCCTTAGGCAAGTCTTGTTTCCCTCTCCGTACCCCAGTTTCCCCAATAGTAAAGTAAGTCTGCTTATCCCAGCTCTTTTCTTACCACTCTATGACCTCAGGTCTGTTCCTTTCGCGTCTGTTCCTTGGTTTTCTTACTCAGAGAAAGAGGGCAACAGCGACAGGCCACCTCCACTGAGATAAACTGTGGGAAGGCTGAGCCTCTGCCCTCCTCCCCACCGGAGTAACCTAGCCCCCGGCCCAGTGACCTAGAGTGGCACTCAGTATGTGTGGAATGTCCCAGCTCTGGGACAGTCCTAGGGCACATAGAAAGCACTTCATAAATGGACACATTGTCTCGGATCTACTGCTTACCAACCGTGAGGCTCTGGTCTTTGAGCTTCAGTCTGCCCACAGGTGGCTGTGAGGATTTAAGTGAAATAATCCATGGAAAACACACAGCAGAGACTTCCCTGGCAGTCCAGTGGTTAAGACTTCACCTTCCAATGCAAGGGGTGTATGTTTGATTCCTGGCCAAGGAGCTAAGACCCCACATGCCTTGCAACCAAAAAACCAAACATAAAACAGAAACAGTATTGTAACTTATTCAATAAAGCCTTTACAAATGATGCACATCAAAATCTTTACAAAAAAAAAAAAAAAAGAAAACAGCACATCTTCAATAGATATTTATGGTAGAGTCTTTAAGATGTGTAAAAAGAGATAGTAATTTGAGGAAATTTGAGGGCAAGAAAGATATGAAGATCTGGGTGGCTTGCAATCTTTTGTATACTTTGTATTTCCCAAATCTTGAGTTTTTCAAAACCAAATAGAACTGAAAGTAAAACTAAATCCATCCCCAGCAAAAAAAAAAAAAGAAAAGAAATATCAGCTATTATCTCCAGCTGGCAAAGGAAGCCCCTAAAACTCAGAAAGGATCTGAAACCTTTCTTAGTCACAAGGGAGCTGGGAAATGGCAAGATGACATTTGAACGCAAATCTCTTAGACTCCACGTTAGAAACAAAAAGGAGGAAAGGAAACTCATTTAGCTTTCATTGCTGTTTCCAGGAGAGATCCCAATCCGAGGAGAAGGAAGAGGCCTGCAGAGTGGGAAAGACTGAGGTATAAGGAAAGGTGAGCAGATCCCACAAGGCCAGGCCATGGAGCTTAGGCCTTATCCTGGAGGCAGTGGGAGCCAAGGAAGGGTTCTGAGCAGGGGCGTGACATAGTCCTTTCTAAACATTAGATTGGGGAAGGCCTGGAAGCCAGGGGTGGGGCTCCAGGATGGTAACGATAATGCTATGAGTGATAAAAGGGCAAGGGGCATGGGGGCCGATGAATAAGAAAGATTTAAGAACTGAAGCAATCCAGAAGGTGGACGGTCATACAGATATTCCTCAGCAGCATGGCAGGACCATGAATCCACATGTCCCAACATTTCTTACCAACTTCCTCTTCCTTGGAGGTTGTTCAGCCCATACTACTCCCAACCTTACAAATGTCCTAAGACCCCTAAAAGAGCCCTGAGTCTAGGCCAATGCCAGGAAGAAGCCTAAATTCCCAGCAGCTTTGAGCTGAAAGGAAACAAGGGATGAGCGTGCTGGGGTAGAAAACTGAAACAGCATATCCTCCACCCCAGCGATCAGAAACAAAGGACCTGTGATTTTGTTTGCAAGCACAGTGCTTGTCCCTGATACCCCATGTGTAAACAATCTCCTCACACAATGTGTGGACTTCAATGCTCAAGGGACACGTAAGTGCATGGACAAAACCATATGCAGGTGAACCTATACATGAACCAGCCTAGGGAACTTGTGCACACCCATCCTTGCAGGCAGCCAGATGGCATCCAGTCTGTACTGGGAAGTGTTAACAGAAACCTTCCTGGAAGAAGAACAGCAGCTGCCATTATTGAGCACTTCTTGTGTGCCAAGCACCATCCCAAGTGTTCACGTCCTCCATGTGCTGAGTCTCCATCGTAGAGATGAGGAAATAAAGGCACAGAGAAGGAAGCTGCCCACACAGTAATCAAGAGCCCTGAACTCGGGACTTCTCTGGTGGACCAGTGGCTAAGACTCCAAGCTTCCAATGCAGGGGCCCTGGGTTCGATCCCTGGTCAGGGAACTAGATCCCATATGCTGCAACTAAGAGTTTGCATACTGCAAGTAAAGATTCCACATTCTGCAACTAAGACCAAGCACAGACAAATAAATACACAATTTTTTTTAAAAAAAGACCCCTGAACTCACATGAGGACACCACTCCCTTGTAATTTTTCATGTCATTCAGTATTCATTTTTAAAAACCTTTTAAAATCCGCATGCCATGGAGCAACTAAGCCCATGTGCTGCAACTATTGAAGCTGTGCTTCACAACCACTGAAGCCCGCACACCCCGGAGCCTGTGCTCAGCAACAAGGAAGCCATTGTAATGAGAAGCCCGCACACTGCAAGTGGAGAAGAGCCTCCACTCGCCTCAACTAGAGAAAAGCCAGCGCGCAGCAACCAAGATCCAGCACGATCAAAAATAAAGAAAACAAATAGATCAGTTCAGTTCAGTTGTTCAGTCGTATCTGACTCTTTGTGACCCCATGGACTGCAGCACACCAGGCTTCTCTGTCCATCACCAACTCCCAGAGCTTACTCAAACTCATGTCCATCAAGTCAGTGATGCCATCCAACCATCTCATCCTCTGTCGTCCCCTCCTCCTCCCACCTTCAATCTTTCCTAGCATCAGGGTCTTTTCTAATGAGTCAGTTCTTTGCATCAGGTGGCCAAAGTATTGGAGTTTCAGCTTCAGCATCACTCCTTCAGAACTGATTTCCTTTAGGATGGACTGGTTCAATTTCCTTGCCGTCCAAGGGACCCTCAAGAGTCTTCTCCAATGCCACAATTCAAAAACATCAATTTAATTTTAAAAACTTTTATTATCCAGAAGTTACATCCATGCTTTGTAGAAAATTAGCATATATGTTAAAAAATGAGAAAATAAACTAGCATTTTCCTGCCACCCAGAGATTACTGTTAACAGCTAAACGTAAATTTTAGATTTTTTTGTAGTATATATTTTTTAACACAAATCATATCTACAGTGCAAACAATTTTGATATCTATTGTGTTACCATAGTTAACAACCTTCCTCTTCTCATTTTGGTCAGGTGTCATCTGTAATACCCAGACAGCCTCCAAGCTCTTTGTCATTTTAAGGCAGACCAGGCGAGACAAACAGGCCATCTGCATGTGAAGGCAGATCCCTGTGAGGTGGATGAGCCCCTCCGGGGTCTCTAATGGGCCCTTCCTCCCCAGGGCACCCTGCCCTCTACAAAGCGGTGGTGGGGCCTGGCCCCTTGCCCTCCTGGGACTAAGCCTTGGGGGAGGGTGATGGCAGAGGGGACACAGAGAAGGCTGAGCCCCTGGGCGCTGCATTCAAGGCCTCTCCACATGTCTGTGCCCTCTTGTAGTGGCACCTCTCTTGCTGCTAAGACCTGAGTTGCCCCCTAATACCCTGGGGGCCCTGGAGTGGGGAGAGGAGAGGAGGCAGAGACATGTGTCAAAAGTGGTAGGTGGTTGGAGGGAAGTAGAAAAAACTTGAGCTCAAGGCTATAGAGCTAGCTGCCACGGTGCAGAGTCCAGGGAGGGTCCGGGCCCCTTCCTGCCTCAGAGGTTCTCTGTGCAACTACACGTGTGAGAAAGAGAAAGAATGTGTTTTCTTGTGGAATCTGTATGAGTTTGGTGTTTGTGTAAATGTGAGGGCACGGAAACCTTACGTGGGGCAGGGCTGCAGATGTATTTCTGCGTGGCAGTGGTGAAGTCGTGCTCACACATCTGGCTGTATCTTGCTCATTTCCAAGAGTGTGTGTTTGTGAGAACACTTGTGAGCCAGTGCCTGCACTGGTGTGTGTGTGTGAGAGAAAGAGCGATTCCATGCAACTGTGGCAGTTTGCAGTGGGAAGGGCTCGGGGAAAGGCTCTGCTGTTTCAAGCTAGTGAGCCTGTGCTGCTCCACTTGCTCTCTGCCCGTGCATGTGAGTCCGCATGTGCTCCAGGTTTCCTGCTATGGTCTGTGCACCCCTCTGCCTGGGTCCCTCTGAAGCCTTCGCTTTCTCATCTGTAAAATGGGGACACCAGGTCACTGGGTACCATTGTGATTCTGATTACCTTATTTCCTTCTGTCCAAACACTGGCCAGTCCTTTCTGCTCCAATCAATCTGACAACACCCTGGGGAACATATGTATACCTATGGCTGATCCATATCGATGCATGGCAGACACCAACACAATATTGTAATTATCCTTCAATTTAAAATGTTTTTTAAAAAATTGACAACACCTTGATTTTTAAGTCTAAAACCTGCTTCTCCTAATTTGCTCAGCAACTATTAATATTTGCTAATCACCCTGGATTCCCCCAGGACATATTTTTCATGAATCAAAGAGCTATTCAGGGACTGGCGTGGGGAAATGCCCCCATGAGATGCTGACCCGTGCACACTCTGTGAAAGGCTCCAGCTCTAAGTGTTGAGGCCCAAACATGCAGCACAGTCAGTGGGAAAGTTGCAACTGGGGGTGGGGGGGGGGTGTTTCTTCCTTAAAAACAACATTTTGTGTTCAATCTGTGTCTCTTTTAAGCCTCACTGGATGGAGATGTCCTAAAATAAGAAATTAAACAAGAGGGGAAATCCCATTATCTGTCTTCTTAATGGGTCCCTCAGGATTCCATAAGGACTCCCTTCCCAGTCACTGTGTGGTCCGGGCCTGAGAACACCCAGCTCCCCCCACCCACCGCCTGCGGCCCACGCCCACCCACCACCCAGCCAGGGAGGCAGTTTCCCAGGATTCACATGGTAATGAAGGCATCCATCTTCTCCCAGACACACACTGGGCCCTCCAACCCTCCCAGGCCCCTGCACAATGGTCCCCAGTGCGGAGGCCCCACCACCTGTTGGATTTTCCCAGGGAAGTGTGGGAGAGAGTGGAGGAGAAGAGCCTCTTGCTCCCAGCCCCCAGTCCACTGGCCCCCTGGACCTGGGAGTCAGACAGTGAGAGAACTCACGTCCTCATCACCCCCTGAGCTGACTACATCCTCAGTTACCTCATCTGCAAAATGGAGGTGGTGGTACTCAAGTCACAGTGTGGCTGGAAGGATTCCGTTGGGAACGGTGTGACGTGAAATGCAGACCAGTGGGGAGTGGGGTCAGTGATAAACGCTCGGTGATCACTAGCACTTTACGTGGGACCGGGTGGGATGAAGCATATTGCGGTACTGTCACAGCGCATCGCAATCCTGCGGGTAGAACAGCTAAGATCCATTTATAGAAGACGACACTGAGGCCCAGGAAGGTGGGCTTCATGCCAGGAGCACCACAGTTCCCAAAGCCACAGAGCCATGGATCAAGTTTGCCTCACCCCAGAGCCTAAAATCCTAACCACTGCTTTAGATCATCACCATCATCATCATCATCACAGTTATTGAATTAGGTGGTAATCCTGGCAAAGACCACCTGAAAGTCCCTAGGGAAGCTAGGAAGGGTGGGAGACCTAAATATTACTCATCTATGTCTCCCCAGGACTTGGCCAGAGCCTGGCACACAGTAGGTGATTAATAACTGAGGCCTGCATGAGCGACATAACTGAGAAACAAAACGCACAGCTTTATATTCTGGGTCATGGAGTCGGTTTCATTATCTTTTACTTTCTCTTGAGCATCTACTACAAAATGCTCATGAATAAATGATTTCCTCAAGTAAATGCATAATTCCACGTTTCGGTAATAGAGGCTGGGGCAAGGAGGAGGAGGGCATTCAGAGCAAGTAACAGAAAATAAAAATCACTGCCTCTGTAAGCAGAATCCTAGAAATCCCTGGACCACAGCACCTCCTTCCCACCCCCCAGTTACTGCTCCCCACTGCAGAAACTGCCTCTCCTGTACCCTGCCCAGATCCCATCCTCACTTCCTTAAACATTCAGAAGGAATGTCTCTATGTATTTACAGGTAGAAGGACAGAATTAAGGATGACTTTTTTTTTGCTTAAGTTGAACTGTATGTCTCTCCAACTTCTCTATAATGAATATGTATTATTTAGGTTGGTGCAAACAAAATTGCAGTTTTTGCATTATTGAAATTTTCCACTTTATATTGGAATACATTTTCAATAAACATGGTTATATTATATATCATCTTAATACACATTTCTCACTTTGTTTTTTGCTAATAACTTATGACTGTTTTTATTTATTTTAGACTATGGAAATGATGTTAGACAAAAAGCAAATTCGAGCAATTTTCTTATTTGAGTACAAAATGGGTCATAAAGCAGCAGAGACAATTGGCAACATCAACAACACATCTGGCCCAGGAATGCACAGTGCAATGGTGATTCAAGAAGTTTTGCAAAGGAGATGAGAGGCTTGACGATGAGTGCAGTGGTTGGCCATCAGAAGGTGACAACAACCAGTTGAGAGCAGTCACTGAAGCTGATCCTCTTACAACTACACCAAAAGTTGCCAAAAAACTCAGTGTCCGCTATTCTACCGTTATTCGGCATTTAAAGTAAATTGGAAAGGTGAAAAGGCTTGGTAAGTGGATGCCTCATGAGCTGACTGCAAATCAAAAAAATCATCATTTTGAAGTGTCATATTTTCTTATTCTGTGCAACAACAACAAACCATTTCTCAATTGGGATTGTGACCTGCAATGAAAAGTGAACTGCATACAACAACCAGCAATGACCAGCTCAGTGGTTGGACTGAGAAGAAGCTCCAAAGCACTTACCAAAGCCAAACTTGCACCAAAAAAAGGTCATGGTCACTGTTTGGTGACCTGCTGCTGATCTGATCCACTGCAGCTTTCTGAATCCTGGTGAAACCATTATATCTGAGAAGTATGCTCAACAAATCAATGAAATCACCAAAAACTGCAGCCGGTATCGGTCAACAGAAAGGGCCCAGTTCTTCTCCATGACAACACCTGACCAAAGGTCACACAACCAAAAGTTGAAGGAATTGGGCTACGAAGTTTTGCCTCATCTGCCATATTCACCTGACCTCGGCCAACCAACTACTACTTCTTCAATCATCTTGACAACTTTTTGCAGGAAATACACTTCCACAACCAGCAGGATACAGAAAATGCTTTCCAAGAGATCGTTGAATTCTGAAGCATTGATTTTTATGCTACTGCTGCTGCTGCTAAGTTGCTTCAGTCGTGTCCGACTCTGGGCGACCCCATAGATGGCAGGCCACCAGGCTCCCCTATCCCTGGGATTCTCCAGGCAAGAACACCAGAGTGGGTCGCCACTTCCTTCTCCAATGCAGGAAAGTGAAAAGTGAAAGTGAAGTAGCTCAGTTGTGTCCAACTCTTAGTGACCCCATGGACTGCAGCCTACCAGGCTCCTCCGTCCATGGGATTTTCCAGGCAAGAGTATTGGAGTGGGTTGCCATTGCTACAGGAGTAAGCAAACATTTCTAGTTGGCAAAAATGTGTTGATTGTAGAGGTTCCTGTTTTGATTAATAAAGATGTGTTTGAGCCTAGTTATAATGATTTAAAATTCATTGTCCATAACTACAATTACTTTTGCACCACCTAAATATCATTTTTGTTGTTCAGTCCCTAAGTTGTGTCTAACTCTTTGCGACCTCACAGACTGCAGTATGCCAGGCTCTCCCATCATCCACTCTCCTGCAGTTTGCTCACATTCAAGTCAGTGATGCTATCTCATCCTCTGCCAACCCCTTCTCTTTTTGCCTTTAGTCTTTACCAGCATCCAGTGAGTTGACTCTTCACATCCCAACTAAAGTATTGAAGCTTCAACTTCAGGTGGCCAAAGTACTGAAGCTTCAGCTTCAGCATCAGTCCTTCTAATAAACTATCATTTTAACCAGACTTAATACATGAAATACATTATTATGAAAAAACAAAGCATGTAGAAGTACATGTCAGAGAAAGAGGGAGGTCCACTTTCAACCTGAGTCAGAGACCTGATCCCACATCCCAACCCCAGAGACAATCCCTATACAGTCTGCTGGAGTAACTGGGCATTTTATTTTATTTATTTATCTTTGCCTGCGCTGAGCAACATGAGGGAACCTGGGATCGAACCCATGGCCCCTGCAGTGGAAGCTTGGAGTCTTAACCACTGGACCATCAGGAAAGTCCCTCTCTGGGCATTTAAAAGTATACTCTAGGGAAACCCTGAAAACATTATGCTGCATAAAAGAGACCATTCGCAAAAGACCACATATGTATGATTCCACTGATAGGAAATAACCAGGACAGGTAAATCTGTAGAGACAGAAGGTGGATTAGTGGCTGCCAGGGTCTGAGAGGTAGCGAGGGGACTGGGAAGTGACTTGCCAATAGATTTATTTGGGGATAATGAAGATGTTATAAAATTAATTGTGGTGATCACTGCACAACTCCATGATCTATTAAAAACCATTGAGTTACACACACTGTAATTTTACTTTATTTATTTTAGGCTGCAATGGGTCTTCATTGCTGCATTCTTCATTGCCTTTCTCTAGTCGTGGAGAGTGGGGTCTACTCTCTAGCTGTGGTGCTCACTTGGGCTTCTCATTGTCGTGGCTTCTCTTGTTGCAGAGCATGGGCTCTAGGGCATCCAGATTTCAGTAGGTGAGGCACATGGTCTCAGTAATTGTGGCTCCCAGACTCTAAAGCACAGGGTCAATAGTTGTGGCACACGGACTTAGTTGCTCCACACCATCTGGGATCTTCCCAGATCAGGGATCGAATCCTTGTCTCCTGCCTTGGCAGGCAGATTCTTTACCACTGATCCACAAGGGAAGCCCCAAGTTATATACTTTAAATGGGTGAATTGTACGATATGTGAATTATATCTCAGAGGGCTGCAGTCCATGGGGTCGCTAGGAGTCGGACACGACCGAGCGACTTCACTTTCACTTTTCCCTTTCATGCATTGGAGAAGGAAATGGCAACCCACTCCAGTGTTCTTGCCTGGAGAATCCCAGGGACCAGGGAGCCTAGTGGGCTTCCGTCTATGGGGTCGCACAGAGTCGGACACGACTGAAGCGACTTAGCAGCAGCAGCAGTAGCAAAGCTGTTAAATAAAGCTTTCTTGATGGCTCAGATGGTGAAGAGTCTGCCTGTAATGCAGGAGACCCCAGTTCGATCCCTGGGTTGGGAAGATCCCCTGGAGAAGGGAATGCCAATCCACTCCAATATTCTTGCCTGGAGAATTCCACAGACAGAGGAGCCTGGTGGGCTACCAGTTACAATCCATGGGGTCACAAAGAGTCAGCCATGACTGAGTGATCAACACTTTCACAGTTGTTTTAAAAAAAAAAAGTAAATTCTATAAATGCTCCTATCTTGGAGCCCTCAGCCCACTGACAGGGTATTTCCTACCTCCAAGCCCTGGGTCCCACCTCCAGGTGGCCGTGACTCTGAGTCTCAGGTCCCATCACAGGTCCAGCTGAGTTTCTCGGGTTGTTCATAGATGTCTCCTCACCACATAACACACAATCTCCTCCCCAGAGGCAAAGCACTCTCCCTTAATCTTTTCTGGGTCCAAACCTTTCCCTTTTACTTTTTTTTTTTTTTTTTTTTGGCCACACTGTTCAGAATGTTGGATCTTAGTTATTTTCATAACTTTATAAGTTTTGCTAGCCCTTTTTACAGAATTGCTAGGGATTTGAAGCAATACGTGAACCATGAACTTCCTGATGTTCAAGCTGGTTTTAGAAAAGGCAGAGGAACCAGAGATCAAATTGTCAACATCCGCTGGATCATGGAAAAAGCAAGAGAGTTCCAGAAAAACATCTATTTCTGCTTTATTGATTATGCCAAAGCCTTTGACTGTGTGCTGCTAAGTCGCTTCAGTCGTGTCCGACTCTATGCGACCCCATAGACGGAAGGTCACCAGGCTCCCCCGTCCCTGGGATTCTCCAGGCAAGAACACTGGAGTGGGTTGCCATTTCCTTCTCCAATGCATGAAAGTGAAAAGTGAAAGTGAAGTTGCTCAGTCGTGTTCGACTCTTAGCGACCCCATGGACTGGAGCCCACCAGGATCCTCCGTCCATGGGATTTTCCAGGCAAAAGTACTGGGGTGGGGTGCCATTGCCTTTGACTGTGTAGATCACAATAAACTGTGGAAAATTCTGAAAGAGATGGGAATACCAGACCACCTGATCTGCCTCTTGAGAAATCTGTATGCAGGTCAGGAAGCAACAGTTAGAACTGGTCATGGAACAACAGACTGGTTCCAAATAGGAAAAGGAGTACGTCAAGGCTGTATATTGTCACCATGTTTATTTAACTTATATGCAGAGTACATCATCAGAAATGCTGGACTGGAAGAAACACAAGTTGGAATCAAGATTGCTGGGAGAAATATCAATAACCTCAGATATGTGGATGACACCACCCTTATGGCAGAAAGTGAAGAGGAACTAAAAAGCCTCTTGATGAAAGTGAAAGTGGAGAGTGAAAAAGTTGGCTTAAAGCTCAACATTCAGAAAACGAAGATCATGGCATCTGGTCCCATCACTACATGGGAAATAGATGGAGAAACAGTGGAAACAGTGTCAGACTTTCTTTTTCTGGGCTCCAAAATCACTACAGATGGTGACTGCAGCCATGAAATTAAAAGACGCTTACTCCTTGGAAGGAAAGTTATGACCAACCTAGATAGCATATTCAAAAGCAGAGACATCACTTTGCCAACAGAGGTTCGCCTAGTCAAGGCTATGGTCTTTCCTGTGGTCATGTATGGATGTGAGAGCTGGACTGTGAAGAAGGCTGAGCGCCAAAGAATTGATGCTTTTGAACTGTGGTGTTGGAGAAGACTCTTGAGAGTCCCTTGGACTGCAAGGAGATCCAAGCAGTCCATTCTGAAGGAGATCAACCCTGGGATTTCTTTGGAAGGAATGATGCTAAAGCTGAAACTCCAGTACTTTGGCCACCTCATGTGAAGAGTTGACTCATTGGAGAAGACTCTGATGCTGGGAGGGATTGAGGGCAAGAGGAGAAGGGGACGACAGAGGATGAGATGGCTGGATGGCATCACTGACTCGATGAATGTGAGTCTGAGTGACCTCTGGGAGTTGGTGATGGACAGGGAGGCCTGGCGTGCTGCGGTTCATGGGGTCGCAAAGAGTCGGACACGACTGAGTGACTGATCTGATCTGATCTGATGAACAAGACAGCTATGAACACTTTATATTCCTCACAGACCCCTTTGGCAATGTGTTAAAAGCTGTGGATCTTTTCCCCACAAAAAAATACAGTAAATTTACCCAACAATGAAACCCATCTAGGTGCCTCAAATTAAGACACTCTGATCTAAACCAACTGCTGTCATCCAAGCAGAGAAACACAAGGGTGGAGATGAGCAGGGGCCACCCTTCAGTACAGGGATAGGAACCTTACAGCAGCTGGGTCAGAGTCGTTGAGATTTTGCTCAAGGAGTCAGACCACCATCCTCCTCTGCTCAAAACCATCCCAGGATCTTGCCTCACCAAACTCCTCACTGTGGCCTCTGAGATCCAGCTATGTCTCTGCCCCCATATCTTCATGACTTTCACCTTCTAGCAGCCTTCTCCTTGCTCACTCGACCAGAGTCACGTTAGCTTCTTGAACATACCAAGCACCTTTCTGCCTCAGGAACTTTGCACTGATTTTGACTTCTGCCTGGAATGTTTTGTACCCAGTAGCTGAAGGAAGTGCAAAAACAAGTTCTTTACTGAGCTACCCACCTTCCCAGAAAAGACTTTTGCCAGCCCCTGAGACTGCAACCTATCCTAACCCCAGCCCTCCCTAACCCCCCCTTTCCTGATTTATTTCCTCCATAATATTTATCACCAGAAGAGATAATATGTACTGCACTTACCCTGCTCTTTGTGTGCCCTTCTCCCCTAAATATAAACTCCACAGGATAGTGACTTCCCTCTGTTCTGTTCACTCTAATATCCCAGTGTGGGCCCAGAGCCAGAGGTGCAGTAGGTACTTCACAAATATTGTTGATTAAATGAAGAAATGAGTTTGGTAAAGCACTTAGCACACAGGAGGGTAAAGGAGGCATAATACATGGGAACCCATAGGCTTTTAGAAACCCAGACTTCAACCCTAGTCTTGCTAAATTCTTCTTTGACCTTCGCTAAGTCACCAGTCATTCAGGACCTCTGTGTTCATCATCCCTCAACTGGAGTTGATGGATAGAGCATCTCTACTCAGAGTGGCTGTGAGAATTAATGAGCTCCTGAAAAATCTGTATGCAGGTCAAGAAGCAACAGTTAGAACTGGACATGGAACAACATATTGGTTCCAAATCAGGAAAGGAGTACATCAAGGCTGTGTATTGTCACCCTGCTTATTAAACTTATATACAGAGTACTTCATTCAAAATGCCAGGCTGGATGAAGCACAAGCTGGAATCACGATTGCTGGGACAAATATCAACAATCTCAGATACACAGACGACACCACCGTTATGGCAGAAAGCAAAGAAGAACTAAAGAGCCTCTTGATGAAAATGAAAGAGGAGAGGGAAAAAGTTGGCTTAAAACTCAACATTCAGAAAACTAAGATCATGGCATCCAGTCCCATCACTTCATGGCAAATAGATGGTAAACAGTGGAAACAGTGGCTGACTTTATTTTGGGGGGCTCCAAAATCACTGCAGATGGTGACTGACACTATGAAATTAAAAGACACTTGCTCCTTGGAAGAAAAGCTATGACTAACCTAGACAGCATATTAAAAAGCAGAGACATTACTTTGCCAACAAAGGTTCATCTAGTCAAGGCTGTGGTTTTTCCAGTAGTCATGAATGGATGTGAGAGTTGGACTATAAAGAAAGCTGAGCACCAAAGAATTGATGCTTTTGAACTGTGATGTTGGAGAAGACTCTTGAGAGTCCCTTGGACTGCAAGAAGATCCAACCAGTCCTTCCTAAAGGAAATCAATCCTGAATATTCACTGCAAGGACTGATGCTGAAACTGAAGCTTCAATGCTTTGGCCACGTGATGAGAAGAACTGACTCATTTGAAAAGGCTCTGATGCTAGGAAAGATTGAAGGCGGGAGGAGAAGGGAATGACAGAGGATGAAATGGTTGGATGGCATCATCGACTTGATGGACGTGAGTTTGAGCAAGCTCCAGGAGTTGGTGATGGACAGAGAAGCCTGGCATGCTGCAGTCTATGGGGTCAAAAAGAGTCGGACATGACTGAGCAACTGAACTGAACTGAATGATTTAAAGCCCTGGTAAGTGTTTAATAAATGTCAGCCAGCATTGCTGCCACTAGGATGATGATGAGGCTTCCCTTATAGCTCAGTTGGTAATGAATCCACCTGCAATGCAGAAGACCCGGTTGGATCCATGAGTCAGGAAGATCCACTGGAGAAGGGATAAGCTACCCACTCCAGTATTCTTGGGCTTCCCTTATGGCTCAGCTGGTAAAGAATCCACCTGCAATTCGATCCCTGGGTTGGGAAGATCCCCTGAAGAAGGGAACCGTTACCCACTCCAGTATTCTGGCCTGGTGAATTCCATGGACTGTATAGTCCATGGGGTACTTTCGTTAGGCTTCCCTGATAGCTCAGTTGGTGAAGAATCCGTCGGCGACTGAGCGACTTTCACTTCCCTTCTTCATGATGATGACGGTGGAGGTGTGGTGATGCAGACAGGGGTGTGTGCTGACACCTCGCCTCTAATACTGGAGGCCTGGGGAAGGAGGTCACATAGGGGAGGGAAGTTTAGCCCAGATTCCTGAGCTGTCTTACTGGTACTTTGCAGAAAGAAGATGGAACTTTCGGGGTGGGGATGGGGGGAAGCTAGGGGTAAAATGCTTCCACCAGAGAGCCCCTTAGACCCTGTCGTGGGCTCCCCGCTTCCCAGCTGCCCCTGCCGGTGGCCACACCAGCTTCACTTCGCCCACCGCCCGCCCGGAGCCACTTTGGGGGGAGGGGCGGCGGGAAGGCAAGTCGGTTTTTCCCAGAGTAGCCCCCCTCTCCCGAGAACATCTGGCCGCGAACATCTGCCCTTAGCCTTTGTCTCCGGGCCCAGGCCGGCCTCGCACCCATCTGCCGCCGCCCGTGGCCCCCGCCCATCTGTGCGCGGCTCCCGGCGTCCCCGCCCCCGCCCCCGCCCGCCGGGTCGGTTCCCACGGGGCAAGCGCAGGAAGCGGGCGGCCCATCTGCCCGGCACGGCGAGTCTGCCGCCAGGCGGCCCCGAGGGGCGGATCGCCCTCTTTCAGGCAGGTGCGCGCCCCAACAAAAGCTGGGGTGCGGCGCCTCTCCCCTCTCGCTCACCCCGAAGTCACTGCCTCACTTGCCGGGGCTGCGGAGATGAAGGGCGCTCGGGCACCCCGCCTCTTTGCAAAGCGCTCCCTTGCTGACCTCCCGCTAACCCTGGATTCCCGGGGTACCCCGTGCAACTCTCCACCTCCAGCCCCCAACCTTTAACTGGACTGGCCCTTCTGCCTGGAAATGCCTTTTGCCCTTCTTGCTTGCCTAACGTTTTACTTCGTGCGGTGTAGAAATGACGGAGAAATAAGCGATTTGTGTTCCCACCACCCGGAGCTAACAACCCAGCAGTTTGCTATCATTGTTCCCCTCACATCTTTTAGGTTTTTTTCCCCTCTCCATTCCATGGCTTGCAAGATCTGACCTGGGATGGAACCCGCGTCCCCTCCAATGAACACGTGGAGTCCTAACCACTGAACGCCAGGAAATTCCGCCTCCCATATTATTTAAAGAATAAAGCTTTACAGATGCTGCCAGCTTTCCCCTATAGTCAATGCCTCTGCCCTTTTCTCCAAGACTACTTGCCACCCTCTACACTTCCCAGGTAACATCACAAAGTGGCCATGTTTCTTCCAGGCCATGTATTTTTTTAAGATTTATTATTTTTGGCTGCTCTGGGTCTTCTGGCTGTCCTGTACCTGGGCTTTCTCTAGTTGCCACAAGTGGGGGCTACTCTTTCCTTGCCCTGCCGGGCTGCCCATTACAATGGCTTCTCTTGTTGTGGGGCACAGGCTTTAGGCGTGGGGGCTTCAGTAATTGCAGCGCACAGAGTTTAGTTTCTCCAGGGCCTGTGGGATCTTCCTGAACCAGGGATCAAACCCATGTCCCCTGCCTTGGCAGGTGGATTCTTAACCTTTCGACCACCAGGGGAGCCCTCTTATACTTTTAATACACAGAAATTTATTAACGTTGTTTGTGGCTTTTTAAATTTACACTTAAAAAACAAATTCTTTTGTATTTCCCCCTAGGCAGCATCATATTTTTGCAGGTATCCAGCAGAATACATACAGGTCTAGCTGATGGTAAAGTGTCTGCCTGCAATGCAGGAGACCCGGGTTTGATTCCTGGGTCAGGAAGATCCCCTGGAGAAGGAAATGGCAATCCACTCCAGCACTCTTGCCTGGAAAGTCCCATGGACAGAGGAGCCTGATAGGCTACAGTCCATGGGTTGCAAAGAGTTGGACACGACTGAGCGACTTCACTTCACTTTCACCACTCCACTCAATGGGAATGAATTTGAGCAAACTCCAGGAGATAGTGGAGGACAGAGGAGCCAGGTGTGCTGCAGTCCATAGGGTTGCAAACAGTCTGACATGACTTAGCAACTGAACAACAACCACCACGCCACCATTATTTCATTTCCCTGTTCTCCTGCTGTTGAATGGGTGGGTAGTTTTCAATCTGCTCTGTTGTCGGCATAGCTGCCGTGTTCCTGCCCCATGCCTTTGGCATCTTCAGGGCAGGATTTTCAGGGTATGTCCGTGGGAGTGAACTGCTGGGTCATAGGGAGTTCCCATGTTCACTTTTACTCAATATTGCCAAACTGAGCTCTCAAGTGATCGTACCAGTTTACATACCAGCGGCGGTTGAGGATTTTTGTTTTCCCACACCCTCACGAATTTACATTATCAGACTTTGAAATTTCAGAAATTACATTGTAATTACAATGTTCAGACTCAGGAGCCTCTGCCTCACTCTTCCTTACTTTTTTCCATCTCAGCTGGCATACTACCTCTTCCTACAAGAAGTCCTCTCTGATCTCCCTTAGTTGACTGGGGTATCTCCCAGGCCACGCCTTCTACAGCACCTTGTGCTTCCTCATCATAGCCCTGAGAACTGGAGGATGTCTGCCTGATCCCCAGGCAGGGATCAGGTTTGCAGGGCCATTGAGCAGGCTGCGAGGACCCTGCAAGTGCTACCGAGAGCACTCCTGGAAGGTTCATTCCTCTCCAAAGTGCCCCTTTGGAAGGGCAGTAGTTAACTTATTGGTGGCATCTGGGTCCCCAGCATGTGGACACAGCAGCCAGGAACCAACCACCTGGCTCCCTGATGGCATCAACTTGCACCTTGTTCTTTCAATGCTGTGCCTAGAGTTGGTGTGTGCCAATTACAGAATGAGTGGTTGGCATTTCATGCGACCCCATGGACTGCAGCACCAAGCTCCTCTATCCTCCACTATCTCCTGGAGTTTGCTCAAATTCATGTCTATTGAGTTAGTGATAATAATAATAACTAGTGTCTACTGAATGCCAACTTTGCTAGCACTGTTCTAAGCTCTTTATGTGACTTAACTCACTGAATCCTCATAGAGAGGGGAACTCCTCCTGTCCCCTGTTTCACAGATGGGGAAACTGAGACACAGAAAAAATGAAGTGACGTACAGACTCATAGCTTATAAGCAGTAGACAAAGATGTGAATCCAGACCTCTTTTCACCTAGGAAAAGGGCTCCTTTCTCCCTTAAGTGTTTCTAAGATGTCAACTTCTTTTTAACCAGAACAGTTCTGCTTTTGCATCAGCAAAAACTAATGAGACTTTTTAAAAGACCTGAGAGATTGACCTGAGTCACAGTATTTGAGGTGTAGAGCCCCACCTATGGCCTGAGGCAAGGGTGCAGTTGGAGGGTTGGGGTGAGTGGAGAGGGTGGAACTGCCTTAGGCTTTTGGGGTGGGGAGGCACCTGGGCAGGCCCTGAGAGACACACCCTCAGCCGTTTCCGGGTTCCAGGCCCCAGGGTAGGAGGGGGCACCAGGTGTACTGGGCAGGTGAGTCAAGGGAGGGCCTTCTGCTAGGCACCAGGCAGGAGCGGGGATTTCTGCTTCCGGGAAGGGGAGCTCTGGGGCAACCAGTGCAGCCCCAGTGGGCACAGGGGGAACTTACTAAAGCCCGGCACCAGAAGGCCCTTGCCCAGTCTCCCTCCTTCCACCTCCATGGGCCTGGGCCTTGCAACAGGACTGGTGGTATCTGCAAGTTCTGCAGACGGTGCCTGACTTGGGGTGTCCCTGGCGGGTGGCATCAGCTTCTATGGCTGACAGGATCAGACCAGCTCCCATGCAGAGCCCAGTTCTACATTCTGATGCATGAATTCCTGGGCACTGGGTGAGCATGGTTGAGTGCTTGTGTGTCCTCAGGGCTTATGCACAATACTGAAGTGTCTGTGAGTATATGTGTGTGTTGCAGGAGATGCCTGCATGCTCAATGGCTTCAGTCGTGTCTGACTCTTTGCAACCCAATGGACTGTAACCCATCAGGCTCCTCTGTCGATGGGATTCTCCAGGCAAGAATACTGGAGTGGGTTGCCATGCTTTGCTCCAAGGGATCTTCCCAACCCAGAGATTGAATTTGTCTCCTGCAATGCAGGCAGATTCTTTACCACTGAGCTACCTGGCAAGTCCTGCTGGGAGAGGTATCTACATCTACAAAGACTATGGGGGAATTCCCCTGGCAGTCCACTTCACTTCTTGTTGGCTCAAACGGTAAAGAATCTGCCTGCAATGCAAGAGACCTAGGTTCGATCCCTGGGTCAGAAAGATCCTCTGGCGAAGGGAATGGCAACCCACTCCAGTATTCTTGCCTGGATAAGTCCATGCACAGAGCAGCCTGGCAGACTATAGCCTATGGGGTTGCAAAGAGTTGGACACGACTGAGCGATTAACACCTTCTTTCCAGTGTTTAGGACTCCACGCTTTCACTGCCAAGGACGCAGGTTCAACCCTTGTTTGGGGAATTAAGATCCCTCAAGCCACCGGTGCAGCCAAATAAATAAATAAATTCAATTTAAAAGGCTTTAGGGGACTTCCCTGGTGGTCCAGCGGTTAAGACTCCATGCTCCCAAGGCAGGGGGCCCAGGTTCGATCAGAGAACTAGGTCCCACAAGCCACCACAACTGAGAGTTCACATGCCCGACTAAAAAGATCCTGCATGCTGCAGCTAAAGATCCCATGTGCCTCAACTGAGACCTGGTGCAGCCAAATTAAAAAAAAAAAAAAAGACTTTAGAAGTGGTGGGAGGCAGCATGGGGCCTTTGAACTGGTGAAGGTGGTGCTGCTTGGGCATGTACCCTGTGGGGAATCAGTGCCTGGGGAAGCCGGCTTGTGGATTTGCATTGGATTGTTTTCTGTAAGATGTGGGCACTCTGGGAGCTGTGTGTCAGCATCTTGATGTGAGCAATATTGATCTGGGTGTAAGTGCCTGTTGTGTTTGTAGTGAGTGTGTGTTGTAGTGTAGGGTGTGTGTCTGGGTTGTGCTGTTGAGGGTGCTGTTGTAGTGTGTTGCTTTGATGTGGTTCTGTTAGGTGTGACAGTTGGGTGTTTCAGTGTGTGGCCTCCTTGGTCTCTGTGTGTTTACTGATGTGTTGGTTGTACAGATTTGGGTTTTGGTTGTGTGCTCGGAGGCCAGCGTGCTGATTGTTCTCATCATGCGGTACTGTGTTATGCATTTGGCAGGTTGCTCTGTTGGTTGTGTGTTGAGGTGGTGTTGTCAATGTGTCAGTCATGGTGTCAGTTTGCACACATGTGCTGAGTTCGTCATATGTCATTCAGTGTGTGTTAGCAGTGTACTTGTGCAGCTCTGCAGGTTTGGCCTGTGCTAAGTGACCGAAGATGAGAGGTCCCTGGGACCTGACTCTGCCCTCCCTTTGGTCCTAAGTCTCCAGAGCAGCAGTGGTCCTTTGTCAGGCCACAGGAAGGCCCCACCTCACTCCTCAACTGCAGGGAACCCAGGGAGGTGCCCAGACTGGAAGGCTCCAGCCGCCTGCTCATTGTTCTGGGGCCTCTTTGGAAAACAGGATGAAAAGCAAAAGGTGGACTCAAGCCTGGACCCCTGTCTCTCCAACATGACCCAGGAGTCCAGCACAAAAGCTCTAGGATGGAGGGGTGGCAACAGGCCTCATTTTATAGATGTGGAAACTGAGGTCCAGAGTGGGAGAGGGACCTGGCAGAGGTTTCCGCAGCTATTGAGGACAGATAGCTCGAAGTCCCCACGCCCTCATGCACCCATCCACAGCCTCCTGCTGGTTTGGAGGGTTGAAAACTTGAAGACCCTGGAAAGACCCAAAATTGTGTTCTGGCTCCCATTTCTGAATGCTTTCCAACTGACATGTCATAACCTTGTGGACGAAGTTCAACTTTTGTCTCCATTTTGCACACATGGTAACTGAGGACCATAAGGTAACCATTCATTCGACAGATATTACTCTAAATATTACACTATTCTAAGTACTATGCTGTGTGACCTTGAGCAAGTCGCTTGCCCTCTCTGGGTCAGGCCCTGTGCTCAGCTCTAGGGACACAGCAGTGACTGAAGGAGCTCACAGCCTGGAAAGGGTGTGGAGAAGATGGACAATTACCAAGAAAACAATGATCATTTCAGATGGTAATAAGTTCTATGAATGATGAAGACCAGGAGAATAGGAAAGAAAGTGAATAGCCCAGGGAGGTTTTAAGAAGGTCTCTCAAGAGGAGACTTCTGACCTGAGACCTGACGAATGAGCAGTCATAAAGATCTAGACGGGCCTTCAAGTGAGAGGGAAGAGCAAAGGCAAAGGCCCTGAGGCAGGACCACACTCAGTAGTAAAGGAGGCCCTGGGGCTGGTGAGACAAAGGGCGGGGCAAGAGATGCGGATGGTGGGGCTGGTGGTGCTGTCAGGCAGGGGCTGCGGGCTGGGAGGAGCTTGGATTCTCTTCTCAGCATGATGGACAGAGAGGAGTGTGGGCTGAGCACACGGTTCTGGGGGTAGAGTGTGCATGGGACGCTTGTAGTCTCCCATTAGGGGGGCGGGGGCGGGGACAACCAGAGCCAAAGGTCCCCCCCGCAGCTTCGGCAGCCCTAGCCCAGAGGCGCCGGCCTGGCGGCTGGAAGACTGCGCTGCGGGCACATCTGGGGAACAGCTGCCGGGCCAGGGCCAGAGCGGGTCACGTGGCCCAGGCAGGCCCGCCCTGGAGCCTACAAGGCCAAGACTCCTGGGAGGGGCAGTGGGGAATGTGCCGGACATGTACACAAATCCGTGAGGAGTTACCCTGCAGTGTAGACACGCATGCAGTGTAGACACACACGCACACAAGCCCCTCGGCCCCTCACAGCCACTCTTTTAGAAACCAGACCACCTAGGTTCAATGCCACATCCCAGCTTTGTGATCCGAAGCACTCAACTTCTCTGGGCCCCAGTGACCTCAGCTGTAAAGGGGACATAGTATTACCACCTAAATCATGAGTTGTTTTTCTCTCATCAACAAATACTCATTGAGTGCCTCCTGTGTGCCAGGCACTGAGCTCTGCTTTGGCTTACAGCAGTGACGATGACAGCTATCGTCCCTGCCCTCCTGAGCGCCCTCTCTTAGGTTAAACTTGGAACCAGGCCTGACCCAGAGGGACTTAAGAAATGGGAGCCATTTGCCTTGAGCCCTGGAAGCCAGAGGAAGGATAGTAAAGGCACAAAAGGAGCCGTGGTGACAGAGACACACTAACAAAAGACCTCGCCATTCATCACTTCCTGGAATAGCTTGTTTCTTTCTCATAATCGCTCCACAGAGACAAATAAGGGTTAGGTCCAGTTTACACTTGGGGAAACTGAGGCACAGTTTATCAATGGAAGAGCCAAGATTTGAAGGTGTGAAGGGCTGGGCCCTTCTCCTCTCTGGGCTCCAGTATTCCCATCTGTGAAATGGAATACTGTATTCACATAGCTGCTGCCAGTCCCAGAGAGCAGCTGTGAAACTCAGAGATGTGTGTAAAGGCTTTCTGAAGGACTAGTGACAGACTTTAATTTGGGAGGCTCCAAAAGCACTGCAGATCATGACTGCAGCCATGAAATTAAAAGACACTTGCTCTTTGGAAGAAAAGCCATGATCAACCTAGACAGCATATTAAAAAGCAGAGATATTACTTTGCCAACAAAAATCCATCTAGTCTAATCTATGGTTTTTCCAGTAGTCATGTATGGATGTGAGAGTTGGACCATAAAGAAAGCTTGTTGCTGCTGCTGCTGCTAAGACACTTTAGTCATGTCCAACTCTGTGCGACCCCGTAGACAGCAGCCTACCAGGCTCCACCTTTCCTGGGATTCTCCAAGCAAGAATACTGGAGTGGGTTGCCATTTCCTTCTCCAATGCGTGAAAGTGAAAAGTGAAAATGAAGTCTCTCAGTCGTGTCTGACTCTTAACAACCCCATGGACTGCAGCCTACCAAGCTCCTCCATCTATGGGATTTTCCAGTTAAGAGTAGTGGAGTGGTGTGCCACTGCCTTCTCCGGAAGAAAGCCTAGCACTGAAGAATTGATGCTTTTGAACTGTGGTGCTGGAGAAAACTCTTGAGAGTCTCTTGGACTGCAAGGAGATCAAACCAGTCAATCTTAAAGGAAATCAGTCCTGAATATTCATTGGAAGGACTATTGTTGAAGCTGAAGATCCACTACTTTGGCCACTTGATGCTAAGAACTGACTTATTTGAAAAGACCCCGATTCTGGGAAAGATTGAAGTCAGGAGGAGAAAGGGATGACAGAGGATGAGATGGTTGGATGACATCATCAACTTGATGGACATGAGTTTGAGCAAGCTTCAGGAATTGGTGATGGACAGGGAAGCCTGGCGTGCTGCAGTCCATGGAGTCTCAAAGAGTCAGACACACAGAGTAGCTGAAGTGAACTGAAGGACTAGTAGCGGAACCCTGGGGTGGGACTGTTGGGGGGTCATTTAATGAGTCCTCCAAACTTTCTGGCCAAAAGAGTGGTCTGCGTCTGTTTTCCTGAGCTGGCTTGGTAGTGGGGTTGGGAGGCAAATACTCCCTTAATTCATACTTCCAAGGAGAGGGGGAAAAAAAACGCCCATTTGGCAAAAATATAAACAGATCAGATCAGATCAAATCAGTCGTTCAGTCGTGTCCGGCTCTTTGCGACCCCATGAATCACAGCACACCAGGCCACCCTGTCCATCACCAACTTCTGGAGTTCGCTGAGACTCACGTCCATCGAGTCAGTGATGCCATCCAGCCATCTCATCCTCTGTCGTCCCCTTCTCCTCTTGTCCCCAATCCCTCCCAGCATCAGAGTCTTCTCCAATGAGTCAACTCTTCGCATGAGGTGGCCAAAGTACTGGAGTTTCAGCTTTAGCATCATTCCTTCCAAAGAAATCCCAGGGCTGATCTCCTTCAGAATGGACTGGTTGGATTTCCTTGCAGTCCAAGGGACTCTCAAGAGTCTTCTCCAATACCACAGTTCAAAAGCATCAATTCTTCGGCGCTCAGCCTTCTTCACAGTCCAACTCTCACATCCATACATGACCACAGGAAAAACCATAGCCTTGACTAAACGAACCTTTGTTGGCAAAGTAATGTCTCTGCTTTCCAATATTCTATCTAGGTTGGTCATAACTTTCCTTTCAAGGAGTAAGCATCAAGCAGTCTTTATTCCAACTCCTTGTCAGACCTTAAAAATGCTGGAGATAAAAACCAAAGTCTGGAAGTACTGAAAATTTTCTGGAGTGAAATGAAACCAGATTTTTTTGCCCCCACAGGCTTAGGTGTGTGTATACGGGAGTGTCATTATTTCAACTGGCAAGTTTGAAGGGAGCACAGTGAAGGGAACATTTCGGGGGATCTGAAAGCCCCCCAGAGTTCACTAAAAACCACTGGGAGCTAGGACTTCCCTGGCGGTCCAGCAGTTGAGATTCCATGCTTCTAATGCAGGAGGCATGGGTTCGATCCCTGGTCAGGGAACTAAGATCCCACATGCCCTTTAGCATGGCCAAAACATTAAAAAAAAAAAAAAATTGGGAGCATAATTGCAGCCAAACGGTTCCCAGGGCCAGGCCTAGACTTGAAAAGATGCTATTACTGTATAGTGAGCATCTGCTCTATGCCAAAACCACAGTAGGAGCTTTGCAAAGCTTAATCTCAGTGACTCCTAGAAATAACCTAAGGAGTTAGGAACTTCTATCATTTTGCCAATGAAGAAGCAAAGGCTCAGAGAGGTGAAATGTCTTGGTCCAGGTCACACAGTATAACAAGGTTTTAAATCTTGAACTGTTGGACCCCAAGCCCTAGCCCTTTACACTATTCTGTGGCCAACTGTCTCTCCTCAAATGATCAGACCTCTACAGGCCCCTTACATGTCTTCATTCAGGACTTATCTCCTTGTGCTTTTCCCTCATAAAGTGCCTAGAGGATAAGTCACCTCCTTTAGGAAGCCTCCCTGATTTCCTCCAAAATAGGACTCATCCTTTCTTTTTGTGGCTAATGCACATAGCAAGCAATTTGCATAATATAGTCTCCATACAGCTAACACAGGACCTGGCAGGAGGTGGACGCTCGTGAATGTGAGGTACACTTACCTATTGGGAGTCCTAATGGTCTCTTGACTTTCTCTCCTCTGTTTGTCTGCAAAAGATCTTTGAGATTCTACCTCGTCCTAATCAGCAGTCAGGTCAGAGGGAGATATACTAAACATTTGGAGTTGGCTTTTTTCTCACATAAAATAGTGCATGAATACACTTCTGTTTAAAAATATATTCAAGGGAACTTCCCCGGTGGTCCAGTGGTTTAGAATCCACCTTCCAGTGCAGGGGATGTGGGTTCAATCCCTGGTCAAGGAAATAAGGTCCTATATGCACCATGAGGCAACTAAGCCCACATGCCACAAAGAAGACCCACCCCAGCCAAAAAAAACTCATATATGTGAAAGTGATAATCACTTAGTCATGTCCAACTCTTTGCGACCCTGTGGACTGTTGCCTGACAGGCTCCTCTGTCCATGGAATTCTCCAGGCAAGAAGACTGAAGTGGGTTAGCATTTCCTTCTCCAGGGGATCTTCCCGACCCAGGGATCCAACCCAGGTCTCTCACATTGCAGACAGTTTCTTTATCATCTGTGCCCCCAGGGAAGCCAATATAAGAAATACCTGGTGTAATGAATACATAGACCTAAAGCTATAAAACTTCTGGGAAAACAAAGGAGAAAAGCTTTGTGATCTTCAGTTAGGCAGAGATTTTTTAAAAAAATAGACAAAAATGCATGACTCATAAAATTAAAAATTGACAAATTAAACATCAAATTTAAAACTTCTGCTCTTTCAAAAACATTATTAAGAGGATAGAAAAACCTAGACACATACTGGAGAAAACATTCATAAGTCATTTATCTGACAAACAATCTGTGTTCAAAATTTATGAAGAAGTCTCAAAAGCCTACAATATGAAAACAACCAACCAAATTAAAAGAAATGGACAAAAGATGAAAGGGTGGCATGAGGGAGCCTTATGATGGAACTGCTCTGTGTATTCACTCTGGTGATGGTCACACAAGTCTACACATGTAATAAAAATGCACAGAACTACATACACACACATTAGTGCATGTTCAGTCCAGTCGCTTGGTCATTTGCGACCCCATGGACTGCAGCACGCCAGGCTTCCCTGTCCATCACCAATTCCCAGAGCGTACTCAAACTCATGTCCATTGAGTCAGTGATGCCATCCATCAATCTCATCCTCTATCATCCCCTTCTCCTCTGGCCTTCAATCTTTTCATCGGGGTCTTTTCAGACAAGTCAGTTCTTTGCATCAGGTGGCCAAAGTATTGGAGTTTCAGCTTCAGCATCAGTCTTTCCAATGAATATTCAGGACTGACTGGTTGGATCTCCTTGCAGTTCAAAGGACTCTCAAGAGTCTTCTCCGGCAACACAGTTCAAAAGCATCAATTCTTCAGTGCTAGGCTTTCTTTATGGTCCAACTCTCACATCCATACATGACTACTGGAAAAACCATAGCTTTGACTAGATGGACTTTTGTTGGCAAAGTGAAGCCTCTTGAGAGTCCTATGGACTGCAAGGAGCTCCAACCAGTCCATTCTAAAGGAGATCAGTCCTGGGTGTTCTTTGAAAGGAATGATGCTAAAGCTGAAACTCCAGTACTTTGGCCACCTCATGCGAAGAGTTGACTCATTGGAAAAGACTCTGATGCTGGGAGGGATTGCGGGTGGGAGGAAAAGGGGACGACAGAGGATGAGATGGCTGGATGACATCACCGACTCGATGGACGTGAGTTTGAGTGGACTCTGGGAGTTGGTGATGGTCAGGGAGGCCTGGCGTACTGCAATTCACGGGGTTGAAAAGAGTCGGACATGACTGAGCGACTGAACTGAACTGAACTGAATGTCTCTGCTTTTAATATGCTATCTAGGTTGGTCATAGCGTTTCTTCCAAGGAGCAAGCATCTTTTAATTTCATGGCCGCAGCGCATGTAAATCAGGTAAAATCTGAATCTCACCAGAAATAAGGTGAAATCTTGTTGTGATATTGTACTGTAGATAGGCAAGTTTCCCATTAGGGAAACTGGGTAAAGGATATAAGGTGTCTGTGTTATTTCTTACAACTGCATGTGAATCTACAATTACCTAAAAATAATTTATATGAGTAAAAGAAATGAATATCTTCATCAAAGGAGATATATGGGTAGCATATAGGCATATAAAAAGATGCTCAATATCTTTAGTCATTAAGAAAATACAAATTAATACCACAGTGAAACACCACAACTCATCTTTTGAAATGGCTTTTAGCTTTTATTAACAATTCTCATGGACAAGCATACAACTGTTAGAGAAGATATGGAGGAAAATGAATGGAATGGGATACTGATGGGAATGTAAAATGATGCAACCACTATGGAGTTTAGCAGTATCTTTTCTTTTCTTTTTTGGTTGCAAGGCTTGCGGGATCTTAGTTTCTGGACCAGGGACTGAACTCATGCCCTCAGCAGTAAAACTGCAGAGTTCTAATCACTGGACTGCCAAGGAATTCCCAGCAGTTTCTTATGAAATTAAATAAATATCTACTATGTAGCCCAGTCACTTCACTACTAAGTGTCTACCTAGAAGAAATGAAAGCATAGATTCATAGAAATACATGTATATGAGAGTTCATTGCCACTTTATTGGTACTAACCAAAAACTGTAAACCACTAGACTTCCCTGGTGATCCAGTGGTAAGAATCCGCCTTGAATGCAGGGGCACAGGTTGGATCCCTGGTTAGGGAACTAGGATCCTACATGCTTCAGAGCAACTAGGCCAGCAGCTCCCCCAAGGACTGAACCCTCACACAGCTAGAGAGTCCACAACCACACTGACACAACAAAAATCCATCAAAGATTCCCGCCTGCCGCAACTAAGACTAGAAGCAGCCAAACCCAAAAAACTGTAAACAACTCAAATGCTCATCAACAGGGGAGCATTTGGTATATCCACAGCCTACTTACTACTCAGCAATAAGAAGTAATAAACATTCTCAAAGTAATTAGGCCAAGTTAAAGAAACTAGGCTGAAAACGCTTTAAGAAATTAGAGTATATACTGGGTACATTATATACTGTACTTGGGTATATAAAATTCTAGAAAATGCAAACTGACCTATAGAATGCTTGGGCCCTGGGTGGAAGAGGCAGGAGGGAGGGATTTCAAGCAGCAGATTAAAACTTTTAGGGGTGATGAAGCACATAATTTTCCTAAAAGTGGTGATGATGCATGGGTTTATGTGTATGTCAGACCTTATCAGATTGGACACTTTAAATATTTACAGTTTGTGTATGTCAGTTATACTTCAACAACACTGTTTTAGGGAATTTCTTGAAAGTCCAGTGGTCAAGACTGGCGCTTTCACTGCCAAGGGCGCAGGATCAAGCCCTGGTTGGGGATCTAAGATCGCGTGAACCCGAGTGCTACACCACAAACAAACAACAAGCAAAAAACATTGTTGTTGGGTTTTTTTACTCAAGAAAGGATGAAATATCTCTGTGAAGATTACAGTTAAATTTTGATTTCATGTTGCTTCCCTTCCCTTCTCAGGTAATCTTAATAATTTAGTGTCTACATTGGTATATATTTTTTTAACTTTCTTATTTTTTTTAATTGAGGTGGAGTTTAAATACAATGAAATGCACAAAAGTATATAATTTAAAGTATTTTGACTAACTCATACACTGTGTAACCTATACCTGTAACCGGCATGACATAGACCATTTCCATTCTTCTAGAAAGATTCCCTAAATTCCTGGCATCTCTCACTTTCCACTCCCAGAGGCAACCACCATTCTGATTTCTTTCCTCTAGATTAACTGTGCCAATTCTATTCTATTCTTCATGTAAAAGAAATCACACAATGTTGTGTTTGAATTTTTTTTTCTATAGCATAATTTTCTCTCTTGTTTTAAGTTCATTTCCAGATCCACATGTACTTGGGATCAGTAAGAGGTCCTGCCTTGACCCCTGGTCTAAAACTTGCTTTCTCCACCAACAGTAGGATCTAGAAATGTCTCAGACATGCTTCCCACCTACTGCACAGCCAGGTCACTGCTGTGATGTCTCATTCATAATTTATATCATGTTGATGGACATTTACATTGTTTCAACTTCCCCCCTTGCAAGTAGTACCTCAGTGAAACATGTTGAACAGACATCCTTTGTGCCCTTGTGTGTAGGTTTCTCTGGAATTGATTCCAGCAAGTGGAATTGCTGGATCAATTAATAAACACTAGGTAATAAATAAATTCTTTGCAGCCAAAGATGGAGAAGCTCTACACAGTCAGCAAAAACAAGACCAGGAGCTGACTGTGGCTCAGATCATGAACTCCTTATTGCCAAATTCAGACTTAAATTGAAGAAAGTAGGGAAAACCACTAAACCGGTATGACCTAAATCAAATCCCTTATGATTATACAGTAGAAGTGAGAAATAGATTTAAGGGACTAGATCTGATAGACAGAGTGCCTGATGAACTATGGATGGAGGTTCATGACATTGTACAGGAGACAGGGATCAAGACCATCCTCATGGAAAAGAAATGCAAAAAAAGCAAAATGCTGTGTGAGGAGGCCTTACAAATAGCTGTGAAAAGAAGGGAAGCAAAAAGCAAAGGAGAAAAGATATAAGCATCTGAATGCAGAGTTCCAAAGAATAACAAGGAGAGATAAGAAAGCCTCCCTGGGTGGGGGAGGAGCTAAGATGGCGGACGAGTAAGACGGGGAGAATACTTTCTCCTCCACAAATCCATTAAAAGAACATTTGAATGCTGAATAAACTCGATAAAACAACTTCTGAATGCCGGCAGAGGACATCAGGCACTTAGAAAGACAGCTCATTGTCTTCAAAACGAGAAAACGAGCCCTGCGGTAACTCCTTTTGCGGAGAACTGGCGCGGACACCAGCATTTGCTATTGGCAAGTGGGGGCTGGGCTAGGAGGAGCGGCGAGGCCTGCTTTGCTTTGAGAAAGGATTTGGCCTGGCTATCTCGGGCGCTATCTGAGCGAAATAACTAGACTGTCGGTTATCTACTACATCAAAAGCCAGCCCTAACTTAAGACACCACCAGGACTACCTACGGAACAAAGGGCTGCACAGAGTTGGCCGGCTGCAGGCCGTCCCACTCCCGTGACAGGCAGCCAGGGCCAGAGGCGGGCAATTATAGCCCTAGAGGGACACTGTCTAACGGAACTGTGAGTAGGTCTCTGTGCTGACTCACGCTTCTTGGGGCTCTGGATGGTCAACATCTGCCTGAGAAAGTGCGCTGTTTGTATACCCAGAAAACTGAGCGGCGGAGAGGCGATAAGTCGCAGCACCTGCGCTCGCTGAACATTTCATCACCTGCGCTACTCGGATCTGGCAAGGGCATAAAACGCAGACTCAACCAAGTCTGTGCTTCTGAGGATTATCTGAGTGCCTGAACCTGGCCGGTTTAGATTTGGGTGTTCATCTCCGCCCTCTCTGTAACAAGGCAGAGATCAGATATTGAAAAGACCTGTAAACCGCCTCAATAAGAGAATTCAACAAACTACCAGAATATAGTAAGGACACTCTAAATTTGGCAATTTTAACAAAATGAAGAGACAAAAGAATACCCAGCAGCTAAAGGAACAGGATAGATCTCCACCAAACCAAACCAAAGAGGAAGAGATAGGGAATCTACCTGATAAAGAATTCCGAATAATGATAGCGAAATTAATTCAAAATCTCGAAATCAAAATAGAATCACAGTTAAAGAGTCTGGAGACAAGGATTGAGAAGATGCAAGAAAGGTTTAACAAGGACCTAGAAGAAATAAAAAAGAGTCAACACATAATGAATAATGCAATAAATGAGATCCAAAACACCCTGGAGGCAACAAATAGTAGAATAACAGAGGCAGAAGATAGGATTAGTGAACTAGAAGATAGAATCCTAGAAATAAATGAATCAGACGAGAAAAAAGAAAAACGTATCAAAAGAAATGAGGACAATTTCAGAAACCTCCAGGATAACATCAAACGCTACAACATTCGAATCATAGGAGTTCCAGAAGAAGAAGATAAAAAGAAAGATCATGAGGAAATACTTGAGGAGATAATAGTTGAAAACTTCCCTAAAATGGAGAAGGAAATAACCACTCAAGTTCAAGAAATCCAGAGAGTCCCTAACAGGATAAACCCAAGGCGAAACACCCCAAGACATATATTAGTCAAATTAACAAAGATTAAATATAAAGAACAAATATTAAAAGCAGCAAGGGAAAAACATCAAATAACTCACAAGGGAATTCCCATAAGGATAACAGCTGATCTTTCAATAGAAACTCTCCAAGCCAGGAGGGAATGGCAAGACATAATTAAAGTGATGAAGGAAAATAACTTACAGCCTAGATTATTGTATCCAGCAAGGATCTCATTCAAATATGAAGGAGAAATCAAAAGCTTCACAGATAAGCAAAAGTTGAGAGAATTTTGCATCACTAAACCATTTCTCCAACAAAAACTAAAAGACATTCTCTAGAGCAATACAATAATAGTGGGAGACTTTAACACCCCACTCATATAATCTGGCTGTAATAGACAAAGTAAAGAGGAAAACATATTTACTTATGGGCCTCAAAAAATTCAGTTCACTCAGGAGAGTTTAAAAAAAAAAAAAAAAAAAAGACTTATTTGCTCACTCTGTAGAGGTTTATTGACTATTTTGTGGGTTTGGTACCACTTTGGGTAGTAGGGAGGAAGAGGTGACAAATGTGATCCTGTCCTAAATAATATATTGTGGTAAAGATAGATTTACCAATACAAAATACCAAGATGTGCCTAAAGATGAGGACACCCAAACTGGACTTTTTGTTTTCTGAACTTTTCATTTCGAGAACAAACCTCCTAATATAAGATGAACTCACCATGATTTTTTTAAGTGTTCTTTGTGATTAAAAACAGAAAGCCATTGGTTAAGAAATTACATATACTCCTCCCCACCATCACTCCCCTTCTTTCTTCCCATTTCCCTCCCACCCTTATTGCTCCTTTCCTTTGTCCATTTTCTAAAAAAAAAAAAAAAAAAAAAAAAAAAAAAAAAAAAGAAAGAAAAAAAAAAAAAAAAAAAAAAAAAAAAAAAAGGAAAAAAAAAAAAAAAAAAAAAAAAAAAAAAAAAAAAAAAAAAAAAAAAAAAAAAAAAAAAAAAAGAGAGAAAAAAAAGAAAAGAAAAAAAATAAAAAAAAAAAAAAAAAAAAAAAAAAAAAAAAAAGAGAAAAAAAAAAAAAAAAAAAAAAAAAAAAAAAAAAAAAAAAAGAAAAAAAAAAAGGAGGGGAGAAAGAAAAAGAGAGAGAGAAAACAAGGAAAGTTGAAAAAAAAAAAAAAAAAAAAAAAAAAAAAAAAAAAAAAAAAAGGGGGGGTGATGAAATAAGTGGAGAAATTTAAAAACCTAAAAAATGATGCTGTGAAAATGCTGCACCCAACCTGCCAGCAAATTTGGAAAACTCAGCAGTGGCCTCAGAACTGGAAAAGGTCGGTTTTCATCCCAATCCCAAAGAAAGGCAATGCCAAAGAATGCTGAAACTACCACACAATTGCACTCATCTCACACGCTAGTAAAGTAATGCTCAAAATTCTCCAAGGCAGGCTTCAGCAATATGTGAACCGTGAACTTCCTGATGTTCAAGCTGGTTTTAGAAAAGGCAGAGGAACCAGAGATCAAATTGCCAGCATCCGCTGGATCATCAAAAAAGCAAGAGAGCTCCAGAAAAACATCTATTTCTGCTTTATTGACTATGCCAAAGCCTTTGACTGTGTGGATCACAATAAACTGTGGAAAATTCTGAAAGAGATGGAAATACCAGACCATCTGACCTGCCTCTTGAGAAACCTATATGCAGGTCAGGAAGCAACAGTCAGAACTGGACATGAAACAACAGACTGGTTCCAAATAGGAAAAGGAGTACATCAAGGCTGTATATTGTCACGCTTATTTAACCTATATGCAGAGTACATCATGAGAAACGCTGGGCTGGAAGAAGCACAAGCTGGAATCAAGATTTCTGGGAGAAATGTCAATAACCTCAGATACGCAGATGACACCACCCTTATGGCAGAAAGTGAGGAGAAACTAAAAAGCCTCTTGATGCAAGTGAAAGTGGAGAGTGAAAAAGTTGGCTTAAAGCTCAACATTCAGAAAATGATCATGGCATCTGGTCCCATCACTTCATGGTAAATAGATGGGCAAACAGTGGAAACAGTGTCAGACTTTATTTTTCTGGGCTCCAAAATCACTACAGATGGTGATTGCAGCCATGAAATTAAAAGATGCCTTACTCCTTGGAAGGAAGGTTATGACCAACCTAGACAGCATATTGAAAAGCAGAGACATCACTTTGCCCACAAAGGTCCGTCTAGTCAAGGCTATGGTTTTTCCAGTAGTCATGTATGGATGTGAGAGTTTGACTGTGAAGAAAGCTTAAAGCCGAAAAATTGATGCTTTTGAACTGTGGTGTTGGAGAAGACTCTTGAGAGTCCCTTGGACAGCAAGGAGATCCAACCAGTCCATCCTAAAGGAGATCAGTCCTGTGTTCAATGGAAGGACTGATGCTGAAGCTGAAACTCCAGTACTTTGGCCACCTCATGTGAAGAGCTGCAAGGGATTGGAGGCAGGAGGAGAAGGGGACGACAGAGGATGAGATGGTGGGATGGCATCAACGACTCGATGCACATGAGTTCGGGTAAACTCCGGGACTTGATGGTGGACAGGGAGGCCTGGCGTGCTGCAATTCATGGAGTCGCAAAGAGTTGGACAAGACTGAACGACTGACCTGAACTGAATGAATAAATATTCTAATTTCCTCTGGTTGGTCCTTCCAATTCTTTAGCAATTCTTTTGCATAGCAAAATGTTCTCTCCAATCATTAGAGGGGGTTCCAGGTGGCACAGTGATAAAGAATCTGCCTGCCAATGCAGGAGACACAGTTTGATCCCTGGGTCGGGAAGATGCCCTGGAGTAGGAAATGGCAACCAGGTCCAGTATTCTTGCCCAGAAAACCCCATGGACAGAGCAGCCTGGTGGGCTACTGTCCATGGGGTCACTAACAGTCAGATAGGACTGAATCACTGAGCTCACACACACAAACAAGACCTAGGGAGTTGGGAGAGTTTGGTGTTGGTGGTGGTGGTGGTGGTGGTGGGGTGTTAAGGGGATGGATGGAGGGATCCAGTTAATTAATTAGTGATCTCTCTCCTTTGAAGCTGGTCTCGGGGATCAGTTTTCCTGGTTTCCAGATGTGGAGGCAGGGAGCTGGTTTATGGGCCCCTCCCCCCAAAACAGTGGGAAGAGGAAACTTGCTGATACTTAGTGAATTAATTGCAGGGGGAGAAGGGGCCATAACATCATCCTCTCCTTTGTGAGCACAGAATTTTAGCCTGGCTAATGCTGTGTGACTTAGGGGGACTATTCTAAGCCTCAGTTTCCCCTCCTCTAGCCTACTCACAGTTCTTGAGGCCCACTGCCTACCCTGGCAGGAAGGCACTGCATGGCAATCAAGTGCCCTTGTTATCATAATGCAGCCAATACAACAGCTCAGCGTCCTGGGAAGCTTTTTGAGCCTCAGTTCCTTCTTTGTATAAAGAAACCAAAGGTGTCTCTGGTAGCTCAGCCATAAAGAATCCGCCTGCCATGCAGGAGACCCCATTTCCATCCCTGGATGGGGAAGATCCCCTGGAGAAGGAAATGGCAATCCACTCCAGTATTCTTGCCTGAGAAACCCCAAGGGCAGAGGAGCCTGGCGGGCTACAGCTCATGGGGTCACAGAGTCCGACACGACTTAGCAACAACATAAAGATACCGGGATTGGGTAAATTTGAAAAAGCAAACTCTTCACCCAGTACCTGGCTGAAAGGGAATATTATTCTTACGAACGGAATAATTCATCACCTTTATCATTACCGAAATACCAGGCAGACATTAGGGCTCAGAGAGGGCCGAAGAGGGTTACTCAGCTAAATTCACCCAGCAGCAAAGTTGGAATCCCAAGTCTTTCCCCAGGCGGGAGCGCGGAACTAGAGAGGTGGGAAGGGGGTGGTGAAGAAACCTCTCAAGCGGCCCTAGCTGTGGGCCTGGTGGAGAGATTCCCAGGTGTGGGGCCGGGAGGTAAGGTGACCCTTGCTCAGCGACCGCGCCCGCAAGGAGCGCATTCCCAGGCTTCCCACCCGAGGTCTGCAGGTGACTGGCCGGGCTGGGGGTAGCTAGGGAGCGCTGAGGCCCGGTTTGCCGTCTCCATGGCGACCGCCCTCACGGCGCCAGCCTGACAGCCCGTCCGGGTTTTATGAATGGGTGACGTCACGGGCCTGGCGTCTAACGGTCTGAGCAGCTTGTTCAGACGCTGACACAGAGCAGCCCCGGGAGTTGGGGGTTGGGGGAGGGTGGGAGGGGGACGACCAGAGCTCCGCAGCTGCCGCGCTGTGGGAGGGAGACCCTGATCCCAGCGGTCTTTGGGGGAAAAAAGCCAAAAAGGGGGGAAAAATTTTTAATTACTTAATGATGCAGATTTGGGGCTGCAAATTCAGGGGAGAAATCAGGGAAGACAGCCCACTCTGGGTGCCTTTTTCTTGCTCAGGTCCCAGGGGCCCAAGCTTCCAGTAGTGGAGGAAGATTTTCCAGAATTAATTGCTTCCATCCTGAGGTGCCTGGGTAAGCCTGCCCGGTCCCAGGAACAGTCACCAGCAGCGTTCTCTGGGAATTGGGAAAGGAGAACGCCCCCACCCCTCCCGGGGATGGGCAGAGTGTAGACGGCCAGCTATAAATATCAGCTCAAATACTGGGAAGATCAGAGTCCCAGAAGTAATCTTCCAATAGGGTCCAGAAGCCCAGGCTGCTTCTCCATGGGGACCTCAGTTTCCCTCATCTGTAAAATGGGGCTGGAGAAATGAGAACATATTCCTGAGAAAACTGATTCTTGGAATCTTTTCATGATCAGTAATAACCGATTTCGCCTTCTGGGCAGCCCTCGCTTCCACTAGCCATCTTGTCCCCCGCCTCCCACTCTCTCTCTGTCGCTTTTCCACGCGAGTGAGGGTGCTCTAGGGGAGCAGGAGGCGGAACCCAGAAGCCCTCCAGGCCACGCCCTTAAGCCTTCCATTGGCTGTTTTTGAACATCTGAGCCCGCCCCCCCAGCAAGGGGCGGGGAGGCGCGCGGTATCTTTATAAAAGTCGGGTTGGGGAACTCGAGTTGCGCTTTTGCACTGTTGTCTTTTTCGCGTCCGCCAACTTTTTTCCCCACTACAGGCGTCCTCTTCCTCCTCCGTCCGCTTCGTTTTCTCCCGACGCCGGCATCATGAAGGTCGCCAGTGGCAGCGCCGCGGCCGCCGCGGGCCCCAGCTGCGCGCTGAAGGCCGGCAAGGCGGCGGGCGGCGCGGGCGAGGTGGTGCGCTGCCTGTCCGAGCAGAGCGTGGCCATCTCGCGCTGTGCGGGCGGCCCCGGGGCGCGCCTGCCGGCCCTGCTGGAGGAGCAGCCGGTGAACGTGCTACTCTACGACATGAACGGCTGCTACTCGCGCCTCAAGGAGCTGGTGCCCACCCTGCCCCAGAACCGCAAGGTGAGCAGGGTGGAGATCCTCCAGCACGTCATCGACTACATCTGGGATCTGGAGTTGGAGCTCAACTCGGAATCCCACGTCGGGACACCCGGGGGCCGGGGCTCCCCGCCCGGGCTCCGCTCAGCACTCTCAACGGCGAAATCGGCGCCCTGGCGGCAGAGGTGAGGTCCGAGTTGGAGTAGGAGGTCACTTTTCTTCTACGGAAGGGGACACTTCAGGCTCAGAGCGGGAGGGAATGCTTGACCGTATATTTGCCCCATCCTTTCGGGCACCTAGGTGCTCAAGGATGCCCAAATAGATCGTTAAAAAAAACGACAACAACTCTTCTCTCTCTTTTCACAGGCGGCGTGTGTTCCAGCGGACGATCGTATCTTGTGTCGCTGAAGCGCCGCCCTTGGGAGCCGGCAGACCCCAGCCCTCCAGGGGGCGAGAGGAATAAGTGCTCTCTGGTCCTTCCAGGCGCCTCGCCGGAGCTGGGGAGGAACAAGACCGATCGGCGGCCACCGGGGCGCTTGCAGGATCCAGCCCGGGTCTGGGGGACTGACAGGGCAGGCTGACCCTCCCTCACCCACCAGCCACCAGAGACTTGGGGGAGTCCCCCCTCATGTGTTTCTATTTTTTGAAAAGCGGACGTTTAAAAAATGGTCACGTTTGGTGCTTCTCAGATTTCTGAGGAAATTAATTGCTTTGTATTGTATATTACAATGATCACCGACTGAGAATATTGTTTTACAATAGTTCTGTGGGGTGTTGTTTTCTTTTTTGGTTGTTGTTATTAAACAAATACTTTAGATGGTGATAAAGCTGCAGTGACTTCTTGGATTGATGGGAGGGACCTGGGCTGGCGGTGACCCCTGACCCTTTTCACAGCTGCTGCTGGGGGAGGGGATGGGAAGGCCACATCTGGACGGTCGCTTTTACCGACCTGAAATGAGTGTTTCCGGTGTCTTTAAAATCTATTCTCCACCCCGCCCCATCCCTGGCTATTTCCCGGCTACCCAGTGTCATAAAATTAAATCCTTCAGAGTTTTAGCGTTTCTCAAAGTGGTCCTAGGGCCATCTGGGTCACCTGGGGAGGTTGTCAAATGCAGATCAACCTGCCAAGGCCCCCTCTGGGTTGAAGAGTATCAACAAGTTGGTTACTTGGGAGAACCAGGTCACTGGACCTGCATGTCGGCTTAATGGAGATAGAAACAGCTTGTTGGGGCCAAGACTTCCAACTTGCCTGCCCTATTCCCCAGGAGGAGGCGCCTCCCCCTGGGCCACTAAACCCTGGATCCCAGCAGGCTGCCCCAGGGCTTCAGCTTTGTCCAAGTGGGTGAGCAAGTTGGCAGGACCAGACCAGTCACAGCTGCTGGGCCACCTGCTCTTGGGTCTGGACTCTGCTCCCTCACCCTGGCTAGGCTGTGCCAGCAGCCCAGGGCCCCTGTGTGGGCTATGAGGAGGAGTGGGCGAGTAAGTCCACAGCTCCTGAGCCAGAAAATGGTGTCGTTGGCAAGGACCTATCTGCCTGGACATGTGTGTGGGTTTGTACTCGTGGGGGAGTGCACATGAGTGTCTGGGCCTGTGTGACATGAGAGAACTGGTAGTTACCCTGTGGGGCTGGGTCATCTGTTGGTGTGCAGGCCTGGGGGTGTGGATGAAGATACACATGGGGATGTGTGCAGAAGGGCAAATGTGAGCACATGTGTGCTGCAGATAAGTGAGCCAATTCCAGCTGTTTGGGCTTGTGGGCTCTGCTGAAATGCATGGTGGCACCTCTGCCTGGATCCGGCTTGATGGTTGGGTGTGAGTGTCTGGGGACTGCAGAACCGCACTGGGCGTCTAAATGTGTTCTGTAGATCGGCTGGCATTCCTGGGTCTCTGCTGATCTGGGGATAGCGGTGAGGGGGAGCTTTTCATAGGCAAACGCTTCCTCAGAAGTTTAAGTACCAACTTTCTGGGCAATTGTTAGACCAGTGGGGACATCAACAGTCAGTACCCCTACCAGGCAGCTGCCAGACATTACACAGGGAGAAACTGAGCCCCAGAAAGAGCAAAGAACCTGTCCCAGAGAGGGCAAGGACTGTTAATATGTTTTGTCAATAAAATAAATAGCGCCTAGCACCATGAGCCTGACTGTACGCTCAGCCGTTTACATAAAGGATTTTGTGGATCCTTGTGGAGCTAACAGCAGGGTTGCGAATAACAATAACAATGAAGACTGCCTATTGAGCTCTAACACTAAGCCAGGTACCACCTCCTCTCCGAGCACATTCTAGACTTTATCAAAGGGAACAGTATTTGGAGGTAAATCGTGTGCTTTGCTACTGCCCACCCCCCCAGCTCACCACGGGCTGCTGTTTGACAGCATCAACTTCACAGAACTGCGGTAGAGAATAAATGAAATAGAGCACTTAGCACGCAGTGTTTGATAGCTATAAATTATCATTATTAATTGTCGCCTGTACGTCCTTGGAGTGTCCTCAGAGTCACACGTGTGCACTCCCTCCTTCGTGCCCCCCTCCCAGCCGCCCACCCACCGGGACGAGGGCGTGTCCCCGCGAGGACCCCCTCACGGCAGGGCCCTTTTCCAGGGGAGGAAGGGGCTGTGCCGAGCCGGGGGTAGGCCGGCCACCTCCTCCCCCGTGCAGGCACACTCTGGCTTCCACGTTTCCCTCTTTTCCCCTTTGGCCCAGGCCCAGCCCATCTGGAGGCCGGCTCGGCGGCGGCCTGGGAGCGTTTCCATCAGCTGGGCCCGAGGAATGCGGAGCTATTTAACCTGAGCATCCCCAGGTGTACGGAGGCGCCTGGCTGTCTGGGGCCCGCCGCCTTTGGCACGGCCGCGCTAGACAAACAGCGCGCCGCCCCCGCCCTGCCCCTCCGCCCGCAGCTGCAGCCGGGCCTGGGAACGGGCGGGCGCCGGCGGCTTGCATAAGAGGCTCGGGCCCCGCGCAGGGAGGGGGGCGAGGGGGGAACGGGGCCGCCGCGGGGTGGGAGGTTGTGAGAGCTAGAGGGTGTGTGTGCACGTGTGTGCGTGCGTGTGTGCAGCACACAAGACCCTGCTCCTTTTGGGCCGCCGCTTGGGAAATCATTAACTCCTTAACTGTGTTGGACCGGGCGCGGCAGGAGCTGGGTGGGGGGAAGGCCGCAGAGAAAAACCGGGACAAAGTTCTTTGCACACTGGACCTTGCCTCTCCAAGACTGTGGGCCCCAAGACCTAAAGGATTTTTTTTTTCTTTTTCTTTAACAGACACTTCTAGAGCGCTTATTATGTGCTGGGTACTATACTAAACTCTTAAAATTAATTTGGTTAATCCTACTCACAGCTGTATGGGGGCAGTGCTATCATATGCTCATTTTAATAATAGCAAGGACAGCAGCACAATAGTAATGGGAAGATAAACGTTTTAGTAGGCAAGCTGGTAGAACACAGCCTCTGAAGCAGCCTGGAGGCTTCCCAGGCTGGGAAGGAGAAGGCTGGGAAGGAGGCCCTTCCCCGGAGGCTTCGCCTGTCTTAGCCTCCACTTTCTCATCTGGGAAATGGGCTCCAGAACCTCAGCCTCAGGGATCCATTGAAGGGCTGCAGATGGGAAGCTTGGCACCAGGACTGGCTCTGTGTAGACTCCAGGTTACGTGTTGGTGCGAAGTGTTTGAGCCCTCACCAAGGGGACTGGCTCATGAGCCCGTTCAGTGTGTAAACCCATTGCTAGTCCTACTTTTCAGATGAGAAAAAGGAATCCTTGGAGAGGTGAAGTGACCCACACAAGGCCACGTGGGAGCTCTGACTTATTAAACTTTCTGAAAACTAAGCTTCTGAGGGGCTGCACTTGCCCACAAGAGGTCCAATCTAGCTTTTTCATCTTATTTCCAATTTAAATCACACCAGGTCATTATATATGCTTGTTTTAAATGCGTAAACTGGAAAAATGCAAGGCATGATGTATATCCCAATTTTTGCAATTTATGTTTTTCTTAATTTTAAAAAATCTTAACAAGAGTCTAGAAAGATAGAACCAGGCTCTCTTGTCCTCTAAGAGGTCCTAGGCCAGGTCCCATGTGACCTGGCTCTGAGAGGTCAGGTGGCACAGCGGGCACAGGTCTTGAAGCAGGTAGAGACCAACTGAACTGTGGCTACATCTGCTTGAGGGATGCCTGTGGCTGAGGGATCACTAGGCTCTGACCTCTGGGTGCACAAGCCCCTCTCCACAAGGGGCAAGGGGACTTCATGGGCAAACACCAACCTTACACCTGCCAATCTGAGTCACCCAGACCTCAGAGTGCTCCTGGAGCCCCTTTCCCCCACCCCATTGCCTCCTGAGACTAAGACTCAAGGGTGAAACCTTTCTTCATACCAGCTACTCTTATTGAGGCCCAGGGACTGCGCCCAGGGAGGGCTCCCCACCGTCCAGGTCACAGACTGCAAGGCTTCCCAATGACAGGCAGGCCTGGGAGCCCAGCCTGGCTGCCAGAGGGAAAGGAGGTGAGTCATGGCCCGGCCAGGGTCCGGGCTCTGCTTTCCGGGAAAGGGAAGGGAAGGGAAGAGAGGAAATCAAAAGGCCTGGAGGCACACAAGCGGGTAGGCTGTTCTTATCTTCCCGGGACCCACCCTGGCTGGTGCTTCCTGACCCAGCTCTTGCAAAATCAACCGATGCCCCCAAGAGAGGCGCCATGGGCCTTACACGGTTGCATCAGAGCCTTGTGCAAGGGCTAGCTGACGGGGAGGGTGGTGGCTGCAGGCCAAGAGCGGGCAAGGGAAGGCAGGCTCAGATTCTAGGCCCAGTGCCACGTCTCACGGACACTTGCCACCTCCCTGGACCTCAGCATCCTTAGCTTTAAAATGGGTCGTCACAGCCACTGTTCTGAGGTTTCAGTGACATCATCCTTGGCCCATCCACTCCTCAAGCCCCACCCAGGCGAGGCCTCAGTCATCCCTACCTGGAAAACTGTACCAGCCCTAACTAGTTCATTCAGCAAACACAGTTGGCTCTTGAACAACATGGGTTTGAACTGCAGTGGGGTTCACTTATAAGCGGATGTTTTTCAATAGTAAGTACTATAGGACTGGATTTCCCAGGTGCTGCTAGTGGTAAAGAATCATGCCTGCCAGTGCAGGAGAGGAAGATTTGATCCTTGGGTCGGGAGGATCCCCTGGAGGAGAACATGGCAACCCACTCCAGTATTCTTGCCTGAGAAGTCCCATGGACAGAGGAGCCTGGTGGGCTACAGTGCATGGGGTGGCGAAGAGTTGGACCCAACTGAGCACACACACACACACGCATAGGACCACACTGATGTGGGGTTGGCTGAAACCACTGATGCAGAAGCATGGATACAGAACCCAGGATAAGATGGCCTGACTATAAATTTTATGCAAGTTTTCACTGCATAGGGTCAGTGTCCCTAACCTATGCATTGTTCAAAGGGTCAACTGTAGTTAGAAAATTTCTACATATGCTAGGAGCGGGTTGCAGAAGCTAAGAATTTAATTAAAAATCCATGCCCTCTTGAAACATACATTCCTAGTAGAAGAAGACAGACAGTAAATAAATATGCATAAGCATAATTACAGGTGGATTTACCCTGAAAAAATTTAAGCTTAAACTTCAAGCCAAAGAGCTCTAGCAATGAGGTGGTTGTGTGTGTGTGTGTGTTTATGTTGTGAAAGTGTAAGTATTAGTTGCTCAGTTGTTTCAGACTCTTGACACCCCATGGACTTCTCTGTCCAGGCTTCTCTGTTCATGGAGTTCTCCAGGTAAGAATACTGGAGTGGGTAGCCATTCCCTTCTCCAGGGATCTTCCTGATCCAGGGATTGAACCCAGGTCTCCTGCATAGCTGGTAGATTCCTTACGGTCTGAGCCACTATTTTTGTAAAATGTGCAAGATGTGCTTAGATTGCAAAAATCTAGGCCCCGTGACACTTAGTCTCCCCTGTATAAGATTCAAGCTTGAAGGTAGGGCTGCTGGAAGGGGTGCAGAATCATATCTACTCAGCTGTTCGTTTTTTCAACATGAGACCCCCCAGCTCTGAGCGGCAGGGAAGAGCCTTGTGGATCAGTGCGCTCCAGTGCAGATGAGTGCACAGCAAACCTTGGCGCCCTGCCCATCTCCAGCCTTCCTCGGACCACTGGCGCCCCCTTCCGGGAGATTTGGAACTGCGCTAGCGCCCGCGAGAAATCAGGCCTTAGTCCTGAGGGCGGCGAAGGCTGGTGCCTTTGCGACCTCTAGTGGATTGTCTGGGAACTGCACCCAGGGCTGTGCGTGTCTTAAAAGTCTCTCTCAGCTGTGTCCAACTCAGACCCCATGGGCTGTACCCCACCAGGCTCCTCTGTCCATGGGATTCTCCAGGCAAGAATACTGGAGTGGGTTGCCATTTCCTTCTTCAGGGAATCTTCCCAACCCAGGGATCCAACGTGGTTCTCCTGTATTACAGGCAGATTCTTTACTTTCTGAGTCACCAGGGAAGACCCTGAATGTCTTGGAATAGTTATTTCTGTATCTGGTACGTGACTGTATGTCTGTATATGTGTATACAACGACGAATCAAAAAAATCACCACCCTCAGTTCCTGCTCTGATCAGAGCCTTAGCTACTCTTTCCCCTATTGTCTCATCTTCGTTTGCTGTATGACAGCCCCCTCTGAGCCTCATGACCTTGTCCACAAGAGGAGATTTTAGGCAAATTTTTGACCTTTAAAAAAATTGTAAAATGTATTTTACACACAAAAGGGTACATATCACGAATGCGTACAGTTTAAAGACAATAGTAAACACTTAGGTACCAGCCACCCTGCTTAAGAAATAGAATATTAAATGTTTCCGTGCCCTTCTGAGTAGAATCCCCACTCTGCTTGTAAGATGTTATCACTATTCAGAACTTTGTGTTATTTAATCATTTGTATTTTATATAAATAGATTCATACTAAAAAAATAAATGCATGGGATCATACTGTGTGCAGTTTTCTGCACTTGCTTTTCGCAGGTAACATAAATTTCATTAGCGCCATCCATACTGATATATGTGGTCTTAGGTCACTCATTTCTCACTGCATATAGTACTCTGTAATGTGATTTATGCATCCAGTCCCCTACTGATGGACCTGTGGGTTGGTTCATGGTTTTTGCTGTTATCAGCAGGACTGAGTGCCCTTGTGTGTGTCTCCCAGGGAAGCTGTGTGTGAAGCAGTGAGATGGCTGCATCATGGGGCGTGTAGTTTAAATGCTACTAGGTTGGACTGGAGTCTATTCTGATTAAAGAGAGGAGTCCAGACCTGGAGATCCCTTCAGATCAGATCAGTCACTCAGTCGTGTCCGACTCTTTGGGACCCCATGAATCACAGCACGCTAGGCCTCCCTGTCCATCACCAACTCCCGGAGTTCACTGAGACTCACATCCATCGAGTCAGTGATGCCAGCCAGCCATCTCATCCTCTATCATCCCCTTCTCCTCCTGCCCCCAATCCCTCCCAGCATCAGAGTCTTTTCCAATGAGTCAACTCTTTGCATCAGGTGGCCAAAGTACTGGAGTTTCAGCTTTAGCATCATTCCTTCCAAAGAAATCCCAGGGCTGATCTCCTTTAGAATGAACTGGTTGGATCTCCTTGCAGTCCAAGGGACTCTCAAGAGTCTTCTCCAACACCACAGTTCAAAAGCATCAATTCTTCGGCGCTCAGCCTTCTTCACAGTCCAGCTCTCACATCCATACATGACCACAGGAAAAACTATAGCCTTGACTAGAGGAACCTTTGTTGGCAAAGTAATGTCTCTGCTTTTCAATATGCTATCTAGGTTGGTCATAACTTTCCTTCCAAAGAGTAAGCATCTTTTAATTTCATGGCTGCAGTCACCATCTGTAGTGATTTTGGAGCCCAGAAAAATAAAGTCTGACACTGTTTCCACTGTTTCCCCATCTATTTCCCATGAAGTGATGGGACCAGATGCCATGATCTTCGTTTTCTGAATGTTGAGCTTTAAGCCAACTTTTTCACTCTCCACTTTCACTTTCATCAAGAGGCTTTTTAGTTCCTCTTCACTTTCTGCCATAAGGGTGGTGTCATCTGCATATCTGAGGTGATTGATATTTCTCCCCGCAATCTTGATTCCAGCTTGTGTTTCTTCCAGTCCAGCGTTTCTCATGATGTACTCTGCATATAAGTTAAACAAACATGGTGACAATATGCAGCCTTGACGTACTCCTTTTCCTATTTGGAACCAGTTGTTGTTCCATGACCAGTTCTAACTGTTGCTTCCTGACCTGCATACAGATTTCTCAAGAGGCAGATCAGGTGGTCTGGTATTCCCATCTCTTTCAGAATTTTCCACAGTTTATTGTGATCCACACAGTCAAAGGCTTTGGCATAGTCAATAAAGCAGAAATAGATGTTTTTCTGGAACTCTCTTGCTTTTTCCATGATCCAGCGGATGTTGGCAATTTGATCTCTGGTTCCTCTGCCTTTTCTAAAACCAGCTTGAACATCAGAAAGTTCACGGTTCACATATTGCTGAAGCCTGGCTTGGAGAATTTTGAGCATTACTTTACTAGTGTGTGAGATGAGTGCAATTGTGCGGTAGTTTGAGCATTCTTTGGCATTGCCTTTCTTTGGGATTGAAATGAAAACTGACCTTTTCCAGTCCTGAGGCCACTGCTGAGTTTTCCAAATTTGCTGGCATATTGAGTGCAGCACTTTCACAGCATCATCTTTCAGGATCTGGAATAGCTCCACTGGAATTCCATCACCTCCACTAGCTTTGTTCATAGTGATGCTTTCTAAGGCCCACTTGACTTCACATTCCAGGATGTCTGGCTCTAGGTCAGTGATCACACCATCGTGATTATCTGGGTCTTGAAGCTCTTTTTTGTACAGTTCTTCTGTGTATTCTTGCCACCTCTTCTTAATATCTTCTGCTTCTGTTATGTCCATATCATTTCTGTCCTTTATCGAGCCCATCTTTGCATGAAATTTTCCTTTGGTATCTCTGATTTTCTTGAAGAGATCCTTAGTCTTTCCCATTCTGTTGTTTTCCTCTATTTCTTTGCATTGATCACTGAAGAAGGCTTTCTTATCTCTTCTTACTATTCTTTGGAACTCTGCATTCAGATGTTTATATCTTTCCTTTTCTCCTTTGCTTTTTGCTTCTCTTCTTTTCACAGCTATTTGTAAGGCCTCCCCAGACAGCCATTTTGCTTTTTGCGTTTCTTTTCCATGGGGATGGTCTTGGTCCCTGTCTCCTGTACAATATCACGAACCTCATTCCATAGTTTATCAGGCACTCTATCTATCAGATCTAGGCCCTTAAATCTATTTCTCACTTCTACTGTATAATCATAAGGGATTTGATTTAGGTCATACCTGAATGGTCTAGTGGTTTTCCCTACTTTCTTCAATTTAAGTCTGAATTTGGCAATAAGGAGTTCATGGTCTGAGCCACAGTCAGCTCCTGGTCTTGTTTTTGCTGACTATATAGAGCTTCTCCATCTTTGGCTGCAAAGAATATAATCGATCTGATTTTGGTGTTGACCATCTGGTGATGTCCACGTATAGAGTCTTCTGTTGTGTTGTTGGAAGAGGGTGTTTGTTATGACTAGTGCATTTTCTTGGCAAAACTCTATTAGTCTTTGCCCTGCTTCATTCCATATTCCAAGGCCAAATTTGCCTGTTACTCCAGGTGTTTCTTGACTTCCTACTTTTGCATTCCAGTCCCCTATAATGAAAAGGACATCTTTTTTGGGTGTTAGTTCTAAAAGGTCTTGTAGGTCTTCATAGAACCGTTCAACTTCAGCTTCTTCAGCGTTACTGGTTGGGGCATAGACTTGGATTACTGTGACATTGAATGGTTTGCCTTGGAAACGAACAGAGATCATTCTGTCGTTTTTGAGATCACATCCAAGTAGTGCATTTCAGACTCTTTTGTTGACTATGATGGCCACTCCATTTCTTCTGAGGGATTCCTGCCCGCAGTAGTAGATATAATGGTCATCTGAGTTAAATTCACCCATTCCAGTCCATTTGAGTTCGCTGATTCCTAGAATGTCGACATTCACTCTGGCCATCTCTTGTTTGACCACTTCCAATCTGCCTTGATTCATGGATCTGACATTCCAGGTTCCTATGCAATATTGCTCTTTGCAGCATTGGACCTTGCTTCTATCACCAGTCACATCCACAGCTGGGTACTCTTTTTGCTTTGGCTCCATCCCTTCATTCTTTCTGAAGTTATTTCTCCACTGATCTCCAGTAGCATATTGGGCCCCTATTGACCTGGGGAGTTTCTCTTTCAGTATCCTATTATTTTGCCTTTTCATACTGTTCATGGGGTTCTCAAGGCAAGAATACTGAAGTGGTTTGCCATTCTCTTCTCCAGTGGACCACATCCTGTCAGATCTCTCCACCATGACCCGCCCATCCTGGGTTAAGGAATACCCAGAGACTTTAAGTGATGTGCCCAGAGTCCCTGACCTTGGTCCCTCAGGCTAAGATCACAACTTAGGAAGTAATTTTGGGCGTGGGCGAGGAGAACATATTTCCTTCCCATTTTGAGGATTAGCAAAACTCATTTATCTTTAAAATTGTCCTCTGGCCTGGTTTTAGAATTCTGGACAAAGTAGAGACAAGGATATTCCTTGAAAACTGTTCCACAGATACACACACACATATACACATTTACTCCATGTCCAAGCACTGCCAATTCTAACCCCTGAATGTATCCCCAATCCAGGCATTTCTGTGCATCCCCCTGGTTTCCATCATCTCTCACCTGGACATTGCAGTAACCTCTTCATTAGTTCTTCAGAGAAGGCAATGGCAAGCCACTCCAGTACTCTTGCCTGGAAAATCCCATGGATGGAGGAGGCTGGTGGGCTGCAGTCCATGGGGTTGCTACGAGTCAGACATGACTGAGCGACTTCACTTTCACTTTTCACTTTCACACAATGGAGAAGGCAATGGCAACCCACTCCAGTGTTCTTGCCTGGAGAATCCCAGGGACGGCTGAGTCTGGTGGGCTGCCGTCTATGGGGTCGCACAGAGTCGGACACGACTGAAGTGACTTAGCTTAGCTTCATTAGTTTCCCTGCTTCTAGCATTGTCCCCCAGACTTCTCCACATAGCAGCCAGAGACATCGTTCTAAAATGTAGGCAGAACACATTACTTCCCTGCTTAAAAGTCTCCCGTGCCTTCTGGCTGCTCTTAAAATAAGATCCTAACCCGGTACCATGGCTGGTAAGGCAGAGTGAGGCCTGGCTCCTGTCCGCGTCCACGCCGCTACTCACCTGCTCTCGCCTCACGGTCGCCCTATCACCTTGGTAACCTTCCAGTTACTCTGCCCCATCTAGGAGGCCTTTGCATGTGCTTGCCTGCTGCCTGCAATTCTGGGCCCTGCAAATAAGCCTTCTTGTACTCAGGGCTCAGCCCAAATGTCCCCTCAGAGGACGTTTCTTCCCTGACCATACCATCTCCTTCCTTCCTTCCTTCCTTTCTGTTTTTTGGCCACTCCACTTACAGGATCTTTGTTCCCTGACCAGAGATTGAGCCCACCAGGCCCTTCCTTGGCAGTGGAAGTACAGCGCCCTAATCATCGGACTGCCAGGGAATTTCCACCATCTCCTTTTTTTTTTTTTTAATTGAAGTACAGTCGATTTACAAAGTTGTGCCAATATCGGTTGTACAGCAAAGTGACTGAGTCACACACACATATACATTCGTTTTTAATATTCTTTTCCATTATGGTTTATCACAGGATATTGAATATAGTTCCCTCTGCTATACAGCAGGTCCTGGTTTCCCACCATCTCCTTTCACTCTCTGCCTTTCACCCTGTTTTTTGTTTCCTTCCTAGCACCGTTCATATCTGTAACTGTCCTTGGGGAAAGTTCCTGAACCTCTCTGGACTTGTTGCACTGAGAACAACTTATCCTTGTGGCTTTTTTTTTTTTTAGTGGTCACTGTTATTCCTTCCATTGAAAGGTGGGTCACTGTCCCCCTCCCTGTGACTTCAGATGGGATTCTGTGGCTGTTTCGACCAACATTTTATAGGAAGTAATGCTACATGACTTCAGCGGCTATATCACGAAAGGCCAGCTTCTGTTTGATTCTCCTGGAGCTTTCACTCTGGAGGGACCAGCCGCCAGGTGAGCCTGCCATGAGACTGTCCAGCTGGCAAGGCCATGCACAGGTACTCCTGAAGACATTTCTAGCTGAGCTCACCATCCAGTCATTCAGGTCTGTGTGAAGCTGTCTTGGATCCTCTGGACTAATCTGTCGGTCAGCTGAGTCCCACTGAGTGACCACTGATGCTGCCACAGGGAGCAGAAGAATTGCCCCGTTGCCCAGCCAAGTCCTGGCTTAATTCCTGATCCACAGAATCTGTGAGAGGTAAGAAAATGGCTATTGTTTTTAAGTCGCAAAGTTTTGGAGTATTTGTTACCAAACGATATAAAACCAAAGCAATCTTTTGTGTTTGTTTCCTTGTTTATTGTGTCTCCTTTCTCTAGGATGGGTGTTCCATGGGCTGCTTTGTTCTCTGCTCTGTGACCACTGTCCAGCACAAAGCCTGGCAAACAGTGGTGCTCAGTAAATACTTGCTGAATAAATTACAGCATGGATGAACAGATGTATGCACAGTACACTCGGCTCGAGCTCCATTCACCCTGCTGGCTGGGGTTTTGGGGACAATCCTACGGATATCTTGGCATTGGGAAGGGGGTACCCAAGCTCCTACCATCCCCTGGCAGCACACTTCCTAGCTCTGGAAGGGGGTATTGAGAGTTGCTTTGGTCACCAAAGCCCACTAGGGTATCAGGGCCTCTCCATTAAGTGCTCACCCACCTTGACCTTTCTTCTATGGTCCAGCCTCTGGACTTTGTGTAAGTTCCTTCCAATATATCTTCCAAGCCTCCTTCATCTGAAGTCACCTCCTCCCGAAATTGGTCCAGTTTGGGAACTCTCCTCAGGCTGTCTACCTGACCTACAGAAACAAGTACCCTCAACTGCTTATTGATCACAGACAATCCCAGGAATTTCTCTTAGGATCATTCCCGCCCCGTGCCTGCAGAGCACCTCCTTGCTCCATATTGTCATCTCCCAAGGAGCACTCACAGCCCTCTCCCCCACAGTTCAGTCCTCTGATGTCAGCCCCATCCCAAGATACCTCAGCTGGCTGTTTTGCTGCCAGGATCTCATTTCAACGCCTCCACAATCCAGTGAGGTCAGATTCATAATCATCTCACTTTATGAAGAATAAAGCTGAGATTCCAAGAGGAAAAAATGGGTTCCAGGTACATGACTGGCAAGCACTCTGCTGGGATCCAATTCATCACCGTCATCATCATAACTATAATTTCTTGAAGTACTGACTGTAAAGGTAAGCAGATTCTTTACCATCTGAGCCACCAGGAAAGTCCTAATGATCCATCGAAGTACGCTAAATTTAATGGGTCAAACTTTAAGCAGAAACAGGATATTTTCACAGTTTCAGAGTATCTCCCTTAATGTATTTAACAATTACAAAGAGTACAATATTAATTTTAGTATCAATCCAACAGATACTACCCTAGACAGTGATCAAGGTGACTTTACCAGTTAAACATATCAGCCTCACGAAGTCCTGGGGGAGGGCAATGCACAGAGGAAAATGCATAACCCCAAAATGCATAACCTCAATATGATCATGAGAAAACCTCAGACAAGCCCACACTGATGGACATTCTATACAAGAGCTGGCTAGTACTCTTCAGATGTTTTAAGACCATAAAAGAGATGGAAGGGAGGAGGAACTGTCACAGATCACAGAGGGGACCAAGGAGACATGACCACTGAATGGGATCCTTCCTGCGAATTCCAGGACAGAAAAAGGACATTAACAGGCAAACGGATGAAACCTAAATGACTTCTGTTGTTATAACTTTAGTTCATAGTGATGAACCGAGGTTAATTTCTTAGTTCTGATAAGGGATCTATCATTATGTAAGACAAAAGGGAAAGCTGGGAGAAGGACATACGGGAACTCTGTACTATTTTTGCAACTTCCGTAAGTCTAAAATTACCTCAAAAGGAAGGGGAAAAAAACACCTTAAAATAAAGAGGGAGAATGGAGGCTAAGCTAAAATCAGCCTCCTACAGCCCATCTCTGCCACTGGTCACAACTGAACACTCTGGACACATGTTTAAAAAAGCAACTACTTAAGAGAAACTGGTAAAGTAAATAAAAGCAGATTGGAGTGAAAAGTCAAAATCCAAAGAATAACCCACAAAGCAGGTGAGTGAAAACTCACTACCAGGTGAGTTTCCTGGTAAATTCTTTTCCTGTATCTTCTTGCTTAGACCCAGGATACTTTAAATCAGGAAACCGCACATCTGATACAGGCAGCACACACTCCCACAGAGAAGCCCAGCATTCTGATCAGAGAAGAGGAAAAATGGGCCTCCAGAAGCTGGAGGGTGTAATGAAACTCCTTGTTATTACTTTTGTTTAATCATTGCTCTCAACTAGCCCTGCTGCTGGGCAGGCCCAGTCAGCTCTCCAATGTCTTTGAGAGAAAAGTCTGAGAAAACCCACCCTCTGGAGAAAAGAACCCCTGAGTGTAAATAGTGTGGGGGCAAATCTTCATTTTTTTTTTTTTTGTCTTTTGGTTTTTTGATGCTTTGCTCCGAGGGTAAGCCCAGTGGTAAGGAATTGTATGACAGTGCTGGTGGTTAGAATTCTGAGAGAACTTCATATTTCTGACCAGAGGACCAGAAAACCAGGCCTGTGGAGCCAGAGAATGTACATGGTGACGAGAGAATGGATAAAGGAAATCCTCCAATTCTATGTTGAACCAGCACAAGTCCTGGGCTCAACCCCAAGCTGAGCCTATGTGGAAGACACCCTAAGAAGAGTGAGAAAATCTTTTGAGTATTGACACCATGTAAACCACTGCCCAAGTCCCAGACTAACCTTGACATCAGGCAGAACCAAACTGCATAGGAAAGCTTTGAAAGTAAAACTGATATTAGAATCACTGCCAGTAGAAGGTGATAAAGAACATGCAGTCTGAACCCATTCAATTTTGCGTACTACTAAAAAAAAAAAAAAAAATTCCAGAGGCTTTTACATAGAGTTTCATAAGATAATATTGAAAATGTCCAGGATACAATACAAAGTAAGGCACATCCAACCAATTCTCAAAGCAAAAGGCAATCAGTAGATTCCAACTATGAAAAGACCCAGATGTTGGGATTGTCAGACAGAGACTTCAAAGCAGCTATTATAAGAGTACACTGTGAGAGGAAAATGGGAACGAATGGGAAAACAGACATTCTCAGCATAGAAATAAAAAACATTAAAAAAGACCAAAAAACAGACAGTGTTGGTCAAAGGTACAAAGCCTCCATAACACAAGACCAACAAGTTCTGGAGAGCTGTACAGCACAGGACCTGTAGTTAATATTGTTTTGTATACTTAAAAACTTGCTGAAAGGGTAGATCTTATGTTAATTGCTCTTACTACAATGAGGAAATCAATATTTTTGCAGGGGAGGGCAGGAGGAAACTTTTGGAGGTGATGGATAAATTTATGGCCTTGATTACTGTGGTGAAGGTTTCAGGGGTGCATACTTACCTTCAAACTCATCAAATCATATACATTAAATATCTGTAACTTTCTGTATGTCAATTATACCTTAACAAAATGATTTTCAAAAGAATCATTGAATTATACTAAAAAACCCCCAAAAGGGTCCAATGACCAAATGACAATTTTAGAATGTAAGAAATACAATATCTCAGATCTTAAAAATGCACAAGATACTCTCATTAGTAAAGAGAGGTGGCAAAACAAAGACTCAGTAAACCTGAAGCTAGATCAACAGAAGTGGTCCAATCTGAAGGAGAGAATATTTTAAAAACTGAACAGACTTACAGACATGTGGGGAAATATCAAAAGATTTAATATGCATGTCATTTCTGTACCCTTAAAGATGCAAAAAAAAATTTTTAAAGATGCCTTAAAATTTCTCAAATTTGGTGAAAAACTTAAATTTACAGATTCAAAAAACCGTGGTAGCTCACACAGTTAAAGAATCTGCCTGCAATGCAGGAGACCCGGGTTCGATCCCTGGGTCTGGAAGATCCCCTGGAGAAGGGAATGGCAATCTACTCCAGTATTCTTGCCTGGGAAATCCCATGGACAGAGGAGCCTGGTGTGCTACAGTCCATGGGGTCGCAAAGAGTCAGACACGACTTAGTGACTGAACAGCAAATATTGATTCCAAATGACACTTGGTTACGGTTCCAGTTACTACTGTTGCATGACAAGCCACCTGAAAACAGTGTGTAAAACAGCTGTCTGATGTTAATGGCTTCTGTGGGTTGGGAATTCAGAAAGGTCACAGCAGAGGTGTACCACAACGTCTGGGACCTTAGCTGGGAAGACGCAATGGCTGAAGGGGACTTGGTGGCTAGGGACTGGGATTGTCTGAAGATGTACATGGCTAGAACGCTGTAGGCTGGCACCTCAGCACCGACACATGACTTCATATGTTCTCTCCCAATGGGTTAATTTGGCTTCCTCGCGGCATGGTGGCTAGGTTTTAAGACAGAGTATCCTGAGAGAGTCCATGGCATCTTATGATCCAGCTTTGGAAGTCACACAGCATCACTTTTACCATGTCCTATGTTTAAGGCTGTCAAAAAGGTGCATTCAGCTTCAGGGAATGGGGACACAGATGCCACCATTTTATGGCAAGAGGGTCCAGGTCACATTGTAAAGAGAGCATGTGGCATTGGAGATACTGTTAAAGCCACAATAATCGAGACGCTTGTTTGTAGACCATAGTCTAAGTCTGTGGGTGAGAAGGGAGGTATGTTGCTCCAGTAAGGCCTTCTTGCATAGAAACATGCACGTGGGAATAAATGAGTCTTGTTTTTGAGAAGAGCATTTTGGCAGAGGGAGGCACAGTTACAAAGGCCCTGCCGTGGGCAAGAGTGGAGTGTGTTCCAAGAACTGAAGGCCAGCATGCCTGGAGTGTGAAGGGAGAGGAGAAGTTGATGAGGAGGCTCCATTTGTGGAGTTTGGCAGAGGGAACCTTAAATATCAGGTTAAGGAGATTACTGGAAGGCCACTGGGTGGTAATGGAGGCTAAAGGTTGCCAAGAGGCTGTCCCCACAAAGGCCAGCCCCCATGAGGGGGCTTATTCCCATGACCATGAGACTGGTGAGTTTGAGTTCAGGACATGGCCAGGGGCCCTTATGCCCTGCCCTGTGCACCCTCCTTTTGGCCCTGGAAGATCAGGAACAGAAGCTGAAGACCATTCCACGTTAGTGTGGAGCCCACGTTAGTGTGGATCCCAGATCCACTGGGATCTGAAGGGACCAATGCCTACCCTGGAGTTGATTTGATACCCTGCACCACCAGGATCCCACTGCTGCAGCCCTTTGCCAAGTTGGACTATTCTCTGGTGGTCAGAGCACAGCACTGGGCTGGACCTCAAGGCAATGTCCACACTGCCCATAGCTCCATCCAGAGCTTGGCTTATATGTCACAGCCATGGGTGCCTCTCAGAGAAGCCCTGCTTTCAGTTCAGTTCGGTCACCCAGTCGTGTCTGACTCTTTGTGACCCCATTGCCAGGATGCCCTGTCCATCAGCAACTCCCAGAGCTTGCTCAAACTCATGTCCATCGAGTCGGTGATGCCATCCAACCATCACGTCCTCTGTTGCCCCTTTCTCTTCCTGCCTTCAGTCTTTCCCATCATCAGGATCTTTCCCAGTGAGTCAGTTCTTCTCATCAAGTGGCCTAAGTTCTTGGCGTTTCAGCTTCAGCATCAGTCCTTTCAAAGAATATTCAGGACTGGATACCTGTAGGATTGACCGGTTGGATCTCCTTGCAGTCCAAGGGACCCTCAAGAGTCTTCTCCAACACCACAGTTCAAAAGCATCAATTCTTCGGCTCTCAGCCTTCTTTATGGTCCAGCTCTCACATCCATACATGACTACTGGAAAAACCATACCTTTGACTATACAGACCTTTGTTGGCAAAGTAATATCTGCTTTTTAGTATGCTGTTTATATTTGTCACTGCCATGGGTGCCTCTTAGAGAAGCTCCCACTTAGACCATCTCATTCACCCTTCTGGTCCCCAAGCAGAGCTTGGGTGTGATTGGCATTACAGAAATGTGGAAACCAAGGCCATGGAGGCAGTCAGGAAGAGGGGCTGAAACCAGCAGAGGATGGATCTGGGACTAGAAGCCCAGAAGCGGGCTTCCCAAATGCTCAGTTTCACCGCCCCTAATACTAACCACTGGAGAAGGCAATGGCACCCCACTCCAGTACTCTTGCCTGGAAAATTCCATGGACAGAGGACCCTGGTGGGCCGCAGTCCATGGGGTCGCTAAGAGTTAGACACGACTGAGAGGCTTCACTTTCACGCATTGGAGAAGGAAATGGCAACCCATTCTAGTGTTCTTGCCTGGAGAATCCCAGGGACCGGGGAGCCTGGTGGGCTGCCATCTATGGGGTCGCACGGAGTCGAACAGGACTGAAGCGACTTAGCAGCAGCAATATTAACCACAGGGTCCTTTGCATGTCTTTTGTATACACCTACCCAGCTCACAAGTTGGAATCAAGATTGCCGGGAGAAATATCAATAACCTCAGATATGCAGATGACACCACTCTTATGGCAGAAAGTGAAGAGGGGCTAAAAAGCCTCTTGATGAAAGTGAAAGTGGAGAGTGAAAAGGTTGGCTTAAAGCTCAACATTCAGAAAACGAAGATCATGGCATCTGGCCCCATCACTGCATGGGAAATAGATGGAGAAACAGTGGAAACAGTGTCAGACTTTGTTTTTCTGGGCTCCAAAATCACTGCAGATGGTGACTGCAGCCATGAAATTAAAAGACGCTTACTCCTTGGAAGGAAAGTTATGACCAACCTAGATAGCATATTCAAAAGCAGAGACATTACTTTACCAACAAAGGTTCGCCTAGTCAAGGCTATGGTCTTTCCTGTGGTCATGTATGGATGTGAGAGCTGGACTGTGAGGAAGGCTGAGCGCCGAAGAATTGATGCTTTTGAACTGTGGTGTTGGAGAAGACTCTTGAGAGTCCCTTGGACTGCAAGAAGATCCAACCAGTCCATTCTGAAGGAGATCAATCCTGGAATTTCTTTAGAAGGAATGATGCTAAAGCTGAAACTCCAGTATTTTGGCCACCTCATGCAAAGAGTTGACTCATTGGAGAAGACTCTGATGCTGGGAGGGATTGAGGGCAGGAGGAGAAGGGGACAACAGAGGCTGAGATGGCTGGATGGCATCACTGACTCGATGGATGCGAGTCTGAGTGACCTCCGGGAGCTGGTGATGGACAGGGAGGCCTGGCGTGCTGCGGTTCATGGGGTCGCAAAGAGTCGGACACGACTGAGCGACTGATCTGATCTGATCTGATCTGACCCAGCTCACAGGTGGTGGTGATGAGGACTCAGGACCCTAGGCCCTGGGATTCCAATGCAGCAAGTTCTGACCAAACCCCACCACCGCGCCCCATCTCCTGGCCCAAGGCGAATTCGGGTGCCCTTCCTGCGGTCAGAGTGTGAGGGCCTCGGTGCCCGGATAGGGGAACGCCTTCACCTACTCTGCTTCTGCGATCGCCTGCAACGAGGGGTCTCCAGCTTGCACCTCAAGGACCACCTGGTTGGGGGAAGGACTTGAGCAGGCTGGAGGGGTTGGGGCCCCGGGGATCAACGGGGTGAGCCGGTGGGACAGTCAGCGCGAGGCGCGAGCGGGCGCGCACTGGAGGGGAGTGGCAGACCTGGCAGGGCCTCGGGGGCGGGTCTAGGGGAAGGAGGAGGGACATTGAGGGGCGGGGCTTAGTGACTGACAGAGTGGGGGCGTGGCTGGCTCGTGCTGCGGAGACTGCAGTGAGCGAAGGGCTAGGGAGGGGGCGGTACCACAAATGACCTAAAGAACAAGGCAGGAGCCAGGGCGAGGGTTTATCGAGTCTTGGGAAGGCAGTGCCAGAATGACGGACTGGGCAAGGGGGTGGCCCGGGCTGAGCGATTGAGGACAAGCCTCAGGGTAGGGGCGGGGTCGGCGGGCAGACTAAGCTAGGCGAGCCGGGCACCGGCTCGGACGCGGCTGGGATAGGGCTGAAGATGGTGGAATGCTAGCCTACGAGGTAGAGTCCAGAAGAGCGGGCATGAATACTGCCCGAGGGACTAGGGAAGGATGACTGGCAGCTCCAGGACGAGGAAGGAGGGAAGAGACGACGGGCATAGGTGAGTAGTGTGAGTGACAAGACAGGTGGCGGGACCTGGAATAAAGGCCGCTTGTGGGTGGGGCCAAGGGGCCATGAGTGACAACCTCATGGTTCCTTGGGGTCGGCCTCAAACATCTTCCCTGCAACTCTGAGAGGAATTGCTCTTCCGGCTGAACATATAGGGCTTCGTGCATTTCACGCACCAGGTGTGGTGCAGAGACATCAGACCTGCCGGAAGGAGGTTTCCATCTTCCAGGCCACCGGTCCCAAGGAAATCCAGCCAAGGGCGTTAGGGCCAGAAAACCCGCCACTAGCGATTGTCCCCGTGGTAGCCCTGGTTCGGCGTCGGTTCAGACCCGGCCCACCTGTCCACAGTTGCAGAAGCGCTGTCTGGACTGCTTCCTGGTGTATCTCCGGGTCTTCGATCGACGATCTCCGGGCCTGAGCTGCTGCCCGGAGCCGCCCGGGGCCCTGAAGGCCTCAGTGTTCCTGAATTACAGTGTCTGCTGGAAGTTGGCGCGTCAGCCGGCATTCCAGCTGGAGAGAAGGATAGGGACAGGCTCTTTGTCGTGACCACGCCTCTCTGTTCACTGGCCCCTCCCCCACCCAGCTGGCCCCACCCACCTAGTGCCTCCGCCCCTGCTCTTCCCTGGCCCCCCCTCTAATTCGCAGTTTCCGCCCCTAAGGATAAATCCCTTCCACTCCTACTTTCAGGCTCCCGCTACCCGCCATCTCCCGCCCAGTCCTTGGCCTCGTCCCGCGCCCTTCCCGGTCTCAGGCTCCTCCATGTTCAGTCGGCTCCAGGAGCTCCCCATGGGGCTGGGAATACGAGTCCGCGACGCTTTGTCCAACACAACAGCTCTCCTTATTTTCGCCTTCGGGTGCTTTCTTTTTCTCGTTATCTCCTCCAGGCTGGGAGAATGAAGGTGGTCCTGCATGAAGTCTGAATTGGGAGAGGGGAGAAGGTCGTACCAATGGGATGCTGAGATCGTGGCTCAGGTCTTTGTGTCTGGGCAGAATCTCAGGGGCTCCCTGAATCTGATCAAGTGAGTGAGAGCTGTTCCTTTCTGTAATATGGGCTCCCCCTGGGAGGGTTGGAGCCGTAGGGCCTCTCACCTCTTATTCCAGCTGTTTCTGAAATCTCAGCCTGCGTTTACATAGAGGACCCCTTGCCCTGAGTGGGCTGGAATACTCTACCTGGAGCCTGCCTTGTGCCCACCAAGGTTCCCAGGGAAGACTCCTACTCCCTGGCCCTGACACCTCTGAGAGATCTGTTTCATGGAAGAGTCTGACTATTCCCAGGTTCCAGGCCTTGAGACACTGCTGGGCACCACCCCCCAGACGGTCCTGCTGCCCTATGTCAACCTTGAGCCGCTTGGAGCCTGCCATCACCCCATCACCCTCAGCCCTGGGGCCAGCTTCCCAAACAGATGTTCTTTGTCACAACATTACCCCACATTTGGAGACTGGAGTTCCCACAGAGGCAGGAGTGGGAGATGGTAGAGGAGAACAGAGGGTCAAGTTCTCCAGATGACTTCTCTTTGGAGGCTTGTGAGCTCTGGGGAAACTGAAGCTCAGAAATGGCGCTGCTTGGTTGCCATTGAGGCAGCAATAGAGCTGCCACTCACACATCAGCCACTCACTCCAGTGCAACCAGCCTGGAAAGTTCTGATGAGACTCCAAGTGTATCCTCCCCAGGCTACCTGAAGGCGGGTCTTCCCTCTTCTTCTGTCCTTAGGCTTGCTCTTCAGGACATCCTGGACAGCATCCAAGAGGTGAGGTGATCCTCTTGGGGTTCTCTCAACTCTGGAATCCCCTCGATCACGGGGAAGGGGGAAGCAGCAGTCTCCAGGAGTAAGCAGGGCCAATCCTGAGCGCTGGGGTCTCAGACATCCAGGAGACTCCCACAGTGCCTTCTCAACTCTCAGAATAGAGGGGGCCTGCATCCTGCCCACTGTAGGGTCTCTCTCTTCAAGGCTCATCTGCCTCCGGAGCAGGAAGCCCTTTCTTCCAGGTAGTGGCTAGAGTGGGTCTCTATGGCCTCACTGGGCTACGGGAACCCTGATGGATGGGTGGGTCCTCCGCATACCTCACTGGACCAGAGCTTGGACACCTAGAAAGCTCTGGCCCCAGGCCACAGAAGGGACTCACAGCCTTCACCCATCAGTGCAGCATCAGTATTCTAACAATCCCAAGCCACGTTTACTGAACTCATGTTCTGCTCCAATAACCACATCATTCCCCCTTTTACCTTTGTTGGCCTCCCGTCTTTAAAATAAAATCTGAGATCCACACCATGACTTCCAAAGCCCTGCTTGGTGTTCCAGTCTCTCTCCGACTTTCTCCTTTGCCCATTACAATCTGACCAAGATGGTCTCTCTCTATTCTATGAACACATCTGTGTTTTCCTGCCTTTGGGTCTTTGCCCAGGCCTCTCTCTACTTGGAACTAGACTGTAAGCCCTATAATGGCAGGAACTGTGTTCAGTTTTGTTTATCTCTAAATCCTCACACGTTTAAATAATAGACAATAATGCCAGCTCTAACAGGTCTTAATAAACAGTCCTGGAATAAATGTGCCTGATACTTTTCTATTGACACATTTAATCTTTACACAAAGAGACTCAGGGAGGTTTAGCCATTTGTTAAAGGTCACACAGCTAAGAGCTGAACCCCAGAGGGAGGCGTTTTCACCTGTCATTGTGATTGGGGGCATGGGTGCCAGGTGGTATACCACAAGCCATCCCCAAATTCTAGATGCTTGTAGCAGGAAGCATTGGGTCTGCGCTGGAAAGCTGGCAAGACTTGGGTCCTCAAAAGCCCTCCAAGAGTATTCCAGGTAGAAGAAACAGCGGTGAGCAGAAGTGCAAAGGCAAGAAGATCCAGCTCCTGGGACAATCAGGCTCAGAGGGCTGGGCCAGTCCAGGACACACAGCTGCCTGGACCCAGGGCTCTATCAGCTGGTGGTCTCCAGAGGCCAGACCCTGATGGGCAGGGAAATTGAGGCATAGTGTCAGTGTCACTGTGCAATCCCTCTCCCCAGGCGGGTGGGAGCCCCCAGGGATGTGGGCTGGGCGCTCACAGGCAGGACGTTCCCACGCAGGGGCGGCCCTGGGGAAGGCTATGGGGCGGGCCCCGGGCAGGCGCCAGCGATCCAGTCCCTCTGCAGCCTGTTCTCTGTTACTTGCTCTGCAGACCTGGGTCGCGTTCTGGCTCCCTCCAAGCCGCAAGGTGAGTGAGTGGCTGGGGAGAGCCCCAGCTGCCCAAACACGGGCTGGTGGGGGACGTAGCTGAAACTCTGGCTTTCATCACCCCGTCAGGACCTGTGGGGTCACTGCTATGGAGGAGGATCTGGTGGCTGGGGGCTACTGGCAGCTCAAGGGTGAGGGGAATTTTCCTCTGTCCACATATGGGACACTATCTCTTTCCTCAAATGTAGATTACTCCTTCCTTCTCCCCACAGGTGGGGCTCTGTCACCCACTTGTCACTGATGGGGACCCTTTCCTTTCCAGATGTGGGATGTCTGTCCACTTTCCACATATGGTACACCCTACCCTCTATCTAATTATTGAGTGCCCTTCTCTCTCTCTTTAGATGTGGGGGTCCTTTCAGTTTCCAGAAGTGGGATACCCTCTTCTTCCCAGATGTGTGCCCCCTCTTCCTACCTCTGACCAAGTTGGTCTTTATCCCCCTCTGAAACTCCTCCTCATGGCCCCCTCGCCCCTACCCCTCCGCCTCCCCAGGTTGCCAAATCCTGATTTTCCCTGGGGCTGGGGGGGTTGGGCTCGCCTGTCCCTCTCTCCCACCAGGTCCAGCAGAGCAGGCTTTCCAGGCACGTAGGCAACCAATTACAGCAGGAGGAGCGGGGAGGGCAAGCCATCTGCAGGAGACCTTGGCAGATGGCCCTGTAGCAAGACAGTTATCCCAGGAACTGCTCCCTCCCGACCTGGACTCCCACCCTGTTTCCTCTGGGGGGCAAACAGCTGAGAGAGCTTGCCTAAGCTAGCCACCCACTGTGAGCTGAGGCTGGAACTAGAACTGAGGCTCCCAGATCCAAACTGTTCAGGCCCTGACTTAAGAGTTAGGCCTCGTCCCACTTCTCAGATGGCAAACTGAGGCCCTAGGAGGGGGCTCCCAATGTCTAGAAGCCCCATCTACCCCCCATCATACAAACTTAGAAGGGGGCAGGGGCTGGAGATGACCTTGATATCCTGGAGACCATGCCCTTCCCAGTTACCACACCTGTGTAAACCCTGTGTCTCTGTCTGGTCCTGAGGGGAAGGGCAGAGGGCAATGTGAGGGCAAGACTCACCCCAAACCACGCCCCAGATGACCTTCAGAGCTGCCTGGAGCTTGACCCTGAGGAAAGGGGGCCTTGGAATTCGAGGGATCCACAGCCCAGGAAGCACGGGTAAGACGTGGACACGCCCTCCCTTGCCCAGCTCCGAGGCTTGGGGCAGGGGTCTTGTCTGCAGGCTGCTCCCGCTCCCTTCCATGCTGCTCTGGGCCTGTCCTGAACCATTTCCCATAATCCTGGTCCTTGGTGGGGGGCCACATTCATCCAGGAAATAAACAGCAGCCCCCTCCCCCGAAGTGTTCTCAGGGCCTGATGCCTGTTCAGGTTCCTAAGGCCTTTGTGTCCGGAGGCAGAGGGTGCTGACAGAACTTTCCAGACCTTTGTGTCCAAGCCAGTTGGAAGAAAGAGGCCTAAAGAAGGGGAGACTTGAGCCAGATAGACGGGCCTTCTTGATCCTCTGGAGAATGGTAACAGATAACATTTATTGAGTTTTACTGTGTGCCCTTAGCTGGGATCGATGTTTTGTACAGATCAACACATTTGAATTTCATAGCAGCCATGTGAAGTGGACACTGTGCCATTATCTCCCTTTCTCAGACAAACAAATGGTCCCAGACCTGGGACTCTTTTTCCCAAAGCAGTTCCCACGCTCTCCGGGCAAGGTTGTACCAATGCCCTCCTGGAGGGCATCCCAGGTGACAGTAAACAGAAGAAGCTTTACTGAGACTCTTCTAGGGCCCAGCCTTGTTCTGGACACTCACACGGAGCCCTTGAGGGCTAAGCTATCAGGGAGAGCTTCCAGGCATGGAAGTGAGACGTGAAACCAACCTCTATCAGTGTAACTTATGTGTGTCAGGCCCCGGGCATGATCTTGAAGCTTCCACAACAGTGTGAGATAGCATCACTTACTATCCCCACTTTCCAGGTGAGGACGTAGAACACAGTGAGGTAAAGAGGGCTTGTCGGAGCTGGGGCGGGGTGGACCTGGGGTCTCATGACTCCAAAGCCATGCCCGTGACCACTCATTAAGGGCACAGGTCTAGTGCTTTCCAGTTTGCGGAGCAGTTTCCCAACTGCCGTCCCATGTTCATCTCTTCGAGCCTTTCCCCGCCCATTGCCTTTGCCTGATGTGCCATCCCCACCCCAGATCTTCCCAGAGGACACAGGGTCTGGAGCCAGAGGGGCTGAACTGCCGCCCTGGCCCAGCTCCCTCTTGCTCTGTGAACTTCAGTAAGTGCCTTAGCTACTCAGTTTCTTCCTCTGTAAGATGAGAATAATATCACTGTCTCAGAGCCATGCCAAGCCAATGAGTCAACTCGCCCAAAGGCCTTAGCATGGTTCCTGGCACACAGTTTAAGTACTCAATAAGTGCTACTGCTGCTAAGTCGCTTCAGTCGTGTCCGACTCTGTGCGACCCCATAGATGGCAGCCCACCAGTCTCCCCCGTCCCTGGGATTCTTCAAGCAAGAACACTGGAGTGGGTTGCCATTTCCTTCTCCAATGCATGAAAGTGAAAAGTGAAAGTGAAATCGCTCAGTCATGTCCGACCCTCAGCAACCCCATGGACTGCAGCCTACCAGGCTCCTCAGCCCATGGGATTTGCTAGGCAAGAGTACTGGAGTGGGTTGCCACTGCCTTCTCCAGCAATAAGTGCTATCCTCTTTGTTAATCTTATGGTTGGTGCTGGAATGTCTCAGGGGCAGCCTCATCTCAGCTCCTCTCTGTGCCCACAGCCCACGGCAAAGAGAAGATGCCCCCCTACACTAACTACCATGCCCAGCGCTCCTACCCCATGCCCGAGGAGCCCTTCTGCATGGAACTCAACGCTGAGCAGCGGGCCCTCAAGGAGAAGGAGAAGGGCAGCTGGACCCAGCTGAGCCACGCCGAGAAGGTGGCCCGTAGGTCTCAGGGTCGGGATGGGGGTGATTTTGCAAAGAAGGGCCTGGCCTGTTAGGGAGCAGCTGACAGGGAGAAACCCTGGCCAAGACAGCTAGAACCCACTCACCCAAATACTCAAATGCATACCTGAGTGGTGAAATTCATTCTTTTGTTCATTCATTTTTTAATTCACACAACTGTTTGAGCACAGCCTGATGCTAGGTGATGCTGGGGACACAGAAGTGAATCATGGGGAGGGTTCCTGCCCCTAGGGTGCTCCCAGTCCAGTGGGGGAACCAATGCAAACCCAGAAAGTTGTAATAGAGGATATGCTGCTGGGTGAGGTGTGTTCATGGGGCTGTGAGAACCCAAAGGAGAGAGTGAGATGCATCCTGGTAGGCTTTCCCAAGAAGGGTTGTTCCAGCTGGCCTTGGATAGTGAGGCGCAGGGGCTGCCAGGCAGTGGAAACAGCATGGGGAAGGATATGGGAGCTGGAGAGCATGGAGAGTCCTGGGCTTCACTGAGTGGTGTTGGGGTGAGTTGGATGAGAGAGCAGGGGTCTGGCTCTCGGAAGCAGGAAGGAATGTGTGATACCAAGTGCTGCCCACCAGAAGTGCCCCCGGGAGCTTCAAGCCTCATCATCAGCTCCTAGCCATGCTTTGCACACAGTAGATGCTCAGTAGGAATTTGCTGAATGGACAGCTTCTGCTGCAGGGAGGGGGTGGCTGGAAGTCCGCAAGGCCAAGAGTTGGCCCAAGAATTGGATGTATCTGAGGCACCTCCCCCGCCCCGCCCCGCCCACCTCCCTCCAGTGTACCGGCTCCAGTTCCATGAGACCTTCGCGGAGATGAACCGACGCTCCAACGAGTGGAAGACAGTGATGGGCTGTGTCTTTTTCTTCTGTGGATTCACAGGTCTGCTGATTTGGTGGCAGCGCGTCTATGGTGAGTGGCAGTGCCTCACCCAGCCACAGTCCTCAGCCATGCCCTTGTGGTCATAACCATTAGCCAAGTTTTGATAAGTGAACTAAGCTAGTACTCATCGGAAGAGTTTTTGAAAAGTCCTCCAGAGTGATGTAGGGTGAAGGGCAGAGCATGGCTGCCTGGGTTGGAATGTAGGGACTCTGCCTCTCTGGGTCTCAACTCCCTCATCCGTAAAATGGGAATAATAGTGCCTACATCTCAGGGTTCTTGTGAGGATTTAATGAGAGAGCTGTAGGCTAGTGCCAGGCACACAGTTATGAATGGTGTTGTTACTAATTGCTGTTATTAGCCATGAACTTTTCAACATATTGTTTCAGCTGCTGTAACAAAGAGTCTCCAATATTCAAGAACTTAAACAATATAGAAGATAGTTTCTTATGCTTCCCTCTTACTTAACCCCAATAAAACTGGCCGCTCTCATCTTCTTCTTCCTGAGAGGAAGCATAAGAAACTATTTCATGCTGGTCGCTTCCCAATAAGTTGGAACAAACTCAGTAATTATAACTATGGTGGTAGTGGTTTAGTCACTATGTTATGTCATATTCTTGCAACCCCATGGACTGTAGCCTGCCAGGTTCCTCTGTCCGTGGGATTCTCCAGGCAAGGATATTGGAGTGGGTTGCCATTTTCTTCTCCAGGGGATCTTCCTGACCCAGGGATCGAACCTAGATCTCCTGCACTACAGGCAGATTCGTTACCAACTCAGCCACCAGGGAAGCTATGGTAGCTATCATGTATTAGGAGCTCAATATCTGTCCTGCATTCTGCTAATTGCATTATAAATATTAACAAATTCAGTCTCCACGAGCCTAGTGGACAGGATTTGTTTTTGACAGGTTAGGAAACTGGGGCTCAGAGATGAAGTGACTTATTCAAGGTAACGCAGTGAGGGAATGGTGGAACTGAGATTTGGACCTCAAAAGACTTCAAGCCAGTGCTCCTACTATCCTTGGGTCCCAGAGTAGATGAGGAAACTGAGCCTAAGAAAGAGGAAGGACCTCGCCCAGTTCCCCCAGTGAGTCCAAGGTGAAGCTGGGGGCAGAACCTGGAGTGCAGCTTTGGTGCGGAGTCTGGTGGGGGATGGAGAGAGTGGAGAGGGGTCCTCAGTGCAGGGCATCTCGACCCCATGCCTGGACACCCTGACTCAGTGGGAGGGGGTGGGCTTGGCAGGGTCCCATATGCCCCGGGTCCTACCTGGTTCCTTCCCTGCAGTGTTCCGTAAGAAGCCCGTCACCCTGACGGATGAGTGGAAGGCCCAGCAGCTCCAGCGCATCCTGGACATGAAGGGCAACCCCGTGCAAGGCCTGGCCTCCCCGGTGGGACTATGAGAGGAAGGAGTGGAAGAAGTGACATGGAATCCCGGTGGCTCCCCCTGCAGTTCCACCCTCGTCTAGAGCCTGTGGAGGCCCCTCCCCTCCCTTAACCCCAATAAAGCTGGTGGCTCTCATCTGCCTTTAGTCTCCACCACAGTCTCTACCTGCCATAAAGCCTACATTATACCTAAGGCTAGGCAGGACAGTAAGTGAGGGGCAATAAGCCACTTGCCAGGACCCCACTTATTAGGGAGGGCTTCCTGGAGGAGAAGGGGGTTGGGGTTGAGCCTTTAGTGATAGGTGGGATTCAGAATGGCAGGAGGGAGAGGGAAGGCATTCCAGGTGGAGGGAATGGCTTGAGCAGAGGTAAAGACATTCCTTTATTCTGTCAATTAGCAAATACTTACTGGGTATCTGCTGTGTCCCAGGTACTAATCCAGGCCCTGGGGATGCAGCAGTGAACACAACACACAGTGTCTGGCCTCCTGGAGGAGGCGTTTCTTTATGTGCGTGTGCGTGTGTGTGTGTGTGTGCATGCGCACGCATGGTGGGGGGAGACAGAAAAGGGAATAAGTCAGTACAGTACACAGCGTGTTACACTGTAGGCAGTGCTATGAAGGAACAAAGCAGCAGGATAAAGGACAGAGCTAAAAGGGGTTTGGAGGGTGGTAGGTGAAGCTTCTTAGACTAGGTGGCAAATGAGAAAACAAAACAAGTGAAAAGATCTTGAGATAGGATTTTAGTTTGTCTGTGGAACATCAAGGAGGCCACAGTGATTGGAGCAGAATGATTTGGAATATTGTAAGAAGGTGTGTGCTGAGGGAGAGGGCTGGTCTTAAAGATTATATAGGAATACACACACACACACACACACCCCAGAACCAAGAAGAGAAGACTCCTTTCTTCTTGGTTTGTCCCCTCCAGCACCCTCTGCTGGCAAAGTTCAGCATCTCACTGTACAGGGGACAACGCTGAGTCGGGCTCATTGTCGTAGAGCAGGCACTGAGGGGTGAGTTTGGGGTGGAGAGACAATACATTGATAACTGGCACAGCATCTTTGAGAAAGTCTTGACCAGGCCAATAGGGAGCTTTAGAGCAAAAAAGGAGGAGTCTTGTATTGGGAAAAATGGACCTGTCGCTAGAGCCCCGCTGTGCTCAGTCCTTGGCTAGGAGCAGCCCAGGGGACTCCGGCCTTGGCAGGAACACTCAGGAGCTCTGAAAGGGTAGGAGCCAGAGATGGTCATACACCTACCCTCCTCACAGCAGGTTCTCTTGAGAGACATCTGAGCAGCACACCTCCGCGGACACCCTGGATGCGGACGGAGGGACTCAGCAGAGCAGCTGGGACAATATTCATTCAATCAACGAATACTTACTGTGTATCCACCACATGCAGACTCTGGCGGGCAGAGTGAATGAGACCTCATTCCAGTGTTATGAGTTCTGGTCCTCATGAATCTGAAAGTCTGTAATTGTCACCCTAATCAATCACAGAACAAATGAGTGCTAAGAAGGGGAGGTATGTGGTACTGGTACTTGAACTGACCTAATCTACAGAAGTCAGGGTGGGCGTCCCTGAAAAAATGTCTTCATGTTGAGATTTTGTTGCCAAAATTCAGCCCCTGTACACTGGTGCCAGATTAAACCTCAGAGACAGAGTTTTGAGAGAAGTAGGAAGAAATAGCTTTATTGCTTTTCCAGGCAAAGGGGGGCCACGGTGGACTAATGCTCTCAAGACTGTGACCTGCCCTGAAGGGGATGGTGAGGAGTGCTCGTGGACATTGTTATGATTGGTTGGTGGTGAGGTAATTGCGAGGCAGCATCATCAACCTTCCAGTGCCAACCCGTCTGGGATCTACATGCTTATGGGTAGCACAGAGTTAACTTCTTCCACCTGATGGGTGTTTCAGTGTCTGCAAAACAGCTCGAAGGACATGGATCAGAATATTACCTAAAGTCCTTGCTGTTGCTGCTGCTAACAGCAACAGCAAGAGTCGTGTCCAACTCTGTGCGACTCCAGAGACGGCAGCCCACCAGGCTCCCCCATCCCTGGGATTCTCCAGGCAAGAACACTGGAGTGGGTTGCCACTTCCTTCTCCAATGCGTGAAAGTGAAAAGTGAAAGTGCAGTCACTCAGTCGTGTCCAACTCTTAGCGACCCCATGGACTGCAGCCTACCAGGTTCCTCCATCCATGGGATTTTCCAGGCAAGAGTACTGGAGTGGGGTGCCATTGCCCTCTCCCTAAAGTCCTTGAGGAAGGACTAAAAGTCCTTGACTTTGTTTCATGGATAAAGTATTATTATTTTGTCTTGCTTGACTTTTCTTTCTGCATTTTCTCACTTCTCTGATTAAATTTACTCTTTGACTAAAGTTTTTCCACAGAAAAAAGGCAGGTGGAGGACACAGGCAGGGAGGGCCTCATGGGATCCTGTTTGGTTACAATAGGAAAGATGACTAGGTATTAACTAGGTGAAAGGAGTAGTGGATCAGCATTTTAGGCAGAGAAAAGCATGTGCAAATGTCCTGTGCTAGTGAGGATCATGGCTTGGAAGAAGAAATAAAAGAAGCCAGTTGGAAGAGAAGGAAGAGATGGACAAGGGGAGACAGGGAAGGAGAAGACTCACCTGGAGCCCTGGAGTCTCTGCTTCCTCTTCTGAAAAGACAAATCTGGGGGAAAGCAGGAAGGGATGGAGCGGAGGGAATATGTGGGGGCCAGAGTATGGGAAGCCTTGAACATCTATATTTTAAAATGATCTTATTTATTTATTTTTGACTGTGTTGGGTCTTAGTTGCTACAGGAGCTTTTCTCTAGTTGTGGCAAGCGGGGGCTACTCTCTAGTTGCAGTGAGTGGGTTTCTCACTGTTGGCGGCTTCTCTTGTTGCAGAGCACAGGCTCTAGGGTGTGTGGGCTTCAGTAGTTTCGGCTCCTGAGCTCTAGAGCACAGGCTCAGTAGTTGTCATGCACAGGCTTAGTTGCTCCTCAGCAGGTGGGATCTTTATGATCAGGGCTCGATCCCATGTCTCCTGCATTGGCAGGCAGATTCTTTGCCACTGAACCACCAGGGAAGTACCATATGATTTTTTTGAAATTTATTTTTATTTATTTATTCTATTTGACTGTGCCCAGTCTTTGCTGCAACATGCAGGATCTTCAGCTGCAGCATGTGGGATCTAGTTCCCGACCAGGGATTGAATGCTCTCCCCAGCCCCCCCACCCCCTACATTGGGAGCACAAGAGTTCTAGGCACTGAACCACCAGGGAAGTCCCCATCCATTTAATTTTTATCTGAGAAAGGCAGCTGCCTTCCCACCAGTTTCTGTCTGGCATGAGGGATTCATCTTTTAGTCACTTATCATGAAAGATGCTGGGGATACAGACATGGAGCAGACAGGAGCCCTGGCCTTCTGGTCTCCTGGCCTGTGGGCAGGACTGGCATAAACATGGCCAATCAGAGACTAAGGGAATAAGAGCTATAGAAATTTCTGATGGAATGTTTTGAACCCATTGTTTTGTCCTTTTGCTAGCAGCAGGAGCGGTTTGGACATAATTGAAGATGCTGAACTATGCAAGTGGTAAATTTTGTATAGATTAATAAATTGCTAAGGAATTCTGTCATGGGTAATACATAAAATTGTCAAAATGGGCCTAGGGGAAAATTTTAGTTTTTTTTCCTAGTAATTTTTTTTCCTCTACAATAATACTGTGTAACAAACACCCCCAAAACTTGGTGGCTCACAACTTTGAGCATTTATTTCTGTCTTTCCTGGGCTTGTGGGTTGGCAGAAGCTCTGCTGGGATCTGCCAGGTTTAGTTCCAGGCTCTCCGTTGATATTTTAGCTTCCTAGGGCTGCCATAACACAACCACAGACTGGGTGGCTTAAGCAACAAAAATGTACTTTCTCATGATTCTGGAGGATAGAAATCCAAGACTGAGGAATTCTCTGGTGGTCCAGTGGTTAAGACCCCAACACAGGGTGCGCAGGTTCAATTCCTGGTTGGGGAACTAAGATCCTACATGCAGCGCAGGGTGGTCAAAAAATGGAAATAAAAGGAAAAGAAGTCCAAGATCGAAGCGTTGGTAGGACGGGCTTCTTTGGATGCCTCTCTCCTTGTTTTTTCCAGTAGTCATGTTGGATGTGAGAGTTGGACTGTGAAGAAAGCTGAACGCAGAAGAATTGATGCTTTTGAACTGTGGTGTTGGAGAAGACTTTTATGAGTCCCTTGGACTGCAAGGAGATCCAACCAGTCCATTCTAAAGGAGATCAGTCCTGGGTGTTCATTGGAAGGATTGACGTTGAAGCTGAAACTCCAATACTTTGGCCACCTGATGCGAAGAGCTGACTCATTTAAAAAGACTCTGATGCTGGGAAAGATTGAGGACTGGAGGGGAAGGGGATGACAGAGGATGAGATGGGTGGATGGCATCACCGACTCAATGGACATGAGTTTGGGTAAACTCCAGGAGTTGGTGATGGATAGAGAGGCCTGGCGTGCTGCGGTTCATGGGGTCTCAAAGAATCGGACACGACGGAGCGACCAAACTGAACTGACTCCTTGGCGTGGAGATGGGTTCCTTCTCACTGTGTCCTCACGTGGTCATTCCTCTGTGTGCATATCCATGGCGGATCCACATGTGTCCAGATTTCCTCTCCTTCTTTTGAAACTATTTATTTGCTTATTTGGCTGCACCAGGTGTTAGCTGCAGCATATATGATCTTTGACCTTCATTATTGCACGTGGGGCCTTTTAGTTGAAGCATACAAACTCTTAGCTGAGGCATGCGGGATCTAGTTTCCTGACCACAGATTGAACCTGAACCCCCTGCATTGGGATTGCAGAGCCTGAGCCAAAGGATGACTAGGGAAGTCCCCAGATTTCCTCTTCTTATAAGGACACCCGGAGAAGGCAATGGCAAGCCACTCCAGTACTCTTGCCTAGAAAATCCCACGGATGGAGGAGCCTGGTAGGCTGCAGTCCATGGGGTTGCTACGAGTTGGACTGAGCGACTATGAGTGACTTCACTTTCACTTTTCACCTTCACACAGTGGAGAAGGCAATGGCAACCCACTCCAGTGTTCTTGCCTGGAGAATCCCAGGGACGGCAGAGCCTGGTGGGTTGCCGTCTATGGGGTCGCACAGAGTTGGACACGACTGAAGCGACTTAGCAGCGTAAGGACACCTGGCAGGTCAGTGAGGGCCTTCCCCAACGACGTCATTTAAGTTTATCACCTTTTTAAAGGCCCTGTCTCCAAATATGGCTTCTCTTGCGGCTCAGCTGGTAAAGAATCTGCCTGCAATGCAGGGGACCTGGGTTCAATCCCTGGGTTGGGAAGATCCCCTAGAGAAGGGAAAGGCTACCCACTCCAGTATTCTGGCTTGGAGAATTCCATGGACTGTACAGTTTGTGGGATTGCAAAGAGTCGGACATGACTGAGCAACTTTCACTTTCACTTTCATCTCCAAATACTGCTACACTGGACGTATTGGGAGTGAGAGCTTTGACATATGAATTTGCAGGAAACACAAGCCAGCCCATAACACCTGGGGTTAGGGTTTTTCATGTGTCTTATTGTTCTGACACCACCAGGCACCCAGCATGTGTTCTTCTCATGACAGAACTCAGAGACTCCTGAGGGGGCAGAGAGACAGTGGGGACCCACGGTACTCTGAAAGCCCAGGCTCAGAACCATACACAAAGAGCTAGCACCACATTCCAGTGGCTAAAGCAAGTCCTGTGTGTCTGTTACAGCTGCTACATTCCAACCCCCTTAAAACTTAAAAGCATGAAACAACCATTTGCTTAGGCTCACCAATTCTGTAGGTCAGGAGTTTAGGCAGGGCACCCTGGGAACTGGGCTCAGTGGGTAAAAATCCTCTTGTAATACCGGAGACACAGGTTCAATCCCTGGGTTGGGAAGATCCCTTGGAGGAGGGCATGACAACCCACTCCAGTATACTTGCTTGGAGAATCCCATGAGAATCCCATGAACAGAGGAGATGGGCAGGCTACAGTCCATGGGGTTGCAAAACTTTCATTATTGCCAGGTAGGTGTGGAATTCCAGGCTCCCAATGTGGTCTCCACTGACACCGCGGGGAGAAGGGGTGGTAGGAGAGGGCTCAGTAACTGGCCAGCAGAGATGAAAAGTCCTGCTCCCTTGGCCTTATCTCATAACACCCCACATTGATAGTGGGTAGTCGGGGCACCTTGAATCAGGGAGGAAGCCTAGGGTCCCCACTCACCCTTTGTTGATCTAGTTGGCCATAATTTTCATAGTTTTTTTCTTTTCCCAGTGGTATTTGGCTGGAGTAGAGCTCCAATCGTCCAAAACGTCTATCTTGCTAGGATGTTTCTCTCCTAATCCTTTGAATAGACAGAGCTGGCTTCAGTTGGGGCTGTTTTTTCTTTTCTGTGCCCACTGGCTTTGTTGAGTAGCCTGCTACAACTTCTTCAACCCCAAGTCTGGGATCTCTGAGACAGAAAACCCAAAGAACTCACCACTGTGTTGTTCCTCAGGGTCTCAGGTCCCCATCCAGCCTGCCTTCTTTTTACCTTTCAGGGTTTTCTTATGCTTGTTGCATATACAACTTCCAGGGATGTTAGTTTTACTTAGCAGGAGAAATAGAGGGAAGCGCACCCTCTCCATCTTCCCGGAAGTGGAAGTACAGAAGAGGTGTCTTCTGTCCTGAGGAGTGTCCTCCAGCTTGCATTGTACTGATTGCCCGCCCATGTATCACTCACTGTGCTCCTCTGTCCCCTGTATCTTCCATTCAGGGGTGGTCACATTTAGAGGCTTTGGCCAGATTCAGATTTAACTTTTTGGCAAGAGTATTCCATGAATGTTCTTCTGCCAGGAGGCACACGTGATGCCTCGCCATCTTTGTGTGCCATTTGCAGCCTCCATTGGTCATTGTGTAGATTCATTAACTCATTAGGGGTACAGATGGCTTCCACATGATTAAAAGATGTCAACCTCAATTAGAGGCTTGAAAATGAAATTTTAAAGTATGGGATACTATTTTTCCATCGGCCCAGATTGACAAAGATCAAGGAGTGTTAACAAGGATATTGGCAAGGGTTCAGAAGACAGGCAGTTTCACAGGATGCCAGTTTTGGGTGTCTCCATCAAAGTGACAAAAGGCCTGGTGATACTACTTCTATAAATAGCCTGTGGATACACATGCATGTGTGCAGAACGATGGATCCGTGAGGTAGCTCAGATGGTAAAGAATCTACCTGCAATGCAGGAGACCTGAATTCGATCGCTGGGTCAGGAAGATCCCCTGGAGGAGTGCATGGCAACCCAACTCCAGTATTCTTGCCTGGAGAATCCCATGGACAGAGGAGCCTGGGGGGCTACAATCCATGGGGTCGCAAAGAGTCGGACACAACTGAGCAACTAACACTACCACTACTACGCATGTACATGTACAAAACGATGGCTCTGTGAGGTTGTTCACTGCAGCGTGGTTTGGATTAGCATAAGTGGAGAACCACCAGTGGTGCCTCCTTCAAGCTGAATTTTCCAACTGACGTGCCACCAAGTTTTCCATAAGTTGTGGCAGATGTGATGGTGTCCCACCATGTGTCTTCAGACCACCCTGAAAGGTCATGTGCAGCTTTGGTGGACAGTTTTCATTCAAGAAACAGGTTCCTGGGTCTTCTTGATCATAGGTATATGCTTGGCAGGTAGGAAGTGCCAAGTACCTAGGAGAAATGACCTAGGAGCTGCCCTAGGCAGATGAGGGATGGGAGTTAGTGTATAAATACCTTGTGTTCTTGCCTCTAGAATGCTCCACGGGTCTATCAGTGGATCCTCTGAGAAGAAGCCCCATTGCCTGAAGTGACAGGTTACTCATCATTGCATCTTCTGTTGATTTCCCAAGTCCCTCCCTGATCACCCCTTGATTCACTGTCCCTATTGCCCTGGGATCACCATTTAAACTACTTAGACTTAACTTAGTCTGCATGCTCAGTCAAGTCTGACTTTTTGCGACCCCATGGACTATAAGTCCATGAGATTATCTCGGCAAGAATTTTGGAATGGGTTGCCATTTCCTACTTCAGGGGATCTTTCTGACCCAGGGATTGAACCCATGCCTCTTTTGCCTCCTGTACTGGCAGGCAGAGCCTTTACCACCAAGCCTATCTGAATCCTTATTTTAGGCCTTGCCTTTGGGAGGTATCCATGATAAGGTTAGAGCTTAGCCCCAAGACTAGTCCTCTCACTAGTCCCTAGAGCACTGGTGGTAAGGGGTGGGAGGTCTGACAACATAGCCTGATAAAGTTTATATAATATTTATGGTGCCAGAAACCCTTCTTAAGCACTTTACAAGCATAAAAATGTGCATGAAATCTGAATAACTACCCATCAGATAGGTATAATTATAATTTTACAGATGAGGAAATTCAGGCACAGAGAGGTTAAGTCACTTGTCCCAGGGCTCCCAGCTAGCCCTGGCAGTCTGGTTTTATAGTCTTGCTGCTGCTGCTGCTGCGTTGCTTTGGTCATGTCTGACTCTGTGCGATTCCAGAGACAGCAGCCCACCAGGCTCCCCCGTCCCTGGGATTCTCCAGGCAAGAACACTGGAGTGGGTTGCCATTTCCTTCTCCAATGCATGAAAGTGAAAAGTGAAAGTGCAGTTGCTCAGTCGTGTCCGACCCTCAGCAACCCCATGGACTGCAGCCTACCAGGCTCCTCCGTCCATGGGATTTTCCAGGCAAGAGTACTGGAGTAGGGTGCCACTGCCTTCTCCTATAGTCTTGCTGCTAAATGCTATACAGCCCGTCTCTCCTCCGGCCCCTGCTGCTCCACCAGAATGAGATGAGCCTGGCCAAGGTTGGGCTCTTCTTTCTTGGACATCTAACTGCAGTGGTCGCCTGCACAGCACACAACCACCCATCTGGGAGGACCGCCTAACCTCCACAAGGACCCTTCACAAAGGTCATGGAGCCACTGGAGGAGTTTGCTTTCCAGGTGCGCAGGGAGCTTGGCATGAAGCCTGGGGGAGATTGTTGTTCATAAAAGTGATGGCCAGCTAGCTGTTGGGGAATGTTCCACCGTATCAATGGTTTGCAGATAAGGGCCTTATTACTGTTGTTGTTTATTGTTATTTTTACAATGCAAGTGGGTGGGGGCACAGCTGTTTTCTTTTCCTTGGGTGAGTGCAGGGGGTTGAGGTTTGAGGGCAGCATTTTTACACCAGCACAATTTAAGCCAAGCTGATACGGGGACTGGTCATTTCCCACTCGGCAGCAAATTTACAAACCATGAAAAACATGTAAGACAAATGTAGTGGACAAGGCCACTACATTGTTATACTTTAAAATTTTACTCTTAGAAGACTGTTTTCTTAACTTTATGTCCGTATTCTTGGTACCTTAGTGTTTCAAGATTGACTCTCTCCAACTTCAAGACGGAGTTGTTAAAACTCTGTGATGAGACCATTTAAACTGATAAGAATTCACAAGACTCTTTATCATGAAATTATTCAAGTTAATTATTCATGTGTGAACCTATTGAAATGGGATGATTTAAATAATTTAGGAGGAAATTAATACTCCATATGCCCTGAATTCTAACATTAGTACATGGATATCTATTAAAAATCAAAGAAGACAAATTAGTAGGGATCATATATGTTCATTTCTATTATTTATTATAGATTAAGAAAAAATTCTTGTTTTTTTTTTTTTCCCCTGATTCATGACAAAGGCTGTGATGGTGGAGACAGAAAAATGGAGAACTGGATTTGATCATAAGTTGATGATTTTTCTAAGATTTCTTAACTTTAAAAAATTACACAAGCAAAGCAAACAATCATTATCTTAAACTTTAAGAAATTCAGAAGGGTGTAAAAAAGTGAAAGCTAACTTTCAATTCTTAGCTTGATAAAAGATTTTTTAAAGCAATAAATAGGTGTTGAATTTTACAAAATACTATTTTGATATCTTCTGAAATACCGTAATGATTTTCTTTATTAATGCTTCAGTACAATTACACTGAAAGATTTCTTATACTGAGGCAATCTTATTTACCTGGAATAAGCCCTACTAGGTCATGAGGTATTCTTTTTATATTTTGTTGGATTCCATTTGTTAATATTAGACCTTTGGCTTGCATGTTCATAAGCGAATTGGTTTAGAATTTGCTTTCCTTTCCTTCTTTCCCTTTCTTCCTTCTCTTCCTTTGTGCTGTACAGCCTTGCTCAGTTTTAATAAGTTATATAGTTAAAAATATAAGTTAAATAAACAGGGCGACAATATACAGCCTTGACGTACTTCTTTTCCTATTTGGAACCAGTCTGTTGTTCCATGTCCAGTTCTAACTGTTGCTTCCTGACCTGCATACAGATTTCTCAAGAGGCAGATCAGGTGGTCTGGCATTCCCATCTCTTTCAGAATTTTCCACAGTTTATTGTGATCCACACAGTCAAAGGCTTTGGCATAGTCAATAAAGCAGAAATAGATGTTTTTCTGGAACTCTCTTGCTTTTTCCATGATCCAGTGGATGTTGGCAATTTGATCTCTGGTTCCTCTGCCTTTTCTGAAACCAGCTTAAACCATCAGGAAGTTCATGGTTCACATATTGCTGAAGCCTGGCTTGGAGAATTTCAAGCATTACTTTACTAGTGTGTGAGATGAGTACAATTGTGCGGTAGTTTGAGCATTCTTTGGCATTGCCTTTCTTTGGGATTGGAATGAAAACTGACCTTTTCCAGTCCTGTGGCCACTGCTGAGTTTTCCAAATTTGCTGTCATATTGAGTGCACCACTTTCACAGCATCATCTTTCAGGATTTGGAATAGCTCAACTGGAATACCATCACCTCCACTAGCCTTGTTTATAGTGATGCTTTCTAAGGCCCACTTGACTTCACATTCCAGGATGTCTGGCTCTAGGTCAGTGATCACACCATCGTGATTATCTGGGTCGTGAAGATCGTGTATATTGTCACCCTGTTTATTTAACTTATATGCAGAGTACATCATGAGAAACGCTGGACTGGAAGAAACACAAGCTGGAATCAAGATTGCCGGGAGAAATATCAATCACCTCAGATATGCAGATGACACCACCCTTATGGCAGAAAGTGAAGAGGAACTAAAAAGCCTCTTGATGAAGGTGAAAGTGGAGAGTGAAAAAGTTGGCTTAAAGCTCAACATTCAGAAAACGAAGATCATGGCATCTGGTCCCATCACTACATGGGAAATAGATGGAGAAACAGTGGAAACAGTGTCAGACTTTATTTTTCTGGGCTCCAAAATCACTGCAGATGGTGACTGCAGCCATGAAATTAAAAGACGCTTACTCCTTGGAAGGAAAGTTATGACCAACCTAGATAGCATATTCAAAAGCAGAGACATTACTTTGCCAACAAAGGTTCGTCTAGTCAAGGCTATGGTCTTTCCTGTGGTCATGTATGGATGTGAGAGCTGGACTGTGAAGAAGGCTGAGCACCGAAGAATCGATGCTTTTGAACTGTGGTATTGGAGAAGACTCTTGAGAGTCCCTTGGACTGCAAGGAGATCCAACCAGTCCATTCTAAAGGAGATCAGCCCTGGGATTTCTTTGGAAGGAATGATGCTAAAGCTGAAACTCCAGTACTTTTGGCCACCTCATGCGAAGAGTTGACTCATTGGAAAAGACTCTGATGCTGGGAGGGATTGGGGGCAGGAGGAGAAGGGGACGACAGAGGATGAGATGGCTGGCTGGCATCACTGACTCGATGGATGTGAGTCTCAGTGACCTCCAGGAGTTGGTGATAGACAGGGAGGCCTGGCGTGCTGTGATTCATGGGGTCGCAAAGAGTCGGACACGACTGAGCAACTAATCTGATCTGATAATTAAAAAAAAAAAAAGACTTTGAAAGCTTTAGGTCATTTCCTGTGTTCTAGAACTCACAGTTATTTTCTTAAATACCCAGAATGAAAAAGTTCATTTGGATTTGAAATTCACTTGATTACAGCATTGTATTTGTCAATTTTAAAAAGGGAAGAACAATTGGAACATTAAAAATATAATTTCAATTGTTCTGGAATAGTTTAACCTTTTCTTTTATCACTTACCTGAGGTGACAAAGTCTTGTAGTGCTGACTACCAAGAATTTGAAGAGATTATCATTAATCTTGATCAGGAATTGTGTAAACCATTTTGATCATAAACCCTCTTATATATAAAAGTTGCAAAACATTTTAAAAAATGAATTAGACCAAAAAAAGTTGCATTTACAGGAATAAGATCAAGGTTTTTAAGGAATATATTTTAAATAATATATTTAGATTAGTAGTCAAAATTAATTCTTCATATCCTAGGACATGTTATATTGCTATATTTTTTCATCATAAAAATATATGGAAATGAATTTTTCCCCAGGAACCACATAGACATCCAAAATCCCTTCCAGCTTTTCCTCAGTGTGCAATTCCAATATTTTATGTGTGTGCCATGCCATGTTTGGGATTCCCTGGTGGCTCAGAGGGTTAAGAGTCTGCCTGAAATACAGGAGACCTGAGTTCGATCCCTGGGTCAGGAAGACCCCCTGGAGAAGAAAATGGCAACCCACTCCAGTATTCTTGCCTGGAAAATTCCATGGACCAAGGAGCCTTGCGGGCTACAGTCCATAGGGTCGCAAAGAGTCAGATCAGATCAGATCAGATCAGTCCCTCAGTCGTGTCCGACTCTTTGCGACCCCATGAATCACAGCACGCCAGGCCTCCCTGTCCATCACCAGCTCCCAGAGGTCACTCAGACTCGCATCCATTGAGTCAGTGATGCCATCCAGCCATCTCATCCTCTGTCGTCCCCTTCTCCTCCTGCCCTCAATCCCTCCCAGCATCAGAGTCTTCTCCAATGAGTCAACTCTTCGCATGAGGTGGCCAAAATACTGGAGTTTCAGCTTTAGCATCATTCCTTCCAAAGAAATTCCAGGATTGATCTCCTTCAGAATGGACTGGTTGGATCTTCTTGCAGTCCAAGGGACTCTCAAGAGTCTTCTCCAACACCACACTTCAAAAGCATCAATTCTTCGGCGCTCAGCCTTCCTCACAGTCCAGCTCTCACATCCATACATGACCACAGGAAAGACCATAGCCTTGACTAGGCGAACCTTTGTTGGTAAAGTAATGTCTCTGCTTTTGCATATGCTATCTAGGTTGGTCATAACTTTCCTTCCAAGGAGCAAGCGTCTTTTAATTTCATGGCTGCAGTCACCATCTGCAGTGATTTTGGAGCCCAGAAAAACAAAGTCTGACACTGTTTCCACTGTTTCCCCATCTATTTCCCATGCAGTGATGGGACCAGATGCCATGATCTTCGTTTTCTGAATGTTGAGCTTTAAGCCAACCTTTTCACTCTCCACTTTCACTTTCATCAAGAGGCTTTTTATCCCCTCTTCACTTTCTGCCATAAGAGTGGTGTCATCTGCATATCTGAGGTTATTGATATTTCTCCCAGCAATCTTGATTCCAACTTCTGTTTCTTCCAGTCCAGCATTTCTCATGATGTACTCTGCATATAAGTTAAATAAACATGGTGACAATATGCAGCCTTGACGTACTCCTTTTCCTATTTGGAACCAGTCTGTTGTTCCATGACCAGTTCTAACTGTTGCTTCCTGACCTGCATACAGATTTCTTAAGAGGCAGATCAGGTGGTCTGGTATTCCCATCTCTCTGAGAATTTTCCATAGTTTATTGTGATCCACACAGTCAAAGGCTTTGGCATAGTCAATAAAGCAGAAATAGATGTTTTTCTGGAACTCTCTTGCTTTTTCCATGATTCAGCGGATGTTGGCAATTTGATCTCTGGTTCCTCTGCCTTTTCTAAAACCAGCTTGAACATCAGGAAGTTCACGGTTCACATATTGCTGAAGCCTGGCTTGGAGAATTTTGAGCATTACTTTACTAGCGTGTGAGATGAAAAGAGTCAGATAGGACTGAGCAACTTTACTTTCACTTTTCACGCCATGTTTTAGGTTGGAATCACTGAGTTCAGAGTCTGGTTAAAACATTTGTGGAATACAGCTAGAAAAAAGAATTAATCTGCCATGAGTTAACTGATGAAGCTGTATAACAATCAGGGATTCATGTATGAACATGGAAACTTCTATAAGATAAACTATGTAGGCAGGGAAAAAACAACAGGCACAGCGTGTCTGTTACTCTTTGTGTAAAAAAAATCACAATATAGTTAGATATTATGTGAAAGAAGTGATGCTTTCAAATTGTGCTGCTGGAGAAGGCTCTTTTGAGAGTCCCTAGGACTGCAAGGAGATCAGTCAATTCTAAAGGAAATCAACCCTGAATGTTCATTGGAAGGACTGTTGCTGAAGCTGAAGCTCCAATATTTTGGCCACCTGATGTGAAGAGGTGACTCACTGGAAAAGACTTGATGATGCTGGGAAAGATTGAAGGCAAAACGAGAAGAGGGTGGCAGAGGATGAGATGGTTAGATACCATCACTGATTCAAGGGACATGAATTTGAGCAAACTCTGGGAGATAGTGGAGGACAGAGGACCCTGGCATGCTACAGTTAGTTCATGGAGTTGCAAAGAGTTAAATACGACTTAGCAGCTTTACAACAAAATTATGTAAAAAGACGTTTCTGGAAGAATCTCAAGAATTTGGAGAGGGGACTTGAGTGGTTAGGTTACCAGCCACGGGCATATCCTGGGGCTAAAGATATAGAAGCCTGGAGGCTTTGGAGAATGGTAACACTGAGCCAGGAGCTGCCAAAAGCTATGAATTCGGTACCTAAAGGTTGGAAGTGTAGACGTCCTTCCGGTGAACAGGGCAGAAGATGGGGACACAGCGGAAAGCTGGCCAGTCGGGAGATGACAGGTCCTCTGAAGCACTGGGAGGCATCTGGGGTGGGAGTGGCTTTCAGGTGGAAAGCCCTGGCCACCAGGGGGCAGTCAAGCTCACTCCTGAAAGCAGATGCGGAGGAGAGCCTCCCCACCCGCCCCCCCCCCCCAACCCCCCCAGCAGGAAAGCCCGCCTCCCTAGCTGGAGGGCCTGCCTCTGGAGTCCTGCTCCTTTTCCCAGACCCTTCCCGGATCTCTGGCCACAGCCAGTTGAACACCCTGAGGAGCACCTCCTTCTTCCTTTTGAAGGTCTTCTTGATGGCAGGGTCATCGCTGCCTACCCCATCAACTTCCAGTTCACCCCAGCTTTGTGGGGTTATCTCTCATTCACTTTTGACCACTATCGCTTGAGATGGGTACTGCAATCCTAACCACTTCACAGATGGCAAAGCTAGGACTTAAGCTAGGTTACTTGACCAAAGACCAGTAATGGCGACCCAGGATACACACCTGGCTGACCACCCTCAGAACCGGAGCGTTAACCGAGCCATGGCTTCTCCACTCTGCTCTCCCTCCAGAGCCTTCACATAGCAGCCAGAGGGCGCTTTGGGGTCTAAGTGGTATATCACTCCCTAACCTTCCTCTGGCTCTCACTGCCCTCAGGATCAAATCCAGTACCCCCATCCCACCTTTCTAGTGTCATATTGACCCAGGAGCCCCCAGACACACCAACTTTCCTTCAGCCTGAAGAAAATTCTTGCTCGTCCTTCCTTGCATTTCCTTCTTCAGCAGGACCACTCTTCCTGCCTCCCCGCTTCTTTTGGAGAACTCTTACAGACTCTTCAGGCTCTGGTTCTGATAGCATTTCCTCCAGGGAGCCCTCCCTGACTCCCAGACAAGCTCAGGCTCCATATTAAATGCTGTTAGAGCATTCACTGTGAACTTCTTGGCCTCAGATGGGTGCTTCACTTTGGGATTATAATGGTGTCACTATTTCAAAACCTTGAATCACCCATGGTTCCTCTTTCTCTCTAGAGCTCTCTCCAATCCATCAGCTGATCTTCTGGGATTATCTTTAAAATGTTATCTGACCCCTTCTTATCTCCTTCCCCACTAGGTCTTTCATGTCTTGCCATGCTTCCTCAGAGTCATTCTGTTTCCACCTTTGCCCTGCAACAGTCAGAGCCATCCGTATATTCATCTCCCTGTCTCCCCAACCAGAATGGAAGGTCCGTAAAGGAAAGGGCTTCTCAGCAGAATTCCCGGTGCCTAGGGCTGGGATTGGAGAAGGCAATGGCACCCCACCCCAGTACTCTCGCCTGGAGAATCCCATGGACGGACGAACCTGGTAGGCTGCAGCCATGGGGTCGCTAAGAGTCGGACAGGACTGAGCAACTTCACCTTCACTTTTCGCTTTCATGCAATGGAGAAGGAAATGGCAACCCATTCCAATATTCTTGCCTGGAGAATCCCAGGGACAGAGGAGCCTGGTGGGCTGCCGTCTATGGGGTCGCACAGAGTCGGACACGACTGACGTGACTTAGCAGCAGCAGCAGGGCTGGGACTGCCTGGTGCCCGAGACAGCAGAGAATCTGCCTACAATGCAGGAGACCTGAGTTCAACCCCTGGGTCAGGAAGATCCCCTGGAAAAGAGAATGGCAACCCACTCCAGTATTCTTGCCTGGAGAATTCCATGGATGAGAAGCCTGGCGGGCTACAGTCCATGAAGTTGTAAAGAGTTGGACGCAACTGAGCGAGACTAACACTTTCACTTTCGTTCAGGACTGTGCCTACACAGAGCAGGGCTCAGTAAACACTTGCCAGGTGGCCACTTGACTGTTCCTCCCACTAGAATATCAACTCCTGAGGGTAAGAACTGTGTCTGTCATTTTCACACATAGTCAGTGCCCAGCACATAGCAGGTGCTCAAAAAAACCCAGCGCACAGGTGGAGAAATTCAGGACCAGAGAGAGGAAGAAGGGACTTGTCCAAGGTTAGGGCAGCAGAATCAGCACAGGGACCCAGCTCCCCTGCACCTCTTCTGCTAGCCAAGTGTCCCCTCCCAGAGCACACAAGAGCCCAGGCCCTTTGCTCACGAAGAACACATTTTATTACTGAACTGCACCTTCACTTTCACACTGACTATTTCAAAGAGCTGGAAAAAGTGTGGGGTGGGGGTTGGGGGAGGGACAGGTGCCTCTCAGGAGCCAGGAGCACCGACTGGCTTCCCCAGACCAGCGCGGGGGGTAGGGTGGGGTAAGGGTGCAGGGAGCATCAGGCTGTTCGATCTCTGGGCACCAGCTCTCCACGTGCACACGCACTGCAAGCCAGCAGCTCCTCACACATAAATACAGACACGCTTAACAAAAATAGTATATCATCTTCACAAGGAATAAAAACTAGTTTCAAATATGTACAGCAGAGAGCCCGGGGTGGCCGGGGCTAGGCCTGGACCCCCAGGGATGAGACAGGCCGTGGGTGGAGCAGAGGAGAGAGAGGGAGGTCAGAAGAGCTCCCGGCCAGGCCATCCTGACCTTGGCAGCCCGGCTGCTCAGGCTGAATGGGGGTGGGGTACCAATTGTTCAGGCCAGGCAGGGCTGGCCCCTCCGGCCAGTCCCAGCTCCACCCCATGCACAAGGCTCTCCTTCCTGCCTTTCCTGCCTGAGGTAGGAAGACCCTAGGGCTCCCACAGCTGCTCCCTGTAGTTCCCCCTCACCCCTGGACCATGGCCCCTGAACCCCATGGGCAGCAGCCCAAGGCAAAGACACCACAGGCTTATCTTCTTACAGGAAGTGAAGCAGCTGAGGCCATAAACAGCTCTGCGGCACCTATCTCAGGCCCAGTTGGTCCCTCAGTCATGGTCATGAAGCCAGGGAAGGGGAAGAACTGGGGTGGTGCTAAACTGCAAGGCCACCCCAGCTTTGGCATGGGGTGCTTTCTACAGCTACAGTCCCTCTATCTCGGGTGAGGCCGGCCTCTAGCCAGAGACCTCCAGAGGACACTGGGATTGGGGGGAGGGACTTTGGCCAGGTCAGAGATGGGGAGGGGGTCCTGGTCCTTATTTCTTTATCCCAAGCATCCTGAATCCCTATTTAGTCAGAAGTAGGCCCTAAGTGGCTCTTGGGAGGGTGGGGATGAATGGACAGGGGACCCAGGGCCGGGAGGAGGGGGAGACAGGAAATGATCAATTCTGAGGCCACAGACATCAAAATGAAGGCAATCTATTGTCTCTCTTTCTGGGGAAAGGGTCAGAAAACTTTCCAGCTCCCTGGCAAGAAAGCATGTTCAGGGACCCTAAATGCGGAAGGGGACCCACCAATCAAGTGGGGCACTCTGGCCCCCAGTCACAACCCCCCACATCTGTTAGCTTCCACCGGGGCAGGTTCTAGGGAATTTTGTGGGTTTTGATGCCACGACAACTGAGGAAGGTGGCTCTCACAGAAGCATGTAAATTCTAGAAAACTAATTGCGGGGGACCAGGTCTAGGCCCAACCCTGTGATGTGTGGGTGGCTGTGGGCTCCATGGAGTGGTTCTCCTGGTGGCAATGGTGGCTGGATGGAGAGATGTGGTGGGGGCAGGACGGGGGTGTGCAGGTGAGTTGGTGGTCAGTGTCTGGTCATTTCCGACTGAAGAGCGAGCCCAGCAGGACCACACCAGCCACAGTCATGCCGGTCAGGAACCAGCGGTTGAAGCGCTCCTGGCCCTTCCGGCTCTCCGCTGCTGCGTTGTTCCCGTAGAGTTCCACAAAAGTGTCCTGCCGGGAGACAGAAAAGAAGGGAACTGTGTGAGTTCTCAAACAGGAATGTGGCTGGGACAAAGGAGGTGGTTGGCGTGTGATGACCTTGCTGAGCTGAAAAACTGCAGCTGTCCATGCCCTCTTTGGGCCAGATAAAGGGTTAAGGGTGGCTCTTCCTCCTGACTCTCAGCTGGGGATAACCAACCCATTTTACTGCTGAGAAAACAGGTGCAAAGTGGGGGTAGAGTTCTGTCCAAGGTCAGCCAGCTTGGAAGTGGTCCTTGAGAACCTGAGATGGGAAAGAGATGGGCAGGGAACTGAGGGAGGCCAAGGGGCTGGAGCAGGAGAGGAGGAGAGGGGAGGAGGTGAGCCTGAAGGGGTGAGTAAGAGCTGGACCACCTGTGGTCTGGAAGCTTGGAGGAAGCGGGAGTTGAGCCTGAGTTCTGCAGTGCAGAACTACCAGGCCTCAGCCTTTCCACTGTTGCAAAGGAGGGAGAGAGGGAGGAAGGGAGAGAAAAGAGACAAGGGAAACTCTCAGAGTGATTCCGGGGGCAGGGCAGGTCTGGAGGAAGCCTCTGACCAGGGCAGGCTGATGGGTGGGCAGAGCAGGGCAACAGAGTGCAGGACTGGGATGGGGTCCATGAGGCCCTGTCACCTACCCCAGGGGGCATGACCCGGGGTCCAGGAGGAGGTGAGCAACAGTCCTCTGCCCCGAAGCTAGTCAGGAGGGAAGCACATGATGCCACAAAGGAGGGGCTGCGGGCTGAATGACCCAGCCTAGGGTGGAACCAATCTGTGGGGCAGGCGGAGGGGAGCTTGGAGCACCCTTGAAGGAGGGCGCCTTGCACCCCATTTGTCCTTTAATCCTCTCAACAATGCTGCAGTGCGGGCTGTCTCTCCCCACTGGCAGACCAGGAAGCCCGGCCTCTGAGTGCAGAGGAACATCGTCAGGTCACCCAGCTTTGTGGAGGAGCCGGAATCTAAAGCTGGTGTCTGGCATCTAGGATCAGTGTGCTTCGACTGCCCTGGGAGGGAACAGACCACTGGCTGGTTCCAGAGACTGTGTTCTTGCTTCTCGACCATGAACTCACACTGTGGGCCCACACTCTACCTGGGCCAGAGTGGCTGAGCCATGGGGTGGCCCCCTCAGACCATGCCTGCCATTTCTGGTTGGCTCCACGTCCCACCCAGATAGTTTGCTCACTATGTTGTGTGCCGGGCCCTACTTCTAGTCTTGACGACACCCCCTCACTCCATGCCAAGATTTTTTAAAACACAGGTCAGAGTGTGGCACACCCACAGCTTTTCCTCGGACTTAGAATGCCAGTGTCATGTCCGTTCATGTCCCTGGTACCCAGCAGAGGGTCATACACGCTGAACTGACAACCTGACTCAAAGAATCCTCTATATTTATTAAGCCATTAGGGAGGCAGCAGTGATGTGTGAGCCAGAGCAGAGTCCTTCTAGAAAGGGGAAAAGGCATTGGGAAGGGAAGGCGGGCAGGTGGGGAAAACCCAACCACTGAGCCTGTCACTTCACGCTCTCAAGCTCTCCAAGGCTCCCCATCACACACGGAATCGAGTCTTCACCAAGGCCAGTGAGGCCCCGTAGGCCCCAGCCCCTGCACACTGCACACTCTACTCTGACTGGGCTGTTGTTACAACATCTGCTGAGCGCAGGACCTACTGCCCTTGTGACCTGGAGCACTCGCCCCAGGCTCCCTAATTTCACTCCTAACTGTTCAAATGCCATCTCCTCAGGGACGCTTTCCCTGGCCACCTTGTCTAATATGGTACCCTCTACCCTGATCTCTCGCTACCTATCCCCTCACCTTGCTCTATTTTTCTTCTTGGCACTTTCTGGAAGCAGAGCCTGCCCTTTTAGGTCTTTGTTTTGACTGATCTCCTGCAGTAGTCATGGCTTGATGAGGCACAGGGGCTGTCCTGTTTCTATATGCCCAGAACCCAAAACAGTGTCTGGCACAGAGTCAGTGATCAATAAATACATGAGGAGAACAAAGGTTTTACATGCCTCCTAAGTTTCAGACACTGTCATCCCCTTCACCTTCATCAGAATCCTCAGATGTAGCAATCTGAGTCCCATGTCACAGATGAAACAACTGAGGTAGAGAGTTGCAAAGACCTTGCCTGGGGTCACTCATTTAACAGGGGGCAGAGCCAGGATCAAAGCCCAGGACTGCCTGGTCCCAACCTGGGTGCTGCTGTGAAAGTGAAAGTCGCTCTGTGACCCCATGGACTATGCACAGTCCATGGAATTCTCTAGGCCAGAATACTGGAGTGGGGAGCCTTTCCCTTCTCCAGGGGATCTGCCCAACCCAGGTCTCCCGCATTGCAGGGGAATTCTTTACCAGCTGAGCCACAGGGGGTGCTGCTACAGCAGGACTATTCCCTATGTAGGGGCTGGGGTAGAGGGGGCCTTGGGCCTGGGAAGAGAAGGGCAGTGGCAGCAGCCAGAGTCCTTACTCTTTGGCCTTCTCCTGCTTAACCTCCATGCGTTTCTTGTTGGACCAGAAAATTCTTACAGGAACTGAAATTTTTCTGGTCCTAAGTGAAGGAAGCCCCAGTTGAAGTCACAAAAAAGACTGATTTGTGATGAGGGAGTCCTGGGTTGTGAGAAGCATGGGAGAGGGAGCCATGGCCAGAAATTATCCCAAGGGGCCAAATGTCCCACAAGAAACCAGGGACTCTGAGCTGCAGCCAAAGTGGGAGAGGCCTCCCTCGATGGGAACTTTCCTGAAGTAGAGGGCTGGCAGCCACAGGAAATTTTCGGCTCTGGGCTGAGCTGGAATAAACAGGCCCCGTCCCTGCAAGGGCACAAAGCACTCACTGTCCAGGAACAGTCATTCCAGGGTGGAGGGAACATTCTCCTGTCGGTGCCACGGAGACAAGTCTCTGATCGGCCCAGCCCCCACCCGTGCATTAGCGCGCTTGGACAATCTTCATCTCCATTTCAGAAGCTCCTCCTAGGGAAGGGGAGAGGATCCTGGGGATTGCTTTCACAGAGAGAGCAGGAGCAAAACGGGGCGTGCTGTTCTAGGGCGGGTGCTGGGGAGGCAGTGGTGTGGGTATATTTAGCCCACGGTTCACACGACACACTTGGAAACAAACACAGCCATTTTCTCCGCAGGCGGCTGCTCTGGGTAAACAAACAGGATTGCGGAGCTGCCCTGGTCTGGAAAAGCAGAGATAAGCCCCCACTGCTGCTCAGGGGCTCCCATTGGTTTGAGCCAGAGCTGCCGTGGTAGACAGGGGGTCAGATGTAAGGTGGGCGGCAGGGAGGTCAGCCTCTGATGTCCCAGAGGCCTTCAGGAGACCCAGCCTAAGGGACTGTGTGCATTCTCAGTGTGGGGCAGGGCAAAATGGGGTGAGCTTCTCTTTGCAGCTGTGATCGCTACCATGGGATCCACGTAGGGCTTTTCAGGACCACTGGGGACAGGGGTGGCTAATGACCTCCATGGGGGAGAACCATGGATTCCTAGGCTAGAGACTTGCAAGTCAACAAGGCCCACCTACTCACCCACTCTACAGTTTCAAAGAGCCAGTCTGTGGGAGAGCTTGGGCTCTACCATCTAGCACTGGGGGCCTTCAGAGTGATTAGACAAGGACCAGGGTCCCCAGGACAAGAAAGGCTGGGACCACTTTCAAGGTCCTGCCTCCAGCAGTCCCGGCCACCTGCGTGGGATGGCCACAGTCCCACAGCCCAGAGCGCTTCAGGCCCCTGAGCCCTGGCCAGCTCGGAGCCCTCTAACCGGTAACCCTCCCCACCTCCGCCTTAGTCAGCCAACCCTACCCAGCTTGTGACCACTTCGGAGTCCTGTCTTCCAAGACTTTCCTACTCATCCTTCCTTCAACTCCAGCAGGAACATCTCCTTTGTACTCCCAGAGATTCTGGACCTTTGTTCATACTGTAACTACTCGGTATCTACCGTGCCTTGGGCCCAGTACTGAACAGGACAAATAAGGTCCCTGCTCTCACAGAGCTTATGTTCTAATCCATGCATTCTCCATGGGGGTGGGGTGAGGACATAGCATAGAAAGAGATCCACAGCACAGCTGCGGTATTCAAACTTATGCCAGGGCAATTAAGATAAACATGTCTAAAAACTAAAGACTCCTTAGTAGCGAGTGGTGAGGAGAAAGTAAGGTTGAGAAACACAGTCCTAGAGAGAAGCAAAGAGAAGAAGAAGCAAGACAATTTCAGATATGATGGGGTTTTGAAGAGAGTAAGTACTGCTGCTGCTGCTGCTAAGTCGCTTCAGTCGTGTCCGACTCTGTGCGACCCCATAGACGGAAGCTCACCAGGCTCCCCTGTCCCTGGGATTCTCCAGGCAAGAACACTGGAGTGGGTTGCCATTTCCTTCTCCAATGTATGAAAGTGAAAGTGAAGTCGCTCAGTCGTGTCCGACTCTTAGCGACCCCACGGACTGGAGCCTACCAGGCTCCTCCGTCCATGGGATTTTCCAGGCAAAAGTACTGGGGTGGGGTGCCATTGCCTTCCCCAGAGTAAGTACTAGGCAGGCGGTAAAGAACACCAGTGGACTGACGCAGGTGGAGTGGTCAGAGAAGGTCTCTCTGGGGGAGGGTGGGCAGTCTAAACCAAGTCCTGAATGATGAGGTGGCAGTCGCCAAGGGAGGGTCAAAAGTCTTGGGTGATGAGATTTCCCTGGTGGGCCAGTGGCTGAGTCTGCAGTCCTGACACAGGGGGCCCAGGTTTGATCCCTGTTTGGGGAACTAGATCCCATGTGCCACAACTAAGACCCAGTGAAGCCAAAAGAAAAGAAAAAAAAAAAAAAAACTCTTGGGTGAAAAAGAGCATGTTCCAGCAGAAGTACCAAGTGCCAATACCCTGAGGTGAGGAGGAGAGGCAGCAGCGTCCCCAGGTTGAGGCCCTCTGTATGGTGGTCTCACCTGTCAGTCCGGGGACTCGGTACAGGCAGGAATCAAGACTGACATGTCTGAAGCCAGGGGCTCATCCAGACAGGCACAGACTGGCTTTAGCTAGATCTCTGCCCAGAGAAAGTCAACTGCATGATGAAGGTTACCTTGCAGCCACCTGCAATCCTGCAGAAGTCAGGAGAAAGGCTGGCACAACATTGTCCTTGGGCAGCGGTCCAAGTGCCAGGGGACCACCTGCCTTGCCAGGGACTGCAGCGCACTTCCTGCTTGAACCCAGTCAGTTCTCCGCTATTCACCCTTCCCTCTCACCTCCCCATCTCCATGCTTCTGAGAGGCGTGGCTTTGAGCAGGTTACTTCGCTTCTTGAGCCCATAGTGTCCTCGACTTTCTAAATAACAGTATAACATCTGGGACACCCCTGGTGGTGCAGTGGATAGAAATCCGCCTGCCAATGCAGGGGACATGGGTTCGCTCTCTGGTCTGGGAAGATCCCATATGCCGTGGAGTAACTAAGCCCATGCGCCACAACTACTGAACGTGTGCTCTAGAGCCCGGGAGCCGCAACCCCTGGAGCCCGGGACCCAGGAGTCCGTGCTCTGCAACAAGGGAAGCCACCACAATGAGAAGTCCATACACTGCAACTACAGAGCAGCCCTAGATCACCACAAACAGAGAAAGTCTAAGAAAAAGCAATGAAGACCCAGTGCAGCCAAAAAGAAAAAAAAAAACAAAAACATAATATCTGTTATGATGGCAGCTGACCTTTGTATCACACAAGTGAATGTTTTTGCTTGCTCAGACACTGAGCTGAAGCACTTTACTCCGAGGAGGGCATATTCCCAGGGCACATGCACAGTCACGTTCGCGAGTGAGTGTTTTTGGTCCTGTCTCCCCAACTAGACTGTGTGTGGTTTTTGTCACTTGTACCTCAAGAAGCTGGTGCTGTACCTAGAACACAGCAGGTGCCGTTCTAGATGAATCCATTTGAGATGAACAAATGACTACATCCAGTCAGCCCTCAGAACATTTTTATCGGATCCTCATTCTACAGATGTCAAGATGGCAGCTTCAGTGTTCTCCCATAGTCTCTGTCCAACAAGTGGTAGGACTGGGATTTGTCTGAGTTCTGGCCTCTTGCTCATGCTGAGGTCCAATCCTGCCATCTTGGGTCCCTGCTGTCTCCACTCACAGAGAACTAGGCTCCTCAGCGGTGGCAGCAGCAGTTGACATTTCCAGAGCACTTACCTTGCAAGACCCTCTCCTTGGTCCTTTCTGTGGATTGGTTCCTTAAACTGTCTCTACGCTCTGTGGGCCAGTGGGTTCTACTGTTAACCCGCCATACAGCTGATGGCGAGGCCCACGGATAATGTGCGACTTGCCCAAGGTCACACAATGGTCTGGTGACATAACTGGGTTGCCTGCACCAACAATCTGGCTCCAGTGCCTTTGCTCCTAACCTCTACCCAGTACTCTGCTCACTTACAAAAGGACAACTGTTCTCAGGGCCCTATCATGGGCCAGGTGCATGCACTATTACTGAAGGAGGTCCTCACTCTAAGCTCAGGTAGGCTGAGGCTTAGAGATACTGAGAGACCTGTCTCAAGTAGGTAAATGAAGAACCAGTTCATATTCTGGGGCCAGGCCTATAGCCCTGGGTCCCTCTAGGAGGAGGAAGGTGGCCTGAAGCACCAGCTGAATGAATGAGTTCTGGCCCCAAGCCAGCTGAGGGGAACTGGGTGCCACAGGAAAAGGATGTGACGAAGGCCAGGAGAGAAAGTGAAACCCTTCCGTCCTGGTTTTAGTGGAGAACAAGCACCGCTGCCAGACGGGCCCTTCCTTCCTCTAGTGTGACTCCGGAGAGCCCAGGCCCACTGCTTCCTTCCTGCTTAGTTATTTCTGGAAAGAGGTAGGTGGAGAAGAGGAAGGGGCTCCTAGCAGCCCAGGGAAAGTGCCACGAACATTAAGAATGTACCTTACCCGGCCTCATCAAAGCCCTGCACAGGCAGGCCGTGAGTCACTTTCTGCTCTTGGACTCAGTTTCCCTGAGGGAGAGGCTGACAAATGCCAACTAAATAGACAAATGAGGCCTTGCTAGGAGATCTCACAGAGATGGCAGGCAAGTGGGCAGTGGGGCAAACAAAGAGGCCTTAGCACTCTCTCAGAAGGGAGCTGCAGGCGGAGACTCGGAAGAAGTGAGGTTTGTGGTTGGAATCCACTTCCCTTGGCTTTCCTGGGGGGGTGGGAGGCGGGGGGCGGGGGTTGTATGTGGGGTCCAGCAAAATGAGAGGAACACAGCCTCTCTCCTCCACCCTGGGGACCACAGGCCTGGATGTAGGCAACTCAGAGAGGTGACTCCATGGGGCGGGGACAAAGAGATGGGTGGCTAGACAGCTGGGCTGACACCTCAGCTGAGTCAGCCCAGCTAGTGGGTGGCACAGCGGGCCTCTCTACTTCTGAACCTCAGTTTCTCCTGCTTTGACCTCACAGGTGGTGATGGTGAGAAAATGGGATGAAAGCACTGGTAAAGCAAAGTGACCTTGGTGTTATGGTGGAAGAGGGTGGCATGGGGAGCCCAAGCCATTTGGGCTGTCAGGGCTATTTGAAGGCATCCTCACAGCAAACTTCTTGGTAATCTTTCTTTAAGTCTGCCCTTGTCAGCTGCCAGCCTCTCCTCCCCCGCCTCCTCCCCCTCCATTAGTTCTAAGAAGCTAAGCCTGACAGATGTGCTCATTTCTCAGAAAAGGAAGTGGTTGTGCCGGGAGGAGATAACACCTCCGCTAGGGAATTGAGAAAGCTATCAGGCCCAGCAGTGCAGCACAGGCTCTCCACCGCCTCAGCTCAGAAGCGGGGTACCAGTCTTGAAGGCAGAGAGAGGTAATTCAGAAAAGCATTTACCGGGGACACAGATGCTCATTTAGGGGCTCTCAATCTCCTTCCCAGGGAGTGATGGCTGAGATTTACTGAGCACTTACCAAGCACCAGGCATGGTGCTAAGAGCTTCGTTGTGTATGTAAATTCACTGAATCCTCATAAGAACCTCATGAAGTAAGTGCTATCATTACTCACCATGTTACAGATGAGGAAACAGGCACGGAGAGGTCAAGTGACCTCCCAAGGCCATCCAGTTCATAAATGGCAGAGCAGGGATCTGAATCCAGGCAGTCTGGCTCCAGAGCCCAAAGGCTTAATGGCTCCTGGGCAGCTGTTACCTGCTCATATGCATTCATTCCCTAGAAATCTGAAAACTCCCCTCATCTCAACCTTATTTTACCCTTGGTAACTAACTCCCTATTCACTTTTTTCTAGGTATTTTTATTACTTATTTTATTTTTGGTTGCTCTGGGTCTTCATTGCTGTGTGCAGGCTTTCTCTAGTTGCAGAGAGTGGGGCTACTCTAGTTGCGGTACACAGGTTAGGTGCATGGGCTTTAGGTGTTGTGGCACACAAGCTCAGTAGTTGTGGCTCATGGGCTCCAGGGTATGCAGGCTTCAGTATGAACTCCCTATCTTTCATGAGTAGATGGCCACAGCCCTTTCATTCTTCTCCCAGTGTCCAGGGTGAGAAGGACCAAGGCTCAGCCTTGAAACAGAATCAGAGACTCAAAAGTGACCTTAAAAGACGCCCAAGCAACCTTCCATGTGATGTTCAAGCTCACCCCTAACATCCTCACTTTCCAGTTGAGGTTCAGAAAGATGGAGTACAAATCTATAGATTCAGTGCAATCCCTATCAAAATATTAATGTCATTTTCCACAGAATTAGAACAAATAATCATAAAAGTTGTATGGAAATACAAAAGACCTCCAACAGCCAAAATAATCTTGAGAAAAAAGAAGAAAGCTGGAAGTATCACGCTCTCTGATCTGAAACTATCCTACAAAGCTACAGCAATCAAAACAGGTTGGTACCAGCAGAAAAAACAGACACACAGATCAATGGACAGAGAGACCAGAAATGAACCCACACCTACATGGACAGCTACACGCAAAAGACTCCAACTGGACAATTCTCTCGCACCACGCACAAAGATAAATTTTAAATGAATTAAAGGCTTAAATGTAAGACCCCAACCATAAAATTCCTAGAAGAAAACGTAGGCAGTATGTTCTTTGATTTGTAATATGATATTTTTTGGATACATCTCCAGAGGCCAAAGAAACAAAAGCAAAAACAAACAAATGGGACCACATTAGACTAAAAAGCTTTTGCATGGAGAAGGAAACAATCAACAAAGCTAAAAGGCCACCTACTAAAAGGCAGAAGGTGCCTTTTAGAAGCTAAAAGGCAGAAGATATCTGCAAATGATATAGCCAATAATGGGTTAATATCCAACATATACAAAGAATTCATACGATGCAACATCAAAAAAACAAATAACCAGATTACAAAATGGGCAGAGGATCTGAACAGACATTTTTCCAAGGAAGCCATACGGATAGCCAACAGGTACATGAAAAGATGCTCAACATCAAGAAACATTAGGAAAAGGCAAATCAAAACCACAATCGGCTAACACCTCACACCTGTCAGAATGGCTGTTATCAAAAAGACAACAAATAACAATCACTGATGGGGATGTGGAAAAAAGGTAATCCTCATGTATTATTGGTGGGAATGTAAATTGGTGCAACCATTATGGAAATCAGAACTACTATATGATCCACCCTGCCTGCTAATGCAGGGGATGCAAGTTCGATCTCTGGGTCAGGAAGATCCCCGAGAGAAGGGATCTTGGAAACCCACTCCAGTATTCCCACCTGTAAAATCCCATGGACAGAGGAGCCTGGTGGGCTATATTCCATGGGGTCACAAAGAGGTGGACATGACTGAGCGTGCACGCGCACACACACACACCACAGAATCTAGCAGTATCACTCTCTGTATATTCATGTGAAGAAAACAAACACGCTAATTAGAAAAGATAAAGGCACCTCTATGTTCACTGAAGCATTATTTGCAACAGCCAAGATATGGAAGCAATCTAAGTGCCCATCAACAGATGAATGGATAAAGAAAATATGATACAAATACACAACATTAAATACTAACCATTAAAAAAGGATGAAATCTTGCCATTTGTGACAACATGGAGGGACTTAGAGAGTATTATGCTTAGTGAAATAAGTCAGACAGAGAAAGACAAATACAGTATGGTTTCACCTCTATGTGGACTCTAATCCAAAACAAACCAACAAAAAAACCAAAAACAGAGATATAGATACAGAGAACAAACAGGTGCTTAACAGAGGCAGGGAGGCAGGGACAGGGAAGAAGTAGGTGAGGGAGATGAAGAGACATAAACTTCCAGTTGCAAAATATGAGTCTTCATGAGTATGAAATGTACAGTGTGGGGAATATAGTCAATAATTATGTAACATCTTTGTATGGTGACTTACCTTAATTACACATATTGTGGTGATCAATTTGCATTGTATAGAATTATTGAATCACTATGCTCTTTAACAGGAACTAACATAATGTCGTAGGTCAATTATACTTAAAAAATCAAACAGGGACTTCCTTGGTGGTCCAGTGGCCAAGACTTCATGCTCCTAATGTGGAGGACTGGGGTTCAATCCCTGGTCAGGGAATTAGATCCCACATGCCACAACTAAAGATCCTGCATACACCAGTGCAGCCAAATAAATATTTTTTAAAAAAAGAAAGAAAAAGAGCTCAGATTTGTGGTTACCAGAGGCAGGGTTTGGAGGGATGGGGGGAGGGGGAGGAAGAAGGTGGCCAAAAGGTAGAAACTTCTAGTTATAAATTGATACTAGGGATGTAATGTACAAAATAAATATAATCAACACTGCTGTATGTTATATATAAAAGGTTTTAAGAGAATAAATCCTAAGAGTTCTCATAAGAAAAAAAATTTTTTCTACTAGAGTTTGTACCTCTATGAGATGACAGATGCTCCCTAAACTTACTGTTCATCACTTCATGATGTATGGACATCAAATCTTTATGCTGTAAACCTTAAACTTTTACAGTACTGTATGTCAAATACACTTCAATAAAACTGAAAGGAAAAAAAAAAAAATAACAAAAGGAAAGCTGGAGTGCCCTGATTACACAGTAGGTCTGTTTCACTCCAGATGGTCCAGAACCATGGAGTTATCAACAGGGCATTGTCTGCTTACACACTTGCAGTAAAGAATCCACCTGCCAATGTAGGAGACGCGGGTTCCATCCCTGGGTCAGGATGATGCCCTGGAGAAGGGAATGGCAACTGACTCAAGCATTCTTGCCTGGGAAACCCCATGGACAGAGGAGCCTGGTGAGCTACAGTCCATGGGGTCGCAAGAGTCGGGTGAAACTTAGTGACTAAACAACAACACACACACACTTGTGAGAAGGGGCTCCCTTCGTCCTGTGTGGATCATTTCATTTTTGAGCTGCTCTTTTGGAAAACTTTTCCCTTTGACTGGCTCTAATGGAAAAGTTTTTGCCTCTTTCCCTCTATCGCCTCTCCTAGATGGCCTTAGTTCTGGTTCTCTCTCCTCTGCTGCTCTCTTCCAACTCTCCCTAAGGCTAACCAAGAAGGTAACATGAGCTAGCAGAGAAAGGTTAAGGCCCTGAGCCAGGTCCTGCTGCTCTCTGAGTATCAGCTTCCTCATTTATAAAACAGCAGTGCTATCTAGATGAGGCCAAGGATGGTGACAAGTTATCTTCTTTTTCTCCACCAAGGTGGGCTCCTACAGTGAAGAGCAGGCAGGGACCCAATAAGTCTTGCAATTAGACTAAGATGTTTAGCTTTGGACTTCATTAATAATATGGGAATTAAAGATGTACTCATTTCACAAGAACATTGTGAAAATTCAATAGTAATTCATATAAAGGACTTAGAACTATATGTGACACCTAGTAGATTTGCAGTAATTTAAGTAATTATTACTGTTCTTATTATTAGACCAAGGCTCAGCTTGAGTCTTAGATCTTTCTCCATGGTCTGCAGGGTTTCTTCAGCTTTGTCTAGGGCCAGGCTGCTTACTCCTCACACACCATGATTTGTTCAGTCTCAGGATCTTTGCTCACATTGGTCCCTATGCCGAGCTCTCTCCTACTTATCTCTTAGGGCTCAACCTGCAGGCCTTAAGGAGGCCTTCTGCTCTCCTGCTCCAAGTCTCCTTGAGCTTTCTCACCCATTTGCTGAGCTGCTCATTTCTGACCATGAGCTCTGTCTCCTAGGCTGAGAGCCCAGTGCTGGGCCCAGAGAAGGCGCTGATGAGTAGGCCGAGTGGTGGGAAGTAAAGAAGGCCAGTTCCCTCTCTCTTAAGCCCCAGCTTCATCACCTGCAAAAACTAGGAGGAGGCCCCAAGATACCAGGTGACTGGGCAGGGTATCTGGGGCTCCCTAGACACCAAGTTCTCCCAGGCTCAGGAGAAAGTTCTGGAAAAGACATCTTCTGCACTGTGCTGACAAAACAGGCAGGAGGGACTAGGGTAACAATCTATAAGGAACAGAGGTTTGATCTCTGGGCCAACCCCCTTCCTATTTCTCCTCTGCCTTCTGGGGTCTGTGCCTCCAAGTACTCCATGGTCCAAAGCAGCCACTCCCTCCTCCCTTCTGCCCAGGGCTGCCCTACTCTGACACTGATCAAGGCTGTGTGCTGTGAAGCGCAATGGGCTGGGCGTCAGCAGGTGTGGGTTTTGTGTCCCAGCGCTGTCACTGCCTTGCTTGGGGGTGAGTCCATTCTGCTGTCTGGGATGCTGGGAAAGTCTGGGACTTTCCTTGTCTGTACAATGAAGGCGATCATCTCAAAGAACTCTCATTAGTGCTGCAGCGTTAGGAAGATGAAAATAACTCACACATGGGCAAATAACTTGACTACCTGTGTTCTCTCTCAGGGTATTTGAAAGATCCAGTCATTTAGTGTGGAAAGTGAGAGGCAACATTCTGGAGTAGAAGGACTTGTTGCCTCCACTTCAAAGCCTGCTGAGCCTTGCCGTCCAACCTGCAGATTCCAGGGCAAAGGGCACTGGGCATATCTATGACCAGGGCCAGCTCCTCAGAGGGCCAGACCTTGCCAGGCTCTGCCCCAGTGGCCTCAACCTCCTCACCCCAGCACCGCCTCCAACTAGTCCAGACAAGTCCGGGTATTTTCAGCCACCTTTATCTGATCGGAAATGTTTGGAATTCCACAGCAGAAGGCAACAGCTCTGGAGGATTTGGGGACGGGAGCAAATCCCTGCAACCCCTCCCTGCCCCCCACCACATAAGAATGCTCTCACATACAATGTGTGAAAGTTGCTCAGTCGTGTCCAACACTTTGCGACCCTGCGGACTCCTCTGCCCATGGGATTCTCCAGGCAAGAATGCTGGAGTGGATAGCCATTCCTTTCTCCAGGGGATCTTCCCAAGCCAGGGATCAAATCCAGGTCTCCCACACTGCAGGCGGATTCTTTACTGTCTGAACCACCAGGGAAGCCACTTGCGTACAGCTTTGTAACCAAAACCTCAGTGCTGAAGGCCTCCCTATTTCATCTTCATTGCAGCCCACCAGCCCCCTCAAGGCGCAGAATAGCAAGACGCCTGAGACTGGTGTCAGGAAAGCTGGAGGATTCTGTAGCCATGATACCGAGGGAGGGGCCACCTGGAGGTCTGCTGTTCATAGTCAATGCCCACAGCACCAACGAACTGCAGAAGACCACCACCACCAGCATGTTCAACCTCTACTCTAAACCTCTAAACAGATGGGAAACTGAGACCTGAGGAGGCAAAGGGACCCCCCCCTCGCAAGGCCTCTTGACTCCTAGAGTCCAACAGTATGGGTTCTAACACACACAAGTGTGGGTTCTAACCCCAGCTCTGTGACTGCCAGACCTGGGGCAAGATCCTTTATCTCTCCAAGCCCAGGGTACTATCTACAAAGTGGGAATACTGCCATCACAGCCTTAGCAGCAAGGATTAAAAGGTCCATGGAAAGTGCTCAATAATTGTTAGCTGTTGTTTTTTTTATAGCTAAATATGAATGTCCCCATTTGTGCTTCTCATATTGTCGTCTCATTACTTAGAGCTACAAACAAATAACAACAACAACAAAACCCCCCACAGCTCATACTGACTTAGCCCCTACTTGAATTCTCAAAATCTTCCAAGTAGGTGTTGTGCCCATTTTACCAAAGAAGAAACAAAGACTCAGAGAGGTGAGGAAACTTTGTCTGAGATCTGGTTACCCAGTGAGGGTGTCTGACTCCACAGCACGTTAAGTCTGCCAGCGCAATAGGACAGATGCAGAAGGATGTGACTAAGCTCTTCCTTCCTTCCCCTCTCACCCACCCAATGCCCACTACTTGCTGAGGATCTTGAGGCTTGGATCAGAGACCATTTTGAGGTCAGAGCAGAGGCATGTTCCTTGGTAGCCCCCCTGGGTTTACTGGTGGCAAGAAGAGAAGTACGCAGATGGCTGCTCTGTGCTTCCCTATTGTCCCCTAACCCAGACCCTGCAAGGCCAGTCCTTGAAGAGACCCCTCCCTCCATCTGGTCATTATCTTGCAAACAAAAGTCATGCCTAGTAACTTTGGTGGAGCTGTTAGCTGAGGTCCAAGATAGACCATGCGGGGAAGGCAATGGCACCCCATCCCAGTACTTTTGCCTGGAAAATCCCATGGACAGAGGAGCCTGGTAGGCTCCAGTCCATGGGGTCGCTAAGAGTCGGACACTACTGAGCAACTTCACTTTTCACTTTCATGCATTGGAGAAGGAAATGGCAACCCACTCCAGTATTCTTGCCTGGAGAATCCCAGGGATGGGGGAGCCTGGCGAGCTTCTGTCTATGGGGTCGCACAGAGTCGGACACGACTGAAGCGACTTAGCAGCAAGATAGACCATGACCCCTTTGTGGGTTGACCTGTGGGGCTATAGGAGGATTACCTGCTGAGCTCTGGACACTCATTCATTTCACAAATATTTATTAAGAGCCCACTGAATGCCAGGCACCATGTTAAATGCTAGAGATAAAACAGCAACTAAATTAGAAAAAAATTCCTACCTGCATAAGTTTATAATTTAATGGGACAAGACAGGAAATAAATGTCAGATGGTGGTTAAGTGCTAAAAAGAAAACTAAATGAGAGAAGGGGTTAAAAAGAAACACTGAAGAGGGCAGAATTAAAACCCTGGTCAGGGAAAGCTTCCTTAGGAGGTGACATCTGGTCAGAGTCCTGAATGAAGTGAGGAAACAGGCACTGCGAGGATCTGAGGAAAGGCAGGGGAAGAGCAAGGGCCAGGCCCCGAGGCAGGAACACACTCAGGGCACTCCAAGAACAGGGAAGACGCCAGTGTGGCTGCAGCTGAGTGAATGAGGGGAGGCTGACAGCCTGGGGTCTGGTAGTGGCCAAGGGTCAGAATGCGCAGGGCCTTGAAGGCCATTTAAAGACTTGAGCCTGTCCTTTGAATGAACACTGCAGGGTTTTGAGCAGGGGAGAGACATGATCTGATTCTGATTTTAACAAAGGCCCTCTGGTTGCTGGGTAGAGATCTGCAGGCGTAAGGGACTGGTGATGACCTGATGCAGCCATCCGGGAAGAACATGAGGGTGGCTTAATTAGGATGGTGCCAGGGAAGCTGGAGAGAAGCAGTCAGATTCAGAATTTATTTCTTAACAGTAAAGCTGAAGGGATTTTCTAATGGATTGGATATGGACCACGCGAGTTGCGAGTTGCTTCCTTCTCTGGCCCTGTTTCTCATCTACAAAAGGCAGGATAAAAGGCCTTTGAGGATTTTTTTCCCAGTTTGATAACTATGGGAACCCTGTGGGAGGAAAAAAGAGATAAAACCACTTTTGCTGTCAAAGCCATTTGCTCACCTGACCTCCAGGCACATGCAGGATCATGGAGTAGCCAGACCCAGGTAGGGGTGGGCATAGCTTTATTGATAAGGGGAGGGGTGGGGCATCAGAGCTGTGCTATGTGTATCCAGGGCCTGCTAGGCAGAAAGTGCTCAGTGTGAGTGAATGAGGCAACGCTGGGAGGCCAGGATGTGTGCAAGAACGTTCCAGGTCCTTCCAAATTAACAAAAGAAGCCTGGCCCAAGGGATTCCTCTCCCGGCTTTCCTTTTGCATCCATTACATGGGCTGAGTCTCAAGTTCCCGTTCATGAATGGGAGACTTCGATATCTGAAATCACCAAAGTAGAATTTCAGGGCTGGAAGGAAGCAGAGACACGTCTGACCCCCTCTAAACACAATTTCAGCCATCACTGTTTGAGTTTTATTTATATGTCATGATTATTATGAACATTTTCCTATCAACTGACTTTTTATTTTCATTAGAGTTCACTCTTTCAAAACATTTTTTAAATGGAGATAATTGCTTTACAATATTGTGTTGGTTTCTGCCATATATCAACATGAATTGGCCACAGGTCTCTACATATGTCCCCTCCCTCTTGAACCTCCCTCCCAACCCTCTAAGTGGTGGCACAGCACCAGTTTGAGCTCCCTGAGTCATAGAGCAAATTCCCACTGCCTGTCTGTTTTACATATGATAGTGTGTTTGTTTCCATGCTACTCTCTCCATTTGTCCCACCCTCTCCTTCCCCCGCTGTGTCCACAAGTTTGACTCACTTTTTAAACACTTAGATGTACGGAAAAGTCTTAACCTACTCCTCAGCTTGTTTTTTCTGCATCTTTCCTCCTTTTACTGAATGATAGTGGTTTCATCTGTCCAGGTATGGAAGCCTGGAACACCTTGCAGTCATCCTTAAGTCCTCTCTAGCTCTGATCTGTCAGCAAATTCCTCTGAATATATATTCAAAATTTATCCAGAATTTCACCACTTCTTACCACCCCCACCGTCCGACCCAACATCATTTTCTGCCTGTGTTGTTATAACCACATCCTTCCTGATTTCTCCGTTTCTTCCCTCTCTGGTCCTTCACACCGGAGCCAGCATAAGAGTCCTCTAAAAGCAGTAGGATCCGAGCCTGTCTGCTTAAAACACTCTGCTGCCTACCCTTCCCATCTCACTCAGAGGAAAAGCCACTGTGTCTCACCACGGCTTACACAAACTTCTGTCTTCTACCACCCTCCTTCGTGCACTCTGTTCTAGCCATCATCTCTGGTCTTCCTCAAACATGCCAAGCACACCCTTCTTACCTTGGGGCTTCTGCACCTGTTCCCTCCGTCTAGAACGTTCTTACCACAGACTGTCACATGGTTTACTCCCTCAGGTCACGCAGATCTCTGCTTGCATGGCTCCTCCTCAGAGAAGCCTTTCCCAATCACTCTTTATTAAAACAAACAAATACCAACTGTTACCTAGCCACTGTCCATTCCAACCACCATTCCCTGTCTCTTCTGAATGTAAAAACTCCATGAAGGCAGATCTCCTGGTAATTAGAATGGTGCCTGGCATAGGCAGACACTCACTAAGTATTTGCTAAATGAAAAACTGGAATGAAAAGGCAACATATGATTATTGATATAAACAGAAAACTAATAGCATTTGCCATAAATGAAAATCAACATAAAATAAAAATACTATTAAAAATTTTTAATGTTTATTTGCATATCATCTGTAAGTTATCCTAAAGATAATTGGTACCGACCCTGGTCCCCCATCTTTATAAAGGAGATACATGAGGTCTCTGGTGGAGAAAGCTCAGGAAGAAATCAGCCAGTCAATCAGAGGCCAGTTCAGAGCAGCCACACAGGTGCCCTTTCCCTGGCTTGGAACCATGGCCCTGCCCTCCAGACTGCAGGCGAAGAGACTGAATCTTGGGATGGGCACAGCTAGGCTGGACCAATGGAGCCTATCTGAGGGGCCAGGAAAGCTCACCCCTTGGACAGGCACAGAACTGGTAGCTCTGCTGAAGAGAACAAAGGCCAAGCTAGAGGAGGCTCGTGGGGCTGCACTGTGGGGGACGGGCATGCATAAACCTGTAGGCAAGGTCCATGGAGACCAGACAGCTGAGAGCAGAAAGGAAAACAGGCTAGGTCCCAAAGGGTGGTAGCTTAAATCCCGTAAACACCAGACAGGCGTGGGGGTTCGGGTGCAGGCCTAGGGGCGCAACTGAGCCTATGGGGAAGATGAGACCTTCCCAGTCTCCTCCAACAGCGATGATGAGGCCAAGCTGCCCTGAGCAGAGCACTGCCAACCCTGCTACTATTAACCACAGCAGGCATTAGACATTAGTGGGGAAAGAGACAGGGACACCCTCCTAGTCCCCACATCCAGATGGTCTCTCCCAGCACCGTCCTAAGTCCTAGCCAGCTCCATCTACCTGGGCCCTTGAGGACTGGATGAGGGGAACATTCTTTTCCCATCCCCACAGGGCTGAGCACACATGGCTGCAGGTGCAGAGGGTAGATCGAGAGCTGTTATAACTGCCAGGCCAGCAATGCCTGACCTACATCTCCATGGTTGGTCATGCAAAGAAAAATACCAGGGATTTCCGTTGGTGTTCACCCAATGCAGCTGCCAAGGGAAGGCTGGGCCTTTTGAAGGCCTGTTGTGAGCAGGGTGGGACAAGTGGTAAGCTGGCTGACACAGGCTAGGGGCTGGCCTCTGAATTATTTCCTGGCTTTGAGGACTTCCTTAGCTTTCAGAGAATCTATCAAATTTTTACCTTTTTTTCTACCAAGGTCATCTACTGAAGCTGCCCCTGTCCCCTCTTCTAGTATATCACCCTTAATAAGAATTGAGAGAGAAAGAGAAAACGAGAATGAAATTCTATTTGGGAAAAAACTGCCCAAACTAAACATTTGTTCTAACTGTAAACTGTTGGCATCTGGAAGGAGGCTTTAGGTTTGCATAGAAAAAAGACAATTTGGAATCCAGTTTTGCAAGGTAGTGTGAAAACAACCTGGGACCTCAGCGTCAGGATGCTGTGTTTATTACTGCTCTGTGCTGGGCAGAGACCTATCTGGCTGTGGACAAGTCAGTTAAGCACCCTGGCCTCGCTCTTCTCATCTGTCAAGTGTGGAGGAGGGACCAGAGGATCTCTAAGGCTCTCTCTGCAGCTTCAAAGTGCTTTGATCCGATCCCCGAGGCCTTCCTCTGGCAGGATTGCACCCCACCCCCATTATGGCAGGGGAACAGCATTGTGTAAGAAAAAAGTAAGCTCTCTTTGGTGACAAGAGACCAGAGTTCTAACCCAGTGTTGCAATTTATTAACTCACTGTGTAGTCTTGGGCAAGTCACTGTAACTCTGGGGGCACATCACTTTTTTCACATGTAAATCAAAGACTTGAAAGTGGGTTGAAAAAAGCACTACAGGAACTCCGGTGTTACTGTGCCTCCCTTATGTCACTGACCCCTTAGCATACACCTGCCTCCTAAAGGGCATGTTCTTCACCTGCGGCTGCCTCAACCTGCAAATCATAAGACTGTAGAGACAAAACAGAGGGAAGGTGTGAGATCTCCCCTCTAACCCCCTTCTATTTGATTGCAGAGCTTGTGTTCTCCAACTACAGAAATGTGGAGGTGGTATGGTGGTGGAAAGGACTTGGGATTTGGAGTCAGAAGACCTCAGTTCCCTTCATGGTTGAGAGGAAGACTTCCTCTACACCTCCCGGCACAATCAGAGGCTCAGTGAGATAACGCATGTGCGCTCAGTTCTCAGTCGTGTCTGACTCATTGTGACCCTTGGGACTACAGCCTGCCAGGCTCCTTTGTCCATGGAATTTTCCAGGCAAGGATACTGAAGTGGGTTGCCATATCCTCCTCCTGGGGATTGTCCTGGCCCAGGGATCGAACCTGCATCGCATTGGCAGGTGGATTCTTTACCGCTGAGCCATATGGAAGCCCCTGTGAGATATAATATATGGACGCAGAGCAGCACTGGACAAAATTCAGTCAATGACCCTGTGCTATTACATTGTGACCCAAGCCTGGGTTTCCCCACAGCATGAAGGAGAGCAGAAGGCACAGCTGTAATATCTTAGGGGTGTAACAGCTCCACTTTTCAGTCTTCTGTCCTGAACACCTTGGCCTCTCTCTTCTTAGCCGTATCTGTCCATCCTTCCAAACTCCCTTTACCTGGAGTCTCCAGGCCACCCAGCACAGAGCCCACAGTGCTCTCCCTGAGAGGCTGTGGAAGGGCTCAGAGTCCTGAATCTGACACTAACTCGCTGCGCACTCTGGGCTGGTCACTTAAATTCTGAGTCTCAGGGTCCTTACTTATAAGTACCTACAGTCTCATGACCTAAGTTGTTGAGAGGTACGCCTATACTTTATACATCTCTTCTCTCCCATGGGAGCAGTGAGCACATCACAGGTGTGCAAAGAGCACCTGTTATATGACTGGGAGAAGGGTCCTTTCTGAGGCAACATCAGTGGGAGACCATCACCAATCCTCGGGCATCACACTGCAGCCCATTCTTTGCCACCCTGTCCTGAATGGTGGGGACAGGGGTGGGGAGTATGAGGTAAAGGGGAGCTGTAGACCCTCTCCTCTAAAGCAGTCACTGTGAGGTGGAGAAGCCAGATTCTCCATCTGAGAGGGCACCAAACAATACAGAAAAGTGGAAGAGGCAGAGAGCCAAGGACTATCCATGGACACTAGAGTGAGTGAGTGAGGGTATCCACGTCTACTATATTGTACTTGGATTCTGTCCTTATTAGCATCTGATCTGTCTTACTCTCGGTTCACTACTCTGGACAACAGGGACAGTATGTTTCCCGAGCAGGATTACTGTGAGGGTTTAAAAATACAACACAGTGCACTTTAAAGCACCCTGCACGTAACAGGCACTCAATAAATGTCAGCAACTATGTTTCATTAGTATATTCATTATAGATGGGTTATGTCAATGGGCCCCTCTGCCAGCCAAGAGACTGCACACCAAGAACCAATAAGAATTACGGCTCTCGATAGCAACTGGAGCTCTGGATGGAGAAAATTCTCTCAACAGAATCCTGATTAGATTTGGAAACTCTATAGAACTCTCAGCTCAAAACAGACCAGAGACCTCAGCTCAGACATATGTGAGTCCCCTCTGGGGGCTCCACAGCTTCCTGGCTGTGTGTTCTTCAGGCCAGTTACTCTGAGTCTGACTCCTCATCTGTATTAGACTCTGAGACCATGTGTTATTCCTCCTGAGGGGCAGTCAGGGTGTTATTTAAGAGCACAAGTGTTAGAGAATTTAAACCTGTGTTTGAATCCCAGCTCTGTAACTTACTATTAGGTTGGTGCAAAAGTAACTGTGGTTTTTGCATTATGGAAATTTACCTTTTAATATCGGAATACATTCTAAATAAATGTGGTTATGTTATACATTATTTTAATGTGCATTTCTCTCTTCGTTTATTTTTTTGCTAACGACTTATTGGAGAAGGAAATGGCAACCCACTCCAGTATTCTTGCCTGGAGAATCCCAAGGACAGAGGAGCCTGGTGGGCTAGTCCATGGTGTTGCAAGAGTGGGACATAACTTAGCAACTAAACCACCACCACCAACACTAAAGACTTATTTATTGCTTGCTATTTATTTTATATTTATTTTAGACTATGGAAATGATATTAGACAAAAAGCCAATTTGAGCGATTTCCTTATTTGAGTTCAAAATGGGTTGTAAAGCAGCGGAGACAACTCGAAACATCAACAACACATTTGATCCAGAAACTGCAAATGAACGCACAGTGCAGTAGTGGTTCAAGAAGTTTTGCAAAGGAGATGAGAGCCTTGATGATGAGCATAGTGGCCAACCATCGGAAGCTGACAATGATAACAGAGCATCACTGAAGCTGATCCTCTTATAACTACACAAGAAGTTGCCAAAGAACTCAAATGTTGACCATTCTAGTCGTTTGACATTTGAAGCAACCTGAAAAGGTGAAAAAGCTCAATAAGCAGGTTCCGCATCAGCTGTCCGCAAATCAAAAAAATCATCATACTGAAGTGCTGTCTTCTCTTATGCTACACAACAACAACGAGCCATTTCTTAATCAGATCGTGGTGTGTGAAGAAAAGTGGATTTTGTACAACAACTGACAATGACCAGCTCAGTGCTTGGACTGAGAAAAAGCTCCAAGGCACTTCCCAAAGCCAAACTTGCACCCAAAAAGGTCATGGTCATTGATGTTCTGCTGCCGGTCTGATCCACTACAGCTTTCTGAATCCCAGTGAAACCATTACAACTGAGAAGTATGCTCAGAAAATCAATGAGATGCACCAAAAATTGCAACTGCAGCCAGCACTGGTCAACAGAAAGAGCCCAATTCTTCTCCACAACTCCCAACCGCAACCAGTGCTTCAAAGGTTGAACAGATTGGGCTATGATGTTTTGCCTCATCTGCCATATTCACCTGACCTCTCGCCCACCGACTACCACTTCTTCAAGCATCTTGACAACTTTTTGCAGGGAAAACACTTCCACAACCAGCAGGAGGCAGAAAACGCTTTCTAAGAGTTTGTCGAATTCCAAAGCATGGATTTTTATGCTACAGGAATAAACAGTTATTTCTCATTGGCAAAAATGTGTTGATTGTAATGGTTCCTATTTTGACTAATAAGGACATGTTTGAGCCTAGTTATAATGATTTAAAGTTCATGGTCCAAAACCACAATTACATTTGTACCAACCTAATAGCTTGGGTCACTGACCATAGTATACTGTTAAACTTTCCTGTGCTTTTTTTATCTAAAAATGTTCCTTGTTGGCTGGCTGTATTACTGGGTCTGGCACATAGTAATAGTATCACTTGATACACGAAAGTGTGATCTTTGTATCTAGAGCCTGCCATGGGAAACCATTCAGTAAGTATGCTGAATCAGCCCTGACTGTCCCGGTGGGAGGGTGCAGGGAGGAAGATGCTCCTGTGAGCTGGCACCGCTGCTACTGGACCACGTAGGTGATGTCTATCAAATCACAAGAGCACACACCCTTTGACCCTGCAACTGCACTTTGAGGGACTGATTCTCCACAGACACCCTGTAGTCACACGTGGGCCAAATGACAAATATGGAGGGCTATTCAGTGAGCAGCGCTAATGGGGCTAAAAAACTGCCTCCCAAATGTCTACCACTAGGAACTGGTTCAATAAAGGACAGTATTGTGTATGGAATACACTGCAGCTATTAAGAATGAGAAAGTTCTTGATGGACTGATACGGAATGATCTCTGAGAGATACTGTTAAGTGAGAAAATCAAGGTACCAAACAATATTTATAGCACATAACTTTGTATATCATGGGAAATATATGTGATTGCTTATGTCTATAGAGTCCACTCTCCCAGGAAGGGAACTAGGTAGCTAGGAGAAAAAAGTGGGAAGGAGACATTTGTTCCTTTCAAAATTTGAACCCCATGAATATATTATCTATTCCAAGAAAATTAATAAAAAGTTAAGGGCAGGGTGGTTTGAGAGAGGACAGAAGAGAAAAAGAGAAATGAATTCTCCCATAAGCAGCAGTTGGGACTGCCCAAAGACAGACCCTGTGACCAGTTATCACACCATCAGAAAAAAAAAGACAATTCTGGTATTTGCATCCTGTGACACCAAAATAGCACCACTACTGTATGACCAGCTACACGGGGGCTGCCCCCATTGCTGACCCTTTGGCCCCAGGAAAGGACCAGGAGCCATGATGAAGTTTCTCTGTCCTCTACGTTACGTTTGTCCAGGTAGAATAACAGGGAAAAGAAGGTTCTAGTTAAAGTAAAAATTATCCCTGATAGTCTCAGGAGAAAAAAATGAAAAAGTGGGGACCTAGTTCTGGAGGAACGTGGGCAGTCAGGCTCTAGGGGAAGGGGCTGGCAAGCAGGCCTGAAAACCCCCCTCCTCCTCCCACCTTTCTTCCCCTAAGAACCCAACCACTCCTTCTCCTCCTGTTTACCTTAACAATCTGCCTGCATGCTAAAAAACACTCTATCAGGAACTCCTAGAAGTAAATGGAGACCCAACTAGCTCTGGAAGAAATATACATGGCTAATAAAATGTAAGAAAAGATGCTTTCTTCATAAGTAACCCTGAAAATAGTCCTTGGATATTTTAAACTTTTGATTATGAGAATATTTAAAAGTGTACAAAAGTAGACAGAATGATAAAATGAACCACCACCACTCAGCTTCAACAATTATCAACTTCATACCAGTCGGATTTCGTGTTTCCACTCTCCCCTGCACGCATGCATGCTAAGTCGTTTGTTTCAGTCATGCCCAACTCTGTGACTCTATGGACTGAGGATCTATGGACTGCAGCCCGCCAGGCTCCTCAGTCCATGGGATTCTGCAGGCAAGAAATACTGGAGTGGGTTGCCATGCCCTCCTACAGAGGATTTTCCCAACTCAGGGATCAAACCTGTCCGTGTCTCCTAAATTGGTAGGTAGGTTCTTTACCACTAGCGCCACCTGGAAAACCCACTCTCCCTTACCCCTGTATTATTCTGAAGCAAATTCTAGACATAGTTTAATATGTGCTTCTAAAAAAGGAAAAAAAAATTCCATAATTGCAATACCATTATTGTATCTAAAATTTGAAGAAATCCAACAAAAGTCATGGAAGGGTTTTAAATGTGATTAAAACTCCCAAAGAGGGCACCTTTGTTCAACATGAAATATTAATGCAGTGTATATAATAAGCTCTAGGTACAACTCAAGTTATAAATAATTCAGATTTATAGATGTTTAAAGCCTATTGAAATAAAAGGTATTCCACCAACAAAAATACTAAGATGACATTAAAGTCAATTCTAGATCTATTGAAGACTTAAATGTGAAAGGCAAAACTTTAAAACTTTAAGGAGAAAATAAAACTGTCTTTAGCACTACAGATTAAGGAAGGATTTCTTCAACATAACACAAAATGTGTAAATTGTGGAATAAGAGATTCAACTACACTAAAATTAAGACATTTTAGGGAGCCTCCCTGATGGTCCAGTGGTTAGATTTCACCTTCCAGTCCAAAGGGTACAGGTTCGATCCCTGGTCAGGCAGCTAAGACCCCACATGCTTCGGGGCCAAAAAACCAAACCAAAACACAAAACAGAAGCAGTGTTGTAACAAATACAATAGACTTAAAAAAAAAAAAAAGAAATTTCAGTCATTAAAAGATATCACATATAAGGTGAAAAGGCAAAATGCAAAACTGAGAGCCCACATTCACAACACATGCAGACAAAAGATTAATGTTCAGAATACGTAGAGAATGCCTACAAATCCATAAGAAAAAGGCATATCAACACTAAACAGAGCAAAGAACTGTATAGATATTTTACAAAAGAGGAAACATGAAAGGTCAATAGATGTAAGGAAAGATTCTCCACTCCACCTGTAATCTGAGAAATGCAAATTAAAACCCCAAGATACTATCTCACACCCACCAGCTATATAAAAATTTTAAAGTCTGACCATATCAAGTATTATTAAGATGTAAAGCAATGGAAACTCATATGCTTCTGCTTGCAGCATAAATTCTTACAAACACATAGGGAAACATTTGGGCATTATCTTCCATCAAGCAATTCCACTCCTTAGAGCAATGTATCCCGGTGTGGTCCAAAGACCCGAAGCAGCAGTATGGCTTGGGGACTTGTTAGAAATGCAAATTCTCAGGCCCCAGTCCAGACAGATAGAAACACTGTAGGGGTGGAGTCCAGCAATCTGTGGTTTAACAAGCCCTCCAGTTGACTCTGATGAGCAGCAGCTAAGGGGTAGGAACCACTGCCCAAGGGAGATGCTTGAACACGTGCATGTGAAGGGGAGACACACACAGATGTTGTTCAAAATCACACTGTTTGAAACTGCAAAAACAAGGGAACAACCCAAATAACCACTGACAATAGAATGGATAATTTGAGATATAATCATACAAAGGGACATGAAAATAAATGAACTACAGCTATACACATAACATTGACGGATCTCACAGTACTGAATGAAAAAAGTAAACTGCAGATGAATACACACAGTATGATATTTAAATGAAATTTAAAAGCATGCAGAAGCATACACACACACACACACACACATACACTTTAAAACTTTAAAAAAAGGCAAGGGAATGGTAAACAAATTTCAGGAAAATGGGCAGGGTGTAGCTGTAACTGGAGGGTACATATAAAAGTACTCTGAAGTACTCATAAAAGTTTGATTTCTTAAACTCAGTTACCAGTTTACAGGTGATCATTTTCCTACTGAAACTTTACATATGCATAAGATATTCTCTGCTGTATTTATGATAAATTTCTTTTTTAAAAAAGAAAAAAGGTATGTCGAAACAGTGCAATATTTGGAGTCAGAACCACAACCATTCGCTCTGACTACACGTGTGGTGTCCAAAGAGTTAAGCCTGTTTCTGGCCTGCCAGTGGGAGGGCAGGCAGCAGCTGGGGCACAGTGGGAGTCCCTGGCTCCAGCTGGCTCCAGCCTAGATCTGCTTGGATCAAGCACCACGCCCAGGAACTGGCACCTGTGTGTGTTGGTGGGGGGGCAGCCTCCGGACAGGTGGCACCTGAAGCCCTTGATGACCTGTCCATGTAAAGAACTGGGCCCAGTTAGGGGGACGGTAGCCGCCTCCTCCTCTAGGAGCCCCTCCATCTGGTAAGAAAGTATGCTGGTGGCAGTTCAGAGTTGGTGAGGAGGGGACGAGGGTCTGCGACTCAGGGTGGGGGTGGACAAGGAACTGGGTGGGCTGGGCTCAGATACCACTGGAGGCTGCTGGGATTAGCACCTGCTGAGAATGAGATTAAGTTTCTTGGGACGGGCTCATCTCTCTAATGTCCCCCCGCCCCCAGTCTCCCTGTGGCTTTTCTCTGCTGGACAGATGGTGTCTGAGCTGTCTTTTAGAGGGTGGGCTCCTTGAGAGGGTGATGGAGGTGGGGTGGGAGCTGATGCCTGCTTGGTCATGGGATTGCCTGTCTTCCACAATAATAATGATCAGAGCTCTTACTGAGGCCCTACTATACGCCAAATACAAGCTTGGTAAACTTACACACTTGCCCAAAAGTCAAACAGTAAACAAACGAGGCCTTGCATGCAGGCAGCCCTCCCAAGAGACTGCTGGCCATGATGATATCTTCGCCTTCTCAATAAACGGCAGCAAGCTTCTTCCAGTTGCTCAGGCCAAAAACCCAGACTCTTTTCTCTCTCACACACACCCCTTATCCAATCATTAGCAGATCCACTGGACCTGACTCAAATTATTTCAGCTGACGCACTGACCTCAGCTCACCACTTTGACCACGCCTCCACCCTCATACAAATCACCCTCATCACCTGCTCAGCTTCTCACTGGGCTCATGCTCCCCCTCTTGCTCATGTAGTGAATACAGGGACTTTGGTTTGTGTAATGCCGTATGCCCAACCTATTACTCAATGCCTAACACGTGGCAGCCACTCAAAAATATTTATTAATGAACAAATGAATGAATGACCAACCTCTCGATCAACCTCTCTCAGGAAATGACTCAGATTCAGAAGGGAGGAAGGCCTGAGTGTCCTTAGTTTTCTCAGCCAAGATGACCTTTGTGTCCTTCCCTATTAGGAAATGTCCTGGGTGCAGAGCATCACCGCTGTGTCATCTGCTTGTGCCTGCACACATGCACATACACACTGGGCCACAGGAGCTGGACAAGAGCCACTTCTGACCAGGAATGTGTCTAGGGGACTGTCCCTGCACTATATACATGGTGGTTTTCATTCTCATGAATGAAGAGTCACTCATCGGTTCAGAATGGAGGATTCTGAACTGAAGAATGACAGGGTCTGATCTCTACTTTAGAAGGATCATGGCCGCTATTTGGATAATAGATGGTTGGGGGGGGTCGGGCGGCGGGGGGGACACAAGGGCAGAAGCAGGGAGGCGGCTGTAGAGCTGTCCAGGTGAGAGAGGGAATGAGCAATAGCTCTGCCCTCTCACCTTCCACTGCCTGCCCTTAACCAGGCTAAGTTCTCCTGCCAAATGAGAAACAGTGACAGCACATGCTGGGGACTTCCTCAGCAATTTCCCTTATGAATAAAGCACCTCATTAACCCCCTCAACAGTCCTAGTAAAGCAGATTCTAGCAATACCCAAGTTTTACAGAGAAGAAAACGAAGGCACGAAGAGGTAAAGTCACCTGTCAAGATTCTACAGCAGTCTGCTTCCAGCCAGCATCCATCCATAGCCTAGCCAGACTCCAAAGCCCAGTTCCCAAACTTGCTCAATGGCCTTCTTTTGAGGACCTGTCTACAGGGCTACCATTCACTGAGTACTCCCTGGCTGCTAAGTGCACTGCTGAACGCTGTACCTGTGTTATGTAATATTCCAATGATCAAAGGAGTCACATACCCTGGTGACTTCCATTTTATACATGAGAACAGCAAAGCTGAGAGGCAAAAGTCACAGAACAAGTAAGCTTATTGTCCTACTTACCTGCCACTGAGCCATCTTTTTACTCTTTTTCTTTTTCTCTATTTTCTTCCTTTTCAGTCACTGGGTCAATGGAAGATACCCAACAGATCATAGTGTGGTGGATGCTCTGCTCTAAAGTATCAGCTGTCTTTTGTCCCCTTGACCTGATGTTAAATGCCTTAAGGTCAAAGTCCACAAATAACATTTGTTTGCCCATCCTACAGCACTGGACCTGAGCCTTGGACTTGGGCAAAGGCGATGAGAAGGGTTAGGAGTTCTTGTCAAAGTCACAGGGCTAAATGAAGGTGGAGGAGAGGGGCCCTCCTATGAATCCTACACCTGGACGGCATAGTTCCTTTAGCTTGAGAAGCCTTGAGGGCACTTTTGTCTGGGAAAATGCACCTTCCAACTCTTTATGGGAAGCACTGTTTCAGCTAACACCCTGCAGACAGGTGGAATGTCCGTACCCCAGTCTCGTTCTGAAGAGACTTGCGGAGTGGGAAGGAAGGGGCAATGACTTTCAGTTCCCGTTAATGTGTCTAGAAGCAGCAGCTGATTCAGCTAGATGATGTCACCTTCCCAAACCTCCTGACCAGCAGCTGAGATGGTAAAAGCAGGAAACTAGAGGCTACTCAGCTGGCTAAGCCCGAACATGCCTCTGGCAAAGGCCAACAGTAACCCCAGGCTCTGGAGGCATCCTCCTGCAGTTGAGCAAAAAGAGTCCTCACAGATGACAGGATAGTAGGTGTCCTTCAAGACTGTCATGCCAGTATACTGCCCTAACTCTCCTTTTGCTCAGCAGCTTTCTGCACATCCCAAACTAACAATGCTTCACTTATTTGAGGGTGGAGCCCTGGAAAGAAGCCTGGGTTTGGAGCCAGACCATGCTGGAGCTGAACCCAGGTTCCACCATGTCCAGGCTGCAGGACCCTGGGCATGGAACTTCATCTCTCTCAACCTCAACTTCCTCATGGAAAAGAAACAGGGGCTAACAGCCCACTCATCACACAGGCCAGGTAGGAGAATAAACAAGACAATGGACATAAAGTGTCTGATTGGGGAAAGATGCTCAGTAAGTGGTGGTAGCCATTACTCCCTTTGGGTCAGAGTGAAATACCAATACCACAAAGGGAAACCAGTGCCCACACTGGACCCACTAGTGTGAGAGCCGAATATATGTGTGGGCCCAAAGCCTGGACGAGCCAAGTTTAACCTGACTTGCTTTTCTGTTTGCAAAAATCTTTGCTTCAGATCTTCTCAGGCTGGCTTTCTTCTTCATCTACACTCCGGTCAAAAGTCACCTTCTCAGAGAGGTCTTCTTGACCTCCTCATCTAATGTTGCTTCCCTAGATTCCCTGAGACTGCATTACTCAGTCTCATTTTCATCTGAAATCATCTTGTTTCTTGGGGTAGCTGGCTTCCCAGCTAATATAGTAGTTCTGTGAAAGCAGTGTCCTTGACTGTCCTGTTCATCACAGCATCCCTGGCCCTTAGCACAGGTCTGGCAGGTACTGGTGCTCAATAAACATCTGCTGAATCAACAAATGAATGAATGCACCTGCAATGGCCAAAGGCTAAACTGACAAGGACCCGACACGTACACCTCTGCTGTCAGGTCCTGGCTCTCATTCCAGATGCTGGCATTGCTACCTGGGAATCAGTGAGTGGACCACCAGGTGGCCAGGATGGGCATCCACACCTGGTAATAACTCATATGTTGGGATACTAGGACTGCTGAGGAGGGCCTCAGACTCTCCTGCAAGTCTGGCTTCAGCTGACCTTTCGGTCTTTATTACCTAATAAGCAACCCTTCCAGACACATTCCAAAACAGACTGCCACTCTTATGGGTCTCTCCCTCCTTGAGAGTCCATCCCAATTTGCACAACTGAGGTCATGTGGATCACCAGCCCCTTTTTCCCCTGTCTCTGCAGTAAGTCCCTGCACAAACTCACCTCTTCTGTGAAGTATTGCTCTTATTTGGCATTTAGCATTTATTATTGGTTTTCTCAAGATCTCTTTGCATGTTCATAACATCTTTTCTAATTCAACTGGAAGTACTTCAAGGGCAGAGCTGGCTCTTCAAATGGTGATATCTCAATTAATAAATCTGGGGAAAAGCCTCTCTTTGAAACAAAGCTGGCTGGGTCCAGAAAGGGCCTGCTGGCCAGGCCCCTTTGGTGAAGGAAGAGGAAGAGATCATCATGCCGCCTTAGCCCAGGAGCAAGGGAGCCAATAAACCCTGGACAATCACATGGAGTCTGGGATGATCCCAAGGTCATGCACATGACTGGATTTTTAAAAATATACCATCGTTTTCACAAGTCTGGGCATAATTTACTTACCAATCATAAAGAATGATAGAAAAACTTTGCTCAGTTCCAAGGACTTAGTGGTATCTGCTCCCGTGAACTAGGATAAGCTTAGTCCTGGCCCTCATCTTATCTATACTTTCCTTTCCCTTGACTCCACTTACTATTTTATCTTTTTGATCATATGAATTTTCCTAAGTTGCCAACTAAGTTTCCAACTTTTTATAAAACAGAGTAAGGCTCTAATAAAATATGACTTGGTCCATTTCTCTTTTAAATGCTACAATGGTACACAAAAACAACATCCCAAACACTTCATTATGACACAGATCAGTGACAAAAATAATGCCTGAATCACTAAGCACAGTGCTTGGCACTTAGTGAGCATTCAAAAGGTTAAGTTGAAAGAACCTCACAATTCTTACTAGCTTCTTTTCTCTGGGCTGACTCAGTTTTCTCAGGTGTAAAATAAAAACAATGTCTTAGGTTTGTTCATTTGTTCAATCATTCATTCCAAAATCATTCACTGAATGCTTACTATCTGTAAGGAACAGTTCTAGGTACTAGAGATAAAATGATGACCAAACTAAAGTCCTTGTAATTGTAGGGCTTATATATTCTAAAGGGTGACAAAAAAAATCAAGTAAACAAAAAGAAAATTTCAGACAGAGGTTGGTGCTGTGATAAAAATACAAGAAGGTAAAAGACTAGAGAGTAATTAAGTAGTACCAAGCCTGGCTACTTTAGATCAAAGGTCAAAGAGAACCGCTCAGAGGAGATGACCTGTGAGCTGAGTCACCTGAAAGAACCAGCAGGCAAACACCAAGGGCAGACCCCTCCAGGCAGACCCAAGAGCAGCTACAAAGACCCTCCAGCAGGGACACGTAAGCCCGGAACAGCAGGAGCCCTTGCGCTAGGCATGCAGAGAGGGAAAAGAAGTGGTAAAGGATGGAGAGGCAGCCAGTATCAGATCATGCAGGCCTTAGGAAGGCCTCAGTAAGGACTCTGGGTCTTATTCCAAGTGGGTGGAGGGCTGTAAGCAAGAATGTGACAAGATCTGAATTTGGTTTCCAAGACCATTCTGCCTGCAATGTTTGGGGAAGAAGTGCTTTTTTTAAGGTACTCTTCTAGCTCCAATATCTGATTCCCCTGTCATCCTAGGCTCCCATGAATTGGCTGCCTGATCCTCCTCAACAAAGAGGAGCAATGAGGAGGAGCAGTTTCAGCCCCGGGGCAGAAGCAAAGAATATGTGGCACCTTGTTCCGCAGATAGAGGGAGTGGCCCAATCAGGGAGGGGTGGGAATCCCAGCTTGGAAAACAGCATCACCAAGCCACCTGTATTGTTTCTGCCTCCTGTGTGGAAGTTTCTGCCCGATGACACAGTGCTGTGGAATGCTCTCCCCACCCCCCACCCCCACACACCCAATCTTCCTTTTACAGAGGCCAGAATTGTACTTTGCATTCCTCCCAGGATTTAGCTCAAATCTAGCCTACAGGAAATGGTCGATAAAGAGCTACTGATTGATTAATGATAAAAGGGAATATTCCCAGCCATTAGGCAAATATTAATGAGTATTATGAGTACTATGTTGGGTCTCTGGGGACACAAGGTGATTAAGATGAGTTTCTTGCCTTCACTGAGTTCAGAATTCAGCAGATGGACCAAAACCACAGACAGCTACAATGAGTAACAGCAGCAACACTGATGAGGCCCTCTTTATCCAGAAGTAGAACACTGGGCTCTGGTGCCAGACGGAAGTTCCAGTCACCGCTTACCAACCTAGCATCCTTCTACAAACCCCTTAACTTCCCCATGTCTCACTTTTCTCCTCTGTAAAATGAGAATTATAGTAAGAATGCCTACTTCAATGGTATTGTTTGAGAATTCAATGAATACATATGAAACACTTAAGGATAAGTGCTCTGTAAATGTTAGCTATTATTAAAATTGGGCTTCCCTGGTGGCTCAGATGGTAAAGAAACTGCCTGCAATGCAGGAGAGACCTGGGTTTGATCACTGGGTTGGGAAGATTCCCTGGAGAAGGGAATGGCTATTCACTCCAGTATTCTTGCCTATAGAATTCCATAGACAGAGGCGCCTGGAGGGCTATAGTCCACGGGGTCGCAAAGAGTCAGACACTACTGAGTGACTTTCACTTTTTCATTATTAAAATGACTATAACATCTGTGCCAAGCTCAACATGTATGATCTCATTTCATCCTACAAAAACCCTACAAATCAGGTATTATCGTCTTCATTGTGGAGACAGGGGAACTGAGGCTCAGAAAGAAGAATGAGTCCAAAATCAAAGAGCTGGTATGTGAAGAAGCCAGATTCAAACTCAGCTCTGCCCCCTCCAGAGCCTATACTTCCGATAATGAAATGATCTCACTCTCTTCAAAAGCCCCCAGCACAGTACAGTGCCCCAAACATAGGGTCTCTGGTTACCATTCCATCGTTCCTGAAGATCTTCCAGCAGGAGGTGCTGTGATGCCCAGCGGAAGCACTTCTTTCACCTTGAAGGGGTTTGAGAAAGGATCAAAGGACACTGACCCGGGTGCCAAGTGTAGACTTTGCTATGGAGTTGTATGGGTTCTCCATACTGAAGCTTGGGGTACTAATTTGGAACCCTATCTTCCACCACTAAATCAGACCCAGAAACTGCTCCCAGGTGCCTGGACACCTGCATGGACAGGCAGGCAGTTTCTTCTGGGCTGACTTCTTGTCTGGCCGTACTTGTCTCTCAGTTTCATCACTTAGCCACCAGCCTGGGGCCTCCTGCCTGCACCTGCTGCTGGACCCAGTCCCAGGGGACCCTGCCCCGAAGGGCCATTTCTCAGTGACTCCCTGGGGACTTCCTTGATATGGTAATCCCTAGGGTTCCATATGAATGTGGGTGTTGTGAGGAAAGGGAAATTTTTTCTCACTGAGTAGCAGACAGGGAGTGGGCAGAACAAGGGGTGGTTGTTCTTGTTTTGAATCAGAGGTGAGCGTGGGGTGAGGCCCATTGGTGCCTCCCAGTTTTATATTTAAGCAGTACTGATCCTGGCCAGTCAGAGTTCCCACTCAGCAGTCTGGCCAAGGTGGGTGAGGACATCCAGGGGTGAGGAGTTAGTAGTCATTTCGCCTTCCCATTTGAGTATTACTCAGAGGTCTGGCCTTGCTGGGTAGTTAGACTGTAGAAGGCAACCAATGGCTGAATCAATGAATAACCAAACTTCACAGTGAGAGGAAAAGGAAAGACCCTGTATTTGGGGAGCTTTTACTCCACACCAGGCTCTGTGCCAGGGCACTTTACATACACTGCCCATCATCAGGAATGTTCATCAACTTGGACACTAAACACTCAGCCTGGCAGTAGCTGATGGCAGTGAATGGTATGTGGTTTCTACCCTCAATCAGCTCAGAGTACCTGGCTTAACCTTTCTCCCAACAATCCTGTGAAATGATTATTAATTCCACTTTATAGATGTCCAAGCTTAGAGAAGTAAACTAACTTGTCCAAATTCATGAAGTTAGATAAGCCAAACAGCTAGGATATTGCTTCCACCCAAAAAGTGCTTGGTGGTTGAAGGAATGAATGAATGACAGTTATGGTTTGACCTCAGTCAAGGAAGGAGCAGCAACAAGACCAAACATTTATAGTTCTCAAAGTGCTTTTTCATCTATCAACTCCTTGGGCCTCTCAGCTAGCACGAGAATGAGGCAGGGTGGGTGTTATCTTTCTCTAGCAGATGAGGCAACAGGCTTACAACCACACAGCAAACAAGGAGTGAGGCCACTCTGGAAAATGCCAGAGTCCCCACAACACTGTTTAATCATTCAGACGCCAAGTCAGGCACCTACTATGTGCTAGGCAAGCTCCTATGCTCTTTAAATATTCAACTCACTAAGTCTTGCCTCAGTCAACAGATGCCTGTCTTCTATGTTTCAGGTTCTGTGGCAGGATCTAGGGACAGAGCAGGAAATAAAGCAGAGGAGATCTCTGCCTTCCTAGAGATTCTTGGCAAAGATCGAAGAAAATAAGCCCCATTACCAAATGCCCAGTCAGCAACAGTGGCCAAACCCCCACAGTGTACAGCATGACTAGGGGCCCTCGTGGAGGATATGAGGAACAAGGTTAGGAGCTGCAGTCCCCAGCTTCAGGAACCTTAAAATCTCCAAGCTCTTGCTCCAAAGCGTATCCACACACTCTGTTAGTCTAAACGTTTGCTTTTGGAGAGTAGCTCCAATTGTGATCACAACTTCTTGATCACCTGTGATGGCAATCTGCTAGTAACAGCTGTAATAGTAGCTGTCATACTGAGTAACTACATGTGCTAGGCTCCATGCTAAGTGCTCCAGGTATCTTACCACATATTTTTATGATCAAAACAGTCTTTCAAGAAAAGTACTACATTATTTTAGCCTCTTTATAGATGAAGAAACTAAGGCTGAGAGAGATTAAGTAATTTGTCCAAGGGTAACAACTATAGAGCAAGTAGGATGCAGCACTGGTTTATCACATTTTGTATCTGGCTCTTAACAGGGATAGAATTTCTCCCAGGGAAGCACTGGAGAGGCAAACATCAAGAATACCAAGAGCAGCTGCTTCCTAGAAGGGCTGGGGCCCCAAGAGCCCCCAACAGATTCTTCCTCATCCTCTTTTATCAGGTCTGAACATAAGCAGGAGGAGGAAAGGTAAGGAGGCAACAGTTAGGTATGCTCAAGCTATCCCTAGGGCAACAAGAGTCTCTGCTGAACCTCCAGGAAAGAAGTCTGTGACCTTCATTTGCCATTCACTAACCCCTCAGAGAGAGACAGAATCAGGGGTGGCGGGGAGGAAGGGACAGGGGAGTCTTTTCCCCTGGCTTGGGGAGGGGTGAGGCCCACCGAGAAGAAGCCTGATTGGTTCTTTCCTCTCTTGGACAAGAAGTCTGCACATGTGATATGGTGCACGTCTTGCACATGGACACCCCTCAGGGGAAGTGCCAGGATACTTTTGGACCCAAGAAGCCTCAGAGAGGAGAGACTGGCACAGCTCTGAACTGCAAGCTAAGCTAACAATTTCTAAGCATTGTAACTAGGTCATCAGGTTCCTGGAGAAGCCAGCTGTGACTGGGAGGTGGGGGATGGGAGGGAAATTTTGCAGCCTACCAAGATCCCTACTTCCCTTCAGGCCCCGCCCTCCCTGAAATCTGCACCTGCTCCCAAACTGACCCCTCCCCCAGCTGGGCCCAGCTGTCAACGGCTCCCAATGCCCCACCCCTGCCTTCCAGGGGCCGGAACCACAGGGGCCTCTTGGACAGGAGGTACCTTATTGCTACCTGAGCCCTTCGGAAAGGAAGCTGTGGGGCAGGGAAGGAGTGGCCTCTCCTGGGAGGGGATTTCTTACGCCATGAGGGCAGTAAGAAAGCTGGGCCCCTTTGGGCCTGCCCAGGGTACCTTCCTGGCATTGCTGCCGCAGGTGGCAGAAGACAGGTGATGTTTACCCGGCTAAGACCAGAGTTGCCAAAAGGCTTCAATCAAGCCTTTGAATGTGCACCTGGCCCAGAGCCCCAAAATAACCACCAGCATTGCCTACCTGATCCACAGGTCGCAGGTGCCTCTGGCTTTTTTCTCCCTGCAGCTCTGTCTGCTGAGCCCTGGCTGGCAAGGGATCATGTTCCAGTGATGACTAGGGACCTGGCTGCATCACTCTGGTCCTGGGCCTCTCTCCAGCTGGCCCACCTCTACTGCCAATGATCCTGTCCCTCTGTCCACAGGCTCCCACCATCAGTCACCATCCCCTTCTCCCTTACCGGCTTTATGACAACCTAGACCCTCTTCTGCCGGTCTGCCTCCTCACTGTCGCCCAAACGCTTCCTACACATTTCAGCCTCCACTTCTGTCTGGACTGCTCTTACCTACCAAAGCTGCTCTTGCCACATTCTTTTCACCTACTGTAAGCCTTCATGCTCCACGTCTTCCTCGGAGATAGTAATGACGCCTAATTGAGCATACTGTATTTGGGCACCGTGCTAGGTGGGCTAGAGTCACCCACTCCTTCAGTAAGTATTTGCTGAGTGGATCCCCTGTGCCAAGCATCATGAGATGCTGGGGATGAAGGAAACATGAGACAAAACTCCTGCACTCTGGGAGCTTAGGTTTTACAAAAGACAGACAGACAGTAAGGAGGGTAAACACGGGTGGCCTCTGGAGAGGTGATATTTGAGTTGACATCTAAATGCTAAGACAGTCCTGATCAGATCTAGGGAAAGAGTGATCCACGCAAGCCCAAGCAAAAAAGATCACCACTGCTATCTTCATTAAGGGATGACTACTACCTTTCGTTTTATGGATGAGGAAACTGAGGACTTGGTGTGAATTGCACAAAAGCCTACTCCTGGGAAAGCTATCATTCAAGCCTCTAGTGAACTTTCTCCTTCCTGACACTTCCTACTATTGGCACAGAAAAGGGTCTGAGCTGGCGGTGCAGCTGGCGACGGAGAAGGAGCACAGGATGATGCAGACTGAGGGTGGAGGCCACTGGGCCAAGTCACCAACTGAGTAGCTGATGGTGGAAGTGGGCTGGTTTGGCAGAGGTCCAGGTACCCGTGGGATGTGGCCAGCGGGTCTGTCCTCTTTCATTTCTGGAGTCTACACTACAGATTTGGCATCGTTTGCCTGGAGCCGTTCACCAAGGGCTGTGAGTGTATTCCTACTGCTTTAAATGAGTTTGCTCCCTTAAGGACAGAGACATTTTTGTAGCCTGTTGCTAAGTCACTTCAGTCGTGTCCGACTCTGTGCGATCCCATAGATGGCAGCCCCACCAGGCTCCCCTGTCCCTGGGATTCTCCAGGCAAGAACATTGGAGCGGGTTGCCATTTCCTTCTCCAATGCATGAAAGTGAAAAGTGAAAGTGAAGTCGCTCAGTCATGTCCGACTCTTAGCGACCCCATGGACTGCAGCCCACCAGGCCCCTCTGTCCATGGGATTTTCCAGGCAAGAGTGCTGGAGTGGGGTGCCATTGCCTTCTCCGTTTGTAGCCTAACCTGCATCTAATAATAACAACCCTTCATGTTCATTGAGCAAATCCTGGCAAAGCCTGTGCCCAACCCTAGGCCCTGTGCCAGGTACTTGGGGTGAAATAAGCCAGTCTGGGCCTGCAAAGAAACAATGACACTGTGGTTTGAGGGTAGGCTTTGGTATCAGATACAGCTGAGTGCAAGACCCAGCTCTGCCTCTTACAAGGTGAATCACTCTGGACATGTTATAGGGCCTCTTGAAGCTCTGAATTCTCCATCTTCACACCAAAGCAGTTGTGAGGACCAAAGAGGATGATTATGTCAGGGCATAAACACAGCACCTGGCACAGAGCAAGCACTCAACACACAGCGTCTATCGTTATTACTAAGGAACACTTTTGCGTTTCACTTTCTCATTTGAGCCTTGCTTACTCTGCGGGGCTGGTACTATTCTCTCAGATGTGTGGATGAGGCTGGAAAGCTGATTCTCATAGTGCAGCAGCACCCCCAGCGAGAAATTAAGCTAAGCTTCAAATCTGAGTGCAGAGTTTTATCTAAGGTTTTGTAGAAAGTAATCAATACATCCTGTAATGAGCCTTGCCTGGTGTGTCTGGGAGCTGAGGGAACAGCTGGGCGCTGCACACAGCCTGACTCAGATGGCAGAAGAACACCAGCATGGCCCAAGGTGTGGGGCATGGAAACAGATCATTGAGGAAGGGCACCCAGGCCCCTTCACTGCAGTACCCACAGCATCCCCAGCACTCAGCACAAATAAAGCATGCACCAGTATTTGCTGATTTAACAAATGAAACAAAACTCAGGACAGATCTGAGCAATGAATCCAGACTTACTAAAAGCAACATCGATAAGAGTTAAAAGAATTCTAAGCCATTTACTGTGGGCTAAGACTCGTAGTTTCCTCCCTGAAATGGGACTGAACATACCCACATCACTCACTTCACTATGAAATGATGTGTATAAAGACGTAAATTATAAAGTGTTATCATGCACATAAAAACAGTTATCATCATGCTACAGACCACCAAGGCAGTAAAGTGTCGTGAAGACAAGCACCTCAGGTTTGAATCCCGGGTCATCCTGGTAATAGTCTGCGAGGCTCCGAACATGACACTTTTCTCTGAGACTCAGTCTTCTCAATTCTACCGTGAAGATGACACCACCTACCTGGCAGGGTTTTTAAGATGGTTTAGAGATAAAGAACACAGGCCTGGAGTAAGACAGACGTGGTTTCAAATCTTAACTCTGCTTCTTACTAGCTGAGTCCCCCCAAATCTCACTGTCCAGTAATGCTGAGGTTATTGGACAGTAACACAGAAATGAAGCTGGGGAAAGCCCTGCCACATAGTAAGCACTGGATAAATGCCAACAACCATTCAGACACACTCAGGGAAGGGGATGCAGTGTAGTGTTTAAAAGAGGGAGCTTGGAAGTTACCCTCATAGGCTTTGCCACTTACTAACCATGCTACCCTGGTTAGTAGCATAAGCTACTTAACATCTCTGTACCTCAGTTGCCTCGTTTGAAAAACAGGGATAATAATAGCAACAACTTCAGAATATTGTCTACAAATGGAATAAATTAATACATGTAAAGCATTGTGAACAATGTCTGGCATACAATAAGCACTTGATAAATGTTAAGTGCTATTAATAGTAACATTAACAATAATATTAATCACCAAGTGGAATAAGAGGGAGGGACTGTATAATCCTGGGACACGGGCATCCTGTGGAAGAGTTCCAGGGAAGTCCCTGGGCAGCTGTTTGTAGGCAAGTTCTCAGCCTCTGGCAGAAAGACTCTTCTATAGAAAGGACATGAGGCTGAGGGATCCGAGCAAAATCTTCAGTCCTGCTGACCAAGAGGCCAGCCTCTGGGGAGGCCAGTCAGGCTCCTTGGAAGAACACAGTGTTCCCGGCCCCGCCTGACTCAGGGGAACAAAGGCACGTGTGTGTGGCCAGGGAGGAGGGAGGGGAATGTTTCCCTTTCAAGAGCGGAACAAAGGATCTGAGGCATAGTTGAGTGCGTTCCAATTCCCTCCCAGGCTAGCTCCCATTCCTCAGATGATTGTCCAACAAGGTTTTCAATCTTTTAGCTTCCTCCTGAAAGGTGGGAGGAGGTGGCAGGCTCCACTCGACCCTCTAAGAGGTAGGATTTCTACGTGCCAAACCTCTGAGGAGTCCCAGGCCTGTGCAGGGGGTGGGGTGGGGACCCCTGAGGGTTAATGGTTGACATAGGGCTCCGCAAGTGACAGGTTTCATGTCCCTCCAGGGGAAGTTCAAGATGAAAACTCTACTTAGTGTGGAGCCAGGAGAGAATCCAGGAGTTTGGACAACCCCCCTTGAAGGGTGAGTGGAAAGGTGTGACAGAACTCAGTGGAAATGCATTTTCTAAATCCGAAAGGGATGATCATGAGCTGGAGAGAGAAGACAGTGAAGGGTCAAAGGGGAGGGAACAAAGAAACTAACTGACAAGAGGAAAGGGAGAGACATGGGCAAAAAAGGAGTCTGTGCGTGGGGAGAGCCTTTAGGAATATTACTTTCCAATTTCCACACTCTAGCCAGCAAGAATCCGGCTGCAGGGCTGGGACAGGAAGCAGTCCATGGAAGTCACTGCAATGGCATTTCCTGAAGAGGGAGAAAAAAACCTCTAGTTCCGAGGGGAGCTCTGGAGTCTGACCAAAAAGTCCTGTAGCGTGGAGCCAGTCTCAAAGCTCTGGCTTGGCCTGAGTCTCATCAGGGGTGAAACCATGAGGCAGAAGGTCCCAAAGGCAGTTTCTTTCTGCAAAAATACTATTTACAAAAATCAGTATGTAATAAATGAGAAGCCAGGTGATGTGACTGAAGGAACCCTAGGATGTGACTGCTGATACTAACCGTCACTATGCAGAGCCATACAGGAATTAACTCACTGAATCTTCAGAACAAGGCACCATCATTACAGCCATTTACAAGGTAAAAGACTTGCCCTAGGTCACACAGCATACAAGTGATCAAATCTAGATCTGAAAGCCCAAACCCTGCATCTTCCTCCTGATGGGCAAGTCACTTCATCTTTCTCAGCCTGATTTCCCTCTGCTCACCTCCCGGGTTGTCGGTTATAAGCATAAAAAGGCAAGGTGGGGGGAACTACTGGCAGCCCAGTGGTTAGGACCCCGAGCTTCCACTGCAGGGGCCATGGGTTCAATCCCTGGAAAGAGCCATCCTACAGCATAACTATCATGAAATATGCCACAATGGTGGAACCCACCACAAGGCCTAGGGCCACTGAGAAGCAGGATTCCTACTAGACTCAACTTCAAACCTCCATCTTAAGATGGGAAACTGGGGCCTACAAGTGATGTGGCCAAGGTGAAACAGTGAGCTGAGGCAGATTTGAGACGAGAACTGGGATCCTAACAAAGACCAGCATTTGACTAACATGGCAAAGGAGCACTACAGAGCTCCTGGCAGGACAGGAACACTGCTGGGGCCTGCCTGCCTGCCCTAAGGGTGTGCCAGGTCACTGTGGAGTCCAAACAAGGGAGAACAGATACTGTAGATTCTGTGAACAGGTCTCTGACACGAGGTCTGTGCAAAGATGGTCAGAATTACGACACCAACTACTGCCAGACTATATGCATCTCAGGCAGATCTCGTTAGGTCTTTGAGAAGCAGGTAATACCTGCCCTGAGGTTCAGAGAGTTCAAGAAGCTTGCCCAAGGTCACAGAGCTAGACACAGGTGATCTGGGACCTCAATCCAGACACAGTGCAATTTTTCAGAAGCAAGAGTGCTAGAGGGAAGGACCATTCAGGATACCACATTTGAAGAGACTATCTCCAAAGAACATCTAGCATACTTAAACCTGATTCTATGATTGCTAAGTGGTTAAAAAATGTGGCTTTCAAGGTGGTCGGACCCATCAATAGGCCATGTGAGTCTGGTCTTGTTCCTTAGTCCCTTTTCACCATTTCCACCTCTACCTCCTGATTCAAGCCACTCTTCTTTCTCACTTGACTGCTGCGCTAGCCTCTTCGCTGGGCTCCCCTGTGGAATTCAGAACTTGTGGAGCTCATCCCTGCTCCTGATCTTTTCCTGGGCTCTCATTCAGCAAAAGTCGAGTCCTCATCACGGCCTGTGATACGCTATGAGACTGGCCCCTGGCTACTCTGGCCCCTCAATTCCACCCACTCTCCCTTCTCCTCTCTGACCACTCTCCCACTTGCTGTATTCTCTCCAGCTGCACTGGTCTTCTCTTTCATCCTTGAGCCTGGCCAGCACACTGCCTTCTGAGTCCATCCCTCTGGTTATAACACACTCTCTAAAGGAACCCACATCAACCACCAACTTACCTTTTTCAAGTCTTGGCTCAAATATTACCTTTCAGCGATGCCTTCCCTGCTGCTGCTGCTGCCAAGTCGCTTCAGTCGTGTCCAACTCTGTGCGACCCCTTAGATGGTGGCCCACCAGGCTCCGCCGCCCCTGGGATTCTCCAGGCAAGAACACTGGAGTGGGTTGCCATTTCCTTCTCCAATGCATGAAAGTGAAAAGTGAAAGTGAAGTCGCTCAGTCGTGTCCTACTCTTAGTGACCCTGTGGACTGCAGCCTACCAGGCTCCTCCATCCATGGGATTTTCCAGGCAAGAGTACCTACCGGAGTGGGTTGCCATGGCCTTCTCCGATGCCTTCCCTAGGCACTCTTTTAAAACTGTAGCCTTATCTCCTTTGCTAGGCATGCCTTGTACCTCCATGTACTTTATTTTCTTCATAGCACTTAATCTCAACTGATATGTTACACGTGTATGTAATTGAGGCTTCCCAGTTGGCTGAGAGGAGAAGGCACTGGCAACGCACTCCAGCACTCATGCCTGGAAAATCCCATGGACGGAGGAGCCTGGTAAGCTGCAGTCCATAGGGTCGCTAAGAGTCGGACATGACTGAGCGACTTCACTTTCACTTTTCACTTTCATGCACTGGAGAAGGAAATGGCAACCCACTTCAGAGTTCTTGCTTGGAGAATCCCAGGGACAGGGGAGCCTGGTGGGCTGCCGTCTCTGGGGTTGCACAGAGTTGGACACGACTAAAGCGACTTAGCAGCAGCAGCAGGTGGCTGAGAAGTAAAGAATCTGCCTGCCAATGCAGGAGATCTGGGTTGGATCCCTGGGTTGGGAAGACACCCTGGAGAAGGAAATGGCAACCCACTCCAGTATTCTTGCTTGGGAAATGCCATGGACAGAGGAGCCTGGAGGGTTACAGTCCACACAGTTGCAAAGAGTTGGACACAGCTTAGAGACTAAACAACAACAATTACATGTTGTCTGTTTCTCCCATTAGAATATGAGCTCCCGACATAGAAATGTAATTTCATTTAATGCTGTACCTCGGACAGCCTAACACACAACAGGAGTTCAAGTAATACTATCTGAATCAATGCATGAATAATTAGATAAAGGGCAATTCCCATTACTATTATTCTGGTTTGATAAGTGTCTGTTTCTTCAGAAATTTAGTGGGCTTCTCTTTCATTACATACCTGCTATGCCTAAGGCCTCTGCTCCATGCCAATTAAACAAGTATTGGCAAGATGTGGAACTCTACTCTCAGGAAACTCCTAAACCTAATAGAGGTATGGTAGTGTTAGAAATGTCTTTATACTAATTTAAACTCTATCAGTGTGATTAACCTACCCAAGCTCTCTTTATACTAATAAAAAAGGCTTAGCCCCTCTTCCTGCAGATATTTGAAACCAGTGATCATGGTCTCCTGGGTCTTCTCATCCCCAGGCTAAACAAAAAAACCCACTGGGACTGTCTGACTCAGATCTGCTAACTGGGAACAGGGAAGATAGACTGTTGGCCAGGGAGACAGAAGAGAAGCGGATCCAGGAGCAGACTGACTCCTTCAAAGAAAGAGAGGGAGTCCTTGGGGAGGACTCCACGGAATTAGGTTGGGGGTGGGGAGAGAGCCCTGCTAATTAAGGCAGTAGGAGATTATGTTTCCGTAGAAGAGCAGCTCACTGGGAATTACCCCTAAATCTATCCATGGTAAACCCAGACAAAATCATGGCTGCTGAAAGAAAGCCCTGTGATGGAAGGCTGAGGGCACTGGAAAAAACCAGGAAGGATGCTCAAGCCTCTAGCCTCAGGACAGATACCTGCTGGGGAAGGGACAACTAACAACTGCACCTTTCGGTAGCCCACACAAAAACCAAGAAAACCCTGCAGGTTCCACTGAAGGCCCCTGAAAAAAACCTGGGGTGATTTTCTACCAGAAGCTGAAGGACTCTGTGGGGCTACTGCGGAAATCAATCCTAGGAAGCCTGGAAAACCCTATGATGGTGATGGAGTTTTAAGGGCAACTTAAAATGTACCTCCAGAAGAACCGAGTGTTTTGAGGGGGAGCCCCTGAGACACTTCTACCTCACTTTGGGACCTGAATGAGATTACTAAAAATTTCCACGTTTGGGGTTTCTAATGGGGTTTCCCCAAGAAAACCGCAGAATTGCCAACAGCTGCTGAGATCTGCAAAGGTCGCTGAGGTGCTTCAGCAAAGCATACATCAGTGCCAATGAAGCCAGAACAGTCAAGAAGAAACCTACAGAAACTAGAAGACCACGGAGCCATGCAGCCTGGGGAAAGGCCAAATGATGTTTTCTTCCCCCACCCGCCAAAAACTGTTCAACAATGGTGTTTCCATCAAGCTAAGGGGTTTCCCAGGGACAGTGATCCCAAAATGGCCTGGCCCACCTGGGTCCTACCACCCAACTGTCCACATTCCCATTGGAAAGCCCCAGAAACATTCAATCTCTACTATTCTGGTTGAGTATCTCAAGGGCTGGCTTTGTGTCTCAAGAAACTCTGGGGTCAAAGTTCAGTTTTTGGAGGCAGGTAGCCCACTCATTAAAAGAAGTGCCTCCACCATACAATTAAGGCCCAGGAGAGCCTTTGTTCTACATCATTTACTAGAGTCAAGCTATGGCAGGTGGCTATCATTAGTTCACTTTACAGGTGGGAGAGATGAATGGACAAGAGAGACAAACAGGTTCAGCATCTTGCCAGGGGACTCTAGGTAGGCAGTGGTGTGGCTATATAGATGAGGAATTCCAGTCCTTGGGGCATCACCCACAATTAAGCAGACATACCTGGAGCAGGCCATCTTCTCCCTTTATGCACATAATTCTTACCTGCCGGGAGGGCCAGAGAAGGTTTTAACAAAAAATTAACAAGAAGCCCACTCTCACTGGACAAAATCCTGATACTGACTTGAGTTTTACTAGTGACAGAATCTAGAAGCTACATACATGCCTCTGGCAGCCTGCTACTGCCAACACAGGTACTGTTCTTCCTGCAGTTCCTGAACAAGGCCAGCATCACAGACTCAAGTGAACACCTCCACAGGCATGTTTTGCTTGGCCCAACAGCGTCTCTGGCTCACATTATTACTTCTAAGACAATGTGATATGGAGGGGAAGAGATTATAGGCTTTGGAATCAGGCCCACCTGGGGTAAATTCTCACTCAGTCACTTAACTGGCTGAGGAATACTTGGGGCCAGTCATTTAAGCTACCAGGAGCTTCATATATAAACTGAGAATAAACCTACCTACCTTAGAAAGTTATTGTGTGGAGTATATGAAACAGCATGTTATTTCCATGAGATAAAGTACCATATCTGGCTTATAGCCAATACCTAGCACATGCCTGCCTCACAGAAGATGCTCAGTGAATTTTGGCTGCGTAAGTAAAAGACTTAATACAATGCCTCATGCATAAGATATACTCTGTAAAAGCACATTTCCTTTTCCTTTCCTGCAAGGATGCTAAATTTAGAGCATATCCCAGAGTAGAATGGGCCATAATTCTTACATTCATGGATCCCCCAGGCACAGCCTCCAGGAAGGTTATGAGATGCCACTGCAGCAGCCAGTGTGCAGCTCAAATAGAATGGTCCCTGAGAGGAAGTAGGCGGGTACCTTCTACCCAAAGGATCTCAATGTCACATGTTCTCTATCTCTTGGCCTTGGGAAGAACACGTGCCCAGAATTGGTTCTGACATAACTGGCTCTTCTGCACATATCCCCTCTGTCCACCAAAAGGAAGTAACATATGGTATGCTGTCCAACGGGCTCTGGTAACTCTTGGGCAAAGAGACAGCAGAACATGGAATGTCAATCCAGTGCTGATCTAATGGTCTTGCCCAGTGTTGCTGTGTCGAAGATCTCTTTCCACACGCAACACTGGGTGACTAACAACTCTCTGGTCCAGGTGGCCCTCTTAGACACTGGCTGGCAGGCCAGGAACCTCTCCCATGTTGCCTTTTGTTAACAGTTGGCCACAACCCACATGGTATTAGGACCACCAGCCAGAGATAACAGTGAGGGGGCAAATGGCCCAAGTCTCTACTTAGGCCTCAGAGGGTGTGTCGGAAACGCTGGAATCCTGTCCCTCCTGTAGTAAGTTAAACAAATATTTGCCCCTAAAGAAAATCAAAGCAGGAGGGAATAAGAGAGGTCATCACACAAACCAACAGGAACTATTTAATCATTTATTCCCCCAGGGAGTTCATTTACTGAAAGGCTTTCAAGTCCGGTCAGGCTTAGCCAAAGAAAGCCCTCCACCTTTACCTTCCCAGCCCCACCACGGTCATCTGACCTCTACTCTGCTTTTTATAAGAACTGGCAGTGGGAAGAGTTGATGAAGTTGCAAAGAAATGGGAAATAAGACAGGGGGTGGTGTACCTGGAGGTCCCTTGCTCAGTGGTAAACTGAAGTGGCTGCCACACCCTAGGCCCAGCCTCTGGATAATTGCATTCTTAACATTCCTGAGTCCATGGTGCATGGCCCTTTCCACCTCAGCTCCTTCAATAGATGACTTATTTTCCACAGCCTGCTCAATTTCTGAAGGACAGAATGAATACCTCTCATAAGCCCTACACCTCCCTGAGGCAGGGAGATAAGCGAGGAGATATGACTGAGTTCACTGCAAAAGAGCAAAAGCTGCTGACAGTGACCACAGGTAAAGAATCCCTCCACACCAGCTCATCCTGACTTGGTGATATCACGGCAAGGGAATTCTCTTCCCTGGCAAAGGAATGAGGCAAGACTCGGGTTCAGAAAGTGTACCTGGATCTGACAATAACTACTAGAACAAACTTCCTGTCGCTATGCTCACATCAGCTTCAAGATTTACAAGGACTGCAAGGCAAGGAGGGTTGGCCACATTTTTTTAGTGGAAGAACCTGAGGCTCAAGGTAAACTGGCCTGTCCAAGGTCACACACCTAGTTAAGTGACAGGGCTGGGACTCACACCCGTGTCAGTTTGTTTCTGAAGTCTGTCACTGAATCTCAATGTCCCAAGGAGCCCCAAAGACCAGGTTCTTGCACTGCCAGCAAACAGTGCTCAGTGAAGAGGCCCCAGGGCCCTGGCAGAAAAGTGACAAGCATAACAGCTGGAGCTCCCCAACCAACCCAGGCAGTGAGGTGCAAAGTCCCTGGGCTTATGCATGACACAGCAAGCGCTCCGCAAACTGGCCAACCACACAGAAAAGTCACATACTTTAGAGCCAATAAACATGGGGCATAGCACAAACACAACTGGCCCACTGGCGCAGCTTACAACCTAAAATCAGACAATCCTCAGCCATCCAAGCCAGAGGGATGCAAAGCCAGGCCATGCAAACTCTGAAATAAAGGGAACTTGATTTGGAGGAGGGAAGCCCAGGACAGGATTGACATCTCAAGGGAGTAAGACTGAAGGGGCTGGTGGGTCACTGATATTCACTATCTTCTCCAGGCATTCCACTCATCACCCCTTAACGTTGTGAGCCATTATGTCAGGGTGAGGGGTAACCTGTTACCTTTGCATTCTCAAAGGTTTGGAGCCAAATGAACACACAGGCTATGTTATCTTCTGCAGAGAAACTGGAACACAAGTATGACAGAGTAGGGTCACGAGGAAGACAGAATGAAGATGTCTGGTCCTCACAGAACTAGGTCATCTGTATTTCAGAAGTTAACCTCTGTGATACAATGAGGCCAATTATGTCCCCTTAACAAACAATAATAATCACCCAGCATAACAGACACAGGGGAAAGGTTGTTGAAGCCAAGGAAAAGGAATACGTAAGGGGCGTGGTTCTTACCCAGCCGCCGTTCTCCTGGATCCAAGGCTCTAGGTGGTCATTCAGGTAGGTGGCCATCCAAGTTGCGATCCGACTCACCAATACCTGCATCTCCTTGTCTACGCTTTCCACGCACAGTGCCCCACCAAAGGAGAAAAAGGCCACAATGCGACCCCAGTTCACCCCGTCCCGGAAGAGTTCATTCACTACCTGTTCAAAGCTCTGATATGCTGTCCCTGGGGTGATGTGGAGCTGGGAGGTCAGGTCGCTGAATGCCCGTCGGTACCTCAGTTCAAACTCATCGCCTGCCTCCCTCAGGGCTTGCTTCACCGCTGCCATGGGGATCACTTCCCGGGCATCCAAGCTTCTGCTGTGGCCAGTGGCTCCATTCACCGCAGGGCTGTCCGGCAGGTGCCAGGATGGGTTGCCATTGATGGCACTGGGGGTTTCCATATCTGATTCTGTCCCTTCTGGGGCCTCAGTTCTGTTCTCTTCCACATCACTAAACTGACTCCAGCTGTATCCTTTCTGGGAAAGCTTGTAAGAGAGAAAGTCAACCACCAGCTCCCGGTTACTCTGAGACATTTTTATAATAAGGATGGGCTCCACCAGTCCATTGTCCAAAACACCTGCTCACTCACTGGGTCTGGTCTCTGCTTAGTGGTTCTCTTCGATGATTCAAAGCCAAGACAAGGTTCTGAAGGGAGAGAAAGAGCTTCAGGGGGAAAAAATGAATATGCAAGCCATTTACCTACAACATCCCATTCCCCACTCCAGGTACTTGAACTGGGTTCTTTGCGCTCTTATGAAGATCTGGGTCTAGCTTCCCAGGTACTTCGATGAAGTCAATTTGAAAGCACCAGTGGGCTCTGAATCATCACACCGGCCTTTTTTTTTTCCCTCCCCTTTTATCCCAGCCACCCCCTTTGCTCTGAAATGTCTTCCTCGAAAAGTCACCCCCATGGGCAGTCTGCCCCCCACCCCCATACCCCCTCACCACCTACATTCAAATCCGTCTCAGGCGACGGCAGGCAGGTGCAGCCCCCGGAAGATCTTTTGTATCATAGGTGGGAGAGGAGGTGGCAACGGGGATGCCGGTAAGTCAACCGGCCTCGCGGTGGCGGCTGGCAAAAAAGCAGCTCCGGCTGGAGAGATCATGCGACCCGGCGGACTGAGAGCTCAGGAGGCGACACAGGAATTACGAAGCTCAAGAACCGGCCCCCTCGCTTGCTTCCTCCTCCATCGCCCCGATCGAGGGCGGCCGCTCAGCAGCCGCGGCCTCCTGCCACCCGGGAGCCCAGCCCCCTCGCTCTCGCACGCCCCTTGGCTCTCCGCCTCCTACTGGGAGCTAGGAGAACTCTCTCGGAGGTGGCTGGTGTGAGGTTTAGTTTTTGTTTTTTTTCTATTTCAGTATAAGCCCTGGGTGAGGCTTCCGAAGAAACCCTGAAGGGACTTCTCGATGGGGCTCAAGGTTTCGATGAGAAACAGAGGGAGGGGAACACTTCCTTGGATCTGCGGTCTGAGTTTGGAAAGGCCATCCCCGGGCCTTTCTGGGAGGCTGAAATCCGGAGGCCCCCCAGAAACGCCGCTGGCTTTCTTTGAATTCCCCAAAGGCCCTGGTCGTGGCGGTGGCGGTGGGGGATTGCCGGGTCCTCCATTCCCCGCACGGACACAATGGCCGCCGGCGCCCTGCACAAAGACCCGGCGAGGGTGAGGCGCCGAGCCTCTCCACCGGTCAGAGACAAGGGTCGAGGCCTGCTCGAGACCCCCCACAGCTGAGACTACGTTTTCCTGGGGACAGGCCCAGGTCGGCTTCTTGGCACCCCCGGGAGGGCTTAGGGGCCCGGGGCTGCACCTCTCTAGAGCCCGGGGTGGGTGGGCTGCGGCCTCGCGGCTTCCTCCGCGCGCTAGGCCGGGTACCCGCCTGGCCACCGCCCCGTTGCTAGGCAACCGCTCTCCCTCAGGGGCGCCCCCTAGACCTTTCTGGGAGGTGGGGTCTCGCCCCCGGCGGCCCGCCCCGGCGTAGCCAATCAATGAGCCCAGGTAGCACGGAAGCAGAACGGCGAGGGCTCCCATTGGGCGCAGCGCCTGCCACGCACGGGAGAGGCGGCGCTCTCACCTGCGAGCCCCGCGAGCCGTGGGGGGCCACATACCCCCTTCATCGGCCAGGTCGTTTCCGGGCGCGAGTGCTCTTCGCGGCCAAGTTCCGCGCTGCGGACAGGGGCCGGCCTACCTGGCTGACGGCTCGCGCTCTCTCTTCCGAACGAGCCGGCCTCAGTTTCCCTGAAGAGACCGGGGGAACTTGCAAGCTCAGTCACTTCCGGTGCCGCGGCAGCGCGCGCGAGCCCGAGACGCAGAGGGAGTGCGCGCCTGGAGGACGCGTCAAGAACTGGGCGAGAGCGCCCCCTGGCGATAAATCTGAGGATTCCGGACACACAAGGGAAAAAACGTTTACATTCACATTTCCATTCATTCCTTCCGTCAGTTTAATCCACCGATCAGTTTGTATATCGAAAAAGCGTTGCCTTGTGGCTAAGAACCTTGTGTTTGGGATTCTAGTCTTGCCGATTTGGCAAGTTACTCAACTGCTGCGCGCCTCAATTATCCTTAACTCTAAAAATAGAGTAAAAACCAGCTTCCCTCCTTGAGTTATTGTGGTGATTTTAGAGTTATTTGTGAAGTCTATAGTCTTTGCTGCATAAATACGTTCAGCAAATATTTATTGTTTGGGTTGCTGAAAATAGAGTTAGGAACAAGACAAGACATGACCCGTGCTTTCATAGAGACTAAAACCCTTGAAATGGAGAGAGACAGTAAATAACTGAGCCGGGTTGCTCTGTTCATGGGATTTTCCAGGCAAGAGTACTGGAGTGGGGTGCCATTGCCTTCTCCGACTGAGAAAACAAGGTAATTTCAAATAGTGACTATAGCTCTGAAGAAAACAAATCAGGGTATTTTCATAAAGAGGGTAAGGAATAGGTGGTCCATTAAAATGGGTGCCCTCTCTGCCCAGTGAGGGAAACAGACATTTTTTTAAACTGTTTTTTTAATTGTTTGTGTTCAGACTACCGCACAATTGCACTCATCTCACACGCTAGTAAAGTAATGCTCAAAATTCTCCAAGCCAGGCTTCAGCAATATGTGAACCGTGAACTTCCTGATGTTCAAGCTGGTTTTAGAAAAGGCAGAGGAACCAGAGATCAAATTGCCAACATCCGCTGGATCATGGAAAAAGCAAGAGAGTTCCAGAAAAACATCTATTTCTGCTTTATTGACTATGTCAAAGCCTTTGACTGTGTGGATCACAATAAACTGTGGAAAATTCTGAAAGAGATGGGAATACCAGACCACCTAATGTGCCTCTTGAGAAATCTGTATGCAGGTCAGGAAGCAACAGTTAGAACTGGTCATGGAACAACAGACTGGTTCCAAATAGGAAAAGGAGTACGTCAAGGCTGTATATTGTCACCCTGTTTATTTAACTTATATGCAGAGTACATCATGAGAGACGCTGGACTGGAAGAAACACAAGTTGGAATCAAGATTGCTGGGAGAAATATCAATAACCTCAGATATGCAGATGACACCACCCTTATGGCAGAAAGTGAAGAGGAACTAAAAAGCCTCTTGATGAAAGTGGAGAGTGAAAAGTTTGGCTTAAAGCTCAACATTCAGAAAACGAAGATCATGGCATCTGGTCCCATCACTTCATGGGAAATAGATGGGGAAACAGTGGAAACAGTGTCAGACTTTATTTTTCTGGGCTCCAAAATCACTGCAGATGGTGACTGCAGCCATGAAATTAAAAGACGCTTACTCCTTGGAAGGAAAGTTATGGCCAACCTAGATAGCATATTCAAAAGCAGAGACATTACTTTACCAACAAAGGTTCGCCTAGTCAAGGCTATGGTCTTTCCTGTGGTCATGTATGGATGTGAGAGCTGGACTGTGAAGAAGGCTGAGGGCCAAAGAATTGATGCTTTTGAACTGTAGTATTGGAGAAGACTCTTGAGAGTCCCTTGGACTGCAAGGAGATCCAACCAGTCCATTCTGAAGGAGATCAGCCTTGGGATTTCTTTGGAAGGAATGATGCTAAAGCTGAAGCTCCAGTATTTTGGCCACCTCATGCGAAGAGTTGACTCATTGGAGAAGACTCTGATGCTGGGAGGGATTGGGGGCAGGAGGAGAAGGGGACGACAGAGGATGAGATGGCTGGATGGCATTACTGACATCGATGTGAGTCTCAGTGAACTCTGGGAGTTGGTGATGGACAGGGAGGCCTGGCGTGCTGTGATTCATGGGGTCACAAAGAGTCGGACACGACTGAGCGACTAATCTGATCTGATCTGAGGGTGCCAGAGATGGCCTCTTTGAAGAAATGACATAGAACCCAAGACCAGAAGTGTAAGAATATGCCAACCCATTGAAAGAGTGTAGAGAACATCAGCCTTAGCAGAGGAAATGGCTTGTACAACGTGTCCTGAGGCAGGAAGCTTCTGGCATGTCCCAGCAACTGAAGGAAAAGCACCGTGACTGAGGGAGGGCAAATGCGATGTGAAAGGATGTTGAGAAGTTGACCGTGGGAATGAGTTGGAATTGATTCTAAACATTGAAAAGTTTTATTTTGTGGTAATTTAGTTGATTAAAAATAGAATATTAAAAATATACTGAAGAGCATAGAAAGTCCTCTTCCCACTCCTGCTTTCTAATCCCTGGTTCCCCTCACAGAGATCATCACAATTAATTAATTTCTCTGCTGACTGTGTGACATGTGGGATCTTAGTTCCCCAACCAGGGGTTGAACCTATGCTCCGTGCAATGGGAGCACAGAGTCTTAACCACTGGACCATCAGGCAAGTCTCAGAGATCATCACTCTTAAGCCTTTCTTCTGTAGCCTTTCAGAGACGGTCACTGTATTCACAAGCAAATGTATACGTAAAAATGTTTTACACAACTCGTAACTTGCTATAAACCCTTCTACATCTTGCTTTTTTTTTTTGCTGAGCGCTATGTTTTCAGTCTACCCTGATTTTTTGTTTTATTTTTAAAATATTTAAGTATAATTGATTTACTATGTTGTGTTAACTTCAGATGTACAGCAAAAAAAAAGTCAGTTATACATATATCCATTCTTTTTTGGATTCTTTTCCCATATAACTCTCCCTTAATTTTTTAAATTAACACACAACTTCATAAAAATATGGGCTTCCCTGGTGACTCAGACGGTAAAGAATCCACCTGCAATGCAGAAGATCCAGGTTCGATCGCTGGATAGGGAAGATTCCCTGGGGAAGGGAATGGCTACCGACTCCAATATTCTTGCCTGGAGAAGTCCATGGACAGTGGGCTACAGTCCATGGGGTCGTGAAAAGTCCGACACGACTGAATGACTAACACTTTATAAAGATATGCCGTAATTTACTTGCCCAATCCCCTATTTAGGGACAATTAGGTAGTTTCCAGTCTTATCTTATTATAAATAAAGGTATAACTTGTTCATTGGTTATTTTGCATATGTGGGAGTTTATCTGTTAAGTAAATTCCTGGAAGTGGAATTGCCGGTAACTGAATATATGAATTTGTTTTTGTTTTGTTTTAATGGATATTGGCAACATGCTCTACATAGCAGCTGCACCAGTTTGTCCCCACCATTAAAGCATGAGACTGATTATTGCCTCACATCCTGAGCTACACAGTGTGTTATCAAACTTTTTTATCTTTGCCAATCTGATAGGTAAAAACTGAGAGGCACTTTTATTTTTCATTTCTTTTTATTGAGTGAAGGTAAGCAATTTTTCATATTTATATGAGATTTTGGGGGGTGAGGTTTTGTTCTGATGAATTCTCTGTTCATTTTGTTTGCCCTTTTTTTCAGTTGGTCTTTCTGTTGAATTTTTTTCTCATTGATTTGTTTATCCTTTTTGAATGTTTATCCTTTTTTTTTCTCCCCTACATATAAGTTATCAATAGTTTCCCAACGTATTATTTATTACCATGGGAAAACTTTTACTTTCTATATAATTAAATGTATGAGTCTTTTCCTTTGTGGTTTCCAGAATGTTTGAATTTTTTGAATGTTTGAATCCTTTTTGAATGTTTGAATCTTTTTTGAATGTTTGAATGTTTGAATTTGTTCATCCTTTTTGAATGTTTATCCTTTTTTTTTTCTCCCCTACATATAAGTTATCAATAGTTTCCCAACGTATTATTTATTACCACGGGAAAACTTTTACTTTCTATATAATTAAATGTATGAGTCTTTTCCTTTGTGGTTTCCAGGTTCTATGTCATTCTTATGAAGACTTTTTCCAGCTCGATACTCTAAAAATAATTCTCTGTTTTCTTCTACTTGGTTTCATATTTTACATTTCAATCTTTGTTCCATCATAAATTCCCTTCAGTGTAAGATGTGAGGCAGAAATCCATAAATTTTTTTCCAAATAACTACCCAGTTACCCCAGTATCATTATCTTTTCCCAACTCACCTGAAATATCTCATTACCATCGTCTATATTCCCAAGTGTATTTGTGTCAATTTCTGAACTTTTCATTATGTTCCAGGGAAAGGTTTTAAACTGGCACAGGACATGATCTGATTTCCCTTATTAAAACTTGTGGTGTCACAATCATTTCAACGTGGAAATTTTTGTTCTGAAGGTCTACGATGGGCTTTGGGAGCCCAGCAGAGGGCAGAGTAGCTGAGGGGCATTTTAGGTGGAAGGCGCTGCCTGAGCAGAGGTGTGGAGTGTTAACAAGAGGATGCAGATGTGTCTTAGAAATAAACCACGATGGCTGAGAGGAAGTGGTGGCAGAGGAAACAATGCAAATGTGTTTCCGAGGGCTCTGGACACTAAATAGGCACTGGAGGAGCCAGCCATCCTTTTTGAACAGAAAGGACATGAAGAGATTTATATTTGGGGAAGATAGAGCATTTGGGGAAGGGAACTTTGCAAGATTTATTAAGATCCTTAAAAATGGTTCTGGAGGGACTTCGCTGGTGGTCCAGTAGTTAAGACTCCACACTTCCAATGTAGGGAGAGAGGGTTCAATACTTGGTCAGGGAACAAGGAACTAAGATCCCACACTGCATGACATGATTAAAAAAAAAAAAGACTCTGGAAAGATTATTGAAAAATAATCTTTGATTGGAATTGAATTTAAGAAAAACATGAAGTGCAACCAAAGTTTATCCACGGAAATGTTTATACAAGGTTATTTATAACACAGGATAGAAAAAACTGAGTTCAGTAAAAAAAGTGATGCTTTAAATAGATTACGTTCACACCATACTTCATGATGTGGAAAAATATTCAAACCATAGAAGTTTGAAAAAAGGTTACAAAGCTATTCTGAGAATTATTCTAATTTATTTAAAAATGTACACTACATGCAACGTATAGTAGAAAAGATTATACCAGGATGCAAAAAGGTGGTTATTGCTACATAGTCAAATTATGGATGATTTGATTTTCTTTTTTATACTTTTTGTATTATCTAAACATGACTATATTTTGTACAGTTGAGAAATACTGTTTATAAAAACATGTTTGCTGAGATTTAGATGATGAGATGCTTATGGTATAATGTTAAATGAAGATAAAGATACACAAAATTAGATTTGTGACATCTCAACTCTAAATACCATACATAAGAAAAAAGGCTGGGAAGTCAATATGATAAAGATAAAAGAAAAATGGAGAAAGCCCTTGTGCAAATGCTAAAGGGGAACAGAAACGAGTGGCCAATAAACCACAGAGACTGAGGTAGATGCTCAACCCCAATAGTTATCAGGGAAAATGCAGATGAAAACCTCAGTGAGATACCATTTCACATTCATCAGATTGGCAAATCTGAAATTCCTTCAGATTGGCAAATGAGAAAATCTGTCTTTTTTTTGGTCTATGATTGTTCAGCAGTTCTTATTTTTGGTGTTTTCATGAGAGTCAGTGAGCTCAAGTCCTTCTACTCTGCCATCTTGTTTCCTTCCTCCAGATTATTTTAATCATGTCCTAAACTTTGGTAAATATCTTGCCTTTGACTGACTTCTAGAGCTCCTTTCAATCGACTCTCAGAAAGCAAACCATCAATCCAGTGCAGGAACTGGAGGGAATGGTGTTGCCTGCTTGCCAGCATCTCCCTCACCTTGGCAGAGGAAAATTGGACAAAATCAAGTATGGTTCAGGAATATGGAAGGAATATGGTTCAGGAATATTCTTGAATATTCCATTCAAGAATATGGAATAGGCACTTCCCTGGTGGTCCAGTGGTAAAGAATGCAGGGGACATCAGTTCGATCCCTGGTCTGGGAAGATTCCACATGCCATGGGGCAGCTATGCCTGTGTGCCACAACTAATGAAGCAAGTGTGCCTAGAACCTGTATTCTTCAACAAGAGAAGCCACCACAATGAGAAGCCCATGCACCTCTACTAGAGAGTAGCCCCTGCTCGCTCCAACCAGAGAAAGGCTGCACAGTAACAAAGACCCAGCACAGTCAAAAATAAATTAAAAAGTAATCTAAAAAAAAAAAAGAATACAGAATAACTTTGGGAAAAAAAATATTGTTACAGAGTAGAATTGAAGATGCCCACAAACTATGAAGATCCCCTGAAGAAGGGGATTCTATTTTTTTATATATGTTCTAAAATAACTCTTAACACATGTGTGACATGCAGGTATAGGATGTTTCTAGCAGTACTACTTGTTATAGCAAAAATATGGAAACTATCCAGTTGTTCATTATAGCAGACAATTAACCAAATAGTAGTATGTTTATGGGCTTCCCAGGTGGTGCTAGTGGTAAAGATCCTGCCTGCCAGTGCAGGAGACATAAGAGATGCATGCTGCTGCTGCTACTAAGTCGCTTCAGTCGTGTCCGACTCTGTGCGACCCCAGAGACGGCAGCCCACCAGGCTCCCCAGTCCCTGGGATTCTCCAGGCAAGAACACTGGAGTGGGTTGCCATTTCCTCCTCCAATGCATGAAAGTGAAAAGTAAAAGTGAAGTCGCTCAGTCCTGTCCGACTCTGTGCAACCCCATAGACAGCAGCCCACCAGGCTCCTCCATCCATGGCATTTTCTAGACAAGAGTACTGGAGTAGGGTGCCATTGCCTTCTCTGAAGAGATGCATAAGCATATATAATTTTTGTAATTTAGAAAGTTTTTTAAAAAATAGAAAAAGTCTCCAATATTAAAGCCTTGACCTAGGCCAGGGTCCACTGCAAATGCACAGGATGGAATTTCAAGTGATTTCCCTTTTCCAACTTCGATAAGAATACAAAAGTGAAAGTGAAATGAAAGTCACTCAGTTTTGTCCAACTCTTTGCGACTTCATGGACTATCCAGGCCAGAATACTGGAGTGGGTAGCCTTTCCCTTCTTCAGGGGATCTTCTCAACCCAGGGATCAAACCCAGGTCTCCCACATCGCAAGCAGATTCTTTACGAGCTGAGCCACAAGGGAAGTGAAGAATACAAAGGCACCACTCATTTTCCTCTGTCTCTGAATTTGCCTAGTCTGGAAATTTCAAAAGGATGGAATTATACAACATTTGTCCTTTTGAGTCTAGCTTCTTTTATTTAGTATAATGTTTCTGGTTCATCTATTTTGTTGTATATATCAGATTTTATTCCTTTTATTAAAGAATACTATGCCACTGTATGGATTTACCACATTTTATTTATCCATGCACCAGTTGATGGTTGTTTCCTAGCATCCATCAACTGATGAATGGATAAATAAATGTTTCCTAAAAGTTCATCGCTTTTAATTGCTTTGTGCTAATTTATTTGCTGTGTGCCAAGGTGTCATCCTTTGTGGCTCAGATGGTAAATCCCCATGCAACTCGGGAGATCCGGATTTGATCCCTGGGTAGGGAAGATCCCCTGGAGAAGGGAATGGCTACCCACTCCAGTATTCTTGACTGGAAAATTCCATGGACAGAGGAGCCTGGTGAGCTACAGTCCATGGGATCGCAAAGAGTTGTACTTGATCGAGTGACTAATGCACAAAGCGTCTTCGTGGATCACAGCCTTGTCATGGTGAAGGGGCTTGTGTAACTCGAAGTTATAATCCATGGTGTGCAGGGCCACCCAAGATGGGCTGACTCAATAGACATGAATTTGAGCAAACTCCAGAAGATAGTGGAGGATAGAGGAGCCTGGTGGACTACAGTCCATGGGGTTGAAGAGTCAGACACAACTTAGCAGCTGAACAATAACAACAAGGTGTCTGTAATTCTTCCTCCAGAATGGATTCCACATCAGCCAGGAAGAGACCAGGACACCCACAGAGCTCCCTGTGTTTGGTTGGATGGGAACTGTAGAAGACAGATCATTTTGATGACTGTCACCAATGGCTCACACCTGCAAACTTCTCCAGGGGGTGTCACTGGGTGATCACAACCAACTCGCCTAGAGGTGTCTGAGGGTTATGCCGCCACCTAGAGCCAATGACCAGCTGTTGTCTATTCTCCGTGAAGTAGGTGGTCTCCACTGAGCTGAAAGGCAGGTCTGGATTTCTGACCTGGTGACCACCGGTTGGATGGTGGAGGCAGTGACAGACATGGAAGAAGATTTGGAAGGGGTAGGAGTAAAAAGTTGGGTCTTTCCTTCTCACTTTTTAAATACAGAGTTTGGCTTCCTGTACTTCTCCTTTGCAGACATCTTTCCTCTTCCATTGTAAGAAATAATAAACTCAAAGTACACAAATATTAATAATACATGGATATATTCTTTTTAAAAAATTAAAGATAAATCTCCAATTATTGTTTCTATCCATGTGTCCTGTTTAGTTCCTTCTTTCTGAAGTTCCACTCTCTGAGTCTCAATTTCCTCAATCTATAAAATGGAAATACAACATTACTTACATTACAGGGTTATTGTTAGGATGAAATGAGTTATGCGCAAAGTACTTCAAAGAGTGCTTGGTATGTGGTAAGTGCCAGGTAAGTGCTAGCTGTTATTACTTCTTCACACCTGTGGGAAAAGTGTTGCACTGTTTTGCATATTAAAAAAAATAATGATCAATTATACTTCAATAAAAAAATACTTAAGGTCCAGGAAAAAAAAAAACCATAATGGTTTCATAATGAAAAAACAAACCTACAGTCAGCACTTCGTGTTTTAACTCAATAATGTGCTTCAAAGATACCTCCCTATTGGTCCAGATCTATCGAACTCTTTTTGAACAGATGCTTAGTGTTCCATCTTATAGACAGTTTACTGAAATAGCCCCCCTACTAATGGACAGTTAGGGAGTTTCCAATTTCTCACAACTACAATGCAACAGCCTACTAATTGATATCCCTATTTCCACTCTCGTTCCCCATCCCCCTGTTTTCAGCATAGTAGCCAGAGTTATCCCATTAGAAGTAGAGAGTAAATCAATGCTCAAAACCCTCCCAGGACTCCCACCTTATTCAGACTAAAAATGAATTTCCTTACTAAGGCCCACTTGATCTACATCCTGCCTGGGAATATCTCTGGCCTCATTTCCTGAAACTCTCCTCCTTCCTGTTTGATCCAGCCACCCTGTGTGTGTGTTAGTTGCTTAATTCTGTCTGACTCTTTTCGACCCATGGACTGTAGCCTGCCAGGATCCTCTGTCCATGGAATTCTCCAGGCAAGAATACTGGAGTGGATTGCCATTCCCTTCACCACCAACCACCCTGACTTCCTAGCTATTTCTAAAATATTCCTCTCTGCTCCTGCCTTTGCACTGGATGTTCCTTCTGCCTAGAACACTCTTCTTTAAGATATCTGCATAACTTACTCCTCCTTCAGGTCTTTATCCAAATGTCCCTGAATTACCCTATTTATATTTACCCTTTTACATGGATAAGGCCAAAAGAGTCATAACTGAAATTGTAGATCAAGCCAACCAGATGTATCTGTGTTTCTTTCAGGTCTAAAATTCTTTGGTGATTTCAGACCTTGATGTCTCCTATTCATAAATAATGGGAACTTGAGACCCATCATACCATATTAATGGGTGCAGAAGGACTCTGGGGCCAGGCTTGCTGCTGCTGCTGCTGCTAAGTCGCTTCAGTCGTGTCCGACTCTGTGCGACCCCATAGACGGCAGCCCACCAGGCTCCCCCGTCCCTGGGATTCTCCAGGCAAGAACACTGGAGTGGGTTGCCATTTCCTTCTCCAATGCGTGAAAGTGAAAAGTGAAAGTGAAGTCGCTCAGTCGTGTCCGACTCTTAGCCACCCCGTGGACTGCAGCTTACCTCTTGTTAATTTGGGAGGACTTGGGAAGTTCTTGCACACAGCCGTCTGGCATTGGTTCATTCATTCACTGAGCACTTTCTGCCTAGTAGGCCCTGAACACAGCACAGCTTTTATACCCCTTCTCTTCTAATATAAAACAAGCACATTTACCTTCCCTGCCCATGGCCCTGCATGTATCTGGAGGTCAGTGAACTGCCAAAGCCTAGGCAGGCCCTGTCCTCCCTTTGTCTCTGTCCAGCCCTCGGTTTCTCCTCTTCTTTTAATCCACCCTTAGGGGCCTGGTGAGCAGACAGCTTTGCATTTATCACCTATTATGAGATATCATTTATATTATGAGATCTCATTTATGAGATACTCATTTATTTACCTTCTTTAGTGTCTGTCTTCTCCACTAGTATGTCAGCTCCCTGAAGACAGAGATTTTTGTCTGTCTTTTCACTACTGCATCCCCTCACTTAGCACAGCGGCTGACACATAGTAGCCTCTCAGTAAATGTTGCAGTGACTGTGTCTTCATGTGAAAGTTGATAAGTGTGTCTCTTGGAACTAAATCTAGAAATAGAAGTTCTAGGTTGCAGGGCACACGTTTGACATTTTAAATAGATGCTGCCAAGTTGCCCTTTAAAACAGCTGAACCCATCCATTCGCCTATCTTCTGAGTTACCTTGTAAATTATTGATACCATCACACTTTTAATTTTGGTCAATCTGATGGGTGAATGACAATACTTGTTTGTTTCATTAAACTTAAAATTAAATTTCAGCATTACTGCTCAGACCAAGCATCTTTTCAAGTCTTAATGGCCAGTTTTGTTACTTCTTCTACAAATTGCTTTCCCTCCCACTCCCATGCCTACTGAGCTTTTGTCCTCTTATCACTGATTCTTAGGAGGGTTTTGTTGTTGTTGTTGTTTGCATTTTGTTAGATGTTTTGGAAATATTTGATTTTGTTGTTTTTCTTTTTAAAAAATAATTTTATTATTTATTTATGGCTGTGTTGGGTCTTCATTGCTACTCTCTAGTTGTGGTGCAAGGGCTTCTTGCTGTGGTGGCTTCTCTGGTTGCAGAACAGGGGCTTTAGAGCTCATGAGCTCAGTGGGGTTTAGTTGCCTTGAGGCATATGGGATCTTAGTTCCTAGACCAGGGATTGAACCCGTGTCCTATACACTGGCAGGTGGATTCTTAACCACTAGACCAGGAGAGAAGTCCCTGTTTGTTTTTCTTTTGTCAATTCAAATTGTCAAACAGAATTTTAAAGTTTTGATTTGGTCAGTCTTTTCCTTTATGTCTTAGTTTTTTTCTTTTATCTTACTTTAAAATTTCCTATATGATGTCATTTTTTTTAGCTGTAAAAATTCTAATTATTTTATATCTTTAGGGTTTTAATTCATCTGAAATTTGTTTTTGTAAATAGTACTGGATAAAAATCTAATATAATATTTTCCCCAAATGAAAAGCAAATGTCCCAAATCCATTATTTGTTCCATTTGATTTGAAATTCTACTCAGCATTTACTAAATTCTGATATCCATGGGTCTGTGTCTGCACTCTTAAATTCTTCTACTGATATTTTGCTGTTGTTAACAAGATTTCTATGCCAGTATCCTACTTTAAACAACTGTGGAATATTTCAAATGCATATATATTTGAATATATATATAGTGGGCTTCCCAGGTGGTGCTAGTGGTAAAGAACTCTCCCACCAATGCAGGAGACATAAGAGATGCAACTTTGACCCCTGGGTCAGGAAGATCCCCTGGAGCAGGGTGTGGCAACCCACTCCAGTGTTCCTAACTTGGAAATTCCCATGGACAGAGGGGCCTGGTGGGCTATAGTTCATTGGGATGCAAAGAATCAGGCACAAAGTGACTCAGCACGCATGCATGCATGTATATATGTATCATGAACTTGTCAGTCAGGTTTTTAAAAAATGTTTTACTTATTTATTTGGCTGCCCTAGGTCTTAGTTGGGGCAAATGGGATCTTTGAACTTCATTGCAGCATGCGGCATCTTTAGTTGCAGCATGTGGGATCTAGTTCCCTTATTAGGGATTGAACCAGGGTCCCTGCATTGGGAGCATGGAGTTTTCAGCCACTGGACCACTAGGGAAAACCTCCTGTTACTCAGTTTTAACAATTATCAATTTGTGGCTAACCTTGTTTCAGCTATATTCCCATCCTCTCTTCTTGGCATACTCCAGATTATTTTGAAGCAAATTCTAGAGTTATTTCATCCTCACCCTTTCTATATGTATCTCTAGAAATAAGGAATATTGAAAAGCAAAAACAAACCAAAAAACTCTACTCTTGCTGTAGTTTGCTTGTTTTTTTTCTGTTTATTTTTTGAAAAAACTAGATCTTTTGTCTTTTTGTTGTCTAGTTGTCCCAACTGGATTTTGCTGATTGTATCCTCATGGAATCAATTAATGATACTTTAAAAATTATAATTTTGTAATATGTTAATATTTATGAGATCTGGTATGGCAATTCCCCCTATTATTTTTCAAAATTCAGATGCCAATTCTTCTATTTTTTTCTTCCATATGAATTTTAAAGTCAATTTGGCAAATTCCATGACAAACATGTATTGGATTTTCATTAGAATTGCATTTAACTTTTAACATGGAGAATTTACAGTATTAGATCACACCATTCATTAATAAAGTATATGAAAGCGTGAGTCACCCAGTCACATCTGACTCTCTGTGACACCATGGACTGTAGCCCACAAGGCTCCTCTGTCCATGGAATTCTCCAGGCAAGAATACTGGAGTAGGCTGCTGCTGCTGCTAAGTCGCTTCAGTCGTGTCTGACTCTGTGCGACCCCACAGACGGAAGCTCACCAGGCTCCCCTGTCCCTGGGATTCTCCAGGCAAGAACACTGGAGTGGGTTGCCATTTCCTTCTCCAATGCATGAAAGTGAAAAGTGAAAGTGAAGTCGCTCAGTCGTGTCCAACTCTCAGCGACCCCATGGACTGGAGCCTACCAGGCCCCTCCATCCATGGGATTTTCCAGGCAAAAGTACTGGGGTGGGGTGCCATTGCCTTCCCCGACTGGAGTAGGCAGACATTCCCTTTTCCAGGAGATCTTTCCAACTCAGGGATCGAACCCAGGTCTCCTGTACTGCAGGCAGATTCTGTACAGCCTGAATCACGAGGGACACCCAAGCCTTATTTAATTATTTTTATAGTTATTCAACAAAGTTTCAGTTTTAAAATTTCCTGTAAAAGTTTTAAGCTTATTTGTTAAAACTTTTGTACCTTTCTAAAATTATGAACACTGATCTTTTTAAAAAATTTTATGTATTTTTACTAAGCATAATTTACATATAGTAAAATACACAAATCTTAAAGGTACAACTTACCAAATTTTACCTATTATACATCAGTGTAACCATCAGATCCAGATATGGAACATCTATATCACTCCAGAAAGTTCCTCAGATTTGTGTCCTTTTGAAGAAAAAGTTAGTTTATCCCCATTCCAAACTGAAGATTATACAAAAGCCAATATATTAAAAAAAACATATTAAAAAAAAAAGGAATTTCTCAGGTTGAGAAGAGGACCCCCCCCACCCGCCCACCCCGTTCCCTACTTGTGCAGAACCCTGAGGGGTGTTGGAGGCCAAGTTTGACAATCCATTCTTCTCCACAACCCCCTCAAAACATATTTTTAAAAATATGTGTTTATATTCACATGAATATTTTGAGGGTGCATGGAATTCTAGACCTAAGCTATCCAATACAATATTTAAATGTAAATTAGTTAAGTTTAAATAAAATTAAATGTTCCCTTCTGCAGTTGCCTTTTCCACGTTTTGAATGTTTAGTAGCCATGTGGTGTCACTGTGTTGGACCACACAGGGTAGAAGAGTTCCATTACCACAGAAAGTTCTATGGGGCAGCACTGATCCAGAGAGTTCATTAGCTCCGCAAAAGCATCCATGACCAGAAAATGTTGAGACACTAGGTCAAGTCAGTGAAACTTTTCTTTAAGGAGCCAGAAATTTCTCTGGAGAGCCCAAAGCTCATTGTTGTGACAGAGGCTATGGTCTGCCATGAGTAATATTTTTGCTCCCAAAGTCCAGCCCTAAAAGCCGTTAAAATATATCCAGATTTTATGCTTTAGTGACCATCTCCTCCCTGTTTTCTTAGAGAGGGACATCTGAATTCTAATAATATTTGCCATGAGAAAGGTATTCTTGGCGCCCCCAGAGCCTCTGTGCTCAGTGTGAGGCACAGTGTGAAGTGGGAAGGTGTTGCAGTGACATTGTCCTTTGGTATGTGGTCATTCTAGGTGGGCGAGGCCCTCCTGGAAAACGCACCAGGCTCTTGTTGCAGACGGAGAATATCCAGGAGAGCGCAAACGACTTTAAGGAAAAATAACACGCTGCAACAGAGTGGACCATCCCTCCGCACCTAGGATTCCTGGGCCACTCGGGTAACGTGGCGCCAGAATCTGCAGCAGGCATCTCAGCCTCACAGAATGCTGGGTGGAATAACACGGGTCCTGGGAGAATCCAAAGCCAATACCATCTGGCTCAAACCCTTCTTGTCAACACAAATAGGTCCCGAGGCCTGAGATTTTGTCCGTGTCACTTGGTTTAGAACAGGGGTCTCAAAGCTCAGTGGGTATCAGTATCACCTGAGGGGCTGATAGAAAACACAGATTGCTGTGCCCACTCTCAGAGTTTCTGATTCAATAAGTCTCACGTGGGACCTAAAATTTACATTTCTAACAAGTTTCCAACTATACTGACCATCTAGTTCTTTGAGAACTATTGGTTTGGAGTAATGCTTCTCAATCCCGGCTGCCTATGAGAATTGCCTGGGCACTTGAAAGTGCCACAGACTAGTTAAAACAAAATCCCGAGGGGAGGTGGGGTGTGGGGTGAAGGTTGATCTTTTTATTCTTGTTGCTGCTATTACCTCCTAAGTGATCATTGATGATAAATAGGACTAGATGTTCTTAATGCAAATCCCATCTTCTCCACTTTAAAAAAATGTGATTTTAAACAAGTTTACTCAACTTCTCTAAGCCTTTGTTTTCTCTTCTACAACCAAGGATGTTGGTGGAATTAAAGGAGAAAAGAACAATCCTCTAAAAACCGTGGCTTCAGGCACTAACATCCGGGTGCGGACTTCGATGAAAAGTTTGAGATACTCCACAGTTGGTAAAGAATCTAAGGGCCAGTCTATGTCGCATTGCGGGGTGCGTGCTAAGTCACTTCAGTCGTGTCCTGCTCTTTGCGACCTATGGACGTTAGCCTGCCAGGCTCCTCTGTCCATGGGATTCTCCAGCAAGACTACTGGAGTGGGTTGCCAAGCCCTCTTCAAGAAAGGAAAGGAAAGTGAAGTCGCTCAGTAGTGTCCAACTCTTTGCGACCCCGACTGTATAGCCTGATAGGCTCCTCCATCCATGGGATTTTCCAGACAAGAGTGCTGGAGTGGATTGCCATTTCCTTCTCCAGGGGATTTTCCCGACCCAGGAATCGAACCCGGATCTCCAGCATTGCGGGCAGACGCTTTACCATCTGAGCCACCAGGGAAGCCTCTTCAAGAGGATCTTCCCAACCCAGAGACCGAACCCGTATCTCTTCTGCCTCCCGCATCTGCAGGCGGATTTTTAAACCACCTATCCCAAATAGTTTGTAGCGGAGCATTCTGGGCTTTGTAGTAACTTCGTTCGTCGAGTTATTGCAACCGGCTCTCGCAGTTACACCACATTTCCCAGAAGCCTTCGGGGCCGGTTGTTTGCTTGTCCCTCACCCTGACTTCCGGCGTCGCCAGGATCTAAGGGGCCAATCGGAAGTCTGGGATTGCCGGTTCCCGGCACGCTGATTGGTGCGTTTGTGCAGAATCTGCGTTCAAATTTTTCAACGGTACTGAATGAGTCCGGCGGCGGGTCTTCGCGGCGGTCGGTTGACAGCACTGGGTTGAGGTGAGCAGTGAGGAGAGAAGAGGAGCAACTGGGGTGCCCGGCGGTCTTCACCCTAATTTCAAGCGACTGGAGGTCTCCGCGTGGAGGGCGCAGCTCCTGGGACGTGTACTGCGGGGGTGCCGTCCTGACCCGCGGAGCAGGAGCGGAGCTTCCGGCCTCCTTTCCTTTCGCGACAGGATTTCCCCGTGAAGTTCGGCGGACCGGGTCTAGCAGGCTGTGTTTGCAGGTAGAGGCAGAGGCCAGCGTGGGAAATGGAGGAATTAGGGCGAGGCTGTGGGCTAAGGGTAATGACAATTATACTATTACCCTAGCACACAGGCAATAAGCGTTTACTGGACTCAGCACTGTGTGTTTTCTCATTGAATTTTCTTCCCAAGCCAGTGAAGTCGGTGCTAATCTTGGCTCTCTTTTATAGGAGGGGAAATAAGGCCCGTAATCTAGATAAATTTCTAGAAATGGGTGATAACCCCCGCCCTCAAGACGTGTGGCGTTTGGTGGAGGAAAACAGGTGTGGCCACGAAACAACTGCATCTCATAACTATTTTGTAAATTAGAAAGGTAAAGGAAGTGAGAACATAATTGAAGGCGTGTAATTCGACTTGGAATTGACTTTCTGTTGGGGGATTTAAAATTCATTCGGTTTTATCAGCTCTCTCCCTTTGTGTGCATCACTGGATATTATTGCCTTTCTACACTTAACAGATTGGAGTGGAAAGAAAAAGTGAACCAGATTATAATATTATAGGATTGTTTTTCTCCCTGTTTTCCTCATTGCTGCTGCTGCTAAGTCGCTTCAGTTGTGTCCGGCTCTGTGCGACCCCATAGTCGGCAGCCCACCAGGCTCCTTTGTCCACGGGATTCTCCAGGCAAGAATACTGGAGTGGGTTGCCATTTCCTTCTCCGATTTTCTTCATTAGTGGTTTCTTTTTCTCACAATTTTCTAGTACTTAGGTACCAAGAACTTCCAGTCAGTCCTGCTTAGGACAAGATAGCATCTGAGTGCTGTACAGATTTTGCTTTAAGATCATCACTGGAGTTTGCCCTGATTCAGCCTTACCTTGTCTTGATAATCTATGGCCTCTCTTTGAAATTGTCTCATGAGATGTCAAAATTCGAACTATTTGCTGCAATACTAAGGATATTTTTGTGTTGCGGCCTCAGTGAATCACACCGCCTGTCAAGCCACCCCTAAGTCAAACTTGAGTCCCTTTGGTTGGTTGTTTTGGTTTTGTACTGTGGGCGTGTCAATTCTGTATTAGGTTGTCACTCTTGGGATCAAAATTATTGTGACTCCTAGCTCACTTAACTAATTGAGGTTATACTCTGTGCTCAGATTGGTGTAAGATACTGTGTGTATACAGTCAAAGGTATGCTTTTCTGGTATGCTTGAGGACAAAGAGGAAAGGAAAGTGAAGTCGCTCAGTCATGTCCGACTCTTTGCGACCCCATGGACTGTATAGCCTATCAGGCTCCTCCATCCATGGGATTTTCCAGGCAAGAGTGCTGGAGTGGATTGCTATTTCCTTCTCCAGGGGATCTTCCTGACCTAGGAATCGAACCCGGATCTTGCGGGCAGACGCTTTACCGTCTGAGCCACCAGGGAAGCCTCAGGGCAAAAGTCTGATTCAAATTGACAAGTGACAATTAGAACAAGACAAGATGGCAACTTCATATTCTAGTTTTTGTATTGTAAGCACCTGGCAGTTTAGAGGTAAGGGAGATTGTTGAGGCTTAAAACAGGCAAGGTAGCTTTGGGGAGCAGGGGGCACACAAACTGCTCTTGATAGAGTTCAGTTAGGAACCAGGGCAGTCTTGGTGCACGGAAACCGCCCATTCAATATCTGTTGAATTGGAAAGGCAAGGTGTTATCTTAAATTGACTACAAAATTTCAGGTATGAAAAACTGAGTATATTGAATTAGGTTGATAAATTTGTTTAAACCTTCAAGTCATTTAAATAAAATAGTTATTTTGGCCAGCCTTATGCTTAAGTCTGTGCATTCTGACCTTAATAAAGTTACCTTATCCTGTAGCTGCAGTTAAGTTTCAATAGGTGACAAGATTAGTGGAAGGGTCCTTTATTAAATAGGCACCAGGAGAGGGTCAGAGTTCTCCCATATTTCCTATGTGTATTTTTTTCTTTAGCCTTTCCCTAATTCTTTTGAAATTGTTGGGGAGGAAAAGAGGAGGAGAGTTTTGTGGTTTTTTATTTTTTTATAAAGTTTTGAGTTTTTTTTTTCAAGTCTTTAGTTTATGGCTGAATTGGGTCTTCATTGCGGCACATGTGCTCTTCATTTTGCTGTGCTCAGGCTTTCTCTCGGAGAAGGCAATGGCACCCCACTCCAGTACTCTTGCCTGGAAAATCCCACGGATGGAGGAGCCTGGTGGGCTGCAGTCCATGAGGTCGCTAGGATTTGGACAGGACTGAGCGACTTCACTTTCACGCATTGGAGAAGGAAATGGCAACCCACTCCAGTGTTCTTGCCTGGAGAATCCCAGGGACGGGGGAGCCTGGTGGGCTGCCGTCTCTGGGGTCGCACAGAGTCGAACACGACTGAAGCGACTTAGCAGCAGCAGCAGCAGGCTTTCTCTGGTTGTGGGGTGCGGGTGTCTTCTCTTGCGGACCTTAAGGCATGCAAGCTTCAGCAGTTGTGGCTTGTGGGCTTAGTTGCTCCATGGCATGTGGCATCCTAGGTCCTGGACCAGGGATTAAACCCATGTTCCCTGCATTGACAGGCAGATTCCCAACCTCTGGACCACCAGGGAAGTCCCCAGGAGGAGAGATTTAAATGTCCTTTGGCAAACGAATTTTCTTTGCCATGGGTAAAGGTAGGAAGCAGAATTTACTCCAGGGACATTGAACAACCCAATCAATTCTGTGAATAGATCTGTGTTTGAGACAGTTCACCTGCCAAGGTACTTTGTGAAGAAAGTATAGGAACTGGAAGGGGTTCTGTTTTTGTTTGTTTGCGTAAAGAAACTTGATTGGGGGAAATTAAAGGTTAGTGAGAAAGGTATAAAATTTTATGTAGGAGCAAACATTAGAAATTTTTTAAATAAAATGCTGTTTCTACTTTTTTAAATTTAAAAAGGTAGTAAATTTTTTTCATATACAGTGTGCCTACACTTTGTCCTGATATTTGAATAGGACACACACTAATGACCCCTTGATGTTAGTGTTCCTCAGTTGCAGACTGTGGAGAGGTTGCTTTGAAGTGGAAGTATGTAACAGCAAAAACACAGGGACATAGCACATATACCCTAAAAAACTTTAAGAAGACTTTTACACTAATGAAACAATAATATGTTAAGTTTGGTTTTTAGTGTGCATCATGCTATTTAGACCTCAGCTCTCGGAAGTACTCTGGTTTTAAGCATGGTTATCCTTGGTGTTTTATACCACCCCTTCTGCTCTCTGCTAACCTCTTTTGCTACAAAGAACTTAAACCTGTTTCATCATCTTTCTGCTTCTTTCAGATTCTGGAAAAGAAGTATTTTCTGGACTTCAGAATTTCAGAAGAGAAGTGAAAGAGTATATTGCAACTTTGAATAAAGTCTGTAGTCAGGGGTACTGACCAGATTAAACCACAGGTAAGGCTGTATTCACAGTGTTACATTGAAAAATAAGGGGACCACTAATAGCTTAAAAATTATTTAAATAATTTTCATTCATCTTTATAATAACATTTTGGAAGAAAACTTATTTAATATGGAAAAGTAAATAATGTCACCCACTATCCTGCTTCTCAGATAAATTATGGCTAGCATTTTGGTAGATTTCCCTCCAGTTTGGGGGGGAGGTGTGGGTAAAGTATATTTGGTTTTAAGAAATCATACACTAATAACTATCATTTTTTTTCCACTTTATAATTAGGCTATGAAAATTTTGTCATTTCATTAAATTTTCTGTAACAGAATTTTAATGGCTAATATATTATTCCATTATATGGTTCTGCTGTACTATTTTATCCAGTGGAATCACTGATCAAAAAGAATGGATATTTTTAAGACTTTCGTACAAAACAACAAATTGCCTCATAGGAAAATTGTGCTGATTTACCTATCCACTGACAGTGTACATCACACAGGCACAATTTTGTATTTCTAAAATATTTAATATTTAGACTGACAAGATGCAAAAATCAAAGTAATATAAAAAAATTTAGCATTCAAAATCTTCCAACCCTGTCACTGTCTATCTCACCCCTTGCCACCTCATTGGTAATCACTTTTTGGGGTGTCTGCTTTCCAAGCTGGAGAAGGAAACAGCAGCACACTCCAGTATTCTTGCCTGGAAAATCCCATGGACAGCAGAGCCTGGAAGGCTACTGTACATGGGGTCGCAAAGAGTCGGACACGACTGAGCGACTTCACTTCACTTCACTTATGCTTTCCAAACCAGACACCTTTTGAGGGATATTGTTCTCTGTAAGACGGAGTGAGATTTGACTAGGATTGTAACCTCCTATAGCCCCACTGTCAGCCCTTACAAAGTCTCTTAGCTACTTACTTTTGGAACATCAGAACACTTTGATAAAGGTAAGAATTGTTATTAGGCCTAGAGGTAAATGGCATCTTTGATTTCTATCCAGGTTCTATTAGTCATGTAAGAGTGAATTATGGTTTATAGAGTTGAATAAAAAAAAAAAGTGGAACTGAATTTGTAATCATTCAAAAATGAAATATGAAAGTTTGGAAGGAAAGTGATAGAAAAGTGTGTTTGCTTGAGATTTTTGGACAGTGATGAATTAGAACAAATGTCCTTGTGTCCTGTGCTGACTTCTAAGTGCTTGGACAGTGAGAGATTGTCATTGGATTTTAAATCGACCCAATTTTGGAAGCTTCATAGATCTGTTTCTGTAAACAGATCTGATTTCAACATAGAAGTTAGCAAACAAATGTGGAAACACAAAGTCCATTAACTTCCTTCAGACTTGGTTTGTGACTTTGATTAATAATTAAAATTGCAGCCTGGATTGTGTTGCCATTTGCTGTCTCTTGCTAATCCTATGTATAGCAAAAAAAGAAAAAAAAGAATGTAGGTATTTTCTCCCTGGGTAAGATGAAAATAACTCAACTCTAACTTGTGGTAGTGTAACAAGATCTCTTATCCCTTGTGGAAATAGGAGAGGGTGTCCCTGGGGAAATGGCACTGCCTGGGATGGGACCATTTTAACTTAACTACACTTCTAATGAGGTCCTGACTTACTATGTTTATTCTGTTGTATTACCATTTATTTAACTCATGGTTTTCCTCCAAAAGAACGAGGCAAGACAGTTCACAAGTGAACTGTGAGGTACTTGAGATCATCTGTCACACCAAAGTCTTTGTTTTGCTCAGGAGCTGCTGGTCTGCTATTTCAGCCTTGCTTAGAAAGCACCTTTTTCCAGCTTTCCTCCACCCTGCTCTGAACCTGCACCTATTGATTTATAGAGCTTGTCATGGCTGGTTATTTTTGGTTGGAGAGTGAAGAGAGACAGGGAGCCATGGAGGTTAATTTCAGTTGAATGTGGAAATATGTTACATTGCTTCTTTTACAATCTTTCTCAATTGCATGCTTCCCAGTATGTGTTTTCCTTTTCCATTTATTTCTTCTGCTAGAAAAAGTCAGTATTCATCTTTATTTTTTTTTTAATCCTGTAAGAATTTATTCAGTGGACATTTCTTTCTAGATCAATAGAGTAAAATTTTTGATAGCACATCTTTAATTAACAGTCTTTATTGGTTCACTTCAAGTCTGAAGATAAGGTTTGTTAAGCTACCCACCCATTTCTCTCTGGTGAGTCTAACCTATTCTTTTTTTTTTAGTATTTTATTTTTATTATTTTTTAAAAAATTAAATTTATTTATTTTAATTGGAGGCTAAATTACATTACAATATTGTGTTGGTTTTGCCATACATTGACATGAATCCGCCACGGATGTACACGTGTTCCCCATCCTGAACCCCCCTCCCACTTCCCTCCCTATACCATCCCTCTGGGTCATCCCAGTGCACCAGCCCTGAGCACCCTGTATCATGCATCAAACCTGGCCTGGCGATTCGTCTCACATATGATATTATACATGTTTCAGTGCCGTTCTCCCAAATCATCCCACCCTCACCCTCTCCCACAGAGTCCAAAAACTGTTCTAGACATCTGTGTCTCTCTTGCTGTCTTGCATACAGGGTTATCATTACCGTCTTTCTAAATTCCATATATAAGCATTATTATACTGTATTGGTGTTTTTCTTTCTGGCTTACTTCACTCTGTATAATAGGCTCCAGTTTCATCCACCTCAATAGAACTGATTCAAATGTATTCTTTTTAATGGCTGAGTAATACTCCATTGTGTATATGTACCACAGCTTTCTTATCCATTCATCTGCTGATGGACATCTAGGTTGCTTCCATGTCCTGGCTGTTGTAAATAGTGCTGCGATGAACATTGGGGTACACGTGTCTCTTTCAATTCTGGTTTCCTTGGTGTGTATGCCCAGCAGTGGGATTGCTGGGTTGTATGGCAGTTCTGTTTCCAGTTTTTTAAGGAATCTCCACACTGTTCTCCATAGTGGCTGTTCTAGTTTGCATTCCCACCAACAGTTTAAGAGGGTTCCCTTTTAGTATTTATCTTTAGCCTGCAGAACTCTGCATGTCTGTCTGTATCTTTTATGTATCACTTCCACCAGCAAACCTTCTCTGACCCTCCTTCATCTATTACCCTTTTCTGCACTTCCACAATGCTGTTTGTTTATCCCTCATTACTGCAAAGTTCACCCTGTATCACAATTAACTGTGAGTTCCTTATGGGGAAGGATTATATGTGTCTTTTCAGACTTTGTTTTTTGGAAACAAGAATAAGCTATGTGATATGATGGACGGCACTCAATAGGCAGTTTTAAAAGGAACCTAACTAGTTCATAATGTAGGAGAAGCCTTTCCCTCAGGTCTGTCATAGGATTATTGGTCAGGAAGAGCTATTTCTTCACACAGAATATTTAGTTTTGCAGGAGTCTGAAGCTGTGGTGGATTCAGGTAATTTTGAAATGTGAAGCCGATTCTCTTGCGGCAGCTTGATTTGTGTTGGGGAATGTGGTTGACGCATGTGCCTTTTTTTTTTTTTTTTCAGTGAAACCTGTTGACAGAAATTCAATCTTGATTAAGGGGTTCAGGAAAGCATCCAGTTCCACTCTGCTTGGGGCTCTCATTTAAACAGTTGGCTTTGGCCTGTTTCATTTCCCACAAGGCTTTTAGTTTTTTAAGGTTTTATATCCTAGTATTTGTGGGAGAGGCACTGTAATGAAGCTAGCAGTTGCCAGTAGTTACTTTTGGTTTTGTTCATGTACTTGTGCAGTCACTCTTTATTGAGGAGAGTCAGACTTCTCAGTGGATATATATTTATTTGTTCCTTTTTTTGGTAGTGGGGTAGAGGGGTGTACTAGACTAAAGATGACTCAAGAGATCATTTTAAAAATTAGTATTTTAGTTTTAAATTTTTAACCTACATAAAAATTAGGCATATTAGGTTTGAGCCCCCTTTGCCTTTTAACCTGCACTGGTCAAATGCAGTTCTAGACTTCAGAGCACATCCTTCCTTCTGATGCTTGAGTAGTCCCTTTTACTCTGAACTGAGAGATTCAGACAAACCTCCATCTTGTTTACAGCAAAAATTTATATGCAAGAGTACAAACTTAGAAAAAGAGAAATTAAGGGGTGATGTTTTAGTTTATGAGAAGATTCAGCTCCTAACTTTCTTGGTATACTTAGAATAGGGTTTTTAATTTACCAGGGTGTTCTTTTTGCAAAACTTGTTAAAAATGCTTAATTTTTCTGTAGAGAATAGTTTATTTTTGTATTTGTCTAACAGGCTCCTCATTTTTGAAGGAATATTGATAGGAAAACCCAGTATATTATAGTGACCTCAGATTTTGTAATCCTATAGACCGACTCTTATAACTCAGTACTGCTACCTGCCAGTTGTGATCCTGGCGTAGCTTGGATCCTGGAGGAACTGAGTGAAGTTGCTCAGTCGTGTCCGACTTTTTGTGACCCTGTGGACTATAGCCTGCCAGGATCCTCCATCCGTGGGATTTTCCAGGCAAGAATACTGAAGTGAGTTGTCATTTCCTTCTCCAGGGGATTTTCCCGACCCAGAGATCGAACCTGGGTCTCCCACATTACAATTGGGCTCTTTACTGTCTGAGCCACCAGGGGGTAGCTGAGTCAGTTCCTTATTTGTAAAACAGTGATGATGATATTTACTTTCTGTTTTGTTAATATAGTTTAAATGAGATAATATATATGAAGTGCCTAGTAAAGTGCTTGTGCTTGGCCTGTAGTACACAATCAGTATTTGGAAGTTATTATCTAAATAATATTGTCTCTCACTCCTTGACATTTGATATTGATCTACATAAATATCTATCTTTAAGCAGATAGGAGGAGAGGCAGTGGATAGTGTGGTAGATAAGGACACTCCCTTTAGGGCTTGTCTGAGTTCAAATCCTGGCTCTGCTACTTATGTGTATGACCATGAACAAATAGTAAATCTCTCTGTGCCTCAGTTTCCTCATCTGTGAAATTAATAATAGTACCCACTTTATAGAATTACTGTGAGAATTTAGTGGAGTTAATACATGAAAACACTACACAGTGTCTGCTTGTCATAAGTATTCAGTAATTAATAGTTATTACTATTTTTAACTTTGATTTCAAAGTTTTTATTAGGTCAATACACAGGATTTTATACAGAAACATTAACAAAGAAAATAATTATCATTTGGATATGTGAAGTTAGTATCTGGTTTATAGACCATGTAAATGGGAAGCATTATTTCCGAAAATCAAAAGGTTTAACAGTTATTGCTAGATTATAAGAATAATACAAATCCCAGAAAACCTAATGACTTCTGGACTGTCACCATGGACTTCGGGGATAATAATACTGCTTAACTAGCTCTTTAAACTGCAAAGATATGCATTGAAATAATAGAATACGAAAGTTAATGTAGTGAAAAGTGTTCCCCTGACCCAGACCTCTCAGCTTTCTTCCCAGTCCCAAATGCTGTTAACACTTTTGTGTCTTCTGCAATAGTCTATGTATGTATAAAGGTATTCATGAGTGTACATTACCTCTTTCCTCTTTAACTTGAATGAGAGCACACACTTATGCATTTTGCTTTTCTTATTTAATAGTTCTTAGAGCTCATTCTGTAGAAATCACATATGTAACATTATTTAATATTAAAGTTACTTAATATCTCAACATGTGGTTGTGCCATAATTTATTCAACTAATCTATTGGTCACATTCACATATTCAGTTTTTTGGCTTTTATGAACAATGTGAATATTCTTATATATGCATCGATACATGTTTATAAGATAAATTTCTACTTTTGGCAAGAACTATCAAAGAAAAATGCAAATTATTTTCCAAAGAGCCTAGCAGTGTAGCTCCATAATTTAAAAAGAAAAAAGGCTGTGAGAGGTTAAACTTGAATTCTTTCCAGGTGGTTTTCAGCAGCATGCTTTGGTGGAATCATGATTTTTAGAAGACTAAGTGGGATTGCTGCATATTACATTCCTGCCTCTTCCCTCCCCCTAGTTTTACTTGTCTTTGTAACATTCCTGCCTGGGAAGTCTTCCCAGTGACCTGGGTTAGGCATTAAGATCATGGGAATCCAAGATTTTCCCATGTCTTCTAGGATGTTTGTTCAAAGAATAGGAAAACTTTCTTCTTACAGCAGAGGAATTTTAGCCACTGTCAGTTGCTGAAGAATCTTCCAGTAGGGTCCTTTGAGTAGAAATATGGTCAAGGAGAGGAAAGGTATCAGAAGGTCAGAAGGCAGTAATCATATCATAGCACTCAAAATACCTTCTTTCTTGTTTATGGGAAGTAGGTAGGCAGAAAGGTGGAGTGATTTCCCCATTGTCACATACATCAAATAATGCCCGGGAGAGGCCTAGAATTCTGTATTTCCATGTTGGGATTGCTTAGTAAGGACCTATATGAAGAGAATTTTATTGTCTGGAGGTAGGTGGTTGCTGATATTTTATCATCACTGATCAGTAGCTCAGTGATATCTGTTACTCTCGGCCATTTACTCCTGCGTATATGATGACTGCTGTAGCTCTAGCCATTACATCTGCATTCAGGCAAGAAGCAAGGTAAAGGCAAAGGGGAGGAGCAAGGGCTGTAGTATATCTATATTAGGAAAGTATGAGTTTTCTTATGAATCCCTCAGCAGATTCCTACTTTGTTCTTATTGGCCAAACTGTCCCATGGCTACTACTCCAGGCTTGGAAACTTGGTGATCAAGGGGGTAATTTCTGTCTTAGAGCACTTTTTACTGTTTTGATGGTGTTCAATGAAAAATATTTAATCATAGCTTGGCTTAAGCTATGTTAACCTCTAATTTTCTTTATGCTTATAGTTCATACTATATGATTGAAATATTTATACCATCTTATCTCTTAAGTCTGACTAATAGTCTTAAAGTAAGTCTAGGTGTCCCTGGTGGCTCAAACGGTAAAGAATCCATCTGCAATGCAGGAGACCTGGATTTGATTCCTGGGTTGGGAAGATTCCCTGGAGGAGGGCATGGCAACCCACTCCAGTATTCTTGCCTGGAGAATCTCATGGACAGAGGAGCCTGGCGGGCTACAGTCCATGGGGTCATAAAGAGTCTGACACGACTGAGTGACTAAGCACAGCACGTCTTTTAAGTCTGATAGGCCTCCTGTCTAGATTTTGAATTCCTTTGTGTCTAAATCTTATACTTTACTTGTATGAGACAGTGTCTCATCCTTGAATATTAGTGAGAAAGGAGCTCCAGTATTATCAAGCCCAGATTTATGGCCCCTAGCAGGTATGAGTGAACTGCTAACACATAGCTTACTGAGTTAAATTGAATAATGAAAGTAGAAATGGGGAAGTGTGAAAACTTAAGAATTGAGGATAATAAAGAATCCTCTATTCAGGGTAAAAGACTATGAAGCCTGTCTCTACTTGGAAAGAAATACAGTACTGTTTCCTATGCAAATATAGACCATAACTATATTAACATGCTTCTCTAATTCATAGGGTGAGGGCAGATGATGTAGAAAACATAACTAAAGTCAGGCACCTCAGTTCTAGATCAGATTCTTCCTTTATATAACTTTGATACTGGGCAAGTCTTTTTTCAATTTCCCTTACTTTCAGCTTCTTCTTCTAGGATGGAAATAATTGATGCTTTAGAGGATTGTTGAGGGTATTAAAATTGTATTAAATGTATTTAGTATTGTTATTTCATGGCGCTTGGCATGTGTAAGCACCTTTGATACCTTGTTTTTACCATGATCATTAGTAGTGTCGTATGATCCTCACATCAGATCAGTCGCTCAGTCATGTCTGACTCTTTGCGACCCCATGAACTGCAGCACACCAGGCCTCCCTATCCATCACCAGCTCTCGGAGGTCACTCAGACGTATGATCCTAGAGGACCTCATTTTGCTTTATTTAATCTTTATCTATAAACTGAAAAACATAGGTGTTATTTAAAACTCCTCCCAACTCCAATATGTCATATTTCTACACTAAGTACTTCAATTGGAGCATTGTTATAGAGATACCTGTGGAGGTATAGCTTCAATGAGTTCATAGGGGAGACCATGGGAGGATGAGGTTCTTTGGTGCGTAGACTGATTTCACTATGTAAACCAAATAGAACAAATTCCTTCTGAATTACCCAAGTCCACTGAGAGAAATTACCCAAGTCCACTGGCCAAACCACCGAGCAACAATGAGGTTGCTGCTACTACTAAGTCACTTCAGTTGTGTCTGACTCTGTGTGACCCCATGGATGGCAGCCCGCCAGACTCCCCTGTCCCTGGGATTCTCCAGGCAAGAACACTGGAGTGGGTTGCCATTTCCTTGCATGAAAGTGAAGTCGTTCAGTCGTGCCCGACTCCTACCTAGCAACCCCATGGACTGCAGCCTACCAGGCTCCTCCATCCATGGGATTTCCCAGCCAAGAGTACTGGAGTGGGGTGCCATTGTTGGGTGGACCTAATCTCATAATTTATCTCAGAGCATAAGTATAGTGGTTTAATATAGAGAAAATGAGTACTGAGGGCTATTAGTACCTGGAAGAGAACTGGCACACCTCTCTGTAACGCAAGGGGATATTAATATTACTCTCCTGAGGAACGTTTTCACATTATGTGTCAATAGCCAGTGATTCTGTCTTTAAGAATTTATCTTCAGGGAAGGATTAAGTATATATATACAGAAACTTAGCTTCATGGATATTCTTCTAGTAATATCTTTAAAGTGAAAGTATTGGGACAGTCCTAATATAGGGGATAAGTAAATTAGGGCACAGTCATTAGTTGCTGATATATCTATATTGACATGGAAGATGCTTGTGATATGTGAAGCAGATTCAAAATGTCAGTGATCTCATTGAAAAAAAGTGAAAGTTAAGTGTGTGTATTTGTTGTGTGTGTAGAGAGAGAGAGAAATTGGGTGTGTGAAGTAGTATGGCATGGTGGATTTTTATGAAAGCTGTTTTTGTGATCTCATTTTAAAAATGAGCATGTATTTATAAAGGCTTAAAGAAAGTACTTAAATTAGCAAATGTGTAAGTACGTCATTAACCGATGTCTACTTCTCTACCATGATACAGAATACTTTAAGTCCATGTCATTCCATAATGAAGACAAATAATTCATTGGGTTTCGTAGGGAAGTTATTTGCCAAGTGAGTATAGCCTTTAGGCTATTACTTTCAGCTGTTTTTTTAACCACATTGGGTTGGAGTGGGGGGCTGACACGCCTACACAGGTTTCCACAGGACAGAGGACACAGGACACATGACAGCTCTTCTGTACAAAGTATGCAGAAGTAAGGATGGGCCCACGTCTTTTTTTTTTAACCTAATCTGCATGTTGTCCCTTTTATGTATTTTTAAAGTTATTTGTCTTTATGCCCAGGAGTAGTATTTTTTACAGAAGTATTTTTAAAGAAGAAACCTGTACTTGGCAAAACACTATTGAGATTTTTTACTATGTATGAGATACTGTTCTGAGCACCTTAAAGGATGAGGTATACACAAGTGAGTAGAATTCATCCTTGTCTACAGGAAGTTAGCATTTACTAGGAGAGAGATCTGCATAGTTAACTAATATAAAATTAGATGGTATAAAAGCACAATGGCTTTGGAGGGGCAACAGTAATGAATGGTAGGTGAAAATTGGGAAAGATTTTAGAGATGATTGAATTGGACTTTGAATGATGAGTAAGATTTTGGTTGGTAGCTATGATGTGTTTCAGAAATTGGGTTATTCAGGGCAAAGAGAAAATACACTGGATGTGGATGAGACTGGAAATGAGAAAACGGTAGATTGTGGAAAATAAGATAATGAATGTAAAAGACTTAGCACAGTACATGACATTTTGTAGATATTCATTAAATTTGGCCTCTTTCTAATTCCAATGTATTTACTTCAAGGAGTGTTAAGTTACTGAAAAAGTAAACTTTACTTTTAGTGTGATTTGAAAAGTAAGGAGTATTGCCCAGGTTATTTTCAGAATTGCATATGTGATTGTAAAAGCAAAATAGGGTACCAGTACTTTAGATAAATATGCAATCAAGTTTCTGAACCATTTATCTCCTTAGGAAGTGACCTGTTGAGAAAAGTGACACAAACGTTGGAAATAACCTACTGTTTTGCACCAAGGGTGGAACACAATGTCACAAGTCACAACCTCTTATTCCTATGATGCTCCAACGGACTTCATCAATTTTTCATCTTTGACTGATGAAGAAGATACGCAACACATAGATTCCTGGTTTGGTAAGTGTCTGCTTTTCTAGTTGTTTTAGGGGATAGTGCCTTGCTTTGTGCTGAGCACCTTTCAGAAGAATGGATTGTAGATAACTAAAACATAAATTCCTTTCTGCACTCAGAGACTTTGTCATCATGATATGATAGAAATAGTTGAAATGTCCACTATTTTGGAAATGGACTATCAGTAGAAATCAAAGTTTTGCAGTTAAAAATGATGAATATTTAAGCTTTATGAACATATGGTAAAATCCAGTTGAAAAAAGTTAAGTGAAATTCAACTACATGTCTATAGTGAGGGCAGTCACATAAAAAACTTACTTTGTTGTCACTGAGCATAGAGTATAATATTACAGCTGGAATGTTGACAGTGATACACTCCACCAATCTTACTCAGATTTCCCTAGTTTCACTTGTACTTATTTTCATGTGTATTAAGTTCTATGTGATTTTATCACCTGCGTTGGTTCATTGATTTACTACCACAGTCAAGATATCAAACCGTTCTAACATCATGAGGATCCTTGTGTTCCCCTTTTAGAACTATACTCACCTCCCTCTTGCTACCTCTCCCCAGCTCTTTTTTTTTTTAATTTATTTTTTATTGAAGGATAATTGTTTTACAGAATGTTCCTGTTTTCTGTCAAATCTCAACATGAATCAGCCATGCTGCTAAGTCTCTTCAGTCGTGTCCAGCTCTGTGTGATCCCATAGACAGCAGCCCACTGGGCTCCTCTGTCCCTGGGATTCTCCAGGCAAGAATACTGGAGTGGGTTGCCATTTCCTTCTCCAATGCGTGAAAGTGAAGTCGCTCAGTCGTGTCCGACTCTTAGCGACCCCATGGACTGGAGCCTACCAGCCTCCTCCGTCCATGGGATTTTCCAGGCAAGAGTACTGGGGTGGGGTGCCATTGCCTTAGGTATACATATATCCCCTCCGTTTTGAAACTCCCTCCTATCTCCCTCCCCATCACACCCCTGTAGGTTACAGAGCCCCTGTTTGAGTTTCCTGAGTCATACAACAAATTCCTATTGGCTATCTATTTTACATATGGTAATGTAAGTTTCCATGTTACTCTTTCCATACATCTCACCCTCTCTTCCTCTCTCCCCATGTCCGTAAGTCTATTCTCTATGTTTGTTTCTCCATTGTTGCCCTGTAAATAAATCCTTTATTATCATTTTTCTAGATTCTGTATATATGTTTTAGAATACGGTATTTATCTTTCTCTTTCTGACTCATTTCACTCTGTATAATAGATTCTAAGTTCATCCACCTCATTAGAATTGACTCAAATGTGTTCCTTTTTATGGCTGAGTATTATTCCTTTGTGTATATGTTCCACAACTTCTTTATCCATTCATCTGTTGATGGACGTGTCTACATTGACTCGGTGTTCTAGCTATTAAAAATAGTGCTGCAATGAACAAAGGGATACATGTGTCTCTTTCAGTTTTGGTTTCCTCAGGGTATATGCCTAGGAGTGAGATTGCTGCGTCATATGGTGGTGTTTTTTTCTAGTTTTTTAAGAAATCTCCATACTGTCTTCCATTGTGGCTGTATCAATTTACATTCCCACCAACAGCGCAAGACTGTTCACTTTTCTCCACCCTCTCCAGCATTTATTGTTTGTAGACTTTTTGATGAGGGCCATTCTGACTGGTGTGAGGTGATATCTCATTGTAGTTTTGATTTGCATTTCTCAAATAATGAGTGAAGATGGGCATCTTTTCATGTGTTTGTTAGCCATTTGTATATCTTCTTTGTACTCCTTTCCCTATTTGGAACCAGTCTGTTCCATGTCGGGTTCTAACTGTTGCTTCCTGACCTGCATATAGATTTCTTAGGAGGCAGGTCAGGTGGTCTGGTATTCCTATCTCTTTCAAAATTTTCCAGAGTTTGTTGTGGTCCACACAAGTTCTAATGTATTCCTTTATAATTTTGTTCCAGATAATCACGTCTCATTACACAGTTGCAGTCAGAGTATACATTCACAGTGGGATTCAGCACATTCCTAAAACTTGTATCAGTAGGCTGTTGATAGAACACACTTTTCACTGCTTGTACTGGCTTTGGTCATGGCAAAACCTAAGATGTAATTCCCTGAGAGAACCTAGATCTATTCCATCCTCTTGCACTCCGCACTGTCTTAATTGAGGAAGAACCTCAACTCAATTAGACTACAAGATGTCACTTGTAAGCCTTACCAATCTCACCGATTACAGTTTTCTTTAAAAGGAACATGATGTATTTAGGTGGTAGATAAGGCCAATTTATGATTATATGTTCCGAAATGTGTATCAAGCAAAGATAAAGAGCTATTCACAATGCAGAGTCTGCACTTCTCCTTTTCTGTAATACTTTGTTCAGTGTTACCAGTGTTTTAGTGATAAGTTTTTGCAGTTGCTGTCTCTGTTACATAACCTGTACTTATTTTTTTTTAATCACTGAAACTTTGCTGGTACTTGCCAAATGAGTTCGAAGTGTACCAGTAGGAGGCTTTAGGCCTCATTTTAAGTGTGTGACACTCTTTTGTTTGCTTCCTTGCTGGTTGTTTAGATGATCATGATTTTACCTTTTCACAGATGAGAAGGCTAATTTGGAGAATAAGTTTCCTGGGAAGGATGGTACAGGAGGGCTTTATCAGGGCAAAACACCTCTGAGGAAGGCTAATCTTCATCGAGATGTCACACCTTTGAGGCCAGGTAAGAAAGAACATCTTAGAAAAAAGCTCCTTGGCAGAATGGTGGAGCAGTATATTAGGTACCTGGGGAAATTACCTAAATGATGTATCCCTTTGTTTTAAATTGGTAAAAGGGGCTAATTCATTTATTCCTTTCATGGTAAGTTGAAAACTAATGATGTGCTATGTTCTTTTCATTTTTCAACCTTTGAGAAATTAAGCTAACATAGAATTTTATTTGGAGAAGGCGATGGCACCCCACTCCAGTACTTTTGCCTGGAAAATCCCACGGACGGAGGAGCCTGGTAGGCTGCAGTCCATGGGGTCGCTAAGAGTCGGACATGACTGAGCGACTTCACTTTCTCTTTTCACTTTCATGCATTGGAGAAGGAAATGGCAACCCGCTCCAGTGTTCTTGCCTGGAGAATCCCAGGGACGGGGAAGCCTGGTGGGCTGCCGTCTGTGGGGTCACACAGAGTCGGACACGACTGAAGTGACTTAGCATAGAATTTTATTGCCAGATAAATAACTATTTTCTTTTTTGACTAGATTTAATGTAACCTAACCTGAGTCTGGCTGGGAGACAACAGCAGGAGAGAAGAATGTACTGCTTGATAATTATGCAAGAATTCTTTGAGTCATGTATCTGATTTTAAAAGATGATTGACATTTAATAGTTACTAAATATACAAAATACTGTCTGTTTGATTAGAACAAAAAGTATTCTTTTAAGAGGTCATAAATCCTCAAAAATGATTGTTTTTGAAATAACTATATTTAGATATAATTCACATGTCATACAATTCACCTGCTTAAAGTGTATATTTCAGTCTTCTTTCATATGCTCATGGAATAGTTGTGCAATCACCATAATCAATTTAGAACATTTGAGGATTAATCTTATGGGTTAATCTGAAACTCGCCCCAGTTGCAGCACTAACTAGAGGGCCATATTAGACAGTTGCTGTATTTTCAGTGAACTTATTTAGTTTGCAGAGTCTCAGTTGCTAGGCTGACTTTCAAACACAGGTGATATCTTACTGAATTTGGGGTCTGGACAAGTATCCATCTTTCTTGTGTAAGAGGTTATAACCACGTATACATATTTCACTTGAGGTGCTTAGAAGTGTGGAAGATTTTTCTGTTGCTTTGATGGTCTTTGTGCTCTTCTTGAATTGAAAGAGGATGTGATGGTACCTTGTTTGTCAGGACCACTTTCAGTTTAAAATTATTTGTCAGCAGTGAGCCCCAGAACTGGATGCCTATCATGTATCAAAAACCACATACACTGCTTCCACTCGTGCATACCCCTCGGCCACAGGGTTTTTGTTCTTTCTTAGTACACATTCTTACCTATCTCATTAGTGCTATTCTGCCCTTGATCTAACTGAAAAATTCTTATTCATCATTCAGTTTCCAACCTAAATATCTTTTTTTCTCTAATTGATTCCCCTTATTTGTGTTCACAAAGCACTTGTCAGAGCTCAGGTTTTTTGGGGTTTTTTTGGCCTCTCAGCGTGTGGGATCTTAGGTCTCCAACCAGGGGTCACACCCACTCCCCCTTGCAGTGGGAGCACGGTCTTCACTACTGCACTATCAGGGAAGTCCCCAGACCTCTATTTTAATTTCAGCTTTTATTGTGTTGCTAGTACAAATAATTATGACAAATTTTTCTATATTGATCTTTTATCCTACAACCTTCTAAACTCACTTATTAGTTTTAGTACCTTTTTTGTAGATTTCATCAGATTTCTACCTTAGTGATTATGTCATCTGCAAATAAGCCTTTTGTTTTTCTTGCATATTACAGTGCCTAGAGCCTTTAATGTGACGTTGAATAGGAGAGGAGAAGTAGACATGCTTGTTTTATTCCTAATTTTAGGGGAAAGCATGCAGACTTTCACCATTAAGTATAATGTTAACTGTAGTCCTTTTTTTTTTTTGAAGGCCTCAGTTCTTATTTTGATTTCAATCTTGATGTAGTTTTTTTATAGATGTCCTTTATCAGGCTGAGAAATTTCTCTTCTATTCCTATTTTGCTGATAATTTTTATAGTAATATATGCTAAATTTTCTTAGATGCTCTGTCTGCATATATTAGGATGTTTATATGATTTTCTTCCCTTTCTTTTTAGTTTTTAAATTGCTTAGTTACTTTGCTTTTCCAATTTTAAGCCAATCTTTCTTTTCTGGAATGAATCCCAATTGGTCAGGATGGTATTTTTCTTTATATATATATTTTAGGTTTAATTTGTTACATTATTTTGTTTAAAATTTTCTTCATCTGTGTTCATGGGGAATAATCTGTAGTTTTCCTTTCTTGCGATGCATTTGTTTGGTTTTGATAGAGTAAATGTTCACCTTACTATATAAATATTCCCTTTTCATATCTCTGGAAGAATTTGTGTAAAATTAATATTATAGAATTCACCATTCAAGCCATCTGGCTCTGCAGTTTTCTTTGCAGAGAGGTTTTTAACTAAAAATTCAATTTCTTTAGCAGATATAGATTATCTGTTTCTTCTTGAATGAGCTTTGGTAGTTTGTCTTTCTAAGTAATTCATCAATGTCATCTAAGTTGTTTAATTTATAAGCAAAAAGTTGTCATAATGTTTCCTTATTATCCTTTTGATACTTGTAAATTCTGTAGTGATATCACCTCTCTCATTCCCTATATTAGCAATTTGTGTCATCTTTCTCTATTTCTCTAATCAGTGTGGCTAAAGATTTAGCAGTGTTATTAATCTTCTCAAAGAACCAGCTTATCAGAGTTACCAATCTAACACCTCTCCAGTATTCTTACCTGGAGAATCCCAATGGACAGAGGAGCCTGAGGAGCCTACAGTCCATAGGGTCGCAAAGAGTTGGACACGACTAAAGTGACTTAGCACATACACATATGCATGGCTATTATAGTCTTGCTGATTTTTCTGTCAACTTGTTCTATCAGTTAGGGAGAGGTTTTGAAATTTCAGACTATGATTGTGGATTATTTATTTCTCCTTAAGTATCTGGTATGAATACAGATGATACAGTATCCCACTTGATTATGGTGTATGATCCTTTTTTGGTTAAGAATTTTTCCATCTATGTTCATCAGTGACATTGACCTTTTTCTGTAGTATCTTTGTCTGGTTTTGATATCAGGGTACTGCTGGCCCCATGGAATGAGTGTGGAAGAGTTCCTTTCTCTGCAGTTTTTTTGAAATAGCTTGAGAAGGATAGGTGTTAACTCTTCTAAATGTTTGGTAGAATTTACCTGTGAAGTCATCTGTTTCTGGACTTTTGTTTGTTGGGAGTTTTTTTAAATTAATGATTCAAATTCATTACTAGTAATTGGTTTCTTAATCTTTTCTATTACTTCCTGATTCAGTCCTAGGAGATGTACAACATTTCTAGGAATTTTTCCATTTCTTCCAGGTTGCCCATTTTATTGGCATATAGATGTTTGTAATAATCTCCTGTGATCTTTTGTATTTTTGTGGTGTTGCTTGCAGCTTCTCCTTTTTCATTTCTGACTTTATTGATTTGGCCTTTCTCTCTTCTTAATGAGTCTAGCTAAAATGTTTATCAATTTTATCTTTTCAAAGGACCAGTCCTTAGTTTCATTGATCTTTTCTATTTTTCTTTTAGTCACTATTTCATTTATTTCCATTTATTTACTTCTTTCTGTTCTGATCTTTATGTTTTTTTTTTTCATTCTACTAACTGGGTTTTGTTTGTTCTTTGACTAGTTGATTTAGGTGTAAGTTTAGGTTGATTGTTTGAGATTTTTCTTGTTTCCTAAGGTAAGCTTGTATTGGTGTAAACTTCCATCTTAGAACCACTTTTGCTGTATCCCATAGGTTTTGGACTGTTGTGTTTTTTCATTTGTCTCCAGGTATTTTTTTGATTTCTTTGGTTTCTTCAGTGACCCCTTGGTTGTTTAGTAGCGTATCGGTTAACCTCCATGTGTGTTTGTGTTTTTGCAGTTTTTTTCTTATGGTTGGCTGCTCGTGTCATAGTGTTGTGGTCAGAAAAGATGCTTAATATGATTTCAGTTTTCTGAAATTTACAGAAGTTTGTATTGTGGCGTAGAATGTGATCTGTCCTGGAGAATGTTCCCTGTGCACTTGAAAATATGTGTTTTGCTGCTTTTGGATGAAGTGTTCTCTCTATATATATCTGGTCTACTGTGTCCTTTAAGGCCAGTGTTTCCTTCCTGAGTTTTCTGTCTGGATAATCTGTCCATTGAGATAAGTGGGGTGTTAAAGTTCTCTGTTGTTATGTTACTGTCAGTTTCTCCCTTTATGATTGTTAATATTTGTTTTATATGTTTAGGTGGTCCTATGTTGGATGCATATATATTTATAATTGCTATATCTTCTTTTTGAATTGATTCCTTGATCATAAGTAATATCCTTTGTCTTTGTAACAGTCTTTGTTTTAAAGTCCATTTTGTCTGATATAATTATTGCTACCCCTGCTTTCCTTTGATTTGTATTTGCATAGAATGCCTTTTACCATCCTCTCACTTCTGTTTGTGTGTGTCTTTAGATCTGAAGTCAGTCTCCTGTAGGCAGCATATATATGGGTCTTGTTTTGTATCCATTCAACTACTTGATGTCTTTTGATTGGAGCATTTAATCCATTTGCATTTAGACTAATTACTGATATATATCTACTTATTGCCAGGAAATGGCAACCCACTCCAGTGTTCTTGCCTGGAGAATCCCAGGGATGGGGGAGCCTGGTGGGCTCCCGTCTATGGGGTTGCATAGAGTCGGACATGACTGAAGTGACTTAGCAGTAGCAGCATTGCCATTTTAATTGTTTGGGTGTTGTTTTTATATATCTGTTTTTGTTCCTTTTTTTCTCTTCCCTTATGGTTTGATGACTGTCTGTAGTTTTATATTTGTATTCCTTTGTCTTTTTTATGTGTCTGTATATCTATTATAGATTTTTTTGGGTTTGTGATTACCATGAGGTTTATATATATGTATCTATATCTCCATGATTATTTTATGTTGCTGATCTCATAATTTCAAATGAATTTTAATAGCCCTGAATTTGTACTCTCCTCCCCTTATGATTACTGTCTTTAACATATGCTTACTGAAAAGTCAGTGGATAGCCTTATGGGCAGGCTTCCCTGGTAGCTCAGCTAGTAAAGAATCCACATGCAATGTAGGAGACCCTGGTTTGATTCCTGGGTTGGGAAGATCCCCTGGAGAAGGGATAGGCTACCCACTCGAGTATTCTTGGTGAATATTCCAGTATTCTTTCTCTGGTGGCTCAGACGGTAAAGAATCCTCCTGCAATGCGGGAGACCTGGGTTCAGTCCCTGGGTTAGGAAGATCCCCTGGAGAAGGGAATGGTTACCCCCTCTAGTATTCTTGCCTGGAGAATTCCGTGGACAGAGAAGCCTGGCGGGCTACAGTCCATGAGGTTGCAAAGAGTTGGACAAATTGAGCAACTCACTTTCACTTTCATGATTATTATAAATGCATTTTTTACAGGCAGCATATAGTTAGGTCTTTTTAAAAATTTAATCATCTATGTCTTTTAATTGGGTAAGATACTATTGAAGCTTTGACATGGCATACTATTTTTTTTTCTATGTCTTTTATCTCCCCTCAAGAAAGAAAGTTCTTTAGGAAATGAGCTAAATAATTGTTCTCTGGAATAAATATTGTGTGAAATGTGTTTTCTTGGCCTGACTTTTCTTCCCTGTCATCTGGTTGAAGTGTTCTTTAATCAAGGCTCAATTCATAAGCTGTACCATCAATGCTTTTTTTCCATGAAGGCTTTACTTGATTGTTTCTTTCTCATTATTTTCAGCATTTTTTTTTCTGCTTCTGTTTTATGATGTCCATAGTAACATCAGAATACTTTGATAAACTATCTCCTTCTTCTTCCCACCCCATACACAGTCCCTTTTCTTAGATGCTACATTTTAAAATTCTTATTGTTTTAAATTTAACTGGCAGTACTCTTGCCTAGAAAATCCCATGGATGGAGGAGCCTGGTAGGCTGCAGTCCATGGGGTTGCTAAGAGTTGGACATGACTGAGTGACTTCACTTTCACTTTTCACTTTCATGCATTGGAGAAGGAAATGGCAACCCACTCCAGTGTTCTTGCCTGGAGAATCCCAGGGACAGGGGAGCCTGGTGGGCTGCCGTCTATGGGGTCACACAGAGTCGGACACAACTGAAGTGACTTAGCAGCAGCAGCAGGGGGTTGTATTTATAATGTCTGATCATATGATTACTACAGAAATATTTACATTATTTTGATTATGTAAATATTACTCAATACCAGGTCAGTTACTGTGATGCAGCTACATTTCTTCTTGGTTCTTTTTGGTGTTATTTGTCACAATCCCTTGACCACATAAAGATGATCTTTACATCAGAGTCAGGTAGATTCTTTAAACTTGATCAATTAAAATTTTGTCACATTTGAGCTTGCTACATATTGAACAATGATCCTTGGAAGCTACACTGCTTTATTTGAGGGTGGCATTATTTTTCTTAGTTTCTTCTTAGTGTCTTGTTTCCTGGGTCTTATGTCCTCTTTCTTGTATTCTTTCATTTGTATTTCATTAGGTCGGGGAAGGCAATGGCACCCCACCCCAGTACTTTTGCCTGGAAAATCCCATGGACGGAGGATCCTGGTAGGCTCCAGTCCATGGGGTCGCTGAGAGTCGGACATGACTGAGCGACTTCACTTTCACTTTTCACTTTCATGCATTGGAGAAGGAAATGGCAACCCACCCCAGTGTTCTTGCCTGGAGAATCCCAGAGACGGGGGAGCCTGGTGAGCTTCCGTCTATGGGGTCACACAGAGTCGGACACGACTGAAGTGACTTAGCAGCAGCAGCAGCAGGCAGGGATACGTCCCCGGGGAACTTCCTAAGATAAGGTGCAGGAAGAGAACGTGGAGTTCTCATATGTCTGAAAATGTCATTGTTCCACCTTCGTTTACTATTGAAAGTTGGACTTAATATAGAACTACAGTTTAAAAGATTTTTTTCTTGATTTCTCTGAAGGCATTGTTCCATTATCTTTTATCTTCCTTTGTTTCTGATGAGAAATTCAGCTTATCCTGTTTTCCTTACTTAGGTGATTTCATTTTTTCACAGAAGCTTTCAGAATTTTTATCTTTTTGAAATGTCATGAGAGGGACTTTGTTGGTGGTCTAATGGCTAAGACTCTGGTCTCAGTGCAGGATGCCCAGGTTTGATTCCTGGTCAGGGAACCAGATTCCACATGTTGCAACTAAGAGTTCAGATGCCACAACTAAAGATCCCACATGCCATGACAAAGGTCAGCAATTCCACATGCTGCAACTCAGACTCAGTACAGCCAGATAAATAAATAATGAAACAAAGTGTCATGAGGGGTTTAGGACACTTTTTTCTGAGGTGCCTTAGACTAGTACATAGGCCTGCTACCTGCTAAGTCACTTCAATCGTGTCCGACTCTGTGCGATCCCATAGATGGCAGCCCGCCAGGCTCCTCTGTCCCTGGGATTCTCCAGGCAAGAATACTGGAGTGGGTTGCCATTTCCTTCTCCAATGCATGAAAGTGAAAAATGAAAGTGAAGTTGCTCAGTCGTGTCCGACTCTCAGCGACCCCCATGGACTGGAGCCCACCAGGCTCCTCTGTCCATGGGATTTTCCAGGCAAGAGTACTGGGGTGGGGTGCCATTGCCTTCCCCAAGTAAATAGGCAGGACCCTGGATATTTCATTTCTGCTTCAACTATAAAGTAGCTTTTATAAATTGGTCTTCTGCAAGATTTCAATGGAACAAAAGGTTCCACTGCTTAGGAGGATACACACATACATATTTCAATATAGAATTCTGTATTAAGTCATATGTATATATAGACATGTATTTCCTTGGGATTTGAGTATAGACTAGTTTTTGTTCTCTTGCAGTTGATAATACTTACAACAAACAAGCAGAAAAAGAAAATCTGGTGGAAGAGTCCATTCCATCAAATGAATGTCCCTCTATGAAAGTCAAAGAAACCACATCAAGAAATAATCCAGTTCAGCCGCAGAGGTAAGAGGTGTTCAAAAGTGGTGGTTATATTAATAATGTTCAGAGAAGGGTTATGTGTCCTATAATACATTAGACTTTTCATATTACCTTATTTAATCTTCATAACATTAATAAGTTGTAGGTAATATACTTATTTTATATAGATAAGGGCTCCGAGGTGCTAAATTTGCTTGTCCAGGGCAGATTTATTTCAGAGACAGTATTCAAACTGTTTATAAGAAACAGCTAGAATTATGACTGTACCATTTTACACTTCCATAAGCAGGTTAGTATGAGAGTATCAGTTGCTCCATATCTTGGCCAACATTATCAGTCTTTTTACTGATACTTCATTGTATTTATAATTTGCATTTTCTTGATGACTAATGATGTTGATCACATTTTCATGTGGTTTCTGGCCATTCATATGTCCACATATATAATTGCTTAAGACCTTGATTCTGGGAAAGATTGAGGGCAGGAGGAGAAGGGGACGACAGAGGATGAGATGGTTGGATGGTATCACCGACTCAATGCACATGGGTTTGGGTGGACTCTGGGAGTTGGTGATGGACAGGGAGGCCTGGGGTGCTACGGTTCATGGGGTCGCAAAGAGTTGGACACAACTGAGCAACTGAACTGATAATTGCTTTTTAAATCTGCCTTCTTGGAGTCTCCCCTATGCCTGAAGATCTTAGTGGTCAGCCAAAACCAAGTAGAGTTTATACTCAGGCTTAAGTTTTCATCCTCTGTGTGGTTCTCTTAACTTCTGGAGTATTGCCTCTAAATTTCCAGCTGCTTTGCTTCAGACACCTCAAGCTAGTAAGACTTGAGTCGTGTGCTGTCCTACTAATATGCACACTGGGTAATGCACTGAATCAAAAAAAATCCAGCAAACTCACCAGTCTTACCTACTGCACTTGTCTTTTAAGGATGGATACCTTACCAGTTTCTGCTTTCTTCACTGGGCATGTTTGGTCTCCCTAAATACACATTTCCTTCTCCAGAGGATCTTCCCAACCCAGGGATTGAACCCCTCTCTTCCTCATTGTAGGCAGACGCTTTACCGTCTGAGCTACCAGGGAAGTCCAAATACACATAGTTAGCATATATAGTAACAGGAAACTTGTGGAGAGTTTTGGCTCAGATTTTGAGTGACTTGTAGCTCTTTTTCTTCTAGGACTTTCCTCCAAGGTTTCTAGCTCCTGTACTAGCCTGAATTCTATCTTCTGTTATCTAAAGCCAGTGAGAGTAGAGTTTTCTGCTGCTGGAGCTGCCACACTTGGGGCATGCCTGCAGGCAAAAAAACTCATATAACTCTTAACCTTTGTAGTTACTGTTCATGGATAAGTATTCCTGTTTTCTGCCTGCTTTTGGTCACTTTTCCAGTGCACTCAAATAGTCATATTTTTGTATATTGTGTACATTTTGTAATAATATGCAAGAAGATTTGCATGATAAATGTACTGTACATTACTCCATATTTTTGTTTTATGAGTCCCTTTAGAGATTAATATGAAAATACTTGCAGATGAAAGATATGAAATTTGGCATTTGCTTCAAAATCTAAGATGGGTAGATGAAAAAAAGTTAACAATGTGATTGGCTATAAGTTGGTAATATTTTTTTCTATCAGTTGATAATTTTTAAAGCTGAATGATGAGTACCTATTGGTTCTTTATGTTATTCTCCATTTTTAATATGTTTTAAATTCTTTGTAATAAAGATTTTTAAATTAAGTGCTCTGCTGCTGCTGCTGCTAAGTCGCTTCAGTCGTGTCCAACTCTGTGCGACCCCATAGACGGAAGCTCACCAGGCGCCCCTGTCCCTGGGATTCTCCAGGCAAGAACACTGGAGTGGGTTGCCATTTCCTTCTCAATGCATGAAAGTGAAAAGTTAAAGTGAAGTCGCTCAGTCATGTCCAACTCTTAGCGACCCCATGGACTGGAGCCTACTAGGCTCCTCCGTCCATGGGGTTTTTCAGGCAAAAGTACTGGGGTGGGGTGCCATGGCCTTCCCCTAAGTGCTCTATGCACTCATAAAAATTTGAATATGTATTAATAAATCTTAGGAGAGTGTTGAGAAAAATTAAACAACATCTAAATAAATGACAGGACATACTGCATTCATGTTTTATTTGTTCTGGCTATGCTTAGTCTTCTTTGCTGTGCGGACTTTTCTCTGATTGCAGCAAGTAGAGGCTGCTCTAGTTGTGGTGCAGGATTCTCTTGTTGCAGACCCTGGGCTCTAGGCACGTGGGCTTCGGTAGTTGCAGCACGTGGACTCAATAGTTGTGGTTCCTGGCTCTAGAGCACAGGCTCAGTAGTTGTGGCTCATGAGCCTGCTGCCCTGCAGCATGTGGAATCTTTGCAAGTCAGGGATTGAATCCTTGTCTGCTGCATTGACAGGCAGATTCTTTACCACTGAGACACCAGAGAAAGCCCCCTTTTTAATGCTTTGAGAGATTCAATACTATAAATATCAAATCTCCTTACCTGACCTATAGATTCAATGCTATCTCTACAAAAGTCCCAAAGGTTTTCATTTTGGACATTGTTAAGTTGATGCTAAAAGTTATACAGAAATGCAAAGGTCCAAGAGTAGTCAAAATACTTTTAAAGTATTTTGTAGATAGCAAGTCATATTATAAAGCTACAATAATTAATGCTTTGTATTAATTTGGGTATTGCCCAATGATGAGACCAATGGAATCACATAGACGCTTACTCTGTCATATATGGACATATATGGACACAATATATACAAAAGTGGTACTGCATGCCTATGAGGAGAGGATGTTTTTATTTTTCCCCCTTCAGTAAACAATGACTGGACAATGGGTAGCCAAATAGAACAAAATGAGAGTTGTCAGCTATCTCACTCCATATAAAACAGTCAGTACTAGGTAAATTGTAGATCTAAATGTGAAAACACAGCTCAAGTAAGAAAATAAGGAGAATATCTTCATGACCTTGGAATAGGGAAAGATTTCTTAAATAGAATCCACACAGAAAAACACTGACATGCTTTTTGGGAAGAAGTGCTTTTTGAACTTACTCTCTAATCAAATGATACCATAAAGAGTGAGAAGCCCCACCCCCCAAAAAAGGAGTGAGAAGCCAACCCCTAGATTGGCGGAGATATTTGTAACACTTAAAACCTACAACGGGCTCATATGCACAGTGTATAAAGAATTCCTACTAATCAGAAAATGATTCACAATGCAGTAGAAAACAACTAAGAGACTTAACTAGTACTTAATGAAAGATGATAACCAAATGGCCAATAAACATGTGAAAAGGTGCTCAATCTCCCTGGGAAAAGCAAACTAAAACCACAGTGAGGCTCTATGATTAATATATACCAATCTGTATGACTGAAATTAAGTCATCTGACAATACTAAGTGTTTAGGAGAATGTAGAGCAATACAGACTCTTATAAATTTGCCAGTGTAAGCATAAGTTGGTAAAAACACCTTGGAAAATAACTTTGGTTAATAAACCAATGTCCTGTGACTTAGCAATCTTACAACAATGTGTATATCAGGAGACATATGCAAGAATCAACAGTTGATTGGATAAATAGTGGTATGTTCCTATAATGAATGTTATAGAGCATTGAAAATTCGTGAATTAGAACTCCATGAATAAATGTGGTTGAATCTCACAAACATAATATTGAGACAGAAAGCAATACAGAAAAAATGTATAAACTTTTTATTTTCTTTTCAAACCAACATACTGTGTTTATGGAATGCATGTCTATGTGGTAAAAAAGATAAAGCCAAAGTAGTCATCACTGTGAGAGTCAAGGTAGCACCTGCGGCCAGTGTTCTGTTTCTCAGTCTAGGTGGTGAGTTCATGAATCTTCACTTTATAATCATTAACTTAACTTGCCTTTTGTGTACTTTTTGTTATGTTTTACATATTTTAAGAAAAATTGGGGGTCATGACTAAAAGAGGAGAAAATAAACACTTTAGTAAATTTCTGGGCGATCTTCTAACTTCAAGTCTGACTAGTTAGCTGTGCAACAGGGTCAAGTCACCTCATCTTTTTTTACTTTTACTGATACCTTCAAAAGGAAGGAGTTGTACCAGTGCCTTTTTACAAAATTAAATCAACTTTATTGAGGTTTGATTTACAAATACCAGTGCACTTAAAGTACCAACATTTTATGGTGAATTTTCAAAAGCTATCAATAAGACATTAGATTTTTAGAGTGGAAATAATACCATTTTTGTAGTTTGTACAAATAGCCTTTGTAGTTTGATGTATTTTCACATTTCTGCAACATATCTAGTAGATGTATTCATTACAGATAAGTTTTGTCAATTCTTCTACCATAGAAGATCTCTCAGACTCTCTGCTAAGAAGAATTTGGAACAGAAAGAAAAGCAGCATGTAAAAATGAAAGCCAAGAGATGTGGTACTCCTGTAATCATCAATGAATTTCCACCCTCCAAAAAAATGAAAGTGTAAGTAGCCAGAGCTTCTGTCAGTTGGCATAGATTTACCCGTTTGCTCCTATGGTAGTAGCAAGCAGAATACATGGTGCTTGTTCTTATTTTTGTCAGTTAGTAGTGCGTTTTGTTGAAGGTAATATGGTAGCCAATTTAATTAGAGAAGTTTAAAGAACAGTGATTTATTTGCTTCATAGAATTCTGAAAGTAGTTTGCTGCTAGCTTTGGTTCGATGACATTTCTGAGTCTTAGTGGGGTTTTTTTTGCCCCCATACTTGCTGCTCAAGATGGCTGCTCTGTGTTTCTTAGCTCCTTCCTTGTTGCCTCATTATCACAAGATAGCTTCTCTATCTCTAGGTATCATATCCATGTTCGAGAGAAGAAGGGTATGGCGAAGAAAGAGGGGTAGCATCCATAATAGGAAAGTAAAATATTTTCCAGTAATGATTATGTTTATTCAGTAGTTGACTGAACTATAAATTAGATCCCTTCTAATTGCAGTAGAGGTTGTTGAAGCAAGTAGAATACTTTTACCTTCATATGTTGGCTGCCCCAAACAAAATTAGAGTTCTGTTAATAAGAAGTGAAAGTGAAGTCGCTCAGTTGTGTCTGACTCTTTGTGACCCCATGGACTGTAGCCTACCAGGCTTCTCCATCCATGGGATTTTCCAGGCAAGAATACTGGAATGGGTTGCCATTTAAAGTGACATAAATTTTGGAAAGGAAACTGTCTTGCATTTGTTCATTTGATGATGAGCAGTTGGAATCTCTTCCCACCTTCCTGAACCATCACCAGACAACTCTTACCTGACTTCTGTTGGTGTTCTCAAAGTTTGCTTGTTGTAGCTATTGTTATATGTAAACTGATGATACTGTTGGAAGAACCTTGGCTGTTGAAGTATGGCGGTTGTCCTAAAGAATGAGAAAACTTAAGCCATGTGTAGTAGTAGATCTGGGGGGGGAGATTGAGATATTTGTATGCTGTAGGGGATTGAGATATTTTTTGTCCTTTTCAACTCAAGTTCTCACAATAAAAAGAAGTTAGAAGAAGAGGAAGAAGGCAGTGCTTGTCAAGATATTTCTGAAAAGAATGAATCTTCCCCAGAAAAAGCCAAGGGCAGACATACTGCGCCTTGTATCCCACCTGTAAGGTATGATACTTTCCTGAATTTCAGCTTTAGAGTCAGAGTAAAATTACAAATGTGTACAACTACAGTCTGTCTGAAGCACTTGGAGCCTGGGAAACTCTAAAGGCTGTCACCATGGTAAGGTACATTCTTTTTGTCCTAGTGGGTGCTTGAGTCTTATACATTGAAAAAAAATAAACTATTAAAACAAATGTAAAAGAAATATAAAAGAAAAAAGTTAGTAAAAGTTCTTGTTCAGTTGCTCAGTCATGTCTGACTCTTTGCGACCCTGTGAACTGCAGCTTGCCAGGCTTCCCTGTCCTTCACAGTCTCCCGGAGCTTGCCCACACTCATGTCTGTGGAATCAGTGATTCCATCCAACCATCTCATCCTCTGTTGTGTCCTCCTCCTGCCTTCAGTCTTTCCCAGCGTCAGGGTCTTTCCTCTGAGTCCTCTCTTCTCATCAAGTGGCCAATTACCTAAATCGAACAGTATTTACTTTGTCAAGCTCCATTCTGGACTTTACTCAAATAAAATACCTATTTTTACAGTCAGTATTTAGGCAATCTTTGGATTTTGCTTTATTCATTCACTATGAAACTCTTATTTTCTGTACTGCTACAAAATCTTCACATTTATCTTTCCTTTTGGTTGATGGTTAACATTCTTTATATTAATTGGGAAATTTCCTGTTAAAAACGCTGTTTCAAATTTTTCACTGTTACAGGGAATCAGTGAACATCTTTATAGAGAGATTCTTTTCTTTCAGTAGTCTCCTCAAGATAAGGAAAGAGAAGTTCCTTGGTCTATGAGTATGGTCCTTTTTATGGCTATTGATATTGTCAGTTTTATTTCTGAAACAAATGTGTGAATTTTTAGTGCCATCAGCTTTGAATATTTTTATTTCCTTGTATTAAATTTTTTACTTTAAAATTGTTTCAAATTTCACTGATATAATGTTGATGGCATCAAATTATTTTAATTTTTATTTGCTAACAGGATTGTATTACTGTTGCTAAAAACATCTTTTCCAGAATTGTTTCCTTTTTATTTATCTGTAAGTGGTCTTAGTAATGTTTCATTACTAAGAATGACTACTTTATTATTGTTTTTTCTTAAGAATGGCTACTTTAAATTGAACTTATGCTATGTCAATTATTTCAGAAACTGTCTGGTTTTTAATAGTCACAGTATTCTGTGAAAATGAGTATTTGTGTTACCCATTTACACTGGGGAACACTGAGGTTCATAGAGGTTAAACAGTTTTCTCAAGATCACATCGGAAGGAAATGAAACGACAGGGCTGTGATTTGAACTCTGGTTGGCTCTACTCCACAGGCTGTTCTCTTATCATAGTATATATTTTATGTATATTAACCTTTTGCTGTGTTTATTGAAAATATTACTACTGGTTTTTTTCGTTTTTCTTGTGGCATGAAAATTAATCATTATACAGTCAAATTTGTGGATATTTTGTAAAATCCTCTGTAGTCTATTTTAACTTTTTTTCTGAAATTTTTTCAGTATTTTGGAATAAATTTTGCATCTTTTTTTTTTGTAGTGTTATCTAGGTTAGTATTGATTTCTTGGATAATACTTTTTGGTTTTGATGGTAATTTTATCCCAGGTTAAAAATCTAATCTATATGCCTTTAGATTTTTTTTTACCATTGAATCTCTTTCTCCTCTCCTCTCTCATCTCCTTTACTTATTTGCCCTTTAGGCAGAAGATTCTAAAAAGTACTGAGGAGCAAGAGTTGGAGAAGAGAGTGAAAATGCAGCAGGAGGTGGTAGAAATGCGGAAAAGGAATGAAGAATTCAAAAAGTTTGCTCTTGCAGGAGCAGGTCAGTTTGGTTCTGATTGAGTCTGATTTATGAGGTGGTGCTCTTCATAACCTTGGTAGTTTTTAAAGTCTCAAAAGCAAAAATGTCTTTCTTGGTCAGTAGTCAGTGTAAAAAGATGTGTTTATTTAGGAGGCTGGACATAGGTGCCATTCATATCCCAATGATCATTCCCTAGAATGTTTTATGTACATTGTTCCTTTCTTAGAGCATGTTGTCGTTCCTCTCCATCTCTAACTTTAGAAGTCCCACCCATCTTTTGAGGTCTTTTCCATGAGTCCTTACTTCGTTTTCCCAAGTAGAACTAATCTCTTCCTCTTTTTTCCTCCTAATTCTTTTTCTTTGTATTAGAAAAAGAAGGAACTAGGATTAAAACAGAAGATAGAGCAGTTGGACAGACCAATTTTTTTTTTTCTCCTATTTTATCCTAAGCAGAGGAGAAGAAAGTTGAGTGAATCTACTTGTAGCTGGGGAGAAAAGTATGACTGGGGGAGTTGAAAGGATCAGAGCTCTTTTTTGCTTTAACATAATTATATTGGTGAAGTCAAAGCTATAAAGCTCTGCTTACTGGGTTGAAAAGCATCTTTGGAGTTTATGGGGTCTCTCTTGTAGAGATGCTTAGTTAAGTGTGTTTGTGAACTCTTTCTATAGCTTGTCAAAAGTATTCCAGTTTCTCTGTGTCTCCAGAGCTATGAACACACACCTGGGAGATGGGATTCTTCTCCCCTCTGCTACCTTATTACAATTTGCATCTGACTGAAGGCCCTCAAACTCAATAGTACTAAGGGAATAAGGCGCATATATTGGTGTCCTTGAGGACTGTTTCACGTTGGGTTGTATGCAGAGAGTAAATAAAGTTAGATCCATAGTAATAGAAATAACAAAAGGACTGAATAAAAAACTATGTATGTTCTGTATTATTAGTATTACCTGTATGTTTTACTGTACTTTTTACTCAGGACAACCTGTGAAGAAATCAGTGAGCCAGGTAACCAAATCAGTTGACTTCCACTTCCGCACAGATGAGCGGATCAAACAGCATCCTAAAAACCAGGAGGAGTATAAGGAAGTGAACTTTACATCAGAACTGCGAAAGCATCCTCCATCTCCTGTAAGTTGACTAAGTTAATATTCTTGTTAGTTATTCAGTGAAGATTCTGGTGTAGTATTTATGGTCACTATTTATAGTAATGTAATTGAGAGAAGCATTTGTCTTTCAGTTACAATATATCTAAATCCTCACTTTGCCCCCTGTTAGCTGTGTGATCTTGAATAAATCACTGTCTCTGGAAAGCATCTTATCAAATTGCTGTGAAAACTGAATTGAGAATGTACATAAAACACATAGAATTACTTGTGGCAAATTGTAGGTACAGGCTTGTTACGGCTTGTGCTATTAAACATTTGTTTAAAAAATCTTGTGTCTGCAAAGTTTTGTGCAAACTATAATGGGTTTATGGGGAAAGTCAAGTTGGGGCAGACCACTCAAATCCTATGCAGTTTTGTTACCAGAGTGCTAACAAAAGCAATAATAATCCTAAATAAAAAATCTAGCACTAAGAATTTCTACTTGCATTTGCAGTCACCATCATCATTTTTTTTTTTTAAGTAGGTTAATCTCTTTTTAAAAAATTAATTTTTGATTCACTGGGTCTTTATCATTGTGTGTGGGCTTTATCTACTTGTGGCGAGCAGGGGTTACTCTTTGTTGTGGTGCATGAGCTGCTCATTGCAGTGGCTTCTCTTGCTGCAGAGCACAGGCTCTAGGCATACGGGCTTCAGTAGCTGCAGTACGTGAGCTCAGTAGCTGGGGCTCTTGGGCCCTAGTGTGCACGGATTTCAGTAGTTGTGGTTGCTCCGCAACGTGTGAAATCTTCCCGGGCCAGGGATCAAACCCAGGTTCCCCTGCGTTGGCAGGAAGACTCTTACCCACTGTACCACCAGGGAAGTCCACCAGCATTACTTGTTCAAGTCAGTCCTTTGCAGACTTAAATCCTGGAGTTCTGCTTCTTCCTTTGAGATATAGGTCCTTGAGTTTTACTTCCAGTCAGAAACCAATTTTATAAAAATTAATGACCCAAGGAGTAGGCTTCTTCATTAGTCAGTTTTGGGGTAGGATATGAGAAGAGAATTTGATTCAGGTAGCTGCCTGAGCTGATCCAGAAGCCCAGTTAAAATTTTTAAATGACTCGGGGTGGGATACCTGTACAGCATTTTTTCCCCTTCTGATTCTAAGAAAACTTGCTCTTGATTGCTTCAAAACATGAGCATGCTTGGAAAAATCACATTATGTACAGAATAGACAATTTGTTAAGTGCTGGATGCTTTCTCTCCCTTTTTAAAAGATGGGAATATACAGATTATAACCCATGCTCAAGGACCGACAACTTAAGAAGAATTATCTTGGCTTTTCATGGATTCTTTTCCTTTTCATCTTCTCTGCTGTGTTTGAGGCTTGAGGTGGATCTGAGCTCTTCCATAACATTTCATTTAGGGAATGAATTCTTTATTTTCAGGCCCGAGTGACTAAGGGATGCACCATTGTTATGCCTTTCAACCTGTCACAAGGAAAGAAAAGAACATTTGATGAGGCGGCTTCTACATATGTTCCCCTTGCACAGCAGGTCGAAGCATTCCATAAACGAACCCCTACCAGATACCACCTGAGGAACAGGAAGGATGTTATTAGTAAGTTTCTTTCTAGTATCATACCTGGCTGGAGCCTCCCCTAGAATTCCCTTTGCTTGCATCTTAGGTACAAATTTGTCTTTAGTTGAAATCCCAGTCTTTGAACTAAAGCATGGCATATGTTGTATGCAGACAACAAATGTACCCATAGTTGAACATTTCTCAAACCACCTAGCTATCTGTCCACTCACACCCATCAACCACCTTGATCCTCCTGGTCAGTAATTGGCTGAGGGGAATTAAGGTAACATGAGATGTCATGACACATCAAGGCTGTCTTTGCCATGTGTCAAGGTGCACACTTACCTACAGAAAATGAAAGCTTTCTATTCACTTACTGTTGTGTGCTTTTTGTTCATTGGTTCAATAAATAGGACTGCTCAATAAACGTTGACTGCTACAAAGCAGACACTCTGTGTGATGTAGGCAGTATGCTGCTGCTGCTGCTAAGTCACTTCAGTCGTGTCCGACTCTGTGTGACCCCATAGACGGCAGCCCACCAGGCTCCCCCGTCCCTGGGATTCTCCAGGCAAGAACACTGGAGTCGGTTGCCATTGCCTTCTCCACTGTGTGAAAGTGAAAAGTGAGAGTGAAGTCGCTCAGTCGTGTCCGACCCTCAGCAACCCCATGGACTACAGCCTACCAGGCTCCTCCGTCCGTGGGATTTTCCAGGCAGAAGTACTGGAGTGGGGGTGCCATTGCCTTCTCCAAGTGAGCAAAACAGACTTGGTGCTCAATATCAAGTTTGTAATTCAGTGAGAGAGATAGGTGTGAGACAGGTCATCACAGATTATTGTGAGTGCTGTGAATGTGGAAGGGAATGTAAGGATCAAACGAAGTATGAGATAGGGAGAGCAGATCTGTGTGCTGAGAAGTCCAGGCAGGGAAATACAGGAGAGAAAAGAAATAACCAATGGTTAAGACCCTGTGCAGGTAGGAGAGGGATACTTAGCATAGGTGGGGTTATTGTTCTTTGAAAGGGGAGTAGAAGAGAGCAACGAGTGCAAATGTTGGTTAGTCTGTAGATTTAGTGGTGAACAGATGAGAGGAAGGTAATCTGACAGTGTGTATCTTTATGAAAATAACTCCTAAAAGAAGTTTGAGCATTGGAGTTGTGGTGTAAACTAGTTGTCAACCGTTCAGGGTAGTATTCTGGATGAAGCAAAATCTGGTTGTTTGACTTTGAAGGTTTCTGAATTTTTCCTGCCTTTGCCTAGGCACTGTTTAGTGCTATTTTAGGTAGCCAGATGAGTTTAGTTCCTTTAAGGATAGCATTTCCTAATGTTATCATGTTCTAGTAGCCATTTGTCAAATTTTATATCGTGAAAATAATCTTTTTTATTCTAATGTAAATGTAAGTATTAACCATGACTTTCCAAGTATATGTGACTCTTAGAGTCTGGTATTCTGCTCTTAGAATCTTGGTCCTAGCAAATAGAAAGAAAAATTATTTTCTACAATTTTTAATTAAAATTTTGGACTATTATAGCTCAATAATAGTTATATGTATACTTGAAGCCTGGCTTATTTCTAAAATAAGTAGATTTGTTTTCCATCTCCAATTGTTAAGTGGTAAGGTCTAAATTAGAAAATTCATTATGAGTAATTATGAAAATTGACAAGGTTGCTTCTGGCCAGGTAAATAGTATTTTCTGTGAATGGTGATGGTGATCTTGATGCTTTGACATAGCTTTTTTTTTTTTTTTTTTTTTACTTTTTTCATTTGACTTTCTGTGGGAGATAGTCTTGATATTTTGATATAGATGCTTTTAAGGAGTTCATAATACTGGAAATTGTTACTTGGTCTTTAAAAATGCCTTATTTTAAATCTTATTGTCAATAACATGCAAAATAGTTGGCACTGTCAGTAGAAAGGCAGTGCAGGCCTCTGCAATGATAAGAAATTCATTAGACACAAATGGATTTTAGATTCAGAAGATGATAGCAGAGGTTACCCACAGGCTACCTTTATCATCACCTCTCAGTAAAGAATGATAGGGGAGAAGGGACTGAATGTCAGACTGACTGTTGTGAGCTGAGCTGAGCTGAGTGTGAGGGGCCAGCCACTCTGTGGCTTAGCATCTCTGGGCTGCCTAGCTGAGTCAGCACCTACGGGTAAACGGGGTCTTAGCTAGGTGAATGTCTGTGATCTTGGTTTACAGTGCCATTACCCTCCAAATCTGTGGTCAGAATATGCAGAGACCCACAGACTCCTGTGCTGCAAACCAAACATCGTACAAGGCCTGTGACCTGCAAGAGTGCAGCGGATCTGGAGGCTGAGGAACTTGAGAAGCAGCAGCAGTAAGTTCCACTGGCAGTATTTGAGGAAGAGTTCCCAAAACCTGCCTGCTTCCTTTTCACTTCTGTAAGGGGGACAGTTACTGTTTTTCTTGCCTTGGAAATTATGGTATTTGAGCTACAGGCTCTGCCTTGCCTCTGTGATCAAAGGATTGAAAGTGGGATAGGGAGCTGTCCTGGAGTGTAAACTGGTAAAAAAAAAAAAATATCAGAGGTTGGGGTGGGAGAATTTATGATTCCAATAAAGAATGCCCTTTGAGGTTTAGATAAATCTTACCCTTTTATGGCTACCCAAGAGATTGTTACAACTGTTACCAGTGGAGAGAACTGGAATTTAATGTGAGTAAAGTCTGGGGGTTGTCTCCTGTGGTCTTCTTTCTCCCTTCTTGTACTTCTTTTGGGAAGGGGTAGTTTCTTTTCTCAAAAGAAGTACAAGAGAAACCCCAGTCTTTAGAGTGGTGGGGATGTTAAGACTGTCTTGTTTTTTCTTTGCTCTCAAGGCAGGGATAATGGCTATGGAGAGAGTTGAATTTTTGTTGCACATGATGGATAATCTTAATGATTACTTTTTTTTTTCCCCTGGTTTTGGCCTACTTTGTTGTTTAGTTTGCATTTTATTAAAAAACTCTTTTTTTGTGGTTGTCATTTAAACTCTCACCTTACAGATACAAATTCAAAGCACAGGAACTTGATCCCAGAATTCTTGAAGGTGGGCCCATCTTGCCTAAGAAACCGCCTGTGAAGCCACCTACTCAGCCTGTTGGCTTTGATTTAGAAATTGAGAAAAGGATCCAGGAGCGGGAGTCAAAGAAGAAATTGGAAGAGGAACACTATGAATTTCATTCCAGGCCCTGCCCTACTAAGATCTTGGAAGATGTTGTGGTAAGAGTGGGGAAGCCCTGCGAGCTCGTAGATGGGTCATGTTCACAACCACATAGCCCTCCAGTCACACATGTTTGGATACTCTGATCAGGACATCGTATTAGGCACTCTGGGTGAAAAAGAGACATGGCAGAGGTGGATTTTGCTCTTAGGAAACTTAAAGTCCAGTATGGGATCATAAAGTAGCCAATGGCAGAGCTGGGATATGGATTTAGGTAATGTGGTTCAAAGGTCCATGCTCTTGTATTAAAATAGGAGGTACCTTTTAAAATGAAAGCTTCTTAGGAAAATGTGTGATTATTTTTTAAAAAGCTGTCTATATCCTACCTAAATACCACCAGTATTACCTGAACTCCATTTTTAGAAACACTAATGGAGGAAATTAGTTTGGCAGTTTGTTGTACTTTGGAAATAGTGTGGTGAAGTAGTAAGTGGGGACGGGTGACTAGAGTTCATTAGGAGTTAGTTAAGTGAGATCAGAGTAGTGTTGTACTGGGTAATGTGTTGTTGAGAGTTCTGGATAAACGGATCAGCAAAACACTAGGTGAGTAAGTAAGAACCTACTGAACTGATATGGTATGCTGTAGGGTAGTCATTGCCAAATCACCTGGGTCTCAGAGTCCTCTGGGATTTTGTTACATAAACAGATTCCTGGGCCCCACTCCTGGAGTTTTGATTGTCAGGTGCAGCATAGATTAGAGAGCCCCAATGAAGACCTTAGCGTCTGACACAGAGTAAGCAGTTATGCTGTTAATAGTAATAACTGTTGCATGCTTACATTGTGCAGTGTTTTATGTAGATTATCTTATTGATTTCTCATAACAACTCTTAAGAAATAGATTCTATTTTTATCCCTACTTTTCAGATTAGCAAAGAGATGCTAAGAGGTGTCTAGTATGCAGAACCAGGATTTGAACTGTCATCTACTTAAACACTGTGTTTCTCTACCTCACAATGCTGTTATCATTGTTTATTCTGACAAGTGCAATTTTGAGTTTGTTTTCAGCTCTTTCCCTACTGAAATTTCCAGGGACGTCAACTTTTGGATTCTAGAGAAAACAAAGCATAGAAGGAGTCATAGATATATTTATTCCTTCTACTCTCTTCATTTTTTAGAAAAGGGGGCTTTCTTTGAAGGAAGAACATGGCTTGCCCATAGGAACATTTTTAAAAGTTGATGGCAGAACTGAAGTTAGCTGTCTTAACTTTTAGTGCTGGACTCTTAAAGCAAAAGAACATGCCTCCAGAGCCTGAGTGCAGCTGTCTGTCTGCGACTGTTGTCTCCATCTGTGTCCCCTCGATGCTGAAGCTCTCTTTCCTGTGTCCTTACAGCGTTTCTTGTGTTCTCCCACTTGTTGATAGGTGGCAAGGAGACAACGGGGCTGATGAGAGATGGGCTTGGGCAGCAGTGGGCCTTGAGGCAGGGATGAGAAAAGGGCTTTTGGGGCCGAGGTGGAGTGATGAAAGCCTTGAGCTCCAGGGTGTGAAATGTGAACTTGGTGCCGACATCTAGTGGGGAGTTGGGGCTCCACAGAGGTGGATATGATATCAGTGAGGCCAGTGAGTAATTTTAGCAGTGATATTTTAGGGACTTGGGGACACCAGCAGGCTTTAAAAAAATTTTTTTTCGTAGTCCCTGAGATAACATTGCTTCATGGTAATTTCCTAATTGCTCTGGGACAGGCCGGATAACTTGTCCCAGGGCACTTGGGGGCATATCTGCCTTAGGGAGACATGCTCACCCCTTACATCCCATCCTGGGCTGCTTTTCCTAAATGTGTCTTTTATCCATCCACGTTGCCCACTTATACCGATTTATCAGCTCTTTAGAAATACCCTCCCTTAGCTTCCTTTCAGAGCTTCCCCAGTCCTTCAGCTACATATTCTATTGGGTTTCTTCAGAGCACTTGTGAAAATCAAAAAATACTTGGTTTGTTACTCTTTCATTGTCTTTTCTTTCCTCCACTAGAATGTGAGCTCCCAGATAGGAAGGACCATGTCTGTCTGTATTGTTCACTCCTGCTTCCCCAACATCTAAGCATAGCATAGGCACTGGGGTATTGAACAACTGTGTGAGAGACAATACAAGCTGAAATCTATCAGCCTGTGTTAGACACTGGGAATTCGAATGAAATCAGACACAGCCTTCATCCTCAAAGCTTTCACAGTCTAGAAGAGCAGATTGGCATATAGACAAATAAGGACAGTAATACTAATTAATCAACATATGTTCCCTGAACAATTACTACTGCTTGTAGGTGCTGTAGAGGAATGCAAATGGCAGTGTCTCTACCCTCAAGGAGCTTATAAGTAAAAAAAATTTAAAACAGTAAAACAAGAAGCTTTCTCTGTTTCTAGAAACCTAGTTTCTTTATCTCTATTTCTGAATGAGCCCCCTACTGGCTTTGATTGCAGTGGAGATGGGGTATGGATAAATAGTTGCTGCAAAGTTGATTTTCATAAATCACCTTTCCTTCTCCCTCAAGTAATATGAGAATTCATCCCACTCATATAAATATCTCTTTCCTGGCTTACTTGCTAGAGATTTCTTTTAAAATGCACATCTCTCTGCTGGGAGGATGCAGACAGAGGGGAAAAGTAGGAAATGAGGAATTATTTTAGAACTAAATGAGTTCTCAGATATTTATTTCAATTATTTTTATGAAAAGAAAAAAAAAACAAGGACACATTATACAGATTAGAATGAAAGCTGGACTTCATGTTCTTGTTCAAGCTGAACTTCTTGTTCAGTGTTCTTTCCATTTCCACCTGTCCTGGCTGTGTTCAAGCTCCAGGCTGGTGTCCACCTGTCCAGAATGTAGAACAAGAGATTTTTATTGTTTTCTGGTAAGCATTAGATGAAAACCCATTTCATAAACTTTTGTCAGTCTGGTTATAAGTTCTGTATTAAATTTTACTATATTAGTGATTCTGATTTTCTTTGGCAAGTGTGTGACAACTTTTCACAGCAGATTGAAGCTCCCCTTTACAGTAGTCACCTCAAGAGAGTATGTATTCTTTCCAAAGATTTATAGTGTACAAAGCATTTTGGAAAAGCCACTTGTCTTGGATGTTGTGGCAGTTTTTTGGATCTCTTCAACAGTACCAGGTCTTGATACTTTAAAGATATTTAGCTTTTAGGAGTTGGTCTAAAGTCCATAACTAAAACTTTCACAGAGTAGTCCATAGTAATAAAGCTGGAAACAATATTGCTTAATTAAAACTAAAGAGTGAGCAACTGCCTTGCATGGGCAGTTCAGAACTAAAACTTCAGAGTAGTCCATAGTAATAAAGCTGGAAACAATATTGCTTAATTAAAACTAAAGAGTGAGCAACTGCCTTGCATGGGCTAAAACTGGCTTTGAAGGCCACTCCAAGAAAGACATTCCAAACATGTTTGGAGCAGTTGCAGCATTGTTGGGATTAAGAAGTCTCCCAAGGTATAAATTAGAGTCCAAGAGTCTTCAAGGTATAAATTCTGTTATTCATGCTTACAGTATTCATTCAACAAACATTTAGTGAATGCCTTATACTTGCCAAGATCTGTGTTAGGTATTAGGGACTCATGGAATAACAGTCCCTACTCTCAAAGCACTCATAGCAGGAGGAGATGAATATCTTAAATCAACAAGGGCAATGAAGGGTTTTTTTTTTTTTTTTAAATAAATTTATTTATTGTTGCTGTGCACAGGCTTTCTCTAGTTAATGTGAATGGGAGCTCTTCTCTAGCGGTGCATGGGCTCTGGGGAGCTCCGGTTCATAACTAGTTGTGGCCTATAGGCTTAGTTACCCAGTGCCATGTGGGATCATCCCAGACTAGGGATCAAACCTGTGTCCCCTGCATTGGCAGGTGGATTCTCAACCACTGGACGATCAGGGAAGTCCTGCAATGAAGTTTTTGTATATGCCATAATAAACTATGTACAAGGGAGAGTGGGGTCAGTAGGTTCAGGGAGTGATCTACTGACGGGTTTTATAAAAGAGGAGATGCTTTAGTGGAGGCTTGAAAAGAAAGATTAGATACTTCCTAGCAGCTGGAGCATTTCAGAGAGAGCATAGGCAAAGGTATTGAGATGAGAACCAGTGTTAAATTTTGGCAGTTGCCAGTAGTTCATTGTGGCTAGAAGGTGATGTCTAAAGAGGGACAGGAGACATGCCTGGAGAGTCAGGCAGGGTACCAAATTATGAAGCACCTTGTCCTTCATGCTAAGGAATGTGTTATACTGTTCTAAGTAGACATTGCTGCTGCTGCTGCTGCTAAGTCGCTTTAGTCGTGTCCGACTCTGTGCGACAGGAGCCATTAAAGAATTTTAAATCAGGAAGTAACATGATCAGATCTTTTGACTGTATAAGAAGATGGACTTGCAGAATGAGATGAGAAGCTGAGAGTTGTTAGTGGGCTAGTGGAACAGTACAGGCATAGATAGTGTGGCCTATGGCATAACAATGAAGAGTTACAGAAGTGGAATAGAGAGCTGATGGGGGAAGCATATGGATGTGGGTGTAACAAATAAGGAGTTACTGAGGATGTCTTTAAGATATTTAAAAAATTGATCTGGTCATACACTTTATGCAGAACAACAGCCCTAGAGATTGCCAGATTCATGATAGAGGGTAAACTCTAGCAGAGTTAGAAAATACTTCTGGAATAGCTTTTTAAAATATGTTCATTTGAATCACGTGCATAGTATGATACACATAATTCAGTCAGAAAGGATTTGAAATGCTGGCAGTGTTTTGGAATCACAAAGCAGGGAAATCTTTGAAGGAGTTGAATGTATAAGAATTAAGGAATATAGAGATTAAATGCCTCTTTTAATCTGCTCCCAAAGAGATGTGAGAGTTGATAGTTTGGTGTTCTTTTCGAATTTTATTTTCTATGCTTAATTATATATATTGTTTTATTTTTAGTGTATATGCAGGTATCTTTTGATTTGACTTATTAAAAATTTTTTGGCGTATAGTTGATTTACAGTGTGTTAGTTTCAGATGTACAGCAAAATGATTCTGTTATATACATACACATATAGTAATTTTTTTCAGATTCTTTTCCCATATAGGCTATTTTAGAATGTTGAATAGAGTTCTCTGTGCTATATAGTAGGTCCTTGTAGATTTTCTGTTTTGTATATAGTAGTGTGTGTGTTAATCCCAAGCTCCTAATTTATCCCTGCCCACCCCCTATCCCCTTGCCCCTATTTCCCCTTTGGTAACCATAAGTTTATTTTTGAGATCTGTGAGTCTGTTTCTGTTTGTGAATAAGTTCATTTATATTATTTAAAATGTTTTGATTTCATATATGAGTGATACCATATATTTGTCTTTCTACATGTACACCTTAAAAACACAAAATATTTTTTTGTTTCAGCCACTTGTCCCTCCTCTCTCAATATTATGAATACTGTTCTATGTCAGTAATAAAGATTTATTTTATTCTTTTTGATGACTGTATAATATTCTATTGTGTGGCTATGCACCATAGTTTAAGAAAGGATTTAACCAGTTGTTTTTATTCTTTTTAAAAATGTTATATTGAAATATACCTAAAAACTAAACTAGATATCAAATATTAGGGTGTAATATTGGGTGAAAGAGTATGACCATTTAAAGGTTTAATAGTTAATTCCTAAAGATTGTACCAGCTTATGTCCTATACCTCACCCAACTGTATGTGACTGCCCACTTCTCGTCACATGCCAACCAACACTGGTATTAATTAGTCTTTAAAGTGAATTACTCAGTCTTTTAGTTGAAAAATGCCTGATTATAGTTTCTAAAATTCTTGAGATTAAGCCTCTTTGTATATCTTTGTTAACTTCTTGTTCTTTGTCCAGTTATTTGGCAAAAGGAAATTAAGCTAGACCTTGCCCAGTGCTTTTTTCCATTCACCTTTTGAGGGTAACATTTTAAAATACAAGTTCTTATTGTAGAGCTGTATGTGAAATAGGTTTAGGAGAATGGACCATATTCTGTCCCTAGTTAACATTTGGAAATCCTTTTTGGTTTTGTTTTTAAGGGACTGGGGTATAAAAGGGAGAGAAGCAATAAAATACTGACTTTAGTTTATTTTGTGGTGTTTTTCAAAAATACCAAAAAATATCTTGATGAGTTTTATTTTTTATTGAATATACAACTCAAACTGTGTTTTTTGGTGATCTTTTATCATGTTAATCCACCTTTGGAGTACTAATACATACCAATATTAGGTGGATAAATAACAACTAGCCTTTTTTGATTTCTGATACATGAACTTCTAAGAAAGGTATTAACTTCATCACATAACCTAGTTGAGATTGTTCTGGGATATCTAATTGAGTTGCTTACTCCCTTCAGGGTGTTCCTGAAAAGAAAGAGCTTCCAATCACTGTTCCAAAGTCACCAGCCTTTGCTCTGAAGAACAGAATCAGAATTCCCACCAAAGAAGATGAGGTGATGCCCTAGGATGGGATCTCTACTCCTTTTGCATAATCAATTTAAGCATTGTGTGCATGCTAAGTCACTTCAGTTGTGTCCGACTCTGCAATCTATGGACTGTAGCCCACTAGGCTCCTCTGTTCATGGGTCTCCAGGCAGGAATACTGGAGAGGGTTGCCATGCCCTTCTCCAAATCGAAATGTTACTCTTTCTTAAACATAGAGGAATTCAAAGGCAGTCATTCTTGCCTGAAGTTGTCTTAACGATGGATATGAATGATTGATCATCTATTTTTGCCCTTCCAAGAACAAAGTAGTAAGTGTATGAGGCTCTTTGCCAACAAAGGTCCGTCTAGTCAAAGCTGTGGTTTTTCCAGTAGTCATATACGGATATGAGAGTTGGACCATAAAGAAAGCTGAGTGCCGAAGAATTGATGCTTTAGAATTATGGTGCTGGAGAAGACTCTTAAAAGTCCCTTAGACAGCAAGGAGTTCAAGCCAGTCAGTCTTAAAGGAAATCAACCCTAAATATTCATTGGAAGGACTGATGTTGAAGTGGAAACTCTGATACTTTGGCCATCTGATACAAAGAGCTGATACATTAGACAAGACCCTGATGCTGGGAGATTGAGGGCAGGAGGAAAAGGGGGCAACAGAGGATGATACGGTTGGATGGCATCACCAACTCAATGGACATGAATCTTAGCAAACTCTGGGGCACAGTGAAGGACAGGGAAGCCTGGTGTGCTGCAGTCCATGGAGTCTCAAAGAGTTGGACATGGCTTAGCAACTGAATGACAATGATGAGTCATTTTGGCTCTCAGTGGTAACTGTAACAAGTTATGTTTGTTTCCATTGCATTGAAAAATCAGTCTTTTTTTAAGACCTATGCTCTATTTTGCCTGAGCTACTGTCATCATTCAGTGAAGGATTTTTAAAATTCACACTAGGTAGTTACCTCTGCCCTGTCCTATCTCCATTGACCCAAGGGGTAAAGAGTTGACTCTGTGGTGATGGTTCATGAAGCTGGAATATATAAACTGTCATTGATCAGGCTAGTTTCTTGTTACATCTCCCTTTTTATCTATAAATATCCAGAGTTAGGGTAATTTTATAGCATATCTCAAGCATAAACCTTTTTATAGATTCATTTGAAACTAGAATACACAGTTATCTTATGTTACCAGCTTGAACCCAGTCAACTTACTTGGTCCTATTCTGGGTTTGGCAACTGGAAATACTCCCAGTCACATGTTTTAGCGGAGTCTGGAGGCTGGGTCAAAAAAGAGGCCAGGATATATGCTTGGTTAGTACTTTTCTTCTGTTCTTCATTTTACTCACACTGTTTGAGCTCATTTAATTTTTCCAACCTTCCTGTGAAAAATTTTAGATCCTTTAAAAGTAATTGTGTTAGTTTATCAAATTCTTTCACATTGATCTTACCCCTGTGAGTTAATAAATGACTTAGTAAGATTGTTGAGTTGGTAGGTATCCCTCTTTGATAGAAAAGGAAGCTAAGACACCTGAGAGGTTGAGTAACTTGCCTTCATGACTTCTTTCATATATTGTCTTCTGACTTCACATTTCAGAGGAGGCGAGAGAGTGAGAAATCTTGTCTCTAAACTGTAATTTTTTCCCTTAGGAAGAGGAGGAGCCAGTAGTGATAAGAGCTCAACCTGTGCCATATTTTGGAATGCCTTTTAAGCCCCAGATCCCAGTGGGGAGAACTGTGGAAGTATGCCCTTTTTCTTTTGATTCCCGGGACAAAGAACGTCAGTTACAGAAAGAGAAGAAAATAAAAGAACTCCAGAAAGGAGAGGTAGGTGTTCCATTTCTATAAGTAGCATAATATTAATACTAGTCTTTAATCCTTCAAAGGTAATCTTTTATCTTGCACTTTTTAAAAAGTATATTTATTTGTCTGCATCAGGTCTTAGTTGCGCCTTGTGGGATCTTCTTCGCAGCACGTGGACTCTCTAGTTGTGGTTCATGGGCCCCAGAGCATGTGGGCTCTCTAGTTGCCCTATGACATGGAAGGCAGTTCTTAACCACTGGACCCCCAGGGAAGTTCCTTATGTTGTACTTTTGACTGTATAATCACTAACTTCCTTTGATTCCTCTAAGAACCTTATGAAGTATAAATAGGACAAGTAATTTAAATAACCATTCTGGAAGTTAAGCACAAGGAAGTTAAGTAACTTGCCCAGGATCATGCTGATAGTTATTGGCAAAATTGGGAGGAAAACCTCAATTTCCTTTTGAGCTTATTAGTTTTCTGTACTGTGCTGGTTTGAAAAACTTGCCTTTCATATTTTTCAGATTCATCCAAATATTCTGGAGCAGCTTGGCTTTCTGACTATAAAGGCCTTATCTTAAATCTTACATTTTCTTTTGTATTAGGTGCCCAAGTTCAAGGCACATCCTTTGCCTCACTTTGACACCATTAACCTGCCAGAAAAGAAGGTGAAGAATACCACCCAGGTTGAGCCATTCTGCTTGGAGACAGACAGAAGAGGTGCCCTGAAGGCACAGACTTGGAAGCACCAGGTGGGGATGGGGAGAGCAGTTAAAATGTGAATTGCTTGACTATTGGTTTGTTACAGTAGGTAGACCCGCTACACCAGGCTTCATCTGGGAACTAACATACCAGATTGTTTTAGGGACTCTTACTGTAGCCAGGGGTCAGAAAACATTTTCTGTAAAATACCATATATTAAGTATTATAGATTGTACAGGTTACATATGGTCTCTGTCACATGTTGTGTGTTTCAACCCTTTAAAAATATAAAGACTATCTTTAGCCTAAGGGCTGTACAAAAAGACATTGCAAGCTGATTTTGGTCTATAAGCTTAAGTTTGTAAGTGATCATCTGGAGAATGTGAGAGCTGATAGACTTTTTTTCATGACAGGAGATTCTTAAAGATCTCATCTATTTCATATACTAGACTTGCTCATTAAATATTCACTTTTTTCTGTTGGTGCTTTGATAAGAAACTATGTGATAAAAATAGATTCTCAATAGAGTATGTTTTCTCAACATAGTGTGCTATTTGCTCTTTATAGATGATAGGTGATTTAAAACAGTTAATCGGTTGTTGGCTGGTTTAGTTGGGATCTAATTCTGCCTTGTCTGGAAAAAAATCTCCTGAATCCCTAAGTTTGTCAGTATTAATATTATCTCTTATTTTGGAATCTGTCCAAAAGAGGCTCAGGCTTGGTCTTTATAGAAAGTCACCACTGTTGAAGCCCAAGAGATATAATTGACTAAGTTACTAAGTCTAGGCCCCTTGTTGGCACTGTTCTCTAGGAGAACTTAGGGCTGTTGCTTTGAAAGCAATCATGACATAGAATGTGGGGGATATTTTCCATAATAAAAAGATTTTTTAAGTTTTTCAGACATATATAAAAGAAAGAATAGTATAATGAACTTCCATGAACCTGTCACCGTGTTTTCTAGTGCTCAAAACATGGAAAATCTTCCTTCATCTAACTTTCTACCTACTCATCTCTATACTTTATATTTCTGCCTACACAAGATTATTTTGAAGCAAATCCTAGGTGCCATCTCATTTTATTCAAAAATACTTCAATGTGTAACTTTAAAATGCAAGGATTAAAAGAATTTCATAACTCCCGTGCTATTATCACACTTAAAAAGATTAACAGTAATTTCTTAATAGTGACAAATAGCATTCATATATCCCCTATCTCTCATTTTTAAAATAGTTGAATTGTTCAAATCAGGATTGAGAAAAGGTCCATATTTTATATTTGTTTGATAAATCTCTAAATCCCTTTTCACCTATAGGCTGTTCTATGTGCATTTTGTACGTTGAATAAATGAGATTGTTTGTCCTATCTAGGTTTTACAATCTGGATTTTGGTCATTGTATTCCCATGGTATTGATTAATAATAACCTGCTGTCTTTATAGATGAAACTGTTCAGAAACATTAGAACTTAAATAATTGAAGTTGTGGTTATAGAAAGTTGGTGGTTACTTGGCTGACAGGTTTTCTTTCTTACAGCTGGACGAAGAACTAAAACAGCAGAAAGAAGCAGCTTGCTTCAAGGCTCGTCCAAACACTGTCATCTCCCAGGAGCCCTTTGTTCCTAAGCGAGAGAAAAAATCCGTTATCGGTAGTATTTTATGTGTTCTTGAGAGATTGGGGAAGAATTCTGAGACTTCCTAAAACTGAGTTGTGTCAGTACAGTGCTGTGTCAACCAGAAGCATTTGTGTATAGAGATATATAGCATTTCTTCCTTAGATCTTTGTTGAATGTAGCAGAACAGTATCTGGGTGGAGGCAGCTGGCATTTCAACAGTTTTACTTCCCAGCTCAGAGAGTAGCAAGTAAGGAGGAAAGAGCCAGGACTTCTTTCTGGACTTCACCCTAAAGCTAGTCTTAGAAGACATTTGATTCCTTTAAGAAGTGAGCTGCGTTTCTAGTAAAGTGGGATTCTTCGCCTAAATCTGTCTCACAGTCACTATGTAGTTTTGAGCAAGCCAGTATCTATATGGGTCTTGCTTTTCTCCTAAGTAGATGATTTATAGGGGTCCTTACAACCCTGAAAATTTGAGGACTTTTTGTATGTGGTATACTTCACCTTTCTCCCCCTTGGGCTTCCTCTGAGCTCTGCCTTTCTGTTGCCACGCATCTCTGTACACTTGCTGGGTCTGTGGGGCTAGGGTTCCATAAGTCATGCTTGTGCACCAATATTTTCTCTGTTTCTGTACTCAGAGGGCCTTTCTGGTTCTCTAGTTCAGGAACCTTTTCAGCTGGCGACAGAGAAGAGAGCCAAGGAGCGGCAGGAGCTGGAGAAAAGAATGGCTGAGGTGGAGGCCCTGAAAGCCCAGCAGCTAGAGGAAGCCAGGCAGCAGGAGGAGGAGCAGCAGAAGGAGGAGCTGGCCAGACTACGGAAAGAGCTGGTAACTGGGCAGCCTGCGTGCTAACTAACCCATGATTGCATCTGTTTTGTTTATCTGTACCTTGCCTTGTTCTAGAAGGGATCTAAGGCGGCCTCCAAGGATGCATCAAAGATGAGAAGTCACACAAACCAAGGGTGGTGACAAAGTTGACAAGTGAACGAGGCTAAAGATGTGTATATTGTGATCCATGGGTCTCCTAAGTTTATACTATGATTTTGGCCCTTTATGGAAACCAATCTGTCAGTTGCAAAACTTAACATGGTATACAGATATACATTTATCTTTGATCCTAGATTCAGTCAGAATTTCTTCCTAAAGAGAACATCACATGCTATGCCAGTGCACAATAGCACATTTGTAGGACTTTAAAAAAAATATGCACTTTTGGTTGTGCTGGGTCTTCATTGCTGTGTGCAGGCTTCTCATCATGGTGGCATCTCTTGTTGCGGAGCGTGGGCTCTAAGCCCATGGGCTTCAGTAGTTGCAGCCCCTGGGCTCAGTAGTTGTGCTCCACGGCATGTGGAATCTTCCCAGGCCAGGGATCAAACCCGTGTCCCCTGCATTGGCAGGGGGACTTCTATCCACTGTACGACCAAGGAAGTCCCAGGACTCTCTATTTAACTTATTTTTATTATTGCCTTAAGGCTTAAGGAATAATAAGGAAACCAATGTGTTTTACAATTAGAATATATAGGTAAGGAAGGGCATGGGAATTGTGTGACAAGTGTATTTTCATTTTCCTTGGAATACTTGATTCAGATTCCTTGGAGTTATAGTGCATATCAGTCCAGGTGACATTCCATGCTATCACTAGATAATGACTTAAATATTAGTTATCCAAAAAGAAAGCTTAATTCACCTTAAGGACCCTTTCACTAAAACAGTAGCAAGCCACATGAACTGCATTAATGAGGAACATTTTAGATGGAACTTTAAATGCTTAGTGTAATAAAAGGATGACTGTGGAAATACATGTTATTGAGATTGTTGAAAATAGCTAAGCGAGCAGTTGATATAGCTGTTGGTAGAGGTGGCAATGCCAAGGAAGACTCTAGAGACAAACTATTAAAGGGAATAGCTTCTTGACAAAACCAAGCTACCATTTGCTGATTAGACGAAAAAATACATATATATAATCCTCAGTCCAGATACACTCAGAAAGCCAGCCTCAAGTGTTCTGACTTTTCTTCATTTCTTGAATCCTGCCTCTTGTGTTTATCCATATCGTAGAGCTCTTTAGTAATCTGATTTGATTCAGGGTTAAGAACGGATGGGACCATGCCTTCTTCCCAGCAACACTTCTAGTTTTTTGTTTGCTTGTTTGTTTGCTTTAAAGTCCATACTTTAGGTGAATATTAAGACTCAGTAAGCTTAAGATTGTACTCTGACAGATTCTTAAGGTGTAACTCCCCTCTGATGTAATTGAGTACACCCCCATTATACCCCAGTACTGAACAGTCAGACTGGAGATAGGTGCACTCTGAGGAATCCAGCAAGACCAGAATAGAAATCTACTTGGGGGACGTCCCTGGTGGTCCAGTGCCCTCCAGTGCAGGGGGTGAGGGTTCAGTTCCCGTTGGGGAGCTAAGATCCTGCATGCCTCATGGCCAAAAAACCAGAGCATGAAAAACAGAAGCAACATTGTAACAAATTCAATAAAGAGTTTAAAAATGGTCCACATTAAAAAAAAAAAAAAAACATCTTAGAATAATAGAAATAAAATCTACTTGGGCTCCAGAGCTCTTAATGCTTTGCTGCTCGACTGTGTTGCCTTTTTCCCCCTTCTCTTAATTAGTGACTGGGATATGCAATACTATACAAAAATGTTCTCAAGAAAAATAAAAACACCCGTAAGTGTATCTCTAACATCCTTATCAATGGTAATTACATTTTTCTCTGCAGGTGCACAAAGCAAATCCAATACGAAGATACCAGGGTGTGGAAGTTAAGTCCAGTGACCAGCCCCTGACCGTGCCCGTCTCACCCAAGTTCTCTACACGATTCCACTGCTAAACTTGGCTTTGAGCTGCAGACACCATCTGGGAGCCTGAGCTGCTTTTTCCATCAAACCAGGAGCCATCTTTGTCATGGGAACATAGAGAGAATCCATTTCTCCAGGCTTTTTCCTACCCATGCCTTACAGAGCATGCTTGACAAGTGTGGACTCCCGATTTCATTGAGAGTTGTTTTCCTATATTATTGTGGCTAATAATGAGACTCAACTCATGTATGTCTCAACCAGACTCTTTGGAACCATCAGTATGATGGTTGACCTTCAGTATGGACCTTAATGCTGACTAGAATTTAAGCCTCTGTATCAGCACAGTGTAATTTCTATTGCCCTTATCCCACCTCTCTTTTTCTATTTTAATCATAAAATAAACAAGTTAAATACTGAGAGATTTAAGTCATGGATTACATGGAACCATCAAATTCTTTCTTCTTCTCTGCAAAATGAAGTTAGAGTTAAGGAGCCCATCACTATGAGTGGGGAACCCTCATGAACTGCCTGACGAGCAAGAGACTTGACTGACCAGAACCTCATAGCGGCCATCAGCCGGCTTCAGGCAGATCTGCTATTCAGGCAAATTCTTCCCTTGTTGGTGCCTATGATAACTGAACGCTGAGTAGTACATGTATTAAGTCTTCCAGTGACCTGGACTGGAATAAAATTTGTTTTTCCCCTCCCTCCCCCCAGCCCCAATTTTTTGTTATTTGATGTTTCTACATCTGTTGAGCCCCTTTAGAGGTCACATCTTATTGGGGAAGTGGCTACTTTGAGAGAAGAGTCCAGGAGCTTTTAAAAGTATAGGCTCTGTCCTTAAAGGAAAGTGTTCTTTTCTGTGGTATGTCAGAATTCTTCCATTGTTTGAACTCCCTCCTAGGAACGACTCTGGAAAACTGTTATTCCTTCAAAACGGACTGTGCCTTCTTCTCCAAATGTGTTTTTTCTCATCTGGTAAACTCTTCCTTATGAAATCTTTCTCATAAATCTTTCCTTGACCATGTGGTCTCGTCCGGTAAGGATGATAACTTACTTCTTTGTGCCTCCCAGATGTTTCTTAATGTGTATATCTCTAGTAGAACAGGTAAACCCCTGCGTTTCTTGGACTTGTTTACAAATTAGTAGAGATGTAGATAACTAAAATTGTTATTCCTTGAAGACAAAAATTAGGGTAATCATATCCGTGGTCCTTGTATTCTGTTGGCACAGAATTTGCTAGGTTCATGTGAAATAGTTTATTTTCTTTTAGACGTGATATCGTTTATGAACTCTTACTCTGTACCAGTCTTAATTCTGTGCCACGAGTTAAAGGCTGTATCCATATTCTGCCGAGGCCAGTCAGTCCTAAGTATATATGATGTTGGATCTATTTTATATTCCTTTTGTTTATTCATTCGGTAAGCATTATCTACAGTCCATTGCAGATTTAGTGATGGGCAACAAAGCGAGGTGTGATTTGCAGATCCCTGCGTCTCCTGAAGGCCCACAGACTGATACAAATTCTTTTGCTCATTTCCTAGAGATATGTGGTGTATAGTTCCATAACAACTTGTGTAGTTCAATTACGAAAGATTGATTTGGTGCTAGTTATATATATGTTGGCATTGTTCTAGTCTCTGGGCATATAAGCAGTGAACAGAAATAGAAGACCTTGACTTTATGGAGGTTACCTTTTAGAAGGGAGACAGACAATAAACAAGTAACTGTCCTCTTCTGTCAGGTGATAAATGTTTCTCTGACTGACTGCTGTGTGGAAAATAGACTGAGATGGGGATTTGGGGGGCATGTGAGATTGGAAACAGGAAGGAGAGGAGGTTCTTGCTGTTGTCCAGGTGAGAACTGGTAGTGGCTTGGGCTAGAGTGGTAGCAGTGGAGGTGATGAGAAATGGTTGGATTCTGAATGGATTTTGAAGCTGTAACTGACAAGACTTGCTGACTGATTGGACTTGGAGAGGGAGAGAGGGTAGAGAAGGGCATTCAGGTATCAGCCTGAAACAGAGATAGAGTTCTCCAGGCCTTGTGCTGTGAAAAATCAGTTCTACCCCAGTCCTTGTATCTCTTGTGGATTCTCAGGGGGTGAGGAGGACTTCCATTTGTTTCTTGTCACCCCTCTGGTTTTTCTACCTCTGTTCATATATTGGTCCCCTCTCTGTGTTTGTCCTTTTCGACTTTTCTCCTTCCCGTGTATCAGCAGTTCTCTTAACAGTTTGCCATTGTTCGTATAGTACCATCTAAAACCATTTTTTCATATATTTTGTCCATTTATTGTTTCAGTTTCAGATACAAGAATAAATCTGGCCCTCAAGTTGAGAATTTTAGAATGTTATCAAGAATTGTGGACCTATGGGATTTTTCACCCCATTTGCTCCAGCCTGGATTACCCACTGTGGACATACCCACATCAGGGTGGTAACATGTGACAGTCTTGGAGACAATAAAGAGGGATTATATTACTTCAGAGCAAATAGCTTTTCAAATTAAGATGGCCTTGCTTCCCAGAATTTCTGGGTGGCCGTCTATCTCTTCTCAGCATCTCTTCTCCGTCTAGTATTGAATTCTTTCTTTTGGACTACCTCATGTGACCTTCATTTTTCTAGTAAAGGCTCCCATTTTCCCTGAAAATCAAACTGCTTTTATTTTACAGACAAATTCGGGTTCTATTTTACAGAGAAATTTGGGTTCTATTTTATCCTTCAGGACATATCCAAGAGGGAGCTTTGCTTTTAATACTCAAGCCACCCTGGAATTTTCCTAAACAAAGAACTGGACCTCTAATAGGAATTTACTGAATTCTTCTGAGAAATCTGGTGGCCATACTTGGCTTGGCAATTTTGTAAAGCTCGTAGCCCATGTACATGCAGATTGTTGGAATTCCCACACCTTCTGGGAAGAACTCTTGTTTTCATTGTTGTTTTGACTTGGTCATGGTTCGCCATTGCTAGTAGTTTTACACTAATTAATACAAAATTATTGTTCACTCTTAATTTGATCATTTTGTCCTTGTGTAATGTAATTGCTTTATTGCCATTTTGACTCCTGTTTCATTTCTTACCAGTTCTTTTCCACAGAATTTTGTCCTTGGAAAGTGGAGCTTAAGTGGTAGAAGGCTGCAGTAGCATTTGCTCCAACATTTAATGGAGATAAGTCTTGTACACAAATAGTTGTCACACAAGATAGGATGTGACTGAGTAACAGGAGACAGAAAAAATGCTGCAGGAATTTAGAAATTCTTGTTTGAGGTGAGATTGCCGTTCTTAAAGATGTCTCTTTCTTAAGTAAAAATGATGAAAGTAGTACAGTCATCCCTCAGTATCCACAAGGGAGTGGTTCCAGGACCTGTGGATACCAAAATCCACAGATGCTCAAGTCTCATATGAAGTGGGTGTAACCTATGTACATCCTCCCACGTACTTGAAATCATCCCTAGATTACTTACAGTACCTAATACAATGTAAATGGTTGTAAATACAATGTAAATGGTATGTAAAAAGTTGTCCCTATACAGCAAATTCAAGTTTTGTTTTCTGGAACTTATGGAAAAAAATTTTTTTTTTTTTTTTTAAATTTTTGGTCTGTGATTGGTTGAATCTGCAGATATGGAACCTGTAGTTACAGAGGGCTGACTGTATTGCCTTTTGGAAACAAAAAGGTACAAACTCTGTAAAACATGAAAGTCTCCCTTACTGTCCCTCCTCCCATGCCCCGAGAGTTACCCATTATTAACAGTTGTGTATTCTTCCAGAATGTTTTTTATATACACACAGAGTCACAGAGCATTTTTTTAATAATAAAATGATAGCATTATGCATTTGCCTTTAATTTATTCTTTGAAGGTCACATTATTCAAAATTCAAAAGCTGCGAAGGTGTTTAGTTCCCCACTCCAGGTGTAGTTGTACTCCAGGTTTGTTTGCTTGCAGGGATGGCTTCAGCATGGATGCATTCCTACCTGCTCTCTCTTATTTTTCCACACATAGTATCATAATTTACACTCTGCACCTTGCTCTTGTCATATGTATTTTGCATTGGGTGATGTGACTACCTTGGGCATTGTGCTAGCTTTCTCCCTGGCGAAAGTATGAACCTTCTTAGGAGAATCTAGTGTGATGAGGAGGCACACCTGGAGTGGGGTCTAGTTCTGTGTGACATCCTGGCCAAGTGACCTGATGTCCCAAGGGCTTGAGGTCAGGTCAGCAACATCTGCCCTTTTAGCTCTTCATGGCTTTGCTGAAACCTTGACAGCTTATTGGCCTGAGTGTCTGGTTAAACCTGTGTATCCTCTCCGGTAAATCTTGATACGCTTCCTTTTCAATTCCCTTCTGAGTCTTGCCTGCTGGAGAAGTTCCTCATTGCTGAGAGTAGCAGTTAAAAAAGCTGTCAGCCACGTGGCTGGGCTCCTGTTTCTGCACAGGCAGGCTGAGTAACAACTTGGTGGTGTGGATCCAGGTAGAAACTGGCCAGCATTCTGAATCTGCCTTGCAGCTTGCTGGGATGCTCAGTTTAGACAACATATAAAGTTTCCTGGATACAGGACAAACCCAGGCCTATGGAAAGAGCAGGAAGGTTAAAGTGTGTGGTACTTTGAGCAGTGACGAGGGCATAACCAGGGAGCTGACGTGTTTGCTTTAATGCCAAGAATTCCAGAACAATTTGTTTTTCAACCAAAGCCTGTGTAGTTGCTACAAAAAAGAAGCCTGGGGATATATCTTTTCCTTGTTTTTGTCTTCCTGCATATCCATTCTGTTCTCTAGTGCTGTGGTAAAGATTGCTGACAATGTCTGATGCTGTTTGCTGTTCTCTTTCTTGCAAGAGAATAAGAGGCAGGGCTCTGATCAAAACATGGCTCTCATGTGCTGAAAGTATCAGCTTCTTGAAAGGGCTTGACAAATGCTAACATACTCCAAGAAACCATGGTTGGAAGGGCTTAGGAAAATCCTAGGTTTTATCAGGAATTATTTTGCCAGATTAAGCCTAGCCTGAGGGGATCAATTACCTTCTTTCTTTTTCTTAAAATTTTATTAAATGGGAAATAAAAACTGACCTGTCTGATCTGCCAAAACCCAAGTAGTTATGGGACTAGTATCCCAGAACCTCACAGGCAGGTGTGTGAACGGGTTAAGAATTGTTCATCAGCTTGTTTCAGCACTGGTAGTATTCTGGAGAAGGAAATGGCATCCCACTCCAGTATTTTTACCTGGAGAATTCATGGTCAGAGGAGCCTGGCGGGCTCTAGGCACGGGGTCGCAAGAGTCGGACAGAGCTAAGTGACTGCGCACACACTGTTCTCAGGGCTTCTTTCGGGAGCCACAGTGGGTGTTTTTCAGTGGGTCAAATATATAGTCAGTGGTTATAAATTGTTATTTGAAAAGCATTTTGGGGCAGCATTATCAAGCTTGCTGGTAAGGAGCAATGAAACGTCTGAGTCTGACCTGACACTGACATCCTCCACTCAGTGTTCAGCATACTCTCTTACATACTCTTTGAATTTGCCCTATGCAAAAATCTCAACTGGATTTTGCAGTGTTTTTGTTTTTAAAATTGGGATTTATTGTTAATTATATACAGTTCAGAAAATACCTGGTAATGGCAGGAGAAAAAAATCTGTGGTCCTATCACCCATGTTGAACACTGGTGTTTCTATGTATAATCTTCTCTTATAAAAATTTCATTCTACATTGTGGTTTTCTGTTTATATGTATTTTTTGTATTCTGATTTTTTTTTCAGCATAGTAACTCAAATATTTTTCCTGTATTACTGCATACTCTATAAATACCAATAGCAGCATGCTGTTCCATTGTCTTGAGTTTACTTCTCCCCATTGAAAATGTTTGTTTTGCAAAAGATTTTTCTAGGCTATTTATAAGACAGATTTCTTTGTCCCTCTAATGTATTATATCTGTCTCTAAAATTTAAATGGCTGTTTCAAACCACTTAGTCAATCTTTGTAATTAAAATGTTCAAAGGAAATATAAGTCCCTCCCAAAAGCATAGTTAATGACATCATTCTGGCACACATGTTTGCAAATTGGAAAGCTCCTTTTGGCTGACATGTCCATGTTACTGGCCCTGGTGCCAGTGAAAAAGTTTATTGGCCCTTAGCAAAGCCTTTCTCAAGAGAATTCTAGTTATGCTATTTTAAAGTTTTGGAACTCGGTGTCTTAAGACAGATTTACCCAGTAGATTGTCTCAAAGCTGTTGAATTTGTCTTAGGACCACCTTTGTCTTTCTTAACTAGCTGGGCTATGAAGTGTCTTTTAGGAAGAGTAGAGGCAGGGAATATAATCTCTTTTCTGGCACAGGCACACTGGGTGACCTTTAAAAAGGCATTCCGCTTTTCTGGACCTCAGTTTCCATATCGTCAAAGAGGAGATTGAATTAGAAAGAAAAATAAGGTTCTTCCCAGCTTGAATATTTTCAGATTTTTTTCCTAGGCAATTTGTTTTAATCACAATAGCCCTGCTTTCACATTTATGTTTTTCTACAGTCAGCTGCTCAGTCACTGCAAGAGGGCTCTTCCAGCAAGCTCCCTGCCCCTAGATTTCATCTGGACTTCAGTGAAGTATGTTGGAGACCAGTGCACTAACTCGTTGAGGACTTTCCAAGGGTTGTTCTGGAAGCGGAAATCTAGCCCAGATCACACCAGGGGACTAATCTCTGAATAATGTCCTCTGACACACACACATATTTTCTGATGTTTCTCTTGACCTTGGAACTGGTTAGAGACAGCACAGAATGCTCAATGAATTCTAACAGACTACAACAAGGAAGTCCCTCCCACCCTTGGCTTTTCCAAGATGTAAGCTTCTTGAATTGTTAGAGGCACTTTAAGGATATCACCTTGCCTTGCTCCTCTTCTATTTCTCTCTGCTGCAGTTCAGTTTTTATAATGTTTGTGATCAAAGGGACCTTGGATGGATTTGAGATAATTGTCATTCAATTGAGATAATTGAATTCTGGAGGAATACAAAATTGTTTAGTGGAGTGAATCCTAGATTGGGGATTGGGAGAGCAGCTTCTGGTTTTGTGGTCTTGAGCATATCATTTGCATTTTGTGGGTCTCAATTCTCCATCTTAGAAGTTTAAAACAGTGTTTCTAGAAAGGACCTTTTCTCCGGCTCCATGAATGAGAATTTGCTCCTAGCTAGAAAATGACCAGAAAGCACTCTGGGCCGTCGTAGTGACTGGCACATTGGGCACTCATTCATCCCTGTGTTGGCCAGCGTGATTCAGTGTGACCCTGCTTGAGTTGTATATTCAATATTAATTGTCTGTATGTGTCACCAGAGGCCCCTGCAGTTTACCCAAAGCTAGTAGCCTGACAGGACAGGGCCAGCAGCTACTAGTCAGCCATAAGCAAGAGAGGCAAGGAGGTTTAGTCAAGCTTGTAGAATCCCATTCTCACTAGTCCAGAGGTTGATGTCCACACTGTAGCCTCTCTGACTCTTATTTGCACATTAGCCGTTTTCTCTTGTAATTTGTTACTACAATTATAGAAAACTAATACGTGAAGCAACATAGCAGGTAGGAGTTGGGAGGGGTTGTCAGTATCTTCCCACCTTCACTAAACAACTTTTTGTTCATCTCCCTAGCTATACCTGGTGGGCTGCCGTCTCTGGGGTTGCAGAGTCGGACACGACTGAAGCGACTTAGCAGCAGCAGCTATACTGACCACAGGGTCTTTGTGTTTTCATCACACACATACCAAAACACTCCTACTCAGCCCCAGGAAAATGGGTAGGAATTGGCAGGCTTGAAAGCTCAGCCACTAGAGTTGGGGAACTTTTCTTTAGGGTGGTGGTCCTCAGGCTGGCCTGGAGACCAGCAGATCAGCATCACTGGTACTAGAAATGCAAATTCTCCAGCACCCTGAATTAGACACTATGGACATGGAGCCCAGCACTGTGTTTTAACAAGCCCTGCAGAGAGCTGGGAGGTACCCCCAAGGGTGAGGACCACTGTGTCAGGAGATGTCCTAGTGGACAACAAGACTCCCAACTCAATGCTCCCTATGAATCAGGAAATCTGCAGCCATTCTCTCCTGTGACCCTCAGTATCCAGGCCAAACCTAGAGCCCATGTGGACAGCAGGAACATGCCTCCTCTCTGAGCTCCCTGGAGAGTCACATTTATGCAGCCTGTTCATGTTACCCAGGAGAGCTGCTGAGTTTGAGTGTTTATCTCCTTAGCCAAGGCTCCATTACCAGAATAAAGATGGAAGAATGCTTTTCCATATGTCCTTCCAACAAGTCATAAGACAGATGAGGAAAACTGAGGCTCTGAGTTTAAGTTACTATCCCAAAGTCACACTGCTGGTAAGTGGCAGAGTCAGAGTTTGACCCAGGTCTGTGCCCTCAAGTGCCTTTTGCACCACACCAGTTACATCCCATGAGAGGATGGATGGACATTTTCAGGAGCTCCTGGAGGACAGGGCCTAGCTCTTCTGGGAGCCAAGTGACACTTGATCAAGAACCCCGTGGGTGAAGAAGAGAGTGTTTCTATCACCCACTGATACCAGCAACTGAGGACTTTGGAGCAAGCTTGTGGGCTGGAGCCCTCACTGAACTCTTGATGTTGCTTGTGGGAACCTCCTGCTACGCTTCCCAGAGGCTGGGAGCAGGTGGGGTTCTCTCTCCTCAGTTTCACCCAGCAGGCGTCTCCTCAGACCAAGCCGGATGCTTGCGTTCCTGTCCGGGATGCGGCAGCTGCCAGTCAACTAAGCTCACAAGCCTCAGCAGACCTGAATGATAGCCAACGTGGTCGAAGTGCCAAGTGAGTGCCGCCAGAAGGTGCTTTGTCCCAGCCCACTCATCCTTTATTTGAAACCCCCATTGCCATCCCAGATGCGACCCTTTTCTCCCAGCAGTCTCTCAGAGCTTGTCACGCACCTCCTGGCTCATGTGGTAACCCAGTTCAGCAGACGGGCCTGGAGAGTTATAAATAGCTCAGGGGTAGGCCAGGAAGCCAACCGGTGCACCAGGACAGAACATGCATTCCACACTTTTGGAGCCGTTTCCTGGGATCGTGTGCCGGGAGTGACTCTTACTGCAGATAAACTCCAATTCCTCTCCTCTCCAGGGTCTGCACTCTGCCCTTGAGTCTTGCTTCTTTCGGTTTGTGTTTGTCCCCCCCACCCCCACGGGCCCTGCCTTTGGAAGGCGGTGCTTCCAAGTCTGCTTCTGGGACATTTCCTGTTCTTGGAACAGCTGCACCAGCCTGGGGTACCCTCCTGCTACATGATCCTATAGAGAGGTATCCAGTGGCCATGGGCAGTTTTCAGATGACCTTGTTCCTCTGACGTCATTAGATGGCTATTTTTGGCTTTGCTGTTTGTGCTGTAGAGAAGTTGGGCTGGGATGGGCGAGAGGGAGAAAGCATGAAAGAGGGTTCGGTCTCGGTTTCTCATCGTCCCAGGGCCCTACCAAAGTAGGAGCATTTATACTTCAACATTCACAGAGCACCTACTGAATGTCAGGCCCCGCAGCTACCAACTTGTGACATAATCCAAATATTCCTCACTCGCCCACAAATTCATTGTTCAGCAGGCGTTTACTTGGTGGTGAGGAACACTGATGATGAGTGAGGGCTCTGAGCCTGATGGCTTGGGTTTGAACTCTAGTCCCAGTGGAATCCCACATCTGAAACCTTGGGCAAGTCACTCCTCTCTGTGACTCAGTTTCCTCTTGGAAACAGGACTGATAATAGTATCTACCTTGTAACGTTACCATGAAGATTAGAGGAGTTCACATCTGCGTCTGGCACAGGGTAAAAGCACAATAAATATTAGGGGCTATTACTATTAACAACAGAAGCACCACTGTTTGTACTGAGTCCTTGGGATATAAGGTTGATTGACATGGTCCTAATCTGTTCTGAGCTGGCACCTGATCCCTAGAGCCCCAGGTACTGGGGCAGTGCACGCAGCCAATACAAGTCAGAAGGGAATACCTGCTGTGTGCACTGCGAGACCCTAGCTTGTGGGAGCATTCCCGGGAAACAGGTGAAGTTCTTGCCCTGGGAGAGCCTCAGAGCAGTGGTTTTTTAACTCTGACAGCATATCGGAATTTTCTAGGCAGGTTTGAAAAATAAGACTCTGAGCCCCACCTCCAAATGTGCTGCTTCAGTGGTTTGAGCTCAAGAAGGGCTCAGACTTTAGAAGTCATGAAAGTTCTCCAGACTTTCCCACGTGCATCAGGGTTGAGAAACAGCCCAGGCTAGAAGGTTGTGTGTCCTGGGAGTACCCTGCCGACCACCTCAGGACTGCCTCAAAGGTGGCCCTCTGACTCGTGGGTTCTCAAATTTCAGGAGTGCATGAACGCCCCCTGAAATGCCGGTTATAAAGACAGATTCCTGGGGCCCCATTTGAAGGAGGCTTCATTTTAAACAAACTCTAGGGCCTCGGCACTGAGAAAGCTTGCTGCAGCCATACCTTCAGCTGAGAAGTCACTTGTGGTCATCAGTCCCAAAAACTGTACCTCTGAGACCCCATGGTGTTTCATATCTCCTGTGTAGCGCTAACCATTTTCTGTCTTGAGTTGTAGAAATCTGTATATTGATATCTTGAATTATTTGTTGCCTAAGAGTTACAAATAGTCATTTCAAAAATGTCTCAATATCCAGACAAAGCATAAAAATAATCTCTCCTCCCACACCTGCATGTGTATACGTGTATATGCATACATATCCCCCCAGACATTTTCTGTACAAATATTTTTAGCAACAAAAAGACCCCACTTCATGAAGAATTTTGCAGTCTTTTTTTCCCCCAAAATGTACTATATGGTGATTCTAGAGCTTTTCCTCACCATCTCTGTGTCCCCAAAGTGACCAATTTAGTTCTTGCCACAGAGTAGGGCTTCCCTGGTGGCTCAGATGGTAAAGAATCTGCCTACAATGCAGGAGACCTGGATTCCATTCCTGGGTCAGGAAGATCCCCTGGAGGAGGCCGTGACAACCCACTCCAGTATTCTTGCCCTGGAGTATCCTAGGACAGAGGAGCCTGGGGGGCTAAGGTCCATGGGGTCTCAAAGAGTCTGACAGGACTGAGTGACTAACACTTTCACAGAGTAGAGTACTTAGTAATAATCTTGGCAATAAAATTCTACAGTTCTGGGTTGAACAATGAGTGTCATTTAAGCTTCCAGAGAAATCTACATCTAGTTGGTCACACAGAATGTCCATAGATCTCTGCTTACCCTCCTTGGAGGAAAGGACTTGGGTCTGCAGTAAGGACAGCAGCCCTACCAGGACTGTCCCTGGGGCGGAGAGGTACTGCCAAAGCCCCAGGCCCAGGGACCCAAGATGGGAGAGGGCAGAAGAAAGCAGCCCTTAGTTGCTCCCATATCAGGACTGGAGGGAAAGTTGCGAGGAGAGTTGGCTGTGCTCTTTGGAGTCAGAAAGGTCGTTGCTCAACTCCCTGGATTTTCCATCACAGCCGAGCAGGCAGAGGGTCAGGCCGGGAAATGTCTCCTCTGAGCCGGTCCTTTTAAAGCCTCTTGGCTAAATCTGTTTCCTCCAGGAGCCAGGGAAGCAGTGCCCGAGTGGAGTTAACCCCTCCACACCCAAGGAATTCTCCCAGGGATGGTTCAGCCTGGGAGCCCAGGCTTCTGGAATGCAGAGCCTTCCAGGGCAAGAGGCCTAAGGAGCCGTGAACTCTGGCTGGAGAAACCTTCTCTCTGGCCTTGTTAAATCCAGCAGGCATAATTGCATCCTCCTGACCTTAATTCCCCTGGCGGGTTTAATTGGCCCTGGCATTGCCCCACTTCCTGTCCTGCCGCTGTAGAGGTGGGCGTGGGGGGTAGGGGTGGGGGTGCATGGCTGCACAGCTGGTGCAGGGCGGGAAAGCCCCTTCTTAAGGGTGGGCAGGGGCTCTGGCAGCCCCCAGGCAGGTGGAGGAGGTTTCCCCATGCCCCAGCCCTGTGCCTCCCAGGGAGCAGCTGGCCAAGCTGAGCTCAGCCCTGGTGGGTGGACGGGCGAACAAGCTGCAGGCAACCCCGTGGATCCAGAAGCAGGCCAGGCTCTCGTCTCAGTAGGAGTGAGTGTGGAGAACCCTCCAGGGACAGATGAGCCTCTACCTGGGGTGTCCACGTGATGGAGACCCCACAGGGCCGCAGGCACGGGGCCAACCACTCTATAGCCACGTGCTTGCTAATGCTCCCAGCCGTCCCTGGGAGAGAAGCAACGGGACAGAGTAGTTATGAGCTGGGCGTTGTGTTAGCTGGTTCAAACCCAACCCTGTGACTTTGTCCTGTGACCCAGTTTTTCTGTCATATCTGTGAAATGGGGATGAAACAGTTGATGTTTATATAGCACTTAAGTACTCACGAGCTGTTCTAATGCTTTATGGACATACTTCCCCTGTGATGAAGGGGCTCGTCCTATAAATGAAAGACAAGAGAAGGCATTTGCCCAAGATTTACAGTCATTAATCTGAGAGCATCACTGCCCAACCTCCTCAGCCACTGCTCAGCAGGACTGTGGTAAGGATAGAATGAGGATGGGGCCTGGCCCACTTGGTAAGAGTTATCATTTGGGAATCGTATGAAGCAATGAAAGCCCCTTATGTTGACCCAGCCTGGCTTTTGGTCTCAAAAGGTGGCTGTGGATGTGAATCTGGGTGATTTGAAGTTCTTCAATAGCTGTGTGACTCTAGGGACAAACCTCTTACCCTCTCTCAGCATTAGTTTCCACATCGTTAAGAGAGTCTAGCACTTGACACCTTGTGAAGATCCAGCAAACTGAGCAAAGCCCCTGGCAGAGCCCTTAGTGGCCCTTCACGGGCACTCACTCAATAAATGATCAGTACTGATAACCATGATCATAACGAGAAGACATCAGCAAGGGCCATCATGATAGATAATCCCACGAACGTGGTCCAGAGCCTTGGACTCAGTTACTCATCAGGCACTGGTTGGCAAGTGCACTTTGTGCTGGGGACATGTGTGAGCATCATACAGCCCCCTGCCCTTGAGGGGCTCTCAGACAGTGTCATTGGTGGGATCAACCCAGAACTGGAAGGAACCAGAGGAGGGAGTCCAGCATTTTGAGCTAAACCAGAACATGCTGTGGGGACAATCAAATAGAGGGCCAGGGGTCCATATTATAGGCACAGACAAGAAGATTTCAACCTTCAGAATGTTAGGAGGCCCATAAAACTGGTACCCGGCAGGGAGCCAGGGTGAGACACAGTCTGGGAAATTTTAGGCAAGAAAGAGAACTCTGAGCCATAAAGAAGCACATTTCTGGCCCAGCTCCCTTCCTTGAAGAGTAACTTTTGGCAAGTTAACTCTTTGGATTCTGCCGTCTTTACCTAGAAGACAGATTGAGATCCTTCACAGAGTTATTATCAAGGTGATGTTTTAAGACAGTATGGATAAAGCTAATAGGAGGCACTCAAAAAATGGGAGTTCCCATCTTTTCAGGGAGTCTGGGTTCAGATCCCAGCTCAGTCCCTTCCAAGCCTAATGGCTCTGGGTCAGCTGCTTAACTTCTCTGTGCTTCAATTCCGCCATCTGTAATGGTACCTACCTCACTGGGTTGTTCTGAAGATCACATGAGTGAACCTACACAGGAGCACTTGGAACAAGGGCCAACACACATGGCGAGTACTGTATAGCTGCTAGTATTTTTGCTTCCTAGAAAAGGCAGGCTGTCAGCTAGGAAGAGAAATGGAATAGGGGAGGCCAGGTCAGAAGAAGAGGACAGACTGAATAAAAGGCAGCAAGTTGGGGAAGGGGCTCCAACTCGCGTTTGCTAGCCTTGGACTGACAACCCCTACACTTTCTCACCTAAGGAAACATCATTCATTTTGAATAGTAATCTGTTCACATAATTTTAGGTTCAAATAAAAAAGTAGAAGAGTATGCAGTGACATTTTTCTCCCTCCTCTGGCTCCCAGTTTCTTAGCCTGTCAAAGAAAACTTCATGCTTGTAAAGGGAAATTGTATATATTAGATATGTTGCTGCTGCTGCTAAGTCGCTTCAGTCGTGTCTGACTCTGTGCCACCCCATAGTCGGCAGCCCACCAGGCTTCCCCGTCCCTGGGATTCTCCAGGCAAGAACACTGGAGTGGGTTGCCATTTCCTTCTCCAATGCATGAAAGTGAAAAGTGAAAGTGAAGTCGCTCAGTTGTGTCCGACTCTTCACGACCGCAGCCTACCAGGCTCCTCCGTCCATGGGATTTTCCAGGCAAGAGTACTGGAGTGGGGTGCCACTGCCTTCTCCGATTAGATATGTTTTGTTCACTATTATAAATTTCATCCCCTTTTGCACAAATGATAGCACCCTCTACTTGCTGTTCTGCACGTTGCTTTTTGTCCCTCCATTTTGTAGGTTGCTTCTTGTCAGTTCACTCACAGCTTCTTCCATCTTTTTTACAGCTACACAATTTCCTACTGTTCAGATGTGCTGTTTCTCAAGCCATTTCCCCCTTCCCTGTCTCAATGGAGGGCAAGAGTTGCTTCCTCTATTTGATCATTGGAGGAGTTGGGCCCTGCAGTGGGGTTGGAATGATTGGATGGGTCACCACAGTCAGGACCTGAACCCAGTCCTGAATCCACTCCAGAACTATTTCCAACACACTCAGCTTGGGACTAGTACTCAAGGTGGCCTGCAGAAAAGCTCTGGGCACAACACCTGGGTGATGGAAGGCCCTTTGGATCATACCTCTCCCCATCCCATCTCTGCTTGAACACCTTGGGCTGGAGTGGTCCCTGGGTCACCACTGTGGAGGAGGATCCTTGGAAAAGACTCACCACCAGCCAGCCGCCCCCACCTCCCCTACTTTCCAGTGGGCCATTGGAAAGACCTGCATCAGCTCAGGGGAGCAAAAACACTGACCATCTCTCACAGCTGTTTGGGACAGCAACCATCTCCCCAAGAGCCCAGGAAAAAGACATTTTCAAAAGAAACGGCTTTCAGTCCCATAGGCAAGTTGAGCAAGCGCCCCTGAGACCTTTTCTTACTCAAAGATGCTCCACACTGGTCTGGAGGCCAGGCGCAAGGCTTGTGGATGCAGAGCTGGGTGCTCAGGTCAGGGTGACTATGCCTGGGCCTGTGTGGTTCCAACCAGGCTCCGGGGAACCCCAAGAGATGTTGGCAGAGCCAGAGCCCGGCCTGAGCATAGTCTTTCCCTGCAGCTCTGTCTGAGAGCTCCCTCATCTATATTGTCCCAAGTCAGAGATACCAGGAAAGGTCTGGGAGAAGGCTGCTCCCCCGGGGCCCCAGGTGCCCCCTCCTGCTTTCTCTTCCTGCTTGTTCCAACACCACTCTCCCCCGGGTCGGTCCACGGGAAGAATGCTGTGTCCTCTGAATGGGGGCCAAGAGTGACAGGTGGTGGCAGTCAGAGTTGCATGGCCCCTGGTGTAAGAGATCCTCTCCCCCGTCCCCGCCTCCTCTGCCTGCACCCCTGCCTCCGCCTCTGCCCACCAGGCCCCGGCCTTACAACTGCCCAGGACGGCTCCTGGGCAGCCGCTGCGAGACAGACGGACACCAGGTTGCCCCTCTCCGCTCCAGGTGCCTCTGTCCCCTCCACTGGCTAGCCCTCGCCTCCTCTCAGCCAGACAGGAGGAGGCATCCAGCAGCCCGACACACCTTTCTCTTCTTTCTGCAGCTGGAAAGACTCGAGTTAGACAAGCAGAAGCACACGCCTCCCTACCTCATGGCGACGGAAAACGGAGCAGTGGAGCTGGAAATCCCAAGCTCATCAACAGGTGCCAAGCGGGGGCCGGAGGTGGAGGGAGGAGCTTGGGAAGGGGTGTTTGAATTCAGAGCTGAGCCAGTGCTCTGGATTTGAAGTGGGAGTTCTGTGCCCAAGGCTTCTTTGTGTGGCACATGGAGGACCCAAAAATCAGAACTATCTCTGGATAGGGTAGGACTGGGTCAAGGGCCCACGGGAAGCCTTCCCCAGAGAGATTGGGAAAATGTGAAGTCCCCATGGATGAGGCCTGAACACTCAGAGCAAGTGTTGAGGGGTGGGCTCAAGGCCCACCAGGGGCCCAGAGCCCTGCACCCAGGGCCTCTGAGGCCCAGACAGCTCATATTGGGAGCCCATGGAATGGCCCCAGAAGTTCAGCGGGACAAGTGCTTGTAAACTGTGGTCTGGGTAGGAACCTGGGCCCAGAACCAGTCCCTGGCCAGCCTGACGGGGAAGGAAGGGTAGGAGGGTGGATCCTGACTGGTGTTTTACCTCCTTTGCAGACACGGCACCAACGGGTTCAGCAGGCCAAGGACCCCCAGCTGCAGAGAAAGACCCTGGGCCCCCAGATCCACAGAAGGATCCTGGGCCCCCAGATCCAGAGAAGGATGCTGGTGCCCCAAACCCAGAGGAAGAACTTGAGTCCCCAGACCCAAAGAAAGAACCTGATCCCAACTCGACGAAAGATACCGAAGCCCTGGCCCCAGAGAAAGGGGACAGGGCCTCAGCCCAACCCTCAACCAGCAGCCAGGGCCCTGAGGGAGAAAGAGGCCTGCAGGAAGAGCCTGCAGAGGGCTCGGCTGGGCAGCCAGCGGCCCTGCCCCAGGAGACAGCGACAGCCGAGGCCAGCGTCACAAAGCCCGAGGCTGAGCAGGGGACCCCAGGCAGCCAGGACCCTGGAGAAGCCAAGGTGCACAAGAAGGTAGCAGAGGGCCAAGCAGCAAGCAAGAAGGGCCCACCTGCCTTTCTGCACAGCCCCAGCTGCCCCGCCGCCATCTCGAGGTGAACGGCCCCTGCCTGGGTGCGGGGAGGGGTCTGCGTTACTATCTGTCTCGGGCACTGTCACCACGTTCAGTGCTGGCTTGGGTAGTTCCGATGCTCAGCTCCCTCTGTCCTAGGCATTGGCCTGACCACCTGGTCTTCCTGCAGAGATCAGAACTATGTGATAGTTCACAGGAGCCTGGAGTGTCAGGCAGCAGAGGACCTCAAAGACCCCTTCTCCAGGCATCTGGAGTCCAGAGTCCCCCTTACCCCATGGACTTGGATCTGACCAAGGGCAGGACTGAGATGTCAGGAGGAAAAGATAACTCATCCTCTTACTACAGTTGTTGGTATAATCTGAAAATATGACTAATATTCAGGCTGATAGATCATTACTAACACTCTTGAAGTGAAAAGTGAAGTGAAAGTGAAAGTTACTTAGTTGTGTCTGACTCTGCAGCCCCATGGACTATACCACTCATGAAATTCCCCAGGCCAGAACACTGGAGTGGGTAGCCTTTCCCTTCTCCATGGGATCTTTCCAACCCAGGGATTGAACCCTGGTCTCCTGCATTGCAGACAGATTCTTTACCACCTGACCCACAAGGGAAGCCCAAGAATACTGGAGTGGGTAGTCTTTCCCTTGTTCATGGGATCTTCCCAACCCAGGAATTGAACCGGGGTGTCCTGCATTGCAGGCGGATTCTTTACCAACTGAGTTATCAAGGAAGCCCACTATACTCTTAGAGCTATAATACAGCACGAGTCTCAAGGTGCAATCCGTTAGCTTTACCTGAATTTCAATGATATAAGTGAGGTTATTAATGATATCAGAGAAGGCAATGGCAACCCACTCCAGTACTCTTGCCTGGAAAATCCCATGGACGGAGGGGCCTGGTGGGCTGCAGTCCATGGGGTTGCTAAGAGTCGGACACGACTGAGCGACTTCACTTTCACTTTTCACTTTTCACTTTCATACACTGGAGAAGGAAATGGCAACTCACTCCAGTGTTCTTGCCTGGAGAATCCCAGGGACAGGGGAGGCTGGTGGACTGCCGTCTATGGGGTCGCACAGAGTCGGACACGACTGAAGTGACTTAGCAGCAGCAGCAGCAGCATTAATGATATATTTATTGTAAACCACAATAATAACACTTACCATACCAGTTTGAACTATGTGGTAATATAAATTCATATCATTAATACGTTATCAATTGTATCACCACAATTTCATGAATCAAGAGCTACATAACCTCCCTAATTGTCACTACCTAATGATTAACCAAATCAACAATCCTATTAACAGCTGTTAATGATCTCTTAATGCATTGATACTCAAAATAGCAACACAGACATGGGAATTCTCTGGTTGTCCAGTGGTTAGGACTTTGCACTTCCAATGCAGGGGGCGTGGGTTGGTCGTTGGTCGGGGGAACTAAGATCCTGTATGTCGCATGGCATAGCTGGGAAGAAACCACCACCACCACCACAGACATTTATGGTGTTATTAACACCCCCGGATTTTATATGAAGTGAATTTGGATTCACCATCCCACGTGTTTGGGTGGGGGCAAGGCTGTATCAGCTCTAGATTGCAGAGTAGGTTTTGGGAGGCCTGCCGGGGTTGGGGGAGCTGTGGCTGCTGAGGGTGTCACCCTTCTGTGTTCTCATGTTTCAGCCTTGAGAAGCCACTGGCCGAGAAGCCCCTAGATGAGACATTAGAGCTCATCTTTGAAGGGGTGCCTGTGACCCCTGGCCCCACAGAAACTGAGCCAGCCAAGGTAGCAGGAGAGAAGAACCTCCCGGGAGGCAGCCAGAAGGAAGGAGAAGAGAAGGCTGCAGGCGGCCAGGCTGGCCAGGCTGGGGTGCAAGAGGACACCTCGAGGGGGATCGAATTCCAGGCCGTTCCCTCGGAGAGATCGGAGGTGGGGCAGGCCCTCAGTCCCACAGCCAAGGAGGAGGACTGCTTCCAGATTTTGGGTAGGCTGGGGCTGCCCTGGAGCCCAGGGAGGAGGGAAGGGGCTCTCCGTGTCTCCCCCGTCTCCTCGCTTAGAGCACTAAACCCTTCTGAGCCACCTCACCCAGGGTGATTCATCAAAGTGTCATCCAACCCCAGGAAGTCTGAGTTCCTAGTCCCCTTCAAGAGATGGGGAAATGGGGACTCAGGAAAAGGAGCACCCCAAATCCACAGCTAGAACAGGATATGAACCTGACTCCAGAGCTCTCTTGTTTACTTTCTTCTACATTGGCTAAAATGGAGTAAAAAACAAAAAAATCAGGCATGTTGGAGCACCACCAGTTCTCTGGACGGTGGGGTTTGAAGTTACTCTGTAAAAGGACTCAAATGCCCTTTTAAACTGCATCCTGGACGGATAGGGAGGGTCATGGGAGCCACAGAGGGTTGTGAACTGAGGAGCACAGGTGTGTGTGTGGAGGGGGAGGGAGGCGGTGACCAAGGAAGTTGGGCACATGAGATGGGCAGGACCGGAGTGGCCTCAAGTGCTGATGGTTTATTCAGTGAGCAGAAGGGAGCCACTGAGCGTGAGCAAGCTTGGCCAGTAGGTGAATAGGGAAAGGGCCCGGGCAAGGGTGCAGCAGGCCTGGGGGGTGGGGTGAGATGGGGTCAGGAGAGCCCAGAGTGTCCTGACAACCCCCTCCTCCAGGCTGAGGTGCCCTGGGAGACCTGCCAGTCTGCCTGGTGAGCGGCATAGTGCCACCCAGACAGGGTGGGAGGGCCTGGCGGCTGGGCGGCAGCCAGGAGCCCTGCCTCCTCCCCTTAGCAGCGGGACAGACCTCCAGGGCCCACTCAGCCCAGCAATCACATCCTCGAGGGACGGACCTGAACAACCTCCAAGGACCGTCTGATTTATCACCAGCCGGCTTCCCCTGCGGCCTCTTGCTATTTATAAAGAGGTTTCCATTCCCGGTGACTCAGCCTGTCGGCGTCCAGGGCCTGCTGTTCCCCGTATTGTCACTAGGTGGCAGCAAGTCTCTACCAAACAGCTCCATCCCCGGCTCCTTCCCGCCCACCCCTGCCCCTGGGCCAGGGCCGGGGGATACCCATTCCACAGGTGGTGAGAGCTTGCGGTGTTATTAGAGGGGGTGGTAGGCAGGTCCTATCCTCGACTCCTTCAGACACAGTAACGCCTATCTGGCATGGCGCTCCACCATTATACTTGAAAGTGAAAGTACCTCAGTCCTGCCCAGCCCAACTCTTTTCAACCCCGTGGACCCATCGGGCTTCTGCGTCCATGGAATTCTCCAGGCCAGAATACTGGAGTGCGTTGCCATTCCCTTCTCCAAGGGATCTTTCCGACCCAGAGATTTAACCCTGGTCTCCTGCATTGCAGACAGATTCTTTGAGCCAACAGGGAGCTCATAGTTGTGAACCCCCCCACTCCCACCCCCACCCCGCTCCGCCCTTTTTTTAAATGGAAATTAAAAACTTTGGGATGGAGTCCTCATACCTTATAATGTGGGAGGCTCTGAGGAGTCCAATCAGCCATCCCCACTGTTGTGCCTGGAGAAGCTGAGCCCCCCTCTGACAGAGGCAGAGGCCTCCCAAGGAGGGTGAGTGTTGGTGGCAGAGCTGACTTTGGAAACTGGGCCCCGAGCCCCTATCCTGGAGCCAACTGTCTCCCAGGTATCACTTGGTGAACGCCCCTGGATGGGGCCCAGGCCAGGCAGGAGGGCATGGTGCCAGGATGAGTCCTTAGCAGCCCCAGCACTAACGAAATGGCTCTGCTCTGCTCCACAGATGACTGCCCACCGCCCCCAGCCCCCTTCCCCCACCGCATTGTGGAGCTGAGGCCCGGGAACGTCAACAGTCAATTCAGCCTGAACTCCAAGGAGGCACTGGGCGGGTGAGAACTGGGGCCCCGAGCCCCTGGCCCACAGGCGGGAGAGCGTGAAGTCCCCAGGCCTTATATCTGCCCCATGGGAGGCCCAGACATTCCGATCAGACCAGAATACCGGAGTGCGTTGCCATTCCCTTCTCTAAGGGATCTTTCCGACCCAGAGATCCGCACGGTCACGATTGTTTCCACGTGGTCTCACTTGTCTGTGTGTAGGCTGTCACATGGCTGGTGTGTCAGTCACTCACACAAACACACCATTGGTCATTAGGTACTTCCCATAGGAAGCACGTAATACTGTCCTGTCTCAGTGTGGAGTACCACATTGACCCCTTCAAGGTGATCCTCTGTTTTGTTAGAAGTCCTGAAGTTCCCTCCCCCTTGCCTGCCTGTGTGGTGCCCATCAGGGGCTGTCGTTTGATGAGCCTACCCTTCCTGAGCCTGTGGTTTGTGCAGGTCAGCCGTGGTCTCTGCAGTAGAGCTCACGTTTGAGGAGGGTACTGGAGCTGGCTGCGATTTCCGCACCTCACAGGGAACAGAGCACAGGCCCCCCACACTTGGCCTTTGCAATTCCCTTACTCTCAGCCTCTTCTCTCTCCAGCGGCAAGTTTGGAGCGGTCTGTACCTGCACAGAGAAGGCCACAGGCCTCAAGCTGGCAGCCAAGGTCATCAAGAAACAGACACCCAAAGACAAGGTAGTGCAGTCTGGCTATGGGGAGGGGGAGGGGATCCTTGGAGTGGGCACCTCTCACCTCCCGCCACCCACACGTCTGCACCAGGGGCCAGGGGTGCAAAGCTTGATGCTCCAGAGACATCACACAGATCAACAGATAGACAGGCGGACAGTCCGGCCATAGGGGCCTGATGCTCCTGACCATAAACTTCAGTTGGTGAATTTATCATGGGGACTTCCCCTTCAAGCCCTCTGGTTCAAGTCAGTAAGGGGTGATGAGCACAGGCTCTGGGCCAGATGCTATGCTGTGCGCTGGAGGTCCCCGAGGGAAGCCAGGTGGTCCCTGCCCCCCGAGGACAGCAAGGGAAACAGGCCTCAACGCCAGCCCGGGCCTGGTTCAGAGCAGGGTTCGTTCAAGGAGTGAATGAATGAATGAGGCATAGACTCATATGGAGTGAGGGAGTCGGGTATGTGAGGAGGTGATGGCAACCTAGCAGCCTGGCATGGTGAGAGCTATATAACTCAGGAAAGCTAGGGCGGGAGGGTAGGGAGAGGAGTTGTCACAGTGGAGTCTCCCAGCTCGCCTGCAGGTCAGCAAAGGGTCTCCTGAATGAAGCCTTTGAAGAAGGAGGAGCTGTTTCCCAGTGGGAAAGGCAGGGGAGAGATTTTCAGTCAGAGGGGACTGTGGATAGAAAGGCCTGAGGATCAGAATTGGCAGGTGGGAATCCTTGAGTCGAGATCAAGACCAGGGGAGCAGAGACAGCACGTGCAGAGGTTTGGAGCCCAGAAGGAGCAGGAGAAGCAGCTCTGGAGGAGTGCTGGCAAGTAGGAAAGATTTTCTTCGTGACTCTTTCTCTGTTGCTTCCACTTAATGGGGCTGGAGAAGGAAATGGCAACCCACTCCAGCGTTCTTGCCTGGAGAATCCCAGAGACAGAGGAGCCTGGTAGGAGGCCGTCTTTGGGGTCGCACGGAGTCGGACACGACTGAAGTGACTTAGAAGCAGCAGTAGCAATGGGGCTTGGGTCCCAGGCCTCTATCACGGACCTGGCTCAGCGGAGATGCTCAAATGTGATATGTAAATTAACTGGAGTCAGCTATTGATTGATTAATTATTGGGTACTTTTTCTGTGCTGTGCCCTGTGCCAGGTGCTAGGGAAATGGCATCGAACAAGTCCTAACATGCTAGAGAGGGGAAAAAGACAACTAAAACCAAACCGAAACATAAAAAGTGTGGTGTCCGGAGCCGAGACAGTGTTAAGAAGACAAGTAAAGCCAGGGAACGGGGTGTGTGGAGCCGCTCAGATAGGATCAGGTGACATTAGGCTTCTCTGAGGAAGTGGCGTGGAAGGTGAGATATTCCAAGGAACGGAATAATGGAAAATGGAACAGTTCAGGCAGTGATCCAGTGCTCTGGGGGGAACAGATGTAGGCAGAGACCTGATCTGTAGCATTTGCCCATTTCCTTGGTGTAAATATTCCCACTGTGGTTGATTTCAAGCTACGGATGTGACCACTGGCTGGCAGACTTTCTGAAAGTGACAAATAATGGCAGCCGAAACTAGGAAGGCAGTGATGGAGGAGCTGAGAAATGACTGGATTTGTAATCTACTTTGGAGGTGGAGTCAAAGGATTTACTGACGGGTTGGATGAGGGGGTGTGAGGAAGCAAGAATAAGAGAGAAACCCTGGAAAGCTCCTAACTTTCTGTCCTGCACACTGGGGTTAAAAATGACGGCCTTTTGCTGATGGACATGCTGCGGGCAACTCAACTGTGGGGAAAGGGTGGTATCAAGGGTTTAATTTTGGACAGGAGAGATTTGAGATGCCTATTAGGCATCCAAGGGGGAGGGACTGGTGTCTGGAGTTCAAAGAAGCACTTAGGGGTGGAGATATGTATTTGGGAATCAGTCACATCTGGATGGAATTTCCAGTCATGGGACTTGAGAATGCCCTGGGAGAGAGTGTGGAGCAGGAAGGGCTGAGTGGGAAGGATGGGGCCCAGGATTCAGCCAGCGGGAGGCAAAGAACCAGCAAAGCAAAGGAAACATGTCCCAGCAGAAATGACTGTGTGGTAAGGGAGGGTCGGGAGAGAGATGGGAGGCGAGGAGACCAGCGAGGAGGGGGAGGGCGGTGGTCCAGGCTAGGCCCACCCTGAAGAGGGTGGAGGGCAGAGAATCCTGATGCTCAGATGGTATCCCTGATGCTCCTGGTCCCCAGGAAATGGTGTTGCTGGAGATTGAGGTTATGAACCAGCTGAACCACCGCAACCTGATCCAGCTCTACGCGGCCATCGAGACCCCGCATGAGATTGTTCTCTTCATGGAGTAGTGAGTGTCGGCAGCAGGGTGGGGGCTTTGGGTTGGGGGGGAGCAGAAGGCAGCAGGCCCAGAGGCAAGCCTGTAGAGGGGTCTGTGCACACAGCATCGAGGGCGGCGAGCTCTTCGAGAGGATTGTGGATGAGGACTATCAGCTGACTGAGGTGGACACCATGGTGTTTGTCAGGCAGATCTGTGATGGCATCCTCTTCATGCATAAGATGAGAGTTCTGCATCTGGACCTCAAGGTACTAGGGGTGGGCAGCCTCCTGGGAGGGGTCCCCCTGAGATTACTGCTGCATCCAACCGCCCCTCCATCCCCTGTGACTCCTTTTCTTCCTCCATCCAGTCCTTCCAGCTCTAAGAGTCAAAACAGGGGGCACATCAGAGAGCAAGAAAGACTTGGTCCCAGCCTTCTCCTAGTCTGGAGTTGTTGTAGTGCTTGTTGAAAGGGTCTCTTGCAGTCCTGTGAGCCCCACATATAACACTAGCTGATCAGTGTTGCAGGAGCACGTGCCTCTGTGTAGGCCCCTGATGGGCACTGCTAATGTTTGTTCACTTATTCCACAAACATGTGTTGAGGGCCCACTAGATGCCAGGCGGTGTTGGTGGTGGAGACCCACTGGTGAACAAAATAGATAAAAACGCCTGCCCTCATGGAGCTTACATTCTAGAAGGGGAATCAGGAAGACACATCAGTAAGTATAGTATTGAGCTTCCCTGGTGGCTTACCTGTAAAGAATCTGCCTGCCAAGCAGGAGACTTGGGTTCAATCCCTGGGTCGGGAAGATCCCCCGGAGAAGGGAAAGGCAACCCACTCCAGTATTCTTGCCTGGAGAATCCCATGGACAGAGGAGCCTGGCACAAAGAGTGGGATACAACTTAGTGACTAAAACAAGAGCAAAGCGCAGTGTGGGTGCAGCAGCGTACACAGGGCAGGCACTAACAGAAGTGTGTGCTGGGATAACGTTTATGTTCTTCTTGCTCGATACCTTGCACATAGCAGGTGAGGGAAAGCAAATACTGGGTTGGCAAAAAAGTTTGTTTGGGTTTTTCCCTAAGATTTTATGAATCCCTCCAAGTCCGATCAGCTGGCCGTGGCCATGGTGTGGAGTGGGCAGGGGCCCCGTGAGTGCCAGGTAGCCCCATCCTTATGGCAGGCGTTAATGTTTGTGGAATCAATGGGAAGGCTAGTGGAGAAGATGAAATCTGAACACTGAGGCGGGTGAACGCCCGTCGGCAAAGTGGACAGTACTATCATTCATTCATTTGGTAAATACATACTGAGCACCTGCTTCTGTGCCTCTGTGCGCAGTGCACAGTGCTGGGCGTGGTTGTTGCCCTCTGGATGGTGAGGACATGACCCTATCCCCTGGAGCCTGAGAGGTCAGTGGTAGAATCAGACGTAATAACTTGATGAATAGATCGTTTTATTTTTTGTTAAAATTTTTCTTAGTTTTTATTTTTGACTCAACCTGCAGGGTCTTGGATCCCCCAGCAGGGATCAAACCCATGCCCCCTGCAGTGGAAGCGCCAAGTCTTAACCACAGGACTGCCAGAGAAGTCCCTTAGATCAATTTAAACCACTAAAAGCATTATGAAAAAGTGTGTAAGTGTAACAGGGAGACATACAAGGTGGAACTGAAGAAGAAGGTAAAGGCCGGAGCATTCAAGATCCGATACAGGAGATGCTACCGGTGCTATTGTGGACTAACCCCTCCCCTGTGCTTACCAGAGGTCAGAGGCACTCAAGGTGTGTTTAGAGTGTGCGACAGCCCTTTGGGTTAGGTGTGCTGTAATCATTGCCACTGACAAGTGAGGGAGCGAGGAGGGTAAGGGAATGGGTTTCAAAGGGGCCATTCTGACAGCAGGGAATTTAGGAGGTGGTCATAATAAGCCAGGAGAGATGATGGGGCTGGAACCCATAGCAGTGGGGGAGGAATGGGAAGTGGTCAGATGATGGACACATTCTGAAAATAGAGTCAGCCGGATTTCTGATGGTTTGGATGTGGGAGGGCAGAAGGAATGCAAAGAGTGCAGGTGCCTCCCAAGTTTGTGGGCAGAACTCAAGTCTGCATGATGGCATTGGAGGCTGCCCTTCTCCAGTAAAAGCCATTTTCCTTGGGGTAGAGCAGGGTCCCTGATTAAAATGTGGTGTCTTGAGAAGAAGTTCAACTTAAATCTCTGTGTCCTAAATGTGATTTTTTTCAGGATAGCAATAAGTTTCTCATCAAAAACTTATTGGGTTTCATAGTCAAGTAGGCTAGGTGAACCGCGGCCTGAAGCCCCTTCCTGGGGCCCCAGCTGCAGGGCTTTTCAGGAAGTCCCCTGTTCTCGTCCTCCAAAAGGAGATCTGAATCTGTCTGGTTTCCCCTGCCAATTATGTCCTTGGAGCCTTTTTTTTTTTTTTTTTAATAATATTTTTTCTCTTTTTTTAAAATTTTCTTTTGGCTGTGCTGGGTCTTCATTGCTGTGTTTGGGCTTTCTCTCGTTGCGGTGATCAGGGGTCACTATCTAGTTACGGTGCGAGGGCTTCTCATTGTGGTGGCTTCTCTTGTTGTGGAACCAGGCTCCAGGTGCGTGGGTTTTAGTAGTTGTGGCTCATGGGCTCCAGAACATGGGCTCATTAATTGAGACACATGGGCTCAGTTGCTCCGAGGCGTGTGGGATCTTCCAGGACTAGAGGTCCTTGCACTGCAAGGACCACTGGACCACTAGACCACCAGGGTAGCCCTCCTTGGGGCCGCTGCATCCTCCCCGTGTTTCAGTGGAGCACTGTTGGGCTGTTGAAGTCACTAGCATCCTGCTCTGAGTGGAGCAGTGTGAAAAGACCTTCAGAAAGCCTCCTGTTTGGGGCCTCAGATCAGATACCGCAAAGCCCAGATGAAGAACAGAACCCTGTTCTTCAGAACACAGCTGGGTCAGGAGGTGGAGGCCCTGGGGGAACTGGAAGACTCCCGCCCATCTCAGTGGTCAGCATTAAGTCCCTCCAAGCCGTGTGTGGCCACATGGCCAGGACTTCCAGTGTTTTAGGTGGTGCTGAAAGTCAGGGTTCTTGTGCAAAACCTGCCCTTTTAGCCATCATTAACGATTCACAACATGTCTGCCCCACAACCTCAGATGAGTCCTGTGTCCTTGTGTTACATGAAGAGATGGAGGCCCAGCGCGGGAGGGGTTAGCCCTTCAGTGACCTCACATGCTCACCCGTGCTCGGGGTGCTGGATTCCAGGAGTCTTGGCTGAGCACCTACTAGGTGCTTTGTTAGACGCTGAGGGTGGGGAGCAGGGACACCTAGAGAAGAGCCCCTCTCAGGCCTCCAGATCCTCCTCTGTGTCTGGAACAGGTAGATCTGAGGGTCTCTGATGGGGGGCTATCCACTCTGGCAGCCTGGGCCTCTGGTCCAGGGAGCCTGGGACTTGGATGGACTGGGATGGGGAGGGAGGGTGAGCTGGGTCAGAGGTCAGTCCAGGCCACCCCCTTCTCCTCAGCCAGAGAACATCCTGTGCGTCAACACCACGGGCCATTTGGTGAAGATCATTGACTTCGGCCTGGCACGGAGGTACCGCCTTGGGTGGGCGGGGTGGGTGGGGCCAGGGGAAGGTTGGGAAGGTGTCTGGGAATGGGCTGGGAGTTGTGCTCTGAGCTCTTGGCCTGACCTCCAGGTATAATCCCAACGAGAAGCTGAAGGTGAATTTCGGGACCCCAGAGTTCCTGTCCCCTGAGGTGGTGAATTACGACCAAATCTCCGATAAGACAGACATGTGGAGCCTGGGGGTCATCACCTACATGCTGTGAGTGTTGATGGGATTGGGGCACATGGGTGGGCAGCTGAGGCCAAGATCACTTCCACCTCCCCACTCCCTCAGTTGGGGTTTACTGGGCATCGGGGGTGCACTCATCACTCCTCTTCTTCATGGTAACCCTGGGAAGCTGGGATGATTATGGCCATTTTACAGATGAGAAGAGTGAGGCTCAGAGAGGGGAAGTGACTTGCCCAAGGTCACCCAGCCAGATTCAAACCCAGGTCTGTCCCACTTGAGAGGCTGGAGGTCTTTTCAGCTCACAGTGCTGCTTCTCAGGATCTGTCGCATCCCTGACCCAATCTTACCTCCTGCCTCCTGCCATCGTCTCCTTCCAGGCTGAGTGGCCTCTCCCCCTTCCTGGGAGATGATGACACAGAGACCTTGAACAATGTTCTATCAAGCAACTGGTACTTTGACGAGGAAACCTTTGAGGCCGTGTCAGACGAGGCCAAAGACTTCGTCTCCAACCTCATTGTCAAGGACCAGCGGTGAGGCTCACCCCCCAGGACGTGAACCTCATGTGTGCAAAGTTCAGTGCGTGTGTGTGCCGGGTGGGAACTGGGCTGGGAGGCCAGCTCCCAGGCCTGCCGCCTCCTCTCACCACACCAACCTCTCTCCACAGGGCCCGGATGAGCGCTGCCCAGTGCCTCGCCCACCCCTGGCTCAACAACCTGGCAGAGAAGGCCAAGCGCTGTAACCGCCGCCTCAAGTCCCAGATCTTGCTTAAGAAATACCTCATGAAGAGGCGCTGGAAGGTACTGCTGGACTGAGGCGGGGAGGAGAGAGGGATACGGGGTGGGAAGGATGCTGGCCTCACTAGCCCCGTCTTGGCCGGTTCGGTCTGGAAAACAGAATCGGCTTTTCTCTCTTTGTCCTGGGCTGGCTCCTGCCCTGGGTGGTGGCCCTCCACTCACCCCCTCCACCCTGGGGAGGGGCATCCTTTTATGGCTTGGGCTCAGGAAAAGGTCTCTGACCCCATGTCAGGCTTCTCCCTTCATGTCATAAATACTTCTTGACCATCTACCACCTCCGGGCATTGGGGACGCAGCAATGGATTTCAGTCTTCGTGAACTTACTTTTGTTAGAGTGTGGGGAGTTATTAAAAGGAATTAAGGAAGGCCTCTGTTGGCTCAGACGAAGAATCTGCCTGCAATGCAGATGACCCAGGTTCGAGCCCTGGAGATCCCCTGGAGAAGGGGAGTGGCAACCCACTCCAGTAATCTTGCCTGGAGAATTCCATGCACAGAGGAGCCGGGTGGGCTACAGTCCTTGGGGTCACAAAGAGTTGGACACGACTGAGCGACTAACACACTTACTAGGAAAAAGTAAGAATGGTCAGGAGTGCTGGGGAGAGGCTGTGCTTCTACATAGGGTGGCCAGGGAGGGCACACTGAGAAGGAGCCTGTGAACAAACACCTGAGGAGATGAGGCCTGGGTCAGGCTGGTATGGAGGGGGAGTGGCCACAGGCAGTGGGAACAGCGGGTGCAAAGGCTCTGAGGCAGGAGCATGGTTGTGGAGTGCGAGGAACAGGTAGGAGGCCAGTTCCGCTGAGTGGAATAAGCAAGCAGCAGGAGAGGTGTCTGAGAGGATGGGGAGGCAGGGCGTGGAGAGACTCAGGCACGGCGAGGGGCTTTTTCTTGGAATGAAGTAGGAACCAGTGGACTGCTTCCCAGGTGGGTAGTGCTAGTGGGAAAGAACCTGCCTGCCAACACAGGAGACATAAGAGATGCGGGTTCAGTCCATGGGTCGGGAAGATCTCCTGGAGGAGGGCATGGAAACCCACTCCAGTGTTCTTGCTTGGAGAATTCCACGGACAGAGGAGCCTGGGCTACAGCCCCTGGGGTCACACAAAGTTGGACACGACTGAGCGACTTAGCATGCACACACAGATCGCCATGAAGGGAGCGGTACTCAGGTTTGCTGACGGGTCTGTTGAGTGATGGCACCCCACTCCAGTACCCTTGTCTGGAAAATCCCATGGACGGAGGAGCCTGGTAGGCTCCAGCCCATGGGGTCGCTAAGAGTCAGGCACGACTCAGGACTTCACTTTCACTTTTCACTTCTATGCATTGGGGAAGGAAATGGCAACCCACTCCAGTATTCTTGCCTGGAGAATCCCAGGGACAGAGGAGCCTAGTGGTCTGCCATCTATGGGGTTGCACAGAGTCGGACACAACTTAGCAGCAGCAGCAGCAGCACCAGCTGTTGAGTGAGGCAGGGCATCCTGGAGGCGGTGGTGTCACGGCGCCTCCTGTGGCCATTTTGGGCACTGCAGCCTCCCTGGCTAGGGGCCCTCCTGAGACGAAGGGGACCTTGGGAGACATACAGCCTGTCCTACAGCTTTCCTCCTGCCCCGCTGCTGACTGGGACCCCTCTCCCTCATCCCACAGAAAAACTTCATTGCTGTCAGCGCTGCCAACCGCTTCAAGAAGATCAGCAGCTCGGGGGCACTCATGGCTCTGGGGGTCTGAGCCCCGGGGAGCAGCTGAAGCCTGGATGCAGCCGCGCAGTGGCCAGGGCTGAGGCCACACAGCTCAGAAGGCCGGAGCAGACGGGCCAGATCGCCGGGCCAGGCTGGCCAGGACGAGGCTGCGCCAGGCTGGGAGGCTCGGGGCTCCCATGCCCCCGCGCGGTGACTGCTTCCCCGACGTGAGCCGCCTCAGATGTGGCCTGACTCCACCCTGCTAGCACCTCCCCAGACAGGGCTCTGGCCCCCAGCACAGCCCAAACGCCACGGGCCCTGTTGTTCCCGCCTGGCTCCCCTTCTTGGAACTGCTGCTCTGGTGACCCCTGCTTGACCTCACCTGGGGCATCCCTGGCCTGGGCTTGCTCCTAGCTAGAGTGGGAGGGCTGGGGGTCCTGGCATGTGGGGCTTCTGCAGTTGTGGGTGGGAGGCCTCGGTGGGGCAGGACAGCAGACAGCCAGTTTCTAAGGTGCAGCTGCCTGGGGAGACAGAGCAGGCTTTGTGAAGGAGGGCCTCCGTGTCCCCACCCGCCCGTCTCCCCACTCCCAGCAGATAAGGCTTAGCACACACCATCTGGTGCAGGGCCTGGCCTCCGCCCACCTTCCTTGCGACCACCAACATACAGGAACTCTGTGTGAGAGAGAAGACGCCCAGCCCAGGCCTGGGTGGAGGGGGAGGGGAGAGGCCTGGGGGACAGGGGAGACCACCCCCAAGCTTGCCTGAAGGCCAAGCCAGCCTAACCCAGCCACTCCGGCCCCCATTCCAGGGGTCACCCACGGCCTCAGAGGATGGTGTCGGCAGGCCCAGAGGAGTGGGAAGGCTGTCGGGCAGCCCCCAACCTGCTCTCAGCTTGTGCCATGTAAATAAATGTACAGGTTGGAAGTGGCCCCCTCCCTCTATGTGTGTGCCCCTGGGTGAGGTCACAGCTGGCCACCGTTCATGGAGCGCTGCCGTGGGCCAGTCACTTCAGCAGCACTACGAGTATGGTGTGATGCTTACTGATGCAGCCTCAGGAGCCAGACTACCCAGTGCTTGATCTGGGCAAGGGGCTGCCTGCTTGGTACCTTAGTGTGCTCACCTGTGAGAGGCCACAGCACCAGCCAACATTTATACGGGACTACTGTGTGTCTGGGCTTCCCAGGTAGCTCAGCTGGTAAAGAATCCACCTGCAACACAGGAGACCCCAGTTCAATTCCTGGGTCAGGAAGATCCCCTGGAGAAGGGATAGGCTACCTGCTCCAGTATTCTTGGGCCTCCCTGGTGGCTCAGACAGCAAAGAATCGGCGTGTAATGCGGGAGACCTGGATTCGATCCCTGGGTCAGGAAGATTCCCTGGAGGAGGGCATGGCAACCCACTCCAATATTCTTGCCTGGAGAATCCCCATGGAGAGAGGAGCCTGGTGGGCTACAGTCCATGGGGTCACAAAGAGTCGGATGTGACTAAGCACAGCACAGCACTGTGTGTCTGGCTCTATTTAAGGGCTTGTATGTCTGTTAACTCATTTATGAGGTTACAAGGTATATATTATTCATATTATACAGAGGGGGGATACTGAGGCTTAGAGAGAAGAAGGAACTTGAAGGCTTTTCAACAAGTCAGAAGCTGGGGCTTGAAATGGACTATTTCACCTCCCACAGCAAGGCTCTGCCCACAAGTCCTCCCGGCTTCTCACCAGAACAAGGTTTAGGCAAATAGCAGAGTCTCCAGATGGAGCCAGGAGTTCGGGCCTGCAGCGACAAGCATCCCCTGGGAGGCCTAGGGAGCGAGCTGTTCTCCAGGCTCACCCACGGGCGTCAGCCCTCCTCATCCCAAGCCTCTGCTGGAAGGAGCAGCCTAGATGGCAAGAGAGCTTAATGCTAATAGGGTACAGCCTTTCTGGCTGTGAGGACAATTGAGTAAATTGAGGCCTAAGCGGGGCTTCAGCAGGAATGGCAATAACAGCAGCTCCTATGCACTGAGCTCCAAGAGGGGCATGGCCCAGACCCAGCTGTGTGTGTTCCAGTGACTCTGGTCCCAGCGACCCCACATGGTGGGCAGCGGTATTACGTTCATTTCTCTTGACGGAGCAGCCAAGCCTCAGGGAGGCGATGCCACTTGCTCAGGGTCACATGGCTAGCCCATGGCAGAGCCAGGGTTTGTACCCAGACAGTCTGGGACCATAGCCCCCACTCTGAACCACTGCACTATCTGCTTCTGCGAAATCTTGGATGGAGACCTTGACCGCTCAGCCTTCCAGCCCCTGCTTCCATGAACGCTGGCCAGGAGGGCAAGGCCAGGTCCTCACCCGACCCTGCCCTGTTCCAAGAGATGGGTGTGGAGTTCCCGTGCCGCAGGTGCCACGTGGGACAGGATCGGGGGGTTCTGGGCTCTGAGCCTACTGGGCTTGCACTCGGGGTTCAGGGGGGCACCTGGGGGAGCCTGGCTTAGGCTCTTGGTGGGACATGTGTTATGGGCAGGGACCCTAGGGCTTTGGATCCCCTGCCTGCCTGTCTGCCCACCACCTGCTAGCTGGGCCAGGCCTGTGGTTTCCTCCGCATTCTCTCAGCCGTGCTGGCCCCCACCCAGGCTGAGCCTCGGCCACACAGCGTGATGATGAGGAATGAGTCACCGCCATAGTGGAGGGCTAAGGAAATGAGGTCCAGCCAGCACTGAGATCCAGGGCTGGGATCCAACTGGGGAAACCAAGGCCAAAATGAGCAGACTGCTCAGCAGGGACAGGAGAAGCTGGGACTAGAATCCAGGACTCCAACTCCCAGCACAGGCCTCATTTCCCCCTCTATGAAACAAAGGACAAAGTTTCAGAGGACAGCCTCAGCACCACTGTCCTCTGCCACCCCAAGGGCCATGGTGACAATCGAGAGATGGGACGGGGGGCTCAGTCACCATATTTCACAGGTGAGGAAACAGGTTCAGAGAAACTGATCTGCCTGAGGCCACACAGCAAATGAACGTGTCTTGGGAAGGAAGCCCACCCAGAGCCGTGGAACAGAGCTGATCACTGCCTCCCCTGTCTCTATTCCCTCCAGGGAGCACGCCTTACAAAGCTCTTTTTGATTCATCCGGTGCCTCCTTTGGGTTTCCCCTGGTCCCTGGAGGTAAAGGATATGGACTTGACAATATGGAAACAATGGTGGGGGGTTCAGATTTTGCTCCCCCAGGGCCACAGAGCACACCCAGGAGAAGGCTGGAGTGGCAGTCCTTGGTGTGGGACTGAGTCTCTGCTCGTCTGAGGCTGGGATCCAGCCCCATGACCCCCACAAGCGCGCCCATCCCCAGCAGCCTCAGAGCTGCCCTGATGGAGGAAGTGGAGCCAGAGCCAGGCCCAAAGCTTGGGGCTGGGGCTGGCGTTCTGCAAGTCCTGGGCAGCAGACCCTGCCCCTTGCTTGGTGTGCCCTGCCCACCCCACTCTCTGTATTGTGGGCTCCCCCTGCACAGTGCCCATCATAATGCTGATGCTATAATCTTCTCTGCAAGGAGCTCTGTTGCCCCATGGGGCCAGGGCCACCAGCTGCTTCTGCACACCATCGTAGGCAAACACCTCCCTCTACCGTGGGCTCTGAAGGGTTAACACCCTCAACAGGACAGCTCCTCCCGACTGGTCCCAGCTCCCTGGTCTCAGAGAGCAGAGCAGAGAGCAGCGTTCTCCAAGACTATTTCCTGCCTCTGGGCCTTGGCCAGGCCCACAGTGACCACCCCCATGGGTCTGAGGCCACATCTGGTTTGGATTACTCCAGGGTTGGTGACGCTGCCTTTTCCTGTCGGCATCCAGTGGCCTTGAATTCCACCAGCCACCTTGGACCCAGCAGGGCAGCTGTGGGAAAAGATTCAGCCAGTGACAGGACCGCCCTGAGGGTGTGGAGCGGCCAGGGCTGTCCTAAGGGATGTGCCCACCTGGACCAAGCATCCGTTTGTGCAGCTGCCCCCGCACCTGTTCCTTCCTTCACTCTAATGGGTGTTATTTACTGAGCACCAGGCACTGTACCAAGTGATACCCACGTGTGCAGTCATTTCAGCAGTTCAGGGATGAGGAAACTGAGGCACAAGGAGCTGACGGACAAGTGCATGGGTTCCCAGCCAGTACATAGTAGGGCGAGGATGCACAGCAGGTGGTCGACTTCAGACACATCCTATCGCTTCACTGCTACTTCTTGAGACCCTTTTCTGGGCCTGGCCTTAAGCCAGAGCTTGGAGATGAATTCTTGGCCTCGGTCTTTGGGGAGTTTACAGTCTCTGGAACCCCTGGGGTGGGAGGTTGGGGATTGTAGTGAAGCTAGAAGGGCGTGGAAGAAGACACTTGTTCCCATTCTCTCCTCTCTAGTGGGAGTGACAGCCAAGCTGAGAGCAAACACGGAGCAGGCCTTTTCCAGACAGAGTGAGGCGGGTTGTTCCGGGCAGCTCCAAAGACTTGGAACTGAGAACACGCTAGTCTCGAAGCATCCCAGGGGGCTTTTGCAGACGAGGAAGCAAGAAATAAGTCTGGAGAAGTTAGCAGGAGCCTCAAATGCCAGGCTGAACCCCAGCCATAGGGAACCATGGAAGGGTTTCAAATGAAAGAGGGACACGATCAGATCTGTGATTTAGAAGGATCGCTGCAGTCCGGGACATCACTGAGTGGGAGAGAGACTGGCGGCAGGGAGAGGACAGAGGGAGGTCGGGGCATGACTGCTTGAGGGGGCTGTAAGGACGGTGGGGACAGGAAGAGGGAGCTGCAGACAGGCAGAATGGGGTTCACGTGGACCTGTGCACCCTCTCTGAGCCTCAGTTTCCTGTCTGTAAAATGGGATGATAGTACCTGCCTCCCAGGGTCAAAGCAAAAGTGACCTGAGATGTACAGATCAAGCACCTGGCCAGGCTGCTGAGTTGGCGTGTGTTCCACAACGCTCTCCAGTCCCTACTCTGTTCCAGACACTATTCCAGGTATAGAGGACAAGCAACCAATAGACAAAAACTCCTGGCCTCATGGAACTTCCTTCTTGGGAGACAGACACTGGGCAGCAATAATGAACTTAGAACGAGTTGGTGGGGTGGATGAGGGACATGGTGGTCAGGGAGTGAGTCCTGTGGGTGTTCATGGAAGACTGGTCCAGGCAGAAGGACGAGCAAGTGCAAAGCCTGTTTGGAGTGAGGGTGGGAGAGAGTCCAAGAGGAACCAAAGCCAGATCATACAGGCCTTTGAGAGCTTGGCCTCTGGCTCTGACCAGGAGCCCCTGGAGGATTCTCTGAGATTTAATCCACGGCAGATGGATTTATCCATTTATCCCCTCAGCACACCTTCATTGAGGGCCTGTTACATGCCAGTCAGTGGGTTGGAGAAGTGGATAAAATGGTTAAAGCAGACCCAACCCCTGGTCCCAGAGGCTTATGACACTAAGGCAGAGATGTAAGAAAAAGTGAATACACACACAGATACATAATTCCACATTACAACAGGCGCCAGGTGGAGGAAACACATGGGATGCAGAGATGGGGAAAAACATCTAGAGACATCCATTCAAATCAAGGAGTGAGGGGAGGCTTCTCCCAGGAAGTGATAGTCAACTTGGGCTCTGGATGCTAAGAAGTCAGCCATGGGGAGTGAGCTTTTCAGGTGGAGGGAACAGTGAGTGCAAAGGCTTAGAGGCGTCAGCTGCCTTAACTCACTTGGGAGAGTCAGCCTCCTCTTGGTCTCCCAGAGAGATCAGGGCACCCTGAGGACTGCGGTCTGGAGGAGGCAGCCTTTCCGGGGGTCAGAGGCAGGGTTCTGGCTGACTGTGGGACTAAATGAGCCTCTGGTCTGTTTTTAGCCCAGAACCACTTCCTTTAGCCCCACCAGCTACCTCCCTGAGTCACCACCCAGTTACCAGCAGGGCGGGAACGGGGGATTAGGCACCTCAGGGTCTGGACCTTCAGGGACAATTTTGCCAGTGAAAGGGGCAGAGAGGCCTGGGCCGAGGGTACAACACCGGTAGTTGATGTACCACATAATGTTAGTTTCAGGTGTCCAATCTCATTCATGTTGACTGAATTGTACACATATTGTGCAAGATGAGATTTTCCCATATACCAGTCCTTGAGAATTGAAATCTTGCTCCATTTTACAGATGAAGAAACTAGGACTCAGAGAGGTGAATCTACTTGTTCAGGGTCACATAACAAGGAAGTGAAGACACCAGGAATTGAATCCAAAGCTTCATCTCATAACAATCTCTCCTCTCCCTACACCCCGCCCCCACCTCCACAGTAGCTAGAGCCTCCCCTGGGGGATAAACCAGGTTAAGAAGACAAGCCCCAGAACCCACGTATTTATTTTGCTTAAACACATACATTGCTGTTTCCATGGGCCAGACCCCATGTAATCCTAGCAAGAATCCCATGGATATGGCACTGTTAGTAAATCCACATTTTTCAGATGAGGGAAACCCAGAGAGGGGAAGCAACTCGCTCAAAATCACACAGCTGGGAAGGGAAAACTGGGACCTGAAGCTAGACAGCTGGGGTCCAGAGCCCTTGCTCTTAGCTGCCATACCTACTGCCTCTGGCAGCCTGGCCTCTTAGGAGTGATGGGAGGGGATGTTTTGGCCGGGGCTTGGATTCCTGGGTTTGTACACTCCCAGGAGGCAGACATGCCAGGCTAGCCGACACAGCCTCCCCCGTCCTCCTCGTAACTGTGGTGGCCCCAGAGGGCCCACGCTCTAAGGGAGAGGGTCTCCCCACCCTGGCCCAGGCGCTGTCTGGGGTGTGGGAAGGAGCCTGGAACTCTGGGCAGTGGAATGCTGTAAACCAAGGAAGGAAGCGGGTGGGCGGAGAGGCGAGGGGGAGATAAGATGTGGAGGGTGGAGAAGCAGCTGAGGAAGGCCCAGCCCTGTGGGTGGGGGCAGCCTCCCTGGAGGCAGAGAGAGCAGAGACCAAAGGACCAGCAGGTGAAGAACTTCCTGACAGCCCTTCAGAGCTGCCAAACTTGGGTGGGAAGAGGCCAGCTCTGAAGGCACCCCACGTGATACGCACTGCCTGGTGTGGAGGGGATTCAGAAATGGGGCGGGAGACGCCCTTTCAGCTCTGATAGTCCAAGAATCTGAGTCGCTGTGATTAAAGACTCTGGAATATTCTGAAGTACCACTGGTTCTACTGTTTCAGATTTGATTTAGCCTGACTCTACGAGGCCACTCAGCACCCTTTTGCACTCTGACCTGCTGAGGAGAAGGAGTGGAGGTTGGGAACCCCTCCTGGAGACAGACCAGCCTCCAGTGTGGAGAATCAGGAGAGGCTCCTGTCCTCCTACGAGCTATACAGTTAAGGCAGCAGAGGCATACCCCTGCCCTGCTGTGTGGCCTTGGGCATATCACTTACTTTCTCCGGCCTTGGTCTCTCCATCTGTGCTGAGGTGCTTTCTCTGGGTCGGCCCAGCTTAGGCATTCCAAGTCTCTGCTGAGCACGGTCCTTCCCGTCAGGTGGGGGTGGCTAGGCAGGAGCCAGAGGGTGTCTGTTGGTCACGGAAAGTATGTGAGGGCAGGAGGCCCAGTGGGTGGGGTCCCCGGGCTGGGCAGCAGACAGGCAGAGGGTAACATGAGACCATGGTGTCTTGGTCTTCCTGGTCCAGCACCTCTGGGAGGGGATCCCTTCCAGTTTGTCCCCCAGATCAGCCCACCCTGGGATATGGGTTCAAAGAGTCAGGCTGTGCCTTCCTGACTGCAACCCCCTCACCAGGCAAAAGGAATGAAATCAGGGCCCAGAGAGATGAGCACCGGTCCAGGTTCACATGGCAAGTCCAAGGCAGGCTCTGAGCCCAGGGTCCTGCTTAGGCACTGGGGCTGAGGGGCCCATCTTCACTTCTGGACTCTGAGGGGAGCTGAAAGGGACATGGAGGGTGCTTGCTCAGCTCTGGGTGTGGCTGACCCCTTTGCCTGTTCCCCTACCACAAATCGGGGGCAGGGGGTGCAGTTTCTTCTCCCCAAGCCCCCACCCCAATTAGATGCTAAACCTCCTCCAGGGGTGGGTGGAACAGGATGCCAAGGCTTGGGCTCTCCTCCCATTGGGCCGGCCTCCCCATCCTCCTACTAGCTCCAGGACTCAGGCAGGGAAGGGACTGGGGTCACCAGGTCTCCGCAGGAATGCACCACAGGGAACAGCGCCCGGCAGCGGCCTCTTTCTCTGATCCAGCTGAGATAGGATCCCGCGCCCTGAATCTGTCCCTGTCTCTGAGCATCTCTCTGTCTCCTCTCTCTCACACACACCCTGAGTCGTACTGACCCACACAGACACACCCCATGGTGTGAACCTCTCCTCACCCTGCCCTACACTCTTGGGCTCCATCCTGTCCCCTTTTGGCCACAAGGCCGCCTGAATGGGACAGGATGTCCCCCAGCTGCTCCATGGGTTCCAGGCTGGGGCCCGGCACACACGGTGGAGAGGGTCCTCATACTGGCCAGGCATTTTTCCACCCCCTTCTGGCCTTACGGAGCCCCCCACCCTACAGGTCCTCCCTCCACCCCAGCTCTGGAGTCTGTGGGAACCAGACAGCTGGGGCCGTCCAGCCGGGCTCGCTTCCTCCCAGGCCTCAGGGGACTGGCTGAGGGAGGAGGGAGCCGCAGAGACTGAAGCCAGCGTGGCCGCCTGCCCGAGAGGGGGGTTTCTGGAGGGAACTGGGCTGCCCGCCTGATGAAGGGGTCTCTAGCCTCCTGGGTATCATTTTGTGGGACCCAAGAGCCTCCAGCAAAGAATCCTTGGCTCCTGTCTTCTCTCCCTACACCCATGATCCAGACAGGGGACTGAGGTCCCGGAAGAAAGCCATCTGCTTCAGCAAGCCTGGTGTTGGAGGGTGTGGGAACAGTGAGGTTTCAGGTCCCTAAGTCTGTTCCTCTGATGGGGACATGAATATACCCACTTCTCCTGCTTCCACCCAAGGAGGCAGCTGAAGAAGGTCAAAGGTCAGAGCTGTACCCTGGATAGCCACCCCCTCCCACCAAGAGGGAAATGTTTTCTTAAAGAGACACCAGGAGACTTCAGAGAGCGGTTGGCTCAGGGAGGTCTCCCAGTCACGTGGGAAATCCAGACAAGGGAAGTATGCCTGCCTTTTGAGCCTTGGGCTCCCTGTCTGTGTTGGGGGTGAGGGGTGGCTTTTTAGCCCTGGCATGCCAGGTTTCAAAAAATGCCCCCCTCCCTCTGAGGGGCTCACCCTATGTGCCACCCTGCAGCCTCACTCAAACTGCAAGTTAGGATTAGTTGTGGGGCAGGGGTTGGGGTGGGGGTGGATAGAGCCACACACACCTGGTTTGGATTTCTTCTCTGCCACTCATTTGCCATTTGGAGCCAGAGCTAGTGAGCCCCGAATTCCTTGAGCCTCAAGTTTCCACCACTGTAAAATGGGGATAACATTCTGTACCACACAGATATATATATATATGAAGATATATATGAGCCCAGGACAGGATAAATACCACAAATGGTCACAGATATTGTGGCTGCTCATCATGAGGGAGCCGAGTCACAGACTTTGGGGCTGGAGGGTCAGCCACTCAGTGCCGCCCAGCCCCAACCCTGCTGGGCATCTCTCCTGATTGCATCCCTCCTCTCTCTCTCTCACACTCCCTGCTCCCCTTTCCTCTGCCTTCCTGGGAAACCCCCTGAGAAAGTCCCCAGCAGTAGAGAGCCTCATGTGGGACATTTCTATCCAGGGTCCCCTGCCCCTGCCATTCAACCCCACAACCACACCCACTCCACATGGAACCAGGCGTCCTGGTATTCAGCTGCCATCCATCCAGCAGACTGACCCTCATCATCACACTGGCTTTATTGGCCCCGAGAGCCACAGAGTAAATCCCCAGGGGGCCCTGCTTCCCCTCACCCCCAAGTCTGTCCAGAGGCCCTAGGGCTGGCTGAGTGTTCACCGCTGCAATCTTGGCTTCCTGTCCCAGCTGTCGTGGGCCTGCCAGGCCCGCATCCTTTGAGAGCTCCCCAGATCCCAGAGTCAGGCTCAACCTGGAGGGCGTAGTTGGCAGGGGCTATGCAGGGACGGCCTGAGGCCGGCTGGCCTTCACTCAAAGAAGAACATTCCTGGCGTCCGGTACAGGCAGGGGGTCAGCCCCAGTGGGTAGGTGGAGCTTCCCTGGACAGGGAAGCTGCCTGCAACCCAGGGTTCCTTGGGGTCAGCTGGCAGGGGCAGCGGGGCCCGGAGGGAGGCTGGAGGGGTGGATGGTGCAGAGGAGGGGGCTGCTGAGGCCAAGAGGTGCTCGAGTCCTGAGTCAGTCCCCATGCAGAAATTCAGTGCCTGCAGCCGGCACTGGTAGCTGCTCCCGATGGTGGCCTCGGGGGTCAAGATGGGTGCAGGGGCCTTGCTAAACCCCTCAGCCTCAGAGAAGCTGGTGGGAAAGCCAAAAGCAGGGCACGAGGAAGACGAGGTGGCCACAGGGAGCTCCCCTGGGCCTGCAGCCTTGGGCGTGGGCATCTCCTTGGCCTCTGAGGGTGTCTGAGGCCTGGCATCAGTGGTGGCCGGGCACATGCTGGCTGGCAAGGCCCCCACCAGACCGCCATAGCTTAGGCCCTTGGGTTCCAGTGTCTCCGGCGGGAACGGGCACTGTCTGCTAGCTGCGACGTTGGGGGCTCCTGGGTCCTGGCTGGTGGCTCGGAGGGGTCCACGGCGCGCTTTGGTGGGGCCCTTGGCGCCCTCAGCACCTGCCCGTCGGGTGGAGCGCCTGCGGCGGCGCAGAAAGCTGCCATGCTCAAACATGTCATGGCAGTCGGGGTCCAGCGTCCAGTAGCTGCCCTTGCCCGGCTTGCGGTCATCGCGGGGCACCTTGACAAAGCATTCGTTTAGTGACAGGTTGTGGCGGATACTGTTCTGCCATCCCGGCCGGTTGTGGCGGTAGAAGGCGAAGCGGCCCATGATGTAGCGGTAGATGCCGCTGAGTGTGGCCCGCTGCCCTGGAGAGTTCTGGATGGCCATGGCGATCAGGGCGATGTAGCTGTAAGGAGGCTTGGTTGGCTCGGCCGCAGGGGCCAGGGGCCCGGGTGGGGGCGGCTGCTGCATGCTGGCTGGGCTGGCCGGGCTGCCGGAACCGCAGAGGCCAGGCACGGTGTCCAGGGCTGGTGTCCGGCACAGCCTGCCCAGGCTGGTTAAAAGGCCCACTGGCCCAGCCTCCCAGCCTGGAAAGGCAAAAAGGGGTGGGCCCACCAGGCTGCCCTCCCTTCCTCCCGCGCTCCCCTCCCCCCAGGCCCAAGAGGGGCGGGCAGGAGAGGCCAGGATTGGGAAGCTGCGAGCAGCTGCCCAGGGTGAGGAGACACAGGAGGGAAGGGACTGAGACCCTCAGCCCACGTGTGCTGCCTGGTGGTGGTGGTTGAGGACAGATGGGATGTGCAACTGGGTGAGACAGAGACAGAAACAAAAAGAGATCAAGGCAGAGATAGAGAGAGAGAATGAAGAAAGGCAGGACAGAGACGAAGAGAGGTGGGGACATAATAGGGAGACAGGAACACACAGAGGAGACAGAGGCAGAGACAAGAGACAGCAAGTAGATCGCAAAAGGGGAGACACTGAGGGCCAGCCCCATACACGTGCGCACGTGCACAGAGCACAGAAAAAGAACCACTGAACAAGAGAAAGAAAGAAATCCACAAAGATAGGACGAGGGACACACACACACACACACTCTCAGGAGAGAGGAGAGGTAGGATCTGTGAGCTCAAGCACAGAGAGTTTTGTGAGAAGAGCCTCAGCGGCCTCTTGAGTCCCCACCTCTGGTTTCCTCTTTCTCCTTTCCTCCTCCCTCCCAGGCCAGTGATTCTCTTTCTCCTCCCCGCAGTGCAGAGCACTCGGGGTCACACTGTTCCCTGCCCTTCTAGCACTGGGGTCTGCAAGAGGTGGGGCACCTAGGGTGGTTATGAGAGCCAGCCCAAATCCGGCTTGCTGGGCGCTGGTGCCCTCTAGTGACTAGTATGGAGAGGACAGACCTCAGGCCAGAGACATCCCCCTTCCAAGAGGCTCTCAACCAATTCTCTGGCAGAGCCTCAGTTTCCCATCTCTAAAATGGAGCTGATGACTCTGCAGTTGTCCAGGCTGTGGTAAAGCTTACACGGAATCCAGTGCCCTTTTAGAGCCTGGCACCGAGTAAGGGTTTGGGCATGACGAGGACTGTCACCTTGAGCTGAGTTTCTCCAATAGCTGCAGCCTTAGGCTGGGGGTACAGAGAAGCCCAGGACAATCAAGACTTCTGAAGGATGAAGCTCCACCGTGCTCTCCCAGCCCCAAGCAACCAAGTCAGCCGGCACCACCTGTGCACCACTGACATGCCAGGCCAGCTCCCCTCCCCTCTCGACAGTTACTTCTCAGACCAACTCTGCTCCAGAGGCCCTCAGAGGTTCTTTTGAGTAGATGAGGAATCTGAGGCTCAGAGAAGTTAAGTGACTTGCCTGAGGTGGCACAGCTAGTGAGAGGCCAAAGCTGTGATTTCAACTCAGAAGTCTGGAACTCCTTCTGTGAGGGGCAGGGGTAGAGGATAGTTACCGGGCCACCACTGAAAAACAGGTTTGTGACCCCCAAGAGAATAGGGACCATGGTTTGCTCTATCCCCAGTGTGCAGCATTTGCCTGAAACAGAGTAGGTGCTCAATAAACATTTGTTGAATGAATTTTAAAAATAGTGATTTGACTGACTTCTGTCCTTTGTGGAGTCACACAGTTTCTCCTCTGTAAAAGTGGCTTATTTATATATCATTGAAAAATTTATTACATTGCCATCTGTAAGAGAACTCCTATAAATAACGTCAGAAATCAGAAAAGGTAAAAGGTCTGATATCTGGGGTAGAAAACAGTGACTTTACTGACAAGGCAGGGTCACTGCCTTCATGGTGGAGGGGGTTCCCTCGCAATTCTCACGGACTCCCTACAACTCACATTTTGCAAAAACTGGTGGGGCTTGGGGATGGGATGGACTCCTGGCTCCCACTTAGGTTCCTATCCTAGGCCTGCCTCAGTTTCTCCAAAGTCAGTATCTACAGGTGGTGGTCTAGTGGTTAGCATTCAAAGCCCCAGGTTCAGGTCAAGTCCTCTGTTTTGGGAGCCCCGACCCCCACTACTTCTTACCCCCTCCAAAGAAGAGAGACTTGTGGCAGGTAGAAGGAGGGTCTGGAAACTCAGAACCCCTCAGAAGTGGGACAGTTCTGTTACTGGTTGGGCTTCAGTCTAAACCATACCGAGGGTCTAATTATTAGTAAACTCAGCCCCCGCTCCTTTTTTTTGGCCAGGCTGTGGGGCTTGCAAGATCTTAGTTCCCTGACAAGGGATCCCTCCTACCTGGGCCCCCAGCAGTGGAAGTGCAGAGTCCTAACCACTGGAGCACCAGGGAACTCCCAGTAAACTCAGCTTTAAGCAAACTTCATAACGGATCAACTACAGTTAGAGTCTACTTTAGGTACTTCCCTGGTGGCTCAGAGGGTAAAGGGTCTGCCTGCAATGCGGGTACACCCAGGTTCAATCCCTGGGTTGGGAAGATCTTCTGGAGAAGGAAATAGCAACTCACTCCAGTATTCTTGCCTGGAAAATCCCGTGGACAAAGGAACCTGGTAGGCAATAGTTCATGGGGTCACAAAGAGTCGGACATGACTCAGCGACTTCACTTTCACTTTTCACTTTGAGGTAAACCCGTGTAGGCAAGTCTGACTCTTAACAAAAAGATCAAGCCTTGTTTCTGTCCTAATTGGTATTTCTGGAGCCTCAAGGTTGAGTTTGATTTCCAAGCCTGATGCCTCAGATCCAGCTGTCTATCTCCGCGCCTAGTTCCCAGGCTCCAGCTGGGTGGCTGAGTGGTTGAAGGCCGTGACTGGCTTCCACTGTCCCAACCTATCTTAAATCCCCTGGCTCAATTGGGGTGGGACTAGGGTGGGATCTATACCCTGTGGAGAGTTGCTTTAGTGGGTATGGTAGGAGGAAGAAGCCACTTAGGGCTGACTCAGCTGTGTCAGCAGGTGATTGATGCTGTCGGGGATGCTAGGCTGGGAACCTGCCACCCGGGCACCTGGCCGTGGATCTTCGAGTGCTGGAGGAGCTCCCTGGCGAAGACTGGCTCCACCTGCAGGGTGGGAGTGAGGTGGAGGGATGAGCCAAACTTCTCCTTACCCACCCACTTTGTTGGGGGGTGGGGAGTGACAACCCATCTCCACATGCATTTTCACACAGGAGGTCTTCCAGATCAGAGGTCATATGGCAGGTCAGGGGCAGAGCTGGGACTGGAGGGAGCAGTGAGAGGCTATTTAGAGGGGCTGGATGGGGGGTGGTTCTCCGTTGGAGTGGAAAGTGACTCACATGGGCCATAATGAGCCGCTCCTTGGGCTGGTCCGGGGGCCCCGGGTACTCCTCGCCAAAGCACAGCCGGATCTGGTATTCGGGCTCCGGGCGACCATCCTGTAGGTGGGCTCGCAGTTCTATGGGCACCAAGATGGTGGGGTCTGGGGTGGGGGGATCCCATCTGATGCCCACCTTGTGCTCACATCCCCTGACCATGTCCTGTAAATCCACATCCCCCACATGCCCAGGCCCACTTCCACATCCCTCTGCCTCACTCATGTCTCACTTCTAATTCTCAGGCCTGTGCCTTGTGCCCTAGGCTCACTATCATGCCCACTGCCACTCACCTAGGCCTGTCTTATGCCCAGTGCCCCAATGCTCACCTTATGCTTAATGCCCTAAGACAACACGCGCCCAAGTCCTAGGCTTCTGTCCCACACCCAGTGCCCCAAGCTCGCCACAAGCCTACACCTCCACCTCTTACAGGCCCATGTCCGTATTCGTTCCCACTCCCGGTGTTTCTGTGTCATGTCCTTTGTTTCCAGGCCCATCCCAGGCCCAGAATTCTCAAACCCACGGCCCGGCTGTCGCGCTCTTACCCGCGAGGAAGCGGCGCGTGTCGAGCAGCTGGCAGGTGCGCTCGCGCTCCAGTTTGTTGGGCCGCGCGCGGTGCGGGGCAAGCGGGCCGCGCCAGTACACGCGGCCCTGGCAGAGGCGCTTGGCGAAGACGCCCTCGGGAGCCACCCACAGCAGCACGCCGCGCTCCAGGTGGGGCAGCAGGCGCCGCAGCACGTGGGCGCTGGCCGGCGGCTCCGGGAAGCGAACCTGCGCGACCCTCGGCGGCGGCCCCAGACGTCGCTCGGCGGCCGCGGTGGCCGCGCGCGGGCTCAGGCTGCAGCCCTCGGCCGCCAGCGCTGTGGCTTCGCGCACCAGCTCCGCGCGGTAGAAGAGCCGCACGTGCAGCCAGCAATCTGCGGGAAAGGGAGAGGGCGCGCCCAGCGTTGGCGGCGCCGGCTCCCCCTCCATCCACACTACCGGGCAGGGGACCCAGCGGTCCTCTCGGCCCCCACCTCAGGAATTTTTGACACTCTCTCCCGTTAAGTGATAATAATTCCAGCAGTAGTGGTGGTGGAAGTATATAATTGCAGCTTCCAGTATAACTACTTTCAACAGATACATACTTCTAACTACCAGGATGGAACTGGTAGTTGAGCTTCAAAATCAGAGTTTGGAGCCATCAGTACAATGGGGGCTGCCCTCCGAGCCCCTGTTTCTGGAATTCTAGGAGCTTCTTCCCAGCAAGGATTTTAGTGCTGGAAGAAATAATAATAATAGCAACAACAACAAAACAGCAGCCTCTAGTTAGCAGTATGCTTAGTGGTTAGGGCTGTGGGCTCTGTAGCCAGGCCCTTGGATTCTAATCTCTCACTGCCACTTGGGAACTGTGGCCTCTTAGTAACTTTCCCAAGTTTACTGTATGGCCTTGGGCAGGGTTCTTAATCTCTGTGTCTGGTTTCTGCATCTGTAAAATGCCAGGAATGGCAGTATCTATCTCACAGGGCTGTGGGGAGACTTAGAAGGATGCCTGGCATAAGCTAAGCCCTCAACAAATGTTCGCTCTTGTTATCTGGAGTCTGCATGGGTGCTTTGGGTGGGAGACAGAGGCGATTTGGCTTCAATCCTGGGCCCTCCCCAGTTCTGCACAGTGGTCAGAGGAGAGGGTCCTCCAGTTCCTTACCAGGGTTGCTGAAATCCTCAGAGGGCAAAGGGCTCCAGGGGTGAACAGGATTCTGTGCCTGGTAGCCTGGAGAAGAAGAGGAAGCAATAAGGCATTGCCTTTACCCCTACATCAAGGTCACAGAAGAGGCCAGGGAGGCGGCAGGGTTGGGCGAGGAGACCCAGTCCTTACTGTGGTCAGCCAAAGGGCTTGGGAGCAGGAAGTCCTGCTGGGCTAGCCTGGAGGGCTGCTCCTTGTCTTTATCCTCTGTGACTAATCCGGATACATCCTGAGCATTGGGAGGAAGGGTGGTAAGGGTAGGAGATGAGACCTGTGGGCCACAGGAGTTCCCAGACAGTCTGCACTGGGGCAGATGGAGGTCTGGGCAGAATGGAGGGCAGCTGGGGTTATAGGGACTTTGAGGTTTCAGAGCTGAAGATTCTTTTTCCCCACAGAGGTAAAGAGACAATTGGTGGGGTTTTTGGAGATGATGGGGTCAGAGATGAAATTCATTGTGGTAGGGAGAGAAGTGCTAGGAGTGAATTAGGAGAGGGAGTGACAAAGATGGGGGGGACAGAGCGATGGATGGAATGGGGCACGGGGGACAGTGGAATGAACTAGGCTAACAGGGTGATGGGGATGGAGCAATGGACCATAGATGAAGGAGGAGACGTGTCGGGGTGGAGTAAAAGTGATGCAGACAATGATGGAGACAGAAATGATGGGAGATGATAGAGAGCTAGAGGTGATGAAGGTGAAGGGCATACAATGATGGAACTAGATTTGGTGGCATGAGTGTGGACATACTAATAGACCCAGTGATAACAGGGGAGAGGGAGTGAAATGGGAGAAAATAGGATTGATGCACATGAGGGATGGAGGTGAAGGTGATGGAGACAATGGGACAGAGATGGTGGAGTTAAGGAAAATAGAATGAAGGAGCTGAAGGTGATAGCAGAGATGGAGTAGAGGCAGGAAGCAGAGCTGATAGAGGGATGGGGACAGTGATGGCCAAGACCTGATGGAGAGGAGGAGGTGATGCACTGGAGATTGTAGCGGGGGTGGCACGGGTGCAAGGTGACTGGGTTGGCAAGGCTGCAGGGGCTAGAAGGACGCACTGACCTGCTTTTCTGTCCTGAAGGCTGGCTCTGTCACTCCTCCAGGGGGCTTCTGCTGGCTCTGAAGAATTCTCTCCTCTTTACCGGAAACACAAGCCCTGGTAACTGGATGGAGCAAGAAACAGTCTGTGGTTTCCTGGGCCCCAAGGTGAATCCCTTCAACCTTGTCTGAGATGATCCCAGCTCACTGCATGATATCAGGCAAGGCCCACCTCTCTCTGGGCCTCAGTTTCCTCTTTTTGGAAAGGGGAGGTAAACTGTAAACATCCCTCTGTGTTTACTAGCTCAGAAAGTTCACTCTTTACTATTTTACAGATGGGCAAGGTGGAGTCCTTATTGCCTAGAGAGCCATTCTAAGCTTCTACCTCCAGGGGGCAGTATGGTACCTGGGTCGTGGGCACCATCAGACAGGAGCCGGTAGACCTTGTAGGGGTTGGAGATGTCCAGCTGGCTGCGCTCAGGTACTTCACAGAAGTCAGCACTCTTGTTGAGGGCACAGCGGAGCCGTGTCTTCCAGGTAGAGGGATCCTCCTTGTCAATGCCCTCTAGGTACTTGCCCTTGTATATGGCCCAGGCCTGAGGATAAGCAGGGGAATTGGGGAGGAATGACCTGGGAGACAGGGCTGGTGCCATGCAAAGGGATGAGGACTGCCTTGGCTCCACCCTTCTCTCTCTTTCTCTGTCCCTAGGCTTCTCTGTTCCTCCCTCCCTCCCTCCAACACTTATTTCTTGAGCTCCTGCTCCTTGAGCAAGCTCAAGTTATAGACTGAAGGGGGAGCAAGACAGACATCCCTGTTCTCAAGGAATGCAAGTCTAATGGGAGAAGGCAGCTGCAAACAGCTGAAAAGAAATAACTATATTCCAAATTATGGACTGTGAGAAATAAAAAAATAAATAATACAATGGGACAGAAAATGATGGCAGTGATCTGCTAGCTTCTGCTGCTGCTGCTAAGTCTCTTCAGTCGTGTTTGATTCTGTGCGACCCCATAGATGGCAGCCCACCAGGCTCCCCCGTCCCTGGGATTCTCCAGGCAAGAACACTGGAGTGGGTTGCCATTTCCTTCTCTAATGCATGAAAGTGAAAAGTGAAAGTGAAGTCGCTCAGTCATGTCCAACTCTTAGCAAGCCTATGGACTGCAGCCCACCAGGCTCCTCCATCCATGGGATTTTCCAGGCAAGAGTACTGGAGTGGGGTGCCATTGCCTTCTCTGGACCTGCTACCTGGAGAGCCATAAATGAAATCTACACCTACTGCACCATACAAAGTGGACTCCAGATGATCAAAAAAAAAAAAGTAAGGTGAAACCATAAACCTAATAGGAGATTATGTAGGAAGAAATCTTCTAGGGGGCAGATAATGTTTCATAAACAAAATTTTGAGGGCATGAACCATAAGGCAAAAAATTTGCAAAGTTTGAAATCAGCAAGGGGATAAGATCTACAACATATGGAAACTCCTGCAAATTGAGAAGAAACAGAGAACAACCCCGAAAGAAAAAAAAATCTTATCAAAGAACACCAATGGGTGGTTTACAGAAGAGGAAACCAGTAGCCCACGAGCATAGGAGAAGATGTTGTGACTCATTAGTGCCACAAAAGTGCAGATAAAAGTATGAGATATCACCTGTAAGCTTACAAAGTTTAGCCAGTTGGCTAAGCCAGGAGTTGGTTGGGATGTGGACACTGTTAGTGGAATGAGGGCAGAGTTTCTGGAGGGTACTCAGGCATGCCTAGTCCAGTTAAGTATAAGCATAGCCTGTGACCAGAAATTTCAGTTCCCAAGGAATTCTCACAGAAGCTCATGAGGGGACCAGATTCACTGCAGAGTTATTTGTGGTCCGGAAAGCAAATCTGTGTCCATCCCTGGGGAAGTAGATGGGTGTGTGTGTGTGTGTGTGTATGTGTAATAGATACGCACTGTAGAGTCTGTACAGCATCTAGAAACAAATTAGATGGACAGAGAACAAGAATGGATCTTCAGAGCTGACCCTGAGTGAAATCAAAGTAAGATACAGAATGAGATCTACAACACAAGATGATGTACATAAGGACACACACCAAACAGCAATGCCCACTTTGCAAGAACATATATAAACCAAAGATACTCATTAAACACATTAGAATGACTGTTATGGTTGTTGTTTGCTGTTCAGTGGCTCAGTCGTGTCTGACTCTTGCGACCCCAGGCACTGTAGCCCACCAGGCTCCTCTGTCTATGAGACTCCCCAGGCAAGAATACTGGAGTGGGTTGCCATTTCCTTCTCCAGAGGATCTTCCTGACTCAGGGACTGAACCTCTGTCTCCTACTTGGCACTTGGGAAGCCCAACTGTTATGGTAGAGGGACTAAATAAATAAAAAAATAGGAGGGACTGCTTTAGAGAGGGTTATCAGAAAAGATAGCATAGATAGCATATTCAAAAGCAGAGACATCACTTTGCCAACAAAGGTTCGTCTAGTCAAGGCTATGGTCTTTCCTGTGGTCATGTATGGATGTGAGAGTTGGACTGTGAAGAAGGCTGAGCGCCGAAGAATTGATGCTTTTGAACTGTGGTGTTGGAGAAGACTCTTGAGAGTCCCTTGGACTGCAAGGAGATCCAACCAGTCCATTCTAAAGGAGATCAGCCCTGGGATTTCTTTGGAAGGAATGATGCTAAAGCTGAAACTCCAGTACTTTAACTACCTCATGCAAAGAGTTGACTCATCGGAGAAGACTCTGATGCTGGGAGGGATTGGGGGCAAGAGGAGAAGGGGACGACAGAGGATGAGATGGCTGGATGGCATCACTGACTCGATGGATGTGAGTCTCAGTGAACTCCAGAAGTTGGTGATGGACAGGGAGGCCTGGTGTGCTGTGGATTCATGGGGTCGCAAAGTCGGACACTACTGAGCCTGATCTGATCTGATCTGATCACAAAAGGCCTCTTGGAGGAAGCAGCATTTGGGCTGAAGCCTGATTGAAAAGAAGGAAGGAGTCTGACAAAGAACTAGGGGAAGGCTGTTCTAGGTAGAAAGAACAGCGAGGGCAAAGGTCATGGGGGTGAGCTAGATTTCAAGGAAGGCCAATGTGGAGCAGAGTAGTCAAAGGGGAAGACAAGAGATGTCTTGCTCAAATTGATCACATTCAGGAATCAGTGGTGGAAGGGGGTGGGGGGTGATTTAACTGATAAATCGCACTCAGTCATTACTCTTGGAGATCCCAGGCTTAGTGGAACACCAGACAAAATCCACACTTCCCATGTTGGTGTCTCTTGCCAGTGGTGAGACCATTAAGGCTTGATTTTGCTGTCCGTAAACGGTGCTAATAATACCTAACCTCACGTGGTTGTGGCAGATGTAAGATGAGTGGTCTGTGTAAGATGCCCAGCACAGCAGCTGGCACACAGTCTGTGCTTGTTTACTGCAGAACTTGTTCATTGTATTCATGATGCTCTAACTCAAAGGTAACCTGGGCTGGAGGCTCAGGGTGCTATTACCAAGCTCAGAGAGGGATCTTTGGGAACATTGCTGTCCCCCCCAAGCACACAGAGTGGTGCTTGGCACACAAGAGATGCTCAGTAAATATTTGTGGGATGGACTGAATTTGGCCTTAAAGGATGAGTAGGAAATTGCCAGGTGAAGTGATAATCCTGGCAGGGTAACAGCTTGAGCAAAAGCGTGGCATGAAGCACGCAGGAGACAGTGAGCAGCCTGGTATGAGGAGCTGATGTGTGTATGTGAGGGTGTGTATACAGTTGATTCTCATTACTCATGGTAGTTGTGTTTCATAAAATTTCCAGAAACACTGAGTAAGGGAACACTGAACTATCGCTCCTAAAGGAAATACAAGGCTAAGTCCTTGTCAGCCTCTGGTACATCAACTGGTCAATACATCCTGTCTATCAACTAGTCAATACATAACCTTGTTTTATGTGTGTTTCTGTTGAAGGACACCTTATTGAATATAAACTGTTGATTCATTAACAGTGAACTTATGGCCAACACAACTATAACTCACATCTGAAAGGAACTTACCTTATACAGGTATTTTCTCCGAAAGGCATATTACAGCCTTCCTGTGCTCAGGAGTCCTAACAAAGCTTCAGCACTGTGTGGGCTTGGGGGTCATTTTAGACAGTGAAATCACCAATAGAAAGCACAAAAAGTATCAAAAATGTGGCACTAAAGATTGTCTGTGAAAGGATACCTGCGAAAGGACAGTAGAAGAGCTGAAACTAGGGTTGTCACCTTGTTCATTTTCCGCTGGAAATGTGCATACTGGTGACCCAGTTTTTTGTGTTTTTTTTTTTTTCATCCTGTGAATGACTGCAAAAGTGCCTTGAATATCAATTGGGGGATTATACATAATTTCAGCAAGTAAGAGAATTTGTCAATATGCAATCTGTGAAGAATGAGGATCTACTGCATGTGTTGGGGGAAAGGGAAGGAGGAACTAAGGAAGGAGACAGACTGAAGCTGGATTATGAAGGCCAAGCATTATCCTGTGGGCTTTGAGGTACCGGGAGGGCGTGAAGCCAGGGGGTCACGTGTGTGTGTCACTAGTGGGTTGAAGGATAGGTCAAAGCACCCTGAAAGAGGGACAGGAAGGGCTAGTCCACAGAATCTCCCACTTCTGAACAGCCCATAGCCTTCAGGTACAGGCCAGGTAACCACCTGTTCGACACTTAATGAGTTCCTTCCTTGAGCCAGGCACAACCCATGGGCAGCTGGAGGAGGCAGGGTCATACAAGGCACTTATAATTCATAGGGAAAGTTGTTCAATGGAGGAAGCAGAAGGGATCAGGGCTGACTTGGAGAAGCACTGAGAGCCTCCTCAATGCTTTAAACAAATGAATACATCAGGGGAGGCTTTTCTTCAGTAGGGGATGTTTATGCTGAGCATAATGGGAGTTGGCCGGTAAAGGTGGAGAGGGTGTTCCAGGCAGGGGGAACGGAATGTACAAAGGTCTCCCAGTGAGAGACACAGGAACCATTTGGAAAGTGAAAGGACTATCTGGCTGGGTCTGAAGTTGGGGAGGGAGTGGGGAGAGATGGACAGAGGCCAAAGAGGAGCAGTTCGTGCAAGGCTTTGAGGTTCTGGTAAGGAGTTGGGACTTAATTACAGGAGAACAGGGAGCCATGGAAAGAATCTGAGGAGGGAAGTGCGAGGAAAGATTTACATTTCGAGTGATCCCTCTGGAGGACAGAGGGGAGAGCCGAGGGACGGGAAAGCAGGGCACTCAGTTGTCCTAGTGAGAGAGGGTGGGAATGGATCCAAGTAGATGGGTGAAAGAGCAGTTCTTCAGGAAGAGCCAACCACGTTGGTAATGGGTTAGAATGAGATTGGAAGAGAGGGGAGGAGCCAGGGTTCAGGTGCCTGGCTCTGCGGTCTGGGTGGCAGGTGATGCTATCTCCCATTTTGAAAAACAATTTTGCAGTGGGGAGCTGACAAGTGTGGTACCGAGGAGGTGCTGAGTTTGAGAGATCTGGGAGTGCTAGACTAGCAGGCTTGGGGCTGGGAGGGGAAGCTGGGAAACACTGGGCTCCACGCTGAGCCTGTGTAAGGAGAGCGGGACACAAGGAGGGAGGCCCAGGAGGGAGTGCTGTGAACACCGAAAGAGGAGGAGAGGGGATGGAGGCTGAGAAGCAGGGGCCCGGAAGGCAGGGGGAGAACAGGTCAGGGTTGGAGTGGAGTGGGCACACAGAGATTCTGGGAACCAAGTGAGACTGTTTCAAGGAGGAGAAGGGGACCACTAGATGTAGACCAACTGAGGCGGGGTAGGGGGTGTCTAAGAAGATGATAGCAATGGCATTCTTAGAGACAATTAGAGACATCAGCAGGAGAAAGAGAAGCCAGACTGTGGGGAGAGGAGGACCTGAGGGGCTATGAGTGAGGGAGTTGATGACCAGAAGGCCCTTTCTAGATGCTTTATACCCTGTGAAAGTAGAGGGGAGACCAGAGAAGCAGGAGCTGGAGGCAGCTGTGGTGATTGGGATGGTTGCAGTGGTCTGGGATGTGGCTGGTTGCTTACTGCTCATGGAAGAGATCCAAGATAAAACCTTGGTGGGAAAGAGACAGTTTGGAGGAAGTTAATGGTGTCTGAAGAAAGACAAGGCATTTCTGGAGGAGGTCCCTGAGAAGGGCTGGGGTTGGGAAGCACAGAAAATGTCCCAAAGTTGCTGGGGTTAACAGTTTAGGGGTGGGAAGTGGAGGGAATTTCCACTCGTGGCAGTGGTATCCAATTTCCCCAGGAAGAGGGTGAAGTACCCTAGCGGGTGAGGACGGTGCAAGTCATGCAGCGCTTGGCTAATTCTCTTTTAAGAGGGTGGGCTTCCCAGGTGGTGCTAGTGGTAAAGAACCCTCCTGTCGATGCAGGAGACATAAGAGACTCCTGCATTGATCCCTGGGTCTGGGAAGATCCCCTGGAGGAGGGCATGACAACCCAGTCCAGTGTTCCTGCCTGGAGAATCCCTTGGACAGAGGAGCCTGGTGGGCTACAGTCCATGGAGTGACAAAGAGTTGGACACACTGACGCGACATAGCAGGCACCCACGGGAGGGTCTCCCATATGTAGAAAACATTATCATCAACCTAGAAACAGCCAAGGTTAAGGGCTGAGCGAGTGGCCCGAGGTGGCAACGCATTGGGTCGCTCCAGGCGCTGGGATCGTGTGCATACAGAGCCCTCCGGGAACCAAACCTGGGACCCCCGCCCCCACTCCCTTACCCTGAAGAGCGCAGCGTCCTGCCGCACCTGGTAACCCTGCTTGGCTGCGTGCTTCCAGGGGATGCGGAAGAGGGTCTTGCCTGCGTCCTCCCAGCGCAGCCCCGCATAGCGCCCGCTTTCAATCTGCTCCACCAGCCATTCTCGGAGGCGCAGGGGACCCCCGGCCCCCGCCATGGGTCGCCTGCTGTCGGAGACCTTCCCTTCGTCCCTCCGCCAGGGGTCGCCGGCCATAGGGGAACAAAGTGCTCCGGGGACCAGGTCTGGGGTGCGCGGGTGACCGAACCCCAGGGCGACAGGGGATCGCGCTCCAGGGCCACCTGGACAGCGCGGAGGCTGCGAAAGCGAAAGTCTGGGTAGGAAGTTTCGCTTTCCTTTCTGCTCCCTGGAGGCCCTTTCGCCCCACCCTGTGTCGCCTGGCCTGGAGGGCATCAGTCCTCACACAGTGGGCAGTCTGAAGTACCGTGGGAAGCCAAGACCCATTTCCCAGCCTCCGGGAAACAGTCTCTTTCCAGGACCAGGACTGAAGAGGTGGGAAAAGCATAGTGCCTACCAAACTAACTCCTGGCAGAACTGGGAGGCAGAGACTGGTTTAAAATGCACACTTCCAGCCTCCGACCTAGACCTGCAGAATTAGATTTCCTGGGCAAGAAGTCAGGGAATGTGAATTTTAAACAAGTCCCCCATGGGATTCTGATCCAGGTGATCCATGAGCCACCCTTGGAGAAATATTTCCTTAAATACTGGGAGTCCCCTTCTTCTGACCACTCCCCGAGATGCTTGGTCTGGCTTTCCTGCAGTGTCTCAATTGCTCACATGTCTCAACAGCATGTGAGATGAGTAAAATTACTGATTTTGTCTTTAGAAGACTGAGGTCACCCAGTTAGTTCCTGGGGGAGCCAGTATCTGAATCCAGGACTCTCTGCCCCCAGAGTCCAGGAGCCTAAACGGTGTCCCACACTGCCTCCCAACAGCTGCACCTGGAGTTTATAGATTCGTGGTGGGGTCTGTGATACCACCCCCCACCCCACCCCACCCCCTACCAGAAGTATATGCAATTTTTTCATCTCTACATATTTTTTTCTGGGTGGCGCTAGTGGTAAAGAATTCATCTGCCAATGCAGGAGATTAAGAGACAAGGGTTCAGTCCCTGGGTTGGGAAGATCCCCTGGAGGCGGGCACAGCAACCCACTCCAGTGTTCTTGGTTGTAGAATCCCATGGACAGAGCAGCTTGGCAGGCTACAGCCCACAGGGTCACAGAGTCAGACATGACTGAAGTGACTTAGCATGCATGTATCTTTCATTAAACTGTCAAAGGGGGACTGTGATATGAAAAAGGTCAAGGAGCTCAGACTGCTCCATGTTGGCTATGTACTTGGGTAAACTGCAGAAACCAGCCCTCCCTGCAGCCAGCACTGAGCAAGATGGGGGCCAGCACTGACCAGAGGCTGGGCAGTCCCTCGTGTGTACCTGCCAGGGAGCTTTCCTCATGCTCCCCACTCTCTGTCCTCATAGGGCAGCAGCCACCCAGTTCTGACCCTTCTATAGTCAGCCAGGATTCAAACTCAGAACTGCAGGGCTCCAAAGGTGCACAGAGAATTTCAGATGGTTAAATACAAGAGTAATACTTGCATCTAAGCAGGAGTCTTGATTGTGTCAGGCAATCTCTTCATTTTTTTCAGGGCAGGGGGCAGAGTCATAGTAACGAGGAGGATGGGGTCCACAGCCTGACTGCCTGGATTCCAATCCCAGCCCCCCACCCCCAACTTGCTAGCTGACTATCTTGGGCACCAAGATGGTCAGTTTCTTCATCTGTCAAATAGCAAAGCCTACTTCATAGGGTGCAGATTCCATGAGATGCAGGTCCAGTGTCTAGCACATTGCCTAACCCACAGAAAGTGCTCAATAAATGAGTGATAATATTATTGCGGGAGAAGGCAATGGCACCCCACTCCAGTACTCTTGCCTGGAAAATCCCACGGGCGGAGGAGCCTGGTAGGCTGCAGTCCATGAGGTAGATAACAGTTGGACATGACTGAGCGGCTTCACTTTCACTTTTCACTTACATGCATTGGAGAAGAAAATGGCAACCCACTCCAGTGTTCTTGCCTGGAGAATCCCAGGGACAGGGGAGCCTAGTGGGCTCCCGTCTATGGGGTCACACAGAGTCGGACACGACTGAAGAAGAAGATTATTGCGGTTGTTGAGCCAGAGTGTGGTGAAGGTAATAATGAGGGAGGCGGGGAGCATCATGAAGGACCTGGAATACCCTATCAAGGGGTTTTGTTTTCTCCTAGAGATGACAGATAACTGTGTGTGCTCAGTCGTTTCAGTCGTGTCTGACTCTTTGTGATCACAAGGACTGCAGTCCACTAGGTTCTTCCTAGCAAGAATTTCCTAGCGAGAATATTGGAGTGGGTTGCCATGCCGTCCTCCAGGGGATGTTCCCAACCCAGAGGTTCAACCTGCATCACCACCCCTGAATCACCAGGGAAGCCCAGGGTGTGATGGGGGCTTTTAAATAGGGAGTGACACCAACAGAATCATGAAGATATTTTGAACCTGGCGGATGGTGGCACCACTAACCAACCAGGAGGACCACAGACTCCCTGCACTCTGGTGAGTCCTACCACCCTGCTCTCCATACACCCTCCTACTTCAGGCCTCTTCAGGAACTGTACCCTCTGCCTGAAATGCTTCCACCCACACAGCAAAGCAGCTCCCTCCCTCACTACCAAACGTAGTTTTTCTTTGGTTTACCTGTTTATCCAGGGTCTTTCCCATCACAATGTCAGCAACATGAGTGCAGAGGCTTGCTCGCTGCTGTCTTCAGTGCCCAGCTCATGGCCTGGCACACAGTAGGTACTCAATGAACTTCTGTTGCATGACTGCCGAGGAGGAGGTTGGGCAGCAGGTGAAGGTTATTTCATCCATCTCCCACCCCTAATCCTGGAATCTGGGCCTCCCCCATTACTCCCAGGTCTTGGTGCATCATAAGAACCCCTGTATAGGTGATTATTAGATTACAGACATTTCAGATCCCTCTTAACTCTAAGTTAATTTTAGTTTAGGAAAAATAAGCTCAGGTGACCATTGTTCATCCTCAGCCAGTCTGCTGCTATCTTGGGCTGCCCTGAGGCCCTCCCTTCTCAGTGGTCCCCTGGCCTTTAAACTCTAAGTGGGAAGGGTCATTCCCACTAGGCAGGGGTGGGTCCTCCTGGCCAGTAACCTTCAAGACCAGAAGGAGCTGCTTTTTAACAACTGTCATGGGACACAGACTGTCCAGGGTCACATCCAGCTTCCCCTACTCTGGCTGTGTGTCCTTGGACAAGCTGCCCGACTTCTCTGAACTTGTTTCCTCCCCGAGGATTAAGTGAGCTCTGCTGCTGCTAAGTCGCTTCAGTTGTGTCCGACTCTGTGACTCCATAGACGGCAGCTCACCAGGCTCCCCCGTCCCTGGGATTCTCCAGGCAAGAACACTGGAGTGGGTTGCCATTTCCTCCTCTAATGCATGAAAGTGAAAAGTGAAAGTGAAGTTGCTCAGTCGTGTCCAACTCTTAGCGACCCCATGGACTGCAGCCTACCAGGCTCCTCTGTCAATGGGATTTTCCAGGCAAGAGTACTGGAGTGGGGTGCCACTGCCTTCTCCCTAAGTGAGCTCATTCAAGTAAAAAATCAGGCATGAGGGAGGTACTACTACTATACCTTTACTAGCTAGGATTTGTGGATAGGGAAAGGAAGGGAGCTGGGGAGGAAGAGGTGGGATTCAGGGAGGACAGGGGCTCAGCGAGGAGGCAGGGGGTTCAAAGAGAAAGAGGAATTGGGGGCCTTTTCAGGAGACCAGGGCTCCAGGGAGAGAGAGCTGTGAGGATAAAGGAAGTGGAATTCAGCCCAGCACACTGCAGTGCTGGGAAGATGGCAGGCTCCTCAGGCTGTAGGAGATGCAAACTTCCTCCCATTCTTGTTTCCTGCAGGCGTCAGGAACAGCGCCCCCCCTTAGCTCAATGACTGAATGACTGGGAGACGAGATCAGAACGGCAGCTTCTGCATCTCTTTAATATCCTCCAGGCCCATCCAACCCTCCCCCTCACCCACTCCCACTCCCGCCGCCTTCAATGGAGCGGGGCGGGGGGAGGCGCGGGTGCACCCTCCCCCAGCCCAAGGACTAAGGCACCAGGTGGCTGCAGCAGGCCGGCCCAGACACAGAGCCACACACACAGATGGAGGACACACGGACTGCGGACGCAGACAAGCCAGGCGGGCAGAGGGGCAGGGGCAGGGATCAGGCCGCCGCGCGGCTCCCACGGGCGCTGGGCTCCTCCTGAAGGCCGTGAGAAGCCCGGACGGTCCCAGAAGTGGGACCAGTCGGGAGGACGAGGGGCGCCACGGCTGGGGCGGGATCCTCACTTGCTGCCTTTGCGGGACAGACACCGCGGGAGGCAGGAGAAAGTCTGCTTGACACGCGCCAACAGCGGCAGCGGCCGGTGGGCCTCCCGGGGCGAACGCGGGACCAGGCGCTGCAGGGTCCCCTCCGAAGCCGTGGAGTTGGGCGCCGGGGAAGCGGCCGCGCTCGCCGAGCCTTGCCGGCAGCGCTTGCACAGCGGCAGCAGCGCGCGCATCTCCTCCTCGTCGCGGAACGGGCTCTCGCCGAAGCGCTCCTCCAGCTGCCGGCGAAGCTGGGGCGGGAAGAGGGGCGGGGTCAGTGCCGGGCCCCGGGTCCCCTCTCCATCCTCAGAGCTTCCGCTCTTTTACTAGCTCCCCACACCTCGCTAAGCCCCTCCCCTTCCTGAGCGTCCTCTTAGCTTCCCTTGGGGTCTTCATCCCCCTCAGTGAGCCCCTTCTCCCTCCGAATCCCTTCCCTCTGCCTGACTCCCCTCCTTCCCCTTTGACACTCCAACTTCCAGACCTACTGAAGTGACTCCTCCAACTGAACAGTGGGGACCACACTAAGCCCTCCCCAGCCTGCACAACTCGCCTGTCTCTTTCCTAATACAGCCTTGCAGACAAGTCTCGGAACCAGCCTGGCTTCCTACACTGGCTGCTTCTCTCTCTCCGTTTCTCATCTCTTGTTCTGGGGAGAGGGGAGGGTTGGCTCAGTCCCTGACATCTCCACGTGTCATCTGCCCAGTGGGCACAGGAGAAGGAATTGCTCTGGCCTCCTCAAGGACCCAGGGGTGGAGTAGGGAATGGACAGGTCTCTCCAAAGGAGCCAGAGCCTCAAATGCCTTCAGGTTCCAGGCAGGCAGAGTGAACATTGCTGGCACCTGGCCAAATTGAAGGGTCTATAATCTGGCCCGTGGGTCTACACATCCTAAGTTTAAAAGAAGAAAACCTCTGGCTGTCCAAACAAAATACACCTAGGGGCTAAGTTGGCTCAAGAGCCACAAGTTCAGGACCTCGGAAAAATCTTCTGCCAGGTCTGAAGCACAGGCAAAATTCTTTCCAGTCAGCGCTCAGCTCAAGTAAGAAGTCTCAAACCCCTGCCCCAGCCCCTGTTGTTGTTTGTTGCTCGGTCATGTCAACTCTTTGCAACCCCATGTGTAGCCTGCCAGGCTCCTCTGTCCATGGGGTTTCCCAGGCAAGAATACTGGAGTGGGTTGCCATATCCACCTCCAGGGTATATTCCCAGCCCAGGGATTGAACCTGCGTCCCCTGCATCGGCGGATTCTTTACCACTGAGCCGCAGCCCCTACCTTCCGGGAACTGCCCCAGCCAAACTCCTCAAGCTGCTGCCTAAAGCCTGGGTTGGGGTTGGCAATGGGCCGGGTGGCCTTGATGGCTTCAAGCACGTCCCTCCAGCTTAGCCCCGTCACAGTCATCACATACGCTGTCACGATGGTGGTGCTTCGGGAGATGCCTGCAAAACTGGGACACCATACCCCCAAGACTTCAGGTTAGGCCCAGTCTCCTCTGTGTCCCCTAGGGACCGAATCCACACTCAGCTCTCCTGAGCTCCAACTACAAGGAACCTGCCAAAACCTGTCTTCTCACACCCAAGCCTTTGCCTTTGCTGTACCCTCTGCCTGGCATTCAGCCACAACAAAGGCCTGAGTGAAACATCACTTCACTCAATCATTCAACACATGTTTCCTGATCATCTGTGATTTTTCAGGTACTGGGGATATAGTTGGGAATAAAACAGACATGGTCTCTGCCAGCCTGGGGCGTATAAGATGGTTGGGAGAGACAGACACTAACCAGGGAGACAATTTCAGGTGGTGATAACTACTTTGAAGATGAGTCCAAGGGCTAGGAGATGGTATGCTGCTGCTGCTCCTAAGTCGCTTCAGTCGTGTCCGACTCTGTGTGACCCCATAGGCGGCAGCCCACCAGGCTCTGCCGCCCCTGGGATTCTCCAGGCAACAACACTGGAGTGGGTTGCCATTTCCTTCTCCAATGCATGAAAGTGAAAAGTGAAAGTGAAGTCACTCAGTCGTGTCCAACTCTCAGTGATCCCATGGACTGCAGCCCACCAGGCTCTTCCATCTATGGAATTTTCCAGGCAAGAATACTGGAGTGGGGTGCTATTGCCTTCTCCGAGGAGATGGTATAAGAAGAGGTATTCATCTAGTGGAAGGGATGTGGAGGATTACGGAAAGAGTTCCCAAAGAAGTGACAACAAGCTGAATTCTGAAAGATGGGTAAGGATTGTTAAGAATATTCCGGCAGTGTACAAAGACCATGTGAGTGGGATCCAGATGGACTTGAAGAATGTAGAGATGACCAGTGAAGCTGAAGCAAGGAAAGGAGAGAGGGGAAGAGACAGGCTAGAGGAGGTGTCCCTATGGCTCAGGCAGACCTTCCCTGAAGCAAGCGTGGTGAGAAGTCATGGGATGAATGACATCTACAGGGCCAGGGGGTCCTGGGAAAACTCAAAGGTCCCATCTCCCAGCCTGGGGCTCCTCACTGCCCTATACTATAGCCTCCAAGGCTGGAGGGGAGGAGAAGGAGCCGGAACTACTGGAGGATGCTGAACTACCTGCATGACTTCACCTATTCCTCCCAATAGCCCATCAGGTCAACAATCTGTCCCCCATTTTACAGATGAGAAAATTGAGTATCAGGGAGAAATAGCTACCTGGCCACAGCTGGGGAGAGCGTCATCCATCAGGCTGTCAGATGAATGGTGGACTGTCAGGCATGGTGACAGGCTGCAGAAGCCCCATCACAGGCTGCACTCCCCACACGATGAGGGTGTGTTCAGGATGGAGGACACTCACTCACTTCCCCTCCCCCCACGCCCCTCCTAACTCACCAGTGTACAAGGCAGTTTCCCCCATTGAGGCGGCAACAGTGGATGAAGTTGATACATTCCTTGAAGTGCTTTTTGCTAGAGAAGAAAGCAAGAAGGGACTGAGTGCTGGGGTGGGGGGGCACAGGTCTCCAAGAAGCTGTCCCCCCTACTCCATTTCTGGGATGGCAAGAGACAGACAAAGACCCCTGGGTCCTCAGGTCAGCTGGCACGTGAGGTGACTAGGGGCCGATGCTGCAGTACAGGTGGAGAAGTGTGTATGCAATAATGGTGGCATTTCGGGCGGTGAGAGAAGCCTTAGATGAAATCCCACCACAGAGGCAGGAGCACCCCCTCAACGGGTCCTATGGATCCTGTTTTCATGGAGGATTCATCTTGATCTTTCAAGAAAATGGGCGAGAGGAGTCCCACCCCTCTGGGGTCTACAATCAGAGCACCTGGGGACAACAGTCAGCAGTGGGGTTGGGAGCAAGATTCCCAAGGGGCAGGAGTGTCTGTCTGGGTCCCCCGCAGGCTGGGGGCCCCTACTACTAATAACACAATCTTTGCTTTTTGAGCCCCCGTTACACACCTCAACCTGTACCATCTGATCCTTGAAAGTCTCCTTGATGATGACAGACCCCCACACCCCACACATCCATTTTTCTCTCTCAGAGAGGGGAAGTGATTTGTCCAAGGTCACACAGCAAGTAAATGGCAAAGCCTGGCCTGAACCCAGATTCCTAACTCCAAGGCCAGGAACAGGCTGAGCCTGACCCTTTCCAACCCACGAGGGCATCTGAGCCTGAGGGACAGGGTGCTTTCTCCATTCATAGCTGAGGACACTGAGCTCTTCTGGGAGGTTAAGGCTTGGCCAGCGGCATAGGCAAGGACATGGCTGAGAATCAAAGCAGCCTGGGAGACCACCTGTGCTGGGGTCCCCAGGACAGTTCTGGGGCCTGAGTCTTCTCTGTCTTCTCTCAGGGCACCTCCCACCTCCCCTCCCTCCCACCACAGGAGGCAGCTGTCCTGTTTGTCAGCCCGTCCAGAGGAACTTACATGGGTACCTCAGGGGCGTCGGCCACTGAGATGCGAAGGTAGGTTATGTCCTGCAAGTACAAAACACACATGGGCAGTGGGCAGTCCTTGCCTGCACCCCCTGACCCCAGCCTGGGCCTCCCAAGCACCTCGCGACCCTAGGCCAGTTCCTGTCCCTCTCTGGGCCACTGTTGTTATCTCTGCCCAGAGGATAGACACCTTCTCTGAGAGCCTCTCAGGTCTGACTACCTATGGTTCCAGAACCTTCTGAGAAGATAGTATCCTAACCCCATGGGTGGCTTGGGTATCTGCCAAAAATGGGCCCGGGGACCTTTTATTTAACAGCTGGGAAAGGGTCACTTAAAGTGACTCCCCTCCATGTGAGGATTTCAAAATTACACAGTAAGAAGGGCAAAGTAGATTTTATTATCTTGAAAAGAAACAAAAAGTATGAAGATAAGCTTTTAGTTCATGAACTGTGGTTATAAACTCTGTGCATGCTAAGTCGCTTTAGTGGTGTCCGACTCTTTGTGACCCCACAGACTGTAGCCCACCAGGCTCTTCTGTCTATGGGATTCTCCAGGCAAGAATCCTGGAGTAGTTTGCCATGCCCTCCTCCAGGGCATCTTCCCAAATCTGTACTAATTATTAAAATAATCAAGTATGAATTGTCAGTAATTTCTCCAACAAACGTGCTCTGATATCATACCCAACCTTCACACAAGATCTTAAAGATGAGTTCTGCCCACATTCCAAGAGGCACTTTTCTCAAGGACCTCTCTTTGTCCTTTGATATTCAAATGGCTCTTTTCAAGGGCTTGGCCCACCTCCAGCCAGTGACTAAGGGACCCCCTGGCCAGGTCCTCATCTGTTAGTGGCCTGTGTGAAATTCCAGCCCTTCTCTATAACTCATCTTCCCCAAGGTCACTAGAGCCCGCATCTTTTGCAAGGTTTGCAATTTCAGTTTGCAACACAATCGGCCTTGAGCTTCCTGGGCATTATCAAACCCTGACTGGTAAATTCTGTGATGGATGCAAAGGAAGATGCTGGTGAGGACAGGGGAGGGCTGTGGGAGCAAGGACTTATTTGCCAGCTATCATTTCATTAGTAAATATAGTCATGCCTAGACAGCTTCCCCAGGCACTCTAGGGACTGCATTCTCCAAATACTCCAAAATAAGCCTTTCCTATAAAGCAAAAGTAGACTCCACTGACCTGGAAATTTCTTCTTCAAATGACACGGAGAACCAAAGATTATCAGAGGTTGCTCTTAGAGACCATCAAATCTGACACAAGGGGAAACTAAGGCCCAGAGAGGGGGAGGACCCTGCCCAGGGTCACAGAGCAAATCTGTGACAGAAGCTGGTCTGGATCTCAGATCTCCAGGGCCCCTTTCCACCCAATGTTCCTTCCCTTCAGTGGGTGACCCAGACCCTAACAGATAAGAAGGAAGGGGCTCTGTTTATAGGTTGAGAATATGATTAACTTTGTTATTATATCAACTAAAATTTATTGAGTACTTATTATGTGGCTCTCAATAACCCAGTGGGGTAGGAACTGTTATAAAATCCCCCTTTTTCAGACAACTGAGGTCTGGAGAGGTGAAGTCCTGGGCTCAAGGTTCCAGAGAGAATGTGGTAAAGATATGAATTCAGACTGCTGGACTGAATTCATGTGCTGGACTCCAGCACATGTGGCCTGGATTTCCACCTTTCTTACTCTAGGTCATAACCCTTACCCTGTTTTTTCCAGGACTTGATAATACCAGCACTAACCCTCCCAGTGGAGGCCAGTCTGCAAAACATCTTCACCATCTCACAGCTCCCTGGGGACAGACAGGGCTGAGGGATCAGAGACCCAGATGGGTAAAATCATAGCCCCAGGTCACAAGTGAGACGCAGAGCCCGGAATCATCTATTTAGTTGGGCAATGGTAAGCCCCTGTGAGGACTTAGCTCCTTAGCCAAGGATTACTTTACCTCTCTGGTTCTCAGTTGCCAAAGAGGGAGCAAGTAGGGATGCTAATGGAAAACAGATCCGTTTTTAACCAAATGAGTTCGCATGGCTCAGGAAGGCCCATGTGCCAGAACAGGACCTGGCACATAGTTGGTACTTGATAAATGGGTGCTGTGGGGGTGTAAAGCACCCCTCCCCCGCTATGCACAGCCCTGGGGTAGGGGTAAGGCATACCTGCAGCAGAGGCTGGGGTGACTCGTGGATGGAGATGATATGTGTGATCTTATTCCGGCCTAGTTGATCTGTGTCTTTGGCATCTGAAAGAAACAGGATGTCTGAGCCAATCTGGCAGGTGTGATTTATATGTTCCCGATGGTCAAGTGAGGCAGGAGTTCACCGCCCTGCTCTCCTCCTGGTCCCTCCCTCTCCACCTTTGCCCAACCCTCCACCAGCGCCCTGTTCCTTTGCCACTTCTTGCCCCCAGCATGACAGAGGCATACCCCTGTCATACCCCTAGGCTTCAGTCTTACCACTGGGGTACCCATAAGTAAGAGCACCTCCTCAGCCTTGCCCCCCCCATTCTTCCTATTGCAAGGAAGGATATACCCTTTCCTGGCATATTCTTGACCAGGCAATTCTACTTTTAGGAATCTTGACTACAGAAGAATGAATTCACACGGAAAACTGTGTGGGAGAAGACTGTGTTCTCTCCTTATGACCGTGAACACATCAGAAATAGTTAAAAATGGGAACAACCCAAAAAGGGACTGGATAAATAATGGTATATTCATACTTGAATACTCTGCAGCCACTAAAAGGATCTCTACGTGCTGATGTGCAAGGAAGTCCACAATATATTATTAAATGCAAAACACAGGCTTCAGAATAGCGTGCAGAATCAGATCAGATCAGTCGCTCAGTCGTGTCCGACTCTTTGTGACTCCATGAATCGCAGCACGCCAGGCCTCCCTGTCCATCACCAGCTCCTGGAGTTCACTCAGACTCACATCCATCGAGTCAGTGATGCCATCCAGCCATCTCATCCTCTGTCGTCCCCTTCTCCTCCTGCCCCCAATCCCTCCCAGCATGAGTCTTTTCCAATGAGTCAACTCTTCGCATGAGGTGGCCAAAATACTGGAGTTTTTTTGTTTTAAATAGTGTATATGTATCTATAAAGTTAAATGAAACATGACCCAGGGAGATGCCCCCCACAGCTCTCAGTGACCATAACTAGGGGCTGGATTCCCAGCGTATGAAGATCTTTTATCATCAAAGTAAATAACACTCTATCTCCGCTCCATTCCCACTTCATCATCCACCACATTGACTGTTCACTATGTGCACCCTTGGCTGAGCATAGCACTGTGGGGTCAAGTTCATGACCCCTGCCCTCATCGGCCTACATACTTAAAGAGGATTCAGACCTTACTTACCAAATATTCAGAAGTTGATGTGATGTGAACTGCTGAGGAAGCTCCCAGGGAGGAAGGGACTAGGGTTTAGGAGAGAGGGAGCCCCTAAGCCCAGGGGTGACAGGAGTGGGTGGAGAAAGCTCTGCCCCAGGCAGATGTCCCTCCCACCTCGAAGCTTTCTCTGACTCCACGGATGGAACTGACTTCTCCTGCCTCGGGTCTCACAAGCTCCAGACCAGCCTGTGTCTTAGCCCAGGTCTGGGACAGGCAGAGTCCCATGGCCTTGGGACAGAGTGGGCAGTGCTCACCAGTGAAGTTTCTGAGGTAGAGTCCAGTCTCTAGAGACCTCTCCTCTGAGGAGGAGGTTGTGCAGGGAAGTGTTCCCAGCTTCCCAGCTAGAAGCAACACCTCCAAACAGACCTCAGCCCAGAACCTCAAGACCAAAAAAAAACCTTAGAGGCGGGGAAGGCCTTGTGCTGAGGCAGATGCTGAGGCTCCCAGCAGGTACAGGCTTGCCCCGCGTCCAGTGTTCTAAGCCCTTTGCACTGGGGCCGCTCCTCTACCCTCGTCCCCCTAGACCTCATGAGTTCTTCCCTGCTCCCAGCCTGGCATCACTTCCCTGCCCCCAGCCCCATTCCTGAGCATGTCCAGGGTGCATGGGCCAGAGCATGAATGGTGGACACAGGCCTGGGACAGGGAGCATGCCAGGGCCTTGGGACAGAGTGGGCAGTGCTCACCAATGAAGTTTCCGAGGTAGAGTCCAGGAAGTACCTACAGGAGAGACAGGCAGGGGGTCAAACGGGTAGGGGTGCATGACAGCTCCCCTTAGACTCGTGAAGAGTGTCTGACCCTCAGGACTCAAGGAGCAGAGTCCTCTCTCTTGTGGGCCTGGACTCTCTGTGAGAGGGGTCTAGGGAGGGCGGCAGAGGTAGGCTACCGAGGGAGGCCAGCTTGGGTAGGGGGAGAGGAAGAAGGAGCGGGGCACAAAGACCTAGGGAAAGAGAGTGGGAGGAGAACAGGGGAGGGCTGAATGGAGAGGTGGACTTGGTGGGGAGCAGGTATGTGATGGAGAATTCTGACAGGGAGGTGGTGGGAAGTAGGGACAGGTCGGGGGTCAGGCAGAGGCATGGGGGTGTGGGGGTCGGGGTGGGGAAGGGTGGAGAAACAGCACCAGAGAGTCCAGGGGGACAGAGACAAGGCAGACAGAGACACATGGAGACAGAGAAAAGGACTCAGGGAGAGATAGAGCCTAGGGTTGACAGAGAGCCACAGAAAGACACAGCAAGAAATACAGAGTCACAGAGACACGGAGAGACAGTCAGAGAGAGAGAGAGAGATACAGCCTCAGAGAGACAGACACTGAAGTCTGCTCTTAGAGTCCCGGGGAGACGGAGAAACACACACACACAGCCAGCCAGAGCCAGAAGGTCAGAGGCCGGCACCCGGCCGGGACTGGGGGCGGCCAGGGGCGGGCTGCGCCATCTCGGCCCCCTACCTTGGTCATACCATTCCCCATGATCCCAGGCACGGGGTTCCGGGAGCACCCCAGCTCGCCACCCGCTGAACGCAAGGGTAACAGCTGCCCTGACGGCCCGGGCCCGGCGCCTGCAGCCTGGCGGGGATCGGGGGGCCCGGCGTCCGCAGCTCGGCCCAGCTCTGCCCAGCCGCCGCCGCCGCCGCCGCCGCCGCCGCCCCCCCGGCCAGGGAGGGAAATGCTGGAGCCGCCGCCGCCGCCACAGGCTCCTCCTACCCCCTCGGTCACGTGGGCCGCCCCCCCGCCCCGACCCGTGGGTCGCGGTGGGGGGCTGGACAAAGCCCCAGTGTGCCGGGCCCGGGGCCGGCGGGACAACGACAGCTTGTTGGGGCCGCGTGGGGCCTCCACCTCCGGAGGTGGGGGGTGGGGGCGCTCCCCCAACCCTGGCACCGTCAGGCTCGGGGAGGGGACGGCGGCGGATGGGGGCGGAGAGAGCCCCCAGCCGCGGGGCCCAGAGACTCGGATCCCAGTTCCGGCTCGGCCCGGCCCTCCCTGTGGGGCCCTGGGGCAAAATGCCGGGCTTCTTCGGCCTCGTCGGTTTTCTGGTAGAAACGTGACGGGGGCTGGATTTGGATCGCTAGGGGTCCTCTGATCTTCAGATTCTGTGTGAGGCGAGAAAAGTGGGTAATTCCTTCCTTTTGTACACCCTCCTGCCCCGCCCCCATGCAGGAATCCTACCCGCCAGTCATCCTCCTCCCCGTCTCCCGCAGCTGGTCCGTCCTCCCCTCCTCCACTCCATCCATTCACTGGTCCGTCTGTCCATTCATCCAGTCATCCTCCCATCTCTTCCTCTCATACACTTTGGCCTCTGAGGAGGGTACCATCTGGGTCAGCTTTCCTGGGATCAGGCATAACTGTACGTAGGAGCTCCCATAAATCAGAGGTACATGTGAGAAGAGGGAGATGAGTGGGTGTTATGGTCACCTGGGTCCTTTGAAGTAAAGGAGACTGCAACAGGATCTAGTTAGAGGCAGGAGTCTGGAAAGGTGGGTATGGAGACCAAGGTTCCAGGCCCTGTTCATTCACCTATGACCTGTGCAGTGACCCTGGGCAAATCTCCTTGGGCTCCTAGCTACTAACTGTATGTCTCAGTGTGTTACTAAAGCTGGAGAATGCGAAATAATTGAGAGCACACACCTCCTACGGGACTGAAATAGTAGCCGCTAAACCAGCTCTGCTCCTCCAGCAGTCACCTGCCCCTCTCCACCTACAGAAGTAGGTGACTGCAGCAGGAAGGTGGGGACCGAGTCCACGGAACCTGTTTGAAACACAGTGACTGGAGGAAAATAAAAGTGTTTCTTTGGTATTTCTTTCTTCCTCAAATTCACAGTGTACATAGAACTGCCTGTCTCAGCTGTGTGTCCAGGATTCTCATAAAAACTAAATTATCCAACAGATACTTAGTACCCGCTATATGGTAGTGTAAGGTGGTGGTGGTTCCTACCTTTTTGGCTAATGGCCTAGACCGGCATTGCCCAGTATGAATACAATGCAAGCCACATGAGTTATCATAAATTCTCTTGCTAAGTTGCTAAGTCGCTTCAGTCGTGTCCGACTCTGTGTGACCCCACAGACGGCAGCCACCAGGCTCCCCCGTCCCTGGGATTCTCCAGGCAAGAACACTGGAGTGGGTTGCCATTTCCTTCTCCAGTGCATGAAAGTAAAAAGTGAAAGTGAAGTCGCTCAGTCGTGTCCAACTCTAGCGACCCCATGGACTGCAGCCCACCAGGCTCCTCTGTCCATGGGATCTTCTAGGCAAAAGTACTGGAGTGGGGTGCCATTGCCTTTTCCAATAAATTCTCTAGTAGCCACATTAAAAATGTAGAAAGAAGCAGGTTGTTACTAATGGTTTTAGTTGACCCAGGATAGCAAAAATATAATCATTTCAATGTGTAGTCAGTAGTTAAACATTATTAATGACACATTTTACATTCTTTTAATTGTATTCAGTCTTCAGAATCCAGTGTGTATTTTACACTTGGAGCACATCTCATTTCAGATTAGCTACATGTCAAGTGCTTAATGCCATATGTGGTTGGTAGCTGCATATTGGACATCAGGGCTAAGAAGGAAGGCAAACAAAATAAGCAAATAGACAAAACATTTGCAAATAATGGAAATTTGCTGTGGAAGAAACAAAATGGGGGACAGGAAGAATTCTAAACAGGTGACATTTGAGATAAGACCTGACATGTAAGAAGGACATGGGTGTTTAAAGAGTGGTTTCCAGCAGAAGGAACAGCATAAGCAAAGGCTCTTTGGTGGGAAAGCTTGGCCTTTGGGAAGAGTCAGTAGGACTGGAGGGGAGGAGGCCAGAGGGAGGTGTTAAGTATGAGGCTAAGGAGGAGAGAGTGAAAGAACACGTGTGGCCATGATTGGGTGTTTATCGTTTCCTTCTCAGCATGATGGAAAGCCTGACAGTAAAATTTTAACCTGAAAGGCCACGTCATCTGATTTACATGGATCATCCTGGCCCCTAAGTGGAGTGTAGATTAGAGAGGCAAAGAAGGGGGGTTTTCAGGAGAGATGGTGAGAGATACAGTACCCTGGGAGAAGTGGGAGCTGAGAAGCTGGAAAGTGTTGATGCAGTCAAAGCGCGATTTGGAAAAGAATTTTCAGACATAGGGCATTTCAGAATGGCGTGAGTTTATTAAGAACAAACGGCAGAGATAAAGTGGGCACTGCGAGCTCAGTGGGGCGACCTCCTGACAGACCAGGGAAAGTCGACAGTTTTCACGGGTTAATAGCCAATTTTTATAGTCTCAAGACAAAGAAAATTCCTGCTGGACGGTTGGTGTTAGGTGATTGGTTGAGGTGCAACAGGGTGTTTACTGAAGTGGGCATCTTTGCTTAATTGGGAGTCAGGAAGCTTGTTAGTGGCTATCAGGGGGCTTTGGGCAAGATTACACAGGAGTTCAGTCAGCTTCAGAGGTGATCTTGATTCTGGGCTCTGTTTCCGTGGCCTTGGGGCAGGACTCAACAGAAAGAAGGGGACAGATGCAGCACATATGAGTATTTTGGCAGCATAGCTAACTTGCACATAGACTAGATATGGGGAACAGGAAGGAATTCTAGGATGATCACTAGTTTTCCTGCCTTGAAAATCACTATCTGTGCCTCAGAAGTAAAAGCATGGCTATTTATCCATTCAACAAATATTATTTATTGGGCCCTAGGTTACACATGAAATATTGTGCCAAAGATGTATGATTTGAGTTTCCCAGAATGTCCCACCCCACAGATAGCTAAAAGAAATGCCTAAAAGGGGGCCTGAAGTCCAGTTCCTCTTCATGACCCTGGCCTTAACAGCTGTGTGAACCTGGGCAGGTGACCAAATGCCCCAGAGTCTGTTTTCTCATTCATATGGGATCAATTACCACATAGCCCTTTGTTCCTCTACTTGACTTTTTCAAAGCACATGTAGGAAAGAACTCTATCACATTAAAAACTCTGGGAAAATGTAGTTTGTTGGGAGCCGGTTTTTGGATTAGCCCTCCGCCCGTGACAAAGGTCATGAGGAAGGAGGCTTGGCAATAACGCAAGGGCGCAAGATCAAGCCTCAGGAGCCCCTTGGAGGTTCTTGAGCATCTACCCCGATAGCCAGAGCCTGCCTACTTTACTACTTGTGCTCTCACCTACATTTCTGACTTTACAGGGGGCTGTCCCCCACTACCTCTCTCTGAAAGAAGAGTTAACTTAAAGCTTCAGTTAATAAAAATTCTTGGGTGTGACAGGAGTGTTTTAACCTACAAACTCCTCTGAAGGTTCTCTAGCCCACCTGACAGGCTTGTCCGGCCACAAGTGCTTCTAAAAACAGGTTCTTCAGAGAAGTCAGAAAACTATTAGGATAAGTATAGTGGGCTGATTAGAAATTGTATTGGTGAAGGGTTTTTCATTTGTTGAGCCAATGTTTGCTGCTAAGTCTCCACTTCCCCTGCCCTTATACACATTAATGAATAGAAGAGATAAGTATTAACCTTTGATACTAATCACGTTAGACCTTCAGATCAGATCAGATCAGATCAGTCGCTCAGTCGTGTCCGACTCTTTGCGACCCCATGAACCGCAGCACGCCAGGCCTCCCTGTCCATCACCAGCTCCCGGAGGTCACTCAGACTCGCATCCATCGAGTCAGTGATGCCATCCAGCCATCTCATCCTCTGTCGTCCCCTTCTCCTCCTGCCTCCAATCCCTCCCAGCATCAGAGTCTTCTCCAATGAGTCAACTCTTCGCATGAGGTGGCCAAAATACTGGAGTTTCAGCTTTAGCATCATTCCTTCTAAAGAAATTCCAGGATTGATCTCCTTCAGAATGGACTGGTTGGATCTTCTTGCAGTCTAAGGGACTCTCAAGAGTCTTCTCCAACACCACAGTTCAAAAGCATCAATTCTTCGGCGCTCAGCCTTCTTCATAGTCCAGCTCTCACATCCATACATGACCACAGGAAAGACCATAGCCTTGACTAGGCGAACCTTTGTTGGTAAAGTAATGTCTCTGCTTTTGAATATGCTATCTAGGTTGGTCATAACTTTCCTTCCAAGGAGTAAGCGTCTTTTAATTTCATGGCTGCAGTCACCATCTGCAGTGATTTTGGAGCCCAGAAAAACAAAGTCTGACACTGTTTCCACTGTTTCCCCATCTATTTCCCATGAAGTGATGGGACCAGATGCCATGATCTTCGTTTTCTGAATGTTGAGCTTTAAGCCAACCCTTTCACTCTCCACTTTCACTTTCATCAAGAGGCTTTTTAGCCCCTCTTCACTTTCTGCCATAAGAGTGGTGTCATCTGCATATCTGAGGTTATTGATATTTCTCCCGGCAATCTTGATTCCAACTTGTGTTTCTTCCAGTCCAGCATTTCTCATGATGTACTCTGCATATAAGTTAAATAAACATGGTGACAATATGCAGTCTTGACGTACTCCTTTTCCTATTTGGAACCAGTCTGTTGTTCCATGACCAGTTCTAACTGTTGCTTCCTGACCTGCATACAGATTTCTTAAGAGGCAGATCAGGTGGTCTGGTATTCCCATCTCTTTCAGAATTTTCCACAGTTTATTGTGATCCACACAGTCAAAGGCTTTGGCATAGTCAATAAAGCAGAAATAGATGTTTTTCTGGAACTCTCTTGCTTTTTCCATGATCCAGCGGATGTTGGCAATTTGATCTCTGGTTCCTCTGCCTTTTCTAAAACCAGCTTGAACATCAGGAAGTTCACGGTTCACATATTGCTGAAGCCTGGCTTGGAGAATTTTGAGCATTACTTTACTAGCGTGTGAGATGAGTGCAATTGTGCGGTAGTTTGAGCACTCCTTGGCATTGCCTTTCTTTGGGATTGGGATGAAAACTGACCTTTTCCAATCTTGTGGCCACTGCTGAGTTTTCCAAATTTGCTGGCATATTGAGTGTAGCACTTTCACAGCATCATCATTCAGGACTTGGAATAGCTCCACTGGAATTCCATCACCTCCACTAGCTTTGTTCGTAGTGATGCTTTCTAAGGCCCATTTGACTTCACATTCCAAGATGTCTGGCTCTAGGTCAGTGATCACATCATCATGATTATCTAGGTCTTGAAGCTCTTTTTTGTACAGTTCTTCTGTGTATTCTTGCCACCTCTTCTTAATATCTTCTGCTTCTGTTAGGTCCACACCATCTCTGTCCTTTATCGTGCCCAACTTTGGATGAAATGTTCCTTTGGTATCTCTGATTTTCTTGAAGAGATCCCTAGTCTTTCCCATTCTGTTGTTTTCCTCTATTTCTTTGCATTGATCACTGAAGAAGGCTTTCTTATCTCTTCTTGCTATTCTTTGGAACTCTGCATTTAGATGTTTATATCTTTCCTTTTCTCCTTTGCTTTTTGCTTCTCTTCTTTTCACAGCTATTTGTAAGGCCTCCCCAGACAACCATTTTGCTTTTTTGCATTTCTTTTCCATGGGGATGGTCTTGATCCCTGTCTCCTGTACAGTGTCACGAACCTCATTCCATAGTTCATCAGGCACTCTATCTATCAGATCTAGGCCCTTAAATCTATTTCTCACTTCCACTGTATAATCATAAGGGATTTGATTTAGGTCATACCTGAATGGTCTAGTAGTTTTCCCTACTTTCTTCAATTTCAGTCTGAATTTGGCAGTAAGGAGTTCATGGTCCGAGCCACAGTCAGCTCCTGGTCTTGTTTTTGCTGATTGTATAGAGCTTCTCCATCTTTGGCTGCAAAGAATATAATCGATCTGATTTCGGTGTTGACCATCTGGTGATGTCCATGTATAGAGTCTTCTCTTGTGTTGTTGGAAGAGGGTATTTGCTATGACCAGTGCATTTTCTTGGCAAAACTCTATTAGTCTTTGCCCTGCTTCATTCCGTATTCCAAGGCCAAATTTGCCTGTTACTCCAGGTGTTTCTTGACTTCCTACTTTTGCATTCCAGTCCCCTATAATGAAAAGGACATCTTTTTTGGGTGTTAGTTCTAAAAGGTCTTGTAGGTCTTCATAGAACCTTTCAACTTCAGCTTCTTCGGCATTACTGGTTGGGGCATAGATTTGGATTACTGTGACATTGAATGGTTTGCCTTGGAAACGAACAGAGATCATTCTGTCATTTTTGAGATTGCATCCAAGTACTGCATTTCGGACTCTTTTGTTGACCATGATGGCCACTCCATTTCTTCTGAGGGATTCCTGCCCACAGTAGTAGATATAATGGTCATCCGAGTTAAATTCACCCATTCCAGTCCATTTTAGTTCGCTAATTCCTAGAATGTCAACATTCACTCTTGCCATCTCTTGTTTGACCACTTCCAATTTGCCTTGATTCAAGGACCTGACATTCCAGGTTCCTATGCAATATTGCTCTTTACAGCATCGGACTTTGCTTCTATCACCAGACACATCCACAGCTGGGTATTCTTTTTGTTTTGGCTCCATCCTTTCATTCTTTCTGGAGTTATTTCTCCACTGATCTCCAGTAGCATATTGGGCCCCTACTGACCTGGGGAGTTTCTCTTTCAGTATCCTATCATTTTGTTTTTTCATACTGTTCATGGGGTTCTCAAGGCAAGAATACTGAAGTGGTTTGCCATTCCCTTCTCCAACGGACCACACCCTGTCATATCTCTCCACCATGACCCGCCCATCCCAGGTTGCCCCTCGGGCATGGCTTAATCTCATTGAGTTAGACAAGGGTGTGGTCCTTGTGTGATTAGATTGACTAGTTTTCTGTGAGAATGGTTTTAGTGTATTTGCCCTCTGATGCCCTCTTTCAAGACCTACTGTCTTACTTGGGTTTCTCTTACCTTGGGCGTGGGGTATCTCATCCCGTTAGACCTTAGGCTAAGTAAATTCTTTCCCTGACTAAAACCCACTACACCCTCACCCTATAGGAATGTAAATTTATCTGGTGGAGTCTGTTTTAAGAATAATCAGAACAGATCAATCGCTCAGTCGTGTCCGACTCTTTGCGACCCCATGAACCGCAGCACGCCAGGCCTCCCTGTCCATCACCAGCTCCCGGAGGTCACTCAGACTCGCATCCATCGAGTCAGTGATGCCATTCAGCCATCTCATCCTCTGTCGTCCCCTTCTCCTCCTGCCTCCAATCCCTCCCAGCATCAGAGTCTTCTCCAATGAGTCAACTCTTCGCATGAGGTGGCCAAAATACTGGAGTTTCAGCTTTAGCATCATTCCTTCCAAAGAGAGTCCAGGATTGATCTTCTTCAGAATGGACTGGTTGGATCTTCTTGCAGTCCAAGGGACTCTCAAGAGTCTTCTCCACCACAGTTCAAAAGCATCAATTCTTCGGCGCTCAGCCCTCTTCACAGTCCAGCTCTCACATCCATACATAACCACAGGAAAGACCATAGCCTTGACTAGGTGAACCTTTGTTGGTAAAGTAATGCCTCTGCTTTTGAATATGCTATCTAGGTTGGTCATAACTTTCCTTCCAAGGAGTAAGCTTCTTTTAATTTCATGGCTGCAGTCACCATCTGCAGTGATTTTGGAGCCCAGAAAAAGAAAGTCTGACACTGTTTCCACTGTTTCTCCATCTATTTCCCATGTAGTGATGGGACCAGATGCCATGATCTTCGTTTTCTGAATGTTGAGCTTTAAGCCAACCTTTTCGCTCTCCACTTTCACTTTCATCAAGAGGCTTTTTAGCCCCTCTTCACTTTCTGCCATAAGGGTGGTGTCCTCTGCGTATCTGAGGTTACTGATATTTCTCCCAGCAATCTTGATTCCAACTTGTTTTTCTTCCAGTCCAGCATTTCTCATGATGTACTCTGCATATAAGTTAAATAAACATGGTGACAATATGCAGCCTTGACGTACTCCTTTTCCTATTTGGAACCAGTCTATTGTTCCATGACCAGTTCTAACTGTTGCTTCCTGACCTGCATACAGATTTCTCAAGAGGCAGATCAGGTGGTCTGGTATTCCCATCTCTTTCAGAATTTTCCATAGTTTATTGTGATCTACACAGTCAAAGGCCTTCCACTCCAGTACTCTTGCCTGGAAAATCCCATGGACGTAGGAGCCTGGTGGGCTACAGTCCATGGGGTCGCTGAGGGTCGGACACGACTGAGTGACTTCACTTTCACTTTTCATTTTCCTGCATTGGAGAAGGAAATGGCAACCCATTCCAATGTTCTTGCCTGGAGAATCCCAGGGACAGGGGAGCCTGGTGGGCTGCCGTCATGGGGTCACACAGAGTCGGACACGACTGAAGTGACTTAGCATAGCATAGCATAGCACACAGTCAAAGGCTTTGGCATAGTCAATAAAGCAGAAATAGATGTTTTTCTGGAACTCTCTTGCTTTTTCCATGATCCAGTGGTGTTGGCAATTTGATCTCTGGTTCCTCTGCCTTTTCTAAAACCAGCTTGAACATCAGGAAGTTCATGGTTCACATATTGCTGAAGCCTGGCTTGGAGAATTTTGAGCATTACTTTACTAGCGTGTGAGATGAGTGCAATTGTTCGGTAGTTTGAGCATTCTTTGGCATTGCCTTTCTTTGGGATTGGGGTGAAAACTGACCTTTTCCAATCTTGTGGCCACTGCTGAGTTTTCCAAATTTGCTGGCATATTGAGTGCAGCACTTTCACAGCATCATCTTTCAGGATTTGGAATAATCACCCCTGGAGAAATAAGTGTCCTGGTTGACTGACCGCTATCACAAGGAGAAGGTCATAAATTGTCAGCAGGCCCCCTGGCCAGAAGATGGTGTAACACCCCTAAGACCTCTGTATACATTTGTAAGAAGCACCTGACTTTGATAAAAGTCAGGGCTGCTGACCCCACGTGACTTTTGTATAACATCTCAGTGTATAAAAGTAGACCATGGAAAATAAAGAATTGGGATCAGTTCCTGGAAAGACTGGTCTCCCCATGTCGCTCTCTCTCTCAAATTCTGGCTGAGTCTCCATCCGGAGCGCGGAACCCACCATGCTTACTAATTATGCCTGGGCTTCTAAGATCAGACCGGGGAGGCCTCAGTGTCTCCTCTCCTTCGGGAGAACGGAAAGACGCCTGCGGCCTACGTAAGTGGTGCAAACTTCTTGTCTTGAAGTTTTATTGGTCCCCCGCGTAAACCAAGCTACTCAGCCTCTTTTCTCCACTGAATTTTCCTACTGAGCTATCCTCGTTCTATTATTCTTTATATCTCTAATTATAACTATTGTATCCTGATCCTCACTGACGTCGTCTATACCTTGAACTCCCTGGATCAGCTGGGACTGGTCCCCAGCAGCAGTTATTAGAGTTAACACATTTAATATCTATGTACTGTTCAGCCTTTGAAAGTGTTAGTTGTTACAAAGCCTAATTTGCCTTAAATGAGTCATGAAGTGACAGTTTTCTAAAACCAATAATAATGTGAAAATGCTAAAATGTAGTCTTCACTTTGTCTTTCCTTGCTTAGAACCATTTGGTGGTTCATGATGGTAGGCAAATTAATGGACAAAAATGTCCATTCTCTAATTCCTGAAAATTGGGAACATGTTATGTTATGAGGGAATTAAGGCCGCAGATGGGATTGAATTTGCTATCAGCTGACTGTGAGATGGGGAGATTAGCCTGGATTGTCTGAGTGGGTCCAATGGAGCCACCTTGAATTCACATAAGTGAATCCTTGTAAGTGAAAGAGGGAGGCAGGAGTATAAGAGTCAGAGGGGTGTGATGACAGTAGCAGAGGTCACAGTGGTATGATTTCTGGCTTCAAATATGGAAGGGGGCCATGAGCCAAGGAAGACAAAACAAAGAAATAGACTCTCTCCTAGAGCTTCCAGAAGGAACTCAAGCCTGCCAACACCTTCATTTTAGCTTAGTGAGACTCATTTCAGACTTCTGACCTCAAGAACTATATGCTAATACATTTGTACTGTTTTAAGTCACTCAGTTTACGGTAATTACAGCAGCAATAGGAACCTAATACAATGTCCTAATACAATACAATGTCCTCAATGTCCTTGGGGAAAAGTCCAACCTGCTTAGCATGGCACACAGCCTTGCGGGATCAGGCTTCTGCCACTGTGACTTGGAGCAAATTTCTTAACTTCTTCAGGCCTCAGATTTACTGTCTATAAAATGAGGAGGGAAAAAGCCCCTCTAGGTCTGTAGCAAGATTAAAAGCAAAGACATATTGAAAGTATCTACTAGAGAGACTGCACACAGCACATCATCACCATTATTATCATCATTATTGTTGTTATTATTATTATTATCACAGAACAATTGACAGGGTGTTAGGAGGCCTGGGTGCTACAGCCCTCACTAGGGCTCTGTTTCCACATCTGTGAAAAAGGAAACAAAAACATACAGGTTTGGCCATCTCATCATTCCTCTCTTTGCTTTCTTTGGTCACAGATCTGCATTCACTTCCTCAAACGTGTTTCTCTGTCTTCTGATTTTGCACATGCTGTTCCCTCTTCCTGGAATGCCCTTCCCGTTTCCTTTACCAGATGAACTCCCATCTCCTCCTGAAAGTGTCTACTGACTCCGGTTAGAGTTGGTTAGACCCCACCATTGTGCATTCCCAAAGTATCCTAAATGTCATCTCTCATAGTACTGATTTTCTGTTATTGCTATGGTTTATTTTTCATTTAGAAAAAAACTTGAAAAACAAAATCAGATAAGAATATTTTGACATATTTGCTTCAACTGGGTTATTAAAAAAATTTCAAATAAACTTGACATAGTTGAAATTTCTTCTTCTCTTTCCTCATCTTTAATTCTTTCCCCACAGACAATACTGTCATGAATTGGGTATACATCTTTCATCTGTGTTTTTAAATTTGTAATACCTATATACCTGTAGTACATAAAATATACTTTTGTATGTGTTTATATTTAACACAAATCATAGCCTTTAAAAATATTTATCCTTCTACAACTTTCTTTTATTGACCCAAAAATAGGTTTGGAGGATATTTTTATGTTGATATAGAGCTGGGTCATTAATTTTTATCACTATATAGTATCTTATTATTAAACTATATCACATTTTATTCATCCATCACCATACTAGTGGACATTTAAATCATTTCTAATATTTTCCACTAATACAAAGAATGCTATGCTATGCTATGCTAAGTCACTTCAGTCGTGTCCGACTCTGTGTGACCCCATAGATGGCAGCCCACCAGGCTCCCCCGTCCCTGGGATTCTCCAGGCAAGAACACTGGAGTGGGTTGCCATTTCCTTCTCCAATGCATGAAAGTGAAAAGAGAAAGTGAAGTCGCTCAGTCATGTCTGACTCTTAGCGACCCCATGGACTGCAGCCTACCAGGCTCCTCCATCCGTGGGATTTTCCAGGCAAGAGTACTGGAGTGGGGTGCCATTGCCAAAGAATGTTTTATATTATATGCAAAGAACATCTTTATACATACAACCCTTGTACAAGTGTAAGAAATTCTTTAGGGAAGGTTGTCACCTTGCACATTAGCTGCAAAATGAAAGGTAGTTCATAGGTCTTGGGTCTGTATTCAAAGAGCATATGTTCAGTAGTTGAATTGATGGGTTGTGAGGTGTGTGCCTGTTCAATATATAAGATATTGCCAAGTTGCCTTCCAAAGTGTGAATGTAACCAGCAGCATATAAAGATTCTTGTTTCCCAACATGCTCACAAACACTTGGCATTGATAAGTGTTTTAATATTTTTCTGGTTGATGTAGTTAAAACCATATCTTATAATTATTTTTATGTATATATCTCAATTACTTATTAGTGATTTCAGTTTCTTCTACTGCAAGTCCCCAGTTGTGTATTTTATCCACTTTTCTTTTGCAGGTTATGGAAAAGAGTCTTTTTCTTAATAGTTTGCAAGAGTTCTTTGAATACTACCCCTTTGTTATACAGGTTGGAAATTTTTACTCCTAATCTGTAGCTTGTCTTTTAGTCTGGTTTATAATGTCTTGTGTTATATGGCGGAGAAGGCAATACTCCAGTACTCTTGCCTGGAAAACCCCATGGACGGAGAAGCCTGGTAGGCTGCAGTCCATGGGGTGACTAAGAGACGGACATGACTGAGCGACTTCACTTTCACTTTTCATTTCACCCCGCTCCTCCACTTTCCCTTCTCCCTTGTCCACTCCTGCCGGATTTGCATCTCTGTTCCTCTTTAGCAGCACCCACATGTCACGACCCAGATAATCACGATGGTGTGATCACTGACCTAGAGCCAGACATCCTGGAATGTGAAGTCCAGTGGGCCTTAGAAAGCATCACTACGAAAAAAGCTAAAGGAGGTGATGGAATTCCAGTTGAGCTATTCCAAATCCTCCCCCCTACATTGGGGAAGGAAATGGCAACCCCCTCCAGTGTTCTTGCCTGGAGAGTCCCAGGGACGGGGAAGCCTGGTGGGCTCCCGTCTATGGGGTCGCACAGAGTCAGAATGACTGAAGTGACTTAGCAGCAACAGCAGTGTTATATGGCAGTTTAAATTTTGAGAAAGTCACAGATCAGTTTTTCCCTTATGAGTTGTGGTTTATTGAAAAAATCATACTCCACAGTTGATCTTTGAATAATATGAATTTGAACTGGGCATGTCCACTTATTTGCAGATATTTTTCAATAAAAACATAATACAGTACTATGCAGTCAGAGATTGGTTGAATCCAGGGTTGTGGAACTCTCTACAAGAAGGGCCAAGTGTCATGTTATAGGTGGTTTTTCAACTGCTTAGGGGTTGGTGCCCCTAACTTCTGCATCATTCAAGGGTCACTTGTAGTCTGAAATATTTGTTTGCCATATTTATTCTTTAATCTACTTGAATCAGGCATCAATTTTTTACTCCTATGGAAAGCCAGTTTCTCAGTGCCATTTATTGAGTTCTCCACCATTTCCCTATGGATTTATGATTCTACCTCTATTGTACATCAGTACAGAAAAACCTGTGTCTGTTTCTAGTATCCTTATTGTATTCTGTTAATATTTGCCTCTTTGCACCATATGTGACTTGATAAGCAGAGAAATATCTCTTTTCCCCAACACATAAACTTTGTTGTTTGGGTTTGACAATCGCTTTCAAAAATTCTGATTAGATTTGGGAAAATATATGTCTTTATGATATTGAGTCTTCCCATCCATGTACATGGTATATCCCTCCATGTATTCAGGCCTTCTTTAATGTCCTTCAATAACGTTTTGTAATTTTCTCTATGAGAATTTTGTCTTTATTAGTTTTGTTCACTTTTGTATCCTCAGAGTCAAGAATGAGCCAGGACGTAACAGTAGATGTTTAATAAAAATTTGTTGTTTGATGAAATGTCTTTCATATATTTTGTTAGATATATTCCTACGTATTTTTAGTGCTATAAAATAACAACAACAAAAATTTGAAAATAGTTTCTAATCAGCTATATAGATATAGGTATATAGATCCCCGGGCAGTGGGAAGTAAGGCAGGGAAGGACATGGAGCCAGTACAGGATGCAGAGAGGAATAAATGGCCCGGTTATAGGCGGGGAGAGACAAGATCAGGTTTGTGTTTTAAAGAGCTCTTTGCCAGCAGTGCAAAGAATGAACTGGAATGGATAGGGCAAAGTGGGCAATCCTAGAGGGTCAGGAGGTTCCTGCAGACGTTGAGGTGAGTCCTGGCATTGAGTTGGTGCCTAAGAATTAGAGTGACTGAGAGAGATCAAGAGTGACTGATTGGCCACGTGAGCAACTGACCAGGTGACTGTGAGGGACCGAGTAAGGAAACTTAGAACCATCTCATTGACCAAAAGCTGACAACTTTTCAGATGCAGGTCTATTAGGTCAACAGAAAGTGCAGCCAGAGGAGACAAGAGGTGTGAGTGCACTCGGCTGGCAGCCAGTCTCCCACTAGGTCGCAGAGGCATAGGGCTGGGGGAGAAAGTTTTAGGGATTAGAGGAGTCTGGGCTGCTGGATCATAGAAAAAGCGAGAGAGTTCCAGAAAAACATCTATTTCTGCTTTATTGACTATGCCAAAGCCTTTGACTGTGTGGATCACAATAAACTGGGGGAAATTCTGAATGAGATGGGAATACCAGACCATCTGACCTGCCTCTTGAGAAATCTGTATGCAGGTCAGGAAGCAACAGTTAGAACTGGTCATGGAACAACAGACTGGTTCCAAATAGGAAAAGGAGTACATCAAGGCTGTATATTGTCACCATGTTAATTTAACTTATATGCAGAGTACATCATGAGAAACGCTGGCCTGGAAGGAACACAAGTTGGAATCAAGATTGCCGGGAGAAATATCAGTAACCTCAGATATGCAGAGGACACCACCCTTATGGCAGAAAGTGAAGAGGAACTAAAAAGCCTCTTGATGAAGGTGAAAGTGGAGAGTGAAAAAGTTGACTTAAAGCTCAACATTCAGAAAACGAAGATCATGGCATCCAGTCCCATCACTTCATGGGAAATAGATGGGGAAACAGTGGAAACAGTGTCAGACTTTATTTTTCTGGGCTCCAAAATCACTGCAGATGGTGACTGCAGCCATGAAATTAAAAGACACTTACTCCTTGGAAGGAAAGTTATGACCAACCTAGATAGCATATTCAAAAGCAGAGACGTTACTTTGCCAACAAAGGTTCGTCTAGTCAAGGCTATGGTCTTTCCTGTGGTCATGTATGGATGTGAGAGCTGGCCTGTGAAGAAGGCTGAGCGCCGAAGAATTGATGCTTTTGAACTGTGGTATTGGAGAAGACTCTTGAGAGTCCCTTGGACTGCAAGGAGATCCAACCAGTCCATTGTGAAGGAGATCAATCCTGGGATTTCTTTGGAAGGAATGATGCTGAAGCTGAAACTCCAGTACTTTGGCCACCTCATGCGAAGAGTTGACTCATTGGAGAACACTCTGATGCTGGGAGGGATTGGGGGCAAGAGGAGAAGGGGACAACAGAGGATGAGATGGCTAGATGGAATCACTGACTCGATGGATGTGAGTCTGAGTGAATTCTGGGGGTTGGTGATGGACAGGGAGGCCTGGCGTGCTGCGATTCATGGGGTCGCAAAGAGTCGGACACGACTGAGCGACTGATCTGATCTGATCTGGGCCGCCTTGGCACGCAAAGGCTTCTGAGCTGGGGTCTGTGAGTTGCGTGGAAAGGAGTTTCCTAACCTCATCCAATCAGAATGGCAGAGCCCTCCCTCCGTCGCCTTGGCAACGGGACGCTAAGGCTCTAGCCAGACAAAGTGGCGGTTTGGATCGCGCCCTGGGGAATCCTTATCATGTCACGACCGAAGGTAGGCATGCCCCTCGATCCAGATGATTCATCGCCCCTGGAGAGGGAGAGAAATCGCAGAGAGGTTCAGAAGTTGAGGAGTCCTTGTGGAAGGATTCCCGTTAGCAGGGAAGAAAATGACGCGTTCAGAGAAAAAACAAGTTCCGGCAGCCTGCGCAACGCCGGAGTTTCAGCGCGAGTTTAAGAAATCTGGTTTGCCAGCCAGAAGTTTATGAACTCTAGGATTCTAAACTATAGTCAGCGATTTCTGTGACTCCATGGAAAGCTCAGAATTACGGATTTCCTGATCTGGAAAAGCTCTTTAGAGATCTATTTACCCCGTCGGCTGCTTGCAACTCTCTCATCCATCCATCCCCCAAACGCACATTACTGTTTTTTCCGAGGCCAGCCCAATACTGGTCAATGAAGAGGTGAAACGGACAAGCCCCTGCCCTCTAGGAGTGCACAGACCAACGCCCCCATTTCAAAAGTGGTAGAGATTTCTAATCTGGGAAAGATTAGACCCAGAGAAAAGAATGAACTCAAGAATCCAGCTGTCCCACCCCGGCCTGCTTCTTACCCCGTGTTCCACCTCCGAAGAATGGCACTTCCATTTCTTTATTTCGATCCCTGGGTTGGGAAGATGCCCTGGAGAAGGGAATGGCTACCTACGGACTGGAGAATTCCATGGACTGTAAGAGTCGGACACTGAGCGACTTTCACTTTCAGAGCGAAAAATAAGTGATTATCTTGGGCCCACCCAAATAATCCAGGATAATGTCTCTATTTTCAAGTCAGTGATTCCAAACCTTAATTCCACCTGAAACCTTAATTTCTCTTTGCCATGCAACCCCAAGTGGCACAGTGGTAAAGAATCCCACCTGCCAATGCAGGACACGTTGGTGATATGGGTTCCATCCTTGGGTCAGGAAGATTCCCTGGAGTAGGAAATGGCTACCCACTCCAGTATTCTTGCCTGGAAAGCTCTGTAGACAGAGGAGCCTGGGTGGCTACAGTCCTTGGGATCCCAAAGAATTGGTCATCATTGAACACACAGGCACCTAACTTATTTACAGGTTCTGGGGATTAGGACATGGACACATTTTGAGGGAGCTTTAGTCTGTTTACCATCAAATAATTGGAAAGTGAAAATTTACAATGCATCATAAAATCAACTGTCTAAAAATAAATGTAATTAAACATGTTCAAGACTTCTATACTTAAAACTAGAAAACAGTGGAAAGAAATTGAAAACTTAGATTAATAGAGATAGATCAGATTCATGGAATAATGCACTCAATTGTTTATGATGTCACTTCTTCCCAAAACGATCTGTACATTCATTATAATCCCAATAAAAATACCAATATACTTTTTTGATAGAAGTTAGCAAGCGGATCCTAAAATTAATATTGAAGTCCAGAGGACCTTAACTTGAAAAAATTGGACTTACTCTACTTGATTTCAAGATTTACTAGAAAACTATGGTAATTAAGGCAGTATGGGAGGGACATAAGAGTAGACTAATAAGTCAATAGAATAAAATAGAGTCTAGAGATAGACCCACATATGCATAGCCAATTGAATTTTGACAGAAGAGGCAAGACAATTCAGTGAGAAATGGGAAATTTTTTTCAAGCAAAGACTCTGGAGCAACTGTGTAAACATACATAAACATGTGAGGATATAAAAGATATTATGAAAAAAAGATTAGAACACTTGACTAGGGGAATTAGAGGGGCTTGATTGAAACAGGATAAAATTACCCTTGCTTTTGTGGGGGGCTTACTTCTGCAGGTTTTGTAAAACAGTAACCTCTAGCCCTTTCTACTGTCTTTTTGAGGGGATGGGGTAGCCTGGTGGGCTGCCGTCTATGGGGTCGCACAGAGTCAGACACGACTGAAGCGACTTAGCAGCAGCAGCATTGTGTAGTAGGGGCTTCCCTGATAGCTTAGCTGGTAAGGAATTCACCTTCAATGGAGGAGACCCAGTTCAATTCCTGGGTCAGGAAGATGCCCTGGAGAAGAGATAAGCTACCCACTCCAGTATTCTTGGGTTTCTCTGGTGGCTCATACGGTAAACAATCTGCCTGGAATGCAGGAGACCTTGGTTCGATCCCTGAGTTGGAAAGATCCCCTAGAGGAGGGCATGGCAACTCACTCCAGTGTTGTTTCCTGAAGACTCTCTATGGACAGAGGAGCCTGGTGGGCTACAGGCCATGGGGTCACAAAGAGTCGGACACGACTGAGCAACTAAGCACAGCACAGCACAGCATTGTGTGGTAGGCAGAATTCTAAGATGGCCCCCAAGATTCCCAGCTTGGGTGTACACACTTGGTATAATGCCCTCCCCTTGAGTATCGATGGGGCCTGTGGCTTTACCATGGTATATAAGCCTCCATCATAGCCAACTTGGAGTGGGAGAAGGGTTGAAATCAGAGGGATATGCTTTTGTTGGCCTGGAAGAAAGTAAGCATCCATGTTTTGAACTGCCTGAAGGGGCCACTTCAAAAGGAACTGCAGGCAGCCTCTAGGAGCTGAGAGGAGTCCCAACCAATGACTAGCAAATAAGCAGGGACCTCAGTTGTACGACCCCAAATAACAATTCTGCAAACCATCTGGATGACCTTGGAAGAGGACGCCAAGCCCTAGAGGAGAAACATAACCACAGCCATCACCTTGATGGTAGCCATGCAAGACCTGAGCAAAAGATCCAGCTAGGATGTGCCCAGACTGACTCCTGGTCCAAGGAAGCTGTGGGACATAGATCTGCACTGCTTTAAGCTACTATATTTGTGGTAATTTGTTATGAAGCAAAAGAAGACTAATACAGATGGCACATCTGTCCAAGGTACATAGGTCATCTTGCATAAGACCAATTTCTGATTCTCCTTTCACACCTGCCTTAGGTATCAGTCATACCAGGAAATACCTCAAATACCCTTTGAGGATCTGGAAGGTCAATTTTGAGTCAAAGCAATTAACATTGCTCTGAGTCATTAATCCAGCTCCTCCTGAATCATGGGTCTAATCAAACATTCAATGTTACAGAAGGTCCAGATCCTACTGAGTTCAGTCCTCATACTGGGGATCATGGTTGGACATTTGAAACACTTAAAACTGGGTATTCACTATATGGTCATATCTGGAGTAAGCCTAGAGTGACGTGGACCCTTGGATCCTTGAGGGTTAATTCCAAGGACCATGTTTCTGGGTACATGTTAACCAGTGAGAACTTTGCCAGGCTAAACCTTCTTGCCATAGCATCTGTGCAGTGCTAAGTCTGATAGTTTGAACATTTTAATATCTGCAGTAAGTTGAGCTGGAAAAACAGAATGGAAATGCATAAAATTATATCAGTTTCATTTTCTCATTGCAGAATCAAAATTACAAGGGCCATGGATTGCCAAAAGGAAAAGAACGGTGAGTGGTCCCACCCAGTCCAATAAACCCAAAACTAATCGCTGCCTTCCTTCCTTCCCTTTGTCTGTTTCTCCCTTCTCCCTTCTTTACTTTGATAATGATAAGGATAATGATAATAAACAATTAGCAAGCACTTGCCAGGCCCTGGGCTTGTTGCTTCACTTGCTTATCTCAATGAATCCTGACCTTCTTTGAAGTAGATACTACTGTTCTGTCCATTTTACAAATGGGGAGACTGAAACTCAGAGAAGCTGTTACTTGCTCAAGACTGTAGGATCTGTTAGTGGCAGAGCTTGTTGGACTCCACAGACCATGTTGTATCTGTGTTCCCTTGCCTCGTTCTACAGCCATGTGAAGTGGACTTGATAACTCAAATGACAAATCCATTCTAAACTTCTGCACCATTCTGCAACAGTAACCTGGGTGCAGAACTCAGCACCTTTTTGGATTCCTTAAACAGAATCCACATGCACAAAGCAGAAGTGAGCAATGCAGACTTTACTGAAGATTTTTGTGGGGAGTTAAGGAGGTAGTTCGGAGAAGGCAATGGCACCCCACTCCAGTACTCTTGCCTGGAAAATCCCATGGATGGAGGAGCCTGGTGGGCTGCAGTCCATGGGGTCGCTAAGAGTCGGACACGACTGAGCGACTTCACTTTCACTTTTTCGCTTTCATGCATTGGAGAAGGAAATGGCAACCCACTCCAGTTTTCTTGCCTGGAGAATCCCAGGGGCAGGAGAGCCTGGTGGGCTGACGTCTATGGGGTCACGCGGAGTCGGACACGACTGAAGTGACTTAGCAGCAGCAGCAAGGAGGTAGTTACATTGCACACACCATGGCAATTCTTTTAGAATTTTCTTATTTCATTTAGATATTTCTATTTTTTTCTAAAGTCCTTCCTGACTATACCATTACTGGAAAGGGCACACATGGTCTCTGACCTTTCTCTCATGCAATGCTCATCCTCTTTGCTTTCTGTCTATATGTACTGACTCCTTTCCACCAATTTTAAACCTTTCACTCTTGCACGCAGAGCGATTCCACTATGTTCCAGATCCTGGCCCCAAACTTACACGTCTGCTCCCACCTCAACAAAACAAAGAGCACTTCTGATAACAGAACCCATCCATCTGTTTTATTCAGTTCAGTCACTCAGTCGTGTCTGACTCTTTCCGACCCCATGGGCTGCAGCATGCCAGGCTTCCCTGTCCATCACCAACTCCTGTTGGTGATGTATGTTGCCATGGATTTCATGTATGTTATATTGTTTGATACTGTCCCGTAAGGCCCTAAGATCTGTTTTTCTAAATTTTTTCTTTCTCTAATTCAGATTGAATAATTTCTATTGTCCTGTCTTCAAATTTACTATCTTTCAATTGTTTTCTAGCTTTACTGAGATGTAATTGGCATATAGTATTGTGTAAATTTAAAGTGTATTATGTGATGATTTGATACACATATATATTGTAAAATGTTTACCACAATCAACACATCCTTCACCTCACATAATTACCATTTTATTGTTGTTGTTACGGTGATAACACTTAAGATCTACTGTTAACAACTTTTCAGCATATCATACAGTATAGTTACCATGCTATACATTAGATCCTCAAAATTCATTTCTCTTGTAACTGGAAATTTGTACCCTTTGACTAACATTGCTGTCCTTTCTTCGATAATGTCCAATCACCTGTTAAATTTATCCTATGAATTTTTAATTTCAGATACTGTAATTTTCAGTTTTAGATTTTTCCATCTTGATTCCTTTTTAGACTTTTAGTATCTTTTCTGCAATAGCTCATATATTTACTTATTATAGCCATCTTTTCATATAAATTCTTTAACATATTTATAGTATCTGTGTAAAGTCTTAATCTTATAACTCCAATAATTGGGTCATTTATGAGTTTATCTCAATTGGCTGTTTTTCCTCTTGATTATGCATTACATTTTTCTGCTTTATTATTGCATGTCTTATATTTTTTATATTCCATTCTGCACATTGTAAAAAATAGTAAAAACCAAAAAAATTATGCAAACCCACTTTCACATCCACATTGTGTTTGTGTACAAGCATACATCCTTTTATTATACTTTGTTGCACTTTACAGATACTTTTTTTTTTTTCCCACAAATTGAAGGTTTGTGGCAACCCTACATTGACCAAGTCTATTTGTGCCATTTTCCAGCAGAATTTTCTGCCTTTGTGTCTGTGTCACACTTTGGTAATTCTCAACATTTCAAGTTTTTTCATTATTATTATATTTATTGAGAATCTATGATCAGTGATCTTTGATGTTACTACTATACCACACTGAAGACGCAAATGACAGCACTTTTTAAAAAAAATTAAGTATTTTTAAATTTACATATTTATTTATTCATTTTATTTTTTGTTGTACTAGGTCTTCATGGCTGCACATGGACTTTCTCTAGTTGTGGCCAGTGGGAACTACTCTTCGCTGTGGTGCTTGGGCTTCTCTTGCTGCTGAGCACAGGCTCTAGGCTCGTGGGCCTCAGTAGCTGTGGATCAAGGGCTTAGTTGCTCCAAGGCATGTGGGATCTTCTGAGACCAGGGGTCAAAATCGTGTACCCTGCATTGGTAGGCAGATTCTTAACCACTGGACCACCAGGGAAGTCCCAGCAATAAAATGTTTTTAAATTAAGATACATCCATTTTTTAAGAGACACAATGCTATTGTACACTTAACAGACTACAATATAAACATAATTTGTTATATGCACTGGAAGCATGGGTTGGATCAAAGCTTGAATACACGGACTTCTTCTCAAGCCTAGCGTCCTGTACTGCCATTTTGAACTTGATAGTTTCTGACCTGGGATTCAACTCTGGCAGGGCTGCTAGAATGCAAGCACCGTGTGCAGAAGTCTGGGTTTTCTCTCAGCTTTACTGTTTTCTATAGTTAGTGCTCCTTTCTTAAGCAAATTTGCCAGAATCCGGCTTTATTTCATTTGGTTTTGGAAAGGACTCTTCCAGATTTTTATCCACCCTACATGTTGTCTGTGCTGTGCTGTGCTGTGCTTAGTCACTCAGGCTGACTCTACACGACCCCCGTGGACTGTAGCCTGCCAGTCTCCCCTGTCCGTGGGGATTCTATAGGTAAGAGTACTGGAGTGGGTTGCCATGCTCTCCTCCAGGGGATCTTCCTGACCCAGGGATAGAACCCAGGTCTCCTGCATTGCATGTGGATTCTTTACTGTCTGAGCCACCAGGGAAACCCAAGAATACTGTAGTGGGTAGCCTATCTCTTCTCCAGGGGATTTTTCTCAACCCAGGAATCGAACTGGCGTCTCCTGCATTGCAGGCGGATTCTTTACCAGCTGAGCTACCAGGGAAGCCCACATGTTGTCTAAGCTCAGCTAATTTCTCCTGGCACCACAAAGTCTATCTTCCACCGCTGGCATCGCTCCCGCACTTGTCCAACCCAGACCCAGATCTGGAAACTGCCGCATCTTCTCTGCTCCTCCATGAAGGCCTTGTTTCTCTCTGGAAGTAGTCTGTCAAGTTTCCTTTTGTTTATTGCTCTCCACCATGAACAGGGACATTTATTCTATGCATTGTTTTCTCATTGTTACTATAGTATTGAAACTCTTTCACATCCTTTTATATCATAACTAAAAGCAGAAGTCCTTTTTATCATAATATGCATTTCTTGGTTATTGATAAGGTTGAGTATATTTTAACATGCTTGTTGGTCATTTAAGTTTCCTGTGCTATTAATTTGGGCTTCCCTGGCGGCTCAGCAGTAGAAAATCCATCTGCAATGCAGGAGATGCAGCTGCTATCCCTGGGTCAGGAAAATCCTTTGGTGAAGGAAGTGGCAACCCACTTCTGTATTTTTGCCTGGGAAATCCCATGGACAGAGGAGCCTAGGGGGGCTATAGTTAAGTTTTATATAAACTATGAGGTCTAAGGGACTTCTCTGGTGATCCAGTGGATAAGAATTTGCCTGCCAATGCAGGGGACACAGGTTCGATCCCTGGTCTAGAAAGATCCTGTATGCCAAGGAGCAACTAAGTCAAAGCTCTACAGCAAGAGAAGCCTCTGCAAGGAGAAACCTGTGCTCCACAGTGAAGAGTAGCCTGCACACAGCAACACAGACCTAGCACAGCCAAAAATAAATACATGAATTAAATAAAAGTAATTTTTAAAACTAGTTCACACAATGAAGTATGAGGTTTAAGTCTAGGTTCATATTTTGCATATGCATATCAAATCGCTCCAGCACCGTTTATTGAAAAGGCTATTCTTCCTCCATCGAATTGATTTTATTCATTTGCCAAAATTTAGTTGGGCCTATTTGTGTGGGTCTATTTCCTTATTCTTTTTTCTCTTCTCTGCTGCTAAGTCGCTTCAGTCATGTCCGACTCTATGCGACCCCATAGACAGCAGCCCACCAGGCTTCCCTGTCTCTGGGATTCTCCAGGCAAGAACACTGGAGTGGGTTGCCATTTCCTTCTCCAATGCATGAAAGTGAAAAGAGAAAGTGAAGTTGCTCAGTCATGTCCGACTCTAGCGACCCCATGCACTGCAGCCTACCAGGCTCTTCCATTCCTGGGATTTTCCAGGCAAGAGTACTGGAGTGGGCTGCCATCGCCTTCTCCTTTTCTCTTCTCTAGGTCTCTGTATCTCTTTTTCTGTGAATACCACACAGTATTGATTATTGTAGCCACATAATGCTTTGAAATTGATTAGACTGACTTACCCCACAGATTGATTATATTCTTTGCAGCTGAAGATGGAGAAGCTCTATTCAGTCAGCAAAAACAAGACCAGGAGCTGACTATGGCTCAGATCATGAATTCCTTATTGCAAAATTCAGACTTAAATTGAAGAAAGTAGGAAAACCACTAGATCATTCAGGTATGACCAAAATCAAATCCCTTATGATTATACAGTGGAAGTTATAAATAAATTCAAGGGATTAGATTTGATAGACAGAGTGCCTGAAGAACTATGGATGGAGGTTTGTGACACTGTTCAGGATGCAGTGATCAAGACCATACCCAAGAAAAAGAATTGCACAAAGGCAAAATGGTTGCCTTTCATCACTACAAACAAAGCTAGTGGAGGTGATGGAATTCCAGCTGAGCTATTTCAAATCCTAAAAATATGATGTTGTTAAAGTGCCACACTCAATATGCCAGCAAATTTGGAAATCTCAGCAGTGGCCACAGGACTGGAAAAGGTCAGTTTTCATTCCCGTCCCAAAGAAAGGCAATGCCAAAGAATGTTCAAATTACCACACAATTGCACTCATCTCACATGCTAGCAAAACAATGCTCAAAATTCTCCAAGCAGGGCTTCAACAGTACGTGCACTGAGAATTTCCAGATATTCAAGCTGGATTTAGAACAGGCAGAGGAACCAACGATCAAATTGCCAACATCTGTTGGATCATAGAAAAAGCAAGAGAGTTCCAGAAAAACATCTACTACTGCTTTATTGACTATGCCAGAGCCTTTGACTGTGTGGATCACAACAAACTATGAAAAATTCTTAAAGTGATGGGATACCAGACCATATTACCTGCCTCCTGAGAAATCTGTATGCAGGTCAAGAAGCTACAGTTAGAGCCAGACATGGAACAACAGACTGGTTCCAAATCGGGAAAGGAGTTCATCAAGGCTATATATTATCACCCTGCTTATTTAACTTCTATCCAGAATACATCATGCAAAATGCTGGGCTGGATGAAGCACAAGCTGGAATCAAGACTGCCAGGAGAAATACCAATAACCTCAGATACACAGATGACACCACCCTTATGGGGAAAGTGAATTAGAGCTAAAAAGCCTCTTGATGAAAGTGAAAGAGCAGAGTGAAAAAGCTGGATTAAAACTCAACCTTCCAAAAACTAAGATCATAGCATCTGGTCCCATCACTTCATGGCAAATAGATGGGGAAACAATGGAAAAAGTGACAGACTTTATTTTCTTGGGTTCCAAAATTGCTATAGATGATGACTGCAGCCATGAAATTAAAAGACACTTGCTCCTTGGAAGAAAAGCTATGACCAACCTAGACAGCATATAAAAAGCAGAGACATTACTTTGCTGACAAAGGTCCATCTAGTCAAGGCTATGGTTTTTCCAGTAATCATGTATGGATGAGAGTTGGACTATAAAGAAAGCTGAGGGCCAAAGAATTGATGCTTTTGAACTGTGGTGTTGGTGAAGACTCTTGAGAGTCCCTTGGACTACAAGGAGATCAAACCAGTCCATCCTAAAGGAAATCAGTCCTGAATATTCATTGGAAGGACTGATGCTGAAGCTGAAGCTCCAGTATTTTGACCACATGCTGAGAAGAACTGACTCACTGGAAAAGACCCTGATTCTGGAAAGATTGAAGGAATGAGGAGAAGGGGATGACAGAGGATGAGATGGTTGGAAGGCATCACCAACTAGATGGACATGAGTTTGAGCAAGCTCCAGGACTTGGTGATGGACGGGGAAGCCTGGCGTGCTGCAGTCCATGGGGTCACAAAGAGGTGGACATGACTGAGAGACTGAACTGAACTGAACTGACCCCACTTTATTCTTCTTTTCAAATTTGTTTTAGATATTCTAGTTCTAATATCTTTGTGTGTTTGTGTGTGCTCAGTTGCTTAGTCATGTCTGACTCTCTGCAACCCCATGGACTGTAGCCTGCCAGGCCCCTCTGTCCATAGAATTTTTCAGACAGGAATGCTGGAGTGGGTTGCCATTTCTTTCTCCAAGGGTCTTCCCGACCTAGGGATTGAACCTGCATCTCTTGTGTCTCCTGCATTGACAGGAGAATTCCTTACTGTTGAACCACCAGGGAAGCCCTTCTAATATCTTTGCCTTTCCACATATATTTTAGAATTATCCTGCAAAAACGTCTCACTAGGATTTTGATCCCAGGAATCATATTAAATCTGCACACCAATTTGGGAAGAATTGAAGCCTCTACTGAGTCTTCCAATCCATGTACATGGTACAGTTCTCTATTTATTTAGATCTTTGAATTTTTGCTTTTGTAGTTTTCAGTACATAAGTTCTGCACATGTCTTGTTAGATTTGCACCTAAATATGACTTTTTAAAAACAACGTTTAGATTGTATTTTTAATTTCAGTGTTCATGTGCTCATTGATAATATATATAAATATGACTGATTTTTGAATATTCATTTATATCCTATGATCTCACTGATCTCATCTATTAGTTCATGAATTGTTTCTTAGATTCCTTGGGAAGTTTTACATAGTCATCTGCAAAAAGGGACAATTTTCTTTTTCCTTCCTGATCTACATCACTTTTCTTGCCTTCTTGAACTGTCTAGAACTTCTGGTGCTATGTTGAATAAGAGTAGTGAAAGTACACATCTTTGATTTTTTCCTGGGTTCCTCATATGTTCTTCAAATGTGTCCTTAGTCACTCATTTTATGATGGTTGCTTTAGAAAATTTGTCACATAATTCTAACACATCTGCCATTTTGGCATGGGTATTAGCCACATTGAGATTTTCCTGATTCTTGGTGTGACAAGTAATTTCCAATTGAATCTTGAACATTTGGGATATTATGCTGTAGAACTCTGGATCTTGTTTAAACCTATTTTAGGTGACATTTTCTGACCCTGTTCTGGCCAGGGAAGGGGGTATGGTACCACCTCATTATTGTCATAATAGGGTAGTCTAGTTTCCCCACTTGGCCTCCACTGACACTTGAGGGTAGAGGGGGCTCCTTCTTACTTCTGGGTGGAGTAGGAGTTCTGGCTCCACTAGGCCTCTGCTGCTTTCACCCTGGCTGAGAGTGCCTTGTTCCTGCTCCCCACCTGACCTACTCAAATGCCAGGGGAGGTGCAGCCTCATCACCACTGGGTGGTAGTGAAAGTTCTGATTCTTTACCAGGCCTCTGTTGACAGTCAACCCAATGGAGAGGGGTGCCTCCTTACTGCCAGGTGGGGATGGAAGTCCAGGCACATGGTCTCCACTGTCACAGCAGGTGTGGGCATCTTCCTACCACCTGCTAGTGATGAAAGTCCCGGCTCTATCTTTGACCTTCTCTGATACCAACCTACCCAGGTTGTTGGATGCCTTGTTACAACCTGGTGGGAAGTCTAGATTCCCCATTCAGCCTTTGCTAAGCCACAGAGTTGGCCAGAGTACAGAAGTTATTGTCTAAGTCTTCCTTTCCTGGTTGGAGAGGGGGCTTTTATTGGAGCTTTTTTGTCTGTGCCCATTGGTGTTTCAGACCTGCCAGCTTCTTCCTCTCCACATCTGGGACCTATGAGGCAAAAAGATAACCCAGGGAACTTACCACATGCAATTCTTTGGGTCCTGAGCTCCTTAGCCAGTCAGTCTGCCTTCTTCTGTCCACCTTTCAGTGTCTTCTTATGTTTATTTTATATCTAATGTCCTGGGGCTGTAGTCTTCCTGGTAGGAGGGAGAGGGAAAAGTATATCCATTCCATCTTCTCAGATGAGTAACAGAAAGGGGGATTTGCAAATACTTATCACTTAATATGCTTGCCAGGTGGCACAGTGGCAAAGAATCCACCTGCCAATGCAAAAGACAGAGGAGGCATGGTTCAGTCCCTGCTCTGAGAAGATCCTTTGGAGAAGGAAATGGCCACCCACTCCAGTATTCTTCCCTGGAGAATTCCATGGACAGAGCAGCCTGGTGGACTACAGTCAATGGGTCTCGAAGAGTCGGACATGACTGAACGACTGAGCACACACATAGCACACGCCATTCGATATAAGAGTGGCACATGTAAAGCCACCAAACCACAGAAAGCACTGAAGCAAGTGACTGCTATGATTTTTCAATGATTCAAAGATTCTGTAATTCTCAATTTGATTTTTCTAAGTGTTTCATGCTATGATGCTAAATTCTGAAATTTGGTAATTCTGATTTGGCTTTTCCAGGTATGGAATTAACATTTCCTCCTTTTCCTTTTTTCTTATCCCTGGCCCATCCTAGGGAAATAGTTGATTCTGAGCAAATGTTCTCTTGCCTTTTCTTGCAGAGAGCAGAGAGCCTCAATCCGGTTCAAGACCACTCTTATGAATACTCTCATGGATGTCCTTCGCCACAGGCCAGGATGGGTGGAAGTAAAGGAGTAAGATCCCCTCCTCCACCAGCCTCATCTCTTCTTCCCTTTGTCTCTCAGGACCTTGTCTCCCTTTGTTTTTCTCCCAGTTCCCCTGGGTGGCCTCTGGGATTTGTTCCAATTTGGCTATGACAGGGGCCAATATTCATTTAGCATCCACAGTGTGTCAAGGGCATTACTGATGCCATCTCTGTCTTATTTAAGCCTCATAACCATCCAGAAAGAAGTGATTATATTCAGAGATATTAAGCTAGTTGATTAAGGTCACACAGAAAGTGTCAGTGTGGGGTTCAAACCCAGTGCAATTTGACTACTCCTAGCCAGTATCCTATTGATCTCTATGCATCCATCACAGACCCACAGGGTGAATTCTCCCGTGATAGCAGGTCCTGGCCTCTTAATAATTCTGTGATCCTGAACAGGTGTTTTGACCCCTAAACCTACATTTCTTCTTCTACATGGAGCCCTCTGGATACTGAGATGAATAAGCATACAACCCCTGGCACCTAGTAGGTGCTAATGTTAGTGAGGGTTAAAGTTTGGATGCATATAGCAGGGACACAAAGTAAAAGAGGCTTTGACTGACTAGAATTTATTTACCCCTCCCACTGAAGTCCAGATGTAGGAGGTTCAGAGATGGTATGGAAATGTGGGACCCATCTGCTTCCGTCTTTCCATTCTGCTATTCTTTGAATGAGGCCTTCAGCCTCATGATCTGAGGTGAGGCTCCTGCACATTCCAAGCAGCAGGAGGTAAAAATGAGACAAGAAAAGTCATGTCCTACACTTGAAGGATGCAACTCAGAAGCCTCTCACATTTCACTGGCCAGAACTTAGTCATGTGGCCACAACTAGCTGCAAGGGAATCTGGAAGATGCAAGCTTACATTTTCCCAGGTAAATGTTGAGAATCCTATGACTGTAGGAAAAGGAGAGAATACCTATGAGGGCTGAGGGCAACCAGCTGCCTTGCCAGTGTCCTCAGTAAATATTTGTTGTATAGTGGTAGCTAAGCCTGCTGGACACTCTTCAGCACTTAACATGCATGACCTCTTTGAATCAGATCAGATCAGATCAGTCGCTCAGTCATGTCCGACTCTTTGCGACCCCATGAACTGCAGCACGCCAGGCCTCCCTGTCCATCACCAACTCCCGGAGGTCACTCAGACTCACATCCATTGAGTCAGTGATGCCATCCAGCCATCTCATCCTCTGTCGTCCCCTTCTCCTCCTGCCCTCAATCCCTCCCAGCATCAGAGTCTTCTCCAATGAGTCAACTCTTCGCATGAGGTGGCCAAAATACTGGAGTTTCAGCTTTAGCATCATTCCTTCCAAAGAAATCCCAGGGCTGATCTCCTTTAGAATGGACCGGTTGTATCTCCTTGCAGTCCAAGGGACTCTCAAGAGTCTTCTCCAACACCACAGTTCAAAAGCATCAATTCTTCGGCGCTCAGCCCTCTTCACAGTCCAGCTCTCACATCCATACATGACCACAGGAAAGACCATAGCCTTGACTAGGCGAACCTTTGTTGGCAAAGTGTTGTCTCTGCTTTTGAATATGCTATCTAGGTTGGTCATAACTTTCCTTCCAAGGAGTAAGCGTCTTTTAATTTCTTGGCTGCAGTCACCATCTGCAGTGATTTTGGAGCCCAGAAAAATAAAGTCTGACACTGTTTCCACTGTTTCTCCATCTACTTCCCATGTAGTGATGGGACCAGATGCCATGATCTTTGTTTTCTGAATGTTGAGCTTTAAGCCAACCTTTTCACTTTCACTTTCATCAAGAGGCTTTTTAGCCCCTCTTCACTTTCTGTCATAAGGGTGGTGTCATCTGCATATCTGAGGTTATTGATATTTCTCCCAGCAATCTTGATTCCAACTTGTGTTTCTTCCAGGCCAGCATTTCTCATGATGTACTCTGCATATAAGTTAAATAAACATGGTGACAATATACAGCCTTGACGTACTCCTTTTCCTATTTGGAACCAGTCTGTTGTTCCATGACCAGTTCTAACTGTTGCTTCCTGACCTGCATACAGATTTCTCAAGAGGCAGATCAGGTGGTCTGGTATTCCCATCTCTTTCAGAATTTTCAAGTTTATTGTGATCTACACAGACTTTGACTAAATCACCCCACAAAAAATTTAGAAATTGGCTGTTGGTGGCAAGTTGTGGTGTGGGTAATCCAAGATGGCAGAGTCCTCTCTTAGGTGCTTTGGGTGAATATTACAGTGGTGGTGATGGTGATGGCGATGGTGGTGATGATGGTGTCATGATGGTGATGGTGGTGATGATGGTGATGTTGGTGATGATGGTGTCATGATAGTGATGGTGGTGATGGTGGTGATGATGGTGGTGATGATGATGGTGGTGATGGTAGTGATGATGTTGTCATGATAGTGATGGTGATGATGATAGTGATGGTGGTGATGATGGAGATGATGGTGATGATAGTGATGGTGGTGATGATGGTGATGTTGGTGATGATGGTGTCATGATAGTGATGGTGGTGGTGATGGTGTCATGATAGTGATGGTGATGATGGTGATGACAGTGATGGTGGTGATGATGGTGATAATAGTGATGGTGATGATGATGGTGATGGTGGTGATTATGGTGATGATGGTGATAATAGTGATGGTGGTGATGATGGAGATGATCAGATCAGATCAGATCAGTCGCTCAGTCGTGTCCGACTCTTTGCGACCCCATGAATCGCAGCACGCCAGGCCTCCCTGTCCATCACCAGCTCTCAGAGGTCACTCAGACTCACATCCATCGAGTCAGTGATGCCATCCAGCCATCTCATCCTCTGTCGTCCCCTTCTCCTCCTGCCCCCAATCCCTCCCAGCATCAGAGTCTTCTCCAATGAGTCAACTCTTCACATGAGGTGGCCAAAATACTGGAGTTTCAGCTTTAGCATCATTCCCTCCAAAGAGATCCCAGGGCTGATCTCCTTCAGAATGGACTGGTTGAATCTTCTTGCAGTCCAAGGGACTCTCAAGAGTCTTCTCCAACACCACAGTTCAAAAGCATCAATTCTTCGGCGCTCAGCCCTCTTCACAGTCCAGCTCTCACATCCATACATGACCACAGGAAAGACCATAGCCTTGACTGGGCGAACCTTTGTTGGCAAAGTGATGTCTCTACTTTTGAATATGCTATCTAGCTTGGTCATAACTTTCCTTCCAAGGAGTAAGCGTCTTTTAATTTCATGGCTGCAGTCACCATCTGCAGTGATTTTGGAGCCCAGAAAAATAAAGTCTGACACTGTTTCCACTGTTTCTCCATCTATTTCCCATGTAGTGATGGGACCAGATGCCATGATCTTCGTTTTCTGAATGTTGAGCTTTTAGTGATGATAGTGATGGTGGTGATGATGGTGATGTTGGTGGTGATGATGATGGTGGTGATAGTGGTGATGATGGTGTCATGATAGTGATGGTGGTGGTGATGGTGTCATGATAGTGATGGTGGTGATGATGGTAATAATAGTGATGGTGGTGATGATGGAGGTGATGGTGATGATTGTGATGGTGGTGTCATGATAGTGATGGTGATGATGGTGATGACAGTGGTGGTGGTGATGATGGTGATAATAGTGATGGTGATGATGGTGATAATAGTGATGCTGTTGATGATAGTGATGGTGGAGATTATGGTGATGATGGTGATGGTGGTGATGATGGTGATGATGGTGTCATGATAGTGATGATGGTGATGATGGTGATAATAGTGATGGTGGTGATGATGGTGGTGATGATGGCAGCTACAGGGATTTTCCAGCTGTGGATTTTCCTTCTTGGTTCTCTCATGCAGCACACTTATCTTGGGATGAACTTTCCTTCCCTGGATCCTGAAGGCCTGGATGCAGTGGAGAATGAGGCAAGGGAAGTATATAGGAAAAGGCACTGTCCTGACCTTCCATGTGACCTCAGGCTGCCCCTGTCCCTCCTCGGCCTTGTTCCATGGTCAAGTGGGAAAAGGTCTGAGGGTTTGTCTGGTGCTGATGCTGTGTGAGCCCATGAAACTGGCTGTTTCCTGGTTGATCCCAAATAGCCTCAAGAGTCCTCAAATCAAGGGCCAGAGGCCAGGGTGTTTACACCAGACATGGCTCAGTGAATGTGAGGCCTTGTCCTTAGGACCTAAGCTGGAGTCTGGTATTTCCAGACAGAATGAGGCCCCAGTTCAGACCACAAGCCTGTTAGGTCAGAGTTTGGAACAAATGTGGCCAGAGCTGTCCCTTCCCTTGCTTCCCACAAAGAAAGTGGCCATGATGCCTGGAATAGCAGTGAGCATCTTGTGCCCCTGAGAGGATGAGCATGAAGACATGTTAAGGATGGTAGAATGGGAAGGTAGGAGGAACCTCAATCCCTCTTGGCCTTGTTGAGCAGTTTAATGACTTCCCGGGGAATTGAAGAACAACTTGAATATGATAAACATGAAGATGGTATACAAATGAACAAACTTTTAGGATTAGAAAAGAATCTAAAATCCATACCAAGGTATACAAGGCCCTGCTTGTTAGGCCCTATTCCACTTACAGTGTCATCCCTGACCTTTGTCCCTCCGCTCTGGCTTTTCTTCATATCCTTGAATGAGCCCTTTCCAATGTCAGGACCTCAATTCCTGCTCTTCTATATCCTGGAACCCTCTCCCCACTGCCCTTGATCTGGCTGTCCCTCCTTATGCTTCAGATATAAGTTGACATATCAGCTCCATAGGGTGGCACCCACCTAACATAGGTTCCTCAACTGCCCTGCCTCATGGCCTCCAACTGGATTACTCATGGCATGTTTCATAATTCCTCATTAGAGAGTTGCATATTTGTCTCCTTGTTTATTTGTCTTGCCCACAGGACTGTATGCACCACCTGGCCAGGTGTTTTTGTTCCCCCTATATCCTTGCACCCAACATCGTCTCTGACACCAAGACAACCTCAGCACTTATCTGTTAGATGAATGAATGAATAATGCATTATTTATTCATTCATCCAAAACAAAAGATTGGTAAGAAAAAAAGGGAAGCACGTTGTCAAAGGAAATAGCCAAGGGTGGTTCTATCCACAGAGTTTGGACTCTGGAGCTTGATGGCTTGAGTTCCAATCCTGCTCTGCCACTTAATAGATTAATTTCTTAACCTCTCTGTGCCTCAGTTTCTTCATGTTTAAAATGGACATAATAACAGAACCTAATATGTATATATACATTTACTGTGTATATATGTGTGTGTTCATACATGGCATGTGCCAACAATACCATGTGCCATGTATGAATACACACATATATCCATAGTAAAACTATAAAGACACTCACAGATATGATTCCAAGTTCAGGCTAATGGCTTCCTTTGAGACAAGAGAATAAGAGGCACAATCAAGCAGGGATATACATGGGGCTCTGGTTATATCTAATTTTTTTACTAAAAAACTTGAAAGTAACCATGGTGTTTTATTTCTTGTCACTCATGCCTTTTCCAGGCATCTCCTCTGTGTACCCTGCTCTGCTCTGTGAATTCGGTAGCTCCGTCTACTTTCCTGTCCCCCTCTCTGGCATGGTGGTGAGGAATAGGTCAGAATTTGGAGGCAGGCAGGCTTGGGTGTGAATCCCAAGCCTGCTGTGTCCTCAGTGAGCAAGGCTGTCCCCATCTCAGGGCTCCAGGCATGATCACAGCACTTTAGGGGTTGCTCTGAGGAGTCAGTGAGAGGAAAGCTTTTTGAACTGGGAAAGGCTTACAGATGTGATCTAATTCCACTGCTTGGTAATGTGGATTCAGAGGTGACTATGTGGATGCTTCTAGGACCCTGGCGGTTAACACGAGCAGGTGAGGTTGGCAGGTTGTCATGGACCATGTAGCATAGTGGGGACTGTGATCTGGAGAGAGTGTGCCCTGTCTATGGTGATGAGTGCTGGGGGAGAGAGGCATCTGGGCTCAGTATGGCCAGATCTGAGATCTGCTGATTGTTCAAAGGAAGCCGGCAGCCTGGATTTTTGTAGGAACATTTCTGTAGTTTTCAGTCTCACAGGCCCGTAGTTTTCATAAGCCTCACCAAGTACATGGTGGGCAGCAGCGGCCCAAAGCCACCTCCTTGAGACTCCTGAAGGGCACACAGCTGCTCACTCCTCAGCTGCGCCTCCCCGGGTCCCAGATCCCGCCCCAGAGCCCCTGCAGTGCTGAGGTCCTCAGTCCTAACTTCTGTCCCACCCCCACCTCCAGCGAAGGGGAGTGGGATTTCTACTGGTGTGATGTCAGCTGGCTTCGGGAGAACTTTGACCATACCTACATGGGTGAGCACGTGCGGATCAGTCACTTCCGGAACCACTACGAGGTGAGCCGGGTGCTTGGAGACTGGGCATGGCAGTGACCAGGGGCTGGCTGGGGACACAGGGACGAGAATGGAGAAGTATTAGGGAATTTGGAGCTGCATGCCAGGTGAGGGGGTATGTGCACTAGATCCATGATGAGCTAGTGTGAGGCAGCAGGGATCTCAGACCTGAGGAACAGACTGCCTTGGGGAGGGGCTTGAGGTCATGGGCTAGCTGGCCTCCGGTGCAAAGGAGGAGCAAGCAGGATGCTTGAGGGATTGTGTGACTTCAGGATGAGGCAAGTTGAGCTGTTTGGAGTCTAGAGATGGGAAGGAAGAAATGGGAGGAACCAGACCACAAAGATGGGACGGGCAGGAGTGGGGGAACAAAGGTGGGAGATTTGAAAAGGTTAGTTTAGCTTAGCAGTTAGAACAAGAACTTTGGAGTCAGACAGGCCCAGGTCAAACCCTGCCTGTTATCTGAATAGCTCTGGGCAGCTGACAACCTTTCTGAGCCTCAGTTTCCCTGGCTGCCTAGTCAGGATCATTATAGACTGGCAGACTCTCAGTCAAAGTTGCTCTTACGGTTACTCTTATCTTGCAGAGAACGGGTCTGCTGAGGGCCGCAGCTGGTGGGATACTGGGGTTGGGAGGTGGACAGGGCAGTGAGCACGAGCACCAGTGACCTGCTTGCCAATCTTGCTGCCCAGCTCACCCGCAAGAACTACATGGTGAAGAACCTGAAGCGGTTCCGGAAACAACTGGAGCGTGAGGCAGGAAAGCTGGAGGCAGCCAAGTGCGACTTCTTCCCCAAAACCTTTGAGATGCCCTGCGAGTATCACCTGTTTGTGGAGGAGTTTCGCAAAAACCCAGGCATCACCTGGATCATGAAGCCTGTGAGTGCCCAGTGCTGAGGCCTGGGGGTCAGGGCATCCTAGGCACTAGAGCAGGGCTCCTTCATTGGCACATGTCTGGACAGGACTCTGCCTGGGAATTCAGCCTTAGATGCACCATCTGATTTTCCCTAAAGGGCTGACTACATCTCCTTCTCTCTGCAGTGTGTGAACTCAGCATCTGTGACTGCTGGTACACAGTATATGCTCAGTAAATGTAGAGTAGATGCTCAATAAATGTTCACTAGATAAACAAGTGAGCCTTAGGACCCCAAGGCAGGGAACCCAGAGAATTTGCTCTCTGATTTGAATGAAAACAATGGCCAGGCCATGAGGAGGGCTTTGCTTGCATTGTCCGGGTTCTTATAATGGCCCTTGGGAGGAGGCATTATCTGCCCTGTTTTAAAGATGAGGAGCCTGAGACCTATTTATTCAGGCATCCCACACATGCTCTTTGAGCACCTGCCATGTGCCAGGCACAGAGCTGGGTGGTGGGGAGATAGCTCTCAGGTAGAGGACACGTGTGTGGTTACAGCTGTGGCAAGTGTTGCTCAGGAGAATGGTGCCAGCAGAGGAAACAGCAGGAGGACTTCCTCCAGTCCTTCAGCAGGCTTCTCCGAAGAAGTGACAGACTGGGCTCTGAGGCCAAACCTTTTGGTTCAAATATTAGCTGTGCCACCTGCTAGCTGTGTGACCTCAGGCAGATTACTTAACTTCTCCATGTCCGGTTTTCCCATCTGGAAAGTGAGAATCACTATAGCACCTATCGATTGCATAATGTTGTTGTGTGACTAAATGGGTTAACAAAAGTACAGCATATCTTACGTCCTCACTGAATGATAGTTGTTGTTGTTGTAAGAATTAGTATTCAAAAACAAAAGGAAACAAATTTAAAAGAAAAAGAATTAAGCTTTGATCTGAAGCATACAGAGGAGTCAGGCTGGAGAAGGGTGGAGGTCGGAGCAGTCCAAGAGGAGGGAACTGCAAGCACAAAGGCCTTGCATCTGGAGGGAGTCCTCGGGGGGTCAAGAAAAAGAGGAGGGCAAGGGTGCCAGAGCTCCTGTCAGCCCCTCAGCCCTTCCTCGTGCCAGGGCTGGACTCTCAAAACAATGCCGCCATAGCCTTGAGTGGCTTTATCAGAGCCCCCCCAATATTTTCTGGATTTGGGAACATGCTGGGCCCCAGGAAGGGAGCTGGGGGTAGGGTAGGGAGGGGGCAGTCCTTCTTGTGTCTGGGGACAGTCTAGTGTTGGCTGATACAGATTTAGCTAATATCACAGGTACACGGCACTAGTGGTGAAGAACCTGCCTGCCAGCGCAGGAGATACAGGTTCAGTCCCTGGGTTGGCAAGATCCCCTGGAGGAGGGCATGGCAACTCACTCCAGTACTCTTGCCTGGAGAATCCCATGGACAGAGGAGCCTGGAGGGCTGCAGTCCATGGGGTCACAAAGAGCCGGACATGACTGAAGCGACACAGGTACACACACGTGAATGGAGGGGGACACTGACAAAAACCAGTGGATGCTCCCAAAGGGGACTGAGCCAGGATTTACTCAGGCCTCTTGATGTGGCTGGAAGGCTCATCCCCCTCCCTGGGAGAAGGGAAGGCCAGCGAGAAGGGCTTGGAAGGGTGTTAAGCAGAGGAACACTGCAACCCACTGGGGCGGATCCCAGTTCCCAATATTATCTTCTCAGACACATGGTAATTTGTGCTAATTGGGAACAAGCAACTGCACATTAAGTTGATTCCTTTCCCAGCCCCCGGCCTTTGTTAGCAGCAGACACAACGACAGCTGTAATTAAGACGAGGAATCTTGGCTTCATGTTTGTGTGTGCGTGCATGTGTGTGTGTGTGTGTCTCCTCTCTCTTGAATTGCTGAGGCTCCCTGTCTAGGGTGTGGGGCGTGGAGAGTGGGTGCTTCTAGTCAGAAGCCTGAGTTCTAATTCTGAGCCACTACTTATGAGCTGTGTGACCCTGAGCAGGTGATTCAACCCCCCTCAGTCCATTTCCTCATCTGTAAAATGGCCTTAATGGACACACCTGCCTTAAAGGGTTATGAGATAATTCATTGAAGTTACATGGGTTGTATACACGAATTGTATAAGCTGTATAAAGTGCTTCGCATTTAGGTGCCCAATAATTGACCATTTTTATTGTTATTTCACAGAGTCCCAGGCAACACCATTTCTTCCTCCTGCCCCTGGGGAGCACTGGGTCCATGCTTCCCAAATTTGGATGTGCTCACAAATCCTTGGGGATCTGGTTAAAGTGCAGAACCCCTCTCAGCAGGTCTGGATGAGAGTTCAGAATCTGCATTGTTAACCACTCATGGTGATGCCACTGGGGCTGGTTCACAGACAACACTTTGAGTAATGAGACTGTAGAGAAATAATTCTCACATGTGAGGATCCTCTGGAGAGTTGATTGAAGCACCCACTCTACTGGATTCAGTTAGGCCTGGTGTAGGGCCTGAGAATCTGCATTCCTAACAAATTCCCAAATGGGGCAGTTAAGACTCACCAAGGAAATAGAACCATTAGGGTGTGTGTGTGTGTGTGTGTGTGTGTGTGTGTGTGTGTGTGTAAGGAATTAGTTCGTGCGATATTGTGGAGGCTGGTAAATCTAAACTGTGGTGACAGAAAGCTCAGGCAGGATTTCTGTTACAGTATTGCAGCAAAATTGTTCTTTTTCCAGAACCCTCGGGTTTTGCTCTTAAGTTCTCATCTGAATGAGTGAAGCTCACCCACATCATCCAAAATGATATTCTGTACTTAAAGTCTACTGATTGTAGATATTAACCACATCTAAAAAGTGTCTTCTTAGCAGCATCTAGACAAACGTTTGAACGAACAACTGGGCAGCATTGCCCAGCCAAGTTGACACATGAAATTAACCATCACACTGGGTTACAAGGGTGCTACTGGTCTGGGTGCCACACTCTGAGAACCAGTGGGCCAGATCATTAGTTCTGGGATCCTGTTGTTTGGATGCCCTTGGTGTGGAGAAATGTTAAAAAATAGGACATCGCCCTAAATTTGGAAATTAGAGGGAGAAAGCCCTTGAATCCCTCTGTTCTCACAAGGCCTGCCTTTGTGACCCAGCCAGTTGTCATCCACTCACATACCAGGTTTTTCACGTCGTTGCTGGGGCCAGGCCAGGTGGGGCAGCAGCCAGCCTGCCTTTCCCTCCAATGTCTCCTGTGCACGGTTCCCTGGGGCCTGCGAGCCTTCATCTTCCTTTTCAGTGGGGGCAGCTCAGGCTTGGAAGGAGAAGGTTGAACTGAGTCAAAAGGGAGCAGACAGTGTCATCCCCCTCATGTCACCCTACTACATCCACCTGCCAATGCAGGAGACACAGGAGATGTGGGTTCGATCCCTGGGTTGGAAAGATCCCCTGGAGGAGGGCATGGCAATCCGCTCCAGTATTCTTACTTGGAGAATCCCATGGACAGAGGAGGCTGGTGGGTACAGTCCATGAAGTTGCAAAGAACTGGACATGACTTAGTGCACACTTACAGGGATCTGTCTTCCCATCCCATCAGTCTAGTGTATAAATCACCTCAATCCAAACTTTTTTCCACCTAGGCGCTCTCTCTCTCCCACCAGCCCAGGCCCTCTGCATTAACAAGGAAATGAACAGGACTCAGCTCATGGGGACCATGCTTGCTCCTCCAGCCTCCCTTGTGTGGCTGGGAGGGCAGATGCTAGCACTCAGAGCCCTGTCTGTCAGTCTCTCGGTGTGTCCACAGAGAGACTTAGTGGTCTGACACTTTACTAAGGGCTGTGAGCATCTGGGGCGACCACTGGGCTGTTCTGGGCTTTGGGGACCTCTGTCCAAACTATAGGATGGTAAAAATCAAGTTTTAACATTTTCTTATGTGGGTTTACCCCAACCAGCACTTCTCACACTTTTTCACTGAACTCTCCCAAGAGCTGGGATGTTTGGGATGGCAGGTAACAGAAAGCCCCAACTCACAGCAGCTCAGACAAGGAGGCACAGGTTCTGAACTGTTCTCATACCTCCTGTCTCTTTAGCATCTGGTGAAGTGTGTGGACCCCATCACAGGACAGGGTTTTTAGAAGCCTGGCATAGGGTGTGTCTGACTGTAAAAGAAAGCTGTTGTAAAACAGTTACCAACTGTGTTAGTCTGGGTCCTCTGAGAAATAGATGCCAAGACAAGATTCAGCAGGCCAGAGTGTGGCCTGTGGGACAAGGGGGAGGGAGCCGGGAGAGGCTAGGGGTGCTGATACCCCACCACGTCTGACCCCAGTGAGGGAGAGAGTGAAGGAAGGGTGGCCTGAGGGGAGCTCAGCGAGGCCTCAAGCCCAATTTGCTGTCAGAAGTCCCCTGTGTCCCAGGAGTGGGCCAGCCTTCATGTCCCTGCATCCTCATCGCTGGCCTGGCCAGCAGGGCTGGGCTTCACCGCAGCACTGCAGTCAGAGTCCTGTGGGCACTTCTCACCCGGCAGCCACAAACTATTAACACATTCCTTATGCTGCAGGAGTATATGTGCTGTCCATTAACAATTAAAGAGAGTCCAGCAGCAGGCCCGATCATTACCATAATTTCGAGGTTGTAACGAGTATAAACAGTATTTGCAGACAGTTGTAATGCGATATGAAAATAACTGTGATTTCTTTTGAGACCCAAGTCACAGGCCTGGCTAACACTGTTAGGATTTCATGCCTGCATTTATAACGGAAGGAAACATGAAAATCTAGTCGTGGGTTAATCAATATAAAGATGAAGATTTTTCCTCATTCAAATTTACAGACCCCAGGGAATTTCCTTTGATGATGGAAGGTCAAATCCAGGGTGGTTTGTTAGGCTGTTCTACATTATCATCTACTCCCAGTTCAGTGGGCTGACTGCTCCTCTCAGTCACAACAAGGCTGCTACAGCCCTAACCCACCCCCTCATACCTCCATCTGCCACGGGAATAAGGGAATACCCTGGTTTTGTGGCCTTTAGAGGAAGACACAAATTCCCAGAAGTCACCACAGCAGACTTCCCCTGGCATCCTGCCAGCACACACTTGAACCAATCATGTGGCAGGGGCATGGAACCACTCTGAGAGCTCAGACCTCCCCAGAGGGCAGGGCCACAGGGAAGAGGAGACCCAAATGGGGTTCCACTGGCAAGGAAAGAGAATGGTTGCTGGAGAGACCACCAACCACATCTGCAACACCCACTGAATATGACCTCTGATGAATGGCCCCCAGGGGCATAGCAGGGGGAGGGAGCGGGTGAAGGGCTGTGAGTGGCTGCAGGTGATACAAAATCAAATGGGGTTCATTTTAATAATCCCCACTTGTATTGTTTTCCAATCAATAACATGAAAGTGAAAGTGAAAGTCATTCAGTCCAACTGTTTGAGAACCCCATGGACTGTAGAGTTCATGGAATTCTCCAGGCCAGAGTACTGGAGTGGGTAGCCTTTCCCTTCTCCAGGGGATCTTCCCAACCTAGGGATTGAACCCAGGTCTCCCACATTGCAGGTGGATTTTTTACCAGCTGAGCCACAAGGGAAGCCCAGTCAATAACATATCTTTAAATGAAATGCTGTGAAAGTGCTGCACTCAATATGCCAGCAAATTTGGAAAACTCAGCAGTGGCCACAAGATTGGAAAAGGTCAGTTTTCATCCCAATCCCAAAGAAAGGCAATGCCAAAGAGTGCTCAAACTACCGCACAATTGCACTCATCTCACACGCTAGTAAAGTAATGCTCAAAATTCTCCAAGCCAGGCTTCAGCAATATGTGAACCGTGAACTTCCTGATGTTCAAGCTGGTTTTAGAAAAGGCAGAGGAACCAGAGATCAAATTGCCAACATCCGCTGGATCATGGAAAAAACAAGAGAGTTCCAGAAAAACATCTATTTCTGCTTTATTGACTATGCCAAAGCCTTTGACTGTGTAGATCACAATAAACTATGGAAAATTCTGAAAGAGATGGGAATACCAGACCACCTGATCTGCCTCTTGAGAAATCTGTATGCAGGTCAGGAAGCAACAGTTAGAACTGGTCATGGAACAACAGACTGGTTCCAAATAGGAAAAGGAGTACGTCAAGGCTGCATATTGTCACCATGTTTATTTAACTTATATGCAGAATACATCATGAGAAATGCTGGACTGGAAGAAACACAAGTTGGAATCAAGATTGCTGGGAGAAATATCAATAACCTCAGATATACAGATGACACGACTCTTATGGCAGAAAGTGAAGAGGAACTAAAAAGCCTCTTGATGAAATTGAAAGTGGAGAGTGAAAAGGTTGGCTTAAAGCTCAACATTCAGAAAACGAAGATCATGGCATCTGGTCCCATCACTACATGGGAAATAGATGGGGAAACAGTAGAAACAGTGTCAGACTTTCTTTTTCTGGGCTCCAAAATCACTGCAGATGGTGACTGCAGCCATGAAATTAAAAGACGCTTACTCCTTGGAAGGAAAGTTATGACCAACCTAGATAGCATATTCAAAAGCAGAGACATTACTTTGCCAACAAAGGTTCACCTAGTCAAGGCTATGGTCTTTCCTGTGGTCATGTATGGATGTGAGAGCTGGACTGTGAAGAAGGCTGAGCGCTGAAGAATTGATGCTTTTGAACTGTGGTGCTGGAGAAGACTCTTGAGAGTCCCTTGAACTGCAAGAAGATTCAACCAGTCCATCCTGAAGGAGATCAATCCTGGGATTTCTTTGGAAGGAATGATGCTAAAGCTGAAACTCCAGTATTTTGGCCACCTCATGCGAAGAGTTGACTCATTGGAGAAGACTCTGATGCTGGGAGGGATTGAGGGCAGGAGGAGAAGGGGACAACAGAGGATGAGATGGCTGGATGGCATCACTGACTTGATGGGTGTGAGTCTGAGCGACCTCCGGGAGCTGGTGATGGACAGGGAGGCCTGGCGTGCTGCGGTTCATGGGGTCGCAAAGAGTCGGACACGACTGAGCGACTGATCTGATCTGATATAAATATCTTCTTCCCGATTCATCAGGTAACAGTGATGCTCCCAAAAGTGACACCATGTTTATCACCTAATTCTGCATACTCCCTCACATTTTACAGGAGCTGAGTGAGCCCTAGGCTTGTGAAACAGATTTAACCAGCCTGGATTTGTCACCTACAAGCTAGGTAACTTTGAGCAGAGGGCTTGGCCTCTCTCTTCCTTGGTTTCCTTGGCTGCAAAATGGGGATATTAATGCCTACATACAAGTTTTTTGAAACGCTTTAATGAGGACATGAATGTGAAATCTGTGTGCCTGGTTCATCGCTGAGAAATATTAGCTGCTAACATTATCATTGTTAGGAACTGTTCCCCTAAATTTCAGTTTCCGTTGCTTCATTCCAAAACTCAGAGGCTTGAAACAACAGTCATCTCTGATGTAACTCACAAGTCTGCAAGCTGGGCTTGTGGCTGCTCCAGGATTTATCAAGGCAGCTTTACCGAGGGCTGGAGAATTTACTGCCAAGCTGGCTCACTAGCTGAGCTGGCAAGTTGGTACTGGCTGCTGGCCGGGAGCTCAGCCAGGGTTGAGGGCTGGAAGACTCAGTTGCCCTTCACATGGGCCTCTCCATGTGCCCTGAGCTTCCTCACAGCATGGTGGCTGGGTTCCCAGGGTGACCATCCTCCAAGAGAAAGCGTGTGGAAGCTGTGCTGCGTTTTATGACCCAGTATTGGAACTCACACAGGATCACTTCTGCTGTACACAAAAATAGCTGAGACAGTCCTATAGGCTCACACAGATTCAAGGAGAAGGGACAGCTATTTCTGCTCTTGATGAAAGGTGGAGGGTAATAAGGTTGTGGAAGACATATGGGACTGGGAATATCATGATTGCTTTTGGAAATGACAGTCCAGCAGGCTAGATATTAGATGATTTCCTGTCTCAACCACCCTGATAAATCACCATGCAGGAAGTTTATTCTCTCCTCTTTAGGGTTCTTCCCTTAGGAGGACATCTGGAATAGGCATGTCAGTGACAGCTCTGTCCATCTCACACTGTATAAATAACTTCTCTTTAACCAGCTGGGCCATGCTCCAGGAAGATGAGAGCGAAATGAGAATTTGCACAGGCTGGGTGCATTTATGCTGGAAAAAAACAACTCTGGGTCACCTGCTCAATGGCTGCAAATAATTAAAAAGGGCTCTTCTGGGGTCTAGGAGTCAGATTTGTTCTAGGAGGCCCTTGAGGCCAGTACCAAGCAGACAGATTTTAGCCCAACACAGATTAAGCTGTGAAAGTCCATGAGGTCTAGGTTATTGCTATAGCATAAAGCCAAGCACACCTATTATGTACCTGTTGGATGACTGCCTGATACAGCTATCCTGCCATGGAATGGGCTATCTAGGGGCGGGGGAGGGTAGTGAGCTCCCTGGCTTTGTGAATGTGCAAGGTCAGGCAGGTGACCTATAGAGGGATGTCACGGAGGGGGCAATGTCTTTGGTGCTTCCTGCTCTGCATGATGTTAAAGATGCTCCCAACCCTGAGACTCTGAAGCTTTGAATTATCTATGCTGGTATTCAGTAAAGGCAGACTGACTTCAGTATTAGCTGAAGCAAAATCTAATTAGGAAGGCAAATTGATTTCCAAAAAAAGAATTGGATGATATGTTCCCAGGACTGTTAGAAATGGCTTTTTAATTGTCTGCTCCTTTGTATTATTCATGCAATTGTGTGCCTTTGTGAGCCACGTCTCTCACTTTCCTCCCTACTTCCCTCCCTCCCACCTGCCAGGCTTAACACCTTCTCTGTCCCAACCCCTTCAAGGCTGTTCTGGGCCAATCCTCGGGGACAGCTGGGAGGCCCACAGAGGGAGTTGGAGACAGAGAAATGCTGGGGAAGGGCCCCAGGTCCAGGGGCCCACAGGGAACCACATGGAGCTAAGAGCCAATCTTTCTGCCCTCACCCCCACCTCAGGTAGCCCGGTCACAGGGGAAGGGCATCTTCCTCTTCAGGAGGCTGAAGGACATCATGGACTGGAAGAAGGTGAGCTTACCTCTCCCGCTTTCTCCCCACACCCTCCTTTTCCCCCTTGCAAGGATCAGGGGCCCCTCCTCCTCACCCTCAATGCTTGGAGGGCTGGCAAAGGAGCTCTGTCCACAGGCCTGCCCATGGGTGCAGAGTCTCTGGAGCCAAATTGCCTGGGTTCAAATCCTGACCTTATCACTTCTTAGCTGTGTGAGCTTGGGCAAGTTATTTCACTTCTTGGTGCCCCCAATAAATCAGAATAGTAATAGTACCCGCTGAAGATACGATGAGTTAGTGTGTCTAAGAGCCAGTTCGCTCTTTTCCTGGGCCTCTGACTCATCTGGCTGGGGGAGTTTGGCTAATTGTTCCTCCGGCTCCTGGACTAAGCCTGAAGCAGCCCTCTCCCTGCCCCCCAACCCAAGCCTCTCTTGGTGCAGGAATATGTATAATAGAAATGCTGGCCCCAACCCTGTCTCCACCGTTCAGCAGCTCTGTGGTCTTGGGGAAAGTGCTGAACCCCTCTGAGCCTGAAAGATGGTAATGGTGCAGGCTGGGTGACAGGAGCAGGCTGTCACAACCCGCACCTACTGCGCCAGCAGGCTCGCAGCAGGGGCACAATAAATGAATTGCCCCTCCTCACTGTGTGTCCCTGTTCCTCCCATGAAACTGTCAGGGCACCGCTGGGAAGAAGCTCACCAGCCTGGAGGCCCAGCCAGCCCGAAACACTGTCAACCCCTCTGGCAGCCATGTGAGTATAGGTGGGGGTGGCCCAGGACCCCAGAAAGAGAAGAACTGGCTGCTTTGATGGAGAAGCAAATCTTCAGGGTGGGGGTGATGGTAGGTGTAGACAGTTCTCCCCTTGGGCCCAGATGACCTCATCAAGCATGTGACATTTGCCCTGGGGCCTCAGTTTTCTCACAAGGTTACAAGGTTGAAGGGGACAATGGATGGGAAAGGGCTTTGCAGATGGTGAGGTGAAAAGGCCTGAACTGGGCTGGCTGCAAAGAATCAGCAGGAAGAGAAGGCAGAGGAACGTCCTTGGAGGCCCAGGTGGTGCTCCAGCAGCACCATCAATGGGACTTTCTCCAGTGGGGGTAATGGCACATGCTTGTGCTCTCTGATGTCCTGACCACTAGTGATATGTTAATATCCAGACAATGGAAATGAGGCTAGAGCAACTTGAAAGGCTGGACTTTTAATTTATCTCCTCTTTGACTATGATAAAATATACATAAAATTTTTCAGTTTAACCTTATTTAAGTGTGCAATTCAATGGCATTAAGTACATTCATAGTTTTGTGCAAACTGTGTTCCATTTCTGGAATTTTTTCATCTTCCCCAGCTGAAACTTATACCCATTAAACACTAACTCCCTTCTGCCCTGCCGCCCCCAACCCGACAGCCACCTTCCTACCTTCTGTCTCTAAGAGTTTCACTACTCTCACCTCGTGTAAGTGGAATCAGACAAGATTTGTCTGTTTGCTGCTAAGCTGCTAAGTCACTTCAGTCGTGTCCGACTCTGCATGACCCCATAGACGTCAGCCCACCAGGCTTAGGTCTGGCTTATTTCACTTGGCATGATGCCTCCAAGTATCATCCGTACTGTCACATGTAATATCATTTCCTTTTAATCAATTTAAATATAAATGTATATAGCCACATGTGACTGGTAGCTGCCTTATTGGACAGCACAGATTTGGATGTTAAATGCCCAGGCTCTGGGCCCAGCCTGTGTGAGACCACTTCCCAGCTGTACCACCCATCAGCTGTATGACCTTGGGCAAGTCACTCCCCTTCTCTGTGCTTCAGTTTCTCATCTGTGAAATGGTGATAACATTAGTGCTTTCCTGACAGGGTTGATCTAAGGATCAGATCATATACCCAAAGTAGAGTGCCTAACACAATGCCTCTTACACAGGAAATGCTCCCCTCCAAAAATGTTAATAACAATTATTGTTACAACTAGGACACAAGAAGTTCTGATGACCAGAAAGATGAAATTCCCGTGGAGAACTATGTAGCTCAGCGTTACATCGAAAATCCCTACTTGATAGGAGGTGAGATGGCCATCTCTGCTCCCTTCTACAGGATGATCGGTCAGTTAGTCAGTCAACAAGCCCGGATCAGCAGCCGGTCATGGGCTCAGCCTGCCGCCAGGCATGATGGGATGCAAAGATGGAGCCCTGTCCTGCAGGGTCTTGACCAAGAGGGGCCAGTGCTCTGAAGGGGCCCCATGGAATAGCATTAATATCACTTGCCCCCTCTCACTTCCTCAGGCATTGTCCTTCCTTGGGGACTTCCATGGGTCTCTCCTCCGCCCCTCCATCCCCCAGTGACCCCAATCTTCTTCATGACTTTAATCACCACCCAGATCCAGTGACTCCCAGATTTCTGTCTCCGGCACCACACCACAGACCCTGATGTCCCACAGTCTGTGACATCCCCTTGCAAGCATCTCTCTGCAGCTCGAACCCAACAAGACTAAAATCCAGCCTTGTCCTCCCCTTACCATCTGGCTCATCCTTCAGCCTCCCTACCTGGGGACAGAACTGTCCTCCCCCACCAAGCCAGAAGGTGGAGACTATTCTGGAAACGTCCCTCTCTTCTCCTCCCACGTCTGGTTTTTCATCAAGCCTCCACGCAGCTCTTGAATCTGGCTGGCCAAGTCCATACCCAGTTCTGGCCACTGACCTCTCCTTCCTCACTGATGCCCATGGCTCTGGTCCCCTTTGCTCATGGTTGCTGGAACAAGACCCCAAAACTGCACACGACCTGGCCCCTGCTGACCTCACCGACCTCGTCTCCTTGCACTCTGCCCTTGGACCAAGCCCCCTTTGTCCCCTCTGAAACTGTTCAGGCAGCGCCTCCCACCCAAAGACCCTGCCCACTCTGGGCTAGGCAGGCACGTGGCACCTCCTGTGGTTTTATTGGGATTCACATTGGCCTGTCCACTGCCATCTTCCCCAAACCTAGCTCGGCGCTGGACACACCATCGGTATTTGTTATGCCAATTCATTCTCCCCTTGCTTGACAGGCCGAAAGTTTGACCTGCGTGTCTACGTGCTGGTGATGTCGGTGAGTGACCAAGACAGGTGCTCTCCTCCAGGGGCGGGGGCAGGGCAGCTGGCCCAGGGGACAGGACAGCCGTTCTGGGGGCCCCTGTGTGAGCTGTCTGGTTTTACTTTCCTGGGAGACCCCAGGGGGTGGTCAACGGATTCAAGCTTTGCCATCACAGAGGCCCCAGTATCTGGATCATCTCTGCCTTCCTTCTCTGTTCATTCAGTCATCCGTGGTAACCACAGCCAACATTTATTGAGCACCTACTAAGTACCAGGCCCAGGATTTAGCAGATTTTCTTTCAGTCCTTCTAATTAACCAGGGAGGTAGGTTCTTTTGTTTGCTTCATTTTACAGATAAGGAGATAGATCAGACAGGTTGAGCAACTCGCTCAAGGTCACACAGCTGTGAGTGGCAGAGCAGGGATTTGGATCCTGACAATGGAGTCTCTTAACCAAACAGCTGCTGTGCTCCCTCCACCCATGCATCCAACAAACACTTAAACCTTCATGGTACAATATGCTGGGCACAGGATATCGGAGTGTCTAAGACAGGCTCGGCCCCTGCCCTCCTAGAGCTCACCGTCTGGCAGGTGTCACATGTGGTGGTGGAGCAGAGGAAAGGCCCATTAATTTTGTTCCCTTCTGCATCTCTCCATACCCACTCCTACCCCCTGGAAGGAGGGGGTTGAATCAGAGAAGGCTGATATTTGGGCAGATTCTTGCAGGATGATGTGGGAAAGAAGGCAGAGCATTTCAGATGGAGGAAACAGCAGGTGCAAAAGCCAGGAGGTGTGAAAGTGCTGGAATTGATCCTCCTTCCCTTTTCTCTCTCCATTCCTACCTCCCCTATAGTACATCCCGCTGCGGGCCTGGCTGTACCGGGATGGCTTCGCCCGATTCTCCAACACCCGCTTCACACTGAACAGCATTGATGACCAGTGTATCCTAGGATTCCCCCACCCGCCCCCAGCATCTTCCAGGCACCCTGCCCTTCCCGTCCTCTGGCTGGTCCTGAGATAACTCATTCATTCCATAGATGTCAAACTCCGATCAGGGCATAGGAGATACAGCAGTGAACAAAACAGCCCTGGTCCCTTCCCTCGGGGAACTTATAGTCTTGAGGGGCTGGGGGATCCCCCAGTGACCTGAGGGAAACAGTCCTGCTACGCTCATAGCAACTCACCCCAAGCATCCTTGCTTGATCGTCATTTCACATTGATTTGATTCATACGATTGGACTTGTTGAGCCCCTTTGGAAAATGTTCACATCCCTTTATGTGCCTAGTCACTGACTCACGCATTCACTTGAATACACTGCCTTTTTCACCAAATTTGCAGATACGAAAATTTTGATAACACTCTGTATTGGCAAGGCTAGGGGAGTATATACATTGCTGGTGAAGTGTCAAGTGTACAACTGCTTAGGCGGCAATCGGGCAAATTTCTATGAAAAAACAAATGCACAGACCCAGCAATTCCTTTCTGGGAATTTATCCTCCAGGTACACTCACAAAATAGGATAGGAAAAGAGAGATTTAAACATTATCCACTGCATAGCCTTGTTGTGAGAGCAAAAAATAATAATAGGAAATAACTGAATGAATGGCTCATTTATACAACAGAATACTATCCAGCTGGTAAAAAGGAACCAGGGGAGGTGCCTTACGTACTGATGAAATAATCTCCAAGATGTATTGTTCATTGGAAAAAAACTAAGTGTAGAACTCTGTGGAAAGGATGCTCGCATTCATTTTAAAACGTATATCTCTGTATATACATTTATTTGTGCACAGACATCTCTGGAAGGATAGACAAGAAACTAAAAACAGAATTTGACTTGGAGGAGAAATGAATGGGAGAGGACAGGGTTGGGGTTATGGGAAGGAGATATTCCTTATATACATTTTTAAACTTTTGACTTTTGAACTATGTGAGTATTATCTGGTCAAAATAAAAAGAGCAAACATTGTTTTTAAGACTTTTAGACATGAGCATCAGAGGAAAAGGGGTAAATGATCTAGAAATAAATATTTAGGAGATAAACCAGCAGGGCTAGACTACCTTCATATGGGAGAGGTGGAAGTAGCAAGTGATGCTGCCAAGCTTCTGGTTTGGGCAATCCAGCTAATGCTTTTAGCCAATTCACATCGCTCTGCCTTAATCTCATCATTCAATTAAGTGTCTGTCCAAGGTAATATATTTGCATTCCCTGAATGTCGGAAGGGCTTAGGCCTTCCTGAGTATTTTCTACAATTTGTTTCCTTCTGTTTAGCCAACTTCGGCATTTCCAGTATGTCTTATTTTGTGATTCTAACAAGAATTTGTCATAGGCAACTCATCGGATTTATTTTAGTTTCATTTTTTGCCACCTCATTTCTTATTAAGGTTAGATGAGGGACTTCCCTGGGTAGTCCAGGGGTCAAGACTCCATGCTTCCACTGTGGAGGGCGCGGGTTCGATTCCAGGGAACTAAGATCACACATGCCATGTGGCCAAGGAAAAAACCTAAAAATAAATAAAGCTAAACGATACATGTAAAGCATTTAGACAGTGCCTAACCCAGAATGACTACTCAGTACATTTTATTGGTCCTCCTGCCCTCATTTTAAAATGTTTGTTTATCTCTAGGCACCATTAGAGCCTTATTAAATTGAGGACTCTCCCACGGCTAGTTTCTGTTTAACAAGGCTTTGCTGTTTTCACAGTGAGTGAATACACATCATTTTCATCCCTTCGTTTAATTGTTTTTAATTTTTAAATATTGAAATATTTAAATTATATAAAAAACTGCAGGAAAGGCTGTAACAGAAATCTATGCATCTACCATCCAGATTTAGCAGTTATTAATATTTTGCCTTATTTGCTTCAGATATTACACACCAACTTTTAAAATAATAAAGCAACTTTGGATTGAAAAATAATAGCATTAATATATAAAATTATTTAGCTGACTTTAAATAAATATACATATTATATATATAACTTACACACAATTATTCAAACACATAAATCAGATCAGATCAGATCAGATCAGTCACTCAGTCGTGTCCGACTCTTTGTGACCCCATGAACCACAGCACGCCAGGCCTCCCTGTCCATCACCAGCTCCCGGAGTTCACTCAGACTCGCATGCATCGAGTCAGTGATGCCATCCAGCCATCTCATCCTCTGTCGTCCCCTTCTCCTCCTGCCCTCAATCCCTCCCAGCATCAGAGTCTTCTCCAATGAGTCAACTCTTCGCATGAGGTGGCCAAAATACTGGAGTTTCAGCTTTAGCATCATTCCTTCCAAAGAAATTCCGGGATTGATCTCCTTCAGAATGGACTGGTTGGATCTTCTTGCAGTCCAAGGGACTCTCAAGAGTCTTCTCCAACACCACAGTTCAAAAGCATCAATTCTTCGGCGCTCAGCCTTCTTCACAGTCCAGCTCTCACATCCATACATGACCACAGGAAAGACCATAGCCTTGACTAGGCGAACCTTTGTTGGTAAAGTAATGTCTCTGCTTTTGAATATGCTATCTAGGTTGGTCATAACTTTCCTTCCAAGGAGCAAGCGTCTTTTAATTTCATGGCTGCAGTCACCATCTGCAGTGATTTTGGAGCCCAGAAAAACAAAGTCTGACACTGTTTCCACTGTTTCCCCATCTATTTCCCATGCAGTGATGGGACCAGAAATCAGATAGACATACTCAAAATGAAAAAATATTCACCTCAACACTAATAGTAAACAAGCAGAAACAGCTTAATCCACCATCGAGGGATGGTGAAATGAATGATAAAGCATTTCCATGATCCTGTGTAGCTGTTGAATACAGTGAGGTGATTGAAATATTATGGAAAGGTAACTACAGGAATTCCCTAGTGGTCCAGAGTTTAAGTCTCCGCGCTTTCACTGCTGATGACCGGAGTTTGATCTCTGGTAGGGGAACTAATATCTCACAAGCATCCCACAAGCCATGTAGTGCGGCCAGGGGAAAAAAACGTGTCTGTGGTAGAATGTGAGGTGGAAACACCATGTGCATGTAGAACTGGGCTGTGTTTACAATCTCATTTTTTGCTTTTTACATTTCTGTTTAGAAGAAAATATGAAAGGAGGTTCACAAATCTATTAACTTAAAAAAATTTAGAAGATTAAAAATCAGGTCAAGAAACATTTATTTTTAACTTTAACATTTCTCTATATTATGAACTATTCTTGCAACTGATATGCATTACTTTAATAATAAAGATAATAAAACACTTAAAGGATATAGCTATCATAATAAAAGTATAGCTCTTTGAAGACAAATAGGAAAATTCAGGAGAAATGTACAAAAAGGAGGAGGGAGGAAGAGAAACCTTTTCTAGTCACAGTTCAGTTCAGTTCAGTCACTCTGTTGTGTCCAACTCTTTGCGACCCCATGAATCACAGCACACCAGGCCTCCCTGTCCATCACCAACTCCCGGAGGTCACTCAGACTAGTCCATCAAGTCAGTGATGCCATCCAGCCATCTCATCCTCTGTCGTCCCCTTCTCCTCCTACCCCCAATCCCTCCCAGCATCAGAGTCTTCTCCAATGAGTCAACTCTTCACATGAAGTGGCCAAAGTACTGGAGTTTCAGCTTCAGCATCATTCCTTCCAAAGAAATCCCAAGGCTGATCTCCTTCAGAATGGACTGGTTGGATCTCCTTGCAGTCCAAGGGACTCTCAAGAGTCTTCTCCAACACCACAGTTCAAAAGCATCAATTCTTTGGCGCTCAGCCTTCTTCACAGTCCAGCTCTCACATCCATACATGACCACTGGAAAAACCATAGACTTGACTAGACGAACCTTTGTTGGCAAAGTAATATCTCTGCTCTTGAAAATGCTATCTAGGTTGGTCATAACTTTCCTTCCAAGGAGTAAGCGTCTTTTAATTTCATGGCTGCAGTCACCATCTGCAGTGATTTTGGAGCCCAGAAAAATAAAGTCTGACACTGTTTCCACTGTTTCCCCATCTATTTCCCATGAAGTGATGGGACCGGTTGACTAGAAATAAACTTTTTGATGTATTTCCTCTGAAATTTTTGTTGTTCCTTACCCTTTTATATATGAGTGATCCTGTTAGGGGAAGCACACTGACTGAAACCGCCCACCTGGCTAGGCACTATAATAACCATTTGCATTTTACGACAGGAGGTCCTGGTAAGGAACACAGAACTTATAAGCCACCCCCAACTGGAAGAGTTCAGGAAAGGTCAAAAGGACACCCCACATATCCAACCACCTCCCCGAATCCTCACTGGTATCCATCTTAGCTGAACAAGGTGTTCACCACCAGGAAGGACTCTGAGTCAGAATGACTGGCTAAAGACAACCCATCACCATAAAACCCGAGACAGGGAGCCACGCGGCAGAGCAGTTCTCCTGGGTTCCCTTACCCTACTGCTCTCAGCCCCGGTGCCCTTTCCCAATAAAATCTCTTGCCTTGTCAGCACGTGTCTCCTCAGACGATTCATTTCCGAGTGTTAGACAATAGCTCAGTTTCGGGCCCTGGAAGGGGTCCCCCTTCCTGCAACAGTCCCACTAGATAAGTATAACCTTTTTTTCATTGAACATTATTTAAGTATTTTCCTTATAGACATTTTTTATTAGTTACAAAGTATTCCACTGAGTAGACTCACTGGTTTACTAATCCAATTGTACTTGCTGCAGACATTTGGGAAGTAGTCAGTTTTTTCCCAGAGAAGGCAATGGCAACCCACTCCAGTACTCTTGCCTGGAAAATCCCATGGACAGAGGAGCCTGGTAGGCTGCAGTCCATGGGGTCACTAAGTTGGACACGACTGAGCAACTTCACTTTCACTTTTCATTTTCCTGCATTGGAGAAAGAAATGGCAACCCACTCCAGTGTTCTTGCCTGGAGAGTCCCAGAGACGGGGGAGCCTGGTGGGCTGCCGTCTATGGGGTCGCACAGAGTCAAACACGACTGAAGCAACTTAGCAACAGCAGCAGCAGCAGCAGTTTTTTCCTGTAATGACAGACAATGCTGTAAAAAAACATTTTTTTCATAAATGTTTTACTATATTAAAATTTTTTCCTTTATATGGCCTCACAGAGGTGTAACTATTGGGTCAAGGGAATCATCCAGATTGTTTTCCAGATTTCCCCATATTTTTACCCTCCCATTGACAGGGCGCATTTAGCCCCAGCTTCCCAGCACTGGGGACAATTAAACTGATTACAAAACACATTTCCTAAACAATTGTCACATCTAAGTGAAGCGTATATGGGCATTCATTATACCATTCTTGCGAGTATTCTGTGGGTTTTGAGTTTTTCCAAATAAAAAGGTTTAAAAAAAAATGTAACTCATTTGCTGGGGAAGCAGATTTTTGCCTTAGAATTTGTATCTCTTCTAATTTGCATTTCCCCCCATTTACATTCCTTTAAAATTGTGTATCGTTTACTATTAGAAATTTGGGGCACTTTCCCAGATGGCCTTTTACCAGTTTTATTTATTTATTTTTTTTAATATCCTTTATCTATTTATCTATGAGGGTCATAAAAGTTTATTGTTAACAATTTATGTGTGATTTTCACATAGAAAAACATTAGCCTGTCATCTTTGTTACAAATCTTTTCTCTAGTCGTGTTTGCTTGTCATTTTGGCTTTTCAGTCTGATTGATTTCCTTTCACATAGTTGACTATATTCACTGATTTCCTCTGTGATTTCTATTGTTGTTTCTAAGCTAAGAAAAGATTTTCCCCTTGAAAGATTTCACAGCTACTCACTCAGTTCTGCTTCTTTATGGATTGCTTCAGTTGCTTGCTTGCTCTTCACCATTTAGCTCATTGGTTCATTAGAACCTGGTTTCAGGTCCATTGTGGAGAGAGGAGGCTGGGAAGTCAGCTGACCCACACTCCTCCTGTAGCCTCTGCTCCGAGAAACTAGGAAAGTCCTTGATTTCTCCTTCCTGAGGGTAGGAGCAGTGTGCCAAGAAATGTGAGCACTTCTTCCAACAAAAGGGAGCAATTTCCACCCCCTCTTAAAACCAGTAACTCACTTTGCCTGAACATCCTCTTTTTCCATTTTTTAAATAATAACTTTATTGCGGTATGTTCACATACCACACAGTTCACCCAGTTAAATCATACAACTCAGTACTTCTTAGCATCTTCACACAAGCATCACCACTATCAGTTTTAGAACAGCTTTAGTTTAGTTCAGTTCAGTCGCTCAGTCATGTCTGACTCTTTGTGACCCCATGAATCACAGCACATCAGGCCTGCCTGTCCATCACCAACTCCCAGAGTTCACTCAGACTTACATCCATATAGTTGGTGATGCCATCCAGCCATCAAGTCCTCTGTCACCCCCTTCTCCTCCTGCCCCCAATCCCTCCCAGCATCAGAGTCTTTTCCTATGAGTCAACTCTTCACATGAGGTGGCCAAAGTACTGGACTTTCAGCTTTAGCATCATTCCTTCCAAAGAACACCCAGGGCTGATCTCCTTTAGAATGGACTGACTGGTTGGATCTCCTTGCAGTCCAAGGGACTCTCAAGAGTCTTCTCCAACACCACAGTTCAAAAGCATCAATTCTTTGGTGCTCAGCTTTCTTCACAGTCCAACTCTCACATCCATACATGACCACAGGAAAAACCATAGCCTTGACTAGATGGACCTTCGTTGGCAAAGTAATATCTCTGCTTTTCAATATGCTATCTAGGCTGGTCATTACTTTCCTTCCAAGGAGTAAGCATCTTTTAATTTCATGACTGCAGTCACCATCTGCAGTAATTTTGGAGCCCCCCAAAATAAAGTCTGACACGGTTTCCACTGTTTCCCCATTTATTTCCCATGAAGTGATGGGACCAGATGCCATGATCTTCGTTTTCTGAATGTTGAGCTTTAGGCCAACCTTTTCACTCTCCTCTTTGAACAGCTTGTCACCATCCCCCAAATTAGCTTTTCTAGGGCTTCCCTTATAGCTCAGCTGATAAACAATCAGCCTGCAATGAAGGAGACCCTGGTTTGATTCCTGGGTCGGGAAGATCCCCTAAAGAAGGGATAGGCTACCCACTCCAGTATTCTTAGGCTTCCCTTGTGGCTCAGCTGGTAAAGAATCTGCCTGCAATGAGGGAAGCCTGGGTTCGATCCCTGGGTTGGGATGATCCCCTGGAGAATCGTCTACCCACTTCATTATTCTGTCCTGGAGAATTCCATACAGTCCATGGATCGCAAAGAGTTGGACACGACTGAGTGACTTTCACTCACTCCAAAAGAAACCCAGTACTCATTATCTGTCATTTTCCACTTCCTTACAACCCCCCTTCCCATCCCTATGCAACCACTTTCGTCTCTACGCATTTGTCTTTTCCAGACATTTCATGTGAACAGATTCATAAAATATGTGGCCTTTTGTATCTTACTTTTCTTTTTGGCTGTGTTGCATGACTTGTGAGATCTTACTTCCCTGACTAGGGATTGAACCAAGCCCCAGGCAGTGGAAGCATGGAGTCCTAACTGCTGGGCCTTCACGGAAGTCCTCTTAACTTCTTGTATTAAAGCCTAATGTTTTAGGCTTTAAGAGGTTCATCAGGTGCCATGCATCAATAGTTTTTTTCGTCTTTTTTGTCTCCACATTTTGGCTATTATTAATAGTACTTCTGTGAACATTTCTGCACAAGTTTTTGTTTGGACATATGTTTTTTATTTCTCTTGGGTATATACTAGGTGTTGAGTTGCTAGTCACATGGTAATTCTGTTTGTAACCTTTTGAACAACTATTAGACTATTTTCCAAAGCATTGCACAATTTTACATTCCCACCAACATGATAGGAGGGTTCCAACTGCTCCACATCCTCGCCAACACTTGTTATTATCTGTCCTTTTTAATTATAACCACCCTAGAAGGAAATGGCAACCCACTCCAGTGTTCTTGCCTGGAGAATCCCAGGGACGGGGAGCCTGGTGGGCTGCCGTCTATGGGGTCGCACAGAGTCGGACACGACTGAAGTGACTTAGCAGCAGCAGCAGTGGATGTGAAGTGATTTTGATGTGTGTTTCTTTGATGACTAATAATGTTACTCATGAGCTCCTGGGCCATTTGCAAATCTTTGCAGAAATTTCTACTCAGAGTCTTTGCGCAGTTTTTCATTGGATTGTCCCTGTTATTGTTGAGCTGTAAGTTTCTAGATGTATTTTCAATACTGCTCCCTTATCAGATACATGATTTACAAATATTTTCCCCCATTCTGTGGGTTGTCATTTTTCTTTTAAGGACTATTTTTTAGAGCAGTTTTAGGTTTCACAGCAAAATTGAGAGGAAGGTAGAGATTCCCCATAGACTGCCTGCCCCGACATGTGCATGGCCTCCCCCATTATCAACACCACTCACCAGAGTGCTACATTTGCTACAATTGATGACCCTGTGTTGACACGTCACAATGACCCCATGCCCATAGTTTATATTAAAGTTGTACGTTCTGTGGGTTTGGACAAATGTATAATGGCGTGTGTCCATCATTATTGTATCATACAGAGTATTTTCACTGCCCTAAAAACCCTCTGTGCACTGCCTTTTCATTTTCTTTATAGTGTCCTTTGAAACATAAAATTTTCTAATTTTTATAAAGTCCGATTTATCTACTTTTTGTCATCTGTGTTTTTGCTGTCCCATCTAAGAAGCTCTGCCTAACCCAAAGTCACGGTGACTTATTCTTAAATTTTATTCTAAGAGTTTTATAATTTTGGGTCTTATATTTAGGTCTGTAGTCTGTTTGGAGTTAATTTTTGCCTGTGGTATGGTAACTTCATTCTTTCATACACTGATATCCAGGCATCCTCACCCCATTTGTTGGAAAGATGATGGTTGAAGTGAAGTGAAAGTTGCTCAGTCGTGTCTGACTTTTTGCAACCCCATGGACTATACAGTCCATGGAATCTTCCAGGCCAGAATACTGAAGTGGGCAGCCTTTTCCTTCTCCAGGGGATCGTTCCAACCCAGGGATCAAACCCAGGTCTCCCACACTGCAATCAGATTCTTTACCAGCTGAGCCAGGAGGGAAGCCCAAGAATACTGGAGTGGATAGCCTATCCCTTCTCCAGGGGATCTTCCCAACCCAGGAATTGAACCAAGGTCTTCTGCAATGCAGGAGGATTCTTTACCAACTGAGCTACTAGTGAAGCCCAAGATGATGCTTGCCCTCACTTAATTGCCTTGGCGCCCTTTTCGAAAATCAACTGACCAAAAATGTAAGGGTTCTCTTCTTATTTAGTGATTTGTTATGTGCTTATTCTTTTGAAATTAAGGCAGAAAAACTCTCAGACAAGTGTGACCAAAATGTCTTTGAAGAGTTATAAAGAAGACATTCTAGGAAAATGATGCTAGAGAGGATACCCACCTCCTCTGGAGAGGCTGCAATCCTGCCGGATGTGCCACAGACACAGAGAATCATACATGTTAGGGGAGTCAGACTTGGATCAGTGACCTGGAGGCTCTACCTCCCCACCTGTGAACGGTCCAGTTTCCAGCCAGGGTTCTCCACCACCTCAATCAATAGAAATTGATCAGAGGCAAGAAATACAGGAAGGTTTTATTGGGGTCCCTGCTGCAGCAGAGGGGAACAAGAACAAATAACAGGTTCCCTGGCTAGCTGGGCTCACCGAGGTGTGAGGAGTTGGTTATTTATATGGGGTGAGGATAAGGGTGTGTTCAGGGGTCAGGCTGGGAGTTTGGCTTAGGTGGTTTGCCCGCCCTTTGGTGGTGCTGTGTGCAGTACTCTGCTTTTGCTCCTGACTTCCTGCTTTTGCTCCCTACCCTTCAGAAGTGGAAGTAGGGCTCTTTGGTCTCTTTGTACCTTGTTATCCATAGTTTTCCCCAGCTGAACATGCATGCAGTTCTTTTCAGTCTGTTATAGTTTCTTTGTATTTTTGCTTGAGGAGGAGATGTTTGTCCAGGTGTAAGCACTGCAACAAAGGGTCCTGGTCCTAGGACTCCGCCTATTTTACCAACAAGTCCAGGAGAAAGTTATGTCTTGCCTGTTTGTGAGGTTTTGGGTTCAATCCTACTTAGCTATGTGGGGGAGGATGGGGTATGCTGAGTGGCTGTCTCTCTGAGCCTTTCTGTGAGATGGAAGTGATTTGGGGAAAAGAGATATGCGTGTGAACGTGCTCTATGAGCTTTGAAATGTTGCTGATGTTACCAGTGGTGACGATACCAGTGATGGTGATGATACCAAAAGGCAGACTCTCAGGGTTGAGACTTCAAAAGCGGCCATCTTGACCCCATCCCAATACTGGGTCATTTCTCTAATATTCCTACAAAGTAGCCACCCAGTCTGAATCCCTCTAGTGACAGAAAGCTCAGGATGTCCTGAGAAGGCTGTTCTGTATTTGGTGTCAATACTTGTTAGAAAGGGTTCTCTCCTCTAGAGTGGGACAGTCCTAACTAATCTAATAATATCAGCCATGCCAGCACTGTAAGAGGTGCTTCTACACAGCATCTTATCTGATCTTTCAGATAACCCTGGGAAATCAACATACTACTAGGCACTGGCATTTAATAAGGGGGGAAACAGGCTCAGAGAGGTTAAGTGACTTGCTCAGGAGCCCACAGCCAGTAAAGATAGATGCAGGCATGATTTGGACCTGAGTCCATCTGACTTCAAAACCCACACACCTGAGCTCTGGGCTGTTTGGTAGCCTTTCCTCAGAGATTCCCAAGCAAGGGTCTCCGTTTGGTCCCTGGGGGCTACCCTTCATATCCACACTGGCCCTTGACCACTGACCTCTGCCAGACGTTCACCTCACCAATGTTGCCGTGCAAAAGACGTCTCCTGACTACCACCCGAAGAAGGTGAGGAAGCTGGGCTTCTGCCCTCGGATATGGCCTCTGGGACTGGGCTGGGGTGGTGAGGAGGGAGAGCCCAGGAGAGTTCTCCAGAGAGGTCAGATCACTGCCTGTTTTCAGGGCCCAGGGTAAGCGTATACATGGAGACCCACAGATCATGTGTTTAAATGTTTGAGTTACAAATCAAACCAGTATGCCCTTTAATAATATGTATTGTGTCATCCTACCTTGACAGATATATTATCTATCTACTACCTACCTACCTAATAACCTGCCAGAAGACCAGGTTCATATATAGCATACTCAGACTTCTCAGAGTTAAGAGCCAGAACAGAAGAGTACAGAAGAGCTGGTCCCCAGCTCTCCACCACCCTGTGGGGGCCTCCTGCAAACATGCACACACCCCAAATAGCAAGCTGTGGGTGACTCCCTGGGCCTTGGGGTACCCACATGGTTGGTGCAATCTGTCCTCAAAGGGCAGGCCCAGGGAAGAGGCTGGTGCAGGGCATTTGGGCAGAGACTTCTGGGGTGGCAGACAGCAGGCAGTGCTCTAGAAGGAGAGGCCCAGGCTCTGGGTGGGCCACATCTCCTTGGGAGTGAAGATTCTCTGCCCTGTAAGAGCAGGGTTCTGCTTATCACAGGACTTGGGGCTGGGCTCCCCTTGTCCGAGACTAGGGTCTGTGCTGATGGAGAATGGCCATCCGGGTCAGCCAGGTCTGGGCTGATTAAAGTTTCCTCTCTCAACCTGGTGGTGGGGCCCAGGGCTGCAAGTGGATGCTGCAGCGATTCCGGCAGTACCTGGCGTCCAAGCACGGGCCCGAGGCAGTAGAGACGCTTTTCAGCGACATGGACAACATCTTCATCAGAAGCCTGCAGAGCGTGCAGAAGGTGATCATCAGCGACAAGCACTGCTTTGAGCTGTACGGCTATGACATCCTCATAGACCAGGACCTCAAGCCGTAAGTGGATGGGCTGGTGGCCTGGAGAGCACGGGGGTTGCAGGGGAGGGGGGATGTTTTACACACTCTACACCCAAACTGCCTGGCTTTAAGCTCAGCTCTGCAACTTCCTAGCTGGGCATGCTTCCCTTCTCTGAGCCTTGACTTGCCTGGCTGTAAAATGGTCACTGTGCAGAGAGGAATGTTATGAGGAAGAAATGAGCCCCATGCCTGACACTGTGGCCTTTCCCAAGCATCTGCGAGTCAGCAATCCTCCCTTCCCATCAGGCAAGAAACTTCCCCTCTGTGAATCCTGATGCTTTGAGGATGCAAAAGGCTGGGAAAGGGAGTATTGTTACCATGTCAATTTCCCAGAATTTTGTGCCTTCCTGCAGTGCTCACGAGGAGGTTGAACACACCTGAGCTATCAGGGAACACACTGATGGCCCTTGGGTGATACAACAGGGCACAGAAGCCCAGTGGGGTTGTTCAGGCAGCTTGAGGTCATGCAGTAAGTCCAAGGCTGAGCTGGGCCCAGAGTTCATGTTCCTGGACTGAGCAGCTTCCACCAGCACTGTGGGTCCTGGACCCAGCCCCCCCCCAGGGTCACTGTATCGCTCTTGGGGGCCTTTCTGAGCCAGGAGTAGGAGCCCTAGAGCAAAACCTAAGTCAGGCCCAAGTTCAAGAGAAACCAGGGCTAGGCACCAGCAGGTCTCTCTCCTTTGCCCTCTGGGATGCAAGCTGTGCTACAGGCATTAACGTGGACACCGATGAGGGAAATGAGCTTAGGAGGAGGCAGTAGATAGGAAAAGGGGGCCCTAGTCTCTCACTGACCTGCTGGGTGAGCCCTTCTCCCTCTGTGCCCCAGATTCCTGTCTGTCAATTAACAGAGCTGCAGAAAACCAGAGGTTGCAGGCTGGAAGCCCTTGGGCTGCTTTTGGCCTGCAGACACTTTGAGTTTGACCTTCAGAATGTTTTTTTTTTCATTGGGTTGATTTTCATCGACCATCTCCCATAACTGGAAGATGTTTGCACAAACATCAGGATGTTTTGGAAGAGTCAGAGGGTGTTAGAATTCTGGGTTCATATGCTCACAGGGCAAACACTCTGCTTGAGCGGCCATAGCCACCCCTTCGGAGGTGGAACGCTCTCCCCAGCCCACCACAGGCCTACCCCTCCCTGCCACTCCCCACCGCCCTGACTTGGCAGGCTGGTTACCATCTTTTAAAAACTATCTTTTAAAAAAAATAAAAAATAAAAACCATCTTTTATTTAATACTTTTATTGATTTGTTTGGCTGCATCTGCGCTTCATTGCAGCGTTATGGGCTAGTTGCCCTCATGCATGTGGGATCTTGTTTTTTTTAATTGGCCAGTAACATTTTAACATATTTTTCAACATGAAGTTTTTACAGATAACACACATTTTTAAACTTTTAGTACTAGACAAAAATACCTAGTTTCAAAATTTGAAAAGTCCAAATATCAGTGTTTGAAAAAAGTATTAAGAATGCATGTGGGATCTTAATTCCCCGACTAGGGATCGAACCCATGTCCCTTGCATTAGAAGGTGGATTTTTAACCACTGGACCACGAGGGAAGTCCCCTGGTTACCATTTATAGACAAATGTTCACTGGGAAAGTTTCTCTCATACTCCAGCTCTTCTGAAAGAAGCCAAAGGAGTAATAAGCACAAGGGCACACAATTGTTCTTACCCCGACCAGCTTGCTTCATTTAAGTCACCACCTGGACCCTGTGGGGGTTGCAAGTGTGTGACAGTTGTTTTCAAAAGTTTTAGTCCCTGAAACCTTTCTTCAGTTGGAAATGTAGAGACAGCAGAGCTGGTTGAATTGAGGGTGGGGCCCAGGCACCCCATCTAGTCTCTTGTGAAATTCCAGGGACCAGGCAACCTTAAGATTTTCCATTCCCTTCCCTCCCCAGGTGGCTCCTGGAGGTCAATGCGTCCCCATCACTAACAGCCAGCAGCCAGGAGGACTATGAGCTCAAGACCTGCCTCCTGGAAGACACCCTGCACATTGTGGACATGGAGGCCAGGTGAGAGAGGGCAGCCTCGCTCATACACCCCTGTACCTCACCATCAGGGCTCCCACAGAGGAGAGAGAACCTGGAACCCTGGAACTTGAGAGGACCTCAGAGATGTCTCTGGTCCCTCCACCCTCCCCCGCCCCACTGTTCCACAGGTGGGGAAACTGTGATGTTCACACAGGATCAGGTCCTGGCCCAAGGATTCGGCCCTGACCCAGCAGAGCAGGGCCAACTACAGCTTTCTGAGATTCAGTCCCGCAGGATTTTCTCCACCTTTCCTGATTCTGGGACCCTGACCCAGTCACTTCTCCTCTCTGAACCTCAGTGTCCTCATCTGTAAAGTGGGAGATTCCATATCTAACTCTCAGTGTTGTTAATTTACAAAGATAATTTATTTTAACATGTCTAACTCACAGTAAGTACTCAGTAAGAGGCTATTTATTGATATAATGATGTATATATAATAGAAAGACCCAGGGTTTGACTTCAGGAATGGCTCAGGCAGTGCTGGCTGGTTTGTCAGTTCTCACTTTCCTCTCTCCTCTCTTTTCTCTGTGTTAGTTTCTCCCGTTGTTCTAGCAAAAGTTTGAGGGCTGACTCTCATTGCTCCCTGGTGGGATTGAATCACATGCCCATCCCTGAATCAATCACTGGGACTCTGATTGACCAAGCCTAGGTCTTGTGGCCCTCTTCCAGGGGTTGGGGTCAACTCCACTTGAACCATGAGAGTGAGAGAGTGAGGCCTGGCTTTCAAAAAGGAAACCCCAGGCACCCAAAGGCTAAAAAAAGTGAAATGAATGCTGAGCAGGCAGAACCTCAGGTGTCCACCACCCTTATCCACCATCACTTATTCCTTCATCAAACACCTGAGGCCCTCCTGTGGGCCAGGCCTTGTGCTAAACACTGGGGACACAGTAAATAAGGGACATAACAGGCCCAGTCCCCGCCTCCATGGAGTCTGATCTAGGAAGGACAGCAGACTTTAAACCAGAAAGCACGTTACTGGGGCCAAGTGTGGAAGCCTGGGGACAAATGGGGGATGACCTCATCCCCCACTTTGGATGGACAAAAGGTACTCTGACAGGGTGGGCACCAGTAGGGTGCTGGGCAGGTTCAGGGCCCTGGCTTGAGGGCCCCACCAGGTGAACCTTCATTAACCCTTTGTATCTCCTGCTTGTCCAGGCTCACAGGAAGGGAGAAGCGAGTAGGAGGCTTTGACCTCATGTGGAACGATGGCCCTGTCAGCAGAGAAGAGGGCGGTCCTGACCTATCGGGGATGGGGAACTTTGTGACCAACACACATCTCGGTATGTGGGGCTAGGTGGGGAGCGGGTACATGGGAGGTGGCAAGTAGTCTGAGAGGCAACTTGTCATGGAGGTTAGAATGTTTTACTAGATTTATATTGTTTTGTATTTTTCTCTGTGTACACTTTTATTGATTTAATGTGCTGTGCTGTGCTTAGTCACTCAGTCATGCCCAACTCTTTGTGATCCCATGAACTGTAGCCTGCCAGGCTCCTCTGTCCATGGGGATTCTCCAGGCAAGAATACTGGAGAGGGTTGCCATGCCCTCCTCCAGGGGATCTTCCCAACCCAGGGACTAAACCTAGGTCTCCCACATTGCAGGTGGATTCTTTACCATCTGAGCCACCAGGGAAGCCCAGAATGTTTTAATTTGGTCTAAAACTTACCAGCTGTGTGACCTTGAGCAAGGGACTTAACCTCTCTGTTCCTCATCTGTAAAACAGAGATTCAATAGTTTCTACCTCAATATATGCCTAGAATACTGCACGGCATGTGGTGAAAGATATTAGTAATCTGTTATGAGGCAGATTTCAAAAAGCTTAGATGGCACATAAACAAAAAACATGATATGTTGCTAAGAGAAATTAAGGACTTCAGGGCTTGACCTTAAACTTGGCTTTTAAAAAAAAGTGAAAAATTTCCCTGACTATAAAAATTATTCCCACTCATTGTAGAATATTTGAAAACTAAAGAAAGAAACAAACAAAAAAAATCATCCAAACATAACCATCTTTAACAATCTGGTGTATTTCCTTCCAATTTTACAAAAATGCATATATTCATATTTTTTCTACAAAATTGGCATTGGGCTGAAGCTTTGAGTCTAACTTTTCCACATAGCATTTTCCAGCTCATTCAATAACATTAGTAAAAGCCTCTATTTTGGGCTTCCTTGGTGGCTCAGCTGGTAAAGAATCCACCTGCAATGTGGGAGACCTGGGTTTGATCCCTGGGTTGGGAAGATCCCCTGGAGAAGGGAAAGGCTACTCACTCCAGTATTCTGGCCTGAAAAGTCCATGGACAAAAGGCAGACATGACTGAGCACGCTTCACTCACTCTCCTTTAGAAACACACTATGGCCAGGTCCAGACTACTTTACACACATGATCTCATTTCACTTTTAGGCAGCCTTGATTATTTTACAGATGTGGAAAGGGTCTCCAGATGTTAGATCACACACCAATGGTCTTGGTCATAAGTGGTAAGAGAGGCCTTGAACCCAATCTGTCCAACTTCAAAACCCAAAAGCTAGGCTGCTAGCATTTGTCCCTTGGCAAAATTAGAAACAAAATTACCATACAGCTGCAAAACATCCCCAAATTTATGAAACCCATTTCACATAATTGAGCATTTGGCATGACTCCAGGTTTTCACTTTTATAAATAATGCTGTGAGGACATCCTCTCAAATAAAATTCAACTGAAACTGGCTATTTTTTTTAGGACAGATTCCTAGGAATAGAACTACTGGGTTAAAAAAATGGACTTATTACAGTCAAATTGCTTTCTTAGAAAGATTACACAAATTTGCAAGCTCTGAATTTAAAATGACAGCAGCAGCAATAACAAAAAAACCTTTGCCAACTTCATAGGTAAAAATATTTACTTGTTTTCTGTGCATTCCATTGATTACGTATGAGGCTTCAGAGTTAAAATTTGCAGTTGTTCTTTTGTAAGCTGTCCATACTTACTGTAAATATTTTCCTTTTGTTTGAATATTTCCATTCAAACAAAATGAGTTTATCATTTTCCTTTTTGTTTGTTGCATTTTTCTTCCTTCTTTTTTGATGAAAAGTTTTGAGTATCTTTTAGAGTTTGGTATGATTTAGGATTGGGTTTCTTGCCTGGAGAATCCCGGGGACGGAGGAGCCTGGTGGGCTGCTGTCTATGGGATCACACAGAGTTGGACACGACTGAAGCGACTTAGCAGCAGGATTGGGTTTGGCTGCAAACAACTAACAAACTAATAGTTATCCAGAGAGGAACTGATTTGTCTTGAGTCACCAGAAGTCATGGGGCAGGCCATAAGTGACAAGTGCACAGTGCCACCAAGCACCCAGATCTTTCTTTTACCACACTCAGCCTGTTAGCCCTGATGCTCATGCTTGTTGCCTCATGGCTGCTCCAACTCCAGACACTGTGTCCTTATCCCAGGCAGGCCCAAGGGCCAAAGGCTTTCCTTCAAGCTTTGACTATTCCCAAAGGAAAGCAGGTAACTCTGCTGACATCTCACTCACTAGAGCTGGGTCACACGGCACCTCAGCCGCAAGGGAGCCCGGGAAGTCAAGTACTAAGTAGTTTGCCTTGAGGAAGGCAAAGGAAAGGCGGTTTGTGAATGCTTCTCCCACGGCAGACCCCTGGTACCTGCCACATGGCGTTGTTGGAGGATGACTATACAATGCTTTCAAGCTGTACAGACAATCACCTGGGAATATTGTTAAAATGCTGTTCTGATTCAGTAGGTCTGGAAGAAGAGGGCTAAGAGTCTGCACACCTAAAAGCCCCCTAATAGTTAACTATTGTTGTGTAACAAATTCTCCTGAAGCTTTGCAGCTTGAAACGACTATCTTATTTGCTTATGATTCTTTAGGTGTGGCTTGGGGTCTCTCACAGGGGTGCAGGCACTTAGCAGATGTGCTAAGACATGGTGGCCTGGGATAGCTTCATTCACACGTGCGGTGGTCGAGACGGGCTGTCAGCTGCCTTTTCTTCCAGGCAGCCACTCATTCACTCAGTAGTCTCAGGGTTCCAAGAAGGCGAGAGAAGACAGTGAAGCCTCTTGAGGCCTAGGCTCAGAAATCCCATGTGTCATTCTGCCACAGTCGGTTAGCCAAAGCCTATCCAGCCCAGATTCAGGGGGCAAGGAAATAGACTCCACCTCTTGATGGGAGGAGTGGCAGTTACTTTGCAGAGAGGTCCTTAGAGGACTAAGAGAATTGTCGCAGCCACCTTTGCTAACAATCCACCTCAGATATCAATGCCAATGGTTCCTGCACCATATTTAAGCAGCAAAGACTCAGAACAGTGGTTCTCCAGCTGAGTATCTGGGTGGGTGGTTTCGAATATAAGAGGAGCTGGCTGGGGGTGGAAAGAGTATTGATGAAATGAATTAGGGATGTGTTGGCAATCTGGTGAAAAGATCAACAGATAACTCAGAGATGAGCCTAGAACTCCAAGAGATTTGCATTGGACATGAAGGTTTGTGAATTATGAATGAATTATGAACCTTAGTTAAGGCTAAGGCTCCACAGAACTCACTTTGGAAAACCTCAGGGATTGGCATTTAGTGGACTTTCAGCTCAGGGAAGCCTTGATTGCTGGTGAGTGCCTAGGAGGCAGGGGTGGGGCTCTGGGGAGCTGAGAAACATGGCAGACACCTCCAGGTCAGTAGTTGTGCCCATGGGGATTCAGTCATTCAACCACTGTTTGTGAGGTGCCATCAGTGCGCCTGGCACAAGATTAAATGACCATGGAGTTGCCTCAAGGATTAGCTCTGAGCACAAAAGAAACACTGTGAATGCACTGAGAGGATGTGAAGCCAGCCTGAACTGCCTGGGACACTCTCCCACGAGAGTAGGAGCCACCTGTGAGGGACACCCACCTCTTAGCTGAATGTGCCTGACACTAGAGATTTAGGTACCAAGCACTGTGCCAGCTTTAAGTGCATTTTCAAGGAGCAAAGCCAGAAGGCAGGGCAATATGGGGAGTGGTTAAGAGCTTGGCTTCTGGAGCTAGGCAGCCTGGGTTCAAGCTTCAGTCCTGCTACTAATTGTGTGATTTGGAGCAAACTACTTCACCTCTCTGAGCCGCCTCTTCTTTTGCACACATTATTCCTATGAAAGCTCAAGTCAAATCTACATCCTCACCTGAAGTAGCCCTTGATTTGGAGTAAGCCCCCAGTGAATATTACCTGATCCTTGCATTTACCCCATAAAGCAGGTATCCTGATGTACAGATGAGAAAACTGATGCTCAGAGTTAAGTGACCTGTCTGAAGGTCATGGCAGTTGGGAGGGGATGCGTGCTAGGTCGCGTCAGTCATGCCCAACTCTGCAACCCTTACGGACCATAAAACCAGGCTCCTCTGTCCATGGGATTCTTCAGGCATGAATACTGGAGTGGGTTGCCTTGCCCTCCTCCAGGGGATCTTCCTGACCCAGGGATCGAACCCACGTCTCTTATATCTCCTGCATTGGCAGGTGGGTTCTTTACCACTAGCACCACCTGGGAAACCATCCGTGGTTGCATGGCTTCTGCTGGCCCCTCCTGCACTAGTAGGAGCACTGGCCCCTTCTACTTGCCTAAGGACAGCCCATCACAGTCAACTCTCCACTTCCCTTCCAGGCTGCATCAATGATCGGAAGGAACAGCTAAGGCAGCTGTTTCGCTCCCTTCAAGCCCAGAAGAAAACGCCCAACTAACCCCCAGCATGGAGAACCACTGTTAGCACAGTGGTCCTCTCTGCTCCCCATTTTTCAGCACAGCAGAACTCAGAGCACTCAGTCACCCTCCGTCCCTCTTTCCGGCCTGGCAGCTGCTTTGCTGGCTCAGCACCCCACCCTACCCTGGATATCTTTGCACCAAGAGAGCCAATCTCTGGGACTGGATAGATTTTAACATTGAAGGCTTGGTGAAGAGGAGAAATGCAGCAAGTTATACCTGAGAAAGATCACATCTAATAAAGGATTACAGCCCTTATTTGGAGAGTCTTTGGGCTCCAGGCTTGGCTCAGGGAATGCTGTTGCCGCAACCATGTCTTCCTGGTTTTGACCCTTTAATGTCTCTCAGGGGATGTGTTGATAGGCTCCTCCAAGAGCAAGGGCTCAGTTCTTAAGTTGTGTTTGCAAAGCTAGCAGTTAAGATTTTGTGATTACTGGGGGTCCGAGAAAGGGCTAAGCCTTAAATACATCTTGCCCTCCTTACAATACCCTGACTGCATGTCAGGGGACCCCTGGAGCTCCCTGACCATCTGAAAACCAGTGGGCCAGAGAATCCCCATTTCTCAAGTAGAGAAGGCGAGGATCAGGCAGACAGAGCTGCTTAGTGAGTCTCCAAGAAGGCGCACTTATTAAGTCAGCCAGGTGATCTAGGTACCTCACTGGGCCTTCCTATTTGAGGTTGAGAGCTGAGCTTTTTAGATTAAAAAGCCCTGGGCTGTCAGGCAGAGATGGCTTGGGGAGTTGCGCACAAGTAAGAATGTCTGCATTTTCCACATTCCAACGCCTCTTGGTTGAAGAGGAGTTGAACCAAGAGTGGGCTGGTGGCTAACTGCTTCAGGACAACCTTTCAAGGGACCCCAGGCAGCTCCTCTATCACTCCGCCTGCTTCAGGACAGTTAACTGCAAACAGCAGAATCTGACTGCAGAGGGAAGGGAAGGGCTTTTCAAAGAAAAATACTGGCAAATCTAAGTAGATCAGCCAGCCTTGGGAAGGCCAGAAGCCAGGCCGTTCTGGGGCTCCTGCTCCAGAATGTGGGGGCTTCCCTCATCCCTGTGACTGGGTAAAGCCCAGACAACCCTAGGAATGGGGTCCACGTCTCCAGGATAAAGAATCTGATTGGCTCTTCTTTGGCCTAGCGTCCAGCTGGCCAGATATGCAGGGTCAACACTCAGAGAGAACAACTCTGAGCCAAGCAGCCATCCAGATAGTATCTACCCGTGAATGCCATAACTCCCCATTTTCTTACATTTTTATTTTAAAAAATACAACAGCAACACGTCCCTCCCTTGCACCCAACCATGTAGTTTCTATTCTGAGGGAACCACATAACTGTTTGCACACAAATTATGAGCTTATTAGACACCTGTCTTTGCTTCTCACTTTAATGTATCTTGAAGCTTGTTCCAAATCAGTTTTCAGCTTCTTTATTTTTTGATTACAGCTGTATAATATTCCACTATAGGAGTTAGCAAATCCTTTCATCTACTCTGCACATTTAGTTTCTGATTCCACCTCCCTACTTCGTAGGGCCACCTTGGAGAAACCCCAGCAATTACTAAAAAAAAAAAAAAACTCAAAAGGATGCAAAACCAGAGGTTTGGGCCAAATATGGCTTATATAAACTGTTTTGTTTGGCCAACATTCAAGCTTTTTTAAATTTTCTGAATTAATCAGCAGTATTTAAAAAGCAGAGGATTCAACTTAAAAAATCTATAAATTTCTAGGTTTTTTAAGAAAACACAAGATCTGGCCATGGCAGCCTGTGTCCCCGCATTTAACTATCGGCCAGAACCAAATGGAGTGCCCTCTCCATCCTGCCCTGATGTGATTTCAAGGAGAAACCACTGCCCCTTCATAGACAGTACTCCAAAGGGAGTGGCGTACCTTCCATTAAGGACCAAGTGAGGTCAAGACTATTGGAGAAGGAAATGGCAACCCACTCCAGTTTTCTTGCCTGGAGAATCCCAGGGGCAGGACAGCCTGGTGGGCTGACGTCTATGGGGTCACAAAGAGTCGGACACGACTGAAGTGATTTAGCCGTAGCAGCAGAGGTCAAGACTAGAAGCTACTATTCCTTCATTTAGGTAACATGTATTGAGCCCTTGAGGCACACTGAAGACATCCCTCCAGGCACATTCACATTAGGATCGCAGACCCTGAAGGCAGGCAGGAGCTCTAAGCAGAGCTGCCTAGGTTCTGCTTTCAGAGCCCATGGAGTCGCATCCGCCTAAGCACAACACAGTAGGACGCAGGCCCTCATCCGTCGCTGGTATGGGGCTCTGCAAGGCCTTCCTGACTCCAGACCAGCCGAGGCGGGATGACAGGCAGCACCCGCTCTGGACGCCATCCCGGGGGTGAGCAGGAAAATGGGCCCCAGTGGCAGTGTGGGGGGGACTATGTGTCTGCCTGTGCTGAACCAAAGAGCACTAACATTCTGTCCTTCATCCAGCACAGGAGCCTCCTGTAAGCCTCCTGCTTTATTCCAATTCCGTTACACACGCTGCTTGAAAATACGTCTCTCTCTTTCTGAGAGGAATGCTGGAATGAAGCTCCCACTCTTCTCCCTCCAGGGCCCATTCCAACAGCAGGCCATTGTTGAGAAGTGCCTGCTGCAGTGCCTTCTCACACCCCCACTGGCGCTGCCCCCACCCACCTCCTGGTGGCTGCCAGGGCCTGTCAATGGGCCTTGTGTCCATCCAGCCCCAGTGGTCAGGCCGGCAGATACTGGTGTAGGCTGAGGGTTCCCTCCTGCTGTCAAGAAGTAGCCAAGTGCTACAGACAAAGAAGCTTCGTACGTGGCTAAGGCTGCCATTTCTCACACCTGTCCCCTCGCAGGGTAGATCCTGTCCTTGCAGGTTTCAAGGCTGGAGAGTTCCGGGTCCTCCATGACCCCAGGGGAGGATGCTGGTCTTAGGTCCCCCATTTGCGTTCTTAGGTTTCATCCTTTCAAGATGACCTTGAGAGCTTTAAGCTCATCCTGGTTGAGGGGGGTCAGGTTAAAGCCCTTCAGCTCCGGTTTGCCTAGGGGAAGAATTCATCAGTGAGTCAGGGCTCCTGCTGTCCAACCTACTGGCCCTGGAGTCTAGCCTGGCAAAGGGGCTTACACTGCATTCATGCTGCCAAAAACTTGGCCTTGAAGTCTGACAGAGAAGGGCCTCAAATTCTGCAAAGCACAGAACGAGGAACATCGACACTTGCTCCTGAGTTACCAAGAACCTGCAGAGTCAAGACTGCTGTACAGAACCCTTCCAATTTGTGCCAGACTGACCAATCTGGAGTGGTTAGGTTTACCTAGAAATTCAGCTGTAACCTGGACCACCTGACTGAGGCCTTCTGACCCTTAAGTCAGAGGTATCTTGGCGCCCCCAGTCACACCCTGGCATAAAATGTGACACACTCCATGCCATTCTTGTGCCTGAAAAGAACTTGCAACGGGAATAAGATCCCACAAACTTCCTGTCCATTCCATCTCTGGTCGGCTCAAGACAACCCTGCCCACTTCCCACAGCTTCAGTGCCACTCACCAGCTGCCCACCCCAGCCTGCAAAGTCTGTGCTCATACTGTCTACCCTCCTGCTTTCCGGCCCCACACTTAGTCCCCAGGCCAATACCTTGGGCCTCAAAGAGGCGATTGACCTTCACTTTAAGTTGTTTCCGGAGTCTTTCTATTTCTTTATCCAGATGTTCCTGATCTGAAAAAATGAGACAGACAAACAAGATGAGGTTACACTACAGACAGATCCAAGGACACCAGCCTCTGCCCAGCCCCACTGAAGGCAGGGGTTTGAGCATGTGGGGATGAAAATGGGACTTGGGAGACAAGTTGAGGAAGAAACTAAAGGCTAAATAAGGGACGTGGCCTACCTCGACCACTGAGTGAGCCCAGAACAGGGTTGAGCACACTAGTTTCCCAACTTGCAGTTTATCAACCTGTTTTCATTATGCAAAATACCCTGGGCAGTGGATGGGGAAGGCAATACCAGGATTTCAGGTCACCCTCTCACAATGAAATTATGGCAAATTCAGATTTAAGAATAAAAAGACCCAGCCTATTCGAAGATGGATGGAAAATAGGTGGTTGATGAAGTTTACAAACCCACATCAAGCCAGGTGAGGAGTTTTCACAACAGCAGGATTGTGGTAACTGTGACCTGAACAGTCAACATTCTGTCTCATACTCACACTTAAACCAAATTCTTGGCAGGGAAGAGAAGGCTGTCTTAGAGAATGGACTGTGCCCAAAGCAGATGCATCGTGAGAAGTGCAACCAACTGATGACACCCAACCAACTCCATCTGCTGTTTTCACCCACTCATGAGTGACATTTTTGCCTTTCCTACAAACCTTCATTCTTTCTGATGGTGATAACCCCAGACCAGCTAAGCATTCTGGCCTGGGCAGTCGCTCTGGTTCTCATTGTAAATGAGTAACCACCATCTCGCATGACCTTTGTTTAGCCTGTGTCCATCTCTGAGAAACAGACATGCTGCCCTGGAACCCCTCTAGGTCAGTGACAAGACCACACTCGTGGGCCAAGAGAGCCGGGAACCTGATCCTCAACCCAGGCAGGTGAGGCCCTCGGGAAGCTTACTCTGAGCAGCCTCCAGTCCCTCTGCAAGTGCAATAACAATTCAATTTTATAACCATGATATTAATGTATGTTTTACTTTCTTTTTTTAAAAAAATGTTTATTTATTTAACTGCGTCGGGCCTTAGCTGCAATGCATAAGCTTAGCTGTCCTTTGGCACGTGGGACCTTAGGTCCCCACCAGGGACCAAACCCGAGTCCCCTGCACTGGAATGTGGACTCTCAACCACTGGACCACCAAGGAAGTCTCTAGTGGATGTTTTTCAACGGAAGTTTCTCCTCAAAGCTGACCTACTTTCCTTTGACAGAATTTCAGTTTCAACAGGGATAGAGTTACCCTGTTTTCAGCAGCAGAGACAACCGTGCTGCTGGTTCTCTTGGCCTACATGTTTTCAGGGGTGAGGAAGAGAAAATGTGTAACCTGCCCTTATCCCAGCCAAGGACCCATCTGCGGCCTGACCTTTTGCTTTCATGACTTTTCTCCAAAGAGCCTCTAGGATTATGGTTGTGAGATCTGCTGTGTACCCTAATGTGGCGAACTTGAGAGCTTCACCCTCCTCAGACCGCCATCTTCAACCCTGATGCTACTCCAGAGGATGTGAAAATATGAGCATGTGCCTTAGATCTGACCAATGAGGTATCAGCAGAAGTCCCTGAGGAGGACGGTCTTATTTCCAAACCAGAAGGCAAGGCCACACATGGAGCAAGCCCTCCTACCTCTCCTCTAGCCTGGCTCGCAGACACGAGGCCTGCAATCATGACACAACCACCAAGAGAATACATCGACTCTGCTGAGCAGCTGTGCCAGTCCTGGATTGCCCATCTCTGGAAAACTTACATGAGATGAACAGAACTGTATTTCCTTAAGTCCTACTAACTGCTAGATTTCTGTTATTTGCAGTCCAACTCATTCCTCAGTGACAAACAAGCACTATGCTAGGTACATATATTATTTTATCTCAACTTTACAACAACTGTGCTATGTAGACGTATCCTCCTTTAGAGATGAAGAAACAACTCAGTGGCACAGTAAAGATTAAAATGCACACTGCCTCCAGCCACCTCTCATCAAGCTGCCAGAAGCCGGGGAGGGGCACGGGGTGGGGGGAGGGTGTGGCATGGTGGGGGATGCTGTTCCTGACCCCTGCCCAGGAGGCTTACCTTTCTCAATCATTTCCTTTGTCTCAGGGTGAGGCATCCTGATAAACATGTTCCCAAAGCAAACCATCACATCTTCTGAAATGGCAAACAAGTCATTCCTTCAATATTTTGATGCCAGGCATTGCTTTAGATGCCAAAAACACAGCAAAACAGGAAGAAATTCCTGCCTTCCTAGCTTGTGTTAGAGTGGAGGAGAGAGCATATACAACAACGTCAAGACAATAAAGATATGATTCGTCAGACCCTGAAAGGTATCTTAGAAAGCAGGGAAAGAGAGATGGGGAATGCCAAAGGGAGGAGCTTGTCATTTATACCAGGCAGTCTGGGAAGGTCTTACAGATTATGTGCCATTCCAGCAGAGACCTGAAGAAAGTGAGGAGTGTGTAAGCCCTGAAGACACACATCTAGGGAAAGAGCAAGCCAGGCAGAGGAACCAGGAACAGCAAGGATCAGTAATGTGCCAGTATGTCAGGAACAGCAAGGAGAGCAGTGAGGGTGGAGCTGATGAGCGAGGGCAGAGGAGACAAGGGGAGAGAGCTCAAGGAAATCAGTTTACAGGGAGTCCTGCAGGACTCTGGATTTTACTCTGCTGAGACAAGAAACTGGAAGGTTTCAGGCCTTCCAGTGCACGTTAAGTGCTCGGTTCCGGAGGCCCTTCCTCATGGCCTGGCCTCTGCCCATCTCTCCAGCATGATCACATGCCCCTCCCCTATTGCTTCCTCTATCACTACCACTTAGCCTCACCTAAAGAGCTGCCGTCCCATTCTCCAAGACCAACCCTGTGTTCACTTCCTTCTGCAGCTTTCTCACAATTTTCAATTCTGTATTTATGCTGTTGACTCACCTGTAGAGCACAAGGGCAGGAACTGCACTGTTTTTATACCCCCAGCACTTTCTGAGTGTCATCAATTGATAAGCCAGCAGCTAACAACCTGTCACTGAGGTAAGAAACGGAAACCCTGAGCCACAGGCTATTATGTCAGACCTGCAATACTGCCTCGCCCGTCTCCACGGGCTGTGCCACACACCTGTGGCCTCCTGCCTGGTCTCCAACAGGAATAAGGCAAAGGCATTAGAGGGTAAACTGAACAGGCCTCTGGGCTGCAGCAACGAAGTTAGGCTTACCAGTGAGGCTGAGATCCTTCTGCAGGGCCCTCAGGCCCTCCCGGTTCCGATTCCTTTTGGTATCCAGGTCCACAATCTGAAAAACACAGGGGCAGGAGGGAACTCAGTTACCTCCTACCCTGGTCTGTACTCCCAAACAAACCAGGGCTGTTAAAACCTAACAAAGACGACAAGGCATTATTCCTTGGTTAATTCTAACGTCCTGCCTAAAGTGGACAGATGTGTGAAGGTACTTCTTCCCCCACTCAGCTTCCAGCTCCTTAAAGACGATGCTTCACCAGGGTGTCTTTCCCCCCAGAGGAGGTGCTGGGGAAATGTCTAATGACTAAATGAGTAATTTTTTTATTATCATCCACGGGAGCACTAGTTCTCAAGCTTCAAGGCATTTCAGAATCACCAGGAGAGTGGAAACCACTTCCTGAACAAGCTCCTCCAGCTGATTCTGACCAAGAATCCTGAGAAAAACAACAATATTATATCAGAAAGGCATAGGTATTGGCACTGAGACGGTGGTCACAGCAAAACGGCTACTAAGGAAGTGAGGCGGCAGTGCAGTACTACTGCCTGGCAGTGGAGGCTCTGGGGCAGAACACCCAGGTTTGAATCCTGCTGCTTGCTATGAGCTGTGCGACTTCACCTCTCTGAAAAACAGGGACAAGAAAAGGATCCACCACCTAGGTTATTAACCTAGGAACTAAGTGGGCACAGTACTTGATACACAGTAAGTACTCAATCAACTTTAACTGCTATTTGTCAGCCATCACACCTTGATGCAGTGTTTACTAGGCTCTCCCTTAATACCCAACTGACCAAGCATCCAATCATTCTAACTAGAGATGAGGAGTCTGAATCATTCTTGATCCCTCCTACTCCCTCACCCCTATACTTCAGCATCATGGAGGCCATCTCCAAATGGAGAGGACCCATCACCACCACCTAGGCCCAAACCCATCCCTTACCTGGCCCCTCATTTACCCCTTGCCCACTTATAGTCTGTGCTCTACAGAGCAGCCAGAGGGATCTTTCAAAGCCTCAATCCATTATATCACACACTCTTCCCACCACAAGCTCCCATAAACTCCCTGTGCAGGTCTCCACGGCCCTCCGGTGGCCTAGGCCCCACACTTCTCCCACGTCCCGACTCCTGCGCGATTACTAGACCATTCAGACTTCTTTCCTGTTCCTCTCTGGCCTGGACTGGAGCGGTGCAGCCCAGGTCGGTGTGGGGGCCCAGAACTGCATTTTGAAAAAGCGGTTCAGGTAAACCAAAGGCCCAAAGAGGTAATGGGTCGGGATCCGGAAAGCTAGGCAAAAGGCAGAGGAAGAATGGCGAGAGAGGAAAGGCCTGGCACAGAGGGGCTTAATATGTGCCAAAAACAGGAGTCAAGCGCGGCGCTGTGCCACGCATTCGACATTTGGCCCACATGATCTCACAACCGCCCGGTCTGTCGTCACAGCCCTTGGCCCACAATACTAGGTCAATTCACAGCGAGCCCAAGCTGGAGCCGGATTCCGGACCCTGCGCGCTGCCCTAGGAGCTCGCAGGCCCAATCGCAAAACCCGGGCCCCAGCCCCGCGGACAGGCCTCCTACCTGCCGTTTGTCCGCCAGCACCTCCTCGGCGAGCTCCTCCACCTCCACCAGGTACTGCAGCACCCGTTCCGCCTCGGGCGACAGCATGACGCCTGCCAGTCACGACTCCGCTACGCCGCAATCCTACCGAGCTCACCTCCGGCTCTGCTGCCCTGCAGCTCCGTCCGCGCACGCGCCGCTCTCACAGGGCTTCCGGCACGCGTGCGCAGTTAAAAGAAGAACGGAGGCTTGTAGGCGCCAAAGCTCGCGCGAAAGCGGACGCGAGAGGCGGGGCCTAGCTTGGGGGCGGGGCTGGAGCGCCCCCTGCAGGTCCAAACCTCTTAACCTCACCCTCCCTTAGTTCTTAACCTCGTCCTCGCCTTAGTTCTTAGGCGCTGAGGATGCGGAAGTGAACAAAATGAAGTCCCTGCCTCTCGCGCAACTTCATCTGCTGCTGCTGCTGCTAAGTCGCTTCAGTCGTGGCCGACTCTGTGCAACCCCATAGACGGCAGCCCACCAGGCTTCCCGTCCCTGGGATTCTCCAGGCAAGAACACTGGAGTAGGTTGCCATTTCCTTCTCCAATGCATAAAAGTGAAAAGTGAAAGTGAAGTCGCTCAGTCGTGTCCGACTCTAGCGACCCCATGGACTGCAACCTACCAGGCTCCTCCGTCCATGGGATTTTCTAGGCAAAAGTACTGGAGTGGGGTGCCATTGCCTTCTCCGAACTTCATCTAGTGGGTAACATAAACAATTGATCACAAAACAAATAATTATGTACCATGGCAGGCAGTGATAGAGCTTTGGAGAAATCAAATCATTCTTCCCCTGCCTGAGGAGCACCAAGGAAGCAAGTGTAGCAGTTTCTGATTTATAAAATGAGAGTGAATAAAAATCCTTCTCATTGTGTTTCCTCAGGATTGGAAGGAGGCAGGAGTCTTAAAATTCAGTTTGACCTCTACTTTCATTGAGCCCCTGTGTTGGACCCAATGTTAAGAATAGCTGACCTAGACCCAAGGAAGGGCGGTGAGTGATGAAGTGCCAGCTCAGAAGAGTTGTATGAATGCTGGAAAGTGAATCATTGTGGGTTGTAGGAGCTGGGAAGATTTCCAAGAAGAAGTAGGCAGGTGGAAAGTGGCTGCCCTTCCGAATCAGAAGATTCCCTAGAGATCTTCACACCCAAACCCCTCATTGTACAGCTGGAAAAGCCAAGTTCAGAGGGTGGTGAGGGTTTTAAAAAGTCAACAGCAGATCCAGTACTAGAGCTCTGACCTCTTGTCTCCCTGAGTCCAGCTTGTATTTCTCTCCTTTTGGCCACTGTAACCAAGCCCTTTCACACCCCTTGCCTTCCTTGAATTTCACAGCCATCTTTGTATGGGTGGGTTATTACACATCTCGCAGCTGCACACTGAGGCTTGCTCCTTGTCCCACAGCAAGTCAGGAGCAAACATGGTCCAGGAGTGCTCAAGCTTCCAGACCACAGCTGTTTCTGGATCCTGAAAAAAAAAAAAAAAGGCCCTTCACCAAGTTGTGGCCCCAAAAGTCCTCGAAGCACCCTGTCTTTGCCTGGCCTTTGGCTTCCTTCAACTGATGAGGCAGTTGAACCCCTGCAGTCACCTGGCATGGGGAAAGAAGGAGATTCATTAAGGATTCCTCATTAAGGGTGAATTTGTCGCCAAACCCAGGATGTTTTGTGTAAATACCTTCTGGTTCAGAAACGCAGACACAGGCCCTGTGAAGGAAGGAGGAGCATTTGCCAAAGGAGAAACAGGGCTCACCAGACATCCCTGAGGTCTGGACCCTAGGATTATCTCCCCTCCACCTTGGGGCTTAAAGGGGCCAGGACCAGGCTGACCCCTGACCCTTGCCAGATGGGCCTGGATGGGAAAGGGTTGAAGGAGGCTCCCAAATTGGCAGCTTATTGGCTGTGACTGGCCCTCAGAGGGCACCGCTGGCTACTGGCATTGTAGGGGAGGGACATAAGCCTTTGAGACAGTCATACCTGGAAGGACTCCTATTTTAGAACCACTTATGTTTCAGAACCATCAATTTCACAAATATTTATTGATTGCCTTGGCCCTGTTATAAGAATTCACCATGAGCAAAACCAGATTTGGTCCTTGGACCAAAGCTTTCAGTCTGGTGGGAGAGACACATAATAAATGCATGAACAATAAAATACATCTTATGTCAGGTGATGGGTGGTAATCACTATGGAGAAAAGAACAAGGCAAGCTTGTTTTATAGTTGCTAAACTGTGTCTGACTCTTTGCAATCCCATGCCATGCCATGGGCTTCAGTACACCAGACTTTCCTGTCCTTCACTATCTCCTGGAGTTTGCTCATACTCATGTCCATGTCAAGGTAGAGAGGGAACGAATGAGGGGTGATTTGAGATAAGGTGGTCAGGGGCAGGGGGTGGCTTCTCTGAAAAGGTGGCATTTATGCAGAGATGTGGAGGAGATGAGAGGCTGAGCCATGTGGATATTTAGGGGACAAGCATTCTACCCAGGGGGAGCAAAGGCCCAGAGATGAGCCTTCATTTTGGCGAGTTGCAAGGCCAGTATAAGTGGAACAGAATGATCAAGGAGGGAAAAACAGGAAGTGAGGACGATAAGGGGAAGGAGGCATTGAAACTATGGAGCTATAGGAAGGGCTATAGGTGCCCTGCTCACACGGCAAGGCCCTCCCTTGAGGTGGCCAGCAGGTACTGCAGCAGGGGCCTGTGGCTTCCAGCTTCTCTCTGCTCATGGATACAGTTTGAGCATGGAATGTGGGTGAGTTAATTCACATAGGAGTGGCCCTCAGCCAAGAAGAGAAAAGAGCTGGTGGCTGCGTACCCCAGCTTATTTGTCTTTCTGTTGGAGACCCATGAAGAGGCCATTACGGTCATCCACGTAGGAGTGGATAGTTGCTGGACAGAGGGTAGCCACAGTGGTAGCACTGGTAGGATCCTCAGGGCCTTTGCACACACCCTTCCATCAACCTGGATTCATTTTCTCCCACACCTCGAAGTGTATAATTACTACACAACCCCCACTTAGCAGCTTGGCAACTCCTCCCAAAGATCAAGAGTCCTCCCTGAGCCCCCAGAGCTTCCTGGGGTACCCCTCTCTCTATTTACCACACTATCTTTTTCTCTAATTATCTCCCTCTCCAACTGAGAGCTCCTTGTGGCAGGGATCTTGTCTCTCTTGTTTACTGCTGGGTTCCAGAACCCAGGATATTGCCTGGCATACAGTATGCACTCAGTCACGGACTCAACATGAGGCAGAACTTTCTAAAACCCAAAGCATGGGAAATAGATGGGGAAACAGTGGAAACAGTGTCAGACTTTGTTTTTCTGGGCTCCAAAATCACTGCAGATGGTGACTGCAGCCATGAAATTAAAAGACGCTTGCTCCTTGGAAGGAAAGTTATGAACAACCTAGATAGCATATTCAAAAGCAGAGACATTACTTTACCAACAAAGGTTCGCCTAGTCAAGGCTATGGTCTTTCCTGTGGTCATGTATGGATGTGAGAGCTGGACTGTGAAGAAGGCTGAGCGCCAAAGAATTGATGCTTTTGAACTGTGGTGTTGGAGAAGACTCTTGAGAGTCCCTTGGACTGCAAGAAGATCCAACCAGTCCATTCTGAAGGAGATCAATCCTGGAATTTCTTTAGAAGGAATGATGCTAAAGCTGAAACTCCAGTATTTTGGCCACCTCATGCGAAGAGTTGACTCATTGGAGAAGACTCTGATGCTGGGAGGGATTGAGGGCAGGAGGAGAAGGGGACGACAGAGGATGAGATGGCTGGATGGCATCACTGACTCGATGGATGCGAGTCTGAGTGACCTCCGGGAGCTGGTGATGGACAGGGAGGCCTGGCGTGCTGTGGTTCATGGGGTCGCAAAGAGTCGGACACGACTGAGCGATTGATCTGATCTGATCTGATCTGATACAAAGGTGAACAGAACTAACCCAACTGTAACTAGCTTCCCATGCCAAAAGGTGTATCAGGCTGGGCTGCCGTATGGTCAGGATATTACAGACCATGAATCCCTCTGCAATTCATGAGATCCTTAAGTCTTTCTTAACCAGAAAAGTCTACCTGGTCACACTGGGGTGTGCCTCATCTTTAGCAAGCCCTTCCTTCCAGGCCAAAAAGACTGTAATGACTGGGCTTTGGTGTTTGGAGCAATAAGAACGATGCTACACCCCTTCTCCTTGGAGACCCTTTACTGTTTCTGTGTGCTCTTCTTGGCTAAGGGTTCAGTGACCAGCACCTGCTTCTCTCCTGAGGGAGGACCACTCTCAGGCTGCTGGGGCTTCCTGGGAGGGTCTTACCTTCCCTTTAAGCTGTGGCTCATCATTTCAGGAATATGGATACCCACCTTCCTTGCATGGAATTCTGACAGGAGGGGGGATGGATAACTCTGAGGTATAGCTTAACGCTTCAGAGCTCTCCCTTAGGACCAGGCTGAAGCAGCCGCCCACATGATGTCCACAAGCCCTCCCGGGTTTCCTCTTCTTCTCAGTCCTGCCTCCCCTGCCCCCACTCCTTTATGGTCAGAACCCTTTAGCACTGCCATCTCACCAGTAAAAGCTAAACTTCTCCCTGAGGCCCACCAGGTCTTCCCTGACCTGCTTTACCCCTCTGAGCATCTCCCGTCTCTCTCCCCACCTCCTGCTGCTCCCGAAACCAGCCACATTCGGTCCCACTTCAGGGCCTTTGGATTGGCTGCTCCCTCTGCACTTTCCTGTCCTCCAAGTCCTCTGTCTCCCTCCCTCAGCTCCGATAAGTCTTAGCTTAAATTTCACCTTCTCAACAAGGCCTATTCTGAATATTCTATTTAAAAATGCCCCCTCCCCCAGTACTCTTGATCAACTTCCTCTGCTCTGTGTTTTTCCCCCACGGCATTTGTCACTTTCCAGCATGCTATTGAATGTACTTATGTTTACTGTTAATCTCTCTGTGTTAGAAAGGAAGTTCTGTGAGGGCAGAAATATTTGTCTCATTTGCTACTGATGGATCCCCAATATCTAGAACATTACCTGGCCCACAGTAGGTGCTCAACAAACGTTTCTGAATGAATGAATGAGGAAAAGAGCCAGAATTCTAAGCAAGGCAGATTCTCACTGAGGCCAGGCTCTTAACCCCTATGCTGGAGGTGGTGGAATGGGAGCGGCAGGTCACACCAGGCCTGTCACTAAGGCAAGGGGATTGGCTTTTGTTCTCAGATCAGCATGAAGCTACTGGAGGGTTTTGAGCAAGCATGGGACATGATTGGGTTTCCTTTGTGAAACCTCTCTGGCTGTAGCGATAGGATGGGATTAAAATGGTGAGTATGGTGCAGTCCTGTGTGTTTGTGTGTGTGTATGTGTGTGTTAGGGATGGGAGAATAATGATGGGGCTTGGAGAGGTGACAGGGCTGTGACTGTACTGGTGTTAGGAGCAGCAGGAAGCTGGCTCAATATCCCAATTTTTCAGGCAGCCTGGGTGGTTGGCCCACAGGCTCTGGTCTGTGAGTGGTCCAGGCCCAGCCTCCCAGCTGCTGACAATGTGCCCCTGTCCCACAGATGTGTTGTTTGCTCTTCGGGGTGGTCCCCAGCTCCTCCCTCCACTTCCTTTGTGCCTTGTGGGCTTGGCAGGTGGAGGGGAGGCCGTCACTCCCTCTCCTCTGACCCAGAGAATAATCCCTTATATTCATGTGATTCTCCTCCTGCACTCTCTCCATCCTCCCATGTCCCCAGGGAATGAAGAAATTTGACTCCCATTGGGCAGTTGAGGACACTGAGGCCCAAAAAGGGCATGGGACCCTCCCAAGGTCATGCAGCCAGATGGGGACGCCAGGTGGGGACCTGCGTCCTAAATCCACACGCCCTGATTTCATCAGGCAACAGATGGTCCCAAGGCTTGACTTGAAAAATCTTAAATGACCTCAAAGAGAATACAAGCCCAGAACATTCCAGGCCTCCCTGAGCTGGTCTTTACTACTACCTTTAATACGAAATCCATTCATTTAAAATTCCATGAATAGATTCTTTTTATTGAAAATGAAAACATGACTGAGAAAACTAAAGTTTGGTTTTGACATCCCCCGGCCCCAGTACCTCAGTTCCCTCTGGAGTCCCAGTTAGGGTGTGTGATGATGTTCATTTAAAGACATAGTTAGGAACCCAGAGAACATATGTAAGACTATCATATGCGTGGCAGGGTAGGAAAGTGGGAAGGAGGGCGTCACACGAAAATGATCACTCTGCAGCCCGTGTGCTCTTGGACATCTTTGATGGGTATATTTAGATCTCTCCTATTCCCTGACAGCTGCAGAGTATTCTACAGTGTATAAGCACCAGAGTTCATTTGTTTATCTAGTTTTCTAAATTAAAATTTTACATTTACTTTTTACACACTAAAGCGCAGATGGTTGACTTAATCTCACCGCTCAGCTCTTAGCACATGGTCATGAGTTAGTCTTCAAAGACCCTCTCTTGTTTGTATGATTTTCTCTTTTTCTCCCTACCCCCACTCAATTCTGAGCCCACCCTCTCACTTTGTTTGATATATGACCTAAAATATTTGTGGTTTCTTGAAAAATACACAGTAGTTTTGTTAAATGTTTATGTGTTTTAAAAAGTCTTATTAAGGTATAACACAGGATCACACAAATCTTAAGTATTTTATAGTTTATGAATGTTCAAAAACTGAACACACCGTTGTACCCAGCACTCAGATCAAGCAACAGAACATCAGCAGCCCCCTCCCAGGGAGATCCTCCAAGCTCTCCCATCCACCACCAAAGGTAACACCGCCACCTTGACTTCTAACACTGCACATCGGTTTTGCTGGGTTTTGGACTTTATACAAATGGAATCACACTGGGTGTGCTCTTTTGTGTCTGGATTTATCTCTGTCGTTGGGTGTAGCTGTGTATGGTGTACACGCAATGCTGTAGCATATTCCATCAGAGGACTACATAGCAATTAAACCATTCTGCTTTTGGACCTGCAGTGGTTTGCAGCGTGGGGCTGTTACAAAGAGTGCAGGTATGAACAGTCGTGTGTGTGCTTTTGGGTACATACACATATGTATCATTCCTGTGGCATGAATACCGAGGATTGGATTGCTTGGGTATGCTTAGTTTCAGTAGATAGTAGACACAGATAATCCACATAATATCATTGTGCTGTTGTGTTAATTTTCCACTTTTTTTTTTCTCATCTCAATGTTCCTTCCATCTGTCCAAATCCTCTGTGTATCTCTCGTTCCTGAGGACCCCAGACTTCTTCCATGACATTTCATATGTCTTCTCCCTTGGCTGTGGGTGCTTGAGTTCCCTTTTTCTCTGCACCAGCCACACAGTGCCATAACAAACACCCTCGTGTGCTATTGCCTTGATGGAGCGCGTGCACACACTTCTTTTTCCTAAACAATGCCACATTCTCTTCCAGAATGGTTGTGCCCATTTTACACTCTTACCAGTGATGCACACCCTTCCCAACATTAGGGACTAAATAACTTCCTAAGGCTTGCTAGTGTGGTGGTTGTAAGTATCACATTTACTGACCCTTTCTTTTCTGGATAAACACTTAGTTGTTTTCCATCTTTGGGGTTTAGAAGTGCTGCACTGTTCCTGGGAATGTAAATTGATACAGCCACTGTGGAGAACAGTATGGAGACTCCTTAAAAAAAAAAAAAAAAAAACTAGGAATAAAACTACCACATGACCCAGCAATCCTACTACTGGGCATATACCCTGAGGAAGCCATAACTGGCAAAGACACATGTACCCCACTCTTCGAGCTTCCCTTGTGGCTCAGCAGTAAAGAATCTGCCTGCAATGCAGGAGACGCAGGAGACACTGATTCAATCCTTCAGTTGGGAAGATCCTCTGGAGGAGGGCATGGCAACCCACTCCAGTATTCTTGCCTGGAGAATCCCGTGGACAGAGGAATCTGGTGGGCTGTAGTCCTTGGGGTCACAGGGAGTTGGACACGACTGAAGTGACTTAGCACATGCATGCACCCCAGTATTCACTGCAGCATTATTTTACGATAGCTAAGATATGGAACCATTCATCAACAAATGAATGGATAAAGAAGTGTGGTGCATATATACATGAATATTAGCCATAAAAAGGAACACATTTGAGTCACTTCTAGTGAGGTGGATGAACCTAGAGCTTATTATACAGAGTGAAGTAAGTCAGAAAGAGAAAAACAAAACACCATATATTAACACATATATATGGAATCTAGAAAAATGGTACTGATGAATCTATTTGCAGGGCAGTAATAGAGACACAGACATAGAGAACAGACTTTGGGCACAGGGGTGCAGGAGAGGGTGGGCCAAATTGAGAGAGTAGCGTTGAAACGTGTACATTACCATATGTAAAATGTAAAATGGGCAGTTGCTGTGTAACACAGGAAGCTGAACATGGTCCTCTGTGACAACCTAGAGGGGTGGGATGGGGTTGGAGGTGGGAGGGAGATTCAAGAGGGAGGAGACATATGTATACTTAAGGCTGATTCATGTTGTTGTATGGCAGAGGCCAGCACAATACTGTAAATCAATTAACTTTCAATTGAAAGAAAAAAGAAACTGTAGAAAAAAACATAAAAACTAAAAACATTTTCAAATAAAAAAAAAAGAAGTGCTGCAATGACCCTTCAGAGACACATCTCCTGGTACTTGTCTGTGAGTTCAATTTCTGTCTCATCTTCCTCTACTCTCCTTGAACCCAAGTTCCCAAATACTCCCTTGACTTGCCCACAGCCTCTGCTGAGGCTGTGCTTTCTGCCTGGAATATCCTTTGCTTTCTTTCTCCACTTGTTGAGGCTTACTCTTCTCTTCAGGCCCCTCTTCCTAGAAGACCCCATCCCGTCCCTGACCTGATGCCTCAGGACAGTGGCTCTCCCTCAGGTCTTCTAGAAGGACTCTGGTCCTCCTCTTCTTACTGAGGTTAGGGCTCTGTGGGCTTCGTCTGCCCAGGATCCTCAGAGGATGCTTCAGGAGAGGTCTGCTGAATGAGTGAGACCATGATTTAGTCACGCTTTGGGGGTAATTAAGGGTCCAATCTCTCTTCTTTACCAACCAGAACCTTACGAAACTTGCTCTTTCCACTGGAAAGAGAGTGGAACTTGGAATCCAGACTTCCCTTGTCTTGCATGGGGATGCATGGCTCAGCCCCTCTGTAAAATGGGTGTTGGCACTCACTCTTTCCCTCAAGTTCATGGTTTTTGAGTGCCTACACTGTACAAGGCCCTATGGATCCAACTCTTAAGAGGACAGGCTTAGTCCTGAGTCTCATGGACTTTCAGTCACAAAGATAAGATTGACATTCATTCAGGTACCATTCCTAATTGTGATGAGATTCAAATGAAAAGCTCAGAGTCCAGTGAGACTGTATAGAGAGTCTCTCAACCTAAATCAGGGAATAGAGGTAGAGGAAGCTTTCTTAAAAAAGTGACATTTGACCTGGGCCTAAGGATGAGTAGAAATAAACTAAGCAAATGAAGAGATGCGGGGGGAGGCGGGGACAGGATAGATAAATTGAAGCAGGGGAAACAGCAAGTGCAAAGGCACTGTGTCAGGAGGGAACCTGGAGGAGGCAATGTGGATGGATCCCAAGGATAAGGGGAGAAGGATAGGGAATGAGTCTGAATAGATAGGCAGGAGCTAGGTCATAATGCAGGGCCTAGTGGGCAAAGCAAAGTTGGAAATTGGACTTCTGCACTTAATTATTTGGACAGCTTCCATTTGCCAGGGCTGTGCTATAACAGCAAACAAAACAGACAAGGCCCTTGTTCCCACAGAGCTCGCAGACTAGGGGCAGATAGCATCCAGCAGAGGAAGAATGCTAACCTTCAGAGAGGCCCTACTATGTGCCAAGAGCTGTGCTAAGGACTTTCCCTGCACTACTTCATTGATCTTCACCACCACATTTTATTGATAAGGAAACAGGCTTAGCAAGTCTGAACAATTTATCCATCTACAAGGAGTCCTGAGGACTTATTGAAGTCCATTTTAAAAGGCCTTTTATGAGCACTTTTACTCAATGCTGATGTGTGTGGGATAAATTGGTATAGTCCCTACAGGGGGCATCTATCAAAATTACAAACACACCTACCACTCAATCAGCAGGCCATTTATTCTACAGATATCCAAAATGGTGTGTCCACAAAGTCATTCACTGATGTATTGCTACAAGCTGGTGACAACCTAATTGCTCACCACATAGGTGATTGGTGAAGTGGATTATGGTACATCAAAGCAATGGAACACTGGGATGCCACAAAAAAGAACAGGAGTGCTCTCTATGCACTGAAATAAACCAGCCTCCCAAATTACTGTCATGTGAAAAAAAGGCACAATACAAAACTGTGTATAATTAAGCTATGATTTGCTTCAAAATGGTAAAGGACAATACAAAGATAAAGTGAGGGGTGGGGTGGAATAAGGAAGGAAGGGGAAACTTGTGTGCATCCAGGAAGAACCTTGAAGCACAAGATAGGAGAGAGACATGTGTTCCTTTGTACCTTTGGATGTTGAGTCATGTGAATGTATTAACTATTTGATTAAAAAAACACAATTACATTTGTTTAAAGAAATTCCAGATTCCTTTGGAGGAGAAAGTGATATTGGGACAGACTGTTGAACTGACGGTGTCTTTTAGTGACTGAATGAGGAAACTGAGGCCCAGAGAAGCACGGTGAGTTGCTTAAGATCACGACGCAGGTAATGGCAGAACCAGGATGGGCTGTCACCTGAATTGTTAGTGCCCTTTCATGTCACAGCTGGCTCAGGATGACTAAGCATTTATGTGCCAAACTCTGCTAAGTGCTAAGGATATAGAGGTGAACAATATAGGTGTGACTGCTGCCTCCACAGATCTTATACTCTAGACAAGAAACAAATACGTGTTGTGTAGTGATAAATGCTGTGAATGAAAAATAAGGCAGGCGAGGGGACAGGGTGTTGGGGGAAATGATGAGGAAAACCTCTCTGAAGAGGCAGCATTTTAGAAAAGAGAGATAGAGACTTGTGAACACCCAGGGGAGCAGCAGGAACAAAATCTGGGTAAGAACGAGAGGGTGGATGTTAAAGGAATAGCAAAGAGTGTGGCTGGAACTGAATGTGAGAGGGAAACTCAGAAAGAGGTGAGGTCGGGGAGGCGGGCCTGAGGACTGTAGGCAGGGCTGAAGACTCAGACACAAAGCGAGGTAGGAAGTAGTCAGAAAGTTCTAAGCAGAATGGGGTCTGATGAAATTTCCCTTTTCTAAAGCCCCCTTCCCCCCACCCCCCACTAGAGACTTTCCTGATGGTCAAGTGGTTAGGATTCCACCCTCTCAAGGCAAGGGGCTAGAGTTTGATCCCTGGTCAGGGAACTAGATCCTGCTTGTCACAACTAAGACCCAGCACAGTCAAATAAATAAATATATATATACACACATGTATACATCTATTAAAAAATAAAACAAAAAGGCTCCTCTGGCTAATGGTGAAAATTGATCAATAGGTGGAGGAAGAAGGGCTGTGGGGTACCCAGTGAAGGCTGGTGTGGTCCGGGTGTCCAGGAGAGAGGTGACAAGGCTAAAAAGTCTGGGGTGGGGTGTTGGGGAACAGAAGGCCGTCTTTGCAGCTGCACGAGCGGGTTGGATGAGATGGTCTCCTTAGGGCCTTTCCAGCGCTGACATCTTGTAATTTGGCCGAATTACCTCAGCGTACACTGACTAGGTGCAGGGAAGCCCCTGTTTTTCTTTTCTTGCAATCTCTTAGATGCTGAGTCTAGACAGAGCCCGGTGATCTGAGGCTCAGAACAGAGACTTCTGCCCGCCCTCATTACTGCCAGTCCCACTTCTATCCCCACCTCCCAGGGACAGATGGGTGGGCAGCAGGAGGCAGCTGGGCCTCGATGCCTGCAGGGCCCCAGGGGAGGGATTTATCTGAGCATTCATAACCCCTCTCTGCCTTCCAGATCTTGAGTTAAAAGCCCCAAATGTCACAGCCCCCAGGGACAAAGGTTGGAGGGTGCCAGAAAAGGGGAAGGGCAAGACGCTTTCCTGTTTCTGTCTGTAGTTACCATGTGGGGGCAGGGACCTCGGGTGCTGAGAACTCCCAGCTCTGGGAGCCGGAAGCCATTAGAGCTGAGGCTGAAAACTGGTGGCTTTCAGGCCGTGTCTGACCCACTGACCTATTTATTTGGCCTGAAAAGTGTTTGAGAAAAAAATGGAGCCAAGGTTTAAAAATCAAGAGATTTCACAATAAAATCTGGATTTCTGGCTTCTCTTGAATAATTGGAAAATATGACCATACTGGGTGCCTATTCCCATATGACAGCACTCAGCAGTAGCTGACTAGCAGCTGTCCCCATTATTATTTCATTTTATTAATAGGTAAATACATTCACATGATTCAAGAAATTATAAATAGTTATATAATAAAGTCTCCCTCCCATCCTTGTTTCCCTTCTGCCCAGTGCTCCCCAGTAATCTCATTTCCTTAGGTAGACTTCCGAAGTTTCCTTATGAATATGCAAACAATTACAAATATAAATTATTAGTCCCACTTTTCACCTGTCCTGTCCATTGCTTTTCCTTATGAACACCTCTCTATATTAGGAGACAGAGTGCTTAAAAAAGCCCCTTTACTGCCATATGCCATTCCTTTGTCAGGAAGTCCACAATTTAGTCAGTCACCTACTGATGGGCAAGTAGGTCATTCCCAACTGTTCTTGTTATAAACAATGCTGTGTCACTTATCTTGTGCATAATTTGCACAGGAACTAAGGAATGGTATTAGAAACTGGTCCAAGCAGAGGGTGTGGTTGGCACGAACTGAGCTCTTGGCTAATTGAGGAAATGTGATAAAAGCTGTTCCCAAGAGTGATTCCCAACAAAACCCAGAGTCTATGTCCTTGGGCACAAAGAAAAAGTTCTCAAATTTGCTTCTGCCACTTGTTATATGTACTTCTTTCTGTGTTTACAGTGTCCCTGTAAAATGAAAGAACTTAGGGAACTGGGTGAGATGTCAAAGGACCTACCCACTTCTGACCAGCTCTGGTCCACCTTCTGCCTCCACATCAGCCAGGCCCAGCCTCATTGTAGCCCTTGAATGAGCCTGGCTCAGTCCCATTGCAGAGCCTTTGCCTAAGCTGTTCTGCCTCAGCCCCGAGTGGAACACCACCCCTGTACTTCCTTGTTGGTCTCAGTCTGAATCCCTGATCTCTGATCTCAGGCCACTCAGAATACATCGGTCCAAAGTCATTCAGGGCAGAGTCCCCACTATAGCGCCACTGACAGGTGAGTCTCTCTCGTCTGACCCACACTCTAGGCACCCCACCTGTTCCTTCCCCTATGCCACTCCAGGTACCTGAACTAGAGTTCTTGAATGCCAACTCTGCTACTTCCTAATTAATGGTCTTGGATAAATGACAGGACCTCCCTGAGTCCCAGTTTCCTCACTCCCTCCAAAATGGATGGTCTGAAGATAACATGTGGTAATTTCGGTAGATTTCTTAACACAGCTTCTGACATTCAGAAGGGTTTATAGTCACACAGGTCACTGCCCTTTTCTGAATCAGTTACTTTGTTTGTAAAATACAGAGAATAGTAGAACCTATTTCATAGGGCTGATCATTCATACTTTCATTCAATGATTTTTACAGAATATCTGTTGAATGCCAGGAACAGTGATTTGTTAGTGAAGAAAAGAGATGAATTATTCCAACTTTGGTGGGACTTCCAGGCAATTCCAAACAGGCAGACATAAAAAGATAAATTTCCAGTGTACTGATATTAAGAAGGAAAAGACTAAAGTGTCATGGAAGCTCATAACAAGGGAGGGTCAGGAATATTTCTCTGAGGGATAGGGACCAAGGCACAGGTGGGTGGGAGATCCAGGAGAGCTTCCAGAGGGAGGCAACACCCCAACTAATGATTAGCATTAATCATCTTCACCACAGCCCTAGGATGAAGGCATTGGTTATCCCCCATGTCTATCATGTTACTTTCTTTTCTGAAGCTAAGAGAAATTGAGGGATTTTCCCAAGGTCACAGAACCAGGAAGGAGTGAGAAGGTTTGGAACCAAGGTTTCCTGACTCTAGAGTCTCAGAAGCAAAAGTGTGTCTTCTACTGCCTGTTTTAACAGGCTGATCCTGGGATGTGGAGAAGCATGGAAGGTAGAGGGGCTGTCTTCATTGGGTGGGGCCAAGAACCTGACTCTGTCAGGCTCTATCAGACACATGTAGAACTGGTCCAGGGCCACAGTTGGGTCTGGGGTCAGATCTTCCCTCTGCTCTTGGTTCTGTGCGCCCCATGAATCTCCCTACCTAGGGTCGTAGAGGAGAAAGGAAGGAAGAGACACTGCTCTTGTTTAATCACATTGGGATTCTGACTCTCCTCCAGTCCAACCTATCAAAACTCCCACCAGTCTACACAGGCCCATGGGGAGATTGTCAGCTTTGTATCCAGCTTGGAAAAGTCCCTTAATCCCTAACTCTTCCTCCTCCACATTCAGCCTTGGACAACAGCTGCCACTCCAACCTCCTGAACATCGCTGGGACCAAAACAGTCCCTGGACATGAAAGGGATGCTGGGCTGAAGGGCTGCAGATGGCTGGGGCTTCCCAGCCCAAGGCAGCTGTCTTCCCTTCATCTTCCCTTTCTTGCCACTCTGAAGCAGGGAGATTCTCAAACCTCCTTTCCTCCCCTCCTCTCTCCTCCCTTTCTCACCTAATTCTTATCCTCCCCTTGGAAGGTAAAAAGGTTCTTATTCTGAAACTGGATGATGGCTTTGAATTTGACTTGGTGTTTACTAACTGTAAGCACTTTGTGTGATTCCACACACACAAACAACCTTCTCTGTGAGTCAGTTTCTTCATCTGTAAAATGGGAGGAAAACAAACACTGCCTCACAAATTGTAAGGTTAAAGAGTTAGTAAATGTACAGTGCTTGGAATGGTCCTGAGCAAAGAGAAACTGCTACATGAGTCTTTGTTTCATAGATACCCTGGTACATCCAATCTGAGCAAAGCAGGGTGAGATGGGCTGGTGAGCTAGGGATACCCAGGACATATGAGAAACCCTACTTGTCTCCTGGATTACTGTTACCTCTCTCTCTCTCTCTGTCTCTGGTCTCTTCATTCCCAGGCTGCTTCCTTCTAAGTAATTCTCTCCTCTGGCTGCAAAATGTTTTTTTTGAAATGCTGATTTGATCATATTACTTCCCTGCTCAAATTCTGCAATGGTTGCCCATTGCTTCTGGCCTTTTAGGATTGCATCCCTTGGAACTCTCTAGTCCCCATCTTTCTTAGCTTTCCACCTCCTTGGATCTGTGATCCAGACTTCTTGAAAACATGCCCTCCAGTCTCATGCCTCTAGGCCTTTGCATTTGCTCTTTCCTCCACCTGGTGTTTCCTATCATCCCCTTCCCTCTGATTTTGCCCCCTTCCCAGCGTCTATTTAACTAAGGCTGTGGCCAGAAGAAGGCAGTCCCTGAGGGAGGGACAGGGGAGAGTGGGAAGAGACAGCAAGTCTCAGAGCTGCAGTTTACTCAACTTAAAAGCAGTAAGAAAAAGACAATAAGAAAAGAGACCTCTCAAGATCAAAGAAAGAGATGGAACAATATGTGAACACTTTGGATACTAGGAAGTGGTGTGTGAGCACGGAGTGATTACTAATGGTTTATTGGGGTGCTCGCCTAAAAAGTCCCTTGTTTTCAAAGTCCCTGGTCCCCTACCCTCTTCAGACCCTGACCACCAAAGATAAACAGAGGAGATGAAGAGGAAAGGATGGAGCAAGGACCGGTGAAGAAAAGAGGGAAGAAGGAAGTGGAGTGGGGAGGGGGCCCGAGAGGCAGAAAGCATGTGGCTGGAGCCCCACGCCTCTGAGGAAGGAAGGAGAGGGTGACCTGGGATGCTCTCCCCACCCCTCCCCCTCTTCATTCCCCGGAGGTATGCCCCCATCTAGCCACAGCCCAGGCAGGGTGGGGGAAGGCAGGGGCGGCGCCGAGAGGAATGAATAATTGAAGTATTAGGGAGGAGGAAGAAGAAGAGGAAGAAGAGGAGGAGGCGGGAGCCGCCTGCACAGAGTCCTCCCCAATCCGCACCCCACCCCCCTCCGCCGCCCGGAAGTCGCTCCCCGCCTCCTGCTCCGCCAACATGGCCGCGAAGTCGGATGGAGCGGTGGCCGCGGCCGGCCCGGGGCCGGAGGAGGCGGCCGGAGGAGCCCGGGGCAGTGCAGGAGGGCGCGGGGAGGCGGCAGAGGTAGCCGAGGGGCCCGGAGTGACGGGGGCGGGGGGCTCGGGGCCGCGCTACGAGCTGCGGGACTGCTGCTGGGTGCTGTGCGCGCTGCTCGTGTTCTTCTCCGACGGCGCCACGGACCTGTGGCTGGCGGCCTCCTATTACCTGGAGGGTCAGCACACCTACTTCGGCCTCACGTTGCTGTTTGTGCTCCTGCCCTCGCTTGTCGTGCAACTGCTCAGCTTTCGCTGGTTCGTCTACGACTATACGGAGCCCACGGGGGCCCCGGGACCCGCCATCAGCACCAAGGACAGCGGTACCGGCGGGCCGGTCATTAGCACCAAGGACAGCGCCGTCGCCTTCCGGACCAAAGAAGGCAGTCCTGAGCTGGGCTCCCGACCCGCGCCCTCCACGGCCAGCACCTACCGCCGCCGTTGCTGCCGCCTCTGCGTCTGGCTGCTGCAGACCCTCGTCCACCTCCTGCAGCTCGGCCAGGTCTGGAGGTAGGAGAAGCTCAGGTGGAGAGAACCGAGTTGGAGGAGTAGGGGTGGTAAGGGGCTGCCCACCGCCCCAGTCCTTGTATGACCCTCCACGCCCCCTTATGTCCTGACCTCCGCCCCGCCCCACCCTAATACAGTTCTGATTCCTTCTCTGCCAGCTCTTCATTGACCTCTGCCCTCTAACTCTGACCAGCTTCAATTCCATCCTCTCTGATCTGGCTACTAAAGATAGGGAATGGGGCAAGAAGAAAGAGAAAGAAATCATCAGGGGTGTGTGAATGAGGAGGGCCCAGGGCCAACGGAGATGAATACGAAGCTTGGAACAGGGCCCCATCCAGCCCTGTCCTACTCCAGTCTGACTGAGTGCTGAGTCTGAGCCTGGGCTTAAGAAAGATCTCAGAAGTCCTTCCCTGCTCTCAAAGATTCTCAGTTTGGAACTGCAGTCCATTCCCAACCTCCCATGAGAAACAGAATTTGAGGCAACTAAATGAATATCCTCCCCAAACTTTTTTGGACTTTTGGGAAAGGGTGTGCTGGACCCAGCTGAGAAGGTGTCTAGCTCTTTCTGCTTCCTAAGATTTCTTCAGTGTCTCTACCCTTACCCTCAAAAGAAACAGAGCCATGGGGATATGGTATCTTAAATCTGAGGTTAGATAGCCACTAGCTGTCCTTTCATCTCAGGACAGTAAGACAAAACTGAGGCTTTGCACAGCAGCCTAAATTCTAGGCTTCTTCCTCTGCCAGGACTGAGGGTGTCTGCTGAGCTGAGCTGAATTAATTGGAGACAGAGGGAATTCTGAACCTAGGGTTTCCCTTGAGTCTGTATTTCTCTAGTAAGTTGGGCTGTACTGTGTACTGACAGAATGAACTTACCTACTATTTGAACTTAGGCAAACCCCTCCTCCCTCCAAGCCTGTCTCCTTACCTGTAAAATGAGGGAGATTCCCTCTTTTTCTTATCTCATTGACTTACCATTACATTTTGTTACCTCTTTGGGTTGGTCAGGTGAGGTAAGGTCTTTGTAAAAGCCCTGCAGACTATAACATATTTTAGGAATACAGTAGATTATCATGATTATCACAGATGTGGGGAAAACATGGAAATAGTCAATGCTACTGCAGAGTAAAGGGTGAGTATTGCTGTTGTTAAGTTTATTCTGCTACTTGTTAACATGTTCTGCTTAACTCAGTAGATTCAGTTCTGGGCTGAGGGTTGGAAACAGGACTCCCAGGGTTTGTCCCAGCTGCTCACTTGCTGTGTCACCCTTGTTATGTTGCCAAATCTCTCTCTGCCTTGGTTTCCCCATCTATGCTTTGCCTAGATGTTCTGTGTATTCTATTTAGTTTGCCCTGGGGGAAGAGGTGGGTGGAACTCCATCCACACAAGGTGGTGTTATTATTATTAGCTTGACACATAAAAATATTCATGTCTACATCCAGGAACTAATCTGCATTTATCATTCTGTGCCCGAGTGGACAGATGGTGAAAGATATTTTTAGATTCTGAAATGGTAACTTCCTATTCTTGGTAGCCAAAGCTTCATCCCCCTTTCCCTTCAGCCTAAAGTGGGCCAACTGCCCCTTGACTCACTGGCTACCTCAAAACCTCCTTCTCCCTATTCTCAGAATCTACTTACAAGGAATGAATACTTTTTTCTTGAACATAAAACTGAATTTCCCTCAAACAGAGGGAAAATGACAACGGGGTGGGGGTGGGGTCTCAGGAGAGTGGGCGCAGATGGCTGAGAGTCCATTGAACTCCATGGTTTCTTAGATAAAAGGGCTAGCAATTTCTACTCAACCCTATTTGTAAAGTGAGGGGGTTGGGATGAGGTGATTTTGCAGGAATGACAAACTAATAGCTCTTGGATTGAACCTGGGCCACAGTAGTGTTTTGTCTAGCTTGTATAGTATTTCAAAAATTGAGAGTCCTCACTCTCCCTTGGAAAAAAAAGGCATCTAGCAGTTCCAGGCCTGGAACAATTTAGACAGGATATTTGTGCTTCAGTTTGTCCAGTTCCATTCTTTTTGATCACATCTGGACATGAGACCCCTAATTTACAGTTCTGTAACAATTGTTTTATTAAGCACTCACTTTGTACCAGCCTATCGGTTGCCTTTTAACCTGCTTCATCTCCTGTATCCCTCCTAGGAATCCTGTAACATGGTTGTATTATCATTCCTACTTAACAGATGAGGGAATGGAAGCTCAGAAAGGGGACATCCTTGCCCAAGGTCACACGACTAGAGAGTAAAAGCATTGGGACTCAAGACTCTCTGCCTTCAAAGCCCAAGTTCAATTTATTTACCCTGCAATTCTGCCACTAAAGTGTCCCCCAAGCTCAAAGAATTATGAGTCTGAGATCCCAAGATTCCAGGATGATAGAAAGTCAGGGCTTCTGCTAGACTGAGATAAGAATGGGAAAGGAGAGGGAGGGAGTTGAACTATGTGGATAAGGTTGGGGAGACAATGCATATTGTCAGAAAAGTACTAGATTGGGGGTAGTGTGGGGATCAGGAGACTTTATGCAGGTTTGTAACTAGCTTGCTAGGTGACCTTGAGCGAGGGCACTTCCCACCTCTGGGCCTCAGTTTCCCTGTTTGTAAAATGAGAATAATAGATTTGATGACCTTAAGAGCCTTCCCTTTTCTGGAATTCTGACTCTGAGTCTAGTTATCAGGGCTGAAGCCTCTGGGCCCCTGTCCCCAAAGCTTTGGATTCTAAAATGACTGAGGATATGGCTAAATGGAGGCAAATCCAAACGAGAAGCCACCAGGGTTGATATTCCTAGAAACTAAGCAATGTGGGCACAACGTGTTTGCTTACCGTGTGAAATGTGCCCACAAAGAATAGCTTCACTGTTCAATGGGACTTGGTGCAGATGTTCTCATGGAACCTGGGGTAATGAGGAAGGAGATGTATGTGTGTGACCTACAAAATCAAAGCTGGGGGATTGGCAAGTTGTTTACTTCCTGAAATTTTGAATAAATTAATCCAAATAAATTACTTTGAAACCTAAAGATGTTTTTCAACTCCTCATGCTTGTACTGATACAATGCTGAATAGAAATTTGAATACGTTAAGGAGCTAGATAACATAGACCTGTGTCAGTACATGGGTTTCAGTCAAGGGGACAGTATGAGGCAGCCTAGAGAAAATGAAGCTACTACCCAGCTCCAGCTGATGGTGCCATGTGAAATCATGGACCAGGCGTTGTCTTGATTTCTCTTGAGAAATCAGAAATTGGGGTGTTTTTTTTTTGGGGGGGGGGCTGAATTCTGCCAGTATTTAACTACTAATTAAGGTTTTTAAAAATAATGTCAACTACATGAAATAAATGTGGGCCCCGTCCTCCTTGTAACTTCTGGCCAGCTCCTCACAGTTGATTGAAGTCCTTTGTTTTTCTGTTCTCAAAGAATGAGTATTATTATTTTAAATGCAAAATGGGGCTCTGAGGTGGGAGAGGAAGGGAAGGAATTCACAGACACTGTTCACCCTCCATGCCTCAGCAGGACCCATGTGAGGTGCTCAAGGAATGTGATCCTTTTTTTGCCCTGAAACCTTCCCTCTGGTGGCAGTTGATTTACCCATTTATAAGACAAGAAAGTGAGACTTGGAGAAGTCAAGTAACTTGCCCAAGGTTACCCATCGAGGCAATAGGGGAGAGGTGAGATGTCCACCTACTTTTGTCCAGTTCCCAAGCCCAAGCTCTATCCCTGGTACCATCATACTGGCTGCATTAGAAGATTCCAGAGCAATGGCCCAGCACAGAAACAGAATGATCCCTGAGAGAACACACAGATCCTCTGGTCGGACATGAAGCTGGCTGTGGGCTGGACACCAACCTGTGTATTCATCCCTTTCTGCCCAGCACTCCTCCCCACCCCGCACAACCCTCTGAGCTGTTAAGCCACTTAGCACTGTTAAGCCAATTAAAGTCCTAACCCTGTCCCCTCTGACCCCATGGGCAGCAGAGCAGTAAGCCATGAATCCTGCTTTCCCTAATCTTAAACTCACTGGGCCCCAGCTTTGCCCAGATAAGCATGGTTTGTTAAGCCAATTAGTGGGAGTCGATCTGGCATGGGATTCCTCCCAGGCTGTCAGGCTCTGGGGACCCCAGACAGGAGGGAGAAGAAGGAAGGAGGCAAATGGACATTGAAGGCCCTCCCTCTAACACCTCCTCCATGTTTAGGCCCCAGTATTGCTCCCTCTGCCTCCTCACAAGCTCTGCACTCAAGAAAAGTTTGGAAATGAATTAGTGACCTCTGTGGTGTGGAAACCAGGCTCTGGGTTTCCTCTCTGGGAAACTCTATTCTTCACATAATGGTTAAGAGCATGAACTCTGGATTCAAATGTGCTCGATTCAAATCATGACTGTACCACATTATATATGTGATCCTGACAAGACACATAATCTCTCTGTGCCTGAGTTTCAACCTTTATAAACGAGACCATAATGGTGTCACCTCTTGGGTTGTTTTGAGGTCTCACGAGATAATATACCAAGGGTTTAGCAAAGAACCGGCCCATCATTAAGCATTTAGAACCGCTGGCAGTAGTTCATACCATCGGCCTGAGCTTTATTCCCTGTGGAAAGAAGTTTGTTCACTGAGTAAGTGGTCTGGGAGTGGGCAGGAAGGTAAGAGGGCCTAGAAGGCCCCTGAAGCCATAGGGACATGGCAGCTGTGCATTTAATCTGTAATCATTCATTCCACAAATACATGGAGCATCAGCTGTCTACCAGGCACTGCTCTAAATGCTGGAAATAGAGTGGTGAACAAGACAAAGTCTTGGCCCTCTTGGAGCTCAAAACTCTAGTGGGAGAAACCAATAAACAAACATAATATAATATAAATTACCTAATATAAACATAATATTTAATAAAAATATAACAGAATATAAAATATAAAGGGTCAAGATAGTGGTAAGCCCTAGGGAAAAAGTGAAGTGGGTGAGAGTGTAGTCCTTCAAGATAAGGGGGTCAGGGCAGCCTCTGTGAGGGGTGGGCACATGGGCAGAGGGTGAACAGAGTGAGGGGGAGCTGTGTGGACATCTTGGGATGGGTGTTCCAGGCATAGGAAAGGAGCAGAGGAAGAAGTCTCTGGGGCAGAGGAGAGAGCTGAGGGCAGAGTGTAAGAAATGATTGTGGACAGGTTGGCTGGGGTTGGACAATGCAGGGCCAAGGGGAGGTTTGGGGTTTTCACTCTGCACAAAGTGGGGAGCCCAAGAAGATTTGAGCAGAGGAGGAACAGGATCTGGACTTAGGTTTTACAATGATCACTCTGGTGACTGGATGCAAAATGGACTGGAGGGAGGCCAGGGTAAGTCCAGAGACCCACAAAGAGGCTGCTTAATGATTCAGGTGAGAGAAGATGGGAGCAGGACCAGGGCAGTAGCAAAGCAGGGAGGGACCTGTTTCAAGCATAGCAGACAGGACAGCTTTTCTTCTTTGGTCAATCACCCAATTGGGGCCAGTTAACAGTTAAGAACTCATTCTCTGAAATCAGCCTTATTACCTGTGTCTGCCACTTTCTGTGATTTTGGGCAAATGGTATAACTTGTCTGTGCCTTAACTTTCTCATCTGCAAACTGGACATTCTTCCTAACAATATTTATCACGTGTGATCTGGAGGAGTAGTGAATTAAAGAATGTATGTGTAGCACAGGAGCTGGAACACAGGAAGTGCTCAATTCTCAGTAACCATTACTATTTGTATTATTACTTATAAAACAGGTCAGGAGTTGGATTCCACAGTGGTTTTCAAACTGTGTTTCACCTCTTACCATCGTTTCAGTCTGAGCATCTCAAGTTTCTCTTTTCTTAATATGATGACTGCATTTTTAAGATTTTGTTTTGACAGCCCTACAACTGAAACATGTTTTACAACCCCTTGAACTCTGTGACTATCCACAAGGTCCCTCCCTGCTCTGACCTTGCGGGGTTGTTGCAGTCGAGCCTCACCACCCACCTCCTGGGAGACCCCTCTCCAGGATGCTCTCCACCCCACCGTCCTCCCCTCTCTGCCCAGCTGGCAGCAACAGGCCATTAGAGCAGCCCCTAACAGACACAGCGGCGGCAGTTGGGCCCAGTGTCCCCTGTTTGATCTATAAAGACCACACAGGAGAAGCCCTGGGGGAGGAGGGAGGGCTGCCAGGAAATGGCTTTGAACCCCCGGCAGCTGGGGCGAAGGTCCCTAGGGAGAGGAAGGAAGATGGGCTGGGATTACTCTGGCCTCTCCATTCACCACTCAGCCTTTGTAAGGGCCTCGGAATTCTTCCCTTGGGAAATCCTGTCAGCCTCCAGTCCCTCCCCTCCCCAACCTACCCCTTCCCATCTGCCTCCACCTGCAGCCCGAATGATAGTTCTAAAGCTCAGAGCTGACCCTGCCATTCTGTGGCCAGAGGGCCAGCCCTGGCTGCCCTCTGTCTGTGGAGCGAGTCTTACAGCTGTAGGCTGGTGTCAAGCCCCTTACCTCCTACCCTTTCATCTCAGTGCTCTGCCCACCCCCGATGCCCACCCCGCCCCCCATAAGCCACGCGCTCTTTTCCTTCGTGCCTTGAGCAGCTGCCTGCTCTCCTTCCTTCAGCAACACCTCCCTCGCCCTGCATCTTCCACCCAGTGAAACTCTGCACTCCCTTCAAGGCCAAGCTCAAATGTTCCCTCTGGGAATTCCCTGACAGTCCAGTGGTTAGGGCCCTACACTTCTACTGCAGAGGGCACAGTTTCCATCCCTCTTTGGGGAATGAAGGTTCTGCATTCTGCAAGGTGCAACCAAAAAAAAAAAAAAAAGAGCCACCTCTTCAAAGTAGCTTTCCCTGAACAAACCCAACATGTGCCACTTTCTACCCCTCAGACCCCAACTCCCACCCCCTCAATCAGACAGACTTGTTTGTTCCTTCATCTCAAACGGAAATTGCTTGCTTCTTTTGTCTGTTTAAAAAGGAACTGTATGCACTCTTTGAAACTTCAGGCAGCACATGAGAGGTCCAAAGAAGACTGTCCTTGCTCATGACCTCTGGGGGCTGAGAGGTGGGGTTAGGAGAGACTTTTCCCTTATTAACTAGGTATTTCTTATATCCCTTGAAGATTTTACTCTGGCTTTTAATTAACCAAGAAATACATGTATACATTTTACCCATATACATTTTAGAAACATGTCTGTAAAAAAATCTGTTTGTAAAAAATCAGATGTTATTAAAAATTATAACTATAATTTTAGAGACTTAGATTAGACCATTCCTCTTCAATCCTGTCAGGTTGGGAGTGTGATAATGTAGAATAAGGACTGTTGAGCCCAAACTCTGACTCTGCCACTTATGAGCTGTGTAACCTTGAGCAAGTTACTTAACCTCTCTGGGCCTGTTTCCTTATCTGTGAAGTGGAATAATAACATGCCTATACAAATGGCCTTTGTGCAGGCTATTGAATTAATATATGGAATTTGCTTTGCAGAGTACTCAAAACATCATACGTTCTCGATTAGTGTTAGCTAGAGTTATTGGCTTATTGTTACAGATGTGGAAGTTGAGACACAGGTACCAACCTCTCAATACAGAAGTAGGAAAGCCAGTGCATGGGGAGCCATACAGTAGGGCTCCCAAGCCCACATGTGTAACTACCAAAACATACTGCCTTCTACTAGTTAAGCGTATTCTTAGAGAACAAATAATCATGTATTGCTTTGGAAAGAGAAAAAGTCAGAAAAGTATTTTTTAAATTTTATTTTAATATAAAATACCTGCTGTTAACACTTTCTGGGTTCTTCCTCTTAGACTTTCCCCCCAGGCACAATTACTCATTCCTCTTAGCCCCACTGTCCTGATCAGATTCTGTTGTGATCCTTGCCCACCTGGTTGGTTTTCTTACCAGATTACAAGCCCCTGGGGAGTTGAAGCCTCGCTCATTCTTCTCTCTGTACCCCATGGAGAGTGACTCCAAGCAGACCCTCTGTTACTGTTGGTGACCTTGTGCCCAGCCAGCTTTGATGAGGTCCATAGGAGATTCTTGGGGCTTCCCTGGTGGCTCAGTGGTACAGAGTCCTCCTGCAATGCAGGAGAAGTGAGTTCAATCCCTGGGTCAGGAAGATCCCCTGGAAGAGGGCATGGCATCCCACTCCAGTATTCTTACTGGGAAAATCCCATGGACAGAGGAGCCTGGCCGGCTATGGTCCATGGGGCCACAAAGAGTCAGACACATCTGAAGCAATGAGCCTGCATTGGAGATTCTCAGAACATGAAGTCTGTTGAAGCAGGGTTTGCATCTATGGCTGAGGTGGGGAGCACCAAGGCCATGTGGGAGCACTTTACTGTGTAGACATGACACTGAGGTCTGCTTAGGCCTTCATCTGCAGCTGCAGCCTTCCAAACCGTCAGTGAAGAAATGCAGGCTCAGGGCAATACATATGTTAGTACAAGATACAGTAGGAGCAACCCTGGGGCTGAGTTCCCAGGAGGATGCGCGAGCGGCTGACTTAGGAGACAGAAGAAGTAAAGTTCCTTGTATGCAGTAAGTGCTCAATAAATTTTCACATGAACTGAATAGAATCTTGAAAATCAGAACTTTTCCCCCACTGTTAATATTCTGGGTTCTTCCTCTCTGATTAAAAGTTACTATTAGTAATGTGACTTTAAGAAAAATTTATTTTACATTGGAATATAGCTGATTAACAATGTTGTGTTAGTTTCAGAAGTATAGCAAAGTGATTCAGTTATACATATATATGTATCTATTCTTTTTCAAGTTCTTTTCCCATTTAGGGTATTATAGAATATCAAGGGGAGGTCCCTGACTTACACAGTAGGTCCTTGTTGGTGATCTAGTTTAAATATAGCAGTGTACATGTTAATTTCACACTCCCAATCTATCCCTCCCCTCATCTTTACCCCCTGGTAACCAAAAGTTCATTCTCTAACTCTGTGAGTCTGTTTCTAAAATCAGAATCTTGAGCAAGACATTTCACTGCCTGGGATTCAGCTACCCCATCTGTAAAGTTCAGCTGGGGCCTTGGGAATCCTGGATGAGTTTTCCCAGGACTCAGACAAGAGAGCAAAGTAGCTAAGAGCTTGGAGCAGTGGTACAGCCCATGGCACCATGGCTTCCTCACTAGGTGACCTTGGGCAAGTTTCCCCACCAGCTGGAGCTCTAGTTGCATTGTGAAATGGGATGACAGAACCCACCGCTTAAGGTTCTTGTGAAAATGTTTTGAGGGACTTCCCTGGTGGTCCAGTGGTTAAGACTCCACACTTCCCAAGCAGAGGACACAGGTTTGATGCCTGGTCAGGGAACTAAGATCCCACATGCTGTGTGTCCAAATAAATAAATAAATAAATAATTTTTTTAAGGAGCCATCATTACCTTAAATGACCACATTCACTTATTTTAAAAAGAGATGTCTTGAAATAATATAAATACATAGGCCTTCACATACTATTTTCTCAGAAAATATTTACCACCAATTAGGCTTCCCTGGTGGCTCAGAGGTTAAAGCGTCTGCCTGCAATGTGGGAGACCTGGGTTTGATCCCTGAGTCAGGAAGATCCCCTGGAGAAGGAAATGGCAACCCACTCCAGTATTCTTGCCTGGAGAATCCCATGGACGGAGGAGCCTGGTGGGCTACAGTCCATGAGGTCGCAAAGAGTCGGACACGACTGAGCGATTTCACTTCATTTCACTTCACTTCACTTCATTATTGGCCCAAGTAGCAGCCCATCCTACTTGCTTAGTAACAAGACGGGTTGGGAGAAGGGCATCAAGGGACCTGACGCTCACTACCTCTCACCCCTGGACCTCTCTTGCAAAGAAGGAGACTTATCTGTGACTCAGAGACAGTGTGAGGATAGGTGACAGTAGGTTAAAGGGAGGCAGAAGCTGTTTGATAAGAAGGAAGATTACCTTGACAATCAAGCTGCCCCTAAGAAAGCGGGTTGCCCCAAGGGTGTGAACTCCACGTCACCAGACATGGATGCAGACAAAAGTGGCTGACTTTGGCAGGGGAGCTGAGCAGGGCCTCCTGTCTTCAGTTTGGAGGATAAACCAGTCATCTCTACAGCCCCTCACAGTTCTGAGTCAGTGGATCTGACTTGAGGGCTTTGTGACACTTATCTGCCAGACCACAGGTTGCATGCAAATCAGTGGCCCAACAGCAAGTCCAGCCTAAGACTGTGTTCATTTGGCCCACATGGTACTTTTTCTCTTCCTGTTTAATGAAACTTTATTATGGAGATAATTTAAGTATATAAAAGCAGAGGGAACAGGATAATGATTCCTCCATGTACCACCAGCCTGTTCCAAGAATGATCAACTCCTGGCCAGCACCATCTGAAAGAACTTTCTGCAGTGATGCAAATTTCGTGTGTGTGTGTGTGGTATCATTGCATCCATAAATATTTCAGTACATTAAAAAATAGACTTTTAAAATTTAACTAAAGTATGTAATACTGTCACCATACCTAAAAAAGAAATAATAATTTCTTTTAAATTCACATGGTAGCTTTAAAATTAGTTGCCAACATTTCCAAATTGAGTTTTGTTTCGTTTTTTGTTTTTTTTGCATAAGTATCCTAATTCCCAGCTCTTCTTGAAAAATTGAAATTCCAGCCATACTGGCCTCACATTCTCCCTTTTGAAGGCAGCAATCAGTTGGAGCTCAGGGACAGCTGCCTTTTTAGACAGGACACCACTCTATCCTTCCCCAGAGTCCCTAATAATATCAGCTCAGCCCCTCTACCATCTAGGATCCCTCAGACCAGACAAACAAAATGGTGCTTTTTTTCCCTGCCTTGATCTTCAAGCACCTTCAAATGTCACCAAGAGACCAGGATCTAACTCCCTCTCCCTCACAGGCTCACATCATCCCAATGTTGCACAAGGACTTCAGGAAAAGGGGGAACAAAGAGCCTTGGGCTAGAGTATGGAGTCCTGGGTTTTAGTCTCTGATGTGCACCCATTTCACAGATGGGGAAAGTGAGGCCCCAAGAAGGAAGGAGATCTGGCTGTGCTCAAACAGTGAAGGACATGAGGTAGGAACCTGGCCCCCAACACTTTGCTGGAGAAGAGCCACCTGCTTCTCTGCAAGGCAAAGAGAGAAGCACTGGTTGGGAGCTGACTTCAGTGGGTGGGTTGAGAGAGGGTCTCAGCTTTTCAGCCAGAGCCTAAAATTAGTGGCAGGGAGATGTTTGGCCTTAGCCCAGCAAAAAAAAAGTGCTGTGTCTCTGTAGGGGGCTGCTAAGGAGGAAGGAGACAGCCTAGCTCGCAGCACCATACGAAACGGGAGCCAAACGTGTAAGATCGCATCCTTTACTGACATTTATGACTCATTTGGCTGCCAACTCCAGGAAGGTCCCATTTTGCATCCTTGTAGGAGCACACAGCATTGATGGGTGGACAGATGGGGAAGGAGCCGCAAGGCCATTCCCCCCAAGAACGTACTTGGCCACAGTGCAGGTGAGGTAGCTATATAATTGGAGACCCAGTGTTTCCCAGGGAACATACAGATCACATCTAGGTCCTCGGCTTGATCTGTGTCCTGAAGCTTGATATTGCACCTAACCTGAGGTGCAATTCTGATGCTTCTGGCTATTGACCCTGGGCAAGTCACTTCTCCAAGTGTCTGCTAAACATCTCTGAGGTTCATCCCTTCTGTCTGGGCCATCCTCACCTCTCACCTGGTATCTGGTCTCCCACCCTCCACCCTTACCTCCCTCCAATCTGTTTCCTACAGCCAAGGTACTCCCTCTAAAATGCAGAAGTGCTATCTCAAGTGATCTTCATCCTCTTGTTTAAAACCTCTCTTTGACTTCAGATAAAGACTAGAAGCTTCACCAGGGACCCCTCATCCCTTGCTTCCTCATCTCCTTTTCGGGAGCTATAGCTGTTCTGACTACTTACTTCTCCCTCCCAACTCAGAACTTCTGCCCATGTTGTTCTTCTGCCAGAAACCCCCTTTCTTTCCTTTACCTGGTTAACTCCTGTACCTGCTTCAGATCATGGCTCAGTAGCCACCTCCTTCAGAAAGCCTTCCCTGACTGCCACACTCTTCCCCAGCTGGGCCCTTCTCTAATAGCACTGCCTTCCTCAGCGCTGGAGCACAGAAGCTGGCTGGAGCATGTGTAGAAGCTGCAGAGTGTCTGTTGTTTCAAGTTTACATGATGATTTCATTAACGTCCAGGTCCCCCACTAGACAGCACCCAATGGATCAGGTCTATCTCGCTCCTGAGAGTGCTTAGTACAGCTCCTGGAATACAGTAGGTACTCAAAAATGCTGGGTGAATAAATGTCAGTGAACCTCCTCTTTTCTGAGACCGTTTCCTCATCTGGAAAATGGGGATCATGCCCACAAAATGTCATAAGCTGCACTGAGGATGTTAGCAAAGTACCTACAGAAGGTCTTCGGTGAGTGGTTGTTATTTTCTGGAGGAGGGCAAACGCCCCGAAGAATACCTTGTCCTGAAGGAAATTCCCTGGCCCTCTGTCTTCTGAGGACAGATTCAGTCAGCACTAGGGAAAGTCAGCGAGGAATAGGTTTCAGCCCCACCAGAAACTACAAGACCTCCTCTTCTTGTTGGAGCTTCTGAGTGTCTGCTTCTTACAACTTCTTATTGGTTGAGTGCTCCGCAATGGGCTGGGCATTTTATACAAATCACCACTTTCTTTTATTTTTTTAATGTTTTTTATTTATTTTATTTTTGGTTGCCCTGAGTCTTCATTGCTTTGTGCAGGCTTTCTCTAGTTGAGGCAAGCAGGCGCTACTCCTTGGTGGTGATGTGCGGGCTTCTCATTGTGGTGATTTCCCTTGTTGAAGAGCACAGGCTCTAGGCATGCAGGCTTCAGTAGTTGTGGCACATGGGCTTAATTTCGCCAAGGCATATGGAATCTTCCCAGACCAGGGATCGAACCCATGTCCCCTGCGTTGGCAAGCGGACTCCTAGCCACTGTGCCACCAGGGAAGTCTCACCACTTTCTGATTTCATAGCTACCCAGAAAAGGTGAGCATTGAGCAGAGGGGTTCAGAGAGGGACACAACTTGCCCAAAACTACACAGACAATAAATGACGGCATCAGAATCTGAACCCAGGGCTCCCTGACTCTCAAGATTGACTCTTTCCCTCTGCGCTTGACAGCCTTCAATTGGGGGCTTATAAAATGCATTCATACTCCTTATTCACCCATTCAAGAATTCAACAAATATATACTGAACATTAACAATGTGCCAGGCACTAGTGGCATAGCAGAGAAGAGGACAAGCATGGTCCCCACACTCAAGGAGAGACAGACAAGAAATATGTAAGCAAGTAAATCAGATCATCTCCAGTTGTGATGTATATTATTAAGAAAATAGGGTAACTTGACCAGAAAGTGGCCAGAGGGGCAGAAGTGCTTTGGAAGGCAGGGCAGGGAGGATCTGGGAAGGACTTTCTGAGGACGTGACACTGAGCTGAGATGGAAAGAATAGAATTTTCCAGGTGTTGTTAAAGCCCTTTTTAGGCAGAGGCCCTGAGGCTGGAAAGAGCTTGGGGTGTTCACAAAGAAGCAAGACCAATGTAGCTGGCGATGGGGGAGATGGGGAGGGTAGAGGGAGATGAGGTCCTAGAGGTGGGCAGGGGCTGGATCACACTGGGCCCCAAAGATTATGGTGAGGATTTTATTCTAAGGGGAATAGGGAGTGACATGACCTGATGGAGGATTTTACAGAACCCTCAGGCTGCTGTATGACGTATATGGTCTAAGAGGGCAAGGATGGAGGGAAGGAGATCAAGGTGGACAGAGGCTACCGCTGCTTGGGGTTGGGTGGCTTGGACCAGAGAAATAACAGAAATGGAGAGAAATGCTTGGGTTCAGGACACACCAGTAGGATCTTAATGTTATCAGAACTAGATTGGTGGCGAGATGGGCCTAATGAAAACTCCCTGGGGCAAGCAAGAATCAGGTTACTGGGACCTATTTTATAGGAAGACTAAAGCCCACAGAGGGGCTGGACTTTCCCAGAAAAACCCAGCCTTGAGTCTAGGTCTCTTGACTCTCCAACCAAAATTGTTTCTTCCCCCTCAGGTTTCTCTAAACCCATGTAATTCCAGACAAAGCTTTTGGGTCCAGCCCTGTCCAACATGGGTCCTCCTGAATAGCACTCTGCACACCCTCCAGGCAACCGAAGCACCTTCCCTGAAGCAGGGGCCTATGGAGAGCCAAGTCTGAGTCCTAGGTCTGGTGCAAACTTGCTGGGTGACTTTATACAAGTCACCATCCCTTTCTGGGTCTCAGCTTCTTCATAAGGATAGTAATAGGGATACTATCAAATAAGGGTAGTAATAGTGTCCACTCCAAAGATTTGCTGTGAGGAATGGACACTATGTATAAAAAGCACAGCCTGTCATACAGTTGGTGCTCAGTAAGTGTGAGCTATTATTGTTATTAATGCCTGCACATTATCCCCATACAGACTGCCAGAGCGGCAGTGGGCTCAGTTGGTACAGTGTTACTGTTCCTTCCCATCAGCCTTGCCTGGTTGCCCTCCAGAGCCTGCAAGCCGGACCCACACTGAAGACCAGAGAGCTGGCTGTGGTGCAGGGCTGTTCCTGGATGGAGCAGGAGCGGGGGAGCCGCTGGAAGCTGCTGTGTTTTTTGGCCCAGAGCTGTGAGGGGGCGTGGAGAGGGACGAGAACACACACTCGGAAACGCTGAGATCGACAGATGGAGGCGCCGAGGATGTGAGAGACGCAGACAGACAGAGAGAGCCCTGGAGTCGGGAAAGGGGGAGCAAGCAGGGGAGGGCGGCCGGAAAACTGGCAGTCACGCGAGCCACGAGCTGAGCAACAGACCAGCAGATGGACCAAGCCACGGAGAGACCGAAAGACAGACAGACCAACAGGCAGTAGCCACGAAAAAGCCAGAAAGACAGACAGAAGAGCAGACCTGGTATCCAAGGGGACAGACAGGCTACCCTGACATCCAAGGGACAGAGAGACAGATAGGCTGACTGAGGACCCCAGGGTCAAGCTGACTAATAATAGATGGACACGGTATCTGAAAGACTAGGTGACCTATAGTCCAAGGACAGACAACAGGACTGACCCAAGGTCCCAGGGTGACACTGACTGACAGACAAGTAGATTGATTGACAGTAATGGAAGAACAGACACATAAATAGGTTGACCCTGCATTCACAGGACAGACACAACAACAGGCTGATCTGAGCCAGAGACGGAGACAATGACCCACAAAGAAGTGGGACTGAGGACCACAGAGAGACGGGTCCAGGCTGACCATCTGCACGGAGGCTGAGGCCAATGCCAGCAACCCTGACTAGTGCCAGAGACTCTGGGTAACCCAGGAGCACAGGAGACAGACAAGGTGACCCTGACACTGGGCCCAGAAGCTTCCAGGCTTCTCAGGGATGGGGGATCCCTCATCCTTCTCCCTTCTGCCTCTTAGAGAGGAGCCCTCAGTGCTGGGGGATGCTGGGCCTGGGGAGAAGGGAATGAGCTTTGTCCATCTCCTGCCCAGTTGCCTGCTGGTGGCGGGGGACAGCCTTTTGGATTCTTGAGCGGAGGGATGTCACACCTCCACTGCAGATTTCTCTTTTCTCCAGGCTTGCTTGTTTTGCTCCCAACCCCAGTCTTAACTATAAACACTTACTGTTCCAATTTCCTCCCAGACAGTCTTCTTCTCTGAGCCCAAGACTGGGAGTCAGCAAATTAGATCTAAAATAAGACTTCTGAGCACCTGTTTCCTCACCGGTAAAATCGGGGTGGTAGAAACTGTCTGTTAGGTTCAGCGCACACCAGCCTCAGGCAGTTTAAGGCTGTGGGGAAGAAGGGATGTCAGAGTTAGAGAGGAACATCAGGGAAGGCTTCCTGGAAGAGGAAGGACAGATATTCCAGCTCTATGCAGACTCAGGCAAAGAAGCCCCAGGGCTGCCAAGGTCAGGAGGGAGATGCTTGCAAACACTCATGCACATGTATTCATTCAACAAATATATATCGAGTGCCTACTACACGTACTGATGCTGAGGATACTGGGGACCAAGATGGATGAGGTCCCAACCCTCAGTGAACCACAGTAGTGTAAATTAATAAATAAGATTGTTTCACAAGGTATGTTAAGAAGAAAATGACAGAGTAACATGAGAGACAAGAGGGATTCAGCAAGAGTGGAGGCGCGACATGGGATGGGTGGTCTGGGGCGCCTCTCTGAGAAGGTGACCTGGGAGCTGAGGAAGAGACCGGGAGTCACAGGAGGATCTGGGGAAAGGGGGCTCCAGGCAGAGCAGGCAGCGAGTGCAAAGGTCGGAAGTCAGGAACAAATTGGGCTGGGTTCCAGGAACCTCTAGGGCACGAATGAAACCGTGGTTTGAGATGAGGTAAGAGAAACAGGCAGGACCAGATGGTTTAGGGCCTGCAAGCCAAGGAGAGATGCTTGGATTTTACTCCAAGTGGGAGGGAGGCCCTTGGAAGGGTTTGAGATGAGGAATAACATGATCTGACATGATTAGTTTTTAAAATATTCCATTGGTTGCCATGTGGATAATGGATTACAGCAACAGGGTTGGGGCAGGAGGCAGGGGTCGGGGCAGGAGTGAATATAGGTCTGAGAAAGCAGAGGATAATGATGGCCTGAACCAGGGAGGTGGCAGCGAATGGACAGACTGAGGATATGTTTTGCAGGAGAGCAGAGGCACTGCCCCAAGGCTGGATTCCTTTCCCCGAGACAGGATGTCCTGTGTGTATGGCATCAGTCCCATTTGTGAACTTCTTCCACATAGAATGGAATTAGGTGGACTTCCTGGAGGAGGTTTTAAGGGAGGCTGCTAGTACGTCAACCACATTTAAATGAAAAGAGAGGCTGCTTGGTGATCAGGAGGAGCCAGAGGCCCCCACCTAGTATATGCTCCCCCTCTCTATGTGCACATCCCCCTACAGTTTACAAATGTTCACTACAAGGGGTGAAATGAGGCTTAGAGAGAGAGAATATCTACAGCCACACAGCACCCAGAGCAAGGGCAAACCCCCAAACCCAGTACATCCACCTTGCCTCCTGATCCTCGCCCCAGTGGCTATGATGTAGACAGGAGGGCAAGTGCTGGCCCCTTTCTAGAGAAGGTAAAACTGAGGCCCAGGGAAATTAGGTTACGTGTCCTGGGCTGGGCTATTTTAAGACCTTTATGGGCCCTACATCTATCTATCAAGCATATTAAAATGCAGCCATATCAAACATCAAGTGTAAATTATATATAATCAGATGAAAGCCAAATTGCAGTTGACTGGCTGATATGATGTTCTGTTTTGCAGACATTTAATTAAACATTTATTAATTTTGATTCTACAGTTTTTCCCTGTGTTTTAGAGCCAATTTTTCCCCCTGGCTTCAGACGTTTTCCCAGGCCCATGAAAACCTTGCAGGCTTTTGGCAATGAGTATTTAGTGCAGACTGGAAGGGACAGCCACGGTTTTTGGTCCTGTTGCCAAAAGGGGCAGAATGAGGCTAAACGGAGACCCTTTTATCCCCAGACTGTAGCATGATCTTTCCATGCTCCCCGCTGACCCAATATTCTTGGGTCTCAGAAGTCTTTCTCTTCCCCTCCTGCTTCCTTGCTCCAGCCCACAGTGGCCTTGGGCTGGGTGAGCCCTTTGTCTGCGGTTCTCTGAGGCATGGGTGTTGGGAGCTGGCACAGGAGGGGGCAGGAGTAGGCGGGGAATTGGACAGGCAGCCTGTCAGTTGGTGATGGATGCTGGCCGGGCCGGGGCCTCCCTCATGCTGACCTAGGCCAGGAAACAGATGGTCTTCCAGCCTGAGGGAAACTTCCAGGGTGTTGCCCTCCCCCAACTCCCCAGGCCCCTTCACATTGGACCAGCTGGTCTCTCCTTCCTGTCCAAAGCCAGAGCCACAGGGCTGGGAGAGGGAATGGGGAGCAGGGAGACAGAGGCTGAGACACCTGGTGTGCACTGGGGGGCCTCAGAAGCTCTGCGGGTCATCTTGGTCTCTCTCTTAGTTGCCCCCACTTCTGACATCTCCAGCTCTGTGCCCAGCCCCTTCCTCTGTGCCCTGCCTTAACTCAGCCCTGTCATCTCATGCCTGGACCAAACCCCAGGTTCACCTGGCCTTCCTCCAAGCCAACCTTCCAGAGTGAGCTTTCTAAGCCACCGAGCTGATCATATCACCCCTGATTCTGGGACCAAATTCAGATTTAGAATGAAGTATGAACTCTTCATTCCAAAAATTCAATGCCCTTCACAATTCTAGTCTTCCAAAGGCCCAGGAAAACCCTTGCTTCCAGGCCTGGAAAAACGTTGGCCATTCCCCTAAAAAGCCATGTTCTCTTGTGCCTCTATACCTTTACTTCAGTTGGATCTTCCACATGGAATGCCCTTCTGTGCTTCCTGTATACCTTCCCATGCTTGCTTTAAAACAGATCAAATGTTTCTTCCTCCAGGACATCTTTACTGACCCCCTTCCCCAGCTAAAGTTATCCATCTCCTCTCTGAGTTCCACAGCATCTTAGAGCATCTATTTCAGCTCTTAGCTTATCTCTCTCTCTCTCATGTGACTATGAGATACTTAAGGACACAGGGCCTAGCACATAGTGAGAGATCAAGTGAATATTGCTATGTAAGTGAATATTCTAGTTGCAGAGATCCTTGCAGGGGGTGGGTGGTGGTAGGCAGGGGTCCAAAGAATAGTAATCAGAGGGAGGCAAATTTCTGCTCAATCAAAAGAAACTCAATTTGGCTCTTGGGCTGCTCAGAATCGAAGGCTCTGCCTCAGGAGGTAGAATATCCCCCTTCTGAGAAGTGTGTGAGCAGAGGGGTAAATGCACAGGCTGGGAACTGCCAGAGGGAGTCCAGTGCTGGACGGGAGAGTTAGACTGCGGGGCCTTTGCATTTTTTGAGTCAGCTTCTGACGGAACAGCTCTCTTCCCTGTCCTCATTGCCATCCCATAGTGTGTCACACTGAGGGTGCATCCATCCCACCCATTGGTCCTGGGAAGACCCAGGGATGGGAAGGAGAGCCCTATATGGGTGTTTCTGGCCATGTTTTGGGGGGACACTTTGGGTCCCAGAACATTAGCTCTGAAAGGATCTTCAGCGTCATCAACACCATCCCTCTTAGCAGATGGCAATGCAGAGTCCCAGAGAGGGCCACACCATTGCTCAGACCAGGACACTCATTTGCGGAAACTCTGGGTTTTAGCTAAGCACAAATTCCAGGGAGCACTGTGCTTCCTCCCTTGGGCTGGTGACACATAGTTGACCATAGAACATCCTGGAAATGCCAGCACTTCACGTGTGGGAATAGACCCCCAGATCCCTGGCTCCCTGATTCTAGATTCAGGTGATATGGCCATTGAATCTGGTGGGACTTTCTTCCCTAATCTGGGGGAATATGACTCCTAGGGGAGCCTTCTCTGGTTTCAGCAGAGGGCACACCTGTCCTGTGCTTCAGAATTTGGAAGTTGAGTTTGCCAGGAGTGAAGCTGCTGGGCAAGGAACCAGGGCCGGGATCTGTGTGGACGATTCCTTTTTCACCCTAATGGGCATTGCACTTTATAGTTGCAAAGTCTCTCATCTTTTTAATCCTCACAGCCACTTTAGATGGGATCAGCTAGGATTCAGAGAAGGTCTTCTTCAAAATCACCCAGCAAATTAGAGACAAAGTCAGGAATTGAAGTCAAGTCTTCAGGCTCCCTTCCATACCTTCTACAGGGTCACCAGAGTTCCATTCAGTTAAACAAGTTTGCAATCCTGCAGCCAACATGGATTGGCACCTACCATGTGCAAAGAACTGAGGGCGTAGCAGTTAGCAAGCCAACCAGTCATCCTTATGGAATTCAGTCTGGGGGAGATGGATGCATAACCAGGCAGTTACAACTCATTGTGACAAGTGCAGTGCTTGGAGGGATGCTAGAGAAAGCCCCTTACCTCAGATGGGGGTGGTCAGCAGAAGCTGCCTGAAAGAAGTCATGTCTAATAGCTTATCCTTGGATGAAAAGCAAGACTTGTCTAGGTTTAGGGCTAAGGTGGGGATTGAAGGGCAAGGCAAGGTGTTCCATGAAGATGAACGTGAGCATCGTGAGCATCTGTGATGAGTGCAAAGCAGGTGGAGCTGTCAAGTTTGTTGTGAGCAGTTGGCACCAGAGGAAGCAGCCAAGTTTCAAATGCCAGGGGATCTCTGAGCAGCTTCCCTATGGGGAGAAATGGACACTCAGAGGTGGGGTTGGGGGAAAGGCCAGGAAGCTGACAACAGAACTGAAGGTACTGTTGTATCTGAACGGTGCCTGAACCTGTAATGTGGGCAACTCTTTAGGGCTTACAGTGAGAGGCAGTGTTGTCTAATGGTTAGATTTGAATCCTGGTTCCACTACTTCCTAGTTGTGTGACCTTGGACAAGGGACATAACTCTCAGGACCTCAGTTTCCTCATCTATAAAATAGGGACAATAATAGAGCTAGTGTAAGCTCAGGGTACAATGTCAGGAAACCTGCAAAGAAAGCTGGACCTAACTCGTCACAGCAATACTGTGATGTTGGTAATGCTGTATGAAAGGCTTGCTGTGTGCCAGTGCTTCAAGCTAGTGAACCCACTGGGAACAGCTCTGAGAGGCGATCCTTTTGCTATGTCCGTTTCACAGCCTAGGAAACAAGCTGAGAGCAGCGACTTGCCCAGGGCTACACTACTGCCCCGGCCCTTTGCACTTGCTGGCGGGGGCGAGGGGCTGGTTGGGAGAGGGCGAGGGGGCCGAGCGCGCGCGAGCCCGAGGCCCTGAGCATCGCGTCCTCCCGCAGGTACCTGCGCACCATGTACCTGGGGCTGCAGAGCCGCTGGCGCGGGGAGCGGCTGCGGCGCCACTTTTACTGGCGGATGCTATTCGAGAGCGCCGACGTGAGCATGCTGCGCCTGCTGGAGACCTTCCTGCGCAGCGCGCCGCAGCTCGTGCTGCAGCTCAGCCTGGTGGTGCACGAAGGCGGCGCGCCCAAACTGCTACCCGGTGAGCCCCGCCCCGCGCCTGCGCGCCCCCGGAGCCCCGCCCCCGGGGGCTCACCTGTCTCCAGTATTCAGAGGACAGCGCCACTGGTCCGCTGCCCGGGCTTAAGGCCCCTTGGGGAGGCTCTGTCCACTCCCGCACCCTTGGCCCACTCACTGTCCAGGTTTTAGAGGCCCCTCCCCTTCTCCTCTCCCCATCTTCCAGGCCTCTGGAGACCCCCCACGTCCCCGACAATGGCCCACTTACTCTCAATGTTAGGACACACCTACGCCCCGCCCACCTCACCTCCTTGCCTCCTCTCAGGCCCCCTCCCGCCCTCCCTTCCCCATTGCCAGGGCAGACGAGACCCCACTTCTGCCAAATCCAGAGAGGCCCCTGACCCCATCACCACACTGCAGGCTCTCAGGGAAGTTCCCTGTCCGTTTCTGTCCTAGACTGTCCCCATCCCAGCCTGCATCTCCTGGGGACCGCTCTGCTTCAGACCCTCTCAGTCACCACCCGTTTCCAGAGAGCCTTTCCATTCCACCCCTGGCTGCTCTTCAGCCCCCTTGGAGTCTCCTTCCAGGTTTTGTCCTGGTCCCCAGGTAGTCACCCCATACAGCCACCTTGCTGTGCTCAGTCACTCAGTCGTGTCTAACCCTTTGAGACGTCATGGACTGAAGCCCGTCAGGCTCCTCTGTCCATGGAATTTTCCAGGCGAAATTACCGGAATGGCTTGCCATTTCCTTCTCCAGGGGATCTTCCCAACCCAGGGATTGAACTGGCATCTCCCAAGTCTCCTGCATTGGCAGGCAGATTCTTTACCACTGCGTCACCTGTGTCAAAGGAAAAAACCACATTCCCTGTCTCCCTGGGGCTCCCCACTCTCCTCCCACCCAGACTTTGTCTGACACACCCTCAGTGTTTCAAAAGACTCTATCACCATCTCTCAGGTGCCCCGGACATCCCTTGCCCCGGGTCCCAGGCCCCCATCGAAACTTCCCACCTGGCATTTTCTTCCCATGCCCTCAGCTGTGCTCAGCTTGGATATTCCTTTCCATGCCCCAGCCTCATCCTGGTGGCCTATAGCTTCTAACAGTCCCCTCTGGCTCTCCATTCCCTAATCATGACCCTGCCTCTTCACCTCCTTTTCACTCCCAGAGTCCTGGACCCTATTTTCCCACCCCCACCAAGACCCCTGCACCCTATCAGCCCCCTACTAGAGATCCGCACCTGACCCTTGCAAAGATCAAAATCACCCACCTCCCTTCTCCCTTGATGTCCCCACCCCTGTGGAAGCTCCTAACCCCACCACTCTCAGCCCTACATCCATGTTCTGGAAGACTACCTACCCAGACCCTCCCCACACCCCTCTTGATTTAGAGCCCCTGCCCCCCACACCTCCTCAGAACCCTGCTCCTGACCCAGACCCCTCCCCCTTTCCCCAGACCCCAACCCAGACCCATCCCTAACCCAGCCCCCCCACCCCCACCCTCTCTCCACAGCCCTCTCCATCTCTGCCTCACTCGTGTCCCTGGCCTGGACGCTGGCCTCCTACCAGAAGGTGCTGCGGGACTCACGGGACGACAAGCGGCCACTGTCCTACAAGGGCGCTGTGGCCCAGGTGCTCTGGCACCTGTTTGCCATCGCAGCCCGCAGTCTGGCCTTCGCGCTTTTCGCCAGTGTCTACAAGCTCTACTTTGGCATTTTCATCGTGGCCCACTGGTGTGTCATGACCTTCTGGGTCATCCAGGGTGAGACGGACTTCTGCATGTCCAAGTGGGAAGAGATCATCTACAATATGGTAGTGGGCATCATCTACATCTTCTGCTGGTTCAATGTCAAGGAGGGCCGCAGCCGCCACCGCGTGACCCTCTACTACTGCATCGTTCTGCTGGAGAACGCTGCACTCACCGGCTTCTGGTACTCCAGCCGCAACTTCTCCACTGACTTCCACTCGCTCATTCTGGTCTGTGTGGTGGCCTCCAGCTTTGCGCTGGGCGTATTTTTCATGTGTGTCTACTATTGCCTCCTGCACCCCAACGGGCCCATGCTGAGTCCCCAGGCCCCTGGCTGCATCTTCCCCAAGGCCCCAGGGCCCTGTGGCCCACCAGCTGATGCTGTCACAAGTCCCCCAAGGTCCCTGCCCAGGACTACAGGCCCTGAGCGGGATGGGGCCTCCGTGGGAGGCGAGCGTGCGGGGACCCCCACACCACCTGTCTTCCAGGTGCGGCCTGGCTTGCCTCCCACACCTGTGCCCCGCACCTTGCGGACAGAGGGGCCTGTCATTCGGATTGACCTGCCTCGGAAGAAGTACCCCGCCTGGGATGCTCATTTTATTGACCGCCGGCTCCGGAAGACCATCCTGGCACTGGAGTACTCCTCACCCACAACGCCCCGCCTGCAGTACCGAAGCATCGGGACCTCCCAGGAGCTACTGGAGTATGAGACCACGGTGTAGGCCAGAGTTTCCCCATGAAAAGGGATGAACTTTGGCTGATCCCACATCGACCAGTGTTGAGCCCAGAATTGCAGGGCCACCAGGCTGAGAGCGAATGGATCTGTTGGTCCAAGGGTAGAGTGGCCCCCATCATTGGGTTCTTTCTTGGGAGGTGACAGCCTTGTGGAGCCCCAGCCCTTGGCCCTGTTTTCAACCCTGCGGCCCATTTCCTAAACTCTTTGGAACCAGGGCCCAGGGAACCAACTGGTGCTATGCTCCTCGTGAGCTGCCCCACTTTCATGGAGGCCTCTGTATCACGGCTGGTGCCAGGGGCCCCACACCCTCTCCCTGTCTGGAGTTGCCCGGCTGGCAGCCCTGGCAGATCTGGCAGAGGAGGGAGTTCATGACCTGGGCCCTATGCTCTTCAGGGGGTGTGGGGGTGGGCTGCCTCTGAGAAGGATGGAAGAGGCCACCGAAGATGTGGGGTGAGGTGGGAGCGTCTGGTGAACAAGGTTGGTACAGCTCTTGGGGGTGGAAGCCTGGAGCCTGGGCCAGAGGGGAATTAAGGAGGGAGTTGGGGTGGGGTGGGAAGTTGGGGTGGGCTAGGCTGACAGTGCCGGAGGTGGACAGGAGGAAGAACCTGAGGCATCTGAGGGGTCCAGACTGGCAGAAGCATGAAGAGATGGCGGATTTTGGGGAGAGGAACTTGACCCGGAGTGTAGAGAATGTTCCTCAGGAGACCCCCTTTGTTGTGGGCGTTGTTACGGATGAGATTCCAGATACCTCAGGTGAAATGTTTCAAGGAGCCATTCTTTATTCTAGGGGAGCCTCTGGAACATTTCGTCTAGATAAAGGTTTTGAACACAACAGATAAACTGCCTAGGAAGATACTCTGTTCAGGTTTGATTGCAGATGAGGTGCTGGCACGTGCAGCAGAGGAACTTCTAGAGAGACATTCTTAGTTCTAGACTAAGTTCTAGGACACATAGTTGATAAAATATCCTAGGGAGTCACTCTGACCTGTATTCTGTTATAAAGGGTGCAGACACTGGCACCCCTCCCCCGCTCTGTGGCAGGGACTCTAGGGGAGTGGGGGCTCCGGACCCTTGTGTGAGTGGAATATTCTAGGAATGGGTACCCCAGTTCTAGACTTTAAGGGTTTATATGAGTTCTGTGCCCCTATGAACTCTGGTCCGTAGCCAATTCCCAAGAAGAAACTGTCCTCAGAACCTCTGAGACATTTCAATTTGCCAGCCGGTTTCCAGCTGGGAAAAATTAGCTATGAGGACATGACATGAATCTTGGCTTTTAGCCACCTTGCAGATGAAGCTCCCTGGAGCGGCAGCTGTAAAACTGACTTGTTTTGCCTCAGATCTGACAACCCTCCAGGACCTATGGTTCATTCCCATGGCCCAAACACCCCAGGGCATCCTTGTGACCACTGACCCAGCGTCCTTTCTCTCCACCTGGGACAGCCAATCCGGGATAGTGTGTGTGGGGGGGGGGCGGGGTATGGGAGACGAGATGAAGGCAGTTTTGTGGGGTGAGGGGCCAGAGCCTCTAGGTGAAGCTTGGAACCCCTCCCCTCAAAACCTCCTCCCTCATGCCTACTAAGGCACATTCACTGCAAGGGCTCAACTGGCAATACTAAGGACACAGGCAGACCTGGGCTGGGACGAGGTGGATGTAAGAATCCTAGACTATGCAAATTAGAGGGGCAAATTAGCCCTTCATAGCTCAGCCTCCCGTGGGTTAAAGATGGGGAGTGAGGCCCAGAGTGGCAGCCAGTCTCACAAGGTCCGAGATTCCTGGCTGTCCCATCAGATAGTGATGGGTGACAGTGAAACTGCTGAAGGTACTGGAAGAGGGCCACACTCAGGGTGTGCAGGGTAGCTCCAAAGGCAGAGAAGACAGGACTGCACACACATATACAGACACACACAAGCACACGGCACCCCCCGTAACACATCACCTCAGCTCCACCCCCTCCCCCGCAGCCCCTTCCAGCCCAGGATGGTGTATACCTCCTTCCCATCTACATACAAAGAGTGCTTCCCCTTCTCTCTTCCTTCTTCCTTGATCCCTAAGATGCCTCAGGGGCCAGGCCTCAAGGTGATGAGAGTTGGGGGAAGCCCAAGGTTGACTCCATCATCCTCCTTGGGTTCCATCATCCTCCTTGTCCTCTGTCCAACTGTTTTCAGAGATCAAATTCCATGGCCCTTTGTGAAAGTGAAATTGCTGAGTCGTGTCCGACTCTTTGCGATCCCGTGGACTGTAGCCCACCAGGCTCCTCCGTCCATGGGATTCTCTAGGCGAGAATACTGGAGTGGGTTGCCGTTTCCTTCTCCAGGGGATCTTCCCAACCCAGGGATCGAACCCAGACGCTTTTTAACCTCTGAACCACCTGCATTGAGGGTGTGGACCCAGATCTGATTGATTGCTTCTCCTGGGTTGTCTGCGCCAGGAGTTTTCACCCTGGACTGTTTCACTTTGATTCCTCCCTGCTGGCAACATCCTGACAACAGAGGTGTTATTGATCCATCTTACAGAGGAGGAAACATGTCCCCTCAGAGAGGAGACATGAGGGTGAGCCTTGGCAAGTTACCTTACTCCCCGATGTCCTAGAATGGTCCATCTGGCTGCCCCATTCCCCAGCATCCTAGAAAGAAAAGTTTAAACGACCCTCCCTGGGAGCTGACAGCTCCAGGAACTGCCCAGAGAACCAGAGTAGAGACAAGAAGGCAGTGCTGACTCGTGGCTGCAGGCTCTCATTTTTGGATCTTACTCCACCCCTACCCCCACATCATCTCAATCCTACAAAATCTTACCTTAAAGGCATTTGCTTGCAAGGATGTCTGAGCATCAGAAGCTGTCATAGTCAAAGGGCCCAAAGGAGGGGGTTGCAGGCACCTTTTGCTTCTCATCCTCAGAAAGGCCTCTTTTGGACTTCCCCCTCCCTTCATACCTAGAAGCTCAGCACCCCATCCCTCCCAGGCCTGGGGTCCCTCTCTCTGCTGACCTGTCGCCTACTTTATCTCATCCCTGCTGGTCTGCTGGTTTCATTGGGTTGGAGGAGTCAGTGCAGAAGGGGCACCATCCCATTTGAGCTGTTTTATTTTCCTTTCTGTGACACAGTCTACCTCAGTCAGTCTCTCTTCCTTGCCAGAAGTGGACACCCTGGGTCCTTGCTTCCCGCTCCCCATTCCCTGTGCTCCACCCTAGCCTGACTCAGTCCTCCCCAGAACCTCTAGAGGGTGCTTGCAGTGAGAACCACAGCCCAGAGGGGACTTTAGGGTCCCCTAAGCCACCTATCCTCCACATCTACTAGAAAGGAAATGGAAGCGCAGAGAGCACCAGGGACTTGCCCAAGACCACACAGGAAGTCCATGGTAGAGTTAGTTTTTTCCTGGGGATGAGAGGTAGTCATTGTTCAGTTGCTACATCATGTCCGACTCTTTGCGACCCCATGGACTGCAGCACCCCAGGCTTCCCTGTCCTTCACGGTCTCCCAGAGTTTGCTAAAATTCATGTCCATTGAGTTGGTGATGCTATCCAACCAAGTTGGGTCCATCTTAATTTTGTCAGGGATAGAAGAGAACAGGATGCTCTAGGTATCAAATATGCCGGGCCCTGCCTTGCCCTCAGTATCTCAACCCCTAGGAGATCATGTCCCTCTTCCCAGGGCAGACTTCTAGCTCCCAGGTGTTTGGAACTGATGCCCCAGGCTGCTGACTGTGCTCCCCAAACCTCTCCAGGCAGCACACCCCCTCATCACACCGCCATGCACTGATGTACCACGTGCCTTGTGACTATCACCCCAGTTGGACAGCACAGAGACCTCCATCCCTCCCCTGCAGGGGGCTCCCCAACAAGGAAGTCTTTCTTGGTCTTCTCCTTTCATCTGTCTCATCCTATCTCCCTCAAATCTCCTTTACCCCCAGCTAGCTCCCTGCTACACATGTGTCCTGCAGAGACACGTCACCCATAAGAGTTAAAGCAGAGGGCAGGGAGAGCTAGCCCTGGTCCAGGTCTCAGGATCAGGGCCAGCAGGACTAGGAGTGTCCAGGGAAGGTCTTGCCTGGCAGCCCCAGTGCCCTTCTAAGGGCTAAAGTCCCACAAGTCTCTTCCCTTGGAGATCACCCGGGCTGATTCAAAGAAACCTCGGGCAGTGGGGAGATTTCTGGGGCAGGAGTGCATGGGATGCAAATTCAAATCCCTCCTGTTAATGAAAAGAAGAGATGTAGAAGTGCTGGACAGTAAAGCATGCCTAGGATTCTGGGAAACCAAAGAGTGCAGGCCCTGCCTGTAGCAACTAAAATTCAGAATTTGAAAAATCCAGTCCTGGCCAATCGAAACACTTTTATTTGACCCATGGGCCAGCAGTTTGAAACCTGGTTCAAAATGTTGATATGGTTCTGGGAAGCCCTGAAGAGTCTGGAAACTCCTTTGAGACTTTTCTCGTCCAACCCTAAACCCCCACGGCTTAGCCATGTGAGAACAGGCCCCGTGCCCTCTCAGCTGAAAAGGCCAGGGAAGTCTGGGCATCTGTGAGGTCCCTGGTTTGGGAACTATCCACCAATAAGGGCTACAGGCCCTTCCAGAGCCTGAGAGGGGCAGTGTAAAACCCAGGGTTTTCTCTAGTTTGGGGCCCGCAGTTAGGAAGAAAGTGTTCTGGGTTGAGAGAGAGTTCGGGTATAGGCAGAGAGGACTGAAGGCCAGGAGCCAACTGCCCCCATCCTGGGCTGGGCCATGCCACTCTTCGACAGGCCCCCTGAGGATGGCCCCCTCCCAGGTAAGGCCTGCAGGCAGAGGAGCTATCAGTTTCTGTACTTCTGTGCTTTCTGATGTCTCAATGAAAGATTATAAGTGAGTGCCAAGCCACATGGGCAGCAGTGGAGTTGGGGCCAGTGATGCCACTTCCCAACCAGAGGAGCTTCTGAGACCCTGGGGCTGGGCTAATGTGCCCTTCTGGTTGTGGAGGGGCTAGGACATTCCCAGTTCTTAGTTGCTAGGTAGAGGGGTAGGGGAGGGCAGGAAGACAGGAAGTTGTGGAAGTGGGAAAGGAAGTCTTGATCTAGGGATGGCCTGGTTCCTGGAAGTAGAAACCTCCCCCCACCCCCGACCCCCGACCCTGCTCCCTCACAACAGGGATTGCAGAGGAGAGGGACAGAGTCCTGCTGTGCCCTGCCTCCTTTACCCTTCCCTTCTCCCAGCAAGAAGGGGGCTGCCTTCTTCCCAGCAATCCTGGCCTTTATTCTATGCACAATCATTGTAAGGGCACCCCCAGGCCAGGCTGAAGGGATGGGAGCCCTGGAGCACCTGCAATAATTCCAGAGTGGAAGGTAGCTTGAGACAAAGTGAGCGAGAATGGCACCAAGTAGAAAAAGGATGTTCTTCCACCCTCTTTTCCCCCAATCCCAGAATCCAAAACAGGCCTGTCTCCACTGGGCTAAACAATCAAACTTGGAGGGACCCTATCTGAACAGCCTCCCAAATCCACTTTTTTTTTTTTCAAACCAGTCATAAACTAGCTGGAAGGGACTCGAATGAGTCCCAGAGCCCTCTTTATTATTTTCACCCCTGAGGATCCTATAGTTCAGGAGATCCCCCGCCCAAACGAGCCTCACTTCTTGAAGAATAATTTTCCCACATTAAATGAACTCAAGCTGAGCTTCTGAATGCACATAAATGCTTCCACAGCCTTGAGTTAGCTTTTAGGGCTTAAAGGTGGGAGGAATATCTGCCCTCTGTTGGCATGTTTAATATATAATTCTCAAGAGCATTTGTTGGCCCTCATTTCTGCCTCTGGGACCCCAAGTTAGAAGTTAGTGGCTTGTTCATCCAGCATCTGTTTTACCAAAAGAGAAGGCCCAGAAGACACGGCCAGAGGAAAGGTCAGATAGTAAGTTTATAGCAGGGTAGGACCAGAGCCCAGGTTCTTCGAGGTCCCATCCGAACACCCCAGCCCTGATGCCTCCCTTCCCATTTCTTTGCCAACTCCAGGAACCACTAGCCACGCCTGAGGGGCTGAGTTCCCTCCTTCAGCACAATTCCGGGTGATTCTCCCCTCCAAGATCTTTCTGCCCCTCTTGATCGGCCCCCAACCCTTGCCCACTTGTGCTTCCCATTCCAGTCCCACCTCCTGGTATTTACTACATCTGTGCCATCCTCAGTCCTGGACCCCACTCACCCTTCTGCCCTTCCCCCAGGAGGGGGAGGGGACCCCAAGCTGGGACTTCTGTACTGAGACTCTTTTGTACACCACAAACTTTTTGTATATTTTTAATTTTGCTGCAACATGAGATATTAAAAGTCATTTCAGTACGTGCTGTTTGTGTCCTGTTGTTTTGGCTATTCTGGGCCAGAGAAAGGAGATAAAGAAGGAGGGTGCGGAGAGGAAAGATACCCTCTGCCACATCCCCTGTGGCTCCTGGGGCTCTGTTAAGAGACAGAGGCACTTGGTGGCAGTCCACAAAGCTCCCTGTTGATTGGACAAAGCCTCAATCACTCAACCAGAATGGCTCAGTTCAGTTCAGTTGCTCAGTCAAGTCTAACTCTTTGAGACCCCATGGACTGCAGGACACCAGGCCTCCCTGTCCATCGCCAACTCCCGGAGTTTACTCAAACTCATGTCCATTGAGTCGGTGATGCCACCCAATCATCTCATCTTCTGTCATCCCCTTCTCCTCCTACCTTCAATCTTTCCCAACATGAGGGTCTTTTCAAATGAGTCAGTTCTTTGCATCAGGTGGCCAAAGTATTGCAGTTTCAGCTTCAGCATCAGTCCTTCCAATGAATATTCAGGACTGGTTTCCTTTAGGATGGACTGGTTGGATCTCCTTGCAGTCCAAGGGACTCTCAAGAGTCTTCTCCAACACCACAGTTTAAAAGCATCAATTCTTTGGCACTCAGCTTTCTTTATAGTCCAACTCTCACATCCATACATCCAGAATGGTGGGTGGGACCAAACTCCTCATTTTACAGATAAGAGGAAAAAGAGATTGGGGACAGACTTGCTAGAGGCAACAGGATGAGTCCATGGACAAAGTCAGGACCTAGACTGAAGTTCCTGATGCCACTAAAATAAATGTTTATTGTGTACCTACTATGTGCCAGGCACTCATCTAGACACAGTGAATAAGAAAGATATAAAACAATCATGATCGCTCCCCTCATGGAGGATACATTCTAGAAGATATTGCCTTTAAATGATCTGCTAACCTCCAGTGTTTCCACCCTCTAATCCAGTGGTTCTCAAACCTTTAAATGCTTGGGGTAGAGGGGGATTATTTAAAATGCAGATTTCTGGACTTCTTTGGTGCTCCAGGACACAGGTTTGATCCTTGGTCCAGAAAGATCCCACATGCTGCAGGGCAACTAATCCACTGCACCACAACTACTGAATCCGAGCTCTAGAGCCAGTGCTCCACAACAAGAGTAGCACCTCAACGAGAAGCCCACAGACCACTTCCAGAGAAAGCCCAGGCACAGCAATGATGATCCAGTGCAGCCAAAAATAAATAAATAAAAATGAATATGGGGGAAAGTTTGCAATTAAAATTATTATAAAAAAATAAATAAAATGCAGAGTTCCATCTCCATGATTGGAGGGTGGCTAGAGCATGCCTGGGAATATGAATTTTAAAGGCTCTCCAGCAGATCTGGTACAAGGGGGTCTGAGAACCTCTCTTTGAGGACACTGCTTTAATGTCTTCTCCCTCCAATCTGATCATGATATTTCCTGACTTTTTAATCTCCTGTGGTTCCCCAGGGCCTTCAGGATAAAGATTGCCAACTTTGAAAAAATGCACAAAGCAAAAGCTGTGAGTCAAGTTTATCCAGCATCTTTTTGAGAACTATGGCCCAGGATACAGCCCCTTAGCTAGCTCTGAGAAACTGTCCGAAGAGGTGGGGTTGGGGGTTAGTATATATGTGATTTTGGCATAGAGAGTATATGTGCAACCAAATACACAACTCCGTAGAATGTTGCTGCTAGACTTAAGGAAGATATCTTAGTTAATGGTCTTAGTGCTTTTCTAAGTATGAGAAGATGCAATAATCCAAATTCATAAAAATTTCGCCTGAAAATATCTAACTATCTTAAAGTCTATTTTGCCAGTGTTCCCAGAGCATAGAGTACCTCATTCCTAACCTCATTTCAGGGTGTATTAAAGGTCAGTGACTGCAGTAGCTAATGACTCAATTCTTGTACCGCCAGATAGCTGGTGACTTTCTTTAGTAGGTAAGATCAAACCCCTTGCCTGATGCTGACTTTTCATAACTAGACCCAAAATATCTCTTGATCTTCACCTCCAACATTATTGTACCTGGCCCTCATAGCTTCACAGTCTTATAGCTTCTCCAAACCTCCATCTTCCTGTTTCCATGAGCCTCTCTTGGGTGCCACCCCATGGCTTTTCTCACCATGGTCTCAGGTACAGCCCCATTTCCTAGGAGCCCCCAGCCCAAGTGCTCAGGGCGTAGAGCCTCTCCCTGGCCTCAGAACTCAAGTCATGATTGAATTAGCCTAAGACAGAAATCTCAAAGTGTGGACCCTGGACCAGCATCACCAGGAAATTTGTTAGAAATGCTGATTCTCAGAGCCCACCCCAGACCTGCTGAATCAGCCAGTGTGGGCATAAGGAGCAGCATTTTTTATAAGCCTTCCAGGTGATTCTGATGCACATCCAAGTTTGAGAACTATTGGTCCAAGATAATTCCCCTGATTGAGGATTGGTGGGGGCAGGGGCATGTGACCAATTCAGTGAGGCAGAGACTGCTGGATGTCCCCAGTATGCACGCACCCCTTTTCTCTATAAAGGGCTTTTTAGCTGAGCACATGGCCACTGTAGAGCAGAGGACTATTTCCCAGCCTCCTTTGCAATTAGTTGTTGCCATGGAAACAAGTTCCAGCCAATGGGTTATGAGCACTAGAACTTTGTGCTACTTCCAGGTCATCCCCCTAGAGGGAGGAGCTGTGCTCTCCTCTAGCTCAGTTTACCCTTCCTACTGGCAGCTTGAAGTTGAGAGCAAAATCCTAGAGTGGTGGAGCAGCGAGACAGGAAGCCCCTGGGTCGTGGACACACGGAACTGCCATACCTGACCTGGACTGCTTATGTGATGGAAGGGATCAACTTCTATCATCTTTAAGCCACTGTTTGGGGGTCTTCATAACAGCTGGAATATATCCTGGCTAATACATCTGACCCCTGGACTTCTAAGGGGAGTCTTTTGAAGAATCTCCGGGAAAGGTTTCCTTCTCAACAGAAAGACATACAAGAAAGGGAAACCCTTGGCCTCCTCAATCACTGATAGCATCAAAACCAGAATAATGATGAAGAGTGTGATGTCTGTATTGCTACCCTCTCTCCAGCTGTGCTAGTTTGCTAGGACTCCCGTAACAAAACACGACAGACTGGGCAATTTAACAGAAACTTATTTTTTCACAGTTCTGGAGACTAGAAGTCCAACATCAAGCTCTCAGCAGGACTGATTTCTCCTGAAGCTCTCCCCTCGGCTTGCAGATGGCAGCATTCTCACCGCGTCCTCACGTGGCCTTTCCTCTGTGTATATGCGCCCCTGGTATCTGTGTCTTCAAATTTCCTCTTCTTATAAGGACACCAGTCAGATTAGATTAGAACCCACACTGTGGCCTCATTTCAACTTAATCACCTCTTTAAAAGCCTTATCTCCCCAAACAGCCACCCTTGGGGTACCGGGTGTTACGGCTTCAACATACAAATGTGGGAGGGACAGAATTCAGCCTGTAACACCAGCAAAGCAGAAGATGTAAGAAACTTGATGCCATTCTTTTTTTTTTTTTTCTTTTTTCGCATGAGGAAATCTTTTAATTATATAAAGTAATACAAACACTAAACCAGAGAAGGGATTTAAAAAACCCACTTAGAAATAATGTGTACTGCCTTTTCAAAGTGAGCTCTGAGGCTGTGTACGTTCCTGGTAGAGCTTCTCTCTCAATGGTTTGGTGTTAATTGTACTTTACTTTTTCCTCTCTTAAGCCTGATCTTTTCTTTTAAAAAGAATTTTTTTTTTAAATTTTGTATTGGGGTATAGCAGATTAACAAACAATGTTGTGATAGTTTCAGGTGAAGAGTAAAGGGACTCAGCCATAGGTATATTTATACCCATTCTCCCCTAAACTCCCCTCCCACTTGATACCATTCTTGAGCTGCTCAATTAACCAGCCCTGAAATCACTTATCACTGGGCTTTGTCTTGGGAGATGATAAATGTTCTTTATGTATAAGCCGCCTTTGATCGGATAGTCTATTCTTAGCAGCTCAAAGCATCACATCTCAGGCACTGAGTGTTTGTTCACACCATTCCTTCTGCCTGGAGTGACCTTCCTGTACACATGCCCTTCAGATCCTGTTTCCCTTCAAACCCCGGTTCATTTGCCACAGGCTTGGTGAATGGCTCCCGATTCTCTTTTCCCCAAACAAGCTGCTTGCCTCATGTCAGAGTTCTTCGCCTGTCTGTCTTTCTTTCTCATTAGATCAAGGGTCAGCATATGCACTGGCTGCCACATCCTCCACCCACCCACTCACCATCCCTTGGCAATCCCCTTTCCACTGGGAGATTTGGTTTTTATAATCAGCACTCCAGGGCAGCCCCTGCCCATCAACTGGAGGTGCCTCAAAAGAGGTGAATTCTATTTGCCATGACTGTCAAGTCTTCAGGGCACAGACTTTGTTCTACTCACCTCTTCTTTGATTCACAAGCAGCTTTATTATTAAGTGTTACCATTGTATGCTTCTGATCCCATTTAATTCCTGCAGCAGCTTCCTGAGGCAAGTATCATTATTCTGCTTTTGATGCATGAGATTCTGGGACTCCAAAAGAGAAACTATCTGTTCAAGGTCATACACATCTGAACTTAGGTCCACTTGTCTTCTGGGCTTCCCTGGTGGCTCGGATGGTAAAGAATCTACCTGTCAATGTAGGAGACCACCTAGGAGATAGGGGTTCCATCCCTGGGTTGGGAAGATCCCCTGGAGAAGGGAATGGCTATCCACTCCAGTATTATTGCCTGGAGAATTCCGTGGACAGAGGAGCCTGGTGGGCTACAGTCCATGGGGTCACAAAGCATTAGATACAACTGAGCAACTAACACTTACACTTTCCACTGACTTGTACTAAGCACCTGATCTGTTCATGGTCCTGGGCTGGGACTGCAGAGAACACAGAGATGGTTTGCTGTTCTGAATGGCATTCAGAACACTGGTCATGTTTGAGCTCCGTAGAAGTTCACGGATGTTTGGAGTTAATCCAGGAATAAGAGACGTCCCTGTTTTACAGAGGGAAAGTGAGGCTCAGAGAGAAGAAAAGGCTTGCAAAAGCCATCATGGAGGTGCCAGAGCAAGAGACCACGTTTCATTCCCAGCTGCTATCTGAGGGTGGGAATTTGGGACCTGCTCAGGGGTTAACTGGGAGGGTGATGTCCAGGGAGGTTAGGGATTGGCTAGTACATCCTGGCCTCTTCCTGTTAGTCCGCAGGCAGAGGCTTTCACTTCCTGCTGTAGGGACATGATGGGCAGGATGTCAGGGAGCAGGGAGTGTGGCTGTGTGAACTATCACTGAGCAGTCTGGGCCATTTCCCCACCTCCGAAAGAGGGAGACAGAGGGAAGGCTGGTGTCTGAGAGTCTTCTGCAGCTCTCACACCCAGAGGCAGTAGGGAGCTATGAGCTTTGCTCCCACGGGCCCTGGCCTGGCATACTGGGGTATTTAAAAAAAACTTTCCAAACAATCCTATGCTTGGGCCCCTGCACTTCAGTTTCTAACTGCCTTCTCATCCACAGCCTGATATCTCTCCTGTCATACCTCTGACTGCAGGACAGAGTTTGGGGGCTTATTGTTTCCAGTGGAAAGATGAGGAAGCTGAGACCCTGAGAAGTTACAATAAACAGCCTGCTTGCATCATATAGCAAATCAGTTTCAGGGCTTAGTTCTCCAGAACCGAGTGGTTGGGACAAGGTGAGGAGGGATCACTCAGAACCTTTCCCGTTGCTCTGGGTGGGCCACGCGGAGGGCATAGGCCCAAGAGGTAAGTAACCAGGCTTCAGATCAGAGCCAGACCAGGCCGAAACTCCAGGCCCTCGTCTCACTTATTTGTGTGCCCTCCTTGGGTTTACCTCTGCACTTGAGTCTGTTTTAAAAATCTGGATAGCACATATAGGGCTTCCTTGGAGGCTCAGACAGTAAAGAATCCACCTGAAATGCAGCAGACCTGGGTTTGATCCCTAGGTTGAAAAGATCCCCTGGAGAAGGGAATGGTGACCCACTCCAGTATTCTTGCCTGGAAGATTATGTGGACAGAGAAACCTGGCAGATCACAAAGAGTTGGACACGACTGAGCGACTAATACATACACAAACACAACTCATATAATAATGGCACACCAATATTGTGAAGAATAAATGAGATGAAATACATAAAGGGCTCAGTCCAGCACCACAAAGTGAGCCCTGCTTCCCTAGTATTATTCTCTCAAGAGACAGTAAAATAGCCCAGAACACGCAGACACACAGATAGGTGAAGAGTTAATGTTTATTGAGTACTTCACATGTTCCAGGAGTTTTTCTAAGTGAGTTTAATTCTTACAAGTTCACTCTGAGTGTCAGGCTGATATTGTACCCATTTTACAAATGGGGAAATGGAGGCACAAGAGGTTATAGACCCAAGGTCATAACCCTAGTAAGTGGCAAAGCCAGGATTCAAATTCAAGTGGCCTATCTCTGAAGTCCATGCATACTGCCTCCCTTAATATTGGTAATAATTAATTCTTAAAATCATAACTTGCTTTCACACAACATTCCATAGTTTATGAAGCATTTGCCCACCCACTCTTTTTTTCTCACCACAGCAGCCTAGAGAGGAAGGCAATGTTTACCCCTAATTTATAAAAGGGAGGGGGAAACAGGCTGTGAAAAGGGGAACTCACCTGCCTTGCCAAGGTCACACAGCAAGGTCAATGGCAGAAGTGGGGGTGGATCTGGGATTTTCTGCCTCTAAAATCAGAGGACACTTCCCAGCTTTAGTCAGTTCTCAAGCCCCCTCAGCAGCAAGCCTGCAGGTTGGAGATCTTGGGGTTTTCTCCCTGGTCTGTTGCTCTGACTGGACTTCAACTGTTCAGTTGGAGGGTCCCAAGGCTGCATCCTTCATCCACCCCTCACCCAGCCACTCACTATCAGACGGGAGGGGCAGGAACTCCAGGGCTGGTGGAGTTTCCGACCAGGCAGGAAAAAGAACAAAGGAACTGCGTGGGGGGAGAAGGTGGTGGCTAGGAGGGTGGCAGGAGCGAGGGGACGCTTCACCATGGAATATGAAGTCAAGAAAGGGAAAAAGGTAAGTGGGGGTTTGGAAAGGGTTTGGGGTAGAGAAGTGTACCTGGAGTTGGAGAAATGAGAAGCCTGGGGGTGGGGTGATGCGCAGTGAGTGGTCAGGAGCAACTTTCTTCTTATTTGGAAAGACCTTCCTCTCCATACATGGGCAGCCAGACATTTGGGCTCAAACTCTAACCAGTCTCCCTGCTCTTAGTGGCCTCTGCCATCCCAGGAAAGAACAGACGGACAGGTACCTTCCAGGAAAATCCATCCAGCCAGATTAATCTGGAAGACACTCCCAACTTGCTTCCCTGGTGTTCCTGGGGGTTCCCCTCTGCAGTTTCTCAGACCGAAGGACAGACAGAAAAACAGACACCAAGCAAACCCATTCCCCTGCTCCTTGCCTCATCAGGGAGAAAGACCTCAGGCAGGGCAAGTCTGTGCTACAAGGCTGCCTACTGGGCTTGGGACACCTACCTCCTCCTCCTGCCAGGTTCTAGCTGAGCCTGGCCTCTCCCCATCTTTATACCGGGACCAGTTTTGCTCCAAAGGCTTCTGCCTGAGGGTCACTCCCCAACCCCCTAGATCTTTACTTCTTCCTGACTTTCAGAAATTTTCTAGTCTGGTTCTCTGGGCATCTCACCTGCTTGTCTTTGTGGTCCAGGAAGCCTCTGGGCTTCCAACTCCCACCCCCATCCCCACCAAGCCCTCTTCCCCCAGGAATCCAAGATCCAACTGTTTGAAAAGGCTCCCATGTGAATTATGAGGGCTCCAAAGGGAGCCAAGACATAGCTTGTTGCTGAGAAGGCAATGGCACCCCACTCCAGTACTCTTGCCTGGAAAATCCCATGGATGGAGGAGCCTGGTGGGCTGCAGTCCATGGGGTTGCTAAGAGTCGGACACGACTGAGTGACTTCACTTTCACTTTTTCGCTTTCATGCATTGGAAAAGGAAATGGCAACCCACTCCAGTTTTCTTGCCTGGAGAATCCCAGGGACAGGAGAGCCTGGTGGGCTGATGTCTATGGGGTCACGCAGAGTCGGACATGACTGAAGTGACTTAGCAGCAGCAGCAGCATGTCTTGCTTGAAGCAACATGCTTGTTGCTTCTTGGTTCCTTCCTTCTATAGATATGTATTCAGTACCTATTATATGCCAGGCACCATGCCTGGTGCTGGTGATGATGCACTGTGAGCAAAGTCAGACAAGGTCCCTGCTCCCTCCCTGGAGCTCACAGTCTAGTGGGGGAGACAGCTATTAATTTTTTTTAAAGCAATTAATGTAAAATTGTACAAAAGGCTCCATATGCAGTGCTGGGAGAATGTTAAAGCTTAGACTGGTCCGCCTGAGCTGATAGGCGGAAGGAAAGGGGGTAGGAAAGAAAGTTTCAGGCAGGGAAACAGTGTGTGCAAAGCCCCTCCATGGGAGGAAGGAATATAGCAAGTAGGAAGAACTGAAAGATGATGGCCCTAGAACCAGAGGACAGGAGTGAGGGGCAGTGAGGTGAAGTTGGAGAAGTGGGCAAGCCTGGACCATTCAGGACCACACACAAAACAATTACTTCCCCGGTCCACTCAGGCATACACACATACTCCCATACATGGGATAAAGTGCTGGCTCCATAGGCAACATTCCAGCCCTCTATGACTTGTTCATCTCATCATTTGGCTACAGCAAAATAGCTATAATACATCTTATCCAGGCTTGTGCTCATCCAGCCTTTGCAGCCCCCAGGGTTTTGCACATGCTGTGTCCTCTTCTTGGAATGCTTGTTTCCAGATTGCTTGATCTCATTCCTCAGAGCTTCCTTGTACTTAATCCAGGCTCCATGATACTGATTGTAAAACTTGAACTGGGCATCAGAATCACCTGGGGTGCTTGTTAAAACACAGATCATGGGGGTCTCATCCCAGTTTCTGATCCAATAGGTCTGGGATGAAGCACAAGGATGTACATTTCTCTTAAATTCCCAGGTGATGCTGCTACTGCTGGTGGTGGAGACCCAGGAACCACACACTGAGAACCACTGCTCTAGATCAGTGCTCACACTTTCCTGAGAGTTTAAATTCTGTTGGGCTGAGTTGAGGCCCTAGAATTTGCTCCTTCAATCTAGATCCAGGCCATTTTTATGCAGGTGCCCACTGGATTATACTACAGTATCATTAGTTAGAAATCAATCATTTCTAATATTGAGGAAAGCACAGAAAATAGCTTAATAAATACCTATGCACCTACCATTCAGCCAGATTTGGATGTTAATATTTTTCTGTACTTGCCCCAGCCTAGGTTGGTTCCTATTGTCACCTGGGTGTTTATTTTTTTAACTTTTTACTTTATATTGGGGTTAGCCAATTAACAATGTTGTGATAGTTTCAGGCAAACAGTGAGGGGACTCAGCCATACATAGACATGTATCCATTCTCCCCCAAACTCCCTCACCTGGGTATTTAGAATGAAGGTTTGGAGCCAGACTGCCCAGGATGAACTATTGGTTCTACAGCCACTAGCTGGTAACCTTACTAGCTCTCTCTGGGGCTCAGTTTCTTCATCTGTAAAATAGAAATCACAGAGGTAACCTGCCCCTCCCTGCAGTGTTTTTGTCAGAATGCAATTAGATAATATAAGTACAAGGCTGCATATGCGTGCTGGTGCTGGAGAAGACCAAGTCAGTGACTATTATTATTGCTGTTACTCCCACGCCCTTGCCTCCCCCAGGGCTTCGTGTCCCCCATCCGGAGGCTGGTGTTCCCCAAGGCTGCGCGCAGGGCAGCCTGTCGGAGCAGTGTGAGCCGCCGGCCCCTGCACTCCATGCCCCTCTATCCCCCTGACTACCTCATCGACCCTCAGATTCTGCTCTGTGACTATCTGGAGAAAGAGGTCAAGGTATGCATGGGATGATGGGGGAGGGGTGGGAAGGATCTGGGGACAACAGATTAGGGGGAAAGTTTCCTTCAACCCTCTTAGAGTCCCTGGCTGGGTCTGAAATTTAAATTGAACAAAGATTAACAGGAGAAAAGCACACACATTTTATTAAATTTTCACATGTACATGAGAACGTTCAGGGAGAGAATGGAAGACCCTGTTAAGTGACTAGAGCAGGAAACTTTTATACATTTTGGACAAAGAAACAATAAATCTGTGAAGAACTGACACGGCAGAGGGGTTCGGAGTAGGGGTAGTACATGGTAAAGGAGGAACAAGGTTTGTTTATACAGACTTCTCGGCCCTCAGTTCCCTGTCTCTGGTGATAAGGAGGTCTCCCTTCCTGCTGGTACTCTGAAAAGAAGGTACCTTTCACCAGGGAGATTTATCTCCTGCTTTCAGGAAAGAAGGATGATGCAGGGGAATTCTGAATGACCTTCCTGCTGCTGTTGTTTCCTCTGACTCCTTCAGCTTAAAATAGTCAATATGCTGAAGTGCCATATTTTAGGGTGGCGTGTTCTGGACCCCATCAGGAAAGACTTTACCTCTCCTGCACACCAACCTATGACCAGCCTTATCCTACACAGGGGAGGCTCAGGGGAAAGAGGCATGGAGTCAACCCAGCCTTGCACGTGCATTATGCTGGGAACCCTCAGCAAGTGATCTCCATCTGCTCAGCCTCAGTGTTCCCATCTCAACACAGGGCTCAAAGTCCATACCCCAAGGGCAAAGCAGATGGGAAAGTGCCCTGTGCACTGAAAAGCCAGTCCATCTTGTGAGATTTTACTGCAGTGACATTACTGCTACTTGGATGGTGTCCAGATTAAAGGAAGCCAGTTCTGCAAGTCACAGGGACTTGGGCCAACTCAAGGGCTCTACTTCTATTTCATGCACACCATGAAGGAGCAGTGGAGAATCCTCATTACCCAACAAAGACCAATATGGGGGTAGGAGTATCAGATTTAGCAAAAACAGGCACCCAGTTAAATTTAAATTTGGGTAGGAGGAGGGATAAATTAGGAGTTTGGGATTAACACACACTATTATATATAAAATAGATAAACAACATGGACCTATTGTATAACACAGGGAAATACAGAGGATATTTTGTAATAATCTATGATGGAAAAGAATATGAAAAAGAATATATATATATTATATATGTATACAGCTGAATCACTTGGCTGTATATCTGAAGCATTGTAAATCAATTACACTTCAATAAAGTTTTTATTAAAAATTTGAATTTCAGATAGGCAATGAGTATTTTTTGTATTAATATATACACAGTGTTACATGAGACTAAGATTATTTTAAAAACAAACTAAAAATTTAGCTGTTTACATGAAAACCAAATTTAATTGGCATCTTGTATTTTATCTGGCAACCCTATAAAGGGAAAAGCTAACAAATCCACTTAAAAATCTGGGGACTGAAACTTTATAGAGAATAAAAAGAAGAGAAATGGTATGACTGGTAGAATTCACCTGTAAGAATAAGACTAAAAATAATGAAAAAAGTTAATTCTTACACTTAATGACATTTAAGTGTGATAACATTAAGCTATAAGTAAGAATGATTTATTTACTTATTTTTCTGACAAAATTATATACTAACTTGATACAATATTCTTTCCTTCCCACTTAATTTTTGCAACAGGATCATAAAGAAGGCCAGTGACCTGTTGACATGGGTGCTTGGGATGAACAGGAGCCACTCAGGCCAAGTGGAATTATTGCAAGTGGCCTGTTCTTTCAAGCTATTACAGTGACCTTTGCTTCTGCCTTAGTTAAATAGCTGTATGCTCATAAAGTAAGCTTATATTAGCAAAAATAAGCGAGCAGTGAGAGTGTGGGTTCTGGTGTGTGGAGTCCAGCTCCACCCTTTCTATTATAGATAATACTGGGCAGGTTATTTATTTTGACTGTGCCTTAGTTTTCTCATCCTCAAAGAAAGGATGAATGAGTGCATAAAACTCGCAGGACTATGGCTCCTAGGATCGCTTTAATAACAGTTATAACCAAGCCATTATTATTAATTCAGATATTTCTATCTCAGTCTACCCTTACGGTGTCAGTGAGGTCAGGGTCCTCCGCGGCTTTAAGGTGACCTCTCTCTGCCTTTCTCCCACCACATCTCCACCCCCGTCCCATTTCTATGCAGTTCCTGGGCCACCTCACCTGGGTCACCTCCTCGCTGAACCCCTCCAGTCGGGACGAGCTCCTGCAGCTGCTGGACACGGCCAGGGTGAGCCGCCGGGAGAGGGGAGGACAGGGTCTGGTCCCCTACGTTTCCCACCCGTGGCCACTGGGACTCAGGAGATCCGACCCACCCCGCAGCAGCTGAAGGAGCTGCCGCTGAAGACCACGGCGGAGCAAGACAGCATCCTGAGCCTGTCGGCCCGCTGCCTGCTGCTCACCTGGCGCGACAACGAGGAGCTTATCTTGCGTATCCCCACGCACGAGATTGCCGCCGCCTCCTACCTGCAGGACGACGCTCTGCACCTGCTGGTGCTGAAGACCGGTACGGTGGGCGGGGCGTGGCGGGGCAGGGCGGGGAGTGGAAGGGGTAGAGAACCGACCCGACACCGAGGAATGGGCGGGGCCTGAGGCTGGAGTGATGGAAAGGCCTGACCAAACTACCCCGAGACTAGGGATAGGGCTGTTTGCAAGAAGAGGGAGCCCAGTGTTGAGGCTTGAAGGAGGGAGGCCTGACCCACCATCTCGAAAATGATGGAGAAGCCAGAATCCTGAGGCCTGAAGGCGTGATTAATAGGTAGGGTAGGTAGCAAAGCTCTGAGGCTAGGAGGGTACCTGGGGCAAGAGGCGGAGTCTCATTTAGGGGCGGGGCCGTACACTGGGGGGCGGAGCTCGCAGCTGGGATACCAGGTGGGAGGTGTGAGAACCTGCCAAGCTAGGGGCGGGGCCTGAGGCCAGGGGCGGGGCTGAAGGAAAACTTGGATCCAAGGAGAGGTTCCCGAAGCCAAGAACAGGGTCAGATTAACAGTAAAGAGGGAGGCGATAGCCTGACCACTACTCAGACCAGACGGCAGGGTCCGAGGCGAGGGGCGTCTGGATGGGGTGGGATGGTTGGGAACGGCCAGATCCAGGGGTGGAGCCTGAGGGTGGGGCGGGTCCAAAAGCAGGGACCCGGAATGGGGCGGGGTCGGGCCTCCTGACTTTGAAGCCCGGGGTGCGGCCTGAGCACAAGGGCCGGGGGACTCACTCCCAAACCCCCATCCCGCAGCGGCGGGTCAGGACCCCAAGCTGGCCTCGGGAGAGGGGGCGCTTAGTCTAGATCTCCTGCCCTGATGGCCACCCGACCTCTCCTAGGTCTGGGCGTGGACCCGGTGCCAGCCGGCGTAGACGCCAGCCCCGGAGGGGCGGGGCGCGACCCGGGCCCGCCGGGCGTGGCGCCCGAGAAGCGGCGGGTGGGCACCACCGAGCGGCGCCACACAATCTGCAGCCTGGACTGGCGGATGGCGTGGGGCGGCGGCGCAGGCGCCGAGGCCCGGGCCGGGGGAGGCGGCGGCGGCAGCCTGGAGCGCCAGCGCGCCGGGGCGCGGGCGTCGGGCAGCTGGGAGCGGCGGCAGACGTTCAGCGGCAGCTGGGAGCGGCGGCACGCCGGCGGCGGCGGCGGCACAGGAAAGCCAGGCGGCAGCTGGGAGCGGAGGCAGGCGGGTGGCGGCGGTGGCAGCTGGGAGCGGCGCCACCCGGGCCCCAACCCGCTCGACCCGCAGGACCCCAGCCCCGATGCCTACTGCAACTTGGTCATTCTGGCTGTGGCCAACAGGGTGAGCCCGAGGGCAGCCTGAGTCCCTGCACCCTGCCTCCAGGGCACGTCTTCACCCCCGCCCACCCCCGCCCACCCCCGCCCCCATCCCTCCGCCCCCGCTCCCCTGCCCTCTATCCCTCCGCCCCCACCCCCGCAACCCTCCGCCCCTTTTCATCTCCCTCCTTTGGCCCTACTCCCCAGGATTTCAGGTACTGGGTGCCCATAAGGGCAAAAAGCTTCTACCCTCCAGCTCCCGGACACCTCAGGGACACCTCCCCCTTACTTGTCACGGAGGGATGAAAGCTCAAAATGACCCAGACTTGATCTAATCTTTCCTTCAGCCCTCCTCTTTCCCCAAAGTCGTCAGTCTCCGCACTACCACAGTAAGAATCATGAGGACAGTAATCTCCAGCACGAATTGAGTGCCCGACCTGTGCCAGACAGGAAACCAGTATTAATCATTTTGTTCTCACGTTAACCCCTAGAGGCAAATATTACCATCATTCCTATTCTACAGAGAAGGAAACAGACACAGAGGCTAAGCAACTTGTGCAAGGTCACACAGGAAGCAGGCGGTGATGTCAACACTGGGACCCAAAAGTTCAGAGCTTGTGTTCTTGGTAACAGTGGTCATCACCCAAAGCATAAGATTTCCTGCCATTCTTGCCCCACCTTCTATCCTGCACATTCACCCTTGCTTTTTATTCATTTGACCATGTTCATTGAGTACCAGCTTCTGCTAGGCATTGGTCTAGCTGCCATGGATACAGAAATGAACAAGACATAATTAGTGTCCTCCCTTAGGGAGCTCACTGTCTAACGGACACCTTCAAACCCTGAGACTTGTAAGCTTTTTCTCTGACCCAGGGTCTTGAACTCTCCCTGTATATAAATCCTGTGTGGTGAACAAAATAGACCCGGTGCCTCTTTAGAGAGAAAGGTGGATAGTAACTGGTAAACTCAGGCTATCGGGCTGACTCAAAACACTTTCTCATTTATCCTTGGCACCTAGAAAAGTGCCTGGCGTATGTATGCGTTCATGCTAAGTCACTTCAGTTATGTCTGACTCTTTGCAACCCCATGGACTGTAGCCTACCAGGCTCCTCTGTCCATGGGATTCTCCAGGCAAGAATACTGGAGTGAGTTGCCATTTCCTAGCTACTCAATCAGGGAAGGCAATGGCACCCCACCCCAGTACTTTTGCCTGGAAAATCCCATGGACAGAGGAGCCTGGTAGGCTCCAGTCCATGGGGTCGCTAAGAGTCGGACACGACTGAGCGACTTCACTTTCGCTTTCCACTTTCATACAGTGGAGAAGGAAATGGCAACCCACTCCAGTATTCTTGCCTGGAGAATCCCAGGGACAGGGGAGCCTGGTGGGCTTCTGTCTGTGGGGTCCCACAGAGTCGGACACGACTGAAGCGACTTAGCAGCAGCAGCTACTCAATAAATATATTGAGTAGATGGATTAGTTCATAATATATTAGGATATGTTGTGATGGGTACCAAGAAAAAAAAACAGGCAACTTGAAATGATGAGGAGGAAGGAGATCCCTTTTCAGAGGGAAAGTGAGTTTGTGCCTTTTAAACTGAAATGTGGAAGAGAGAAGGAAGCAGCAGGGCAAAGAGCCAAGAAAGTCAATTCCAGGCATAGGTACCAGTGTGCCCTGTTTATTCCACTAGGCTGGGAGGGCTTTAGGCCTTACCTAATTCACCTCTGATACTCCAGAACCCAGCCTGGTGCCTGCCACACAGTGGAAATAGGTAATAATTTGTAGAATGAGTAAATAAGGCTTTTTCTCTGGGAGTATCTGAGCCTCTGGCCTCCAATCTGAGGCATCATGGTCCCAAGAAGGGTACAGGAGTTAGAGTCAAAAAACCTGGGTGCCAATATTAATCAAAACCATGAGCCTGCTGTGTGAGTCACTTATCCACTCTCATAAAATAAGGATCCCCTCTCCTCTGTCCACTTGGTAGGGTTATAATAAGGATCAAGCCTGGTTTAATGATAATTTCACTCCCTCATCCCAAAATACCTGTCTTGAGGTTACATTTTAATTTACACTTTGGGCTGACTTTTTTAGAAGCACAAAATAAGAAATGTCTTCATGAAGATGGACTTTTCATTAGTTGTCTTTCTATATCTCTTACTTAAAGAGGTAAACCAAAGAGGCATATTCCTCTTCAAATTTGCCAAATTTGCTTGGGTAAAGTCTTACCCAAGAACCTAAATGCCTTCCTTCTATCAGGGACTGAAGTTTATATATTCACCCTGCTTCCATTTTTGCCCTGGGTGCCAGGAAGGTCACATCTAAATATGGCACAATAACTATGTTGAGCTTAACATTTTCATACATGTAATTCTTCCTCCTCTTACTGGGTATTAGGAGACCAAGGTTCTAGCCCTGGCTAATCACTTTAATCTCTGGGTTTCAGCTTCCTACGTGTAAACTTAATTTAATTTAGCGTAAGCATGCTAATGTTTAATTTAGCATAAGCTTCAGAAAGGCCCATAATTCTCCCATAAACTGGGGGTACACGTGTGTACTTTTCAGAGCACGAAGTTACAGTTGTCACAGAATTCTAGAAAGACCAGTAAGTGGCTATTTCTATAAAAGGCACCAAGAGCATGGCTATATAATTTTGACGGAAAATGACCTTAGAGTGGCTCTGAAGTCGCCCATAGTTGTGTGTGTGCCCACTCACACTGTGTTTTCAGGAAGCAGGGGCATCCTGATCACAGAAGAGGGACTGAGCTCTGTCCTTCTCTCTGGACAAGGATGCTGCTGAGGAGTCCTGCGCCCTCATCTGTCAGGTCTTCCAGATCATCTACGGGGACCAAAGCATTGAGTGCGTGGACCGGGCCGGTTACCACTACACATCCACGCCTGAACGGCCGTGGCTCTGTAGCCGCAGTGAGTATTCCAATTCCTGGCCAACCTTCCTGTGAATCATCCTGAAAGGCCAGAGGAGGTGGGGGTCAGGGGCAGGGTAGGGGGTGATATGTCCCAAGACTGGGGCCAACAAAAGCCTTTAGGGGCCTGACTTCTACAGCAATTACAGTGTACCCCCAATATATAGCTAAAATAAAATGTCCAATTTAATAATGACCTCAAGCCTAGCTTTATAATAAGCCCTTTAGAGGTGACCTCTCTCTCCCTTTTGTATTTTGGTGTCCCAGGGGCATTGTCTGTTTACTGAGCTGTCTAGCCCTACTAGGACTTAAGGTCAAAACCAAGATTTCAAGACTGATCCTTGAATGCTGTCAAGGGCTGGAATGCAAATGAAATCAACAGAGATTTGCTGAGCACCAGCTATGTGCCAAGCACAGACCCAACGTGCCACATGTTTTATAATCCTCATAACAACCTCATCTGTCCTGTTTACCATTGTGTCCCCTGTTCCTAGTGGAGGATCAGGGCCAGATGCTCAAGGTGTATTTTCTGAATGGATGAAAGAACTGAGGCCTTATGAATCCAGTTTTAACAGATGAGGCTATTAAGGCTCAGAGTGGTCAATAAATGTCTCAAGGTCACACAGCTGGCAAATGACAGAGTCAGAATTCAAACCCAAGTGCACCTGATTCTAAAGCTTCCATCTGCAATAGCTTCACTCTCCATGCTTCCTTCAAGGCCCCAAAGTGAACTTCCTCAGCCATAGCCCCCTCAGGGTGGTCCCTGTTTGCATAGCTCCAGCAAAAGGGAGTGGGCTCTTTCCTCCTGGAGGCACTCCCATCTGTGGGAACTGTGGTTGTTGAGAATCTGGGAAAGTTCATTGACTCTCCCAGGGATGATGGAGAAATAAATAATATAATTCAACAAATATTTCTTGAACACCTGAGTGGTGGATCCTGCTAATCCCCAGGATGCACTGGTGACTAAAATCAGACATGGTCCTCCCTCGGGGGCTTGCATTGCTGAAATCAGCTGACAGTAATTAAATTGTTACACAGGGACTTCCCTGGTGATTCCATGGCTAGGACTTTATGCTCCCAATCCAGGGGTTCTGGTTCAGTCCTTGGCCAGAGAACCAGATCCCACATGTTGCAACCAAAATTTCGCATGCTTTAACTAAAGATCCCGTGTGCCACAAGGAAGACCCGATGTACTCAAATAAATAAATAAAAAAAATTTTTTTTGGCCATACTGGTCTTTACTGCTGCTTGTGGGCCTTCTCTAGTTGCAGCAAGCAGGGGTTGCTCTCTGGTTGTGGTGCACACGCTTCTCATTGTGATGACATCTCTTGTTGCAGAGCGCAGGCTTCAAGGTACATGGTCTTAGTGGCCCCACAGCATGTGGAATCTTGCTGGACCAGGGATCGAACCAATGTCCCTTCTATCGGCAGGTGGATTTCCAACCTCTGGACTATCAGGGAAATCCTGTTTTTGTTTTTTTAAGAAAAAGAACCTATTTAAAAGAAATAGTTACACAAATGAAATGCAGCCACATACTCTTGTATGAAAATGTATAATGAGAAACCAGCCTGACCTGGAAAGTCAGGGGAGTATCCTGAGGAAGTGCCCCTAAGTGACCCAAGGGGGAGGCCAGTACCTGGATTCACTGGGGTGACAGGGTCAGGTACAGAGCAAATTCTCTGTACCAGGTGCTCCTTTCTCCTCATGATTTTGACCTCCTTCTCTCAGAGGTCTTTTCTCTCTCTCTCTCTCTCTCTCTCTCTCTCAAACATATATGGCTTACAGACCCTACGGCAACTGTTCCCTGTCTTGCTCTCCTCAAGGTCGCCATGAGTAGGCAGGAAGGTGGTGTTGTCCCAACCTTGGGGAAGGTGAGGGCCAGGAGGAAGAGGTGGGTTGCCCAAGGTTGTCTCTGTGTTGGTGGTGGGGGCAGGAATCCTGGTCAGAATCTTCCTGTGGCTGCCCATTTCACTCAGTGCGTAAGCTAACTCCTGTACGATTGCTTACAAGGCCATCCTTGCTCCAGCCGCCATCTTTACTCCAGGGCGGGGCTGAGCTTGGGGCCTCAGGGACCTGGGGATATTGGTCCCTGCTTTGCCACCACTCACTGCCTTCTCTCTGCTGCCCCTAGGTGAGAGCTGCCGCACTGATGGGACCTATGCCTATGACGCGGACTTCAGCTGCTGCAGCTCCTTGTGGGTACTGCCCTGGCCAGGGACCCCACTCTGGTCCCTTCTGTCCCTGCACATACAGGACTGCTCCTCTGGGCACTCTTGAGACCCTGTGGGCAAGAGAGGATGGGGTAAAGTGACTCCACTTGGATTTGTGCTGAGACACTGGGCTCTGAGCCTGAGGCTCTGGTGAGCTGATAGAATCCGACCCCCTGAGAGAGAGACAAGGCAGCCAGAGGCCAGAACTAGGTCCACAGGACCCTGCTGCTCGTTCCCAGTCATCCAGACACTCAGTGGCCTGCAGAGGCCAAAATCACAAATAATGCCAAAAAATCATTTTGGCTTCATGGAATAGAAAACTCTAAAAAAGAGCCGTTTAAAACAAGAGTTTCCTCCCCCTCCCTCTTACATAAAGTAGACCAGGAGTTCATGGCCTTGTGGTCATCAAGGACCCAGATGTATCTTTCCAGCCCCCAAATCACCTCATGGGCCAAAATAGTGGTAATAGCTCCAACCATTACAGCAGGTCTTTAATTCTTTGCTAAAATTTCCACCTGATGGCTTCTGCTTACATCTTGTCGGCCAGAATGTGGTCTCATAGCCACAACTAGCTATAAGCAGGACTGGAAAACATAGGGTTTTTTTAAAAAGTCTCAGTGGGGAACATTGTGTAGGGTTCTATTTTGGATGATCAACCACCCCAGTTTGCTCAGGATTTAGATGTTCCCCAGGACATGAAATTTTCAGTACTAAAACTAGGAAAGTCCCAGGAAAAGTGAGACACGTTGTTCACCGTAATTCTGTTGCTAAGGCCTTTGGACAAGGGCAAGTCTCTGCCGGTGATATATGCCTTACTTCCCCCCACCAACTTTTTAGCAGCAATGTATTTGCCTAATACTGTGTACCCTTAGGCCAGTCCTTAAACAATCTGCTGTATGCTAGAGAGACAATAATCATGACAATGAGTAACTTTTGAATGTGCTATGTGCCAAGGGCTATTTTATAATGCACTTCATTTAAAAACTCTATTTCTCACGACACCAATTTTTTACCATCCCATTTTATAGCTAGAGAAATTGAAAAATAGAGAAGTTAAGTAACTTGACACAAGGTCAAGAAGCTAGTAAGTTGTTGGCCTGGGGTTTGAACCCAAGTGGGCTTAGAGTCCACACTCAGCTTATACTGCTTCTCTAGAGCTAATCATTGACGATGGTTCTGGAACAACGTAGAGACCAGGAGGCAGAGCCCAAGGCTGACTTTTATTTAAGCAATATTTATTGAGTACCTACTCTGTACCTACCCATGACACAGAGGCTTTTCTGATATCCCCACCAAATGTCCTCTCTAACCCTCTGTCGCAGCCACAGTGGCCTTCTGGCTGCTCCTCAGACTCACCGTGCAGATCCTGCCTCGGCATCCCTGTGTGCTGTGCTGTGTGCTAGGGATACAGGGGGAGCAAGGCAAGAATGAGACCTGTGCTCGGCACAGAGGAGGTACTCAGCAAACAGAAAACCAAGGTCCCTGCTCATGCATGCTTTGCAAGTGTGGCAAAGGGACGGTGAAATCATTATTTAGTAGCAATAAGCATCAACAGTAAGAAACGCTACTGGGAAGCTCAGAGAGTGGCTGCACAAACCCTGCCTCATCTGGGGAGTCAGGAGGGCCTCTCCAGGTGATGACACTTGAACTGAGACCTGATGGATAAAAGGGGGAAGAGCACTCCAGGTAGAGGGAACAGCAAGTGCGAGGAGGCTGAGGCAGGATATGCTTGGCGAGGCTGGGGAGAAGCCAGGAGGCCACTGAGGCTGTGACAGAGGATGTGAGTGACAGAGTGGCTAGAAAGGACATTTGGCGGGGGCATTGGAAAGGCCTCCATGTCATGGGTAGACTTATAGATTTTGTGATCATATTGGACAGAGTGTCTAACCCGGTCGGGAGGGATCAGGGAGAACTCTCCCGAGGAGGTGACTTTTAAAATGCAATGATGAAGAAGAGTTAGCTGAGCACACAACAGGGAAAGAGATGCATTCCAGGCCGAGGTAATAGCATGGCCAAAGGCCCAGAGGTAAGGAGGTACTTGGAGTATTAGAGGAAAAGCAAGAAGACAGGTGGCCTGAGCCTAAGCAGCAAGGGTGAGATGAGGCTTGAAAGGTAGTGCAGGGCCAGATCACAGGAGGCCTCGACGGCCAAAATGGGGTCCAGGAGGAGGGCTCAGTCCCAGGGCATGGGTGGCTGTTCCCTCCCACCTTCAGCCTACCGCATGGAGAGGAGCTGGAGAGAGAGAGAGAGGCGCCTTCCCTCTGTTCCTGCAGCAACAGCTCCCAGGACACATTTGAAGCCTGTTACAGCGGCACGTCCACACCCTCTTTCCATGGCTCCCACTGCAGCAGCAGCGACCACAGCGGCCTGGGCCTCGAGCAGTTACAGGATTACATGGTCACGGTGAGCTGGGGGCAGTCAGGGTGGCCGGGTATTTCAGGAATCGTGAATAATTCTGGGCATAACTGAAGTGTAAGACCTCAGAGGTCAGGGCAGGGTATGACATTCGGAGAGTAAACGGAGTCAGCCATGAAAGACCTTAATGAATGTCAGCTAGCAGTGAGTGCTGGCTTTATACCCGGCACTGTTCTGAGCACCTATAATGTATCATCTTTCATCTTTCAACAACCCAAGAGGGAAGTGCCATCATTATTCTCACTTTGCGGATGAGGAAAGCAAGGGTTAAGGAGGTTATCATCTGCTCATGATCACAGAGCTGGTTAGTAAAGGGGCCAGGATTTTAAATTAGGCAGCTTGAGTCCACATCCCACTCTTAGATGCAGCCCAAGGGGTCTGGATGTTCCCCAGGGGGCCAGCTTTTCGGAGGAGGGCTGGGCCAGATACACCCAGCTCTGGGTCTTTTAGGCAGGGGAGTAATTTCAAATGGTGCACCCACAGTTGCGGACTAAGCTGGGGCCGCCAGAGATCCAGCAGTTTGCCCTGCTGCTTCGGGAGTACCGGCTGGGGCTGCCCATCCAGGACTACTGCGCAGGCCTGCTGAAGCTCTACGGAGACCGGCGCAAGTTCCTCCTGCTCGGTGAGCCCCCTGCCCAGGCTGGGAGTGTTCACTCATTACCCTTTGGCCTCCCGTAAAGCCACATCATGATATCCACGAGACAAACGAGGAAATCAAAGTGCAGAGAGGGGAAGGGACTTGTCTGCAGTCAGAGCCGGGAAAGAGAGCACAGGTGTAACCATTTCACCTTCACAGCAAAGCTGCAACAGGGCATGACACTTCCTATTTTACCCCACGAGGCATCTGAAATTCAGAGAGGCTAAGGAACTCGTCCAAGGTCATAGAGCTAGTAAAGAGGGCTAATGATAACAGAAAGAGGAATGATAATCCTTTTTAAGTTTTTATTCAACTTGTTACAATATTGCTTCTCTTTTATGTTTTGGCTTTGTTGGCCCTGAGGCATATAGGATATTAGCTCCCAGACCAGGAATTGAATCTGCACCCCTTCGACTGGAAGGCCAAGCCTTAACCACTGGACGACCAGGGAAGTCCCAGGAATGATCATTCTTAATAAGCTAACATGTACTTGGCTGTTAACCATGTGCCAAAGGATCATCTGGTTGAAGGCCCTCAGTTCTGAAAGTTGAAACTATGACTTGCCTCCGTTTTGCAGATGAGAAAACTGAGGCTTAGAGAAACAAAGTACATAAGTCATAAAGCTAGTAAGTAGTGACAGAAGTACAACAGAAGTCAAATGGGCTGCTCAGTGTGTGCTAAGAACCTTATTTAATCCTTAGAGCCCGGGAGAACAGGTGCAATTACCTCCATTTTACAGGTGAGGACAGTAAGGCTCAGAATACTTTTTGAGGCTACTTATTGAGTCCATGGGGTCGGAAAGAGTGGGACACAACTGAGCGACTAAGCACAGCACATAACGAATAAATAGGAATATAACCATCGAAATAATAATGATAACAAGAATAAGCTAACATGCAGTGAGCATTTAAATGTGTACGGGGCACTGTACCATTATTCTCCAGCTCAGAGAGTCAAGGAGTTGTGCAAGCTACACAGCCAGCGAGTAGCAGGGCGGGGCATCTGAACTCCGCCCTCCAGCGAAGGTGATCCCTCGGTGGGAGGGGAAGGGCTGACCCCGAGGAATCACCCTGGCCCTCGACCCTCAGGGATGAGGCCCTTCATTCCGGACCAGGACATCGGCTACTTCGAAGGCTTCCTGGAGGGCGTGGGCATCCGCGAGGGCGGCATCCTCACCGACAGCTTCGGCCGCATCAAGCGCAGCATGAGCTCCACGTCGGCGTCGGCGGTGCGCAGCTATGACGGCGCCCAGCGGCCGGAGGCGCAGGCTTTCCACCGGCTGCTGACAGACATAACGCACGACATCGAGGCGCTGGCCCCCGACGATGACGAAAGCACGGACGAAGAGGCCCGGGACTCCCCGGGCGGGGGCGACGCGGCCGAGGACAACTACCTGTAGCCTGTGCCGCCGTCCATGCAGAGGGCGGGCAAGCGAGTGGCTCCGCACTCCCGCCTCTGAGTCTCATGCGCCCTTGTCTGTGCGTGTGTGTGATCCATCCCCAGGATCTCCTCCCCAGACCCCAACCCGGGGCTCCGCGTTCCGCGGGCAGGGCTCTGTCCCTACCGGTCCCCCTCCCCGGGTCCCTGCAGTACCGAGAATGTCCTGCAGGGGGTGGGACCCTAAGTGGGGCTCAGCAGCTCCCTCTGCAGGTCAGGGAGGGCGGCGAACTTCTCTGTCCCGAGAGCCCGAAGGTTCGGCCTCTGGACGGACACACTCGAGACTCCACAACTTTCTGGAGGCCAAGCGAGTGATGGAGAGTGTGCTCCACCTGCTGGCCGGTTGAGAAAAGAATTCCCTGAGCCTGAAGACCTCTTTTCCTATTTTACAGTTTGAGAAACTGAGGTTCCAGAGAAGAAACTAGAGGGAGTCTCCTGATTCCCCTTAGATATTACCTCACACTGGCCATAGTAAATCGTGCAGAGGGTCTTTCTGAAGCTCTAAGAGGCAGGGTCTCCCCTTTGCAGATGGACTTGGATCTTTAATGTGGAATAGAGGTTTCTTTCTACCAAGAGTCGACCCAGAGGTGCATGATCTGGGTCCCAGCCCCCACCCTAAGGCTATGAACAAGTTGCTTGTTCAGATCTTGCAATTGGAGCAGGACAGGCTAGGCTCCCTATCTGATAGGTGTCCTAGCCTCTCTGCCTCTCCCATTTTTTCTTCTGACCCCACCCACCTCACAAGAGGGTCATAGGGATTACTGAAGGTCAAGACCTTAGTGCTAGGTCTAACACATGATAAGTGTTCAATAAATGCTGTTCCCTTCCACACTGAACACTTTCTGGCTCAGTTTACCTGTCTTTAACTGTATGCAACGTGACATGAACTGAGATGAGGGTGAGATGTAGGAAGACCCTCAGGGAACTCACAGTTTGGGAGGAGAAAAATAGGACTTGCCCCTCACAGCTCTCTTACAGCCTGACTCCATGCTCAAAGTTCAAATGAAAAGATTCTGCAGACCAGCCGTAGCATCTCAGGTAGTCAAAGAAACCCGAAGACAGAATTGGAGGGGGAGAAAAGTCATTATAAAGACAGGACTTGTACAGCCTCAGGAAAGGCTCAGAGGCTGAAAGAAGCCCTCAGAAGAGTTAAGAGAATTGCCTAGAAGAGCTAAAATTTATCTGTAGAACTTTACGTGGCCAGACACAAGGTACTTACCATGAGGTAGGTACTATTATCGCCATTGTTAAAGTAATATCATTATTATTACTAGCGCTTGGATTCAGCAAGTGCCTTGATTCATACTCAGTTCATGGCAAATGACTATCCCATCATAACTGACCCACAAAAGGCCCTTCTGATCACCGATTCGATGGACATGAGTTTGAGCAAGCTCTGGGAGTTGGTGATGGACAGGGAAGCCTGACGTGCTGCAGTCCATGGGATCGCAGAGTCAAACACGACTGACTGAACTGAACTAACATCTTACTTCATTTTATATTCCCCAGACTTCATCCACACATCCCCGCAATCCTTCTCCTCCCTACCATGGGTACCCATCTCTATGTGTTGATATGTGTCCCTGGACATAAAATGTATAATGTCTTGTGTGTGTGTTTACATTACATAAATGGTATTCTGTAGCAAACTCATTCTGTTGTTTCCTTCCTGTATAATAACCTATTACATCCAACCACTGCAAAATATTCCAAGCTGAGCATCCACTGATGGACACTCAGGTTGCTTCCAATTTCCTCTTACCATAAACCACACTGTGATGAAAATCTTTGTGCATGACCCTTGTGGGGCTCTGTGAAAATTTCTTTGGGCTCTATACCCAAGGGTAGATCATAGGGTATATATGTTTTCATTTTTGCTAAAAGTCGCTAGAATGGCTACACCAGTAGTGTGTGAAGGATACTGTCTCCCCACGTTTTCAGCGACTTTTCCATCATCTGACTTTCTAACCTTTTGCCTATTTGGGTGTAAGGTGGCATCAGGTTGCTTTAAGTTGCATTTCTCTGTTAACCCTGAGATTCAGAACCTCCTCCTTTACTTGTCAGGCATTTAGGCTTCCCCTTCAGTATTGTCTGTTCATATCTTTTTCCCATTATCATTTGGGTTTCCTGTCTTTTTCTTGTTGATTTGCAGGAGTAGTTTGTACCTTTTAGATTTTAATCCCTTGTTGGATATTGTTATAAACATCTTCTCCTAGTCCCTTGCCCATCTATTAAGTTTATTTATGGCAGTGGTTCCCAAACTTTAGCATGCATCAGGATCTCCTGGCAGGCTCTGTAAAACATAGATTGCTGATCCCCACCCCACAGTTTCTGACTCAATAGAACAGAGATGGGGCCCAAGTACTTGTGTGTGTGTGTGTGTGTGTGTGTGTGTGTTTAGCATTTACTTATTTAATATTTTTTTAAATCTTTATTGAATTTTTTACAATATTGTTTCTGTTTTACATTTTGGGTTTTTGGCCACGAGGCCTGTGGGATCTTAGCTCTCAACCAGGGATTGAGCTCAGAGCCTGTGCACTGGAAGGCAAAGTCTTAACCACTGGATCACCAGGGATGCCCTAAGAACTCGTGGGTTTTTAAAAAAAATATTTATTTATTTATTTTTGGCTGCACCGGGTCTTCGCTGGTGGGCTTGGGCTTACTCTAGTTGCGGCAAATGGAGGCTACTCTTCGTTGCTGTGCACAGACTTCTCATTGCAGTGCCTTCTCTTGTTGCGGAACACAGGCTCCAGGCCTCGCGGGCTTCGGGAGTTGCAGTCCACAGGCTCAGAGTTGTGGCTCATGGGCTCCAGAGCTGGGGCTCGGGTAGTCAAGGCACAAGGGCTTAGTTGTTCTGTGGAATGTGGACTCTTCTCAGACCAGGAATCAAACCCATGTCTCCTGCATTGGCAGGCGGATTCTTATCCACTATACCACCAGGGAAGTTTAAGAACTTATGTTTTTAACAAGTACTTGGATGACGGTAGTGGTTCAGGGACCACACTGCAAACCACTGGTCTGTGGTATCTTCCTCTGAACAAATTTTTAATTTTGATATTTTCAAATTTATTCATCTTCATTTTATGGATGAGGGAACTGGAGCTCAAAGTGGTGAAGTGAATGACCCCCAAGATCCACAGCGAGCTGGGATCTGGACCCATATCTGGCTCACCCCAGAGCCCAGGCTCCTACTGGCTTTGCTATCCTGTCTACCTACTTTGGAGATACATTGATCAGAGGCTGAGGTATTTAGACCTGAGGCCATGAGGTGTCCTGGTAAGTTCCTGAATGAGGCAGCCACGAGGGGGAAGTCCATTGACAAGGGGCAGAGACCAAAGAGATAGGGGTCTCTCTTAAAGGCCTGAGGGCTTTGCAAGAGGATCAGGCTTGGAAATTGGCCATAGTCTTAGCCTGGCACGGAGTCAGGACTGCTGAGAGGCACTGAGACAGCTCTTACCCCACAGCTCTGAGGATGGAGCAACTTCCCCTCATACCCTGAGGAAGTCCCTAGCCAGCCCGGAACTATCCTCTTACTAAAGCCATGTAACCCTTTGGTTTCTGAGGGCTGGGGTGACACAGGGTCTGAGCATGGGGACTCTGGCCACACTTCCTCCTGTAGCCTTCAGAAACCCTGCCAGGGTCACTTCCCATCATGGTTCAGTTCCTGGCACTGCAAGACAGGAAACCCCCCTGGGCAGGGACAGCTGATTCCCAAAGACCTGTAGGGGTGGTGTAAGGATGGAACTCCCCGACCAGCTGGATCCCCTGAGGACTCTCCTGCCCCGTGGACGAGTGCTGGGCAGTGAAAATGTCTCCAACTGCCACTGCCACTGAAGTCCCTCCCACCTGGGGGCCCTGGAGACTCCCAGCAATCCTTTGCAACTGCATGTTGGGGATGGGTTCTGGCACCACTGCCATCCAGTCACTGTCATTTAGAGAGCCCCCACTCTGTGCCAGGCATTGTGCTAGACACTAGAGGGAGATACAGAATAATCTCTGCCTGCTGGGGGCTCCTAGGCTGATGGTCCCCAAATGATCACTACACAAAATTCTCAACTGTAAAATCAAAGAGTGAAAAACCAGTTCTTTCTGGGGAAGCTGGAAAAAGCTTCTTGGAGGAGGTGACCTATGAGTGAGACCTTGAAGGACAAGTAGGGTTTTGGCAGGTTGACAAGAGCAGGGAGAACCCTTCAGGTGGGCCCAGCATGAGTGTAGGCAGGGGAACATGGCACCCTCTAAGACACTTAAACACTCTGGCTCCAGGGTCAGACTTGTGGTTTTGAGTCCCAACTCTGTCATCTGCAGTTGGGTGACCTTGGGGTAAGCCCCTAAAGGTCTTGTTTTCCTCATCTATAATGTGGGGCAATAATAGCATTGGCCTCATAGGTCTCATAGATTGCTGTGAGACGTGAACAAGATAATCCACATAAAAGTGCACCTGGGCTGCTGCTTGGTTCTCAGTCATGTCTGACTGTGCAACCCCAGGGACTGTAGCCCACCAGGCTCCTCTGTCCATGGAATTCTCTAGGCAAGAATACTGGAGTGGTTTGCCTTGCCCTCCTCCAGGGGATCTTTCCAACCCAGGAATTGAACTAGGGTCTCCTGCATTGCAGGCAGATTCTTTACCAGTTGAGCTATCAAGAAAACCCCAAAAGCATCTAGTAAGTGCTTAATCAATGTGACCATGATTTATTTGGGAGGTACATGGGGTATGTGCAGCGAGGGGCAGGGCTTGTAAGGGGAGGAAATCAGAGAAGTGGACAGGCTGAGATGGCCCTAGGGAAGTATAGGCAGTGGGGAGTGAGCTAATGGGCTTGCATTTTCTCAAAATGAATCTAGCTGCTTGGAGGGGAGAAAAACCTGGGCCCTGGGGCCCTAGGGAGAGGGCTGGGACAAAGACCAGAGGAGAGTTGCTAAGAACTGGCTCAGATGCGGTAAGAGGAAGGAAGAAGTGAGGGCAGGTTCAAAGAAGGAGGGAGGGGAAGAGGGCTTCCTATCAGCTGAGAGACAGTAATATCTCATATCCTTTGATTAGACTCACTCATTCCCTCCTTCATTCATTCTTCACAACTGTTTATTTAGCACTTGAACATTGGCCTCATGGGGCTTCCTCTCTAAGGAGTTTATATTGCTATTAATGTTCCAGATGCAGTAACCAGCAAATGATCAGAAATTGACAGCCCCACTTCTGTGTCCTGGAGAGGGCATGGCAAACCACTCCAATATTCTTGCCTGGAGAATCCCATGGACAGAGGAGCCTGGCAGGCTACAGTCCATGGGGTCACAAAGAGCTGGACATGACTGAAGCGACTTACCACATTGTGTAAGTCCTCCCATTTCTGACTTGTCTATTCTCAGACATTCCAGATGAAGGGCAAAATGTTTTAGAGCCAAGCCAGCCTGTCTTGTCTACTTCTTGCATTGGAGAGCTTGCTGTCTTCTGAGACAGTTCTTTCCATCTAGGACAAGGGCTCACAACTGCCTCCTAGCCCACCCCTCTCCCCGCAACCCCACCACTGGGTCTTAGCATCATCTTCTAGAATATTACATGGCATGGCTGCTCCCTTAACCCTTAGGTGGCCCTACAGTGATGCACAGAAAATGATATGACCTGTAGAAACTTCAGGCTTTCCTGGTGGCTCAGACAGTAAAAAAGCTGCCTGCAATGCATGAGACCCAGGGATCCAACCTGGGTCTCCTGGAGAAGAAGGAGACCCAGGGATCAAACCTGGGTCTCCAGGAGAAGATCTCCTGGAGAAGGAAATGGCAACCCATTCGATATTCTTGCCTGGGAAATCCCGTGGACAGAAGAGCCTGGCAGCTCGTGGGGTAGAAACTTCTCATTTCTGTCTCGAAGCAAATTGTTCCAAAACATTATTTTTGAAGCTTATCACACAGACAGTGTCTTTGATGTATAAAGAGAACATTCAAATAAATAATAAGGACCCATAACCCAAGAGAAAAATAGGCAAATTATTTTTTTCAGTTCACAGAAAAGATAATTGGTTCTGAAACTTGTGACACAATGTTCAACCTCACTCTAATAAGAAAAATGCAAATTAAAACTGCATTGAGAAGTCTTTTTTTTTTTTTTCAGTTACTAGACTGGCAGAGTTTGGAAAGTTTGACAACTTACAGTGTGGGTAGGTATGAGGAAACAGGCACTCACACGTTTTGGGTGGGAGGGCAAGTTGGTACAAACCCTACTTACCAATATCTATCAATATTTTAAATGCACACACCCTCCGATGCAACGGTTTCACTGCCAGGAAGGTCTCCTGCATTCATACTCACAAAATGGAAATGATGAATATACAAGGAAAATCACTGCAGCTTTGCTTCTAAGGACAAGAGATTAGAAACAAATCGAATGTTCAGTGATAGAGAACTGATTAAATAAACTGGGACTCGTGCAAACAACAGAATACCATGCAGCCCTAAATAAGAATGAAGTAGTAGTGTCATTGTCATTCAGTTGCTCAGTCATGTCTGGCTTCTTTGCGACCTCCTGGACTGTAGCCCGCCAGGCTCCTCTGTCCATGGGATTTCCCAGGCAAGAATACTGGAGTGGGTTGCCATTTCCTCCCATTTCCTTCCCAGCCCAGGGACCAAATTTGTGTCTCCTGCATTGGCAGGCAGATTCTTTACCGCTGAGCTACCAGGGAAGCCCAGCTCTCTGTGTACTGATGTGGAATTGTTTCCAGGATAAAGTAACTGGAAAAAAGAAAAGCAAGATGCGGAATAATGCACTTTGGATGGTGCTATCCTTTTCTTTAAAGAGGGCAGAGAATGTCTTTGTGTCTCCGCATGGAATACATAGTTCTGAAAGGATATACAAGATAGGTAATCATTGTTGTCTCTGAGCTGGAGGAATGTACAGTTGTAAAATATGGAGGAAAAGAAACTCTCTTTTCATGATGTATCTTAAATATTGTGCCATGAATATGAATTACAGAAAAACAATCAAAAACCTGTTATTGCAGTATTTATCATACTCTACAACCCCATGTGTTTGAATGTTTGCCTGACCTCCCCATCTCCATCTCCAACACACGCACACACACACAGATCTTGATCTTGTGAGGGGGATGGGAAAAACCGGTTGTGACTCATACTCCCTCCTGGAGCCCAACACAGCATCCAACACAAAGTAAGTGCTCAGAGAATCTGAATCCATATTCATAATGACTTCCTTCTCCAAGAAATCCCCAAGTAGTCTCACCTCCTGGCATTCCTGCTCTTGTGTGGACCACTCCCACATGGAATGGAGATGACCTGTGTGACCAGTGTGATGCATCACCTTCTCTCTCCAATCACTTGCTCCAGGGGAAGCCAGCCACCATGTCATATGCACACTCAGGCAACCTTATGGGGGGCGGTTCACGTAGTGAGCTTCTGGGCCTCCTGCCAACAGTTGTATGAGTGAATCATCCTGGAAATGGCTCTTCAGCCCCAGTCAATCCTTCATTTGACTGTAGACCAGGTTTACCTTGTATTTCAGAGACCCCAAGCCAGAGCCTCTAAGCTAAGCAGCTTCCAGATTCCTGACCACAGAAACTGTGTGAGATAACTGTTTATAATGTTTTAAGCTGTTAAATTTAGGGGCAATTTGTTACACAGCAATGTGTAAATAGTACAGTCAATGGTCTTTATTAAGCATCTAGTAAGGTAAGTGAGTGTGTCAGTCATATCTGACTCTCTGCGACCCCTTGGACTGTAACCTGCCAGGCTTCTCTGTCCATGAAATTCTCCAGGCAAGAATACTGGAGTGGGTAGCATTCCCTTCTCCAGGGCATCTTCCCAACCAGGGATCTAACCCAGGTCTCCTGCATTGCAGGCAGATTCTTTACCATCTGAGCTATACTGTGTATCCATTCTGTGGGGAGTACAAGAGAAAAAGACATGATCCTGCCCTCAGGGGAGAAGGCCATGTGCACATTCATCCTTCAACCAACATTCATTGAGCACTTACTATATACCTGGCCCTGTGTGAAATGCTGACTCATAGAATGCTGGCAATTAAAAAAGGACAAAGGGGAACTTTCAGGATTGATGGCAATGTCTATTTTAATAGGGTTGAATTTATATAAATGTATAATCCATTTGCAAAAATTCAGCAAATGAACACTTCATCTTATGCAGTTTGTTGTACACATATTTTACATCAAAAATTTGTAAACAAACATTGAACTATTTCACTCTGAAATACTTTTTAAAGAGGAATTGATGCACAGCTAGATGGATAGACATGTGATAAAGCAAGTAGAATGTTCATGGTAGATGCAGGTGGTGAGTATAGGGATTTTGTTGTAAAATTCTTTCAGTTTTGATGTATTTGGGGGAAGTTTCGCAGTAAGAAACTTTAGGTAAAGGACCCTCCATAACCATACATACCAATCCTCTCATTTATTATTATTTTAATTACACAAATAAAAACAAATACAGTCTAGTTTTAAAAAATAGAGGGAAGGTTACCACCTCTTTCTCTCTGGTCCCATGGTACACTCTTCAGTGACTATCTCTGTTCTTGTCGGCTGTGTATATAGGTAAACACAAAACAATGTGTTTCCCGTTTATTTTTTTTATTTTTATTTTTTTAATGAATAATGCTGCTCTCTTTACTATTCTGAAAGCATATATTGGGGCTCTCTCCATGTTAATTCATACACAACGCCTCAGTTTTGAATTGCTGGGTAGGATGTACCCTCTCATTCAAGATGTGAGTCTCAGAAAGGAGGTCTTTTTTAGGAATAGTGAGTTAGGACCGCCAGGAGGCAAACCTCGTCCCCCGGCTCCAGGCCTGGACTCACCCAGCCGGACCTCGGCCACCGAGTGAAGGGGGCGGGGCTACACCAGGCTGAGCGCGGGTTGGCGGGCAGGTTCATGCTCTGCCCCGCCCATCTCCCCGCCCATCCCTCCGCCCTACCGAAGGAGCCCCCTGGGCTCCCGCGCACCCGGACCCAGGAGGAAGTCCGCGTAGCGCTTCCTCTTTTGTTGGCCTCCGGAGACACTGGGGGAAGGGAGTAGGGTTGTGAAACCGAACTGTCCCCTACCCCTCCTCCCCGGGGAGAGTCCATCAGCTGGAGGTGGCCACGCAGCTGGGGGCAGAAAAACAACTCCGTGGACACCCCCACCACCCCCGTCCCCGTTCTGCTCCGCCACACCCCTGAGCAGGAGGTCGGCTGCTGCTAGGGTAGTACCTGGGGTAGGTGAGCTTCCAAGACACCCATAGGGCAGTCTCCCTGGTCACCCTCATGAGAAAGTCCCAGCTTCTTATCCGCTGCTGCTGCTGCCATCTCCAGCCTCCGGATGTGCCTTCTCTTGCCTAAGGCTTCAGTTCAGTTCAGTTCAGTTCAGTCCTGTCTGACTCTCTGCGACTCCATGAATCGCAGCACGCCAGGCCTCCCTGTCCATCACCAACTCCCGGAGTTCACTCAAACTCACGTCCATCGAGTCGGTGATGACATCCAGCCATCTCATGCTCTGTGGTCCCCTTCTCCTCCTGCCCCCAATCCCTCCCAAAATCAGAGTCTTTTCCAATGAGTCAACTCTTTGCATGAGGTGGCCAAAGTATTGGAGTTTCATTCAGACACCAACAAAAAGAAGGTTTGTGCTTCCTCAAATAGGCCAGTCTCCAGTTTTTGAAAGGCTGTAGTTTCTGTCTGGAGGACCCTTTGCCATGACCTTCCACTGTTATCCTTTAAACCTCAAAAGATCACCTTCTCCAAGAAGTTCTCCATGATGCACCCCAGGCAGAGCCAGTGTCCCTCCTACTTGGTTCTACAATGTCATGTGCCTCTCTACCACAGAATTTTCCACTTCTGTGTCTAAGTTACTGGTCTAAGTTTCTGTCTCCCTAACTGAATTGCTTGAGGGCCAAGACTATCTTGTAAATTTTTGTCCTCCCAGCTCCTGGCTGCTTTTGGGAGATTAAAGGACATGGACCCCAGCCTTGCTCAGGTGAGTTAACATAGAGAGAGCTGTAAAACAAGCTTGTAGAATAGTACAGAGAGTACATTCATTTTTTAAAAAATATAACATGGTTTTTTTTTTTTACCTATGTGTGTTTGCATGCTCAGTCACTCAGTGGTGGGTGACTCTTTATGACCCTGTGGACTGTAGCCCGCCAGGCTCCTCTGTCCATGGAATTCTCCAGGCAAGAATACTGGAGTGCGTTGCCTTTTCCTTCTCCAGGGAATATTTCCCACCCAGGGATCGAATCCACATCGCCTGCAGCTTCGGCATAGGCAGGCGGATTCTTTACCACTGTGCCACCTACCTATGCTATGCTATGCTATGCTAAGCTATGCTAATCACTTCAGTCGTGTCTGACTCTGTGTGACCCCATAGACGGTAGCCCACCAGGCTCCCCCATCCCTGGGATTCTCCAAGCAAGAACACTGGAGTGGGTTGCCATTTCCTTCTCCAGTGCATGAAAGTGAAAAGTGAAAGTGAAGTCACTCAGTTGTGTCCGACTCCTGGCGACCCCATGGGCTGCAGCCCACCAGGGTCCTCTGTCCATGGGATTTTCCAGGCAAGAGTACTGGAGTGGGGTGCCATTGCCTTCTCTGCCACCTACCTATATTTGTATGTAAATATGTAAAGAAAAGCCTGGAAGCTACACATCAGATCAGATCAGATCAGATCAGTTGCTCAGTCGTGTCCGACTCTTTGCGACCCCATGAACCGCAGCACGCCAGGCCTCCCTGTCCATCACCAGCTCCCGGAGGTCACTCAGACTCGCATCCATCGAGTCAGTGATGCCATCCAGCCATCTCATCCTCTGTCGTCCCCTTCTCCTCCTGCCCTCAATCCCTCCCAGCATCAGAGTCTTCTCCAATGAGTCAACTCTTCGCATGAGGTGGCCAAAATACTGGAGTTTCAGCTTTAGCATCATTCCTTCCAAAGAAATTCCAGGATTGATCTCCTTCAGAATGGACTGGTTGGATCTTCTTGCAGTCCAAGGGACTCTCAAGAGTCTTCTCCAACACCACAGTTCAAAAGCATCAATTCTTCGGCGCTCAGCCTTCTTCACAGTCCAGCTCTCACATCCATACATGACCACAGGAAAGACCATAGCCTTGACCAGGAGAACCTTTGTTGGTAAAGTAATGTCTCTGCTTTTGAATATGCTATCTAGGTTGGTCATAACTTTCCTTCCAAGGAGCAAGCGTCTTTTAATTTCATGGCTGCAGTCACCATCTGCAGTGATCTTGGAGCCCAGAAAAACAAAGTCTGACACTGTTTCCCTGTTTCCCCATCTATTTCCCATGCAGTGATGGGACCAGATGCCATGATCTTCGTTTTCTGAATGTTGAGCTTTAAGCCAACCTTTTCACTCTCCACTTTCACTTTCATCAAGAGGCTTTTTAGCCCCTCTTCACTTTCTGCCATAAGAGTGGTGTCATCTGCATATCTGAGGTTATTGATATTTCTCCCGGCAATCTTGATTCCAACTTGTGTTTCTTCCAGTCCAGCATTTCTCATGATGTACTCTGCATATAAGTTAAATAAACATGGTGACAATATGCAGCCTTGACGTACTCCTTTTCCTATTTGGAACCAGTCTGTTGTTCCATGACCAGTTCTAACTGTTGCTTCCTGACCTGCATACAGATTTCTTAAGAGGCAGATCAGGTGGTCTGGTATTCCCATCTCTTTCAGAATTTTCCATAGTTTATTGTGATCCAAACAGTCAAAGGCTTTGGCATAGTCAATAAAGCAGAAATAGATGTTTTTCTGGAACTCTCTTGCTTTTTCCATGATCCAGCGGATGTTGGCAATTTGATCTCTGGTTCCTCTGCCTTTTCTAAAACCTGCTTGAACATCAGGAAGTTCATGGTTCACATATTGCTGAAGCCTGGCTTGGAGAATTTTGAGCATTACTTTACTAGCGTGTGAGATGAGTGCAATTGTTCGGTAGTTTGAGCACTCCTTGGCATTGCCTTTCTTTGGGATTGGGATGAAAACTGACCTTTTCCAATCTTGTGGCCACTGCTGAGTTTTCCAAATTTGCTGGCATATTGAGTGTAGCACTTTCACAGCATCATCATTCAGGACTTGGAATAGCTCCACTGGAATTCCATCACCTCCACTAGCTTTGTTCGTAGTGATGCTTTCTAAGGCCCATTTGACTTCACATTCCAAGATGTCTGGCTCTAGGTCAGTGATCACATCATCATGATTATCTAGGTCTTGAAGCTCTTTTTTGTACAGTTCTTCTGTGTATTCTTGCCACCTCTTCTTACTATCTTCTGCTTCTGTTAGGTCCACACCATCTCTGTCCTTTATCGTGCCCATCTTTGCATGAAATGTTCCTTTGGTATCTCTGATTTTCTTGAAGAGATCCCTAGTCTTTCCCATTCTGTTGTTTTCCTCTATTTCTTTGCATTGATCACTGAAGAAGGCTTTCTTATCTCTTCTTGCTAATCTTTGGAACTCTGCATTTAGATGTTTATATCTTTCCTTTTCTCCTTTGCTTTTCGCTTCTCTTCTTTTCACAGCTATTTGTAAGGCCTCCCCAGACAGCCATTTTGCTTTTTTGCATTTCTTTTCCATGGGGATGGTCTTGATCCCTGTCTCCTGTACAATGTCACGAACCTCATTCCATAGTTCATCAGGCACTCTATCTATCAGATCTAGGCCCTTAAATCTATTTCTCACTTCCACTGTATAATCATAAGGGATTTGATTTAGGTCATACCTGAATGGTCTAGTAGTTTTCTCTACTTTCTTCAATTTCAGTCTGAATTTGGCAATAAGGAGTTCATGGTCCGAGCCACAGTCAGCTCCTGGTCTTGTTTTTGCTGATTGTATAGAGCTTCTCCATCTTTGGCTGCAAAGAATATAATCGATCTGATTTCGGTGTTGACCATCTGGTGATGTCCATGTATAGAGTCTTCTCTTGTGTTGTTGGAAGAGGGTATTTGCTATGACCAGTGCATTTTCTTGGCAAAACTCTATTAGTCTTTGCCCTGCTTCATTCCGTATTCCAAGGCCAAATTTGCCTGTTACTCCAGCTGTTTCTTGACTTCCTACTTTTGCATTCCAGTCCCCTATAATGAAAAGGACATCTTTTTTGGGTGTTAGTTCTAAAAGGTCTTGTAGGTCTTCATAGAACCTTTCAACTTCAGCTTCTTCGGCGTTACTGGTTGGGGCATAGATTTGGATTACTGTGACATTGAATGGTTTGCCTTGGAAACGAACAGAAATCATTCTGTCATTTTTGAGATTGCATCCAAGTACTGCATTTCAGACTCTTTTGTTGACCATGATGGCCACTCCATTTCTTCTGAGGGATTCCTGCCCACAGTAGTAGATATAATGGTCATCCGAGTTAAATTCACCCATTCCAGTCCATTTTAGTTCGCTAATTCCTAGAATGTCAACATTCACTCTTGCCATCTCTTGTTTGACCACTTCCAATTTGCCTTGACTCATGGACCTGACATTCCAGGTTCCTATGCAATATTGCTCTTTACAGCATCGGACTTTGTTTCTATCACCAGACACATCCACAGCTGGGTATTCTTTTTGTTTTGGCTCCATCCTTTCATTCTTTCTGGAGTTATTTCTCCACTGATCTCCAGTAGCATATTGGGCTACACATAGTAAGCCCTTAATAAATATTAATAGAATTAATCAATGAATGGGTTTGGATCTTAGGCACTGTCATTCATTTCATCATTCTGTTTGTTTCATTCATTCAGTTTCTCCATCTATAAAACAGTGTACATGAATAGTATCTGCATGCTGCTGCTGCTGCTAAGTCGCTTCAGTCGTGTCCGACTCTGTGCAACCCCATAGACGGCAGGCCACCAGGCTCCCCCGTCCCTGGGATTCTCCAGGCAAGAACACTGGAGTGGGTTGCCATTTCCTTCTCCAATGCATAAAAGTGAAAAGCGAAAGTGAAGTCGCTCAGTCGTGTCCGACTCTTAGTGACCCCATGGACAGCGGCCCACCAGGGTCCTCTGTCCATGGGATTTTCCAGGCAAGAGTACTGGGGTGGGGTGACATTGCCTTCCCCGAGTATCTGCATGGAACATGCCAAAAAATGTAGAAGAGATAGACAACAAACAGGTTAACATAGATATGTATTAGAGTGCCTGGTGGTGACAAGTTCCCTGGAGAAAAATAAGCCAGGGCAGGGGTGGAGGTGGGCTTGGTGGGGACAGCTAGAGAAAATGGAGACTGGAGGAGTTTTTTAAGAAGAGAAGTCAATGACCTGCTAGGGGCTGTTGTGAAGTTCTCATGGGCTAAACTTCTCAGATTTTCATTTGCCTTTCTTGGAAAATGAGGGCAACAGTGACCTCCTGCCTGGGAGGGTGTAGCTGTGAAACGAACACTGGCTACTTGGCAACTAAAAGGGGAAATATCTGGACCCTGAAATAATCATTGTGGCTCTCTTCCCCATTCCCTATCCTTCTTTGAATGTAGAACAATCAGCAGTTCCCAAAGCATTTGAAATAAATAAAATGCAAATATTCCTGGAAATAGGAAAATATATTTCTGAAAGAGCAGACCTCTGACCCTCTGTAAAGTTAAGCCTGCATTGTTCTCTAAGACTGAGCCCTGTGTCATGTCCTGCCACCAGCGTCTCTCTCTCTCTCTCTGCTCTTCAGTCTCCAGGGCACACTTACTAAGTTTGTGTAGTTGTTACAAGCACAGCTTTTGGAGGCACACTGGAGGCTCAAAGACCTGGGTTCGAATTTGTTCTTGGCTGTGTGAGCTTGGACAAGTGTCTTTACCCCTCTGAGCCATCCTCTTATAATCATCCCTGTTTCAAAGAGATTAAATGAGATGATGTAAGTGAGGGCACAGTAATGAGCTTGACATGCAATGATTCAGTGACCTGGTGAGGTCAGCACTCTTACCATTTCACTTCACAGATGAAGAAGCATGGACAGAGAGGAGCTGAGTAACTTGACCAAAGTCACAGCTAGTGTGAAGCAGTCAGTCCAGTCTCAAGTGCCTTTGCTTCCATCATTCCTGCCCTGCTGGTCCCAGTGTCAAGTGCACAGGCAGAACCTTTTGGGACTCTTCATCCCCTAAAAATCCTACCCAGCCTCAATTCTATCTTGTCCATGAAATCTCTGATATTTTAAATGACTTTACTTTTGAATAATTAATATTATTTTTTGAATAATTAATATATTCAGGTGGTTCAAAATTCGAGAGTACCAAGGGTATACTAGGACCAATAAGCCTCCCTCTCTCCTCTCTCATCCAGTTACATAGTTCCTTTCCCTGGAAGAAACCACAGGGGCTGTTTCTTATGTGTGCCCTTCCTGACTCAGCCCAGGCACGTGCTGGTAAATTCCTATATCTTTGTTTTCTTGTTCTACGCACATAGAAAAACATAATAGAAGCTGTTGTGCACCTCGCTCCCCTCCACTTACACACTTGTTCCCTATTAGTACATAGAACTTTCTTCATTTTAAAAAAGTATTATTGAATTATAATCCACATAGTCATTCATTTAAATGTACAATCTAGTAATATTTCATATGTTCTCAGAGTTGTGCAGCCATTAAGACATTTTTATTACCCACTCCCCCCACAAAAAGCCCTGTACCCATTAGCAGTCAGTCCTTATTTCTTCCCACTTCCGCCCTAGACAATCACTAACCTACTCTCTGTTTCTGTAAATTTGCCTATTTTGGATATTTCATATAAATGGAATTATACAATGTGTGATATTTTGTGACCAACTTCTTTCATTTAACAAATATTCAAAGTTCATGTGGTAGCATATATCAATACTTCATACCATTTTATTGTCAAATAATAGTCTATTGAATGGATATAGCACATTTTATTTATCCACTTTGGGGCTATTATGAATAATGTTGCTATGAAAATTTCATTTACAAATTTTGGTATAGACATACATTTCAATACTTTTTGATAGACACCCTGGAAGTGGGACCACTTGGAAGTGGGTTCCATGGTAACTCCAGGGTAACTTTTTAAGGATCTGCCACACCACTTTCCAAAGGGGCTGCACTGTTTTACATTTCCACCATGATACATACGTAAAGGTTCTGATTTCTTCGTGGTCTTATCAACTGTTGCTATTATGTGTTTATTCTTATTAGCCATTCTAATGGATGTGAAATGGCATCTCATTGTGGTTTAATTTGTAGTTTCCTAATGGCTAATGTAGGGATTGGGGGCAGGAGGAGAAGGGGACAGCAGAGGATGAGATGGCTGGATGGCATCACTGACTCGATGGACGTGATTCTAAATGAACTCTGGGAGTTGGTGATGGGCAGGGAGGCCTGGCATGCTGCGACTCATGGGGTCGCAAAGAGTTGGACACGACTGAGCGACTGAACAGATCAGATCAGGTCAGTCGCTCAGTCGTGTCCGACTCTTTGCGACCCCATGAACCACAGCACGCCAGGCCTCCCTGTCCATCACCAGCTCCCGGAGGTCACTCAGACTCACATCCATCGAGTCAGTAATGCCATCCAGCCATCTCATCCTCTGCTGTCCCCTTCTCCTCCTGCCCCCAATCCCTCCCAGCATCAGAGTCTTCTCCAATGAGTCAACTCTTCGCATAAGGTGGCCAAAATGCTGGAGTTTCAGCCTTAGCATCATTCCTTCCAAAGAAATCCCAGGGCTGATCTCCTTCAGAATGGACTGGTTGGATCTCCTTGCAGTCCAAGGCACTCTCAAGAGTCTTCTCCAACACCACAGTTCAAAAGCATCAGTTCTTCGGCGCTCAGCCTTCTTCACAGTCCAGCTCTCACATCCATACATGACCACAGGAAAGACCATAGCCTTGACTAGGCGAACCTTTGTTGGCAAAGTGATGTCTCTGCTTTTGAATATGCTATCTAGGTTGGTCATAACTTTCCTTCCAAGGAGTAAGCGTCTTTTAATTTCATGGCTGCAGTCACCATCTGCAGTGATTTTGGAGCCCAGAAAAATAAAGTCTGACACTGTTTCCACTGTTTCTCCATCTATTTCCCATGTAGTGATGGGACCAGATGCCATGATCTTCGTTTTCTGAATGTTGAGCTTTAAGCCAACTGAATGGCTAATGTTACTAAGTGTTTGTTACTAAGTGTTTGTATGTGCTTATTAGCTACTTGTATAGCTTCTTTGGAGAAATACCTATTTAGATCTTTTGCCCACTTTTCAAGTATGTTGTCTTTTTATTATTGAATTATGTTGCTTAAATATTTAGGCTACCAGTACCTTATCAGATGTATGACTTGCAAATATTTTCTCCCTTTCTGTGTGTTGTCTTTTCATTTTTTTGGTTGTATCATTTGCAATACAAGTTTTTACTTTTGATGAAGTCCAGTTTATCTATTTTTTCTTTTATCATTTATGCCACATCTAAGATTGCTTTCCCTAACCTAAGGTCGTGAAGATTAAATTCTAAGAGTTTTATAGTTTTGGCTCATACACTTAGGTTTATGATCCATTCTGAACTAAATCTTGTGGGTAGTGTGAGGTAGGGATTCAACTTAATTATTTTGCATGGGGATATCCAATTGTTCCAAAACCATTTGTTGAAAAGACTATTCTTTCTTCCCATTGAATTGTCTCAGCACCATCGTTGAAAATCAATTGGCAGTCAATGTGAGGATTTACTTTTGGACTCTTAATTCTGTTCCATTGATCTATATTTCTACCTTTATGCCAGTAATCACACTATCTTGATTACTGTAGTTAATTTTTCAATTAAAAAGAGTGAGTCCTTCAGTGTTTACTTTTTCAAGATTGTTTTGGCTGTTCTGGGTTCCTTGCATTTCTATGCAAATTTTAGGGTGAACTTGTCTGTTTTTATTTTTTTAAAAAGATACCTGGGGTTTTGATAGGGATTTGGTTGACCATTTGGGGGAGTATCACCATCTTAATATTAAATCTTCTAGTCCACAAAGGGATCTTTTCCATCCCATGAGATGACTTTATTTAGGTCTTCTTAAGCTTCTTTGAAGAATGTTCCTGGGTTTTCCAAGTATCTTGCACTTCTTTTGTTAAATTGATTCCTAAGTATTTTATTCTTTTCATTAATATTGTAAGTGAAATTGTTTTCTTAGCTTTATTTTCAGTTTGTTCACTGCCAGTGTGTAGAAAGACAATTAGTTTTTAAATATCATTATTCCTTTGACAACTCCTGGGCACTCCATTATTATATTATCATTTTTTTCCAGTCCTCAAATGACAGGCATTTAGCTCATTTCCAATTCTTTTCTGGTAAAAAGTGGTGCTGCAATGACTTTTCTTGTGCATATCCATGAAGTTTAAGGCATCTGAAAATGATTGAGAAAAGATCTACAACTGTCGATTGCCACTACCCTGGCCCGTGCCACCATCATCTCACCTTTGGAGCATAGCCTCAGCCTGCTGATTGGATTCCCTGCTTCCCCCGGTCCCTCTAATTCATTCTCCTCCAAGCAGCCAGAGAGATCCCATTAAAATACAAGCCAGTTGTGGCTTATTCCTCTGCTCAGAACCCTCCAACTGCTCCCAACCTGTGTCAATTAAAGTTTAATATCAGGATGTTCATGGCCTTACAGTCTGACCTCACGCCCTCTCCAACATCCTCTCCATCATTCTCTTCTGTGCCCATTCTATTCCAACTACATTGACTTCCTTGTGTTCCTTAAGCACATCAAGTGCAGTCGCACCTCAGGACCTTAGCCGTTACTACTCCTTCTGCCTGGAACACATTTCCCCAGACTATTCCGTTACTCACTCCCCCAATTCAGCAGGTATCTGCATACATGCTCCCTCTTCAGAGAGGGCTTCCCTGCCACTCCTTCCCCACCCCTGCTACCTTGCCGCTTGCTTTGCTTTATTTTTCTTATAATCCTTACCATCCTCAGACACAAGATGTCAGTTGACTCTCACAATGACTCACTGATGTAAATACTATTACTATTCCCACTTGATAGATGAGGAGATGGGTTCTGAGAGGTAACTCAGATGTGCAAATTACTGAGCTGATAAATGGCAGTGTCGGGGTTTGAACTCTAGTCTGACTTCAAAGAGGCAGTATTTAGCACCATTTCTTGTGGTCAGCTATATTCCCCATGACAATGAATGAATGAATGCCTGAGAAGACAAAATGCTTGCTACCCAAATACTAGTAAGGCAGTGTTTTGGGGTAAAATTTGTAATTGTATCAGTGTTCTTTCATGCTAATATGAATTAGAGGGGAAATATTTTTTTAATCACAAAGAACAACAATACAAAATTGACAAGGACATGGTAAAACTGGAAACCATAGTGATTCCCATCACTGGTGAGAATGCAAGGTGGTATAATTACTTTGAAAAACACGTTAGTTTTGTATTATAAAGTTACCGACCCAGGGATCAAACCTGGGTCTCCTGCATTGCAGGTGGATTCTTTACTGTCTGAGCCACCTAGTGGGAAGCTTAGTTAAACATGTACTTACTATATGATCCAGCAATTCCAGTCCAAACCATTTAACCAAGAGACATGAAAATGTATCCATGCCAAGACTTGTACATGAATGTTCATAGCAGCTTTATTCATGTAACAGAAGCAACCCAAATATTCACCAGCAAGTAAATGAATGAACAAATAGTGATACATTTGTAGTATGGAATACTACTCAGCACAGTAAAAGGAAAACATACTAGAATATGAAACAAGGTGGAAAGTTTTAAAAGCAATATGTGAGTAAAATAAAGGCCCATTTTACTCACAAAAAATAAACATATTGTATGATTGCATTTATGTGAAATTCTAGAAAAGACAAAGTTAATGTATAGTGACAACAAGCAAAACAATTGTTACCTTAGGAAATGAGTGGGGAAGTTGAATGTATCAGGGTATAAAGGAACTTCTTGGAGTGATAACAATACTTTATATCTTGATTAGTGTGGTAGTTACATGGATGTCTACAGTTGCCAAAACTCATCAAGCTGAGTATTTTAAATGGCGCATTTTATTTATAAAATTATGCTGCAGTAAAGTTGATAGGGGCTTTGGGAACACATATGCGATTTTCATTGCAGCATTACTTTAATAGCAAAAAAAGAAATTGGAGAAATTGGCTATTAAAGGAGAATGTTTCTGCTATCATTGGTCCTTTGCCATCAGAATGGCAAACTCAGAAGATGTAGCTGATGCTGGCAATGACATTCTAATATCCCCAGAACCTGCATCTGTCTTCTTAGACGCGCTCTCTGGTGACTAGAGCATGCATGGGGCAGGCCAGAAATGTTGGAGAAATAATATCCAGCCCCACCTGGAGCAGCCATGGGGTTGCATAGAGTCAGACACTACGTAGTGACTAAATAGCAGAAGGAACAGCCCTCATCCAGTGTCCGACAGGAGCTGGTGTATAAATGCCCGGACTGCCTCATGTCTCAGGTGGGATAACTCTGTGTGGGTTCACTCCCCAGGCGTGATTGAGCTCCAGGAGCCCCAATTGGAGCTTGCTTGGTAATGCTTTCTTGAGTGGCTTTCTTCCCTTCTCATTCACCCACTCCTTTACCCGTGTTTTCTGCATCTTCTAAATAACCAACTTTCACTTTAATCTGTATCTAGGGTCTACTTCTGTGGGATTCAAATTACAACCAGCAGATGATACCTAAGGTACAGTCAAGATACGGGGAAATGGTGGAGGGGAATCCCAGCAGCAGCCATTTGGTAAGTTTCTGTCATTCGTGGCAAAGCCAAGTCTTAATAAAATGCTCACATAGGTTCATAACGGGACTCATATCAGGATGTTCACAGTGACACTGTTTATGGTAGGGTGAAGCTGTGTGCCATCAGGGTGTCTGTGACTAGCGGAATGGATAAATAGACTAGGGGGAATATAGACAATGACCTTCAGAACATGGCTAGATATAAATAGTGTCTAGTGATGGAGTGAAAAAAGAAAGTACAAAATTGAGGTGCTATCCAAGAAAATTAAACACACAATTAAAACAATATCTGCTTTTTAAAAGGCCATACATGTATTTAAGTACATAAACCAAACGCATAAGAGCAGGGTCATTACCTTTCTTATTCATGGTTCTGTCTCCCTCCATCACCACCTGTCATCCCCCAACCCTGCCACAGGGGACCTTTGATCACGTCCGGAAACATTTCTGGCTATCACAACTGAGGAATGGGGCTGGTACTGGCATCGAGTGGATGACACCTGGGAATTCTGTTCAACCCCCTGCTATCGCAGAACAGCTCCCCACAACAAAGAATTTCAGGACCTAAATGTCAATAGTAGGGCTGCCCAGGTGGCTCCGTGGTAAAAAATCCATCTGCCGGTTCCACCCCTGGGTGGGGAAGATCTCCTGGAGGAGGAAATGGCAACCCATCCCAGTATTCTTGCCTGGATAATCCCATGGACATAGGAGTCTGGCAGGCTTACAGTCTATGGGATCTCAAAGAGTCGAACAAGAATGAGTGGCTGAGCAGGCACACAAATGTCAATCAATGGTGCTGAGGTTGAAAAGTCCTATGAAGCTCAGCCCCAGCATAGTGAATGAATGAGTGAAAGAGAGATGGTGGGAGTGGGTGGGGCTACAGAGACACTGTAGTGTTTCTGTACATTATTGGAGTTGTGTTCAGCAGGATTTAGGGTGACAGTCCGTTTCCAGGAGGAGATGGGCTCTGCCCTTGTCTGGGCACCTCTCATTCATCTGTGGCCTCAAACTGTACCCTCCAGTGCTATTTACTGCCCCCTCAATTTTCAAGCTCCTCTGAGCTACCGGGAAACTGGCCAGGAGTGAGTCAAGCTGGTTCCTGCGGGCAAAAACTTTGCATGGCGTTTGAATAGCCAGGGCCTAAGGAATGGAAACCACAGACCACAGAAGGGCCGGGCAGGCTTGGGACACGGCGTTGGAGGGGGGACTGGGCTAGAAGGAGGCGACTGGAATGGTGGGGAAATGGATCAGAATGCTTGGGGGAGGAGGGGGTAGAGTCCTGTGAGAATGAGGAAGGTAGGCTTAGGATCCTCCCAAACCGGTTTAGAATCCTTTGACATGTGGGATCAGAAACCTGGAAAGTAGGGGTTGAATCTTTAAATGGGCTGGATTAGAATCCTGAGGGGAGAGGCGGATTAAAATTCTATGTGAACAGGTTGGGATCACCCAGGAGCAAGATTAGAATAGAATTCCTAGGATTAGGGTAACAAATCTTGAGGGCTGGATTAGAGTCTTTTTTATGAAAGAGACTAGATCCTTCCGGGGAGGCCCCCACCCGGGCCCGGCGCTCACTTGACTCTTCCTGGGCCCCCCCGTGTTCTTGCGGGGGGCGGGCGGACGATGAGGACTAGCAGCAGAGAGGATCCTTCACTTGCCCGATTAAAATCCTGGGGGCAGAATTAGAAACCTCTGGTAGGCGAGGTTAAAATTCCTTCATAGGTGAGATTCAAAATCCTTTTCTCAGGAGGAGAAGATGGGGTGCTGGGGTTCTCGGGAGGGTGGGGTTTAGAATCATTTGGGACAGGGTTAGGGCACTGGAAGGCTGGATTAGAATATAATGGAGGAGGTGTTAGTTTATTTGGGGATTAGGACCTTGGAAGGACCGGTTAAAAATCTTGGGGGCGAGTTGCCCTTGGGCGACGAGGTAAGGACTCTTGGAGGCAGAGTTAGAAACCTTGGATGGGCGGTGTTTAAAAAAAATCCTTAGGCAGCGGGATTAGGATCTTGGTAGGTGGGGAAAGAGATTGGAGTCCCTGGGGTGGGGTCAGAATCTCCGGGGCGGGTTTAGGACACTTGGGGGCGGGGTTAGCATCGCCCCGGGCGCGGCTAAGGCGCCCAGATGGTCTGTGGGCGCCACCGAGTCCCTGGTTCCGGCCGGGACGCACCGCCGAGGCCTAGGGGCGAGTGGAAGGGGACGCGGACAGTCCAGAGCCAGAGGGTCCCCTCCCCTAAAGACGCACGGCACCGAAGCCCCTCGGAGCGCATCCCCAGCCTTTTCTTGAAACTCAATCCATCTTCCCCTAGCTCTCGAGCGCCCCGGGACCCCGGGGACTGCCGAGCTGGGGGGGCGCTCGAGCTGCGAGGATCCGGGCTGCCCGCCGGAAGAGGAGCGGGCGCCCAGGTGAGTGCTTCGGACCCGGGGGTCAGGGGACACCGGCCCTTGAACTCGGCCTGACGGTAGGGTCTTCGGGCTGCTGAGGGCACCCAGGTTGGTGAGCCGCGTAGGCTGGGGCGCAGCGGAAAGGGACCGTCGGGGGAGCGGCGGACAGGCGGCGGGATGCGGGGACCGACCCGCGAGGGAGGATGTCCGGATGAACAGCCCAATGGCCGGGCTGCAAACCTGGGAACTCGGGAGGGTGACTTTCTGCCTGAGCCGCCACTTCCCTGGGCCGTCCAGGTTCCTCTTCTGCAAGAGACAAAAAATAAAGGGGGGGGGGGGGGGCTGCTTCAAGGAGCCCGAGAGGGGAAAAGCCCTTACGGTTCCTGATGGGGCTGAGTGACGGTCACGGTCACGGCGGCTTGGCAGCCGTGGTGGGGAAGGGGACAGCTGGCCGTAGGCGTGACAGCGCGAGCCACACCCAGGCAGGGTTGCAGCTGGGTCGGTTTGCTCGCTGGGCTCCCTCCTCCTCCCAGCTGCGTCCTGATCCCCAGACGGTCTAGGTCGGACCCTGAAATCTCCTGGACAGACCACAGGAGGATCCTGGCCCCTCATTTTCCTGCTGTGAGACCTTGGACAAGTCACTCACTCTCCCTCTTTAAATTCCAATTTCCTCATCTGTCGGCTATTAGGTCTGTCTTCCAAGACTGGGATGAGATAGAGTATATTAGAGGTCATGTAAGTGAGTTTGGATTTCCCAGGTGGCGCTAGTGGTAAAGAACTGCATGCCCGCGCAGGAGACAGGAGACCTGGGTTTGCTCCCTGGATCAGGAAGATCCCTGGAGGAGGATGGAGGAGGGCGTGGCAACCCACTCCAGTATTTTTGCCTGGAGAATCACATGGACAGAGGAGCCTGGCAGGCTACAGTCCACTGGGTCGCACAAAGCCAGACACAACTGAAGCGACTGAGCATGCACTCAAGTGACAGTTTAGGGCAGTGGCTAAGTAAGGGATTTTTGGTAGGCAACCTGCCTGTTGGACCTTGGGCAGAGGATGTGGCCATTCTGTGCCTCCGTTTCCACAACTGTAGAATGAGGATATTTGAAATAATGGCTACCTCAGAGGATCTTTTTAAAAATGTATTTATTTATTTATTTGACTGCACTGGGTCTTAGTTGCAGCATGTGGGATCTAGTTTCCTGACCAAGGATCAAACCCATGCCCCGTACATCGGGAGCTCAGAGTCTTAGCCATTGGACCACCAGGGAAGTCCCCAAAGGGTTGTTTTGAAGATTAGATTGAGTTACCGCTTATTGCCTAACAGGTCTAACTGCTTAATATCCATTAATAACGGTCATAGCTATTACACTGAGAAGGCAATGGCACCCCACTCCAGTACTCTTGCCTGGAAAACCCCATGGACGGAGGAGCCTGGAAGGCTGCAGTCCATGGGGTCGCTGAGGGTCGGACACGACTGAGTGACTTCACTTTCACTATAGCTGTTACAGTCTAGCCTGGTGGTTCTCAAACTTAAACAGTACATAAGAATCACCTGAAAAGCTTGTTGAAACACAGATTTTTGGGTCTTGACCCCAGAGTTTGTGATTCAATAGGTCTGGCACAGGACCTAAAGAATTTTTATTCCCAGATGATGCTGTTGCTGCTGGTTCAAGGGCCACACTTTGAGAACCACTTTGGCCAGCACAGAGAAAGGCCTCAAAAGATATCAGTTCTCATCACTGTTTTCTCTGCACTATCCTTTTTTTTTGGTGGGGGGGCTTAAATACAGAAAAGCAAAGAGATTAATATACTAAATATACCAGGAACCCACCACCCAGAATTAACAAATGTTTGCATTTTGTCACGTTTGTTTCAGTTTTTTTGAAAAATGAAATTACTAAAAGTAACAGATAACATTGAAGCCTCCCCACCCGGTATGCATCTTAGTTTTGTTTCTCTCCCTCTCCAGAGACGATCTCTGTCATGAATTATAGCTCTTCCTGTCTGTGCCTTTAAAAATGCATTACATATATATGTGGGTGTATAAACAATACATAAAATTGTCTTTCGTGTTTTAAAGATCTACATAAATGCTGTCTAACTGTGAGATTCTGTGGCAGTTTCATTTTCCCTGCCTTGTTATCATTAAGTTGTCAGAATCTAGCCAGAATAAAATACAGAGCTCTACTTTATTCTTTCTAAGTGGAGGATTCCAGGAGGGTACCATCCTGCCCTACTTCTCATTCCCCTGATATTGAACATTCAGGTTGATCCAGGGCTTCATGACAACAAACAACACTGCTGGGACCAGCCTGGACGTGTGGTCTTGGGCTCACGTACAGGTGTTTCTAGGGGGAAACACCGAGAGACTGAGTGGCTCTCCCAAGGGGCAGCTTTTGTGTATGCGGAGGACTGAGGCGTGGAAATGTCACCCAGGGGGTCTGGGGCAGAGAAGAGAGAAGAAAGAATCAGCTCTGCTGACCTTCCAGCTCCCTCTAGATCCAGGGCCCCTGTCACCTGTTCTCAGCTGCAGGAGGGCAAAGATTCTCCTCCTCCTTATTCACTGTGCCTGACATTTAGTATATGCTCCAACAATAGGAGCATGCATCTTTTTTTGTTTTGTTTCACTTTTCAGTTTTTTTGGTTTTCTTTTTGCCTCCCCTCACAGCTTGAGCAATCTTAGTCCCCCAACCAGGTATTGAACCTGGGCCCTTAACAGTGAAAGCATGGAGTCCTAACCAACGATTAGCCAGGAAATTCCCAGAAGCATGAATCTTTTAAAAAAATGTTTGGGTAGCAAATGTTTTAGTTTATTTTTATAGTCTTCTTTTCTGTGCACGTTTTATTTAACATAATTAATAAAATGCTGCATATACAATTTTTATTCCACTTATTGCTTAGTATTACATTGCAAGCATTTTTCCATGTCATTAAAACATCCTCAAATTTTTAATGACAGAGTAATAGTCCACTGTTTGGAGGCACTATAATTTGTTTTAACCATCCTAGCAAAGCACTTTTAGGTAGAAAATTGCAATTTTTAAAAAAATATTTTAATGTGGGCCATTTTTAAAGTCTTTATTAAACTTGTTACACTATTGCTTCTGTTTTGTGTTTTGGTTTTTTGGCAGTGAGGCATGTGGATCTTAGCTTCCCAAACCTGCACCCTCTGCATTGGAAAGTGAAGTTTTAACCACTGGGCTGCCAAGGAAGTCCATAGTCTTCAATTCTTAAAATGTTTTTAGGTGAAATTCATATAACATTATAATATGAACCATTTTTAAGTGAACAATGCAGTGGGGCATTCAGTACATTCACAGGATTGTGTGATCAGCACCTCTGTGTAGTTCTAAAACATTTTTATCATCCCAGAAGGAAACACCATAGTCAGTTATTCCCCTTCCTCCCACCCCTCAGCCTTTGGCAGCCACCAACCTGCATTTTGTATCAATGATTAATTTATTTTAGATGTTTCATATAAATGGAATTATATAATATGTGACCTTTTGTGACTGGCTTCCTTCAAGGTTCATCCACATTAAATACTGACACATTTAATTCCTTTCATGGTTGAATAGTATTTCATTGTATGTATATTCTATGATTTGTTTATCCACTCATCTGTAGATGGAAATTCAGGTTGTTTCCACCTTTTGACTACTGCGAATGGTGATCCTATGAGCATGCATGTACATGTATTTGAGCACCTGTTTTCAGTTCCCTTGGGTATATACTTAGGAGTAGAATTTCTGGGTCATATAGCAACTCCATGTTTAACTTTTGAAGAATCACCAAATTATATTCCACTACTTTACATTCCCACCAGCAATGTACAAGAGTTCCAGTTTCTCCACCCTCTGGTCAACACTTGCTATTTTCCTTTTCAAAAATTATTATTAAAACCACCATTCATTAAGCATGAGTCTCAATCTCACCTCCACCAGGCTGCTCTCTGGGGGCCTCTTATCCCAGAGGGTGAGGAGAGAGTTGTCTGCATTCAGAGGACTGGTCAGGGCTTGGACTTTAAACTCTTTTAGAAAGTAAGTCCCATGAGGGCACAGACATGTCTGTCTCCAAAACTACTGTATCTCTAACCCCTGGCACCTTAGACATAGTTGAGTTCAGTGCAGTCACTCAGTCGTGTCCGACTCTTTGTGACATCATGAATCACAGCATGCCAGGCCTCCCTGTCCATTGCCAACTCCCGGAGTTCACTCAAACTCATGTCCGTCGAGTTGGTGATGCCAACCAGCCATCTCATCCTCTGTCATCCCCTTCTCCTCCTGCCCCCAATCCCTCCCAGCATCAGGGTCTTTTCCAATGAGTCAACTCTTCGCATGAGGTGGCCAAAGTATTGGAGTTTCAGTCTCAGCATCAGTCCTTCCAATGAACACTCAGGACTGGTCTCCTTCAGAATGGACTGGTTGGATCTCCTTGCAGTCCAAGGGACTCTCAAGAGTCTTCTCCAACACCACAGTTCAAAAGCATCAATTCTTCGGCGCTCAGCCTTCTTCACAGTCCAGCTCACATCCATACATGACCACAGGAAAAACCATAACCTTGACTAAACGAACCTTTGTTGGCAAAGTAATGTCTCTGCTTTTTATATGCTATCTAGGTTGGTCATAATTTTCCTTCCAAGGAGTAAGTGTCTTTTAATTTCATGGCTGCAATCACCATTTGCAGTGATTTTGGAGCCCAGAAAAATGAAGTCTGACACTATTTCCACTGTTTCTCCATCTATTTCCCATGAAGCGATGGGACCAGATGCCATGATCTTAGTTTTCTGAATGTTGAGCTTTAAGCCAACTTTTTCACTCTCCACTTTCACTTTCATCAAGAGGCTTTTTAGTTCCTCTTCCCTTTCTGCCATAAGGGAGGTATCACCTGCATATCTGAGATTATTGATATTTCTCCTGGCAATCTTGATTCCAGCTTGTGCTTCTTCCAGCCCAGCATTTCTCATGATGTACTCTGCATACAAGTTAAATAAGCAGGGTGACAACATACAGCCTTGACGTATTCCTTTTCCTATTTGGAACCAGTCTGTTGTTCCATGTCCAGTTCTAACTGTTGCTTCCTCACCTGCATATAGGTCTCTCAAGAGGCAGGTCAGGTAGTCTGGGATTCCCACCTCTTTCAGAATTTTCCACAGTTTATTGTAATCCACACAGTCAAAGGCTTTGGCATAGTCAATGAAGCAGAAGTCGATGTTTTTCTGGAACTCTCTTGCTTTTTCGATGATCCAGTGGATGTTGGCAATTGATCTCTGGTTCCTCTGCCTTTCCTAAAACCAGCTTGAACATCTGGAAGTTCACAGTTCATGTATTGCTGAAGCCTGGCTTGGAGAATTTTGAGCATTATTTTACTAGCGTGTGACATGAGTGCAATTGTGGGATAGTTTGAGCATTCTTTGGCATTGCCTTTCTTTGGGATTGGAATGAAAACTGACCTTTTCCAGTCCTGTGGCCACTGCTGAGTTTTCCAAATTTGCTGGCATATTGAGTGCAGCACTTTCACAGCATCATCTTTCAGGATTTGAAATAGCTCAACTGGAATTCCATCACCTCCACTAGCTTTGTTTGTAGTGATGCTTTCTAAGGCCCACTTGACTTCACATTCCAGGATGTCTGGCTCTAGGTGAGTGACCACACCATTGTGATTATGTGGGTCGTGAAGCTCTTTTTTGTACAGTTCTTCTGTGTATTCTTGCCATCTCTTCTTAATATCTTCTGCTTCTGTTAGGTCCCTACCATTTCTGTCCTTTATTGAGCCCATCTTTGTATGAAATGTTCCCTTGGTATCTCTAATTGTCTTGAAGAGATCTCTAGTCTTTCCCATTCTGTTATTTTCCTCTATTTCTTTGCATTGATCACTGAGGAAGGCTTTCTTATCTCTCCTTGCTATTCTTTGGAACTCTGCATTCAAATGGAAATATCTTTCCTTTTCTCCTTTGCTTTTCATTTCTCTTCTTTTCACAGCTATTTGTAAGGCCTCCCCAGACCGCCATTTTGCTTTTTTGCATTTCTTTTCCATGGGGATGGTCTTGATCCCTGTCCCCTGTACAATGTCATGAACCTCTGTCCATAGTTCATCTAGTCCCTTAAATCTATTTCTCACTTCCACTGTATAATCATAAGGGATTTGATTTAGGTCATACCTGAATGGTCTAGTGGTTTTTCCTACTTTCCTCAATTTAAGTTTGAATTTGGCAATAAGGAGTTCATGATCTGAGCTCAGTCAGCTCCCGATCTTGTTTTTGCTGACTATATAGAGCTTCTCCATCTTTGGCTGCAAAGAATATAATCAGTCTGATTTCGGTATTGACCATCTGGTGATGTCCACGTGTAGAGTCTTCTCTTGTGTTGTTGGAAGAGGGTGTTTGCTATGACCAGTGCGTTCTCTTGGCAAAACTCTATCAGCCTTTGCCCTGCTTCATTCCATATTCCAAGGCCAAATTTGCCTGTTACTCCAGGTGTTTCTTGACTTCCTACTTTTGCATTCCAGTACGAATGAGACATAGTTGGGCCTCAAAAATACAGAATTGAGGGGTGTTGAACACTCCCTCCCCTCCTTTGCCTGAGATATTTCAGCAAATGTGTGTGTTTCACTTGACCTCACACAATGCTGCTGCTGCTAAGTTGCTTCAGTCGTGTCTGATTCTGCGACCCCATAGATGGCAGCCCACCAGGCTCCCCCGTCCCTGGGATTTTCCAGGCAAGAACATTGGAGTGGGTTGCCATTTCCTTCTCTAATGCATGAAAGTGAAAAGTGAACATGAAGTCACTCAGATGTGTGCAACTTGTAACAACCCCATGGACTGCAGCCTACCAGGCTCCTCCATCCATTGGATTTTCCAGGCAAGAGTACTGGAGTGGGGTGCCATTGCCTTCTCCAGACTCACACAATGATTCTTCTTAAATGTGCACTAATATTTAAAATCAAGAGAGCTCATACAAATCTGAATTTCTGTCTTTTCTTGAACAACTAAAAGAGCTGGGACTAGAACCTTGGTCTCCTGTGCTCTGCTGCTCTTCACTCATCATAGCGTGGGTGATGCTGAGTGGGGTTGCCCTGTAGACTGCCCCGGAACTGTTCAGTTTGCAGCACCTTTGCCTGGACTACCTGCCCCGTGTGGATAGCCCTGTGGGCCCCTATAGCTTATTTGAGTTTTCAAACCCAGTCCTAAAATCATGACAAGGCCTCTCTTTTTATTGAAAAGAAATGTCAGGCCCAGAGAGGGTAAGTAACTTTCCCAAAGTTACAGAGTAAGTTAATGGTACAATCTCTTAGCCTGTCTTTCTAAGCCACCCCCACCACAGCTCTTTGATACCCCATGCCATTTCTCCAGTTTCCTCCACCCCAGGACTGGGAATTTTAGTGTGTAATACCAGAGGCATGGGTCATGACAGAGAAGAACCCTTGCTTGAATGTAAAATGTGTCCTGTTCTTGGCCAGTGGCTGTGGCCACACAGGCTGCACCCTCTGGGTGGCCCTGCCCTGCACTGGGCCTTGTGACAGTCCTCATCCTGACCTACGACACCTACCTGAGCTCCCACCATCACCATGAAATCCTTTGGTCCAGGAGACTTAGGTGCAGCCAAGAGAATAGAAGACCCTCCCTCAACTCTGCCAGAGAAATGAATAACCATAGACAGAGCACTAGAGAAGAAAATGGCCACCCACTCCAGTGTTCTTGCCTGGAGAATCCTATGGACAGAGGAGCCTGGTGGGCTACAGTCCTATAGCGTTGCAAAGAGTCGGTCACGACCAAAGCTACTTAGCACACATGCATGCAGACACAGCGTGGGAGGCCTGAGTTTGAGTGTAAACATTGCTTCCTACAAGTTGTGAAGCACCAAATTCTTTCACTCCCTGAGTCTCAATTTCCTCATCTAAAAAATGAGGATAAGATGACTACTGCCTCACAATTCATGCAAAACAGTATTCCTTTTATGTTCACACACATAAAAAAGTGATACCCCATATTTTCTATGAGTGTATATCAGCCTGAGTTTCCCCAGAAGCAGACCCTAGAAGACTTGTCAAGTGTCTGTTTAGTTTATTTGGGATTCGATCCCAGAAAACCCTGTAGGAGAGTGGGGAAGCAAGACAGAGAAGAGAAGTGAAAGTGAAAGTCACTCAGTCCTGTCCAACTCTTTGCCACCCCCATGGACTATACAGTTCATGGAATTCTCCAGGCGAGAATACTGGAGTGGGTAGCCTTTCCCTTCTGCAGGGGATCTTCCCAACCCAGGGATCGAACCCAGGTCAGCAGACAATAAAGATGTGATCAAGTCAATCCCATTGTCGGCATCTGGAGCTCAGTTCTACTGGGAGTGCTGGGAGCCGCTAAGCCAGCTCAAGAGGCAGAGGAACCAGGATACTATTCTGCCTGATCCTGTCACTCGCAGTTGATGGGGATGAGATCAGCTCGCATGGGCTGACAATCCTCTAGCACTTCCACTTACCAGGCTTGTGGGCAGAGCAGGTGCCAAGGACCACAGAGAAATCTGCTAGATGAAGAGATGCAGGTCCTGGCAGTTGGACGTCCAGCGCGTGTTCAGAAGGGTGAACAGCTGACCAAGGGGCGGGCACTGACATATCTGCTTTAATATAATATGCAAATGCACAAGAAGAGGCTGCCTGGGAGGGGTGGTGAATGGAGGGGTGGCCATAGAGGGCCTGGAAAGGGTATCTTACCGGCCTTATTCCAAAGGTGCCTTAGATTTAGCTTTATTGTTTTCATTTTTAACAAGGACAATGTAGTGTTTTACTAGGTGATGAAAGGTAATTTTAAAAACAAAAACACATACCCTCCAAAACAGAAAAGAACTGGCTCTGTCAACAATAAAAATGAAAGTGTAAAAGGGTCAGAGCACACGATGGAAACTTTGAAGTTTCCATTTGAGGGGGTCAGATTTAGGGGCAGGTGACCTTGGAGCACGGTGAGAGGTTGAAGTGAAAAATTGTCCCTTGGGCGAACTGGCCACCATGTCCTTTTGGAAGGGGGTCACCTTCACTCAGCTCCAATCAAGGAAAGACTTTGTTCCTCTCCAAGCAAAGATAAACAAACATGGACAGTCCTTCTCAGTTTAAACACACATTTGTGACTATTGTTTAAAAGGAGAAATCTAGGGCACCCTGGCAGCTAAGGGCATTTCATTCAGTTAGTCAGGTCCTTGGAGAAGGTGACTCTCAGAAACTGATTAGAGGGAAGGCCTGTAGAAGCAGCTAGGAGAGGTTACGAGAGGCATCAGATAAGATAGTAAGGCACTGTTGTTCAGTCACTCGGTCATGTCTGACTCTTTGTGACCCCACGGACTGCAGCATGCCAGGCTTCCCTGTCCTTCACTATCATCTGGAGCTTGCTCACACTCAGGTGATGCCATCCAACCATCTCATCCTCTGTTGTCCCCTTCTCCTTTTGCCTTCAATCTTTCCCAGCATCAGGGTCTTTTCCAATGAGTCAGTTCTTCGCATCAGGTGGCCAAAGTATTGTAGCTTCAGCTTCAGCATCAGTCCTTTCAATTAATATTCAGTATTGATTTTCTTTAGGATTGACTGGTTTGATCTCCTTGCTGTCCAAGAGATTCTCAAGAGTCTTCTCCAACACCACACTTCAAAAGCATAAATTCTTTGGGGCTTGCCTTCTTTATGATCCAGCTCTCACATCCATACATGAATACTAGCAAGGCATGTCTGACTCCAAATGAAAGAAGGAGAGAGGAAGGAAGGGAAGAAGCAAGGAAAGGAAGGTAGAAATGTCTTAAACTGCAGGGCAGTTCTAAGGAAGGTTGGCAAGGCTGTCAAGGAGGTTCCATCAGAGGTCCCCCTGGCATGGTCCTGCCTTGGTACCTCTGCCACTCTCAGTCAGTGGGTGGGACCAGCCCAAGGCAACAGTGATGTTCTTCACAGCATGACAGCTGGGGCCACTGGTCAGTTCTACTCTCTGCATTTGGAAATCTGAGAGGCTCATTCTTGTGGTCACCATATTAGGTGGTGGCTAAAGCCATAAAGAATATAGGTGGGAAGGGGCCAGAAAGTGATAGGAGTTGGGGCAGTGCTCCTATCTTAGCCAGGGTGATAAGAGAAGACCCTCCTGAGAAAGTGAGATCTGCAAGAAGACCTGGGTGAAGAGAAAGAGGCTTTCTCGGTGGTGAATGTTCCAGAAAGCAGCCTGTGCAATGGCCCTGAGGTAGAAACATGGTTGGTGAGTTGAGGAATAGCAAGAGGCTGCTGCTGCTGCTGCTAAGTCGCTTCAGTCGTGTCTGACTCTGTGCGACCCCACAGACAGAAGCCCACTAGGCTCCCCTGTCCCTGGGATTCTCCAGGCAAGAATACTGGAGTGGGTTGCCATTTCCTTCTCCAATGTATGAAAGTGAAAAGTGAAAGTGAAGTCGCTCAGTCGTGTCTGACTCTTAGCGACCCCATGGACTGGAGCCTACCAGGCTTCTCCGTCCATGGGATTTTCCAGGCAAAAGTACTGGGGTGGGGTGCCATTGCCTTCCCCGAGCAAGAGGCTAGTGTGGCTGAAATGAAAAAATCAAGGGAGGGCTGGAGGAGACAGGACTGTAAGGTTGAGGGGACCCCAGGTCATGGAGCCTTGCCAGCCTTGCCAGAAGGGACTTGGACTCTTATTCCAAGTGAGATGGCAGCCCTAGGATATTTTGAGCAAAGGAGGGATGTGATCTGGCTTATATTTTAAAAAGCTAACTTATCTGTAAGAAGCAGAAAGGGCATTCAAATCCAGCTCTTTCTGGTTTCAAGTGTTAGTTGCTCTTTGCAATCCCACGAACTGTAGCCCACCAGGCTCCTCTGTCCATGGAATTCTCCAGGCAAAAGTACTGGAGTGGGTTTCCATGCCCTTCTCCAGAGGATCCTCTGGACCCTATATTTTTCCAAACTTCCCTGCCCTCTGCCTACCTTAAAGATAGAAGTATCCTAAGGAGGCTTGCAAGTGCCCTTGAGTTCTGGAGTTGATCAGGTGACCCAGAGGTAACATTGAACACACTAAAAATTTACTACTTGTTTGGAGCAAGTGGTTGGAACACATACATCTCAGAGTCAACCTTGTGGCTGAGTCAGGCAAATGACCAAAGACCTGACTTCCTCTTTCCTATGTTGCTCGGTCACTTGCTGTTGTGTAAACCAGGGCATGACACCCACCCCCTCTGGGTATTTGCAAAATCAAAGTTTTGAGCTCTTGATCAGAAAGAAGCTGACAGTTGGAAAAGGGAAGAGATGGAGAGTCAGAGGTGACCCCTAAATGTCCATCATAGATAGCAGTCACTTGGAGGTTTGGCTGGTTCATTCAGAAGAGTCAAGGAATCCGAGGAGAGGGAGCTATGTGTTCCTGAAAACTCTTCAGGAACTTGGTCCCCGACAGTAGAAGGTTTGTCCCCCTGCCTCCATGGCTGAGCTATTCTGAGAAGGGAAAGTTCCTCTAAATGGACAATCTTGAGCCCTGGGCCCCTGGCGGTCTGCTTTCCTACACTTCCTGTTTGGGTTATTCATCCCCTCTCCTCCCACTTTCCCTGCTGTAGCCTCTGAGCCTGACCCAGTGGAGAATGGGAGGCAGGAGAGCTGGGTTCTTGCTCTGCCTGCCACTGATCACCTAGGAAGCCTCTCTGCTGTGGGCCTCCATTTCCCCATCTGACAGATGGGTTCATGTGTATGGACAGCCTAATCCATGTCAGGCCCTTTCTAGGCATGGTTTCAGTGCCACCAGCTCCATATTCCACACATCCTCCACCCACTCTAATGGGTCTAGTACCCTCTTTACTTTCTTCTATCAAAACTTCCTATTAAGGCAGTCTTTGCTGTAAGCCATTTACACCTGAGTATGAATTGCAATCCCTTGTAAGAATTTCCTTTGCACTCAGCAGGCTTCTTTGAGGCTCAAAGGCACAGAAATCCAACTCAGACTGGCTCAAGTAGAAAAAGAAGGATATTGGAAAGTCCATGAGCATATCTGCTTTATGCAGAGTTGAAGAATCTGTATTTCTTCATTACTAGGCTCTGCTTTGCAACACCCATTTTCCAGCCAAATGGGTGATTCTTATTGGCCAGAACTGAGTCACATGCCCATCTCTGCTTCTATTACTGCAAGTCTGATTGGCCAGACTTCGTCACAGACCCATCCCTACAGCCAGAGGTTGAAGTCAGCTCTGCCACAGTCCAGGAATTGAGAATAGGAGAGGGGTGATTCCCAAAGAAAATTGAGGAGATATTGTCAGAAGGAGGAGGAGTAACTGCTACACAAGAAAGAACTATAGCTGTTCCCTTCGGAGAACTAATCACCTGTCTTCTCATGTTTGGGGAAACTGAGGCCCAGAGAAAGGGCCTTGCCTAAGGTCACACGGTGAGTTTGTGGCAGAGGTGGGACTAAACTCTAGGGCTCCTTGCCTCCAGCCCTCAGAAGCCACTGCTTGAGCCTAAAAGCTCCTAGGAAACCACCTCCCACGCACTCCACAGGCTGCTCAGGCAGTGTTCTGAGAGTTCAGGAGGAGTCTCTGAGGCCTCTGTGGCCAGCACGGTGACCATGGGAAGCAGTCAGGCCAAGGAAGCTGAACTTTCTTGTTTCCCTTCCACGCAGTGCCTGCAGAAACCAAGGGGACAGGGAGCTGGTTTCAGGTTCCAGGTTCCAGGGGTTTCAGCAGTGAGTTGAGGAAGTGTCTTTGCTGGGGATCAGCTGTTCTAAGTTAATGTGGGGCCAGGCAAGCCACTTCTGCTCTCAAAGCCTGGTTTTGAGTCAGATTAGACAAGAAACACGGGGAAGGCAATGGCACCCCACCCCAGTACTTTTGCCTGGAAAATCCCATGGACGGAGGAGCCTGGTAGGCTCCAGTCCATGGGGTCGCTAAGAGTCGGACACGACTGAGCGACTTCACTTTCACTTTTCACTTTCATACATTGGAGAAGGAAATGGCAACCCACTCCAGTGTTCTTGCCTGGAGAATCCCAGGGACAGGGGAGCCTGGTGAGCTTCCGTCTATGGGGTCGCACAGAGTCGGACACGACTGAAGCGACTTAGCAGCAGCAGCAGCAGCAGACAAGAAACATGTGTTTTCAGAAATTTCAAAGAGCCTTTCAAATCCCTGTCCCACAGGACCTCAGGCCAAGCCTAAGAAGCAAGTGCCTCCTATTATAAAGGGGCGGGGTGGGGTGGGGAGTGGTGGTGGTGAGAATGAGGCTCAGAGAGGGCAAGAGCCTTACTCAAGGTCACACAGCAGTCAGTGGAAGAACTGGGATCCAAAGCCAAGTATTCAGACCCCAAGCTTGGCCTTCCTTCCACTACATTGGTGGGTCTCAAATTTCAGTGTGATAAGACTCTCCTAAAGAATTGTTTGAAATGCAGATTCTATGCCTTCATCCCCAGAAACCCTAGTTCATTCAATTCAGAGTGTTGCCTGGAATAGTCAAGAGTCAGTGAAGACTCTGGCAGAAAGAGTCCAACTCAAATTGGCTTAGGCAAAATTGAGAAATCCAACTCAAACTGGCTTAGGCAAAATTGAGAATGTACTTGCTCATGAATTAGAAAAATTCCGAGGTTGAAAAGTTTTAGGCATAGCTGGATCCAGGTGTTTAAACATGTCTTCAGGAATCACTTTGTCCCCACTGCTCAGCTCTGCTGTCCTCTGTGATGGCTTCCCTCTAAGGCAGTCCCTCCCTTCATGATGTCAGAATGGCTCCCAAGAGCTCCAGTTTTCTACATTCACACCTACATCATCTATACTCAAATCTACACCTACATCCATTTTCATATCCATGGCCACATACATCCACATCTATACCTATGTCCACATCAACAGCCATGTCCACATTCACACCCACATCTACAACAATGCTTATAGAAAAAGAGTGCCTTTTCCCTAATTTTCCCAGCCAAACCCCAGGGCAGACTGCCTCAGATAGAATCACATACATACCTATAACTGAAACCAACCACTGTTGGTTGTTAGGAAGACATGGAATTCCCTAATGGGCTGGTCCTGTATCAAGTTGTCAATCCCTGAAGACAAGGGAGGGGTTAGCCCCCCAGAAGCCCCACTGAAGGCTGGGTTCCTAAGGAATATCCAGGCACGGTTATCAGAAAAGGGATGGATGCTGAGGAAGCATGGAGAAGGCAATGGCAACCCACTCCAGTACTCTTGCCTGGAAAATCCCATGGATGGAGGAGCCTGGTAGGCTGCAGTCCATGGGGTCGCTAAGAGTCAGACACCACTGCACTTTCACTTTTCGCTTTCATGCATTGGAGAAGGAAATGGCAACCCACTTCAATGTTCTTGCCTGGAGAATCCCAGGGACGGGGGAGCCTGGTGGGCTGCCGTCTATGGGGTCGCACAGAGTCAGACATGACTGAAGCGACTTGGCAGCAGCAGCAGTAGCTGAGGAAGCAAGAGCAAAAAATATTCACCATGCCCAGTTCCCAACTAGAATAATCACACGAATCACCTGGGCCTCGTAAAAATGTACATTTTGATTTGGGAGGTGAGGCCTGAGGCTCCTCATTTCCAACAGCTCAAATATGATGATGCTGCTGGTTTCCATGCTGGCCATGCTCCAAGTAGCCAGGCACTCTGTTACATTTCTAACTCACTTCGAGGCACTCTGTGGTCTCCACCCTGCAGAGAGGCCCTGGGTTATAGAAACTTCTTCCCTCGCCCTCTCCCTACCCCATCCCATGGTTCCGAAACCCAGCCAAACACCAGCATCATCTATTTGGGAAAAAGTGAAAGTCGCTCAGTCCTGTCCGACTCTTTGTGGCCCCATGGACAGAATTCCTGGAGTGGGTAGTGGAGAATTCCTTCTCCAGGGGATCTTCCCAACCCAGGGATTGAACCCAGGTCTCCCACATCCCAGGCAGATTCTTTACCAGCTAAGCCACCAAGGAAGCCCAAGAATACTGGAGTGGGTAGCCTATCCCTTCTCCAGCAGATCTTCCTGACCCAGGAATCGAACTGGGATCTCCTGCATTGCAGGCGGATTCTTTACTAATTGAACTATCAGGGAAGCCCATTTGGGAAGCCCATTTGGGAAGCCCATTTGGGAACCACTTGTCAATATATAGGGGTTTCCCTTGTGGTTCAGGTGGTAAAGAATCTGCCTCCAATACGGGGGACCCAGGCTTCTGATTCAATCATCCTTCCTTTCAAATGGTGCAACAGAACCCTTTTTGAGTCTTGAAGTGCTCTGTATATGGTTTACTGTCATAAACTCCCTCAAATTCTCTTTGAAAGACGGTGCTTCTATGAAACATTCTTGAATTTCCCCAAATCTTTATTGAAATCCCTCCCTCTCTTCAAAATTCGACTTATTATCCTGCTGCTCAATTATTATACACAGGTTGTTTTTACTATGAACAAAGTAACATATATGTTAGTGGAAGAACCTGGATATATATTAGATTCACAAAATGGCTTGATATTATATATGTCTTGCAGGTTGTTTTTCTCACTTAACAAGTATTTTAGAAGTCTTTGCAAGTTTCTGACTGTCTTTGCCAATACCTAACAGCTCCTTGGGAACGTAATTCTGTGTGCCCAGTCTTTGCACCCCAGCTGGAGCAGGAGCCAGGTCCAGATGCCTTTACCTTGGACTGACTACAGAAAGCATGGGCTTTGGGTACACATTTACTCACTGACTATGTGTTACACTCCTACTGTGTGCTGGCAAGGTGCTGAGCTGAGCACCAAGGAACACAGACATGAGCAGGACCAGTCTCTGGGGTGCTGCTGTGATGGCAATGTTCTGTATCTGCACTGCTGAGTAGAGTAGCTTCAGCCACAGACAGGTCTCTTGCTCTCTTTTTAATATTATTTCTTTGGTCAGGTCTTAGTTGCAGCATGCGGGATCTTAGTGGTAGCATGTGAGGATCTTCAGTTGTGGCATGTGGGATCTAGTTTCCTAGCCAGGTTCCAACCCAGGCCCCTGTGCATTAGAAGCACGGTGTCTTAGCCACTGTGGACCTGGACCACAAGGGAACTCCTCACAGACAGCTCTTGAGGACATGAAACATGGCAAGTCCTAGCTGAGATGGGCTGTACATGTAACTGGAGAAGGCAATGGCACCCCACTCCAGTACTCTTGCCTGGAAAATCCCATGGGCAGAGGAGCCTGGTAGGCTGCAGTCCATGGGGTCACTAAGAGTCGGACACGACTGAGTGACTTCACTTTCACTTTTCACTTTCATGCATTGGAGAAGGAAATGGCAACCCACTCCAGTGTTCTTGCCTGGAGAATCCCAGGGACGGAGGAGCCTGGTGGGCTGCCATCTATGGGGTCGCACAGAGTCGGACACGACTGAAGTGACTTAGCAGTAGCAGCAGTACATGTAACACACAGACTGAGATATAAAAACTCAACATTAAAAAAAAAAAGAATATAAAGTATCTCATTGATCATTTTATGTTGATCACATTAATAACAATGTTGACATATTGGGGAAAGTAAATACATCTGAAAATTAATTCCCTTGTTTCTTTTTACTTCGAAAAAACACGGCTATGGAAAATTTTAAATTATATACGTGGTTCACATTACATTGCTGTGTCTAGTGGTCATGAAAATGAGCATTTCAGAGGCCACTCTAGACCAAGCAGTGGCGTGGTTCTCTTGGTTTAGGGGGAAATCACGTTTTATGCAAATTTGACTCTTGCCCATATACCACTTAAAAAAAATACTTCCTTGTGCAAAAGCTGAACTAACAGGAATTCCCTATTTTAAGAAGTTAACTTCTCAAGTATTATGATATTTCTAAACTTGAGGGCCAAAGGACTTGCAAACAGTGTTCCCCCAGGGCAGTAAATGGAAATGATATGATTAGCACTTCTGTAGAACATAACTGTGTGGCAGACGCCTTCAGACTTCTCAACTCACTCTGTGCTCACCACCACCCTAGATCGTGTGTTTATGTGTTAGGAGACCTACCCCTCAAGACCCTGTGGCCACGTTGAATATGTAAGTTGATGATGAATACCAAATACATGCTCAGAGAGGTAGAGGCAGCTGCCCTTCTTCCCACAGCCATCCTCTTCCCAGATCACCCTTAACTTAATCAAAATATATAGGAATATGATTTTCTGTCATATAAAACCTCACAATAAGTGTTTTATTTCCCACAACTGTAATACATATTTATCACAAGCCAGAGAGGTGTTGGTTTTCATTTTCAGTTCATATGAGTATGTTATAAAACAGTAATTGATTGCAATAATTTTTCAAATTAATGATCCAGCACTCCAGGAGTTTGGATCAGTTACTTACTTTATTCACAAAAGGAGAATGAAGCAGAAACCACTTAAGTCTTAAGGTGGTAAACTGTTCCCAATTCACACCAGGACAGACAAAATCATCCTTGTAAATGAAAAGAATCTTTTAAAAAAGTAAGTAAATAACTCCCATAAACCTAGGAGTTTGGGTTTTTTTCTTAAGCCACAAACACATGTTCATTTTAACAAGATAAGTATAACTGCTTTAGAAGAAAATTGCAATTGTGCAGAGATGAGGAACACAATTACTTTCTTGTGCAACTTCTCAGCAAACGTGCACATTTTGAGAAAAGAATAAAACGTTTATACCACTTTAACAATGAAGTTTTGACTCTGATGGATCAGTGTGTTTTCTTTAAATTTTATTAATCCATCAGCAAAGTCTGTCAGCTCTACTTTCAAAATATGTAAGTTGATAATGCAAGGGATACCAAAATGTCCCCTGACTCTTTCTGCTGCTTACCCCGTCAGTAACCACCACCCCAGGCCAGGCCACCATCAAGCATCTTGAGCCTGGACTTCTGACCTATTCTCTAAAGGCCATATTCCACCGAGCAGCTGAACAGCTGACAGGGTTATTTAAAGTGTAGATTGAATCCTGTCATCCTTCTACATGAAACTTGCCCTGGTTTCCCATCGGCCTTAGAATGCAATCCAAATTCCTCACCGCTGTAAAGATGGGGCAGCCTCGTCATGTACTATCTGCTCCCAGCTGCCCGTGATCCCCAGCCACACTGGCCTCCTTTCAGTACCTGGTTCTCTTCAAGCACATTCCAGCCTCAGGGGGCTGTGCGCTCACTGTTTGCACTCACCTTTGTACTCACTTGCTTGGAACACTGTTCCCTCAGAGTGTTACATAACTGACTCCTTTGTGTCAGTTGGGCCAGAGGTCCAGCATCACCTCCTGAGAGAGGCCTTCCCCAACCACCCTGTCTAGACAGGCCCCGCGCGGTCGTTCCCTTTCAACATCCTCTTTGAGCATCCTCACACGTTTCACTAGCTAAATTTATCCTGTTAATTATTTGTTACCTGATCTTTATCTGTGTCTCCCATCCACCTCCAGGGTGAGCTCCAACAGGGCCGTGACCTTGCTTGTCTTAGTCAAGATTTAGCAAAGTGCTCAGTAGGGAATTTCCTGGTGGTTTGATCCCACACCTCCACTGTAGGGGGAAGGGTTCAGTCCCTGACTGGGGAACTAAGATCCCACATGCCATGTGGTGTGGCCAAAATAAATACATAACTAAAAATTTAAAGGAAGAAAAGTGCTCAGTAAATGTTTGCCCAGTAAGTGAATGAGCAAATGAATGACCAAATAAGTCCAGGAGAGAAAGAAGGGAAGGAAGAAAAAGAGGAAGGGAGGGAAGAAGGAAGAAAGCTGTTAGAAGGCAATTATAAAGTGATATGAGGGGTCTGGTGGCTTGACTGTTTGAGCCACATTATGTGACCTGATCTCTATCATTTAATATAAAATATTAACTTATTATATAATGAAAGTATAGTCTTACTGTTTGCTCGGAGCCTGACTCTAGACTATTTCCCCACCCACGTACTTTCTCATCCTCCCAGCACCCTGAGAGTAGGCTGTATTATTATCCCCATTTCGCTGATGAGGAACCTAGACTCGGGAGCAGGGGGAGTGATAAGTGAGCGGTTAGTGTGGGAGCAGGGGGAGGGACCAAGTATCAGCTCAGGCGTTCTGACCCCAGAGTGTGTTGAATTTCAATGATCATCACGATTTATTCTCTCAATAAACTTCCCATCGCCAGGGTCCTTGGTAGCGTGACTTTGACAACTGGTCAGCTCTGTGTGGGTGTGTGGCAGATGTGGATATGGGGAAGCCCAGAGATGACAAGGGCAGAGTGAGCTCTGTAAGGTGAGGGTGAGGTAGGGGGGCTGACACGAGGAGGGGAGCCAACCTGGCAACAGGGGGTCTCAAGCCTAGCATCAAAACTCCCTCTTTCGGGGATCAGAGCAAGCTGGGCTCATCTCCCTTCTCTCTACTGCAGGATGGGATGCGTGAAGTCCAAGTTCCTCCGGAACGGAGGCAAGGTCTCAAAAACCGAGCCCAACACCAAAGCACACAGCCCCTTGTATGTGCCGGATCCCACGTCCTCGGGCAAGCGGGTGAGTGGGGGAAAATAGGGGATGCTGGTGGCTGTCCGGGGCTGCCCCACACTGCCCCAAACTGCTCTCACCGTTCCCTGTTATCCCAAGGGTGAGCAGGGTGAGTCTGGGGTGAAATGCAGGGGACTGGTCACCAGCAGCACCCTGACTCCCCAGGATACACGCCTTGGCCCCTCAGCCTGAGTGACCAGGTTCCGGAGCAGAGCTGGCCGTCCCACCCGGCCAGTAGCATAATCAGTGCTGACGGTAGTGAACAAGCAGCTTAGTCACAACAGCAGTTGAAGAAATGACAGTAATGATGACGGCGTCAGTATCATGGCGATAGCTGTAATAAGAATGGTAGTAGTAACAACAATACTAGTGGGAATATAATAGCCATGGAGGTAGGAACTACAGCACAGAGTCTATGAGAGAAGTGGTAATACTAGCAGAGGTATCTGCTCACTTCTGTTACACTTATACAGAGCTTACGATGAACCAAGTACCATCCTAAGTGCATGATGGTTATTAACACCTTTAATCCGCACAATAGTGCTCTTGTGGGCCACAGGTTGTTTTATACCCATTTTAGAGATGAGACACAGACATTAAATGGCTTGCTGAACGCTACATGGTTAGTAGGGGTTCAAACTCAGTGCATGTTCCAGTGTCCCAGTGGCAGGAACAAAGTAACAGAGGCAGCACCAGCTGCTAGTGACAGGAGCAGTAGTCATGGTGGCATTAGTGGGGGCCTGGGGGCAGTAGTTGCCACAGAAGTCACCCTACTAGTCATGGTGGTTGTGATGGTTCTAAGAGCAATAACAATAGTCATGGTGGTGGTTACAGTAATAGTACTAGTAACAGGGCTGACAGTATTGTTCCTGCTGTTAAGAGCAGCAGTAACAGTTGTAATAAGCATTATTGTTCTTTGGAAATCTTCTGTGGTCTGGGCACTGGAGTGAGCTGTTTCTATACCATTCAGTTCAGTTCAGTTCAGTCATGAATCGCAGCATGCCAGGCCTCCCTGTCCATCGCCAACTCCTGGAGTTCACTCAAACTCACGTGCGTCGAGTCGGTGATGCCATCCAGCCATCTCATCCTCTGTCGTCCCCTTCTCTTCCTGCCCCCAATCCCTCCCAGCATCAGAGTCTTTTCCAATGAGTCAACTCTTCACATGAGGTGGCCATTAATTCTCACCAAAAGCCGTGAGGCTGAAGTTAATGTTTCTTAGAGCCAGGGTGACAGAGGCTCAAAGTTAAAAGGGTCCCTGGGCTCATAGTGCTGGGAGGCAGCAGAGCTGAGTCATTCTAAACTCAACGCTGGGGTTCTCTCTCCTCTGGATTCATTTCGTCCATCCCCTTATCTGAAGCTATCCCAGCAAGCACAGCCTCCAGAGGCAGGGGTGCACTTCTTCCTGATGCTCCTTAGAAAGTTCTTCCTCGTGTTGAAGGGAGGCCTATTACACCATAACCCTTACTCCTGGATCCTATACCTCCCCTCTCAGTCCTGCCCCAAACACATCCACTACCTTTGCCCTGTGAGAGCTTATAGAGATGGAAGGTGAAGATTTTATTCCAATCCACCCTCTCCTTCCAAATCATCTTTCACACAACATGGGTTCCTGGCCTCTCTTTACCTGCTTGCCCTTCTCCAGGCATGATGCCTAGAACAGGACTAATTCTAGAAATGGGAGAAAAATGGAATAGGCACCTCCCCCTCATCTTCTGACACTTGACCTCCATTAATACAGCCTGAGTTTACAAGAACTCGGAGAAGACGATGGCACCCCACTCCAGTACTCTTGCCTGGAAAATCCCATGGACGAAGGAGCCTGGTAGGCTGCAGTCCATGGGGTCGCTAAGAGTCAGACACGACTGAGCGACTTCATTTCACTTTAGAAGAACTTCCCACACTGGTAATGTCCTGAGGTGACATTCTAAACCCTAAGTCACTCCCAGGTCAGCTTCTCTCCTGAATTGCGTGGCCTGGGGCCCTTTCTGTGGCCAGAGTTCCAGAGTCTCAGGTTCTCTGAGGCCCCCTGACTTGTCCCTAGGGGGAAGTAGAGGTTTTCTCCCATCAGTTTTTGCGTGTTCTCTCTGAACATCAAGTTTAAGGGACATTATTATCAGCCATTCATTGCTCTGTTCATGCAGAACTTTGATTTAGCTGTAATGTAGTAATTGAGAAAGGCTTCCCAGGTCAAATCAGCTCGCAAAGCACCAGGCCACACACTCCTTTCCGTAGGACTTCCCAGAGCCTTTATAAATCTTTGTAATGGGCTTTACGCATGTCCCCCAAAAGGATAGCTTAGTATTTCCCAAAGCTATTTCTTTAAATTAGCATTTACTTACGTGTGTGACACACAAATTCATTCTCTTTGAAAATAAAAATCACAAATTACAGTTAAAACTATAGTGTCTGCTGACCAATGCCCTCCTTCCTAGAAATACCACACCCCAGCTCAGAGATAACAGCTGTTGTCAGTTTAGCAGGGAACCTTGCAAAGCTCTTTCCATGAATTTATTCACACCTGTACAGTATGGCTGCAGTCCATGGGGTCGCTAAGATTTGGACACGACTGAGCGACTTCACTTTCACTTTTCACTTTCATACATTGGAGAAGGAAATGGCAACCCACTCCAGTGTTCTTGCCTGGAAAATCCCAGGGACGGCGGAGCCTGGTGGGCGGCCGGCCGTCTATGGGGTCACACAGAGCTGGACACGACTGAAGCGACTTAACAGTAACAGTATGTGTCCACAGAAACTGTTTAGGATGTGTGAGTATGTGTTTTATACCAGTGTATCATTTTTACCATTCTGAAGAACTAGCTTTGTTTACTCAACAATGTCCCTTTGAGGTCTCGCAGTGTCAGGAATGAAGTGGCCGCCTTCCTATTAGAACTGCTTAGAGCAGCTCCCTTAATTTGGTGCCAATTCCCCTTTGGATGGACACTGAAGTTGTTTTATGTAGTGGAGCCTTTATTCATGGGCTTGCTGGTAGACCTAGGATCTCTTCAAACATAGCTTGGAAAACACTGATCTGGACCAACTCCCCTCACTGTATGTTGAGGGAAAGAGACAAGTCAGTGTCCCCCAGTATGTCTAAGGCAGAGCCTATAACCCTAGAGATCTGCATCCTGGTACTAGCTGTGCCCCTCATGTGCTGTGTTACCTTGGGCACTTCCCCAGCCCCCTCTGGGCCTCCCTCCATGACACATGGGGTTGGGATATCCTTTTTTGACACAGACCTTCCATGGTTCCACACACACTGTTGGATTCATTCTCTTCTCCTATTTCTTCCCCACAGTGGCCTGACAGTAGCAATGGCAACCCACCAGGGTCCACAGAAGGTAAGTAACTGGCAGGCACGTGCAGTGGGGTCTGGTGATCGGGGTGAGTATCTGGAAGGCACGTGCAGTGGAGTCTGATGATTGTAGAGGATTAGGTTAGGTGCTTGGTGAGAGCTTGAGGCAAAAACCCAAAACAGTCAAAACTGCCCTTGAAAATCCCCTAATTTGCCCCCAAAGTACTTGGTACAGGCCATTGTGTTTCTATATCACTATTTCACAGCATGAACATAACTCCATTAGCTTTGAACTCAAGAATGCACTTTGGCAAGATGCTTACTTGTATCATGAACACACACATCAAGGGGTCCAGGGCTAGGTGCCAGGTCTTGGGGTGGGAAACACTCAGGGCCGTGGGTGGCTCAGATAAAGCCTCACAATCCCATGTGTCTCCTTTCCCAACAGGTTCTGAGGATATCATTGTGGTTGCCCTGTATGATTATGATGCCATTCACCATGAAGACCTCAGTTTCCAAAAGGGGGACCAGATGGTGGTCCTGGAGGAGTGAGTCCCCATCCCTAAGACATAGCTATCTCTAATACTCAATTTTTCTCTCTTTTGTGTTTCAATAAAGAACCTGATAGGCTATATTATACTAGAGTGTAAATGACTGATGAGAATGTGATCATAATACAGGAAGAAGGGTTTGCTGTTAACCTGGGTTTTAGCCACAGTAAAGGGGCTTGTGCGCTGGCTAATGGTGCACATCCAGGCAAGGATGGACCGCTGATAGTGCTTTCCTAGGAAAGCCTTTCTTGGACTCCTATGATTAAGTGGCAGGCTTACCTATGGAACAGACCCTGTTGAGGTGACTTTGCATTCAGATCTGTGGATCTCTGAGTATGTTACCTCCAATCTCCTATAATCCTCACCATCACTAGATGGAGTATCTAATATGTGCTGGGACTGCTTATGCTTGGTCAGACTCCTGAGCCCAGTCCCTCTGGCCAGCAAGCCACTGTGAGTCTGCCATGGGCACAGGGCCCTGCCTAATATATGGTTGGTAAGGTCAAGGCCACAAGTCCAGGGAATGAGAGTGAGGCCAAAGACCTAGGCCTGTGGACTGTGAATGTAGGGACAGGGCTTGATTCTAGCCCCAGGGTTGTTATAAAGATAATATCCTTCATCATGGGGTGCAGGCTGGGGGCTGGGATGGTAATGGCCCTGCCCTTCACCCTACCAGCTTCCTGTTGTTGGGGGTATTCTAGGCCATGGCTGGGGAGTTGACCCCTTTGCTCCCTTCTGCCCCTTAGGTCGGGAGAGTGGTGGAGAGCGCGATCTCTGGCCACCCGGAAAGAGGGCTACATCCCAAGCAACTACGTTGCCCGCGTCAACTCTCTGGAGACGGAGGAGTAAGTATTCCATCTCCCTGCCCTCCAGAAACAAGCATGAGCTGAGCCAGCCTTGTTTCTGCCTCAGGGCCTTTGTGCTTACTGTCTCCCCTGCCTGGCATACGCTTCCTAGAGCTGTTTGCCTGGCTGGTTCCTTTTCATCCTTTGGGTCTCAGAGAGGCCTTCCCTGGCCACTTAGTCTCAAGCAGGGCCCTGCTGTGACTCTGTGTGACTCCCTGCTTTACTTCTTCTGAACACTTCTCGCTAGCAAAAACAATCTTGTTTCTTTGGTTGTCCCCAGTTCACTGTCTGCCTTCCCCCACTAGAATGGGAGCACATGAGGGTAGGGACACGGCCTGTCCTCTGCTGCATCCTGCACCCTCCACACAGGCTGGCATGCAGTAGGTGCTTAATGCATATTTGTTGGATGAAGTGTAACAGTTGTGCCAAGGAGGGTCCTCTGAGAGGCAAGCCAGCCCACACCTGGCTGGTCACTCCTCACATGACTCATTCAGCCTGCCTATGCCTGCGCCTCCGTGAGCCCTGTGCCAAGTGGGGGCCACAGAGCCAATTAGACATCCCCTACCCTCAAGGAGATCTCTGTAACCCCTCATTCTTTGCTGCGGGCTCTTTGTGTCTACCTTGACTCAGAAAACAGACAGTTGTACTTTATCTATCCATCCATCCACTCAATCATTCCATAGACCCTTGAGCATCCACTGAACTCCCAGTCCTTATTCTAGGACTACTAGATGATTCAGGCAGGCTTCCTCCCTGGAGATGTTCAGTGTGGGGGTGACACTGAGAAGTAAGAAGATGGCACACTACAGGGTGGCAATAGATTCAATTCAGAACCAGCCAGTCAAAAAGTTGAAACCTGACGGTCACCACAGTTTTATCTCCTTTGCCTCCTCCCTCTGGCTAGATGGTGTTGAGGGTTTGGGATGCTTACCTGTTAAAATGGACTTTTACCATCTTAAAGTCACCCCTTTCTTAGCACACAGAAAACCTCTTTGCCCTGTGAAATCTCCCCTCTGTGGCCGTGAGGAAGCCCTCACTCCCAGCCCGGACCCTTCTGTCCTGGAATGCCCCCAGCACATGCCATACATGCTGTGGCGGCGGAAGGGTGGGGCGGGGTTGGCTGCTTCTCTGTCCTTCCAGGTGTTCTCCTGAGGCATCTGTGCTCTGCTTCCCTGCTCCAGGGCTTTGAACACTTAGAGAATTCCTTCACCATACCTCACCTTGCAGCAGCCTTGAAGAAGGCATGGCTGGTATTACTCCTTAAAGCAATATAACTGCTGAGTGGAAAAGGCCAGGTGCAGAGGACAGATATGGTGGGTTATCATTTGGGTGATAACTTAATGGCTGGTTCTCGATCTTGAGTGCATCAGCATCACCAAGAGGGTTAGTTAAAATGCTGGTTTCTGAGCCCCACTCCTCAACTGTCCAATTCATAATTGGCATTTCTAACAAGTTCTCAGGTGAGGTGGATGCTGCTGATCCAGAGACCCACCTTGAGAACCACTGACCTGAATACCCATATGAGTCTTGCACTCCCAGGCTCTTGTGTGACTGCTCACAGAGACTGCCTCTGAAGAGAGCAGCTGGGGCCTGGAAATCAGCGTGGGATGGAATCTTACTTCCTCATTTGCCTTGAAATAGGCAGTATTCTCAAATGTTTCAAAATGCAAATAGTGCAGAAGGACATAGACTAAAGAGTGAAAAGTCTTCCCCCCACCCTATCCCCAGCCAGCCACTTCCCTTCCAGAAGCAATCAGTTTTTTGTAAGTCCTCCCAAATGCTTTATACTTGATTAATAAACTACATATATCTTCCTCCAATTTGTTAAAAAATTGGAGTATAGCTGATTTAGAATGTTGTGTTAGTTTCAACTGTACAGCAAAGTGAATCTGTTATACATATAGATATGTCCACTCTTTTTTAGATTCTTTTCCGATAGAGGTCATTATAAATATTAAATATAGTTTCCTGTGCTGCTGCTACTGCTAAGTCACTTCAGTCGTGTCCCACTCTGTGTGACCCCAGAGACGGCAGCCCACCAGGCTTCCCTGTCCCTAGGATTCTCCAAGCAAGAACATTGGAGTGGGTTGCCATTTCCTTCTCCAATGCATGAAAGTGAAAAGTGAAAGTGAAGTCGCTCAGTGGTGTCTGACTTTAGCGAGCCCATGGACTGCAGCCCACCAGGCTCCTGTATCCATGGGATTTTCCAGGCAAGAGTACTGGAGTGGGGTGCCATTGCCTTCTCCGAATTCCCTGTGCTATAGGTCCCTATTAGTTATCTATGTATGGTAGTATGTATGTGTCAATCTCAGTCTCCCAATTTATCCCCCTTCTCCCCTTTCCCCACTGGTAACCGTAAGTTTGTTGCTACATCTGTGACACTGTTTTTTTTTTGTGAGTTCACTTGCATCATTTTTTAGATTCCACATGTAAGTGATATCATTTGGTATTTGTCTTTCCCTTCCTGACTCACCTCACTTAGTAGGATAATCTCTAGGTTCATCCATGTTGCTGCAAATGGCATTCTGTTATTCTTTTTTATGGCTAATATTCCACTATCATGTCTGTGGTGGCTCCGTGGTAAAGAATCCACCTGTAATGCAGGAGACAGAGGTTTGATCCCTGGGTTGGGAAAATCCCGTGGAGAAGGAAATAACTTCCCACTCCAGTATTCGTGCCTGAGAAATCCCATGGGCAGAGGAGCCTGGTGGGCTACAGTCCATGGGGTCGCAAAAGAGTCAGACATGACTTAATGACTAAACAGCAACAACAATATTTCATTGTATATAAATGAACAAATGAATTGCCACAACTTCTTGATCCATTCATCTATTGATGGACATTGAGGCTGTTTCTGTGTCCTGGCTATTGTGAACAATGCTGCAAAGAAGATTGTCTGTCTCCGTTTTACGCAAGTGGCAGCTTCTACACTATACTCTCCCACCTCTTTTGTTCAGATCTTCCATGCAGGGCCTACAGTGCCTCCGTTTCACAGTTGCCGTGTCTGTCATACAGATGCCCCACCATCCCTCGTCAGTGGTCACTTAAGCTGTTCCTGGTCTCATGCTGCCTTGAGTCTCCTTGGGTATATGTCATTTCTTCCTGTGCAAAATTGGTGGGATAACTTCCTAGGGGTGGGATTGCCAGGAGGACAGCTCTTACTGTGTACCCTTAACATTGCTTGAACATTTTACCATGGCTTGAATCACTTTACCAAATGAAAGCAAGGAAGGCAGGGGCGTTGCAGGGTGGTTAGGATCTTTGGCTCTGGAGTTAGACTGCCTGACTTTGAATCCTGCCTTCACCACTTACTAGCTGTGTGATGCCAGGCAAGTTACTTGCTCTTTCTATTTCTCGATTTCCTCATCTGTAAAATGGGGATAATAAAGGCAATTATTCCATAGGGTTGTTGGGTGGATAACAAGAGCTTGATAAATGGTAACTGCCTGTTTCCCCAGTTGATAGCAGAGGAAACAGAAGTCCAGAGAGGGAAAGCAATGTGCTCCAAGTCACACATAAACTTGTGGCAGGGTCAAGGCCAGTTGACCTCTCTGGTCTGGGGCTTTTTCCATCACAGTGCATGAACCACTCCTCAGGGAATAAATTTAGTTTCTGCTGCTTAAAGTTATCCTTAGATTTTTTGGGGGGGATCTAAATATCCCAAATAGTCAAGGAGGATGAAGAAAGGTCCAAGGATGTGGTGCCAAGTATAAAATTATTTGAAATCTCACAATTGAGCTTAGAAATTCATGCTGATGTTATATTCAACTCTGTATCTACAGAGGAAGATGAACTGTGATGACAAAGCTCAGCCCTCACTCACATGGGCCTCTAAGATCCTGAGAGGTTGATCAAATGTTCTAGAGAAATCTGCAAAAGGAAGATTTTTGGCCACAGTTGGTTAAGACTGCTGTATTTTTCCACCCAGTCTTTTTGCTCATCACCTTATCCCTCATGTTGGGTGGTACTGGAATAACCAGCAACATTTTGTATTAATATTTATAATGCTGTATTATTTTTCTTAAAGAAAGCTCCCCAAATTGCAAATTTCAGCCTCAGCGAACTGGATTCACTTGTGGTAAAATGTCAGTATCAAAGGAATGACTGCTTTTCCCCCAAAGAATCTCTGAGTAAAACTGACACCGGAGGAATCCGGGCCCTTGGAGTCCTGATGCGAGAGTGCTGATAGTCAAACAGGACTGCCCGCCACGGGCTTACACACTGCCCCCTCCCTTCCCTCCAGGTGGTTCTTCAAGGGCATCAGCCGAAAAGATGCAGAGCGCCAACTCCTGGCCCCTGGCAACGTGCTAGGCTCCTTCATGATCCGGGACAGCGAGACCACCAAAGGTGAGGCCAGTCCTCCCAGCCCTGTGTTTCCACCACACCACACAGGGGAGACCCAGACATGACCAGACACCATCCTTCCCTTGGGGTATGCCATTGGTTGGACAACTCACCCAGCCCGCCCCCCCGGGCTGCCAGTCTTCCTTCTGCTCTTTGTTCAAGCCTTCTCAGCCCCCAGACCTGCCAACTTAGGTCAGTAGAAGTAAGATGCAGTGGTCACTGCCCTGAAGAACAACAACCTGCTGAACTTGATCTTCATTAGCTTGGATTCTTTTATATACCCATCAAAATATGTCTTGTCCACAAGCCTGACTCCTCTTTCCTTCCATAAGGAAATGAGATGGCTCGGGCTGTAGGAAGAGACCCCAAGCCAACCTTGTCTGGGACCTGTTTCAAATAACTCCTTTGAGGTATTTGGATATTTTGATGTCGGTGAACTGCTTCCTAAAACTTCTGTGCTGTGAGGGTGGTTTTGTGCCTGGTCATTGCATAGGAGGCAAGAGTAGTGCCCAAAAACAACAAATAACTCAAACTGGCATCAACTAAGGCCAGTTTTGCCAAAGGGATGATTGTGTGCCTTTACTACTGTGTTTAGATTCAAAACTGCTTGGTTCAGAGAAATCAGTAAATTGTATAAAGTATGACCTCACAGTACCCTGGACAATCAGTTTGGGGGCCTTCTACTTGCCCCCTGATTTCTGAACTGGGGAAGCCTGAATGTGGCTAAAACAGCGCTCACAATCTGTGTTTCAGGTCAGGGAATGTTTGGGATTTATTTCCTCCCACCCAACAAACTCCCTACTAGCCCCCAGAGGAAAAGAAATGGTACAAAAAGATAAAGCCGTACACAGCCCTCGGCTTCTCTTCTCCCTCTGGGCTGTCCTGCACACAAGGGCAGGAAGGAGAGCCTGGCCACTCCCACAGCCCTCAGAGTGGGCATAGGTGGGTTCAGTGCTCTGAGTCCCATCCTGCTGCTTCCTGGGTTCTGCCCTTCCCCGCTCAGCATCAGCCAAGTCAGCCTCCGCTTGACTGGGCAGAGTGATTAAGAGTGTGGTCCCAGCTGACTGGGTTTGAAGCCCAGCTCTTCTACTTACAGGCTGTGTGACTGCAGGTTGGGTACTTCATCTCCCTGGACCTCAGTCTCCTTACGTATAACGTGGTGATATAAAACCTCTACCTGTGGGGTTAATCATTCACTGTAATGAACAGTATAGCTTATTATAATGCATATAACTATAGTCTATTACAATGAATATTATTCCTATCCATTCATTGTTTATTATTTATTATTCCTATTCATTCATTGTCCAGAGCTGACTCATTTGAAAAGATCCTGATGCTGGGAAAGATTGAGGGCAGGAGGTGAAGGGGGTGACAGAGGATGAGACAGTTGGATGGCATCATCAACTCAATGGACATGAGTTTGAGCAAACTCCAGGAGATAGTGAAGGACAGGGAAGCCTGGCAGACTGCAGTCCATGGGGTTACAAAGAGTTGGACACGACTGAGCAACCCAACAACAGACATTAAAGAATCCACCTGCAGTGTGGGAGACCTGGATTAGATCTCTGGGTCAGGAAGATCCCCTGGAGGAGGGCATGGCACCCACTCCAGTATTCTTGCCTGGAGAATCCCCATGGACAGAGGAGCCTGGCGGGCTACAGTCCCATGGGTTCACAAAGAGTCGGACATGACTAAGCAACTAAGCACAGCAGCCTAGCATGCATGAAAATCGATCAGTCATGTCCAACTCTTTCTGACCCATGGACCCATTCCCTTCTCCAGGGGGGTCTTCCCAATCCAGGGATCAAACTTGGGTCTCCTCCATTGCAGGCAGATTCTTTACCATCTGAGGCACCAGGGAAGCCCCAGCATATATGGTCAACTGTAATTCATGCAACAATTTAAACCTCCCCCATATCCTATGACATGGTGCTATTGTGGTGGAGAAAGCTGAGAGAGAGAGAAGTGAATAACTTGCCCAAGGACACACAGCTCACAAACAGCAGAACTGTGGCCATGGACTGAAAGACGTGTGTGTTTCTGGTCTATGTGAATTCAGGATAGTTCCCCACCGCCAGCTCCTTAACTGAATCACATGTGCAGAATCCCTTTACCACATGAAGTGATGCACACACAGGTGTCAGGGATTAGGACACGGCATTGTAGGAGGCCGTGACTCAGCCCAGAGAAGGCAATGGCACCCCACTCCAGTACTCTTGCCTGGAAAATCCCATGGACAGAGGAGCCTGGTAGGCTGCAGTCCATGGGGTCGCGAAGAGTCAGATACGACTGAGTGACTTCGCTTTCACTTTTCACTTTCATGCATTGGAGAAGGAAATGGCAACCCACTCCAGTGTTCTTGCCTAGAGAATCCCAGGGACCGGGGAGCCTGGTGGGCTGCCATCCACTGGGTTGCACAGAGTTGGACATGACTGAACCGACTTAGCAGCAGCAGCAGCAGCAGTGACTCAGCCTACCACAACATTTAATATGGACACTTGTATTTCAATGTTTGTATTGTAATAGTTGAACTGGATTGGTTTGTTTGTTTAACCTTTTTGCTTGTTTGCTTCTAAACAGCCTAATTTTTACTTTCAGAATTAATGTTTATTTGCATTTAAATAACCTATGGATATGGAGTTGGTGATGGACAGGGAGGCCTAGCGTGCTGCGATTCATGGGGTCGCAAAGAGTCAGACACGACTCAGCGACTGATCTGATCTGATCTGATACCCATACTGCTTTCACTATAAAATCATCTATTTTTATTTTTTAAATTAACTAATTTATTTTGATTGGAGGATAATTACTTTACAATATTGTGAAGGTTTTTGCCATACATCAGCATGAATCGGTCACAGGTATACATGTGTCCCCCCATCCTGAACCCCCTCCCACCTCTCTCCCCACCCTATTCCTTGGGTTGTCCCAAAGCACTGGACTTGAGTGCCCTGCTTCATGCATTGAGCTTGCACTGGTCATCTATTTTACATATGGTAATGTACATGTTTCAATCCTATTCTCTCAAATCATCCCACCCTCACCTTCTCCCACTGAGTTCTAAAGTCTGTTCTTTAAATCTGTGTCTCCTTTGCTGCCCTGCATGTAGGATCATTCAGTACCATTTTTCTAAATTCCACATATACATGTTAATATACAGTATTTGTCTTTCTCTTTCTGACTTACTTCAGTCTGTATAATAGGCTCCAGATCCACCTCATTAGAACTGACTCAAATGCGTTCCTTTTTACAGCCGAGTAATAGTCTATTGTGTATATGTACCACAACTTCCTTATCCATTCATCTGCCGATGGACATCTAGGTTGCTTCCATGTCCTAGCTATTGTAAATAGTACTAAACAGCCTTGCTTTTTACCAAGTTGGGTGTGGTATCTTGGTTTTTGTGAAAAATAGATAGATAATAGGAAGAAAAAGAAATAATACTGAACTCAGTGACAGCCAGCATTAGAGCTTTTGCATCCCGAGTACAAGCATTACTTCTTTCACCACCAGGCAGTGTGCTGAGGGGAGGAGATATGATGACCAATCCCATTCTACAGATAAGGAAACTGAGGCAAAGAGAGGTGACTTGGTCATGTGTCCAAGGTCTCACAGAGGGACATGGAACAGCCTGACAAGCACCCAGGCAGCCTGACTCCACCGCCCACTCCAACCCTCTGCTCCACTGCGCAGATGTCAAGACGGTGCCAGCAATGGCCTTACAGACTGTCAGGGTGCTCACGCCAGGTGGTTTCTCTCTGGCCCGCACAGGGAGCTACTCTTTGTCTGTGCGAGACTACGACCCCCAGCACAGGGACACGGTGAAACATTACAAGATCCGCACGCTGGACAATGGGGGCTTCTACATCTCGCCCCGGAGCACCTTCGGCAGCCTGCAGGAACTGGTGGCCCACTATAAGAGTGAGTCCTGCGGGGCTGCCTCCCTTCTGGGGCCCAGCTGGGTGGGCCTCTGTCCTGGAATCCTAGTCAAGGGGGCACTGCTGCCTCTGAGCCCTGCTAAGGTTTTCCTGACCCTCCCTGAAGACAAATAGTTGCTTTGGATTCTCCTGAAGTCTTTGGTCTGTTGAGCGGGAGGGCAGGGATGCCATCTCGCCATGCTCTGTTCTCTTGGGAATACCTTTGATGGCGCAGCCCTTTGGAACAAGGGCCAGATGCAGTGGACCAGGAAGGGAGGCCTGGAGGGGAAGCCTGAGGCTGGCTTGGGGCTGCCCGCCCTTGGCTGACCAGGGGGCTCTATTCCAGAGGGGAGCGACGGACTCTGCCAGAAGCTGACAGTGCCCTGCATGTCCTCCAAGCCCCAGAAGCCTTGGGAGAAAGACGCCTGGGAGATCCCCCGGGAGTCCCTCAAGATGGAGAAGAAACTTGGAGCTGGGCAGTTTGGAGAAGTCTGGATGGGTAAGGACCCAGGGCCAAAGCCAGGAGAGGAGATAGGGGAGAGGGAGGTCCTTGCTTCCAAGAACAGCCCAAGGCCAAATGGGAATGCCACCCAGGGCAGAGGGGAGATTTGAATAATAACCGTAAAGGAGTGATTCCTCTGATAGCAAAGCAAATAGTTCTGTCATGCAAACACTGCCATGCAAATCTTTGAGGTCAGGCCTGTTGGCGTCAAAAACTTTCTTCTAAGAAGCGGAAGTCTTCAATGAGGAATCTGCTTCCTCACATGGAGCTGGGACAGTCTGGGGTTGAGAGAACCAGAGCATCTCTTAGAATGATGAGAATTAAGAATGGGAAAATGTAGCTTGGAAATTTCCAGGTGAGTTCAATGTTGCAGCTGATGAACACGCTGTTCTAAGCCCCTGCCGTGTGCCCAGCATCAAGGTAGGGCATTGTAGGGCTTCAAAAAGACATATTCCACCCCTGCTGGGCTGCCTCTAATGACTTAAGAATAGCAAAGCCTGCCCTGCAGAACTGTGAGGGTAGACGCGATGCCTGGCCCAGTGCCTGGCGCCCCCACACTGTTTATACTCCACCACGTTCCAAATGAGAGTGAAGACAGCTTACAGAGATGCCAACAATTCAGCCAGAAAAACACAAGTTTAAAATCCACTCACTTCAACTATATGTATTGAGAGCCTGCTCTGTGTCAGGCACAGAAGAAGAAAAGGCAGAGAAAGTATATGGTGAGGAAGGCAAGACAGATCAGACTGATGGGGTTAGAAAACACACACACACACACATTATATAAGGCTTTAGGCTCTTACTGTAGGAAGACCTCAACTCCGCGTTAGAGCTTCCTGGCAGCCAGGGCAAAAATGGAAACACAAGCAACACAGATTTGCAATATCAACAAGATGAAGCAGGGAAGGGGTGGGGTGAAGTGAGGGAACAGCATGAGCAAAGTCCCTGTGGTGAGAGGGGGAGATGGCTGCTTGAGGGACTGGATGATATGTAGGCGGATTGGTGCACAAAAGGCAAAGGGTAGAGGTGTTGGTGGAGGACAAGGCTAAGTGAGCAAGGCCAGTTTATGCAGGGCCTTGTGGACCATGATGAGACATATTTATTTTGAGAGCAGTGTTAAGATTAAATAAACATTTAAAGCAAAGATGGTGTGTATGTGAATGTGTGACAAAACAAAGGTAGGTGTGTGAGTGAGTGGCATAATCAGAGTGATGTTTTAATCCCTTAACCCCTGCATGAGCCTTTGCATATGAGGAAACCATAGTTCAGAGAGGTTAAGCGACCTGCCCAAGGGCACATAGCTAGGAAGTTGTGGACCAGCCTTCCAACCCACATCTACCTGAGGGCAAAGCACATGTCTCCCCTTCCTTCTCTAAGGGCTGAGATGGGCAGGAAAGGCTCTCTGGAGGAGGCAGGTCTGCAGCCAGGTCTTTGGGGCCTGTGAGGAAAGAGCAGTGGGCCCTGACCACCTTTTCTGCTTCCTGTCCTGCTGCAGCCACCTACAACAAGCACACCAAGGTGGCCGTGAAGACGATGAAGCCTGGGAGCATGTCCGTGGACGCCTTCCTGGCAGAAGCCAACCTGATGAAGACTCTGCAGCATGACAAGCTGGTGAAGCTGCACGCTGTGGTCACAGAGGAGCCCATCTACATCATCACGGAGTTCATGGCCAAAGGTGCAGCGTGCTGGGAGCTGGGGGTACCAACTATGCCTCCTCTTGGTCACCTGCAGAGTCAGAGGTGACTCTGACATGGTTCTTTGGCCTTCAAGATGCCCTCAGTCTGGCCAGGAACTCTTTTGACATAAACTCACTGAGCACCTTTGTATCTGACTGCTCCACTCTCCTGGTTAAGGGGAGTGAAATCATGTTAGAGGGATGCCAGGAGAAGGGGAGCACATGGACCTCTGGGAGAGGGGATGGGGCCAAAACCCCTCTGGGTGATAGGAGAAGAGCCTTCTATGGGTTCACCATGAGCCCTTGAGGCTGGGGAGACTCCCTCAACCACCCCTACTCCCCCGACCACCAGCCATCTTCCCTGGGTGGACCAATGCTCCAGGAGACTCAACAAAGCATTCCCTATGCATTGGCTAAGCATTCTTTCCAGGCTGCTCCCATCCTGCCTGAACACAGTCCAGGATGTCTTAGGGATTTTTTTAGGCCATCATTTCTCAATAATGTTCAATTCCTGCCCATTTCTCAACATACAGAAACGTCTCACATGACATCCATTCAGAAGGATTTGACATCTCAAAGCTTTTATCATTTTCTAAACACACAATTATGAACGTGAACATGAAGTTGCTCAGTCGTGTCCGACTCTTTGCGACCCCACGGACTGTAGCCTACCAGGCTCCTCTGTCCATGGAATTTTCCAGGCAATAGTAATGGAGTGGATTGCCATTTCCTTCTCCAACCATGGCCCCAGTCCCCCAGGCTCAGAAAGCTGTCTCAATCAAACGAGTCTGGCAAGCACAAAGTCATTCTCAAAATGCTCAGATTCTATTTCTCATATGCTAGAAACAGTAAATAAATACTTCTATTTAAATTCATTACTATGAACCATGTTAACCACTTCTTAAAGTCATGAGAATAGTAAATGTTGTTCCCCCTACCCCCACACAGGCAGCCTGCTGGACTTCCTGAAAAGTGAAGAAGGTAGCAGGCAGCCACTGCCCAAACTCATCGACTTTTCAGCCCAGGTGAGAGTCTAATGGGGAAGTCGGGGAAGGGGAAGTCAATTATTTATTCAACACGTGTTTGTTGATTATATGCTATCATAATAACAATAATAGCTAACACGTATTGAGTGCTCAGGATAAAAGTATTCTTTTAACTGTGCCTTCTATGACCTAACTCGGGGCTTTCCTGGTAGCTCAGCTGGTAAAGAATCACTTGCAATGCAGGAGACCCCAGTTTGATTCCTGGGTTGGAAAGATCCCCTGGAGAAGGAATAGGCTACCTACTCCAGTATTCTTGGGCTTCCTTGGTGGCTCAGAAGGTAAAGAATCCACCAGCAAAGTGGGTAGACCTGGGTTCAGTCCCTGAGTTGGGAAGATATCCTGGAGGAGGGCATGGCAACCCACTCCAGTATTCTTGCCTGGAGAATCCCCATGGTCCCAAGAGGCTGGGGGGCTGCAGTCCCTGGGGCTGCAAGACACCACTGAGTGACTAAGCATATGCACACAAGTCCTAACTCACATAGTCTTCACATCAGCCTTTTAGGGTGAGATTTTTGTTATCTATTCCTTTGTAACCAACTGCTCCAAAGTTCAGTAGCTTGAAACAACAATGTATCATTCCCCATGATTCTGTGGGGTTGACTGGGGTTGGTAGGGTGATTTTTCTGCTTCACGCAGTGAAACCCAGCCCCCTCTTGAGGATGCGTTCTGCTGAGAGCTTGCCTGGGGCTAGAATATCTGGGATGGTGGCTCATCCTCTGGGTCTGTCTCCAGTGACACCACATCACTCATTCAGTAGCCTAACCTGAGTTCCTTTACATCATGGCAGAAAGGTTCCAAGAGGGAGTCTTCCAAGGGACTAAGTCATCATGAGCAAGCTCCTATTCGCTTTGTGCAGGCTAATGTCCTGCTGGTCAAAGCAACTCACATGACCTAGCCCAGAGTCAGTGTAGGAGGGACTGCAAAAAAGCGTGAGTCCCAGGAGGTGTGGTTCACAGGGAACCACTGATGTGACAGTCTGGCCACAGATGGGTAATGGTCATCCCATTTTACAGAACAGGAAGTTAAGGCTTAGAGAGGAAGTAAAGAGGAGATGAGGCAACTGAGGCCCAAGGAGGTGAAGCAGCTTGCCTACGTGACTGTGTTACTTTGGGGGGATATGGTAGTGAACAGAATGGAAAGTACTGATATCCCCCTAGGGTTTACACTTATTAAACAACTAAATCTCTTAAAGAGCCATGACCCAAGTGGTCCTGGCTCAGTGTCAAAACAATGCAGTATCCAGCAAAATTAATAATGTCCAGAAATCACAGAAACGCTTCTTAAAACTCCATTTTCTTTCTCATCTTCCCTTCACTTTATGGAGCTCTTCTCACCCCCAGCCTGAGTGCTTTTCGCTTCTGTCCTCTCTCGTTCATTCTCTCCTGTCTGTGGGAAAACAGGGAGGAAATGGGTACTGGTGGGAACCCACGGCTGGAGCACTTCTCCCAGTCCAGGAGCAATCAGAGAAGGCTCCCCCAGAGGAAGCGGTCACTAGGCTGAGGCCTGAATAGAAGTTGAGCAGGTGAAGATGAGAGGGAAGGGTATTCCAGGCAGAAGAAACAGTCTATGCCAAAGTCCAAAGGGCAAAACCAGAGCTCAACCTGGTCTGTTGGAGCCTGAGCCTGGCAAAAATGAAGGGGGTGTGGCTTGCAGCCTGGAAGGTGTTAAGGGAGAAGGGCACCTGGGCCCAGGGCAGGGCCTTTAGGAGATGCCAATGGCAGAAATTTGACTATTTCAGTCAATTTTCATTTGACTATGAAAATCCTGGGAAGGGTATAATAAAGGAAGAGTATAATAAAAGGCTTTGCCTTTCAGAGTCTTCTAATACCAGAGGCATATGGAAATCCAGAAGAGGCATTTTCTCTTCAATGAGCCCTACTTCCTGGGGAAACAGGAGTCTGGCCTGTTGCTAAATTGTAACCATCACACTGGCAGAAACCTTGCTGGGAGGAGGGTCATGGACCAGGGCAAGAACAATTCTCCCCATGGTACAAACAGTAAAGACAAAAACCACAGGAGGGAAAGAGGTGCCAGGCCCTTGTGCATCCAGGAGCAGAGGTGGACTCAGAGCCCAGGGACAGAAAGGAGCCACCCTGGGGCCTGGTCTTCACCTCCCGTCCTAGAGAGGTAGGTGGGCGCAGCAGAGACTGCCCTGTCACTACCTGACTGTGTAACCTCAGATCCACTGGGTCCCTCGGTCCCTCCATTTGTCAAATGAAGGAACTGGACCATCTTTGTGCTTTTCAAATTTGAAAGCTTTATTTATTTATTTATTTTTAGCTACAACTATGTTGGTCAAATGAATCTTACGGAGCAGCTGATCATTTTAAAATAGATTAAAACAGAGCTGCTCTGATTGAAGGGGTGACCTTTCTTTTGTCCCTCAGTTAGATTCAATGTGAAGAGCCCTGAGCTGGAATATCCCTACAGGCCCTTCCAGCTGATTCTGTGATTCCCTGGTACTCTCTCAGAAGCAAACCCATGTGCCAATGACTGACATCACAGCAGACCATCTGATGCTCATGAAATCTCACCACCTCATCAACTCCCAATTTATAGACCAACCCTGAACCCAGCCAACCTATCCACTATTCGTTCAGTTGACAAACCCTTGAGAAGCAACACAGTATACACATAGACTTAGGAATCGTATAGAGTTTTGCTGTTGAGCCCAGGGCTGCCTGTGTAGTCTCGAGCAAATAGCTTAACCTTTCTGAGGGCTGCTTTCCTCAACAGGGACTGTTGAAGTGAATACTTATGTGCCAGACTCTGTTCTAAACACTTGATGTAGATTTAGAGTATTAATCCTCACATGAACCCTCAGAAGAAGATTCTATTGTCCCATTCTACAGAGAAGAAAAGTGAGGCACAGGGGGTACAGTAGTTTGCTTGGAGATCACAGAGATGTGGCGCCAAGGTTGAGCTGGCCCAACCCAGGAGTCACCTAGGCATTCTCAGCTACTGTCTTCTAAGTGGGGTTAGTCCCACTTGCCCCCTTGAGCTCATGTGCTCCTGTGCAAATCCATAACATGAGTGTCTGCCCCTGAGCACTGAACAATGCTAAGTACCAGCGTTAGTGCCTGCTCTGTGCCAAAAATTCAGGTAGGGTAATGGACACAGACCCTAAGCAGGGCTGTCAGATTTCCAGTCCTGGTCTCCACTTGGACCTGGTAGTTGCTTCCCTGGGATTCAGTTTTATCACCTGTGAAATAATAGTGCTGAAGCAATAGTACCTACCCCAAAGCAGAGATATTTGTACCCAAATAGCAATGCTATTTAAGTATTAAATATCATATTATGATTAATGAATAAGCTACAACGTTTACAGTTAATGTTATGGCTGTTGTTAACTGTTCATCTGAACTCCTTATAAATTTTCCACACCCATGAGGCCAAGACTGCCTCACCCACTCCTGGCGGGCGATAACAAGTAAAATCAGTCTCCTTGTTTCGTTAGAAAAGTCTGGAGGCTCAGACCTCGGTTCCAATGGCCATGGGTGCCCCCTGCTGGCCACTTTCCACAAGCGTACCATCCACTTGCCTCAGACCTCGAACAGACCTTGGTTTAGTCTGGCCAGACACCCTACCTCCCCAAATAATCTCACCAGATTGCAGCCAGCTGCAGTCCTCCAGAGTGTTGGAGTTCTGGGTGATTAAAGGCAGCATGGGGGCCCTGGGGGTGGATATTCAAATCCTGGGGGTGTGATCTGACAAAGGTGTCCCTCCTCTGTACAACAGAGACGGTGGTAACACCTGGCTCAAGGACGTCAAAGACCAGTTTATGAACTATAAATGCTATTTTCTGAGTTTCTGAGGGTTAATCATAAACTTCTTTATGAGGGGTAACGCACAAACTATTGTAAGAGGAAAACGTCTTTACAGAAAAATCCCACATCTTTCTGTAGTGCTTCCCAGGTCCCACTGTGAGTAAGAACTCTCCACACAGTCCACTATGCATTCAGAAGCCCTGATGACATTAAAATATACATCAGGCCATGTCACTCTCCTGCTCTAAGACTTCCCACTTCCCTTTGTGCTCAGAATACAACCCAACCCCCTCTCCTAACCTACAAGGTTCTTCCCCATCAGCAGCCTTTCCCACAACCTCCTCTCTCCTCCCCACTTTCCCTTGGGCAACTTCTGCTCAGCCACCTGTTCCATGAATACCCAAGCTGCTTCCTACCTCCGGGCCTTTGCACATGCTCTTCTCTGCCAGGAATGCTCTTCTTTGGTAGAGCATTTGCTGAAGTTTCACCTCCTGATCATCCAATCTAAAACAGCCCTCTATACTTCATGTCCTAGCACCTGCTTTCCCCTTTCTTTATGGTGCTGATCACCACCTGTGGGGGCTTTGCCTGGCTCCCGACCTGTCCAAGTAACATGTCTGGTGTGCACAAGACACTCAGTAGATGTTTGTTGAATGAATAAAGAAATTTTCCCTACCCAGGCTTGGGAGTGAAGCAGGCGTAAGAGATACAACAAAATGTGATGTGAGCCTAGGTTGTTCCCAGTAAGGGGATTGGGGATGAAAGCCCTGCAAAGTATCCTGGGGTGTGTGTGTGTGTATGTGTGTGTGTAGGTCCTTGGAGAAATAATGCTTTTTCCTTAAAGTGTTTTCTGGAAGTCTTAGAACCCTAGAGAAGCTACAAACTGGCCCAGGCTATGAGGATCGCCCCCAACCTGCTTAGGTAGACAGAGAAATGCCAATCTGAGACCAGGACCCAGGCCAGCGCACATATTTTCCAGTTTTCTCACACTTGGACAGTCATCTCCTGCTTTTGGGTGAGACCCACCTTGCTGCTGCTGCTAAGTCGCTTCAGTCGTTTCCGACTCTATGCGACCCCATAGACGGAGCTCACCAGGCTCCCCCGTCCCTGGGATTCTCCAGGCAAGAACACTGGAGTGGGTTGCCATTTCCTTCTCCAATGCAGGAAAATGAAAAGTGAAAGTGAAGTTGCTCAGTCCTGTCCGACTCTTAGCGACCCCATGGACTGGAGCCTACCCTACCAGGCTCCTCCGTCCATGGGATTTTCCAGGCAAAAGTACTGGGGTGGGGTGCCATTGCCTTCCCCGGAGACCCACCTTGGGCTGGGCCAAATCTGAGGGTAAGGGTGTCTCTGTTTTGGGTGGAGATCGCAGAAGGCATGGCCTTCATCGAGCGAAGGAACTATATCCACCGAGACCTTCGAGCTGCCAACATCTTGGTGTCTGCATCCCTGGTGTGCAAGATCGCTGACTTTGGTTTGGCGCGGGTCATCGAGGACAACGAGTACACAGCGCGGGAAGGTAGGGGATGGTGTCGAGGGCCGCGTGGGGTGGGTCATGTGTACTGAGTGCTAGGACCTGTGAAAGTGGTATTAATCAAAATGCAAAGGTTTGTCCCAGTATCAGCTGTGTGTTATTAAGCTGGAGGGGCTCCATCTTGAGTTTTGACCTCCAGTCTCCCCCAGTAAGTGAGATCAATTGTAGATTGGGTCAGTCAAGTCATGTTAGAATTAAGGGTAAGGGCAAGAGCGACTTTAGGTGTGATAGACAAAAACAGGGAAGAATCTAAATGTCTATAAAGAGTACAGTGATATTTAAATTGTGGTTTATTCACAGAATATTATGTAGCAATGAGAAGTTACAAACCAATGACACATGCAAACACAACAGAAAATGGATGACTCTACAGACATAATATCAAAATAAGGGAACTCAGACCAAAAAAGTAGATGCTGGATAGTTCCACTTATATAAAATTCAGAAACAGGTAAACATGTATGCGAAGGTTGACAGCAGCATTATTCTTAACAGCCAAAAAGTGGAAGTAATCCAAAAGTCCATCAACTGATAAACAAATACACAAAATGAGATCTAGACATGTGGTGGAGTGTTATTTGACCATAAAAAGGGATGGAGTACTAATATACCCTAAACATGGACAAACTTTGCAAACATCGTGTTCAGTGAAAGAAGTCAGACACAAAGACCGTGTATTGTATGATTCCATTTATATGAAATTCTCAGAATAAGCAAATCTATAGAGACAGAAAGTAGATTAACTCCAGCCAAGGCTGGAGTGGGGAGCTAGAAAGAAATGGGTAGTGACTGTTATGGTCTGGGGAAGGGTAGGGTGAAAATATTTTAAAATTCACAACTTTGTGAATATATTAAGAAAACCATTGAAGTGAATACTTCGAGTGGCTGAATTATATGGTCTGTGCATGCATCTCAATAAAACTTTATAAAGAAACAGGCAAAACTCATTTATTGTGCTAAAAGTCAGAATAATACTTAACCTGGATTACAGGGGTATTGGCTGAGATGAGGCAGGAGGGAGCCTTCTGAGGTGCTGAAATTTTCTATATCTTAATCTGAACGGAGATTACAAGGGGGGATACCTATATAAAAGGCATCTAGTTGTATAGGAAAGATTTGTATATTTTATTTCATGTTTGTATGACACAGTAAAAGTGGAACCACTAAAAGAGTAAGAATGGAATGCATAATTTCTAAACCAGGAGAGGATAAGCAGGAATAAAGAAAACTCTTTCAGTCCCAAGGGAGGAAGGGATGAGGGGAGCAGGAAACACATAGAGAATTTTCAAAACTTGACTATGTACTAGATGATAAAGCAGGTCTCAACGAATTCCAGAGAACATGTATCCTTTACACTGCATTCCCAACTACAGTGGAATTGCAATAGAAATTACTCACTAAAGGTTAACTCAACCTATCCCAGACCAGATGGAAGGAGAGGAGGACTAGAGGGAGAGACACCCAGTGTCTCTTCCCTTCCCCCACAGGGGTTAGGGGGTCGAGGTAGCAGGTATGACCTGGACTCAAAGTCCCTTGAATTTCTGCTGTCCCCAAAGGTCCTGTGACCTCTAGGACTCCACTCTTCAGGAGTTGTAGTTCACTAGGACATCAGCTGCATCAATGAGGTGACCCCAAGAGGGCGAATCCCCTGCCACATCCCAGGTACCTTGGCTCACTCCTCCCTACTTTAGCCACTGGTCCTGAGAATGGATGCTCCTTGCTTCCACAGGGGCCAGATTGAGGGAAGTCACAGTCCTGCAGGGGACAGATGTTGGCAGCTGTACTGATGTCCTGTTCCCTCCCCCTAGCAGAGACCTAGCTCTGATTGCTCCCCAGACTCTCCTTGACTCTGCTCTGTTCAAACCACAGGAGCCAAGTTCCCCATCAAGTGGACAGCTCCTGAAGCCATCAACTTTGGCTCCTTCACCATCAAGTCAGATGTCTGGTCCTTTGGTATCCTGCTGATGGAGATTGTCACCTATGGCCGGATCCCTTACCCAGGTAAGAGAGAGGGCATCAGCTTGGGGCTGCTTGCAGGGCAGCCTGGCTCCCTTCTCTTGTCATTGTGTCCATTCAGACTGAGTTTTTGTTTGTTTGTTATCAATATTTTTAATGAAGTACAGTTGATTTACAATGTTGTGTCAATTTCTGCTGTATGACAAAGTGATTCAGTTATATATATATACACATAGTAATAGGATATTGAAGATAGTTTTCTGTACTATAAAGTAGGACCTTATTGTTTATCCTTTCTCTACATAAAAGTTTATGTCTGCTCCACTCCATCCCTCCCCCAACTGCCTTCCCTTTGGCAACCACCAGCCTGAGTTGGTTGACCCTCAGTGAGTTCTTGACCCTGACCCCCAGCCTCTCAGTTAATAACACCATTATCTATCCAATTTCTTAAGCCTGGAATCTAGAAGCCTGCTTGGCCCTTCCTCTTCTCTCATCCCTTTCCACGTTCAAGGAGTCACAGGGTTCTAACCATTGGACTACAAAGCATCCCAAGTCTGTCCACTTCTAACTCCACAGCCTCCACCGACACCAGACCAACGTCCTCCCTCATCTCACTGGTACAGTGGCCTTCTAAGCAGTCTGCCCTCTCTCCTAAAGGCCATTCTCTCCCTGAGGCCAGAGGGATTTTTCTAAAATTGTGGATCAGAACTTTTCCCTTCTCCACCTCTAACTTTTTAAAGGCCTCCCAGCATAGTTGGGACAAAATCCCAAACTCCTAATTGTGGCCTGCAGGTCCGGCATGATCCAGCTCCTGCCTACTTCTTTCCTCTCCCTTTATGTCATGCTATACCTCACTACCCAGTCATCTAAAGTACTATACACGTCCCTGTGCTTCTTGTTTGCTATACCCTATGCCATTTCATTCACAACATTTATCACCATTGATAACTATATTTGTTTGATATTTTCTCCATCAAACTCTGAGCTCTGTGAGGCCGGAAATCATGTCTGTATTCCTTACTGGTGCATCTGGACTGCTACCTTTGTGCTTGGCCTGTAGTGGGTGCCGAGTAACTATGGATGAATTTATCCCCATGCCTGTGGGTGGCATGCTACACTGAGTAGAGCATGGGGTATACAAAGATATATCTGGCATGTAGAGTGCCTGGGACTCAGCAGATAAAGTTTTTCTCTGTTCCTTTTCAGCTGGGATGTTTCCTAGGGCATCTGTAGCCAGAACCCTGGGGCAGGAGGCAAGGTGGCTACAAAGAGAATTCTGATTTTATAAGTAAATAGTCCTGAACTTTAATCCTGTTCCCATCAACACTTTGAGAAATTCACTTGACTTCTACCCCAGTTCTTCATCTGTAAAAAATATAGGCAATGAAGTCAACCACCTTGCAGAAGTGGTTCTGAAAATTGGAAATAAACGGTGCAGACACTTGGTTCACTCATCAGTATGTATCAAATTCCTACTGTGTGTTAGGCATGGAGTATACAGTAGGAGACAAAGCCCTTGCTTGGCAGGAGCTCACATTATAGCCTGAAGGAACCCGCATTAAATAGATGCACTTCTCAGTGGAGATCACTTGGAACAGAAAATGAAGCAGGGGCGTAGGAGAGAGAGTGACCTAGTGCTCCTGTGGGCATGGAGCACTGTCAGAGCAGGTCTTATCTGAGCTGGAAGTGAGCACAGTGAGGATTAGGGAAAGGATTCCAGATAGAAGGCACTGCCAGCTCTTAGGGCCTGAGTTGTATCTGAAGAATATCAAACAAGCAAGGTAGATGGAGACAAGAAATGAGAGCAGATGGTATGTGAAGCAGGGCTTGGCAGGGGCCCAATCAGGCAGGATCCATGGTCATGGTGAAGACTGTGGGTGTTAGTCTAAGTGTAAAGAAGCTACTGGAGCATTATAGGCAGGGAAGTGGCAACGTCTGATTTCCACATGCAAGTGATGCTTTGGTTTAGTGTGGAGAGTGGATCAGGGCTGGGGGGACGGTGGGAGCTGCAGCTGTGGCACAAACAGGTGTGATGGTAACTGATAAGTTGATGAGCTGGTGCTGTGTTTTATTTATTTTTTTTGTTTGTTTCATTCACTTTATTATTCCCTTTATAAAATTATGTGGTGGCTACGGCTGGGGCCTGTGTCCTCTGCACAGAGACTCTAGTGTGGGTCTTCACAAGATGGTCAGTGAATTCCTGATATGGAGACTTGGTGAACACTGTCTCTTTCCAGAGGTCAGGGGTGAGATAACTGTAGGTCTTGGAAATGGCATCAAAAGTGGCCTTGGCGAAGTTGCCCAGGGTGGCAGTGCAGCCCCTGGCAGAAGTGTAGCAGTCGTAGATGCCGGCCATCAGGAGCAGCTTCTTGGGCACAGGGGTGGAGATGATGCAGTGCCTCTGGGGGCAGGGATGAGGCGCACCAGCACGGAACCAGTCACCTTGCAAGGAACCGTGTGGGGCTTGCCGATCTTGTTCCCCCGGTTGCCTCTTCTCACAGGGTGGTGCTGTGTTTTAAAAGAAGAAAGGCTGTGACTTGCTGATGTGGAAAGCGAGGGAGAGAGAAGAATGAAGGATGAGTCTCCTGGTTTTGATTGAGCAACTGGATGCCTGATAGTCTAGGGATAAAAATTTAAGAGTTCTGTTTTAGCCCTGTTAAATTTGAGGTGGCTTATCCAAGGTGTTCAAGGAAGCACTTGAAAATATGAATACGTTTGGAATTCAAGACTGGTAATATAGGACTTCCCTGGTGGTCCAGTGATTAAGAATACCACTTCCAATACAAGGGACAAGGATTCAATCCCTGGCTAGAGAACTAAGGTCCCATATGCCATACAGCATGGCCAACTAATTTTTTAAAGAAAGACTAGTAATATAAAATTGGGGATCATAGATGTTTAAATGGTTGTTCTTGAGGATAACTAACATAAACTTTAATAGAACAAAGAAATGTTCCCACTCGTAGGGTGACACTGAGTCGGCTACCTGACTTGTTTTATCTTGAGGCTTCACCAATAAAAACCAGGCAGGGGGTTCTGGAACCCTGCAGGCGGCAAGTAACAAATTAACAGGCTGAATGGGGGAAATGATAGGTAAATTGTTACAACCCAGACTAAGGAGTCTGACACTGGAGACAGGTCAGTTCAGCTGCTCAATGACTCTCAGGGCTCTGGGTTGGTTCCTCTGTGATTGTCTTCCCCACGCAGTCAGATGGCTGCTGCAGCTCCACAGACCACTTTGTGTCACAGTGTCCAAAGAAAGGAGGAAGGGTGTGGCCAAAACTGGGCACCCGGCCCCTGCCCTCACTGCAAGGGAAGTGGGGGAAGGGTTGCCTGGCTTGCATCGTGGAAGAAGCTCGGCTCCCATGAGGAGGTGGGGAGGGATGGTTGTTGGGGAGGCAGTGCCTGTCTGCCAGGCCGACCCCAATCCCTCCCTTTTTAATTCTGTGGCTCCTTCTCAGGGATGTCAAACCCCGAGGTGATCCGTGCACTGGAGCGTGGGTACCGGATGCCTCGACCAGACAACTGCCCGGAGGAGCTCTACAACATCATGACTCGCTGCTGGAAGAACCGACCTGAGGAACGGCCCACCTTTGAATACATCCAGAGTGTGCTGGATGACTTCTACACAGCCACTGAGAGCCAGTACCAACAGCAGCCGTGATGGGGGTGGCCAGGTGGGGCCAGGCCCCCCGCTCACCCTTCCTATTCTCAGACACCCACCCTCCCCACAGCCACAATTCCTCATCTGCCAAGTGGGTGGGTCGGACTGGACACTCTCTTTTTGACTCTGGTGATCCACAATCTACGATTCTCAGGACACCTCCAGTTGACATTTCTATTGCCTGGGACAGCTGGGTTCTAGCTACCGCTGCGGTTTGGATAGAAAACTTTTAAAATGATGAAATAAATATTTAAATAAAAGATCTGACAGCTAAAGGTTTTACTAATAGGTTACCTTTTCTTGTCTTGCCAGCTTTGGAACATTTGCCTTTGGTGGATGACGAGTCAAAGGGGGAAGGACTGGCAAAGAGAAGTGGGGCTCAATGCTCCCAGTTTGCTAACTGCCCCCTGAATACTCGCTGGCTGTATTAGTTTCCTATGGCTTCTGTAACAAATCAGCACAAACTTGGTGGCTTGAAACAAAACAAACGTATCATCTTAAGTTCCAGAGGTCAGAGTCTGAGATGGGTTGGCAGGGCTGTGTGCTTTCCAGAGGCTGCAGGGGTGAATCATTCCCTTGCCTTTTCCAGCTTCTAGAAGCTGCCCACGTTCCTGGTTCCCTTCTGCTCATCACTCCAAATTCTGTTTCTGTCATCACATCCCCTTCTCTGACTCTGACTCTGAGGCCTCCCGCTGTTACTTGTCAGAACCCCTGTAATTACACTAGACTCACCTGGATAAGCCTCGCTGATAGCTCGGTAAAAAATCTGCCTGCAATGGAGGAGACCCCAGTTCAATTCCTGGGTTAGGGAAGATCCGCTGGAGAAGGGATAGGCTAACCACACCAGTATTCTTGTGCTTCCCTGGTGGCTCAGCTGGTAAAGAATCCGCCTGCAATTTGGGAGACCTGGGTTCGATCCCTTGGAGAAGGGAATGGCTACCCACTCCAGTATTCTGGCCTGGAGAATTCCATAGACTGTATAGTCCATGGGGTCGCAAAGAGTCAGACATGACTGAGCAACTTTCACTTTCACCTGGATAATGCAGACTAATTTTCCCATCTTCAATTCCTTAGTCACACTTGTAAAGTTCCTTTTGCCACACAAGATAACATCTTCACAAGTTCCAGAAATTAGGAGATGGACATCTTTTTTTTTTTTTTTTTTTTGGAGGGGGACAGACTATTATTCACCTGTCACACTGGATGGGTTTTTGTCTCCAAGGAGCTGCATGTGCCAGGATGACAGCAGTGACTTTTCATGATCTGGAACAATGACTCTCCTGCCAAGCCATGTTTTTATGCAAGTTGGTTGGTCTAGATCTCCCTCAGGGCTGGGGGCTGCCTATAGCCCCTGCATTTCCCATGGTCCAGCAGCCATCACGGTTGTGATGGAATCCTACAGTCCTATGATGGAAATGTGGCTGCTGAGAAGTATCTGCTACCCTGAGTAGGAAGCTCTCAGAGGAGGGGAGGGGGTGGGAGGAGAGGTAAGAAGGAGGCAGAGAAGACAAGGAGGCAGTGGGGCCTTCCTGCATGTTCTTAGTTGAAAGTCCCCAGTGGTTAGCCTTGTTGTAGAGGGAGTGATAGGAAGAGTTAGACCATGAGATGGGGAGCAAGTGACATCCATCTATATTCTTGTATCTCCTGAAGGATCTATATCCTTTTGTGATGCACCCACCAGAGTCCCATGGAACAATATACCGACTTGATTCTGTACCCCTGAGTAGCTCAGAGTCTAACCTTAGGCACTGGGTGTAAAAGCAGTGGAAAATAAAATGTTTTAACTTACATAGTTCATAACTGAATTTCTCTCTTGCTTCCTGGTTTGGGAATGTGTCTTTGGGTCTCTGAAAGCAAAGCCCAGGGTCCTGTGATAGGAATTTGCAAATATGATTGGTGGCATATTAGATTGCTGTTCGGTAATCCATAAGAGGAGTTTATGTCCCTTCCTACCCCACTGATGTTGAGTTTGGCCATGGACTTGTTTTAGCCAATGGGATGTTAGCAGATATGATTAAGCAAAGGCTACAAATGTGCTTGTGTGGCTAGGCTTGCCCTCCAGCCTTTTGACCTGAAACAAACAAAGTCCAATGAAGATGAGCCACATGTGGAAAAGATCTGGACCCAACCTGCAGCTTGGATTTAAACCCAGCTGAGAACAGCCTTGATCAACTGAAACCCAGCTGTCCTGTGCACATGTGAGAGAGAAGGAAATGCTTATTATTATAAGCCTTTGGGTTCTGGGGTTGTTTTGTTATGTGGCCTTATTATAGAAATATATGACTGGGACATGATCTCAAAAGGCAAAATCTAAATGGACAAGATCAAGGGATCAATTCCTGCCCACCTGCTCTTTCTGTTTACACTGCCCTCTGAACCCCACTAGCCTGCACTCTGATTTATCCCTTTGGTCACAGGAAAGACTGATGAAAACACAGGGATAGGCACAGCACCAAAAGTATTCTCCATGAAAGGAAAAAACTGATAAACTGGAATTTATTAAAATTAAAACTCTGCTCTAAAACATTTAAAGAAAACGAAAAGCTCCAGTCTAGGAGAAAATATTTGCAAAACACGTATCTGATAAAGAACTGATAGCCAAAATATACAAAGAATTCTTAAAAAATTCAACAATAAGGAAACAAACAACCCAATTTAAAACGTGGGCAAAAGACCTAAACAGGCACTTCAAGAAGAAGATAAGTAGATGGAAAATAAGCATATGAAAGATGCTCAACATCATATGTCATTGCTGCTGCTGCTGCTAAGTCGCTTCAGTCGTGTCCGACTCTGTGCGACCCCATAGACGGAAGCCCACCAGGCTCCCCTATCCCTGGGATTCTCCAGGCAAGAACACTGGAGTGGGTTGCCATTTCCTTCTCCAATGCATGAAAGTGAAAAGTGAAAGTGAAGTCGCTCAGTCGTGTCCGACTCTTAGCGATCCCATGGACTGGAGCCTACCAGGATCCTCTGTCCATGGGATTTTCCAGGCAAAAGTACTGGGGTGGGGTGCCATTGCCTTCCCCGTCATATGTCATTAGAGAAACGCAAATGAAAGTAACTGAATGAGATACTACTACACTCCTATCAGAATGGTTAAAATCCAGAATACTGACACCACCAAGTGCTGGCGAGGCTGTGGAGCACAGGAACTCTGACTCATTGCTGGTGGGAATGTAAAATAGTACAGCCACTTTAGATGACATTTGTCTGTTTCTTACAAAACAAGCATAGTCCTACCATACAATCCGGCAACTGCACTCCTTGGTACTTACCCAAGTGAGTTGCAAACTTATGTCCAAATAAAAATCTGCACAGAGGTCTGTAGCAGCTTTATTTATAATTGCCAAAACTTGGCAGCCACCAAAATATCCTTCGACAGGTTCCATCCTTCCATCCATATAATGAAACATTGTTCAGTGATAGAAAGGAGCTATCAAGACAGGGTAGAAACTTAAATGCATACTGCTAAATTAAAGAAGGTGATCTAAAAAGGCTACATACTGTATTCCAACCATGTGACATTGTAGAAATGGTAAAACTATAGAGATAGTAAAGAGGTCAGGGGTTTGGTGGGAAACGAGGGAGGGATGAAGAGATGGAGCATAGTGGAATTTAGGGCAGTGAAAGAAACTGTTCTGCATGACACTCTTAATGGTGAATACATATCACTATAGACTCTTGATGAAAGTGAAAGAGGAGAGTGAAAAGGTTGGCTTAAAGCTCAACATTCAGAAAACGAAGATCATGGCATCCAGTCCCATCACTTCATGGGAAATAGGTGGGGAAACAGTGGAAACAGTGCTGACTTTATTTTGGGGGGCTCCAAAATCACTGCAGATGGTGACTGCAGCCATGAAATTAAAAGACGCTTACTCCTTGGAAGAAAAGTTATGACCAACTTAGATCACATATTCAAAAGCAGAGACATTACTTTGTCAACAAAGGTTTGTCTAGTCAAGGCTATGGTTTCTCCAGTAGTCACGTATGGATGTGAGAGTTGGACTGTGAAGAAAGCTGAGCACTGAAGAATTGATGCTTTTGAACTGTGGTGTTGGAGAAGACTCTTGAGAGTCCCTTGGACTGCAAGGAGATCCAACCTGTTCATCCTAAAGGAGATCAGTCCTGAGTGTTCATTGGAAGGACTGATGTTGAAGCTGAAACTCCAATATTTTGGCCACCTGATGCAAAGGGCTGACTCATTTCAAAAGACCCTGATGCTGGGAAAGATTGAGGGCAGGAGAAGAGGATGACAGAGGATGAGATGGTTGGATGGTATCATCGACTCAATGGACATGAGTTTGTGTAAAGTCCAGGAGTTGGTGATGGACAGGGAGGCCTGGCGTGCTGCGGTTCATGGGGTCGCAAGGAGTCAGACATGACTGAGCGACTGAACTGAACTGATAAACACTTCAAAACTCATAGAAAGTACAACACGAAGAGTGAAACCTCATGCGAATCATTGACTTTGGTTAATAATAATGTATCACTATTGGATCACTAAGGGTAACATATGTACCCCACTGAGGCAACATGTTAACAACAGGGATGAAATGGGGGTGGTAAGGGCTGGATGAGGGACTATACACGAACTCTATACTCAGTTTTCTGTAAACATAAAACTGCTCTAAAATGAAATTCAATTAATTAAATAAATATGGGGATAGATTTTGGGACATGAATTTTATGGGAAAACTGCACTCCTCCCTGGAAGATATCAAAGAAGGCATAGGTAAGATGCTCTTTTTAGGACATTATTAACTTGCTCATATTTTCTCTAGTTGTAGCTTTGAGTCTAAATATAGAAAAAGCACTTGTTTCCCCTTGTGATTTGTAGAACTGCCTCTCCTCATCCCCCTAGCTGGGCCCTCACTTTTGTCATGGATCTGTCCTCATCACAATAGGTCCCACTATAAGGCTCTGGCAGTTTCCGTACTATTTGCATCCTTTCCTTTTCTGAGGTTGGCAATGACTGCCGGTTGTCCGCATATCTTATCCATGTTCCCCCTACTGCTAGAGAAATAGGATTTTATTGGGGACACAATTCCCTGGAATGAAGATTACATTTCCTACTCTTGCAACAAAGTATGGTAGTGTGATTAAGTTATGATCAATGGGTTGTAAGTGGAAGCGTGCTGTAGCATCTTCCAAAATCCTTTCTTAAAAGACAATTAACGTGGGCTCTTCACCTCTTAGTTTTCATCTCTTCCTCTTTCTGCCTAGAATGTACACGTGAAGGCTGGAGCTCTAGCTGCCACCATGGACTCTGATGAAAATGAATTAATTCTAGTGATGGCAAAGCTGGGTGAAGCCTGAATCCCTGAAGATATTTTAGGCACAGCCACCATATCAGCTAAGACAGTCTTCCCTAGACTTTTCACCTTGGAGGGCGTGCCATGCACTGTTGGTATCCTTACAGTGGACTGAACTTCTAGCTGTTGTTATCTGCATCACTGTGCCTGAGAACTCTTTTTCTAAAACTGCAAAAAGCCTCAGCTTCCAGTGTTCTCAGAAGGCCAAAAGTACCAAGGAATTAACACCCTGTGGGATCAGTCCAAAACTAATGACCTGTTCCCTCGCCCTCTGGGTAGGATAACTCTGAGATGTGTGTTTTGCATTGTTTCCCAGAGTTTCCCCACAAGGTTAAGCTTGTTAACCACGATGGTAACCTGCTTGACAGCATATGTTCTTTAAGTATAGTTCCAAGTATTCACGCCAATGAATGTGGGTTGACAATGTCATGTATATTCATGAATCAGATGAACATGAAATAATGAAGGCATTCATATGTTAGAATTTCACTTGTTAGTCAATGATACGAGCAACATCTTTGTCTTTTTTGTTGGAGTACAGTTGCTTTACAATTTTGTGTTATTATTATTATTATTTTTTTTTTTTTTGCTGTTTAGCAAAGTGAATCAGCCATGCATACACACATATTCCCTCTTTTTTTTGGATTTTCTATCCATTTAGGTCTAACTTATATGCACAGTACATCATGAGAAATGCTGGGCTGGAAGAAACACAAGTTGGAATCAAGATTGCTGGGAGAAATATCAATAACCTCAGATATGCAGATGACACCACCCTTATGGCAGAAAGTGAAGAGGAACTCAAAAGCCTCTTGATGAAAGTGAAAGTGGAGAGTGAAAAGGTTGGCTTAAAGCTCAACATTCAGAAAACGAAGATCATGGCATCTGGTCCCATCACTACATGGGAAATAGATGGGGAAACAGTGGGAACAGTGTCAGACTTTCTTTTTCAGGGCTCCAAAATCACTGCAGATGGTGACTACAGCCATGAAATTAAAAGACGCTTACTCCTTGGAAGCAAAGTTATGACCAACCTAGATAGCGTATTCAAAAGCAGAGACATCACTTTGCCAACAAAGGTTCGCCTAGTCAAGGCTATGGTCTTTCCTGTGGTCATGTATGGATGTGAGAGCTGGACTGTGAAGAAGGCTGAGTGCCGAAGAATTGATGCTTTTGAACTGTGGTGTTGGAGAAGACTCTTGAGAGTCCCTTGGACTGCAAGGAGATCCAACCAGTCCATTCTGAAGGAGATCAGCCCTGGGATTTCTTTGGAAGGAATGATGCTGAAGCTGAAACTCCAGTATTTTGGCCACCTCATGCGAAGAGTTGACTCATTGGAGAAGACTCTGATGCTGGGAGGGATTGAGGGCAGGAGGAGAAGGGGACGACAGAGGATGAGATGGCTGGATGGCATCACTGACTCGATGGATGTGAGTCTGAGTGACCTCCGGGAGTTGGTGATGGACAGGGAGGCCTGGCGTGCTGCAGTTCATGGGGTCACAAAGAGTCGGACACGACTGAGCAACTGATCTGATCTGATCCATTTAGGTCACCACAGAGGATCGAGTAGTTAGAAAATTGTTATTCTAGAATACAGGTACCCCAATCTTCATAGCAGCACTATTTATAATAGATAGGACATGGAAGGAATGTAAATGTCCATCAACAGAGCCATGGATAAAGATGTGGCACATATATACAATGGAATATTACTCAGCCATAAAAAGCCAATGAAATGTGCTGTTTGCAGAGACACGGATGAGCAACTTCTTTGCTGAATAAAATGGGTCACATTTTTGTGCTGACCACAATGTTTAACAGCTACAAACACATAGCTGTTAAAGTTTAATCTGCATTATTGACACTTTATCACTTTAAGTCTAAGCTGGGGTTTGGCAAACTAAATTTTATTGGAACACAGCTCACTATTTATTATCTGTAGCAGCTTTTCTGCTACAAGGCCCAGCTGAGTCGTTGTAACACAGTCACATGGTCTGTAAAGCCTTAAATATTTATCATCTAGCCCTTTACAGAAAATGTTTGCTAACAAAGCAAAAATTCAAGCCCTGACTTGTAGCATTTGCTCATATCTGTGGTGTAAATATCCCCGTCATGGCCAATTTCAGGCTACCATCCAGAACTGCATTGTCACTTTCACGGACTTTAAGTGATCTTGTCTTTGTAGGACTCTTCCTCCATAAAACATTTATTTTATAAATATCGATATAAATACTTTCATTTATAAATACAAATTGCAGTCAACAGCTGCACTGATATAAAAATGAATATACTCGGAATTTCCTGGCCGTCCAGTGGTTAGAACTCGGTGCTCTCACTGCTGGGGCCTGTGTCCAATCCCTGGTTCAGGGAACTCAGATCCCACAAGCTGCGCAGCATGGCCAATAAATAAATAAATAAGCTCTGGTTTTAAAAAACGGAGTGCTAACATTATATATGAAAACTTTCACTTCAACCCCAATGTTTACTTTTTACCTTCTGATTTTAAAAGAAATTATTTCTTTTAAACATTTTCATGGCCCCTAAAAGTAGAGTGGGCCTTGGGCACTGTACCTACTGTGTTACTGCATAAAGGGGCTCTGCTACAATCCAAAGCCACTGAACACAGAGTTGGGAAGAGATGTGTAGTAGCACAGGAATTAGAAGTATTCTGTTGTAAACATAAAATAGATGTAAATAAAATCAGGAGCTTAGGGAATAGTACAATTATTAGGAAATGATGAGTTTTGAATGTTTCATGTGTGTGTGTGTGTGTGTGTGTGTGTGTGCATGCGCGCGCACGCACTCAGGAACTCAGTTGTGTCCAACTCTTTGTGACTCCATGGGCTGTAGTCCGTAAGGCTCTTCTGTCCACTGGAAGTAGTCTCTAGGCAAGACTACTGGAGTGGATTGACATTTCCTACTCCAGAGGATCTGCCCAACCCAGAGATCAAACTCACATCTCTCGTGTCTCCTGCATTGGCAGGAGGATTCTTTACCACTGTGCCACCCGGGAAGCCCTTTGAATGATTCATATTTTTGTTTTTAACACCATTTATTTAATTTTAAATTAATTTCATTTTCAATAATGCCCATGTTCAACAACTGGCTCACAAAATTCCTGAGAATTTAACCATAGCCCTTGCAAACAGGAGCTGGCTCCTCCACATGACTGCTCTCTGGTATCCCTTTCTCTCCTTTTAATTATTTTAAATTACTCCCTTTAAACTACTCTTGCTTAAACTCCTGCATCTCAGTTCCAGAAAAATAAGTGACTCAATCAAAAAATGGGCCAAAGAACTAAACAGACATTTCTCCAAAGAAGACATACAGATGGCTAACAAACACATGAAAAGATGCTCAACATCACTCATCATCATTATCAGAGATCAGATCAGATCAGTCGCTCAGTCGTGTCCGACTCTTTGCGACCCCATGAACTGCAGCACGCCAGGCCTCCCTGTCCATCACCAACTCCCGGAGGTCACTCAGACTCACATCCATCGAGTCAGTGATGCCATCCAGCCACCTCATCCTCTGTCGTCCCCTTCTCCTCCTGCCCCCAATCCCTCCCAGCATCAGAGTCAGAGAAATGCAAATCAAAACCACAATGAGGTACCATCTCACACCAGTCAGAATGGCTGCCATCCAAAAGTCTACAAACAATAAATGCTGGAGAGGGTGTGGAGAAAAGGGAACTCTCTAACACTGTTGGTGGGAATGCAAACTAGTACAGCCACTATGGAAAACAGTGTGGAGATTCCTTAAAAAACTGGAGATAGAACTGTCATATGACCCAGCAATCCCACTGCTGGGCATACACACTGAGGAAACCAGAATTGAAAGAGACACATGTACCCCAATGTTTATCGCAACACTGTTTATAATAGCCAGGACATGGAAGCAACCTAGATGTCCATCAGCAGATGAATGGATAAAGAAAGCTGTGTTACATATACACAATGGAGTATTACTCAGCCATTAAAAAGAATACATTTGAATAAGTTCTCATGAGGTGGATGAAACTGGAGCCTATTATAGAGAGTGAAGTAAGTCAGAAAGAAAAACACCAATACAGTACACTAAGGCATACATATGGAATTTAGAAAGATGGTAAAGATAACCCCGTATGCGAGACAGCAAAAGAGACACAGATGTATAGAACAGTTTTTTGGACTCTGTGGGAGAAGGCAAGGGTGGGATGATTTGAGAGAATAGCATTGAAACATGTCTATTATCATATGTGAAACAGATCACCAGTCCAGGTTCAATGCATGAGACAGGGTGCTCAGGGCTGGTGCACTGGGATGACCCAGAGGCATGGGATGGGGAAGGAGGTGGGAGGGGGGTTCAGGATGGGAACACATGTACACCCATGGTGAATTCATGCCAATGCATGGCAAAACCAATACAATATTGTAAAGTAATTACTGTGAAGATCGCTCAGTCGTGTCTGACTCTTTGCGACTCCATGGACCGTAGCCTACCTCAAAGCTGGTGCTGGGACAACCCAGAGGGATGGGATGGGGAGGGAGGTGGGAGGTGGGTTAGGGACAGGGGGACACATGTACACCCGTGGCTGACTCATGTCAATGTATGGCAGAAATCACCACGACATTGTAAAGTAACTAGCCTCCAATTAAAATAAATAAATTTTTAAAAGTTACTCTTGCTTGAATCCTTGTGTCGCAGTCAGCTTCTGGAAGAAACCAAACTAAGACAGAAAAGTAAGCATCTATTTTGTTAAGCCACTGTTGTTTTGAGGGGGTCTTCCTTACAGCCACAGCTGTTCCCAACTGATAGAGTGAGGCCTGAGATGAAATCATAATGCAAGCGTTCAACCAATATGTTTTTGCGCAATATGTCTGGCATACTTAACACAGACACAGTTGGGTACACCACAGACCCAGTGTAGGCTTTCTTATTGGAAGAAAGACAATAAGAAATAACCAAAGCATCTCTCTCCACTGCCAACCCGACCCTGCTTGGGTATGTGTGAGTGTGGCAGGTAACAACTCTCTGAGGTGACAGTTGAGCTGAGACCTAATCATGAGAAGCAGCTAATCACACAAAATATGAAGAGTATTCCAGAGAGAAAGGCCTGCAAGTACAAAGGCCCTGAGGTAGACATGAGCTTGGCAAGTTTCCTGGGAGGTCTGTGTGGCTGGAGACTTCTGAATGAAGGGGACAGTGCGGGAGTCGAGGCCTGACTATGCAGGCCCTTGCAGGTCACGGTGAGGGCTTGAGATTTTAACTGGGTAAAGTTTTAAACAGGGGAAAAACACAGTTGATTCTTGTTTTTTAAAAGATGACTTTGATGGTTAAATGGAGAAGAGAGACGAGAGGTGACAAAAAAGGCTGTAGGAAAATCAGGTAGGAGGCCATTCCAGATGCCCAGGGGAGAGAGGGGAAGGTGGCCTAGGCAATGATGGTGTCACGGATTGTGACAAAATCGCCACCCATGAATCATACCTCCTTGAATTCATGCCTTTCTGTGGTTCTCTCCCACTTTGACTCTGGATTGATCTCATAACTCATTTTACCAATAGATTGACTGGTTTGATTTCCTTGTTGTCCAAGGGACTCTCAAGAGTCTTCTCTAGCACTACAATTTGAAAGCATCAGCTTTTTGGTGCTCAGCCTTCTTTATGGTCCAACTCACACATCCATGTGTGACTACTGGAGAAACCATAGCTTTGACTATATGGACTTTTGTTGGCAAAGTGATATCTCTGCTTTTTAATATGCTGTCTAGGTTTGTCACAGCTTTTCTTCCAAGGAGCAAGCATCTTTTAATTTCTTGGCTACAGTCACTGTCTGCAGTAATTCTGGAGCCCAAGAAAATAAAATCTGTCAGTTTCCACTTTTTCCACATCTATTTGCCATGAAGTGATGAGACCGGATGCCATGATCTTAGTGTTCTATATGTTGAGTTTTAAGCTAGCCTTTTCACTCTCCTCTTTCATCCTCATCAAGAGGCTCTTTAGTTCCTCTTTACTTTCTGCCATTACAGTCGTATCTGCATATCTGAAGTTGTTGATATTTCTTCATTTCTTCCAGCAATCTTGACTCCAGCCTGTGACTCATCCAGTGGGCATTTTGCATGATGTACTCTGCACATAAGTTGAATAAGCAAGGTGACAATATACAGCCTTAACATACTCCCTTCCCGATTTTGAACCAGTCCATTTTTCCATGTCCGGTTCTAACTGTTGCTTCTTGTCCTACATACAGGTTTCTCAGGAGACAGGTAAGATGGTCTGGTATTCCTCTCTCTTTAAGAAATTTCCACAGTTTGTTGTGATCCACACAGTCAAAGGTTTTCATGTAGTCGATGAAGCAGAAGTAGATTTTTTAAAAAAATTTTTTGGAATTCCTTTTTCTGTGATCCAACTAATGTTGGCAATTTGATTTCTGATTTCTCTGCCTTTTCTAAATCCAGACTGTACATCTGTAAGTTCTTCATTCATATACTGTTGAAGCCTAGCTTGAAGGATTCTGAGAATTATTTTGCTAGCATGTGAAATGAGTACAATTTGTGTGGTAGTTTGAATATTCTTTGTCATTGCCTTTCTTTGGGACTGGAATGAAAACTGACCTTTTCCAGTCCTGAGGCCACTGCTGAGTTTTCCAAATTTGCTGGAATATTGAGTGCAGCACATTAACAGCATCATCTTTTAGGATTTGAAATAGCTCAGCTGGAATCCCGTCACCTCCACTAACATTGTTTGTACTAATGCTTCCTAGTGTTAATTTTCTGAATGTCTGGCCTCATGTGAAATGCCGGGCTGGATGAAGCACAAGCTGGAATCAAGACGGCCAGGAAAAATATCAATAATTTCAGATACGCAGATGACACTGCCCTTATGGCAGAAAGCGAAGAAGAACTAAAGGGCCCCTTGATGAAAGTTAAAGAGGAGAGTGAAAAAGTTGGCTTAAAACTCAACATTCAGAAAACTAAGATCATGGCATCCAGTCCCATCACTTCAAATAGATGGGAGAACAATGGAAACAGTGAAAGACCTTAATTTGGGGGCTCCAAAATCACTGCAGTTGGTAACTGCAGCCATGAAATTAAAAGACACTTGCTCCTTGGAAGAAAAGCTATGACCAACCTAGACAGTATATTAAGAAGCAGAGACATTATTTTGTCAACAAAGGTCCATCTAGTCAAAGAGATGGTTTTTCCAGTGGTCATGTACAGATGTGAGAGTTGGACTGTGAAGAAAGCTGAGCACCGAAGAATTGATGCTTTTGAACTGTGGTGTTGGAGAAGACTCTTGAGAGTCCCTTGGACTGCAAAGAGATCAAACCAGTCAATCTTAAAGGAAATCAGTCCTGAATATTCATTGGAAGGACTGATGCTGAAGCTGAAACTTCAATACTTTGGCCACCTGATGTGAAGAACTGACTCACTGGAAAAGACTCTGATGCTGGGAAAGATTGAAGGCATGAGGAGAAGGGGACAACAGAGGATGAGATGGCTAGATGGCATCACCGACTCCATGGACATGAGTTCAAGCAAGCTCTGGGAGTTGGTGATGGACAGGGAAGCCTGGCATGCTGCAGTCCATGGGGTTGCAGAGTCAGACAGGACTGAGTGACTGAACTGAACTGTCCCACTCCAGTATTCTGGCCTGGAGAATTCCATGGACTGTATAGTTGATGGGGTCGCAAAGAGTCAGACAGGACTGAGCGACTTTCACTTTGCAACTGGTTATATCTTTGTTTGGGCTTCCCTGGTACCTTGGTTGGTAAAGAATCTGCCTATAATGCACGAGACCCCAGTTTGATTCCTGGGTCAGGAAGATCCGCTGGAGAAGGGATAGGCTACCTGCTCCAGTGCTCTTGGGCTTCCCTGGTGGCTCAGTTGGTAAAGAAGCCACCTGCAATGCAGGAGATCCCAGTCCGATCCCTGGGTTGGGAAGACTCTGGAGAAGGGAACGGTTACCCACACCAGTATTCTGGTCTAGAGAATTCCATGGACTGTACAGTCCATGGGGTCACAGAGTCAGACACAACTGAATGAGTTTCACTTTAATGGGCACAGAGTTCAGTCTAGAGTGATAAAGTTTCCAGAGGTGGTGGTGACTGCACAGATGGTGAATGCATTTGACACCAATGAATTGCACTTACAAATGATTAAATGGTAAATTTTATGTGATATACATTTTGTTGCTGTTGTTTAGTTGCTAAGTCACGTCTGACTCTTTCCAACCCCATAGACTGCGATCCCGTCGACTATACAGTCCATGGAATTCTCCAGGCCAGAATACTGGAGTGCGACAGTTCAGCTCAGTCACTCAGTCCTGTCTGACTCTGCAACCCCATGGACTGCAGCATGCCAGGCTTCCCTGTCCATCACCAACTCCCAGAGCTTGCTTGAACTCATGTCCATGGAGTCGGTGATGCCATCTAGCCATCCCATCCTCTGTTGTCCCCTTCTCCTCATGCCTTCAATCTTTCCCAGCATAACCCACCAGGCTCCTCTGTCTATGGGATTTCCCGGGCAAGAAAACTGGAGTGGGTGGCCATTTCCTTCTCCAGGGGATCTTCCTGACCCAGGGATAGAACTCATATCTCCTGCACTGGTAGGCTGATTCTTTACCACCAAGACACTAGGGAAGCAATGTGTATTTTACCACAATTTAAAAAAAATGTTAAGGAAAAAAAGAAATTTGCCCCTACCATGGAGCCAGTGGGTGATGGAAATGCAATCTAAGCCCAGGCAGTCTTGCCCAAAGATTCTGATGTATGTATGTTACTAAAGGAGACTGGATCATGAAAGCCTTATGAAGGGGAAAATGGAAATAACCAAGGAATAATATACCATTAATGGACCTTCGTTCCTTATCATTCAACCCTCTTTTGACTCCATAAATGATAGGAAACATCCAGGATTCAAGCTCCAGAACTGGTTACAAGTTTAGAACCTGTGGCTTACTAGCTATGAAACTCCAGGGAAATGTTCCTCCTGCTCGCTCAAGTTTCTTCTCCCTTGGGGATTTATCTGTTGTGCTCCTCTTTAGGATGGTTGTATTAATCACAAGAGTTAATAGGTCTGTGTTTTAATTGCCTATTGCTGCATGAGAAACCTCTGTCCCTGGGATTCTCCAGACAAGAACACTGGAGTGGGTTGCCATTTCTTTCTCCATTGCATGAAAGTGAAAAGTGAAAGTGAAGTCGCTCAGTCCTGTCTGACTCCTAGCGACCCCATGGACTGCAGCCTACCAGGCTCCTCCGTCCATGGGATTTTCTAGGCAAAAGTACTGGAGTGGGGTGCCATCCCAGGGACAGAGGAGCCTAGTGGGCTGCCGTCTATGGGGTCACACACGGTCGGACATGACTAAAGTGACACAGCAGCAGCAGCAGCATGAGAAACCACACCAAAACCTAACACAACTGGGCTCAGCTGGGCAGTTTTTTTGTTGTTGTTATTCTGTATGGTGTCATATAAGGTTATGCGTGTAGCTGCATTCAGTTGGCAGTTCAGCTTGGGTTAGCATGTCCATGATGACTTCATCCATATGCCTGGGAGTCAGCTGGAATTCCTAGAGTACCTGGAGATGTCAGCTGGGCCTCCCTCCCTCTCCATGTGGCTATCAAGCCTGGTCGCCAGATGTCTTTAGACCCAAAATGATGGAAGCAGAAACTGCCAAGTCTCTTGAGGTTTAGACCCAGAACTGGCAGAGTCATTTGTATCATATTCTGTTGGTTAAAGCAAGTGATGTGACCAGCAAGATTCAAAAGGAGGAGAAATAGAGTCAACCTCTTGGTGGGAGAAATAGTATGCTCATGAAAAGATGGAAAGATTCGTTGGCAGCCTTCCCGTGGCAATCAACCATAGCCCTGCTCCTAGGTGGGAATCAGAGTTCAAGAACCCCCCGCCAAGAGGTAGGACTAGACAAGAGAGCCTTATGAGTAGTTTTAGCATGATGCTAAATGCTGCAGCATACAAATGTTCAATATGTGATATTGACCATTATCAATCTTTCACAACTTTTCCTAACAGTTGCAGATAGCACTGGTACTGTACCCACTTTACAGTGATACATGGACCAACTGAACTTTCAGATCTCTACCAATTTTAACACTACAACTTCTTGAGTCCCCTTTTTAGCTACTGGAAGCTGAGGCTTAGGAAAGTGGAGTGACTTGCCTCGAGTCACACTCTTAGGTAACAAGGTGAAGTCCATATTCAAACTGTCTTCCCCCCCACCCCGCCCCCCAACTAAAGACGCTGCGTTTTCTTCCTCCATTTAGTAAGTAGTGTATTGGGCACCTACCATACGACCGAAGGAGTAGACATAAGAGTATAATGACATTTATTTAATAATATTATTCAACATTAGTTAATTGGATTGTCATCATAAACCTATAACGAAGGTGTTAAAATAGTCTCCTCCCCCATTTCCCAGATGAGAGTGAGGCAAAGCAAGGTTAAAAAAAAAAAGGATCGTACCCACATAGGGATTATAGTCTATTGGAGAGAATACTGGATAGCCAAGCAAATAATTAAATACATTGATTACAAATCATTCTGCTAGTGGAGCCCTGGTACGGATCCCACTCAACCAAATCAAAGGGCTCAGGTAACCCTGGCAACGGATCTTCCTGCCAATAGTAAAGATGGAGCCCACAGAACAAGCACCTTTACGCACACCGCTATTACCCACAATGCAGTATCGGCCGGGGAAGGAGCAGGAGTCTGCCAGTAGTTAACATGGCTTCCGTAGTTACACCACCCTGTCTTTTCACTTAATCAGCGACCTAACTGCCCAGACCAGGCTACCGATCAGGAGCTAAGTCCTCTTTGCGCCTCAACTCACCGCGACCACAAGAGCGACTGAAACAGGGCAGCACCTCGAGGAGGTAAACTCTGTAACCAAGGAAACCCTACTTCCGCTGACGTCATTACGGCGACACGTGGATCCAAGATGGCGGCGGCGATGGTGAGTGAAGGAGACTCCGGGAGCCGGAGATGGAGCGGGCCGCTCTGGGGGATCCAAGGACTTCCTGGCGTCGCATGCTCGGCCCGGTCCACTTCAGGGACCCCTAGCTCAGGCCTGAGGGACATCCCTGATTTGGCTTGTCTCACCCAAACTCCCCGTCTCCGGCCTTTGCCCCGCACTCAGGCTTGTCAAGGCCCGAAGTTTTGGGGGAGGCTCTGGGTCAGAGGAAAGGTCTCAGCTACCACCCTAGGCGGTTCCTATTCCAGTCTTGGTCTTTGCCTCCTGTGACCCCCATTTCCCAATTTTCACTTTGCAGTCCTCACCCCTTCGAAGAGCCCCCGTTACTCCCAGTTGTGCTCCTCCCTCTCACGTCTGTACCCTGCTTTCTCCGCCTCCCCGCCTCCCCACTGTCTTGACCAGTCCGCGGATGCGTCCTCACCTGTCCCAGCCCGAACCCTGTGTCATATCCTTTCTAGAGCCCTGTCCTCACCTCACTTGTCCCCACTGCGCACCTGTCTTGACTGTCGATACCCGGAAGCATGCCTTTACCCCTACCCCCCAGCCCCCACTGTCAATCCCCAGATCCTTCTCTAATCGTATCTCGTTTTCTCTCAATTCCAATTCCCTGCCTTTCTCCTAGGGATCTTTTATCCCACTGGTTGTCAGACTTTCTTGTGCGTAAGACTTGTGGTGTGTGTGGGGAAGCTTGTCAAAAATGCAGTTTCCAAAGATTCTAATTCTGTGGGCCTAGGAGATGCTTAGGAATCTACACTTTGATAAGCACTCTAGTGATTCTGATGGAGGTGATCAGTTGTGAAAAGCACTGTGCCAGTGCCGCCTGGCCCCCTCTCCTTCACATGCCCGTATAGGGCCACACAGCTCTTTAGGATGAAGTGTTTGTGTGGATAAGGGTATGTGGATAAGCTGTACTCGTAAAGTGGGTCAGAACTTGCTGGCTTCTGGTATAGAACGCTGGGAGTAGATCTGTGAAAAACTGGCCCTTTCTTCTTCCAGAAGGTCAGCTCACATTCTGCTTGTCAAGAGACCAGAACCAAAATTGAAGTTACTTAGGCCAGAGTGATTTTGTACTGTTCCTATATGTTGCTTCCTCAGCAGATAATTTCATCCTGGGAGTGCACAGAAAAGGCATTTGACTTTAGTAAAGAAAGATTCTTGTTTAAATTCTTTGGTATTGATTTTTTCCAAGCAAGGATGGGTTACTGGCTGATAACAAATTCCCTTCCTCCTGTTAACCAACTGATAAATTATCCTTTTTGTTTAATAAGGCATTCCTTATTTAGAACCTCACAGGTCACATCCAAGATTTCACAGCCTTGCCTGATACCTGTGGTCTTAGACCACAGAAAAAAATCCCAAACGTGGTGTGTTGAAACCAGCTTTTTTTTTTTTTTCTGGACCACTTTCAGAACAAGAATGGCATAAGAACTTAACATGAACAGGAAAAGTCACACCCTCTTTTGCCATAGGGAAGGAGTTCAGTAAAGTGGCATTTATAGCATTGCACTGGGAAATTCTTGCTCTGTTCTGAGGTTTTAAGAGGTAATAAGTTAACATATGTCTGGTACACATTTATTTAATCAACAAATATTTGAGTGCCTGCTCTGTGCCAAGACTTAGGGATGTACTGGTGAGTTAGAGGGTCAAGGTCCCTGTGCTTGTGGAGTTTTTCTAGCCTGAGGAGACAGTAGATAAAATACATGAACAAGGTAATGTCAGATAGTGGTTAAGTGTGAGGAGGGCACGGTGATGTGGTAGTAATTGGGGGGGGGGGTGACAGGGTGGTGCAACTGCTTTGGATTACGTGGTCAGAGACGTCTTCTCAGAGAAAGTGATGTGAGTTGAGACCTGATTGACAGGAAGGAACCAGCAATCCAGAGAGTGTTCCAGGCAAAGGAGATGGCAAGTATAAAGGACCAAGGTGGGAAAGAGTATGTTTGAGGAACACAGAACGCTGGAGGGGCTGAAACATGGTGAGGAGTTGGGGGTGGAGGGGAGCAAAGAATAATACAAGATGGAAGCAGAGAGAGGCAGGGAGAGCTGTGTTTCTAGAAGCATGCCTGTAATTGTGGGTTGTAGTCTGCAGTTTGTAATCTGTGGATTGCATTTTGAAAGACTGTTCTGTTACAGTGCTTGCCCTTCCCACACTTTTCAGAGTGTTACATTAAGGGAGCCAGCTTGTTCTCAGCCTGCAGAGAAACCATGGAAAGGCATTTGGATTTTATTCTAAGCACAATGGACAGCAAAGTGATTTTGTGTTTGTTGTGTCACCTGGGAGTATCATCCTCTGCTTTCATGATGAATACTATAAACTGATTTCCAGAAATTGAGAGTGTAATGTGTACAGGAACCCGCAGAGGCCACTTTAAAGAGGGCACATGAGCAGCTTCATGTTTGATGCAATAGTGAAAAGTCACGGAAGCACATTTATTACCAGAGGATACTACGTGTGACGGGCTGGGTGGGTAGATAAACTTGAGCTTGGTCTGTGTGAAGCCCTTTATTATACGGAAGTCAGAACAGTCCCCTCACCCTCGTACAATAAATAGGTTGTTTCACAACTGCTGGGGATGGAAGTGTGTGGGTCTGCTTTGGGGTCTGGGTTTCTGAGACAAGTCATACAACCAAAGAGGAACCTAGCTAATATATTCAGTGACCGTGGGAACATGCTGTCTTTTGTTTTTTTCTTTTATTTTAAAAGTTAGGGTTGTGGGTGCAAGTTTCAAGTGATATTTATGGGTTTTTACCTCCCTCCCTTTCCTTAGTGATTGGTTCTTCTTCCCCACGGGCTGGCTGCCACCTCCCAGGTCTGCGTTAGCACAGTGGGTGTTCCTGAACTTCCCCAGCTGGGAGTAGAGGGCTGATGTAAACAAGGTCTCTGTAGTTTGCCTGCGTCCCTCCTGCCCTGGATTTAGATGACTATAAAGTTACACGGCACCAAGTTGCTCTAGCTGGGTCTGAGGTGGGGAGCAGGCCCATATCTCATCCCTTATAGAACTGTTGAGCACGTGGAATATGCTTTGAGGAATATTATTTTGGTGGAGTGTCCATTTGTCCATTTGGCAGGTGTCCGTTGATGACATTTGTAGACATCTCAGGAGTCTAGACGGGGAAGGCAATGGCACCCCACCCCAGTACTTTTGCCTGGAAAATCCCATGGATGGAGGAGCCTGGTGGGCTGCAGTCCATGGGGTCGCTAAGAGTCAGACATGACTGAGCGACTTCACTTTCACTTTTCACTTTCATGCATTGGAGAAGGAAATGGCAACCCACTCCAGTGTTCTTGCCTGGAGAATCCCAGGGACGGGGAAGCCTGGTGGGCTACCGTCTATGGGGTCGCACAGAGTCGGACACGACTGAAGTGACTTAGCATAGCATAGCATAGCAGGAGTCTAGAAACCTCTGTTTGGAAAATAAAACTCTGTATTTCTCTCACACATTGTTGTTGCTGTTTGGGGTTTTATGTTTTTTTTCCTTTTTATTGAATTATAATTCATATAACATAAAATTCACCCTTTTAAAGTTTACACTTCAGTGATTTTTAGTATATTCACAGAATTGTGCAACCTTCACCACTGTCCACCTCCAGAATATTTTCATCACCCCATTAAAAAAAATCCATTAGCAGCCACTTCCCACTCCCCCTTCCCTCCAGTCCCTGGCAACCATTAATATACTTTCTGTATAGATTTTTCTGTTCTGGACATTTCTTATAAATGAGATCAAACAATATGTGGTGTTTTGTTATCTGACTTTTTTTTTTAAACAAGGCGTAATGTTTTCAGAGTTCATCCATGTCATAGCATGTGTCAGTATTTCATTTATATGATCAAATAATATTCCATTGTGTGGATAGACCTCATTTGGTTTACTTTTTCATCTGTTCATGGATTTGGGGATCGTTTCTACATTTGGGCTGTTATGAATAATGTTGCTGTGCACATTTTGTGTGTAAGCTCTTGGGTAAACATCGGATCTCAGTTTTCTTGGGTGTATACCTAGGAGTAGAACTGCTGGGTTAGTTCTCACTGTTCTGAGGTTGAGTTTGATCCAGTCCAGAGGCAGGGGAATGGTCTGAATGACCTCTAGGTTCCTTTGATCAAATGAAAGCCATGCTAGCCAGTTCCTTCCTCCCACTATCCCCCTTGCCCCCTGTCCCCGGGCCAGTCAGAAGTACAGGAATTGTGTTTTGTGATGAAGTCTGGCTGATGGAGTTCTGGGACAGAAGGCAGGAGGCCTGGACTCTGCCAGCAGTCCTGTGTGTGGCAAGTTGCTGTCTCCCCGGGGCCTCATCTGTGAATGGCCATTGGCTCATTGAGGAAGAAGCAGCTGGGGCTTAGTCCCAGCACTGCCACTGATCTATCAGGTGGCCTGGAGCAAATTACTTTGGTGTTATTCGTCTGTTTCAGCACAGGTCATATGTGAAATGAAGATTTAGACTTGAGGATTTCTAAATTCTTCAATGAAATTTGTAAAGTCTTCAATGAAATTGAAGATTTCAACTCGAAATTGAAAATTTTGTGGCTTAGAATACTTGGATTCAAGGTGATTTTTGCTAATATGCCTATAAAATCAGATCGATTTTTTTTTCCCCCGTGATCTTAGTCCCTGTGGTCTTTCCAGGCTGCTGTCTGTTGGTTGTATTGTCTGTTCTCTCCACTTGCTCCACCTGGCACATGTGTTCTGCAGGAGCCGCTGTGTCCTTAGAAGCCGAGGCACCAACACCAGTCCTTGGTACAGATGTGTTTCTCTGAGAAATCCCTTTAAAGGAGTGCCCTTAATCCCCCCAGGAAGTCCAAGGAAGGCAGAGGCCGCGTTAAGTTGCCTCTTGGTTTCTCTTTTACAACTTGGACAAAAGTTTCCCTTTGATCTCAGTGAAAAAGAAGCAGGTCACAGAATGTTGAAGGTTGAGTTTTGATCTCTGGGCACTGGCAGGAAGGTGGGAAGGACTCAGGATGAACAGGGCCATCTGGCCATAGGCGAATGTAGGAGCCACCTGCTGCCCCGGACCTGCTTTGATCCCTGAACCATTTGCTGACACTGATAGTTCCCAAGTGGGACATGGTTTCGGACGCTGGGACTTCTCGGTTCTGTCCCATTCCTCTTCATTGCTTCCTTCTCTGCTCTGTACCATGACTTCTCACCTGTTCCCAAGCATTAAAACTGACAGATCTCCCAGGGTTTGCAATCTGAAGGTTTTGTGTTCAGAGGGTATACTAAATGGTACTGGCAGTTCTTAAAAAACAAAATCAAATCACAGATTGGAGCTGAATTCATAAGCCAGTTTAGAAGGGAGTCTGGGTGCCCTGGCCAGTCACTTAGTATCTTTGGGCCTCGGTTTCTAATGAAGTAGATCTCGTGCTGTGAAGTGACAGTTATGGAGCTCATCTTCGCATGGCTTTGATTGGGGTTGGGGGGCAAAGAAGAGAGGTTGGCAGGCACAGGACTTTACATTTTTTTCTAGTTAGTTGCCAATATTTAATAATTGGGAGATTTCACATTATAAAAGTTTGGGATTTTCATTTTTTTCTTGAAAATTTGGGCCCAAATTTCCCATAAAGAACATTTCCTGTGCAGGACCCAGTCTTCCATACCTTTTGGCTTATTCCTTAGCAGCGTCTCCCAGTAGGTAATTTGCATGGCCCTTCTAGGAGGTTGAATTAGCAACCCCGAATGAGGTGGTCTCTCTGTAAAAATCTTCCTATTTTTGACATTTGGATTCAAAAGCAATATTTAAAGTTTGTGGTAATCCCCTAGGTTACCTAATTTTGAGGGGAATATTTCTGTTCACAAGATACATGTCAGTTGATAAACCATATGTCCATCCATTATTCCATCTAATCATTACAAAAACCCATTTTACAAATGAAGAAACTAAGGCTGGGTCTAAGCTCATGGGCTAGAATCTGACACTGGTTTTATGACTTCTGGCCAACCATTTGGTTCTTTAAACCTGTTACTTAAAACAAAATTTTTTTTTACTGTGGTAAAATAGACATAAAATGTATCATTTAAACTATTTTATGTGTACACTGGCTTTGCATGTACAGAGCATTGTGTGTACAGTGGCATTAAATACATTCACATTATTGTGCAACCATCAGCACCATCCATCTCCAGAACTTTTTTGTCTGGATCAGTTTTCTTATTTTTAAAATGAAGATGAGACTCTGAAAGAATTGTGATGATTAAATGAAATGTGAGATGAACACGCTGTAACTTTCCCTCTCCAGGGTTTGAAATCTTTAGGAGATGAACTAAGCCTATTGCTTGGGCTAACAGAGTATTTAATAAATACCCAAGGGGGAGGGAAGTTCCTTGCATTTTTAATGTTTTATTTCTGCACTTTCTGGCCTCTGGATGTCTTCTGCTTGGTGAGGGTAGTTACTAGTTTCGCCTGGACTTTCACACAGTTGGTTGTTCCCTACCCCCAAAGAACACTTTTGAGTCTTTGTGTGTGTCTCTGCCCAATAAATTTGGAGAAGGCAATGGCACCCCACTCCAGTACTCCAGCCCAATAAATTATTTTTATTTTTTTGGCTGTGCTGCATGGCTTGTGGGATTTTAGTTCCCACACGACTGAAGCAACTTAACAGCAGTAGCAGCAGCACCCCAGTAGTTACTCAGTGTCTATGGGCTCTGAAATAAAGGCTACATTTTAAGTCTCCTGTGGCTAATTTTGGTTGTGGGTTTGTTTGTCTTCCTGAGGTCTTTAGCTCCATGGATGCTGCTTGGTAAGTGGTCTTTGGCTGTCATTAGCCTTGGTTCACGGAGAAGGTGATGGCACCCCACTCCAGTACTCTTGCCTGGAAAATCCCATGGACGGAGGAGCCTGGTAGGCTGCAGTCCATGGGATCGCTAAGAGTCAGACACAACTGAGCAACTTCACTTTCACTTTTCACTTTCATGCATTGGAGAGGGAAATGGCAACCCACTCCAGTGTTCTTGCCTGGAGAATCCCAGGGACAGGGGAGCCTGGTGGGCTGCTGTCTATGGGGTCACACAGAGTCGGACACGACTGAAGTGACTTAGCAGCTTTGGTTCAAGTATGGTTGAATTCTTAGGGAGCTTTAACTGATTAGGTAATTGATTTCAGTTAACTGTTGGCAAACTGCCCCAAAGTCTTTTTCTTTCTTCTCCCCCACCCCTGCAAATCTGGGGAGCAGTTACTGAATGATCTTGAAATGATGATTATATCTTTGAAAAGGAAAAAAGAAGAATCTAGCTTACTCTTCAGGGAAGGTACAGCTTTTGCAGCAGGAAAGGCATGGAATAGAAATCTGGAAGGCTGTTCAGATTGGCCACACTCTGTACTCAGATGCTGTTTATGGGAAAGAAGACAGCAAGGCAGAGGGCTCCAGAAAACAAAAGGTTAACTTCTGGCCACAGAGAATATGAGTAAATGAAAAATTTTCAATTCTCAGGGGAAACTTCCTATTTTCTTTGGAAGAAGTTAATTGTCCATACCTTTCAAACTGGGTGGTGCAAAGTTGGGTGGGGAGGGCGTGAAGGGTACTTTTGGGTCCTGATAGTTCTTCATTTGGCTATTGTTTGGGAGAAGTTTTTCTGTGTGCCCAACCCCCAAGAATAAAATAGATAGGGCGGGCAAGACCTTGATTCTTAGGTCTCTTGAGCTTTATAACTTTCCTAGTCACCCACATCTTTGCCAGAGATGGAGTGTTAGATTACAATACAAGGGCTTCTAGATTACCATCACCTTTTTCCTTGACATCCTACCTCTGCAGTTTTGTGACTTGGAAACCAAGTAAAGCAAATAACATTGAATGGACAGGTTCACCTCTCCTGTGACTCCCACTCTGTTCATGGGTCTGAACATGCAACAGATGTTTGCTAAATACTTAACTGACTTTTCAGTCTCATGCTAGAGTTTCTGGGGATCAGTTAAAAATTAAAGGAAGATACAAAGGGATTTCGCAAGAAGCAGGTACTTTGCTTCTTCCTAATTTCCTTACAGAAATGAAATACGCGTCAAACATCCTCTATCAGGCGGTCAAGGGCTACAAAGGTAATTAAGTCAAATAATCACAAAAAGTTGAAATGGGATCCAGTACAGAGTTCTTTAATCAGGGGCCTGTCAACTTCTAGGTCTTTGATTTCCTTGATCTCATACGTCATATTCTGCATTTTGGAGTGTTTTTTCCTGGGAGCAGCTTCTGTAACTTAAGATTCTCAGAGGCATTTGCAACACTTTCCCAAGATTAAGAATGACTGATCTGGTCTGGTTCAGATCACACACCTGGCTCCAGAATCTCCACGGCATCATTCTTACCTTATAGCTGCCATTTTCTGCCCATCTTTAGGAGAACTTGCCCAAATGCTTTCAGAGGAAACCTTCCCCTTCCTAAAATGTCAGTGTATTTATTTTGAATATAGGTTATCCATATACATGGAAAAAAGCATAAACGTTACAAATGAAAAGAAAGTCACTCAGCTATCCCCTATCCATTCATTATGTGTACTCTGATTTTTTAAAAATATTTCTCCAGAACATTTTTATGTACATAAAACATCGACTTTTAAAAAAATCTACTTAAAAAAATAATCTGCTTTTTAAAAAGTATATGTTTTACATACATAAAAATGTTTTTTTGCTAGCTTTTCTGTCTAGGTCTATGATCGGTTTTGTTAATTTTTGTACATGATGTCAGGTTCCTTTTGGACATGGCTACCAAATTGTGCAAGCACCATTTGTTGTAAAGACTGCCCTTTCCCTATTGAATTGCTTTGGCAACTTTGTTAAAAGTCAGTTTACTGTAAATACAAAGATTTATCTCCAGACTTTTAATTTTGTTCCATTGGCCTCTTATGCTTATCCTTATCGCACTGTCTTCATTACTGTAGCTTTATAATCGCTTAGAAATTGGTAGTATAAACCCTTTAGTTTTGTTCTTTTTTAAAGTTATTTTGGATATTTTGGGTCCTTTGTGTTTCCAGGTAAATTTAAGGATCAGCTTGTCAGTTTCAATAAAAAAGCCTGCTGGGATTTTGATAGGGATTGCACTGAATCTATAGGTTAGTTTGGGGAGAATTGCTATCCTAACAGTACTGAGTCTTCCATTTCAGTGTGGAATGTCTCTCCAATTATTTAGATATTTTTCACTTTTCTTAGCAATGTTTTATAGTTGTCAGGATACAAGTCCTTTTTAAAAGCGTATTCCTAAGTACTTTTTTCTTTTTGAAGCTACTGTAGATGAAACTGTTTTCTTAATTTTATTTCTGGGTTGTTTGTTGCTAGTGTGTAAAAATACAAGTAATTTTTATATATTGATACTGTAGTCTGTGACCTCGTCCAGCTTGTTCATTAGTTGTGGTAGTTTTGTGGATTGCTAAGGATTTTCTTGATATAAGATATGTGATCTGCAAATAAAAGGACCTTTTTCTTTTTAATCTGGATGACTTTATTTTTAGCTTAGAGTGTATTATTTGTTTTTACAGAGCAATGCTGACTAGAAATGACAAAAGTGGACATCCTTGCCTTGTTCCTCATCTTAGGAGGAAGCATTCAGTCTTTCATCATCAAGTGTGATGTTGGCTGTGGGTTTTTCAAAGCTACTATTTATCCGATTGAGGAAGTTCTTTTTTATTCCTAGTTTGTTTAGAGTTTTTATGAATATGTGTTGGACTTCATCAAGTGTGTTTTCTGCATTAATTGTGGTGATTGTATAGTTTTTGTTTTTTATTTATATGATGCATTGTATTATTTGATTTTCAGATATGAAGCCAACATTGCATTCCTGGGCTAGAACCCACTTGGCCATGATGTGTAAACCTTTTCCTGTATTGCTAGATTCAGTTTGCTAATGTTTTGTTAAGGATTTTTCCATTTGTGTTCCTGAGGAATATCTGTCTGTAGTTTCCTTTTCTTGTGATATCTTCAGCTTTGGTACATTCTTTTTTAAAATTTATTTAGACAAATGAGATTAGAGTATATGTTGATGTACATCTTTATTTTCTACTTAATAATTTATGTTGGCAGTCTTTCAGTAATAATCCTGCCTCCCACTTAAGTGTGCTGCTGCTGCTGCTAAGTCACTTCAGTCGTGTCCGACTCTGTGCGACCCCATAGACGGCAGCCCACCAGGCTCCCCCGTCCCTGGGATTCTCCAGGCAAGAACACTGGAGTGGGTTGCCATGTCCCTCTCCAATGCATGAAAGCGAAAAGTGAAAGTGAAGTCGCTCAGTTGTGTCCGACTCTTAGCGACCCCATGGACTGCGGCCCACCAGGGTCCTCCGTCCACGGGATTTTCCAGGCAAGAGCACTGGGGTGGGGTGCCATTGCCCTCCCCCCACTTAAGTGTATATTGTGCTAAATTGCTCTCCCCAAATTTATCTATATCTAGTGTATTCAGATTTTTTTAAACTTTTTGACTCTGATAGGTAAAAAAGATTTCATTATTTTCATTTGCAGTTTTTAGATTCTGAATGATGTTAAGCATCTTGTGTCTGACCATTTGAACCTTTTTCTCTTTAACTGCCCATTCTTATTCTTTTAGGTTATTTTTCCTTTATTGGTTTGTAAGAGTTCTTGGTGTATTGAAGAAATTAGTCCTTTGTCAGGTGTGTGTGAAATATTTTTATTCAAATTGTCTTTTTTTACAATGAATTTTTTTTTTTTCATTTTCTTCCTTTTTGTATATTCTCCTTTTCAGTAGCTTCTGGATTTTGTTTTCTCCTTAGAAAACTTTTCATATCAAAATTGTGTTAAAGTATATCTATATTTTCTTCTAATATTTTTCCTGTTTCAATTTGTACATTTCTTTCCTGTCTTCCTCAGTGCCAAACAGGTTGTATAGCTCTGTATTTAATATTTAGTAAAATTAGTCTGCCTTCATTATTTTTCTTTTCAAAATAATCCTGAAGTAAAAAATAATTGTGAAACTGACTACAGTGATTTGGTTATTAGTAGAAAAGCACTGAATTGGGGGAGGGACAAGGAAGGCATAGTATGGGAGAAGAAAAGAATTAGAGGATGGTAAAGGGAGACAAAAAGCAATTAATCCGTGGCATCAAGTTCTTCCTTGGACACCTCTAATCATGACCTAACATTATCTCTGAGCATGGCCTCCACAGTGGGGACAAACTTCTGATCACCCAGCTCTGCCAGGTTTGGTAGAGCTGGACCTTCTTTTCTCTGCACATAATTTGCTGTGTGACCATGTCACTTCCCCTCTCTGGCCTCCTGGATTATGTGGACCCCTAGCAGCTTCCCTTGGGGCTCAGATAGTAAAGAGTCTGACCACAATGCAGGAGACCCAGATTTGATCCCTGGGTTGGGAAGATCCCTTGGAGAAGGAAATGACAACCCACTCCAATATTCTTGCCTAGAGAATTCCATGGACACAGGATCCTGGCGGGCTGTAGTCCATGGAGTCACGAACAGCTGGACACAACTCCACTTTTAGATTCTTCAAGAGATGTCTTTAAGGGACCCAACTCAGGTTGGAACTTTGCCTTGTTTTGTTCTACCTTTAGGCTGCTTGGGTTGGTGGAACATCCCATAGTTTCAAAGGAATCAGGAATTTCTTGAGTTTCCTGGGAGGTCATAAGGCTTCTGATTCACTTTCCTCACTAGGGTAGGGATATCACCTTCCTCCTCCTTCCTTGTCACCTGCTTCTCTCTGTTTAGCTCTGGTTATGGCCTTTTCCTTAGCTAGGTAACTCTCTTGTTGGACGTTTCCTTAGAACGAGCATACATCTTCCTCCTTGCAGTGTGCTCATTGGTCCTGCCTTCCAGTAAAACCCAGAGCAAAGCCACTCTGCCTTATCAAGCACACTTAATGTGTACTGTACTGTAGCACCCTGCCATGAGTGGAGTATTAGTTTCCTAGTTTCTTATTACAAATCAGAAACCACAGGTTGGGCAGGTTCTGTGTCACTTGCCCAAAGTCACACAGCTAGGAAGAGATGGGTCAGGACTTGAATTCATATCTGTATGACCCCCAGGGCCTGTGCTTTTTCCACTGCACCCGTGGTTCTCAACGTGTGATCCCAAGACAAGACCAGCAGTTCCACCATCTCCTGGGAACTTATTAGAAGAGCAGATTCTCAGACCCTGCTCCAGAACTACCAAAGAAAGCATTCTGGGAGGTTAGACCCGGGAATCAGCTTTAATAATCCCTCCTGGTGATTTCCTTGCCTGCTCAAGTTTCAGAACCACTGCCTACCATTTCTGCTCCCCAGCCTGGCTGCTGCATCTGTTCACATCTGACCAGAAATTTATAGGTGACTTCACTTATCCTTGTTAGTTGTCAAATCTAGGGCTGAACATTACAATGTCTCTGGAGCAGAAATGTACTGCATACATATACACCCTCCCCCCAAATACATACATGTACTCGGTTACCAGAGTAATCTTTACAATACAGATATTCCTTTCCTCCTTAAAGTTCTTCAGAGTCTCCCCAGTGCACAAAGGACAAAGCCCAAACTCCTCAGTGTGGCTTTTGTGTGATGTATGTCTTACGTACCTTCCAGCCTTCTGTCTGCACAGACCTATTCATGCTTTCGACTCACAGGATGATCCATGAACTAGAAGTGTCATCACCTGTGAGCTTGTGAGAAATACAGACTCTCCACCCCTACCTCTAGGCCTGCTGAATCAGACTCTGCCTTTTAACAAGCCCTCCAGGTAATCTATATGTACATCAAAGTTCAGGTAGCACCAACCTACACCTCACCTGCCAAAAACTCCTTATGGTTGCCCCCAGGCCTTTGTCCCTGTGTTTCACACCTTACGGAGCACTCCTGCCTTCCCTCTCCTTTCCCTTGGAGTAGACTTGAATGCTTAGATTGACACTGCACCCCTCCAAGACTGGGCGGGCTTGTTGCTGCTCTTGTGTACTCCGGAGCTGCTTAGCTGCTAGGATAAGAGACTAGGCCCTCCATAGCAGCTGGGACCTAGAATTGCAATTAGCTGATGACTTATCTGTCCCCCAACTGGCTTGTGGGAGTGCATTCTGTGAAGCTGGCACAGTGCCTGACAAATAGTAGGTGCTCAGTGTAGTGAACTGCTTTCTGTTCTGGTTAGAGCATGGACCTCGGAGAGAGACTGCTTTCATCTCTGAAATGAGAACAATAAGAGTCTCTGCCTCATATGGTTGTTGTGAAGATTAATTGCGTTGTTGCATGAAAAGAACCTAGAACTGGGCCTGGCACATGGTCAGTGTCCAGCAAATGTTACCTGACATTGTTATCACTATCTTCATTACATGTGCATCATCTTATAATGCAGCTCTCCTTCCTGAAAAGAGCATACTGTTTCTCTACATTCTGATTTGAGCAAGTTATGTAATCTGTGGGTCTCAGGTTAACCGGCAGTCATCTGGGAAATGGTGATAGAAATCCCCAGGTAGTTGTAGTTGTGAGAATGGTGTGAGTCAGTGTTTGTAAAGTGCTTAGCACAAAGCTGGGACTTGCCACAGGGAAGAGGCTGTACCACAGTGCCTTGTACTTACTTTTAGGTACTTAGTGACTCTGTAACTTCTTGTTGCTTTTTAATGTTGATTTCCGCCAAGGTGAGTATTTTCCATCCTTTTGTTTGTTTGTTTGTTTGTTTTGTGTGTACTTGCTCCATTGGTTTGAGACTTTGGAATAAAAGTAAATTGAAGTCTTTCAGGATTTGCTTTTCATCCTTCTGCACCCTGAGGTCTCATGGAACCCTTCAGTTCCCATGGACAGTGTCTCTCTGCTAAGATTAGAGGACTCTGTTACAAAAGAACAGGAGTAACTTCTTAGATTTAATTGGCTTGATAGCCATAAGAGATTATAATCATCTGCCTTGGCCTCAGTTGACAGTTATCGGATAAGGCAAGTCTGGTGTTATTTAGAACAAACACACACACACCCCCCACCCCCACAAACACTCAGTTCAGTCACTCAGTTATGTCCTACTCTTTGCGACCCCATGAATCGCACGTACTCCAGGCCTTCCTGTCCATCACCAACTCCCAGAGTTCACTCAAACTCACATCCATCGAGTTGGTGATGCCATCCAGCCATCTCATCCTCTGTCATCCCCTTCTCCTCCTACCCCCAATCCCTCCTAGCATCAGAGTCTTTTCCAATGAGTCAACTCTTCGCATGAGGTGACCGAAGTACTGGAGTTTCAGCTTTCACATCATTCCTTCCAAAGAACACCCAGGACTGATCTCCTCTAGAATGGACTGGTTGGATCTCCTTGCAGTCCAAGGGACTCTCAAGAGTCTTCTCCAATATATATATATTTAAATTTTATGGAAGTATAGTTGATTTACAGTGTTGTATTAATTTCTGCTGTACAGCAGGCTGATTCAGTTATACCTGTATGTTCTTTTTCATTATGGTTTATCACAAGTTATTGAATGTAGTTTCCTGTGTGGCACAGTGGGAAACTCCCAGTCCTTTCTTCGCTCTTCCCTTGGCAACTCTTAAGTCTGTTCTCTGTATCTGCGAGTCTGTGTTTTGTAGATGTGTTCACTTGTGTCATATTTTAGATTCCACTTGTGAGTGATATCATATGGTATTTGTCTTTCTCTTTCTGACTTATTTCATTTAGTGTGATAATCTCTAGGCCCATCCGTGTTGCTGCAAATGGCATTATTCCATCCTGTTTTATGGCTGAGTAATGTTCCATTATCTGTGTGTGTGTGTGTGTGTGTGCGCACGCATGTGTGTGTTCATATACCACATCTTCTTTATCCATTCATCTGTCAGTAGACACTTAGGTTGTCTCCATGTCTTGACCATTGTAAATGGTGCTGCTATCAATATAGGGGTGAATGGATCTTTTTGATTTATAGTCTTTTTCTGGATATATATCTAGGAGTGGGATTGCTGAATCATAAGGAAAGTATTTTTAATTTCTTTGAGGAACCTTCAAACTGTTTCCTGTAGTGAGTGCACCAATTTTCATTCCCACCGCCACCAGCACTGTAGGAGGTAGAACACATATATTTTTGATTAGCAAGAAATAATGATGTTAACTGTGGGCTTTTCATATGTGGCCTTTATTGTATTGAGGTAAATTCCTTTTATGGGCTTCCTTGGTGGTTCAGGCAGTAAAGAATCCGCTTGCACTGTAGGAGACCTGGATTTGATCCCTGGGTTGGGAAAATCCCCTGGAGGAGGGCATGGCAACCCACTCCAGTATTCTTGCCTGGAGAATCCCACGGACAGAGGAGCCAGGTGGGCTATGTTCCATGTGGTTGCAAAGAGTCAGTTATACCTTTTTTTTTCACTTTGAGAATTTAAATCATGAATGGATTTGAAATTTGTTAAATGCTTTTTCTGAGTCTGTTGAAAAGTTTGGTTTTTTTCCTCTCATTTTGTTAATGTAGTTTATCACATTGATTGACTTAAATTTGTTGAACCATCCTTATATGGTGGGATTAAATCCCACTTGATCTTGGTGTACAGCTACTTTTAGTGAGGTGTTAGATCCAATTTGCTGGCATGTGGTTGAGGATTTTTACATCTGTGTTCATCCAGGATACTAACCTATAGCCTATAGTTAGTTTTCTTGTGGTGTCTTTGTCTGCTTTTGGTATGAGCGTGCTACTCATCTTATGAGTTTGGACGTGTTCCCTCTTGTATTTTTGGAAGAGTTTAAGGATGAGTATTAACTCTTCTTTCAATGTTTGTTAGACTTTACCTTTCAATCCATCTAGTCCTATACTTTTTCTTTGCTGGGAGATTTTTGATTACTGATTCAGTCTCCATTTTATTCAATTTGTTGACCTATAAACGTTCACCATAGAACCTTATCCTTGTTATTTCTTAGGCTTCTGTTCTCATGTCTCCTCTTTCATTTCTGATTTTGAGTTTTTTTCTCCTTAGTGTTGCTAAGGGTTTGTCAGTATTAGCTTTTCAAAAAACCAACACAGTTCTGTTATTTTTTCCCTATTTAAAAAAAAATCTCCTTTTAATTTATTTCAACTCTAATCTTATTTCTTTACTTCTTCTAACTTGGGCTTCAGTTCAGTTCAGTCGCTCAGTTGTGTCCGACTCTTTGTGACCCCATGAGTCGCAGCATGCCAGGCCTCCCTGTCCATCACCAGCTCCCGGAGTTCACTCAGACTCAGTTCCTCAAGGTGTAAAGCTGGTTTGGTTTTTAATCCATTCAGCCACTCTATGCCTTTTGATTCCAAATTTAATCTATTAATTAATAATTAATCTATTAATCTCCAGGTTAGTCTAATGTGCATCATGGTTGAGAACCGCTGTCTTAGATGTACAGATAGGCTATGGACATAATAGATGTCTCGAAGAGTCTCAAAGTAGGTCCTTGGATGGGTAGGAGGTACCACGAACTCCTTAAATTTGAGAATTTGAAAAAAAATCAGTTATCAAGGGGATATAGCTAAGATTAAGAACCATAGTATTCAACCTCTATATGAATGAACGATTTTATGTTTTTATAGATCAGAGGTTGCTTGATGCTTGTTATTAGCTTGTTTGATAAGGGTTTATTGAGTAGTCACATCAAGAAAGCCAGACAAGTGATTCATGTAGGTGGAGAGAGAGCAGATACTTAAACCATAATACAGCATGAAAAGTGCCAACAGTGGTGTGTTAAACAAGTACAGATTTAAATGTTTGTCAAGTAATTTAAGTAGCCGTCTTTGAACATATATAGATGTGAAAGTTCATTTGGGTATTAGGTAGTTTCCAGTTTCTTGCCTTTAGTGTTGTCATAGAGATATTCACAAAGAGCCTTAAAAAATAAGGAAAAAAGAGAATAATTCTTCCTGTGGAGATCTGAGGAGTTCTTGAAGGAAGAAACATTACCTACTTGGGACCTCCGAGTGTAGGTAGGACTTGAATACGGTGAGAGCAAGTGTCGGAAGCACCCTGAGCAAAGCCCTTGAAGGCAGCCTCACTTGGGCAAGTCTGCTCACCAGAGACAGGGACAACCTTAGGGTCTTCCTGAAGGCTTAGAAAGAAACAGTGGGAGTTGCTGATGGAAAAACATCTTGGAGCCAGCAGGTGGAGTTCCTTCCATACCAAGCTAGAATTGGCTCTAACCCAGGCGTTCGGAACAGTGATGTTTTCTTTTGCCTAATTTATTTCAATATTTTTCTTAATTGGTATAAATTTGTATAATCCCCTAAGAAGAACTGGAAAATACAGATCTGTTGTGCTTAGTCGCTCAGTTGTGTCCAACTATTTGCTACCCCATGGACTGTAGCTTGCCAGGTTCCTCTGTCCATGGGGATTCTCCTGTCAAAAATACTGGAATGGGTTGCCATGCCCTCCTGCAGGGTGTCTTCTTCCCAACCCAGGGATCAAATGTAGGTCTTCCGCATTGCAGGCAAACTTTACCATCTGAGCCATCAGGGAAGCCCAATTACAGATACACAAAAAAGAAAAACATTGCCTCATTTTCTCAAACATAACTTAAAAAAGAGGAGCAGATCTTGCTGAGCAGGGTTCTATTCCCTAATTTTTCTACTTAAATCTAAAGCTCAGATATTCCTACTGAAAAAATACATCATCCTATTTAATGACTACATAAAAGGATACCCCATAATTTGACCCGTTCCACTAGTATTGGATATTTTACTGTTGTAAGTTATGAACTATTTCACTAGTTTAAATAATCCCGTGGTGAACATTCTTTTATGTACATTTTGGCATTTTGGCACATTTTTCTGAACATACCTAAAAGTATTGGGTTGTCCAAGAAGTTCGTTGGCGTTTTCTGTCCAAGCAGGGTCAGATCAGATCAGATCAGATCAGTCGCTCAGTCGTGTCCGACTCTTTGCGACCCCATGAACTGCAGCACGCCAGGCCTCCCTATCCATCACCAGCTCTCGGAGGTCACTCAGACTCACATTCATCGAGTCAGTGATGCCATCCAGCCATCTCATCCTCTGTCGTCCCCTTCTCCTCCTGCCCTCAATCCCTCCCAGCATCAGAGTCTTCTCCAATGAGTCAACTCTTCGCATGAGGTGGCCAAAATACTGGAATTTCAGCTTTAGCATCATTCCTTCCAAAGAAATCCCAGGGCTGATCTCCTTCAGAATGGACTGGTTGGATCTCCTTGCAGTCCAAGGGACTCTCAAGAGTCTTCTCCAGCACCACAGTTCAAAAGCATCAATTCTTCAGCGCTCAGCCTTCTTCACAGGCCAGCTCTCACATCCATACATGACCACAGGAAAGACCATAGCCTTGACTAGGCGAACCTTTGTTGGCAAAGTGATGTCTCTGCTTTTGAATATGCTATCTAGGTTGGTCATAACTTTGCTTCCAAGGAGTAAGTGTCTTTTAATTTCAGGGCTGCAGTCACCATCTGCAGTGATTTTGGAGCCCTGAAAAATAAAGTCTGACACTGTTCCCACTGTTTCTCCATCTATTTCCCATGTAGTGATGGGACCAGATGCCATGATCTTCGTTTTCTAAATGTTGAGCTTTAAGCCAACCTTTTCACTCTCCACTTTCACTTTCATCAAGAGGCTTTTGAGTTCCTCTTCACTTTCTGCCATAAGGGTGGTGTCATCTGCATATCTGAGGTTATTGATATTTCTCCCAGCAATCTTGATTCCAGCTTGTGTTTCCTCCAGTCCAGCGTTTCTCATGATGTACTCTGCATATAAGTTAAATAAACATGGTGACAATATACAGCCTTGATGTACTCCTTTTCCTATTTGGAAGCAGTCTGTTGTTCCATGACCAGTTCTAACTGTTGCTTCCTGACCTGCATACAGATTTCTCAAGAGGCAGATCAGGTGGTCTGGTATTCCCATCTCTCTCAGAATTTTCCACAGTTTATTGTGATCTACACAGTCAAAGGCTTTGGCATAGTCAATAAAGCAGAAATAGATGTTTTTCTGGAACTCTCTTGCTTTTTCCATGATCCAGCGGATGTTGGCAATTTGATCTCTGGTTCCTCTGCCTTTTCTAAATCCAGCTTGAACATCAGAAGTTCACGGTTCACATATTGCTGAAGCCTGGCTTGGAGAATTTTGAGCATTATTTTACTAGCGTGTGAGATGAGTGCAATTGTGCGGTAGTTTGAGCATTGTTTGGCATTGCCTTTCTTTGGGATTGGGATGAAAACTGACCTTTTCCAATCTTGTGGCCACTGCTGAGTTTTCCAAATTTGCTGGCATATTGAGTGCAGCACTTTCACAGCATCATCTTTCAGGATTTGGAATAGCTCCACTGGAATTCCATCACCTCCACTAGCTTTGTTCGTAGTGATGCTTTCTAAGGCCCACTTGACTTCACATTCCAGGATGTCTGGCTCTAGGTGAGTGATCACACCATCATGATTATCTGGGTCGTGAAGCTCTTTTTGTACAGTTCTAAAGAGTGTGCAATTCTGGGGGGTTTTTGTTACAGAGTATCAGATTGCCCCCCCCCCCAAAATGTTTCAGTTTATAATCCCTCCAGCCATATGAGAATATCAAAGCAGTGGCATTTTAATAGCTAAAACTAACAGTATCATCTTGGAATGGTCATTAATTCTAAACCAAATTTCTGAATTGCTTTTGGTTGCAAAAATATTAAGAATCTTACATATTATGGAAATCATCCTTTGCCGTGTTTCACCTGTTGATCCTTCCTCTAAGATAAATTGTTCTGTGGTTTGTTGATGGTATCTGGATTACCTGTTTTCTGCATCATTTTTGAAAATTTAGAGTTAGCTTATTATTTTTAATTGACTTTTGGATGACAGTTTATATGCCAGTAGTACAGGATTTGTCTTTCTTGCATTTTATTAACTGGAATTCAGGTTCAGAGAGGAATTAGAGGAAAAGAAAGGACAAGATTTATTTCTCTCACACAAAAGCACGCACAATCTAAGGACTGCCCCGTGAGGCCTAGCAAAGAGAGCTGGAATCTCCTGATGACTATACAAGCGGAGGAAGTCCTCCACTTGATGGAGAGGAAGTTGGATGCTGGTAAGTAGCCCACAGTCAGTAGGCTTTCTGTCACAGAAAGAAAGAATAAAAGTCTGTTTGTTGTTGTTGTTGTTGTATCAAGGCAGGCCCATGCTTCTGAATGCTTCCCTTTGTACGTGCATAGAGTATCTCCAGAGGGATTTTCAAGGACCTGGTGCTAGCAGTTGTCTGCGGGTAGCTGAAGGAGGAAGATTTGTTTTTCATCGTTGTACCCGTTTTTACTGTTTGCATTATTTACTGTGTATGTTTTACTTTTTCAAAATGTTTTAAAATCTAGTTATTTTTTAAAAAAACTCTCTTACCCATGGTTATGCAATATGTTAACGTTAGAGGAGACTGGGTGAGGAGGCCATTTAGACAGCTAGTCAGTGGGGGCTTCTCTGAGGATTTGAGAGGGGCCTGAATGAAGTAAGGGATTGGACACGAGCCGGGCAGGCATCTGTGGGAAGGACGTTCTGGAGGAGGGAATGGTGAAAGTGATGGCCCGGAGGGCGCAGAAGGGCTCACCCTCAAGAAACACTAAGAAAGCCATTGTAGCTGGAGTTGAGGTGGCATATGGGAGGTGATGGGGTCAGGACAGTTTTGGAGATGGCCTGTAGAAAAATACATTGGTAAATACAAGGTTCCTGACAATGGGAGCCCATTGCTGTAGAGAAGCAGAATTAACAGGACGCTGTGAGCTTTGTTTCCCACTGGCCTGTGGGACAGTGATACACGTGAAATAGTGAAAGAAACATTGCTGCAGGAGTGAGGAGCCCTGGCTCCTGTATTAGTGTGCCCTGATGTTAATTACCGTGCTCAGTCTGTGGCTCATTTCTGGAAGTGCAGAATCTGCCTTGTATCACTTTGGGGGGCATTTGGATGGCAGTTCTTGGGGGAGGTGGAGGTAAGATGGGGTCACTTACAACAGACATGATGGTGCCGCAAAGGGTTGTTCACTTCTTTCCCCTGGTCTGACTGCTGCCTCTCTTCTTCCAAGCAGGATTGGTTGCCGTGGTCCCTTCTGCTTTTCTCACTCACGTGTGACACAGGGGCCTTCTATGTTCCTGGGGTCGCACCGATCAACTTCCACCAGAACGATCCCGTTGAGATCAAGGTAAGTGTGTTCCGGGTCCGTGGGAGCCTCTTTGCTGGGCCAGAGGACCTGGGTGCAGGAGCACAGTGAGCGGTCATGTCCCTCTTGTGGTTGCAGAGATCATAGACCGACCAGTCAGCCTGAGAGCAAGAGGGTTCCCGGCTCAGAGCTGGAAGGAGTCTGCCCCTGCTCCCCACCGCCCCGCCCAGGGCCCCGCAGCTCCAGGATCTGCTCTCTCTGGGACTCTGTGTCCTCTCTCTGTGTTCCTCTCTCTCTCTCTCTTTCTCTTTCTGGCTCTGGCTCTATATCTGGTTCTTTCTGTGTCTTTGTTTCTCTACTCTCACTTTCACAGGTTTCTCCATGTCTTTCTCCTATACTCACTTCTGTGTCTTTCTGTCTCTCTTTCTGTGTCTCTGTCTCTCTACCTGCCTCCTCCTTGGTGATGTTTCTGCCTCCGTTTTGGGGCTGTTCCATCCTCCTCTGGGCTTCCCAGGTGGTGCAGTGGTAAAGAATCTGCCATCCAAGCAGGAGACTCGAGTTCAGTCCTTGGGTCAGGAAGATCCCCTGGAGAAGGCAATGGCAACCCACTCCAGTATTCTTGCCTGGGAAATCCCATGGACAGGGGAGCCTGGCAGGCTACAGTTGTGCAGTCGCAAGGAGTTGGATGCGACTGAGCACATGTGCACGCACATCCTCCTCTCTGTCACCAGCTTTCTCTGCATAATTCATATCATCTGTGTGTACGCAACCTATTATAGATTCTGCTTTTTCAGTTTTAGCTTCTGCCAGGATTCTGTGGTTTAGTATTTCTTAACTATGCACTGCATATCTGAGTGTGGTATATGAGATGATTTTAAGTTGCTGAAAAGTATATTTTAATAACTGTTTTCTTTTAATTATACTAGAAAATATAGTCATTACTTCAGCTCATGATCTCATGACTACCGTTGTTGGTTTTCTATTTTTAATCGCGATAAAATGTTTGTTTCTTAAATGAGTGTATTTATCTAAAAATGAGTCATACCCAAGCAAATAGTAGAATAAATATTAGGTAGATAGGGCAAGTCAGTACATGAATGATTAGGGTTTGGAAAGCATTGTCCTAAATCAGAGTCCAGGCCACCTCACTTCTTCGGCCTAGGTGCCCACTTCCGTGTCAGTCCCTTGTGACAGGGATTATGGGAGAGTAATTTTAAAATATGATTGATAAGGTGCAGTGGACAGCCTGACACTTTGGTTAATGTCTCCTATAACAACAGACTCTGAGTGGCATTCTCAAAGTGCCAAATAGGGCAGGGGGTTGATGGTGGAACTTTTCATATTTAGTTTTCCTCAGAATCAAACTCTCAGGTGGAGCTTTGCTACATGAGATTTATTGACTAGGCGCTCAGGGTCAGCACTTGGGAGAGAATGAGGGAAGCAGGACTGAGGAGAAGGAGACCTTGAACTGTGATACAGCAGAGTCCCTTGGAAAACTCTGGCACTGCAGTGGCTGGCCCTGCAAAGGTGTCTCACGTTAAGGCGCAAGGACCAGCCACCAGGGGGGGCTGCGACCTTGTACCAGAGCTCCCAGCTAAAGGAACTCCCCTCTCAGTTCAGTTCAGTCGCTCAGTTGTGTCTGACTCTTTGCGACCCCATGAACCGCAGCACGCCAGGCCTCCCTGTCCATCACCAACTCCCAGAGTCCACCCAAACCCATGTCCATCGAGTCGATGGTGCCATCCAACCATCTCATCCTCTGTCGTCCCCTTCTCCTGCCCTCAGTTTTTCCCAGCATCAGGGTCTTTTGAAATGAGTCAGCTCTTTGCATCAGGTGGCCAAAGTATTGGAGTTTCAGCCTCAACATCAGTCCTTCCAATGAACACCCAGAACTGATCTACTTTAGGATGAACTGGTTGGATTTCCTTGCAGTCCAAGGGACTCTCAAGATCTTCTCCAACACCACAGTTCAAAAGCATTAATTCTTCGGCACTCAGCTTTCTTTATAGTCCAACTCTCACATCCATACATGACCACTGGAAAAACCATAGCCTTGACTAGACGGACCTTTGTTGGCAAAGTAGTGTCTCTGCTTTTTAATATGCTGTCTAGGTTGGTCATAACTTTCCTTCCAAGGAGTAAGCCATCACCCAAATACAACTGCTCCTAAGACTTCTGGATATTTTTCTTAGTCTTTTTCTCTGTGCAATGTTTACAGTGTAGTATACTTGGCATTCTCACACTTCTATAAACACCCAGCTTCTTGACTATATTAGTCCCCCATAGGCAAAATAGTTGAAAATTTTAGTAGTCCTTCAGTTCAATTCCAAATAGGAAAAGGAGTACGTCAAAGCTGTATATTGTCACCCTGTTTATTTAACTTATATGCAGAGTACATCATGAGAAACGCTGGACTGAAAGAAACACAAGCTAGAATCAAGATTGCCGGGAGAAATATCAATAACCTCAGATATGCAGATGACACCACCCTTATGGCAGAAAGTGAAGAGGAACTCAAAAGCCTCTTGATGAAAGTGAAAGTGGAGAGTGAAAAAGTTGGCTTAAAGCTCCACATTCAGAAAACGAAGATCATGGCATCCGGTCCCATCACTTCATGGAAAATAGATGGGGAAACAGTGGAAACAGTGTCAGACTTTATTTTTCTGGGCTCCAAAATCACTACAGATGGTGACTGCAGCCATGAAATTAAAAGACGCTTACTCCTTGGAAGGAAAGTTATGACCAAGCTAGATCACATATTCAAAAGCAGAGACATCACTTTGCCAACAAAGGTTCACCTAGTCAAGGCTATGGTTTTTCCTGTGGTCGTGTATGGATCTGAGAGCTGGCCTGTGAAGAAGGCTGAGCGCCGAAGAATTGATGCTTTTGAACTGTGGTGCTGGAGAAGACTCTTGAGAGTCCCTTGGACTGCAAGGAGATCCAACCAGTCCATTCTGAAGGAGATCAGCCCTGGGATTTCTTTGGAAGGAATGATGCTAAAGCTGAAACTCCAGTACTTTGGCCACCTCATGCGAAGAGTTGACTCATTGGAGAAGACTCTGATGTTGGGAGGGATTGAGGGCAAGAGGAGAAGGGGACGACAGAGGATGAGATGGCTGGATGGCATCACTGACTCGATGGACGCGAGTCTGAGTGACCTCCGGGAGTTGGTGATGGACAGGGAGGCCTGGCGTGCTGCGATTTATGCTCCCTGTCCATCACCAACTCCCGGAGGTCACTTAGACTCGCGTCCATCGAGTCAGTGATGCCATCCAGCCATCTCATCCTCTGTCGTCCCCTTCTCCTCCTGGCCCCAATCTCTCAGAGTCTTTTCCAATGAGTCAACTCTTCACATGAGGTTGCCAAAGTACTGGAGTTTCAGCTTTAGCATCATTCCTTCCAAAGAAATCCCAGGGCTGATCTCCTTCAGAATGGACTGGTTGGATCTCCTTGCAGTCCAAGGGACTCTCAAGAGTCTTCTCCAACACCACACTTCAAAAGCATCAATTCTTCGGCGCTCAGCCTTCTTCACAGGCCAGCTCTCACATCCATACATGACCATAGGAAAAACCATAGCCTTGACTAGGCAAACCTTTGTTGGCAAAGTGATGTCTCTGCTTTTGAATATGCTATCTAGGTTGGTCATAACTTTCCTTCCAAGGAGTAAGCGTCTTTTAATTTCATGGCTGCAGTCACCATCTGCAGTGATTTTGGAGCCCCCAAAATAAATTCTGACATTGTTTCCACTGTTTCCCCATCTATTTCCCATGAAGTGATGGGACCGGATGCCATGATCTTCGTTTTCTGAATGTGGAGCTTTAAGCCAACTTTTTCACTCTCCACTTTCACTTTCATCAAGAGGCTTTTGAGTTCCTCTTCACTTTCTGCCATAAGGGTGGTGTCATCTGCATATCTGAGGTTATTGATATTTCTCCCGGCAATCTTGATTCTAGCTTGTGCTTCTTCCAGTCCAGCGTTTCTCATGATGTACTCTGCATGTAAGTTAATAAGCAGGGTGACATTATACAGCCTTGATGTACTCCTTTTCCTATTTGGAACCAGTCTGTTTTTCCATGTCCAGTTCTAACTGTTGCTTCCTCACCTGCATACAAATTTCTCAAGAGGCAGGTCAGGTGGTCTGGTATTCCTGTCTCTTTCAGAATTTTCCATAGTCTATTGTGATCCACACAGTCAAAGGCTTTGGCATAGTCAAAAAGCAGAAATATATGTTTTTCTGGAACTCTCTTGTTTTTTCCATGATCCAGCAGATGTTGGCAACTTGATCTCTGGTTCCTCTGCCTTTTCTAAAACCAGCTTGAACATCAGGAAGTTCACAGTTCACGTATTGCTTCAAATCCTTAGCAATTCTGTAAAAAGGGCTAGCAAAACTTATAAAGTTATTAAATTCTGCTCCCAAAATGTACATTTCTTACTTCATTATTGTGTTCTTGGGAAACCACGTCTCTACTGATGCGTGCAAAAGCAAAGCAGTGAAATTGTAAGAAAATACAGTTTTTATCCTAAGCATCACGGTGTTCAAAAGGGAGAGCAGAAGACCAGAGGATCCTGAAGGGCTGGGACGTGCTGTCATGTACTACATATGCCTTTGTTTGCCATTGCATTTTGGGTATTTGCAAAATTATAAATTGCTACATGTCATGCTTACTTGGGGCATTAGATTCAAGCAACTTTGCATTATCTAGGAGGAGTTAACTGATTTAGAGGTTAAAAATATGATACATTTGTGGAAAATCGAAAACTACCACGAATCAAGTTCTAGAAGGGCTGAAATTTTATCTTTTTTGGTTACTGCTGTGTCACCAGCTCCTAGTACATAGCTTGGCAGGGTGGATAAATACATAAGATGAATTACTGTTAGAAAGTGCATTTAGAACTATGTAGTGTAAGAGAAGGCAATGGCACCCCACTCCAGTACTCTTGCCTGGAAAATCCCATGGATGGAGGAGCCTGGTAGGCTCCAGTCCATGGGGTCGCTAAGAGTCGGACACAACTGAGCGACTTCACTTTCACTTTTCACTTTCATGCATTGGAGAAAGAAATGGCAACCCACTCCAGTGTTCTTGCCTGGAGAATCCCAGGGACAGCGGGGCCTGGTGGGCTGCCGTCTATGGGGTCACAAAGAGTCGGACACGACTGAAGCGACTTAGCAGCAGCAGCAGTGTAACAAGCAAAGGCACCATTCCATGTGTTGTATTGGTGTGAGCATCCCTATTCCTTGGAAGTCCGCTTGTAATTTTGCGGAGCAATAATCAAAATAACACTTACTAAGGATTATTTACATGCCAGGCATTATGCATGGCTTAGCTCAAGATGCCCCTGTCAAGAGTCCGCTGAGGCAGATAACTGTATATTTTAGAGATTTACTGAACAGTTTACAGTTACGAAAACTGAGGCCCAAGGCCATCTTGCCCAAGGACACACTGTGAGAGAGACATAGGGTTAGTTTCAGAGCCTAGCTCTTCACCACTGCAGGACCCTTCCTCCCAGTGCCTCAGTCAGAAGCCCCCTCCAGAGCAAAGTATGTGGTGTGGGGAAGGCTGGGTGGTTCTGGCTTCAGTCCTGCCAAGTTGGGTATGTGAGAACATGTGGGTGGGAAGAGAGAAGGCGGGAGGGGGACATAAAGGCGAGACTCCGTCTCTTTGTGATGTGGATTCTTTTTTGATTGTCCAGGAGGAGAGAATAATATGAGACACAAAATAATAAGCAGTTATAATCACACTAGGCGGGGAAGGCAATGGCACCCCACCCCAGTACTTTTGCCTGGAAAAATCCCATGGACAGAGGAGCCTGGTAGGCTCCAGTCCATGGGGTCGCTAAGAGTCGGACACGACTGAGCGACTTCACTTTCACTTTTCACTTTCATGCATTGGAGAAGGAAATGGCAACCCACTCCAGTGTTCTTGCCTGGAGAATCCCAGGGACGGGGGAGCCTGGTGGCTGCTGTCTATGGGGTCGTACAGAGTCGGACACGACTGAAGCGACTTAGCAGCAGCAACCACACTAGAACCACAGACTTATCTAACTCAGTGAAACTAAGCCATGCCCATGGGGCAACACAAGATGGGCAAGTCATGGTGGAGAGATCTGACAGGATGTGGTCCACTGGAGAAGGGAATGGCAAACTACTTCAGTATTCTTGCTTTGAGAACCCCATGAACAGTATGAAAAGGCAAATTGATAGGATACTGAAAGAGAAACTCCCCTGGTCAGTAGGTGCCCACTATGCTACTGGAGATCAGTGGAGAAATAACTCCAGAAAGAATGAAGGGATGGAGCCAAAGCAAAAAGAATACCCAGCTGTGGATGTGACTGATGATAGAAGCAAGGTCCGATGCTGTAAAGAGCAATATTGCATAGGAACCTGGAATGTGAGGTCCATGAATCAAGGCAAATTGGAAGTGGTCCAACAGGAGATGGCAAGAGTGAATGTCGACATTCTAGGAATCAGCGAACTCAAATGGACTGGAATGTGTGAATTTAACTCAGAGGACCATCATATCTACTACTGAGGGCAGGAGTCCCTCAGAAGAAATGGAGTGGCCATCATGGTCAACAAAAGAGTCCGAAATGCACTACTTGGATGCAATCTCAAAAACGACAGAATGATCTCTGTTCGTTTCCAAGGCAAACCATTTAATGTCACTGTAATCCAAGTCTATGCCCCAACCAGTAACGCTGAAGAAGCTGAAGTTGAACAGTTCTATGAAGACCTACAAGACCTTTTAGAACTAACACCCAAAAAAGATGTCCTTTTCATTATAGGGGACTGGAATGCAAAAGTAGGAAGTCAAGAAACAGCTGGAGTAACAGGCAAATTTGGCCTTGGAATACGGAATGAAGCAGGGCAAAGATTAATAGAGTTTTGCCAAGAAAATGCACTAGTCATAACAAACACCCTCTTCCAACAACACAAGAGAAGACTCTATACACGGACATCACCAGATGGTCAACACCGAGATCAGATTGATTATATTCTTTGCAGCCAAAGATGGAGAAGCTCTATACAATCAGCAAAAACAAGACCAGGAGCTGACTGTGGCTCAGACCATGAACTCCTTATTGCCAAATTCAGACTGAAATTGAAGAAAGTAGGGAAAACCACTAGACCATTCAGGTATGACCTCAATCAAATCCCTTATGATTATACAGTGGAAGTGAGAAATAGATTTAAGGGCCCAGATCTGAAAGATAGAGTGCCTGATGAACTATGGACTGAGGTTCGTGACACTGTACAGGAGACAGGGACCAAGACCATCCCCATGGAAAAGAAATGCAAAAAAGCAAAATGGCTGTCTGGGGAGGCCTTACAAATAGCTGTGAAAAGAAGAGAAGCGAAAAGCAAAGGAGAAAAGGACAGATATAAACATCTGAATGCAGAGTTCCAAAGAATAGCAAGAAGAGATAAGAAAGCCTTCTTCAGCGATCAATGCAAAAAAAAACAGAGGAAAACAACAGAATGGGAAAGACTAGGGATCTCCTCAAGAAAATGGGAGATACTAAAGGAACATTTCATGCAAAGATGGGCTTGATAAAGGACAGAAATGGTATGGACCTAACAGAGGAAGAAGATATTAAGAAGAGATGGCAAGAATACACAGAAACACTGTACAAAAAAGAGCTTCACAACCCAGATAATCATGATGGTGTAATCACTGACCTAGAGCCAGACATCCTGGAATGTGAAGTCAAGTGGGCCTTAGAAAGCATCATTACGAACAAAGCTAGTGGAGGTGATGGAATTCCAGTTGAGCTATTCCAGATCCTGAAAGATAATGCTGTGAAAGTGCTGCACTCAATATGCCAGCAAATTTGGAGAACTCAGCAGTGGCCACAGGACCGGAAAAGGTCAGTTTTCATTCCAATCCCAAAGAAAGGCAATGCCAAACAATGCTCAAACTACCGCACAACTGGACTCACCTCACACGCTAGTAAAGTAATGCTCAAAATTCTCCAAGCCAGGCTTCAGCAATATGTGAACTGTGAACTTCCTGATGTTCAAGCTGGTTTTAGAAAAGGCAGAGGAACCAGAGATCAAGTTGCCAACATCCACTGGATCAGGGAAAAAGCAAGAGAGTTCCAGAAAAGCATCTATTTCTGCTTTATTGACTATGCCAAAGCCTTTGACTGTGTGGATCACAATAAACTGTGGAAAATTCTAAAAGAGGTGGGAATACCAGACCACTTGACCTGCCTCTTGAGAAATTTGTATGCGGGTGAGGAAGCAACAGTTAGAACTGGACATGGAAAAACAGACTGGTTCCAAATAGGAAAAGGAGTTCGTCAAGGCTGTATATTGTCACCCTGCTTATTTAACTTACATGCAGAGTACATCATGAGAAACGCTGGACTGGAAGAAGCCCAAGCTGGAATCAAGATTGCCGGGAGAAATATCAGTAACCTCAGATATGTAGATGACACCACCCTTATGGCAGAAAGTGAAGAGGAACTCAAAAGCCTCTTGATGAAAGTGAAAGTGGAGAGTGAAAAAGTTGGCTTAAAGCTCAACATTCAGAAAACTAAGATCATGGCCTCCGGTCCCATCACTTCATGGGAAATAGATGGGGAAACAGTGGAAACAATGTCAGAATTTATTTTGGGGGCTCCAAAATCACTGCAGATGGTGACTGCAGCCATGAAATTAAAAGACGCTTACTCCTTGGAAGGAAAGTTATGACCAACCTAGATAGCATATTCAAAAGCAGAGACATTGCCAACAAAGGTCCGTCTAGTCAAGGTTATGGTTTTTCCTGTGGTCATGTATGGATGTGAGAGCTGGCCTCTGAAGAAGGTTGAGCGCCGAAGAATTGATGCTTTTGAACTGTGGTGTTGGAGAAGACTCTTGAAAGTCTCTTGGACTGCAAGGAGATCCAACCAGTCCATTCTGAAGAAGATCAGCCCTGGGATTTCTTTGAAAGGAATGATGCTAAAGCTGAAACTCCAGTACTTTGGCCACCTCATGCAAAGAGTTGACTCATTGGAGAAGACTCTGATGCTGGGAGGGATTGGGGGCAAGAGGAGAAGGGGACGACAGAGGATGAGATGGCTGGATGGCATCACTTCCTCGATGAACGTGAGTCTGAGTGAACTCCCGGAGTTGGTGATGGACATGCTGTGATTCATGGGGTCGCAAAGAGTTGGACAGGACTGATTGACTGATCTCATTTAATCTGATCTGATAACAGATAATAACTTATTGATTATTTTGCCTCAAGCAGTTTATGAAATGCTTCATAGAGGCCCCCAATTCTCAATCGAACATCTAGTGAGCTGTGAAATGATTCAGAATTGTAGAGTATATTTATAGTGTACCAGAGTTGTTTCTGCTGCAGTTAGTTTGCTTTTTAGATAATAATGTCGGGTATACTGAAGATGAGTGGGTACCAGGGAGGAGTCTTGAAAGTCCCCTTGATTTCTGGGTTACGGAATAATGGCCTCTCTCCTCCCACCAGGCTGTGAAGCTCACCAGCTCTCGCACCCAGCTACCTTACGAATACTACTCGCTGCCCTTCTGCCAGCCCAGCAAAATAACCTACAAGGCAGAGAATCTGGGTAAGTTCTTCTCTGGCACTGCTGTTACCATGTCCCAAAGAGTAACTCAGATCTTTTCATAGTGATAATAGCAGTTAACCCTTAGATTAGCACGTACTGTGTGCTGGACGCCATTCTACATAGTTTGTTTATATATTAGCTCATTCAGTCCTCATAACATCCCGAAAGAGGTAGTTGTATTTATTCCCATTTTTATGGATTAAGTAACTTGTCACTGGTTATACTGTAAATTAATAGCTGAGCTGGACTTGAAATCTGCGTAGTCAGGCTTCAGAGTTGGAGCCCTTGGCTACTGTTCAGACTAGTTCTTCTTGATTTCCAGATATCCCTTTCTGTCTCATGGCTTCTGTAACCTGCTCTCCTTTTAAATTATGAGTGAGTGATTATCTCTGGCCCTGATGGAAGCAGACATCACTATAGTTCTTGCTAAGCTGTTCAGGCCTCGCCTCAAATAATATGTGAAGCAGCCAGCACAGTGTCTGGCATATGTGTTCATAAGTGGCAGCCATTTTACTTTAATTCAAATAATTCTTCATTTGGTAGAATTTCAGGCTTAAAAGAAAAGATGTTTGGAGGACTCTGTTTAGGACGTGATTATTAGTACTTACTCTGTGCCTGTCTCACTTTAAGTCCTGGAGATAAAAAATTGGAAGGATGTCCCTCTACCCCCTGACTTTGAGAAAATGAAGAGACTTTCCTCTTATCTTACAGCTTAGGGAGGGGGAAGGAGAGAACTGGTTATTGAGCAAGCCCTTAAAAGGGCCACCTTCTCCGTCAGGGCTGCACATGGTTCTGCTGTTTCCAGAACCTCTAGCCAGCATCTGTACCTACTGTTGGGTATTGGGCATCCCAGGCCAGCTGGGGCAGACCTTGACCTAAAGCAGGCAACACCGCCAGTCCCCAAGTCTCCCCTGATGCTGTTGAACGGAGGTTGATCTTGAACAGGGCCCAAGCTATTCCTGCTTACCTGCTGCATACCCTTCTTTTCCTGTTTTTTAAAATAATTGTATTGTTATTTACTTTTGGCTGTGCTGGGTCTTTGTTGCTGTATGCAGGCTTTCTCTAGTTGCAGCAAGTGGGGACTGCTCTCTAGTTGCAGTGCTCGAGCTTCAGCAGTTGTGGCACATGGCTCAGTGGCTGCATGCCACTCACGGATGCTGCAGTGTGGGCTCAGCGCTTGTGCATGGGCTTAGTTGCACTGCAGCACATGGAATCCTCCCAGACCAGAGGTCAGACCCACGTTCCCTGCATTGGCAGGTGGATTCTTAACCACTGGACCACTAAGCAAGTCCCGCTTACCTTTTTTCTCTCTGCACCACGCCATGTCCTCAGCATCTAGCTGCTACCAGGAATCCTGACCTGCTTTGTCCTCCAGACCCCTCACCGCAGCTCCTCCCTTCCCGTGAGCTGGTGTGGATTTGTCAACAGCCCCAAACTCCACAGTTGGGCACACCTCAGTGTGATACTAGGTGACCTGAACCTCCGTTAAGCTAGGGAATGTTCCTGCCTCACGAAATGGAAACTGCAATGTACAGAAGTTATCCTGCGACACTGTATCTTATTCCGTCTTTGTGTAGTGCCTCCCGCTGTGGCCTAGAGGCTCTTTGAACAATGGGATTATGTCCTGCATTTCTCTGTCTTTCTCTGCCACTTCTGACCCAGCCTCTGACACATTGTCGTCATTCAGTTAAAGTTAAATGTCCTCCCTGAGTGGAGCAGAAACAGCCTTGATCGCATGCCTGTTGGGTTGCAAGCCTTGTTCTCTTCGTCATCATTATCATCACCGTTAATCCTTACATGGCTCTCACAGTGAGCCAAGCATTGTTCTGAACCTGTCTGTGCTTTAACTTAGTTAATTTTCACAACAGCCCTCTGAGGTAGCTACTCTTAAAATCCACTTGTCATGGACAAGGGAAGTGAGCCACAGGAGGTGAAGTCACTTGCCTCAGGTTACTCACCGAGTTGGTGGCAGAGCCCAAGAACTGTGGCTGCAGGGTCCAGAGCCTCAAGCAGCACAGTCTTTGTACCGTCTCACTCGGTTCCCACTGTGACTACACAGCCAGGTACGCTGGCCTTCATGCCAGAGTAGAGGGCATAGCAGCTTCAGAGGTTTGAAAAACTTGCTCCTGGTCAGGGGGTGGAGATTTTAACCCAGGCTTGTTTTGTTTCTCTTTTTAGTATTTATTTTTACTTCTTTGGCTGTGCCAGGTCTTACGTGCAGCATGTAGGATCTTGAATTGCAGCATCTGGGATCTAGTTCCCTGAGCAGGGATAGCCCTTGGGCCCCCTGCATGGGGAGCACAGAGTCTTAGCCACTGGACCACCAGGAAGGTCCCTTAACCCAAGTTTTTTAACTCTAAAACAGTTCTTTGTGTTGGCGGCTCACCTGGTAAAGAATCCGCCTGCAATGTAGGAGACCTGGGTTCTATCCCTGGGTTGGGAAGTTCCCCTGGAGGAGGGCATGGCAACTCACTCCAGTATTCTTGCTTGGAGAATTCCAGGGACAGAGGAGACCTGTGGGCTACAGTCCATGGGGTCACAAAGAGTTGGATAAGACTGAGCAGGTAACACTTCGACTTTCACTTTTCTGTTGTCCAGACTGCCTTTTCCAGAAAGGTTCATTTGGGCTGTCTGAGGGCTGTGCTCCTGATTCTCAGATTGGTACACTAATAAAGATTCATATGGTGGGGGGTTTGTGAGGGGACATTTGTAGCGGACATGCTAGAGGACAGTGTCATTCTCTCTTCGTGCGGCCACTTAGCCTGCGGTTCATTTAGTGTGGCTTGCCGACTGCCCTCAGCTTTAAAAGTTAAAAGGAATACTTCTCTGTTAGAAATGAGCTGTTCTAGACCACTGTGTCCTCCTCCTCGGTTTAAATCTAATTTCTAAATATCGAGAAGTGATACCCGTCTTACTTGATCTGCAGCCCTGTTCCTCTCGCTGTATGTTCTTCCTTTCTTCAAGTGAGTCCCCTGTTGACCTCACTGAAGACAAGTGGGTGGTAGGGCATGTGGTAGAGGAAGGAGCCCGGGGACTTGAGCTAAAACTTGGTTGTAGAAGCCTCAGAGTCTTTCTGATATGCACCTGCACCTGTCCTCTCTCATCCTTTGTATCAATCAGCCCCAAGCCCCCTAGATTTCACCTCCTTGGTAGCTCCTGAATCATGTACTTGTTTCCACTCTCCCCACACCCTGGAATACAGCCACCATCACTGCTCACTTGCATAGTGCCTGCCATTACCCCAGATAGTTCCTTGCATCTCTGATGTTTTCTTGACAAAATAGCCAGACTGATCTGTTACCAGAATCAGATAATGGCCTCTGCTGCCCCATTAGAAACACTTTATTGACTTTTGTTGCTCTCTGGACAAAGATCAAACTTCCTGTGTGGTCCACAGGCCCACTAAGGTCCAGCTCTGGCCAGTCTCTCTGGCGCATCTCAGGTCACCCTTGTTGTCTGCACTGCAACCAACCACACAGGCCTCTCAAGTTTACCCTGTCGTCTCCTCTTCTCCCAACTCTTCCCCTCCAGAAAGGACCCTTTGCACATACTGTTCCTTCTGTCTAGAATAGTCTTTCCCTATCTTTTTGTCTCTTTAATCCTCTCTTCCTTTAGAACTCACTTCAGGCATTACTGTTTCCAAGAAACTGTCCTAGACCTGCTTCCCACATCTAGAACAAGTTCCTCTTATTATACTATATCTTCTCATTCTCCTGATTATTTAATCAGTGTGTTCCCACTAGACCATAAGCTCCATGAGTATGTCTGTACAACATTGTATCTTCAGATCAGATCAGATCAGATCAGTCACTCAGTCGTGTCCGACTCTTTGCGACCCCATGAATCAAAGCACACAAGGCCTCCCTGTCCATCTCCAACTCCCGGAGTTCGCTGAGACTCACATCCCATCGAGTCAGTGATGCCATCCAGCCATCTCATCCTCTGTCATCCCCTTCTCCTCCTGCCCCCAATCCCTCCCAGCATCAGAGTCTTCTCCAAAGAGTCACTTTGCATGAGGTGGCCAAAGTACTGGAGTTTCAGTTTTAGCATCATTCCTTCCAAAGAAATCCCAGGGCTGATCACCTTTAGGATGGACTGGTTGGATCTCCTTGCAGTCCAAGGGACTCTCAAGAGTCTTCTCCAACACCACACTTCAAAAGCATCAATTCTTCGGCGCTCAGCCTTCTTCACAGTCCAGCTCTCACATCCATACATGACCACAGGAAAGACCATAGCCTTGACTAGGTGAACCTTTGTTGGTAAAGTAATGTCTCTGCTTTTGAATATGCTATCTAGGTTGGTCATAACTTTCCTTCCAAGGAGTAAGCGTCTTTTAATTTCATGGCTGCAGTCACCATCTGCAGTGATTTTGGAGCCCAGAAAAAGAAAGTCTGACACTATTCCCACTGTTTCTCCATCTATTTCCCATGTAGTGATGGGACCAGATGCCATGATCTTCGTTTTCTGAATGTTGAGCTTTAAGCCAACCTTTTCACTCTCCACTTTCACTTTCATCAAGAGGCTTTTGAGTTCCTCTTCACTTTCTGCCATAAGGGTGGTATCATCTGCATATCTGAGGTTACTGATATTTCTCCCAGCAATCTTGATGCCAACTTGTGTTTCTTCCAGTGCAGCATTTCTCATGATGTACTCTGCATATAAGTTAAATAAACAGGGTGACAATATACAGCCTTGATGTACTCCTTTTCCTATTTGGAACCAGTCTGTTGTTCCATGTCCAGTTCTAACTGTTGCTTCCTGACCTGCATACAGATTTCTCAAGAGGCAGATCAAGTGGTCTGGTATTCCCATCTCTTTCAGAATTTTCCACAGTTTATTGTGAGCCACACAGTCAAAGGCTTTGGCATAGTCAATAAAGCAGAAATAGATGTTTTTCTGGAACTCTCTTGCTTTTTCCCTGAACCAGTGGATGTTGGCAACTTGATCTCTGGTTCCTCTGCCTTTTCTAAAACCAGCTTGAACATCAGGAAGTTCACGGTTCACATATTGCTGAAGCCTGGCGTGGAGAATTTTGAGCATTACTTTTACTAGCATGTGAGATGAGTGCAATTGTGCGGTAGTTTGAGCATTGTTTGGCATTGCCTTTCTTTGGGATTGGAATGAAAACTGACCTTTTCCAGTCCTGTGGCCACTGCTGAGTTTTCCAAATTTGCTGGCGTATTGAGTGCAGCACTTTCACAGCATCATCTTTCAGGATCTGGAATAGCTCAACTGGAATTCCATCACTTCCACTAGCTTTGTTCGTAGTGATGCTTTCTAAGGCCCACTTGACTTCACATTCCAGGATGTCTGGCTCTAGGTCAGTGATTACACCATCATGATTATCTGGGTTGTGAAGCTCTTTTTTGTACAGTGTTTCTGTGTATTCTTGCCATCTCTTCTTAATATCTTCTGCCTCTGTTAGGTCCATACCATTTCTGTCCTTTATCGAGCCCATCTTTGCATGAAATGTTCCTTTAGTATCTCCCATTTTCTTGAGGAGATCCCTAGTCTTTCCCATTCTGTGTGTTTTCCTCTGTTTCTTTGCATTGATCGCTGAAGAAGGCTTTCTTATCTCTTCTTGCTGTTCTTTGGAACTCTGCATTCAGATGTTTATATCTGTCCTTTTCTCCTTTGCTTTTCGCTACTCTTCTTTTCACAGCTATTTGTAAGGCCTCCCCAGACAGCCATTTTGCTTTTTTGCATTTCTTTTCCATGGGGATGGTCTTGGTCCCTGTCTCCTGTACAGTGTCACGAACCTCAGTCCATAGTTCATCAGGCACTCTATCTTTCAGATCTGGGCCCTTAAATCTATTTCTCACTTCCACTGTATAATCATAAGGGATTTGATTGAGGTCATACCTGAATGGTCTAGTGGTTTTCCCTACTTTCTTCAATTTCAGTCTGAATTTGGCAATAAGGAGTTCATGGTCTGAGCCACAGTCAGCTCCTGGTCTTGTTTTTGCTGATTGTATAGAGCTTCTCCATCTTTGGCTGCAAAGAATATAATCAATCTGATCTCGGTGTTGACCATCTGGTGATGTCCATGTATAGCGTCTTCTCTTGTGTTGTTGGAAGAGGGTGTTTGTTATGACTAGTGCATTTTCTTGGCAAAACTCTATTAGTCTTTGCCCTGCTTCATTCCGTATTCCAAGGCCAAATTTGCCTGTTACTCCAGGTGTTTCTTGACTTCCTACTTTTGCATTCCAGTCCCCTATAATGAAAAGGACATCTTTTTTGGGTGTTAGTTCTAAAAGGTCTTGTAGGTCTTCATAGAACCGTTCAACTTCAGCTTCTTCAGCGTTACTGGTTGGGGCATAGACTTGGATTACTGTGACATTGAATGGTTTGCCTTGGAAACGAACAGAGATCATTCTGTCGTTTTTGAGATTGCATCCAAGTAGTGCATTTCGGACTCTTTTGTTGACCATGATGGCCACTCCATTTCTTCTGAGGGATTCCTGCCCTCAGTAGTAGATATGATGGTCCTCTGAGTTAAATTCACACATTCCAGTCCATTTGAGTTCGCTGATTCCTAGAATGTCGACATTCACTCTTGCCATCTCCTGTTGGACCACTTCCAATTTGCCTTGATTCATGGACCTCACATTCCAGGTTCCTATGCAATATTGCTCTTTACAGCATCGGACCTTGCTTCTATCATCAGTCACATCCACAACTGGGTATTCTTTTTGCTTTGGCTCCATCCCTTCATTCTTTCTGGAGTTATTTCTCCACTGATCTCCAGTAGCATAGTGGGCACCTACTGACCAGGGGAGTTTCTCTTTCAGTATCCTATCAATTTGCCTTTTCATACTGTTCTTGGGGTTCTCAAGGCAAGAGTACTTAAGTAGTTTGCCATTCCCTTCTCCAGTGGACCACATCCTGTCAGATCTCTCCACCATGACCCGCCCATCTTGTGTTGCCCCATGGGCATGGCTTAGTTTCATTGAGTTAGACAAGGCTGTGGTCCTAGTGTGATTAGAGCCCAGCATATAACCAGTACCCAGTTCAGGAAGAAACAAATGACCAGGAGTCCCACATCAGGCAGGTGTGGGTTCAGGCATTAGTGCTGCCTGTGGGCTTTGGTTGGTCTCCTTCAGCTCACCCCAGTTCCTTATCATCCCAGTAGAATTGTCAGAATGGCTCCACATGAAAGCACTGGTGGGTTTAGACCCTGACTGCTTGGTGCCTGCTCACGGGACACCTGGCAACAGATTTTTCTGAGGTCGTAGGTGTGCAAGGGTGTGCCAGTTCCTTAAGTAAGAAGATGTTTTGGCTAAAAATCTCCGGTGCTGGATTTTATACTATCTCCCTCCCTGCCGAAACCAGGATCTGAAGACACAGAAATAAATTATGTACCCTTAAAGAGCTCCTAATCAGGTAGCAGGGCAGAAACTTAAACCATCAGTACATTGTGCAAAATCACATCACTGACGTATGGAAAGGTGCAGAGGTGATGCTGGTGATAAAAGTAGTATTTGCTGCCTTCCTACTCTGTGCCTGGTACTTTATTTCTCACTGTAATCCTGTGAGACGGGTACTATTATCCCCATTTTGCAGATGAGGAAATTGAGCCTCATCGAGGTTAAATTACTTTCCAGGACTGCTGAGCTAGTAAGCTGCAGAGCCACGGTTCAGTAATCCTCGCTTCACCATCATACAGTGCTCCCTCTGTGCTGAGGGCAGTCCAAGGAGAGAGACGAGCTGAGCCTCACGGGGGTCAGGAAGGGCTTCCAGAGAGTAGAATAAAAGCTGAGCCTGCAGGTGCAGTCCATGGGGTCGCTAAGAGTCGGACACGACTGAGCGACTTCACTTTCACTTTTCACTTTCATGCATTGGAGAAGGAAATGGCAACCCACTCTAGTGTTCTTGCCTGGAGAATCCCAGGGACGGGGGAGCCTGGTGAGCTTCTGTCTATGGGGTCGCACAGAGTCGGACACGACTGAAGCAACTTAGCTTAGCAGCAGGTTGAGAAAGTTTCCCGGGAATGTGGGTCAGGGATTGGCGAAGGAAATGATAATGCGGCTCAGAGGCATGGAGTGACGGGGCATGTTTGATGTGCCCTGAAGAGTCTAGGGGTGCTAGAGCACAAAAGGGAGAAGGGGGCAACGGGTGGGGTCAGGTGGGCAAGCTTGGCCTGAACAGGTGGGGTTGCACATTGAGTGTGCCAGGTTGCAGGACTGCTGGAAGCCTTCCACGTGGGCCCTGTGTCTCCGTAGGTCTGCTGACCTCAGCAACCTCGGGGCTGAAGCTCTGAGCTCTATCTGTCTCTCTTATGGCAGGAGAGGTGCTGAGAGGGGACCGGATTGTCAACACCCCTTTCCAGGTTCTCATGAACAGCGAGAAGAAGTGTGAGGTTCTGTGCGGCCAGTCCAACAAGCCCGTGACCCTGACCGTGGAGCAGAGCCGGCTCGTGGCCGAGCGGATCTCAGAGGACTACTACGTCCACCTGTGAGTCGTCCCCTGCTCCCCGCCAGCCTCAGGTTCCTGGAGGGGAAGGCCCTGAGGGAGCGGTGGTCTGAGGGACTGCGCGGGGCCTTGGGTTTCCAGCATTGCAGACAACCTGCCCGTGGCCACCCGGCTGGAGCTCTACTCCAACCACGATGGCGACGACAAGAAGAAGGAGAAAGATGTGCAGTTTGAACATGGCTACCGGCTCGGCTTCACAGATGTCAACAAGGTACTGGAATGCCCTAGTGTGCTCAGAGGGCTGGGGAGCCATGCCCCAAAGTCATGAGCACTTGGGGCCACAGAGGAGGGGGAAACCTGCAGCTCTAGGCTTATAACAGAAAATACAGGGGTGGCCAGGGCAAGTTCCTGCTGGTGCCCCCAGGTGTGGTCTGTCAGAAGTTTGGGTGCTGGTGGGCAGGGCTCTAGCAGATGCTACAGAGGAAGCAGAAAGCGCAGTGCCTAAAACCTCAGATTCTGTATAACTATATGATCATACGGATTATAAGAGTTAATTCTGCCCACCCCACCCCCAGCTCCAAAAAAAATGTGGAATTTTGTCGGTGTGTTAGAGAGTGAGCTAAGTGGCGGTCAAGAGCATACAGGTTCTCTGGGTTTTGAATCCTGCCTTACTAGTTGATGAGTGACCCTAATCCTACTTCTTTGACCTCTCTAAGCTTTGTGTTCCTTTTCTATAAAATGTATGTAATAGCCACACCTGCCCTTTATGGGGTCATGCAGAGTGTATCAGATAATCTCCATAAGCACTCTGCAGCACAGAGTGCTGAGAAATACGCCAGTGGTGCTGATGGTAACGGGGATTCCCTTGTATTTGTCATTTTCTAAACTGAACACATGTTACTTAGGGAATAAAGAGCAAGCACGTTTCTTTCGAGGCACAGTCACCGTCCTCCAAGGGCTTCTGTCATAATGGGCGAGAACTGACAGTGTGAGACCCTGGATCTTAAGTCCCAGTTCCAATCCCATGGGCAATGCCAGAGGAGTTCGGAGGGAGCATACGTGCATTCAGGTTATCACGGAGGAGGTGGGCCTTGAAAACTAGATAGGCTTGAGCTGTGTGAAGTCGGGACGGCATTCTAGGTGAAGTGAGAGCTGTGAATGTAGTTCAGGGTAGGGACCGTTCATGAGGCAGGGAGAGATCCAGGGGAGCAGGTGAACTAACCTGTCTGAGAAGGTGACGACAGCCCAGTATGTCAGGGTTCAGGACAGAGGGCCTTGAATCCCAGCCTGTGGGGTCTGGACTTTAGTAAGCCCCACTGAGGCCTGGAGGGTTCGCGAGTAGCGGACTGCTATGAGATCAGTGTATTTGGAAGGTTGGTGTGGCTGGGTCTGTTAAATGCGGGAAGGGACCGAATAGCTGGCTGGCCTGCCAGTGTGGGTTTGCTGGTGGTTCCCTGGCTCCAGCTCCTTCGTCCCCTCTGTTGCTCTGCTCAGATCTACCTGCACAACCACCTCTCGTTCATCCTCTACTACCACCGGGAAGACCTGGAAGAGGACCGGGAGCACACGTACCGTGTCGTCCGCTTCGAGGTGATTCCCCAGAGCGTCAGGCTGGAGGGTGAGTGGGTAGGTGTGGCCAGGGGGCAGGGCTGAGTGGGCCTGGGCTCCCACACCCAGGGCCTCTGCGCCCTTGACTCCTGACGTGGCTGATAGGGGCCCAGCCAAGCTAGGGTCACTGCATCCCTGTTAGAGAAAGCAGGGACAAGGGGAGAGCTAACACTCTGAGCCCTGGCCTAGCACCTGCTGGTTGACCCCCTCCCGGCCACTGGGGAGGTGTGTGCTGATTATGATGGGAACCAGAGGCTCAGAGAGCTTGGCAACTTGGCCACGACCAAACAGCAATCGGGCTTGGCTGGGCCCATCATAAGATCCAGCCAGCTCAAGAACAAGGGGCAGAAGTACAGACAGAGCTGTTGGGCAGCCAGTCTCAGTGTTTGTGCTTCTGCAGGTGAGTGATTGGCGTAGACGAAGGTTGGCCCAGGGTCAGCCGTCCTGTGGGAATATGAGAGCCCAGGCCCAGCCCTCTGGGGCTGACTGACCTAGTCCAGCTTCACCTCGCCTGGCAGCCCTTGCTCACCACAGAGCGCACTTCCGCTTAGTAGGCCTGCTCTTCTGTCCACCATGGTGGTGGGTTTCGGGATTTTTTTTTTAAGGTATGGAACCTGGTATTCAGACAAACAAAATCATATTCAGAAGTCTCTTGTAAAATGTAGACCCTGTGCTTTCGGGGCACAGGCTGCCTCTCCTCCCACCAGTGTCGTGGGCGCAGGCTGATGTTTACTGTGAGTGTTTGACAGCAGCTGCTGCCCCCGTGGTTCTTCGAGGTAGAGACCCTGTTTTCTTTTCTCACTGTTTTTAGCCCAGTACCAGGCAGATAGTAGGCACCTGCATATTGTATGTTTGTTACTGAATGAATGAACGATGGCAGGATGAATGGATGAGTAAATGAAGGGAGAAAGTGACTGAGGACTGCTTGCTAGAGCGCCAGGACTCTGGGGACTGAATGAGCGAGAAAGCGTGTGAGACAGTGGGCTGGCGGTGTTTGGTGTTGAATGGGACTGACTGAACAAGCAGGTGAATATTTGCTACGAGTGAAGGAAGAATTTGTTTGACTAAACAGGGACTCAGACTCACTCCCTGCACACACCTCTCTGCAACCCCTGAGGCTCTTTGAAAAGTGAGGGCTCCAGGGAGCACAGTTTTAAAGCTGTTGTTGCCAGCTCTTCTCCCAGCCTCTTCTCAGCAGCACGCCACCCCTGTGTACGCCCCCAGAACAGTCTCTGGGTAGTGGCACCTGCCCTCCCAGGAACAGACTGAGTCTCTGTCTCTCGCAGACCTCAAAGCAGATGAGAAGAGCTCATGCACCCTGCCTGAGGGTACCAACTCCTCGCCCCAAGAAATTGACCCCACCAAGGAGAATCAGCTGTACTTCACGTACTCTGTGCACTGGGAGGTGAGAAGGGGCTGCAGCCACAGCTGTAGGGGAAGAGGGCTCGGCTGGGCGGGAGAGGTCAAGCAGGAGGCTTGGCTCTCAAGCACTTCCTCCCCACCGCCAGGAAAGTGACATCAAGTGGGCCTCTCGCTGGGACACTTACCTCACCATGAGTGACGTGCAGATCCACTGGTTTTCTATCATTAACTCCGTCGTGGTGGTCTTCTTCCTGTCAGGTGAGAGCTGTGGGCTGGAGGGTGGAGAGAACAAGGGGCTGCGGTGTCACATTGCTCACGGGGGACTTCTAGGGTGTTCTTGGAGCCCACTGTGGGTCAGAAACGGACATCAGGGCTCTGTGGGGGCATCAGGTACACAGAGGTGAGCAAGACTCAGCCTCTACTCTGCAGGGCTCCCCGGGGAAGACCGCGCCTCTCTTCATACACACCTTCATTGGTTCATTCAACGAGGGTTCATCGTTGCTTACCCTTTTGGGGCCCCAGCCACATGCTGGATATGGTGTTGAGCAAAACTAACCCCGCCTCTGCCCTCACCGTCTATACTCGGGTGGCAGGAAAGAGACAGAAAAGCCCCAGAGTGTTAGAGTTCCAGGTAGTGCTAAGTGCTAAGTGAGGAGAAGGTAGAGGCTGCCTTAGAGAAGACCTCTCTGAACGAGGAGCCGCATTCAGAGACCCAGGGAAGGACTCTTCTAGCCAGAGTCACACGGCCCTTCTGTGGGACAAACTTAGTGAGAAGCCAGATGACATGAGGGTGGGAGGGCAGGGGACATAACTGATCTTTTCAGTATCAGAGAGGAAGTAAAGATAATATTGTCTTCATTAAATGTTTACCCTGGGACCAGCTGTGGTGCTAATAAACACTTCACAAGCCTCCCCCACTCCTTCCAGCCAAGCCTAAAAGCAGTATGTTAGCTCAGGGTCCGATAATCCGTTGTCTTAGCTGCTATACCGCTGCCTAGAGAGAAACAGCCCGTGCCAGGGCCGATGGGGGCCTCTGAGCTGTTTGGGGTGTGTCAAGAAGAGATGTCTTGAAGTGTGAGTCCTAGTTAAGACAAAAGGAATAGCCTGGGTTATAGGCACACAGGTGAGAGGGAGATGGGCCATGACCTGATAACCAAAAGCAATAAATAACCAGAGAGGTGAGCCTGGGGAAGTTAGAAGGACCAGTCACTGGAGGAACAGGGATGCTGTTCTCCCTAGAGTGGAAGCAGTGTCCTGTGACAGCCTCCACCAATCCCAGCAGCTCATTCCTCCCCCCACACTTGAGGGGTGACCCTCTGTTTGCTCCTCCCCTGGTCGCTGAGCTGGAGCCCTGCCCAGGAGATGACCTGAGGACACTGCGTAGCCAGTTCCCACTGAAGAAAGCCACACATGCTGGGGGGACAAGCAGCACAGAAGACTCAGCTGGCAGTGCTGATGGCTTCTCTTTCTCCCTGCCCCCCCGCCATCCCATTTGTTTCAGGCATCCTGAGCATGATTATCATTCGGACCCTGCGGAAGGACATCGCCAACTATAATAAGGAGGATGACATTGTACGAGGTCTTGGCTGGGGAGGGATGGACTTGCAGAGGGAGGGTGGTCTAGCAGCAGAGCTCCAGGCCTCCCAGACCAGGACTGGGGGTGGGGGTGGAGGGTTGTGTGATCATTCATAGCATAAACCTTAAAAGTATTGAAAAGGAAAACAAAATGTTTAATGACTCAAAGTGATTGGGATAGATTTTCTCATTTTATTTTGCTTTTTTATTTTATATATTTATTTTTGTCTGTACGGGGTCTTTATTGCTCCACACAGACTTTCACTAGTTGTGGCGATCGAGGGCCGCTCTCCATTGCAGTGTGAGGGCTTCTCATTGTGGTGGCTTCTCTTTTTGCAGAGCACAGACTCTAGGACACACGGGCTCAGTTGCCCTGCAGCATGTGGCACCTTCCCAGGCCAGGGATTGAACCTTTGTTTCCTGCATTGGCAGGCAAATTCTTAACCACTGGACCACCAGGGAAGCCCAGCTTTCTAATTTCCAAGCTTTCGTAATGGAAGAAAACTGGATTGATTTATTTGATTGATATTAATTTGACATACATAATCCTTTATGTCAAAATAAACAAAACAGAAAAGTGAAATGGCAAACAATATATGCAACAGATTTTTTAGAAGATGATAGTTATACAATATTGTGAAGTAATTATCCTCCAATTAAAAATAAATGTTTTTAAAAAGGAAGATGATGGTTAAAAGAACTGGTATAAAAAAACACTAAAATTCTCTAATGTGCTGATGAACAAAAAATACAGACAAGGATACATGGCTAATAAACATGTGAAAAAGTGTTTTTATCTTAGGCATAAGTCCCCAACATGGGCTTCCATGGTGGCTCAGTGGTAAAGAATCCACCTCCCAATGCAGGAGACATTGGATCAATCCCTGGGTCGGGAAGAGCCCCTGTAGAAGGAAATGGCAGTGCATTCCAGTATTCTTGCCTGGGAAATCCCATGGCTAGAGGAACCTGGCAGGCTACAGTCCATGGGCTTTCAAAAAAGTTGGACACAACTTAGCAACTAAACCACAGCATCAAGCCCCGCACATGTAGTTTCAGTCATCAGAAGATGGTTCTGGACCTTCAAATTAGCACAGCTCTGTATATATAGTATTAATTGTTGGCAAGGTTAATGTGAAATAAGCACCTTTCATGCCACCTGCACAAGTGTAAACTGGTAATTTTCTGAAAAGTAGTTAATTGACAGTTTTATAAACTGTCAAAAAGTTAACTTTTTTTTTTTTTTTTTTTAATTTTTGGCCTCACCATGTGGCATGTAGGATCTTAGTTCCCTGAGCATCAAAACCACAAAAATTTGATCTAGAAATATTTGTAGCAGACTTGTTCATAATTTAAATAAACTGAATATAGCCTGATATCCCATAATAATAACTTGGTTATAGTATAATATAGCTGTACAATGAAAAATTGTACAGCTATTAAATAGTAATTGTAGAGAGTGTTTACTGACATGAGGTAATGCTCATGACCATCCCTCAGCTGAAAGTAACCAAGTAAATACAGTATGATCCCAGTTTTACTGTTAAAAGCTATATACACATACACACATATACATATCTAAAGGGCTAAGGAAATAGATCAAAACACAGTATTATTAAGTATATAAATCATTTTTGTATTTTTCTGGTTTGAGTTTTTAATCCTTAAGTGTTTATGAGTTTTATATTTTTTGTTCAATCTTTCTGGATTTTTAAAAAATTGTCTGTGATACACATTTACTACTTTTTGTTCATTTGAGTATCATACTAAAGAATTTTTTTAACTTTATTACACATGTAAGAGCATGTATAGACATACCCAGAGATATTGTGGACTCAGTCCTAGGCCATCACAATAAAGTGATTATTACAATAAAGCAAGTGAGACAAATTTTTGGTTTCCCAGTGCATGTGAAAGTTATGTTTATACTATACTGTTGTCTATTAAGTGTGCTGAAGCAGTATGTCTGAAGAAGTACCTTAATTTAAAAATACTTTAGGGCTAAAAAATGCTAACCAACATCTGAGCCTTTATCTAGTCATTATCTTTATCTGGCCTCAATGTTACTGGCTACTGACTGATCAGAGTGTTGGCTGCTGAAGCTTGGGGTGGTTGTGGCAATTTCTTAAAATAAGACAGCAGTGAAATTTGCTAAATTCTCACAGCATCTTCACCAGGAGTAGATTCCATCTCAAGAAATCATTTTCTTTGCTCATCCATAAGAAATAGCCCCTTACCTGTTAAAATTTTATGAGATGGCAGCAATTCAGTCCAGTCTTTAGGCTCCACTTCTAATTCTAATTCTCTTGCTGCTTCCACTGCATCTGCAATTACTTCTGAAATCTTGAACCACACAATTTCATCCATGAAGCTTGGAATCAACTTCATCAATGTTCATATTTTGACCTCTTCCTAGGAATCACTAGTGTTCTTAATGCCATCTAGAATGATGAATCCTGGGACTTCCCTGGTGGTCCAGTGGTTAAGACTCCATGCTTCCAGTGTAGGGTGTGCAAGTTCAGTCTCTTGTTGGGGAACTAAGATTCTACATGGTGCAGTTTAGCAAAAAAAAAAAAAAAAACAATAGCATTAGAATGGTGAATCCTTTCCAGAAGGTTTTCAATTTACCTTGCCCAGATCCATCAGAGGAATCACACTGTCTTACAGCAGCTTTAGCTTTATGAAATATGTTTCTTAAATAAGACTGCAAAGTAAAAAACAGTGCCTTGACCCATGGGCTGCAGGATGGACGTTAGCGGGCATAAAGATGACATTAATCTCATTGTACATCTCCAGCAGAGCTCCTGGGTGATCAGGTACTTTGTCAATGAGCAGTAATACTTTAAAAGGAGTCTTTTTTTTTTTTTTTTTTCTGAGCAGTAGGTCTCAACAGTGGGCTTAAAGTATTCAGTAAACCACATTATAAACAGACGTGCTGTCATCCAGGCAGAGTGGATTTAATTTAATTCTTCAAGGCCCCAGGATTTTCGGAATGGTAAATGAGCACTGGCTTCAACTTAAAGTCACCAGCTACATGAGTCTGTAACAGAGAGTCAGGCTGTCCTTTGAAGCCAGGCATTGACTTCTCCTCTCTAGCTATGAAAGTCAGAGGTGGCATCTTCTTCCAGTCGAAGGCTGTTTTGTCTATATTGAAAGTATGTTCAGTGTAGCCACTGTTAATGTAGCTAGATCCTCTGGAGAACTCGCTGCAGCTTTACCATCAGCACTTGCTGCTTCACTTTGCACTTTTTTTTTTTTTTCACTTTGCACTTTTATGTTATAGAGATGGGCTTCTCTCCTTAAACCTCATGAACCAACCTCTGCTAACTTCAGACTTCTTCTGCAGCTTCCTCACCTGTCTCAGCCTTCACACAATTAAAGAGGGTTAGGCCTTGCTCTGGATGAGGCTTTGGCTTAACGGGAGCTTATGGCTGGGTTAATCTTCTCTCCAGACCACTCAGACTTTCTCCATAACAGCTATAAGACTGTTTTGCTTTCTTATTCCTATATTTGCCAGAGTTGCACTTTTAATTTCCTTCAAGAACTTTTCTTTTGCTTTCACAACTTGGCTGAATAGTTCATGCAAGAGGTCTAGTTTTTGGCCTGTCTGAGCCTTTGACAGGCTTTCCTCTCTAAGCTTAATCATTTCTAGCTTTTGATTTAAAGTGAGAGACATGTAACGCTTCCTCTTACTTACACATTTAGAGGCCACTGTTGGGTTATTAATTGGCCTAATGTCAATATTATACCTCGGGGAATAGGGAAGCTGAAGAAGAGGGAGAGAGATGGAGCAGCTCGTTGATGGAGCATTCAGACCGTATGTTTACTGTTTGCCATCTTTATGGGCACAGTTTATGGCAGCCTCCAGTAGTAACATCAAAGATCACTGATCCTCAGTGGTCCAGTGGCGGGGACTCTGCTCCCAATGCTGGGAGCCCAGGTTCCATCCCTGGTCAGGAAACTAGATCCCACATGCCACAACCAAAGATCCTGTGTGCTGCAACCTGTGTGCCACAGCTAAGACCTGGTGCTGCCAACTAAATAAATAATTAAAAAAAAAAAGATTACTGAGAATAGATCACTATAGCAAATATAATAATAATGAAAAGTTTTGAAATATTGCAAGAATTACTAAAGTGTGATGCAGAGACATGAAGTGAGGAAATGCTTTTGGAAAAACGGTGCTGGTAGACTTGCTTGACACAGGTTGCTACAGACCTTCGATTTGTAAAAATTACAATATCTGTGAAGTGCTGTAAAATGAAGCACAGTAAAATAAGGTGTGTTTATATCATTTTTATAATCAGTAAAAAAAACACAAAAAACTTGTAAATATACCACTCAGAAACTATCACAGTGTTGTAGAGTGTTGGTTTACATTATTTTTTCATGCAGTAGGTTTGTGGCATGTGGGGAGGAAATTTTCCTTTCATACGGCTGTCTGCTCATGTTAGTGGCCTCCTTTCCCCACATGACAGTTCTCTGGGAAGTGCTTTCTCACTCACACACGTGTGTAAGAGTGGAGCTGGTTGACACATCTGAGGGACCCTCAGCCCCGATCAGAGGATATGGGTCCTAGGGGTGGTCCCTGCAGGAGCTGCCTCCTCGGAGCCCAGGGAGAGCCTCACTGTCTGGCCCTTTGCTGCAGGAAGACACCATGGAAGAGTCTGGCTGGAAGCTGGTGCACGGCGACGTCTTCAGGCCCCCGCAGTACCCCATGATCCTCAGCTCCCTGCTGGGCTCTGGCATTCAGCTCTTCTGTATGATCCTCATCGTCATCTGTGAGTGGCCCTGCAGGGCTGGGCTCGGGCAGGGGGCAGCACAGGCCTGAGTCTGAGAGAGGAGTAGATTTCCCTTCCTGGGGCAGAGGGACGTGTCAGCATCTCTGGGCCAGACAGAAGCATCTGTCCCGGCAGAAGGGCTGGTCCTCTCAGCCAGAGGCCCCAGCGCTTTGCTCCTCAGATGTTGCCAGCACCATCCATAGCCCGCGCACAGCCACACTGCCAGTGAAGCCACGGATCAGCACGGGAGGTTGGCCTCCTTTTGCAGCCAGGCATTATATGACCTACCCCTTTCCATGCCAGGATTAGACTGAAATCAGGTCTCTTTTCTCAGAAAACACCCCCCAAAATGATTATATAGTGGCTATAGGCAGTGCTGAAGTCAGTCTGCCCACATTTCTTTATTTGCTAACGTATAGTAACTGCTGCACCCCTCTGAACCCCAGCTAAGACCCAGTCTTCTCCTGTAGAGAGGAGGGCCGATGGAGAAAGGAGCCTCATCTAGCCTCACCTGCACCGGGGCCCTGTCAGCCAGCCTGGATGGGGCCCTGGGGTCTGGAGACCCTGACTTTCCCTCTCTCCCACTCCCTTCTCAGTTGTGGCCATGCTCGGGATGCTGTCACCCTCTAGCCGGGGAGCGCTCATGACCACGGCCTGCTTCCTCTTCATGTTCATGGGGTAGGTGTGTCTGAGGGGCTCGGGGCTGACTCAGGTAGCCTCCGCTTCAGCTAACAGGTCTCCTTGGTGTGGACCCCCGCCATTTCCCCACAGGGTGTTTGGTGGATTTTCAGCTGGCCGTCTGTACCGCACTCTGAAGGGCCATCGGTGGAAGAAAGGGGCCTTCTGTGTAAGTGTCCCAAACCTCCTTCCTGTGCTGGTGGGGAGCTGAGGTGCTTCCTCCTGGGCTCCTTGGGAGCAGCAGAGGCATGTCCTGGGGGATGTTCAAGGCCAGAGGCTGGGCAGCAGCACGAGGGGTGGGAGGGGTGCACCCAAGGAGGAGCCCTGGGCTCTCACCTCACCCATGGGTGCTTACCTCTGAAGGCCTTAGTTGCCACATTGATGAAAAGAGGGAATTGAAATAAGGTGATTTTTAGCCTACATTGTCCCATGGCTCAAGAACAAGTAGAAATAGGGGGTTCAGAATAATAGGAGTTGGGCACCAAGCCCAGGTGTCAAAAGTTGAAGGTCAAAACCTGATCAGCAGGGCTGCCAGGAGAACACCCTGCCCAGCAGAGTAAAGAGAGAATTACCTGCCACAGGCGAGAGAGGCCGGGCCCCATGTCACTGTCAGCCTGCTTGCCAGACTTGGTGCCGCCGTTCCTCTTGAGTAAGGTCAGCTCCTGACGATCGCTGTCCTGGTGGTGAGGAGAATTCTTGGCAGCAGAAAAGAGGAGAACACCTGGGAAGTAGGAGGACACCTAGGAGTCCTGAGCCCCTTCTCCTAGAGCAAGTGAGCCCTTAGTGGACCAGGGAAACCCCTGGTGCCAAACTGGGAAAAGCCTCTAGACCCAGCCTTCTGAAACCATTCTCACAACTTTCAAAAGCTCAGGGGAACTCAGGCTAGCCCAACTCTGGCTAATACCCTGGCACTTAGTAATCCCTCAGTATGGAAGAGCTTCAGTTGTTCTGGAAAGATCAAAAAAGTTTCCTGAGTTCGTCATGCATTGGGTGTTTTTCTCGGGCTACTATGAATGCTTGATGCATCGGATGTTTTCCTTGGGCCACTGTGTACTGAGAGCCAAGGATCTTGAGAACTGTAAAACCCAGCCCTCTTCTCCCCTGGTGAGACTTCCCTGATGAAGTCTCCCACCAGATAGCCTCCAAGTCTCCCTGGGTGGGTCCCAGCACAAACCCTGTCTGCCGGCATCCACCCAGGCCCAAGGCAGACACCTGGGTGGCTCCCTTTCCTTCTCCGATCCTCTGACCCCCCGCCTCCCCTCGTCCATGAAGTGTGGATGGTTCTCCTGCCAACTAGTGCATGAATTCCTTCCCACCTCCATCCCCAGGACTCTTGGCCGCGTTCAGGCATCTTTGCCTTTCTCATGGACCCTTGGCTATGCTAGACCTCCCCATTTTCTCTGTAAGATTGTGACCCATCTCTGGTGTGGAGTTCTGCCTGCCTTCCCAGGCGGGCCTCTGCTGCAGTCATGCAGGTGTACGACCCCGCCTCTCCTCTGGCACCTGTGTGGATGGTTAAGTCTTAGCTCCCTCTTCCTCCCCCAATTCTGACTTCAGTGTCCTCTTTGGCACCCCAGAGGGGCCGGGGCACAGCCTTGTGCCTATGAGTGCCACGTGTGTTGTTCTCCATTTGTGGATATGAACTTTTTCTCTGTTCTTCCTCATATCTAGCACAGTTGCCAGTCCATAAATTTCAGCCAGGAGGATAGACAAGGAATTCCCTGCTACACAGCAGAATAAACCAGGACAGACAGGAAGGAGGAAATGACATGTGAGCTGGGCCTTGGAGAGGACAGTTTCCATTGGATGGAAGCAGCCAGCAGGGCAGCCTCGAGTTCTGGAATCTCCTGGATCCCAGTCCTGGCCCAGTTCTCTCCTTGATTGGTAACCTTGGCCAGCTCTCTGAGCCTTGGTTTCCTCATCTGTCCACTGGGGGCTGGTGTCTCCAGGTGGTTGTGCGGATGCAAGGAGACTGCACATGGCCGGTCACCAGTGCAGCACTGGCACTTAGGAAGCGGACACCTGAGAGGCTATTAACTGTGCCTTTGATAAAGAGCCAGAGATGTGGAGGGGCAGTGGCCAGTTAGTGAGTGTGGGAGGCTACGGGCCACAGATAAATAAAACTGGCCGTGAGGCTGAGCGCCAGATTGCAGGGCGCCTTGGGCATCATGGCGGGCGACTCTCTTGGGTGCTCGGACGGCCACAGTAGTGAAGGAGGCTCAATTGTGAATCTAGAGCTTTGGTTCACTGCCTGAGCCCCAACCCCGGAGATCCTGACTGCATAGACTGCCCCACGGGGTGTCAGAAGTGGGACCTCTGCAGTCAGACAGCTGGGGTCTGAACCTCTGCTGCACCCTTAGCTGACTGTGTGAAGTTGGCATGCGGGTTATTTAACATCGCTGGGCCTCAGTGTCTTCTTCTTAAAAAGAGATAGTGGAGGTCCTTCCCATCTAGGCCTATAGGTTAGGTGAGATCATGCACTTGGAGGCCAGCACCTGCCGCCCTTAAGACTCAGTTAAACCTTCCCCACCACTCTAGACGGTTTGGGTTGAGGTGCAGACCAGTGTGTTTAGTAACAGCTTTATCTGGTCATTCCTATTCAACAAATGCTTACTGAGCACACTGTGCTCTGAGTGCTGGGAGCACATCGGTGAGCAGGACACGGTCCTCCCAAGACCTCACGTCTGTGAGGGTCACAACAGCATGAGATCACCAAGTTGAATGAGGGCAAGGGAGGAGCAGTCCAGGGATCTAAAAAGGACAGAGCAGGAGGCCCGCCTAGTCTAGAGGTCAGGGAGCGCTTTCTGGAAGGGATTATCTTGGTGCTGAGTCCTCCAGGACAGGAGGGCTTGGGAACCTCTAGTCTGGGTGCACCGACTAGGGAGCAGTTGAGAGCCCCCCTAGACGCAGCTCCCCAGCCTGGTGTCTCTCACTTCCAGACAGCAACACTGTATCCTGGCGTGGTTTTTGGCATCTGCTTCGTATTGAATTGCTTCATCTGGGGAAAACACTCGTCAGGAGCGGTAAGTGCCCTCCCCAGCTAGGGAGGGCCAGCTGTGCTCAGACCCATCCCCGCAGGTGACTTCCTGCTGTTTCCTTCCCTTTTCTGAGTCCCCAGAGGTCTGTTCCCAGCCCCTGCGGGCTGAGGGCTGGCCAGGGTTTCCCCAGCCCTGTGCATCCATCTGCCCTGACCCTCCCATGGACTCTTTTCAGACAGCTGCCTAAAGCTCACTTCTCTAAAAGGAGCTTTCCACAGTCCAGGGGCCAACTGGGGAATTTCCCTTGTCTAAACCAAGGGAAAGCTGCCTGGTGTGACTTGATGAGGTCAGGATCCCAAAACAAGGCTTTCCTCATCAAGTCCCTGCCAGCCCCCATATGAGGATTGCAGACTCAGTTGGAGATGGGGAGATAGTCTTGATTGATGAGCTGCAGGAGAGGTGGGGTAGGCATTTGCCATCCCAGCCTCAGTGGAGGGAACTGCCTCCCTCTCACTGAGATACCCATTGAAGGGCCTTGGGTAGGGCCCACAGTCCAGGCTGCGGAGTATTGGGTTCTTCCCAGCAGTTCAGGGAGCTGCCCTCAGGAAAGACCGGGTCCTGTTCTTCCTCTCACTTCCTCTTTTTTATACCTGTCTCCCTTCTCTCTCTCAACATTTTCCTCCCACTTACCAGCTGCTCACCATAAACACTCATTGTAGAAATTTTGGAAAGTACAGAAAAGTTAATGAAGATCTTTAATATGTTTTTACAGTCTTTTTTTTTTTTTTTTTTTTGATTGCACTGTGTGGCTTGCAGGATCTTAGTTCTCTAACCAGGGATCAAACCTATGCCCTCTGCAGTGGAAGCACAGTCTTAGCCAGGGAATTTCCTGTTTTTGCAGTCTTCTAACCTCTTTTTGTTGTTCAGTCGCTAAGTCATGTCCAACTCTCTGCGACCCCGTAAACTGCAGCATGCCAGGCTTCCCTGTCTTCCACTATCTCCCAGAGTTTGCTCAAACTCATGTCCATTGAGTCAGTGATGCCATCCAACCATCTCATCCCCTGTCTCATCTCAACCTCTTTTTAGATGTATTTAAAATGGAATAATGTAATTGTAAAATTATAAAATAATAGCAAACATATAGTGCTTACTTTGGAATAAGTTTTGTTCTAAATACTTTACAGATATTAATTTATTTCTTTCATTTTGCATGAAAAATGTAAGACTGCAAATGGGGATTAAAGAAGAAAATGAAAAATCAGTCGCAATCCCCCATACCCCATCTGAGGAAGTGCTGTTAACTTTTTGTCATAGGCCTCTCTGGGCGTGTATGCATATTTAAGTATTGGGGCATTTTCATTAAATTGGAGTCCTATACATACAGTTTGATATCCAGCTTTTCACTTAGTGGTATAGTGTGGTGTTTTCATTGAACAAAATTGGAAACACACTATTTGTGTACTTCTGTTTTTTTTTTTTCCACTTAACATAGCATATGTAATTTCCCTTTATTCTGACCCTTCATCTCCCCTTCCGGTTCTCAGGCCCTCCCTTGTTCTCTCCCCACATCCTCCCTGGTAACAAGCTCCTGTGGGATGCCGTGGTTCCTCCTTCACTTCGTAGCTCAGCTGGTCCTCCGTCTGCCCTCCACTTTTCCCAGGGCTGGGGTCCCCCCAGGGTGGTCCGGCCAAGAGCCATGTGTGCGGTGTGTCTGTAGAAGCTTCCCCACTATGGTGTCCTGCTGAGCCCTTCCTGCCCTGGGACCCAAAATGTCCCCATCCCCACTGCACGGCCCTGGCCTGGGCTTCAGGGCTCGTGGAGCCTCACAGTGCTGTGCCCACAGGTGCCCTTTCCCACTATGGTGGCCCTGCTCTGTATGTGGTTTGGGATCTCCCTGCCTCTGGTCTACCTGGGTTACTACTTCGGCTTCCGTAAGCAGCCGTATGACAACCCCGTGCGCACCAACCAGATTCCCCGGCAGATCCCTGAACAGCGGTGGTACATGAACCGATTTGTGGGGTGAGTCTCCAGCAGGGGCCAGGGGGCGCTTCTGGGGTCCACAAGGCCTACACTTCCCTGAGCCATCTCCTTGGGAAGATGTGGACGAGGGTACCCTCTCCGGCAGGGGCTGCACCGTGGCTGGCTCAAGATTTCATAAGAGCTCAGCTTCACTCCAAGATAGAGAGGACCAAGTTGTAGCCAGACTAGGTGATGGCCGGGTGGGGTGGGGTGGAAAGGTGCAGGGTGACAGGTTGCAACTGCCTGGGACCTTGGGCAAGCCACACCCCTTCTCTGCACTGTAGCTCCCCATCTATCAATGGGGAGAAGGATACACCTCTTGAATGACTGTAGTGGTACAGAAGCATGCCAGAAGCACTAGACCCACCCCACTGTGTTAGCAAGCTCATTCTCACTGGCTCAGGAGGGAGCCTGAAGCCTCCAGCGGCCCAGGTCTCCCAGCAGTGTTAACCCTCCCGTTCTCTGCAGTATTCTAATGGCTGGGATCCTGCCCTTTGGTGCCATGTTCATCGAGCTTTTCTTCATCTTCAGTGTGAGTACTGCTTCCTGCTCCCAACCCCTTACCTTCACCCACACCAGCCTTGTCCCCACCCCTCTGCTCAGGTGCTCTGCCACCTACTGCCTGTGAAATTTCAGACAGAAATTTTAACTTCTCTTAGCCCTCATTGTTTACCCTAAAATACAGTAACAGTCCTGCCTTTCATGACAGCTTGGAAGGTTAAGTGAGATGTGCCATGTGTACAGGGTCTGGTGTGGGAGGGGCTCAGTGAAATTTCTAGAAGCTGCTTTGGCTGTGTTAGCAATATTGCCATTAGTCACCACCTTATTAATAGTATTGTTGCATCTGTTTTGATTTCTGGGTCCGCACATGTCTTTACCTGTCTTGGTTACTCAGAACTGCTAGGAAAATGTGGGAAATGATGTTTAATTCTCAGGATCATCATGAGGCTGGAACATGATAATGTCTGTAAAAGGCACAGTGCTTGACATTCAGGAAATGCTTCTTAACTCAAAGCTGCTATTTTAATGATGACTGCTCCTCTCAGGCCTGCCCAGATGAAAGCTGGCAGAAGGGTTCTTCAGAGCCATCTAAGGCAAGCTGACCCAGCTCGGTGTCCAGTACAGAGAGGACTTTGCCCTAAATCAGTGCTGGACAAGCAACCACACCTCTGGAGTGGCCCAGTTTGCCCAGCTGATATCCCCTCACCCACCCCGCCCTGCCTGGGATGGGTTGGCTGCCTGCCCAAGGGGGCCACCTCTATTCTGTTTGTGTGACCCCAGGCCAGCCACTGACCTCTCTGAACCTTGACTTCTTCACTGTAAAAGGCCACCCTTTCACAGGCTGACATGTGGAGTTGTGTGCATAAAGCATGTAGCATGTGCCTGGCACATGGTGAGCCACCCCAGGTAGTGGTGGCTGCTGTGTAATTTTGATTGGGGTGGGATTTGTTATTTTCCACAAGCTGCTGAGTTCAGGCTAGGGCCCACTCATGGTAGGATCAGCCATGCCCCAGCCTCTCCCTAGGGACAGCCTGGCTCACCCTCTGCTCCAGAGAGGAGAGACCAGGCCAGGCACAAGCCAGGACCACAGGCCCCAGTGGTGTCATGATGGTTCTCCATTCCTGCCAGTCCCGACTGAGGGATGGAGTTCCCGAGCACAGGCAAGGACTGCAGGGGCAGGGGGCGGGCTCACTGAAGGCCGGCTCTGATGTATCCGCAGGCAATCTGGGAGAATCAGTTCTATTATCTTTTCGGCTTCCTGTTCCTCGTCTTCATCATCCTGGTGGTGTCCTGTTCACAGATCAGCATTGTCATGGTGTACTTCCAGCTGTGTGCAGAGGTGAGGGGAATGTGGCCAGCACTTAGGGGTAGGGGGAGCTGGGGCCAGCATCAAATGGGTCAGGGAAACTGGGTTTCCCACCTGGTTCCATGTCTTCTGAGGCCTTGGGCAAGTGCGTCACTTCCCCTTGCCGAGCTTCCATTTGTTCAGCTGTAGACTCGTTGTGGGTGGAGGTCACCACGACCTCGTGACAGTACTTGTGAGTACTGAGTCCACTCCAGTAGGGATTTCTAAAACAGCTGGCGCCGTTTGGGTAACCTGCCCTCCATCTGGGGACTAGCTCTTAGCAGAGTGAGCAAAGCCAGGGCTCTGGGACAGACAGCCTGGGCTGAAACCCTGGCTCCTCCAGTAGCTCTTGGGCAGTCATTTAACCTCTGTGTGCCTTCCAGACCTAACTCAGAGGGCTGCTTCGTGAACTCTGAGCTGATTCACAATAAGCACCTACAGCAGGACGTGGCATGTGGTGAACGTTTGCTCACGAGATGATAATGTTAATACTGTTCTTTGGTTGTTGATTTTTAAAATTGAGATGTAATTTACTAACAGTAATGTTCAACCTGTTTAGTCTATAGTTGTGTAAGTTTTTAGAAATGCATGCAGTTGTGTAACCACCATCACAGTCAAGGCATAAAACCTTCACATGACCCCAAATATTACCATCCTTATACAGGGTCTTTAAGCTCCTCAGGCAACTGTGAAACTTGGGGAAGAGATTCAGCCTGGAGACAGCAATGACCCTTCTCTGTTTCCTTCTCAGGATTACCGCTGGTGGTGGAGGAATTTCCTAGTCTCCGGGGGATCTGCATTCTATGTCCTGGTCTATGCCATCTTTTACTTTGTTAACAAGGTACCACCCTGCATGAGGGAGCCCCTTTGCCCTTTCAGGGCAGGCCTGTAGGGAGCGGGTGCTGGGGAAAAACCTCTAGTGTCTAAATCTTACTTTTCTACCAAGAATGGGGAGGACCAAGGTCATTCTAGAACTGTTCCTGCTCTTAGAACAGAACCTTTTTGGAAAGAGAGTATGTTTGGGTGACAAAAGCCTTCAGGATAAACAACAATGAGAATGTTGTATGGAGAACCTGTGAGATGACCAAAGCAGAGCTAAAAGGAAGTGTATCACCTTACAGTGCTTTTAAGAGAAGTAAGGCAATAGTGTTCACCTCAAGAAGACAGGGAGAAAAAAGAACAGTAACACGAAAGAATAAATGTAAACGAGAAGAGTTAAAGAGATAAGAACAGAAACTGCTAAAGCAGCCTTTAGCACTCAGATCGAGGAGCTCAGCTGTACTCACAGAGCTCACTGTCCCCAGAGGGTGGCTTAAGGTCCAAACAGATCCTTACAACAGGTTTGGCAGATGTGTGCATAACACAGAAATCAGATGGGCCACTGAAGGGAGTCTGGGAGTCACTTTGGCTGGACCCTGTGTCACCTCTGGGACTTAGCCTCTGTATTTTGGGTTTCCAAAGCAAGAAGTCCTCTGCTTATAACCAAGCTGTATTCTGAAACTAAACTAGAGCCATAGGCTAACCAAATGAAACTTGGAATTCCCTTTCCCAAAAACATCAGGTTGGAAAGGACCATCCAGATATTTGAGTGCAGAGTTCCACCCCTGCTTCCGGTTCCCTGACTGGCCCCTTCTCCAGCGATCCCAACAAAGGATCACCTCGCTAAGGAGTCAGTCAGTGGTGGCCTGTGGGCCAGCAGGCCTGTTGCTGTAAACAGTTTTATTGGCGGTTGTTCATTTACATGTTGTCCAGGCTGTTTTTATACTACAGTGGCAGAGTATTGTAGTTTTGACAAGAGACCACATGGCTTCAGCTGTTGGCTTGGGCAAAAAGTTCGATCGGGTTTTTCCATACTATCTGCCAGAAAAATCTGAATGAACTTTTTGGCCAACCCAATATAACCTGTCCCTTTAAGAAGCTTGCTGACCTCTGCTCTAGCACATCAGTGACTGAGGGCATTCCCTCCTGACGCTCCCATTCTCTTTAGATAGCTCCTGTCATTATTAAGGTCTTCTTTGATTCACACTGAAATCTGCCTTACTGCAAACCCCATCTTCAGATCAATCTTATTGCTGGAATCCTGCAAAACAAATCTAATTTCCCTTCTCTATAGCCCCTGTTTATCAGAAACTCTTCTGAATGGAAAGTGACCAAAACCCAGTTCCAGCTGGCTTAAAAATAGAGAATGTTTTGGCTTATGTAAGTTTAATAAGAAGTTGAAGTACAGCTTCAGGCTTGGTTAGATCCAGCAGCTTAAATGATATCAGGGCTCTGTGTTTATACCTTAGCTCTGTGTGTGTTTTCTTGGCTTCAGTCTGCAGGTAGGATCTTTTCACAAAGTAGAAGGATGGCCAGTAGCAGCCGTGAGAGTCTCTTTTTAGCTTTGCAGCCCTAGCAATAAAAGAAAGTGTTTCCTCTGTCCTCATGTTATCAGTCCCAGGGAAGATGCTCACTGGCCCAGGTTATATGTCACCCTTCACTGTTCCTCACGTCCAGTAGGATGGTGTACTCTGACTGACTAGCTTGGGCTTTGTACTGAACTGACAGCCCCAACAGGACCACAGAGTAGGGAGGGGGTACCCAAGACCCCGGAAAAAAGGAAGACAAGAGCCACTGTTGGGCAAGTGAAGCCTGCTTCCATAGCCACATACACAAAGGTCACAACTCAGCCTCCTGCCCTTCCTGCCTCTGCCCGAGGCTTTCTTCTCTGCTCTAAAGCCAGCCTGAGAGCCTTATCTGAAACATGATGGCCTTGGCCTGTCTGAACTCTAAGGAACTTTCTGGCACCACCTTTTTGCCTCACTCCTTTTCTGGTTTTACCACTGGATTTACCACTACTCTGTCCGCCCCCATCACCTTCACCCCACCTTCAGCCACAAGAAAGCCCATAAAAAGAGAGATGGGTGGTTGAGCTGTAAGACATGGCCTTCATCCCCCAATTTGTGGCTATTTGACTTCAGGGAGATGGTCTCAGACAGTGACCCTTACTGTTTTCTTGTGGACTCCTGGCATTTTGTGACCCTGTGTCCGCCCAAGAGCCCTGGAACAGGCCCCACTCGGGCCCTGGTGGGCAGGCAGGTCTTGATACCAAGGTCCCAGATTAGCTCCACTTGGCACATGACAGATTCCCTGGCATCACTGCCCAGGTCTGAGAACTCAGCTAAGGGGTTCAGATGCTCCAGGATCAACTCCCCAGGACTCCCCGTGAGACGGTAATAAAAGTGACAGAGCGTGTTCAGGCGGAGAGCACCAGAGGCTGAGACATGAGACAGGCTCATGGTGACCCTGGTCCTACAGTCAGGAGCTGTGAATGCCTCTCTCCTCCCCTGACTTCTGTGCTGCAGCCATCTGCGAGTCTCCCTGCACGGTTTTGGGGGCTGTGGAGGGTGGGGAAGTGGCAGCTGTGGCCTTCCTGCCTTCGCCATTCTGGCAGTGGGCCCTGAGGTCAGCCCCATCTCCCAGTGAGCTCCCAGGCCCTTCCCCAGGAATACTCCTACTCTGACATGGAATGGCCTAGTCAGTGGATGTGGGCCTTGGGCTCCTAGCCCTCTGACTCCAGGTTCAAATCCCAGCTCTGTAAAATGGGTTAATAACCCACCATAGTGGACGTGAGCATCCAGGGTGGAGCACAGGCCCTGGTGCTGATGAAGGTTCACCCTGGCCGTGTGCCCCACCTGCCCTTCACTGCCTGCCTACAAGGTCCGGGCCAGGGTTGGGGGACACATGGTTGGCCACAGCAGACTGGCACTGAGTATCCCCCTTCTCTCCCTGTTCGCACCCCAGCTGGACATCGTTGAGTTCATTCCCTCTCTCCTCTACTTTGGCTACACGGCCCTCATGGTCCTGTCCTTCTGGCTCCTCACGGGCACCATCGGCTTCTATGCAGCCTACATGTTTGTCCGCAAGATCTACGCTGCTGTGAAGATAGACTGATGGGGGTGGACCGTGGTCTGGCCCACTGCATTCACGGACAGGAAGCCGCCCCGCACAGGGAACTGCAGGCACGTAAAATAAAGCAACTCCTGCTCGTTTGGAATGTAACTCCTGGCACAGTGTTCCTGGATCCTGGGGCTGCGTGGGGGCGGGAAGGCCTGTAGATAAATCTTGTATTTTTCTTCATCACCTTATTGCAGTTCTATGAGGGATGAGTTTTTTGTGGGTTGTTTTTCTTCAGTGCTAGGGAAGTTCCCTCCAGCAGGAACTCTCGGACCTGTTTATTCAGGTGTATTTTTGGTTTGGGGTTTTTTTCCCTTAGTTTTTTTTAACAAATGGATCCAGGATGGATAAATCCACCGAGACACTGGGTTCTGGTCACTTTCTCCACCTCAGTTCCTCAGGGCTGTTGGCTACCCCACAACTAACTGGAAGAGGAAACGCTGGGGCTTCAGGGAGGTTTCTGAGCCTCTCATTGCCCATCCTCACCATTGATGCCGCGACAAAGCACAGCTCAGCCGGGACTCGCATCCTCAGTGCCAGCCAGCCTCTTCCAGCCCCTTCCCCTCCCTATTCCTTCCTCCCTCGCCTCCTCCTAGGGCTGCTCAAAGCAGGGCTCCCCACCAGGCCTCTGGTCATCTTGTCACTGGGAGCAAGCCCAGGTCTTGGTTGAGCCAAGGAAATCCCCCAGAAGTACTGGGCGCCAAGTGCCCCAGGAAAGCAGGAATCGCCCCTGCTCAGAGCAGCGGGAGTTTGCTGGACCAGAGAAGAGACTTGGAATGAACTGTCTTTTGTGCCAAGAAACCCTGGATCTGGGGCCAAGTATTTCCAGAGCCAAACCAAGCATTCATGCATCTGTCTGGATGAGGGTCCTCACCCCTCAGATTGCTCCTCAGCCCCTTCCTGGGTTGGGTGGGGAGGGGGATGTGCTGCTCTTTGCACTGTGTGCTGGTGGGAACCCTCTCCTCCCCCTACTTCCAGGGCAGGACCAGGCCTGGAGACCTCAGATCTCCTCTGTCGGTGGCTGGGAAGAGGCATTCTCTCCTTGACATTCCCCAGCCTCAGTGCCCACACACAGCTCTTTTAGCCAGACCCCACCCCTTCACTTCCTGTCTGAGCTCTTGCCTCCTTTGGGGAACACCCAGAACACTACCTGCAAGAAGGAGAGTGGAAAGTAACTTGTGTCCTTCCTTCCCCGAGTCCCAGGAAGAAGCAAGGAGCCTAAGTTAGAAAGAGGAGCTGACACAGATGCCTGGCTTCTTCATTGACGCCCCCTCTTCCTAACCCCTGCCCTTCCCCATGCCTGTCACAGACCTTTGCTCTCAAGTTGCAAGAGACCAAACACACCCTGGGGTCAGGGTTTAAGTAACAGCCGCTCACCCTTGCTCCAGCCCCATTAGGACCCCCACCACAAGACAAAGCTCAGGATGCTGGCTAAGCTAGGAACATACCCCCCCACCTCACCCCCACCCCTAGATTCTCCCAGCAGCCCTCACCAGCTCCACCAGTCAAACCAGTGATCTTCTCAACCTCAGAGTGACTCCGTAGTACCAAGCGGCGTCCACCAAGAATCAGGTTGGAGGAAAGGGAACCCAAGCAGTAGAGTATGATAATGGAGTCTTGTTCATTCACATCTTGAATTTTTTTCCCTAACAGATTTCTCTTTTGGGGGGGAGTGAGTAAACAGACTCCTCATAAAGGGTTCAGACATCAATTTTTCTGACTTTTTTAATCATCATCATTTTTTTTAATTAAAAGATGCCTGTATGCCTTTTTTTGGTCCAATTGTAAATAAATATGTCATTGTCCTGTTGTCATGTTTCTTGACTCTCTCGCAAGGGTTACAGGTCTGAGGTGACACAGATTTCCCCCAGTGGGTTGAGCTGAGTGGTTTTCCCTAAAGCTCAGTCTTACATCAGGCTTTCTGCAGCTCTGCCTGGTGCGTGTTCAGAGCCTCTCCCACCTCCCCAACCCCTCCATACTGAGTCACTCAGCATGCCCCTCTGGCCCCCCAGGTAGGAAATGGCAACTAAGTGTGAGCTTTGGTAGCAATGAGACCTGGTTTTTAAAGGATTGCCAGCTCTAACAGTTTGCTGCTCACTGACTTCACCTGTCATGTAAGACTCCGTCAGTGTCAGGCAGTAGAAACTGGTCACACTGCCCAAAGCCCCAAGGATTGATTAGCTCATAAGTCATCAAGGAGAAGAGTGGTTTGGCTTCAGGTCTGGATAGATCCAGGGGCACAAAGGATAGCCTTAAGATTCTCCCTGTTGTCACTCTGCTTTTCTCTGTACCATTTTATCCCATTGTCAACCGTCTTCCTCTGTGGGAGGCCGGCAGAGCGTGGCATAGATCAGTCTAGGCCTGCATTGTGCTGTGCTCACTTAGTCGTGTCCGACTCTGTGACCCCCATGGATCGTAGCCCACCAGGCTCCTCTGTCCATGGGGATTCTCCAGACAGGAATACTGGAGTGGGTTGCCATGTGCTCCTCCAGGGGATCTTCCCGACCCAGGGATCAAACCCAGGTTTCCTGCATTGCAGGCAGATTCTTTACCATCTGAGCCACCAGGGAAGTCCAAGGCCTACATTAGCCAGTTAAGAAAGCCCAGAAGAAAAAGACTTCCCATTATGTTAGTACATTCAACATAGATAAATCCCAGGAAAGGTCTCTAAGGGGCCCAGCTGGGATTACTGTTTGTACCTCTTGGACCAATCACTACATCTAGGGGGACTGAGTACTATTAACAGGCTGCATACCCCAAGGATACTGGATACTGTTAATTTCTGCCCACCAAAGTCACGTGGAATGGGTGATTAGGAAACAACGATTCACCATAGTAAGGGATGCACAGCAAACAAAAACAATAGTTGCCTGTTGGGCCCACCCAGTGTTAATGCCGAACCAGTGAAAAAGACGCTGGTTGCCATTCATGGGATACTTCCTGTGTTCCAGACACTGTGGACACTTTTCCATGTGTTAGCTCACTTAATCTTGAAAATGATCCTCTGAGGCATGTTGTGTTATTAGCCTCCTGGACTCTGATGCTGGGAGGGATTGGGGGCAGGAGGAGAAGGGGACGACAGAGGATGAGATGGCTGGATGGCGTCACCGACTCGATGGACATGAGTTTGAACTCCGGGAGTTGGTGATGGACAGGGAGGCCTGGTGTGCTGCGATTCATGGGGTCGCAAAGAGTCAGACACAACTGAGTGAGAGAAGAGAGGGGGTTACAAGCCCCAGTAGTTCAGGTAGACTGCTGAGCCATCCCGTGGCAGGTGAGCGCTGCAGCAGTACTTAAGAAGCCAGCTTCCAAAACCCGTTCTAGCCACTACTATAGCTGCCTTCTTAAAAGACTTTATATTTTAAATTATAATTGACAAACTACACAACTTGATATGTTGTTGAAATATATATTTGGTCATGCTTTGTGGCATGTGAGATCGGAGTTCCCCAACTAGGGATCAAACTTGCAACCCCTTGCAGTGGAAGCATAGAGTCTTAACCACTGGATCACCAGGGAAGTCCCATGTTTTGACATATATACACATGCCATGAAACAGTTACTGCAATCAAGACAGTGAACATATTCACCAACCCAAGTTTCCTTATGTCCTTTGTAATAGTGGCCTCTAGCCTCTCAGGAAGGCAGTGACCCAGAAGCCAGAAATATTCTGGATGATGTAGCTCCTTGGGAACAGGTACAACTGGCGCATGTGCCCAGAGCTGTGCTCCAGTTGTAGGTAGGCCCTGTCTGCCTGGGCACTCACGGCCTCCTGCTCCCCACTTGACGGCTTCCAGCGGGTCCACAACCGGGCCACCAAGCTCAGGGGCCCCAGGCCTTCGTGCGCCTCCGCTCCCACCTCTAGCTTCTCCTCCCCCACCTTCACCCCCTCCCACCGGCTGCCCCACGCCCCCCACCTCCGCCTCCTCCATGAAGATGGCGCCCTTCTCAGTCGTCATTTCCTCGACCTTCCCGCCGGCTCCAGCTCGAGCCCCCCACCCTTCTGTGCGACAGGTTGCTGGGGCGCCATCCCCGACAAGGCCGGTTTTCCGGGCTCAGGTCAGTGGCCGCAGAGGCCTCCTCCTGGCGCTCTCGGACTGGCGGGGCAGCTGCAGGGCGGGCTGTGGGGTCTTGGGTACCCGCGTCCCCCAGCCTCTCGGGCCCCAGACGCAGGAACCAGGGGCGCGGCGGTTTCCAGGCCCCCGACCCGAACCCTCGTCCGCCATAACCTGCGGGAGCCTCGATCCTGGAGGGGCTTGAGGCGCAGGGGCGACGCTGCGCATTCCGCGAGAGGGACGGTTCGGTGGCTGGCGGCGACCCCAGAGGACCGCCTGCAGGCAGCCGAGACGCGCGGTCTTCTCTTACATGGCTTGCCCCGCCCCCTTTTGCCCCCACCCCTTTTCGGGTGTGATTCACCAGGGCTCCCTAGCTAAAAAGGGGCTCGGGACCCGGTGGAGGGGAAGGGGGCTGCGACTGCAGGCACCCAGACAGAACTAGGAGTCGGGGGTGGAAAGAGAGCGATGTGTAGGAGTGTAGCAAGCAAGGAACAGCTCTGAACAGGGACCCAGATCACAGACAGACAGAACCTTCCATCAGAGCCACCATGCCAAGCAGTAATTTTCCCATCTGTGGGAGTTGCTCAGTGCCCACTCTACTGTGGCTTTGGGGTAGCTTTGCAGAGGATAATTACTCAGGCAAATGCAAAGGACTCTAGAGGTATCCTTCGGTCTCTGACCAGACTGAAACTTGTATAGTAGCTGGGCACACAGAGGTGCTCAAAATATTTGTTGTAAAAGGAAGAAACGAGGTTGAAGTGGAAGAATCAGGGACAAGGGAAATTTCAGATGCAGCCAACCAGGGAGCAAGTGGGTCTCTGCCTGGTTTCCCTCCAAGAGCTGGATCCTCATGGGCTGGTGGGCTGAACATTGCTTTACCTCCTCCTGGGCCTGGGGGCTAGCCCTTGTTCTGTTCCATTTTACAAATGTGAACTCTAATCTGAAGTGTAGGGCCTGTGCCTGGAGAGTAAGAGCCTGAGTGGACCAACCCCTGCAACCCTAATCCTGCACATGGTCCTGTTATCTCAGCTCCCCAACTTGTGGCCCATGGTGGTCAGTACACCTAATACTCCACCCCCTCACCTGAAAGTCTTTGCCACCTCCTCCGGAAAGCCTTCAGCTTCTTCCTATCTAATGGAAAAGACAGCTTTGAGCCGCCAGACCCACTCCCAGGAATGCAGCTCCTGGATGTCCTTGGGGCCCTAGCAGAGGTCTGATCCATTGGGATGGAGTTACACAAGTCAACAAGCCAAAGAGATGAAGGGCCAGCCCACTGCCTTTGAAAATAAAACACCTGTTAACACACATTAACATGGGATGTCCCAGAAAGTCCTGGTCTGTACTCTGGAGTGATTTGCACTGCTTCGCTATGGACACTGCTCCAGACCACAGAAAAGCAAGCTCAGTCTGAGCCTCGGATGAGAGGATCTCACTCAGTACAAGGGATGGGGCTCAGAACAGCGATGACTGCCTTTGCTGGACTGCCCAAGCAACATCAGGTGAAGCCATGACTCCTTTCAAGAATCTGAACCAGATGGGTAGGCACAAGTGTGGGCACGGTCAAGTCCTAGCTCTGTCACTGACCAGCTGTGCACCTTGAGCCATGGATGACATTTTTTTCTTGGACAACCAGCATCCATTCCTCATTCTAACAGCACACCAAAGTTCCTTTGAGAACACACTCCTCCCCTTGGCTCAGTCTTGTCACCACTGGTCTACAGTGACTGGCTTGGGGATGGCACAGAACCCATCAAGGCCAATGAAACAGATGCTTACAGGGCTCCTGTGAATAAAAGGACTCCTCTCTCCTTAGAGGGCCTGGAAAGGGTTCCTTTCCATTCCTGGTCAGCACTGTGAGAATGACTGGAATCGTGGCAGCATGCTTCGATAAAGGGACAAGCCACATGGAAGGGCCTGAGGATGGTCACAACTGCACAAGATATGGCACAAACAGGAATGCTAAAGCCTACCATGTCTGAGATGCTGAACCAATACTAACCTCAAGACTGCATTCCATCTGGCATTTGCAGTGATATGAAATTTCATTGAGTCCATTTGATTTTTTCTGATTCTTACATCCAAGATTAAGTGGCATGATACCACTTACCTCAAAGATCTTTCATTTCAAAGTGCAGAGTTTGTAGGCGCTAATGTGAAGGGTTCTCACTGTGTGCTCTATCACACCCACCATCCCCTTGGATGCTAACAATGTCGAGACTCCAGTTCTTCCTCAGGTTCTCTCCTACCCCCTCCCAATGAGACAGGTTCACAACTTTCAAACACATCATTCAGAAGTTTTTAATAAACAACTTCATTATAAAAACTTTTTTTGAAAATGTCATTCTGTAAAACATTGAAAAATCTACTTTAACAAAGATAGGCCCTGTGCATTTTCTAATGGCACTTATATTTTACAATTAAAAACCTTGTTTTATATAAAGCCAAAAATACTCCAAGAGGTTATTCACTGTGTTTACAAAGTGCTAGAAGGTTTGTCTTGTATTTTTCTCTCTTTAAATAATCTGGTATTACGAAAGAGTGGCTCCAAAGCCTTGACCACTGGGAGAGAGGGAGGGGGTGTATGAGAAGTGGTGTTTCAGGAGTTCCAGTGCCAAATGGTGAGAGTTGGAGAGGTGCATTATGTGGAGAATCCGCTAAGGAAGCAGGCGAACATCTGAAGAAACTGAACTAGAACATTTCTTTTCAAACCCCTCCACAGTGGCACTTGATTACCATGGTGGATCCTCCTCCTGTCAGAAACAGTACACCCCTTTCCCTCGCCACAGACCCTGCTTTCCAGTGGTGAGGTCACAGCCAGTTCCTTCCACAGCAGGTTCAGAGCTCCAGGAGAGGCCAGGGTGGGGTCCCAGAGGAATCTGCACTTTTCTGGCCAACACCTGCCTAAGGCAAAAGTTTCTTATTACATAAATATCCTTGTTAAAAAGCAAAATATTGATCCTGTACAATATAAACTGTTAAAAAAGTCGTGCTTAAAAACAGCTCCTAGATAACAGGGGAGATGGAGGGGGGGCTGGAGAAAACAGCTACCAAAAAGGAGGCAGTGTAGGGACTTAAAGGGCTACTAGGGGAAAAGTTTAGGGGAGTAGAAATTCAACTTAAGACAATATCTACGAGCAAAAAAGGAATCACACCTGCTTCCCGGATTTCATGAACAAAATGCCATTTGTAAAAGGTTATGGGAAAAAAACTCATTGTTCCTCTCCCCTCTCCCAAGATGTGCAGATCCTCTGAGCTGACCCAACTGGCATGCTACTACCCGCTGGCCCCCCAGGACTGCACTCAACCCTGACTAGCTTCTGTGCAGAGAGGGAGGTGTCTGCCACTGTTCAGGGCAGCTCATCGCTGACAGGTTGGACATGGTGGGGAAGGGGACATCCCCCCTTTCCCGGTCCCTGTTTGGTCTCTGCCAACATGCCATGGCTCCTGGGCAGAAAGCCCCAGGCTCCCATGGCCTCAGTAAGGGTACTGAAGTGGGTTTGGTACTGAGTAGGATAAAGCTGTTCTTATCCTTTGAACAACAGGTCAAGGACTCTTTTTTTGTTTTTTGGAAAGGGAGGTTTAAGAAATTGCTATCTACAGTCAAAAAAAAAAAAAAAGGTGAAGGCAGATGTTCCTCTACACCAGCAAAGTTCACAGTGATAGGAAAATTCTTTGTGGGTGGGAAGGGCACTGAAGGAAGAACGGGAGGAACAGGACTGGAAGGAAGAGGAGGGGAGGAGGGGCAAGGCCCCAAGTTACAAGGTTTTAAAGTTGCTTTGCCTGTCCTATGAGTTTCCCAGCATCACTAATGAGGGAGAGAATTCAAGGAAGGGACAGGAAAGAGAAGCCAAAGAGAAGGGACTCCTCTAACAGTCCGAGACTTCATATTCCATAGCCAGAGGCCCCTTTACCTCTGTAAACAAAAGGTACAGAAAAGGTGGCAAGGAGGGGCGAGGGTTGCTGGGTCTAGTGATGAAGGTCAGAGACGACAAGGACAATGGCGGCACTGAGTCCCAACTGGGTCCTCACTTACCATTTCCTATATACGAGTCCCAGTAACATGCATAGCATGCAGAAGGGGGCTGCGTACCAAGGTGGACGCTTTTAAAAGTAAACCTTAATTAGTCCCTGGGACTCACTGAAGCTAATTTTTAGAAGTAAATCACCTAGTCTGATTCTAATCTTGCCAGACACCTTTATATCTGGTTTTGTCTTTTTTTTTTTTTTTAAAAAGGTATCCCAAGCTAGCCTGCCTAAATGAAAACATGTTTATTCATTCCACATTGCTTCCAATCAAGGGCCAGGAAGCTACATTTAAGGCTTTCACCTCAAAGAAAGAGTACTGGCCTGCACTGAAGCAGAAGCGTGGGTCTTGGACCTGCTCATAAACCAAAGTGATTTCTAGACAGGAGGGGGACAGGGAGAACTGGGAAGAGGCTGAGGCAGTTCCTTGGTAGTCTGTCCTGAAACCCTAGTGAAGAAGCCAGAAGCCAGTATGAGGCACCTGCCAAGAGAAGTGCCCAGAAACTGCTGGCTGCCATCTGTAGGAGTTAACAGTAAAGAGGTAGAAGTGTGTTTCTGAATCAGAGTGGAAGTGTCTCAAGAGGGCCCCATACTGGTGGTCCCTGAGAGGCCTGCCTTCCACGAGCGGGAAGAGCGAAGCCCATGCAGAACTGAGATGCAGCAGGGGTGAGGTTCAGTTGGGCAAGAGCTGTGCTGTCTACAGCAAGGGAGCCCCACAAGTCCAAAGATAATTAATCGTTTATTGCAAGAAAACTTGCTGAGTACTGAGGGCAAAAGTGAGGGGCCACAAGAGGAAAGTGGAAGTTCTTTGATGGAGAGCAGAGAAGCTTATGCACAGTGGCCTGGAGTCCTGAGGGACTGCAAAGTGGAAGAGAGAGGAGGAACACTGGAGAAGAAAAAAAAGTCTGGTATGGGAGGCAATGATGCATACCTCACATGATACGTCCCATACATGACGTGTACCCCCCGTACATGATACGAGGATGATTAGCACTTCATTATCTGCCCAGTCCTAACTTTCTGAAAACTCTTCTTCCAACAATTCCACAACTTCCTGAAAACAGGACAGGTAGGAGAGACATATGAGGGGCTCACACCCTCTCCTTTGCTATCCACACCAGCCTAGAACCCAAATCCCTCCTTTCATGACCAATAATTCATGATACGTAGGGTAGGGGTTAAGGAATGGGCGGGGTGGGGGGTGGGGGGTGGGGTGGCATGCCTTTCGTTCCTTCCCCTCTCTCCAGTTCAAAAGGAGGATGAGGGGATCATGATGTACTTGAAGAAAAACAGAATTGCAGACCTGTGAGAAAACTGCTCCAATCCTCTTGCCTGTCTCCTGTGGACTCTGCCAAGGAAGGCAAGAACAGACACAGTCATGGAAGATGGCAGAGACTGAAGCAGTCCAAAGTCAGTTTATTTCCCCACAGGGGAAAAATGTGACCTCAAATGAAGAGAAGTCGGGACCCGACTCCGCCTTGTAAACAGGGCTCCAGTTAACACCAGGTACCAAGTGGTTCTGGCTGGTGCCAACTGGAATGGACTGGTGGGAATGGATTCACGGTGTGTAAACAATGTTCACTGCAATCATCCTAAGGCTAACAGCTCAGCAAGGGAGGTGAAATGGTGTGTCTGAAGCGACTGTGTAAACGGTACCATTGCTGGAAAACACTGACTGAAAATGGAGGCGTTAGGACAGGTGGGATGGAGGTAATGGGGAACAACAGGCAGAGGCCTTCCCTCCTGCCTATTGATTGGAAGCAGGCGATGGACCCTCTGCAGAAGGGCCTGACCAACTGCTGTGGGGTCTGCAGGCTGGAACCAGAAGATGGGCTTCTTGGGCTACTTCTCTCGAGGTCATCCGAAGTAAAACCCTCTGTGTCTTCAAGAGACCTCTCCCTTCTTCAAAGAGAAGGAAGTTCCAATGCTTTGGAGAGGGAGAAGGCTAGGTGTGGCTCCCGATTCAGATTTAAAAAAAAAAAAAAAGTAAAAATACCTGAAGTCCTATTGTATTACATCTTTTCATGGGGTTGGGGCTCAAGAATCCTCCTGGAACTAATCCTGGAGCTTAAGCCCCCAAACCAAGTGCTCCATACAGATACTGGAATTGTTTCTTTTTGAACCCAGCTCTGAAAGCTCAGCTGCCTTCATGGGGAATGCAGATGGGATAGGTACTGAGGCTCCCTGACAGAGCCAGGACCGAGCTGAGTGCCTCCTTGCGGCTACTGGAATGCCTGGTGGAAACGAGGCAAGGTTGTGGTGCTCAGGCCAGAGGTAAAGACAGGTGGCAAGGAGTGCAGTGGCCCAAAGTTCAGCGGTCCCCCAGCTCCTGGGGAATCTTGAGGCTGAGCTTGCAAAGTGGTGAGCAGGGGCTGAGCCTCAGCCTGGGAGTAGCCCATGACCAGGCCTCCTGTGGCCCCAGATGGGTTACATGGGGGCAGGTTGAGAGGGAGAAAGCCCAGTAAGTGGGAGAAGTCCACATTAGCAGCGCAGAGAGCCTCGGAGAGGTTGGCGGGGCTCTTGGTGAGCAGTGCTTCATCTAGGAGGGCCGCAGCTGCTGCCGGCTGAGGTGAGGTGGGCTGGGGTTCAGCGGATGAGAGAGACAGGCTTCCAGAAAGCTCCCCCAGAAAACTATCCACCTCCACTTTGGGCAATTTGTCGGGCAAGTATGAGGTAGATCCAAGCTGGTATTTTGGAGGAAGCTGAGCTGGGGAAGAGATAGGTGAGGATTCCAGAGGGTAGCTCATGCCCATGGGCAGCGTGTTGTGCACCAGGGAGTGTGGCATGCTCGCACTGGGCATGGTAGGGATGTGGGCACCATACATGCCCATGGGCAACATGCCAGGGAAGGCCTTAGCCCCCATCACGTCCCGAGAAGCCATGCACAGCACGGGACTCAGCTCTTCCTTCACATTGACTGTGGAGCTGCAGCTGAGTAGGCCTAACATGTCCACTGGCTCTGTCTTGATCTTGAGCAGCTCTTGCGAGTGGCTCTTCTTGACATGACGTGTCAGGTGGTCTTTGCGGCCGAATCGCTGGGCACAGTACTGGCACAGGAAGTCCTTCCGGCCTGTGTGGACCACCAGGTGCCGCCGCACATCCTTACGAGTATAGAACCGCCGGTCACAGTGGTCACAGGGGTGCTTCTTCTCCTTGGCACCACCTGCTACCCGGCGTGAGTGGGCCTTCAGGTGCTCCAGCAGGGCCTGGGTACTCTCGAAGGTCTGCAGGCACACCTTGCAGCTGAGGTCACCACTGCTGGCGGCATGCATGGCCAGGTGGCGCCGGTAGCCCAGCTTCGTATTGTAATTCTTACCGCACTCAGAACAGTGGAGGGCCTCCTTGTTGGGGTCATGGGTCTGCAGGTGGTTCCGCAGATGATCCTTGCGGTGAAACATCTTATCGCAGTACATGCACTGGTGGGGTTTCTGGGCTGAGTGGGTGGCCATGTGCCTGCAGACAGGGATGAAGGACAGAGGAGAAAGAAAGGAGATCATAAGGGCTGGCTAGACAACGGAGTTGTGCACTAACAGGCAACTAGACACAAAAACTGTGGTAGAGGCATGCGATGGAATGGAATGCCATGCCAACTACATTCTATCCTCTGCCACCTGCAAAACCACATGTGCTGCTATTCTCTGCAGCATTGAATTCAGTAGCAAAAATATCAGGAAGAATCTAAATATCCATCAGTAGGGAACTAGCTAAATAAGTAATTAAGTCCATAAAAATGACTCAACTTTTTTTTGGCTGTGCCACTTATAGGATCTTAGTTCCCTGACCAGGGATGGAACCCAGCCCCACAGCAGTGAAAGCGTGAAGTCCTAACCACTGGACCGGCAGGGAATTCCAACTTTTAAATATAATGACAGCTTTATACATACAAAAGGTAACAAGCTCCTGGATAAAGTGGGAAAAAGCTATGAGACAGAATAGTGCCTATGGAATGGTACCACGCACTGGAAAAGAGAAAATTTATGCATGTTTGCTCATATGAGCTTAAAATATTTCTGAAAGGATACACAAGAAACTAACATTGGCTACCCATGGGGAGAAGAAAGGGCAGCTTTTCTGGGTGTGATGAAGAATTTTCATTGTATACCTTTTGAATTTTGAATTACGTGAATGTATTTCCTTTGCAACAAAAAGTGTATTTATAAAAATTTAAATGACACAATAAAGGGAAAATGAAATATATCTAAACTTCCTGATCTGGAACAATCTCCCAAGAAACAGAGAGCCAAGTCAAAAAAGGAAGTTCAGTATGGTGTACGTAACACAATCCCCTGTGAAAATAAAAAAGGAAGGGAATACATGTTTGAATGTCTCAAGAGGGATACACAAAGAACTGACCCCAATGCTTGCCTTTGAGGAGAACAGTGGCTTCAAGTGAGACAATTTTTCACTGCCTGTCCATTTGTACCATTTAAATTGTTTGCCACATAAAGCATTTAAATGTTTCAAAAGATGTATTTGTGATATGGGACCTCAGTGCCCCTTGGTTTACCTGCTTCTGCTCCTATCTGGCTGGAAACCAACTCTGAATCCAGAACTACAATCCAGAGCCCCATGGTATTCAGAATCAGCTCAGCAAGACTTTGAGGTCCCATCGTTTACAAGCCCTATGTGAACTGTGTCATTAACCCTGTGTTGTACATAAGAAGCTGACGCACAGGACAGCCCCACCCACCAGTAAGTGGCAGACAATTTTCTGGGTTTAAAATGCACTTAAACCCAGACCTTCCCGAGACCTGGATTCACTTAGATATGCCACTGCTGTCTCTGCACAGAACCCAGTGATTCTTTCTACCTGGAAGGTATCAATCATACCCATTATCCTCATGTTCTTGTGAGTGCTCACACCTATAAAGGTTACTATTAATCTCCTGTGACATAAGTGGCATGGTAACATACGAGGAAGATGCTGAGTGATCCACAGTCTATTTCCCTCATTTTGAAGGTGAGAAAACGAAGGCCCAATGAGGTTTAGTAATTTGCCTAAAACTCTACGGTGACTCCGGGCGGAGTCAAGGCTCCTGTCTCCAGACCAGGACCTTTCCTGGAGCCTCCCACTGACACTCATACTGCCCCTAGGAAAGTCTACATGGATACCCCCAACTGATAACCACCTAAAACACAGGAGCACAGAGCTGAGGACACAGAACTGTCACGAGGGCAATCCTGAGTCACATACAACCCTGTTACCTGTTTTAGTTCCTTCCTATCAACTGTTTTCCAGACAAGGAACTAGAGGCTTTCTGTGGTCATCTCGTTACGTATTTACTTGTGTGCTGTCTGTCCCTGCTATTAAAGACAGTAAACTTGAGGAGGGTCAGCAACGCCCCTCCCCACCCCTGCATCTGTCTGGCTCACGGATAGAAACTGTCTGTCCCTGTCACTGAACACTGTGCCTGGTATGACAAGAGCTCAGTAACTGATGGTCGAGGGATGAATGGCAGTGCAGCAGGCAGTCTGCATCACTGGCAAAGGGCATGCTCATGGTCCTCTGATGCAAAGGCGAGGATAAAATCAAAACTACTCCTGAGTAGGCCCTGCTCCCTTCAGAGCTGCTCTGTCATATCTGCTTGACACCAGGGCTTTCACATTCCATTTCACTTTAGATAGGGGTTCTTGAGCTTACAAATTTCAGGAAATCTTCTAACCCAGAGGACTCTACAGTCATAAGTAATCATGTGAGCAATACGACCTTGGGTAAGTTAACTTCTCCAACTCTGAGCCTTCACTTTACAATTTACAGATTGGACCAGAGGGTCTCCTTTTCCTTCTAAACTTCTAAGACTAATGCCTAATTTGGGGCTAATATTCTCACCATTACCTGACACAGGTACGGAAAGTAGCACAGGCATACCTTGGAGATATTGCAGGTTTGGTGCCAGCCCATTGCAATAAAGCAAAACTCACAGTAATAGGAGTCACATGACTTTTTTGGTTTCCTAGTGTATATAAAAGTTATGTTTGTATTATACTGTGACCTATTAGGTGTGCAATAGCATTATGTCTAAAAAAACATGTATATATTTAATTAAAAATACTTTACTGGGGACTTCCCTGGTGGTCCAGTGGTTAGGGCTTCGCCTTCCAATGCAGGGGGTGCAGACTTGATTGAGCTAGGAATCCGTGAGCCTCTCAGCCAAAAAACCAAACCATAAAAGAGCAGAGGCAATGTTGTAACAAATTCAATAAAGACTTTAAAAGTACAGTCCATATCACCTTTAAAAAAAATTATTTAAAAAAAGAAAAAAAAAATACCTTATTGCTAAAAAGTGCTAGTCATCACCTGAGCCTTCAGCAAGCTGTAATCTTTTTGATGGTGGAGGGTTTGAAATATTGTGAGAATTATCAAAATGCTTCACAGAGATATGAAGTGAGCAAATGGTGTTGGAAAGTTGGAAAACTGGGCCAACTTTCTTGACTGAAAGTTGCCACAAAACTTTAATTTGTAAAAAAAAAAAAAAAAAAATGCAGTATCTGTGAAGTGCAATAAAATGAGGTAAGCCTGTATTGAAAAAAAAAAAAAAAAACCTCAATCTAGTCTGTTCATCGCTATCTGATATTGTACCCATCAGAGTCTAGTGTTTGAATAAAAAATACCATCATTATTTTTCAGTGAGTGACCTCAAATGGTTGACATTTAGGATACACTTATGGGACAAATTAACCTCTACTCTTCTGCCACAGATAAAGTCCCACACTCAGTGGAGTCTCTCTGGCTTTATCCCTGGGAACCTCAGGGCAGGAAGAGGTATGGGAGCGTCACCTACCTATACAGCTTGTACTTGGAGGCAAAAGCCTTGCCACAGTGCAGCTGAGGGCAGCTATATGGTCTCTGCTCTGGATGGGGGAGGCTGTGAGGCCTCAGCTTCTCCCCATTTGAGAAGGGTGTCCCCGAGATTTCACATTGGCACTTCACTTGATTCTCCGCCTCCCGGCCCCGAGGCCTGGGCACTAGTTTCCAGCCCACTTCCTCCTCCTGCTTTGCATCTTGAATCCAGGGGGGGACGCTGGTGAAAAATGTGGTCATGGCAAGGCTAATGGCGAAGGGCCATGTTATTGAGAAAGCCTCCCCATCAGCTCCACAGGGCTCTGTGCTCTGTCACAGCCTCCAACGCAGCCTTCAGAAAACAATCTCTTCACCTGAAACATCAGAACACCTGGTGTTAGGGAGCCCAATACCATGAAAACATGGGCTCTGGAGGCAGACAGAGCCCCAGTTCCATCCCAGCCCTTCCACTTTGAAGCCATGTGACTCTCAGCCAATTACTTACTTCCCTGAGCTGTTTCCTCATTTACAACATGGGCTTAATAATCTCCCACATCATAAGGACCTTTTGAGGGTTAAGTGAGATAAAAATATAAAGCATTCAGCAGAAGGCTGGGCACCTAGTAAGTGCTATATGGTAACTATTATTACTAGTACCACCTAGGCTAATAGGAAACAGGATAATCAGAGGAAGTAAAAGCCCTAAACTCCCTTTCCCTTCCAACTTCGCTTTTACATCCTTTCCACTAAATTTAGACAGCAGCGCCTCCTCCTCCTCACTTTCTACAATTCTCCTCCTCGTGAAGGTGCTAAGGAGCAATAAAATGCCCAAAAGGCATCAGAAGAGAAAGCAGCCTTTACTTAGGAAATTTACACCCTGGAGGTCAGCCTCTATGCCAGATGTGTTTCTCAGCAGTGCGTCAACATCAAGAGGTTCATCTGAAGAGGCAACAGCAGACTCAGCATTTCCACTAACCAGTCCTGGTCCCATCCTGTCCTCCACCACTACTCTGGGTCTCTTGGTCTCAGGGCCCAAACCACACTTCTTTAGCAAAGCCCATCCAATAACCAAGGTGTTGAGCGGCCCCTCCTACAGACCCTCACAGAACACATGGATGTCTCCACTGTGAACAGGTAACATACTTGCATTAGAACTCAGACTCCACCACCAAACTCAGATACTTTGAGAGCTCAGATCATATCTCTTTCATCTCCATACACCTAGCATCTAGAAAAGGACTTCCAACTTTCTTTTAGATGAGTTCATAAGTCACTGTATGCAAGTGGATTCTTACAGGCTAACATGCTTAGGCAGTTCTGGTTTAAACTGAGTTCCAAAGGGGGAGCCAATATCTTGAAGTCTTTCTACTGGGTTGTGGGGGAGCAGGTGAGCATAGGTGACACAACTTCTTTACTGACATCAACTCAGAGGAAGAGAGAAAGGGCATTACTTCTCAAAGGGGGCACAGCAGACCTACATTCACACTCACAAGCTCATCACACAAACAGGTTACCAACCTCAATGTAACTTGCTACAACAGGGGAATTTCCTTTGAAGAGCTCATGCCAAAATGTGGTCATGAGGCTTTTCCATGTGAAGGGAGCAAAGCGGCTATGTGGGGATTGTCCACGAGAATCTGGGGAGGGCTCCAACTGCACAAACTAGCTGTGGGCCAAAGAATGCTTGCTCAGCTCATTAGCACCTGCTGCTTACAGTGACCATTCAACCAACAGGCTGGCCGTGAACGAGATGATGGGATCAGCGGGTTCATGCCCGAGAGAGCTTTGCTCATCATTAACATGAGCTATGTCCTGTTCAGGAACCATTCCTCTTATTGAAGAAACACTGCAATGTAATATGATAAACAATTTCCCCATCGTGAGTGGAGATGTGCCTAGAAAGATCTGCACAAAGGTGGCTGCATTTTGCATGACTCACGTGCTAACACTAAAAACTAGTCCCACTTGAGCCTTCGAATCATGGCATATTTGCCTACTTCACGATAAACCCCAAAGGCCTCCGACGTCTGGCTTTTATTGTTTAAGTCCTCCCTTTTTCCAAAGGGTGGAATTACCTGCTTATAATACCAGTGATTACTAGGCAGCTTGGAATTGGGTAGAGAGCGAGCATGAATTTGAAAATCTAGTTTGGAAGGAACTTCCCCCACCTTCAAAGTCAAATTCTGCCCCCCACCCGCCACGTGAAATCACGCACCCCCGCCTCTGGAAAGCTGGGAATGGCAGCCAGAGGGAAGGAAGCAAGTCGCATCACTTGGCTGACGTGAGAGGGAAGCCTAGCCCTGGAAATTCCGCACAAACTCAGAAAGAGAACAGTACGTCCCCCACCTCCCACACATCCACCTCATCTGTTCTCCTGAACAAGCACAAACAAGACACAGCAGTGTAGTGTGCTACTGAAAGAGTGAGTAATGGGCTTCTAGGAAAGAGGCTGGTGGTGGCTAAGAGGAGCTCACGAGGCTGCATTGATAGAAGCAAAGAAGGCAGGCAGCAGCCATGTGCCTGCCCTGATCTGCACGTACTGGGGCTCTGGCTTTAGTGTTACCTTAGGAACCCTTTAGAAAATCTAGTTTTTCTCCCTCTGTCCTTTGTCTGCAAACTCCTCTCATCCAGGAAGATTCCTGGGCCTCTCCCACATTATCCGAAGGGCTATTTCTTCGGATTTCTTCTCCACAAAACTGTGGAAAAAAAATCCTGCTTCTCTTTCAAAGCTGTTCTTCTGGTCTCACACTCTAACCTTAACAACTGTAGAAGCTGACAGAACCTGTTCCCATAAAACAAACACAATCAATCCCTCCCAGTTACTGGTTTAACTTGGTATATTTTCATCCTAAGATTCCTTCTGGCGCCTGATATCAAGAGGGAGGTATTGTGCAAAGAACCTTGGACTTACTATCAGAAGAGCTGCCACTTACTGACTGTGAAACCACGGGTAGCTTAGTTTCTCTGAACCTCAGTTTCCTCAATTTCTAAAAGAGAGATTAGTTCTCCTTACCTACCAATATTCTCATGGAAGATTCAGTGAAACAACACTCTTGAAACATCTGACATAATATGTGTGAATACAAACAATGCAGTCTCTGAGATCTAAATTGTGTCTCCTTTTCGGCACAGGGCCTGAGTAGTACGTTTTTTTCCTCCCTTAATGTGACTTCTCAGGCCTCAAAGTGAGTTTCCTTCCCTTCCCAACACCTCCCCAGAATGCAGCCTTCCTCTTTTCCCCCACAATTAACCCTCAGCACATCCCTCAGAGCCAGTCCCCCTTTATGTTATCTTTCTCCAGCACCATATCCTGGGCCTGAGTCCCTTCAGTTTAGGAATCTCTATTACTAAGGCTCCCTAGTTAAAAGTTCTCTAAGGCCTCTTGGAAGCCTTTAAAGGAGGCAGATTACTCCCTCATCCGTCTGTCCTCTGTTGTGTGCCATGGTGTCTGCTGCCCTCTGATGAAACTATAGTTTTTATGGCGTTACATCATCTCTATAGAAACTGCGTTCTTTCTCCATTATTAGCCTGTTTCCTCATATATAAAACTAAAAATACTTACCTCACAGGCTTGTTTTAAGGATTATTTTAGTCAGGTATGCAAAGAGCTCAGCATTCGGCTTGGCTTCCATTAAGTACCCAACAAAAGGCAGCGATTATCTTTGCTTTTGTATTGAGTTGCATGTTCCCACCTTCACCAGAATTGAAATCTCCCAAATCTCCCCCCAAACTGTTAAGAAATAGCCCCCCTGCAGCAAGGAAAGAGTTAATCTCTAAGTGTTCTTAACTAGAGACCCACAGAGGATTAACAGCTCCACTTCAGTGACTACCCTAAAATAGCTTTTATCCCTCCTGCCCAAGAGCTACTTGGGGATCTGAAGAACTCAATTCAACACCTGCCGAGGAGGAAACACACCCAGGAACTTTCCTTGGGGTGGACAGAATCTTCCCCTAAGCAGAACCCAAAATAGCAACTGGGAAATTATAAATAGAGATTAAAAAAAAAAAAAAGTCCTGACCTGGGCAAGGAAAGATATACTGACTGGCTGGAGAAGGGCGAGAAGGAAAGGGGGGAATGGGTATAGCTGCCCCGCAAGCCCCCCCCCCACCACACACACACACACACACACACACACACACACACACACACTCCCCAGTGGTGAGAGAATTAAATTACAGGGAGGCTGGAGAGTCTCAATGGCTTGCATCATTCCAAGAGACATCAAACAGGATTAACAGGGGTTGGATTTACTCCCAGGCTGCTAGTTCTATCAGTGTACATGGACCCTCTTTGGAGTCCTTTTGATTCCCGATTCCGTCTGATTCCCCATGACTCCCACTCCTAAGGAGGTCTTGAGCAAATGGCTGCAACTCACAACAGCCCTATTTTCACCAAGAGGAAACCTGATTAGACCCCCACCTCAATCCGGTGGCCTCACCTTAGGGGGTTGGGTTAGAAACCCCAGGCTAGGCTCTTTCAGAGTCCCAGGCAGACAGGTGGGAAAACACACAAGCCAGGAGATAGGAACACTTATAGGTTAAAGTACCAACTCCCCACACCCAATATCCCCTTATCTTGCACCTTGCAGGTCCATTTTCCCCACCGAGACGGGGCCATAGCCTGGGACAGGATTTGCAGGGGACAGCTTGGCTCCTGAGCAGTTTCTAGACAACCACACTGCGTGGCGCGGAGGAGGGGTGTGAACCGCCCGGGGACTGGGAGGGCTGCGGGTGGACGGCTGCCAGACAAGGGACAGAAATTCAGGGAGAAGACTGGAGGAGGTCTCAGGAATGGGAGGGAGGGAGGGAGGGGAGAGTTATCTGAATCCCAAAGAGACCCCCACCACACCCACCGCAAAGAAAGAGAGAAGGGCTGGGGATGGTGTACACCGGCTGGAGGGTTAAAGGGGCTAAGATTAAAGACAATTCCCTGAATTTCAAGAGTCTCAAAATGGTACCGAGTGGAAGCTGTTTGGAGGTTGGGAGTAGGATCGCCGAGGAGAAAACTATGGGTAGAGCTCATCCGGGTTCCCCAGAACCAAATATTTGAGGGAAGCCTCAAAAGGGGTTATGTGGTTCTGGGAAATAGAGGGGAAAGAGCGGACTATATGGAGCAGTAAAGGGGGTTATGTGGGTCCGGGTAGGCGTGTCTGAGGGGACGGAGCAGGTGCAGCTTATCTGCGTCCCCCAGACCCGGCTCCCGGGTAAGGTCAGCTGCGCGTTATCTGGGTCTCCAGGGAGCCTGGGCTGGGGGTTGAGGGGGTGGGGGGGCTCGGGAGTAGGGGACCTCCAGGGCTGAGTCTCTCGGTCTCGGTAGGGATTGGGCCAGAGGGTTTCTTCGAGTCCCCAAGACCCAGGTAACGGGTCCGAGGAGAGTTTTGGTCACCCCAGGGCCTATCTGGGCCGGGCTGGCGTAGAGGGGGCCTCGGGTCGGGGGTGTGGGCGACCGCGCTGACGGGCCCACGATAAGAGGCGCTGCCGCTCCGTGTGCCCGGCGCGCGGGCGCAGCGAGACGGCCTCCCGCCCCGCTCCCCGCTGTCCCCCGAGGTCATCGCTGGGACTCACCGCGCTCCGAGCCCCGCGCTGCGGGCCGGGCCGCGCTCGGGCTCCGCCAGGCCCGCTCAGGCCCCGGTAGTGGCGGCGGTCGGGCCATTGTGCGGTGCATTGTGGGAGCCGCGCGAGCGGGCGCTGGGGCCGTGGAGGGGGCGGTGCCGCGGGATCTCTATGGTCCCGCCCGCCCGCCGGCTAGAGCGGCCGGGGCGGCGCGCGGGCGGCACGCGGGGATCGCCGGGAGCGGGGCGGACGCTCGCGCTCTTCCTTCCCTCCCAGCCTCCGCGCCGCGGCGCGCTCTGGCTCTGGACCCGCTATGGGCGCCGCCGCGTGGGCACCGTCGCTCTTGCCGCCGCGTGTGTCTCTCCTGCTGCTGCTTTTGCCGCTCCCGGGGCTGCCCGTGGGCTCCTGGGATCCGGCCGGTTACCTGCTCTACTGCCCATGCATGGGTAAGGCCTCCCGAGCCTTCTGTCCAAGTGGGGAAACCGAGGCCTGGAAAGAAGCCACTCCTCTGAGGCGCCCAGAGACGCCTTGACAGGTCCGGGAACGAACTCCAGCGCCGGACAGGGCCTGCTCCTCGGCTTTCTGCCCCTGTGGCAAAGACACTGAGGGGCTTCTCTGTCCAGCCTTCCATTTGGCAGATGAGAAAACTGAGGCCAGGAGAGGTTACGACGTGTCTTGCGCAAAGCCTGAGCCAGCCCCGAGTGCAGTAAATGGACTTAGTGGGGTAGGACTTGATGTCACTGATCCAACGCTGGCTCTGGGCGATTCATTCAACACATGTTTATAAGGCACCTACTGGGTGCCCAGCCCTGTTCTCTGCTCTAAGGATACGGTGGTGATAAGTCAGAAAGCTCTGTGCCCTTGTAGAGCCTTCATTTTAGTTGAGAAAAACAGATCATAAAAGATAGGCATAAACAGTAAGTAATTGCATATCTTAAAGGAGAGTAAGTGCTATGGGAAAATTAAAATAGAGCAGAGTAAGGGAGAATCTAAAAGCTGTCAGAGGGGTGCAGTTTAAATGGGGGTGGTGGAGTGTCATTTTAAAGTCACTCATTCCTAAAACCCTCCAGTCTCCTAACCATGATGATCTGTCCCTCTATGCATCATCTCCACCACACCCTTCTCCTGAGACGTTCCAGTTGCAGGCACAGTTATCCCTTTCTGTTCCTTACACAGGCTCAGTCCTGCAGCCTGCACTATTCCCTAACCGGGAACACCCTCCTCTTGCCTCTGTGCCAGACCAACGTCTTCCCATCCTCAGGCCACAGCTTATAAGTGTCGCCAGAAAGGACTTCAGTGACCTCAGCCCAAATAATCTCATCATTTCCTCCATCACCAACATATTTATCTTTACTGTCACCCTGCCTTCCCTGGTGGCTCAGATGGTAAAGCATCTGCCTGCAATGCGGAAGACCCGGGTTTGATCCCTGGGTCGGAAAGATCCCCTGGAGAAGGAAATGGCAACCCACTCCAGTATTCTTGCCTGGAAAATTCCATGGACGGAGCAGCCTGGTAGGCTACAGTCCATGGGGTTGCAAAGAGTCAGACACGACTGAACAACTTCTCTTCTCTTCACTGTCACCCTACCTGGATTGTGAATGCCTTGAAGGCAGAGACCTTGACCTTCTTGCTCACTCCTGTGATCGGCACCTAGCAGAGATACTGACTCTTTGTGACCTCTCAACATTATTTGTGGAATGAATGAATGGATGCCGTGCTGGGGAAGACAGAAACAATCAGATAGGGCCCTTGTCCCTGAGGCATTTACAGGCTGAGGAAAGGGCCAAAGGCCAGGAAATGGGAAAGGACATTACTAGGAAGAGTGGAAGAACCACAAGTAGCTTATCCAAGGTGGGAGACAGAGGATGGAGACTGAATATGGCAGAGGGGTCGTGAAAGGATCCCAGTGAGTGAGGCATTGGAGTTACCCCTTTGTGTACAGAGGGGAGGAAATAGAAGGGCACCCCTGGCTGATGGAATAGCAAGAGCAAAGACGTGGGGGTGGGGATGGAAAGTGCAGAGCATGTTTGGGAAACAGCAAGAACCTGGAATGACTACGGCAGAAGAGGCAGGGCCTGAAGGGCCTTGACCATCAGACCCAGGAGTCCAGACTTGGTCCCATGCTGCCAGCTCCCCGTCTCTCCTTGGTATCCTGGTCCTCCCCATCCCTGGCTCCCTTTCTGAATCTTGAATACCCCAAGCCCTCAATGCCCCAGTCCTCACTTCACCTGCAATATACCATCCAGGGCGTTTTGGGAACCAGGCTGATCATTTCTTGGGCTCCCTGGCATTTGCAAAGCTGTTGAACCGCACCCTGGCTGTACCTCCTTGGATTGAGTACCAGCATCACAAGCCTCCTTTCACCAATGTGAGTACCTCCTGCCTGCTGTTTGCCCTTGTCTACCTTTCCCTAGTCATGCTCACCTCTGCTTGACCCCAAGTCCTTCTATAGAGTTTTATCTCCCATCCCCCTGAGTTTACCCTCTCCACCACCCAGAACTGTCCTCCCTAGCTAACTCACTAACATTTATTCAGCACCTCCTTTCTGAGCACTGCATGAGGATTAGTTATTTTCCTCTCACCACATTTCTATTAAGAAACAGGTTTAGAGAGGCTAGGTATCTTAGCACATTCACACAAGCAGAACTGGAATTCAAGCCCATGTCTGTGTTACTCCAGAGCCTGTGACTGGAAGCTCCAGACTCCATTTCTAGCCTTGTCTGGTCCCACAGGTGATGGGTGCTATTATCAGTTATGAGGGAGAAACTGAGGCACAAGTTAGTTAATAACATGTCCAAGGTCACAAACTAGAGGAATCTGGCTCCCACCTCATCACCGGGTCCCTTAGAATGAGAAGTCCAGCATTGTCTTAATTTCTTGCATATTCTTTATGACTTCCACTGGCCTGATGTCTGTTTTTGTTCACATTTTAACTCCAGGGGTCTGGTAGTGGGAACTGAGTTAATATTTAATGAATTGACTTGGAAAGTTCTTAATAAACTTCAAAAGGTTATATGCAAAACACCCATATTTCTTTCTTACAGCCTTTTCTCTGCATAGTTTTTATTTTTTCTTGTGCATGCCATTTTTTGAGAGATTTTTAACAGAGGATAAAAGCCAGAGTAATGAGGTCAGAGCCTGAGTTGGCCAGTTACTAGCTGTGTACCTGGTCAGGGTACTTGACTTCCTTGTGCCTTAGTTTTCTCATCTTTAAAATAGGCTGGAAATAATTATTGCTCCTTCCCTCAGTGAGTTAGTGATGGTGGTATCCCTCCCTCTTAGAATCAGCTGAGCTGATCAATGTAAAGTGCTTATGACACAGAGAGTCCTCAGTAACTGGGCACAGTTTATGCTCTGACTTTTTGCACTTACTGTTACAGTTCAGACATGGCCCATTCATCTCCTTCTGGTTCACTTCTCTTCTCAGCTAGGAGTCTTTCAGAGTCTCTTCTTGCTTTCTACAGGTTACTCAACCTACTTCAGTTGGACTTTCCTTCCCCAGTGGGACTGTTCTCACAGAAGGTCACTAGAGACCTCAAAATTGCCAAACCCAGGGGTCATTTCTTGATCTCTATCTCATCTGACCTCCCGGTGGCACCTGGCCCCATGAGCCTGTCTTCTTGAACTTCCTTACTCCCCTGGCTTCCAAGACACAGCCTGTTCCTGCTTTAGCCTGACCTGTCTGCATTTTCCTCTTTGTGCTACAGCAAGGGCTCCTTTTTCCCCACCCACTGTTTAAATGTTGGTGTGTCTCCTGTTTCTGTTTGCTTGTTAGCTGTGTGACCTCAGATGAGTTATCTAGATTTTGTCCACCTGAGTTTCTTCATAAGTAAACTAGGGATGGCTGTATTCCTACCTTTCACAATTATGGGGTCAAGTCCATGAAACATGATGAGTATAGCACCTGGCGCTAATCCAGCACTCAATAAATATTAGTTGCTTTTATTACCATTATTTGCTTTGTTCTAAGTTTCTGTTGACTCTTGCAGCTTTCATTATTCTCCATGTACCTTCCAAATTTATCCCCGACTCTCTGACTACAAGCCCAGTGTTTCAAACTCCTCAGCCCTTGAGTCTGCTTGGATGACCCACAGAGCCAGCACTTCCCCTCAAACCTGTGTTCCCGCCTGTATTTCCAGCCTTAGTTTATGTCACCTCCACTCACCTACATACCAAGCCAGGAACCTAGACATCATCCTAAATGCTTCTCTTTACTGTGTACTTCACCTTTCTTTACATTTTCTAACCTGTCCATGCTTCCCCATCTCTCAGAGTTACGAGAGATGTTCAGACATATATGTTGAAACAAAACAACAAAAATACATGTTGAATGAATTTTTGTTGTTTTGTTGCCATGTTATGTCCGACTCTTTGTGACCCCCCTGAACTGCAGCACACCAAGCTTCCCTGTCCTTGACTATCTCCCAGAGTTTGCTCAAACTCATGCCCATTGAGTCAGTGATGCTATCCGACCATCTCATCCTCTGTTGCCCTCTTCTCCTCCAACTCATGTTGAATGAATACTTGAACAAATAAAAGGACCATTGCAATAGCCCCTTAATCTTTCTCTGCCTCCTCTTAATCTTACCATCAGGACATTCTCTCTTCTGTCACCAAAGAGATCTTTCAGGAAAGCAGATCTCATATTATTTCTGCTTAAAATCCTTTGCATGACCTCATTGCTGATAAGTAAGGTTCTCAAAGTCTGCTCATGGGAACACCAGTGGTTTATGTAGAACCAGTGCAGTGGTTAAGTCAATTTGGGAAATTATGTTCTCAGTTCTTAATTCCCCCCAAATTTGGAGATTCAAAATCCACATTAGTGTATTAAAGGCCCTGAGAAGTTCTGTCATAAAGAAACCTGCTTAACGTAGCATTTCTCAGGCCTGTTTATTTCTGGAGCCTTTTTATTGCAGAACCCTTTACCCACCAGAACTAGTGGAACATGCTTGGAAACTCTGACCTATAGGATAAAGTCTAAATTGTGTTTCGTAGTGTTCCAAGAAATTTTCTTAAGTCTCGAAAAATGCAGAGATTAATATAATCATCATCCATGTACTCACCATTAGCAGTGATAATCATTAACATTTTCTTGTATTTGCTTCATCTTTTTTTGTTGTTAAGAAAAGAAACAAAAGGTTACAGATAAAGTTGTTAAAAGATAAAGTCTATCTTGGTTCAAGGCTACTCCTAGTCCCTCCCCCACGCTCAGAGGCAACCACTGTCATGGACTTAAGTATCTTTTTTTTCTTTTTCTTATTTTCTTTTCTTAGTGTCTTTTGGTGGAACTTCTTCCAAGTTCTTTCCAGTACTGCTTCCATTATGGCACTGAGCGTCCTTTATCCCCCTCCTGGTACAAAGGGCAAGAACTTGTCTAGGGCAAATACCTAGAGATAGAGGGTGCATTTAAAATTCTATTTTTAATAGATGCTCTAAGAAGTTATACTCCAAATGTATAACCTCTTAGAGGCTCTAAAATGTATGCCTCTACTATCAGCTATATCTTTTCCAATAATTAGAGTTAAGCTTTTTAAAAATATTTATTTTATGTATTTTTGGCTGCACTGTGTCTTCACTGCTGCGTGCAGCGAGTAGGGGCTGCTCTTGGACATGGTGCGCGGGCATCTCATCGCAGTGGCTTCTCTTGTTGCAGAGCATGGCTCTAGGGTGTGAGAGCTTCAGTGTTTGGGACACGTGGGTTCAGTAGCTGTGGCTCCCAGGCTGTAGAGCACCAGCGCAGTAGTTGTGGCACGTAGGCTTAGTTGGTTCGCAGCATGTCGGATCTTCCTGGACCAGGAATCAAACCCATGTCCCTTGCGTTAACAGGTGGACTCTTAGCCGTTGGACCACCACAGAAGCCCAGAGTTAAGCTTTTAAACTTTTGTTGATCTCTTGGGTAAGAAGTGGTGTCTTGTAGTCATTGTCATTTTCCTTTTCCTAATTCTAGTGAGCCTGCACATCTTTTGAGTGTATTGGGTTATTTGGGTTCTCTTTGCTATGAGCTGCTCACTCCTATCCTTTCCTGCCCATGTTTTCTTTTGTGTCATTTATCTTCTTTCTTACAAATCAGCAGGCATTTTTGAACGTGAGGTACATTAGTATTTGTCCTTTAGTTTACAGATGTTTTCTCCCAGCCTCTGTTCTAAGCTTGGTGTCGTTTGTCAAAAGTTTGTCACTGACATGAAGTCTAAGATCTCTGGGTCATAGAGTGTATGGATTTGTTGGTTTTTTTTTTTTCATTAAAAATCTTTTTATTTACTTGTGGTTGCACTGGGTCTTTGTTGCTGTGTGGGGGCTTTCTCTAGTTGTGGTGAGCATGGGCTACTCCTAGTTGCGGTGCACAGGGCTTTCCATTATGGTGGCTTCTCTTGTTGCGGCGCACGGGCTCTAGGTGCATGGGCTTCAGTAACTGCAGTACACAGGCTCAGTAGCTGTGGTGTGCAGCTCTAGGGTGTGAGGGCTTCATTAGTTGTGGCGCATAGGCTCAGTAGTTGGGTTTCCTGGGCCCTGGAGTGTACAGGCTTCAGTAATCGAGGCTCACGGGCTCTAGAGTATGGGCTCAGTAGTGGTGCACAGGGCTTAGTTGCTCTGTGGCATGTGGAATCTTCCTGGACCAGGGATTGAACCCATATCCCCTGCATTGGCAGGCGGGTTCTTATCCACCGCACCACCAGGGAAGTCCTAGAATATATGGTTTTAATGGATGTCTTTGAAGCAGCCACTAGGATACTGAGGGAGGACCCTCCACCCCCTGCTTTTCCCCACTTTTCTTGTAGGTCCATGTGTCCTACCAGAAGTACTTCAAGCTGGAGCCCCTCCAGGCCTACCATCGAGTCATCAGCCTGGAGGACTTCATGGAGAAGCTGGCACCCACCCACTGGCCCCCTGAGAAGCGGGTGGCATACTGCTTTGAGGTAGCAGCCCAGCGAAGTCCTGATAAGAAGACATGCCCCATGAAGGTGGGTCCTGTGGGTCAGGGGGCCCTTTGTGCCTGTTCCAGTTCCTCTAGGCCCTGAGACACTGCAGGATAGCAATATGTGGGGGAAGGCACCAGAAGAGCCTGGAATAGAAAGATGGAGATTTAAGCCGCATTTCTGGCATTTGTCAGCAGTGTCACTTTAGGCAGAGGAGTTTGCTTCCTCTGAGCCTTTATTTCTACCTACAAAATAAAGACGCCAGTCCCTGCTATGTCTCGCTCACAAAGTATCATGAGGGCCAGGAGTAAGAATGCTTGTAAACTGAAAAGTACCACATTAGTAATGATAACTAGTACTCACATAGCACTTATAACATGCTAGGTACCATGTTAAGAGCTTTTCACATATTATCCCATTTAGTCCTTCAACTATTTCATGAGGAAAGTACTATTATTATCCTCATTTTATAGAGAGGACACTGAATGCAGCAAAGAGAGGTTCAATATTTTGCCCAAAATCATATAGCAAATAAGTTGTGGTAATATGACTCCGTTTTCCACCCTCCTAACTTATATACTTTCTTGCCTCTCAGCAGGTAAATGCGAGGCTGTCATATTTATCAGAAGTTTGTAAATTTCTGGCACTTTGGGAGTAAGACAATCCCCAATATGTCTTTCAGTGTTTATGCTAAAGTCTGGGTAGGGTAGGCGAAGCCACGGAATCTGAGAAAGGAAACCTTGCTTTCAGTCCCAGTATCGCCCTCACTTGCTCTGTGAGCTTGAGCCAGTGTCTTACCTTGTCTGGGCTCTGGTTTCCATCTTGAAAATAAGAGCATGGATTAGCTGATGTTGAAAGTCTCTTGGAGCTCTTAGTCCATGGTCCCAAATCCAAGGTCAGCTCCCTCCCCAGACCCCCACCAATGCTGCAGGATTGGCAGGACATGGCATGTGAGCAGGAAGGACTCCTTCAGATACTGTGGTGAACATTTCCTGCTGAAAACCAGCCTGGAGGCCAAGCCACCCTCCTCAGCCCCCAGCCCAGGAATTATGAAGTGATATTCCTACTCGCCCATCCTATGAGAGCATTTCAGGCCGAGTCAGATAGTACCGGGTTTCCCCATCCACAGTTCCTTGGCCCCAGTCCCACCTGGCTTTCCTTCCTGCCCAGTAAGCGTTTGGCCACTCTCTTTCTCCAGGAAGGAAATCCCTTTGGCCCATTTTGGGATCAATTTCATGTGAGTTTCAACAAGTCCGAGCTTTTTGCAGGCATTTCCTTCAGCGCCTCCTACAAAGACCAGTGGATCCAGAGGTACGTGGAGGGGGGCATTTTTGCTGGGATTAGGGGAGGAGTAGGGGGCCCACGGGCATTCAGCACTTTCCTGGTCCTCTTCCCTCTACCACACCCTGCACCCTGATGTATGAGACCAAAGGTGCGGCTGTTCTGTCTGTTGAACTTGGGATCCTATGTGATCTGTTCCCATCTCAACGCCTGACACGGTGGGACGTTGACCTGCCACGAGGTTGAGCAAGAGTTTATCAGCCGATAAAGGATGTCATAAAAAGAATATTGTGCAGTCACATGCATCTCAATTTCCTCCTTGAGGCGTGAGAATCACTCCCCTGTTACCTTTCTCTTCACAAGGTGAAAATTGGAAGCCTCTTCTAGAGAAGAACAGCTTCAGGTGCAGACTGAGAAATGATGTCATCCTGATAATAATTGGATGTGCTTTATTAATTGCATTCCAGTAAACCCTATTTAAAAAAAAATAGGTTAGCAGGGCATAGGCACAGGCTGTGAAATATTTATAGAGCGTCTGTCACGTATGAGACATAGTGCTCAAAGGCCAGAGGTGATACATAAAAATGAGGAAGACCCAGTCTCAGCCTTCAGCCACCAGCAGTCTAGATAAAATGATGAGACTAACACAGTACACTTGACACTGATGCTATAGCATGGCCAGAAAGAGCAGGAGCTTAGATGTCAGACCTGGGTTAGGAGCCATGAGGGGCTTATGAATTCTTGCGTGGTCCCAGCAAGGCAAAGGAAGACTGATTTACCATTAGACAGCCCTGAGCTCTCAGGTAGCCCTTTATCAGATAACCCTGAGTGAGCCGGTCAAACTGTCTGGCCTGAGCTTCTCCCTCGGTTTAATGGAAGGAGCACTATGGTATCTGCCTCCTAGTGTATAAATCACATGACACATAGTAGACGGGCCGGTCCATGTTACTTGTTACTGTTAATCACATACTTTATTTTATTTAAGCCTTTGAAAAATTTCATGAAGGTATTATGATCAATTTCCATTTGACTGGTGAGGAAACTGAGATCGGTGAGGTTATTTAAATAACTTGCCCAAAGTAATGCAGCTGTTGAGTGGGCAGCTGGGGTCTGTGTGTAAGGCTTTTATTAGTTAATAAAAACTAATATTTATTTAGTGCATACTGTGTGCCAGTTGTTATACTAAGTCTTCTCTACCTGAGTCTTCCAAGATAATAGCTCATTTAATACATTCACAAGTCTGTGACACAAGTGTTATTGTCATCTCTGCTGCACAGGTAAGGAAATTGAGGCAGAGAGAAGTGAAATCACTTGCGTGAGCTTGATGTGGCAGAGCTGTGATTTGAACCCAGGCCACCTGACTCCAGAGCACCCATTCTTCATCACTGTGGAGAAAAGAGCTGTGCCTTAAACAGCTCCCAGTTCCTATTTGGGGCTTGTGTTCAGAGCTAATTCATGAGCTACTAAGGAGACTCAATCGTGGCAGAGTCTTACCCACCTCATAGTTGATCCTGCATAGGAAATTGTTGATTTCCATTTAATTACCTGCTTGGTCCTCCCCATTCAGCTCTGAATGAACCCAGAGCTATTACCAGAAGGCAGACTGTCCTCAGAGGATGGAGATTTGCTTCTAAAATGCTGGGGGGGGGGGGGGGGGGGGGGGGGGGGGGAATGACGTCAGTTCTAAAAGCAAATTCCAAAAAGCCAAAAAAGTACACAATCCTGGTTGGAGAAGGGACAATGCTACATGGATGCATCAGTCGGACAGTGTTGCTGAAACACTTGTTCATGGCCGCCCCATCGTCTTGTTTGAGTTTGTTGCGTTGTAGGAATTATGTAAGGGCTTGGGTAAGCTTTTGCCTTTGAGCCAACTTTTTAGGTGTACTTTCTTGCTGTTGGAAGTTGTCCTTCCATTGCAGGAGTGTAGGTATCAGGGGAACAGCACTGGCAAGAGTCACATGCTTCCCTGTTCCCTGGGTAACTGCAGGTTGCTTCCCTTCTTAGGCCGCAGTGCTCAATCTATAAAATGAAGGGATTGAGCAAGATGGATCATTTTCTTTCTTTTTTAAACAATAAGATGACATCTATTTTTTTGTTTGTTTTTAGTTTTTTAAATATATTCATTTATTTGGCTGTACTGGGTTTTAGTTGCAGCATGCAGGATCTTTATGGGCTTCCCTGGAGGCTCAGTGGTAAAGAATCCATGTGTACTGCAGGAGACTCGGGTTCGATCCCTGGGTTGGGAAGATCCTCTGGAGAAAGTGGCAACCCACTCCAGTATTCTTGCCTGGAGAATCCCCATGGATAGAGGAACCTGGTGGACTACAGTCCATGGGGTCACACAGAGACATGACTGAGCATGTGTGCATGCATATGTGGGATCTTTAGTTGCAGCATGAGTGATCTAGTTCCCTGACCAGGGATTGAACCTGGGCCTCTTGCATTGGAAGCAGTCCTAGCCACTCCACCACCAGAAAAGTTCTAAGATCAGTCGTTTTCAAACTGTTCTTTGAATTTTAGAGTTGTGGAGAAGCACTTGTAGTGCCATGGGGGGCAGGGGGGCAAGTTAGAGCTGTTCAGTTCCCCTCTCCCACTACCAATCAGTAACCCTCTTGTATATCAGCTAAAAGTTTCGGTGGTCACAGGTCTGGGTGTACCAGGTTTAAATTAGGTACCTGTAAGAGAAACCCCCAATTAACAGCAGACTAGCAAGACAAAAGTTTATTATTTTCTTATGTAAAAAAGGACTGCAACCAAGGGCTGCATGGTGGCTCCCTTGTGTCTAGGAATTAGGCTCCCATCTCTGCTTAGCTGTTCCGTTACTGGCTTTTATCCTTAGTGTCGCCTCATGGGTCAAGATAACTGATGAAACCCCAGGCAGCTGGGGATGCAAAGGGGGCAGAAGAAGGGCCTCTCCTCACTTTTCTAAGGAGCCTTCCTTACAGCTTGCTTACACCAGCTCATTGGCCAGTACTTAGATGTGCAGCCATACCTAGCCCCAAGAAGTACTGAGAAATGTATTTTGGGCTTCTGTGTGTCCAGCTTAAAAGTTGGGTTCTAGAAGAAGAGAATAAGGATTATTTCTTTCCCACTGAGGATCTTTCCATCTCTGCTGGTTCTGATTCTATGAATACTCTGATGGAGGTTTAATTCAATAGACATTTATTGCACTTTCACTGTTGGAAGACTGTAAATCATCAGGCTGAACCATTCTCTTGGCATGAGTGCAACAGGTATTTGAGCATGTGGCTTATTGTTCTCCCTGGCTGCAGCCTTCCCAAGTGGATATAAACAGGTGACATGCAATTGGCAGGGCTGAAACCTTAAGGATGAGAAGGAGCCAGTCATGAAGAGCTGCAGAGAAAGGCAGTTTTTCATGCCACAACCGAGAGCTAGACTCTGCCTCGTTTATGTGCCCACATCCTCTATACCCTGCATAATGTCCATTCACTGGTATCTGTTGGGCACACACGTGGGTGCTGTGCGTGGAGAAACCCCAGCTTGGTTGGGGGGTCTCAGTGGAGTCCGTGTGATGGTAAAACACCCCACAGGCTCACTGCTCCCCATAGTAGGAAAGTGTGCCTTATTCAGCTGGACAGCTACCAGGCTCAGGGCCTGACTTAGGGTCACCAGCCAGGGATGTGAACAGATGGAGCTAGTCAAGCTTTCTTTCCAAACAGGACCCTCATTCCCCACTTTCACTCCAAACACCAGTCTCCTCATTGGGAGTAAAGGAGTGCATCAGTTTGGCTTCTTGCTGCTTGTCATGTCAGTAAGGATGTCACATCCAGATCCAACCAAGATGGCTGTGTGAGCTGATCTAGATCCAGGTAAAGGGGGCACATATTCCAGACTTGGAATTCACCAAGGGTCAGCAGCAGATTCTTTCCAGGAGGGCAGAGGTCCTGGTTTTATCCTAACGTGCCAGCCCCCTCCTGCTGCTGCTAAGTCGCTTCAGGCGTGTCCGACTATGTGCAACCCCATAGACGGCAGCCCACAAGGCTCCCCGTCCCCAGGATTCTCCAGGCAAGAGCACTGGAGTGGGTTGCCATTTCCTTCTCCAATGCATGAAAGTGAAAAGTAAAAGTGAAGTCGCTTAGTCATGTCCGACTCTTAGGAAGTCACAACTATATTTTTCATTTGAAGTCCTTTAAGGTGGCCTCTGAAGTCACTTAAGGGCCTGGCCCATAGTAGGTACTCAGTTACTGTTCACTTCTTTTAACTCCTGACTACCTGATGTGGTCTTTCTGGTGAGATCCCTGGCTCATTCATTCATTCTAAGTATATTCATTGTACCTACTATGTATTAAGGCCTGCACTGAGACTGGGAATCAGAAAAATAAGCCACAGATTCACCTTTTGAGGAACTTATTGACTGGATGGGGGAGCTGGGAGTGAGGTACAATAGTTAAAAACAAAGGTTCTGGAGGATTCTGCCTGGATCCAAATCCCTGTTCTGCCACTTCGTAGCTGTGTGACCATGGGCGTGCTACTTAACCATTCTGTGTCTCAGTTTCCTTATCTGCGAAGTGAGAATAATGGCAGTGCTTGCCTCCTGGGGGCTCTTAAGAGACTCACATGAGTTAATGTACACAAAGTAACTGGAACACTGCCTGTCCCATGCATGTACATATAAAATTAAACTCTGCAAGTCAAGTGTTAGATAGAGCCAGGCTGTTGAACACTTGCTCATTGCTTCCTTGGCACAGGGCTTGCATTCGTGTGTGGCCTTCACCGTGAACAAAAGTACTCGGGGTCTAGCCTCATGTCAGTGGACAGGGAATGTGGTTACTGAGCACATCATTGTGCAGGAAGCAGCAAAGGAGAAGTGGGATGGAGCCTACTCCTAGGAGCTGAGGCTTGGGTGTGGCAACTTGTCTTGGAAGTTTGGAGGTGTTTGTGGTGTTTGGTCAGGTGTGAATAAAGAGTGGCCTGTCCAGTGCAGCGCTTTCGCATGGGGTGAAGATTGGAACGGCCTCACTGACCAGCAGGAGGGGACTAGATAGATAAACTGATTTCTTCATGCAGATGGAAAACTTCAGGAGACGTTAACGTGATCCACACCATCAACGTGGCCAAATCTCTGAAACAGTTAAATTTTTTAAAAGTTGTAATAGATTACATGCAGTGTGATGACAATGATGGATATGGTGAGAGTCAGAATTTTGTGAGAGCTTTCTACATGCCAAGCACTGTTCTAAATGCTTTGCTTGTATTAATCCATTTGATCTCAACAGCCCTCTGAAGTGGGAACTGTTATCAGCTCTATTATACAGATAAGAAAACTGAGGCACAGAATGGTTTTAGTCACCTGCCAAAGTTAGTGACATAGCCAACATTAGAACAAGGTTGTCGGGCTCTGTAGTGCACACTTTCACTGTTGCACTGTGTAAAGAGCACACAGGATGATACTTTTTTATACAAATAGTGAAAGTGCAACCATTCATAAAATCACAGCATCTGGAAAGAGGAAGAAGAGGGAAAGAGACCATAGGATAGAGCTTTTATTTAGGTGTGAATTTTTAAAAATCTGAAACAAAGTGAAGTATTAATATTTGCTAATTTGGGCCACAGGTATGTGGACTGTTAAATCATTTTCGCTTTTCCTGAATGCTCTGAAATATTTAGTAATTTTTCACTAAAATTTTTACTGAGGTAATTGTAGGTTCACGTGCACTTGTAAGAAATATTAATAATACAGAGAAATCCCCAGTGCCCTTTACCCAGTTCTCCCCAGTGGTAACATTTTGTGAAACTGTAGCACAGTATCACAACCAGGATGTTGACGTTGGTACAATCCATCCATCTTACTCAGATTTCCCCAGTTTTACTTGAACTCACTTCTCTGTGTGTGTATATTTAGTTTTATTCAGTTTTATCACGTGTGTATGTTCGTATATCCGTTACCACAGTCAAGATACCGAACAGTTCTAACATCACAGAGGTCCTTGTGTGCCCAGTTTATAACCACACCCACCTGCACACACACAGCCTAGTCCCTGGTGACCAATAATCCCATCTCCATTTCTTTTTCCTCTACTTTGTCATTTCACAAATATTATATAATAGAATCTTTCAGTGTGTGACCTTTGAAGATTGGCTTTTTTTCCACTCAGGATTCCCTTGAGATCCATCCAAGTTGTTCCCTCTGTCAATAGCTGGTTCCTTCTTATTGCAGTAGTGTTGTGTGGTGTGGGTTTGTTCTGCAATTTGTTCAACAAGTCACTTGTTGAACGACATCTGAGTTGTTTCCAGTTTTTGACTATTATGAATAAAGCTGCTGTGAACATTCACATACTAGTTCATGTATCAATAGAGGTTTCCATTTCTCTGGGATAAATGCCCAAGCATACAGTTGCTGGGTCATATGGTAATTGCTTGTCTAGTTTTATAAAAAAAAAACCTGCCAGACTGTTTTCCAGAGTGACTGTACCTTTTTCACAATTTTAGGGAAAGGATTTTGACTGGCAGAGGGAAGGCATACCAGGTGGAAGGGAAAAGTCTGCAGAGATCTGGACTTGGAAAGTACTTTGCAAGTTTATGGAACAATGGGGCATCTTGTGTTGCTGGAATATAGTCTGGCTTTAGCTAATGAGAGAACACAGGTTTGCTCTTCATTCATGCAGTCAACAAATCTTTACTGAGCTCTTATGTGTATCTAGACACTGTTCAGGGCACACAGAGGTACTGCCTTCAGAAGCCTGAGTCCAGCAGAAAAGATGGGTGAAATAATTACAAGGTGCACTGTGAACAAGGGGAAGGGAGAGCCTTTGGCAGGGAATGATGGGGGCATCTTCAGACCTCTGGTGCTCTCATGAAAGCAGGGATCACGCCTGTGTTACTCTCCTCTGGGCCTCAGCATGTAGTAGGCAATCAGTAGATATGCGTTAAGTGTTGAGTGAATGATCTCATCCACTGTACACACTCCCTGTGAGTGTGACCTGTTAGCAGCTGCACTTCCTAATCCCACCGTGTGAGTAAAAGGGCAGAGACTCAGTCTAGACACCCCACCCTGGAGTGAATTACCGCACCACAGATTGGAAGCCAGCATGACATACAAAGGGCTGGAATGCTCTACTGTAAATTTTTAATTGTTAAACAAGCAAAGAAGGTTGTAAATTCCTCGTGGCGGGACAGTATTGCATATTGTGGCTGTTGCCGCTGCCAAGGTCTCTTATCAGCCCGTTGGTGTTTCACAACCTCTCGTGCTTCTTGCATGTTACAGGGGCCCCTCCGCAGGGTCTCTGGGACATGGTGCAATGCCATCCTTTTTCCCGTGGGGGTGGCAGCCAGACTCTGTGCATTGTCTGTCTGACTTCTTCTCATTTTGTCTCCTGCCTAGATTTTCCCCAGAGGAACATCCAGTGCTTGCCCTGCCTGGTGCCCCTGCCCAGTTCCCTGTCCTGGAGGAGCACAGGCCGCTCCAGAAGTACATGGTGTGGTCAGACGAGATGGTGAGGACAGGGGAGGCCCAGATCCACGCCCACCTCATCCGGCCCTACGTGGGCATTCACCTGCGAATTGGCTCCGACTGGGTAACTTCCCCCTTCCTCTCATGGCTGGGTTGGACATATCCATGAGCAGGACCCATGTCTGTGACACTGAACGCTGAACCCATTTCACCAAGTCCTAGCCAGGGCAAAGAGACCTCACTCGGCCAAGCTGATTGGCGCTGTGCCCCACAGTCCAACTATGGACACATCCAAAATGTGGCTTCAGAGTGCTTGCTTGGTAGTTCTCATTTTTAACAGTTGCCCTTTTTTCCTCACTTCACAGATGGATAAACTGAGGTATCAAGCTAGGCTCTGAGTCAGGCAGCAAGCCGGAGAGAGCCCACAGCCTTCCGCCCCAGCTCAGTGTTTAGCCAGTCGACTCCTTGTTGAAAAACAAGCTCTGGAGGTTGGGTGGGGCTCCCAAGAAAAGAAGATATCATCTTCCAAATTCAGCAGCTGCTTAAACCTCATCAGGTTATCCTCCCTGTGAAAATAACAGGAGCAGTACAGACGATCTCCTTAGTTTACGTAAGAAGATATGTATGTATCTGTGTGTGAGAAATACTCATTAACGGAAACTTGAAAAATACTCAGAAGTATGGAAATTAGATCAAAATTCATTCAGTGTCATTTGAGGAAGCAGTCACATCCACATGACCCCCTTCCTGCTCCTCCACAAAGTAAAGGAGCCAGGACCTGTACTCTCCTAGGACATAAGAAAGTATAAGCTGCTTTTTTTTTTTTTTTTAATCTAGCATAATGCTAATACCAGACTCATTAAAAGCTCAACTCAGGAAAATAAGAGTCCATTCTCACTAGTGAACATAGATGCCCAGATCCTAAGTAAAATGTTACCAAGTAAAATCCAGTAGCATATTAAAGAACAACCAAAAGCAACACAAACAAGTAAAATTTATCCCAGTGATGCAGTGAAGTTTATTATATTAATGCCCAAAGAAGAAAAATCATGTAGTCATCTCAGTGGATGCCAAGAAAGCGCTTGATAAAAAGTCAGCATTCATTTATGATTTAAAAAAGAAAAACAACTCTTAACCAACCAAGAATACAAAGGGCCCACCTTAGCTTGATAAAGGTTATCTCTCCGAAACCCACAGCAAATAGGCACTTCTTGGGGCTATCAGAAGTGTTCCCACTGAAGTCAGAAATCAGATGAGGCTGCCCATTATCACCAGCATAGTTCAGAATTCTGCTGGAAGTCCCAGATAATGCAGTAAGACCAAGAAAAAAAAAATTGTGAAAAGCCAATATCCCCTTAGCACTGTTAACTGCTGATGCATTTCCCTTTTCCTCAGTGGTTTAAAAAAAAAAAAAAAAAGTTGCACTCTTGTATCACTTGCCTTTTTCCCTTTCCTGGGCTCTTACTTCTTGGGTTGTGGGCAGTGGCTGTCTATAGCTCCTGTCCCCACCCGCCCCACAGAAAAACGCGTGTGCCATGCTGAAAGATGGAACCGCTGGCGCCCACTTCATGGCCTCCCCACAATGCGTGGGCTACAGCCGCCACACCACTGCCCCGCTCACCATGACCATGTGCCTCCCTGACCTGAAAGAAATCAGGCGCGCTCTGAAGCTCTGGGTGACAGCGCTGAACGCCCAATCGGTCTACATTGCCACCGACTCTGAGAGTTACCTGCCCGAGATCCAGCAGCTCTTCAAGGGGAAGGTACGCGTGGGGTGTGGGCCTGGAGGGAGAGCAGCTGGAAGGGAATCAAAGGAAGTGCCAAGGTGCTCCCTCCGCTCCCACCTCATGCTTCGATGTTCTCCCACCGCCAGGCTTTTGCTTGAACGTCCTGTTCTCTAGTTCCTGCCCTTCTTTAAACCCCAGCTCAGACACCTCCCCTGGGGCTCTGCAGGCTTCCCCTTCATTCCTGTTGCTGCTGGACCCCTACTGGGAGCTTTCACAGCACTTGATCACATCTCCTCCCGAGACACCTAGACTGTGAGACTCATGTAGAAACATGTCTTATTTCTTCCCAGGAGCTGTGGCTCCTTGAAGGCAGGATCCAGGGTAGACTCACTGTTCTGTTCTTCGGAGTTTAGCCTGATACTTTGACCTCCTCCAGGGCTGAGACCCCACCTTACCCTCACCAGTGGCTAGGACAGTGCCTGACACGTGGTAGGTTCTTGGTAAATGTTTGGTGATTAAGGATATTGAGTGGGCCCTGGGGGACAGAGGGGATGGGGGGTGGTCCAGTGCCACAGAGGGATTAAGAGCATGGACTGTGGAGCGTAGGATCTTGGGCCCTCCTCCCTGTGCAGCCTTGCACAAGTTATTTCACCTCTCTGTGCTTCTGTTTCCTCATCAATAAAATGGGACTGAGAGTAGTTCTATCCCGTGGGGTAATTTTGAAGATCAAATAAGAAGCTAAAACTGGTCCAGTACAAAATAAGTTGTCGATAAAGTTAGCTGTCATCAATAGTAGAAGTAGGTGGTTGATGAATACAGGAAAGGCTCTTTTGTGCTTCATAAATGCCTAAGGAAGGGGTGAATAGTAGGGGTTTGACATAGGAGTAGATAGTAGAATGCACTTGGTACTGTGTAAGTGAAGAATAGGTAATAAGTAATTATGCATTGGTAAAATGGTGGAGTTAATAGTGAACATTCAGTAAGACTTTGGAGTGCATAAAGCCCCTAAATGCTTGTGCAGACCTTAAAAGACAGACATCCGCTTTCTAACAGTGGGTGCCGTTGGCTTTATGTCGAGGGGCTCCCTTTCCCTCTTTTACGGGCTTGTTGAGGAAGTGCCTTGTAGAGGAAGTGCCAAGTCACAGCATTCTGGTCCCCACCCACCCACTTTATAGAAGAGTATCAGAGCCGGAGACCTTGGAGCACCTCCGACCCAACCTCTGCATTTTAAAACTGAGGAAACCAAAGTCCCAAGAAAGGATAGAATTTACCCAGGAGGTCTCAGGGCTAATTTTAGTGGGCATGACACAGAGCGGGTGAGTTTCAGGGCGTGGGCGGAATTGTTCAGGGGATTTTGGCCATGATTAAGCTGGTATTATTTTTCTGCTACCATCTGAATAGCAAGATGATGATTTTTGTTACATCAGAAGTCTCTATGTGACAGCAAAGCACTTTCAGCCCCAGCTCTGCCCACACCCCCTACCTCTGAACTAAATGGAAGGACTTGGAGAGTCCCAGGGAGTTTTTTGTGAGTTTTTAGAGTTGGTATACTTGCTACACCTTGAGCCTCTTGCCATTTCTACTTCCTGTTCCTGTGCCACTGTTCTTGCCCTTCTCCACTCCTCACCTCCTTTCATGGGCTCAGCCTACCCTCTCTCCTGAACTAATCCTTGCTCATCCATTAAGCTGGGGCAGTGCTGAGCCGGGCATACTGATAAATAAGATGTAGTGCTGCCCTCCAGGGCTCACAGTCTAAACTCAGGAAAAGAGACTTGCAGAGAATTATAAGGTATGCCACAGGAGAGGGCCAGGCTTGGGTACGGGGGCTCATTCACTCAATTGTCCAGTCCCCAGATGCATATTGAGACAGACTCCCGTCAGAAGTGACCAGCAAACCAACACAGCCCCAGCCAGGTACAGGAAATGGGCGTTAACCAGAGAATCACTGAGTGAAAGCTATACACGAAGGAGATGTGTGCCACAAAGTAAAGGAACGTGGTTCTGTGCAAGTGCAGAGCAGAGGAACCTGGACTAGACTGAGGGGGCTAAGGAGGGCTTCCCTAAGGAATTGAGACTTGAGCTGCAGAGTCAGAGTTAAGTAGGAGTTAACCGGGCAAAAAGACAAGCACCCCCAATAGAGGGAGGAGCGTGTGTTAAGATCCTGAGATAGAAGGGAGCCTGGTGTGAAGTGGCTGGAGCTCAAGGTGGAGAGGCAGCTGAACAGGCCTTTGGCCACATTCGAGAACTATAGTCTTTATCTGCAGAGCAGTAGGGCATCAGTTAAGGGTGCTCAGCTTGGGATAGAGGGAGGGAGGAATAAGGGAGTAGGGGAATCTGTGAAAGTGTTTTTTGGCTGCTTTCCTATGATATCTGGGCTTCCCTCACAGCTCAATTGGTAAAGAATCCACCTGCAATGCATGAGACCCTGGTTTGATTCCTGTGTCAGGAAGATTCGCTGGAGAAGGGATACCCACTCCAGTATTCTTGGGCTTCCCTTGTGCCTCAGCTGTTAAAGAATCCGCCTGCAATGCAGGAGACTGGGTTTGATTCCTGGGTTGGGAAGATCCCCAAGAGAAGGGAAAAGCTACCCACTCTAGTATTCTGGCCTGGAGAATTCCATGGACTGTATAGTTCATGGGTTGCAAAGAGTTGGACACGACCGAGCAGCTTTCACTTTCACTTTTCCTTTGGTAAGCAGACCAGTAGAAGAAAAGATTGTGGTGACCAGCCAGGGAGTGGTAGTCCATCAAGAGAAAGGTTCACCTTTGAGGAATATCTCAGGGATAGATTGGACAGGACTTTAGTCTCAGAGGCATCCAGGCAGCAGGACCAGTTGGGTGGGGTGCTCTTTGGTCAGATTGTGGTTTGGTTGGAGAAGCCAAGACCTTGAGGCGAGGGCTTTATGAAAAAGTCAGACCTTGAACTGAGCCTTGAGAGTACGGTCAGGACTGCAATGGGTGGGGATAGGCATTCCTGGCAGAAGACACCAGTGAGCAAAGGCAGAGTGTAAATGAGTGGTGTGCGTGTGGACCTTAGGGTTACGGTCACCATCTGCTAGGCAGCACTTGTCTCAGGCACCCCAACCCTACGTGTTAACGCTTTGTACGCCTCCTTCTATGTCTGTGACTTCAGCACAGAGAAAGAAGGTGAGGGGTGGCTGCAGGCCTTGGCGGATCTGGCCACTTTGTCCTGAACCCTGGCTAAAATGCCCTGCCCTTCCTCCTGCAGGTGAAGGTGGTGAGTCTGAAGCCTGAGGTGGCCCAGATCGACCTGTACATCCTTGGCCAAGCTGACCACTTTATTGGCAACTGTGTCTCCTCCTTCACTGCCTTCGTAAAGCGGGAAAGGGACCTCCATGGGAGACCATCCTCCTTCTTTGGAATGGACAGGCCCCCTCAGCTGCGGGATGAGTTCTGATCCTAGCTGGAGCACACCACCAGTCTGAGCTGTTCCCTCCAGCCAGGCCTGGCAGCCAGAGGTGCTCCCACGGTTGATTCCCCAAGGATCAGAGACCAGAGAAAAGTACCAGGGACTTCCTGGAGGAGGAAGACAGTCCATCTCCCAGGACACGGGACTTCCAAGCTCCTCGTGGCCAGACATCTCCCTTTCTCATATGCTCCCTATTGCTTCTCCTGGGAATTTCTCACACCAGCATAGTCCAAGATCTGTCTTTTGGTCTGCCCTGCTCTGAGGAGGCTGAGATGCTCAATTCTCTTCAGAGAGATTTTATATATAGAAAAAGATTTTTATAGTTTTGATACAAGATCATGACTCCCCTATAACTCTCCCTTATCTTAAAAAAAAAATCAGTGAAGTTCATTAACGTAGGTACCTAAAGTGACCTTAACAGAATGTGGATAAGTCATGGGTGGGTGGGTGTATTGACTGCTTTTCCACATGACTCCCCAAAGTGGCCTTCAGGCTCATCCCCACTGCCTGGCCTGAGCCACTGTCAGCCCCCACTTCCTAGGCCATTTCCAGGGTTTGGGGCACAGTCTTCTCCGCCATAAACACTATGCACAAAGAAGTTATCGACCGCAGTGCTGTCAGTACGCTGCAGACGGCTAAGTGCTGCTCACACAGCTCGTTCCCCGCCGGGAGCACCTGCCACCAAGCCAGGCTGTCATCGTATTGCTCTCAGAGTCTCTTGGTGGTTGGTGGCTTGCCCCAAATGTGGCACCATCAGTGTCTCATAACACATCACCAGGGCCAGGGCTTGCTGGCCTGCTGGGATCCTTTTGAGGTCTCTGTTATCTCCTGTTCCAAAGGGCCTGGTTGTAGAACTTTGTCATTAAATTGGTTCCAGGCCTGTCCTCCCAGCCTTCCTCCTGCAGTGGGAGCCTTCTGACTGTATCCTCGCAGGGGAGTGGTCACTAAGCCCCTGACCATATGGAAGATGCTCAGTACCCAGGAGCCATCGCATTGCATTCCTGGGGTTGTCTGCTCCATCCCATCCAGTGTAGTCTCAGCCAAGCCCATGAGACCTAAAGTGTTACGGTTGTGAGATTCTTTGTCTCTCAAATGCTGTAGTGGTAAAAATTCATGACCCCTGACACTGTGATTTTTCAGTCTTGAGGAAATTCTCAGTTTCCTCAGGGTCACACAGCCAGCAGTGGTCAATCCAGATTTGACCTCCAAAAGGCCAGTGCTGATAGCCAGCCTGCTGTACTCCTCCAGTTCACAAGACCCACTCTGTGTGTGCGCCATGGAGGCCTCAGATGGAGGAACGGTCAGCCACCGTTTGTCCCCATTGGGCTCTACTCATGGGTTTGCCACTGCCAGGAGCCTTCAGGGAGGGAGAATCCTGCAAGAAACAGAAAACCCACCCGAAGCTTATAGTTCTCTTGGGTGGTTCTAAAATTCATGTCTGTTACCTGCTGATTACTTCCCCGCCATGTGACCTCCCTTGGCCTTCAATCCTGGGAAAGTGGGGGAGACTCTGATGAAAGCCAGTCCCAGAGCTCCACAGCTGTGTCCCATGGGTAGCCTTTAGGAAGAGATGCCTTTTTTTCAGGGCATACTGGATCAGAGGCTGAAGGGCGACAAGGATCTCAAATAACGAAGATGGCATTGGCTGCTTAGAGCTGCCATCAAACTCTTAATACAGAAAGGGCATTTGTATTTCCCCTCTGGGGAAAATATCTTAAATCCTGGGTGGACTCAGAGATAGTTTATCTGCTCAAACTTGTTCATGAGCCTCACTGAGGGACATGGGAGTGAGCCCCTGCCTCCATTGGGTGGTTGGTAAGGTGTGGCTCTCTGACTGATGTCATTTGCTGCACACACTTGAGAGTCTGGGGCTCAAATAGGCTGCCCAAATCCTCCTGATGAGCATCAGCAGTCGTAATAGCTTGTGTTTCTGGAGGTGAGGGTTCTAGAGCTGTAGTCCGATTTGGTGTGTTTTGTAGGCAAGCACTTTATTCCTTTGACCCAGTTTCCCCACCTATAAAATGGTGATAAAACCAACAACGGGGTTGTTGAATGGCCCCAGTTAGATAAAGGGAGTATAAGGGCCCATTGTAAACTTGAAGGAGACAAAGGCCCATACGTGGCTGTTGGTTAGTATGACTGCCTCTGGTCACACGCCTCCTCTCTGCTGGCCACTGTGCTTGCTAAGTGTTTTATGGATGTTCCCTGGTTTAACCCCCACCTTAGCCCTGGGAAGTAGAAACTTACTCTTTCTGCACAAGGCAGGATTAACACTTGGAAAATTCTCAGTTTCCTCAGGGCTGCACAACCAGTAGTGGTCAGCCCAGATTTGACCCCCAGAGGCCAATGCTGTTAGCCAGCCTGCTCTGCTCCTCCAGTTCACAAGACCTGGTTTACTCTGTGTGTGCGCCGTGGAGACCTTGAATGGAGAAATGGTCAGCCTCCTTTGGGCCCCAGTGGGCTCCAGCCGTGGGTCTCCCACTGCCAGGAGCTTTCAGAGAGGGAGGATCCCCCAGGAAAGAGAAAGCCCACATGAAGCTTAGAGTTTTCTTGGGTGGTTACTTAATTCAACATGCTTGCATTCAACAGGTGTTTATTGACCAGTTGCCAGGCTCTGTGCTGGGTACTAGGGATTTAGCAGAGAATCAGACATAAATTCTTTGTTCTCAAGGAATTTGCATTCTAATAAATAGAAGGCATAATAAGCAGATGTATTGTGGGAGGTGTTAAGTGCTAAAAGAAAACTAAAAAGGCATGGTGGGTGCAGAGGGGGAGCAGTACTGGTTTAGATGAGCTCGGGGAAGGGCTCTCTAAAGAGCTGCCGTGGAGGGGGCCATGCTCGTTCAGCGTTTTGGAGGCAGCGCAACAGCAAGTACAAAGGTCCTGAAGCTGGAATGGAAACTAGCAAGGAGGTCAGTGTGACTGGAGTGGCAGAAGTGAGGCAGGGAACAGAGTAGATGAGAACAGGTGGCATGACCCGTCCTTCAGCCTAGTTAAGATCAAGCCTTGGCTTTTATTTGGACAAATGTGGGAAGCCTTGTGGGGTCTGAACTAAGGAGAGTCATGGTCTGATTTAACTTTTTGTAGGCTGCCATGTGGAGAGGAGATGGGAAGGAGGAAGAGTAGAAGCAGGGAGACCAAGATACAGGTGTCACAGGGATGTCCACAAGAGAAACGATGGGGCTCAGGCAGATGTCATGGCATCAGTTGTGGTGGAAACTGGTCAGACTCTGGATGTATAAAATGACTTTAAAGTTTCAGTGTTTTGTAAAAAATGTAAGTCTTTACATAGTTTTAATCATGCAGTATGTACAATTTAATGTCCTGTTTTTTCTACTTAATAGTGTATCATGTTTTCTATATTGGTACATGGTCTGAATGAGTGTTCTTAACAATATAAAATTCCACTGAGGGGTGTCTCATAGTTTATTATTGTTTTATTATGAGAACTTAGTATACTATTATTATTTGGAAAATATTTTTATTTGTAAGTTTTTTTTCTGTTATCTAATGTTTTTATTAAGATAAATTCCTACAAGTGGATTTGTTAGATCAACACTTAAAAGCTACTTTTTGGGAATTCCCTGGCAGTCCATTAGTTAGGACTTTATTGTCTCACTGCTGAGGACCTGGGTTCAATCCCTGATTGGGGAACTAAAATCCTGCAAGCTACATGATGTGGCCAAAAAATACAATTAAAAAAATAAAGCTGCCTTTTGGAAAAAATTCAAATATACATAAAAATTGTAATAAAATGAACTTTCAGTTTCAACAACCCTCAGCATTTCACCAGTCTTGTTTCATTTACTGTCTCATTCCCAAGTCCACATACTGGAGACTTTTGAAGGAAGAGCCAGCAGGGTTTGCTGACACGCTGCAGTGGAATTAGGAGGGAAGAGGAAGTCCAGAATGTGCTGAGGTCTATGCCCCAAGCAACAAGGAGGAGAAGTTGTCCCTGACTTGCAGAGTGACTTTGATGTGGGTCACTCACCCCTGAGTTCCAGACACTAATGGTGGTCTCGGGAGGATCCTTGGAGAGCTGGTTAATATGGCAGATTCCAGGGACGCACCTAGGCCTGAGGAATCAGAATGTCTGGTGTGTAGTGCCCAGGAATCTGCATCTTCAGATGCACCTTCAAGTGATTTTGATGCCCAGTAGCCCAAGACTTCCTTAAATTGTATTCCTTGGATGTACAGTGTGGACATCCCTGGGGCAACTAGTTTGAACTATAGACTCCTAGGCTGCTGGACCTGCTGAATCAGACTCTGTAGATGCAGCTCAGTGATCTTTTAACAAGCTCTCCAGGAGCTAAAATGAACACCACTGGTCAGAGGGTCGTAGAGGTGAGGCACTGTGGTGGTCAGCCAGCCAGCAAGCACTTATGGAGGGCCTTCCCTGAGGCCTGGCATGCCTTGAAAATTCCACCAGGCATAGTCAGTGATGTGGCTCTGAGAGGTCCCCCGTCATGCCCAGTTTGTGTTGTAACATTGACTTTTTTTCTCTTTATTTTGCACTGGGGGAAGTATTATATACAGCCCTTGATTTAATGGAGTTCATTGTTTTAGGATGGAGCCAAACTTACATAAAACAATGAGAGTTACACTTTTTGAAAATTAAGTAACTACCAGTAGAGAGGGTTGTGGATTAGGCAGAAATGGAGAAACTTGTGTTCAAAGGAACCAAAGCTGGGAAATGCTGTCCTGATACATCACAGAGCCTCCAAAAGCATGGAGGAGAATGGACAGGAAGGAGAAATGGGATAGAGGGTAAAAGAAAGCTGAGGTTTCATTTCCATGTTCTGTTCACTTCAAAGAAACTTAATGATGATAATAAACAATAATCCTTCCCTGGCTCAGGAGTAAAGATCCTTTTCCTCAGTTTTCTCTTTGTCCTTAGTGGGGTTAACAGGAAAAAACCTGAAGGCAAATCTTGCTCTCTGGATTATGTTGTCAGAATTAATTCAGATTCTTACTTGAAACCCTATTTATTTCAAGGTTGGGACTTTTGCCTTGAAATAACATTATTTAAGGACAAGCAGGTTTGTTTTGTTTTTACAGCTAATCCTTTATGGATCATCAGCCCAGGACGCCAAGCCCAACCAGGTAAAGAGCAGGACGGGAAGGAACAAAAGGCATTTCCTATAAACTCCCTCCTTCGCGATGACTCAGCCCACCCCAGTGGGAAGAGGGAAGCCTAAGAGGACACCCCATCCCTCTTTGAAGATCCACCTCTAAAAAAAACTGGTGAAATTCATTCTCTGCAGAGTGGGGCTATTTCCCCTCTGTTAACAGAATATAAGATTGTTTAGGAGGTCCAGGGCACTAGCAGGAGAGGATTCTTTTCAGCAATTCCTCAGTCCTGTTAACAATGTCAAAGAGAAAGTCTCAGTTTAGTGCCAGCCGTTAACTACTCTACCACCTGCTAATCCATCCTGCTAACAGGGCAGACTGGGAGTCAGCATTAGCTAGCCAGAATTTAGTAACCCTGTTTTGCTTTGAGTATATTTATTTTGAGGATACTTTGCATGTTTTCAATTACAGATGTGATTTAACGTTTCCTTTTAAGTAACTTACTTAGGTTACAAAAAATGATTTGATTTAGAGAAAAATATTAAGTAAATGATACGTTGTGAATTACGAAGATCAAGGTTAGGAAACTCTCACTCAGCTTTACCTTAAAAAAAAAAAAAAAAAAACTAATAATAGCACCATTGTAGCAAATGGTACGTAAATAGCCAGCTTTATTTTTAAAAAAAAAATCTTCCTTTCTTTACTTGTTTGGCTGTGTCGGGTCTTAGCTGAAGCATTCAGGATCTTTAGCTGTGACATGTGGACTCTTAATTGCAGCATGTGGAATCTAGTTGCCTGACCTGGGATTGAACCCAGGCCCCCTGTGCCTGGAGCAAGGAGTCAGCCACTGGATCACGTGGGAAGTCCCTCAGCCTTATCTTTATACGAAGCCCTGAAGACCCTCAGCATAGGACCAATGGGGCTCTCAGGGGAAGAGGCATTTAACCTTTTAGAGGCATCACAAACGAGGCCACAATGAAAAACACCGAACAGGTACCATTTCCCACATGTGTTTCTAGCAGTGGCATTGGTGGGTCAAAAGAGAGTGCACATTTGTCATTTTGGCTGGCATGACCACATTGCCCTCCAAAGAGCTTGTGCCAATTCATCCTCCCTGGCATGGTGCCTGTTCCCTACACTGTCTGGCTTCATTGGTTTTTGATGTGGCTTAGGGAGAATCTACTTTTCTTGGGTCCAGACACTTTGATTTCTGTTCTGGTGGTATATTACGATGGCTCTACACAGTCCAGGAGATTTGGGTTTGAACCGCAACTCAGCCACTAACTGCTGTGTGACTCATTCAAGTTATTGGCCTATCTGAGACTCAGTGTTTGCATCTGTCAAGTGGAAATAATGTCTTCAGTTGAGTCGTAGCTTCCTTTAAAGTCAAGTCCCAAATTATAAAGGCAAAACTTATTCTTTCTGCCCTAATTTGTTGAGCCCATGTATGATATAATTTCATCCTACTTTATAAGGTCATTGTGAGAATTTAAAGAACTGCTATTACCAGAGTACCTAGCATATCATCCATGCTTGATGATAATAGTATTATTTCACAAAATTGCAAAACCGTCTTTCTAAGGCTCGGTTTCTGAACCAGCAGCCGACGTGGGGCTGCCAGAGAGATGCTAAAGGGCACGAATATGTTTTGGAACTATTGCAAGGTCTCCAGATACAGGGGTTAAACTTTACTGGGGCTCCAGAAGCCTTACCAGGCACCGCCTGCTGGAAACTTTCTGGACTTCTGTCCTTTGTGTTTCAGTGCTGTGTTAGCTCACTGGGAGACCATCTTCTCCCAACCATTGCTGGTCAACAAACAGGAGCTGAGCTCTCAGCCAACTGGGGAGATGGGCCAATGAGAGAGACCCCACTTCTGCCCATATTAGGTCAGTGGTATACAAGGGGAGGGTACAGTGAACTGTCTCTTTGTGACAGGGAAATCCCTGGCCCTCTCTCTTTAAAAAAAAAAAAAAAAAATTATTTTTGGCCATGCCGGGTCTTGGTTGAGGCACATGGAATCTTGAGATGCAGCATGTAAACTCTTAGGTACAGCATGTGGGATCTAGTTCCCTGCATTAGGAACTCAGGACCCCCTGCATTGGAAGCATGGAATCTTAGCCACCGGACTACCAGAGAAGTCCTCCCAGCCCTCTCTGAACTCTTGTCTCCTCGTGAACTAAAAAATGAGGACTTTGGATTGGTTGATTCTTTAGAAAAGGCATTAGGTTTGGTATCCCAAGGCTTGGATGCACGGACTATCTTTAATATTAATCTAGTGTGTAATCACTGGGACTCAGTGTTCTCATCTGTAAAATGGGAATACAAATTAAACCACTGAACCATTATACATTGAGCCCTTCCTCTCATAGAGCTTGCTTTGTAATGGGGGAGAAACAGATAAGAAAAAAAATGTGTATATAAAGTATGAGGAGGTCATGAAAACCATAAAGGAGAACGAACTAGGGTAGAGGGAAGGAGAGTGGCTGGGGTGGTCAGAGAAGACCTTTGTGTCCACGTGGCATTTGAGTGAGACCTGCATGGGGTGAGTGAGTGTATGCATACTTGGGAAGAGCATTCCGGGTAGAAAGAATAGTAAATACTGAAGTCCTGGAGTGGAAGCTAGCCCGGCATGTTTGAGGGACAGGAAGGAGGAGAAGTGGGTGAGATCTGAGTGGGCCTCGTCTCTAGCTTTTACATCGGTGATGTGAGAAGCCACCGGGAGGTCCTGAGCAGGGGAGAGACATGATCTGACCTATATCTCAGGACTGTCATTACCTATTGTGGATGGTGACCGCAGCCATGAAATTAAAAGACGCGTGCTCCATGGAAGAAAAACTATGACAAACCTAGACAGCATATTAAAAAGCAGAGACATCACTTTGCCAGCAAAAGTCCGTCTTGTCAAAGCTGTGGTTTTTCCAGGAGTCGTGTATGAATGTGAGAGTTGGACCATAAAGAAGGCTGAGCATCAAAGAATTGCTGCATTTGAACTGTGGTGTTAGAGAAGACTCTTGAGGGTCCCTTGGACTACAAGGAGATCAAACCAGTCAGTCCTACAAAATCAATCCTGAATATTCATTGAAAGGACTGATGCTAAAGCTGAAGCTCTAATTGTTTGGCCACCTGATGTGAAGAGCTGACTCATTGGAAAAGACCCTCATGCTAGGAAAGACTGAGGGCAGGAGGGAAGGGGATGACAGAGGATGAGATGGTTGGATGGCATCACCAATTCAATGGTCATGAGTTTAAGCAAGCTCCAGGGGATGGTGAAGGACAGGGAAGCCTGGCATGCTACAGTCCATGGGATTGCAAAGAGAGAGACACAACTGAGCTACTGAACAACAACGTAACAAGTCACCCAAAATATAGTCTTTTCAAGCATCAATAATCATACATCCTCTCTCAGTTTCTTTGTGGGCCAACAATTTGGGAGCAACTTGGCTGAGCAGTTCAGTTCTGATCTCTTGTAAGATTGCAAGGAGATGCTGGTCAGGGCTGCATTCACCTGAAGGCTTGACTGTGGTTGGAGGGTCCATCTCCAGTATGACCCACTCCCGTGACTGGCAAGTTGGGGTTGGCTGTGGGTGGCTCAGCTCCTCTCCACAGGCTTGCTTGGCTGTCTTCACAGCGCTGTGGCTTGCTTTCCTCAGACAGAATGATTCAAGTGACAGACAGAAGCTGGAATGTCTTTCATGACTTAGCTTCAGAAGCCATTCACTGTTGCCTCTACCATTTTTATTGGTCCCATGGGCCAACCCTCTTCCAGGGGATCGCGCAGCCCATAAATACAAGGAGGTGAGGACCTCCATGGGCCACCTTGAGAATGACTATCACAGGGTTTTTGTTTTAATTAACATGTGGTAAAAAAAATTTTTTTTTTTTTTTTTGGTGTATAGTTCTATGAATTTTAACACGTGCACATTTGCGTAACCACCACCACAAACAGGATACAGGACAGTTCCGTCATCTTTCAAAAAGCCCTCCAGTTTCCCTTTGTAGTGAAATACTCTCCCCACACTTCACCTGTGGTAACCACTGATCTATCACTATTGTTTGCCTTTGAGAATGGCATAAATGGCATCATGCAGTCGTACGTCAACCTCTGAAACTGGCTTCTTTTGCCCACAATAATGTCCCTGAGAGTCATCTAGGATTACAGGCTATTGTTTAGTTGATAAGCCATGTCCAACTCTCTTGCCACCCTGTAGACCATAGTCAGCTGGGTTCCTCTGTCTGGGGAATTTCCCAGGCAAAAATATTGGAGTGAGTTGGCATTTCCTTCTCCTGGGGCTCTTCCCAGCCCAAGGACTGAACCTGTGTCTCCTGCATTAGCAGGCAGATTCTTTATCACTGACGGGGAAGGCAATGGCACCCCACCCCAGTACTCTTGCCTGGAAAATCCCATGGACGGAGGATCCTGGTAGACTCCAGTCCATGGGGTCGCTAAGAGTCGGAGACGACTGAGCGACTTCACTTTCACTTTTCACTTTCATGCATTGGAGAAGGAAATGGCAACCCACTCCAGTATTCTTGCCTGGAGAATCCCAGGGACAGAGGAGCCTGGTGGGCTGCCGCCTATGGGATCGCACAGAGTCACCTGGGAAGCCCGTTTGCAGGTATCAAATAGCTCGTTGCTTTGCATTGCTGAGCTTTGTGAAGATACATCACAATTTCTTTACTGATTTATCCACAGAAGGGTTATTTCTAGTTGGGGAGTGGATTGTGAATGAAGTGCTGTAAACATTCATGCACTGTACCCCTTCTCCCGTCTTTCCACTATGCTGACCTTTTGATACTGTACCATAGGTCTCATGGACCATGTTTATTTTTTTCTGTTGTTCAGATTGGGTAATTTCTATTGATCTATCCTCAAGTTCACAGATTGTGCTATCTCCATTCTACTGTTTAGCCTATCCACTGAGCTTTTTTTTTTTTTTTTTAAGATTTATTTATTTTAATTAACTCGTTTTATTTTTGGCTGTGGTTGGTCTTTATTTCTGCATGTGGGCTTTCTCTAGTTGCATAGAGTGTTGGCTACTCTGACTTCTCTTGCTGTGGAGCCCAGGCGCTAGGCTGGCAGGCCTCGGTAGTTGCAGACTGAGGGCTCGGTAGTTGCAGCTCCCTAGCTTTAGAGCACAGGCTCAGTAGTTGTGGCTCACCAGCTTAGTTGCTCCACAGCATGTGGCATCCTCCCAGACTAGGGATCAAACCCATGTTCCCTGCATTGGCAGGTGGATTCTTAACCACTGGACCACCAGGGAAGCCCTCCATTGAGTTTTTAATATCAGTTATTGTATGAGTTGACTCACTGGAGAAGACTCTGATGCTGGGAGGGATTGGGGGCAGGAGGAGAAGGGGACGACAGAGGATGAGATGGCTGGATGGCATCACTGACTCGATGGATGTGAGTCTGAGTGACCTCCGGGAGTTGGTGATGGACAGGGAGGCCTGGTGTGCTGCGGTTCATGGGGTCGCAAAGAGTCAGACACGACTGAGCAACTGATCTGATCTGATCTGATTGTATGTTCCACTTCTAAAATTTCCATTTGAGATATTCTATTATGAAAAGTTAGCCGTGAAATTAAAAGACGCTTACTCCTTGGAAGGAAAGTTATGACCAACCTAGATAGCATATTCAAAAGCAGAGACATTACTTTGCCAACAAAGGTTTGCCTAGTCAAGGCTATGGTCTTTCCTGTGGTCATGTACGGATGTGAGAGCTGGACTGTGAAGAAGGCTGAGCGCCAAAGAATTGATGCTTTTGAACTGTGGTGCTGGAGAAGACTCTTGAGAGTCCCTTGGACTGAAAGGAGATCCAACCAGTCCATTCTGAAGGAGATCAGCCCTGGGATTTCTTTGGAAGGAATGATGCTAAAGCTGAAACTCCAGTACTTTGGCCACCTCATGCGAAGAGTTGACTCATTGGAGAGGACTCTGATGCTGGGAGGGATTGGGGGCAGGAGGAGAAGGGGATGACAGAGGATGAGATGGCTGGATGGCATCACTGACTCGATGGATGTGAGTCTGAGTGACCTCCAGGAGTTGGTGATAGAGAGGGAGGCCTGGTGTGCTGTGATTCATGGGGTCGCAAAGAGTCGGACACGACTGAGCAACTGATCTGATCTGATCCGATTATGAAAAGTTAAAGAAAGCTAAAATCTTTATCCTTACTCCATGGAGTATTTTTTAAAATCGTGGTAAAGCATACATAAGATTTACCACTTTAACCAAGTTTAAGTATACAGTTCAGGGCATTATGTATACTCACAGTGTTGTATAATTGTTACCATTCACCCATCACCAGAACTTTTTCTTCTTTCCGAATTAAAACTCCATACTCATTAAACATTAACTCCCCATTTTCTCCTTGGGCTATTTTTGTAACAGCTGCGTAAAGGCCTTTAGATCATTCCAGCGTCTTGCTGTTGGCATCTTTTCATCGACTTTGCCATGCTAGAAATTTGCTACTTCTTTGTATTGCGGGTAGTTTGTCCTGGGCGTTTTGATTATTATGTTCAGTTCAGTTCAGTCGCTCAGTCATGTCCGACTCTTTGAGACCCCATGAATCGCAGCACACCAGGCCTTCCTGTCCTATGTTAATAGCCTTTAATCTCACTTAAATCGCACAGAGAATATCGATCGTTATGTCTTAGCAGGCAACTGACAAAGTGGATTCAACTCCTGCCTTCTGTGGGTTTTGGGTCCAGTGTCAGTCCTGTTTTCAAACTGTCTTTGGTGCCCATATGCATCTGCTCTGTGGACCACTTATGGGCTTTCGGAACTCAGGTCTTGAGTGGCCTCGCTTGTGATTCAGTTCTTAAAGTCTGTGCAGAGCTGTTTAAGTGAGATCCACTCATGTGCTGCTAGTGGGTGAGACCAGAAGTTCACAGATAACTTTATGGGGACACTATTCCAAACTCCTGCCTCTCTGCTCTATCCCTGGGACCTTCTGGCTCCCTGGGGCTTTATTTACCCAACTCTGACACGCATTTCCCTTGACTGCGCTCAAGTAGGGGACAAATGAGTAGTGGTTCACCCCCCTCTGGACCACAGCATCTCCAGTTAGAGAGGAAGGTTTTCCTTCCTCATCATTTGAGGCTCCCAGAGGCACCTGCCACCACCTGTGCCACCACAGATGGCCTGGGGAGGAGGACACGCAAGAAAGGAGGAAAGGACGAAAATAAGAATCTCCCTGTGCCCCCATCTTGGTCCTTCTGAGTGCATTGAGACAGCCCAAGGAATACCAGAGGGAAAAAACAAAACACGTGGGGACTTCCCTGGTGGTCCACTTGCTAACGCTTGGAGCTCCCAATGCAGGGGACCCGGGTTCGAACCCTGGTCAGGGAACTAGATCCTACATGCCATAACTAAGACCTGGCACAGCCAAATAAATCAAAATAAAATAAGTAAAACACATACACTTCAGTTGAAAAAAACACGTAAACTCACTGCCGGATCGGTGATCCTTGAATTGCTCTCTTCCCCAATCTGCCTTCTACTGCTGACTTCTCTGAACTCTCAAGAGCTGCTTGTTGCCCTTGTCCAGCGTGTGGAACTGCATTCAGCAACAGAGGCAGGGTGGAGGCTGTTTCTCCATCTTGCCAGAAGTGGAAGCACCACCTCAGGTCTTGCGTCAGTCTCCTGGCTGTCAAGTGGACAACGGATGGATGGGGGCCAGACTGGAAGCAAGGAGGCATGTGAGGATATCTGGGGGAGCTTCACAGAGAGAGAGAGGTGGCTGTTTTCAAAAGGGTAGGTTGGGAGCAGAGCATTCAGGGAAGAAGGATTGGCATGAGCAATGTCTTGGGAGATCAGAAGAGCAGACTGGGAAGTCTGGGGTAAGGATATAAGGCTGGGGCAGGATAAAGATTGGACACCTTGGAGAGAAGGCTGAGGACCAGGCTGGGACTGTGTTGGGAGGTGTGTGTGGTTTGAGTTCTGATTTCTGTGGGTCAAAGAAAAAGACGTATGTCTTTCACACCAATGTTTTCCACTGGTGTGCAAGGAGGGGAATCCCCCACCCTCACACTTGAGACAGGATGTGGGGATGCTCGTGGGAGATCGAGGCTATGGCAGGGAAAGGTGGCATCAGGGCTGAAAAGGCCCAGTTCCTGTGCAGAAAGAAGGACATGGCTTTATAGCTTGGAAGGGGAATGCCATATTGCTGCCCCCTATCTTCAGTCAGATAATCTATAAGAGGAGCCAAGGGTATCCGCTTCTGTATTCCAGATAATAACCCTAACATTTCCCAAGGGCTTTCTGTAAGTTAGCTGGGGGAGGTGGGAGAAGATGGGGGACCAGGTGTTTAGAGGTAGGAGTGACAAAGAGCTTTTGCTATATCTTCTTTCATATGTTTAAGAATTTTGAACCTTGGGTACTAGTTATCTGTTGGTGTGAATGAATGAACCCTGAAACTCAGCAGGCGAAAGCAATAAGCATTTATCGCCTCACCCAATTTCTGAGAGACAGGAATCTGGCATCAGCTTAGCTGAGTGGTTCTGGCTCATGAAGTTATAGTCAAGAAGTCATCCTTGGCTGTAGTTGTCTGAAGGCCTGACCAAGGCTGGAGAGTCTCCTTCCAAGATGAGGCATTCACAAGGCTGCAGAAAGGAGGCCTCAGTTCCTCACTGACTGGTGGCAGGAGGCTTTAGTTATTCCCCATGTAGGTATTTCCATGAGGCTACTTTGATTTTTAATTAATTTCTATTGGAGTATAGTTGCTTTACAATGTTGCGTTAGTTTATACTGTACAGCAAAGTGAATCAGCCATCCATACACGTGTATCTCCTCTTTTTCAGATTCCCTTCCCATATAGTCACTACAGATTGCTGAGTAGAGTTCCCTGAGCTATACAGTAGGTTCCATTTTATACACAGTAGTGGACAAATGTCCGGAGAAGGCAATGGCACCCCACTCCAGTACTCTTGCCTGGAAAATCCCATGGACGGAGGAGCCTGGTAGGCTGCAGTCCATGGGGTCGCTAAGAGTCGGACATGACTGAAGCGACTTAATAGCAGCAGCAGCAGCAGCAGAACATATGTCAGTCACGATTTCCCAATCCTTCCCTCCTCCCTTTCCCCTCTCGGTGTCCATACTGTTGTTCTCTGTGTTGTGTCTCTATTTCTGCTTTTCACATAAAATCATCTGTACCATCTTTCTTCCCTGGTAGCTCAGGTGGTAAAGAATCTGCCTGCAACATGGGAAACCTGGGTTCGATCTCTGGGTGGGGAAGATCCCCTGGAGAAGGGAATGGCAACCCACTCCAGTATTCTTTCCTGGATAATCCCATGGATAGAGGGGCCTGGTGGGCTGCAGTCCATGGGATTGCAGAGTCGGACATGACTGAGCGACTAAGCACAGCATATTAGTTAAATCAGCCACGAGCCCACTCAGATTCAAGGAAAGAAAACATAGATACTCCCTTTCCATGGGAGAAATGTTAAGGAATTGGAAGCAATTTTTTTTAAAAACTGCCATAATTAGTTTTATAATTTTAAAATCTATTTTAAATAAAGAATGGGTGATAAAGCATTGAGACTTCTTCCTGAGACATTCGGTTGAGACCATCTAGCCTCATGTTCATTCAGCTGCTACACCCCAGACTCTTAGGTCCTTTATCTTTTTGAGCCCATGCATCTCAGGGAAACTAAGATACCTTGGCTATTACAACGTATAGTTCTCTTTTTTTCTTTTCAGTATCTGGAACCAAGCCCTTTATGTAAATATTTATGTCTGGATTTATTTGTTCCCCATGCCTTGTTCCAAAAAGGATTTGAGGAAGCTTACCAGAATTCATACAGCATGATCATATGATTAAAATATATAAATAGATCAAGAAACCAAGGTAAAGGGAAGGAAAGGTTGAAACAGTAAGTTGAGATCAGAGGGGAAGTTAGTTCTTGACAATACATGCTGTAGCCTTAAGTAAATATTTGGCATTGCAGGGCTGGAAAGGATTATATATGCTATCTGATCCCATTTAGCTCTTGCAATCCCTTTCCAGCACCTGCACTAAACGTCAGTATGCCCATCTCCAGTGATGGAGACTCATTACACTGCAAGGAAACTACAACTATCAGAAATTGTAGACCCAGGAGTCACAAACTCACATGCTTCCAAAGGTCAGGAAGTCAAAGAAAATACATGGGATTTCCCTGGCAATACAGTGGATAAGACTCTGTGCTTCCAGTGCAGAGGGTACAGGTTCGATCCCTGGTCACGGAATTAAGATCCCACATGTCATGCGGCACAGCCAAAGAAACTTTTTTAAAAATGAGGTAGGTCTGCAAGGGACCAGGGAGCCAATGGCAAAGTGGAATGCACACATTCTGTTTAACAGGGGCTGTTGCTACTGCCCCCAGCCAATTATTGCCATATGGGAATCCAGACAGTGTGGCTGAGTCTTAGGATTTTTTGTTTTTGGCCACAAGCCTCATAACTTGTGGGATTTTAGTTCCCAGACCAGGGATGGAACCCAGGGCCTTGGCAGTGAGAGAGAGTCCTAACCACTGGACCACCAGGGAATTCCTTGGATATTTCAAGAGAAGTTGATAATTCCAATTGATAGCAGAAATCTGCTAGTTTTTAAATGTTGGCAATTGATTCTCTAGTTTTTTAAATTTTTATTTGTATTTACTTATTTATTTTTGGTTGTGCTGAGTCTTCATTGCTGTGAAGACTTTGTAGTTGCGGAAAGCAGGGCCACTCCCTAGATGTGGTGTGCGGGCTTCTCATTTGCAGTGGCCTCCCTTGTTGCAGAGCATGGACTCTGCATGTGGGCAGAGGGCATGTGGGCTTCAGTAGTTGCAGCATATGGGCTCAGTAGTTGTGGCTTCATGGCTCTAGAGCACAGGTTCAATAACTGAGGCACATCCCACAGCATGTGGGATCTTCCCAGACCAAGGATCCAACCCATGTCTCCTGCACTGGCAGGCGGATTCCTTATCACTGAGCCACCAGGAAAGCCCTCTCTGTTTTTAAAATATGTAGCAGACCAGATAAAATACAACTGTAGTCAGATGCTCCCCCAGTCTACCAGTTTGTGGGCCCAGAGACACCAAAGTCATGGGCTTTGAAACTGGATTAGAACAGACTGACTCTGGCTCTGCCTCTTACTGGGTAATGATTTGAAATCTCAGTTCTCATCTGTGAATGGAGATTATAATAGTTTCCACCTCTTAAAGATGTAGATATGGGAAAAGATAGGCTGTAAAGTATTTACAACAATGCCTGGCATAAGGAAACACCAAATCAATCAATAAATAATTTATAGTAAGTAAGTGAAAGTCACTAAATGGTGCCCGACTCTTTGCAACCCCCTGGACTATACAGTCCGTGGAATTCTCCAGGCCAGAACACTGGAGTGGGTAGCCTTTCCCTTCTCCAGGGGATCTTCCCAACCTAGGGATAAACAATAAATAGAAACAAATATTTTAAAATGAATATGCAGTGCTAAATAAATGCAATAAATAAATAAATTGTTATGAAGGCCTCTCTTGAGCTTCTATAAACTGTTCTTAGCTCTGCCTATGAAGGTAGTTTTTGATAAGGATGGTTAAGGTAAGTTCCAAGGTTTTAAAGGAGGTGTGTGTGCATGCTAAGTCACTTCAGTTGTGTCTGACTCTTTGCTACACTATGGGCTGTAGCCCACCAGTTTCCTCTTTCATGGCATCCTCCAGGCAGGAATATTGGAGTCAGCTGCCATTCCCTCCTCCAGAGGATCTTCCTGACCCAGGAATCAAACCTGTTATCTCTTATGCCTCCTGCATTGATCAGATCAGATCAGATCTGCATTGATAGGCGGGTACTTTACCACTAGCGCCATCTAGGAGACCCTTTAAAGGGGGACTTTGGTTTTAATTGTTAGAAGTGCAGTTCACATTTCCCTCTTAGGTGTCAGCACATATGGTAAAGAATCTGCCTGCAATACAGGAGACCCAGGTTCAATTCCTGGATTGGGAAGATCCCCTGCAGAAGACAGTGGCTACCCACTCTAGTATTCTTGCCTGGAGAAGTCAATGGACAAAGGAGCCTGGTGGACTACAGTCCATGGGTCTCAAAGAGTTGGACACGACTGAGTGACTAGCACTTACTTACTTGGTTTTAATTGTTAGAAGTACAGTTCACATTCTCCTCTTAGGTGCCAGCACATATAACATTTCCCTTTGTGCAAGACTGAGACAAAACTGAGCTGAAAGAGGAAGCTTGCAGGATCCTATTTTGGAGAGGAATGGGGGTGGGTGAGGGGTGATGAACAGAGATCTGTCATGTATGAGAAGAAAGAGGGATCCAGGGAGAGGGAATTCCAGCGGGGGAAGGACCTCTGGAAAAAAGGCACAAAGAAGCCTGTGGGCTCATGGGACAGGCCAGAGAAATGTGGGAAATATGGCCAACAGTGAGGTTGTCGGAGCCCCCAAGCTCTGTCCCTGAGAGAAGGGGAGCCTCTGGAGAGTCAGAGACAGGCCAGGCAGATCTGCAGGTGTAGGGACTGAGTAACCGAGACTCATCACTTTGCAGGCAGTAATGGGCTGAATGGGCCTCCCCAGGCTTCATCTCAAATCACTATGAGTTTGTGTCTGCTCTCCACAAGTCTGGAAGCCTCAGGGGAGGAGGGAAATAGGCTATTTTTTAGTCTGGAGACACATCCAGTATTTGCAGAAAACTTGAGAGAGGTACAGGGATGATGAGCTGGGGCCACCTGACTGTAGGCAGAGGAAAGAGTGTGGGCTCTGGGTTCACGGGACAAAAATGTAACCTTGGCCAGTTTTCCCACCTGTAAGGTGAGGATGGTAAAAGTGCCTTCAGAATAAGTGATTGTAAGGATTGACATACTTGACTTACTGTAAAGGCTCCATAAATGTCCTTTCAGCTCTCCCGTGGGCTTCCCCTTGGTCTTCTTACCCTCAGCCACCACCTTGTACCTGTGAATTATCTGTCTCCGTTCTTAACCTAAGTGTTCTCTTTCTTTTCACCCCCTGATTCCACTTTCCTACTGGTCAGGAATGTGCCTTTGAATTTCTTTACTTCTGATTCTCCTTGGAAATAGCCAGAAGATCACATGTAGCTGATAAACAGCAGAGTTGGGTCTTGCATGAATTCTCAGTTCATGGGCTTTGATATCACACCATGCTCCTTGGGCCTGGACTCTTCACTCAGTGGCTGTGAGCAATCAAGTGTCTTTTCCAAGGCCTCACAGCCGTCAGTGGCAGGACTGAGATCCAAACTCAGATCTGCCTGCCTCCAAACCTGGAGATTCCCCCTTACCTGCATCTCCCGTAAGCCATTAAGTAATGGAGCATCTCACTTCAGTGTTTCTGTTTTAAAATAAAAATAATTAATTTATTTGGCTGCACTGGGTCTTAGCTGCAGCATGCAGGGTCTGCGATCTTTGTTGTGGCATGCAAGATCTTCAGCGGTGGCATGTAGGATCTACTTCCCCGACCAGGGATTGAACCCAGGCCCTTGCATTGGGAGTCAGAGTCTTAGCCACTGGACCACAAGGAAAGTCCCATACTCTAGCATTTCATTAGCAACTCTCCCATAGAAATTCTGCAAGGTCATCCAGCAGGAGTCACACCCGGGTTGTAGGTGAAGAAACTGAAGCTCAGAGAAGGAAAGCAACTTATTCAAGGTCACACAGAATTGGTAGAGCCAAGATTCCCCATGCTTCTAGAGTCCCAGCTTAGTGCAAACACTATGTCTTAGTCATCCTTAGGTGTCCTGTTGTTTCTAAAGTGTTGGCCTGCCCACAGTCGCTTCAGTAAATGTTTTCTGATGGGTTGGCCATTGCTATGTTGGATGCTATCTTTGTGCAAAGCCTGAGTTTTGCTGTTCCCAAGGCACCAGAGATGTCCTTGCCACTCAGGAATAGTTAAGGGAAGTGATGGACCTTTATCACACTACAGGTAATGGTCACCCCAGGAATTGTAATCACCAGGATCAGAATGGTGGTTTCCAAAGATATCCTTCATCAAAACCGCAACCGATACTTAGTTCGTTTATTTTTTAAGAGTAGTTTTTAAGAGCCAGATTCTAGGTTCACAGCAAAGTTGTCTCCTGTCCCCCATATGCATAACTGCCCCCATTATCAGCATCCTTCACCAGAGTGGTACATTTGTTACAACTGATGAACCTACTTTGACCCATCATTATCACTAAAAGTCCATAGTTTGTAGTAGTATTCGCTTTTGTACATTCTATGGTTTTGAACAATCTATAATGACATATGTGTGCTTGCATGCTAAGTCACTTCAGTTGTGTCCAACTCTTTGTGATCCTATGGATGGTAGCCAGCCAGGCTCCTCTATCCTTGGGATTTCCCTTCTCCAGAGGATCCTCCTGACCCAGGGATTGGACCCGAATCTCTTATGTCTCCTGCATTGGCAAGTGGGTTCTTTACCACTAGTGCCACCTGGCAAATCCATAATGACATATATCCAGCATTATAGTATCATGTCAAGTTATTTTTGCTGCTTTAAAAATACTCCATGCTCTACATTTTTCATCCCTTGCCACTAGACCCTGGCAACCATTGATCTTCTAACTGTCTCCACACTTTTTCAGAACGTCACATAGTCGCAATCATACATGGTGTAGCCTTTTCAGATTGACTTCTCTCCCCTAGTATTACACATTTAAGTTTTCTCGTGGCTTTTCATGGCTTGATAGCTCATTTCTTTTTAGCGATGAATAATAATATTCCATTATCTGAATATTCCAGTTTATTTATCCATTCACCTACTCAATGACATCTTCGGTGTGGCTTCCGAGTTTCAGATCAGATCAGATCAGATCAGTCGCTCAGTCGTGTCCGACTCTTTGCGACCCCATGAACCGCAGCACGCCAGGCCTCCCTGTCCATCACCAGCTCCCGGAGGTCACTCAGACTCGCATCCATCGAGTCAGTGATGCCATCCAGCCATCTCATCCTCTGTCGTCCCCCTTCTCCTCCTGCCCTCAATCCCTCCCAGCATCAGAGTCTTCTCCAATGAGTCAACTCTTCACATGAGGTGGCCAAAATACTGGAGTTTCAGCTTTAGCATCGTTCCTTCTAAAGAAATTCCAGGATAGATCTCCTTCAGAATGGACTGGTTGGATCTTCTTGCAGTCCAAGGGACTCTCAAGAGTCTTCTCCAACACCACAGTTCAAAAGCATCAATTCTTCGGCGCTCAGCCTTCTTCACAGTCCAGCTCTCACATCCATACATGACCAAAGGAAAGACCATAGCCTTGACTAGGCGAACCTTTGTTGGTAAAGTAATGTCTCTGCTTTTGAATATGCTATCTAGGTTGGTCATAACTTTCCTTCCAAGGAGTAAGCGTCTTTTAATTTCATGGCTGCAGTCACCATCTACAGTGATTTTGGAGCCCAGAAAAACAAAGTCTGACACTGTTTCCACTGTTTCCCCATCTATTTCCCATGCAGTGATGGGACCAGATGCCATGATCTTCGTTTTCTGAATGTTGAGCTTTAAGCCAACCTTTTCACTCTCCACTTTCACTTTCATCAAGAGGCTTTTTAGCCCCTCTTCACTTTCTGCCATAAGAGTGGTGTCATCTGCATATCTGAGGTTATTGATATTTCTCCCAGCAATCTTGATTCCAACTTGTGTTTCTTCCAGTCCAGCATTTCTCATGATGTACTCTGCATATAAGTTAAATAAGCATGGTGACAATATACAGCCTTGACGTACTCCTTTTCCTATTTGGAACCAGTCTGTTGTTCCATGACCAGTTCTAACTGTTGCTTCCTGACCTGCATACAGATTTCTCAAGAGGCAGATCAGGTGGTCTGGTATTCCCATCTCTTTCAGAATTTTCCATAGTTTATTGTGATCCACACAGTCAAAGGCTTTGGCATAGTCAATAAAGCAGAAATAGATGTTTTTCTGGAACTCTCTTGCTTTTTCCATGATCCAGCGGATGTTGGCAATTTGATCTCTGGTTCCTCTGCCTTTTCTAAAACCAGCTTGAACATCAGGAAGTTCAGCTCCCCCGGTCCCCTCACATATTGCTGAAGCCTGGCTTGGAGAATTTTGAGTTCATTACTTTACTAGCGTGTGAGATGAGTGCAATTGTTCGGTCCCTCTCCCTCTTCTGTCCTTTTTTACTTGTTCCTTCCTCCTCTCTTCTCTTCTTTCTTGAGAGCTCCCACTGCTTCTTTTCTTTTGTTTCTTTTTTGTTTTTTAATAAATTTAAAATGAATATTATTATCGTATGGCTTTGTTTTTGTGGATATACTCCATTTTTTCTGCACCTGTGTTCGTGCACACACACACCCCACCTCTTTTTTTTTTCCTTCTGTTTTATTTTATTTGCTTGTTTATTTTAATTTTGACTGCACCGATCTTAGTTGCCGCATGGGCATCTGTCGCGGATCGAACCTGGGCACCCTGCATTATGCGCAAGTCTCCACTGGACAACGGGAAGTCCCTCAGTTTTGTTTTTAGGTAGTATGGAGTTGCCTTATTTTGAATTCGCTGACAAGGGAAGGATGCGATCTGGGCACTCATGTTCATCTTCAGATCAGATCAGATCAGATCAGTCGCTCAGTCTGTCCGACTCTTTGCAACCCCTGAACTGCAGCACGCCAGGCCTCCCTGTCCATCATCAACTCCCGGAGGTCACCCAGACCCACATCCTCGAGTCAGTGATGCCATCCAGCCATCTCTCCTCTGTCGTCCCCTTCTCCTCCTGCCCCATCCCCCCAGCATCGGTCTTCTCCATGAGTCAACTCTTCATGAGGTGGCCAAAATACTGGAGTTTCAGCTTTAGCATCTTCCCTCCAAGAATCCCAGGGCTGATCTCCTTCAGTGGACCGGTTGGATCTCCTTGCAGTCCAAGGGAATCTCAGAGTCTTCTCCAACACCACGTTCAACATCAATTCTTCGCGCTCGCCTTCTTCACGTCCACTCTCACTCCATACTGACCACAGGAAAGACCATACCTTGACTGGCGCCGGGGGGGGCGTCTTTTAATTTCATGACTGCAGTCACCATCTGCAGTGATTTTGGAGCCCAGAAAAATAAAGTCTGACACTGTCCATTTTCCCCTCTATTTCCCTGTAGTGTGGGACCGTGCCATGATTTCGTTTTCTGATGTTGGCTTTAGCCACCTTTTCCTCTCCACTTTCACTTTCATCAAGAGGCTTTTGAGTTCCTCTTCACTTTCTGCCTGGTGGTGTCATCTGTTTGAGGTTTGTCCCGGTTTGTTCCAGCTTTTTCTTCCTCCGCGTTCTCTGGTGTGGTGCGTTTTTTCCTGACGTTCTCTGTTGCTTCCTGACCTGCACATTTCTCAAGAGGCAGATCAGGTGGTCTGGTATTCCCTCTCTCAATTTCAATTTTTCTCACAGTCAAAGGCTTTGGCATAGTCAATAAAGCAGAAATAGATGTTTTTCTGGAACTCTCTTGTTTTTCCTGTCAGCGGATGTTGGCAATTTGATCCTTCTCCTTTTCTAACCAGCTGAACATCAGGAAGTCCCGGTTCACATATTGCTGAAGCCTGACTTGGAGAATTTTGAGCATTACTTTACTAGCGTGTGAGATGAGTGCAATTGTGCAGTAGTTTGAGCATTCCTTGGCATTGCCTTTCTTTGGGATTGGGATGAAGACTGACCTTTTCCAATCTTGTGGCCACTGCTGAGTTTTCCAAATTTGCTGGTATATTGAGTGTAGCACTTTCACAGCATCATCTTTCAGGATTTGGAATAGCTCCACTGGAATTCCATCACCTCCACTAGCTTTGTTCGTAGTGATGCTTTATAAGGCCCACTTGGCTTCACATTCCAGGATGTCTGGCTCTAGGTCAGTGATCACACCATCATGATTATCTGGGTCGTGAAGCTCTTTTTTGTACAGTTCTTCTGTGTATTCTTGCCACCTCTTCTTAATATCTTCTGCTTCTGTTAGGTCCACACCATCTCTGTCCTTTATCGAGCCCATCTTTGCATGAAGTGTTCCTTTGGTATCTCTGATTTTCTTGAAGAGATCCCTAGTCTTTCCCATTCTGTTGTTTTCCTCTATTTCTTTGCATTGATCGCTGAAGAAGGCTTTCGTATCTCTTCTTGCTAATCTTTGGAACTCTGCATTTAGATGTTTATATCTTTCCTTTTCTCCTTTGCTTTTCGCTTCTCTTCTTTTCACAGCTATTTGTAAGGCCTCCCCAGACAGCCATTTTGCTTTTTTGCATTTCTTTTCCATGGGGATGGTCTTGATCCCTGTCTCCTATACAATGTCACAAACCTCATTCCATAGTTCATCAGGCACTCTATCTATCAGATCTAGGCCCTTAAATCTATTTCTCATTTCCACTGTATAATCATAAGGGATTTGATTTAGGTCATACCTGAATGGTCTAGTGGTTTTCCCTACTTTCTTCAATTTCAGTCTGAATTTGGCAATAAGGAGTTCATGGTCTGAGCCACAGTCAGCTCCTGGTCTTGTTTTGGCTGATTGTATAGAGCTTCTCCATCTTTGGCTGCAAAGAATATAATCGATCTGATTTCGGTGTTGACCATCTGGTGATGTCCATGTATAGCATCTTCTCTTGTGTTGTTGGAAGAGGGTATTTGCTATGACCAGTGCATTTCCTTGGCAAAACTCTATTAGTCTTTGCCCTTCTTCATTCCGTATTCCAAGGCCAAATTTGCCTGTTACTCCAGGTGTTTCTTGACTTCCTACTTTTGCATTCCAGTCCCCTATAATGAAAAGGACATCTTTTTTGGGTGTTAGTTCTAAAAGATCTTGTAGGTCTTCATAGAACCGTTCAACTTCAGCTTCTTCAGCGTTACTGGTTGGGGCATAGACTTGGATTACTGTGACATTGAATGGTTTGCCTTGGATACGAACAGAGATCATTCTGTCGTTTTTGAGATTGCATCCAAGTACTGCATTTCAGACTCTTTTGTTGACCATGATGGCCACTCCATTTCTTCTGAGGGATTCCTGCCCGCAGTAGTAGATATAATGGTCCTCTGAGTTAAATTCACCCATTCCAGTCCATTTTAGTTCGCTAATTCCTAGAATGTCGACATTCACTCTTGCCATCTCTTGTTTGACCACTTCCAATTTGCCTTGATTCATGGACCTGACATTACAGGTTCCTATGCAATATTGCTCTTTACAGCATCGGACTTTGCTTCTATCACCAGACACATCCACAGCTGGGTATTCTTTTTGCTTTGGCTCCATCCCTTCATTCTTTCTGGAGTTATTTCTCCACTGATCTCCAGTAGCATATTGGGCCCTTACTGACCTGGGAAGTTTCTCTTTCATCTTATCCTCTCTCAATTAATAGATTGTATTGGTGCACTGTCCAACTTGGTTACCATTGCCCACATGTGGCTTTTAAAATTCAACTAATTAAAATGAAATAATATTTAACACATATGATTGTGGCTACAGTACTGGACAGCACGGACACCAAACATCACTGGAGGTGTGCATGTTGCCCACTTCTGGCCAGGAAACATGAGTGGTGAGTGTGCTGCCTCACCGTGCCTGGATGGAAAGACAGCATCATTGGGGTGGAGCCTCTGTCCCTGCGACTTCCCACCTAAGATGCTGCTGTGAGCATCTGATGCCTGGAGCTGCCACCTTGCAACAAAGTGACAAGTTCAAGGACAAGAAAACAACTTGTGTGGTATGGAGGTAGAATAGGATGAAAAGAGCTAAAAGCCACTTTTCTTTTTTAAAAAAACTTGTGGTTTAAACATACATAATATTTACCCTCTTGTTATTATTTCCTGCTAGCTCAGTCAGTAAAGAATCTGCCTGCAGTGTGGAAGACCTGGGTTCGATTCCTGGGTTGGCAAGATCCCCTGGAGAAGGAAATGGCAATCCATTCCAGTACTCTTGCCTGGAGAATTCTATGGACAGAGAAGCCTGGCAAGCTACAGTCCATCGGGTCGGAAAGAGTCGGACATGACTGAGTGACTAACATACACACATACCCTCTTAACCATTTTAAGTATCCAGTTCAGTAGTGTTAAGTACATTCTGGTCACTGTGCAGCCAGTCTCTAGAATGCTTCATCTTTGGAAAATGAAACTCTGTGCCCAGTAAACAACAGCTCCCCATCCCCCCACCAGCCCCTGACAACCACCATTATATGGTTTTAGACTACTTTATGTACTTCACGTGGGAGAAAGAAATGGCAACCCACTCCCGTATTCTTGCCTGGAGAATTCCATGGACAGAGGATCCTGGTGGGCTGCTGTCCATGGGGTCGCACAGAGTTGGACACGACTGAAGTGGCTTAGCATGTGTGCATGCATTGGAGAAGGAAATGGCAACCCATTCCAGTATTCTTGCCTGGAGAATCACAGGGAGAGAGGAGCCTGGTGGGCTGCCATCTATGGGGTCCCACAGAGTCGGACACAACTTAAGTGACTTAGCAGCAGCAGCAGCATGCACCGCATGTAAGTGAAATTATATAGTACTTATCTTTTTGTGACTGACTTACTTCACTTAGCATAATGTCCTCAAGCTTCATCCATGTTATAGCACGTATCAGAATTTCCTTCCTTTTTCAGGCTCAATAGTATTCCATTGTATGTTTATACTCCATTTTATTTATCCATTCATCCATCCATAGACACCTGGGTTGCTCCTACCTTTTGACTGTCATGAATAATGCTGCCAAGAACAAGGAGTGTACAAATACTTCTTTGGGACACTGCTTTCAGTTCTTTTGGGTGAATATCTAGAAGTGAAATTGCTGGATTGTATGTTAATTCTATTTTTAGTTTTTTGAGGAAATCAATGCTGAGTTCCACAGCAGCTGCACCATTTTACATTTCCACCAACAGAACATAAGGATCCAATTTCTCTACATCTTCTCCAACACTAGTTATAGCTTTTAATTTATGGTTTGATTTGTTATTGCACTAGAAGAAGCACAAGCTGGAATCAAGATTGCCAGGAGAAATATCAATAACCTCAGTATGCAGATGACACCACTCTTATGGCAGAAAGTGAAAAGGAACTAAAAAGCTTCTTGATGAAGGTGAAAGAGGAGAGTGAAAAAGTTGGCTTAAAGCTCAACATTCAGAAAATGAAGATCATGGCCTCCAGTCCCATCACTTCATGGGAAATAGATGAGGAAACAGTGCCAGACTTTATTTTTCTGGGCTCCAAAATCACTGCAGATGGTGACTGCAGCCATGAAATTAAAAGACACTTGCTCCTTGGAAGGAAAGTTATGCCCAACCTAGATCACATATTCAAAAGCAGAGACATTACTTTGCCAACAAAGGTTCGTCTAGTCAAGGCTATGGTTTTTCCTGTAGTCATGTATGGATGTGAGCGTTGGACTGTGAAGAAGGCTGAGCGCCGAAGAATTGATGCTTTTGAACTGTGGTGTTGGAGAAGACTTTTGAGAGTCCCTTGGACTGCAAGGAGATCCAACCAGTCCGTTCTGAAGAAGATCAGCCCTGGGATTTCTTTGGAAGGAATGATGCTAAAGCTGAAACTCAACTCCAGTACTTTGGCCACCTCATGCGAAGAATTGACTCACTGGAAAAGACTCTGATGCTGGGAGGGATTGGGGGCAGGAGGAGAAGGGGATGACAGAGGATGAGATGGCTGGATGGCATCATTGACTCGATGGACATGAGTTCGAGTGAACTCCAGGAGTTAGTGATGGACAGGGAGGCCTGGTGTGCTGCGATTCATGGGGTCGCAAAGAGTCGGACACGACTGAGCGACTGAACTGAATTGAACTGAATGATTGATTTTGAGCATCTTTTGAGCATCTTTTCACATGTCTGTTGGTCATTTGTATACCTTCTTTGAGGAAATGTCAAGCCTTTTCCTAGTTTTTAATTGAGTTATTTATTTTTTATTGTCGAACTGTAGGGATTTTTTACATGTTCTGAACATTAACCCCTTATCACTTATATGACTTGCAAATATTTTCTGTAGGTTTTCTTTCTCATTCTGTTGATTGCCTAAGAGACTGTTTCTTGATGACCACCATGGGACATTAAAAGTTTTCCTGATGGATATACATATCCTACTCTCCCCCACATTATATTTTCTGGAGCATTCCTATGTATCATTTGATGCTCTTCAAAAAATATTTTCAATGAAAACTTTATGTCCCTGTTACTGACATATCAATAACTTAGTTTATCTATCCATTCCCCTAATGTTGGACATAATAAGTGAGTGAAGTGAAGTGAACTTTGGATATACTAAGTGTAAATGAAGCTGGGATTAACATGCTTGTATCTAAATCTTTAGGAGCATCTTTCATTATTTTCTTGTAATTGATTCCTAGAAGTGATATGGGATGACTCAAATGGTTCTTAGTCATCTTGTTCATTTTCCTTACAATTTGTGCCAATTGCATCCCATCTGCTGTGGGGTGAAAGTTCTCTTCTCTCCGTTCTTGCCAACACCAAGTATTATGCATTAAAATCTGCTAATTTAAAGGTGAATGGTGATAATATTTGCTTTTAAATACCTGTGTTGTGCCAGAGGATGAGAAACAAGACAAGACCCTGTCCCGGGACATCGATTCTAGTTCTGGTTCTGTCATCAGGCTTCTACAACGTCCTTCTGGCTCTGAGATTTTAAACATCATCAGTTTTTATTCATCTTCTGCCGTTTATGGAGACTGACAGTTGGAAGAGCAGTTTCCCTCCCATTCTCTGGGTGAATTCTCACAGCAACCTTGCAGGAAGCATATAAAGAAACAAGGTCCAGAAGGTGAACAAACTTGCCCAAGGTCGTACAGCCAGTTAAGTGCCTGAGAAGGAAGCATTACTGGCCAACTTCTGTGTCGCTTTCTTCAGGAAACATCAAGATGTGAATTTAGAAGACAGCTTGATTCCCAGCCCTTAGAGCCTCTTTCAGATCCCAGCGTCTCATCTGTACTGAACCTGGGCGCTCAGCCAAGCGAGGACCATCAAGTATGTCTCAGGTGCTTGGCCTCTGTCCAAACCCAGCATCTTGTTTCTTCCTGAAAGGGGCGCTGGGATGCCATCTCTTCTCATTCTCATAGATCATTCCCTTTGCACTCTTTTTCTCCCATTGACATAGCATTATGTTAATTTCAGGTGTGCAATATGACAATTCTATATTTGTATATATGTATTGCAAAATGATTACCACAGTAAGCCCAGTTAACATCTGTCACCACACACAGTCACAATTTTCTTCTTGTAATGAGAACTTTTCAGATCCAGCCTCCTAGCTTCTTTCAAATGTGCAATACAGAATTACTAACTCTAGTTGCCATGCTCTACATCACCATTGTGTTCATTTTATAAGTGGAAATTTGTACCTTTTAACCCCCTTCCCCTACTTCACCAACCCTCACTCCCTGCCTCAGGCAACCACCAATCTATTTTCTATATCCATGAGTTTGGTTTTTGTTTTGTTGCTTATTTGTTTTAGAATCCACACAGAAGTAAGGTTATATGGTATTTATCAGAGAAGGCAATGGCACCCCACGCCAGTACTCTTGCCTGGAAAATCCCATGGACGGAGTAGCCTGGTGGGCTGCAGTCCATGGGGTCGCTAAGAGTCAGACACGACTGAGCGACTTCACTTTCACTTTTCACTTTCATGCATTGGAGAAGGTAATGGCAACCCACTCCAGTGTTCTTGCCTGGAGAATCCCAGAGACGGGGGAGCCTGGTGGGCTGCTATCTATGGGGTCGCACAGAGTTGGACACAACTGAAGCGACTTAGCAGCAGCAGCAGCATGGTATTTATATTTTTTTGCCTGACTTATTTCACTTACCTTCTCCGTGTTTTTAAACAATCCCTTTCCAACCCTCTTCCCCAATTGGTATGACATTTCCAAGAAGACTAAACTCTGTAACTGGTGAGACTCCTTACACTGCAACTATTGTTTGCTTGGAAGAAGCCATGACCTTCACTCAATAAAGGAGGGAAAGAGAGTCACCATTTTTTGGAGCACCTACTAAATGTCAAGCACTGTTCCATTTTGTATGTCCATTATCCTCACAATAAACCTGAGCAGTGGCATTAATAGCCCCATTTTTCAGATGGGGAAACTGAGTGCCAGAGAGATAATGTGACTTGTACCAGACACTCAGCTACCTGGTGGAGGTGGAACCGGGATTCAAACCCAAGGCCGTTTGGACTCCACAGTCATGCTTGTAATTTTTCATATCCCAGAGTTGTGCTATCCAATACGGTAGCCACTCCCCACTCCTGGCCATATAAACTTAAATTAATTCAATTTGAATAAATAAAATTCAATTCCTCAGTAGTACCGGCCACATCTCACTCAATAGCCATATATGGCTGGTGGTTGTATTGGACACCATCAAATATAGAATTTTTCCACCACTGTGGAAAGATCTGTTGGATAGCACTGCTCTGGAATGTTAAGAAAAGAAAGGAAATTTGGTGATTTTTACTCTTGCAATGGGGAGCCAGCCATCTGCCATTAGTCAACCTTGTATGGACTCTATCAGAAGTTATCTTCCCTGGGTGAGAGCAAAATAAAATTATCCATGGGTTTCTGGGCTGTGTTTTGTCTTTCTCCTGGTTTGGGAGGAGACTGCAAGCTGGCTACACTCATTTCCACGCTGGACAGGTGCCCACAGATCTGTGTCCTCATATCCCTTCTGCCTCTAACCCTTAGGTACCCAGTGCCCTGCTCTGTCACAGGGGATTCATGATGCTCCTGGCCAATAAAATGAGATGTCTTCACAAGACAAGTCCGATAGGGATTGAGCAAAGTTTTATGACACATTGAGCTTCGTTCCAGCTAGGTGGCTACTGGGTGCATGGAGGCTGCTGGGGAGAGGTATCTTCACTGAGTGACAGTGAGGAGGAGGACTGATGGAGATCTTTGGTAAAGATATGTCTGATTATAATTGGATTTTTTCTTGCCTAAGAACGGAAGGAGAAGGGGGCAACAGAGGATGAGATGGTTGGATGGCATCACTGACTCAATGGACATGAGTTTGAGCAAACTCTGGGAGATGGTGAAGGACAAAGAAGCCTGGCATGCTGCAGTCCACAGGGTTGCAAAGAGTCAGACACAACTGAGAAACTGAAAAACAACAGAATCCCTTTCTTATATTCAAGGAATTCTCATTTTGTAAATGAAGGCAGTCTTCTCCCATCATAGAAGCCAAAAGCCAGGTATTTGTCTTTATAGTTCCCACTGTAGGTATGAGATGGGCATGTGAGTCAGACTCAACCAATCAGAGCTTGGGTTACAAAGAAGCTGAGACTGCCAGCAAACCTCATGTGGAGGGTAGGTGAGAATGATGTTGAGATAGTGCCCATGGCCAGATATCTGTGGTGAAAGGTGGGTACCCAATGTCCTCACCAGACGACTCCATAGTATAAGGTGTCACATGATCTGGTCTTGTCATTCCTGCCCACTTCTAGAAGTTTCCTGATGAGTTTTGAACTTCTCTTGTGTTTTTGTTTTTTTTTTTAATTATTTTTATTTATTTGTTTGTTCTGGGTTTTAGTCATGACATGTGAACTCATAGCTGTGGCATGTGGGATCTAGTTCCCTAACCAGGGATTGACCCTGTGCCTCCTGCTTGGGGATTGTGGGGTATTGGCTACTGGACTATGAGGGAAGTCCTTGAACTTCTTATTTAATGAATTGTGCTTCTGCTTATCATCAGCCAGAGTTGATTATTATTGCTTAAAATGAACTGACACAGTGGCATTCACTGGAATTAGAACCGATCGTTTCTAGGCTGGAGTTTGCTCTGCAGGGGAGCTGGAGCAGAGGGGTCTCTGCTTTGTTCCACATGATATCTCCATATCAGGACCCACTCATCCTGGCCCCACTGGCCTCTTCTTTCCCTGCTGTTGCATTATCACCCTCTCTCTTCTTCCTCAAACTTAGCAAGTCTCCAGAACTGGGAACTTGGGAGCCCTGCTCTGACTTGTAATGACTTCTTCTATGCCGTGAGTCCTCTCTCCAGGACTTTAGAATTCAGAACATCCTTTCCCTATTTTTCTGCTGAAGCAACTCTTTCTTGAGCAATAATTGTCTCAAAGTCTAAATTGGGTGGAAAAGGGGTCACAGTGTGAAAGCAAATGGAAACATACTAAGTAATATATCAAAATAGTACCCCACCATACTAGGGTGAATAACCACCCTGGTTTTCCCAGCTGAGAGTTTTCTTTGGAGATGGGACTTTTTTCCCCATGCTGTGTGGTTTATGGGATCTTAGTTCACTGACCAGGAATTGAACCCATGTCCTTGGCAGCAAAATCTCAGAATCCTAACCACTGACTGCCAGGGAATTCCCTGGGAGATGGGATTTTTGACAGATAGCAAACAGGAAAAGTTCTGTGCAAACAAGGATGAGATGATCACCCTATACTTCAGTACTATTATTACTAATCCTGTTTTTCTACACAGTTTTATATAGCTTGCTAAGGACAGAAGCAAGACCAGGCTGTCATCAACAGGCCCTTATCAAAGTTTTTTTCTTTCTGATAAGCAAAATAAAACTCAATGTTATTTCATTTTCATTTCCTTTAATATGAGTGAGCAGAGCATCTTTTTATGTTTGAAAGCCATGTTTTCTATATCCTTTCTCTGAACTAGCTATTTATACTCCTTATGTACCTGTTTTTTTTTAAATTATAAACATAGACATCTAGTATTGATTTTTTTCTCCTTGACTCCTGCTTATATGACAGTAAGAAATAAAAAATGTATCAGCCCACAATGTGAATAGAAGAGGAGGCAGACATCAGTGGCCCAGAAATTTTGGCAGACTTAGGGCAGAGAGAGAGAGAGAGAGAAGTACTGACTTTAACAGGAGGAGGAAGTTACGATCTAACGTCTGCAGAGAGGAATATTGATAACTGAAAGGGGAGCCCAGAATCCTTTCTTAGAAGAAATGGATGATAAAGTTGAGGAAATCTCCCAGAGGGGAGAACAAAAAAAGCCGAAAAGAGGGATGAAAGAGAAAAACAATGAGAAAATTAGCTCAGTCCATTAAACACAATTTCTAATAGAAGTTCGAGACACAATTTCTAAAGAAGTTTAAGACATATAGAAAAAAATAGCAATAGCTACAAAGAAAACAAATGAAAAAGTGTGGAGGAAATAAAACATAAACCCACATTATTGGGTTCAGTAGAAACAGCGTTTGTAGTTATTATAGGGTAAACATGATTCATTGACCTAACTATATTGATTAATGCTGGGTAGGCACATAGAGTAGGTTAACATGTGAAGGGAAGTAAGTAAGGACCCAAAGGATGATTCAAAGTCAGGTATCTTAGTTGGGGCCAGCTAACTGGTGTAACAAAAATTCTCCTTGTCTCAGTAGCAGAATCCAGTAAAAGTTTATTTTCTTGTCTAGTTTGGACAGCGGTCTACTAAGAAGTGTCTCATTGATCCAGATTCCTCCTATTCTGCAACTCAGCCATCTCCTAGAGCCTTGAAGTCCTTCAATTTCAATTCCTTTAAAGTCCTTCACCTTAAAGCTGAGGAAGTATGAACAATTATACGAGAGGTTTTTATGGGTTAGGCCTGAGAATGGCACACATCATATTCATTTGGCCAGAACTTGGTCTGAACCACAGGGAAGGTTGGGAAATGTCTAATTGTGTGTTTAGGAGCCAGAAAATAATGTGAGGGGAGCAGGTAGCAATATTTGCCATATTAGACAAAGATAGGGGGTAGGGTGGGGAACAGGTATTCAGAGCTTCCCAGATGGCACTAGTGGTAAAGAATCCATTTGCCAATGCAGGAGACATCTGAGACAAGGGTTTGATCCCTGGGTCAGGAAAGATACCCTGGAGTAGGAAATGGCAACCTTCTCCAGTATTCTTGTCTGGAAAATTCCATGAGCAGAGGAGCCTGGAAGACCACAGTCCATGGGATGGCAAAAAGTTGGACATGACTGAGCGTGTACAGGCCCCACATATTTATCGAGGTCCTACTATGGACCAAGCATGGCAGATACCCACAGCATGTGGCAGTGGGTAACAGTAGGTCGAGTTCCTGGGGGAGGGGGTATGGAACCTGGCCTTAGAGGCGAATGTGGCTAGAACGGAGTTTTACTGATCCTGTAGAAAGTAGTAAGGGCTTTGGACTTGATTTTGAAAGAAATGGAAGTCCATTAAATGGTATTGAGCATAACGTGACCCAATCTGCTTTATGTTTTGAAATGATCACTTTGGCCACCTTGTGGAAAATAGATTGGGAGGTCAGGGCTGGACACAGGAGTAGGAGTAGAGCTTAACTATGTCAGGCAGGCTAGAGATGAGGGCAACACCTGGCCTGATGTGATGGCACTGGGGATAGAGAAAGGTGGAGAGGAGAAATATTTGAGAGGTACTGGTTCAGACGATAAAGAACCTGCACGCAATGCAGGAGACCCAGATTTGATCCCTGGGTCAGGAAGATCCCCTGGAGAAGGGAATGGCAACCCACTCCAGAGTTTGCCTGGAGAACTGCCTGGAGAATTCCACGGACAGAGGAGCCTGGCTGGCTACAGTCCACGGGGTCGCAGAGTCAGACACGACTGAGCCACTAACGCGTGCACATACACACTCTAAATAATTAAGAGACATGGTGACTGACTGAATGGGGCGGGAGGGGCATGTGAAGGAGAAAGAAGGGACAGGAACGATTGCTAAATTTTTGGTTGAGTGGTCTGTTGGACTCTAAATGGGAGTTTGAGACATGAAAGCTTTAGAAAAGGCCAAAGGGCGCAACAAAGCCAGTGCGTTACATTTTACAGATGGAGAAACTGAGGCACGAGATACTAGCAGGCGGAGTCAGACCGTGTATCGCTCGTCTCACACCCGCTTAGATGGGTGAAAGGACCGAAGGGTCTTGGGTACCTACTAGGGCCAGTACCTGGCCAGGCCCGGCCCCTCCCTGCCTGCCTGACAGACTGTCAATGACCATCATTCGTGTCTCAATAAAGTTATTGAAATTGACACTGGTTGCTAAGGAAGTAGGTCGCCGAGCCGGTTGCTAAGGAAGTGAGCGGCCTCGTTCTCTCCCCATCCGGGGCAGCGGGGAACGGCTGAGCCAACGGCTGAGCCCACGGCTCGCCGCCGCCCCCGCAGCCGCCCGCTTTCAGCTCGGGCTGCAGGTGAGTCGGGGTGGAGCCGCAGCTGGGCAGGGCCGATCTTTCCGCCGCATGGTATCTTCTCCTGGAGGCCCGCGGCGGCACCACCGACAGGCTTTGCAGCTCCGGCAGCGGGAGCATCTTCTGCTCTGCCTCCTGGGCATCTTCAGGCAGTCCGGACGGCCACGTCCCCTTCTCCCCCAAATGGGAGTGCGGCCCGACCCTAGACCCGGCCGCGAGGGGTGGAAGTCAGAGACGGAGCTCTGGGGAGAAGCGGGAGGGAGAGGGGAAGCGGTAAGGGAGGTGGGAAAACGAAAGCTTGGGGTCCAAATCTTGGTGCTGCCCCTGGCTCACTGTGTGACCTTGGGCAAGTCCCTTTCCCTCTTGGCCTCAGTTGACCTGTTTGCCCACTGGGGTCCTAATATTTGCTGCTCGGAGTGTTTAAGATATTGAGCCGTATATGCTGGAAGTTCCCTCAGTGGGGAGGAGAGGGGCCAAGAGTCCAACTTGAAGTCCGAGTGTCTGGATTTGAGACTCTGCATCTCCACTTAGTAATGGTGTTGGCTTGGGCAAATTAATCTCTGAGCCTTCTTTTCTTATCTGTAAAATGCGTTAATGAACTGCAGTGGGAATCAGTAAGACGGGTATGTCAAGTAGCTTGGCACATAGTAAGTGCTCAACAAGCTGTTAGGAGCCATGTGGGGTGGTTTGAGTAAAGCTTCCTGAAGGGGTTGACTTTGAGACTGATAGGGTTTAGGTATGTAGTGCACCAGCTCATATGGATGTTCCTCCCTTATTGACATCCCCTCTCAGTTTTACTTCTTCACTCTGCTAAGAGCAAGGGAGGTGGTGTGGACTATTTCTTCAAAATAGTCCTGGTGGGGGAAACCCTGGGATCAAGTCCTTGTTGATAGTTGAGGTTATGGCTTTATTTTTTTACTTAGGTCTTGTTGACTCTTCCAGAAGACAAAGAGTTATGTTTCTGTCTTTTGAGAAGTGCTTGAAACAGTAATAGCTATTTCCAAGTGTCATTGGCCCTTAAACAACACAGGTTTGAACTGTGTGGATGCGATTTTTTTTTAAACGAAGTTATGTACTTCACCTTTATGTATAAAGAACTTGAGCATCCATGGATTTTGCTATCCACTGGGGCTCCTGCAACCAATTTCCCACAAATACTGAGGGTCAGCTGTATATGATTAAGAAGCACTTTTCAGGTATATTATCTCATTTAATCTTCACATAGACTTTGCCAGGTAGGTGGTGATGTCATCTCCATTTCGAAGATGAGGAAACTGAGGCTAAGAAAAGTGAATGACTTGCCTAAGAATTTTATACCTATTAAGTGATGGAGCTGGACACACTTCCAGGTAAATCCTGTATTTTCCTCTCAGTACCCTGATATCTCTGATTTCTCAGTGGTTCTTTTGTTCCTTCTGACTGCCGTGGCTAGAGGCTTTTCTTCCACTGACAAGGAAACAAGATCTTACATAAAGCTTCAGTTAAATAGATACCATCAAAGTGTGAACTTCAGAACAGAGTTGGAATGTTTAAAGGGGTTTCTCTGTCCTCCTGACCCCTCCTCTTTAAAATGAGAGGAGTAAGCTAATGGGTCCTTTTAGTGCTGTTGTGCAATTCTAATGGCATGCTAGTGGTTTAAAAGCATGGAATGAAGCTGCCTGGCTTCAAATCTTGGCTCTGCTGCTTCTAAGTTATGTGCCACTGAGTAATTTGCTTTACCTCTTTGTGCTACATTTTCAGAATCTGGAAAAGTAGGGTAATAATAGTATCCACCACCCATGGCTGTTGTGAGGATTTATGTACTCCTAATACATGTGAAGTGCCTGGCAGTTTTGGTAAACATTAGCTATTGTTATTTAGGCTTAACATAGCCTAAATAACAGAGAAGGCAGTGGCACCCCACTCCAGTACTCTTGCCTGGAAAATCCCATGGATGGAGGAGCCTGGTAGGCTGCAGTCCATGGGGTCGCTAAGAGTCAGACATGACTAAGTGACTTCACTTTCACTTTTCACTTTCATGCATTGGAGAAGGAAATGGCAACCCACTCCAGTGTTCTTGCCTGGAGAATCCCAGGGGCGGCGGAGCCTGGTGGGCTGCCATCTATGCGGTCACACAGAGTCAGACACAACTGAAGCGACTTAGCAGCAGCAGCAGCCTAAATAACCTGAATTATGCTTTATATTCTAATGATGGTTAGTGAATGAATAAATTAAAGCATATGCTGATGATACTAGGTCTTGTCAACTTCACAGGGTCACTGAATTCATGAAACAGTAGCTGTCATAGTATGGTATAAATGTCACTGTTACAGGGTTGCCCCAGGAACCTGTAATCCCATGTCAGAATGGATTGCAAAGAAAAACGAAATCTGATGGTCAGATGCCAGGTCTGGTTGTCGGACTCCCAGTTCAGTAAATGTTTACCAAATCCCTATTTGCCAAGCACGTGGGGCATGTGGAGATCAGCCCCAACTCCACATTCTTCAAGGACCTTGGAGCTTAATTTGCATATCGCTAGCATTTCAATTGAATTTGATGTGAGTTCATGTCTTGTGTTTTCCCCTCCTTGGTGTAAAGGTATGGTTTCACATCTCTTGTGTCCTTAAGTTTCTGTTGGGTGCCTGGGCTGGAAGTCTTGGCTTGCTCTCTAAGCCCTTTATCCACTGATTTATGGGTCTCTGAGAAAGAACCTTCTGTTGTGCTGGTTAATAATACAGTGCCCTCTTTATGGTGCCTAATGGTTTACAAGAATGTTTAAATGTGTCTTCACTCATTTGGTCTATCAGTAACCCTGTGAGGACAGGAAGATGCAGAACTGAGATTCCCATTTTGCAGTCGAGGGACCTGAGGTAAGAAGCCAGGCTGCTACTGGGTGGCCCATTTCACATTGACCTCCAGGCCTTCTGACTCCAAGTTCAGTGCTCTCGCCCTACCGGCTCAGTTTCATTCACTTGCTGAACACGTGGTGTGTGTCCGGTGCAGTTCTAGCCTGGAGCTGTGATGGTTGAGAGGTAGGTGAGGTCCTTGCTCACATGCAGCTTCCATTCTAATGGCAGTAGCAGAAGAAGAAACCGGTAAATGAATGGAAATAAGTACTCTGAAAACAGTAAAACAGTGTGTCATAGAGAGTAACTTCTCCATGGGGTGCTGCCGCTTAAACTGGGTGGTCCAAGAAGGTTACTCTAAGATAATGACATTTTTGCTCAGATTTGTGGCCAGCCATTTGAAAATGGCAGAAGAGCAGGGGTAAAGCCTCTTAGGTGGGAATAAGCTTGGTAAATTCTGGGAACTGAAAGAAGACTCAGAGTGGCTGGAGCAAGTGGGCGTGTGGGGGATGGGTGGGGGTGAGGCTTCAGGTCCTGCAGGGCCTGTAGCCCAGAGCACGGAGGTGGGCTTTTATTCCAGAAGCAATGGGAAACCATTGAAGGCGTTAAGAAGGAAGTGATATGATCTGTTTTGTGTTTTTAAAAAATCACTTTGGCCTCTGTGGCCAGTGAATTTTAAGAGGTAAAAGAATGGCAGCCTGGACAGTCGCTCAGAGGCCAAGTGAGAGGTGATGGTGGCTTTCTAGGGTGTTGGCAGTAGAGATGGTATGAGAGGATGGATTGGGGATGTGTCGTGGAGGTGAAACCAGCGGGATGGTGGTTGAGGGCAAGGAATCATAGATGATTCCTGGGTTTTTGGCCTGAGCAATTAGGTAGATGTTGCTGGTGCCATCTGCCTTGAAAATGATAAGACAGCTCTTTGGTAAGGTGCCCCATGTGGAAGAATGAGCTCTGGTTCCCGTGAACCCTTGGAGGAGAGGCACAAGGTATAAACATCCCACTTAGAGCCTCTGGGATGGAGATCCTACAGGATAGACAGCCAGGTGTGTCTGTTTGAAGCCTCCCCCAGGACATCAGAAGCCCTACTTTTCTTGAAGTCTGGCTCTTTGCCAGCTTGTGGAGTGGCAGGTGCGGGCTGTGCCAGGGCAGTGCCCATCTGTTCCATTGCTGTTGGCGTTGCTGTCCTAACTCAAGATCTTCACTGATGAAGTTCCTGCGGGGAAGGCTGGCCAACTCTGGGAGACAGAATGGAATCACTTGTGAAGTTCAGTGCCTCAAATAGCCACAGTCTGCCTGCCATAGTGGTTCTTTCTTGGCCATCAAATGACATTTCTAAAGTTTCAGAGCTTTTGATTTGGAAATCCCTTGAGAAGCTGTTGTGTTCTGCTAGAATTCCTAGAGCATCCTTGAATGGAGTATCTCTTCCGAGCAAGGGAATTTGAGCTGCCTTTTCATTTATGCTAATAACTGCCTTGGTAAATTTAGACTTCACAATGTTGTAGATTCAGCACTGTGAGTAGTAAGACTAATAATTTACCACCTCCGCTTGTCTAGCTTTGTTTTCAGTTTAGAATGCTCTTTCCTGCACGTTCTTGTGTACTAATGTTTAGTTAGTTGAGATCATGTGGCACATATATCTTAACCTAGTTTACAGATGAAGCGTCGAGAGGGAATTCATTTTGGTCATTAATATTAGACACTTGGTAGGTGCAGGGCAAGGTAGATCCTTATTGGTCCAAGGCTGTTCTGTATGATTAAGGCACCCATGTGCCCTGAGAGCTTATTAGAAATGTAGAATTTATGTCTAGATATAGTCAACCAGTCTGCATTTTACCAAGACGCCCCCTCCAGGGTGTTTTTCTGGGTACATTAAAGCTGGTGATGCACCTCTTTGGTAATAAGTCACAAAACTAGGACTTAACCAAACATAATGGTAATAAAAGTACAGGCTTTCCTTGTTTTATTGTGCTTCACGGATACTGCATTTTTTACAATTTGAAGGTTTGTGGCAACCCTGCGTTGTCAGGTGATGGTTAACATTTTTGGGGGCAATAAAGTATTTTTAAGTTAACAATTACATTTTAATTAAACAATTGCATTGTTTTGTTAGACATAATACTCTTGCACACTTAATAGACAACAGTATAGTGTAAACATAACTTTTATATGCTCTAGGGTACCAAAAAACTTGTGTGACCTGCTTTATTCCAAGATTGGCTTTATTATAATTGTCCAGAGCCAAATCTGCAGTGTCTCCAAGGTATGCCTGTAACAGGAATAGCTCACAGTTATTGATCCAAATGCTGTCCTTTTTTTACACGCATTGTCTCGTTTAGTCCTCACAGCAGCCTGGTAACTGAGTACTGTTATGAATCCCATTTTCCAGAAGAGGAAAGTAGAGGCACAGAAAAGTCAAATAACTTACTCAAGCCTGCTGACCCAAGGTCCACTGCTCTTCCAGCCACTCCTTGTTCATCTGTTTTTCAGGTGGCCAGCACCTCACTGATGTCTTGTCAAAAGCCTTTCTTTCCCTTTTGTACCTGGGTGACTAACTTCAAATGCTGATGAAGGAAAAGTGACTTCATAGATTGACTGAAGAAATCAGGGGGAAAACCCTTGGTGTTTGAATATAATTCCGGATGTCAATTACTTGACTGACAGGCATCAGACAGATAACCTGATTGGTGAGATAGGCTACCTGTCCCTCTTCGTACTCTAACTCAGGCCTGAAACATGAAGCAGGTAGGCACTGTGAGCTTGTATTCTGAATCATTCATGCCTGAACTACTTCTTTATTCTGGTGATAACATCTGTACCAATGAAGAGAAGCTGGCTAAAGTCCTGTGCCACCAGCTGACTAATTGCAAAAGATTCCCTTTGTTGAGCCTCAGCTCTCCCTGTCTGCTGGGTGGGATTTTCCTTTCTATATCCCCTTATCTCCGCAATCTTAGAAAGAGTTCTTGATCAAAGCCTGTACCATCACAGGAAATTCTGATGTGAAAAGGCAGCGGGATCTGGGTGGAGACATGAATTATAAGCACAATTCTGCCATTTGCTGTGTTACCCAAGGCAAGTAACTCAGCATCTCTGGCCCTCAGTATCAAAATCACTGCAGATGGTGACTGCAGCCCTGAAATTAAAAGACGCTTACTCCTTGGAAGGAAAGTTATGACCAACCTAGATAGCGTATTCAAAAGCAGAGACATCACTTTGCCAACAAAGGTTCGCCTAATCAAGGCTATGGTCTTTCCTGTGGTCATGTATGAATGTGAGAGCTGGACTGTGAAGAAGGCTGAGCGCCGAAGAATTGATGCTTTTGAACTGTGGTGTTGGAGAAGACTCTTGAGAGTCCCTTGGACTGCAAAGAGATCCAACCAGTCCATTCTGAAGGAGATCAGCCCTGGGATTTCTTTGGAGGGAATGATGCTAAAGCTGAAACTCCAGTATTTTGGCCACCTCATGCAAAGAGTTGACTCATTGGAGAAGACTCTGATGCTGGGAGGGATTGAGGGCAGGAGGAGAAGGGGACGACAGAGGATGAGATGGCTGGATGGCATCACTGACTCGATGGATGTGAGTCTGAGTGACCTCCGGGAGTTGGTGACGGACAGGGAGGCCTGGCGTGGTGCAGTTCATGGGGTCGCAAAGAGTCGGACACGACTGAGCGACTGATCTGATCTGATCTATATAGGCAAAATGGACCTGGGGTGCTCTTCCAAGGCTCTTCCAGTGCTGCCTGAAAGAGAGCTTTGAGTTGGGTAATCTTTTCCTTTTCCTTGGTGACTTGATGCAGTGCTTTCTCCCAGGCCTTCCAGGGTGGGGCTTTGAGAGCTCTGACTTGGCAGTCGGAGATCCTTACTGTCAGCTCATCTTATCAGCACAGACATCTGCATTGCTGCTTGGGATGTTCTTGTTTAAGGCTCAGCTAATCCTGGTGACACACTGTGTCTCCTCACTTTGTCACACTGATAGCAGACGGAGAGCTCTTCACACACAGGCATGTCTATCTTTAGCATGCTGGTTTATTTAAATCATAGTTTGCATTAGAGAGCATCAGTGATAATTGTGGTGGGTGTGGTTTTATTTTTATAATTTTTGGCGAGATATTTGCAGCAGTTGCATTTTGTCATATCTGAGCATAGTGTATAAATGGAGGTGGGTCCAAATGAAATAGAAATTGTAATAGATTCTTGGGAGCTGAGACTGGACATGCTGTTACCCACCCTGGGGTCCTTAACATCCCCTTCAGCACTGGTTTCTGGAAGGACTTGCTTTGAGACTTTCATGTGTGATATAAATTAAACAGAGGCTAAAGCTCGTTCATAGTACTGTCTGCAGCAGCATAGGGGACTGCAGTAATCATTACTTTATAACACATTTCAATAACCTAAGCAAAAAAGTCTAGCTAGTAAATCATAAAAGATTCCATCCAGATAAGCTAAAACGTCAGCTTGAGTTACTTAATATAACCGCAAGAAGATAGTTCTTGGTGGAAATAGTTACTGGTTTTGCAAGGTCTGCAATAGCAGGTTAGATTCCAGCCCAAGAAATACATTGTGTTTTTCCCTCCTTATTTCTTCAATTGTCAGCTTTTTTTTTTTTATATATTTTTTCCCGCTGACTATAAAAATAATGTCCTCTGAGGAAAAATGAGGAAAATCCTAAAAAGATTAAGATTCACCCAGAAATAACTACTGTTAAATCATCTTACTGTCCAAAGGAAAATGCATTCCTAAATGTGTTTTATCTCATGGATATGCAGTTCTCACCTGTTGCCCTAATCATTGTCGTTTAGGCTGGTTTTAATACTTAATGCTATGAGTAATGCTACAGTGAACATCTTAAAGATTATCTTTGCATAAGTTTGTATTTACGTTTCTGATGATGTTTTTAAAATTAAAACAATATTTTGGTTGCAGTGGGTTTTCTTTGCTGTTCACAAGTGTTCTCTAGTTGCTGAGAGTGGAGGCCCCTCTCTAGTTGCGGTGCTCAGGCTTCTCGTGGTGGCGTCTCTTGTTGCAGAGCACAGGCTCTAGGCAGCGGGCTTCCATAGTTGCTCCATGTCACATGGAATCTTCCTGGAGCAGGGATCGAACCCATGTCCTCTGCATTGGCAGGCGAATTCTCACCCACTGTATCACCAGGGAAGTCCAAGTTTGTTTGTTTGTTCTTTTTAACGAGGATCATTTTTTTAAGTTTTTATTGAACTTGTTGCAGTATTGTTTCTGAATTTTATGTTTTGGTTCTTTGACCTGGAGGCATATGGGAACTTAGTTCCGGGACCAGGGATTGAACCCTTACCCCCTGCTGCTGCTGCTAAGTCGCTTCAGTCGTGTCTGACTCTGTGTGATCCCATAGACAGCAGCCCACCAGAATCCCGTCCCTGGGATTCTCCAGGCAAGAACACTGGAGTGGGTTGCCATTTCCTTCTCCAGTGCGTGAAAGGGAAGTCGCTCAGTTGTGTCCGACTCTTAGCGACCCCATAGACTACAGCCCACCAGGCTTCTCTGTCCATGGGATTTTCCAGGCAAGAGTACTGGAGTGGGGTGCCATTGCCTTCTCCGCATACCCCCTGCAGTAGAAGGCAAAGTCTTAACCACTGGACCCCCAGGGAAGTCCCCTCGTGACTAACTCCTAGAATCTAATCCTTTCCTTGTTAAAAAAAAATGTAAAGGCAGCCTCCTAAATAATGTTTTTAACAAGATGGTGTCTAAACAAAGTTGAAAAGGCAGACATTAATAGTTCAGTGGGGAGGGATTGCCTTTGAAAAGGGTATTCTGATTCAGTTCCAGCTTACTGGTCCGCATGCAGACGTCTTTTCAGATAGTTGCGCTCAATGTGTATTTCCAGTTTTGCATTTGTAGATGTTCATTTAATGTTTCATAACCATTTTTCCATATTTTCATGTTTACTAATTATGAACTAGTAAACTTTCCCTAGCGGTGGGCACTGATGATGTTTCTGGCTTCTAATAATCACATATAGTGCTGTGGTGAGCATCTTTGCTTCTCTGCCAGCCTCATAAGAGAACAATTCTAAATAAATTAGTTTAGGGAAAGTTAGAACTTTATAAAGTTCAAAAGGAAAACTGTACCTTTTCCTTCTTAAAATTTGATTAGGACCCTCTAAAGATACCTTAAAAAAGAAAGCTTCATGAGATATAATTCACATACCATAAAATATCTTTTAATAATTTTTGTCAGCCTTCTTTGCTGTCTCCTTAATCTGGTTTTCTTTCTTCTTTTATTTAATTATTTGACTGCACCAGGTCTTAGTTGCAGTACGCAGGATCTTCGATCTTCGTTGTAGCATGCAGAATTTTTAGTTGTGGCATGTGGGATCTAGTTTCCTGACCAGAGATTGAACCTGGGCCCCCTCCATTGAGAGCATGGAGTCTTAGCCCCTGGACTACAGTGAAGTCCCTGTTTTCCTTTTTGATACAGAATTCCTTGTGAGTAGGACTCAGAACATGAGACTTTAACATTTAAACCCTCATTCTCTGAATAGACTATTGGCTGGTGACATTAACCAGAAATACTATACGTATGTTATCAGTTTTGTGCAGTGGATGAGCTGTGAGAGCAAGCATGTCTTTATGGAATCAGGCAGTGAACCATGGTATTTTTGATGGACTTCCCGAAAGGAATTTTTAAAATGTAGCCAATTCATTATATTACTGAAACATCCTGTGATTTATGGGATATTCTCTTTGGTGAACTTTGGAAACTGTTTACTATAAAGGTAGCATATGTAGGCAGCTTCTCTAACATGAATGTACACACCAGAATCACCAGGGATGTTAATAATGGGACTCTGATTTTGAGGATTTAGATGCGATTAGATTCTAGGGGTTAATCCAGGTGGGACAGGGGAAGATTTTAGGTGACACTCCGATACAACATCCTAAATTCTGTTGAGTTGACACTGAGAGAGTTATTCCTTCTGAAACTCTTGGCTCTTCTGACTATGTCAAGAAGAGTATTTGGTTCCAGTCTTAACATGTGCTAAGTTCCCTTTCTAACCAAGGGAGATCAGTTCTGGGGCCCTAGGTAAGCTGCAGTTATTTAGTTTGAATTTAGTAACACTGTTGGGTGTCCTTATATTTATTTTCAGTTACCTTCCGTTTACAAGTGATACTGGTTTTCCATTATGGTAGTGATAGAAAGTTTCTTATAAAAAGAAACGTGTGTTAAAAGTAGGTTTAATGCAAAACCTTAACTCAGTAATAGTACAGGTAGTGTATGGATCGGAGAAGGCAGTGGCACCCCTACTCTTGCCTGGCAAATCCCATAGACGGAGGAGCCTGGTAGGCTGCAGTCCATGGGGTCACTAGGAGTCAGACACAACTGAGCGACTTCACTTTCACTTTTCACTTTCATGCATTGGAGAAGTGAATGGCAACCCACTCCAGTGTTCTTGGCTGGAGAATCCCAGGGGCGGCGGAGCCTGGTGGGCTGCCGTCTATGGGGTCACACAGAGTCGGACATGACTGAAGCGACTTAGCAGCAGCAGCAGCAGCAGCAGTGTATGGATATGGCAAAAACTGTGAAGTCAGATGACTGACATTTAGGACATGCTGGTGTGGATAAAAGGCCATGAACTTTGGAGCCAGATCACCCTGGTTTCTGCTTACTTTGCTGCTGATTATCTCAGTCTGCCATGTTGCTTCTCTCTGCAATCTCCCAAGGTTTTTTACTCCCGTAAATTGGGTCAGAGCAGAGGCACCTCCTGTGGGCCAGGCATCGTCATGCCTGTCCTCCTCTGATCCTCACACAACCCCAAGTAGCTGGGGATTCATGATAGTCCCATTTTGCAGAGGAGGAAATAGGCTCAGAGGGGTGAGGAACTTGCGTGGAGTCCCAGAGCTGGGAATGGTTGGACTGGGTTTCAATCCCTGGTGTGTCTGAACCTCTTTTTTGTTATTCCAGGCCACCTCCCTCCTTCAAATACAGAATTTGTTGTGTCTCTCTGCCCAGCTGCCTGGCTGTCTGATTAAAAGGACAAGTCATTGTGTACACTCATCATCACTACAGCATTATTGACAGTAGCCAGGAGGTACAAGTAGCCGGCATGTCCATGGCCATATCAGTGGATAAAGAAAATACGGTATATACTACAATGGGGTGTTATTTAGCCTTACAAAAGACAGAGATCTTCTCACATGCTACAATATGGATGAACCATGAGGTTGAATGGTGGTTTCCAGGGGCTGGGGAGACAGGAAGGTGGGGAGTTGCTGTTTGATAGGTATAGAGTTTCAATTTGGCAAGATGAAAAAGTTCTAGAGATCTGTTGCACAACACTGTGAATATCATTACTGAACTGTACACTTAAAACTGGTTGCGAGGGTACATTTTATAATATGTGGGGTTTTTTTTTAAAACCACAGTTAAATTTTTCTTAAAAGTTAAAAAAAAAGCGCCATTGGTCAGAAGGCAGTCTGGTTTTTTTTTCCATTTTGGAAACTCTCAAGCATACATAAAAATAGAATAGTATAATGAACTGTGAACCCATTACCCAGCTCCAGCAGTTATCAGGACATGGCAGTTCTGGTTCACCTGTGACCTTTTATCCACCCCACTGACCTCACCCCTGATTATTTTGGTTCCAGACAGCATGTCACTTTTATCTGAAAATGCTTTTGTTTGTATCTCTCAAGAGTAAGAGCCTTCTTTTAAAAATACCATTTTTACACCTAAAAAGTAACGATAGTTACTTAACATCATCTGATGTTCAGGGTTTGAAATTTCTTGATGGTCTCATTTATTTTAAATAATCAGCTTGTTCAAATCAAGATCCAGAAAAGAGTCCTACTCGAGGACTAAATGTTGTATTTGGTTGATTAAGTTTCTGACATCACAGTATAAATTTTAAGCAGAGAGACTGTTTCATTTCTTGGCTATATCAGTACATGGAACAAGAAGTTCCTGGCAGGCAGGCTCTTCCAGCTTCGTAGCTTAGTGGTAGTTCAGAGCATTAGCTCTGAATGTCGGGGTCGTGTGGACGGTGGGTGCCCTGTGGGTGGGAGGATAAGTTGGTATAGCCAGGGGAGTGGGTAAGACCATGCCCTCTGTCAAAAGGACATGCATAGCCTTTAAACCTCTAGCAGTAGCTTCTACTAAGAACCCCCACATATAGTTAAAGGTGTATGCTCAGTCATGTCTAACTCTTTGCAATGCTATGGACTGTAGTCCTCTAGGCTCCTCTCTCCATGGAATTTTCCAGGCAAGAATACTGGAGTATTCTCTTCCTCCTTCAGGGGATCTTCTAGACCCAGGGATCAAACCCTCATCTCTTGCATCGCCTTCCTTGGCAGGCAGATTCTTTACCACTGAGCCACCTGGGAAGCCCAGTGTTCAGGACATTGACTGCAGCATTGTTTGCACTGACCAAAAACTTTTGCAAAGACCAAAAGCTGTTGGAGTTTCCCTCAGTGGGGGACTGATCAAATATATTGTCAGGCAACTGTACTGCGGTATCTAAGCAGCTACTTAAAAGGTGGGGACAAGGGTGAGGGTTGGAGGAATGGGAGGTTTCTCCAAGATCTTTAAAGTAAGATAGAGAATGATGATATATACTTACTTACACCTCAAATTTAAAAGTGGGGAAGCAATGTTTATATTAGTTAAGATATATTAAGCATGAATATATCATATATTAATGTTTGCATATGCTTCAAGTATCTCCCCAAGGGTAGGAGGAAGATTTATTTGTTCATTGTATATACAACTTGACTTGTTTTAATCTCTGCATATATAGATGCACATGTATATGCATGTGTATATGTTTAGTAAGTTTAGAGTTTTTCAATAAGACAAACCTGGTTTTGAATCCTGACTGTACCGTTTAACTGCTGTGACCTTGATTGAGCCAATAAGTTTCTCTGAGCCTCCCATCCTTGTTTTTAAAATAAGGTTAATACCTATTCCTCAAAAGGTGATTTTGAGGATTAGAAGAGGTATATACATTAAGTGCTTAATGAGTCGTGACTGTTGAATACAAGGAAGCCCCAGACCCACATTGATTCTGAATTAGTGTCCCGTAGACTTGAATATATTTTTTATGAATGTTTTGGTTTCTTTGCCTCTTTTCCCCGCTAGGTAAGTGCTTTCTTTGTTTGCCTGTCGGGGTCATCAAATGATGTTGCTCATGGTGGCAATTTGAATCCAGAGCAGGATGTTTCTTGTCTGTGACCTTTCTAGGTTTCTTTCCAGATAAATAATCTGTCATCTTAAGACACGTAAGCTGAAACCAAGGTACTAGACCTTTTTCCCCCAAAGAAAAAATATTTTTATTGCCATCTCCCTCCTTGATTGTAAGAAACAAAACACACATACTTATCGCAAAGGCCCAAGAAAGCAAAAACAGTAATTTGCAAGCTCACCCCCAGAGATCAGTATTATTTGCCTTTCTTGAGGGTTTATTATGCATCTTGGACTAGACTGAGCATTTAACATTTGTTAGCTTGGTGCTGCTGCTAAGTCACTTCAGTCGTGTCTGACTCTGTGTGACCCCATAGACGGCAGCCCACCAGGCTCCCCCATCCCTGGGATTCTCCAGGCAAGAACACTGGAATGGGTTGCCATTTCCTTCTCCAATGCATGAAAGTGAAAAGTGAAAGTGAAGTCGCTTAGTCATGTCCGACTCCTAGTGACCCCATGGACTGCAGCCTACCAGGCTCCTCCGTCCATAGCATTTTCCAGGCAGGAGTACTGGAGTAGGGTGCCATTTGTTAGCTTACTTAATCCTTAGAACAGTTCCTTATGGTAGATGTTGTTACCAATTCCATTTTATAGAAGAAGCTATGACAATGTAACTTTCTCGAGATATTACAGCTGCGTGGCAGAGCAGAATTTCAAGTCCTGACCTGCTGAATGTTCAAGTTCATGCTTGAATGGTATGACTTATCTTTGCACAGTTTGCTTTACATCTGTCTCTGTACTTATGCATGTACATGTAGACATGAATTGCATCATAGTAACTGTCCTGTTTGGTAGCCTGCTTTTTTCCTCCCAACAAGATGTCATGAACATCTTCCCTTGTGTAAGTAGCTAGAAGTTTATTACCATTCTTAATGATTGCATAATTTCCCATTGTAAAGATATGTCATAATCTAATCAGTTGCTTATCAATGAGTGTTTAAGTGGTCAGAGATGCAGTTGAGATAAACATAAAGGTGTATGTACATCTTGCACGTATATTCAGTTATTCACTGATGGCCTTAAAATAGTAGATAGAAATGGAGTTGCTGTTTCAAGGGAGTATTACATTTCAAGTATTGCATTTCAATGTTTATATATATATATATATATATATTTTATTTTTTTAGCTGTATTGTGTGACATGCAGGATCTTAGTTCCCCAACCAGGGTTTGAATCTATGCCCCCTGCATTGGATGTGTGGGATCTCAACCATTGGACTGTCATGGAAATCCCTTCAATTTTTTGATATTGATTACTCAAATGCCCTTAAATAATTTGTGCTGGTTTGAAATGCTGTGTGGCTCTTATATGTACTGTAAGAGATAGTTTGAAAGCGTTTAGAGAGAGCACTCAACTGTTTGGCTTACAAAAAAAGATTCCCTTATGTTTATAAACAGTGCCCATAATAACAGAATATATATTATTAGTCTGTTATTTTGATGTCTTTGTTCTGAATGCCTTTTATGGCTGAGGCTACATGACATGTAACATTGACATAGAACGTTAAGGACTCCATGGCTATAGACCTCGTAGAAGCTCTATTATGATGTTTCCCCATGAAGTGGGAACAAGTAGCTTTACTCCTAGGGCCCTTGTTCGTCAGTTAAAACATTCTATTACGTTATATTTGTGGTGGTCAGTGAAAGTGGATAGATGAAAGGAAAATGAGTTTTAACATCTGGATATAGTTTAGTTAATTTCACAAAAATTTTCCATCTTTTTTCCTCCCCTAATTTGATTTTAAGACTGGGTAATATATTTACATAATTCAAGAGGTATAAAAGGATATACACTGTAAAGCCTCCCTTCGGCTCTTGGCCTTTAGCTACCCAGCTCTTTTCCCTGCAGGCAACCAGTGTTATGTGGCTCTTGTGTATTCCTCCAGATATATTTTATGTACATAGAAGCAGATATAGAACTATTCTCTCAACACAGATTCCATGTCCTTTTAAAAGTTCTCCAGGCAGGGATGTTGTTTTTTCAATTGGAGATGGATAATCTTGTTTTGAAAATTGTGTAATTCCCATTTTGGTAACTGGCCATCATGGGAACCAGAGACCCAGAGTTGAGCTTGCTCTCTTGATGTTGGTTCAGGGGTTGGCAAACAAGGAGTCCTGATCCTTCAGAACAATTAGCAGCAGTTGCGAAAGAGAGTCGTGTTGATGGTGATGAGGTGGATACAGAGTAGAAACAGCTGCTTCCCCGGAGAGAAAGCTGCACACGGACTTGGTTTGGGCTGGTTAATAGGGCGTCTCTTTTATATTCTTGTCTGCGTGTTGCGGTGCTTTTCTGCTGGCCTCTGTGATCTATGGATTGGGCTGCCTTTCAGACACCCCGAGTCCTGGAACTCAAGGCCAGGCAGTTGGCAGGTGTTTACTTGGTCTGACCTTAGAGGACACTGCATTGGAATGCATTCATTAGAAATGTATTAGTATGTACTCTGTACCCACAGGGTACCCCTCCTTGCAGGACTGTTCCTGCAAGGAACAGTGAATTGCCTATTGACTTGTCAGATCTTTATTTTTTTCCCATTTAAAGATACTACATGCTTGTTAGAGAAAATTTGGAAAATATAGAAAGGTTGAGGGAGCAGGGAAAATCTGTATGCAGTCCCATCTCACAGAGTGGACCACTACTGCCGTTTTGATGTGTGTCTTATTTTTATACAATTGTGGTTGCTTGTATTTAATTTTGTAAACTGCTTTTTCATTTATGCTAAGCATATGCCATGTCATTACAGAGCCTTGGTAAGTGTCATTTAAAAAGTTGGACTAGCATGACAAGGGCTTCCCAGGTGTCACAGTGGTAAAGAATCCACCTACCATTGCAGGAGACACAGGAAATACAAAGGACATGGGTTTGATTCCTGGGTCAGGAAGATGCCCTGAAGTAGGAAATGGCAACCTGCTCAAGTATTCTTGCCTGGGAAACTCCATGGACAGAGGAGCCTGGTGGGCTACAGTCTACCGGGTCGCAAAGAGTTGGACACGACTTTGCACTGAGTGTGCATACATAAATTTGGTCATAGAGATGTCTACAGGAGCCAGGCAGGAAGTGTAAATGAGCAGAGCATGCTAGGTGTGAGACAGTAGGAAGTGTGGGTTGGGGAGGATTGGCTGGGCCCATCATTGGGTGGCTGAGCTGTCATTCAGCTCCCATTGCTGGCACTTGGGGCCTGGGCCAGGGGCCATCAGGATATTCCCATTCTTCCAGAGAAGCAGAAAACCTGTCTGTTTTAATGTGAAATTGCTATTGGTTTTTTGTTTGTTTTAGTTTTGTTTTTTTTTTTTCCAGAAATCTTAAACATTCAGAGAATAATATAGGAAGCAGAATTGACAGTTGTTAATGTTTTCTCTTATTTGCTTCGAGCCTCATAACCTGTTACTATTTGTTTTTAACAGAAATGATAAAGTATTACAGATAAAATTTAAAAATTCTTTACATTTCTTGTTCCATTCTCTACATTTCACTCTGTCCAGTTTTAGCAGGCACTATCATAAATTATTGTATATCCGTCTATTCCATTTTGGGGGATACTTACATGTACATAAATACAAATCCATGAACATATTGTTTTCTAATTTTTTAGTCATAATTGTCATTCTGCAGCTTGCTTTTTCACTCAACCTGTTTGTTTTCTTTATTTAAAAAAAAAAAAAAAATTTATTTGGCTGCGCCAGGTCTTAGTTGGCATGTGAAGTATTTATAGTTACAACATGTGGCATCTAGTTTCCTGACTAGGGGTCAAACCTGGGCCCCCAGTGTTGAGAGCACAGAGTTTTAGTTACTGGACCACGAGGAGAGTCTCAACCTGTTTATCAATGTAAATATATGTAACTAATTCAGAGTTGACAGACTTTTTCTATGACAGATCAGGATTTTAGGTTTTGTGGGCCACACTGTCTCTGCTACAGCTTCTCAGCTCTGCTATTTTATAGCTAATGCAGCCATAGATAATGTGTAAGCAAAGGGGTATGGCTGTGTTCCAATAAAACTTGATTTACAAAAACTGGCTGTGGGCTGGGTTTGGCCGGTGGGCTGTCATTTGCTGACTCCTGCTCCAATTTATTCCTCTTAAATACTGAATAGTGTAATTTCTGTAGCATGAATGTACGATCTTTTATTTTTCAGTTCCTCTATAAATGGATGACTAGGTTGTTCCCAGTTTTCTACTATTTTAGCAATGCTGCAGGAAGCATCCTTTTCTGTGTTTCCTTGTGCATATGTGCAAAGGCTTTTCACCAAGGCATATACAGATATAGAGGTAGAATTGCTGGGAGGTTTGTTGTGTTATTTTTTTTTAGACAGTGGTTGGGCCAAATAAAAATGGCTTCAGGTAGAATGTGACCAGTTTGTGACCTGTGTTCTAGAATCTCTATAGGAAGCCAATAGTTACTGATAATCCAAATCCACACCTAGTTCTAGAATTTGTTGTGGACTCCTTGACAGCACAGGTGAGAGTGCATGAATCCAAACACAAAGAGCGTGGTTGCCCTGAGAAATGTGCAGCTGATTTCCTCACGGACAAAAGAGATGAAGTTGGACAAAGACTCAATTTTTCATGTGTAGTAGCCATTCTAACAGTAGTTGTTAACAATGGAATGACAAGTTCAAGCAGAAGAGGTGTTCGGGATAAAGATGCTGAGCTGCTGACCTGTGGTTTCTCCTTTCCTGGCAATGCTGTGAGTTCCTTTAAAGATTTATCACTGTAATTAGACAGACCAGAAGAAGGAGGAGGAAGGTAATAAAGACTATCAGGGCATCCTTCCAAGAAAACCCTCTCCTTTGAGGAGGACCCACAGCAAGATTTTAAGCTCTGGTGGCAGGAAATTAAATTAGTCCATCTTCCTGAAGTAATATGTCAGTAGTACATGACTAGTTCAGCCAAGCTCAGTGAGTTCAGAAAAGAAATGATGTTCTGTGTTCCAAGTCAAGGAGATTTAATTAAGTGGACTCAGACTTTGGGAATTCCTTCTTTTTAAAAGCTTTTTAAGGTTACTGTGGGTCATTATCATTCCTTTGTTTTTATTGTTTTGGAGAACTCAAAAATATACAGGGCTGTAACAGAAGCAGCTGAGCATCAAGACCTGCATGAAAGCCTGCTGCAGGCTTTTTAGTTTTATTAGAGAGGCTTGGGGGTCACATTGCTTTCATAGGTAAGACCTCTCCCCAGGTATGAAATGCAGAAGAATCAGTCCTCTCCAGTGACCTGTTCCCCATCCACCTCTTCTGTTTCTTATTCCTTGGAGTCTGAGGCCTTGTCTAACCATCCCATGTGCTACAGCAGAGGCCTCCCCAAAGAAGGCTCTGGGGCCTGGGGTTCGGGCTTGGCACCTAGAGCGCTTTTAGGCCTCTGTTGAAGTGGAGGGAGAGACAGGCAAGGGATCAGCCATGGCTGTAGCTTGGGGGCCATTCCCCTGGAAAAGAAAAGGAGACACAGTAACCTGGCCATTCTGATATCTGATTCGAAGCATCTGGCGAAATTCTAGTAGCTTCTAGAAGGTGATGAATGAAAAGCTGCCTTTTTCATGGTTTTCTTTAAATGACTTGATGTTTACTTTTAATTGGACATTCCCTGGAGAAGGAAATTACAGCCCACTGCAGTATTCTTGCCTGGAGAATCCCATGGACAGAAGAGCATGGCAGGCTACTGTCCATGGGGTTGCAAGAGTCGGACACAACTTAGTGACTAAACTGCAAACCACCACAGTTGAACATTGATTAGGTATTTGGATCTCAGTTTGAACTGATTTTTAAGGATGATGACTACAAATTGAACAAGAGAAAATATTAGTCTAGTGATATTTAATGCATAAAATTAGGCTTCCCTGGTGGCTCAGCAATAAGGAATCCATCCACCTGCAATGTGGAGGCTGCCTCCAGTGCTGGAGACACGGGTTCAATCCCTGGGTCAGAAGGATCCCCAGAAGAAGGAAATGGCAACCCACTACAGTTTTCTTGCCTGGAAAATCTCGTGGATGGAAGAGCCTGGTGGGCTATAGTCCATGGGGTCACCAGAGGCAGACACGACTTAATGACTAGACCACCACCATCATCACCACCGTAATCTCCAGAATGCCCCTCTGACAAGGGTTTTGGATGCAATTGTTTTAGGTAATTTTTTTTTTTTCTTTTTTGGCCATACTGTGGCATGTGAGCAAAAGTTGCCCCCACCAAGGATTGAACCTGTACTCCCTGAAGTGGAAGTGCTGAGTCTTAACCTCTGGACTGCCAGGGAAGGCCCTATATTAGTTAATTTTAATCTGACTTTATTTTAGTTCACAAAGTATTTCCATCTATATAAGTAACTGTTAGTCTGACAATCATCCAAAGTGAAGGAGAATTATCCCTGTTTTACAGATCTTACAAAAACACTGATGCAGGGAGGCTAAGAGGTCTTGTGGTTCTTCATTCTTAGAGAACATTATTTTATTACATGTAACAATTAGAAGAATTATGAAAAGTAACTTCTCACATTTCCATGTGCTTACTTACCGACAGAACAATTTTTTGTGAAAGATCAGTGAAGGAACAAAACAACTCTGTTTATTAATTGGCAGCATATATGCCTAGAGTGACTCATCATGGCTTCACATTTTTCCACCTTTTATTGACAAGGAATAGGTCAGTCTCACAACTCAATGAGTACTGTAATTCATGTTCTAAGTATCTATCAAATTTACAAATGCATATATCCTGTGATCCAGATAGATTTTTTTTCCCATACATGAAAGGATGTGGTCCTAGATTTTTCATAGTAAAATATCAGAAACAGCTTAAGTGCTAGGGTAGTGGTTAAATAAATTACAATGCCTCCATACAGAGGGATGTTTTACTGCTGTCATAAAGAACAGGGCAGCTCTGCATTTACTGAGGGGAACAAACTCCAAGACAGGTTGTTAAGTAAAAAAAAGCAAGCTGCAGGACACTGCGTATTGTGTATTACATACTATGCTTCTGTGAAAAAGGAGAGGATAAGTGTGCATTAATACATAGAGCTTGTTATGCATAACCTTATTCAGGAAGATTAAAAATCTAATAATACTTGTCTTGTAAGCAAGGAAATGGTTGCCTGCAGAACAGGTAAGGGAGAGGGACCTGTCAGTAAAGGACCTTATGAATCAAGAATCTTGTGAATTACCTGTTTGTTTTTAATTAAAATATATATATTTTTTATTTTATTTATTTTTAATTTTATTTTTATTTTATTTAACTTTACAATATTGTATTGGTTTTGCCATGTATCAAAATGAATCTGCCACAGGTATACATGTGTTCCGCATCCTGAACCCTCCTCCCTCCTCCAGTGCACCAGCCCCAGGCATCTGTTATCAGGCATCGTACCTGGACTGGCGACTCGTTTCATATATGATATTATACTTATTTCAATGCCATTCTCCCAAATCATCCCACCCTCTCCCTCTCCCAGAGTCCAAAAGACTGTTCTATACATCAGTGTCTCTTTTGCTGTCTTGTATACAGGGTGATTGTTACCATCTTTCTAAATTCCATATATATGATACTGTATTGGTGTTTTTCTTTCTGGCTTACTTCACTCTGTATAATAGGCTCCAGTTTCATCCACCTCATTAGAACTGATTCAAATGTATTCTTTTTAATGGCTGAGTAATACTCCATTGTGTATATGTACCACAGCTTTCTTATCCATTCATCTGCTGATGGACATCTAGGTTGCTTCCATGTCCTGGCCATTATAAACAGTGCTGTGATGAACATTGGGGTACATGTGTCTCTTTCAATTCTGGTTTTCTCAGTGTGTATGCCCAGCAGTGGGATTGCTGGATCATAAGGCAGTTCTATTCCCAGTTTTTTGAGGAATCTCCATACTGTTCTCCATAGTGGCTGCACTAGTTTGCATTCCCACCAACAGTGTAAGAGGGTAAAATATATATATATTTTAAAATAATTTTTGTTTTAAAAATAATTTTATTTGTCTCTTTACTTATTTTTGCTGTGCTGGGTCTTTGTTGCTGCGAGGGCCTTGTCCACTTGCTGCGAGCGCAGCCTTCTCATGATGGTGGCATCTCTTGTTGTGGAGCACAGGCTCTAGGCACGTGGACTTCGGTAGTTGCAGCGCACAGGGCTCAGCAGTTGCGGCTCTCAGGCCCCAGGGCATGGGCTCAGTAGTTGTGGCACATGGGCTTTGTTGCTCTGTGGCATGTGGAATCTTCCCAGACCAGAGATCAAGCCCGTGTCCCCTGCATTGGCAGACAGATTCTTATCCATTGCGCCACCAGGGAAGTCAGAATTATGTTTTTTAAAAAACCCTTGGTTTGAGGTTTTGGGGAGTTTAACATCATCATATGTATCTCTTTGCTCTAATTTGCTTGCTCCCTACCCCTTCCCAAAGAACCCATTTAACCATCCTTTCTTCTGTTCCAGGAGTTTTTAGCACCAAATGAAGTTTTTTTTTGTTTTTACTTAAAAATTTCTTAATCTGTTTTCTTATTTGCATTCAAATTTTTAAAAATTTATTGACTGGATAAGTGCTTTCTATGTGATGTATTACCCCACATCCTTGTTTATTTGAACACATTTTGCACAAGCCACAGTTGATTTTAGAATGGAAAAGTATTATTAGTACAAGATAGGAAATTCAAACAGTACTAATGAGTGTATAGTGAAAAGTGCTTTTTTTCTTTCTCTCGATCTCTGAGTGTCCTCTGGCCCGTAGTTCACCTCCCAAGGTTGCCACTGTTACACTTTTATATGTATGCTTCTAATACTGTAGCATGCATATGTACACTGTGCGATAGACACTGTTCCTCGTCCAGGTTTTTTTCACTTAACAGCATATCTTGGCTTAGGATTATGTTTGCTGCTGCTGCTGCTAAGTCGCTTCAGTCGTGTCCGACTCTGTGCGACCCCATACATGGAAGCTCACCAGGCTCCCCTGTCCCTGGGATTCTCCAGGCAAGAACACTGGAGTGGGTTGCCATTTCCTTCTCCAATGCATGAAAGTGAAAAGTGAAAGTGAAGTCGCTCGTCGTGTCCGACTCTTAGCGACCCCATGGACTGGAGCCTACCAGGCTCCTCCGTCCATGGGATTTTCCAGGCAAAAGTACTGGGGTGGGGTGCCATGCCTTCCCCGGAATTATGTTTAGATTAACACATTCTTTATAGCAACTGCACAGGATTCCACTGTATATATTAAATTTATTTCATCAGCCCCTCTTGATGGGAATTGGGGTTGTCCACAATCTATTGCTATCACAGATGATGCCACAACAGATATCCTTCTATCTGTAGGGTAAATTCTTAGAAATACAACTGCTAGATCAAAGGGGCTTTGCATTTTAAATTTAGATAGATAGTTCCAAATGGCTCTATGCAGAGGTTATGGTAGTTCCATAGCATATAAGGTTACTTGGGCTTTTATAAAGCTTCCAGCCACTTCAACCTGTAGTATAGGATAAAATATACATTGAAGAGTGGACAAGCTAGTTAACACTGTTGGTGGAGTAGGGTTTTTATTTTTCTCTCTGCAACTGGTTAAGATCCCATGAGGAAATAGCCATTGTAGTAGTTATTAAGTATGGCTGTCAGAAGGTTCACTAGATGGAGGTGACCTGGGTGTGTAATCAGCCCCCAGTGACAACTGTACTGTCTGTGCTTAACTTTTTTTTTTTTTTTTCCCCTAGGACCCTAGCATCCTGAGATATTTTTGGATTCATAGCCCTTAAGAGTGACCTGGTCAGAGGTCATCATGTCAAAGCTGAAAAGCTCAGAATCAGTCCGGGTGGTGGTTCGCTGTAGGCCCATGAATGGCAAGGAAAAGGCTGCTTCATACGACAAGGTGGTGGATGTGGATGTGAAGCTAGGGCAGGTGTCTGTCAAGAACCCCAAGGGAGTGGCCCATGAAATGCCCAAGACCTTCACTTTTGATGCTGTCTACGACTGGAACGCCAAACAGTTTGAACTCTATGATGAGACCTTCCGACCACTGGTGGACTCCGTCCTTCAGGGTTTCAATGGGACAATTTTTGCCTATGGACAGACGGGAACTGGGAAAACCTACACGATGGAAGGAGTCCGGGGTGACCCTGAAAAAAGAGGGGTCATCCCTAACTCGTTTGATCACATCTTCACCCATATCTCTCGATCCCAGAATCAACAGTACTTGGTCAGGGCTTCTTACTTGGAGATCTACCAGGAGGAAATCCGAGACCTGCTCTCCAAGGATCAGACCAAAAGGCTCGAGCTGAAGGAGAGGCCTGACACCGGGGTGTACGTGAAAGACCTATCTTCCTTCGTTACCAAGAGCGTGAAGGAAATAGAGCATGTGATGAACGTGGGGAACCAGAACCGTTCTGTTGGGGCCACCAACATGAATGAGCACAGTTCCCGTTCACACGCAATTTTTGTCATCACCATCGAATGCAGTGAGGTGGGCCTCGACGGTGAAAACCACATCCGGGTAGGGAAGCTGAACCTTGTAGATCTTGCTGGCAGTGAACGGCAGGCTAAGACCGGTGCGCAAGGGGAAAGGTTGAAGGAAGCAACCAAGATCAACCTGTCCCTCTCGGCCTTGGGTAATGTCATTTCTGCCCTGGTGGATGGAAAAAGCACTCATATTCCATATCGGGACTCCAAGCTTACCAGGCTCCTCCAGGATTCTCTTGGTGGCAATGCTAAAACTGTGATGGTGGCCAATGTGGGGCCCGCCTCTTACAATGTAGAAGAGACCCTAACCACTCTAAGGTATGCCAACCGTGCCAAAAACATTAAGAACAAGCCAAGGGTCAATGAGGACCCTAAGGACGCCCTTCTTAGAGAATTCCAGGAAGAGATTGCTCGGCTCAAGGCCCAGTTAGAGAAACGGTCCATTGGCAGAAGGAAGAGAAGAGAGAAGCGGAGGGGGGTTGGGGGTGGGGAAGAGGAGGAGGAGGAGGGAGAAGAGGGGGAGGAGGAAGGGGATGACAAGGATGATTATTGGCGGGAACAGCAAGAGAAACTGGAGATTGAGAAGCGGGCCATTGTTGAGGATCACAGCTTGGTTGCAGAGGAAAAAAAGAGGCTGCTGAAGGAGAAGGAGAAAAAGATGGAGGATCTGCGGCGGGAGAAGGATGCTGCTGAGGTGCTCGGGGCCAAAATCAAGGTACTGTACCCTGCCTTAGGCCTGTTCTTTTTTTCGTTCTAATTTTTTTGTTTTATCAAAAAAAATGATATGAGGATTGATGTTGATATTCAGTGCCCAAGGGCTTCCCTAGTAGCTCAGCTGGTAAAGAATCTGCCTGCAATATAGGAGACCCCGGTTTGATTCCTGGGTAAGGAAGATCTCCTGGAGAAGGGATAGGCTACCCACTCTAGTATTCATGGGTTTACCTGGTGGCTCAGACGGTAAAGAATCCACCTGCAAAGCAGGAGACTTGGGTTCAATCCCTGGCTTGGGAAGATCCCCTGGAGGAGGGCATGGCAACCCACTCCAGTGTTCTTGCCTGGAGAATCTTTGCAGTAATATCCCTGTGCCCCTCTCCCTCCCCCAGTATAGGAAACAGAATAGCATCTGCATCTTCACAAGCGCTTTGTGCCCCACCTCCCCAGAGGTAGCCGCTACCTTGGATTTGGTGTTTATTCTTTCTTTGCTTTTCTTTCTATAGTTTACCCAAATGTGTGTGTATATATATATACACACACACATAAGGGATCATTTTGTGCATGCTCAGTTGCTTCAGTCATGTCCGACTCTGTGTTACCCTATGGACTGTAGCCTGCCTGGCTCCTCTGTCCATGGGATTCTCCAGGCAAGAATACTGGAGTGGGTTGCTGTGCCTTCCTCCAGGGGATCTTCCTGACCCAGGGATTGAACCCGCATCTCCTGCATTTCCTGAATTGCAGGCAGATTCATTACCCACTAAGCCGCCTGTTCAGTTCATTTCAGTTCAGTTCAGTCACTCAGTTGTGTCCAACTCTTTGCAGCCCCATGAATCTCAGCACGCCAGGCCTCCTTGTCCATCACCAACTCCCGGAGTTTACTCAAACTCACATCCATTGAGTCGGTGATGCCATCCAGCCATCTCATCCTCTGTCGTCCCCTTCTGCCCCCAGTCCCTCCGAGTATCAGAGTCTTTTCCAATGAGTCAACTCTTTGCATGAGGTGGCCAGAGTATTGGACTTTCAGCTTTAGCATCATTCCTTCCAAAGAAATCCCAGGGCTGATCTTTAGGATGCACTGGTTGGATCTCCTTGCAGTCAAGGGACTCTCAAGAGTCTTCTCCAACACCACAGTTCAAAAGCATCATCAATTCTTTGGCACTCAGCTTTCTTGACAGTCCAACTCTCACATCCATACATGACCACTGGAAAAACCATAGCCTTGACTAGACGAACCTTTGTTGGCAAAGTAATGTCTCTGCTTTTAAATATGCTGTCTAGGCTAGTCATAACTTTCCTTCCAAGGAGTAAGCATCTTTTAATTTCATGGCTGCAGTCACCATCTGCAGTGATTTTGGAGCCCAGAAAAATAGTCTGGCACTGTTTCCTCATCTATTTCCCATGAATTGATGGGACTGGAGGCCATGATCTTCGTTTTCTGAATGTTGAGCTTTAAGCCAACTTTTTCACTCTCCACTTTCACTTTAATCAAGAGACTCTTTAGTTCTTCTTCACTTTCTGCCATAAGGGTGGTGTCATCTGCATATCTGAAGTTATTGATATCTCTCCCGGCAGTCTTGATTCCAGCTAGTGCTTTTTCCAGCCCAGCATTTCTCATGATGTACTCTGCATAAAGATCTTTTTAGTTTCACATAATTTTTAACTGTGGACTTCCCTGGTGGTTCAGATGGTAAAGTGTCTGCCTACAATGAGGGAGACTCGGGTTTGATTCCTGGGTCGGGAAGATACTCTGGAGAAGGAAATGGCAACCCACTCCAGTACTCTTGCCTGGAAAGTCCCATGGGTGGAGGAACCTGGTAGGCTACAGTCCACGGGGTCGCAAAGAGTCGGGCATAACTGAGCAACTTCACTTGGGCTTAATCCCACTGCTGTGATCTACTTTTATTTGCTAAATGTTATGTTAATGAAATTTATCCATTTTGATGCCTGGAACTGTGATTCATTTATACTGCTCTGAGATTTCCATGGCATTCCATTCTCGATAGTGTGGGTTGTTTTAGTTTTCTTGCCCTGAATTCCTTGTCCTTGACTTGAGGAGAACTTGTGTGGGTGAGAGTTTCTTGCTTGACACCATCAGGTCTTAGGGTGTGTATAGCTTCAACTTCACCAGACAACAACACGTAGCTTTCTCACATGGTCATGTGTGTTGATGCTTCTACCAGGGGACTGTGAGTCCAGATTGTTCCCCATCCTTACCAACACTTGTGATTAGCAGGCTTGAATTTTTGTCTGTCTGGTAGATAAACAATGGCGTCTGCTTGTGGTTTTCCTATGCAGGGTGCCTGATTAGGCAAAATCACCCCCTGGGTGCTCCCTTGCAGTCAGGCCCTGTGTGCCAGTGACTGAGTAGACTTCTAGAGTGTGGAGGTGCCTGTGTGTTGCCTGTTCTTTCTGGCACCAATTCCCTTGGGTGCCTGGACTCTGGGCCACCAAAGGGCTTTCCTGGCAGAGGAGAGTGCAGCGCTGGCTTTGGAAAACCGAGGATGACCACTGCTTGACAACACGCCAGAATTCCTTTGAAGCATTGGGTTCTGTCTTGTAGTGTTTATGCAGACTTTGATTTCTACTCTAAAACGTGTCTATGTTTATTAATTTTTTAAAAAATGACAGTGATCTCTTTCCTGCCTTCCCTTCCCCTGCCATGTGAAGCTGTACTTTATCTGTGGCATCATAGTCGTGCTTTCATAGAGCTGGGTCCTATTTGACTTCAGAGGAAGGGATCCTTTGTAAGGATTCTCAAGACCTGGTGTGAAAATGGAGTCACATACAACACCATTAGGAAGTAGCTGTGTTCTGGGGAGGGGCTCACTATGGGGTTCTGTTACGTCACTTGACCCTTCCTGACTCCTGCACTGTGTAACTGGGTATGCTTGAGTTTGATCTCCATGTGGTATTTTTAAAGATCATGGCTTTTATTCAAGCCCAGGAGCACCTAAACTCTAAACAACCTGGGGTAGTCGGGCAACTCTGAGAAGCCGAGTATGGCCAGACTCAGCATCACCTCAGGTCACTGGACCTCTAACATGTTTTATTTATGAGAGAATGACATGACATCTATCTTTCTCAATCCCTGGATGATATACAGTCATAGGACAAAAGAATTTTAGAGATGGAAGGGAGCGTGTTGGGGGTGGTGATTACTAATCAGTCCAGCCTTTTCGTTTTGAAAGAAGAGGAAAATCTCAGGGGCTGAAACATGACCGCAGGGGTAGAAGTTTCTTTAAAGCAAGGTTGCAGAGTTTTCGGAGTCCATGCTTCTCAGGCGCAAATCATTCCCCTGACTTCAGCCCTCATCGAAATGCTGAGTTTTGAGTCTGCATGGTTAGCCTAGAGCTGTCTCCTGACATCCCAGCTGATAGCCTCTGCCTGCTGGGTGTTTCCACGGAGATGCCCAGGGCCACGCAGAGCCTGCCTCGGCCTGCCTTTCCTCAGTCCAGCCAGACTCCTTCCTAGGAGTTACCATTGCCAGCTGCCACTCGCTCTCCCTAGGTCTCTGAATCCTGCCTCTCTAGGACCCATCCGCTTTGCTCTCCCAGCCTCTCCTGCCCCAGCTCAGGCCTGAAACCTTAAAACAGCCTCCTGTCTGCCCTCACTTCACCCAGCCTGCCCTTTTCCAGTTATTCTTCCTGTTGCAGGGGAGTTTCGTTTCTAAAACACAGATCTGGTTATGTATCCTAATGCTCAAAGGACACGTCAGTGGCTCCTGCAGTTCTCAGGGTCAAGCTTAGTCTCCCAAACAAGGCTTGGAGGTTTTTGAACTACCCCCTGATTGCTTTGCCAACTTCATGTATCACCACTCTCTACCCTACCCTCTGAAAACAATTTTTTTTCCTTAGCTGTTTCCTATTTTTACTTTAGCACGCTTGTAGCTGTCCCTTGAGACAGGAAGGTTTTTCCCCGACTGCCTTTGGGAAGAGCCTGAATTCCCGCCTTCCTGTGTGCCTCTCCCTGTATTACTGTCCTTTGCTTATGATAAGATCTGACTCCATCTGATAAGAACCTGCTTACTTATGGCCCTCCGTGGACTGTCAGCTTTTGACTCATATTCATAGTGGCATCCTCAGTACCTAGCATATAGGAAGTGCTTAATAGGTTCTAACTGAGGTCAATACTTCATACAAACAAACCAAAAATTTTTTAAAAAATATCAAGCTGAAATTCATGTATGTCTAGGGAAGCTGTGTCTTCAGTATTTCCATTATAAAGCCCTAGTGAAGCCACCAAAGCTCCACCCGAGTGATGGGAAGGGCCCAGCTGAGCACAGTATATTTTCCCTAAGAATTTACCCACTTTGGCTTGGTCTGGAGCTATGTTCTGAGTGAGACCACTCACAACATGGATTCTGCTCTTTTCTCACAAAGGCCATGGAGAGTAAGCTGCTCGTTGGAGGAAAAAATATAGTAGATCATACAAATGAACAGCAGAAAATCCTGGAGCAGAAACGGCAAGAAATTGCAGAACAGGTAACTTGTCATTCCTTTGGGGAGAGAATGGAGTGGGGTAGGGTGCGTTAATGCTACAGAGCAAATATCTTTTCTATTAGACTCTTCAAAGGTGATGGAAAGGACATATGTCAGCCCCTTCCTGGTGGGAGACTGATCTAGAGCACCCAGCCCCGTATTCTTGAATAGACTTTGTCTGTAGGCACACTGATCAATTTTGTGACATTGCTCAGAAACGTCGAGAAAGAGAAATCCAGCAGCAGATGGAAAGCCGAGACGAGGAGACCTTGGAACTGAAGGAGACGTACAGCTCATTGCAGCAAGAGGTGGACATCAAGACCAAGAAACTCAAAAAGGTAGGAAAGGAATGAGGCAGGCAAAGGCTCCTTGAGGTGTGGGGCAGAGAGTGAACTCTGTTGTCTAGAGGGCTGCTTGGCTCAGCCGCCTCTCCTGTTGTTTCCAGCTCTTCTCTAAGCTTCAGGCAGTCAAGGCAGAGATCCATGACCTCCAAGAAGAGCACATCAAGGAGCGACAGGAGCTGGAGCAGACCCAGAATGAGCTCACCAGGGAGCTGAAACTCAAGTAAGTCCTGGGCCTTCCGGGGCACCCCAGCCACTTGCTGTGTTGTTGTTTGTTAAGTAAGAAACCCCTCAGAAGACAGGGCCCCTGCCTACTTCTCTCCATCTCTCTCCACCTTGTCTGTCTTCTGTTTATTCCTAATCAAAGTTATTTTCTGTCTCTGCATCCCATCTGTTAACTGAATATCTTCACCAGATGATCTCCAAGTTCCTCCCACTCTGCCTTCCTGAAGCCGTTATCTATTGATGAAAGGGAATCTTTTATTAATTAGAATTTTCTGAATTGTATAAGGAACACCCAAATATCCATTGCCCAGCAGTGGTGGTGGTTTAATCGCTAAGTCATGTCTGACTCTTGTGATCCCATGGACTATAGCCTGCCAGGCTCCTCTGTCCATGGGATTTCCCAGGCAAGAAGGCAGGAATACTGGAGTGGGTTGCCATTTCTTTCTCCAGGGGATCTTCCTGACCCAGGGATCGAACCCAAGTCTCCTGCATTGCAGGCAGATTCTTTACTGCTGAGCTACCAGGAAAGCCCAAGATGCCATGATAAACAGTCTTTTGTTCTCCATTTTTCATAGTTTGGTTGCTTTTGGTTTTTTGTTTGTGTTTTATTAGGAGAGTGGGTTGCACCATGTAGCATGCAGAATCTTATTTCTCCCACCAGGGATTGAACCCATGCCCCTTTCAGTGAAAGCACAGATCTTAACCCTCATAAAAATATTTTAAAGCAAAGCTTACATCATGTTCCCTCATCCCTACATACTTACATATGTACCACAGTGTTGTTTTTATTTTTGTTTTTTAAAGAAAATCTTTATTGAGATATAATTCACATACCATACAATTCACTTATTTAAAGTATACAAGATACAAATCATTTTTTTTTTTTTTTTTGGCTGCACAGCTTGGGGAATCTGTTCTCACCAAGGATTGAACCTGGGCCACAGCAGTGAAAGCCCAGAATCCTAACCATTAGGTGACCAGGGAACTCCCCTACAAGTCATTTAAATATGTATATATATGTTTACTTGGCTGTAAAGTCAACACTACAGTCTAATTTTAGAACATTTGCGTGTGCTCTCACCCAAAGAAAACGTATACCAATTGTCAGTCACTCCTTATTATCTCCTCCCCCAGCCTTATAAGTAACTCATCTACTTTCTGACTCTGTAAATTAACCTATTATTCTGGACCTTTCATATACATGGAATTATATAGTATGTGGTCTTTTGTGACTGGTTTCTTTCAATTAACATGTTTTCAGGAGTTATCCATGTTGCAGCATGTTAGCACTTCCTTTTTTAGAGCTGACCCACATTATATGAATGTTCTACATTTTATTTATCCTTTCATCGGTTGATGGACATTTGGGTTGTTTCTGCTTTTCAGCTATAGTTAATAATGCTTCTATGAACATTTGTGTCCAAGTTTAATTGTGGACTTAACATTTTTAGTTCTCATAGGTTATCCAAGAGTCTTACGGATTTAGGTGTTACATTTAGTCTATGATCCATTTGAGTTAATTTCTTATATGGTCTGAAGTATGGTTCCAAATGCATTCTTTTGCATGTGGATATTCAGTTGTCCCAGCACCTTTTGTTGAAAAGTGTCTTCTCTCTTTATCTTTGCATCCTTGTTGAAAATCAGTTGACCATAATTGTAAAGGTTTATTTCTGTACCCTCTGTACTATTCTCTACAGAACTATATGTCTGTCATTATGCCAGTACCACATTGTCTTATTTACTGTAGCTTTGTAGTAAGTTTTGAAATGAGAAAATGTGAGTGCTCCAATATTTTGTTCTTTTTCAAGATTCTTTTGGCTATTCAGGGTCTCGTGCATTTCCATATAAACTTTAAGATCAGCTTCTCAATTTCTGCAAAAAAAAATCAGTTGAGATTTTGATCAGAATTGTATAGATCAATTTGGAGAGTATTGTTATCTTAACAGTATTAAGTATGCTGATCCATAAACATGGGATGTCTTTCCATTTATTTAAATCTTCTTTAATTTCTGTCATAAATGTTTGTATTTTTCATTGCATAGTCTTTGCACTTTTTTGTTAAATTTATACCTAAGTATTTTATTTTTTTTGATGCTATCATATAAGGAATTGTTTTCTTAATTTTATTTTCAGAATGTTTATTCTGAAGCTACTGTGTCAGAATTGATAGTTATGGATGTAATGATATATTTTCACCTAACAAAATTAACATTGTTTCTTAGTATTCTCTCATACCCTACCCATATTTGGATTTTCTTGGTTTATTTGTATTAAGATCTACATAAGGACTATGTATTGCATTTAGTTATTATGTCTGTTATGCTTATTTTAATCTGGAGCAACCCCTTTCCTTTTTAGAAACTTTTTTTCATAGTTGTATTGTTGAAAAGGCTGGGGCAGTTAGCCTAGAGAAATATACCACATTCTGGATTTGTCAGTCTGCTTCTTCTTCATGGTGTCATTTAGCTTGTGTCTCTATCTTCTTTACTTTTCTTTAACTGAAGGTGAACTCTGAAGGACTGGTTCTTAACCTTGATTACACACATAAATCATCAGAGGAGTTTTTAAAAATAGTGACACTTGGGTCCTACCCAAGAGATTCTGATTTCACTGGTCTAGGTAGTAGTCTTAAACTTTCAGCAGGTACCAACCAGTTCACCTGAAGGGCTTGTTAAACGTGGATTGCTGGGCCCCACATCCAGAGAATCTGATTTAGCACATCTGGGGTGGGGTCTGAGCATTTGCATTCACAAGTAGCAGCTGTTGTTTCTGCTGGTTTTGGGCGCACTTTGAGAATCACTGATCTCTCACGAGGTCTGACTAAGATATTGTAAGTCATATTGATGTGCAGCCTGGCTTGAGAACTGTTGAGCTAATGGTTTCAGCCAACAATGATCTTTGTATAACTCCATTATTTCATTAGGGGTTTTGCAAATTAAAAAAAATTTTTTTTAATATCAGTTCTTCCACTTCATTTGCTCAAAGTTTTCTTTAAAGAGGAACTTTTCATTGAGAAGGAAATGGCAGTCCACTCCAGTATTCTTGCCTGGGAAATCCTGTAGACAGAGGAGCCTGGTGGGCTACAGTCTATGGGGTCACAAAGAGTCAGACATAACTTAGCAACTAAACACAACTGCAGCAACAAAGACTCAGTGCAGCCAAAAATAAATAAATACATTTGTTTTAAAAAAGAACTTTTCAAAGAGATTCTTTTAATGATTAAGTTGTAAATTTTGAAAGGAGCCCTTAAAATTAAATATATGTTTTAGTCCTCTTGCTAGGCATGTACACCTAGAAAAAAGGTCAGAACAAAATATGTCAAAATATCTATTTCTGAGTACTGAAATTGTGTGTAATTGTATTTCTCACATTTTCTTTTCTTTAAAAAAAAAAACAAACTTTTTTTCGCCCTGCATAGAATGTAGGTTCTTAGTTCCCCGACCAGTGATCGAACCTGCACCCCCTGCCTTGGGAGGTCGGAGCGTTAACCACTTCACCACCAGGGAAGTCTCACATTTTCTAATGTATAAATAAGATCTTTAAAATCACAAAAAAAGAACCCCAAATATATGAAAAATGATTTCTTAAACAGTCAAAGAGAAAATGTCATCTCTTCAAATTATTTTTTTTAAGGAAGTAATTTTCATTATTCTGTCTCTTCTTCATTTCTACTGAATAAACAGCAAGCCAGCCTGTTTGTCATAGTCCCCTCGACCTCTGTGGTGTTTGTTTTGTGTGTGTCCCATGTTCACACCCTGTTGACATTGTTCTGTCCTGAGGTCTGGAAGGAGTGCACTCAGAGAGGGGCAGGAAATAGTCATCACCATGAGAGACACAGCTCAGCGGGTTCCAGTTTCATTGTCTGCCATGTTCCCTGGGTGCTTCTCAGGCAGAGACTCTTCTCAGGAATGGTCTTCACTTGCAGGGGTCTAAGGGACTGAAATGCATCTTGTTCTCCTCTTTGTTCTGGTGATTAGAATGTGGAGTTTTCCACCCTGGGCAACAGTCCATAGGACTGGAGGAAGGCATTTGAAATTGTAATCTGTTTTCAGCATTTTGGAAATTAAGGAGCAGGTTTAGCAGACCAGTGGCCCTCCCCCAAGTACTTAGCACAAGCTTACTGCAGCATAGCCCAGGCATTGCCTTCCTCTTTATTTTTAAAAATTTTTTATTTATTTGCCTCAAAAACTGTGGGATCTTAGTTCCCCGACGTCAAATCCAAGCCCCTCAAATTGGAAGTGTGGAGTCTTAGCCACTGGACCACCAGGGAAGTCCCTCCCTTCCTCTTCAGTCCTTCCACCTCCTCAAGCTGCTACTCCTTGGGGATAAGTGACCTTTCCATATCCCTACGATAGCTGCTGCTAAGTTGCTTTAGTCGTGTCCGACTCTGTGCGACCCCATAGATGGCAGCCCACCAGGCTTCCCCATCCCTGGGATTCTCCAGGCAAGAACAGTGGAGTGGGTTGCCATTTCCTTCTCTAATGCATGAAAGTGAAAAGTGAAAGTGAAGTCGCTCGGTCATGTTCGACTCTTAGCGATCCCATGGACTGCAGCCTACCAGGCTCCTCTGTCCATGGGATTTTCCAGGTAGGAGTCCTGGAGTGGGCTGCCTTTGCCTTCTCCATTCCTACAATAGACCTGTCAGCATACCTAAGAGTGTTCTCTGTCTCAAGCAGGGTCCAGTGTCTTTCATATCTGTACCCCAGCTCCTGGTATGATGGTAGTCCCGTGTACCTGCTCAGTAGATGTTGGTTGAGTGACTTGGCCCTTACCTGTTACTTGCTTCATGTGCGACCAGATAGCCAGCACTCCGTTCTTGTTCTTTGTCCATCTTTTCGTCTGTGTATATGTGCTCTTACAGGCATCTTATTATAGAAAACTTCATTCCTCTGGAAGAAAAAAGTAAAATTATGAATAGATCCTTCTTCGATGAAGAGGAAGATCATTGGAAATTACATCCTATAACCAGACTGGAGTAAGTCACTATTGACTTGTAATGTGGGAATGGGGTGGGCTAGAATGTTGATACACTGGACTTGGCCAGAGGAGAATGGTAAAATGCAGTCTGATTCCTTTAAACTTGGAAACAATTGCAGCTGTGACTTTGTGGCTGCTGTAAGTTCATGAGGTAAATGTTTGGTGACGAGTGTGGTATTAGGAATTGGGAAACATTATCATAGTGAACTAATGGCCTTTCAGCTTCCCCAGATGTCCAGTGAAGTGTGCCAGGCCAAGGGAGGGGCAGTACATAGGTGTTATCTGTCAGTCTGACTGTATGGAGGATTCTCAGTCTCTGTCTGGATCCTGCTGGAAAGATGAGAGAAGTCTGCCAAGGATGTGGGAGTGGGGAGTGTGGACAGCTCAGCTTCATGCCTGCTATCTAAGAACTGGATGATGACTCAGAGTCCCTCCAGCTTGAAAGATGCATGATGCTCACACGTGAATCAGAAAGCAATTCAAGCAGAAAATATAAGCAGCTCCCGCCCCAATTACATGTCAGCCCTCAGTCCAGGGAGTTTCCCATTTCAGCTTCTACCTAAAGGAGGCTCAGAATTTTCTGAGTGCTAGTTCCAAAGTCCCAATCCTGGGACTGTGGGGCACACTCTGGCCTGGGTCTTGAGCACACAGTCCATTTCCAGGAACCAGCAGATGATGAAACGGCCAGTCTCAGCCGTGGGATACAGGAGACCGCTGAGCCAGCACGCAAGAATGTCCATGATGGTTCGTCCAGACGTTCGATACAGGGTGAGAAGATTGTACTCATGTTTCTCTCCTCTCTGTCATGGAGAGTTTAAATTTATGTAGACACTTTGACCTGTCTGCAAAGTCACAATTTGTATCCTGACACTTTTAAGAGGGACCTGAGGACAGCTACATTAATAACAATTATAACAAGTAATACATATGATTAATGTATCATAAATAACAAGGTAAAAGAGAATGAGATTTAGAAAATTAGGACTAGGGAAGGAGAGAGTACAAACATACTGTAGTCCATGTGGCCAATACACATTAATAGTGAGTTTCAGAATGGCCTTGTCGGGAGATGGGAAAGAAAGATATCTAATGACAGGAGATGGAGGTTCATGAAAGAACTTGTGGTCCTTCCATTTAACAGAATATGTGTGAGTCATGTAGTTATCTGAAGTGACATAATTGATAACTAGTTAATGACCCAAGCATATTTTACAGTAAAAATACCATACAGGCTTCTGTTTATAAGCACTGGCCATGCACCAGGCACTGTACTCAGCGCTTTGCTGCTCTGTCTGATTGAGCCCTCTCACTCACTCTCTGTGGTCAGTCCTGTGGCTTAAAAGTTCAGGTAGCTGGTAAGTGGATGAGCCAGGAGATGCAGGTATTGTTCAGCTATAGAACAATTGGTCCTGAAAGCGTATATATGAATTAAAAAATCGGGTGCAAAGTAGATCAAAATGTGGACTGGTAATTGCTGGTTAATGGAAGCACATTCATTTAAAATTTTCTTCTTTTTTGCTTATCTGTATTTTTTATAACCATCCATGGGGAACCTCTACTATGTTTATTTATTTAGGCTGCACTGCATGGCTTATGGGATCTTCGTTTCCCCTACCAGGGTTCACGCCTAGACCACAGCAGTGAAAGCACCAGGTCCTAACCACTGAGCCACCAGGGAATTCTCTGAATTACTTTTATGATGAAAGCTTGTCATTTAAAAATTTTAAGATGTTTTTGGGTCTCCCTTGGCAGCCAGAGCAAGGCAGATCAGGACTAGTTAACTCTTCAAGCACCGTTCTTCCTGGCACTGAGTTATTCTGAATAAGGAAAACAAAAATGGTTATCAGATGTGGCTTTATGTCATGGAAGATGAGGGATGTGTCAGAGTCCTCAGAAGCATTTTTCTAGCAGTTTCAGAGGGTGCATATCTTGCCAGTTTATTTCATGTCTTTAGCCTAAAAACATGATTTTAAAGCCAACAAATCAAATACACGGGTTTCCAGGGGGCTTACCTTGATCCAGAGATAGAATTTCAAGCAGTGGCTCTCAGATGATTTTTAGCAATGGACCTGCTTCATTGAGAGACATGTTGTACAGTATCTCGATATATAAAATTGATCAGTGGAGCCACTCCATTCTGTCCCCTAACCTCCCAGCTGGTTTCCCCCGCCAGGGCCTTGGGGCTTGAATTCCACTGAGTGGGAAGAGCTAGAGGGGAAGATGTGAAGCCATGGGTGCTCTTCCCTCGTCACCCTCAACATGGTGTTTAGGGGCTAGGAAAAGGCCCACCTCAGAATATCGAGTGAGGGAATCTATCCACAAGGCCAGTTATGAGGCAGAGCCTGGTCTGAATTTCAAAATCTGATAATAAGCACATATACTGCCCCCTGCACATGCTAGACATATGCACCATACCTGCCTCCTTCCCTCTACAGCCAGAAAATTCATCAGAGCTGCTGTAGGTGTGGAGATTATTAATGACTACGATTTTCTTCTGCATATCTTTTTGTATTTTTATACTATCTACAATAAATGAGTTGTACTTAATTTACTATTTTCTCTTGATTATTCCCCTTAGGGTGCAATACACATTCTTTTTGTTTTTTTAAAGGAAAATAGAGAAAAGCATAGAAAGTAAAATAAAAGTCATCTGAAATGGCACCAGGAAAAAAGTTATAAAACTACATCGCTTTTTTTGGACAGACCCTTGGTAGGCTTTGAGTAGCAAGCAATCCAACGTTCTGTTCTTGGGTTTAGGTTGTTTGAACTCCTTTTGTCTGATTGAACACCATCCTAGCTGTCTTGGCTCTGCTTCTGCAGGCAGAAAACATCATGCTGCTGGAGCTGGACATGCCCAGTCGGACCACCAGAGACTACGAGGGCCCCGCCATCGCCCCCAAGGTCCAGGCCGCATTGGATGCGGCTCTACAGGATGAAGATGAGATACAGGTGGATGCGTCATCCTTTGAAAGCATTGCACATAAGAAAACCAAGGCCAGGTGAGTGGCTTTGGGGACCTATGTTTGAACAGAACATGTTTGAACAAGGACAGATGAGGGGAGAGAGTAGCAAATGTGCTTGTTTATCATAGAACTAAGTGGCAAAGCCCAAGTTAACCTTGGTCTGTCTGCATCCACAGCCCAAGCTCTGAGCCTCAGTTTAAATAACCAGCCACTTAATTTGGTGCTCAATTAGAAATCCTGTCTTATTAAATTCCGGATTAGAAGTTTAAGGAAAATAACTGAGTGCAAAGCCAAAAATGGAAGGAATTTTACCTGCATACTTAGTTTTTTTTTTTTTTTCCTTCTTACCAATTTGGAGAAGACAGTCAAGATGTAATTTTAATGGAAGAACAATTGCTGAGAATCAGAGTCCCTCCCTGAGGTGTCATCCGTCCATTGTCGGGTCATGTTGGCTATCCGAGAGGGTCATGCTGTGCCAGTCTCTGGTGGTTTTACAATTAAAAGTCAATGAGGCAAGGCCACTCTGAAACATAATGGGCTTGATGGGAAGGGAGGCTTATCTGCATCAGAGACAGCGATGGGATGTGTAATGGACATATGTGCTTGACTCTTGCAGGCCTAAAAGTGGAAGGAAGTCGGGCTCCTCCTCCTCTTCCTCAGGAACCCCCGCATCTCAGCTTTATCCACAGCCTCGGGGGCTGGTTCCAAAGTAAAGCCACTTCCCCCTCTCCCAGGTTACAAACAGCCTTGCCTTCTGGGAGAAGAGACAAGCAAAAACCTGCAGAGAGGACTTGACCCCAAACTCAGAACCATTCCCCTGGGGAGAAGCAATGGCCTCTTCGCCGATGAACCAACTTAATCTGGTTGAACATGCTGGTTGTAAGACGGCACTCAGCTCCTCTAGGACTTGTCCTTTAATTAGCATCTCAGAACTGCCTGGATAAGGTAAAGTGTGACAGCTGGAGTGGAAAGCAAGAGAGTGACTGGTGACCTTGCTTCCCTTCTCCCTTGCCACCTCCTCTCCTCTTCCTTGCTGTCCCATCCTCTCCCCTCTACTTTTCTAGCCTGTTCTTTATACTGGGCTCCCTTCTTGTTGAACAATAGGGCAAAATCAGGAGTCACCTCAGCAGACCAACTCTTTGGAGCCTCAGGATAAAGTGGCAATGAGTCCGAAAGCGAAAGTCCTAGAACTTCAGCAGGTGCTCGTTCTTATAGGTAGAAAATGAGAAATCTCATTTGGAGCTAAGCCTCTGAGGGGCACGGTCCATGCACCTCAGTAAGAAGTGGATCTGCTTTTGGGATCTGCTGAAGGAGCAGATATTTTCCAAGGAAGCTGCCAACTTCTGCTCCAGAAGGATTCCATGTCAGAGCAATAGAAATAACACTTCCTCTGCCTCCTTGGAGAGTTTAGGGAAACAGCTTCTTTAGAACCTCAAAACCATGACCATCTTATCCAAGATGTGAATCTGTAAGCTGATGCCATGTCCATACGCTGTGTCACTTTGCTCTTTATTGGTCACCATCTATTCCCATGCACATTCTCTGAGCGAACCTGCCTGGGCCCATCCTCTGCCTCCAGAGCATGCTCTGCAGTGGGCCTGTATTTTGGGAAAAGGGAGACTGTCTCTGCCTTCTCTGATGGGACCAGAGCTGGGGGCACGAGACACAGAGAAGCACTTCTGCATCCCCTATTTTGTTCCATCCTTGCATAGAGAGCATTGGGGTGACAAGGTAGGTGCCAAGATGGAGTCGTGAGGCTCGGTGCAGTGGCAGAGGAAGATGTGACAGCTGGAGCAGCAGAGGAGTCCTGCCTGCTGCCAGCAGAAAACTCACCGAATCCTAGAACTGGGCCTCCCCCCAGGCAGAGCCCAGGGCGGTAGCGAGGCGTGGCCGTGTGATCGAATAGTTCAGAGGAGTTAGGAGTTCCTGTTTACATATACTGGTTTGGTTTGTAAGTTTTAGTTCTCTGTATTATTGAAATTCAGAATTTGGGTTTATGTTGGTCATTAAGTGGATGTTACTCATCGCCCCCCATGAGAAGCTCATAAGTGTGTGTGGATGTGCAAGCACAGTGGTGCCTATGTTCTTTGAATGTGTCGTGTGTGTCTGTAAGAGAGAGAGACCAAGAACTTGCCCGACTTTAGAAATACGCTAACGTGCAGTTGTTGCCTTTGTCTGTGTTAAAGGCCCGCTGAATGACTGATCCAGGCTGGAAGCTCCCACGTGGGGGTCTGAGTCCACGAGCCAAGCCTGAGGGGACAGTATGTGTCCCTAGTCGGCCACACCGGCGCACCTTGCTGGCACCGTGCCTCGGGAAGGTGGCGACTCAGTGGGCCTTGAGTTATATTTTAACTCAGCTGCTCAGTTCCCAGGGCACATTTCTGGATCAGAACCCGTGGGAAAGAGGAGGTACCGAGTGCAATGTCTTAGTGTCCTGCAAATGGAGATCGGTTGTCTACCAGCTTATCTCCTGTTTAGTAACCATTCTTTCTGAACCCAGGGCCCTTTTCAGCAATTTGCGGAGCATAATGGAGGCATCCCTCATCTTTCTAGGGATCAAACTCTGTTCTTTATTATTTACTAAGAATGTCCCTGTTTGAACAGGAACCGTACGATGGGGTGGGTAGCCTAAGATGGTGACCTGCTGGTTACACCTGTCTCTTGCACTACATTTCCTTGAAGCTGAACAGAATCAGATCTGAATCTGATCTGTAGGCTGAACATTTCCATCTAGGAAGTCTGAGAATTAAAAGTTGCAGATAACCCTGTAGCTGAATACTGATGTCTCAAGGTGACTGTTCTGACCATGGGTGGTTGAATGACCATGGAACTTTTCTAAGAAGGCAAAAGAAGTAAGCCAAGTTGACAGGCAGGGTCATGAAAACAGGCCTGCCTTGTACTCAGCTGTGTTCATCTGGTGGTCTGTGAAATGAAGAAGAACATCTGGCTGGAGGTTGAGTCTCCGGTGCTTTTCTTCTCTCAAAATGGATCCCATAAATATTCGAATAGAGGAGAGTGTCCTGCTGCCACCAGGAAGCTGCTGCTTTGGGCTCTGAATTGAGCCAAAGGTGTAGACCTACCAAGATGACTGAGGGACCAGGTTTTTATTGTCTGTAGTCATGCTAGAATGTTCCAAGCCCTCTGAGCACCTTCATGTCAGCAGCAACTAATGATATCTGGCAGCAAGGCCCCAGGATCTAATAAGCTCATCCGAGAGAAGGAGTTTGAGACAAACGTGCAACCGCCCGCAAGAATGTATCGGGTTTCAGATTTCAAATCCCGTGTCTCCCAGGCCCCTGGATTCAGAACTCAAGGCCACAAATCATAGGCATGAAGCACTTTCTTAAGACTCCACCCTGACATTGGATGGCTCCCCGTCGAATGCCTGCATGCTGCTTGAATGGCACCACCCGCATCTCCACGACCACAGGCGTCAAGAGAGTTGCTCAGCTCCGGCGTGGGCCATGCTCTACTTCTCCTGTGTGACTCTTGTAAGTGCCCCTTCACTGAATGTAGAATGGTTGCCAAGTTTGTGAGAAGTGTCCATTCCCTGTCAACATGGGATATCAGTCTAGCCTCACATTTCCCACTGGAGGTCGAGGCTCAGTGCGAACACCACCTTGGGCCATCTCAGCACCATCAGTGGACGAAAATGGGGCTGCTGATACACTCTAGAAGCCATGATCAGAATGCTCAGAAGGACCTGGATAGACAGCGGGCCCGGCTACTGTCTGTCGTGCAAGGCTGTGTCTTGCAGTTTGGAAATCTGCCCCCGCTCCTCCCTGCCCTCGCTTCCTGAATGAAATGCTTCTGAGGTTATTTATGAAAGGAGTGATCCTGCGGCAGGCAGGAGGCAGTGGGCTTTATGGCTCCTTGGAGTTACTATTGATCTTGACCTTCTCTTTGGCTACCTTTAGACAAAGAATATGCCAATACTTGGGGCTCTGAGTTTTATAGTCAATATTTATTTGTATCATCTCTTTGTCTAGGAATGTAAAAGTGACTCTAAACTAAGATGTGTAATAAAAATCAGATTTATTGTACCTCCAAAAAGGTGTCCTCATAAATGACTGATGCTTCTGAGAATGACATGCTGGTGGCTGACACACTGCCAATTTCTTTTAAACATTTGCATTTTTCTAGTGGAAGGAGGGTGGGAGTGGAACATGAAGACTGAGTTGGAATGTTGACATTTAAAAAATATAGCAGCAAGGTAAAGGGACATGAAATGAAAGAGTGACAAAAGAATGCTTTTTGTGGTTTTCCATGGAAGTTCCTAAGACAGGCATGAAATTACTTTTAATTTCTGTGTTTTGTTTTTTAATGTTTCTTTATATTTATTATATACTTCAGAATATACATTTTTTAACAAAAATATTTTGTTATTTACTCTCAAGAAAAAATTACCAGAAATGAGCGACTCGTTGGTCTTATGGTTTCTTATGTGCTCAGGCCTGCTGGAGTGTCCCCCGCCCCAGGATGGAGGGGGAGTCATGTACCCTGTGTGAGGAGTGGAGACTCAATAGAAGGAGCTCAGACCCTGGACTCTGAGCTCGGCTTGAATCCAGCTTGTGCCTATGCTTACTAGCTGTGCAACTATGAGGATTTTAGTTTTTCTCTCTAAACCTTGGTGTGTGTGGGGGGTGGGGTGGGGTCCTTGTCTGTAAAACGGGGTCATAATCACACCTGGAAGGGCCAGTGTAAGAGTTAGCATTGCATTTAAAGCAACAAGTACACAAGCATGTGGATGAAAGCAGACATTTTCAAATGTGGTTATTGGGAGTTCTCTGGTGGTCCAGTGGTTAGGACTCCGCACTTTCACTGCTGAGGGCCTGAGTTCGATCCCTAGTTGGGAAACTAAGATCATACAAACTGTGTGGTGTGATTCCCGCATACCCCCAAAGCCTCCACCCCACCCCCGCCACACTAAATAATAATTTGGTGATTGCTATAACAGGGCCCTGGGTTCAGAAGACACCATGAACAATTTGTATCCTGAGAAACTAGAAGCTGCTGCTGCTAAGTCGCTTCAGTTGTGTCCGACTCTGTGCAACACCATAGACAGCAGCCCACCAGGCTCCCCCATCCCTGGGATTCTCCAGGCAAGAACACTGGAGTGGGTTGCCATTTCCTTCTCCAATGCACAAAAGTGAAAAGTGAAAGTGAAGTCGCTCAGTCGTGTCCGACTCTTAGCGACCCCATGGACTGTGGCCCACCAGGGTCCTCCGTCCATGGGATTTTCCAGGCAAGAGTACTGGGGTGGGGTGCCATTGCCTTCCCCGGAAACTAGAAGCTAGTACTGGGTATATTATATTCAGAGACCCCTAGGCCTCTATAGAAAAGCAGCTAATCACTTAACAAATCACATGTTGAGTATCTCCTCTGTGCCATGCTGTTCCAGGAACTGGATATAGAGATGTGAGCAACACAGTCCCTGCCCACACACAGCTTGTGCTTGCATGAGAGAGGGAGGTGGGGTAAATGCTAACCAAAGGCACCTGAACATATAATAACCAATCATGACAAATGTCATGAAGTGATATTATAAGAGAGTAATAGGAGCCTGATTTGGATTAGGTGAGTAAAGAAGGGAAGGGCTTTCTGAAGAAATGGCATAAAGTGAGATCCAGAGGACAAAGAGTTATTGGGACAGGAATAAAGAAAGAAATTTGTTCAAAGAGGGGACAAAAAAAAAAAAGAGAGGACGGCACCTGTGAAAGCCTCATGTGACAGAATTTCACGGGAAGGTATCTGCAGTCCTTTTCTACCCTCACTAGGGGGAAGCATGCAAAGCTACTGTAAAAAAGATTATAGTATAGGACTTTAAAAATAGGTATACCAACAAGAAATGGAAAGAACACAGGACAGTGGTTTATGTGATTAGGCAAATGATCCTTAACTCTTCAGAAGATGCCCTCAAACTACATGTAACGTCCCTATAGTCCCCTTTTTTTCCCAAAAGAGTTAAAAATCAGGTTAGCCTAGCCTACATAGTTAACTATTTTAGAATAAAATCAAAACTCATTAGCCAGAAAGCAGGGGTTCAAAGTGTGATCTGAAGAATTATGAGTGTGTTCTTGAAAGTGACAGAGCTCTGGGTGGGTCAGGGGCTAACCTATCAGGGGAAGTACAGGGCAGGGTAGCTGGGCAACTTGGAAATTCCTGCTGACTCGCCAGGTTGTCTTCTCATCTTCTGGATTGTTTTAAGGAAAAAAAAAACAAAACCAAGGAACTACTCAAACCTCGTGTGACAGAGTAAGAAGTATATAGTTGGTCTTCATCCCCCCAAAAACTTGTACAACCCCTGAAATTTCCTTAATGATAAGAGTAACTTCTGGTGTTTCTAACAAGCCCCTTTCAGCCACACCAGAGCTTAGGCTAACAAAGTGACCTGTGGATAGCTTCAGGGTGGAGGTTGGTTGCCAGAGGAACCGGTCATGTGATTGATTAGTGTTGGAACTTTCAGCACCCCTCCTGACCTCCGGGTAGGGGAGAGAGGAGCTGGAGATGCAGTTAATCACCCATAGTCAATGATTCAGTCATTCCAGCCTGCCTAATGGAACCCATCCATATAAGCACCCAAATGATGGGGGTTTGGAGCGCTTCCAGGCTGGTGAACTCATGAAGGTGCCGGAAGGATGGTGTGCCCCAAGAGGGCCAGGAGGCTCCATGGCCCTCCCCTGACCTGGCACTGTGCAATTGTTCCATTTGGATGTTCCTGAGTTGCATCAGTAAAACAGTAATGGTAGTTAAAATGTGTTCCTGAGTTTCTGTGAGCCATTCATTCTAGTAATTATTTAACCTGAGGAAAGGATTGTGGAAACCCTCAGCAGTTACAGCTGGTTGGTCAGAGGTCCAAGTGGCAACCTGGAATATTGGACTAGCCTCTGAAGCAGGGGGCAGTCTTGTGGGACCAAGTCCTTAAATACTGGGAGTTAGTATTGAAAGTTGATTTGCAGGACACCCTTTTGGTGTCTGGAGAATCAGAGACTTATTGGGTGGAGGGAAAAAAAAAATCCATGCATTTCATTGTCAGAAGTACTGTGACTAAAAACAGTTGACCTTGGAAAGTGTTTTGAACTTCATGCTGACTGTCTCAGGGCGCGTGATTTTGGCAGGCCCTCTTGCACTAGAGTTGCCATTGGATTGAAGTTTACCCTGAGAATCTGGTCTCCGAGGACCACGCGGTGGTTACATCTGCCAACAGGGTTGTCAGTGGCGTTTATCAAGGATGTAACCGTAGCTCTCACAGCTGGTCCTGTTTCATTCTCTGTTGCTATCAGCAGTCTGTGGTTAACCGTCCCCCGGCGCTTCAGTTAGGCAAGGCTTTGGGGGTGGGGAACGGCAGAAAGAGAGGTGGCTCACCCGCACGGCTAGAGACGGTGCCACCCACAGGAACTTGTGGAATGCTCGAGAGCGCCAGGTGTCTTGCTGTGCCCTGGAGACAGAGAGGAGTAACATGTACTCCAGCCCTTCTGAGGCGGGGGGAGAGAGAAACAGGGTGAGAGAAACCAGTCTCAGAAACGTGATTCAGAGTGGTTAGGACCTTCTAGAAGGCCAGTCTCCTCCCCTCATGCCGCTCTCCCAGGCCTCCTTTTGTTGCTCGGCAATGCCAAGCGCTTACAGGCCATGACACCATCGCATGTGCTGTGCCATGTTTCTGGTAATTTCTCCCCACTCCTGCTTGGTTCATTCATACTCATCTTTCAGATACTCATTTAATGCCATCTCTTCTAAGAAGCCTTCCCCAGCCACTCATTCTGGTTTCCCCCCGTCTCAACCTGGCTGTGCAGTGTCTGTCACTGAAACGTGTTTCCTTCTAAGCCCTTTCCCCAGCGTGCACTGTGTTTGCCTTGATCTCCCCCCACTACACTGTAAGTTCCCTGAGGGCATGTTGTGTTATCCTCTCCAGCTTGACGCTCTGATGGATCAAGTTGTAGGGTCAGTGCTGACACCCGCCGCTCAGAACAGGAGTGTTTTCTGTCAGAGGAAAGGGTGATGGGACAGGAGGGATGGAAAAAGACTTCACAGAGGAGGGGTGCTCCTGCAGAACGGGCAGGGGAGCACCCGCTCCGAGGAGGAGGGAAGGGCATAGCAGACAAAGACAAGAACGTGGACAGCACAGGGAGGGCGTGCTGGAGGGAGGGAGCAGACTTGACAGGGGGCTCAAGTCCACGGCACAGCCTGAAGACAGAGGGCCGGCCCTTGGAGGCTTTTTTGGTGGATGTTGTGTGTGTGTGAGGGAGTGACGCCCGGTCCTACCTACCCTCCACGCGTTTTCTCCTTAAGCCAGCCTCTCCTGCTCCTGTTTCTCTCCGAGATAACAGGAAGCAGTTTCACCAAGTGCTGCTTTAAGTGTGTCTGCTGTTCACACAGGTTTTCTGGGCTCAGTTGGCAAACTCCATTCTGCAAGGAGCTTTCCCTGGCACAGCTCAGAACCCAAGGAATTTCAAGGGTTGACTGTGACTCAGTTCCCTTGGAAATGGGGCTGAGGCATTTTTCAAAGCAGTAGAATGGAAGGTGGTGCCTTTGCTACGTTTAGGAACAGAGAAATTAAACTTCTGCCATGGTTTTAACATTTATCTTCTTTGGCCAGTGACCAAAAGATTTACCAAATGCTGTTCAACACTCTATGCCAGATGTCAAGGGCTACATATGACTCAGGGCCCTGCCCTTCCGGAGCTCCCAGTCTGGTAGGGAATTACCATCCCGCACAAATGCATGCGTTTCAGAGTGATCAGTGGTTCAGGTACAGCACTCATGGAGTGCAGTGTGGGGGCTGTAGACTTTTCAGTGCACAGTGTGTTAAACGTGGTGATGAGTCGTCTTTGCTTGATCTGGGGCAGTGAGAGGAGCCAGCACTTAGGTGTCAGATCCTTTCTCATTTTTTGAATGTCTTACTATGAGGGGGCATTGTTCTAGTCACAGGGACCCAAGATGAAGCTCCTGTTCCCAGGGATGGCATGTTCTAGTCGGGGAGACAGGTGCTTCACCAAAAGTGTGGACTTTTGGTGAACCAAAGGTGCCCTGCAGGACAAGGCAGGGCAGGGGTGAGAGAGAGACGAGCAGGGTTGGTGGCTGGCTCAGGCTGGGAGGCCAGCCAGGGCTTCTGTGCAGCATGTTTTCCATTTGAACAGAGCCCCGAATGAAACGGGAACAAGCATGGGTTTCCGGCACCAGGACCAAGAGTATTCCAGGGAAGAGGAACCAAGGTACAGAGGCCTAGAGGCTGGGGTGTGTTTGAGGACAAGTGTGGCCGGCAGGCAGGGACAGGTGGCGGAGGGGCCAATGCTGAACTGTAAATGAATTTTATTTTTAGACCACTGGAGGCTTTTAAGCAAAAGAGGGAAATCTGACAGGAATGCTTTAATAGAATCTCTCTGGCTGCTCTGTGGAGAACAGAGGAGCAAGAGCAAGCGGAGAGGAAGGAGACTGCTTAGAAGGGGTGTGGTGGTTTGGAGAAGAGAGGGTGGCTTGGACCAGGCAGTGGGAGCCAGTGGGAAGAAGTGGGAACACGCCTTAGGATATACGCTGATTGCTGATAATTGTATGTGAGAAGTGAGAGACAAAGAAGAGGCAACAGCAGTTCCAAAGTTTTCCAAAGTTTTTGATCTGAAGCCGGTGGAAATTCCACCCCTGCCACTTCCTTCCATGCCCCCCCCCCACTTTAAGATGAAAGGCGTTATTAAGATATAATCCCCCTACCGTGCATTTTACCTATTAAAGTGCATATAATTCATTGGTTTTTAGTATATTCACAGTTGTGTAATCATCAGCCCCTATCAATTTTAAAACATTTCATCACCCCCAAAATACCCATTAACTGCCACTCCCTGTTTCCTCCCCACCACACAAGCCGTAGGCAACCACTAATCGACTCTGTCTCCTCTGTCCGGTGCTCAGAGCTCCAGTTTCCTCCACTGTAACGTCACAGGGTGATTGTGAGGTTGAAAAGAGGGCATGAAGAGAAACAGGACAGCATGCCTAATAGTTGCCAGGCAGAATGGCCTTGGCCTTCGTAAGTGCTCTGGAAATTCCAGCTCTCCCCTACTGCTTGCCATCTTGCTGAGGCATCGTGGCCGGGGGTGAAAAGCATGGGCACTGGGCCCAGACTGCTGGATTCTGGATTCTGAACCCACCACTGACAGGTTGTATGATTATTGCAAAGGTTTTTAACCTCCCTGGGGCTTCAGATTCCTCAACTGCCATAAAGGCATCATAGCAAGTACTTCCTAAGTTGCTTGGAGTCAAACCATGCGAAGCACTGGGAAGAGTGCCTGGTGTGTAGTAGCAAGTGCTCAGGGAGGGGTCAGTGTTGCAAGGCTGTTATCATTATTAAGTGAGGAGCAGGCAGGTGGCAGCTCCCAACATTGAGGCCAACTGGACATTTCTGAGTCTAGGCAGTTGCAGTGGTAATGGAGAGAGAGATCATAGATTTATTTTTAGTCTTGTCCTCATGTGGGATCTCTACTTTTGGAAAAGTCACTTGTCCCCTCTGAGCCTCAGGTTGCCCATCTGTAAAATGGGGGCGAAAGATCTTACCTCGTGGGACTCTATGGAGGATTCAGTAACCTGTTCAGTACTAAGCACTGTTTTGAACACAACAGGGAAAAAAAGCATGCTTCCCTAGAGCTTGTGTGGAGCTAGTAGAGAGAGACAGCAAGTAAATATTAATCATAAAGACAATAGTAATCATAACACATTAAAAATACATGAATAAGAAAGCAGAGATGTAACGCACCTGGCGCCTGGCATGAGGCAAGCCTTCTGTCAACAGAAGCTGTTGTGATTATTATAGGAAAGCACTTTGAAACCATGGACAGCACTGTATAGAGGTGGTTCTCCAGGTGACTGCAAGCATGTTGCCTTCATCCAAGCCTACCCTCATTTCTGCTCAAATTTCACTCAGCCTCCAAGGCCCCTTTCGAGTTGACTGGTTGAAATCTCTGTCTCTCATGGCAGAGCGTTCTTTTTCCTTCCCTTCAGCTGGCATTAACTGAACGCCACTTTGGGCCAGTCCTGATGCTCAGGCTTTGTGATGAAAAACCTGGGAGAGGTGGTCTTTGTGATGAAAAACCTGTGGTCAGCAGCGTGAAAGGAAAGGCCCACAGCACTCTGTGCTACACTGTGTTGAAGCCTGGCACCTTGGTTTTAGTCTGCCAGGGGAGAGCCCAAGGCTTCTGAACTCAGTGATCAAATTAGCAGATAAATTAAGACTTCTCAACATTCTTGTTTAAATACTTCATTGTAAAAGTAAACACCTGCATTATGGTCAAATGCATAATCTCTATTTAAGCAATAAGTGTGAAAGTGTTAGTTGCTAAATCATGTCCAAGTCTTTGTGATCCCTGTAACCCACTAGGTTCCTCTGTCCATGGAATTCTCCAGGAAAGAATACTGGAGTGGGTAGCTATTCCCTTTTCCAGGGGATCTTCCTGACCTGGGGATCAAAGGGTCTCCTGCATTGCAGGCAGATTCTTTACCATCTGAGCCACCAGTGAAACCCCATTTAGGCACTATGATCTAACCAAAGAGCTACAAGATAGAGATGTAAGGACCTGTGGAGGAGCAAAGACTTCAGGGCAAAAAATTTCTCACGGTGTAGACAGTATTCTACCAGATAGGCAGGAAATGTGGCAAATTAGAACAGAGAGGTTTTGGAGCTGGGCTTCCCAGGCAGCACAGGGATAAAGAAGCCATTGGCCAGTGTAGGGAATGCAAGAGACGTGGGTTTGAACCCTGTGACAGGAAGATCCCCTGGAACAGGAAATGGCAACCCACTCCATTATTCTTGCCTGGAAAATTCCATGGACAGAGGAGCCTGGTGGGCCACAGTCCATGAGGTTGCAAAGAGTCAGACACGACTGAGTGACTGAGCACAGCACAGCAGCAACAGCAAACCTGGCTTAGCACTTTCCACCTGAAGCAAGTTACTGCACTTTCATAGGAGGGTTAATACCCTGCTCCTCTCAGAGTTTGCTGGAAGGTTAAAGAAAACATCCATCAAGCACCCAGCACTTAGTAGACACACAATGGTGGTTTAGTCACTAAGTTGTGACTATGCCCACCAGGCTCCTCTGTCCATGGGATTTCCCAGGCAAGAATATTGAAGTCGATTGCCATTTCCTTCTCCAGGGCATCTTTCTGACCCAGGAACCAAACCCTGGTCTCCTGCATTGCAGGCAGATTCAAGAGGCATATATAATTAAAATATTAATAACTATTAATTATTAGTAACAGTGTAGCATTATGGATGGAGAAGGCAATGGCACCCCACTCCAGTACTCTTGCCTGGAAAATTCCATGGATGGAGGAGCCTGGTAGGCTGCAGTCCATGGAGTCACTAAGAGTCGGACATGACTGAGCGACTTCACTTTCACTTTTCCTTTCATGCTTTGGAGAAGGAAATGGCAACTCACTCCAGTGTTCTTGCCTGGAGAATCCCAGGGACAGGGGAGCCTGGTGGGCTGCGGTCTATGAGGTCGCACAGAGTTGGACACGACTGAAGCAACTTAGCAGCAGCAGCAGCATTGTGGAAAGAGCTCTTGTGTCAGCCAAGCTCTTGTGTCAACACAGGAGACTTGAGCTCAGATCCTGACATTCCCATTTCAAGTTGCTTAAACTTTCTGAGCACTGGATTGTCTCCCTTTTCTGTAAAATGAATAAATAATACCTTCCTTGTAGGATTGACATATGATAAATGTGATAATAAGTTCCTAGGTTGTATAATAAGTGCTAAGTGCCATTTTAAAATCAAAATATAGAAAGCTTTATTGAATATTCTGATTATAAAAATCATATATTCTGATGATAAAACATTGAAACAATACAAAAACATTTAAGAAAATACTTACATATCACTGGAAATTCCATTTCCTATAGCTGATGGTAAATTTTTTAGGTATCTCTTTATGCAACCTTAGTTCGACCTTCATAATATACATGGGTCCACAGTATACACCTGTCCTGTTTTCACTCAATAATATGTTCTACACATATATTCAGTTAATAAATATAGATTTATATTTTCATTTTTAATCACTTCCTAGTAATCTATTGTATGAATCATCAGAATTTATTTAATACTATAGATGATCATTGAAGTAATTTCCAGATTATTTTCTGTTTTATATAACACTGTATTTTTTTTTTTGGCTGCACCATGCAGCATGTGGGATCTTAGTTCTCCAACCAGGGATAAAACCCTATAGTAGAAGCAAGGAGTCCGAACCACTGGACTGCCAGGGAAGTCCCTATACAATACTGTATTAAGCAACCTCATACGTAGATGGTGGTTCACTTGTTTAATGTCCTTCCTTGGATAAATCACTGTAAATGAATGACTAGCCAGGAATTTTCCCATTATAATTTTGTTCCATTTTGGTAAACTGCCTCCCAAAGTAGACTATATGAATTTGTGCTTCCACCAGCATAAATTGTGCCCACTTCTATACAGCCTTGTTAACACTAGGTTCTGCCAATCTTTTTGATCTTTGCCAGTCTGACCTGTTGAAAAATGGTGTCTCAATTTTGTTTCTATTTGTGGTTACTAATGAAATGGAAAATATTTTCAAGTATTTATTTCCACTTGTGATTCTCCTTTTGTTAATTGCCTGTTTGCTGCTGCTGCTGCTAAGTCGCTTCAGTCGTGTCCGACTCTGTGCGACCCCATAGACGGCAGCCCACCAGGCTCCCCCGTCCCTGGGATTCTCCAGGCAAGAACACTGGAGTGGGTTGCCATTTCCTTCTCTAATGCATGAAAGTGAAAAGTGAAAGTGAAGTCACTCAGTCGTGTCCGACTCTTAGCGACCCCATGGACTGGAGCCTACCAGGCTCCTACGTCCATGGGATTTTCCAGGCAAAAGTACTGGGGTGGGGTGCCATTGCCTTCCCCAAATTGCCTGTTTAGGCCATTGTTATTTGACGATTTTTCTATTCAGATGTTTCCTATTGACTTTTTAAGAACTCTTTGTCATCAATGTGACAGATGTTTTCCTCCAATGCATTGGCTGTCTTTAACCTTGTCTGCCGTGTTTTATTGCTGAATACAAATTTTTAATTTTATGAAGTCAAATCTTTTTTTTTTTAAGTCAAATCTTGACTTGATTTTACTTGATGGATTAAAAAAAAAAAGTTTTAAACATGTTTAGAAATACTTCCATTTCCAGATTATAAAAATAGTCACTTGTTTATTTCTACCCATAAGAGAAACAAATTTCATTGTTTACATACACCTCTTTGATCTAAGAGGTGAAATTTAGATTTAAGGAGAGAGATGGAGCTCCAACTTAATTTTTCTCCAAATGGCTACCCAAACGTCCTGTTCTGTTTATTGACTTCCATCTTTTCTCCACCAATATGACATGTTACTTTTATGTGCACTGCAATTCCTTATACATTTGGCTCTATTCCTATACTCTGTTCAGTTTAATAGTTCTGTCAGTTCATTTTTCAAAATAGCACTGTTTTAGTTGGTGTAGTAGTAGTAGTGAAAGTCACTCAGTCATGTCCGACTCTTGCGACCCCATGGACTGTAGCCCGCAAGGTTCCTCTGTCCATGGGATTCTCTAGGCAAAAAACTGGAGTGGGTTGCCATTTCCTTCTCTAGTTGGTGTAGGTACATTTTAATATTTGGTAGAACAAGTCCCAACTCACCCTCAAACTTTTCTTGGCAATAGGGCAGTTGAATGGAGTGGTTAAATTCATGGAGTTTGTGTTCATTCAGCCAGCCTGAGCCTCATAATTTACTCATTTATTTATTCATGGCTGAGCTGGGTCTTTGTTGCTACACGTGCTTTTCTCTAGTTGTGGCGAGCAGGGGCGACTCTCCAGTTGCAGTATGCGGGCTTCTCCTTGCAGTGGCTTCTTTTGCTGCAGAGCACAGGCTCTAGGGTGCTTGGGCTTCAGCAGTTTCAGTGTGTGGGCTCAGTCATTGAGGCTCCCAGGCTCTAGCACACAGGCTCAGTAGTTGTGGCGCATGATCACGTGGGATTTTCTAGGGAACAGGGATTGAACCAGGGATTGAACCTGTGTCTCCTGCATTGGCAGGTGGATTCTTTACCAGTGAGCCACCAGGGACAACCCAGCCAGAGCTTTAATCCCAGGTCAATCACCCACAAGCTGTGTAATCTCAGGCAATTTTTTTTTTTTTCTCTCTGAAACTCTGCTTCTTCATCTGTCCAAAGTTAGTTGTAACAGTATCTGTGTTTTTGTGAGGATGAGATGAAATGATGCATAGCAAGTCTGGCACATGGTAAATGGTCAGTAAATGTTCAGTCTTTTTGTTATGAAAAAGATGCATCTGTTTTTCCAGTTGAATTTTAGGATCACTTTAACAATAAAATCTTCCCGGGATCTTGACTGGGATGACATTTACTTGATATGCTAATTTTCAGATAACGAATGTCGACATGTTATAGCGTTTTCCAGTCTGTGGCAAGTTGTGCTCTTTATGGGTACGAGACTTTATGCTCCTTGGAAGAGTTCATAGTTTTCTTCATATAAGAGGTGTGATTTTATGTTAACTTTATTTCTAGGTGATATAAGTTTTGTTGTCATTTTGGTGAACGTGAATTCTTTAGTACATAAGAAAGTTATTCCCTTTTTAAATTGAGAGGTAATTGACATATTAGTTTCAGGTATATAACATAATGATTCTGTATTTGTATATATCGCAAAATGATCACCAGAATAAGTCTAGTTAACATCTCTCACCATATGATACATCTTTTTTCTTGTGTGAGAACTTTTAAGACCTATTCTCTTAGCAACTTCCAAATATACAATACAGTATTATTAACTATCGTCGCCATGCTGTGCCTTATATCCCCAGGACTTATTTTATTGGAACTTTGTACCTTTTGATCACTTATACCCATTTTGTCCACCCTGCCTTTGGCAACCACTGGTCTGTTTTCTATATCTAGTTATTCATTTTTAAATGTTTATGTTGCACCCAAAGTAGCTATAATTGTTGAAATGGGGAATAATTTCTCCCTGCACAGTATCAGCTTTGAGACATTCCCTTCTCTCAGCTCTGGGAGCACCCCAGGTTTCCATTCCTTGGTTTTCTGTCACTTGAAATCCATGTCTCTGATGCAGAAACTGTGTCTAATTGGGCTGTTAGTCCCCAGGGCTCAGCACAGGGCTTGTATCAGTACAGACTTACCAATGGCAATTAAAGAAGGTGCCCCATGCTGTATTACTCTTTTCTGGAATAGAAAAGCCTCCCTTCTAGGACACAGGGCAGGGCAGCAAATAGGCCGGCAGTCCCTGACCTCATCTGGCTGACCGTCTAATTTGGGAGCAGACATTGAGGAAGTCATCATTAGGGTCAAGAGTGAATTACATTAAATATTTTTCCTCATTACATTTTGAAGGGAGTTTTGGGTGCTATGGGAGTGTAAAGGACTTAGTTGAGTACAGAGCAGCAGGAAAAGCCTTGCTGAAGAAATATTCCAGGAGGAGCCCAGGACGACTCTGCACCCAACATGTTCCCTCTCCAGGGCAGACTAGAGTTAGCACTCAGGCCTCCTTGAATAAATCCATTCAGCAAAGAGCATCTGCTGTGTGTCAGGTCCTATGCTGTTGGGTCTGGGGCCACAGGGTTGGGTAAGAGCCAGTGCTGCTGCTAAGTCGCTTCAGTCGTGTCCGACTCTGTGCGACCCCATAGACGGAAGTTCACCAGGCTCCCCCGTCCCTGGGATTCTCCAGGCAAGAATACTGGAGTGGGTTGCCATTTCCTTCTCCAATGAATGAAAGTGAAAAGTGAAAGTGAAGTCGCTCAGTCGTGTCCGACTCTTAGCGACCCCATGGACTGGAGCCTACCAGGCTCCTCCATCCATGGGATTTTCCAGGCAAAAGTACTGGGGTGGGGTGCCATTGCCTTCCCCGGTAAGAGCCAGTATCTGAGCTCTAATCAGAGCTCTGTTGATTCTTGGGAGTTACAGGAGATAATTAGAACTCCTCAGCATGGGGATCTATCTCCTGTCTCTCCCTCATGCCCCCTGCTGCTGCTGTTGCTGCTAAGTCGCTTCAGTCGTGTCCGACTCTGTGCGACCCCTTGGACGGAAGCTCACCAGGCTCCCCCGTCCTTGGGATTCTCCAGGCAAGAATACTGGAGTGGGTTGCCATATCCTTTTCCAATGCATGAAAGTGAAAAGTGAAAGTGAAGTCGCTCAGTCATGTCCGACTCTTAGCGACCCCATGGACGGGGAGCCTACCAGGATTCTCCATCCATGGGATTTTCCAGGCAAAAGTACTGGGGTGGGGTACCATTGCCTTCCCCGTCATGCCCCCTACTAGGTCCCAGCCCACCTCTTTGACCTCGTCTTCTCCTGCCCCACTGAACTGCTAGCCCCCTTGCCAACTGAACACACTTGCACTTTCACACATGTGGAGGCTGCCATCCCCTGCGCCCATCATATTCACTGTCACTTCTACAAAGAATTCCCTTGAGCCACTCCTTTTTTCTCTCAGCATTCAAGAACCAGAGTATCACCACCTCTGTGAAGTCTGCCCTCCCAGAGTTTGTTACTGAATCCTTGTCCAAAATTGATGGTCGTGTATACTTATGTTTCCATGTGTATGATCCCATCAGACCAGGGGGCCCTCAGAGTCAGTGACTTTGACTCTGTCTCTCTGGTGGGAACTAATATACAATGGATCACTTAGGAACTGCAATTAAAATGGGGTCAGAGAAAGGCAACTTCTATCAATAAAAGGGCAGAGTACAGAAAGAAGAGAAGGGGTGGGGTTAGTTGGCTTAGAGCAGTGGTTCTGAACCTAGGGCTCTGAGAGCAGAGCAGCAAGCTGGCAGAAGGTGAGCCACGTGCAAAACTGGGCTGTGCTCAGTCGCTCAGTCATGTCGGACTCTGCGACCCCACGAACTGTAGCCCACCAGGCTCCTCTGTCCATGGGGTTTTCCAGGCAAGAGTAATGGAGTGGGTTGCCATTTCCTTTTCCAGGGAAAGCTGGGTTACTTGGGTTTCAACCCTGGCTCTGGCATGTTAGTAGCTCCATGAGGTGGGACAAGTGCTTTTATTTCTCTGAGCCTTCAAGGAAAGGGGAATACTGTGATTAGTATTACCATGTTGCCTTCAGAGGGTCTGGGCACATGTTAAAATTATATAAAGAATTTTGTTTTTTTAAAAAAAAGTATTTTGTTTAAATAGGTATAAGTTTTTCTGGAAGGATGGTTCCTTGATTTTTAAATTTCACAAAATGTACAAGCTAAGCAGGAGAAAGGCATTTTCTTAGTTGTCTATTGCTATGTATTGCTGTGTATCAGATGACCTCGGAATTTAGGGAGTTAAGACAATGAACATTATCTGACCAAAACAGTGTACATTATCTGACCGTTTCTGTGGGTCAGGAATCCAGGAGAAGCTTGTTTGGGTGATCCTGGCTGTGGGTCTTTTATGAGATTGATCTCTCGAGATGTTAGCCAGGGCTGAAGTCATTTGAAAGCTTGTCTGGGGCTACCTGTGGTGTAGACGTCACCTCTCCGTATGGCTGCCTGAGGGTCCTCACGACATGGTGCCTGGCCTCCCCTAGAGCTTATGATCTGAGGGAACAAGGCAGAAGCTGTCTTTTATGACTTTATGACCGAGCCCCAGAAGCCACACACGGCCGGCCGTTTCCAAAGCACCCAGTTGGTTTCACAGTTCAGCCCTATTCAGAATGGGAGGGACTAAAACAAATGTGACTGTCAGGGCTGGGAATCACTGGGGGCCATTTTGGAGGCTGGCTACCACAGTGCCTTAGAAGGAATTTGGAATGAGGAGCTGTCAGTTTAAATCTTGACTCCACTGACAACTATGTGATCTTGGGAAGTTCCTTCACTTTACTGGCCCTGCCAGTTTTCTCACTCAGCTCACATGGTAATTGTGCTACTCAAGAGTTAAGGCCTGTGAAAGCCATTTATCCAAGCCCTGGACTTCACATTCGGTTATTAGCAATCAATAAAGAGGAGGAGGAAGGAAGAAAAGCCATTTGGTGCAGTGTGTAAGTTAATGTTTTCAGTACAAAAAAATAGCAAATGAAGAACTAACCAGCTCGTCTACCAGTCTCAACAAATTAGCACCACTCTTACAATATTGGTGTCAAAATGTACTTTAAAGTTTCTTTTCCTTTTTCACAGAGAAAGAATAGAGGAAATGGCTTAAATTAAGATGAGAAAGATTTATGGTAGATATGGGTACAACTCTCTGGCATTAAAGAGACTGAAAACTGGGATGCGTTCCTTTGTGGGGTTCTGAAATCTCCACCTGAAAATTTTAAAGAATTAGGCAGTATGCTGTTCTTATCTACAATTTTGGTAAAAAACCACTCAGGTCATCCTTTGAAGCCATTTTAGGAGGGGATCCCACAGATCTTTTAAAGTAAAATAGTGGTGGTGGTTTAGTTGCTCAATTGTGTCAGACTCTTATGACCACGTGGACTGTAACCCGCCAGGCTCCTCTGTCCACGGGATTTCCCAGGAAAGGATACTGGACTAGGTTACCATTTCCTTCTTCAGGGGATCTTCCCGAATTAGGGATTGAACCCAGGTCTCTTGCATTGCAGGTGAATTCTTTACCAACTGAGCCACCAGGAAAGTCCCTAAAGTAAAATGGAAAGATGTATTATTGGGAGTTCCCTGTCAGTTCACTGGTTAGGACTCTGCGTTTCCACTGCAGGGGCCTGGGTCCAATCCCTGGTCAGGAAACCGAGATCCCAAATCCTACAAGTTGCACTGCTCGGCCAAAAAAAAAAAAAAAGGTGTTCTTACATTGTTAAGCATGAAAAACTTTACTTTTTCATTATACTCAAATGAGTATGAGTAGCACATACTCATTCTAGAAGATTTGGAAACTACAGACAACTGTAAGGAAGTGAAAAACATTAGATCTGCCACCTTAATCTAAATGCTCTGTTTTGTGGTTTAGATGAGAAATAGTTTTTTTCAGGGAGTTCCCCCGGTGGTCTAGTGATTAAGACTCTGCCTTCCAATGCAGGGCGCAAGTTCAATCCCTAGATGGGGAACTAAGATCCCAAATGCCTCAGGGAAACTGAGCCCAGGCACTCTGGAGCCCAAGTTTGGCAAATAGAGAGCCTGCCAGCAGCAATAAAGATCCCACGTGCCGCAACTAAGACTCAACGCAGCCAAATACATTAAAAAAAATTTTTTTTTCAAGTTAAAAAAATGTAATACTTTGTAAAACCCACTCTCCCCCCAGTTGAATGTAATCTTACAAACCAGAAGTAATCAGTATTAACAATTGGGATTTAAACACCTTTTTCAGCCTCACGGGAGACTGAAAAACAGGAATGGATTTAAATGATGGTGAAACGCAGGTAAGCTGAATTGGTGTGGTGGTGAAGTCTCCATCTCTAAGCATCTTTACAGCTTGCATAGATATGTTTGGGTGAATCCTGCCTGTTTACCAATTCTGCTTGGGCAGATTCCAAATACTGTACAGGGCTCATAAGTAATACTTAGGGATTTTGTCCAATACAGTAATTATTGAGTAAGGTCATTAATTCCACAAATTAAGTGCCTACCACATGCCAAGACTGTGCCGGGTGTTGAAAGTGTGATGATGAACCCAAGAAGATGCTAACAAGAGCAGAGACACTAAACCAAAAATCATACAAAGAAATGAACTGGCTGGGGGAAACCAGGAGAGATGACATTTGTGAATCATCTGCTGTGTTGGAAGTTTAGCCAGTGTTATCTCCCTGGGACTTGAAGGAGATAATCTGACCTCTCTGAACTTCATTTGAAAATGGGGATAGAATCACTGGGAGAGAACATGTGTCAGTGTGGCAAACTCTGTTCCAGGGCTTGGTTCACTGAAGTATAAAAATGAGGCACTTTTTACACTTCTGACTCAAACCTTCTTGATGGCCTTTAGTGAGTCTGCTGTGTTCCAGTGAGTCCATTGTGATCTCTCTACAAAGATCCCACTTAATCCCAATTCCACTTATTTGAGTTTATGTACCCCATTATCCAAATGATGACTCTGAGTCAATGAGAGGTTTCACAGCTTGACCAAGACCACACAGCCGTGGAGAATGACTACAAGAAGATTCAAACCCAGGCCTGCCAAAATCCAAAGTCAGTGGCAATGCATTATCTCTTAGTGAGGTTCCTAGGGTATATGTGTCCTCTTGAGAATGCTTAGGTTTGCTGGTGGTGTGTTTGCTATTCAGATTCCTGAATGTGTGCTTTGCTCGTAACTGTGCAGTTTGAAAACACTGACTCATCCCCAAATAGGGCAGGGCTGAATATCAGACCTGTTTATCTTATACTGCCCTGTGGCACCTGTGTTGACTTCAAAGAAACTTTGTAATAAAAGCACTGTGATCAAACAGAAAAACACCCCCCCCCCCATATATATATAGGCTTGTTTTTGGTGTTTCTGACAATAGAATATACTCATGAGTCTCATTAACTTTTTAAAAAATGACAGCTACTTAAGGTTTAATGACTAAAGCCAGTTCTCTAACACACATCTTGCAGAGTCCTCTGAACATACTCTTTTCACATTTAACTATGATGTTGTCATTAGTTTCTGTTTGATTCTGCAAGGGCAGAGACCTTGAAACATTCACATCTAGATTCCCCTGTGGCTTGACTCAACTGAGAGCCAGGAAAAAAATTAGGTATATCCACAGTCCCTGCATTAGCTTTCTAAAAAGCTACTAGATTTAGTGTTTAAAACAACATTCTGTCTTACACTTTCTATGGGTCACAAGTCTGGACTGTGTGGGTCAGCTGGTTCTCTGATCTGGCTAAAATCAGCCTGTTAGCAGGACTGGACTACTCTCTGCAGGATGAGAGATGGGGAGGTGGGGAGAATGTGTTTCCAGGCTCATTCAGGTTATGAAATCTCAGTCCCCCACGACTGTTGAACTGAGGTCCCATTACTTTTGGATAGGGCTTTGTTCTCTGCTTCTAAAGGCTTCTGACATTCCCTGGCTCATGACCCCTTCAGCCACAGTGGGTTGACTTCCTCTCAAGCTTCCAATCTGATTCTCTTCTGCCATTTCTCTCCAAGGCATTTCTTTTGCCTACAAGGGTCCATGTGATTACACTGGGTTCACCCATATAATCCAGGATAATCTCCCTATTTTACGGTACTTAATTCCATCTGCAATGTCCTGTTTACCATGGAATATAACATATTCACAAGTTCCAGGGACTGAGCATAGTTTTTCTTTTGGCAGGCGGGCAACAAGAACATTCATTATTCTGCCAACCACAGTGCCTATACTAAATGTGTACATTTTAGAATAAATCTTCTCTAGTGACTCCCTCAGAGAAGGCAATGGCAACCCACTCCAGTACTCTTGCCTGGACAATCCCATGGATGGAGGAGCCTGGAGGGCTGCAGTCCACGGGGTCTGGAAGAATCGGACATGACTGAGCAACTTCACTTTCACTTTTCACTTTCATGCATTGGAGAAGGAAATGGCAACCCACTCCAGTGTTCTTGCCTGGAAAATCCCAGGGACAGCGGAACCTGGTGGGCTGCCATCTATGGGGTCGCACAGAGTCGGACCCAACTAAAGCGACTTAGCAGCAGCAGCAGTGACTCCCTGGAGATCAGGGGGGCAGGGGTGGTAGTGGGATGAAGCTACTCAAGAAAAGATTTTAAACACGCCAAATGACCTGTCAAAGGTTATACCTTAAACCACTACCACCACCATCACCCTTTTGTGAAAAGTCAGGTCAAACACTTTTTTTCATCATGGAAGTGGGGTTCTTCTTTCCCCTCATTGGGGTGAAGTTAGAAGGGGACAGAAGATTAGAAAACACTTAGGAATTCCCTGGCAGTCTAGTGATTGGGACTCTGTGCTTCCACTTCAAGGTGCACAGGTTCCATCCTTGGTTGGGGAACCAAGATCCCACATGCCATGTGGTGCAGCCAAAAAAAACCCCAACAAAACCATGCCTTACTTTACCTTGCAGGATTTTGCTTACTGGACCTGAAAGCCTTCTGTGAGATGAGAATCTGAAGGAGGAGCACTGAACTCCATGGTGTTCCACGTGGGCAGCACCCTGTTTATCTTCCCTCATCACTGGCTCTCCCATGTGCTAACACCAGGGAGTGGAAGGTGTGCTTCCTCACTGCGGGAATCCTTTCAAATGTGACCAGTCACACCTCCTCTCGAATTTTAAAGAATTGGCCATTGTCCAGTTTAGGACTGATTTTAGCGATGTTTCTGTACAGTTGACTGATTCAATAAATAGGCACAGAAAACCTATGTGTTGGGTTCTCTGAACCTCATTTCATCTCATGCTTCTGCAACCAAAGCTTGGAGAGGGTTAAGTATGTTGCTCATTGTCTCTTAGCCTGTACCAATTATTAAACACTTACTCTGTGCCAGGAGCCAAATTTTATGGACCTAAGATGGCTGGATGGCATCACTGACTCAATGGACCTGAGTCTGGGTGAACTTCGGGAGTTGGTGATGGACAGGGAGGCCTGGCGTGCTGAGATTCACGGGGTCGCAGAGTCGGACACGACTGAGCGACTGAACTGAATGTCAGGGTTCCCCCTGCACACCCTCTTCCAATCTGCCAGGTGTTTTGCGCTGATTTTCATCTCAAAAATACTGTGATAGCCACGGAATGGTTTAGCCAGGATTCGGCTCTAGGTTCTTTTGACTCCATGTTCTGTGTTCCCTCTGGGGTAGTGCTTCTAAAAAGGTCTCAGGTGCATTCTGGTAAGTATGGCCCCAAAGTCCAAGTTCTTTATACTACCAGTAATCTTATCAAGTTCACCAGGTGGTAAGAATGCTATAGGCTGCGGGTGCAGCTTCTGCAAACGTAGAGCAGCATGAAAGCACAGGAGGAAATGGGGAACTGTTTAGGTCCATCAATCGTGCAATAACCGTTTTACTGGTATAAGTGTCTTTCTGTCTCATTATTATGCGGCAGTGAGTCATTTAGGGGAGGACCAAAAGGGAAAGTCCTGTGTCTAGTCACCTACAAAAAGTGTCAGTGAGAACAGCTTAGGCGGAGAGGGGGAAAAGTGGGCGCTGGGAGTCGAGCTACCAGTTCTCTATTCCCACCCTTAGCCGCGCGTCGGCCCGAACACGAGACAGGCCGAAGGGGTTAAACGTAGCTCGGGGTAGGAGGGCAGCCGGCCACCGCCCCTTCCCAGCATCACCTCCCACAATGCCTCGGGCCCCCAACCAGTTCCCGCACCTCGCGAGACTCGCCCAGCCCCTTCCCCGAACGACTGCCCGTCCCCCATCCCCTACCGAGCTCTGCGCGGGGAGGAGGAAAGGAGGGGAGGGCGGAAAAGACGGGACGCAGGGCAAGTCGGGAAGTGTGGTCCAAGAGTTTCATGCAGCCATATTCTTCCGGAGCGGGGGAGGCCAGAGAGGCAGCCGGGACTACGACTCCCAGTCGCCCTTTCGGTTTGTTTTTGTTCAAAAAAAAAAAAAAACCCCACACTCCCCCTCCTCACTCTTCACACACACTCACACACACCCACGGCAGACACGCATACACCCGGGCGCCGAGGGGAAAGCCGATTCTCGTCTTCCCGCCCCGCCGCCAGTCGGGTCTTGGCCTCTTAGCAGAGCGGGAAAGCGGAGGCCGGAGCCGTGACCTCTGACCCCATGGTTATGCGGAGCCGCCGCATTCCTTAGCGATCGCGGGGCTACTGCCTTCGTCGCCGCCGCCGCCGCCGCGGGCGACTGACGCAGCGCGGGCGCGTGGAGCAGCCACCCCCTCCCCCACCGCCGCCCTCGCGCCGGGTCTCGCGCCAGCCGGTCCCCGCGCGCCCGCCCCCTCTCGCCGGCCGCACCCGAGTCCTCGCGCGTCGCCGCCGCCACGCGCCCCCCGCCGCCGCCGCCGCCGCCGCCGCCGCCGCCGCCCCAGCCCCGCGCCGCCGCCCGCCCCGCCCGGAGGTCCCGCGTGGAGCTGCCGCCGCCGCCGGGGAGGAAGAGGATGAAGGACAAACAGAAGAGGAAGAAGGAGCGCACGTGGGCCGAGGCCGCGCGCCTGGTGAGGCTAGCCGCCGAGGGGGCTCGGTGGGGGTTGTGAGGGGTGGGCTCGCCGAGCACCCCCCACAGAGAGGGGGAGGGGCGAAGCCCTGCCCACTGCAGGAGGGGGCGGGCCACCTTCCTCCCGGAACGGGACAACCCCCTAAGGCATTGGGTGGGGAGAGGTCCCCCGCCGGGTCGGATGTGGCGCCTTTTGCTGCACGCCCCCTCCACCCCCCCAAATTCCTGCGGAGGGGCGAGCCGGCGGGCCGGCTCCTCCTCCTCTGGGCGGCGGGGCCCCAGCCTCCCCTCCCCCACTATTTGGCAGCGTCTAGGGGGTCTGGGGAAGCTTCATTTGTGCACTCGGGGGAGTTAGGTTTCCGGGAAGGGTCGGAAGCTCCTCCCTCGCTTCCTGGTGGGCAATGGGGTGGTGCGTTTGACTAGGGATGGGAAAGAGCCCCCTCAGTCTGAAGGACGCGAGTGGCATTTTGAGCTTTCGCAATCTAAACCGGTGTGTGGAGGGAAGCAAAGGCTCACTCCCAGCCTGAACCCTGAGCCTCGGTTCTCAAACTTTAGCGTCCTGTGGGGGCACTTGGGGAGGTTGTTAAGTATGTTCATCCTAGGGCCCTACTTAAAGACCTACTGAGTCTGATGAGATTCTGGAGTAGAACCTGAGTATCTTCATTTTGACCAGCTTCTCAAGTTGGTTGTAATGCAGGTGACCCACGGACCACACTTTGAGATCTGCTGACCCGAGTCCACAAGCTAGCTCGAAGATAGGCAGTCTGCAGACAGCTAACTACACTTGGTAAAGAATGTTTGCGTGTGTTCTGTATTCTTTAGTGTCCTCTTGCATGCATACATGAAGTGTTGGACAAAGACCAGGTGTCTCTGTTTGAAGATACTGCTCACTGAGGATTTAGCAAAGGAGAGAGTAATTTGAGTATTTGAAGCTGCCTGGTAATGCGGTTTTTGTGAATCTTCTGTTGTCCCAAAATGTCAGAGGACTTGCAAGTGAAATATATTCCTCTGGATTTGCACCCAAAAAGTGAAGACACTTCGAGACGTGTTCTTATAAAATCTTGCTGGTGACAGTAGTAACAGGTCACACTTGTCTCAGAGATGTCACTTCTTAGAACTGTCACAAAGCAGGGTTACGGTGCAGATAGCATCCTTGTGTCTTGACACCCTGTAGTTTATATGTAATTGCTGTAATTCACTTTTAATGATGAATGAAGCTCAGCCTTCTAATCTTTTAATTTTATTGGAAAGTGAGGTTCCTGTTTGAGCGGTGTTGAGCAAAAAAGATGAATATGTGTTGGAGGTTTTTACAAATCTGTGGTATAGTCTTCTTTCTTGGAGCCTTAAAACTCAGTTATTGACTTAAAAGAGGGAATGCTGTTTGGTGTGTAGGAGAAATTTCACTGGTGTACCTGGTTGTCTTTCTCAGACCTTTTTTGCCCAAGAAACGGAAGTAGCAATTAGTTTGTATGCTGAAGTTTTGTGCTTCAGTGACTTTGTTTGGGTTTGGCATATTTTGAAGTACTTAAGTATGTTTTTCAGATGCAGTCAAATTTGGAACCTTTGGTTAGCTTTCAGGATCTCTTGGAAGTTTCAGGATTTCTCCAGCATTGCTTCACCTGGAAACAGATTTAGGTCTAGAGGAGAGTAGTGGGACTTGCTTGCTTTCTCCTGGAGGTTGAGGCTGGCTGTTCATTGAAATTCTCCTCTAAGTTTCTGTTCTGCAGGTGTTTATGACTCTGGGCACCAAAAGGAAATTTGCTTGCCAGAGTTTTTACTTGTTAGAGGTAGGTGAAAGTACCTTTAAATCCTGTGTTATTTATGTCCTGACAGAATTCTAAAGTCTGCCTATCTTAAAGCTCCGTTGGCTCTTCCTAGTTGAAGGACTCTGGGAATTCAGGGATCCACTATTATGCCTCTTTATAGTCTTGAGTTTACTGTAATCTACAATCCAGTTCCAGGTTGCTATTTCTGTTTTATCATTGGCTCAGTTCATGCCAGTTTGTCCCCAGTAAATTCTTTTTCTTTTATGATTCTTCACTTAAAAATAGTATTTTCTACTGGGAATTACTTATGCTCTAAAACTCTTGCAAGATGACTTGTGGGAATATGGTGTGTGGATTTGTATATCTTTTATTGTTTTTTGTTTAGGATTTTCTGTCCCTTTGGATGGACCAGTTGGTGGGTGAGGGGGAGCTCTTAAGATTTCTCTGCTCATTTGAAAAAAAAAATTGCTTTAACAAACCAAGTGCTGGAGAGTTTGTGAGTGCTTACACTGGACAGAGAGAAGAGTGAGCTGTAATGGTAGGAGGGTAGATTAGTTCTAAGTACTCTTTGGACAGGTGAATTTGGAGTGCTTGCTGTGGCAATCAAGATGCACTTGCTTGGGGGCAGTTTCATATTGCTCCCAACCTTGCTCAGTTTGGTGGTTAAAATGATACCAGGAACCGTTTTTAAGCTATTTTGGTAGGAAAGAAGAGACTTCTGGACTATTTCAGTAGTGTAGTAAATCCCAGGAGATTGATTTTTGCAGCTGTTAATTACGTTGTTGAGAAGTAGATATTCTTCTTTTAACACTTGCTAGTATTGTTTTTCCTAGATGTAGGAAGTAGACTTTAGGTGGTTGGGTGGATCTAAATCCTCCTGCTTGTTAGAAACAATTTGTTTGGGAGAAATAGCTGAGTGGATTTCCCTTTAGATTGAATGCCTTTAAATGGATTCTCCCTGGCTTTGAGAAACTCTTCATTGCATGCTTTATCTTTCACTTTGATTCATGACTGACCATTCTTACATCAAACATTTTTTCCCCCTTTGAAGTTGGAGAAGAGATACTTTTTGTATGCTCTAGAAAGACAGGGTGGGGATAGAACACTGCTGAATTGTTCTTACACTAAAAGCTGAAGGCATATACAGTTTTAATAAAAGTGAATACCCTGTATCTTTTGATGTAACTTCCCTATAGAGATTCTGTTTCTTCTGTCTTAAGAGTCTCAGGCTCTTCCTGACTGCTGTTTAAATAATTGGTAACTAATTTTTGAGTCATGCTTCTTAATACTGTGAAAAAAATTTACTAGCTCAGCTCACAATTAGTATCAAAGAAGTCATATCTGTGGCAGTGAACATTAGTAGCTTGCATTGTGGGTTTGTTCATCAATGCTGCTTAACTTGACAGGTTCTTGGAATTACAGAGATGGATAAGGTCTGCCCTTGAGGAGCTTATGGTTTTTCTTAGGTTAGAGAAGGTCCAACCCTTCTCTAACAGGTGAGTAGAATTTCATTACAAGCATGGTAACTGCCAGCATAGATGTATAAATGGTAATAGACATCCTGATTTCTGCTTACTGTCTAGGCATAATTAGGAATAGTTTCTCCTTTTACTCTCAAGTGTCCTGCTTTGGAAGATGAATTATATGTGTTGTGCAACTATGGGGCACTGAAAAAAGACTCTTAACTATCTGGCAGAGAGTAGAGAAGGTTTCCTGGAGGAAGGTGCTTTCCGAACTGAATCTTGAAGGGTGAGGAGGAGTTAGACTCCTCACAGAGGACATAAGCAGGAGCTGGGAACAAAAAATAGGAGAGAGAGTGTGTGTGTGTTTATCTGCAGGGTGGAGAGTGTGGGAATTGGGTAGACCTGCACGTAGTTATCGGAACATAAAGTTTGTGGAGTATCAGATAGCGAGATAGAGACCAGATTGTGAGGGTCTGGCATGCCTGGCCAGCACACACCTCCTTTGTGTCTGGCACCGTAGGCACTTACTCCGTTATCTCTGCAACAACTCTGAGAAGAAGGCCTCGGTATCCTTCCTTCACAAGTGAGGAAACCTAGACTCAGGGCAGGTAGGTAACTTGCCCAAGTTTTTTTGTTGTTCAGTTGCCAAGTTGTGTCCAACTCTTTGCAGCACAACTCTTTGCCCAAGTTTAGAAGACCAGAATTTGAATTTTTAAAACTATGTCTGTTTGCTTTTAAAACCCATGCTTTTCTAGTGGGCCAGTGGCCTCTCTGGAGCTTCAGCTTTCGCTGTATGGAAATAGGTTGCTGTCAAAGGACTTTAATGCGGAAAGTGATGAGGGCAGGTTTATTTTGTTGGACTGACCTCAGGCTATAGCAGGTTAAGTTCTGCAGAGCTTTGGTCTTTTTTACTGATGAATGTCTAAAATTGTTCCTAGCACAGAGTATTTCATGTACTTGTTGAATGAAGGATGGCAGCGGAGTAAGAATGAATTTGAGGAAAGCAGGGATGTTAGAAAACAGGCTGTTGTGTCAAGTCGGGTCAGAAACTAACTGTGGGGGGACTTCCCTCGTGGTCCAGTGGCTCCAAGACCTCGCACTCACAATGCAGGCGGCCCAGTTTCCGCTCCTGGTCTGGGAACTTGATCACACATGCTGCAGTTAAGAGTTTGCATGTTGCAACTCAAGATCTAGAGTGCTGCTACTAAGACTTGGTGAAGCCAAATAAATAAAGTAAAAAAAAAATTTTTTTTTTAAAGAAAAGAAACTGGCTGGAAGAACTGGGGGACAGGCGAGTGTGAAGGATGATGCCTTATTTTCCAAATTAGGTGATGAGACAGACTGCCAACCAAGGAGAGGAATATCAGAAGAGAGGAGATGATCATGAGGGATGTCCAGTTCCGAACTAAATATCTGGGGCCTGAAGCTTAGGAAGAAATCCAGGCAAGAGGTCGAGATTTGGGAGTTAATTCAGTATTTTGGTAGTGTTGAAAGTGTGAGAGATGATAATGATACCCAAGGAGAATGTAAACACTGAACAGAGAGATTAAGAATGGGACCATAGGAAATAGGGGTTTTATTTCAGCACCTGCTTCTCCAAAACTTGACTTCTTTATCACGTCGAACTCGTGTTCTTCCATAGAGAGAACCTTCGCAGCAGTCCTGTTAGGCTTCTTGCTTTGCATTTTATCTGTGACACAGCCATGCAGTACTTTGTTAGGGCTGTTAAATGACTGTAAGATGTTGGTGTGGTTTAGTGTAACCTCAGTAGCTGCATTGCTAGAGATGGTACAGAGATACTGACAGCCTTTTTTCCTCCCTGGAAAGGATAACATTTCTAAAACAACTCAGCTTGTTCAAGTGAGAGAGCTCTGGTTGCTCACTAAGACATTGTTGCTGGGGCTTAATTATAGATGTCACTAATATAAATGGGATGTTCCATTTCTCCTTGTTTTGGTTGCACTAGTCATGTAGAATTGTAGCATTGTATTGCTGAAAGGCAAATTGTCTGTACTAATTAACACCAGAATTCCACAACCCAGTGGCAAAAGTCATCATTGAAAAAATACAGGTACCTGGACTTCCCTGGCGGTCCGGTGGTTAGGGCTCCATCATTTCACTGCTGAGTGTCCAGATTCAATGCCTGGTTGGGGAACTACTCCTGCAAGCCAAGCCGTGCCCCCACCCCCGCCCAAAAAAAGATAAAAATATTGTAACTAATCAGACTTACTTGGGAAGGAAAGCCTGAATGCAGTTCTGTCTTACAGTTTATAGTGCTATGTATTCTCTAGTTTAGCTGTATTAACAGCATCAGGTTAAGTGGCAATTAAAAGTTGGGAAGGCTCCACATACCATAACATGGATGTTAAGAGGATGTGTATTTTCAGAATTGAAAATTAGAGTATTTCTTCTAATTGCAGTCACTTTCAGCACCTAGTTAGATATATGTGTAATTTAGTTTCAGAAATAACTTTGACTGTGGAAAAACTAAGATGTCAGCTGTGGTACCTCATAGCAGAATTGTAGCCCCTGTTATATAGTGATGGATATAAATGGGAACTGCACACTGAAATCAGAACATTTATATTTCCTCAGGTACTGGAAAACTATTCAGATGCTCCAATGACACCCAAACAGATTCTGCAGGTCATAGAGGCAGAAGGACTAAAGGAAATGAGGTTTGTATGGCTCTTGTTGCTTAATGTGAGGGTTTTAGAGAACATGTGTCTTCCTGCAGTTAGGTAGAGAATGAGAAAGTCTACAAATGCATATATGTGTGCGCGCACACACACACACGTGTTTAATGGTAGTGTGGAGCTGTCTCGGTGTCGTCTGTCCTCTGGCTGGAGGATGGGAGTGGCTGCAGTTCCGTTGGTTTTTGTCAGAGGTGCAGCAGGTTCCCCATTCTTGCTCTATTGTACATTTCAGCGTGGAGCTTGTTTTTTGCATAGGGAGTCAGCACGTTTTCTCTTGTTTTCCATTTTGCAGGTTTCGGTAGTAGAGAAGGAACAGACTGATCTGCTCCATTATGTCTAAAACTGTCCTTCTCTCTGTACCATGTCTCTGAAGTTCTTTGTTTTAGGCTCAGAGAAGGGTGATCCAGTCATCATAAAACTCACTAATTTTTTTCCCCTACTGATTCTAGCCATTCCTGCTATGAGCATGCTAAATTTGGCGATGACCTTGATTTTCTTATCCTATATTTTTCCTAGAGAAGCAACAAATTGGAAACACAAAAAGAATTGCAGGCACAAATAAAAACCAGGGACTGTCCTGAATCCTTTCTCTGCTCACCCCAGCCTTTTTTTCAAAATTTAAGTGGGAGAGGAGAGCACAACACAGTTCCTCCTTGGGATTCAGAACAGTCAGCATATATTTTGCTGGTTAAGCTTTAGCTACTTAAATTGATCTTTTAGGATCAAAAGATCCTCACTTTCCAGTTGTCAGTTTGCACATTCTCAAACTGACATTTTGTGGGAAGGGAAGGTCGGGGTTGTCTGGATCATGTTATGGTGCTTCATTTAAATATTACCTATGCATGGTGTAGTGTTGTAATTGCATCTTTTGTTTTATTTTGTTTTTATGGGCTATTTCCCATCGTGCTGCTGTCTGCACTGCTGTTGGACCACTATGCCTGTAGAAGGTAAATTAGTCCTTTTGGGACAGATGGAATGGAGAACCTAACTTGTTTCTGCTTCTGGCTCTTACAGGAATTATGAAGTGGTCATGGTGGCTCGTGATGAGTGAGCAGCTCTATAATTTGTAGACAGAGGGATAGTGTGTAGGAGTCACGCTGTTGGAAGAAAGACTCTGCCAGCATGCTTTCCCCTGTAGCAGAGATGTTAGCACACCCACTTGACACTCCAGATTCTGCACAGGGTTTCTTACAGAGATTGGTCCTTGATGAAATTTTTTTTTCTTAAGCGTCCGGGGTGTTCCAAAGCCGAATAAGTAATATTTTTCTTTTTGATGACTTTTTTAGACTCGAAATTTATTTTTAACGCGACATAAATTAGGACCTCTAATTTTGAAAAATGCTGAGGGGCATTACTTAAGATATTGATATTTATATATCTTGCTGGGGAGAGGGACAAGAACGTGCACAGGTAAACCCTAGGACTAGCATGCTAGTGGCAAACTCAGTTAATATTAATAATGGGCATTTGTCTATATTTTTGACAGTTTTGCTTTTTGAAATTGAATAAGTAGTCTCTAACTCACTCGAGTTGTCATTGTTTTGCAACCTTCTGTTGTAGCAGGGACAGTCAAACAATTTAAGATGCTATCTCTTTTTTTTTGGTTTAATGGTTGAGCATTATTGCATACTAAATCCATTTGACTTTTTATATTCAAATTTAAAGAATTGCTCCTGGGTAGATATAAAATAAAACGCATCTTTCCACCTTCCCAACTGAGAAAAAGCAAATGACATACTATTCCTTTTGTGTGTGTATTAAAAAATAATTTAACTGGAAAAAAAAAGTATGCTTATTTTCTTGCGACAGCATCACTGATGCTTGGTCTTTGTGTTAAAAGTGTTACGTGGCAGTTTCTGAGCATGATGTGCAGGTTGAAAGATAGCTATGGAATCCTGGTTTTGTTTCTAATTAGCATTAAAATTTAATTTTAAAATTTTGAGTAAATAAAAATATTGGGTAATTTTTTTTTTCAAAACTCCTGAGTGTACCTGAAAAATATGTGCAGTGTTTCTAAATTTCTTAAGAGTTTGGTTCATATTGTCAAAAGGCACTTAAGAATCATCGGGTGTGGAGTAGGGATATCACGTAATCTGTTATCCCAGAGCTCTTTGGGTGTGATTTATGTGAATTTCATGTGCTACTCCTTTGCCACTTTCAGAACAGAATTCTTGTCATGGGATGTTTTATGTTTCTTCCTGTTCTTCTTGATTTAAGAATGAGTTGAAGGGTAAGAGATCTTTGAGTCAGTAGATATCTTGGTTTGTATGACCTTTTTCCATCCTTGTATGTTTTTACAGTGGGACATCCCCTCTCGCATGTCTTAATGCCATGCTACATTCCAATTCCAGAGGAGGAGAGGGGTTATTTTATAAGCTACCTGGCCGAATCAGCCTTTTTACACTCAAGGTAAGTCATGTAAATTCTCCTTTAGTGCAGTGGTTCTTAAAATTTTAGTGTGTATAAGGATTACCTGGTAGGTCTGGAATGAGGCCCACAAATTTGCATTTCTAATAGGCAGGCAAGGGATGCTGCTGTTGTTCTGAAATGGCACATTGAGAGACGATCTAGTGTGAACAGGGTGTTAGGAATTATTAAATAGTCATATCAGCTATTGTGTCTGTAATGTTTTTCCTTGTCTGTATCTTTGCAGATTATATGCAATAGCGGAATAAGTATATGTGTGGGTAATTGCAAATGTGCTTAATTATGAATTTGTTTGTAATAATGTTGTGAAGGATAAATTACCGGACAGCTAAGTAAGACCTACTTTGTGGGAAATAACTGAAATTTGAAAATACTTGTGGAAATTCAAAAACTCATTAGCATTTACCAAGTGACACTAATTACTATCGGAGAGAAATCAGGTAGAATTTACAATAAAGCTTAAGTAGAGTGAATTAAACAGGCTAAGTGCCTTTCTACTGTTTGTGATATGTATCATTTAAACCAGGAGTAGGCAAATTTTTTTCTGTGAAGGACCAGTTAATAACATTTTAGGTTTTGTGGGTCACACTATCTCTATCATAACTATTCAACTTTACTGTTGAAGCGGGAAAGCAGCCACAGGTAATGCACAAATGAATGGGCATAGATGTGTTCCAATAAAACTTTATTTATGAAAACAAACAGTGTGCTTGATTTGGCTTGGTGGTGGTGTTTGCTGACTCCTAATTTAGACATAGTTGACCTGTTTATGGCAACCCACTCCAGTGTTCTTGCCTGGAGAATCCCAGGGACGGGGGAGCCTTGGCGGGCTACCGTCTATGGGGTCACACAGAGTTGGACACGACTGAAGCGACTTAGCAGCAGCAGACATGTTGATGGTGAAGGATGAAACTGAAAATCTGATGCTAGTCCTTCTAATCATCCATAATGTAGTTATAAACTGCAGTAATCCATAAAATTTTCTGTTTTAGTTTTGTTTTGATAGACTTGTTTATTAAAAATGAAGATTTGAACAAACAACAGCTGTATAACCTGTGGTCATAAATCTTGATCTGTAGATACACATGTGTATCTTATGTTCCTATGTCTGTGCTATTTTCTATATTTTTATTTGTAATATTTCAGACTTTAAAAGGCAGCATAATGTAATGTCAGAAACTGAGCCTTGAAAGAGAGAGCCCTGAGTTCAATACCTAACTCTGTAACCTGGGACATACATAACCCTTCTTTATGGTTGTGGCTTCCCTGGTGGCTCAGATGGTAAAGCGTCTGCCTGCAATGCAGGAGACCCAGGTTCGATCCCTGGGTTGGGAAGATCCCCTGGAGAAGGAAATGGCAACCCACTCCAGTACTCTTGCCTGGAAAATTCCGTGGACGGAGGAGCCTGGTAGGTTACAGTCCATGGGGTCGCAAAGAGTTAGACACGACTGAGCGACTTCACTTCACTTCACTTCATGCATACCTGACACAGTCATTCCTTAATGCCCTTAAAGGATAGTCCTTTAGGTTCCTTAATCTTAATTGCTTGTTAATGGCATTTTTCTATTATATATTATAATTATATGTAATTTTGTATAGTTACAATTGTATGTATTATGTGTATTACTAATGTGCTTGTTAATGGAATGTTTCTCTTTTAAGTGGAAGGAGAAATACCTATTTCTATGGACACCTAAGGGAAAGGAATTGAGTTTCATTTGTCTTTGTAATTTGACTCGGCAGAATTCTTGGCATAGTCCATGCTTAATAAATATTTGAACTGAGTTCAATATCTTAATTTTCTGAGTGAACTCCGTTGTATGAATTTGCTGTAAGCTTGGGGGTGTTCTGTTAGTCTGCAGCCCATGTCTGAGGTGCACTGATGGTTGTGCTTGGCGGATTCTCTTACCTTCGTGTGCCTTTATGTTGCCCAGTCTTCCTAGCAGCTTGCTCATTGGAGTTGTATGTCACCTCCTTAATATTTCTGAGTTCATGGTTTACTTGTCTGGTTCCCCCAGTGAGACTGTATACTTGAGGGTGGAGAGTGGGTCTTATTCCTTTCATTATCCACTTGGATAATGTACAAAGTGACTGTCAATAAGTGCATATTTAATGAATGAATTAGTGAATAATGGCTGGATTCTGGTACTTCATTATTATCCTTTGCTTTTGACATTTGATAGTAGATACTACTTACAATCTTGATGAAACTATCTATAGACCTGCCTCTGGCATCTCACTCACAGCCAAAACAAAAGATGCTTATTCCTGTGGCTTTGGTAGACTTGTAGCTTGGTTGATTATCCATGCTGTCTCTTAACATTTTGACCTATCATGAAGTGATACATGGAAATGTAACAAAGTAAAATGTAACAGAGAAAGTGAAGGTAGCCTGCAAATTCTGCTACTTGTAACCTGATAATAATTTATATAAATAATATTTGAAAAAACTGGATTGTAATTTCTTTATGGCTTTGGTGCTTATTTCTTTAGTTAATATGTTTGCTGTCTTGGTACATAGGGATACACCTTATTCTCCCCCCGACCTCTACCCCCTTGGGCTTCTTGAGAGTGAATCATTGATTAGTCTTATTAGTTGCCTTATTATCACCATGCTGTCTTTTAGAAATTGTGCAGACATTTACTTTATTGTTATTTGGGAATGGATAAGAAAGGATACCAAAAATCTGAACTAGCTGATTACCATCCCGATCACCTGAGGACCTAGGTCTGCTGACTGAAGTCCATGGTGGTGCATTTTTTTCCTTTCTTATCTCCACATTTTTTTTTGGAAAAAATTTCAGACCTACAGAAAAATTGGAGTACTGCAGCCAGCTTGCTTTCTTCCTGATTGCTATGAGTTTGCCTCATTTGCTGTATCTCTCTATACATATGTATGCGTTTTTCCTCAGAACCATTTAAAAGTGTTAAACTAGTGCTGGTATTTCACCACTGCATATCTCAGAATGTATGTCTTAAGAACAAGAACATTATGTTAGATAACCATAGTATCATTATTATGGTCAAGAAAATAATGATATAATAGTATGTAATATCGGAGAAGGCAATGGCACCCCACTCCAGTACTCTTGTCTGGAAAATCCCATGGACAGAGGAGCCTGGTGGGCTGCAGTCCATGGGGTCGCTAAGAGTCAGACATGACTGAGTGGCTTCACTTTCACACAGTGGAGAAGGCAATAGCAACCCACTCCAGTGTTCTCACCACGGGGGAGCCTGGTGGGCTGCAGTCCATGGGGTCACACAGAGTCGGACACAACTGCAGTGACTTAGCAGCAGCAGCAGTATGTAATATAAATTTATATTCACATCTTTTCTGGTTTTAAAAATATTCTTTATGGCTTATTTTTTAAGTCGGTCATTCCATCGAGAATCATACATTCCGTTTGGTTGGAGATTGTATCTCTACGATCTCCTTTAGTGTGGGACAGTTCTTTTACCTTGTTTTGTTTTTCATGGCGTTGGTATTTTTGAACACTCCAGGTCGGTTACCTTATAGAATTAAGTACATTTTTCAGGGACTAATAAGCACGTAGAAATCTTGGTTATTTCCAGATGCCTTTACGTTTGTACTGCTACATCGTGTCTCCTGTTCCAGGTTGTCACCCAGAGCCACTCAGCAATGAAAGATGGAAGTGATGGGATGTTTTGTATGGTGTCTTATCTAAGGGTAGTTTGCTCCAAGTCTTGCTTGTAATAAGGGACAGGAAGGCACAGTTATTTAACTCATAGTCTTGTTTTTCATTTTGAGGGTGACACCTTTGAAATCCTGTGGTGTTTTTTCTGCCTAAGTGTTTTTTCATATTGTTGAGGACAAGCACGTGCAGAAAGGTTTGGTTTCTTTCTCCCCGCTGCTTGAAACTCTATTCTAGAGGACCATAAAGGTCAGAAAGCATGGGATTTTGCTACTTAGTTGAAAATAGGAGTTTTTTTCAGTTCTAAATACGTTTGTGTAGCTTTATCTATGATTACCAAAGCTTCACTGATAAGCGAGAGTCTTCTGGGGCTTGCCACAGGATTCCTTCTCCGATAAAATTTGTTCTAGGTAATGTGATGGTACATTTGACACTTCATACATAGACGCTTGCATCAGGCCTTAGAGCTAGTCCTCAGGGATGGATGGGGCAGATGAAATCTGTCCATGCTTTGAATTCTTGATTTGAGTTGCTTTCCTTAAGCTTTCTCTGAAGTTGGCTATCAGTGTCCATCATTGCCTGGTTAGAGATGGGATTTATATTGTCTTTTACGCTTGGGATTTCCCATCCTTGTAAACCAGTGAGAGCACCTTTGTAGTGCTCCGTGTTTTTAAGAGTTTCATGCTGAACAGCTTTGCTTCTGTGACCAGGTGCCTCTGTGTCATTGGTGAGGTTAATCTGGTTTGGTGAGTGGCCATTCCAGCACTCACTGTCAGGCATGACTGCAGGCATCTGAACATTGTAAAGTTTTACTGTGAAATGATTCTCAAGTGAAGATGTCATGGCTTTTTGCACCTTATTATACCTCACGTGGTGATGTAGGGCTCAGCCTTAGGGGTCCTTTAATTCAAATAACAAGTCTAGCTGAATCTTGTTAATATGTAGAATATATAAATTTAAAGTACTAAAAAAATCTTCCTGGTAAAAGAAATAGATGTCTGCACTTGAAATATTCATCCATTAAAATTCACAGTTTGCAAATAAAAGCAAATGGAGGAAGAGAGGGAGGTAAGTTTTGCAGTTTCACAATGTTATTTATAGAACTACAATTAAATTTTTCTTGTAAAGCTCCACAATTACATCAATTCTAGAGCTGTTTACAGTACCATTAAATATCAGGGAGACTTGGATACAATAAATTAGAGAGTCATTTGAAAGGCAGTACCAGAATCCATTTTGATTTTTGATAGGTGCATATCAAGTAAAGTGGTCTTTTAAAAACACAAATCATATCATACCACTACCCTGCCTGGCCCTTGCCTGCGTCTCTGATTTGCTCTCCTGATACCTTCTCCTTGGTGATTATACTTCAGCCACCTTGGCCTTCACTCAGTTTCTCAAAAGCCCCAAACTTGTGTCCGCCTTAGGGCTCTTAGACTTGCTGGCCACTGTGTCCGGAAAACTCTGGACTAACTTCTTGTCATTTGGTTGTTAGTCCAAGAGCATCTTCCCAGGGAGGCTTTCTCTAAATACCAATTCTAGTTACACAGCGTGGACAGGGTTTTGGTTGTTTCAAAGTCCTGCCTTGTCTGTTTGGTTACTAGCCTCCCTTCGTGGACGGAGGGTCCTGGTGGGCTCCAGTCCGTGGGGTCGCTAAGAGTCGGACACGACTGAGCGACTTCACTTTCACTTTTCACTTTCATGCATTAGAGAAGGAAATGGCAACCCACTCCAGTGTTCTTGCCTGGAGAATCCCAGGGACGGGGGAGCCTGGTGAGCTTCCGTCTGTGGGGTCGCACAGAGTTGGACACGACTGAAACGACTTAGCAGCAGCAGCCTCCCTCCACTAGAAAATCAGTGCAGGGGCTTGTTTTCACTGTTATCTCCTCTGTCTGGCAAATAAATACATATGTAATAAGTATTGGCTGAATGAAAAGTAGAGGATAGCATCATGAAAATCTTAAGCCAGATAGTTCTCCTGGTAATCTAGTCTTGTTTTATATGTTGTATTACAGAATACACATATTCTGCGTTATTTTTCCTTCTCAGCAAGTTGACTTCTTAGAATCCTGTTTTTTTCTTGCCCTCTTTAGAGCAGTTAGTTCTGCATTAATCTGTGAAAGAATCTGCTGACACTAGAAATAAATCTTTCCCAGGCTATGGCCATAATCTGCTTCCTCCAATTGCTGAAGGCAGGAACTGCATTACAGTTTAAATATTTTAGGTATGTTTTAGATACCATGTTAATCTTTTTAGAGTTTTGAACTTTGATCATCTTTCTTAGAATTTCTTTTATATAAAATGGTAATGATGTTTTTATATATCTTTTGTAATTTGTGTTAGCTTTATCAAATATATGATTTGTTAATGTGTAGAATCCTAGAATTTTAGTGTGGAAGAGCCTCTGAATCATCTAGTTTATTTGTATTTTGCAAATAGAAAACCTAGCTTCTAACAGTTTAAGTGACCATGTGTCCTTAATGACCATGTATCCTATTCATGACCATGTATCCTTGTGACAAGTACATATGGCCTAGTTGAGACTAGAATCCACATTTTGAGTTTGAGTTCTTATAGCTCAATTGGTAAAGAATGCGCCTGCAATGCAGGAGACCCCTGTTCAAGTACTGTATCCGGAAGATCTGCTGGAGAAGGAATATGCTACCCACTCCAGTATTCTTGGGCTTCCCTTGTGGCTCAGCTGGTCAAGAATCCGCCTGCAGTGCAGGAGACTTGGGTTTGATCCCTGGGTTGGGAAGATCCCCTGGAGAAGGGAAAGGCTACCCACTCCAGTATTCAGGCCTGGAAAATTCCATGGACCGTTTAATCCATGGAGTCACAAAGAGTTGGACACGACTGAGCAATTTTCACTTTATTTTCATTATGCCAATTTAAAACAGTTTTTCTTCAGGTTTAGGACCTTTGGTTACTTCATCTTTTTGAAGCATCTTAAGAGTTCCTTGATAGTTCTCAAAATGTTAGTTTTATTCTCTTTAATGAAAGTTCTTACAATTGTTAAGCACAAGTAACTTTTCATATCCTTAAAAGTGTAATCTTTAGTTATGGACAATTGGTTTCCTTTTCTGCACTCTGCATTAATTATATCAACATTTCTGATGGTGGTGGTCCTTTTCTGTACCAGAATGAGTGGTATATGGTGGTGGTGAGAGCACTGGACTAGAATGGAGGTCTGGGTTCCACACAGTGCCTCAGGTCCTATGGAATATCTCCATTTATACTGCTTTGTCTCCAACACTGAGAAGTTGAAATAGGTTGGTTGTTTAAAAAACTTCAGGTATAAAACCTTGTTTCTCATGAAACAGAGCTGCATGGTATAGATGATTGTGAAACTGCTCTGGTAGAAACAAGCATCTCTGGTGGACTCTGCTATCCCCATCCTATGCCCCAAGCACCCAGGACATCTTTCCCAGACCCTGAAGCTCTATTGAAACCTCTTGGAGTCAGAATTCAGTGAAGATCCTTTCTGTGTTCACATTCTAACATCTAGACTATGTTGTGTGAACAGTTAAGTCAGCTCTGGATATTTTTCTTTTGTGGAGCATTTGGAATTTACTAGAGGCTGACTGTATTATTGTAAACCTTTTCTTCTGTGCAGTACTGCACAGAAGGTCTCTTGGTAGAGTGGTACCATTTGCTGTGGTTAATGGTAGTAATACTTTGGTTTTGATGGAGGTTTTGACCCCTCAGTTGGTAAAAGTTTTCTTATTGGAGTAATTCTCAAGGGCTGCCTGGATCCACCTTTGAAAACTGGGGTATTCTATTGTCTGACAGAATGTTCAGCTCGCTCAGGGAGAAAAGAGAACGTGCGTGTCAGTGGAGCCCTGCTCTGACTCTGGTTTGATGCCTGAAAGATGACGGGCAGCCCTTTGTCCTGCTGCCTTCTGGAGTTCCAGGCCCTGTAAGAATGAAGCAGTAAATGGTAAAGGTCAGGGAACAGAGGTTTGGAAAGCACCACCACTGAAATGATTTTGTGCAGTTCAGAGGAGTGGGCAGGATGATAATTTTTTTAAGTGTGATTTTTAAAGCACCAGCGTTGTAGGAAAATGAAGACCTTGTCCAGGCTTTAGCCTTCCTTGGGACTGTGTGTGAAAAATGCTTAAATTTTTTTTTGGTCAGCCAGTATGAAAACTACATTTGATTTCTTCTCAGTCCTACACATCAGACTACTTGGGATTGTTTGAGGAACTTGTTTAGTCTAAGGAAGTTTCTTCTTCTAGTTTAGTTAAATCTGGTAGAAAAGATGGAATCTGATGCTTGAGTGCTGACTATATTCCAGACAGACATCATACTGCTCACATTGGTCTTTTGAAAACAAATATGTTTTCCTATTCTTGTACTAATGGTGGAAACAGCCTGAGAGAGTACAGTACGTCAAGGCTGTATATTGTCATCTTGCTTATTTAACTTCTATGCAGAGTACATCATGAGAAAGGCTGGGCTGGAAGAAGCACAAGCTGGAATCAAGATTGCTGGGAGAAATATCAATAACCTCAGATATGCAGATGACACCACCCTTAGGGCAGAAAGTGAAGAAGAACTAAAGAGCCTCTTGATAAAAGTGAAAGAGGAGAGTAAAAAGTTGGCTTAAAGCTCAACATTCAGAAAACTAAGATCATGGCATCGGGTCCCATCACTTCATGGGAAACAGATGGGGAAACAGTGTCAGACTTTATTTTTTGGGGCTCCAAAATCACTGCAGATGGTGATTGCAGCCATGAAATTAAAAGACGCTTACTCCTTGGAAGGAAAGTTATGACCAACCTAGATAGCATATTGAAAAGCAGAGACATTACTTTGTCAACAAAGGTCAGTCTAGTCAAGGCTATGGTTTTTCCAGTAGTCATGTATGGATGTGAGAGTTGGACAATAAAGAAGGCTGAGTGCCGAAGAATTGATGCTTTTGACCTGTGGTGTTGGAGAAGACTCTTGAGAGTCCCTTGGACTGCAAGGAGATCCAACCAGTCCATCCTAAAGGAGATCAGTCGTGGATATTCATTGGAAGGACTGATATTGAAGCTGAAACTTCAATACTTTGACCACCTCATGTGAAGAGCTGATTCATTTGAAATGACCCTGATGCTGGGAGGGATTGGGGGCAGGAGGAGAAGGGGCCGACACAGGATGAGATGGTTGGATGGCATCACCAACTCAATGGACATGAGTTTGGGTAAACTCCGGAGTTAGTGATGGACAGGGAGGTCTGGCGTGCTGCGGTTCATGGGGTTGCAAAGAGTCGGAGACGACTGAGTGACTGAACTGAACTGAAGTCTCCTTGGTATGAATCTTCAAGTTGTGAACCTTCAAAGATGCGATGTGCATCCCATCAATGTCAGGCGTGAATAAATCAAACTGCAGCTTGCCCTCCATCTCCTACTGCTGAGTCTTTCATCTCTACCACCTTCAACCTTCTCTCTTCCAGTCAATAACTCATTTTGCCTGTTCACTCGATGCCAGCCCTTGTGTGCCAGCTGTTGTACAGTGCTACTATAATTTGCAAGGCACTGTAAAGTTAAAATTGTTTTTTTTTTTTTAATGTATTATTTGTGTGAAAAGTATTATAAATCTATTACAGTACAGTACTAAATTGTACTAGTGTTAGTTGTACCTAGTTAGTTGGACTTAGGTACAAATTGGATATAGGAATGCACTCTCAGAACAGAACTTGCTCGTATGTAGGGGACTTAATGTAAATGGTATGAAGTCACATTTTGGGTTATTTGAGAGACTGGTATTTAACACATGGAGGACAGGTTAGAATATTCTGCCAAATGAGTTGGTTCTCAAATGTTTGCAATGCATTCTCAGGGTTCTGAAAGAATAGCTTCAAATTCTTTGTGCAACATGAGGCAGGAGATGAATAGAGAGTCAAAAAGGTGTCCATTTTCTTCTGGAAGATGCTGTTGTCTTTGATTCACGTGTAGTAGATGGGCTTTGAAATGTGCGCCTTTCAGTCAGGTAATCCTTTTATTTTAGTCTTCTCTTTATGTCAGCTTTTCTTTAGTAAATTAGCTCCTGACATTTCTTTTAGAATTGGGTTTTTTTTTTTTTGGGTCTGCATTTCCACTGCCACTTTTAAGTTGTCTTAAAAGTAGTTGCCAGCTACTCAAACAGCTCCTGCCTGGTCTACTTGCTTTCCCTTGTGCTTCCTAAGAATCCAGTTTCCTCTTGTGTGATCCATAAAGCAGCTAGAGAGATTATTTTAAAAAACATCATTTGATCACGACACATTTCTGTTTGACTCCTGGCAATAGTTTCCCTTTTATACTGTTCATGGGGTTCTCAAGGCAAGAATACTGAAGTGGTTTGCCATTCCCTTCTCCAGTAGACCACGCCTTGTCAGAACTCTCCACTATGACCCATAGTTTCACTGAGTTAGACAAGGCTGTGGTCCATGTGATCTGTTTGATTAGGTTGTGGTCCATGTGATCCGCTTGCTCCTTGGAAGAAAAGCTATGACCAACCTAGACAGCATATTAAAAAGCAGAGACATTACTTTGCCAACAAAGGTCCGTCTAGTCAAAGCTGTGGTTTTTCCAGTGGTCGTGTATGAAAGTGTGAGTTGGACTATAAAGAAAGCTGAGCACCAAAGAATTGATGCTTTTGAATTGTGGTGTTGGAGAAGACTCTTGAGCCCCTTGGACTGCAAGGAGATCCAATCAGTCCATCCTAAAGGAAATCAGTCCTGAATACTCATTGGAAGTACTGATGTTGAAGCTGAAACTCTTAATACTTTGACTACCTGATGGGAAGAATTGACTCACTGGAAAAGACCCTGATGCTGGGAAGGATTGAAGGTAGAAGAGGACGCCAGAGCATGAGATGGTTGGATGACGTCACCAACTCAATGGACATGAATTTGAGCAAGTTTCAGGAGTTGGTGATGGACAGGGAAGCCTGGCGTGCTGCAGTCCATGGGGTCGCAAAGAGTCAGACACGACTGAGCAACTGAATAGTTTCCCATGATGTTTAGCAAAAAATTCAAACTGCTCAGCCACACTGCCCTTCTTTCAGTTGTTGTAATTCCGTAAGCTCTTTTCAGTTTTAGGGTCTTCTGTTTGGAAGTATCTTCTCTCCACTTCTTGCCTGGCTCAACTAAGTGGGTCTCAACTTAATTGTCAGGCCCTCAGAGGAGCCTTCTCTAAATTGGGTTTTCCTGTTGTGCCCTGAACTTCTTTTCACTTGTAAGTTTATAATTATAATTATTTGGGTGATTGTTTGATGTGTTTCTCCTGACTAGGCCTTAGGAGCAGAGAATCTGTTTTATTTTGTTCTGGGTTATATCCTCAGTACCTATCATAGTAGGTTTGTTAGACAAATGCAGTGGAAAAACACATAGAAAGAGGTTGTTCTGATTTGATTGGTAGCAGTTCTCTTTGCCAAACAGTTAAATTGATTCAGAATAGTAATTGTCAGTATTAAAACTGAAATATGTGGTACAGAATGTTTATCGGGATCTTTTTTTCATGGAATGGAGTGTTTGAAAACCTCCAAAGTATAAGCTTTGTTTTCTCAAAAAAAGAAAAAAGTGGTAACGTCCAGTGTTACTCTTGAGATCTAGTGACATATTGATCCCTAACATTGTGTATGTGCCTCCCTTCTTTTTTTCTACTGCCTTTATCTGAAAGTATTTAAGGTCTTATTTCCATGATTACATACTTTAGTGGGGTCTTTTCTTTCGCTCCACATGCCTTGTTCAGATGGCTGATGATTTTTCATTGAGGACCTATTCTTGAGAGCCAGGCTTTTAAATACTGGTGGCAGATTTCAGTGCACTGTGGTTCTGTGGCTTCACGCGTCTTCTGCAGTGGTGGTGGTGGTCACTTAGATGCTTGGTGTTGGCGTAGGGGTGTCTTACCTCCTGATGCAGACTGAACAGTCGTGATTTTCCCGCCTCACACCCGTTTCACCCTTACCTTGAATACGTCAATTAGTGAGAATTCCGTCTTTTTAGTTACTTAGGTAGAAGCTTTGGCGTACTCTTTGAACTTTTCCTTTCATGGCACATGTAATCATCAATAAGTCCTATTGGCTTAAGTTTCAGGATATACCCTATCTTACCGTTCCCCCACCACCATTCTGGTTTAAGTCACCATCATCTGTCTCCTAGATTGTTGGAGTAGCTTCCTAACTGGCCTCCATGCCTCACTTTTACCACCCTCCTCAGCACTGGAGCCAGGAAATTTTATTCAAAAGGTCACATCAGATTGTGTCATTCCTCCAGTGCTCAGCTCCCCCAGGCCCCCTTCACTCAGGGTAGAGGCCGAAATTCTTTGAGTTGCTTTCAGTGCCCTTTCACCATCTGCCTCCCTCACTCCTATCTTTCTTCCTCTTGCTCTGTCCCCTTTCACTCTTTCTGGTTGATAAACACAGTGGCTTCCTTGGTGATCCTTAAACGTGCTGCCAGTGTTCGTCTCAGGGATTTTGCCCCTTCGCTTCAGCTGTCTGAAATGCTTCTCTCCCCAAACACCTTCATGGCTTGCTTCCACACCTCCTTCCAGTCTGTGCTCAAATTGTACCCTGACGTCCTCACACTGCATAGTTCTCCTAATCTCCCTGTTGCCTTAGATTTTTCTTTTGGTATTTATTGCTGTCTGATATACTACATTATATATACATTGTTTGTTGTTATTTTCTGTCTCCTTTGACTGGAACTAGTCCACTAGGGAGAAGGCAGTGGCACCCTACTCCAGTACTCTTGCCTGGAGGATCCCATGGATGGAGGAGCCTGGAGGGCTACAGTCCATGGAGTCGCTGGGGGTCGGACACGACTAAGCGACTTCACTTTCATGCATTGGAGAAGGAGATGGCAGCCCACTCCAGTGTTCTTGCCTGGAGAGTCCTATGGACGGAGGAGCCTGGTGGACTGCAGTCCATGGGGTCGCTTTCATGCATTGGAGAAGGAGAAGGCAGCCCACTCCAGTGTTCTTGCCTGGAGAATCCCAGGGACAGGGGAGCCTGGTGGGATGCCGTCTATGGGGTCGCATGGAGTCGGACACAACTGAAGTGACTTAGAGCAGCAGTCCACTAGGGAAGAATTTTAATTTTAGTTAATGTTGTTTCTTCAGCTCCTAGGAAAAAGGTAGGTGCTCAGTAAATATTTGTGTGAGTAAATGAATCATAGTTCATTTCTTTTAATTTGGTAATACAGTGAATTATGTCAGTATATTTTTTTTGCAGTGTTCAAGCATCCTTGTATTCCTAGGATAAACTTCACTTTGACCTAGTTTCCTTTTAAATACCACATAGTTGGTTTAGAGTATGAATAGTTTATTTAGGATTTACATCTGTGTTCGTGAGTGACCTATCTACATTTGATATTTTGTTTTAAACCTTGCCCTGTTTTGGCATCAAAACAAGCTGTGCTATTTTCTCTGTCTTGATTCTTTGCAGTAGTGTCTTTAAGACAGTTTTCTTTTTTTGTAAAATTTGCCATGAAACCTACTGGACATGATGTATCTTACTTTGAGAACATGTTTTTACTTTTTAAGATTGTGAAATATATAAATTATGCAAAAGAGAATATATGCAAGTTGAGTGTTATTTTAAATAATAATAACTAAGAAATAAACTGCACACTCCTGCATCCACTAGCCAGCTCAGGAACAGAACATCCTCTTTACTCTTTGAAGCCTCTGCTCAGATGCGTCTCTATCCCATATTAATCATTGCCTTCTTTTATTTCCAGGTTTATCCACATGTATATATATTGTAGAACATACCTTTTCAAAATACCTTTATGCGAATGGAATCAAACTGTATGTGTCTTTCTCAGACCTGCTGTTTTTGCGCTTACTATTTCTGAGCTTGATCTGTGTTGGTGCATTTAATTGAAATACATCATATTTTCTGCTGTGTGCTGTCTTAGGGTTTGAATAGTCCGTGATTTCTTTGTCCATTCTGTTTTTGATGTGTATTTGGGTTGTTGCTGGTTCTCACTATAACAAACACTGCAGCACTGATTCCTCCTGTACATCTCTTGGCGTCTGTGTGTGGTAGCTTCTGCAGGGTGTGTACGTTGCTGGGAATGGGGCTGGCTAGTCAGTCTTACACCTGATCATCATTACTAGGTAGTACAGCTGTTTTTCAAAGTAATTGTATGAATTTACATTCCTTTCATAGTATATGAGAATTCCTGTTGCCCCACACCTTGTGGAGGTAAAATAGTTTATTTCCCCCCGTTTTTAAATTATGACATCATTTACATACAGTAGAATTCACTCATTTTGATGTACTACTGTACAGTTCTGTGTGTTTCAGAAAAAAATTCATTTGAATTTTTTTTTTAGTTCACATTTGTTTTGACATTTTCTTTGGCATTTTAATAGTGCTATTTAAAGGTACGCCTTACGTGGCTTGAATGCGGTTGCTCCAGTAAATATTGGTGCTAACTTGCTTCTCCCTCTCCTGAAAATTCACTTTTACATTTATGGACAGTAAAATTCACCCTTTTTAGGTTATAGTCCTTTTGAGTTTTGGCCGACAGAGATGTGTATTTGCCACCATCATTAAGATATAGAGCAATTTCATCACCCTAGAATTCTCCCATGCTTCCCCCCACCCCCTGCCCCGCCCCATGCTTTTTGGTTGTCACTTCTTCCCACCTGGAGAAGGCAATGGCACCCCACTCCAGTGCTCTTGCCTGGAAAATCCCACGGATGGAGGAGCCTGGTAGGCTGCAGTCCATGGGGTCGCTAAGAGTCGGACATGACTGAGCGACTTCACTTTCTCTTTTCACTTTCATGCATTGGAGAAGGAAATGGCAACCCACTCCAGTATTCTTGCCTGGAGAATCCCAGGGACGGGGAGGCCTGGTGGGCTGCCGTCTATGGGGTCGCACAGAGTCGGAGACGACTGAAGTGACTTAGCATTCTTCCCACCTCAGCTCCTGCCCAGCCATTGATTTGTTTTCTATCCTTGAAGTTCTGCCTTTTCCGGAATGTCATATAAATGGGCTTATACATTATGTAGCCCTTCAAGTCTGGCTTCCTTTGCTTTGTGTGAGGTCTTTGAGACTTAGCCATCTTGTAATGTATAGTATACTTCCCTGGTAGCTCAGATGGTAAAGCATCTGTCTACAATGCGGGAGACCTGGATTCGATCCCCTGGAGAAGGAAATGGCAATCCACTCCAGTACTATTGCCTGGAAAATCCCATGGACAGAGGAGCCTGGTAGGCCACAGTCCATGGGTCACAATGAGTTGGACATGACTGATCAACTTCACAATGTATAGTATAGTCCCCCCTTATCCAAGGTTTCACTTTCTGGGGTTTCAGTAACTGGTGGTCAACTGCAGTCTGAAAATATTAAATGAAAAATCCCAGAAGTCAACAATTCATAAATGTTAAATTGCACACTGATCTGAGGAGTGTGAAATCTTGAGCCATCCTGGGCCCTCCCACCCGGGATCCCCAGCCATTGACATTGTGTGCTCCTGGCATCCAACCATTGATGCTGTCATGGCTCAGTGATGTAGGGTCACCCAAAGCAGATGATCTTCCTCTTGTAGCCTACCACTACGTCACAGTGCCTGCCTGTATTGTTCACCTTCCTTCATCTCACATTGTCACAAGAGTGAGTGCAGTCTAATAAGGTAATTTTGAGATAGAGACTACATTTACATAACTTTTATTACAGTTCTCTTTATTATTGTTGTTGTTAATCACTGTGCCTAATTAGTAAATTAAACACAATTATCATTGGTGTGTATGTGCAAGAAAAAACATAGTGTACATAGAGTTTGACACTATAGCAATAGTTTGTTCCTTTTTATTGCTGAATAATATCCTGTTGTATGGATCTACCATGTTTTACTTATCCGTTCCTTAGCTGATAGACATTTGGATTATTTTCTTTTGATAACCAATATTTTATTTTTATTTAAACAATTTAAAATTTTTTATTGACGTTTCAGTTCAGTTCAGTTGCTCAGTCATATCCGACTCTTTGCGACCGCATGAATCGCAGCATGCCAGGCCTCCCTGTCCATCACCAACTCCCGGAGTTCACTCAGACTCATGTCCATCGAGTCAGTGATGCCATCCAGCCATCTCATCCTCTGCTGTCCCCTTCTCCTCCTACCACCATCCCTCCCAGCATCAGAGTGTTTTCCAATGAATCAACTCTTCGCATGAGGTGGCCAAAGTACTGGAATTTCAGCTTTAGCATCATTCCTTCCAAAGAAATCCCAGGGCTGATCTCCTTCAGAATAGACTGGCTAGATCTCCTTGCAGTCCAAGGGACTCTCAAGAGTCTTCTCCAACACCACAGTTCAAAAGCATCAATTCTTCAGTGCTCAGCCTTCTTCACAGTCCAACTCTCACATCCATACATGACCACAGGAAAAACCATAGCCTTGTCTAGCTTGACCTTTGTTGGCAAAGTAATGTCTCTGCTTTTGAATATGCTGTCTAGGTTGGTCATAACTTTCCTTCCAAGGAGTAAGCATCTTTTAATTTCATGGCTGCAGTCACCATCTGCAGTGATTTTGGAGCCCAGAAAAAGTCCGACACTAGTATAGTTGCTATATAATATATGTTGAAGGTATGCAGTATAGTAATTCACAATTTTTGAAGGTTATACTCCATTTGTAGATGTTACAAAATTCTGGCTGTATTCCCTGTGTTGCACAATATATCCTTGTAGCTTATTTTACACATAATACTGAATTAGCCAAAAAAATGTGTTCAGGTTCCTCTGTAATATCATATGAAAAACCTGAATGAATTTTTTGGCCAACTTAATAGTTTGTACTTTTTTTTAAATTGGAGGATAATTGCTTTACAGTGTTGTGGTGATCTCTCCTATACATCAATGCCAATCAGCCATAATTATGTATATTTCTATATGTATATATCTCCCCTCCTCCTTGGTCTCCTCTCTCCCCACTTCGCTGGGACATTTGGATTATTTTCTTGTTTGGACCAGTAAGAGTAGTACTATGAATATTTGTATACAAGTCTTTGTGGATAAATGTTTTAATTCCTCTTGGGTAGATACCAAGCAGTAGAGTTGCTGAGTTATAATTCCTGTTTACTAAGAAACAGTCAACCTGTTTTCCAAAGTGACTGTATAACCTTACATTCAAGTTTATTGTTCCTTAGTAAAATTTTTTCTTCCCTATGCCCCAGCAATATTATTTTTTCCCTAAAATTATTTTGTTACTGGATACAGTGCATCCAGCTCTCTTATCATTAGTTTTTGCGTGGCATATTTTTTCCATCCTTTTGCTGTTAACGTATCTGTATCTTTTCTCTTTAAAGTTTCTTTATATTTCTAGTTGGGCTCTTATTTATTTTTAACTAGTCTAATAATTCCTACATTTTAATTAGGATGCTTGAACCATGTACATTTAGTGTAATTACTGATAAGGTTGGATTAAGTCTTCCATCTAGTTCTTCCTTTTTTTCCTTTTTCTGTTGAATTTCTTTTTTTCCTTTTTCTGTTGAATTTCTATTTTTCTTTTCCTGCCTTCTTTTGAACAACGAGTATTGTTAGTTTTATGTTTCTTTGAGACATTTATTTATTAAAATTTTTTTATTGAAGAATAGTTGATTTACAGTGTTTCAGGTTTATAGTAAAGTGATTCAGGTATACATATATATATATATTCTTTTTCAGATTCTTTTCCATTATTGGTTATTACAAGATACTGAATATATTTCCTTGTGCTATACAGTAGATCCTTGTTCATTTTATATATAGCAGTGTGTATTTGTTAACTCCAGGTTCCTAATTTACCTCCCCTCCCCCAGCTTAACCCTGGATTGTTTTTATTATTCCTTTTATCCTCACAACTTATTACCTATATCTGTTTTTTTTTTCTTCAGAGGTTGCTTTATTGTTAACAAAATGCACCTTTAATTTTACGTTGACTACCTTTGAATAGTATTACACATTTCACATAAACTGTAGGATCCTCATGATGCTTCCATTTACTTCCTCCTAGCCTTTATGCTATTCTTTTTTTTTTAATTGAGGGATAATTGCTTTACAGTGTCACACTGGTTTCTACCGAACATCAACATGAAACAGCCATAAGTTGATTCTTCTTATCTATGTGTGTGTGTGTGTATATGTGTAGAGTTTTATTTACTTATCTTTGGCTGTGCTGGGTCCTCGTTGCTGTGCAGGCTGTTTCCCTAGTTGTGTGCGGGCTTCTCATTGCAGTGGCTGCTCTCGATGCAGAGCGTGGGCTCTAGGTGTGCGGGCTTCAGTAGTTGTGGTACATGGGCACAGTGGGTGTGGCTCACTGGCTCTAGGGCACAAGTGTAGTTGCTTCCTGGCGTGTGGGATCTTTCCGGACCAGGGATCAAATCTGTGTCTCCTCCATGGCAGCACACTGTTTACTGCTGAGCCGCCAGGGAAGCCCTTTGCTCTTCTTTTCATACATTCTGCTTCTCCATAGGTTATACACTTCACAGAGCATTGTTACTTTTGCTTTAAACAATTCTTTTAGAGAAATGAGGGGAACTCTTATTTTACCCACATGTTTACTATTTCTAGTGTTCTTCATTTCTTTGTGGAAGTCCAGGTTTCCATTTGTTACTATTCTCCTTCCTTCTGAAGGACTTTTAACAGTTCTGTGGCGCAGATCTGCTTTTACAGATTCTCTCAGCTCACAGTCTTTATTTTGCCTTAAAGACTATTTTATCTAGACACATTGAAAGGGTTTTTTTTTCACCCTCCTCAGCATTTTAAAGATTCCCATCCTTTGTTTTCTGGTTTCCATAGTTTCTGATGAAAAGTTTGTGGTAATTCTTACATGTGTTCCTCTTTATTTTTCTGTTGCAGGTTTGAAGATTTTTTTCTATAGTATAGGTTTTAACAGTTTGATTATGGACTGCAGTGGTAAACTTCTCAAGTCCATGGGTCAAATTTGAAATATTTTCAGCCATTATTTAATCTTTTTCTCGTTATCCTATTTCTTCTGGGATGACATGTATTTGGCCACTTTGTATTATACCACAGATAACTGATGATCTGTTAATTTTTGCCAGTCCTTTTTTTTTTTTTCCTGTGTTTCATTTTGAATATATTCTGTTGTCACTGGTCTTTTTTCCTGCACTATCTAATCTGTTTTTAATCTGATCAAGTTAATTTTTCATTGCAAATAATGTACTTTTCATCTTTAGAAATTTCTCTATTTTATATCTTCGTTTTTCTTACTGTGTTCATGCTTTTAATCCTTGATGATAGTGCATGCATTAAAAGTAGCTGTTTTAAGTCTTTATCTACTAATTCCATCTCTGTCATTTCTGGGTCTTTTGCTATTGACTCTTCTGCTTATGAGTCACATTTTCCTGCTTCTTGGCGTATCTAGTAGTTCTGTTTGGATGCTGACAATGTGAATTTCACGTTGTTGGGTGCTACAGTTTATCTCCCTTTCAAGAGTGTTGGGCTTTATTTTGGCAAGTCATTGGATTACTCCCTTTGAGGCTAGTTTTTAAGCTTTGTTAGGGCTGGAGAAGGCAATGGCCACCCACTCCAGTACTCTTGCCTGGAAAATCCCATGGATGGAGGAGCCTGGTGGGCTGCAGTCCATGGGGTCGCTAAGAGTCGGACATGACTGAGCAACTTCACTTTCACTTTTCACTTTCATGCATTGGAGAAGGAAATGGCAACCCACTGCAGTGTTCTTGCCTGGAGAATCCCAGGGACTGGGGAGCCTGGTGGGCTGCCGTCTGCGGGGTCGCACAGAGTCTGACACGACTGAAGCGACAGCAGCAGCAGGGCAGGTCAGAGTAGCCTTTGCTCTAAGAATGAATTTAATTCTCCTACTAAGTTACTTCCCTTTTGAGGTCTCCACCAAATGCCTCAAATGATTAACTGTGTCCCTCCCCTCCTCTCTGGCTGGTTGTAACTCCTAAGTCTCCAGTCCTTATGTTTGGGGGAGTTTCCTCGGAATTACTCAGCCATTCATTGCCCAGCCTAATGGAGTTTCACCCCGTACATGTGCAGAGACCCCATGCAGATTTTTCTGCAAAGCTTCCTTCTTTTTGGAAATCTGTTGTGCAACCTTCAGCCATCTCTGCTAGCCAGAACTTTGATCTCAGCTCAGGAAACTGCTTGGGGTGCCCTGTGTGTGTATGTGTTTTTAAAGATAAACTATTTCCTGAGTTCTCTTTAGTAATTCAAATTCAAGACTTTAGGTTTTTGGCCTGATCTTTTCTAATTTTGTATGCCGCCTTTGTGGAAATTTTGACTCCCATTAAAACCACATAATTATTCGTTTGCTTTTCCCTGTTAATAGTTTTCTCAGAATAACAATAGCAACAGCACCATCACCAATAAAGTAAAAGTAAAGTGAAAGTCACTCAGTTATGTCCAACTCTTTACAAGTCCATGGAATTCTCCAGGCCAGAATACTGGAGTGGGTAACCTTTGCCTTTCTCCAGGGGATCTTCCCAACCCAGGAATCAAACCCAGGTCTCCCACGTTGCAGGTGGAGTCCTTACAAGCTGAGCCACCAGGGAAGGCCTTAGGGTGTATCTTACTAGGGATTTAACACATCATTGCAATTTAAAAATCACTTGAAATAATTTGTTTGTGGCCGTTTCATTAACTTGATACACAGTTCGGTGTATTAATTTTATTCACGTTTTAAAAATAGATTGCATGTGTAAATTTTAACTTTGCTTTATAATAATATAAGGGCTTCTCTGGTGGCTCGGGGTAAAGAGTCTGCCTGCAGTGTAGGAGACCTGGGTTCGATCCCTGGTTTGGGAAGATGCCCTGGAAAAGGAAATTGCAACCCACTCCTGTACTCTTGTCTGGACAATCCCATGGATGGAGAAGCCCGGTAGGCTACACTCCATGGTGTTGCAAAGAGTCGGACATGACTGAGCGACTTCACTTTCACTTTCATATTAATATTAAATATGTGTGGTTAAATATACAGCACAATATTTAGTGAATTCTGTGTCCTTTCTGATATCCTTTACCTGCTCCTTCTTTTCCCTATGGGTAAGCGTTTTATTTTATTTTTGTTATTTTCCTTTCTTCTCAGAAATATAAACAAATAACTTATTTGGATTTATATCTTCCTCCTTTTTTAGAATGGCACCATACTCTTCGCCACTTTTTTTTTTTACTTAGCAATATGGCCACGAGATCTTGTAGCTATATTATGGAGATTGTTTGTTCCTCTTTACAGCTGTTTGGCACTTTATTTTGTGGATTTACCATTGTCAGTACTAATCAAAGTGTGATCCACAGATGGTTGTCAGTTTGTGAACTACTGTTCTTATCTGTGATAAGTACAGAAATTAGGAATGTTTAGAAACTTACTGCAGCCTGACATTGCTACAACATCTGAGTGTGATTGGTGGACTCATCCCCACTCTAGAGCAGAGTATAGATCAGCTTGCATGTTTTCAGGCTTGCACAGGGAGTAACGTGTACTAGTCATGTGCAGTAGGACCACATACTACTGGTCTTTGATGGGTTGAGGAAAAAACAACGAAACTAGTTCTTTAACCCAGATAGAGTATTTTAATTTGTGTACCCTTTTGGTGTACATGGCCTCATAAGTTTTGACATGTATACTTTTTTTTTTGACATGCACACTTTTAAATTATTTCTTTAGTTCTAAATATTATGGGAGTTCTGTTATGAAATTTTATTTAAGTTTTTTTTTTTTTAAGTTTCCAAATGTATGTATTGTGTTCCCTCCTTCCATTTTATTCGTTGTATTAAATCAGTGTCAAAGAAGTGATAATGTGTATTTTGGGTCCTGTTGAGACTTCTTTTCTGGTTTAATATTTTGGTCAGTTTTTTTTTAATGTTTAAGGTGTGCTTTGACTGTATATTTTTTACTTGTCTGTTTATGTTTACTATATTTGCTACGTCACTTCAGTCGTGTCCTACTGTGTGTGACCCTATAGACGGCAACTCACCAGGCTCCCCCGTCCCTGGGATTCTCCAGGCAAGAACACTGGAGTAGGTTGCCATTTCCTTCTCCAGTACATGAAAGTGAGAAGTCAGTGTTTATATATTACCTGTCAAATTTTAAATTAAGTTTTAAAAGGTATATCTTTAATTTTTAAGTCAAACTTTATGTATCAGTTTGAGAAATATTCTCATTTAAAACTGTAGATTTCTCCATTTCTCCTTGAGATCAGACAGTTCTTCCTTTATATAGTTTGATTCTATGGTATTTGTGTTTTTAGTTACATATTGTGGTGTAAGAAAGCGCTGCAAAGCTTAGCGTTTTAAAACAGCAGCCATTTCAATCATGTCTCATGAATCTCTGGGTGATTGGGCTTAGTAGAGTGGTTCTTCAGCTCTACTTGAGCTGAGGTTGCAGACATGTGGGGCCTCTGTTAGACTGAAAGGTCCAAGATGATAGTTTTGCAAGTGTGGCAGGGATGGCTGAAAGGCAGGGCTTAGCTTGGATGGTGCTGGAATGACTAGCTTTCTTTTCATGTGGTCTTGGGGTTTTCCCCTTTTCACAGTCCTTCCTATGCTGTTTCTCTGGCAAGGCTATCCAGCTCAGGGCTCTTAGAAGTACAAATGTGGGAATTGCCTGGCATTCTTAAGGCTCAGGATTGGCACAGGGCCACCTCTTCCACACTGTTGTGCAAAGCAAGTCAAGAGATGAGGCCAGATTCAGTGGGAGGGAACTGTACGAGGACAGAATACCAGGCGGCTTCACTCATCTGGGCCAGTTTGGAGACTGGCTGGTTACCGCAGCGTGCGTTCAGGTTTCTGATTGTTAGAACCTTCAGGTTGCCCGGATGGCCTCTTTCATGGCCGTCTTTATCTGTATAAATGCTTTTTGCTTTGGATTCTTTTGTCTTTTGGGTGGGATATGGTTGCTGTATTCTCTGCAAGTCTTTTACTTTGAACCTTTCTGTTAGTGTTTTTGCCGTTGCTTATGAATAGTTTATAGCTGGATTGTTTTTTAATATTTAAAGTTTCTACATTTTAATAAGTGAATTAAATCTATTTACATTCATTGTGATTACTAATATATTTTTGATCTTTTTTTAAAAACACCTTTAGCATGCTTTTTCTTGTTGCTTCTTTTCTGGCTTTTATTCAACTAATTTAAAAAATTCCTATCTTTTTTTCCCCTCTCTTACTGTGGTAAAATATACATAACAAAGTTGACCATTTTAACCATTTGAGAATGTGCAGTTCTGTGGCCTTGGTAAGGGCACTCATGCTGTGCGTGTGCTGTGGTGTGTCGCCACTGCCCACCTCCAGACCCTCCCCAGCCAAAACCCTGCCCATCAACTGCTCACTCTCTGTTTCTTCCTCCTCCAAATCCTACTTTCTGTCTCTGTGAATCTGATTACCCTAGTAGTTACGTAAGTCGAATCGTACAGTATTTATGTGTTTGTGACTGCGTTATTTCACTTAGGGTTCATCCATGTTGTAGCATGGACTCACTTTTAAAGTTCCTCTTTTTTTACTCTTATTGAGAGTAAAAAGTATCATACAGATTGCTTTTACAGTTTTCATCATGAATACTTAACAGCCTAAACTGAGTATGTGTCCCTCCTCATGAACAATAATTGCATTTTACAATGTTTTAATTCTGAATATTTCATCTCTCCCATGCTCTTCTCTAATTCCACCTTACTTCAGCTCTCTTGAAGACAGGCATTAAAAAAATGTTTAAAAGTTAATATTTATGTTGAGCTATTACAAATTTATTGGCTTACCATGGCTCCTGGCATCCTGCCCCTTCAGTTCTATGTTTCATTCCTTTTGTATTAATGTACACTGTTTATATAGCACTTTCAGTTTGGATCTGTAAGTAATAAACTACCTTTGTATATCTTAAGGCTGCTTTTGTTCTTACTCTTAGATGGCATTTTACCTGTGTAATTTTGTAGTTGACTGTTGTTTTTCCTTGTAGGAAGAGGTCATTCGCTTGTTTTCTGGCATCCGTTGTTGCATTTGAGAAGTCTGGAATCTATTGCTGCTTTATAATAGTTCTTTGCTTTTGGTTGTATCTTGATACTTTTTGCTTGCCTTTATTTTGCAGTCTTGCTATAGTGTATACTATGAGTAAATTACTCTGACAATCTGAAAACTTAAGTGTTCAATTTTGTTCAGTGTCTTTTTTTTTTCTTTCTCTATTTAATTTTATTTATCTGTTTTTGTCTGTGTTGGGGGTCTTAGTTGCGGCACATGAGGTCTTCATTGCTGGGTGTAGGCCCTTGTCACTCACGGGAGCACAGGCTTTAATAGTTGCCCCGTGGCATGTGGGATCTTAGTTCTCCAACCAGGAATTGAACCCACGACTCCTGCCCTGGAAGGTGCATTCTTAACTGCTGGACCACTAGGAAGTCCCCAGTACATCTTTGAATATCATCTTTCTTGCTTCCTCTTCGGAGATGGATACTTATTGATATTTCAGTGTGTTAAAACTTCTCATTCTTCCTTCAATGCTTTCATATTTTCCGTCTTTGTTTTTTCATGCTACATTCTGTGAGATTGTTTCAGATCAAGAATACTAATTTCAGATAAAGTTTACTAATTTAGTTTTGACTGAGCATTCTGCTTTATAATCACATATTCATTTCTAGATTTTCTATCTGATTCTTTTTGAAATTCGTGTAATGCTCATTCTGTCCTGTTCTTTTTAACTTTATTTCTGTACTTTGATCTGGAGGCCTGAATTTGCCTACTTGTTGTGTCTACTGAAGATCCTTCCTGTCTTGGATGGCTCATTTCTTTATATAGTTTTAAATTTTGACTTATAAGCTTATCATTTGTGGAATTTTCCTTTTTTTGTGGAGGTGTCCCTGTAAGGAAGTTTTGAGCTTCTCCTGAACCTGGCAGGTTTCTGTAGCATGATTCCTGTGGTTAGGCGAATTTCTTGGCATGGGGTTCCTGGACTGTTTGGGTACAGTGATTTTTGGAACTCATACTTGTGATGATGGGGTTTCATTTTCTCAGACGTTATTTTTCACCTCTTGACTTCTGGCAAATGGAGACTTCTATTTCAGGGACTGGAAATGAGAGTTCATGTTATTCCTGTGTAGTTTTTTGGTGGCTTTGGTATATTATGCATTTGACTCATTTGCAATTTCTTGTCTCTTAGTTTCTTTCAGGAACACCAGCTCCAAACCCTAAGTCCTGTATCCGGTTTTAGTAGCCCTGTGAGTTCTTTGGCCTGGTAGCTTGTATCTAGCCTTAGGGAATTTCCTGTCTTGCTTTTGGACTTGCCAATTTGTATGTGTTGTATTCTGCACAGTTTTTCTATGTATTTGGATTGGGAGATAAGTGCTGCTGTGTCAGGCCTGTCTGCCGTGTTCGCTGGAAGATCCACGACACATTTGCTCACTTGTTACATCCTATAAAACAAGTGTAGGGGAAGGCAATGGCACCCCACCCCAGTGCTTTTGCCTGGAAAATCCCATGGACGGAGGATCCTGGTGGGCTCCAGTCCATGGGGTCGCTAAGAGTCGGACACGACTGAGCGACTTCACTTTCATTTTTCAGTTTCATGCATTGGAGAAGGAAATGGCAACCCAGTCCAGTATTCTTGCCTGGAGAATCCCAGGGATGGGGGAGCCTGGTGAGCTTCCGTCTATGGGGTCGCACAGAGTCGGACACGACTGAAGCGACTTAGCAGCAGCAACAGCAGCTCACTAAAACATAGACGTTTCTGAGTTCTGTCAGAATCATATTACTGATGAGGCAGCTCTGGTGTCATCGGGATTTTTCACATCACTCACAAAGCACTGTGTCAGATATATATCAAGGATATATCGGTTGACATCATTAATGGTCCTTTGCAGTTTGAATGATCAGAGTGTTTTGATTGCCTTGTGCTCCAGCACAGTTCTTCCTCATCACTTGTTCTTATGGGAAAGAATCACTGCAGTGGCCCAGTGTTGTTTTCTGAGTTTAAATATGTCTTGGGATAGAGAAGAGATTCCTCATCTTTTCCTTTTTTTTTTTTTTTAATTCTGCCACATCACATGGCTTATGGGGGTCTTCGTTCCCCAACCAGGGATTGAACCTGGGCAGTGACAGAGCCAAGTCTTGACCACTGGACCTCTGGGGAATTCCCAAGATTTTCTTCTTTTTTTTTTTAAGTGATCTAATCCGTGATGGATAGGGAGGCCTGGCGTGCTGCAGTTCATGGGGTCGCAAAGAGTCGGACACGACTGAGCGACTGATCTGATCTGAATCCGTGCCCCTTTGCACGTGGGATCTTAGTTCCCACATGCCTGGGGATCAGGAATTGGACCCATGCCCCTTGATTCAAAGCACAGTCTTAACACTGGACTGCCAGTGAAGTCCCTAGTGATCTAATCTTCAGCTATTACAGCCAAGTGGGCACATGCCCAAAGTTTTGTCTATAATTCAAGAACTTCAGATCTGCATGCCCAAAAGGACATTTCCATGTAAAGATTCCACTGTTACCACGGCTTTGCTTGTGTCTTTATCTAGCGTCCTCTTTGTGGCATCACAGATCAGCCTTCCTCTTAGGCTTCCTGCTTCTGTCTGTGCCCTCACTGTCTTCTCAGTAACCCAGACTCAGAAGCTGAGTTGCTCCTGACTTCTTTTTCTTCTTTTACATTCAGTCAGCTGCTAGATCATGTTACCACTTTTTCATAGTAATCCTATCTTTTCTCTTACCCTGACAGAATCAGAGTATATATTCTAGTTCACAGTCTCTCATTATCTCTCCTAATTTTCCTCTCTGATCAGTCTGTTTATCTTATCCATTTAACTTAGACCAAGGTCTCACCTTCTTATTCTCCTTTCTTATCCTAAACTTTTGGTGAAGTTCCACAAAATGGCTTGTTTGTATGGTGGAGATATTTTTCCTTTAGGCATATTACAACATAACTAGAAAAAGAACCAGAAATGTATTTCCCATTTTTGTTCTGTTTTAAACAAGTTAGTGAGTCATTATGAAATTGTGTCTGTGGTGGTCAGGGAGTAGGGGAAAGGCTGAACCTAGAGACTAGACTTTGAGTCATTAACTAATAGAATGACTTTGGATAAATTACTTATTCTCTGAGCCTCAGTTTCATCATCTATAATATGAGGAGTTGAATTAGGTGATTATATTGTAGTTAGCATTTATTGAGCTCTTAATTTGTTCCAGGAACTGGGCTAACAGTATTTTCATGTATTATTATTTGTGAAAAAAAAAAACAAACTTTTTATTTGGAAATAATTCTCAACTCACAGAAAAGTTGCAAGGAGAAAATAAATACTATAAAAATACCCTTATATCATTTACCCAGATTCAACTATTGTTAACATTTGTTAGCAATGAAAATATATGCATTTATGTTTATGAGGTGTATTGGACAGCAGTTTTCTTTCCATGTGAGAATAATGCTATTCTTATGGAATGAATTAGTGTCTTTGGGTTACTGTAGCAAAAATACCGCAGATGGTGTAGCTTATAAACAGCAGAAATTTATTTCTCACCATTTTGGAAGCTAGAAGATGAAAGGGTCCCTCATGGTAGGATGAGGGCCCTCTTCTCAGTTGCAGACTTTTTTCCCCACCCTTGGCTTTGCTGCATATCATGTGGGATCTTAGTTCCCCAACCAGAGACTGGGTTTGTGTCCCCTGCTCTGGAAGTACAGAGTCTTAACCACTGGACTGCCAGGGAAGTCCCCTAAGTTACGGGACTTCTTGCTATACCATCACGTGGTTATCAGAGTGCTGATTCCATTCATGAGGTCACTAATAATCCACCTCATGCCTTAATCACAGCTCAGAGGTCCCACCTTTGAACACTGTCACATTGGACATAAGGATTCCAGTATTTGAATTTGGAAGAGGATATGGGGGACACATTCAGATTATAGCAATTGGAAACTATCTTTTCCTTTTAGATTTTCTGAAAGAGTTTTTATAGAATTGCTGTTATTTCTTCCTTAAATAGAGTTCACCTAAGGAGCCATCTTAAGTTGGAGATTTTTAATTATAAATTCAATTTCTTGTATAGATACAGAGCTGTTTAGGTTATCTCTTTCTTCCTGGGTGAGTTTTAGTAGTTTGTGTCCTTTTTATCCAGATTGTCAAAATTATTGTCATAAGGCTGTTTATAATGTTTATTTCCTTACCTTTTTAATGCTTATAGGATCTGTAATAATGTCATTGCTGTCCTTCTGATACTGGTAATTTGTGTCTCTGTCTTTATTTATCTGCCTAGTGGTTCATCAGTTTTAGTAATTACCTGAAAAATCAGCTTTTAGTTTCTTTAGCTCTTCTCTGTGGTTTTTCTGTTTTCTGTTTTGTTGATCTCTGCTTGTTTTTGTTATTTTCTTTCTTATGCTTGATTTTGGTTTAATTTGCTCCTTTCTCCCCATTTTTCTCATGATGGAAGCTGAGGTATTTGAGATGTCCCTCTTTCCTAACATAAGCATTTAATGTGTACAGCAAAATTTGATGTATTTTTATTCTGTTCAAAATACCTTTTAATTTTTCTATTGCTTCTTTAAATTACTGGTTATTTGGAGGTTGATACTTAGTTTCAGTATATTTGGGAAATATCCAGAGATCTTTCTGTTACTGATTTTTAATGTAATTATTGTTGTGGTAAGAGAACACACCTTGTGTGATCTGAATCCTTTTGCTGAGGCTTGTATTACGGCCCAGAGTACAGTCGGTCTGGATAAATGTTCCATGTGTACTTGAAAACAGTGTGTATTCTGCTGTGGAGTGGTGTGTTCTGTAAATGTTGATTAGCTTGTTGGTGGCTAGTGCTTTCAGATCTACGTATTTTCTTACTCATCTTACTGATTTTCTGTCCACTTATGCTTGCATTATAACTGTATATAGGGAGGGGGTATTGAAATCTCTAATTGTGGATTTATGTATTTCTTTTAGTTTTACCAGTTTTTACTTCAGGTATTTTAAAATTCACTTTAAAAGGGACAAAAACATTTAGGTTCCTCTTGATGAACTGATTCCTCTGTCATTTTGAAATGATCATCTTTATCATTTCTGGAGCAAAGGTAATATTCTTTGCTCCAGAGTCTGCTTTATCTCATAATAATATATACCACTCCTTTCTTTTGATTAGTGTTTGTGTGGTATGTATTTTTTCCTTTTTCTTGTAGCCTGTGTCTTTGTATTTCATATGAGTATCTTGGTAGGTTTGTTTACAGTTGGATCTTGCTTTTATGCAGTTTGTTAATGTCTGCCTTTTTGTTGCGTATGTAGACCGTTTACATTTAGTATGATTACTAATGTTACAGAGTTTAAATCTACTATCTTGTTAGGTGTTTTCTATTTGTGTCATCAAATTCTTTGTTCCTTTTTTCTTATTCTGCCTTTTCATTATGGATTTGAAAAAAATACAATTTTTCTTCTTCTTTCTCTTAGTTTTAGTGGTTACTTTAGTATTTATTGTATAGATATTTAACATCACAGTTTGCCTTCAAGTAACACTGTACCACTTTGCCTGTATTTAGGAACCTTGTAGCAGTGTACCGCCACTCCCCACCCCCGAGTTTCTGTACTGCTGTTGTCATACGCTCTGCTCCCACAGAGGTTATAAACGCCACAGTACGTTGTTATTACTTTCATTTAAACAGCCATTTTAAGAGTCTTTTTGAGAGATTTAAGAAATGTCTGGTGTTCTTTATTGCCTATATGAAATTTTCATTCTGCTAGAAGGACTTTCTTTAATGTTTCTTGTAATGCACGTCTGCTGGTGATGGTATTTTAAAGCATTTGTGTGTCTGAAAAATTATTTCTCCTCCTTTCTTGAAGGGTATTTTTCACTTGTGTTACAGAATTCTTCATTGATCATTTTTTTCTTTCTGTACTTTGAGGATTTACTCCTCTGTTTCTGGCTTCCATTATTTCTGATGAGATGTGTGCTCTTATTTTAATCTTTGTTCCTAAGTATCTTTTTCTTCTCCTTTTTAAGATTTTCTTAAAATTTTTTTCTTATATTACTTATAAAATAATTTATAAATTATCTATCTGATTATTTATAATTTATCTTATTATTTATTGCTGTGCTAGGTCTTAGTTGTAGCAGGCAGGATCTTTTAGTCATGTCACTTAGGATCTTTAGAGGGTCCTAAGCAGAGATCGAACCCGGACCCACAGAAGTCAAAGTGTGGAGCCCTAGATTGTCAGCAGTTTCCTAAGATTTTCTTTCTGTTTCTGCTTTTCAGCAGTTTCATTACAATGTGCCTTAACACGATTTGATTCATGTTTCCTGTTGCCTGGGTTTTGTTACATTTCTTGGGTCAAATTTGATAAATATTCAGCCATTATTTCTTCAAGTATTTTTCTCTGACTTCTACCCTCCCCTTTTGGGACCTATAATTTATAGTTTGATCACTTGAGATTGTTTTAAAACTTACTGATGTGCTGGTTCTGTTTTTTTCTGGTTTTGTTTTGAATAGTTTGTGCTGCTACGTCCTCATTGTCACCAATCTTTTTTTTTCTGTAATGTTAGATCTGTTTGGGTGTTGTTTATATTTTACATGTCTCTGCCTAATGTGCTTAATTTTCATCACATGAAATATATAGACATACCTTGTGCTTTGCGTGGAATGTGTCTTGTTTTGTTTTACTTGAAAGTTTATGGCAACTCTTCTTGAGCAAGTCTGTCTGCATCGTTTTTCTGACAGTGTTTGCTCCCATCATATATCTCTGTGTCACATTTTGCTAGTTTTAGCACTATTTTAAACTTTCTCATTACTATTATTTGTTATGGTGATCAGTGATCTTTGATGTTACTGTTATAATTGTTGTGGGGTGCCATGAACTGTGCCCAGATAAAACTGCGAACTTAGTAAGTTTTCTGTGTGTTCTGTTCCACTGACTAGCTGTTCCCCCATCTCTTTCCTTCTCCTTGGGACTCCTTGTTCCTGAGACATAACAGTATTGAAATTAGGCCAATTAATAATCCTACAATGGTCTCTTAAGTGTTCATGTGAAAGAAAAAGTTCTGTGTTTCTCACTTTAAGTAAAAAACTTGAAATGATTAAGCTTATTGAAGAAGGTATGTTAAAACCCAGGATAGGCTAAAAACTAGAACCTCTTGTGCCAAATAATTAGCCAGGTGATGGACAGGGAGGCCTGACGTGCTGCAGTTCATGAGGTCGCAAAGAGTTGGACACGACTGAGCAACTGATCTGATCTGATCTGATCTGATGAATGCAAAAGAAATAGTTCTTGAAGGAATTAAAAGTGCTACTCCAGTGAACACAGGAATGATAAGAAAACAAAGCAGCATTGTTGCTGATGTGGAGAAAGTCTTAAGTGGTCTGGATAGAAGAACAAACCAGCCACAACATTCCCTTAAGTCAGAGCCTCATCCAGGATGTGGCACAGCTCTCTTGAGTTCTCTGAAGACTGAGAGAGGTGAGGAAGCTGCAGAAGAGAAGTCTGAAGCTAGCAGAGGTTGGTTTATTAAGTTTGAGAAGAGAAGCCCATCTCTGTAACATAAAAATGCAAGGTGAAGCCACAAATGCTGATACAGAAGCTGCAGCAAGTTATCCCGAAGATCTCACTAAGATGAGTGATGCAGGTGGCTGTACACTATGCCTTCTGTTGGAGGATGACGCCGTCTAGGACCCGAAGCTAGAGAGAAGTCAGAGCTCAGCTTTAAAAGGGTAGGCTGACTCTTATCAGGGGCTAATGCAGCTAGTGACTGTAAGTTGAAGTCAGTGCTCATTTACCATTCTGAAATCATGAGGCCTTGAAGAATTAATGGTAAATCTATTTGTGTTCTAGAAATAGAATAACAAAGCCTGGGTGAGAGTAGATCTGTTTATAACACAGTTTGCTGAATACTCTAAATCCACTACTGCTCAGGAAAAGAAAACTCAGAATATTACAGCTTATTGACAACGCACCTGGTCACCCAAGAGCTTTGATGGAGATGTACAGCACGATTAGTGTTTTCATGCTCATTAACACAACATCTGTTCTATAGCCATGGATGAAGGAGCTATTTCAACTTTCAAATCTTACTATTTAAGAAATAGATTTTGTAAGGATAAAGCTGCCATAGAAAGTTATCACTCTGATGGGTCCTGACAAAGTAAATTGTAAAGGATTAGTAAAGTAAACTGGAAAGGATGAACCATTCTAGATGCCATTCAGAACATTCATGATTCATGTGAAGAGGTCAAAATACTGATATTAAATAAGCAGGAGTTTAAAAGAAGAAGTTGATTCCAACACTCATGAATGACTTTGAACTATTCAAGACATTAGTGGAGGAAATAAATGCAGATGTGATGGAAATAGCAAGAGAACTAGAATTAGAAGTGCAGCTTGAAGATGGAAATGAATTGCTTTAATCTCATGATAAAACTTGAACAGATGAAGAGTTGATTCTTATGGGTGAGCAGAGAGAGTGATTTCTTGAGGTGGTTTCTTTTCCTGTAAAAGATGCTGTGAAGATTGTTGAAATGACAGCAAAGGATTTAGAATATTACATAAACTTAGTTGGTAAAGCAGTGGCAGGGTTTGAGAGAATTGACTCCAGTTTTGAAAGAAGTTCCACTGTGGGTAAAATGCTATTCAATAACATTACCTGCTATGGGTAAATTTTTCATGAAAGAATCTTTTGATTTGGCATATTTTATTGTCTTATTTTAAGAAATTGCAGTGGCTGCTCTAGGCTTTAACCACCATCCTGACCAGTCTAGCTATAAACATCAAGGTGAGACCCTCCACCAGCAAAAAAGATAATGACTTGATCAAGTCTTAGGTGATGGTTAGCATTTTTTAAACAGTAAAGTTTTTTTTAATTAAGATATGTACATTATTTTTTTAGACGTAATGCTATCACACAGTTAATAGACTACAGTGTAGCGTAAACATAACATATGTGTTGGGAAACCAAAAACCTGGTGTGACTTGCTTTATTGTGATAATCACTTTATTGCAGTGGTCTGGAACTGAACCCACACTCACAGTGTCTTCAAGGTTTGCTTGTAATAACTTTCTGTAGACTCTTCAATAGTCCAGCCATGTGTCATTTTGGGGTCTGTTTCTATTTATTTTTCTTGTCATTATAGGTTAAATTCCTCTGGTTTGCATTCCTAATAATTTTTTATTGGATGACAGACATTGTGAGTTGAACCTGGCATTCTGGATTATTTTGTATTCATATTAATATTTTTGAACTTTGTTCTGAAATGCAAATAAAGTTACTTAGAAATGTATCCTTTTGAGTCTTGCTTTTAAGTTGTTCAGTTCAGTTGGTCAGTCATGTCCGACTCTTTGCAACCCCATGGACTGCAGCACGCCAGGCTTCCCTGTCCATTCCCAACTCCTGGAGCCTATTCAAACTCATGTCCATCGCGTTGGTGATATCATCCAACCATCTCATGGTTCATCCTCTGTTGTCCCCTTCTCCTTCCACCTTTAATCTTTCCCAGCATCAGGGTCTTTTCCAATGAGTCAGTTCTTTGCATCAGGTGGCCAAAGTACTGGTTTCAGCTTTAGCATCAGTCCTTCCAATAAATATTCAGGACTGATTTCCTTGAGGATGGACAGGTTGGATCTCCTTGCAGTCCAAGAGACTCTCAAGAGTCTTCTCCAGCACCACAGTTCAAAAGCATCAATTCTTTGGTGCTCAGCTTTCTTTATAGTCCAACTCTCACATCCATACGAGACTACTGGAAAAACCACAGCTTTGACTAAATGGAACTTTATTGGCAAAGTAATGCCTCTGCTTCTTAATATGCTGTCTAGATTGGTCATAGCTTTTCTTCCAAGGAGCAAGCGTCTTTTAATTTCATGGCTGCAGTCACCATCTGCAGTGATTTGGAGGTGGAGTTTATCGTTCTTGTGTTTATTTTTAAAAAGATACACAGATATATGTTTTCTTATTTCCTTTTCTTTCTTTTACAGAAATGGCCTATATGTGTTCTTTCATTCATTCTTTCTTAATGCTCATAACAGTCTTTTTCCTTACAGTTCTAACATTGTTACTCAGGCAGTAATTAACCCTGGCCTAACAACTGCATTAGTTTTTTAATTAGTGCTCTCTGGTTTTCAGACTCTTCGCCATCTGTAATGCAGTGTTCAGATTCCTGTCAACGATTCTAAAATACAACTCTGATAATGTTTGTTGTTGTTGTTTAGTTGCTAAGTCATGTCTGACTGTTTGCGACCTCATGGACTGTAGCCCGCCAGGCCCTCTGTCCATGGGATTTCCCAGGCAAGAATACTGGAGTGGCTTACCATCTTCTCCAGGGGCTCTCCTGACCAGGAGACTGAACCTGTGTCTTCTGCATTGGCACGTGGATTCTTTACACTGAGCCACCTTGGGGGCCCTTAAGTTGTTTATACCTCTGTAAAAAATCAGTTGGCTGTATTTTGTATATGGTTCTGCTTTTGGTCTCTGTTCCATTTATACCTGTATGCCTTTTCCTCTGGCAGTACCGTGCTGTCCTGATTACTGTTGTATAGCCGTATGATAAGTTTTTAAATTAGGTGATGTGATTTCTCCAATTTTATTCTTCTTCAGAACTGTTTTACCTATTATGGTATCTTTGCTTTTCCATATAGAACCATCTTAACTACATCTATAAAATATTTTGAGATTTTAGTAGTAAATACATTAAACCAGTAGATCACTTTGGGGAGAAATGGCAACTGTGTTGACTCTTCCATTTTATGGATGGTATGACTTTTCATTTACTTAAAATTGTTTTTGATACTTTCATCAACAGTTTTGGGTTTTAGCATCCAGAGTCTATACATGACTTGTTAGATATATACCTTAATTTGTAAATAGTATGGTGCTTTTAATTTTGGTTTCCAATTGTTGATTGCTAGCATATAGACAGGATTGTTTTTTTTTTTTAAATGTTGGCCTATATCCTATGAATGTGATAAATTCACCTATTCTAGGAGTTTTTCCTTTAGATTCCTTGGGATTTTCTATGTAGATTGTCATGTTATCTGTGAATAGGGCCAGTTATGTATATATTCTTTTTGATGTGTGTGCCTTTTATTTCCTTTTCTTGTCTGATTTCACTGGCTAGGATTTCAGGTGATACGTTAAATAGGTGTGGTGAGTGTGGACATCCTTGCCTTCTGGTTTGACCCCTGGGTTGGGAAGATATCCTGGAGAAGGGAATGGCAACCCACTCCAGTATTCTTGCCTGGAAAGTCTAATGGACAGATGAGCCTGGCAGACTGCAGTCCATGTTGCAAAAAGCTGGGCACCGCTGAGTGAGTGAGCATGCTCAGTCTTTTATCATTAGTGTGTTTGTTAGCCTATAGATACTAGTAGGTGCTCTTTATCGAGTTGAGAAGGTTCTATTTTCTATTCTGTTCCTAGTTTGCGGAAAGTTTTTGTCATGAATGTATATTGAATTTTGTGAAAAATTACACTGTGTTGATGAATATATGATTTTTTTACACATACCTCATTTTAATTGATATTTTTCATGATAAATGTTGTTGAGTACCTTTTCTTCATGTTCTTACTGATCATTCGTGTCATATAAGTTGTCTATTAAAGTTTTTCCCATTTAAAAAAATTTATTTTTATTTTTTAACAATGATAAGCTTTCAAAAAAATTGTAAGTGCAGTGCAAAAATTATTGCTTTTCCAGAACCATATTAGAGCCTTATTATAATACTTAAATGTATAACTTTACAATTAAGGACATGTACTACGTGTTCTTAATACATGTATCAAATTCAAAAAATTACATTGTGGCATTTTTGCCATCTATTCTTTGGATTCTATTTACGCTTTTTTAATTGTCCCTGTAATGTCCTTTATGCCTAAAGGGTCTCGTTCAGAATTTACCTGTTGTATGTAGTTGCTGTGAATCTTTGGTCTCCTTCAGTCTAGAAAAGTTCCTTCATCTTTCCTGGACTTTCATGACCTTGACGCTTTCGAAGATTATTTCATACTTACTTCATAAAATGTGGTCCATTTTGGGTTTTCTTAGGTTTACTCATGAGTCAAGTTATGCATCTGTATCGGGCACATCAGAGAAGTGACACTTCTTAGTGCATCTTCTCAGTTTGCTCATTATTTCAGCTTATCCTGTTACTAAGGATGTCACTTGGTTAAGGAGCACCTGCCAGATTTCATAGCTGTAAAGCTCCTCTCCGCCACCGCCCCCGCTTTGAATAACTTTTGTGGGAGGGGCTTTGAAACTGATACACAATTTTAAATTTTGGGTTGTTTATATCGATGTGATACCCTAGTTTTCTGTTTCATTCAGTGTGTTACAACTTACTGATTTATTTATGACTGCACTGGGTCTTCACTGCTGTGTATGGGCTTTCTCTAGTTGCAGTGAGCGGGTGCTACTCTAGTGGCGGATGTTCACGTTGTCCCTGATTTGGCTGGTGGGAGTTTTGTCAGTCTGGCTTGTGTGTCCCTTTGACATATTCCCATGATTCTTGGAGTGATGTCATCTTTCTGGCGAAAGATGATTTAGGCTCACTGTGTACTTTGCCTGCCTTGACACTGGTTCTTTCATTTTGTAGTGGTATTTAGAAGCAAAGATCTAGGTTCTAGATGTGCTTTTGCTGTTATTGGGGTGTTGTTGATCCCAGTTCCTCTCAGTGAGAAGAGGCTAAGGAATATTTGCATATATTTACATACATATCTCTAATATATCTCCCTTAATATATTTACTTGTTTAATCGTCCCAGTCTCTTAGATAATTAATCTCTCCTATCACTGTTGCTGCCCTTCCCTCATGAACATGACCTCTCGACCCATCTTAGACTCCAACCCCATCTCCTGGCTTGGCCCCCAAGGGTGATGGACCCACCTGCACAAACTCTGACCTCTCCGCCCCACGTGCACACACACACAAACACACACTAGGCTGCCTTCTTATGTAAACACCCTCCTCACCCAATTTGAGCTTTGATACACTGCCTCTTGTCATTCCTTATCTGGGAGTTTCACCCTTCTTGAGCTCACTCCCACACGGTGCATGCTACCCTCAGATGTGAATACCTTCTGTCCCCCACTCAGACTCTGACATCCTACTCTTGGCCACTGGGGCTCCTCTCTCCACCTTTCTCATACACACACACATAATGGAAGGAGGAAAATAGCAGCCCTTTCCTTTTTATTTCTAAGTCGAAGTATAGTCATTTTGGTTTTCATTTGTAGATTTAAAAAAACAATATGGTATGGATACGTAGATTTATTTTATTTTATTTTTTTAATTTTTTATTTGGATACGTAGATTTAAAAAAACAATATGCTATGGATACAAATCCTTTGTCAGATACACATATTGCATATATTTTCCCCAGTCTGCCGGCTGCCTTTTCTTTTTAAGATCTGCACCCCCTCCCCTCGCGGTATGAGGGGTTTTAGTTCCCTGATCAGGGATCAAACCTAGGGCCATGGCAGTGAAAACACCATGTCCAACCTCTGAACCACCAGGAAAGTCCCTGCCTTTTCATTTTTATTAAGCTGTCTTTGATTAGAAATCTGCAATTTTGAGAAATTGCAAATTTTTATCATTTTATCAACATTTTTAAAGGATAAAGTTGTTGTGTTTTAGAAATCTTTCTTGGCCAGTGAATATTTACTATAGTTTTTTCTACAGAAGCTTTGTATTTTTTGGCTCTTAAATTTAGGTTTGGCTCCCTACTTTATCTACTTTGTATCTACTTATTTGCTAAGTTCTAGAATAAACATTTCGGAGAAGGCAATGGCACCCCACTCCAGTGCTCTTGCCTGGAAAATCCCATGGACGGAGGATCCTGGTGGGCTCCAGTCCATGGGGTTGCCCAGAGTCGGACACGACTGAGCGACTTCACTTTCACTTTTCACTTTCATGCATTGGAGAAGGAAATGGCAACCCACTCCAGTGTTCTTGCCTGGAGAATCCCAGAGATGGGGCAGCCTGGGGGCTGCCCCGTCTCTGGGGTCGCACAGAGTCGGACACGACTGAAGCGACTTAGCAGAAGCAGCAGCAGAATAAACATTTAATGCTTCCAGAATTGCCAGCCTATGTGTATATAGTTAAAATATTATCTTCAGGAGTTGCTACTTGCTTTAGATCCGTCCTTGCCCTCCTTCAGTGTGGTTGTGTTACTTGAAACACATAAAGCAACAAAATTTAAAGGATCACAATGTTTTCTCCTTTTAAGGCTGTGGGAAAACGGGCATTGTCATACTTCGCTATAGGAACACGAATCAGTACAACTTTTTTTGAGGGCAGCTTGGCTGTTAACAAAATTACTTTTACATCTACCTTCTGATTCATTGTTTCTACTTCAAGAATTTACCCTGAGGATACACCTTCAATAATATAAAAGCAGATTCACAAGTTATTCAAGGCAGTGGTGTTTCTGTTTGTAAAGTATTTAAAGGCCATCTCAGTGCCTTCACGTGGGGAAGTAGTTTCGTAAACAGACTTTGATATGTGTGCACCATGGAGCATTATATAGCTGAGAAGAGAATGAGGACTATCTATAAAATGAAAGAGTGATTTCCAGGATACTTTGTTGTTCTTTTGTTTTGTTGGTTTTTGTTTTGGGATGCATCACACTGCATCTTAGTTCCCCGACCAGAGGTGGAACCTGTGCCCCTGCATTGGAAGTGTGGGGTCATGCTGTGGAATGGGTCTTTTTCAATTCATTGTGCTGGGCATTTTGCCTTATTAAACCTGAAGACTCAGGTGTTTTAAATTTGGGAAAACTTAACTATCCTCTTACTGTCCTTTACTGTTTTCTCTTTTTGGAACTTCTGTTTGTTGTATGTGGGACTTTTCTTGATGCAGCCTATTCTCTTTTTCTTGTGAGTCACTTCTCTGGGAAATCACCTATTGGTTGCTGGTTTTTTTTTTTTTTTTTGGTATTATTTTAAATTACTAGCACATTGCTCATGTTCTCAGATGTTTCTTCATTTTATTTTTTAAAATAGCATTTTGTACTTGTCTTTGTCTCTCAGAGTACTTGTGGGAGCTTCATTATCTCTGTTTTTTTCAGTTCCTCCTTTTGTTTATTTTGGTTGCTAGCCTTCATGTGGCAGTAGTGCTTACTTATCTGGTGGTCCTTGATAGATCATTCACGGTGAGAACTGACACATTCTGTGTTGCGGGCACTACTTGTCGACTATCGTCGAGTGGGGACCTGGATGTTGTGTTTTTGGAGTTCCCCCAATTATCTGTACCTTGAAGGTGTTTTTTCTTCAGCTGGTCACTGTTTGCCAGGTAGCAGAGAGCAGGCTGGGGTTGGAGTTGTAGGGCTGCCACTGTTGGGAGAGCTTTGGGAGTCAGGTTGAAGGAGAGAGCTAGTGGTGTCACCATTTTGTACAGGTCTTTGACTTAATCCTTTGGCTTACAGAGTGTGGCAGGCACCTCACTCTCTCTGTACTCCTTGAGCTAGTGTCTTCTCTTCCAGAAAAGCATTAGTCGCTCAGTTGTGTCTGACTCTGGGACCCCAGGGACTGTAGCCTGCCAGGCTCCTCTGTCTATGGAATTCTCCAGGCAAGAATACTGGAGTGGGTAGCCATTCCCTTCTCCAAGAGACCTTCCCAACCCAGGGATCGAACCCTGGTCTCCTCCATTGCAGGCAAGTTCTTTACCACTGCGCCATGTGGGAAGCCCTCTATTCCAGAACCTCTCTGATTTACTCCATTCAAAGTATAAATCTCCTGTTTCGTTCTGGACCTGGAGGAGGGTGTTGCTTGACTTGGGACAGAGAGGAGATCTGAGAGGTCTAACTTCTTAGAATTCCAACCAGTTCTCTTGTTTTCATTCCCATGCCTCACCTCTGTCTGCAGTGGTTCCTGGTACCTCTAATTCCTGTCCCTGTGGGGATTTTACAGTACAGCTGGCTTGCTCATTGTGACTTTTCCTTCTGGGGTCTTAGACTTGAGTTGTCTTTCCTTGCTGAGTATTCAGTTACTTCTTGTCTTCCTGCTATTCATCGTCTAGAATTCTGTTGATAGTTCTCATGTGCTGCCTTTCTTCCTTCTTTCTCTTTGTGTGTTTATACCTTTTAAAATACAGCCATTCCAAATGAGGCTGCAGGAGTTTGCAGAGAGCTGTGTGTGTTCATTTTGCCCTGTGTAAATGGGAGCTACAGCTTTTGTGCAGAGAAAGTGGGAAATGCCTTTGACTTCCATACCAAACCCTATCCTTATTCATGCCATCCAGGCCTGTGGCCCTTGTTCCTTCCCAGTAGCAACCAAAGATTGTCATCAGTTTAAAGTGCATCCTTCTTATTCATATGTATCCATGAAAAATGTGTGCTTTGTTTATATAGATGTATTTTTTATCTCTCTTATCTACCCTTTAGTAGTATATCATATCAATATTATCTATCCAGTACCCAACGATAGACATTTAGGTTTTCACATTTTTCCAGTTTTGCCCAATTACACACTGTAATAGTAAAACTGCTGTAATGATTGTCCTTTTACTTTTGTTCTCTTCATATGCAAATGTGTGACATTTTTCTAGGAGATGACTTCCCTATCTTTTAATGGGTAAAATGGAGGTGGTCTGCAGGGGGCTCAAAAATCTTTCATTACATTTTCTTTATATATCTGTTGGTGAGAAAAGTAGAATTATAAAACTTCTAAATGTTTTAAAATTTTTATCGAGAAAAGTGCTTTTTTAATGGTCTAGAAAGAAGAAAAAGATTATTGCTAAGTCGTGTCCAACTGTTGTGATCCCATGAACTGAAGCCCGCTAGGCTCTCTGTCCATGGGTTTTCCCAGGCAAGAATATTGGAGTGGGTTGCCGTTTCCTTCTCCAGGGGATCTTCCCAACTCAGGAATTGAATCCAGGTCTCCAACATTGCAGGCAGATGCTTTACCGACTGAGCTACGCGGGAATCCCCCATGGTCTAGTAATCCCTTGTTTGGTCTTCCCAGGTGGCTCAGTGGTAAAGAATCCTGCCAGTGTAGGAGATTCGGGTTTGATTTCCGGATGGGGAAGATCCCCTGGAGAAGAAAATGGCGACTCATTCCAGTATTCTTGTCTGGGAAATCCCGTGGACAGAGGATGTTGGTGGGCCATATAGTAGTCCGTGGAGTAGCAAAAGAGACTGACATGACTCACCAACTAAATAAATCCCTTATTAACAGTACTGAAATATGAAATATTTTGAGAATTGAAAAAACTTATTTCTAACTCATTTGGTAGTAAAAACCTGGCTTGTCTAAACTCATTTGGTGGCAAATCTCTGCTCTAGACTGACAGGGACACTTTAAACCTATTTCACTTGGTATGTACATATATGTTAATTCAAAAAACATTAACATCTCTGATTATGGATTGCTGGTGGTGTTAATATGATATTTTGCCATTCTGAAATTCAGGAAGTCCTAACTTCTAAAGTACATCTAGACCCAGGGGTTTCAGAGTAAGGCTCATGGGCCTGTCAAGTAGAAAGTTTGTTTGCAGCCATCAGTGGCACATCAACCAATTTATTTTGGTTGATGGAATTTATTTCTGGTTGATGAAAACTACTTTTTTGTCATTAGTGAGATCTCAGACAATTTCTTCTCTTTAAATTGAAAGAGTGTGTTCATTTTCAAAAGAATAGCTCTTCCTTTTCTCTTTGACAGCTGTAATATTGAAATTGCTTGTGATAATGCAAATGGATTTCAAATTCAAAGAACTTATTTTACATTAGGTATTTTAAAAAAGGATAAAGCCTTTTCTCAAGCATACACAGAGGTTGCTTTTTACTAGTTTCAATTTTCCTTTAGGGTTCACATAAGAAAGTTAAAACATGGTAATAGACCATTGTCTAATGATGTTTTACTTTGGATCTGTAAGCTTTTTATATACTTTAATATTCTTTATTTGGTTTTTACAAATTTTTATTAGATTCGTTCATGTTTTCAAAGGTATTGAATTTAGTAAGCAATTTTTTATCCAGGTTTATTGGGATATAACTCACAGACCATATAGTTTACCCGTTTAAAGTGTACAATTCAGTGGCTTTTAGTATATTCATAACTGTATGCAACCATCAGATCAGATCAGATCAGTCGCTCAGTCGTGTCCGACTCTTTGCGACCCCATGAACTGCAGCACGCCAGGCCTCCCTGTCCGTCACCAACTCCCGGAGGTCACTCAGACTCACATCCATCAAGTCAGTGGTGCCATCCAGCCATCTCATCCTCTGTCGTCCCCTTCTCCTCCTGCCCCCAATCCCTCCCAGCATCAGAGTCTTCTCCAATGAGTCAACTCTTCGCATGAGGTGGCCAAAATACTGGAGTTTCAGCTTTAGCATCATTCCCTCCAAAGAAATCCCAGGGCTGATCTCCTTCAGAATGGACTGGTTGGATCTCCTTGCAGTCCAAGGGACTCTCAAGAGTCTTCTCCAACACCACACTTCAAAAGCATCAATTCTTCGGCGCTCAGCCTTCTTCACAGTCCAGCTCTCACATCCATACATGACCACAGGAAAGACCATAGCCTTGACTAGGCGAACCTTTGTTGGCAAAGTAATGTCTCTGCTTTTGAATATGCTATCTAGGTTGGTCATAACTTTCCTTCCAAGGAGTAAGCGTCTTTTAATTTCATGGCTGCAGTCACCATCTGCAGTGATTTTGGAGCCCAGAAAAACAAAGTCTGACACTGTTTCCACTGTTTCCCCATCTATTTCCCATGTAGTGATGGGACCAGATGCCATGATCTTCGTTTTCTGAATGTTGAGCTTTAAGCCAACTTTTTCACTCTCCACTTTCACTTTCATCAAGAGGCTTTTGAGTTCCTCTTCACTTTCTGCCATAAGGGTGGTGTCATCTGCATATCTGAGGTTATTGATATTTCTCCCAGCAATCTTGATTCCAACTTGTGTTTCTTCCAGTCCAGCATTTCACCATTACCTAATTCCAAAACATTTTCATTCCCTGTAAAGAAACCCCACACCCTTTAGCAATCATTTCCTATTCTCCCCTTCCCCACCCCCTAGCACTGCTAATCTACTCCTTTAATTTGGGTGTGTCTGACTCTTTGGAACCTCATGGACTATAGCCTGCCAGGCTCCTCTGTCCGTGGAATTCTCCAGGCAGGAATACTGGAGGGAGTTGTCATTCCCTTCTCCAGGGGATCTTCCAGACCCAGGGATCAAACCTGGATCTCCCACATTGTAGGCAGATTCTTTACTGTCTGAGCCACCAGGGAAGCCCACTCCTTTAATTTACTAGAGCTTTATTTTTATTTTTTAAAAAGCAGAGCCTCTCATCTTGTTCCTTTTTGAAAATCTCTTTTGCTTATTTGCGGCCCATTGCTTGTCCCTGTACAATCAAGTACTACTGAAAAAAACATTCAGCTGAGAGTTTTATTAAATTTCATTGAATCTGCTGTCAGTTTGAAGAGAACTGACTTCTTACTACAGTGTTGAGTCTTACATTCAAGAACATGATAGAGCTCTCCATTTATTTTGGTTTTAAACCTTTCTTGATAGTTTTGTTTTCTTCATAAAATGGTTATGTTTCTATTGTGAGCTTTATCTCAGAGTGACTTATGTTCTTTGTTATAAATTACATTTTCTAATCATTGATATTATTGCTGATGTTAGGATCACTGGCTTTTTTTTTTCTTTTTGATATGATTTCGAATCTTACATCCTTGCTGAATACTAGTTTGGAGTCTCTTGGATCTTCAATGTAGCTAATTATACTTATTTAGAAATTATGATAGTCTGATTTCTTCTAATGTCTTATTGTTTCTTTTTGCTATGCATTGGTCAGGAATTCTAATATACTCTTGAATGGTTGGTATGTTCTTAGCTTTTAATAATACACGTTAAACAACCCTTCTATCAATCAGCCTTCACTAAGAGACAGTAACATTTGACTTATGGGAAAATATTTTATCTGGTTTTATTTATTAATGCTGATTGTTGCCCTCACCCTCATCACTAGCCTCTTTGCCAATTGCCTTCCAATAATAGATTTGTATTTTAAAAACATTTGTTTGTGTTAACAGGTGAACATGGGTAAGAATTATATAGCAGGTGTTCTTTGTACTGCTTTTATTCTTACAGCTTTTCTTTAAACGTGAAGTTGTAGTGAACTGCTGATGTGTGCAGCAGCATGGGTGACTCGCAGATACGAGACTGAAGGACTTCCTTGGTGGCCCAGCGCTGAGGCGCTCTGTGCTCCTGCTGCAGTGGGCACAGCTTCGGTCTCTGGTCAGGAGTCTGAGATCCTGCAAGACATTTACACATACAACAAAAACAGGCAAAACTAGTATTTAGTGGTAGAAATGGAAACAGCCATTATCTCTTGGGTGAGAGGGGAAATGTTTGTCTGGATTGACTAGGAAGGGGCACAAAGGGAACTTTTAGGGGTTCTGGGTATGGCCTGTATCTTGATACACGTTTGTCAGAACTAATCAGGTGGTATACATTTCACTCTTTGTAATTTATCCCTCAGTTTTCTTTAAAAAAGGGAAAGGACACAAGGGTGTACATTGATTGAAGGGCATTCTCCTACTTAAGCACAGTACAGTTCATCCTTGTTGTAAGTTACTGTAGCTCACTGATTTTTTTATTATTGTGTAGTATCCATTTATTGAGTATTGGTCAGTACAGTCATTGATCAGTCCATGTAGTGATTCTGTTGATGGGCACTTTGTTTATAAACGAAGTTACAGATGATGCTGTCGTGAACATCTGGGTATGCTTCCTGATATGGATATGCATGTCTTTCTCCAGGGAATTGAAACCTAGGACTGACTTGCTGGGTTATAGGATGTTTATATCTTCAACTGTGTCAGATAATGCCAAACTGCATCCTCAAAGGCTTGAATCCATTTTCAGTGTCTTTGTTCACATCCTCAGTAGCACTACTTGGTATCGTTAAACTTTAATTTTAGCCATTCTTGTGGATGTGATATCATCTCATTGTGGTTTTAATTTGCTCTTTTTTGGTGTGTCTTCCTTACTTAGTGAGGTTCAGTATCTTTTCATGTGAATGTTGGCCATTTAGATACCCTCTTTGGTGTAGTGCCTAATTCGTGTCTGTCTATTTTTCTTCCTGATTGTCTTTTTCTTTCTTTCGTTCTCTTTCTTTTTGACTGCACCTCATGGCATGTGGTCTCTTGGTTCCCCAACCAGGGATCAAGCCTGAGCCCCCTTAGTGGAAGTGCAGAGTGCTAACCATCAGACAAGTCCCTGGGTTGCTTTTTTTTTTTTTTGACTTAGCAGTTTAGATACAAGTTCTTCATTGGTTATATGAGTTGAAGCTTTCTTCCTCAACTGTGTAGAGTAGCCTGCCCTTTTTACTCTGTTAATGGAATTATTTGCTGAACAGAGAATATTAATTTTAATGTTCAGTTGATTGATTTTTTTTCCTTTTTAAAATAATGTCCTGTATATACGAATCTTAGAGATGTTGGGTTAAAAAGTGTATCATTTTTAGATTTTTGCTTGTAGATTTCTTAACTCACTGGCTGTATATAAACTTTTGTATACCATTTTCACTCTCACCAACAGTATTTGTGATTTCCCCACACTTTTGCCAGAACTGGAGTTTTGGGGTCCTTTTTGACGATTAATAAACCTCTTTTCTTCATTAAATTGAGTATTTTATGTTAGTTTGCCTGTATGATTGAGGGAATAAATTTATTGCATCATTCTAAGAACATGGCAGCCAGTAAGCATAATTGCAAGATTAATACTAAAAGTACTCTTTAGCTTTTGATCCTTGAGACACATTTATGGTTGGTAGGGAAAAGAAATAAAGATATAAAAAGCCATTTTGTTTTTATTAATTTAGGTCAGAATGATACTGTGCTTAAATTCATGAAAATAAATTGGTGAAGACTTACTACAGTAGTCCCCCATTGTCTGGTGGGGAGTACGTTCCAAGACCCCCCACGTGGATGCCTCAAACTGTGGATAGTACCTAGCTCTGTGTATACCTGTACATACTTGCCTGTGAGAAAGTCTAATTTTTATATCAGGTACAGTAAAAAGTATAACTCAGACATTCTGAGTAGGGAGTGCCAGCACCACTGTGTTTGCCTGTCGGGCCATTACTAAGTAAAATAAGAGTTACTTGAACACAAGTGCTGCAATAACCATGACTGTTGGTCTGATAACCGCAGTGGCCACTCAGCTAACAGGCGGGATATGCTAGACAAAGAGACAGTCCACTTTCCAGGTTGGGGTCAGACCTGGACAGCATGAGATTGCACCCCACTACTCAGAACAGCAGGCGGTTTGAAACTGATGAATTGTTTTATTTCTGTTACTTTCCATTTAATGTTTCTCAACCATGGTTGATCATGGAAGGTTAAAGAAACCTGAAGATAAGTAAGGGCTACTATATAGTAGATCAAGGGACCCATGGAATTAATGAGTTAGAATTTTATGAGTTTCCTTTGTAAATTTATAACATGTTTTTAAGTGATATAATCATGATTTTGCTTATTCTTTTTTTTTTTTTTTTTGCCTTTCTTTTTTAATTCCTTCCCTGCTCCAAGTCTTAAAAAAAAAAAAAGGTATCCAGAAATTAAACACAAGAAAGCTCAAAGAGCCAAGGCAAGCCAGCCCAAGAGTAGCAGGCTCCCTCCCACAGGAGCCAAATTCTGGAAGCTGGGGTCTCCACTCAGAGCCTGGTAATAAAAGGTGGTGCAGAATAAGGTAGTTCCGAAAGCTAGTGGTAATCTAGCCCAGAAGGGCTTTCTGCACAGGGATACCACTAACAAAGCCAGGCTGTATAAGAAGTGGTGTTTGTTGGACTTGTCAAAGAGCTCCTTCCCGTAGGCATTTGGAAACTGGGCTCCATGCGCCCCGTAGGAGGCCAAGCCTAAGGCCCCAGCTCCGGACAAGGCACCCAGGCGGCGGAAAGCAGCCCCGGGACCGGCCGTGGCTGTTGACAGTCAGGCGTAGAACAGCACCACCTGGGCCCTCCAAGAAGCCTTACCTTTTCTTTTTCACATACTTTTATTCAAAGAAGGCATCCCCACCCCAGTCTGTCTCTGCTCCCCTTCCTCCCCATCCCCCAGTATTCATTCATACTCCTTCCTGGTTTCAAGATAGCTCCTAAGTTTTCCTTGGAAATGGATATTGATTTGAGACTCTTCAACAGACACTGTTGGAAGAAATGTTTGTTAGGAGATGAAATTTGGAGTGGCGCTCTCCTCTACATTCTAAGCTTTCTCCTGCTGTCTTACTTTAGATCTTTATCCTTTTCAAGGGCTTTCTGTCATAGTCTTAACTCTTCTTCCTGCCTCCAGGCTTCCCATGATTAATGGAATGAAATTCCTAAAACTCAGATCATTCTCCTGATTACTATCCTTCAGAGACCGTAAAATAGATCAGTCTTCATCCCTCAGCACAGTGCCATGACAGTCATCAACCCTCTTGCTGTCTCTGTCCTGAGCACACATCCAGTTTCTCACATGCCTGCTGTTTAAAACTCAGCTCAAGCAATCCATCTCCTGGGAAAACTTAGCTCCCTGGTCCTAATCCCCTTTCTGTACCTCCAAGCCCTCTCTGCTCCAGCTCAGTGAGTAGATGCTCCCCGTTCTGGGCTGCCCCTACTCTCTTCTATCCCCCTGCTTTGTATTGTTACAGTTTGGACTTTCTCCTCTACTCATTTGGGCGCAGGGCTCTGATTCCTCTCCTTAGTCCCACCCCACCCCCCACCCCAAAACTAGCATGGTGTAGCTTATAGGAGGCACCTCATAAATGTTTAATGAATGATTAGATGCAAAGTTATATCTAAATTTCCTGATGTGTATATGAAAAGAATTTTCCAAGAAAAAGGTCAGTTAGAAAGGGATGGGAATTTAATCGGTATTCTAAATCCCGCTTCTCCGCAAGCAATACGCATTTAGGAATGACTGCTGTGCTTGTAGGATTTGTAGGGTTTTGCTCACCTGAGTCGTGCCTTGTTGTCACAGAAGGATGCCCTGCAGTGGTCTCGCAGTCCGGCTGTGGTGGAGGGAGAGGAACCAGAGGACACAGCTGATGTGGAGAGCTGTGGGTCTAATGAAGCCAGCACTGTGAGTGGTGAAAACGATGGTAAGTGCCTTTGACAAGATGGGTGAAGAGCCGCAAACAATTGAGCTGGGGACTAGCCTTTACTTCCCTCTCTTCCAGTTTCTCTCGATGAAACATCTTCTAATGCTTCCTGTTCTACGGAATCTCTGAGTCGGCCTCTTTCCAACCCCAGGGACAGCTGCAGAGCTTCCTCACAGGTGGGGCTGCTTCGTGACTGGGCTGGGTAGATAAAGAGGCAGGCACAAGACAGAACTCCTCCTGCTGTGTTCAGTGAGCGTGTTGAAGTGTGCAGAAAATCACTTTGGTCTCCACCTGTTAGTATCATTTGAAAGTGGGCCTTAGGGAAAGTGGGCAGTAGATCTGAGAACAGAGTGGTTTGTTTTTTCTTTTTACTGTGGATGGATGATTTCGTTTGTATTTATGAAAAACCTAGGAACATGCAGGGAGTATAACAGTGGGGAGAAAGAACATGAGCTTGGGAGTCAGTAGTTTGAATTGTGGCCCACTACCCACTAGCTTTGGGTAGATTCTTCATCTGGAAATTGGGGATAACAGTGCATTCTTTTCAGTATGGGAGGATGCTTGGCACGGTGGCTCCATAGCCTGAGTCATTGCTGCTGTCGGCATTATCTGCCCCTGCTGGTTGACACTAATTCTCTTTTACAAGACAGCAGGGGAGACAGTGGTCTGAGAGGGACAGCTGGTGTGACCTGCAGGTGACACAGTCTCCTTTTGTATTCTCTCTGGGGAAACAGGCAAACAAGCAGAAGAAAAAGACAGGGGTGATGCTGCCTCGAGTTGTCCTGACTCCTCTGAAGGTAAACGGGGCCCACGTGGAGTCAGCATCAGGTACGTGCCAGCTTGCGGTTGTGATGCTCCTTCCTCAGGTCCTGGGGCCTGCCTCCCTCTGGCAGCAGTTTCTGGCCCAGGTAGTGCCAAGCCAGTACAGTCAGGAGCCCTCCTCTAACAGGCGGCGCACCGTGGTGGTGAGACGCCAACCTAGGTTCTGGCTCCGCTGGGCGCCTTCCCTTTGGCCTCACGGGGCGGTCGTGAGGGTCCGGTGAAGGCGTATGCAGGTGCTTGGTAAAAGGTGCAGTGCTGTGCAAACTAAAGACAGCGGTTTGGCATTCTTACGTGATATTTTAAAGCCAGACCAGGAGGTGGTGATCTCTGACAGCCCCAGGCTGGGCCATGGAAGCACCGGTATTGCTGGCAGCATCTCAGGGAGAGCTGGGAGAAGTAAGCTTGTCTGAGAGCCGTGGGCGCGGCGCGTGATGCTCTTGACCCGTGGAATGCTGTGCCTTCAGGGTTCTCGGGCCGCCACGCCGATGGCGAGAGCGGCAGCCCGTCCAGCAGCAGCGGCGGCTCTCCGGCCCTGGGCAGCACTGCTATCCGTGGCCAGGCCGAGCTCGCCCGGGACCCTGCCCCGCTCCTGAGAGGCTTCCGGAAGCCGGCCACAGGTGAGTGGCTTGGCGCTCATTTCCCTGCCTGTAAGGGGCCCCCGCAGGCCTAGAGATGATGCTGTCTTCTGTTCCTTTATAGTTCCTAAGGTGTGTTATTACTTCCTGGTGGCCCTCTATTTCTTTTATTTCCCTTGGCTTTCAGCTTGTAGTTGGTTATTTCACAGAGAGTTTTCTCTGCTAGCCTGAGGGGACTCCCTGTGGGCACAGATGGTCCACAGTGCTTCTTGTTGTCCCTGTAAGGGCCGAGCCTCTGCCTGCCTTGATACGGCTCAGAAAGCTCTCAAGTGAGTGAGAATGGCTTCTGAACTTCTCAGTCGAGCATTCCAGCGTTTGTTTTCTTTCTTTGGTAGCATCCTGCGAAGTTTGTTGTCCATGTCTGTAGTCTCCATCAGATGCCCTTTTTTATAACCTAGTCAGTATGTGGGGTGGGAGCCATCCATTTGGGGCATGCAAATAAATTCAGTAGCATGCACCCCTTACCCCCAGTGGGGCTCTTAGCAAGGCTGGTATGCCATTTGCTACTTCTGGCTTTATGTCTCAAAGCCCACATGCTAGATTTTTGTAGAAGGGTCCCATGAAGCCATTAGGGAGACTAACCTTGGCTTCCGAGGATGAGAATAAGCCATTGCCCCAGTGGCAGCAGGGTTTGCTGTCCTGCAGCTTCTCCAGCTCCTCAGCAGTGCTCCATTTCAGACTCACTGGTCTGTACCCATTGGCCGAGGCTTTTGTGAGAGTCATTGACATTTCAGTGGGCTTTAAACACCTCTTTTATTACCTTTCTGCTTGGAGGTCAAACCTCTCCAGTCCCTTCACAGAAGACTTCTGCAGATTTTTCTGTAGGATGCTCACTAGGTTTGCTTTTAGACAATTTCGTAATTTCTCCCATTGACTTCATGGAGCCTGTTCTCCAGCTTTGGGAGGGAAGCTCAGAGTCTGCCCCTGGCCTGAGCTTCTTTGGGAAGAGATACAATGTGCTACAAGAGTCTTGTCTGAGGTGATGCCAGCCCAAGTGTTCTCTTAAGTTCCATGGTACCAGTAGGTTAGACTAGACTGGGCGATTGAGCAGAATATGTGGAGATGAGTTCTGGGTAGCTTGAGTGCTGCCACCAAAGTATTCCCTCAGTTGGCATTGGCTTTTTTACTTTAAGAAGCTGAAAATCTACATTTTGTTTCTTATGGCTTGAAAAATTACAGGTCAAATGAAGCGCAACAGAGGGGAAGAGATCGATTTTGAGACACCTGGGTCCATTCTCGTCAACACCAACCTCCGGGCCCTGATCAACTCGCGGACCTTCCATGCCCTGCCGTCCCACTTCCAGCAGCAGCTCCTCTTCCTCCTGCCCGAAGTAGACAGACAGGTGTGGATGGGAGGCTTCCTGCGCTCTCTGCACCAGCTTCTGTTCTCTTTCTAAGATTCTTTATTGTTTGTTTTCATTCCTGTGCCTTTTTTTTTTCTCCTCATTCCTTCTAGGTGGGGACTGATGGCCTGTTACGTCTCAGCAGTAGTGCACTGAACAATGAGTTTTTCACACACGCAGCTCAGAGCTGGCGGGAACGCCTGGCTGATGGTGAGTACACGTTCTCATCCCAGTGGCTTGAGAGGTGCCTGCCATGTGTGGTGTCACTTGTCTGCTGGTGTTTAAAATCCAAACGCTCATTTTTCAATGATCTCTTTTTTTTTCAAGGAGTATTGAGTATAAGGCAGGCTTTCCTCTAATTGATGTGGTGGATACAGTACCCCATAGCTCTGAAGAAGCTGCAAGAGTGTTTTAGCTTTCACTGTTTTGTGTGTATATATATATTCATCTATGTTGCCTTTTCATCATTACAACTAAACTCCTATTCTTTCCAGTAACCATGGCATTGACCTTTTTAAGTTCCACCAGGTACTCTTGTCTTTTTAAACATTGTCACTTGGAGTGAGTATTAGCTTCTCTGTAATATTTTTTGGCTGCAGAGTATGTGGGATCTTAGTTTCCTGACCAGGGATTGAACCCATTCCCCCTACAGTGGAAACGTAGAGTCCTAACCACAGGGCCTCCAGGGAAGTCCTGATTGTTAGCTTCTCTTAATTCAGTTTTGTGGGGAGGCTATGGGAAACTGCGCTGGGAGGTCCCCAGGACCTCTCTCCAGGCTTGATGATTGGCTTGGAGGACTCAGCCCATAGTTGTTCTCACAGCTGTAATTTACTTCAGCAAAGAATACAGACCAAAATCAGCAAAGGGAAATGAGGGAAACCAGGCACACGCTTCCCAGGTCCTCTCCCAGTGAAGTCTCACCGGATGTGCTCAGCCCCCTTAGCAAGGAGTTGTGAGCATGTAAGTGAAGGGTAGTCTACCGGGAAGCTTGTCCAGAACTTGGTGCCTCGTGTTTTTATTGGGAGCTGATCATGTAGGAAGCTTCTGCCTGGTGCATACCTGGATTCGAGAGTCCCCAAAGGAAAGCAGGTGCTCACCATTAAACCATCTGGTTTGCATAAACTGTTTAGGTACAGTGAACCATTCCTGTCATCTAGGGGCTGGGAACCCTCCTGAAATCCAATTTCCCAGATGTCAGCCAAGGGCCCACCTTGTCAGCAGGCCTGTCTCAGCCTGCTCTGTTAACTTCTCCCTGTGTGTGGAGTAAGAACGGTTCTCTTGTTGATTGGTTTTGTTCTGCTTTTTTGATCAGTGTGTTGCTTCCTTTCCAAGGACTGATGACCCTAGAGAGGAGTTAGTTTCCCCTTATAATAGACATTTTAGTTCTGTCCTGAGTAAGGGCAGGACGTGAGAGGGCCTGGGTGGGAGCCAGGAGCCAGCGTGAAGATAGTGAGGGGTAGGAAATGATTTCCAAGCTCCCCAAAGCCACGTGTTGTTTTGTAAACTCCTGACATGGTAGAACAGCAGGATTCAGCTTTTCCTGAGACGTATTAATCTCCTTAATATGCCACTCGAAGAGTTTTGTTTCTCTCTAGGTGAATTCACTCATGAAATGCAGGTCAGGATACGACAAGAAATGGAGAAGGAAAAGAAAGTGGAACAATGGAAAGAAAAGTTTTTCGAAGACTACTATGGACAGAAGTAAGGCCCTGGGAGCTATGAGTCGTGGTGTGGCTTCTGGGGATAGTGGGTTGGGTTGGGGTGGGGTGCAATGGGCAGAAGCAGGTATTCTCAAAGCTGTGCGTGTTGCTATGTTTCTTGAGAACTGGAGGTTGCAGTGACTCTCATTTGACTTGATGCCATTCGTGAGGAAGCTGACATAGGATTTTGTATGGTTACCATGCAGATTGGTTTTGTTCTGAGAATTCTACTAATCTCAGTGTATGTCATCCGTAGTAGATGTGCTCTCTCTGCCCTGTAGCTGACACTCTGACTTTGGTTTGCAGGCTGGGTTTAACCAAAGAAGAGTCATTGCAGCAGAATGTGGGCCAGGAGGAGGCTGAAATCAAGAGTGAGCTGCGTGTCTCAGAATCAGCACGACCACAGCGTGGCCCGGCCACCCGGCAGCGAGATGGGCATTTCAAGAAACGCTCTCGGCCAGATCTTCGAACCAGAGCCCGAAGGAATCTGTACAAAAGACAGGAGCCAGAACAAGCAGAGATCGCTAAAGACACACAGTCTGTGGCACTAGACATCCCCCTCCACAAGGACGGGGAGGCTAAGACCGACGCAGCAGGGGTGGGCAGCCCCCACCCACCTGGCACGTCCTCCGCAGCATCCAACCCAGAGAGTCCCAAATTCCTGGTGGAAACTGTGGCCTCCCCGGCTCCACCCCAGTCCCAATGACCCAGCGCATGTCTCCGCATCTCCAGACAGAATTCCCAGCTTGCTGCAGGAGACCGTGGATCAGGAACCCAAGGATCAGAAGAGGAAATCCTTTGAGCAGGCGACCTCTGCCTCCTTTCCCGAAAAGAAGCCCCGGCTTGAAGATCGTCAGTCCTTTCGTAACACAATTGAAAGTGTTCACCCCGAAAAGCCACAGCCCACCAAAGAGGAGCCCAAAGTCCCGCCCATCCGGGTAGGTGGCTGTGTGATCCTGGCTGTCCTGAGCCTGGGCCTTTGAGGGACAGGAGATTTGTGGGGCTCCTTTATAGGGACAGAAGGCCCTGGGCCCTTGTGCTAATTATGTGAGAGTGTAGAGCTCTCTGTAGAGAGCTGTTCTTGAGACTAACTTGAATAGCCCGGGGCTAAGGTTCTTCTCTTCCTCACTTGGTTGTTCACCATTATCTCTACAGGTCAGAACCCTGAGGGGTTTTAAAATCTTTCACTAGGTGGTGGTAGATTCTTTGTGTAGTGACTCGTGCTGTCCCACCAGAACTTAAATTTAGGAGTATGGAACTTAACAGACCTTGAGCAGGGTCTTTTCAGAATGGTGTGATGTCTTGGACAGCTATGAAATGATTTGATTCTCTAGGCCATGACTTTTAAGCTACTAGGGTCCCAGTTTAGCTTAACAGTTTCTAGGTCAGAGCACTCAAGTCAGTTAAAACTGTTCTGTTCTTCTCTTGCAGATTCAACTTTCACGTATCAAACCACCCTGGGTGGTTAAAGGTCAGCCCACTTACCAGATATGTCCCCGCATCGTCCCCATCACGGAGTCCTCCTGCCGGGGCTGGACTGGTGCCAGGACCCTTGCAGACATTAAAGCCCGTGCTCTGCAGGTCCGAGGGGCGAGAGGCCACCACTGCCATCGAGAGGCGGCCACCACTGCCATCGGAGGTGGGGGTGGCCCGGGTGGAGGTGGCGGCGGGGCCACCGATGAGGGAGGTGGCAGAGGCAGCGGCAGTGGTGATGGTGGTGAGGCCTGTGGCCACCCTGAGCCCCGGGGAGCCCCGAGTGCCCCTGGAGAGTGTGCGTCAGATCTACAGCGAGCACAACTACTGCCGCCTTGTCCTCTAAACGGGGATCACGCCCAGGCCGAAACTACCGTGTCCAGAGCCAGGAGAGAGGACCTGGCTTCTCTCAGAAAGGGGAAGAGCTGCCCACTGCAGAGGGTCCCAGATGGCCTCAACGGCGGGCTGGAAGATACCTCCCGACTCCCCGTTGCACCTACTCGGGACCCACCATGCCAGGCTCTGCTCCCACTGCCCTCTAGAATCCCAGAACCTGAGAGGTTAGTTGAGCAGCTTGTGTTGCATCCAGAAGGTAGAACTGAATGTGGGTCTGGTACCACCGCCTGGGAAAGGGGTGATGAGGAGCCAGCACCTACGATCCCCTCAGAGAACAGTCCTGTTCGGGCTCTGGCGGGGCCTATTGGATTAGAAGAAGGAACTGGCCAGGCTCCAGACAGTGGCAGTAATCCCACCATGAAGGATCCTGTGAATGTGACCCCCAGTTCCATCCCCGAATCATCCTTGGCCAGTTGCCTGCAAGACAGACCATTTGATGATGAATCAGAACTTGATGACTCGGGCCCACCCACAAGGGAAAGTGCTTCTAGACAGGAAAACTTGAAAACCGAGGCTCCTGTCTCCCCTGGTGCTGCTCCTTGGAGGCCTGGCCTGTCAAATGATGAGGCAGGGGGACAACCTGAACCCGACTCCAGAGAAGAGGTCCCGTCCGTTAAGTCCCAGGTCAGAGAGAAGTGGGAGAAAGCGGCCCCCCTCATCCCAGCATCGCCTGTGGGCTTGACAGCGGAAGAGGGTCTGGATGCCCCCGTCCACTTGGGCTCACTCTGGACAGTGCACTCCGGCTGTGCTGACGGCAGTGGCAGCGACTGCAGACAGCTGGGAGGTGACAAGCCCGGAATCAGTGGAGACGCGGAAGCTCTGAGTCCTCACAGCGAGTCCACAGACACCGCCTCTGACTTCGAAGGCCACTTCTCCGAGGACAGCAATGAGGCCGAGCCTGGTGAAACCTTGGGGCCGAAGAGGTCCTTGGTGGCTGAGCAGGGTGAGAAACACAGTTGGAACCGCTGTGCCTCGGTCTCCAAGGTGAATGGCGACCTGAGTCTGATCACCAGGACAGATGGGATGGTTGCTCCTCAGAGCTGGGTGTCTCGAGTATGTGCAGTTCCCCCAAAGATCCCGGACTCCCTGCTGCTGGCCAGTCCCGAGTACCAGCCGAGACCCGTGCCCCTGGGCAGGCCTGCGTCCTCGGTGGAGGCTGCTAACCCCCTTGTGATGCAGTTGCTGCAGGGCCACTTGCCCCTCAAGAAGGTTCTCCCTCCAGCCCACGGCAGCAGCAAACCCGAACCCCCACGACTCCCGCTTACAGCAGAGCAGAGCCCTGGTGGCTCCCTGGGGATGGGGTCATTGCAGGATCCTGGGGAGAAGAGGTGCGAAGTTGGCAAGAGCAGTGCAGAGTCTCTGCTACCTGAGAGCTGTGAAGCAAGTACTGGCTTTGCCCGGCTGGAGGCTAGCCAGGCTCCTGGGGCGCCCCTAAAGATGTCCAAGAACGCCTCGAGTTTAGACTCCCTATATCCAGGGACCAATCCAGTGGCTGCCTCTGGAAAAGCAGAAGTGGATTTCAAAGAGCAGTTATCTCCCTTCACTTTTGAAGATCAGAAGGAAGCCCGTGACCTGTCTCAGTGCAGTATTTCAACTGCTGCCCCAGGTGTGAGTCTGGGAAATCTCACTACCTCGAGAGCCCCTCTTTTCTCATCTCCAAATGCGGTCTCCTCGGGTCCTGATCAGGCAGGCCGGGCCCTGGGGGATCAGAACAGTGCGGGAGGCCAAGGGAAGAAGCTCTTTGGCTCCAAGAACGCAGCTGCAGCCCTTCAGTGCCCCCGGCTGGTGGAGCCAACACCACTGCCTGCGGAGGCCCCTCCCACTTTTCCCAATAGGAAGTCAGGACCAAGCAAAACCGCTCTGTCTGGTGGGATACAGACTGCCAGGGAAGACTGGGCCCCAAAGCCACCGCCTGCCTCTGTTGGCAGCATCAAGAGCGAGAAGACTCTTGGTGGAGGGCCTCTCAAGGCAGATGCAGAGAACAGAAAGGCAGTGGGGCCTGGTCCCCGGGAGCTGGTGGATCACTTGCAAGGGATGCCCTTTGTCCTTGATTTGCCCTTCTGGAAATTACCCCGGGAGCCTGGGAAAGGGCTCAGTCAGCCTCTGGAGCCTTCTTCCATCCCCTCCCAACTCAACATCAAGCAGGCATTTTATGGGAAGCTTTCCAAACTCCAGCTAAGTTCCACCAGCTTTAATTATTCCTCCAGCTCCCCCTCTTTTCCCAAAGGCCTGGCTGGAAGTGTGGTGCAGTTGAGCCACAAAGCAAACTTTGGTGCGAGCCACAGTGCATCCCTCTCCTTGCAAATGTTCACCGACAGCAGCACAGTGGAAAGCATCTCGCTCCAGTGTGCGTGCAGCCTGAAAGCCATGATCATGTGCCAGGGCTGCGGTGCGTTCTGTCACGATGACTGTATTGGACCCTCAAAGCTCTGTGTATTGTGCCTTGTGGTGAGATAATAAATTATGGCCATGGGAAACGTTGTATATTTAGTGTGTGTATTTTGATAATGATGGATCTTAAATCTGTATACAGAATATCATTGATGAAACAGACTCTGTCTCTCTAGGCAAGAGTTCTTGCTGCTCCCTGAGATCTATCGTGCTGAAGCCCCTTGGCCACCTGTTGGCCCTTTGGGTCTTGCAGGAAGGGTTTCCTGCAGGGCAGCTCGCTGGGCTGCCCAAGGCTGCTGGCTAGCCCAAGCTCTCGTCACAGAGACAGAGCCTGGTGCGACATGGGGGAGCGTCCCTGAGACTTGGAGCGCTTCCAGACTGAAGCGAGAAGGTTGTGTTCTCCACCCAGGGGACTAACCTACCTGAACTGAGTAGAAATGTCAGTCTTCCACTGCCCCCTCTGTCTTTCCTGCAGCTGCTCCTCTGGGGAGTTGATGGGGAAGAAGCCAGCACAGGGTTAAAGAAGCTCCCAGCAGTGCCCACCAGGGGCCTTAACACCTGCTGACCTCAGGGTCACAGCCAGTCATTTGCCAGTTGATGAAGCCAGTGTGATCTTCCGTTCTGTTCCCGAGGCCAATTTGGGACACCTGTCTCCGAATAACGCAGTAGCCGGCAGGAGCTTTCGGAACCTCGAACACACCTGCTTGGACAACAGGTCAGGGCTAGGATTGTCTTTCTTCCTTGTAAGTCAGGTGTCCAGACGTTTGGCAGGTGAATTCATCTGCGCAACACCTCGGGCATCACTTTGGACTCTGTGGGAGTGGGCATCTCCAACACACCTGTGTGTGAAAGTCATTTTACATTTCAAAGCAGTGTGTTTTTCTTATTTTTATATTTTTAACTCTTTATCCTTGGATGTATAAAGTGAACTTTTGGCTTCTGTAAGTATGCTCCATGCACCTCTGATGTTTTACCATATATTTATATGTTGTACACAGTACTGGCCGATTCTGTAAATGGATGTATTGTACAGAGAACACGAACGGCTCTCCCTTATTTCACGTCTCCAGCATCGTTGCATTAAAGTGCTGTAATTGACTTCTCTCCACCTGTGTCAGAGCCACTGCGTGCGTGCTGTGCCGCCCAGCGTGAGGGGTGGAGCAATTGACCTAACGACCTGCCAGTTGTCCCAGTGTCGGGTCACTGGTCAGCCAGTGGGCCAGCTGCGGAGCCACTGACACCCTGGCCACTCGTTGCTGGGCACACGTGTCTTGCTCCTCATCTCTTCTCCAGCCTTCACTGGCAGCTTGCTGCCATGTGTGACAGCAGATCACCACCACCAGTGTTAAGTGCTTCTGGATTCTAGGGTGAGCGCCCTGGGCAGCCCCCAGGTGGGCCTTCCGTTCCCAGCCCCAGGCGCACCACCTGTCAGCAGTAACCCGGGACCACACTCTGCTGGGGCCACAGGGCTCCACTGGACACACCTGTGACAGCAGGTTAAGGAAGAAAGCCGTGCCAGCCTCCGGCCTCTCTCCCAACATGTTCCCAGCAAGTAGACGTCTCCAGAGTTGTCTCACATCCCTGCTTCCTGCCTTATCTTGTACCTCTAGTTGTGAGTTGAGCATCCTCCTTGTTAAACTTAGGTCTCCCTGTGCGAGTGCGTCTGTGTGAGCTGTGAAATTGGTATGACTTCAGCAAGCCTCACTTCATCTGGAAGCTCTTGTCTTCTCCCCCACTTTTCCTCCAGTGTGGCGTTTGTGTCATCTGCAGCACGAGTGGGAAGTTGGCAAAGACGTGGTGATTTAAGTGCAGTATTGGCCAAGTCCCAGTTGTCAACTTCCAGAGTCTTGTTTACCAAAGACAGGGAGCAGAGGCCCAAGCGTGTTTGATCCTCTTCTTCCTTCTGCTGTGACCTTTGGGGCCACTTGAGGGGACAGTTGGAAACTGGTCCGCCAGGGAAAGCACTGCTCTTGTATGTCTCTGTGGTCTTGGAAAAATAAACCTGTACAACGTGCACTTGTGGTCTCTGTCGTCTCCTGCGGCCGTCTCGCTGGGCTGGGAGGACGGTCAGGCTGATGGGGAAGAAACTGGCTCGCCTCACCTCGGCGTTGGAACTGACATTTTTGTGTGTGGAGTTCTTTTGTGAGGTGAGTTCCTAAGACATGTCTTGTCAGTGTCGCGGGTCTTCACACCCTGTGGGGGAGGTGGTGAACATACTCGTTATCCACTGTGTGGACTGGAAAGCAGAAATCCCATGTGAGCAGTGAGATTCCTTTCCTCTTGAAAATCCAATCGTGAACTGTGACATCCCTCTACAGCTGTTCATCCTGACTGCCTCGCTGAACCCGAGGTTGCCTGAGATTCCTGGGTATCTGTAGGGAGGGTGACAAGCAGTGGTGAGGGTGGGGCTGGCCTGAGATACAGCGTCTGGTGCTGGTTGATGAGCCTGAGTGGATAGAAGACCTTTGACTTTAAAGGTTAATTCAAGTACGTATCTATTCATTTCCTGTGAATTGGAGAAAGTAGATCTTGCGCTTGGGGCAGTAACAAGCTGTAATTCTGTGGTGCTGCTGTCTGATCAAGGTGTGGGTAGAGAAGTCAAGGTCCGGGGCTTTGTGGTGACAGGTGACTGGTGGTGACGTGCTTGTGCCTTCACGTCTCGGAATTGGCTCACTTCTGCAGCTGCTTAGAACGCAGTCAAAGCCTTGCATCTCATCAGGAGGGTGGAATGGTTTCCAGAGGGCCTGGCTGCCTGCCAGTACCATGGTAGGGGCAAGTCACTCAGCCTCTGGTAACTCTCTCATCTCTGATGTGGATTACTAGTTGGCACTTCATAAAACTGTAGTGTGCAGTGCCTAGTGGGTGCTCCAGCCTGTTCACTTGCCCAAGGCCAAGACCCTAGCTCTGCATGCACGGGAGAGCACAGTACAGCTCCTGGTGCCTGTTTGACCCACACCCCAGAGAGGAGCTGTGGAGAGGGGACCCGTGTGGTGTGCTGGTGCAGGCAGAGCAGACCTCTCTATATGGTTGAGTGTGTAGTTCTGGGTTTAGAGGTGGGTCCTTGGGAGGAGAGGCTTGCTTAACTCATGGTCCAAAGGACAAGGAAAACAGACTTTCAGAATTTGGAAGGAGTGCTGTCTTCCTGGCCTGGCACAGGGTCATCTGTTGGTTTCATGTTCAGTCTGCTCATGTGAAAGTCAGACCCTGCTTGAGACGGGAGCTTGCATGTATGTGTGTTCGTGTGTGTGTGTGTGTGTGTGTGTATACACTCAGTCCCTTGGGCCTCAGGGACTGAAGCATCTGCCTGCCCTGGGCCCTGAGAGGAGGCGGCCCAGGCTGTATGTGTGGATGGGTGTCATTTAAATTGATGGAGCAGATAGGCTCTGTGACCCTGGAGGTTAATATTTGAAACCAAACAGTGCCAGTGATCTATGCATCCTCATGTCTTTGCGCATCATTTTTAAAGCCTGGAATGTGATCTCTTGAGAACCAGAAGGTGTAGATGGAAGTTCTGTAAGGAAAACAGTGACAGCTGTCAGTGCAGTGGTTCTTAACTTTCTTGGGAACACAGACTCCTTTGAGAGCCGAGTGGGAGCTCTGGACATTCTCCCCCCAGGAGTGCATGTGTGCACACACACACACGCACACATTCACGCACACACAAAGTGTTCTGTATTATTTCAGATGGGTTACGAGCACCCTGCACCCTGCCCTGGCAGCTGGAGCTCCTCACTGAAGAATGAACCCCGCTGACTGAGACTAAGCTGACTGAGACTAAACCTAGTAAGAGCTGGGTTTATACAGAAGAGGGGAGAGAGGACTTTGTATCCCTCTGCAAGGCATTCTCCCTTAGTTTCCTGTAACTACTGAGCTTCCTCAATGCATTTCAATTACTTTAAAGCTGCGTTAGTCACAGTCTCCCACCCCCCTGGCCAAGTACGCTGAGCTGAGCTGAGCTTCGCCTGCACAGTCACTGAGTGGCCTTGAGCTCATTGTTGACGACAGGGGCACCTGTTTGATGTTACGCTCTCCACGCCATACCAGTGCTCTGGAGCCCCATTTCAAGGAGCCAGACTGGAACCAGCCCTTCTCTGTCCACAAGCCTCTCCTCGGATCCCAGGGCCTGTACTGCTGTGACGTCACCTGGAGGTAAGTGCTTCCCATTGGGCCAGTGCAGATTCCGTGTGTGTGGCCCACTGTGTTGTCCCAGGAGGGGGTGTGGGATTTGTGGTCCCAAGGTCTAGACTAGAACTGTGGACCCCTCTCCTTTTATCTATTTGATATATTTGGCTACTGCACAGAGTTTCACTTTTTTAAAAAAACATTCTTTTGTCATTACAAAAAAGTGTTTTCAGAACATCTACCGTATAGTGTGTGTGCATACATGCAATAGTAGCAGTTGTATTTATGCTTTTAACTCACGCAGAATTGCTTTTAAACTTGTGACAATTGGGTTTGGCCCCAGTCAGTTGCTGCAAGTTTTCCTTAAAGTTTAACCTCAATTATATGTAGGATGGAAAAAAAAGGCTGCACACAAGTCAACATCTTTGAAAGAAAAAGCAGCTCTTTTGCTTCCTTTAAGATGGGATCCCAGGTTTTGGTCAAATGGAGTGTCAAGGCCAGATGATTCAGGACCAGGGACAGTGTTTCCTCGGTCTCCCCAGCCTGCGCTTAGAGATTGCCGCCTGAGTCTGGTTTCAGCCCACTGAAGAACTGCGCCCTTGCGGGGGATGGGAGTGGGGAAAGGATGGTTTGCAGGGAAATGGCTGCATCTAAGACCTCGCCTGAGCACTGGCCACATTCAGGTGAGGCGTGCATTTGGCATGCCCTCTTCCTCACCTACATGCGGGGCTAGAGCACCTCCCTGGGCAGGCGGCCACGAGACATGAGATTTCAATTTGATGTGTGCCTGTGCTGAGTACGCGACGAGGACCAGGAAAGGTCCATTTCTTTCCCTTTCTGATGGGTGAGGTGCCAAAAAAAGTTCATTTGTTCAAAATCTAGCAAGGATCTTCTGTATGCTAGTTTATTGGCTACTGGTTGAAGGGTTGTTTTGGGGCCAAACAAGTTGGAGGGAACAGAACTGGCTGGCCATGATGCTCTTGTGGACTGGACGCCATGGAAATAAAGCATTCGGTTTGTTATTCAGTGTTTATTAAGTAGATTCAGTCTTATATATGATATACAGATTCAAAAGAAAAAGGATTCCACATACTTATGAAATCAGTGCATTTAGCAAGTAATACCATGGAGATAACAGCTCGATTAACAGCTCATTGGTCTTTTGTTAAGTGAGGGGAGAGGGAGTTGGCCTGTGCTAGTCATTCCACAAACAAAACAGAACTGAGTTGCATCACATAGAGAAGACACATTCTAAGAATTAAAATATTAAGCCACATTTACTGGAAAAACTCACTATAGAGAACACAAATCATTTTTATAGAGCGTTGAGGAGGAAGTCCTCACCTGCTTAGAAGAGCCACGTTAAGTTGCATAGGTGCATATCTGTAAAAATATAATTTAGAGGTGAAGCCACTGACGAAGTAATAGAGTCACCTTTAGATGTTGGTGCCATCTGCTGTTTGCCTTAAGTGCCATATGCTTCCTGTCTGGAGCCCCCCGCCCCTCCCCAGAGGTCATGCCTCTAGGGGACCCTGAAGAAATGCTTCTACCATCTGCATCGGAAAGTCTTAAAACTCATCTCAGGTAGAGAACTTGGCCTCTTCCCAAATATGTTTAGGGATTGGCAACCCTCTTGGGTTGTCCCTGAACCTTGGGTGGCTTGATCCTAAAGGTCCTGTGAGTTAGCATGACCTCCCCATTCCCAGGCTGCCAGGAGAAGAGCTCTTTCCTCCCCAGCTCTGCGGCCAAGTCCTGCTGTCCCATTTCATAAGTGCATGTGGTTACCCACCCGCAGCCAACAAGAAGTCTCCCTTCTGAGCCCTGCTCTTAAATGGACCACATGACACAGGCATATGGCCATCTGCCGCACAGAGATTTTTCTGAGCTTAGAAAAGTATTTTTAAGCAAATCTGAGTTCTGTGTGGTGTAGAGTTTTTGTTTGTGTTTTTAGGTGGAAACGTAGGTAAAACGTGAGAGGTTTTTGTTTTGTGGCTTTGCTAAGCAGATGAGCTTAGTGAGGTGCACCTTCCTCCTCGGGAGCGAGTCTTGCAGGACACACAGGGACCGGGGCATCTGTACATGTAAACAGTACACTTTCACTGAGTCCAAAATTAGGAGCAAAAATACAAAGGTTCACATTGGTCTTAGGTAGATACAGGCGAAAAAGGACTGAGCTGTTTAGCTCATAAACAACAAAAACGAAGTTTCTAAAGCACCACTAAATTATATAAAAATCAGACCATGGACGGATTGAAACTGGTATTCTGGTGAAATACTTTACTATCTTGTAAAAAGTTTTACAAAAAATTACAAATTAAAAGTATCAACCCTCTGAGTTCAAAGCAGCATTTTGAAAATGAACTGGTAGTTAATCCTATAACCACCCCTGGAGTGGAAAGTGGCCCTTGGGGATTGGGATGGCTGGGTTCCTCCTGTTTGAAATCCTCTAAAACCTTTCTAACCCCCTGCCGGTCCCCCTCCCCCTCAACACTGTCCTCAGGTATAAACTGGTGACAACGAAATGAACTGTGTAGATGGGTTATACTCTTACTGGTCTACTAAGATGATCCACCACTAAGACCAAATCCCCACTTCTCTGATTCCAACCTCGTGGGATTAGCCCCCTGCGAAGACTCTGGAACTGGTGTACTACTCTAGCGTTTCCTTTTAAACTTAGGATCCCAAATCATCAATCTGTGCCCTGAGGCCCTCTGTAAGAACTGGCTGTGGGCGCTCCCTCGGGCAGAAGGCAGTCCCTGGGGTGGGGGAACAGCAGCGAGCGAGGTTCAGCAGAGCCAGCCTTTGGTTCTCTCCCAGGTCAGGAGGAGAGGGGCGGGGTTGACACTGTGTCTTTTAAAACAAAAATGAAACTGAACAAGTTCCCTGACTGGACTAGCTAATGGAATATCCTATTTCCACACAGTAACTTGCTCCTGATCCTGCCATCACGAGAGCTTCACCAGGAAGGAGCCCACCAAGAGGTGGGGTCAGCGTGATGGGACCCACTGTCCTGGAGGGGCTCTGGAAGCCCCACTGGACCCTGACCACTAGCACTCATTTCCTCTCTTTGACACACACAGAACCTACACTGTTCACAGCAGTGCTCAGGCTGCTGGACGTGGTCAGTAAGGACAAGCTCGTCTCAAAACCACGGCTTCACACTGTAGCCTATACCGATCTTCACATTGAATCCCTTGTGTCGGGGGTAGCGGGAGCCCCTTCCCCAATCTTCCTCACTCCTGTCTCTTAAGAGAAGTGAACCATTCGTGCCTGGCCCGGGTACTGCCTCCGGGAGGAGAAACGACATGTTAAGCAGTTGATATCAAGAATTCTAAGTAAGGCGGCGATTGTCTCTGCCAGTTTTCAACATTAAGATTTTCACAAATTGCCTGGGGTAACATTTTGCAAAAGATCTACTGATTTGTAGTATCGTTCACACACAAAAATAAATATTTACATAAATTCAAACGTCCGGGAGTAGTACTGAGCAGGTGGGGGCTGGACGTGTGGACGCTGGGGTGTGGGGGTGGCCTCGGGCACCGGAGCTTGTGCTGTGCTGAGGGCGGCAGGTCTCGGTGTCCTGACCGGAGCCTGGGGACTGGTCAGATGGAAGGCAGAGGTGGTGTGGCCGAGTGGGGTGCTGGAGGCCACTTGAGAGAGAAAAGGCCACCCTCAACCTCCAGGGGCTGGAAGCAAGCAGAGGGGCAGTACCCCCCTGCCCTTCCGACTTTCTGGAATCCAGGGCCCACAGCTCAAGTCCTGGATCTGAGGAGGGGGAGGCGTCCTTGCTGGAGCCCTCTCCCTACCCCTCCTGAGGGCGGTCTGCCACAGTGCCAGCAGGCGGCTGGCTGCAGAAAAGCTGGTTTGGGAGGGGGTGCCTGCTTTGGGGTCGAGTGGCTCTCGATCCTAGGGTCCCCTTGGCCCGGGCTCCCCTGGGACCTCTTTGCTCTGAGGGAGGAAAGGCAACAGAGGGCTTCTGCCATCTGGGCAGGGGCGGGCAGCAGACAGCTGCTGTCATGGCTACGGAGTGTTGCACGGAGAGGCCCTGCGGGCCTTGTGAGGTCTGGGCAAATCCCTGGTTTTAGCAGCACTGGTAGGTATTGCACTGAGCAAGAGGAAGTGCCTATTGGGGAGGAAGGAAACCAGGCCAGCCTTTTGTTTGCCCTTTCTCACACTCCAGGGATTATGGGTTTCTTCTAGGACTGGCCCCTTCAGAAGGGCTGGTCCTTGGAGAACCCCAGTGGCTTCTCCATTCTCTGATGGTCCCTTTACTCCAACCACGGGGGCAGGGGGAGGGAGCTGCAGTCCGCCTGGTAGCTCACAGCTGCCTTTTCTAACAGCCAGGTCCCTGAAGAAACCGGGGGCCCTTCAAGGCTGCAGGTGTCCGAGGGGCCAGAGCCTGTACAGAGAAGTGTGCAGACCTGGTCCCTGGGGCAGGCTGAGGGCAAGGGCCCTGCTGACCAGCTGCCATCTCCCAGCTCTCTGTCCCGTCAAGCGCCGAGGCCAGGGGACAGCCAGTGGCGACTCGTAGGCCAAGGTCCTCCCAGGGCTCCAGCTCCTAGCCTCCCCCTCTGGACTTCGCTCCCGGGCAGACACCCTTGGAGGGGAGGTGGGAGACGGCCGTTCAGAACGGGCTCGGGGCACACCCTGGAAAAGCCCACGCTGGAGTGTGAGGTAGAATACGGGTGACCGTGTGCCTGGGGTGTCTGTGGGGGTGGTGGGGTGGGGAGCCATTTTTTTCTGTCTTTGCTCTGCAGTGGGTATGGGTGAGGCCCTCCTGCTTGGCGGTGCTGGGCACTCAGGGCCGGCCGGCCCGGTGCCCCCGCCGCCCCGCCCTGCCAGCCCCCAGCCCGCGCCAGTGTAGTGATATGGAACGTTAGGTCACAGGGACACAGCCTTCTGATCAGACACACACAGACTGGCAATCTGTACAAACACAAAAGAATCCATTTTCAGAAAAATAAATTACTAAGGGGAGAGGAAGAAAGGGTCCACTTTGTTTTTCTCAATAAATATGCGATTCTGCTCACCTAAGACTTGAAAGGTAATTATCTGGGGGTGGGGGGGGTCTAACATCAGGGCCCACGAAGATGATTCTACATAGAGCTGTGGCCCCAGCGCCTCGTCGGGGAGGAGGAGCCCAGCCCTTCAGAAGCTGCCCCGTTGGCCTCTTCCAAGCAGGTCAGAGCACCCGTGTGGTGAGATTCCAAAAAAAAAAAAAAGTGTCCTTGTGCCCAGAGTCTCAGGCGCTTGGAGTGTGGCTTAGAAACAGCTCTTTTGGATCCACCTCTTTCAAAAAACAAAAGGTACCAAACTGGTGAGGCGGGAAGCCGGTCCAGGGCTGGGAGAGCCTCCTTCCCTAGGGTAGTGCACTCCACCAGCCGCAGGGTCAGTTCTGCTGCAAAATGAGGTTTTCCAGTTCATCTGCCGAGCGCAGCAGGAAGGCGGCGGACTCTCGGTAGCCGGCGATGAGCTGCCGCACAGCGCTGATCTCGGTGGGGCTGAGCTGGGCGGTGGGCATGGTCCGGCTGGTGCTGTTGCTGGAGGGGGTGGGCGTGGGCGTGGTGGAGGTGGTGGAGGCCCCGCCTTTCATGCTGAGGTCCGTGGGCCCTGCAGAGAGGGGAGCCAGGGTGAGGTGAGGGACATCCTTTCCTCTCTCTGGGGGCCCCGAGACCCTCATCTGTCTCCATGGTTGTGCCCCTAGTGCTTCAAAAGGGTGGGCGTGTGAGGGTCGAAAGGTAAGATGGGACCCAGAGGTACCCTCCAGAGAAATCACCTCCCCTTTGCCTGTGAACAGTGGCAGCCAAGAGAGAGCCTGCAATGTAACTGAAACATACAGGGGAGGTGTTCGGGTGGTGGGGGAGGCGGGGGTTTCTCTCTTTCCCAAATAGCTCTACGGGGTGGGCTGTGGGTTTGGAGTCAGAAACCCAGACCGGCGGCCCGTTTGGCCACTCCAGGCAACTCCTAACTGCCCTGGGCCCCCGGCCCTCAGCTGCACCACCAAGAGGCTGTTGTGGGGCTGAGCCACGCTGGTGAACCCCTCAGCGAGGCCGGGGCTGCTCAGCCTATGGGAGGTCCACTGGGAAAGGGTTTCCAGGAAACACAAAAACGCCTGACGTTTGAAGAGCATTCTTTCCAGGCATTCAGCAAGAAGAAAGCCAGAGAAGAGGGTCTGGAGCTCAGTGTACGAGTTGGAGCTTCCCTGGGAAGCCTTTTCTCACCTAACTAGGTCCCTGTGCCCTGCCCTGCCCTGCGCTGAGGTTCACATGGGTGTTTGAGGCTGTTCTTCCTGAGAAGCCAGCTCTTCACTACCCCACTGCTTCGGACAGCTGGTTTCACTCATCATTGCATCTACAGTGGCAGTTTTTTTGTTGTTTTTTTGCTGTGCCACAGTCTTGTGAGATCTCAGTTCATGACCAGAGAGTGAATCCACGCCATGGCAAGGAGAGCCTGGAATCCTAACCACTAGACCACCAGGAGCTCCCTACAGTGGCAGTTTTTATGTTGCTATAGAGATGGATGAGCTTGGCACTGGAGACACAGACTGGAAGTAACATCTTGGGAGCAATTCTGGAAACGACTATCGGTAGTGGGAACCTGCTTCAGCCCCCAAATGGGGAAGGAAGTTGGAGTCTAGGATGGGATGGTTTGTCACATGGGGCTGTTTCCTGTCTAACCAGAGAATAGGGATGCCAAGTAGGAGGTCCTAGGAACTAGCTTGCTAAGGAACATGCTTGGAGTTGAGGATCGAGGGAAGTCTATTAAAATGCAGGAAGGAGGACTAGAGGTGTGAACTGCTGGGAAGAGCAGCCAAGCAGGTGGCTGATGCCTACAGTGGTGGCTGCTGGACAGGCTGGAAGCAGGCGGGAACTCTGCACTGGGTCCTGGCTGTGGCAGGGTTAGGTGCCCTCAGGACACTGCCTGGGGATGGCAGTGGAAGGCCAGAGGCACCTGCCACATCGGTATGAGCTGGCCCTGAGCTTCCTCTCTTTCCTCCCTCCATCCCCAAGTGTGGTCCTGTTTACTCCTGGGCTCAGAGCAGTCCTTCCGTCTTTTCCCCAGGGGCTCTGGTTACTCAGGGTATTGCTAGAGGGCAAGTTGCCCAGTACCCCAGGGAAGACAGGCGAGCCTCAGTCTTATCTGGGCTGATCTGGGTTCCCTGATCCACTCATGAGCTAAGTGAGGGGCTCTAACCCACTGACAGGACTACCCAACCAAGACGCCAGACTGACTGACCCCACGTTAAGGGCTGTCGCTGGGAGGGCAGTGGAACTGGGGCTGCGTGCGGTGTTCTTCCAAGTGCTGGACCCAAAGAGGATGTGGCTGCCCCAGGCAGAAGGTCAGCAAGCAGAACTTGGCTTCTGTGACCTCAGTGCCCATACCTAAGGAACCAGGGGAGACTGAGCTAGTGGCCTGCCTTGAAGCCTCTCCGTCAAGTGTGAACAAGCAGGTAGAGAGGTGGAGAGCCCTGGCAGCTGTGCCCTGAGACGGGCCCTGCTGTGTGGCACCAGGTGGGGGCTTACCACCGTCACCCGCCGCCTGGGAAGGGCTCTCCCCGGGCACGACAGGGGACTCTAACTTCCCTGCTGCAGCTCCTTCTCCCGACCCACTCTAACCGGGTCCCCAGGCAGCAGGGCTGTCGGACGGTGCTTCTTCCTGGAAGGAAAGCAGCCCGCCTGGGCCAGCCCTCCCCACCCTGCCTGCAGCCGGCCACTCTGCCCTCAGCCTCAGGGATTAGGGGCCAGGCAGCCTCTTATTCTAGGTTAAGAGGCATTAGGAAGGATGAGAAATTAAGCCCAGGCAGAAATCCTTCAGGGACCCTCACATATTTCCCAGTGGCAGGGAGCAAGGGGAATGGCAGGTGCCTGAGCTCTCTGCCATGGGAAGGGACCCGCGAGGGGTCTCCCTCCTGTGGCCAAGGACAAGGGCTTGAGAGGAAATCTCAGGCACGTTCGGCCCAGACCTAGAACCAGAGTTCCCTGGCCTGCGGGCAGCACCTTCCTCTAACCTACTCCTCAAGCAGCAGCTTGCTGTCACCATCGGCTCTTCCTCACTTCTGAATGCCTCCAAAGCATGCTGCTTTGGCCTTCTGGCCTCCACGTTAAAATCTCACCACAAGGGTAGACAGCACACCTCACAGCCTCCTTTGCTTAGAGCCGATCTGTGGCTCCCACCACACATAGAGCAAAACCCAAATGCCTGACCCAAGAAGCCCCAGGATCGCCCCCAGCCGCCCTTGCCAGGTCCCAGGCTGCTCTCCACGGGGGCACTGTTCTTCCCCAGTCACTCCCACCCCCAGGCCTCCATATGAAAGGGCCCGAGGCCCCCACTCAGGGCAGCACCTGGCTCCATGGGGAGGTTTGTATCTTTGGGGGCTGTTTCTCTCCGACACTGATCTGTGTCCCGTCTGCATCAGTCACCTGGGAAGAGTTACAGAGAGCACCTGGGGGTGGAGAGGGAACAGATGGCGACCCACACGCTGCCCCCAGGTGACCTAGACGGGGCCCCACCGTACTCCCCTGAACCTTCATCTCACACCTGAGGTCGTGACCTGTGGCCTGGCGGGGGAGGTGACCTGCCTGGGGCTGAATCCTGGCTCTGTCATCAACGTTGGGAGACCTGGGCACAAGACCTGGTCATTTTCAGTAAGACAAGTGCCAGGTAAAGCGCTGGGACTCTGCTTGCAGTGCAGGCGGGGGCAGGGAACCAGGGAGAGGCCCAGCAAGCCTCCTGGGAAGCGAGAGGAGTGGTAGGTAGTGGTTTATTTTAACCTTGCCTTCCGATCTGAGGACAGCTAATATGACAAGATGGGGAGGGTCCCTGTAACACAGAGGAATCACTTTCCCAGCAGCCTGTCCCCATCCCTCCCCACCACCCCCACCAGGCTACTGGTCAGGGGGCGCAGAGCCTGGTGTCCCACACTCACCATTACTGTGATTTCCTGTTTGGAGGGAGGCAGGAGGCTGCAGGTTGCTGCCCAAGGCCCCGTAACCACGGTAACTGTAGTTGAGGCCACCGTTGACGTACACGGGGTCCTGGGAGTAGGAGGCTGGCAGTGAGTAGGTGGAGTGGGTGATGGCTGTGGAGTCCCGGGAGTGCTGCTTGTCCAGGGCTATGGGCTCGTCCTGCAGGGCAGAAGGGAGGTGCTGGGGAACCTCAGAGGCAGCCAGCCCTGACCAAGGTTCCTGGACGGCGGGGTAGAAGGTGGCCCCAGATTTGCTGGGACTCAGTATGGGGACCTGCAGAGCTCTGCCTCTCTCCCTGGCTGCCTTGGCCAGGGTCTCCCCCAGACCCCCATCTCTCGTCTATGTTCCAGGCAGATTTGATCTGTTCCTGCCTGGCTGAAGACCCTCTTGGGGCTCGAGACGAAGTCCAGAGGCCTTTGTGTCTGGGGTCCTCGGCCTCCCCGCCCGCCCCAGCACCTTCCCTGTCTGAGGATGCCCTCCCTACTCCTGCTGCACCCAGGGCCCTGGGACCTGCAGGGCGGCCGCGGATGCCCCCCAGCAGCTGGCAGCAAGCAGGCACCTGAGAGGACTGGTAGATCTCCAGGCGCATCCTTTTGGCTGCTTTTCTCGTCTCGCTCTCGCAGGCAGCTGCCAGGATGTTTTCTGCCATGGCTGAGGTCAGGTGGGGAGGTGTGGGTCTGGTCTGCAGACAGAAATGGGGATGGAGCCAGAGTTGGGGTGCAGAGACCCCTGGCGAAGAGGTGGGCAGGGCAGGGCTCGGGTTTGAGCTCCTCTGTGAACCAGAGGCCACAATGTCTGCTTCCAGAGGTACTGGAGCAGGGCTGGGGGTGGGCGGTGGGGGATGCTGGGGACTCACCATTTCCATGCCATTCTTCTTCATGCGCCGGCAGGACTTGAGGTACGTGCGGATGCGCTTGCGGGCCCGTTCCTGGAACTCAGGAAACTGCCGGCTGCACGACTCGATGATGGCCTGGATCTTCTCCTTGGGCTGCTTGGAGATGGGCACCATGCGGTCCAGGTTCTCATCCACGAAGAGACGCACGAACATCTGTGGAGGACACGGGCAGTGGGAAGGGCTGGCCCGCTGCGCCCCGCCCCGGCCATCCCAGGCGAGCACTCACGTTGAAGGCCTTGAGGCGCTCAGGGTCCATGCCCTCTGAGTCGTTCATCTTGTCATTGTCCTCATGGTCGTCGTGGTCGTCATCGTCGTCATCCGCCGTGGGGGCCCGGCCCACGGTCAGGTCCTCGGGGGCAGCCACTGACCTCGGTTTTGATGGAGTCGTAGCTCCCCGAGCTGTAAGGGGGGGACTGAAGAGGCCAGGGCAGGGCATCAGGTCACAGCAAACATGGGGACTGGGGGGTTGGGGCACACCAAGCTGCCCCGTGCCCGCTCTGAGGTCCTGAGCAAGTCACTTTCCTTCCTGCTCCCTTCACCTCTGAAGTGGGGACAGCGACGTGGCCACCCCTCTCTGGGTGGCTGTAGGTAGGTCGCCCAGAACTGATGCCCTGGAGAAGCTCACTGGAGGGGGTTGTAGCACCCACACCACGACCTGCCTCCTCGTGTGAGGGAAAGGCAGACACAGAAAGGGTTCCCGCCACCAGCCAGCCTCTTCTGCTTGTGCCAAGATCCATTCTGGCTTCAGGGTTTTCCTCCCTCGTCCCCAAGGGGCTGCAACCCCGAGCTGACAACCGAGCTGTCACAAAAGCAGCGAATGTGCTGTCTGTCGGGGATGGGGAACAGATGGGCTGGGAGAGAACCAGCCAAGGAGACGGCCATCAGCCAGAGCATCCCTGCAGTTCCCAGGCTGGGCTTCTCCCGTCTGCCGCCACCCCCGGAAGTCACCGGGAGCGTGATGCAGAGCCCGTGTGTAGAAAGAAGAGCGGGAACCAGGCCCAGCCCACGGGGCAACCACCCTGTCCTGCAGCAGGAGCAGAGACGGGACCCCTCCTCTGCCCTCCAGAATAAGGAGCCCTTCCGTATGCTATGCTAAGTCACTTCAGTCGTGTCCGACTCTGTGTGACCCCATAGACGGCAGGCCACCAGGCTTCCCCGTCCCTGGGACTCTCCAGGCAAGAACACTGGAGTGGGTTCCTAGCTCCCTGCTTTTCCCCTCTTTGTCATCCTTTACGGCTCAGTTCCCATCCTGTCTCCTGCCCCCTGCCACACATGCTCTGGTAAGGCCAAAGACCACTGTCGTTTGCCTTTTAGAAAGTTTGTGGCTTTGGCGCGTCCTGAGACATGGTCTCTGCCCTCATGGAGGATAGCTTCTAGTAGGTGGCCAGCCCCAGGAAATAGATCAGACCCTGCCACATGGCTATACAGTGGCCCAGGTAGTGGGCCATCAGTGGCCCATTCTTGCTGATGAACAAGTAGATAAAGACAGACACTGACTGCTGCCCTGTCTGGCAGCAGCTGCCACCACCAGCCTCCATGTGACCACACCCAGCAGGGCCAGCCCTCCCAGGGTCCCTGGCCTTGTGCCCATCTCTCAATCACACCTAGTGCCCACCACACCTAGTCTCTGAAGGGCCAGGGACAGCCAGATCCTCTGGCCTCCTGCCAGCCTGTGTCAGACTCGCATAGGAGGGTCAAAGGTGCCATGGGTCAGTCACATTCCCAGGCGCTCCTTGACGGATCCTCAGCCAGGGTGAGAGGAGACAGACTGTAGGAGACACTCATGCTCCCATCTCACTTCTGTGGTCCACACGAGTGGCCTGAGGCCACGGCGGCCACCTCACGTGTGCGGGCTCTCTGCCTACCGTGCAGAGGCTGTGTCTGCCACTGGGACCCAGTCAAAGAGGGGAGGATGGGGACTTCCCTGGTGGTCCAATGGTTAGGACTCCACACTTGCAATGCAGAGGGCACAGGTTCGATCTCTGGTCGGGGAACTAAGATCCTACATGCCACAGAGCTCAGCCAAAAAATAAATTAGAAAAAGTGGAGGGGGAGGACGATGCGCTGCCAGTCCCGGCTCCGTGGCCTGGGCTCGGGTACACTGATCGTATGACGAATGTATAGAGACTCTTGTATAGAAACGTCCCACGAGAGATACCACTGCAGGCCAGGACTGGTACCCACCCTACACCCCCTGCACAAAAGGAAACAGGCCCCAGGAGGAGAAGGAACCTGGACAGGGGCCTCGGCTGGAGCCCAGGAGAGTAGGGGTCTGAGAAGGCACCTCTGGCCCCCCAGCTCTGGCAGGAGAAAATGCCCTCTCCCCGGGGTAGCTCCTACACCCAAGGCCACGCTGCCAATCTTAGTGGTCTGGAGGTGACCTGCAGAAGGAACAGGAGAATGTGGGGGAGGCCAAATGGGGGGCATCTATCTGCTCCCCTCAGACTGGTCTACTGGATTTTATACCTCCATGTCCCTGAGGCCACCAAGGCCTCAATCTGCACCATCTGTAAAATGGGGACAAGCGTGCAGACCAGTCAGCAAATGGGAAGCCTGGGGCCTCTGCTGAATGAAGCTTGCCTGCTGCTGCTCTTAACAGCAGACCCTGCTCTGGAGGCAGAGGGCCCAGGCCATCAACCTCACTTCACAGATGGGGACACAGGCAGAGAAGTGAGGGGCTTGCTCTCGTTTCAGGACCTCCCCAGGCAAATGATGGCACAGTGGCCACGGCCACCACCCTGCCTCCGCTGGTAGTGGCCACAGCCCCGGGTAACATGCGATTTCACATCAGCCTCGCACAACCCTGCCGTGTATGCAGGAGTGGCCAAAGCTCACAGCTGTGGGGAGCCCGCAGCCCCACACACCTCGGGGGTGGTCTTCACCCCGTACTTGACGCGGCTCCGCAGTCCATCGGCGCCACAGCCATCGGAGGGGTAGGAGGGCGTGCCTAGAGTGGAGCCCTGAGGGAGCTTGTCACACAGGTTGATGGGCTGATCCTCGGCGCTAGCGGTGAAGTCCATGGGGGCCACGGTGCCGTTGCCGTTCATCTCGGGGAAGGCCGGGTCTCCCTGCGTGCTGCTGGAGGTCGACGGGTTCAGGGTGGAGGAGCCATTGCCGCTGCCGCTCTCAGAGGAGGAGTCGTCTGGAAGGAGAGGCCCGGATGTGAGGCCCCACCCCAGCACCCACCGGCCCCTGAGACACCCCCAGGTATGTGGCGGGGCAGCTCAGGGAAGTGGTACTTGCCCCGCGTAGTCCTCACAGGCATCCCTGGGCAGGAGAGTGTTGCTATCCCTGCTGGAGGCTCCAAGCCTTACCCCAGCCCCGAGGTGGGGGGCAGGGTCCCGCTGCCAGAAACCGGTGCCACCAGAACAGAGCAGCCAGGGAAGTGTGCAGGGCATGGTGGCCTCCGCCCGTCCACCCCCACAAAAGCCACACTCAGCTTTGAGGGCCTGGGGTGAGCAGCTGCAGCCTCCAGTCTGATCCACCCGGCACTGGCCCAGAGGTCCTCTGACACCCCTGTCTCACCACTGCCTAACCCCTTCACACCCTCTTCCCCCAGGACCCGTCCCCACCGCAGACCCTGGAATTTCTCCACTCCCTGACTTGAAGGATGGCTCCACTGTGACACCCCTGCTCCTGGCAAAGCAGGCCTGGGCCCAACCCTGGCCAGCCCGTGTAGACATAGACCTGTCTCCCCGCATGGCCACATGACACTGGACACCCAGAGCCAGGGCTGCAGGGGCTCTGTCCCTGGCACCTCACTGGGCCATCCCGCCTTTCCTGCGGCGACAGCCCTACAAAGCCCTGTGGAGGGCGCCCCCTGCTGCAGAAAGCACAGCATTGCCAGGGAATCCAGGACGACAAACTTAAACTCGGGGGCTAGACCTTTCCGATGAATTTCAGGCTCCTTTCCCCGACCCTGCCCCCGCCTCCTGCTTGGTCAGCTGAGAAGGCAGAGGCCCAAGCTACAGTCTAGCTCCCGGGGTTACTGTCAGGTGAGTACCGCGTGGTTCCTGGTGGCGCCCAGGTGCCCAAGCGGCTCCGCACTTGCCACCAGGGTGGGTGGGGGAGGGGGCGGCTGCAGGGAGCCCTGACCGCATCCCAGGACACCCCTTCCCCGCCGGCCAGGGTCGTGCACGACCCCACCCCCACCCCCTCCCAGCCAGCAGATTATGAAGATTTAGTCCTTGGTGCTGGGCACTGGGCACGCGCACCTCCAGAGCGTCCCCATGGCGACCGAGCGGCTCTAGCGCGCCAACCAATCGCTGGCCTGCCGGTTGCCCAGGGGCGGGGCCAGGCTGCCCATCAAGCAGCAAAGGCCCAGGGCGGAGGGGGATGGGAAGGCCTCCGCGCAGCGGCACCCCTCCCCCTCGGCTGCCGCAGGTCCCCTGGGCCAGGCTGCCCCTCCTTCTCCTCTTCCTCTGGGCAGTCACTGCTCCCTCCATCCTCCTGCAGGGCCGCTCCAGGCTCTACTCAGAGCCGCCCCACAGATCCCCCCTTGCTCAGCTACATTCCCGAGTCCCCAGGCCAGCCGCCCTGTTACCCTCTGGAAGTTCACCGCCCATCCCCTCCTCCTCAATCACAGATGGGTCTGGTTTTCTTCTGACAGTGTCTGCAGTGACCAATCAAGACATTTGTGGGATAAACAAACTCGCCAGCAGTATTTATTGAGCACCTACTGCATGCTGGTCCAGTCCCAAGCTGAGAAGCAAAGCAGTGACTATGGCCAAGAGGCCAGTCCTCCTGAGGGCACAAGATGCTCACTGCTGAAACACACGGGAAGTGAATGGGCTGCCAAACTGCCAAGCCACACCCACCCCCCAACCTTCCATCTAGTCGTCTTGGCTGTGTTCCCTCTTCAGCACTCCAGCTTCCCTCGGTCACACCCTTGCACCTGTCTCCACCCCTTCCCTTTCCCAGCACCAGCCCAATTATCGCTCCCCTAGTCCCCACCTTCCTGTTGCCCACAGCCTGCCCAAGGAGAGTTTGCAGTCTTGCCAGTGTGTTCTTGGTCCCATGACCTCTGCAGCCTCCCCCAGGCCAGGTCCCACTGTACTGGCCACTGCTGAACCTCACAGCTCCAGGCCTCTGTTAATCTGCCTGCCTCTTGTGTCCAGCTCAGTAAATGTGAGTCCACCTTTACTGGCTGGCCCAACGCTGCCTTCTCAGAGCAGGCCTCCTCCCTCCGCAGTCCCTGGGAAGGAGGTACTCAGAGAACCAACCCCAGCCTGTGCCCATCCCTCCAAAGGATACGTCGTGCCTCCTCAACCAGCTCAGGTGCACCCTGCCCACCTCCCCTCCAGGGCTCAGCCTAGCTGCCGGAGAAGCCCCAACATCTGGGGTTTCGGGAGTCTCTGCCAGGGCCCAGGAGATGGACAGCAAGGATCACGTCCATGCTGGCTGACCGTCTGAGCTCCCCTGAACTCTGGCCAGTGCCTATTCTTAGACCACCTGGCAGGCGTGACTTCACACCCTGCACCACTCCATAACCAGCCACTCGCTTGACCTCAGAGGGCCTAGCCTTCCTCCTCTGGAAGGAAGGGTTGCTTGGAGGTCAGTGGGTACCACACCAGGCACAAAGGGAGCCAATGTCACAATGCTCAGCCTGGGCATCAGGCCCAAGGCCTCCTGACACATCACAGTGGGCATGGGCCCAAGAGGTGGCACCCCAACCACCGACCTCCCAACCAGATTCTCTCCAGGGAGGAAGGCCCCTCTTGCCCTGTGCATCTCCAGGCATGAGCACGAAGGAGGCTTGGATGCTACGAGGATGCACGTGTGTGCATGTATGAGTGTGGTTTTCCCAGGCCCTCCAGCTCAGGAGCCCAGGGTGCTGGCCTAGACTCGAGCTCCCAACACCCTTACCCCAGGGCTGTGCACCTCACCTGCCCACCCAGGGAGTCACAGGCAGTGTCTCCAATGGTGGCACAGCCCCTCCTCCAAGGTAGATGCCACCCCAGTCTGGCAGGTAAATGGCCGGGCAGATGAGACCCACGAGGCCAGGAGTCTGGACCTTGTGCAGCTATGTATTCCGAGTTTTTAGAAGAAAACTGGAAATAGGCACCCATGTGTAAATATCCAGGTTTTTAAATATTAGTGACTGACTCACATTGTTTACATTTTGAAGAAACTTGCTGGACAAAGAGACAAACCAAACGTGGCCTAACTATGCAATGAGATATTCGGTCATAAAAAGGAACGAAATTCTGATACATGCTACAACACGGATGAACTCTGGAAATGTCAGCATCAAGTGAAATGAGTCAGACACAGCCGGGCAGATATTGAAAGAGGACACACGTGCAATATCAATATCGAGAATCGTCATATCCACAGAAAATGAGAATATCTGAGGGTCTCCAGGGGCTGGGTTTGGGCAGAATAGAGAGTTACTGCTTAATGGTTGCAGAGCTTCTATTTACAGTAATGCGAACTCTATCTTGGAAATAATGTGCGCTGGTTACACAACATGCTCAGTGTACTTAATGCTGCTGAACTGTACACTTAAAAATGGTTACAAAGTGGCAAATTCTGTTTTACAAAATTTATCACCACAAAAAATTCCCCCAAAGCAAAACAAAACAAAAATCCTGGAGGAGGCCAGTGGGCCCCAGTTTATAAGCTCCATCTGCTGCCACCCCATGGACCCACAGGCCAAGCCTCTCCCACCTCCCTCTGCACCTGGGTGCCAGGAAAGCCAGCCACACACACACAGCCCACCTCAGGGGGCACAGGTGAGTCACAAGCACCCCCCCGCCTCAACTCATCACGCCGCCCTCAACCTGCTTACAGACTGCCTGCAACTCTGCTGACCAGGGAGGCCATGGGCTTTAGGAAGAAGGCAGGGGCTGTGTGTCCCTGAAGACGCCCCTTCGCCTCCTTTCAAAATGGGTGCCATGTCAGTAAAATAGGATTTATAGGTGTAGTCAATACCCAACACAGCCAATAGGTGCTGAATAAAATGACAAACAACTGGTTCCCTGACCGCAGGCTTTCTCACTTTGTAACACATACTCTGCCAGACTGGACTGTGGGTTTCCAGGGCCCCTCAGAGACCAGCTTGGTGCCAAATCTGAGGTGGGCAGATGAGGGGAGGTGGGAGAGGGACAGGGCCACGAAGACACTGCCCCTGCGCTCGTCCCTCCCTTCCTCGAACACCTGCTGGGCATCAGGCCTGTGTGAGGCACTGGGGACACAGCAGTGCAAAGACGGGGGTGCTTGCTGTCCTCAGGGCTCATGCTCTAAGGAGCAAGAAACCACAAGGGGTCCAGAGGACTCTGGGCTCTGGGGAGAGCCTTGTGTGCTTTGTATCCTTGATCCCGGTCCCTGCAACCCCTCCTCCTCTGGGAAGCCCTCTCTGACTGCGGTGAGCTCAAGGCCCCAGTTCCCGACCACCCCTCTGTGGAGCTCCCCCGGGGAGGGGGAGTCTAGAGTGGGGGCTGTGCAGGAGGGAGGCAGGGTAGGGTTTTTGGAGGAAGTAGCCCATGGAAGAAGCCTCCAAGAACAGTGCTGAGAAGGTCAGGGGGCAAGTGCAGAAGCCCTCTAAGGCCAGCAGGGCACAGGAGCTGCTGGGGGTGAAGTGTTATCTGTCAATGCCCCTCCACCAACCCCGGCAGTGGCTATGATCCAGCCACAGCCCTTGGACTGAGTTCAAACCCCCAAATTGAAGCCAAACCCTCCCCAGGCCTCCTGCTGGGCCCTCCTGGCAGCATCCCAGCCCCACCCCGTCCCCAGATGTTGCCCCATCCAGCTGTGCCCTGGCCTTGGCACTTACTGTTCCCTCTTCTCGGGACACTCCATGTTCCCTCCCACTCCAGGGCTTTGCTGAAAGGTCACCTTCTCAGTACGACCTCCCTGCCCCCACTCTGACACACTGACTCCTTTACCCAGTTCTCCAGTGCATTTATCACCTTCTCACATGTTCTGTGGTCTGTGCCCAGCCCCCCTTGTCAGCTGCCCCAGGTGGTTCCTGTCTCTCCAGAAACCACAGCCCTCTCCCTCTGGCAAGGGCACCCCGTGTCTCCCAAGGGTGAGCCTATGCCCCGAGCCCAGCCGGTCAGCAGTCCATCAGAGCAATCTGCAATGGGCCCACGGAAGTCAGTCCAGGGGCGTCTGCAGAAACGAAGAAATACTCGGCCATCAGCCCAGGGGTTGCAGAGCTCACTCAGCAGGGAGCCCCAGCAGGGCTGACAGGCCAGCAGAGATGAATCCCCTCAAAATCCATCCGTGCCTAAAGCCAAAGAAAGCCCTAGGCTTCTAGTTACAGGACCCAATGATTTCCTTAACTGCGAAAGCTGGCTGGAGGCAGGTCACATCACGTGGGCCTGGTCTGGACTCTGAGTAATCCTCGGTTCTGCCCCTGGGAGGGCCCAAGGGATTGGAGCCTCCCTCCACCCCACCAGGGCTCTCTCCTCATCGTGGCCCTCCCTAAACCCAGGAGGGGCCAGAAGCAGGGCCCACCACCAGCACCCTAGCACAGCCGCGGCCCAGAGACCTGCCTCTCACTGTCTGGGAAAGAAGGAACAGGGAGAAATAGCATCGCAGGCCAGGGCAAGTGGGGTTCTGATCCACTCACAATTCTTGCCTCGCCCACCACCCTCTCCAAAAACAATGTGATTTAAGGGAGACACGGTCATGGACCCAAACCCGTGCCCAAAGGAGCGGTGCCGGGGGAACAGGTGCAGGGCCTTGCTGCCTCCTGACCTTGGGCACAGCCCGCCTCCCTGGCTCCTCTTATCTGCAGTCTAGGGAGTTGCCGCTGACGCCCTCTTGGGCTCTGACACTTTATGACCCTGTGAAAGAACCCAGCTGGCCCCATGGGCACCTGGAGTGCTGGAGTCGGACCTTCCGGGGTGCAGGCCTCCAGGCACGTGACACGGAGCTGGCAGTGACCCTCTTGTCTCCACCTGGTCCTGACCTGCATGGCTGTGCAGGGGGCCCCTCCAGGGTGGGCACCCCACCCATGGCCAGCCTGCTGGAGCCCAGAATCATGTCAGCAGGACAAGACAGCCCCCAACCTGTGGCTTCAGTGACAGGGACAAGTGCCGTGCAGAACCACAGGGAAGCAGAGGGAAAGCACCCCTTCTGAGCATTTCCACAAAACCAGGCCTCCGGGCTCCGGCCAAGGGCGGCTCCCCACCTGGGCCCGGAACGCCTCTGGGTAGGGAAGGACTGCGTGCCCATCTCTGTAACGTGGGGCAATGTACTGCTATTCAAATGGGGGAATTAGTGATGAATGGGGGAAATTGTTCCTCCTTCTGTCCAGTCTCCAGAAGGAGACAAAAACCCCTTTTACCTCGGCAAACAATGCCCTTATGTGGGCGCCAGCGCCCTGCAGCCCGCACAAGCCCGGCTCTGTGCGAGCCGCCAATTGCCACACCGGGCCCTGGGGCCACAGCCAGTGGCACCCTCTCCCAGGGGCGACCCTCGCTGGCTCCCAAGGAGGGCTGGGCAAGGGCGCAAAGGTCCCATGTACACCATGGTCCCAGGGTGTACATACATATGGCCCCACGGGTTCTGGGTGCTGGCGGCCTGCTATGGCCAGAGGTGTGGCGAGGCAGGCAGCGCCTCCCTTCTCTGCCAGCTTCCAGGCAGGGGAGAGAAGGGAGCATCAATAATTCACACACACCAGAGAGGAGCTGGGGAGGAGGTGGGGAAGCAAGAGTGCTGGAGCCAGCCAGCGGCGGCGGGGGCTGGGACTGGGGCTGGATCTGGAAGAGCCAGTCCCTGCCCCCTCACCCACGTGGCTTCGGGCTGCAGTCTGGGGGCACCGACTCTGCTCTGAATTTGGGGTGCGCCACGCCAGGCCTGGCCTCCGCCTGCTCTGACAAAGGCCAGAGGCTGGGCTGTGTTTACATGATGCATAGTTCCCTGGAGCACCAGGCTCCTGGCAGGCTACCCTGCTCTTCCTCCCGGAAGGAAGGGGGAGGGCCCCAGGGTCAAATGGGGGACACTGAGGAGCTGGGTGAGGTGGTGTCACTAGTACTCCCCCATCCTGTGGGGACACACTGGGCACCTGCCCCACAGCTTGGCCTTCAGATCCCCACGGCCCCCTAGCTGCCCCTCATGAATGCCACCCTGCTCCATCCCTGTGGTTCCAAGGCCTGGCCCAGTCCAGCTCTCCATCTGGCCTGCATTCTTGCCCCCTAACCACCCCCAGCACCTCTCTTCCACAGCATCCATCCTCCTGATCAACCTTAAGGATCAGGTTAAGGTTGATTCCTTAAGCTGGTGTCAACACCTGAGGCCCTCGGAGCCCAGAGTGGCGCTGTCCAACAGACACTTCATGTGAGCCACATAAGGAATTGTTAATTTTCTAGCAGCCACATTAAAAAAAATGTAAAGAGAAAATAAAACAGGTGGAGTAAATTTTAATAATCTATTTTATTTAACCCAATATAGCCAAAATATTATCTTTTCAACGTGTGATACTGTGTTAAACTCGAGCTAGTTTACATCCTTTTTCATAGAAAGTCTTTGAAACTCTGTGTATTTTACACACATGGTACACCTGAGTTTGCATGAGCCCTTTTCAATAGCGGTCTGTGGCTCCCACATTAGGGCACACCCAGATTTTTGTGATGTTGCCCCTAACCTGAAATCACTTCTCTCAGTGCAGGGACCCTGGGGTCTCAGTCCCAAGTTGCAGATGAGAGCTGGGGTCTTGGGCAGGTGGCCTGAGCAGGGCTGGCAGTGGGGACGAGGCTGGGGACTGCCTTCAGTGGGGGTGGGCACCAAGTATGTGGCAGGCACCAGGCAGACTCACTGTGCCTGCTTTGCACCCCACCTCCCCCAGAACAGACAGCAGGAAGGAACCAAAGGCCCCCAGGGGGACGTCCTCACCACCACAGTGTGAACAGGACAGACAGGCCCCAGTGTGGCCTGAGGCCCCGAAGCACCCCCACCCAGTGCTTTCTTCTCTGGCCTTGGCTTGCCCAACTGTACTACAGGACAGCCCTCCACCCCTGCCACTGCCCCACTCTCTGCAGCCCCCTCCCCAGTAAATACTGGCCAAATGCGCCCCAGGGGGAACCACCCTCTGTAGGGACTGCCGAGGTCTATGTCTTCCCAGGCCCAAGTTTCCTTGGCCCCACCCTCAAGGACAAGCATGCACAGTGAGAATTCAATGCTGATTCAGTGTGCTAAGCTCTAGCTGAGAGAGCAGCTCCCATGCATCCCTTGCCCCAATCCCACAACAAATGATGTGTTCAGAGCAAACAGAATGACTTTGGACAAACCATGTGTGAAGGAGTCATGGGGCAGGGCCCTGGCCCCGGAGCCTGTATGCTTGTGTGCAGGCCTACCCACCAGCCTGCCCAGAAGCCGGTCTCGGTTCGGTGCATCCCAGTCCTTAGGTCAGAGTGATGACGCCGACGTGGCCCTGGTTACTTCCTGGTTCCCAGGAACGCCACCCTTGGACAGGCTTGGGTGGTGATGCCTCTGGGGCACACCCTTTCCCCAGCCTCCTCTCCTGTACGGCCGGCCTGCCTCCATAGAGGGTCAGTGGGCAGCTGGGTCTCCATGGGTCCTGGGCTGGGGAGGGGGGCAGGGCTCTGACATCCCAATGGCTGAGCAGGCCTAAGTGAATCTTCCGGGTGTGTAAGGGATCTCCCTTTTTCTTAGCAGGTGAACTTCACCTCTATGGGCCTGGAGCGTGTCCTGCCCTCACCAGGCATCTGGGGGCCTGTGAGGGCCTAAGACCCTGGCAGGCTGCACAAGGCAGGGGCTGTGTGGGGACGGCCTGCTCCAGGGATAAAGGGATCTCTCGGTGCTGTCTCCTGGCCTCCCTTACCCCGTGGCGGCCAGAGGCCAGAACAGCTCAGCATTGTCTAAGCCGCCTGCAGCCCAGCTGATGATGGACACTTTCCTGTGACCCGGGACTGGCGGGGCAGCCCACAGCCAATCCCCAGAAGGGCTCAGGTCCTAGTTCTCCGCTCCTGGTGGGGGAGGATAAATGGTAAGAGGCCACCGCCACCACCTTTCCATCCGGTGTGGACATTCGGAGGCTTGAATAGGAGCTAAGAGCCACTAATCTAGAAGGAGCGAGGAAGTGACCAGTAGCCAGAGAATGAGGCCCAGACATAGCTTCCAGCCTCACCTGAGACAGGCGGGGTCAGGACCAAGATCAGCAGGTGTGGGGAAGGGGAGGCTCAGTTTAAAAGCCCACTGTGGGAAGCCATCCCAGGGAGGCCGAAGTGAAGCGGTCACAGCCTTCCCTACACGTCAGCAGTGATCAGGGAGGATGCCCAACCATGACTGTCAGGGCCACTAGCCACAGGCTGCAGCAGGCCATGAAGCTTGGGGCCCCTGCTGGGGTGGGCGATCATGGGCAGATAACATGTGAAATGGATGAAGCTCAGGTGCAAATGTGGGTGACTACCTCTGAGCCTGGTGGCCTGGCCCCGACCCCACTTGCAGGACGGTCTCTCGCCTGTTCCCTCAAATGAGCAGCTTCCACCCCTAGCTGGGAACACTCCTGAGCAGCCTGAGTGCCCACAGTGGCCAGCACCCAGTGGGTAAGCTGCTGCCCAGGTGCCTTCTCCTTGGACAGCAGTGCTAACTTGCAGCCATCAACGCGGGAGCTTGGGATGGGTCTGTGTGTGCAGATTCCAGGAGATCTGCAGGGTCCTGGGAGATGTAAGGTGCCCCCCCAAGTCCTGGCACATGTGGGTGGGGAGTGGGATGGGACTTCAGGAGATGCTAGAGCAAGCTGTGAGCACCCAGGTAGTGAGCTTGTAAAGAGAGCTGTGGTCAGAACCTCATAGGGCTCAGTGGGCAGACGGGATCGAGAAGGACCTGGAAGGATAAGGAGACAGGATTGGACCAGGTGAGGGAGCGAAGGGTGCAGAGGATGGGGAAATGAGGAGGACCGCTCAGTCTTTCAAAGGAGGCCCCTGACCCACCTCCAATCCCTCAGCCTGTGAATGCCAGCTAGCCATGGCCTTCCACCTCCAGCTCTTCGTCAGGACCCCCTGCACCAATCTGGCCACCTGAGAGAAATGATCCCATCCCCATCCAACCCAGCCTTCCCTGTCCACACATCATCCGGTCCTCACCAGCCATCCAGTGAGGGGGAATGACTGGTCACACAGCAAGGTGGGAGCAGAGGCAGATCCGAGTCTGGGCTGGGGCAGCGTGTCCGGGGTTGGGGCACACTCCCCACTCAGACCTGCCCTGTGGACACCAGGGAGGAGCCCACGAAGGGGAGAGAGGCACGGATAGGAGAGGCAGCACTGCCATAAATACGGAGCCCTGGGCAAGCAAGTCACACACCTGCCCCCCAGTGACTGCCCCTGCTGTCCAGTCTGCATTTCTGGGTAATGGAGGGCCCCATCCAAGGGCAGCAAGAGCAGGAGGCAGGAAGCCTTGGGCCTCTCACAAAGGGCTCCTGAGACACACCAGGATTAATGGCTGCAGTAACCCAGGGCACACCACAGACAGAAGCCAGGGATGAGAGGTGAACACCTTGCTTCAGATTGCACTGCAGGACCAGGGCAGGCCAGGACCTGCTCAGGGGAGCCCTGGCAGGGTGCCAAAGGCCACCAGCAAGGAGCCATGTCCAGTTGAGACCCCAGGTCCAAGAGGCAGCCTCACCTCTCTCGTTCCTCCTGGAACCCTCGAATGCCAGCCCCTCAACTGGCCGGGGCCCTCTCTCCTGGCTGAAGCTTGGGGTCACCAGGAGTTTCTGGAGACAAGTAACCCAAGAAGCCCCCTATCCTGGCATTCAGCATCTTCCTCTCCTCCCAGCCTCCTCCTGATGTACCGCCTAAGCTTCCTAGGCTTTTATACACTTGCCTGAACATCACACTGTGGCCTTCTCCAAGGCGCCTCTGCTGGTCCCCCAGCTCTGCCACGGGCTTCTTAACAGCTGTTCGCTGGGCACCTGCTCTGAGTCGAAGGCTGGGGATAAAGCCCAGGAGAGGACGCTTGGCCCTGAGGCTACTCCATGCTGCACGGTTTGTGATAACGAGAAAGAGGGGCTGGAACACCCTTCCCCATGAGTGGTCCAGACTCAGGCTCTGGGGTCAGAGACACCCTTGTGGTCACACAGGGTCAGGCCAAGTCACTTACCCATCTGTAGGAAAGGCCTAGTCATAGCTCTGAGCCCACAGCCAACTGCCATCAGTACAGAGTTCAGCAAAAAGTGGGGTCAGGATTGGGGCTTCCAACCACCGGGATAATTGGACCACCTTTAAAAATGCGGTATCAGTGCAGGGGAGAGGCGAGACAACTTCTAGGAAAAAAGGTGACTCCAACACTACATGACCCCTCCTCTTTTTTTTAATAAAGAAAACAAGACTGATTATATACACAGAAAAGACAAAGAAAAACATGTCCCAAACACTGATAATTTTGATTGCTTTTTTTTTTGCACCTCTGTTCTCTGTTCTTTTTCTATTATCTACAATGAATGTAATAGATGTGAAAAGACATGTTTTTTCAGAGACACATCTGCCCTCAGACAGCTTACAACCTGGCAGGGGTCCCCCGTTCTGAGCGCCTGCCCCTTTCCTGCAGGCTCTTAGAAGGGACAAAGCCAGGAAGGGTTTATCAGCCTCCTGGGCCACAGGGCTCAGTATTCACGTGACAGACCCAGTGGAGAGTCCTGAAAGAACCAAGGGCTTAAGCCAGGACCCTCAGTGCCTCGGTCCTGATGTGGTGATGGGCCCTGGAGGGGAGGCTCCAGGCGTCCAGGCAGGAAGTTTTGGCACCATGTCCCCAGGGGGAGGCAAGCTGAGCTCCAGTGGGTCTCAGAGGCCTGAGACTGGAGGGGGCCTCTCATTTGACAGGCACTAACAAGAGCCCCCCAGTGGTCCCCCCCAGCTCCTACCCAGCACCATCGCCCCCCACCCCCCACCCTCCGCCATGACCCTGCAGGAAGAAAGAAGCAGGACCCTGGGTTCTGCCCTGGAGCTGACTTCCTGTCTGCCCGGGAGGTGAGTAATGTCCGCTCCCCACCCCCGCATCCCTTCTGGGGGCCAGGCTTCACATTTTCCGCTCAGGAAGGGGCAGAGCAAGAGGCCTGATGAAGCACATCAAGGGGAAATGGAAGAAGGAGAGGGCCCTGGCCTGGCCACACCTCTGACGTCCAGGGACACTGACTCACCTGCCCAGCCTGCGCCCCTCGTTCACTTACTCATTTAACAGACACTCCTCCACCTGCTCTGTGCTGGGCACCAGAGAACTGGCTCTCAGAGTGCTTACTCAGGATCTGAGGAAGAGATGGCCATCAAACACATCACCCCACTGACTGGGTGTAACTACACACAGATGTGCTGTTCAGTCCTAAGTAACGCCCGACCATAGCGTCTCTGGACACGGCCTTAACAGTTGGCTTTTTCCAACTGTCCTCCTCTCTACCTCTTAAAATGCAGCCCCTGGGCCAGAGTGTTTTTCCAGGCACCTATGATGAGACCAGGGTTCTGTTCGGATTCCAAAGAAAGTCCAAACCCTCAGCTGCTGCTTAGTGCCGGTCTGGGGGTACCTGGCTATATGTGGACTGGAGGCAGTGGTGGGAACAGCCTGGATCACTCAGCCTAAGAAGGCAGTGCTCTGATTTTCCAGGGGGGCAGCCTCTTCTGGTCCCCAGACTCCCATGCCCATCTTCTGGGGAACCTTACACATGGCCTCAATGCCTGCCAAAGAGGAAATAGGAGGGGAGCAGCCTTGGCATCCCCCAACTCTGGCCAGATGGCCCCAGTTCTCTCACTGATCAGCAGTTCCCTCCTGAGCTGGGGTGAGAGCCATGTGCTCACCCACAGCAGCTCCGCCCTGATAAGGAAGCACTTTGGGGCTCCCCAGCCAAGCACCCCTGCTGTGATGTCCATAAGCTGGGAACGGGGTCCATAAAAAGAGCTCTCTGATGTGAGGCCTCGCGGTGGTGGCAGGCTTGGGGATGAAAGCACCACCAAGCATGCTCCCACTCCCGGTGAACTGCAGACAAGCTCCAGGGAGTGAGAACTGGCCTGATTCATTCCTGGCCTGGGCCACAGGATCTGCCCTGCCGAGGCCCAGCCTCCATCTGCCTTGGTTAAAATTTGAAAGAGCAAGAGGTGGAGGAGGTGGTGGAAGAGGAGAAGGGCCCCAACACATCCACCAACAGGTGTGAACCTGTGCAAACTGCCTGGTTTTTTGAAATGCTCTGGGCTGCACTCCTGGTCAGCAGAGGTGAGATGCTCCCTGACACAGCCCTGGGAGCCCCCACATTTTCTGGCTAAAAGAAAAAGACCCAGGTGCTCAGGCTGGGGAGGAGGGCAGAAATCCCACGAACAAAGAACCTGACTTGGCCCCAACAAGGAGCCGACCTCTATCCTCTCTGGCTGGTGTGTTCGGGGGCGGCTGGGGGGGGGGGGGGGGCGTGGGGTAGGGAGGGACTCAATAAATTCTCATTCCTTTACTCATTTGGGCAACAGATATTCAGCAGGCCCCTATAATGCACCAGGCATGCAACCAGAGTCACCAGGGACAGAGCAGAGAGCAGGATCCACATGGTCCACCCCTTACAGAGCTCACAATGGGGGCCTCAGACGTGGAGTGCTGAGGGCCAGAGGCTGAGCACCAGGCCGCCCTGGGGGTTGGTGTGTGCTGGAGACGCCTCTGGATCAAGGCACAGGAGCAGGGAGTGGAGACGTGGAGACTATGGAGGGTTGTGGCTGGATTCAGACAGAGCCCCCGCCTGACCTGTCCCTGCCCAGTCCTTCCTTAACAACAGGGGACAGGAGAACACCCTGAGGACCCTGATAGTTTCCTTCCAACTCTCACTGATGAGAGTGGGTTCCCAGTTCACGTCTGCACTGCAGGCACCTTCAAAGTGGGGGCTGTTTGCACGCCTCCATGGGGGCTGGGGGGGCTGACCAAGGATTCCAGGCTGGGTCTGTGCCCAGCCCAAACCCCTTGGGAGCCCACTGGTCTGGACAGACATGGTGGTCACCACCTGAACTAGGACCAGAAGGGCAGTAGAGATGATCAGGTCAACTGGTCTCTCTGGGCCTGTGACCTTCTGCGCTGGGTGTGGGTCAGCCTCTGGTCAGCACGTCAACTCACAGCCTCCAGACACAGGCTCTGATGAAATAATTAAATTGATGGTATCATGGTCAACACCATCCTCCCTGTCTCCAGCTCTGGCTGCCCGCCCTGATGAATACCCTCATCCTGTCAGCAGGCCAGCAGACCTCGGCCCCAGCACCCACAGCCAGGAGGGACCTGGGCAGCTGGGGAGGGGAGGTGGTGGGTGGGACAGGGGAGGACATGTGTGAAGACACCCGGCTTGGCTCTCCCACCTGGCTCCTCTGGGGCCAGCTGTGGGGACACACTGACCCCATTAGCCCTGTCGCCGAGGAAGCCCCGCGACCCTTCCCCCTTGCCCCAGACCTGATGCTGGAGGCCCCCAGATCACCAGATTTCCCTGGAAAGTGTCTCTGCCAGACATGAGCCCCTCAAAAGGTGGCTGTAAGTAATAACAGCATAAGAATTGTTGAGGATGAGCTGGGGACCACGGCCCCCATTCAGTCCTACTTCTCCGGGTGGGGGCTTATAAATAAATGCTCCAGATCCTTCTTGGGAAGGTATTGTCCACAGCCTTGGGCTGAGCTTCGTTGGTGTGGCCCTTGGGTGTGGCCCTCAATCAGCTCAGATGAGGCGGGAGGCCAGTTGCTGGGCACATCTCACCCCAGGGCTCCCCCAACCCCAGCACGCAGTGCCCCCACCCAGCCCCCACCCGTGGGAACGCTGGAAGGCGGTGCTGGTCTGGGAGGCAGCACGAGGGGGTTGCACTGACCTCCTGAGGCGTCAAGGGACAAAAGCCTTTTCTTTCCCAGCAGCCTCGCACCCCGTTCCTCATGGAACCACACCCAGGGCTCCCCAGCCTGTGGATGGGCCATCCCAGCTGTGTCTGTGCTGGGCCTCCTCCCAGACAAAGCCAGATTTCAGGCCTCTGAAGGCTGCGGGGAGCCAGGCACGCAGGTTCCGCCATGGAGACGAACTTTGACCCAAACTGCAAGGCTCATACTCCTTATTTACTCTTTAAGGCTAACCTATTTCGCAGAGTTAACACTACACCCCTTTTTAACCCTGTACCTTCCCTCCCACATTCCAGGCCCTGACCTTCGACCCCTCCTAATTGCAGCTCTACACCCCAGTTCTCTCCAGCTCTTCCCCCACCCACCTTGTGTCTGCCCGGAAAATCAGAGCCCAGCCCAGGACACTCTGTCCACAGGTGCCACTGCACCCCCACAGCCACATCTAACTGAGGTAGGCCCAGTTTGGGGGGCTCGACGCAAGAGTGCCAGAGTAGACCTCTGGGGTCTGACCCTGACCCCAACTCTCCCACCCCAAGAAGATGCTTCTGTTCCAAGGGAGGCTGGAGGAGGCTGATGGGCTGGCCCTGGAGGGTGGGGGGGATGGGGGGGCCAGGGCAGATCTGGACAGCGCCTCAGCCAGCCCACCTCCTATCCTGAGGGGCCCGGGGGCACACAACAGACAAGCACAGTGTCTGCTTGCTCACCAGGGACAGGCAGGGACCCTGTCTCAGAGCCTCACATCCGGCCCCAAAGCCCAACTCCCGTTTTCATGATTAGGTGGCAGACTGTTCTGGGTCCGGCACACTGTTAACTTTCCCAGAACTGAATCAGGATAACTTTGAAATCCACATCCCACCAGCCCGTGAGCATCAAAACAGACAGTGGCGGGATGTGGTCAGGCCCCGTAAGAGCTCTGAGCCATTCACCTTTGGGAGGAACAACTGTTCTTCCTGGAACTAAGGGCTGGGGCAGCAGGGCCCGTGGATATACTGAGAACGCTGGGGGCCACTATCAGCCTGAGCCTCAGCCACCCCCTGGAGGCTCCAGCCCAGAGTCTACCCCCTGGAGATTCCTAGGCTCCTGGCGCAGACACAACCCTTCCCCTGCTGGCCACGAAGGAACACTCACCGTCCTCTTGGCTGTGGAGGTTTTGTGGGCTCCGCATCCTCTCGTCCTGGCTGGGACTCAGGCTGGAGGCCAGGTGTGGGTCAGCTGACATCCATGTGGAGTCATTCATATCAAAATCTTCACTGCTCACAGAAGTTTCATCCTGATCAGGGACAAAGAAGGTGGGCATTCAACAGGGACAGGCTCTCTGCAGCCCCTCGGCAGCAGACAGGATGAATCCAAGGGCCCGAGGGTGTTTGGGGGTGCCCCCGTAGGCCATAGGGCACCCCAAACCTTGCAGTGGGGACGGGTGTCTCCCCCTGGCCCCCACCCATGGAAGTGGCTGGGGCTCTAGTTCCTGTCGGAAGCTGGGGCTGAGGGTCGGCGCTGGCTGTAATTGAAGACAATTACGAGGTCTTGCATCCTGTAGGGGTGGGTGGCAGGGCCTGGCTCTTACCCCTGTGAGCCAAGGTTGAAGCAGGCGCTGTAAACAAGGGCCACTGCTCTCCACTCCCTGCCAATAGCCTTGGGAGGAGGGTTCACTCCACGTAGGGCCAGGCAGGCAGACGTGGGCAGTAGGACACATTGGGCACTGCCGAGGCCAGGCTGATGGCCCCCACCACGCCGGCCGCCCAACTCCCGTGGAGCATGCATGGAATTCCTTTCTCCCACTCCCCCAGCCCAGAGGACATTTCTGTCTTCCTCCTTCCTAACCTTTGCTGTGCTTCAAAGATATGCTCTTGGGCGGCTTCCAGAGCTGAAAAGGCCAGCCCCAGAAGTATAGCGAAGGAAGGGGGTGGGGCAGGCGAGGGTTTGGATCAGACCGCAAAGGGGGTTCGGCTCAAGGGCCTGGGGGGCCGCCAGGGCCTTCCAAACAGCCGGAGGGCCTGCAGGCGAGGACCATGCCTGCCTCCTCTCCCCTTGCTGGCTTGAGCGAGCCCTGGGCCAGGCATCCGGGAACCCCCGGGGCGGGGCCCCTTCCACCCAGCCCTCCAGTGGGAAGGGACCCCACCTCCTTCAGGCCCAGCCTCTTTCAGGAGCAGCAGCTAGCAACTGTGTTTGGGAGCTGGCTGTAAAATGCAAGAAAGATGACCCAGCAGCTCCCACACCCCGGAGCTCTGGCTTTACCCTCTCCCCTCCCCCGTCTGGCAAGATACAATGGCCTCTGTGGGCCCCCAATAAGGACCTCTGGCAGAGCACCATCCCCCCCAAAGCCTCCCTCCAGGGGCCCCTCACAGAGGTCTCTTTTACAGCAAGCAAACACACTCCGGTTTGAACTTTCTTCGGCTGCTGTCTGAGGCAGACACATCTGCTCTCCAAGTGCTAGGGAACCAGTGGGTGCTCCCCCACGCCCTCCCCCACCAGCTTGGCTGGCAGGGAGTTTCCTGGAATTTACAGCTTCTGGGCAGCACAGAGGAGTGGGTACCCTCTGCGGCTCAATCAGGAGGATGACAGCTCTGCCCAGCTCAGGGGTCCCCACACTGCTCGCACAGAGCCTCGGGGCACAGGGACCACGTGTGCCCTAGGGGCCCACCCCACACACACACACACACACACAGCTGCCCTGCCTCCCTCCCACAGGCTCCCTGCTCCTCATACACAAGAACACACCCCGACAGCCGTCCTGGGTGAAAGCCTGCTTATTCAGACTGCATTCTCATACCTGGAGGGACACACACACGTTCAAAGGGTTCTCTCTGCAAAAAGGGCAACATGACTCTCCCTGCACTAACTGGGCAGGGACAGGAGGGTGAGGGGCAGTGAGCAGGTGGGGAGAAGGACCCTCAGAGGGGTAGGGCCATCTGGGTTCTGGGAGCCAGGAACTGGGCCATCCTCGACTGGGCTTTTGGCTCCTTCCTGGCTGTCCCGGGGTCACTGGACTCTGAAGTCCCAGCTGAAGCAGGAAGGCCTTCTCCTGGCTCTTGTGGAAACACTTGTGACTTAAAGGACCAAGTAGAGGACCAAGTAGTCTATTAACATCTGGAAGCACCACTCACTCAAAATTCTCCATCCATTCAACAAGTTATTTAATGAACATCTATGTGAAACCCGCTCAGTTGCGTCCAACTCTTTGTGACCCCACGGACTATACAGTCCATGGAATTCTCCAGGCCAGAATACTGAAGTGGGTAGCCATTCCCTTCTCCAAGGGATCTTCTCAACTCAGGGATCGAACCCAGGTCTCATTTAGATGCTGGAAAATTTACCCGTGGACAAGTCATGGCCTTCCTGGTGCTCACTGTGGAGAGGGACACCAGGGGAGAGGGACCATCAGCAGAAAAACTCATAATATTGGGAGTGTTAGGGCAACACAATAAAGAATAAAGCAGGACAAGAAGGGCAAGGGACCTGCAGGACTGTGTTTCCCAGAGTGGCCAAGAAGGCCTTACCAGTCAGACGATCAGAGCAGAGGTTTGCAGAAGTGAGGGAGGTTGTGACAGGTGGTCTGTGTGGAGAGCTAGTGGGTTCCAGCAGGCAGTCAGGAGGCCACTGGAACTAGGGGATGGGTGAGCTGCATGGGCAGTGAAGCCATTCGGGAGTGTCTCCTCCTAAGGGGCACATAATCCCGGGTGGGTATCTTCCACTCAGAGAAAGGAGTTCCATCAAACACACAGGTTTTCTTCATCAAGGAACAAGGAAAAAATTCAGAACCGCTGGGTGCAGTGCTGAACCTCACTCTAGCCCCACTCGGCCACAGTTTAACAACGACGGAAGCCATGGTTTATCAGTTGCCAAGTGCATCACAGGCCCACTGGGTGCATGCAGTTATCAGCCCCATTCTACAGACAAGGAAGCTGAGGCTCCAAGGGGTGAAGGCACTCGCCCAAGGTCATGAGCAGAGCCAGAAGCGTGCAGTCCTGAAGGCCCAGACGCTAGCTTCCTTCCCAGCCCCTCACCTGGAATGCCCACAGTGCTGCTGCACCTCAGAACCCAAACTCCAAACACACGTCCCCCTTCTCTATCAAGTCCAGCTCAGGGTCCATCGCACCTCGCCTCACACGGCCTGCCTGTCTTTAGCATCAGCCCGGCAGTTGGGCAGCAGAGAACTCAGCTGTAGCGGCCAGCGTGGTGGCTCTCTGCCCTTTCTCCCCCCAGACAGCCTTAAGTCCTTCCAAGAGTGGGGAGCGGGCTCTGTGTTCTCTGGACAAAGCCAGTGAGACCAGTCAAATTGGCTGAGTTGCCTGGCATGACACTGGGGTTTAATGAGGATGCGGCATCACTCTGACAAGCAGGGGCTTGGTCCTGTTACACAGGGTTCCTGAATGGAGACCATATGAAACCTGGACCCTGGCTGGCAGGCGGGTGGCAGCGTGCTGCCGTGCGGCATTCCCTGCCTGCAGCTGCCAGGCGCCCCCATGCAGAGCCTCGGGTTTCTCTGGCTCAGATCACTTAACTGTTCGCCCAAATGGCCCCCCTCCACATCTCCCTGCCCAGACAGGCCAAACTGGGCAGAGGTGGGCTACATTTTACACTGAATTGCGATCACCCAATAAGGAAGAGCACCCAGTGCCCATCCATGAGGGGCTCTGAGACGAGGGTTGTCTGAGCTTTCCTTGTCTAATAGGAACAGCAGGCACCTGTGTCAGGCCTCTCTCCAGATCTGGTACCTGCCCTCCCCGCCTTGGACCTGCCTTAGCTGCCCCAGGGCTCGTGAGATCGGAACCCAAGTGCCCACATCACAGTCCACCACTCCGAGGGGCCGCCTCACCACACTTCCTCCCTTCAGTCGAAAGAACCAGATGCCTTAACAACAAAGCATCTCAAGATGAGACCCAAAGGAAATTCACAAGAGATGAAGCTATATTTACACCCACACCTGGACCACTCTTATCAGTGAATGGATAAGAGTGCATCGGTGTACTGATGGACCACCTACTATGTGCTAGTGCTGTGTTAGGAGCGCTGAGACCACAGCAGGACTCCTTCCCTCCAGGGCCCTGTTATTTAGGGAAGGACAGAGACAACTTTTGACCCACGTGTAAGCACTGAAGGAGAAGGGGGCTGGGGAACCCCCTCTCCACTTATTCACTATCAAGCTCTCTCCAGTGAGTGTGCCCACAGCGCCCAGTGTTTTGCCACATGAATCCCTGTTCTGTGGGTGATGGTTCTATTTAAGCTTTTGACACCACTGATATAGAAGTTTTTAAAATTTTATTTATTTTTATTTGGCCTTAGCTGTGGTCTTAGTTGTGGCATGCTGGATCTTTAGCTGTGCATAGCATAGCATGTGGGATCTAGTTCCTCCACCACGAATCAAACTCTGGCCCCCTGCACTGGGAAGGCAGTGTCTTAGCCACTGGGCCACCAGGGAAGTCCCTGATACAGTAAATTTTTACGTAAGAAATCAAATTTATGATGCCTAACTTAAAAAAATATACCAAACTATAAGTTCCAATCAAAATCAACTTCCATATCCTCACTTCCAGATGGACCTGCCAAGACAGGGCTGCCCAAGCCCCCTTTGCCATCCATCTGCTACGGCAGAGCCCCCTGCAGACTGTCACCTCACCGGCTCACACCAGGCCCAGGCTCTAGGAGCAGGCCAGTGACACAGGCAGTTACCAGCACATAATTCAGAGCCTATCAGCGATGAGCAGAGTGGGACATAGCTGGGCCTGAGGGACCTGCAAGAGGTGATGGTGAGGGTTACGGAGAGTAGGCCCAGAGGTCACAAGTCGGGCACTCTGGAATCTCAAGGAAACCTGGTCTACTAATTTCTCTTTCTGTAAACAAACTTCATTGAAACTTTCATTAAAAAATAAAGGAGTGTGTACAATCCATTACTTCTGGGGCCCCTCTTCCTAGACCCCACGTGACTCCTGGCTCTGGCTTCAGACACCCTGCAGCCTGGAGCCTTGCCCACCTGTTGACAAAAGGTCATCATTTATTCAGAGCCAAAGGACCTGAGCCACTTGCGGGGTCACAGGGCGACTGGGTCAACTGCCCTTCTGGAAAGGGAACTCAAGAGCTGGGGTGGGGGAGCGGCAGGAAGACCCCACCCAAGGCTGCTCCTGGGACACACCCCAGTCTGGGAGCCCTGGCTCTGGGCAGGAGGAGAGGAGCCGACCAGACCCTCCCTGCTCTTATCTGCAGTCCAGAATTCACGGGCAGGTTCAGTTTCTCTCCACCCAGGTTCTGAGGCCCTTCCTCCTCTGCAGGCAAACTAGCACCAACCGCTGCCCAGCCCAGGAGGAGGAGAAAATGGGAGACCAGAGGGGAAATGGTGGAAATGCGCCTGTATCCATGGCGTGGAACCAGGGACAGGTGCTATCAGTAACCTGATTATTTTACAACTGGGGTCAATTTCTCGGGAACTGGGTTCCTGGTGCCTCTGAAGTTGAGCCATTTGCATCCTCCAGGACAGGGATCCTGGGGTGTGCCTCACACAACATTTTCCAGGCCTCTCCTCAGAGCTGTAACTCTATCTCTACTGCTTGCTTTGAGAGAGAAAGGGAGAAGGATTTGCTGCGAATTTAGTGCTGTTGTGAGCAGTAAGCCCTGATCAGGAGCCTTGGGTGTTTGTGTTTCAGAGGAGGGGTGGGAGGCAGGAATGGGCCAGGCAGGAAACAGACCCCTTCTCTGTCCAGCCCTTTGGGGTGGGTTTGATGAGAAGCTGAAGCTCCTGCCAGGAAGACCACCAGGCTCAAGGCAGCTGCCCTGGCACCGGCTCTACCCCAAACCTGCGGACACCAGGGTGGACAAAGTGAGCACCTCCTTCTGGAACACCTGTAGGCCCCTCCCAGGCCCTGGAAATTCTTCAGCGCGAGGCAATTCCCCTGCCTGTCTCCATGTCAGCAAGCATTATACACACAGCCTTCTGAGCATGCCAAGGAGGTACTGAACCGCATTTGACCCCAACTTAACCACTTCAGCTCATCAGATGGCTTATTAATGGAAGATGAACCCCCCTCCCCCAGGATCCAAAGCAACAAGGGTTCAAAATCCTGGTTGGGAAGGAACATCACAAATGAAATCTTAGGGTGGTCTGAGCCACAGCTCCTGGGGGCTAGGGAGGCCCCAGGCTGCAGCTCATGCCCTCATCCCAAGCTCACCTGGCCACCAGGGGCGGACGCCAGGCTCCTGGGGACACTCCACTCAATTCCACTTCTTCCTGCCAGCATACCTCCTCTGCTTCCTAGCCATACAAGCTCTTCTGGGAAACATGAAGTGGGGAGGGCTGACATAGCCAATCACCTACCACATTTTAGGTTCTCTCTCTCTCACACACACACACACACACACACACACACGCACACACACGCACAGAGTCTGTCAGAGACGTCTGCATCGACACAGGGATGCTCTGTTGTCTCTGCTGTCATGGGTGCCTGGATGCTGGGGTGAGCATTTTCAACACCTTCCTACTAGTGTATTGAGTGTAAAACGGGCTTTTGTTTCCCAAGTAAAGGCAACTGGCTGTTTTCCCAGCACTCCTAACCACGAGGGCCTCATTGATACCCCAGACCCCGCCATGCACAGGAATCTCTTTAAAAGGGAGGCTGGAGAGATGAGCTTCAGCAGACAAGGTTCTTCCAGCAGAAAAGTGGGCTTGAGAGAAACCACTCTGCACTAATCCCCTGCAGGAGTTTCCTTCCAAGAAAAGGACCCAGACAAGACAAAAAAAAAGTTCTTGAGCAACTCAGGGCCAGCACGGCTCCACATGGCCCCAGGGTGACTCAGGCCACATAAGTTCTCCCAGATCAGGCTTTCCAGCTGGGAGGAAGGCCCCGGGTGCTTGGTTTCCTGCTGCTCCTCAGGATGGTGCTGAATGGGGTGTTGGCACCCAGCCCTGGTGCAGTGGATGTGGGAGGAGGGTGGTGCTGTCTCCAACTCCCACTCTCCAAAAGAAGCCCACCTTGAGATGGGATTAAATTAAGCTTGAGAGTATTCACCTAAGAATTCAGGCTGTAATGGGTTTCCAATGTAGAGGTAATTCACTACCTCCTGGCTAAACTCAGAACAAGCCGAAGACCAGAAGCAAGGGGCAGGCAAGAAGGGGCCCCTGGTCATGACTCTCTCTGGAGCAATTGTGAGAGCCCCACAACCCTCTCCCCACACCCCCCACCTGGTAGGACAGGGGCCCAGGCTGGGGTTTCCAGCTCATTCTGGGATAAGTAGGGCTTTATCTCAAGGGAGAATCTATTTCAAGCCACAATCCTTCTCAGAAAGAGGAGGAAATCACAGAGTCCAAACACCATTTCAGGTGAAATCAGGAGGTTATTAATCTCCCCTCAGAGCAGACAGAAAGAAAAATCAATGTTTTAGAGGGGGGAAAAAGGTTCCATTTGAATTAATGGGTTTGTGGCTTCTCCATTGATCTGCGCCTCTTCACACTTTCTTTTTGTGCTTTTGTGCTCTTGGGGAGGAGGGAGGAAGAAGGGAATGGGGAGGAAGGGGGTGAGCCTCCCGATAAGGAAAAGGACGGTCTAACCTTAACCTTTCTCCAGGAATAATGCTAATTAGCAAGGCTTAATGAGAACTTCCCCCAGGAAGCGCGGCCCGCTAGGGGCGACTGGGCTCGGGCAAACGCGGCTCCAGGTGGGAGTAGGGAGGTGGGGGGGTCACTTCTGAACCCAAGCGGCTGGAATAAAAACGCTAACTGCACTCCCCCAACCCCCGCCGCCCGAAAAAGTGTCCAGCCTCGGAGAAGCGAGAGCGGCGGACCGGACGTGTAAATCCAACTTAACCCGGGCGCGCTCAGGCTCTGGCCAGCTGCCCCCGACCCATGCGCCCCGGTCCGTAAGGAATGCCCTTAAGACAGGGGCCGCCGATACCCCCAAGCTTCTGCTCCGATCATTCACTTGACAGGGGCACCACGTCTGGTCCAGGGAGGGGCGGGGGTCTGCAGAAGTGGGCTCAACTCTGCAAACGCCGTCTCAACTCCCCGCGCCGAGGCTGGGAGCCCCTCCCTGCCACTCAACGCTTCCCGTCCTCACATCTCCAAACAGTCCACTTCCCTTCTCGCTACGGCCTCGGCGGCGGCCACTCGAGCCCGGCCCCCACCCCGCCGCCTGCGAATGCCTGCCTCCCCGGGACGCGGTGCTGAGCCCGCCGCAAACCGTGCGGCCGCCGCACAATACCGCGGCGCGGCGCACACAATCACCGCCCCCCAAGACCGGCGGCGCGCACGGCGCGGGAGTGGGGTGCGCCCAGCAGGCCCCCGCACTCGGGGCCGGGCGCCCCTCTCGAGAGCCCCGCGGCCCCTGGAGTGCAGGCTTCACCGCCCCCACCCCACTCGGTCCCACTTACCCGCCCCCCGCCCCGCGCCCCGCGCCCGAGCCCACTCCGCCCAGGGCGCAGCCGCTTCCGCGCGCCCCCTCCTCAGCCGCGGCGCAGGAAGCTCCCCCGCGTCCGCCTCCCCGGACCCCCCCCCAGTCTCCCGCCCCCCTAACCGCAGCTCAACGGCCAGCGGCAGCGGCGGGAGAAGGGGGGCGGCGGCCCGGGGGCCCGGAAACGGCCCGATCGCGGGGATCCGGGCCGGACTCCGTACCTGGGCGGGAGGCGAGGCGGAGACGGGCGGTCGGGCTCGGCGAGTGAGCGGGGCGGGCGGCGGTGACAGCCCTCCAGCTCCAGCTGCTGCTGCTGCTGCTGCCGCCGCGGCCGCCCGGGGAGAGGGGCTGGCACCGCCGCGGCGCGTCACTGCCCGGCCCGGGGGCGGGGGTGGCCGGGGGGAGGGCCCAGGCGAGCGGCGGCGGCGGCGGCGGCGGCGCCGCGGCCGGGAAGGAGGAAGGGGGAGGGGGACACCGGGCACGGGGAGGCGGGGGAGGGGGGCGGGACCCGGCACGGGGCGGGGGCCGGGGGGAGGGGGAACGCACGGAGGGCTTACGCTGGGGGAGTAGGAGGAGCAGCCCGAGGAGGTGGAGGGGCGGGCAGGCGGGAGGAGTGGGCCCGGGCGGGGGGAGGGGGAGAGCGGAGAAAAGAGGGAGAGGAGTGGGGAGGAGGAAGGAGAGGGTGCTGGGCCAGGTAGGGGGAGGGATGAGGGCGCGCTGGACGCGCCGCCGAGCGCTCCCGGGGGTGAGCGCCCTTAAGGGGGAAGCGCTTGGAGGAAGATTCTTGCGGGGGACGGAGCCCGGGAAAGAAGGCGATGGGGTCTGTGCCCGCCCCTTGCTCCCGGATGACCCAGTCTTCGAGTCCGGGGTGAGGGTTGTGGGGGCGGCGCGCGGTCGGCTATCCGCGTTCAGGCCAGAAGAGGAGAGGCTTGACCCAAAGAAAGTGACTCAGGCACCTTTAGGAACTCTCGGCACCCAGGGCCTTCGGCAGCCCTCGACCCCTACGCGTCCCCTGGTTCCCAGGGGACGCGGGTCCTCGCTGGGCGGGGCTGCTGGGCCAGAGGGCTGGGCCCCCCGGCGTTCAGAGCAAGCCCCGGGTCTGGGAAAGACAGGCACGTGGTCGGCTCTGTGCTGCCCGCCCCCCAACCTCTGGGCCCCCACCTTTTCTCGTTCAAGTTCAAGCTCGGGCTCCTCGGCGTTGCTGCCCACTCGCTGCCCCCTCCCATCCCCCTCCTCTATTCCGCACCATCTCGCTTCTTCACTCTTCCTTTGTCTCTTTCCCACCACTTAGTTTCCACCCTCCCGTACTCCCCTTCCCTACTGGCGGGCGCCTCGGAGTCCGGCTGCGCTCACCTGTGCGACCCAAACATTTCCACCATCTCCAGCGCCCGCCGCCAGCCTGCTCCCGGGTCCGTACCCGCTCCCCCTCCCGCCGGTCATTGTGCTCCCCTAAATCACACTGCGCGGGCTCCTGAAGACGCGCAGGATACAGTTGTAAAGTAACCGGGTAACATCAAGAATGCTGCTCCATCCCAGACCCGGGAGCGCGCGGTCCAGACACAGCATCGCAGTAGGGGGAAGACCCGCGCGTATCAGAGATGCGGTGCCGCGCGCCGACTGTCCTCGTCCACCTTGGGTGCAGGAGAAGACCGCACCGGTCGTCGCGGGGGTGGGGGACCCTGGACCTCTGAGCAGCTTCAGACTCAGCCTGGAAGATAGAGCGCTCGTACCCCAACAGCAGAATTAGACGCACCCCAAAGCAGGATTAGATCCCGACAGAGAAGACGGGTCAGGGGCAGACTCCCCCTCCCCAAATCCACACCCTCCAACAGGTCAGCCTTCAGAAAAACCCTGTGTTTTAACGGGGTTGGAGAGCTGCCCTCGTAGATTCTGTAAGGAAATACAAAAAAAAAACCCACCAGTAATGATCCCATCTCCTGATTCCTTTGGTCGCATCCAAAGAGGAAGGGCAATTTCTACTGACTTTACGCTACAATTCATTCACAGGGAAACCAGTGAAGAAGAGAAAACGAGACAGCCAGCGGGATTGTTTGCAATTTTGAAACAGACTGCCTTTAACCCTCCAACTTTTTTTTTTTTCCTGTAAAAAGCCTTTTTCTTTCTTCCACTGAAAGCTTTGCATTGTGAACAATCGGAGGTAAACAAGGCTCCCTCTACAGGTACGAGTTGGAAATACAATATCACAGGTTCAGGGCTCAGTATTCACCCATTAGAAAAATAAGGTGACAACACATCGAATTAACAGAGCACAGACTTCCTTCTGCACACGCTAAAGATTTCACTGTCAATATAAGACCCACACTTTATTTTTAAAAGGGGCTCTAAGCATGTTATTCATTAGCACCTTTCATCCCTAAAACCAAATGTGTTTTCAAACCAGTTCTCTTCCCTCTTTTCTCCATGAGATCTTTAGGTCCCCTCCTCTGTGGTGGGAGACAGTTTGGAAACTTCACTGCCTGAAGGTCCACACACAGACAATGATTTTTAGAATTAACTAGTGGCCATGACTCTTGAATTCATACAGGGAAATGTGGCTGTTTCCAACACGGGAACTGCCCTTCCTCACTCTGCAAATGACATAATTCAAGCCCAGGATTTCCCATCTCTTCCCCCCACATTTCTGGAGACCTTTGACTTATGGCCTGAGTCATGATTTCACAGCAATGGTGGACATCTGGGCTTGAAATATAAACCCAGATCCAACTGGTGTTCAAAGGCGGAATTGAACCCAGAAAACCTACCTCTTCTCTGACAAATAAGAGAGCTAGTGCCGCCCAGAAGGGCAGAGCAGTGATTTTCTCTAGGCATGAAATGTGAACTCATTTACCATCCCTGAGATAAAACAGCCCCACCCCCACTCGACCCACAGGAAGTGGCTGGTGGCCCTGGAGAAGCCTGGCTGTTTAGCAGCACTGCGAATTAGGGGAGTCTTCCTGTGTGCTGAAGCCTGCAGAAACCTCCTGGCTCTTTAATTCCTGCAGGAGCTGCCTACTCCTTGAGTAACCTTGTGTAGGTTGTTTTCCGGAGTCTTTGCGCATCTCCTTAAAGTGGCCACAGCATGGGTCCCAACGAGGAATGGCATGACCTAGTTTCTTGACCACTAATTCTCCTGGTGATGTGTCTCTTCTTCCAGCCCCAGTCTGGTGAGACACCACAACAGAGAAAGGCTACTCTGGTCTGCTTAAGGTGCAGTACTGCCTTCAGGTCCCCTCCAGGCTCTACATACAGTGAGTGCCTTTGTAAATGGCGACATTTGCTCTGTGGAGCTTCTTAAGCAGCAAACCACTCCAGGCAGATTCCCATATGAAATGAGCATGCTCCAGGAGCAGGGACCTGACCATGGGAACCAGTAGTTCGTGATTGGGAATAACAGGATCTTATCGTGACCAGAATAGACACTATTCAAGCATCTCAGTGCATTCAAAAATGCTTTTCCCTGCAAATTACTTATAAAAGACACATGTACCTGCATCAAGGCAAGGCTGGCAGACACTCCCCAACTAAGCGATCAAATCAGCAGCCCGGACGTGGAGCCCACCTGAAATGGTGTGCTCACCTCCTGAAGGGATGCAGTGAGAACATAGCATCACCTGTCTTGAGTTCCCCCCATGTCAAGTCCTCCCGCGCAAAATGCTAACCTGAGTCTGATCATGAAGAGACAACCAGACAAAAAACACTGAAAGACAGAGACTCTCCACAAGTGTCCTGGATTCCTCAAAGATTCATTGTCATCAGTCTGACAGTTCTCAATCACGAGACTAATAACAACGGAATGCGAAGTTTGACTCCTGGTTGGATCCTGGAGACACGGGATGAGGTGGTGATGGGGTGAAGGAGAAGCGGAGGATGAGGGGGTGAGGGCTGGAGGGCACACAGGGGAGACAAGATGGGCTCTGGGCTGAGTAGTCAAGGAAGCCCCTCTTAGTTTGAGAAAGCCCACATGAGCCCTGACCCTGGGATGGTGGAAGTTGACACCTGGGTGAAGACATGGGGGCACAGTCTTGCAGGTAGAGGAAGACAGCTAGTGCATAGGCCCTGAGGCCGGAAGAGACTTGGTAAGAGTGAGGGGGAGGTTGGGAGGAGGGGAGAGGGAGAGGGCATGTAGGGCCCAGCACTCAGAGCCTTGGACACTACCCCGAGGTGCGGGACTTTTATTCTAAGAGCGAGGAAGTCATGCAGTCTAAATTACGAGATCAGAGATTAGATTATATCTTATATATCAGGAGTGGTTTGGGGGTGACCATGAAGGAGGTGGACGAGAAAGAGTTTAGCCAAATGGGACTGGTTCCGGTTCTGGCTGTGACACCAAACAAGTGTCCTGGGGCACCGGTTTCCTCATCTACAAAGTGGATAATAAAATAGTGTTTTTAATGTGTTTGACACCAAAATTTCCCCTTTGGCATTAGAAACTGCCAGCATCCCAGCTGTCCCCAGATGAGCCTCCCCTCCAAGTATCATGCCCTGGGTCCCCCGGCACAATGGACAGGGCAGTGGAATTGAGGGTCTGTGACTTCTGAGGTTAGGCCATAGAACATGAGCTTGCTCCTTCCCCCAGAGGGAGTGCTGGTTCAGCAGGAGCTTTGTCGTCAGCATCAGGAGGCTGCTTCTCACAGTGCTGGCCAGCAGCCTCTCCACAGATGCTGCTGCACCCGTTTCCTCAGCGGCCAGTGGCGCCTGGCAGTTCCCATTTCACTACACGCTTGTCAGCGCTTGCTATCAGCAACCTCTTTCATCTTCGCCAATCTGAGAAGTGAAAAATGGTGTCTCTCTTTGACCTCTTCATTTGGGAATGGGAGCCTATATTTATGCATATCATGTGTTTACCGGTCACATGTAATTCTTTTTTCTTAATCTATTCATATTCTTTGCCCTTTTCTCTACTGGTTATGGTCTTTTATTTTTTTGTAAAAACTATTTAGAAAGGGAGGCTATTAGTCTTTTGTTATAAAATTTGCAAATATGTTTTCCTTTTGTTATTTTTACTTTGTTTACAATGCGATGTTTTGCTATATGAAAATTTTACATTTTTATATCAGTTTGTTTCCCTTAGGGCTTTAGGATTTTGGGTCAAAACAAAGGTTTTTTTTTTTCCCACTCTAAGATTATAAATGTGATTCACCCACATTTTTCTTCTAGAGCATTTTATAGCTTCATTAGAGTTAAATCTTTATTCTATCTGTAATTTATCTCCATATAAGAAGTGAGGGAAACTGAGAAAATCATAACTCTAAAAGGTACATGTACCCCAATGTTCATTGCAGCACTATTTATAGTAGCCAGGACATGAAAGAAACCTTGATGTCCACTGACAGATGAGTAGATAAAGAAGATATAGTACATATACACAACAGAATATTACTCAACCATAAAAAGGAACAAAATTAAGTAGTATGTAGTGAGGTGGATGAACCTAGAGTCTGTCACACAGAGTGAAGGAAGTCAGAAAGAGAAAAATATCATGTATTAATGCATATACATGCAGTCTAGAAAAGTGGTGCAGGTGGACCTACTCGCAGGGCAGAAGTAGAGACACAAAGGTGGGGAATGGACTTGTGGACACAGCAAGGGAAAAGGAGGGTGAGGCGAATTGAGAGGTGGGGAGCTGCTGTGTAGGGAGCTCAGCTCAGCGCGCTCTGATGACCTAGAGGAGTGGGCAGGGGGAGGGGGAGGCTGAGGAGGGAGGGGGTGTGAGTATACACACAGCTGATGTTGTTGTTGGTCGTTGTACAGCGGAAACTGACACAACATTGTAAAGCAATTACAATTATACTCCAATTTAAAAGAGGGCTTCCCTGGTGGCTCAGAGGTTAAAGCGTCTGCCTCCAGTGCGGTAGACCCGGGTTCAATCCCTGGGTCAGGAAGATCCTCTGGAGAAGGAAATGGTAACCCACTCTAGTAGTCTTGCCTGGAGAATCCCATGGACGGAAAAGCCTGGTAGGCTACAGTCCATGGGGTCGCAAAGAGTCAGACTCGGCTGAGCGACTTCACCTTCACCTTAAAAATAAAGAAGTGTGGCAAAGCTCTAGCTTATTCTGTTTTTTAATGGCTATCCAAATTGTCCCAATACCATCTTTTAAATAACTCATCTTCACCCACTGACCGAAAGCACCATGTTTATAGAATACTAATGTCCCATTATTTTGGGAATTGCCTATTCTATTGATCTATCTATTCCTGTCTTGACAGTATAGCTCTGGAATATATTTTAATACCTGGTAGAACCAGCACTCACCTCTATGCCCACCATGAACTGTCCCTGCACCAGCATAATAGAGACGATGAATCCCTTCCCACAGCAGACAGTGCTCTAGGTGCAGCACAGTTATGACATGGGGGAGGTGTTTCTGATTAAGAGGCTGTTAGCGGGTGGTTCCTGGGTAACTCAAACGGTAAAGAATCTGCCTGCAATGTGGAAGACCTGGATTCAAACCCTGGGTCAGGAAGATCCCCTGCAGAAAAGCATGGCAACCCACTCCAGTATTCTTGCCTGGAGAATCCCATGGACAGAGGAGCCTGATAGGCTCTAGTCCACGGGGCTGCAAAGGACTCGGATACAACTGAGCGACTAACCACTAGAGGAGGTGACATCTACTCTGAATCAAAGAAGGCTGGAGGAATGTGGCAGGCGGCCGGTGCAGGGGGCTTTCCAGCAGGAAGAGGAGCATGGCTAGGAGCTCCAGGCTTTACCCGTGCCTGAATTCAGAATACCTGGTCTTCAGGCTGGGCAGTAACTCAGCTTGTCCGTTTATTCCTCACACGCGCTGATTTTTGCCCAGCTGGCTGCCAGCTCACAGTCGGTTTGACACCTTTGTGGAAATCCAGGAGAAGCTGTCCCACACTGTTTCCGCACACCTTCGCTATTCAGATAAATTTCCCATGATGCACAGAACTGAGAGCCTGACTTGTCACAGTTTCCTAACAACCACGACAAAGGTAAAAACAACGATTTCATCAACTGCGTTTTCAGAAATATGTTGTTTTAAAATGCCGTCAATTAATCTCTGTTCGTGACACGCCCCTACTCCACACCTTCAATGGCTTCCCGTTGCTGGCAGACTCAGGTCAGAGCTCTCTGGCCTCGTGTTTTAAGGGCTTCCACGGCCCAGCTGGCCTGAGAGCCTTTTGTTTCAAACTGTGAACTCTACACGTCCAACAGACTCACCTCTTCTGTCCCTCAATCATCCACGTGTGATCCCCTCCAAGCCTTTGATCACGCATGCTTCCAGACATGTTTTTTCCCCCCACAAATATGTATAGTGTCCCTCCACATGCCAGGCACCATACAATAAGTATGGGTGACACAACAATGGACAATACAGCCTACTCGGAGCCTGCAGGCCAGTCGGAGAGAGAAATTAAACCAAGGACCACAAAGTTTCTAGTCACAGGATATGTATTCAGTTTGCACTTGACAGGTGCAGGGCCCGCCAGGAAGGAAGTACCCAGTAGGTGAGGACATAGTGGATCCTGGAGGGCTCCACTGAGGAGGTGACGTTTAAGTTGGGCACTGAAGGATGCATAGGCGTTCACTAGGTAGAAAAATACTTTGGGCCATCAACAAAGACATCCTCCACCCTTGCCAGATGTAGGCCCCTCTGAACTCAGAGTGGCAGTCTCACAGACAGCCCAGCTGGCTCTCGTGACAGGTCTCTGTCAGTCTGACGTCACAATGCACTGTGGTCCTTCCCATTTCCTGCATTATACATCTTCCCCAACTGGACCGTGAGCTCTCAGGGGTTGGGACAGGCTTTTAGATGGCAGAGTCCCAGGCAGCATTGGGCCCTGTAGGGACTCACCAGGGCAGTGCTCAGGACTCCGTCCTGCCCTCTGTCCAGCACAACCCTGAGGTCTGCAACAGAGCTCCGAGTTAAGTGCACTCCCTCCTTAACGCAGACCACCCTTCACAGCTCCCCAGAGAGGGGCAACCTACCTCCTCTCCTTTCTGTCATAGCACCTCTGGAGAGGCTCGGCCAAAAAGCCAAGGCCAGCCCCAGTGGCACTGCTGCTCCTAAATGTGCGCGGGACAAAAACGAGTTCAGACGGTCCTTGAAGAACACACACTGGAATGGTCATAGCAGCACTATTCACAGCAGCTCTGGCCCAGGAGCCATCCACGGAGAACGATGAGGGTGGCCCACGTGCTGTGGAGGACTGCTCAGCAATGGGGAGGAACAGACTAGCGGTACAGGACATGAGGACCCTCTCAAACTCATGCTCTGGGCAAAAGAGTACACACTGTAGGGTTCTGTTTATATCATGTTTTAGAATAGGTAAAAGCAATCTGTGCTAGGGACTGCCCTGGGGGTCCAGTGGTGAAAAATCCACCTTGCAACGCAGGGGATTTGGGTTCAATCCCTGGTTGGGGAACTAAGAGAGTCCATGCACCACAGTGAAAGATCCCGCCTGACATAATGAAAATCTCACATGCCGCAGCTGAGACTTGAAGCAGCCAAATGAATAAAAAAAGAAAAGCAATCTGCGCTATCAGAGGTGAGGAGAGTGGTCACCCTTGCTGGGGGCTAGTGACCAGAGGGGGACATAAAGAGCCTTTCGGGTGCTGACCAAGTTCTGTTTCTTAATGTGAGTACTGGTCACGACAGGTGGATTCTGTTTGTAAAAATTTACTAAGCCATCCACTTAATGATATGTGCTCTTTTCTGTACGTGTGTTAAACTTCCATTAAATTTGAAAAGGGGAAAAAAGCTAAGGCCAGTTACTATGACCGAGGTCAATGTAATCAGTTACCACGACCCACACAACACCAGGAACTGTGCTGGGTGCTCGGCTATGTGACCTTATTTCACCACCAAACAACAAGGGTGATATTAATTGCCACTTTGCACATGAAGAGTAGGGACTCTGGGAGAAAGATTAAATGACACATCCAGTCACCAACAGCTCAGAGACCAGGAGACATGCTCACTGTCACAGAACCAAAAGTTAAGTGGCCTTGCTGGGGTTTGAAGCAGGGTGCACTTATCTCCAGAGCACGTGGTGGACCCCAGGTGGGACCCCTGAGCCGGACTGCGGGGTGCTGTGCTTCACCCATCTCCAGTAGAGCAAAGAGAGGAGCCCTCCAGGGGAAGTCTTGGGCTGGGTGAGTGGAGGCTTCACTGGGCTGGGAGCTGGGAATGGGCTGGGGCTGCTCCACGGTGGGCTTCTCCATGCAGCCCCAGAAGGCAGCTGAGCCTTGGGGGTCTGCTGGGTTGCAGCTCTGGCTGCTCCTCAGCAGGTAACCAGAGGAGCAGTGGGGTCCCTCTGAAACTGGCACAGGTGGCACTTTCCATTTCAGCCCTGAATCCCTCCATGATGGCGCTGTGGGTGTGTGTGTGTGAGGGAGTGGTATATGGCAGCCAAGGCTTTGGGGCCAGAGCTGGTTCACAGAGGCCTTTCTGGTGGCTGAGTCAGCTTCTAGGGTAGGGGTGGAGCAGGAGAGTAGGGGATGGCCTTTGTTTGCATTCAGGCCCTTCCTCAGTGTGATTTCAGGCAGGCTACTTCTCCACGCCTCAGTTTTTTCATCTCTGAAATGGGGGCACAGTAACAGAAGCTTGTTTCTGAAGGCTGCCTGCCATGCGGCTTAACCGCAGGGAAGCCTGCAGGGTGTGGACTGATGCCTGGTGTAGAACACCTGCCCAAAGCCTAGCTATTGTTAACAATGATGTTGATATGAAAGATAAGTAATTAATGATACAGACATTGGTCAGCAAACATTTATTGAGCCCCTACCGTGTGCCAGGGCCTAACGCTGGTGAAGGACCATGGTGGTGAGGTAAGCAGACCTGGGCCAGCACTCATGAAGCTGCTGCTGCAGGGCCCTCAGCCTGGCCCTACCCTCACCATCACTTCCTTTCTCCCTTCCCTTCTCCCCACTACCTCCCGGCCCATGTCTTGGGAAATAACAGCGTTAACCTGGGAGGGAACGCGGCTCTCCCTCCCACTCACTCTGTGACTTCCAACGAGCTTCCTGAGCTCCCTGACACCCAGCCTCAGTTCCCCCATGTTGTTTGTGTGGGACCTGGTACACAGACGGCCTCAGACAACGGATCCTGCTCCCCTCCTCGCTACCCCCTCCTCCTCTCCTTTCTCCCTGCTTCCCCTCTGTTTCCTTCTCTTACTATTCTTCTTGTCTGAACCTTTGGGAACTTAACACCGAAAGGCATTGTCAAGCTCAGTTGATGGCGCCAAGGCCACGGCAGGTACTGTGGACTAACGTACTTGACACCCAGACTCAGCATTTCTCCCTTCTCGTCTCAACTACAGAGGGGGGAGGAAGTGAGAGTCTTTCTTTCCCAGCACCCCCATGCAGCTGAAGGTGGCCATGTGACCCTGGCCAATGAGATGTTAACCAAAGTCTGTTGGCAACTCCCTGGGAGTGCTTTTGCTTTGCTGGGCTAAGCTTATGCCACCCCTTCACACCTTCCTCTCTCCCTGAATGTGGACAAGATGGCTGGAGCAATAGCCACCAACTTGCAAGCATGAGGAAAAGGTCAACAGCATCGCAGAGACACCAACCCAGCATGACTGACGTTACTACCAACAGCTGCTCCTGCGCTCTTTCTGTTTCAGGTGTAAAAAAAACCTTCATGTTTTGACTCACAGCCAGCTGAGCTTTTGGACCCATAGTCAAAAGCATCACTGTCTGATTCATAGGGCTCCTGTTTGTGGATGGACTAGACAGCAAGGCCTCACTCCCACGTGGCCTCTCCTCTAGTGTAAACTCAAAGAGACAGATGACCAGGGCTGTGTTGAGGCAACTGCTGTGGCTACTGCGGTGTGGCGGGGGCACTCAGCAGAGGGAAAGGTGCCAGGCTTTGCACAGGTGTGCCAGGCACTCCCCAAGCCACAGCAGGGTTCCAGTTAAAGCAGATCTTGTGTTTCTGTTTTTTTCCCGAGGCACTTGGAGCCATTCCAAACATCCAAGCCTTAAAACGACCATGGGGCTGGCATGGCATGGGCTCTGTCACTCATGGCTACTGAGGAGGAAGCTGCCGGAGAGATAGGAGCGGCCAGCCTGGGGCCAGGCTGCCTGTGGTCATGCTGGGCTGGGCCTCTCTCCTGCCTGTGTGCAGCGCCCCAGCCCACAGCTCAGGGCTGTTTAGGGCCTGTGACCAACTGCTGAAGGCGGGCTGGTGGGGAGCAGGAGTGCAGGTTGGGCAGCGCTCTCAGGGTCCTTGCCCATCTTTGCCAGCAGCACACCTGCTTGCTGCTGACCCTCAACATGTTAACTTCCTTCCTAGAAGAGTTTCCTTGAAGAAAGGAGTTTCTCTGTCACAAAGCAAACTTTGAAAACCACTGAAGTCTGGCCCAACCTGCTGTTCCAGAAACAGGGAAGCTGCAGCAGGGAGAAGTGAAAGTCAGACGGCTGGCTGGGGCTGGGCCACACCTACGGTCAGAGTGGCGGCTCTCCTAGCCGCTCATCCCTCCTGGCTATCACCTCCAGTGAAGCCTCTGCCCTTCACCCTGAGGGTCTCCACGCATGTGCAGGCAGGCCAGAGGGTGCTGTCCTCTGCAGGCTGCTCGGGCTTCTCCCAGGCATGCGGGCCCCTTGCTCCCCTGTCCTGGCCCCCTTGCTGTTCCCTCCCCAGAGCCTTTGTACTCGCTGTCTGCTCCACCTGGAAAGCCTTTCCTCCACGGGGCCCGGCCACCTCCTCCCATTTGGGTCTAGGCTTGGATGCCATCTTTTCAGAGAGGCCTTCTCACACAGAGGGGCAGACTATCAGTGGTCTCAGTTTTAATTCTCTGCCCCAAATCTCTCACTTTTGCATATCTGGTTTTTTTTTTCTTTTCTTTCTTCTTGACTTATCATCTTTATGGCCTGTGAACTCCCCGAGAGTGGGCTCCTTGTCTATCTCTTCACTGCTGTAGCCTCAGTGCTCAGGACAGTGTCTGGGATGTTGAAGGAATCTGAATGATATCTGAATGAATGAAGGAGAAGAGTTTTTAAAAACACACCAAAGAAAGTTAATTTGCTTATCTAATTCCTTCATTTCAAAGAGACAGTATTTAGAAAGTTAGACTTAGTGACATATAGTTTCAGGACCTCATTCAATCATAGTGTCATAGTGCAATTTGTTGAATACACTATTTAATTTTAAAATACATTTTATAGAGAGAGATTTTTTAAAATTATAGCTCCAATTTTTATTGCGAGTATATAAGCATGGATATACTTTTTAACATTACTGATATATAAAAATAAATGTCATTTAAAAGCTTTTCTAACAACAACAACAAAAAAACCTATACAAACACCGGGTTACAGGGAGGGCAAGGGTCTGGAGGACTGTGAGCAGAAGCTGTGGGCCCTTGCCTCCTCTGTCTAGGTGGAGGAGGGGGAGCTCCCAGCCCAGCAGGGGTCAGTGGCTGGTCACCCTATGAGCAAAAACGAGGCAGCCAGCACAAACTCACAGTGTGACACTGCTGTGCCACCCGGTAATGAGATAAACATAATCACAACCTGGAAAAATCTTGGCCATGCTTCTTCGAGTCCACCCAGAGCCATTATCTCTAATTGATCTCCAGACATCAGCTGCTGAAGCGTCGGGAACCCTCCTGCATTTTCTAGGTCTGGTTACAAAGTCCAGGCCATCCACCCACCCACCCACCAAGGGGTGGAGGGGTCAGGTCTCCTGGAGCAGCTCTTTGCTGGGGGCTGGGACCCGTCTGGGTCCCACCTGAGAAGAAGCCATCAGGCTGGCAGGGTCAAGGAGGTCAAGATGCTGGGTAAAAGCCACAACCCACCCGAGCCGAGCAGCCTGCAATGCGGTGCCTTAAGCAGAAGGCTCCGAAAGCCACCAGGGGTCTCGCTCTCAAAAACATGTGACTAAAAAATAGAAATGGAGAAAGGGCCCTGCCCAAGATATCTCCCTTGTCCTACCTAGATGATCTCTAAGAACTGCAGTTATGAGTGCCGTTGTTAAACACAACAATAGCGGGACTCAGCCACGAGACAAGGCCCCTCTGGGTCTCAGGCAGGCCAGATCCAGAATGGAGGCGGGGCAGTCAAGGTGGGCAGTTGGTTCAGTGACCACACGGATGTTTTGACTCGCTCCTTCCTGGCCCAGCCGGGGAGAGAGGCCTCTACCTTGCCCCCACCTTTTCCCTTGACACAGATAAAAGCATCCCAGGGCCGGCCCGGCATGCAGGACTCTGCTCCAGGCACCAGGCAGCTCTCCTGCCTACACCAGTAAATTATGGCCACTGCATGCATTTTCCCCCCAGATAATGAGGTTGAAAGGCCGCGTCGGCATCCTTGTGCGCACGGGGCTGGATTCAGTAGCCTGGAAGGGGAGTGAGACTTTAGGAGCAGATGCGAACAATGAGCTGTTGGGGTTTGGGCTATCTACTAACTGCATCAGGCAACTAACTGGCTTTCGAGACAGGGCGCTGGCTGTTTTCTGCTGCTTTCCCACATTCCTTCAGGGAAGCAGGAGGAAAGAAGACAGACACAGATGTCTCTGAACCCAGGCTGCCCTGGCACAACAGCCATAGTGCTCATTTGCTTAGAGTATGTGGAAACTGCAGCAAGTTTCCTGAAAGCGCTCAAGGATTGTCAGTGAAATAGTGACTTAATGTGCACTAAAATAATGCCCACTGGGGGCTTCCTTGGTGGCCCCGTGGCCGCCTTGCAATGCAGAGGATACTGGTTCGATCCCTGGTCTGGGAAGATCCAACGTGCAACAGAGAAACTTAGTCCGGGTGCCGCAACTACTGGGCCCACATGCCTTAGAGCCCATGCTCCACAACAAGAGAAGTCACTCCGGTGAGACGCCCTCGCATGGTGACCAGAGAGCAGCCCGCACTTGTCCCAACCAGAGAAAGCCCTCTCGCAGCAAGGAAGCCCAGTGCAACCAAAAATAATAAGTAAATCAAGAATAGACATGTCCTGTTTTCCCTGCCACCATCTTCAGGCGGCTGGGAACGCTGGGCTGTTGATGTTTTTAGCTCCTAGTTTCCTTCAAGGGACCATGATCCTCCCGGCCCCCAGCCCAGCTTGTTCTCTGGGTGAACAGAAAGGCCTGTGGTCTGTGTCCCAACTTCATGCTTATGTGGCCATATCAACGGTGCCTCTACAGTCTTTCCCTCATCAAGAATGGTGTAGGAAGTTTTTTAGGCATTAGACCTTTTTTTTTTTTTTCAAGTAACTCTTTTTCAAGCCAAGAAAACTTCTGAAAAGAAAGACAACAAGGAAGGGAACCATTCCTGCTACATAGTAAGACGTATTAGTCATGAGATGTGTCGGACATTAAGACACATTAGGCTCGACATTTAAAGCAGTGCGGAGCTGGCACATGAAGAGACAAAGAAACCGATGGACTGGATAGAAGTAGATTCTGTTTCAGATGGAAATTCAGTAAATTATAAAGGCAGCATTTCAAATCAGTGGGAAGCAAATATATTCTTTAATAAATGATGTTGACACAAAAGGGTAAAGGAGGATATGTATCTCAATACATATAAGCTCCAAATGGATCAAAGATCAAATATGAAAACGTGTGTATTTTTTTGCTGTGTCAGCTGAGAGGGTCTAAAAGAAAGGACATCCCAGTAGCAATAAGCATACTTGGCACCCAGATCTTGGTTTTTTTAAATATGATTCTATAATGAAAGGAAGATACAACTGATTCTAGGATTGGGGTAGAAACCATACAAGATGAGCCTGGAGCATCTTGTAGTACTGGAAGGTAAAAAACACTAAAAAAGGAAAAAAATCCTATGAAAAACAAACCAACAAAAACCATCGATGGGGGTGTGTCAAAAGAGCACAAGAACCAACTGAAAGAGTTCCCAGGAGCAAAGCTGGAACAGTTTGAGAATCAAAACAGATACAGTAGTCCTGGATTATAACACAAAGTCAAGAATAAACAGCCATATAAATAAATGATTGAGTATATTTATAAATGAGGAAGGAGAGACAAACCTCTCATGCAAAAGAATTTGAAATAATGTATGTAGATGCTTCACTCTCAAGGAGGGTAATTATAAACCCCATTTCCTAGGTGTGGGCTGTATACGGTTGACTTCCTTCCAAAGAATACAGTATGGAAGAGGGTAAAAGAATAACCTTACATTGATCAGATCGGACAAACATTAGGTCAGCCAGGTGCGATCAAGGCAACACCAATAGTCATGAATCACAGTGACAGTATGTACGCTTAATATGATGCGGTATGGGACTTCCCTGGCAGTCCAGTGGCTAAGAACCCGCCTTTCAATGCAGGGGACGCAAGTTCGATCTCTGGGAAGCTAAGATCCCACGTGCCTCAGGACAACTAAGCCTGCATGTCACAACTACTGAGCCTGGGCCTTCTGGAGCCTGTGCACCACAACTAGAGAGAAGCCTGAGTTCTGCAATGAAGAGTCTTGGTGCTGTGACTAAGACCTGATGAAACAGAAAAGAAAAACGTGGTAAAAGCAGCATTCTGAGTTTGGGATTAGCAAAGACAAACTATTGTATATAGGGTGGATAAACAAAAAAGTCCTACTGTATAGTACAGGGAACTATAGTCAATAACTTGTGATAAACCATAGTGGAAAAGAATACGAAAAGAATAATACGTGTGTGTGTGTGTGTAACTGAGTCACTTTGTTGAAATTAAACACAACATTATGAATCAACCATACTTCAATAATTTTTTTTAAACGACACTCTGTCTGTGGTGTTTCTCCTAATAACCCACAACCACAGTTTTATATTGAGAAAAACATCAGACAAATTCCGAAATTCTGCAAAATATTTGACCAGTATGCTTTAAAACTGTCAAGGTCATGAAAATCAAGGAAAGGTTGAGAAACTGTTACAGACAAGAGGAACCTAAGGACATGTGACAGGTAAATGTAATACTGTATCCCAGGAAGGACTGTGGAACAGAAAAAGGACAGGAGGTAAAAACTAAGGAAATAAACTATAAACTTTAGTTGACAAAGCACCAAAGAATTGATGCCTTCAACTGTGGTGCTGGAGAAGATGCTGAGGGTCCCTTGGACAGCAAGGACATCAAACTAGTCAGTCTTAAAGGAAATCGGTCCTGAATATTCACTGGAAGGACTGATACTAAAGTTGGAGCTCCAATACTTTGGGCACCTGATTCAAACAGCCAACTCATTGGAAAAAGACCCCGATGCTGGGAAAGATTGAAGGCAGGATAAGAAGGGGACAACAGAGGATAAGATGGTTGGATGGCATCATCGACTCAATGGACATGAGTTTGAGCAAACTTCAGGAGATGGTGAAGGACAGGAAAGCCTGGCGTGCTGCAGTCCATGGGGTCGCAAAGAGTCTGACGCGACTGAGCAATTGAACAACAACAATTGGTTTACTAATTGTAACAAATGTATCATACTAAAGTAAGGTATGAATAAGGGGAAACTGGTGGGGACAATGTGCGAGTTCTGCTCTATCCTCTCAGTTTTTCTCTAAATCTAAAACTGTTCTAAAAAATTAAAAAACGAAAATACTAAAAGAGGACACAGAGGCAGAGTGGAGTTATCCTTTTTAAGACTCAAATGCAGAAGCTCCTAGAGAAAAAACTGATAAATGTGAGTACATAAAAATAAACACGACAAAACATGCACACCATAAGCAAGATCAGAAGACAGAGGGCTGAGGCTGGGGCAAAAGAGGCAATGGCCAGCTCTGTGGAATCAAAGGAAGAAAATGTGGACTTTCTGAATGATCCAGTGGTTCAGAGTCTGCCTGCCAATGCCGGGGACACAGGTTCAAACCCTGGTTCTGGAGGCTTCCACGTGCCAAGGGTCAGCGAAGCCCACGCACCACAACTACTGAGCCTGTGCTCCGGTGCCCACGTGCCGAGAGTCCATGCTCAGCAACCAGAGAAGCCACCACAGTGAGAAGCAGGCACACCACAATGAAGAGTAGCCCCCGCTCACTGCAACCAGAGAAAGCCTGTGCAAGCAGTGAAGACCCAGCACAGCCAAACATTAATTAATTAAATTATTTTAAAAAAGGAGGGACTTCCTTGGTGGTCTAGTGGCTGAGACTCCGAGTTCCCAATGCAGGGCGCCTGGGTTCAATCCCCGATCAGGGAGCTGGATCCCACATGCCACAACTAAGACCCAGCATGGCCAAATAAATAAGTTTTAAAAATAATAAAAATAAAAAAGGAAAGGAAATGTAATCATAGTGTGCTAATCAACTCATTTATGAAAAATCTATACAGTCATAATAATATAAATACAATAATTTATCTAAATAGGGAAGTATGGATAATACTGAGGGATGGAAAAAGGAGAAATATTACATGTGTTTATGAGAGGATGTGATTGTGTACATATTTATCTCCTCCAGCAAGAAATTAAACAACAGTAACCAAAATAGTCCAAACTGAAAAATCAAGAACTAGCAGTGTGAACACATTTTTTAGAAATAGGAGATGAATACTAGAAGAGATAGGTAAAAAATAAGGAAGAAGCTGTCTCTGATGGGTAGAAATTGAAGTGGGGAGGCTGGGACAGGATCTGCCATTTTTCTATATGATTTTTAAGATATATATTTTATTGATAAACATAAAAATGATTACAAGTAAATAAAAAAGATGAACACTTGCTAAGCTGTGTCTGAGGGTTAGCTGCCCTGGGGTTATGCGGGAGACCAAGGGGCACAGGACAGAACCTGAGGACAGCCCCTGCCCTCGCACATCTCACAGCAGCAATGTGCCAAGGATCATTCTTTGCCCGCAGAAATCCAAACAGCAGCCTTGGTCAAGGTCAGTATTTCAGTGGCTTTTTGTTTTTCTCACTGCAGTACAAACCTTCTGCAGTGCCAGGGACTTTTGGAGATGGGAAAAGGTTTGTGCTGCAGCTTCTCAGATTTTGAAAATGATGCCAGTGGCATTCCAGGCCTTTCTTGGGCTCTCATGGGGGCAAGCCCGGCCCCCTTGACTCAGCTCCATAAAAGTAACAGTGGGGGCTGAGAGAGTGGCCCCAGCATATCTCAGTGGGTGAGCTCAGTGAGGCGAGGAGGAGAGGGACTAAATTCAGGCAGTGAAGGCAGCAGATTCAACATTCTCAAAGTCCCACAGGGTCCACCCCTCATCTTACTCTATGTAGACTTATAGACCAAAGAAGGCAATGGCACCCCACTCCAGTACTCTTGCTTGGAACATCCCATGGACGGAGGAGCCTGGTAGGCTGCAGTCCAGGGGGTCGCTAGGAGTCGGACACAACTGAACGACTTCACTTTCACTTTTCACTTTCATGCACTGGAGAAGGAAATGGTGACCCACTTCACTGTTCTTGCCTGGAGAATCCCAGGGACGGGGGAATCTGGTGGGCTGCCGTCTCTAGGGTCGCACAGAGTCGGACACCACTGAAGCGACTTAGCAGCAGCAGCAGCAGACTTATAGAGAGTAGACACTGATGCTCAAAGTATGAAAATACTGGTCTAGAGAAGTGGCTACAGCAAGATAGCAGCAAAAAAAAAGCAAAGGTGCTATAAATCAATTATCCTCCAAATAAAAAATAGATTAAAAAATTTAAAATGCAAAGGTGAAGTGAAGAGACTGATGATGAGAAGATGCTGATGGCTGGGAAAGAAACATGCAGCCTCTCACAGTGAAGCCCAAGTTACTCATAGGACCTACTGTCTTCCTTCATCTCCGCACAAGGCAGATGTCTGAGGTTAAGAGGTCTCAACCTCCCCAAGGGCAGACCTCCAAAGTCAAGAGACTCTGAAATCTTATTGGGAAACTGTGCTTTGAATCAGCATTAAATATCTCACTTTGCCCTATATTTAAATTTTTTTTTTTTGCCTTGAACTTGTTTGACATTAATAGTACTTCCCTCTCTTCCCTATGTTTTCATCTTTTTTTGTCATTAAAAAAAGTCTTTTATAAACACCAAGAGGATTTTACCATTAAAAAGCCTCATTTGAACATTTTTGACTCTTTCTAGTGGAACTTAACCCATTTACATTTATTGTGATTTACTAGTGTTTGATCTTGCTCCTGTTAGTTTATCTATGTTTTCCATTCATTATAACTCTTTTCTGATTGCTTTTTCTTTTATTCTTTCACTTAATTACTCTTGCTTTGGTTGCTTTAATTACTTTCTTTGGTTCTGTTATTTTTCTCTAGCCCTTTAGAAGTTCTACATTCTGTTTTTATTTTGTGAAGATTGTTGCTTAATTTTCAAGAAATACATCAGCTTTTTCATGAAGATGGTGTGGAAAGTAAAGGAAGCCCCTGCCCCTCCTGAAGCTGAAGCCAAAGGAAAGACTTTAAAGGCCAAGAAAGCAGTGATGAAAGGTGTCCACAGCCACACAAAAAAGATCTGGGCATCACCCAACTTCTGACAGCCCGAAACACCGCAGCTCAAAAGACAGCCCAATGTCCTCAGAAGAGCACCCCCAGGGGAAACAAGCTTGGGCACTATGCCATCATCAAGTTTCCCCTCACACCAAGTCAGCCGTGAACAAGGCAGGGGATAACAACACACCGGGTTCACTGCAGATGCCAAGGCCAAAAACAAGCACCCGGCCGTGAAGAAGCCCTATGACACTGGCATGGCCAAGATCAACACCCTGATCAGGCCTAATGGAGGGAAGAAGGCTTCTGTACAGCTGGCCCCTGACTATGACGGTTTGGATGTTGCCAACAAAATTGGGGTCACCTAAACTGAGTCCCACAGATGGAGGAGCCTGGTAGGCTGCAGTCCGTGGGGTCGCTGAGAGTAGGACATGACTCAGCGACTTCATTTTCTCTTTTCACTTTCATGCATTGGAGAAGGAAATGGCAACCCACTCCAGTGTTCTTGCCTAGAGAATCCCAGAAACAGGGAAGCCTGGTGGGCTGCCGTCTATGGGGTCACACAGAGTCGGACACGACTGAAGTGACTTAGCATAGCATAGCAAACTGAGTCTAGCTGGCTGTTGTTACTTTAAAAAAAAGAAGAACAAAAGAAACACATTAGAACCACTGCTTCCTAAAAAGACTATTAAATCCTTGGATATGGCAAAGTTTCCATTCTGCTATTTCTCTCTTGAGCTCACACCTTGCCTGGGCTTCGGGGCAGCCTGAGGATGGGGAAGAAGGAGATCATGTAGCCCTCAAGTTTATATATGATTTTATTTATTTATTTTTGGCTGTGCTGGGTCTTCACTGTGCACGGGCTTTTCTCTAGTTGTGAGCGTTGGGGCTACTTAGTTCCGATGCACGGGCTAGGCTCAGTAGTTGGGCACACAGGCTTAGTTGCTCCGTGCCACGTGGGATCTTTGAGGACCAGGGATTGAACCCACGTCTCCTGCACTGGCAGGCACATTCTTTACCACTGAGCCACCAGGGAAGGCTGTCATCAAGCTACTAAATCTGGGTGCAGCGTCAGCATTTGCGTTTTCCACAGGTGAAAGTCCTACGAGTCAAACACTGTTTAAGTAAGTTACAGGATCTCACTGCGACCCATCAACTGTGCTTCTTCTTTGGGTCTGCCCATTTTGGGGGGCCCTTCTGAGCAGGAAGAAGCCTGAGTATGTCCATGAGAAAAGCAAGCCATAAAGAGGGGTGAGGACTCGAGAGAATGAGCAGATTCCTGTTTTAATCCTTCCCCGTCCCACAGCCTGGTCTAAAAGATTAAAAAAGTAAATGCAGCTAGCCCCAAAGTGGAAACCACCCAAATGGCCACCAACAGATGAATGGAAATCAACAGTGTGGTCTATTTATACAATGGAATAGTATGCAGCCATAAAAAGGAATGAGGTTTTGACACATGCTGCCACATGGATGAGACTTGGAAACAACATGCTAAATGAAATAAGCCAGACACAGAAGGACAAATAATGTGATTCCACTTAAAAGAGGTACTTGGACAGTCAAATTTAGAAAGTGAAACAGTGGTTACCAGGGGCTGGGGGTGGGAGGGATTATTGCTTAACAGTTTCAGAGTTTCTGTCTGGGTGATGAAAAATTTTGGAAATAGGGGTAAGGATTGCATAACATCATGAATGTACTTGATGCCACTGAACTATACACTTAAAAATGATTAAAGTGGCACATTTCACATTTCGCCACAATTAAGAAAGTGAATGTCGAGAGCTTTTCAGAGTGGGCTTGTTTCCCTCTCCACTAAGGAAGATAGGAACCTGAGAAAGTTTCACACGTGGAACGTGCTCATTTCCTGCCCCCAGTTCTCGCCTGGCTCCCAGGTGCTGACTGGGGAAAGGGCTCTCTCGTGACCTCCCTTCTAAGAGGCACATGTGCTGAGTCCCTTCGCCTTCTCTTTCTTCTTACTTCTCCCCCTTTTCCCAAATTGGCTCTGGCCTTCCCCAGCCCAGGTCCTCCTAGAGCTGTTATCTCTCAGCGTCCCTCACCTGGACCTTCTGGGCTGGTCCAAATCTCATTTTAAAATAAGCGAGTGTCCCCTGAACCGCCTGGCAGGTTCCCGGTCTCTTCCTGTTTCTGTTTTCTTATCCTGGATTACAGTTCCACAGCCACTGTCTTGTCCTCTCTACTAAAAAGAGCTCCTGGAGACCAGCTATGCTGTCTTATTCATCTTCGTGGCCCAAGAACAATCTTGGACCAGGTCCTTCACCATGTCTACTGAACCAAGTTTGCATAATAAGATTACCATCGACAGCACCAGAGGTCACTGAGGCTTCCTCTGTGCTTCTAAGGTGCCCCAGCGCTGTGCTGCACACTGCGCCTGCTTTGTGTCATTTAACTCTTGGACTAAATCTGTGAGGTGTACTGATATTATACTGTTATTACTCTCAAGTAACAGGAGAAAAGGGCTTCCCTGGTTGCTCCAATGGTAAAGAATCCACCTGCCAAGCAGGAGACTCGAGTTCGATTCCTGGGTCGGGAAGATCCCCTCGAGGAGGAAATGGCAACCCACTCCAATATTCTTGCCTGGGAATTCCCAAGGACAGAGGACCCAACGGGCTACAGTCCTTGAGGTTGGGATGCTACTGAGCAAGTAAACAACACAGGAGGAGGAAAAAGGAGCCTGGAGAGGTGAAGTGATTAGCTCCAAGTTACACAGCTGGTAGATAGAACTGGGACTGTCACTCCAGGGTCTTTGGTGGGTGGGCTGGAATTTTGGCTGAGAGCAGTGCTGCTCCACACCACCTCCTGAAAGGAGCAGGAGGGCCAGTACTCTGGGGGTCACCCCCCCAGGCTCTCTGGGCAGGGACTACCCTGCAGGCCCCACATCTAGGGGGTGGGGGAGGGAAGTCTGCCCTTCCTCCCTCAACCTCCAAGACCCGGGGAAAACTCTGGGCCAGGGGAGAGCTGCAGAGGAGAGAGAGGCAGAGGTTAATGGAGACAAATAAGAGCCTCCATCACGCGGGTTTAAACAATGGAGCGCTGCGCCGCTTCACACACTGCTGGGAGAACCATTAAAACCATTAGCGGGACATTAGTGCTGCTCCAAGAATTGAAGAGAGGGAGGCAGGAGGCGAAGGAAGGTGCTGACAGGCTTCCCACTCTGAAAGGAGCAAGGAGTTGGGGAGGGAGGGTGGCCAGGGGTTGCCCTGGGGAAGTTGCTAAGCCTGGTGGAGGTGGGGGGGTCCCAGTCTCTGCCTCTATAAAATGAAAGTGTGTGTCGGAGAAGGAAAGATTTGTCTTTCTCCTTGGGATCTGGATCTCAAGAAAGATCAGGTTCATATCCCCTATAACATGGATATCAAATTCTATATGTACCCCAGCAGGTAACTGGGCATTAACAAGACAGGAGGAGACCTCCACCCCACCCAGGCCCCCTACCAAACCCCTTCTTCCCACATTTCCTTAAGCTTTATCTATTTCAGGCGGCTCCCAGTTCCCAAGCCAAACAAAGCTCTCTGCCTGCTCTGCCAGCGTCTCTGCCAAGGACGTTTTTCTCTCCACTAGCCCTGCCAGCGACCCGGTGCTCAGGACCCAGGTGACCCACCACCTCGGATTCTAAGGAGAACACCCTCATCTAAGAAGTCCATGGAGAAGTAGGGCATGTGGCTGTGGCAGGGGCACAGGTTTGGATGGAAAAGATCTGAATTGCAGTTCATGTTAGCGGTTGTGTGACCTTGAGCAAATACGGAAACTTCTTGAGCCTCAGCTACGAAACCAGCAAGATGAGGTTGATAATGTGACCCTGTTGAGCTGGGAGGGTGAGGGGTGATGTTTGTAAAGGGCTGGACACAGAACAGGTGCCTGAAACGGCATCCACTCTGCTTCTCTGTCCCTCCTCTGTTCCACCTCTAAGCGCTTCCCAGAATGTTGATTTTGATTTTCCTCATCTCTTTCACTGGACTGTGAGAGGCAGCAAGGCAAAGAGACTGTTCACCACTGTCTCCTTAGCACCTGCCAGCTCAGGTGCATGATGGATGGATGGATAGATGGATGGGGGGATACGGGTGAGGAATGAGTGAGTGACAAGAGAATTATAAGATCAGCTTATCTGGTAGGTGGAAACATCAAGGCTTGGAGAGTAAAGAGACTGAATAATATAGGAAAGCAAAGCGGGTTGTAAAATGGTACATACAGGATAATTCCGTTTTCTATTCAGTAGTCTGGAAGGTTGAACACCAAAATATTCAGTGATCCAGGTGGTGGGAGGATGATGATTGTATCACCATGCTTTTGTTTTTTGGGGACGGAGGCCAGATGTATTTGTGTAATTTTTTTTCAGTATGAAAAATAGAATAAAATGAGACAGAAAACAAAACCAGTATCTACATGGCGAGATCCTAACACTCCGCTTGGTACATCTTGCACACAGCGCTGAAAGGGAATTTGAAAGATCAGTGGCTGGGGGTGCACTTGCTGGCCACCTCTGGCCTTATGAATGTGGCCTGCACCCCTCCCTGGGACCCCATCTTATCAGAAGAATGCTTTGGAACATTCTTCATGACCGTCCACATCTCATGAGATCTTCACACCCAGCCCCCTACAAGAAAACACATTCGTCATCGGTAAAACTAAATGTGATTTCAGTTGTATATCTTCATGATGCTTTCCCAAATAAGGGGGAAAAAAACCTGACTTTATTGGGTGCCCCTCGCCTATTTTCAGCTCTTTGTGGCCACTGAAATGACAGCTTGTGGGGGATCTTGTGTCTTAGGATGGAGGTCCCAGGAGGGTGGACCTAAATGTCCTATATGTTGAGACGCCATAATAAATATTCGCTGCATTGGATCAGACGTCAATATTCTGTTTGGTTCCTGTGAACATTATTACTGGAATTCCCAGGTGACACTAGTGGTAAAGAAGCCCCCTGCCAATGCAGGAGATGTAAGAGACATGGGTTCGATCTCTAGGTTGGGAAGATCCCCTGGAGGAGGCAATGGCAACCTGCTCTATTATTCTTGCTTGGAGAATCCTATGGACAGAGGAGCCCAGCAGGCTACAGCACATGGGGTGGCAAAGACTTGGACACGACTGAAGTGACTTCAGCACGTACGCATGAACATTATTATGAGATTTTCACATTACCTAATACCCTCTGCAGAGAAAGACCCATTTCTCAGCACATTAATCCAACACAACTGGACAAAGGTAACATGATTCCGTCCAGGTCACAAACAAACCCCACCACCTGTTCACTGTCTGCTCAAAGCCGAGGGAGGGGAAAATGCCCTACGTGCCTTACTGTTGTAGTGTCTCCTGGATACCTAACGCTGGAAAAAAATGAATTCTTAGGTTCTTCTCACTCAGAGATTTTAGATGTAGAGCTTTGTTCAGCATTCATAAAATATCATTCATCCCAGCTGCTGTTATTTACAATTGGGTTTATCTTCCATTCCAGCCTTCATGAATGATGTGCAGACACTACAGGTGTCTTCTGTTGGCAGGCCGTTCGGGGTCAGAGGGATGCTGCAGCGAATGAAACGACTCTCAAAGCCTTGTCTTGGGACATGGTGTTTGACAGCAGCAGAGCCAGACCCGTGCTGCACTGGGACAGGGAGCCATTCGCCCACTCAAAGGGGAGCCCTGCTCTGACATCACTACAGGAAGTGCTAGCCGCCTAGTCATGTCCGACTCTGCAAGCCCACGGGCTACAGCCTGCCAGGCTCCTCTGTCCATGGGGTTCTCCAGGCAAGAATACTGGAGTATTCCCTTCTCCAGGGGATCTTCCCGACTCAGGGATCAAACCTGGGTCTCCTGCATTACAGGCAGATTCCTTACAGTCTGAGTCATCTAAACCACTAGGGAAGCTACATTTTCGCTACAGGAAAGAAGCTACCAATTCAAGTAAGTGTATTTTTAGTTTTCAACTCAAGCTGAAAAATCAAAGACACCTGGGTCCTTGGCTCTTCCTTGCTGCTGCAGATAAATAACCTGGTGAGCGGTGTGACTTCTTGTTTTACCACGTGCCTGGCTATTGAGCCGGGACCACGATGCTGGTTGAAAGGCTGAGGCCTTGAGCGCTCACTGTGGTGCGTGCAGGGCGGGAGGCTGACAGCTGGAGGGCCCCAGGTGGAAGGGCCTCCTCGCACACCCCGCCAGGCGTGTGCAAGGAGGGTCTGCATTTTTACCTTCTACCACACACTGGAGAAGGTTGGGGACATTCAGAGGGCCCCAGTTTGGGAAACAAGGGATGGAGGTGAAGACACAGTCAACTCAGGCCACCGCAATCTCAGCTTCAGCCCCAACCCCCTGGGGACAAACACCTCCCACACTTTCTGTCTGTCAGAGTAGCCTGAACCTCACCAGGGCGACTTAACCATTAACTTCCATTGATTCACAGACGACCATCAAGTGCTTACATGCTGGACTTCCTTGGTGGTCCAGTGGTTAAGAATCCACCTGTCATATGTTCAGAGAAAAACATGGCCCGAAAAGATCCACGCACCCCAGTGTTCACTGCAGCGCTGTTTACAACAGCCAAGACACGGAAGCAACCTAAATGCCCATCAACATACGAGTGGATAAAGAAGATGTACATGTGCACAGTGGAATATTACTCGGCCATTAAAAAGGATGAGACAAGGCCATTTGCAGCAACATGAATGGACCTAGAGAATGTCAAAATGAGTGAAGTAAGCCAGACAGCAAAGGAGAAATACCACATGACATCCCTTATATGTGGAATCGAAAAAGAAATGATATAAATAAACTTACTTACAAAACAGAAAGAGACTCACAGACTTAGGAAACAAACTCATGGTTGCTGGGGGTGGCGGGTCGGAAGGGATGGTTAGGAACTTGGGAATGTCCTGTACACACTGCTTGCTATATTTAAAATGGATAACAACAAAGACCTACTGAAGAACACAGGGAATTATGCTCAGTGTTATGTGCCAGCCTGGATGGGAGTGGGGTTTGGGGGCGAGTGGCTACATGTGTATGGCTGAGCCCTTTTGCTGTTCACCTGAAACTATCACATTGGTAATCAGCTATACCCCAATACAAAATGTTCTTAGTGCTAAAAAATAATAATTTAGTTAAAAAAAAAAAGAGAGAATCTGCCCGCCAATGCAGGGGACACAGGTTCCATCCCTGGTTGGGGAAGATTCCACAAGCCTGTGTGTCCCAACTACTGAGCCCATGCTCTGCAACAAGAGAAGCCACCACAGTAAGAAGCCCACGTGTCACAACTAGAGAAAGCCCATGTGTAGCAATGAAGACCCAGAGCAGCCATAAATAAATAAATAAAAAGGGTTAAAAGTGCTTACACGCCCAGTGCTGTGCTTCTCCCACTTCTTTAGCCTCAGAACTGCTCACACTCTCTGCACCAGCCATGCCAGCCTCTCAAATTGTCCTCCCTCAAGCCACAGGGCCTTTGCACAAGCTGTTTCCTCAGACTGGGGCTCTCTTCCCTGAAGATCTAACTCAGCTCAAGCATCCTCTTCTGAGGCAAACCTTCGTGACCCCTGTGTTGGTCCCCCCATTGTGCCCATCTAACTACTCATGGCACCACGTGTCTCCTGCCTGGCACTTGTCACAGCTGTACCCATGATGGCTGGTTAATCCCTCCCCCAACTCTGCTGCCTGCTATGACCTTAGCACTTGTGTGTGATTTTTTCATTGGTGTCTGTCTCCCCCCAGATCATAAGAAGAGCTGGGAATGGTGCTGTCTTTGGTCATCCCTAGAGCCTGGCTCTTGTAGTAGGGCTCCATAAATATTTGTTAAATGACTGAATCCTTGTCAATGTACCTAACCAGCTTCCCTGGTGGCTCAGACAGTAATGAATCTGCCTGCAATGCAGTAGACCCAGGTTTGATCCCTGGGTTGGGAAGATGCCCTGGAGAAGGAAATGGCAACCCACTCCAGTATTCTTGCCTGGAGAATCCCATGGATGGAGGAACCTGGCAAGGTACGGTCCATGGGGTCACAAAGAGCTGGACATGACTGAGCAACTAACACACACACACAGACACACACACACGCACACACACACACACCCCAGTCTTAATTCCTCTTGGGTTCATGCATGTTAAGTCACTTTAGTCATGTCCAACTCTTTGCGTCCCTATGGACTGTAACCCGCCAGGCTCCTCTGTCCATGGGATTCTCCAGGCAAGAATACTGGAGTAGGCTGCCATGCCCTCCTCCCGGGGATCTTCCCGACCCAGGGATGGAACCTGCGCCTCTTACCTCTCCAGCACTGGTAGGCAGCTTCAGTACCACTAGCACCACCAGGGAAACCCCTTAGTGCCCCAGAGACAGCAGGAATTTGTGTAACCAAATGAAACATACCAAGACCCGTTAACGAGGGATCCCAGTGTGGTGCACTGACCACTACCGGTTCTGGCGGTGAACTGGGCTCAAGCACCATTTTGTGGGGAAAAGAAAAGCCATGGGGCTGAACTCTCTGCTGTTTGTCTGTTTGAGCGCCTTTGTGCTTCACCCCGTGTAGTGGTGCTTAGATTTTATAACTGTTGCTTCTGTTAGAGCAACACCCTTATAACCGGCATTTTTTGCACAAAACAACTTTGCAGTTTTGAGTGGAAAATCCAACACCATTATCCCCACCGTTTTTGAAGTTTCTTAGGGATGCGACCATCACAGAAAAGAGAACATCTCAGATGAAAAGATGGGAGAGACGCAAACAACTCCACCACCCAGAGCCCAGCTTACTTCATCTGCCCTTTTGAGGCCGTGGGGATGGGAGGGCCACCACACCTCCTCCTCAGGGCAATGCAGAACTCAAGCCAAACGGCTCAGATCCTCAGACCCCAGGCCCAGATGCTACCTGAGCACCTCCAGCTACATCGCCTCAGAGCTGACGGCGGAGCAGTCACCCTCCTCGGAGGACACACACCCAGGTTGTCAAGGAGACCAGCCACATCTGGGATGGCATGCACCCTGGGCTGGAAGTCAGACTTCCAACGGAGGAGAAAACAACCCATTCCCCTACTCGGGCCTCAAAGATACGGCAGGTTCAAACGTCACAGCTGATGAGAAAGCTTGAAGCAGGAGGTGAGACACTCTGACTCTGGGTTGGAGCAGTGGTCGGGGAGGGCGGGTGACACTCACCCAGTCTTTCTCTGAAAGACAGGCTACACGCCTTGCAAAGGGCTAGAAGGTGGGCTGTGGAGGGAGGTGGACAGGAGCGGTTTTCTTTTCACAGCCTGTTTCCATGGTGCCTGACAGCCCTGGGCAATCCACAGCTGGGGAGTCCTGGACAGCCCGGGGAGGCAGGGGGTGCGGGCAGGGCCTTATCTCACCCTGGGCCACCCTCCCCGGCTCACCCTCCAGGCCTGCCGGGTCCCCAAGAGTGACAGAGGCTACAGGCAGGCGTGGCCTCCCTCTCGCCTCCCCAGGGCAAGGAGACGAGTGGCGCAGTAGAGGGCAGAGCAGGGCAAGGGCAAGCCGAGAGCCAAGGCCAGCATCCCTCCCACTTCCACCCCCCTACCCCTGCCCTTCACGAAGGCTTCCCCGAAGACCTGGCAGAGCGGTCTGCCCAGCAGACCTTCTCACTAGGAACGCGTTCCTTCCCTCCTCTCAGCCCGGACTGCCTGGCCCAGATAAGCAGATAAGGGCCTCTTTGGTTTCCAGTGTGTATACACAGGCTGTGGCCCCACATTTCGGAAAGGCTCAACCACATCCAGGCAAGTTAGGACGCCTCAGGTGGGGTGAGGGGGACGGATGCCTTACCTGCTCCTGGGAATTCATCACGCGCAACTTCATCTGTTTCAGGTACGTGGAGGTGAGGGGCATGTTGTAATCGATGATCCCGGAGACCAGAGGAGATGGAGGCTCGTTTTCTGGTGGAGAGAAGAAAAGGAAGTCCCTTTCAGCCTGTGCAGGGGGCTGCCAGCAGCCTGGCACCCATAGGGGGAACCCAACACGGGGCCCAGGGAGGAGGCCAGGCAGGCAGGCAGTCTCTGACTCATGGAGCACCCACCGTATCTGGCCCGTGGATGTGGACTGCATGGTGCTGAGAGTGTTTCTCAACTAAGTGACCGTGTTTAGTAAGAGAGGTCACAGTTGAAAATTGGGGATTTCTGGCTTCTTTGAAAAATGGAGGTCTGGCTACACAGGGCCCTCACTCTCACGTGGCAAACACCCACTGCAGCTGAGCCTCTCCTTTTAGACAGGGCTCGAGGGCTCTGTTCTGCTGCAGTGTCCACCTGTTCCTATTGCCCTGCACACTTGCACTCAATGATGATGCTTGCCAGGCCCTTGAAGTCAAATATGTAAGTTTCCTACGCTGGTCTAAGCTCACTCACATGCCACGCTGCCCCACGCTGACCCTCACCCCCCACAGCATCCTCCCTAAAGCCGCCAGGGACCACCTGGCTCACGGGTCTGGGCCAGGCCTCCAGTCCACCCAAATTCTAGTTCCTCTTTAATCACATGGAGAGGAGCATTGTTCCTCCCTTTTATTGCTTTCTTGTCCTGAAGATCAAAGTAACGCATATTCCTTTTGTAGAGCATTTGCAAAGTGTGGAAAGATGTAAAGAAGAAAAAAAAAGTCCATAATTGCACCAAGCAGCTTGGCATATGCTTCTGTTTATTTTTTCTTCTGTGATTTCTTTTTTACATACTTGATATCATAATGCATACTGAGAATAACAGTCTGCTTTGAAACCTTTTTTTTTTTCGCTTAACATTTTGTCATAGGCATTTCCCCTACCATCAAAAATCTTGTTTTGCTTTGCAAATATAATTTTTATATCCCTGTATTGTTTTATCATATGTTCTGTAAGTTACTCCCTTATGATTGGCTACTTAGGCTGTTTGCTATCAGGGGCTACTTATTAACACTGCTGGGAACATCTCTGTACGTGAATACTGGTCTGTATTTGCGATCATTTCCTTTTTAGACCAGATTCCAAAACATGGAATTCATGGGTCAAATGGTAGGAATATTTAACAACTGTTTTTTGTTTTTCCTTAACCTCACCCAGAGGCATGTGGGATCTTAGTTAGAACAAGTTAGTTATAGGACGAGGGTGGAACCCACGTCTCCTGCACTGGAAGTGCGGAGTCTTAACCACTGGCAAGTCCCTACTCAATGACTCCTGAAAATGTCTGGTCACGCTGCCTTCTGCAAAGGCTCCTGCAGTGGGCCCAGCCTGCCCCTTTGCTGTGCATCTTAGGTGCCACTGTGGGTGCCATTTAGGAGCGACTGCAGGGGCGCAGGAGTAAGTCAACTAGACCGGAGGCATGATTCAAGGGAAGCCCGCTGCCACTCTTTCCAGTCCAGCCTCCCCTTCAGATGTCTGCTGCTGTGATCAAGCTGGAAACCCTGAAGCCACCTGCTGGGGCCCGAAACACGAAGCAGGGCCTCATTTCGTCATTTGACCTGGCTTCACCCTCTGTCTGGGGACTCATCGTGTTTACCTGTTTTCTGGCTGCCTCCTCCCCCAGCCGCCAAGGGCGCCGGGCCTTTGACCCAAGTCCTCCTTGGCGCCTAGTTCTATCTGTGGGCTGGGGTTGGAGTGGCGTGAGAAGTAGGGGCGGCTTTCCGATGAGCTGAAGCCTGCCTGCCGCCACTGGCACCACGCCCAGGAGGACGGGCTGGAGGGAAGTCGGTGACCGGTGGGTTGGAGGAAGGCAGGGATCTGCTGAAGCTGCCACAGAGAGCCAGAGCCCAGGCCAGCAGGCCCCACAACCTTGAAAACACTGCAGAGTGAAAGAAGCCAGACGCCACCGGACAAACACTGGGTGATTCCATGTGGATGCGACAGCTGGAAGAGGCATGTTCACGCAGACAGAAAGTAGAAGAGGGGCTACCAGGGCCAGGGCATCTGGGAATGGGAAGTTACTGCTTCACGGGGCTGCAGGTTCTGTTTGGCAGGACGAAGAGTTTTGGAAAACAGATGGTAGTGATGACTGCTGAGCAGTGAGTATAACTAATGCCACTGAGCTGTACACTTAAAAGGTATTAAAATGGCAAGTTTTGTGTTGTTTTACCACAATAAAGAAAAATGGCTCCCGCAAACAAGAGAGCAAAACTAGCCAGGGGGTACCAGGGCAGTTCCTACTTGGCGAGGATAGAACAGCCCCGCAGAGAACAGGGTCCACGCATCTTGAGGTGGTGCCCCTCTGATGACTGTACTGCTTGAATAACATTTTCTATCAAGTTTTGTAAAAACACAGAGCTTCGTTTTGCTATTTTTTTTTTTTTTTCCTTAAGGGAAACGAATCGTTTTTTTCCTTAAGGGGAAAAAAAAAATGTGGCCGTGCTGAGCGGCTGTGGAAGGAGTTTAGTTCTCAGACCAGGGATCGAACCCAGTCCCTTGCAGGGGAAGCGCTGAGTCCTAATCGCTGGACCACCAAAGGAAGCCCTTGTTGAGTTTTTTAAAGCCATGTTGTCATACGCAGAAATGTTCATTCTTCCAGGACTCACTAACAGGGAGTCTCAGGAACTGGCTTGAAAAATGGGCCAAACTTTTCCTTCTATTACGGGAGCCCCTCCTGGTTCTGTGGCTGAGGGCTTTTCTGATACAGCGCACACTGGCCCGGCCGGCACAGATGCCCAGTGCTGTGGGGAAACTAGAATTCGTTTTTGTGATTGTGGGTTCTCTTCTTCTTGCCGCCCCACCATCTACCCAGACCTGACCTCTTCAACCCAGGCAGGGGGCACACTAGGACCTGCCCACCCCCTCACCCCCCACCCCCGCAGCTCCACGAGGCCGGATGTGCTGTGCGAGGCAGACCCCGCAGGCACACTGAGACGATGTCATTCGAAAGAGCCGTGGTTCCTGTTTTGGAGTGAGCGTCTTCAGACAGAGAATGCGGCCGTTTGCGTTTTGTTTCCTCAGAGACAAGGCTGTCCGCTGAGAAGTTGCTGGACACCGTGGTACGTGAGAAGGGACCCCCACCCTAAGGGTCCCTGGTCAGAGCCTCAGATGAAGACTTCATCAGGTGACATGGCAACGTCCTCTGCGTTTCGTTGTCCTAGGAGGCCAGACACTGTATTCCTTTACCAATGGTCACCCATGTCCTGCCTGAAATGCCGTGAATCCTTACAAAGAGGTGACTTAAGAAAAAAAACAAACAAGGCCTTCCCTGGCAGTCCAGTGGTTAAGACTCCACACTTCTACTGCAGTGGGTGAGGGTTCCATTCCTGGTCTGGGAACTAAGATCCTTTGCGCCTGGCGGCACGGTCAAGGAAAAAAAAAAGTAATATTAAAAATATAAAAAGAAATAAATAAAAAGAAAAAATTGAAAGCCAAGGTTCAGCTTAGTTTAGGGCAAGGAAAAACCCACAATGGCTGGGAAGGTGCTCTTGGAAAGTGGGAGAAGGGGTCTTTCTTGGCCTGTTCCCTCCACAGCAGGTCCACAGTTCAAAAACTGCTTCTGGTGCCCAGAGGTAAGCCAGGAGAGCTCAGGAAGAGAAGGCCGGATACCCTCGTCGGCTAGGGGTGGTGGTGAGGGGGTGGAGTGGAGCAGGACACCCTGGGCACACAGACGAATCCGTCAGAGATCCGTGTGCCGTGAAATGCTTGCGTCCGCAGTTCCAGAAGTGAGGGCTCTGTCGGGGAGGCAGGACCTTGGCAGGCGGGAGACATTCCCGGGGAGGGAACGCGCCAGGGAGCTGGCTGTGGGAGGTCAGGCCTCGGGCCACACCGCAGCCAAGAGACAGGCAGGCAGGTTTTTGGCAGCAAGGGAGCTGCATGGCGCTGGGAGTGATAAGCACCACACACATAGACCTATAGGAAGGAGCTAAGGAACAGGGCCAGTGGGGGCTCCTTGGAGCCACGTGCTCACATAGGGAGGTAGGGGATGAGCGAAGGTGAACCCAGGAATGAGGAAGAAGCAGCTTTCCCGGGTTCTGCTGGACGGGCCAGGTCCCTGCCGTGGTCAGTAAACACAGGAGCCACGCCTGAGCCACAGCAAGGAACCTGAGACCACCAGTGAGTTCAGAGCTAGTAAGGGTCACGGAGCCGAAATAACCCCTTAGGTGGCTGGTGAGAGAGGCAGAGGAATCACCCGAAGAAATGTTTCAACACCTCTTTTGCCAAGGAAACCTGAAACCAGCCCCAGCACTAGACCTAGCTGTACAGGTGGTTGAAAAGAGCCCACGATGCAGAGGCTCTCCCCAGGCCAAGCCGAGCGCTGACCACAGCCGGGCCCCAGTGACCGGGCCAATGAACGCAAACTCCAGCTGAGGAGGTGGCCCGGATCCTCCAGGTGGAGCACAGGCTGGCGAATTCTCTTTTGAGTTTCCACCCATGGGAATGGAAGAACTCCTCAATCCAGAGACACCGTAGTTTCTGGGTACCAGGGCAAGAGCTCTCAGGGTCAGGGCTGGGGGGGTGAAGGATGTGTGCACAATAAAGGCCTGGCACAGAGGAAATGGGACCGGCCAACCAGCCACAGGGTTCAGATTTGGAACTAGAGATCCCAGGCCTGGGGTTGGCTTAAAAAGTGATGGGAAAAAACCCCCCTCTCTTCCAGGGAAGCGAATCAATAGGTCAGCAAGTCTTCAAGGAGCACCGAAGGGTGTGCACTCATGGTGGGGATGGTGGGGGGAAGGGCACAGGGCCAGCCCCTGGGCCCAGCAGGGCGGAACTGATGGCCAGTCCATTAGCGTTCCAAGGAGGAAGAGCTCCAGGGCCACTGGCGTAGGTCCAGGCAGCTTTGTGGAGGGGGTATTAGGACTTCTGTTCAGTCACTCGGACGACAGCTACTGAGCCCTGCCAGGGCTCCATGCACACTCTCCTGTGTGAGGCTCCCAAGGACTCCCCAGTTTACAGATGAGGCAACCTCCCCAGATTACGCAGGGAGTGAGCATGAGAGGCGAGAGAGGGCAGGCCAGCGCAGGAGAGGCTGCAGGGGCAGAGGAACAAACTGGAATGGGGTCATGTGGGGCAGGACAGGAAGTAGGGGGCTCTGGAGCGGCCAGGCAGGGAGGGGGTTGAAAACCACTGCAGGGGCGCCACCACCTCTGGCTGAGGAGGGACCCTTTGGGGGGTAACCGGCGCTGCCCGCTGCTCATCTGCCGCACAAACAGCATTTTGTCACGTCAAAGAAAATTGAGATGTGCCCTCTCCCGAAGCCCCTCTCCACAGCGGCCCAGGGCTGGCACCAGGGCACACCCGGCTCTCATCTTTGCCTCCTCTCCGCCCAGACTCGCTCAGGGGCCGGTGGAGCTGGGAGGCCCTGGAATTTCCCATCCTTGGACTTCCTGATCCTCACAGCCTCCTTTGTTTGTGCTCCTGGCGCTGGGGGAGGGCACGGGGCTGTCCTGCACACTCTCCCACCACCACCTCCGCCCGCTTCTCGCCCCCTCCCGGGACAAACCACCACCGAGCAGGGGAGGCTGCTCTGCTTCCTTTCTTTCTAACACGAGGCCAGGAAGCAAGGCGCCCTCCCGGCCGCCCCTGAGAACTCTCCATCCTGCTCTGTGGCCCCCTCCCGCCCCACCTTCCTGGGACAGGAACCTGGGGCCTGCCTCTGGGGCCAGGCGCAGGCTCTGATTTCCCAGAGGGCAGGAGAAGGAGGAAGGAAGGCTGGCAGAGCAGAGCAGAGCAGGGGTGCCTGTGAAAGAGCAGTCGGTGCAGCTGACCACATCCAGAGAGGCCAGCCTGGTGGGCGGAGACAGCGTCTCCACGCTCTCAGCTGGGGCAGGAGACGGGAAGAACTGTCAGCTGACAACAGGGGTCCAGGCACGAATGCCTCTGACCATTGAGCAGAGAGCAGAGTCTTTCAACCTCTAAGGCTCTCCACTAGCAGCCTCCAGAAACCCTTCAGTCCAGCAGCCAGGCTGTAAGTGCTTGCTTGGGAGGGTGACCGTGTGTCTCTTCGTGCGACACCTGGAAGCTGGCAGCCTTGTGTTTGGCTGGGACAACAATACTGGGTGGAGTGGGGGACAAGCTTATGTTTCCCAGGCACCTGTCGTACCAACTGCCCTACAGAACGGGCTCGTTTAATTCAACTTCATCCTCCTGAAAACCCCAAGACAGAAGTGTTGCTCCCATTTGCTGATGGGAAGGTAAGTTCTTCTGCTTTCTGAGGGACCTTGGACGAGTGACGTCACCACACCACCTTTGTGCCTCCTCTCCTCAGCTGTGAACCAGGTCAGACACCTCCCAGGATGGCAGCAGCTGTCATGAGCAGCTGATGTCCAGAGAGGTTCTCTAACCTGCTGAGGGACACACAGCAGGGAGCAGGGCAGCATACCCAGGCCTGCCTGACCCCAAGCCCACCTGCTGAGACACTGAGGCCACGCCGCCTCTGGCTCCCTTGAGATCTCCTCCTCTCCCTGCATGTGGGCAGCTCCACTCCTGGGGACAGGGAAGTGGCATTCGGCCTGAATCGAGGATGAGCAGGGCGCAGACTTACTCTGCCTGCCCTCTTCCTGCTGGAGCCCCTGGACACGGAGGCTCCAGCACAGAACCCATGAAGCCAGACACGAGGACTGTCCTCCACACCAGCGGGAAGAGGGGAGCAGAACAGACGGAGCCTGCAGACACCCCCGAGCAGTCCACAAACACAGCCCCTCCTGCCTGCCTCTGTTCCCCCAGGTTCTGTGTCTGACTTCGCCAGTCGCTATGGAAACAATAAGGGCAGCACAGGAGGGGACAGGCGGATGGGTGGGCAGGGACGATGCAGCTACCACCAGGGCCTGTGCCCCTGGGACGCGGACCCGGGCAGGGTGGAGAGGACAGCAGGGCAAGCCTCCTAGCCCAGCGGCAGGTGCTAAGGGGGCTGTCTTAGTACAGGGGTTGCAGCTGCTGAGCCGGGGCCAGGCCCTGTGGGGCAGGGTGCCTCCCTCAGGCCTCAGGCGTTATCACAATAACTGCCACAGCCTCGGTTCCCTTGTCCTGTGTGGCAGCCCTGCCCTAGGTACAGGGTTTAACTCTCAAATTTCATCAGGACCCTGCCCCTCTCTCCCGCTACCAGGTAGGTGCCATTATTAACTCCATTTCACACATGAGGAAACTTAGGCTCAGAGAGGTGAAGTCACTTGTTCAGGACACATGGTTACTGAGTGGCAGAGCTCAGATTTGAACGCACTCAGTGAAGCCCTGGCGCGCCTGGCTCTTAAACCAGGAACCCGGCACTTATGAGGGAGGAACTACATTAACTCCTGTCCCTCATACAGCAGCAGCTATCCGATGAACTCAGTGAAGTGGCCGTGGCCTAATGGTCCCCAAGGACAGGAAAGCCTCTGGGTTTGTGAAGTGGCTGCTGTCCAAAGTCGCATCAGGGACCGACTACCAGCCAGGAAAAAGACTCTGATGCTGGGAAAGATTGAAGGCAAGAGGAGTAGGGACGACAGAGGATGAGATGGTTGGATGGCATCACTGACTCAATGGACATGAGTTTGAGCAAATTCTGGAAGATACTGAAGGACAGGGAAGCCTGGCGTGCTGCAGTCCACGGAGTTGCAAAGACACAGACACGACTGAGAGGCTGAACTACCAGCCAGGAGGAAAACCCCACTGGCGTCTACGTTCCAGTGCCCTGCTGTCGCTGGGCAGTGCTGTTGGTTTTCACATTTGGTGGACGCCGCCGGGGCACCACCTGAGGAAGTGGCTCACCCTTCTGTTCCCATCCTCAGGCAAATACCCCAACATCCACTGACCTCAGCACCCTTTGCAGGCCTGATGCCTAGCAGCCCTGATAAGCTGCCCATCTGGGCACCATTCCTCAGGCTTGAGTTATGGTCACACCAGCCAAATGTAATGGCCCTTCTTGCTGTGCCAAAGCCACCTTCGAACAGATGGCCCAGACTTACTGGAGGGAGACCTCTGGGACGTTCAGGTTGAAGCTTTGGGGGGATTGAGGTGGGGGTCCTTGCAGGGAAGAGCTAGAGAGCATGGATGTCTGTCTAAGGGACCAGTTTGGACTGATCACACATGCTCTGGGCATTTTCTCTTTTTTCCCTATTTTTTGGCTTCACTGTGTGGCATGCGGGATCTTAGTTCCCTGACTAGGGATCGAACTTGTGCCCCGCGCAGTGCAAGTGTGGTGTCTTACCACGGGACCACCAAGAAAGTCCCTCTGGGCATTTCCAATTCTAACCAATCCCCACAGATCTCCTGGGTGTGCACTGGGGGTAGAGGGCAGGGGATAAACACTTAGGGAGGCCTACTACTAAGGCAGGAGGGCGGCTGAAGGGTAGAAAGGCGCATGCAGCGAGGGGTGTGCTCCTGTCCCTAGGGAGGGCACAGTCGGGTCAGTGAGACCAGATCCACATGGACACTGCCGGGGGTGGGGGGGAAGATCTGGGTGGTGAGGACTGCAGAGTTTAGGAAATGGGGCGAGGTGGCCATTTCCGTCTGCAACCTCGGTGGGAGAAGAGAGTGTTGAAGGGCAGTAGGAATACTGTTGGGTTTTAAGTGAAACTTGACATTAAAAAAAAAACAACAACAAACCAAACCTAAAATGAGGCTCTCTGGGCAGCTCCATGGACCCACGCTGGCCCCTGGGAATTATGACAGCTGCTGGTCGTGCACTTTTCTGTCCCTGCCAGCAAAGGGCAGGCCCTTCTGGGGGAGAGCCCCTCCCCTGCACAGCCTCCCCCAGGCCTCCAGCACATCCACCTGCTCCCCTACCTTTGGGCTCCAGGCCGTTGGAATTAAAGTGCATCCTCTTCTGACACTCTGTGCAGCTCATCAGGAACCGGGTCACGGCTTCCCGTGGAAGGAAGGCGTAGGTCTCCGCGATCTGGGGGAGAGAGGAGGCTGGCTGTTACACGGATCCGTGCGGAGGCAGCTTGCTCACCGGGTCACCAAGGGATCTCCTTCGGTGGCAGGCACTTGGCCCTTGCCAGGAAGGGCAGGGATTTGAGGAGAAAGAGGCAGATGTCTTAAGAGTCTCAGCCACAGAAATGAGTCAGTACTTTCACAGAATACCAGTAGTTTTAAAATTTTAAATGAAGGAAGCTTAACAATTATAAAAGCAAAACACTGAAACATCATCTAGTCTATAACCTGTGTTCTCATAAATTGGGAATATTCCTCTCAGGTAATTTCATCACTGCTACTGAAGAATGAGTTGAGAAACACTGCTCCAGGGTAGGAGGAAACAACTCCCACTTTTAGAGGAGGATAAACTGAGCCCCACTTATAAATCTACCAGCTGCGGGCCCATAAACAGAGCCCAACGCTCTACGGGCTACTCCTTGATCTATTCACAGACCCAAGAGAGCTGTGAAATGCCTCAAATTGGACAGGCTCTCAGGAAGCCCTGTGTTCCAGGCAAGGTCACAAGGCCCAGAGAAATGAATCAATTCGCTTAAGGTCACACAGCTCTTTATAATAGTGCCAGACTAGAGCCGAAGCTCCAGGTCACCCCCAGAGCTGCCTCCAGAGGGCCTCCCCTAGCTATGGAGAAAGAGTCAGCAGTGTGGGAGGGAAGGTGAAAGCGATGCCAGGGAACACAAGAAAGCGGCTGGGTGGGGGAGTGGGGAAGAAGCGGGGTGTAGTCCCGGCAGCTCAGTCCTCTCCTCTTGCTCTGGGTTTTGGGAAAAACCAGGTTGGTCCTGGTTTGGCTGCCTGAGGGGGCCGGAGGGACCTCTTGGGCCCAGGTTCTCTGGCTGAAGCTGGCAGCTGCCCGGTTGTGGGTTTCACACATTTCCCAGAGCCCGGGCCGTCTCGCTCCTCTCCACTAAGGGGCAGCATCACCCCAGCGTTCCTCCGTCCTCGCCGCAGCCCAGCCAGGAAAGTTGGCCTAGGGCGCTGGTCAGCCCACAGCAGGGAATTGGAGGGGGGCGGTGTGCTGCTCTCCAGGACACACCTGGTCTGTTCCTTCGGGATGCACACGCACCCTGCTCCATCTCTGTGGGGACAGGGTGGGGCAGAGAGGAGGGCACTCAAGAGGGTTGCCAGGCTCTCCTTCCCCGTGCCCCCCGTCCTGCGGCCAGGCCCTTGAAGGACAGGCTTGGGCTCTGCTGCCTGTGGAGCTCCATGGGCCAGTCCTGCCTGGTGGTTGGCTGCAAAAGCAGAGTTAATTTTGGTGACACAATTGTTATTTCTCAGCTGATTTGATGCTCTGCGGAGCAGGCAGGCTCCTTGATGAGTTATCTCCCTTCCAAATTCTTTGTCTGATTGCCTTCCTCTGGAGGTCAGGAACAAGGGCAAACCCCTGCTCTCCGATTAGAGCCAGTGGATGGGAAGGTGTGAGGGCGAAGACACGGGGCTGGGCTCTCCTGCCACACACAGGGACATCTTTATCCCTAGCCTGGGGCCGCCTGGAAGTCTCAGGGCAGCAGGTCCCTCTTGGGCCCACGGTGTTGGGAGGGACGGGTCCTCTTGAGGGGCTGACAGCTATAGGAGTAAAGGGAAAAGGGAAGGACGCCCCCTGGGTCAGGCAGAGGGCTGAGGCTGAGTTGGGCCAACAGATGACCTCCTAAGGAACTGAGCTGGGGCATCCCAGGTCAGGCCTCAGAAGAGCTGAGCTGAGCACGCGGAGGAGGAGGGTTGCAGTCTGCTGGGAGAGGAAGAAAGGTTGATACCATGGGGAAAGCCCGACTTCAACACATGGAGCTCTTTGACCACTGGGCAGAGACAGATTCTACAGGGCTCAGGGAGGGCCTGCCTGGCCGGGCTGCTCTGCTTAGGGCTGCCCGTGGCTGGCCAGAGGCCCTGCTTGCCGCCTGGCCCACTGAGGATACAGGGGCAGTTACCAGAAAGTGCCCAGGGGCCTGGGCCTTAGCAGAGACCCAGCAGATGCAAAGGCTGGCCGGAGTGCCACAGGGAGCTGGTGCACTGGGTGCACAACTTCTGGCTCTGGATCCCATGGAAGGGCAGATGGGCGAACCCAAGGCAGGTGGGTGAGAAGCCCTTGGAGCTGTCTGAGGGCCCTATGCGGCTGGATGGTCTGCAGCCTCACTAAGAGCTCCTGTGGGGCATCAGTAAAATGTCCAGCTCTACGCTGCTGTAGGACCTGAAGGGAGGAGGATGCCTTCCCCCACCAAGGCCTTCAACCTCCTGTGGGCATCTTTTGGTTCATGCTCCTGCCTCATCCACGTGAGAAATGGGACCTCCCTTTCTGTTTGGCTGCACAGATGCTCGAGGCCACAGGACCACAGGGTGAGCTGAGACACAGAGGATCATCCCAGCTGATGCCCTAGTCAGCAGGATGGTGGTTTTCTGATAGTTTTAGAGCTACAGACACTGTTCTGGAAATAGACTCTTATCCTGAAGCCCAAAACGTGACACAGATAAAGACAGAGCTGCTGCATTTAAGAAGGGGCCCATCCCCGCCCAGCAGCTCTCGGCAGCCCTGGACTGCCTGTTGCCTTGCTCTCAGGCCTCCAGCCTGGATGTTGAGACCGGTACCTGAATCTGCCTTTTACGTTTTTCTTACTGGGAAAAGCTGAGTGAGATTTCATTGGGAGGGAGTGCAGAAGCTATTTGCAGAGTCGCTGACTTGCAAGGCCCCATTTTCACTCCCCAACTCAGAGGCCGACAAAGACAGATGAGGCCAATTGGGGGGATTTGCACCACTTTACAAGATCCTCCTTCTGCCCTGCGGGGCGGATTAGCACGTGGTGGGCCTGGAGCAGCTGCTGACCACATCTGGCCCCAACTCCAAAGTGGTCTAGGCAGTCAGATCAGGGCTCCAAAGCCCCACCTCGCCTTCCAGCACCCCGGGAGAGAGGAAGGAAGCAACAATCCTCACTCTGATTCAGGTGGGTGCAGATATCAGGGCTTCCCTGGTGGCTCAGCTGGTAAAGGATCTACCTGCAATGTGGGAGACCTGGGTTTGATCCCTGGGTTGGGAAGATCCCCTAGAGAGGAGAACGGCTACCCACTCCAGTATTCTGGTTTGGAGAATTCTGGCCTGGGTCCAAACAGTTGGACACAACTGAGCGACTTTCACTTTCATGAGACATCAAAAATAAGCTTCCTTGGTAAAGAATCCACCTGCAATGCAGGAAACCCCGGTTCAATTTCTGGGTCGAGAAGATCCCCTGGAGATGGGATAGACTACCCACTTCAGTATTCGTCAGCTTTCCTGGTGGAAAAGAATCCTCCTGCAATGTGGGAGACCTAGGATAGATCCCTGGGTTGGGAAGATCCCCTGGAGGAGGGCATGGCAACCCACTCCGGTATTCTTGCCTGGAGAATCCCCATGGACAGAGGGGCCTGGCGGGCTACAGTCCATGGGGTCTCAAAGAGTCAGACACAACTGAGCGACTAAGCACAGACATCAGAAACACTCCTTGAAAAAGGACCAGTCCTCTATGTGGGCTCAGAGAACTTTGTAGAAAACACAGCTCTGCCTTGGCAAAACTCCCTGGGGTCCTCTGGACCTTAGGCCATGTGGCATCAGAGGCAAAGTTAAGGCAGGGCTTCCTGCCCAAGATGGGGACTCCCTGTAGTGTCCATTGTCAATGGGCATCAACCCCTGGCTCACAGACCTTCAGTTTCAGAAAGCTCCTTACCTGCCCTCCCCGATCCACTGCTGGACAGTGGTAGGTGCTAAAAAGTTCTTTTCCTATTGAAGAGTGTGCCTCCTTTAATGCTTTGAACAAGACTGCCCATCTCTCCTGCAGTCCCCTGCTCCTTTGGGCACTCCAGGCCTGTAAGACTCCATAAAGTCCCAGGTGCCCCCAGAGACAGTGAGGCAGTCCCAGAATTCAGGTTTGGCAAAGCATACACAGATAGGTCCAAAACCCCTCCAAAGGGCCTGATGCAAACCCTGAGGTGCCAGGCTGTACCCCTCTGCAGCCATCAGCACAGAGTCTCCTAGCGGGCATGGATGGGGCTGAAGAACTAGGCTTGGGTTGCGGCAAATGGGAGCAGGTGAAAAGAGGAGGACAAAAGCGGCCCCATCACCCTGCACCCCCCAAAAGGTAAAGGGTGACAGATGGGGAAGTGGGAGAAGGGAGAGGAGGTGCACGGGGGAGGAAGGGGGTGCAGTGGTCCCCTTGGCCGCACACCCACAGCAGGAGGGCCTGGCCTGCTCCCTCTGCCTTGGCCCTGCTGCTGAAATTCCAGCTCTGAGCACAGCCCAGCTGGCTTGTTGCCAGTCATGTGCCAGCTCCAGGCTGGGCAGCGGGAAGTGGGGCACGCGGCGGGCATATGGACGAGAAGCCAGGAAGCGCAGAGCCAAGGGCTGGACGTCCGCTTGGCCCAGAGACACAGAGCCTGGTGGGCGCAGCCAGCCTTGCCCTCTCTGTAGCACGGAGGTCGCCGACCCCAGCCTTCATAAACACCCAGGAAGTGCCTGAGGGTAAGGTTTGGGGCTGGGTACCCATGGGACCAGAGAAATCACACAGTCTAGTCAGCCTAAGCCTATCTACTTTGACAAGCAAGTCAGTGGGCTTGTGAACTGGCCACAAGACGTCTGCAGTGAGGCAGCGTGTCTAGTGGTCAGGGCACAGGCTCTGAGCCAGGTGCCTGACTCTGAACATCAGCTGGGTGACCTCAAGGCAGGCTTAATCATCTCTCTGAGCCTCGCTTTCCTGCTCTGTAATGGTAGCGCCTGCTTCATCCTTATACCCTTCATCCGCGTGATGGCTCTGAGAGCCGGCGCAGGGGACGTGCTGAGCGCACAGCCTGGCACGAGCCAGCTCCCAGCATGGCAACTTCAATGCTGAGAAAGTGCACGGGGTATCGTCAGCACCAAGGGGCCCACATGGGCCCCAGCTCAGGAGTCCTTCCCTCCATTTATGATCCTCCAGTGGAAATACCCTCAGAACTCCCTTCCCACAAGTCACTCCCCAACACACAAGTGCTGAGCTGCAGGGCGGGGCAGGCGGTACAGTCATCTCCTGCTTCCCTCAGCCCGACCCCTCCTCTCTCTGAGGTCTTTGGCATATGGGTCCATCCTTAAGACACATTTAACGAAGGTCATCTTCTGAGATCAAGGACAAACCAGATGGTTGGATTTTTTTTTTTAAATCAGGTCATATGGGGAAATTATAGACTTACACAGGCCACCTCTGACATATTCCAAGGCTATTTAGAAAAGAATTTGGAAGAGTTGGCATCTACTTTGGGTAAGGAAGGGCCATCACAGAGGGGCAGGTCTCTAGGAAGCCAGAGAGAAAGTCAACACAGAGCGGGGAGTGAGACCCCGGCTGACCGCTATCTCCGTGCTCTGTGGCCTCAGAGTGGTAGTTTAACTCCCTGGGCCGCAGCTGCCTTAACTGTGAAATGGGCCACGGCGCCTCCATCACAGAACTGCTGAGAGGCTTGAGTGAACATGAAGTGCTTGGCTTCCTGGTTTAGTGGTGGGTGCCGGACAAGTGGTTCAGAGCCGGGCATAAGCCATGGCAATGGGGGCCAATGCGGGGACGCGACCAGAACCCAGGCAGGCTGTGGCCACCGTGCCCTCAACAGTCTTCCGTGTGATGTTTCCCATCCTAGGTGGCCACCTCTGCTCCCTTCTGCCTACCCAAAGCTTAGACTGCTGGCTGACCCGCCACCCGCTCCGTGAAGGCCCCTTGCCTCAGCACTGAACGTTGGTGTCTGGAGGGACCACGGCTGAACGCCCAGGTGCCTGGGTTCTTGTTCCCCTGAAGCTAGTCTTGGAGACATTTCTGCTTCTCTCAGCCTCCCCAGCCCCAGTCAAGCTGTGCTGTCCTTGAGGGCGGGGCCCAGGTCCTCAGAAGTCCCCTGGGGAACTTCTGGCACTGGCTTCGCGTTGTAGGGGCCCGAACGCACTCACACATGGGGAGTTTTAGGACAGGTCTGGCCATGGAAGCATTTGCTCTGCCGATTACTATTATCTGGCCTCCCCCTCCTCCAACCGCGGCCCCAAGCTGGGGGGTGGGGAATGGAGCGAAGCAGAAACCAGGAAGAGGAGAGCTTTCCTCCTGCCCTCTTCGTCCCTCTCCTTCCCTCCCTCTCACCCCCTTCAACCTGCTTCTCCTTTGTGCTCCAACCACAGAGCCCGCCCCCTCGCCCTGTGAGCCATCTCTGGCTGCCATGCCCTTGCCCCGTGCCCCCCTGGATCCCCAAAGGCCGTTTCATCACGCCTCAGCTCCCTGCCCCGCCCCCTGCCCAACATGTGCGGAGCCCATGGCCTCCTGCCAAGGCCTGGGGCTGCCAGCAGAGGCCAAGAGACAGAAATCTCACCGCTCGGTAGGTTTTCTTCTGCCCAGCGTGCTTGGGGGCTTTGCCGGGCTCCGCTGAGCTCTCCACATGCATCGAGTAGATGATGTCAAAGAAATCTTCCACCACAGCGACCCGCTTCAGAGAGATGCCCTCCGGCTCCGACAGGCCATCTGCCCCCTGCGACAGGGTGGACAAGCTGTGTTAGTGTCAGGGATGACGGCGGGGTGAGAGCTGGGCCCTGCGGCCGGGCAGTGAGGCGGGGGCAGGCACGCTGCTGCTCGCTGACTCCCGCCAGGCCTCCCGAGGGTAGGTCTGGGGGGACCTGGGGGCGACAGGAGCCTGCTCAGAGGGCCACAGGGAGGGGGCAACCAGAGTCAAGGGTGGCTGCTGCTATGAAATCTACCAGAAACAATGGGCAGAGAGAAACAACAGGGAAAAATACAAATTAAAAACCCAAGAGCCTCCATGTTCACAATTTCAGACAGATTGTGCCAGACTCAGGCGGGGAGCTTTCGAATTGCACGCTGTGCCAAGACCATCCTGGAAGTCTCTGGGGAGGTGGGGAGGGGGGTGCTAAATAGATGCGTCCCCATCAGGAGCTCGCCAATTAGCAGTAACCTTTCACTGTGGTCCCGGGCTGGGGGCCCAGGGGAATGGCTCACATCACCTGGGTGACTCCTGCCTCGCCCTGGCCTTTCAGAAAAGCTTTTCACCGCTGCCCGCCTCCCTACTCCAGCAGCTGAGCGCCAGCAACAGCACCCGGGCTCTTTGTGTGTGGAGACACAGAAATAACACACACAAGGCCATGTGGAGGTGGCAGGCCGTGTGAGTGGGGTGGCCGTGGGGCCCCCCTGGGCCTCTTACTGGGCTGGCACGAGTGTTGTCAGCTGGCCCCAAAAGGTGTGCCAGGATCTCAGGAGTACTGGGCTCTCTGCCACCCTCTCCGTAAGGGGAGACCTGGATGGCTCTGGGGGGGCGTCAAAGAGGAAGAGTAAGCAGAGGGGTGGGGGTGGGGATTTAGGAAAAAGGAGGTGGGCTTTTCTGTAAATCTCCCAGAGGATTCTTCCCCAAAGGACCCCCGCTCAAGAATGTCGGCTCTTTGGAGGAGGGAGTGGAAGTGTGTGGGGTGGGAGTTCTTCTGTCGGCTCACAGCTATCTCCCTATCACGGAGAACGATGCCTGACACATAGTAGGCTCAATAAATAACTGCCAAATGACGGCCTGGTTATAGGCAGCCGCCAGGAGGGGTAGTTTAGCCACACGTTTCTTCAGTGTCAGTTGGGCCCCGTCGTTTAAGTGGCTGTGTGACTCTGAGCAGGTATCTTGCTTCTCTGAGCCTCGGGTCCTTTATCGAGAAAATAAGGAAAACAGAAGGCCCCTTCCCACGAACTATGGAGAGGAGTAAATGAAATATGCATCCAACTCTTAGCATCAAGCCCGACCACGGGAACTCCTGGATAAATACTGTCATTAAGAAGTGCTTTGCCGACTGCCAAGTTTCCCCTAGCCAGGACAGGGCTGAACATCGCAACCAGCCTGGGAGACTGTGAGGGTCAGGACCTGCCTGTGGGACGGTGCCTGGTAAGCGGAAGGGCTGGCTCAGGACGTCGGTCTTTGTTGTCAGAGGGGAATGGAGGCCACACTGAACGTGACGCTCACTCGCAGCACATTCTTATCCTGCAACTTTCGCAACCTGCCCTGGTAGGATAGCAGGGCTGTCTCTTTGCCAGTGGCTCACTTGAGAGCAGATGGGAGAGGAAAGGCCCCTGGGGTGCAGGGACCAAACCCCAGGCCTAGTGGGCAGTGCCCGTGAGTGATGGCACTGGCTGGTGCCCTCACTGGCCTTGCACAGGCCTTCGAGCTGATGGCTTTCTCCCAAGTTAGCATCCATAGCAATGGGGACTTCTCAGCAAGTATCTGGCGGGGGCGGAGGGGGTGGTGTATGTGTGCCCACCTGTGTAGAAAGAGTTGCCTGCTGGTCCTGCTTGTCTGCTAGGAGATTGTAGGCAAACTCTTCAACCTCCCTGAGATTCACTTATGAGGTATAAAATTCCATACTCTTCTCTTCTTAACCCCCTCAGAAGTTACTGTCATCTCTTTCTTGAGGGTATCTGAAGTCCCCCTCTGAATTCCTGGGCTCATCGGTGACTAACTCATTTATTAGCTGACGTGTAACTACCAGCATTTTAGAGATCTTCAAATACTGCCATGGTGGAGCCGAATGGGACAAATAGTATGACAGATCAGTTATAATACACTTCTAACCAGAGGTTCGTGTTGGCAAAAACAAACAAAAGAACCCCTAAGAATGAAGGTATAACTGGGTTTCTATTTCTCAACCAGGATGGGTTCAGTTTCTAAAAAGCCATTTATCTGAACACTTACAATTTGTATACTTTTCTGTGTGTCTGTTGGGCTTTCCTTGAGGCTCAGCTGGTAAAGAATCCACCTGCAATGCGGGAGACCTGGGTTTGATCCCTGAGTTAGGAAGATCCCCGGAGAAGGGAAAGGCTACCCACTCCAGTTTTCTGGCCTGGAGAATTCCATGGACTGTATAGTCCATGGGGTCACAGAGACTCAGACACGACTGAGCGACTTTCAGTTCACTGTGTGCCTGTTAATTTGTGTTTTGTTAATTTATTTATTTTTTCTTAACACCAAAAGTGTCTGCTAATTTTAAAAGTTATATTTTTAAAAAAGTACAATGGGGTAGGTAGTTCCAAACTTTGATAATTTGAATCCAGAGGCATAATGATGGGTTTAGATGCCTACAAGGGAATAGACCTCTCTGATCATAAAACTGCTTGAGGCCAGAACACAGACACTTATGGAAAAAGTTTACAAAACTGGATGAGAAGGAGTGGAGAAAGAAAACAATCTGATGAAAGACAATATTTTAGATAGGTGGGATGGAAAAGTGTCCCCTAATCAGCTTGGTGACCTTGGGCAGGTCACTTTTTGACCTCTTAAAACTCATTTTCCTCACACCTGTAAAATGAGCCTACAAAGTCCTAGTTGGATGTGGTTCCAATGCTAAGTAAGAATATGTCAGGTGTCTGCCACATACAGGCTTAAAACTTTCATCTCTCCCCTTCAGACCCACCGAGTGTGGACATTCTGAGTTTAGGGATCCATTCTCATCTCCTGTCCCTCTAATCCATTCAGGTTACAGAAGGGGTTCCCCAAGGTAATACCCACCAGCAGAAGAGATACAAAGTCTTATGCAAAATAACCTGCTAAGAATGTCACATAAACTTGGAATAAGCTTTCCTAAAGTCCAAGTATAATTAACTAACCCAGATTAAAAGCAAAACACACTCCCAGCGCCTGACCTGCCTCTGTCCCAGTCCTCCGCCTCCATTCACAGGCAGACGTGGGTAATCAACCTGGCCCAACGTGACCATAAAATTATCTCAGAGAAACTCTTCAGGGTTGCTCCCTCTTTAAAAATGGATTATGAGGACCACTTCCCTGGTGGTCCAGCAATTCCCATGCAGGGGATGTGGGTTTGATCCCTGGTCAGGGAACTAAGATCCTACCTGCTGTGAGGCAACCAAGCCCTCAAGCAGCAAGGAGAGAAAGTCAGCATGCTGCAGCGAAGACCCAGCACAGCTTATAAAAAACAAAACAAAACAACAAGGGCTGTGCTCTTCCCTGCTGTTCAACTCTGAGTCCTGTAATCGGTCTATCTCAACTGCAGAGATGCACACAGGAAAGAAGAGGGCCCTTAGCAACCAGAATTCAAACCACACAGTGTCTGCAGAGCCACACCATGAACTGTCCTCTGGTGAGCTGCGGCCACCTGGACACCATGTGTACTACACCCTGAGGGAGGAACATCAGGATATCTGTGTGGCCTTCAAGGAGAACCCTGGGAAGAGAACAAAGGGATCCCACGGCAGTCACATGCTGCAGACAACTCTGCCATGCCCTGCGTTCACAGAGGTAATAACCTTCATGCTAAATGCTGCAGGAGAGGCATGCTTTTCCTAGCTGAGAATCCAGACGCAGTACTACAAGGCAAAGGCTGCTAATTAAGGGATCGGACAGCACCTTCTCCTTAGCCTTGGGATACCCCTGCCAACCACCTCTGCCTAGTACTCGAGTTAGCTTAGTCTGATCCATAGCCCTAAGCAACCTGGGCCCTGGGTTGACAAAGGAAGCTTACTTCATTTACAGGCTGGATAGAGAGTGGGGCTGGATGGAGCTTCTTGACTATTTCCTGCTTCCTGGGAATGCCAACCAGGAGTGATGGCATGGAGCCCTGCAGCACCCCCTGGGAAAAACCATGAAACACACATGGTCAGTTGTGCAGGACCAACCTCTGGGGCCTTCCTGCGTGGGGGAGAATATTGCCATGGTAACATACTACATCTTTTTGAAACAGCTAATTCCAAAAGAGCCTGTCAGACTTGGGCCAACAAAACCAGACATGGCAATAGCTTTTAAAAATTCAAGGAAGGGGGTTCCCTGGTGGCTCGGTGGTAAAGAATCTGCATGTCAATGCAGGAGACATGGGTTCGTTCCCTGATCCAGGAAGATCCCACATGCCTCAGAGCAACGAAGCCCGGGTGTCACAACCACTGAGCCAGTGCCCAGAGCCTGGGAGCTGCAACTACTGAAGCCCACGTGCCCTAGAGCCTGTGCTACACAAGAGAAGCCACTGCAGTGAGAAGCCGGTGCACCACAACTAGAGAAAAGCCTGCAGGGTCTTTACCCAGCACTGCTGCTGCTGCTGCTAAGTCACTTCGGTCCGACTCTGTGCGACCCCAGAGACGGCAGCCCACCAGGCTCCCCCGTCCCTGGGATTCTCCAGGCAAGAACACTGGAGTGGGTTGCCATTTCCTTCTCCAATGCATGAAAGTGAAAAGTGAACGGGGAGTCGCTCAGTCGTGTCCGACCCTCAGCGACCCCATGGACTGCAGCCTTCCAGGCTCCTCCATCCATGGGATTTTCCAGGCAAGAGTACTGGAGTGGGGTGCCACTGCCTTCTCCGAAGACCCAGCACAGCCATAAATAAATGAATAAATTTTAAAAATTCAGGGAGGGGCTTCTCTGTTGGTCCAGTGGCTAAGACTCTGTGCTCCCAATGCAGGAGGCCAGAATTCAATCCCTGATTGGGGAGCTAAGATCCTGTATGACATACAGCACAGCGCCCACCCCCACTCTCCCCCCAGCTCCAGCCACCAAATACATAGAGTTGCAAACTTTCTTGGATATTACCATCTTCCTTAAAACCACCCTATTTGAGTTCTAAAGGCCAGATTGCGAGTCATTGAAGAAATCACCAAATGTCTACTTCAGTAAGGCTGGTATTTCAGAATATTTATAACAATGGTTGGGCTTCCCAGGTGGTGCTACTGTAAAGAACCCACCTGCCAATACAGGAGACTTAAGAGACTCGGGTTTGAGCCTCTTAAGTCTGGAGACTTTAAAAGACTCAGAAGAGGAGGACATGGCAACCCACTCCAGTATTCTTGTCTGGAGAATCCCTATGGACAGAGGAGCCTGGCAGGTTACAGTCCTTGGGGTCACAAAGAGTCAAAGAGTCGGACAGACTGCAGCAACTTAGCATGCATGCATGCATAATAATGGTCTGCAAAGTGTGGTCCCTAGGCATCACCTGAGAATTTGTTAGAAATGTGATCCTCAGGTCCCGCCTCAGACCTACCAAATTTGACACACTGAGGGTTTTAATAGGCCCCCAGATGATTCTAAGGCAGGACAGAGTTTGAGAACTGCTGATTAGAATGTCTCTATGATTGAGCCAGGGAGGTGGCTAGTAAGGCAACTGGCATTGGATAATGAATATAAACATTTTCTGTGCTGCTGGGCCTAATATATTAATACTTTCTTCTCTAGTGAGTGCCCATTTTCCTAACGGTGGGGACAAAAGATTCTTATTGGGCAACTTGAGTATTAATTTGAAACACCTACCCAGAGACTTGCTGGGGATTATGGGTAGAAAGAGAAGGAGTGCCCAGCATCCTGACATTGGAGTTTTAAAGTCCTTCCTGGTGAAATTAATTCTTAAGCAGGTCATCCCTTGACAAGTCTTTTCTGGCTTCCTCAGTTTCCTCAAACAATCTGAATGCTCAATATAAGGAGGCTGCAAACCTACAAGGAAGATGAGTATATCTTCCCAGGCCCCTGCCCGGGTAGCCTTATGGGCTGTTGTGAGGAGCCATCCTCAGGTGGGCTCCTGAGTCTGATTGAATCTTGCCTGTCTCCTCACTAAGCCAATTAAATGGACTCCTCACCTTGATGGCAGGTGAGGTTCAATTGCTAAGGGGTTGCAGTTCTGTCATCTCCACTGGAACTTCAAAGTCACTGGCTGGTAATCAGTTACATACTTATCAAGGTGGGTGCACCCTTTCAGGCCACCAGGGTGCCATCTAGTGCAGCACCACCACTATATTAGAGGCAGGTACCTTCCAGCAACCAAGTGTCTATGATTAAGAGAATGTGGCTAAACAGTGGGGACATTTCTCAATTGGGTTCCTTCTTCAAGAGGAAGAAACCACAGAAACAGTCCGTAGGATGAGCCCTTTCGGTGCAGCTCTCAACAAAGAGCAAAAATCAACGAGATTGCTGTTACAGGGTAAAGTCCACGAGGAGAATCCACCCCTGGGGAAACACATCTTTGGCGACCGGTTGTTTGGGAGCCCAGGACTTCAGGGGGTAGATTATATGGGCAAGTGTGAGGATACTGCTCCATCCCACGTAGGCCAGCCAGGACGACAGGCAAAAGCTACAGCAAGTATTAGCTGCCTGCTCCTCCCAACTTAGAAGTGGGTAACAGAGGATGAGACGGTTGGATGCCATCACTGATTCAATGGACATGAGTTTGAGCAAGCTCCGGCAGATGGTGAAGGACAGGGAAGCCTGGCGTGCTGCCGTCCATGGGGTTGCAAAAGTCGGACACGACTGAGTGACTGAACAGCAACAACCTCCCAACTTCTGGAACTGTCCCTCTCATGCCCCAAACCACATTTTAATAAGTTCAGGCAGGACCAAGGTTTTGGAAATGGGGATAACAGTTTTGGGGAGTTCCCACAAAAGTTCTCCTTTCCACAAAAATAAAGTTCTCCTTTCAACTCCTAGTAGGGCTGAAAGAAGACCAAGGGGGAGGAGTCAGCTTCCTGCAAAGGGTCCTCATAGAGAAATGGATGGGAGACAAAATTTAACAAGCAAACTAAACTAAGAGAATGAAAAGAACAGGAAAGCAGAATGAAGACCCTCACCCAAATATCCAGAAATTCTCTCCTCAGAACCTCCCAGAGAAGCCAGTCATAGTTTATAAAAATGATCAGATGACTGACAGGGGCTATTGTTTTAATGGGACAAGGACAGTATTTGAATTTCTCTCCTGTATGAATACTATCTACCTTCAGACTGGAAACCCAAACCAAAAAAAAAACTCCAAGATAAAGATTCACACCAGAATTTCTGGACCCATGGTTATACCGTAGCAGAATTTCAGGACCCATGGTTATACTGTAGCCAGAATTTCTGGACCCATGGTTGCACTAGGCCTGGACAGGACTGAGTGATGAGGACCTCCCTCCATAAATAAATAAACACAAAAACAAGGCGTGGAAGACTCATTGTGGCACCTGCCTCTTCTCCACCCCGTGCACAATCCCCAACTGCTAGTGCAGAGCGGCCACCGCGGTGCACCTGCCATCTGGAGCAGGCCTCATATATTCCAAGACCTCCTTTCTGCTTCGCTGAACCTCCATCTTCTATCAAATCACGCCAGGGACCAAAAGGCACACCCCAGGCCACAGGGCAAGGTGCCTGGGATGGGGCCCCAAACAACAGCCATATCCTTCAGCTCTGAATATTCCTTTTTTTTTCCTTTTGTTAACTCTTGGGATGTCTGGAAAGTGAGGGGCGGGGGAGAGAGAAAGAGGGGAGCAGTGGTCCAAAGCGCTGCCCTCTTGGCCACAGAGGGGCAATGACCCCGGTTTAAGGGATGGAGGGCGGAGGTAGCTGGGGCACTCTCAGGCCAGATAGAGTAGGGCTTGTGGGACAGGGATTCTGGCCTGGAGATGCCAGGAGGGTGCAGAAGCTCTGTAAGTCAGAGGTCTGAGGACAATCCAGCCCAGACCCTGGGCCTCAGTTTCCTCCTATGTAGAGGGGACACGGTATGTACAATGCCTTTCGCCACCTCACAGGACGCTTATGCGAACCCAAAGGATGCACAAACAGCCCCTGCCAGAACATCCATAAATGACCCGGTCACCACTACTATGGAGAGGCGCGCTCCAGGATTCTGGGGACCCGCCTCCCTCGGGCATTGCGGCCAGGGGCAGGGAATGGGGTCCCTGAGCCGGGGTTTCTAGGCGGAAGGGGGCGGTCCTGAGCTAAGCGGGCCCCGCGGGCGGGTCCCTTCGGGGCTGCAGCGGGCCGCCCGGGCGCGCTAACGAGCAAGCCCCAGGTGCGGGCCCCACCCCGGGCTGGGGGGGGGGGGGAAAAGGAGGGGCTGGAGGGGGAGGGGAGAGGCCCGCGCTAATGACTGTTGACAGCGCGCGCTGGGGCTGGCCGGGCCGCGCGCGCCACTGACAGCTGCTGGGGCGGGGGGCGGGGGACGCGGGTGAGGCGGCTCGCGCTCCCCCCACGGCGCACGCGCGTGCGCCTCGGCGGGGAGGGGGCCGGGAGGCGCGCGCGCGCCGGGCCCGGGTTCGGAGGGCCTGCTGGAGCGGTTCGCGCGGGCTCCTCGCGGGCAGGCAGGTAATGAGAGTAACCATGGCAACCCACCAGAGGAAGTGTATTCTGCAGGAGACGTTAATCCCCTCTCCCCGGAGCTGGGACAGCCTGACTTTCCATTCTCACACAGTAATTAGATACCAGCTGTCAGTGCAGGGGGGACGGCTCCGCGGCTGCAGCCCGGCTGGGGGGGGCGCACAAAGGGGGCGGGGGGGGGGGGCGGAACGCGAGAAGAAGGGCATTAAAGACACAGGGACGCTTTCCGGCGGGTGGGCCGGGGCGGCGCGCGGGCCGGGGCGGCGCGCCTCAGCCCGGTGTCCGGCCTCTAGGCGCGCGCCCGCTCACCTGGAGACCCCGCCCGCGCGGGACCCCGCCCACTGGACACGCACCTGCTGCGCGCGCGCGCCCGCCCGCCGGCCAGAGTGCTCCCCCTCTCCAGGCCCCGCCTCCCCACTCTCCGCGCACCTGCTCCGCTCCCCGCCCTCCTGGGACGCTGCCCACCTGTCCTTTGTGAGGGGCGGTACCATTCGATCTGGCCAGCTCTCCTTCAGGGAGCGCCCGCTATGTGCCAGGCGCCGTGCCAAGCCTGATCTGTGTAATCCTCCCAGACCCTCTGCGGTAGGCGCCTCTGCTGTTCCCCGCCCAGGGCGCAGCGGGGTGTGGCCATTTGCCCAGGGTCAGTCAGACTTGAACCCCCATCCCAATGCCCATTGAACCACCAAACTACAGGGCCTCCCTCTCGCGTCCACATCCGTTATAGCTCCAAGGGCCTCCCAACCGCCCAGGGAGACAGTCAACACTGGTGGCTGGCATCGTGGCGGGCTTACTGTGTGCCAAGCATTTGCTGCCTCATTTCACTTTCCTAGCGGCCGTGGGAGGATTGCTACCCCCATCTTACAGGTGAGGAAACTGAGGGACAGAAAGCTGAAGCGACTTGCCCACACGCATGGAGAATAGAGGAAGAACTGGGATTCAAACCCAGGCAGCTAGACCCTAGTATCCATGCTCTCAGCCACGGGCACTATTAACTCCGCCCCCAGGTTCCTGATGGCTGTAATCCAGCCCAGGCCTTCTCCTTTCACCGTTCAGCCCGCCCACATCCTGTCCCAGCATCAGTGAGGAGCTGCCTCTCTTAGCCATACCTAAGAAATCGAAGAAGTTCCTAGGCCAAAAGCCACTGCCACGTCCCTGATTTCTGCAGATCTCCCCGACCCTGGCTCTCAGTGAGGATGCTGTCCTGTGCTAAGTTGCTTCAGTGTGACCCTATGGACTGTACCCCACCAGGCTCCTCTGTCCATGCAATTCTCTAGGCAAGAATACTGGCGTGGGTTGCTGTGCCCTCCATCAGGGGATCTTCCCGACCCAGGGATCGAACCCACATCTACTGCTGTTCCCACACTGTAGGCGGATTCTTTACCACTGAGCTACCGGGGAAGCCCCCCTCAGCGAGGATAGCCACTTGGAAATCACTGGGAGCCTCCCCCGTTTCCCAGGTAGGGGAACCAAGACCCTCAAGGTGAAAGGCTAGACCAAGGAGGAGATGGCCTTATGGAGCTTTTCGTGGGGAGTCCAGTCCCCACAGGCCCAGCTATGTCTCCCTGCCCCCCACCCCACAGTTGGACCTGTGGGTGGGCACACCAAGGAGGGGCAGAAAGTGCTGAGAAGCAGAGCGGGCTCCTGTCCCCAGTGGCGCGGGTGTCTGGGACAGGAGGAGGCTATCTGATCCCTTCCCCACTGCCCCGGCCATGACCTCCTCCCTCCCTCCCTCCCTCCATCTCTCCCTCCCTCGTGGCCAGGGTAGCCGGCACCCTGGACTGCAGCTGAGAACCCAGCGTTCCCCGACCCGGCCCACATTCCTATGGGAGGAGGGGTCGGTGGGGTGGGGGGGGGAGTTGGGCCAAGGGCTATAGGGATAGGGGCACCCCTGGGGCTGCCCCACCCAGCTTGGGCCAAGGCCGGGCTGTCTCCAACCTCACCATTTCCTGCCTCCGCTCTCCCCATCTCTCAGTAGCAGAGCTGCCTAAATTTGGCTCCAGGAGGGAATGGGGGAGGTGGCAGCAGGCGGGTGCTGTCAGAGGCCAGGGCGCAGCTCCCTGTCTAGCCGGCTGGCATTTTTGCTGTCTGGAGGAGGGCAGGGGGGCCCACCAGCCCTCTCCAGGAAAGGGAGATGTTCGTACCTTCTGACATGCACTGAGTAATGTGCAAACAACATGCAAACCAAGCTTCAAATCAGCATCTCAGCCAGGGAACAGCTTGGGTGCTGCTTTTGGGATAAGAACAGAAGAACCAGTGGCCCACTGCCCGGGGCTCCAGTGGGAGCTGGGGGTAGATGCAGGGTGGCCAGGACTGGGAGTTGGGAGCCTCGGTTTCTTGCCAGGTGGAGTCTGGGGGCTTTAAATCAGCGGCTGGACTCTCTGCCTCCCGGCCTGAGGGCAGGGCTGTGGCCTTCTCAGCCTTCTCTGGCATAGTGCTTGGCACACCGTTCCATGATTAAGCACATGAGGTTGTAGTCATCCTGTCCAGGTTTGAACCCTGGGTCTTCACTGGCCAACTCGGTGAATTCCTCAACGGTATACCTGGGCAAACAACTCATGTGATTGGCATCCCTTTTAGGACTTCCCTTCCCTAGAAGGTGGGCACAGGGGCATGGCCCAAAAGAACACCGGTTTTGGAATCAGACCTGGATTCCAGGTCTGGTGTAGCCAGTGAGGCTCTGCGGGTCTCACGCCCCTCCTCTGGGAAATGGGTTCAGGAGCTCAAGTTCGACTATGATGTCCATGTGGGGGCCTGGCACTCAGTGGACCATCCAGAATTCTTCCCACCAGTGCGGTCTCACTGCTGTCTGCCTTCATACAATTGCATTGTCTGTCCCAGTCCCATCTCCCCTCTCCCTTGGGTTTCTCCCTCCTCTCGTTCTTTCCATTCTTTCCACTCTTGGTGATCTCAGGGAGGTCAGTGCCTCCCCGAGCCTCAGTCTGCACGTCTATCTGCTCCATGGGGGTAATGGGAGATGGATGCCGTCTGGCGTCTAGGGCCCAGGAGGCCTTTGATGGGTGGCAGCCCTTTACGAGGCCCATTTATATCCCAAATGACCAGGAGGGGTGGGCTGTGCCCTCCAGCTCTATCAGGTATGGGGTGTTGGGGCCCCTCTTCTCGGTAACTCTGTTTAACCCCAGATAACTGCTCTCCTGCCCCTCGGCTGGGGCTGATATGTGCTGAATCCAACTTCCTGCCACCCAAAAGCCACTTCCTGCCAAACTCAAGCTGATACCAGAAGAACTTGTTTTCTGTGCACAGAGCAGTCCCGCCGCCGGGCGGCCACCGGCCTGCCCCGGGTGTGAACATTTTTTTCCATTTGCCGGTCTGCCTGGTGGGGCTGGGCGGGGAGGATGGGGACTCTGCTCTCTTCACCTCTGAACCTGCCCATCCTGCCCCACCATAGCCTCTGGGCCTGCCAGCCTGCCCAGGAAGGGTGCCAAGTGGCCCCTTTGGGCCCAGACAGATGCGTGTAGGCAGTGATACACAGTCTGTCACGGCCACACACCAACCAGCCAGTCTGACAGCCCCCAGAGCCACCAGGCAAGGACTCTGGGAGACAAGTGTGAGACCCCGTCAGACAACAGTCGCACACACTTTCAGAGTCACGCACAGGTTGATGGGGACACCCAATCTCAGAGTCACTCACACACATGTACACAGAGCTCCCCCACCCTTGCCCAGCGTCCATCCCCCTTCCAGGCGTTTCACTAATTCAGCAGACTCTCTGAAGGGCCTGCTCTGTGCCAGGTCTTGGTTTAACCCATAGTAAAAAGTATTGGAATAGTAACTAGCTGACCTGTGCTGTTCCCTCAGTTTCCTTATCTGTGAAATGGGGATAACAGCCCTGCCCCAGGGCTGTTGGGAGGATTAATGAGCTAATGCATGCAAGTCCCCTGTCCCCAGCTGGCCCATAGACAGTGCTAAGTTAGGCTATCTTAGTTAGCCAGGAGCATCCTGTGCCCAGCTCCGCTGAGACCTTACATACTTATCGCCCTGAGTCCTGACCCAAGCCCCTGGTGGCTCAGGTCATTTCCACAGATGAGGAGACGGAAGCTCAGGGAGGAGGCCCACAGGTCCTCAGGGTACCGCCACGACTCCTCTCTCCCCGCCTCCTACTCTGCTGCCCCCGGCTGCCTCACGACCCACGCCACCACACACACACACACACACACACACACACACGGTGGCCTCTGTCTGGAGTGCCCTGGCCACTTGCTCTTGGTGTGACCAGCTCCTTCTGAGCTGTCCACTGCCCTGGCTCCTCCCCAGAGCCCTGTTCACTTTCCTCAGGACACTCATCACCCATAGAGCACTACTGGATCATTTTATCCTGTCTGCCCGCACATAATAGGGGTTCAACAACTTCGGAATGTAAATGAATAAACAGCCTGCTCCTCACACCTAGCTACTGAGGCCAGAGTCTGGAACCACACCAGGACACCCCTAAGCTGGAGCCTAACTCCCAGGCAAGCCTGCTTCTCACACCTCCAACAGGCACTGCATAGCGTGTGAATGAATGAATGAATGAAATCAGGATTTTGGGATCCCAGTCCAGGGCTCACTGAGCTAAACCTCCTTCACTTCCTGGCAGCGTGGACAGGAGCCAAGCTCCAGCCGCCTCGGATGGTGGCGGGGCTGACGGGCCGCCTGAAGCCGGCTGTCAGGAGCTCGTCTGGCCACAGCCGCCAGCAGGGGAGACCAGCTGGCGGTGCAGGGTCCATCGGCCCAGGCCTGGAATCTGAGCCGCCCTGAGAGGCCCAGCTTCTCTCCAGGCCCCCACAAACTGGCCTTTGTTCCCCAGGCCAGCCAAGACCCAGGAGCCTGGGCTTTCTCTCTGCCTGCGGCACCCGCGCTGAGCCGGCGGGGTAAATGGGCCAGCCTCCCCTCTGTCCGGGCCCACGATGTCGCTTCAGGACTAAATGGAGATGTAATTTTCTATACAAATCCATGACAATTTAGATGGAGTGATTGTAATTGGCTTTTCAATGGGGGTTTTGTCCAGTGCTGGTGGCTAGAACTGGGTGGCCTGTTTGAGGCAGGCTCCATTTAAATGACAATAAAGCAATAATATTGAGGACTTGTACAGTACCCAGAGCCCCTCCTGGGCCCAAGTGGAGCCTCATGTTTATGGATCTGGTCCTTCCCTTGGGCAGTCTGGGCAACCAGAGGGGTGGGGGGCACCGAGCCTGGGAGAGGGGCCATTCCAGACCTAAGGGCTCTGGGGCGGCCAGGGTAGGGCCCCATGTCCCTTGGCTTACCTGCTCCGTCATTCACCATAAAACCACCAACCAGTGCTGCCTGTGGGCTGGCTGCTATTCCAGCTGTTGGAGGTGCCAAGAGACAGAGAACCCTCCCAGGCAGGTCAGAGGTGGGAGGGAACAGTGGCAAGGACAGACAGCATGACCCAGAGCCAGATGGCCGGGTTCAGATTCTACCAAGCTCCTTACTAGCTTTCTGGGCTTCAGCAAGTTACTTAACCTCTCTGTGCCTCTGGCTGGCTGGCCATAAAATAGAGCTGCAGTCAAAGTTACTGTGAGGACGAAACCCCTGACTAGGGCTCAGCACAGGGCCTGGCATGCGGACGGTGCTGTCGGTAAGTTACTGCCATTGTTTGTTAAAACCCCAGCTCTGGCGTCAGACTTGCTAGCAGTGACTGTGTGCTTGTGCTTGTGACTTAACCTCTTTAAACCTCCACTGGCCTCTCTTTGGGGCTATCCTGGTGGTTCAGATGGTAAAGAATCCACTTGTAATGCAGGAGACCTGGGTTCAATCCCTGGGTCAGGAAGATCTCCTGGAGAAGGGAATGGCAAGCCACTCCAGTATTCATGCTTGGAGAATTCTAAGCTTCTCTTTAAGGTGGGGCTTTTAGGAGAGCCAACCCCACGGGGTGGTGGGGATTTAAGGAGAGGATGCAGGAAGTGCTGGGCTCAGTAAACACTAGCTCTCACTTACAGGACGTTTTTTGGCCTTGAGGAGCTTGCCATTCAGTGATAATTATACTGTTGAGTGTTGGGAGACAGAAAGGGAAGAAGAGAAAAGCTCACAGGAAACAGGGACAGAGCTGTTGGTCCCAGCAGGGGATGCAGGGGGAGGGAATGATCTGGAGGGGCCTCGGGAACAGGGCAGGGCTGTGGGCTGTGTTAAGGAAGGAAGGCTTCACAGAGGAGGTGACATTTGGGCTGGGCCTTGAAGGATGAGTGACAGGTTTCTGCCGACATAGGGCGGATCCCAGTGCCAGGCTCTGTGGCTATAGCATCACAGGCAGACCCTCCTGAACTACTGCTTCCTACCTGTGGGAGGAGTTGAGGTGGGATGGGGGGGGGCGTGGGGGGGTTGCCGATGAGGGCAGGCCTTCAGGGAGGCTGTCCTGAAGAAGCGAGGCTGAGAGCATCTAGGAAGGGAAACAGCCTGTGCAAAGGCCTGCAGTGGGAAGGCATCATGGGCCCTGGTGAGTAGACAGCAGGGGAAACTGCAAAATATGGCTGGAGGGAGTGGACAGGGGCGGTGGTTTTACTCACAGTGAAGTAGGCGGCCACAGAGGGCTTTTAAACAAGTGAGTGACACCATGCACGCTATATTTTTAAAGGATCCCTCTGGCTGCTTGTGGGCGATGGGCTGCAGAGTGGAAGGGATAAGAGGGAGACCCTGGAGAAGCGGTCGGGTCACTGAGGGGAGGGAAGCGGTTGGATCCGACAAACAGCAGGCGCTCAGTAACTGCTGTCTGGAGGATGGGCAAGTAGAGCACGATGCGGGGCTGGGTGCAGCTGGCACATAGCACGGTTGGTGAGAGGAGATGAGAGAAGAGAGATGAGGGCCGCCTCCCACCTCCCCTCGGCAGGCTAAGGCTCTGGGGCTTTTTCCTGAAGGCAGCAGGGGAGCCAATCCAGTTTTTTTCTTTTTTCTCCAGGCAGAGAAAGACCATGCTGGGACTTGTGCTTGGAAAGATCACTCTGCTGTAGGGTGGGTGGGTGGGAGGTGGCAGGTGGGCGAGGCTGGAGGGAAGGAGGTAGGGAGGGAGAGTGGCTGTTGGGGGCTCAGAGGCCTCAGTAGGCATCCTAGCCATCGCCCAACTCCAAGAGCAACAAATTTCCTCTTCAGTGAGGTCTAAAATCCAGTCCTGGGTCACAGAGTGGTCACTGGCAGAGTTGAGATCCAACCCCAGGGCAAACTCAATGGCCAGTGTTCTGTTCCCTTTTGGCATCATCTGCCTTGATTGCTAATACAATCCATTATAAATAGTGTTTCATGGTAACTGTCAACTGTAGAACTGTTATTACAAACCTGGGAGGTGGGTATTATTATTCCCATTCTGCAGACGAGGAAACCAAGGCTCCGAGAGGCTGAGTCACTCATATAAGGACACAGAGCTGGGAACGGAGATCCAGGGTCAGACCCAGGCAGTCTGACTCCAGACCTTCATGGCTGAGGTCCTTTGAATGTATTGCTAATCCCTGGTAGCTCAGATAGTAAACAATCTGTAATGCAGGAGACCCAGGTTCGATCCCTGGGTTGGGAATACCCAATTCCAGTATTCTTGCCTGGAGAATCCCATGGACAGAGGAGCCTGGCGGGCTACAGTCCATGGGATCACAAGGAGTCAGACACGACTGAGTGACTAACATACACTTAAAGGTTGGGAAATTTCATGGAGGAAAAAAACCTGAACTTGGCACAGCAGCTCCCAGACCCAATCCTTGAACCATGTCCATCTAGTGGCCCCAGGTTTACACCTCCAGCCTGGGCCTATCCTCTGCATCCATTCAGCCCATTGGACATGTCCGAAAGCAAGTGCGTGTTTAGCGCCACTGTAGAGCAGGAGTCCCCAATCCCTGGGCTGCATAGCAGAAGGTGAGCAGCAGGCAAGTGAGCGAAGTTTCCGAAACTTCATCTGGCATTCCCCATCACTCGCATTACCACCTGCACCCACCCTGAGCCCCGTGGAAAAATTGTTTTCCATGAAACCCTGATGTCAAAAAGGTTGGGGACTGCTGCTGTAGAGGGCCAGGGAAAGGCATCCATCTATTCATTCAATAAGCATCTGGACCACTGCCACCCCCTACACTGCCTGGCCATCACCACCAACTCTTCCTCCACCGGAAGGAAGCCTTCTCCACATTCACTTTCTCAGGTCAAGCACCCGGGAGTCATCCTTGATTCCTCCCTCTTTATCTCACATCCCCCCATGCCCATCCCATCCATCAGCAAATCCTGTTGACTCCACCTTAAACTGAGTCCAGAATCCACCTGCTTTCCACCATTTCCCCTGGCCCTGAGCTCCCCTCCTGGAACTTGTGGGGTTTTGAGGAAAGGCACGAGCTAGCACTGGAAAGCCCCTGGTCCCTCTCCTCTGGGTCTCAGTCTCCTCATCTGTAGAGTGGGTGCATGCTAAGTCACTTCAGTCATGTCGACTCTTGGGGACCCCATGGACTATAGCCCTTCAGGCTCCTCTGTCTGTGGGATTCTCCAGGCAAGAATATTGAAGTGAGTTGCCATACCCTCCACCAGGAGTTCTTCCCGACCCAGGTTTTGAACGCACATCTCTTATGTGAGTACAGTAGGTCATTTGACTCCCATTATCCTTTCATCCTGGTGGGACACAAGTGGGACTAAGGAAGAGAGTGTGAGTGCAAAAGAAGAAAAGTTAGACAAACTGGACCTCATTAAAACTAAAAACTTTTGTCTTTCAATGGATACCACCAAGAAAGTGAAAAGACAGCCCACAGGCTGGAAGCAAATATTTGCAACTCATATATCTGATAAGGAATTTGTATCTAGACTCTCTAAAGAACTCATAACTCAATAATAAAATGAATAATGCAATTAAAAAATAGTCAAAAGATCTGAATAGACATTTCTCCATAGAAAATACACAAATATCCAATAAGCACATGAAAAGATGCTCAATATCATTAGCCATCAGGGAAAGGCAAATCAAAACCACAATCAGATACAATTCCACTCACACTGTGATGGCTCTAATCAAAAGGACAGATAGTAGTAAGTGTTGACGAGAACGTGGGAAAACTGGAAGCCTACACTGTGGATAAGACTGCAAAATGATGCAATGATTTTGGAAAACAGTCTAGCAGTCACTCAAAAGGTTAAACGTAGGATTACCCTATGACCCGGCAATTCCACTCCTAGGTAGAAAAAAATGGAAAACATATGTCCACACAAAAACTGTACAGGACAGGTCACAGCAGCATTATTCATCACAGCTAAAACCTGGAGACAACCTAAATGCCCATCAGCTGTTGAACAGATAAATAAAATGCAGCACATCCATCCAGTGGAATATTATTCAGGAAGAAAAAAGGAAAGAAGTGTACGCTACAGCATGGACAAACCTTGGAAAAAACTGTAGTAAGTGAAAGACGTCAGGCACAAAAATCCACATATCGTAGGATTCCATTCATAGACAACGTCCAGGGAAGGAAGGCAAAGCTACAGAGAAAGAAGTAGTTTCCCAGAGCTGGGGAAGGACACTGGGATATGGGGTTTCTTTGGCAGGTGCCACAAATTTTCTAAAATTGATTGTGGAAACACACAATTCTGAACATACCAAAAAAAAAAAAAAAAAACAAAACACAAAACCCATTAAGTTGTATTTTAAATGGGTAAATTTTATGGTATGTGAATTATATCTCAATAAAGCTATTATAAGAACAAAAAGCAACCTACAGAACAGTGTACAACATATTTTGTGTAAAAATAGACACAAACCCCAGAAATGCCTGTGCATATGTGCTTATACATATGTATAAAACATCTCTGGAAGGAAACCCAAGAAATAATAGTGGCTGCCCCTGGGGAGGGGAACTGGGTGGCTAGGAGGAAAAATTTTTTTACATTGGTACCTGATGAATTTTTTTAAAATAATGAGATTCTATTACCATTTCAAAATGTTATACTTGAAAAAAACCAAACCAGTGGTTTATTACTGGCCCTCAGCCAGACGATGGGTTAGGCAAGACAGCTCTGAAACACAGAAGCTAGAGAAACCCACCTTCACAGTTTTCTAAGCCTTGCTAACATCCATCACTGTTTTTATTCCTCATGCAAGTCCTGTTGGAGGGTTTCAGCACAAGCCCTGTTTATACCAGCAAATACTGTGGGTCCTCCTTCAAAAAATGGCTAGAATCCACCCACTTCTCACCCTCCACAGGCACCACTGTGGTTCAGGCCACGAGCCCCTTCCACTTGGCTGCCCAGGATCATGACACCATCCTTCTCCCAGCTTCCACTCTCTCCAGTCTATATTCCACACAGAGCTCCCTTTCCTCCCACCAGTCCCCTCTACAGCCTGGGCTCCTGCCCACTCACCTCCCCATGGTTCCTCAGACTTACAGGCACTTCCTGCCTCAGGGCCTTTGCACATGCTCTGCTTGCTACCTAGAGTACTTTCCCACCAGATATCCACCTGGAGGCTCCCTCACCTCCAACAGTTCACCGTCCAGTGTCTCCTCATAAAGAAGCCTTCCCAGACCTCTCCATCTTCCCCTGCTTTATTTTTCTGTATAGTACTGACATATTTAATATTTACATTTACTTATCTGTGATCTGTCCCTCTCACCTCCAAATGTAGGCTCCATGAAAGGCAGGCTTCTGTTTCTTTCCCCAGCACCAAGAACCACTCACATTGTAGGAGTTCCAAAATATTTGTCAAAATAAAACTGGGTCCTAAGAACCCATCACAGACCAGAGGAGCTCAAGGAGATATGAAGACTAAATGTAACGTGGTCTCTTGATTGGGATCCTGGAAGAGACAACAAACCTTAGGGGAAAACTAGTGAAATCCAAAAAGAAAAAAAGCGTGAGCTTAGTTAATTTTCATGTATCCGTGTTGGTCCCTCAACTGTAACAAACATACTATAATAGTGTCAAATGTTGACAATAGGGGAACCTGGGTGAAGGGTTCATGGGACTTTTCCGGACTATCTTTGCTGCTTTTCTGTAAGTCTAAAATTGTTTTAAAATAAACCATTTATTTAAAATTTTAAAATGTGTTAAATGAAAGCATACGTGTGCAAACTGAAGCTCAAAGGACTTCCCTGCTGGTCCAGTGGTTAAGGATCCACCTGCCAATGCAGGGGACAGGGGTTCGATCCCTGGTCAGGGAACGAAGATCCCACATGCCTCAGGACAACTAAGCCCACGTGTGCTGCAATTACTGAAGCTCACACTCTACAGTCCATGTTCTGCAACAAGAGAATAGCCCCCACTTGTCACAGTTAGAGAAGTCCACGCAGTGCTGCAACGAAGGCCTAGCACAGCCAAAATTAACTAAAAAAAAATTTTTTTTAAGGTAAAGGCATTTGCTACAGGCTACATAGCCAATGAGAAGCTGTGGCTTGTGGGCAGAGATTAGTGAACATCCCCCAAGAGAAGGAGGCCCTTGTTACTGGAGACCCATTTATGTTTCAGTGAAAGGCAATGTGTTGGGGAAGATGGAGGCTTTCTTCCCAAGCATCATAGGAGACTGAGACATTTTACTGAGAATCCACATCTGGCCCTGTGGAGCTCAAAGACAGGCACACTCTCCCAGCAACTGCCTGGGAGACTGTCCTTTCTCCTTGGCTCCCAGGAAGCCCAAATGGCCTCTCCGAGTCACAATACTGTTTGCCAAGAGTTCTTGGCCCTGGAACTCAAGATCTCAAGCCAGGTCATACAAATCAGTTTAGGGGACAAGGTGGGGGGCCTGAGGGAGACAAAGGGTGGCCTAGGAAGGGAAGAGAGAAAGGAGAAGTCTTCTTGAGCACTTCCAAGGAGCTGGTACAAGCCAAGACATTTTAGGTGTATGTGCGTGCTAAGTAGCTTCAGTCGTGTCCGACTCTTTGAGACCCTATGGACTGTAGCCCGCCAGACTCCTCTGTCCATGGGATTCTTCAGGCAAGAATATTGGAGTGGGTTGCCAGGCCCTCCTCCAAGGGATCTTCCTAACCCAGGGATCGAACCCACATCTCTTACATCTCCTGCATTGGCAGGTGGGTTCTTTACCACTAACACCACCTGGGAAGCCAGGTGTGGCTTTTAGGTCTATGTGACCTGATTCCAGGCTCCCAGACCCACGAGGTTGGTTGGGTCATTCCTGTTTCACTGATGAGGAAACTGGCGACTGGAAAAGAAAGCAGCTACGGGGCGATGAAGCAGTCACAATGGGGTTCGATCTCTTGGGCTGCATCTTGATCCCCTCTCCATGTCCTTCTTGTCCTCTAGCGACACCAGCTTCTCTCAGAACCATATCTGCACCTGGCCTTCGCCCACACTGCACCCTCTGCCTGAAACACCCCTTCTTCCCTATGACTAAGTTAACTTCTACTTGACCTTCAGGCCTCGGCTCCGGTATTACTGCCTGTTACGGGCCGTTCTGTGTACCCCCCATCCCCTCTGCTCTCACTCAGTTTCCCGTGTTGAAGTCTTAACTTCTGTACCTCAGACTGTGACTGTTATCGGGAGACAGGGTCTCAAAAGAAGTAATTAAGTCAAATGAGGTCATTAGGGTGGCCCTAATCCAGTACGACCGCTGTCCTTAGAAGCAGAGGAAATTAGGACACGAGACGCACAGAGGAGAGGCCGTGTGAGACATGGGGAGAGGATGGCCGCCTGCAACCCAGGACGCGGCCTCAGAAGAAGCCAAAGCCCCGGCGCCTGACCTCGGACTTGAAGCCTCCAGAATTGTGAGGAAATTGATTTCTGCTGCGTAAGACCCCCAGTCTGTGGCACTTGGTTTTGGTGGCCCCAGCAAATGAATAGACTGCCTCAGAGCAGCTCTCCAGACCCCCATCCCCAGGGCACGACCTTGGGAGCCCCCGTCCTTCACGGGGCCTCTCACAATGACGATATTGTGTTTATTTGTGTGTCTGTCTGGTTCATAGCTATTACCATCAGCAGACGGTGAGCACTGTGAGGGTAGAGGGGTCTGCCACTGTCTCCACCAGGGCCTAGCACAGTAGGTGCTCCATAAACAGGCACGACATGATGCCATGGAGTAAAGGACTTGGTCTTGTCTCCCTTTGTACCTGTGTCCCTGACCACAAAACAGCAATTTTAAGGCTTCTGGAACTCTTAAACTTCATTCCTCTCCTGAAGCAAATATTTCACTGTGGGGGTGGGTGGTGTGGGTAGGCTTTAGGTCGGTTAGGCTGTTTTGCCCAGCAACTTTGAATCAGATCCTCGCTAAAAAATGTAAAATTCATTCCTGGAGTCAACAAAAGAAAAAAGGGCCATGCCCTTGACTACCTGTGCCCTGCCTCCCTAAACCCTGTTCTCCCTGTTCCCCAGCTCCAGCTCTGCCCAAATCCTGTCGACTGCCCTGGGCTACATCCAAAAGGCTCCCTCCCAAATAGCTCACCCCAGAGACGAGGACCCCAGAGATGAGGGACCCTAGAAACATGGAGTGGAGGCTCAGAAAAGGCAAGTGGCCCAAAGTCACACAACCAAGCAAAAACTGGTGCATCTGTGAACCTCAGCTCCAGACCCAATCCCATCCCTTGGGGCATCAGCTATGGCATCTGCCCACATAATGCCATCAGCCTCAGGTGCAGCAGAGGTCATGGGGCACAGAGAGGGTGTGACCTGCCCAAGGTCACACAGCCGGGAAACAGTGGAGCCAGAGCTGGAAGTCCCGGAGCCCAACCTGCCAACCATTAGACCACCCTGCCCTTACATGTGGGCTGCAGGAACTGGGTCATGTGATACTGATGGAGCGCTGCAGGCTGGGGAACCTCAGGAATCAGACAGACCCGCGTGTGTCTGTGCTCAGTCGCTCAGGCATGTCTGACTCTATGCGACCCCATAGACTGTACCCCACCAGGCTCCTCTGTCCATGGGATTCTCCAGGCAATATTGGAGTGGGTTGCCATGCCCTCCTCCAGGGAATCTTCCCAGCCCAGGGATTGAACCTGCGTCTTCTGCGACTCCTTCATTGCAGGCAGATTCTTTACTGCTGAACCGCCAGGGAAGCCCCCAGACAGACCTGAGTTCAAGTCAAATCACCATGTAACCTTGGACAAGTGACTAAGGTTGTTCCCTCCACTGTAATGGAGTCCACCTGGTGGGGATATGGTGCAGGTTCAGTGAAACAAGGTTAATGTCTATTCATTAATGTTCATGTTAAGGGGATGAAGCCATCAACACAGAGCCGTCTACAACATAAGCAGGTCCGTCTGCTCAGCCCATTCCACAAATCAGGGTCTACCCTCCCCATCCAGCCCCCGTGGAGGGGCCCCCTTGCTACACTGCACTGGGGTCCTGTCTGCTGAGTCACGGCATCCTCTCCCCCCATCATTTGCACTGTGGATGGTGCCGAAGGTGCACGGGTACTTAGGATGCTCTCAATGTTTCCTTGGTCTCTACTTACTGTGGGTACAGAGTCATGCTCTGAACACAGGATCCTCTCTGCAGGGGAGTCAGGAACAACACAGCCAGGTTCCTAAATCTGCCCACGTGGACATGCTTGGGCAGGGGGAGACTGCTGGAGACTCTACCTCCTACCAAGCTCTGCGGCCTCTGGGAATCCCTTAATCCCTTAATGGTCAGGGGGCAAACACTCACACTAACCAGCTCCTGAAAACAGGTTCTGTACCTCAGGTATCTCTGGAAGGACAGACAAGATGCTGATCGAAGTGGTGCCTTCGAAGGAGGGGGTGGGCAGGGAAGCTGAGCAGCAGGAGGAAAGAATGGAGGATATTTACCAAGTCTTTTTTAAACTTTCAAATTTCGAATCACGCAAATGCACTGTGTATTTTTTTACATCTTTTATTAAATTTGTTACAATATTGTTGTTTCTGCTTTATTTTTTTATTTGTTTGTTTTGGTTTTTTTGGCCTGAGGCATATGGGATCTTGGCTCCCCAAGCAGGAATCGAACTCACACCCCAGGCACTGGAAGGCGAGGTCTTAATCCACTAGACTGCCACAGAAGTCCCTGCACTGTGTCTTTAAACAAAATTAAAGTAATAATAACAGAACCTAGGATTCTGGATGGAAAGATTAAAACCCCCAGCTTCCCGAACTAGCCTGACCCTTCTGCCATAACGGCAGATAACTGACACTGGCCAGAGAGGTTTGGCTACTACGTGCGTGCTACATCGCTTCAGTCATCTCTGACTCTTTGTGACACTATGGACTGTAGCCCGCCAGGCTCCTCTGTCCATGGGGATGCTCCAGACAAGAATACTAGAGTGGGTTGCCATGCCCTCCTCCAGAGGATCTTCCTGACCCAGGGATCAGAACCTACGTCTCTTATATCTCCTGCATTGGCAGGTGGGTTCTTTACCCACTGAGCCTCCTGGGAAGCCCATGGCTACTACAGGGGGAGCTAAATGCAGGTCATTTCACCTTATGGGCCTCAGGGTCTCCTCAGGATCAAGAGAGCTGTTGAAATCTACATCCTAACCTAGTCCTGACTTGTTAGTCTTCTCTTTGGACTAGATCTGGAGAGGGCAGGAAATAGTCCATCATGGAAGCCACTGGGTGAGGGGTGGGGGCGAGCTCATGAGAGCTCCAGGGGCTCTGTACTCCGCATGAGATTCTCCAGGTACCACCTAGACAGTCCCTGTGTTTTGCTCATGGGGAAACTGAGGCATGGAGCTGGAAAGGGACTATGTGCCAAGCTGACATCACCAGGCTGGATAACATCACTGCCCACTGGCCTGCACCTGACTGCCACAATCAGGCGGCTCCGTTTGCATTAACTTCACCCCTGCACCCTTAAAAGGCTGCATGGGCAGATGGAGGCTTTGGCCTGGACGTGGCCCTATCCACAGCCTGGGGAAGCCGGAGGGTCAGCTTCAACCAGTCCGGCTGGGCCTTTTTTCAGGCTGCGGTATGGAGTCTGGTCTTTGTCCTAAGAGCCCCTGGGGAGCCACTGAAGGGTTTTAGGCCAGAAGCTGATGTTGTCTGATTTATGTCTCAGAAGATTGCTCTGGCTGGAGCTCTGGGTGGAGAATAGACCAGAGGGGCGAGAGGGGGAGCCGGAGACTGACGCAGAAGCTGCTGCAGCCTAGACTGAAGAGGGAGCAGTGGGAGAGCTGTGAGTGGCTCCAAGGGAAGGCCAGCTGACTGCAAATGGAAAAAGTATATTCCTCCCTGGGTAGTGAGTACCCCACCCCTGGACATGTTTAAACCGAGCCTAGACCACAACATGATAGAACTGTTACTGAGAGGACTTAAGGTGGATCATAAGGCCAAGAGTCTAGGTCACCTCCTCCAGGAAGCCCTCCCTGACTCCCAAGCCTGGGTTGGCAGCCCCCAGGGCACTTCATATCACAGCACTGATTACTCTGCATCATAAGCATCAGTTTCCAGATTTTTGTGGGCTTCCCTAGTGGCTCAGACAGTAAAGCGTCTGTCTGCAATGCAGGAGACCTGGGTTTGATCCCTGGGTTGGGAAGATCCCCTGGAGAAGGAAATGAAAGCCCATTCCAGTATTCTTGCCTGGAAAATCCCATGGACCGCGGAGCCTGGTAGGTTACGGTCCATGGAGTCACAAAGAATCGGACACGACTAAACTTCCACTTTCCCATTACAAGGGCAGGGGCCCCTCTGCTCCTCTCTGGACTCCTGAAAGTGAAAGTATTAGTTGCTCAGTAGTGTCCGACTCTTTGCGACCCCACAGACTGTAGCCCACCAGGCTCTTTTGTCCACGGAATTCTCCAGACAAGAATACTGGAGTGGGTTGCCATTCCCTTCTCCAGGGGATCTTCCTGACCTGGGGATCAAAGGTTCTCCTGCATTGCAGGCAGATTCTTTATCTGGACTCCTGGACTCCTAGTGCTCAGCAAAGAGTCTGGCTCACAGCAGGACCTCATATATAACTTCCCCTCCTTCCCTTATGCTTCTTTCCTCAACACCCGCCTCTCCTAGGTCCTTCATCTGGGTATCCCCAGTGCCCAGCCCAGATTTTTGGTACAGAGTAGGTGCTTAGTAAATATTGGGCTCGCTGAATAGTTTGTTCAGGTTTGGCCATATTACAGAAACTGACTCATTGGAAAAGACCCTGATGCTGGGAAAGATCAAAGGCAGGAGGAGAAGGGGACGACAGAGGATGAGATGGTTGGATGACATCACTGACTCAATGGACATGAGTTTGAGCAAGCTCTGTGAGTTGGTGATGGACAGGGAAGCCTGGCGTGCTGCATGGGGTCGCAAGGAGTCGGACACGACTGAGAGACTGAATTGAAAAACTGAGCTATTTCTTGAAAGGGATCATCTCTCCGGTGGATCTAACACATAGTAGGAGTTTGGCAAATGTTCAGCCCCTACTTCTCATGAGTACAGTCGACGCCACAGCAGCAACCCTCAATGGGTGCTTTTCGTGACCATGTTAAGAGCTTAAGGTAAGACTGCTGTCGTGTTTATTTTGCAAACCGGTTAATGGAGGCCTAGACAGGTGTGGGAGTTTGCCTGGGCCACCCAGCTGTCAAACAGCAAAACAGGGATTTGAACTCAGACTGTGTGGCCTTGTGCTGAGAGCCCAGCTGCTACCACCACAGTTCCTGATCCATAGGAGGTGCTGAGACCTGTCTGCAATGGGTCCCCCAAAGGACACAGTCACCCCGACCCAGCTGCCATGGGGAGCACCAGCCTGATACCACTCTCCTCCCAAGCCTGGGTCTCCCTCCCACCTGAATGGGCCAGGCCATCCCAGGGGGCCGTGGCCAGCCCAGGCCTGCCCAGGCCCCGCCGCCCACGCGGCCTTCCCTGAGCCGCCAGCAGGCGGGCAACGTGGCCTGCCCCAGGGGATGGAGCCTCGGCCGCCGGGCAGCTCAGACAAAGGCCGGCAGCGTGCCCGCTCCCCTGGCACTTGGGCTGCCTCCTCCTCCTCTCCCTCCAGGGCCGGGGCTGGGGGCACTGGCAGAGGTTGTTTTCAAAAAGGGAGGTGGAAGGAAGGATAAGGAACAGAGCTGAGCAACCCCAAGGGCAGAAGCTGGAGCAATTAGAATGTCGGGCGGGAAGCAGGGCCGTCCTGCAGGGCCGAGCAGCCCAGAAATCAGGTGGGTGAGGGGATGGCGAGGGCACGGCTGGGCAGGTCTGACTCCTCTCCCTGCCCCCACACTGGCACCCAGCAGGCGCCAATCCAGGTCTGTTGAATAATGACCACTCTCCGTACTGAGTGCTGTCAGGGTGGGGCTCTGGGCACACGCATCACTGATCCTCCCAACAAGAGAGAGTGCTTCGAACTTGCCCGGAAGAGAACAGGTATGGAGACAGCTATTAATTATCTCTCCAATGCAGCCAAGAGGAACCTGGGGTTCCAAGAGGCAAAATGACTTGCCCAAGGTCGTACCATTGAAAGTGGAACAAATATGAACCCTATCTACCCAGATTCTATCTGATTGCTGTGGGCCACATGCTTACCACTGCCCCAATGGTCTCTTTACACATCATTAATTACTAATAAATATCGAAACAACTAGTCCTTATTGAGCATTTAATATGTGCCAGGCTCTGTGCTTAGGCATTGCCTGTATTAAGTCATTTAATCCTCAAGGCGATGCTATGAAGTAAGAACTATTATTGTGACCATTTTACAGATGAAAAAACTGAGGCCTGACAAAATAGAATAACGTGACTAAGATCAAACAGCAAGGAGGATTTCAATCCAGCCATCCAGAGCCTGCACAATACACCAGTGTTCTATCTAGGATGGGGATAGAAGGATGGGTGGATAGATGACGGGACAGACTGACTCATGAGTAGGAGCCCTGCCCTGTGTGCACCAAGCCTGCGGCTGGGCACCCAGTAGGTGCTTGGCCAGCAGTAGCCATGACAACACTGTACTTTCCCCTGCAGCCCCTGCCAGAGGGGCCTCATGTCCCCAGCAGGGCTGGAGCTTGGGGGCCGTGGCCGTGTGCCCAGGCTGCTAGGGCCGCCCCAGCTCCCTCGCTGAGCCGAGCTGCGGCTTGACGGATGTGCCCGCCGCCGCGGGGAGCCCGGGGTAGAGCAGTTGCCTGGAAACAGGCTGCTCTGGCGGCCCACACTCAGACCTTTGTCACCATCTCAAGGACCTTTTTTTCCTCCTCCTCCTTTCTCACTGGAGCCAGACCCGGCACGCAGGTGAGAAGCTGCAGCCGATGCCGCCAGCAGCCCCTGTCACAGGGGACCCAAGGAGAGGGCGGGGGGTGGCGGGGGGAATGGCCCCGGGTTGGGGAGAAGGAGGCAGATGCAGGAGAGACAGGGGAGCCTGTGGTGGGGGGCAGAGGCCGGGGGTGGGTAGGTGGTGCGGGGGAACCGAGCTCTGCGGCGGCCCAGACACGGACGTGGAAATATCCGGATGGTGGGGCGCTTCTCTCACTGGCTTGATTTCTCCCAGCTTCTCTGACAAAAATGAGCCTCTGTCCTTCTAAATGGTGCAATGCTGGAAGCATCGGCTTCTAGAGCTGAGGGTGGTGCCTGAAAGATCCGGGCAGGGCTGGGCCTCTAGGGGGCCCACGGCAGGGGGACAGGTGTGGTGCCCCCACGCAGCAGCTACTAATTGGCTCCCGTACTGGTGGGCCCTGACAGGGGATTGACTGCGCCCTGGGGAACCGGCTGGGGACGGGGCCACGCCCCAGCCAGGGCCCCGCTTGGGGACAGGGGTATGGAGGAGCTGCAAGCAAGGACTCCTGGGCCAGACCAGCCTGGGCTCAATCCCTGCCCTCCCCATTGAGCAGATCATTTCTCTTCCCTGTGCCTCAGTTTCCTCCTCAATGATCAGGGAAGGGCTGCCTAAAAGGGCAGTGGAGGAGGGCATGGCAACCCACTCCAGTATTCTTGCCTGGAGAATCCCCAAGGACAGAGGAGCCTGGTGGGCTGCAGTCCATGGGGTCGCAGAGAGTCAGACACGACTGAGCAACTGAGCACAGCACAGCACAAGAATGCAATGACATAACCTCTATAAAATAACCTCGCACATGGCAAGCAGTCCATGAATGATTCCAGGGAACTTTCTGCCGAAATGTCGGGGTGCCCGACTGCAGGCACAACATGAGATCGATTTCATTCTCACCCCAGGCACTCAGGGAGGCAGAAAGTCCACAGGCTACTTGGACACATGCAAAAGCTGAGGTTCCTGGAAGTTTCTGGAGGGATGGGATTTTCTCAGGTTGGACACCCAGGAAGCTAAGAGGCCAGGCTGACTTCTACCCCATCAGATTTCTAGTTTGTACAACCACTGTCTCAACCTCCCTGACGAATGGGGCCGCACCTTGACTTTGAAAATCAGATCTCAAGGCCGCCTGCCTCAAACCTTCCATGGCTCCCAGCCCGGATAAAATCCAGGCTCCTCTGCCGGGCAGTTGAGAGCTCTGTGATGTGGCCCTGCTCACCCTGGCTTTGAAGCATGCTTGGTGCCTCTGCGAGGCTGTCTCCTCTGCCGGGATGGCCACTCTCTACTCAACTACTTGCTGAGGAGTCCTGGCTCTAAGGCAGGCCCTTCCAGAAAGGCTTTCCAGCCCAGCACTCCCCAGGCCAAGCCAAGGACGCCTCTTCCTGTGCTCCAACGCTCTGTTCCCCAACACCCCTCTGCCCCATGGGCCTGGAAGCTCTCCTCCCTGGAATCTGGGGCCAGAGGGGAGAACGCCCCTGGCCTGACATCCAAGGCCGCACAGTCAGTCCCTATCTATCTTCCAAATCTCTGCACACCCCCCACCTGGACCTGCCCCAGGGTCCGATGGCAGCCTGTGTCCTGGGCTACTAGCCTGAGAGCCTCGTGGCCTATGAGCAGACTATTTACCCATTTGTGCTCCACTTCTCTGCTCACATAGAACCCCCACCGTGCTGCCTGCTGAGTCCAGTCGAGACCCTCCCTCCTCTGACCACCCCAGGCCACAGGCAGTCCTTCGACCTGAATTTCCCACAGGAGTTGCAGCTGCCTCCCTCCAGCGTGTTCCTGAGGGCTGGGGAGGGAGGGCGAGGGAGAGGGGGAGAAAGTGGGAGGCGGGGAGGGAGGAGGAGTGGAAGGAGGAGGGAGGCGGGACCGGGAAGGAGCTCCATCTTTGTTAGGCCCTGTTCTAGGCACCTGACCACACAGTGTCTCAATTATTCCATTGCTTGGGGGAACAAAAGAGGCTCAGGCTCTGAGAGATTAAGCTTGTCTCTTGCTAAGGGCCTGAGGCCTAGCTGGGCTTCTCCTGCTGCCTAAGACTCTGAGATGGTGCTGCATGGTCCCCAAGGGTTCTCACTGGGCTTGCGCTTCTTGTATTCTCCACGTGGGCCGGCACAGGCCCAAGGCGATGGCAGCAGGGACACGATTTGCTGATCATGGACCCCATTTCGGTGCTGGGCTCCCAACCCACACAATCTAAAGTCCAAGATGAGGAAACTGCCACCCAGAGAGGCAAAGCGCCTTCACAGGTCACCCAGCCAAAAAGCCACAGAGCCGGGATCTGAACCCCATGATGGAAAGGCCATGATGTCCTGGAGCCCAGGACACTGCCTGGCCTCCCAGCCGAGCTGGTACTGGCCTCAGGCACAGGAGTCCTAATTCCAGCCACCAGGTCCCAAGCCTGTCCCCAGCAGCCACCCGCTAATTAGCCAGGCAGCTTCTGTGTGCTCTGTGGCTGCTTCAGAGCAATTCTCCCAGGAAAGGTCGAGCTTGCAGAAGCAGGAAAGGTACTCGTAACCTGCACAAGAGGCGACAAAGGGAACAAATGGGGACAAAGGTGTTATTGGCTGCCCAGGGCAGCCTGAGCCGGCCTCACGGCTACGTCTGGGACTACCCACTGCTCGTCACCATCACAGCAGGCTCCCTGAACATCTGCTGTTGGCAGACACATCCATGCACAGTCCCGATCCAGTCTGGGTCACCGGGTCATGCCCCAGGAAGAGCACAAGTGAGCGTTCACGTGGCCCCCGCCATCCTTTCAAGCACCGCAGGGAGGGCTGGACAGGAAGTTTCAAAACCTGCCACCCCTGTGCACGTCCTCACTCCCAGGGCACTCTGCGTGGCTGCTCCCTGGACCTCACAGCAGCTCGAGGGGTGATATGCTTCTCAGCCCCATTTACAGGTAGGAAGACTGAGGCACGGGGAGAGGAAGGGACTCTCTGAGGCCCCATTCCCCTTCTAGGATATGACAGGGCTGGGATTCACATTCAGCTTGTCTGTCTCCAGAGTTTGCTCTCAAGTGAGATCACCCAGTTCCAGTCTCCCATTTTGCTGCTGAAGAAACTGAGGGGAGGAGGGCTACATTATGGAAAAAGCACAAGCTCTGGAGTCCTAGCACTGCTCTCACGGCCCATTCATGCATGTTAGGACGTAACCCTACCTCTTTGAGCCTCAGTTTCTTCATCTAGAAAATGGGCCGAGGGAACACAGCCTTGGTGGTCCAGTGGTTAAGAATCCTCCCTGCACTGCAGGGTACATGAGTTCAATCCCTGGTTGGGAAACTAAGATCCCAGGTGGTGGAGCAACTAAGCCCGCGTGACACAACGAGCGCTGCACAGCCCGTGTGGTGCAAGGAAGACCCCACATGCCATGACTAAGCCCCGAAGCAGGCAAATAAATAGATGCTAAAAAAAGAAAATGGGCCTAGAAACCCCTGCATTGGGTGCGGATGGGGCAAAAGCTGTCTGGGGCCTTAAATGCACTGAATAAGGATGGGGTCCCTGACGTCTCCTTCAAAGGGGCCAAAGGTGAGCCCAGTGCCCACAAGCAGCTGATGCAGGGTAGAGCTAGAATCCCATGAAGATGGAGGTGTGGCAACTAAGGAGCAGAGACTGGTCTGCAGGGCCTTTTGTCAAGGGTGAGGAGGCCAGACTGTGGCCAAGAAGGCAGGCCGAGGGAGGAAGGGAGCCTTCTGCACAAAGCTTGCCTGCTGGCCCCTGGCTGAGCCATGACTAGGAAGGGCCAGCGCTGGGGCTTGGCCAGGCAGTCCTGGGTCCGAATCCTGGCTCACCGCAGGCCAGCTGGGCACACCCTTCTCTGAAGCTTGGCTTCCTCATTTGTAATGCACCCCTTCCCCAGGCTGTGCCGAGGCTCAGGGGCTGATCAGGTCAGGCGTCTGGACGACAAGGCACAGGGGGCCAGGCTGCTCGGAGACTAACCCGGAGACCCGGCTGGCTCTGGCCACAAAGGCCAGACACCGGATGGCCAGACAGGCCCAGTGAACAATCACATGAGCCCAGATCTCTTCCTCTTCACAGGGACCTGCCCGCCTTTGCCCGCCTGCGGCCTGAGCTTCCCCACGCTCTGGGCCTTTCAACATCCTTACAACAGACCTCCGGACCAGCCAAGCCATGCCTTACAAAACCTGCTCAGGGACCACAAATCTGAAAGTCGCTATTGTTGCTTGGTGAGGGCGATGTGTGCGCATGTGGACACACACACACACTCGTGAGGGGGTGGGGGCGGGGGCGGGCTCTGGACAATCTCCACTCCCCTCACTCTCCTACTTCCCTGAGCCAGGAGACCCACCTCTTAGCCCTCTATCGGCCCTGCCTCACTGTGACTTTGGGTCCTCAGTTTACCCCTCTGTGAGTTGGGGCTGATACTTCCTCCCTCCCTGCCACTTCCTTTTTAGAAGACTCAAGTGATACGACAAATTCCCAACAGCTGTGAAAACAGTTTGAGGTCATATAAATGTTAGGTTCTGGCTCTTAACATATACTGAGCACCTCCTCCAGGAAGACCCAAGGTTGGACACTTATACACGTGCTTCGAGGTCTGTTTCCCATCAAGTCCCATCCCATCAACCCTGATACACAGGCACTGCAGCCTCATTCTGCAGATGAAGACACTGGGGCTCAGAGGAGGATTTACCAAAGGCCACATATTCAGAAAGCAGTGGGCCCAGGGTTTGAACCCAGGGCCGTGACTAGCAGTCACGTGGAGCGAGGAGAACCATGGTGTTCTCTTTTATAAGCCCTCACAGGTCTTAAAATTCACCCTTTGGGTTGAAGAAACAGGCAGCAAGGCCTCTGCCCTGGCCCCATCCAGGAGACAGCATCACCCAGTCTCTCCCAGATAGGGCTATGTGGGCTCAGAAATCATTGTGTTCTGGGGTCTGAGGTCCTGAGAGGTAAAATGTGGTGTTTTGATTCCCAAATACAGGCTGGGGGTGGGGGGTGGGGGTGCTGGGGAGATTGGTCTCCTCACTGTTCCTCAAATCCTCCACGCACACTCCTGCCTCAGGGCCTTTGCACTTATAGCTCCCTCTACCTGGAACCCTTTGCCATCAGATACCCTCATAACTTGCTCCTGCACCTCCTTCAGGGTTTTGCACAAAATGTCACCTTCTCAGTAGGCCCTCTCTGACACTCTGATTAAAATTCCAATATCTCCCACTCCACACCTCGGATTGTCCTCACTCTGCTTGGTTTTTCTCCACAGCTTTGCCAGCATGTGACAAGCTGGGAGCTCTCCTCATTTACTACATGGTATCAGTCTCCACCAGAACGTCAGCTCTCTGAGGGCAGAGGTCTTCATTTGTGTCTCCAGAGCCTGGCACAGAGCACCTGCTCTGTATGTATTTGAACAAAAGGATAAAACTGAGGTCCAGAGAGGGACAGTTGTGGGACCCTGTCCACACAGGAAGAGCAGAGGCAGCATCTGTGTCCAGGCCTTCTGCTCCCAGCCCCCACCCTGTCCCGTCTTTTTATTGGCATGGGATCACTTAGGTTTGCTAGAACTGGGTGGGGGTGGCTGGGGCCTGGGTCCCAGAGGCACGGCAGTCAGCGGTGAGTCTAAGGGGAACAGTCCCTTCCCTGGGGCCTGTGTTGGGGAAGCAACAAGCAGGGGTGTGCACGGTGTGTCCAGCCATCCCGGAGCCCCTGGCTCCCGTGTGCCCCTCTCCATCCCAGGCGGAGCTGAGTCTTTCTCAGTTGCCTCCTAATTAGGGAATGGGCTCTCTCCCTGGAAATGTCAATTGCTACAGTGAGGGTGGTGTTTGCTTGACTTTCTGGTGGCTTCCCTGGAGGACGGTTCTCCTTTCACAGATGAGGTGCTGAGGGCAGAGGAGCCATTTGCTCAAGCTTGCTGGGGCAAAGCCTGACCTCAAACCCTGTTCAGGCAAGTCAGACTCATGCATTCTCCCCGGGGCTGGGCACTGTGCTAGGTGCTGGGTCCAGAAGGCAAGGAAGGGGCCTGACGGTCATGATAGTGAGGGGGAGCTGCCTGCTGGAAGTGGCAGGTGGCCATGGCTAGGAGCAGCTTGCTGGTCAGCCCGCCTTGCCTGAGTTTACATCCGGGTTCCACCCCCTGACTCACAGGGGGCCTCAGGCAAGTTGCGTAAGATCTCAGGGCCTTGCAGGGTGGTTGCAGGAGCCCAGAGTGCAAACACACAGGAAGCACTTAGAGCAGGCCGGCGTTCAGTGAGCACTCAATAACATGGGAACCAACACACCACCAACCTTAGCACCAGCATCATCACCATCACCATTACCGTCATCATCACTATCACCATTACCACCATCACCATCACCACCATCACCATCATCACCACCATCACCATTACCATCATCATCACTACCGTGATCACCATCACTGCCACCACCATCACCACCCTGCTACCACCATCATCGCCGTCACCACCACCATCACCATCACCACCACCATCACCATGTCCCATGGCATCTTTCCCACAATGCATCCTGAGCTCTGCCAGGGCAAGAGCCACATCTGTGAGGCTCACCACTGCACCCCAGGAAGCTCTCTCCAAGTTGTTGATGAGTACATGAGTGAATGGATGAATGAATGATGAAGAGGCTTTTATGAAGAAAAAAGCACCTAATACAAGGAAGACATTGTTAGATCCATTCTTCTAGCCCCTCTCCAGCCTCCTCCACTTCCTTTCTATAGCTTCAGCTCCCAGTTGGGCTGCTGTGCCCAAGAACCCAGAGCTTCCTTGGGTCTCAGACTCCAGTCTGCGCACATACTAGACCAGACTCAGCTCCCTAAAACCCTCCTTCCCCAAGTTCCCCTGCTCTGTGATCAGTATCTCCCACTGCCTGAGAGCCGGCTTTCTGGGGCCCCATTAAGGGACCACCAGCCACATCTCCTCAGTCCCAGACCTCCCTTCAGGCCTGTTTCCCCTCCCATCTTCCCACAGTTGTGTCCCTGTCCTGCCTGGGTTTCCCAATGTGACCAGGATGAGTCCACATGCCTCCATGTGGGGCTTGGAGCCCTCCCTGATCACCTGCTGTCACCCTCTTCTGGCTCTCTCAGCTCTGAGACAGGAGGAACTTGCTTGTTGGATAGGTCAGGTGGCCTTTGATGGGACCCTGGCCTGCACACCAACCCTCAGGTAGGCCCCATAACAGCTCTAGTCCATCATTCTGCAGAGGAGGAAACTGAGGCATGAAGAGGAGAATGGAAAGGCTAGAGGCATCATTTAACAAATACTTCTTGAGGGCATGCCATGCAGGGGGTCTCTAGGGCTCACAGCTCTGGGCGGACAGAGATCAAGTCTATCCTACTCTCCATTCCAGGCACATAGTAGGGACTCAGAAAATCTTTGTGGAATGAATGAACAGGACCTGGTACACGGCAGGGGCCAATCAAAGTTTGCTGAGTGAATCACTGAATGAATGCAACCGGTGCTGGGAACACAGCAGTGAAGAAGACATAAAATATCCCTGTCCTCTGGGAGCCCAGGGGCTTCCCTGGTGGCTCAGAGGTTAAAGTGTCTGCCTAGAATGCAGGAGACCTGGGTTCAATCCCTGGGTCAGGAAGATCCCTTGGAGAAGGAAATGGCAACCCACTCCAGTACTCTTGCCTGGAGAATCCCATGGACAGAGGAGCCTGGTGGGCAACAGTCCATGGGGTGACAAAGAGTTGGACATGACTGAGCGACTTCACTTTCACTTTCCTGGGAGCCCAGGGGAGCACACAAAATACAGCATTAGTCTGTGTCGATAAGGGCTTTGGAGTTGAAGAAAAGGGCTTGAGAGTGATGGGGAATATAGGGCATTTTGGAAAGGCAGTCAGGGAGGGCCTCCCTGAGGAGGTGATATGTCAGCAGGGCCCAGTGAGGGCTGGGGGACAGCCTAGAGGCTAGGGGAGATGAAGGGTAGTGAGCAGAAGCCCAGAAGGTGCAAAGAGGGGCAGAGCTGGGCCGTGTGGGCTTGGTGGCTTTTGCTCAGACGGTGATGGAGACCCACAGAAGGGTTTGAGCAGAGAATGAACATGGTCAGCTTTACATTTTTAACACCACACTTTGGCCTCTGTGTGAAGAGGAGAAAATAGGAAGGACAATGAGCTCTGTTGCTGGGGAGGAGGTGATAAGACTGAAGCGGGAGGGGCTGATGAGAAAGGTCTTGCACTGCACCCCCGCCCCCATTCCCTCCTGAGTTCGACTTCTGGGAAAGTGGGAGTCAGAGGGACCAGCAGGGCTAGCTTGGGGACACCAGGCAGAAGTGGCCCCTTGAGCTCAGCAAGGCCATCTCAGTAGGGACAGGGGCCCAGCCATGTGAGCCAACCTGCTGGATGGCACACCAGGCCCTAGGTACCCCCCGACCACCAGCTAGTGGAGTTACCTGGAACTCTCAGATCTAGGAGGGCAGAGATCAAGTCTGTCCTATTCCTACACATAGTAGGTGCTCAGTAAGGCTTGGTGGAATGAATGAACAGGAACTGGTACATAACAGGTGCCAATCAAAGTCTGCTGAATGAATCGGTGAATGAATGGATTGCCTGCAGCCCTGTATTGTTTGCTGGTGGTTTCTCCAGTTCATTCATCTCAGTTCCTTAAAATAATTGCAACTGCTGCCAATCACAGAGCCTTACTCTGAGGCAGACCCCTGGCTCTGTTTCTTACCTGCGTCCAACAACCCCACAGAGCAGGTTCTATTTCTATGCCCATTTTACAGAGGAGGAAACTGAGACCCAGAGAGTTAATTAATCCCCTTCCTCTTAAATTTCCCCAAGGTCACTCAGCTTCTAAGCAGCACTTATAGACCTTCCAAACTAGGATCTTATCAATAACACCATCAATGTACTTGTAAATCCCCTGGGGGCAGAAACCTAAAGGTGGGGTCCTAATAAACAGCTCAAGACTCCATCACATCTGAGGTGCTGCCCTGGCTCCTCACTGCCTGGTACCACTTTCCTGATAAGGAAACCGAGGTCTAGAGCCAGGAACTCTTTCAAGAAGCTTAGGGGTGAATTGTGGTAGAAACCTCATCTTCTGGGGCCTGGCCAAGGGCTCTCTGCACAGCCCTTTCATCCTTAGTGTGCCCACCACCACCTCATGTCCCCAGTGCAGGGGCAGGAGATGAAGTCCCCACACCACAACCCCTGAATAGGTAGGTAGTGAATAGTGTTAGTTGCTCAGTCATGTCCAGCTCTTTGCAACCTCATGGACTGTAGCCCGCCAGGCTCCTCTGTCCATGGGATTCTCCAGACAAGAATACTGAAGTGGGTTGCCATTCCCTTCTCTAGGGGATCTTCCTGACCCAGATCGAACCCAGGTCTCCTGCATTGTGGGCAGATTCTTTACCATCTGAGCCACCAGGGAAGCCCAACCAATGGGTGAGTGGCCCAGCCAATGACGTTAGGCCCCTCCCCCATCACAGGCCTGTCTCAAGATGCAGGTACACCAGGATGACCTCTGGGTGGACCTCTCACCTCTGCTTCTTCCTCAGTGGGCAGAAGCAATGAAAACTGAGCTTCACGACCTGCTGGGAGAGCTGGGCACTTAAACTGCACACTCAGTGTGCATAGCTGTACATGCATGACAATCATGGCAGTAACAGCAACAGCAGCAGCGACAGCCAGTGCTCCTGGGGCACTCCGCCACCAGCCCTGCCCTCTGCTAGGCTTTAGGAGCCCTGGTCCTCATAACAGTCCAGAGGAGCAGGTCCTGTTACTATCCTCTGCTTTTTAGACATAGACACAGACGCACAGAGAGGTGGAGTAAATTGCCCAAACCACACAGCAAGTATAAAGCAGGTTCGGGATTCAAACCCAGGCAGCCCAGCTCCAGAGCCAAGCATACATGAAGGATACATAAGGGACTGGCCTCCTCTGGGCAGGGGAACGAGGTGGAGGGGGTGTGCTGGGCACTTCTTGCCCTCTTAGGGGGCTGCTGTTTGGTTGCTGTGGTTGCATCGTCAGGTGTCTGTATCATCTTGAAAACAAGCCTCTCTTGTGCTCCTTCATCCATAGCACCCCTTCCTCATCCTGGGAGGCCTTGTCCCTTCCTCTTCTATTTCATGACTCACACCTCCTCTAAGAGCCCTCCCAAGTTCTTCCCTCTCCTCCATGGGTGCTGCCCAGACCAGGCACTGGCCACCCGTATCCTCTGGGGCCCACTGGCAGCTGCCTGTGACCTGGTGGTCAAGCCATGCCTTGTCTCATGCTGGTAGGCACAAGGCTCCCCGGCCTGAGTTGGATGAAGCGTGCTGGCTGGCTGGCTGTGGGGCTCCGTGCTGCAACCTGGCCCTCCCCAAATCACAGCATCCTTCAGTGATCCCTGAGGGTCAAGCTGACCAGATCCCATTTGCGCCCAGGCAGTATGTTCCAGAGTCAGGCACACTCTGACAGACAGACTCATCCCTACCTCCCCACCTGAGAAGAGCCATCATCCAAGCCCAGGTAATACCAAAGGGGACCCTAGGCTCTGAGCTCTGCTGTCAGAAGGATGGGTGATTCAGGGAGTGGAGGACACAACACTTCCCCACTGTGTGGGCTCAAGCCCCTGCTCTGCCTTTCACTGGCTGTGTGGCCTCAGGCATGTGACTTAACCTCTCTGATCTTCAACAGCTGCATCAGGAAGATGGGGGTCCTAACAGTAGCCATGTTCCAACAATCACACAAGAGGCCAGGGTATAACCTATTCTGCAGAGCGCCTGGTATTTCAAAACAAGCACTAGCTATGCCTTGATTGTCACTGTTTCTGCTCAGCGGCAGGCATTGACTGAGTACTTTATGCATCTCAAGTGATCCCTGTAACAACCCTAAAAGGTGGTTGATATCACTATCCCCATTTTACAGATGTGGAAATGGAGGCTTGGAGAAGTTGAGATGCATCCAAGTTTGCACAGCTGGTTGGTGAGGCAGGATCTGAACCCAGGGCTCTCTACCCTGTGGAGCATGCGCACTCTTGGTACCATACCTGGACTCAGGGAAGCCCACTGCTCCTCTCACCCACCTTTTCTGACAGCCAGCTGCTGACTGGATCAACAAGACTTCTGGCCTCTCCTTCCCACCTACTGTAGCTAGTGCCTTCCCTCTGCCCTCTCATCAGATCTGGGGGTGGGGGTTCCCCAGCCCTCAAGAGCAAACCCGGCTGAGCAGCCCTGGTCCTAGAAGTCCTCCCCTCCGGTTTCCCTGCACACACTCCTTTCCGCCTCTGTCCTCTGCCTCTTCTGTTCCTCTCTGCTCCAGCAGCCACTGGCCCTACCCCAGACTCCAATCCCTACTCCACCTGCCCCTGGCCACGCCACAGGTGCAAGCACAGAAACGCTCCCGTTTCCCGTGCTGAGCACTTGACATGGAGTCTCTCTTCGCCTACCCACAGCGACCCTGTGAGATGGGTCAGTCTCAGAGAGGAGGAAACTGAGGTTCAGAGAATGACTTGTTTCAAGGCCATCTAGCTGGTGAGTCACAGCTCAGTGCAAACCTGGGGCCAGCCTGAGCTTCAAAGCCCAGCTCAGCAGCATGGCTTGAATGGCCTTGTCACGGATTTGAGGGTTATTGATTGGCTCACAATCATAATCCTAATTATAGCTCCCTTTTATTGAGGGCTTGATTATGGCCACCCCCTGGTACAGATGCTTCTAGATTATAGAATATAGTATGCAGCGTATGTAGTGTATACACACAGTATAGAACATGGTGTAGAAGGATATAAGTGAAGCCACAGCTATCATTATCCCATTTTACAGATGAGGAAACTGAGGCTCAGAGAGGGTAAGGGACCTGCCCAACCTGCACAGCAGTGTATGGCAGAGCCTGGACCCAGCCTCTGCCTTCACACTCTCCATTCCTCTGCTGACCGGCAGGGGCCTCCCATTCTGCACAAAACCCTTTGCCCCTCAGCCTGGTCCTATCCCAGCCCCTAGATCTCCCCGAGAGGCCCCACCCACCCAGGGAGCTTCCCAGCCTGAACTCTCTGAGCCGCCTCCCCTCCCCTTGGGAGGTTAACAGCTGTCTGGTTTGAAGATCTTTTCACTGGAGTTGGGGGCAGGGGGGCGGTTCTCCAAGGGACCCTGAGAAGGAGCTGCAGCCCCTACTCACTGGCCTGTTTGTCAGGCCTGGTGTTATGCCATCTTCCCAGTACCCTCCAGGGTGTGGGTCATCACCCACTGATGCATAAGCGGGCATGAGATCAGAGTAGGCAAGCCATTTGCCCTGAACCAGGAGCTGATGGCAGAGCTGGGACCTGAATGCAGGTCTGTTGGCCACCTTACCCTCTGGCCTTCCCTAGGGCTGCTCCATCCAGTGGAGAGCCCCTGTTGACTGGATGGACCCCTCTTTGCATCCTCATGCAAATAACAATTCCACTATCTGAGCATTTCTCATAACTCTCTCCTTCCATTTTTCCAACAACCCATAGGGGAGGGACAATCATCAGACCCATTTCTCAGATGAAGAAACTGAAGCACCACCAGGCAGTTACTTAGCTGGGTGCCCAGCACAGGCTGTGCCTTAGTTCACTGACCTGTAGAATGGGGTCATGACAGCTTCCAAAGGTGGTTGGGGATGTGTGAGATTGTGGAAGCCTGGGGCTCGTGGCTCGGGATGCTCTTAGACAAGGCCGGAGGCCCGAGTGTGTTATTCTCGACCTGCCAGCATCCAGTGAGGGCCTGGCCTGCCAAAGGAAGGGCCGCGTGTCTCCTTGAACATTTCCTGAGCCTGGTGATGCCGAGAAAACGATGAGTCATCCACCAAGCACCAGCCTCCCAGGAGCCGGCCTCGGGTCCCAGCCGGGGCAGGGAAGGTTCCAAGCTGGGAAGGGGCCCCATGAACAGGGTTGCTCCCAAACCGTCCCCACTGAGACCTGAGTCACCAGGTCTCCTCCGCAGCCTCCCACTGCCATTTGCTACCAACCTTGGGGACAGTTCTTGGGTTCTGCCCACTAGACCCTGCCTCTGGGTCATCACCCCGGATCTGTGGGTCTACCTACATTCCTGGCTTCCTAAATGCCTCTCTCTCTCCCCAAGAATACGCGTCAACCATGACCATAGACCATCAAGCTTCCCTCCCCACAGCCCCATGTCACCCAGTCCCAGACACTCAACCTCTTGTCCCAAGGGAACCAGCCCCTCTTCTTTGCCCCAGGCCAGCCTTCTCTCTCCATGTCTCACTATATCCCAGCCTCCTGTTTTACCTTCTCTGTAACACATCACCCTCTTGCCAGTTTCCTGAGGCTCCTTCTAAAACCTGAAGCTGACCTCATCTCCCCTCTGCTTGAAAATCCTGCGAACCCCTAGGTCTCCTTGATGGTGACGCACTAGCTCCTCTGAGTGGCTTTCCAGATCCTTCTTTTCCATGTGACCCCAATTGATTTCACCAGCTAATCCCCCTCAGGATCCCCAAGTGGTTCTCCAGTGGATCTGACCATTCACCGCCCCCCTCCACCTGCCACCCATCTGAAATGCTCTGTAGAACACGCTTCTCTGGGACAGTGTCCCTGGTGCTCACACCCAATCTGCGCTAACCCTCCAAAACCTGTCCCACTCTAGCCCTTGCTCATGTTCTTACCCCCTGGAGGGAGCCTTTCCATGTTCTGTTCTTACTGAATAATTTGGTTTGCCCCTAGAGGTCCAGCTTAAATGTCACCTCCCCCAGGACTCCTGGGATGCCCACAAGAAAGCGGATGGTCTGAGCCTTGGGGCTCCTGAGGCCCTGAGTGCAGAAGGCCTGGGTGGTTCACAGACACCCGCTCTAAGGCACCTGCTGCCCCTACAGTGGGGAAGCCCCTTAGTGGCAGGGGCCCTGGGGATATGGCAGTGAACCAAGCCGACTGGTCAGAGCTCATAGCCTTATGGGAAGAAAGCTATTCAATGTGTAAACTCGTAAAATATATACGCAATGTCAGAGGGTGGTAAGGGCTAGAGAGAAGAATGAAGCAGAAAGACAGTCCAAGGAACCTAAGGCAGCCCTAGTTGGGTGACCAGGGACGGCTTTTCTGAGGAGGTGACATTTGAGCAAAGATCTGAAAGAGGAGGGGAAGACGCCATGCAGAGAACTAGGGGAAGAGTGTTCCAGGCTGGGGAAACAGCCAGTGCAAGGGCCCTGGGGCAGGTTTGCAGTTGGTGGTTTTTAGAATCGCAAGGAGGTCAGTGTGGCTGACATTGAATGAGCAAGGGTGGGACAGCGGGGCCAGGTCACTTAGACTTCAGAAAAGACTTTGGCTTTTGCTTTGAGTGAGATGGGAATCTTAAAGGGTTCAGAGTAGGGGAGGGAGAGCATCTGATTTGCTTTTGCTGATTTTGCTGGTTGTGTGAGCCAGAGGGAATACAAGGGGGGCTGGAGAGGACTCAGGGAGCCCAGTGGGAAGGCTGATGCATCGCCAGGCTTGGACCAAGCTGGAGGCTGTGGAGGTGGTGAGAGGGTAAAACTTGAGATGTATTTTGAAGGTAGAACCAACAGAATGTGCAATTTGGATGGGGAAGGAGGGGTGGTAAGAGAAAAGAGTCAAAAATGAAGCCTGGGTGTGCCCTGAGCCTGGGAAGGGTGGAGCCCCTGTGATGGGGAGGGCGGTGGAAGGAGCAAACGAGTGAGTGAGTGAATGAATGAATGAATGAGTGAGTGAATGAATGAACGACCCTCTGCTTTGGAACCCAATGGGCTCACACTCAGCCTGGTGCTCTGTGGGAACTGGAGCTCCCCGCCTCCGCCTTAGTCTTCCCAGCAGCTCAGGAGCCTTGAGTCCAGTCAGAGTCTGGATGCTGAGGGAGTTATTGACCTTGTGGGAACAGGACAGTTGTTCTCTCTCTGCCCCCGGCAGCCTGCCCAGGCCGGGCCAGGGGAGTAGCTGTCTGACCCTCTGAGTCCACGGGTGCCCTGGCTCTCCCCTCCCCACGGTGACCCCTCATCTGAGGGCACCCTACCAAAGGTGAGAGGGTGAAGGTGTAGGCGATGGGGCAGGGCAGCATCTGTCTCCCAGGGTCCAGACAGGGAAGAGGGCTGCCTCAAGCTCTGGGCAGCTTTTGTAGGGTATCCTCAGATAGGGACCATGGTGAGCTTGGGGTGAGGAGGTGGGAAGAGCCAGGGCACCTGTGGTCTGAGAGGGTCAGACAGCCACAGAACCCAGGCCCTGCCACTTTCTCACCACAGGGCTCAGGGCCTGTGGCTCCTGGGCCTCTCTGCTGCCAAGGTCTTGTCCACTTCATGGAATCCAGGGGAGATGAAATAGAGTGTCTGGCACATGGCAAGGGCTTGAGAACACGAGAGAGGTGCTCAGACCACTGCCCCACAGGGACAGTCACGACACCAGCCTCACTGTTTTCTCTGTAAGAGTCCAGAGCTCAGGTTCCTAGCCAAGGACTAAGGCAGAGCTTGGAGGAGTGTGCGGCCGGGGCTGGGGAGGCCGGGGCGGGGGCGGTCAGTGAGAAGCCTCTGGGAAGCACATCCTTCTGCCTTTCTACCTGTCAGGTACCTCGAGGCCTGGGTAAAGCCCCCACTCTCTCCTCTCTAGCACCTCTCCTTGAGTTCTGGGATTGGATACCCCTAGCACTAGGAAGGAATTCAAAGGCAGGAGGGACCACAGGAGGCTTCCCTGTGCAACAACTAGGGAAACTGAGGCTCGGAGCAGGGCAGGAGCCAGTCAGGGCAGAGAAGGACCCTAAGCCTTCAAAACCCCAGCCCTAGGGGCTCATGCCACACCTATGGCCCTTGCCAAGACCTTGCTGACTTCTTAAAATTTATTTATTTTTAACTGAAGGATAATTGCTTTACAGAATTTTGTTGTTTTTCTGTCAAACCTCAACATGAATCAGCCATAGGTGTACATATATCCCCTCCCTTTTGAACCTCCCTCCCATCTCCCTCCTCATCCCACCCCTCTATTGCTGGTGTTTTGTGCAATTCAATACAACATTAACCAGGCCCCAGTGGCACTGGAGACACAGAAATAACCCAGACACAATCTCCAGGGAACCAATAGCTGCTTCCCACCAACTACATGCCAGGGATTTGGCTGGGTGTGTTATTTCCATGATCCAGTTTAATATCCGTGACATTTTATTACCATCCCCATATTTCAGATGAGGAAACTGAGGCTCAGGGAGATCACACAGCAACTGACATTTCCTAAGACTTGCTATATTCTTTAAGCTCTGTATGCATTAATGCATTCATCTTTGTAACAGTCCTATGAGGAAAATAGGATTATCAGCTCCATTTTACAGATGAGAAAACTAAGGCCAAATTGGTGGAAGGGAAGAGCTGGGATTTGAATCCAGGACCCTGTGGCTTGACACCCCAAGCCCTTCACTTCCCCTCTATGTCAGGGTGGGCCAGGGACAGAAAGTGGACTCAGGAGTCCTTGTTCTAACAAGCCACCCACCTGGGTGGGCTCTCTCCCAGCTTTCTTCAGCTTCCTCCCTGGCTTTGGTACCCAGGGCCCAGGCCTGGCTTTGACTGAGGTTAGCAGAGTGACCTCCTGAAATGACAAACCGAGCCATTTCCAGTTTTCCAAGTCTCCTGGAAACGGGACTTTGGAACCCATTTTCCAGATAAGTAAACTGAGGCTTGAAGAGGTCAAGTAGGCTATTTGCCTGAGATCACATGGCAAGGAAGTGGGTGCTTTAGGATCCCACCAGCCCTGGCCCCCTCACTTCAAGTTCGGAACCCTCTCTCTCCCACCCTGCCCCCCATGGTGCTTGGCTTTGGGTGCTGGAAGGGCCACCATGGCCAAGGTCACAAACTTTCCCTGTCGCCCTTGTGGGGCAGGGGGTGGGGGAAGAGGAGGACGAGGAAGGCTGCTGGAAACAAGGAAGTGCTCTGGCCACTGTCGTGGGGACCGGAACATGGCCCCATCCCTTGTGTCCACTCCATCCCTCACACTTGGCTTCAGCAACTGCTGAGACCCTGGGGGCAGCAGGGGCCAGGAGCACAGCGCTGGCTGACTCGGTTATAATGAAAACGCCCCAGCAGCTCCACACTGCCAAAGGACAGAGTGTTTTTCAGTAGGATCCTGAACATGTGGCATGCACACACAGTCATACTTGTGGTCTGCCAATGCCCACACCCCAGGTGCTTGCACATCTGCCGACTCAGACACTCACAGTCACACACACTCACATGCAGTCTCTCCTCCACCTGTATGCACACACACACACACACACACACACACACACACACACACAAACACTGCCCCGGGCACACAAGCATCCCCAGCCTGCACAGGACAGCCACACTCCTGCACACATACCCACACACACACACACACACGCTCTAGCCCAGGAGTGCTCACGCATGCTCACCATATCTGTCCACAACCTCCCAGGTAAGAGCTGGCTTGGAAAAGAAGCCCAGGTTTACCTGAGGCTGGGTTGGACCCTTGACCTTCGTCCCTCGGCAGCCCCAGCCACAGCTCCCCCCTACCTCCCAGTCCTCCCCAGCAGTATTTCTGGGATCCCAGTTGGGCCTCCTGACTCCCAGGCACTCAGAGATGGGAAGGCAGCCTGTAGGGACCATGAAAGAGAGGATGCTCATGCCAGGCCTCGCCCAAGGACAACCCCCCACCAGCAGAAGGTGACCCAGGATCCAGAAGAGAGGCCAAGGGAGGGCAGAGCCTGGTCCAACAGGCTCCAAACTGAAGCCCCTCCCCGAGAGATCCCAAGACCACATTCGCCCGAATCACCGTGACTTCATAAACGAAACAGCCCACTCTGCCATTCGTGAGAAATCCAAAGAGGGCCTGTGTCATTGTCAACCTTCTCCCTGAAAGTCCCCCAGGATCCAGGACCACAGAGGCCTTCCCCCTCTTCTCCTCACCCTATACCCATCCTGTCGTGCCCTGGGGAAAGTCCCAGACAGCAGACATTGAGCCAGTCCGGCCTGAAGCGCCTGCCTTGTTATTACAGACATCTTGATGAGAGTCTTCTATACTAATTCAGACTAAGGTGTAACGGACTGAAAGTTTGTCACGAAAAGTCCTATGCTTTCAAAGGACATCAGGCTGTAATACATCTCACGGAGGGTCAGAGTGGAGGGGTGTACAGGCGGTACCCGAACTCCGCCTGCCCTGCCGGTGGTGTGGCCTTAGGGAAGTTCTGAACCTCCCTAAACCTCAGTTCACTCATCCGAGGGATGGCAATGACAGCAGCATCGACCTCTGGGCCACGGTGAGAGCCTGCCACACGGGGACAGGCGCACAGTAGGTGTCACTGTGGTGACACTTCAGAGGAAAGTAGGAAATACTGAGGTGTTCAATGGAAGGTCACAGCCTACGTTATGCTGTGCTAAGTCAGAGGCCATTTCCCGCCTAGATCAGTGGCCGCAGGTGCCAAAGGTTTACACGAAAGCTCTGGGGAGAAAGGCTGAAGACTGTGAAAACGCTCTCCACTAAATGAACGTTGTCTGCAAACTGGGAAAAGACCACCATTAGTCAATTTGGCCCGCGGAACACCTGGGGTCTGCCTCGCAGAAGCCGGGTGCAGAGAGTGGAGTTTGGCAATCTGGTGTTTCCCTCAGGGGAGGGGGCTCTAATGGGGGGATTCCTGGCATGTGACGGACCCCCGGAGAAGCCTCAGGGTAGTGCAGAGATCTGCCTTCCAGGCCTGGCTCCCCACCAACAGAGATTGCCTCGCTCAGGGCATCAGTTTTCCCATCCGGAAGATGGTAGAGCTGGGCAGAGAACCTCTATCTGTACGGAATCTGGGGGTTCTCCAGTCCTGGGAGCTGACAGACGGCCTGGGGCCCCACCCCAGATATAACCTGTGGGCCTCGCAGGCTCCCAGGACAGCCCCATTCAGAGAGACCAGAGGAAAAGGGTTGGGTCACTCTGCGGCCAAGGCTGGAATGGAGTCGGGGGTCTCGCCTCCAAGGGGCTTGCTTCCCTCTCTTGGCAGCCCACTGAGACCAGAGCAGCCCAAACGCAAGAAATCATAAATCCAAACCAGGCTTTGCCCAGTCAGGAGGCCCGGCTGGCTCTTGTCACAGAAAAATCTTGTCCCCAGGAGCGCCCCGTGCCGCTGCCCAGTGGAGAACTCCGCCCTCCTCCCCTTAGCTTTCAGCCTCCGCCTCCACTTCTATTTCCTGTGACAACCTGCAAACTGAAGTCCAACTTGTCTGTCTCTCCCCCAACCCTCCACGCCCAGGCTTCTGCTTGACCCCCGCCCCACCCCACCCCACCCCACCCTGAAAGCGGGCCCCAGCTGCAAGAGGCCCCGGCCGAGTGTAATTCCCCGCACCCTCCTCTCCACCCTGGGCCCGTCCGGACAGATTAAGCCTTTGTCACACACACCCAGAAAAGCTCAGGGCCAGATGGGATGGGACAAGCGGTGTCAGATCATCGACCCTCCACGGCCAGGACTAGGAAGGGCCCTGACCGCAGCACCACATATGGCTGTGAGAGGAGGAAAGGGGCCCCCCGCGGGGGACAGCCAGAGAGCAACAAGGACGTGAGATGAAACACCAGGGCCACCCTGGGGACCCAAGCCCACCCAGGAGCGCAGGGGATCCTTGTTCCACGGCTGGGTGACACAACTCCCACACCCGCTATTTGCTAAAATTGTTCTGCCTGCCTGCCGGCCCTCCCCTGAAGCTTCCGTGGGCTTCTTGACCAGATCCTGAGCTATCCCCACCTCCCCCACCAGCTGGTGCCCAGGGAGCAGGCTCAGAGTCCAACCTGCTCCAATGCCCCAGGGCCCCCACAAGGCCTGTGGATGCTAAACAAACGTCTCACACAAAGGTTTGTGGCCCAATGACCTTCACAAAAACCCACCCAGGACAAACGACAGGATCTCTTCCAACTGACATCAGAAGCAATGATAACTTTAACTCTGTGTGTCATGGTATGTGCGTGTGTGTGTGTGTGTGTGTGTGTGTGTGTGTGTGTGGTGTATGTAAGCCAGTGAAGGTAGGGGATGTCCTCTGCACCTTTCAAAGATGGGCCCATTCAGTTCCTCCCAGGAAGAGGCCATGGCTGCCCCAGAATTCCCAGCAGGACTTGTTCCTCTTAGATCAATGAAAAGGAAAATGGAACTGTAAAAATAATAACTGAGCCCCAGGAAGATGCTTGGAGCTGGGGGTGGCCAGACTAAGGGCATCTCCTGTGGCTGGCTCCGGATGGTTGGGTGAGTAGCAGGTAACTAACAGGCTCTCTGGGGACCCGTGGGCCAGGCAGGTGGGTGTGGGTAGCTTAAGGGCACGTCTGTTGTGTTCGTTGTCCCCCTGGTAGCCCTGGCAAGGAGGCCTAGGTTCCCTTTCTCTGCCTCCCAGGCAGGTGGTCCCTCGGGAGGGGCTTATTATTGGTCTGGGAGTCCGGGTGGAGTCTTTCCAGGCTCCTGGTGCCAGGCAAGGCGGGTCAGGGTGGGCCTTGCGGAGGATCCGAAGGCTGGCAGGACCTGGGGTCCAGGCGGAGCACCCAATTTCTGTATGTGGCCTGGGCAGGTGTGTGTCCCACTTGCTCCCCCTTGACAGCTGTGGGGCTATAGGGGCAGGGGGACTGTGCTCATTCCCTAGGGGAGAGGTCGACCAGCTCAGAGAACCAATGAGCTAGCTGCCAGGCCTGAGGGCCACCTGCTCCCAAACTCCAGGAGTGGGTGGAGTGGGGGCTCCTGCCTCAGACAGAAGGAGGTCGGGCCAAGATGCCCAGTTCCCTGGGGAGGAATAACAGGGATGGGGTAGGGGTGAGGGGCACCAACTGACCTGGGAAGCCTGGATGGCTCAGGGCAATGACCCAGGGTAGGGAGCGCAGACCCAGCCAACCATCTGGTGGGTCACTGACCTCGAAAAAAATCACACTTAGGCTGGGGACACTAGCCCAAGATGGAGGAGAACCGAGGCGGGGTACTCAACTGGCAGAGAGAGAGCTGACCTAGGCAGGGGAGAGGCAAGGACCCCTACTCCCTGGTATAGACAAGTGGGCATCAGTTTGGGCTCCCTGACCCGATCGGGGAGGAGACAATGACCCAGACTCCCGGGGGGTTGGCAGAGAGCACTGATTTAGGCGGGGAGGTCCCGACTCTGGCGGGGTGGGACCCTGACCTAGCCTCCCCCTCCGGGAATCCGGCCCCGGAGCGCCCCCCTCGGCCCGGCCCCCCGGCTCGGGTCCGGCCGGAGGCGGCAGCGGGCGCAGATGGGCGGCCGGCGGCCGCAGTGGCGGCGGCGCGGTTATCAGCGCTCCTCGCAGATGGGCCGCCCGCCCTCCGCGCTCGCGGCTCCCCACTCCCCGCGGCCTGCAGCCCCGTCCCCTGGGCGCGGGGCGGGTGGCGGGGAGGCGCCTCTGGATCCGCTCCCCGGCCCCCGCCTCCCTCCCTCGCGGCCCCCTCACCCCGCGGGCCCGGCCCGGGCGGCCGCCGGAGGGGGAGGGGGGAGGGGACAAGTGCACTTTTCGTAACGACCGAATCAATTGTGTGTGAAGAGCCCGCTCCGGCCGGGGACGGGGCTGAGCGCGGGGCGGGCGGGCCGGACGGGGGAGGAGCGCGGAGGGGGGAGCGGGGGAGCGAGGGAGGGAGGGAGGGAGGCCGGCGCGGGGCCGCCCCGCTCGCTCGCTCGGGCCGGGCGAGGCCGGGGAGGGAGCGAGGGGGGCAGGGAGGGAGGCCGGCCTGGCCCGGCCGGGCCGGGGGCTGAACGCACTAACGGAGGGTCTCCGCCACGGAAAGTTCAAAGCTCAGCAGCGCCCGGGCAGCAGCCGGCCCCCCCAGCCCCCACCCGCTGCAGAACAATGAGGTCCCGGCGGGGGAGCCGCGGGGCCCGCGCCGCACGCCCTCTCCAGGGCGCCCCGGGCCGGAGGGGACGCCCCCGCCCGGCCGCCCGCCTCCTCCCTCTCGGCGGCTGCGGTTCCCCGCCCCCTCCCCCCTACGCCACCCCGCCCGGACCCGGGCCGGCCCCGGGGACGGGGGGAGGGGAGGGGGAGGGGATAGGTCAGGCCGCCCCCCGTCCAAGGGAGGGGGGAGCTAGGGGCCCGGGGGGCGGAGGGGGGCGCCCCACCCACCCGCGGGAGGCGGCTGCTGCGCCAGGCTGCGGCTCGGGCTGCCCCTCCCCGGGCCAGCCCCGGGTGGGGTCGGGGAGAGACGGTGCCCGGGCGGGCCCCCTCCCCTGGCGCTGGGAAGCCGAGCGGACTCCCCGTCCCGTGGCTCCCCCTGCCCCCCCTCTCCCCGCGGCACCACCCTCCACACAGACACACACACACACAGACACACACACACACACACCCCACACCACCCAGCCGGCCCGGGGGCGGGAGCGCGGGGCGCCCGGGACAGGCAGCCCCGGGGCGGGCGGGGGGAGGCTTGGGCTTCGGAGCAGCCGCCTGCTGGCGGGGGGAGGGGACGGGAGGACGGAACATGCTGGGGTGAGCAGCCCGGGACAGCCCGCTCGGCACGGCCACGGCCCGGGCAGCAGCGCAGAGGGGGCAGGGACGCCCCGAACCCGAAGCGCTGCCCCGGGCGGGCTGGGGCGAGCGGGCGAGCAGGGACGCGGGCGCCCCGGGCGGGCCAGACCCGCGGACCACCTCGGGGATACACGTTCGGACACACATCCACACCCCCACCCCGCCCCCGCCCGCCCGCCCCGAGCCCCGCGGCGGGACCGGCCCGCGGCCGCCTCGCGCGCACTCACCGAGCCCGTCTTGACCGGCACATACACCACTTGGCCCATCTTGGGTTCCCGGCCGCTGCCCAGGCGGAAGCCCTTGGAGCGCACCCAGAACTGGAACTTGCCTTTCTCGCCGGCTGCCGGGCCGCTACCCGCGCCGGTCCCGCCGCCGCCCTGCAGGACCTCGGCGATCCGCTGGTATTTACTGCGTGTCACCGTCTTGGTTTTGGCCGAGTCGCCGTAGGTGCGCAGGCACCAGTCCCGGAACTGGCGGCCCAGCTCCGAGTCCCCGGGGCTGCGCTCGCGCTCCCAGCCCCCGCGCAGCAGCAGCGTCGGCTTCGGCATCCTCCCGCCGCGCCCGGCGCCCTCGGGGGCGGGCCGGCCGCCGGGCCGCCCGGTGCCGGGACTGGGCTGGGCTGGGCCGAGCCGAGCCGGGGCGCGCCGCGGCCCCGGCTGTCCCGCGGTGTGGCTCCGGCGCGAAGGCTTGATGGGCACGGGCGGCGGCCGGACGCGCGGGGCTGCGGCGCGCTCTGTCCTGCTCGGGCGGCGGCGGCGGCGGCGTTGGCGGCGGCGGCTCCGGCTCGCCTCCTGCTCCGCCTCCTCCTCCCCCCGGCCGGGATGCAGGAGCGATGGAGGCAGCTCCGGGCCCGGAGGTGCAGAGGGGGCGGGCCGCCCCGCGGGCGGCCGGGGGAGGCGGGGAGGCGGGGAGCGGCCCCGGGCGCGGGGAGCGAGACCGAGCTCGGGCGCGGGCGGCGGCGGCGGCGGCTGTCAGCTCGCGCGGCTCATCCTGCTCCTGCTCAGGCTCCCGCTGCCGCTGCTCTTCCTCCTCCTCCTCTTCCTCCCGCGCCCGCCTCCACCACGCCGCGGGATCCCACCTGTTAGAGCGGCGCAGCCTTCGCCGCCGCCCCCCACCCCCTGCGCGCCCGCCCGCCCGCCCGCGGGGCCCAGCCCCCGCCCCGGCCCGGCCCCTGGGGGCGCGGGGGCCGGCGCGCCCGCAGCCGCCGGGAGGGCAGGAGCCGCAGGCGCACAGTGCCCAGCCCAGGGACCGAGTTCCCTCCTGTCGGGCCTGGCCCCGAGTCTCGCAGGCCGCGCTCCGCCGGGCGGGGAGAAGGGCGCAGACCCCGCCCGGCCACCGGCGTCCCAGCCTCTCCGGGGGGCCCCGCCCGATTTTAGCCCGGCGCGGGTGGGACGGGGCAGAGCCCCTACCCCTTCTCTCAGCTACTGGCCTGACCTCTCCGGTGCGAGCTCGGCGCCAGAGGATCAGTGTTCCCCTGGGGAACCCCAAACCGCCGGCCTTCAGGGGGCCCTCAAACTTCCTCCCCTCTCGCCTCACCTGAATTCCCCGAAGTTTGGCCGGCCTTGCTCCTGCTAACCCCACTGCTCTGGGACTGCCTTAGGCCCCAGAGAAGTCATCAACATTGACCAGTGGCCTCACTCAGGCTGGCCTCTCACCAAGGCTCGGGGCAACGCTCAACACACCCACAAATTCATCTCGAGACACCCGGCCTTCCCGGGTGCACAGCGGCCTAGAATCACTGGCTGAGTAAACTCAGGTGGATCTGCCAGCCGCCTCCTCCCTGGGCAGGACTGACCTTGGATAGGGCCAGCCCCCTCCCCCTTCACGAGATAATAACATAAATAAAGGCACAGGTCAACTCCTTGCGCTTTCAGCCCTCCTTTCTTAACAGGTATGAGAAATTGCTGAGCTTCTTTTCCTGCTCTTCCTGGGGTCCACCTCCAGTGTCCCCAGGCCACTCCTGCAGGCAAGTCACCACCAAGCCTGAGTCCCCAATTTTACCCAGTGCAGGACCATTTTCTGCCTAGGAACTACTGGCTACCCTCATCCCAAGGTTCCCTGCCCTGGTATCTACAGATTGCCAGGTCCAGGCAACTCTGAGAGACAAAGACGACTGGCTCATTTCACAGATGAAGGCCTGGGGAACTTGGAGAGGTGGCCTGACCTGGTCAAGGTCATGCAGGGAGGAGAGGAGGGTTCTGACTCAGGTCTGTCTGGCTCCTGCTGCCACATCACACATGAAGTCTCCTCCTGACGTCCCCCTGGGAGGGATCCCCACACTGTATGTGGCTGCCTCATGCTCCCCAGTAAACTGGGAACTCCAGGTGCTCAGGGTTGGTGTCTGTCTCATCGGTAGACCCCAGGCCTTAGCACAGCCCCTGGCACACAGTAGGTGCCAATAACTGCTGAAAGAACCCAAGAGGTCTTCCTAGTCCCAACCTCTCTCAGTATTTCACATAGATGTATTTTTAGATAATTTACATTTCTGTGTTACTTTATATATACCAACAACTCCACACTCATTTTTCCTCTTTATCTTCCTAAGAACTCTATTTGGTTCCATACTGGCATGCCCATTTTTCAGAGACGACCACTGGGGCTCAGAGGGCAACACACCAGGCAAAGGCCACGCAACCCCCTCCCCCTAGTGGGGACGGGTTTCTGCATGATTTGGAAGCCCATGCCCTGACTTTTCTAGTACATCCCTAGGCGCATACCCCCACAGTTGACTCCCTTCCTAAGAACAATGGTGCTTTAGCCTAGCTATGCCAGTGCTCACTTTCAGCAGTGGTGCCCTGGTGCCGAGGTAGTGGGGCCCCCTGTTTGCGCCTTGTCTGTGTCTATTCCAAGACACACCAATAACCAGTAAGCCAGACCACCTCTCTATGCAACCTGGGTCTGCCTGCCTTCCAGAACCTGAAAACCTGATTGTTAATCTTGGGCTGAGTTCTAGGGTGGCAGAAAGTGTAGTATGATGAAAAGAATATCGTTTTCAGGGCAGTCAAACCGACTTGAGGTTGAATCCTCACTGCCATTTGCTGTGGCATTCTTCGTGCCCACAGATCCCAGTTGACTGCTTCCCACCTGAATTAGCCCATCAGTTGACCCTTTGCTGGGTGACCTCTGGCAAGTCACTGAACCCCAACTTCATCATCTGTATAATAGACTGTAAAGGTTCAGCAGAATAAAGTATATGAGAGAGCCTGACATATATAACAGGTGCCCAATAAATGCCATTTTCACCTCCATGGAGGTTGTGAAGTATTCAAAGTGGAAGGCAAACTTTGTTAATACTTTCTGTGTTTCATTCAGTCAACAAACTTTTCTTGAGCAGCCACTATAAACCAGATGCTGGGGATATAGCCGAGGGATCTCCAAGGTCCTTGTCCTCTCAGAGCTTACTGATGGGTGGGGAAGAGGGTCACTGAATTATCAATTATTATAGCTTAGGGTAAGGGCCGGGCCTTCCTCTGTGGCTCAGTGATAAAGAATCTGCCTGCAATGCAGGAGTCACAGGAGATGCAGGTTTGATCCCTGGGTTAGGAAGATCCCCTGGAGGAGGGCATGGCCCACTCCAGTATTCTTGCCCTGGAGAATCCCTGGTGGGCTATAGTCCATAAGGTTGCAAAGAGTTGGGCACGACTGAAGCAACCTAGCACACACATAGCCTAAGGGCTATGATGGAAATAGCAAGTCGTGATAGCAAATAAGAGACAAGAGGGACTGCTATACTTGGGGGCCAGGAAAGTCTGCTCTGGGAAGGTAGATTTGAGCAGTGACATAAATGGCAAGGAGCCAGCTATGTTGTGTTCGGAGGGAAGAGCATTCCAGGGAGAGGGAACAGCATATGCAAAGGGCCCAGAGTGGAAAAGAGATTGCTCTTTTCCAGAAGTTGAGAGGAGGCCAGTGTGGTAGCGTGAAGTGAGTGAGGAGGGGCTGGAAGGCAGGAGACCATGCGATAAACATTGGATTGCAGTCTAGATGTTATGGGAAGTCATTGGTGAGTTTTAAACAGGGGAGAGACTGAGGAGTACTCGAGCAGAGTGGAGGGCCGCTATGGGGACCCAGGGATCTGTGGTCTGGGAGCTTGGAGGTCAGAGGCCTTGGTTTCTCCTCCCATGTGTCAGCTCACTTTACAGCAAGCACTTCTCAGCCTCTTGCCCCAAAGGGTGCTGGGAAAAGATTGGAGATGGCTGAGCCAAGGATGAGAATGGCCTCCTGCAGCCCATCCCCACTTGTGCAGAAGCAGGTCCCTGATCTCTGGCCTGTTCATGTCAGTAGCATCTGTTAGCAGGGATCCTGCCCCATAGCATGCTGGGTGGAAGGTAAGTTTCTCTTGGGGAAGAACAGGGCAGTGAATGGGCAGTCATGGTCCTAGGCGGAAAACTGTTCCTCCTTTCTTGCCATTCCAGATAGCTGCCAAAAGGACAAAGTAGGCTGCCCCATTATTTGCAGGTTATTGGATCCCTGGTTTTTGTTCTTTTTTTAACCCTTAATCCAGATGTCCAGTGGAGGGTAGGAGTGAAGGATTCCAGATCCCCAGGGTTCATGTCCACTTCCAATACTGAGAGTAATGTACTGGGTCACAGGAGGTTAAGTGAGAAAGGGTCTGCAGAGAGTATACAGTCTCAACCCTGCCTTTTACAGATGGGTAAACTGAGTCCCGCAGAAGGGAAGAGGCTCAGGGCTACCGGCAGAGCAGGGCATCTGGCCTTTGCCTGGTTTGGCCCAGATCACCTACTTTTCACTGAGCTCTGACTCTGGGCCCAGATGAATGGGAATGCCTGTAACTCAGAGGTGAGGTGGCCCCCACCCAGCCAGGGGTAGGGCAGAGTTCCAGCCCTGGGTAGGGCAGAATGACTCAGGCCCCCACAGAGGCCTGACCACCAGAGGCTAGGAGGAGCAGGAGGTCCTGGGTCCTTGGTATGTGGTGTGGGGTGGCTTCCACTGCCAGGCTCTGGTGCCACTTGCATCAAGGACTATGCCGTCACTCAAACCCCAACTCCCAAGCATCTCCCCCTGTGGTCTGCTTGGCCACGGTGACCTGCTGCCTCAGGTCCACTCCACCCAGAAAGGCTTCCTGACCCCTTGTTTGGTTCAGGGGCTTCCATGTCTGCTTATAGACCCCTGGGCTTTCCCCATCCTGGCTTTGATCATGAAAGCCTGGGTACCTGTACCCACAAGTGCCCAGCATGGGGGCCAAAGTTTAGTAATGATGAAATAAATGAGAGAATGAAGAAATGAATGAGTGGGCTAGTTCTCAAAATGTGCATCTCAGACGGACAACTACAGCATTTCCCACCACTCTACTCTGCCTCCCCCATAATCAATCAGTCTATTAGCATTTAGTGTGCTCCTCCTAGAAGGCTCTTTTGTTCAGTGACCTGACGTAGGTGCCTTGATTTCTCTAAGCCTTGGTTTGCAAAACCAGTAAAATGGGGATAATGATCATACCTAACTCACGGGACTGTTGTGAGAATAAGCGCTCAGTGAATGTTAGCTCCATTTATCACCACGTCCATCTGTCCTTCATTCGGATGTTTGTTTGAGTGGCCTCTGTGTGTCAGATGCCATGCCTGACGTAGGGATCACGGCCACAAACAAGATGGACCTGGCCCCAGCCCTCATGATGTTCAGGGACCAGCTGCCTTTGAAAAGATCAAGACAAATGGGTTGAGAACTAGAGAACAAAAACTGCCGTAACATATGAAGGGGGCTCAGATGAGCATCTTCTGAGAAACCCTGCCTAAGGGTTCCTTGGATGGAGGTGCTCAGAGCAAAGACGGGGGAAGGAGAAAAATGTCTCCACACCGACAGTGGCCTTGGCTGTGGAACCACACCCGAGTGGGAAACACTGACCCACCTCGCAGAGGTAAGGAACCCTTGAGCCCAGCATCTCCTATTCTGCAAAATAAAGCACAAAGAGATAAGGATTTCATTCAAATGTCACTGCCCCAGTAGAGCCCTCCTTGACCACCCTTTCAAAAATAGTTTCCAGTGTCTCTCTATCCCCTGCACTGCTTTATTCAACTTCATAGCCTTGGCACCATCTTCTATTATAATGTGTATTAATTTGTTTCTTCTATTATAATGTGTATTTATTATAACGTGTGTTTATCTGTTTCTGGTACACTGCAATGTATGTATCAAAAAGGCGGGAATTTTGTCTTGTGACCGTAGTATCTCAGAACAGCCTGGCACATAGTAGGTGTTCAACACATGTTTGTTGAATAAATGAGTGAACGAAGAGACCCTAAATGTGTGTATGTGTGTGTGTGTTTGCACGCACATGCTTCATAAATAAAATGCATAATGAGAACCAGGAAGAGTTATGTTGAATTGAAAAGGAAGGAGGCCTTTCTTTCTGTTGCTAATTTTGTCTGTTGCCAAGTTACCTTCCTACATTGAACCTCAGTCTCCTCATCCATGAAATGGAGCTAGTACCTACTTCACAACATCATTATGGGATGTCAATCAAATGTGGTGCCAAGTGCCCAGATGGGACCAGGCACACAGTACGTGCCCGTAGGGCGTCTGTTATTCTGATGGAGCCCTTAGTGGAGGAGGCTCCTGAAGGGGGATCCCCAAGGCCTGAGCCTTCCCATAGGACGCAGAAGAAGCTGACACTGGATCTGTCCCGTCACCTGAACTCGTCAGTAATTTATTGATGCTGGATGCTGGCACCTAGCAGCTTGCTGGGTCAGCCTCAGGGAGCAGGTGTGGAGACATCAGGACCTACACTGAGCCTCACCCGGGAAAGGCAGGGTGAGAAGAGTGCATCTGCCCAGGAAAGCTGATAGCTCAGTCCTTATAAATCCCTTACTGTGTGCTAGGCACTGGGGGACTAGGAAAAAAAACCAAGTGTGTTCCCCGCCTGACCAGAGCTGATAGAGGGTGTTGTTGTTCAGTCACTAAGTCGTATCTGACTCTTTGCGATCCCATGGACAGCAGCACACCAGGCTTCTCTGTCCACTGTCTCCCAGAGTTTGCTCAAGTTCATGTCCATTGAGTTGATGATGCTATCTAACCATACCATCCTCTGCCACCCTCTTCTTTTCCCTCCAATCCTTCCCAGCATCAGGGTCCTCACCCTGATAGAGGGCAAGAGAGACATAATTCATAATTTGAACACCTACAAAAATAGTGACAGCTGATGAGGGCCTACTGTGTGCCAGGAACTTTATACACATAAGCACATTTAAGCTTCATATGAATAGACCTTGATCTGATTCTATAGGTCAGAAAATGTCACCAAGGGAAGGTAGGATGATGAACTCAAGCTCACATGGCTAGTGACTGGCAGTCTGAACCCAGATATGATTGGCTCCAAAGCCCACACATATGTTACCACCATCCTGCCCACCTCGGGCTGGCTGGACTAAGAGGCATATAAACAAAAACCCTAAATAAGGAGCTCTAGGAGGTTAAGGTGAGCAGAGGTCCATCCCACTAAGCTTCCTGGACATCCCTTCTTTTAACTGGCCTTCAGAAAGTGAAAGTGAAAGTCACTCAGTCCACTCCAACTTTTTGTAACCTCATGGACCATACAGTCCATGGAATTCTCCAGGCCGGAACACTGGAGTGGGTAGCCTTTCCCTTCTCCAGTGGATCTTCCCAAACCAGGGATTGACCCCAGGTCTCCTTCACTGCAGGTGGTTTCTTTACCAGCTGAGCCATAAGGGAAGCCCTTTAGAAAATGAGTGAAAATACCAGAGGATGGTGTATCTTAGGGTAGGGAGGCAGAGCAAAAGTTTGAAGGTGGAAAAGGGACTGATGGGTTTGGAGTGTGGGTGGTGGGCAGGCCCACCTGTGAGAGCAGAGGGCCTCTTAGGGGCAGTGGGTGTGCAGTGCTTTGAATGCCTGGCCACCTCTGGGCCTCCCTCGGTGGGCCATGCAGAACCGGGAGGTGTAGAGTCATAAAGCCACCATTTCCTGTTGATCTGTGTATGCTAAGAGGCCTGGCCTTCAAGGACCTGTAACACCTGGTTCAGCCTCATCTGCCTTCCCCCCTGTACCAGCCCTCTGGGTCCAGCACACTCACCGACTCCAGAACACATCTTATTGGCTCTCACCTCCATACATCTCTTCTCCCAGATCCCAACTCCCACATCCTACCCACTGCTCAGGCCTCACACCTAGGTCTGCTTCCTCCAGGAAGCTTGCCCTGACCACACCAGCCCTCGGTGATATGTCTCAGCCTCAGAGACCTGGGCTGGGCAAGGGACCCATCCTCTGCTAAAAGCCATAAGCACTCACCAACCATAGTGGTCGGCTGGTGCCTTCACCTGCCTAGCATCATTCTTCCCCTGGTAATCTGAAATGCCTTTGAGAAACTGCCCCTTCCCCTTCTTTAGAGCAGTAGCTAGAGCAGGACAGGCCTGAACCCTGGCCATTGAAAACATCCCCTCACCTTGACCACCCTGATGGTGGCCAGGTTTCTGATCTTATTTGAGCCCCTTGATTCAGTCATGCCTGAAGGCCCTTTGTATTTTTCACTTAAGTCTCTTTGGGCTGGATTGCAACCAGCCAAAGATCCTTATCAGAGCTTTCCTGATGGCTCAGTGGGTAAAGAATCCTTGTGCGATGCAGGAGATGCAGGATCAATCCCTGGGTTGGAAAGAACTCCTGAAGAAGGAAATGGCAACCCATTCCAGTATCCTTACATGGAGAATCCCATGAACAGAGGATCCTGGCAAGTCTATAGGATCACAAAGAGTTGGACATGATCGAGCAACTGAGCGTGCAAGACTTCTTAGACCCTTTCATTTGCTGCTGGGCACTATGAGCCTATGTGCCAGCTTGCTCCATTTCAGGAGTGAGGAAACTGAGGCCCAGAGAAGGGCAAGGACTCATTCAGGCAGTTGACACCAGAACCGAGCCCAGGGTCCCGGCCCCTGCCCCCACCCCAACCCAGTATTCTCCCGTCTACACCTCAGGCCCCTTCTACAAACAAGACACCTCTATAGCAGAATGTCAGGAGCAAGGGTTCCTCCTCTTGCCGGTTGTGTGGCCTTGGCCAAATGACTTAACCTCTCTGAGTGAGAAAGTACCTGCCTCATGAGGTCGCTGTGAAGGTTCAAGTCTACTCAGGAACACTTCGCACAGTGCATAGTAGGCCCTCAGTAAATTGTGGCCAGCACCTCAGTGGCTTCAGCTTCCTCAGGATATACTGGGTGCACTGAGCCCTGACGTATCTGGGGAGTTGTGGGTCTCTCTAGAGAAAGATGCCAACACAATGCTAGGTCTGGGCTGGGCTCACCTCCACAGGGTTTGAATCTGGGTCTCAGGACGGGGTCTGCTCATCTGGATGCCCAGCTGTCAGGCCTTCCTCCGCCCTGATTTGAAAAGAGGCGCTTTTTATTTAGAGGAACTCCCCCCTGCCCCTGCCATTTCATATTGGCTCTATAAATTGGATTTTGTTGAGTGGTTTCTGACAAGCAAGTCGACCAGGCACGTGAACGGAGGAAATGCAAGGCCGCTTCTGGCCACGGGGGTGGATCCGAGGCCTTGAGTTCGGCTGCTCGCTGGCCACGAGCTCAGGCCCTGGGCAGCTGCATCCTGGGAGGGTGTGTGTGTCCTTGGGGGAGATCCAGAAGGACTTCTTCCCCAGGGAATTCTTTCCAGAGGTTTCCCACAAACTTCCCTTAGAGGAAAGGCCCCTCTGGCATAGGACCTGGCTCCCTCTGTTCTCCAGCCAGCCTGTACCTCCTGGATTCAGATTTATGGTGGCCAGGGGCTGCCCCCGAGTGTCCTACCCCAGATCAGGTCTCCCGAGATGATAGTCTAGTGTTTCTCCAAGTCACAGTGTTTATACATATCTTCAGCCACCAAACAAGGGGTGATTGACACAGTAAAGCAGGAGAGATTTCAGTTAGACAGCAAGAAGGACTTCCTCCCTGCCAGATGGCTCAAACTTGAGCGATGCACGACCTTGGAAAGAGCACTTAATTAGAAGGCAAGTTAGCTTTGTTCCTGTGGGACTTTAGGTCAGTGCCTAAATTTCTCCTTCCCTTGGTTTCCTCGTCGATAGACTGGGGATTAGGATTTCTGTTCACCCTGCCTCCACGTCTTCAAATGAGACAGTGGAATGAGGCCTTGAGGGCACTGGCAGGGGGTTGGATCAAATGACCTCCATAGGTTCCTTTTCCTCTCTTTTTGGGAAGGAATTCCCAAGGCTGCAGCCCTGGCCTTAGGCCCAGGGACCAGGTGGTGAAGTATGTGTGTGTGTGTGTGTGTGTGTGCGCATGCACACGCACACACACATGAACAGGACTCTTGGTCACATAGTAGGTGCTGAGTAAACGTTTGGTTTTCTCTCACTTGTCTTGGGCCAGTCTCCAGATACAGAAGGAGCCCTGGGGAGATGTCAGGAAGCCCAAATTCTAACCCTGGTTGCTTTGACCTTGGCCATGTCCCTTACCCAACTGACTCTCCATTTCCCCATCTGTACCAGGAGGACTTCGGATGGTTTCCAAGACCCCTTCTCTCCTGAAACCATGAAACTCGTGACTGACCCAGGGAGGTCTGACCCCTGCCCCCTTATCTTCCTCACCAGCCATCCCTCGGGGGTTCAGATACACTGACCTTCCTTTGCTTCCTTGAATTTGTCAGGACCTTGGGAACGGCCTTAGGCCCCTCTCACAAGTTGTGTGACCCTGGTTGTGTCACCCAAGGGTCTCTGCCCAAACCCTTCCTCTCTTGCCACAAATTCACCTAATTTGCTCCAACTCATCCTTACAGCTCCCAGCTCAATCACCATGTCCGGACGACCCCTCTCTCCCTAAGATCCTCCTCCATGACTCAATCTCCTGGGGGACCCCCTGCACCCCTTCTTTATAACACTTAACCGCCTGAACCTCTTACGTTTATGTGGTTTCTTTACTGGTATCTGGTCCCCCCGCCCCAGACTGTGGATTCTATGAAGACAGGAACTTGCTGGGTCTCAGTCACCACCGTGTCTGGGTGCCTCAGCACCGAATAGATGCTCGAAGAATGAATGGAACTGAATGAATGGATGGGTGACCTCCTCCATTCTTGGTCGGGGCTGAGCAGCTGACAGGCCCTACCTGCAGAAGATGGGCTGGGGGTGTACCGAAAGCCCCTCACACCCACACCCAGACTTTCCTGTGAGGCTCTCCCAGCGGTCCTGAGACCTCAGGACAGGCAGATATGAAGTACCGGCTCCATTTTTTCAGATAAGGAAAGCAGCCTCAAAGGCATGCTGGCTGGAGCAAGGTCACATAACAAACGCATGACAGGCTTGGGGTGGGATCCCAGGGGTGACGAAGCTGGAAGGGTTTCCAGCCTCCATTTGACAGAGGTGGAAACTGAGACACAAAAGGGGAAGGGATGGGATCAAGGTTTTCCTGGCCAGGCAATGGCAAGGTGGGGAGAGGAATCTGTGGTTCTTGAACTCAGAGGCCTTTCTCCTGCTGGGCTGAGGACAAGGATCCATGGGCTTGACCCCAGGATGACCAGGAGGCTTCAGATAACTGATTACACCACCCTGTGGCCTCTGGGAGTGGACACCACTGAGGAGAAGCACCCTAAGGGTTTGGGTGTCTGCACAGAACCAGGCTGCCTGGGTTTGAATGCCAGCTCTGCCACTCAGCAACCATGTGACCTTGTTTGGGTCACTTTACCTCTCCGTGCCTCAGTTTCCTCATCTGTAAAATGGAGGAGACCTGGGTTTAACATGTAAACAAAATGAAGCACTGAGAGCAGGAAGTGGTCTGGGACGACTGCTCACACATGTGAACGGCAGAGCTGACCTGGCCAGAAGCAAGAGGAAGTGATTCATTCTCTGTGCACCAGGGAACTGGGGCCAAGAAGTATCAGCCACCTGCTTCTCACCCCTAGGTCCGCTGGAGAGAATACACAAGAAGGGTTTCAATGATTGCAGCAAAGTTTTCTGAGCTCTCTGGTACTTTACAACCCTCTGAATCCTCAAAGCCACCCCGGGAAACAGGATCTGTCATTATCCCATTTTACAGATGTGAAAACCAAGGCCCAGGCCCATCACCTGCTCAAGTCTCACAGTTGGTGATGGGCAGAAACAAGACTCATGCCCAGAGTTCCAAGGATGAAGGGTCCAGAGGACAAAGAAAGAAGAGAGATGTGTTGGCCAGGGGAACAGTCCTGGAGCTCGAAAGCTGAGGAAACCTGGCCAGTGGTGGCACCGACAGAAGATGCAGCTAGAGCCCCCGTCTCCCCTGGGGCAGGATTGTGGGTGAGCCCTGCTTGGGAATCACACCATGTCGAGCCCCCACCCTGGCCAAGCTATGTAAGGGCAGGGCTAAGCCTCTTACCCCCACCATCAGGGCCCCCAGCCCAGCCCTGCCCAGACACTGTGAGTGCTTGTTAGGTTAGCGGTGCCCCAGACATCCTATCCACTGAGGCCAAGCCTCTTGACCATCACCAGCCCCATTATCCAGGTGAGGAAACTGAGGCTCAGAGTGGGGAAGGGACATGCCCTGGGTCACACAGGTCTGTCTAAGTCTTCACTCTCCTAGGGGACATGAGCCCAGGGACCAGGGACCACATCTCCCTGCCTCCAGCAATTAGAGCCTGCAACAGACCCTGGAAGGCAGGTAATCCTGAAGGAATGGGGAGCATGAAGCATCTCTCTAAGGTCTCAGCAGGTTGGAGAGTAGAGAAGGGCAGCTTCTCCATGCCTCCCCAGATCCCCAAAATGTGGAAACGTAAGGACCGTCTTTAGGGCTCAAGGAGTCCAAACTTCCCTTTTACAGATGGAGAAACCGAGGTCCAGAAAAAGGATGAGCCACATTCAGGGCCATCAAGCAGCTGAGGAACTGACCAGAAAGAACCCAGCAGAGCAATTCCAAAAGGCCCTGAGGTTGGCACAGAATGAGAACTAAGGCTGGCAGGCTGAAGAGAGGTGAGGCTGAGGTGTGCTGGGACCAGGCCAGGCAAGAAGTTTGGACTCCAGGGCAGAGCAGTGGGAAGTCATTGAGTTGGAAAGGTCTGTCCACCACCTGGTTTAGTGCTTAAGAGACCCAGCTGGTGGCCGGGGACTGACGGGCCTGCAGGAGGGCGGGATGGGAACAGGAGACCCGGGAACCAAGCTGACACTGATCCCAGCCCGCTGTTCTCCCTTACCCTCTAGACCCGCCTGTGGGCCTGCCAACTCGGCCTCACACAGAGGACTGAGGGCATCCTAGCAGCACGTGTCCAAGCCCAAGCTCCTGAGTTCCCCCCAGACTGGCCGCTCGGCCGCCTTCCCATCTCGGTGAACACAAACTCCGTTCTTCCTGTTGCTCAGACCAAAACCCCTGGAGTCAGCCCCACCCCACCATTCTCTTGCCCCCTCCACCTGATCCGTCAGCAAATCCCTTTGGCTCCACCTTCACAATATGACCAGAATCTGACCACTTCTCACCACCGTGCTGCTGCCCCTGCTCATCAGCAGGATGAATGTGCCAGCCTGTCCCAGCCCCGCGGTACCCCTTCCATCAGGCTGCCAGATCCCTTGGCTCCAAAACAAGTCGGATCACGTCCCTTCGCTGCTCCAAAGCTTCCTGTGGAGCCTCACCTCTCTCAGAGTGAAGTCTTGACCTTGGCCCTCACAGCTCTCAAGCTCCAGCCTCCCTGTCCCTGTCTGGCCCTCTCTCCCCAGTCCTTCACCCCCAGTCTCTGAGGCAGCAACTCTGTGTTCCTCTCCTGACCTCCGGGCATTTGCACCTGCTGTGCCCTCTGCGTGCAGTGCCCTTCCCCGGTGTCTGCGCTGGGGCTCTCTCACCTCCTTCATGTCATCAGAGGTACTTTTCCAGGAGGCCTCCTGTGACCACCAACTTAAAATGGCAGACCCCTCATCCCATCACACACACACATACATCATTTGTAAGCTTTATTTTCTCCATCATTTTCTAACGTATTATTTAATCAACCTGTTTGTATTGTTTTTTCTTGGCTCCCTTGGTACCCCTCTCACCCCACAGTAGGATTTCTGCTTCCTGAGGGCAAGACTCTTTGGCTCACCAGTACCGAGAACGGCGTCTGTGCACAGCTGTTACATTTGATTCACTCTTGCATGGCTCAAACAACTCAGGGTGGGAGGCCACCTTAGCCTCCGATCACAGACAAGGCAACTGAGGTCCAGGGAGGGAAACCGTTTCCTGGGGGTCACCAAGCCAGGACACAGTGGGGCTGGGATCTGGACCCTGGCCAAGCCTCCCCCCACCCTACCCTGGCCAGTACAGGCCAAGTGTGGGCCGGGAGCAGGGCCGCTGAGCTGGCTCTTGGGAAGGCGGCCACAGGGCAGTGGCTCCTGCCAGCCCCCTGCGGTCAGCGCCCTCCCCAAGAGGGCCACAGCAGCCAGCAGCCAAGCAGGGAGAAGGATCCAGGGCGGTGGTGTAAGAGGGGCATTGGGAAAGGCCCTGGTCCATTCTACGGTTGCCCAGGCCTCAGAGCCTGAACGGCCATGGCTGAGAAAGGAAGTCAGCAGGATCCAAAATAGGTCTGTGTTTTGGGAAGTGAAACCGGTGCTGGGGACACTTGGCTAGAGGAAGACCCAGGCCTCCTGGGTTGAAGCTGTCAGGCCGGGGTCGGGGGTCTTCCTCTCCCTCCTCTGCCTGGGGGGGTTGGGTCTTGGGAATGGGTTCAGGCCCCTCTCACAAGCCAGGTGACCCTGGAAGTGTTTTTCTCATTTTCTGACCCTCAGTTTTTTCATCTGTAAAATGGGACTAAGGAAAGTACCCACCTCACTGGGGCCTGGGAAAGTGTGATGGGACTGCGCCCTGAAACCTGAGGCTGTTGCTCAAGAGACGGTAACAGTCACTACTGGTATTCCAGATCCGTCTCTGGTGCATCCTCCTCCAGGAAGCCTCCCCAGGTCCTTTGGTCAGAACAAATAAACGAATCTCTTCTCCCTGGTGTCCCAGCCCCTCCTAACTTCTGTTCGCTTCTGTTCACATGTGTCTTTTCCACTAGAGGAGGCCAGGCCCTCATCTGAGTCCTCTCAGTGTCTCCTGTGCCCGGGACAGAAGCGATGGGAGATGCCACACAGTGGGGCTGAATGGGGGAACCAAGGGCAGATGCTGATGTGTGCCCTCGAGGCTCTGGTGTCTGTGTCCTGAAAGCCAGCTCTGGCTGGCCTGGAGTGGAGGCAGGAGGTAAGTAGGTGACTTAGGATTCCTCTGAGTCTCAGTGTGCTCATCTTGTAAAATGGGGACAATTGGAAAAGAGGAATCAGGGTTTCTTTGTCCTGAATCAGAGTGAAACGTGGGCCACCCAAGATGCCATCCCAGGCACCTCAGAATGGGCCTGGGACAGGGCTACCCTGGGGAAAAGGAAGACCGTTCAGACCCAGGGGACCCTGCATGCTGCTTGCTCCTGCCTCCATCCTACTATAGTGAGAAGCAGGACTTTGAAGCTGAACAACACCCCAGGTATAACTGAGGACTCGCCACCTAATGAAATCAGGAGGCTCTAAATAATAATAGAGTCAACAGTCTGTAGAGGCCCTCACATCACCCAGGTTTTACAGATAAAGCCCAGAGAGGTCAGGTTACTTGTTCAAGATGACACAGCAAATTAGGGCAGAGAAAGTAGGGTGTCCAGCCCTCCTAAGACTCAGTCCTGGGGCTCACTCGGCACCTTTCCACAGAGTAAGGCTCAGGACACCCATTTTACAGATGAAGACCTCAGACTTTGAGAGGGGAAGGGTCTTTCCCAGGACCACCACCCAGAGGCTCCACTCTTGAAGTTTCTAAAGAGCTCTTGGGGGTACCTCGAGGGCTGGATCTTGAAACTCAGGGACTGAATGTAGAACTGAGGCTCCACCAGGAAGGACCTTGAAGGGTCTGTGTGGCCGAGTTTCCCGTCAGCCCTCTTGTCCTGCCAGGTTCACCTCTGGGTCAGGTACAATGCACGTTTGGGAGTTGCCACTATGCACCCTGCCAGGCAGACTCACAGCAATGAGGCCCACATGGCATTTCCTGGGTGCCCCATTCTAAGGGCTGTATTGCATCAACTTGCTTGAGTCTCAGAAGAACTCAGGGAGGTCAACTCCACGACTGGCCCTATTTTACACAGAGGAAAACTCAAGCACCTCCCAGACTGCGTTCAGCATCTGCAAAGCTGCTCCTCCTCCAGTTCCCACCCCAGTTAGTGGCTCCTGAAGCCCCCAGGAACCACGCTGAGAACAGGCATCACTGCTGATCCCCACGCTGCCTCTCCCCACAACATCCCATCAAGTCAACCTCCTTAGCTGGGCACTGGAACTGAGCCAAGGAGCTGAAGCTCTCTGGGTCTTATCTGTCAAGCAGGATAACAGCCCAGGCCTGCGAAGGGCATGGCAGAGTCACGGAGATGGGCCATCTCTGCCCAGCTGGGTGACCTGTGGCTGGAGGACCAACCTCTCTGAGCCGCAGCTTCCATATAAATGAAGTGGAAAGGGTCTTAGGGATGATTCAGGGGCTCCTTCCCTCCATCCTCCTGAGAAATTGCTCCAGCAACTATCCGCTTCGCTTAGAGGTTCTCAGCCTTTTCCTCTCGACTGAATCAACCTGAGCAACGTACAAATGGCTGATGCGTTTCTCTGAGCCCACACCCAACCCCTGCTGCCTGACTTCTCCCCTGCCCCCCACGGGAGCTCCCTGAAAGGGATTCTCTTGTCACTGTTCCCACCCACTCCTGCCTTGAATCCTCTGCCCTCGGGTTTCCGTCCGCCTCCTCCCAGGACACCAAGGACCGCGGAGGGGCTAAACCAGCACCATCACTAGCCCTCGTCCTGGCCCCACACAGCATGGATACACCAACCCTCCCTGCCTCTCTGATGTCTTCCTTACTGGCTGTCAGATTGCTCTGGTTTCCTCCGACTTTCCTGCTGCCCCTTCTCAGCCCCTTTTCTGCTTCTTCTTCCATCTCGCCCCCACCTCTTAAAGTTGGGGGCCCCGGGCTCAGTCCCTGGTTCTCTGGTTCTCTCCATCTGCCTTCTTCTTTGGCCGACTTTCAAGACGGTTTCTCTGTGAGTCTCCCACCCGGACGTGGCCAACCTGGACTCTGCCCTGAGCTCTGAGCTCAGTACCCACCCTGCTCCTCTGCAGCACCTCTTGCTTTCCTGCTTCACCCTGTTCCAATCTCCTCTCCCAATATTTGCACGTCGATCTGTTTCACCCACAACCTTCGTCATTCTAGTGAAGGGAAACTCCATTTGCCTCATGGTCCAGGCCAACACCCTAGCTGCCATCCTGAGATTCCTCTCTCTGACTCTGTCTCTCACATCCCACATGAGATGCATCTGTGAGTCCTGCTGCTCGAACTTCTAAATCCATCTCAGTTTCCAGCACTCCTCAGCCTCCGCAGGTCAGCCCCCATCATTTTGCTCTTGAACCTTCACCACAGCTGCCTCCTGTCCTGCTTCCTGCGCCCTCTGCTCTGTCCTCCATACGGCAGCCAGAGGGACCCCATTCCGGGCAGAGTCAGACGCAGCCTGCAGGGCTCCACCCTCCAGTGGCCCTTCAATCGGAGAAGCCCCAGTCCTTATGAAGTCCCCCAGAGCCCTGCCCGCTCCCCACCCTACGGCTCCCTCTGCCCTCCCGCCCCTCCCCAATCCACTCCCACCCCAGCTTCTGCCGCAGGGTGCTGGCTGCCTGGAATGTTCCACCAGCAGCATGTGGGCAGAAGGCTCCTCCTGGGATGGCCTTTCCTGTGCCCTCTGCACAATTTCAACCTGCCACTGCCACCCCCTCGGCCTGCTCCTCACTTCTTTCTTTCCCAGTAGCACTTTCACGGATCTCACGCATCATGTGTGCTAAGTTGCTTCAGTCGTGTCCCACTCTTTGCGACCCTATGAACTGTAGCCCGCCAGGCTCTTCTGTCCATGGGATTCTCCAGGCAAGAATACTGGAGTGGGTTGCCATGCCCTCCTCCAGGGGATCTTCCTGACCCAGGGATGGAACCCATGCCTCCTGTGGCTCCTGCCCTGCAGGCAGATTCTTTTACCACTGAGCTACCGGGTAGCTTTACCACGCACCATATGGTTCACTTACTTATCTTGTTTAGCATGGGGCTCTTCCAGGAGGGTGGGAATTTTCTGCCCTGCGTCCTGTGTTCCTGTCCTCTCCCCGCCTAGAACAGGGTCTGGTGGGCGGGGGGACTCCTGGGGGCGGTGCTGTAGGGATGCTGGGTGGTGAGTGCTCCCCGAGCCTGGGATGAGTGCGGCCCCCTCCCCACCCCCAGCCACGCAGGTCTATCAGGTGTCTTGGTCTCCAGGGCCTTTCCGTCTTCCACTGCATCCCTGCCTCCCATCCATCCCCAGGCCCACTGAGATCCACTCCCTTCTCCACAATGGACTCCAGAAGGGTTGTTAAAAGCTTGGATCTAATCATGTCATCCGTTTTCCTGAGCTCTTGGATGGCTGCCCTTGGCCCCAAGGCTAACGACCCAATTCCCTACCTGACATAGGAGGGCCCTGAGGGTCAGCCCAGCCCCCCGGAGCCACCTCCTCCCCCCGTGCTGTGCCCTTGGAAGGTTCCTTCCACCGAGCATCCCCCAGCAGGCTGCCTCCCACCAGTGGCCCCTGGTGACTGTGGACATGCTTCCTGAGTGCCTTGGTGCACAGCCCTAGGCCGGAGGCCCCACATAGCCAGTAACCACCACCGTGCCACCTGTGCCAGCTTTTACTAAGCACTTACTATGTGCAGGGTGCCAAGAACGCAGCAGTAGTGAAGATGCGCCTTGTCCTCACCTGCTGGAGACACATTCTAGAGAAAAGGGCAAAAGTGCCCCCTCAGGGCCTCTGGCCCCGACACTTTCCCCGCAGAGCCCCGAGCTCTGCCTTTGCTTCATCAGAGCCTCCTGCTCTACTGTGACTGTCTTTGTGAGCAGCCCCCAGCCCTCTCCTGCTTTCTTTGTCTTAGTGCAACTCGCATGCTAGAATGTGCCCCCTGGGAAAAGCCAGGAGGGGATGTCTACTCTGTTCTCTGCTCATCCCCAGCACCTAGGACAGTGCCAGGCACAGGGGAACTGTGTGCTGAGTAAAGGAATGCAGTCTAGGAGGTCCATGAACACGTAAAGCCCAGGACAGGGGTATGGGGGAGTGAGATGGCTCTGTTCTGATTGAGATCGGTCCAGGAGGCCTCTCCCAGGCGATGGCATTGAGCAGAGAGACTCAAGGCCGTGAATCCTGAGCCTGAGGAAGCTGTAAATTGCAGGGCCCCGAGATAGGCTTCCCTGGTGGCTCAGATGGTAAAGAATCCACTTGCAATGCAGGAGACTGGGTTCGATCCCTGGATTGGGAAGATCCCCTGGAGCAGGGCATTGCAATCCACTCCAGTATTCTTGCCTGGAGAAGCAGGGGACACCAGGGGAGCCTGGGATCATGGGGTCACAGAGTCAGGCCCAACTGAGCAACTAACCACAGCACAGAAATAGGCTGTTACAGAGCAGCAAGGGAGGCTGGAGTTGAGTGAACCAGAGGAGGGCTGGCGGGCAGGGGGAGGCTTCCTAAGCTCTTTTCCAGGAGGGTCCACTGAGGTCCAGGGAAACTAAGTGACTTGTCCGAGGCCACAAAACAAGGAAGGGGCAGAGGTGGGCCTGCTGATGGGATCTGGGGTCAGAGACTCAGGCCCCACCTCCCCAGTGGGGGCCCCTCCCCGTGGCTCTCTGGGGCTCACCCAGGCTCTGCTCAGTAATAACTAACCCGGGCCCCACTGGCTCAGGAGCCTCCAGTTATTGGCTCCGCCCCAGCGGCCTCTGGGGCAAAACCCGGGAGAGTGAGCGAATGAGCAAGGGGCCTGCTGGGGAGGAGGTGTTGTCCCCTGCCCCACCCCGCCCCACTGCCGAGCCATGGCCACTCTGGGGAGGCTCAATTTGCTGGAGTCAAAGCTGACTGGCTAGGGCAGGAGACATCACAGCCAAGTGCATAGAGACTACGTGAAAGTCTGGCCAGGTGGCCCACACCCAGAACCTTTCCGGCGCAGGTGGACCTGAGATGAACCTCGGGCTGCCTGCACCTGGGACTCGAACCTGCTCCCTCTCCTCACCCCTGGGCTCCTGCCCTACGGCCGCTGGGCTTCCCTGCTGCTCCCAAGCTGTGGCGGCCATGCTTCTGCCCCTGTCCTTCCCTCTGCCGGGGACTCTCCTCACCCGGTGCTGCCTGGCTGGTTCCTGCTCAGCCTCCGTTCAAACATCCCCTTCTCAGAGGCCTTCCCTGACCACCTGTCCAAAGCAGGTCAGCCCCCACCCGCTCTTACTCTCCATCAGAGGGCACCCCGAGGCCTTTCAGGGCACAACAGAAATGACAGTCATCCTATATGTTGTTAATTGTCAATGTCCCCATTCCCAGCCTGGGGTGTGATATCTTTCGTCAGGGGTCTCCTTAAGGCCTACCCCAGGGCCTGGCGCACATTAGATGATCGATAAACATTTGTGGGATGAGGGCATGAGAGCCTAGCCTCGTCGTTGTACAGAGGCAGTAATTGAGGCTCAGAGAAGGTGAGTCACTTGCTCAAGGTCACACAGCAAACCAGAAGCAGATCCAAAACAAGGGCCCAGCTCAGCTCACCTGACTCTGTCCAGTGCTCTTCCACCTGCATCGCAACTGGCGCTGAGGGCTCAGCCAGGCCCTTCCAGTCTCCCTAATAGGACCTCTACCCTCACCCCTGTGTCTTAGCTCTGGGAAGAAGGAAGCAGTGGGTAGAAAACCTAGAAAACAGCAAACAAGGGAGACTGAGTGTCAGAGACAAATGGGTCCTCAGGAGTCACCTCGTCCCACCTGACTGGGCCCAGCGAGGTTGGGCACCTGGCCTGGGGCTTCCGGGCCCCAGTCCAGTCTTGCCCTTGCTTCCTGAGCTGGAAGGGGTTAAATTTTGTGCTTGGCTCCTGGCTTGCTGTGGACCGTGGCTGGGACAGAACATCTGTCTGTTGCTATGGTTGCCGTACACTTGAAGGGGATGGCTGGATAATTATGGCAAATGCTGCTGAGCAAGTGAGCGGGTGCCCAGAAGCGGCTCAGGACCCCTGCCTGCCCGGTGCAGTGGAGGGCGCAAGCCCCTTGCCAGGCCGGTTCACTGTAGGCCCTGTCTGCAGCCTTTGACTCCCAGGCCAGGTGGAGGGGGGTCAGCCAGAGCCATCTTGACCTTGGCACAATGAATGGGTCCTGGCCATGGGGCTCCTGGGAAGCCGGGAGCAGAACACCCCCTGGCAGTCTTGGCACTGGAGCCTGAGGGCAGTGGGCTGGTTGGGACAGGGGGTGGGCTCTGATCGTGTCCCAGTGCCTCTGTGTCCTCCCGCTAGGGGAGATGCCCTGTCATCTGTCCCTTCTCTGTAGGTCCCAGAGAGGTGGCAGGTGGGGACTGCTGCCCCCACCCAGGCCTCTCTGCTCTGCCCACTCTCTGGGCAACGCAGGTGGCCCACCAGCCCCCTGAGCCTCAGGGCCCTCATCTGCTCGTGGTGGCAGAGCTGAAGGACTGGGACTGGGGCAGGACAAAGGTGGCTGCCCCACTCTGGCTCACCAGGCCACTTGTGAACCTCACTCAAGCAGCCACGGATATGAATTCTAACCTGTGAAGTGAGGTCCCCTGGAAGGGCTGGAGGCGGCTCAGCGCTGCAGCCAATCACACGGTTTGTCTTTGGATCCAACCACTGCCCGCTGAGCTGTGGGCATTGGAGAGGGTCATTCCCCACCCCACCCTCCCCTCTCAGTTTCCAGAAAGCTCTGTTTAGACTCCCAAGCAGACCCACAAGCAGACCTTAAGGCCTGAGACTCCCTCTGGCATGGCAGGCAGAGGGCAGGAGATGAGGGCTGGCACCCCTACCCAGGGCCACCCTTACAGGTTCCTGGTACTCCCCACACCACAACCCCCTCCTCCGGCAACTTCACTTCTGTCCCCCATCTGCTTCCCTCATATAAGAATTGCAATAATCATAACTGATGTCATGCAGGTGCCCAGCACCGCATGTATCAGCTTATTTACTTCTCTCAACAATCTATGGTTAAGATGTTTCTAATGCTGTTTTCAGATGAGGAATATCAAGGCACAGAGCAGTAAGGAGATCATCCCAAATTACCCTGGTAGGTAGCATAACCCCGAAGCTCAAGCAGAGCCCACTCTCAGGCACTTCCCTGGTGGTCCAGTGGTTAAGTCTTCACCTTCCATTGCAGGGGGTGCAGGTCAATCCCTGGTCTGGGGGACTAAAGTCCCACAGGCCACATGATTCGCCAAACAAACATACACAAAACAGGGGCCACTCTGGACACCAATTCCTCTTCTGTCTCCCTTCCCTCTGAGGATGATCTCTTTGGTGTCAGAGGAGGAGGGTCTAGTTCTTTGTCATCAGTTCTGAGCACATAGGAGGACCAGACACACAGTTAACTTTCTGCTCAATTCATCAAGCGCGGAGCACACTTTACCGGCCAGGCCCTGGTCTGGATGCAGCAATGATCTGCGGATCTGGAGGTCTCTGAAGACATCTGACCCCAGTGCACACAGGTGGATTCAAATGAAGGCTCGGAGTCACTCCGGCAGTCTCGATGCTGCCACTGGCTTTCTCCGTTAAAAGAAGTTCATAGAGACTAGGTGCCCTACCCAAGGAACACAGCTAGGTCCCAAATGAGGCAGCCCCTGGGACCCAGAATGTTGCACCCCAGGGAGCTGTCAGGGTGGGGTGGCCTTGGTCTTGGAGTGCTCACAGTAGAGCTACCAGCAGGTCCTGGTTTGCATCCCCCAAACCCAGGCAACCTGGACAGGTGGTGACCCTCGCCGGGGACCTCCACAGACCCCAGCTCAGGTGCCGCAGGCCCGAGATTCAGAGTCGGGCTGTGAGGTCCAAGCTCCCTCTCTTCCTGAGGGTGTGGTCCCGAAAAGGGGAGGGCCCTTCTAGGCCGGGTCCTCCCTGCCCTGCTCTGACCTGTGAGCCCCGCCCCAGGCTACTGTAACAGGTTAGAGTCACTAATTCTGGCTTGGGAGACACCAGGCCTGCCTAGTTCCTGTTCCTCAGGGCACACAGGCCGAGTAGGGAGGCCCAAGCCGGCCTTAAAGAGACAGACGCAGGCCACAGTCAAGCTCCTATTTAACAGGCAACTCCTGCGAGGCATGAATCAGCAGCCTTCTGGGCAACACCAGAAGCACTTTCCCAGCCAGGCCCCTCTTGCAGCCATTGGGGTGGGGCGGGGAAGGGGATGGCAAGGAGGTCTGCTAGGAGGGGCTTGTGGGCCCAGAAGGCTGCTCCCCTCCCGCTGCAGGGCCTCCTTGGAGTCTGACAGGCCCCAGCCAGGGCTTCCAGGAGACCTGCAAAGAGGGCCTGCAATGAGAAGCGTAGGGGCCAGGCGGGGGACCCTGGTCCCAAGCCTGGCTCTCCTGCTTCCTGGCTGTGTAAACATGCATGGGGACCTGAGCTTCTCCAGGCCTCAGTATCCCTAAGCGATGGCATCTGACCTCTGTGACCCCTCTGGCCCCAACCAGTCTTCCTGAGATTCTCAAACTGAAACCAGACTTGCAGATTTCCAATGACACCAGCTGAATCCTGCCTGGGCCTTCGTGTCCTGGGTCATAACATTCAGCCTGATACACGGTGCTGAGAAGCAGAATAAAAAGATGGCTGGCTGCTGGACAATGGGAGATTGGCTGGGAAGATGGATCTATGGATGGATGAATGGATGGATGGAGAGGGATAGACCTCTGAGCCTTGGACTCCTCAGTGCCCAGTGAGGGGACTGCCTGGCTCTGCTTGGGCAAGGGACGACCAGTGGGTGAAGGAGTCCTGGATTCCTCCCAGCTCTTAGCCTCACATCCACAGCCCCATCGGGGCCATCGATTTAACTTCTAATTTCCTCTCCATTCTGGTACCTTCTGGCTGAGGCCACTGCCCTCTTAAGTCTAGACGACGGTAGCACCATTCTCACTGGACACCCTCCCCCCACTTCAGAATATTCTCTAAGAACTGGAGGAGTGAGAGTGGGGATTAGCCACTACATCCTCCTGCCTCAACTTTGCCCCACTCCCGCCCTCCTTACCCTGGTCCCCAGGCCTCACACAACTGCACCCCTAGGTACCACTGGGCCTCATCTCCTGCCACTCACAGCCCCACCCCATCCCGTTTCTCTGTGCTCCTTCACACTGACTGGTCTCCCCAGGTGCACCCTGCTCGTGCCTGCCTCATAGGCTGGGAACGACCACCCCCACACCTCATAACCAGTACACTCACCCTGTACCCACTTACCTTCCCTCCCCTTCAGATCTCAGTTCAGTGGTCACTTGCTCCAGGAAGCCCCCCTTGACTCCCAGCTTGTATCAGCCACTCCCAGACCTTTTTATTTCTAGCTCTTCTTGTCACTGGAAACTCGTGCTTATCTGACTAATAGCATCTATTTTCCTAGTGATGTGGACCTTCATGAGTCCTTCCCCACTGGGTCCCCAGCACCCAGGACAGGGCCTGGCACATAGTCAGGACTCACCAAGTATTTGTTGAGTGAATGACTGAACAAATGAACAGATGGAAGTATGGATGGATGGAAAGGAGATGGACAGACAGAAGGAAGCAAAGTAGAGGGTAAAGGTTAAGGTGATGACTGTCTAGATTGGGGGGTTGGGGACCTGAAGTCTCAGTAAAGAGGTGACCTTTGGGAAGAGTCACGGAGATGGTGGGGGACAGGTGGGGGGCATCTAGGCAGAGGAAAGAGCACTGCAAAGGCCGCCCCCGGAGGCCAGCATGCATGTCCCAAGGACACGGGAGAGAGTGGAGTCAGAGAAGGCAGAGGGCGTCTGGCAGGCCTGTGAACCCTGGAGCTTGGCCAAAGGGAGGCGGTGGTGGCAGAGGGGAGCAGCGAGGGGAGCCTTTTGAGGACTCTGAACAAAAGAGCTGTAGGTAGCTGCGACCCTTTCTCCCCCAGTGGCAGAATATTCGCTCAGCGAGGGCAGGCTCTGCTCTGTCCCGTTGAATCACAGCATGGTTTCAGGGAGGTAGCTGAGTGGTCCTTGCACAGGGATCCGAAGGTGTGTCTGCCATTCTCTCTCTGGTGCGTCCAGTTGGATGACCCTCTCGTGGCTTCCAGATCACTTGGAGTAAAAGCGCCAGCCTTCGGGCCCCTCAGCAGGTCTTCTCCAGGCGGTCCTGAGCACCGCAGGATGGTGGCCGCAGCCAACCTGGGCTCCACCTGCTACATACCAGTAGCACCCCACCCCTCAGCTGTGGCAGACAGAACTCTGGGGACACTGCCAAATGTCTGTCTCTGGGGACAAAATCTTCCCTGGCAGGGAGGGACGGTGTGGGGAGTAAAAACCACTGCCCTACCAGATCTGTGCTGTACCCCCATCCCACCTCTGTCCTGGACCTCCTGCTGAAAATAACCCCCATTGCCACTTTCCAGCCTGCCCCAGCTTAATTTCTGCCATAGATCTCACCAGCATCTGACATTTCTGCAGTTCCTTTGTGTGTTTAGCTGGTCTGATTCCCCACTTGCCATGAATTCCATGAGGGTGGGCACCAGCTTGGATCCCCAGTGCCCAGCACAGGGGCACTCTGTGTGTGATGAGCGGATGCCTGAATCTGGGTCATCACTCCCTGTTTTATGGATGAGAAAACTGGATCAGGAGAGGAAAAAACTAAATCAGAGAGGTTTGGTGACTTACCCAAGGTCACCCAGCTGAGTCTATGACACCAGTAAGACTAGAACCAGGGCCTCTGACTCTAAATCTGGGTTCATATAGGGACTTCCCTGGTGGTCCAGTGGCTAAGACTCTGCTCTCCCAGTGCACGGGGCCCGGGTTCCATCCCTGGTCAGGGAACTAGATCCTACTGAAAGATCCCACATGCTGCAACCAAGATCAAAGATCTCACATGCTGCAACTAGGACCGTGCAACCAAATAAATAAATAAAAATAAATATTTTAAAGTAAATCAGTCCATCTGGGTTCAGTTAACTCCATCTGTGCCCTCAACAGCCAAGGCCTGGGATGGGGTGGGCAATGCAGAGTAGCCAGAGTCCAGGAAACAGGATTTCACTGGGGCTCAAACCCATGACCACCTGAATGTGAAGCAAATACGTGCTGGTCACGGTGTGGGGCTGGGGGAGGGGGTATTCCTGGGGGATGTGAGCAAAAGTTTCCCAGTGATTAATCCATACTAATGAACAGGGTTTTATTGAATTTTTAAAAGACTTGGGCTGGGCATTTCAAAAAACATGGTTGCAGTGTCTCCCCAGGAAATGTGCTTCGATATCAGGCAAGCAAGCAGACGCTCTTTAAGATAAAAGTTCAGTGAATTTACCCAGTAAACCTTTCAGCTGGGGTCGGGAGAGGCGGTGCTCAGGAGAAAGGGGTATGATTTCCTGAAGAAGAGAATATGCTTTTCATAAATTACCAGGAGGAAAATTGTATGTGTCAGAATAAACTCTGTCAAGAAATATAGCAGGGCTGCCGGATAGTTAATAATTCAGAGCTGTTCCCTAGCACGACGTGGGATTTAAAAAATATTTCCTTGGGATTGTTGTTTAAAAATACTGTTAATGGTGGGGCACCTTTTCCTCACATTAGATGGCAGTGATACCAGCCATGGGTGGGGCTTCTGGTGGAAGGCAAAGGACAGTGACACAGTGACCCACTGTGGTGTGTGAGTGAAGGACCACAAAAGGACCACAGACACGCATCCCGTTCTCCTCGCAGTCCCCAGGATGGAAGGTGGGGACTGTGGGACTCAGGGAGGGCAAGAGCACAGCTGCAGAGCACACAGCTAGGAAACGGCGGGCGGGGCTGAGATGAAAATCCAGGTTTCGGTGGCTGAATTGCAACAACCTCACCCTGCTTTGAGCCATGGATTGCCCTCCTCTGTGCTTCAGTTTCCTCATCTGTAAACAGGAGGAATAAACTTAATAACAACAATAAACTTGTTGTTTATTTGCTTCAACAACAAGTATTTATGGGGTACTTGTTAAAATCTAGGTATTGGGATGGAGTGTGAGCAAGACAGATCCGGTGCTCACTTCCATGGGGCTCAGTCTGATGGAAGAGTCAGGCGATGAACAAATACAGCTCATCACAAATGGTAATCAATATTCTCAAGAAAAATAAAGGCGAGTAAAGGAACAGGCTGGGTGGGAGGGTGGACACTTGAGTTAGGATCAGATGGTAGTTGGAGAGAGACCTGAAAAAGAGGGAACTGAGAGGATTTCTGTAAGAATAAGACAGAGGGGACAGCAAGTGCAAAGGCCCTGGGGTGGGGGGTTTTGGGGCTGTACTAGAGGAGCAGAGACAGGGCCATCGAAGCTGGAGTGGAGTCGGCTGAAAAGAGGAGGGAGGTAAGGTCAGAGATGCCTGCAGGGGCCAGATCACAGAGGACCCCACAGAAATTTGGGGGTCATTCTGAGAATTCTGGGGACCCACCAGAGGGCTGGTTTGCAGGAAAAGGACCAGTTATAGTGTACGTTTTAAAATGACCCCCTGGGGAATTCTCTTCAGTGGTCCAATGGTTATTACACTGCAGGGGGTATGGGTTTGATCCTTGATCAGGGATATAAGATCTCTCATGTCTCAGTGTAGCCAAAAATCAGTCAATAAATAAAAATTAAAAAATAAAACGGCCCCCCAAATTCTTTTGTGCCAAGTGAAAAAAGCACGGGATAGAACCACGTGCTTGTATGCTACTGTCTGCTTTTTCTTTTTCTTTTTTTTTTTAAAAAAAGGAGATAAAGGTATGTACTGATTTGTATATGCATAAAATTATCTCTGGCATGATAGATGAAAATAGGAGGAAACAGTGTTTGCCTCTGGGGAGTTCTGCCGGGCTGGGACTGGGTGGGAGGGATATTTTCTTTATTCTCTCTTGCACCTTTTGAATGTTGAGTCATGCAAATTTGTTACCTATTCAAAAAATAAATAAATACATTTTTGGAAGCAAAAGAAAGAAAAGGGGGAAAAAAAGACCTCTCTGGCTACCGAGTAGATAATGGATTATAGATGTGGCAGGGTGGCAGCAAGGAGGGAGATGGGGGGGAATGCTAGGGCTCCTTGGTCGGTATATTCAGCACCACTTTACAGGTGAGGACTGTGGGACTCAGAGAGGGCAAGTGCCGAACTCCAAACCACACAGCTCGGACGTGGAGGATGGGCTTGGCGGGGAAGGCAGGTCTGTTAGGTTCCTCCATTCCTTCCGTTCTCTGCTCTGCGTCCTTGGATCCTGGAGGTGTCCTCCCCACAGGCTCCGAGATGAGGGGTTCGGTTCCCAGGCCCTGTACCAACAGCAGATCTTGCCCTCAGAAAGCGCTCATAAATATTTGCTGAGTGATGAATTTGTTCATCCATTAGTTCATTCAGCGGTGGTATTGGGTACCTTCTCTGGGCCAGGCCCCAGGATTCAACCATGAACAAAACAAAGCCCCCCTTCCTTCCTGGAGCTCACATTCCCAGGGTGGGGTCGGGGAAGGATGTGGGGCTGCAGACAATTAGACATGACCTGAAATGTGTCTAATATAAGCACCAGGAAGAAAAAGCAAAGCAGAGAGGTAACAAGCGAGAGGGGAGGTGCCTTTAGAAGATCAGCAAGGGCTGCTCTGAGGAGGGGGCATTAGAGCAGAGGCTTTGAGGAAGTGCAGGAGTTTGCCCTGTGGGGCTCCGAGGGAAGAGCATGGCAGGCAGAGGGAATAGTAAGTGCACAGGGTGGAGCTGAGCGCTGGAGGGGGAGGCATCCAGGCAGAAAACCCTAGAGTGGGGAGCCCAGAAGGGACTGTCCCATCCTTTGAGCCTCCTGGGGTGTACTGAAGAGGATCTGGCCAGACAGAAGCTGGTGTCCTTTCCCAGGCCTCAGCTGTCTGCTTTGTCATAGGGGGACAGGGTCACGAATGGAGGAGATCTCCCCAAGGCTGGCCACACTCTACGCGCGAATATCAGCAGTGCCTGATAGAGACTGACCTGGGCCTGGAGGCCCCCGCCATTGCCCGTCCCGCTGCAGTCCGGGCTCTGGCTCTAGAGACTGGCCTCCTGTGCTTCCACCATCTGTGCATCACGGCTGGCCAGACGTGCCCGACTCTGGGGTGCCCATCTGGACACCAAGCTGACAGCACATCCGGCTCAAGCAGGGCATCTCCCAGTGATCAGTCACAGGTTCATCAGGCTTTCAGGGATCTGGTTGTGTTTTTCGACCCATCTCCTCTCCCGGTTGAGCTGATAGGGAAAGCAGGGGCAGACAGAGCTCACACTGCCTGTCTCCTCCGTGCAGGAGCCACGAGGGCCTTGACCGACACCCACGACCCACCCCCCGCCTCCCCACCATTTATAGGTGTATAAACTGAGGCTCAGAGAAAATGACAGCCAAGTGTTAAAAAACCAAGCCAGGATTTAAACCATCACTTTCTACCAAATCCCAATTCCCGCTGCCAGCAGGCGGGGTGGGGTGGGGGTCGGGGATGACAGCGCAACATCTTCATTCCCAGGTTCAAGGGAAGGCCACGGTTCCTCCGTAACAGTGAGGGGGCCAGCCAGCCAGCGGGCTGTGTGAACACGGCTCCCTCCTCCCCCTGGGGCAGGTGATGCAGCACCTGCAGTTTGAGTCACCACCTGCCTGGCCCGCTAGCTACAATACCCCAGGGCAGCGGGCAGGCAGGCTGCAGGCCTCTGTCCACTGGCCTGGCCTGGGGAAGCCCAAAAAGGGAGGTCAGGGATGCTGCTGCCAGGCTTCCAGAAGCTTCTCCAATTTCGGCAGCCCTAGCCACTTCTGGAATGGACCCCAAATTCTTGTCGGACCCCCAATGACCCCAGTGGACCCCTGGCAGCCTGACCCGGGCCCAGATCCTCTCACAAGTGCCAGCTCCCATATGCACATACATTATCACCAAGAATGATGTTTTCTGCCCTTGGCTTGTGAGGGGCTTTGGAGATTCCAGGGAAAACTCACAGAGGGGCTGCCATCCTGAAATCCACCATCAGCCAGCATCATTTTGGGTTAAGAATTGCTTTTTCCAAATTTTTTCCCAATTTTTACCTTAAAAAATTTTTTGCCTACAGGGACTTTCCTGGTGGTCCAGTGGTTAAGACTTCACCTTCCAATGCAGAATACTTTAAAAATGGTCCACATCAAAAAATCTTAAAAAAAAATAAAAAGAAAGAAAATGCCTATAACCTCATGAGGAAGACAATGATAAGTCTTTAACAAATCAGTGAAATAGAGAATTCCCTGACGGTCCAGTGGTTAAGATGCCATGCTTTCATTGCCAAGGGCCCAGATTCGAACCCTGATTGGGGAACGAAGGTCCCACAAGTTGTGCAGTGTGGTCAAGAAAAATTAAAAATAAATAAAACCAGCTTGCAAGGAGGAAAGAGCATCGAATTTCTGTTAGACTCATTGTACTTGAACTCAAACTGTGATCCACGCCTTCACACCAGAGGCCTCTCTCTGCTCCTCTGGCCTTATATCCTCTCTGGGTCCCCCTCAAAGGCATCGCTTCCTCTGCTTCTCCAGGCACTCCCGCGGAGTCCATCCCTCCTCACCCCTCTCGCCGACTGTTGCAGTAGCCTTGCCACTGATCACAGCCACTCTGTCTACCCTCCTCAGAGGCCACGGAAACATCTCTCTCAAACACAGCTCTGACCCACCCCTCTCCCACTCAGAACCCTACTACGGTTTTCCAGAAACCCCAGGAGTGGGTCCTGACACCTTAGCTTGGACTTCAGGGGCTTTTGTGGCCCAAGTCACACTGTTTAATTCCACCTCTGGGTATTTGAGAGCATGGGCTCTGTGGTTACTGTGTGACCTCGGGCAAGTGACTTAATTTATCTGAATCTCAGTTCCTCATTCATAAGAGTGAAATAGGCCCTTGCTGCAAAGAGAGCAGAGTTTAAATTGTGTGATTTCATTGAGCTCATGCCTGCAGCGCTGGGCTGGGCATACTGTCAGAGCTCAGTAAAGGTAGCTATCTTTATTTATACACTGGCCCTAAGAAACAAACAAACAAAAAATAATTCCCCACCATTGTGTGCTGTTTCCTGTCTCTGAGACTTTGCCATGTCCGCAGCTTTGACAGCCTGGTGAACTCCTATTGATCCTTCAACGCCCCTCTCAGATAGTGCCCTGGCCTGTATCTGCTCTCTTTCCTCAGAGCACTCCCCCATACTGGACAAACGGCTGATATGGAATTTTTCTATTTTCTTGATCCTCCACTATATGACTCTGGGTTCCTAAGGCAGCAGCTGACAAATGACTGAACCAAAGCAGCCAGGGAAGGCTAGAGTGATGGGGGAGGGGGTTCGCGAGAGGAAGGAGGGAGAGGTGGGGAGCGGGGCTCTGTGGTTGGCCAGTGCAAAACAAAACTTCCATTCTTTCAATCATTCATTCATTCACCCAACAAATGTCTTTGCCCTCCTTTTCTACCTAAAGTCCCTTGCTAACTTTCCACAGCTTTTAGAATCACATCCCCAAACTCCCCTCCATGGCCCCCAAGGCCCTGAGATCCAACCCCAGACCACCTCAGTCTCCCTGTCCCTCTGTGCTCCTGAGATAACTGACTCCCTTTGGTTCCTCAGGCAAAGCCACATTCTAGAATGTCCTTCTCCTGACCTTTCCAGGCCGGCCCTCTGGAGAGGCCTTCCCCAAACACTTCTGTGTAAATGGAGGCTCAGTCCGCCTGGCACCGGCTCCTTCTCAGCCCAGGTCTGTTTCCTTCCTCACCCTCACAGCCCATACCCCAGACACACTTGTGGGATTAAACAATTAACACCGCCTCCTCGCCAGGCTGTGAACTCCCCACGTCCCAGCTCATGATCCTGACTGGTGCCTTCCAGAGAGGCCACGCCTTTGGAGAGCTGCCTGGGGAGCCTGGGGAGGCTGGAGCCAAAAGCGGCCTTGGTAGCATGTAAGTCCGCCTCCTCGTGTTATAACAATAATAAAAATAATCATATTTCCAACAATAATAACAGCTAACACTGCCCACGTGCTAAGCTCTGTTCTTTTCTACTCACTGTTTCCTATAATCTGAACAACAGCCCACCAGGAGCGTTTCCAGTATATCCCCATTTTACAGAGGACAAAACTGAGGCTGAGAGAGGGGGACTCACATCCCCAACCCACAGAGCCTCTACTTACTGGGCCTCTGGGCTACACACTCCCAGATGACAGGGGGACAGGGAGTAGCCACAATGAACACCGCAGCAATGGCAGGGCACCGACAAGACTGAAGTGGGTTGAGGCGACATCTTTTTAGTTGCGTGACCTTAGCCAGGTACATAACCTCTCTGGCCTCAGTTTCCTCATATGTAAAATGGAAATAAGCAGAGTCCCCTTCATAAGATAAATGTTCACAGAAGGGAAGCCCCCAGGGGAATGGGTGCTGTGAAGGCAGAATTCTGGGAGTCCCCAAACATTGCTCCAGACCCAGGGCCTCTCCCACAGCCAACTCCCCACAAAGCCAGTCTTGCTCCCCATCTGGCTCCACTAGGACCCGGGCAGGGCAGATGGGTGAGTGGGTCATAAACACCCTTCCTGAGAAGGCCTAGAGATGCCATTGTGGGTGGTGAGACCTAGGGATCCTGGGGTGTGCCATGGCCACCCAGGTGGCAACACCAGTCCCGAGTTGAGCCCTGAGCTACAGGGACCCCGAGCACCCCCAGCCCTCCTGACACCTGCTCCCCCTCGCCCCACGGGCCGGGCAGCAGGAACGGGCGTCTGCTGGGGCCTCCCCTGGGCCGTGCCAGCCTCTTGGTGCCCAGACAAAGCCCCTTTCCCTCTGGCCTCTGGGGAGAGGGCGGCCGAGTTGGGGAGCCGGTGGGGCTGTGCCTGGGGCTCGTGCCACCCCTCCCCGACCTGCCCAGAGCGCCCACGCCCCCTCCTGCCACTTGGCCGATCGGCTGGGGCGCCCGGCACCGTTGCTATGGCGGCAGCTCTGGGGAAGCTGCAGCTGGGTAATTATTGCGAACATCCATCCTGCCTCCTGCCTGCCCTGGAGAGCGGGGTAGTGAACAGCCAGGGCCAGGGCAGCCCCTCCTCGCCTGCCAGCGGGTGGCCGCACCCTGGCCTGGCACGGTGCCCACCCGAGGTGCAGGGCGGAGGAGAGCCATTCAGGCAGCCCGGGCGACAGGCAGGCGGCTCCTACGGGCCCCCAACCCCACTTCCACCCGCCCCCCCATCACGACTCTCTCTTGGAGCTGACCAGCCATGCCGGAACTTATTTTTTCTAGTTATCAACATACACACACACACACACAAAACCCCGCCAGAGCAGCTGCTTTGTTCAGAGTCTTCCCTCAGCCCTTGTGGGACAGTGGGGGCCTGGTCTGGGCTTGGGCCTGCCACACAGGGGCTGTCGCCTGGGACAAGGAGGTCCCCCTGGGGCCCTACTGTGGGCCCCACTACCTCCTCAGCCCCAGGAGATCATTCTGGCCCCAGTGTTTAAATATAGCTCAGCCTGGCTGAGCTAGAGGTCACACATGCTCCCAACTGGCTGGGGTGGCCGCACCGGGGCCAGTGAGTGGCTTCTACTTGTCCGGGTGTCTGACAAGCATTCTCAGGAGCCTTCACTGGGCACCACATAGGGTCCAGAGCCCCAGCCATGAAGCAGGCCTACCTCCGCCTTCCAGGGCTCAGGATCCCCTTAGAGAGACGCACAGCAGTGACACGAGGTGCTCACTCCACGGGGGGACGTGGGAAGGGGTAGGTGATGTCGGTGAGGAGCTCGCAGGCCTGAGGGGAGAAGCAGGCCCAGCAGAGGGGAGAGGGAGCAGGCCCGGGATAGCCTCCTGTGGGTAGGAGTGTGGGGTGCACCCCCGCCCCCCGCAAGACATGGGGCCAGGAGCAGTGGGACGCTGCAGGCCAGGGGTCAGCAGACCACAGGCCTCAGGGACACCCTTTCCTCTCTTTTGGCCCCTGTCGCTCCTTAGAGCTCTGCACAGGCCTTGGCTGAGGGCATCTGAAAGGCATTCAGCCAAGATCCCTGCTAGCGTCCTTGTTTTCCAAAGATCCCTGGGGGCCAAGGTGGAAATGGCAGGGGCATGAGGGAGGAAGGAGAAGCTGGCAGGGGCAAGGGCCATGGGTGAGGCAAGGCCCCCTGGGGTAATGGGTTAGAGGGGAAAGGGAAGAAGTGATAAAGTGTGGGGCTGAGAGGCAGGGAAGGTGTGGCCTGCCCTTCTGGCTGTCTCGGCCCACCGCCCCAGACCCTGGTCATTTAGGTGGCGACCAGGGCTCTGCATGGGATGAACATGCAAAAATAAAACGGAAAATATTTGCTGACAGAGATTCCCAGCCCTGACATGCCCCTAGACATCAGAGCCCGGGGGAGAAGGCCGTTTGTTCTTCCGTCGCTGACGGAAGGAGAGCAGCCTAGGTTTCCTCAAAGCCTTCGGGGTGAGGACCACCTGGTCCTGACGGCTTCTGGACCTCACACTTACCGTCACATGAGCCATCAATAAAGATTGTCAATAAATCTTCCCAATGGATCAAACTTTTTCATATGGGAAGCTCTTTCCCATCCAGGTTCTTACACTATCTTCTAACAGTCCTGGTGCTTGGCTGCAATGAGGAACAGCATCGTACACACGAGGAGACTGAAACTCAGAGAAATAGCAGGGAAAGGGAAAGAGGGGTCATGACGTCTAGCACCTGCTAGGTGGTAGGAACCTAGCACACATCAATCGGCAGCTAGAAGGTGCTGGGAGCAGAACATGAACTCACAGGTGATGCCCTGGTCCAGAGGTCCCCTCATTCACCTCCTGAGGCAGGCTGGCAGGAGTCAGAGGCCAGGCCAGGCTCCACTACCTCTAGCAGCACATTTCCTGAGACTAGCGGTCAAAAAGCAGGAGTCCAAGACAGACAAAACGCCCTTAGAAATCATTCAATCTGAATATGACCATGTCTGGGCTTCCCTGGTGGCTCAGATGGTTAAGAATCTGCCTGCAATGTGGGAGACCTGGGTTTGATCCCTGAGTTAGGAAGATCCCGTGGAGAAGGGCATGGCCATCCACTCCAGTATTCTTGCCTAGAGAATCCCCATGGACTGAGGAGCCTGGGGTCACAAAGAGTTGGACATGACTGAGCGACTAAGCACAGCACACACGACCATGTCTATCTTACCGATGGAGCAATGAGGTTCTGCCAGGCCCAGACCCAAAGAACCTGCTCTTTTCCAGATCTTGGAGTAGCCAATTATCCCCAGAGTCCTCTTGGGTCCACCTGTCCACGTGACACGTGGGGTTTTCACTTGGAACGTGGGAGAAAGAACTCCAGATGCGGCTTCAGGAAAGAGGGTCCCAGGCCAGCCCTGCAGCTCATGTCAGCCTTGAGGACACATGGGTCACTGGGTCAAAATGACTTGGAGCAGGAGGGCTGAGGAGAGGCCGGCCCCAGCCATCTGCAGGAATCCCAAGAGTGCAAGCGACAGTGACGGTGCATGTCTTCCGGTGCCGTGAGTGAGAAAATGAAAGCAAGGCCCTTGAAAGAGCACCTGGCCCCCGACGAGGCTACAGGCCACGCTTGCCACGATTGTTATCATTATCCCTGCCTCTCCTCATCAGGTCTCTGCCCTGGCTTTTCTCACTTCATCCTCAGTGTGACTTTAGTGTTATCTGCATTTTAGAGACTAGAAATGGAGGCTCAAAGATATCCACCCACCCACCCATCCATCCATCCAGTCCAATCCATTCCTCCAGGGACCCAGTGCTGGGTACAGGCATACAGGGGTGAGTCAGTGGCTTTGACCCTGCCTTCATGGGGCTTCCAGTCTAGACAACTTTCTAATCTGTAAAATGGACATTACGATGTCCCTCTCCTGGAGCTGTTGGGAGAGTGAGTTCGCATGTATGGAAGGCCAGAGCACGGGCATCAATATTAGTAAGGCAGGTGTCATTGGCTACAGGTGAAAACAAGGGTGGTAATGAACTGCCAGCCAATCCCCAGGCTCCTTGGCCCACAGGGCAGGCCTGGTCTCCCACAGCTTCCAGCTCTGCCCTTGGCACCATGACCCAGACCAGGCTTTTCCACCATGAACATGCCAGGTAGGGAATTCTCTTGTGGTTCAGTAGTTAGGACTTAACACTCTCACTGCCCGAGGCTCTGGTTTGATCCCGGGTTAGGGCATTAAGATCCTGCAAGCCCCGTGGTGTGGTCAAAATAAAAATTAAAAAATGAAACTAGAAACAAACACCAAAAAACAGAAAACATTCCAGGTTCATTCTCAACTCAGGCTTTTGTTCAGGCTCCTCCACTCACCTGGAAGGCCCTTCCCTTTCTCCCCAAATCCTACCCGTCTCTCCAGACGCTCCCTTCTCACAACACACACACATGCACATATACACGCATGCACAAACACACTTTTCTACCGTTCATTGGTCTCAGGTGTTCCAGGGAGCCAGCACCACCTCCTACACATATCTGAGCTCCTATGGGTGCAGGACCCAGGTTCTGGGGCTACAGAGACCTGAGCTCAATCCCTGGCTCCTTCGCCGTCCTCTGCCTCCTCACTTGCAGGATTATAGTACTCACCGCAGAGTGAGTGCTTCGGGCTGGGGTGGCCCAGGCATGCAGGAGGCACTTTATAAGGAAGAGGCCCTTAGGATGGTTCTGTTTCTTCGGTGCCCCTGCGTGTTCCACCTTTCCACCCTTCTTTGCCCCATGCTGCCCATGTAGCCGGAAGCCTCAGGTAAAAGGGCTCCTGAAGGGGGCAGGGCCTTCACCAAACCTCTTGCCTTCATGGAGGAATTTCAGGAGGGGTGGCCTTTAGAAGGAGAAGAAATCTGGGGATGTGGGATTTCTGCCTTCTCCCTGAAATCACCACAGGCAGCAGGCTACTTACCAGAAGGGCAAGCCATGATGGCAGGGAAGTTCCCCGTGACCCAGGTTTCAAAGCCAAGCCAGGGGAGTGATTGGAGGCTCAGTGAGGAAGGATTATGCCAGGAAAGGAGGCCTGATGCCAAGGTGTGACCCGCGAGACAGCTCAGTGCTGGTGATGAGCACGGACAGACACGGGCGGTCTACGCCTTTGGGTGGGAGCGCAACTAAGGCTTCGTGGAGTGTGGTTCGTGAGTAGCTAGCCCACGTTCTCCCCAGCCCTTCAGCACTGCCAGGGGCTAGCCAGGTACCTCTCCCTGAGAAATTGCTCGAGTGCACAATGAGGCCAGGGCTGTTTGTGGAAACAAAGCAACGGAAACAATTTCAGTGTCCACCAAGAGGGGACTACAAAGAAATGATGGGCCAACTCACATCATAGAATACCACGTGTGTACCTGTTAAAAAGACAGAGGTGATTGTACTTGTACAGGCACAAAAACTGTCTGTAACACGTTCAGTGAAAATAATGCATCCTGCCGAAGAAGACACACAGACTGTTACCATTTCCCATCTATGTGAGCAGCACGCCATCATACAGACACATCAAAATCCATAGCTACAGATGATACAGATATGGATATAGACACAGGCACGTTATTGTTTAATTGTTTAGTCGTGTCTGGCTCTTGCAACCCCATGGACTGGAGCTCACCAGGCTCCTCTGGTCCATGGGATTTCCCATGGACAGGGATACTGGAGTGGGTTACCACTTCCTTCTCCAGGGGATCTTCCTGACCCAAGGATCGAACCCCCATCTCCTGGCAGTCTCCTGCATTGGCAGGCAGATTCTTGACCACTGAGTCAGCAGGGAAACCCCATAGATATAGGCATAGATAAAAATTGAGATATAGATATAGAGGTATAGATATATACAAAGAGTAAAACTTTCGAAAGGATGCCAACTGACTGACAGAAATGTTTCAGGGAAATGGAGTTCGAGGAGCTCAGGGAAATCATTCAGGCCTTTTAAGAATATTTATTGGCTTGGCTGCACCGGTTCTTACTTGCGACATGAGGGATCTTTCAGCTGTGGTGTGTGAATTCTTAGCATGTGGGATCTAGTCCCCTGACCACGGCCCCCCGTGTTGGGAGCACAGACTTTTACCCATTGGACGGGCAGGAAAGTTCTTACTTGGGCTTTTATTGGCTACATTTTTATTAACATTTGAGATATTACAATGAGAATATTTTCCTAAAATATGTATGTGATGCTAAATTTTAGAAGGAGCCTGGTCACGTGGCTGGGAGCCTGAGTGAGGGCTGGGCCGGGGGCTCGTGGGTGGCAGGTCTGTAGGGTCAGGCCCGCTGGGTTCCTGAGGCCGCACCTGGAGCCTCTTCCTAAACCAGCTGTGGCTCCTTCTCCCCATACCGCCCTGGCCAGAGGCAGAAAGAACTGGCTTTGGCAGCGGCAGCATAGCAGACTCCCTGGTCTGGAGGCAGAGGAACTCGGCCCACTTTCTCTGCCAGATGGGCCTACTTCTGCCCTGTGAGGCTGGGCGGCCCCCACAACTCGGCAGAAGGGGTGACCTCAGACGGGAGGGCAGAGCAGTGGACGGGGGACCCCACCAGCCCCCAGACCTGCATGTAGGGTGCTGTGTGGACCCTGAGGGTGTCTTCCCAGATGGCGCTCGCAGCTGAACCTGGCAAACACAGCACCAGAGGAGCCAGTGGCCCACCTGTGCCCCGGGCACCTGGCCCTGGGGTGGATGCGGTCCAGGGGTGCGAGCGGGGAGAGGGGCCGACGGTGGAACAATTCCTGGTTCTGAGCCCTGAGCCAGGCACTTTTCTTACCCTCTAACTTTGACCTTGTAATTTCGTTTGGGGGCAGGGGGAGGTAGTTTAAGTTTTGGGGGTTTTTTGACAGAATTGGGGAGTTTTTTCGGTCAGATAATGAAAACAAAGGGTTAAAATAATTCTAATAATGCAAAGGTTATACAGTGACAAGTCGTGCCCCTACCTTAGCTCCCAGCCCACCAGTTCCTTTCTAGGAGGATCCACTGGATGCAGAAGCAGGTGGGTGTGTTTAGAACCCACCCTTCCCACACTAGCAGAAGCACACTGCAAAATCTGTTTTGTCCTTTGCCTTTTTCACCAAAAATACGCATTGTTTTAGAGCTTTTGCATAGCCCATTCGAGCCAACTCATTCTTTTTCATGCCTGGACTTCCATGACATACAGAATTAAAAAAAAAAAAAAAAAAAGCGAATTCATTAGTCTGGCTTAGCTGCAGCACGTGGCCGTGGCCTCCTTCGTTGTGGTGAGCGAGGTCCTGTCCAGTGGCTCACGGGCTGCAGAGCGCAAGGGCTCAGGGGTCGTGGCGCGCAGGCTTAGCTATCCCACGGTGTGTGGGATCTTAGTTCCCCCACCAAGGATCAAACCCACATATCCTGCATTGGAAGGTGAATTCTCAGCCACTCCAGCCTTCACCTGTAATCAGATCTGGAATTCTGGCCTCATGGTTTTGTGCCTGCCCCGTACTAACTTCTGTTCTGCACAACACTCCTGGGAGGCACAGAGTTCCCTGTGTTAGAGATGAAGAAACAAGGGTGACCACCTCGTTTGCCTGGGGACTGTCCCGGTTTTAGTCCTGAGAGTACTGCCTCCCAGGAAAACCCTCATTCCCAGGCACACTAGGGTGGTTAGTCGCCCTAAAGGAAGGCGAGGCTGGGAAGGGGAGGAAAGACTTTGTGAGTGGTCAGTGCAGGCCTGACATCGCAACTGTCCCCTTGGCATCGATGACAGCACAGGAAGACCATGATAGCAGCGCCTGCTGAGTAAGTGATTCCCCAGTGCCAGCGGTCACCCGGTCCTCACAATGGGCCCAAGAGCTAGATGGCAGGGCACTTTGCACAGGACCCGTGGGCAGCAAACCCAGTTCTGCGTCCAGATGCAGGGTCAGCTCCCTCTCAGCTCCAGCCCTGGACCCAGAACAAAAAAGGCGAATGAATAAATGAAGCACTAACATTTATTATTCTCGTTTTATAGATGGAAAAACTGAGGCACAGAGAAGTTAAGTCACTGGCTTGAAGTCACACAGCTCAAAGCAGCAGGGTTAGGATTTGAACCCAAGTAGGCTCCAGAACCCATGTAACTTTGCCCTCTTCTGCTATGTTCTTGCCCACATTACCTGTTGGTGCCCCCACCTCCGACTCCTCAGATTGGTCCGCCCACCCTGGCCACCACTGCCACTAACTTCCCCTTCCTTTCACGGCACTGCACTGCCCGGGACCCTGGTCCCAGCCTCCTTTCACAGGAGTCTCGCCTCCAGCTCCCCAGTCCACACCTCCCTCTGTCCCCCTGGACTGGGGCTCATCTGGAACCCAGAGTCGAGTTTCAGCCTTGCCCCACGGACTTTGTTTCATTGGTTCATTCATTCATCTGGCTCTTCATTCCTTTGCTCAACGAACATTTACTGAAACTGAAATGAGCCAGCTCAATCCCTGGTGCTGGAAATTCAAAGATGAAACTAGCCTGGGCCTTGTCCTCAGGGGACAAAGAAAACCAGACAAAGACATAGCGCTCGCAACCCAGGGAGATAGCAGCTCTGAGGAAGGTGGCCTGGGCACAGCAGCAGAGGCGGGTGGGCGTGGGGGCTCCCAACCCTGGGGCTCTGGGAAAGCTTCCTTTAGAAGGTTTTGTCAGGCATCTGCAAAGATGAGGAAGAGGTAGCCAGACACGGAATCAGGGAGAGAGAGCTGGGGGTGGGGGCCTGGAACAGCTCGGACAAAGCAGCTGGGACGTAGCAGAGAGCGTGCAGTATCCAGAAAGGGCAAGGTGTTCCTTCCAGCTGGGGCCAGGCTATCCTCAGGCGGGGACACGTGGCCCTGGGAAACCCACCTCCTCTCCTGGTTACCCAGCCAGCTCTGCACCCAGCAGGGCTTCCAAGAATCTCATGTCTAAGAATTAATCAGGAAAAAAACCACAATAATCAGCGATGTGGACCTGGAATTATGTATGTGTGGAGGCTGTTTATCACGGTGTTCTTTGTTAAAGCGAACAAATGGAAACAGCCTCAGTGCCGAACGCTGAGAAATGTTCTCCTAGCCAGGAGTTCACTGCCGGCTGGAGTCCTCTGAAGGGCTTAGAAGTCAGGTTTTCAGAGATTATTTCGTGCTCCCAGAAAATGCATCTGATGTGATTTTAAGGAAAAAAAAAAAGCAAGATGCACACTATTATATTATTCTCAGGATGTATCTATATACACGTGTGTATCAGGAAGAAATGTATCCAATGCTTCACAGTGGTTATCTCTGGTGATGGGCTAACCTAGGGGTTGTATTTCCTTTTTACAAATGATTTCCTGTGTTCTCTGATTTTGCAACAGTGAACCAGTCTCACTTTTGTTTTCAGAGTCTGATTCTAGGAGACAAGCTCTGTGAGGCCAGGACTTCCTTTTCCAGCCTCCTCTGAACCCTACCTCCTGGCCTACCAAGAAATCTCCACTGGGACTTCCCTGGCAACGCAGGGGACAACGGGTTCCATCCCTGACTGGGGAACTAGAGAGTTCGTTCACCACAAATGTGCAAGGACGACCCCGGGTGCTACAACTAAGACCCGAAGCATCCAAATAAATAAAAAGTAATTTTTACAAAAGAGCCCTCCACTGAGCCACACAGACCCACCTATTCCCCAGCATCCTTGTGCGTTTCCTCTGCTGTTCCTCTGCCAGCCCTTCCCTTTCCCTCCCTCTCTGGTGAAACATCCCTGGCTTCCCACTGCCTCCGTTTCCTTCCTCCGAGGATCTGGCGTACGTGGAGCGCCCACGCCATGAAGGCTGGGTTTACCCACCCAGCTCCTGCAGCAGACCCTAAGCTGCTGGAGAGAAGGACCTGCCTTATCTCCCCCAAACACTTCAAGTGGGGACCAGATTTATTGTATGTATTCCCCCCAACACTTTATTTTGAAAATGTCTAAGCCTCCGAAGACTCTGATGCTGGGAGGGATTGAGGGCAGGAGGAGAAGGGGACGACAGAGGATGAGATGGCTGGATGGCATCACTGACTCGATGGATGCGAGTCTGAGTGACCTCCGGGAGCTTGTGATGGACAGGGAGGCCTGGCGTGCTGCGGTTCATGGGGTCGCAAAGAGTCGGACACGACTGAGCGACTGATCTGAAGCCTCCGAGACACAGTAAGACAAACACCCACATACCCTTCACTTAGATTCTTCACTAGTCACTTCTTGCATCCCTCACCTGGTCTTGCTGACCCAGGGCAGATATCTCAGGCCAGGGCTGGGGCTTGGAAGGTGCTCGGCACCCATTGGAAGGAAGTAAAGAAGGAACAAGGATATAGTGTTGCTCCGCTCTCAGCCCTCTGCCCCAGCGAACAGCCCTGCAAGGCAAAACACCACTCTTTCTAAAAGGCGGACACAGCAGAGTCACTTACCTGATTGGAGGCCGGCTGTCCACAGTCAATGCAGACCCTTCTTGGACACCCAAGGCCGCTCTGGCCCTTCTGGCCTCCTCATCACTGACCCTGGGAGGCAGCCTTGCCTCCACACCAGCCCGCTCCCCACACTCTGTGGCATTTGGGTCTTGGAGCCTCTGCCCTTCTCGCTTACCTGGCATGGACACACAGCCTCGCCTTCCATGTCCTCAGAGAAGCAGAGGCTTTCCTCGGCCTCTGTAGGGGGATCCCTCATGCTGGTTTGCCCAGGAATTTACTGTTGAGCACTGAAAGTCATGTGTTCTAAAAATCCCTTAGCCCCTGGCAGACCTCAGTGGCTCTTACAGGGTGGATCAGACCCCGCTGCTGGGAGTAACTGTCTGTGAGCCGCTCAGGGCGAGCCCGCTTCCCCACACCCCGCCAAAGCCACCGAACAGGCCCAAGGCAAGGTTTGCTGATGCTGGTTGACTGCCTCAAGGAAGGAATGAATGCCTATGAATGAATAGATGGACGGATGAGCAAACAATAACACTCTCTCCTGCGAATCTTTGCTCAAATGTCACCTTCTCTGTGGGGCCTTCCCTGGTCACACTGTCTCACATGACAAGTCCTCTCCCCAGGATCCCCCCTCCCTTCCTGCGGTCCCAGCTTCCTCTGTGTCGACCACTAGGCGACATTCCCCATATGTCACTGTTCATTTTCTCCGGGGTCTGTCTCTCCCACCAGAGTGTTAGCTCTACCAGGACAGGAGCTTCGTCAGCCTCGTTTACTGTCATATCCCCAGTGCAGAACAGTAGGTGGTCAGCAGGTATTAGTGGAATGAATGAATGAGTGAATGAATCTGCATTTTCCTGCAACAGGTGGAGCCTCTTGGCCTTCGTCTCACACATTCAGTCTTTAGGGCAACTTGCTCCACAGATATCAGCATGCATGGTGTCAGTGGGTGGGGAGGGGGTTGCAGGAAGGAGAGTGCCCAGTCTGATGGCCTAATGGAGGAGGGGCAGAGGCCAGGATAAGAGCCTCAAAAGCCCTCACACCCAGATGTACATGAAGCCGAAGACCCAGCATTTGGGGATGGGGTCTCTGGGGCAGGACACCCTGCACTTTGCAACAGTCCTAAAAGGCCAGGATCACAGAAACCACAGCCAACATACGTTAAATCCTCGTGATGGCTCGAGCAGAGTTCTGGGCTCTTTATGTGTGTTTTGTCTTCTCACTTGATTCTCAAATCTCTGAGAGGTGTTGTTGCCCCTAGTTTGCAGGGGAGGAGACTGAGGCTGGGGAAGCTGAGCACCTTTCTCAGGGGGCCGCAGCACGTAAGTGGGGTGTCAGAATCAGACTCTAGAGCCCACTGCTGACCTTGGTGCCCTTGAGAAGGAAGGAGGCTCAGAGAGGTGGAGTCCCACTAGGTGGCCGGCCGGGGCTGGTGTCAAGGGTGACCAAGGGGAGCGGGGCAGGAGGCAGGGGAGGAGGACAGAGACCATGGGCCAGGCGGGCTGGGATCCACGTGCCAGAGGTGCAGAGCAGCTGCTCGGGATGCGGGGACTAGAGGGATCAGGCTTGGCTAGGGAGACGGGGGCAGACTTCTTAGGAAGGTGTCCTCTCTTCCTCTCTCGGAAGTGAGTATGGAAGCCGTGAGCGATCGTCTCCCAGCCCTCACGTGGGCCTGCACGGCAGTGTGATAAGGCCGGGCTGGGCAGTGGCCCCTCTCCCTGCCACTCCTCTTGGGCCCCCATCACCATGGTGATACCAAAACTTATTCCTGGTGGCACCAAAGCTTATTCTGTGTCAGAAGGTGGCTGAGTGCCTCAGGGCGCTCTAAGTTACCTAATTCTTACCTGTGTGTGTGCTCAGTCACGTCAATCATGTCCGACACTTTGAGACCCCATGGACTGTAGCCTGCCAGGGTTGCTATCCATGGGATTCTGCAGGCAAGAATATACTGGAGTGGATTGCTATTTCCTTCTCCAGGGGCTCTTCCCAACCCAGGGATTGAACCTGTGTCTCCTATGTCTCCTGCATTGCAGGCAGATTCTTTACCACTGAGCCAAGAGGGATGCCCCTATCTAGTATCTTACACTCTCCTAATACAGACAGAGAAACCCAGTTCACACAGAGAAGAAACACCAGGACACCAGCAGAGTAGGGTTTCCAACCTCAACTGTCTGGCTCCAGGGTCTGTGCGCCTAACACCTGCCCATACTTGGGGCCCCAGCTTACCCTGGCTCCCACCCTGCCAGCCTGTGCATCCCAGCAGACACTGCATTCAAGGCTCTACTGTGACCCCACAGAGGACTCAGTGTACAAGGCACACACCAGCACAGCCTGTGATTAAATCATACAGCAGTCACTTCCCCATTTGGATGCCCTGCTCCAGGACTGGGGAAAAGTAACACTCCCTCATTTGGACAGAATGCAGGCCTTTTCAAAATCATCCCATCAGGGGTGGGAGGTAGGAGGGAAGTTCAAGAGGGAGGGGACATATGTATACCGATGGCTGATTCATGTTGACGTACGGCAGTGCTCGGCTGTGCTTGGCTACTCAGTCATGTCCGACTCTTTTCCATCCCATGGACTGTACCCTGCCAGGCTCCTCTGTCCGTGGGATTCTCCAGGCAAGAATACTGGAGATTATACCAACTCCAGGGGATCTTTCTGACACAGGAATCTTGAACCGGGGTCTCCTGCATTGCAGGTGGGTTCTTCACCAGCTGGGCTACCAGGAAAGCCTGCTGTATTGGCAGAAAGCAATATTGTAAAGCAATTATCTTTCAATTAAAAATAAACAAAATTTTAAAAAGTCCTTCTTTGGAGGGCAGAGAAGCAGCAAGAACACAGGCTTTCAACCAGTAAGCCTGGAAATGACCCCTAGGTCCACCTTCACATGTTTGAAAAGGTCCAGTGACTGCGCCTCCCCGAGGCTTGGTTTCCTGTTCCGTTCACAGGAGGTGGACAGCAGTCATTGTGAGGATTCAAGGAGACACCACCTACTGGGCACACAGTAGGAGCTCCGAAAAGTGGTGTTTTCCACTGAGGGTCACAACAACCCCCAGGGCTCTCCCAGGGTCTGAACCTGACCCTGGGCCTACTTTTAAACTATGAGTTTCTTTGTTGTTTTTTTTTTTTTTTTTTTTTAATTAGAAGAAAGATTTATTAATTTGGCTGCACCAGGTCTTAGCTGTGGCACATGGGATCTTTTTTTTTTTTTTTTTAAGTTACCGCATGTGGGATCTTTAGCTGTGGCGTGTGGAATCTAGTTCCCTGACCAGGGATAGAATCCGGGCCCCTTGCTTTGGAGTCTTAGCCACTGGACCACCAGGAAAGTCCCCAAACTATGGATGTTTAGGATCACGGTACATGTGAAGCTTACAGAATACACAGAAATGAGCTGAGCCTGGTTAGAGCACTCTAGGCTGGCACAACTCTTATCTTCCCCTCCCCTAAAACTTATTTATTTTTAATCGAAGGAAAATTGCTTCAGAATATTGTGTTGGCCTCTGCCATACATCCGTATGAGTCAGCCACAGGTATACACGTGTCCCTTCTTCTTTAACCTTCCTCCCACCGCCCATCCCTTCCTGCCCCTCTAGATTGTTATGGAACCCAGGTTTGAGCTCCCTGAGTTATGCAGTGAATTCCCACTGGCTACGTCTTTCACTCGTGGTGGTGTACATGCTTCCACACCATCCTCGACATCCATCTCATTATCGCCTCCCCTCCCGGCTTGGTGTCTGTGAGTCCACAACCGTCACCCTGACAGGGCCTCTGCTTCCGCAGTGTCTTCCTCAGGCCGGGGACTGCGCCAGGTCCCAGGGGAGTGGGACTCCCCTAAGGAGTCTCCTTTCCTCCTCACAGCTTCCTCCACAGGGCGTCCTTCATTTACCCCACCTCACAGGTGGGAAGGCCACGGCTCTGAGCCACGAGCTTGCTTCCCACAGCCCACAGCCAGTGGGCGGCGGAAGTAGGATTTGTTTTCACGTAGAGGTATATTTATTGACATGGAAAAATGTTTACAATCTATTATTAAATGAAAAAGCAGCACATAGGGCAAACAGAATATAATTTGAAAGAGCATCGTTAAAATGTTAACAGTGGTTGTCTCTAGGTGAGAGGATTATGGACCTACCTTTTTTTCTTTTTTCTTCTTTTTATGTGTATTTCCTATTTTTTTATCGCAGCTTTCTGGAGTTATAATTCACACAGCATACAATTCACCCATTTAGCGTCCAATTCAATGGCTTTTTAGTTTATTTAGAGTCGTGCAACCATCACCACGGTTCTCTCTTTTAAGTATTTATTTATTTTTTGACTGTGCTGGGTCTTAGTCGGGCACTTATGGTTTTAGTCACAGTACACCGGATCTTTAGCTGCGGCACGTGAACTCTCGGTTGCAGCATGTGGGATCTGGTTCCTGACCAGGGTTTGAACCCAGGCCCCCTGTATTGAGTGTAGAGTCTTAGCCACTGGGCCACCAGGGAAGGCCCAACACTGTTTTCAAATATTAGCATCATCTCTCTCCTCAAAACCCCTACCCATTAGCAGCCACTCTCCACTTCCCCAAACCCCCTATAGATGTGCCCGTTCTAGACAACTCACACAAAAGGATTAATGCACGTGGTCTTCATGACTGGTTTCTTTCACTCAGTATAATGTCTTGAAGTCTCACCCATGTTGTAGTGTGTATCAGTAAGTCATTTGTTTTTATGGCCAAATACTATTCCGTATTATGTCAGTTCATTAGTGCAAAGGCATTTACATTATTTCTACCTTTTGGCTATTGTGAATAATGCTGCTATTAACATTTGTGTTATTTTGGGGGGTGGACAGGTGTTTTTAATTCTCTTGGATAGATTCTCAGAGTGCAATTGCTGAGTCATAGGTAACTCCAAGTTCAAGGTTTTGAAGAACTTTCAGGCTGTTCTCCAATAAGACTGCACCATTTTACATCCCCACCAGATAAGGGCTCGGTTTCACTACATCCTTTGCCAACATATGTTGTTATCTATCTTTCTGATTCTAGCCATCTAGTGGGTGTGAGGTGGTATCTCATGAAGTTTGGATTTGCATGTCTCTGATGTTCAAGCTGGATTTAGAAAAGGCAGAGGAACCAGAGATCGAATTGCCAACATCCGTTGGATCACAGAAAAAGCAAAAGAGTTCCAGAAAAACGTCTACTTCTGCTTTATTGACTATGCCAAAGCCTTTGGCTGTGTGGATCACAACAAACCGTGGAGAATTCTTCAAGAGATGGGAATACCAGACCACCTTACCCGCCTCCTGAGAAATCTGTATGCAGGTCAAGAAGTAACAGTTAAAACCGGACATGGAACAATGGACTAGTTCCAAATTGGGAAAGGAGTACGTCAAGGCTGTATATTGCCACCCTGCTTATTTAACTTATAAGCAGAGTACATCATGCAAAATGGCAGGCTAGATGAAGCACAAGCTGGAGTCAAGATTGCTGGGAGAAATATCAATAACCTTACATACACAGATGACACCACTCTTATGCAGAAAGCAAAGAACTAAAGAGCCTCTTGATGAAAGTGAAAGAGGAGAGTGAAAAAGCTGGCTTAAAACTCAATATTCAAAAAATGAAGATCATAGCATCCAGTCCCATCACTTCATGGCAAATAAATGGGGAAACAGTAGAAACAGTGAGGGACTTTATCTTCTTGGGCTCCAAAATCACTGCAGATGGTGATTGCAGCCATGAAATTAAAAGAAAAGTTGACCAACCTAGACAGCATACTAAAAAGCAGAGATATTACTTTGCCGACAAAGGTCTGTCTAGTCAAAGCTATGGTTTTCCAGTAGTCATGTATGGATGTGAGAGTTGTACCATTAAGAAGGCTGAGCACCAAAGAACTGATGCTTTTGAACTGTGGTGCTGGAGAAGACTCTTGAGAGTCCTTTGGACAGCAAGATCCAACCAGTCAATCCTAAAGGAAATCAGTCCTAAATATTCATTGGAAAGACTGATGCTGAAGCTGAAGCTCCAATCTTTGTCCACCTGATGCGAAGAACTGACTCATTGGAAAAGACACTGATGCTGGGAAAGATTGAAGGCAGAAAGAGATGGGGAAGACAGCGGATGAAATGGTTGGATGGCTTCACCGGCTCGATGGACATGAGTTTGAGCAAGCTCCAGGAGATGGTGAAGGACAGGGAAGCCTGGCGTGATGAAGTCCATGGGGTTGCGAAGAGTTGGACGTGACTGAACTGGACTGATGGTTCATGGTGTTGAGTGTCTTTCATGTATTTGTGGGCTGTTTATATGTCTTCCTTGGAGAAATCTCTACTCGGATCCTTGACTCATTTAAAAAATTGGGTTATTGTATCTTTATTATTAAGATATTGGAAGTAGGATTTGGAGCCAGGTCCTGCTGTACCAGGGCTTCCCAGGTGGCGCTAGTGGTAAAGAACTGGCCTGCCAACGCAGGAGATGTAGGAGACATGTGTTCTATTTCTGGGTCGGGAAGATCCCCTGGAGGAGGGCATGGCAACCCATTCCAATAATCTTGCCTGGAGAATCCAATGGACAGAGGAGCCTGGGAGGCTACAGCCCACGGGGGTGGTAAAGAGTCAGACAAGACTGAAGCGACAGAGCATACACACCGCTGGACCAATAGATCCTGCACCTGCAGGCGTGCACCTCTGCCTCCAAGGAGCTCTGGATGCACATTGGAGGCTTGCCCGCCCTTGGGACAGGTGAAGGCCAGCACAGCCACCCAGCCTGGAGGGGGCCAGGTGCACATCAGATGCCCAGGTCCACGGATGGACAGAGAGAAGAACAACTCTATCTCCAGGAACTGGTGAGCTGAAGGGAGAGACAAAACACTCAGGACAAAAAGTCTGCACCCCAGAAGGAAGACACTCCTGAGGCCTTGCTCCAGGAGGCAGAGATAAAGCCTTGAGCTCCTAGAGGCCACTATGACAACCCCTCATGTCTTCAGTGGTGATGACCTCTCTGCCAACTTTCACGCTACTGACTGTTGGCTCACGTGAGACCGGAAAGGGGAGGCCCAGGAGATTGGCAGGGAACCCTAGATGATATATGGAGAAGGAAATGGCAACCCACTCCAGTGTTCTTGCTTGGAGAATCCCAGGGATGGGTGAGCCTGGTGGGCTGCCGTCTATGGGGTCGCACAGAGTTGGACACAACTGAAGTGACTTAGCAGCAGCAGCAGCAGCTAGATGGTATCTGTCCAGAAGCAGGCTGTAGTGGGTGTGCAGGGGCAGCAGCCAGACAGGAAAAAGCAGAGCCTGAGGGGGCACGACCCCACAGCAGTGCCTCTGCCCTGGCCACAAGGACCCACTGCTTTGTCACCAGGGGTGCCTGTATCTTGAACACCCAGCTCTGGAGTCCAGCTGCCGGAGTTCAAATGTCAATCTCACCACCTCCTTGCTGTGTAACTGGGCACGTTACTTTCCCTCTCTGAGCCTTGGATCCTCTCTGAGAATCTCCTGTGGAATGAAGCTCATCAGAGTGAGGATGAAATGAGAGCATCAAGGGGCCTTAACTCGGCCTCTGGTGGAGCCAGGCTGTGGACGGCACAGCTCACCCGTGGGGCGTCCCCACCCCCTGCACTCAGAGCCCGAAGACTGTCACCCTGGGAAACAGCAGCCACAGACTCTCCTGAGAACTTAGAGACCAGCCACTTGCAGGGAGCTGCTCCCTCAGACAGGAGCTTAATGCAGTGCTGCAAGGGCTGGGCAGCTTTTGGGGCCCTGTGGACCCCAGAAGGTGGAGCGTGCAGTGGCTGTGAGAGCAGCCCCTCACTCAGGCAGCCTGGCTTCAGATCCCAGCACCACCACTTACCAGCTGTGAACCTGGACCAGGGCTTGTCTCTGTGCCTTGGTTTACCTTGAGGAAGCCAGTGAAGATGACAACAGTCCCTACCGTCTAGGGTGGTATGAAGATTAAACGTGTTAATAGTGAAAACCGGGATAAAGTCTTCCCAGGTGGCTCAGTGATGCAGAATCTGTCTGCTGATGCACTGGATGCAGGAGACGCGAGTTCAATCCCTGGGTTGGGAAGATCCCCTGGGGAAGGAAATGGCAACCCACTGCAGCATTCTTGCGGGGAAAATCCCATGGATGGAGGAGCCTGGAGGGCTGCAGTCCATGGGGCCGCAAAGAGTCAGACACAACTGAGCGACTGCGCGCGCACACACACACAACACGCACACACACACACACACGGATAAAGTCTTACTTTAAAATAAAGGCGAGAGTGGGACTTCCTGGTAGTTCAGCGGTTGAGAATCTGCCTTCCAACGCAGGGTACGTGGGTCTGATCTCTGGTCAGGGAACTAAGACCCTACGTGTTGCTGGGCATCCAATAGGCTCACAGGCCACGGCTAGAGCAAGTCCACATGCCCCCAAGAAGAGCCCATGTGCTGTGGCAAAGACCCAGCTTGGCCAAATAAAATAAATAAATAAGCACACAAATAAAGGTGAGAGCATCTTCCCAATGTTTTTCTCCGAACCCCACACTCCTCAAGATTCTTCCAGAGTCCTAAGATTCCTTCAGCTCTGATATGTGGAGTGGCGCAAACTTTACTATGTTGAAAGTGAAAGTGGCTCCGTCTTGTCCAACTCCTTTCGACCCCATGGACTATACAGTCCATGGAATTCTCCAAGCCAGAATACTGGAGTGGGTAGCCTTTCCCTTCTCCAGGAGATCTTCCCAACCCAGGGATGAAAGCCAGGTCTCCTGCATTGCAGGCAGATTCTTTACCAGCTGAGCCACAAGGGAAGCCCCTTTACTATGCTGTTACCTCCCAAAGTAGGTTTCAGAGCCCGCTAAGCCTGCGAGATGGTCTAGGATAATTGAAAAGGACCCTCAGAGAGGTCTGGCTGCTGTGTAGACAGAGCCGTTGCCTCTAGAACTTCACCAGTGCACATGAAAGGCTCTGAGAAACCCCGCAGAGGAGAAACCATGTCGGGTGGTTAAGTCAGTGTTCTCCCGAATTTATTAGACCATAAACACCCTTTTCTGCCCAATACCAATTTAACATCCTCCTGGAAAAACACTGATGGTCAAGGTCATTTCTAGCTTGTAGTTTCTGCCTCATAGAAGAGACAGAAGGTTTTCTAAAGATTTTTCATCCCTGCATTGGAGAAGCTCCTGCCAGTTTTTCCAGCACTTTGACACTCGCCCACAGAAAAGCTCTACACGCCTGCGATACACCCTCAGCCCTGCTCCCTGGGGCAGAGAGGACCAGGTGGAGAAGGCCCCCTCATGGAAGCCCCCAGGACTGGCCCAGCTCCCTTCCACCCCCTGCAGCCGCCTCCGGCTCCAGACCAGACGGCACGCCCAGAACACTGTCAGGACAGTAGGCGGTGTCTTCTGGGAGCCTTCTAGAGAAGCAGTTGCCAAAAAGGAGCTGCTGTGGGTTGAGCCAGCCCAGCCTCAGGCAGGGGAGATGCCTTAGGAGGCCCTGGGGCCGCCAGTCTCCATCAGGAGGGTCAGCACCACTTCCTAATACAGTTGCCTTCCCTGTCTCCCTGTAAGTGTTTCCGCAGTTCTAATATTTGGCGACCAGAGTACATCTCCCCACCGGCCGCGTGAGCACAGGACAAGTGCCAAAATTCATCTCCAGGCCTGTGGGGTTTGGAAAAATGAGCTGAATCAGTGAGTCAGTGGAGGAGAGTTCCATTTATTGAGCACCTACCACATTCTGGGTGCTTTGTGTAGGAAGCTCTGCCATTATGATGAGATCTCAATTCTGATAATAACCCCATTTTACAGACAGGGAAACTGAGGCTCACGGTGGTGAGTTAACATGACCAGGGACAAAGCAGAGCTGGGATTCAAACCCAAACCCGGTTTTGACTCCCTAATTTCCCACATGCCCACCCCCGACTCCGCACCCCATCATGCTGTTTCTGGGCAGCCTGGCTGAGACCACTGACAGCTGCTACATACTGTGTTTCTGACCTCGCCCCCTACGCTCCACTCATTATTAACCCAGGCTCCCCAGGCTGGAGTAAGAGGATGGGAATCAGAGGGAGAAAAATAGTCTGGCCCCTAATGCTCTGGCCCATGAAGAAACTGGCATTTGGGTTTGTTCATCCCTATCCTGGGCTTCCCTGGTGGCTCAGATGGCAAAGAATCTGCTTGCAATACAGGAGACCTGGGTTCTATTCCTGGGTCTAGAAGATGCCCTGGAGAAGGAAATGGCAATTCACTCCAGTATTCGTGCTTGTAAAATCCCATGGACAGAGGAGCCTGGCGGACTATAGTCCATGGGGTAGCAAAGAGCTGGACACGACTGAGAGATTAACATTTCACTTCACAGCCCATGTCCTGGAGAACTGGCTGTCTGGGCCCCAGTCCCCTGATCATCCCTGATACGTGGACTGGGAGATGTAGAAAAAAATCAGTTTTCTGAGTCTGCTAAGCTGAAGGCCAGCCCACCAGCCTGAGGTAACCTTGCCAACTCAAAGACCACCCCCTGGGAACCCAGCCAGAGCTGGCACCAGGGCTGGGCCCCTTTTCTCTTTGCCATTCCTATGGCTCTTGGCTGCAGCCTCCTTTCCTGCCTCCTGCCTCGCCCACCTCTCAGGGTGCTGGCACACAGCCTAGGGGGTTAGGCCCTCTGCACAGACCTTGGGAAACCCCTCTCTCCTCCCCGACTCCCCAGAATTCCTTCAGCAGTGGGGCTATGCGCCGGGGAGAGGGTGGATGCTCCACCTATCCGTCTCCGGGAGGGCCCTCACCTGCTCTGTCTGCACAGCTGCAGGGAAGGGACATCCCACCTGGAGTTCCCGGCCCACCCTCACCTAGCCACACCTTTCCATCTGCCCTTTACAGGAAGTGCCCAGTGGACACTGTGGGAGAGCAACCTCCCAAGTGCCAATGTGTGCCAGAAGCCTCTCTTTCACCCGAGCTCATCCTCAAGCCATCTGATAGCAGGCTTCCTTATCTCCATCCTGAGTGGGGAGCCAGTTCATGGAGAAGACAGGGACTTGTGCCAGGCCATGCAGCCAGGCAGTGCCAGGCCTCTCTCCCAGGGGTGGCTGACTCTGGAGTTGGGGGTCCCTTCTCCTACTACAGTGCAGGGCTCAGGGATGCAGATCAAGACTGCTGGGCTAGAGTTCTGGCTCCTCCACCTCCTTGCTGCGTCACCTGGGGCTGGTTACTTGACCTCTCTGTGCCTCACATTCTTCATCAATGCCTTCAGAGTCCCTGAGTCCAAAGCCTGAGTGAGCTGTGTGGGTAAGTGACTTCACCTGTCTGTGCCTCGGTTTACTCCAATTTAAAACAGAGCGATTGATACACACACAACAGTGGTTGGTATAAAGATTAAATGTGACAACTGTACATCTATCTAGGGCTTTCTGGCAGGTGGTGCCTGGCAGATCCGTGGGGCCTGCTGATTGTTTGCTAGGGTTGCGGTCAAGGTGCTGCTCTGCAAAGAGGCACAAGAAACAGATCTCAGAGGGCATCTCTGGGCAGAGAAAGTGGGCAGAGAGAGAGAGAGAGATCAGTCGCTCAGTCGTGTCCGACTCTTTGCGACCCCATGAACCGCAGCACGCCAGGCCTCCCTGTCCATCACCAGCTCCCAGGTCCTCGACTCGCATCCATCGTCAGTAATCCTCCAGCCATCTCATCCTCTGTCGTCCCCTTCTCCTCCTGCCCTCAATCCCTCCCAGCATCGGTCTTCTCCAATGAGTCAACTCTTCGCATGGGTGGCCAAAATATTGGAGTTTCAGCTTTACATCATTCCTTCTAAAAAATTCCAGGATTGATCTCCTTCAGAATGGACTGTTGGATCTTCTTGCAGTCCAAGGGACTCTCAGGTCTTCTCCAACACCACTTCAAAACATCTTCTTCGGCGCTCAGCCTTCTTCACATCCAGCTCTCACATCCATACATACACAAAAGACCACAACCTTGACTAGGCGAACCTTTGGGTAAAGTAATGTCTCTGCTTTTGAATTGCTATCTAGGTTGGTCACTTTCCTTCCAAGGAGCAAGCGTCTTTTAATTTCATGGCTGCAGTCACCATCTGCAGTGATTTTGGAGCAGAAAACAAAGTCTGACACTGTTTCCACTGTTTCCCCATCTATTTCCCATGCAGTGATGGGACGATGCCATGTCTTCGTCTGTGTTGAGCTTTAAGCCAACCTTTTGCTCTCCCTTTCACCTTCATCAAGAGGCTTTTTAGCCCCTCTTCCTTTCTCCTAGAGTGGTGTCATCTGCATATCTGGGTTTTGATTTCTCCCGGCTCTTGTTCCTTCTGTTCTTCCTCAGCATTTCTCTGTGTCTCTGCTTAGTATCATGGTGACATTGCCCTTGGCTCCTTTCCTATTTGGAACCAGTCTGTTGTTCCATGACCAGTTCTAACTTTGCTTCCTGACCTGCATACAGATTTCTTAGAGGCAGATCAGGTGGTCTGGTTTCCCATCTCTTTCAGATTTTCCATAGTTTATTGTGATCACACAGTCAAAGGCTTTGGCATAGTCAATAAAGCAGAAATAGATGTTTTTCTGGAACTCTCTTGCTTTTTCCATGATCCAGTGGAAAGTGGGCAGGGGGAACCTTAACTTTTTCTATATGTTGTTTTGTGCCTTTAGAATTTCGTATTATTGGATTGGCCAAAAATTTCGCTCCTGTTTTTCTGTAAGATGTTACAGAAAATCGGAACAAAATTTTGGCCAAGCCAATACAACTGTGGAGCATTACTATTTCCAAAGTTGATTACAAAGCTGTTGTACAAAGATGCTCCCTGCCCTGACACACAGCCTTGTGCAGGCCAGAGACCCCATCCTTCCGGTGCCCCCTTCCTGCTTGGCCCATCCCTCTGTAGCCACACCCGGGCCTCTTCCAGGCCCTGCCTTTTGCCCACTCCAGTCTCCCAGCAAGTCCCCAGCACAGCCTCAAGTGCCATAAGGTTTCTCCTTCCAAGACAGCCCTGTCCCTTTTACCATGGGATGTAGGCTGAGCTTCTGTTCTCCACCATCTCACCTGTGAGAGGCTGGTGTCTCCTGGGCTAACTGTAAGAACTAAAGTGTGAAAGTGAAAGTGTTATGACTCCGTGTGACCTCATGACTGTAGCCCTCCAGGCTCCCCTGTCCGTGGGATTCTCCAGGCAAGAATACTGGAGTGCCATTGCAATGCCCTCCTCCAAGGGATCATCCTGACCTAGGGATAGAACCCCTGCCCTGCAGGCAGATTCTTTACCGTCTGAGACACCAGGGAAGCTCTAATGAGGTGCTAATTCATGAAAAGGGTCAGATACAGTTCCCAGCCCAGAGTCCTGCTCCTCCTTGTCCTCTGGAAGGGAAAAATGTGAAGGAAAGAAGCCAAGATCCTGGAGCTCATCTCTGGCCACCAAGCCCCCTCCCACCCTGCAGGCGGACCTCAAGCCTCTCAGGCAATTCCTGCCTCCAGGAATTGCCCCTACTCTTCCCTCCTGGCCAGCCCTCCCCTGATCTTGTCATCACACAATTACTCCCAACTGCTGGCCTCCTCTGAGAGAAGCCCCCACCCCCTCCTCTATCTCTTGCCCCTGTTTATTTTCTTCATGGTACTTACCATTGCCCCAGAATGTTTTTTTTTTTTTTTTTTTAATTTTGGTTGTGCTGGGTCTTCGTGGCTGCTTGGGCTTTTCTCTAGTTGCTGCAAGACGGGCTCCTCTCTCACTGCGGTGCACAGGCTTCTCTCTGCAGTGGCTTCTCTTGCTGTGGAGCTTGGGCTCTTGGAGCTGTGGGCTTCAGTAGCTGAAGCACACAGGCTCAGCAGCTGCAGTTCCTGGGCTCTAGAACACAGGCTCAATAGTTGTGGCATACAGGCTTAGTTGCTCCGTGGCATGTGGGATCTTCGCAGATCAGGCATCGAACCCGTGTCTCCAGCCTTGGCAGGCGGATCCTTTACCACCGAGCCATCAGGGAAGCCCCCAAATTGTATTTTTCAATAAGTTCTTTTTAGGGACTAGTTTTAAATTCACATGAAAGTTGCAAAGACAGTACAGAGGGTTCCTGTGTATCCTTCACCCAGATTTCCTAATGTCAACTCATTACCTAATGGTGGTACCTCTGTCAAAACGAAGAAATTAACACCAGTGTATTACCATTAACTAAACTGCAGATTTAATTCAGATGAAATTCTACTTTCCCTTTATTGACTACTTGTTTTCAGCTCCCTCCCCCTCTGGAAGGAAAACTGAAAGCAGGGAGATTGCCTCACTCTCCACCAATACCCTCACCATGGTGCTCAGTCGCTCAGTCATGCCTGACTCTTTGCGACGCACGGACTGTAGCCCGCTAGGCTCCTCCGTCCACAGGATTTCCCAGGCAAGAATAATGGAGTGGCTTGCCATTTCCTCACCTGGTAATTAATACTGATTGATAAAAGGAGGGGAAATAATGGTAAAAAAAAAACAAAAACAAAAAAACAGCCACGATGCCTGAGGACTCACTCTTGTTCCAAGTGCACTAAACACTGTAAATCCCTTCATCCCATGACAACCCACAAGGCAGCAGCTACTTGTGGGGAAACTGAGGCCAGCACAGATCAGTGGAGGCTGAGGCCATACAGACGGCCAGCCCAGGGCGGGTGGGCTCGGGCACCTCCTCCCGGAACCAGAATAAATTCGGATCCTCCCCACCCTTAGTCCATCCGCATCGGAGCTGGGGGGTTGGCACCCTTCTGTTGGCACCCAGGATGCTGAGGCCCCAGGATGGCTGATTTGCCTGAAGCCACAGATGGACTGGAGCGCAGGGCTGGGCTGGAACCTGAGCCTCCCCGCTCCAGCTGGTGCCCCCCTGGCGGCAGCTGCTCTGGCTCCTCAGGAAAGGTGTGGGGTGTCGCTGCCAGGGCCACCAGCCCCGCCCCACTCCCGAGAAACAGAGCGCCTGCTTCAGCCACACACTGTGGGCTCACTCATGTGCCCCTGACGCCCAGGGCCCTGCAGATGTGGAGTGGGGCGAGACCCTCCAGCAACCCCTCTGCCCTGGGCCTCTGGGATCTGCGATAGGTGGGAGGATGGACACCCCCTCCATCCCGGAGGGTCAGCCTTCTCTGGGGAGCCTGCTGGGCTCTGGGGCAGCGAGAACAGGAACACGGGTGACCATCCCTTTCCGGATGTGGGGTGGGAGCAACACAAAGGGAAAAGCTGTCCACAGCTGTCACACAGAGCCGGGACAGTCACCCCAGTCCAGCCTGGGTTCCGCCCAGCGCCAGCCCGGCACAGACCCGAGGCCCTAATAATGTTTGCTGGATGCCTTCGACACAAGTGTCAATGCCCAGAATCTCCTTGAGGCTTCAGCCAGGCATGCCCGCCCCATCCCCCATTCTGGGAGCTGAATAAGGACGGGGTGGGGGGTGGGGGGTGACAGGGGGCACTGTGAGGTGGTGGCGGCCTCCGTGAGACAGGCAGGCCGCCAGCCCAGGGCCGGGGGTAGGGGTGCCTTGTGTGCGGCTAATTAAACAGTGACTGTGATGAATCGGGGAGAGGCTGCTGCTTGCTAATTAAAGGTGCGGGCGTCTTGCCTGGCAAGGGTGGAACCGTGTCGTGGGGCCAGGCCAGCAAGGACGGTGCTGGCTCTGGGCCTCTCAGCAGGAGCCCCGTGACCCCCTCCCCACTTCCCTATCTCTCCTCCCCACCTTGCCCAGGGCCTTGGACTTCCCCTCCCCACCAACCCAAATTGCTTTCCTGATAAGGGCCTGGGCGTTGGGGAGGAGGAGCCTGGTGGGTGGGCATCATTTTGAACCCTTGAATCTCTTATCACCCCCCTCCCTCCAAGACCCCAGAGTTGGGCAGAGGAGTCCAACCCTGACAGCAGCTGGCTGCTGGAAACGAGGCCCCGGGACAGTTTTTAGAGTCGTAGACGCTGAGACTCACAGGCTTAGGCATCACCCAGGTTTCCGGCAGATGTTGCCAGGCTCCTGCTTTGCCTCAGATGCCTGGTGGGTGTGAGAGAGACGGAGGGAAGCTCTTCTTTGGGCCTCAGTGCTTCAGTGCCGAAAAAGGCCGATCAGAGCAAATGCTCTCTGACCCCTGAAGGTTCCTAGAGAGTGGATACGAGGACCCCAGGGCTGCCTCTCTCTGCCCTGCGTTGAGTTAACCAGGAGGCTCAGTACCTAAGAGCCTGGGCTCTGGAGGCCAGAGGCCAGGGTCCAGGTTCCAGTCCCACCATCGGTCAAGTGTGTGACCTCAGGCAATACAGCTTAACTGCTATGGGCCTCGGTGGCCCCGTCCTCAGCTGGGGGAGGTCATGCTGCCTACGCGAAGGCTCCCAGAGGCAAAGGCTCCCAGAGGGAATCAGAGAGAGAGAGAGAGAGAGAGAGGGAGTCTGGGTGAGACGCTCTGCACGGTGTCCGGTCCGTGGAACAGACCCAGGAAGTGCTGGCCATTGTTATCGAAAACTGGGGCAGGCGGGCGGGTGTGGCCTGACACCCGTCTCACCTCCACGTGACCTCCACAGGCAGCCCCGTGCTCTGAGGACCATTACACTTGACACGGGGAGAGTGTATCGCTCTTCACACTGGGACTCTCACATCCTCCCTGACCCCGACAACCTTCTGAGGGAAGCAGAGCAGCAAAGATGAAAACTGAAAGCTCCGGGAGGCTCAGCAAGTGGCCCAGAGCCCTGTGGCTGAGGAGCAGAGGCAGCCCCCACCTTTGGGGGGGACCCCGAGTCATGAACCAGCCACCACAGAGGGAGCTGAGGGGAAGGGGAGAGCCACTCTTGCCCTTCAAGGGGGCGGGTCTGCAAGGGGAGAGAAAAACACAAGTAATGGGCTTCTCCGGTGGTCCAGAGGTAAAGAATCTGCCTGCCAAAGCAGGGGACACGGGTTCAATTCCTGGTCCGGGAAGATCCCACATACCACGGGGCAACTAAACCCAGGTGCCACAACTACTGAGTCTGTGCTCTAGGGCCCCAAAGCCGCAACTACTGAAGCCCACACGCCTGACAGCCCAGGCTCTGCAACAAGAGAACCCACCGCAGAGAAGCCCATGCACTGCAGCGCAGAGTAGCGGCCCCACTTGCCCCAACTAAAGAAAAACCCACGCGTGGCAACGAAGACCCAGCAATAAACAAACACAGGCACACACATAAGTAATGGAACCAAGGCGAGCTTCAGGCATCCAGGCGAGGGGCTGTGGTGTCCCTCCGTGCCATGGGCTGAGAGAGGCTGCTCTGGAGCTTGGTGTCAAAGCAAAGGTTCTGCTTCTGTTTGAGGGTCTGGTCAGCTTTAGGAGAGTCTGGAAGGGGCCTGATGGAGCCCCTCTGGTGTTCTCAGGAGAATCCTTCACAAACAGGGTCAGATACTCTGTTCTGGGAAGTGCCAGGTGGTCCCTAAGGTCCATGGTCCCAATTTCTACAGTTCTGGGGGCTGCCATGTGAGGTATGCAGGGGTCCAGATACTGTGGTTTCTGAGATTCCACTGTCCAGGGCCCCTATTGAGAATCCATCTATATGCAAAAGGGGCTGTGAGGTGTCCCCTCCAGGTGGCCAGGCACGCCCCAGGATAGGGGCCCCCTACTGCGGGGTAATGCTGTGGGGGAAGGGTGCATTACCCATAAGAGGCCTAGAGACAGTGGAAACCTTTTGGGGTTGAGAAACTCAAGGCTGTTGGCGTTGACACTGGGATGTGGCCTTATGGGGCCACCCCAAAGCAGACAGAGATGAGGGCAAGGTTGCTGGCTTTGGCGCTAATGTCTCCATCCTCCCTCCTCAGAGATCCGTGCTAAGCCAGAGCGATGCATAACCACTGGTGGCTCGAGGAAAACATGTCCTGCCTCTCAGCCTCCCTGGGCCACCGGCACCAGAGCTGGGCCAAATGCTGGTCTGGGGCGCCCTCTGGTGGTCCTCCTGGGGAGCGGCAGAAGCAGCAGTGGGTTTAGGGGTGTGTAGTCAGATACACGGGGAAGGCAATGGCACCCCACCCCAGTACTTTTGCCTGGAAAATACCATGGACGGAGGAGCCTGGTAGGCTCCACTCCATGGGGTCGCTAAGAGTCGGACACGACTGAGTGACTTCACTTTCACTTTTCACTTTCATGCATTGGAGAAGGAAATGGCAACCCACTCCAGTGTTTTTGCCTGGAGAATCCCAGGGACCGGGGAGCCTGGTGGGCGGCCATCTCTGGGGTCGCACAGAGTCAGACACGACTGAAGTGACTTAGCAGCAGTAGCAGCAGTCAGAAACAGGAGGACTTGAGTGGCTCACCTCTTCCACTGCACAGATGGAAACACCGAGACCCAGGGAAGGGAGGATGGAGCGACTTGCCCAAAATCATATAGAAATTTAGCGGTCAAGCCAAGAACAGAACCCAGGCTTCCCTCTGTACTGTGGCTGCACTTGGTGGGTCTCAAGACATCTCTACTAGGGGAAGGAAGGCTAAGTGTCCAGCAGGCTTGACTCTCCAGTGACTGTGGACAGCTGGACAGAAGGCGGCTGAGCAACTGTGTCATGGGGCATGCAACACTTCCCCTCCCTGGCCTTGGGGTCCTCACGTCTAAAACCTGGGGCTACCATATTGGCAAGGGGCAAGGGGACTGAGATCCTTCTCATACACACTAGTAGTAAGACTATATCCAGCCAACCTCCCAGGAAATCTTAAAATGAGCCTTCCTACAGTGAGTACTGCATTTAATGGTGAAAGACTGGGTGCTTTCCCCCTGAGATCAAGAACAAGGCAAGAATATCCACTCTCACCATTTCTGTCCAGCACTGTACTGGAAGTTCCAGCCAGGGCACTCAGGCAAGAAAAGAAAGGCATTAAGATTGCAAAGGAAGAAATAAGACTGTCTCTATTTTCAGGTAACTAATGTATATAGAAAATCCTAAAGAATCCACCCAAAAAGATTAGAATTAATAAACAACTTCAGCAAGGTTGAAGGATAGAAGTGGAATATACAAAAATCAATTGCATCTCTATGCATTTGCAATGAACACTTCAAGAATGTAACTAAGAAAATTATTCCATTTACACTAGCATCAAAGAGAATAACATGCAAAGGACTAAACAAAGGCAGTATGAAACTCACACTATAAAACCTATAAAATATTATAAAAAGAAGTTAAAGAAGACCTAAATAAATGGAAAAACATCCCATGTTCATGGATCTGAAGATCTAATATCATTAAGATGGCTGCTGGTGCTACTGCTGCTAAGTCGCTTCAGTGGTGTCTAACTCTGTACGACCCTAGAAACAGCAGCCCAGCAGGCTCCCCTGTCCCTGGGATTCTCTAGGCAAGAACACTGGAGTGGGTTTCCATTTCCTTCTCCAGTGCATGAAAGTGAAAAAATAAAGTGAAGTCGCTCAGTCGTGTCTGACTCCTAGCGACCCCATGGACTGCAGCCTACCAGGTTCCCCTGACCCTGGGATTCTCCAGGCAAAATTAAGATGGCAAGAGTCCCCAAATCCCCATCAAAATTTCAATTTGCATCTTTGCAGAAATTGACAAGCTGATTTTAAAACTCATACAAAAATTTGTGACCCCCAAATAGCCAAAACAATATTGAAGAAAGAACAATGTTGGAGGACTCACACTTGAGATTTCAAAACTTTCTACAAAGCCACAGTAATCAAAACAGAGTGGTCCTGGCATCAGGAGAGACAAGTGAGATGAATGGGATAGAACTGAGGGTTCAAAAGTAAAGCTTCGCATTTTCAGTTAACTGATTTTCATCAAAAGTACCAAGACAATTCAATGGGGGAAAGCACGGTCTTTCCAGCAAATGGTGCTGGGACAACTGGCTGTTGTTTGTTGCTCTTTAGTTGCTAAACAACTAAACTCTTCTGCAACCCCAGGGATTGTAGCCGACCAGGCTCCTCTACCCATGGGGTTTCCCAGGCAATAATACTGGGGTGAATTGCCATTTCCTGCCTGGAGAATCCCATGGATGGAGGAGCCTGGTGGGCTGCAGTCCATGGGGTCGCTAAGAGTCAGACACGACTGAGCGACTTCACTTTCACTTTTCACTTTCATGCATTGGAGAAGGAAATGGCAACCCACTCCAGTGTTCTTGCCTGGAGAATCCCAGGGACGGGGGAGCCTGGTGGGCTGCCGTCTGTGGGGTCGCACAGAGTCGGACACGACTGAAGCGACTTAGCAGCAGCAGCAGCAGCAGCAGCTCCAGGGGATCTTCCCGATCCAGGGATTGAACCTGTATCTTTTGTGTCTCCTGCATTGACAGGCGGATTCTTTACCACTGAGCCACCAGGGAAGCCCCCTTCCTCACACCCTACACAAAAATTTACTCAAAATGAATCTAGACCCAAATGGAAAAGTTAAAACTGTAAAACTCTTTGAAGAAAACATAGCCATAAACCTTCATGACCTAGTATTAGGCACTGCTAAGTCACTTCAGTCGTGTCCGACTCTGTGCGACCCCATAGATGGCAGCCCACCAGGCTCCCCTGTCCCTGGGATTCTCCAGGCAAGAACACTAGAGTGGGTTGCCATTTCCTTCTCCAATGTGTGAAAGTGAAGTCACTCAGTCGTGTCCGACTCCTAGCGACCCCATGGACTGCAGCCTACCAGGCTCCTCCATCCATGGGATTTTCCAGGCAAGAGTACTGGAGTGGGGTGCCATTGCCTTCTCCAAGTATTAGGCAAGAGTTCCTTAAATATGACCTCAAAAGCACAGCAACAAAAGGAAAAAAAAAAAAAAGAAAAACTGGACATCATCAAAATAAAAAAATTTTGTGCTGCAAAGGATATCATTAAGAAAGTAAAAGACAACCCATAGAATGGGAGAAAATATTTGCACATCATGTATTTGATAAGGAATCACAACCAGACTATCTAAAGAACTCTAACAGCTCAATAATAAAAGACAAATAAGCTAATTTAAAAACGGACAAATGATGACTGGACATTGATCCAAAGAAGATATATAAATGGCCCTTTAGTTCATGAAAGGCGCTAAATATCATTAGCCATCAGGGAAATGCAAATTAAACCCATAAGATACTACTTCATTACCACTTGGTTGCCTATTAAAAAGAAACAGATAATAACAAGTGTTGGCAAGGATGCGGAGAAATCAGAACCCTCACATACTACTGGGAGGAACTTAAAAGGATGCAGCCACTTTGGAAAATCATCTAGCAGTTCTTCAAAAGGTTAAACAGAATTAGCATCAGTTCAGTTCAGTAGCTAAGTCGTGTCCAACTCTTTTCAACCCCATGGACTACAGCACTCCAGACCTCCTTGTCCATCACCAACTCCTGGAGCTTGCTAAAACTCATGTCCATCCAGTCAGTGATGCCATCCAACCATCTCATCCTCTGTCGTCCCTTTCTCCTCCTGCCTTCGATCTTTCCCAGCATCAGGGTCTTTTCGAATGAGTCAGTTCTTTGCATCAGGTGGCCAAAGTATTGGCACAATTAGCACATGACCCAACAATTCCACACCTAGGAGATATATGTCCAAGAGAAATGAAACATACATTCACACAAAACCTTACATGAATGTTTACATTCATAAAAGCTAAAAGCAGAAACAGCCCAAATGTCCATAGACTGATGAATGAATAAAATAAACTGTGGTATGATCATGCAGTCGAATACTGTTCACCAATAAAAAGGAATTAAGTCTGATGCATGTGTGACATGGGTAAACCTTGACAACATTAAGGTAACTGAAAGTCAGTTACAAAGGTCACACATCGTATGACTTCATTCATAGAAAATGTCCAGAACAGGCGAATCCACAGAGGTACAAAGAGGATTGTCTTCTTAGGGGAGCCACATGGCATGTGGGATTCTAGTTTCCCAGTCAAATCTGTGCCCCCCTGCATTGTAAGCATGGAGTCTCAAACACTAGACTGCCAGGGGAGTCCCAGGAAGACTGTGTTTTATGGGAATGGCTGCCTAAGACCAGTGGAGAGGACTGGGGGAAATGGGAGTGGGGTCCACCAGGAGATGATGAAAATGTTCTAAAATTGACGGTGGTGATGGTCTCACAGCTCAGCATGTGCTAAAAAACATTCAATCGTATGCTTTAAATGGGTGAATTATGTATGTTGGAGAAGGAAATGGCAACCCACTCCAGTGTTCTGGCCTGCAGAATCCCAGGAATGGAGGAGCCTGGTGGACTACTGTCCATGGGGTCGCACAGAGTTGGACACGACAGAGTGCGCACACACACATATGGCATGGGCCTCATATCTGAAGAAAGAGCCTGTGCTTTGGACCCACGATAAGACTTCTAGAAACTCCTAAGGAATCGTTCACAAAAACATGCAAAAAGCTTTCCATCACAGTATTATATGTAACGGCAAAATTGTGAGAATAACCTAAGTGTCCATCAGTAGGGAAATGAGTGAGTTATGTTCATCCCTGGGATGGAACAATGGATTCATTAAAAATGAGAATCACAAGGACAAGGCCCAGGATACACTGTAAGATTTTTTAATTTTTTAAAAACAAGTTACAAATATAAACCTGTAGCTTAAAGGGACTTGGGGCTTCCTGGTAGCTCAGTGATAAAGAATCCATCTACCAATGTGCAGGATAGGGGTTCGATCCCTGGTCCAGGAAGATCCCACATGCCTCAGAGCAACTAAGCCCGTGCACCACAACTACTGAAGCCCACACGCCCTGGAGCCTGTGCTCTGCAACAAGAGAAGTCACCGCAGTGAGAAGCCCACACATCACACCGAAGAGTGGCCCCTGCTCGCCACCACTAGAGAGAGCACAGGCCCAGCAGCAAAGACTTCGAGCTGCCATGAATAAACGAATGTTTTAAAACATAAGAAACAAGAAAGGGATTTAAAATACAAGATTTTTTTAAAGCAAAATTATAGCATCTAGGGTTTCCCTGGTAGCTCAGCTGATAAAGAATCCACCCGCAATGCAGGAGACCCCAGTTCGATTCCTGGGTCGGGAAGATCCCTTGGAGAACGGAATCGATACCCATTCTAATATTCTTGCCTGGAGAATTCAATAGACAGAGGAGCCTGGTGGGCTACAGTCCATGGGGTCACAAAGAGTTGGACACGCCTGAGCAACTAAGCAAGCATAGCAACTAGGGATGCACACTTGAGTGATAACAAGCAAGAAAGTGATCATCTTAAAAATCTGGATAATGGAAACTTTTTTGGGGGGGAGATAGGGAGCATGACTGAGATGGGGCACACTGAGGACTTCTCAGGGCAGGGCAGAGTTCTTCACCCCGGCAGAGGTTCCAACGGTGTTTGCCTTATAATATGTCGAGCTGAGCAAGCATTTTATGTAGTCTTTCTATATGTGTCATATTTTACAATAAAAAGATTTAAAAGGGACTTCTCTGGTGGTCCAGTGGCTAAGAATCTGCCTTCCAGTGCAGGGGACGAGGGTTTGATCCCTGATTGGAGAGCTCAGACCCCACAAGCTGCAGGGCAAGTAAGCCCAGGCACCACAACTGGAGAAGCCGGAGAGCCACAGCAAAAGATCCCGCGTGCCGTAACTAAGATCTGATGCGGTCAGATAAACAAATAATTTAAAAAAGGTTTAAAAAGTAAAGTAGGGCTTCCCTGCCGTCTCAGTGGTAAAGAATCTGCCTGCCGATGCAGGAGACACAGGTTTGGTCCCTGGTCCAGAAAGATCCCTCGTGCCACAGAGCAGCAAAGCCCGTGCGCCACAGTGACTGAGCTCGTATGTCAAAACTACTGAAGCCCGTGTGCCCCACAGCCCACGCTCTGCAATAAGAGAAGCCACCACAGTGAGAAGCGTGTGCATCGCAGCTAGGCAGTGGCGCCCGCTCGCAGGAACTAGAGAAAAGCCCAAGCAGCGGTAAAGACCCAGCACAGCCAGAATTAAACAAATAATTAAATACTTTTTAAAAGGGAATAATTTCGAATTTTTTTTGATTAAGAATATATTCCAATTTTTAAAAATTGAGTATCATAGGATTCCATTCCTGTAAAAACTCTCTACCTCTATATGTGGATATGCAGAGAAACAGTCCGAAGGTTGAAATTTGGGGTGCTCTTTTTTTTTTTCTATTTTTCTATTTTCTTTCCTGCAATGAACAGAATTACTTTTACAGCCAGAAAAAAAATAAATAAATAAAAGAATAAAGCTTTTTGCTGTGTCTTGGATATTTCCCTGGAGCTCTGGCACTGTGTGAGCGGAAAGGGAGATCGGGATGGCCCTGAAGCAGCTGGGAGACGACCCAGGGGCTGGGCAGGAGAAGACCAGGCCTAGCCATGACCCCAAGGCCCAGCCTGGACATTCGGCCACCTTCGGGTTGCAGGTGGCAGCTGCTGCCGGGCCATCATGCTGGCCTCCTGCTCCAAAGATGCTGGGAACGCAGTTTGGCCTGGCGAGCTGGATGGATGTCACACCGCTCCCATCTGTCCAAGCCTCCTATCGTGGGCCAAGGAGGAGAGCTGCAGGCAGAGGGCGGGGGCGGGGGAGGTGTGCGGCAGGTTCTCACCCTGCCTGGCTTTGCTGCCACCAGCAAAATTCCCATGAAAAAAGATAAATGAGCACTTTCTGCAAGCTAGGCACTCGTGCTGGTTGGAGCTGGGGGAAGGGGGTCTTGTGGTTCATTTTATTGAGAACTCCAAATGACCTGGGGCTTCCCTCATAGCTCAGATGATAAAGAATCAGCCTACAGTGCAGGAGACATGGGTTCAATCCCTGGGTCGGAAAGATCCCCTGGAGAAAGAAATGGCAACCCACTCCAGTATTCTGGCTGGGAAATCCCATGGACAGAGGAGCCTGGGAGGCTACAGTCCATGGGGTTGCAAGAGTCAGAAACAACTTAGCTACCACCACCATCAGCAGATGACCTAAAGGGTGGGTGGGATTGTCATCTTCATATTACAGGTGGCCAAAGTGAAGGCCTGGAAGGACCTTCCCTGTGGCCTAATGGTTAGGATTCTGGGTTTTTGCTGTGGTGGCCTGGGTTCAATCCTTGGTCGGGGAAGATCCTTCAAGCGTGTGGCTGGGGAGGCCCCCGGAGTAGTCACTATCCTTGAGTCTGGACTTAGCCAGGCCCCTCATGTATACAGCTTCAGCGACTCCTCACAGGATCCCTGGAGGGCGGCTGCCCTCACTTTGCAGATGAGGACGCAGAAGCTGAGGGAGGAAGTCAGCTGCCCACGCCCTACAACACCTGTGCGAGAAGGATGGCAGCCTCTTGCAGCCTGGAGGGGGTGGGCATGTGCCTGCCTCTGCGGACCAGCTCCTAGTCGAGCTAGTGATTGTATTATTATAATCTAGGGAGCATGTGTGACAGCGGCCACTTTCATGGACACCCTCTCATTTGCTGCTTTCAACAGGCTTATAAATCTTTAGTCTGGCAGTATTTCCCCCCATTTTAAAGCCTGGAAGCCCAGACAGTTGAGTGAGGGGGCTGAGAGGACCTGGAGCCTCCATCACGCAGCTGCTGTCCCTGGCCTGCCCTGGAGGTGACGGGCGCCAAATCCTGGGTAGGGGTGCGGCCAGCCTGCTTCCCGCTGCTCTCCAAAGGAGCTGGCCCTGCTCCTGGCCAAGCCCCCCCAACACCTACACTCCCAGCAGGAGAGAGGACACCCAAGGGCGAAGTGCCAGGGACAGCTGCCAGGTCTCATGGGATCCAGAACCCTCCACGACCTCTGCCCGAGAGCATCTTGTACACTTCATTGGTCAGCAGCCAGCCAGCTGGTGTCACGGGGCTCAAATCACTAGAGAGGCCAGACCGCCACCCAGGAGAGGGGCCCCTTCTCCCTGAGTGACGGCCGCCAGCCAGGCACTGACTGTGCTAGCCACCGAAGCCTCCCCATGCTTTCAATATCCGCCCCATTTTACAGAAAAGGCAATGGAGGTTCAGAGAGGTTGAGTGAATTGTCCAAAGTCACACAGCCAGCAAGCTTCAGTTTCAACCAAGCGGGGATAGAGGAAGGGACCTTTCAGTGGGAGGGAAGGGAGCCATATGGAAGAGGTGGGGAGAAGGCAGGGCCGGCATCGTGAGCTCTGACTCTCTCGGGACATAACTTACTCATCCATCCACCCAGTCTTGGTTCCTCTGCACATCGGTGGGCCCTCTTCATGTGCCAGTGTCTTTGCTGGGCACTGAGGACTCAGGTAAACCTGGCTGATCTCTGCTCTCCCAGAGCTCGTGGCCTGGCAGGGCAGGATGGAAAGGGGAAGTGAAGCAGCCAGAGGCCCCTGCTGGCCTCCATCCACTAATAGTTACTGAGGGTCTACTGCAGGCCAGGCCTGGTGCTGGGCTCTGAGGGTACATGGCTCCCACCCTCCTGAAGCATACATTCAAGAATGTCCAGCTTTGAATCCCAAAAAAGCCCTGCTTGCGTGACTCCTGAGGCCCAACTACAACAGGAAATTTCTTGGGAAGGGCTGGGGGAAGCAGCAGACCTCAGGGGTCTCCATGGGTCATACCGAGGCCTGGTTCTGGGCTGCTGAGCAGGGATGTGGAAAAGGCAAGGAAGCCTGATAAGTGCCTTGCTAGGGACTACATCAGGGCCCTGGGGAGGCCTGAGCTATTCCAAGGGGTCTGGAGTCATCCAGTCTGGATAACCGGAACGCCAAGGGCCAGTCATTCAGAGGATAGCCACAGACTCCTGGGGCCGGGGACAGGGCAGAGAATCAGAGCCGGGAGAGGGTCCATGGCTCTTACAGGGCAAAGGTTCCTTGCTGAGGCCACCCAGGCCCCACCAAGCCCTGGTTCCTTTGGTCCCTAGTGAGGCAGTGCTGGGTCAGAGGCACCATCATGGGGTTTGATTCCAGCCACTCCAGGGTCAGTTCCACGTTACAGCCTGGGGACAGGAGATACGGAGCCGTAAGAGGACTTGCCCGAGTCCACACGTCAGCTCATCACAAGCAGAGGGTGAGCAGCGAACGGCCCAACCCTTTCTTCCATCTGGCATCCCCGGACGCTGCCCAGAGGACGGGCACACCCACACCAGCTCCGGGCACAGAGGGAAGCCCTCTTCCTCACCCTCCCCTGTGCTGTTGCTAGGTTTTATTGTTTATTTTTTCCAAAAGCTCATCCTTTGCCGTTGCTCAGAGATGTTAAACCAAGGGTCTCTCTCAGTGTGACTAGCAGACAGCATGGCTCAGGGTCGCTCCATCTCGGTGACCGAAAAGCTTGGTTTATATTTTTAAGTGGAAGTTTTAAAACTGCCCAATTCCCTTGGTTAAAAAAAAGAGAGAGAGAGAGTCAAAAGAGAAGAATTAAAAAGGACGAGAATGGCTAAATAAATTATTAATAGAATATTATACAGCCATTAAATAACTTTAAAGGAAATTTGAATGCTGTGAAAAAGCGTTCACAATATAATGTAATGTGGGGCGGGGGGAGGAGGGGGAATCAGCTATAGAGTACGGCCACAATTAAAACACACACTAATATACATATGTGTGACCCATGCAGAAAAGCAGAACTGGAGAGAGCTACAACAAAATTGCAAGTGTTATCTCTGAGCACGGGGATGACGGATGACTTTCATTTTCTCCTTTCTACCTTTTTGTAGTTCCCAAATTTTATAATGAGTACAAATTGCTTTTATAATTAGACATAAAACAAAAAGCAGTGTCGGGCTTGCTCTAGCCCAAGCTCACCCTCCCCACCTGCCCCCTTCCCCGACACCAAGCCGGGGGCCGCTGGGCTCTGTCCTCGCCAGAGGTCAGGGGATTCACCAGCCACCCCAGCCCATGGAGGAACCAGCAAGGGGACACTGCCCTCTTGGGGCCCAGGCTCCCCCAGCAGGTTCTCTGGAAGGGTCTGTAAATTTCCTGGCTGGGGACTCTGGGAGAGGATCCTCCCCAGGGCTGAGAGTCAGAACGTTCATTATCTACTATGAGAGAAGCCATCTTCTTTGTTCCTTGCGTTTCTTTCAGAGAGCAGGAGGGCAGAAGGAGAGCTGGCCTTTGTCATCTTCAGGCAGGCTCCTAGCTTCCCCATGTGGGACTGGAACACCTGGCCCACCTGGTCCCCTGGGGCCCTTCCAACCCCAACAATCCCGGCTGCGTCTAACCTGAGCGGCAAAGGCCCAGGGGTGCTGGCCCTGTCTTAGAAAAGCCGTCTGGATTCATTCAAGAGCAGTGTTTGGAGAAGACTGGAGAGTCAGAAAGTGGCATTTGCCCTGTGCCCACTGGCCCAGCCCTGCGGCTGGCAGGCACATGCTTTTGCCCACCCTGCTCTCACCCACAGGGGCTGAGCCAGCAGAGGTTTCCAGAGGCGGGGGAGGGGGCTCCCTGCTCTCCAGAGGGGGACCAGTTCCAAGAACAGCGCCCTCACTTCCTTTCTGCCACCTCCTCCCGGTTCTGGAAGCTTCTGTCCTCCTCCCCGGCTATTTTAGCAATCAGGTCACCCGTGGGCTCCCTCTGAGCTTGTGGCCAATTAAAACCCACAGGACTCTTCACAGAAACGGTGGTGCTGCCTCCTCCTCCAGATCCTGCCATGGTCGGCGTCCTCGGGATGAGAACACAGAGTGGGGTGGTGACCCAGTGGTCCTCACGTAGCAGGAGATGGGGGTCTTGCTCAGGAGCAGAGGCCATGCACTGCTTCTGTCCCCATGGTGGCCAGCGCCCTGCAGGGGCGGCTGATGGCAGGGAGGGAGTGCTGGGCACAAGGCCACTGGGGTGGCCTGCGCATCTGTGTGTTCCCACACGATGCCCCGTCGGCGCTGGAGAGAGGACAGCCCTCCCTGTGTCTTCACCAGCCCCAGGCAGCAAGCTAAGACTCATCTGGAGGGGATCTGAGTGACCCGTCGAGGTCACGTGCTGGTGAGCAGCAGAGCTGAGACGGACCCTGGGGAACCCCATCAAAGCCCAAGTCCTCTGGGGCTGCCCTGGCGTTTCCTGAGGGCCTGGCAGACGGTGGCAGCTGGCCCGGCTGCCAGATGAGTTCTCATGAAGCCTGGGAGGCTCTGCAGCCCGAGGTCTACCCAGGCAGCAGGTTCCCAGCACCCCACGAAAAGCCCAAAGCCCCTTTACAGCCCGTGTGTTCCACTCAGAGCCACTGACTACCTACTCCTGCTTCAGGGAAACCCTGGCCAACAGCAGGAGGAGCCCTCTGACCTAAGACCCTCGCCCCCACCTCCAGGTGGAGGAGTCTGGGCCAGCTCTCATCCTTCCCCCGAACTCAGGCCTCTGACTGACCACGGGCCTTCCCCAACCAAAGAGGACCCAGGTACTGGACTAAAAATAGAGCCTCCGGAGTCTGCATGCCATCCGGAGGGAGAAAGAGGAAAACACATGCCAACAGGACTTCCCTGGTACTCCAGTGGTTAGGACTCTATGTGCCAGTGCCAGGGACACAGGCTCGATCCCTGGTCCGGGAAGATCCCACATGCCCCGGGGCAACTAAGTCCGTGTGCCACAGCTATTAAACCCGAGTGCCCTACTTGGGTAGGGCAGAGCCCATGCTCTGCAACAAGAAAAGCCACCGCAATGAGAATCCCATGCACCACTGTTTGTGGCAACTAGAGAAAGCAATGAAGACCCAGCACAGCCCAAAAGAGAAAAATGTTGAAACAAAAACAAAGACATGAAAACAGAAGGGGTCTCTGTGGTCCTGCAATGGAGGCATGTGGTCAGGCAGCAGGGGTGGGGCGGGGCAGCTGAGACGGGGGTGGAGAAGAGCTTGGGGAAGAGGGATTAGGGGCTGGGAAGAGCTTGGCGCCCTGCAGGAGCTGAAGGAAAGCCAGTGCGGCTAGAGAGGCACCATCCAAGAGGAACAGAATGCCAGCCACACGTGCAATTTACAATTTTCTAGTAGCCACAGGAAGAAGAGGAAAAAGAGGGAGTTGGTACGGGGTGTTTGTCCAGGCTGGTTCCACCACAGTTTCCTTTAAGATCACACTGACCTTGGACCCAAGGCTGCCTTACAGAGTACTCAGTGTTCCCAAAAATACACCTTTCACAACAGTCTTAAAGTTTGCAGCAGAAAAATTTAAAGTTCCTTCAGCAACAAGTGCACCTATTACCAAAGGTGGAACAGAGATAAATCCCGCGCAGACAGCTGGAAATGCTTTTCCAAAGCATGGTTCAGAACCATTAATTATTCCTAGAGGTTTAGAGATCATGTTGGAAGTTGTTATGCTACTTGGAACACACAATTACCTTTCAGAATAAATACCAGTATTGTTGTTAAAAAAAAAAAAGTAAAAAGAAAAAACAGGTGAATTTCATTTTAATAATGTATTTTATTTAACCCAATATATCTCAAATATTATCATTTCAACATAGAGTCAATATAGAAATTATTATCATTATAACCCTGTGATAGACGTGTAACCCTGTCTTAACAGTTGCCTTCCTCCCAGGAAGAGATCTGCATAGTTGCTATTTAACAAAGTCTACAGGAACTCAACCAGAAACATTTTGCCAAAGGCTCAGAATTGAAACGGCTGCCACTTTCTGTATCTCAAAGAATCACTGCATTTCTGAGCACGAAAAGATAAATCTTCTAACGCTCAGTATCATCTAGTGATGAGGTGATCTCTGGGATCAGCCTGCCTGCTCTTGAATCCCTGCTGTCTTTCTAACTAACCGTGTGATCTTGGACAAGATAGTTGACCCTTTCGGGCTAGTGTTTCCTCATCTGTATTCCAGAGGTATCATAATCTCTACCTCTGGGGGTGACTGGGAGGAGTAAATGGGTTTATAACCTATAAACGCAGTTGGCTGACTTCCCTGGGGGCACAGCGGCTGAGAATTTGTCTGCCAGTGCAGGGGAACACAGGTTCGATCCCTGGTCCGGGAAGATTTCATATGCTGCAGGGCAACTAAGCCTGTGCACCGCAACTACTGAAGCCCACACACCTGGAGCCTGTGTTCCGCAAGAGAGGCTGCCGCAGAGAGAGGTCTGTGTACCGCCGTGAAGAGCAGCCTCTTGCTTGCTGCAACTAGAGGCAGCCCAAGCACAGAAATGAAGAGCCAGTGCAACCAAAAAATAAATAAAATTTTTAAAAAGTAAAGTGTGCAGTTTTTTTGAAAAAGAAAAAAAAAAGTGGCTAGCACAGTGCCTGGCACATTGAGGCACTCATTACACCTGATCTATTGTGATTGCTGCTGTTATTACTAACAGATGAGATCACTAAGCCCAAGGGACCGAAGGGGACCTGCTCAGGGTCACGCAACAAACCTGCAGCCAGGCAGGAAACAGGCTCTACAATTTCTGATTTCTGGCTCCCAGTTGGAAATGCTGGTCATCCCTTCGATCAGACAGCTTCCACGTTCTCCTCATGTGTCAGGTGCCCTGCCGGCCACTGGGGGACACGCTGAGATGGCACAAGCCCTGTCGCTGCCATACCAAGGCTTTCTAGTTCAGAAGGAAAAAAGCTCTTTGTCAGCCAACCGGGACTACACGGGGAGGGAGGTTTTGTTCAGTGCAGGCAGAGAGACACATGCTGATTACAGGGCGGTCAAAACAGTGCTGGCCCGAGAACTGGAGACCCCAGGCCGGGCCGCCTCTGCCTGAGCCGCTCTGTGCTGTGGGCAGAGGGCTTCACCTCTCTGATCTTGGCACCCCTGGCTGCAAGGCAGTGCACAGATGTTAATGAGCACCTCCTCTGCAGAGCTGTGAACTCCAAAGTGCTCACGGTCTGATTGGGGAGAAGGAATGAGCTGCCAGTCAGACTGGGATGTGGCCACCAAGGACATGGACCCTACCAACGGCCCCGATTTTCTGGAACCTTTGTCTGACTGACCCACTCTTTTCGTAACAGGCATGTGTATACTGGACTACACATCCTAGTTTTTAAAATATAATTAGTCATGATAATAAATTTATGAGAATCTGGTTCTCAGGATTTCACAGACCAGTAACATTTCTAAGGAAACCTTAGGGAACCTTCAAAGGACTGAAAATTTGTTATTCTGCCAAAGTAGGCCCTTAACACCAGACAATAAATGGTGCTGGGAAAACTGGATATCCATGCGCAAAAGGATAAAACTGGACCCTTATCTTCCACCATATACAGTCAACTCTAAATGGACTGAAGACTTAAATGTAGGACCTGAAACTATAGGACTGCTAGGAGAAAACATAGGGAAAAGTTTCATAACATTAGTCTTGGCAATAATTTCTTGGGTATGACACCAAAAGCACAGTCAACAAGAGCAAAACTAGACAAGTGGGTGTATATCAGTCCCAAAAGCTGCTGCACAGCCAAAGAAACAATCAGCAAAAAGGCAACCTTACAGAAAAAACTTGTGAGCCATATAGATCGTCTTCCCAGGTGGAGCTGGTACTAAAGAACCCGCCTGCCAGTGCAAGAGACGTAAGAGATGCGGGAGACGTAAGAGATGCGGTTCAGTCCCTGGGTCGGGAAGATCCGCTGGAGGAGGGCATGGCCATCCACTCCAGTATTCTTGCCTGGAGAATCCCATGGACGGAGGAGCCTGGCGGGCTACAGTCCATGGGGTTGCAAAGAGTCGGGCATGACTGAAGCTACTTAGCACATAGCACTCATATATTATAATAGAAAAGAAACTCCTACAACTCAAAAGCAAAAACCCAAATAACCAAATTTAAAAATGGGCAAAGGGGGGTGACTCAGTAGTGAAGAATCCACCTGCCAATGCAGGGGCCCCGGGTTCGATCCCTGCTCCGTGAAGATCCCACAGGCCTCAGGACAACCAAACCCTTGTGTCACAACTCCTGAGTCAGTGCTCTAAGCCCATGTTCCACAACAAGAGAAGCCACAGCAACAAGAAACCCAGGCACCACAACCAGAGAGCAGCCTCCGCTCGCCACAGCCAGAGAAAAGCCCGAGCAGCAACAAAGACCCAGCGCAGCCATAAAGAAAGAAATAAAATAACGAATAAATACATCTTAAAAAAAATTAAAAGGGCCTGAACAGACTTTTCTCCAAAGAGACCCAGATGGCCCACAAGCGTGTGAGAGGTGTACAACATCCCTTATCATCAAGTAAATGCAGATCAGAACTGCAATAAGATGTCAGCTCACACGTGTTAGAATGGCTATTATCGAAAAGACAAGAGTTAACAAGTGTTGGAGGATATAAAGAAGGGAACCCTTGGGCACTGTTGGTGGGGATGTAAAATGATGCAGCTGTTAGGGAGGACAGTACAGGGGTTCCTCAAAATAAATTAAATACCATGTGATCTAGCAACTGCACTTTCAGATATATATCCAAAAGTGAAATCAGGATCCCCAGAATACATTTATTTGCATTCCCATGTTGGCTCTAACATTGCAGCAGAACTGGAAGCCTCCATGCTCACCGATGGATGGGTGAGAGTGAGGACAATGTGCTGGGGCCTCCCTGCTAGTCCAGTGGCTGGGAGTCCACCTGCCAATTCAGCGGCCTTGGGTTCAAGCCCCGGTCTGGGAGGATCCCACATGGGCAACTGGGCTCATGTGCCACAACTACAGAGCCAAAAATAAAGCAATAAAAATTTTAAATAAAATAAATAAAATGTTTAAATAATTGAAAGTTGCACATTAAAAAAAAAAAAGAAAATGTGGTGGATACGTACAATGAAATGCTATTCAGCCACAGAAAAGAAGGAAATTCTATCTTAGGCTAAACACCGATGAAAACTTGAGGACATGCTAAGCGAAATCAGCTGGTCACAGAAGGACAAATATTGTATGATTCCACTTACACGAGGTACCTAGAACAGTCAAACTCATAGAAACAGAAAGGAGAAGGGTGGTTGACAGGAGCTGAGGGGAGGGGAATTGCTGTCAACGAGAGTGGACTCTCGGTGAAGCAAGAAGACTAAGTTCTAAGGATGTGTTGTGCAGCACTGGTCATCCAGTTAACAATTCTGGGCCAAACACTCAACGTTTTGTTACAAGAGCAGAACTCGTGTCCTCTTTAACCACAATAAAACCAACAACCACGTGCCTTCTGGAAAGGACATTAAAACACCAAAAACCAGGAAGGCTATCTTTTCAGATTGAAGAACAGTGCTGCAAATTAAGTAGCCTAGTTCTTTGGGGGAAATGAGCCACAGTGTGTGTGTGTGTGTGTGTGTGTGTGTGTGTGTGTGTGTGTGCGCGCGCGCGCGCGCAAGTTGCTTTCCATGCCCTCCCTATTTCTCATCACACCAGACCTTATGTCTGGAACTCTAGGGGAGGAAGTCATGGGCTCTTTCTTCTCTGATCACTGCCCCACCCTCCCCTTCTTCCTTCAAGCCCCCAGCGTTTTGAACACACAGTTCTAGAAGAATATTTCTCTCCCTTACTTGGAGATGGCCCTGCATCTTCCCACTGGGCTGTGAGCTCCGGAGGGCAGGGGTGCAGCCCACCCTCTGTCCTGGTCTCCCCCCAGCCCGTCTAACTAGCCCTGGCATCACGTGGGGGCCTGGCGCACACTGTTGGGTGAAAAGGGGATTCTGACTAGACCTGGGGAGGTGACGCTGGCATTGGGCCCAGGAGACCCAGAAGGACTTGGGAAGGGAAGGATGGAAACCGTTCAGAAGGAGTGTCCATAAAAGAAGCCCACCCCCCCCAGCACCCTCTGTCAGGAGGGCTGGGCACCTCTCTGTCCCCCCTCACAGCCTGGAGGCATCTCTCTGTCTCCTAGGGAGAGGCAGAGGGAACGGGGTGGGGAGAAACCATGGAAAGAGTCCTTTCTGATAAGGCCCAGAGCTGGGACAAATGTCAGGAAGAGGCTGGTCAGGCCCTGAGAACCACAGACAGCTGGGAGGCAGGAGGCCCCGGCCCCTCCTGGGGCCGTCCCACTGCCTCCGCCCGCTCCCCTCTGCACTGGCCGAGGTGTCCTGGCCCCAGCAGCCAACCACAGGGAGAGCAGGCGGTGGAAGTGGCGGTCTCCTCAGACCTGGCTTCCGGAGGTAGGCTTAACGGCCACAGGCTCCCACATGGCAGCCACCGCAGGTCCCCTAGGCCCAGGGACCCAGGTGTGGCTCCAAGGGACACGTGACAGAGAGATGGCAGCTTCTGAAGTGCACGCTGGTCTTTCTGCTTGATTTTCACTAGGTCACCCCCCGCCTGCTTAAAGTCCCTCACAGTGACCCTGTGCCCTCAGCATAAGGACCGGCTGGCCAGCTCCAGGCTCCCCTGACCCTGCACTCATCTGTGCCTCTTGCCCCACTGTTTGGCTCCGTTTGCACACGTGTGTGTTTATTTGTGAGATTCTTCCAGTGCGCACAGACACGTCTGCTTTTGCTTTCCTGTGGCGTCCCCTCCGTGGTGCAGAAACCCTGGCTCGGGTGGCCACGCAGTACTGTTTTGCTGATAGAATGAATGAAGAAGCTGGGGAGGAGGGTGGGGTTGTGGAGTAGCAGAGGGTCTGGCGATCAGGCAGGCTTGGGAAGACCCATGAGCTGTGCAAGCTTGGGCAGGGCACTGCCTGGCCAGCATCTTCCAGCCTTGGCTGGTTCAGCTGTAGGTGAGTCTTAACACACCCACCTGTGAGCACAAAGCAGGGGCTTCACTGTTCAGAGAAGACGGTTTCCTTACTTTGTTTCTTTAAAAAAAAAAAAAAAAAAATCCAGCCCTTTCATTTTATGGCCAGGACACATGGGGGAAGTGACCCACCTCGTCTCATCTTGGTGTTTATGTTACTCTGAACCAAACTGTTTTGGAAAGAGACTTAGATGTCACCTGCCTACATGCAAAATGCTAGCATCTACCAACTCAGCCCTGGTGCTTCTAGGAACTTGTCCTACAGAAGATATGTTGTATTTGGATGTATTATTCTGGTGTTCAGAAAAAAGTACAATACTTTGCTTTGTGCTTAGCTGCTCGGTTGTGTCCTATTCTTTGGGATCCCATGGACTGTAGCCTGCCAGGCTCCTTTCTCCATGGGGATTCTCCAGGCAAGAATATTGATTTGGGTTTCTATGTCCTCCACCAGGGGATCTTCCCAACCCAGGGACTGGACTCAGTTCTCCCGCATTGCAAGTGGATTCTTTACCAGCTGAGCCACCAGTGAAGCTCAGTAGTAAAGGAAAAGTGAAGTCACTCAGTCACGTCTGACTCTGCAACCCCATGGACTGTAGCCCACCAGAATCCTCCATCCACGGAATTTCTAGGCAAGAGTATTGGAGGGGGTTGCCCTTTCCTTCTTTAGGGGATCTTCCCAACTCAGCGATTGAACCCGGGTCTCCCGCCTTGCAGGTAGATGCTTTATCGTCTAAGCCACCAGGGAATCCCGTAGTAGTAAAGGAGAGCATCCTTAATAAAGGAGAAAAAAAGCAAGTGGGAGAACCTTCAGTGTTTTTAGAATAGACCACCACCAGGGGACGCCTTTGAGTCAGGGGTTCCATCAGGTTAGCCTAGACTGCGCCTGGATTTTTTTTTTTTTTTTTTGGCTGCTCCACACAGCATGTAGGATCTTAGTTTCCTGATCAGGGATCAAACCCTAGCCCCCTGCATCACTATATTGGGAGTGTGGATTTTTAACCACTGAACCACCAGGAAAGTCCCCAGAATGCCTAGATTTATTTATTTGTTTTTAAAATATTTATTTGACAGCATCAGGTCTTAGTTGCAGCATGTGGGATCTAGTTCCCTGACCAGGGAGTGGACCCAGGCCCCCTGCACTGGGAGCGCAGAGTCTTAGCAACTGAACCACCAGGAAAGTCCCAAGTGCCTGAACTTACAGGACAAAAATGACAATACCCAGCCCACCTCAAAGGATGTGCCAGGGTTAGTTCATCCCACCTTCAGAGCTTTTGATACAGATGGTATCTATGTCTGCTATTCCTCACAAAAAACGCCCCTTACCAAAACAAAGAACAAAAGAAAAAAAAAAAAAAAAAAAAGGCAATTTTAACTCTTTCATCCTTATATTGTTCTGCTGGGTTTATTTCTGTCCAGATCTTCATCTCTCAAAGCTTGCTGTTGTGGTTCAGTCGCTCAGTTGCGTCTGACTCTTTGCAACCCCTTGGACTGCAGCATGCCAGGCTCCTTTGTCCTCCACTATCTCCCAGAGTTTGCTCAAATTCATGTCCACCGAGTCAGCGATGCTATCCAACCATCTCATCCTCTGCCACCCTCTTCTCTCAAAGCTCCTCAGTCAGAATTCGGATGGTTAGAATTTGGAACTTGACTTGTGCAATGTCTTTGATGGGCTTCATGACAAATGGATGCTACAGATCTTGTTATTCCTGTGAACAGGTGGGAAAACCGAGGCTGGCACGGCCCATGCTGCACAATAGACAACAGCCCAGACGAGAGAACCCAGATAAACTCAATGAACTCAGCCCTGACCTCGAGCAGGGACCCCAGGCTTTGAGTTCCTGCTCAGCCTGCTAACCTCTCCTCTCTCTGCATTTTCGTGATTCCATGTCCCTGGACCCAATCTCTCCTATCTGCTGGGAGCGTGCCAATCACTTCTGCCACAGGTTTGGGGCCCTCCTTGTGGGCCATGTTCACCCCCTCCCCTTGCCACACCCCAGGGAATCCAGGCAAGGATTCCTCCCTTTGTCTGCGTGGCTAAAATAATCAGAGACTTCCCTGGTGGCCCAGTGGCTAAGACTCTGTACTCCCAATGCAGGGGCCCTGGGTTCGCTCTCTGGCTGGGGAACTAGAGTCCACAAGCTACAGCTATGGGTTTGCATGCCACAACTAAGAGCTGATGCCGCCAAATAAATAAATATTTAAAAAAAGGCTTCAACCCCCAGGGTCCTTCTTATCCGACACCCTCTCCTAGGGACACCTCTATAGCGTGGCTGGGATGCTGGGCTCAGAGGAGGAGAGGCTTGTCTAAGGTGAGCTAACCATGGCGTCCACCGCTCGCCCTGCCACCCAATGACAGGAAGGGAGGATGTCTCCTCGTGGAACCCAGCCACCCCCAAGCTGCTCCTGAATTTCCTGGTGTCCAAAGGACCTTCCTCCTGCCCGGCCCCAAGGGCTCAAGGTGTCTCCTGCAGCGTCCACCCTCTTGTCGCTGCTCAGATGCCAGGACACACCCAACACTCACTTCTCAGTCACACCGCGCATCAGGCACCCACACTGAGGGGAAGAGCGGTGCTCCTGGCTCATTCAGCAAGCTAGTCTTTCAAGGAGGAAAAAAGAATGAAAAAAGAATCTATTTCCTGGCCTCCAGGCTGCTTATTTACAATGACAGTTCATGAGGAACTGTGCTGTGAGTTGAAAAAAAAAAAAAAATCCATTTTGGAAGAGGTGGGGCCTGGAGGAGAAGGAGGCAGAAAAGAGGCAGCGGCAGACTCTAGGCTGGTGTCCCGCCTCCTCTCTCCTCACCCTCACAGGGCATCGGGAAGGCTTTTTAACAACACAACTGTGGTCTTGTTGTTGCTGCTTTATTACAGTCCTTCAGGCTTTTCCCGCCCTCCAGGAGCAGCATGTGGCGTGATGAGCAAGGCCCCGTGGGATCTGGCACAGTCATTCATTCATTCAGCAAATATGTATTCAGTGCCGAGCTCTGGGCTTGGGAGAGAGAGACAAGCAGCAGCATGTAAACACACTGTCAGACTTGATGCAAGTGCCATAGGGAACAGTGGGGGAGGGGAGGAGGCAGAGGTGGGGTGGTCAGGGCAGGCCCCTCGGAGGAGGTGACACCTGAGCTGAGACTTGGCTAAGGAGGAAGAGTTAGCCCAGGAGGCCGCAGGAGGCCGGCACTGCAGAGGCAGTGATGGGGAGGCCGGCGACAGGACAAGCGGGGGCTCGATTGTGCAGGATGGCCTGACAGACGGGGAAACAGAGGCAGGTCCCGGTAACTCGCACACGGCCCTGCAGCTAGGCGGCTGCTCCCTTCCTAACTGCCCCCACTCAAGGTAACAGTTCTCTGTTCAAACAGAGCTGAGTCACCTGGTGCGGGTCGTGCGTCCACCTGGGGCTTCCCAGGGCAGGGCTGCACTGGCCACTGCGGGGGCCCAGCGCTCTGTGTGTAGTAGACGCTCGTACCATTCGTTGAGTTGGTCTCGGCATTGCATCTCCAGATTGCTGCCCAATGCCTGCAAAACAGCAGGGGCCCTGAGAGCGAGCAGGCTGCGCCGAGGCTGCCCTGGCCCAAGTTGTAGCCCACAGGCAGAGTCAGTCGTGCAGCGGCTGCATCTGTGCCTGGGGGGCCCTCCTGGCCCTCACCGCCTGCTGCTGATTAGAGCTGTCATCACGATGTGGGGGCTTGGCGGGGCTGAGAGCATTGTGGATCCCCAAAGAGCTCCAAAGCCAGTACCGCATCTGGCTTCATCTCTAATCTGCATCCCAGTAAGCCCAGTACTACTTCACACGTCAAGGGCAGAAGCCAGCAGAGCCAGGCTTCAGAATGTCTTCGGTGATTGGGGGGCTGTTTGCTTAGCCAGCTGTCCCCCTTTACCTTGTTGGTGCCTGGGGAAGAAAACCCCAGCCTATGAGAGCAGGTATCCGGTAATCCATACCGGGCACCTCCGAGGTTTGGGGCCTTCTAGAAAGCTCCGCTGGGGGAAGTGTGATGGGGGCGGGTTTATCAGCTCTGGTAGAGGAACAGAAACCTCGGCTCAGGATGTGGCAGGTGTGAAAGGAAGAGGAAGTGCATTAGCTGCAGCTGGGCTCCTTCCTAAGGCCAAGGCTGTCGTCTGGGCAACCTTCGGCTTCTCCTGGTGGTGTGACAGGGTTCTGTAGCGGCCGCCTCACCTAGAGGAACCCCGGCAGAGAAGGGGCAGCGCAGAGAAGTCCCGGCGGGAGGCGCCCTGCCTCCTGTCCTCCCCCTGCCGAGATGGTCGAAGTGTCCACCCACCAAGAATGGGTGTCGGCTGTGGGTGCAGGGCCCTAGAATTCCAGGCCTGTGCTGTCTAGGAGCCAGACATGGAGAGAAGCAAGTGCAGTTCAGGTGATCGGACAGAAGCCCGGTCAAGACACTGCGGTGAGGTGGAGGGGATGAGGGAGATGGCTGTCTCCACTGAGGAGCAGCAAGAGGGGTGCTGGGCGAGGTGTCACACCAGCCACAATGACAGCCACCCCAGCAGTGACGGCTGCCACTGACGGGCTCACTGTGCACCCAAGAATGCACGCTTGTCGTCACGCATTCCTCCCACAGTTCCAGGATAGCCATGGCTTCCAGATCAGAGATGAGGAAACCGAGGCACGGAGAGGTGAGAGACTTGCCCACAGGCCCACGGGCAGTAAGGGTGGTCTGGAAGGAGGAGGCTGGCATGTTGCTCCAGAGATGCTCCTCCAAGGTCACAACGCCAGGGCTTCCGGGCGCCAGTGTGTTTAAACCTGCCACCTGGTCCCACCTTACTGTCAGCATCACTAGCCACCCCTGCTACTCTGCTCATCCCGGCCTAACAGCATGGGGTCTCTTCGCAGGTGTGACACAAAGACCAGGACCAGGGGGCAGGGCTGACTCGGCCTGCAGAGGAGCCTGGGAGGAGGAGACCGTGACCCAGGGGGCTCACAGTCACTAGATTTCCTCTGCTGTACGGAGGCTGCCTCCTCTGCTCCACCCCCACCGCCTGCGTCAGTAGCCTGCAAACTGCCAAATGTTGATAATTACTAGAGGCCCCCAATCAGCTAATCAACACCTGAGAGGGAGGAAGCAGGACGTGTGTGTGTGTGTGTGTGTGTGTCCTAGAACCCTGGGTGTGGGTGTGGGTGTCCTAGAGCCCTGGGCATCTTGCTCTCCCTGGGCATCCTTCTGAACCCTGAGGATGGAGGCATAATGGGGGTCCTGGGCCTGGTTCTCTGAAACCTGGGCAGGCCAAGGTCACTGGACCCTTCCAGGCCAAACTCTCCTTCCCTGAGCTGAGCAAGCCTCACAAGGAGAGTGGGAGGCCCACAGGGAGATGCCCCTGATGGCCATAGCTGGCCAGGACTCTCAGGCCAGCCAGCATCCAGCCTCTTCCAAAACTCTGGGCCTTGGCGAGGTGGTTTGAGGAGGAAAATGCTGACAAGGAGCAGGGATCTCAAAAGCATCTAGTTTAAATTTTCCCTGGTACAGATAGGGTAACAGAGGGGCAGAGAAAGGACACAGGTCACCCAGGATCACCCGGCAATTTAGATGCAAGTCCCTGACTCCCCCATCCTCTACTTATCACCAATAAGAGGGGCCCTTCCTCCCAATTCACCTTCTTCACAGGCTTTCTCTCCAAGAGGCAGGAAGTGACACCTAAGGAATGGCTTTGGACCTCGGCAGACTGGTTTGAAGCCTCACTCCCCCACTTAATTGCTGTGTGACTTTGGGTGAATGCATTTCCTTCTCTGAGTTGATTTCCTCATCTGTAAGATGGGGAAAATAACTGCTTCTTAAAAGAAAAAGGAACTTTCCTGTTGGTTCAGTGGTTAAGACTCTGTGCTTCCAATGTAGGAAGGGTAGGTTCGATCCCTGGTTGAGGGTACCAGCATCCCACATGCCATGTGATCTAAAAATAAAAGAGGAATAACTGCTTCTTAATTTTGTGGTGAGAATTCAGTGGAATAAGGTGTCTGTGGGATGGACCGCTCCTCCCCGCCCCCTGGCTGGCCTTTCTGAGGCCCCCTAATCCGTCAGACACTCCGTGGACTTCCTCTCTGTCTCACTCTGTGATGGCAAATACACCCAAACTCAGAAACACACGTTCTCTGTCCGGCCTTTCCGACAGGCCTGAACATCCTCCTCCGCTGGCCTCAAGCACAGGGCTTCTCTCTGGATGGCTTCTCTGACCCAGGGTGGGATGCAGAGAGAGATGGACGTCTCCTGAAAGAGAGTGCTCCCAGGGGCTGGAGCGGACAGAGGATCCCGCCTCGCTTCTGCCACCCTGGTTTTCTGAGAGCTCAGCCCCCACTACCCCCATCCCCCAAGAGTCTCCTGACTGCAGAGGGCGGGGGCCTGCTGGGGGGAGGGGCTCCTGGGGAGCAGCCTTCACCCCCTCCCACGGCGGGCTCATGTCTGCTGAAGGGCACTAGGCGGGCAGTGGAGCTGAAAGCTGCTGACAGCAAGCCTCTGAGGAGGAGTATGGAGGGGAGGAGGTGGGAGATGGTAAAGGAAGACACGAGGAGGAGGAGGAGAGATGGAGGGGGTCCTGCTCACCCCCCATGGCCCACCCTGGACAAGCTAAGAAAAGCTCTGGGGAGAGAACAACCGCCAAAGATGCACAGTTGCCCGCCCCAGCCCACCGAGCTGGGGGCCCTTCCTTCCCCCGAGCCAGCTGCCCCTGGCAGATTAGCATTCGACTCCGGAAAAGCAGGCCCCACACACCAACCCATGGGAGGCTGCCAGCTGAGTCAGCCGCTCTACCTGTCAGGAAATCATTCATAAAATATGACACCTTCCCAGCCGCCAGCGCCCAGCCTTGCCCCAGCCACTGTCCCCGCCACCCCCAGCCCCACAACCACAGGGCCTCCAGCCCTCCCTCCCACACCCCCCAAACCACTCTATACTCTTCTCCTGGGATTACAAGAAATAAGGCCAGTTCAGCCTCCATAAATCAGTATTTACGTTTACGTATGGGTCGCCTGCCCTGGGGACAACAGCCCAACAGCTGAGTCAAGAAGAGTGACTGCTTTACTCAATTATGAACAAAAGTCGGTGACACAGCTTCCAAAGGGCGTTCTGCGTCACGGCCACTCGGGTCATGGGCACTTCTTTATCTTCGGTCTCTGTATGAATAGCTGGAGGCTCCTAGGACACCTCACTCAACATAGCTAGACACAGACCACACACAGCCAGTCCTCCAACAGAAGAAAACTGGGGGGCCGGGGTGGTCAGCAACTTGCCCCAGGTCACATGTGAGTTCAAACTGGAAGCCCACATCCTCGAACTGCCAATGATATGCCACGTTCTTCTCACTTCCCACCACTCAAACCCCGATGCACTCTCTCACTTGGGACATAAAAGGCAGGTGACTTTCCTGCTGAAGAACTGGATTCTTTATCACAGCCCTGTGCACCTGGGCCCTGCTTCCCTCCACCCTCACCACATTCCCATGTGCTCTCCTGCAACCACTTGTTTCTCAAGCGCACCAAGGGTGCCTCAGGCCCTTTGCACATGCCTGCTCCTTCTCCCTTCCATTCATTACATGTCAGGCTCCCTAGCACCCTGCAGGATTAGGTTCCATGTCACCTCAGAGAGACCTTCCCTGACCGTCACAAGAAACACCCCCCAACACTATTCCCTAGCCTTGCATGAAAACTGCTGCTGCTGTTGCTAAGTCGCTTCAGTCGTGTCCGACTCTGTGCAACCCCATAGACAGCAGCTCACCAGGCTCCGCCATCCCTGGGATTCTCCAGGCAAGAACACTGGAGTGGGTTGCCATTTCCTTCTCCAATGCATGAAAGTGAAAAGTGAAAAGTGAAAGTGAAGTCGCTCAGTCGTGTCTGACTCTTAGCGACCCCATGGACAAGCCTACCAGGCTCCTCCGTCCATGGGATTTTCCAGGCAAGAGTACTGGGGTGGGGGTGCCAACTACTCCCATGCTAATCCATAGTACAAGTTAATCATGTACTTCTTCACCTGTCAACTGCCTGTCTCCCCGGGGAGAGTAAGCCTGTGAGGTTGGTTTTACTCACGATGATGTCCTCAAGGCCTTGCACAATGCTTGGTATGAAACAGGCCCTTGGTAAATATTTGTTGCATGAAAAATGAACGATTTCTCATTGTGTACCATCAGAACCCCTCAGGCTGGCACTTAAGTCCCTTTATCCTCTGACCACACCACTAAGTTGAGCAGTTAAATGATCAGAACACATCTTCCCCGTTCATCATTCTTATTTGGTGTTCATGACAGAGGGGCTCAGAAGAGCCCTGGAGGGTGAGGGTGGAGCCAGGAGCTGGGAGCCCAGGAACAGGGCCGACAGTGGGGTGCTGTGGGTGCTGCAGGAGGCTGTTCCCTGAAACTGCCCTTGTCTCTATTCTCTGTGCCCCCGGGAGTGGCAGAGTCATTACTCACTCACAGCTTCATGAGAAGGGTTTCCAGCTACATCTGGGTCACCCTTCTGATCAACTGCAGATCAGCTCTGACCCACCAGGACTCAGACCTGCTTTAGAAGCTGAGGCAAACATACTCAAGTCAGAGGATCAAGGATCTCAACATTATACGTCCATTGGAATCACCCAGGGATCCTGTGAAGACCGCAGATACCCTGACCCCTGCCTGCTTGGGCCCATGCTGATTGCACAGGTCTGTCTGAGCTTGGGCAAGATGAGCACCCGAGGAGGTTCTGATGCACACTGAATGCTGTCAGTGATTCCAGCGCTGGCCGGACACTGTAGTGACCTGAGAAGCTCTGGAAAACATTGACACCAAGCCCCTCTGTACAGAGATCCTGACTCAAGGGCTGGGGGTTTTCAAGCATTCCCCAGGTGATTCTACAGTGCTGCCAGGGTTAGGAACCACTGCCCAGGTCCTTGCTTTCTAGACTGCTTTCGCTGACCCAAGTCAGGGGACCTGGCTCTTCTTGTGGGTGGTGGATGTTAGGTGAACACTGATTGAGTGCTTGCTGTAAGCTGTGCTGGACACGCCCTTGCCCTTAAAGCCTCCACTCCCACTGGGGCTGGGAGACAGCCTGGAGGGGGACCAGGCCGGGGGCGGGCGGGCACTGATGTTCCTGCCCCTCTCCTGCTTAACCCCTGTCTGTGACTCTCTTTAAGACCAAGTTCTAAGGTTCACCTGGTAGGATCTGGTCCCTGACTATCTTCCCGGCCTTCTCTCCTGCGGTTCTGGTTCCCCAACACATACCCCAGGGCCTTCCTCATCTTAAATGACCTCCAGTTCTTCCACAAGCACCACAAGTTTTTCCCACCTCCCTGCCAAGGGAGCTCCTGCTGTTACCCACTTCTGGGTCCTCAATCTCCCCTCGCCAGCCTTCCTCACTCCTGCTGGGCTTCACCCGGTCGGTCAGAAGGCTCCATCGGGGCTCCTAGGGCGTGTTCTGCACACTTCCTCTAGTGGGCATCTGTCATGTTGTCTCAAAGTCACTGTCCACCTCCCGGAAAGGAGGCTGGGTGTCCCCAGCATCTGACACAGGCACTTAAGGGTCTGGGGAAGAGGAGGGTAGCAAGGGCAAGTTGTGTTTTTGGTTTACTTTGGCCAAAGTTCTAAAGACTTCTTAGAGAATGGACAGCCTCTGGCTGGGCAGTCAGGAGACTACTTAATACCAACTCAAGGACTAGAAAGTTGCCATGAGAATGGAAATCCAGAACTTGACAGGCTAGATAATACCAAGATACCTTATTACTCGGTTAAAATCCAGACTCTGCTGTGTACCAGCTGTGGGCCTTTGGGCCAGCTCTTTAACTCTCTGAGTCTCAGTTTCCTCATCTGTACAATAGAGATAATTATAGTGCTAGCCCAGGGCTGCTGAAAGAAGTAAAACAAGCCAATGTATATAAAGCTTTTAACGCAGCAGTGCCTGGCATAAGGAATCTTTCAGTAAATGCTGGCAATTATTACTGTTATTACTGCTCATGGAACACCCATGCTGAAAAAGCCTTAAGAGATCATCTAAATTAACTTGCATTTTAGAGCCAGGGAAAAGGAAGGTGTCACTGGCTTTTCTGTCCAGGCTTGCAAAGCCAGAGCAGGACCAAGCGAATGGGGTCTCCTCCTGGGCCATTGAGGAGAGCAGGGAGGGCCTGCTGGGGATCAGCTGATGTGTTGGCCAGATGCCAGCTGGACCCTGTAATGACTTGGAGTCTGACAGTCCCTACATCTCGGCTCTGTTTCAGGCCAAATCACTGAGCATATTTTAGGATCAGCAAAAACCCACAATGCCTTTGGCTGAGCACTTTCCCTCTTCTTGTTGAAGCCCAGGGGTATTTTCGAGGAAATTGAGTCCATCTGTTTCTGATTCATTTGTACTTAACTCATCACCAAGCTGTTTTGTAAGAGCCCTTTGATGTGAAAGCAGCCTTATTCCATAAGCCTCTCTAAGCCTTTATTTAGTCAACAGTAGGTAAACGGGGCTCTCCAAAGAGGCCAGAGGCAGCTTCTTCATTTCTCACAACGCACAGGCCACGTGACTTGGAAGTGTGGCCCTCAGATCCCTCTCTTCGGGCCTGTCAGGGCAAAGTGGCCACGCCCTGACTCTGGACCAGTCTGGAGCTCCTGGCCACCTCTCCTCCCAGGTGCTGTGACCCGGTGTCCTCCTCCACTCCACTGCTTGTCCACGTGGATTTACAAGTTTCTGTGCATTTCTTGATTTCCAGTTCCTTGAAGGTGAATGGCAGGTGTCCTAATTCATCACGGCCCCTACCACCACCCCAGCACCGTGCCCTTTGCACAGTTACAGGGACTATCACTTCCAAATCAAAAACCCATGGGAAAGATCTAACAAGTACAAGGGTCCCCAAAGGGACAAAGGGATGGAATATTTGAAGTTGGGGCTGCCAAGAACGTAGCGAGCAGCTCAGAGAACTGCTGATTGAACTGAAAGTCCCAGGGTATGAAGGGAGAGTCTGTCTCCCCTTCTGTCTGCCGTCCAGACCAAAGCACCCATGAAGTCTCACAGCTTCTGTTTCATTCAGCAGGATGAAAATTAGGAATCTCTTAACTCAAGGGAACAGATGAAAACTCTTCACTAAATTCAAGGCTGAGTCACAAGGTGCGCCTGAAGGGAAGCTCAGGTGTTTTAGGGCATGTCCCTAAATTTTGGGGTGCTTTAAAGGCTCCACAGCCCAATCTAGAAGTGTCTCTGTTAGATGGTATGATCTTAGAGGGGGGTCTCCCCTGGGCTGGTCGTACCCTGTGTTTATTAATGACATAGTTGATGGTCTCTTAAATGCAGGGGGTGGTATAGCCCAGTGGCCCTCAAAGGCAGGCGTGCATCGTAGTTACCCTCCGAGGGCTGGTTACCACGCAGAGCACTGGGTCACAACCCCAGAGTTCCTGACCCGTAGGTCTAAAGGAGGGCCCAAGAACTTGTAGTTCTCCAAAGTTCCCAGGAGATGCTCACACTGTGGGTCCTGGGACTACACTTTGAGAACCACTAGTCTTGCCACTCATTTAGTCCTGGGGTGAGACTATCAGGAGTGCAGCGTCCACCTACTGCCACTGAACGTGTTTTGTTTTGGTTTTCCCTTTTCTCAGAATACCAGGCTCAGTACTAAGTTAGTGAGGGGATGACGGTGCAGGCTGTGTGCCCCATGGAGACCACCTCATTCAATCCTCACAACTGGGCTTCCCTGGTAGCTCAGTGGTAAAGAAACCACCAATGCACCAATGCAGGAGACACGGGTTTGATCCCTGATCCAGGAAGATCCCACATGCCGTGGAACAAAAAGCCAGGATGCCACAACTATTGAGCCTGTGCTCTAGAGCCTGGGAATTGCAACCACTGAGCCCATATGCTGCAGCTACTGAAGTCTGCATGCCCAAGAGGCTACGCCCCACAACAGGAGAAGTCACTGCAATGAGAAGCCTGCACACTGCAACCAGAGCGGGGAAATAATGGCTCCAAGAACCTGACAAGTAACAGGACTAAGATGAAGCGAGACAATTTGGGCATCGCTCTAGAGATTCATGGGCTAGAAAGAAGCTGCCACAATGTCGGAGAGACCTGGAGGCTGTCAATTCCAGGCTCTGTGGGGCGGAGCGGAGCTCAGAGGCCAGGAGATCTCTGGAGAAGGGGAAAAGCAGCCTGATGAACAAAGCGTCCAACCATGAGAAGGAGCTGAAATGGCTTTGGCAGGAGAACCACAAGAACATGCTGCTGTCTGTGGCCACCTTCCTCCTCCTGACCCTCGTCTACGCCTCCTGGGCCTGGTGAGCCTGAGATTTCTCTGGTCAGCGCAGCAATATTTAATAGAGTCCCGGAGTCATTATTTCCCTGCTTACTGAAACTAGAGAAAAGCCCATGCAAGCATAGCCAAAGATAAAAATCGAAAATTAATTATAAAAAGACCCTCACAATTACCCTGTGAGGTTGACACTGTCTCCATTTTACCGATGAACCAGAGAGGAGAGGTGAGGCAAACCTCCTCAAGGTCACACACTGCTTCACCCAGGAGCGGGTGCATGGCGAGAGAGTCAAAATATTCTCACCGAGTGAATGCATCTGTGAACATAGATGGCTATTTGAACCCACGTCTGATGCCAAAGCTCAGACTCATTCCACCACTCTAGCAGGAAGTGCTGAAGGAGGTTGTGGAAGCTCTGGGGCCGAAGGAAGTTTTCTCTCCCTCCTTCCTCCACTGCCACCCCTGCCCCCACCCCCTTCCTCTCTCTATGACTTTCTTTTCTCTATGAAAGTAGTGATCTGACTAAAGCTTCTCTGAGTCTCCTGTCAGGGTTCAGGGTCTGACCCAGGGGAGCAGAAATGAAAAGCAGTAGGGAGAAGCTAGTCCCAGGGGGGCTACGGGGGAGAAGTGCGATCACCTGCCAGAGGAGTGAAGACGAGGCCCAGGTTAAGGACCCAGATCAGCCCCAGGGCGTCACCCGACCTCATCAGAGGCGAGGCGTCTAGAAATAATTCAGGTAGGTGGGGTGGAGGAAGTGTAGTTGTTTTGGTTGAAAAAACTTAAAAATAAAAGATGTTCTTTTTAGCAATCTAGGGGGTAGGGAAGGAGTTCTCTCTGAATTTGTCACTGTGCACCTTTCATGTATTATCTCTACAAATAGATCACACTAACTGGGCTTTCCCGGTGGCTGAGTGGTAAAGAATCTGCCCGCCAACTCGGGAGATGCAGGTCCAATCCCTGGGTCAGGACGATCCCCTGGAGAAGCAAATGACAACCCACTCCAGTATTCTTGCCTGGGAAATCCCATGGGCAGAGGAGTCTGGTGGGCTACAGTCTGTGGACAGAATCAGACATGACTTGCCGACTAAACATCACAAATTGATGCTTACATTGAAAATTTTAGATAGTACAGATAACCAAAAGAAAAAAATTCAAAACCTGTTATTCCATGGCCCAGAAATCACCACTGATAATATTTTCCTTTATATTCACTTTATCAACTTACTTATTTCTACGTAAACTTTACAAGAGTAGGTTCACACTTGATCTTATTGTTTTGTAACCTGATTTTTTTAGCCGTATATCATGACCAAGGTCCTTTTACTGTCTTCCTCAATACCCATTTCAATGGCTGCATGCTTGTCCATTACATACATACACCATAATGGATATACCCAATCTATTGCCTGATATTAGATTGTTTCCATTTGTTATATCAATTTTAGTTTATTTTGGACTAGTACACTTTATTCATTTTTGGGTTACCCATGGTTTAAAAGAGCCCCATTGGATCAAGAGATAACACAGAGTGAGAAATGAAATATTCGTGGAGATGTTTCAGTATGGGTTTGATTTTGTAGTACTTCTTAATTTATGTTAAGTTCAATTAAAACCTTTCTAGTTGTACTTCTATGGAATGTGAATTGTATCTTGGTAAAAAACAAAAATCCTTTCTAGTTGGGAGGCAGAAGACTAAAATTGCAACTGTTGCCAAGTGATCTCATGTGGTATAACCCTTGATGTGTCCTTTTTCTCAGACACTGGTGTAACCATATGCAACTCTCAGAGTGTCCTGAAGTTCAAACAAGATGATGTATCTGAAGGAATGAATGCTGTTCTCTATTCATAATCACTGAAGCAAGAAATAATCCATTCCAGGCTTTAAAAAGTGGGATGTAGCCTTAAGTCAGGGATAAAAAGGAAAAAACTACTGACATGTCAATAATATACAGGAATCTGAAATACACGGTGCTAAGTGGAAGAAGCTAATCACACAAGGCTATGTACTGAGTTATTTCATTTATACAACATTCTGGAAAAGGTAAATTGAGGGGACAGTAGTTACCAGGGTTAGGAGTGAGGGAAGGGGACTGACTGTAAAAACTCCTGAGGGGGGTTTCCACCTGCCAATGTAGGGGACATGGATGCGATCCCTGCTTGGGGAAGATCCCACATGCTTCAGGGCAAGTAAGCCCATGCACCACAGCTACTGGGCCCCTGTGCCTAGAGCTGGTGCTCCACGACGATGAGAAGCCTAGAGCTGGTGCTAGAGCTGGTGCTCCACAACGATGAGAAGCCTAGAGCTGGTGCTAGAGCTGGTGCTCCACGACGATGAGAAGCCTAGAGCTGGTGCTCCAGGACGATGAGAAGCCTAGAGCTGGTGCTCCAGGACGATGAGAAGCCTAGAGCTGGTGCTCCAGGATGATGAGAAGCCTAGAGCTGGTGCTCCACGACGATGAGAAGCCTAGAGCTGGTGCTCCACAATGATGAGAAGCCCAGGCACCACAATCAGACAAAGCCCCTGCACAGCAGTGAAGACCCAGCGCAGCCAAAATTAAGATGAAAAAATAAATCTTAAAAAAAGGCCCATGAGGGGACTTTCCGGGGTGGGGGAAGTATTTTACATATTGATTGCAGTGGCGGTTACAGTTTTCAAAACTCATTGAACTGTACTCTTAAAAAAGGGTGAATTTTACTGTATGTTACAAATTATGCCTTAGTAACTTTGACTCCCCTCAAAAAAACAAAACAAAAAAAACAATGTTTAGGGAATTCCCTGGCAGTCCAGCAGTTAGGAGTCTGCACTTCACTGCTGAGGACCTGGGTTCAATCCCTGGTCGGGTAACTAAGATCCTACAAGTCACAGAGTGCGGCCAAAAAAATTTAAAAAAAGGTCTAGTGCTTCCCAAGTATAGAGTATCATCCATCAGGCACTATCTATAGTACTTTTTATAGAAATTCTGAAATACCTTTGTGAAACATGGCAAATATAAAAAATACAATCCCGAAAAGACCGAACATGCTCAGCAAAATAAGTGTTACTGGGTTGCCTGTTGGAAAGCTCATTTCTACACTGTAACAAATGCTCATGGTTGGGCAGCTGGTCTCACTGGGGAACAGCTGACCATTTGGACTATTTGGGGATTCTCCTTGTCATCACCTGGTTTTTTTTTTTTTTTTTTTAACATCACTAGAGGAAATAGAAACAACGGTGTCAGAACTGAAAGAATAGGAAACGCCCCCTACCAACCCAACCAGGACAGCCTTTCCCCTCCAGGGAAAGAATACAGGTCTTTCTGGTTGATCTTCTCTTGGCCTGACCACTGCCATCTTAATGAACAGCATGCTCCAAAAGTAAATAAAATATAAACAAGGATGACCTGCAGCCAAAAACTACCCTAACGGATACCAGATTTCTAATAAGAATAGGAACAAGAGGGGATCAATGCAAAGATGAAGTGCTAACAGTGAAAAAGAATCTGCTCACAGTACTTCGGTGAAACCCCTGCCCTGCAGTCTGCGGTCGTGACCAATGCGCCTGACCCAATAGCTTACATTTGTGATGAAATTCCAATACAACCAAGGGATTGAAGTAGTTCCTGGAGTTCATGATGGAATCTGAACTACAAGTGGAAGTGAGGATATAATCTCTTTCAGAGAAATAAGGTCGCTGAAAACAAAGGGTCAGTTCTCTGCCTGCAGTTTATAACTTGCTCCCACAGGGCCCGGTGGAACTCTGGCCCATAGGAGGCGCTCCAAGAATGTTTGTGGAGTCAGGGAACAAGGCATTGGAAGATGGCCCCTGGAAGAAGGGTGCTCAACCCAGCCGCTTCACACTAAAGACTCATCTATGATCCATGTTAAAAATGATCAACAATCAAACCAGTTTCCCCTCATTTATTCTAAAGCCATGCAGGGAATTGCTGCATTGTCCAGGGGTTAAGATGCCATGCTCCCATGGCAGGGGGTGTGGGTTTGATCCCTGATCAGGGAACCAAGATCCCACATGCTGCAGTACAGCCAAAATAAATAAATAAATAAATAAAGCCACACAGGTTTGTTAACAGTCTGCCGTGGAGGGTCTACACAGCGTCATTTCAAGGGTCTACACAGCCTCATTTCAACTAAGAACAGGTGAGGGGAGGGACATAGGGAGTTTGGGATTGACATGTGCACACTGCTATATTTAAAATGGACAAACAGTGGAGGACCTACTGTATAAGGCAGGGAACTGTGCCTTATAATGTAAGTTCCTATTCTACGTAACTGTGAGACTGTGACGTAACAAATGGGAAAAGAATTTGAAAAAAAGAATAGATACACGTATATGTATAACTGAATCATTTTTGCTGTATTCCTGAAGCTAACGACAACATTGTTAACCAACTATACTCCAGGGACTTCCCTGCTGGCACAGTAGAATCCACTTGCCAAGGCAGGGGGCACAGGTTTGATCCCTGGCCCAGGAGGATTCCACATACCGAGGAGCAACTAAGCCCAGACACCACACTACTGAGCCTGAGCTCTGGGGCCTGGGAGCCACAGCTGCTGAGCCTGTGTGTCACAACTACTGAAACCTGAGAACCTAGAGCCTGTGCTCTGCAGCAAGCGAGGCCACAGCCACGAGAAGCCTGCACTTGGCAACGAAGACTGCTCAGTGCAACTGGAGAGAGCCGGCGCAAAGCAATGAAGACCCAGAGCAGCCAAATGAATAAAATAAAAACGACACTCTAATATAAGTAAAAAATAAACCCTAACGACAGGGCCTGTCACCCTGTTACCAGACAGGGGCAGGAGGGAGTAGAGCTGACTGATACCAGATGATGGCACGACTGAGCTGAAAAGCAAACCTCTTATCAAGAAGTTCACACACTAGTGGGGAACAGAATTCTGGAAACAATGATATTAATTTGATAATGAAGAGCTGACCGTTAGTCGAGCAGACATTGTGCTAAGTGGCGTGTCCAATAACATTGAGAGGTAAGAACCATACCCATTTTATTTTTCAAAAATTTTTGGCCATGCTGGGTGGCTTGTGAGGTCTTAGTTCCCTGACCACTGATTGAACCCATGCCCCTTGGTGTGGAAGCACAGAGTCTTAACCACTGGACCTCCCAGGAAGTTCAAGAATTGCACCCATTTTATTATTTTTTTTATTTGGCTGCACTGTGTCTTCGTTGCTGCATATGGGATCTAGTTCCCCAACCAGGGATTGAACCTGGGTCCTCTGCAACAGGAGCTCAGAGTCTCAGCCACTGGACCACCAAGGAAGTCCCATATGCCCATTTTGAAGAGGAAACTAAAGTTCTGAGAGGTTAGAAGCTTGCCTGAGGTCACAAAGGCAGTGAGTAGAGGGGCCGGGAAAGGAACAAGAGAGATGTGACTCTCATACACATACTGCAGAGGTGAGTTTGGCACTGTGATGGTTTCGTTTGTGTGTTAACTTTGCTGAGCCACCGTGCCCAGATATTTGGCCAAACATTATTCTGGATGTTTCTATAAAGGTGTTTTGGGGATGAGATTAACATTTAAATGTGTGGATTTAAAATCAGAGTAAAGTAGATTCCCCTGCATAATGTGGGTGGGCCTCATCCAATCAGTTGAAGGTCTTATTAGCCCAAAGACTGACCCCATGCCTCCTCCCAGCAAGAAGGAATTCTGTCAGCAGACTGCCTCTGCACTGGATCTGCAACTCATCCCTGGGTCTCAAAGCAGCCAGCCTACCCTACAGATTTTGGATTTACCAAACCTCCATAATCCTGTGAACCAATTCTTAAATCAATCCCCTCCTTCTCTTTCTCTCTCACACACACACAGCTGGTTCTGCTCTCTGGAGAACACTGAGTAATACCTGCACTATTTATCAAAATTGCAAATGCTGGTTACAACCCATCCATGTATCAGAATATGCTGTAGTCACAGAAAACGATGCAGTCTATGTATGTACTGACATGGAAAGATCTCCAGGATATATTAAGAATAATGTGTACAGTATGCAAACAACAAAAATATTAAAATTCCTATTGCTTACGTGTGTGTGTGGGGACCTCTGGAAGGACGGCTAAGAAACTAACAGCAGGGTTACCTGTTGGAGGAGGGCAGTGGGGTAACCAGGTAATGGGAAACCAGGCAGAGGGGCTTTTTGCTTTACTCTTTCTACATTCTTTGATAAATGAACATATTCTTTGACCCAGCAATTCTACATCGATATGTTGGTGGCTCAGTTGGTAAAGAATCCACCTGCAATGTGGGAGATCTGGGTTCGATCACTGGGTTGGAAGATTCCCTGGAGAAGGGAACGCTTACTCACTCCAGTATTCTGACCTGGAGAATTCCATGGACTGTATAGTCCAAGGGGTCGCAAAGAGTCGGACAAGACTGAGCAGCTTTCACTTTCACGTTTACCTTATAAATACACTTCCCCTCATGTAAAATGGTATTATATATATTAGAAAAAAATATCCAGGGGATTTCCTTGGTGGTCCAGCGGCTGAGATCCACAATCTCAATGCAGGAGACCCAGATGTGACCCCTGGTTTCAGGGAACTATTAATAGACCCCACATGCGGCAGAAGATCCTGAGTGCCACAACTAAGGCCTGGCGCAGCCAGACAACTGAAACAAAAATAAATATTTTAAAAAAAATTCAGTTGTAGCATCGTTCATAAGAGAAGAATGGAAAGCACCTAAATACCCATCAGAAGGAAAGCGGTTAAATAAATCATCCATTTGTTACAAAGAATGAGGCTGCTCTCTTTGTTCTGATGTGATTTCCAAATGAAGTGGGAAAGAGCAAGATGCAGGATGCTGTGTGTATAGGATGCTGCCATTTGTGTGGGAAGAAAAGTCAAATTCTGTGCCTATATATTTGCAAATGCATGATCACAGTATAAACTAAGGACAGGGCTTCTCTACAGGGAGGGGAACCAGGTAAGTGGGGAGTGGGCAGCAGAAGGAATTACTTTGCACTGTATTTTTCGAATCATGGGCATGTATTATCCATTCAGAACTTTAAAAAATTTCTGAGGTGGAGGGGAGAGGTAGGAGGAGGAGAAGTCACATGCCAGGTTGGTACTAAAGTTATCTGAACACAAAGTATTCATCTACTCCACTTTTCATATTTTTGACCTGAGTTTCCCCTGAATTGCTCTTACAAACACCCACTTGGAACTACAGTGAATTTCATTGAAGACCCAGGGCCCTCACTAAAACCAGGAAGATAATTTTTGAAGATGAGAGCACAAGTTCTCTGCAAGGCAAATGACTCTTTAATTCACGCACAGAGACAACCGGATGCAGACATGTTCTTCAGAATCTTCTTTATTCTTCATCTAACCACCACAGGTCAGCTTGAACCAAAACAAGCTGAAATAACCTCAAAAGGCCCGCCTCATTACCCACAATGGGGCAAAACCTGAAGTGAAGCCTGTTTTTTTTTTTTTTTTTTTTTTTCAGAGCCGAACCAGCCCATACTTTTACACAGGTGTCCACTAAAGATCGATCAGCAAGGCCCCACCACCACAAACTCCTGTAGGAACTCTGCTAGGAGGTCCCTTTGGGTCATTAATGAAATCCACCTCTTCCTTAGTCATAAACAAGCCCTTGCTGTCTTGTGGGGAAGGTCATCAGTGTTGGTATCTTGAGCAACAGACCATTTGTGTACTCTGGAGCTTTGAAGGGGAGGTGACTTGACTTACTTCCTCCCCTGCATCTGAGATGCAATCACCTTTCTGAATATCTAAACAGTGACCTGGGAGATATGTGGTGGAGGGTGCCTCATGAAGACTCTTCAGGGTCATCCTGTCCGGGCTCCTTCAGTACTTAATCCTTTGTTTTTCAGAAACTTTGCACGTGGGCTCCCAAGAGGCAGGCAGGCCCAGAGGAGAGGCCACAGGCCTGGGAGCCCAGCAGCCTCTCAGAGCGGGTCACCAGGAAAGAGGAGGAGGGTGTGGGGGTGGGGGTGGAGATGCAAGGCAGGGACAGAAATCAGCTGAAACACTCCATGCTGGTTCTGACTCGCTCCATCTCGTGCAGGAAGCTGTAGAACTGAGGCAAGGTTAATTCTGGGGAGAGAAAACGCGGCTTCAGGTAAATGTTTCCAACTCCACAGAATCATGCAAAAAAATGAATTTCCATCCAGCGCCTTCCTTTTTATTTTTTGACTTAATACCTCTAAGCAGTTCTGGATGGGTAATTGATCATAATAAAGAACTGAAACCTTGAACACAGAAAGTTCTTAGCTCCATTTAAAAAAAAAAAAAAAAAGTGGAGGTGGGATTTAAATGGCATTAACTCCCCAACACAAAGGGATGAAAGAGTGCCATTCAGGACAGCCGATGTGATTCCCATAGCCCCAGAGCTTCTTGCTCTTAGATATTCACCATTCCTACGCCAAGCTTCCCTGATAGCTCAGTTTGAAAAGAATCTGCCTGCAATGCAGGAGACCCCAGTTGGATTCCTGGGTCGGAAGGCCTGCTGGAGAAGGGATAGGCTACCCACTCCAGTATTCTTGGGCTTCCCTTGTGGCTCAGCTGGTAAAGAATCCTCCTGCAATGCGGGAGACCTGGGTTAGATCCCTGGGTTGGGAAGATCCCCTGGAGATGGGAAAGGCTACCCACTCCAGTATTCTGGACTGGAGAATTCCATGGACTGTATACTTCATGGGGTCGCAAAAAGTCAGACACAACTGAGTGACTTTCACTCACATTCCTACCCCACCCTTTCCCTTTAGCAAAAAGTTCATTGACTGTGGGGTCTCCAACTTGCTAATGGCTTATCATTTAGGAGAGCAAAGGTGGAAGAATGGAGATTCCACAGTCCAATTAAGACTTTTTTTTAATGGAAAAATGATTAGTGGTGGGCTTCAGGAGTCTAATGAGAAGGAAATGGCAACCCACTCCAGTATCCTTGCCTGGACAATCTCATGGACACAGGAGCCTGGTGGGTTGCAGTCCATGGGGTCGCAAAGAGTTGGGCACAACTGAGCGACTAACACACACTCAGGAGCCTAGGGACTGAAGAAAACATGGAAAAAGTGGAAGGATTCAAACGGGAATCTGGACTCACCTATGTATACATTTTCAGTTTGATTTCCTTTCTTAACCACCAACTTTAACTGAGCCAAAAAAGGAAAAAAAGAAATAAAATATTTAAGTTAAAACGATGACAACTGCGCAAAGAAATTCCTGAAACCTGAATTTTCACGGAAACATTACACCACCCAGTGTCTTGAGAGTTACTTGAGAGCTGTCTAGATTGCCCAACACCAAAACTTCTAACAATTTCCATGATGACAGGAGCAATCAAAACTTTCAAGAACAATATCCAGATCCTATTCATCTGAAAGTAAGCGTGTTAGTAACCACATCTTTGGCTGACCACATTGCTCTGAAACACACAAGGCACTTCAGTGGAACATCGGTTTAATTGGATATTAAAGAAACCCAAGGTAGATTTGGTGGCTTAGATGGTAAAGAATCTGCCTGCAATGCAGGAGACCCAGGTTCAGTCCCCAGGTGGGGAAGATCCCCTGGAGGAGGGAATGGCAACCCACTCTAGTATTCTTGCCTGGGAAATCCCAAGGATAAAGGAGCCTGGCGGGCTACAGTCCATGGGGTCACAGAGTTGGACACGGCTGAGTGAGTAACTGCATTAGAATATTGTAGAATGTTAGCGCTTCCCTGGTAGCTCAGAGGTTAAAGCATCTGCCTGCAATGTGGGAGACCTGGGTTCGGTCCCTGGGTCGGGAAGATCTCCTGGAGAAAGAAATGGCAACCCACTCCAGTATTCTTGCCTAGAGAATCCCGTGGACGGAGGAGCCTGGTGGGCTACAGTCCACAGACTCGCAAAGAGTCGGACACGACTGAGCGACTTCACTTTCACTTTTCATTGTAAAATGTAGATTTAATACTTTATAACCAAGTCAAAAATCTCCCAATTTTCAGAGATTAGAAAAAGACTTACTTGTAAAAAAATACTTCCTACTTTTTCCAATTCGCTGCTCCCAGACGTCACTGTGACACAAAAGAAAAAAACAGTAAGTGACTGGTTGAGGACCAACTCTGAAGAGCCCAATCTTGCAAGTTGTAAAGCAGGAGCCATGTGGGGGCCAGGATGAAGACAGGAGAATGTGCTTTTCAGGAAGTGAGCTCATGGACAGCCATGGGTAGAAATAGCTGCTGGATGTGGACAGTGACACAGAGAAGCAGCTGCTCGACCCAACAATCTTAGGGGACCAAGGATCCCGCTTCCCCACTGAAGTCATCTGAGAACCTCTGCCACCCAACCCTGCATCATCCAAGTGACCCAGGACTGGCTCTAACTGGTTACCTCCAAATTTCCATTCCATATCTACAAGCTGGTTAATCATCAGAGTCTGACCTATGGCCCATCGAGCAAGGGTGGGGGCATTCTGCTTCCACTGGAACAAAAGCAGAAAGCAAAAGACATCACAATGGAAAAAAAAAAAAAAGCCCTCTTTAGTCCACCCCCAATGCAGCGTGTTTAGTCTTTACACAGACAGTGGGCAGAGTGCAAAGGCATGGGCTCGGCCTGTGTGCACAGATTCAGGTCGAGAGGGGCAGCAGGAATCTTCCTTTATTCCAAGATTTAATCCAGGTTGGAACAAAAACTGTATGATATTTATATTTAGTCAAATCAGAGGGAAAATATTAGATGCACTGAATAGTGTTTTCAGGCATGTATGTCATCTGCATGAAACCGGGTGAAAAACTGTAAGCTGGGAAATGACATAAGATGATTGGTGGTTTTTCTTTGGTCGGTGTTTTCCATTTGTATGTTTTCAGGAAATAAAAGCAAACAATCTTAATTCACTTTGATTAAGAGGGATTCTGATACCTTTTCAGAAAAGTAGATGGCTTTCTCCTCACTGAGACCTGGAAGAGAGCAGAAGGGAGACATGACCACAGGGAAGGGCCGCAGGGCCTGTCACCTGGGCAACCTGGGGTGGTCACCTACCCAGAGTCATGAAGTCGGCCCGGACCTGCTCGGCCGTGAGACCCTTCTTCAAGGCACCTGGGAGAAGAGAAAAATCAGTCAGAAAGGGCAAATCAATCAATCCGCTGGCAGGAAGTATTTAATGGGCACAACCTAAGTGACAGGGACGACAAAGGGAACACACAGACTGAGCTCACTAGGCATGATCTTGGTCCAGCCAGGCAGGAAGGAGATGAGGGGGAACAAAGCAGCATGTTCTAGGGGGCGTTTTTTGGCAGATTCCTGAGCAGCTCAAACGGCAAAGAATCTGCCTGCAATGTGGGAGATCTGGGTTCAATCCCTGGGTCGGGAAGAACCCTGGAGAAGGGCATGGAAACTCACTCCAGTATTCTTGCCTGGAGAATTCCACGGACAGAGGAGCCTGGCGGGCTACAGTCCATGGGGTCGCAAAGAGTCTGACACAACTGAACAACTTTCACTTCACTTTAGGTGCCACACAAGCATTGGCACTTGGGGAGGGGGTGACTCATCTGAGGAAATAAGGCCAAGACTCCTAGAGCCAAGTAGGGGAGTTCAAGGTCAGGCTGGCACAGGGGTAACAGCCCAAAGCTGGCACTGTGCCATCTGTAACCACCAAACACAGGAGGCTCTTTTTCTTTTTTGGCCTTGCCACGTGGCTTGTGGGATTTTAGTTCCCTGACCAGGGATGGAACCCAGGCCCTCGTTCGTGAGAGTGCCAAGTCCTAACCACTGGATCTCCAGGGAATTCCCTTCTTTAACTGTTAATGAACTAAAATGAAAGGAAATGTAGTGTTCTGTTCCTCAGCTGCACCAGCTGTTCCAAGTGCTCAGGAGCCATGCAGGCCCAGTGGTCACAGCACTGGTTAGGGCGGATTACAGAGCATTCTTGTCTCCACACGGGACAGCCTGCCCCAGAAGGTCAGCCCTCAGGAAGCAGACGCAGATGCACTACGCAGCTCAGCCTCTACAGTTGCCAAGTCATTTGCAGAGGGGCTGTCAAGCCCCTCCCCTCAGGAGCCCTGGGAAACCCCACCCTCCTACTCTTGCCCTGCGCCCACCTCCTTTGTTCCACTCACAGGCTCCCATTTATGAAAATAAAGTGCTCCCAGAAATCCAGGCTTCTCAACATTTAACCTGCAGGCTACAGCCTCCAGTCATGATCTGGCAACAGCTTTAAAATTTTCCACTTTTAGTCCTTCAGAAGATGACTAATCAAAGTATAAGAAGTTGTCCACCATGGTCCAGGGAGGGCCCTGAAGTAACACCCTAAACCCGAGCCCCCACCCCCATCCCACTCCAGAAAAACAATCTGAAGGGCTGTTGTCCTCTGCAAAAAAAACGGTGTCAACAAAGGGAGGAAACCTTTTATCTCCAAAATCAGACTGAGCAAGGAAGCCACAGGGAAATAAAAAAAAGGCAAGACCCCAGGAAACCTTGGCCATAAAAGCTCTCCAAGAAGGCTGTTATGTCCAGTCACTCCAATCAACTCTTGGCGTGCTGCTCCTTAATTTATATCCAGTTCAAATCCAACATTCTATCTGAAGATCCCCAAATACTCGAAGGTGAATACCACTGTAACTTTTAATTTACCAGGAAATTAAAGATGAGAAAGGTTAAGCTTTGTGGGGAGAGGATTTGACAAATCCAGAGTTGACAACTGCACTGCTAAGAGCCCACCGACAGCTCTGCCCCCGCATACACTGAGATCTGCGAGGGAAGCTCTTTAGCAGTGTGGGCAGGAGAGAGGAAAACTCAGAAATGGTACACTGATTTTGGTGTGTCCACAAAAGTAGCCTGGGCGCCAAGGTGATTTTGTTAAAACTCAAGTCAGACCGTGTCTCCTCTCTGCTCAAAACCCTTGAATAGCTCCTGTTCCACTCATTGTAAATCCCTAAGTTCTCACAATGCCCTGTGGATCTGTCCTTCTGCAGAACCCTCTGCTCTCTCCCTCGCTTACTCAGTTTTTCCCATTATTTACTAGGTAGGTTCCTACCTCCATGCGTTCACCCCTGCAGTTGCTCCTGCAGGAAACATGCTTCCTCAAATCTGCACATGCTCACTCCTCACTTTCCTCAGGAATCGGCTTGAATCACACCTCCTCTGAAAGGGTCCCTGACCAATCTTCAAGTGTCCTTTTCTGCACTGGCAACTTATAACTACCCAACTTCATGCTACATATTTATTGTCAATTTTCTCACAAATGTCAGTTTGTTGAGAACAAGGACTTGGTTGGTTTTGCCCACTGCTGTGTCCCAAGTTACTAAAAAAATGCCAGGCACTGTTCGCTGGTTGGCCCTCAACTCATTAAACACACGCTGAATCAAAGAATCTGTACAATGGAATGCTATACAGCCTTTAAAAATAAGGTAGCTCCTGACCTGCCTATTTGCAAAATATAATTAAAAGAAAAGGTATGAACAGTCTGCTTAGTGTGGTCCCTTTTGCATAAATAAAGAAGGGTGTATTATCTATTCTTACTTATAGCTTTAATTACATGCTTATCTTATGGCTAACTTGAGAGATATGAGGTACATTTTTGGTGGACATATCCACAAAGCAGAGGATACCTTTGAGGAAAGGGACTGGGTGGGACTTTTTTTCCTTGGTGTCATTTAAAAACATCCTAGCTGCATGTTATTTCTTTTTTAATAGGAAGGCAGTAAAATTGTGAGTCATTTTTGTTTTCTTTCCTGTGCTTCTCTATAATTAAAAAAAAAAAAGCCTCTCCCTCCCAAGAAAAAAGTTAAATGTACTGCCCAGGGCCACACAGCAGGCAGGTAGCAGAGGAAGTAGCTTATGGGGCAGCTGACCCCCAAATTCAGGCTCTTTCCATTCCGGGTCATTCTGAGATGCTGTCAGGGAGTTAAGACCAGGCTACAACTGGACAGTGACTGACAACTGGACAGTGACTGACTACTGAGGCTACCGCACTGTAGGGGCCGAAGCAAGCTCTCTGTCCTGATGGCACCTCACTACCCGAGACAGGCAGGAGCCATACTTTGGAAACATACATAGAGGGACTTCCCAGGTGGTCCAATGGCTAAGATTCATACTCCCAATGCAGTGGCCCTGGATTCAAACCTTGGTCAGGGAACTAGACCCAACGTCTCAACTAAGAGTTTGCAAACCCAGGGCAGCCAAATAGATGAATAAATGTTTTTTAAAAAAACAAAAACAAAAACATGATCTTAAAAAAAAGAAATATACATATTTGCATCATGTTAGGCCTCAAGCCCTTAGCTTCTTTTTCAGCTTTTTCCTTTGGTGATTCCTCTGTCTTATAAGCACAAGATAGGGCTGCAGCCTTGACCCCATGTCAGTCAGAAAAATCTGAACTCCAGGGCTGCAGTCCCTAGAACATGTCACTAGGGTAAATCTGAGAATGTCCTTTAAATACAGATAACCATCTGGGATGGTTTGTAAGTCCTTGAGCTCCACTTTTCATTGGAACGGTTGCCTTAGGCAAACCCCACTGCCATCAAATAGTGTGGGTGACAAAGCAGAGGGTTTCAGGAAACTGCTGGAAAGTTAGCAAACACTATTCTTCTAGCCAAAACCTTCGTAAGTTTATTCAAAGTAGTAAGGGAAGTCCGAGGAACAGAACTAAACCTTGTTGAATCAGATGGGAGAGCATGTGAGTCCCATTCATTCAGTGATTACTGACCCTGAAGGCTCACCAGCTGAACCCACCCCTGCAAGGTTCCCGTGCAAACAGAGGTCACAGTCACTGAATACAGATGTCCTGAGACTGCCATGTGCCCCCACTGAGCTGGATGTTGGAATGCATCAAAAACTGAACAGGCAACAGTCTCTATCCTCCTGAGGCTCACAATCTTTTGGGATACAACAATTTAACACATATAATACATTATAACAATAATGTAACAAGTAGGTAAGTCCTATAGCGAAAGTGTTAGTCGCTCAGTCATGTCCGACTCTTCGTGATCCCCTGGTCTATACCTCACTGGGCTCCTCTGTCCATGGGTTTCTCCAGGCAAGAATATTGGAGTGGGTTGCCATGCCCTTCTCCAGAGACTCTTCCCAACCCAGGGATCGAGCCCAGGCCTCCTGCATTGCAGTGGATTCTATTATATAGAGTATTATTCCATGTAGAGGATTACTGAAAAGTGCCACATAGAAAATAGAGCAGGGTAAGGTTGGGAACCCCCAGGGAACTTAGTCCAGCATTTGATTAAATACCATTTGTGATTATTGTTCAATGCTGCTGCTGCTGCTAAGTTGCTTCAGTCGTGTCCGACTCTGTGCAACCCCATAGACGGTAGCCCACCAGGCTCCCCTGTCCCTGGAACCCTCCAGGCAAGAACACTGAAGTGGGTTGCATTTCCCTCTCCAATGCATGAAAGTGAAAAGTGAAAGTGAAGTCGCTCAGTCATTCCCGACTCTTAGCGACCCCATGGACTGCAGCCCACCAGGCTCCTCTGTCCATGGGATTTTCCAGGCAAGAGTACTGGAGTGGGGTGCCATTGCCTTCTCCATGTTCAATGCTGATTATTCCTTTTTGGCCCAGCCAGACAGACTCCTTTAAGTGGGGAAAGGGAGTTATTGCTTTTTCTTTAAAACAAACAAACAAAACCCACCAACCAATGGAGATTTCCCTGGTGGTTCAGTGGTTAAGAATGCTCCTGCAATGCAGGGGACATGGGTTTGATCCCTGGTCAGGGAAGATTCCACATGTTGAGGAGCAAATAAGCCTGTGCACCACAAGAAAATCTGCTCGCATGATGAAACTAAGACCTGACGTAGCCAAATAAATAAATGAATAAATAACAACCAGTTACTGGGTACCCACAAGGGCCAGATATTAAAGTGAAAACCAGCTTAAATTATGTCCCTACTGTAAAGTTATCTGTAATCTTTTCTAGGTGACAACTCATAATGATAACGACAGTCAATACTAACAGCAATATAGCTACTACCACTTACTATTGAAGCAAGCACTTTACATTTATTATCTTTCTCCATTTTTTTAAAAAGAAATTCTTTAAAAATTATTTTTATTTTTTTGGCTGCACTGCATGGCTTATGGGATCTTAGTTCCCTGACCACAGACTGAATGGGACCCCTGTCCTGAAAGTGCCGAGCTTAACCTTGGATCGCCATCTTTCTCCACTCTTAAAACAGTGTATGAGTTACCAGTATTAGCTCTATTTTATTCCTGAAGAAACTGATTCTCAGAGTGATTACATGACTTGGCTCAAGGTCTCAGAGCTGTGAAGTAAGCATACAAGGGCCCTGTAGGAACCAAGTGCAAGATGGGGGCCTTATCTGGATCTTAATGAGAACACTTACAAACAAAATGGATGAGACAATGGGGAAGTCTGAACTCTGACTTTGTATTTTAATTTTAGATACGATCACTGCATAGTGATTTGATAAGGAAGAGAAAGTCCTTTATGTTTTAGAGATATATAACTAGGAATTGAATGAAATGATATGATGTCTGAGATTTGTTTAAAAATAATCCAGTTTGGAGAGCAATGAGTTGAAGTAGGCGGGGCACAGGTGAAGCAATCTGGACATGAGTTGATAAAGGTTGAAATCAGGTTTTTTTTTTTTTTAAGAGAATAATTCTTCGTGGACTTACTTTTATTTATTTATTTTAGTTGTGCTGGGTCTTTGTTGCTGTGAGGGCTTTTCTCCAGTTGCAGCAAGCAGGGGATACTCTTTCTAGTTGCGGTGCTTGGGCTTCTCCTGCTGCAGAGCATGGGCTCTAAGGCACATGAGCTCAGCAGCTAAAGCCCAGGCTCAACAGTGATGGGCACAGGCTCAGCTGCTCCGCTGCATGTGGGATCTTCCCAAACCAGAAGTCGAGCCCATGTCTCCTGCATTGTCAGGTGGATTCTTTACCACTGAGTCACCAGGGAAGCCCTCAGGTGCTTTTAAGAATTACATACTTAATAATAAAAGAAAAACATTAAAAAAAAAACCCCAAAAGACAACAAACCCACAAGCTTTGAGCTAATCAAGGAGGGTGCAGCAACAGCTTTTCGTCTATAAGATCTAAAGCAAGTCACTTCCCCTCTCTAGGGCTCTGTTTCTTTATCTCCAAGACAAAGATCAGACGAGATCAGCACTTTACAAAGCTTTTACTTAACCCTCCCCCTGTGCACTCACTCCTGCCCCCAAAAAGAAGAGTTCCAGGGTTAACTGTTTTGCAGATACTGGTTAAGCAGGTCAACTAGTTTACTGCAGGGCTTTTCAGAGACTGAGATATGTTAATGTGTGTGTAAATCTCCAAGATTCCAAGGCTGGGAGGTGCAAGGACAGAACTTTATGACCCTGCCTGGCCAGGGTCATATGAAAACACCAATTTGGGTTAGACTGATCTAGAAGGTCTTTGGGGTCTCTTGAACTCCAACAAGCCATACCAGGATGAAGGAAGGAGAAGGCAATGAGGGCACTTTCAGACTAGACAGGGGAAGGCCTTGAAGGCCAAGTTAAGGACTACAGAGTCCATTAGGCAAAGTAAACAGCTAAGAGGAGCAGCAGGGTCCAAGCTGTTCTGTGTTCCAGGGCAAACTAGAATCTGGATGGGAGAACAGAAGTGGAGAGGCTGCTGCCATAACAAGGCATGAAGGGCCGGGAATTTGTTCTGGGATGGCAGCCTTTGGGACTGAAAAGATAATCCCTCATCAGGCCAAGGGATGAGGAAGAGGCCAAGAGACTTACAAGCTACCTCAGATGATTAGCAGATGCTCTGGAAGAAATGCAGAACTCTTGAACTCTGTAGGAAGGGAAAAGTCAGATTGCATGAGAACAAAAAAAAAAAGAGTAAAACAAACAGAAATTGTTGAGAGCTACTGAGGAGTTCAGCAAACCTGAGACTTCAACTCTAGAACTTGAAAAGCTTGAAAAGCTTTGGGGCATGACATCACCAATTGGAAGGACATGAGTTTGAGCAAGCTCCAGGAGTTGGTGATGGACAAGGAAGTCTGGTGTGCTGCAGTCCATGGGGTTGCAAAGAGTTGGACATGACTGCCTGAATGAACTGAACTGAACTGAACTGAATTAAACAATCAAGAGAATTCATATCCTCTCCATTGAGGAAAGGGATGTTTTATCTGATGATCTGACATCGAGGCACATAAGAGAAACTAACTGAACTATCAATAAACAATGTAGGGCTTTCCCAGTGGCTCAGTGGTAAAGAATTTGCCTGTCTGTGCAGGAGACACCAGTTTCATCCCTGGTCTGGGAAGATCCCACATGCTGTGGAGCAACTGAGCCCGTGAGCCACAACTATTAAGCCTGTGCTCTAGAGCCGGGAACCACAGCTACTTAGCCTGGGTGCTGAAACTACTGAAGCCTGTGCGCCTAGAGCCTATGCTCCAAAACCACAGAAACCATGACAATGAGAAAGCCTTATGCCACAACTAGGGGGTAGCCCCTGCTCACCCCAACTAGAGAAAACTTACACAGCAATGAAGATGCAGCACAGCCAAAAATAAATAAATAAACAATGTAAAGTTCAGCAGGCATGGTATTTGGATGCTGAACATCCAAAAAGCATGGTATATCCATGCTTTACGGATACTAACTCATTTATTCCTAAAGCATCACCATAAACTGCTCTGACTACTCTGTTTTTCAGATAGAAACTGAGGCCCCAAGAGGCTGATTTGTCAAAGGCCAAATAGCTACCTAAAGTGATATGCCCAAGACTCAAATCCAGGTGAGCTTGCAAAGCCCGTCCCTGGAACTCAGCACACCTCAGTGTTCTCTGGACCTACAGAAAACGGTCTGCTATAAACACTGCTCATCAATCCTGCTTGAAGAATATACACCCAACATCCCCTGGGAGGGTCACAGGGTCTCCCAAGTTCAGCTCAAGTCACCCAGCATGAATCAAAAGCTCTTGTTCTGTGTCATCATTTTACTTGTAATTGTGGCTTAGGAAAGTAGTACAGACCTGCCCATGATTTCAAGGAACTATCTGTTAGGACCAGGAGATAGATACATACAAAACAGCATGATCAACAGAGGACTAAATGATTATGCTCCACAAAGGGCTGCAGATAAAAGAGGAAGCGGAAGGGGAGGTCACCATGGATTGAGATGGTTTGGGAAGACATGCTGCAGAGGTAGTTCTGGGGCTGGAGCACAGGACTGAGCAGAATTAAGGCAGTCTGGCAGGACTGAATGGGGGCAGGGAGCAGAGATGATAAAGACCGGAAAGAATGGAGGCAGGGACGACAGACAGAGATCTCCTGAAAAATCAGTGCCCACAATAGCTCACAGGTTTCCTCATTCCCACAGGTGTAGGCTGGACAATGAGAACAAAGAGGATAAAAACTCCTGGTTCTATAAGCTGGACACCTATCCTACAGAAATGCTCACATACACTAAATACACAGATTTCCTAAGGATGTTCACTGTGGTACGGTACACTTTCTAAGAGTGAAGGATCAGAACTAAAATGTCCAGCAACAGGAAATGGATTAAGTAAAAGAAGATTAATTCAAAGTCCACTGCAGTTACCAAAGAATGAAGTTGATGTGGGGAAATCTTCATGATGTACTGCTGCTGCTGCTGCTGCTGCTAAGTCGCTTCAGTCGTGCCCGAGTCTGTGCGACCCCACAGATGGAAGCCCACCAGGCTCCCCTGTCCCTGGGGTTCTCCAGGCAAGAACACTGGAGTGGGTTGCCATTTCCTTCTCCAATGCATGAAAGTGAAAAGTGAAAGTGAAGTTGTGTCCGACTCTTAGCGACCCCATGGACTGGAGCCTACCAGGCTCCTCCGTCCATGGGATTTTCCAGGCAAAAGTACTGGGGTGGGGAGCCATTGCCTTCCCCGCATGATGTACTAGGTATGGAAAAATGCAAGCCGCAGAGCAATTCTGTGGTTTATTGCCACTGATGAAAAACAAAACTATATGAATGTTGTCTGTCGGTGTACATAAAAATAGAAAAGGATACACGCCAAAATTATACCATGATTAGTTCTAGAGATAAGAGTCGGATGAGGGTAAAAAAGAAATTTCCCTTTTGACTGTCCAGAGCTCTGCAGTTTTAAGTTTGCAATGAAAATTAATTCTTGTGTTAAGTGAAAGTGAAAGTCGCTCAGTTGTGTCTGACTCTTTTTGACTCTCTGTCCATGGAATTCTCCAGGCCAGAATACTGGAGGGGGTAGCCTTTCCCTCCTCCAGGGGATCTTCCCAACCTAGGGATCGAAGCCAGGTCTCCAACATTGCAGGCGGATTCTTTACCATCGGAGCCACCAGGGAAGACTGCAATTCTCATCCAGCCTTGTGGTTTTGACGCTTTTAACCCGCCATGAGAGCAAAGACGGCAAGAATCTTACAGAGGACCATAAAATTCCACAGCTGGAAACCTCAGGGATCTTCTGATTCACACACTGAACCCAGAACCCAAGAAAAGAAAAAAAAAAAAAAAAAAAAAAAACAAAAAAAAAAAAAAAACAAAACCAACTTTAATGCACTCTTAGGCTGGGATATGGGATTATATTTTTAAAAAAAAAATTTTACTCCATTTAAATAAAAAAAAAATAAAAAAAAAAAAAAAAAAAAAAAAAAAAAAAAAAAAAAAAAACCCCCCCCACCAAATTGACTCATTGGAAGACTCTGATGCGGATTGGTGGGAGGGGGGAGGAAAAGGGGTGACAGAGGATGAGATGGCTGGATGGCATCACCGACTCGATGGACGTGACTTTGAGTGAACTCCGGGAGATGCTGATGGACAGGGAGGCCTGGCGTGCTGCGATTCATGGGGTCGCAAAGAGTGGACACGACTGAGTGACTGAACTGAACTGAAACAAATAAATAACCTGCTGTCTTATCACCCAGACAGAGCCACAGTTAACTTTTTTTTTTTTTACACAAAAATAGGACCGTGGCAGACAGAACTAAACAGAATATTTGGAAAAGTTTTTCATAACAATACATTTTTTTTAAAAAAATATTAAAAAAAAAAAATAAAAAAATAAAAAAAAAAATAAGAATCTTCTGCGGAGAAACTGTGCTAAGCATTTTATTTCAGTTCAGTTCAGTTGCTCAGTCATGTCCGACTCTTGGCAACCCATGGACTGCAGCATGCCAGGCTTCCCTGTCCATCACCAACTCCTGGCGCTTGCTCAAACTCAGGTCTATGGAGTTGATGGACATTTATTTATTAATATTTATTCAGCATTTTATTTACATTATCTTAATTAATCTTCAAAACCACCCCCCCCCCCCCCCCCCCACGAAAAACAAGCTTAGATGGAGTGGAACAACTGCTGGGCAGGGTTACTGCTAGGGATTGAAGGAGACTGGGTACCAAAGCCAGACTACTTATCAAGGGTCAGACTGGGATTCACACTCAGTTCCTACTAACTCAGACTGAATTCTTGATCACTACCATGCGTGTGTACTACGTCGCTTCAGTCGTGGCCAACTCTTTGTGACTACAGCCCACCATGCTCCTCTGTCCATGGGATTCTCCAGGCAAGAAGACTGGAGTGGGCTGCCATGTCCTCTTTTAGAGGATCTTCCCGACCCAGGGATTAAACCTCCATCTCTTACATCTCCTGCACTAACTGGCAGGTTCTTTACTACAAGCACCACCACCATACTCCTCTGCAAAACTGGACCACAGCACATCACACCAATTTTCAACAGCTGGGTAACTGGATTGCTTCTAATTTTTCTGTGATAAACAGTGCTATGACAGATAACCCTGCAGCTCAACCTTTGTGATCACCTTCCTCCTGGTTAGAATCTTTCCCTGACTGCTCTAAAGCAAACCCCGCTTCTCAAACTATCTGCATCAAAAGACCTATTTTTAAAATTTTCAATCTACCATGGACTGATATTTTTGTACAATACAATGAAAATTAATTCCTAGAAATATGAAATGAAAAAACGCTTACAAAATATAAGCCCCAAATAACACTTAGTGAAATGTGAATACACATCACAGATTAGACAAAAGTGTTAAATCAGTGTAAACATCCTGCTTTTGATAACTGCACTGCAGTTGTGAAAGAAAATGTTCTTGTTCTTACAAAATACGTACTAAAGCCTTAGCAAGGATAAGGGTGAGGATAACTGAGCTAAAGACTCATACAGTAACTGGATCAAAAAAATTTTTAAATTCAGATAAATTTCTATGCTATGATTATCCTAATAAATCATTAAAAGATTGTGAGACTCTCATTAGTTCAGGTTTTTGTTGAGCTCCAGGCATGCTACCCTGCTAGAAAAAAATTTATGTATCCAAAACTGGCCACAAAACATGTACTGATTAATGTTTACCATCTAGGGGAAAAAAAAAAAGCTCCAAATGGTTACAATGGTCAATTATATGTTACATATATTCTACCACATTAAAAAAAATACAAGTCCCATTTTTTAAAATTAGTAGATTCAAGAAACTTTGTCAAGGGACTGCCCCTGATGGTTCAGTGGTTAAGAATCTGCCTTGCAATGGAGGGGACTGAGGGCTCCATCCTCTGTTGGGGAACTAAGATCCCAGGTGCCACATAGCAACTAAGCCCGTGCACCACAGCTGGTGAGTCTGTGCTGAAACGAAGATCCTGCATGCCGCAACTCGGACCCAAGGCAGCCAAACAAATAAATAAATATTTTAAAAAGAGAGAAACTTTGTCAAGTTGTTATAAAAGCTTATAAACCTTAGTCTCAATCTTGCACCTACCACGTAGAGGAAAGGTAAGTCTGGAGACCGAAGTGGGGATGCAGACTGCAATTATGCTCTCCCACGGCTGTCTGTTTACCTGGCTTCCCTGCCTTGACTGCAGTCCCGCCCATGTCTGGTTCCCTACCAAACACTCTGGCTCAGTGCCCAGAGCACGCCTGCCAACTCCGTGGATTGAGGGGAATGTTCAAACAATGTCTCTGGCCTCGGCTGCTGGGAGGGGCTACTCACCATTTGGAACCAGGAGGAGGCTCTTCACGATGCTTCTCAGGGGGCCAAGACTGATCTGGTTGGTGGTGGCAAATTCAGAGAGCTGACCCAGAAACCGTTCCACCTGCAGACGGGGGACAGCACAAACCAGGCCTTCACTTCAACCACCTCAGGACCGCAGACCCACCCTGGGGAACTCTCCTTATCACAAGATACTTTACCTCTTTTGGCTCAGTTAGGAAGTGGAAGAGCACTTCAGTCAGGGCTGAGAATTGCTGTGAAGAGAAGAACACAAAACATCAGAAAAATCTACTCCTGGATCAGTGTTTCCCCGTTCCATCCAACTATAGCCCCTTAAGAGAGAAGAGGGGGCTTCCATGGTGGCTCAGTGGAAAAGAGTCTGCCTAAAAATGATCCTTGAACTGAGAAGATCCCACATGCCATGGAGCAATCAAGCCCATGCACAACTACTGAGCCTGTGCTCTAGAGTCCAGGAGCCAAATACTGAGCTGCAACTACTGAAGCCCTCTCAAGAACAAGAGAAGCCACCATAATGACAAGCCTGCAAACTGCAGCTAGAGAAAGCAGCCACTGTTCATCACAACTAGAGAAAAGCCTGCTTGGCAGCAAAGGCTCAGCAAAGCCAAATAAAAAAATACACAATTTCTCTTTTTTAAAAAAGAGAGAAGTGAAGAGAACATAGATGCTGATATCAGTTTTGATTATCTTAGAGTTATAAACATTTGTAATTTGAAAAGATATAAGCACAATAATGTTCACTGCAGCACTATGCACAACAGCTGAGATAATGAAGCAACCTAGGTGTCTATCAACAGATGAGTGGATAAAGATATGCTCCATACATACAATGGAATATCACTCAGCCACGAAAAGAATAAAGTCTTGCCATTGGCAGCAACATGGATGGATCTAGAGGGTATTATGCTAAGTGAAGTAAGCCAGAGAAAGACAAATGCCATATGATCTCATACATAGAATCTGAAAAACCAAATAAAACAAAAATCGACTCATAGATACAGAGGGGAGAGGGGTGGGGTATGAAACAGGCTAAGGGGATTAAGAGGTTTGTACATTAGCCATAGGGATGTAATATACAGCATGAAGAATATGGTCAATAATACTGTAAAAAGTTAGCATAGTGACAGATGGTTACTAGACTTAGCATGGCGATCATTTCATAATGTATGCAAATGTCAAGTCACTATGTAGTTCACCTGATACTAACACAGTCTATGTCAACTATATTTCAGTAAAAAAAGAAAAACAGTTACAAATATTCACAATACCCACCACCAGTGTCCATCTAACTATACCACTCGATTGTCTAAAAAACTCATATTTTGTTGGGATGCTTATAAGATACATATTGAGAGACTGACTGTGTGCACACATGTTCACATATAAATCTCAAGGGGTCAAATACCTTCTAACACCTCCCCCAAAATAAGATCTGAAAGGGAAAATCACTGAAATAGTGTTTTGTTTTTTTTCCTTCCCTGTGTTTTGTAAGGCCGAGGTGGTTCAAGTGGTAAAGAATCCACCTTTTATGCAGGAGACATAAGAGACGTGGGTTTGATCCCTGGGTCAAGAAGATTCCCGGGAGGAGGAGGAAATGGCAACCCACTCCAACATTCTTTCCTGGGAAATCCTGTGGACAGAGAAGCCTGTCAAGCTACAGTCCATGGGGTCACAAAGAGTCAGACATGTCTAAGTGACTAAGCACGCACATACTCGCTCTTTTTGCTTATACTTCCACATATTTATTATTCAAACACAAATCAATCCAAATAATATGATTTTTCCCATTTTCACTCTCATAAATGGTAACATACTATATGAACTTTTTCTCTACCTTACTTTTTTCTGGGGGGGCCACTGCATGTGGCATGTGGGAGGTTAGTTCTCTGACTAGGGGTTGAACATGAGCCCCATGCTCTGGAAGCATGGAGTCTTGACTACTGGTACCACCAGGGAAGAGGGAAGTCCCTCTACCTTGCTTTTGAAAACAGTTACTTCTATGGGACCTAATTAAACTTAAAAGCTTCTGCACAACAAAGGAAACTATAAGCAAGGTGAAAAGACAGCCTTCAGAATGGGAGAAAATAATAACAAATGAAGCAACTGACAAACAACTAAATCTCAAAAATATATAAGCAACTCCTACAGCTCAATTCCAGAAAAATAAATGACCCAATCAAAAAATGGGCCAAAGAACTAAATAGACATGTCTCCAAAGACATACAGATGGCTAACAAACACATGAAAAGATGCTCAACATCACTCATTATCAGAGAAATGCAAATCAAAACCACTATGAGGTACCACTTCACGCCAGTCAGAATGGCTGCAATACAAAAGTCTACAAGCAATAAATGCTGGAGAGGGTGTGGAGAAAAGGGAACCCTCTTACACTGTTGGTGGGAATGCAAACTAGTACAGCCACTATGGAGAACAGTATGGAGATTCCTCAAAAAAACTGGGAATAGAACTGCCTTATGATCCAGCAATCCCACTGCTGGGCATACACACTGAGAAAACCAGAATTGAAAGAGACACGTGTACCCCAATGTTCATCACAGCACTGTTTATAATAGCCAGGACATGGAAGCAACCTAGATGTCCATCAGCAGATGAATGGATAAGAAAGCTGTGGTACATATACACAACGGAGTATTACTCAGCCATTAAAAAGAATACATTTAAATCAGTTCTAATGAGGTGGATGAAACTGGAGCCTATTATACAGAGTGAAGTAAGCTAGAAAGAAAAACACAAATACAGTATACTAACGCATATATATGGAATTTAGAAAGAGGCTAACAATAACCTTGTATACGAGACAGCAAGAGACACTGATGTATAGAATAGTGTTTTGGACTCTGGGAGAGGGAGAGGGTGGGATGATTTGGGAGAATGACATTGAAATATGTATAATATCATATTTGAAATGAGTCGCCAGTCCAGGTTCGATGCCTGATACCGGATGCCTGGGGCTGGTGCACTGGGACGACCCAAAGGGATGGTATGGGGAGGGAGGAGGGAGGAGGGTTCAGGATGGGGAACACGTGTATACCTGTGGTGGATTCATTTTGATGTATGGCAAAACCAATACAATATTGTAAAGTTAAATAAAATAAAATTAAAAAAAAAAAAAGTTACTTCTGTGTGGCAAGATTTTAGGTGATTTTTATTTTCTTCTGTGTTGTCTATCCACATTTTCTGGGTTTCTCTTCCCCACAATAAACATCTTGTTGAGTATGTGACAGAATAGCATATTTTAACACGTTATTGTACATTATCTTAGTGAGTGATAGTCACTCAGCTGTGTCTGAGTCTTTGCAATTCCATGGACTGTAGCCTGCCAGGCTCCTCTGTCCATGGAACTCTCCAGGCAAGAAGACTGCAGTGGGTTGCCAGTCACTTATGCTTTTGTGCATGTGAAGACTGGAGTGGGTTGCCAGTCACTTCTTCTTTTGTGCATGTGAACCTCTTTATTAGTACTAGATTACTAAGAACTGAGTATCTGTGTGCCCGAAAATTCATAGGTTGAAGTCGTAACCCCAATACCACTGTATTTGAAGAAAGTGCCTGTGAAGAGGTGACAAGGTTAAAAGAAGTCATGATGGTGGGGCCCTAATCTGATAGGGCTGGTGCCCTTGTAAGCACCACGAAGGTCTGAGGAAGTCACCCTAGAGCTCTTCCTGTGAGGCCCACGTTATGAAGACACAGTGTGAAGAAGGCAAGCCAGCAAGAGAGCTTTCACTAGGAAATGAATCTGTGGGTACCCTAATCTTGGACTTCCAGACTCTGGAACTATGAGGAATAAATTTCTGCTGTCCAAGCCACCCAGTGTGTGGTATTTTGTTACAGCAGCTCACACAGACTGAGACCTTTATCGTTATTTTCCCAGGTTCTCTGCTGATGGACACGGTGTGTGTGGCACAGTGAAGGAAACCAAGACACAAGAGTTTAAAAGACCCAGATGTGAATCACTGTTGTTCTGATCATCCAGGTGACCCTGGGCAAGTCACGCAGCCTCACTGTCTCAGTTGCCATCAGAAAGACAGAGGTAATAATACATAGCTTCCAGAACAGTACTAATCAGCTCATACAAAGCCTCCGGTACTGTCAGACTAGAAGCTCAACGAGCCTCTGTGTGTATGTGTAGCAGTTACCACAGCCACAGTTAAAGTCACTATGCCATTATACCCACCTTTAACATTTAGACAAAAAAGACAACAGGCAGATATTGCGGCTCAAAGCCCCCAAAACTGTACATATGACTGTGAAATGCATTTGCCCCTTTTTCCATGACCCATAAACTTTACACAACCCTTTCCAGAACTGGAAAGGTTCTGTATTATTTTATTCTAAAATGTGTTCTAGTTTAAAATATAAAACTAGTCTTTGGAAATGTAAAACTAATATACACGCAAGGTTTTTAAAAAGACCGACCCAGCTAGCATAAAAGAATATAAAATACAATGTCTCACTCTCTCCCTGCCCCCTCCCACCTCAGTCCCACTACCCACAGGTAATTATGCTAACACCTCTGTGGCCTTCCCATCATTTCATTTTTCTTTAGTTTCTTTTAAATAGAAATGGGATCATACTGAACCCACTCCCTGCACCTCACCTTTTTTCCCACTCAGTTACACTTTAGAGATCAATCATGTCAGCAGATATAAATCCACCCAGTTCTTTTAACAACCGCATGGCACTCAACAGTTAAGACAGCATAATTTAGCTCCCTAGAAATGAACATTAGTGTGTGTATGTGTTGATCTTATGTTAACGATGCTGAGATGAATATCCTCCCACCTACTTCTTTGTGAAATATGTATGTGTATGTCTGTAAGATGTTTTCTTAAAATGTATTCTAGGTGAAAGGACACGCTTTTAAAAAATGGGTTTTTTTGGCCATGCCATGCCATATGGCAGGTGAAATCTTAGTTCCCCCATCAGGGATCAAACCTGTGCCCACTGCAGTGGAAGCACAGAGTCTTAACCACTGGTCTGCTGGGGAAGTCTTATATACATTCTAGAAATTGAGGTATAGTTGATGTAAAATTTGTAAGGCCTCCCCAGACAGCCATTTTGCTTTTTTGCATTTCTTTTCCATGGGAATGGTCTTGATCCCTGTCTCCTGTACAATGTCACGAACCTCATTTGGAACTCTGAATGCAGAGTTCCAAAGAATAAGCCTTCTTCAGCTATCAATGCAAAGAAATAGAGAAAAACAACAGAATGGGAAAGACTAGGGATCTCTTCAAGAAAATCAGAGATACCAAAGGAACATTTCATGCAAAGATGGGCTCGATAAAGGACAGAAATGGTATGGACCTAACAGAAGCAGAAGACATTAAGAAGAGGTGGCAAGAATACACAGAAGAACTGTACAAAAAAGATCTTCACGACCCAGATAATCACGATGGTGTGATCACTGACCTAGAGCCAGACATCCTGGAATGTGAAGTCAAGTGGGCCTTAGAAAGCATCACTACGAACAAAGCTAGTGGAGGTGATGGAATTCCAGTTCAGCCATTTCAAATCCTGAAAGATGATGCTGTGAAAGTGCTGCACTCAATATGCCAGCAAATTGGGAAAACTCAGCAGAGGCCACAAGATTGGAAAAGGTCAGTTTTCATCCCAATCCAAAGAAAGGCAATGCTAAAGAACGCTCAAACTACCGCACAATTGTACTCATCTCACACGCTAGTAAAGTAATGCTCAAAATTCTCCAAGCCAGGCTTCAGCAATATGTCAACCGTGAACTTCCTGATGTCCAAGCTGGTTTTAGAAAAGGCAAAGGAACCAGAGATCAAATTGCCAACATCCGCTGGATCATGGAAAAAGCAAGAGAGTTCCAGAAAAACATCTATTTCTGCTTTATTGACTATGCCAAAGCCTTTGACTCTGTAGATCACAATAAACTGTGGAAAATTCTGAAAGAGATGGGAATACCAGACCACCTGATCTGCCTCTTAAGAAATCTGTATGCAGGTCAGGAAGCAACAGTTAGAACTGGACATGGAACAACAGACTGGTTCCAAATAGGAAAAGGAGTACGTCAAGGCTGTATGTTGTCACCCTGTTTATTTAACTTATATGCAGAGTACATCATGAGAAACCTTGGACTGGAAGAAACACAAGTTGGAATGAAGATTGCTGGGGGAAATATCAATAACCTCAGATATGCAAATGACACCACCCTTATGGCAGAAAGTGAAGAGGAACTAAAAAGCCTCTTGATGAAAGTGAAAGTGGAGAGTGAAAAGGTTGGCTTGAAGCTCAACATTCAGAAAACGAAGATCATGGCATCTGGTCCCATCACTACATGGGAAATAGATGGAGAAACAGTGTCAGACTTTATTTTTCTGGGCTCCAAAATCATTGCAGATGGTGACTGCAGCCATGAAATTAAAAGACGCTTACTCCTTGGAAGGAAAGTTATGACCAACCTAGATAGCATATTCAAAAGCAGAGACATTACTTTGCCAACAAAGGTTCGCCTAGTCAAGGCTATAGTCTTTCCTGTGGTCATGTATGGATGTGAGAGCTGAACTGTGAAGAAGGCTGAGCACCGAAGAATTGATGCTTTTGAACTGTGGTGTTGGAGAAGACTCTTGAGAGTCCCTTGGACTGCAAGGAAATCCAACCGGTCCATTCTGAAGGAGATCAGCCGTGGGATTTCTTTGGAAGTAATGATGCTAAAGTTCAAACTCCATTATTTTGGCCACCTCATGCGAAGAGGTGACTCATTGGAAAAGACTCTGATGCTGGGAGGGATTGGGGGCAGGAGGAGAAGGGGACGACAGAGGATGAGATGGCTAGATGGCATCACTGACTTGATGGAAGTGAGTCTGAGTGACCTCCAGGAGTTGGTGATGGACAGGGAGGCCTGGCGTGCTGCAGTTCATGGGGTCGCAAAGAGTCGGACATGACTGAGCGACTGATCTGATCTGATCTGATGTAAAATATTATACAAGTTTCAAGTATACAACACAGTAATTGCTAACTTTTAAATGTCATATCCATTTATAGTTATTATAAAATATTGGCTATATTCCCTGTATTGTACATTATATCCTTATAATTATTGTTGTTTAGTTGCTAATTCATGTCTGACTCTTTTGCAACCCCATAGACTGTAGCCAGCCAGGCTGCTCTGTTCATGGGATTTTCCAGGCAAGAATACTGGAGTGGTTTGCCGTTTTCTTCTCTGGGGGCTTCTCCCAGCCTAGGGATTGAACCTGTATATCCTGGATTAGCAGGCGGACTCTTTACCACTGAGCCAAGAGGGAAGCCCATCCTAAGGATAGCTATTTATTTCTTACATAATAGTTTATGTGTCTTAACCTTCTATCCCTATCTCCCCTCCCGACTCCCCTCTCCACACTGGAAACCACTAGTTTATTCTCTAAGATATATGGATTTTAAATTCTGAGAAAATATTGCCAAATTGCCTTGTAGAGAAGTTGCATGGATTTACACTCCCACCTGCTAATGGTATCTTAGAAGTCTCTGCTTTCTCAAAACTCCATGGATATCCCACAGAAACACTCTAGCCTTGCTGGTCCAGGGTTTTTGTTTCTGCGATATTTATGACATTGGGTACCAGTCTTGCACAATGTTGACAGAGTGAAAACAGAATAGTCAAGACTAGCTTCAGAATGGGTCCTCAAACAGTTTTCCTCGATTTCTTTTTTTTTTTTTTGCTACAGATCTGTGGAACTGTCACATCTTTGGCCAACCATGTTTCCTATGCCACTAGGGCCTTAAAAAAACGGGGTGGCTGAGAGGGCCTCCAGCTGCTCTTCCATTTCCAGGCCTCAGCCTAACACTCAGGATGGAGCTCCTTGTGAGTTATCATCCCAGCCTTTCCTCCCATGAATAGCCTCAAGCTACTCTGGTCTGTAGGCTGTTATCAATCCCCACCCCTATCTCCACTTTTTCAAACCCTCCTTATCCTTCAAAGCCCTGCCCAGATACCAGGACTCTTCCAACAAGAAAGGGACCTACCCAGATTCTTAACTTCTGAGGCTCCCACTTGGAACCTCACCTGGGGCACTTAGAATTTTCAATCTTGATAAGGAGTACAAACCTGTCTTAACAGAGAAGGTTTCTCCTCCAGCTTCTTAGGGTCACAGCACCTTAATTATTGTAAGTGCAGAGTTAAGTATCTGTTGAACAAATCTTCCCTAAACACTTTCCCCATTCTTTGCCTTTGTACCTGCATAGCTCTCTCTCCCTGGAATGCTTACCTGCTCATGACTAGCCATGAAATCAAAATCTTAACGAATTCTCACCAGTTAAACATATGAAAAGATGTCCAAGATTATTCCAGATGAGAAATGCAAGTCAGCAGAACAAGGAGATACCATTGTTCATTTGTCAGATCTTCAAAACTAATTGTCTGACGGCACCAGGGTTGGAAAGTAAGACGTGACGGCACACTGTTGAGAAGATAAACTGGGGCAAACTTTCCGGATTACAACTTGGCAATCCATGTCTAATTTTTCAAACGATCAAACCCTTTGACCTGGTAATTCCACTCATGAGGCATTCCCTTCAGAGATGTCCCAAAAAGTAAACCTAGACATAAACAAAGCAGTTTGTTGACAGCAACAAACAAAAATAAAAAACTGAAAGCAACTTAATTGTCTATTAACAGGGAACTAGTTAAATTATGCAATATCCATTTTAAGGAATATCACAAAATGCCTTTACTGTCAAAAAAAAAAAAGTTTTTAAACTTTTTTTACCCATAAATGTGATGGTAGATGCAGATTTTTTTCTATAAAGATATATGAGAAACTATTAAAATGATGATTTCTGGACACGAGAAATAGGTATTTTTATTTTAACTTTGTATCTTTCAGTACTGTCTGAATTTTCTAAACTTGTATGCTGCTAGGTGAGAGATTGTTGACCATTTGTTTCCTACTTTATATTTTTTCTGAATTTCCTCTGATAACCATGCTAAAAATGATTCTTTTAATCCTACCTACTCTCAAGGCTCCACGTTACCTAGAACTGATCACACCATCACAGAAAACATGCAGATTCACATAGTAATGTACCGTGTCTCCATTTTCTGACCTGCCGCAGAAAATCACAACTTTCCCAGCACAACAGGCCTCATTCATCAAAACTTTGTAAACTTTACTGGGTTTAGCGGCCATTTATGATTATACAGTGGAAGTGAGAAATAGATTTAAGGGCCTAGATCTGATAGATAGAGTGCCTGATGAACTATGGAATGAGGTTCGTGACACTGTACAGGAGACAGGGATCAAGACCATCCCCATGGAAAAGAAATGCAAAAAAGTAAAATGGCTGTCTGGGGAGGCCTTACAAATAGCTGTGAAAAGAAGAGAAGCAAAAAGCAAAGGAGAAAAGGAAAGATATAAGCATCTGAATGCACAGTTCCAAAGAATAGCAAGAAGAGATAAGAAAGCCTTCTTCAGTGATCAATGCAAAGAAAGAGAGGAAAACAACAGAATGGGAAAGACTAGGGATCTCTTCAAGAAAATCAGAGATACCAAGGGAACATTTCATGCAAAGATGGGCTCGATAAAGGACAGAAATGGTATGGACCTAACAGAAGCATAAGATACTAAGAAGAGATGGCAAGAATACACAGAAGAACCGTACAAAAAAGATCTTCACGACCCAGATAATCACGATGGTGTGATCACTGACCTAGAGCCAGACATCCTGGAATGTGAAGTCAAGTGAGCCTTAGAAAGCATCACTACGAACAAAGCTAGTGGAGGTGATGCAATTCCAGTTCAGCTATTTCAAATCCTGGAAGGTGATGCTGTGAAAATGTTGCACTCAATATGCCAGCAAATTTGGAAAACTCAGCAGTGGCCACAGGACTGGAAAAGGTCAGTTTTCATTCCAATCCCAAAGAAAGGCAATGCCAAAGAACGCTCAAACTACCGCAAAATTGCACTCATCTCACACGCTAGTAAAGTAATGCTCAAAATTCTCCAAGCCAGGCTTCACAATATGTGAACTGTGAACTTCCTGATGTTCAAGCTGGTTTTAGAAAAGGCAGAGGAACCAGAGATCAAATTGCCAACATCCGCTGGATCATGGAAAAAGCAAGAGAGTTCCAGAAAAACATCTATTTCTGCTTTATTGACTATGCCAAAGCCTTTGACTGTGTGGATCACAATAAACTGTGGAAAATCCTGAAAGAGATGGGAATACCAGACCACCTGATCTGCCTCTTGAGAAATCTGTATGCAGGTCAGGAAGCAACAGTTAGAACTGGACATGGAACAACAGACTGGTTCCAAATAGGAAAAGGAGTACGTCAAGGCTGTATACTGTCACCCTGTTTATTTAACTTATATGCAGAGTACATCATGAGAAACGCTGGACTGGAAGAAACACAAGTTGGAATGAAGATTGCTGGGAGAAATATCAATAACCTCAGATATGCAGATGACACCACCCTTATGGCAGAAAGTGAAGAGGAACTCAAAAGCCTCTTGATGAAAGTGAAAGTGGAGAGTGAAAAAGTTGGCTTGAAGCTCAACATTCAGAAAACGAAGATCATGGCATCCGGTCCCATCACTTCATGGCAAATAGATAGGGAAACAGTGGAAACAGTGTTAGACTTTATTTTTCTGGACTCCAAAATCACTGCAGATGGTGACTGCAGCCAAGAAATTAAAAGACACTTACTCCTTAGAAGGAAAGTTATGACCAACCTAGACAGCATATTCAAAAGCAGAGACATTACTTTGCCAACAAAGGTCCGTCTAATCAAGGCTATGGTCTCCTGTGGGTCATGTATAGATGTGAGAGTTGGACTGTGAAGAAGGCTGAGCACCGAAGAATTGATGCTTTTGAACTGTGGTGTTGGAGAAGACTCTTGAGAGTCCCTTGGACTGCAAGGAAATCCAGCCAGTCCATTCTGAAGGAGATCAGCCCTGGTATTTCTTTGGAAGGAATGATGCTAAAGCTGAAACTCCAGTACTTTGGCCACCTCATGCGAAGAGTTGACTCATTGGAGAAGACTCTGATGCTGGGAGGGATTGAAGGCAGGAGGAGAAGGGGACGACAGAGGATGAGATGGCTGGATGGCATCACTGACTTGATGGACGTGAGTCTGGGTGAACTCCGGGAGCTGCTGATGGACAGGGAGGCCTGGCGTGCTGCGATTCATGGGGTTGCAAAGAGTCGGACACGACTGAGCAACTGAACGGAACTGAACTGAATTGGTGCATAGTAGGCATTCAGATAAATATGTATCAAATAAGCAATAAATAGTGATGCTGACATTAACACAATTCTTTTCCTCCTTGAGGCCTAGGTCTCAAGTAAAAGGCTAATGAAAGTAATAGCTAATAGAAATAGCTAATAGCTAACAGATGGAGAAGGCAATGGCACTGCACTCCAGTACTCTTGCCTGGAAAATCCCATGGATGGAGGAGCCTGGAAGGCTGCAGTCCATGGGGTCACTGAGGGTCGGACACAACTGAGGGACTTCACTTTCACTTTTTACTTTCATGCATTGGAGAAGGAAATGGCAACCCACTCCAGTGTTCTTGCCTAGAGAATCCCAGGGACAGGGGAGCCTGGTGGGCTGCTGTCTATGGGGTCGCACAGAGTCGGACACAACTGAAGTGACTTAGCAGCAGCAGTAATAGCTGATAGAAAAAGCCAGAATAGCTGGCTAATGAAAGCCAGCTAATAGACTGGCTACTCAGAGAAGTCTGATCGCCCAAGAAAAGGGGTGAAAATGGCCCAAAGGACTTCGATAAGGGCTGCTTGCCCTTAAGTACAGTTCAGTTCAGTTCATTCACTCAGTTGTGTCCAACTCTTTGCGACCCCATAAACCGCAGCACGCCAGGCCCTCCTGTCCATCACCAACTCCCGGAGTTCACCGAAACTCATGTTCATTGAGTCGGTGATGTCATCCAACCATCTCATCGTCTGTCGTCCCCTTCTCCTCCTGCCCTCAATCTTTCCCAGCATCAGGGTCTTTTCAAATGAGTCAGCTCTTCGCATCAGGTGGCCAAATTATTGGAGTTTCAGCTTCAAAATCAGTCCTACCAATGAACACCCAGGACTGATCTCCTTTAGGATGCACTGGTTGGATCTCCTTGCAGTCCAAGGGACTCTCAAGAGTCTTCTCTAACACCACAGTTCAAAAGCATCAATTCTTCGGTGCTCAGCTTTCTTTATAGTCCAACTCTAACTCCATACTTGACCACTGGGAAAACCATAGCCTTGACTAGACGGACATTTGTTGGCAAAGTAATGTCTCTGCTTTTGAATATGCTACCTACGTTGGTCATAACTTTCCTTCCAAGGAGTAAGCGTCTTTTAATTTCATGGCTGCAATCACCATCTGCAGTGATTTGAGGCCTAGAAAAATAAAGTCTGACACTGTTTCCCCTGTTTCCCCATCTATTTGCCATGAAGTGATGAGACCGGATGCCATGATCTTTTCTGAATGTTGAGCTTTAAGCCAACTTTTTCATTCTCTTCTTTCACTTTCATCAAGAGGCTCTTTAGTTCTTCTTTACTTTCTGCCATAAGGGTGGTATCATCTGCATATCTGAGGTTATTGATATTTCTCCCAGCAATCTTGATTCCAGCTTGTGCTTCCTCCAGCCCAGTGTTTCTTCATGATGTACTCTGCATATAAGTTAAATTAAACAGAGTGACAATATACAGCCTTGATGTACTCCTTTTCCTATTTGGAACCAGTCTGTTGTTCCATGTCCAGTTCCAAATGTTGCTTCCTGACCTGCATATAGGTTTCTTAAGAGGCAGGTCAGGTGGTCTGGTATTCCCATCTCTTTCAGAATTTTCCACAATTCATTGTGATCCACACAGTCAAAGGCTTTGGCATAGTCAATAAAGCAGAAATAGATGTTTTTCTGGAACTCTCTTGCTTTTTCCATGATCCAGTGGGTGTTACAATTTGATCTCTTGTTCCTCTGCCTTTTCTAAAACCAGCTTGAACATCAGGAAGTTCATGGTTGACATATTGCTGAAGCCTGGCTTGGAGAATTTTGAGCATTACTTTGCTAGTGTGTGAGATGAGTGCAACTGTGTGGTAGTTTGAGCGTTCTTTGGCATTGCCTTTCTTCGGGACTGGAATGAAAACTGACCTTTTCCAGTCCTGTGGCCACTGCTGAGTCTTCCAGATTTGCTGGCATACTGAGTGCAGCACTTTCACAGCACTCTTTAACTGCCTTAAACTGGTCAAAGTATTTCCCTAAACCATTTTTTCTTATCTGTAAAATGGGAATGGTAATAGTACCTGACTCCTAGGGTAGTTCCAAGAACTCAGTGACTCAATACACATAAAAGCACTTAAAACTGTGCTATGCAGTACAATGGTCACTAACCATATTGAGCACTTGAAAAAGGCTAACCTCCCCCCTCCCCTCAAAAAAGCTAATCTAATTTGAGATGTGCTTTAAAATACAGACTAGAATCAAAAACCTTAGTACCAAAAAAAGTGAAACATCTCGCTATTTTTTTATGTGGGTTACCCATGGAAATGATAATACTTTGATAGAGTGGGTTAAAGAAAACACATTAAGTTCATTTCCTCTTTCTTTTTTGTTTTTAAATGTGGCTACTAGAAAATGTAAAAGTAGGCCTGTGGCTTGTAGTTTATTTCTCTTGGCCACCACTGCAGTAGAACAAGACTGCCATCACAGTTAGTGTTCCTTTATGAGAACACACCAAGTCGTGAGGATGCTCAGATGACAGAGAGTGGCCCCACCTCCTGGGAAGTTACAACACAGTGGGGGGAACAGATGTACCCTTGCAGTGATCCTGAGCCCTGTCATTTTAACTTGCTTAATTTGGCTGCCTTGGTGGTAGGAAAGGGACATCCCAAACAACCCAGGAGCAGGAAGCCTTCAAGGTTGACTGGCTGGTACCTGCTGCCTGAAGAGTGAGAAAAAGCCTTTTGACAGCTGCACTACCATCAAGGACCTGCCCTCCACCGTATAGGGTACATGGTTCTTTCCTTGGGGACTACAAGTGCTGTGCTGTGCAGTGCTTAATCGTGTCGGACTCTTTGTGAGCCCATGGACGGTAGCCATGGACAGGCTCCTTTGTCCATGGGGATTCTCCAGGCAAGGATACTGGAGAGGGCTGCCACGGACTACCAGCATGTCCCTTAACTGGGGGGTGAGGGGGGTGATGAGGAGAGGATGTCATCACCAGCGTGCCCACAGAGCCACTCTGCCTTGGCCATTACCTGCACCCACATCCCATCCCCAGATGACATGCCCCACTCCAGGCAGCTTCTGCCCCCTTGAGATGTTAAGACCCTCCTCAGTCTCCCCCAAGACCCCCCTACCCCCGTCTTCCTACTAAACGTCTCAGTCCCTCACCTGACCCACCAAATTCCACGGCTCTCCCAAACTCCACCAGCCTCCCAAAGCCCTTACTGCGTTACTTTAAACTGCCTGCGGCCACATCAAGACTCCCCTCAGCCCTTCTTCCGGGATCCTGTAAACTCTCCTCCTCCCCAGGACCCTCGGAAGTCTCCTCGTACCATTTCTTGGCCGCCGAGGTTTCCCTGGGGCCCTTCAGTTTGGCCTCAGGCCTCCCTTAATCGCCAGGCCCTCAAAACTGGCCTGAGACCCTAACTCCCCTCAGCCCTTCTCCGAACCCACCACCGCCCAGCCAGGCTCGCACAGCGGCCTGCCGCGGCCTAACCCTCCACCCCTCCCTGGGAACCGCCCCGACCCCGCGCCGCGGCCGCCCGGCCCACCTGCGCGTCCAGCTGGTTCAGCTGCTGCATGTCGCCGCCCACGGCCTCGGGCACGGGGTCCTGTGTGCAGTGCAGCCGGCCCATGGCGTCCGCCCGGCCCCGCAGGCCCCACACTCCCGCGCCTCCCCCGACTTCCTCCTTCGCGCGGCCAGAGTGGCCGCGCTTCCGCAGCCGCACTTTCGCCACCGGCCGCGGGCGCCGCCGCCGCCACCGCCGCCGCAGCAGCGCTCCTCCCAGGCTGGTCCCCGGGGGCGCCCTGGCCAAACCGCGCACTCGCGCGCGGACCCCGGGTGGGGCGGGGCAGGGGCGCCCTGGGGGAGCCCAGGATACTAGCAATCGCTGTGCCCAGGCCAGGACCCTGAGCAGCAAACCGGTGAGACCCGGACTCGCAGCGGGGTCTCCCGCCGCCGCTGGATGACCCCTGGGCACTGCGCTCGCCCGCTTCACTCTCCGTGTAAACGATCGCGGGGGTGGCGGCTTAAATGAGCTAACCCTCCTAAAATATTCAGAATAGCCTAGACACAGAAGGTCCTCAATCAATAGCTAGCTACTATCATTATCATCGTTATGATGCATTCTGCATGTATTCAGTGCATGCCGCCTCTTAGATGCCAGGCACTGGCAATAGAAAAGTGAACAGACAGGTCTAGTGTCCCTGAGAGAGCTTGGGTCAGAGCAGAGCAAAGCAATAAAATCTTAAACTTGGGCTTGCACCAGCGTCATCTGGAGGGCTTGCTATAATGCCAATTGCTGGGACCCACCTCCAAAGGCTCTGCTTAGAAAAGCCTGGGATGGATCCTGAGAATTTTCCAACAGCTTCCCAAAGACCGCACTTAGGGAAACTCTGGCATGGAAAAAACTGACCCACAGAAGAGGAAGGTGGTCAGATTGGTGGAGGGGAGATTTGGGGGACAGTGAAAATCACTGCAGCCCTTGAAACACTGTAATCCCCATATTCTCTTCCCAAGGATCCCTTAAAGTCCCAGATATTACCTGATCCCCATTGGACAGATGAGAAAACCAAGGTATGCTCTGTGGAATCTAGGTCCTGACACCAAAGCCCAGAAGCATCTTCACCTGCCTCTTAGCTCAGACTTCAGAGTAGGGAGTGGGTGCCTAGAAACCTGGGTGGGGGAGTGTGGGGAAGACTGGCATTCCTCTACCCTTCCTTCAAAAATCCCTTCTGGAAAGGTATGAACAACACTCCTTCATGCATTCATTCAACAGATAATCGGAGTGAGTGCCACCCCTGGGGCACATGTCCTGATAGGTGCTGGGACTCTACAGTGACAAAATCAGATGTAGTGCATGGTCTAGAAGAAGTCAGAGTGTAATCTGGGAGATAGACACACACGTGAAAAATCACACATGTGTGAAATTATTAACTGATGCCAAGAGGTACAAAGTGCTTTGAGAATGTATACAGGGCACCTGTCCAAGTCCGAAGTACCTGGAAGAGAGTAAACCTTCAAGTTACTGACAGACAGGGACTGAGCTCAGACCCCCTGACTCACCGTCCAGGAATTTTAATTTTAAAATAATCTTAACCTATTAAAAATGATCCCTGTCGGGGCCTTATTGTTCAGGTATAATTTATATACAATGAAATGCTCCCATTTTAAGTATGTTTCTTTAAATTATTTTTAACTTGAAAAAAAAAAAAAGAATCTTGCGGAAACCACTAGATTTCCTTCGTTTCTGCTCTCACAGTGGCTGGTGCTGAGGCACTCAATAAATATTCATGGAATTGAATGTGACAGAAAATAGATAAACGGAAAGAAATTCACTTGAAATTGCAGCCCAATACCGTAGGTGAGACAGTAATTGTATTACTGTAATTGTATTACTGTATGACAGTAATTGTTTTCCAGTCTTTTTCTACTTCACAGGTCACTGGGGCTTCTGTGATTTGTTTCGTTTTTTACATATTCTGGACTCTCCCACTTTGCCTAGCTATTTAATCTCTGGTACTCAGAGTGTGGTCCTTGCACCAGCAGCTAGGACATCACCTGGAGTGTGGTGGGAATGCAGATTCCCAGGCTTACCCCAGACCTGCTGATCAGCATTTTAAACTAAATCCCCAGGTGACTCCTGATCACATTCAAGTTTGAGATACAAATAATCACTGTTTTAAAATGCCCACCACATGCTGGGCTTTATTTTAAGCACCCAAAGACTCACCTTGTATGATATTTAATCATACTTTCAATTACTTCAAATACTTTCAATTCAAATATTTTCAATCATACTTTCAATTGTCTATGTCTTGTCCCTCATTTTATTTCTGTTTTAATGTTTATCACATTGTGTTTCTGCTGTCATTTACACATCTGTCTCCTCTGTTTACTAATTATGTTGTCTTGAGCAAATTAACTAACCTTTCTGTGCTTCCATTTCTTTTTTCATTTGTACAAATGGAGACAATAGTAGAACCTACTAGAAAAGATGAAATGAGATAATGCTTGTAAAACACTTGGCACAGCAACTGGCCCACAGTAAGTGCTCAGCAAAAGCTTGTTAGGAATAGTATTCCAACTTTTGAATCTTATAAAAAGAACTTGGCAATAAGCATCCTGTACACAATTCATTTTTCACATCTGATTATTTCTTGAGGAGAAATTCCTCTGATTTCACATCTGATTATTTCTTGAGGAGAAATTCCTAGAAGGTCAAGGGATATTATGTTCAGACGTAATTATTTCTTGAGGAGAAATTCCTCTGATTTCACATCTGATTATTTCTTGAGAAGAAATTCCTAGAAGGTCAAGGGATATTATGTTCAGACGTTCAGGGTTCAAAATAGTGCAAAACTTTCAAGTAAGGGACAGGCTAGACAATGATTGAGAACACCCGGAAATTAGCATTTCAGCCTGAACAGAAGCCTGGCAGCAGGCTCATTTCCCTGAAGAGGGCCCTGCTTCCCTAACCCACATCTCTCAGCCCTGAGAATTCCAAGTCTTCTAAGAGAAACCTCAAAATCTCACACAACAGCATCTTGGTTTCAATTATAAATGCTACAAAAACATCATCATAAAATGTGGCATAATATTCTACTGAGTGAGAATATAATGATGCTTGTAACGAATCCCCACTGGCTGCCGGTTCAGGTCTTTACAATTTTTCAATTTTATTATGAACTTGGCAACTAACAAAGACAATAGATAAAAATTATCTTTCCAATGGTATCCTTCACAACCCACTCAGACAGAAAGGAGTGGTGATCACTGTTAATGAGGTAAGTTTGTAGCAGGAAATGCAGACCTGGGGCCAAGCCTCCTTCTAGAGAACCCCCGCCCCCAGCAGCTCCCATTTCAACCTTAATGAGGGACCTAGCTCCCTCCATTCACTTTAAAATGTCCCCGCGGAGGGCAAAGGAGGCCCCCAACCCCCACCCCTGCAAGTGAAAGGGGTTCATTAAGAAGTCCTTTCTCAAGCTAGAGGATTCCTGCTGGGAATTTCACCAAGGGGCTAGGTTCTCCCCAGGAGAATGGTTGACACTTCAGGCTCTGATATGTCAAAAGACATCTTTTTTTAATTAAACTTTTTATTTTGACGTAATTGTAGATTTACTTGCACTTGTAAGAAATCATGGAGAGAGACCACTGTACTCTTTTCGAGTTTCTTTCTGTGCACAGATCCCATCTTGCAAAGCTAGAGTGAAATCTCCCAAGCCGGATACTGACGTTGGCACAAAGATACAGAACATCTCCATCACCACAGGGATCCTGCATTTTAACAGAAGGAACAAACTCCAGATCCTCCTTCTACCAAAACCTAGGGGGAAAATGCTATGGATATTTTTATGTTTCCATTGGTGATTATCCTCATCATACTTTCAATATTATCTTCTTTATTATAAAAACATGTAACAAAAGCCAAAAGATTACAGTTATCCTAGACTCTTCAAAACACCTAAGTTATGAAAGTCATCAACAAAGGAAGGTGAAGGAATTTTTCCATATTAAAAGACACTGAAAAAGACAAAGTGACTACATGAATGCAATGTAAGATCCTGGATGGAGGTAAACGATTGCTATAAAAGATATTGGCACAACAATGTGAATATCCTTAACACTACTGAACTGTACACATAGACATGGCTAAGGGAGTTTCCTGGGGCTCCAGTGGTTAGGACTCCAGGCTGTCACTGCCAAGGGCCTGGGGGTCAGTCCCTGGTTGGGGAACTAAGATCTCACAAGCTGAATGGCACAGCCAAAAAATATTTTAAAAGAATGAAAGAAGATGGTAAATTTTATGTGATGTGCTTTTCTTTTAACCATAGTTTTTAAAAATGACATTATTGAGACAATTGATGACATTTGAATACAACTTATAGATTGGATAATAATATTGTATCAATGTTTAATTTCCAGTATTTGATCTTTGTGTTTGATTTATGTAAGAGAATGTCTTTTTTTTCTTAATACAAGCTCAATGTATTAAGGTAAAGAGGGATGAAGTGACTGAAGAAAAGAAATGAGGAGGGGATAGTGCAAATATGTTAAATATTAACAGTTGGTGACTGGGTAAAGAATATACACGGATTCTTTGTATTATGCTCGCAACTGTTTTGTAAATTTCAGTTTATTTACAGTTTATATTTTAAAGGAATTTTTCTCACATCCTGTCACATGATAAATTATTTTCTATTTTTACTAATATATCTTTGAGTACTTATTCTGGGAGAGGTGCCTGGCATTTATGCATTTTCTTCCTTAATTCTCTCAGTACCCTTCCAGGAGATCTTAACCTTGGTCTTTTTTTTTTTTTGTAGAAGGTGGGGGATACACTTAGAGAAGAAAGGAGCTAATCAAGGACATTGCTGATTAAGGGTAGGACTGAGGTTGAAACCTCCCAAAGGTGTTCTCAGGATCCTTCTGGAATGGCCTAATAGACTTCTTTCTCCATATATTTTTTTTGAACCATGGACTCATATATACAGAGCTTGCTAGGTAGTGCAGTGGTAAAGAATCAGAATACCAGGCAACCCACTCTGGTATTTTGGCCTGGGAAATCCCATGGACAGAGGAGCGTGGTGGGCTATATAGTCCATGGGATCGCAAAAGAGTCACAGCTTAGCGACTAAACACACACACACAGACACACAGTTTACAGCACTTAGCATCTTGCCTTTTCACTTAGCAGTATATCTTGCAGTTCTTTCCACATCAGCATTTACAGACTTGCTATTTCCTTTATAACAGCTGTATAGCCTGGATAAATCCCACCTGATCTAACCAGGCTCCTACTGATGGACACTTAGGGTTTATCCATGTTTGCACTATTACAAACTTACGAACAAAGCTAGAGGGTACATTCCTACATATACAGATAGTTGTTCTCTAATGAGTGGAATTGCTGGGTCGGTACTTTTTTTTTTTTTTTTTGATCAGGCCACTCATTCCCTGTGACCAGGGATTGAACCTGGACTCTGGCAGTAAAAGGGCCAAGCCCTACCCACTGGACAACTAGGGAATTCTCACTGGGTCAGTAGCTTCCATTTGGGAAGGATTTGCCAAACGCCCAGGAAGATTTGGAGTCAGTTTTGTAAATACGTTTGTCCATTCATGGGACACATCTTTATTGAACACCTATTATGCAGCATGGTGCTGGATGCTGGGACAAAGCAGTGAGCTAGACAAAAATGCCCTGGTTAGGAGGCTATTATGCTATGCTAAGTCACTTCAGTCGTGTCTGACTCAGTGTGACCCCATAGACGGCAGCCCACCAGGCTCCACCGTCCCTGGGATTCTCCAGGCAAGAACACTGGAGTGGGTTGCCATTTCCTTCTCCAATGCATGAAAGTGAAACGAGAAGGTCAAGTTGCTCAGTCATGTCTGACTCTTAGCGACCCCATGGACTGCAGCCCACCAGGCTCCTCCGTCCGTGGGATTTTCCAGGCAAGAGTACTGGAGTGGGGTGCCATTGCCTTCTCCGTAGGAGGCTATTAAGGGCAGAGGAAATGAAGAGCTTAAAATAGGAAGATTTAAAAAATAGATAGTAAATCAGGACCAGGTAGGAAGCAAATTCACGAACACATGGGTCAGTGGAGGCATTACTGATTAGTTTTTCAATGGGCTCTGAGCTTGCTGGAAGCCAGGGGTGCATGCGTGCCTGCTGTTACTTGAGTTATATCTGTCTCTTTGCGATCCTGTGGACCAAGGAAGAAGAGTCATTCCACTTTTAGTTTATCCTTACGCATGTAAATGAATGTAAACAATACTCTACTCTTAGACTCCCAGGACAGTTCCAGTTTTTTTACTTTTGTATAGGATGTGGTGATGTAGTAATACTTATTTGTCTGTTCAATAATATTTCTCTAATAAATCTCAAGATTTTTCCTTGAGACAAATTTGAGAAGTGGAATTTCTGGGGTAAAGTTTAAACCTGTTTAAGATCCTTGGCATTAGCTCCAGTGGACATTTACACTGTCCCCTCCAGAAATTTGCTTCTTAAAGGGCCCTTTGGCACTTTCTAGTTTTGAGGGTGGGGGTGATAATGCCTCTACCCTTTCGGAATCTCACTGCTTATTTCAAATTCAAGGTGGGATTCACTTTGCCTGAGAAAATGAGGCCTCGGATCCCTATTGTCTGCTTTGTTTTTCTCCTCAGGATGATTATAAAGTGAATGCCTGGCTTGGGCCCCAATTTAGGACTGCAATGCAAATTGCTGCTGGGTGTAGTGAACACAACCTGGGTGTAACCTTGGAGGAGTCCCTGGGGAACTTTTCTCTTCTAGACCACTTTGATTATCTGAAACCTGGAGGAGCCTACTGATTCTTTGAAGTAGCAGATACTCTTTTTTTTTTTTTTTTAACTTTTTATTTTATATTGGAGTATAGCCCATTAACAATGTTGTGTTAGTTTCAGGCTGACAGCTAAGGGACTCAGCCATACGTATACATGTATCCATTCTCCCCAAGGCAGCAGATACTTATTGAGCACCTACTCTGTGCCAGGCTCTGTGCTAGGTGCCCCAAACATAGCAGTGAACAAGACAGGCTACTGCACTGCCTTCGTGCAGCTCCCAATCTGATGGAGGAGACATGCTGTATTTTTGAAGAGTCACTTTTTATCCAAGGGTCACATTTATCCAAGAGTCACTTCCTGGATAAATGCCAGGAAGAGTAGGAACTTGTGGGCAGGTTCAGTGAGGATAGGAGTAAAAGAAGCCAGGCATGAGCAGACAAATGAAAGTTAAGCAGAGTCCTCAGGCTTTGAACAGATGACTTAACCTGATGGAAGTCCTGGGGCCCTAAGCATGTCACCCAGTCTTTTCCCACTACTCCACAACTCACAGTCACTTTTCAAAGCCCAGCCTGCAGGCAGGGTTATCGCCACCCTGTGTATATGGACTTCCTGCAGATTGGAGGGAGACGGCCTGCCCAGAAGAGATAAGGGCAAGTCTGGACATGGGGATTCCATCCCTTCTATGCTTATCCTGAAATAAAAGATGAGACAGAGTCCAGATCCGGAGCAAACTGAGGAAGTAGAATCCTTCCTTTCCAATCCCTCAACAATTGTTATTATTACTACATATCAGATGGTGACGTTCTATATCTTGATAGGGGATGGGTTACACAGGCATGCGTGCATGTGTGTGTGTGCATGAATGTTCAGCAAATGTACATCTGAGATTTGTATCAGTGTGTGTAAAATTTACCTTGGAGACAAAGCAACTGTAAACAAAAATAAACTCCAGTTAGTGATATGCAGGTTGAAATGTTTAGAGGAAGTACACTGATGTCTGCAACTTATATTTTGAAATGCTTCTAAAAGTAAGATGGATAAAAGTATAAATGTATAAGGTGGGTGGTGGATATAAGTGAAAGTGAAAGTCACTCAGTCTTGTCTGACTCTTTGTGACCCCCATAGACTATACAGTCAAGGGAATTCTCCTCGCCAGAATACTGGAGAGGGTAGCCTTTCCCTTCTCCAGGGGATCTTCCCAACCCAGGGATCGAACCCAGGCTCCGCACTGCAGGCGGATTCTTTACCAGCTGAGCCACAAGGGAAGCTCGGTGGGTATAAGAGTGTTCTTCATAATCTCTTTCAACTTCATTGAATACTTGAATGTTTTCATAATAAAATGTTGGAACATTATAAAAATAATTAATAAATTGTTATATAGTCAAGTCACCTGTGACAATTTAACAGTAATTCTTAAAACTGAAAATGTCTAGGAGCTCTCTGGTAGCAAGTCAACCAGGGCAGAAGTCTGGGTGTTCCTGTTGAAAAGGGAAGGTAAGGAACCCACTTTGCAAATGAACGTGGCCTCTAATGACAGTACAATTAAGACTGAGTACTTTTCAATGGGGTTCTTTCACATACACGGGCTCTGCGAAATCCCCGCAGTCACTCCTGGAAGTAGGCATCACTATTATTATTATTCCAATTAGAAGGGGAAGAAGACTGAGGCTCAAACTCCTTAGCATAGCACTCAAGGAGTGGGGGTGGGGGTGGGTCACAGCGAGTAGGGGTTGAGCTGGGAGTCTAGTCCTGAGCTGCCACCCACCAGCTGTGGCTCAGCCTCACTGCCTCACTATGCAGTTTTGTCTGTAAGATGGAGCTCATCCTACTAGACTCCGCTCATAGAGGTGAACTGGGCTGGCCTCAGCAGCTGGGAGCATAAGGGACTGGGTTGTGTCACCCTGAGGAGGAAGGGTGGGTGTTCATCTCTGTACCAGCCAGGGGCCCAGTGTAGCACATACTCATCATTAATAACAAGGTAGTTTTTTAATTTAACAAGCACTTTTATGGTAGTTTATATGTTCAAAATGCCTTCCATGTATTAACCCATACAGATCTCCCAGTGAAGGAGTTACTACTTTCATTTTACAGGTGAAGAAATTGAGGCACACAGAGATGAAGTTACTTGCTCATAAAAATACCGACCATAGGGACTTCCTTGGTGGTCCAATGGCTAAGACCCGGGCCCTCCCAATACAGAGGGCCCGAGTTCCTTCCTTGATCAGGGAACTAGATCCTGCATGCCGCAGCAACTAAGACCTGGTGCAGCCAAATAGTTAAATAAATAAAAATAATATAAAAAAAAATACCGACCATATACGGAGAGGCTACTGGGCATCAGACACTTTCATGTGTTATTGAAAAACTGCAGCTGCTCTAAGAGCTGAAAAGAGGATGGTATAATTCCACACATACAGAATATTTAATCTCAACACAGGCAAAAATCCATCATTGGTTGATTTATTAGCATGAGGGCATTAAGGGTGTAATAATGCATGTGTGTTTTTTTCTTTTTAATGTTAATTTTTTTAGGAGGAGGTTTTTAAAATTTGAGATAGTTCCTAATTTACAGACAACTTTTAAGACTAGCATAAGGAACTCAGGAATGTCTTTTTAACCAGATTTTCCATTTGTTAACATTTTTGCCTCATTTTCTATACATTCTCCCTCTGCCATATATATGCATATTATTGTTTCTGAACCATTGTATAGGCAACTTGGTGATAACATTGTGCCCATTTATGCTTTAATACTTTCCTGTTTATTTCCTAAGAGTATTCTCTTTATGCTATTTTGTTGTTGTTTATTATTTTTTTGACCATGCCTCTTGGCTTGCCGGGGAAGGCAATGGCACCCCACCCCAGTACTCTTGCCTGGAAAATCCCATGGACGGAGGAGCCTGATGGGCTGCAGTCCATGGGGTCGCTAAGAGTCCACACAACTGAGCGACTTCACTTTCACTTTTCACTTTCATGCATTGGAGAAGGAAAAGGCAACCCACTCCAGTATTCTTGCCTGGAGAATCCCAGGGACGGGGGAGCCTGGTGGGCTGCCGTCTATGGGGTCGCACAGAGTCGGACACGACTGAAGCGACTTAGCAGCAGCAGCAGCAGCTTGGCTTGCAGGATCTCAATTCCAGGAGCAGGGATTGAACCCAGGCCAAGGCACTGGAAGCATGGCTTTCTAACCACTGGACCACCAGAGTACTCCCTCTTATCTATCTATCTATATATCTTTTTGATAACAAATGTACTTTAATCACAGAATTTTTGTTGTATCCTTAATAAATATTGATTGGCATCATGATTATAATGATTGTGATGTGTCACAGTAAATGTTTAAGTAAACACTGTTGCACCAGTATGCAACCAGAGGAAAATCTGAAATCCTACTCAGGTGTGTTTTAAACATCTGAGTCAGAACATGGCTTAAATGGGGACATATCCACCATGGCTTGGCCCCTGTTACTTTTTCCCTCCTTACTCCCTGTGCCCTGGCCACATTGGCTTCCTGGCTGTCCCTCCCACATGCCAAGCTGGATCCTGACCTGGGTCTTCCTCTGGCTACATCATTCCAGCCTCCATTTTATCTTCTTCCCAGATTTAGCCACCCTCCCCAACCATCACGTAAGCTCTGAACCTTCCCTTCTGAATTCCTAGTCAGGTAGCTGCCACATAGTAGGTGCTCAAAGCCAGGCTGCATGGTTGACTCACTTCACATAAGTCCTTCTATTCTCTGGGCCTCAGTCACCTAATCTGAAATGAGCACCCAATCCTCCCTGCCCTGATTTCTCGTGGAGTGGCTGGGAGGCTCAAAGGAGGTAGTGAATATGACCAATGAACTTTGGAAACTACAAAGTTTTGTGCCACAGGGAAACATGCCATTTTTGTTTCACTTCCTTTCCAAATGACAGGACAGAGACCACTTGCTTATTCAGACCTTGTCTGTTTTTCTTCCTGGAGAGGCACTTTGATGTCCCTAGAAATGTCTGCCATGTCCCTCGAACCCTACTCCTTGTCATCTTACCCCGAACCCTACTCTTTGTCATCTTAACTATACCTTCCAGGCATTTCTGGTGGTATACAGACATCCTTTGACACATGGAGGTCTTAGAGCTTATGGATCAGAAAACAGACCCAGCAGCCCTCCCCACAGACCCACCAGCTTCATATATAATTTCTTTCCTCTGAAGACTTACCCCAGATGGTGGGAACAAGCAGCAGGCCCTCTTCAGAGATCTTCTTGCACCAGCTGACTGGAACCCAGTTTTGGATGCTTGTGACAGAAGGTCAAGGAGTTCCTGCCACTCATTTACATGAGGCTTGCCTCGTCCCTGAGCCCATCTCACTTTCACACTTCCAACATCAAATAGCTATACGTGCTAGAGAGAGAATGAAATAGGAGTGAAGGAGGGGACTATTCAGGTTGCTTGGGCAGAAAAGTCTGTCCAGAAGGTGACATTTTGGGAGAAAACTGAATGGTACAGAGATCTGGACAAAGAACACCCAGAACCAAGCTTGATGCATTTGAGGAACAGCAAAGATTAGAAGATTAGAGTGAAGTGAGGGGAGGGGTGAGGATAGGCGATACCTGGGAAGGCAGGCAGGAACCAGCTCACCTAGGGCCTTTGCAGCCCATCCTGCCATCATTCATTTGCTCTCTCATACATTCAACATTTATTTGGCATCTACTGTGTGCTAAGACATACTGAGACACTGCCCTCGGATACATAGACACACAAGGTGCTGTGCTTAGTTGCTCAGTCGTTCCTGTCTGACTCTTTTGTGACCCCATGAACTGTAGCCCACCAGGCTCCTCTGTCCATGGGGATTCTCCAGGCAAGAATACTAGAGTGGGTTGCCATGCCCTCCTCTAGGGGATCTTCCCAACCCAGGGATCGAACCCAGGCCTCCTGCATTGCAGATTGACACAAAAATAAGCAGGTAAGTAAGTGTAGATGCCAGGTATGGGAAATATTAGCAAGTGCTGTTTGCCAATAGTTCAATGCCCCTTTTGGAGAAAGAAATGGCAACCCACTCCAGTACTCTTGCCTGGAGAATCCCTGGAGACAGAGCCTGGGCGGGCTACAGTCCATGGGGTCACACAGAGTCGGCCACGACTGAGCGACTGACATATAATGTCCCTTAAAGGGCAGAAGCCATCAAGACCTGCTAACAGTGGGGCTTCTCCTTCAAGCAATGCCGACTGTGACCCAGAAGCCAGCCAGGGACCTGACTACCTTGGCTCCTCCGCTCTCCCTCCCATCCGCTCAAGATGGCCGACAAAGGCCCAGCAGGGTGGGAGGAAGGGAGAAAGGAGTAGTCCGAGGGTCCAGAGCGGGTTGACTGACCCGCGGGGGCACCGCAGCGCCCAGGTGGCCTTGCGGCTGGGAGTTGGGGTAAAGGGGAGACCCGGCTGCTGTGTGACTCTGGGGCGGGGCCGGGGTTCTTCCTTCCCTGGGCCCCCGGCATCCAGACCAGCCCGTGTGTTCGGGGTCGGGGTGGGGATCGGGGAAGAGGGGGTCCCAGGAGGAGTCTCAGGAATTGGGCGACGTCTGCGGGGTCCCCAGGACGGGCCTGTTATCCGGGTGGAGATTTAACCGACCAGGGTGTGTGTGGGGGTGGGGGGGCCGGGAGGCGGCGCCTGTGGAGGAGGGGCGGAGGGGAGGCTCCGGAGGATTTCAAATTTCCCTCGTCCCCGCCCCCCGCCCCTCGCGCCCGAGGCCCTGCTCTGAGTGGCTGCGGAAGGGGCGCCCCCGGGCGGGGGCGGGGCGAGTGCCCGGCCGGGGTTACAAGGGGACTCGGCACCGCCCCCTCCCCACCCACTCCAGTTGCCGGGTCCTGCCCGCGCCGCTTCCTCGCAGCAGCCGCACCCCCTCCCTAGCCCGGCTGCCGCAGCCCGCGTGGACGCCCCGAGCGCCCCCCGACGGACGCCACCGGCTCACTGGCAAACAAGTAGGCAGGCAGGCAGGCGAGCGGGCGGCCGCGCCCGGCCGGCAGCGCGGGGGTTAAGTGACCCAAGTAAACGTAGCTCGGCGATCGGCGCCGGAGATTCGCGAGCCGAGCGCCCCGCGCGGCCGCCCGCCGGCCTCCCGCCCGCCTGTCCGAACCCGCGGCTCGACCCGCGGAGCCGCGCCCGAGCCAGGCTCTCGGCAGGTGAGCGCCCCGTGGCCCCCGGGGGAGGCTTGCCAGCCCGAGGGCTCCGTGGGCTGGTGGGGGAAGGGACCGTGGAGGGGTCCCGCCACCGCAGGGAGGGAATCCCGTTCCGGGACGTCCTGGGGAGGCGGCTCCCGTACGGCTGGAGACCGGGCATGGTTGGGGAGGAGAAGTCCCTACTGAGAGGAAATGGGCAATGAGGATAAAATTGGCGACGGGGAAGGCATGTGTATTACAGGGATACGAGTGAAAGGGATACTTGAGGTGTTCAGGAGACCCAGAGGAGGAGAGAGGACCGTCCCCGGGGCGGGTGTTGGGCGGCCTTCCCGGGGTCTAGAGCCGAGGGGAGGAGGTCTCCTACTGGAGAGAACTGGAGTTAGTGAAGCAGGGGTATTTTTACTTGGCCTTGGCTAGAGAGGGAGTCTACTTGGGAAGGGGAACGGAACAGAAGAGAGTTCTGTCGAGGAGACGAGCGTCCGTCCTTTACGAATTGGACCCTGTTGTCAGCCGAGGGACTTTTTTTTTTTTCTTCTATCCCAGGGACAGGGGAGAGGTAGTGGATGGGCGCGGGAGAACAGGTGGACCGGTATGTGAGCGCTTCCCAGGGGCGTGTGCCAGAGGGGCGGGTTCGCGGGGTCCTCCCTAGGGGACCTCCGGAGACAGAGGTGCGGCGGGGTTGCGGGGATGCCCTAGGGAGAGGCTGCCTTCACGCTTGTGCACACCTGGCCGGGGAGGAGCCGGCCCGGTGCGGCGCCTCCCTGCCCAGCCACGCTGCCTGCCCTGAGGCCTCACTTTCAATTTTTCCCCCTCTTCCAAGAGTCAGGCTGGTCCCACTTCTCAAACTTGCAAACTGAGGCCTGAAAACCTCCAGCGCTATCTCGGTGTCCAGTGGGATTGTTTGCCGTGGGTGGGTGGGTGGGTTTTGAGTCCCACTTTCAAGAAGACAAAGTGGAAGTTAGCAAAGAGCCGGCAGAGGTAGCAAGTTAGCAACAGAGTTGCTCTTCGGCCGGGGTTTTCCTGCTGGAGTCACTCACCTGTGGCAGGGAAGGGCTGCAGGAGTTCTGGGCCCAGGCCAGGTTGTCCACACTGCCTCCTTCACTTACCTCCCAGGCTGAAAGAGGCTGACTGGGCCCTAATGCTTCCCCACCCCGAGTTGAGAGGCGTATGAATTAAAGAGAATTAAGGACAAGGTTATGATGTGTGATTTTCTGCCTCCTGATTTCTGGATGCTGTGAGTTTTGGCGAACTGGTGGCAGTTGTTTTAGGGAGCCAGATCCCTGCTGGCGCCCACATTTCCAGGACCCAGGACACTGACCTGCCTCTGTTCTTCACCAGGACTGCTGTGACTTCTTGCACCCCAGCCATTGGAATCCCCAGGTGCAGACTTGGTTTTTCCAGCTTTGAGATGATGCTACCTATTTTATAGGGCTGGCATACAGTAATCTCCCAATAAAGTCTTGCCACTCCTTATCTATCATGTGGGATAAGTAGGCTGCTTCCTTTAAGGGGGATGTATAGATCTTTGGCAAGTGTTTAAGTCTGTCCATGTTAATCTGTGGCCCTCTGTGCCTTATTACATGTGTGAAATAGGAACAGGCATACTAATAACTCCAAGTTGGGTAAGAAGGAAACCAGTTTTACACAATTTAAACTCTAACCCTCTGTGTTCCTCAGATGATGCGATAATTCCTATCACATTAGGCTTGGGTTAGGAGTCAATACGTTAGTGCTTGGTATAACAGGTGGTGAATGGTATTGTATTAACCAATAGCCCCTCTTTTTAGTGTGGCCATTAATGAGAATTGGGGAGGATGCAGGCCAACTCTGCCATCCCCCCTTTCCTCCCACCAAGGTCCTCCTCTCAACTATGGAAGGTTTTCCAAATCATTGTCCTCGATTTGGGAGTTGGCAGGAAAGGGTGCCTTTGTTCCTTTTTGCAAGGAGCAGGTTTTTTGTTTTATGGATTGTGGTCATTTTTACACACCCACCCAAGTTTGGGACTTGCCTTGAGGGTGCAGAACTAAGGGAGGGCCTTTACTTTTCTCTGTTAGGGTGGAGAAGGCTGAGACAAAGGGGCTGGGGTTAGGGCTGGCTCCATCCTGCTCCTTAAAGCCATAAGCAGTATCTCTAACCCCTGCAGTTTGCAGGCAGGGTAGGAGGGTTTTTGGGAGCTGCAGGGGGTGGAAGGGAGGGGCCAGGGAGGTGGGGCTGCCAGAGGTTGCTTCCCTTCCTTCCTTTCCTCCTGCCATGTGCCTGCAACCCAGAGGGGCCTGTCTCCCTTTCTCATACTACAGCCCCAAGCTCCTTGATGGGGAGGGTTTGGGTAAGTTCTTCCCAGAAAAACTTCCCTGGGACTAACTCCTTTGTCTCAGACCAGCTCTCCTGCCTGCTGTCCATCCAGACTCAGATACTTTTCCATTTCACCTGAGATGATCCACGCTAAATCTGAAAGGCCGCTTGGTCTGACACCATGGCAAGTGCTTCTATCCCAACCCTCCAGAAAAGTACAGGCGCACTCTTGGTGTTGAGTTTTAAAATCATGAATTTAGGGCGTTTTTAGTTTTTTGTTTTTTTTTTTTCAGTTTCATTGCAGATCAGGGCTGTGGGAGTACAGAATTCCTCATGTCAGCACCCTCTTTGTAAAGCGATGTACTCATGTTTTCACAGGGTCAAAAATTTGCCGCTGATGTAACTCGGAGAGAGGCAGGTAGCCTGGTGATTAGTGCTTTACAGAACTTTCATGTCTGCCGCTGTCCCAGGACAAGAGTGATCCTCCAAAAGGGAAAAAGCCGAGTCCAGATGTTCAGATGTATCTGGCTGTGGATGGAGGGAAGTGGCCTGGTGAATGCAGAGGGAGCCCGCACGTGGAGCCCCTGTGCTGATTAATACCTGTATGTAAAGTGAGTGAAGATGTACACACACCAGTAGAATTGGTAGGAGGATGAAATGGAATCCTTTTAGGACTTAAGCCATTTTCAAAGTAAGTTAGGTGGGGCCCCTGAGATATTGTAAAAAGTCTGGTATATTGTAGATCATGTTAGTCACTGGAATCAACATACTCACGCAGCCTGGGCTGCCAAATCAAATCAGGATTTATATCCAACTCACTACATTTATAAGCTAGTGACCTGAGCCTCAGTTGCTCCATCTGTAAAATGGGGATGCATTGTTGACCAGTTAAGGGGATGTTGAAGTCAGTTGAGATCCTATTAAAAAGTGCACACAATGAGGATTTAATAAATGTCACATTGTGTAGTCAATATTGGGATGATGGCTAATGGTCATTATTTACTTGCTGAGAGAAACAGTTGGCATTCCTGAGGAAATAAGCAAAAAGTGAGGAGGATCTGTTTTGTGTAGGGAATTAGAATATTTTATCAAAAGGATTTTCATTGGGTTTGATACAAATGAAAATCAAATTTACCATGTTCAGATGCAAAGAAAAAACAGATCATGGCCTGTAATCTCACAGTCCCAAGGTAATCAATGTTTTACTTTCATTTGGGGGCCCTCTCAGTTTCTTCTTAGAAGTGGAGAAAGCATAGAGAGGAGCAGTAGTCCATCCTAAGCAAAAAGACAAGAAGCCAGGGCAAGTGCAGTGTGGTGAGGAAAGGCCCTCCATTGGCGAGGTTTCCCAGTGCACTGTGGTCATTGGGCCAGTTCCCCAAGTGGACGGGAGGACCTTTTAGAGAACCACTGGCCTCTGCTCATTTCCCAGCTCAGCCTGACCAAGTTTTCCTAAATAACTTCACCTGCAGAGGTTTTTCTCTTTTCAGAGTAATTTTTTTCTCCTTCATATATATATATAAATTTTATTTTTGGTTGTTCTGGGTCCTTGCTGTGTGGGCTTTTCTCTATTGTGGTGAGCAGGCAGTCTTCTCTAGTTGGTGGTGTGTGTGGGTTTCTCATGTCAGTGGCTCTAGAGAGTACGGACTTTAGTAGTAGCAGTAGGGCTTCTGACTCAATGGCCTTTGATAGTCTATGAAATTTGTGGGTAGAGCATTAGTCATTGAGAAATTATGAGCAGGAAATTAGAAATGCATTGTTAAGAATTGATGGGTGGGAGAGGTCGTGGGGAAATGTTCTTAACCAATTAATTTACTCTCGGGGACAGATGATGCTGACCAGGTGTGTATGAGGAGCTGGTACTGGAGGAGAAGGGCTCAGTGTCACTGAGGGTTCCTACCCTAAAGTTGAGGGAATAAATTTCCTTGAGCTATTACACCCCTTGTTTTTTGTACTCTGTACAACTCATCAGATGCGGCACCTCCTGGCCTGGTCAATTTGTCCTTAGTTCTTTCTGGTGTCCTCAGCTGCTGTGTTTTGAAGGGTTCCTGTCTTAAGAATTTCACTTGTGATGGTGTCTTCATCTTGTTTTTGGACACATCCTTTATCCCCTTGTTTTAATTTTCGTGTGTAGAGCTCCATCCAATATTTCTGAGTGTCTTTTTTTTTTTTTTTTTACTGTTTTTGTTTTTCATATTTTAGTTTTGAACTGTATCTCTGTATTCAGAAGGATTTAAAACTGGAGGCTTTCTGTGTGGGACATGGACTGGAACTTGTCTCTGGGTCTCCCAAAATCTGAAGGTAGCTCTCTGATATTGGTATGTCTTATTCCCCATTCCCTGGAGCAGAGGGATTGTCCAATGCCCTGCCCAGTGGTACAGGTCTGGCAGCTAGAAAAGGGACCGGGGGAGTTATCAGTCTGGCATTAATTTTTCCCCTGAGTCAGGTTCTCTTGTGTTGCAGCCTGGGTGGAGAAGTCATTACCTACCTATTTCTTCATCCTTTCCTGTACTTCCACCTTCTGAGGTTAATGGGGCTTCCTGAGCAGCATTTACTTCCAGTTGCATTTGCTTCCAGTTGCAAATGGGCCTGCTGGGGCCAGAGCCAGGGCCTTCCACTGCCCTTCAGCTCCTGGAGAAGGGATGGTGCCTTCCTGGTGGATGTTCCCAGTGGCCAGCATGGTGCTGGGGCGCGTGAATGTGTGCTGGGTGACACCCAAAGCAGGCCCTGGACAAACCTGGGTGTCCTGTAGCTGAAGTACTGGAAGCGGAGGAGATAGTGCAGGTGAGTGGAAGGAAGCCTCACCTGGGACACAGATGTGCAGTGTCAGGCGGGATGCCTGGATGGGCAGGTGCTAGCCTCGGGGATTTTCTAGGTTACCAGGGAGGCAGCAATAGGATATGCACAGTTCTGAGCAAATGTACATACAGGTATGGGTGAAATCGAGAAAATCAATGAAACTTTAAGGTTGGCAGGCATGTCCAAGCAGATATGAGCATTTATTGTAAATGTATCATGATTAAACGGAGAAGGCAATGGCACCCCACTCCAGTACTCTTGCCTGGAAAACCCCACGGATGGAGGAGCCTGGTAGGCTGTAGTCCATGGGGTCGCTAAGAGTCGGACATGACTGAGCGACTTCACTTTCTCTTTTCACTTTCATGCATTGGAGAAGGAAATGGCAACCCACTCCGGTGTTCTTGCCTGGAGAATCCCGGGGACGGGGAGGCCTGGTGGGCGGCCGTCTATGGGGTTGCACAGAGTCGGACACGACTGAAGTGACTTAGCATAGCATCATGATTAAAAGAGGTGTCAAGGGCTAAATACCAAAAAGAGAAGTGAAACCAGAAACATCCCATGTATATAGGGGACCCATATAGAAGAGGTAGAGTTGGGTCCTACTAGTCATTGTATGTCTGACTTTCCTTATAGAGAAAATTGAGCTTTCTACCTTATACCATTCAAAAAACTTCAGATTGACTAAACTTAAATGGTCATTTTCAAAAGTGACATTTTAAAGTTGACTTTTTGATGGCAAAAGTCTCATGGGTATAGATATGGTTGTCTGTTCTCCCACAAGCTACCTTGCTGAGAAGTTAAAAAATGTTGGAGGAACATGGCTTAGTATACACAGTAACCTATTAAATGCGATTGTATTGTTAGGTGGACTTTTTCACTTCACATGGTTTCATCTAGAACCAGCTGCCCTATTCTTTGCCTCTCAGTGGTCTCCCCAGTGTGGCTGCATGTAATTTAGACAGTCTCCCATTGATCATTTGTTGGTAGCTTTTACTTCGAAACGAAGGCAGTGCCAGCCTTGCCCACAGGTTTTGAGCAGAACTTTGCGCTGAGTGGATTCCTAGCAGTAGAATTCCTGTATAACAGGCTATGGACACTTGGCATATGACCTTGAGGTCATACTGTCAGATTGCCATCTTCAATACTGAATCAATATCCCCACAGCATTGGTATGTAGATGGGCTGAGGTTTTAGGCAATGGCAGTAGAAACAGGTGCAGGATGCTGCGAGGGGCAGAGCTGAGGGAGTGACTTTGAGAATAGCGGTCTCCTTTCTCCATTCCCTTTGGGAAGAGGGCAGAGGACACTTTGGCTGGATTTTGCCTAGGGGAACAAGGCCACAGGAGTGGGTATCAGATCAGATCAGTCGCTCAGTCGTGTCCCTCTTTGCGACCCCTGCCGCCACGCCAGGCCTCCCTGTCCATCACCACTCCCGGAGGTCACTCAACTCATCCATCGGTCGTGTCCATCCCCATCTCTCCTCTGTCGTCCCCTTCTCCTCCTCCCTCTCCTCCCACTCTCTCTCCTTCCTCTTCCGGTGCCCTGTTCCCTCTCCTTCTTCAGTTCTCCTCCTTCCCGTCCTCTCTTCTCCACACCCATCTTCCCCTCCCTCTTCCTCCACTCTCCTCCTCTCCTTCCGCCCTTGGCTCTCCTCTGCTTCCTTCCGCCTTCTCAGTCACCATCTCAGTGATTCACATCCTTTTCACTTTCCCCATCTTTTCCCTAGTGACCAGTCCTGTCTTCTTCTGTTGCCCCTCCTCTCCCTTTCACTTTCTCGGCTTTTGCCCCTCTTCCTTTCTCCATGAGTGGTGTCATCTCTTCTGAGGTTTTGATTTTCCGCTCTTGTTCCACTTGTGTTTCTCCGTCCACATTTCTCTTTCTCTCATTCATTCATTCAGCCTTGACCCCTTTTTCTTTTGGACCAGTCTGTTGTTCCATACCAGTTCTACTTTCTTCCTCCTCATCAGATTTCTAGAGGCAGATCAGGTGGTCTGGTATTCCCATCTCTTTCAGAATTCAGGAGTGGGTATAGCAGTTCCCAAATCCTCGGCCTTAGGATGCCCCACGTGGCAATCTGGATGACCCATGGGTTCCCTGTCTTCATCTGTGTGACCTTCCTAGGGCTTCTCAAATAACTTGTAGGCCGAAGGGGCTAGTTGCTTGCAACTTGTTTCCATAGGGTAAAAAGTTTGACTTAACTCCAGCTGAAGCTCTCATTTCAGATCTTTCTGTAAGTTCCTAGGTTTTCCTGTAAATTACCTAGAAGGTAATGGTATATAATTTTATTAGTCTATTGACAAATATCCAGATGTACCGATGTTTCTCTATAATTTTGCCATTAATGAGTGATGTTGCAAGGAACATCTTCATAGCCAGTTTTTCTCATACTTGCCCAGACTGACTACTGGAACATCTTCATAGCCAGCTTTTCTCATACTTGCCCAGACTGACTACTGGAGTCAGTCCTTACGATGATTCTGATAAATATGCCCAGGCCCAACTATTATCGTACAATGACAGTGGTGCATGTAGCCATGACCCAGAGGCACTGAAAAATTCTCCAAACTTGAGTCATCATGGATGAAGGGATGCATCCCTTTGTGAGCCTAAGCTGGGAAATCTGGCACGACAGCACACGAGACTGCGTAATCTCTAGGTTTTAAGGTTTTGCCATCTGCTTTGGGATCTGTAGCACCAACCACCTAGAGAATTAGATGAGGTCACTTATTGCCTAGGCTGTATGACTGAGGCTTGAGAAGGACAAAGGGGACATTTTCTGTTTCCCTGTGAACCTGATCTTTTTTATGGAATTTACTGGAAATTCCTGATCAGGCGGGAACTGGGACCCTGTGCTCTGTCCCCAGCCAGGGGGACAGCTGTTTCTGTCCTCCTTAACCTTGTCTGTACTGTCTCCACTGCCCCCCTTCTCCTCACTCACCCAGGTGAGCTGTCCCTCCCAGGCCGTCAACTTTTTAAACTGTTTAAACTTAAAAACTGTGCTTACTGCATTGTTTTATGATGTCTTTAAGATCTGCCTCCTGGACTAAGACCTCAGTCTCCATCCCTCAGTCACTCTGGGAACCTCATCAAGGAAACTGCTTATCTGTTTTCTCTGAGCTTGTTTCCCCATCTACAGAATGGGGATCATAAGAGTAACTAACTCTTCTGTGGTACATGCTGAGTGCTCTATCTCAGCCATTTTGGGAAACAGCTAAGAATACTTGAGCAGTTCAAGGGGAGGAGTCAGGAGTCGATTCCCCTCCCACAGGCCAAGGAGGAACTTTTTAAATAGGGGAGGTGGAATGTCTTTCACCCTCTCTCTCCCTTTTTTGCTTTACAAATCTCTCAACCCTGGGTGGACAGAGTCGGTCAGGGATGCCCAAGGTCCTCCTCCGCTAACCTTGCCATCAAGCCCACCATCACCCCCTTCCTGCACTGTAAGTTTAATTAATGCAATTAACATTTACAGGGTGCCAGGAAATAGTTCTGCTGCTGGTACCAGCCTGGAGGAAATGAATGACATCACTTCTCAGGTTTATAGCTGGGTTGCGGGGAGTCCCGGGGCCTCCTCCTCCCTGAGTCTAATTGGGGGTGCCACCCACCCTTCTGTCTGCCACATTGCATTTGGACACGTCTGACCTGGTTCAATCAGGACACAAGCATCCTGCACTAATGAGGCAGGGTCTTGCAGGGGAAACCTTGCCTGTGAGCCCACCCAGCACTGCTGACCATCCTGAAGTCACGTGCTGGACCCCAGCTTCTGGGAAAGGGTCAGAGTTCACCTGCATCTTGAGGTTGGACCACCACCTCCTGTGAAGGTGAACAGCTGGTGTAAGTCCCTCAGCCATACAGCTCCCAAAGCTCCTGGAACGAATGGTGCATTGTTCATAACTCATCTCAGGCACAACAGTTCCAGGCACGTGCCCTGGATTGCCTGGGCATGAGTTTGGCACTGCCACTTTGCTGGGTGACTTAATTCATTTGAGCCTGTTGAGAGCAGGTTGATGAGAGGACTTGCCTCGGGTTGGGGTGGGGGTTAAGAGGTGTCAGTTCTGCCTTTAGCACACAGGAGGGCCCTGGGACATGCTAACAGCCAAGTGGCACGTGTCCTGGAGCTGGTATGTCAGCCCCTCTGGGAAAATCCTTGGGGAAGATGCCACTGCTCAGCATTGGGATCCCTCTAGATAAAGGAGCTGGCTTGTGCTGGGGACCACATTATCTGGGAAATGCCAATTTTGACTCATTAGAAACCAAACAACTTCATGAGGGAGATGTATTATCTACCATTACAAACCAACCCTAGTGCTAAGATCTTCCTGTTGCCAAAAGCAGGTAGTTAAAATTCACGCCTTCTTGTTTAAGTTCCCTGGGAGCATTCTTTTAAGTGAGTACATATTATGTTGCCTAACCTCAGTTTGCTTTATCTGTTATACAGGGATAACATTAATGGTATGTAAGGATTAAGTGAATTCATACAGGTAAAGCACAAGGGTGCCTAGCATATGGTAGTAAATACTGGGAAAAGTGATCAAGATTTGTGGGTCTTCATGAGGGCCAGATGATTACTTATGGAAGACTTTGAGAGAAGCCTTCCTTGTTTTGACCTGTGGTTTCTGAAATCTGAATACATGATAGGGCTTCTAGGTTGAGGGCCTAACAGTAGCACATGCCTGCAGCTGTTTGGGTCATGTGTATAATGTGGAGGAGATATATAATGAGTGTAAAATGTCGATGAACCGAGCTGGGCATCTTTAAAATCTTGCCAGTTCTGGACTCTGGTGTGTGTGTGTGTGTGTTGTAACTAGTGAAGTGAAAGTGAAAGTTGCACAGCCGTGTCTGACTCTTTGTGACCCCATGGATTATACAGTCTGTGGAATTCTCCGGGTCAGAATACTGGTGTGGGTAGCTGGCTTCCTACTCCAGGAGATCTTCCCAACCCAGGGATCGAACCCAGATCTCCCGCATTGCAGGTAGATTCTTTAGCAGCTGAGCCACCAGGGAAGCCCAAGAATACTGGAGTGGGCAGCCTAGTCCTGCTCCAGCTGATCTTCCCAACCCAGGAATCTAATGTTGCAAATTCTGGGTGGTGAAAACTACAGGGAAGGAACTTGTAATGAAATCAGATTGAATGATGCCACTGGAAGTAAGAATATTTTACCTACCTAGCTCATCCCAGGGCACCCAGGTTCATACAGCAGGTTGGTTTCCTTCCCTGAAATCTTCCTCCAGTCCCTGTGGGCAGAATTTTTCCTGACTGTTGGGATCTGGCTTTGGGAAGGAGCTCTGCTCACCTGTCCATCCCTCTAGCAGGCTGGCAGACAAGTTGGCACTGCTGAGGCCCCAGGGAAGCCTGAGGTGGTTAGTCATAGTTAATCATTGTCTGCTCTGGGCTGCAGGCTCCAAATGGGTCTGTCTATTAGAGATTCCTTTTGAACCCAGGTGGGGACTGTCTGAGGGAACTCTGAGCCTCGCATAAGAGGGAAGGAAGCCTTGTCCCTTGATTTCAGCCTCTGACCTGCTACCCCCTCCAGACTGTCTTCAGTCTACCCCTGCCCTGTCTTCAGTCTACCCCTCACCCCTCCCCAGAGCTCCCGTGGAACCTCCTGGTGTCTTGCACCCCATGGCCAAGTCTCCCACCCTCTGCCAGGCCATCCAGGTTACTTAGTTCACTAGTCTGGCCTGAGGCAAAACACTGGAAATTAATGATTACTCTGAACCACACTCCAGCAGTTTTCCTGAGATACTGGCCACTTGGACTCACAGGAACTGGCCATGGGGTCAGACAACCTGTTCTTCCGGGTCAGGGCTTGAGAGTAAAAGGGCTAGAGAAGCAGCTAATCAGGCTGGGTTAGGCATTCCTCTTTTTCCTTGGGGCTGGTGAGATTCCTTAATATGTATTGAGAGAAAATACACTGGGAACTGTGAACCTGCAGACTCTGGACCACATGGCTTAGTTAAATGCTCTGTATCAGTGTATGCATTTGTGACCCAGGCAGTATTTTTTTTTCTCCCTTTTCATCGAACTGCTCAGAATCCAGCTTGCAGAACCTCTGTCAACCCCTGGGTTCCACAGTGAAAGAACTAACCACTGGACTGCCAGGGAATTCCAAGGCATTGTTTCTTTAACTTGTATATTGATTACTCAGGGATCCTGTGAAAATGTTGATCCTGATTTAGTAGGTGCCTGAGAATTCTGCAGCGTGATTCCATGGTCCCTCCGCCTTGTGGGGAGCATCAGAGGTCTACTTAGCACACACCCTCACCTGGGGGATGGGCTGATGCCCAGGGTGGAATTAAGAATCCATAGGATATTGCATACCTGTGGGGTGGCACGGAGTGGGTACGGGTGGGTGGTGGTGCACTGAGAAGTTAATCACTGAGCCCCACAGCGCCCCCTGGTGGGTGTGCTGGCAGCATCCCCACTGCAGCTCACAGCCCTGTAGCCTAGATGACACTTCTAGGAGGTACCCTTGGGAGGCTTGCTTGGGTCATTGGGTACTATGTGGTGAGTCTCCATGATAGGGAATACGGGCCAGGAGTGCTCAGCGCACATAGGCAGCTGTTTGCTGGGGAAACTTCACAAGCAGAGTTCCTGTGGCACCAAATACTTCACCTCCATTTGGGGCTTCACCCTTCCTCTTGCATGTGAGGTTTTTATTTTTGATGTTGAAGATTGACCAGGTCTGTGAGTCAGTTTTTCTGTTCTATAAAATGGGCCGACAATCACATTAAGAGATGTAAGGTACATGTTCTTGAGGCCAACGTGTTGCAGGCAGTAGGGCCAGGTCAGAGGTCACACAGCCCTCCAGTGCATGCCTGAAGACCTGGCTGGAGCTGGTCTTAGCTTAATAGCCTAGTGATGATGCAGTTACCAGGGTGGGCAGGGGTGGGGAGGCAAAGGCCCGGAGGAGGGGTTGGGTTGGAGCAGATGGGGAACATGTCCCTGGTTAACCCGTCCCAGTCCTTCCCCCTGTGTCTCCTCCATTCCTTCCCTTCTTGGGAACTTGGGACTCTGAGCCCCAGCTGGTAAGGGAGGAGGAGAGTGAGCGACAGGCCTACAGACCAATGGGCCCCCGAGGTTGTGATGGGGCGGGGCTTGTGCTGCCATGGAGAGGAGAGAAGCTGTTCTGTGGGGGAGGAGGGGACGGTGGGAAGAGGACCTGGAGATTGAGGGGAAGGGAGAGAGCAAACAAAGGGGTCAGGAGGGAAAATAATGCACTGACTTCCCGAGGCCCTGCAGAGACTGGGCAGGGAGAGCGCGCCAGGGGCAGAGGGGACCAAGGCTGGCGGCAGGCAGGCCGGCCTTAGATGGCATTGTTTGAAGTGGCCGGCTAATTGCACAGAGCAGCCTGAGCCTCAGACCACGGCCCAGCCCCCTCCTCTGTCCTGGGTGCTGGCTTCTGAGCCTTCGGGTCGAGTGGCCACATGGAACCAAGTCCTGAGCCTCCGAGTTTGGTGAGGGGGGCAGGCTATGGGGGGCGGCCTGGGTGGGGTCCTGAGAACCACTCCCAGGCCCTGTCTTGGCCTGAGGACTTGGTGACATTGGCAGAGGTTTGGGGGCACACTACGCCCTTCGACCCTTGCATCTCTGCCGCCCTCCTCACTCTGGCCTTCCTACAGGAAACAATGAAGGGAGACACCAGGCAACTCAACGGAGAGGACGACGCCAGCAGGAGGGAAGACTCCATCCTCACCAACGGGGGCTGCAGCGACCAGTCTTCCGACTCCAAGGATGCGCCCTCACCCCCGATCCTGGAGGCTATCAGCACCCCTGAGATCCGAGGTGGCAGAGGTGGCAGAGGTGGCGTGGCCCGTGGGGAGGAGGGGTGAGGCGGGTGGTCACCGTGGACCACAGCTGGGACACAGGCTCAAGGCAGCTGTGGGAGTGTGGGCTCTGACGACCCCTGCCCCAGCCCCAGGGGAGGGAAGAGCTGCTCCCTTTCTTCTGGCACCTTCACTGGGACAGAGTAGGTAATCCCAAGCCAATGAGCCCTTCTGTTCCAGACAAGGGGGTAGACACAGCATAGGTAGACTGGGGTCTTTGACACTTCTGTGGGGACACCCTCTCCCCTTGCAGCTGGGCCAGTCATTTTTCTGGGAAGAAATGAAGAGGCAGCTGCCAGTCCCACCCTCTCTCTTCCCCTCCCCTCTGCTGCTCTGAGATCACCTCACCTGGGATCCTCTCTGCTGAGATTTGCTGGCCCAGCTGGTTTGGAAACCCCTGTATTGTCTCATCCTGCTGTCAAGAGAACTCTTCAAGTTATGCCTTCCCATAGAACTTTCTAGACGCTGAAAGTGTTCTCTTTCTGCATTTTCACATGACCTCGAGGAGCCACACGTGAGCACTTAATGTGGCTGTGATGGCCGGCACTGGGCTGCTCCTTTAGTGGAGTTTGTGGCCACTGATTGGGGCAGCATAGGAAGGAACTGTTCAAGGGCTAGGATTTAACCCCTGAGGATGTCAGTGGGTTTAGGGAGGCCAGGAGAGCCCCTTCTACACAACAGACTCTGGTTCCTCCTCCTTCCAGGTCGCAGATCAAGCTCACGACTGTCCAAGAGGGAGGTCTCCAGCCTGCTAAGTTATACTCAGGTACTGGTTCTGTGGTCACATTTCTGGGATTCGGGGGGACTCTATGGTTTGCATATTAAGAAGGGGACCTGAGGCCCACTTAAACATCTATTCATGAGGAAAATGAATGTATGATTTCTTGTAATATACCTGTGTCTGGTTTGATAGTAAGATTGTGTGGCCCTGTGGCCTCAAGGATTTTTTTTTTTCTTTTGGAAAGAACTTGCCTGCCTTATTAGGGGATTTTTAACAATCACTGAAACATCTTTTACCAATGTTGCAGTGTCAAGGTTTCTACTTAATTAGTTTTTTTCCAAGTTGTAGCTTTTCCATGTTTTTTTTTTTTTTTAAACTCATGACACTATTTATGCCTTCTGTTTTCTTATGAATCATATTAGAGTTTTGTTAATTCAGGTCAGTATCAGGCATTAGGGACAAAGTCATGGTTGAAAGTTGTAGACAATGAAAACTTCCCCCCGTACGGCTTGTCTTGTCTGCATGGAGGACCACACGTGGGCATCCAGATAATGAGGATCAGGAACTGTGGGGGCCAGCACTGGAACAGAGGCTCAGAACAGCTGTTCTGATCTCTTGGAACTTCCTCTGTGCCCTGCCTTGGCAAGCACGCATTACTTGATTCTCACTATAATGCTGTTGTGCTGTAAGGGAAGAACCATTGTGTCAGTTTTAAAGAGAGGAACAAACCTACTCAAGACCTTAGTTGGCAAGGGAAAAGTCCGGTTCTTAACACTCTGGCCAGACATCGGACCGCTCTCCACCTCTGGCTCTTGTGCTGAGTCTTTGTTGAGTTCAGTGTGCAGCATGGGATGTGTACTCCACACAGGACTCGTGCCATTTCTTCTTAGTCGTTGTATCAGGAAGCATCTTCCTCAAGCCTGTTTCCCCCAGATGCTGTTAATTGTGGAAACTAACCAGGTCTCCCTGCTGGGCATAGCAAGTTAGTCTAACCGTGAAATCATGATCTTGAATGCAGAAGAAACCCTAGTGGAATTAGAAAACCAAAGAAAATGTGTCAAATGCAAAGGGCATCTGAAGCCTTTTGTGCCCATACCTGTAAAATCTTTTGAACAATATGAGGTTGCAGATCTTTTAAAGTCATTCAGACCAATATTGTTTTCAATATGACTGACTCAATATAACTATATCTTGGTTATATGACATCTAAAATTCATAATTTTTCATTTATAAAGGATCTGACGGGTGATGGAGATGGTGAGGGAGAAGACGGGGATGGCTCCGACACTCCAGTGATGCCAAAGCTCTTCCGGGAAACCAGGACTCGGTCTGAAAGCCCAGCTGTAAGTGTCTACCCCTGAGCTGAGGCATTTCGAACACACACATGCCTGCATTAAAAGCCTTGTCTAGGATCTCCCTGGAGGAACTTTGAACAAATGTTCTGAAATTGGAAAATGACAGCAAACCTCATTAATTATGATTGAGATGGTTTTCACATGGCAGTTCTCTACTTTTCTGGGGAGCATTCTAAGAAGTGCCCAGGGGTACAGTTTACAGGTGGATGACTCCAGAGCCAGCCAGTTACCTTTGGGACCAAGTTGCTTCTGTAGGTGGATTCTATGACTAAAAAAGCTGCTCACGGTCACCCAGCCTGCTGTTAGGAAGCAGACTGACACTTGGTGACCTTGGCATGTGCCACTGATAATCCGATCCAGCACATGATGTCTATCATCCTGTTTTCACAGATGACGGAAAATGCCAGTAGTTTACCCATGGTTAAGCATTAACTCTAGTGTGCAGGATTTGAACAGGGTCTGCAGCACTCAAGTTCATGCCATTTTGAGAAGAAAGCCTAAGGGAGTTCTCATCTATCTTGAAGAATGCAACAATTGGAATAATGCTTGCAGGAAAGAAGTCTTTGGGAATAAATGTGGATTTTGTCAGTTCAGTTTGCAGGTGCCAGTTTCAGCTGTACCAGGCCAAGTAGGACCTGCTGTGGATTGTCAGGCAGCCCCGCCAGCCACGCTGCCCCCTTCTTCCACTCTCACTAGGGAATTCAGGGGTGGGAAGTTGGCAGACCAGAGTGACTCAACCACCGCCTTCACTCCTGTTGGCCTAAGGCGGCCTCTCCAGCCTAGACCTCTGGGCCCTCAGGCTGAGCCTCCAGCCTCCACTCACCAAAGGCCTTGTGCCTATCCTCTCTTGCTTCCAGGTCCGAACCCGAAATAGCAGCAGTACCTCCACCCGGGAGAGGCACAGGCCCTCCCTACGTTCCACCCGAGGCCGGCAGGGCCGCAACCATGTGGACGAATCCCCCGTGGCGTTCTCAACTACCAGGGTTGGTTCCCCGGATGCTCAGATCCCTACCCCCCACCCAGTCTCTTAACTGGAAACTCTGCCCCTCTCACCACACCAAGTGGCTGCTATATTTATATAACCTGCTTCCTTTTCTTCACCTTCCTCTCCCTTTCAGGTTCCTGCCTTTCCTTTCTCTCCTGGGAGCTAGCTAAGCTCTTCCTAAGCCTGATGACTTCTCTCCTGGCCTAATCCCTAGATGGAACCCTGGTGGGAAGTGCAAGAACTCCCTGTGGACTGGGTCCTTACACTTCCTCAGAATAAGCTCAAACCACTGATTTCAGAACTGTCTTGTCTCCTTAGTATCTTCAGTGACTCTTCTAGAGCCAACCCCATGGGTTACAGCAACTCTCAACTCCTACGGCAAGGCTAGGCTCCAGGAAGCCCTCTCTGAGCATCACTTGTTATCCTGTCTTGGTCCTTAATTCTGTCCTTGTTCTTCCGGAAGTTGTTTCTCTCCCCACTTAGGGGACACTTACTTGTTCCTGGAAAACTATCCCTGTTGGTCTCTCTTGCATTAACTTATGTCTCTGCTTCACTTCTGCTTGACTGAGAAGCAGTGGGTGCACCTCTGTCTCTGGTCACCGCCCCCGCCCTCCCCTGCCCCGGTCTGCTGTGGCCCATGCTATGCGTCCTGTGTTCACAGTCCCTGAGGCGAAGGACAGGATCCTCTGCAGGCACGCCGTGGCCATCCCCCCGCCAGCCCCTACCTCACCATCGACCTCACAGACGAGGATGTGGTGCCGCAGAGCAGCAGCACACCCTACGCCCGCCTGGGCCAGGACAGCCAGCAGGAGAGCATGGAGTCCTCACAGCTGGACGCAGAGGGCAGAGATGCAGACAGCACTGAATATCAGGTACCGCTGGGAAGGGCAGAATACAGCGAAAAGTTACCCAGAGGTGACTTAAGACTTTTTGTCACTTTCATCAAAATAATTGATTCATTATCCAAGTGCGTTTTCCATATGTCAAGTGGCCCTTCCTGTATCCTTATCTCGACATTGACTCAGGCACCAGATTAGTTTGCCTCCTAAGTTTTTCTGAACATTATTATATCTTAATACATATACATAGATAATCCATAATTCTATTCATCATGTGTGTATATACACACAGTTTTTGATTGGCTTCTTTAACTGAGGAACTGAAGTTGCCCCACTTTCGTGTCTACTCCATCAGGTTTTGTTCATCACCAACCAGTTGAGCTTGTTGGCTTCACTCAGGCTTTGCTACATATGTATTACTCTATGTATGTACACATACTGTGTAGAAATCTGTTTTCCGAGTTCATGACTTCAGAGTAAATCTTATGCATTTTAATAGCTTGCATGATTCCCTTTTACAGCAAGCTTTTTACGTGCAAATGGCCAAATTTTTTTTTTTTTTTTTACATTCTAATGACTTGTACTATCCCATTTGATGGCCTGTGGGAATATCTAGGATTTTTACTCGATTCTTCCCATGAGTTTTCAGTTTTTGTTTTTTTTTTTTTTGACTTGGCAGCTTAACATGTTTCCCAGATACTAGGTCAGATATTACAGGTGACATACTATAGGTCCAACCTATAAAAGATCATGTTCTTATCATGCAACCAAACCTGCCTATCCTCTGCTCCTTATTTTCAAGCAATTCTCCTGAGTTTTCAACCAGGAAGTGTTGGACGTGGTAGGGAATTTCCTGAGGAACTCTGCCTGCACTTGCAGGAAGCCCTGTGCTGGACTCTTAATGCAATGGCCATCAGGGTTGGTGGGACAGGGAAGGTTTTTTCTCCGTCCAGCCAGTCTGTCTCATTGCGATTTCGTTCATGTGGTTTTTCTTCTTGCAGGATGGGAAGGAGTTTGGAATAGGAGATCTTGTGTGGGGAAAGATCAAGGGTTTCTCCTGGTGGCCTGCCATGGTGGTGTCCTGGAAGGCCACCTCCAAGCGGCAGGCAATGTCTGGAATGCGGTGGGTCCAGTGGTTTGGTGATGGCAAGTTCTCCGAGGTGAGTCTAGGACGAGATGGGCCTTACCTAATGGGCTTATGGACAGAGCCAGGGTTTCCTTCCCTTACTTTTACAGTTGCCCTTTAACATAACAGCCTGCTCTTTGCGATGGATGTGGCTCAGTGACTCCGTGTGTCCAGGGGCTCATACCGGCCCAGAGCTCTGATCCATGGTGACTTGGCCTCCAGTTAATTTGTGGCACAGTCACCAGTATAGGTTCTGAGGGGTAAGAGTGGCCACCTGGGAAAATACTCTCCAAGTATTCCATTTGAGAAGCCTGAAAGAGGAAGAGGGGGGTCTCTGACTTATCATTTAGCCCTGGGGGCCGGGACATCCCTGGGTGGGCTTAGAGATGAATCCAGGGTCGCTTGGTGACAGTTATGGGAAAGTTCCTAGGAGATTTCAGTGTTTCTTGATTTTGATATTAGCCATTTAAAGCTCATCTTTCTTATTGAGACTCTGTGGGGGTGAATCAGGTTGATTTGATTCTTCCACCTTGAAAGACATCTTCTTAGACTCCAGGTTTTGACTAGAATGCAAGGAACAATACTTTTCCTGTGATGTTGTCTTTAGCTCACCCAGAGCTAAAGTGTGTCCAAAGGTTAGGTGAGGAACATCCAGTGTGTCCAGAGGTTAGGTGAGGAACCAGTCCGTAGGTTGGCAGGGATGGAGGCAGGTTTGAGAATGAAGAACCAGCTAGTAAGTTGAGACTCTGGTTTTCTCAATGGATCTTTCCCATTAGCAACAGTGTTCTCAAAGGGTAACAATAGAATGACCTGGAGTCTCCCTGATAGGGAGAGTTCACATGTAGAGGTCCTCCTTGGCCAGCAGGTGGTGCCAAAGGACAACTATCTGGGGCCTGTGCGCCCCCAGAAGCATCTAATTACAAGAAAGTGGGCAATGACTTGTGTGAAATGAAATGAAAAGAAACATGGAGGGTTTGTAATTTCTTTGGCGAGTGACATAAAATGTGCTTAGCATAACCATATCTGATTCTAGTAAGATGCTGTTGTCTGAGCATTACAGGGTGTGATTGCAATATGGGGCCTGGTGCTTAGGCTGTAGGCTGTACTGAAACAGTTTGGCCTTGCGGTGGCACCTGCATTTCCATGCACGACTGTTGAACTGCTGTTTCTTTTCATCAATGGTGATGACACCCCTATGGGTGATCAGGCTTAGAAATGTAAATAGAGGTGATCATGAGGGCCATCACTGAGGGGAATGAGACATTACATGTCACTTGAGCTCTGAAACCTGAATGCCCGGGTTCCTCTCATTGGCAGCCTGAATGGTTCATGCATGACCTGGGGATGTGGGAATGAGACTTTTAGATTGTCAGCCCCAGTGGAATTCATGTATCAACAAATCATAATTACTAAAAAGAGCTTGACTCTGTGCCATGTACTCTTTCTAATCCCATCCCTTAGCTCACTTAATAAATGGCTGAAATAGATAGTAAATAGTAGTCATAGCTATTTGTTATGCTTAGGAAGGAGATAAGAACATGTACCAAACCCTTTGAAAGTTGGAGCATCCATGGAAAATTGTAAAACTGAGCTGCAAGGAGGCCACACCAGGGACTATTTAGGTCATTTGCTCTTAAAATATCTGTGAACTTGAACTTGATTGTAAATTCATTAGAAACCCAGGGTACCCCAGATACAGGCTGTGGGTAGAGGCTGATGACAACTTTCTCTTCTAGATTCCAGCAGATAAGTTGGTGGCATTGGGATTGTTCAGCCAGCACTTTAACCTGGCGACCTTCAATAAACTGGTCTCTTACAGGAAGGCCATGTACCATGCTCTGGAGGTAACTTGGCAGTGGGTGGCTGAAGGAACATACAGGAAATCAATTTAATCCACAGTGAGGCCAAGAATGACTGAGAGAGGACCTGGGCAACCAGCAGGAGGTTAAAAGATAGCAGTCTAATAGGCTATGCTGAGAAGGGAAGGAAGGGGTTTGAGACTGTCCATAATTTCCCAGTGCCCTGCTGATGTCTGTCTGAGTTGCCCTCTGAATGAGGAAGGAGGACCCCTGGGAAGTAGGAGGCAATATCAGCAGTAGTGAGCGGCAATATTAGTATTAGTGAGCAAGGTTTTGCAGAGCTTGTGGTTCAAAAGGCCAAGACTATGCAGCTGCTGAGGTCAGCTGCTTCCTCCCCTTGTCCATGGCCCCCGTCAGGTTCCGTCCTTCCTCTTCCTTCACTTGGATTTGCAGTGATCAGTGTCATCTGTCCAGCATGTATGAGACCAAGCACTAGGCTTAGATAGACATTAAGGCTTCACCTCCACACCTTCATTAATAACTTGGAGCTTTCTCAGAGACCATGAGACAATGCTGACTGATTGATACTTCTGTAGCTAAGAGTGGCCCAGCTAATTCTGACCTGACCACTCCAGTTCTCTACAGGGAAGAGATCATATTTGGTGCCTCTGTGGGGAGACTGAACGCTCCTTCGTGGCCTGTCCCTGCTCCTCCCTCCCTGTCACATACCACAGCTCAGGACAGCTGTCTGGCTATGAAAGGGCCCAGTGTGAAGGGGAATGAGGCCCCAGCAAGGGGAGTCCCTGGGTGGGAAAAGCCAGGCAAATACCCACCCCGCCTATTTATCAGATTCTATCTGTGTCTCGGCAGAAAGCCAGGATCCGGGCTGGCAAGACGTTCCCCAGCAGCCCTGGAGACTCACTGGAGGATCAGCTGAAGCCCATGTTGGAGTGGGCCCATGGAGGCTTTAAGCCCACTGGGGTCGAGGGTCTCAAACCTAACAACAAGCAACCAGGTACGAATGACGCCCTGTGGCACACCCATGCCACACCCATGCCACACTGCTGGTGAGAGCACCCTTGGGTGGTGCAGTCATGCCTGCTGCTTCTCACCTCACCCCGGCTTTGCAGCAGTCAGTTTTCCCTGGCTGACTAGTTAGTTTTTTCCCAAAAAACAGCCCAAACATTTCTAGTTTCACTGGTCACTTTTCCTGCTAAATGGTCAAGTACAGATAATTGAGATTGAATCTGTTCTGGAACTTCAGTAAACAGTCACGGTGGAATGTACACCAGCACCTTATTTATTTTTTTAAAGGGAAAAATTTAAGCTCTTCATATTGGAGAAAACTAGGAAAGTGTTAAAAAAAAATCCCTCAAAACACCCCAAATCTAGGTCACCTCCATTAGAAAGGGGCACCATTCATCCTCAAGTTGACCAATACCGAATGCCTCCATGTTTAGACAGCTGCTTTCCTGTTTCTCTCTAGAAATCCAGGACGTCTTCTCATCCTTCCATTTAACGCAGTGTTTTCTGTTCTGTTTTGTCCCTCCCCCTCAAAAAGTGGTTAATAAGTCGAAGGTCCGTCGTACAGGCAGTAGGAACTTAGAAGCCAGGAAACACGGTATTCCTTCACTGTCTTTTGACTGTGCACTCTTTTCTCGACACTTTCTTTCAATCTGTTTGCACATAAAGTCCTCTGAAAAGAATCAAATCTGTTTAAAAGTCACCCTGAGCTCTCACCTTCCCCTTCCCTCCAACCCTCACAACTGCCTTCCAGGTGACTGGGGTTGGGTGTGCACGGCCTTCCAGCTCTTCCTGTACACTGGTTGGATTCCTACTTTCCCTTCATTTCTCAATGTATATGGTATAAGCACTGTAAAATGTCATTTTTTCACTAAAGTGTCCTTATTAATGGCTGTGTAATTTTCTCTCCTAGGGACAGAATCAAATTAAACCATGCCCCTTAATAGATTATACTGTGTAGATTGAATAAAAATAGAATTTGTAGAAATAAAAACAGTAGCCACCTAACATAATTCAGTGTTTATTGGTAGCCACATCAAAAAGCTTAAATTAATATTGATCATACACTTAATCTGTTTCCAGCATTTAGTATAAAAAATGATAGTCCTCTTTTCAATATCTTGCTTTAAGTGTCTTAGAACATCTCAGTTGGGACACTAAGTTTTCATTACAAACAGTTGATCGGTGTTTTCACCAATGTCCAACTTATTCCAAATGGACTAGTTAATGGGATCTATCAGAAGTTTTAAAATGTGCATCAGAATTAAATTAAAACACAGTCCCTCAGTCACAATGGTGAGAGATTCCTGTTCTCAGTAGCTACCTGTGGCTCTCAGCTTATCAGAGATCTCAGGCAGAGTTGGTGGCATCTGTAGACTGAGCTGGATCTGGAGGATGCCTTTTGCAACTATAGCTGTTTAGCTGTGGGTCAGGGACGTGAGTTTCAGATAACATCGTCCTCATCCAAGTTGTCCATAGAGGGGCCATGTGACATCCAGCGGGTCACAGCTGGATGCAGCTGGCACCCAGACCTAGCATACACAGTCCTGTGCTCCCAGCACCCTCCTCCCACCCAGCCGCGGTGCCTTCTCACCTTTCACAGAGAATAAGACACGGAGACGCACAGCTGATGACTCAGCCACCTCTGACTACTGCCCCCCACCCAAGCGCCTCAAGACAAATTGTTATAACAACGGCAAGGACCGAGGAGAGGAGGACCAGAGTCGAGGTGACTGTGGGGCGGGGAGGCTGGGGGCCCATCCGTCCTCCGTTGGCTGTGGGCAGGTAGGGAGGAACACCCAGCACAAGGCTGTCTGACCTATCTTTTCTCATCATCTTGTCTTTTCTTAACAGAACAAATGGCTTCGGATGTTGCCAGCAACAAAGGCAATCTGGAAGGTAACGCCTTCTCTCTTGCTGGCTTCCCTTCCTCAGTGGTGCTCCCAGCTAGTGCTCCAGTGCTGCTGGTCTGCCCTGCCCTGCAGAGGTTAACCCCAAACTCTTGCCTTGACCTCAGGGTGAGGTGTGGACACCTACCTTACTCAGGTGCTACTTAGAATGAGGTGCCTGACTTTCACAGAGGGTGATTCCTAAGGTCAGTGAGCAGGAAGGATGCTTGGGGACAGAAAGGAAATGACACTTGGGCCAGGAGAGTCGCAGACCTGAAACCATGATCTGTGGCCTCTTTAGCCCCCTGAACAAGCACTGCAGCTGGCTCAGAGGTGGAAGACTGTCTTTCTCTAACCAGCTCTGGTTCCTTTGCCCTGGCTGGGAACCCAGTACACTTCTAATGGATCTCGGGATGTGTGAGGAAGGTTGTCTATTGCATCCTCAGCCCCATGGCCTTTAGTCAACATATGAAGTGGTTAGTCACTTCAGGGTCAGAAAACGGCACAGCTGCTGACCCAGGGAGCCCACATTTGGAGCAGACCCTGACAATCCTCGGGACCTGGACCCATGATCTTCCCCAGCCCTCAAGACTCCTTCAGCCATCTGTCTGCTTCCTGGATGGGCGTGGGGTGAGGGTCCTTGGTATTTGATAGGCCCGGCCCACTTGGTCAGATCTGTAAGACCTGCTGATGGGACATGAGGCAGGAAAGCCTAATAGGAAAAGGACCCCAGCTCTTGAAATCACAGATTATAGGCTGTGTATAGGATTGGTCACAGTCAAGTCCTATCCTAGGACAACGGGCAAGTTGGCATGACCACAAATTCCTCAGAAGTCCCAGGCTGAAGAGTCTTTAAAGATTTTCATACCAGACTCTCCAAGCATATGCCTCTGCTGGTGCAGCTACTTGTTGCCCCCCTGCACACCTAGGTCCCCCCACCTCCCACCTGCCCCATGCCCCGTGTCTTCCTTCTGGGCCAGTCCTGTCTTGTGGGACCTTCTGCTTGGAGCTGTTGATTTAACCCTCTCCATGTGGGATCGAGGATGGTTCCAGAGACAAATCGTTGGATAATCCTAGCATGGAGTAAAGCACAGTGAGACCCAAGGCTTTAGCAGCGGCCTTGTCTTTCTTACAGATAGCTGTTTGTCCTGTGGTAGGAAAAACCCCGTGTCCTTCCATCCTCTCTTTGAGGGTGGGCTCTGCCAGACATGCCGGGTAAGTCCAATCCCCACCCTGAACTTTCCCGCCCCCTGCCTGTTCCGTGACTTCCCGTACTTCCTCAAAAATAGCCTCCCGAGTGTAGGCAGCAGGAAAGGTTCTAGCGGGGCTGATCACCCTACCCTTCCCTCCCAGGGGTGCTGGCCTGCAGACCCAGGCCAGTGGTCCCTGAAAAGAGCACCAGCCCACCAGCGACTTGCTGTGTGGCTGCGTCCGAGGGCCGACGAGCCCACTGGACTTGGCTGGCTGTGCCCGGCCTCCAGCTTCACAGGCGTCTCTCTCCGGCTGCCAGGACCGCTTCCTCGAGCTCTTCTACATGTACGATGACGACGGCTACCAGTCGTACTGCACCGTGTGCTGCGAGGGCCGCGAGCTGCTCCTGTGCAGCAACACGAGCTGCTGCCGGTGAGCCGCAGGGCACCCCGGACGGGTTCCAGGCCTGGGCACTGGCGCCTCGCTGATCGGGAACCAGGGCCCAGAGCCAGAATTACTCTGCGGGGGCCTGTCCTTGAAGTGCTTGTACATCCCTACAGTAGCACTAGGATGTACGGACAGGCTCGGGGTATGAGAGAGGAGGATCCATCACCCCCAGAGCCCAGCCAATTCTGGGCATGGCATGGGTCCCCAAGGAAGAGGTCAGTGTTCCCCACACACAGGCCTTCCCGCCCATGGGGAGGGGCAGCTAGGGGCCTGAGAAGGTTTCAGCCAGCACGAGCCATCTCCATGGGGAGGGTGGGTTCACAGGAGAGCCATCAGATGACAGGCACCCTCCTCCCTCGCTGCCTGGCACAGGTGCTTCTGCGTGGAGTGCCTGGAGGTGCTGGTGGGTGCCGGCACGGCGGCAGAGGCCAAGCTGCAGGAGCCCTGGAGTTGCTACATGTGTCTCCCGCAGCGTTGCCATGGCATCCTGCGGCGCCGCAAGGACTGGAGTGTGCGTCTGCAGGCCTTCTTCACCAGCGACCCTGGGCTCGAATATGTAAGCCTGGCATCCGCCCCAGTCTGTCAAACAAAGCTCCGCTGTCCAAAGGAGCATCTGTCTCAAGCTGGAGACCCAGGCGGCTCTGGGGTTCTTCCCTCCCCTCCTTCTTGGCTTGGGTTTTCAAGGGCCTGCTGAAGAAATAAGATGGAACTGACCCAGTCTTAGTTTTAGTAGAACTGCAGGGGAAAGAGAAGCCTTTGACTTACTCTCAAGTCTGGCTGAAAGTGGCTTTTCCTGGGCTGCATGCTGTTGTTTATGGAGGAACACGTCTGGAGTAGTGTCAAAGTCTCGTTGTTTATGTCCTCAGGGTAGAAGGGTCATCTGTGCTGAAGCTGCTCAGGGCATCCCGGCTCAGAAAGGTTAAAACACATGGCTTGTTGCCCCTCAGGAAGGCCAGCCCCACCTCCGCACCTCCACCTCTATGACCTCTATTTTTATTAACCTGGCAGGAAGCCCCAAGCTATACCCTGCGATTCCTGCAAACCGAAGGCGGCCTATTCGAGTCTTGTCACTGTTTGATGGAATTGCAACAGGTGAGTTTAGAGCTCACCTAGGGATGCTTACCTGCTTCAGGTATCTGATTTCAATGTTAGGAAAGACCCTTGGGATTACCTATTGGTCACCTGTTCTGAGAAATCCATTGGTTCCTTGTTTCTCTCCTTGAATCCATCATTTCACCCAACTGGTCCTCCTCCTTTAAAGGCATGGATTTTATTTTTCATGTGTAGGAATCTTGGGAAATTATTTTCTGTTTCATATCATAGATATATTGGAGATTAATTCTGAACTCATCACCCAGTATCTCGAGTCTTGGTTCCTTCACATTTCCCCCAGGTTTCCCACGTATAGAATTAGCATAGCCAGCATGTATTGCCTCTGGGGGCTTTGCCTGATTCATTTCTCAGAAGTGCCCTATAATATATTGTTAGGAATATTTCCCTTTTACCAGAGTAGGAAGCAGTGAGAATCAGTTGCTGTGCGTTTAACATCACTTGTAATAATATGTATTTTTGTTCACCAGTGTTCACCTGCCTAAAATACTGACAACTTTAAAAGACTCCCAGGTCATCACCAGTGGCTTGTTTTCCCCTCCGTTTGGGGAAAGTAGGTTCTAAAAAACTACTTGTGTTTGTACAATGGCTTATTCTCACTATAGCTTGCCGGAAATGTATTTGATTGTCCTGGAGTGGTTGGTGCTGGGCATTGGCTGTGCACTAGTCAGTTTCGGTGCATAACAGCCGGTGGACCCAGCAGAGAGTCTGGGGAGCCCAGTTTCATTGTTGTCAGCGTGGCTTCCCTTGAGGACTGCCATGATCTTTCCGTCTCTGGTCTGAGTTCTAAAGATTGTCTGGAGATGGCTTCCAGACAACCACTGGAAGGATGGGCCCTGGGCAGGACAATCCTGATACATTTTCTCTTCCCCTTGACAACTGCCCCCACTACCCCCCATAGGGTACTTGGTCCTCAAAGAACTGGGCATCAAAGTGGAGAAATACGTGGCCTCCGAAGTGTGTGAAGAGTCCATTGCTGTTGGCACCGTTAAGCACGAGGGCAACATCAAATATGTGAATGACGTCAGGAATATTACAAAGAAAAACGTGAGGGCAACACCCCCTTCCTCTTCTCCCTGAACCCCATACGTCCTTACAACCAACTGGTCACCTTCTACCTGCCCAGGGTTGTGGCAGAAGAACAGCTTCGGTTACATCGATCTGTAGTGTTAAGCTCACAACTTGAAAATCCTTCATATGTAAATCAATCTCCAAGAAGCCTGAGCTTTTGGATTTCTTGGGTCAAAAGTGAAGCTGGGAAATTTAAATGCCCAAGCAAGACTTGGAAATAGGTTTTCTTCTAGCTAGTTACCTGGAATCCAGGCTGTTCATCTCTCCAGCCCCAGCCCCAGCCCTGACTTTTTTTTCCTGCAGATTGAAGAATGGGGCCCATTTGACTTGGTGATTGGTGGAAGCCCATGCAATGATCTCTCCAATGTGAACCCTGCCAGGAAAGGCCTGTATGGTGAGCATCCCTTCTCACATAGACCCCAAGAGACCCTATGTCCCCTGACTGCTGGCCAGGAAGAGCGCCCTGAGAAGGAGCTGTTAGCTTCTGGCCAACTGTACTTGCTGGCTCTGTTCATCCCTCATTGTGACTCCTTAGTTTCCAGAGATAAGAATGAATCTCGCATGGCTGATGCCTGGCTTTCTAGAGGGTGTCAGGGAGAGGGGACAGTAAGTCAGCAGCATAGCTAGTCCTTGGGAATACATTGGTCTCAATATGGAGGAGTGGGCTGAAGGGTTTCAACCTGGCTTTGCCATTGTCTTTCGTGGGCTCAGAGGGCACAGGCCGGCTCTTCTTTGAGTTCTACCACCTGCTGAATTACACTCGCCCCAAGGAGGGTGAAGACCGGCCTTTCTTCTGGATGTTTGAGAACGTGGTGGCCATGAAGGTTGGCGACAAGCGGGACATCTCTCGGTTTTTGGAGGTGAGGACGTTTGGAGTCTTGATTCTCAGGGCAACACAAATGGGAAGGCCCTGCTGGCACAGGGGTGAGGCTTATTTCCAGGGTTGGGATTGATGGCTTCCCATGGAGGGCGTGGCTAGTTGTGAGAATATGTGGGAAATGTTTGATCTCTCACCTCACTCCAAACCCACTGAAGTCAAGATGATGAAACTAGCATACTTTTGGAGGCACCATGAGAGCAGACCAGACACTTTTTACTTGAATTTTTGTCACCCTTATGCTCAGAACTTTTGCTTTAGGGACCATAAGAAAGATAATTACCTAGTGCTTAGTATGCATCAAGCACTGTAGTAAATACTATATATAATATATATATATGTATGTGTGTATGTATATAAGGGCTTCCCAAGTTGTGCTAGTAGTAAAGAATCTGCCTCCCAGTGCAGGAGGTTTTGATCCCTGGTCAGGAAAATCTTCTTGAGGAAATGGCAACCCACTCCAGTATTCTTGCCTGGAAAATTCCATGCACAGAGGAGCCTGGTAGGCTACAGTCCATGGGGCCACAAAGAGTCAGACATGACTGAGCACAGATACACACACACATATACACTTACTTCTCCCCGACTTGAAAGCCTCTGTTCTGCTAGGGAGGTTCTGGAACTGGTTGGTCCATTCCCCATGCCTTGTTGGCCAATCCGCGGCAGAGTCAGATTTTGCCAGCACTGCATTTGCATAACCAGGACCTCATCCATTTTGCTGGGTTTCAGTTTTGAGCTGCCTTTACCACCCGTACCCAGAGCTTCTGTAATGATCTGACATGCCCAGGGAATACCGTCTCTTAAAGTAGCAAGTCTGATCTGATCTCCTTCCCCACCATTAACAGAGAGACACAGGCTTGGTCCTTCAGACAGATTGTTGAGGGGAATTGGTCAGTCCCTTGCCTGGCAGGAGTCACACCTCCCCCACAGTCAGGGACAGCCATGTCACCAGTGCTGCCTGCATTCTGCCCTGGGCTCCCAGCAGCTGCCCTGCTCTCTCCCCACAGTGTAACCCAGTGATGATCGACGCCATCAAAGTGTCTGCTGCTCACAGAGCCCGATACTTCTGGGGCAACCTGCCCGGGATGAACAGGTAACAAGGGGCTCCCGGTGGGACCGGTAACAGCCAAGTTAAATATGATGGTGTGAGCCATAACCACCAACGCTCAGGAGAGAGACACACTGGAACCTTGCATAAAGAGCTGCTCTGCTGAGAAAGGCCTCACCCTCTGCTTCAGACCAACCCTTAGTGTTATGGCTGAAGCTTGTTAGGCTGTACAGCAACTGCCTGAGACTCAGGCCAGGATTCCACAATATACTTTACTCCTGCTCTGCCCACGGGCCTGGTGCTTAAACCTGGTACTGTGCGCTGGGGCAGGCTTTGTCACAGCCAGGAACACTGATGCTTCTCCACCTCCCTGTTGTGGTCCACTGGGAAATGAACTTTCCCAGTCTCCTTACCTCCAGGATGAAGTGATGATCCCTGGACCAGGCCTGAGGTGACCAATCAGGTGGGAGAGCTGAGATAACCGTCAGTAGCCCAAAGCCTGTCTTTGGATTTTCTTAACTGAGTTCTTAACCCAACTTTTCATTAGTCCTGCCATGTTGAAAGCCAAAAAAACAAGTGGTACGACTGACGATTAATTCTCTCTTTCATGTGGCTTCAGGGAGAACAACCTGCTAATTAAGATACCAAATGTGATGATAATAGGACTTGCAAATGAGTTAGCTTCAAAAAAAAGATTCTTTAAAAGGAAGTGTTGGAGGCATAACTTTCAGGCATTTAGCAAAGTGTGGACAGAGGTGAGAAGGTACTGGAATAAATAGCTTGGAATTTCTATGGGGTATCTGACATTTTCATTTGGCTAATATACCTGTCAGATGGAGCAGGACCTGCTTCTTCATTCCACTCCTCAGCTCTCACCCTGCCAGACGCTGCAGCCCCTGCTGCCAGTTGTGCTGTGACAATGCCAGTCTTGGCTCTAACAGAGCTGACCCTGCCAGTGGGGTAGGCACAGGGAAGACAGATAAATTCAGGGTCGGGGCTAGAGAGGGCACTGGAAAAGTTGATGGGGAGGCTTCTTATCCCAGCAGGACTGGAAGAGAAGGATCAGAGGCATGAAGTTCAGAGGGAAAAGGTCAGGGGTCACAGTCACAGGGTATTTGCAGAGCTGCTCCAAAAACAGTATTCTAGGAGTCAGGGAGAGGAGTGTGAAATGGGCCAAATTACATGAGGCCTGTGGCCATGGCAACAGTTAAATGTACTCTGGCTCAGGGAGTGCAGGTGAGTTTTTCGTGCATGAGATGTGTTTCTGGTTCTCTGGGATATCTGCCGGAAGAGTAGACTATTATGAGATGAGAACAGACGTGGGGAGGCAGCTCAGATGTGGTTCAGGGGAGGACAGCTCTGTGCTTGTGTTGCTACCAAGAGGTACTACCCACATGCATGGAAAACAATGAGCGTGGTGGCTTCAGGAAGGTGTCCTGTGGATTTGCAAAGAGGGATCAGATTCTACATACTGGGATTTGCAGAACTTGGTCTGCGCTGGGATGAGAAGTGAGCTGCTACAGTTGGGATCTTAGGATCAGTGACTCAACATCAACCATAGGTCACAGACCAAATCTAGCCCTTAGACTAAGCACCTTGGTTTTTAAGATTTCAGTCCTAGAATCAACAGAATGTAGGGCAGGGCTGTGAACCCTTAGCTCCCTTAGTCCATGGAAGAGTTGGGAATGGAGAGAGGGTGAGGTCAGTGTGGTATTTTGTGTTCAGTGGCTCCTCTTGTGGGCATCATGTCCAATCTGACATCTGATTTCTTTTTGGCCTCTGAGTTCCTTACCCAGGGATGCTGTGGTGCTTATCAACCCTGTGCATTCAGACCTCTTCCTGGTTTTCTGCTTTGGACCTGCTTAACCACTTCAGTATCTAAAGTTCTATCCATTCTCCTTGTCAAGCATCTGTTTGCCTCTCTCTGCATTTGCAGGTTTCAATGGTGAAAGTTACAAGGGGAATTATAGCCCTTAATGTGAACCACTTAACTATTGTCCTTACCTGGACCCCACTGTTAAAGCCTCCTGAGGCTGTGTTCCAGCAGTAAGCCACCAAATCATGGGTTTGATGTGCTACTTGTAGTGAGTAGACCCACAAAGACTTAATCCAGGCTCCTGAGGCTCAGAGATGGCAGAATTTGCTCAGGGTCACTCATTCAGCCAGTGAGCAGTGGAGCTGAGACTGAAGTGTCTCCTGACCCCTCTAATGATGTGCTTCACCATCCTGCTCTCCTCAGTGAAGGAGCTTGGACTACTGTTACCATTTGAGTAGGGGGACCATTCATTGCTGCACCTAGGGCTTCCTGCCCCAAGTAACTAGCCTGTCCCTGACTTGACTCCCAGGCTTGTGCTCACACCTGGGCCATTTTTATCATATTTCTGTAGCTAGTTCTCGGCCAGAGCACATTTTGCAGCTTGGGCTCTCACTCCCAGCCTGGGAGGCACCGAGCCAAGGCCCTTTTCCGGGCAGTAGGAAGTAATGGGTTTTGGATGTTCCCAGGCCTGTGATAGCATCCAAGAATGATAAGCTCGAGCTGCAGGACTGCCTGGAGTTCAATAGGACAGCAAAGGTAAGCAACGCTCTGCCTGGCCCACCACTTGGTGACCTTTCAATGGGGCTAAACCTTGGTGTCCTCCCCCCACGACTCCCTGGTGCTGGGCTTCTTCCCCATACAGTTGTTCCATCCCATCTTCAAATACAGAGGAGGAGAGGTTCTTGATAAAGAAAATGAGAGAGGGCAACTAGATTTTCCCATTGTGAATGCACACTCCATGGAGACTCTCAAGTGAGAAATGAGTACAGTTTTGCAAAAAAAAAAAATCTGCTATTAAGTCATAAATAATCTGTTAATATCTCCAGAAACTTAATTTTCAAAGCTTCCATTAAGCTAAGTTCCATTCAAACTCTGCTTGACCATCCTCTATAATCTGGGGGAACTTTTCCTTTTGCTTAATCTTGCTTCATCAATAACTGTTTCTTTGACGCCCATCTGATCTCATTCATGGACGCTTTTTTGTTTATCTCTTGTTCTCTCTGAGGCTGGTCCTTCTTGCTCATTAACTTCTTGGCTTTTGTGGGAAGCACAGAGTGTGTCCTTCCATCTCTCCTTTGCTCGTTCCCTATCCTAGCTTGGCCCTGCCACCCTCTCACCCCCACCTGCCCTCCCTCCTCCACCTTCCTTAGGTGCTTCTGAGCCTTGACCCAGAACTGTTCATTCTGTGCTCACTCCATGATGTCATTTTGTTCTCCAGTTAAAGAAAGTACAGACAATAACCACCAAGTCGAACTCGATCAGACAGGGGAAAAACCAACTTTTCCCTGTTGTCATGAATGGCAAAGAAGATATTTTGTGGTGCACTGAGCTAGAAAGGTGAGCAAGGCTGTTCGTGGAAAGGGGAATCAAGCAGACAAGAGAGAAAAGGGGTAGAAACCGTGGTTAAGGCCAGCAGCGTGTTCCACATAGTCTCGCTGACCTTCTTCATTAGCAGGGCTGGGAGTAACCTTTCCAGTTGGTGCTTATTTCCTAGCAGAAAGGGCTGTGGTGGTGAGGAATTTGAAACCTGAGGCCATGAGACAGCACATCTGTCTCACCTGGCTGTGTTTCCCTGGCATTTGCCTGCCCTGACATGCTGGGACCCTAGAATGTGTGAGGATCCAGCTAAAGGAAACTCTACCGGCAAGCCGTTGCTTCTTTCTCAGGATTCCTCCTGCTGAGTTGCTTGTTCCAGAACTCCTTAGCCAAAGTCTGTCCTCTCCCTTATCCATTTATTTGGCTAAGTCTGGATTTTATCTATTTTGAAGAACCAACTCTTTGATTTAATTTCTCCTGTTCTGCATTTAACTTTTTTTTTTTCTTGTTTAATTTTGTTATTGTGATGAGACTGTAGTAAGGGTTGTGAACATTCCTCTTTACATTTTTGGCTTAGGGTTATTTTGATAGAGTATTTTCACTCCAGACAGTTTAGTTCTATAACTGGATGTATTTCTTGGTTTAATTTGTAGTATGGACTGTAAACCTGGGAAAGAGAGAGGGCCAGTGTATCTGTAGCCTCTTTCCAGACCTGTACCTCTTCTCCTGTGGTAGAATGCCACTCAGGAGGCTGTTGGTGTATTTCGTAGCCATCTGCCATCTAAGTCCAGCTTGGGCCTTGATCCAGCAATTTGCTTTGAAGAGGGAAAGAAAATGCAGGATGCTTCAGTTTACTCATGGTCAATTACCTGAGCAACTGATGATTAGAAAAAAAGATCTGCTTTGTGAGTGTCCCTATTCCTTAGTATGGCAATGGCTTGACTTTCTAGCCTTTTGTGATGCGAAGATAGGTACTTGTCTGTTGACTGGCTGGCCATCTTGGCATCCATTCAGTTATTCATGCAAGAAAAGTCCAGCGAGTACCATGTGGCAGCAGTACAGTGCGAGCGGGGGGGCCGTGCACAGGACAGGTACCCTCAAGAGAGGTACTGTGCCCTCATGACAGGCATCTGTGAGCCAAAGAACTGGTGGACTTGACCTCTGGGGGTCGAGAGGGGGCTCATGGGAAGGCCTGGCGGAAGGGACAGGTCACAGGGCAGGAAGAGCAGACCTACATGGGCTGCCTCCGCCAGGAGTCTCCCACCAAGCACGCTGGTGGGAGCGCATCTGACTCCCTGTCTCTTCACTCTGGTACCCTCCCCCACCCAGGATCTTCGGCTTCCCCGTACACTACACAGACGTCTCCAACATGGGCCGTGTGGCCCGTCAGAAGCTGCTTGGGAGGTCCTGGAGCGTGCCTGTCATCCGACACCTCTTCGCCCCCCTGAAGGACTACTTTGCCTGTGAATAGTCCCCCAGGCACCAGGGCGAGTGGGCAGAGCCACAACCCAGGAGGTGCAGCCCGGCTCTGCCCTTGCCAGCCCAGCTGTGCTTGCGGGGTCGCGCCGAGTACCTCGTTGGGAGCAGAGCTGCCTGTCCCCTTCCTGGGGACCCCGAGGTGCCACCTCCTTGTGCACAATACAGACCTGGCCGCTCGGAGCGGCCAAACATGGTGCTCATTTTATCTTCTCCTAAAACTTTAAAACTTGAAATAGGTAGTAAGATGGCTTTTTTTTTCCCCCTCCTTTCTGGGTTTACAGCTCAGAGAAACGATGGCTAAGATACCAAAACCACAGTGCTGACAGCTCTCCAAGACTCAGGTTAATGCTGAAAAATCACCCAAGACAGTTATTGCAAGACTTTAATTTTTTAAAATGCCTGCGGCTCCTTGTTTCCAGGAGTGTGCAGCGGTAGACAGGTAGCTAAGGGACCTTTGAAGGGCTCAGTATGGTTTTTTCCTAGGGCTAGATAAGAGGACATGATGTCCATGTCTGTCTTGAGTTTTCCCTGGCACATCGTTGTCCCCACCTGCCCCACCCCGCCCCCACCTCAGTGTAAAGGGCTGGGATCTCTGGCCCATTTAGGGTGTTTTCCACAAGGATGATGATTTCAGCAGGGATGACATCATCATCACATTCAGGGCTATGTTTTTCCCATAAATCCGAGGGCAGGGCTACCCTTAGCTAAATCCCTCCCAGTGACTGCAATAGAACCCTCTGGAAACTCAGGAAGGGGTGGGCTGGGTTATAAGCTGCCATATATTGGTATAGACAGGTATGGCTTCTCACTGTCTTCCCCCTTTATATCCGTGTGAGAGGAGAGGAGGAGGAAGCTTATGTAAGACCCTCCCCCCACCCTACCCCGCACCCCTCCAGGCTACTCTGCAGGCACAGGTCCCCAGTGTGACACCCCATCTTCTCAGCCAGGGGCAGAAGCACAGTCCTCGCACTTTCCCCTTCTCTAAGAGACTGCTGGGGGAAACTGCAATAAAAGCTCAACCCTCCCTCCCTCCTGAGATTTTAAAGTCCTTTTTTATTCCATGATGAATCGATAAATCTTTTTTTTTTTTTTTAGGGGGAATGGGAGGTCAGACAAGCTGCATTTCAGAAATGCTGTCGTAATGGTTTTTAACACCTTTTACTCTTACTGGTGCTATTTTGTAGAATAAGGAACAATGTTGACAGGTTTTGTGGGAGGTTTTTTTATATACTTTTTTTTTTAAATCTCAGACTTCTATTTTTGTTTAGACATTTTCATAATTTTTTCTGTAACTGGAGCCACGTAACAAGTATGGGGAAAAATTGTGCCTTGTTTCAACAGTTTTGCTAATTTTTAGGCTGAAAGATGACAGATGCCTAGAGTTTACCTTATGTTGAATTAAAATCAGTATTTCTTTAACAATCTGGTGTCCCTTTTGTTCTTTTGCAGATCAAATGGGTGGGGCATGTGAGGGAAAGTGGAAAGGTGGATGATTGAAATAACCCCCCTTCAGGAACCCACCAGTGCAGAAGTTGCATGAGATGAGTTGTGCATGCATGCTAGGTTGCTTCAGTATTGTCCGACTCATTTGCCACCCTATGGACTATAGCCCACCAGGCTTCTCTGTCATGGGATCCTCCAGTAGAAAATACTGGAGTGGTTGCCGTATCTTTCTCCAGGGGATCTTCCCAACCCAGGGGAATGTCTTCTGCATTGAAATGGATTCTGAGCCACCTGGGAAGCCCTTTTAAGTACCACAGGTGACCCCCAAGTCTATTACCATGGTCCCCAAACTCCAATGTATCAGCATCCCCTGTAAGGCTTGTTCAGTGGCGAACAAGCCCTACTGCTAGAGTTTTTGATACATTAACTCTAAAGTGGAGCCTGAGAATTCCTTGGTGCCCGTCCAAGGACCAATCTGGGATAGTGAATGGATTTCTAAACCTTGTTTCCCCAAATAAATAACAAGTTCATTGAAAGTCTTGATGTCTGGATCAGTCATGTCCAGGTCATTTCTCAAAGCTATTGGCTAGCTGGTTGAGATGAGTCAAAAATCCCAGAGCTGACCGTCCAGTTCCTTGTCCCTTTGTAGGCTTCTCCTACACTTTGTTCCACCACTCCTAAGTTGTCATGTCATAACTGAGCCATGGTCAGTGAGGGGAGTTGGCTCCAGTGAGGGGAGACTCTTTGGGAGTGACCCAGGAATGACAGCTGCCTGTGGCCCCCCAGTTCTTTGGGTGGACTGTGTTTCTTGCCCTTGGTAAGCTTAATGTTGCAACTCCCTTCAGTAATACACCTGGGTCCACCCAGCCATGTGGCCCAAAGCCCAGAGTCCATCATGTCATAATTCTGTGTCACAGCCTTTGGTCAGTGAAACGGTCCTGATGAAGATTCTAGTAGCTTTCCACAGGTTAAGATTGGTCATCTGGCTCCTTTAGGGAGAAGGCTATGGCAATCCACTCTAGTACTCTAGCCTGGCGAATCCCATGGACAAAGGAGCCTCTTAGGCTGCAGTCCATGGGGTCGCTAAGAGTTGGACACGACTGAGCGACTTCATTTTCACTTTCCTGCATTGGAGAAGGAAATGGCAACCCACTCCAGTGTTCTTGCCTGGAGAATCCCGGGGACGGGGGAGCCTGTTGGGCTGCCGTCTGTGCTGGGGTCGCACAGAGTCGGACACGACTGAAGTGACTTAGCAGCAGCAGGTTCCTTTAGAGGAAAGAGGGATGCCCTTGTGCATCAGTTGAATATCAGTTAGCATGAATCTGAGCCTCAGTATCTTAAGATTGGTTATAATTAATGTCACCTCCAAGATTAAATTTGCTGTTCAGTCGCTCAGTTGTGTCTGACTCTTGCAACCCTCTTATAGTCACCCACCTGGCTTCTCTGTCCATGTGATTTTCCAGGCAAGAATACAGGAGTGGGCTTCCATTTCCTTCTCCAGGGGATCTTCCCAACCCGGGGAGTGAACCTGTGTCTCCTGCGTTGGCAGGCAGCTCCTTTACCACTGAGCCACCTGGGAAGCCTTGGAGTGATCTGCCTTAATAACTCAAAAGCAAGCTCAGAGTTGGAGTGGAGCATGAGAAACTATTTTCAGGCACCACTAGGCTAGACTAGAACAGCTCAGGTGCAAGTCACCATGGTGAGACATTGGCAATTAGCAAGCCATCCTGCTGGTGCTCTGCTCAGGTGTTCAGGCCCCAGGGGCCTTGGCTGCCTTATTAAGCCATTTTGTATACAGTGCTGCACCAAGTGCCAGGACAGGATGAAGCGAAATAAACAGCCTCGGCCTCGAAACCCCAAGAGAGGAGATGGACTAGCCCTCCAGGTGAGGGGCTCTTGGATGTTGTGGCCTGCTTGGGAGCAGCCTTAAGGGGAGACCTTGGAGGGTCTGTGGGGGCAGTTCTCTTCTGAAGATGGGGGCCAGGTGTGGATCCTAGGACCAGGGCCAAGTGGAAAGTGTGATGGACATTCTGATCTTGGGGAAGTAGTTGGGGTTTGTACCTCAAGTACACTTTTTCTGAAAATATCTTCTGGTTGCCTGGGGCTGTATCTGGGGGCTCACATGTATCACCTTGGAACTTTTCATCTCTAAAAGGTGAGGATCATAAATCCTACCTGCTTCCTAGGGTTGCTGTGAATGTTTAAGGCTGTAACTTGGATAAGTTGTTTTGCCTGGTGCCTGGCACACAGTAAGCCCTCACATGTACTGAATGGCATTGTGATAACATAACCCTTATAGTGATGGTAACATCCAATATTAATGTATTAATAAAATCTTTAAAAAGGACAGGTAATTTTCATCTAGGTGTTGCAAAACAGCTGAGCAACATCAGTATTTGGTGCCAAAATTGTGTCCATCACCCCACCCGCAACATGTTGGGGTCCCCTTGCTCCTTGTTAGGGAGAGTAAGTGTGGGTGGCTTTGGAGTCTGGCACCCCAGAGATCTGTGAAAGGAATCTTCCCTGGGAGTGCTTGACCTCTGAACAGTTCCATGGTTATTTGGTGGGGGATCAGCCCTGGACAGAGGGGGTCCCCCAGCCTACCTCAGTCAACTGGCTCTTGAGTGATTTTCTGTTCCAGGATTGTGCTTGGCTGGTCCTTAATTCCTTCCTGCACCCAGACTGGATGCCTCTCCTTGCTTTACCTCCTCCTAGCTTGTGACCTTGAATGTGCTCTGTAGCCACTCTGAGCCTCCGTTTTTGCAGCTGTAAGACAAGGATAATAACTTCATAAGGCTGATGTGTGGATCAAGTCATTCAGTGTGTGTGAAGCACATGCAGAGTGCTTGTGGGTAGTGAGTGCTGAGTACACAACAGCTGCTTCATTGTTTACTGTTTAGAGTCCTCCCAGCAACCCTGAAGTGAGGCAGTGATTACCGTGATCCCAGGTAAAAGAACTGAGACTCAGATGTGGGTACCCAAGGCCACACAGCCAGTGCAAAGAAGTTGTGAATCTGTTTTGTGAATCCATTGGTCTGCCCTGCATCTGTGTATGTGTGTATGTGTGTGTGTCTGGATTCTGAAATTACCTGCTGCCCTTTGCAGCCTATGATACAATTGACCTTTCTTGCTTCCTTCTCTTACTTTTTTTCAACTTACCTTCCTTTTCTCCTTTTTGCCTTCTATCCCTTCTTGTTTCTGTTTAACTTTATTACTGATTTGGTGGCTGCTTACTGAGTCTTTGCGCATGTTGTTCTCTTCCCATAACAGCCTTTTCGCCTTTGCCTGGTCCTTCAGTTCTCACCTCTTCCAGGAAGACGTCTTTGCCCCCATTCTAGGCAGAACTAAGAGACATCCTCTAATCTGAGCTGTCCTTCCCTGTGGACTGATAGGAGAATATCTCAGCACAAAGTACTCTGTATTATTTCTTATTTTTGTACCCATCTCTTCCATGAGCTTGTGAGGTGCTTAAGGCAGATGAGCCCTCCTAACACCAGTTTTTAGTTCAATAAGCTTGTCATACATTTGGAAAACTCAGTTTTGAAGTCATAGTTTTTTATTTGTTTTTGAGGAGGAGACTTACAGTTTAGAGATTATCGCATATATTAAAAGTCACTTAAAAGCACATAGTAAAATCTCCCAACTTTGTCCTACTGGATGGAAATTCTTTTTTCTTTTTACCCTCTGGTCTTTCACAGTTAGAGCTTAATGTGACTCAGACAACCTTGGCTTGAGAGGAAGGTGGAGCCTAAGTAGGTCACATGGCCCTTTCTCATCTCTCTGGGGCACTGTTGCCTGGGAGGGCAGATGAGTTTTATTTCTGAGGCTCTAGCTCAGAGACCTGTGATGTCCTGTGTCTCCAGAACCAGGTTTGAATGCTAGTCCGACACCTGAGGCCCCTCTTGACTTGACTTTGATTTCCCACACCCATTCCTCCCCCACCCCAAATGGCTTTCAGGTACTGCTGACAGCATATCAGTTAACAGAAATTGAATATTGACATCAACTGAAAGGGACTTTGAAACCATTAACATTGATTGAGCACATACTATGTGCTGGGAGTGGTCTAAGAACATTACATACATCTCATTTGATTCTGACCCCTAGCAGAGTCAGGATTTGAACCCAAACCTGGTGGCTTTGCTACTTACAAAATTTACTGAAAGCGCTGGAAACTTAACATCTTTGTGTATAAGTTGGGGGTAATTAACACAAATGCCCAAATCACTTATGACTATCTTTATTCAATTATCCATATAGTGCTGCTATTACTACTATTAGTATAATCATTTGTTACAGGGTTCTTTGCTGCATCCTTTTGTTTGTCTTTCTACCCTAACTCTCGCTAGGTTAACATCCTATATATTAGGGCAAGTATCATCTCTAGGAAGCCTTCCCACACTGTTTAGGTGAGGTCAGGTTTTCTCCCGCTGTATACTCTTGGAGCGGTACTTACCAGCAAGACAACCCAGCAGTACTAGTGGTTAAAATATTGAAATGCCTCCAGACCAGTTGATAAAGAGCTCCTGTCCCAGCTCCCTAACCCATTCTTCCCTGAACATCTACCCCTGCTTCAGCAACTACTTGGGTGAGACCCAGCCCAGAAGAGGCCTCTAGGCCCCTACTCCTTGCTATGCAGGTGCTATCTCTCCTGCCACAGCCCATTCCTGTCTAACGAAGTGTGGTTTGTAATTAAACATGCTCATTGTGCTTAGTGCTGTCTAACTCTTTGCGACCCTTGGGACCGTAGTCTGCCAGGCTCCTCTGTCCATGGCATTTTCCAGGCAAGAATACAGGGGTAGATTGCCATTTCCTCCTCCAGGGGATCTTCCCAACCTGGGGATCCAACCAGCGTCTCTTACGTCTCCTGCATTGCAGGCTGGTTCTTTACCGCTGAGCCAGCAGGGAAGCCCTTGTAATTAAACAGTGATGTGTAATTAGTTATGTGCTTTGCCTTCCCTGACAGATTGGAATTTAAGAGCTCAGAGGGTATGTCTGTTTCTTGGTCACTGCCAAATCCCTAGGGTTTGATTAATCAGGGAAAAGAAATATTTGCTGAACACATGAATCAATGATATTTTGACAAGAAAACCAGCTCAAAACTTGGATCAATCTTTGTGATGCAGGGCAACTGATCTCTCTGACCCTCAGTTTTCTCTTCTGTAAAGTGGGTGTAACTCATTCTTTGAACAAGTCTCTGCTGCTGCTGCTGCTAAGTCGCTTCAGTCGTGTCCGACTCTCTGCGACCCCATAGACGGCAGCCCACCAGGCTCCCCCGTCCCTAGGATTCTCCAGGCAAGAACACTGGAGTGGGTTGCCATTTCCTTCTCCAATGCAGGAAAGTGAAAAGTGAAAGTGAAGTCGCTCAGTCGTGTCCGACTCTTAGGGACCCCATGGACTGTAGCCTACCAGGCTCCTCCGTCCATGGGATTTCCCAGGCAAGAGTACTGGAGTGGGGTGCCATTGATTATCAGGCTCTTGGACACCGTGGGAACAGGATTGAGAAGATTCTTGCTTCCGTGGAATTTATGGAAAAGCAGACAATAAAGGCATAAACAATGAAACGAGATGACTATACTAAGAAAAAAACGGATGATGAGATTTACAGGGTCATTCTATAAAAAAAAGTCGCAGAATATGTCTCTACTGTGACTTTTAAGTCCTTCCTCAAAGCGCCTATTGATTTATTTTTTTTAATCTAATAATCCATTTTTTAATAGAAATTCATTGTAAAACCAATTTTTTGGCTACTGGGGTGGAGAATTTGTAACTGGATCCCGCCTTCTAGGCGGAGTCACATCTGCTCGAGGTGAGATCTCATTGGTTGCGGCAGACCTCGCGCAGTTGCATTGCCCCGGTAGCCGGCGCCCCGCCCCTAGGGCTCTCCAGCCGTCGATCAAGCTTCGGGGTCCGCCCCCAGCGCGCCGCTTCGTCCCTCTCTATAAAAGGAGCCGGCGGGCGATGACGAGCCTTTACGTCGGCGCGTAAGGGGGGGGGGGGGCGTGTGAAGTCATCGCGCGGGCGGGCGGGCGGGGTCAGGCGGTTTGAACGAGACGAAGACGGAACCGGAGCCGGGTACGGGCAGCGGACGCGGTCCAGACCGAGAGCCGGTGAGCCGGCCAGCGGGCACGGGGCGGTGGCTGGGGGGCGGCTGGGCGGGCCTCGAGCCGAGCCGAGCGCCAGCGGGCCTCGCGGGCAGTCCGCGGGCCGCTCCTCACGGCGGTGCGGTTCGGGCCGAGTAGGGGGAAGGGCGAGGCCGTGACCCGGCGCGCGCGGGCTGGGGGGCGCGCGCTCATCGCTCTGCCGGGGGGGCGGGGCGTCGGGCCGGAAGTGGGGGCTGCCCCTCGGCGGCGTGGGGGCTTATGGGCCGCGGCCTAGGCGTGGAACCAGGACAGGAGGCAGGAGGTTCCGGGGTGGTTGGGCCGGGTAGGGGGCGTGTGTGGGGTTGGAGTGGGCCTGCTGGAAGTTCTGAGGACCCCCCGCCACTGTAGGAGACGGGGTCGCCTGATGATTTAAGAGTCCAGGTTTTGGAGTCCAATCTGTATTGAATTCCCTGCCGTGCGACCTTGCGCAGGTGCTTTAACCTCTCTGGGCCTCAGTTTCCTCATCTGTAAAACGCGAGAGAAAGATAATACTACAAAGGGCTTGTCCCCGAGTATGGCGAAAAGCAAGCCAACTCCCTGGACTTCTTCCTTTCTTCATCAGTATTTGTTGAGCGTCCACGGAGCGCTAGGCACTGTGTTAAGCACTGGCCATACACCCAGGAGCAGGAGGGCAAAGGCCTGCTTTTTAGTAGTCTGCATTGTGGTGGGGAGACCGAAAATGAAAAAATACATGGAAATGAGAAAATTAATACATGGAAAAGAATTTCATATGATCACTAGCGAGACAGTGTAATACGGTTATATGAACAGTGCTTTTTCTGTACGTGGTTTCACAGCTGATCTGGGGTGCTGCAGGGCAGAGCTGGGCCTCTACTCCATTTTGGGATTGAAACTCCTGAAGTCCATTGAAGGAAGATGCACCAGGCCTGCCATCCACCTCTCTGATAGGGTTATCTGTAAGAGTAGTGATAATAGCAGCTCTTTGCTAATTGGGCACTTGCTGTGTGCCAGGTGTTGTGTGGTTTTATGTCATTTAATATTGCACTTGTCTCTTAACAGATTTTTATCTTCATTTTACAAATTAGGGGACTGAGACTCTGAGAGATTATTTGCTTTATGGTGTCCAGCAAGTGGCTGAACCCAAGTCTGTGACTCTTTGAGTCCAGGACCTTAATCTCTTTATTACGCTGCTTCCCTAAGGTCCAGATCTAGACAGTGTCTTTCCAGTGTGCCCTTTATGATGTTGTATATATGTATACAGTTTTTGTGGTTAAGAAATGTATAGCGGTTTCTGACACATAGGGAAGCTTAGGACATGCTGTTTTTCACTTAGAGTCTTAGTTAATCCTCACTGCCTCCTTGGGATGAGCAGATGAGCTATTTGTGATCTGGAAAGGTGAGGTATTTACCTAGGGCTACATTGCTTTTTTGGGGGGGGTCCCCTCCACCCATTCCATAGTACTCAGTATGGTACCTTGAAAGTGATAAGGGCTCATCAACCAGCCTTGAATTGGAGTGGGTTTGGGAGCCTTTGGGAGAGGCTATATATGGAGAGGTAAGGGGAGGCTTTTTCAATGAAGTTTAAATGTGGATCAAGGAGGGGTGAGATTTATATGGTGATCATGGGGTCTTTCTACCATTGAGGCCAAGCCGAGGAATCCTTATGGAAGAAGAGAGTGAGCTGTCACTAGCTGTAGCTGAGGCTCTGAGAGCTGGTCTCTTTTGACTGCCTGGAAGAGCAAATTAAATAGTTGAGTCAGTGGATGTTTATTGCACATCCACAGGGTGCCTAGCCCCATGTATTTAGTGGCTGCAGAGTTTGCGAAGCATATGGGGCCAGGTATTAATGTGCTGCTAATGAAAGAGTTTTAAATTTATGATGAGGAAAGGCCATTAAAGTTTTCTGAGCTGAGGTGTGGTCAGGAGACACACGTGGCTTTACCAGCTGCTTACATTTTATGGCAGCATGATACACACAGTACCGGATGGATGTATGTATGAATATTGCCCAAATAGATTACAGGTGCTCACCCTGGGACTGTGGTGGTTTTTGTTTGCATGTGTTTCTCTTTGATACCACACAGTCTGCATTTGACACTGTCCTGCCAGCCTGGAGACAAGTAGCCGTTCCTGAGCCCACTGTGTGATGTGCTGTGCCAGGTCCTCGGGGGACGAGGATTTGGGGTGTGAGGGCACAAGCCTGAGACGTCAGATAAAGAGGAGGTTGTGTGGTAGATCTCAAATCATTTCCGGCCCTCACATTCTGTAGCTGTTTGACTTGTGAGGTGTGCTGGAGATGCAAGGGAAGACTAGCTAGTCCCTTCGTGGAGGAATGAAGTGCTCAGAGTCCCATGGTGGTTCCAAATTTCCTGAGTTTTTCTTCCCCCATTGATCATATTGATGTCACATGAAATGAGGAAAATTACAAGTGTTGGTCATTGTGAAATTTAGTATTTTCTAGCATGAGTCCCCAACCTCCAGGATTTAATGCCTGATGATCTGAGGTGGAGCTGATATAATAATACTAGAAATAAAGTGCACAATAACATAATGCACTTGGAATCATTCGAAAACCATCCTGCCTGCCCCCTCCCCCCTTTCCCCAGTCTGTCCATGGAAAGACTGTCTTCCACGAACCAGTCCCTGGTGTCAAAAAGGTTGGGGACTGCTGTTGTGTAGTCATGAGTCCTCATGGTAATTGCCCAGGAATCTCGTTTATCTGCCCTTATCGCATATTGAATCTTCTCTTCCCATTATCTGTTCACCAGCGGTTGGTGACCTTTTTCAAACTTAAATAGTGATTCTCTCCCATTTAAGTCCTAGGAAGAGATTCTTGAACAGTTAAGGGATAACATCTGAACTCATCATGCCTGCAGAGTCCTAACAGGATCTGGCTTCACTTTTCCCACTTCTGTTCCTCCTCACCCTCCTGCTCACGGGGCTGTAGCCACTCTGCTTAAGCTTCTCACTTAGCTTAGCCAAGTGTCTGCTAAGCTCCTGGTGCTTAGTAGGCCTGCAGATGGCCTCCTGTCCTCAGTAAGTTCAGCAGAGAATTTTACTAAGGACTCTTCTCTGTGAGGTCATTTGCCACCACCTCGGTAGTACTTAGGTTATAGAAAAGGTTACTTTTTCTATTGTAAAAGTGGACATAGTCTTTAAGAAAATTCGGAGAACTTTGTAGTGGAAACTATAAAGAGAAATTAATAAAAAGCCCACCATCTGAAGAAAACTGGTGTAAACATTTTGATACATTAATGAATAAATGAATTGACGTTTTCTAAGCACATTTTTATACCAGTCACATTAAAATGGGGCCTGAATTTTAGGCTGGCTGGTGTTGAGCCGTTCATTTCAGGTTATGTTTACTCCTGGAAATCTAGGCTTGTGGCTGGAACCCTAGGTCTTCGATTTGGCATCTTGGGGAAGAATGCTTGGGGAAGCATACTTCTGCTCTGGTGACTCCAGGAAATGCTTGCGCTTTCTTACTGCCCAGTAATGCGATCCCTTCTCTTTTCTCATGTGCTATAGAAGATGGCAGTGAACGTGTACTCAACGTCGGTCACCAGTGATAACCTCAGTCGACATGACATGCTGGCCTGGATCAATGAGTCTCTGCAGTTGAATCTGACAAAGATCGAACAGTTGTGCTCAGGTAAGAGAAGTTCAGTAGACCCCTTTCCCCAGGAAAGCCTGTGGGTCCTTCAGAGATGCACAGGTCGGTCCATGTCTGATTGCAAAAGCCACAGGTTTGGGTTCTGTGTTAGGGCTGCTCTGTTTGTTTCAGCCTTGCCTAGTTCCACTTGTGAGTGGGACTGTGCTTGAAAGGAGCCTACTCTCTTCTGGCCTGTATGTCCACCATCTCCTGCTGTAGCGGCTCCATTCTGAGGCCTGCAGCTTACTTAGCCTCAGCTGCTCCATCTGCATTCTTTGCATCTAGATTTGAAGTGACTTATATTTGAGGACAATAATTGTAATTGTTCTAGTTCTGTATTAGTTTATCAGTGGCATTTCTTACTCCCATATAACTCAAGACCAAAGTCAGGCCGGTTTGCTATTTCAGCCACAACTTTATTGAACTACTGTTTGTTAAGAATATGACAGAGAAGTGCTGATTTAAAACAAGCACATACATTATGTGTTAGGGTTATTAAAATTGGATTTACCCCAGATAGGAGGTGGGGTCAAGAATATGACAGTAGAAGGATGAGCTGAATATCCTGCTGCTGCTTGAATTCTTATCTTGATCTTGGGGTAGAGAATTAGAACCTTCAGCTTCTTCTGGTAATCATAACAGTTATTTAATTGAACACTTGTGTGCCAGGGTTATGTTAAGTTCTTTCAAATGTCTTTTTATCACTGTACCTCTGTGAGGTGGCCTCTTGATGAAAGTGAAAGAGGAGAGTGAATAAGTTGACTTAAAGCTCAACATTCAGAAAACTAAGATCATGGCATCCAGTCCCATCACCTCATGGCAAATGGATGGGGAAACAGTGACAGACTTTATTTTTTGGGGCTCCAAAATCACTGCAGATGGTGACTGCAGCCATGAAATTAAAAGACGCTTACTCCTTGGAAGGAAAGTTATGACCAACCTAGACAACATATTAAAAAGCAGAGGCATTACTTTTCCAACAAAGGTCTGTCTAGTCAAGGCTATGGTTTTTCTAGCAGTCAGGTATGGATGTGAGAGTTGGACTATAAAGAAAGCTGAGTGCTGAAGAATTGATGCTTTTGAACTGCGGTGTTGGAGAATACTCTTGGGAGTCCCTTAGACTGCAAGGAGATCCAGCCAGTCCATCCTAAAGGAAATCAGTCCTGAATAGTCATTGGAAGGACTGATGTTGAAGCTGAAGCTGAAGCTCCAATACTTTGGCTACCTGATGGGAAGAGCTGACTCATTTGCAAAGACTGTGATGCTGGGAAAGATTAAAGGTGGAAGGAGAAGCGGGTGACAGAGGATGAGAGGGTTGAATGGCGTCACTGACTCAATGGACATGAGTTTGAGTAAACTCTAGGAGTTGCTGATAGACAGGGAGGTCTGGTGTGCTGAAGTCCATGGGTTTCAGAGTTGGACAAGACTGAGTGACTGAACTGTGAGGTGGAGATGTTTATTAACCTTTTTTTTACAGATGAGAAAATGGGCTTAGAGAAATTGAATAATAAGTATAGGGTTAAACAACCAAGAATAGAATTGAGGCTTGAACCAAATTTGAAATCAAGAGCCCATGTCCTTCAGACTCTGTACCACACTTGTTCTTCAGACTTTTCTTTGACCAACTAGTGCCATTCAGATCTTAAAATTATTGCTTTCATTTATATGAAAATTTTCTAAATGAATTCACCTTCTGTACTTCCTTATTTTGTAGCTGAGTCTTGGTTTTAGTTTCATTTGCTGGTCTTGTTACTTCCCCTGTGAGATTTAATCCCAGTTCTGTAGACGGTCAGAGAGACTCGTTGTGAAGTTGCGCAGTGAGATGGTGCCCGGGAGTCACGCCTCCTAAGCATCAGTTCAGTGTGAGTCGTGGGTGCCGTTGGATCTGTCTGCTTTTCCTCTAATTTCATTTCACCACCACATCCCCTTTTGTTGGAGGCTTTTAAAGCACTCGTTTATGCTATGCTTGCTGTCACCAGCCCCCCCGCGGAGGGGTTGCCATTCCTTCTCCAATGCATGAAAGTGAAAAGAGGTCGCTCAGTCATGTCTGACTCTTCCGCCATGGACTAAGCTACCAGGCTCCTCTGTCCATGGGATTTTCCAGGCGAGTACTGGAGTGGGGTGCCATTGGGTAAATAACACACGGAAGTGAAAGTGAAGCCGCTCAGTCGTGTCCGACTCTTTGCGCCCCGTGGACTGTAGCCCACCAGGCTCCTCGGTCGCCCCGTGATTAATGACTAATGGGGGGGATGAGGTCATCTTAATTTTGATTGGAGCCAGCTTAACCAGCAATTTCTCCCTGATATTTGTCTCTTTCTATAAATACACTTCAAGATGTATTTCACTTAATTAAAAAATGAGATCTCTTTTCCTGTGTAGGTAAGCTGTACGTGTGCTGATCTGGCTCCAGGTTTCTCTCATTCAGTCAGGGAGCTGTCGTTGGTAGTCAGGACTGGGCACGAAGAGACCGCAGTCTGCTCTGAGCGTGTGACTTTTGATGGGACCCTGGTGTTCTGGTTCTTCATCTGTAAACTGGGATAAGTGAAGTGAAGCGAAGTTGCTCAGTTGTGTCTGACTTTGCGACCCTATGGACTGTAGCCTACCAGGCTCCTCAATCCACGGAATTCTCTAGGCAAGAATACTGGAGTGGGTTGCCATTTCCTTCTCCGGGGAATCTTCCCCACCAGGGATCGAACCTGGGTCTCCTGCATTGCAGACAGATGCTTTACCGTTTGAGCCACCAGGGAAGCCCTTAAGATCTGGTTCACCTGTTGAGCTGTTGTGAGACTCACCTGTAAAAATAGCTCTCAGATACTGATTCTGTGCCAGCCCCTGGATGTGAGCCTGGGTCTCTCAAGGGACAGGACACGTTGTTTTACAGAGGAGCCTGCATGGGCCACAGCTTATGCATTATAGAGCCTGATTTTGCATCCAGATCTTTCTGGCCACATAGCCTGTACTCTTTCTGCTGTGTACATGCTTTATCTTTTTATTTTATTTTTTTGACTGCACTGGGTCTTCATTGTTGCCTGTGGGCTTTCTAGTTGCAGTGAGTGGGGGCTACTCTAGTTGGGATGCACAGGCTTCTCGTTGCCATGGCTTCTCTCATTGCACATCATGGGCTCAGTAGTTGTGGCACGTGGGCTTTGTTGCCCTTGGCACGTGGGATCTTCCTGGAGCAGGGATTGAACCCATGTCCCCTGTGTTGGCAGGTGGATTCTTAACCACTGGACCACCAGGGAAGTTCATCCATGCTATATCTTTTGAAAAGAAGCATTTGGAAGAGAGTTGAACAAATTAAAATATATTATCAATTATAGCGATATTGTTTCATTAAAAATCTGTAGAGAGTTTGAATTTTGTCTGCTGCCTGCCATTTTTCTTATTATAAAGTGCTTTTTCCCAGTGGAACAATCAGAATACTTTCTGTGATTTGTAAAGAAACTTCTGTTCACAACTCGTTCCCCACCTTGAGAGTGGTGTGGGGCTTTTCTGAGTATGTAGAGGTTGCCTTGTGTGCATGTTGGTGTTTAGGAAATGGGGTCTCAGCTTCCAAACAGGATGAACTGTAGACACTGTGTCCCTGAAGAAGGTCTGCTCCCAGGGGATTGGAGTCGGAGAGAAAGCGAGGCTCCTCAGATCCTTGCTTTACTGAGGCCTGAGGAGAATCCCAGGGACCTTTATCACTGGTGCCTGGTCCTTCCCGATCTTAACCTTCGTTAAGCAGAGAGGCATGCACACCAGAATTCTCTGACCATGCACAAGCTTTGAGAGGTAGGACTAGGTTTTTCGCTGCAGAGGGCAAAGCCCTGAGGTTCTGCACTATTCATGTGATGACTGCCAGTGAAGTGGCTGAGTTTATCAGCATTGTGTGCTCCCTGCGTCCAACGGTGAAAGGAACCTCTGCTTGGCTCTTGTAGTGAGATGAGGTGCTGAGGACTTCAGTGATAGGGTTGGCTGGTTGTTTCAAGGTTCATTATGTTCTGTAGTCTCTCTGTTTTGGAGAATTAGTCATCAAATATTTTGGAAAGATAGTTATCAAGGAAAAAGACCCTGGTCACAGAGAGTGATTGCGATGAGGGATTGCTTGTGTCAAAAGGGGGATGCAGGAAAGGAAAGAAAAAAAACAGATTTCTCTGGTAGACTAGTGGTTAGGATTTGGACTTTCACTGTTGTGGCCTGGGTTTAATCCTTGGTTGAGAAACTAAGATCTCACAAGCCTGATGGCAAGGCGAAAAAAAAAAAAAAACTGGAGTGGGGAGAGGGGGTGGAGAATGCTGATTGCTTTCCATTCCATTCCTCTCTCCCTTCGGTTCCAGTCCCTGACCCTTTTCCAAGGGCCCAGCATGGTGCTCTGAGTGTGAATGTCCTCAGAGCTCCCTTCCTTGCCTTCTCCTCTCCAGGCCAGCCAGCTTCACAGTTCTGTGCTCTGCTGAATGGGAGAGGTGTTCAGATACTCCCAGGCAAATGCTAGATTTCCTTTCTTCTTAGCTTATTGTGGGGCCGTGGTGCCTTTAGTTTATATAAAACAGCTGTCAGTCTTGTTCTGGAGCCGTTCTGAGAGGGAGACCTGCCCCTGACCAGGCCTCTCCCACTTTGTTTTCTCCTCAAGTTGACTCCCTTTTCCATTTTGGGCGTGAATTCCACCATTCTTCCAGTGTCTCAGTCCTGAGAAGCATCCTTTGAGGCTAACTCACAGAGTTCTCTGGGTCTTCTGCAGGGTCTTTTGGCTGTAGCCTTTTCTCAGTTTGCAGGCTGCTGCCACAGTGGCCTCCACACTGGCCCTACACGCCTCTCTTCTTGTCCCATGGTTGTCTACGGCCTTTTGAAGAGACCATTTTTATTGAGTCACTCCTCTGCTCACAGAAGTAGCTCTTTAAATTTTTTTTTGCTTAATTCTTCAAATACCTCTTTGTGTTAATTGAAGCAGAAGACAAACTTATTTTCTTCTGAGTAAAAGACCTAATTAAGGTCTTCTTTATAGAAATGTATTAAAAAAAGAAAGCTAGCTTAAAGTACAACGTTAAAAAAACTAACATCTTTGCATCCTGTCCCATTACTTCATGGCAGCTAGAAGGGGATAAATTGGAAGCAGTAACAGATTTTATTTTCTTGGGCTCCAAAATCACTGCGGACAGTGACTACAGCCATGAGAATAAAAGATGTTTGCTCTTTGGAAGGAAAGCTACAACAAACCTATACAGCATATTAAAGAGCACAGACATCACTTTGCCGATAAAGGTTCATAGAGTCAAAGCTTTGGTTTTTCCAGGAGTTATGTACGGTATGAGTGTTGGACTGAAAGAACACTGAATGCCGAAGAATTGGTGTTTTGGGAAATGTGCTGGAGAAGACTCTTGATCTGTTGAAGTGCAAAGAGATGAAACCAGTCAATCCTAAAGGAAATCAACCTTAAATACTCATTGGTAGGACTGATGCTAAAGCTGAAGCTCTAATACTTTGGCCACGTGATATGAAGAGCTGACTCATTGGACAAGACCCTGATGCTGGGAAAGATGGAAGGCAAAAAAGAAGTGGGTGGCAGAGGATGAGATGTTTAGATAGTATCACTGACTCGATGGACATGAATTTGAGCAAACTCTGGGTGACAGTGAAGGACGGGGAAGCCTGGTGTGCTGCAGTCCATGGGGTTGCACAGAGTCGGATGCGACTTAGCACTGAACAACATAGAAACATTAAGAATAAAACTGTAATCTGCTGTACTGTCACAAGTGATAATCACTGTTACCTTTTAATTGTATTTTGAAGGTAAGGTCTATCATCCCCATGTTATAGAGAAACTGAGAGAAGTTAACTGACTTGTCCAAGGTTACTCATTTTAGCTGTATTTTCAGTATTTTCCATAATTTTAAAACGTAATTGACATACGTTTTGAATAACCAAGTCTCAAAATGGTTTAGAATCTAAAAGAAACAAAAAAATAAACAGTAAAAAGCCTTCCTGTGAAAAGTAAGAGCAGAAGTAACCAGTGTTGTCAGCTGGGTGACCTCCAGGGAGAGTGTGTAGGAGCAGAAACGTCCATCTGCCCGTGTTCTGTGTGTGTGCTTCTCTTTCGCCTATTCTACAGGAGCAGGGGTGCACTCGAGCACGTTGGGCGTTCTGGAGAGCGTCCACTACCCGTGCGGTGCATGTCGCTTTCTTCTGTGGCTCTGTAGCACCGTAATTTCTTTGAATCAGTCCCCTATCAATGGACATTTCATTTATTTCCAGTCTGTTGCTCTTATAGACTGTTGTAGTAAGTATCAAATACAAGCACACAATGTTGTAGTTTTCTTTCTTTTAAAATTAAAATAGGGTAGTTTTTGTCATGTTCAGATGTCTTCAGACCGACTTTTAATGTCTGCATTAATGATGCCTCACAGTCTTCTATTTCCAGATTGTTTTGGTTATTTTTTTTTTTGATGCCTGGACAGGGACTATTTCCAAATTGTATTCATCCTTTAAAATGACTTAAGCCTCACATACTTCCAAAGCCTGAACACTTTTGCATTTAATGGAGTGTTTCCTATGTTTAAAACTTTTGAGAGTTTGTAACGTGGAGTTTTCTGATAGGAGGGCGTCTGTCTTACGTAGATTCTTTTTTGTTTTAATCTGTTTTTCCCCTCCTCTTAGTTATGGTGATGCTCTTGGTCAGTCTCACACCTAAACTCATTTTTTAAAAAATTTATTTTAACTGGAGGATAAACATTGTGGTGGTTTTTGCCTTACGTAGAATTCTTTTTGTTTTAATCTGTTTTTCCCCTCACTCTTAGTTATGGTGATGCTCTTGGTCAGAGTCTCACACCTAAACTCATTTTTTAAAAAAATTTATTTTAACTGGAGGATAATTACAATATTGTGGTGGTTTTTGCCATACATCAACATGAATCATTTTTTAAAAAATTAATAAATTTTTGACTGTGCTGGGTCTTCATTGCTGCTCGTGGGCTTTCTCTAGTTGAAGCGAGCGGGGGACTACTCTCTAGTTGCCATGCACAGGCTTGTCATTGCGGTGGCTTCTCTTGTTGCAGAGCATGGGCTCTAGGGCGCACAGGCTTCAGTAGTTGTGGCACCTCTCCGCATGCGGAATCTTCTGGACTGGGGATCAAACCCTTGTCCCCTAATTTGGCAGATGAACTTGCCAACCAGTGGACCACCAAGGAAGTCCTGGCCTGTATAGATTGTTGACTTCAGCTTTCATCTAATTCTCCAAGGGGCCTTGGCTCAAAATGGTTGAGAGCCTGTGCACTTGAGATAGTGCAGGCGTTGGGCGCAGGGGCTGCATTGTGCCCTGGGTGTTCTCTGCTTGTAGCACAGATCTCTGTAGGACGGGGCTGTGGTAGTCAGCGGAGACCTGGTGGTTGATGTCATGACATATCTGGTCCCATCCTAAGGCTGTCTACATCTTCCAGCCACAGGTTATGTGAACCTGCTCTCCTGCCCCGAAGCACTGGGATAGCCGTCATCTCAGAGCAGTCCTCTTCTGCAACTTGTGTTGCCAGCCTTTGTTATTAAGGCCGAGACTGGAAGGAAAGCCCCTTTGAACCTCTTCTGTACCCAGTTGAGACATTTGCAGGCCAGGAGTGTTGAGCCCTTTTGTAAATAACCACCTGACAGATTTCTTCCTTTTAAGCATTTATCTTCTTATTTTGTGTGCTTATTATAAAAGTAATTTTCATTATACAGAATAATATTTAAAAACATAAAATATTCCATACCACCTCCCAGAGCTAGCCACTGTTCAGTCATATTTGATCTCCAAAACAGTGACCTTGTATGGTCTGACACGTTGTGCTTCTCCCCATTTCTTCTGTACACATAAAGATGAACGTTTTTACATATATGAAGACATGTTATAGATACGTTTTTGTATCTTACGTTTTCTTTTAACATTAAATCTTGAGCTCTTGCCCCAACTCCCACCAAAAAACGTGCTTTGATTGCTTGCATAATATTCTCTTAGGCAGTGTTGTACGAATTTATGTAACTGATTGCTCCTACTGTTGGACATACAGGTTGCTTCCATTTTTTCCTCTCCCGAATGAAGTTATACAATTTTCATGTGTAAATCTTTGCTAGATGTATTTTTAATGTGTATTACTTTATTAAATTTACTTTTTTTCCCCTTTGTTGTTAAGTTTACTTTTTTTCCTTTTTCTTGGCTGTACTAGCTACTGGACTGCCAGGGAATTCCCCTAGCTATATTTTAAAAAAAGAAATTATTCCCTTAGATCCCTTAGGTTGGATCCCTGTGTGTTTATTAGGTGTTTACATTTTTGTATGTGTGAACTGTCCAATTGATTTGTCTATTTTTATTGAAGTCCTTGTGTTTTTCTTCATATATTATCTGTTTCAGCCAGCGAGAGTGTAGCAGCATGGTATATACCTCTTTCTTCCCTGAGCCAGGAAATGCTTTAGTCTAGGGTAGGGTGTTCTAAGCAAGTGCATAATGACATAGGAAAGAGCAGTGGACAGGGAGTCAGAATACCTGGGGTCTGGCTCTGAGCTTGGTCTCCGGCCTCTGTGGTCGTGAGCCACAGTTTTTGGTCCTCAGGTTTTAAATTTATAATGGCTCTAAGGATTCTTCTAGCTCTAAAATAAAAACTGAAAGTTCTTTCAGGCAGGTTTTTTTAGAGGAACAGATGACTGATGCTTTTAAGTGGTTTTGAATGGAAAGTCTCATGAATGGCTTGAGAAAACTGTGTATTTCGTAAATGTACTTTATTTTGCTGGTTCAGAAAAAATATCTTTCATATGTGAAGCAGTGCTGTAGGTATAGATGCTTCATAGATTATGTCCTGTGTATATGTGTGTTTTAAGTTGATATGTATGTATCAGGATCCAAACCAGATCTATATATTGCAATTGGTAAATTATTGCAGTCAACAAAAAGTTGACTTTTAAATCTCCCCTTAAAATGCAGCAATCATCACTCTTCGTGCTATTAACTTGTTAAAGAGACTGGGTCGTTGTCTACGAAATTTAGGAAGCTATTAGTGCCTCTGTTTTAAAAAGCATAAATATTGCTAATTCACTACCTGGTACATAGAATTCACATAGTATATTTTTGTTGGATGAGTAAATAAATCAAGCCACCTCAAGAATCAGGCTTTCACTTTCTAGTGCTCCTTTCTACTAAGAATGTCACTCTGATCACTGAAGTGCTTCTGCTCTCTTTGCTGCTGCTGTTAAGTCGCTTCGGTTGTGTCCGACTCTGTGCGACCCCATAGATGGAAGCCCACCAGCTCCCCTGTCCCTGGGATTCTCCAGGCAAGAACACTGGAGTGGGTTGCCATTTCCTTCTCCAATGCATGAAAGTAATAAGTGAAAGTGAAGTCAGTCAGTCGTGTCTGACTCTTAGTGATGCCATGGACAGCAGCCTGCCAGGCCCCTCTGTCCATGGGATTTGCCAGGCAAGAGTACTGGAGTGGGGTGCCAGTGCCTTCTCCAGCTCTCTTTACATCTTTCCAAAAATAACGATAATGGCACTCTTTATGCCAGATATGGCAGGAAACCAGTTTGGCTTGATGTAAAATAAGTTGAATATGCTTATTAAGGCTGCCTCATTCTTCAGAACACCTATTGCATAGTTGCTGGATTTCTTGTCTCCTTTTCCTGAAAAGACAGTAAGTGTACATGGAGCCTGCCCTGTATTAGGAGAGTGCACTTTAGTAGGCATTAGAGAAATTGCATTCCTAAATTTTAAGTGCCAAGAAAACACTTTTGGGGGTAGTGATGGATAAAAATAAACAAGTGGAGGAAGGAATGAAATTGGGGAGCAAATGGGATGAAATATATGCAATAATTTCTTATAGTGGCCTTTAAAATTGAAAAAATTTAAATGGAAAAACTCAAAAGATTCCTTCTATTCAACTTTGTTTATAAACTGATAGGTATTAAGTTTATTTAGAGATGTAAAAAGCCCAGGGAGGCAGACATCTTAGAAAAAACATGTTTTTAACCTAAGTCAGAGGACGGATCTTTGCCATATTGGGGAGCTCCTCCTCCTGCTGGCATTCATTTTTCTTTTAGTTGTCATTTTATTGTCATTCCTGTTTCCTACAAAGAATAGTCTTAAAATTTCATAGGATCATTCCTTTTCTCTTCATCATGGGGTTTCAGGTTGCAAGTATGTTGTAGAACTTAAGTAGAACCACAGTTCTGTTACTGATTTCAAAGTCAAGTGGAAATGACGCTTTGGGATTTTGTAGGTACACTTCCACAACTTTTCAGATTGTACATGGGTTAAGCGAGTTTGTAACTTTTTACCCTGTTTCTTTAATAGCTAGTGTGTTTAATGTTCCATTGTGTATTTTCTTCTTTTACTCATTCAGGGGCTGCCTATTGTCAGTTTATGGACATGTTGTTCCCTGGCTCCATTGCCTTGAAGAAAGTGAAATTCCAGGCTAAGCTAGAACATGAATACATTCAGAACTTCAAAATACTACAAGCAGGTTTTAAGAGGATGGGTGTTGACAAAGTAAGTAAGCTTTATTCTTTCATTTAGGGTATTTCTTAACTCGTCATGATTACCAGGGCTACCAGTGCTGGCCCATGACTTTGGATGTTTTTGTTTTTGTTTTCCCAATTTGTATAGTTTTCTTTTCTCGAGTTAACAGTTCACCAGGAGCAATGTGTCGCTCTGTTGTCCTATCCCTGGTTCCTGTGTGGTCGTCTTTCTTCATCGTGAAGTTGGCGGCTGTCTGGAAAACCAGTCTGTAAATCTGTACCCATTTTTTTAAAACTGTTTAATATATTAATCTGAGATCTAATTCTTTTAATCTCTGAATTTGCTTCTGTAAAACATACCATATGGTAGAATAAGTAGTTCTAATAGAGAAGATTCTAGAACTACTTGACTTTTTTAGTGAAGTATAAAACTAAAGTATAAACTACAATATTTTTATAGCTAGTAGGTGCTGGAAAGTTCCCTCTTGCCCTCAAGGTTACATGAAGCTATAAGAAACAGAGTCCACCAGGCTTCATTGGGAAAAATATCTCTGTTTTAGTAGATTATACGTTATTGCAGTTAAGCAGTCCCCCTCGCCCCCATCAAAAGGGCTTAATCTTTAAGCCCTTTTGAAGGGGGGAACATTTTTCAGTAAAGCTTGTAATCACCCCCTAATTATCTTGCTTCTATATATGATTTTTTATTTATTTTGAAATCAGTCTTTATTTAATTTTGTCCCTGCAATATATAAAATGTGCATTTGTATTGTAAGGATATCATTTAGTTGTCAGGCATGGTTTAAACTAGGTTTATCTTATTATACACAGTAGTTTTTCTTTTTCTTTTTATGGAATTAATTTTTTTGAATAAGGCAGATCCCTAGAGTATATAAAAGTAGAATAGTGCCCCCATGTACCTCAGTGATTATCAACTCAGGGATGGTCTTATTTCATATATATCTCTACTCTACCCCCTGTAGTCCTGGATTATTTTGAAGTAAGTTCCACATTTAACTTTGTTAATGTTTCGTACCAAGAAATTTTTAAAAGTTTGCTTGTTCAGAGGGGTAGATAGTTCAGATTGTAACTGGAATCCTTGAGGAGTTAAAAGATAGTTGCGCTCCAACCATTTAAAGTAATACCTGATAGCACAGTAAAAATCTTAGAGGGTCCTTTAAAGTGTGTTTTAATATGATTGTAATTACTTGAAAAACATGCCATTTTGTAGAAGTCTATCCCAGGATTGATTCTGTACCTTGACCTATTTTTAAGGTAATTTTTTTTTAAACACCGTTCATCGAGAATACTTGTTATTTTGTGGTCTGGACTTGGTACCTTGTGTCAGGCACTGTGGCCATACAAGTTCCATGGGAGGTTTACTTTTTACAGTGAAATGATGTATCTTAAAATGTGTTTGGGTATGTGTGTGTGACTTCTGTATGATACTTGTTTGTTTTGCATTTCTGATTTCTTTTGATGGACTTGAACTGTGGGGATTGGCTGTTAAGTTCTCTGTGGAAGGTAAATTGAATGAAACTTGCTCTACAACCTTCCAGGGGCTTACTGAACATTTAGTTCTTGCCTCTTTGTCTCCTTTTAGCAGAGCTTTATACTGATCTTGATGAATGTGAACACCTTTGATGCTTGCCAGAAACCTCTTGCTTTGAACTAAAGAATCTTATATTTTTCTGCAGATAATTCCTGTGGACAAATTAGTAAAAGGAAAGTTTCAGGACAATTTTGAATTTGTTCAGTGGTTCAAGAAGTTTTTTGATGCAAACTATGATGGAAAAGAGTATGACCCTGTAGCTGCCAGACAAGGTCAAGAAACTGCAGTGGCCCCCTCCCTTGTTGCTCCCGCTCTGAACAAACCGAAGAAACCTCTCAGCTCTAGCAGTGCAGGTAAAAAACACACACACACACACACACACACAATATAATGCCATTTCCAAATAATGGTAGTCTAGGTATTCATTCATTCATTCAGTAGCCATAAGCTTAGGGATCTGAAGTAGCGTAATCCCAGCCTTATGGCAGGAGCATGGATTCTGACATCAGGGCCCAGCGTTTGCTCTTAGATCTCTGGAGCCTCTGTTAGCACTTCATCTCTGCCCTGTTTCCTCCTCTGTAAGAGGGGAATTGCAGTACTGGCCCCAGAGAGCTGTTCTTGAAGCCTAAATGAGTTACTGTTTGCAGTTTTGCCAACACTCGTTAGTTGTATGGAATAGAAATCCCTCAGGTTAGCTCACATAAAGGAGAGTTAGTTGGAACACAAGGACATTTCATCTTAGAGCCCTGGAATGGGAATTTGCAACCGGACCTGAACTCTCAGAAACTGAAAGAGCTTTCCAGGTCCCTCGGGGGCTGTTCTTGGTTCTGCATTGTCCTTCTGTCTGCAGACCAGCTGCTTGTGCTTATTCACGGCTTCCCTGCCCTCCCTGGAACCTCAGCTGCGAAGTTCTGTGATGCCAGCAGAATCCAGGAGGCAGGGGGAAGCTGTTTATAAGAGACCATCTCTTGAAGTCCTGGCCTAGTGGGTTTTCCGGAATGTGTTTGTAGTGATACACTCACAGAACGTGTGTGTACCTTGTGAGCGGTGGGTGTTCTACAGATGCTAACTCCTTGCCAGAAGGTGGCAAGAATATTAAAGTTGGATAGTACCTTGAGAGAGGGGCTGATCTATCTGGTAGGTAGAGAGGGATGTTGAGTGCTTTGTAATTTTTATAGCTTTATTGAGCTCTTAATTGACTTACATACAGTTCACGCATTTAAAGTATTCAAGTGTACAGTTAAATGGTTTTTAGTACATACATAGGTAATGTTATACTATTGCCATAATCAGTTTTAGAACATTATCATTACCCCCCAAAAGAAACCTCATGTGCTCCTGGTAGCAGTCACTTCCCATTTCTCCCCAAAACTCCTCCCTCCCTGATAGTCCTGGGCAACTGCTGATGCTCTGTGGATTTACCTATTCTGAATATTTCTGAATGGAATTATAGAATATGTGGCCTTTTATGTCTGATTTCTTTCATTTAGCATAATGTTTTCAAGGTTCATCCATGTTGTATCATGTATCAGGACTCCTTTTTATGGTTAAATAATATTCCTTTGTGTGGTTGTAGCACATTTTATTTATTCATCAGTTGATGATTTGAGTTCTTTCCGTTTTTAAGCTATTATGAACAGGGCTGCTGTGACCATTCATATGCAAGTTTCTGTGTGGGCATATATTTTTGTTTCTCTTGGGTGTGTATCCAAGAGTACATACTCTTGGAGCAGAATTTTTGGGTCACGTGATAACTGTGTTTAACGTTTGACAGAACTACCTGACTGTTTTCCAAAGTGGCTGAACCATTTATTTCCCCAAGCAGAGTATATGAGGGTTCAGATTTCTCCAGATATTGAGTGCTTTGATTCTTCGGCTTTTTAGAATGGGGAATTGCATAGATAACCCTGTGCATTTCATATTTCAGATGCTGCTAACAGGCATGTGGAGACTTGGATTAAGTATTTAGTCTTCAGTTTAAACATATGCTAGAGATCCTCCAGCGGAAATGCCTGTTACTCTGGGTGGCCTTAAGGTCATATGGTTGTTGAATAATTCAGAATGTTAGGAAGATGAGATATTTCTAAGTCTGGCATAATATATAAACTTTGCAAATTACTCGCTGAATGCATAACTAAAGTCATGAATGATAAATTTGCCTTGAGGTAGCCCATTCCAGATTATTCTTTATTTTTTAACTTATCAATAGAGTGGCCCCTTTTCTGTTTTTTTCCTCATCTTTGCTTTGGTCATTCTTACTGAGAGAAGTCTGTCTATCCTAGTCAATGTGCTGCTTTTCTCTCCTGACCCTCTAAACACCTTCTTAAAAGGAAACAGGAAGGAGTTTTGAAGCCATTAGTGGTCAGAGCAGTCTCCACCCGCTCACTCATCTTCCTAATCCAAGGAGTGTCAGGTTCTGAGTTGGGAGACACCTTACCTTCCAGACGGGGTGTCATGGATGCCCCACAGCTGGGGCTGTGGGCTCTTTCCCTTTGTTCCATGAAGCTGCCTGTTTGTGTGTTTAGTTGGAGCTGGGTACAGCTAGTTCATCTCTTTGTACCAGGTTGACTTTGCCTCTTTCAGATGATAGTCCCGTCCACCCCAGCGGAAAAAAGACCACACCAAAAGACTTATTGCCAGCACGAAAGATCATGGCTAAAATTGGTACTTACCTGTGTTTGCCAGGATGCAGAACCACTTTGGGTGATCATGGGGTGTAATCTTGCATGCTGGGCTCTCTGCCGTGGGTCTCTTCACTGCATAACTGTGGAGAGCAGTTGGTCACGACCATCTTTTGTTGTCTGGTGGGTTCTTTTTGTTTTGAAATTTCTCCTCTTAAAAAAAAAAAAACCAACTCTGTCCCCTTCTCAGCTCCACAGAGGCCCATTACAACACACAGAACTACTGCAACCCCTAAGGCTGGCCCGGGTGTGGTGCGGAAGAATCCTGGTGTAGGGAATGGAGATGACGAAGCAGCTGAATTGATGCAGCAGGTAGGCGTCTCCTGTGTCCACAACAGGAACCCTTTGGGGGAAGGGGCGCTTGCTGCCCTCACTGGGGAGCTTTGTCTGCGTTCTTGTGAGAAGACCTGCCTTGTCTGTGTATCACAGCAGTCCTCATGACATGTGTCAGGGCTTTGGGACCTGTGTGGGGACTGTGAGCCTGGACATGAAGATGGAAGAGGGGGCGGGCAGCTCTTTCTAAGCTCGATTGTTTCTATTAGAAACCAGTATCTGTTTGGAAATGCATGCATAAGGTAGAACCCTGTTGAAAGTCTGTGGAACACTGTCAGGGTTCCTGGGATTCAGAGACTGTCTCTTGAATTTTGGCTCTTGAATTTTGGCTCTAACAGGAGATAACGGAGAGCTCCTTTCTAAATAATAATTAAAAAAAATATTCTGCAGTGTCCCTGCTGACATCCTGGGTCACTGGAGAATCGAGTGGAGAGTACAGCTGATGTGCTAAGCCTATGGCTTTTCTCTTTCTAATAGGTAGATGATTTGAAACGTCTTCTTTTGAACCAGTTAAGTATCTGAAGATAATTGGTAGAGGTCTCCGTACATCAGAACAAATTTTAGATTTTTAGACATTTTCTCACTAATTCTTATAGTTGTTTTGTTTGCTTTTGGATGTTCCTCGTAATTAATTCCAGATTTAAAAATCAAGGATGCTCTGTAATTCCTGTGAGTTTAGGAATGAACCTTTTCACTTGCCTGAAAGCCAAATCCTAAAGCTTGGGGGAAATAGCCTCACTTTAATCCAGAACCTTTTGTGACCCAGACCATACTCTGAGGAAATCAGAATATAAAAGCCTGCCCCCAAGATCACATTTATTATTTTTTTTTTCATTCTTTGATTTGTGTGTGCTCCATGGTGTAGGCACCTCGGGAGGGTGGAGGTGACTGGGTCAGCATCCCCATTGTTGTGGCAGCCTCAAGCACCCTGTGGGCACTGTGGCTGTGAGTGCAAAAGTCCTGGAGGATGAGGAGGTGTCCCCGGAACTGCTGGTTTCCAGGCACAGGTGTACACAGAAAGTGGTCTCAGAAATAGAGTAAAGAATTGTCAGTACTGGGACTTGGCAGCCAGCACAGGTTTGGCCTCACGGTCTCCAGAAGATGAGATGGATTCCATGGGACTGCTGCCCAGCTGGTGTTCTGGGTGAGGGAGCACCGGATTTGAGGCGGGTGTAAATTTGCAGCTGATCCTGGCTCTGCCACTTCTAACTTGGGGCGAGTCAGTTAACCTCTGAACTCGCTGCCTCGTATGCAGTGGGGCAGATACTTTATTCTCGGTGGTTGGATGGATTTCACAAGCTGATGTTTTGCCAAGTGCCTGGAAGGGTTTGGGATAAATGGGGTAAGTGAGGGTGGATGAAAGACAGTTGTGATTATTATGGTTCTTGTTTATGGTCTTGATAGAGTGAAAAAGGTTTTGAAGTATGTTTTCAAAGTTCACAGGAGTCAGATTTTTTTGGTGAAATACGCAACTGTTAACAGCAAAAACAAAACTAGCATTTTTAGAGTGCAAGCGCCAGTGCTGGACTAAGCATTTTGCTTTCACTTTTGCAGCAGCTCCATGAGGGGTTCCCGAGAAGGACAGCAGTGCAGCTCACACCCAGCCTGCCCAGCCCTGCCTCAGAAATAACGTGTGTAGCCAGCACAGGGCTTTGATTTTTACCATTATTATTTTCAGCGTGAAGGATTTTAGGTTCTTTGCAGGTTGTCAAAGTCCTGTGCACACCCTGTTACTGACTCCCATGGCTCGTATACGTGATCTCTCTGACCCTGAGAGTATTTAAAGCGGTGCACTTGATGAAGGGATGGAGGTCTGGGGGACAGGACCGTATTGGTCATGAAAAGTGGAGCCTTATGGGCTTGGTGGGCAGTGTGTTCTACACAAATTACCTTTTGGTGTTCATAGCCTTGGGAGAGCTTCAATGATTCCTTATTCGTTTTTTTAAATGTAATTAATTTTTATTTTTGACTGCACTGGATCTTCACTATTGTGCGTGGGTTTTCCCTAGTTGCGGAGAGCTGGGGCTGTTCTCTAGTTGAGGTGCACAGGCTTCTTGTTGCAGTTGGCTTCTCTTTTGTGGAGCACAGACTCTAGAACATAGGCTTTAGTGGTTGTGGCACATGGGCTTAGTTGCTCCAAGCCGGGTGGGATCTTCCCAGACCAGGGATGGAACTGGTGTCCCCTGCACTGCAAGGTGGGCCCTTAACCACTGGACCACCAGGAAAGCCCAATTCCACATTCTTAGGTCATTCGGGAGAAGTGTACTGTTAGTTGATTCTAGTCCAAAGCAACACTATTCAGTAGAAATAGAATGTAAACTGGAAAGGTGAGACATATAGAACTGAAAGTTTTCTGGTAGTCACACTGAAAAAAGTAATAAGAAACAGGTTAATTCTAATAACACATTACTCAATATATTTTTGGGGAAGGCAATGGCACCCCACCCCAGTACTTTTGCCTGGAAAATCCCATGGACGGGGGATCCTGGTAGGCTCCAGTCCATGGGGTCGCTGGGAGTCGGACACGACTGGGCAACTTCACTTTCACTTTTCACTTTCATGCATTGGAGAAGGAAATGGCAACCCACTCCAGTGTTCTTGCCTGGAGAATCCCAGGGACGGGGGAGCCTGGTGGGCTTCCGTCTGTGGGGTCGCACAGAGTCGGACACGACTGAAGCGACTTAGCAGCAGCAATATATTTAAAGTATTAGCATTCTGATGTGATCATTACAAATAATTATCAGTGAGATGTTTTACATTTGAACACTGCACTGGGTCTTTGAAATACAGTGTGTATTTGATAGTTATAGCCTGTCTCAATTGCACTGGCTACATTTCAAGTGCTCAGAACACCACCTGTGGCTCATAGCTACCGCATGGGCCAGTGCCAGGTCTAAAACATTCTCCTTGGGCTTCTTGGGTTCCAGCTATTACTTCGCTGTAAGAGAATTGTATGCTTGTTGATTATTTCTTGTGGATTCATGGTTATTGTGGGATGTCAGGGAGGGCTGCTGCCTTGGCCTTGTGGGTGGGGCCTGTCGGGCTGGTTTCTGGTACCCTGGATGATGTACAGGTGGGAGAAGGTTTCAGTGGGCTTATGAGGGAGGCACTGGTGTAAACGTGCGTGTACAAGTGGGCTCCAGGCTGCCGTGCCGCGGTAAGTGCTTCCCTTTCCTTCTCATGTGATTATGGGCCTCTTCTCTCACTCATAGACCTTGGGCCGAAGATCCAAGCAGCTTTCACTGCTGGGGATAGTCACCTCTGATCCTTTAGTCCTCTTCTCCCCCTCCACTTTGGGAGTAACTGATAGTTTAAGGAAAGGCTACAAACATTTAAAGCAGGGGTGGGGAGAGTGGAGGCGGATTAATTATTTTGTTTTGCAGGCAACTAGGTGGTGTTAGTACTTTATTGAAACTTTCAATTATTTTTATTCATTTATTTTTAAATTATTTATTTGTTTTTGGTTTTGCTGGGTCTGTGTTGCTTTGTGGCTTTTCGCTAGTTTCAGAAAGTAAGGGCTACTCTCTGGTTGGGCATGTGGGCTTCTCAGTGCAGTGGCTTCTCTTGCTGCAGAACACAGGCTTAGTTGCTCTGCGGCATGTAGGATCTTCCTGGATCAGGGATCGAACCTGTAACTCTTGCGTTGCCAGGCGATTGTTTTCTGCTGAGCCAGCAGGAAGGCCCCTCAGTTATTTTTTAAAGTGATTCCTGTGGTTGCTAAAGGAATAGTGAAAATGTCTAGAACCTTGTTTCTAGAGACTTGATTCTGGATTGGTTCAGGCCTTTGATGGCAAACATTGAAATTAAGTCTTTGACAAAATGGTCCTGGTGGCTCCAGTCACCTGCTGCTCATCTCTGATGCCTCTCAACTGCAGGTTGTGAGGAGGCAGGACTTGATCCCTTTGTTTGGGCCTAGCTTCTTCAGCAGGCTGTGGGGAAGCTGAATGAGCTGTTTTAGTATCTAGACGTTTAGAAGGTGGACTGGATTCCTGTAGTGCTTCTGGCTCTCAGAATTCCACTACCCACATTATTCTTAGCAGCTGCACCTTTGATTCCCTGGCTGGGCTTTCTGTGGGGCCCTAGCCTGTAAGGCCTGTGAAGATACATTGTACCATTTTTTATGTAATTTGCATTCATGAGAGTCACAGTTGAGTATTCTGGAATGAAGACACACTGGACTGTGAGAGTTGTTACGGTATTTTATTGTTATTATGTTATGATAACATAATAAAAGTTATGACTTTATTACTCTTGGCTGAACAGAATCCTGACCCATTCACTGAGATTTGTTTTGTCATTGCCTTTTTGTGGAAATTAGAGTCCCTCAGTGGGGCTCCTGGAAGATCCTGTGGCGTGAGTGGTGAGCTGGCGATATGCTCAGGCAGCTAGGGGTGGAATATGGTGGGGTGTGCCCCTTTCCTCTGCTCTCGTCTCTCCCTTTTGAGACTGTCTTGGGGGAGAGAGTGACGCAGGGACCCTCTCATCAGAGGATGCTTTTCTTTTGAGTCATGGATCACACCCTAGCCCCAACAAATTTAGGGGGCAGAATAACTATAGAGTTTCTCTGCCCAGGTCCCCCTCGGTGCTAGCTACCTTTGGCCAGTATTAGTTGTCTTTAACTAGTTTTGCCCTCCTGCTCATCATTTCTACCCTGCTCCCTTGGACCAGACCCTGCCTTACCGTTGACTTCAGCTTGCAGAAAGACCTGGACTTAACTGACCAAGTGTCCTGGTATGGACTCAGTATATAATTGGCAGCCACTCTGCTGGGCCAGGTTGTGGATTCTTTTTCTATATTTGTCTCAATAGCCATGCCTTTTTCTCTTTGATCTTGTCTTAGTCTCTGAGAAGTACCTGCATGTTTCCTCATGTAGCCTGTCCTTTTGCGGAAATTGTTGCAGTCAGAGTGCCATAAATAAATAAGCCCAAGCTACTGATCTGGGGCTGAAGAAAATTGACATCAAATTAAAATGGGAATTTTGTCTTTGTTAGAGAATTTGATGAAAGACCACACATTTCCTTCTGGGTTGGAGGTTTAATCTGATGTGTTGTTGGTGTATGAATTCTAGGTGTCTGACCCTTTCTGATGTTTTGTGCAGGTCAATGTATTGAAGCTGACCGTGGAAGACTTGGAGAAGGAGAGAGACTTCTATTTTGGAAAGCTGAGGAACATTGAGTTGATTTGCCAGGAGAACGAGGGGGAGAACAACCCTGTGCTGCAGAGGATCGTGGACATTCTCTACGCCACAGACGTATGTGCTGACTTGGGGATGTTTTCTTGCCATTTTGCCACCTAAGAGAAAATACATTTTATCTGGTGTTTTTTGGCAAGCTCAGTACTGGTGCTTGTTGTGTTTCAGCATAGCATTCATTTAAAAACTTCATCGTTGACCCTCAAGAGTCAGCCAGAGCGGGGCACTCAGCCTCTGCCTTTGAGGCTGGCACGGGACAGAGAGGTGGATGGCTGCCCTTCTTCTGTAGCTTGTGGCCACTGGTAGGTCACGAGTGCCACCAAGTGCTCTTAATCCTGCCATCCCCATTCCACCCAGCTCAGCGCGGACCCCTCGGTCCGAGTTGCTGCCTCTTTTTCACATGGCCCCAGGTGTGCCCTGGAGAGTTAGGCACACGGCCCCTGATTGATGTCTGCTGCCCACAGCCATGAGAGGTGCCTTTTTCCTCCCACGCTGGAGTGTGCCCGGTTCCCATTTCTCCACACTGTCTTGTGGTCAGGTCTCTTGGGAGTCATGTGTATTCTGCAGCTGAATAGGGAAAATTCATTTTCCCTGGATTTAGGATTTGACATTTTGCTCTGTCCACTGTTTAATGGCTATAATTATTAATAATTTTTCTGCCGTGCCCAGCAGTGTCTTGAGGATCAAGCTATAGTATGTGTCTTGTCTAAGTGTTTCACAGCATGTGGCCATATACAAATGTAAGGTAACATTAATGTTACTGGCACCGTCCTCTAAATGTATTAAGTGAATTTGGGGGTGTTAAGACTGATGACTGAAAAGTTGATAATTTGTTCAATAAATTTGTGTTTCAGGCTTGCTGTATGCCAGATAATGCAAACAAAGTTAATGAAGATACAGGTGTCTTTGGGTTTAGTCCGAGTATTGTTTTAGTGGAGTCATATGTTAAGTAAATTTAGCCGTAGAGGTTTAGTTTTAAAAATAGATGGTGGGTGAAGGGGGAGTCTAAGTTTTTTAAGAAGGCGATGGCACCCCACTCCAGTACTCTTGCCTGGCAAATCCCTTGGATGGAGGAGCCTGGTAGGCTGCAGTCCATGGGGTCGCTAGGAGTTGGACATGACTGAGCAACTTCACTTTCACGTTTCACTTTCATGCATTGGAGAAGGAAATGGCAACCCACTCCAGTGTTCTTGCCTGAAGAATCCCAGGGACCGGGGAGCCTGGTGGGCTGCCGTCCATGGGGTCGCACAGAGTTGGACATGACTGAAGCGACTTAGCAGCAGCAGCCATTAGCTCGTGCCAGGTGCCTGGAGTGAGTGTGAGGTGGGAGCCACACATCCGAGGTTTCCCGGCCTCTCATGTTTGGTCAACCTTGTTAGTTGTGTGTAAACAGACCACCAACAGCACCTGCAGTAGTGTGCAGGTTCCTTCTTGTTGTTCAGTCACTCAGTCGTGTCCAACTCTTTGCGACCCCATGGACAGCAGCACACTGGGCTTCCCTGTCTTTCATCATCTCCTGGAGCTTGCTCAGATTTATGTCCATTGTGTCAGTGATGCCATCCAACCATCTCATCCTCTGTTGTCCCCTTCTCCGAAAGGGGATGCAGGTTCCTAAGTGCAGTCAAAAGAAGGCGTGAAGGAAAAGCTGGCAGTGTGGATAGGTTATTGAGAGGAGATGGTCTGGTACTATTATGGTGACTTCAGGGATTTTTGAGGGGCAGTTTTCTTAAATAGCTTTATTGAGGTTCAGTTGGTTTAATGACAGCTTGATGTATGACATCACTGCCATCATCAAGACAGTGGACACATCCATCACCCTGAACAGTGTGAGGGGGAGTTTGTGCTCAGTTTTGTCCTTCTGTTCTGTGTGGTTCCACTACCCAACTAATAGAAAAGCAGTCACTTGGTCTTGTGCCGTTCAATGCCAAGTGTGTGGTAGAGACAGGAAGAACTGTTGACTTTGAGAGGCTCTAAATATAAGGAAAGGGAACCCACAGTAGAAACTGATCTTTTATTCAGCGTTGAATAATAGCTTTCCCCTCCCATCTTCCCATTTCAGGAAGGCTTCGTGATACCTGATGAAGGGGGCCCACAGGAGGAACAGGAAGAGTATTGATAGCCTGGACCAGCCGAGCAACATCTGAATTCTTCACTCCAAATCATGTGCTTAACTGTAAAATACTCCCTTTTATTATTCTTAGAGGACTCACTGGTTTCTTTTCATAAGCAAAAGTACCTCTTCTAAAAGTGCACTTTGCAGAAGTTTCACTCCTTTTCCAATGAGTTTGAGTTAGGAGCGTTTACCTTGTAGCAGAGCAGTATTAACATCTAGTCGTTCACCCAGGGAACAAAGAGGCTGACCGTGGGGCTCACTTTGTGGATGCTGGTAGCACTGATAGCTGGAGAAGGTGGAGACCTCAGTAGAGAAATGTAAAGACTGATTTGAATTTTAAGTTAATGTGAAATCTTGGCAGAGAATGTTTTAATAAATAAATGCCTTAAGAGTATTTAAAAGATGCTTCCATATTTCAAAATATAAAATGTGTGTTTGACATTGTGTCTGGGAAGGAAGGGCTGGAACCTGGAGCCTTTGGGACCTGCTGTTCCCAGCCTTCGCAGGACTGCTTGATCCTCATAAGCCCAGACTTTGGCCCAAAAGCAAAATTTGAAGAGTTATTTCGTAAGCCATTTTGATGTCCTTGACCAATAGCATGCCTGCTAAGAAGCAAGAGGCATTGTTGCCTGGATGAATAGAGGGTGTGTTTCAGGCCTGAGACGTCTGAGTCAAAGAGCTTGATTTTCATTGAGCATTTCTCTGGTGATTTTTCCAGTTATCCCTGATAATTCTGTGTACTGTGCATGTTTTTTTTTTTTTTTTGAAATGAGGTGTGTCCAGTTTTTAAACCTAACAACTACTTTTGGGGACTTGCCCACATCTCTGGGATTTGAATGGGGGCTGTGTCCCGTTTTACTGTCTTTTAAGTTTACATTTAACATGTTCCTCTTCTCTGCTCCCCTTGCCCACTGGGGACTCCTCTTTGGCTCCTTAAAATTTGCTGCTTAGAGTGGAAGTTCAGCAGGCAGGTGATCATACTGCAAGTTCTTTCTGGACCTCTGGCAAAGGGAGTGATCAGTGAAGGCCACCACTCCCTTGGGATCTGCAAGGCTGGGTGTTTTCGGTACCTGCTGTCCACAGCCCTCCACTGTTATCGGAATACTTTGCCAGTGCACTAATCTCTTTGGAGATAAAAATGTTAGCGTGTTACTAAATGTTAATTTTCTTTTGCAGAAAATATAGTACCATGTCTGAATTAATTATTAATATTTAAAATATTTCATTCCTTAGCTCCCTCATTTGCTTTGCTCACAGCCGACTCATTTCCTTTGTTTTGCAGAATTCTGCAACGTGTGTGTCACCCACTACTGAGATTGTTCAGCCCCTGATGTATTTGTATTGATTTGTTTCTGGTGGTAGTTTGTCCTGAAATGTGTGTAGCAAGCAGGTATTTTATGATAAAATTGTTGTGTAGTGCATGCTCTGTGTGGAATTCAGAGGAAAACCCAGATTCAGTGATTAACAATGCCAAAAAATGCAAGTAACTAGCCATTGTTCACACAACAGTGGTGCTATTTCTCTTTTGTGGCCTTTTAGACTTTTGTTGCCCTAAAATTCCATTTTGTTGGGAACCCATTTTCCACCTGGTCTTTCTTGACAGGGTTTTTTTCTACTTTTAAACAGTTTCTAAATAAAATTCTGTATTTCAAGAGTGTCATGTCTTCTGAAATTTGTCTTGCCCTGGGTATATTCTTTTAGGTTCAAATGATAAGGTAGCCATGCTTCTTCCTTAAATGAGGGCTGATCTTTTGAAATCCTTCACTGTTTTTTTCAGATGTGCTTATTTCTAAGGCTGTTTCTTTTTTCTCCATTCAAGCAGTGTGCTTCTGAGCCTCCTGATGTTCTCACACTTTCATGTTACTGTGAGAGGGCTTTCAAAAGTGCAGGGCTTGGCCTCAGTGCCACAGAGCTTCTTCAGGCTGTTTGCTTCAGAGAAAATCTACAGGACAGAGCTTGGTGGATACCATGGGGCAGTACTGTTTTATTTTTTCCCCTGAAAGCGTGTTTCAAAGTCAGTAAACACAGCCAATCTATAACAATCTGAAATAATCTTTAAAAATTCTATAAGGAATGAGTTCAGAAGGTGAGGTGCTGCTGTTTTCAGTATGAAATAAATGGGCAGAAGGTAGTTTTCAGTATGATCTTTAGGGTACCGACCGCAGTTATGGATGATTTGTAAACCAAACTTCATGATTTTCACTAGGATTACTTCCGTGTTACTTCCTGTAGAAGTTAACAGTATGTTGCCTTCACTGAAATGTTACACACCTTCAGAAGGGATTGGATACCATGTGTGTTGATAATCTATAAGATACGTCCAGGAGTGCATGGAGTTTGTGAATAAAATGTTGAATATTGTCAGCTGAGAAGTTACCTTGGAAAGAGTGAAGCTGATACTGTGTGTACTTCTGACCTAGTAAGTCCATTGGCCTGGGTATTTAGGCTGAGGCACGTAGTATTTAAATGGGTCTCATTTAGATTAGGTCATGGGTGCTGTGATCTTGCATAAGCTGCTTGGTTTGCTTGGCAAGGCCTGTGTTGTGTGCAGGATACGTAAACACATGGCTGGATTTGGATTTAGGATTCACTCATACTGGTGGTCCTCAGACTGATGGGTTTCAGAAATCACCTGTGAAACTTGATTGACATAAAATTTCTGAAGTCCAATTGGCAGAAATTCTGAGGCGATTAGAAATCTGCATTTTACTATGTGCCTCAGATGACCTGGTTTAATGTAGTCTTCAGAGCTAATTTTGGTCATAACATTTATCTCTGCAAGCGCAAATGTAACTGGCAGGGGGTATCAGGTTAGAGTCCTTGTAGATTGCTCCTAGCTTTGTGACTTTTAAGTTATTAATAATTGATTGCTTGTTCTGACTTGCAAAACAAGTATGACAGTGGTGACTGCAGTGCCTCCCTCACCTGGTGTTTGTTGGCATCAGAATGAGCTGAGAACCAGAAAAGGTAACCACAGCGTTAGAAAGCACTGCTTGGTTCTTCAGATCCAATTTGAACCTTATGGATCAGAAAAGCTTAGGCCAGGGATTTTGTATCCTAAGAATTCAGGCAGGTGATTCTTCAGATAGGCTTTAGAGTATTTTGTAAAATTATAAGTAACAAGTTCTAATTTTTTTTTTTTTTTTCAGCTTGGGCGATTGATGAGTGCAGCTCCTTTCTGGAGACTATCATTTTCATCCCTTTTTTCCCCCAAGTGAAATCATGGTCTAAATACACCTTTTACCTTTTTCTTTTGAATGAAGAGTCGGTGATTCAATAATTTAGATTCATTGATTTAAAGATAAGTGTTTTCTTCAGGATATAATAAGGTGTTGGAAAGGAAGCAGTTTGTAACCAAGCTATAACCAAGATAAGTCTAGGGAAATTTTTCTTTACGGATTGTTTTATGAGATTTGGTATGAACTGCTTTTCTGATGGTTACCATAGTTCAGCATAGTCTACAAACAAAACCTCAGCTTTAGGCCTGATCAGCTTGATCAGATTAGCTTGCTGGTGTGTGGGTGACCCAGATCTGACTGCCGTCAGCAGAGTGGAAGTGATCGCTTTGAGCCAAGCTGAGCCTGAGCCTGAGCCTGTCTGGTCAGTGTTCCGGAATCACCAGTCATTTTGCTGGTCTGGCACTGTTGCCATTGATTTAAAATCAGGCGTATATTGTAGTTTTGAATTCATACATTCCAGTTAACAAAGTTTTAAAACCTGATGAGTTCATGTTTATTTCTGACATTTGCTACTCTTTTCTCAGTTTGCACATGTGAGACTTGAGTACGCAGAGTTCTTTTCTGAAGGAAAGCCCACAGAAGCATTCTGTGCTTTTACACTGAACTTGACCGTTACCACACATGCCTTCAGCCAGATTGTTAAGTAGCTAAAATTTGTGAAGGTCTGTTTCCCTTTTAGCTTAAATCTGAGTTGGAAAGCAGTGTTACCTTAGCCTAGCGCACAGCTTTCTGTTGAGGTTGTGGTCAGGTTGCTTCACTAAATTCATTACCTAGATAAGCAGATCTAACCTTAGAGTTGGAATTCTGGGCCCCTTATTCCAGGAGTATGTATATATACATATAGAAATTTAAAAAATTAAAATAACCTTTATTTCTTTTGAATTGGAGGTTCCGAGGTTCTGAAATGTAAAATAAACGTAGCCTTCACAAACATGTTTCTGAGGGTAGGATGAGAAAAAAAAAAGAGGCACATCTTTATCTTGTGATCATAGAAAGAGCAAAGCAAGTTAGCCATCAAAGCCTAGAACTTCAGAAATGGTATTGAGAGACTTAAAATTACAGAGTGATCTGTTGGCAGTTTGATATTCTGTAAGACATCTTAAAAATTTTTTCCCTTTTTCTTGGATGACTGAATATTTTTCACAGTCTGTAGGAATTGGTGAGGATAGGGTGGATGCAGGTATGAGGGAGAGGAGAAAGAGCAATTTACTGTATTTGCTGGTGTCTTTAATTTTCACTTCTAGTGGGAGAATGAGATTTGGGAAGCCAGTATTGAGGTTCAGTCCACCAGGGTAGGTCTTAACAAAGCTGTCTTTATGGCTCTTACTAGTTTCCAGCAGGGACAAAGATGGGTTTCTAAGACAACCTTCATGGATGATTCACAAACTGCAGTGTAGACTGTTATAAAATTAAGCCAGGCTCAAGCATGCAAGTGGGTGGGCTGAATATATAAAGCGAATATGTGACTGGAGCCCTTTTCTGATCTTTATCAAGAGGAACGAAGGAGAAGTGCTGTGATCAGGAGGCCAAGGGCCAGGAGTTGAGACCAGTGTCCTCCTCCAGGCCCTGCATCCCTGGTCTGCAGAGCTTTTCTTTGCCTCAGTTAGGAGATGAGTGAGGATTTTTCCCCTGGGATCCCTTCTAAGCCAGGAAAAATTACTTGGATCTGTAGAAGCCAGCAGGATACCAGAGCCAGAAAGAGTGGGAGAGTGCCCAGTTCCAGCAACTGTTGGCCTCTGGAGGCCAGGTTTCATCAGTTAAACAATTTTGGTTCAAAAAAAAGCACAATGTTTTTCAGCATCAGTGACATTTTGTGTGCGAAATTTTGAAAAAACTCGCACTGACAATGAAATGGTTTGTAAAGTGTACATCCTTTTGTGTTTAATAAAAGTTTTTGACTCTGAAAGAAGAGATTTTGACAGGTGAAATAAAAAGTGGCTCAACATGTGAGTTTGGCTCTGTCCTGCCCCCGCCCTCCCCCACAGGCTGCAAGCTGCAGGGAGAGCTTTGCTAATATGGCCATTCCTGGCCCACCATTTAGTGCAGGAATCGAAATGTGTTGCTCCCACCAGATCCGTCATGGTTTATCCTTGTCTAATCTTGAGTGACCTAGATTTCTTTCCTCTCTTGCTTGCTTCAGTTACTTTGTCACATTCTTATTTTACATTTCTTCTGATAGGGCTCATTTATATATTTTGGAGTAGTTCTAATGATTTTAAGATCCAGTGTACCTCAGGGTCATCTGGGTTTTTTGCATTCTAAAGGTTTTCTCACCTGATATTGCCTTTTTTTTTTTTTGTATTTTATGTGTTTTTCTACAAAATAATGTGAGTTAAATATGTGTAATTATATATGACTGCTGTTTTTACTTTGAAATTTAAACGCTACCAAGAAGAATGGAATAAGCTTTTTTTTACAGGTAGCTGTAGGCGAATCCCAGCTTGCCCCTGTGTGCCCCTCCCTCCCTACTAATTTTAAAGGCGGAGAGAAGGAACAAATATGTTGAATGAAATAAAGTTATTTTAAAAAAAATTCCCCGAGCATCTGTAGCTCTCTTGACTTAATTTTTGTTTTTCATTCTTTTTTGGGAGGAAGTGGGTACTAAAACACCCCAAGAAGCTGCTGTTTTCTTGAATCATGCATGGTATTTTGAAATCTTTGGTATTTGAACTGCATATTCTCTCTGGTGGTGGGGTGTGGTGGGAAGAGCATTGTTTTAAGTGACATGTGATCTGAGTTGTTGGTCTCAACTGAAGGTGTAATCTTAACATTCATTAATCTGAGTCCCCTGCAGTTCCCAGTGTTACTGGCTTCTGTCTTGTTTATTTGATTTTGTAAAGGAAAAAGCCTCTCCTTAGCATCAAGTTGCACCTTAAAATTTTTGATACATTTTATAAAGCTTAGGATACAAGTTTTCACTTTTGTTAGCGTTATTAAGGAATAAATTAAAAAAAAACTATGCTAGGATGCAACTTTTTAAAATTAAAGAGACTTGTAGGGGCCACATTGAACCTGAGCCCCTGCATTGGAAACGTGGAGTCTCGACCACTGGACCCCAGGGAGGTCCCAGGATACAATTTTTGACATTTTAAAAACCGGCAGTGGTAAAGCTGAAGAGAGCAGAGTTGGTACCACTTCTGAGCAGAGCGGGGCCACCTTCCCTGGATGAGTCAGCCATGTCCTTGAATGCCCTTGAAGCCTACCAGCAGCACCCATCCCATCTCCACTGTTAGGGAGCAGAGTAGGATCTCCTTGACATTGACAAGTGATGCCCGAACTTGTAGGTATTGAGTAGGACTCTGAACTTTTTCCAGGATTGTTTTGTACAGGAGTTCTGTCTAGGAGATTTTTTTTTCCTTCAACACCTTCCCTCCTGCTTCTGTTTTTAAATGAGTTACTGATTATCATGATTTTTTTCTTTTTAGGTGGGGGTTTTGTGAATTTTTTCTTACTTAAAAAATGAAATACATCTTAACTAGTTTCCCTGTTCTGATGTTCCTTGTTTGGGAAGGAAAATGATATTTATTGTGAATGAATCTAGCGTGTTTTAGACTCATGTAAAAAATGTGGATAAACATGGACAGCTGTAAGTAGAAATGATAACAATGGATTGGAAAATGAAAGCTTCAAGTCAGAGAAACAGTGGGGAATGGTCAAATGTAGCACCATCAGCTTTGTTTCTTTTTTTAAATTTTAAATAAACCCTTCTAGTTTATTAATACCTAGTTTAATAAAACTGGTTTAAAAGACCTGCATCTTTTATGACATTTCATTGAACCACTCTACTTCTCATGTTTTACAATATGATGAAATCTTTTGTCTTCACTGTTGATGAAATGGGAGCAGGAATTTTTTTCTGTCTGTGGGTGGTGTCTATGTGGTGAAGATCTGGGGAGGGTGGTCTTGGCTTGGTGTTCAGTTAACATTTTGGTAACATCTAGGTGATCATGAAATGTGACTCAGTGTGGAATCCATGTCCCTGGTTGAATTCTCCCCCAAGAGATTTACCTGTGACCAACTGATGCTGCTGAATTGTGCCAGGGGCAAGACTGAACAGTGCTGCCTCAAGTCCAGGCCTGCCATGAAGTCTGGGTTTATAAGACCCTCGTGTTACACACAGTTCTCTTGTCACCTTCCTCTGTTTTGGAGCTCGGGATTTCCCTGGTGGTCCAGTGGTTAAGAATCCTCCGTGCAATGCAGGGACACAGGTCCAGTCCCTGGTCGGGGATCAGATCCCACCTGCCACAGAACAGCTCAGCCCCGCTGGAGCCCTTGAGCCACGACTAGAGTCGGTACGCTCAACAAAAGATCCCCCCAGTGGCAGTGAAGATCCCGCATGCTGCAACTAAGACCCAGTGCAGCCAAATGAAGACTTGGAGCTTGTGCAGCTCATGTTAGAGGGCTGCTATGCCTTCTACTGTCCCCCAGCTGTGGGGCCAGTTGGCCTTCTGGATTTATCATTAGACTTGCTGGCATTTCCCATGGTTTCCATGGCAGGTGGGTTCTCTGTGCTGCCTTTGTCCTGTGGATCATCCTCCACTCATATTTGTTCTGGCTCCAAGTACTGGAGCTCCTCCTGTTGACTGACTGCTCTCATTCAACTTCATCAATAACAAGAATGTCTCAGATTGGATGAAAAATGGCCACGTGGTAATGGTTTGTGGGATGGATTCTGATGTTCCATTTTGTGTTCTGCGTGTGGAATTCTGTCTAATTTCCCTGGTTCTAAGTGTGGCCAACTGGCCCTGCAGTCTGTGGAGGCCCTCGGAGTTCCACAGCGACTTCACAGAGGAGCCACTCTGGACTTGGGGGTGGCTGCCAAGATGTCTCAGTCGAGGAGAAGGTTGAAAGCCAATAAGTCTCCGTCAAATACAATGAGTAGTATTAACTGGGGAGAGCAGATCGGGTCAGGGTGAGTGAGAGTCTGGGGTTAGTCTCTCAAACACTGGACCCCTGGGCCCTAAGGTCGAGTGTTCAGTTGTTCAGTTGTGTCCAGCTCTGTCACCCCCATGGACTGCAGCACACCAGGCTCCCTGTCCTTCACCATCTTCCGGAGCTTGCCCAAACTCCTGTCCATCCAGTCGGTGATGCCATCCAACCATCTCATCCTCTGTTGTCCCCTTCTCCTGCCTTCAATCTATGCCAGCATCGGGGTCTTTTCTGATGAGTCCGTTCTGAGACTCAAGGCCAAACAGGAGAGCTGAGCCTCTCTCAGCTCGATTTCCAGGGCAGCTTTACTGCACTTGGTCTTAAGTCACATGCTGCTACAGATTTCTTACAAACAGCAAACCAGTTATTCTCCCATTGCCCGCCTGCTCCCCTAGTGGCAGTTCTAAGCTCTCACTCTTGTTTCCAGGTTTGTAGCAAACCCCCCACCCTAACCCCAGCCGCCTTCCCCTCCGAGCAGGCTTCCTCTCATCTGCTCTCATCCTGCATGGGTATTTAACTCTCCCGCTGAATCTTCTTTTCCTGCCAGTACTTCTCTCTGCTGCTTGTGCTTTGCTCTTGGGTATCATTAATTGTCCTCCACCAGTAGTTTTTCCCTTTTGTGGCCTCAGTCCTTGAACGCAAACAGCTCCGCTCTTTTGGTTAAACTCATTTCTCTCATAAAACGTACAGTTTTGAATTAATAAAATTTTAAGTAGTTTTAAGAATAGTATAAAGAACTCCCCTTTGCCCAGATCTAATAAGCATGAAACAACATCAATATTACCTAAAAATGTAAAGGCATGCTTAAGTTTCACTGATGGTCCTAGTGGTCCTGAGACCTTTTGCTTCCCGAGTCTAGGATCTAGTTCAGATCACACATTGCCTTTAGTTGTTACCTCTCTTCAGCCACCTTCAATGTGCTTTAATCTTTGTCCTTCATGACACTAAGATTTTTAAGAGCGAAGCCCACTTACTTAGTAGAACGTCCTTCAATTTGGGATTGTCAGGTTATGGGTTTGTAGCGCAGTTTGGGATTGTCAGGTTATGGGTTTGTAGCGCAGAAGCAGTGTTCCAGAGTCCAGGTGGCCTTTGGCTCCCTCATGAGTGATGTTGACTTTAGTTACTTGTTAACCCAGACTTTAAAGCAAGAGAAAATATGGTCATTTTCTGTATACCTATCCATGCTTGCCTTCTTAATATAACAGGATGATATATGCACCTTCTGTTAGTGCAGACTTTTTGTATTCCTTTATTCCTGGCCCACCTTTTTTGCCACACAGGACCCCTACTCTCCATGATGCTGATAGTTTTGTGTGTACCGACAGTACAGAAGCCCCTTAGACCAGGCCAGAAAGGCCCCTGCCCTGAGCCAGGCAACCTCTGTCCCCTGTCTGACCATGTCCCTTTCTACTAAATGAGGAAGGTCCCAGGGGCTATGAGGATGGCTGGTCAGCCCTGCTGGTGCACTGCCCCTCTTCCCACACTGCTCTCAATACTAGAATTACCTGCCCAAATCCCTTTGAACCTGATTCCAGAGTCTGGGGGCCTATTCCCTAGTGCATCATTAAAACCTTTTTTAAAAATTCTTTTTATTTTTTGGCTGTTCCTTGCAGCATATGCGATCTTAGTTCTCCAACCAGGGATGGAACCTGCGCCCCCTGCAGTTGGATGTGCGGAGTCCTAACCGTTGGACCACCAGGGAAGTCGCTCAGTGCATGGCTTGAGGGCAGCCCTGCCGAGGCTTGCGGTGGCCATGGAGCCGTGGATGCATGGGATGTGTGGGTGTACGGGTGACGGTGGCCGTCCACATGCCACCATTTACAAGCACCGCCCCCCCAGTCCCCGCCAGCAGGAATGAGAGGGCAGCAGGACAGAGGGCTTGGAGGCCTTCCAGGTTGTTATGAAAAGTATTTGTGAAGTCACGTGAATACTGTTTTATTTAACAGTATATTGACCTATGAACATTTTAAGTAACTAGACTTGCTGTGTGGACCAGTATTTATTCTTTTGCCCTTGGCCCCGTAACTATTAGGGGAGACCTGTTTACAGATGTGTGTATGTGTACACGCACATTCTGTGTATCAGCACGCACCTATTCATCATCCTTTTGTAAATATTGGCCTCATTCTGTGCACTCTTTTCTTTTGAGTATCTCCTGGAAATTCCCCCTGGTCGTCTGCTGAAGGTCTGATTCATCCTTTTGGCTCCTTGGGTGGCGTCTTGAGTGCAGGCGCACTGACTTACTCAGCATTCATCTACTGAGAGGTGTCCACCGTACTTCTCGATGCTGTGAACGATGCTGCCACCAGCACTCCTGTCCAGTGAGCTTTCACAGATGACTAAATTGTACCCACCATTCACTCTCTTTAAATCTTCAAGATTACCATGAATTTTTTTCTGAATTAAAAAATAAAGAGAAATGCATGGTTTTATACTCTAGACATTCTCTTTGATCTCACCTGCCAGAAATAGCTGCCATTACCTTTGGAGTATATTTTTCCAGGCTCGCTCTCTAGGCACGTGCCAACACCTCCATGGAATATTCTTAACAGAAATGGACTCATGAATACACCTCTGCAGCTTTCTCACTGATGACCTTGCATCGCCATGTTGAGTGTCCTTCCTTATCACCGTGGCTCACTCTGGAGCATCCCAGACTTCAGGTGACCCACCCTGCCTTTTGTGTGTTCTTCCTGCTCTCTCTATCCCATCAGTGTAGCCATTTTTCAGTCCCCATATTTCTAGGAACTTGCTTTTTATTTCTAATTGTATAGCCCAGCATCAAGTGCATTAAACCACTTTCCCTCATTATTTCCTTTCCTGGAAATGTTTCTGGCATTTCCCTCAGTTACTTGGTTCCTGGCTTCCAAGTCTCCTTTCCTTTGGCTCTTCTCTCCCCTTCGGTCCTTATACCTGGGCTGTCTCCGAGACACGGTTTAGGTTAGGACACCTAGGACAGTCATCTTAGTCTTCCTCCTCTACACTCCCCACGTCTTATGCTGGTGAGTTTTCATAACTGCCCTTCGTCCTGTTCAGACTTCCTAGTGAAGGTATTTAAGATTCTGCCTCCATTTTTCTCCTCCTTCCTCTTGCACTATTCCTCCCCTCCCACCCAGGAGCCCTTTGTCTAGCCAAACTGGCTCATTTGCTCTGTCCCCCGAGCCTGTCTGGGACTCATCTCTTTCCTGGCCATTCCCCTGCTGTCCTGGAGTGCCCCCTTGATTCCTGCTGGTGGCACTTGCTGATGGAGTGGATGGATGCTCCTAATAACCCTAACACAACACTGTCTTCCACCCTCTGTGGAGGTCCGTTGACCCAGGCAGTGTACCCTTTGTATTCTCAGAGCAGAGCTCCATGGAACAGACCTCTCCCACACACTTGCACCTGCCCCCATGCTGCATGAGGGGAGTCCTATCAGCTCCCTAAAGAAGTCCTGCCTCCAAGGACATTGAGAGCTGGACATGGGGATGCCCATCGTGGAGAGTCAGAGACTCTTCTTGCCCCATCTTTGATGAATGGAAACTTTTGACCCTCTGGAGATGTGCTTTCCCCGGACCTTATTTCCCTAATCTGTGGATTACAGTTGGACCCCCGCATGACCTTCTAAGTCTTTTCTATTTCTGTAAAATGGGTGACTCCCTTTAGGAAGCTGCTGGCATGAAGCCAGGAGTATAGTAACCTGAGAAGCCTCAGGTCATCAGGAAGACAGCTCTCCCATCAGCGGAAAGAAGGCTTGCAGGTATAAGCTCTGGAAAAGCTCTGTGTTGGAGGATTCCCCAATGGGACGTGGGGGTCCCAACTCGCTTGTCAGATGTGAGTTGGGGGTCCACAGGCCTGGGGCAGCCACCTTCTCCCTTGACCTTAACTTCTTTTCCATCCTCCTGTGATTCAGCTAGGTCAGCCTCCGCATGGTCCTTACAAAGATCAGAGTTAAAGCCACTATGATTCCCTATTCTAGGTCAAGAGCTATGTCTTCTGAGGACTTAAGAGACAAGCCTCTGCCTCGAAAGGTAAGAAAATCATCAGAGTTGATAATGGGAGGGGTATTCCAGAGCTGCCAGACAGCATCCACGTCTGTTGATTATCAGGTTATCAGCCTCTGCACCGGGGGTTGCAAGCTTAGATATTTACAAAATGTTGGTAACTTAAGTCTAAGCTGCAGTAGGCTGGTTTTGCCTTTTGAAGCACTTCATGGGCCAAATGCAATACATCTGAGGTCACCAATTTGTAGTGTCTACTTGGACTCTACTTAATTTTATCCAGCCACGTTGTGATAACGGTGGGGCGGGCTGTACAAAGTATTATCAAGTCAGGTGAGTATTCAATGTCCATTGTGTGCGTGGGGCTGGGAAAAGACAACTAGTGTAGATTAAATGAAGATAAATTTAAAATGCCCTGGGCCTTCAAAGAGCCCACTTTGGTACTTCTCTGGGGGTGTAGTGGTTAAGAATCCGCCTTTCAATGCAGGGGAAGTGGGTTGGTTGGATCCCTGGTCAGGGGACTAAGATCCCATGTGTCATGGGGTAACTAAACCTGCGTGTCACAACTACTGAGCCCGTGCACCCTAGAGCCAGTGCTCCACAACTAGAGAGGCCCCTGTGCACCCAAACAAAGAGGCTGCGTGCAGCAGGGAAGACCCAGTGCAGCCAAAAATAAATAAATCAAGAGCTCGCTGTGAGATGGAGAGAAATAACAGTTCTCATGGATACAATGTGGTGGGGCTTCACGTGTGTTCAGATGTTCTTTTGTCTCACTAAAACCCTGCAAGGTGGGTATTAGGGAGAGAGATTCTCTCTGTGGCTCAGAGAAGTGAGGGAATAAGCCCGCACTAAATGAGCCTGGGAGCAGGGAGCCAGGCAGAATCCTAGTCCAGAGATCTGGGACTCTACCGTCATGTTTCCCACCATGCCTTGCTGCTATATGTATGGACAGGCATGCACAGGAGTCATGTATGCACGGCAGATAGGAACAAAGAATTTGGGAGCACAGAGGTGGTGGTGATGACTCTCACCTGAAAGTCACTGAGGAGCTCCTCGGAGGAGGTGCACTTGAGCCAGACTTTGAAGAATGGGTGGGACTTCACCTCTGGAGGTGATGGTTTGTGTCGCCCAGAGGGAAAGACGCGAGTAGATGTGGAATGTTGGCTGTGATTGTGGGGCGGTGGAGAGCAGTTGGTATGCCTGGACCGTGGTGTGTGCGATGAAACTAGAAACAGGTCAGAGTTGCATGGCAAAGGGCTTTGAGTGCCATGCTCAGGAGTTGATGGGGATGATGGGAGTAATCTGGAAAGCGTCAGTTGGGGTCAAGTCACAATCAGACTTGCCTTACCAGAAAGAAGATTGGCTCCAGTGTTGGGCAGTGGATTGGAAGGGAAGAACAAACTCTGGTCCCAGTTGGGGAAGGGCATGGCACTTGTCCCAGCAGAAGGCTAGGGCTTAAGTTGGGGCAGGGGTGGGGGAGAGGAAGGTTTAGATGTAGGAACTGGATTACAGTAAGAAGCAATATGAAGGTCAGTAAGAATGTAAGGGAGGCAGAGGGAGGAGCCAAAGTTGGTGCTGGGATGTCTAATCTGGGGGCTGCATGCCTGGTGAGAGAATTAACCAGCTCATCTGCTGGGCTCCCTGAAGGCAGGTCTCCATTCTGTTCACTGGTGTGTTCACAGTGTCTGGGACTCAACAAATGTGCATAGACCCTGAGTGAATGAGGGCAAGTTCACAGTTGGATTTGCAGGTGGATGAGCTCTGTGGTTGGTGCACTTGGCATAGGGAGAGTGAGTAATCCAAGTTCTGCTTGTCTTTTGACTTTCTGGACCAATGTCTCCTTGACTGCCCAGCATCCAAAGCAGTGTATTTCAGTGGGCAACACTCAATGGTTATCACATAGTCCACACCTGGAGTCTTCTGGGAGAGGCAGCCTTGGATGACCTGAGCCTCCAGTAACCTGAAACACTGTGCTAAGTGTCAAAATGAATCTCGTGTAGGGGCTGCAGAGCAGAAGCGTCGTGGAGGGCTGGAGAAGGCTAAGTGGGGGATGTGGGAAGGTGAGCAGGAGGAGGAAGAAGCTCAGAGTCCCTGATGGCAGGGACTGCGTGAGCTGGGCTGTGTGCGCAGGTGATCTGATCTGACCTGGGGTGTCTGGTCTGGTCAGGACATGGAGCCGGACTCCTTGGGGTCTTGAATTCTGACCACTGAAGATGTGGAACTATATAGTTACCAAACTGAAGCACCTTATAAATTAGAGTCCTGTGAAGTGTGAGGTGGGATCTTGGCTGTGGCCACTAACCTCTAAGCCTCAAAAGAGGAGCAACAGTTAACTCCCCAGAGTCAGGGGATGCAGTCAGACCTTCCTTGGACTTCTTAGGGCTAAAAGTGGCTCAGACCTACTTGTTTGCATCAGTAAGTAACACACCATAACACTACGTACCCCACAGATGTTCTCTTTCAATAGATGTGCTTAAAACTGTTCACCTCTGGAAGTCACCCCTGTCAGGGCCTGGTCCTTGTCATCATCTGTGTTCCAGGTGTCCTTCGCAGGTGGACCTGGGAAGAGCAAAGAGGGTCTCAGCTCCCCAGCGCCATCCATCTCTGTTAGCCAGACGTCTGACTTCCAGTATGAATCTCAGCTGTTCACTGAGGCACACCTGGCTGAGATGGAGAAGACATTTCAGAGCGAGGTCAACTCGACCGGAGGTGAGGCTGTGTCATGGGCCCAGCCTTTGGCCCCTGCACAGGGTGGGACCCAGGACCCGGCCTGGGCGGGGGGTGCAAGCTGCATAAGCATTTTTGCATCCTGTATGTCCTTTAAAACTTTTCATCATTACGCTCTGTGAGTATTGTAAGCCCACTGGAGGCTATTTGGGACCGAGGAAAAAATACCCCTAATCCAGACACTTGGGTAACCACTGTCAGCATTTCAGCATGTTTGCAACTGAACAATTTCATATGCATGGCTTGCTGTCTATTGCTGTGTAACGGTATTTCTACAGAATTCATGGCTTAAATCAGCACACGTTTACTATCTCACCATTTCAGTGGGTCAGGAGTCTGGGCAGAGTTTAGCTGGCTCCTCTGCTCAGGGTCTCACTAGGCTGTGATCAAGGAGTCAGCTGGGGCCGCAGTATCAACTAGTCTTGACTGGGAAGGATTCACTTCTTTTTTTAAAAAAAATTTATTTATTTATTAGGCTATACTGGGTCTTAGTTGCAACATTTGGGATCTTTAGCTGAGGCGTGTGAACTCTTAGTTGCAGCACGTGAGATCTTTAGTTGGGACATGTGGGATCTAGTTCTCTGACCAGGGATCGAACCCAGGCCCCCTGCCTTGGGAGGTGTGGAGTCTTAGCCACTGAACCACCAGGGAAGTCCTTGTGAAAGATCCACGTTTAAGTTTATGCAGTTTGTTGGCAGAATTCGGTTTCGTGAAGCCACAGGATGAACGGCTCTCATTTTGTCCCGGCTACTGGGGGGCGACTATCTTCAGCTCTTAGAGCTGCCCAGTTCCTGGCCCTCTGGGACTCACCAACAAGGCTGACTTCAGCACTCAAGCCGGGCAGGGAGGTAGAAAACCCAGCATATGCCATCACGTAGTCCTGCGCACACAGTCCATACAGCCTGTCACCTTTTGCCGTCTTCCGTCGGTCAGAAGCACAGGTTCTACCACACTCAGTGGGGCGTGAATGCTAGGAGGTCTGGGTCACCTTCAGTCTCTTTGCCCCAGATGACTAAGTGTGTTTTCATATGTCTGTAACCATACTTTAATTTCGCACCCTCCTTTTTCTCTTAATGTTAATTTCTTAAGAGTTTTTTTTTTCTTTTCTTCATATGTTATGTGATCTGCTGAACCATCATTAGCCGTGAATGCAAGGGCTCCCCTGGTTGACTAAGCCATTTCCCTAAATGAAACATTTAGGTTGTTCTTAAACACTTGTTTATTTGTTGTGGCTCTTGGCGTCTCTGTTGCCTCATATGGGATCTTTCCTGGCGGTGCACGGACCCTCTCGTGGTGTGCAGATCCTGGAGCACAGAGTCTTACTAGTTGCAGTGCATGGGCTTACGACATGCGGGATATTAGTTCCCTGACCAGGGACTGAACCCATGTCCCCTGCATCGCAAGAAGGATTCCTAACTACTGGACCACCAGGGAAGTCCCCAACTTTTAGATTTTTACCAAGTTTAAATAACATTGTGAAGAACATCCTTTGTACATAAGTTTTTTTGTTTTTGTTTTTTCTTCTCTTCAGAGCTTGAATTTTCCTGTTGGGAAAATACACATAAAGTTTACTTATGGAGTTCTTTAAGGCATCTTTATTTCTATCCAGTAGACTTGGAGCACCAATGCTGGGGCCATGGCTACTTGTCCCATCAATTTGAGTTTGACAGCCACACTGTGATGTGGGCAGGAAGGGTAACAAATGGCCTGTTTATAAAGAGCAGAGTGAGGCTGGGGAGGGGCAGTTTGTGTCTGACCTGAAGCTGAGATGCTTCCTCATCTGAGCTCTTTGGGTGTTGCTGTTTGGCAGCCAGGAGGCTCCACCCCTGTCTTGGAGGACCCGGCAGTCACAGTTTTGACCACAGTTTTTATTGCATTTTGTTTTGAACAGGTGATATATTCACACAGGTCAAAATTTAAAAAGTGCCATCACCTCTCCCTCTTTTTGAAATAGACCACTATTTTTTTTTTTTTTTTTAACAATAACAGTAAAAATAACAGTATTTTTACAATGCTGATCCAAAATTTATTAAGGGTAGCCAGGCTTCCCTCGTGGCTCAGATGGTAAAGAGCCAATGCAGGAGACCTGTGTTCGATCCCTGGGTCAGGAAGATCCCCTGGAGAAGGAAATGGCAACCCTCTCCAGCATTCTTGTCTGGACAGAAGAGCCTGGCAGGCTACATACAATCCATAGGGTCGCAAAGAGTTGGACACGACTGAGCGACCCTCCCTCCCTCCCTCCCCAGGGACATGATATTTTCACTTTTGTGCTTCAAGAGCTATTTTTAAAAATTATTTATTTGTGTGGCTGTGTCAGGTCTTAGTTGTGGCATGCGGGACCTTTCCTGGCAGCACACGGATGCTCTCAAGTGGTGTCACGTGGGCTTCAGAGCATGCAGCCTTCAGTAGTTGCAGCATGTGGGCCTCGTTGTTCCTCAGCTGGTGGAATCTTAGTTCCCCAACCAAGGATTGAACCCATGTCCCCTGTGTTGCAAGGTAGATTCTTGACCACTGGACCACAAGAGCTATTAATGAACCATTTGTTCATTATACGTGTGAGCCTGGGTGAGTGTTTCTTTTTAGCAGCAATGTGCAGGGGACCTGACTGGTTCCCACAGTGTACCCATACTTTCCAGGACACCTTTGTGTCTAGTCTCTCCTTATACTCAACAGTTTTTTTCAGTTCAGTTCAGTCGCTCAGTTGTGTCCCACTCTTTGCAACCCCATGAAACGCAGCACGCTAGGCCTCCCTGTCCACAATCACCAACCCCTGGAGTCTACCCAAACCCATGTCCATTGAGTCGGTGATGCCATCCAACCATCTCATCCTCTGTCGTCCCCTTCTCTTCCTGCCTTCACTCTTTCCCAGCATCAGGATCTTTTCAAATGAGTCAGCTCTTCACATCAGGTGGCCAAAGTACTGGAGTTTCAGCTTCAACATCAGTCCTTCCAATGAACACCCAGGACTGATCTCCTTTAGAATGGACCGGTTGGATCTCCTTGCAGTCCAAGGGACTCTCAAGAGTCTTCTCCAACACCACAGTTCAAAAGCATCAATTCTTTGGCGCTCAGCTTTCTTTATAGTCCAACTCTCACATCCATACATGACCACTGGAAAAACCATAGCCTTGACCAGACAGACCTTTGTTGACAAAGTAATGTCTCGCTTTTTAATATGCTGTCTAGGTTGGTCATAACCTTCCTTCAAAAGAGTAAGCGTCTTTTAATTTCATGGCTGTAATCACCATCTGCAGTGGTTTTGGAGCCCAGAAAAATAAAGTCAGTCACTGTTTCCACTGTTTCCCCATCTGTTTCCCATGAAGTGATGGGGCCAGATGCCATGATCTTAGTTTTCTGAATGTTAGCTGTTTTTAAGAAGAAGAATATGAAAATAATATGGCAGTGAACAATATATATAGGTTCTTAAACATCAATGAAAGGACTCTCCCTGTAGTGCTGTTAAGAGGAGTTTGTTCATTAATTCTGCACAAAGGCACTTTGACTGCCAGCTCTTCCCCGAGGGGATGGCTCCGAGCTCGTGGGCTGACGTCTGTCTGATACACAGAGGGATTGTTACGTGTCACTCAAACGTGTAAGGCTCTTGGCTATCACTTCAGATGAGCAGGCTGGGTCTTTCTTTAAGCAGGGCACCTTTTGTTCAGCCTTTCGTTTGTTCCTCAGTCTGGCCGTAAGCGATGACAGTTGTCACTGTAGCACAGAGCTGGCTGTCTCATGAGGAGCATGGAGCATGGTGAGAGTGTGACCCCAGATTGCTGGGAATGGCTCGGTGCCACCACTCACCAGCTCTGTGACCTTGGGCTCACAGCCCACCTCTTTGTGTCATAGTTTCCCCATGCCCTGCCCCCCAGCACCCCTGCCACCATGAGCCAGTCAGTGTGAATAAACTCAGATGATAATGGTACTCAGTCATCATCATCATATCCCCCAGCACTCAGGGAACAAACATCTGCTTCACGTAAGGACTCGGTCATGGAGGGATCAGGCTTAGCCCTGTACTCCCTGAGCTCACGGCCAGGGTGGTAATGAGGAAGGTCAGAGGGCAGCAGAACCAGGCAGGGTGGTGTGCCGCCTCCTTAGAGAGTCTCTGGGAAAAGGCTTGCCTGTGGAGGAACCAGGCAGCACAGAGGCCTTGAGGTGACAGGTGTGGGGACCTGGTGGCTGCAGCAGAGAATGAAGGGGACAGTGGTGGGAGGTGAGGACCTAGAGAAGAGCCTTCAGGCCGAGGTGAGAGTTCCACCTCGGCCTGAAGTGCTTTTTTAAGTGCTTTTTAGAAGCACTTAAATAAATGTTTCTATTTACTTTTTTGGCTTCAGTGGGTCTTAGTTGTGGCACTGGGTATCTTTACGTGCGTTATGTGGGATCTAGTTCCCTGACCAGGGATCAGACCGAGGCCCCCTGCACTGGGACCATGGACCAGCAGGGAAGTCCCCATCAGATCAGAGCAGATCAGTCGCTCAGTCGTGTCCAATTCTTTGCGACCCCATGAACCGCAGCACGCCAGGCCTCCCTGTCCATCACCAACTCCCGGAGGTCACTCAGACTCACATCCATCGAGTCAGTGATGCCATCCAGCCATCTCATCCTCTCTCGTCCCCTTCTCCTCCATCTCCAGTATTTTTTTTTCATACTGTTCATGGGGTTCTCAAGGTAAGAATACTGAAGTAGTTTGCCATTCCCTTCTCCAGCGGACCACACCCTGTCAGATCTCTCCACCATGACCCGCCCATCCTGGGTTGCCCCACGGGCATGGCTTAATTTCATTGAGTTAGACAAGGCTGTGGTCCTGGTGTGATTAGATTGACTAGTTTTCTGTGAGTATGGTTTCAGTGTATTTGCCCTCTGATACCCTCTTGCAAGACCTACCGTCTTACTTGAGTTTCTCTTACCTTGAGCGTGGGGTATCTCTTCCCGGGGTGCGCTTTTTAAAGACTGTGATTATTTTTTAAAAACCTAGACAGGAGTAATTGACCTCTCTGCAGACAGATTTCCTTGTAGCCACAAAACCCAGCAGGGGAAGAAAATTTGGTTCTTGCCCTTCTGTTCCTTGCTCCTCTCCCCTTTCCATCTTTCTCTTCAGCCCAAGGTTGCATTTTAATTGCCTCTAAAAGATGCACATCTCTTCTCCCTCTATAGCTTTGGATTTATTTATGTCTCTTTGTTGCCATTGTTCAAGTTTTTCTCCTTTCCTATTTATTTATTTATGAGTTTTCATCAGTTTTCTTTGTCTCAGTGCCTGGTCTGTCTTATTTGCTCAGAAATGGGATCTGATCTCAGATCTGATCTTTTCTAGTACCCGGCCCTCCTCATTGCTCTGGGGCCACCACAATGCTCTCATGCAGCAGGTGTGGAGCCAGGATTTGTGGGTGATCGAATGTCGAACAGATAAGAAGGAAAAGATGACCCAGCAGCGTGACCCTCTGTGTGCCCAACGGCCCCCTCCCCCAACATCCAGACGTCGAGGATCACTGGCTGGTGATGGGGCCAGGGGACTTGGGATGAAGAGGATGGTGTTCTCCCTTCTCTCTCCTGAAGCCCTGGACATGAAAACTTTCATTAAGGCTGTGAAGAAGATTCTGAGCAATATGTCAGAAGAGATGCTGGAGGCGCTGTTTTTGAAGGTGGACTTGAACTGTAACGGCTTCATCACCTGGGTGAGGAGGGCACTCCTGCTGCCTCAGAGAGCTGGGTGGAGGCTGGGAGGCATGGACCGTGGCTGGTCAGAGGAGCACAAGGAGGGCTGAGGATCCGGGGGGCAGATTCTGGGGGGCTTTCTGGGTAGAGGGAGCAATTAGAGTCTTCAAGGGGGCCCTCTTGAGACTCCTGAGAGCTGGACTTGTTGCAGCTTGTTGTCCTCAGGGGGACAGAGTGTGTGACAAAGGCTGGCGACCCCTGCATGAGGCCGGCTGTGCCCCCAGCGGTGATCAGCAGAGGCCTCCAGCTGCCATGTAACGCTTCTGCACACCGGCCTCCCATTTGGCTAAGGGTTCCAGCCAATGCCACAACCATCTCCTGACCCTTGATGCTCACTCAGTGTCTGTTAAATCACAAAATGTCAGAGTTTTAGAGCATATTAATAATAACACTACCCCCTGCCCCAATTTTAAATGTTCTACAATGAGCATATACAACATTTAACAATGCAGAACACAGTAAAGTACAGAAAAAATCAGTCTGATGTATTGATGTAGCCATGCTGACAATGCCAACTGGCATTTATAGCAGATATTGACCTAAGCAGTCTAAATATCATTATACTCAAACCTTGCAGGAACCCTATGGGGTAGGTGCTGGTAATGACAGAATGGGAAACTGAGGCAAGAGAAGAATAAACTGGCCCAAGCTTGCAGAGATACTTTAGCTGAGTCAGTCTTCAGACCTAGGGATTTTCCTTCAAGAGTCCATGTGTAGTCAGCTCTGTCACACCTCCCCGCAAGCATAGATGTACATTCTGTTTTTATATGTGGTTTTTGCTTTCATTTCTTTTTAAAAATTTACTTTTAATTGGAAGATAATTGCTTTACAATGTTGTGTTGGTTTCTGCCACACAACAATGTGAATCAGTCATAAGTATACATATGTCCCTTCCTTCTTGAACCTCCACTGCCCATTTCTCTTAATATTCTATAATAAACATGTTTCTAGCACTCTGTCATCTATACCATGATCTTTCTTCATAGCTCCCTGCCTCTTGTTATGGCTTCATCTGGTGGTCCGCTCTGGCCTTGGCCGTATTTTCATGAGGCTGGTCAACAGAGCCTAGAGATGCCCCTGTGGCTTGTGGGTGCTTCTCAGCTACTGACTTGATACATGAGCTGGGGCAACTCATGTGTACTTATGTGGGCCTCAGTCTTTTTATCTGTACAGTGGGAGGAATAAAGGGACTCCGAGAAGATGCCAGCTGTGGAGCGAGGTGAGGATCATGTACAATTACAGACATGAGATAAGGTGGGAGGTACTGTTGTGCCATCTTCACTTACACGTGCAAATATGCCCTCTGCACAATGTAGATCCAAGAACAGCACCGGTGCTTGGCGGCCTCCCTCCACCAGAGCCTCCGGGGGCTCCCAGAGACCCTTGGAAGGGGCTGGGGGAGAAGGGGAAGACACTGGAAGCTGGTGCTTGGTTTGGCCGACACCCATCCCACTGGCTCTTCTTCCCGAGGCAGCAGGAGTACGTGGACTACGTGATGCGCGAGTTCCAGGGGAAGGAGAAGATGATGAGGGGCCAGTACTGCCTACGCTTCCACCTTCCCATGAGGATCATTCCCCTGTAAGGAGCCTCTCCCTAGGCTGAAGGGTGTGTCTGGGCAAGGCTGGGGCCGGCCTGCACCTGCGCCCCTTCCTGAGTCCCCTCTCCATCTCTAAACACTAGAGTTGTGGCTGGATACACTTTTATTTTGCAGTTTTCATCACAAGCCCACTCTACTTGCCTTCCGTGGGCCGTTTTCCCCTTAAAAGAACGTCTATTCCCTCTCTTGTCTGGCTCTTCCCATCATAAGGAAGCTGACTTGCTATTTCATGGGTTAAACTTATGACTTTGGGATCCCCGTGTCACCCCAGCATCATTCGTGGGTCTCTTTTCTTTCTGGTCACCATTGTTAGTGATAGTCCCCTGAGGGAGAGGCAGACCCTGTGTCTCAAGGAGCGAGTTTCTCGGGGTGCAGGTATGGGAAGCTTGTCTGTCCTCTGGGCATTTTTCCACTTTTGCCTGGGCTCCCCTCTCATCACCTTCCACAGGAATCATGGGTGTGAGATTGTGAAAGTGGAGTTCTTAGTCCAGCGGCTCAAGAAGATTGGCCATTTCCTGACTGTCACCAAGGACGGCATCCTGCAGTTCTGGTCGGAGTCCTTCATGCTGACCAGCTCCTTCAGGGTGAGCAGGGCCCGCACGGGTGGTCGAAGAGCCTCTGCCTTCATGCCCAGCAGGCTCCTCCTCTGGGCCTGTGGGCTAGGCATCCGTGCTTGCTCTTGGGGGCAGGTCTGGCTTCCCTGTGGGGCCATGAGCCTCACACTTCTCTTCTGAGACTAGGATTCCACCTGGATGTCCACTGCAGTTGTATGCCCAACAGGCACCCTAAACCCACTTGGTCCAAACTGACTGTCCTTGTAGCCTACCTTGTCCACCAGACTTCCTTGTCCTGTGCCCCCCAAGGCAGTGGGTGGCATCACTATCCACCAAGGTTCTTGTGATCAACCTCCTGTCCCTGTCCCACCCGCTCCACCACCAAGTCCTGCTGATTCAAATCTTCTGCTTGGACCAGGGAGGAAGTCACAGTGACTATGAACATGGGCCTTGGAGCCCAGCTGCCAGCTGCCACACAGCATCTCTCAGCTGTGTGACCACGGAAGTGACTACAGCGCTGTCCGTGTAGCAGTTTCCCCATCTGTCAAGTGAGCTTAGTAATAGTACCCCCTATACACAGGGCTGCCAGGACAATTTCATGACATAATCCATGCCTGGTGCTTGGAGCAGGGCAAGGCACACAGTAAGCACCCGACCAACATAAGCCGACATTGTCATCATCATCGTTGTCTGAGCCGTCGGCTCCCGGCCCAGCGTGGTGAATGATAAAACGCTCAGGAACACCTGCTGTGGACTTGGCGTTGCCAGGCCAGCCCAGCCTGTTCCAGCAGATGAAGAAGGCCTGCTCTTCAGGGCAGGCTGAGTGAGCATGCTGTGTGCCTGCAGAGCGTTTCCTAGTTGCTTCGGGGGTCATGTCATCCTTTGAGCTGGGAGGATTCTGGGTCATCCCCCATACCCGGTGGCCGATGGAGGGACCTGAGGTCTGGAGTTCCAGGAACTTGCTCAGGTGCTCCTGGAAATTCGTCCCTGTGTTCCTGAGGCTGGGGTTTCTGGCACATTCCACCCTCTTTTTCTCTTGTGTGCTTATTGGGGGAACACATTATAGCCTGAGATTCTGCTTGTGACTCCTACGTGGTCACCTCGGTGCTCCCGAGGGCCATAGCCTGGGAGGGCCAAAGAGGACAGAGGGAGGCTCCTGTAGAGGGCCGCAGACGTGGGCCTCCTTCCCTGAGGGGCTGCTTGGGCACGTGGATGTTGGCAAGAGTGAGCCACCAAGCACCAGCCTCACACACTCACTGTAGGTCCACAGTTGTCCAGACTGAAAACCCCAGAGTCTGGGCTTCACTCACCACCTGTACAAGCTTGGGCAAGTCTCTGAGACTTCCCAGGGGTCCGTTTCTAGTCTGAACACCAGCATGTGTGTGTGTGTTGGTGGGGGGTGGCGGTGGAGGGGGTGATGGGTGTTACCATCACCTCCACTGTGTGTGGGTGAGACCCTAGCCTGGTGCCAGAGAGGGGCTTCTGGGGCCCTGATCCATGGTCCTCACTGCCTCCTCTGTCAGTGCAGACCCCTGCTTTTGGTGCCCTGGGTTCTGATGGGACAGTTCAGAGCCTGCGTGGCATTATTCAGGGAGTAAAATGCAAGTTCCTGCTCTTCCCTGGACAGTGCGGCTCATTTCTGCTGACCCATCTTTGCACGCACGGGGTGTCCCCCACCGGGAATGCCAGCTCAGGTTCTGTCTGTGTAAGAGTTGTGCGAGGCTGGCACCAGGGCGAGAGGCACCCCTGCCTGGCCCAGCTCCCCCTGATGCCAGGCAGCACTCAGATGCTTTATTTGTCCTGGTTCCATTCATTCCTCACAATCTGGCAGGATGGTTTCTCGTTAATAAGCCAGGTGACACTGGCAGATGGTAAATAAGATTCAGGCAAAACAAACAGAATGAATACCAGTGTTAGGTGTCAATTATGTCTCAGTAAAAATCGGAGAAAAAAGATTCAGGCATAGAGGGTGGAAAAGTCAGTTTCTCTGTCTCTCTCCGACTCTAATTCTGTTCACTGGAGGCAACTGCTGCAACCAGTTTGGGGGTGCTCCTCCATGGACAGCCTGTACACACACCCCACCTTTCTTTTTAAATATACAAATGGTAGCACATTAGAATGCTGCTTTTCACCTCACTTTTTCATTTAATAATAGACCTTGGTAACTATTCTGCCTTGAATGTACACAGATCCCTCGCTCCTAATGTCTGGACAGTGGTTGGTGTGTGGGTTTGTGTAGGGCATCCTTTCCAGGCAACGTCTGGCCTGCTGCTGTCGTAGCTGGGCAGCAGTGCCCGTTCCTGCTTACGCTTCTCTGTGAATACCTGCAAACACATCAGTAGATGCCTCTTGGAAATGGATCCTAGGATCACAAACTGCACATTTAAAACTTGGATGAGCTTGTCAAACTGCTCTAAGAAGGGGTTGTGAGGCTGAGTGTTCTGTAAGCCCAATTTGTTTTTTTTGTTGTTCAGTTGCTCAGTCATGTCTGACTCCTTGTGACCCTATGGACTGCAGCACGCCAGGCTTCTCTGTCCTTCACTATCTCCCTGAGTTTGCTCAGACTCATGTTCACTGAGTCGGTGATGCCGTCCAACCATCTTGTCCTGTCATCCCCTTCTCCTCCTGCCTTCAGTCTCTCCCAGCATCAGAGTCTTTTCCAACAAGTTGGCTCTTTACACCATATGGCCAAAGTATTGGAGCTTTAGCTTCAGCATTAGTCCTACCAGTAAATATTCAGGGTTAATTTCTTTTAGGATTGACTGGTTAGATCTCCTTGCAGTCCAAGGGACTCTCAGGAGTCTTCTCCAACACCACAGTTCAAAAGCATCAATTCTTCTGGCAGTCAACCTTCTTTATGGTCCAACTCTCACATCCATACATGACTACTGGAAAAACCATAGAAGCGACTAGATGGACCTTTGTTGGCGCAGTGATGTCTCTGCTTTTTAATACACTACCTAGGTTTGTCATAGCTTTTCTTCCAAGGAGCAAGCATTTTACAGACATGGAAATTGATTTTTAAATTGGAAGCTTGTCCAAGGCCCACCATTGTAGTTGGTGGTAAGGCTGGGCCCCTCATCAGGTCTGTGCCCGGCTCTGGGGCCTTGGGGGACAGGAGAGGGTTTGTGGGGACCCTGTGCTCCTGTGCTCTCCCAGGTGAGCTGCCCCGGATCAGGTCTCCTTTGTCCCCCTCTGGCAGCTTTACCAGATCCACCCGTCCCACAGCCAGCAGATGTGGGTCATCGACATGGTGTGTCTGCACAACATGAACCTGGTGGCCATTGCGTCCACGGACCAGAAGATAGGTGAGTCCCCGCCACTCCCCAGGCCCATGCCCGGCCGCTGGCAGCCATGCATTTGCACTGGGAGAGATCTGTCGCTCAGCCAACCATGAGCTGGACTGGTGTCCCCTGGGAGGACTGCTGGGTGGTGACTAGTGAGGCTGCTCACCGTCTCCAGAGATGACCACCCCTTGCCTCCGGCCTAGGACACGAGGGTTTGGGTTCCCATGCAGACCTCCTCCTCTTTCTCTTCCCCAGAGTTCTTTGATATCAGTAGCCACAAATGTGCCCGGGTCTTCACCTTCACTGATCTGGACAGCTGCGTCCTGACCATGAACTACTGGTGAGTCTCCTGGGAGAGCGCTGCAGGGTCTTGGCAGCAGCCACATCACTCAGTGGGGCTGGGGTCTCCAGAAAACCTCTCTGGAAGCGGCTCTGGAGTGATCCCACCCTCTGCGCCTGTGTCCTCTTTCCCCCAAGCCGCTCCTCTTTCAGGCCCCTCTTCATGGTCACTCAGACCACAGAGTTGTCATCGGCTCCTCTTCCTTTCCTTCCCACACTGGGTCAGCCGTCAAACTGGCCTGTGCTGTGGCCTAAGGGCTCTGAGCACGTCATGGTCCATCGGTAGGGTGACCTGGCAAAGAGCAGCCGAAGGACCAGGGAGCCATTTATTTTGCTTTTTTAAAAAATGTGCTGATTTCTCTTGGACCTGGTTCCCTAATGGTCTGGATCCAGGTGGCTGGGCCCATATTTGTCGGTTGTTGGGGTCCAGGCTGGAAAGCTGTGTGGGCTTCTGAGGTGGAGGAGGGCCTTGGGAACCGGGGAGGGGTGGGTGGTGCTGCTGGACGTGCCCAGCTGCTCTGCGGTCTCCTCTGTCTCTCTGTTTCCAGGTCGGACTATCACAGGGCTGTGTTCTGCTACGGGGACACCAAAGGCAATGTCATCATCTTCACCTCTGACGATGTGACCACTGGGCTCTTCAACCCCCGAGTCCTCCCCAGGACCTCCAAATGGGGTAGGGAGACAGTGGGGAGTCAGAGGAGATGATCCTGTCCTGGGAGCTCCTCCCTGTCGCATCCCTGGGGAGGTGGTACACCAGTGTGCTTAGCTCAGAACCACTATAGGGGCTAGGGGATGGGTGACCATGGGGCAGAGACAGGGCTGAGGAGACGGGCAGTCTCTCTGAAGGTGGGAAATTGTGCCTGTGAGGGCTGGTTCGGGGGCTGAAGCAGGGAGTCTTCAGAACCCTCCTCATCCTAGGGAGAAAAAACCTGTGGCAGCTGAGTGACCCCTCTGGGCTTTGGGACAAGGGCATGCTTCCTCCATCGTGTGAGCAGAGTTCTGCTCTCCGTGGCTGGGAGCTGTCTGTAGGTGGGGAGTGGGGGTGGAGCTGAGGGGTTGCCCTGAAGGTGGGCTCTGCGGGGCCTGGAGGAAAGCCCAGCTCCACAGCATGAATCAGCATGTGACCTTCACCGAGCCTCCGGGGGCTGAGCACGTCACCTCCTGCAGGTCACCTGCTCCAGGAGGGGCTGATGTTGTCACTGTCTGTTAAGGGAGGAGCAGGGGAGGGTAAAGGGGGTGAAGGCTTGCACAGGCCCCACAGTGACGACTGAGATCCCAGGCAGGCAGTCTGCCCCAGAGCTGGTACCTGAACCTCTTGCTGGGACCTGAACCTCTTGCTGGACTGTATCTCAAATGCTGGAGGGTGCTGTTTGGGGATGCTCTGCCAAGCGGCAGGGGATCCCATGGCCTCGGAGCCTGGGGCTGCCCGGGCTTGCCTGAACTGGACCCTGCCCAGGATTGAGGCTTCGACCCGCAGTGGCAGTCCTCCAGGCCGCTCCACATCCATCTAGAGGAGGCGGAGGCCACTAGGGGCCCCAGCCCCCAGGAACACTGACTCCCCTCCATCCAGGATTCCAGAGAGGCCGCTTGGGCTTCCAGAGTTTCTGAGCAGGACTCTCTCCAGGGGCTCCCAGGCCTTCGTGACACCTCCTGACTGGTTTGTTGGACAGCATCCACTACCGGCCAGGCAGAAGACGGGTCCTGCCCTGGACGCAGCAGGGGTCTGGCACCCCATGTGCCTGCCTCATCAGCCTCTACCCCTGGTGCCCACCCTGCCCTGAGCCAGCCCACCCTGGTCACTATGCCACCCTGCAGATTGGCACAGGAGGCTGTGGTGGTCTTTGAGCTGAGTGATGGATAGGAAATTGGAAGGGAGGCAGATGAGGCTGGAGTGTTGGATGGGAGTCCTTCCATGCCACATGCTGACTGAAGGCCGGGGACAAACAAGAAGGGGCATCCAGCAGTGCGCTGACTTGGGAGGGGCTGGACAGACCAGCTCTGTGTGACCTGGACCCCATTGCTGAACCTCTCTATGTCTCAGTTCCCTTATTCAAATGGGGATGAGCACATTCAGTTCATGGATTTGCCAGAAGGTGGAAGGAGAGAAAGTGGAGGGCAGGGCTGTGCTTACCATGCAGGCTTCAGACATGCTTCTTTACGACACATGCGTGCAACTTCTTCTTGGAACTTGTATTTGCCAGACAAGATGGGGCATGTAGTTTGAAGCAGAATGACAAACTCCCAAATGACTGTTTTCAGAATGAATAAGAGTCCAGGATCTCAGTTCATTCTCCTCTCCTACAGAGTCCAAGCTCTCTAATGGAGACTCAACAGGGGAGAGCTGAGTCTCTAAAGTCTGGCTCAAGCTCTGCCAGGGGCTGACGGGGGACTCTGGGCAGCAGTGTTTATTGGCTCAGGTCTGTTTCCTGGGTGCCAAGTTCAGTGTCTGCACTGAGCTTGCCAGGACACAGGGAAGCTTGAGTGAGCATTTGTATGGGAAAGCCTTTTGAGATGCATGGGAGTTGCAAACCAGCTCAAGGGGTCTTGCTCTTGAGGTCTTGTTTGTCCTGCAAATGGGAAGACCTGGTGACCTGGGCCTTGATTTTCTCCCCTATCAGATAACTGGACCAACGTTTCTACCCGGAGGCTTCTAAGTGAGAAGTCCCCTATGTATAGAAGTTACCGGCTGAAGGTAAGGGGTCTCTTTCCTTGGCTGTTTCCAGGGCAACTAGCTGTACACATGTACCACTCAGAAATAAATACAGCAGGTGGATCTGCCCTTGGGTCTGTGGCGTTGGGCACTGGTCCCTGGGGAAGAGGGTGGAGGCACCTGCTGGATCCTGCCGGCTCTTTCTGCAGAATCTCCAGGCGAGGCTGGTCTCTCTCAACACCTTCCTTGCTCAGACAGGCCCCATCCTGGGTGGCTTCTCACCATTGCCCAATTCCTTTCTCCATATGGTGCTTTCTGCATTCAGCAACTTAAAGAATCCTGAGCTAGAAATACAGTCAGGTCACTCCTTTGCTCAAAATGCCAGTAGCTGTCCTGTTTGAACAAAGTCTCAAGTGCACCCTACGACCATCAGGGCGGGAAGGGCTCTGGCCCCTGGCTTGTTTCTGGTCTTGGTTTCTACCTTGCTTCTCCTCACTCTGCCACAGAAATGCCAGCAAACTGCTGTTCTCTGCGAAGCCCTTGGCACTGCAGGGCCTTGACATGTGCCATTCCTTTAGGCTACTGTGTTCTCCCCCCACTTACTGTACGCACCCCTCTACTTCCTCTGGGTCCTAACCAGCCAGCCTAGCACAGCCCTGCTTGCCATCCACCTCTGCCTTCATCCCTGCACTGCAGCGCTTATAGCAGTGGTCCCCAACCTGACATGAGGGGATGGATTCATGGAAGACAGTTTTCCCATTAACTGGGGTGGGGGATGGTATCAGGGTGATTCAAGCGCATTTTATTTATTGGGCACCTTATTTCTATTATTATTACATCAGCTCCACCTCAGATCATCAGGCATTAGATCCTGGAGGTTGGGGACCCCCTGGCATATAGGACTGTGGCACCTGTCACAATGACCGTTTTTCTCCCATGCCTCTGAGCTGTTCTCTGACATGAGCTGGCTTTCCTACAATTCAGCTCAATCCTAACACTGTCTACCCAAAGATAGCCTCAGACCCTGTGGGTTAAGGATCCCACGAGACTGCCCTCTACTTCCGATGCCAAGTGCAAGTTCAGGTTGTCACCTGTGCTTCTGACTCACCTGCATAAATGAGGTTTCCATGGCCCCCCTCCTTGGGTTCAATTAATTTGCCAGAGTAGCTCACAGAACTTGGAGAAACGTTTTACTTCACTAGATCACTGTTTGTTTTTTTTTTTTTTTTTTTTTTTAATAAAAAGATGTAATTTAGGAATAGCCAGGTGGCAGAGATGCAGAAGGCACAGCAGAAGCGGGGGTGGAGCTCTCATCCCCATCTGGGTCCCCACTCTCCCTGTACATGTTCTCCAGCCCAGAAGCTTTCTGAATCCCATCCTTTTGGGTTTCTGTGGCGGCTTCGTTACACAGGCATGACTGATCGCTTCGTCAGCCACTGGTAATCAAATCATCCTCCAGCCTTCACCATGACAGGCACTTGGTGAAACAGTGCACGTGAGACCCAGCTCAGTGCCTGACGACCCCTCCAGTCACCTTGTCCGTTCTCGTCCTGGAGAGGAAAATCTCCCGACTGGAAGGCCAAGCATGGGGCCGGACCTCAGAGTGCATCCAGCCAGGCCACGCCCTTGGCCTGTGGGTTGCAGCCTTTTTTCCACCTGAGTTGCACCAGATAACATCCTCGTGTTCTGCATACCTTGTTCTGACAAACACGAGGGGGTGTGGGGGAGCCGGGGAGCGCTGGCTCCCTGTCGACTAGGGATGAGGGTGGATGACGGGGACTGTGGACTAGGCGGACTTGGACCCATCCTGCCTCCCACCTTGGGATGGGGCCACAGAGAATGGTATTAGTATGCACTTGACCTAGCCTGTCCTCTGATCTATAAACAAGAGTTCACGTGACAGGAGATTTCAGTGCTTCTCACCTGTTCCATTGACAACTGGTGGCCATACTGTCCTGGTCACATTACCTGGGCTAGAACTGCGGGACTGGAGCACTTTGCCAGAGCCTTGATCACTAGCACTAGACTAGGGATCTCCTGGCCCTTCCAGCCTCCGATACCTGCCACTTTCTGGGAGCTGGGCCTGGACGAGGTGGGGCTGGCCCTGGACGACTGTGCTTGGGTTGGATCTCCCACCACCATCGCTCTCTTTCCAGGCTCTCCACCTCAACTGGTGTCAACAGGTCAAGTTCATCCCCCAGCTGAACCTGGTGGCCTCCTGTTCAGCCAATGACAAGTCCTCTCTGGTGCTGACAGTGTTGCCATCCAAAGTCCCAGACAGCCTCAAGTAAGGGGCACCCATCTCCAGGTGGAGGTGGTGGGTCTGGAGAGGGTGGGTGGTGATACTGACTCCGGGATGCCGGCTTCAGTTCAGCCACACGTGGCCGTCCCTGCTGAGAGGTGGCCTGCCTCCAGGACAGTGGCATCTCCTGTGGGCAGTACAGAGGCCTGTGGATCAGTCTGGGTACAAAGAATCACTGTATGTCCTGAGAGCCAGCAGTGGGCTGTGGTGGTTGGAATATGGGCTCTGGAGTCTGTTTTTCGTTTTTTAAATGTGAGATTGTCAGTTTTGAAAATTGACATATAATATTATATTAAATTTCAGGTGTGCAATAGAATGATTTGATACTCATATATAATTTGTGAGGGCTTCCCTGGTGGCTCAGTCAGTAAAGAATCCACCTGCAATGTGGGAGACCTGGGTTCAACTCCTGGGTTGGGAAGATCCCCTGGAGGAGGGCATGGCAACCCACTCCAGTATTCTTGCCTGGAGAATCCCATGGACAGAGGAGCCTGGCGGGCTGCAGTCCATGGGGTCCCAAAGAGTCACACATGACTGAACGACTAAACACATGTATTGTGAAATGATCACAGTAAGTCTAGTTAACATCTATCACCACACAGTTACATGTTTCTTTTTTCCTTTCTTGTGATGAGAACATTTATGGAGTCTGGTTTTAATCATTCTGGCATTGCCACCAGCAGCAAAAATATAAGGTTTCTTTTATCCACCAATCTATACACAAAATTCAGCACAAAGGCTGCAACATAGTGTGAGACAGTCAGAAAGATGTTTTCTGAATGAAGGGATGAACATGAGTTGCTTTACTTCTGTGAACCTCAGTTTCCTCCTGTTCTCAAAGGGGACGATAACAGCCCTTCACTTAACCTCAAGGCTTACGTGAGCGAGCGCCGTACGTGGCCTGTGTTCAGTAGTTGGCCACACTAATTCTCTGGAGATGGTTCTAATATATTTCCTTCATTTTCGATTCCTTTGCCCCAGAGGGAATATTTTCTTCTGTTGTCATTTTTTTTTATTTTTTGAAAGTCCACTGTTAGGAATTCCCTGGTGGTCCAGTGGTTAGGGTCCCACGATTTCACTACTGAGGGCCCAGGTTTCATCCATGGTTGGACAGCTAAGATCCCACAAGCTGCATTGTGCAGCCAAGGAAATAAAATCAGCTGTTAGTCATACAGGTATATGTATATATGTAAAGAAGATTCAAACATAAATGAATCTGGAATCTTGTGGGGTGCCCCCCTCCTTCCCATCCTTATCCAGTCCTCAAGTCCTGGAACTAACTCTAGGCTGGAGGAGGGGAGCATATGCCTGAGGTGGTGGGGAGGCTTCCATCTTGCTTTTGTGCTTTGAGTGGAGTGGTGTGGTGGCATTTTGCTTGGAGCTGGTTTGTCTGTTTGGTTCCTCTGATTTGGTGGGAGTATTACCTCATGTTGGTGATATGTCTTTAATTCAACTTCTTGTTTTATTGGGTCTCAGTGGCAGGAGGCTGTCACAGGGATAATTGCGTTGTGGCCACGAGGGGCTCAGTGGCTGGCCCTGCGGCCTTCCCACTCCAGCCACACTGGCCCCCTCGTGGTTCAAGCATGTTCCTGCACCCAGGCCTTTGCGTTGCGCCTCTTTGCCTGTTTTTTTGTTTTTGAAACATTTTTCCTTTTATGAAAGATTTTAAACAAATAGAAGTAGAGAAATAGTATAATGCTAAGTTTGATCCCTAGGTTGAGAAGATTCCCCTTAAGAAGGGAATGGCTACCCACCCCAGTATTCTTGCCTGGAAAATCTCATAGACAGAGGAGCCTGGTGGGCTACAGTCCATGGGGTTGCAAAGAGTTGGACACAACTGGGCAACTAACACTTTAATATTCCTAGTACTCTCCAAGTTAATCTTTACCCCAGTGTCTCAAAGACATCTTATTATTATTATTTGGAATTAGATATGGGCAAGGTTCTAGGACAGTTCTGAGCAGAGGAATGGTGTGGTCTGACATGCGGAGCATCTTTCTAGCTGCTCTGTTGCAAGTGGTGGTCGTGGTGGTTATTAGTCGCTAAGTCATGTCCAACTCTTGTGAACACATAGACTGCAGCCTGCCAGGCTCCTCTGTTCATGGGATTCTCTAGGCAAGAATACTGGAGTGAGTTGCTGTCTCCTTCTCCAAGGGATATTCCTGACCCAGAATTTAACCCATGTCTCCATCATTGCAGGCAGATTCTTTACCGACTGAACTAAGAGGGAAGCCGTATATGGGCAGGAGGGGAAATAAGGACACCAGTAAGGACGCCGTTGTATTAATTCAGGGCACACACGATGGTGGCCTGGAGTCCGCCAGGAGTGGACATCGAGATTTATTTTAGGGGTGGGTTGCAGAATATATGGAGAAGGCAATGGCACCCCACTCCAGTACTCTTGCCTAGAAAATCCCATGGACGGAGGAGCCTGGAAGGCTGCAGTCCATGGGGTCGCTGAGGGTCTGACACTACTGAGCGACTTCACTTTCACTTTTCACTTTCTTGCATTGGAGAAGGAAATGGCAACCCACTCCAGTGTTCTTGCCTGGAAAATCCCAGGGACGGGGGAGCCTGGTGGGCTGCCGTCTATGGGGTCGCACAGAGTCGGACACGACTGAAGTGACTTAGCAGCAGCAGCAGCAGAATATATAGTTACGCACACTCCCCGGTTCTTCATCTGTGAGTGCAGTACACACCCTGGCCAGCAGGTGACACCATTGACTGCTTTTGTTCAGTTTCTCAGTTGTGTCCAATGCTGCGAGCCCACGGACTGCAGCACGCCAGGCTTCCCTGCCCATCACCACCTCCCGGAACTTGCTCAAACTCATGTCCATTGAGTCCATGATGCCTTCCAATCATCTCATCCTCTGTCATCCTCTTCTCCTCCTGCCTTTAATCTTTCCCAGCATCAGGGTCTTTTCCAGTAAGTTAGGTGATGCCCTCTCGGGGCATGGCCTCTGCAGGTGGGGCCGGCACTGTCAACCCAAATTCTGCCTCTGCAGTGGCCTTGTGGACTTCTTCCCTGAGTCGTACCCTGACCTTCCAATCTCTTCTCCACACAGAAGTCTCCTGCAGACCTGGTCTCCTCCAGCAGTCTGTTTATTTCCCTGCAGGACTGGCCATGATGTGTAGATGCCCATTTCTTTGTCTGTCTATTTTTTATTCTCTCAGGTGGTTTTCCTCTAGAAGGGAAGCTCCAATGAAGGCAGGAGCATCTTGTCTGCTCATCCTGGAAGGGCATAGGAACTGGGAAGCCTTCCTTGAATAGATGGATGAATCAGCCTAAAATAATTTCTAGTAACATTTTGTGACAGTTCTTCCAGAATATTTCTTTGCACACATTCAGTGTGGAGGGAGACATATCTGGTTTGACAACACAGATATTTCATATGCTTTTCTTGAACTTTTGAGTTTTAGAGGACGCCTTCTGGCTGCAGAGTGGGGAGCACAAGGAAGTGGCAGAAAGGCAGGAGGTTAAGAGCCCCCCACCCCAGGAGGCTGACACAGAAGTGAAGGGGGCCTGGGCCTTGGTGGGATGTGGGCAAAGAGGATTTGGGGCTCGGCTGAATAATGGGAATTCAGGAGAGAGAACCTCTACGGTGATAACCAGGCTTAGGCCCCTGGGTAGTGGCAGAGGAGCAGTTCAGGGCCCAGTTTGGTTGAAAACATGCTGGAGTTGAGTTCATTTACTTATGGCTGTGCTGGGTCTTTGTCGCTGTGTGCGGGCTTCCTCTAGTTGCTGTGAGTGGGGGCTGCTCTTCCCTGCGGTGTGGGAGCATCCCGTTGCAGGGGCTTCTCTTACTACAGAGTCCAGGCTGTAGGTACACGGGCCTCAGTACTTGCAGCACATGGGCTCAGTAGCTGTGGCGCATGAGCTTAGTTGTTCCACAGCTCATGGAATCTTCCTGGACTGGGGATCGACCCGTACCCCCTGCGTTGTCAGGATGATTCTTATCCACTGTGCCACCAGTGAAGGCCTGGAGTTGAGTTTTGAAGGGAGAGTTTGAGTAGAAAGAGTTGGTGGGGCAGGATGTGTGGACATGAGGGGGCAGGATGTGTGGACATGAGGGAACAGCATGCACAAAGGCACAGAGCTTCTGGGGCTCTGGGGCCTGTGAGGCCATTGGGCTTGCCTTTCTCCCTGACCTTCCCGGAACCCCAGCCTGGGCCGACCTGCCCTCCTGAGCACTCCCTGAACCCCCTACCCTCCAGCCCTACCGCACCTCTTCCTTTCCTAGGGCTCCCATTCTGAGCCTCCTGCCTCTTCCTGTCACGCTCATGCTGGGTCTGAGTCCCGACACCCCGCCCTCCCGACCTTGGCTAGGCTTCCTCTTTCCATGTCCTCATCGTGGCTGCTGACAGTCTTCAGGGTTGTGTGAGGGTCCCGGTGACCCATAAGACAGCACCCCAACACAGGGACCAGCAGGCAGCAGGAACTTCATTTTCTTCCCCCAGCCTTTGGGGGCCCTCCCCTCCCCCGCCTTTTGGTTTGCGCTCTGAGTGGGAGGACCCTCATCCCCAGTAGAGTGAAGGTGCCCTTGGAGTTAAGCCTCCTGCTCTGGGGGCTGCTCTCACCTTCACATGCAGGCGGGGGTGGGCGTCTCTTCCAGGTGCTGCTGGTGCCCGATCAGCTGGGGGGTGCAGGGCGAGCCCAGGACAGGGTCCCAGGCTCCTCTCCTTGGATGGAGAGGTATCCCCCACCCCCCATCCCTGTACCCCCCACCCCCAGTGGCCCTGCCTCCAGCTCCTCCCACCCCAGGCTCAGAAGCTCTCCCAAGGCCACTGGTCCCAGCCTGCCTCCTTTGCTGTTGTAGGGTGTCAGTGCTGAATTTGAGAAAAGGCATTCTTTGCTTCGATTACTGCCCAGACAAGAACGTCCTGGGTAAGTAACCTTTGTATCATGTGGAAGGTGCTGGTCTGACAGAACAAGGGTGAGGGCTGCTGAGGGTGTGGGACCTATCAGAGTTGAGGGGGAGGCCTCGTGGTGTCTGGCCTCTGGCTGCTCTGGTGCCCGCTCATGGGCACCTGGGGTGGAGTGGTGACACGGGCTTGCTTGGCTTGGTGGTGGAGGGGATGGGGTGGGGAGGGCAGGGATGGGTCGTAACAGCAGCTGTCGTCTGGCTGGAGTCTGAGGCCTGTCCAGGACAAGGTCCCAGCACAAGCCCCTAGTGGCTGATACCCAGTTTTCAACTCCAGTGACTGGCGGCTATGACCCCCTTATCCGCCTGTGGAACCCCTTCTTCTCAAAAAAGCCCGTGTGGATGATGAAGGGGCATCAGACCTCGGTGACACACATCGTTGTGAACAGCAAGGACAGCAGCATCCTCCTCAGCGTCTCCAAGGACAAGGTGTCACCGTGGGGGAGCCCAGCCCTGACGGCCCCCGGCCCATAAGTTCCCGTTTCCCAAAGATGCTGGCCCATTGATAATTAGCTAGCTCAGCCAGCCAGGGGGCTGCCAGTTGGCAGCAGCCTGAGGCTCAGGGACTGGTGGGACCTCCCTGCCCATGGTCCCACCCCTGCCCAAAGGCCTAGAGGGGGGTACCCCAGGTGGCACCATGGGTCTCTGACCACCTCACCCCCCACCACAATAGAAGCCTGAGCCCAGCTCTGAGCAGCCCACTAGAGCTGCTTTCCATGCTACGTAGTTTGTGGTCCTGGGCGGGGCCCTTCGCTTAACTGGGTCTCAGTCTCCTCATCCAGAGAATGGCTGTTGAGTGGTCTAGAGGAGGGCAGGTGGTAAAGGAGCCGTGGCCTGACTGACACATAGTAGGTGTACAACACAGGTGAGCCTTTCCCCTCCCTCAGACCCAGACTTGCTGCTCTCAGCTCTCCCAGTGACCTCGCTTGCCTGCCCTGGCTGGACCTTTCTCAAATGCCCGAGCTCCTCTGCTCAGGTCCGTTACTCTGCTCCTCTGAGCTATGGGTTCAGGAGCTCTCCCCACCTACTGGGGATTGCACATCAACAGTCCCAGCTGTTTTCCTGCAGGGGACAAGTTTGTGTCTTCTGGGACTCAGTAGATCAGGAGCAGACAGGGCCCTTGGGTCACCAGGACATGCTCCCCAGCACACCCCACACTTGTTATTGTCTGGAATGCTGCTGGCAGCACCAGGAGCTGGGCATCATCCTCTCTGATGAAGACTCTGAGACTGGAGGGGTGGGAAGACAGAAACAGACGCTCATGGTCAGCGATGAGCGGAGCTAGGATGTGGATGGGGTCTGTGGATTCAAGCCCCTGTCCCCTGTCCGGTTTGCTGCCTATGCCCCTGGGTGAGGAGTGTCCTGCAGGGACTTCCATGGGACCCTCTGGGGACACTTCCTCAACTTGGGAGGAACCCAGGGGGACACACTAGCCTTTTGGGCAACTAAGTTGGCAGTTCTGTCTGTGCCCTGCCTGGCTTTCCTGGAGGGAGGCCGGGGTGGGAGCTGAGTGTCTTGGGTGGGCACAGACTGCCTGGTGAGGTCTCCATCCTCGGCTGATGGGCAGCAGGTGCTCAAGCAGGGTAGATGTCTTGGGAGGAGGAGACTGGGAGTGGTGTGTATGGCTCAGTTTCCTCCTTTGACCATAAGCAAGGACTGATGCTGAAGCTGAAACTCCAATACTTTGGCCACCTGATGCAAAGAACTGACTCATTTGAAGAGACCCTGATGCTGGGAATGATTGAAGGCAGGAGGAGAAGGGGACGACAGAGGGCGAGATGGTTGGATGGCATCACTGACTCAATGGACATGAGTTTGAGTAAACTTTGGGAATTGGTGATGGACAGGGAAGCCTGGCGTGCTGCAGTCCATGGGGTTGCAAAGAGTCAGACATGACTGAGCAACTGAACTGAACCTGAACTGAATGATGCCTCTGGGTGGAGCTAGTGGTAAAGAACCTGCCTGCCAATGCAGGAGATGTAAGGGATGTGGGTTCGATCCCTAGATAGGTAAGGTCCCACAGAAGAAGGCATGGCAGTCCACTCCAGTACTCTTGCCTGGGAAATCCAATGGACAGAGGAGCCTGGCAGGCTACAGTCCATGGGGTCGCACAGAGTCAGACATGACTGAGCGACTAAGCATACATGCACGGTGTCTCTGTCATAGCTTGTGGTCTGTGGCAGTGACTTAGCGTGGTGGCTGTGCTCCCAGGAGCACCCCCAGGCCTCAGGCCAGCCTCTTCCCTGAGAACCCACTCTTGACCTCTCTGCTGATTTCCCACCCCCAGAATATTCGCGTGTGGGACATGCAAGACTACCAGTGTCTTCAGTCCTTCTGTGGGAAGCATTTTGCCCTGGGACATTGCCCCATCACCAGCATCTACTTCCACAAAGAGGACAACTCGCTCATCTGCAGCACCTATTCAGTGAGTGCTGTGCGGGAGGGAGGCGGGCACGGCTGCACGAGGAGGGGAGGGGCTGGGGTCTGCTGACCCATGGGACACCGAGGGGTGGTCACAGCCTGTCCTGACCGAGACTGCTTTATGCCATGAGGACAAAGCTGCTGGACTCTATGGCCTGGCCCTCAAAGTGCTGTCCCCTGCGATTTCCTGGAGGATTGCTTCTAGGCCCTCCGTGGTCACCCTCTGTGTTGCTCTTGCTGCTCTCTTGACCTTTGCCTCCTCCAGTCCCTCCTTCTGGAAGCCCACCTTGACCCCCAGGCTAGGTTAGAAGCCTTCACTCCAAGCTCCTTTGCCTGGCCTGGATCACAGCCCTTATGACTCTGTCCTGTCATGGTTACATGACTGTCTTTCCTGCCAAATCGTGAACCCCAGGAGGGCAGGGCCCACACCCACACCCGAGCAGTCCCTGTGAAGGAGAGAACCTGGGGGGACCTGCCGTGAAGCCTGCCTGTGAGCCGTGACTCAGCTGGTGCCCATGTGAGGTCTGCCCTGAACCCCTCAGGGTGGGACAGCCTGGGAGAAGCACAAGGGGCTGACTGTCCAGGGTGCCGGTGGTGGTGGGGCAATGTGAAAAGATGGAAGTTAGGGGGCTACAGGGATACTTGGCAGCCAGTAGAAGAGGTTCAATCCAGAACGGGAGACGAGGGTGTCGTCTGTGGCTGAGAGGAAGTGGTAGCCCTACGTGGCTCTTCTTCCCTCTGCTGGCCAGGTGACATGTGTCCTTGTGCCATTGGCTGACTCTCCCAGACGGCAGGTGTCCTGAGAAGGGAGTTGGTGGGTTCCTTCCCCTCTGCTGCGTGTCAGGATGGCTGTCAGCGCTCGTTGAATTCAACAGACCTTTGAAGTCCATTTCAAAGCAGAGAGTGTATTAATTAGGCACTGGCCCATCCCTCAAGGAACTCATGGGGGAGTAGCATAACAGATAATTTTAATAGAAAATGCTGTGCATTACGATGTAGATGTGTGCTGGGTGCCTCATGGAGCACAGAGAAAGGATCCTGAGCCTGGCTGGAGGCTAAGGCAGTCAGGAAAGGCTTCCTGGAGGAGGGGACACCAGATCGAGGCCTTATGCTTTTCAGAAGTTATAAAAGGGACTTGGACTTGTGCTTTGGGGTTGTAGGAGCTCTAGGGTTTGGAAGCTCTGATCTCAGGAAGTCGGGGCATGGAGTTGGGGTGAGGTGTCAGTAAGCCTGCATGCGGTTGAGGATGTCCTGGTGTCTTGGTTTACTGGAAGTTTCTCCCTGGGGCCAGTCACTGAGAGCGGGCCCTTCTGACTGCCCAACTGTCTGCTCCTCCTCCCCTACAGATTGGAATCCTGAAAGGGTACCTGGAGACGCAGGGGCCTGGGAGAGCAGAGGAGAGGACCACGACTTACAGCACGCCCCTGTGCGCCGTCCTCTACAGCAAGGTTTTCAAGCAGGTCAGTGGGCAGCAGCTTATCTCTAGGGCTGGCAGCAGGCACAGGGGACGGGGTTGGGCAGGACTCTCAGAGCTTGGGTGGTAGTATGGGGCAGCGGGAGGTCGGCGAGCAGCTGTCTTGCACAGGGGTTGCTCTGTGGGAGACCGGAGCTCCACCAAGTGGCCATTGGGTCACCAAACTCCTCTGAGCCTGTGTGCCCCTGGCTACCACCCCAGGTCAGCTCTGGGCAGCCTTCTTTCCACTGTGTGTGTGATGGAACACGGGGTGTGACCTGCTCTTTGAGGAACCTGGGGTGGGTGTTGCCCCTGGAGGTCATTTCCAGGGAAACCGCGGTTCAACTTTGTTATGGAAGGCGAGGGAGGCCCAGGCTGTGGTCCTGAGCAGGGATCTCTGCATTGGGGAGAGCAACTAGGCATGTAGATTCTGAAGTGTGGGGACAGCAGGGGCTCCTGGGCCCTCTGCCCCCTCCCACTGGTACTCATTTCCTGGCCGGGGCTCTGGGTAGGGCGGCTCTGTCTGCTGCACTGTGGCCTTGGCGGTGGGAGGCCAGCACTTACCTCTTTGGATTTCCCTCTTGTTCTGTCTCCTGGCACCACCACCCCTCATACCTTAGGGCTCCTCAATGCCCTTAACCAGTTTTAAAAAATCCCCCTTATCCAGCTTTTCTAGATGTTCTCAATGGGAAGGTTAGTCGGAAGGAACATCCCCTGTTGCTGTTTCATCGTCACAGTTGTGATGTTGGGTAAAGACCTATCTTTACCCAACATTTCCCTGCTTAGAGGGCTGTTAGTGTATTTCCTGTTGTTTTTTTCCTATCCTCCATGTTAATGCTATTTCACTAAGTGTCTTTTCTGGATTCGATATGATTTTCTCTGGAAAGATTCTGATAAATTCCATTTCAGAGTTAAAGAGGATTTCACCAAAGCGGTTCCTTCTAAAAGAACTGTGCCAGTTTGCACAGGGCAGAGGAAGGCTTGTTTTCAACAGTGGGTTGTCCTGCAGCAAGAGGGCCCAGCGCGCCTGTCTTCTCGGTACACTGAGTGGTGGCTGGGCTACCAGCAGTCACGCCAGCTGGCGGCTGCCCTTGGGAGTGGGGGGCCTTCCCCTCCCCAGGAGGCTGTGTGCTCCCCCACAGGTGCTGAGTGGCTGTCTGAGCGGCGTGGTGAGCGTGTGGGAGGTCGTGACGGGCAGGAGGCTGATGGAGTTCTCAGTGACGGGTGACCAGCAAGTGGAGCTGACCGCCATGTCCCTGGATGAGTCAGAGGGGTGCCTGCTCACGGGTCTGCGTGACGGCACCGTGAAGATGTGGAACTACAGCGTTGGCGAATGCCTGCTGACCTTCCCCAATGCGGACCAGTTAGAGGTCAGTCTGGCCCATGGGCTGGGGCCTGGGGGCCCCGAACAGCTCCTGTGACCCCAGCACATGCTATTTTTCATGTCCCCCTGAAAGGCTGTGTCCACAGACTCCCTGGCTTTGTGCCTCCCTGAGCCTTTGTGCATAAAATGAAGATAGTTGAGATTCCCCTGAAGGTCCAGTGGTTAAGACTTCATCTTCCATTGCAGGGGGTGGGGGTTTGATCCTTGGTTGGGGAGCCAAGACCCCACATGCCTTGAGGCCAGAAAAAACCAATACATAAAACAGAAGCAATATGGTAACAAATTCAATAAAGACAAAAAATGGTCCACATAAAAAAATCTTAAATAAAACGAAGATAGATAATAGGGCCTGTCCTCCACACGTGTTCTTCAGATGTCAGCTACTCTTGCTCTTTCAGTGTGTTAGCACTTCTCATCTTATATCTTGGGAGGATTTTCCCAGGTAGCTCAGGTGGTAAGGAATCCGCCTGCCAATGCAGGAGACTCAGGAGGTCCTGAGTTAGTGGGTTCGATCCCTGGGTCGGGAAGATCCCCTGAAATAGAAAATGGCGAACTGCTCCAGTATTTTTGCTTGGGGAGTTTCATGGACAGAGGAGCCTGGTGGGCTGCGGTCCATAGCATCGCAAAGAGACACGACTGAGCGGCTGAGCACACAGGCACTTACATCTTACGGCTTTAGGTGGCATTGTTTGCAGTGGGGTCCTGTGATTTGGAGCCACCCATACCCCTGTTTGGGAAATGCCCTCCAGGGTTGTGAGGAAGATCTGTGGGTGTGGCAAAGTGCAAAGCCAGCAGTTCCTCTTTGGGACTTGAGCCTATTACAAACTTGTGACACAGTTCTTTAAGAAACTCAGAAGGAGCACTTGGCCAAGAAAGCCGGGGATTAGGGACTGGTCCAGATCCTATGACTCAGTTGTGTGACCTTAGCCAGGCTTGACCCCTTGGCTTCCCTCCTGTCCCCTATGAGATGGTCATGGATACTTACCCAATCTGCCACCTCCAAGTCCATCACATGGATAATGGGATGTGAGAGCACTCTGAAAAAAAATATGGTGGTTTCACTGCTAGGGGAAGTCTCATCATCATGGAGAGTTTGGATTTCCTGCTTGGTATGGTTAGGAAGACATTTGGGGCCTGGGGCCATTTTCTCTGGGGTACCTTAGCGTTCTGTTTCCTTTCCTCTCCAATAGATTAGTGGGATTGTCCACATGAACAAAGTGTTCTACACGACTGGATGGAGTAAGAGAATCACTTATTACACGTGAGTAGCCAGGGTGCAGGGCTTCCCTGATTTGGCTCAGACAGTAAAGAATCTGCCTGTAACGTAGGAGACCCGAGTTCAATCCCTTGGACGGGAAGATCCTCTGGAGAAGGAAATGGCAGTCCACTCCAGTATTCTCGCCTGGAGAATTCCATGGACAGAGGAGCCTGGCGGGCTACAGTCCACAGGGTTGCGAAGAGTCGGACATGCCTGAGCGAGAAAATCACTGCCACCAGCCAGGGCACACGTGGGAGGCGCGGGCAGCTGGCCCTTCTCTCTTTACTAAAGATGGGCTCCTCCATCCCTAACGTTGCTGGCGGCTGGAACACCAAGCAGGAAGTTAGTGCAGGGTGAGGTTTATTGCTTCATCCTCTCATCTATCCACTTATTCATCACTCCATGAGGCCAGTAGGCTTTGTACTAGGTTCTGGGAATGGATATAAGCAAGAACATGAAGTCTCCATCCTCCTGGAACTCAGACACTAATCAAATAACTTAATTTATAATGATAGTCTGTTCAGTGCTATGAAAAAAAAAATACAGGTTTCTATGGGGAGGGGACGAAATCTGATCTAGTGTCAGGGGCCATCAGAAAAGGGTCATCTGAGGTGTCATGAGTGGAGTGGGATCTGAAGAGTGAGCAGGAGAGGTCTTAGTGAAGCAGTGAGGGGCTGGGGACAGGAGCGACATTCCAGGCAGAGGAATGGCAAGTGTAGGGTCCCATCCTCTTCAGAGAGCCTTTCTAGGGTCATGGTTTCCCCTTCTTTCAGCCTGAGGTCTTACTCAGGTGTCTGAATGGGGTGAATCTGTAAGATTAGTGTATGTGAAGCCCCTAGGACCAGGCCTTTACAGCAGGCACATAGCAGATGCTCAGTTAATGCAGTTAGCCGGGCAGAACTCCAACTCTGCTCTATGCCTCCTCTGAAGGGGTCCTCCTCTGGGTCAGTTCTTGGAATCCCAGAAGCTTGGATGTTCTCCCAGGATACCAGTAAGGCTAAGCGCTCCACCCTCCTGCCTCTGGGCACGTGTGCAGGTTCCACAAGGTCAAGCCGGTGCTCTTATGCTACCACTGGCAGACCTTCCACAGGGAGGATGTCCTGAGCATGGCCAAGTACCAGAACCAGTTCATCGCCACCTCCTCCTACAACGGGGACATCCTGTTCTGGAACATCAGCACCTCCAGGCCCATCCTCAATTTCAACGTCTCTCAGAGCCCCTTGCCCTTGCTGCCCAAGAGGGTACGGTCAGCAGAAGCATGCTGTCTTCTTTGTGCTGTCTTAGCTGTGGGCCAGAACCATGTGGGGCTGGGGAGTGGGTCAGGGACACCCTGGGAGGTGGAAGGGAGTGATGGTGACTTGTTCTGAAGGAGTTTGGGAGCTAGGGAGGTAGGTGGTAGTTCTTATAATTATTCTCATTTGGCAGATGAGGAAACTGGCACAGAGAGGTTAAGTATCTCTCCTGAGGTCACACAGCCATCAAGTAATAGATCCAAATCCAGGCTGTCTGACTCCAGAGCCTAGTGGCTCTAGTCCTAGTCTCCTGAGGAGATTACTGTCTCTTTGAAGGTGGCTCACATTGACCCATCGCTACTACAGATTACTGCTCTGGGCTCACTGGGCTCTTGGTAGGACTTGGGAAGCCCCTACAGTCTCTGAATGACTGTATCTTTGCAGATTAAAGCTGGAAGGGGCCTTTGGGGTCACCCTGTCCAGTAGTTTTCCAAACTTGTGGAGAGAGGCATAGAGGCTATTACAGCAGCTTCTCCAAAATGCATCAGCTTTTTTGTCTATTTTACACTTTGAAGTTTCCCTTCAGACTAAAAACTACCTCAAAAATACTTGGGAAGCACTGTCCACTTACAGTTGGGGAGACGGAGTCCTTCCTGGGCTCTGTCCCCTGCCCGTGGGTGCCCCGGGAACAGGCTTCTAAGCTCTGGTTCAATGCTGTTAAGGGTACAGGGTTTCTGGGAAGCAAGCCCAACGCACCTGGAGGGCCCCGTGGTGTTGGTATTGGGCGGGAGGCCTCTCTTCCCTCCAGGACGTGGCAACGCCTCATGGGGCTCCCTCCCACGCACAGGTGAAGGATGTGGACGACTGTGTGTTCGATAGCCACAGGCCCAGCAAGCCCTGCATCGAGCAGGAGAAGTGGGCTTACAAACCGCACCTGCAGCCCCCAGGCCTCAGCACGAGGGCCATGGTCTATGCCAGCCTGCGACGGAACCTGATGTCGGCGCCTCCAGTGATGAGACACCCCAGAGACAAGGAGCCGGCAAAGCCGGTGCCCCTGAAGGTGGCCGCCCCATGTCCCCACCACCCAAGGAGGCGCCTTGGCCAGGCCCGGGTGGGGTCCCTTCCAGTTAGGCCCATGGCTGCCTCGGGCCTGGGCCCAGTCTCTTCCAGGAGCACGGCCAGTACAGACCTAGTGTCTGCAGGCTCGAGGGTCAAGGGTACAGCTGAAGTTCAAGCTTTCTCTGTCCTTGGGCTCCCATCACCCAGGCGGAGATGAGCCACCACCTGCCCCAGAGAACGAGCTGTGGAGGTCTGAAGCCCAGAGGCAGCCACCACTTCCCTCCTCCTCTGAGTCCTGGCCTCTGCCCCAGGTTAACCTCCCCAGGCTTATCTGACAGACCTGTTCTGGGACGGGGGAGTTGGAAGGAAGAGCAAGGGGTAGCTACTCTCTCCTGCTGACCCAGCGTGCATTGGCCTCTGATCCTTAGCCATGAAAACCATGATCTCCAGTGAGAGGCTTGAGGGACCAGTCAGACTGTCTCAGCACCTGCAGTCTAATTCCCATTCTGGGGAGCTGGGCTTGAATGAGAAACCCCACCTTCTCCAGACACAGAGGGCTTGTGAGGCACAGGGCAGTCTGCACCTCAACCCACACGACCTCCTGGATACATGCACGCCTGTCACTCTGAGGCTCTCAGACCATCCTTGAAATGTGAGGGTTGCATAACTGCATACACACCCCTTGATCCCCATCTCTAGCCAAAGTGAAGGAGGGGGCTTCCCCAAAAGCCAGCTGTGCTCTCTGCCCTGAAAGCAGAAGCTGCCAGTAACTTAAACCAGAGATTCTCCAGCGTTGAAGTGTCTTTATGCCCAGGATCCTTTGGACACCAGCTGTATCTTTTGGGGGGAGGTGTCCATTATTTCAGCATTTGCCTCTGCCTCTGTTTCCCAGAGATTGTCTCAAGTTGAACTGGGAGGCCCATTTTTTTTTTTTTTCCAGAAACCTCTCAGTGCTAGCAGCCTCAGTCAGTCAAGATTATCCCTTGACAGATACTCAACTCTCAAAGAGGCTGAAAGGAAAAAAGCAGACTTCCAGAAGAAGCTGTTGCTGCAGTCCAATGTATCGGTGGAGAAGGTTGGTCATGTTCAGGCAGGGGCTGGGCTGTGAGCCAGGGGTTGGACAGTTGGGATGCAGACTGGAGATGTGGCACCTGGGGATCTGGGGGCCCAGCCTCGTTCTCCTAGGACCTGGAGAAGCCTGTTGGACATGATGGCAGTGCTCAGGATCTTGGCTACAGGGCTGCCATTAGGGGGGTGTCCCCAGTGTGTGGGGCTGTCTAGGGAGGGGAGCAGTGTTCCTTCCTGGTTGGAGGGCTGGACTGGGAGGTAGGAGATGTGGCATGTTCAGAACCCACTGGTGAAATGCCCTCCTGAATTTTGCGTGACGCGTGAGTGGGGATTGGGTTCTCTCTGTTCTTCCTCCTCGGGTACCTTCCCCCTTTCTGAGCTTGGACACGTCTCCCTCTGCTGTCACCCCTGGGTAAGGTGACCTCTAAGGCGCCTTCCAGGTTTAATCTGAAATAATAGGGTAATTCTATATGGGTCTCCTAGGCTCCTACCGTGAGCCCAGTGAGAATATAATTCATAGCTGTAGGTTGCAGCAGGGCTGCTCCATGGCCCAGTTTCTGGGACTCAAGAACAGAGGAGCAGTGTCCTGTGGGACTGGGTCCTATGGAATGGAGCAGAGAGCTACCAGTGGCTGGACCTTCTCTCCTTCAGGTTCTGAATGTGCTTTCCTCTGTTTTTTAAAAACAATGGCTTAAAAAACCCTCCCAAACTTAAAAAAGTAGTATTGGTTAAAAAAAATAGAAATATGTGTAAAGCAAGAAATAAAAGGTCCATGTTTCTCACTGTGTACTCCATCTCATCTCCCAACAACAGTGGTCACAATCATTACGAACAGGTCGGTTTAGTTTTGTCTTTTTTTTTTTTTAGGGGAGTGATGTTAAATTATATAGCGATGTGCATTTGCTTTTAAAATTTAACTATACTATATTATGGATATGTTTTCTCATTAGTGATTTGGATTCAGCTTATTCCTTTGTTAGGTTAAAAAATTATTTTATTAAATTTACATTTCTTTAATAGTACATGAGTCTGCCTTTGTCCTCACACTAAGCCAGGTCTAGACATCAGCCTTGTCTTCATTTCTGCCAGTCTGGTAGGTGGAAAATATTGTCTTTTGATATTTCTTTGGTTATTTGTGATGTTGAGCTTTTTGTATCTTTGTTAGACATTTGCATTTCTTCAGTGGAATAAATGTATATTCATATCCTTTTCCATTCTTTTTTGTGTTAATTTCTTGGAGCTGTCTGTATGTTCTGGAAATGAATCCTTTGCCTGTTGTGTCTTGGAAATATTTTCACCTCATCAGCCTTCATGGTGTCACATTGAGGTTTTAACTTTTTAAAAAAAAATTAGTTAATTAGTTTTATTTTTGATTGCTCTGGGTCTTCATTGCTGTGCACAGGCCTTTCTCTAGATGCAGTAAGCAGAGGCTACTCTTGGTTGAGGTGACAGGCTTCTCAGTGCGTAGGCTTCTCTTGTTGCACAGCATGGGTTCTAGGGCACGCAGCTTCAGTAGTTCCGACTCCTGGGGACTAGAGCGCAGGCTGAGTAGTTGTGGCGCATGGCTGAGTTGCTTCATGGCGTGTAGAATCTTCCCGGACTAGGGACTGAACCCTGGCATTTCACTGTACAAATACATCAAGGGGAATGAGTTTGTTTTCTACATCATTCTGAGTTGAATATAGGTCTTTAGAAAAATCTTGTTTGAGCCTTAGGACAAATCAAACTTGTATGTCTTCATTCGGTAGCCATTCATTAATCTATTATGATGTGTCAGGCAGTGTCATATGGGATAAAGTTGTGAGCAAAAAAGATACAAATCCCAGTCCTTGGGGAGCTCATAGTCTGGCCAAACGTTCCTGGTCACCAACTGGGTAGGTAAGGTGGTATTCCATCACTGTTCTCACTGGGCGTCTAGGAAACGGGGAAACCAGGTGGGTGTGGCTCCTTGCGCAGGCGTCTCAGCACTGTGCCACAGGGGAGCTCCGGCTCCCAGCACCCCTGAGCGGGTTCGCTTCTCTCGCACAGATAATCTTCTTACAGACCAGGCCTCGCCTGCCGCACTCGGCTGCCCTGCTGAGCAGCTGCATGGACGGTTACATCTATGCCTGGTCCATCCACGGGAGTGGAGGCCTGCTGGGCAAGTTCCCTGTGGACTCTGTAGACGAGGGGGACGTGGTTGTGGGTGCCATGGCCACGGATCAAAATGACTGGATTCTTGTCACAGGGGATTGCAAAGGGTGCATCAAGGTGAGGAAGAACTGGCCCTGGGATCGAGGGGCTGGCCTGAGCCATGCTCTGGCCTCCTCTTTGCCATCCGTGGTCCTCGCCTGGTCCCTATGCCCTCTGGGAACCCGCTTCGCTTGTAACACAGTGGGTGGTGGGGTGGGTTCTCTCAGAGTCCTCTCCTGCCCTCGTGGGCCCAGGAAGTGAGGGAGGGCTTGTTCAGGGGGTCCCCTGGCCAGAAGCCTTCCTGTGGGTCCTGTGGTTTAGAATTCTCTTCCTGCGACTCCCTCACCCCAAGCTGTGCATCTGATCTGTGATCAGCTGTCTCAGGAGCTGATTTTGTGCTTTGTGGTGATGTGAGAGGTGAATGTCCCATCCTTGGGTCTGTCGTACTCTCTCTGTATGCTAGTTAAAGGTCTGGCCTAGAAAATGCCATGGTTCCCTCGGGGGTGTGAGTAAGAACCAGCCCCCTGAGGTGAAGAGAAATGGTTTGGGAGGGACCCTCAGAGTGAGTCGGTGTTGGGGGTCAAGGAGTGCTGGGCTACTAATCCATGCTTTGTGCCTAGATCTGGGACATCAAGGATTACTGTGCACATTCTGACAAGCAGACAAACCATCCTAGTGAGATCAACAAGTTTCGGTTCTTGATTTCTGAACGGATTCAGGTCAGCCTCCCAAACTACAGTCCCCCGGAGGAGAAGAAGGTAGGATGATTACTGGGAAATTGCTGAGAAAAGTGCCTCTGAGCCATGCCAATGAGTCGGGACCATGGTTCCCACACTGAGATTCGGAATCTTCCATGTTTTCTGTCCAAGGTTGTCTGATGTGGAAAAGGTTTTCTACTCACCAGAAATCACTATTAACCAGTGAAACATAAGTATGCACACACCAAATACACTCATGTGCATACACATGTATATACACATACGCACATATGCACACCTTCCATGGGCTTTGATCTTTGCAATGAAGGCCCTGAGGTCATAAATTCCTTTAAAAAATAATGAAAATATTTATGTATTTTCTTGAGTAGGTAATGCATTTGCGTGTGTGCTAAGTCACTTCAGTTGTGTCCCAGTCTTTGTGACTCTATGGATGTAGCCTGCCAGGTTTCTCTGTCCTTGGGATTCTTTGGGCAAGAATACTGGAGTGGGTTGCCATGCCCTCCTGCAGGAGATCTTCTCAACCCAGGGATTGAACCCATGTGTCTTATGTCTCCTGGTGAGTTCTTTACCAATAAGGCCATGTTGGTAAGGCCAGATAATGCATCTATGTAGTTCAGAAATCACTGGATATTTCCTCGATGGCTAGTGAATTTGAGCACCTTTTCCTTAGTTGTCAGGAACATGCAAATTAAAGCCCGAAGGTGATATCACTGCTTATCTACCAGAATGACTAAAACTGAAAGGACAGGCAATGCCAAATATGGGCAAGAATATAGGTCAGCTGGTGATAAACCATCTAAAATTGCTTATGTTGATGGTTGCAACTTTGAATATATGAAAAGCCACTGAAGCCAGCACTTTAAATAGGTACGTTATGTGAATTGTATTTCAATAAAACTGTGTTTAAAAGCTATAGAAACAATAGGACAAATATTCTTTTTTGGTTTTTTTTTTTTTTTTACAAATCTTTATTTGTAGTTGTTTATCTACACATCTGGTAATTTATCCCAAGGAAGTAGTATGTAAAAGGACGTCAATCTAAGGCCTTTATGTGTACTGCCATACCGCATTCCAGAAAGTTTATGCAGGTTTTCACTTTATTAGCTTGTTTTGCTTTATCCTTGACAGCATAAAGTTTTTATCATTAACAGTATTTATCTGAGTGAGCGCCCCCAATAGATATAGAAGGCATTCAATAAATAAATGTTTAAAGTGAAAAAAAAACCTTTTAGCTGATTTTTAGATATAAATAGTTTCTTTTGATTTTATGAAAATATCTTTGCTTATATTGACATCTGTCCTTATTTTATTGGCTATATATATATTGTGAATTACCTCTTCATGTCCTTGGTCCATTTTTCTTTTGTGGTGACCATCTTTTATAAATGATGTACAATCATCTTAAAATATATTAAAAGATATTAACTCATTGCCTGTCATATGTATTACAAACATCCCCTTCCCCCAGATTGTCATTTGCCTTTTAATTTATGATGAGTTTTAAATTACAACATATTTTTTGGTGGTCAATTTTTCTTTCCATTGTGATATTTCCTGTTGCTTATCACTTCCTTATCAGAGATAATAATTCAGAGATAGTAGTCATTCTTTCTCTTCAATATTTTATGGTTTCATTAAAAAGGAAATTTACCACCAATTTCCTACCATTCTTGTCATTTATCAACGTTTTTAAATATATATATGGGTTGGTTTCTGAGATATTGTCTTCCATCATCTAGTTTTTATTACTGTGATGTAACATACTCGAGTGTGATAAAACATGTCCTCCTTCATTAATTTTGTTTTATTTGAAAAGAGTCTTGGATATTTACACTCATTTTCCAATTAAGTAGGATTTTATTCTTTCATAGTGCAATGTGATATATCACTCTATTTCTCACCCTATTCCATGCCTGATGCCCAACAAAATATCTTGAAAAAAAAGACCTGGGTTCTTGTCTAGCCCCATCACTTTCTAGCTGTGTGGTTCTGGGCTGGTTACTGAATGTTTCTGACTCTCACTTCTCTCCTCTCTGCAGTGGTGAGACTCATACACATCCCATAAGGTTATTCTGATGCACAAATGAAATAATCTGTACACAGGAATCTGGCAAGCAATATAACAATATGCTTTTTTTTTTTTTTTTTTTTAATGATTTTACTGAAGGGACCGGTGGGCCAGAGAAGTGCTTGGATTTACGTAAGGTCACCAGAAAGTTCATGTGGGGGTGTATCTAGAACTAGAACTGTGGCCCATGTCCCAGCTCCTTCCAGAAGCCTCTGCTACCTCCAGCCCTGGGTCCCCTTTGCGAGCCAGTGTCTTGGGAGTTTAATTAATTCTCTTGCACTGTACCCTGTAGGTTGAGGCCGGCCAGACCATTTCCCTGATTCCACCCCCGCTTCTGATTACCTGGAAGGCCCATTTGGATAGTGTGGCAGACATCCTATACGTGGACAGCCTCCAGCTGGTTATCAGTGCTGGCCAGGACCGGGACGTCAAAGCTTGGAAACTCTCTGGTGACGCCATTGGTACGGATGGTCCTGCTGAAGCTCAGTCATGCCCCATGGCCCTTCCTGGCCCTGACCTGTTAGAACACAAGCTGGCATAAACTTCATATCCCATGGGGTGGGAGTTTGAGACCACAGCAGCTGTCTTTCCTCAAATAGTATCACAAGGTGTGAGTCTGTCCAATTGTCCATTCAGCAGTCTGTCCATCTGCTCATTCACTCATCTGCTCAACACTGTTTGCCTTTGCATATCAGATCATATATCTGATAAGGTACAGTCCATTCTCGTTTTAAAAATAAACTTAATTCTTGAGGTATAACATATGTAATGAAAAGTGCACAAACCAAAAGTATTCTCAGCTTAGTGAATTTTCAGGAAGTAAACGTATAGCCGTATAACCACCATTGTATCAAGAAACAGAACATCACCAGGACTCAGGACTTCCCTCACCTCCTGACGCACTGTCTCTACCAACACCTTTCCAAAAGTAACCACTGTTCTGATTCCTAAATCCAAAGCTTATGTTAGTCTTGCTTTGAACTTTGTCTAAATGGAATCATTTGATAGTTTCTCTTTGTGTCTGCCTTCTTTCTCTCAAACACCATATGTTTGTGCCATTCAGCCATTCGTTGACTATAGCAGCTCATTCATTCTTACTGCTGAGTGGTATTCTGTTGTTGATACCGTACTTTATCTATTTCTGCTATTGTTGGTGGGCATTAGGGCTATTCTAGGCTATTAAAAACAAACACTGCTATGAACACCCTCATACAGGTTTTTTTTTTTGAACAAGTGTATGCATTTCTGTTAGATATGTATTTATAATGGAATTGCTGAACCACAGAGTCCACACGTTCAGTCTCAGTAGATGCTGCTAAACTATCTTTCAAAGGCTTACCAGTTTTCACTCTTTCATCAGCTGCATACAGCTACTCTTACTGTCATACCTTTATAACCACTTGATATTGTTATTGCATTAAATTTTAGCCATTTTGGTGAATATGTAGTGGCATTTTATTGTGGTTTTAATTTGAATCCCTGATGAGTAGAGGTTGAATATCTATTTATGTATTTATTGATCAATTATATATTTTATGGTTATCCCATGTCTCTTATTCTCTCTTCTGTTCTTTACATTTTTTTTTTTCCTATCTCTGCATTCCATTTTGGATATTTTCTACTGACTTGCCTTCCAGTTCATTAATTTTGTCTCCTGTATGCAGCCTGCTATTAAATCCATCCAGATACTGTATTTTTTAGTTCTAGAACACTCATTTGATTTTTTTCTACAAATTTCGATTAATGGTTGAAATTCTGCTTCTTTTCCTTCATTCTATTCATATTTTCCTTTATTTTATTTAACATTTTTACAACAGTTGTTTTAAAGTATTTATCTATTAACTCCAATGTCTGAATTATCTGTGAGTCTGATTCTAATGCCTATTTCTTCTTTTGATTATTGGTTATATTTTCCTGCCTTTTCACATGTCACGTATAGAAAAACTCCAGTGAAACCAAACCAAACAAAAACCCAACCCAAATCAAGCTGAACTTTCCTGAACTTTGTAGAAAAGAAACTGTAAAGACTGAAGCTGATACAATTTTCCTCCAGTGCGTTGCTCTTTCCTCTGCATAGCGCGTCTCGTCTCAGTATGGTTAGGAGGTGAGCTGGGTTGGGGCTGGACTGCAGCTCCAGGAGCCCTAGTTTACTTCTGTGCTCAGTTGATTCCAGGGTAAAGCCTGTTGTGTTTGCTGTTGGCTTCTTCCTCCAGTGAGACTCTTGACTCCTAGTGAGCTCATTCTGTCTTTCTAGCCCAACCCCCAGATCTTAAGCAATTGCAGGCCCCGATCATCTTTCCACGTGGCGACCGCTCATTTGTCCTGTGATCTCTAAGTCTGTTTTTCTTTGTTTCATTGGTCTGTTTCTTTTTGTAGATTATATAACTGAGATCATGAGGCGTTTGTCTTTCTTTAACTTGTTTTACTTAACACAGTACTTTCCAGAGCCACCCATGTTGTCACAAATGGCAAGATTTCTCTTTTAATATGACTGAGTTATAGTCTCTAAGCTCTCCTGTAGGGAAAACAACCATGCCTTTGGGACTCCACTAGGCTTAATCTGTCGTGCCAGCCAGATTGGCTCTTAGAAACTCTGCTGGTTTCCCTATCGTTGGGTATCTTTCTTCTGCTAAACGGAGCCTGATTCTCACTCACCATGTGCCCATACTCAGAAAATTGCTCCCAGAGAAGAAAGCAGTTCCCAATTTTAGTTCTTTTGGTAAGGACTCTTTCCTTTCTGTAATTTTGGTTTGTCTAGTCTTCTTTGCTTCTATAGGTCTCCAGTGATTTTTTTTAAATACAGTTTTTAAAAGTTACTTTCCATTTACAGTTATTACAGAATCTTGGCTGAATTCCCTGTGTTGGGCAGCGTCCACCCTTGAGCCTGTCTTACACCCTATAGTTCGTACCTCACCGCTAGTAATCATTAGTTTGTTCTCTGTATCTGTGAGTCTGCTTATTTTTTATTATATTCATCAATTTGTTCTATTTCTTAGATTCCACTTATAAGTGATATAATGTTTGTTTTTGACTGACTGACTTATTTCACTTAGCATATAGCCTTCAAGGTTCATTCTTGTTGCCACAGATGGTGAAATTTTGTTTTTTCTTTATGACCGAGTAGCTTTCCATTATATGTATTGAAATACATACCACATCTTCTTAGGTTGCTTCCGTATCTTGGCAATTATAAATAAAGCTGCTAAGAGCATGGGTCTGTGTGTATCTTTTTGATTTTTTTTGCATGTATACCCAGGAGTGGAGTTGTTGGATTGTATGGTGGTCCTGTTTTTAGTTTTGGAGAACCCCCTATGCTGGTTTTCCCAGTGGCTGAGTTCATTCACATTCCCACAAATAGTGCACATGGCTCCTTTTGTTCCAGATCCTCACCAACATTTATTATCTGTGTTCTTTTTGATGATGGCCATTCTCATTGGTGTGAGGCGATATCTTATTCTTCTCCAGTGATTTGTAAAAATATGACTTTGTAACACATCTGCTTTGGTTTTCTTAATTAAAAAGAATTCTGCAGCATGAAAATGGCCTACAACTCACTATGCCCTGCCCAGAAGTAGGACTCATATTTCTCTACTCTTTCTACCTACTTTCTACCCCAGCTCTTATCCTCCACAGACCCATTCCTAACCTCACATCTGATAGGTGACTGATAGATGCCTGGAGTCTTGTACCATTGCCATTTTATGTGTGAGCCACTTCAAGCCTGTCTGAGGACTATTCAGTCATTGCCATAGCACCCTCTCCATCTTAGCCTGTATGTGGGGCAGGATGCTTTAGGCCTGAACTCCAAGTATATCCTAGGGTTAGGGTCTGACTTCTCCAGATATTTGCCAAGTAGCTAGCATAATGCCTGGGATATGTTGGGCACAGTCAGGTGTGGGCCAGGAATAAGGGATTGCTGGCTGCCTCTTGAGGGTGGATGGTGAGGGACAGAGGGTTTAGAGGAGGGAGTGGCTGGCCAGTCCTTGCTACTGAACTGGGTCTGGTTTAATCACAGGGACATTTGGCCTGAGTGTTTGGAAAAGGCTACAGGATACCCCAATGACGACTGATGGTGAACTAAATGAAAGATTAAAGAAGGAGGGTGACTTCTTCGACCCCAATGAGAAGACCTTCCATCTAGAGCTGCAGTGAGTTATCACAATGGTCACTGGTCATTGGTCAACTGGTTAACTCTGGTCTGGATCCCAGGAGCCCCCCCGTGTAGGGTAGTGCTGGGCATATTCAGGCAGGGCCTTCAGAATGTCACAGGCATGGGAATTGCAGGTGACTTGACTCTACAGGTGGTGGCTGTGGCCTCAGAGCCCAAGGCTCCGTTCTAGCCCAGATCAGCTGTAAGATTGAGCAGTGAAAACCAGAAAATATAAAACCCAAGTCCTTAGATGGGGACCCTGCTCCAGAATCAGGGCCCCTGCTGGGAGAGCCCAGGGTTCTGGTCTTGACATATGTGTTATTTCTCTGAGTCGGGGGAGGCAGGTTGCTTGCTACCTGTTCTTTCCTCTACATGTTCCTCCTCCACCTGTGCTCTATCCCTATTCCTAACCAAGTCTCAGATAAATTTTTTGTTGTTCAGTTGCTAAGTCATGTCCAACTCTTTGCGACCCCAGGGACTGTAGCACACTAGGCTTCCCTATCCTTCCCCATCTCCCAGAGCTTGCTCAAACTCATGTCCATTGAGTCAGTGATGCCATCCAACCATCTCATCCTCTGTTGTCCCCTTCTCCTCCTGCCTTCCATCTTTCCCAGCATCAGAGTCTTTTCCAATGAGTCAGCTCTTTGCATCAAGTGGCCAAAATATTGGAGCTTGAGCTTCAATATTAGTCCTTCAATGAATATTCAGGACTGATTTCCTTTAGGATTGACTGGTTTGATCTCCTTGCATCCAGGGGACTCTCAAGAGTCTTCTCCAGCATCATAGTTTGAAAGCATCAATTCTTTGGCACTCAGCCTTCTGAGAGATGGTCCAACTCTCACATCTGCACATGACTACTGGAAAAACCATAGCTTTGGGTCATTCAAAAAATGTTTATTGAGGTCCTGCTGACTGCCAGGTTGTGCTAGGTTCTGGACTTCCAAAACTATCCAGACATAGATCCTGCCTCAGAGAACTCCCAGTCCACTGTGGGAGATGAATATGTAACCCATGGCTACAGTTATATGTGGTAACCAATAGGACTATTAAGACAGGCTTGGCTCAGAGGATAATCACCTGACTGGGTGGAACAAGTAAGGAAGGCTTCATAGAAGAGAGATTTTGGAGTTGGGTTTTGACATGTACTTAAGAGTTTGTCAGGCACCATAGAGTCCTCGTGGCTCCTATGCTCCTGTCAAGGCTTAGGCTTTTACAGTCCTGTCAGGATACATCAACAAGACAGAGGCAAGGTTCTCCTTGCAGGAGAGGAAGTTTAGGTGTTCTGCAAGGGGAGGCCCGGGGAAGTCTGGATGGGTTGTCAGGCCTCCATAGAAGAGGATGTTGGGTGATGGGAGGTGTCGCAGGACTTGTTGGAGGCCAGGATAAGCAGGGCTTTGTTAGTGTTAAATGAACATTTGCCCACTGATGGGCCCTGGGCTGTACAGCCTCAGGGGAGGAATGAGAAGGTTGGAGAGGATCCAGCCCAGAAAGGAGAAACATGCCTGGGGAGGGATGTCCCACCACGTGGTACAGAGGGCATCTTGTGAAGAAAAGCCCCTCACATCAGGGAGGAGCGAGATCTTGCTGAGGCCCTGATGTACCAGCGGCGGGAACAGGTAGTCCTCTTGGATCTGCTGAATGGGAAGGCAGACATGGAGGCTAAAGCCTGGGCCAGGCTGCAAAAGATAACCCCGACGTCCCCATGGACTGGAAAGCGCTCCCTGGCAGACATTGAGGATACCTGGTGCAAGTGGGAATCCAAGGGCAAGCAGGTGAGGCTGGCTGGGGCACTGAGTGGGTAGGGGAGCCCTCAACCCTCAGCCCCAAGCCTTCACCCTTGCCTGGGACCCCTGCAGGAGAGCAAAGTCCTGGGAGCAGCATACAAGCCCAGGGAGCGGTTACGGAGCCCTGGACTCCTGTTTACCAATGTGCAGTATGGCTGGATGAAGCACCAGGTGAGTCGGGGTGGGGTTAGCTCCCTGAGATACTGGGCCTAGAGGCTGGGGGTGCAACCTCCATTCTGCCCACATGGTCCTCCAGTGGGAGTGAGGGGCACACCTTTCCTTAACAGGATTCTGGGCCATGGGTAGCTCTGGGATAAAGCTGGTCTGGCTGGTTTGTTTGCCAAGGCCTTCCTTGAGGCTATGGACACAGTTTTGTCCTCAAGGACAGACCTCATCGAGCCTATGGGAGGAGGTTTTTGTGGACCTGGAACCTGTTGATCGCCTTCAAAGCATTTCCCAGAGTCTGCTTGTTTGTTGGGCTTCCCCTGTAGCTTAGTCGGTAAAGAATCTGCCTGCAGTGCAGGAGACCCCAGTTCAATCCCTGGGTTGGGACGATCCCCTGGAGAAGGAAATGGCGACCCACTCCAGCATTCTCACCTGGAAAATCCCATGGACAGAGGAGCATGGTGGGCTGCAGTCCACGGGGTCGCAAAGAGTTGAGTTCACTGCTCGTGTCTCCACACTGGGTGCCATTCTGGAGCAGACACAGGGCCTCATGGTGCTAGGCACACAGTCAGAGACAGGGAGTGGAACAGACCTGTCTTTGGGGAGAGAAAGGGACCAGGGACTTTGGAATGACCAGCCTGGAGTCCCATCCTGCCTCTTGCTTGGGCAGATCCCAGCCTCTCTCAACCTCTCTCTCCTCCTCAGGGGAGCTCCCATCCTCTGGGGTGTGGACCCAAAGGCAGTCCTCTGGCTCCAGGCTGGGGATGGGTCAGTGCCAAAAAGGAACTTGGCTTCCTTGCCCTTTCCTGGAGATGGGCTTCCCAGCACAGCATGGCGAGTGCTACCGGGAAAGGTGGGGGCATATCTGGAGAGTTCCTTGCATTCGATTCCCACTCAGGGTTCAGCTCGAGGCCTCCTTGTAAGATGGGGACGGTCCAGCCCTGACCTCACAGGACTGTTGGCAGCACCAAGAGGAGGGCTGGGGGCTGGACTTGGTGCCCAGTGGGCTCACTGCTCGGCTGAGTGTGGTCATCACTAATGTTGCTGTTCAGTTGCTAAGTCATGTCCTGTTCTTTGTGGCCCCATGAACTGCAGCATTACAGGCCTCCCTGTCCCTCCCAGGTCATCAGCGACAGGCGTGCAACTCTGGGGACAGCTCCTCTCTCACAGGAAGCCCCCAGAGTCTGTCCTCCCTGGGAACCGGTTCTTGGTCCCTGCTGTTCCTCATGCTCCCTTGCTCTGTGCCCTGCAGATCTCACCTCAGATCTACCAGAGCCTGCACTTCAATGAGCTGGCGTCCACCCAGAACCCTGCCTTCAAGACGCAAAAAGTCCTGGACCAGCAGAGCTGGCTCACCCTCCTGGTGACCCAGCGCATCCGGAAGGACCTGGGTCCCTACAGGGAGACCGCGCCTGAGCACCTGGCCAGCTCGCCCACTACCACGGCCTCCTCACCCTTGCTGTCAGCCTCGGGCTCCGGGCTCCTGGCGTCCGGCCTGGCCCCATCCTCAGGGTCCCAGCCCTCCCGATCCTTTTTGTAGCCCCCATCTGCCCCTGCACCCTGTCGTCCCCCACAGACCTGTCCCAGGTATCCGGGCACATCCTGCAGAGGCCGGTGTCTTCCCTGCCCCTGTCTTCACGGCCCCTCCTTCAGGCTGCTCTCCAGGCCTCTGAAGGCCCGCCTTCCGTCCTCCCACATTAGGCTCTGAGGTGGCCCATCCTCTCTCCAGTCCGCCAGCAGGGCCACCAGGCTCATGAGGTCCTGTCTGTCCCTGGCTTACCCTCTGCCAGGCCCAGAGGGTTCACACCTCGCCTTGGCTCTCCCCACTCTGCCATCCGGTGAAGCCAACCTTCTTCGCCAGATTCCTGGAGAGGAAAATAAATGTTCTCAGATGTTGAAGCCCCATCGGCCTTGGGATTGGGCTGTGTGTCCCTCACCCCTTAGGCACCGGGCTATGTCTCTGATTCGAGGTCGTGCTCCCCTAGGCAAGGGGACGTGGGGAGGAGAGTCCCTCCTCTCAGGACACCTGGTATGGCTGTCTGGCAAGTGATAGGCCGAAGCAGGGGCAGGGGCTTCACAAGCCCTGGGGGTGCTGTGGGTGGTGCGAGTGAGTGGGGAGCCGGAAGCAGCGGAGGAGAGGCGAGGAGGTCAGCCAGGCGGGTGGTACCTTGACGACCAGGAAAACACATCTGGAGTGACTCTGAGTGAGACAGGAGCCATTGCAGGGGCTGGATCCAGAGTGCAACGTGGTGGGGTTGAAGCGGAGCCGAGAGGAGGCTGCTCTGAGCAGTGATGGTGGACCTGGTCAGAGGGCGAGGGGGACGGTCAGGAGGTGAAGGTGGGGGTGCTGATGTGCAGAGCAGACTGCTGGGGAGAGAGTGTCTTGCCTGACTTGGCTGGTTTTTGTCCTGAGGCCTTGTACATGGCAACTCCTCCTGAACTCTCAGGGAGGTAGTCATCTTCTTCCCATTTTACAGAAGGGAACAGAGGCTCAGAGAGGGGAAGTAACTTGCCCAGGGTCATCCAGCATGGAAGCCAGAGTGGGATCCGCACCCAGGCCAGGCTGACGCTTGAGCCCGGCTTCCCTCTCCTGGGTGCCTTCGTGTTCTTGCCCCACACAGGCTGGGTGACCATCTGCCAGGACTAAATCTCTCCCAGTCCTGTCTGGAAAGCTAGGCAGACCCTCCTGGTGATTTAAAAGATTAAAATAAAAGACAGTGTTCTCAGTGGGTGACACTCGATAGATAGTCTAGGGCTGAAGACCTCTCAGAGTGGAGGAGGAAAGAGACACCTCTAAAGCCTGGTGAGAGAATCCAGAAAATCCAGGTCTCTCAATCCTGGTCTCTCAACTCTATCCCACCTGGCGTGCATACCTCCTGGGACAGGGGCCTCAGTCCTTGCCGAGTTGAGGACTGTTAGAACATCCTTCCTTGGATGGCATCCACATTTACTTCCTGCTCTGGCTCAGTTCTGTCCAGGAATGTGATGAGAGGGGAGGCAGTGGGGATGCCAGACCGTGTGCCCCCAGCTTCTCACAGGGGCCACAGGAGAGACCTAGTGCCCACTACAGACCCCTATCACCAGCCCTTCCTTTCCTGGACACCCCGTCAGCAGTGACTGCAGAGCTAGATAGCCAGGCTGGCATTCCTGCCCTGCCACTCTTCAGCTGGGTGACCACATGCAGGCCACATCCCTCTCGTTTCCCAAAGTTGTGCATCTTTTGAGGGGCTGCTGGGAGAAGAGGACAGGGGGCGGTATAGCAAGTTCCCATCTACAGGTTCAGCAGGGCAAGCCCTCCATGAAGGGTGCTTATTAGGGTGATTTTTATTTCCCCCACTTTGTGTGAAGGGCTCATAGCCATCATCACAATTGACAAGGGCCTTCCACGCCAGGATCTAGGGGCCTCAGTTCACTCTGGCCTCTGGGAGGAGGTGAGGACTAGCGTCTCCTGGGCACATATGGGGAAATTGAGGCTAAGAGGGAGACTTTGTCCAGGTTTCAGGGTGAGGGAGCTCAGGGCAGGGCCAGGGCCTAGGATTTTGCCTCATCACTGGTTCAGGGAGCTCTGAGTCTTGTAGAAGGGAGGCCCTGCCGGTCAGCCCCAGCCCTACCTGGCCTGGCATTCAGGGATTAGTAGGATTAATGAAAATCCTGGGGTTTGAGCTAGGCTTACCGGAGGCGCCACTCCGGGGACCGTGGGGAGTTATTTGACGCTCTGTACCTCCGGTTCTGTTTTGGTCACTGCAGAGAGTTAACTCCCACCCTGGCTGGCCGCCCACTCCTCTGCTCCCGTCCAGTGGGTGGGCCGGGTGGTGGGAGAGCGGCCAGCCTTGTGCATTGTGGGCCTGGAATGGGTGTGGGGAATGGGGGTGGGCTGCAAGACCCCTTTGTTCTCCTACAGGATGCTGCCCCAGAGCCAAGCCCCCTCTGATCAGAGCAGGCCTATGTTGTGGGCCTTGGATGGCTCTGAGTCCCTCTAGGGGTCCATCATGATAAACAGATGGGGAAAAAATGGAAACAATGACAGACTCTATTTTCTTGGGCTCCAAAAACACTGTGGATGGTGACTGCAGCCATGAAATTAAAAGACGTTTGCTCCTTGGAAGAAAAGCTATGACAAACTTAGCATATTAAAAAGCAGACATCACTTTGCTGACAAAACTCTGTCTAGTCAAAGCTATGGTTTTTCCAGTAGTCACATATGGATGTGAGAGTTGGACCATAAAGAAGGCTGAGTGCTGAAGAATTGATGCTTTAGAATTGCCGTGTCAGAGAAGACTCTTGAGAGCCCCTTGCACTGCAAGGAGATCCAACCAGTCAATTCTAAAGGAAATCAACCCTGAATATTCATTGGAAGGACTGACACTGAATCTGAAGGTCCAATTTGGCCACCTAATGTGAAGAGCTGACTCATTGGAAAAGCCCCTGATGTTGGGAAAGATTGAGGGCAGGAGAAGAAGGGGACAACAGAGGATGAGATGGTATCACCAATTCAATGGACATGAGTTTGAGCAAACTCTGGGAGATTGTGAGGGACAGAGGAGCCTGGCATGCTGCAGCCGATGTAGTTGCAAAGTGTCAGACACGACTTGGCGACTGAACAACAAGGGGCCCGTCTCCTTGTCTGTGTTGTTCAAAGGCACTGGGACTGCAATGCCCCACCCAGGGTCTAGTGATTTTGAAGGACGGGCACTGTGGGGCATGGAAGGGACGCTTCTGGGGCAGGTGAAGGGAGGACAGTGGTGAGTAAGGAGGACCTGAATAAAGCAAAGGGCTGAGCTGCCTGCAGAGGGGTCCTGGTGAAGAGCAGCCCCACCCCCTCCCCGTGGATGAGGACCCCCCTGGCTGTGCCCTTCCCTGCAGTCTGTGTGCCAACTCAGCAGCCTGGGGTGGGCAGGATGGGCAGGCTGCTCTCTGGGGCACAGCGGGGACAGACCCAGGAATCCTGCCCTCCCTTCCGCTTCCATAATCAGTCCACCTGAACCGACTGGGATTTGCAATGATGTGAGAAGGCTTGGGTCGGTGAGCAAACACTTTGGGCCTGGAAGGTCTGCCACTGCCCCTTCCATAACCTTAGGAAATGATGACACCTCTCAGCGCCTCAGTCCCCTTGTCTGTAGGGAGGCTCCGTCCCTGTGGTGAGGAGGAGGTGGGGAGACGAGTGTGAGCACACCTGTGCATTATGGAGTGTTTGTGGACGATACACTTGTCCATCTAGAAAACTCAAGAGGGAGAGGACCATGGAGGAGTGAGGTTGCATGATTTTCTTCCACAGCAGCTGTGACCACAGAGAATGTCCCTGAGGGTAAAGATCCCATTTACAATCAGCCTGAAACTGATAAAAATATCTGGAACTAAAATCTGACCAGAAAGGCAGATAATTCATATGAAGAAAGCAATGGCACTTTACTAAATGTGTTGAAGTAGGATTCCATGTTCTGGAAGGAGAAGAGCTGACGTGTGGCCAAGACACTTAGTTTTCATCCACGAATTCATAAAACCAGTGCAAGTTTAGCTGTTAAAAAAATGCAACTTGACAAGCTGATTCTAAAGTTTGCCTTGACAAACTTCCCTGGTGGTCCAGTGGTCAGGACCATCTTCCAATGGAGGGGATGTGGGTTCGATCTCTGGTCAGAGAACTAAGATCTCATGTGCTGAGAGGCAACCAAGCCTGCATCCCATAACTACTGAGTCCACGTGCATCAACTAGAGAGAGGTTTGCAGGCTGCAACTAAGACCTATTGCTGCCAAAAAAAGAAAAAAAAAGGTTTGCCTTGAAAGAGAAGTGTATGAAAAACAGAAATAAAGAGAATAGTACTCAACATAGCTCCTGGAGGAGGAAATGGCAACCCAGTCCGATATTCTTGCCAGAGTAATCCCATGGACAGAGGAGCCTGGCGGGCTACAGTCCATGGGATTGCAGAGTCAGACACGACTTAGCCACTGAGCATGCGCGCAAACACTAAAGCGGGAGTAACTTGAAGAGTGCGGTTCCGTACAGGACAAAGCAGGGAACCCGGTGAAATGATGAAGCCCAGAGGCTCTGCACTGACTCTGTTTCCAAGCTACAGATGGAAGATGGATCATTTAATAAAGTATTGTAGTTTCTAGGAAGCAATTTAGTTTTAAAATTAAACTAGATCCCTACCTCACATCAGGCACAAAAATAAATTTCAGATGCATTATAAAGCTTTTACACATTTAAATCTTATTATGTGTGTGCACCAAAGAGCTCATATCTATGTCTACAGCGTGTAGGTATGTATATACATCATATATAAATTATAAAATTACTAGAATATATTCCTATAGGAATATATTGTTGTAATCTTGGAACTGGGCAGAACCTTCCTAACAACACATACATCTTAGAGGCTACAAAGGAAAAGACTGATTTGACTTTGCACATAAAATTTTCTAAAAAATAAAATACTTTGAATAAAGTTAAAAGACAAATTTTTGGAAGAAAGTTGTAGGATGACTGGAAGAGTGAGATTGGGAGAGGCATTTGGGGGAGGAGGTGGGATGTCTCTGGGTTCACTTTTCATCAAACCTCAGTATGGTGCGTTAATAACATTCTTACTAATAACAAGAATAATTTTCATAGAAACTGTGGGATAATACCAGGTTGGATATGTGTGGCTCCCAGGTCCAGTGAGTGCTGGGAGGGACAGGGAGTGTCAGGATGCTGTGACCCCTTGAAGCCCCCTCCGACCATGGAGACAATCAAAAGACAGGCCCTGGGGCCATGTGCTGGAGGGTCCCCAGGGGCTGGTGAGTCCCCAGGGGCTGGTGAGGAGCCTGGTTGATGGCCAGAGGGGCGGCTTCTGCAGCAGGACAGAGGCTTGTCCAGGGTGATCTCCCAGGAGAGAAGTATGTTTCCGATTTACCTACCTTTCTAATGCCCAGTTGAGCCTTTGCCAGCCTCTCCACCTGCTTGCCTCTGGCTTTATGAAGTCCCTCCCTTGAAGACTTCCTGTGCCCTTTCCAATTGGACCAGCCTGTACCCATCTAGGACAGCCTCACCTTGTCCCCAAGGACTGGGCCTCCTATCACCTGGCTGGGGCCAGAGGTTGACGGTAGTCGTATACCCATCATTCACCCAGCACCTACTGTGTGCTATACTCTGTGCTGAGAGCTCGGTGGGAGGTCCATGGCGTTTTTTCCACAGATACTCACAGTAGGCTCTGGCTTTAGCACTCTGTCAGCTCTTAAGTAAATTCCAGAACAGGTGGGACTCAGCTATGGCAAAGATTACACACATAAACTATGAGTGACTGGTTAGGGAACAAAAACAAAAAAATACTTACATCGCCTTTCTAATAGTATACTGAGATGACATGCTATCAGAACTTACAGAATTTTCTTACCATGTTTTCAAAGTATCCCAGAGTCTTTCCTTTACGGGATTTAAGATATTTTATAACTTTTTTTCAATTTTCAAAATCATAATAATACAGTAATATCATCACTTCATGGGAAATAGATGGGAAACAGTGGAAACAGTGTCAGACTTTATTTTTCTGGGCTCCAAAATCACTACAGATGGTAACTGCAGCCATGAAATTAAAAGACGCTTACTCCTTGGAAGGAAAGTTATGACCAACCTAGTTAGCATATTCAAAAGCAGAGACATTAGTTTGCCAACAAAGGTTCGTCTAGTCAAGGCTATGGTTTTTCCTGTGATCATGTATGGATGTGAGAGCTGGACTGTGAAGAAGGCTGAGCGCCGAAGAATTGATGCTTTTTAACTGTGGTGTTGGAGGAGACTCTTGAGAGTCCCTTGGACTGCAAGGAGATCCAACCAGTCCATTCTGAAAGAGATCAGCCCTGGGATTTCTTTGGAAGGAATGATGTTAAAGCTGAAACTCCAATACTTTGGCCACCTCATGCGAAGAGTTGACTCATTGGAGAAGACTCTGATGCTGGGAGGGATTGAGGGCAAGAGAAAAGGGGACGATGGAGGATGAGATGGCTGGATGGCATCACTGACTCGATGGATGTGAGTCTGAGTGACCTCCGGGAGTTGGTGATGGACAGGGAGGCCTGGCGTGCTGCAATTCATGGGGTCGCAAAGAGTCGGACACGACTGAGCGACTGATCTGATCTGATCTGATATAATATATTAATATATAATATAATATTTAATATACTAATACTATATGATAATAGACTGTATATAATATATATAAATATATACATAATATATATAGAAAATGTAAAGTCTATCATCTTAACCTTTTCAAAGTGTATAGTTCACTGGTATTAAATATATTCATAATATTGTTGCAACCATCACCAACATCCATCTTCATCACTCTTTCCATGTAAAGCTGAAGCTGTGTACCCATTTAACACTGACTCCCAATTCTCCCATACCTCAACTGCTGGCAACCCGTCTACTTTCTGCCTCTATGCATTTGACAGAATAAGTATCTCATATAAGTAGAACCATAGCATATTTGTCTTTTTGTGATTGGCTTATTTCATTTAGCATCATGTCCTCAAGGTTCATCCATGTTGTGGCATATTGCAGAACTTTTTCCTTTTAAAGACTAAATAGTATTCCATTGTATGTATAGAACACATCTGGTTTATTCATTCATTTCTTGATGAAAACTTGTGTTGCTCCCTGCTGTTACGAATAATGCTATGGATATGGGTGCACAAATATCTCTTTGAGACCCTGCTTTTAATTCTTTTTGGTAAACATCCAGAGTGGGATTGTTCAGTCAAATGGTGTTTCTATTTTAAATCTATTTTTTTTTTTGTAAAATGCCTTACTGTTTTCCACAGTGGCTCTACATAAATTCCCACTGATAGTACACAAGTTCCAATTTCTCTGTATCCTCATCCACACTTTTTATTTTTTATAATAGCCTAATGGGTGTGAAGTAGTATATCTCATTATAGATTTTTTAAAAGTCTTTTTAAAAAAGTGTTTAGTTTTGGCTGCATTGGATCTTAGTTATGGCACACGGGATCTTCCCTTGTGGCGCTCAGGCTTCTCTGTAGTTGTGGCATGTGGGCTCCAGAGTGTGTAGGCTCTGTATTTTGAGGAATGTGGGCTTAGTTGCCCTGTGGTATGTGGGACCTTAGTTCCCTGACCAGGGATTGAACCCATGTCCCCTGCATTGGCAGGTGGATCCTTAACCGCTGGACCACAGAGGAAATCCCTCATTGTAGTTTTGATTTGCATTTCCCTAATGATAAGTGATGTTGAATAAGTTGTCAATGTACTTATTGACCATTTGTATATCTTTTTCAGAGAAATGTCTGTTCAAACGCTTTGCCCGTTTTTGAATTGAGTTTTTTTTTTTTTTTTTTGTGGTTGAATTTTAGGAGTTCTCCATATATTCTGAATATTAATCTCTTATCAGATATATGATTTGCAAATACTCTCTCCCATCCTGTGGGTTGCCTTTTTTACTTTGTTGATATTGTCTTTCAATGCACACAATGGACTAGAAATGTTCACACCTGGAAAAACAGAGGTCCAGAGAGGATGTGTGTTTTGTCTAATGTTACATTGAATCATCTGTGTGATGTTGAAACACTCTGTGATGGTCACAGGAAAGATTTCTCATCTCCCACCTCATCTGATACAACAGCCATGATCCTGTCTCTATTGTACAGACGGGGAAACTGAAAGGGCTGGGTCTTGCCCAGGGTCACACTCGGGTCAGTGGCAGAGCTTGACTTGAAACCAGAAGATGAGTCACGTATAGGTGTCAGACAGCTTAGAGTTGAATCCTGGTGCTGCCATTTGTTAACTGTGACTTCTGGCAAGTCAGTTTTTTTTGCCTGGAGACTTCATTGTCCCCATGTGTGAAATGGGGCCTCATGGGGCTGTTGTGAGGGTGCCTGGGTACCCAGGACGGGATTGATAATTGCTACATTGAATTTCAGACGTCAACCTCTAGGCCACTCTCACTTTTGGGGGCCAAAAGACACTTGGAATTGGACGTGAAGAATAAACTTTAATCTCTCTTGGGGTGGGGGCTCTAGTTAGGCTGCTCTCTGGGTAGAGTCACAGAGCCATGCACACGTACTCGGTACAGGCAGGTGAAGCGTGGGTTCCCCCAGTTGCTGGATATCTTCACCTTGACGGCCCCAAATGTCCTGGGAGGCTGGTTCTGAAGGAGAGCCACAGACAGGGGCCATCTCACCCATAGCCCCTGATCTGGCCTGTCCAGAGGAATGTTTGGGAGTGGAAGGAAACCCTCCAATTCCTTAGGTGGGGAAACTTAGGCTCAGAGAGGGGAATGTCCCAAAACTCATGACAAGTCACTCAGGGGCTGGGATGCAAGGGGCTGAGGCCGGAAGATAGCTCGACGGTGATGGGGAATGCATCCCAGCCTTGGGGCCCTGGCACATGTGTGCTCTGGCACCCTGGGCAAACCACACCTTCTCTGGGCTTCAGTTTCTGGTCTATAAGAGGAAGAGGGGTAATGTCTGCTTCCCAGGGTTGCCATGAGCACTGAAGTGAGATCTTGGGACCAGATGGCTTACCAGCCCTGGGCGTACAGTAGGTGGTATGTAAATGTGGCCCCCTCCCCTTTCTCCCCATAACTGAGAGGGGATGGAGCCCAGTGGCCTGTGAGATCTCACTGGATGGTTTCAACCTCCCAGGAAATTACACCAGGGGAAACTGAGGCCCAGAGAGGAAGAGAATGGTCTGTGATCACAAAGAACTTATGGTTGGGTCAGGATTTGGGCCAGGGTCAGTCTGATTTCCAAGCCTGGACATTTTCTCGAGTCTCAGGGCCATTCTGACAGCCACCTTCTGGTCATGCTTCTGTCTCCAACTCCCTCCCCTCCAGGCTTCAGCTTTCCCACCTGTAGTTGGACCAGGTGTTGATCATGTGGTCTCGCAGTATGGAGACATTAAGTTCAAAGCCAGTGACCCTGGCCTGACGGGCCCTACCAGCTCAACACCTGCTGTCCCTGGGAGGAACCACAGCAGGAGGGCTCCTCGGTGGGTCAGGGAAATGGAGGTAGATGAGTCTCCTCAGGCCCTAGGCAGTGGCTCCATCACTCTGGGCCTCAGTTTCCTCATCTGTCAAGTCAGTTAGTGACAACTATGCGCCACCTCGGGCTGCTGGGGCATGAAGTGGGATCCCCTATAAAGCCCTGCACACAGTGTGGGTTCAGTAGGTGCCCAACATGGGCAGGGTTTCTCAGGTACCTGGAGCTGGAACGTCTGAATGATATTTTCTGGCTGAAACTGAAATGCCCCCAGGAACACCTCCTCCTTGGGGGAGCCTTCCATGCCCTGGAGAATCAGAACCAAGAATAAAGCATCAGGTGCAGGCAGGAACCCCAGAAGGCGCTGCCTTCTCCAGTCGAGACTTGCACACCTCTCAGGATGGGGAGCAGTCTACCTCTTTGGGCACTGTTCCATTGCAGCACAGGTAAAGGATAGGAAAGAACATTGGACTGGAAGCCAGAAGGTTAAGGGTTCACTTCTAACACTGCTGTTGACTCTAGGGTTTGCTGTATCCCTGCCCTTTCTCTGAACCTGTTTCCTTTTCAGTAAAATGGGGGCTCAATTATCTTTGAAGACTCAACTGGCTCTGAAAAACTTGGGTTGTAATAGAGTGCTGTTTACCCCCTAATCCCAGAAGGCTGTGATCTGACCCTAGCCTGACTATCCCCAGTCTTAATATCCAGTCCCTCTAGGCTTCGTAGATTGTATGGTTTATCACAGTGCCTCGAAAGCTGCCATTACGAGCTGTCCCCTCAGCTAAGCCTTGCTGCCAGCTGGGGTGTACTCACGTAGATGACGAAGTCCTTGGGGGCGGTGTCCAGGCTGCCTGACAGTGAGATGGTCTTCGGGATGTGCTGCAGGGTCAGGTTGGACAGGTAGACCTTCTGGGCCAGTCGGATGGTCACCTGGCCGCGGTCACCCGAGAAGGCCCAGCAGTTGCCAGGTGTCACGTTGGGCTGCAAGTGGCAGATGTAGTGAAGGTAGATGGTTAAAGAACAGATTCTTTATCCCAGCCTGGCTTCCCTAGACCTCCTCGGCCTTCCTGGACAAGCCCAGTCCTTCCTGTCTACAAAGCTCGGCTCAAGTCCCACCAACTCCAGGAAGCCTCCCTGACAGCAGGGAGCAAGGCTGACCCCTCCCCTCAGCCTAGCGCAGTGAGGGTTCCCTGACCTGTGAGACTTGAGGGTTGGGGGAGGGGCCTCTTCCAGTGCCAAAGCAGGCTGTCCCTGCCCCGGGCCTGTCCCCTACTCCTGCCCAGCACCCCAACTTCTCCCCAGACTACCACCCCCCACCCCATCAATTGTGCCCTTTTCCTGCCTCGGCTCCTCCCTCTATCTTGCCCCTACTCTGCCCCTGGCCACAACCCTGCCACTCTCCCCGCCCCGCCATTCCTCCTGCCTCGAGGATCACGTCCGGGGGCTGTGCATAGTTCCATAGCCGGATCCAGTTCCAGTAGGAGCAGGCCTTGTCGTGGTTGTACGTGGCTGACGTCTGCTCAAAGTCGATGGAGGCTCCTGTGTGGGAGGTGATGGCAGCGGAGGGGGTTGGGGCGGGGATGGGGGGAGGGGAAAGGGTCTCAGCTGAGCAGCCCTGGCATCTGCCTGGTGGAAGGGAGTCTCACTAGGTGCCAGGGGAACACTTCAGAAGAGTCACTGGTCCTCTCTGGACCTCAGCGCTGTCCTCTGGGATATGGGAGTGACAAAAGTAATAATAATAGTAGTAATGAGAGCATCCATTTCATGGCGTTGTTGTGAGGTTGAAAGGAGTTAATAGAGTAAACTTTCCCCAGCAGTGCCTGGTGCAATGCAGGCGGTCACTCACTTATATCAGCCTAGTTATTATAACCCAGTTAGTATTGTGGCCCTTATTAGAGCCATTTCTTAGAGGAAGAGACTCCAGGTCTGAGAGCTTAGATTGAAGCCCTCTGACACTGCGTCTCCTTGGGCCAAGGGGTGCCTGGGTGAGCTGGTGCTGTCTACACCAGGCAGCCTGCCCTGCCACCCACCTCACCCCCTCCCACGCAGCCCCTCACAGGGGCACCTTTCATATCAGTTCCTGTGGTTTGATATGAAAAACACTTTACCCTCCTTACCAGACCTCAACCCAGCGTGCTCCTCCCTACCCCTCCATTGCAGCCACTGCTTAATTTTTCAAAGGTGTGATTCCTAACTGTAATTAGGCCTGTGGCCAGTCTCCCCCACCTAGACAGGGACAACTCTGTTGGACCCCTACATTGGAGGGGGATGGGTGGATGATGGCCTCCCCTTCCCAACTCAGCCTCTGTGGGAGAAAATGGAAAACTGTAACAAGAACACCAGCCGAGTGGCTGAGGTTAGCAGGATATGCCCTCGACCAGAGCTGAAATCCACCTTTTGAAGAGTTTCTCAGGAAACTTGGGCTGGGCTGGTTGGTGAGGCAAGGTGGTGAGGGAGTCACTCACCTATCGACTTCAGGGCAAAGTCCGGCTTCTCAATGTAATCTCCTTGGATCATCTTTATTATTTTCTGGGTCATTTTTTGCTGCGAAGGCAGAAAACCCAAGCTGTGCATAGGTGTGTTCTTACAGATCACGGTCCACAGCTGTGTTCACACCAGGTGACAAGTGGCCTCAGGACACCTTTTCGTCCCTGCCTGCTGGCCCCTGCCTGGTCCACATACAGGGCTGTCACGTGCTGCGCTGGGAGGAGGTCAAGAGCCGCCCCCGTCCCATCTACGGGGTTTCCTCGGTGCTTTCACACCCTCTGGGATGCACTGTCATACATGCACGACCAGGAGTCTCAGTCAAGTCCAGGGCAGGAGGCCTGGAGTCAGACAGACCTTTCCTGCTAACGGACCCTAGGCTAGTTGCTGCCCCCCTGCGCCCCTCCCGCCCCGAGTCTCGATTTTCTTGTCTATGAGGTGAACGTGTTTGTCACTCAGTCCTATCTGACTCTTTGTGCCCCCATATAGTCCGGCCAGGCCCCTCTGTCCTTGGGATTTCCCAGGCAAGAATAGTGGAGTGAGTTGCCATTCCGTCTTCCAAGGGATCTTCCCAACCCAGGGATCGAACCTTGGTCCCCTGCATTGCAGGCAGATTCTTTACTGTGAGAGCCACCAGGGAAGCTGGAACAATAATCGTATCCACCCCCTACTCTTGTGAGGATTAGAGCTAAGACTCATAAAGCTGCGACTATATGTCAGGAGTGTCAGGGCTATATGTCAGGATAAGTATGTTCATACTTATCCTCTCTCAGCAACCCTAGGAGGTATGTACTATTATCGCCCCCATTTTAAAGAGGAAAATATTGAGGCACAAAAAGGTAACTTGTCCAAGGTCACATAGCTAGTGAGAGGCAGACCTGGAAACTCTGGTTCCAGAGTTCAGGTTCTTAACCTCTACATTGCCAGATAAAGATCGCAAAGCATTGAGCACAGTTGGTGCTCAATAAATCACTGGCCACTATTTGATTGGATTTTTCACAAGAGTGTTGCTCAGTCACTAAGTTGTATCTAACTCTGTAACCACATGAACTGCAGCATGCCAGGCTCCTCTGTCCTTCACTATCTCCTGGAGTTTGCTCAAATTCTTATCCATTGATTCAACATTGCTATCTAACCATCTCATCCTCTGCTACCCCCATTCTCCTTTTGCCTTCAATCTTTCCCAGCACCAGGGTCTTTTCCATGAGTTGGCTCTTTGCATCAGGTGGCCAAAGTATTGGAGTTTCAGCTTCAGCATCAATCCTTCCAATGAATATTCAGGTTTGATTTCCTTTAGGATTGACTGATTGGATCTCCTTGCAGTCTAAGGGACTCTCAAGAGTTCTCCAATACCACATTTCGAAAGCATCAGTTCTTCAGAGCTTATCTTTCTTTATGGTCCAACTCTCATATCCCTACATGACTACTGGAAAAACCATAGCTTTGACTAGATGGACCTTTGTCAGCAAAGTGATGACTCTGCTTTTTAATATGTTGTCTCAGTTTGTCATGGCCTTTCCTGGTGGCTCAGAGGGTAAAGGATCTGCCTGCAGTGCGGGAGATGGGTTTGATCCCTGGGTTGAAAACATTCCCTGGAGGAGGGCTTGGTAACCCACTCCAGTATTCTTGCCTGGAAAATCCCCATGGACAGAGGAGCCTGGCGGGCTACAATCCGTGGGGTCATAGAGAATAGGACACGACTAAACGACTGACACGCACACTTTCATTTTAGGTTAGTCACAGCTTTCCTGCCAAGGAGCAAGTTGCAGTCATTGCTGGCAGTGATTTTGGAGCCCAAGAAAATAAAAGCTGTCCCTGCTTCCACTTTTCCCTCTTCTATTTTCCATAAGGTGATAGGACCAGATGCTGTGATCTTAGTTTTTGAATGCTGAGTTTCAAGCCAGTTTTTTAACTCTTCTCTTTCACCTTCTTCAAATTCTCTTTAGTTTGTCTTCACTTTCTGCCATTACATTGGTATCATCTGCATTTCTGAGGCTGCTGATATTTCTGCCGCCAATCTTGATCCAGCCTGGGATTCATCTAGCCTGGCATTGCACATGATATACTCTACATATAAGTTAAATAAGCAGGGTGACAATATACAGCCTTGTTATACTCCTTTCCCAATTATTAACCAGTCATTTGTTCCATGTCCAATTCTAACTGTTGCTTCTTGATCTCTGTAGAGGTTTCTCAGGAAACAAGTAAGGTGGTCTGGTATTCCCATCTCTTTAGTAATTTTCCACAGTTTGTGATCCACATAGTCAAAGGCTTTAGCATAGTCAGTCAATGAAGCAGAAATAGATATTTTTCTGGAATTCCCTTGCTTTCTCTATGACCTAATGAACATTGGTAATTTTGATCTCGGTTCCTGTGCCTTCACGGAGTTCAGTTCAGTCACTCAGTCGTGTCCAGCTCTTTGTGATCCCATGGACTGCAGCATACCAGGCTTCCTTGTACATCACCAGCTCCCAGAGTTTACTCAAACTCATGTCCATCGAGTCAGTGATGCCATCCAACCGTCTCATCCTCTGTCATCCCCTTCTCCTCCCGCCTTCAATCTTTCCCAGCATCAGGGTCTTTTCCAACTAGTAGTTCTTCTCATCAGGTGGCCAAAGTATTGAAGTTTCAGCTTCAGCATCAGTCCTTCTAATGAATATTCAGGACTGACCTTTAGGATTGACTGTTTGGATTTCCTTGTAGTCCAGGGGACTCTCAAGAGTCTTCTCCAGCATCACAATTTGAAAATATTGATTCTTTGGTGCTAAGCCTTCTTTATGGTCCAACTCTCACATCCATACATGAACACTGGAAAAACCATAGCTTTGACTAGACAGACCTTTGTTGGCAAAGTAATGTCTCTGCCTTTTAATATGCTGTCTAGGTTGGTCAGGTTGGTCATAACTTTTCTTCAAAGGAGCAAACGTCTTTTAATTTCATGACTGTACAATTTGCAGTGATTTTGGAGCCCAAGAAAATAAAGTTTCACAGAGTAGCAGATTGTATTTTCTTAAAATGACTGCAGACAGGTCTCCCGTTTGCTCTTCCTTCAGTGTGACTTTGACACCCTTCTCATGGACACATGGGACTTCAGTTCCCTTCCTATCCATCTGGGTGAGCCTGTGACTGATGGGAGTGATGCTGTATGACCTGTGGGCTCAGTCCTAAAAGGTGAACCGTCTGCTTTTGGGGGGATGTTCACTTTCTGAAGCCAGTCGCCATGTTGTAAGGAAGGCCATGCCATACAAAGGGACCACCTATGGGCATTTTAGTCAACAGCCCTCAGTTCCCAGCTGGCAGCCAGCATCAACCTCCACACAAGGGAATAAAGATTCCTCTAGATGATTCCAGACCCAGATATTGGGTCACCTCCAGCCTTCATGTCTTTCCAGCTGAGGCCCTTGACATCGTGAAGCAGTGACAAACCATCTCCACTGCCTACCATCTGAATTCTTGATTTATAGAATCTCTGGACATAATAAAATGGTTGCTCTGCACTACTAGGTTTTAGGATGGTAACTGGGTAACTAGTATAGTAGATAGAGTTTTTTACAAGGCAGTAATTATACTTGATTTGTTGATGTAGAAACAGACTCAGAGAGGTAAGAACTGAGCTCCTAAAGCTAAGAAAAGACATTGCTCATAAAAAGATAAAGATACTGTATTCATAAAATAAAAACGGAATTATAGGAAAAGGAGTACCTAGAGAACAAAGAAAATTGTTAAGAATTCAGAATGTGTTAGCAGAAATGAAAAATTCAGTATAAGTTTTAGTAGATAAAAGCTGAGAGTGTTTTTTCAACTATAGAACAAAGAGATAAAGAGAGAAAAGTGGGAAGAAAAGAAAAAAAGAAAAACGCAGATGATTAGTTTAGGAGTTTGATATCCACATAATAGGAGTTTCAAAAATGAGAATAGAGCAACCAGGGCCAGGGATAAATAATCAATTTAATCACAATTAAAGAATATTACTTTCTCTCTCTCTTTTTTTTTTTAACAATTGAAGTGTAGTTGATTTATATTATTAGTTTCTGGTATACAGCAAAATGACTCAGGTATACAAACGTATGTGTATATATATATATATATATATATATATAAAAATATATATATATATATATACATTATAGGTTATTATAAGATATTGAATGTAGTTCCCTATGCTATACAGTAGGATCTTATTGTTTATCTATTTATATATAATGTCTTCTGTGTGCTCAGTCGTGTCCGACTTTTTGCTACCCTTGGACTGTAGCCTGCCAGGCTCCTCTGTCCATGACATTTCTCAGGCAAGAACACTGGAGTGGTTTGCCATTTCCTCCTCCAGGGCATCTTCCCAAGCCAGGGGTTGAACCCACATCCCTTGAGTCTCCTGCGTGGGCAGTCACATTCTCAACCACTGTGCTACCTGGGAAGCCCCCTATTTGTATATAGTAGTGTGTAATGTTAATCCCAAACTCCTACTTTGTCCCTCTCTCCTTTTCCTCTTTGGTCGCCGTAAGTTTATTCACTACGTCTATGAGTCTGTTTCTGTTTTGCAAATATTGATAAGCCCATTTGTATCATATTTTAAATTCTACATATAAGTGATATCATATGATATTTGTCTTTCTTAAAGAACATTTCTTAAATGTGTTCTTAAAGAACACGTTTCCACATTGAAAGGGTTTCCACATTGAAAGCCAAGTGTGGCTAACTCATAGGTACATTATTATGACATTTTAGATGTAAGGTAAGATGATGTAGGGCTTCTAGGTTAGATGTAGTAAGTTACAGAGAACCAATGGTCCCTCTAAAAACAACTAGAAAAAGCCAGATGGTTTGCTAAATCATGTTTTAATACCATCATTGATTGAGCTGTGAAAGAAACAGGACCAGATGGACTAAAATTCTAGACAGGGGACAACCACTCTGAAATATGCTGACATTCTTAATCTCTGGGGCATTTGATGATTCTGTGCATGGGTTGAGGATCTGGGGGCAGGGGCTGCTGCTGACAAAAGAGAAAGCGGCAAAGTTGTTAGCATTTACATAGAGCAGGTAGGACAGAACTGGACACTTAAGGAGCCTTGACCATGGCTTATTTCCCTCATTAGATGTTAAGTGAAATCCAAGACTATGTAAGAAACTAAAGGGCTGCTTTAAAACTTCTGAAAAGCAGAATAAAATTTCCCAGTCTCACAGCACTTAATAAACAAAGTCCCTCTGAGGAAGGAGATGCCGAAACAAAGCAAGCAAGAGATTAAAGACTTAGCACAGTGATTCTCCTTATTATTTGTCAGAATCACAGAAGGACTTGTTGAAACACAGAAAAGTTGGTTCCCATCCTTAGAGTATGTGATTCAGTCGGTCTGGGTGGGGCCCATTAATTTGAATTTCTAACATTTTTCCAGGTAATGCTGATGCTGCTGAAATGGGGGCCACTCTTTGAGAACTGCTGCCCTAGAGGAAATGCTGAGTCAGTACTGAGTAGCTACATCTGCTCTTCACTTGAGGGCACTAAACCAATTACAATTGCAATGAGAATCCAAGCTTGCCCCTGGCAGAGAAGGTTGCCAATGGGGTCAGAGATTTTGTATCCAAAATTGGAAATTCAAAGTCCAGAAATAAATCCATAGGCCCACAGTCAATTAATCTTTGACAAAGGAGGCGAGGATATACAATAGAGAAAAAAGGTCTCTTCAGCAAGTGATTTTGGAGAAGCTGGAAGCCTCATTAAATCAGTGAAATTAGACCACACTTTCACACCACACAAAAATAAAGTCAAGATGGTTTAGACTTAAATATAAGACAGGACACCATAAAACTCTCAGGGGAGAATATAGGCAAACATTCTTTGAAACAAATCATACCAATAATCTTCTTAGATCAGTCTCCCAAGGCAATAGAAACAAAAGCGAAAAAAACAAAACCCCACAAAACCCCAAAGAAAATCCCCTCAAAGCAAATAGAACCTAATCAAATTTATGAGCTTCTGTACATCAAAAGAAACCACATGCAAAATGAAAAAACAACCTACAGGTTGGGAGAAAATATTTGTAAATAATATGACCAACAAGGGCTTACTTTCCAAAATATACAAAGAGCACGTACAACTCAACAACAAAAAACAACCCAATTGGAAAATGAGCAGAAGGCCTAAAGAGGCATTTCTCCAAAGAGGACATACAGATGACCAACAGACTCGTGAAACTACGCTCAGCATCACTGATTATTAGAGAAATGCAAATCAAAACTACAATGAGGTACCACCTCACACCAGTCGGAATGACCGTCATTAAAAAGTCTATAAACAACAAATGCTGGAGAAGGTGTGAAGAAAAGGGGATCTTCTTACACATTCATGGGAATGTAAACTTTATCGAAAAAAAGTTCCTCAAAAAACTAAAAATAGAGTTGCCATGCTGCTGCTGTTGCTGCTGCTAAGTCGCTTCAGTTGTGTCCGACTCTGTGCGACCCTGTAGACGGCAGCCCACCAGGCTCCCCCATCCCTGGGATTCTCCAGGCAAGAACACTGGAGTGGGTTGCCATTTCCTTCTCCAGTGCATGAAAGTGAAAAGTGAAAGTGAAGTTGCTCAGTCGTGTCTGACTCTTCGCAACCCCATGAACTGCAGCCCACCAGGCTCCTCTGTCCATGGGATTTTCCAGGCAAGAGTACTGGAATGGAGTGGGGTACCATTGCCTTCTCTGGTACATCAACTATACCTCAATAAAAAATTGAAAACTCAAGAGACCTAAAACATATGTTCAGTCTTTCCCAACAAGACATTTATCAATTTTTGAAACTGCATGGGCAGGAGGCTAGAGGGCTAAGCCAAAAACCTTTGAATAAATCCTATAAAAATTACAATCTAGGTCTGAACAAGTTCAATGCATGTTTGCATAGAATTGATCAGTATACTTCATCTTCCGTACAATGAAAAGGGAGAACTCTACCTAATTGAAGTTACAATTATCTGGAACATCTATTTTTTTTGTAAAAAATTATCCAGAAACACTAAAAAATTACCAGATATGAAAAGACAAAACCATAAGATTGATACACCAAAGAAAAAACAGGCAATAGGAGATCATAGATGATCCAAGTATTAGATTTAGCAGACAAGGATTTAAAAGTAACATGTATACTTGTGGCGGATCCATCTTGATGTATGGCAAAAGCAATACAATATTGTAAAGTTAAGCAAAATAAAATTTAATTTAAAAAAATAATCGCACCATCAAAAAAAAAAAAAGTAACTGTGACCAATATGTTAAATAAAATAAAGGAAAAGATGGACGATATAGATGAAATGTTGGAGAATTCCACCATAGAATTAAAATCTATGAAAAATAATCAAATGTATATTCTAGAACTAGACAATGCAATATATGAAATTAAGAACTTAATGGAAATGTTTAACAGTAGATTGGATAGAGCAGACTATAGGATTATTAGTGAACCTGAAGAAATATGAAGAGAAAGTATCAAAACTTAAGCACATAGAGAAAAAGAATGAAAAAACAAGCAAACAAGGAAAAAATACAAGAAGAATATGGAAAACACTCCAGAGATTAGGATAGTTATAATTGGTGTCTCAGGAGAGGTGATAGATAATGGGTTAAAAACAATGTTTTAAGGAATAATAGCTAATAATTTTCCAAAACTACTGAAAAAGATCAACTCATAGAGTCAGTAAGTTCAGGAATCCCCCAAGCAGGTTAAATATAGAACATGGAGATAAAAAGAATATCCTGCAAACTTAAGGATGGAAACAGACCACACTCAAAGAACAAATAATAAGAGTGATATTAGACTTCTCTAAAGCAACAGTATAAAGTAGAACACAAGAGTGGAATTCTTTCAAAATCCTCAGGGGAAATTTTTCCTATCTATAATTCTATACCCAGCCAAACTATCAACAAGTGCAAGGGTAGAATAAAGATGTCTTCAAACATACACGTTCTAAAAAAAAATGAATATATACCTCTTATTTTACTCTTTCCCAGGAAGTTATTTGGGCATATGTTCCAGTAAAACTTGGGATGTGAGGAGCTGGACATCAAACAGAGAAGTCAGGTGTTTCGGGACAGAATGGCTAGCAACTCACCTCATCGGACATGGCTTCCATTTCTTGGAGCTTGGCGATGAGCTGGTTCAAGTGGCCTCGAAGGTCCTGGATTTCCCCAGTATGATGCCGCACCTTCTCTTGGTACATCCTTATGGGGAAGGAATGAGAACAGAGAGCGACTGATTTGTGAGGCTGCTACTGTCACGTCAGCTTCTACCTCTGCCAGTCAGCACACAGAGAGCGAGCTTCTCATCTTCCCGCTCTCATGGGCCCATCCCTGGACCTACCCACCAAATTCCTATCTCTAAGAATTTAGAGCAGTAAGCCTTACTCATGCCCTTACTTCTGCTTGGACTGACTGACTATCCTTAAACCCAACTCATTCCTTCTGAATATTTGAGTATTTTTTTTTTTTCATTTAACGATGCTGCCATGGGTGTTTCTTGGATAAAATTTCTTCTCGGCTACCATTTGCTGGGGCTTTCCCAAGTAGCTCAGTGGTAGAGAATCCAGCTGCTGAGCAGGAGACATGAGTTCTTTCCCTGGATTGGGAAGATCCCCTGGAGAAGGAAATGGCAACTCACTCCAGTGTTCTTGCCTGGGAAATCCCATGGACAGAGGAGCCTGGCAGGTTATAGTCCATGAGGTTGCAAAGAGCCGGACAGGACTTATGACTAAACAACAGTAACAACCAAAACCATCTGCTGAATACTAACTATGGGTCAGGAACTATTCATGACATTTTCTTTAATATCCATGATTTCCAAGAAGAAGCTGGGTGTTATGCTTTATTTCATAAAGGAGGAGACGTGAAGTGACTTGCATAAGTTTAGCCAGGTAGGAGGTATGGGAGCTGCAATTTAAGCCCAAGTTGTTCTGGCAGACCCCATATTCTTAGCCAGTAGATCTTGGCTATAGCTCTGGTTTTTAGGTAACAATAGGACTATTTAGCAGATTCTTCTTACCTCAAGCTCTGCAGTGGACTATCTATGCTGTCTTCCTGGTGGGATATTGAGGAAAGCAAGGGATCGCCTTCAGATGGCCTAATCTGGGCTCAGTAGAATTTCATCAATCCATCCTCCCACAATCATAAATCCAGACATTCGTCCACTTTCCTATTTTTTCCCACCTGCCATCCATTCAAAATCCAATTTACCCTCCTTTTTGTTCATTCATCTGCATACACTTCCATCAAACCTCCCACCCATCTACCATCCTATTCATCTCCCTTTCCCATCCACCTGCTCCTTCATTTATCCAATCTTTCTTACCCATCCACCTTACCTTATCCATCGACCCTTTCATCAGTCCATGCATGCATGCATCCATCTACCCTCCTATCTATCCACTGTCCCGCTCAGCTAATCCATTCATCTATCTATCCAACCATCCATTTACTCACCCTTATCCCTTCTGCCCTCCCATCCATCCACTCTCTCATCTGTACCTTCTTCCATTCATTCATCCATCTATCCCACTATCCATTTCCCACATCCTTACATCCATCACTTCCATCCCACCTCCAATCACACCCCCATCTGGCCATCTAAATGTCCAGAATTGATCATGTTCACCTTGTACCAGGCATTGAGGTGGACATTGCTGGAGTGGATCAGATCTGACTCTGTCTTCAAGGACTCTCAATACAGTTGGGAAAGCAGTTATGATTACAGAAAATTGTGGAAGAAGAGAGGGGAATGTGACCACCTCTGCTTAGGTATTTCTGGAGGAGAGGGAAGCATATGATGGCGTTCATAAGGGGAGAAGAAGAGAGGGAAGGACAGGTTCATCAGATCCCTTCTCTCTAGGCCTTCTGAGACTCTGCTGTCCTCAGGCAGGGAGCTCTGGCCACTGATTTCTCCTCCTTCTCCTCCAGGAACCACAAAGTAAAGGTCTCATCTCATTTGAGCAAAAGAACAAACTGCCTTGAGTAGAGAGAGAAATGTGTTCTTTGGCCACACCATCCCATTGTAGGTGGGGGCTTTGATAAAGGAAAGATGGGTCACCTCTGGGAAACAGTGACAGGAGAGGATCCTGGAGGAGGAACTATGCATCTGGGTCCTTGAAAGTCATATTTTGACAGGAGAGATGGTTCCAGGTGGGGAACAAGACAAAGGCAGAGATTTGTATCTGGAATGAGTCAGCAACTGAATAGGGTCCAGAAGTGGTAAGAGGGAAAGGAACTTATGAAGGTGACATTGACTGGTTAGGGTGAGGCCAGTCAGGGGTGGGGCCTGAAGAGAGGACACACTCACCTGCCAGATGTCCATTTTGGACGGTAAGTGCACAGAAAACATCCAAAATCCTGTGGGGGTGGGGGAACGAGAATGAGCATTTGAGATGAAAGCTTAAGAGCTTACATCTTAGGCTTTGGAGTTAAGACTTCTAGATTCAAATCCAAGCCTTGCCACTTCCTAGCACTGTGCAGTTTTGGGAGAAGTTAACTTAATCCCTCTATGCATTTTACCCTCCTCTGTAAAATGGGAATAACAGTAAAATCCACTTTATGATCCAATGATATCATATATGCAAATCAGCTCACATAAACCAAGTAATCTGTGTTTCCTCTTCCTCTCCAGTCTTAATCTTACTGGGGATAATTGGCAAAAAGAAGGAAAAAGGGTGGTCCTGCTTGCATTTTATGATTTCTGTGCTCTCTGAAATCTCATTATTCAAGTCATTATTAAATACCTTTAAAATCTATTTGTTGTTTTTAAATAGAACAGAATGGAACTTCAAAGAAAAGAATGGAACTTCCTCAATATGATAAAAGTTGTTTATGAGCCACAGCTAACATCATGCTTAATGGTGAAATACTGGAGGTTTTCTTCCTAATATCAGGAGTAAGACAAGGTGTCTGCTCTTAAATTTTCTTTTCTTTTTTTTGATCCTATGAAGCTTGCAGGATCTTAGTTCCCTGACCAGGAATTGAACCCAGGGCCTGGCAGCAAAAGCACCGAGTCCTAACCACTGGACCATCAAAGAATCCCCTGCTCTTGCTATTTCTATTTAACATTATTCTGGGGATTTAAGCCAGGTCAATTAGTTAAGAAAAAGAAATAAAAGGCAGATGACATGATGTTGCATATAGAAATCTTACAGTGCATATAGAAATCTTGAACACCCAGTGTTCAAGACTGGGTGTCTTGCCCAGTATTAGTAGTAACACATGAGTTCAGCAAGGTTGCAGGATACAAGATCAGTACACAAAAGTCAGTTGTACAATTGACCTTTGACATTATTTTAAAAAATCTTATCTGTTGGATTATGTTGTCCAGGAATTTCTAATTTCTTAGGAAATTCTCTTCCTTCCCTTTCCCTCAACCCCCACCTGGTGGTGTATTTAAGTAGAAGGAGAAGATTTCTTTGCTTGAGAAAGCAAAGCTGTAATGTGAGAGGTGGTGGTGTTGGCTGGAAGGAAGCCACAAAAACTGAGAGAGAGAGGGAGAAATAGGGAGGGAGGGAGAGGGAAAAGAAGAAGAGGAAGAATAAGAATATTATATAATACAGTTTGGGGAGAACCTTACAGTTTTCAAAGATTTTCTTAGCTTTCAAACATTTTCCTTGGACATCATTTTATCCTCACAGCAACACTCATTAGACAGATGAGGATACTGGGGTTCCCAGAGGGACAGTGTCAGGCACAGTGTCACATAGTTGGTGCCACAGCTCTTTCCCTTCCCAGGATGGGCACGAGCCCAGGGTTAGGTACCTCCACCTGGAATGGGACAGGGCCCTGGACACGTACCAAAAGCACAGAGGATCAGAACGCCTGCTTTTTCTATCAGCTTGTGGATGAACAGCTTGTATCTGCAAGACAGAAAGTGATGGTCAAGGTGAGGCAGGGCTTTGCACAGGCTGGACAGTCTCAGCCTGGCCCTTGCCCTGAAAGCACCCCGAGAAGCACACTCCTATCTGGGCGATGACACTCTCTCTAAGATGCTGGCCATGTCCTGTGGCTCCACAGCATCTCTGAGGAAAGAAGGCCCTTAGCCCAGTATCTCTGGCCATTAGAGATCAACTCATAGTGTTCACCCACATCCTCCTCACTCTTTCCCTCCATTTATATACTATGTTCACCCACATCCTCCTCACTCTCTCTCTCCATTTATATACTGTTTGCCCCTTTCCAGCTTCTCCCCCAGTAAATGCATCCTTCAGGGCTTAGTTTAAATGTGCCCTCTGCCTACAAGCTCCAGACTCAACATCTCTAGCTTTGTTGCTGTTGTTACAGTCGCTAAGTTGTGTCTAACTCTTTGCGACCCCATGAGCTGCAGCACGCCAGGCTTCTCTGTCCTTCACTACCTCCCTGAGTTTGCTCAACTCATGTCCATTGAGTCAGTGATGCCATCCAACCATCTCATCCTCTGTCACCCCCTTCTCCTTTTGCCTTCAATCTTTCCCAGCATCAGGGTCTTTTTCAATGAGTCAGCACTTTGCATCAGGTGGCCAAAGTATTGGAGTTTCAGCTTCAGCATCAGTCATTCCAATGAATATTCTGGGATGATTTCCTTGCTGTCCAAGGAACTCTCGAGGGTCTTCTCTAGCACCACAGTCTGAAAGCATCAATTCTTTGATGCGCAGGCTTTTTCACAGTCCAACTCTCACATCCATTCGTGACTTTGACTAGATGGATCTTTGTTAGCAAAGTGACATCTCTGCTTTTTAATATACTGTCTAGGTTTGCCATAGCTATTCTTCCAAGGAGCAAGGGCCTTTTAATTTCGTGGCTGCAGTTACCATTGGCACTGATTTTGGAGACCAAGAAAATGAATTCTCTCACTGTTTCCACTGTTTACCCATCTATTTGCCATGAAGTGACAGGACCAGATGCCATGATCTTCGTTTTTTGACTGTTGAGTTTGAAAGCCAGCTTTTTCACTCCCCTCTTTCACCTTCATTAAGAGTCTCTTTAGTTCCTCTTCACGTTTTGCCATTAAAGTGGTATCATCTGCACATCTGAGATTGTTGATATTTCTCCCAGCAATCTTGATTTCAGCTTGTGATTCATCCAGGTTGGCATTTCGCATGATGTACTCTGCATAGAAGTTAAATAAGCAGGGTGACAATATACAGCCTTGATGTATTCCTTTCCCAATTTTGAACCTGTCTGTTGTTTCATGTCCAGTTCTAACTGTTGCTTTTTGTCCTCCATACAGGCTTCTCAGGAGCAGGGAATGTGGTCTGGTATTCCCATCTCATTAAGAATATTCCATAGTTTGGTGTCTGTCTTCTCCACACATGGAAATTCATGTGTGGTGGAGACAAGGCTGGGCCCAGAGAAGACATTACAGAGATGTTTCAGACTTCCCTGGTGGTCCAGTGCGAGGGACACAGGTTTGATCCCTGGTCCAGGAAGGTTAAGTAAGGTTGCTCAGTCGTGCCTGACTCTTTGCGACGCCATGGACTGTAGCCCACCAGGCTCCTCTGTCCATGGGATTCTCCAGGCAAGAATACTGGAGTGGGTTGCCATTTCCTTCTCCAGGGGATCTTCCTGACCCAGGGATCAAACCCAGGTCTCCTGCATTGCAGGCAGACGCGTTAACCTCTGAGCCACCAGGGAAGACCACCAGGAAGATTAGGGCTCACTGAAACCCGTGAGCCCCTAAAACCCAAGTTCTGCAACAAAAGAAGCCAGTGCAACGAGAAGCTCATGAACCCCAACTAGAGAGCAGCCCACCCTCACCGCAATTAGAGAAAGCCCACACACAGAGCAAAGACACAGCATGGCCAGAAATAAGAAATGCTTAGAATGGAAGCTTTAAATGCACACATGAGGTGGAAACTCTGCAGGAATTCAGAGGCATTTTGCATGGGCAGGAAATGAAAAGGGAAAGAATGGAGCAAACATTTCAGGCAGGAAGAACAGCCTGTGCCAATCTATGCAGGTGGGAAGAGGTATAGTGGGTCCAGGGAGTGAGAATCCTAGCCATGCTGGCCCAATGGATCTATTGCAGAAAGCAGAAAAAGGGGAGCTGGGAAAGGAAGGGTGAGGCAAGATTTCAGAGGGCTATAGCCTGAGGTGCTGGAGTGATGGGGAGCCACAGTAGATTCTGGGGTGAGGGGTCTGATATAAACCAGATTTAATACAGATTATCTGAGGAGAGGTCTAAGCCAGTGAAGGAGTTGCCATGGTCACCAGCACACAGTTCCGGTCCCCATAACCCTCCTGCTTCCTGCCCCAGCTCACCTGCAAGTGTTGAACAGAACCTGGTGAGCCCGAGTCCTCAGGAAGCAGGCCAGGCAGGTGATCCAGGCTGTGGAGGAGACAGGAGATCAGTGAGCAGCTGTATCCTCCTTCTTATCCTATGACAACTCACAGGGCAAGACCCTGCTGCTGGGAGACCCGCTCAATTTGCTACTTGAGCCCAGGACAGTTCTTTGAGCTACTTATAGGTAAGCATCAGCTTGGACTGAGTACTAGAACTACAAAACCACTAGTGACTGGCAGGTATTGAATACTTAAAAGTGACTCAGGAGCAAGAAAAGTTTGAGATGTTCCTGCCAATGTCTATTCCCAGACACTGAAAGCTTCTCAGTAGAAGAGTGCTTGTCTGGTTCATTCCTGAGTGCTTACTATTGCGGTGCATGAAGCTAGGCAAAATACGGGTTCAGAATGGGTGCATAGGTGGGAGGAGGCATGGATACATGGAAGAATGGTTAAGAGAATGGCTTGGAAAAGAGGTGATTAGGAAGATGGATGAGAGGATGGGAGAATGAGAGGGGGGAAGGAAGGGTGGATGGGTTGATGACTGAATGGATGTGAATGGTAACAGAAGTATGGGTGTATTGATGGATGACTCAGTGAAGGGCTTGGATGGATGGATGAACTAATAGGGTGTATGGATATTCCAACAGATGGATGACAGACAGATGGTTGGATAAATGACTGAGTGGATGAATACTGGAGGTGTGGTAGGAGGAACACAGAAGACTGATCTTTAGGGTGTGGTCAGAACCATGTCCTCAAAGTGAGGGTGAGTTGCATGGAATCATTCACTTGAGTTCAGGGGCCAGGCTGGTGGCAGAGTTGGGGAGGGCTGGCAGTTAACTGCTCCTCCAAACAGCAGTTCTCCCTCCTAGTCCCTCTTGCCAACCCTCATTCCTCACTGGAATACGCCTGACGCGTCTCAAGGGAAGACCTCCAGAGCTCCACCTGCAGCCCAACTTGAGGCTGATGGCCAAGGCAGCTCTTCAGTGTATACGTACACATACATTCCAGCATGCACTGGGTCAGGCCTGGGGCATTGATGCGGACAGGCAACAGGAAGGCGTCACCTGCAGAGAGCACAGGGCTGTCATGTCATGTCACTGCCAGCCTCTGGGACAAGGTGCCTGCAGACACCGCATCCCTACCCCTGCCCCCTGCCCTTGCTAGGGGACCCTGGGTTGTCCACTTGACATCTCTGAGCTTCAGCCCCTCACTGTCCACAAAGACCCCAGGGCTCCCCTCTGCCCTCCCTTCTCACTTGCGTTTGACAAAGGCTCCTCTGTCACCCTGCAGATGTTCCGGCCTCGTTGGATGATCCTGGCAACGACAAGATTCACAATTGTATTTTACAGTTCACAAGGAGCATGGCGTCCCAATGTTCCAGATGGAGAAACTGAATTGCTGAAAAGTTTGCTCAAGACCACAAGGCTGAGAATCAGGGATAGACCGAGGTGTGGCTGACCCTCTGTGCAGGCCTTTTCAGAGGAAAGGACTCGGTTTGTTGTGGCAGTCATGGGTGGTTGTCATCCAAAAGCCACTCCTTCCTCTTACTGGCAGAAGACTGATTTTGGTCCCTTGTCCGTTTCTCCCCCGAGTGATTTAGATGGATCTGATTGGTTTCTGATTGTTTCTGTCTCAGTCCCTTTGCTGTTGGCTCAAGGATGGGAAAGTCTGCAGGGGTGAGGTGTAGGGTAGATAAAGGGGTCTGGGACTTGGGGAGAAGATTTTCTCATTGCTAAACTGAGACCCACAAGAGGCAACACCCTCCTCTCTGTTTGCATATGGCCATGCTTCTGTGCAGCCCCCGGGATGGTGGTAGCCACCTTGTGACCAAGAGAGGAGGCCAAAAGGGGAGCAAAAAAGATGGCAGGAACCTGGGGAGAGGCTGGCACTGCAGAACCTCAGAGTTAACATTCTCTGGAGCCATCCATATCTTGGGACCTTTTGGCATGTGAGATAAATTTTCTTTAATTAAAAAATTTTTTTAAATTGAAGTATAGCTGTACAATATTTTATGTTACAGGTATATGATATAGTGATTAATAACTTTAAATGTATATTCCATTTATAGTTATTATAAAATGTTAGCTATATTCCCTGCCTTGTACATTTTTCTTTATTTCTAAGGTGACGGTCTCTAATAGCCCAGTTGGTGAAGAACCTGACTGAAATGCAGGAGACCCTGGTTTGATCCCTGGGTTGGGAAGATCCGCTGGAGAAGGGATAGGTTACCCACTCCAGTATCTTGGGCTTCCCTTGTGGCTCAGCTGGTAAAGAATTCACCTGCAGTGCGGGAGACCTGGGCTCGACCTCTGGGTTGGGAAGATCGCCTGGAGAAGGGAAAGGCTACCCACTCCAGTATTCTGGCCTGGAGAATCCCATGGACTACAGTCCACGGGGTTGCAAAGAATCAGACATGACTGAGCGACTTTCACGTCATGTCCATGTCAATGGTCTCTAAACTTTTATAGTCCCAACATTTTATATATGTGTGTATATATATATATATTTCTCCAAGTGGACTAATGTATTATTTACCCTTTCAAAAGTATAGGCTTTATTTACACCTTCCTGAGGAATATAAATTAAAAGAGGATGAGCTAAAGAAAATACATACGGAAGTTCTAATAGCATTCTCCTTACTCCAGTATGGTTGTTCTGTATACCCTCCTCTAGGGATAGACAGCTGTTCTGGGGCCCAGAGGTAGGCACTGTTTTGAGTTGAAACTTCTACCACCTGCAAGCAGAGGCCTCCTACAGATAAAGATGGCAGAGAGGCGTGCTTCCTCCTTCATGATCTGTCTCCTTCACGTGAGCTCCACAGGGGCAGGGAGCACGGCCATCTGGTGCAACACCATCGTCCCAGCACTCTGCCCAGTGCTGGCACACAGCAGGTGCTCAATAAGCACGTGCTGAATGGACGACCGCTCCTCCACTCCCTGGATGAAAGCCACTGTCGCCTCTCTGACTTCAGGTGCTGCGTCTGTAGGCGCAGCTGCTAACGCCGGCTGGTTTCCAAGAAAGGGCTGAGGGGCGGTGTTTCCTAAGAGCTGTGCAGAGGGAGGGTCTGCTGGTCTCACCTCCTGGGCCTGGCCTCCCTGGGGGCATGGGCCACATTTTCGGGTGGGTCACACGAGTCCCCAGGGCTCCTTGAGGACCGGGGCATCGAAGTGCTTCTCTAGGATGGGGGATTGGCGGTGGGGATCTCTGGGAGTCGGTGAGGAGGAAGTGACTGCTGCTGCTGCTGCTCCCACCTAGCGTGCCCTGAAAGGTGCCGTGTGGAACCTTTCCCGGGTCAAGTGGAACTATTGGCACTGTGACCTCACAGAGCAGGTGTGGGTGGTCTTCCCAGTCTCCAGTTTGGCTCTGGAACTTCCCCCTCAGAGGAACCCATTCTGTCCAACTTTCCACTTTTAAGATGGCCTTGAAGGGCCACGCCAGGCATTCAGGGGCTGGACAGGGGCAAGACTTGGGGCTCCAAGATCCAGGCCATGCTTTTTCTTGCTCTCAGACCCTTTCTGCCCCAGGCTTACTTACCTTCTTAGGCTATATACAGATTTATTCTGTAATGCCAAGCTTCTCACTGGTGGACGTTTGACATAATACAAAGCAATGTTTGTGTGTTGTTGTCTTAGTAAAGTTCTACATTTTATTGGTGAAAAATAAAAGCATGCAGAGTGGGAATGTCTGGTTATGGTTTTTCTACTTGGATTGTGGAACTAAAATGAATTCACTTTTGCCCCCTGGTGGCAGTTGGCTTCCCTGGTGGCCTAGATGGTAAAGCGTCTGCGTGCGATGCAGGAGACCTGGGTTCGATCCCTGGGTCGGGAAGATGTCCTGGAGAAGGGAATGGTAACCCACTCCAGTACTCTTGCCTGTAAAATCCGATGGACAGAGGAGCCTGGTAGGTTATAGTCTATGGGGTCGCAAAGAGTTGGACACGACTGAACGACTTCACATGGACATGGCAGTTGCTCAAATTGTAGGCTCAGTACTTGTAAACAGAGTAACTGTCCTCTAAAGAGGCTCATGTGCTAAAACCTGAACATGAAAATATGTTAGGTAATGTAAGAGTTCAGTTCTGTCTCTCAGTTGCATCCGATTCTTTGCAACCCCTATGGACTGTAGCACGCCAGGCTTCCCTGTCCATCACCAACTCCCGGAGGTTGCTCAAACTCATATCCATCGAGTTGGTGATGCCATCCAACCATCTCGTCCTCTGTCGTCCCTTTCTCCTCCTGCCTTCAATCTTTCCCAGTATCAGGCTGTTTTCCAATGAATCAGTTCTTCACATCAGATAATATAACAAAGGGGAACGAACACTTGCAAATGAGATTGAGGTTGCTAACCAGCTAACCTTGAAATCAGAGAATATGCTAGATTATCCAGGTGGGCCCAGGTGGGCCCTTAATGAGAGAGGTCCTTAAAAGTGTAAGGAGGAGGCAGACGAGGAGAGAAATGGCAGCATAATGATCCTAACTTATTGGTTCTGAAGATGGAAGAAAGGACCATGAGCCGAGGAACAAAGACCAGGAAGTGGATTCTCTTCTATAGTTTCTAGAGGGGAACAAAGTCCTGCCAGGACCTTGATTTTAGCCCAGGGAGACCCATCTTGGACTTCCGACATCTGAAATGGTTAAGATAATAAATTTGTGTTTGCCAGTCACTAAGTTGGTGGTAATTTGTTATAGGAAGCTAAGACAGCGCCCAGAAGAATATTCAGTGAAGGAGGAGCTCTGCAATGCTGCCACAGTCATTATTACAGTGGCCATTCAATGGTACATTCTTTATGCATTGAACAAGTTTTTATGAAACACCCGGTATTTATTAAGCACAGGTGTGAGCAGAACCAGCTTTTATCCCTGGGGTGGAGGATGATGTGGCTGCAGACCAGCCTCCATGTAGTGGGTGCTCACAGATTGGCGCTGCAGGGAGGAAGGGCTGGTGAGAACCCCCTCCTTTGTGTCTACTGGCCGTCACCCAATGCCCCCTGGTGCTTGAAATGTGGAGGAAGAGGAAGTGTCCATTTGGAGAGCAAACACCGAGAGTGGCTTTGGTCAATATTTGTGCCACTGTCCACTGAATCTGATCTTTGCCTCAGCTCCTGTGAGGACCAGGAAGGCTGGTCTTATGCATTAGTGGGTAAATGGGGGCCAGGAGAAGGATGTTAGGGAGCATGTAGCCAGCTCCTCTCTTTCCTTTGTGCCTCAAGAATGAGGCGGGGGAACGTGGGCTGAAAGGCAGGACTGGTCCAGGGGAACTCTGGCCTTTCAGGGAAGGGCCAGATGGTTTCTACACTTCCTGTCTGCTCTGTGAGCCCTAGGGGAGGACCCAGCACAGGTATGCCTGGCCTCTGGGCCTGAAATATGGGCTGGTGTGGAGAAGGCAATGGCACCCCACTCCAATACTCTTGCCTGGAAAATCCCATGGACGGAGGAGCCTGGAAGGCTGCAGTCCATGAGGTCGCTGAGGGTCAGGCACGACTGAGTGACTTCACTTTCACTTTTCACTTTCATGCACTGGAGAAGGAAATGGCAACCCACTCCAGTGTTCTTGCCTGGAGAATCCCAGGGACGGGGGAGCCTGGTGGGCTGCCATCTATGGGGTCGCACAGAGTCGGACACGACTGATGTGACTTAGCAGCAGCAGTGGAGTCAGTGGGAGCCATGGAGAGCTCTGGAGTTGGGGAAGGCCCTGGGCCCTTTGTGCTTATACCCCAGGAGAGCCATGCAGAGGAATGGAGGGGACTTCCCTGTAGTTCTGCCATCACCTCCTGTGCACACATGCGTGGACACACACAAACACATATGCACACCCCTAATGTCAGGAAACAGACCACCAGACCCACCTACACATACATGTTCAGCCTCATAGACACACTCAGTATACTAAGTCCACTTAAACATATTGGACACAGAACTCCCCACACCTGCATTCATGTAGGTTCATATAAACAGGCAAGTGACACCACAAACCAAGATGGCAACACACTCGCTTCATGTGCACACCCACACACAAATGCACACTTGCCTCTGACATCAGTAATTATGACCTAGTGCAGTGTGTATGCATGACTACACACATAAACACACACACATATAAGCACACATATACCCCTGAGACACACACGTATAGACAAACCCCTTCAGGAGCACTCAGTTCTGCGGGGCCCGTACAGACAAGGTGGAGGCTGGAGTTTGTAATGTGGACACTGCTGATGGGCTCCGTCCTCCATGAGTGGGATGCGCCTTTGGAGAGAAGCTGAGTGTTGAGTAGCAGGACTGGGTCCTCCACACCCTCTTCTCTGTTGCCCTTTGAGTTTTGGCTCCATGTATGATGAGGGGGAAGTGTGTGACCAGGAACAGGACTCAGCTGATGATGGGGATGGGACTCAGATCGCCTCCTGCTCCTACTAGAAGAGCCGTGTTTCCACGTGGAGGTACAGGCGGGAGGTCAGCCATCCTCCTGACCTATATCTTTGCTTCTGTTTGTATCTTTTTATTGAAACGTAGTTGGCTTACAATGTTGTGACAATTTCTGCCCTACAGCAAAGTTACTCATTTATACATATATGTGTGTGCTCCTGAAATATGTGTGTGTGTTAGTTGCTCAACTGTGTCTGACTCTTTGTGACCCCATGGTCTGCAGCCTGCCAGGCTCCTCTGTCCCAGGGGATTTCCCAGGCAAAAATACTGGAGTGGGTTTTCATTTCCTCCTCCAGGGGATTGTCTTGACCCAGGGATCAAACCTGGGTCTCCTGCACTGCAGGCAGATTCTTCACTTTCTGAGCCATCAGGAAAGCCTCAATATAAACATATAAACATTCTTTTTTTTTATTGGAATATAATTGCTTTATGATGTGATGTTAGTTTCCACTGTACAATGAAGTGAATCAGCTATATATATGCATATATCCCTTCCCTCTTGGACCTGCTTCCCACCCCACCACCTCAGCTCCCCCCCAACCCCCAGATCATCACAGAGCTTTGTAGCAGCTTCCCACTCAATCTGTCATACAGAGTGAAGTAAGTTAGAAAAAGAAAAACAAATATTATATATTAACGCATATATGTGGAATCTAGAAAAATGGTACAGATGAATCTGTTTCCAAGGCAGGAATAGAGACACAGATGTAGAGAACGAACATGTGGACATAACGGGAAGGGGAGAATGGGAGATTGGGATTGACATACTGCACATTCTTTGTAAATATTCTTTCCCGTTATGGTTTATCACAGGATGGGGAAGGTGGTTCCCAGTGCTGAACATTAGAATCTTGTTGCTTGTCCATTCTAAATGTACTAGTTTGCATCTACCAACCCCAAACTCCCAGTCCCTCCCTCCCCCCACTACTGCCTTGGCACCCACAAGTCTGCTCCCTCTGTGAGTCTGTTTCTGCTTCAGAGATAAGTTTATTTATTTTAGATTCCACCTATAAGTGGTTATCTCCTTGATTCTGGGCACCTCCTTCCTCCTGGGCCTGCCTCCTGGGGCAGCCATCCTTCTCCAATCTGTTGGTCTTTGAGGTTCCAGAGCTGCCCAGCCCCAGGGTCTAACAGAGGCTGGCAGCAAGCTTGCTACGTGGCAACCCCCCTGCACACGTAGGGTGAGATACTTTGGCAAAGGTCGTGTTTGCAGGGAAAACACTTGCAACCACAAGCAAACCTGCCCCTCCCTGGGTCCCTCCCTGGTGGACCCTGTGCACTGGGGAGCCTCATAAAGCAGTTTCCACACCTGCTCGGGGCTGCGGAGGGCTTGGCTAGGGCTGAGAGTCTACCTGCCCTGGGAACCGCCTGAGGTAGGAACAGAGATGGGGCTGGAACTCTTCCAGGGAGGAGCCTCGATTTTTCCATCTGTTCAATGGGAATGCTACTTCCAAAAGCCTTCTGCAGAAGGGTCCATCCCTTATCTTGCTGTGGGACCCTGGACAAGTGCCATCTCATTGGGCTTTAGTTATCTATCTGAGCAGCAGCCCCCTACCCTGGTCCCACCTGACTCCTCCTCCCTAAGTCCGCTGACCTGGGCTGAGTGGGGAGGGGCTGGGGACCGTGTGAGAGGCCTACGCTTAGGACATTTCCTCACCTGGCACAGGATAAGATGAGGATGGGAAGCACCCTGGATTCTTCCCTGAAGGCTTCGGATAGCTGGGCACAAGGCCGGGCTGGATCCCTGGCGTCAGGCAACACAGCGCTGGCCTTGGGGCACTGGGCCTAGGCTCCTTCCTGGGGATGGGACGCTGTCCTCAGTCTCCCCATCTGGGCGTCTCCCCGTCCTCCTCTGGCACGACTTGGGTCCTGCACCTGCTCCTAATTTGCTGCGTGGTCCTAGGCAAGGCCATGTCCTCTCTGGGCCTTGGGACCATGTCCAGACCAGATGCCACCATGGTTGCTGAAGAAGCAGGCTGGGATGGGGATTCTTCTCAGAGCAGAGATGCAAAAACTGATGTGCAGGGGTGAGGGGTCACGGGCAGGGCTGGGATCGCCGCTCATGGTTTGTGACCTCCGGGTTGGGATGGGGTTTAAGCCACCCTGGGTGGGGCCATTCTGGACCAGTTCCCTGATGCTTGTCCCCACTCCAGCCCACAGATCCTGGGGGGAAGGGGCCAGGGCCACCATGCCTGGGGCTTGTGGGCTGGGCCTGCTGCTGGCGCTGCTGCTGCTGCCCGTGGTCAGCGCCTCCAGGCCGGGCACCGTGTTCAGACTCAACAAGGAAGTGCTGAGCTACGGTAAGAGGTGTGCTGTCAGGCTGTCGGCCATGTGTGTGTGAGAGAGGGTGAGCTTGGGCATCCATGCCTATAGGTGTGTGTACAACCCTAAAGGTACATGTGTATCTATGAACACAAACCCCATGGGGACCTGGATTTCTCTTCTGCCATCGTGTCCCTGGGCCCCAGAAAGCACTGCTCAACAAATGTTTATTCAGTGGATGCATGAGTGGAGGTACATGCTGTGCCCATGTGCACATGGCTGCCATGCCCAAGCGATGTGGGGATGGGTCAGTTTGAGTGGCTCCTTTTGCTTATATGTGTCTGGTATGAGTTTGAAAATCCATGGAGATATGATGTGCCCACCTGCGTACTTGAGGGTCGGGAGGGTGCCTAACCACTCGCATGTGTGCAAGGCCACGGTGCACAGCTTGCGGTGTGTGGCACTGTGGCTCTGCATCCTGGGATGTGTGTGGGGGCTGTGTGTACATGTGTGCTGGGGAGATGCACACCTAGCACTGCACTCGGGAGCATCCAGGAGCTGGGCCCTCCTTGCTGGGCTCCCAGGGAAAAGCAGCAGCCCTTTTCTGGGCCCTTCTTGGCAAGGCGTCTACCCCGTGTCTCTGTTCCCTCCTTCCAAGTCCTGTGTGATCCCGGAGAGGGGGCCAAAATGAGGACATCCAGGCCAGGGTGAGACAAAAACTGCCCTGCAACTGCCCCTGGGGAGGCTTTTGGGATCCCACCAAGATTGGTGAGAGGTCAGAGGTGAGAGATCAGAAGCTCTTTACCCCAAGGCCAGACCACACTCAGATAACAACATGAGGAACTCGGGTCAGACAGTGGAGGGGACTTTCAAGGGTTCCGGAACACTAATGGTTGTGGAGGCAGGCGGCTCAGGGAAGCAGCCGGGTCCCCCCTGGGGCGCATGAAACTTTCCGGAACATTGTATCCGGACAGATGGGCAGACAGTGAAAGCGGTCAGTGATCCGTGTCAGAGTGGCATGAGGATGACCACAGGCCCGCTCCCCTCCCCTTGCTGTGCGAGCCTCCTTTGTCCCCCGTCAGCCCTCCCAGCAGCAGCTGCCTGTTTGTTCTGGTGGAAACAAACTGCCAAGCACACACTGCTACACACCTCCTCCATGGCAAGGCTGGAGGCTTTTTCAGAATACTGCGTCATCCTCCCCATCCCCTCCTGCAAGCCCCAGGGTTCAAGCCCATGTCAGGGGAGCACTGTGGACAGAGTCCAGAAGCCTGGGTGTGAGTCCAGTTCAGCCACAGTCAGGCTGGAGAGGGAGCACCTTTATGCCCCAGGGTCTGTGGAAACTGAGGCCTCGAGGGACACAGGAACTCCCCAGGTCCTCTGCCAATTCAGAGGGAAGTTCAGATTGGGCTCCTCCTCTGATGCGTCCTTCCTGAGCCCCAGTCTCTCCTTTTAATTTTACTCAGGTTTAACTGTTTAATTAGCACCTCTGTCAGCCCAGCAGCCCAGGTGTGGGAGAAAGTCCAGGGCCTTGAAGGCTGGGTGTCTTGGCCCAGATCCAGCTTCTTCTTGCCTGGGTCCTCAACCTCTTGGTAAACTGGGTATAATATTGCACTGACATCATAGAATTTTGAGGAAAGCTAGCCATTATAATTACAAATAGCCACGTGAGCTAATATTTATTGTGAACTGAGTGGGTCTTTCCAAGGACCCCATGTGACAGGCACCTTTTTTTTTTTTTTTTGAGTACGTGATTTGAACAAGGAAAGTTTAATCTATATTGAGAGAGAACTGGAGTAACAGGGAGTTGGCTAGTAAGAGTTAAGAAGAATTTAAAGAACACACGCTGTTGTTGTTGTTCAGTTGCTCAGTCATGTCAGACTCTTGGCAACTCCATGGATTGCAGCACGCCAGGCTACCCTGTCCTTCACTATCTCCCAGAGCTGGCTCAAACTCATGTCCCTTGAGTCAGTGAACAAAGAACACAAGAGTAGTGTATATAAGGGAAAACCAGTACCCCTAAGGCTGAGATGAAGGTCCAAGAAGAACCATCCCATCATGAGGGCAGAGATCCAGAGATCTTAATGGAGATGGCAGGGCATTGGCTCCCTGTTGTTATATGGGTCACAGGGATGTTTCACTGGGGACATACTCTCTAGAAAAGACCCTGATGCTGGGAAAGATTGAAGGCAGAAAGAGAAGGGGGCAGCAGAAGATGAAATGGTTGGATGGCCTCACCAACTCAATGGACATGAGTCTGAGCAAACTCTGGGAGATAGTGAAGGACAGGGTAGCCTGGCGTGGTGCAGTCCATGGGGGTCTCAAAGAGTCAGACACGACTGAGTGATTGAACCACAACAGCGATCCTTCAGGGACTTGGAAGTAGCAATTCATGGTGCGATGTCAAACCCTGGAACTTGCTAGGTGCCAAGGAAAACCACTGGCTGCCAGTGGAGTTAAGAAACTGCCCTCTGCAGGAGTCTAGTGCACTTTCGTGTGTGTCTTGGGCCAATATAGCTCTCGACTGGTGCCTGAGATAAAAGCTGAGTAGCCGGCTCCCTAGATACTCAGTATTACGGGCTCCCAGTAGGTACCTGGTGGGGCTAAAGAAAGGATATGGGGAGCGGTGACCTAGGCTGGCAACAAGTCCATGATGTTTGCTGTTCCAGCATACACCACAGTTGCCCAAGTCAAGCTCTGGGGAAAGTGCAGAGGGCAGGGAGGTGCCAGATCCTGAGAAAGCTGACAGCTACCATTCTAAGCATCATAGATTGATTTGCAGGGAAACTGAGGCACAGGGCAGCCTCACAGGTAGTGAGTAGCAGAGGTGGATTTGCACCTAGATTTTGAGGGGCTCCTGAGCCCTCAGCCTGCAGGAGAGACTGCTCCCACCCTCTCCCCGCAGGGCTGGGAACTGCTCCGTCTGCCTGTGGCCTTGTAGAAGCTCCCAAGGAGGTGGAGACTAATCAAGGCCTTGCAAAAGGGCAAAGGGTGTTACTGTTTTTGAGGAGAGAGTAGATACGTGGGATTTGGAAGGGCAGAGAGGAAAGACATGTCTGGTAGGGCCTGGTGGGGTTGTGCCCCCAGGTTGCCCTCTGTGCACCTGTGGACAAGCCCGCCCCTTCCAATCTCTGAGTTGTCCTCGCCCAAGGTGTGGGGCAGATGGTGGGCGGTGTGGTCTCTCTTGGCGGCTCCTGAGGACAGCCTGACCTCACCCTGCTCTGGCCCCTCAGCGGCTGAAGCCGGGAAAGCCCCGCTCCAGAGGGCCCTGCAGGTCACAGTGCCGCTTTTCCTGGACCGGAGTGGAGGGGTCTTCCAGCCCACCAGGTGAGTGCTTCCCCCGCACCAGCTAGATGAGTGTTTGCCTCACCAGATTAGATACTCCCACCTGCCAGGTGAGTGGGCACAAGAGGCTGCAGAAGCTGGGACCAGCCAAGGGGGTCTGATGCCTCTTCATTAGTAGATTTCTATGTACAGAGCCTAAGACTCTGGCTCCTGGGTCCCCAGGGCTGACAGGACCTTGGCTACTTCTTCCAAAAGCCTAACACTGAATCTAGACACAAATGTGAGTCTAATATACTCCTCTCCATAAAGCAGAGACTCAAAGGCAGAGGCAGGTGGGAGCACCTCAGACTCAGACACTTTTAGGAACTGAGCTAATTGTCCCCACCCAGTGGGAAGCAGACTCACTATAGCCAAGACTCTGGATTTCCAAGAAAATCCACATGTATATACATGTATATATGCTATACATGTATAGGAACTCACATATGTATGTATATACATATATTCTTACAAAAAGCCGTGTACATTTTTTGACTGTTGCTAGCAGCAGTTTTATTTCTTCATCACCGTCATCATCGTCATCAACAACAAACAGGTACTTTCTTCCTTGTGTGTACGTTGCATTGTAAAAATGGGTGCTACACTCTCTGTCTATGGTACAAAGTGTATAAATGTGGTATGCTGATACAAAGTTGACGCCATTAAAAAGAGCTTAATAACAACTTCTTGGAGATAATTAAACCTGATCTGGGGTGTTGAGAGAATTGATGAAGAGATTTATTTAGTTCTGCTTTTTTTCTTCTGATTTTATTTTTACATTTGTTATTATTTTTTATTAATTTTTTAAAATTGGAGTATAGTGGCGTCACAATGTTGTGTAAGTTTCTGCTGAACAACAAAGTGGATCAGCTATATGTATACATATATCCGCTCCCTCTTGAACCTCCCTCTCTACCCCTCATCCTCCCCAATGAAGAGATTTAGAAACAACACACAAACTCAAATATTTAGTAAAGGATTTACTTGGGAAGGAGTCCCATGCCATGGGCTGCTGAAGGGTTCTCTCAGTTGCTCCCGGTGGACTTTCCTTCTGCTCCGATCTTTAAATAGTGCTAAGCGTGGCAGGCTGCACCGCTCTGTGCGTTGTCACAGGAGAGCCCAGAACCATACCTGTGTATATAAAAATCGACCAAGTTTTGAATGACGGCAACTCTTTTTAAAAACGTTTAAAACTCGCAAACACTGGGTGGGTGAAAGTGCAGCCAGTGTGGAAGCCCCCAGTTTGAGGCCCTGGGGTTGGGCTGGGCTGATGATGTCGGGCCCAGGAGCATCAGTGTCCTGAGGTCGAGGATCCCTAAATGATTTGCAGTCTGGCCACACAGAGGCTCAATCACACGATTGTTGGAAAACAGCGCCAGGAGTCCTTGTTTGTAGATGTGGGAACACGTCCAGAATGGTTGTCAAGTGAAAAGAAGCAGGCTCTAGGTCAGTTTGTCCCAAGGAGAGTCATGGAAAGATGTCACCCAAGTGCTTATAGAGAGTGCTTTGATGTGACTTTTAACATTTGCCTGGAGAATTCCACGGACAGAGGAGCCTGGTGGGCTACAGTCCACCGGTCACAAAGAGTCGGACGCAATTAAGTGACTAACATGTTCACTTTAACATTTATACCACTTTGTAGTGCCCCACCTCCCACAACTAACTACTGTGCTGGAGAGAGAGAGAAAAAAAGAGAAGACTTTTATTCAGGAGAAAAGAAATCATAGGTTAGCTGGAGAGTGCTGAGCAATCGGAACAAGCAGCTTTGAAAGGAGTTGAGTTTTCCATTGCTAAAGTGCTACAAGCCAAAGCTGCTGACTAGAGGGGGATCTCTGACTTCTGTGGATCCCAAAGTTTTTTCTTTCCCTACCTTCCCAGTTTTCCAGATCTCCATCAGAAACTAAAATCCCTCCAAGATCTGAGTAATCATCATCTCACTTAATTCATGCCTAATGCTGGGATGCCCTTTGCATCTTTTCCCTACTGGCAGGTTGGTTAACCTTGCTTGCATGTCCCCTATGATGCTGAACTCACCACCTCTTTCTCATCCCATAGTTTTAGTTGTCAGAGGTCCTTTATAAATACCCACAGTGTGGATAGGCTCGAGCACACCCCAGAGCTGATGCCACGGTTTAATGGGGACTGCCCTGTCACTTTGACTCCTACCCTGCAGGATTCAGATTCTGAACGTCGAGGTGTCCCACCTCCAGCTGACATTTGTTGCCAATTTCGGAATACGCTTGTTGGCAGCCACCAATTTTACTTTCAAGATCTTCCGGTGAGTCAGTCTCCTTGTTGGGAGTGGAAGGATTTTCAAGGACTCTCTGAAGGCAAAATGGAGGAAAGGGATTTAGCAAATTCCAAGATCCCAACTCAGACCTTCTAACTCTGTTCAGCACTCTCTCTCTCCAATGCTTTCTCTCCCATCTTCCATGGGCGACGGGGAGTGAAACAGTGAGAGAATTTCTGAGAATCCAGACCCTGCTCAACAGTTATGCAAATGGAGAGAGTCATTTCACTTCTTTGACCCTGTTTCGTCCTTTGTAAAAAACCAAAGCAAAAGAAAACAAGCATGTCTATGGAGGTTTGAGGGCAGGCAATGGCACCCCACCCCAGTACTCTTGCCTGGAAAATCCCATGGACAGAGGTCCCTGGTGGGCCGCTGTCCATGGAGTCGCTAAGAGTGAGCGACTTCACTTTCACTTTTCACTTTCATGCATTGGAGAAGGAAATGGCAACCCACTCTAGTGTTCTTGCCTGGAGAATCCCAGGGACGGGGGAGCCTGGTGGGCTGCCGTCTATGGGGTCGCACAGAGTCGGACATGACTGAAGCGACTTAGCAGCAGTAGCAGCAGGTGGTACTAGTGGTAAAGAACCCACCTGTCGGTGCAGGAGATATAAGAGACACAGGTTCGATCCCTGGGTTGGGAAGATCCCCCTGGAGAAGGAAATGGCAACCCACTCCAGTATCCCTGCCTGGAGAATCCCATGGACAGAGGAGCCTGGTGGGTTACAATCCATAGGGTCGCAAAGAGTCAGACAAGACAGAAGTGACTTAGCAAGCAATGGAGGTTCGAGTGGATGGATTCACTGCTATGATTAAAATTATATTACCCCTTTCACATTCAAGGCACCTGGTGCTCAATAAAATGCTAGACTTGTTTCTGGGCATCAGTCACTATATATGCATTTAATTTTCAAACTGGGGGCTGAGTGTTCTCAACTCCTCTGTCCTGATACTACCATTTTATGGACACGACTGAGCGACTGATCTGATCTGATCTGAGTGGGCCAGCCTTCAAGTAGGATATTTTCACATGATTGTTTTCTAGAAAATTCAGCAGAGTAATCTTGTGAGCTAGGAACCACCAATCTGATGTCCATTTTTACAGAAGAAGAATCTAGGGCTCAGTATGGAGAATGACTGGCCCAGGGTCTCACATCAGAGGGTACAGGGAGCCAGAGCTCACGGCCATCTGATGCAATGTCTGTGACCCTGAGTGGAGTTTGGGGGTGTGCCCAGCCTGCCCTGGGGGGACCATCTCATACTGAGTAGGGTCCCCGCCTGTGTTAAGGGGTCAGCATCATACCTATTTTATGGCTGAAGGCACTGAAGTTCAGAGAAGGGAAAGGACACGCCCAAGATAACACAGCGAGTGTGTGGCCAGAGCCCGTGGCTCCACCACTGCTCCATGTGACAAGGCACACTGGCCATTAATGTCCTATTTGGAGAGGGACTCTGGGCTGCAGGTGCGGACCCCTGAGTGGGGGAGGGGGTCTTGCATCTGTCACTGTGGGCTTGCTAGGCAGTGCCACTTGGACTCAGGACTGGTGTCCCCACAGTGACCCGGAGCCCCTGCACCTGCTGCTCCCCATAGCACTGCTGGCTGACACCTCCGTGGAACAGGGCTCCATCGGGACCCCCGTGGTCAGCATCTCCAGCTGCTTTTCCATCTTCGACAAAGCCATCGTGTTTGATGGCCGCAACAGGTGGGTACTGGAGGCTGGGCTGCTGGAACCCAGACACTGAGGCTATGGTGCTGTTTCTTGAACTTCCTACTTCGTCCAATCCCCGATGATGGATCCGAGGGCCGGCCCTGCCCCTGCCCCGCCCCATGGCCACCAGCATCATACCTATTTTGTGGCTGAAGACACTGAAGTTCAGAGAAGGGAAGGGGCATGCTCAAGGTCACACAGCGAGCATGTGGCCAGAGCCCGTGGCTCCACCACTGCTTGGCACCATGTGACTACGCACACTGGCCATTAAAGTCCTATTTGGAGAGAGACTCTGGGCCGGCAGCCGCAGTCGGGACCCTCAGAGGGCTGCCGCGCCCTGCGGAGATGAGGAGCCCGAGGCCCAGGGAGGGGCTGGGACCCACCAGGCTCTCCCCGTGAGTCAGGTGGCTGCTCCTGTTTTGGCATCTAAGGCTGACAGCCACTCCACCTCCCGAGCACCAGTGTGTGCTGGACACGTTTTGGGCCCTTTCTGTGAGTCATCTCACAGTCCTACCAGGTCGGTGGAGGCATTTCCCTCATTTTGAAAGAGAGCAAGTGGAGGCACAGAGTGGTTAAGTGACTTAAGCTGTTAAGTCACACAGCTTAACCCACACATGGGTTGAAACTCAGCAGGCTGATCAACCCCACTGCTACGAGTTCCGCCGTGGGGACTCACTTCTAGGTGGTTGAATATTTTAGCATCTTAAAAGGGAGCAACATTTACCCAAAGACTGGATGTTTTCCTCAGACAAGGCTTGGGTATAAGTATATTCCCACTTGGGCCCCCTGCTTAGCCTGTGTAACTCATGATCCCCCATGGTCCCTCAAAGTCCTTGTGGGCAGGGGCTCCTCATGGTTTATTGATGGGAAAACAGAAGCCCAGAGTTTGATGCCGCTGAGAACGTTGGTGCCTTCCTCCTGCCTCCCCAAGAGGCCATTCAGCAAGGCTGGGCCATGCCTCATGTCACGGTGTTAGGGAACCAAGGAACTGTGATTTCTCATGGGTCCCCATTCTGAAACTCTGACTCAGCCCCCGGGTCAATGAGGAAGGGACTGTAGTAGGTTTGCCACAGAGAAATGGGGCCCATGCAGGGAGCAGACCTGGGCCCCACCAGCCACAGCCCGGCCTCACTGGGCCCAGTGTCCCTGAGGCCAGCTGGATGTGGTTAAGTCCAGCCTTCACAACACCCTCCGTCTCCCCACTCCACTTAGCCTCATTCTTGGTCACTTCCAAATCTTGGGACCAATGGCCTGTTCTTGGTGGCTCGATGTCTTCCACTGTGGGGTCAGTAATGCTGGTTCCATGCCTGGCACGTGGCAGGGTGTGGCGTGGGCACAGACTTTTCTCTGGCACCCCTGGCTTTGGGGAGAGACAGGCCCCTGTGGTGCTGACCTGGGCTCAGGGGCCCTTTCTGGTCTCCTCCTCAGCATAGCCCCCGCGATGCTGGCCCCGCTGCAGAGTCACATCACAGCTGTGCTGAAGAGCAAGGTAAAGGACCTGTCAGAGCCTGCAGGATGGGGGGTGGCAGCGAGTGAAGAGGGGGGTCACAGGCAGGGATTGTTAGTGCTCCTCCTGTGGCTCCTCCACTTTCCCCAGAAGGGCTGATGGTCTAGTGCAATGACCTGGCGGTGGTGGGGCTGCAGGAGAGGGAGGCTCCTCCACTCAGACCACCCCAGTGCCATGTGGAGTGGAGTGCATTCAGGGCCACGTAGCTTCTGAAAAGAGAACACAATGGGAGTGGATGAGGGTCTGGGCACCAGGGGTGGATGTGATCCTGGTCCCCTCCTTCCCAGCTGGGACCCTGGACAAGTCGCCTGGTCCCCCTCTGCCCTTCCTTCCACATCTGTAAGGAGAGAGAACCACCGTCCCTACCTAGCCCCTGGTGGGCAGGCTGTGGGGCTGAGTGTATTACCACCTGTGCAGTTTACAGCAGTTTGGGGAGAGTGAGCATTGCTGTGAAGGCTGCTGTGTTAGCTCCTGTCATTGTCTGTGGGTGGCCGACTTGGTGAGCAATGGTGTCCCAGGGCCCAGGGCCCTACTCTCCCTCTCTGCCCCTTCCCACCCACCCTACCTCCAGTAGTGGCAGTAATGGAGACCAAGTCAACCCACTGCGTGCCATTTCACATGCTCAAGAGGCAGGCCTTAGGATCCCCATGCTACAGATGAGAACACTGAGGCTGGAAGGCAGAAGCCAGTATATTCCTCTCCTCTGCTCCCGTAGTCAAGCATGGATGTGAGGGATGGGCCATATAAAAGGCTGAGCACTGAAAAATTGATGCTTTTCAACTGTGGTGCTGGAGAAGACTCTTGAGAGTCCCTTGGACTACAAGGAGATCAAACCAGTCAATCCTGAAGGAAACCAGTCCTGAATATTCATTGGAAGGACTGATGCTGAAGCTGAAGCTTCAGTACTTTGGCCACCTGGTGCGAGGAACTGACTCATTGGAAAAGACCTTGATGCTGGGAAAGATTGAAAGCAGGAGGAGAAGGGGATGACAGAGGATGAAATGGTTGGATGGCATCATCGACTTGATGGACATGAGTTTGAGCAAGCTTCAGGAGTTGGTGATGAACAGGGAAGCCTGGCGTGTTGCAGTCCATAAGGTTGCAAAGAGTCGGACATGACTGAGTGACTGAACTGAACTGCCTCTTGGCCTCACCTCACCAAGTCCTCCCTGGATCAGCTATGACCACCCCCGGCCTTGCAGTCTCTTCTCTGCCCCACCTTCTGTCACACTGGCCCCAGCTTAATCCACTTCTGGTGGCCCACTGGGCTGGGAGGACTCCAGTCTCCTTGGCCCGGCTTGCTGACTGCAGCCTGCGTCCTCCGCAGGGAGCATCATCCCATCAGCTGGGCCTCTGGGCCGGTATGCAGCAGGCTGCCTGCCTCCGTTTCCTGGGCCTGGCTGTGGCCACTCCCACTGGACCCCACAGCCCTGCTCTTTCCTCAGTGCCCATAGGCCCTAGCGTCTCCTCTGAGTCCCCACGGCCCAGAGGAGGTGCTGGAAGAGGCCAACTGGCTGGTGGTGGAAGGAAGGGCTCCCAGGCCTTGGTGTCCAAGTTGGGAGAGTCTTCCAGCCAGGGTCTCTAGGCCCTCCCAGCCTCACACCCTCCAGCCTTGAGAGCCGCCTCTGTCTTTCTGCAGCTGTGCTTGAGAATCTCCAACCTGGTGCAAGGCCTCAATGTCCACCTGGGCACTTTAATTGGTAAGACCTGGGAGCCTGGGGAGGGGGCTGGGGGCTCTGAAATCCTCTGGGATCCCCATGACCCTTCAAAGACCCCTCCATTGCATCAGAGTTGACCTCTGGGAGATCAATCGTAGGATGTCTCGACAATTATTGGTGGAATTTGGAACTCTCCAAATTGTAGAACCAAGTCTTTGAATATTTTATGTGTGTGTGTGTGTATGTGTGTGTGTGTGTACGCATGCACACGCACATGCCCTAAGTCACTTCCATGGTGTCCAACTCTTTACGATCCATGGACTGTAGCCCACCAGGCTCCTCTGTCCATGGAATTTTCCAGGCAAGAATACTGGTGTGAGTTGCCATTTCATTCTCCAGAAACAAGCCCCTGACAGGTCTTCAATTTACAATGTGGAACTAAAAGCAACAGAAGTAGGTCAGCTTCATCTTTTTAGTGGTATTTATCTGTATTGAAGAACTATTGATAATTACTTACCCATTCCCAGACTGATCAAAGAATGCATCGTCTGCTGATTTGGGAGGAAATCTGTGCTCAGTGAGCCCTGAGTAAATCCAGGGCATCCTTTCTTTTTTCACAAACCCATTTTTAAAGCTGCTTCTGTTTGAAGTGCACCTTTTCGTACCTGAGGACTTTCTTTGCCTGGGACTCTGGAGTTTCTCCTGTGTTGCCATCACTGATTTTGTGAAATCCAGAGCTGTCTGTCATTGGCAGCTGCCCTAGGCCATTGATTGGTTTTGCCTTTGAGTTGGGGGTTGTATCTAACCCCTTACAGAGCCTGGGACAGGTGTGCAGGGTGACGTACTGGCGTTAAGCTGGGAAGGATGTCGGGCAGGGTCCACGTTTATCTGTAGTGACTTCTTCAGTGCATGTTTTTATATCAGGGTAGCTCTTTGGCTTTTTTGGGCAAATTTTACCAATCTTACGACGTTGCATCGTTATCCCCAGTTTGTAGATGGAAAATCAGAAGCTCTGAGTTTAAAGTCTCAGCATTGTACCAGCACCCTGCGTGAATAAGCTCACCTGGAGTTTCTCCTCCTCACACGTCCGCCTATCATCCTGTCCACACTTCCCAGCCCAGCTAAAGTCTGGGGATCATTTCTTGAACTCTCCCACTCGCCTCATGATCCCAACCCCAATATTACCTTAATAGGAGGTACTGATAGGCCAAGGAAAATGGACTTGGAATCAAAGGATATGAGTATGAATGCTGGCTCATTTGCCGTGTGACCTTAGGGAGTCACTCCATCTCTCTGGGCTTAATCATTCCATCCAAAAATAAGAATCAAAATTTCTACTTTTCCAATGTGTTGCTATCGTGCAAGACAGCACGGGTTAGGTGCCTGGTGTGCAATAAACTCAATAGGCCTTAGTCTCTCCCCTCTCCCTTCAGAGGGATTGTCTTCATCAAGATGCCTTGGACCCAGGTTCATACCAAAGATCAGCTCTTGCCCTTGTCTTTGCTTCCATCTTGCCTTGGTCAGGGAACGTTTGTGCCTGGAATGACCCTTCTCCTTTCTGATTTAGGGTCTTTATAGTCTCCTGCTGATTGGGAAAGTAGAAACCCAAACTGTTAGAATGGTGACTTAGAATCAGCACGTTGTGAGCAGCTGACTCTTGGGTGTTCATTTTGCAACTTAAATTTGCTTACTCATGGGGTCTTTTCGCACCTCTTTTCTTGTTCTGGGTCTGGCTAAATGAGGTGTGCGGGCGTGTGTGTGCTCAGTCACTTCAGTCATGTCTGACTCTTCGTGACCCCATGGACCACAGCCTGCCAGGTTCCTCTGTCCATGGGATTCTTCAGGCGAGAATACTGGAGAGCTGCTCTCTCCACTCATCTCACCCTCTCCCTCTTCTCCCCCACTTTGTCCATAAGTCTGTTCTCTATGTCTGTGTCTCCACTGCTGCTCTGCAAACAGGTTCATCAGTAACATCCTTCTAGATCCCACACACATGTGTTAATATATGATATTTACTTTTCTTTCTAACTTACTTCACTCTGTATAATAAGCTCTAGGTTCATCCACCTCATTAGAACTGGCTCAAATGCATTCCTTTTCATGGCTGAGTAGTATTCCATTTGGAGAAGGCAATGGCCTCCCACTCCAGTACTCTTGCCTGGAGAATCCCATGGACAGGGGAGCCTGGTGGACTGCCATCTATGGGGTCGCACAGAGTCGACACGACAAACCCTTTTCACTTTCATGCATTGGAGAGGAATGGCCCCCTCAGTGTTCTTGCCTGGAGATCCCAGGGACGGGGGAGCCTGGTGGCAGCAGCAGCACGCAGCAGCAGCAGTATTCCACTGTATACACGCACCGCAACTTCTTAATCCATTCATCTGTTGATGGCTATACACTAACATATGTAAACAGATAGCCAATGAGAATTTGCTGTATGACTCAGGGAACCCAAACTGGGGCTGTAACCTAGAGGAGTGGGAATGGGTGGGACTTAGGAGGGAGATTCAAGAGGGAGGGAGCATATGTATACCTATGGTTAACTCATGTTGATGTATGATAGAAATCAAACCAATATTGTAAAGCAATCATCATTCAATTAAACATAAATAAATATTAAAAAAGAGAATACTAAAGTGGGTAGCCATTCCCTTCTCCAGGGCATCTTCCTAACCCAGGGATCAGACCAATATCTCTTACATCTCCTGCGTTTGCAGGTGGGTTCTTTACCAATAGTGCCACCTGGGAAGGTCGGCTAAATGAGGCGTTGGTGGATAATGCTGAATATGCCATCTTTCTTTCTGCACCCTGGTTTCCTTCAGGCCTCAGCCCTGTGGGTCCAGAGTCCCAGGTCCGCTACTCCATGATTGATACCCCTACCATCACCAACGACTATATTTCCTTGGATATCAATGTAAGTGCCTCCTGCTCCACTCAGAGCTGGAGCCTTGTTACCTCCGGAGTCCTTGGTGTTCTGCAAGATTCCTAAAGTGGCAGGAGAGTTGAGGGAAGAGGAGCTGGGATGGCATTCCAGGAAGGAGCGTGCCACGTAGGCAAAGGGTTGAGGCTGACAACACGTGTGGTATCTTGGGGGTGGGTGGCACCTCACAGCCCCAGATCTGCCATGGAGCCACCTGCCTATTGAGGCCCTGCTTCTATTCTCCTCCTCCTCACCCCCAACCCGACAGGCTGTTCTCTTCCTGCTGGGCAGACCCATCGTCCTGCCTGTGGATACTACCCCTTTCGTGCTGCCACAGCACACGGGCACCAAGGGTACCATGGCAACTGTGGGCCTCTCCCAGGACCTGTTTGACTCTGTCATCATGCTGATGCAGAAGGCTGGTGCGCTCAACCTGGACGTCACAGCGCAGCTGGTGAGAGCTGGTCCTGTCACCCCCGGCACGTGGGTCAGGAGTGCCCTGTCGCCCAGCTTGGGGAGACCCTACTGAAGCCAAATCCTGAGTGGGTGGGGCAGTTGAAGCTTTGTGGCCACAGGTTGGCTATTGGAAGGGTTAGACAGAGGGGTAGGGTGGGGATTAGACAGAGGAGTTGGAGGGGGAGACAAGAGGTGGTCTGGCTTGGGGAGTGACTGTTCTAAAAACTGTCATGTGTTGGGAGTTGATTTCAGAATTCGAGTAACAACCCGCTGAACACCTCTGTGCTGGGCCAGCTCATCCCCGAGGTGGGTGATGTTTCTGGTCATTCCAGGGGCTGAGACCTGGGATCGTGGTGGGAGGCTCTCTGGGCTCTGGGGTCTCTGCTGGCTCATATTTGCTCCTAGTGGGGTTCTACATCTGCCCTTCCATCTGCACATCCTCTGTCTTGGGGTGGCCCCTCCTTCGCCCCAGGCATCACACCATTTCCTCCTCTCCATGCAGCGGCAAGAAGTGCCTACTCTGTCTCCTCTGCCTCCTTCCCCCGATCCATCCAAGTCCAAGCTTGGGGCTACCTCCCATGGGAAGATTAGACCCCTTGTCTTGTCTGGGAGCCTCTTTGTGCTCCCATGTCCCTGAGCTACCCTCCCTCCTGGCACAGATCACAGGCTGTGACTGTCTTCATGTGGCCACCCATCAACTGGGTGTCCCCAAGGGGGGAGTCAGGGGTGGACCCACCTCTGTGGTCCGGGCACTTACAGCACAGCGGTGGCTTGATCAGCATCTAAGGAATGATGAGCGAAGAGCCCACCCAGTCTTTGCCCCCATGTGCCCTCCTCCCTCTCGCCCCTCTGCTCCCCAGGTGGCCCGTCAATTCCCTGAGCCAATGCCCCTGGTGCTCAAGGTGAGGCTGGGTGCCACGCCCACAGTCACGTTCCTCACCAACAATGCCACGCTGCGCCTGCAGCCCTTCGTGGAAGTCCTGGCCCCGGCCTCCAACTCGGCTTTCCAGTACCTCTTCTCCCTCAATGTGGTGAGTGAGGCGGGCTGGATGGTGCTGGCCAGGAGGTGGGCAACTCTCAAGGAGGCCTCACTTCCTCCCACACGCTTCTCGCTTTCTATCCACACCGGTCTCCTTGCTATTCCGTCAATGTGCCAAGACTTTCCTGCCTCAAGACCTTTGCACATGCTCTACCCTGTGCCTAGGACACACTTCCCCTCACTTTTGGCAAGTCTAGCTTCTCCTCATCATTCAGGTCTCAGCTTAAATGCTGCTGTCTTCCTCCAGGCAGGCTTCTAGATGCCCCATCCCTCCACATACCACTCTTCTTTTGTGACACAGCACTCTCTGAAAGGATCTTGTCTGATTTCTTTGGTTGGTATTCACCTCCCCAGTGGCCTGTGTTCCACAAACACCCGAACGGATGGGTGTGGGTGGGAGACTGGGATATCTAGTGGCCAGCTGAGAGCTCCCACATGGTTCTGTGCCCTTTGACCCTGCTCTCCCCATGTGCCCAGACAGTGAACCTGAGCCTCCAGCTTTCTGTGTCCAAGGTGAGGCTTCGGGGGACCACATCTGTGCTGGGGTAAGTGAGGCCTCCTAGACCCAGCAGCCTCAGTATGCTCCTCTGTGCAATGGGCCTGCAATGGCCTGTCTCAGTGTCAGTCAGAGGAGCTTGGGATGCAGCTGGTGTGGTGAGCAGGTGAGAGGCACTAGGCCCCATTCCCAACCCCTCCTCTCTGGCTTCCCTTTCAGGAATGTCCAGCTCACCGTGGCCTCCTCCAATCTGGGCTTCATTGATGTGAGTATGGGGCTGGGGTCTCCAGACACCCCCTCACTGGGTGGGGCAGGCCCTGAGCCCGGGGAAGAGGAGTGTGTGCCCAGGTCTCTCAGCTGACTTTCAGACCAGCAGTTCCTGGGGGCCTGATGCTGACACAACCCTGGGAGCAGCTGGGCTCTGCTTGAAGCCCGGACTGGGGTGACTTGCACTCATCCCTCCTGCTATACCTCTGTCGGTTGATGTGTCTCTGTGTTCACGTGTCTCTCCTGGCCCCTTGCCGGCACGGGCCCGGGGTCCCCATCTCCCTGGCTCCATGGCTGCAGACCGACCATGTCCAGACACTCATGGGCGAAGTGTTTGAGAAGCCCTTGCTGGACCACCTCAATGGTGAGCTCTGTCCTCTGCCCCGTGTGGCCCCTCTGGCCCCTTCCACCCGCATGCTGCTCCAGGCTCTATCTCGGCCCCTTCCTACATCCCAGGCTCAGAGGCTAAGAGGGTGGCTTTGAGAGTCCTGCTGCCTGTGTGTACATCTTAGCTTGGCTCTTTAGCAGCTGTGTGATCTTAGCTAAGTTCTGTTTCCTCCCCTAACCTCAGTTTTCCCTTCTATAAAGTGGGTATAGTAATAGCAGTTCCCACCTCCTGAGTATCTGTGGACCTCGGTGTCATGATGCATGTGAAGACCTCAGCGCAGGGCTGTCTTCAGGTGGCATTTTGTTACTGGCTGACCTTGATTTCTTTCTCTCCTGCAGCTCTCTTGGGCATGGGGATTGCCCTCCCCCATGTGGTCAATCTCCAGTACGTCAACCCTGAGATTTTTATCCAGGAGGTGAGAGCCTTTCAGTGTGACCAGAGGGGCCTCCTTCGTCTTTGGAGGGAGGCTGGGCCTGGGGAGGTTGGGGGTCACTTCTCTCCCTCTCTTCCTACTAGAGCACACAGTGGGGTCCAGGGTCAGCCAGGCCTAGAAATGACCCCTGCCCAGACCATGCCATGAATCAGCTGCAATGAGATGGAAAATTCTAAGTGTAAGGAGACATTGGAGCAAAGGTTTCACTCACCCTCATCAAATATCACACCAGGTCACACTCAGTGGATTCAGACCAACTGTGCCGTGACTCTGGGCCCTGGGATAGGCACAACCCCTCTGGAGTCTGGGGAAGGATGAGAGAGGGAGTCTTTCCAGGGTTGTACACAAACCTCCACAGGCCAGATGGTACGAGGGGATCCTGACCCTTCTAAAATGATCCAATGTCAGGATCAGACATTGTGGGCCCAGGGTGACATCCTACCACTTCTTTCTGCTTCACCTGAGCTACAAAAGGACAACATTCTTCCTAATTCATTAAATAAGACATTCATGGGACAGAAAACTTAACCAAGGTCCTTCAAGCCCAACATCTGTGTCATTCACACTCCCTAAGAGGGACTGGCTAAGAGCTTTCAGGGAGGATGGCCTCCTTGCTTGAGAACTATGGTCCCAAGGCAATTGGCAGGTAATAACTTGCTCCCCAAGAAATAACCATCAGCACATGGGGGAGCAGGGCTTGTAGTGGGAATTTCCCCAAGACTTCCTTTATCAGGCAAGATCAGTGGCTGACTCACCTTAACACCCCCAAATCCAGCCACTTGCAACTGAAGTCAAAGGTCCCTAGACCAGCACTGCCCAATAGAATTTCCTGCAAGATAGAGGTCTGCACCGTCCAAGGCAGTGGCCGCTGTCAGCCACTGGGCACAGGTGACTTTTGGGCCCTCAACATATGACCAGTGTAACTGAGAAGGTGAATTCTAAATCTTACTTAATTTGACTTAATGTAAATGTTCAGTACTCTTGGGTATTTAGGGGAAGACACATTCCAAGATGCCCAGTGGATGCCTGAAACTGCGGATAGATAGCACTAATGGGTGGGAATCACATACAGCATAGATCCACTGGGCAAAGGGATGACTCACATCCAGGACGGGATGAGAGGGATGGCATGGGATTTCATTATGTGACTCAGAACGGCATGGAATTTAAAGCCTATGAATTATTTCTAGACTTTTCCATCCGATATTTTTGGACCATAGTTATACTTGGGTAAATGAAACCATGGATAAGAGGGGGTAACTGTAATTAGCCAGGTGTTAATGGCTACCCTACTGGACCATGTACAAGTTACACAAAGACAAGGTCTGGTTCTGGTTATTTTTCTACTGGGTTCTCAACACCTGGCACAGGGCTTGGGTCATAATAGAGGCTCAATGAAGATTGAAGAAAGAAAGAGAAAGAGGAAGAGGAAGGAAGAAAAAAGAAGGGAGGGAGGGAGAGAGGAAGGAAGGAAAAGATCAGCAGGCCCTCAGGAAGTTTCTGCCATGCAGTGTAGACAGTAGGGGACATGTGGCAGGGGATATGCCTGATTTTGCTAGAGAGGCTTGGACTTGGAGAAGATACTCAGTGGTCTGAACTCCAGGTCATAAAACAGAGGCGGTCCTGACCATGTATGAAGCCCGAATCAAGCTCAGCTCCACACTGAGCCCTCTGCCTGTGTGATCTGGCTGCATCCATCTATCAGTAGCAGCCTTGCAAAGTGGATGCTTTACCGTCCATGAGAGTCAGCAGGAAACCGAGGCCGGAGAGGCAGTGGCTGCGCTCGGGACACGCAGCAAGAGCGGCAGAGCCTGAGCTAGAGCCAGGCTGCTGGGTGACTGGGGCCCTACGGCCCCCGTGCGGCTTCTCACCTGGCCCATGGCTGTCTCTGTCTTTCAGGGCTATGTCGTGGTGTCCAGTGGACTCTTGTACCAGCGCTGACATGGGGCCACTGGGAGAGCTGTTCCGGGGACGCTTTGGCCTCAAGGCACTTGGGAGACTGAGTCAAAGCCACACTTTCATCACCACACTTAGTCATCACCAGCAAGCTGGTTGGCCCAGCCGGGCTGCTTCATCCCATGCTGGCCCCTTCCCTCCAAACCCTCTTCTTTCCTTAATCCCCTCCTTATGGGGAGCAGATAGCTCCTCCAGGCTGTACAGATCTTACATTAAACACCTTCTCTTGAGCTGCAACTTCCAGCCAGGCTTGGCAAACTCTTTGCATACTGGAGGCCAGTTCCCTACATGCAGGGCCTGGTCCTGTCTGTCCCTGGAGCCCCCAAAGCTGGCCTGGGAAAGAAAGAGGATGTGGCCATGTCCCTGCTGACCATATCTGTTGACAGCATCACCTCCTAGCCCAGGGGAGCAACGTGGATGAGCTGAAGTTGCAAATGCCACAATGGCACTTCAGGCGTGTGCCCTCACCTGGTGGCATTTCTCCTCTCAGAATCACATCCCATCCTTCTCCTAGAACCTCATGAGCCCTGAGAGTTCTGTGGGCAGAGCATGCAGTCCCATCTCACAGAGGCAGAGATTAGGCCCAGCAAGGATGGGAGTGTGCCCAGAGTCTCCGAGCTGGGAGATGGCAGATCCCCAGGACTGCCACCTTCCTAAGATTCAGACCTAAGATGCCCAGTCCTCTCTTCCATCACCAGCATTCCCACCTGGGGTTGGATCTTAAGTCATGAGCCTCAGGTGACAGACACTCACTGTCTTCTCCAACAGCTTCTCCATCTCGGTTTATGTGGCTCACAGGCGAGTTTTTGTTCAACGGAGGCAGGATCTGCTTCTTGGGCCTGTGTCAGACACTGACCATGTCTTATTCCTTTTCGCTGTGAAACCTCTTCAAACCTAGCGGGTCACAGGTGACAAGATGACCTAGGGGACGCTGAGGGGTGCAAACGCTGGCAGGATGAAGCCATGTGATTTTTCTCTTTCTGATAAGCTAATCTTTTAGCCAGAGATCATATTCCTTCCTTCCCAGAAACACTGGATTCAGGTTATATTTATGTTTCTCTGGGGAGTAAAGGTGTCCAGATTTCCACCATCAGTAAGCAAAGCCCTTGGGACAGTGGTACACTAACCTTCCCCCTGTAATGGTTATAAGTTCAACCCTAAAGGCCCTGAGTGACAGGCTGAGGGGCCTGGAACAAGCCCGGAGTGTTAGTGGGAGGAGGTGGGGGTGGTCCTGAAAGTTGGAAAGGGCCAGGCTATAAAATCCCACCTCATGATTTCTCCCAGGACAGCATGGCTTTTATTTTATTTGGTTGTTTGGTGAATTAATTCATGAATCCTACTTTAGCAGGTCTTTACACAGGCTCAGCCCAAGGCTAGGTGATATGGAATATGGGGGAGACAAAAATTTTGAGACACAGACTCAGCCCATAAATTTAATACCTAGAGAAAGATCAGTATGTGAGATCTATTCATTAAGCCATCAGTCCAGTGGTCCAGCTATTATTCCTTTCTTCCTCCTGTTCTTCCTTCCTTCTACCCACCCATCTGTCCATCCATCCATCCATCCATCCTGTCATCCACACATCTACCCATTTATCTAGTGATGTGGTCTAGATCTTGTTTGTACCCATGATGCTCCTGGTTCAATAATATACATTCTTTTAAGACGAGAGGGATGAAACAGCTGAGTCAAGCTCTCTGCCCAGAAGGAAGCTGTGGTCTGTCTGAAGAGAACTGGCCTAGTCCTTGAGGGACCCCATTCAGCCTTTCAGTAAGGAGCCCACTGGGCCCTGGCTACTGGGGGACACAGATGAGCATGGCAACCTGGGTCCAATCAGAAGGTAGAAACCACATAATATCTGAAACAGGGGACTCTCACTCTGAAGGGTTATTAACTATGGTAAAAGAGTAACTGCAAGCTGAAGGAAACTATACAGTTCTCTAGGGCTGAGGGAGAGTACCCGGAAGGAAAGACTTGGAAGGGCTCAGACCTTGATGGGGAGGGTGCTGTTCAGTTAACTGGGTAGCAGGGGGGTTCGCTACCAGGTCGGAGCTGGCCTGGGGTTGCTGGGCAAACAATGGCAACGAAGACCTCGAGGAATTCCCTGGTGGTTCTGTGGTTAGGACTCCACGCTCTCACTACCAAGGACCTGGGTTCAATCCCTTGTTGGGGAACTAAGATCCCACAAGCTGTGACGTGGTCACAAAGACCTCCGAGCCCCCTGGGCAAGCCGCATGGGCGGAGGGGAGGGGGTGTGCGAGGAGAGAGTGGCGGTTGTGAGCTGCAGATGTGGCAGCCACACACAGAGCAGCTGCCCGAGGGACTGCGGGCACTGTCATGGGCCAGTGGCTTTCAGAGTGAATGGACAGCGGGAGGGTGGGGTTGGGGGGGGGTTTGGCTTATTTCATCAAGCCTCTTGATGAAGTGAAGTGGAGAGTGAAGGTTGGCTGCTCCTCGCCATGGCATCTGGTTCCTCCTCATGGGATAGTGGAGAACAGTGGACAGTGTCGATTTTCTGGCTATCACTCAGTGGTGACTGCAGCCATGATGTGCACTCCTGGGGCCGGCCGCGGACTCGGGTCCGGTCGGCTGTCCCGGGTTGGTGGCTACTGTGGGCGCTTGGTGTTGGGGAAGACTCTGGGTCCTTGGACTGCAGGCTCCTCGGGGTGTTTCTGCAGATGCACCTCATCGGAGTTGACTCTTGGAGAGCTCTGATGCTGGGAGGATGGGGCAGGAGGAGAGGGGACGACGAGGATGAGATGGCTGGATGGCATCACTGACTTGATGGGTGTGAGTCTGGTGACCTCCGGGAGCTGGTGATGGACAGGGAGGCCTGGCGTGCTGCGGTTCATGGGGTCGCAGGTCGGACACGACTGAACTACTGATCTGATCTGATCTGATTGGCTTATTTGGAAAGGGCTGCAGAAAAGCTGCCCCCAGGCTGAGCCAGAGGGGTCGAGTCTGGGCGGGTGGCTGAGACAAGCTTTGCTGGATGGTCTCCTCCCAACACGGCTCACCTCCACCCCACGGGAAATCACAGGAAGCCCCTTCCTCTCTCATGCCTTCCCTCAATGCACCCTCTGGTTAGCTTCATGCTAAAGGAGACGTGCTGAAAAGAATTCAGATTGAGTCCTGTATACAGACCCGTACTGAAGGGTGCGTTCTCAGGTCTGGCTCCTTCATGAACCTTCTCGAGGCCCACCTTTCACCTCGACCCTGCACCTTGCACACTTTCCCTCTAGGCCTCGGTCTCTATGCTCTGCCTGGGCCACCTTAACCTGAACTGGTTTACCCTATCCATCAGCTCACAGGCGGTCTACCTGGCCATGTGCAGACCCTCTGCCCTGGTGACTCTGATGCCTTTCAGTTTCTGACGACTGTGGCTAGTGTCTGCGGCTTCTCTCCCCACCACCCCTCTCTGACCCTTCCAGAGCCCTGCACACAGCAAGTGTGTAATAAGCATGTGGTGAGTGAGCTGCTTGTACTGTGTATATGCTGGAGCTCTGGCCCAGGCTTACCCAGCCCTGAGATTGGGAAGCCGCATGGAGTCCAGTCCCTGTAGGCTGGGTGGCTGAACTGGAAGTCACCCTTGCTGATCTTCAGGACTGGCCTGATCTTCAGTATCTGAGGGGTATGTGGGGGGGGGGGGTGGAGGTGGGAGAGGAAGTTTCCCTGGAGGAAGAAGCCACAGCTAGTCCTGGAAGGAAGGCAGGATTTTGAGCTTTGGTAGGGACCAGGCAGGACGACACTGGGGCATGGGGCAGGGAAAGGAGGTCGGCAGGTAGGCAGTGCCCCCTTGGGTATGCCTTAGCATGTCTGGCCTGGGCTCTGGAGCTCCTGGCTCTGCCATCACTTGCTGTAACTTGGGCAAGTGGCTTGATCTCTCTGAGCCTCTTTTTCTCGTCTGTAAAATGGAAAAAATTGTCAGAGTGCCCACCTCATAGGGTAGTCCTCAGGATTAAGTGGACTACTGCTGGTGCTAAGTCGCTCCAGTCATGTCCAACTCTGTGCGACCCCATAGATGGCAGCCCACCAGGCTCCCCGATCCCTGGGATTCTTCAGGCAAGAACGCTGGAGTGGGTTGCCATTTCCTTCTCCAATGCATGAAAGTGAAAAGTGAAAGTGAAGTCGTTCAGTCGTGTTTGACTCTTAGCGACCCCATGGACTGCAGCCTACCAGGCTCCTCCACCCATGGGATTTTCCAGGCAAGAGTACTGGAGCAGGGTGCCATTGCCTTAAGTGGACTAGTGCATATCAAACACTCAGCACACTGTCTGGCACAGGTCAGGTGCACAGTAAAGGGGCCCTCCTGTTACTATTACTATCACCATCATGAGAGCTGAGTCAGAGGTGCTTCCAGAGGCTCTAGCCACAGGTTGGCTGAACCAGGCTTCCCCAGAGACACTGAAGCCATGTTATGACCCAGGGCCCCAGGAAAGATTCAGTGTGTCCCTAAAGGAATTTATTTTTAGGGATATTGCCTCCTCTCTGGCCACTTTGAACTTAGAGAAAGAGGGGATGGCATGACTGTCCTTTTCCCTCTGAGCAATGCTATCGTTATTTGTGCCCCCACATTATAAAGAGGATAAAACTGTGGCCTAGGGAGGCTGAGAGTGCTATCCAAGGACACACACCTTGTGAGAGCAGAGGCTGGGACTGAGGTCCAGATCCCCAAACCCATGCAAAGGGGTTTCTTCAGCCTCCCCCACCCCAACCATCCCATGCCTTTCCTGCCTCCACCTTCCCCCCAGTACCCAGGACCACCCTGGGGGAAGGCAGGGAGGGCTGGGTGATCAGAGGCATGCCCAGGTGGATTTACATGCAAGGAGGAGGTGGAGCCTGCTGGTGCCTCTGTCTGCAGAGGGTGGATCTGCAGGGATAAAGTGATGCTATCTGTAGTTTGGCTCCTCCAGTGCAGGGCCCACATCAGGATGGAGACTGGCTATGCTGACCTGGGTCCTTCTTTCCCTCACTCCAATCTGGTTTGGCCTGCGGACTTCAGGCAGGCCTTCACCCCTCTCTGGCCTCAGCAGCCCCCTGTGCACAATGGGCACAGAAGCTTCCTCGATCTTCCACACCTGTGAGCTCCCTTTAGGTTGGAGGACGAAAACCCCATATCTCCAGCAGCCCCCTGGGACTCTTCATCACCTTCAAGGTGCCCCCAGCCATGGCCCTCAAGAGTCTGTCCAGGAGTAGAGCAGAGGCTGGGCACCCTGAGGCCTCAGGTCTAACTCCAGCTCTGTGGCCAGCTAGTCTTGTGGCCCTGGGGTCAACTTGCTTCCATTGCCTTCCAGATTTGGAGAAAGCCTTCATGCCAGCATTTACCACCTCCTGGCATCTCCTCCAAGACGATCTCCCTTGAGGACACACCACTGGGCCATAGCTCTTTGCCACCTGTGAGTGTCAGGGGGCCCAGTCGTGATGGTCTAGCCCACATGTCCCAGGTCTTTGCACCCACTGATTCCTTGCCTGAATCACCCTTCCCCTGCCTTGCAGCACTGGCTCTGCTTGCCCCTCAGGTATCAGCTCCAACACCCTCTGCTTCAGGGCTCTTCTGTTCTGGAATAACCCCCTCTTTTCTCCCTGTCTCACTCCCCAGTTCACTGGCTTGCACTACCCTCAGCTCCCCAGGACTGACCTGGCTCTGTGCTGTCCACTTGCAGATGGCCTGTCCCCCTGGGCTCCAGGGGCCCCCTTAGGATAGGAAACGCAGCTCCTTTGCTTGGTGTGGCAACTCTTGTCCCCACACAGGCCTGGCACACAGTGGGTCCTAGGTAAACATGAACGGAATGAGTGCCAACAGTGTGTCCAGCCTTGTGGGAGGCGCTGAGTCTCGGGGAGGGGAAGTGTGAGCCCCGATGCCGCTCTGGCGACCGCATCTCCTCCCCAGTGCCCGCCCTGGGGCAGCCATCCATGTCCTCTGTGCTATTTATGTTGGAACAGGCTGAATCGTCACGTGAGCTTTGGGGCTCCTGTTCTCTGGGCCTCTAGATAATTATCTGGGCCTTATTAAACCCTTAATTATCCAAGCAGCTAATCAGGCTCCCAAATATAAGGGCTTCCTCATCCCAGGATGGGGAGGCAGGGGCCACTCATCAGCAGGACATCCCCAGGCTCAGCAAGGTAAGGACAGGCTCTACCTGTGGGCCTCTCCCCAGGCAGTATCTTTTTCAGCCCTGTCATTTTACAGATGAAAACACTGAGGCTCAGGGAGGGCAAGAGACGTGCCTGAGGTCACACAGTAACCGGGTGGCAGGACCAGGGCTTTGATCTATGTCCTGACTCCCACACAGTGCTCTGAACCTGACAGGAAGCCACCAGACATTTACAGACCTCAGATGCTGTAGGACCTGGGCAAGATCAAGGAGACAGCAGATCTGGGGTGCCTCTTTGGGTTCCATCTGAGGCCCGTGGGAGACAAGGGAGGCTCTGCTTTGCAGGAGCTCAGAGCTGAGCTAGGCAGCAGGGGGTGGGGGATGGTGATGGTAGAGGGCACCTGGTAGCGTTTGGCAAGTAGAAAGCGAGGCAGGACTCCAGACGGAGGAAATAGTGTGAGTAGAAGATGGGGCTGGGCAGCAGGAAACACTCGTCTTGGGGGGATGGATCAGATACATACATGCTCAGGTTCCAACTACGGTCTTCAAGACTGGAGGGAGTTGGAGGTTGAGGGGAGGCTTCCTGGTGGAGGAGGCAGGGGCTGAAATTAGGACTTGAGGGAATAAGCAAGGAGGAGGCAGGTGTTGTGTGAGGGAGGGACGGCTTAGGCAAAAGCACAAACACAGTCAGAAACAAAACCCTGGCATTGACCCTTTGTCCCAGAAACACCCATATGACTGTGTTCCTCAGCGAGTGATAGTTGCTCAGTCGTGTCCAACTCTGTGTGACCCCATGGACTGTAGCCCACCAGGCTTCTCTGTCGTGGAATTCTCCAGGCAAGAATACTGGAGGGGGTGTTCCTCAAGCCACTTATTGTTCTAAGAGGGCAAAAATCCCTTCTCTGAGTGGCCTTGACACCTGACATCAGTTCTGGTCTGGGAATAGGGGGACTGGGGTGGCACTCAGTCTTGGGGCTCAGTCTCCCCACCTTGGGGTTAGGGCAGGGCTAGAGAAGACCTTTACCCAGCCCCTTCAAGCTCTGCTGCCAGGTGCTGAACTCCATAGTCACCCCACAGGATGAACGTCAGTGATCTCGCACTAGGCTTGTTCACAGGGGTAGAAGAAACACCATGATTGATTATTTTCAAGCTCAGATAGATATCTAAAAATTGAATGGGATGAGAGACAAATAGAACACGGTTTCACTTAGCAAATGCTGATTGTAGGCTCGATGGTCTCCTTGTTTTTTCTATGTACTGGCATCCTTTAGGCCTCAGCCTAAACATCTCCTCTAGAGAGTCTGTTCCTGATGCCCACCTCCACTCCCGAATCCCTCATACACATTGTATGCCATTCGATTGCTTCTCTCTAAGATTCAGGACAAGCAGGAATGTCTCTGCTGTGTGTACCTTGTAGTCCGGCCTGCTTGACACATAGTGGGGGTTCAGTAAATGTGACTTGAATGAACGAATACACACAGGCAGGCATGGGCTCGACTAGAAAGAGGGCCCCCAGTAGGTGCCCGATTCTGTTTATGGGTCAGTGGCTAAGCTGGCTGTCCCATAAAGGCTCATAAAGGCTGCAGTCCATCGGGAACTCTTCCTCTTTGGTGACACAGGCCAGCCTCAGTAGCTGCCCCACCTTGATTCTTTTCAGCCACAGTTCAAACCTGAAATAAACACTCCACTTCTGGTTGGAAGAATTTCAGGTCTTGGTAAGTAGTCTACAGGAAGAAAGGTTGTCTGGGAGCCCAGAGATGGGAAGGGGGTTTCCTGGGAGTTTTGAAGGATCTGAGGTCAGAGGTCATCATTTGATTCTCTGCTCACTGACTGTGAGACCTTGGCGCTGGTTCAAACTATGCCTTGATTTCCCTATTGGTGAGGCATTGTCTCCAGGGGCCTTAAGGGGCTGTGAACTGAGATTCCTGGAAGGGAGGCTGAGCTGGGGGAGGTGGGGGGTACCCTGGGCTGTTGTGGGAGGGCTAGGGAAGCAGAGGGTTCCCCCATGCCCACACTGCACTACATGGGGAGTTCCTGGATCAGGACCAGGAGGGAATTCCCTCTGTGGCCCCAGCACTGCTCTCTGAGCCACACCTGAACACGTGAAAAATTGCAGCTAAACCTCCCACCAACCCCATCAGGGGGCTGATCAGAATGCATCAGGCTCACAGATGAGGAAGCTGAGGCTTAGAGAGGGAAGTGACCTTCTTGGGATGACTCCAGAAGGCCTGGTATTTCATCTGGATACCCTTGGGCCCTTTGGGAGGAGGCAGGGATGAGGTTCTCTGAACTGGCTGGAGTCCAAAGGCTCCTGGACTTCCGAGATCACCCAGGGGGCTCCGTCTGCTCTGGAGCATGAGAGGCTCCCGGGAGAACCAGGGCCTGCTGAGCTGTTCCCAACTCAGGCCCTACGGCACAGGTGGAGCCATGCTGTGGATCCTGTGTCTGGCGCTCTGCAGCCTGCTGACTCCCACACGAGCAGACCCTGGGGCACTGCTGCGGCTGGGCATGGACGTCCTGAATCTTGGTGAGCTGGCGCTGGGTGTTGGCAGGGGGTGTGGGAGAGGTGTGTGACTGAGGTTAGGTAGTGACTGCCCATGTTTACGTAGACTTGAGTGCTCTGTGATCCTCAAAGTAAACTTATAAGCAATGTGTTAGTCTTCCATTTACAGAGAGGAGAGGAAACTGAGACCCAGAGAAAACAGGGTGACCTTCCCAAGGTCCCCCAACAAGTTGAAGGCAGAGCTGGAAATTCTACCTCCTGTAGCCTCTCCTTGGCCCTGATGGCAGGGGTTGGTGTCCACAAGTGGGTCATCGGGGTGACAGACATGAGCCAAATCCCAGCTCTGCCAACAATTTACTCTGTGACCTCAAGCAAGTCAATTACCCTCTCTGTGTTGCCAGCGTGCTCATCAGTGAATGTAAAATGTAAAGAAATGTAAAATAGTGGGACTTCCCCGGTGGTCCAGAGGCCACTCCGAACTCCCAGTGCGGGCAGCCTGGGTTCAATCCCTGGTCAGGGACCTAGATCCCACATGCTACAACTTAGGGTTTGCCTGCTGTAACTAAATATTTCCTGCACACTGCAACTAAGAGTCGGTGCAGCCAAATTAAAAAATATATATATTTTAAAAAAAGTAAAGTAGTAAACTGTCCTTTGGGGGCAGGATGAAATGAAATTGTGATACAAACTTCCTGTGGCTCAGATGGTAAAGAATCTGCCTACAGTCCATGGGGTTGCAGAGGGTCGGACATGACTTAGAAACTAACAAACTTCAGATGAAATTGATATGAAAAGGCTCTGACGGTTCTTTATTCAGAGGTATTTTCCACTCCCAGCTCTGTGACCCTCAGGGAAGTCACATCCAGGTGCAAAGAGCTAACGATTTCGTCAGCTCAGGATTTGTCCCCTCTCTGGGAACTAGCCTGTGACTATTATAGGGTGTTTCTGGCACAGTATCATTTGGGGTGGGGGCCCCCAGGCCTGGGGAATCAGAGTGTCTTGGGTTCAGGCACGGTATCTCAACTTTAACAAGCTCCCAGTTGAATTCCCTAACCACCCCGGTTTGAGAGTGTCTGGGCTACAGCATAAAGTCGGCCCTCTCACTTGAGGTTCAAGGCCTCCTTGATGTGCCCTGGAAGCTGCTCCAGAGTCCGGTCCTGCCCTCCCCACTCCAGCCACGCCGCGTTCCTCTTTCCTCCCTCACCACGCCACCTCCTTCCCCTCTCCCCGCCTCTGCCCTTGGTACGTCCTCTGCCCTGAGCCGCCCCCTTTGCTTCCTGGTGAAAATCCTATTCTTCCTTTAAGGACCAATTTACAGCTCACCTCCTCCTGGAAACCTTCCCCAGCTCTTCCTTTCCCGGCCCAAACCTGTCGTCTGGTTCCTCCAGCTGCCTGCACTTTTTATGGCTCTTATCGCTTTTATTTACAATATATTTCTTTCTTGCTTTAAAAAAAAAATTTTTTTTGACTGCACTCCACGGCATGTGGGACTTTAGTTCCCTGAGCAAGGGTTGAATCTGTGCTCCCTGCAATGGAATGTGGAGTCTTAACCACAGTACTGGCAGTACTGGCTCTCATCACCTTTTCTTCTTTTAATGATAAATTTTTATGTGGTACTCAAAAATGCAGCGATTTTACAATGTCTAATTCCAAAATACACATTTTGTTGAACACGAGCACGTTTCTGTTGCGTATGTAATTAGTAGCAGAATTTCATGGTTATAGAATATGTATATCTTCAGCTTTCATAGATTCTGCCAAAATATTTTCCAGTAGAATTCACTGTATTGTTTATTGTATTTTTAATTGGAGTATACAATGTTATGCTAGTTTCTACCATACAACAACGTGAATCAGTTCTGAGTATACCTATATGCCCCCCGCCCTTGGACCTCTCTCCCACGCTCTCTCCCCATCCCACCCTCTAAGTCATCTCAGAGCATGGAGCTGAGCTCCCTGTGTTATACAGCAGCTTCCCACTGAAAAAAGTGAAAGTTAGTCTCACAGACATGTCCAGCTTTTTGCGACCCCATGGACTGTGGCCTGCCGGGCTCCTCTGTCCGTGGCATTCTCTGGGGGAGAGTTCCCACTAGCTCTCTGTTTTACCATAGTAGCGTCTGTCTGTCAATGCTGCACTCCCAAGTCGTCCCACCCTCTCCTTCCTCTCGTCACTCTTTACTGTTATTGTTGGTGACTCTGTCTCCCCTGTGAGGCTGGAAGAGGGCAGGGTCTGCACACGACTTGTTTCTGGGATGCCTGAGAGACTGGCCAGGGAAGGAAGCAGGGAGGAGCCCAGGCGAGGGTCTGACTCTTCTCCTTTCCAGAGGTCCAGAATGCCATGGATGAGAGTCATATCCTGGAGAAGATGGCAGCTGAGGCGGGCCAAAACCGCCCAGGGATGAAGCCTATCAAGGGCATCACTGAGTGAGCAGGGGAGGAGCTTCATGGGCCGGGGGAAGGTGCTGGTGGTTAGGGCAGAGGGTGGTGGATAATGCTAAGCCCAGGACCTGAGTGAAAGAGTTGATACAGGACATGGGGCCTCTTTCTGGCTTTGCTGCTGGCTTGGTGTGTGACCTTGGGCAGGTCACTGCTCTTGCCTGGACCTCAGTCCCCTCAGTCACCCACTGGGGACAATTCTAGTCCTGTTGTGAGCAGGAAGGGCCATTGGGAGGAGGAAGTGAAGTTGGAAAGTCAAACTCCAACCCCCTGCAAGCAGCAAGAGCTTGCTGAATGTACGTAAAATTGAATGAAAAATCTTCCAGTGGCTGAATGGAAACACTCATCTAAGGACAGGGGCAAACTAGTTTTGTTGCTTGCATCATATGGGATTGATTAGTAGGGGCTGTCTGGAATGATGTACTGGGGAGGGTTCTGAGACACTTTCTGGACTTAGCAGGAAATAGCAGTGTGATCGGTTAGCAATGTCTGCCGAGAGCTCTGGGTGGGCAGGTGAAGTAAATGTGACACAACTTTGTTATCCTGGATCTTGACTGGTGGTTCTCAGCCAGGAGGGATTTTGCCTCCAGGGGACATCTGGCAATGTCTGGAGACATTTTTGATTGTCCCAACATCTAGTCCCTGTAGTGAGCAGAAGCCAAGATTTCTATGAAACATCCTACAATGCACAGCCCACAACACAGGATGGTCTTGCCCCAAATGTCCATAGCGTCAGTGATGAGAAACTCAGATCTAAGCAAATCTCCCCTTTTTGTCAGTGGGGAAACCGAGGCCTACATCAGGGAAGGGAGTAGCCCAGGGTCACAAATTAAGCCACATGTCATCTCACCCACAAGGAGAGCTCTCTGTGTACAGACTAGTTCATGTTCAGCCTTTAGTTTGCGTTTCATGACAGCCCCAGAGGTAGGTTTATTCCTATGATGTGGGATGGGGGATTTACCCAAGGCCTCCCAGCAAAGTGGTGGAGGAGTGCGTTGAGGGGTTTCACCTGTCCAGTTCTCACTGCTCACATGTGTGCCCCTCCCAGTCTGAAAGTGAAGGATGTGCTGGTGCCTGTCATCACAATGAACTTCATGCCCGGGGTGGGCGTCTTCCAGTGTGTGTCCACGGGCATGACCATCACCGGCAAGAGGTGAGTATGGCAGGGAGGTGAGAGGGAAAGGACAATGGCCTCTTTGTCTCACTCTTATATGCCCATTGCTTGAGTGCCTACTGTGTACCATGCTGTGGTCTGAGATAATGCAAAGTTGGTTCCTACCTTTGATGGGAACCAGACCTGAGCACAGACGATCACAGATTGATAGATTGGCCTGGGACAGAAGAAATACTGACAAGGTGTAGGGGCTGGGGATTAGAAAAGGCTTTGGGGAGATAATGACAGCTGAGCAGAGCAGAGTTTTGAAGGATGTGCAGGAGTTCACCAAAGCAAGAGAGGAGAGGAAAGGCTGGTTGTGTGAACTTGGGCAGGTCCCATCCCTCTTTCTGTCCTATGGCATGGTCTCCCACCCTTTCCCCCTCTCAGAGAGGCTGAGATTGTGGCCACAGTGGCAGTGGTGCCCTGATGCCTGCCTGCTCCCCCCTTCAGCTTCATGGGTGGGCATATGGAGATCATCGTGGTCCTGAACATCACAGCCACCAACCGGCTTCTGCAGGACGAGGAGACGGGCCTCCCCATGTTCAAGAGCGAGGGCTGTGAGGTCATCCTGGTCAGCGTGAAGACAAACCTGCCTGGCAAGTAAGGTTCTCTACGGCTGGGGAGGAAAGCTCGGTCCACCTTGCCAGCCCGACCAAGCATCCCACTTCCTGAGCCACTGAACTCCTTAGCCATGTCCCATGCCTAACTTCCTGCCATCTATGCCTCTGCCCCATCCTCTGTGTCCAGCATGCTGCCCAAGATGGTCAACAAGTTCCTGGACAGCACCTTACACAAAGTTCTTCCTGATCTGGTGAGTGCCCAGAGTGAGCCTCCGCCCCTCATCCCTGGCACTGCTTGGACCAGTGTTTCATCTCGGCTGCTGATCTCGATTGACTGTTGACGGCTGAGGAGGCTCCTCCTGAGGCTGTGGCTGCTCAGTGGGAGGAAGTACCGTGATCAGCTAGTGATGTCTGCCATAAGCAGAGGAGGAGGAAACGGCAGCTGGTACTGCACAGCTTGCCAACCCTGCTGAGTGTACCAGTCCCTGGGGCTCTGCCATTGACTTTCTGTATGACTTGTGGCTTTGGTTCCCCCTCCAGTCCCTATCCCACCAGGGCTCTTGAGACTCCCCATGGAGTAACATTCAGCTGTGAGAATGGGGCCCTCCACTCAGGGCCCCCTTCAGCCCAGAGCTTTCTCTTCTTCCAGATGTGTCCTGCCATTGATGCAGTCCTGGTGTATGTGAACAAGAAGTGGGCCAGCCTGAATGGTATGTAGCTCTAGCCATGCCTGGCTCCCACATGGGGTCAGCAGGACGGCTAGAATTTTTGGATGTCCCACTCCCCATTCAAGTGCCTGCTCCTGGCCCGGCCTTGGGACTAGAGGAGGTCTGAGGTCATGGAGTCCACTCTTCCCTGCAATGCCCAGATGGGGAGCCTTAGGCCCTGAGGGACTGTGGGGTCCTTACTTCTCAGCCTTCCACCCAGTGTTCTATCTATCACCCTCCCAGACTCCAAGGACAGCAGCCTTTGTTCACAACAGCTCATCCACAAACCTTGTACCATGAAGAACAATTCCAGAAGTAACCCCACCCTTTCCTTTGCCAAGGGAAAACAGCCACCTTTATCACTGTGGGGTCCACAGGGCTCCCCAAGACCAGGAGGAGAAACCCCAATGGCTGAGACTGAGGAAAACTGGTTCATGTGCCCAGCAGAGTGGCCTGGGACATTATTTCACTCCTCCAATTCTCAGTCTGTGCGTCTGTAAAATAGAACCAATAATCCTGACCCCACAAATCTGTTGTGAGGACTGAGCTGGACAACCCTTGGTAAATGCTCAAGCTCTGTATTTGCAGGCTGATGTGAGGTGGCATGATTTTCTAGATCAGGCACCATTGCTTCCATTCTGCAGATGAAACTACTGAGGCCCAGAGGCGCTAAGCAGTTTGCCTTGTGTCACAGAGAGGGCCTGGGTCCCGGCATCCAGGCCAGGTTCAGGTGGCAGCTGGCTGGTGCTGCCTTCTCCAGGCTGTCCCTGGGCTGGTGTATCTCTGAGTGAACCTTCATCTTTGCACAGCCCCCGTGCCTGTGGGTCAGATGGGCACTGTCCAATATGTCCCGACATCCGTGCCGACCACTACACCCAGCTACATTCAAGTGGACTTCAGTGTAAGCACCAAAGGGTATCAGCCGGCAGAAGTCTCACTGGCTTGAGTGGTGGGGGCTGCTTCTGCCAGGGCCAGTGGCTGGGCTGGGGTTGCGGAGGGTGGGAAGGCCTTCTTTCTCTTTCTGCTCTCAGTACGAACCCCAAATCCTGAGCTAATTTCTGGGATGGCCAGTTCCACACCCACACCCCTGAGGTCATCCTGTGAGGTCATCCTGGTCAGTGTGAAGACAAACCTGCCTAGCAAGTGAGGTTCTCTATGGCTGGGGAGGCCATATGCTTCTCTCAGTGAGTGTCTTGCCCACTGTCGTATAGAAGAGAGCACCCAGCTTAGCAGGGAGGCAAGATTTGGCTATGGCCTCACCCAGGACTCCAGAACCCTGGTGACCAGGTGACTGCATCTCCCAGGAATGGAAAGAAGAATCCCAAGTGGTCATCTCCCTTTGAAGTCTTCCTCCAGTGGGGCTCTTACAGGCTGCACGTTGTCTTCCATTTACCTCTTTCTCTTGAGGTTAAAATAGTAAACGAGGGCTCTCATCAGTTAGAGTCAGATTAAGTGAGGTTACTTACACAATCCTATGTGGAGCTGCCAGTGGTTTAGTGATTGACTCCATTATCCTTGTGGGCCTCAGTCTACCCATCTGTATGCTGGGAGAGTTGAGCCACTGCACACTGCTCTGGCCCAACCATCTTATGAGTTTCTGACTTGGGCACCACAGACTTTCCTGGTGGCTCAGATGGTAAAGAGTCTGCCTGCAGTGCAGGAGACCTGGGTTCGATCCCTGGGTCAGGAAGATCCCCTGGAGAAGGAAACCCACTCCAGTATTCTTGCCTGGAAACTCCCATGGATAGAGGAGCTTGGTGGGCTACAGTCCATGGGGTCACAAAGAGTCAAATGACTAAGTGACTAACAGTAGGCTGGTTTGAGTACCATTCGTTTGGAGGACTGAGACTTGCCCATGGTCAAGGCTGAGTGTCTCTCCCATGGCTGTCCGCAGCCTGTGGTGCAGAAGCAAAAGGGCAACACCATACAGCTTGCGGATGATGCCAGAAGGGCTGAGTTCCCTGAGGATTATGCTGAAGGCTCCTCACAGCTGCTGCTCTCGGCCGCCTTCCTCACGGCAGAGCTTGCTCTTCTGCAGAAGTCCTTTGATGTAAAAGTCAAGGATACAATGGTGAGCTGCCCAGTGGCCACACTCCCCCATATCTGCATCTGCCCCCTGTAATGACAGTCCCTGCCCAGACTGAGAATTATCCTGAGGTTGTGAGTAATGCTAGGACCGGGAGGGGCCAGGACGGATTTCTATCATCATTTCACCCCACCATCCATCATCTCTCTGTCCATGTAGCCACTATGTATTCATCTGTCCATTCAACTGTCCACACACCAGGTGTTTATCCACCAACATACAACTCTTCTGCATTGTCCATCCATCCACCTTCTTTTTTTCCAGTCTGTCTTGTTACTATGTAGTCATGTCCTAGACTCTATCCTTTTAGCTAGAATCCACCCAACCCTCCATACCATCCATACCTAGAACAGGGGCTGATACTATTGAATGAATGAATCTATGTATCTGCCATTTACCACCTAAAAACCCAGATACCCACCCATCTACTCATCCAGTTCTCCATTATCCATCCTCCTACCTGTTTACTGATCCAGCCAGCCAGCCATCAACCCATCCATCCATTCATTCATCCCCACTGATCCCTTTATTCATCCTTGCATCCATGCACCCCCCTCCATTTGTGGACCTTTCTATTCATCCCTCCACCCATCAATCCATTCATCAACCATTCTCCCATCCATTTATCAGATGATTCCACCATTTTCCCACCCACCCATCCTCCCTTATCCATTATTCCTTTCATGCCTCCATGCAGCCATCCACCTGCTATCTATTATTCATTCTCCTACACAAACACCCATCCATCAATCCACCCATCCATTCACCCACTTATCTGTTTATACTTTTTCTCCATCCACCTATCCATCTATGAATCCCTTCACCCACATCCTCTGATCCATTGCATCTACCCATTCTCTCATCTCTCTGCTTACTTTTCATCAAACAAAATTTTCTTAGTGCATGATCTTGTACTCAGAGCTATGGGTGTTGGAATGTGTGAGCCATAGTCTGGGCTATCCAGGAGCTCATTATCTACTTAATCAAAGAGTGATAACTATTTTGATGAAGGACTTCAGAGGGCATGCCTTTTTAAGTCAGAGGAGAGGTTTGTTAGGATGACTCAGGGAAGCCTTCAGTAATCCTAACCTTGACTATTACTTTGTAGATTGGTGAGCTGCCCCCCAAACCACTGTGACACTGGCTGGCTTCATCCCTAAAGTAAGTGCCCCAGCTATCCATAATCACCATAATCACCTTCCCTGTTCTCCATCCAGGCAAATGGATTTTCAACACCGTGTCTCCCTTTTCCAGTGTGGAAACACCCCAACTTCTCCATAAAGTAGTCTTTGGGCCCCCCACAGGAACGCCCAGGTGTTGTGCATTGTACTTTCTGTGTCCAATATAGAAATAGCCAGATTTTCTGTTTTGTTTCCTTTATTTCCTGATAGACATATTCCAGCCTTTGCATACAGTACTTCCAAGGCAGAAATCACCTATTTCATGTCAGACTCCTAGTTTCAACGGAAACCACCAGTCTGAGGATTGGCCCTGAGGGGAGTTTCCTGGTTTCTGTAGGTGGCTGAAGCCTATCCCAAGCCAAAACCCCTGGTGACCCAGATCAGGATAAACAAGCCCCCCAAGGTCACAATGAAGACAGGCAAGAGCCTGCTGCACCTCCACAGCACCCTGGAGATGTTTGCTGCTCGGCGGCGGGGCAAGCCCCCTGTATCCCTCTTTGTCCTGGAAACTGTGAGTGGACTTTTTCCCAGCTAAGCCCAACTCATGGATATTTGAAGCTTGAGGGTGGGCTTTTAGCTTATAGTCAAGTAATGGACTGAAGGGTTCTTAGTTACTCTTGATTATTTGGTCATAACCTGGGCACTGTCACCTACTGTCTGATTTTTGGGCTCTGCAACAGAACTTCCAAATGACTAGAATGATAATTTCTTTCTCTTCCCTCCTTCCTGCCCTCTTTCCTGTTCAACTTCCCACCCTCCAACATTCATTAGCATCTATAAGGGCAGTGAAAGTCTCACTCAGGGAATTATAGGAAGCTAGAGAGATTGCAAATCTATTTTGAGGAAATCACAGAGGACTTCCTAGAGGAGGTGATGCCTGAGCTATGTTTTGAAAGTTGAGCGGGATCTGGCCAGGGAAAGGGTTGAGGTTGGGGAGGTTGGTGATGGAGGGTACTCCAGATAGAGTAACAGGATGTGGTCTGGAGCAATAACATGGTATGTTCAGGGACCCACAAACATGCCAGGATTTCTGATAGTGCTGTCGTGGGCTGGGTACAGGGAGGGTGAGGATCCTGGGCTAGGGGAATGGGGAGACTGCTGGGTTCAGTTCCTGAGGGTGGGGTCGGCAGAGAGGAAGACTCTTGCTCTGTCTTGGCAGTGGTGGTGGTTCTGGGAAGGTCGTAGAGCCCCTGGTTTTACCAGCCCTGATGGGGGACCCACTGCCTTCTTCCTGCTTTTCCCCCAATCTGTGTCAGCACTTCAACCTGAAAATCCAGTACTCAGTTCATGAGGACCGGCTGCAGATGAGCACCTCTCTGGACAGGTAGGAGTCTGCTGCCCAGGTTGGCATCCCTGTACCCTTACCTAGGCACCACCAAGACCACTTGGTTTCCTGCTCCAGGGCCTTCTTCTGACCCAGCCAGCACAGCCCACACTGCCAGGCTTCTCTGGTCTCTATGCCTGCTCTAGAACCCTCAACGGCTCCCCATTGTGTGCATGATCTTTTCTCAAACCTGGCCTTCAAGACCCTTCTCAAATTCTCCCACCACTGCTCCCACTATTCCACTAGGCTCTTGCACAGTGAGTCTGATCGTGTGATCATGTTCCCTTTTTCATGAACAGGCTTTTACCCATGCCATCCAAATGCCACCTGCTAGTCAGTGCCCACCTCACATATTACCTTCTCTAGGAACACTTTCTTTATACTGATAACAGTCAACAATTATAGAGCTCTGTCTATGTGTTAGGTCTAGTTTTGTATTCAATTGCTGAATAATTTTTGTATTTGTTATAATTTCTTGTCTGATGTGTTGGGTGCCAAGATTCTATTGGTTGTAAGAGATAATTCTGACTTTAACTCGCTTAAGCCCAAAAGGGACTTTTGAGTCATATAATTAAAATCTCTAGCAGTAGTTCTCCCCTTTCAGGCATGGCTGGATCTAGGTGCACAAAAATTCTCAAAGTTTATCCCTCTCTTTCCTTGGTTTTTGCTATCTACTTTGTTGGACATTCTCAGGCAGCCACTCCCCAATTGGTGGCAAAGTGACCCCAATAAGAAGAGAGACCTCTTATTTAACAATTCTAACAAAATTTCAAAGGCTGTTTTCATTGGTCTAGTGTGGATCACATGACCAACTCTAAGCTAATCACTACGACTCTTTATTGCAAAATTCAGACTGAAATTGAAGAAAGTAGGGAAAACCACAAGACCATTTAGGTATGACCTAAATCAAATCTATTATGATTATACAGTGGAAGTGAGAAATAGATTCAAGGGACTAGATCTGATAGACAAAGTGCCTGAAAAACTATGGACGGAGGTTCATGACATTGTACAGGAGACAGGGATCAAGACCATCCCCAAGAAAAGGAAATGCAACAAGGCAAAATGGTTGTCTGAGGAGGCCTTACAAATAACTGAGAAAAGAAGAGAAGTGAAAGGCAAAGGAGAAAAGGAAAGATATACCCATCTGAATGCAGAGTTCCAAAGAATAGCAAGGAGAGATAAGAAAGCCTTCCTCAGTGATCAGTGAAAAGAAATAGAGGAAAATAATAGAATGGGAAAGACTAGAGATCTCGTCAAGAAAATAAGAGATACCAAGATAACACATTATGCAAAGGGCTCAGTAAAGGAATGGAAATGGTATGGACCTAAGAGAAGCAGAAGATATTAAGAAGAGATGGCAAGAATACACAGAAGAACTGTACAAAAAAAATTTTAATGACCCAGGTAACCATGATGGTGTGATCACTCACCTAGAGCAAGACATCCTGAAATGTGAAGTCAAGTGGGCCTCAGGAAGCATCACTATGAACAAAGCTAGTGGAGGTGATGGAATTCCAGTTGAGCTATTTCAAATCCTAAAAGATGATGCTGTCAAAGTGCCACACTTAATATGCCAGCAAATTTGGAAAACTCAGCAGTGGCCATAAGACTGGAAAAGGTCAGTTTTCATTCCAACCCCAAGGAAAGGCAATGACAAAGAATGTTCAAACTACTGCACAATTGCACTCATCTCACATGCTAGCAAAATAATGGTCAAAATTCTCCAAGCCAGGCTTCAACAGTACATGAACTGTGAACTTCCAGATGTTCAAGCTGGATTTAGAAAAGGCAGAGGAACCAGAGATCTAATTGCCAACATCCAATGGATCATTCAAAAGGCAAGAGAGTTCCAGAAAAACATCTACTTCTGCTTTATTGACTAAGCCTTTGACTGTGTGATCACAACAAACTATGGAAAATTCTTAAAGAGACAGGAATACCAGACCACCTGACCTGCTTCTTGAGAAATCTGCATGCAAGTCAAGAAGCAACAATTAGAACTGGACATGGAACAACAGACTGCTTCCAAATTGGGGGCGGAGTACATCAAGGCTGTATATTGTCACCCTACTTATTTAACTTATATGCAGAGTGTGAAATGCTGGGCTGGATGAAGCACGAGCTGGAATCAAGATTTCCAGGAGAAATTTCAATAACCTCCTGGCAGATGACACCACCCTTATGGCAGAAAGTGAAGTACTAAAGAGCCTCTTGATGAAAGTGAAAGAGAGGAGAGTGAAAATTTGGCTTAAAACTCAACATTCAAAAAACTAAGATCATGGCACCTGGTCCCATCCCTTCATGGCAAACAGATGGGGAAACAATGGAAACAGTGTGATAATTAATTTTCTTGGGCTCCAAAATCAATGCAAATGGTACCTGTAGCCATGAAATTAAAAGATGCTTGCTCCTTGGAAGAAAAGCTATGACCAACCTACACAGCATATTAAAAAGCAGAGACATTACTTTGCCAACAAAGGTCCATCTGGTCAAAGCTATAGTTTTTCCAGTAGTCATGTATGGATGTGAGTGTTGGACTATAAAGAAAGCTTAGCACTGAAGAATTGATGCCTTTGAACTGTGGTGTTAGAGAAGACTCTTGAGAGTCCTGTGGACTGCAAGGAGATCCAACCAATCAATCCTAAAGGAAATTAGTCCTGAATATTCATTGGAAGGACTGATGCTGAAGCTGAAGCTCCAATACTTTGGCCACCTGATGTGAAGAACTGACTCATTGGAAAAGACCCTGATGCTGGGAAAGATCGAAGGCAGGAGGAGAAGGGAACTGCAGAGGATAAGATGGTTGAATGGCATCACTGACTCAATTGGCATGAGTTTGAGTAAGCTCCAGGAGTTGGTGAAGGACAGGGTAGCCTGGTGTGCTGCAGTCCATGGGGTTGCAAAGAGTCAGACATGACTGAGCAACTGAACTGAATTGATGACTCTAGAGATCGAATGCTTTGATTGGCCAGGTCTGGGTGATGTGCTCACCCCACTGTAATGCCTTGGATAGAGAGGATCAGGAAATAGAGAGTCTGTTATTGGAATAAAGAATAGATATTGGGAAGATAGAACCAGCAGATGACGGTCATATGGCCTGTTCTGGTGCCAAGGTACATTAGTGCCACCAGAGGCTGTGCAGAGGAGGGACCCTGTGAAGGACCCCAGCTCTGTGTGCTGCAGAAGTCTGGAATGGGCTAGATCAGATCAGATCAGTCGCTCAGTCGTGTCTGACTCTTTGCGACCCCATGAACCGCAGCACGCCAGGCCTCCCTATCCATCACCAGCTCTCGGAGGTCACTCAGACTCACATTCATTGAGTCAGTGATGCCATCCAGCCATCTCATCCTCTGTCGTCCCCTTCTCCTCCTGCCCCCAATCCCTCCCAGCATCAGAGTCTTCTCCAATGAGTCAACTCTTCGCATGAGGTGGCCAAAATACTGGAGTTTCAGCTTGAGCATCATTCCCTCCAAAGAAATCCCAGGTCTGATCTCCTTCAGAATGGACCGGTTGGATCTCCTTGCAGTCCAAGGGACTCTCAAGAGTCTTCTCCAACACCACACTTCAAAAGCATCAATTCTTCGGTGCTCAGCCTTCTTCACAGTCCAGCTCTCACATCCATACATGACCACAGGAAAGACCATAGCCTTGACTAGGCGAACCTTTGTTGGCAAAGTGATGTCTCTGCTTTTGAATATGCTATCTAGGTTGGTCATAACCTTCCTTCCAAGGAGTAAGCGTCTTTTAATTTCATGGCTGCAGTCACCATCTGCAGTGATTTTGGAGCCCAGAAAAATAAAGTCTGACACTGTTTCCACTGTTTCTCCATCTATTTCCCATGTAGTGATGGGACCAGATGCCATGATCTTCGTTTTCTGAATGTTGAGTTTTAAGCCAACCTTTTCACTCTCCACTTTCACTTTCATCAAGAGGCTTTTGAGTTCCTCTTCACTTTCTGCCATAAGGGTGGTATCATCTGCATATCTGAGGTTATTGATATTTCTCCCGGCAATCTTGATTCCAGCTTGTGTTTCTTTCAGACCAGCATTTCTCATGATGTACTCTACATATAAGTTAAATAAACATGGTGACAATATACAGCCTTGACGTACTCCTTTTCCTATTTGGAACCAGTCTGTTGTTCCATGTCCAGTTCTAACTGTTGCTTCCTGACCTGTATACAAATTTCTCAAGAGGCACATCAGGTGGTCTGGTATTCCCATTTCTTTCAGAATTTTCCACAGTTTATTGTGATCCACACAGTCAAAGGCTTTGGCATAGTCAATAAAGCAGAAATAGATGTTTTTCTGGAACTCTTTTGCTCTTTCGATAATCCAGCGGATGTTGGCAATTTCATCTCTGGTTCCTCTGCCTTTTCTAAATCCAGCTTGAACATCAGGAAGTTCACGGTTCACATATTGCTGAAGCCTGGCTTGGAGAATTTTGAGCATTACTTTACTAGCGTGCGAGATGAGTGCAATTGTGCGGTAGTTTGAGCACTCTTTGGCATTGCCTTTCTTTGGGATCGGGATGAAAACTGACCTTTTCCAATCTTAACTGAGCTGCAAATCTCTGCATATCTGGCCTTGGGCAGGTGCAATAGACAGAGCTTGGGTCCCAAAGAGAGGAGTCAGGACCAGTGAGAGAAGTCAGCGGTTTGAGCTGTGGGAAACAACATGGGCTGTAAGGAAAAGTGTTAAGTGCCCCATCACAAGTAGCATGTAAACAGACTTAGGAGCACCTAATATGAAGGCTATAAGAGGACTTCCCCATCAGAGAGGAGCTGGGGATATTTGAGATGCCTTTTTTCCAGTGCTCTGACTGCCCTTCCTCCTCCCTGGTTCCCTCTCTTCTGCAGATTACTGAGCATGTCCCGGAAGTCCTCATCAGTTGGCCCCTTCAAGGTAAGTATCCCAAGTACTTCTGCCTGGTATGGCTTAAAAGCAAAAAACTGGGCCTATTCACCTTGGGATTTCAGGGTAGAGCTCTGAAATGGAGGCAGAGTGAATAGAGTAGGTCATTGCGGGGTTTGGGGCTCCTGACTGACCATGTGACCTTGGGAAAATTGCTTTGCTTTTCTGAGTCTTTGTTCTCTTTTCTGGATAGAATCTGGACATCTCTCTAGGTTGATTTTAAAAGCATTGTTGTGCATAGCAGCAACCTGAGCTTGTTTGCCCAGCCCAGGTGCTATTTTTATTAGTTTCTGTAGCCTCAGGGCCCAACACAGAACCTGATGTAGTTAGGAGTGGTGTGTGCTCAGTCGCTCAGTCGTTATCTGACTATTTGCGACCCCACGGACTGAACAGGAGCTAAGCAGAAATGAAGGGCATCAGTCTACAGTGTAACAGTCAGACGCAGTTTTGATGTGATTTGATGTCTCTAAAATTCATTCCTGTGGTCCTTAGACTCAGCTGGACTAAGAGCTGAAAAAAAAAATCTGTTGAATTAATGGAATGATGGAATGAGGGTATCTTCTCTTTCTCTCTCTCTCGCCAGGAGAAGAAATTGACTGGCTTCATCACTGATTTTCTCCAAGAAGCCTACATCCCAGTCATCAATGGTGAGGGTTTTGCTGGTGCCAAGAAGCACTCTGAGCAGGAAGGGATGTCACAAGAGTGGTCTCAAAGGCCCTCCTCTGGCCCCAAATGAGGAAACCTAAAAGGGACTAGATAGTCAATACTGAATCTTTGAGGCTAATGTCATGTTAATGTCACTTGCCTGGGGACAAGGGCCCCTTAAGCAACTTGGACTCTGACCTTTTACCAGATACAGGAAGTCAGATCTTGACCCTGCCCTGGGATGCAAGTCTGTGGGGATCCAGCTGAAGGTGTCTAGGCCTATGCAGCTGGCACACATCATGAGTCAATCACTGCACTATTTCCCACTATGCTGCTCCAGGCAGCCACTTACTTGCAGAGCAGGTAGGCTGAAATAACTCTTCCTATATTTCTCAGATGTACTCCAAGTCGGGTTCCCACTTCCTGACCTTCTGGACATGAACTACAACCTGGCAGAGCTGAACATAACTGAGGTGAGGAAAAGAGGTGGGAAAGGCCAGTTCAGCCAATATTTTTGGCCAATGAGCAAGAGCCTGCCATTCTCAACTTGGAGGGCATTGGACTAAGGAGGGCAGCGGTCATCAGTACAGTCTTGCCAATCCCCTGAGCAAGACCCTGCCCCTTAGAATCTGGAGGCTGCCCTTAGCCAGGGATCCCCTGAAGGAAACATGAATTCTGCTACTGTCCTCCTCTGCCATCTTGGACGAATTGCTTCCTTTTTCTCGGTGCTTCTATTTTTCTGTCATCTCAAATAGAATAATATAGTATCCACTCTGGAGAGCTATTGTGATGATTTATGGAGATAATTCACTTAAAGGCATACAGTAAGTGCTCCATAAATATTAGCTTTGCCTTGCACACCAAGCATTGCACTTGGAGCATTGAATGGACATTTTTCTCATTTGATCTCTCTACTCTGGGAGGTAGGGGTGCTTCTTCTCACTTGATTGTTGAGAAACTCAAGGTTCAGAGAGGTGAAGGGTCATAAGGCCAGTCTTCCTTTTTTAAACATTTCTTTCTTTATTTTTGGCTGTGCTGGGTCCTCATAGCTGCACAGGCTTTTCTCTAATTGTGGCAAGCAGAGGCTACTCTCTAGTTGCAGTGCACAGGATTCTCACTGAAGTGTCTTCTCTGGTTGCAGAGAAGACACGGGTTCTAGAGTGCACAAGCTTCAGTAGTTATGGCTCCTGGGCTCTAGAACAGGCTCAGTAGTTGTGGTGCATGGGCTTAGCTTCCCTGTGGCATGTGGGATCTTCCTGGACCAGAGATCGAAACTGTGTCTCCTGTATTGACAGGCAGATTTTTTTTTTTTTAAGCACTGAGCCACCAGGGATGCCCCATCCTTCATTCTTTTTTTTTTTTTAATTTAAATTTGTTTATTTTAATTAGAAGCTAATTACTTTACAATATTGTATTGGTTTTGCCATACATCAACATGAATCCGCCACGGGTATACACGTGTTCCCAATCCTGAACCCCCCTCCCACCTCCCTCCCCATACCATCCCTCTGGGTCATCCCAGTGCACCAGCTCCAAGCATCCTGTATCCTGCATCAAACCTGGACTGGCGATACGTTTCTTATATGATATTATACATGTTTCAATGACGTTCTCTCAAATCATCCCCCCCTCCCTCTCCCACAGAGTCCATCCTTCGTTCTTAAACACTGAGCTGATTTCATTCCTGACCACACCTCTGTCCATCCCAGTCTGTGTCTGGGTGGCCCCTCATTGTTCCCCACACCTGCTCCTGGCCCTTTTTCTCCTGCCAGAATGCCCTGGTGCTGAACTTGAAGCTGGACTGACTGGGACAGGATTTGCCTGCCAGCTGCCTGCACACCGTCCACTAGTTACACCCAGCAGAGGAGCCTGATTGGAGCTGGGTGGGCCTGGCCCCCTACCACTGGGGCTGATGAGGAGTGAGCAGGGCAGGATGGGGCTGGGGACTTGGCAATAAACAGGAGAAAGGCCCTAATGAACATCTGATGTTTTCACCTCTTTATTTGTAGAAAATTGATGTGTGTTTTTTCTTCCTCTTCAATGGGTTTTGGGATCTAAGAGCAGCTTGGGTCTGAGGGGCAGGCTTGAGCATATATTGAGTACCTGCTGAATGCCATGTTCAGAGCTTTACTTATACCATCTAATTTAATCTATGCAGTAACCCTATAAGGGGAGGGTGATCATCCTCAGTGTATGTGTGTGTGTGTGTGTGTGTGTGTGTGTGTGTGTGTGTGGGCTCAATCACTCAGTCATGTCTGGCTCTTTGTAATCCCATGGCTATAGCCCATCAAGCTCTTCTGTTCATGGGATTTCCCAGACAAAAATACTGGAGTGGGTTGCCATTCCCTTCTCCAGAGGATCTTCCCGACCAGGGATTGAACCTGGGTCTCCTGCATTACAGGCAAATTCTTTACCATCTGGGCCACCTACCGACGCTGTTCTTCAAACTGACCCTTCTTTAAAGTGAATGTATTTTTATATATAACAAAGTTAAAAACACAATCTAAAATAAATGTATTCTAAGTGGATTCTCAAAATTAGTATCATTTACTAGAATGTTGGGAAAAAAAAACAAACCCAAAACCTGTAACTTAAAAAAAAAAAAAAAAAAAAAAAAAGGTGCTTCAGAGCCCCTCTGATTGGCTGTTGCTCCAGCCCTGGGAATTATTGAGATGGTGGTCCCACGTACGTGTCCACGGTCCATGTGTTGCTGTTTGCGTCTGTCAGAAGGTCTCTGTCTCCATGGGTGGGTCTGTGTACCAGCCTGGCCCAGAGCCATGTCACAGAGGAAGGAGGGCCCCTCCCTTGCCTTGGCCTGGGTGCCTGGGCTGTCCCCTTTTCCCTCAGAGTCGACCTTAATCTCATCACCCGTCATCTCCTGGCTCTGGGACAATGGTGGCCTTGAGACTGGCTGGCACATACAGACGCCTGGGTAATCTGTGGGTGGCTGATGCCTGATCCTAGGCATGTCTAGGCTTCTCCACTCCCCTAATCCTGTCCTTAGATGTTCACACAGTACACTCACTGCTCCCCTCCCCAGCCCAGTGCACAGATGGAGAAACCAAGGCAGAAAGGCTGAGTCAGGAGGACCAGGTTCTTGCCTTGGCACAACCAGGGGCACACTACGTGGCCTTGGACAAACCATAGCTCCTCTCCGGACCTCAGTTTTCCCATCTGGGAAATAGGAAAGGGGTTGAGTACATTGACCTCTAATCTCATTGAGACATTCTTTGAATGATCAGTAACCCTGGATTTACTCTGGGCAGAAAATGAGAGCTGGGTTGGCAAGGGGAGCCCTGCACTGTGACCCCAGCTTCTAGAGAGGCAATGATGGGGGTTTTCTGCCCATGGGCACTGCTCAACTTCCAAGACTCCCAACTCTGGATGAGGAAGTGGAGGCTCAGAGAGATGAAGCCGGCGCCCGAGGGCACACTTGCATGTGGGGGTGGGCTTGAACCCTGTCTGCCTGAGTCCAAGTCTCATTGCTTCTTCACCCCACATTCAGCAGCAAGATGTATCACCATTCTTTAAAGAACTGGGGCCCGGAGAGGGTATGTGGTCAGCTCAAGGTCACAGAGCAAGGAGGGAGGAAAGCCAGGTCTTTGATCCTGGACTCATGACTATCGATCCCCAAAGCCTGCCACGCAGCCCCCTGGGGGAATTGAAGACCACCCACCAATGTCCCAGATTTGTGTCCACACCAGTCACCACCCAGCCTGCCTTCTCCCTTCCCAGCCCACTCTCAGCTGCAGTAAATTCAAGAAGGCCTCCCAAGGATCTTGCCATCATCTGAATTTCTCAGGCACCTTTGGCAGCCTTTCCTTAATGCTCTAAGGCCTATTTCCTAGACACCTGTACCCACAGCCAGACTAGTAAGGTGAGAGTGGACAATTTTAATTAACATCAGCCCTTTTGCAGGTTGGAGAAACTATGGCTCTGAGATGGTAATGATCAGAGTCAGGAATTGGACCTAGGAATTCTGGCTACAGGGGCTTCCCTCTAGGTCCTAATGCCCGGGGTGCTCTTTGCCATTCAGCCCCTCCCCTGCTCTAATGCCTTCCACGGCTCCACATCACCCAGGGTTCTCAAAAGGGCTACACATCAGATTGAAGTAAAACATGCCCGTTCCTGAGCCCTCCACCTCAGACCTATTGAGTCAGGGATGCAGTGTGAGGCCTGGAGATATGTATTTTCATTCATCTTTACCATCGACAGGCCCAATCCCTGACTGGGTCTTGGTGCTTGAGGTGGCTTGCAGATGCCTAGGGAGCTGGGCAGGGGTGGGGAGAGGTTGTAGGGGTCTCCACTGGAGTGGGATCTGGAAGGAATTGGGGACGATAAGGCAGACCAAAAAGTAGGTAGCCTTTTCTTCGCTTGAGGAGGGCCGGCCTAGGGCCGTGGTTAAGAGAATGAGTGTCACTAACACAACGTTGTAAATCTACTGTGTTAAAATTAAAGGGGGAGGGGGATGGTGAGTGTCAGAGTCAGACAGGTTGGCTGGACTCTTGTGTGACCTTGGGCCAGTGGCTTCTCCTTGAAGAGAGGGCCTTGGCTCCTTGAGGGTAAGACAGGAGCTATGATACGCTGACCTTCTGGGTCATCATGATGACTGGACCAATTTGTACACTTCAGTGCCTTGCAGACAATAGCTGCTCAGTGAAAGCTAGGTGCTAGCTTTCCCTCCTCCTCCCTCTAATGGAGTCTTAAGAATACTGGCAGCACCCAGTGTGCAAGAATATGAGCAGTAGCACTGGGAGAGCCCTGTGAAAAAACCTGAGAAAATTCACTGTGGACATGTGCTACTTCATTTTGTTGCTACTTAGTCACTGAGTCGGGTCCAACTCTTTCACGACCCCATGGACTGTAGCCCCACAGGCTCCGCTGTCCATGGGATTTCCCAGGCAAGAATACCGAAACGGGTTGCCACTTCCTTCCCCAGGGAATCTTCCCAATCCAGGGATCAAATCTGCATCTCCTGCATTGGTAGATGGATTCTGTACCACTGAGCCACCAGGGAAGCCCCACAGGCACCACTAGGACCCAGCAATCCCTCTCCTAGTTGGCCACGCAAGAGAAATGAACAATAAATGCACGTCCACAAAAAGACTTAACAAGAATGCTCAGAGTAGCTTTCGACCTGAAGGCCTGGGTGCCTCTAGACAGGAGTATGGATAAGCAATCTGGGTGTGTTCACATAATGAAATAGCATAGGGCAAAGAAGAACAACTCATTGCCTCTCACAACATGACTGGACTGCATAGACACAAGGTGTGAAGGAGCTATACACAAAAAAGTGCACATGCGCAATCCCATTTATAGTACCCTCAGGAGCAGACTGAGCTCAGGGACAAAACAGGGCTTCTGAAATAAAAGAATTTTGTAAAAGTTCATCAAGCTGTATACTTAGGGTTTGGACTTTATATTTCAAGAAAAGACTTATTTATGTATTTAAAAGTGGTGTGGTTGGGTAACCTGGCTCAGTGTCTAAAGTCATAGGATGAATATTGTATGGTTCAGGGTTTATGAGGTAAATCAGATAAATACCACCCCCTTCTCGCATCTCACCAGATTGGGTCTCAGGGCCCCATGCAAGAGACAGACCCACGAGTACCCAGAAACATGGTTACAACCCTGCATGTCACAGATTCTGACAGAGGGGATCCCAGGAGGCTGTGGGGTCACAGCCAGCTTGGGAGTCAGGAGGGCTTCCTAGAGGAGGGAATGCCTGAGCCTGGACCTGCTGAAGAACTGCAAACAAAAGCCAAAGTCTGTAAGTCTGTACAGTAACCTGCAGAGCCACGTCACTTCCTTGACCCCGTGGCCCCCACACCCCTCCAATTGCACAGCCCTCTTTGGATTCCTAGAACATACCACCTCAGGCCTTTGAACTTGCCCTTCCCTCCATCCATGGGGTTCTTCCCTCCATCCAAGAGGAGAGTTTAAAAACTGGCTTAAAACTCAACATTCAGAAAACTAAGATCATGGCGTCCAGTCCCATCACCTCATGGCAAACAGATGGGGAAACAATGGAAACAGTGTGAGACTTTATTTTTTTGGGATTCCAAAATCACTACAGATGGTGACTGCAGCCATGAAATTAAAAGACGCTTGTCCCTTGGAAGAAAAGCTATGACCAACCTAGACAGCATGTTAAAAAGCAGAGACATTGCTTTGCCAACAAAGGTCCATCTGGTCAAAGCTATGGTTTTTCCAGAAGTCATGTATGGATGTGAGAGTTGGACTATAAAGAAAGCTGAGTGCCAAAGAATTGATGCTTTTCAACTGTGGTGTTGGAGAAGACTCTTGAGAGTCCCTTGGACTGTAAGGAGATCCAACCAGTCAATCCTAAAGGAAATCAGTCCTGAATATTCATTGGAAGAACTGAGGCTGAAGCTGAAACTCCAATACTTTGACCACCTGATGTGAAGAACTGACTCATTGGAAAAGACCCTGATGCTGGGAAAGATTGAAGGCAGGAGGAGAAGGGATGAGTTGGCTGGATGGCATCACTGACTCTATGGACATTAGTTTGAGCAAGCTCCAGGAGTTGGGTGATTACAGGGAAACCTGGCTTCTGCAGTCCAGTGGGGTCACAAAGAGTTGGGCACAACTGAATGAACTGAACTTCCCTCCGTCTGGTGGGCTCTTCCCTCAGGTAACCACCTGGCCCACTCCTTCTCCTCCTGCAGGTCAAAAGTCACACTTGTTCAAATATGAAAAGTGAAAGTGAAGTCACTCAGTCATGTCCTACTCTGCGACCCCATGGACGGTACCTGCCAGGCACCCCCATCCATGGGATTTTCCAGGCAAGATTACAGGAGTGAGTTGCTATTTCCTTCTCCAGGGTGTCTTCCCAACCCAGGGATCAAACCCAGGTCTCCTGCATTGCAGGCAGACCCTACTATCTGAGCCACAAGGGAAGCTCTTGGGGATCTTCCCAATCCAGGGATCAAACCCAGGTCTCCTGCACTGTAGGTGGATTCTTTACCAGCTGAGTCACACATGAGGCCTCCCCTGACCACCATACTGAAACTGGACCCCCTTCCCTTTTTTATTTTTGTCATCAGCCTCTGACTTACTTCATCATGTGCTTATTTGTTCTCCCCAGAGGTATGCTGACCAGTACAATGGCCGACAGCCAACAGCCATACAAGGAGATTGATTGAACACTTGAAAGGTGGCGAATCCAAATTTGGTGTGCAGACTTAGTATGAGAAAACAAGTGTAGGGTGTCTATTGAGAATTTTATGTTGATTAAATGTTAAATGATAATATTTTGGACATATCGGGTTAAATAAGCTATACAAATTTTTAAGTTATTTTTTCCACTTTTGGTTTTGAAAGTTTTCAAAACTACAGAGGAGGGACTTCCCCGTTGGCTTAGATGGTAAGTTGTCTGCCTACAAGCGCGGAGACCTGGGTTCAATTCCTGGATCGGAAAGATCTCCTGGAGAAGGAAATGGCAACCCACTCCAGTATTCTTGGCTGGGAAATCCCATGGACAGAGAAGCCTGGTAGGCTACAGTCCATGGGGTCACAAAGAGTTGGATATGACTGAGTGACTTCACTCATTTACCCACAGAGGAGCTGAAAGTATAGCAATAGTAAATAGCCATATATGCTTCATGGACAATTTAAACTATACTATTAAAATTCACTTAAAAAATGTGGCTATTGGAAGCTAGAACATGGAAGCAACTTGGATGTCCATTGACAGATGAATGGATAAAGAAGTTTTGGTACATATACACAATGGACTACTACTCAGCCATAAAAAGGAATGTATTTGAGTCCGTTCTAATGAGGTGGATCCACCTCATTAGAACTGATTCAAATGTATTCTTTTTAATGGCTGAGTAATACTCCATCGTGTATATGTACCACAGCTTGCTTATCCATTCATCTGTGGATGGACATCTAGGTTGCTTCCACGTCCTGGCTATTGTAAACAGTGCTGCTATGAACATTGGGGTACACGTGTCTCTTTCAATTCTGGATTTCTCACTGTGTATGCCCAGCAGTGGGATTGCTGGGTCATAAGGCAGTTCTATTCCCAGTTTTTTGAGGAATCTCCATACTGTTCTCCATAGTGGCTGTACTAGTTTGCATTCCCACCAACAGTGTAAGAGGGTTCCCTTCTCTCCGCACCCTCTCCAGCATTTATTGCTTGTGGACTTTTGGATCGCAGCCATTCTGACTGGCATGTAATGGTACCTCATAGTGGTTTTGATTTGCATTTCTCTGATAATGAGTGATGTTGAGCATCTTTTCATGTGTTTGTTAGCCATCTGTATGTCTTCTTTGGAGAAATGTCTATTAAGTTCTTTGGCCCATTTTTTGATTGGGTCGTTTATTTTTCTGGAATTGAGCTGTAGAAGTTGCTTGTATATTTTTGAGATTAGTTGTTTGTCTGTTGCTTCATTTGCTATTATTTTCTCCCATTCTGAAGGCTGTCTTTTCAGCTTGCCTATAGTTTCCTTTGTTGTGCAGAAGCTTTTAAGTTTGATTAGGTCCCATTTGTTCATTTTTGATTTTATTTCCGATATTCTGGGAGGTGGGTCATAGAGGATCCTGCTGTGATGTAAGTCAGAGAGTGTTTTGCCTATGTTTTCCTCTAGGAGTTTTATGATTTCTGGTCTTACATTTAGCTCTTTAATCCATTTTGAGTTTATTTTTGTGTATGGTGTTAGAAAGTGTTCTAGTTTCATTCTTTTACAAGTGTTCAACCAGTTTTCCCAGCACCACTTGTTAAAAAGATTGTCTTTAATCCATTGTATCTTCTTGCCGCCTTTGTCAAAGATTAGGTGACCATATGTGCGTGGATTTATCTCTGGACTTTCTATTTTGTTCCATTGATCTATATTTCTGTCTTTGTGCCAGTACCATACTGTCTTGATGACTGTAGCTTTATAGTAGAGCCTGAAGTCAGGCAGGTTGATTCCTCCAGTTCCGTTCTTCTTTCTCAAGATAGCTTTGGCTATTCGAGGTTTTTTGTATTTCCATACAAATTGAGAAATTATTTGTTCTAGCTCTGTGAAGAATACCGTTGGGGTGGATGGAACTGGAGCCTATTATACAGAGTGAAGTAAGCCAGAAAGAAAAACACAAATACAGTATACTAACGCATATATACGGAATTTAGAAAGATGGTAACAATCACCCTGCTTAGGAGACAGCAAAAGAGACACTGATGTATAGAACAGACTTTTGGACTCTGGGACCGGGAGAGGGTGGGATGATTAGGGAGAATAGCATTGTAATATGTATAATATCATATCTGAAACGAGTCAGTCCAGGTACGATGCCCTATAACAGACGCCTGGGACTGGAGCACTGGGATGACCTGGAGGGATGGTGTGGGAAGGGGGAGGGAGGAGGGTTCAGGATGGGGAACACGTGTATTCTGGTGGCGGATCCATCTCGATGTATACTAAAAGTAATACAATATTGTAAAGTTAAGCAAAATAAAAAAAAAAAAATAAAGGAATACATTGAGAAAAAAAAAAAATAATGAGGTGGATGAACCTAGAACCTATTATACAGAGTGAACAAGTCAGAAAGAGAAAGAAAAATCTCGTATTCTAATGCATACATACTGAATCTAAAAAAATGGTACTGAAGAATTTATTTACAGGGCAGCAAAAGGAGAAACAGACATAGAGAATAGATGTATGGACATGGGGAGAGGGGAGGAGGGGGTGAGATGTATGGAAAGAGTAACATGGAAACTTACATTACCATATGTAAAATAGATAGCCAATGGGAATTTGTTGTATGGCTCAGGAAACTCAAACAGGGGCTCTGTATCAACCTAGAGGGGTGGGATGGGGAAGGAGATGGGAGAGAGGTTCAAAAAGGACGGGATATATGTATGCTGCTGCTGCTAAGTCGCTTTAGTCTGACTCTGTGCGACCCCGTAGACAGCAGCCCACCAGGCTCCCCCGTCCCTGGGATTCTCCAGGCAAGAACACTGGAGTGGGTTGCCATTTCCTTCTCCAATGCAGGAAAGTGAAAAGTGAAAGTGAAGTTGCTCAGTCATGTCGGACTCTTAGAGACCCCATGGATTGCAGCCCACCAGGCTCCCCCGTCCCTGGGATTCTCCAGGCAAGAACACTGGAGTGGGTTGCCATTTCCTTCTCCAATGCATGAAAGTGAAAAGTGAAAGTGAAGTTGCTCAGTCGTATCCGATTCTTAGCGAACCCATGGACTGCAGCTTTCCAGACTCCTCCATCCATGGGATTTCCCAAGCAAGAGTACCGGAGTGGGTTGCCATTGGGCTGATTCATGTTGAGGTTTGACAGAAAACAGAATTCTATAAAGCGATTATCCTTCAATAAAAAATAAAAAGTGTGGCTACTGGAAAAAATTTTCATTGCACAATATTTCTATTGGTCATCAGGGTAGGTGGTTTGTTTCTTTTGTTCACAGGTCTTATCCCCAGCACCTAGCAGACAGTAGGTGCTGCACAAGTGCCTGCACAAGAAATAATGAATGGATGGATGGATGGATGGATGGATGCATGAATTTCTCTCTACCGTCACCTGCACCAGACTTAGGAGGGGAACACTGCTCTGGAACCCCAGGGGACACTGGGTCTTGGCAGATGGGGGTGGAATTAGTGGTCCTCCCCATGTCCGTCCAGAGTTCCTCTCTCCAGGGCCCATGTCTGTCTTCATGCCAGACCTGGGGTGGGGGTGGGCAAAGGGACAGAAGACTCTGCAGCTTTAAGCTCCTTCCTTCTCTCCCTGGGCCTCAGGTGGGGTAGGTGGGGAGGCAGGGTGGATTCTGTGCCATCAGGGCGCATGTGGCCATTAGGAAATCCTGAAGGGAGATCCCATAGGTGGGCTGAATGCCCTACTCCACCCCCAGGTCTAGGAGGAGACGGCTGCCTTTGCAGCCCCCAGGCTTTCATTCCCGCCCCTGGGCACTGACCCCAGTCCTCCCCTTTCACTCTACCCCCAGAAGGAAGGCTTAGCCCAGGCCCGCAGGGAAAACCACAATTTGCTTCTGACATGACACATTGACGGGTTTCTGGCGGCTGCACCCCCTTTGTGTCCCCAGAGGCACTGTGGGCATATAAGGGCGGCCCCCGGGCCTGAGTGGGTGGAGGAGCTAACAGGAGGCCAGGAGCCCCCATCTACTCCTCGTGGAGCTGCAGGAGAGGGTAAGACAGCCTGCGGAGCCCCAGCTTTATCCAGATCCCCAGTTGTTGGCCCTGTAACCATCCTGCTGTCCCGTCTGAATAATGGGCCCAGAAAGAATTCTCCCTAGGAGAACACTGAGGGTACCTGGAAGATGATGGGATAAAAAATCCATTTTGCAGATGGGAAAACAGGGACTCAGCGAGGGGGCAAAGGCAGGGATTCGTGGGCTGAGGGCAAAATTTTCCTAGGCTCAAGAGGTGCCCATTTTTCTCTGAACCACTAATCCTGACTGATTTCCCCATTGTGGGAATATGTCCTTCTATGAGAGAGTCAAGGTTACAGGGAACCACTCTGGGACCAGTCCTGCTGATACCAGCTGGTCCCTACAGAGTCCTTATGCACCTCTGTGCGAGAGGAAAAGGTGTCCTCTTGGGGAGACAGAGCCTGCGCCAGAGCAAAGAGTTGGCGAATTCAGTGGGGCTGGATTTCCATCTACTCTTGGCCCCTCAGCCAGCACCTGCTCCAACACACAACTATGCACTGAGACCCTAGAAACAGCCCCTGCCCCCAGGGAACTCACAGAAATGGCACACAAGAACACAAACACGATGCGTGGTCGCAAACTGCCTTCAAGCATATATTCTGGGTGGTGTTTGGTGACAGACGGGCTTCTCTAGATAAAGTGAAGGAGGGCGGCCTCTCCAAGTAGGTGACGTTTATTCAGAACCTGAAAGGTGAGGAGTCAGTCCCGAGGAAGAACCTCCCTAACAGAAAGAATAGCGTGTGCAAAAGCCCTGAGGTGGAAGGAGCTTGTCATGGTTAAGACAGAGATGGTAAAGAGGCAGGTAGGGTCCTTGTGAGTAACAGTAAGGAGCCTGGGTTTTATACCCAGGGCAGAGGGGGACCACTGAAGAGTTTAAGCAGGGGTGATGATGGGTACGTAATTGGGCTGGCAGATATGGAACTTCATACAGAAAAGTCCCAACATATGAAACTAACGTTAGCTATGCTGTCACTTCCTATCTTGTTCCTTTCAACATAAGGATAGACGCAGGGTTTACTGTTACCGTTCAGTCGCTAAATCATGTCCGACTCTGTGACCCCAAGGACTGCAGCATGGCAGGCTCCTCTGTCCTTCGCTATCTCCTGGGGTTTACTCAAATTCATGTTCATTGAGTCAGTGTTGCCATCAACCATTTGTCTCCCCCTTCTCCTCCTGCCCTCATTCTTTCCCTTCATCAGAGTCTTTTCCAGTGAGTCAGCTTTTCGCATCAGCTGGCCAAAATATTGGAGCTTCAGTAACAGTCCTTCCAATGAATATTCAGGGTTGATTTCCTTTAGGATTGATTGGTTTGATTTCCTTGCGGTCCAAGAGGTAAGGGAGGCAGAAGAGAAACGGGACTTGTCAAATCTATCTGCTGAATGTCTCCAATCAGCCACACCTTCTGAAACAGCCCCCTGAGCCAATGGGAAAGTGGTCCAGGAAAGGGAGATCCTGTCCTGACGCTCTCTGGAAAGGATGGCCCTCTACGGCTTTCTCTCAGAGCCAGGCCCAGGCTCCCTGGGACCACAGACGGCTAAGACTTTAAATCCACATGGGTTAGCTGCTGCTCAAATTGGAGGGAGAGGGCTTTCCTGGGAGTGAAGCTGGACTTGAGCTGTGCCAGGCGGGTGGGAGGGTCCCAGGCTGGTGAAGGGGCACAGGGAAGAGAAGGCCTGGGCACAAGGACGGCCCCAGGTTTCTGCTTCCATTCTTGGTAGGTGTGACGCCGACAATGTTGGGCATGTGGTCCCCGCTTCTCCTCTGGGGTCTGGTGACTCCATGCCAGGGGCTGCTTGAGACGGTGGGCACCCTCGCTAGGATCGACAAGGATGAACTCGGCAAAGGTGAGCCCAAGGTGGGCAGGGTGTGAGGATCCAGCTGCAGTATAAACTGTCTCATAGATAGACTTATATGCTTATGCTTTGGGGGGTAGAGGAGAACAGGGTTTGATTCCCAACTATGTAGAGTTCAGGGGCTTAAAGTTTGGTGTGCAGGCTCCAATGAGTAGTTCACTCTCTTCTGAGAGGGGAACTGGACTGGATGAGCAAGTAGGGTTTGAGTCTCCCTCAGGGATGGGGGTGGGCAGGGTTGAGGAGGTCCGGGGGTGGATGCTGGCTGAGCCAGCATCTCTGCCCCCCCATTTCTGGGGTAGCAGAATTCTACTAAGCATTTGGGGCCTCAGGGGCTCAACGGCCCAGAGTGACCATGGCTGTGAGGAGGAAATGCTTCCTGGAAGCTCCTCTCATTGTCCCAACCTCCACGAGGCAGTCCTTTCCATCTTGCCCTTCTCACAATCCACATAGAGTCAGGCCAGTCGTGCCCAGGAGGGGTTGCCTCCTCCCTTTTGCTCAAGCTCTGGTGGCTGGGTGCTCCCTCCTTTACTTTTGCTCCCCCCTTTCAATGCTACCAGGTGGTCCAGTGTCCAGGAGTCCTAGTCATACTGTTGGCCCCAAAGCCGATTTGCTGTGTGACTTTGCCCCTCTCTGGGCCCTAGTTTTCTCCTCTGTAATATGAAACTTCCTTCCCCCACCCCTCCCCTCGGCTCCCCGGCTCCGCCCCCCGCCCCCACTTGCCCTCTTTGCAGCCATCCAGAACTCGCTGGTCGGTGGGCCCATTCTACAGAACGTGCTGGGGACAGTTACGTCTGTGAACCAGGGCCTCCTGGGCTCTGGGGGCCTGCTCGGAGGAGGTGGCTTGCTGAGCTATGGAGGGGTTTTTGGCGTTGTTGAGGAGCTTTCTGGGTGAGTCTCACAATGTGGCCGCGTGACTGCCTATCTCCTGCATGCTGTTCAGGTAGCCTGGTCTTTTCTTTGCTTCAGGGAATAGAGAAGAGGTTGACATTTTTTAATTTGTTGGAAGGCAGTGCAGTGGGAATATCATGGGGAGCCTTAGAGAGGAAGTCCTAGAAAGTGAGTCAGAAAATAAGGGGTCTACTGAATGTCAGGCAGCATGTCCTTGTGCTTGAGGGTTCCAGCTGTGGGATCAGTTTCATTAACTGTGTGAGTGTGTGATCTGGGGCAAGTTTCTCAGTCTCTCTAGGCTAATCCAAGTATCTTCAGGGCTCCCTCCTTCGTCCTCTTCAAGTATCTGCTCCAAAGACCTCTGTCCTGACCACCCTGGTCTGGGTGGGTCCAGGCACTAAGGGCCCGGTGCGGGGGGATGTCAGTGGCCCTGTCCTCCCTGCAGGCTGAAGGTGGAGGAAGTCACACTGCCAAAGGTGTCTGTGAAGCTGCTGCCAGGGTTTGGGGTGCAGCTGAACATGCACACCAAGGTGGGCCTGCACGGCTCTGGGTGAGTGTGCCCCTGGGCCTCTACACTAAGTCTCCCCACCCCACCCCACTGGGGACCCCCTACCCTATTGTCTCCGCAGGCTCACCCCCTCAACCCCTATTTCCTCCCACCCTACTTCATTCCCAGGGACTCCTGCTTTCCTATTCCCTCCCTGGATCCCACCTCTCTACCCCTCTCCAGGGAGATCCATCCCACGGACTTCCAGGGACTTCCGTCTCTCTCCCTGAGAGAAGTCATTGGTGGGGGTGAGGGAGGGGGCGCAGGCGCGTGCGAAAGGGCAGGGAGGCTGGGGAGAGAGGGGGGTGGGGAGTAGATCCCTCTCGAGGCTACCCCATCCGCTGCCCGTCAGAGCCCTGGTCTGCTGCCCCGGGATGGGCGTGGCTGAGGCGGCCCTGGTGGGTGGGGCCTTGGCCACCTGGTCACGCCCCCAGTTTCTGGTCTGGCAGCCCCCTCGGGAGCGTCCTGCAGCTGGCCGCCGAGGTGAACGTGTCGTCGCGGGTGGCGCTGGGCGTGAGCGCGCGGGGTACGCCCATCCTTATCCTCAAGCGCTGCAGCACGCTCCTGGGACACATCAGCCTGCTTACGGGGTGAGTCCGCGGGCTGGAGCCCTAGTTGGGCGGCTCCTGGCGTCAAGACCTGATGGGACTCCTCGGGGTCTCCTTGACCAGCTGGGCGGAGCTTGAGTTCACCCTGCCTCTGCCCCTCTCACCGCATCAGCCCATTGCACAGACTTGTTGACTGAGGCCCACCACGGACAAGGACTCTGGTCCAGCCCCCAGCTTGCAACTCCCGCTCCTGAGCGTCCCACTTCTCCAGCCCGGGAGAGCCTGCCTCCCTTGTTCCAGATAGAACAAGGGCCAATGGGGGTCCCTCCATCTGTGGGGAATTGAGTCTCTGCTTGTAGCATGTCAGAGACCCAGCTCAGCCTCTGACTTGCTGTGTGACCCCAGGGAATCCTCGTCCCTTGTCTGGGCTTCCGTGTCCCTATCTGTATAATGAGCACCTAAATTCAGTGATCCCAAAGTCTCTGGCACCGTTATATCCATCTCTTACTCCAGGTGTTCAGGACACAGTGACCCTTCCACCATGGGGCAACTGAAGCCCAAAGAGGGCTAGGGATTTGCCCAAGGTCACACACCCACATTGCAGCAAGTGTGGAGATAAACTGGTCTCCAGACTCAGGTCCAAGGCTTTCTTGCAGCACTCTGCACCTGCCCCTACTGTCGTCAACGTCTGCCCCCACCCCCTTCCAACTTTGAGTCAGCCCCTGTTAGTCTCTCCATTCCAGACCAAATCCCACACCCACACCCCACATTTGCTGGGTGGCCCCTGCACAGTGCTGGGCGATCAGACAGCTCTGTGTTAGTTTCTAAGAATAGGTGAACCAGGGTTGGTTCTGTGTGCAGAAGAGCCTTAATAATGGGCTTCCAGGCAGGGTCTTGGGCTCCTTAAATCCCAGTGTCTCCATCCTGCTCCTCTGGGCTAGAGGTGGCGTGGAGGGGGTGGAGCTCAGGAGGGTGCTGGTGTCCTGTGGTTGCGTTCTGTGGTTGTCGCCCTCCCTCTGTACACCTATCATCTCCAAACAGACTTAAGTCCGTCTCCATGCACATCCTCAGGCCACCCCCTCAGACGTTCATTCATTCATTCAACAAATACTTACTGAATCCTCACTCTAAGCCAGGTACTGTATTGACCCAAATGTCACTTGTGTATACTTATTGAGGGAGATGAAGGGAACAGACTTTTATTGAGCACTAGACACGTGTACGCTCCCATTTGATCTCAGTGGCAGCAGCTCTCTCTAAAGCAGGCACTGTATGGGTGGGGAAACTGAAATCCCTCTCTGGGCCCCGTGGTGAGGCAGAGCCAAGATTTAAACCTAGATCCCTAAGTCCCAGTCAAGCCCACCAGGAGAGGAGATGGGTGATGTCCTGAGTCCCAAGTGCCCACGCTGCCCCGTCATCCGAGTTGGCGCTGTCCCTGTGTGGTGGCCACACCTTCACGCTTCTCATTCTGCCCAGGTTGCTACCTGCACCACTCTTTGGGGTCGTGGAACAGACACTCTTCAAGGTGCTGCCAGAATTGGTGAGTGTGGGGCCACAGACCAGGCACACCCCCTCCCCTGGGCTATGCCCCTCCTGCCCAGCTTTGAGTTAATCTGGGCGCCAGGCAGGATTAGGCTGGTCTTTCCTTCTACGCCCATCAGGTAATCCCATCCTGCCCTGCCCATGGACGTCCCAGGTGCCGCCGGCCAGTCTGTAGGTGGGCTGGTACAGTCTGTCCCCAGACCTCTGAACCCTAAATTTACAGCTTCTGGTGACCTACTCTCCAATCCAAGTCTCTTTCTTATTCCCTGCTTTGTCTTTGCCACCTGTATTGTTATTGACTTTATATTTTCCTGTAAACTAGATTTGAATTAAAATTGGGTCACTGAATGATTTAAAAAAAAAGCCCTGTGCTTAGCAAACACGTCTAAGAAGATCACATATATGTATATTAAGACGTGTGTGTGTGTGTGCTCAGTCATTCAGTCAGGTCCGACTCTGTGATTCCATGGACTATAGCCTGCCAGGCTCCTATGTCCATGGGATTTTCCAGGCAAGAATGCTGGAGTGGGTTGCCGTTTCCTCCTCCAGGGGATCTTCCTGCCCCAGGGATTGAACCCACATCTCCTGCATTGCAGGCAGATTCTTTACAGCTGAGCCACCAGGAAAGCCCATATATTAAGACATCATGTGACATTAAACACAGTATGATGAAACTGCTTCAGGATGCTTCTGCCTGCCCCTGCCATCCCTTGAACCACACTTAAGCTGGTCTGGCCAAAGCTCCATTTTGTTAAGGATGGAGAGGGAAGAGGTTTGCTGACAGCCAGCAAGGAGTAGTCAGGCTTTCTGGTCACCAATCCTGGCTGGACCTCTCTTGTGAGTCCTTGTTAAGAACACCCGTGGAGGTGGCAAGGGTATCGGAGACTGACGTTGACAAAACTGCCCTGGGCTTCAAGAATCCAATCAGAAAAGTAGCTCAGGGGGAGAAGAGAAGCTCCCAGCAGCCCCGGCCCATCTCAAGTCGGTTTCAACAAGGGGAGGAGCTACATTTAAGTCACAGCCAGTAACTGGGTTCTCTGGACAACTGGCTGCAAGACAGGATTTATGTGACTCAAAGAGGTTTTAAAAATAAGAGTTAATTACTGGCACTTAGAGACTGGAGGCTTCTATCAGCAATCTGATTTCTGGCTTCTCTTGTGCCATCAGCCATCCTGGCTGCCCGTACCTCCTTCCTGCAGGCGGCACACAGCTGGTCTCCAAGGGGCTGCTTACCCTCTCCCATCACAGCCCCTCTGGTCTCCTCTCCTTTCTGTGATGTGCCTAGCCCCAGAAGCCCTGGAGTTAGGGATTCCATGTTTAATGAAAAGACAGCCTTCTCTTGTCTTTCTGAGAACAGCTGTGATCTTGGACAGGTCGCCTGTCTCCTCTGGCCCCAGCTGTAGAATGAAGGGGCTGAGTGAGAGCAGGGGCTGGGCTGGGCCACTTTTGGGGTTCTTGCTGAGGTGGACTCAGATTCCGTGATAAGATTCTGGAATCCAGACTGCTTGCTCCCTGTTGTCACAGCCCAGGGGTTTTTGGGAAACCCAGGATGGTGTTATAGTAGATACCCCGGGCCAGGTCTGACTCTGCATGGAGGGTAGGAGGTGCCGTTCTGTGGGATCTGGATTGTAGGTCTCTGGGCGTCTACCTGGATGGCAGGAGGGGCCTGAGACCTTGGAGAAAATAGCCATTTGTTTCCTCTGGGGAAGGTCTTGTCCCCACATCCCAGCGAGCCTCTGGAATGTGTCCCCATGTCCCCCAGCATCCTCCAAGGTGTTCTGAGGGTTCTAACTGGCCCTCTGCACCACCCACACCACCCACTCTGCCCTCTGACTCTTCAAGCTCCAACCCATCCAAGCCTCCCACCTGTGTGCCCCCCATCCACCTCCATCGTCTGCCCTGTTTGGGGTCCTCGGAACCCCAAAGCAAATAATTTAAAGAAAATACAGTCATTCCCTACACCAGGCTGGGGCCCACTCTTATGCTCCTGTTAACCCCCATCTCCTCTGGACACAGCTGTGCCCCGTGGTGGACAGTGTGCTGGGCGTGGTGAATGAGCTCCTGGGGGCTGTGCTGGGTAAGTTGGGGTCTGCCCTGCTCCTCCTCTGCACCTGCTCTTACCTCTCCACCCCGTTACCCCAACGGGTAGGGTACTAGCGAAGAGGACGGGGGAGAATTCTGGGACCTTTCATGTCTTCCTCAGACTGACAAGGACGCCATGATGAGGAGGCCTAATGGTGGAGTTCTGGGCTGAGGCCAGTTCAACGGGGTGAGGAGACGCGGAGCCATCCAGGTCTCCATTTATCGGGGCTTCAGGCCACTCGCTGATCACCAGTGGGGTGTCTGGCACTGTCAGAAGTGTGAGGCAGATATTATTATTATCTGGACAGACAAGATGACTGAGGTCCAGAGCTTATATAAGGAACCCAGGGCCCCTCAGCCACAGTGGCCCCCAGCCTCTCTGAGCCTTATAGAGACACGGATGCCTTTTGTATTCACAAATGGGCCTTGAAAAAAGTATAAAAATGCTTAACTAGGATTAGGATAGAAAACCTGGGGGCAGATGTGTCTCTGTATGAGGTGTTATATGAGAGAGGCAGGGCAATGATGTAGTTAGTGGCACCAGCACTGGAAAACAGGAACCTTGGCTTTGCTACCCTGTGGCTTGTGTGGTTTGGGGCTAGTGACTTCCTCTGTTAAAGCCTCAGTTTCCGTATCTGTAAAATGGGGATGACAGTAGCACCCAGGTGAATACTCAGTAGAGTGCTAGGCATTCAGCAGGCACTCAATAAATAGAAGTAGGGCCTGGGCTCATGGGGCCTTTCTCCTTCCTCCCCTCCTCATCCAGGCCTGGTGCCCCTCGGGGCTCTTGGGTCCGTGGAATTCACTCTGGCCACACTGCCTCTCATCTCCAACCAGTACATAGAGCTGGACGTCAACGTAAGTGTCCACCAAGGCCCTGCCCACCACTGGGGGTGGGTTAGGTCCCAGTGGGGGCCAGGAAGGGGATGCTGACTCAGAGCCAGGTGAGTGAGCTGCCCTGAGATCCTGCCGCACTGTCTCTCACCTCTGCAGCCCATCATGAAGAGTGTAGCTGGTGACGTCATTGACTTCCCCAAGCCCCGCCACCCCCTCAAGGTGCCGCCCAAGGAGGACCACACATCCCAGGTGACTGTGCCTCTGTTCCTCTTTAACACCGTGTTTGGGCTCCTTCAGACCAGCGGTGCCCTTGACCTGGACATCACCTCCGAGCTGGTAAGTGTGGCAACCTGCCCTGCTGGGTCCTAGCGATGCTAGTTGTAACCTAGCTGAACCTCATCACTGTTCAGCCCTGATGAGCCTTCTTATCATCAGAGAGACTCGGACAGGTTTATAGCAGGTGCATGTCCATGCTTGTCCTTGTGGCAGACATTACTAATTGATAATGGCCTCTACTTGGCTAAACCTGAATGGGACTTCTGAGTCCTTCTCAACATAACACTCAGGAAGTGACTTTGAAATGGTCAAAATTGGTGTGTGAAATGTAGCCAGTTTTCTATCCCTCCACCAGATGAGCTCTTGGAGAGTCAATGCTCAATTTTTACTAAAGTGTGAATGGCTAACATTCCTACTACTTTCTCAAGAGCATATTTGAGTTGAAGAGAAGAAAACTCAGTTTGGACTATACCAAAGGTATATACAGCCTGAACACTGTTAAAGAGGCACAGAGGTGCTGTCACCTGGGATGTGTGGTCCTCCTTGGGCGGCACCTTGATGGGGTTTTGGGGCTTGGGGAAGTCAGTGATGTCACCGACTATGCTCTTCACGACATTTGGACATTGGACATTTATTCTGAAATTTCAGAGATGTCTACTTCCCTTCTGGCCCCTCTCACACCCTCACAGATGTCTGGAAGCCCCCGGCCCAGAAGCCTTACCCAGTGGCATTTTCTTGCCCTGTCCAAAGGCAGTGAACTCTGAGCCACCTGGCCCCTCACCTGAGGCTCAGCCCAAGGGAGCAGGGGTTGATCATTCATTTCCTGTATGTGGGGTCCAAAGAGCACGCTGAAGGCCCGTGGGGTGGTTGGAATAGGGCCTTGAGCTGGGAGCCAGATGTGACCAGATTTTTCCAATTTTTTTTAAGTTAGAAACTGCAAATTTATATGAAATGTCCTAATTTGTAAATGATAGAAACAAATTTATAGTATTTGAGAATATTTTGGGGTAAAAAAACAAAAATATGTGGGGTCAGATTCCTGGGCCTTCAAACTGGGAGGGAAGTTTAAAAGTTCTAGAATTAGCCCGCCCAGGTCAAAGCCTGGTGTCACCATTTACCAGCTGATGAGCCTGGACAGGAACCTCAGGTTTGTCATCTGTAAAGTGGAAGTAATCATAGCACCCACTTCCTTCCTGGAGCAGTTATAAAGGTGGAATGAGTGACGGCTCAGAAAGCCCTTAGCATGAGTCTGGCATGTCGTAAGCACCCACCATTGGTTACTAGAAGGAGCATGAGTGTCTGTGGAGATGCATGTACGTAGCTGGGTGGGAGGAAGCTATTGTTTGTGCTGAGGGATCCCTATCTCGGCTCTGTGTTTATCCCCCTTCCCATTTGGTCTCCGGTCCAGGTTCCCAGCAATGTCGCACTGACAACTACAGATCTGGCAGCTTTGGTCCCTGAGGTGAGTGACCCTCTCATGGACTTTATTCATGGTAGGTCTTTCCTGATGACCCTGAATGGACTCCAGAATCTTTCTCAATACAGCTCTACAGACAGTCACAATTGAATGTTGAGTTCAAATTCACACTGAAGTGTGATTGACTAACACCATATCCTTTCCTGATAGTAGATTTTGCTTAGAGAGGAAAGGACCAGGGTTTAACTGCACCAGAAGTCAACTGGGCATTTGTCCTCGGCCTGTTGCTCCTCTATCAAGCAGAGGACAAGAGTTTCTTTCCAAATGACTCTAGCCCCCTCCCACCATCTGCCTTCAGTTCAGTTCAGTTCAGTCGCTCGGTCGTGTCCAACTCTTTGTGACCTCATGAACCGCAGCACGCCAGACCTCCCTGTCCATCACCAACTCCTGGAGTCCACCCAAACCTATGGCCAATGTGTCAGTGATGTCATCCAACCATCTCATCCTCTGTCGTCCCCTTCTCCTCTGGTCCTCAATCTTTCCCAGCATCAGGGTCTTTTCAAATGAGTCAGCTTTCCGCATCAGGCGGCCAAAATATTGGAGTTTCAGCTTCAGCATCAGTCCCTGATGCTGAACACCCAGGACTGATCTTCTTTAGGATGGACTGGTTGGATCTCCTTGTAATCCAGGGAACTCTCAAGAGTCTTCTCCAACACAGCGGTTCAAAAGCATCAATTCTTCGGCCAACTGCCTTACTTCATCTTAGTCTCAGTGTTCTTGTCCCCAGAGAGAATACTCAGGGCAGTGACCTTGGAAAAGTAAAAGAAAGGAGAAGATTCAGGGAGATTTGACTAGTGGGCATCAGTCAGTATGTGGCTACAGGGCCTGGCCCTCAGCTTTACCATTCCTCCAACTGGGGCTGAACAGCTTCTTTCCAGCTGTGGGAATCTGAATTATATAGCAGCCCTGCGCTAGGTGCTGGGCATGTCCAGGGGGCAGACAGTGAAAAGTAGATAAAAGTCTCTGTGTTCCAGGAGCTGCCATTGTGATGAGAGGGACAGACATTGAACAAATAAATAAGCAGAATATATACAATGTCAGAAGGTGGAGGAGGGTACCTTGCAAAGGTCTCACTGGGGAGGTGATGTGTGAGCTGAAGGCTGAAAGAGGGGAGGGAGGGAACAGTGAAGGTGTCTGGAGAAAACATTTCTGGCAGAGGGAACAGCGAGTGCAGAGGCCCTGAGGTAGGAGTGTGTCTGGCTGCTTGGAGGAACAGCAAAGTGGTCAGTGAGTCTAAGACAGAGGAGAATGGGGGCCAGTGGTGGGAGGCTAGATAGGAGGGCAGAAGATGGATCATGTAGGGACTATGGGCATAGGAAGGTTTTTTGTTTTCTTTTCTTTTTTTATGTTGTGTAATAAAGTGTGTCATAGGGGCGATTTTGACTCTAATTGGGCTGTTCTATAATGTCAGCCTCAAGGGAGCCGAGACCAGACCTATCTGGTTCAGGCTGTTACCACAGCTCCCAGGTCAGTACCGGTACCCACTAGGTCCTCAGTGAGTGAGTGTTGACCGACTGACCAGCCGATTCTATTAGTGGGGCATCTAAGATGCCCCCATGCCCTCTGCTCTGCCCTTGCTTCTCTCCAGGCCCTGCGCAAGCTGCCCCCAGGCCAGCAGCTCCTGCTCTCCTTGCGGGTGAAGGAAGCGCCCACAGTCACACTTCAGAACCACAAGGCCACGGTCTCCATCCCAACTACCATCCATGTGCTGTCCTACTTCCCTCAGGGGGCCCATGAAGCCTTATTCCAGCTGAATGGGGTGAGCGGCTGAGGGGTGGGAGCCGGCACTGGGGTTCTGAGTAGGCCTGACCTGCTCCAGGCTGTGGATCTCGGGGTAGGGGATCCCATGGGGCACCGTGCAGGAAGCCCTCCCCACTGTCAACCTGACTGTTCGGACTCCTGCCTGCTCCCTCATCACACATGTGTCCTGGGTGCTTCTGCAGGATCTTAGGAATTGTCCCCACCCTCTAGCCACCCTGTGCCCAGATATCTCTTGGATGATGCTCCAGCTCTCCCCGGCCTCCCACCTCCATTCTGCTCCCCTCCACCCCACCTCTTCTAGTTTCCCCAACCATGCATCTGGGCAGAGGCAGTCCCTACCCTGCTCACTCTCTGCCCTGGCCCCACACGGCCAGATACCATTCCTTGCCCCGTCCCCCTCCCTGGCCTCACTCTCCTGCTTTTCCCAGCCTTGTGCCCTAAGCTAGTTACTCAGGGCTGCCAGGTTCCCCCACCTTGCCCTTGTTTGTGCAGAGTCCACCACGTTTCTCCCCTTCCTTTGGCTAACTCCTCGTCTTCCAGGATTCAGCACAGAGGTCACCTCGTGGGCGATGCCTTCCCTTACCCACTGCAGACGGGATTGAGGGTCTGTCCAAGCTCCTGCCACCCCAGGACTCCTTTGCATCCAACACTGACAGCCCTTAGTACCCTGGTTTCTGAGCACCAGAACCTTCACATGACTTCCTCATAGTCCAGCATGGACACTAATATATCAGCAAGGGGTAGTGGAGGAAATGAATGGTGGAAAGTCACCTGTTGGCCAAGACAGACCTGTCTTCAAGCTCCTTTTGCCGAATTGGTATAATCTCTGCCTGCTCTTCTCATGTAGGTGATGACTTTAAATGCCCAGATGGCTCCCTCAGCTACCAAGCTGCACATCTCGCTATCCCTGGAACGGTAACGTGGGATCCTGGGTGTTGGCTTTATGAACAAGAATTAGGGGGACTTCACTAGTGGTCCAGTGGTTAAGACTTCACCTTCCAATGCAGGGGATGTGGGTTTGATCCCTGTTTGAGTCACTAAGATCCCACATGCCTCACGCACGGCCCAAAAGCCAGAACGTAAAACAGAAGCAGTGTTGTAACAAATTCAATAAAGACTTAAAAAAAGAATTAGGGGCTAGCAGAAACCCCATTGTTTATTGAGAGGCAACTGAATTGCAGGTGTTTGTTTTGCCAGCGTCTTCCTTCCTCTGGAACCGGCTGGGAAGGGGTGGTCTTGGCCAATTTTACAGATGAGGCAACTAGGTCTCAGAGAATCACCTCCAGAGTGGGCATCTTCCGCTGCACCTGCTCAAAACCTGGCTCTGGAGATAAACCTGCTGCAGTGGAGTCCAGACTTCTGAGTTATCAGCCCTAGAGGCAGGCCATGGAGATACCTGTCCTTGAATGTGGTCAGATGCTTTGTTATTCATGTGGACTAGCTATATGGAAGGAGGAGCCTGGTGGGCTGCAGTCCATGGGGTCGCTGAGGGTCAGACACGACTTCACTTTCACTTTCACTTTTCACTTTCATGCATTGGAGAAGGAAATGGCAACCCACTCCAGTGTTCTTGCCTGGACAATCCCAGGGACGGGGGAGCCTGGTGAGCTACTGTCTATGGGGTCGCACAGAGTCGGACACGACTGAAGCGACTTAGCAGCAGCAGCAGCAATTTCTCTAGTTTCTACCCCCCTCTGGTAACTAGGCCTCATGATAATCATACTAGCCGAGATGGTGAGGTTGATGACAATCCTTCCTTATGCACGCACAGCACTTTACAGTTTGCAAAACCCAGGCTCCAAAAGTGCATTGTCCCTGGAAGCAAGTCCTCTGTCTAGGCCTCTGTTCTCCAGGCCCAGCGCTCTCACCTTGGCCTAGGGCCTGGGGCCTCTCTGTCCCACCCCTGGATGCAGGATGCAGGAGTGTTCCCAGGGGACTCTGAGATCTGCCTGCCCTGGGCCACAGGCACCCCGTGCTCACCTGATCCCTGCCGGCCCCTCAGGCTGCAGCTGCCCCCCTCCCCCTCCCCGCGAGGCTGCACCGCCACTCCATTACTATACTTGACAAAAACCTTACTCACTGCCAGGGTTCATCTCCCCTTTCTGGTGGCTGTTGGAGCCTCAGCTCTGCAGGAGAAGAGATGTGTGTCCGGGCTCTGGCCCTGGACCTTTATGTGGCCAGCTGTGATCCACGGGTGGTTTATTGCCACTAGTGAGCCGCTGTGGGGTGCAGAGCACCCTGTATCCAGGGCTCAGTCTCTGGGAGGGCTACTCCTCAGAGAGAGTCAGTCCAACAAGTGGGAGCCAGATCAAGGTTCCAGGGCCATGGAGTTGGAGGTGGCAGTCATGACTCCCTCCAAGCCCATTTTACAGGTGGGTAAACTGAGACTCCAAGTCAAGGCTGAATGGAGGCAGAATTAGGCCTGTAACCCTGTTTCCTGATCCTGGAGAGCTAGGGATGGGGCAGGCTGGGGTGTGGTGGGTGCTGGGGCCACTCAACATCTCTCTTCTCTCTGCCAGGCTCAGCGTCCAGCTGGCATCCTCCTCTGCCCACACCTTTGATGTAAGTTCCTGGGAGGCTGGGCAGTTTGGTGGTGGTGAGGGTCTACAGGTGGGGTGGAAAGGAGGCAGGATGAGTCAGGCCTTGTGACTGAGCTGGCCCCAGTCTGGGCTCTGCTCCCCAAAAGACGGAGTGGACAAACATCCCGGCTGGTGTGTGTCTCTGTGTGTGCATGCACACATGTGCACTCACTTGTCAAACAGTCATTGTCTTAGGAAAGTGAATCTCATGATCTTTCAGTCTTGGAACCTTACAAAGTTGTAAATGTGTAGAACCTCACAAGGGCTCAAAATTCTGGAACTTCACACAAGTAATAAGGTCCTTGAACTCGAAGGTTCTAACATTTCAGAGACTCACAGAGAGAGCCCTTTGTTTCCTGCTTCTTACAAAGTCCCGAGGTTCTAGAATTTCATGATGGCTTCAGATTCTAGATCATCCTAAGTGTTTCTCAACTCCTAGGAATCTAAGGTCAGACTACACAGTTACTGGAGCTGGGCTCATTTCCTCCCTCTTTCTCAGATACAGGCCCCCACCAGGTGCCCCATATCCTTCCTCCAGGAGAGCAGCCCTTCCAAGCTCACAGGGCTCAGAGTGAAGCCTGCCTAAATCAGAGTCCCCTTTGGGGTCACTCTTGGACTGCCCACCCCAGCAGTTCCCATGCCCAATAGGAGCTATGTCGTCAGGCTTGTGGGGGGGCTGGGGCAGCTGGACCTCTGGAGTTTTCTTCCCGGGAAGGGTGGTACTGCTCCCTGCAAAGCCACCCCTTCTAGCCTCTCTGCATGCTCTGTTACAGGCGTCCCGTTTAGAAGAATGGCTTAGCAGTGTGGTCCGGCTAGCTTACGTGCCAAAGCTCAATGGTAAGCGAAGCCTTAAGTGTCTTCTTGGACACAGAGTGTCTGAACTCAGGATTGCCAAATCCATTGCCTCTCTCCATTGCTCTTTTGTTAAAAAATTGAAGTATAATTTATAATGTTGTGTTAGTTTCAAATCTACAGCAAAGTGATTTGATCATTCTCTACTGTTCTTAATAGACACTGAGATTGGAGAGGGCTTGATCCCCCTTTCTAAGATGCAGAAACCAGGATTGTTTCCAATCAAACAATATGGATTGCTCCTGCATCATGCCCAACTCCGGGTGTCAAGAGCTATCTGACATGGATCGTGTCTTCAGGCTCACAATCCAGATGGAAATAGTTGTATAAACAAATGAATAGAATATAAATGACCCAGATTGTGCAAGAGACTGAGAGAACCTCAAGGAGGCTCTGCTGAGTGAACCCCTTAAGACAATAGAGAAAAGGCGCATTTTTGTTTGGGTTTAGTAGGATGAGTAGGAGTCTCACAGGAACCTGAGTCTCCAAGAAGAGAATTGGCTAGCTCAAAGTGGTGGAATAAGGTCAGTAGGTCCCACCTTGGCCCCTCACATATCTTTGCTTTCAACCATGTCCTCTTCACAGTGAACCTAGATGTTGGGATCCCCCTGCCTAAGGTTCTCAATGTCAATTTTGCCAATGCGGCCCTGGCAATCATAGAGGTGAGTTTCCCATGGTGGGGAGGGTAAGCCTTGATGGGCCTAAAGCTTGTCTCTGGAGAGGGGACTGCTCTGCCTCTGACAAGGTCTGTCGCTGCACTGTTTTCTAGGTTGCTCAGGGATTATAAACTACCTAACTTGGGAATGGCAAATATATGACATACATTCTAGCACTCCTTCCTTACTTGCCCAAGGAGGATATTGGCAAGCAGTCACAGAGCTCTTTCTTGTTGAATTCAGACACAGGGCTGGCCTGTGGGATGGGATCTCAGGTTTCCTCACAGAATCAAAGTTCCCTTGGTCCAGGGGTAGCAAATACACTTTCTGTTTCTCCCCTGCGCTGTGCCTGTGGCAGCCTTCTCTAATAGATCCGGGCATTTTTTCCTGCTGAGTATGGACATGGTCTCACAATCCTCTTCAGTCCAGTACGCCTTTGAGTCTTGGAAGAGCTCTGGGAGGTGGGGAGATCAGGGAATGCTGGACCTACTTCTCAGATAAGGACCAAGGCTGTAGGAGGCCCAGTTTCTGGTCCAAGGTCACACAGTAAATTCACAGGAAAAATGACACTTGAACTAAAGTCCCTAAAATCAGGGACCTCTCCCACACTGAAGGTCATTTATGCATCGCTCATTCATTTGTTCATTAATTCATTTAGTAAGTGCAAGTTGTGTTCTCAGTACAGCGCTAACCCCAGGGCATGGGGTTGGTGTTGGGTGTGGGGGACACAGAGTGGCTGCAGGGGTGGGGGGTGTAGGGGGGTGTTGGGCACAAGGGCTCAGAGGACCTAACCTAGAGCCATTGTTCCTTGCAGAATGCTGTGGTGCTGACCGTGCCATCCTGAGGCTGACAGAGGGCTGCCATCCCTCTGTGTTGACCGCCAGAATCCTGCCCACCTGCCCATCTGCCTCAGTTTCCTTCCCAGGCTCTAGCCTGTGTCTGTGATAGTATAAGTGTCCCTTATCCACCCAGGGCCCCCCAGGTGCTCCGGCCCTGAAGCTCTGCCCCCAGTCTGGAGTGGGGACTGCAGGGCTAGCCATAAGATTGCGCTTTGGAGAAAGATCTAGGGCCTCCTTGGCAAGTCCTGAGCTTTCAATAAATGACTCGTCTCAGCACCTCCTGGCTGGTTTGTTCTCCAGTCACACTGGGGCTGTCTTGGCCTCTGCCTCTGGTGCCCTCCCCAGCTCCAGGCAGGGCTTCTGGGAGGTGAGGGGACCTCGGGCCGAGTCATTGTAGCTTCATGTCCCAAACATAACTGGTTGACCTTGGCAACCTCTGTGTCTTGTCCTGCCTTCCTCGGCCTCTGTGTGGTGCTCTCTGTGCCCCCCTCCCCACTTCCTTCCCCTCTATTTCTTTTCTTTCTTATTTTTTTATTGGCCATGCCACGCATGACATGTGGGATCTTAGTTCCCTGATCAGGGATTGAACTCGTGCCCCCTCCCTGTATTGGGAGCATGGAGTCTTATCCATTGGACCACCAGGAAGTCCCGTCCTCTCTGTATTTCTCTAAATGCCTCCATCTTTCACCCTGTCTCTCTGAGTCTGTCTGAGTCTGTGTCTGTCTGTTTTGATCTCTGATTTTGGGACACTTCTCAGAAGCGATGTCTGAGTTGAATTTTGAAGGCGAGTAAGAGTTTTCCAGGGAGTAAAGGAGTCAGTACTCCAGGAAGCAGAGATGGGTGAGACTCCTGGAAGGTGTTGCCCTGGAGGGGTCACTTAATAGCTGCACATCTGCCATAGACACATCTCAGGACAGATTCAGGATAAAGCTACACTGAACGCTCATAGTGCAGGTGGGGAAACTGACGCCAAAGAGGAGCCTGGCTGGCCGAGGCTGCACAGGAGCAGAGCTGGGATGGGAAACCGGGGATCCTGACTCTCTTGCCAGGACTCCTCTCCGCTGCTCAAGATGGACCTCCTTGGTTCTGGAGAATGGCCCCAAGTTGGTACAAATGGGTGGACCTGAGTGAAAAGGTGCCAGTTAAGTTTTGGGAACTGGATTAGAGGATCTGGGGGTGCAGTGGGAACCGAGGAGAGTTGGAACCCGTCTAGAGGTTTACACACCAATGGGAATGACCATCCTCTCATCCATCTACCCATCCATCCATCCATTCATCCACCGACCCATTCACCCTTCCATCTATGTTTATCCACCTACTCACCCATCCATCCACCCACCATCCACCCATCTACCCACGCATCCATTCACATATCTATTCATCCTCCAATCCGTCCATCCGTCCACTGTTCCACCCTTTCTTCCTCCCGGTTCCCTTCTTTTCTCTTTACTGCGGGGGGCCGACCCTGACACAGGGAGCCTCCGCCCGGAGGCATGGCTCTGGGAGCTGCCTTATCTTAAGGGTCTGTGGGAACACAGACATAGCTCTCTGTCCCGCCACCCCTGATTGCTCCTGAGAACTGGAAGATATCTCCTTCCCAAATGTGAGTCCTTGGGCCTGGCAGGTGCTGTTTTAGTGATTAACGAAACCCTTTGCAGCGCCCAAGATGTTGGGCACCTCCTACTACTCCCATGTTTGCTTTTAACTAGTCTTGGGAAAACAGGCTATAAGTCCTTGAAAAATATCGCAAGATGGTGACGTAATCCACAAAGAATTTTCTGTGTCCCTCTTTCCCTGTTCTGAAGTATAAAGATACCGTGCTCAATAAAGACTTTGTCAGTTGCATGAAAGCCTGTCTCGTGGTTGACTGCCTCTGGCCCTCTCGACCCCATCTTTTCTATCTTCTTGAATTTCCTTAGCCTCGTTGCCCTTCTTCAGGACCGTTCGACTTTGCCGGCTGGTCCCGGCAGGTGGCGCCTCGAACAGTGACCTGAAGAAGGAGAAAGGAATCGCAACGAGAGCCGCTGCCCGGTGAGAGGGTACCCGTTTCAAGTTTTCAGGTAAGAGGGGCAGGGAGAGTTATTGTCGAGAGTAATAAATAATGGGGCAAGGTAATAGCAGACAGCTATTTGTACAGATATTAAAAACTATGATGAAAGATCGTGGTATTCATGTAAATAAGACACAGTTAGATAGATTTCTTGATTTTGTGGGTGAAATTTGCCCGTGGTTTCCGGAAGATGGGACAATGAATCTGGAGACTTGGAAAAAGGTTGGGGAAAGAATACAGAACCATTATGCTGCCAATGGTCCCCATAAGATCCCTGTTGATGCATTTTCTTTATGGGGGCTGATTAGGGACTGCTTAGACCTTGAGCATGAGGGAGACAAATTTAAAAAGGCTGTCGAAGAGTGTTCTGATCCTTCGACACAACCTACTGCCCCTCCCAAGGAACCCGTAATTTCCACATCTGAGGATAATGAAGGAAGGCGTGCCAACTCTCCTTTGAGCCCAATAGATCAGGAAGAACTAGAAGAGCAGGCTGCCCATTGTCATGATGAAGAATCTCCATGGGAGATGATGGTTGATTTAGAACAACCTCTAAAGAAAGACAAATCGGAAAAATTAAATTTTGATCTACAGAAAATCAGTAGATTACTGCAAGAGATAAATGACAAATTAGAGGGAACTAGACAGAAATCAGCTCTAGTGGAGAAAAAATTCTCCCCTCCGCCTTCTGTTATTGCAGGGTTGGATCCACCACCGCCTCTCGAAGAGGTCGGTGACCATTCACCCGTAGCCATGCTTTGTCAAAGCTCTCATTCAAAACAAAAAAATTCAGTGCAGTTTTCTCCTCTTCAGCAAGCGCTGCAACAAGCTCGTAAAAACGGAGAAACATTAACAGGTTTCCCCGCCTTCTATCCTGTCTTTGAAGACGCCCAGCAGCGAAGATATTATGAGCCATTACCATTTAAACAACTAAAAGAACTAAAAATGGCTTGTGCTCAATACGGCCCCACTGCTCCATTTACACTTGCAATTGTAGAAACCCTAACTAACCAATACCTCCCCCGAATGATTGGAAGCAAGTGGCTCGAGCCTGCCTTTCAGGCAGAGATTATCTGCTTTGGAAATCTGAATATGCTGAACAATGTGGAGCCACAGCAGATATTAATAAGCAGCAGGGCTTAAATGTAACATATGAAATGTTGGTCGGAGAAGGAGGTTTTCGAGATGTAAATAATCAATTAAATTACCTCCCCAATGCTTACCCACAAGTTAATGCTGCTGCAGTACGTGCATGGAAAAAACTTCCAAATTCCAATAAGAAAACCGAGGACCTGTCTAAAATCTTGCAAGGTCCCGACGAGCCTTATCAAGATTTTGTAGCCCGATTAGTAGATAGTGTAGGAAAGATTATAGGAGATGAACAGGCTGGCTTAGTTTTAACCAAACAATTGGCCTATGAAAATGCTAATTCGGCTTGTCAGGCGGCCCTACGTCCCTACAGGAAAAAGGGGAGCCTATCAGATTATATACGAATTTGTGCAGATATTGGACCCTCATATGTACAGGGTGTAACCCTGGCTGCTGCTCTGCAAGGCAAAACAGTGAAAGAAATTCTTTTCCAGCAGCAAAAGAAAAATAAACCTAAAGGGCAAGTTAGAGTTGCCGGTCCACCAGGAAGTTGTTATTCATGTGGACAAATGGGTCATCGAGCATCTCAATGCTCCCAAAAGGGGAATAATAATCCTACAAATTCCTCCTCCCAACCGGGAACGTGTCCACGATGTAAGAAGGGAAAGCATTGGGCCAGAGATTGTCAGTCAAAAACAGATATAAATGGAAAGGCTTTGCCCATGCTCCAGGGAAACTGGGTGAGGGGCCAGCCCCAGGCCCCGAAACAATGTTATGGGGCAATTCAGGATCAGGACTTGATCAATCTAAATCAGACTCAAAACGACAAACAGTTAGCGAGCTGTTCCGAGCAACCCCAGGAAGCGCAGGATTGGACCTCAGTTCCACCGCCTATACAGTACTAACCCCCGAAATGGGAATGCAGGCGCTTCCTACAGGGGTCTATGGCCCTTTACCCAAGGGAACAATGGGATTATTATTAGGAAGAAGCAGCACTACTATGAAAGGTCTTTTTGTAGCACCAGGAGTGATAGATGCTGACTTTACTAGAGAGATTAAGGTCATGGTTCATTCGCCTCAAGGCATTTCCACCATTCAAAACGGCCATCGTATAGCTCAATTAATCTTAATACCCTTAGTTGAAACAGGAAAAGTTAAATCTGCCCGCTCAAGGGGAGCCCAGGGCTTTGGCTCCTCAGATGCTTACTGGTTACAATCCATTGGGAAGGAGCGCCCAGAGTTAATGCTAAAAATTAAGGAGAAACGCTTTAAAGGCATCCTGGATACTGGAGCCGACGTCTCTGTTATCTCTCAGCAGCACTGGCCTGAGGCCTGGCCAAAACAGACTGCCATTTCCACATTGCAGGGCATAGGTCAAACCAATAACCTAAAACAGAGTTCTGAATTGTTACCGTGGGAAGATGAAGAAGGCCACGCGGGAGAATTTCAACCCTATGTCCTCCCAGGCCTGCCTGTTAATCTTTGGGGAAGAGATGTCATGTCTTCCATGGGAGTCTACATATATAGCCCTAATAAGGTAGTCAGTAGTATTATGATGGCACCCCACCCCAGTACTTTTGCCTGGAAAATCCCATGGACGGAGGATCCTGGTAGGCTCCAGTCCATGGGGTCGCTAAGAGTCGGACACGACTGAGCGACTTCACTTTTACTTTTCACTTTCATGCATTGGGGAAGGAAATGGCAACCCACTCCACTGTTCTTGCCTGGAGAATCCCAGGGACGGGGGAGCCTGGTGGGCTTCCTTCTACGGGGTCGCACAGAGTCGGACACGACTGAAGCGACTTAGCAGTAGCAGTAGCAGCAGTAGTATTATGATGGACCAAGGCCTAATGCCAACACAAGGCCTGGGTGTAACAAATCAGGGAAGAAAGACGTCAATACGACCTAACCCTCAGCCGTTTCGAGCAGGACTTGGATATTTTTAGGAGGGGCTTTTGACTGTCCTGCAACTCACGCTGACCCGATAACCTGGTGCTCTAATGAGCCGGTGTGGGTTGATCAATGGCCCCTCAGTGCAGAAAAAATTAAGGCCGCGGAGCAGCTGGTGCAGGAACAGCTAGACTCTGGCCATATTGTACCTTCTAACTCCCCTTGGAACTCCCCAATATTTGTTATTAAAAAGAAATCTAGAAAATGGAGATTGTTACAAGATCTCAAAAAGGTAAATGAAACTATGGAAGTGATGGGAGCCCTGCAACCTGGTCTTCTGTCCCCAATGACAATCCCCCGACATACTTATAAGATAATTATAGATTTAAAAGATTGTTTTTATACCATCCCCTTAGCTCCGCAGGACTGCCAACGTTTTGCTTTCAGTGTTCCCTCCACCAATTTTACAGAGCCTATGAAGCGCTATCAATGGCGGGTTTTGCCTCAGGGCATGGCTAATAGTCCGACTTTATGTCAAAAATTTGTGGCACAAGCTTTAGCACCCATTAGGCAAAAATATCCACAAATATATTTGGTACATTATATGGATGATATCCTTCTTGCCCACCCCTCAGAGGGTTTACTGCTTGCGGCTATGGCCGATTTAGAATTAAAATTAAAAGCCACAGGTTTAATTATAGCCCTAGATAAAGTCCAACGCTTTCCTCCATTTTCTTATTTAGGCTTTCATCTAGAGGGTGAAACCTTTTCTACCCAAAAAATTGAATTACGAAAAGATAATCTACAGACTTTAAATGATTTCCAAAAATTACTAGGAGATATTAATTGGATTCGCCCATATTTAAAGTTAACTACTGAAGATCTAAAACCCCTGTTTGACATTTTGAAAGGCGATCCTGCGCCTACTTCGCCTCGGACCCTCACCGCTGGAGGGAGGAGAGCTCTCACTCTAGTGGAAAGAGCGCTCTCCGAACAGCATGCGACCTATTGTGATTATTCTAAAGAATGGGGTCTTTACATTTTGCCTACCAAACACACCCCCACTGCTGTTCTATTTCAGGACACGCCGCTTATGTGGATACACCTCCCTTCTTCCCCGCCCAGGGTGCTTTCCCCCCTATTATGATCTGGTCTCTATCCTAATTGCTACAGGCAGGAAAGATTTCAATAAGTATTTGGGTAGAGACCCACACTTTATTTGTGTTCCCTACTCTAAACTGCAACAAGACTGGCTGGCACAATTTAGCAATTCCTGGGCCCTGTCTCTAGCTAACTTTGCTGGACGCAAAACTTGTCATTATCCTGCTAACAAACTTCTACAATTTGCCAGCACTCACCAATTTGTCTTCCCGAAAAACACTAGCGCCGTCCCTCTTAAAGGAGCCGTAACAATTTTTACTGACGGCTCTTCAAATGGACGAGCGGCCATTACCGTAGAAAGTGATGTACAGGCATGGGACACGGGTTGTACATCTGCCCAAGAAGTAGAACTTCACGCAGTTTGTACTGCTTTGCAGAAATTTTCTGATTTACCTGTTAACCTTTACTCTGACAGTCAATATATTGTTCGAGCCTTGAATAGTATTGAGACTGTTCCCTTTATCGGAACCGTAAATACTACAGTTCAAACCTTGTTTCGTTCCTTGCAAACCGTGATCCGTGCCAGGTTTCATAAGTGTTTTTTCGGCCATATTCGAGCCCACTCCAATCTGCCCGGCCCCCTAGCATCGGGTAATGCTCGGGCTGATGCGGCCACTCAAATTTTCCTTTCCGCTGAAAAACAAGCCCAGCTTTCTCACGGGCTTCACCATCAGAACAGCAATAGCCTACGTTTACAATTTAAAATCTCGCGGGAAGCCGCGCGCCAGATTGTGCTAGGCTGCCCCTCCTGTCCCCAGATCGTTCCTGTTCCTCATTATGGAGTTAACCCCCGCGGTCTCTTACCCAATCACCTCTGGCAAATGGACGTGACCCACATTATGGAATTTGGAAAACAAAAATATGTCCATGTAACTATTGACACCTATTCTGGGTTTCTACATGCTACCTTACAAACCGGAGAGGCCAGTAAACATTGTATAGCTCATTGTTTAAAATGTTTTGCCGTCATGGGTATACCCAGGGAAATTAAAACTGACAATGGCCCCGGCTATACTGGAAAAAATTTTCAGTTGTTTTGCTCTCAGCTTTCTATTAACCATAAAACTAAAATTCCTTATAACCCTCAAGGCCAAGGAATTGTGGAACGTGCTCATCAGACTTTGAAGCACCAACTCACTAAAATAAAAAAGGGGGAACTATACCCCTGGACACCCCAGAATTATCTCAGCCATGCTTTATTAATTTTAAATTTTTTACAACTTGATGCTCAAGGCAGATCAGCAGCTCAGAGATTCTGGGACGCTGACTCAGCGTTATCCAAACCCCAGGTTACTTGGAGAGATCCTCTAACTAATGTTTGGAAAGGGCCAGACCCAGTTCTCATTTGGGGACGAGGGCATGTTTGTGTTTTTCTATAGGATGCCGAAACGCTGCGCTGGCTCCCGGAGAGGCTGGTACGGACGGCGGAAAAAGTCATTGATCAACCAAATGAAAGCGCTGACGATAGGAGACCCCAAGAAAAAGGCACCTCTCCAGATGACTTCGCCTAAGGAGATGCAAAAACTAGCAAAAAAGGTTTGCAGTGCGACAAACCCGAGCAATCCTGCTGCTGTAGCGCTGTTCCTGATTACTCTTGCCAATGCTTTGATGGGTGTGGCAGAAGGCAACATCTTCATTTCCTGGGCACATTCTTATGCTGATTTTTACAACACATCTAATTGTTGGGTATGCGGGGCTATGCCACTATCGGTGATTGATGGTCTCCCCTGGTGGGTCTCTCCTCTAGGAGAAGGAGACCTAAATTCCTTGTGTGATTTCCTCATTCAAATGAAAAGCGTGCATCACAGTCTCACTAGTTTAAACGTGTCTACCCTGAGCTGGTGTAACGAAAAAACTGGATCCGGACATAATGTGACTTTTAATGCCTTGCGCAGATATGATGCCGTTGTTAAGGCATATGCTACCTATCTTAATAAAACCAAAGAATCTCAGATTGGCTCCCGGAACATGGGAGAATACTATCAAATATGGGATGAATATTTTTGGATGACTCCAGAGAAAGGACAACTCATCACGTCTGCCGCCATCTGCTGGGAGCAAAGAGAACATTTTCTCGGCTTCAATAATCAACCACTTAAAGTTACAGACCTCAAACCACTAGGATTCATGCCCATTTCTCTGTGCGAAAAGACTTTTGTTGTGACTCATAACCCAAACCGGCCTAATCTTTGGCCCGGTTCGGACTGGGCACTAAATCCAGGACTAAGATGGGTAGCCCCCAACGGGACCAAATGGATTTGTGGGAACAACATCTGGCCATGGCTCCCTGTTGGGTGGGTTGGACGATGCACAATAGGGCTTGTTTTTGCCCCGGGACACATTCGAACATCCTTTTTAACTACACCTGCTAATCTACCATACTTAAAAGCGCGATGGACTCGTGCAGTTTTCCAGTGGTATGACTATTTAGCAGCTGTATTTGTTCCTTCCATTGGTAATGTAGATATTATGACTCGGGTTAATGCACTTACAAATTTTACTCAGCATGCCTTGGAAGATGCTGAAAATGCCATAAAGGCTTTGAATGAGGAACAAAAACAGATGAGAAAAGCGGTGTTACAGAACAGAATGGCATTAGATATTCTTACTGCCGCACAGGGAGGTACTTGTGCAGTGATTAAAATAGAATGCTGTGTGTATATCCCTGATTTAAGTAATAATGTGTCTGATGCTATACAAGATATGCAAAAAGAAGTGCATGCTATGTCTGATACCTCTGTGCCTTTTGGAGAAATCTTTTTGAGCTGGTTCAAGTCTGACTGGTGGAAAAATGTACTTTTATTGCTCTTTGTATTTCTGATTGTACTTCTCTGTGGACCTTGCCTTTTACAATGCCTTATGAATTTTGTTACTGAAAGAATGTTAATGTTCTCTCGAATTATGGACAGGAAAGGAAGCACAAGATTCAGACCTGAGGTCTCATAAATGGGATGTGGAGAGGATTCCAGCTTGGGAAAAAGAAGGGGGAGCTGCAGGGGGCCGACCCTGACACAGGGAGCCTCCGCCCGGAGGCATGGCTCTGGGAGCTGCCTTATCTTAAGGGTCTGTGGGAACACAGACATAGCTCTCTGTCCCGCCACCCCTGATTGCTCCTGAGAACTGGAAGATATCTCCTTCCCAAATGTGAGTCCTTGGGCCTGGCAGGTGCTGTTTTAGTGATTAACGAAACCCTTTGCAGCGCCCAAGATGTTGGGCACCTCCTACTACTCCCATGTTTGCTTTTAACTAGTCTTGGGAAAACAGGCTATAAGTCCTTGAAAAATATCGCAAGATGGTGACGTAATCCACAAAGAATTTTCTGTGTCCCTCTTTCCCTGTTCTGAAGTATAAAGATACCGTGCTCAATAAAGACTTTGTCAGTTGCATGAAAACCTGTCTCGTGGTTGACTGCCTCTGGCCCTCTCGACCCCATCTTTTCTATCTTCTTGAATTTCCTTAGCCTCGTTGCCCTTCTTCAGGACCGTTCGACCTTGCCGGCTGGTCCCGGCACTTTACCCCCCTCCACCCACCTGCAGTTACTGGTTTGTACTGCATGCCGGGCCCAGTGCTGAGTGACGTGTGGGATTTGTGCTTGTCTCCTTTCTCACCTCCAGTGTCTCCTGACTCCCATCCAGGACAATACGTGATTATATGAGTAGCTTGAATTTTTGCTTCCTGTGTTCAAATGCCAGGGCTTCCCAGGTGGTGCTAGTGGTAAAGAACCCATCTGCCAATGCAGGAGACATAAGAGACATGGGTTCCATCTCTGGGTCGAGCAGATCCCCTGGAAGAGGGCGTGTCAACCCTCTCCAGTATTCTGGCCTGGAGAATCCCATGGAACAAGGAGCCTGGTGGGCTATAGTCCACAGAGTCGCAAAGAGTCGGACACAACTAAGGTGACTTAGCACACGTGCACACAGGTTCAGATCCCATCCCAGCTGCCATGTGGCCTCAGGCAAGTCATTGAATCTCTCTGACTCTCAATTTCTTCATCAGTAACTTGGGGATGATGGTTAATTTGGTTTTGAGGGTTAACCAGCACTCAGGATGTTGACTCACCCATCAGTTCCCCTTAGCTCATGTTACTGCCACATTATTCTACCTTCTCATCCTGACTTCATCTGCTCCTGCCTCTCCACCCAGACCCCAGCACACCTTCCTCCTCTCTCACGAGGACTACGCCTGCCTGTCCTGTTCTTCACACTCTCTTCTCTTCCATCCTGTCCTTCTCAGCCCCTCCTTGACCTCGTCTGACCATCTCTCACCTCCGCTGACAGACCTTCCATGGCTGGGTTCTCCGGGCCAGCAGAAAACCATCCAGGCTCCCAAGTTTGGCGTCAAGGCTGCCCGTGGCCTCAGCCGATCCTCCTGGAGCACGAAGAGGAAGCAGAGCTGGTTCTGTGCCTCGGGCTCCTCGTCTGTGAAATGGGAATCGTGTCTGTAGGACTCACTCTTAGGTCGTTTGAAGATGAAATGAGATAGTCCTCCCAGAATACAGAGAAGAGTGCCTCCAGCCTCACAGACTCTAGGCAGGCTCTGTTTATTATATTCGCCATCCTGGATTGTCCCTGCCTCACCTTGTTCTCTCACTTGACCAAGAGCTCCCCAAGGTCAAGGTGAGGGAGGGTCTTTGTTCACCCTGGGGAGTCCCGTGGTTGCACAGAGTAGCAATGAAAACAGCTAACCTCTACCAAGCGCTTACTGTACACCAGCCTCTGTGTTAGATGCTGATGACCCTTTGCTCAGTTAGATTTCATAGTGACCATAACCAGTGGGTGTTATTGCCCTGTTTTAAAAATGAGCAAACAGGCTCAGAGAAATGGAACCGGACAGCTCCTAAGTGGCAGAGCCAGAGTTTGAACCAGATCCTTCTTCCCCTTAATCCAAAGCCTGGGCTTTTCATGACTGTGCTATAAAAATAATACTTGCTGTGTTTAATGTATGCTTCCTAACTGCAGACACTGTCCTAAGGACTTTTGATACTTTTGTCATCATCTCCTTGGATCAACCCTTCTTTCTCAGAACTGTTTTTACGTTCACTCTAGAGTTGAGGAAACTGAGACCCATCGAAGTTAAGAGACTTGCCCAAGGCCACACAGCTAGAAAGTGAGGAGGGTCAGCACTCGAGCCCAGGCCCCTGACTTCAGAGCCCAAGTTCTGAACTGCTGCATTTAGGGTGGGCAGTGAAACCAGCCGGATGTTCAGGAAGTCCCTCAGTCAGCGGCGAACAGACAGTTCATGAGGGGGACAAGGGTTGAGTTGGAGGGATTGGTAGTGAGGCTGGGTCTGTTTCCTGGTCCCAACTCCCCACTTCATGAAGCCCCTACAAGGCCCCCTGCAGGCTGAGTCACCTTCAGGATGAATCGCCTCCCAGGGCCTGGTCCCACCAGCTCCAGACAAAGGTGCCCTTTGGCTGCTAAGCCCAGGTGATCTCTTTGGCGCCAGAGCTACACTAATCCTTTCTGGGCCCCAGGGGGAAGGCTGGCCTCATGACCACCAGGACCTGGCTGGTCAGAAGACAGCACTGACCTCCATGTGTGCACCGCCCTCTACAGTTCACAGTAGGCGTTGATCCCTGCTCTCTGGTGGGAGGGAAGGGCAGGTGGAGAAAGGCATGGTTGCCCTCTTTGTCCCACAAAGCTCCAGGCATGTTCCAGATATTTCCTTCTCAATCCTGGAAACCCTGCTGAAGAAGTGTGGTATTCTACCCATTCTACCCATTTTGCAGATGGCCAAACTGAGGACCCAGAGAAGAAGGGATTGTCTGGAGCTGAGAGGGCAAGTGGGATGTGGGAACACAGGCGTGTGTGGTTCTTGGGGTCCCTGCCCTGGAACCCTCCTAGCCCTTACAGGTGATCAGTTGGTCCAGGGCCTGGGTTCACGCACCCACTCACACCCCCTGTGGGTTTTACCAACTTTTTGCCTTGTGGTGCCAACAGGGACCCAGGATGATGAGAATAAAAATACCACCTACTGAGCACATACTGGGTGCTGGGCCTTGTTCTCACCACTTTGCATGATTAGATCACTCGACCTTTACGACATTCTTTTGAGGCCAAGTCACTCTGGTCACCATCTTGACACCAAAGAAACAGGCTTGGAGAAAACGGACAGCAGAATTCAAACTGAGCCTCTGGCTCCAAAGTCTGTTTTCCACTAAAGCACCCGCTGCAGATGGGAAACTGAGTCCCAGAGAGGCACTGGCTCAGGCCCCAGTAGTGACACTGGCGAGGTTGGCAGGACGCCTGCCTTCAGAGGCCCCACAGCCCTCAGATAGCAGGGAGGAAGCACCTCCCTGCAGGGTTCAGGGGAATGCCTGTTTATGCTCAGCCTGGCTTGAGAGCAGGCCTCGGTGGGGGAGAGAGATGCCCCCTCACCCAAGAGAGCTTCTCAGGTGGGCTTCATGGGGAAGGAGGAGATGTCATCAATTAAGCATGGAGGTAGGGGGTCTTCCCTGGTGGTCCAGTGGTTAAGACTCCGCACTTTGAATGCAGGGGGCATGGGTTCGACCCCTGGTCAGACAACTAAGACCCCATGTGCCATGGGGTGTGGCCAGTAGGTAAAAAAAAGAAACATGAAGGTAGGACCTAGGCCTGGGTTGGGGGTGGGAAGCAAGGAGGACTCAGATTGCTCCCCAGGTTGTGTGCAGCGCTTGAGAGCATTCGTTCATTCATTCATTCATTTGCTACACTGGCATCTGTGCCTGTGCTGGGCTGGGAGTGGGGCACAGGCCTGGTATGCCCAGAGCAAGACCATCTCAGTGGGGTGGCAGAGGGCCTTGGGCGTCCAGAGGGAGCATCCGAGTTGGGGGTTGTCACAGCGTTCTAGAGCAGCTGGCATTTCTGCACTAGTGTGACTAACGGAATCTGGGGAAGGGTGTTCTTTGGCAGAGAGGGCACGTGCAGAGGCCGGGAGACAGGGAGGCTGGGGATGGTGGTGGTGAAAGGAATGGGCGCCACTTGGTGTGGAAGGTAGATCCACCTTCAGTGCTAAGGGAGAGGTCTGGTCTGTGTTCTAGCAGGTCTTGGAGGGGGCAGTGGCTGCCTCTGAGGGGTGGGAACAGGCGCTGACTGAGAAGGAACAGGAGGGAAAATTCTGGGGTGATGAAAGTATGTTAAGGTAGGGGTGTAAGCTACATACTGTATAACATTGTCACTATTTAAATAAACTCTTAATATTTATGAATTTCACTGTATGTAAATTCTACATCTAAAGAAGAGGATCATTATGGCATGCATGTTAAAGTGTTTAGAGGGAAATATATTGTTAACTGCAACTTTCTTTAAAATACATTTTTAAAATATTTATTTTTACTTATTTGGCTGCACCTGGTCTTAGTTGTGGCATGCAGGATCTTTAGCTGTGGCATGCAAACTCTTAGCTGCTGCATGTGGGATCTAGTTCCCTGACCAGGGATCGAACCCAGGGTCCCTGCATTGGGAGTGCAGAGTCTTGGCCACTGGACCACCAGAGAAATCCCTGAAATATCTTTTTTTTAAAAGATGGATTAATGGATGAATAGATACACAGTAAAGTAAGTATAAGAAAATACTAATGGTCGATGTAGCCAGTGGGAGGAATATGACAAGTATATGGGTGCTCACTGTATAATTTTTTCAACTTCACTGGATGTGTGGACATTTCATAATGAAATATTGGGAGAAAAACTTCTGCAGATCAACAGAAGCCAGTCTGCTTGTTCTCTTCACACTTGCCCCAAGTTTGAAGAGTTAGGTCCAAGTTCATCTCCCCGAACCCTCAAATCAGTCCTGTGAGGCAGGTATTCTACCTACTTAACAGATGGAAATGTGTGATGAGAGGCAGAGAACGGGAGTGGCTGACCTAAGGTCACACAGTGAGTTCTGGGTCAAGTGAAGCTGAACCAGGGTCAGCTTGATGCTAAGTCTGGGTACGGTTCTCTGCCCTGGCCAGCTGGAGTGGGCAGTGCCTGCTTTCGAGCTGAAAACTAGATGCCTCTGGGGGTGCTTCCACTTCCCCCATCTGGGGTCCTTGCTAGGGTCTCTAGGAATGTGCCCAGACCAGGGGCTGATAAACCCCAGCTCATGTGACACCATCCGGGGTTGAACAAGTTCTCAGAATTAGCCACAAACCGCAAACCCTTGTGGTTTTGAGTCTCAGTGCCCAATGTGAGGAGCAAATCTAGATTCCGGTCTCTCATAATTACATGGTGTTTCCCTCCCTGGGTCAGGGATCAGACTCTGGCTGCTATATAAGGCCAGCCTGCGACCAGATTCAGCTGAAGCAGAGGGCCCAGTGAACGGGACCTCTCAAGACTGAGCTGCAGGGACCTCCTGGGGGGTAAGGAGGCGTCCCCTTCCCTCTTCAGAGACTGGGCAGGGGAAGCCTGAGGTCTGGGGAGGCAATGAGGTGTGTCCCAGACTGGATACCTGCTTGGGTGACCCTTTTCTGAACCTCAGTGATCTTGTCTGCAACATCGGCAGCATATGTCTGCAACATAGTCAGGAGACCTCTCAGGGATCAACAGAAGGGCCTGAGTCTGTTGAATGATATAGATGAGCAGAGCTGAACTCATCTTCCCCAGGAATGTTGAGGTTGGGTACCCAGAAGCTTTGCTACCTCCCTGATACTCGTTAGCTGTTTGCTGATGCCAGAAATCCCTCCTTTGATGCCCTTGAAGGTGGTGATCCCTCTTTGAACAGAGAATTCTCTGGGCAGTGGGGTTAGGATGAGGTGAGGAAGCCAGGGGGAAAAAATTCTTGAATATATGAGACCATAATATTCTAGTGTGAATGAGTTCCCCTGAAATTCTTCCTAGGGGATCAGGGAAAGAATGGAGGGGCTGTGTGAACTTCAGGGGATGTAGGAGGCAGGAGAAAGGGAAGAGGGTGCATATGTGGAGGGGGTTGAGGCCAACAATTTCATAGTTTGGTCTGGAAGGAACCATGTCCTGTTCTGATTCTCTGAGGCTGGCAAATGGGTAGACTGGTTTGGTGGAGTAAGAGAAGTTTATTAGACATGAAGGCAGCAAAATAAAATTTCCTAGGGGTTGACCTGCTCATCTATAAATGCATGCTTCACCCCTCCAATCTCATAATACTTCACATCCACTTCTTAGGGGTGTGAAATAATAGTCCTCCCAAAAGAGCTACTGTTTATTGAGTGTCTGCCATGTACCAGATATGATGTGCTGGTGACTGCATGTATGTGGGTGCTAAGTCACTTCAGTCGGCTCTCTGCGACCCTATGGACTGCAGCCCATTAGGCACCTCTGTCCATGGGATTCTCCAGGCAAGAATACTGGAGTGGGTTGCCATGCCCTCCTCCAGGGGATCTTTCCAACCCAAGGATCGAACCCACATCTCTTATATATACTGCATTGGCAGGTGGGTTCTTTACCCCTGGCGCCACCTGGGAAGCCATGATGGTGACTAGGAAGCTGCAATTCAAAAGGTCAAATCTCTTTTCTAAGGATTAGAATCCAGAGAGGTCTGATCCAGAGCCCTTCATCTTAATGACATGATGATGGAACAGTCTCCTCCAAAGAGATGGGAAGGGGTATTTGCTAGCTGGCTGGATGCATGCTCAAGTGTGGCTAGGTGAATGTGTTGACAGGTGGATGGACTTATGGAAGGATGTATGGGTGATGGATGTATGAAAGGAAGGAAGGAAGAAAGGATAGGTGGATGGATATAAGATCAGCTTGCTGGTTGGTTGGGTCAAGGATAAATGATGGATAGATGGGAAGAAGGATGGATAGACGGATGGATGAATGAGAGGGGGAATGGATGGTTGATGAGTGGGTGAATGGATGGGTGAATGGAAGGATGGATGGGTGGGTTGTTGGGTGAACAGGTGAGTAGATTTCTCTAGAAATCTCTGGAGAAATTTCCCCAGAGTCTGCCTTCTACTAATCTGCTATTTTGATTGGAATTCCCAATAGAGTATTTTTTCTCTATTCCTGAAGCTCCATTTGTGAATTTTCATCTGGGGAGATATTAATGAAACATCTATGTTATGGGACAGTTTGGTTAATGGTGTCTCCAGATTGACTGCAATTTGAAAAGCTCAGAAGGGGGCATCAGGAACTCTGGGCCTGCCTTATTCTGTGCCCTTGGGTGGTTGCCCCTGTTTCTGGGCCTCAGGGTCTTGATGTGACTCTTGATGGGTTGGGAAGGGGTGGTGTTAACTCCAGCTGCTGAACAGGGTGGTGACACCCAGCCATGGCCCTATGACCCGCTGTCTCCTTAGCAGAGAAGCAGTGCCAGCATGTGGACGGCGTGGTGTGTGGCTGCCCTGTTGGTGGCGGCTGTGTGTGGCGTCCACCAAGATACAAACACTGTCCTCAGGGTTACCAAAGACGTGCTGAGCAACGGTGAGTCCAGTCCTGCAGAGAGTGAATGGTGGCAGGTGGCGGGTAGGGAAGTCCAACCAACTCTGAAATTCCCAAGCACTCTCTTGCTCACTGGCGGGTTCTACATCAGAAGGATGGGTGGCTTCTCTCTGGGCCTCAGTTTCATCTTTTCCGTGGGCTCCCACTTCCTGAGCACTTGCTAGGGGCCAGGCACCATGCTGGGGAGTGTATGTTTGAGGCAGTAGAAAGCAGCGATTAAGAGCTTGTGTCTTGGAGTCAGCCTTCCTAGAGTTCAGATATTGGCTGTATGACCTTAAGTCCATGACTTGAGTTCTCTGAGCCTCAGTTTTCTCATCTGTGAAGAGGGTGTCATTATGGTCCCCATCCTGGAGGACTGATACAAGAATCTAATGAGATGAATGACCTTTTGAAAACTTGGAGTTCCTGGTTCATAGAAAACACTCAAAAGTGGGAGCTGTCATTGATCCTGCCTTTAGTTCTTGGGGGTCTCGCTTTTGTCATCTGGCAAACGAGGACACGTCCCCTGCCCTCATTCCTGTCCAAGGCTGTCATAGAATGAAAAAAAAAGGAGTCATTTCCTCAGTGTCACAGGCCTCAGTTTCTTTACCCATCAAATGGGGACAATAATTCTGGCCTTGACTATTTTCCAGGAATAAATTTGAATAATGCACTAAGAAGTAGGGGTTTTTGTTGTTTTTGTTTTTTACACTGTAAAGTGTGGAGTGCTTGGAAGGAAGGATCATGAAGAAAATCTACCCAGGTTTGGCTGAACAGTGTTGAAATCCAGTTAATGTGTGAGAGGTCAAAGCCAGCAGCTAATGAGTTCACGGGGATGTCAGGGCTGGTCAGGAGGAGCCTTATCATTCGACCTCAGGAGTTTACCAGTGGGAAAAGGGGGACTAGGGAACAAGCAGTGCGGGGGGCTGGAGGGGGAACCAGCCTCTGAATGAGACCTTTGCTTCTCTGCAGCCATCTCGGGCACCTTGCAACAAAGTGATGCTCTTCGTTCAGCCCTGAGAGAGGTGCCCATGGGTAAAGCTGGTGGTGATGGTGGTGGGCCTCTCCTGGGGGGTCTGCTTGGTGGAAGTGGAGGTGGTGGGGGAGGTGGTCTTCTGGGGGGCCTGCTTGGTGGCGGGGGTGGAGGGGGTGGTGACCTGTTGGGTGGAGTTGGAGGAGGCTTATTGGGTGGCGGTAGCAGCAGTGGTGGAGGGCTCCTGGGTGGCAGTGATGGGGGGCTTTTTGGTGGTGGGAGTAGCAGTGGTGATGGTGGGCTGCTGGGTAGTGGAAGCCATAGTGGTGGGGGGCTGCTGGGTGGGGGGGGCCTTGGGGGGGGGGGCTGCTGGGTAGTGGGGGCCACAGTGGTGGAGGGCTGCTGGGTGGTGGAGGCCAAAGTGGTGGGGGGCTGCTGGGTGGCAGTGGTGGGGGACTGCTGGGTGGTGGAGGCCACAGTGGTGGCGGGCTCTTGGGTGGCAGTGGCGGGCTCTTGGGTGGTAGTGGTGGTGGTCTCTTGGGTGGCAGTGGTGGTCTTTTGGGCGGTGGCCGACACCGTTACGATGACTACAGACGTGCTGAATTCCCCCGAGGTGTCGGTGGTGTTCCCTACAATGACTTCCATGTCCGAGAACCGCCTCCAAAGTATACCAATGGCCACCAGCTGGGCGGTAATTACAAGTATGGTCACGTCGAGGCCAGTGACAACACCGCTCAGTTGGGGGCCAAATACCGATATGGTGAGATCCTTGAGTCCGATGGAAGCGTCAGGGACCTCCGAACCAGCAACTACCATAACGCTGAGAATGCACACGGCAGCCACAGGGACCACGGGCGGTACAGGTCTGCTGAAGGTGCAGTGCCCGTGGGCAGACTTCACCGGCGAGAGCTGAGGCCTGGAGAGATCCCGCCTGGTGTGGCCACTGGGGCACTGGGCCCAGGCGGCTTGCTGGGCACTGGCGGCATGCTGGCAGCTGATGGCATCCTAGCAGGCCAAGGTGGCCTGCTCGGCGGAGGTGGTCTCCTTGGAGACGGAGGACTTCTTGGAGGAGGGGGCGTCCTGGGCGTACTTGGCGAGGGCGGCATCATCAGCACCGTGCAGGGCATCACCGGGTAAGGAGAGGCTGGGGTCTCCCTGTCAAGCTCCCTAATGAACTCTGAACAGGAATAATCACCCCCAGGGGCCTGGAGTTGGAATAAGGATGGTCTTCAGTGTCTCATACACTTTAAGATCTGGCCTCAGGACTGGACGTCTTGAGTCTTGTATGATTTGGGATCTTGCTGTTAAAAGTCCTGAGTTTGAGTCCCAGCTCAGCCTTTTAGATTAGCCTGTGACTTTGGGCCATTCTTTTCCTCTCTCGGAGTCTCATTTTCCTCCTCTGTAGAATGGTCATAGTAATATAGTCGAGGTGGAAAAGACCCAAGATTGTGCATGCATATTATAATTTCAACTATGCTCAGCCTCCTCCTCATATTCACTATTTAATTTGACCAATATTTAGAGTGCCAACTACGTGCAGGGCGCTCTGTTGTCCCTAGGGGCATGACCTCATGGTGAGCCAAGACAAGACACATCTCTTGTCCTGATGGAGCTTGCAGACTGGTGGGTTATATGGCAACAATGAAGAAGCCTGGAAACAATTATACACTTACAGTGCTAAGAAGTTCATGGAGAAGTAAGGAGGTGTATTGTGGAGAGATCAGGGGAGGCTTCCCAGAGGAAGAAAACCTAGAGCTGAAATCTAAAGAATGTGTGGGAAGAAACCAGGCAAAGCTGGGCAGGGACAGGCAGAAGGAGTAGCATTTTTACATGAAAAAAAAAAAAAAAAGATCAAAGCAAATATATGGAAATATAAACAATAGACCTCCAGGCAGTGGGAGACTGCGTCATGGCATATTTTTTGCTTTTAATTTTTTTGTGTTTTCCAAACTCTATCCACGAATCATAGGTCTTTCTAGGGCTGAGAAGAATGAATGGGGTGCAGAGGAGTGGGGTACAGGGAGGATGGTCCCTGGGGAGTGGGGTGCTGGGCACTGGAGATGGCAGCCCTCTCACTGCTCTCGGTCCCCTGCAGGTTACGCATCGTGGAGTTGACTCTCCCTAGGGTGTCTGTGCGGCTCCTGCCCGGCGTGGGCGTCTACCTGAGCTTGTACACCCGCGTGGCCATCAACGGGAAGAGGTGTGTGCCCTTGGTTCCAGAGGGGTCCCTGCCACCCTACATCCTGGCTGGGAGATCTGGGGCAGGCCATTTCTCCTTTTTGTCCATAATGTGGGGACTAAAAGACCTGAGGTGTCATCAGCACACACGTGGCTTACACCTTTGGGCTCAGGTCATCTCTTGAGCAGCAAGCAGTGACGGCAGCCTGGCTGCTGCTGCTAAGTCGCTTCAGTCGTGTCCGACTCTGTGCGACCCCATAGACGGCAGCCCACAGCTCCCCTGTCCCTGGGATTTCCAGGCAAGAGTACTGGAGTGGGTGCAGCCTCTCCGAAGGCAGCCTGTGCAGAGGTTAAGATCCTGGGAGGTCGGAGTCCGGGGGCCCCTTGGGTTTGAATCCTGACTCTCTTTTAACCTGTGTGAAGTCAGGCCAGTTCTCCTAATATCACTGAGCCGTAATGTCTTCACCTGCAATGGACACAATAAGACATATCCTTTCCCAGGTGGCTGCAGCCACTGTGACAGATGGTCTCCCTGAATAGTGTCTGCCAAGTAGTTGGTGCTCATTAGAGGACCTCAGGTGGTGGACCTTTGCATTGATTTATCCCCATGGGAGGAGGTCATGCCTACAAAGCAATATGATTGGGTGGTCACCTTGGAAACCAGAGTTTAGACATAAGGTTCATTTATTGACCTCTGTTCCCAGCCTTTGAAGCTCTCATAAGTTAAATGGGGATGGATTTGTTCACAGATGACTTGAGGGTCCAGGGAAGCCTTCTGGTTTGGGACCCCCAGACGTGAACCAGCAGCATAGTAGATGGAAGGAACTGCAATGTGGTGGTTGGGGGTTGATTCACTGTCTCCCTGGCACCATGGTCTCTCCTCCTCTAGTCTTATTGGGTTCCTGGACATCGCAGCGGAGGTGAACATCACGGCCAAAGTCCGGCTGACCATGGACCGCACGGGTTACCCAAGGCTGGTCATTGAGCGATGTGACACCCTCCTGGGAGGTATCAAAGTCAGGCTGCTGCGTGGGTGAGTACCAGTAGGCTGTGGAGTGCCTTGGCAGATGGTAGAGTGATCTGTCTTTGGCAAATCATAGTTTAGAGCAGAGGCTCTGGAAGCAGCCTGGGGTTCAAACCTCTTCAGCTTCACTATTGCTTGCTGTGTGACCTTGGATAGCTCTGTTACCCTCTCTGAGCTCCACTTTCTTTATCTGTGAAATGGGGGTAATTTTTTCCCCTTTGGAATTAAGATGGTGAGTGTAAAACACCTAGTGAAAATCTGGCACATTTTAAGAGTTTATGTTGCTTGAATAACATGGGTATTGTGTTCAATGGTGCTCCAACTCACAGGGAAATTTCCCAGTTGATGCTATTCATGTAATCTTAATCAGATGTTGAGTTTTTTCTATTACACTCTACCCGCAAACTGGCTGAGTACACACCTTGTGTCCAGAGGGGTTTTCAAGTGTCTGGATATTGGCTGGTATGCTGCCCCCTGATGGTGGTCTCAGATGAGGGCACATCAGGGCTACTCAGAACTGAGTCCCTTTCTTTTCACTCCCTGGCCTTCATCTTGGTAGGTCCTTGTTCTTGGTCTCTCTGAAGCCCCCTAATCCTTTCTCTCCTCTCTCATCAGTTTCTTTCTTCTCCAGCCCTCATGTTATCTAGACTGTGGGATCAGAGAAATTCACTGACGAAGGGACAGGCAAATTTGCACTTGAGCCTCAAATTTCCTATTCATGTGGGCTTCTCTGAGTCTTTCTGCTCCAGGGTGGGTGGAGGCAGAAAAAAATCAGCCCCCCTGGTGTTCTGGTGAGATGAGGAGGGGGAAGGAAACCCAGAAACTTCACAGATTTTTAATTCACATTTTCACAAGGAAAAATATCTGGTGGTACATTGTTCAAAATATAAAATGATAAAAAGGCACGGCCCCCTCCCTCTCCATCTCCCATCTCCCCTCTTCCCAGAGAGCTCTCCTTGGTTATTTGTTTCTTGATTCTCCATCCAACTTTTTTAAACAAATGAAGCAAGCATGAATGTGAATTTCATTCCCCTCTGTCATTTTAACACAAGTGGGCACATACTGGAAACACTGTTTTGTCCTTTTCTCTCATCATTGGCCTCTTGGGAGAATTTTCTGTGCCAAACACGAAGAGTTTCCTTTTGCTTACCTTTACATGGTTGTGTAATATTCCACCATTTGGTTGAACTGTCATTGATTTGCTCTCTCTTCAGGCTTCTCCCCAACCTCGTGGACAACTTAGTAAACCGAGTCCTGGCCAATGTCCTCCCTGACTTGGTAAGAACCCATCCCAGGACCAGGAGCAGGAAGTACAAACTTTCCTCAGAGCGTGGGGCCGCCATGCAGCCTCCACTCCTGGAGGCACACAGGTGATCCGGAAGGAAAGAGGGACCCAGGGGGCTGGGTCGTGTCCCTGGGGGTCTGGAAAAGGCCCTAAGGAATGCGGAGGGACAGATTGGTGAGGGGATAAAGAGGTGAGGCTTGAGATATATGCAGTTCTTGGTTGGAAACCCAGCTCCAGCACTTCCAAGCTGGGTGGCAGTCACATCACCTCTCTGAGCCTCAGTTTTGCCATCTGTAAAATGGGGATCATGAGAAAGCCTTCCTCACAGAGCTACAGGGAGGACAGGGCCATGCACAGAAAGGCAGTCAGTACAGTCGCTATTATCATTGTTCTTGTTTGTGCATCATCCCCCACGCCCTGTGTGGTCACCAGGATTCCATGCCCTCTCTCCCCTGCAGCTCTGCCCCATAGTGGACGTGGTGCTGGGCCTTGTCAACGACCAGCTGGGTCTCGTGGATTGTAAGTCCTTCCTTTGTTGCTTCATTCAACCAGAGTCTTCTAGGGCCTGATCTGGGCCCAGCCCTTGGAAGGGACCAGGGACACAGCAACATCTGGGAGGAGGGCCCTGTGTTGTGCACGCAGTGCTGTGAATCTGATGTCAGGGGAGAGGGGCAGCCGCCTGGCCCTTCCTCTTGTCCCTGGACACCCTCCCCCCCCACAAGCCCCAGAGGGAGGGGCTTCCTGCTTGGACCCCCAGGCACTGCGGCTCTGGATGGTGTCGGGACGCTGGGTTTCCAGCCCCCAGGGAGCATGTGGACTTGGAGAGGCTTTTCCCAGTTCCCTCATCTCTAAAATGGGGGAGTTGGCCTCAACCCCTAGAGAGACTGGAGTGACTAGCACTAGGTTAGGGAGTGACAGACGCCGTGGAGACCATCCAGGTCTTCAGATTCAGACTCTGACACTCACCCTTGATCCAGGATTTCAGAGTAAACATTCCTGAAGGCAAGTCTGCCCCATGTGGTTGTCCAGGTCGTTCACTCCATGATTCCAGGGTCCTCCATCCACATAGATCACAGGATAATGGTAGCACCTGTTGGGCAGTGCGCAGTCTCTACAGCTGTACAGGGTTGGAAGAGCCCAGAAGTTAGGGCCATTTATCACAAGCAGTCAGAGAAATGCCAAACTCAATTAAGCACCACGTTGTGGAGCCCCATAATTTCTTCCCAGTACAGCACTTCACAGCTTTCAAAGCTTATCAATATGCAGAATCTCATTGCCCACCCCCAACCACCAATATTGTCCGAGGAGTTCTATTAAGCTTATTCTACAGGGGAGGAAATGGAGATTCAGGGAGGTGCAGTGTCTTGACCAAGATCACACAGCAAGGAAGAGGCCAAGTTGGGGTTTGAACCCAGAATGCTTGCTCTTTCCATGGTGTCTGGAGCCAGAACCTTGCTGCCCCACTCGCCTCAGGTCACAAAGAAGGTGTCTGGGTGGGTGGGGGGAGCTTCCTTTGACCCCACCTTTGCCTGCAGCTCTGATTCCTCTGGGGATACTGGGAAGTGTCCAGTACACCTTCTCCAGCCTCCCGCTTGTGACTGGGGAATTCCTGGAGCTGGACCTCAACGTAAGTGCCTGGGATCGGGTTGGGGAGGTGGTCTTCTCCCCACAGGCCGAGGTGTGAGCGAGGACCCCACCTCCCCTGATCCCTCACCCGCCACCATAAGGGCTGCTGCTGAATGCCTGGGAGGCAACATTTGAGCAAGACCTTTTCCTGCTTGGATGAGGACCTTCAAGATGCTGTGTTGGGAAATTCAATCACAGCCAACACTCACCTAGTGCTTTCTGTGTGCCAGGCACATTCCTAGAACTTTATGTAGATTAACCCCGAAGTAGGCTAAAGCTGAAACTCCAGTATTTTGGCCACCTCATGCGAAGAGTTGACTCATTGGAGAAGACTCTGATGCTGGGAGGGATTGAGGGCAGGAGGAGAAGGGGATGACAGAGGATGAGATGGCTGGATGGCATCACTGACTCGATGGGTGTGAGTCTGAGTGACCTCCGGGAGCTGGTGATGGACAGGGAGGCCTGGCGTGCTGCGGTTCATGGGGTCGCAAAGAGTCGGACACGACTGAGCGACTGATCTGATCTGAGGCACTCTTATTGAGAAAAGTAAGACACAGAGAGGTTAAGACACCTGCCAAAGGTCACACAGCTAATAAATGTGAACCCGGCCTTGAAGCAGGCAGTCTGGCTTCTAGCTGTGGGAGCTGCTGCTATGGGCTTGGGTTTGTTGGAGGAGTGAATTTGGCTATTTGTGTGCTGGTAAACATTAACACCTGATTGTTCATGGTAGTTTAAGAAAGTCCTAATTTGTAATGTTTGCTGATTTCCATGGTGTAAGTATCCCCACCCTGACCAAGTTCAGGCTACTAACATGTCTCACTAAACTTAACAGGGTTGGAAAGAGATGCCTGGAATTGACTCTTGTGAGCTGATGTGAACTAGCTTAAGCACACCATTGAATCAGGCCCGTAACTGTGCACGTGCATGCACACACACACACACTTACCCTGGGCTGCACACACACAAGTCCCTTCCGCTTCCTGCATCAGACACAGAGCATGCACATCCATGTCCTCAAAGACAGAGCACACCTGTGCAGACATATATGTGCACACGAAGTATATCCACAGGCACAGAGGATTCAGAAGATGTTTATCAGTTAGCTGCTGTGTGCCAGACTCTGGACTGGGACTGGTGGTGAACATAACAAGATCCCTGACTTGAGGGAGGAGACCAACTACCGGAGCGGATGGACCATCTTAGACTCACTCAAACGATTAGAAATCTTGAGCTCTGTGAAAGGAATTCCTGGGCTATCAGAGCCTAAAGCAGGGGATATGATTTACCCAGGGAGGTCACAGAGGGCTTCCTGGAGGAGGTGATACTTGAGCTGAGACCAGCCAAAGGAGTGGGACAGGACAAAAGAAGAGAGTGTGGGAGGAAATGGCAGGCAGGAAGCATCTATGGATGGTAGGGGTGCTGAGGTGGAGGTACAGATAGACGAGACCCTGGTGGCTTCATCGAGGAAGGGTGTGAGAGAGGCAGAGTGACTCCAGATGAGGCAGACGGCACAACAGCTTTTATGCTATGGACAGTAGTCTGGCCTTTAAAGAGTAGATACTCTGGTGTATATGGTGTATAAGGCGCATCAACTTGCTGCATTTTTAGTGGAGGGCTCTCATTCTTCTCTTTCAAATATATGGCACTGAACCCTGGCTTAATTATAACTGGTCATAGAGCAGGAACTGCAAGAGATGCTTGTTGTTCAGTCACTAAGTTGTGTCCAACTCTGTGACCCCATGGACCGCAGCACATGAGGTTCCTCTGTCCTCCACTATCTCCTAAAGTTTGCTCAAATTCATGTCCGTCCAGTTGGTGATGCTCACTAACCATCTCATCAAGAGATGCTATTCCATCACAAATTGGATTTATGGGACCATACATGAAAGTCACTCAGACCCAGTGGGTTTAACCAAGGAAGGCTGCCTGTAGGCAAATGCAGGGATTCATTCCAGCCTTCAGCCTCTCTCCTCCACTCTTCTCTATGCACCTCTCCCCCTGTGACCTCTTTCTTCTCTACTTCCCTAGACTTTGGTTGGAGAAGCTGGAGGAGACCTCATCGACTACCCACTGGGGCGGCCAGCCTTGTCTCCCAGGCAGAAGATGCCAGAATTGCCCCCCATGGGAGACAACACCAACTCCCAACTGGCCATTTCTGCCAACTTTCTGGGCTCGGTTCTGACTCTCCTGCAGAAGCAAGGAGCCCTAGATATTGACATCACCGATGGCATGGTGAGTCATTGCCCCCAGGATGGGGCAGCTGGGCAGCACACGGCCCATTGTTGATTCTCTCTAGTCCCCAGTATCCTGGGAAATGGCTTGAAAGCAAAGAGTATGGACAGTCCATCCCTTAACTCATGACACTAAACAACATCGGAACATTGCTCCCCATCCAACTCTACATAATTTTATTCCAAACCTTTAAAAAAGCATAATATAAATCCATATGTCTATATCTCAGTACAAGTGTTTCGAATCCTTTCGCTTGGTAAACATTGATAATGCATAACTAAGAGGCATAAGAATAAAATATCACCTTTAGGTATGTTCCAGAGTCATTTTCTCTCCAAACCTTTTCTTTTAAAACATTTCAGGCCTTCATCAAAGCTGCAAAATAATACAATTAATGTCATAATATCCTTTACCTAGATTCAACAGTTAATATTTTGCCACATTTGCTTCATATCCATCCATCCATCCACCTATCTTTATCTGCCTATCTATCATTCTGTCTATCTACGTATCCCTCTATCTGCTGTTGAACAGCTTGAGGGTTTGGAGTCATCACATTTTGTTCCATAAAATTCAGTGTGTATCGCATAAGAACAAGAGTTCCTTAAAATAACCCCATCACGTGCCTTATGTCAACCTTGATTCCACCAAGAGGAAAGTCTCCGTTTGGTGCCAGTATGATGTGACCCTCTTGTAAACTTTCAGGTGTCCTATTTTAACTCAGGGAGAACAGAGCTGCCCCTACAGACAAGGGGGACACTGAGGTCATCATTTTGTTTTTATTGCATTTAGTTTTACAGATGCCATCACCTTCGGTCAAGGGGTACTGGCTTTCCATTTCTTAGTATTTGATAATTTTTAAAAGTTAGTCATTTAAGGAAGATATTAGCTAAATAATAGCACAGGTGGTTTGGGGATATGGCGGCATCAGGCACTTAATGGACACTGGGTTTCACACCTGGACCTGCTGATGTCCATCTTGTTTTCATGAAGACTCACATTTTTAGAGGAGAAAGATTCAGATCTTGCCTCCTGCCCTGAGAAGTCCTGTCTGTGGAAGCTTCAGAGGCTGCCCCATCCACTTAACCCCCAAATGGCTACCTCACTCTGCATGGTGGCCCCTATTGGGCCTGGGGGGCCTCCCCAGAGGCCTTTAAGGGAGAGGACATGCCCCCACTGGTTGTCTGAGATGGGTAGAGGTTTAATCACTGTGGTAGCAACTACCGTTTGTCTCCATAGCCTCGGGGACCCACACAACCCTTCTTCTTTCCCTACAGTTTGAAGAGCTTCCTCCACTCACCACGTCCACACTGGGAGCCCTGATTCCCAAGGTACGTATGGGTGGTGCCTCCCCTCGCCTTCAGCCCCATGTTCCCTTTCACTGTCCCAGGAGCTGGGTAGGAAGGGAAGACACTCAGCACGAGGGTGGGTGTTCCAACCTTCTTCCCATGCCTTGAAAGTACAGTGAGAAAGGCTTGGAGACCAGACCCCTGGGGGTGTGTGGGCGCAGAGGCTGAGGTGGAAAGCACCGGAGCTCTAGCTGTGGACCAGCCTGCCCAGGTATAATCCTAGCCTGGTCACTTCCTTGCTGTGTGTCTTTGGGCAAGAGTCTTAATGTCTCTGAATCTTAGTTTCCTCTTCAGTCACAGGAGGATGCTAATAGCTATTACATAGGTTCATCCAGGAGGGTAAAGGAGATGATGCACATAAAGATACTGATACGGAGCTCGGGGGTGGGGGTTGGAGAGCATGGAGGCCTAGAGGGAAAGAGCCACATCTTTGGAGCAAACAGACATGAATTTGATTCCAGCTCAGCACATCACAGCCATACTCCCTTAGGCAAATGACTTCTCTCTGAGCCTTGTTTTTTTTTTTTTCCCACCTGGAAAAACGAGCAAAAATGCCGACCCCACAAGGTGACTGCAGCTCTGGGATTTGAATCTAGGCCCAGAGTAGGCATTTGATAAATGTTAACTATGATCGTTCTTGTTAACTTATTATTATTATTTTTTTTTAAAAAAAGAGCAGATGCAAATGCAGTCTTGGATCAGCTGCCATACACAGTTGGAACAAAGGCTTTTCTGATCCCAGTTCTCTTCCTAGCTCTGGTTCCAGGCCTGCAACCCTGCACCTTGTAGCAAAGAGCTTCTTATATGGTGTTATACAGTTGCCAGGGATTTCTGTAATTGATAGCCATCTCCTGTCTACCTGTCCCATCCTGTTCTGGGTGGAATTCAAAGGAAACTGCGTTCAACAAATGGTCACTATCGCCCTCGTGTGGTTGAAAGCTGAATGGCAGGGCACCATTAATGGCAGGGCACCATTAATGGCATCGCCAGGAGGCAGGCGGGCCCCTCAATCAACTGGACTTTCATTTATTGGAGCACTTCTTACGTGCACTGCACTTTATGGTTCATGAAAGTTGTTAAGAATCCACAGTTTCATGTGGTTTTAATCCTCCTCCCATCCATGGGACCAGAAGGGACGAGAAACCCAGTTTACAGGTGGGGAAACCAGCTCAGAGCGGCCACATCATGTGGCGGCAGCCCAGCTGAGCTCAGTGAAGCAAAGACTCAGGCCGTCCTATGGGGCTGGGCCTGTAGCAGGGAGGGACTGAGGCTAGACACGGAGGAATGTCTCCCGGAGTTACCAGGAGACGCTTGACCAGAGCCAGGACAGGCATCCTGAGTTTTCTGCTGCTGTGGAGAGAATTCAGGGTAACCTCTCGGGGTTCCTGTGAATGGAGAGTTGTGAATTCTTGGAGATTCTGCATGTTGGGGTGGAGGTGGATGGGACACCAGGCCCCTCTGTGGAAATATCCTGAAAACCCTTTTGTGAAAAGTCAATGCGCCAAATTATCAATTTGTTGAGAGACAGTTTGCCCAAAGGTGAGTCCACTGAGTGGTCAACTGGCTATATTTATTAGATTAGCTATTAGATCAGGAGTTTTCCAGGAGAGTTTCACCTTGAATGTGGTCAGGAAAATGAACACCTTCTTAGGATCAGGACATACCCTGCTGCACTGGATATAGAAAAGCTGATGTTTAAATTGATTTCTTTTTAAAGTAACTTTGGGATTTTTTTCCCATATATTTATGTTCACTTAACATATTTATGAAAAATGTTCCTTAAACTTTTTTGGTAAAGCAGTTATTTAGTAAATGTGAGGGCTGGTCGTTTGATGACTGGTCCCTTTAGCCAATTTGGAGGAATCAGTGAGCAGCAAACAGGCTCTGATCCCTCCCACCGTGTGTCTCCAGCTGCTGCTGCTGCTGCTGCTGCTAAGTCGCTTCAGTCGTGTCTGACTCTGTGCAACCCCAAAGACGGCAGCCCACCAGGCTCCCCCGTCTCTGGGATTCTCCAGGCAAGAACACTGGAGTGGGTTGCCATTTCCTTCTCCAATGCATGAAAGTGAAAAGTGAAAGTGAAGTCGCTCAGTCATGTCTGACTCCTAGCGACCCCCTGGACTGCAGCCTACCAGGCTCCTCCGTCCATGGGATTTTCCAGGCAAGAGTACTGGAATGGGGTACCACTGCTTTCTCTGAGGACCTCAGCAAATGTAGGCGGGTGGGGCAGGCTGTGCCCTGCTCTGGGAATTTCACTGCGAGGCACCTGGAATTGTAGACTTTATCAATCCAGGTTGGGCATCTGGAGTTAGCCCAGGGCCTCCCGAGTCACACAGACCTGGCCTAGAATCTCAGCTCTCCTGTTGGCCTTGGACAATTTGCTTGATGTTCCTCCTCTGAGCCTCAGTTTTCTCATCTGTAACATGGAGAAGAAAAGCAACGTTTGGAGTTGTGATGAGTCCATGAAATCATGAATGTCCAGCACCAAGCTCAGTGTCCCTCTCCCAACCCCACCTCCCCAGTCCCCCAGGACCCTACCTCCCTAAGGACCAGGTTTTGAGCATTTCCACAGTATCTGTGTCAGGTATTGAGTCTGAAGCTTTGCTGGCATGATTACATTGAATTCTCACGATATCTCTTTGTGAGAGGCTTGGAGAAGACAGCCCCTGGCCAAACCCCACAGTGGATGTAGGCTTTGCATGTGGTTTGTAAGTCTCAAGCAATATTGCAGATTCGGAAGGGATCCAGCGTGAGACCCTCTGCTGTGTGCTTAGAGGTTGGCTGATGACCCCCTGAGTCCCCCTCCACCATGGATGGCCCTGCTTACCCTACCTGGTGTCTGTTCACAGGTGTTCCAGCAGTACCCTGAGTCCCGCCCCCTCACCATCAGGATCCAGGTGCCAAACCCACCTTCGGTGACGCTGCAGAAGGACCAGGCGCTGGTGAAGGTGCTCGCCACCTCTGAGGTCATGGTATCCCAGCCCAATGATGTCGAGACCACCATCTGCCTCATTGATGTGGTAAGTGGGGGTGGGCGGTCTCCGGGAGTCTGCAGATACCTCTCCACGGTTCCCACCACAGTGACTATGAGTTGGATTTGGGGGCCAGGTGACCTGATTCAAATCCAAGCGTTAAGGGCACTTATAGCTGTGTGACCTTTGGGCTTGATTTTTTTCCCCCATAGCAGTGGCAGCAGGGCATTAATAAGATGCTCGGAGAAGTACCAGAAATGCCAGAAGGAAGCCAAAAGTGCTGGCTGGTATTATTCCCACGGCAAAGCAGTCCTCAGTCATTCATTCAGCAATATTTATTGAGCACCTACTATGTTATGTTTTGTTATGTTATTATGTTATGTTTTCTACTAGAGGCTGAAGAAAGGGGAACAAGATTTGTCCCTGGTACCCAGGAGGGAAAAGATACAAATACAACAATTTCCAAAATTATTTCATAGAGGAGAATCCTCTTAAAATGATGTTACTCCTTTGGTCGAAATTTAAACACAGCCCGTCCTCTAACTATCATCCATAGTCCTTCCTGAGCATCCTCTGGTCACCTTTTAGCTCCTCGGTGTTCCTCCAACACGCCAGGCACAGTCCCACCTGGAGACTTTGCACGTGCCCTTGCCTCTGTCTCGAATGCTCTTCTCCCAGACATCTGTGTGGTTCATAGACTGACTTCCATCAGGTCTCTGATCTAATGTCACCTCCTCCAAGAGGTCTTCGCAGACCACCTGTCTCAAATACTCCCACCCCCTCCCATCTCTCTCTCTGTCTCCCTTGCTTTACTTTGCTCATAGCCTTAATGTGATATTATTAAATGAATTCATTAGTTAGTTTATTACTGGGCAGAGACACAGACCATTTTATTCACTGTAGGATCCCTAGAGCCAGGTGCAGAATCTGGTACACAGTAGGTGTTTGGTAAATATTTGTGGAAGGAATGTGCTCAGTTGTGTTGAGTGCTATTTCCCCCTCCTTGGTGAAAGTTTCAGGCTCAGACACTTAGGGTTCTGTCCTGTCTGCTGTATCTTCCCAGTCTCTCCTCCCAGGGCTGGAGACGTGAGCCTCCTCTAGTCTGGGAGGTGGGTGTTCTCAGCTGGAGAGCACAGGAAGTCCACACTGGGCATTGTCAGACAAGAACTTAAATTTAAAAGGGCTGATCATTACCCAGGCGTGGAGATGGCTGCCCTTCATCCAGTCCCCTGTTGATTTGTCCCTACTGCGCGGGAATTCTTTTCCATCAATAGCCCACACATTTGATCCAGCTCAGAACAAGGCTGTGACCCCACTGCCCCCTGGATCAGCCCTGATTCCTCTCCACCCCATGTGCCCTGCCTGGTCTGGCCCCACCCCTACTCCAGCCTCCAGGAGTCCCCTCCCTCCTCTCCCTCTGGTTTTCTCTGTCCCTCTGCCAGCCCTTTCCTGCCCTAGCTCTAATGCACACATCCTTCCCACTGCCTGGATCATTCTCACACCCTCTTTTACATCTGGCGAATTTGTACGTACCCTTCAGGCCTCAGCTCAAGTGCCATTTCCCCAGGAGGATTTCCCACGCCTGGATAGGTCTTTGCCATATACATCCAGCGCTCCTGTTTCTTCTCCATCATCCTAATTATTGTTTTTACTAATAGCATCACCTTAAATTGGGCCCCCCCCGGCCCGGAGGAGGAGCCTGGTAGGCTGCAGCTGGTCTCCGGGGGGGGGGGGGGGGGGGGGGGGGAGAAGGGACGGGGACAGGAGGAGGCCTCTTCTCACAAGACAAAATTGTTTTATTTTAGGGGGAGGGGAGGGCCGAGAAGCAAAGAGGTGATCTTCTGACAACAAGGCTTCTGCTTAGAGACGGTGATGAGTCTGGACCCTTTATGCCCTTTCTTGGGGAGGGGCGGGGCAGTTATGACTGACAGTGATGATATCCAATTGCATCTACAACAACTGTTCTGAAGCAGGTCTCCTAGGCTGCAGGCCATGCCCGCCTCCTCTGAGACAGCTCAGAGAAACTCAGTAAACATCCCTGACTCCTGTGCCAATCCCTGGCTTCCTGTGACTGTTCTCTTTCCGAAGAATGTTCCTCCAGCCTTTGCTGTGACTTACTTGTGAACAACAGTTAATGCAGGCAATTTATGATTCCCAACTCCTTCCCTCCAGAGGTGGGGAAAATCCGTTACATGGGGTGTTACTGGAGGTCTCACAGGGAGACCCCAGCGAGCAATGACCGCTGTACGATGGCAGTGACATTCCATTCACCTTCCCTTTCTTCCAGGACACAGAACTCTTGGCCATGTTTTCCGTGGAGAATGATAAGCTTATGATTGATGCCAAGCTGGACAAGTAAGAGGGTTTGCTGCTGAGGGTTCTCGCTCTTCATAAAAGACTTCTTTGGCATTCTTATGTCTGGTGCCAACTCACGGGGAGGGCTTAGAGGTCTCTGGACTTGGCTGCTGGATAAATCCAAGGGACAGCACAGGGGAAAATGGGCCATAACTGCCAAAACCACGGGCGTGAGCAGGGCAAGGAGGATGGAGCCGTGAGCCTCACAGAAGGACCGGCCGCCAACAACAGCATGATCCTGCTGCTGCTGGGGGTGATTAGCCGGGCTCCGTGCTGGCTACTTCTGTGTCTAGTGTCGTTCAGCCTTGCAGAAGCAGGGCTATTATCCTCCCATTTTAAAGAGGAGAAAACTAAGACTCAGACAGGTGGATTTATTTACTCAAGGAAGGCGCATTATGAGAACAGAGCGTGGCGGGCGGGGGGAGGGGGGCAGGCTGTGAACGTCTGTCTGATTTGGAGCTGTGTCAGATGGTTACAAGCACCAGCTGTGGAGCCAGTGGTATGGGTTCAGATCCTCCCATGACCCCCGACTGGCTGTGTGATGTAAGCCAAGTGACCTTGCCTTTCTGAAACTCAGTTTTCTCATCTGAAAATGGGCATCGTTGTCTCCACCTTATAGGACTCATGATAATAGCTGTTATTTATTGGATGCTTTCTATGTGCCAGGCATTGAGCTAAGCCTTCAACGTGTCTTCATTTAATTCTTGACATCAGCCTATGGCTGCAAGGGTTACTATCATTGTTATTATTGTCTTGAAGGGTCCCGCTTCAAGACAAATGAGAGTGTCTGTGACACTTGCAGCATGTGCCTAGTTCATTGTAAGGTTTTTGTCTTACAACAAATACTTATCAAGCTCAACAGTGAGAGCTAGTCCTGCTGTAATGCTAATTGGAGCCATTCAGGAGTATCTAAGGAGGTCTGAGACTGAGGCCTGGAAGGGGAGCAGGGGGCAGCTGTGGGGAGAGCTGGGGGTTCCAGTCATCGAGAGCAGAGCCAGCAAACTTCCAGGGGCAGGTAAGAGCTTGGGTGTCCTGGATGGAGCAGTCATGGAAGAAGGAGGGACAGGAGGAGAAGTTGGAAAGGACTCCTACATTCTGAAGCAGAGTCTTCTCCCCTGAGAAGCCTCTATTGTTCCACATTGGTTTTTCTCCCCCCTAGAGGCTAGTACTCTTGCCTGGAAAATCCCATGGATGGAGGAGCCTGGTAGGCTGCAGTCCATGGGGTCGCTGAGGGTCGGACACGACTGAGTGACTTCACTTTCACTTTTCACTTTCATGCATTGGAGAAGGAAATGGCAACCCACTCCAGTGTTCTTGCCTGGAGAATCCCAGGGACGGGGAAGCCTGGTGGGCTGCCGTCTTTGGGGTTGCACAGAGTCGGACACGACTGAAGTGACTCAGCAGCAGCAGCAGCAGCAGCAGCAGAGGCTAGTGGCTCCAATGTCTCTTTGCCCATGAGCAGGTCTGGTCCAGCCTCTCTCAGGTGGGACTGCTGGTTTTCATGTGAGATTCAGATGCAGCGAGACCAAAGCCCTCACAATGCAGAGAAAGACCTTGAACCCAGGCTCAGGCCTCCCTGCTCAGATCAGTATAGCAGCCATGAGTGCGGCTCAGGACATGAGTCCGGGGCTCCCTCTCCCAGCTCTGTGGCCTTGGCCGGTTTCCTGGGAGCCTTTGGTTCCTCCTTCATGGAATTCCTCAAGGATCTTGCCAGGTAGTGATGATGCTCATGTGGGCATAGCACTCACTGGGTACCAGGGATGATTCTATGGGATTTACTTGAATTACCCTATTTAGTGCTTATAGACACCCACTCTGCAGAGGAGGAAACTGAAGCATGGGGAACTTAAGTACTTTGCCAAGGACACATAGCTGCGATGTGAGCCGTATGCACGTCATTGTGTCTGGTACAAGGTTAATGCTCTGTAATGGAGACCAGCCCTACTCATATTAACTCCCCCAGATCCAGAGTAGTCTCCCTGAGCATGTTGGTGGATGGTCTCCTTACACTGAAATGTGAGCCTCTTGTGATTCTCAGGCAATTGCTACTTCTTTCTTTCTTTCTTTGGCTGCGCTGGGTCTTTGTTGCGGTCTACTGCGAATTCTTGGTTGCAGCATACAGACTCCTAGCTGAGGCATGTGGGATCTAGTTCCCTGACCAGGGACTGAAACCGGGCCCCCTGAATCGGGAGCTCAGAGTCTTAGCCACTGAGTCACCAGGGAAGTCCCAATAGCTCCTTCTAACGAGCTGTTTTCTTCATCTGCAGGACCAGCCTCAACCTCAGAACCTCAAACGTGGGCAATTTTGATGTAAGTACCAAGCTCAGGCCCCAGAGTCAAGTCTGGGAATGGCACCCTGTGAGGCTGGCTGGGGACTGGGATGTCGGTGAATTCCAGAGCACTGATTGGCATCAATGCTGTCAGGCCTCGTTTTACAGATAGAAAAACTGAGGCCCACAGAGCAAGTGAGGGGCAGAGTCCTGACTCACAGCTCCTTCTACCATGCCTGTGGTGTCCCATTCTAACTGCCCCCACGGGGATCACTTGGCCCAAGTCCTCCACCCCAGTGTGGGTGGCAGTGGGGGCAGCCATGACCTTTGGGACCTCTTTCTTCCTGGATTGGGGGATTCAGCTTTGTCACTGACTCTTGTGTGACCTTGGCTATACCTACCCACTCTGAGCCTATTTCCTTGTCTGTGAGGCAAACAGGTTTGAAATCTCCACGTTCTAGAATTCTGCTTTTCTAAAGATCCATGAATCTGAGACACTTATATTCTAGAATTTGGTCCTGTTTCATCAATTTTTTTCATCCTTGTGTCCCCACTCCACCTAAGACTTTGAAAATGTCCATTTGGCATCGCAAAGAGTTGGACATGACTGAGTGATTGAACTGAACTGATTGATCTTATGAATTGACAATGAAATTGATGCTTACTTTCTGGTGCAAGTTTGGGTGAGATTTCCACTTATGCAGAGACAGTCATGGTGCTTTTCTTATCCAAACAACTCATAGGATTGGTATCATCAGCTTCATTTTATAGATGGAGAGATTGGTACCCAGATAGGGGCAGTGACATGCTTTACAGCTGGTTGGGGCAGAGCTCAGACTAGAAGGGAAATCTCTGAACTCCAAATGGAAAAAGACACCACATACTTAATTGGATATTTAATGAATATTTCTGGAGCAATAGAAATTGGCATGAGGCACTACATTAAGCTTTTATTTATTTATTTTTAAATCAAGCCTTTCTCCATTGATTCTCAAATCAAACTTATGATGTGGGTGCAATTATTGGCCCACTTTCCAAATAAGAGAGTCAAATACAGAGAAGTTAAGTGACTCGCCCAAGGTCACAGAGCTGGTAAGAGGCAGTGTGTTAGTCATCCAGTCGTGTCCGACTCTTTATGACCCCGTGGACTGTAGCCCACCAGGCTCATCTGTCCATGGGGATTCTACAGGCAAGAATACCGGAGTGGGTAGCCATTCCCTTCTCCAGGGGATCTTCCTGACCCAGGGATTGAACCCAGGTCTCCCAAACTATAGGCAGACTCTTTACCAACAGAGCCACCAGGTAAGAGGCAGTGCTGGGACTTGAGTCCCATGCTCTGTCACCATGGTATCAAGTGGCACCATGCCAAGGCAGGTATTCTACACAGAAGAGCTCATGTTTGGTTTGGACAAGTACTCCCTGAGGTAATGATTGCCCCCTGACATTTTTAGATGTAGAAAGCAAGGTTTAGAGAAGTGAAGAGCGGTTCTATATGAAAAAAGGCTTCCCTGGTGACTCAGAGGTGAAGTTATCTACCTACAGAGCAGGAAACAGGGGTTCGATCCCTGGGTCAGGAAGATTCCCTGGAGGAGAACATGGCAACTCACTCCAGAATTCATGCCTGGAGAATCCTATGGATGGAGGAGCCTGGCGAGCTACAGTCCATGGGCTTGCAAAGAGTTGGACACAACTATAGCATGCACACATGCTTATGAAAAGGCTCAAGGCCAAGCATTTTACATGATCTGCTCCTAATCCTCACTGCTTCCTTGCAAGCTGGACTTGCTGGCCCACTTTACAGCTGAGGAAACTGGGGGTCAGAGAAATGAGGGAAGCTGCCTGGAAGTCCATGGAAGCTGAGCTGGGGTGGGGACCTGAACTGCTGGTCACAAAGTGCAAGGGCCTTCCAAGCCACCAAAGACCCTGTGCTCTTTGCCCCTTGGGAAGACCTGATCTCCCTTGGTCTCTGCCTCACCATGAGCCTTGGGCCAGCACTTGCCGGGCACTGGACCTCAGCCTGCCCATCTGTACACGGAGCAGGTGGACCAGATGTGCCTTGGGGTTGGTGGTTCTGGACTCACAGGGGCTCTGGCTGCAGCTCCCAGACTGGAGACACTCTGCGGCTTCCTCCCCAGCAACAGAGTGAGGCCTCAAGGATCCCTTCTGACCTGAGCGAATCTCTGCCTTTTCATTCTTCCTCTGCAGGTTGGCCTCTTGGAGGTGCTGGTCGGGAAGATTTTTGATCTGGCGTTCATGCCTGCAATGAATGGTGAGAGAGCGTGCCCCAGGGGTGCATGGCCTGGGGATCAAGGGGTTACTGGTTTGTTGGGCATACTTGATGCACAGCTGTTCCACCTCAATAGCATTCCTGAGACCTTCACTCTAAGCTGATTTATCTCAGCCTCTGAATGCAAATATTGCCCCAAGATTCCATCAACTTCTTTATTTGCTGCTTTTGCTGTATTCTTTCCCTGCCCCACCTTATTTGACTGATTTCTCTGATTATCTGTGTGAACTTCTGATTATATGTGAAAATTATATGTGTGTACATTTTAGAGTCCAGAAAGGTTAGAAAAGAAAATTTCACCTCCCAGAGGCAATTAATCCCGATATCTGGGTATACTTCCTTCTAAACATTTTTTTTTTGTTTTTTAAAAATACAGTCCAAGATGTTTCTGGATTTATTTTTTATATTTATTTTCATTGGGTTTCTTTTCATTTGTGGTAAGATATACGTATAAAACATAAAATTTGCCTTCCTAACCATTTTTAACTTAATTTACATGGTTGTGTTCCTGACTTATTTTTTCTGACTTATCTTTGATTGTGTATTTATTTTTACTTGCACAGGGACCACATGTGTATTTTATTAATGTAAAAAGTTCAATCAGTACAGACATAACTAAAGTTGCTGTTACCAATATCCCTAGCCTCCTAACCCCCTAGACAGTTATGTGGTCAGTTAGAGGGTTTTCTTGCCCAAATTTATAAATAGATCAAACAGCATGGTGTCTCATCTCTGTGGTGTCTTGTTGAGTCCTGGGGCCAGCAGGACGAGGTTGGGTCAGCTGCTCCATCAAAAACTACAGCCCTCAAGCTGTTACCAACCAGGGTTCTTGGCCCACTTAATCCATAGAAATTGATCAGAGGCCAGACAAGAGATGCAAGCAAGGCTTTATTGGGGTCCCTGCTGCAGCAAGGGGGGAGCAAGAACAAACAACAGGTTCCCTTGCTACTATCTCCCTGAGTGGGGCAAGCTTGCTTCTTATATGTGGTGAGGGTAAGGGTGGTGCAGTGGTAATGCTGGAGGGGTGACCTAAGTGGTTTGTCCACCCCTTAGTTGGTATTGTGTGTACAGGGCACGCACAGTACCCTGCTTCTGTTCCCGACCTCCTCTTCTTTGGTCCAGGCTCTTTAAAGGTGGCAGTTAGGTTTTCGGTTTCTTTGTATCTTTTGTCCAGAATTTGCCCCAATTCTTATTTTTAGTCCCATACAGTTTCTTTGTATTTTCTTGCTTGAGGAGAGGTGTGTACAGGTGCAAGCATTGCAGCAAAAGGTCCCAAGTCCCAGCTTGTCTCATTGCCACTGGACCCCAACCTCTCTTTCCCCACTTCTACATTCTGGAAGATGGGATGGAGCGGGGTGGCACCAACTGTACCAGCTCAGTTCGTTTGGAGAACTCTTAATGTCAATTAGACCCTTTTTCAGGGGACAGTCACCAGAGGAGACGGAATCAGAATTAAAGAAAAGCGCTGGTCACTAGGCCCCTGCTTGTTCCCTGGTAGGAAAGGATGATGTCAGGAGATCGATGGGGCTGGGCTGGGAGCCAATAGATGGGGATACTCTCCTGGGCTTCACCACTAGGAGGTGCTGTGAACTTAACAGCAGGTCCCTCAATCTCACTGTACTGCGATTTACCATTCTCAAAAGTGAGAGGTTGGGTTAGATCCATGATTCCCCAAAAGGGTTCCATAGAAAATTGGTCCCACAAGATCCTCTGAGAAAAGGGTTCCATGACCAAGCAAGTTTGGGAAATACTGCCTAGGTTCCTCAGGGGTAGATTCACAATGTCCTTAGTCCTCTGAAAAATCCTGCTGGAGTCAGGTAGTGTGTTCAACCTCACTCAAAGGTCCCATGCCACTTAGTCCCATGTTCCCCACCTGCCTTCCCCCCTTTTCCTGGCTCCCTTCCTCATTCACTCTCTTCCTTCTTTCTTTCTAGAATGTTCATCAGCAGGTCTGCTTAGGCTCTGATGATGTAGACCATCCACGGAGGTCACTTGTTGGGGTCCCATGTGTTTCCTTCCGTGACTTCATTCAGCAAACCTCTGTCTCCTCCTTTGCGTTCCACCCAGGTCTGGGTGATGCTGGGGACACAGTCCTTGCCCGAAGAAACTCACAATCTGGTGCTGGTGACAGATGTGAAGACAGGGCATTAGTATGCTGTGGTTTCCGAAATGCAGTTGTTCGGGAAGAGTGGCAGGAGCCCAGGGTTGCTCAGCCTGGTGGGTAGGAGACCTCACAGAGGTGACATCGGAACAGAATTTCCGGAAAGGCTCAGAACTCAGCAGGCAGGCAAGGCTGAGGCTGTGTGCTCCCAGCACAAGGACGGGCAAGGACAAAGTCCTGGAGGCATGGGAGACGTATTACTGGAGGCTTCGGGAAGGTTGCTGCCTCTTGGCCACGCTGATTGTACCTGATCACTTTTCTCCCCCACAGCTGTGCTGGGCTCCGGTGTCCCTCTTCCCAAAATCCTCAACATTGACTTCAGCAATGCAGACATTGACATCTTGGAGGTAAGGGGAGATAGAGCTCTGTTCTGCCTTCCTCTGCAAACTGAGGAATTGGGAGGAAGAAGAGAAGGGAAGGGAAGGGCAGGACAATAGTAGCCTCTGCCTTCAAAGGATGGGGCTGAGGGAACAAGAAACAAAGCTGCTAGGAGCCTTAAGTGAAGCTTTCATCACTGCCCGCATCTCACAGATGGGAATACTGAGGCTCAGAGCAGTAAAGGACTTGCCCAAAGTGAAAGTGTGACATAGTTAATCAGAAAATTTTTTATTGAGCACCTAATATGTGCCAGACGATGCCCAAGGGGCTGAGGAAACAGTAGTGAACAAAAACCCTGGCCCTTGCAAAACTTCAACCAGTGGGTATTGGGCCTTTGGGAAAATATTCCTGAATAATTGCTAACTGGAATCATGGCAGGTGCTATGGAGGGGGTCTTGTTACCACTTCCAAAATACACATATGTTCAATATCTGAAATTCAAAAAATACAAAAAAAAAAAAAAGAAACAAACACATGTTTATCTTCCTAGATATATTTGCAACCCAGAAATTGTCCCTTAGAACATTTTGTTATTTTTCATTCCAATCTCTCTGGAATTTTATTTTTAAACATGGCTTGACCAGGGGATCGGTCAGTAGAGCACTAGAGTTGAAGAATAAGGGTCCTGGCATCCACTGGCCTGGATTTAAATCCTGACTTTGTCAGTTTCCAGCTGGGTGGCCCTGGGCCTCAGTTATCTCCTCTATACAAAGGGGCTAATCATAGTGTGTATCTACAGGGCTGCATTTAGGATAAAAGAGGTTCTGCACATAAGAGGCCTTGTGCAGCCCCTGGCACAGAGTCAGCATTCTAGAAATGTCTGTCATTAACAGCATCACTGTAATAAAGAAGGTGCAGTGTGCATCCTGGTGCACAAACTGTCCTGACTCCAGGATTTAGTTCTTTAGAACATGATCCCAGATTGACGAAGTCCTTTTCAAAAGGTAGCACTTATTTGCATAGCCACCAGCTGTGTGCCGAGAGCCCAGCTCCTCACACTCATGCCAGGCTTGGGCCTCCTCAGCCCAGGGGACAGCCTACCCCCCACCTTTGGGGAAGAGTCAAGAGAGGTGGCAGTGACCTTGAACGGGCAATGTGGGTCAGACGCCGGCTCTGGGCCGTCCTTAGGGGCGCCAGTCATGGTCCCTTCTCTTGAGCGCCTGCAGGACCTCAGCACTACTCTGAGCCTCAGTTTCCTCATCTGAAAATGGGGAACACCACCTCATGGAGTTGACAGTGAGAGATTAAATGAGATACAGCATTAACAGTTATCATTCACTTGTTAAAAATGGGTTAGGAAATGTGAACAGGATTGGCAGAAATTTATTATCCCCCTCATCACCACCGTCATCATTTCTACCATTTACTGAGCATATGCGGTGCGCCCTGCACTGTCTTATATACATTTGGGCCTTTCCAGGGCTCCGGGCAATGTTTGCCTCACATCATAGGTGAAGGACCTGCATATCAGAGAGGGTAGGCCACTTGCCCAAGGTCACTCAGCTAGTGAGAGGCAGGATTTGCACTGAAGTAACAGAGGCAGCGCAGACCAGGGGTTTCCACCAGAGATTGTATTGCAACCCACCTCCCCAACCTGAAGGGAATTTTAAAATGAGTAGGGATGAATTTTCTTTCCTGAATAATCACGCTTGAGCATTTTATATCAAAATATTGGGTTGGTCAAAAAGTTCATTTGGGTTTTTCCGTAACATGTTATGGAATAACCCAAACTAATGTTTTGGCTTACTCAATACATATTATTTTGTTATAAATTACATATCTTTTATTTCTTCTGTATATTCCAGTAAAAGAATTATAATGGCTTTTAAAATATATGTATCAGTAAATTATGTAATCTATGAGATTCATTTCAGAGTAAAGGAAGTAATGAAGTCCTATAATCAAATGAAAAATGGATGTTGGGTCTGAAAGGTGAAAAATCACTGGTTTATAGAAAGATTCAGAAAAAAAGAGAGAAAGACTCAGAGGCTCTTGTAGGCTCTCTGTTGTTCAGTGGCTCAGTTGTGTCCGACTCTTTTTGACCCCATGGACTGCAGCACACCAGGCTTCCCTGTCCTTCACCATCTCCCAGAGCTTGTTCAAACTCATGTCCATTGAGTTGGTGATGCCATCCAACCATCTCATCCTCTGTCATTCCCTTCTCCTCCTGCCCTCAATCTTTCCCAGCATCAGGGTCTTTTCTCATGAGTCAGCTCTTTGTATCAGGTGTCCAAAATATTGGAGTTTCAGCTTCAGCATCAGTCCTTCCAATGAATATTCAGGACTGATTTCCTTTAGGATTGACTGGTTTGATCTCCTTGCAGTCCAAGGGACTCTCAAGAGTCTTATAGGCCCTCTGTAAATGGCAGCTATTCTTCTTCTTACTACTACTACTAAATGGGTCTAGCCATTTAACTTTGTATTTTAAAATAATTTTAGACTTATAGAAAAGTTGCAAAAATAGTACAGAAAGAGTTCCAGAACACTCTTCACCTATCTTCCTCCAGTGTCAGCATCTGCTGTAGTCCAAGTACAAAGATCACAGTCAGGAAATTAACATTAGTACAAATCCACAGGCCTCACCTGCCAGCTTTCTCACGAATGTCCTTTGTCTGGTTCAGGATCCCGGCTTCCACTTCACAGTTGGTGGTCACACCTCCTTAGTGCCCTTCAATCTGGGACGGTTCGTCAATTTTCCTTGTGTTTTGTGACCTTGACATTTCTGATGCGCTGGGCTGGATTTGTGGGATGTCTCTCAATTTGGACTTGACTGATAGTTTCTCATAATTAGATGAGGTTATGTATTTTTGGCAAGAATATTGTGCCCTTGTCAGGGTACCAAGTCAGGGCACGTCACGTCAGCATCTCCTTCCTGGAAATGTTCAGCTTTGCTCTTGTGGTTACGGTGGATCCTTCCAGGTTTGTCCACCAAGTTGCTACGTTCTCCCTTTATAACTAATCAATATCGCGTGGGGCCTAAACTTCAACACTATGCAAATATTCTATTTCTCACCACACTTTTCCCATTAATTTTGTCATTCATTAATGATTTTTGCCTTCAACAGTATTACTGTGCTGTTTGCCTGAATGGTGATTTTTTTTTTATCTCTGCAATTCCTTTCACACTTACTAGTTGGAGTTCTGCTGTAAACAAAAGTTACCCCTTCTCCCTCATTTATTTATTTACTCAATTACTTACACCAGTATGGACACATGGGATTTCATTTGTGCTATGAATTAAGTCTGCTGCTTTTATTATTGTTGTAGATCTTCTTAATTATGAAAACTGGAGTTTGGAAGAGTTTGGAGAGGGGCTCAGGCCTGCTTCTCTTTATTTGGAAAAGAAGGAAATGAGGGGTAGGGAGGGAAGAGTCTTGCCCAAGATCCCCTGCTCACAGCAAGCTGATGACACAGCCAGGGTGATTCTCAGGCCCCTTTGACCCCAGCTGTCTCCACTGTTCAGAGTTACGGCTGCCGAGAAATGCAACTGGCCCCACCCCAAGGCAGGCGGCTGTCTGCGGCCAGAAGCCGCCCTACTCACTAACCAGCCCTGTGTTCTGCCCTCCAAGGACCTTCTGGTGCTGAGCACCTGAATGACAGAGGCAGAGATACTGCCACAGCCTGGGGAGAAGCCGGAACCAGTCCTGGAAAGGCTTGGCCTGACACGGTCCCCAGCTCCAAGTCTCTTCAGCTCCTCAACAGGTCCCTCTCCACCCCTCCAACCCTCTTCTCACGTGCCGCTGCCCTGAGAAAGGGTCCAGCCACTGCCCCCATTGACGAACAATCCCATCCATGGTCAGCCCCCCGGCAGGGGCATAGAGTTCTCCTAGAAGACCGAGGCCTCTCAGACTCCACGCCAGACCCCAAGCTGAGAACTTTATGCTTTCAATAAAAGATTCCTCTTTCCCTGCAGTTGGGGCAAGTCTCCCCAAAGGACCCTCCCTCAGGGTCTGGGTGTTTCTTTCCTTGTTCAAGACTTCGCGAGGGGCATCTGGCAGATGTAGCTACAGCCTCATGAAAGATGCTTCAGTCCATTACTGAAAAATGCCAGACACCTCTGAGGACCCTGTGGATGGGCGGGGGGACCTTAATTCAGTTCTCACTGCCTTCTTCAGCTCTCAGCTTGGCTGATCTCTCATTCCTCAATTCCCCCACTCCCAACTCCACAGCACACGGGGAGGGTCAGCATTCAGAAATAGCAAGTTCAAAGTCATTAGACTGACTGCACACTGCCACAGTGTGCACACTGTTGCTGCCCTCTGGCCTAACTCCCGTTCGCCAAGATGACAAAGGTCTCCACCCCTTTCTCAGCTTTCACCTGCCCTCTCCCCTCCCCATCTTCTCTGTGTTCCCAGCATGTGACTTACCTCAGCTGGAAGGGTGATGGATGGGTGCATCTCAGGTCCCAGGGGAGAGATGAAAGAGGCAAAATAAGATATCCTCTTGCCTCATCCTCCTGAGAGATATTTATGGAGTGCTTGCTACCTGCTGAGCCTGGCACTGAGACTTTGGGATTTGATCTCATTTAACCTCATGAGAGCACCATGAGATAGATATCAGGATAGTCACTATTTTGCAGGTGGGGAAACTGAGGCATCAAGAATTGCAGTGACTTGCCCAAGGTTGCACAGCTGAAAAATGACAGAGCTGGGGTTTAAACCTGATGATTTAGCTGCAAGACTCACGCGCTCTCCACTAACCACACTGTCTCTGTTCATAAGCTGCAGGGGGAAGCCCTGGGCTGAATTTGTCCCCAGATCTGCACAGTCCCCAGAGCAAAGAAAGCATAAGGAAGGAGTCAAGCACCAGGACTTCCAGGCTTCCACCAGGAAGCATCGCTTTCACTCACATTTCATTGGCCAAAGCAGGTCACATGATCTAGCTTGACTTCAAGGGGGTAGGGAAGTGTGATCCGGAGGAAGGGGAAACCAGGTATATGCGTGAGCATGGTAAAGTCTTCTATGTCTAACCACAGGTCTTATCTGTGGTTAGAGCTGAGGGGCAGTGAAGCTCCTGTTGCCATAGAGATTCTGCAGAAATACTAGGCATCTCATGTCTTCAGGTCCAAGCTGAGGAGGCAATGATGCAGCAGCAGCCCACAAAATGAGTAAGGAAGCTCTCAGATCGGTTCTTTACAAACAAGCTCTTTTTCTAGAAATAAAGCCCTATGACTGTATGTCAGTTGAAACTTAGACTCTGGCCATGTATTGTCTGCTCAGAGCAACTGCTCCCCAAGCCCCACTCCAAGGCTCCTTCTCTGCCAGACAGTGAGGAAAACGGCCAATCTCTTCATGTTGAAAAGCATCAGACAGCATTCTACAGAGAGGTTTCCCTGCACAGGACAGCTTTATAGATCACCAGCCTCAACTCTGGCATCAGGAGGTCATTAAAGAGCAAGACTTTTGGAGTCAGGAGAATGGGGTTCACATTCCATCACTGTCACTGGTTGACTTAATGAGGCCCTTTAGCCTTCTAATCTTGAGTTTTCTTATCAGTGGGCTTCGCTGGTGGCTCAGATGATAATCTGCCTGTAATGAGGGAGACGGTAGGTCTTGCAAGAGGGCATCAGAGGGCAAATACACTGAAACCATACTCACAGAAAACTAGTCAATCTAATCACACCAGGACCACAGCCTTGTCTAACTCAATGAAATTAAGCCATGCCCGTGGGGCAACCCAGGATGGGCGGGTCATGGTGGAGAGAACTGACAGGGTGTGGTCCGCTGGAGAAGGGAATGGCAAACCACTTCAGTATTCTTGCCTTGAGAACCCCATGAACAGTATGAAAAGGCAAAATGATAGGGTACTGAAAGAGAAACTCCCCAGGTCAGTAGGGGCCCAATATGCTACTGGAGATCAGTGGAGAAATAACTCCAGAAAGAATGAAGGGACGGAACCAAAGCAAAAAGAATACCCAGCTGTGGATGTGACTGGTGATAGAAGCAAAGTCCGATGCTGTAAAGAACAATATTGCATAGGAACCTGGAATGTCAGGTCCACGAATCAAGGCAAATTGGAAGTGGTCAAACAAGAGATGGCAAGAGTGAATGTTGACATTCTAGGAATTAGCGAACTAAAATGGACTGGAATGGGTGAATTTAACTCAGAGGACCATTATATCTACTACTGCGGGCAGGAATCCCTCAGAAGAAATGGAGTGGCCATCATGGTCAACAAAAGAGTCCGAAATGCAGTACTTGGATGCAATCTCAAAAATGACAGAATGATCTCTGTTCGTTTCCAAGGCAAACCATTCAATGTCACAGTAGTCCAAGTCTATGCCCCAACCAGTAATGCTGAAGAAGCTGAAGTTGAACGGTTCTATGAAGACCTATAAGACCTTTTAGAACTAACACCCAAAAAAGATGTCCTTTTCATTATAGGGGACTGGAATGCAAAAGTAGGAAGTCAAGAAACACCTGGAGTAACAGGCAAATTTGGCCTTGGAATATGGAATGAAGCAGGGCAAAGACTAACAGTTTTGCCAAGAAAATGCACTGGTCATAGCAAATACCCTCTTCCAACAACACAAGAGAAGACTCTACATGGACATCACCAGATGGTCAACACCAAAATCAGATCGATTATATTCTTTGTAGCCAAAGATGGAGAAGCTCTATACAATCAGCAAAAACAAGACCAGGAGCTGACTGTGGCTCGGACCATGAACTCCTTATTGCCAAATTCAGACTTAAATTGAAGAAAGTAGGGAAAACCACTAGACCATTCAGGTATGACCTAAATCAAATCCCTTATGATTATACAGTGGAAGTGAGAAATAGATTTAAGGGCCTAGATCTGATAGATAGAGTGCCTGATGAACTATGGAATGAGGTTTGTGACATTGTACAGGAGACAGGGATCAAGACCATCCCCATGGAAAAGAAATGCAAAAAAGCAAAATGGCTGTCTGGGGAGGCCTTACAAATAGCTGTGAAAAGAAGAGAAGTGAAAAGCAAAGGAGAAAAGGAAAGATATAAGCATCTGAATGCAGAGTTCCAAAGAATAGCAAGGAGAGATAAGAAAGCCTTCTTCAGCGATCAGTGCAAAGAAATAGAGGAAAACAACAGAATGGGAAAGACTAAGGATCTATTCAAGAAAATCAGAGATACCAAAGGAATATTTCATGCAAAAATGGGCTCGATAAAGGACAGAAATGGTATGGACCTAACAGAAGCAGAAGATATTAAGAAGAGGTGGCAAGAATACACAGAAGAACTGTACAAAAAAGAGCTTCATGACCCAGATAATCATGATGGTGTGATCACTGACCTAGAGCCAGACATCCTGGAATGTGAAGTCAAGTGGGCCTTAGAAAGCATCACTACGAACAAAGCTAGTGGAGGTGATGGAATTCCAGTGGAGCTATTCCAAATCCTGAAAGATGATGCTGTGAAAGTGCTGCACTCAATATGCCAGCAAATCTGGAAAACTCAGCAGTGGCCACAAGATTGGAAAGGTCAGTTTTCATCCCAATCCCAAAGAAAGGCAATGCCAAAGAATGCTCAAACTACCGCACAATTGCACTCATCTCACACGCTAGTAAAGTAATGCTCAAAATTCTCCAAGCCAGGCTTCAGCAATATGGGAACCGTGAACTTCCTGATGTTCAAGCTGGTTTGAGAAAAGGCAGAGGAACCAGAGATCAAATTGCCAACATCTGCTGGATCATGGAAAAAGCAAGAGAGTTCCTGAAAAACATCTATTTCTGCTTTATTGACTATGCCAAAGCCTTTGATTGTGTAGATCACAATAAACTGTGGAAAATTCTGAAAGAGATGGGAATACCAGACCACCTGATGTGCCTCTTGAGAAATCTGTATGCAGGTCAGGAAGCAACAGTTAGAACTGGTCATGGAACAACAGACTGGTTCCAAATAGGAAAAGGAGTACGTCAAGGCTGTATACTGGTTCCAAATAGGAAAAGGAGTACGTCAAGGCTGTATATTGTCACCATGTTTATTTAACTTATATGCAAAGTACATCATGAGAAATGCTGGACTGGAAGAAACACAAGCTGGAATCAAGATTGCTGGGAGAAATATCAATAACCTCAGATATGCAGATGACACCACCCTTATGGCAGAAAGTGAAGAGGAACTCAAAAGCCTCTTGATGAAAGTGAAAGTGGAGAGTGAAAAGGTTGGCTTAAAGCTCAACATTCAGAAAACGAAGATCATGGCATCTGGTCCCATCACTACATGGGAAATAGATGGAGAAACAGTGGAAACAGTGTCAGACTTTCTTTTTCTGGGCTCCAAAATCACTGCAGATGGTGACTGCGGCCATGAAATTAAAAGACGCTTACTCCTTGGAAGGAAAGTTATGACCAACCTAGATAGCATATTCAAAAGCAGAGACATCACTTTGCCAACAAAGGTTTGCCTAGTCAAGGCTATGGTCTTTCCTGTGGTCATGTATGGATGTGAGAGCTGGATTGTGAAGAAGGCTGAGCGCTGAAGAATTGATGCTTTTGAACTGTGGTGTTGGAGAAGACTCTTGAGAGTCCCTTGGACTGCAAGGAGATCCAACCGGTCCATTCTGAAGGAGATCAGCCCTGGGATTTCTTTGGAAGGAATGATGCTCAAGCTGAAACTCCAGTATTTTGGCCACCTCATGCGAAGAGTTGACTCATTGGAGAAGACTCTGATGCTGGGAGGGATTGGGGGCAGGAGGAGAAGGGGACGACAGAGGATGAGATGGCTGGATGGCATCACTGACTCGATGGATGTGAGTCTGAGTGACCTCCGGGAGTTGGTGATGGACAGGGAGGCCTGGCGTGCTGCAGTTCATGAGGTCGCAAAGAGTCGGACACGACTGAGCGACTGATCTGATCTGAATGAGGGAGACCCGGGTTTGATCCCTGGGTTGGGAAGATCCCCCGGAGAAGGGAATGGCAACTTACTTCGGTATTCTTAACTAAAGAATTCCATGGATGGAGGAGCCTGGCAGGCTACTGTCCGTGGGGTTGCAAAGAGTCGGACGTGACTGAGTAACTAACACTTTCTTATATGTAAAATGGATAATAATAATAATACCTTAAAATGAGTGTGAGGCTATTTAAATGAGATCATTTTTTGTTTTCTGAGGTGCTTATTAGCACCAAGGCTGGCACACAGTAAGTGCTTAATTTCTGCTTGCTGTGGTTAGAATTTCTAGATTGTGAGCCTTTGGGACCCTCTTGCCTCTGTTGACCTAGAACTAAAAGACTGCCAGTTAGTTCTTCAGCAAAGATGAGCTTATTCAGGACCAGCAGAAAAGTGTAACTTGGGGTCTGCAACCATGGTGAGCTGTATGCATGTCTCCCCATGGCAAGAGAAGGAAAACACTTTTATAGAGGGGGAAAGGAAGTTGGGAGGGCTGAAGTAAACAAAGGGCCCATGGTTTTTCATTGGCTGAGTCCTTGTCAGCAGAGAAGAGGAGTCTTTCTTCTTCTTGTCAGGGCTTGGCTATTGTCATGGGATGTGAGAGTTCCCCGTTCTGGTCTCCCAACTCTATTGAAGTTTCTGTTGATTAATTTGTGCACCTCTGATCAGCCAAACTGAGAACAAGGAAGGGTACTTGGTATTGCTAGCAAGAGATGCCAAAGGGATCCTTCCTAGAGGAAGGCAGGAGTTTTTCCTCCAAACAGCTCCATTAGAGCCACAGAGGACATTTAGAGAAGTTTTAGCAGAGTTATTTGATGCCAACTTATTGCCTTGAGGGGCAAAGAAGTATTGAAGTCCTTTTAAGTCCTTTTGTATCTTCCTCTCAGTGATTTTTAAAAAGAACTTCCCCTCCATGTCTTATTTTCTCTTTCACTTAAATGTCAGAGAGTTAAATTATTTAGTTTATATTTATTATTTAGTCTATTGTAACCCAATGTATTAGGTTTATTCCTGACTGCATCATTCATTCATTCACTAAGTGGCTACCAATTCTGCCTTCCTGGAGCTTCAGTCTTACTCCACAAGACGGATCTTTAACAATAAATTCTAAGAAAGCAAGAATAAGTAAATTAGCAAACAAAAAGGCTATTTTGAGATGGTCTTGAGGGTTAAAAAGATAAACACGGATACATATCAAGGAGGGAAGAGAGAGGGTGAGGCACCTTTGGGTGGTCAGAGAAGGCCTCTCTGAGGAGGAAGCATCATCACAGATCCTTCTAGGGACCTTCACAATCTATTACCCTTCCCCAGGATCCAGGGTCTCTTTCTCTCCTGGTCTCTTGGTAACACCCAAACCTTAGCTCCTAGGAGGTGGGCTCAGAAAGAAGTAGGGTGGAACTTCCTGTCCAGCCTGCCTTGGGAAGGGTTAGAAGGGAGTCCCACCTTAAAGGGTGGTGCCTCAAGAGGGTGACCAGAAGTTGATTCCCAGGCCAGTGGCTAAGGCTGCTCTGTTTCTACTTCCAGTGTTAGAACCACCGCCTATAAATCTTTATGAATTCATCCATTGTTTCTATTTCTACCTCCACCTTGGTTCCCCTCCCATCATCTTTCCTATGAATCCCTGCTCCTGCCTCCTCACTGGTCTCCCTCCTTCCAATCTTGTACCATTCTCCACTCAGCCGCCACACGGTTGGGTCTTTTAAATTGCACCTACCTTCTCTGCTTCAAGCTCATCTATGGACTTTTTGTGGTACCCAGAGTGAAATACAGACCCTCACCACTGCTCACAAGGCCCTGCAGGGTCTGCCCCCAACCCCCTACTCCAGCCCCACAGCTGGTTCTGTGTAGGTGAAGGGGCAGTGAAGCCATCCATACATCCCTCACATCTTTCTCAGACGTTAGAACACCCACATCCTTCAACAAGTTTGTTTTTCTGCTATTTAATTTTTGAAAGAATTGAACTGTTTGTGGGGGGTACATTTGGGGGTCATAAGCAACTCATTTCATTTCCTATTGGCTGTGATTTCTCAGAAGTCAAAGGATATGCTCAGACATTCTTTCAAAGTGAGAAGATGGAAAGGTTTGGAAGATTAGGGAAGGAAAAGGAGACAAGGTTGGATCAGATGAGAATTTGGGCAGAGAAGCTTGGGGTGGATGGTTCAAATGATAATGGGTGATCTAGAACACTGGGACTTCTGGGTCAGTGACAGGTATATAACAGAGGAGTGAGGCTTGGTGGGCTTAGCCCTGTTGACTCAAGAGAGGATCTTCAACACCTGGCCTGACTGTTCAGGCCTCAGATCACATTGTCCCTTCCTTCTGCTCATGGTAGATGGACCAAACCATCGCTGCATCCTGAGATGACAATGGCAAAAGCCAAATAAACTGTTATTTTAAATTTAAAAGTGCAAAGAGGCTTTATTAAGCATCTCCACCAGTTTGGGATGATTCTGAGGGTTCCCTGGTAAACCGAGGATGCTCCTCGAAATTGCAGGGATTCCAGCTTTATGCATGTGAGTGAGAAGGTTCCCTGAGGCACTGGGGAGCAGACAGCAGATTTCATGGCAGGTCATGCAATGAGACTTCTCAGATAACTCCATGAGGTCCTATTTCAGTTATAGTGGACAAACAACAAATGCTAGATGTCCCCCTCAAAGAGCTTGCTTAATAGATGTTTCTGCTACTAATCTTGAGTAACAAACCACATCAAAACTTTGTGTCATAAAGCACAATTTTAGTTGTTGTTCAGTTGCTAAGTCGTGTCCAACTCTTTGCGACCCCATGAACTGCAGCACCAGGCTTCCCTGCCACTATCTCCCTGTTGCTTCCTCAAACTCATGACCATTTAGCTAGTGATGCCATCCAACCATCTCATTCTCTGTCACCCCCTTCTCTTCTTGCCCTCAATTTTTCCCAGCACCAGGGTCTTTTCCAGTGAGTTAGCTCTTCGAATCAGGTGGCCAAAGTATTGGTATTGGAGCTTCAGCTTTAGCATCAGTCCTTCCAATGAATATTCAGGGTTGATTGCCTTTAGGATGGACTGGTTTGATCTCCTTGCTGTCCAAGGGACTCTCAAGAGTCTTCTCCAGCACCATGGTTCGAAAGCTTCAATTCTTCAGCAGTCAGCCTTCTTTATAGTCCAGCTCTCACATCCATATGTGACTACTGGAAAAACCATAGCTTTGACTACAGAGTCAGCAAAGTGATATTAGAGTTTTAGTTACCACATAGATTCTGTGGATCAGGGCAGCTCATCTCTGCTCGAAGATGTCCTCCCTCAGCTGGGAATAATGGCTGGGTGACTTGATATCTGGGAGATGGACTCACCTGGAGGGTTCTTCATTCACCTATCTGGCAGTTGACAGTGGCTGTTGGCCAGAACACCTACACGTGGACAGCCTGTCTCCATTCTGGATTCAAAGGCACAGAATGGAAACTGAATAATGTTTATATGATCCAGTTTTGGAAGTCACATGGTGTCATTTCTGTTTGACTCATTTAGTCAAATCACTCACAAGAGCCCTTTCAGTTTCATCAAAATGTCACAGTGTCACGGAGCCTTGAAAGTGGCCCTACCACCTCTGAAATTCACTGGCTCTCTTCCATTGCACTGCAGTGAGTAGAGGCACAGAAGTAAGGAAGCCCAGAGGGTTTGGAGAAGAGAAAAAGGTCTGATAGAAGCAGGTAAGCAGCAGGAGATGGGGGCATGGAAGGCTGGCCAAAGATTTTGGCAGTGGGAAGCTGTGGAAGGTTCTTGAGGAAGGGGAGGAACCTGGTGCTGGTGTTGGACATGCCGAAGCGGACAAGGCAGCCCACAGTAGGAAAGGCTGGAGCCTCAGTCAGAGGCTTGAGAAAGAGAGGAGGCCACTTGGGGAGGCCTGGTCACCTGGATATTGGCATTTCTTTTTCCCAGGACTTCCCTCTGTGAAGAGGATGTCCACCCAACCTGATCCCCTGAGGTTTCCCAATACTGAGCCCCGAGGTCTAAGCTTAGGCACAGAACGCCATCCCGTGCTCTCAGTCACCACCTCCTTCCTGCCAGGCCCCGAGGCTCCCTGACTGGATGTAGGCACTCCACCAGTGTTGTCCAGTCTCCCTCTCAAATGATTAAACTTCCCATTTTGAAGATGATTTCTGGAGTAGAGTCAGTGTCTGTGATTCAATGTCACAGTCAACCTAAAAACCCAGGTGTGGGTGCAGGTGCTCAAGAAATGCAACCCCACCCCTCTGGCAGATTTTAAGAGATGCTACTTTGGATCTGGGGAAACTGAGGCCCAGAGAGGCAAAGGGACTAGCCCAGGGCCACATGCTGGGAGTGGCATGGCAGGGTGGGAACCACGCCTTTTGAGTCCATGCCCAACTCCTTCTCTATCATCACTGCAGCTCATATCCCGGTGAGCACAGAATATCCTGGTAGTGTGTACAGATGCAGGCTCCCAGGCCTCCCACTCCCCAGAGCTTCTGACTCAGTAGCTTCGGGATGGGGGACTGGAGTCTGAATATAACACGCTTCACAGAGAGGCTGGCAGGAAGACTTTGAGGAATATTGCTTTAGTTTACCATCCCCATTGGGCAGTCAGGGACACTGAGGCGGGAAAGAGCAAGCAGGTGCCAGGGTTAGGCTTGGTATTCAATGCTCAGCCCTGGACTCGGTTGGGCTTGACCTCTTTGTAGGGTGTTCCAAGAGATCCCCCCTAAGGCATTAAGTCTGTCCCTCTCTCCTGCATCAAGGAATGAATCAAGTGTGACAGAGTTGCCCAGCCTTCAACTCCCAGCCCCAGTCACTTTCCAGGCAAGAGGTGACTCTGAAAAGAGCAAATACAGAAGCTGGCATAGCCTGGGCTTGATAAGAACAAACCAGGCAGTTGCCTTAGGGGATCTGCGGGGTCAGGGATAAAGAGCCCTTGTTCTGAGCCCTGAGCTGACCTCACGCCCCCCCCCCCCCACCCCCAACCTGAATTCTGCCATCTCTCCTGTTAGCTGACCATTTATCTTCCTCTGGGGAATTCTGCATCTTTCTCCTAGTTGCTCAGACTGCACCATTGTCAGAGCTCTCTCTTCTTCCTTTACTTGCCTTCTTCCTCCATCTCAGACTCACTCCACCCACCCCCTCCAAGTTGCTGGGATCATTCAAGCTGTTCTGTTGTCCCTATGCAAGTTCAGTCTTTGTTCCCTAGTTTCTGGACCAAGAAAAGTCTCCCAGCTCCTGTCACTACTGTAACAGGAGAGAAAGGGGCAGGGCACAACATTTGAAAGACATAGCCCAAGGGCACAATATAAACTGATTAGAAGCAAATGGGACTAAGATGGCAGACAAGATTAGACCTTGATCCTGAATCAGCAAGTAAAATGACACACTCGGAGGTTTTGGCTGGGCTCGAGTGCCAGCACATGGGTTCAAGTCCCATGACAGTTACAAGGCGCTGTTAAAAGACCAAGGAGTGGGCTGTGGCCCAAATCCTGGAAATCTCTGCCCCTTCTCCAAAATAGTTGGAATAGTCCTCCCACTCATTAGCATATGAAATTATCCAGCCTATAAAAAAAACTAACCATGCCACATTTGGCAGCTGCTGCCCTCACCCTCTGTGATGGTTCACACTTTGTCCGTGGAGTGTGCTTCTCTCTGTATCTGAATAAATCCACTTCTTATCTACCACTTTGTCTCTTACTGAATTCTTTCTGTGATGAGACATTCAAAACCTGAGCTTCATTAGGTTCTGAAACCAGGTACCATGGGTTTTGGTTGGATTTGAGTCCCATCCACGTGGGTTCAAGTCCCAAGCAGGGTTTTGACTGGGTTCAAATGCCAGTACATGGATTCAAGTCCCAATCTGTGGTAAATGGTTTCACTACCCTATATGGAGCCACACATTTGATCCTTTATATAACAATCATTTTCCAAGCAGTTGCTATATTCCAGGGTGCATGAGTAGGACAGCCTCCCCTCCCCACCATCCCTTGAATTTAGGCATCTCTACTGCTTGGGAGCCAAGTTGGAGCCTGGAAATCCTTGCCCAGGCTGAGTCCTGGCTCAGACACAGCCTGTGGCCTCTGGGCCCTGTCATTTCTCCAGGGTGGGAGATGTGGGCCCCAGGTCCCCTTCCCAGACTTGGGCAGCCTCTCTCCCACTGGAGGATTATATGTGGTAGCTGTGATCTCATTTGACCTTTATCTGGGAACTGTGAGGAGAAGTAGGGATTGGGATTCCCATTTCACAGGGGGAGCACTGAGGCACGGAATGGGTATGACTTGCCAGGGCTACCTGGTGAGGAAAAGGCAGTGCTCGGTGGCAGCTGAGGCCCCCTGATCATGCCTGTGGGGCTCTTTGTGCCAATCTTAACAACAGTGGATCCAGTTTACTTTGTGCCTAGCATTGTGATGGTGCTTGGCACTGAGATAAGGTCTTGGCGTGCAATTCATTCAGGCATCACAACAGCGCTTCACAGCAGGTACAACCACTGACTCCACATTACAGATGCAGAGACTGAGACTCAGAGAGAGGACTCGAGGTCACCCAGTGCCGGAAGAGCAGAGCTGAGATTTAAATGCAGGTTGTCCTGACTTTGGTGCATATGCTTCCAACCTAACCCACAGAGGTGATGGGGTGACATTTAAGCCCACCCCAACATAGAGCCCTGCAAAGTGACCAGAGGAGGTGGGGGTAACCCTTTGCACCAAAGGGTTTTTATACTGAACTGTCTCATCAGTTAGTTTACTGATGAGAATACCTACTAGGATTGAGGTAATCAACCTCAATGAGATCACATCACACTGTAGTCTAATATAGTATAATCAAGTATGTGCTGTGTTGTTGAGAAAGTCAATTCCTAGGTAGGTTGATAAGAAGTCCCGGATCCCCAAGGAGGAGAGAGGGGTCTGGAGTTCTCAAGAAGGAGGAAAGGACAGACTTTTTTTTTTCCTTTAAGCCTAGAGTTGATGATTATACAACAGAACAACTCAGCTTAAACTCTGTACTAAGGATTGTGAGTTGAGGTGTATGCATACTCAGTCGTGTCACACTAGTGAGTGGGGCACTCTCCATTCCCCCTTCAGATGTCTATGTCAGGAGCGTTCTCTGTCCCTTTTCATACTTTAATAAAACTCTGCTACACAAAAGCTCTTGAGTGATCAAGTCTGGTCCCTGGTCCTGAAGTTAAATCTCCTTCAGAGATCATGAATCCAACATCATTCACTGTAAGTTATCATTGTGCTTCGTTGCTCAGTCGTGTCCAACTCTTTGCAACCCCATGGATCACAGCCTATCAGGCTCCTCTGTTCATAGGATTTTCCAGGCAAGAATGCTGGAGTGAATAGCCATTTCTTTCTCCAGGAATCTTCCTGACCCAGGGAGGGAACCTGGGTCTCCTACGTTGCAGGTGACTCTTTACTGCAGAGCCACCAGGGAATAGTAAGTACGATAGAAAGGCTTAAACCTAGTTGTGCCCAACTCTTTGCAACCCCATGACTGTAGCCCACCAGGCTCCTCTGTCCCTGGGGATTCTCCAGGCAAGAATACTAGAGTGCATTGCTATGCCCTCCTCCAAGGGATCTTCCCAACCCAGGGATTGAACCCAGGTCTCCTGCATTGCAGGCAGATTCTTTACTGTCTGAGCCATCAGGGATAATCAAGTATAGTATAATCAAGATGGAAAAATGAGTGAGGGTTTCTGGACAGCCCAAATAGAAAAACAGATGAGAGTGGAGCTGCTTGGGTTGAGGAGGGTGGGATTCAGAAGTCCTGTCTCTTGGGTTCCCTCACTTCCAAGATAGCCAAATAATGAGAATAAAAATGGTAAAATGGTGATAAAACACCACCAAAGAGAGATGTAAAATCTTATCACAATAGCAACTAAGATCCTCTGAGCACTTGCCTTGTGATGGGTGCCACATGGCCAAACCCTTTATTTTCTTATTCTTTAAAGTCTTTATTCTTGCTCCCATTCTACAGATGAGGAAACAGATGTAGGTTAGTTAAGCAGTCTGAAAACACTGATAATAAAAGAAAGACTCAGGATTTAAACCCAGAAGCCACAGATGCATCTTCCATGCCTCACCATGTTGTGAGTCCTGTGGGTTGCCGCAGAGTTATAAAAAAACTCTCCATGGGTTCATTTATAGGACTTTTATGGGAATCCATTTACTGATTCCCAACTTTTCTATGTTCTCATTCCCAGAACTCTCTTTTCAAGAGTGGCTTCTTCCACAAACCTTACCACCTTTCCTTCTTCTAATGTTTCTTTGGAACTTCATTATAAAACATTTTTCTCTTTGCTCCAGTTCCTACTCAAGAGCTTTGCCTTGGAACATCACCTCCAGGGCTTGGAATAAATGGGCTGTGAGTGATCCTGGAATGTCCAGGTAACAAGCCAAGTGGTTTTCAATTTGTTTTCAACAAAAGAGGAGTGTTATTATTGCTCCTAGTCTTAACTTCAGAGAAGGCGATGGCATCCCACTCCAGTGCTCTTGCCTGGAAAAATCTCATGGATGAAGGAGCCTGGTAGGCTGCAGTCCATGGGGTCGCTAAGAGTCAGACATGACTGAGCGACTTCCCTTTCACTTTTCACTTTCATGCATTGGAGAAGGAAATGGCAACCCACTCCAGTGTTCTTGCCTGGAGAATCCCAGGGATGGGGGAGCCTAGTGGGCTGCCGTCTATGGGGTCGCACAGAGTCGGACACGACTGAAGCGATGTAGCAGCAGCAGCAGCAGCAGTCTTAAACTACTTGGAGTTATTGAGAAACATTTTTTGATAATACATCCCCTAGTGATTTTTGTCATATACATTGAAAGCAGTTCAAAGGATTGAGCAACACAGTTTTAATAAAACTCCTTTCATGCCTCTCTGTTTATTTGCTGAAAAAGTATACAGAATTGTTCGTGGCATTTAGCTCTCTGAAGATGGAAATTAAGTCTTTGATGGGTGCTGAACCTTGCTTTCTAGCAATGAGTAAATTAACTCACAGGTAAAACAGCTAATTGGGGAAAAGCCATCCATTTCATTAAAACATCCATTTCTCAATCAATATTACTTTGTGTTAAATTGTCATTTAAAAATTTAATAGATTATAGTATTTTAGTTTCTCAGTCATGTCCTTATGGACCTGCAACCTTATGGACTCTAACCTTCCAGGCTCCTCTGTCCATGGGATTCTCCAGGCAAGAATACTGGAGTCGGTTGTCATTTCCTCTTATATGGGATCTTCCCAATCCAGGGATTGAACCCAGGTCTCTTGCACTGCAGGCAAATTCTTTACCACTGAGCCACCAGGGAAGCTCAAAGAGGAGCAGAATATGTGACCCTCAAATATCCCACTTTGGCATGTAGATTATTTTGAGCTGAAGGCAATCAAGCCCACCAGACAGACTCAAGAAAAACTTTCACCTCTCCCTTAATTATTTTAAATAGAGGGCCTGGCTCAAGGAGAGAGCTATTACCAGAGATAACTTTAAAAAATAGTATATACTATTATTTTTTAAAATTAATTAATTTATTTGTTTGGCTATGCCAAGTCTTAGTTGTTGCATGCAGGATCTTTGATTTTCATTGCAGCAGACGGGATCTATTTTTTTCTTAGTTGCAGCATGCAAACTTTTAGTTGTGGCGTGTGGCATTCAGTTCCCTGATTAGGGATCGAACCCAGGCCCATTGCATTGGGAGCGTGAAGTCCTAGCCACTAGACCAGCAGGGAAGTCCCACCAGAGATAACTTCTATCTGAAGGACCTAACTCTATGGCAGGGTATACATCTAACTAGCAAACATCTCCTCTCCTTATTGTCCTATGAATTACTCTCCTCCCCTTTGGGCCCTAGGCCAGTATCCAGTTCCTTAGTTCAGGATGGCATAGAGGTGTCAGCTGCTGCATTTGGCCTTGATTCTCATATTTTGGGGCTTCCCTGGTAGCTCAGCTGGTAAAGAATCTTCCTGCAATGCAGGAGACCCTGGTTCGATTCCTGGGTCGGGAAGATCCGCTGGAGAAGGGATAGATTACCCACTCCAGTATTGTTGGACATTCCTGGTGGCTCAGCTGGAATTCCATACAGGAATCCACCTGTAATGTGGGAGACCTGGGTTGGGAAAATTCCCTGGAGAAGGGAACAGCTACCCACTCCAGAATTCTGGCTTGGAGAATTCCATGGACTCTATAGTCCATGGGGTTGCAAAAAGTCAGACACGACTGAGTGATTTTCACTTTTTCTTTCTCATATTTTTACGGAACTCCCATACATGAATAATTAAATTCATTTTTCTTCTGTTAATCTACCTTATGTCCGTTTAATTAATAGACCAATCAAAAGAATCTAGAAGTGTAGAGAAAAATGTTTGCCTCTTCTACAATAATAATCTAAAAGATTATTTTACTCTTTGATGTGGACCATTTTAAAGTCTTATTAAATTTGTTACAATATTGCTGTATTGCTTCTGTTATATATTTTGATTTTTTGGCTGCCAGGCATGTGGGGTCTTGGCTCCCTGATCAGGGATTGAACCAGCACCCCTGCACTGGACCTTCAGGGAAGTCCCTAAAATATTATTTTAAATATTTAGTGCCTTAAAGTCAAGGGAGATTTGAAAATTTTTTTCTCATTGTGGATTATATTGTGGATGCAAAGAAGTACATCTCTCTCCTTGACTATTCGACCTCATCCTCTGTTCTTTTCCCACTTGTCAGCTTCAAGACAGCTTTTCTGGCCTCCCAACTATCCCTCCAACACACCAGCACCTTTCCCACCCCAGGACCTTTGCAACTGCTGTCCCTCTGCCCAGATTGCTCATCCCTCTAGATATAACTATAGCTGCTTCTCTTATCCTGTGCTATTTTGTCTAAGTCAGTTTCTCAGTGAGGCCTTCTCTGACTTCTGTGTCTAAAATTTCTCTCCCTTCCTGTCAACCCTGCATATTCCCTGCCTTGACTTTCTCTTAGCACCAACCTCTTCTTCTTAGAAGGACATCAGTCTTTTTTCTCCTTAATTTTTATTGGAGCATAGTTGATTTACAATGTTGTATTACTTTCTGCTGTACGGCAAAGTGAACCAGTTGGATGTATACATATCCACTTTGGTTTTAGATTCTTTTCCCATATAGGTCATTGCAGAGTATTGAATGGAGCACCCTGGCTACACAAGGATGCCCCTCTTATTGGGTTAGGGCTAATCCTTATGACTTCATTGAACTTAATCATCTCTTTAAAGACCCTGTTTGCAAATACAGTCATGTTCTGAGTACAGGAGCGAAGACATCACCATGTCAGTTGGGGGGTGGTGTGGTCACAGTTCAGCCCACAACACATGGGAAGGTTCACTTTATACCGACTCCCGCAGCTCTGTTCTTCTCTGTGTGCATTTATGTCTGTATGCTCTGCTTCAGGGGTGTGAGAAGCACACGGTTTTTAAAAAATTCTATGACTCAGTACAAACGAAAAGAAGTGTGGAATTTACTCTTGGTCTGATTAAAAAGCACAGTGTGTCTTCCAAGACTGCAGAATGATGCCCCACATAAGTCCCCCAGAAAGGGAAAGGGAGCCCCCACCTCCCCCTCCCCAGGTGGTGCATCTAGACTCTGGGCATGAACAGACTGCAGGTGAGGGTGGCAGCTGGCCAGGCTGCTTTGCCCCGCTGTCAGCAGATAACCCTCTCAGATGGCCATCTCCAGCCCTGATGCGTCTCTTTTACTGACGGTGAAAACTGTGGCGTCCAGGGTGGAAGGGACTCAGCTGGGGGCCGCCTGGCTCTTTGACTCTGTGCGCACTCACCCCTGACTCATCCTGGGCACGCTGTCTCACCCCTCGGGCCTGGCATCACTCCACTCTGGTGGGGCTGTTTGTCTTTCTTCTGCTGCATGAGGTGTGTAATGGGCCAAGAGCCTGGCAGATCAGCCAGCCCTCCCCTGGCAGGCCGCCTAGCCCACGTGTCCTTGTGACCGACTCCAGGCTCCCACAGCAGTGGCACCTGAGAGCGCTGGGGACAGCCTGGATGCCTGGGAGGGATAAGAAAATGGGCTGAGGAGAGGCCCATGGGGGTCAGGGACCTCTGACTTGCCTTGCCTCTGATTCCTCTCCACTGGGCATGGGCCCCGGGAGATCCCCAGTGAAGATGAGTGAACAGTAACAGAGGCATCCATCCTCGTGGTCACAACAGCCCCTTCAGTGGGTACCACCCTTTGCAGTTTGCAAGTTACCCACCCTGTCCATCAGGGAGGCACCACTAAAGCCAGTACCTAGTGGTAACCTGAGACCCAGAAATGAGAAGGGATACACTCAAGGTCCTGCTCCTAGCCCAGGGGACCCTCAGATCCTGGTGTAGACTCCAGGTGCAGCCTGTGGGCTCCCAGATTCCCTCAGTGCCCCCTTGGGAAGGCGAAGAGTGCTGGCATGACTACTATGTCCAGAGAAATTGTAGTTCTTCTCTCAGCTAGAACCAGAATTTCCCAGGTACATCTAGATTCCTTAGTAACGTTGACAAATTCCCTGGAATTCCCACAGGACTTGTGTGGCTTCTTCAGAGACACTGACATTCTTTTTCTTTCTTTCCCCCCATGCATCTTTCCCTAAAGTGAAGTATAGTTGATTTACAATGTTGTGTTAGTTTCTGGTGAACAGCAAAGTAATTCAGTTTTATATATAAAATATATATTCATTTTCATGTTCTTTTCCTAAGGTTTATTCCAGGATATTGAATATAGCTCCCTGTGCTGTGTTATCCAGTAGGTCTGTGTTGTTTATTTCATATACAGTCCTGTGTATCTGTTAGTCCCCAACTCCTAATTTATCCCTCCCCCACTGGTAACCATAAACTTGTTTTCTACATCTGTGAGCCTGTTTCTGTTTTGTACACAAGCTCATTTGCATCATATTTTACATTCCATATAAAAGTGATATCATATGGTATTCATCTCTCTATTTCTGACTGACTTCACTTAGTATGATAATCTCTAGGTCCATCAATGTAGCTGCAAATGGAATTATTTCATTCTTCTTTATGGCTGAGTAATATTCCATTGTGGGGCTTCCCAGGGAGCACTAGTGGTAAAGAACCTACCTGCTAATACATGAGATGTAAGAGATGCAAGTTTCAGTTCCTGGTTCAGGACTATTCCCCTGGAGGAGGGCATGGCAACCCGCTCGAATATACTTGCCTGGAGAATCTCATGGACAGAGGAGCCTGGTGGGCTATAGTCAGTGTGTTGCAAAGAAGTGGCCCACGTCTTCTTTATCCGTCCATCTGTCAGTGGACATTTAGGATGCTTCCGTGTCTTGGCTATTGTAAATAGTGCTACTGTGCACATTAGAGTATGTGTATCTTTTTCCACATATGTGCCCAGGAGTGGGGCTGCTGGATCATATGGCAACTCTATTTTTAGGTTTTTGAGGAACTTCCATACTGTTCTCCATAGCAGCTGCACCAATTTACACTCCCACAAACCGTGTAGGAGGATTTCTTTTCCTCCACACCCTGTCTAGCATTTGTTATTTCTGACATGCTTATGGAACGATGGTATTTCTGAGGAAACACCCAGTTGTCAGGAAACACCGAGAATTCTGTTTAAAAGGAAATAAAAGACCTCTATTTTATAGAAATAGGGAGATTTCACATGGAGAGGTTAGCATCCCTCAGGAATTTGGAGTGTCCCCTCAAATTCCCATTAGGAATTCTGAGATCTCTCTGAGGAACCATGGGAGACTCACAGAAGGGCTGATAGTATTCCCCAAGTCAGCGATTCATTCTTTCCGAGAAAACTGAGACTTCATGAGAGTGGCCTTGGAGTAGGGAGCAAATTTCCAGGGGGTGAAGGTTGCCTTGGGGAATCAGGTGAAAGCTGTGGTTTCTTCCCAGAACTTAGTGGATGTGCGCCTGAAGACATGAGCACACCAGAGAGCCCCACCACACACACACACACACACACACAGAGGTGCACACACGTACTCACATACTCAGACACAGTGCACACACAGACAAGTCTGTAGACACATACACACACAGTGCACACACACAGGTGTGTAGGCACATACACATATGGATTTGTGGCGTTTTCAGGAAGTCACAACTCCCACCCAGGTTGCTGGTGCGGACAGTCTCCTGGCCTTACCCTCCTCAGGCCTCCAGGGTAGAGCCGTGGCTCTGCACCATCCCCCTCCCTACTCTGGTATGAACCAGAAGTGGCCAGTCCTCCCCAGAGCCCTGCTCAGGTTCCTCAGGCCATCTGCCCACCCCCTCCATCCCTGGCCCACCCCTTGGCCCTCCTACTACTTAAGCTCATCTCCACTCCTGGCTCTCACTTTGTGATCAAGCAGAGGAGGCCCACAGGTCCTGGGTGACCGGAGCCACATCCCAGGTAAGGGCGCTGCAGTCCTCACACTCAGAAGCCCGGAGAGCAGCCAGGTGGAGGTGAGGAAGGAGCTGGAACCCAGCTTCAGGTCTTGGTTCCATCACTGACCTGCCAAGTGACCCTAAGGCCTCAGTTTTTAGGTCTGCAAAATGGGAACCCTCAACCTTTTTTTTTTTTAAATTGAAGTATAGTTGATTTATAATATTAATTTCAGGTGTACAACATAGTGATTCAGTACTTCATAGGTTGTATTCCATGTAAAGTTATTATGAAATAATGGCTATATTTCTCTTCTCTGTACAATATATCTTTGTTGCTTATCTGTTTTATGCATAGTGGTTTGTATCTCTTAATCCTTGATCTCATATCCTTACCTTACGCCTCTCTTGCCTCTTCCCACTGGTGACCACTAGTGTGTTCTTTGTGTCTGTGAATCCGTTTTGCTTTTGTTATACACATGCCTTTATTTTTTTTATATTTCACATACAAGGGATAACAGAGCATCTGTCTTTCTCTGTCTATTTCACTAAGAAAGTGAAATAGAAAGTCTTTCTAGGTCCATCCATGTAGTTGCAAATGGCATTATTCCATTCTTTTTTAAGGCTGAGTAATATTCATATATACGTGTGTGTGTGTGTGTGTGTGTGTGTGTGTGAGAGAGAGAGAGAGAGAGAGAGAGAGAGAGAGAGAGAGACATCCTCTATCCACTTATTTATGGACACTTAGCCAGACATCCTGGAATGTGAAGTCAAGTGGGCCTTAGAAAGCATCACTACGAACAAAGCTAGTGGAGGTGATGGAATTCCAGTGGAGCTATTCCAAATCCTGAAAGATGATGCTGTGAAAGTGCTGCACTCAATATGCCAGCAAATTTGGAAAACTCAGCAGTGGCCACAAGATTGGAAAAGGTCAGTTTTCATCCCAATTCCAAAGAAAGACAATGCCAAAGAGTGCTCAAACTACCGCACAATTGCACTCATCTCACATGCTAGTAAAGTAATGCTCAAAATTCTCCAAGCCAGGCTTCAGCAATATGGGAACCATGAACTTCCTGATGTTCAAGCTGGATTTAGAAAAGGCAGAGGAACCAGAGATCAAATTGCCAACATCCACTGGATCATGGAAAAAGCAAGAGAGTTCCAGAAAAACATCTATTTCTGCTTTATTGACTATGCCAAAGCCTTTGACTGTGTAAATCACAATAAACTGTGGAAAATTCTGAAAGAGATGGGAATACCAGACCACCTGATGTGCCTCTTGAGAAATCTATATGCAGGTCAGGAAGCAACAGTTAGAACTGGACATGGAACAACAGACTGGTTCCAAATAGGAAAAGGAGTACGTCAAGGCTGTACATTGTCACCATGTTTATTTAACTTACATGCAGAGTACATCATGAGAAATGCTGGACTGGAAGAAACACAAGCTGGAATCAAGATTGCTGGGAGAAATATCAATAACCTCAGATATGCAGATGATACCACCTTTATGGCAGAAAGTGAAGAGGGGCTAAAAGCCTCTTGATGAAAGTGAAAGTGGAGAGTGAAAAGGTTGGCTTAAAGCTCAACATTCAGAAAATGAAGATCATGGCATCTGGTCCCATCACTACATGGGAAATAGATGGAGAAACAGTGGAAACAGTGTCAGACTTTGTTTTTCTGGGCTCCAAAATCACTGCAGATGGTGACTGCGGCCATGAAATTAAAAGACGCTTACTCCTTGGAAGGAGAGTTATGACCAACCTAGATAGCATATTCAAAAGCAGAGACATCACTTTGCCAACAGAAGTTCGCCTAGTCAAGGCTATGGTCTTTCCTGTGGTCATGTATGGATGTGAGAGCTGGACTGTGAAGAAGGCTGAGCGCTGAAGAATTGATGCTTTTGAACTGTGGTGTTGGAGAAGACTCTTGAGAGTCCCTTGGAGTGCAAGGAGATCCAACCAGTCCATTCTGAAGGAGATCAGCCCTGGGATTTCTTTGGAAGGAATGATGCTCAAGCTGAAACTCCAGTATTTTGGCCACCTCATGCGAAGAGTTGACTCATTGGAGAAGACTGATGCTGGGAGGGATTGGGGGCAGGAGGAGAAGGGGACGACAGAGGATGAGATGGCTGGATGGCATCACTGACTCGATGGATGTGAGTCTGAGTGACCTCTGGGAGCTGGTGATGGACAGGGAGGCCTGGCGTGCTGCGGTTCATGGGGTCGCAAAGAGTCGGACACGACTGAGCGACTGATCTGATCTGAGGTTGCCTTCATATCTTGCATAGGGAGGCCTCTCTTTGACATAAATCATAGCAGTAACTTTTTGTATCTATCCCCTTAGGCAAAAAAAGATAAAAGCAAAAATAAGCAAATGAGGCCAAACAAAACTAAAAGCTTTTGCACAGCAAAGGAAACCATTAACAAAACAAAAAGATGGTCTACCGAATGAGAGAAAATACTTGCGAATTATATGACTGATAAGGGGTTAATACAAAATATACAACAGCTCACACAATTTATTACCAAAAAAGAAGTAATCCAATTAAAAAATGAGAAGACTTGAATAGACATTTTTCCTTAGCTGTTTTCCTTCAACCTTTAATATATCATACCTGTGAAACAGCCAACGTCATGCCTGAGGAAACTCAAAGCCCACTTGTCCAGAGACCAAAGAACTGTCAGCTCACGGACATTCTGTGTTTGTTTTGCTCATGTATGGTAAATATTAAGGACACAGAACATCCCCTACCTGGGGCGAGGGGACACTGGAAATGACCTGAGGTCAGTGCTGAGCAGGGCCTGGCTCTCAGGAGGTGCCCAGTACATGGCCCAGTTGCTCCATGGACCCCACTGTTTGCCCCAAAGAGAACAGGTGCTCCACTTCCCAGGGCTGCTTGGGCTGCTTCATACCTGTCCCAGGTGAGAAGGAGGACGGAGCTCCTGCCAGCTGGATGCCAAGGGGAGGGGCTGGGTGAGGACTGTTACACTGAGTGTCTGCAAACAGCAACAACAGTCCTAGCTGTCTTATTCCATTTGTTCTACTTATGAGGAATAATTCCTGCCTCCTTCACCTGCTTCCTGCTAGTGAAGGTGCATTGGCTGTACGAGACAACCGCCTCCTAGGTGCTACCAAGAAGGAAAACACATGTCAGATGTGTCCTGACTTCAGAGAGAGTCAGAGGGACAAACAAATGCCCCAGAGCCCAGAAAGCATGGCAGCAAAGCCCTCTGGGAGCAAAGATCACCCCTCCTGCCTACCCACCATCTTTCTTTCTTTACTTCATGTATTAAAAAATGTCTTTTAATTTATTTTATTACTTGTTGGCCCCACTGCATGGCATGTAGGATCTTAATTCCCTGACCAGGGATTGAACCCTGCATTAGACGTGCAGAGTCCCAACCACTAAACTGCCAGGGAAGTTCTAATTTCATGTTTTTAATTGAGGTTTAAGTTACATGCAGTAAAGAATGCAGCTTGATGATTCTTTACGTATGTGTATCTACCTGCAACCACACCCAGCTCAGAGACAAGATATTTCCACCCAAGAATTTCCCTTATGCTCTACCCGGCTCGGTGAAGGTGAAGGTGAAGTCGCTCAGTCGTGTCTGACTCTTTGCGACCCTGTGGACTGTAGCCCATCAGGCTTCTCCGTCCATGGGATTCTCCAGGCAAGAATACTGGAGTGGGTTACCATTTCCTTCTCCAGGGGATCTTCTTGACCCAGGGATCGAACCCGGGTCTCCCGCATTGGAGGCAGACGCTTTAACCTCTGAGCCACCAGGGAAGCCACCCTGCTCAGTACTGCCCTCCAGAGGTGACCAGTCTTCTGACCTCTGTCACCTTAGGTAAGTCTCATCTGCCTTTGAACTTCATGTAAGCAGAATCAGACTGCCTTCTTTTACTGAAAGTAGTGTTTGTGAGATCCACCCATGTTATATTTATCAGCTTTCTTTATTTCTCTAAATCAAATTCAATCCCCCAGGAACCCAAGCTTCTCCTCTCACCTGCCTCCCTTCCCCCCGGAGTGCACTCAGCCCCCAGACAAGTCCCCTTTCCTGGGCAATGGCTGTGCATGCCGCCCTGTGGTGTGGCTCCAGGGGGACCTACCTGTGCCTCCACCCTGGTCAGTCCAAGGCCTGGAGAAGTGCGGCAGCCCATTCTTTCTGGAATCCCTCGCTAATGTTCCAGACGTCACGAGCTACCATCACGGGAGAGCTCAGGCCCACCATCCCATATCTGTTTCCCCCCTCCCCCGGGGTGAACGAGGTTCACCCTCGCCCACTGTCCTCTGACCTCTGACACTGACCCTGTGTCCCTTTCCCCTCCATCAAGCTCAGTTTAGTCACAGGTCTGGCCTTGACTTCTCAACCGGCAGTCCTGAGGATGGATCCACAGTGTGTGTGTATGTGTTCCACAAAGTCTCTTTTGAAAAATATCTAAATGCCTTCGGGAGCCAGGCAGGCAACTCCAGTGAGGGAGTTGCTGCCATCAGCTGGAGCTCCTATACCTGGACTCTGTGTTTGGCCTGGGCTTCCTCACAATACAGGGGCTGAGGTTCGAGGGCAAGTGCCTGCAGAGAGTGGGTAGAAGTTCTGTCTCTGTAATGACTTAGCTTCAGAAGTCACAGGGGCTTCTCTTGTGGCTCAGCTGGCAAAGAATCCGCCTGCAGTGCGGGAGACCTGGGTTTGATCCCTGGGTTGGGAAGATCCGCTGGAGAAGGGAAAGGCTGCCCACTCCAGTATTCGGGCCTGGAGAACTCCATGGACTGTACAGTCCATGTAGTCGCAAAGATTCAGACACGACAGTGACTTTCACTCACTCAGAAGTCACAGGGCATCGCTTCAGTAGTGCTGCATTCCTTGTAGCAATCACCAGCCTCTCCCTATCCCAGCCCCCACCCTCCATCTGAGGAGAGGGAAGATAACTCCACCTCTCAGTGGGGAGAGTATCAGTAATATTGTAATAGCATGTGTATACTGTCGCTCCGGAGAAGGCAATGGCACCCCACTCCAGTACTCTTGCTTGGAAAATCCCACGGATGAAGGAGCCTGGTAGGCTGCAGTCTGTGGGGTTGCTAGGAGTCGGACATGACTGAGCGACTTCACTTTCTTTTTTCACTTTCATGCATTGGAGAAGGAAATGGCAACCCACTCCAGTGTTCTTGCCTGGAGAATCCCAGGGACGAGGAAGCCTGGTGGGCTGCCGTCTATGGGGTCGCACAGAGTCGGACACGACTGAAGTGACTTAGCATAGCACATACTGTCGCTCAGTCATGTCCGAATCTTTTCGACCCCATGGACTGTAACCCACCAGGCTCCTCTGTCCATGGGCTTCTCCAGGCAAGAATACTGGAGGGGGTTGCCATTTCTTTCTCCAGTGGATCTTCCCCACCCAGAGATTGGACCCTCGTCTCTTACATCTCCTGCATTGTCAGGTAGATTCTTTACTACTGGTGCCACCTGGAAGCCCAAGTGTAATAATACATTGCTGATCAGTTGCTAAGTTGCGTCCAGCTCTTTGTGACCCCATGGACTGTAGCACCCCAGGCTTCCTGGTCTGTCACTATCTCCCGCAGTTTGCTCAAATTCATGTCCGTTGAGTCAGTGATACCATCCAACTATCACATCCTCTGCCATCCCCCTTCTCCTTCTGCCTTCAATCTTTCCCGGTATCAGGTTTTTTTTCCCAATGAGTTGGTTCTTCACATCAGTTGGTCAGAGTATTGTAATAACACGTAAGACAAGATAAATATATAGTTGTGGCTATCTTTGGAAAATGCAGTCTTCCTCATCCCCTAGCCCAAGTATTAGAGAGTGGATTCAAGCAATAACCATCTCTCATAATTCTCGCTATCATTACCCACCAAGTGATCTTGAGTAAATCCTTTCCCTTCCATTTCTTCATCTGCAAATTGGAGTTAATACTGTGTGCCTCTCAGTATTGTTCTGAGGATCCGATTATGTGAAATGGTGAATGGAAAGCAGCTAGCATGGGGACTGGCACGTGTAAATGTAAACAGTGACTCTGCCTCAAACACATCGACCAGCTGAACCATCACGCCATAGTGTGGGCTCCGGGCCAGCCTGCCAGACTCTGAATTCTGACTGCCATCTACCAGCTGTGTGATCCAGAGCAAGTCATTTTACTTCTCTGCACCTCATTTACCCCACCCTGCATTAAACAGGCAAATATGAGGCATTATGTGTGCATGTCTGCTCAGTGGAAGAACTAGCTATTAATCAAGTAAATAAAATAGAACTATCAACCATAAAAAAGGCATAATAATAGAACTTATAAGGTTCTCATGAAGATGAACATGGTGATGCAGACAAAGTCCTTAGCACAATATTTTGCACATAACAAGCTTGGTAAATGCCAACTGTTATTAGATTCACGTGTGCCGAAGAATTTACTGCACATTCAAAAGTGCTTCTCTAAGGTCATGTTTCCCTCTCAAGAGGTAGGGCAAGTAAAAGTTCCAGCTTTACAAATAAAGAAATTGAGGCTCAGAGAAATTGAGTGGCTTGATTAAGCCCCAAATGAAAGTGATGGTGAAGATTGGATGAGATGGCTAGGCTCCTGGATCCCAGATCAGTGTTGCCCTATTGACCAACCATTGTTTCCATAGGAGCCTAGAGCGATCATGGGAATGTTTCTGTGAGCTCTCTTCCTCTCTTGCTGCCTGCTTAGTACCAGTCTTGCTCAGTTTGGAGGCTCCAGTTCCCAAACAGGTAAGTCATCCCATCCTTCCTTGGAGCTCCTTCCAAGGAGATTCTAGAAGAAACAAACTCACCTCTGTTGGACAAGCTAGCACCTGCCACCAAGTCAGTTCCTTAGAGGTTCTTAGATTTGCAAAGTGATACAGGAGGCACTTGGAAGCCCACTGCCTTCCCCAGAGGTGCCTAATCCCTTTCAGATCACCTTTGGGGGTCTGCTGCTGCTGCTAAGTCGCTTCAGTCATGTCTGACTCTGTGCGACCCCACAGACGGCAGCCCATCAGGCTCCTCTGTCCCTGCGATTCTCCAGGCAAGAACACTGGAATGGGTTGCCATTTCCTTCTCCAATGCATGAAAGTGAAGTCGCTCAGTCATGTCTGACTCTTAGCGACCCCATGGACTGCAGCCCACCAGGCTCCTTCGTCCATGGGATTTTCCAGGCAAGAGTACTGGAGTGGGGTGCCATTGCCTTCTCCGTTGGGGGTTTAGATCATATATTTAATACAAACCACACATCACCTCTCTGCTGTCTCACATAGTCTTCTTTTGTTTTTGAAATTATAGTTGAGTTACAATGTTTCAAGTGTACTGCAAAGTGATTCAGTTATGTATATATACATTTTCAGATTCTTTTTCATTGTATGTTATCATAAGGTATTGATTACAGTTCCCTGTGCTCTATAGTAGGTCCTTGCTGTTTATTTTATTTAGAGTGTATATGTTAACCCCAAACTCCTAATTTACCCTTCCCACCATAATCTCCTATTCTTATACTTAGTTCCCAAGTAAATCTTTCTAGCTTTAATTTCTGATGATCTAAGTCCCACGAGATTGCAAGGGAAAGTTTAACAGCTGCTTTGAAACCACATCTTACGGGCTTGTAGTTCCCAATCTTTAACGAAGGACTCTTTGGAAACCCCTCATATGCCTCAAGACCATAGCCTGGTCCATGTTTTCTCTAAAGTCTTCTTATCTGGAACCTCACTTGTTGTGCCAATTTTTGTCTTTAGGGATTGTTTGGTCGTGGGCTTCCTGGGTGGCTTGGTGGGTAAAGAATCCACCTGCAATGCAAGAGAGCAGGAGACATGGACTCAATCCCTGGGTCGGGAAGGTCCCCTGAAGGAGGGCGTGGCAACCCACTCCAGTATTCTTGCCTGAGAATCCCATGGGCAGAGGAGCCTGGCAGGCTACAGTCCATAGGGTTGCAAAGAGCTGGACATGACTGAAGCTACTGAATAGAGCACAGCACATTATTTGGCTGCAAGAAACAGCAACCTCCCCTACAAAGTAGTTAGCAAAAAGAAAACTGATTTATAAAAAGGGGAGAGATGTCATCCACTGATTTTAGAGTTTAGAAGTCCCTTGGATCTCTCAGGATCCTAAAACTAAGATCTGGGCAGCTGTCAACCACTAAATAGCTATACCCTGTGAGACCACAGCACTTATTCCTCAGTATCATCATTTTCTCACTTCCACCATAGGTGGCCCAAATGTGGTCACCTTGTATCTTAGTTGTCATTGCCTCCTGGGTCAAGTGCTCAAAAATACCTCGTGAGGGAATTCCCTGGTGGTCCAGATGGTAGGATTCCGTGCTCTCACCGCCAAGGGCATGAGTTTGATCGCTAATGATCCCCCAAGCAGCGTCGTGCAGGAAAAAAAAAAAAAAAAAGAAACTAGTGAGAGGTTGAATCTCTGTTCCGAACTTGCGAGGGTGATCCTTATCCTGGTTCCTAGTTGTGGCCACAGAGTGGGTTCTGAGCTGAGTGCCATAGTCCTACGTCTCTGTGGGGGAAGGGGAGGTCTTGGACTCACCCATGTGTCTGTCCCAGCAGGCAGTAGAAGTGGAGGTCTCCTTCTCAAGCCTGGCCAGGTGCTTGGCAGTGATGGTGTGGTTAGCCCCGGCTTTCTCAGTGGGAGCAACCGGCAGGCTGAGCCATCAGGAGTCCTTCAAGTAGCAGAGGAGCCATCCAGTTCCAAGACCAAAGCTTCCCTGAGTATGACCAGAAGTTTGTGTATCTGAAGGACATTGCCCACTGTCTTAGACAGTGCCCAGTCTAAGAAAGTCAATATGCAACCAGACTGGCCCCAGAACCCCAACCTGCTGACCACACCCCCAGTGAGAATGGCTGCGCCCACTCCAGTTCCACCCATGAGAATGCACGTGACAAATCAGGCCACCACATATAACCCTGGTCAAAGTGAACTGAGTGAGCCTCTGCTGACAAAAGTCCTGTGATCAGCCAAGGATCCTCAGGCCACAAAGGAGGAGGAATCCCTCCAGACAGTCTGATCGAGAGGTAGGATGAGCCATGGCTACTCTGACCACACGTTGCTCACCCACCCTGGCAGTAAGAACACGGGTGGTACAGGCGTCTCAGGCAGAGACCATCACTCAGGTATTCCTCGAGGAAGCGGTCTGTGTTTGGGGCAGCCATGCCTGGCAATTATGGTCAATCTATGGCTGGGTCATCTAGTGGTTTTGATTTTAGCCAATCTGCTGCTGCTGCTAAGTTGTTTCCATTGTGCCCGACTCTGTGCGACCCCATAGACGGCAGCCCACCAGGCTCCCCTGTCCCTGGGATTCTCCAGGCAAGAACAATGGAGTGGGTTGCCATTTCCTTCTCCAATGCATGAAAGTGAAAAGTGAAAGTGAAGTCACTCAGTTGTGTCCATCTGAGGAAAGGTCAATAAATGGTGAACTTGGGTCAAGGAAAACTGGTAGTTTTGGTCAGTCAGAGTCAGGGTTAATAAGTGTTCAGACTTGGACTGGGACACATAGTGTCCATGATCAAGTTGGGAGAGGGTCATCTGGAGAGTATGGTCAGTCCAGGACAGAGTCAGGTGAGTGGTCAGTCTGAGTCTGAATTATTGAGGGTTTGGGGTTGGTTGGAGGCAGGTTTAGTGAGGGGTCAGACTAGTGGTAGGTCATCTAATGATTATGGTCAGTCTGGGGCTAAATCATCTGGTGGTTTGGGTCAGTCTGTAGCAGGGTTAATGAATGATCCAGCTGGGGATGGGTCTGCTAGGGGTTAGGGTCTGCCTGGGACAGGGTCAATAAATGGACAGTCTGGGGCTTGGTTATCTAGTGGCTACAGTCAACCTGTAACAAGCCAGTGGATGATCATCTTGAGTCAGGGAAAGCTGGGGGTTTGGATCAGGTGGGGACAGGGTTAATGACTGCTGCTGCTGCTGCTAAGTCACTTCAGTCGTGTCAGACTCTGTGTGACCCCATAGATGGCAGCCCACCAGGCTCCCCCGTCCCTGGGATTCTCCAGGCAAGAACACTGGAGTGGGTTGCCATTTCCTTCTCCAATACATGAAGGTGAAAAGTGAAAGTGAAGTTGCTCAGTCATGTCTGACTCTTAGCGACCCCATGGACTGCAGCCTACCAGGCTCCTCTGCCCATGGGATTTTCCAGGCAAGAGTACTGGAGTGGGGTGCCATTGCCTTCTCCAGGGTTAATGACTAGGAATAGGTTATTTACTGGGTATAGTCAAATTGGGACAGGGTCATCTGGAGGGAATGGCCAGTCTGGGGCAAGGCCAACAAATGGTTGGCCTGGGCCTGAAAAATCTGCTGGTGACAATCAGTTTGAGGCAAGATCATCTGGAAGCAATGGCCAGGCTGATTATGGGTCATCTCGTCATCTTAGTCTGAAACTAGACCAGTGAATGGACAGGATCAGCCTAGAGCTGGGTCATCTGGTGCATCAGGTCAGTCTAGGGCTGGTTCAATGAGTTGTCAGCTTGAGGCTGGACCATCTGATGGCTCTGTTCAATCTGGGGCTGAATCAGTAGGAAGAAACAGTCAGCTTGGAGGAAAGGTATTTAATCATATTCATTCAGGGACCGTATCATCCATAGATTCTGGTCATTTAGGGGTGGGAATAACTTTTGGCCACAGTCACTTTTTTTTTTTTTTAATAAACATGTGCTCCCTGCTGTCGATGTGCAGGCTCGGCGAGCACTTGATGGCGAGCCACGTGTTCCAGTGGACGTGGCGCACCTTGTACACCTGCCCGAAGCCACCTGAGCCAACCTTCTCCCAGCCCGAGAACTCGCCCGCGTCGAAGGTGCGCAGCAGCCGCAGGGCCCACGGCTCCGGCTCTCGCCCTCCATTGCACGCGTCTAGCCCTCGCCCCTTGCCGCCGCGGCTGCCCAGGTGCCAGGTGCGCACCCGCCACAGTCACTTTGGAAGTGGGTCACATAATCTCATGGCAGATCTGAGGCTGGGACATTCTTAGGTCATGAACAGTCAGGACATGGCAAGTCTGACCACTCTGGCTCCACTGGAGAAGTAAAATGGGGAAACATTGGCCACATGGGAACCCCAGTGGATGGCAAGACTTCCCACCATGGGAGACCAGTCAACAGCAATGCTTTGCTTCTGCTGGCTCATGACAATCTAGGAGGAGGCACTGGAATGGGATCTGGAAACCCTCCCAGCCAAACAAATGCTGTCAACAAAGACATCTTGGCTCAGGAACGGCTGCTGAGAGCCAACCTTCTTAACAACCAGCATCTGATCAGGGAGCGTGAAAGGCTACTTAAGATCCTCCTGGGCAGCAAGACCTTACCTGCTGGCAAAGATCACCTCCCGGAGGCAGCTGGGTCCTTGGTTCTGGAAGACCTGCTCTGCTAGTGTTCTCTAGGGGCGTCTGTGGCCATGGGAGTCTTGACGACATCAATGATGTTCTAAAGAGCATGTTCCTTTTGGGAAACTCAACAGCTGGTGAGTTTGAGTCCTTAAGCTATAAAGTAGCTCCCCCAAAGCATTGGTTAGTAGAGGTTCCAGGTATTTGAAAGATATCACTCTCTGCTGTGAGTTTCAGATCTCACTTACCTGTGTAGAAAGTTGACATTGAGAAGGCAACATTAGATATCTCTTTCTTCTCCAAACTGTCAACCTAGCACCCAGTATCCCCCCGTTATGATGTCATACTTTGGATTTATATAGTCTTGTCTGAGCCCCTACTGAATTACAAATAGCCCTGGAAAGGGGTACAACAGAAGCCCTTCCTACTGAAATCTTAGTTCTTATTTAATACCCCAGTGATCAAAACAGCATCTTTATTATAAGCTAATACCTTAGTTACCAACTGATGCTTTGGATTTGATGTCCTAAGTCTCCTTTAGTACCCCAGTTAACTGAAACCATTTGTTATTGGTTTATGTTTTTTTTTATTTAGAACTAGTAGGAATGGGACTTAGAATGGAAATCTAGATTAAGGATAGGAGGGCTCAGGATGGAAGAAAGGCCACACTGCATTTTGAATGTTGAGCTGAGAGGCCTGAGAACATCTTTTTCACTTTCTCTCGCCCTTCCCATTCTGTAGGCTCAACATCATCAACTTTGATATCATCTAGGTATCATGGAAGGTCTATCCTTTACACCACTTCCAACTGCAATTTCAGACCAGACTGACAGTCAGTTTCCCAAGGTGAGTGATGTTCATAGCTAGAGAAGTGGGGCATGGAAGCGAATTTCTGGAGGTAGTAGACAGTTTTTCAACATCAGCACAATGTCCCTTGGCTACATTTAGCCTTGGCCAGGAAATCTTCACAGTATCTGCCTAAACACGTCAGCTCCTTAGGGATGACTGTTAACAGTAAGACAGCTGTGAGAGTCAGATCAGATCAGATCAGATCAGATCAGTCGCTCGGTCGTGTCCGACTCTTTGCAACCCCATGAACCGCAGCACGCCAGGCCTCCCTATCCATCACCAGCCCTCGGAGGTCACTCAGACTCATATTCATCGAGTCAGTGATGCCATCCAGCCATCTCATCCTCTGTCGTCCCCTTTTCCTCCTGCCCCCAATCCCTCCCAGCATCAGAGTCTTCTCCAATGAGTCAACTCTTCGCATGAGGTGGCCAAAATACTGGAGTTTCAGCTTTAGCATCATTCCTTCCAAAGAAATCCCAGGGCTGATCTCCTTCAGAATGGACCGGTTGGATCTCCTTGCAGTCCAAGGGACTCTCAAGAGTCTTCTCCAACACCACAGTTCAAAAGCATCAACTCTTCGGCGCTCAGCCCTCTTCACAGTCCAGCTCTCACACCCATACATGACCACAGGAAAGACCATAGCCCTGACTAGGCGAACCTTTGTTGGCAAAGTGATGTCTCTGCCTTTGAATATACTATCTAGGTTGGTCATAACTTTCCTTCCAAGGAGTAAGCGTCTTTTAATTTCATGGCTGCAGTCACCATCTGCAGTGATTTTGGAGCCCAGAAAAAGAAAGTCTGACACTGTTTCCACTGTTTCTCCATCTATTTCCCATGTAGTGATGGGATCAGATGCCATGATCTTCGTTTTCTGAATGTTGAGCTTTAAGCCAACCCTTTCACTCTCCACTTTCACTTTCATCAAGAGGCTTTTTAGTTCCTCTTCACCTTCTGCCATAAGGGTGGTGTCATCTGCATATCTGAGGTTATTGGTATTTCTCCGGGCAATCTTGATTCCAGCTTGTGTTTCTTCCAGTCCAGCATTTCTCATGATGTACTCTGCATATAAGTTAAATAAACATGGTGACAATATACAGCCTTGATGTACTCCTTTTCCTATTTGGAACCAGTCTGTTGTTCCATGACCAGTTCTAACTGTTGCTTCCTGACCTGCATACAGATTTCTCAAGAGGCAGATCAGGTGGTCTGGTATTCCCATCTCTCTCAGAATTTTCCACAGTTTATTGTGATCTACACAGTCAAAGGCTTTGGCATAGTCAATAAAGCAGAAATAGATGTTTTTCTGCCATTTTTGCAGTATTTATTATAACAAACTTGCAGGAAGGGAAAGTTAAAGCATAAACCCAAATTTACAACCCAGAGACAATGGCTGTTCTTCCCAGAATTCTCTCAGTATCATTTTGAATGTCAGTAACTATTCCATCACATCATTGTGCAATGATACATTTTAACCATCTTTCCATTGTCAGATGCTTGAGCTGTTCCCAATTTCACTCTTATAAAGAACTCTGTGATTAATATCTTGATTAATATCTTGATTAATAATCTTTGTTCAATAGCCTCAATTATTTACTTAGAAATTCTCGGAAGCGTAATTTACAGATTTTGGCAAGTATTGCCAAATTGCCTGCCAAAGAGATGATGAGATGATGAGAGCATAACTATTATTGAGCACCTAATATTGATATTGGGCTTCCTCGATAGCTCAGTTGGTAAAGAATCCGCCTGCAACGCAGGAGACCCCGGTTCGATTCCTGGGTTGGGAAGATCTCCAGGAGAAGAGAAAGGCTACCCACTCCAATATTTTGGCCTGGAGAATTTCTTGGACTATATAGTCAGTCCATGGGGTTGCAAAGAGTCGGACACGACTGAGCAACTTTCACTTTCAATGTTGATATATTCCAGGGCAATATATTCCAGTGCTAAGGGCATTCGTGAATTATCTCATATATTCTTCACCATAATCTCAGAAGGGGTGTATTGCTATCATGAGCATTGTACAGAACAGGAAACAAAAGCTCAGAGAGATTAAATTAAATTGCATGTGTGGGAGTGTAGATGTGTATGGTGGGAGGCACTGTACACTTTCTCTGTATTTTGACTCTTGAGCCATAAAAATGTATTACCTATGCAAAAGTAAATTGAAAGCATTTAACTTACTTTTAAATATATATTCAAAAACAAAATTAAGTAAAAATACACACGGAACAGCTGTGCCGTGTGCTGTGCTCAGTTGCTCAGTCATGTCTGGCTCTGTGTGACCCCATGGACTGTAGCCTGCCAAACTCCTCTCTCCATGGAATTTTCCAGGCAAGAATACTGGAGTGGGTTGCCATTTCCTACTCCAGGGGATCTTCCCGACCCAGGGATCAAATCTGCGTCTCTTGCATCTTCTGCATTGGCAGGCGGATTCTTTATTACTGTGCCACCCAGGAAGCCCACGTATGGAACAGCAGGCATCACTAAAAAATGTGCATTTGGACCACGTCTCTCACCCACAAATGCCAGTGCTTGTTTCCAAGCTTCAGGGAAACCTTTAGAGCAGCCCTAAACACTTGTTCTGGGAGGGGAGGGTTGCCTGAGCTGTAGAGGTAGAGAAGGGGAGCCATGATTTGCCCCCAGACCTGATGCAAAGAGCTAACTCATTTGAAAAGACCCTGATGCTGGGAAAGATTGAAGGCAGGAGGAGAAGGGAATGACAGAGGATAAGATGGTTGGATGGCATCACCGACTGAATGGACATGAGTTTGGGTAAACTCCAGGAGTTGGTGATGGACAGGGAGGCCTGGCGTGCTGCAGTCCATGGGGTCACAAAGAGTCGGACACGACTGAGCGACTGAACTGAACTGAACTGGCCTGGGACCCAGGGTGTGCTCTGGCCATGACTTCTTATGCCTCTTGCTTGGTCTTCCCTCTGGAGGTTCCCTGGGATCTCAGCTCACACAGCCCTCTCGCTCCCGTTCACTGTGTGTGTGTTGTCCAGGATACTCAGCTTCCTCGGCGGCTCCAAGGTGGATGTGACCATTGAGGTTCCCTTAGAGATGCCCCAGATGAGGTCGAACCAAGTCCCGTTCACTCCACAGAACTGCAAGCTCATCTTCACCAGGATGCTCATGCGAGCAGGGTAAGTGCTGTGCCAGGAGGGCTGGGCACTGTGCAGGTGCAGGTGGGGATTGTACCAGGCTCAGTGGTAGTTACCAAGCTTTCTTTGGGGGCCATGGTCTGGATCCCAGCAAGCCACTAGAGCATCTGCTCTCATCTCAGCTTCTGCTCAGATCTCTCCCCCACAGAATTTAGGCTTCTAAACAGAAGAGAGTAGCTTCTTGCTAGAAGCACATGTCTTCCCTAAAAGTGGTCCTGCCTGTAGAGAACATTGCATGGTCCCTTGTCTGAGCTCACATGTGAGATCCTGGGCGGAATCTCTGGTATATCACTTCTCACACTACACTGTAATTGAGAGTGTATGAGCTGTGTGGGAACACAAGCTGCTTTGTAATTATCATTCATTTGTTCTTTTGTTTATTCACCAAACTTTGAGCCAGCCACTACAGAGTTGTACCTGGAGATACATTGGAGAACAAGACTGAAAAGGAGGCATAGATGGCTGGATGGATAGATGAATGGGAGGAGGAATGGGAGGATGGGTAGCTGGAAGGATGGATACACAGATGAACGGATGGATGGATGGATGGATGGATATAATTGTGACTGATTCGTGTTGATGTATGGCAGAGACCACCACAATATTGTAAACAATTAACTTCAATTTAAAAAAATGAGCAAACATTAAAAAAAATGAACAATGTACAAGACACCACCTGTTTATGAGGTGGCAGGAGCCCTACTGGTGAGGTGGTCGAATGTCCTCTATCCCACCTCTTTCTTTCACTTATTGCACAGCGACTCCATTTTACATATTTTACACGAGAGGCACAGAGATGTTATGTAAGTTAGACAAGGTCACACAGCCAGGAAGTAGTGGTGAAGTGATCTTGTGTTTTTAATATTATCGTGATTTGAGTTAGAATCACTGCGGGTGGTGACTGCAGCCATGAAATTAAAAGACACTTGCTCCTTGGAAGGAAAGCTATGACAAACCTAGACAGTGTTTTAAAAAGCAGAGATATCATGTTGCTGACAAAGGTCCATATAGTCAAAGCTGTGGTTTTTCCAGTACTCATGTATGGATGTGAGAATTGGACCACAGAGAAAGCTGAGAGCCAAAGAACTGATGCTTTTGAACTGTGGTGTTGGAGAAGACTCTGGAGAGCCCCTTGGACTGCAAGATCAAATCAGTCAATCCTAAAAGAAATCAGCCCTGAATATTCATTGGAAGGACTGATGCTGAAGCTCCAATACTTTGGCTACCTGATGTGAATAGCTGATTTGTTAGAAAAGACCCTGATGCTGGGAAAGATTGAAGGCAAAAGGGGAAGGGGGATGGCAAAGGTTGAGATTGTTAGATGGCATCACTGACTCAATGGACATGAGTTTAAGCAAACTCTGAGAGATAGTGGAGGACAGTGGAACCTGGTGTGCTGCAGTCAATGGGGTCGGAAGAGTTGGACACGACTGAGTGACTGAACAACAACAAAATTGAGTTAATATATGTCAAGTACTTATATTACTTATACATTAAGTACTCATTTTACACATACTCCAAGTCCCTGGAGTGGAGGAAACATTTGTAACCAGTAAGCTATAACTGCTGTTATTTCAAATGCCCTGTTCCCCTCCCCAGCCAGCTCTCTGCAGTCATAGAAGTCATGCTCAGATAGATCCTACAGAGCTGTCTACCCAACATGGTGAGTTTGACCAAGTGGGCCCTGGGCAGACCCTAGAGATTCCCTGGAGACGCTTTGCAGCTGGAGGCACAGAGAGGCAGCCAGGGCAGGCAGTTTTATCTTCAGACTCTCCAGTCTCTCCTGCCCTTTGTCCAGGCCCCTGTGGCTGGGGAAGGGACATTTACTTTAGGATTGATGTGTGCTAAGCAGTTTACACCTGCAGAAGAGGAAGATTTATTTTGTGTTTATAAAAACTCTGATAGAACCACTCACTTTTACACAACCAGTCAGAGGCTGTGCTGTGCTGGGCTGGAAGGAGGCCCAAGTGTCCTGTTGCACAGGCCTCTGCTCATCTGTATTTCAGCTGTGCCCAGTGGTCTGATTCTGGATGTACATCATCAATCAACGGCTGAGCTTCCTAAAACGTAAGTTGTGTTACGGGCCTGAGACCTGCTCTCTGGCTTAGACTATTGCAGTAGCCACCTACCCACCCCTGTTTTCTCCCTTTCGTGGCTTCCAGAGAGGTTTTTCTGAATCATATCTCTCTGCTCAAAGTCTTCCGTAGGAGGATAAAATTCAAACCCCTAAGGATGGTAGTCAAGGTCTTTCCTTATTCTCCTCTGTGCCCCTCAGGCTGCTTCAGCCTGGAGATCTCAGCCATCCCATACACTCCATGTTATAGATGTTACAGCTTTGCTCCCAATGACTTCCCACACCCTTCTTCTACACCTGGAAAATTCCTTCAGCCCTTCAAGGTGTGACTCCGATGTTCTGTTCTCCAGGTAGAATGACTGCCTCCTCAAGACTCCCATGCTCACCTATCCATCACTTGTGCCAGACTGTTTAGTAATTATCTGCTTCTTTGCTTCCACTAGAACAGTAGGTCTTTGAGATCAGGGACCTCTGCATTATATTCTTTCTGATGTTGTTTCATAGTTCCTAGTTAGGCACAGAGGAGGCGCTCTATATTTACTGACACTTTGTTGGAATATGAACTGGAAATGAAAGGGAAGAACACTGATGAAGGGAACAAAGGACAAAAGTATAAATAAGTGAAAACATGTATGGAAGAATAAGTGGAGAGATGGATGGATAGGTGGACAGAAAAATATAAGGAAATGTGGACAGAATATGATGGAAGGAAAATGTAAAAGGGAATATAAGTGGATAGATGAATAGATGGAAAGGAAAGAGAGTTAAAATAATTGATGGATATAAGAGAAACTAGAAAGATGAAAGACGATGGAGGGATGGAGGGATAGATGGATGAATGATGGAAATAAAAATGGATAAAATAATGAAAGAAGGAAGAGAGGATGGTTGGATAAAAGGATGAATGGGTGAAAGGGTTCATGTGTGGACAGGAGGGTGAGTGGATGAATGGAAGGAAAGAAGGGTCTCTTACTATTGTGTGGGAAGATGAATGTTGGAGAGGTGTGTATAGATAATATAGAGATAACAGAATGGGAGAAGAAAAGAAAAATAAAACTATAAATATGGATGGAGGATGAATGGATAAAAGGAAGGGAGAGGGGAACATTAGGTGGGTGGATAGGTGGGTAGATGGAAAGATAAGGAGAAAGATAATGGTAATGGAGATAAGAAGGACATGTTAATGGACGGATGGATGGATGGATTACTACCTGCCAAGGTGAGAATGCTGTACTCTCTTGTGCTAGAAGATGGCAGGACATTGGGGTTACAATGTATTTTCCAGCAGTTTTTTTTTTTGAATAATCTTCTTCTTCCAGATAAGTCTACGTATGACAGGGACAAATGAATGAGTTTTATAAGTCTGTTTCAGTCAACTTAAGCTCTTGTCCTCCCTTCTCATTGCCACCTCTCTCCCTCTCTCTTTATCAGATGTCCACTCCTTTGAGTTGTTTAGGAACCTCCTCCCTCCTTTCTCCAGGGTGCCCACATCATCTGAGCCATATTACTGCCTGGACTTTCAGGTATGAGCATCGAATGGTGGCCCCACAAGTCCCCTTACCTCTCCACATTTGTTCTCTCATCTGTCAGATCTGGGTGATTATCATACCCATATAAAGTTATCCTAGGGGCTTCCCAGGGGGCACTAGTGGTAAAGAGCCACCTGCCAATGCGGGAGATGTAAGAGACTGGGGTTCAGTCCCTGGGTCGGGAAGATCCCCAGGAGGAGGGCATGGCAACCCACTCAGTATTCTTGCCTGGACAATCCCACGGACAAGGAGCCTGATGGGCTGCAGTCCGTAGGTTCGCCAAGAGTTAGACACAACTGATGTGACTTAGCATGTACAATATAAAGTTATCATAGCTTTCTGGCTTTTCCCAGGACAAACACTTCCCAGCCTCTTACATTAGCTGGCTGATTGAACCTACCTTTTTTTCTTCTCATATCTAGCCCTACTACTATTTCCCAATCCCCCCACCCCTCCTCCATCTTCATGTTGAACTGTTCTTTCTCAAGAATCCTGAAAGCAAGTGTAAAATCTTGGGACCATGGACAGCCCACCGGGCATAGATTCTGTGCTTTGATCAACAGTGAGCACTAAAGCTGGCTTCCTGGATGGCAAGTCCCCAGGGACCAGTGTCACAGTGGGGATCCCGAGGTCGCCCACTGCATAGTGATGATGATGATGGTGGGAGTCCAGGCTGCCATATGCCATAGTGACTCCTGCTAGAGGCAGATGTGTGGAGCAGCCCATGCTGCGGTGGTGAGTGTGAGTGGGTTCCAGGGGCAGCCCACATCAGAGTCACCAGCGTCAACCTGGGGCTCCTTAACTCCACGGTGAAGACATTTGTCATGAGATTCCCGGAGTCACCTACTCCATAATGATGAATCCTTTAGTGAAATTGCTGATTTTTTTTTTTTAACTCCATGATCATCAGTATTATGGGATTCCTAGGCTATGTCACCAAATAGGGAAAACAACTATGATGGATTCCTAAAATATTTCACTCTGGTGGTCAGTTCATTGAAATATCTCATTCCATTAGTTTTCTAGGCCAGACCCTCTCCTGGGAGGCTGTTCTTTGCATTGTGGTCCAGTCCCCACCCTACCCCACTTTATGGTAAAGGGCACTGAGCTGAGAATCTTAGGACATTTCACTCATGTATTGTGAGCCGCTTTCCAGTAAAGCCACCTGATTCTGAGTCTTAAAGGAATTTGTTGGACTTCTCTGGTGGTCCAGAGGTTGAGAATCTGCCTTCCAAAGCAGGGGAAGCATGGGTTCGATCCCTGGTGGGAGAACTAAGGGCTCACATGTCCCAGGACAACTGAGCCCATGTGTCCAAACTAGAGGCACCACAACTATGAGTTCACGTGCTATAAGCCTGTTCTCTACAACTAGAGAAGGCCTGTGCACCACAACAAAGACCCAGGGCAGCCAAAATATTTTTTAAAGAAGAATTTGTTTAGTCACTGTGCTTCCATTTCATCCCCAAACCCTCAAGTCTTCTGTGGGGACCTGGGCTGGACAGGAAGGAGCACTGTCCTGGTTGAGTTTTCAGACGGTCATCATAGCCTCTTTTGGGGCCACCTCTGCCTCCTTCTGGGTTTCTCACCAAGACTGGGTCTCAGGCAGGAGGCAGGAAGGGGATGGGACCCCCGTCAAACAAGAGGGGCAGGCTGTTGTACCCCTGGGGAGCCAAGGAGGGCCTGATTCATCCATGAGCCCCCTTGCTGCTTCTGTGGAATTCTCCATGATGATGGCAAAAGCCAGAGAAGATGACCAGAAAGATAGTCCTGGCCTGGGCATCCTGACACCTGGGTTCAAATCCCAGTTTAGCTACCACCTCTCTGGGTAGTCTCTGATGGGACTTTATACCAGTCCCATCCCCTCTCTGGGCCTCTCTTCTTCCATCTAGAAAACATGAGCAGTCTCTACAGGTCTTTTTATCATTGATGAGTATTGGGGAAATGGGAGTGGGACAAGAACCAGAGGCCAAAGAGGTCCCTGGCAAAACTGTGGCCACTATTGATCCTTCTCATGGTAGCTTCTTCTAATGTCTCTCTTTGCTGTCAGTTGCAGGGATCCAGACAACCTCCTATTACTAGGATCAGCTTGGGACCCCTGCCAGGAACATGGTAAGGGTGTGAATCCTGGGAGAGTCACCATGGAACTCTCCGACCCCATCTCGAGCAACTGTCATCTTGATGTACCCATCAGCGATCTCGCAACCAAACTTAAAGTAGTCCCTTTCTTAGACAGTAGGTTTGGATTTGTTTGAAACTGACCAGATGAAATATCTCTCCAGGGTGGCTATTGATTGAGGTAGAAAAGCCTCAAAGAACTGAATCAAAGGAACGATGCTCTAATGGAGGGAAGAACTGGAGTGAACATCCCCCTCTTCAGGCAGCTGGCCTAGGGTCTGAATATTTCTGAGGACCCCTGAGGCTAGCAGAGTGATGACATTTCAGTGAGATGCATGAGCCAGGCTGAAAGATTGGCTCTAGGCTGTTCAGGACTCAGAGTCAACAGCTGCTACTAGTGAAGCTGCCTGTACCTTCTAATCCTGGATCCCCAGTCCCTGCTCCTCTGTGCTCTGCTTTCCTCTCCTGTATAAGACATTTTTCCCAAAGCTGCTTTTGCAGTGTATAAGGTACACTTTAGGATCTTCCTGGGAAAGATAAAATTGAAGAATAAGCTAGCATACACTTAGAAGGTCAGAATCCTGGCCTCAGAGGCCCTGGGAATGCCAGGACCTTCCCAGTGGGTGAGAATGTCAGGCCTGCTGGTCCCACAAAGTGAAGCCCTGAACCCTTTCTTCGCATGAGACTTTTATGACGGTTGTGTGTCTCAGCGAGTGGGTGGCCCTGATGTGGCACTTTGGCGTGACTGTGAAGGGCACAACTTTGGAGTCAGGTTCAAATGCTATCCTCCCCACAGACTCTGAACCTCAGTTTCCTCTTCTGCAAAATGGGAGTGAGAATAGAGCCTACTTTATAGGCTAATCCTGAGAAAATGCAACAAGAAAGCCTTGATGCAGCGCCTTAGACAGTGTCACAAACTGCCTCCATCAGTGGGGGGTCCAAAAACTGGGAGGTAGAGGGAGCAGCTTGTGCAAAGATGTGGAGGGGTTGTGAGAACACACCGTCACCCCTACCCCATTTCAGCCCCCACTCCACTTCACCCCTGCACCCCATAAATGAGCCCCACAATCACAGAGGCAAGAGAGCCCGTGAGCTTCAGTCACCCTTCTCTCCACTCCCCCCACACCCCTACCTCCTGCCTCCACCTGCCCCTGCAAGCCCAGGATGGGTGATGAATGCGCAGTTCCCAGATCACACCACAAGGTGGAGCCAGGATGCTGCAAATTCATGTTTCTTACACGGACGATAATTTGTATAAAGCAGCATATTCTTTTATGCCGGGCTCTATTCTGGGCAGAGGAGCCTGGCCAGCTCATAGGGTTCATGGGGTTCATAGCAGTTCATGGGGTCGCTAAGAGTTGGACAGCACTGAGAGACTAAACCCAGCACTGTTCTGAGCACTTGGTCTTCTTAACCTTGTTTAATTTTCAAAGCTTGACTTCAAGTTCAATATCCTTAGCTCCATCTTAAAGATGGGAAACTGAGTCTCAGAGAAGTGATGTAACTAAACGTGTGGCTGGGAGTCAGAAATCTTGGGCTCAGATCCCAATTCTTTAGCCTCGGGGACACCACCTCAGTCTCCCCCTTTGAAAGACAAGGATAATAATGGCAACATTGTGATAGTTAATTGACCTTGTGTGCATGCTAAGTCTCTCAGATGTGTCCCACCCTTTGCGACCCTATGGACCATAGCCCACAAGGCTCCTCTGCCGTAGGATTCTCCAGGCAAGCACACTGGAGTGGATTGCCATCCCCTCTCCAGGTGATCTTCCTGACCCAGGGATCGAACCTGTATCTCTTATGTCTCCTGCATTGGCAGGTGAGTTCTTTACTGATAGACCTTGGCTGTTTATTTTATGCCCAGTCCTGTGCTGTGCTCCTTACATGGACCATTCCGTGTATTCCTCACAACCATCCTAGGAAGTGGCTGTTAGTATCCCTGTTTTGCAGATGAGGAAATTGAGTCTTAGAGGGACTGCCTGGCCCACTCCCACACAGCTGGAAGGAGGCAGAGTGAGTATGAACCCAGGTCTTCTGGTGAGAGCAAGAGGAGCTGGAGGACAGCGGTGTTAGGGCCTCAGGGAGGAGAGGTGCCCTGGGTTCTCCTTCCTGCCACGTCCATGCTGAGTCCCCCATGTTGCTCTGGCCTTTTCCCCACTGGTGCTACAGGGAATTGGGATTCATGAGGCTGGGCCCCTTCACCACCCCCTGGTTTTACAACTCCCCCTGGGAGGAGGGACTCATAGGGTGGCAGCCAACAGACCACATCCGAGAGGTGTTAGGCTGGGGCATTGAGACCCGCAGTGATGGGAGGGTCCCAAGCCCCCAAGGGTCTCCCCACACCCTGCACACCCCGCAAAAAGTGACCTCAGAGCCCAGGCCTCTCTCCTCTCCTTCGTGTCCCTGGGGCCCCGGCCTGAAGACACCCTGGCTGTGGTGGCTCACAGGGCCCTTCTGGGCCAGTGACAGCCTTTGTTTTGTCAACCTCCTTGTGCCAGCACATCTCTATGAACACCCTGAGAATCCCCGTGGGCGCGGAGGAGAGTCACGTGGAGCCAGATGAGGGGACAAAGAATGAAGAGCCGAGGGATTAGAGCGGCCTTCGGTTCTTACGGAAGTCTCTGCGGGGCCCTCAACACCCAACACCCCTGGCCCAGAATCAGTGATCCCAGGGAGGCCTCCAGGTGCCAAAGGACCCACAGTGGGAGGCCCTCAGGAGAGAACCCCACCACGACTTTCCTTCCTTCAGGCAGCGAATAGATTCAGCTCACATCTATGTGAATCTGATTTATGCAAATCTGAAACAGTGTCCTGCAAAATACGAATGAAGTTTCACGTTGTGAACAGAAAGTTAATTTTTCTCATTGTTAAGAACGCACAATGGAACACGTTCCAGGCCCTCCTTTATGGAAAAATCAAGGTCCTTCCCTCAAGGCCACAATCCCTCCAGTTTCCTCCTCCCCTCCCTTCACAGCCAGTTTCCCCAGAGCAGGGTTTCTCAGCCTGGAACAGCCTTCTCAGCCCCGGGCTCTTGTTAAAATGCAGCGTCTGGTCAGTTGGTCCGGGCCCGGGCCTGAGATCCAACGTTTCCTCAAAACCTCCTGGAGAAGCTGATACTACTAGTCCACAGGTCATCCCTCAAGCAACACGCTTGTTTGGGACACGTTCACACCTCCACCCACCCATTTTCACTGGTCACCCTACCAACTCAGCGCTCATCAGGCCCTCAACAATCTCCACGTGGAGGAAACCACGTGTCAGCCTCATCGATCGCACTAGAGACATCACTTCCTCCTCCTTGAAATCAGTCCTTCCCTTGGCCACGCTCCGTTGCCTGTTCTCCCACCCTGCTAAGCTTCCTACCTCTGTCTGCCCCTTTGCAGGCATAATGCTTTCATATTGGCCAATCAGCATATTTCTTCACCCCCGCCACTGTGATTGGCTCAGAGTTTGGCATGTGACCCCCAGTTGGACCAATGGGGATCAGACCTAGACTTTTGAAGGGATAATAGGAAAGAGTGCTCTTTCTGCCAGGGTTGTTAAGAGAGAAAGTGAGCCTGATGGCCTCTCTACTACCCTTCGGGGAGGATCAGTTTGAGAATGAAGCCACTGAAGAAGAAAGCAGATCCAAGTCACAGAAACCGTCCAGAAACTTTCCTTTGAGCATTTGGATTCAGCCCTGTCTGAAACCCATTGACCTTTGAGTTAACATGAGCCAATGACCCCCTTTTACACAAGTCATTTCGGGTTGTGTTTTCCGTTACAAACAACCCAAATAATCCTGACAGATGCCATTGACAAGCAAATTTCAGCTCATTCTGTGTAAGCCGTCCTGGGAAACAAGAGATGAATCTCAGACTTTGGCCTCCCAGAATTGAAAGTTGTGTGTGTGTGTAGAAAAGGAAGAGATCTATTCAAAAGATATAAGGTAGAAAATTAAGAAGGGCCATCTGGGTGGATCAATGAGGATTTCATATGGGAGGTGTCGTGAAGGATGGGGGAGATTTGCAGGGTGTGACATCCTCAGACCTGGCACTGGGAATGGGGAGGAGTTGATGGTCCAGGAAGTCAGAGAGGAGGCCCAGGGGGGATGGTCCAGAGAGATGAGAGAGACCCCCGCAGACGTGTGTCCTGTGAGGAAAGGCAAAGAGTTCTATTTTCTCTGCACTTTGCTCCCTTTTAATTCAGAAGGGGACACTGCATAAGGCTCCAGGACAATGTGCTCTCTTTAATTCAATGCATTCCCAGTGCCTCCCAACCAGGATCAGCATCTGATGTTAGAGAGGAGGTTCAGAGAGTCGACTTGCCTAAAATCACCAGCTCTAAGAAGTAGGGTCCGGGGAAGGCAATGGCACCCCACCCCAGTACTTTTGCCTGGAAAATCCCATGGACGGAGGAGCCTGGTAGGCTCCAGTCCGTGGGGTCGCTAAGAGTCGGACACGACTGAGCGACTTCACTTTCACTTTTCACTTTCATGCATTGGAGAAGGAAATGGCAACCCACTCCAGTGTTCTTGCCTGGAGAATCCCAGGGACAGGGGAGCCTGGTGAGCTTCCGTCTATGGGGTCGCACAGAGTCGGACACGACTGAAGCGACTTAGCAGCAGCAGCAGCAGCAAGAAGTAGGGTCAGGAAATAGACCCTGTCCTGGTTCCCAGTCTCAACCCTCCCCCTTCAGCAGAGTTAGCTTTTCTGAGCACTCACCATGTGCCAGGCACAGGAGTCACTGCTTTCAGGCTTAAGTCTTACCTAATCCTCACATCAGTTTTAGCAAATGCACTATCATGAGCTCTACTTTGCAAATGAGGATTGGATGCTCAGAAAGTCCATGTAACTTGTGCAAGGTCACACAGCTAGTCAGCAGCAGGGTTAGGATTTCAGCTGAGGTCTGGCTAATTGTCAAAAGCCCCTGGGAGACAAATATACTCACAAATACCCCAAGTTTGGGGATTCTGCCAACATCGGTCTTTTGTATTATCTGTACTATCTCCAACTACATCATAATGTTATATGGTTTCTTCTTTCAAGTCCCAAAATGCTCAGTTAAACTCAATTCAGTGTTTCTGAAAGGCTGTCCTCAGGAGCGGGCTCTGCCAGGGACAGCAGCTAAGGCAGCAAGAGGGAAAATTTGGACCATTTGCATCAAGTTTTCAATGTACAGAACATTTTCAAGAACGTTACCTGCTTTGGGGAAAATAGATGTCAGTGTGCATGTTTGCCTGCACCTGGTGAAAGAGGAAAGTGAAAAAGTTGGCTTAAAACTCAACATTCAGAAAACTAAGATCATGGCATCTGGTCCCATCACTTCATGGAAAATAGATGGGGAAACAATGGAAACAGTGTCAGACTTCATTTTCTTGCTCCAAAACCACTGCAGATGGTGACTGCAGCCATGAAATTAAAAGATGCTTGCTCCTTGGAAGAAAAACCATGACCAACCTAGACAGCATATTAAAAAACAGAGATATTACTTTGCCAACAAAGGACCATGTAGTCAAAGCTATGATTTTTTTCAGTAGTCATGTATGAATATGAGAGTTGGACTATGAAGAAAGCTGAGCGCTGAAGAATTGATGCTTTTGAACTGTGGTGTTGAAGAAGACTCTAGAGAGTCCTTTGGACAGCAAGGAGATCAAACCAGTCAATCCTAAAGGAAATCCATTTCCTTCTCCAGGGAATCTTCCCGACTCAGGGATTGAACCCAGGTCTCCCGCATTGTAGACAGATGCTTTACTGTCTGAGCCACCAGGGAAGTCCTAAAAGGAAATCAGTCCTGAATATTCATTGGAAGGACTGATGCTGAAGCTGAAACTCCAATACTTTGGCCACCTGATGTGAAGAACTGATTCATTTGAAAAGACCCTGATGCTGGGAATGATTGAAGGCGAGAGGAGAAGGGGACAACAAAGGATGAGATGGTTGGATGGTGTCACCAACTCGATGGACATGAGTTTGAACAAGCTCTGGGAGTTGGTGAAGGACAGGGAAGCTTGGCATGCTGCAGTCCCTGGGGTCACAAAGAGTCAGATATGACTGAGTGACTGAACTGACTGACTGCTGATGGGTGCTGAGGGTTGGGACACCCATGAGTGCTCTTTGGGACCCCAGAGTCTGGCATGGGGCAGGGCCAGAACAGAAGTTCCAAAAATATATGATGAATGAATGGATGACAGGATGAGTGGATGGATGGAAGGGTGGGAGGAAGGGTGGATGGATGGAATTCTGGATTCTTCTTGCTGGATTCTGAATCTTATCCTCTACATTCTCTATTCAGCCAATTAGTCTGTTGATTAGCTTACTCTTTTCATTTTAATTCAATGTGGTGTTCATTGGGACCTAGACTGAAGGCAATAAGAGAAGCAGGGGCAGAGGATGAGATGGTTAGATAGCATCACCGATTCATTGGACATGACTTTGACCCAACTCCGGGAGATAGTGGGGGACACAGGAGCCTGGCAGGCTACAGTCCATAGGGTTGCATACAGTTGGACACAACTCAGTGATTGAACAACAACAACCACAAACCAGGCCCTAGGTGGCTGCTGGGGACACAAAGATGGCAGAACTATGGTCCCTGATCTGAAGGAGCCCCAGCCTAGCAGAGGGGAAAGGGCTAATACACATTCTTTCAACCAACAAATTCTTATGGAGCGCCTCCCCTGAGCAAAACTTGGGCTGAGTGATGCTAAGGAAACAGAAAAAAATGAATGAGTCAGAGTGCTTCCTATCATTAAGGTGAAAATGACTGTGTTGTAAATGTCTCAGAGCATGGACTCTGGGACCAGGTTACCTAGGTTCAAATCCCAGTTAGCCACTTACTAGGTGGGTGGCCTTGAGCAATTTACTTTACCTGTTTGTGCCTCAGTTTCCTTGTCTTTAAAATGGGGATGAACTATTACCTGCCTCTGGTGGTTTGGAGGAGTAAACAATGAGATCACACTTTCCTACCAGTTATGAGCTGACCTCAATGACTCATCTATTGCCCTGGAGGCTGGCCCATCTCTGGGACAAGGACCAAGATTCATTCATCTTTGACACAGGGCTTGATCCAGGAGGTGCTCAATAAGCAGTTATTGAGTGGATGAGTGGTCCCAGCACAAAACTATTAACATTTGTTAAGTGAATGAATGACTAGATAGATGGACGCAGGATCCAGTTCACTTTAGCAGGAGGCATCTGGAAGATGATGCAGGGAGAAGACAGACAGGTCAGATTCTGGGAGGTCAGTGGGCTGTTGCCCTCATTCCCTTGTCTGTTCATTCATTCACACATTCAGACAGGCAATGCCAGTTAGCCAAGCCAGGTCCTCTGTGGTCCCTGCCCTCAGTGATCTGGTCACATGGGGCATGGCTGATGCCCTTTTCCCACACCCTCTCTCTTTTCTTTGCTCTGTCTTCCTATCCTTGCTCTCCACTCTTTCCATCCTCTCTTTCCTCTTTCCTCCCCCAAACATCATTTGATTCCTACTCTAAGTCAGATCCTATGCCAGCTCTGAGGGACCCAAGGGTGGAGAAGATAAGGTGTCTGGGCTTCAAGGGACTTGGGAAGGAGCCAGACCCATTGAATTTTCCTTTCAACTGTGTAGTGACTCTGCTCTGGGAGGTTTGGGCGAAGTGCTCAAGGGGCTTTTCACAGAGCAGGAGGAAGAAGAGCCTGGGGGTGGGGGATGAGACCCCCTTGTCCATCCCTCAGTCCATGAGAAGCAGTTATGCATTTTCTAGGGCCTGACACCTAGAGCTGTTTTACCCAATAGGTGTTCCAAACACAGAGCCCAGGGCTTAGGAAAATGTTTGCAAACTGAAAAAATAAAATGTGTTACCTTCAAAACCAAAAAAATGTCAAAACGGCTCGAAGTTTAAATTAAAGGTCTTCAGACTGTAACATTATGACAACTTTCTTAATTGTTATATTTAGCAGTCATGAAAATGACAATACATTTGAAAACAGTTGTTACTTTGATTTCCGTATTTGCCAAGAATTCCTGCAGAAGCAATTCAAATGTGAGAAATGGGAGTCTTTTATAAATTGGATGAATTGTTCCGGTCTGGTTGATTTCAAAAGCAAAATGGCAGTTCTTTCAGCTTTTTTTCATAACAAGGTGAAGAAATTACAAATGATGGGAGGAGGGTACCCTTCCGTAAGTCTACAGGGAGGGGGTGCCTGGGGGTGAAACCTGGGAGCCGAGTGGGAACCCTGAGCCTCAGCCAGCCTTGCCCCTGCCTCTGTGCAGCCCCAATCCCACACATTTGCCCTCTCTGGTCTCAGTAGCCTGGGTGACCTTCTAGAATCTTTCTTGCCAGGAAGCTGAGCTGTGTTCAGAAAAAGATACCAGCTCAGAGCTTAAGAGCTGAGTCAGTGGGATGAGGAAGCTGCCCTGGCTGAGGATTAGCTGTCATGCCAGGGGGTAGGATGTCCTAGTCCTAGGACAGCTAATCCTTCATGCTTCATTGGAAAATTTCAATGAGAAATTCATCTCACGACCCTCGTGGCTGGCGCTTTTGGCCCTGAAAAGCAAATATCTTCCGTGCAAGGAAATTCCTTGTTCCCAGAGAGGGACGAAGAGACAGGATGCACGGGAGGAGCTGTCATCACTTTTGTCTCCAGGATGGCCTGGATGAACCTGCCTGGACTTCAGATGGCCTCTGAGGGAACCAGCCTCCCTGCCCACTGCCTGTGCCCTTTGCTCTCCAGGGTATGCAGAGTGGGCAGAAATGGGCCCTGATGCACCCCGCATTGTGCTGGCCCTGGACTGCCATCTTCTTGTTGCACAGACACAGCAGCCTGGAGAAATACTGAGCCTGGTGTTAGCTCCCAGAGCAGAGATGCAACAGGCTCAGAGGAGCCCATCAATGAGGAGAGAAGCCCCCGGCCAGCCAAGTCCATGTTCTTGTCATTATACATACCAGTGGTCACTGGAACAGGGAGAGACCAGAGAGAAAGGAAGGGGTGGGTTCTAATGCAGCAGAAGTGCCCAGTGTCTGGGGAGAGGCACATGTGCATAGAAAGTACTTGAAAACAGAGCAACGTGCTCTCCCTCAGGGAAGTCACCCGTGGGCAGGATCAATGATCTCTGTGTTATAATAACAGCAACAACAACACATCAGGGAACATGTGTTCATCAGCCATGAACAAAAAGCATTGTGATCACAAGGGGACACATCAGGGAACAAAACAGATGAGATCCCTGCCTTGTGGGGCTCCCACTCCAGTGGATGAAGAAGAAAGCACATCTTTAGGGACTGTGTGTCCAGGTTTATACATGTTAACTGTGTATCTTTCAGACCAGTTCAATTGTGTAGGTACACCCATTGCGCCCACTTTACAGGTGAGTAAGTTAAGTCCCTGAAAGAGAAAGATAATAAGGATAGTAAGTAGCAGAGCCAGGATTTGAGCCCAGGCCTATCATACTTTTAAGGACTGCACACACTGCCCCTTGTTGCCCTCACTATTCTCTTGGGCTCCTAAATGCTGCATCAGGTCATCCCTCACTACTGTTAATTGCAGTAATAGGAATGATGATGGGCTTCCCTGGTGGCTGAGTGGTAAAGAATCCCCCTGACAATGCAGGAGATGTGGATTCGATCCCTGGGTTGGGAGAAGGAAATGGCAACCCATTCCAGTATTCTTGTCTGGGAAATCCTACGGACAGAGGAGCCTGGCAGGCTACAGTCCAGGAGGCTGCAAAAGAACTGGACATGACTTAGGAACTAAACAACACCAAAGTAATGGTGACGTTCACTATTATTCATGGAGTATCTTCTCTAGTCAGGACTGGGCTGGATTCTATACTGACCTGTCCTCACTTAGCTGCCCCTGCAAACCTACTAAGGTAGAGGATGTACCTATTCTTGTTTTACACTTAAACCCCCCCACCCCCCAGAGCTACCATGGAGAAGGCAATGGAACCCCACTCCAGTACTCTTGCCTGGAGAGTCCCATGGATAGAGGAGCCTGGTGGACTGCAGTCCATGGGCTTGTGAAGAGTCGGACACGACTGAGCGACTTCACTTTCACTTTTCACTTCCATGCCTTGGAGAAGGAAATGGCAACCCACTCCAGTGTTCTTGCCTGGAGAATCCAAGGGATGGGGGAGCCTGGTGGGCTGCCGTCTATGGGGTCGCACAGAATCGGACATGACTGAAGCGACTTAGCAGCGGCAGCAGCAGCAGAAGCAGCAGAGCTACCAACAGCTCATGCAAATAAATATCAAAGCAACAAACAATCCAATCAAAAAACAGGCAGGGCACCTAAATAGACATTTCTCCAAAGAAGGCATATGGATGGCCACAAGGCATGTGAAAAGGTATTTGATATCACTAATTATTAGAGAACTACAAACCAAGATTGCAATGAGGTAACACCTCACACTGGTTAGAATGAGCACCATCAAAAAATCTACAAACAATAATTGCTGGAGAGGAAGTGCAGAAAAGGATGTTCTCCTACACTCTTGGTGGGATGTAAGTTGGTAGTTGGTACAGCCCCTATGGAGTACAGTATGGCTGTTCCTTAAAAAACTGAAAATAGAGTTACCATAAGACCCAGAAACCCCACTCTTGGGCCCACACCTGGAGAAAACCACAATTCCAAAAGATACATACACCCCAGTGTTCGCTGCAGCACTATTTACAATAACCAGGACGTGGAAACAACCTCAGTGTCAATCAACAGAGGAATGGACAAAGAATATTCGGTATATAAACACAATGGAATATTACTCAGGCCAAAAAGGAAGGAAATTGTGCCATTTGCAGAGACCTGGATGGACTTAGAGATTGTCATACAGAGTGAAGTAAGTCAGGAAGAGAAAAACAAACATTGTATATTAGTGCATGCGTGTGGATTCTAGAAAAATGGTGCAGATGAACCTCTGTGCAAAGCAGAAATAGAGACACAGATGTAGAGGACAAATGTGTGGCTACCAAGAGGGAAAGAGGTGGGTGGGATGGACTAGGAGATTGGAATTGACATATGTACAATACTAGGTATATAAAACTAACGAGGGACTTCCCTGGTGGTCCAGGAGTTAAGACTCCACGCTTCCAATGCAGGGGGTGAGGGTTCAATACCTGATCCGGGAACTAAACTGCAGCAAAAATAAATAAATAAATAAAATTACATAGATAACTACTGAGAACCTACCGTATAACACAGGGGATAAAAAGAAGGTATAATCTGCCTGTAAGACATATACTAAGCTAATCTGAAAAAGGCATTCCAATATACATTAGGTGCAGACAAATACTATTTGATTCCACTTATACAAGGTACCTAGAATAGTCAAATTCATAGAGTTAGAAAATACATAGGTAGATGCCAGGAGTAAGATTGCGGGCAGGAGGAGAAAGGGGCAACAGAGGATGAGATGGTTGGATGGCATCACCAACTCAATGGACATGAATTTGAGCAAACTTGGGGGAAATAACAAAGGATAGGCAAGCCTGGTGTGCTGCAGTCCATGGGGTCACAAATAGTCAGATAAGACTGAACTGAATGGAGGGGCTGGGAGAAGGAATAGGGAGTTAGTGCTTAATGGGGACAAAATTTCAGTTTAGGAAGGAGAAATTTTCAGGAGACAAATGATGATGAGAGTTGTACAATAATGTGAATGTAGTTAGTGCCATTGAACTGTTCAGTTAAATGTGTTTAAAATAGTAAGTTTTATATATTCTAGTCATACTTTTGTAGTCATGTATGGATGTGAGAGTTGGACTATGAAGAAAGATGAGCACCGAAGAATTGATGCTTTTGAACTGTGGTGTTGGAGAAGATGAGAGTCTCTTGGACTGCAAGGAGATCAAATCAGTCCATCCTAAAGGAGATCAGACCTGAATATTCATTGGAAGGACTGATGATGAAGCTGAAACTCCACTACTTTGGCCACCTGATGTGAAGAACTGACTCATTTGAAAAGACCCTGATGCTGGGAAAGAGCGAAGGCGAGAGGAGAAGGGGACAGCAGAGGATGAGATGGTTGGATGGCATCGCTGACTAGATTAACATGCGTTTGGGTGAACTCTGGGAGTTGGTGACGGACAAGGAAGCCTGGTGTGTTGCAATTCATGGGGTGACAAACAGTCAGACACAACTGAGTGACTGAACTAACTGAACTGATATTATGTGACTTTTTCTACAGTAAAAATTTTTTTAAAAGAATTATTTTTTTAATTAAATTTTATTTTGCTTAACTTTACAATATTGTATTGCTTTTGCCATACATCGAGGTGGATCCGCCACCAGTATACCTGTGCTCCCCATCCTGAACCCTGCTCCTCCCCCTTCCCCATACCATCCCCCTGGGTCGTCCCAGTGCACCAGCCCCAGGCATCCGTTATTGGGCATCGTACCTGGACTGGCGACTCATTTCAGATATGATATTATACATATTTCAATGCTATTCTCCCCAATCATCCCGCCCTCTCCCGGTCCCAGAGTCCAAAAGTCTGTTCTATACATCAGTGTCTCTTTTGCTGTCTCGTAAACAGGGTTATTGTTACCATCTTTCTAAATTCCATATATATGTGTTAGTATACTGTATTTGTGTTTTTCTTTCTGGCTTACTTCACTCTGTATAATAGGCTCCAGTTCCATCCACCTCATTAGAGCTGGTTCAAATGTATTCTTTTTTATAGTTTATATCTACCACCACCAGCAACAACAAAAACAGAGCTCAGAGACATTAGGGCACTTGTCTTCGGTCACACAGCCAACAAGGAAAAAGACTGGGAGGCACTCCCAGGGAAGACTCTAAAAGCAAGCTTGCTGCTGCTGCTGCTAAGTCGCTTCAGTCGTGCCCGACTCTGTGCGACCCCACAGACGGAAGCCCACCAGGCTCCCCTGTCCCTGAGATTCTTCAGGCAAGAACACTGGAGTGGGTTGCCATTTCCTTCTCCAATGCATGAAAGTGAAAAGTGAAAGTGAAGTCACTCAGTCGTGTCCGACTCTTAGCGACCCCATGGACTGGAGCCTACCAGGCTCCTCCGTCCATGGGATTTTCCAGGCAAAAGTACTGGGGTGGGGTGGCAAGCTTATTGTGCTGTTATAAATGAAATGCATGCATTTCTAAGTATGTACACCTTAATCAATAATAAAGAAAAATGCTTCTGCAGGCTGTAATAGATAATTGTTGAGCATCTGCGTGTCAGGTCCTGGGCCTGATGCCCTGTGGTCCTGGTCCTCATGGCCTCAGAGAGTGGGCAGTTATCACTGTGCCCAAGGAGCGGATGGGATCCCTGCAAAGCAAGAGTGCCAGGTGCGCCATCTGGTGGGAATGTGGCGATGTAGCCCCAGATGTCCCTGATCACCTCTCAGAACCCTGAAGAGTCAGCTGTCTAGCACAGAACCACTGTTCATTTTGCAGTTAGAGGAAAGGGAGATCATGCGAGAAAATGAACGTCTTGGTCAGAGTCACAAAGCAGGTTATTAACAGAACCAAGAGTGGAACTCAGATCAGGGTCTCCTTCTTCCCCCAGCACCAGGCAAGTCCCAGGGTCCCACACTCCACGAGCATGTGGTGACACTGGCTGTGGGACCTTAAAGATGACCTGGTCGTACATTGGCAAACATGAAGTGTCTCCACTCTCTCCTGAATTTATGGAAGACATCACTAATCAATCCTCCCCTCCAAGCCCAGGAGCTTCCTGGCAGGGCATCTTGGCAGAAAGCTCCATCCAGGCCCTACAGTCAATCAGGGTCCTACTTGAGACTCCCTAACTTGGCCCCAGAGGGGAAATGGGCAAAGTGAGAAATCAACTGTGCCAAGGGCTATATGTTAGCACCCAAGGGTGCCAGAATTTGCGGACACAGGTATACTGTAGATCTGAGCCCATTTAAGCCCATTTAGTCTTTAGTGACAGAGAAGGCAATGGCACCCCACTCCAGTACTCTTGCCTGGAAAACCCCATGGACGGAGGAGCCTGGTGGGCTGCAGTCCATGGGGTCACTAGGAGTCGGACACGACTGAGCGACTTCACTTTCACTTTCACTTTCATGCATTGGAGAAGGAAATGGCAACCCACTCCAGTGTTCTTGCCTGGAGAATCCCAGGGACGGGGAAGCCTGGTGGGCTGCCGTCTGTGGGGTTGCACAGAGTCGGACACGACTGAAGCAACTTAGCAGCAGCAGCAGCAGGAGCAGGAGCAGCAACAGTCTTTAGTGAATGCAAAAATAAGAAAAGCAGTTGCAATTGATTAAGCATAATGCCTACGTAATTGACCCACTACAGCCTCTCCATAACTCTGTGCAGTGGGATCATAAACAGATGAGAAACCTGAGGTGGAGGTGAGTGAGGTGACCAGATACCAGCAACAACTGTAATCATCACCATCACTGTAGTAACCGTGTCTCAGGGGCCTACACACATTATCCCACCACTTCTCGCAGCAACCCTGGGAGGAGAGGCCCATAGTTAGTCTCATTTCACACTTAGGGGACCTGAGGCTCAGGGAGATGAAGCCCCTTGTCCAGGCCACACAGCCAGCAACAGGCAAAAAGAGGATTCGAACCCAGTCTGCCCAACCCCTGAGTTGGGGTATTGTAATTTCCATTTTGCTTTTGAACTGTGATGTTGGAGAAGATGCTTGAGAGTCCTTTGGAGTGCAAGATCAAACTAGTCAATCCTAAAGAAAATCAACCCTGAATATTCATTAGAAGGGCTGATGCTAAGGCTGAAGCTCCAACACTTTGTCCACCTGATGCGAAGAATTGACTCATTAGAAAAGACCTTGATGCTGGGAAAGATTGAGGGCAGGAAGAGAGGGGGAAACAGGATGAGACGGTTAGATGGACATTAGTTTGAGCACGCTCTGGGAGTTGGTGATGGACAGGGAAGCCTGGCGTGCTGCAGTCTATGGGGTCGCAAAGAGTCAGCCACAACTGAGCCACTGAACTGAACTGAATTTCCATTTTGTCACTAGGTATGGAATTGTTTTGCCATTTTACAATGAGGCAGCTGAAGCCTGGGGCCAACATCAGGTCTGAGCTCACTACATCACACTTGGTCCCTTGGGCCGTGTTCCTGAGTCGGAAACTCTCTCTTCACAAGATTTTGGCACAGCCCTCAGCTCTGTGTCCACAACAAGCGAAAGAGGAACCCAGTGTTTGCAGAACTGAGCACAGACAGCCTGTGAATCAGCTGACCAGTCCAAGGCTCGGCTGGATGGGGTCCGCTATGTCCCAGGTCCAGGCTTGGGCACCTGCTCTGTGCTCTGATGAAGGGACCACAGTCAGCATGAGGAACACTAGCTCACCAAGCCTCTGGCCCTATCCCTACTTTGTCCTGGCTGCAGTTATGTCAAGGACAGGGTTACAGGTCCCTGCTGAGATGCAGGTGGGTAAACAGAGGAGACTGATCCTGGGTGACCTGAAGCTCTCTACTGGTGCTCCCAGCCTAATGCCACGTGGGCACCCATCTGTGCTTCCTGGACTAGGTGTTCTGGGTTCACATACGCCCAATGCACCAGGCATTACAACCAACTCAGTCAGAGTCAAGGAATAAATAGGGTATTCAAGTGCGACTTTCCTGCCCTACCAGCTGGCCTCGATGTGATCTAAGCGAAAGTCCTTCCCTGAGAATGCAAATACGAGGTTCCTGTCCTTGTGAGACCTGGGCCAGTCCCCTCTTTTTCCTAAACCTCAGTTTCCTCAACTGGAAAATGGGTTTTCCAAACCTCCTTAGGGGGTTGTCATGAGCACCAGTGGTGAAAGTAGACCTGCAGTGTCAAGCCCAGGGCCAGGCACTGGCCGGTCGCTACTGGGTTCTGGATTCTGGGGCCAAAGAGTGCGACTCGCTGCTGCCCCAGAGGCTGAGAGTGGGAACAGCCAATCTCAGTGGGAGAGGATGCAGAACTGGGTGAACTCCCCAGCTCTGATCCTTCCTGTCGAGAAAGTCATCTTCCCCTTCTGAGTCTCACATTCCTCAGTCAAGAAATGAGTGCAGTAACACCCCTGCCTGGTTGCTGATGAGGTGAAACAAGATGAAGCAGGATAAGCACCTACGGTTATGTCATGTCTAGGCAGCGGTGGGGTTCCAGAGGATGGCGTGGGGGTCACAGCTCTTAGAATGCAAGGTTAAAAGTACCTTTGAGCCAACCTAGTGCAGTTGTTTCATTTCTGGTCACCTGTACTTGTACTTGTGCACTTGTGTTAGTCACTCAGTTATGTCCGACTCTTTTTGACGCCATGGGCTGTAGCCCAGAAGACTCCTCTGTCCATGGAATTCTCCAAGCAAGAATGCTAGAGTGGATTGCCATTCTCTTCTCCAGGGAAACTTCCCAACCCAGGGATAGGATCTGGGTCTCCTGCACTGCAGGTGGATTCTTTACCTTGAGAGCCACCTGGGAAGCATGGTGAGGGTCATGTCTAGGCAAAGTGGGGTTCCAGAGGATGGTGTGGGGGTCACAGCAGTTAGAGCTCAATGTCAAAAGTACCTTTGAGCCACCCTAGTTCAGTTGCTTCCTTTTCTGGCCAGCCATCCTGGAGCCTCTGATCCTGAATATCTAGGGAAGAGCTCAGGCATCTATAGTTTAGATAAACTTTAGATAATTTTATTTAATCTTTTGTTTTAAAAGGGTATTACCAAGCAGAAAATTTCAACAAGCCTGTTGCTGCTGCTGCTAAGTTGTGTCAGTTGTGTCCAACTCTGTGCGACCCCATAGATGGCAGCCCACCAGGCTCCCCCGTCCCTGGGATTCTCCAGGCAAGAACACTGGAGTGGGTTGCCATTTCCTTCTCCAATGCATGAAAGTGAAAAGTGAAAGTGAAATTGCTCAGTCGTGTCTGACTCTTGGCGACCCCATGGACTGCAGCCTACCAGGCTCCTCCATCCATGGGATTTTCCAGACAAGAGTACTGGAGTGGGGTGCCATTGCCTTGTCCATCAACAAGCCTAAAAGATATCAAATGGAAGACAATAAATTTTGTTAATCCACACAGAGCTTTGGATGCATCCTTCTCTGGACCATAAGCTCCCTAGGCTTCCCAGCAAGGGGGTTAAGTGGAACTCCAAGCTCTCCTGTGGCTTTGATGTCTTTCATGTTTCCAATGTGGTTAGATGACCCTGGGGTTGTCATCTACAGGGAGGAGGTGATGTAAGTCTTAATGTGTTGTGTCAGGACTTAAATGTGTTAAGTCAGGACTTACTGCGAGTTTGAATGGCAGGACCAAACTCACGCTGGCTTCAAGAGCAGAGTTCTATAAAGAGGGGATGGTCTATGCAGAGGGCCAAGGCAGCAATGATGTTGGTATTTTTCTGGAAAAGAAGGAAGACAGTAGGGCCATGGAGAGAGACGTAGGTGAGTTTGGGGTGGCAGTGAATAGATGACACAGGGTCCATGATGGAGACTTTGGTTTAAGGCCAATGTTTTAACTTCTGGCAGCTGCATTGAGAGTAGAGGGGCTGGGGGCAAGTGTGCAGAAGGATACTGCATATATGGGGATATATATGGAGGCAGACCATATTCACTCTCAGGAGAAACTCTACTGACTCAATGGAGTGGGCAGATGGGGAGGGTGGTCCTGAGCAGCCTGTCATTGCAAACATTTGTTCTGAGACTGCTTCCATTGTGAGGAATGCTATGGAGAGCACTCAGAAATAAGAGAAGGTTGGGGAAGAATGACCTCACTGGTCACTGGCCCTGATGCTATGGACCACAAGTCTAGCCCCATCTCTGTCCCTCTCTTACAAGCTGGCTGCTTTTCCTCTCTGAGCTGAGTTTCCAAACGCTGATAAAATTAAGCTGAATAATCACTATGGATCCTTCTACCAGAATATTCTCCAATTCATCCATTCTCAGCTTTTACCCCAGACCCCACTGGCATGGCCACCATCTTGGTAGCTGGAGGCTTCATGAGAACCTGCTCTTAGTCTTGGCAAAGAGTCCTCTCCATAGCCATCCAATTCAAGCATCGTGGGTGACTTTTGCTTTGGAAGTCTCTCTATACCACCCTTATGGCAGAAAGTGAAGAGGAACTAAAAAGCCTCTTGATGAAAGTGAAAGTGGAGAGTGAAAAGGTTGGCTTAAAGCTCAACATTCAGAAAACGAAGATCATGGCATCTGGTCCCATCACTGCATGGGAAATAGATGGGGAAACAGTGGAAACAGTTTCAGACTTTGTTTTTCTGGGCTCCAAAATCACTGCAGATGGTGACTGCAGCCATGAAATTAAAAGACGCTTGCTCCTTGGAAGGAAAGTTATGACCAACCTAGATAGCATATTCAAAAGAAGAGACATTACTTTACCAACAAATGTTCGCCTAGTCAAGGCTATGGTCTTTCCTGTGGTCATGTATGGATGTGAGAGCTGGACTGTGAAGAAGGCTGAGCGCCGAAGAATTGATGCTTTTGAACTGTGGTGTTGGAGAAGACTCTTGAGAGTCCCTTGGACTGCAAGGAGATCCAACCAGTCCATTCTGAAGGAGATCAATCCTGGAATTTCTTTAGAAGTAATGATGCTAAAGCTGAAACTCCAGTACTTTGGCCACCTCATGCGAAGACTTGACTCATTGGAGAAGACTCTCATGCTGGGAGGGATTGAGGGCAGGAGGAGAAGGGGACGACAGAGGATGAGATGGCTGGATGGCATCACTGACTCGATGGATGCGAGTCTGAGTGACCTCCGGGAGCTGGTGATGGACAGGGAGGCCTGGCGTGCTGCGATTCATGGGGTCGCAAAGAGTCGGACACGACTGAGCGACTGATCTGATCTGAGCAGCTCTTCTAAGGTAGAGGATATTCTAGTGCTTGTTTTCATGGTTGAAAGGAAAAAAACAGGGCTCAGAGAGGTTATGACATTTACCTGCTGTCACACCACCAACAAGGAAAACTTCTGGGATGTACACCCAAGGATGACCTAAGAGCAAGCTTATTGTACTGTTACAAATAAAACGCACGGATTACTGGATGGGTACATTTTAATTAATCAGCATTAAAAAATGCTTATGCAAGCTCTAATAAATATTTATTGAAAAATCTACTCTCTGTCAGGGCCTGGGCATGAAGCCTGTGGTTTTGGCCCTTATGGCTTCAGAGAGGGGGTGGTTATAACTGTGCCCATGGAGTTGGTGGAATTCATGCTCAAAACAAGAGTGTGCGGTGCCCAGCCAGGTGGGAATGTAGCAAGTATTCCTTAGATGTTCCTGACCACCTCTCAGAGCCCCAAGGAGTCAGCCATGTAGCAGGGAACCTCTGTTCATTTTGTAGTTAGAAGCAACTGAGACCCTTTGGAGAAAAAGAACATGTTACTCAGAGTCACAAAGCAAGTTATTTACTGGCCAAGACTGGAACCTAGATAAGGGTCTTCATCTCCTTCTCCCAGCACCAGGCAGGTCCCAGAGTCCCACCCTCCATGGACGTATGGTGTTTGTGTGCCCATTGCTGGCTAAAGGGCCTCTTGGATATGACCTGGGCCAACAGTGGCAGACACACAATGCCTCCACTCTCCCCTCCTGAACTTGTGGCAGACATCACTAATCAATCCTTCCCTCCAAGTTCAGGAGCTGCCAACGAGGGCTTCTTAACATAAAGTGAAAGTGAAGTTGCTCAGTTGTGTCTGACTCTTTGCAACCTGTGGACTGTAGCCCACCAAGCTCCTCTGTCCATGGGATTCTCCAGGCAAGCATACTGGAGTGGGTTGCCATTTCCTTCTCCAGCGGATCTTCCCGACCTAGGGATTGAACCTAGGTCTCCCACATTGCAGGCTTCTTAACATAAAGCAATGCCAAGGAGTGCTCAAACTACCGAACAATTGCACTCATCTCACACGCTAGTAAAGTAATGCTCAAAATTCTCCAAGCCAGGCTTCAGCAATATGTGAACCGTGAACTTCCTGATGTTCAAGCTGGTTTGAGAAAAGGCAGAGGAACCAGAGATCAAATTGCCAACATCCGCTGGATCATGGAAAAAGCAAGAGAGTTCCAGAAAAACATCTATTTCTGCTTTATTGACTATGCCAAAGCCTTTGACTGTGTAGATCACAATAAACTGTGGAAAATTCTTAAAGAGATGGGAATACCAGACCACCTGATCTGCCTCTTAAGAAATCTGTATGCAGGTCAGGAAGCAACAGTTAGAACTGGTCATGGAACAACAGACTGGTTCCAAATAGGAAAAGGAGTACGTCAAGGCTGCATATTGTCACCATGTTTATTTAACTTATATGCAGAGTACATCATGAGAAATGCTGGACTGGAAGAAACACAAGTTGGAATCAAGATTGCCGGGAGAAATATCAATAACCTCAGATATGCAGATGACACCACTCTTATGGCAGAAAGTGAAGAGGGGCTAAAAAGCCTCTTGATGAAAGTGAAAGTGGAGAGTGAAAAGGTTGGCTTAAAGCTCAACATTCAGAAAACGAAGATCATGGCATCTGGTCCCATCACTGCATGGGAAATAGATGGGGAAACAGTGGAAACAGTGTCAGACTTTGTTTTTCTGGGCTCCAAAATCACTGCAGATGGTGACTGCAGTCATGAAATTAAAAGACGCTTACTCCTTGGAAGGAAAGTTATGACCAACCTAGATAGCATATTCAAAAGCACAGACATTACTTTACCAACAAAGGTTCGCCTAGTCAAGGCTATGGTCTTTCCTGTGGTCATGTATGGATGTGAGAGCTGGACTGTGAGGAAGGCTGAGCGCCGAAGAATTGATGCTTTTGAACTGTGGTGTTGGAGAAGACTCTTGAGAGTCCCTTGGACTGCAAGGAGATCCAACCAGTCCATTCTGAAGGAGATCAATCCTGGAATTTCTTTGGAAGGAATGATGCTAAGGCTGAAACTCCAGTATTTTGGCCACCTCATGCGAAGACTTGACTCATTGGAGAAGACTCTCATGCTGGGAGGGATTGAGGGCAGGAGGAGAAGGGGACGACAGAGGATGAGATGGCTGGATGGCATCACTGACTCGATGGATGCGAGTCTGAGTGACCTCCGGGAGCTGGTGATGGACAGGGAGGCCTGGCGTGCTGCGGTTCATGGGGTCGCAAAGAGTCGGACACGACTGAGCAACTGATCTGATCTGATCTGATCTAACATAAAGCCCCAGCCAATCCCTATATTCAGTCAGATCGTATTTGAGACCATAATACTGTCTCCGCTCTCTTAGCCCCAGAAGGGAAACTTAGGTTTATGAGGAAGCACATCTGCCAAGAGCTATACACAATCACCCAAGGGAGCCAGAATTTGTGAAGACTGGTATACTGGAGACCTGAGCCCATTTTATCTCATTCAGTCTTTATTGCACACAAAAATAAGAAATGCAGTAAGTGAAGTTGCTCAGTCGTGTCTGACTCTTTGTGATCCCATGGACTGTAACCTATCAGGCTCCTCCATCCATGGAATTTTCCAGGCAAGAGTACTGGAGTGGGTTGCCATTTCCTTCTCCAGAGGATCTCCCTGACCTGGGGATCGAACCCAGGTCCCCTGCATTGCAGGCAGAAGCTTTACCGTCTGAGCTACCAGGGAAGCCCAAGAAGTGCAGTAGCCATTGCTTAAAATTAAGCATATTGAGGGCTTTATTTTCTCACCTAGTCTCTTCCATAATCCTCTGGAGTTAGACCCCATATAGATGGGAGACCTGAGGTAGAGAGAGTGAAGTGACCAGACAATAGAAACAACTGTCCTCATCATTTCATCATCGGTGTTTCTGCATATCAGGGACCTACTTCACGCTCAGCCCTTCATACACATTATCCCACCACATCCTCACCACACACCTGGAGGAGAATCCCATCTTTAGTCCCATTTCACACACAGGGGACCTGAGGCTCAGGGAGATGAAGCTCCTTGTCCAGGCGGCACAGCCTGTAACAAGTGAAGAGAGAGGATTCAAACACAGCTGGCCCAGCACTAGAACTGGGGTGTGAGCAGCAGCCCTTCGGTACCCTTTTAATTTCCATTTGCTACCAGGATCCAAACACCGGTTGATTCCCTATTTTGCCAACTGAAGCCTGGGGCTGCACCAGGTCTGAGCTCACTATATCACACTCAGTCCCCTGGGCTGTGTCCTGAGTAGGGACAACTCTCTGCATAGGGTTTCTGCACAGCCCAAGGAGAAGAGGGGCCTCAGATATTTGCAGAACTGGGCACAGACAGTCTAGGAGGGTGGTCTGTTGATGGCCCCAAAGCTCTGCTGGATAGGGTTCTCCATGACCCAGGCTTAGGCTTGGATACCTGCCCTGTGCTTTGATGGTGGGACCAGAGTCAGAGTGAGGAAGGCTAACTCCTGAAACCTCTGGACCTACCCCTACATTGTCCTGGCTGCTATCATGTCCAGGACAGGGTTTCAGGTTTCTACTGAGATGCAGGTAGACAAATGGAGGAGATGACCCTGGGTGACTAGCAGGTGCTCCCAACCTAATGCCAAGTGGGCATGCATTTGCACTTCCCAGACCAGGTGTTCTGGGTTGACAGGGGCCCAATGCACCAGGCATTACAACCAACTCAAACAGCAGAGGTCAAGGAATAAACAGGATATTCAAGTCCAAGGACCCACCAGCTGGCCTCAATGTGACGTGTGTGAAATGTCCTTCCCTGGGGACCCAAATGCTGGGCCCTGTTCTTGTGAGACCTGGGACAGTCACCTCCTTTCCCTAAACCTCTGTTTCCTCAACCGGAAATTGGGGTTTTCTGAACCTCCTCATGGAGTTGTCATGAGCACCGGTTGGGAAAGTGGACCTGCAGTGCCAAGCCCAGGCCCTGGCACTCACCTGCCCCTACTGGGAGCTGGGCATCATGGCTGATGAATGCCACTCACTGCTGCCCCCAGAGGACAAAAAAAGCTGGCTTTGTTCTGTGTGTGGTCCATGATGAAAACTGGCCAGTGCCAGCCAGTGTGACTCCAGGAGGCCATGGCCACGTGGATGTGGGTCTTGGGAGGACAGGCTGGTGAGAAAAGGAAAGAGGCAGGAAGCCTGAGGGAGCCATATCCCCACGGGGCAGCCAGACTCAGGGAGGAAAAAAATCCTGGGAGCAAGAGTCATACAAATGTGCCACAATGATCTTCGATTGAGAGACCAAGGAAATTTCGAATCATAGCTCACAGTCACATCAAGTCACACAGGGTGTTAGCAGTCATCTGGTCAAATTACCAAGCATCTCTAAGGATGGGAGCCTCACCACCTTATCAGGGAGTGGATGGCCTTATAAGATGCTACAGAGATGCTTGGAGCATTCTAGAGCCAGGACAGGGTCTTGGGACCCACATGAGAGGAAAGCCCTAGAGGAAAGGGTGGTAACAGCTTGCTGAGGGCAGAGAACAAGGGAAAAGTCAAATGATAATGATCTGCGGTGACAGAAGCCAGCAAGAAGCTGAGTCAGGGAAGTAGGGAGGGATCACCTCAGGTGAGCCATCACAGACGTTGCAAGGTGATGTTGAGAGCCAGGGACAGCTAAGCAGGCGAGTTCTGGGAAAAGGGAATGGTTTGTGTGGAGGTCAAAGTCAGAAAAAGGGCTGACATCTTTCTGGAACAGAAGGAAGACAGTAAGGCCATGGAAGGAGAGGCAGATGAGTCTGGGGTGGCAGTGAACAGTGCCATAAGGCCATGATAAGGATGTTGTTTTGAACCTGAGTGCTTCCACCTCTGGCCATTGCACTGAGAGTAGATGTGTTGGGGGCAAGTGTGCATAGGAATCCTGCATACATGAGGGTATATATGGAGGCAGATTTTGTTCACTCACAGGAGTAACTCTACTAACTAAATGGAGTAGGCAGACAGTGGTGGGTGGTCCTGAACTGAAAACATTTGCCCTAAAGCTGGCTCCACTGTGAGGGATTTTGTGGAGAGCGTTCAGACATAAGAAGTTTGGGAAGAATGACCTCACTGGTCACTGACCCTGACTCTGTGGGCCACAATTCTAGCCCTATATCTATCCCTGTCTTACTGGGGGGCCTCAAGCTGGTTTCCAAATACTGATAGAATTAGTATCAGTAATTTCCCTCTGAGCCTGCGTTTCCAAATCCTGATGGACTGAAGCTGGATGATCTCCTTGGGTCTGTCTACCAGAACATTCTCCACTTCATCCATTCTCGGTCTTTATCCCAGCCCCCACTTACAATGGCTGCTGTCTTGGCAGCACAAGAACCTGCTCTTAGTCTTGGCACAAAGTCCTCTCCATATCCACTTATTCCAATTCAATCATCCGGGGTGACCTTTGCTTCGGAAGTCTCTCTGTATTCACTCTGAACAGGGGCTATTTTCATTGGAGTCTCCTTGGATGGCTCTGGATGCAGGGCTTGTTTCCGGGGGCAGCCTCCCACCCCACTGCCATCAGGGAGATATAAGGGCCTCAGCACCAGCGGAATTCAGGAGACTGTGCAGGGGAGCAAGGACTCTGTAAGTACTTTCCTCCAAACCTGTGACTGGCCGGCTTTCTATCTAATGTCACCCCATCTAAAGCCTTCAGAAGGCATTGGGGCTGGAGGCAGAGGGATCGGTCTAACTCAATTATCTTGACTAGCATCAATTGAGAAATGGATTCAAGTAGGAGTGCCAATGGGGAAGGCAATGGCACCCCACCCCAGTACTTTTGCCTGGAAAATCCCATGGACGGAGGAGCCTCGTGGGCTCCAGTCCATGGGGTCACTAAGAGTTGGACACGACTGAGCGGCTTCACTTTCACTTTTCGCTTTCATGCATTGGAGAAGGAAATGGCAGCCCACTCCAGTGTTCTTGCCTGGAGAATCCCAGGGACAGGGGAGCCTGGTGAGCTTCCGTCTATGGGGTCGCACAGAATCGGACATGACTGAAGCGACTTAGCAGCAGCAGCAGCAGCAGCAGGAGTGCCAAACTGACATGAAAAGCTGGTTGATAATGTGGTGCCCATTTATGTGTTCATACTTTTATTCAGCAAACTTTATTTTGTTGTAGTGAGCAAGGAGCAGGGTTTTTACTAAGTATAATGAATTCAATAGTGAGATACATCACAATCCCTCCTCTAAGGGGTGCACAGCCTGATGGGAAAGGCAGCCAAGTCTTCCCTAACTGGTACCCAGGACTGTGGTCAGACAATGAAGGCAGCAGGGTGGTGGAGTGGGGAGACTCTCCCCTAGACTCTGGGGAGAGTCTAGAGTGATATTCCTAGAGGACAGGATATCTTACTGAATTTGCAGAGTCAGTAGGAAGTGACTTGGGTAAAAATGAAGAGAAGAAAGAAATGTTCCAGGCAGAGAAGCCAGCATGTGGTAAAGAGTCAGGCATCATTTTTCAAATAGTAGCTCTTTCATTCACTAGTCATTTATCTCTGGGCGAGTTGCTCCAGCTTTCTGACCTGGGCTGCCCATCTGTAAGAGAGGAAATAACCCAAGCACTGTTGAGTGTAAGAGTCAAAGGTGCTCATCCAAGATCCCATTTCCCTATGGATAATTCTTACTTCTGATCCTCCCATGACTGTCCAGGTGTCAGGACAAGATGGTTCAGCTTTGGAAACTTGTTCTCCTGTGCGGCCTGCTCGCTGGGACCTCAGCGTCTCTTCTTGACATTCGTGGCAACGATGTTCTGAGGAAGCTGATATCTGGTTTTGAGAGAGGACTTGGCACCTTTGACAGAACAGTTGAAAGTGAGTTAACAACAGGAACGGTCAGTGGCGCCTCGGAGCTTCCTGCTAAATACTTTACCTGTATTACCAAAGGCTGTAGCAGGGCCTCTCTTTATCGGATGTTTACTAAGAGAGATGACGAATTTGTTCCTGGGTCATTGTTTATTATTTTTCTAGAAACAAGCAAAGATTAACTGAATATCACTTTACATCTTCAGTTCAGTTCAGTCGCTCAGTCGTGTCTGACTCTTTGCGACCCCATGAACTGCAGCATGCCAGGCCTCCCTGTCCATCACCCACTCCTGGAGTTTACAAAAACTCATGTCCATTGTGTCGGTGATGCCCTCTTCTATCACGGTAAACTTTTCTAATATGTTCGTAGGATAAATTCCTAAAAGTGACATTTCAAAATTTCAAAACTACGCATATTTTAAATTACAGCAGATATTGACAAATAATAATACCCTATGCTAACATTTTCTCCAATAGCCTATGAGATTACCTTTTTTTCTACTTCCTTGACAGCACTGGTTTGAACAACTGAATTTTTTGCCAGTCTCACAGATGAAAGGTTATAATTCATGTCACTTAACTTTTCTCTAATTGGGAAAGAATTCATTCATTTTTTTCATAATATCATAATTATGGCTAATTACTTAAATATTTTATTTCTATTTGTAGCATATTCTTTTGCTGGGCCATTCAATTTACTTAGTACTTTGTATTAACCAACTGGAAAATGATTCCTACCTAGCCTACATAGCTGTAAAATTACCTACCTTTCTAATTAATCACATTTCCTTGTAATTCTGATTTCTTGAAAGAACCTGGCCTTCTTTTCAATTTCTGGAAACATCCCAGTACCTTGACAAACGTTCTTTGTAGGAGAAACTAATTTCTGTATATGACTTCCTTTCAAACCTTGGCAGGGCTTGGGCAAATGTCAAAGACACAGGAGGGACCCACTTTCCAGTTTCAGTGCTGACAAAACTGAGCTCAGAAGCAGAAGTGTCTGGGTTATCTATAGGACCAGATGGAGTTTCCACCTCTGTTTCCATCATTATAATTCGGTAGATATTGTCCATTGCAGAGCCAATCTGGCGTACTCTGATCACATATCCTTTCCTGTAGCCTTTTGTGTGTTTTTTTCTGAGCTCGTTGTTCCTTCGTGTTTCTCATTTGAGCTCTTTTCTTTTTTTTTTTTATCAAGAATCTCTTTTATTGATTATCAGAAACATTACAAACATCTAATATGAACAAATTGTAACATGACAGTATTTAGTTTGAACAATTAATACATTTCAGATATAATATGTATTAATATGAGCTCTTTTCTACATGTATATTCTGAACTCTTTTCAACTGTGCCATTCTACACCTGCCATGCCACTTCCTCTATCAAATCCCTCTTTTCTCTGAAAGACCCTCTGTTAGGACTCTCTGTCCTCCTGCTCCTGAATGAATCACTGCTTTCTAAGCCTCTTATCCGAGGCTCCTACTTGCCACTTTAATACTTTAGAGCCATATTTTTTCTTTGATTCTACATTTTCCATTTCTTATTTTATTCTCAGCTTATTCTGTTTGTATGGACATCTCCTTAATCTTCACTACTAGAAGCTGATGTGCAATCAATATCTATTGCCTGCTCAATAGTGGATTGATTGCTTTGTTGAAATGATGAGCATATATTAGCATGAAGGCAGCATACTAGGAACAAGGTCTCCTAGCTGTGTGACCTTGGTCCATTTCTTAATCTTTTGTTCCTTTATTTCCTCATCTGAAAGTGCAGATAATAGTAATACCTATTTTATGGAGGTGTTATAAGATGAAATAACCTAGGCAAGTAGTCTCATTTAGTGCCTGTTGCCTAGGAGCTGCTTCTTAAGTTGTGTACCACACTAAACGGAGATTGTTTTTGCAGATATCTTTCAGAATTTGAAGACTGAATTAGAATCCAGGTGTTTGAACGACGTTGTGGAGGAGACCCAGCAAACTGAGAATTTGTTGGAAGAACTCATTTCTAGAATTTTTCAAGTAGTGAGCAGGCTTACAGGGTGAGTTGATGCTTCATGTTGGAGATCTTTGTTCCCAGAAAAGAGAATACATATCTTTGGGGAGGTAAGTTTAATATAAAAGAAAGAAAGATGAACAAACCTTGTGTGTTCTTGCAGAGCAGAAGTGGTCTGAGGCCAGCTCTGCCAGAGCCTGGGGAAATTAGAGTCAGGGCTGCAGGGCCTGTGAGCATCTCGTGGGTCTGGACCCTCCCATTCTGTGATTTCAGGGTCAGATGAAGATTCTCTTCTCTCTCACCTCTATCTGTTTGCTGATGCCTAAAATTCCTTTTTTAAGGAATAAGACTTTTCTTCTCTGAATATAGCTGCGTATAAAAGTCTAAATGGCCTCAGCAGAGAGAAAACTAGAATTTACACCACATAGGTAGCTCCACACATAACATCTGGGAGTCAGACAGTTCTGGGTTCAAAATCTGTCTCTGCATAAAAAGAATGAAATAAGGCTGTCTGCAGCAACAAAAAGATGGACATAGAGGTTATCATACTAAATGAAGTAAGTCAGACATGGGAAAAACAAATATCTATGATACCACTTATATGTGGAATCTAAAATACAATACAAAAGATCTTACACAAAATAGACTCGTGGGCATAACGACAAACTCATGGTTACCAGAAGGGAAAGCAATGTGGGGGAGAAATTAGGAGTTTGGCATTAACATTGCTAAGTTGCTTCAGTCATGTCCAACTCCTTACAATCCTATGGACCATAGCCCACGAGGCTCCTCTGTCCATGGGACTGTGCAGGCAAGAATACTGGAATGGGCTGCCATTTCCTACTCCAGGCATTAACATATACACACTACTATATATACAGTAAGCAACCAACAAGGACCTACTATATAGCACAGGGAACCATACTCAGTATTTTGTAATAAGCTATAAGGGAAAAGGATATGAAATAAAATTACCTCTATAATTATACATATCTCTATCTGAATCACTCTGCTGTCCACCTGAAACTACCACAACATTGTAAAGCAACTATATTTCAACTAAAAAGAAAAACGAAAAAACAGATACTGGCTCTGGCACATATTCACCCTTGGCGTCTTGAGGAAATCACAGCCGTCTGATCCTCAGTCTGCCATGCCATCCAATGGAGAGAATTCAGCCTCTGAGCAGGGCTCCCATGAAGACCAAAGCAGGCAAAGTCCATGAGGCTCAAAACTCAGCACAAAGCTGGCAGAGAGAAGAGCCAAGCAATGGCTGTCAGGAGTGACAGGGGTGAACTGTGGTCTTTACACAGGGTGACAATCAGGAACGTCCAAGTCCCGGATGTCACATTCGAAGCGACTTCTGAAAACAACGCTGACGTGAAGATCCCCATCACTGCCGACGTCACCGTGAGCCTGTGAGTAGCCTTGGAATCTGAGGGGTTGGGAGAGGCAGTGAGGTATGGCCAATAGGTCTCCAATCTGGAATCAGGCACTTTTCCACCCTGCTGCCTTGGTCTTCCAATCAGTAAAATAAGGAGGCCTTTGCAACTCCTAAATCCTAACCTTTAATATGTTCTAAGAAACACTGTCCAGAACCAAATCTCTTTTTAAAAACCCTCCATGAAATATATTTCCAAAATCATAAAACTTAATCTAATGATAAAAAGTTGAAAATTGGAGAAGACATGAACATTTTTAACCGTTCAGCAAAGTTTCCTCCAGCCTCATTTTGTCTCTCAAGATTCTCTTTAAGTAGCAGCGACCAGAATGGGCCATATAGTGGTGTAGAGGTGGTAATGAAGGGCATGAGAAACTATATGGAAAATGTAATTTCTAAGTATTTTAATTACTTTATAAATAGAAAGAGAAAGGAAAATGCAGGTGTGTAGAAGAGTCTTTATAAATTAAGTATACTGTGATTTCATCATTGAACTATCATATGAGATCTTGGAATAGTTACTTAACCTCTCTATACCAAACGTTTCCTCACGCTGAAAGTAGAGATAATGATAGTGTTTTTCCCTCATGGTACTGCTCTCAAGATCAAAAGGCTTAATCCTGGTGAAATGGTTTTGTGAAATACTAACACAGAATTTGTGCTCAAGAAATGTGAACTATTATTTTTATTTATTGGTGTGATACTGTATAGAAATTTCATATAAGCCAAACCCATGTGGCCAGGAGAAGTAATACCTAATGTAAGAATGTAGATTTCATAAAAAATTTACACACTATTGACTTTATCCACAGACATTCCATGCAATGGTCATCTAGAGAGAGACTCATGTGGGCATTGTGAAGAGACTTCTCCACCTCTGTTCACTGTGAATCTTATTTCCTGTAGGCCTCTGTTGGGTGAGATTGTCAACCTGGACCTCAATGTGGACCTCCAAACTAGTGTCAGCATTGAAACGGATGCTGAGACTGGTGACACCAGGGTGGTCGTGGGAGAATGCCCCAACAACCCAGAAAGCATCTCACTCACGGTGCTGCACAGGTGAGGCCCACACATCTCAGCAGAACAAGGAATTCCAGAGGAGCGGGGACCCATAATTTCAGCTTTATGTCTAACCTTGGAAGGAGAAGAATATGGTAAAAAAAAAAAAAGGCGGAGGCGGGGGTGTGGAGAGAGTTCAGGCTCTGGAGTCAAGCTAGCTTTGCCACTCACTTGGGTCTTTGTAATCAATTTAGCCTATAGAAGCTTTAGCTATCACATCTGTATAAAAGGTTGATAACATTACCTAACTCATAGGCTACTATGTTGACCAAATGAGAAAATGCAAATGTTTAGCATACTCAGAGAATATTTGGCCAAGCACATACTAAGCTTTCAGTAATAATAATATCCATCCTCATTACTAAGACAGGAGTGTCGACCATTTCTGTGAATTTGTGTATTTCACCTTTCAGCTTTGTTTTTTGCTTCATGGTTTTTGATACTCTGTTGCATGCACATTTAGCATTGTTACATCGACTTGAAGAACTGACCCTTCTCTTATTATATACTGTCCCTCAAAAATTGTAAACTTGTAAATTAAGTATATTATTTTATACTTAATACTTATTTTATTGTAAAAAATAAAACAAAATTTAAAAAAAAGAAAAAATTAATAATGATAATAACAATGATAACATACTGTGTTTCCCTTCTTGCCTCTAGTTAAGAGTGGGCAAGAAGAATAATCTCTGCCATGGGCTCTAATTTCAGACTGCCCTAATCATCTCCACTCAGTGGAAGATTCCCAAAATGAGACATTGAAAAATTAATTCTCTCCATTTAAATCACTGCTCTCCAGTAACCCACAAAATTTAGATCTTAAATTGTGTGCTTGAAAGAGTAGGCTTGGTCCAGGGGTGAGGGTAGGGAGATAAAGGCTGATCCTGGTCCTTGCAGGGAGAGAAGTGGTCTGGAAGCTGCAGACTGGGGCAGGTTGGCCTTGGCAGGTATCAAGGCTGAGCCATGAGTAGAGGTCAGTCCATCCTGCTCCAAGAAGGGATCTGATCACAGATTGCCTAGAAACCCTCCAAAACCAAAGATAGGCTCTGCAGCCTACCATCACTTGGAAAGACTGCAAGTCCACATGCCTGAGCTCTGCTGGACACTGCCCAGCCTCCAGCGCCAAGGAAATCATATCCTTCTGGGTCTCAGTGACCATATCTCTGAAATGGCATTCCACTCTGCTGCTCCAAACCCTCAGGGGGCCTTTCTCTCCACTTTGGGTGGAATCTCAGGCCCTCCCAGGGCCATCTAGGCTCTGCCTGATCAGGGTCCACCCTCATATCACTGTGCTCTCCCCCTTGCCCACTCTGCCCTAAACACGCTAGCTTTTGCTCTGAGTCTCAGAAAAACTCCTACTCAAGACCTCTGATGGGCTGCTCTGGCACCTAGAACACCTATCGCCCACTCCATCTCAATGTACATCTCATCATTCAGGGTCTAAAACAAGGTTCCTCCTATTTTCTCTTTCCAGATCTACTCTCCCCCTTATGAATACCTGTCACAAGTTGTCATTATATATTCAATTATATGTTTACTTCATTTATTCTTCCAGCCAAAAATGTGTGGAGCAGCTGCTCCATGCGAGGCAACCGCCATTGTGAGCTCTGAGGAATTTGTTGGTGACTGCGGGCAAGGAGCTTTTCTCATGGAGCTTAGTCTCTTGAGGGGAAGGCAGACAGGCGAACATTCAGTACAGCAATAAGGGGCTCACATGGGGAATTTCAGATGGCAAAAATCCCTGAGTAGTGCAGCACACCTTAACAGAATGCTATAGTACAAAGGGTTGCAAAGTCCTTCCTTAGCAAACAGTCAGGGAGGGCTGCCCTCAGGTGGCGAGAGGTATGCTGAGAGCTGAAGGTAGGAAGGAGCCAGCCTTAGGGAAGCTTGTTTAATATGGGGTTGGCCAAAAAGTTTATTTGGGGTTCTCCATAAGATGTCACAGGAAACTCAGAACCAGCACTTGGGCTCTAATATTCAGGTGCCACAATAGAGCTGCCTGTGCTTTGTTCATCACTGTGCCCCAGTCAGGCTGGGTTCCCAGCACAGTTGGGGTTCTGTAAATATGTGCTGACGAATAAATGAATGGATGGCTAGATGGACGGATGGATAAAAGAATGGATGGATGGATGGATGGATGGAAGGATGAGGTCTCAGGGTTGTAATGAGACTCTAATGAGCTACTGGGTGGGCTGCTGATCAACCATGGACTTCTAAGTGATGATCTCCCTGAGCAGAAGTTCAAGTCACCTGACTTCAAGGTGCTCCACCATTCACCAGCCTTTATCAATTTCCTCTCTTCTCCAGGCGCACTGGACTGCTCAGTGATGTTGTGGACTTTGGAGTCAACCTTGTGAGAAGGGTGGTGTCCTCTGTAGTGCAGCACGAGGTGAGTCCCCCACGCTTGGGGCTGCAGAGTCAGGCTGGTGGGGGCAGCTGTGACAGTCCATGGGAGGGCTGTACTCTCTGGGCACCTTCCTTTCTGAGGGGACAACTTCCCCTTTGAGTTGTCAGTTGTTACGCATTCCCCCCACCCCGCTTCACTCAGCCTGGCCTGGAAGAGGGAGAAGAGGGGCCCAACATGAGCTGAAATCACTGGGTCCCACACTTGTACCATTTGCCAAACCCATGGACTGCCAATAGGCCTTTTAGCTAATATTTTTCTTATTTCAATACAACTTTACTTAATTTATTTAAATACCAAAACTACATACACCATAGGTCAGATTCCTATGTATCATATATAAAACCGTATGTACCATGTGCCCTAAATTCCAAAGACTCTAAATTATTCACTCTGGAAGGGGGATAGGAATCTGGGGTGTTTTTTTTTAATCCTCCAGGAGGCCCTGAGATTTACTGAACTGGAGGGTCACTGCTCAAACTCTGGGTGTCAGACCAGCAGCACTGACCTTCCCTGGGCATTTTTTAGAATGCAGACCCTTAGGTCCCACTCCAGACCTGCTGCTCATTAACGCATTTTAACAAGATCCTTGAGGAGTTGTATACACACAAAATTGTGAAAAACACTTCTCTACGGTTCCCAGGGCCCCATTTGACCCTTGAGGTTTCAGAGTCCAAAGGACAAGGTTTCTAAGAGCACAGGGATCTGGGACGCGTATAGTCTAGATACTTAAGGTACTAGGATTCTAGTGTTCTGAGATTTTTAGGATTCTAGTGTCCTCTGGATCTCAGATATGGGCCTTCTAGGTTTTCATGGCTCTAGAGTCAGACATGACTGAAGTGACTTAGCAGCAGCTGCAGCAGCAGACTCATAAGGGTCAGAAGTTCTGAGGGCCCAAGTAGTGAGCATCCCTGTGGGTGGCAGGCAGGGTGCTCATAACAGGTAATAACCAGCCCTCTAACTTCTCCCATCTCTCCTCTCCCTCCTCACCTCCTCACCTCTTTCTTTCCTTCCCTCTTTCCATTTCTCTCTGTGTGTCTCTCTTTCCCTGGCTCTGTATGATCCTCAGCTGTGCCCACGAATCCGTGAACTCCTTGAAAGCCTGGATGCAGAGTGTGTTAAGAAACTCATCGGTAAGCCACAGCCTGGGGAAGCGGGGAGGCGGCTCCCTCTGCAGCCTCACAGGGGCTGGTATGCTGCTCTCTGCCTATAGCACCAGTGGGTCTGGGCAGGGCACCCTGGAGGAGCTGAGCAAGTCAGAAAAGTGTGGTTGGAGGGGTCCCTGCAGACTGAGGGTCTCTGTCGGTTTAGAGCTTCAACTGCCCTCCTTTGTCCCACTGGCAGAACCTGCTGCCCAGAATGATGTGAGAAGAGAGGACGGGCCAGATCTGGATCTGCTATGTAGCAACTGTGCAGTCCTGGTCAACTGGCTCCACCTCTCTGAGCCCCGGGTTCCTCGCAGGTGAAAGGAGATTATGAACATGGCTTAGCTGATGAATAGATTGAAAGAAAAAGCCTAATATCCAGTAGGCATTGATGATAAACACCATCCCTTCCCTTTTTCTTCTTATAAGGAGGTGTGGTTTCACCCCCAGCCTTGACCTGGGTCTCTGGCATCGCTGGGGGTTGCTGGGGTTGTGGGCAACAGAAATGGGACGAGTGACGCATCAGGGTCCTGGAGGGAGTTCTTCTAGAAAATAGCCACAGACCTAGTTCATTTGGCCATCGCTCTATGCTTCTTATACTTTCTCTCACTGAATCCTTGCAATGACCCTGTGGGGATGGGTAGTGTCATCATACCCATTTTACAGATGAACTAACTGAGGCTCAGAGAGATGGAATGACATGCAAGAGGTCCTGTGGCTGTCAAGTCTGACCTGCTGGAGGGTGGCAGGCACTGGTGTCTGATTTGTCTAGCTCTCTAGTGCTAGAGCCTGAGAACTGCTACTAATTGTGTTCCCTCAGGCGAGACTCAGGACACCACCTCACAGGCAAAGTGAAGAGCACAGATGAGGAAACCGCTGGGATGCCCGCCTGCTGGTGAGGACTGACTGAGCTCGGGGTCCTGGGCTGAGAGAGGATGAGACCCCACACAGGGGCCTATGGGGAAGCAGAAACAAGCTTGGCTTCTCCTCTTTCTCTAGTGGCAGACTGAGCCCTGATCTCGGTCACTGACCAACCCCTGACCCTAAATCAGACGCACAGATTGTGCTTGGTTCTGCTCCCTGACTGAGCCCGGAACAGTCAGACTGAGCTTTGACTCCAGTAGTTGACTGAGCCCTGACACTGGTCACAGACAGAGACCAGATCGCATCTCAGTCTGATCCCTGAATCTGATCATACACTGAGTCTTGAACCGTGGCTCCTTGGCCCCTGATCAGTCTTTTCACATCAGCCATTGTTGCTAAGGTGAGGGGGGTGGGAGGGGTGAGGGGATGAGGGGAGCTCAGTGCCTGATGCCAGAGAAAGACCCCAAACACAGGTGCCAGTCCCTCCCCAAGACTCAGAGCTCCCAGGGTTTGGGGAAAGTACTCCTGCAGCCATGTCTGGTGAACCCAGGAGCAGTAAGGGTCCTGGGGTGTCCATGCCTCACACCAGGGTCTCCTTCCAGATTGGTTCCAGGATGTGACTGAATCTCTGTACCATCTTCCTCTGGGTCGGTCGGTACTGCCACCGTCCCCCAGGAGTGACAACTGAGCCCAGTCAAAGGACACTCTCAGACACTTGTGCTCACAGTCAGGACACGCTATGCTCGTCACCCTCCACCCCCAGCAATAAAAGCCTTTTCAGCACCTCCTGTGTGGTCCATTGCATTCTTCCATTGGGATTTTGGGGAATGTGGTATATGTGCAACCAGGTAAGCAGAGACCTGGATCTGAAGCTGGAAGGGAGTTTGGGGATTATCCAGCCTCACCTCCTTATCTTACAAGCAGGAACACTGAGGCCCAGATTGGACAAGAAAGTGACTTGAGGTATCATAGAGACAGCCTCACCCTGCTTCCCTACAGCACCACCATGATGGAGGGCTGCCTTCCCCAGCACACCTGACCTCATGACCTCCTCACAGCACCCTTCTGCTCTTGTCCCCATTGTACAGATGAGGAAACTGAGGCTCATAGAGGACAAGTGACATACCGAGGTTACAGGGGTAGCAAGTGGCAGGACTAGTATTTAAAGCTGTGGCTATGGGATCACTTGCTCAGAGCAGTGATGTCCCATCTTACACTACTCAGCCACCTCTCCCCAGCCACTGCAGGTCCCGATGTGTGATCTCAGGCAACTTACTAGAACCACACTTCTCTCACCTCCCCAGTGGACTTAACAGTAAAACCTCCCTGTTGCCTGTTGTGATGATTGAATGAATCAATGTGTGAAAAATGCTTAAGCAGAGTCTGAGACCTGGTGAGCACAAGATGAATGTCAGCCTCAACACACTGGAATTACTGTCAAATGGTGTTGAGAAATCCCATATTCAATCTTTATACACTCTATCTCACTCAATTCTGATTTCCACTGAGTGATGCAGTGAATGGTTCTTGGAGTAGGTGTGGCAGCTGAGTCAGAGAAGTGAAGTGACTTCTCCAGGGCCACACAGCTGGTCAGAGGCAAAGCTGGATTTCATTTGAAGTCAGCCTTCTCCAGAGCTGGTTTTCCCTCTACTGGCCATAGCAAAGGGATGAGAGTTTTTCCTCTCAGTCTATATTTTGCAGCAATCCTAACTCCCACCAACTAAGATCATGGCATCTGGTCCCATCACTTCATGGCAAATAGATGGGGAAACAGTGGGAACAGTGTCAGACTTTATTTTGGGGGGCTCCAAAATCACTGCAGATGGTGATTGCAGCCATGAAATTAAAAGATGCTTACTCCTTGGAACAAAAGTTATGATCAACCTAGAAAGCATATAAAAAGCAGAGACATTTCTTTGTCACAAAGGTCCGTCTAGTCAAGGCTATGGTTTTACCAGTGGTCATGTATGGATGTGAGAGTTGGACTATAAAGAGAGCTGAGTACTGAAGAATTGATGCTTTTGAACTGTGGTGTTGGAGAAGACTCTTGAGAGAGAGATCCAACCAGTCCATCCTAAAGGAGATCAGTCCTGGGTGTTCATTGAAAGGACTGATGTTGAAGCTGAAACTCCCATACTTTGGCCACCTGATGCGAAGAGCTGACTCATTTGCAAAGACCCTGATGCTGGGAAAGATTGAGGGCAGGAAGAGAAGGGGATGGCAGAGGATGAGATGGTTGGATGGCATCACCAACTCAATGGACATGGGTTTGGGTAGACTCTGGGAGTTGGTGATGGACAGGGAAGCCTGGTGTGCTGCCGTTCATGGGGTTGCAGAGTCAGACAGGACTGAGCGACTGAACTGAACTAACTCCCATAAAAGTGCACAAGGAGGTCTCACAATTCAGAACTTCTCTTGAGCCCACTTGGGTCAATGCTGAGCCTTTGTCCAGGCTGTTCCACCAGCTGGAACATCACTCCTTCTCTCCCTCCATCTGTTTCAATCCTCAGCCCTACAACTCTGCTCAGAAGCTGTCTCCTGGTAAGTGAGGGCCACTCCTCAATGTTTCCCCAACTAAGAGACCATGTTTTCCAGCTGGTAGGTCTACCCAAGCTACTTTGTCATCATTGTCTCATACAGACAGAGGGTGCAGGAAGTGTCAGCTCTCAAAATAATGGTTTACACATTTTAACAATCTTTTTTTTCCCCATTTTTAGTGAGAAATAATTGACATTCATCACTGTATAAATTGAAGGCAATGGTTTGATTTCTCTGTATTATGAAATGATTATGACAATAGGTTCAGCTAACATTCATTTCCTCTTATAGGTACAATAAAAAAAATTCAGAAAAAAAGAAAAACATTTTTTTCATTGTGATTAGAACTACTAGGATTTGCTCTCAGCAACATTCCTGTATATCATGCATCACTGTTAGCTCGTCGTCATGTTGCACATTACATCCCCAGTATTCATATATTCAGAATTGTAAGTTTGTACTTTTGACCATCTTCTTCCAATTCCCTCTTATCCTACTCTCCACCTCTGGTTATCACATCTGATTTCTTTTTCTATGAATTTGGTATTTTGTTTTTAGTTTCCAGTTACAGATGTGATCACACAGTATAGATCTTTTTCTAACTTATTTCATTTAGGATAATGCCTTTAAGATCCAGCTATGTAGTCACAAACAGTAAGATTTCATCATTTTTAATGACTAAATAATATTCTCTCTCTGTGTGTCTGTGTGTATATATATATATACACACACATATATATACCATAATTTCTTTATCCATTCATCCATCAATGTATATTTAAGTGTTTTCAAGTATACTGCTATAAACATAGGGGTATAGGGATCTTTCTGAGTCAGTGATTTCATTTATTTTGGAAGTATTTGCAGAAGTATTGATAAAATTGCTGGATCATAGGGCTCTGGGCTCTTAGTTGGGAGAGTTTTCATTTCTGATTCAATCTCCTTACTAGTAATCAGTTTACTCACATTTTCTACTCTTCCCTGACCCAGTCATGGCAAATTGTATGTTTCTAAGAACTCTTCTATTTCTTTTAGGTTGTCCGGTTTGTTAACATTATGGTTGTTCATAGTAGCCTCTTAGGATTCTTGGAATCTCTATAGAATCTCTTGTAATGTCTCCTTTTTCACATATAATTTTTTTTAATGTATTGGAGTATAATTGATTTACAGTGCTAGTTTTGCTGTACAGCAAAGTGAATCAGTTACACTTATACATACATCCACTCTTTTTTAGATTCTTTTCCCATATAGGTCATACAGAGTATTGAGTATAGCTCCCTGTATTATACAGTATATATTGTATATACTCCCTGTATTATACAGTAGGTCCTTCAGTTGAGTTCAGTCACTCAATCATGTCCAACTCTTTGTGACCCTGTGGACTCCAGCACTTCAGGCTTCTCTGTCCATCACCAGCTCCCAGAGCTTGCTCAAACTCATGTCCACGGAGTCGATGATGCCATCCAACCATCTCATCCTCTGTCGTCCCCTTCCCTTCCTGTCCTGTAATTTTGTTCGTTTGTGTCATTTCTCTATTTTCCTGGTTAGTCTAGCAAGAGTTTGTCAATTTCATTTACCTTTTCAAAGAACCAACTACCAGTTTGGTTAATATTTTCTATAATTTTTCTCTTCACTGTTTCATTTATTCCAGTTGATCTTTATCAGGTTCTCTCTTCTGTTAACTTTGAGCTTAGTTTATCTTCGCTTTCACAAATGGTTTCATTTTTATTTTTGGTCTGTATACTGGCTTTTTAAAGTGATTTAACTTCTGATTTTGATTTCCTACCTCCTGTATCTTCTGGCTTCTTTTCTACTTTGAGAAGATCTTTCAATATTTCTTTTCGGATAGGTTTAGTATTGCTGTGTTCTTTTAGTTTTTGCTTCTCTGAGAAACTATTTATTTCTCTCTTATCCTAAATGATAATCTGATTGGGTAGAATATTCTAGGTTGCAAGACTTTGAATATGTTTATATATACTCCCGTACTGTTTATACATGGGAGTGTCCCTGTGTAGCTTGTGTGAGCCTAATTTTCCTTGGCCCAAGGGACGTTTGGAGGTTGGATGCTTGCTGTCTCTTTCCTCAGCATATGTTGGCCAATATTCCCTTGACAGGGTGAGTGCCTGGGGAGGTGGGGCCGCAGTTGGTGCCCAATCACAGGACCCTCATGGCATCAGCAGTCCGCACCCACCTCTGGAGACTGAGATGGAAGCAGTGGCTTGCACCTACCCCTGGAATTCACGTGGCTGGTGCCCTGCTGCCTGAGAGCGCACACTCATGGAGAAAGAAGCTCCTGAGGCGATCCCAACGCCCTCCTCAATGGGGCCTCGCCTCACTGGGGCCCAAGCTTCTTCCCTTCTTCCCATATTCCCTTGGTTGTGAAGAACCACACCCTTGTTCCCTCAGGCTGTCTCCAGGCAACTAATCTATGTCCGTTCTCCAAGCTGACTTCTGAAGCCCAAACCTCAGCAGCTGGCCCTCGCCCACGCCGACAGAGGAGCAGCTCAGGCTGGGGAGTCTGACAGCAACGACAACCACGTGTGCAGGTCTCTCTTCAACTGACCCTCCAGAAACCAGTGGCCGTGTTCTCCTCTGAGGCTTCAAAGCTCCCGCTCTGTCCTGGCTGATCTCCCTGCCAACGATGGGATTTCCCAGTGTGTGGAAACCTCTCCTCTTTCACAGCTCCCTCCAGGAGCACAGGTTCCATCCCCACTCCTTTCTCTCTCTTTCTTTTTCTTTTTTGCTTTGTCCTACCCAGATAATGGGTTTCTCTCATAGTTCAGTTGGTGAAGAATCTGCCTGCAGTGTAGGAGACCCGGGTTCGGCTCCTGAGTTGGGAAGATCCCCTGGAGAAGGAAATGGCAACCCACTCCAGTAGTCTTACCTGGAGAATCCCATGGACAGAGGAACCTGGCAGGCTACAGCCCATGGTGGGGTCACAAGAGTAGGACACGACTTAGCGACTAAACCACCACCACCACCCAGATATATAGAGATTTTCTTGTCCTTTTTTAACTCTGAGGTCTTCCTCCAGAGATCAGTAGTTTTCTGCAAGAATTGTTCCACATGTAGATGTATTTTGATGAATTTGTGGGAAAAGGTGAGAATTTGTCCTAATCCTCCCCCATCTTGATCCACTCCCTGGGAAATGCATTGTTGGATCTTGTTTTTTAAATTTATTTAGACATTCTAAGTATTTTGATTGGAGAATTTTATCCATTTACATTGAAAGTAATTATTGATTGGAAAGAACTTACTATCCCCATTGTGTGAATGGTTTTCTGTTCCTCTCTAGATCCAGTGTTCCTTATTTCTTATCCGGCTACCTTTTCTGTGTGTGTTTTTGTGTCTTTTGGTTTCAGTATGCTTTGAATTCTTTCCATGTTCTTTTATGTAATAACTACAGGGCTTCCTCTTCCAGCTACTGTGAGGATAACATAAAATATTTTATTCTTGAAACATCCTATTTTAAACTGATCACGATTCAACTTCAGGAGAATCAATAAATTTTATGCTTTTACTTCATCTTTTCCTCACATTTTAGGTTGTTATTTTTACAATGTACATGTTTTCATATCGTAAAACTAATAATAGATTATTACAGTTATGGCTATCTTTCTTCTTTCTTTTCTTAACTTTTAATTAAACTTATTGGAATCTAACTATGACTATATACTTACCACTACCAGTGAAATTTATGCTACTTTTAATGTTCTTATGCTATTAATTAGCCTACTTTTACTTCCGCTCAAAGAACTTCCTTTAGCATTTCTTATAATGCAGGTCTGATGGTAATGAACTCTCTCTGATTCTGCTGCTGCTGCTAAGTTGCTTCAGTCATGTCCGACTCTGTGCGACCCCATACACGGCAGCCCACTAGGCTCCCCCCATCCCTGGGATTCTCCAGGCAAGAACACTGGAGTGGGTTGCCATTTCCTTCTCCAATGCATGAAAGTGAAAAGTGAAAGTGAAGTCGCTCAGTCGTGTCTGACTCTAAGCATGGACTGCAGCCTACCAGGCTCCTCCTTCCATGGCATTTTCCAGGCAAGAGTACTGGAGTGGGGTGCCATTGCCTTCTCCGCTCTCTGATTCTACTTGTTCATAAAATCTTTATCCCTTCTTTGTTTCTGAAGGACTGCTTGTGCTTCACCAGCTGTAGAATTTTTGGTTGATAGTTATATTCTTTCAGTATTTTGAATATCTCATTTCATTCTCTGCTGGTCAGAACAGTTTCTGTTGAGAACTCAACCAATAATCTTACAGGGTCCCTTGTATGCAACTTCTTTTTTTCTTTTGCTGCTCTTACAATTCTTTCTTTTTCTTTGACTACTGAGAAGATAATAATAATGTGTCTTGGTGCAGACCTATTCAGATTCAATCTATTTGGGGTTTTTTGGACCTCATGGATCTGGATGTACATTTCTCCCCAGGTTCAAGATGATTTTAGCCATCATTGCTTTAATTACACTTTCTGTTGTTTTATCTTTCTGGAATTCCCATAATGAATATTATTTCTTTTCATCCTGTCCCATAAAATTCCCATAGGCTTTCTTACTCTTTTTGTTTTTGCTTTTCTGACTGGGTAATTTCTAATGTCCTATCCTCCAGGTAGCTAATTCTATCTTCTGTGTGGTCAAGTCGATTAAAATTTTTGAAACTTTCCATTGAGTTCTTCAGTTCAGTCACTGTAGTTTCAATGTAGGATCTGTTTACTTTTTTTTCACAAATGCTATTTCTTGGTTGATCTTCTCATTTTATTCATGTGTTGTTTTCCTAATTTTATTTTACTTGTCCGTATTTTCTTGTAGTTCACTAATCTATGGGTGACCTTGACAAATCTAACTGGTTCTTGTCCAAGGGTACCAAGCTCCCTGCTCTTTGCATGTCCCTCTAACCCAGACTCTGCCAGATTTGGAGAGTGTTTGGGCAGGCAGGGGTGTCGATGCACCCCACGTGCACTGAGCAAGGCATTAGCATCCAGAGTAGAGAAGCAACTGGCTCAGAGTGGCACACAGCTGAGCAGAAAAGCCCTCAGCCTGCCAAGGTCACACTCACAGCCTCTACACAGCCACTCTGGGTATTACTGTGAGTCTCAGGCTCCTCTATTCTGCTGTAACATTGGGTAAGAAGAACCCAGCCTGGCCTGGCACAATGCTGAGTGAGGCAGCTCTTCAAACCCTGCAGGGCCTGTGTACAAGGGGCACACAGATGGTGCTGGCATTGCGTGGGGCCGTTAGTACACTCTGTGGCTATATCTGAGTTCCAGGCTGGTTTGTCCATATAATCCCAGAAAGAGAAGCACTCAAGCCTCCCACCCCCTCATCCCTCCTCCTTGGGCATCCCGCCTCTTCCTTCACCTCCAGGGTACAAGGAATCTCGTTGCTAGCATTTTGCTGTTCACCACCCATTCAGCTATCCTGAGAATACAGTCTCATTGTGTACAGTCAAAAAGAAGTGCACTCATCCATTCAACACCAGTTAGTGCCTATATTGCATCTGGTCCTTTGCTTGGTAATGGGGCTTCTTAGAAGAGGGAGGTGCCAACCCTCAAGGACCTCAAAAGCTGGTGCGGCAGAGATGGTGAGAAAAGTAAGGGAGTGTTGTGCCCAAGATGGAGACTAAGATCACTCCTGAATTTGCTTCCCGGTAAGAACAGCTAATGATTATTAGAACAAAACACCACAGAGAGAATCCTAGAATACAAGGGTGAAACTGAAGCATCTGCCACAACACAGAGAACCAGAACAGACCACCTTAGAAGGGTAAGAAAGAAGCTCCACATGTCACTCCTCTAGGCCAGCACAGCACCATATGGAGAGGCTTCCTCTAAGCCTCTAGGGAGAGAAGAGAACCCTGGGGGACCATCAGAGCACCTTCAGCATTGTGATCAATTTGTGGGATGACCCGAATATGATCTCACAGCATAGGGACTGCCAGGGAACCTGTGAGGGCTCACCACTGGGATACTGACTTCCATGACAGAGAAGGAAGGAGGGGCTTGCAACAAGCAACACATGGATGTGTTGGCAGACCAAGTTCATACCTGCAGCAATCAAGTAGTAACCACAACCAGTGCCTTCGCCCATTTGCAGAGCTGAACTGGGGCTGCACTCTGAGCAGAGAACTTGGTGGGAAGCAAGTCTGTCTGATCCACATCCTCAAACAGGGAGTTTACTGGCCCTAGAGCTCAGTTTGTCCATGAACAGTCAGGGGGGAGTCCCAGCTCCCTCCTCCAAAAAGAATGTCTTGTGGTTTCATCTGACCAGAAGGGCTGGTGGCAACTATTGGAAACTATGTTTACCAAGCACAAAACAAGAAAAAGGCAGGCAGAGCCCATAGTTCGCAAAGCAAAGCTAAGACTACTCACCCAGGACACTTGGGGTGTGAGTCGGTTTCAGTTAAAACAATAAACAAAAAGCTTTACCAGCAGTAGAGCAACTTCCCCCACTCTGCTGGGACAGGAAAGCTAATTGCTGAGGGCAGCCTGTAGCCTGTTCAACTACAGAACTTAACCAGAGCACGCGGGAAGCTGTGTAGCCCATTCAACAGTCCTAAGTACTGTAGCCCTCGAAGACAGCACAGTCAGCAACTTTGCTTGTTTGTAGAGCAAATCTGATGGCTTCATGGCACGGAAATCAGCATACTCAAGCTTTCAAAGAATAAATCTAGAGGTTGTGGGTCCGGTCCTGCAGCATATTGTACTGCATATAACATCACGTCCCTGAACGTCTAGTAAGTCTGGCCAGAGAATTCAGGCAACTGCAGAGCTCATTCTACAGCCTCACCTAAGTAGGAACTCAAGCCAGCCCTTGGATCCAAATGTCTTCAGGCAGAGGCACACCTCTATCCTCATTCTTTCTCAGAGCTCAAACCACTGCCTCACCTCCAAATAGACTGAAATAGCAGGTTCCATCTGGCCAAGGACATCACCCTCAGACACACCCAGAATACGAAGTTGAGCTGACTGGTGAAAAACTGTCTCTGCCAAAGCAAACCTGTAAATCTGGAAGAGGAGCCTGATTACTCAAATGTGCGATTCCGGTGTAAGGAATCAAGGATCAAACAAAAGTGAACTATGATACCACCAAAAGAAACTAGGGAAGCTCTAATAACTGATCCTCAAGAAATGGAGATCTATGAACTGCCAGACAAACAATGAATTCTCTTAGCTTCTACTTGTTCAGAATAGTGCTATCCCTTCTTTGATTCTGAAGGACAGCTTGTGCTTCACCAGTTATAGAATTCTGCAGCACATCAGGCTTCCCTGTTCTTCATCATCATGTCCTTCCCATGTCCTTCACCACCTGGCAGCCTGCAGTCCCTGGAGTCACAAAGAGTCAGACACAACTGAGCCACTGAACAACAACAATCACAAGAGAAAGCCCTGTAGTTGTTACATAAAAGAACACATTAAGAATTTAAATCATACTGAAACAAAAGAATACTAAAACACACTCAAAAAGAGACAGCAGGACAAGAAATAAGAAACAATGGATCCACAAAAAAGCACAATTAACAAAAGGGCAATAGTAAATCCTTACCCATCAAAAATTAAGTTAAATGAGAATGGATTAAATTATCAAGATCAGTCACTTAGTCATGTCTGACTCTTTGCAACCCCATGAATCGAAGCACGCCAGACCTCCCTGTCCATCACCAGCTCTCGGAGGTCACTCAGACTCACATCCATTGAGTCAGTGATGCCATCCAGCCATCTCATCCTCTGTCATCCCCTTCTCCTCTTGCCCCCAATCCCTCCCAGCATCAGAGTCTTCTCCAATGAGTCAACTCTTTGCATGAGGTGGCCAAAGTACTGGAGTTTCAGCTTTAGCATCATTCCTTCCAAAGAAATCCCAGGGCTGATCTCCTTCAGAATGGACTGGTTGGATCTTCTTGCAGTCCAAGGGACTCTCAAGAGTCTTCTCCAACACCACAGTTCAAAAGCATCAATTCTTCGGTGCTCAGCCTTCTTCACAGTCCAGCTCTCACATCCATACACGACTACTGGAAAAACCATAGCCTTGACTAGACGAACCTTTGTTGGCAAAGTAATGTTTCTGCTTTTGAATATGCTATCTAGTTTGGTCATAACTTTCCTTCTAAGGAGCAAGCGTCTTTTAATTTCATGGCTGCAGTCATCATCTGTAGTGATTTTAGAGCCCAGAAAAATAAAGTCTGACACTGTTTCCACTGTTTCCCCACCTATTTCCCATGAAGTGATGGGACTGGATGCCATGATCTTCGTTTTCTGAATGTTGAACTTTAAGCCAACTTTTTCACTCTCCACTTTCACATTCATCAAGAGGCTTTTTAGTTCCTCTTCACTTTCTGCCATAAGGGTGGTGTCATCTGCATATCTGAGGTTATTGATATTTCTCCCAGCAATCTTGATTCCAACTTGTGTTTCTTCCAGTCCAGCGTTTCATGGCTAAATAAATAAAAAGCAAGGTCCAAAAATATACTGCCCACCAGAGATTCACTTTAACACTAAGTACCCACAGAGATTGAGTGTGAAGAAGTGAAGTGAAGTCACTCAGTCATGTCCGACTCTTTGTGACCCCATGGACTGTAGCCTACCAGGCTCCTCCGTCCCTGAGATTCTCCAGGCAAGAGTACTGGAGCGGGTTGCCAGTTCCTTCTCCAGGAGATCTTCCCAACCCAGGATCGAACCCAGGTCTCCCACATTGCAGGCAGATGCTTTACATCTGAGCCACCAGGGAAGATTGAGTGTAAAGGGATAGAAAAAGACATTTCAAGAAAATGTTAACAAATAAACAAATCAACAGCAGAGTTAGCCATACTTAAAACAGACAACATAGACTTTTAATTAAAAATGATAAAAAGAAACAAAGAGACTCATTATAAAGTGATAAAGGGGTCAATATACCAGGAAGATATAACAATAGCAAATGTTAGTGTGCTTAACATTAGAACACCTAACTACATGAAGCAAAAGAAAATAGAGCTACAAGGAGAAATAAACAGCAATGCACTGGTAGTTAGGGACTTTACTATCCCACTCTCAAAACGGGGCAGATCATTCAGATAGAGACTCTATAAGGAAACAGGATTTGAACATTATAGGCCAAATGGGGACTTGCCTGGTAACTCAGCTGGTAAAGACTCTTCCTGCAATGCAGGAGACCCAGTTTGATTCCCGGATCAGGAAGATTCCCTGGAGAAGGGCATGGCAATGCACTCTAATATTCTGGCCTGGAGAATCCCCCTGGATAGAGGAGCCTGGTGGGCAACAGTTCATGGGGTCACAAAGAGTCTGATATGATTAAGAGATTAAGCACATAGGCCAAATGGACCTAGCATACAAGTATAGAACATTCTATTCAACATCAGCAGAACATACCTTCTTCTCAAGCACATGTGGAACACTTTCTAGAAAGACTGCAAAACAATTTGGAGCAAATTCAAAAAAGACTGAAATTGTATCAAGTATAATTTCTGAAAACGATGGCATGAAACTAGAAATCAGTAAGAGGAAAACTGGAAAATTCACAAACACATGGAAGTTAAACAACATTTTCCTATGAAGTGAAAGTCGTTCAGTCATGTCCAACTCTTTGCGACCCCATTGACTATACAGTCCATGGAATTCTTGAGGCCAGAATACTGGAGCAGGTAACCTTTCCCTGCTCCAGGGGATTGTCCCTACCCAGGAAAAGAACCGGGGTCTCCTGAGTTGCAGGCGGATTCTTTACCAACTGAGCTATCAGCGAAGACCAGAACATCCTCCTGAACAACCAATAAAAAGAAGAAAGAAGGAGATAAAGTTTCTTAAAACAAAAGAAAATGGAACCACTATATATCAAAACATAGAGGATGCAGAGAAAACAATTCTAAGAGGGAAGTTCATAGCAATAAATGCCACATTAAGAAGCAAGAAAAATCCCAAATAAACAACCTAACTCTATACCTTAAGGAACTAGAAAAAGAAGAAGAAATTAAGCCCAAAGTTATTAATGAAGGAATACAATAAAGATTACAGCAGGAATAAATGAAATGCAGATGTTTTATCATCTGAGCCACCGGGGAAGCCCCTAATGAAATAAAGAGGAGAAAAATAATAGAACATATTTAACAAATAGCCAGTCCTTTGAAAATGTAAAAGAAATTGAAAAGCCCTTAGCTAGATCCCAAGACACATAAACGGAGATTTAGGTCTTCACATATTGCCTGGGTCCTCAAAGATAGAATTGCTTTTATCCTCAAAGATAGAATTTAGATACAATTACTTGGCAAAACTCACTAGAAAAGAACCTATACTAAGGGCATGAGAGAATGTATTCCTTCAGTGTCTTGATCCAAGTGTGCCTGAAGTCCTCCATGCCCCAAACTTTCCAGTTAAAATACATTTCTCCCTTCCTATTTTTTATTTATTTATTTATTTTTTGAAGCCAATGCGAATTGGATCCTGCCATTCAGGACCCAAGTAAGTATATCCTGACTTAGCACATTTATAGACTCACATCTGTCTCATCCATTCTGATATCTACTCAAGAGTCATATGACCACACTGGAACATAACAGACATCACAGCCACAAGAAAGCTTAGAGGTCATCATTTTAACCTCTTTGATGGAAAGTCTAGGGAGACTATGGCCCAGAGAAGAGTTCAAAGTACTCATGACTTTCAGTTCAGTTCAGTTCAGTTCTGTTCAGTCACTCAGTCGTGTCCAACTCTCTGCGATCCCATGAACTGTAGCACGTCAGGTTTCCCTGTCCATCACCAACTCCCAGAGTTCACCCAAACTCATGTTCATTGAGTTGGTGATGCCATTCAGCCATCTCATCCTCTGTCGTCCCCTTCTCCTTCTGCTCCCAATCCCTCCCAGCATCAGAGTCTTTACAATGAGTCACTTTAACCCCACTTATTTTCTTGTGTTCACATATGTTAAGCTTTGCTTTAAAAAAAAAAAAAAAAGATCAACAACGTTACCTAATAATTCTGCTTAAATGATAGATGCCTGAGCCACTTCCTAGATACTTAGGGTTACCAATTCCCAGACAGGTTGCCCCAGGGTGTCTGGCCAGAAATGGCAACAATTGGACTGGATGGACCAAAGGTACTTTCTACCTTAAGTTCTAAGAGCTTGAGATGCCAGTCCTTCCTCTAGAGCCCCACCTCTGCCTAGACATAACCCTCACAACCTTCGTGCTTATCCTGCTTCATCTTCTCAGCAACCACGAGGGGGTGCTACTGTCCCATTTCCCAGCTGAGGAACGTGGGGCTCAGAAGGGCAGGATGACTTGCTGAAGGACACATGATGGGAAGGGGCGGAGCTGGAGAGTGCACCCACCTCTGTACCCTCTCCCATCGGGGTTGGCTTTTCCAGCTCTGGGGGCAGCAGAAGTCCCAGTTGTTGGCCCCAGTGTCCAGCACTCAGGAGGTGCAGGTGACTGCATGCCTCTAGGCTTGACGCTGCTCATCCATTTTTGCACTGATGCTCACCACAACCTTATAAGGTTTGGAAGACCTCATTTTCCAATTGAGGAAACTGAGTTTCATGGAAGGGAGGTGACTCGCTCAGGTCTTACGAGGACAGGAATTCAGAATTGGGGCTTAAGGGGAAGGACCTTTCATGCAGATCACATTGAGGCCAGCTGGTGGGGCAGGATCATCCATGGACTTGAATATCTTGTTTATTCCTCAACCGCCTCTTTTTGAGTTGGTTGTTACGCCTGATGCATTGGGCCCCTGTCAACCGAAACATCCGATCCAGGAAGCCCAGAGGGGCGCCCACTTGGCACAGACTGGGAGCACCGGTGGAGAGTTCCAGGTCATCCAGAGTCCATCAACTCGGTCCCCCAGCTCCATCTCACAGGGTCTGGATGAAGCCACCAGGACAAAGTAGGAGTCGGGCTGAAGGCTTGAGAGGTGGGCCTTCCTCACTCTGATTGTGGTCCCACCATCAGAGCACAGAGCAGGGAGAAGGTGGCAGGCCAGGTGCCCAAGCCTGGGCCTGGGACATGGAGGACCCCATCCAGCAGAGCTTTGTACCTGTCAGCAGACCACTCTCCCCACTGTCTGTATCCAGTTCTGCAAATATCAGAGGTCCCACCTTCCCTGGTTGTGGGCACAGAGCTGATGGTTGTGCCAAAATCTTGTGAAGAGACTTTTCCTCACCTCAGAGCCATGGCCCAGGGGTTCCAGAGAGATGTAGTGAGCTCAGACCCAGTGTTGGCCCAGGCTTCAGCTGCCCCATTGTAAAATGAGCAAGAGTAAATGAGTAAAACCTGGTGCCTGGATCCTGGTGGCAAAATGCAAAGAAAATGCATACCGAGGGCGTGGTTGTCAGACCCATCTTTGGGGTCAGGCAGACTGGGTTTGAATCTTCTCTTTGCCTGTTGCTGGCTGTGGTACCTAGATGAGGGACCTCATATCCCTTAGCCTCAGGTCCCCTAGTGTGAATGGAGCTAACTATGGGACTGTCCTCCCAGGTGTGCTTGAGGATGTGGCGGGATCATGTGTGTAGGCCCCTGAGACACGGTTACAACAGTGATGATGACTATAATTATTGCTGGTGTCTGGTCACTTCACTCCCTCCCACCTCAGATCCCCTATCTGCAATGACCACACTGCACAGGGTTATGTAGAGAAGGAGGTGGGGAGATCAAGCATCCGATATGCTTTACGCTTAATCAAAGGCAACTACATTTCTTATATTTGTGTGCTATAAAGACCACATGAGCTAGATGGGCTCAGACTTCCAGTAGATCTGCGTCTATAAATTCTGACTCCCTTGCTGACTGGTGTATAGACCTGTGTCTAGAAATTCTGACTCCCTTGTTGGAAAGTGTAGGCTTCACTAAGCCTCAGCTTCCCACCCAGAAACATGTTAGAGACTCTAATAACTATGGTGTCAAGTACACCTCATCGATTGTAGAAACTGGATGGAACTTTCTGCAGAGAAGCCCTCCCAGGCACTCCTGGGCTTGGAGGGCAGAATTGATTAGTGATGTCTGCCACAAGTTCAGAAGGAAGAGTGGAAAGACTACATGCTTGCCAGGGCAGGACCAGCTCATCCCTAATGACCCCTCAGACCAGTGATGGGCATGTGGACACCACACGTTCATGGAGGGTGGGACTCTGGGACCTGCCTAGTGCTGTGGGATAGAGGAGGGACTCTGATCTGGGTTCCAGTCTTGGCTCAGTTTATAACCTGCTTTGTGACTCTGAGTAAGTTGTTTATTTTCTCCAGGGTCTCCATTTGCTCTAATGACAAAATGAACAGAGATTTCCTCCTACACAGCTGAACTCTCAGGGCTCTGAGAGGTGGTCAGGAGTATTCGCGAACTACAGGCTACATCCTCACTAGCTGGAGTAACATGTGTAGGGCAGAAACCTCAGGCCAGTCAGGCCCACACCTTTGGCCGCTACAAATACCTGTGGTCACATGAACAGGGATGGCCCAGAGAGAAGGTAAGGGTGGGTCTCAATGCAACAGAAGTCCCAGGGTCTGTGGAAAGGCAGACATGCATGGAAAGTACTTGAAAACAGAGCAACGTGCTTTCCCTCAGGGAAGTCACCCATGGGCAGGGTCCCTGATCTATGTGCTATAATAACAGCAAAAACAACACGTCAGGAAACATGTTCATCAGCAACGATCACATCGTTATGACACAGGGGACATGTCAGGGCACAAAACAGATAAGATCCCTGCCTCGTGAGGCCCCCACTCCAGTGGAAGAGGAAGAAAGCACATCTTTAGGGATGCGAGTCCAGGTTTACCATGCTAACTGTGTACCCTTCAGACCAGTTCAGTGATGTGGGTAAACCTACTGTGCCCTCTTTACAGGTGAGTAAGCGAGTCTCTGAGAGGGAAAGCTCACAAGGCTGCTGCTAAGTCGCTTCAGTCGCTTCCGACTCTGTGCGACCCCATAGACACCAGTCCACCAGGTTCCCCCGTCCCTGGGATTCTCCAGGCAAGAACACTGGAGTGGGTTGCCATTTCCTTCTCCAATGCATGAAAGTGAAAAGTGAAAGTGAAGTTGCTCAGACCCTTAGCGACCCCATGGACTGCAGCCTACCAGGCTCCTCCATCCATGGGATTTTCCAGGCAAGAGTACTGGAGTGGGGTGCCAGTGCCTTCTCCGGCTCACAAGGCTAGTAAGTGGCAATGCCATGACTTGAGCCCAGGCCTATCACACTTTTAAGAACCGCACACACTGCCCCTTGCACCCTCCACATTCTCCTGGGCTCCTAATGCTGCTTAGGTCACCACTCACTACTACGTATTGCAATACTAGCAATGATGATGATCACTGTTATTCATGGAGCACCTTCTCCAGCTGGGGCTGCCATGGGCTCTCTACTGACATTTCCTTATTTAGTCCCCCCAGCAGCTCTTCTAAGTTAGAGGACGCTCTAGTTCTAATTTCATGGTTAAAAAAGAGCTGAGATGTTAGGTCACTTGCCTGCTGTCACACAGCCAACAAGGGAGAAATCTGGGATGCACACCCAAGGCTGACTCTAGCCTAAGCTTCTGTCTTTATAATGAAATGCATGGTTTCTAAATGTGTACATTTTAATTAATCAGCATTAAAGAAAAATACTTCTGCGAGCTGTAATAAATATTTGAGTGTCTACCCTATGTCAGGCCCCGGCCATGAAGACTATGGTCTTGCCTTTTATGGCTTCAGAGAATGGGTTGTAATCACTGTGCCCAAGGAACTGGTTGGGATTCATGCTCAGGGCAAGAGCATGGGGTGCCCCAGCTGGTGGGAGTGTAGCAAGTAGCCACCAGCTGTTCCTGAACACCTCTCAAAGCCCTGAGGTGTCAGTCATCTAGCAGAAAACCTCTGTTCATTTTGCAGTTAGAGGAAACAGAGACCCTGAGAGAAAAAAAAACATCATACTCAGAGTCACAAAGCAGGTTACTAACAGAGCCAAGACTTGAACCTAGATAGGGGTCTCCTTCTCCTCTGCCCAGTTCAGGCAGGTCCCAGAGTCCCACCCTCCAGGAATGTGTGGTGTTTGTGTGCCCATCGCTGGATAAAGAGCCTCTGGATATGACCTGGGCCAACAGTGGCAAACACACAGTGCCTCAACTCTCCCCTCCTGAACCTGTGGCAGACATCACTAATCAATCCTTCCCTCCAAGTCCAGGAGCTGCCTGAGAAGACTTCTTACCAGAAAGCTTCATCGAGTTCCTAAAATCAATCAGATTGTTGTATCTGGGACCATTGCTAACTCAGCCCCAAAAGGGAAACAGGCTTATGAGGAAGGAAACTTGCCAAGGAAGGTGATACTCCATCACCCAAGGGAGCTGGAATTTGTGGACACGGGTATACTGGTGACCTGACACCATCTTATCTTATCCAGCACTCGAATATAAGAGGTGAATTAGCCATTGATTAAGCATTGAGCATACTAGATCCTTTATCTTCTCACTTCATTTTTCCTATAAGCCTCTGGGGTAGGGCCAAGTATAGATGGGAGACTTGAGGTGGAGGGGAGCGAAGTGACCAGACAACAGGAACAACTGTCATCATCATTTCAGCACTGGTGTCACTGCATATCAGGGACCTGCCTCATGCTCCACCCTTCATACACATTATCCCACCGCATCCACACCACACACCTGGAGGAGAATCCCATCTTTAGTCCCCTTTCACACACAGGGGACCTGAGGCTCAGGGAGATGAAGCTCCTTGTCCAGACTGCATGGCCTGTAACAAGTGAAGAGAGAGGATTCAAACACAGCTGGCCCAGCACTGAAGCCAGGGCATGAGCACCACCTCCTCGGTATGCTCTTAATTTCCTTTTGCCACCAGGATCCAAGCACGGAGTTGTTTACCCATTTTACCAGGTGAAGCCTGGGGCAAAACCAGGTTGAATTCACTACATCACACTCAGGCCCTTGGCCTGTGTTCCTGAGTTGGGAAAAGTCTCTTCACAAGATTTTAGCACAGCCCTCTGCTCTGTGCCCACAACCAGGGGAAGAGGGATCCCAGTGCCTGCAGAACTGGGCACAGACTGCCTGGGAGGGTGGTCTGCTGATGGGCCCAAGGTGCTGCTGGATGGGTTCCTCAACATCCGAACCCCAAGCTTAGGCACCTGCTCTGTTCTCTGATGGCAGGATCACAGTCAGCGTGAGGAACACTAGCTCCCCAAGCCTCCGGTCCTACCCCTATTCTGCCCTGGCCATGGTCATATCCAGGACAGGCTTACAGGTTCCTACTGAGAAGCAAGTGAAAGAACGGAGGAGAAAACCCTGGACGACCCAGAGATCTCTGCTGGTGCTTCCAGTCTGATGTCAAGTGGGCACCCATCTGTGCTTCCTGGACCGGGTGTTCTGGGTTGACACAGGCCCAATGCACCAGGCGTTACAACCAAATCAAACAGCAGAGTTCGAGAAATGAACAGGGTATTCAAGCCCAAAGATGCTCCTGCCAAACCAGTTGCCCTCAATGTGATCTGGGTGAAAGGTCTTTCCCTGGTGACTCAAATGCTGGGCCCTGTCCATGTGAGACCTGTGTGAGTCACCTCTCTTCCTTGAGCCTCAGTTTCCTCAACTGGAAAATGGGGCTTCAAATCTCCTCATGGGGTTGTCATGAGCACCAATGGCGAAAGAGGACCTGCGAGGCCAAGATCAGGGTCAGCCGTTCCTTCACCTGTGGCCTTCCTGGGTGCTGGACTTCTGGGCCAAAGAATGCAGCTCGCTGCTGCCCCCAGAGGATGGGAGTTGGAACAGCCGACCTCCATGGGACAAGGCACAGAACTGGGTCGCTATCCGCTCTGCCCCTTCCCATCTGTGTGACCTTGAACGAGTCATCCTGCCCTCCTGAACCTCACATTTCTCAGCTGAGAAATGGGGCAGTAACACCCTCTGGTGGTTGCTGAGAAGAGGAAAGAAGATGAAGCCGCATAATATATTGGGTTGTGAGGATCATGTCTAGGCAGAGCTGAGGTTCCAGATGATGGCATGGGGGTCACAGCTCATAGAACTCAAGGTAGAAAGTACCTTTGAGCCATCTAGTCCAGTTACTTCCATTTCTGGTCAGCCATCCTGGAGCTCCTGAGCCTAAGTGCCTAGGGAGGGGCTCAGGCATCTATAATTTAAAGAAACTTCCTAGGTGATTCTGGTTAGTCTTTATCTATTTTCCCCTAAGATTATTGCCCAAAGTAGAAAATTTCATCAAAACCAAAAGAGATGAAATGAAAGAGGAAAGTAAGTGGGGTTCAAATCACTTTGAACCCTTGGATGCAGTCTTGGATGAGTCTTTCTCCTTCTCTGGGCCACAGCTCCCAAGACTTTCAGCAAAGAGGTTAAACTGATGAATTCTAAGATCTGAGGCTTTGAAGTCTGTTATGTTTCCAGTGTGGTCATGTGACCCTCTAGTAGTTATCACAAGGGAGGAAGCAGATGTGAGTCTACAAGTGTGCTGAGTCAGGACTTACTGTGGGTTTGAACAGCAGAACCCAATTCACAGTGACTTCAAACAAAAAAGATAGGGAGGGAGAAATGTATTTGCACCGGAAAGCCTAGGGCACAGAGGACATCAGGCGCAGCTGGATCCAGGCACTGAAAGGATACAGTGTCTCATTCCCTTCGTATGGCTTCATTTTCTAGTGAACTCTGGCAGAGAATTGTATCTTATCGGTATCTCTAAGGACAAAAACAAACCCAGGCAATCTGTGGAGACACATAGCCCCTTTTGTGCGTAGTGACCTTTTTCACCAGAACTCTGGTAACATGGTCTCCATGATTCTGTAAAAGTGCCCTTAAAATAGGGGGATAATTGTAGGTGTTTTCTTCTTGAATCTCATGATGCTGTCTTGTTCTCACAGGTATGCATGCATGCATGTTGAATGTTGATATGTGTAAGTATGAATATGCTTCTTCAAGAGTTCCAAACACACTGTCAGGAGCAGAGGACAGAGGACCTCAGAAAGAAGGAAGACATGGTTTCTCTCCACTTTGGTAGAGAGAAGTACACACTTGGCTTTGGTAGTACACACTTAGCTTAGTGTGTACTAGACTAGGGAGTCCCCCAAATGCTTTAGCAGATGGGGACATTGATCGTGTGGTGAACTTCTGTCTTATGTGAATTAGAGCCAGCAACCGCTAAAGCAGTGAGTCGCCATGAGAACATGGCTCCTTAGAAAGAAGGAACTTGTGTGCCAGCCCCAGACTCACCAACAGGGATCAAGCATGAAGATCATTTCACCTCAAAGCTCAGCCATGAGAGGAGGCTGATATCAGTGCAAGAAGCTGGCTTTGTCCTGGGTGTGGTCCCTGATGAGAAATAGCACTAGCCACTGTGACTCCAGGAGGCCATGGCCAGGTGGAGGTGGGTCTTGGGAGGCAGGGAGGTTGAGAAAAGGAAAGAGGCAGGAAGCCTGAGGGAACGATAGCTCCATGTTCCCATAGCTCAGAACCATAGCTCTCCCTGAGCCAGACTCAGGGAGAAAAAAAACCTGGGAAGAAGGGTCATACAAATGTGTAACAGTGGTTTAGTAGAGACTAAGGAAGTTTAGAACCATGGCTCACAGTTACATCAAGTCACACAGGATCTTAGCAGCCATCTGGTCAAATGCTCAGTCACCTGAGCATTTCTGGTGATGGGACCCTTACTATCTTCCCAGAGAGTGGATGGCTTTAGAGGATGCTCCAGAGAGGCTTGGAGCATTCTATGGCCAGGTCAAGGTTTGGGGGACACATGTGAGAGGAAAGTCACAGAACAAAGGATGGTAACAAGTTGCTGAGGGCAGAGAACAAGAGGAAAAAGTCAAATGATGATAATTTCCTGTGAAAGAAGCCAACCAGAAGATGAGTCAACGGGAAAGGGAGGGACCACCAGGCGGACAGTCACAGAATCTGTGAGGTGATGTCGAGAGCCAGTGACAGCTAGGTAGCAGAGTTCTGGGAAGATGGAATGGTCTGTGCAGAGTCCCAAGGCAGCAAAGAGGCTTGAATCTTTCTAGAACTGAAGGAAGACAGTAGGGGCCATGGAGGGAGAGGGAGATGGTTTGGAGTGGCAGTGAGCAGATCACACGGGGACCATGATGGGCACTTCGGTTTTACACTGAATGAGACCCCTCTGGCTGCTGCGTTGAGAGTAGAGAGGTTGGGGCAAGTGTGCAGAGGGAGACCGCACATAAGAAGGTATTTTGCAGACAGATATTGTTGTCTCTCGGGGGGACTCTGCCAATTAAATGAGTAGGCAGACTTCAGAGGATGGTATTGAGCAATGCATCATTACAAACATCTGCCCTGAGGCTGGCTCCACTGTGAGGGATGTGGTGGAGAACACTCAAAAGTCAGAGGTTGGAAAAAGTGACCTCACTAGTCCCTGACCCTGACTCCATGGGGCATAATTCTAGCACATCTCTGTCCATGTCTTACTGGGTTACCTCAAGCTGATTGTTCTCCTTCTCTTGAATTGAGTTTCCAAATGATGACAAAATTAGGCTGGATGATCACTATGGGTCCTCCTATCACAACATTCTCCAATTCATCCATTCTCAGTCTTTACCCCAAACCCCACCTAGGGGCCACTATCTTGGCAGCTGGAGTTTCTGTGAGAACCTACACTTAATCTTGGAATAGAGTCCTCTCCATATCCACTCATTTCAATTGAAGCGTCCTGGGTGACCTTTGCATTGGAAGTCTCTCTCTGTTCACTCTAGACAAGGATTATTTTCTTTGGAGTCTCCTTGGATGGCCCTGGACCAAGGGCCTGTTGCCAGGGGCAGCCTCCCACCCATCACCACAATATAAGGGCCATCAGCACCCAGCAGAATTCCAGGAGACTGCGCAGTGGAGCAAGGGTTTTGTAAGTATTTTCCTCCAAACCTGTGAATGCTGGGCTTCCCCCTTAGTGTCACCCGATATGGAGAGCTTCAGAAGGCTCTGAGGTCAAGAGGCAGAGGGATAGGGCCACATGAATTAGCTAATATTGTCAGTATAGCAAATTAAGAAATCAGTTATATTAGGAGAAGTCTCAAACTGGTGAGCAATGTGGGGTCATGATGTGGTGCCTGTTTATGTGTTTATACTTTTATTTTGAAAACTTTTATTTTGTTGTACTGTATTAGATGCAGGTTTTTTTTACTCTCAGTTGGGAATTCACAAAGTTACAGTCCCCATCTAAGGAGTTCACAGCCTGGTGAGAAAGGAGGTAAGTCATCACTGATTGTACCAAGGACTCTGATCAGAGAATGAAGGCAACAAGATGGTAGAGGGGGGGTCCCTTGACCTAGACCCTGGGAAGGGGCCTAGAGTGGTCTTTATGGAGGATATGATGTCTTACTGAAGCTGGAGACTCAGCAAGAAGTGACTCATGCAAAAACGCCAAGAAGAGGGAAATGTTCCAGGCAGAGAAGCCAGAAAATGCAAATGACCTCTGTGTAAAGAGCATTGACCTGGAGTCAAGCGTGACTTTTCAAATACTGTCTCCTACTCAGTGGTTGTGCATCTTTGTGCAAGTTGCTCTAGCTTCCTGACCTGGGCTGCCCATCTGTCAGAGAGCAGATAGCCACGTCTACCTTCAAGGACTGTTGAGTGTAAGAGTGATAGGTGCTCATTAAAGATCCCGTTTCCCTGAGGGTAACTCTCACTCCTGTTCCTCCCGTGACTGTCCAGGGGTCAGGACAAGATGTTTCCGCTTTGGAGACTTGCTCTCTCGTGTGACCTGCTCACTGGGACTTCAACATTTCTTCTTGACAACAATGTTGTGAGAGAGCTGCAATCTGCTCTCAGAAAACTCGAGACTGATGACAGTGCATCTGAACATGAGTCAGAAAGCGGGATGACCAGTGGCACCTGTTTCTCTAATTTTGAAAAATTCACTCCATTTTTCATCTTTTATTTGTCATCTACATTATTTAAATTAAATATTTTATTTATATTTGAAGCATATTCTTCTGTTGGGTCATTCAATCTTCTTGGTAATTTGTATTATCTAATTGGAAATTAATCCCTACCAAAACTACGTAGGCTTAAAACTCCCCACTTTTCCAGTTAGTCATATCACTTTTTAATTCTGATTTCTTAAGAGGACTTGGCCTTCTCATTTCCTGGAAACATTACCAGCACACTGACAAACATTCTTTATAGGAGAAACTAACTTCTGAAAATGACTGCCTTTAAACCTTTCCAGGACTTAGGCAACCTTCAAAAACATATTTTCCAGTTTCATTGCTGATAAAACTGAGCTGGGAAACAGAGGGTCTGAATCAAGGTCACCTAGTAAGTTACAGGACCAGATGCAGTTTCCATCTGTGTTTGCATCATTATAATTAGGTGATCCTGTGCTGCAGAGCCAAGTAGCACTGCTGTGATTACATATCTTTTCCTGTAGCCTTTTGTTTTTCCTCGAGCTAGTTATTGCCTTGTTTCTCATTTGACTTACTCTTGAAACATATATTCTTAATTCTTTCCAAATGTGCCATTCTACATCTACCATCACTCTGTCAAATCCCTTTTTCTCTGAAGGGCCCCCATTGGGACACTCTGTCCTTCTTCTCCTGTACGAGTCATTTCTTTCTAGGCCTGCTGCAAGACTGTTCCAGGGAGTCCTATTGGCCACTTTCATGAGTTGGAGCCATAATTTTTCCTTCATTCTAGATTTTCCATTTCTTAGTTTATTCCAAATTTCTTTCATTTGTTTGAGTATCTTATTAGAGCTTCACTATTAGAAGCTGGTGTTCAATCAATATCTATTGCCTACAGAGTGGATTGATGGCTTTGTTGATGAATGGTGAGTATACATTAGTATGAAGGCAGCACAGAAGGAACAAGGTCTCCTAGCTGTGGGACTTGAGGCCCATATCTTAACCTTTTGATCTTTTATTTCCTCATATGCAAGTGCAGATAACAGTAACACCAACTTCATGGAGCTGTAAGACTGAATGAAATAACAGAGGCAAATAGTCTCATTTAGTGCCTGTGCACAGGAGCTGCTTCATAAGTTGTATATCACACTAAAACGAGATTGCTTTTGTAGCTGTCCTTGAGAAAGTGAAGGCCGATTTTGAGTTGCTCCAGGATTTCACATGTTTGGAAAAAGTAGTTACCGAGAAGATCCAGGATGCTGAGATCTTGCTGGACAAGGACACTACTAACAATCTTCACTTACTTGTCAAGTGTTTACGGTGAGTTGATGTTGAGTTCACATTGAAGTTCTTTGTTCCAAAAGAGAATACATATCTTCGGGGAGGTAAGTTTAAGATCAAAGACAGAAAAGTAAAACAAACAAAAACAAACAAAAAAAAAAACCTTGTGCATCCCTGAGAGTGGACTGGTGTGAGGCCAGCTCTTCTAGAGTTTGGGGAAATTAGAGGCAGGGCTGCAGGACCTATCAAGAGACTTACAGGTCTAGGCTTTCTTCTCATGTGATTTCAGATTCAGGATGAAGGGCCCTTCATCCTTCATCTCTACCTATTTGCTGGTGTGTAAAGTCACTTTTCCAAGGAATAAAACTTTTCTTCCCTGAATATAGCTGAGTGTAAAAATTTGAATGACCTCAGGACAGAGAAAACTAGAATTCACACCACATAGGTGGCCCCATACATGAAGTCTGGGAGCCAAGCAGTTATGGGTTCAAAATCTGGCTCTGCTAAAAAAGAATGAAATAATGCCGTTGGCAGCAACAAATGGAAGGATGTAGAGCTGATCATACTAAGTGAATTCAGACAAAGACAAATATCACATGATGTCACTTATATGTGGAATCTAAAATATGATGCTATGAACTTACACAAAACAGAAAGAGACTGGTGGGCAAAACAACAACTTACGGCACCAAAAGGGAGAGCAGGATGGGAGGTAAATTAGGAGTCTGGCATTAACATATATACCGTGCTGTATATGAAGTAGACAACCAACAAGGACCTACTATATAACACAGGGAACTATGCTCAATATTTTGTAACCACATAAAAAGGGGAAAATGTGAAATGAAAAGTATCTCTATCTCTACCTATATATACCTATGTCTACATCCATCTATTGGAGAAGGAAATGGCAACTCACTCAAGTAGTCTTGCCTGGAGAATCAAGAGCCTGGTAGACAAAGGAGCCTGATGGGCTACAGTCCATAGCATTGCAGAGTCAGACATGACTGGAGTGAGCAGCACACACACATATCTACCTATCCATATATATCTGAATCACTTTGCTGTACACCTGTAACTAACACAACACTGTAAAGCAACTATAATTTTTTAAGAAACCAAATTCTGACTCTGGCACATTTTCACCCTGGAGTCTTGGGGAATTACAGTTGTCTCCTTCCATTCCATCCAGTGGAGAGACTCCAACCTCTGAACTGGGCTGTCATGAAGACCAAAGCAGGCAAATCAATCAGGCTCTAACACTAAGCATGAGACTGGCATAGAGAAGAGCCCAGCAATGGCTGCATGAGGAATGACAAGGGTGAATTGTGGTTTTTGCACAGGTTGACAATCAGGAACATCAACATCAGGAATATCACATTCCAAGGGACTTCTGGAGGCACACGCATTAACCTGAATATCCCCATCACTGCTAAGGTCACCCTGACCCTGTGAGTATTGGTTAGAATCTGAGGTTTGAGAGATGCAGTGGGGTATGCCAATAGATCTCCAACCTAGCATCAGGTACCTTTCCATGCTTCTGACTTGGTCTCCCAATCTGTAAAAGAAGGAGATCTTTCCAGGTCTGTGGGCTTCCATGGTGGCTCCGTATGGTAAAGAATCTGCCTGCAACGTGGAAGACCTGGGTTCAATCCCTGGGTTGGAAGGATCCCCCTGAGAAGGAAATGGCTACCTACTCCAGCATTCTTGGGCTTCCCTGGTGGCTCAGAGGGTGGATCCCCTGGAAAAGGGAGTGGCTACCAACTCCAGTATTCTTTCCTGGAGGATTCCATGGACAGAGGAGCCTGGTGGGTTACAGTCCATGGGCTTGCAAAGAGTCAAACATACCTGAAATCTTAACATTTAAAATGTTCTAAGAAACACTGGCCATAACCAATCTTTTTGTTAAAAAAATCCTCCATGAAATATATGTCCAAAATCATCATGCTTATCTAATGATAAAACTCAAAAACTGAGAAGATCGAACATTTATGACCCTTTGATTAAGTTTCCTGCAGCATCACTTTGTCTCTCAAGATTCTCTTTAAATGACAGGGACCAGTATGGGCCACATTGTATTGTCAGTATGTAATGAAGAGCATATGAAATTATATGGAAACTATAATTTTTAAGTGTTTTAATTACTTTAAAGATACAAAGAGATAAAATGAAGATGTGTAGAAGAGTCTTTATCAATTAAATGCACTATGATTTCATCATTTATTAGCTATGAGATCTTGGGGGATAGTTACTTAACCTCTCTATACCAAGTGTTTCCACATTCTGAAAACAGAGATAGTAATTTTCTGTCATGGTAGTGCTTGTTATGATTAAATGGATTAATCCAGAAAAAATTTTTTTTTTGTAAAATATTTTTGTTTGAAATACCTAACACAGAATTTGCACTAAAGAAATGTTGACTATTATATTTATTATAACTATCAATGTAATACTGCATAGAAATTTCACATGACAGAAACCCTTGTGGCCAGGAGAAGAAAAACCTAATACAAGAATGTTGATTCTGTAAAGAATACAGACAATATTGACATTGTCCATAGACACCCCATATAATGTCCACAGAGAAAGGGACTCAAGTGAGCCACAAGAAAGGATTTCTCCACCTCTGTTAACTGTGACTCTTATTCCCTACAGGCCTCTGTTGGGTGCAGTCATTGACCTGACCCTCAACTTTGTCCTACACACAAGTATCAGCTTTAAAATTGGTGAAAATGGTTCCTTAATGGTGGTCCTGGGAGAATGCACCTACACACCAACCAAGATATCACTCCCCGTCGCGAACAGGTCAGGCCCAGATATCTCAGCAGAGCGGGACTCCCAGAGGAGTTGGAATCCCTAATTTCAGCCCTATTCCTATATCTGGGAGGGAGCAGAATATGGTGAAAAAGAGGTGAAACTCTGGAGACAAGCTAGCTTTGCCACTAACTTATGGTTTTATCATCATTTTAGCTCTAGGAGCTCCAGTGTTCATTTTTAAACTGAGGATGGTAGTAATACCTAATTCATAGGCTTCTCTGTTGATCAAATGAGAAAATGCCAGGGTTTAGCATGCAGCCTGGCACTATGCTCTCAGTAATAATAATATCCATGTTGACTTTCTGTCTCTTGGTTCTTCCCCTAACTGAGACAGGAGTGTTGACCTCTCCAGCCATAACTGTGAATTTGCATATTTCACCTTTCAGCTTTATCTGTTTTTGCTTCATGCTTTTTGAAGCTCTCTTGTTAGATGCTTGCACATTTAAATTGCTATGTCTATTTGAAGAACTGACCCTTCTCATATTATATAATGTCCCTCAATAATAATAATAATTCACTGTCTTTACCTTCCTGCCTCTATTTAGGAGGGGCAAGAGGAGTAGTAAATGCCTACCATGGGCTCTAATTTCAGATTGTCCCCAAATCATCTTCCACACACTGGGAAATTCCCAAAATAAGATCTTGAAAACTGAATCCTCTCCTCTTAAATCACTGATTTCTGGTAACACACCAAATCTGCAGCTTATATTGTGTGCTTGAAAGAGCATGTTTAGCCCAGGGAAGAAGGTGGAGAGAGAGAAAGGCTGACCCTGTTCATGGCTGGGCAAGGAGAAATAGTCTGGATGCCGACAGCTGGGGCAGGTTGGCCTTGGCAAGGAACCAGGCTGAGCCATGAGCAGCAGTCAGTCCATACTGCCTCAACAAGGGATCTGATCACAGGTTGCCTACAGACCCCCAGCACCAAAAATAGGCCCTGAAGCCTACCGTCACTTGGAAAAACTGAGATGTAAGTCCAAATGCCTGAGCCCTGCTGGACACTGCCTCGCCTATAGCGCCAGAGAAATCATCCTGCCTTCTGGGTCTCAGTGACCGTATCTGTAAAATGGCATTCCACTCTGCTCCTCCAAACCCTCTGGGGGCTTTTCTCTCCACTTTGGATAAAATCTCAAGCCTTCCTCAGGGCCATCTAGGCTACCTGATCTGGACCCACCTTCATTTCACTGTGCCTATCCCCTTGCCACTCTGCCCTAGACACACTGGCTTTTGCTCTGAGCCTCAAACAAACACCTTCCACCTCGAGACCTGTGCAGAGGCTATTCTGGATGCCAAGTATACTTATCCCTCATCCCATCTCAATGTACATCTCATCACTCAGGGTCTAAAACAATGTTCCTCCTCTTCGCTCTTGTAAGAATCTGCTCTTGCCCTTCTGAATACCTTCCGCAAGTTGTCATTATATATTTAATTCTAGGTTTACTTCATTTATTCCCTCAGCCAAAAATGTGCTGCGCATATCCTCCATGCCAGGCAGTCACCATTCTGAGCTCTGGAGAATGTATCGGTGACTTCGGGCAAAGAAGTTGCTCTCCTGGAGCTTATTCTCTTGAGGGAATGACAGACAAGCACTCAGTCCAACAATAAACAGGGCTCGAGGCAAATGTCAGATGGCAACCACCCCTGGGCGGAGCAGCACACTTCACAGGGTGCCATGATACAAAGCCCTCCCTTACGCAGCAGTCGTGCAGGGCTGCCCTGAAGAGGTGACAGTTTTGTGGGGGCTGAAGGTGGGAAGGAGCCGGCCTTAGCCATAGGTACTTTGTGTTTAGTTACCAGACTGGGAGCTGCTTGTGCTTTGTGTATCCCTGTGTCCCCAGTCTGGCTGGGTTCCTGGCATATATGGTTGTTGCTGTATGAATATGTGCTGAATGAATGAATGAATGGAAGGATGGATGGATGGATGAAGTCTCATGTTTGTGATGGGACTCTCGTGAGCTGCTGGTCAGTCATGTGGTTCTAGGTGATGATTCCCTTGAGTAGAAGCTCAAGACACCTGACTTCAAGGTGCTCCACCACGTCCTGCCCCTTTCCCAGTGCTCTTCCTTGGCTGCTCTGTCAACTTCACTGGTCTTTATCAGTTCCGTCTCCAGCCTCACTGGACTGATCAGCGATATCAAAAATACTGCAACCACACTCGTGAACCTGGTGGAGACCTACCTAGTGCAGTATGTGGTGAGTACCCCACTTCTGGCAGCTCAGAGCCAGGCCAGGTGGGGTGCAGGTGTGACATTCCCTGGGTGGGCTGTACTCTTTGGGCACCTTCTCTTCTAAGGTGCCCACTTCCTTTGGGCTGTCAGCTGCTGCTCCCCTCCTTCACTCAGCCTCGTGTGGGGAGAAGGGGAGGAGGGATCTGATATTAGCAAAAATCACTGGGTTTCGACTTGAATCATATATCATTCCCATGTACTGCCAGGAGGCCTTTTAGCAATATTCTTCTTTATTGAATACAATTTTATTTAATTTATTTAAATATAAAAAGTACACATATCATAAGTAAGATTCCTGTGCATCATATGCAAACCACATGTACCACGTGCCAGAAATGATTCTAAATTAGTCACTCTGGAACTTGGCTGGGGATCACAGTTTATGGGGCAAAAAGTCCTCCAGAAGGCTCTGTGATATACTAAACTGGAGGGCCACTGCTCAAGCTGTGGTTCTCAGAATAGCAACACTGACCTCATCTGGACACTTGTTAGAAATGCAGACTCTCAGGTCCTACCCTACATCTGCTGACTCAATCATTTGCATTTTCACGAGATCCGTGGGGATTGTATACACACAAAATCATTGGAAACACTTCTCTATGGTTCCCAGGGCCTCATTTGACTGCTTACAATTCCAGTGTTCCAAAGGTCAAGGTTTCTAAGAGCATAGCGTTATAGAATGTTAAAAGTCTAGATTTTAAGCTTTTAATCTGACGTTTTAGGATTCTAGCATTCTCTGGCTCTCAGATTTAGGTCTTCTAGGTTTCCATCATTATGGATTCCTAAGGGTCAGAAGTTCTGAGGTCCCAAGTAGGGAGCACCTCTGCAGGTGGTTTGCGGGGTGCTTCCAGTGGATAATGATCAGTCCTCTTTCTCTCGTGTCTCTCCTCTTTCCGCTCCCCATCCCAACATCATTCCTGCCTTCCTCTCCCCATCTCTCGCTGTGTCTCTCCCTGGTGTCCTGTGACCCTCAGCTGTGCCCACGAATCGGCACCGTCATCAGCTCCTTGAATGAGAATTTGGTTAATAACCTCAACGGTAAGTCACAGCCTGGGGAAGTGGTGGGGCTCCCTCTGCAGCCTTTCAAGGGGCAGGCACCCTGCTCTACACCTGCTCGACAGGCAGGACTGTCAGGGGACCCTGGAGAAGTTCAGGATCCTTTGTCCTGAGCAAGTCAGGAGAGTGTGGCTGGGGGAATGGTGTCCCTGCAGCCTGAGGGCTTCTATTGCCCTCCTTTCTTAAACCTGCGGAACCAGCTGCACACAATGATGCAAGAAAGAGGATGGGCAAGATCTGAGTTCAAATCCTGGGTTTGCTCTTAGCAACTGTGGGGTCTTCGTCAACTGGTTCCACCTCTCTGATCCTTGGGTTCCTCAGAAATGAAACATTGTAATATTGCCAAGCTGATGAGCAGATTTAAAGAAAAAACAGAAAGAGCCTAATACCCCATACTCATTGCTACTGAATACTGCCCCTTCCCTTTCCCTTCTTATGAGGAGTTGTGGCTTCACCCCCAGCCCCTGGGGGCTTTCCTTGATCTGGGTCTCTGGCATGACTGGGGTTGCTGAGGCTGTGGGGCAACAGAAATGGGATGAGTAACAGTGTCAGGGTCCTGGAGGTGGTCCTTCTAGAAAATAGCCACAGGCCCAGTTACCTGGGCCATAGCTCTGTGCTTCGTATATAGCATCTCACTGTATTCTTTCAACAACACTGTGCAGTGGGTACTATTATCATACCCATTTTACAGATGAACAAACTGAGGCTCAGAGAGACAGAGTGACATGCAAGAGATCCCTTGGTTGCCAGGCACCTGCTGGAGGGTGGCAGCCACTGGGGTCTAGTTTCTATTCAGCTATATCCAGATCTGGAGAAATGCTACTGATTTTGTTCCCTCAGATATACTTCAGGAAACCACACAACAAATTGTAAACTGAAGAGGACAGATGAGAAAGACCACAGTGATGCCCGCCTGCTGGTGAGGACCCGAATTGGGGCCCTGGGCTCAGGGAGGATGAGACCTCCCCACAGGGGCCCGTGGAGGAGCAGAAGCGAGTCTTGGCTTCTCTTCTTTCTCTAGTAGCAGACTGAGCCCTGATCTTGGTCACAGCCTGAGTCCTGACCCTTAATCACACTCAGATTCAGCTTGATTCTGGTCCTTGACTGAGCCCAGAATGCAGTCAGGTTGAAGTTTAACTCAAATTGTTGACTGAGCCCTGACACTGGCCACAGATAGACACACGACCAGCATCTCAGTCTGACCCCTGATCCTGATCATACACTGAGCCCTGAGCCCTGGCTCCTCTGCGCCCTGATCAGTCTTTTCACATCAGCCATTGTTGCTAAGGTGAGGGGGTGGGAAGGTGAGGGGATGAAGAGGGGTCACTGCCAGGTGTCAGAGAAAGACCCCAAACCACAGGTGCCAGTCCCCCACCTCCAAGCCTCAGAGCTTGCAGGGTTTGTGGGAAGCACTCTGGCAACTGTGCCTACTGAACACAGGAGTTGGTAAGGGTCCCAGGGTGTCCATGCCTCACACTGGGGTCTCCTTCCAGATTGGTCCCCAGGGACTTGACTGAATCTCTGTACCATCTCCCTCTGGGATGGGACAGTCGGTGCTGCCACCATCCCCCAGGAGTGACAACTGAGCCCAGTCAAGGACGTTCTCAGATACGCCTCCTCACAGTCAGGACACCCTATGCTCCTCGCTCTCTACCCCCAGCAATAAAAAGGCATTTCTGCACCTTCTGTGTGGCCCGTGGCATTCCTTCCACTGGGATTTTGGGGGAGGTGAGGTACGGGTAAGCAGGGCATCAGAGACCTGTATCCGAAGCTGGAAGGGACATTTGGGATTCTCCAGCGGCAACTTCTAATGTCTTACAAAGGGAAAACCTGAAGCCCGGGATGGTCAAGAAAGTGACCTGAGGAGTCCTAGAGATAGCCTCACTCTGCTTCCGCTACAGCACCACCATGATGGAGGGCTGCCTTCCCCAGCACACCTGACCACATGACCTCCTCACAGCACCCTTCTGCCAGGAGACATGGCTCTTGGCCCCATTGTACAGATGAGGACACTGAAGCTCACAGAAGACAAGTGATTCATCGAGCTTACAGGGTGGCAAGTGGCAGGGCTAGAATTTTAACCCATGTCCCTGGGAACACTTGCTCAGAGAGGTGACACTCTGGTTCTCAGTACTCCGCCACCTCTCCCCTGCCCCCAGCAAGTCCCATCATCCTGGCCCTGCTCTCTTCTGAGCAAGACTGATGAGGTCCTCTTGAGTCCACTCTTCCTCCCTAACATGGAAGCCTTCAATTTCCCCTTTGCCCTGGAGTAGGGAGCAAGGCACCCGTTACCCACAGCTGCATCATGTGTGCAGAGGATTGACCCAGGCTGTCACATCAGGGTCCCTGGGTTTCTTCTTTCCAGAAAACCATCTGGTTTTCCTGACAAAACACCCAGAGAAACTTTGTCCATTGTGCCATGGAACCATCTCAGTCTTTGTGCCACTCTGTAAGGGAAGGACCACAGTTATCCTCCTTGGAGACTCAGGTGAGGAGAGGTCAGGGTCACACGGAGGCCTGCACCAGCAGCTACTTCACCCAAGGGCTTTCTACTCGATGAAGGCTGCCTCACAAGGTCAACTCACTTCAGGGAGCCCTTGAGCCCCTGGGGTTACATCCGAGGCCTTCAATCAGCTCTCCTCAACTCTGCCGAGTGGACCTTAGGTCAGGCTGTGCTGGGGCTAACGACAAGGCATAGGGTGAAGGGTTGGACAAAGGTCAACTTGACTTACTTGGCCTCTACCCCTTGCTAGCTGTGTACTCTCAAGCAAGTTACCCTTAGAACCATAGTTCTCTCACCTGCCAAATAGAATGAACAGCCAAACTTCCTCAGTACACTGGTGTGAGGTTTAAATGAGCCAATGACTGGAAAGTGCTTAACCAGGGTCTGACACTGATGAGCACAAGTCAGGCTCTACACGAGTCAGGCTCTGGAATTACTGTCAAACAGTGTTGAGAAACCACGTATTAAATCTTTATACACTGTATCTCATTAGATTCTCATTCTTACTGAGTGATGCAGTGAATGGTTCTTGGGGAATGTGTGGCAAGTGAATCTCCAAGAGGAGAGGTGAAATGACTTCTCCAGGGTCACACACCTGGTCAGAGGCAAAGCTAGGTTTCATGTGAAGTCAGCCTCCTCCAGAGATTTTTCTTCCCCTGCTGGCCATAGCAAAAGGATGGGAGTTTTCCTCTGTCTAATTTTTGTGACAATCTCAACTCCCACAACTGTACACAAGGAGATCTCACAATTCAGGACTTCTCTTGAGCAGTAGCCCCCTTCGGTCAGTGCTGAGCATTTGTCCAGGTAATTCTGTCCACCTGGAACATAATTGCTTGCCTCCTTGCAGCTTCTCAATTCTCCTCAGCCCTACAACTCTGCTCAGGAGCTCTCTCCCGGGAAGTGGTGGCCACTCTTCAATGTTGCCCCAACAAAGAGACTGTTTTTCCAGCTGGTAGGTCTACCCAAGCTACCTTGTCATCATTGTCCCAGACAGACAGATGAGGCAAGAAGGGTCAGCTCTCATGATTAAGGTTGCATTTTTTAAAAATAATCTTTTCCCCCCATTTTTAGTGGGGGGCAAGAATACACAGAAGTCCTATACAAAAAAGATCTTCATGACCCAGATAACCACAACGGTGTGATCACTCACCTAGAGCCAGACATCCTGGAATGCGAAGTAGCTAGTGGAGGTGATGGAATTCCAGTTGAACTATTTCAAATCCTCAAAGATGATGCTGTGAAAGTGCTGTACTCATTATGCCATCAAATTTGGAAAACACGCCAGTGGCCACACGACTGGAAAAGGTTATTTTTCATTCCAATCCCAAAGAATCCCAAAGAATGTTCAAACTATCACACAATTGCACTCATCTCACACATTAGCAATGTAATGCTCAAAATTCTCCAAGCAAAGCTTCAACAGTACATGAGCCAGGAACTTCCAGATGTTCAAGATGGATTTAGAAAAAGCAGAGGAAGCAGAGATCAAATCCCCAACATCCATTGGATCACAGAAAAAGTGAGAGAGTTCCAGGAAAAATCTACTTCTGCTTTATTGATTATCCAAAGCCTTTCACTGTGAGGATGACAACAAATGGTGGAAAATTCTTATAGAGATGGGAATACCAGACTACCTCACCTGCCTCCTGAGAAATCTGTATGCATGTCAAGAAGCAACAGTTAGAATGGGACATAGAAAAACAGATTGGTTCCAAATTGGGAAAGGAGTATGTTGAGACTATATATTGTCATCCTGCTTATTTAACTTATATGCAGAGTACATTATGTGAAATGCTAGGCTGGATGAAGCACAGGCTGGAATCAAGATTGCTGGGAGAAATATCAATAACTTCAGATATACAGATGACACCACCCTACGGTAGAAAGTGAAGAAGAACTAAAGAGCCTCTTGATGAAAGTGAAAGAGGAGAGCAGAAAAGCTGGGTTAAAATTAAACATTCAAGAAACTAAGAACAAAGATCTTCCCATCACTTCATGGCAAGTAGATGGGAAAGCAATGGAAACAGTGAGAGACTTTATTTTATAGGGCTCCAAAATTACTGCAGATGGTGACTGTAGCCATGAAATTAAAGGACGCTTGCTCCTTGGAAGGAAAGCTATGGCCAACCTACTGCTGCTGCTAAATCGCTTCAGTCGTGTCCGACTCTGTGCGACCCCAGAGACGGCAGCCCATCAGGCTCCCCCATTCCTGGGATTCTCCAGGCAAGAACACTGGAGTGGGTTGCCATTTCCTTCTCCAATGCATGAAAGTGAAAAGCGAAAGTGAAGTCACTCAGTCGTGTCCGACTCTTAGCGACCCCATGGACTGCAGCCTACCAGGCTCCTCCATCCATGGGACTTCCAGGCAAGAGTACTGGAGTGGGGTGCCATTGCCTACTACAATGGCCAACCTAGACAGCATATTAAAAAGCAGAGACATTACATTGCCAATAAAGGTCCATCTAGTCAAAGCTGTGGTTTTCAGAGTAGTCATGTATGGATGTGAGAGTTGGGCTATAAAGAAAGCTGAGCACCAAAGAATTGATGCTTTTGAACTGTGATGTTGGGGAAGACTCTTGAGAGTCCCTTGGACTTCAAGGAGATCCAGCCTGTGAATCCTAAAGGAAATCAGTATTGAATATTCATTGGAAGGACTGATGCTAAAGCTGAAACTCCAATACTTTGGCCACCTGATGTGAAGAACTGACTCATTCGAAAAGACCCTGATGCTGGGGCAGATTGAAAGTGGGAGGAGAAGGGGATGACATAGGATGAGATGGTTGGATATCATCACCAACTCAATGGACTTGAGTTTGAGTAAGTTCCAAGAGTTGGTGATAGACAGGGAAGCCTGGCATCTGCAGTCCATGGGGTTGCCAAGAGTTGGACATGACTGGGTGACTGAACTCAACTGAACAGGAACAAATGGGAGCTACTTGCTACATTCCCATCAGCTGGAGCAATGCCCTTAGGGGAGAAACTTTGGGCCAGCCAGACCCACCCACTAAAGCACTACACATATGTGTGGTCACCTGAACAGAGAGGGACTAGAGAGAAGGCAGGGGTGGGTCCTAATGCAGCAGAAGTGCCCAGTGGGGAGAGGCAGACGTGCATGGAAAGTACTTGAAAACAGAGCATCGTGGTTCTTCCACAGGGAAGTCGTCAGTGGGCAGCCGACCTGTGTGCCATAGGAACACCAACAACACGTCAGGGAGCATGTGTTCATCAGCTGCGATCACAAGGCATTGTTATGACACAGGGGACACGTCAGGGAACAAAACAGACGAGATCCCTGCCTCACGGAGCTCCCAGTCTAGTGAAAGAGCAAGGAGAGCACATTTCTAGGGACTGTGTGTCCGGGTTTATACATGTTAACTTGTGTACCCTTCAGACTGATTCAGAGAGGTAGGTACACCCACTCTGCCCACTTTCCAGGTGAGTCAGCTGAGTTACAAGAGGCGAAGCGCACAAGGCAGAGCTAGGATTTGAACCCAGTCCCATCACACTTTCAAGAACTGCACACACTGCCTCCTGTCACACTCCCTATTTTCCTGGGCTCCTAAATGCTGTCTTTGTTCACCACTCACTACTGTTTATTGCAGTAATAGTAATGATAATGATCGCTATTATTCATGGAGCACCTTACCTAGCCAAGGTTAGACTGGGCTCTCTAATGACATTTCCTTCAGTTAGTTCCCTGAGCAGCTCTTCTAAGGTAACTGAATATCCTAGGACATCCATTTCTGGCTTCATGTTTAAAAGGAAAAAAAAAAAAAAAAAGCAAAGCTCAGATAAGTTAGGGCATTTGCCTGCTGTCACACAATCAACAAGGGAAAAGTCTGTGATGCACACCCAAGGCTGACTCTAAGAGCAAGCTTATTGTGCTGTTATAAATAAAATGCGTGGATTTCTCAATGTGTACACTTTAATTAATCTGTGTTAAAGAAAAATGCTTCTGGAGGCTGTAATAAATAATTATGAAGCATCTGTGTGTCAGGTCCTGGGGATGATGCCCTGTGGTCCTGGCATCCTGGCCCTCATGGCCTCAGAGAGTGGGCAGTTATCTCTGTGCCCAAGGAGCGGGAGGGATGCCTGCAAAGCGAGAGCACCAGGTGCGCCATCTGGTGGAATGTGGCTGCTGCTGCTGCTGAGTCACTTCAGTCGTGTCCGACTCTGCGTGACCCCATAGACGTCAGCCCACCAGGCTCTCCTGCCCCTGGGATTCTCCAGGCAAGAAAACTGGAGTGGGTTGCCATTTCCTTCTCCAATGCATGAAAGCGAAAAAGTGAAAGTGAAGTCGCTCAGTCGTGTCCGACTCTTAGCTACCCCATGGACTGCTGCCCACCAGGCTCCTCCATCCATGGGATTTTCCAGGCAAGAGTACTGGAGTGGGGTGCCATTGCCTTCTCCGGAATGTGGCAGGTAGCCCCAAATTTTCCTGATCGCCTCTCAGAACCCTCAAGTGTCAGTGGTCTAGCAGAGAACCACTGTTCATTTTGTAGTTAGAGGAAACAGAGACCCTGGGAGAAAATGAATGTCTTGGTAAGAGTCACAAAGAAAGTTATTAACAGAGCCAATACTGGAACCAGATCAGGGTCTCCTTCTTTCTCCTGCACCAGGGGAGAAAGACCCCAGGGTCCCACCCTCCATGAACATGTGGTGTCGATGTGCCCATCACTGGCTGCAGGGACCTTAGAGATGACTTGGTTCTGCATTGGCAAACATGTAGTGTCTCCAATCTCTCCTCCAGAACCTCTGGATACACCACTAATCAATCCTTCCCTCCAAGCCCAGGAGCTTCGTGGGAAGGCATTATGGCACAAAGCACCATCCAGGGCCTACAGTCAGAGTCCTACTTGAGACTCCCTAACTTGACCCCAGAAGGGAAACTGGGGCAGAATGAGGAATCATCTGTGCCAAGGGCTATATATCAGCACACAAGGGTGCTACAATTTGTGAACATAGGTATACTGTAGATCTGACACCATTTAAGCTCATTTAGTCTTGACTGAATACAAAAATAAGAAATGCAGTTGCAATTGGTTTAGCATATTGGCTGCTTAATCTACCCACTACAGCCTCTCCATTACTCTGTGCAGTGGGATCATAGTTCAGTTCAGTTGCTCAGTTGTGTCCAACTTTTTGCGACCCCCATGAACCACAGCACGCCAGGCCTCCCTATCCATCACCAACTCCCAGAGTCTACCCAAACCCATGTCCGTTGAGTTGGTGGTGCAATCCAACCATCTCATCCTATGTCATCCCCTTCTCCTCCTGCCTTCAATCTTTCCCAGCATCAGGGTCTTTTCAAATGAGTCAACTCTTCACATCAAGTGGCCAAAATTGGAGTTTCAGCTTCACAATCAGTCCTTCTAATGAATAGTCAGGACTGATTTCATTTAGGATGGACTGGTTGGATCTCCTGGACTGCAGGTCCAGTCAGGGACTCACAAGAGTCTTCTCCAGCAGCACAGTTCAAAAGTATCGATTCTTCAGCACTCAGCTTTCTTTGTAGTCCAACTCTCACATCCATACATGACCACTGGAAAAACCATAGCCTTGACTAGATGGACATTTGTTGGCAAAGTAATGTCTCTGCTTTTGAATATGCTGTCTAGGTTGGTCATAACTTTCCTTCCAAGGAGTAAGCGTCTTTTAATTTCATGGCTGCAGTCACCATCTGCAGTGATTTTGGAGCCCCCAAAAATAAAGTCAGCCACTGTTTCCACTGTTTCTCCTTCTATTCGCCATGAAGTGATGGGACCAGATGCCATGATCTTCGTTTTCTGAATGTTGAGCTTTAAGCCAACTTTTTCACTCTCCTCTTTCACCTTCATCAAGATGCTCTTTAGTTCCTCTTCACTTTCTGCCATAAGGGTGGTGTCATCTGCATATCTGAGGTTATTGATATTTCTCCCGGCAATCTTGACTCCAGCTTGTGCTTTTTCCATCCCAGCTTTTCTCATGATGTACTCTGCATATAAGTTAAATAAGCAGGGTGACAATATACAGCCTTGATGTACTCCTTTTCCTATTTGGAACCAGTCTGTTGTTCCATTTCCAGTTTGAACTGTTGCCTCCTGACCTGCATGGTTTTCTCAAGAGGCAGGTCAGGTGGTCTGGTATTCCCATCTCTTTCAAAATTTTCCATAAACAGATGAGAAACCGAAGGCGGAGGGGAGTGAGGTGACCAGACACCAGCAACACTTGTAATCATCAACATCACTGTAGTAACCGTCTATCAGGGCAGACACAGAATATCCCACACTTCCTCACAGCACCCCTAGGAGAAGAGGCCCATAGTTAATCTCATTTCACACCTAGGGAACCTGAGGTTCAAGAAGATGAAGCTCCTTGTCCAGGCCACACAGCCAACAACAGGCAAAAAGAAGGTTCTAACCCAGTCTGCCCAACCTCAGAGTTGGGGTATTGTAATTTCCATTTTGCCACTAGGCAGGGAGTTGTCTCACCATTTTCCAATGAGGCAGCTGTAGCCTGGGGCCAACACCTGGTCTGAACTCACTACATTACACTTGGGCCCCTGGGCTGTGTTCCTGATTCAGGATACCTCTCTGCACAAGATTTCTGTACAACCCTCAGCTTTGTGCCCACAACAAGAGAAGTAGGGCCTCAGGTGTTTGCAGAACTGGGCACAGACAGCCTAGGAGACGAGTCTGCTGACCAATCCAAGGCTCTACTGGATGGGGTCCTCCGTGTCCCAGCCCCAGGATTGGGCACTTGCCCTGTGCTTTGATCACGGGACCAGTCAGCATGAAGAATACTAGCTACCCAAGCCTCTGGTCTACCCCTACTTTGTCCTGGCCACGTTCACCTTAGGACAGGGTTACAGTTTCCTGCTGAGGTGCCAGTGGGTGAATGGAGGAGACTGACCTTGGCTGACCTGGAGCTACCACTGCTCCCAGCCTACTGCCACATGGGCACCCATCTGTGCTTCCTGGCCTGGGAGTTCCAGGTTGGCATATGCCCAAATGCACCAGGCATTACAACCAACTAAAACAGCACAGGTCAAGGAATAAACAGGGTATTCAAGTGCAAGGACTTTCCTGCCCCACCATCAGACCTCAGTGTGATCTGAGTGAAAGGTCCTTCCTGGGGATCCAAATGCTGGGTTCGTGTCCTTGTGAGACCTGGGTCACTCACCTCCTTTCCCTGAACATCAGTTTCCTGAATTGGAAAATGGAGTTTTCCAAATCTCCTTAACGTGTTGTCATGAGCCCCAATGGTGAAAGGAGACCTGCAGTGCCAAGCCCATGGCCTGGGTACTGCCCTGGACCTACTGGATTCTGGATACTGGGGCCAAAGAGTGAGACTTGCTTAAGCCCCCAGAGACTGAAAGTCAGAACAGCTGATCTCAGTGGGAGAGGATGCAGAACTGGGTGCACTCTCCAGCTCTGCCCCTTCCCATCTATGTGGCCTTGAGGAAGTCATCCTCCCCTTCTGAGCCTCACACCCCAAAGTCAAGATGAGAACAGTAACATCCCTGCCTGGTTGCTGATGAGGTGACACAAGATGAAGCAGGATAAGCACCTAGGGCTGTGCAGTCATGTCTAAGCAGAGGTGGGGCTCCAGAGGATGGCATGGGGAATCACAGCTCTTAGAACACAAGGTAAAGTACCTGTGAGCCACCCTCGTCCATTTACTTCCAATTCTGGCCAGCCACCCCAGAGTTCCTGACCCTAAGTATCTAGGGAGGAACTCAGGCACCTATTGTTTCAAAAAAATTACTAGAAAAACTGGAAACAGAACTGCCATATGACCAAGAAATCCCACTGCTAGGTATATACACCGAGGAAGCCAGAACTGAAAATGACCAAAATCATTACAGTACTGTTTACAATAGCTAGGATGTGGAAGTAACCTTGATGTCCATTGGCAGACAAATGGATGAGAAAGTTGTGGTACATATACGCAATGGAATATCATTCAGCTATAAAAAAAGAATGCACTTGAGTCAGTTCTAATGAGGTGGATGAAACTGGAGCCTATTATACAGAGTGAAGTAAGTCAGAAAGAAAAACACCAATACAGTATATTAGGGCATATATATGGAATTTAGAAACATGGTAATGACCATCCTATATGCAATACAACAAAAGAGATACAGATGTAAAGAACAGATTTTTGGACTCTGTGGGAGAAGGCGAGGGTGGGATGATTTGAGAGAATAGCATTGAAACATGTATATTACCATACGTGAAATAGACGACCAGTGCAAGTTCGACACATGAAGCAGGGCACACAAAGCCAGTGCTCTGGGACAACCCCGAGGGATGGGATGGGATGGGAAATGGGAAGGGGATTCAGGACGGGGGAACACATGTACACCTGTGGCTTATTCATGTCAATGTATGGCAAAAACTGCCACAATATTGTAAAGTAATTAGCTTTCAATTAAAATAAATAAAATAATTTATTTAAAAATTATTTAATGTTTTGTTTAAAAAAAACACCTGCCACAATATTGTAAAGTAATTAGCTTTCAATTAAAATAAATAAAATAATTTATTTAAAAATTATTTAATTTTTTGTTTTAAAAAGTGATTACCCAAACAGAAAATTTCAACAAATGAAAACGATATGAAGTGGAAGAGGAAAATAAGTTCGGGTCAATTCATGTGTAACTCTGGATGCATCCTTCTCCTTCTCTGGACCAGAGGCTCCCCCGTCTTCCCAGCAAGGAGGTTAAGTTGAATGCTAAGCTTTCCTGTGGCGATGATGTCTGTTATGTTTCCAATGTGGTTATTTGAACTGGGAGTTGTCATCTAAAGGGAGGTGGTGATGTGAGTATACAAATGTATTAAATGAGGACTGACTCTGAGTTTGAATGGCAGGAAACAACTCACACTGGCTTCAGGAGGAGAGTTCTAGAAAGAAGGAATGGTCTGTGTAGAGGGCCAAGGCAGCAATGCTGTTGGTCTTTTTCTGGAAAATAAGGAAGACAGCAGGGCCACGGAGAAAGAGGTAGATGAGTTTGGTGTGGCAGTGAGTAGATGACACATGGGGCCATGATGGGGACTTTGGTTTAAGGCCAGTGTTTTAACTTCTTGCAGCTGCATTGAAAGTAGAGGAGTTGGGGGCAAATGTGCAGAGGGATACTGCACCTGTGGGGATATATACGGAGGCAGACTATATTTACTCTCAGAAGAAACTCTACTGACTCAGTGGAGTAGGCAGATGGGGAGGGTGGGTCCTGAGCAACCTGTCATTGCAAACATTTGTCCTGAATCTGGTTCCATTGTGAGGGACGTTATGGAGAGTACTTGGACACAAGATAAGATTTGGGAAAAATGACCTCACAGGTCACTGACCCTGATTCTATGGGCCACAAGTCTAGCCCCATCTCTGTCCCTCTCTTACAGGCTGGCTGCTTTCCCTCTCTGAGCTGAGTTTCCAAACTCTGATAAAATTAAGCTGGATGATCACTATGGATCCTTCTACCAGAATATTCTCCAATTCATCTCAGTTTTTACCCCAGTCCCCCACCAGCATGGCCACCATGTTCGTAGCTGGAGGCTCCATGAGAACCTGCTCTTAGTCTTGGAACATAGTCCTCTCCGTAGCCATCCAGTTCAAGCATTCTGGCTGACCTTTGCTTTGGAAGTCCCTCTGTTCACTCTGGACAGGGGTTTCACTGGAGTCTCCTTGGATGGCTCTGGACGCAGAGCTTGTTTCCGGGGGCAGCCTCTCTGCCCATCGCCATCAATATAAGGGTCATCACCACCCAGCAGAATTCCAGAGACTCTGGAGAGGAGCAAAGACTTTGTAAGTATTTTTCTTCAAACCCATGACTGCTGGGTTTCCCCCTTAATGTCACTCCACATGGAGGCCTACTGAAGTCTTTGGTAAGAGGCATAGGGATGAAAGTGAAAGTCTTAGTTGTTCAATTGCGATCAGCTCCTTGGGACCCCATGGCCAGTAGCCCACCAGGCTCCTCTGTCCATGAATTTCTCCAGGCAAGAACACTGGAGCCATTTGCCATTTCCTTCTCTAGGGGATCTTCCCGACCCAGGGATTGAATCCACGTCACCTGCATTGCAGTCCTTACCATCTGAGCCACCAGGGAAGCCCTTCAGAAGGTTCTAGGGGCAAGAGGCAGAGGGGTGGGGCCACTTGAGTTCACTAATATTTTGAATAGAACAAATTAAGAAATAGATTCAATTAGGAGAAGTGTCAAATTGATGAGGAATGCAATGTCATGATGTGGTACACACTTATTTGCTCATACTTTTATTTGGCAAAATTTACTATGTTGTACTGTACTAGGTACTTGGTAAAGAAATTGCCTGCCAATGCAGGGGACAAAAGAGACGCAGGTTTGGCCCCTGGGATGGGAAGATCCCCTCAAGGAGGGCACACCACCCACTGCAGTATTCTTGCCTGGAGAATCCTATGGTTTGAGGAACCTGGCGGGCTACAATCCATGCGGTCACAAAGAGTTGGACACGACTCAGTGACCAACACTAACACTGTTGTAGGTGCACCTTTTTTACTGTAAGTTGAGATTTCAGCAATGAAATAAGTCACAATCCCTTCTCTAAGGAAGTCACAGCCTGGTAGGGAAGGCAGGCACTTTGTCACTAATTGGTACCCAGGACTCTGCACAGTGAATGAAGGCAGCAAGATGGTGGAGTGAGGCCCCCTAACCTAGACTCCGGTGAGAGGTCTAGACGACATGACAGCCTTCTGAAGCTGAAAAGTCAGTAAGAAGTGACTCAGCTAAAAATGCAAAGAAGAGGAAAATGTTCCAGGCAGAGAAGCCAGCATGTGCAAAGGACCTTGAGTGAAGAGAATTGACCTGACTTTTCACATTGTAGCTCCTTCATTCACTGGTTGTTTATCTCTGGGCAACAAAGTTTCTCTAGCTTTTTGACCTGGGCTGCCCGTCTGTAAGAGAGCAGATAGCCACGTCTATCTTCAAGGACTGTTGAGTGTAAGAGTGATAGGTGCTCATCCGAGATCCTGTTTCCCTGTGGGAAATGCTCATTCCTGTTCCTCCCATGACTGTAAAGGTGTCCGGGCAAGATGTTTCAGCTTTGGAAACTTGTTCTCTTGTGTGGCCTGCTTGCCAGGACCTCATCGTATCTTCTTGACAATCTTGACAAGGATGTTCTGAGGAAGCTGAAATCTGGTCTTGAGAAAGGACTTGACAACCTTGACAGTACACTTGAAAGTGAGTCAACAATGGATGATCCGTGGCACCTAGGAGCTTGCTTCCTAAACACTAAGTCTGTATTAGCAAAGGCTGCCAGCAGGAGTGTACGTTATGGGTGGTTTACCAAGAGAGGTGACTAACTGGCTCCTAGAAACAGGCATTACTTAACTGAATATCACTTTGCATCTTATATCATGGTAAACTTTGCTAATATATTCTTAGGATAAATTCCTAAAGGCGACATTTCAAAAGTTCAAAAGGTATGCATATTTTAAAATACAGTACAAAGTTATGACCAACCGAGACAGCATATTAAAAAGCACAGACATTACTTAGCCAACAAAGGTCCGTCTAGTCAAGGCTATGGTTTTTGCAGTAGTCATGTATTCTTGTGAGAGTTGGACTATAAAGAAAGCTGAGTACCAAAGAATTGATGCTTTGAACTGTGGTGTTGGAGAAGACTCTTCAGAGTCCTTTGATCTCCCAGGAGATCCAACCAGTCCATCCTAAAAGAAAGCAGTCCTCAATATTCATTGGAAGGACTGATGTTGAAGCTGAAACTCCAATACTTTGGCCACCTGATGCAAAGAACTGACTCATTTGAAAAGACCCTGATGCTGAGAAAGATTGAAGGTAAGAGGAGAAGGGGACAACAGAGGATGAGATGGTTGGATGGCATCGCCAACTCTACGGACATGAGTTTGAGTAAACTCAGGGAGTTGGTGATGGACAGGGAGGCCTGGCGTACAGCAGTCCATGCGGTCACAGAGTCGGACATGACTGAGCAACTGAACTGAACATATTGACAAATAATCCCCTATGTTAATAGTTTCTCTAATCATCTGTGAGAGTATCTTTTTTTCTATTCTCTTGACAGCACTGGTTTGGACAACTGAAATTTTTTTCCAGACTCACAGATGAAAGGTTATAATTCATTTCAGTATTTCTCTTATTATGAAAGAATTAGCTCATTTTTTCATAGTTTGTTAACCATTTATATATTGCAATTTAAATATTTAAATTATATTTCTAGCATATTCTTCTGTGTCATTCAATTTTCTTAGTAATTTGTATTAACTAATTGCAATAGGATTCCTACCTAGACCAGGTAGCTTTAAAATTACCCAACTTTCTAGTGTATATTTCCTAGTAATTCTGATTTCGAAAGAACTTGATCTTCTTTTCACTTTTTGCAAACATTACTAGCACATTGCTAATCATTCTTTATAGGAGAAGCTAAATTCTGAAAATGATTGCCCTTCAAAACTTGCCAGGGCTTGAGAGGGACTGTGTGATAGTCGCTCAGTTGTATCCAACTCTTTGTGACCCCATAGCCTATAGCCTGCCAGGCTCTACTGTCCGTGGCATTCTCCAGGCAAGAATACTGGACTGGGTTGCCATTTCCTTCTCCAAGGGATCTTCCCAACCCAGGGACTGAACCCAGGTCTTCTCCATTGGAGGCAGATTTTTTACCATCTGAGCCATTAGAGAAGCATGGCAACTTGAAAGATACAGGAGGGACCCACTTTCCAGCTTCTACTAATAAAACTGAGCTCAGAAGCAGAAGTGTCTGCATCAAAGTTACTTAGTAAGTTACAGGACCAGATAGCTTTCATCCCTGCATCACTGTAACTAGGTACTGCCCGTTGCAAAGCCACATTGCGGTACTTTGATTACATACATTTTCGTGCAGCTCTTTCATATTCTTTGAACTAGTTGTTGCCTTGTTGTTTCTCACGTGAATTATTTTCTACAGAGATTTTCTTAACACTTTTGAAACGTGCCATTCTGCATCTGCATGTCACTTGCTCTATCAAATCCCTCTTTCTCTGTCCATTACGACTCTCTGTCCTTGTTCTCCTGTATGTGTCATCTCTTTCTAGGCCTCATGCAAAGCTGTCATTCAGGGACTCATCTTTGCCACTTTCATTATTTATATCAGTGTGTTTCCTTTGATTCTAAATTTTCCAATTCTTATTCTCTTCTAAGTTTATTTTGTTTGCATGAGCAGCTCATTAGTGCTTCACTGCTAGATGCTGATGTGCAATCAAGACTTATTGCCTGCTCAGTGGGTTGGTTGCTCTGTTGATGTTTAACAAGTATATATTAGTGTGAAGGCAGAGTAGAAAGAACAAGGTCTCCTAGCTGTGCGAGTTTGATTCATTTCTTAAACTTTTGATATTTTATTTCCCCATTTGAGACTGCAGATATTAGTAATACCAACTTTGTGGATTTGTTACAAAGATTAAATGAAATAACGTAGGCAAATTGTCTCATTTAGTACCTGGTGCTTCTCATTTAGAAGCTGCTTCTTAAGCTGTGTACCACACTAAATGGAGACTGTTCTGCAGCTATCTTTCAGCAATTGAAGACTAATTTCACGCTCCCTCAGGAATCCAGCACTTCTGAGAAGGGCCAGGAGAAGGCTGAGGAAACTAAGAACTTATTGGAACAACTCATTTCTGGAACTTTTCAAGTAGTGTACAGACTTACCAGGTAAATTGATGCTTCATTTGGAGATCTTTGTTTCCAGGAAAGAGAATAGATATCTTTGGGGATATAAGTTTAACATGAAAGACAGAAAGTTGAATAAACCTTGTGTTTCTCTCAGAAGGCTTCCCTGGTAACTCAGCTGGTTAAGAATCTTCCTGTATTGCAGGAGATCCCAGTTCAATTCCTGGGTGGGGAACATCCACTGGAGAAGGGATAGGCTACCCACTCCAGCATTCTTGGGTTTCTCTAGTTGCTCAGCTTGTAAAGAATCCACCTGCAACACAGGAGACCTGGGTTTGATCTCTGGTTTGGGAAGATCCCCTGTTCTTGCAGAGCAGAAGTGTTCTGAGGCCAACTCTACCGGAACATGGGAAATTAGAGTCAGGGCTGCAGGCCCTGTTTGGATCTCATGAGTTTGAGAGTTCTTCTTTTGTGATTTCAGGGTCAGGATGAGGTTCTCTTCACCCCTACCTCTACATGTTTGCTGGTATTTAAAGTCCCATTCCCAAGGAATAAGACTTTTCTTCTCTGAATATCAGTTCAGTTCAGTTCAGTCGCTCAGTCGTGTCTGACTCTTTGCGACCCCATGAATCGCAGCACTCCAGGCCTCCCTGTCCATCACCAACACCCGGAGTTCACTCAGACTCATGTCCATCGAGTCAGTGATGCCATCCAGCCATCTCATCCTCTGTCATCCCCTTCTCCTCCTGCCCCCAATCCCTCCCAGCATCAGAGTCTTTTCCAATGAGTCAACTCTTCACATGAGGTGGCCAAAGTACTGGAGTTTCAGCTTTAGCATCATTCCTTCCAAAGAAATCCCACGGCTGATCTCCTTCAGAATGGACTGCTTGGATCTCCTTGCAGTCCAAGGGACTTGCAAGAGTCTTCTCCAACACCACAGTTCAAAAGCATCAATTCTTCAGTGCTCAGCTTTCCTCACAGTCCAACTCTCACATCCATACATGACCACTGGAAAAACCATAGCCTTGACTAGACAGACCTTTGTTGGCAAAGTAATGTCTCTGCTTTTGAATATGCTATCTAGGTTGGTCATAACTTTTCTTCCAAGGAGTAAGCGTCTTTTAATTTCAGACAAAGACAAATATCATAGATAGCACTAATTTATGGAATCTAAAATATGATACTAAAGAACTTATACAAAAAGACTCATGGACATAAAAAAAGAAAAAGAAAAAAAAACTCATGTTTACCAAAAGGGAAAGCAGTGTGGAGGATAAATTAGGAGTTTGGCATAAATATACACACTCTACTATATATACAATAGACAACCAACAAGGACCTACTATATAGCACAGGGAACTATACTCAATATTTTGTATAACTTATAAGGGTAAAGAATCTGAAATAAAAATACCTCTGTGTGTGTGTGTGTATGTATATATATATATATATATATATATATATCTGAATCACTTTGCTGTACACCTGAACCTAATGAAAAGTGGAAGTGTTAGTTGCTCATTTGATCTGACCCTTTATGACCCCACAGACTGTAGCCCACCAGGCTCCTCTGTCCATGAATTCTCTAGGCAAGAATACTGGAGTGAATTGCCTTTTCCTTCTCCAGGGATCTTCCAAACCCAGGATCACACCCAGGTCTCCTGCATTGCAAGCAGACTCTTGAACCTCTGAGCCACCATGGTAGTCCTACACCTGAACCTACATAGCATTGTCAAGCAACTATATATCAATTTAAAAAAAAAAAACAAATTCTGGTTCTGGCTCATATTCACCCTTAGCGTCTTGAGGGAAATCACAGCTATCTGATCCTCAGTCTACCATGCCATCCAATGGAGAGAATCCAACCCCTGAGCATGGCTCTCATGAGACCAAAGCAGGCAAGGTCCATGAGGCTCAAATGCTCAGCACGAGGCTGGCATAGAGAAGAGCCCAGCAATGGCTGTCAGGAGGAATGACAAGGTGAATATCATTTGTACAGGGTGAATATCAATAACCTCCACATTCTGGATATCATATTCAAAGCAACTTCTGATGTGAAGGATCCCCATGACTGCTGAAGGCATCGTGAACCTGTGAGTAGCCTTAGAATCAGGTTTGGGAGGCACAGTGTGGTATGGCCAAGAGGTCTCCAATCTGAAATCAGGCACTTCTCCACCCTGCTACCTTAGTCTCCCAATCTGTAAAATGAGGCCTTTGCAACTCTAGAATCCTCACCTTTAAAATGTTCTAAGAAACTTTTCCCATAACCAAGTCTCTCTTTTAAAAAATCCTCCATATTTAAAATAATAACACATGTAATTATAAAACTGGAGAAGTGAAAAGACATGAACACTTATTTCAACATCATTTTTTCTCTCAAGATTCTCTTAAAATAGCGGTGACCAGAATGGGCCATATAGTGTGCAGTATTTAATGAAAAACATGTGAAAATTATATGGAAAATACAATTTCTAAGTATTTTAGTTACATTGAAAATACAACAAGATAGAAAAATGAGGATGTATAAAAGAGTATTAATTAAAGTGCGATTCATGGGATTGCAAAGAGTCAGACACGAATGAGCGACTAAACTAAACTGATGATTTTATCACTTTAGTTATGAGATTTTGAGATAGCTAATTAACTTCTCTGTACCACATGTTTCTTCATTCTAAAAACAGAGATAATGATAGTACTTTATTCAAATTGCCTTCTTGTGGAGATTAAATGGATTAATCCAGGAAAAATACCTTAAATGTTCATATTTTTTTTTATTCATTGCTGTGATAATCTATAGAAATGTCACATGCGCCAAACCCTTGCGGCCAGGAGAAGAAATTCCTACTGTAAGAATGTAGATTCCATAAAGAAAACAGATAGTATTCACATTGTCCATTTGTTGTTCAGCCACTATGTCCTATCCAACTCTTTATGACCCCATGGACCACAGCACACCAGGCCTGTCCTGTCCATAGACATTCCATATTATGTCCACACAAGAGAGAGACTAAAGTGGGAAATGTGAAGAGATTTCTCCACCTCTGTCCCCTGTGAATCTATTTCCCTGCAGGCCTGTGTTGGGTGAGATTATCGTCTTGGCCCTCAACTTGGTCCTCCAATGTAGTTTCAGCACTGAAACTGATTAAGAGCCTGATATCACCAAGGTGGTCGCAGAAGAATGCAGGAACGATCAACACAGCATCTCTCTCACTGTGCTGGGTAGATCACGTCCTGCAGAGTGTCCCCAAATCATCATCCATCCACTGAGAAATTCGAAAAATGAGATCTTGAAAACTGAATCCTCTCCATTTAAACTGCTGATCTTCAGTAACCCACCAAATCTACATCTTAAACTGTGTGCTTGAAAAAACATGGTCAGTCCAGGGAAGAGGATGGAAGGAGAAAGGCTGATCCTGCTCCTGGCTGGAAGAGGAGAAATGGTCTGGAAGCTGAAGGCTGGAGCAGATTGGCCTTGGCAAGGAACAAGGCTGAGCCATGAGCAGAGGTCAGAGCATCCTGCCTCAACAAGGGATCTGACCATAGGTTTGCCTACAGAACTGCAAAGCAAAAGATGGGCTCTGCAGCCTAGCAGCACTTGGAAAGACTGACATGTGTGTCCAAATGCCTGAGCCCCGCTGGACCCTGCCTAGCCTATAGCACCAGGGAAATCATCGACCTCTATCAGTTTCCTTTCTTCTCCAGGTGCATTGGACTGCTCAGTGGGGTTGTGGACTTTGCAGTCAACCTCGTGAATGAGCTGTTGTCCCTGGTAATGCACCACGAGGTGAATCGTCCACTCCTGGGGGTGCAGAGCCAGGCCTGGTGAGGGGAGGTGTGACTTTTCCTGGCTGGGTTGTACTCTCAGGGACCTTCCTGTCTGAGGGGCCATCTTTCTTGGGACAGTCAGTTGCTCCTTGCCCTCCTTCATTCAGCCTGGCCTGGGAGATGAGCAGGGGCCTGACACTAGCTGAAATCAATGGTCCCACCCTTGAAACATTTACCATAACCACGGACTGCCAGTAGGATTTTTACTAATATTCCTTCATTCAACACAATTTTTATTCATTTAAATACAAAAACTATACACATCATATGGGAAATAGATGGGGAAACAGTGGAAACAGTGTCAGACTTTATTTTTCTGAGCTCCAAAATCACTGCAGATGGTGACTGCAGCCATGAAATTAAAAGACGCGTACTCCTTGGAAGGAAAGTTATGACCAACCTAGATAGCATATTCAAAAGCAGAGACATTACTTTGCCAACAAAGGTTCGTCTAGTCAAGGCTATGGTTTTTCCTGTGGTCATGTGTGGATGTGAGAGTTGGACTATGAAGAAAGCTGAGCACTGAAGAATTGATGCTTTTGAACTATGGTGTTGGAGAAGACTCTTGAGAGTCCCTTGGACAGCAAGGAGATCCAAGCAGTCCATTCTGAAGGAGATCAGCCCTGGGATTTCTTTGGAAGGAATGATGCTAAAGCTGAAACTCCAGTACTTTGGCCACCTCATGCGAAGAGTTGACTCATTGGAAAAGACTCTGATGCTGGGAGGGATTGGGGGCAGGAGGAGAAGGGGACGACAGAGGATAAGATGGCTGGATGGCATCACTGACTCGATGGACGTGAGTCTCGGTGAACTCCAGGAGTTGATGTTGGACAGGGAGGCCTGGCGTGCTGTGATTCATGGGGTCACAAAGAGTCAGACACGACTAAGTGACTGATCTGATCTGATCTGATACACATCATAGTTCAGATTCACATGTATCAAAAAAAAAAAAGAAAGAAACCATATGTACCATGTGCCCCAAATTCCAAATATTCTATATTAGTCATTCTGGAAGGAGGCTGGGAATCTGGATTTATATTATAAAAAGTCCTCCATGTTGTTCTGTGATTTACTGAACTTGAGTCACTGCTCAAAGTGTGTTCCTCAGACCAGCAGCACTGACCTCCCATGGACACTCATTAGAAATGCAGACTCTTAGGTCCTATCCCAGACCTGCTCAATAATTTGCATTTTAACAGCATCTTCAGGGAACTGTAGACACACAAAACTGTGAAAAGCACAAAAACACTTCTCTATGGTTCCCAGGGCCCTATTTCACTCTATAAAGTTTCACACTCAAGAGGTCAAGGTTTCTAAGGGAATAGTATTCTGGAATATTAAAAGTCTAGATTTTTAAGGTTCTAGGATTCTAATAATCTGAGGTTTTAGGGTCCTAGTGACCTCTGGCTCTCAGATTTGGACCTTCTAGGCTTCCACTGCTCTAGAATCCTAATGGCCAGAAGTTCTGAGGCCCCAGTACTGAGCATCTCTGTGGGCGGCAAACAGGGTGCTCACAGCAGGTACTAATCAGTCCTCTTCCTTCTCCGTCTCTCCTCTCCCTCCTCAGCTGCTGAACTGTTTCCTTCCTTCCCTCTCTGCATTTCTCTCTATGTGTCACTCTCTTTCCCTGGCTCCTTGTGACCCTCAGCTGTGCCCATGAGTCCACAGTTACTTTGAAAGCCTGGATGTGGATTATGTTAGGGACCACAGGGCTAAGTCACAGCCTGGGAAAGCAGTGAGGGGACTCCCTTTGCAGCCTAAGAGGAGAGGGCACCCCACTCTAGCCTACAGCACCGGCAGGTCTGGTCAGGGGACCCTGGAGAAGCTGCAGACCCTTGTGAGCAAGTCAGAAAACTGTGAGCGAGTCCTTGTGAGCAAGTCAGAAAATTGTGGCCGGAGGAGCCCCTGCAGACTGATGGCCTCTGTGGGTCTCTGAGAGCTTCTACTGCGCTCCCTTGTCACACTGGCAGAACCTGCTGCCCAGACTGATGTGACAAAGAGGACGGGCCTGATCTGGGCTCAAACCCTGGATATTCTCTTAGCAACTGTGAGTTCGGGGTCAACTGGCTCCACCTCTCTGAGCCTCGGGTTCTTCCCAAGTGAAAGGAGATTATAAACGCTGCCAAGCTGATGAGTGGGTTTAAAAACCAAGCAGAAAGAGCGTGATATCCAGTAGGCATTGTTAATAAACATGGCCCCTTCTCTTTCCCTTCTTATGAGGAGCTGTGGTTTGGCCTCTAGCTCCTGGAGACCCTCCTTGACCTGGGTCTCTAGAAAGACTGGGGTTGATAAGGCTGGGGCCAACAAAATGGGGTGAGTAACAATGTCAGGGTCCTGGAGGCAGTTCTAGAAAACAGCCATAGACCCAGTTCCTTGGGCCATTGCTCCGTTCTTCTCATATAGTCTCTCATTGGCTCCTTGAAATGATCCTGTGGGGATGGGTAGTGTTATCACACCCATTTTACAGATGAACTAACTGAGGCTCAGAGAGATCAAGTGACATCCAAGAGGTCCCATGGCTGTCAAGTCTGACCCACTGGAGACTTTCGGCCACTGGTGTCTGATTTCTATTCAGCTTTCAGTGCTGGAGCCTGAGAACTGCTATTTGTTTGTTCCTTCAGAGGAAGTTTATAAACTCTAACTGGAAAATCCATAGAACAGATGAGGAAAACCTCTGTGATGCCTACCTGCTGGTGAAGGCCAGGCTCTGAGACCTCGGCTGACGGAGGATGAGACCCTCCAGAAACACACACAGGGGCCTGTGGATAAGCAGCATAGCTGGGCTCCTCTTCTGTCTCTAGCAGCAGACTGAGCCCTGATCTCGGTCACAGACCGAGTCCTGACCCTTAATCACACACCCAGACTGCACTTGATTCTGCTCGCTGACTAAGCCCAGAACAGTCAGACTGAGCTTTGACTCCACTGTTGGCTCTGACACTGGTCATGGATAGTGCCCTGACCTGTGTCTCAGTCTGATCCATGAACCCGATCAAACCTAAGCCCCAAGCCATGACTCATCAAGGTCCTCGGTCATTCTTTTCACATTAGCCATTGTTGCTAAGGTGAGGGTGTGAGGAGGGCTCAGTGCCAGGTGCCAGAGAAAGACCCCAAACCACAGGTGCCAGTCCCTCCCTGAGCCTGGGAGCTCGCAGAGTTTGGGGGGAAACACTCCTGCAGCCGTGCCTCGTGAACACAGGAGCCAGTAAGGGCCCCAGGTTCTCTATGCCTCACACCGGGGTCTCCTTCCAGATTGGTTCCCAGAAACTTGACTGAATCTCTGTACCGGCTCCCTCTGGGACCATCGGTGCTGCCACCATCCCCCAGGAGTGACAACTGAGCCCAGTCAAAGGACACTCTCAGATACTCCTCCTCACAGTCAGGACACCCTATGCTCGTCACCCTCCACCCCCCAACAATGAAAGGCCATTTCTGCACATCCACTGTGGTCCGTTGCATTCCTTCCATTGAGATTTCAGAGAAGGCAAGGTATGGGCAATCAGGGCAGCGGATACCTGCCTCCAAAGCTAGCAACACATTTGTAGACCATGTCTTCCTCCTCCAATCTGATGCCTACTCGAGCGTCACACACCCACACTGGAAACAACAAATATCAAAGCCACAGGGGAGCTTAGAGGTCATCATTTTCACCTCTTTGCTGAAGAGTCTGGGGAGACCGTGGCCCGGGCAAACGCCTTGGCACTGCAGGTGCACTTTCATTGGTGCTCACGTCAACCCACATAGTAGGCATGGCAAACCTCATTTTCCAGTTGAGGATACTGAGGTTCAGGGAAGGGAGGTGACTGGCCTAGGTCTCACAAGCACAGAAAACCAGCATTTGCGTCCACAGGAAAGGTCAGGTCACATTGAGGACAAGACTGAAGCGACTTAGCAGCAGCAGCAGCAGTGGGGCAGGAGAGTCCTTGGACTTGAATATGTTATTTCTCGACATCTGCTGTTTGAGTTGGTTGTTACGCCTGGTGCACTGGGCCCATGTCAACCCGGAACACTTGGTCCAGGAAGCCCAGATGGGTGCCCACTTGGCAACAGGCTTACAGCACCAGCAGAGACCTCCGGGTCACCTGTGTCCATCTCCTCTGTTCTCCCTCTTGCATCTCAGTAGGAACCTGATGAACTCAGCTAGGACAAAGTACAAGTCGGGCTAGAGGCTTGAGGAGCTAGCCTTCCTCACCATAACTGTGTTCCCACTATCAGAGCACAGAGTAGGGAGAAGGCAGCAGCCCAGATGCCCAAGCCTGGTGCTGGGACATGGAGGACCCCATCCAGCAAAGCATTGGATCCATCAGCAGACCACCCTCCACACTGTCTGAGCCTGGTTTATACACATCTGAGGTCCCTCTTCCCCTGGTTGTAGACACAGAGCTGAGGGATGTGAGGAAAATCTTGGGGAGAGACTTGTTCTCACCTCAAGACTGGAACCCAGGGGGTGGAGAGTGATGTAATGAACTCAGACCCGGAGTTGGCCCCAGGCTTCTGCTGCCTCATTGCAAAATGAGTAAATGACCTGGTACCTGGATCCCCGTGGCAAAATGGAGATTAAAAGTGTACCAAGGGGACGGTGGTCAGACCTCAGTTCTGGATTCGGGCAGACTGCTTTCTAATTCTCTTTTCCTGTTGCTGGCTTATGGCCTGGATGAGGGACTGCACCTCCCTGAACTCCCTGGTCCCGAGTGTGCAAAATGAGACTAAGCATGGGAGTCTCCTCCCAGGTGTGCTGTGAGGATGTGGAGGGATAACGTGTGTAGGCTCCTAATACGTGGTTACAACAGTGATGATGATACTATAATTATTGCTGGTGTCTGGTCACTTCGCTCCCCTCCACCTCAGGTGTCCCATCTGGACATGACCCCACTGCACAGTGTTATGAAGAGGACGAAGGGAGGAGATTAAGCATTCGATATGCTTTATGCTTAATCAATGGAAACCAGATTTCTAATTTTGTGCACTATAAAGACCACATGACCTATATGAGCTCAGACTTCCAGTACACCTGTGTCTATAAATTCTGGCTCCCTGGTGACTGGTCTATAAGCTTTGGGAGATACAGTTCCTCACTAAGCCTCAGTTTCTTGTCAGGACCATGTTAGAGATTCCAATAACTATGATGTCAAGTACAAGTACACCTCATTAATTGTTGGGACTGGATGGAGCTTTCTGCAGAGAAGCCCTCCCAGGCACTCCTGGGCTTGGAGGGCTGGATTGATTAGTGATGTCTGCCCCAAGTTCGGAGGGAAGAGTGGAACGACTGCATGTTCTCCAGATCAGGACCAGGTCATCTCTAACGGCCCCTCCAGCCGGTGATGGGGGCATTCACGGAGGTTGGGACTCTGGGACCTGCCTAGTGCTGTGGGCTGGAGGAGGGACCCTGGCTCAGTTTATAGCCTGTTTTGTGACTCTAAGAAAGACGTTAATTTTCTCCAGGGTCTCCATTTCCTCTAACTGCAAAATGAATAGAGGCTTCCTGCTACACAGTTGACCCCTTGGTGTTCTGAGAGGTAGTCAGGAATGTCTGGGGGCTGCTTGCTACATTCCCACCACCTGGAGCAACGTGCATAGGGGAGAAACCTCGAGCCAGCCCCACTCACACCCTTAGCCACTACACATACCTGTGGTCACCTGTGGGGCCAGAGAGAAGGGAGGGGTGGGTTCTAATGCAGCAGAAGTGCCCCGTGTCTGGGGAGAGGAAGACGTGCACAGAAAGTACTTGGAAACAGAGCCACGTGCTCTCCCTCAGGGTCACCCATGAGCAGGGTCCCCGATCTGTGTGTTATAGTAACAGTGACAACAACACGTCAGGGAGCATGTGTTCATCAGCTACGATCACAAGGCATTGTTATGACACAGGGGACACGTCAGGGAACAAAACAGACACGATCCCTGCCTAGTGGGGCTCTCTCTCCAGTGGATGAGGAAGAGAGCTAGTCTTTAGGGACCGCGTGTCCAGATTTATACATGTTAGCCGTGTACCCCTCAGACCAGCTCAGTGGTGTAGGTTCACCCATTTGCCCTATTCACAGGTGAGTAAACTGAGTCTCTAAGAGGGAAAGATCATAAGGCTAGTAAGTGGCAGCACTCTGCTTTGCTTCCAGCCTCACCATACTTTCAAGAACTGCACACACTGCCCCTTGTCTCCTTCCCTATTTTCCAGGGCTCCTGAATGCTGCCTTAGGTCACTACTCACTACTACGTACTCCAATAATAGTAATGATGACCTCTGTAATTCACGGAGCACCTTCCTCAGCCAGGGCTGGGTTGGGCTCTCTACTGACATTTCCTCATTTAGTGCCCCCAGCAGCTCTTCTAAGGTAGAGGATATTCTAGTGCTCGTTTTCATGGTTGAAAGGAAAAAAACAGGGCTCAGAGAGGTTATGACATTTACCTGCTGTCACACCACCAACAAGGAAAACTTCTGGGATGTACACCCAAGGATGACCTAAGAGCAAGCTTATTATACTGTTACAAAAAAAACGCACGGATTACTGGATGGGTACATTTTAATTAATAAGCATTAGAAATGCTTATGCAAGCTCTAAAAAAATATTTATTAAAAATCTGCTCTGTGTCAGGGCCTGGGCATGAAGCCTGTGATTTTGGCCCTTATGGCTTCAGAGAGGGGGCGGTTATCACTGTGCCCAAGGAGCTGATGAGATTCATGCTCAAAGCAAGAGTGTGGGGTGGCCCAGCAGATGGGAATGTAGCAAGTATCCCTTAGATGTTTCTTACCACCTCTCAGTGCCCTGAGGAGTCAGCCATCTAGCAGGGAACCTCTGCTCATTTTGTAGTTAGAGGCAACGGAGACCTTGGGAGAAAATGAACATGTTATTCAGAGTCACAAAGCAGGTTATTTACTGGCCAAGACTAGAATCTACATAAGGGTCTCCATCTCCTTCTACCAGCACCAGGCAGGTCCCAGAGTCCCACTGTCCATGAACGTGTGGTGTTGGTGTGCCCATCGCTGGCTAAAGGGCCTCCTGGATAAGATCTGGTCCCACAGTGGCACACAGGCAGTGCCTCCACTCTCCCCTCCTGAACTTGTGGCAGACATCACTAATCAATCCTTCCCATCAGCAGCTGCCTGAGAGAGCTTCTTACCAGAAAGCTCCATCGAATCCCTATATTCAATCAGATCATATTTGAGACCATGGTACCATCTTCACTAACTCAGCCCTAGAAGGGCAACAGGCTTATGAGGAAGCACACAAGGATGCACATCTGTCAAGGGCTCTACAGCATCAACCAAGGGAGCCAGAACTTGTGGACACTGGTATATGGATGCCTGAGCCCATTTTATCTCATTCAGTCTTTACTGCACAAAAAGTAAGAAATGCAGTAGCCATTGCTTAAGCATTAAGTGTATTGAGTGCTTTATCTTCTCACTGAGTCTTCTCCATAACCCTCTGGGTGGGACCACGTATAAATGGGGCACCTGAGGTAGAGGGGAGTGAAATGGCCTACAATAGAAACAACTGTCCTCATCATTTCATCATTGGTGTTACTGCATATCAGGGACCTACTTCATGCTCAGCCCTTCATACACATTATCCCACCACATCCTCACCACACACCTGGAGGAGAATCCCATCTTTAGACCCGTTTCACACACAGGGTACCTGAGGCTCAGGAAGATGAAGCTCCTTGTCCAGGCTGCAGAGCCAGTAACAGGAGGAGAGGATTCAAACTCAGCTGGCCCCGCACTAGAGCCGGGGTATGATCACCAGCACCTCAGTACTATTTTAATTTCCATTTGCCACCAGGATCCAAACACAGGTTGATTACCTATTTTACCAGCTGAAGCCTGAGGCCAACACCAGGTCTGAGCTCACTATATCACACTCAGTCCCCCTGGGGTGTGTCCTGAGTAGGGACAATTCTCTGCACAAGGTTTCTGCACAGCCCTCAGCTCTGTGCCCACAACCAGGGGAAGAGGGGCCTCAGATATTTACAGGACTGGGCACAGACAGTCTGGGAGGGTGATCTGCTGACAGGCCCAAGGCTCTGCTGGACAGGGTTCTCCATGACCCAGGCTTAAGCTGGACACCTGCTCTGTGCTTTGATGGCAGGACCACAGTCATGGTGAGGAAGGCTAACTCCCGAAACCTCTGGACCTACCCCTACATTCTCCTGGCTGCTATCATGTCCAGGACAGGGTTCCAGGTTTCTACCGAGATGCAGGTGGGCAAATGGAGGAGACGACCCTGGGTGACTAGCGGGTGCTCCCAACCTAATGCCAAGTGGGCATGCATTTGCACTTCCCAGACTGGGTGTTCCGGGTTTTCAGGGGCCCAACGCACCAGGCATTACAACCAACTCAAACAGCAGAGGTCAAGGAATGAACAGGGTATTCAAGTCCAAGGACTCTCTTGCCCCACCAGCTGGCCTCAAGGTGATCTGAGTGAAATGTCCTTCCCTGGGGACCCAAATGCTGGGCCTTGTCCTTGTGAGACCTGGGCCAGTCACCTCCCTTCCGTAAACCTGTTTCCTCACCAGAAAATGGGGCTTTCTGAATCTCCTCACAGAGTTGTCCCAAGCACCAGTTGGGAAGTTGGACCTGCAGTGCCAAGCCCAGGCCCTGGCATTCACCTGCCCCTACTAGAAGCTGGGCATTTTGGCTAATGATTGCCACTCATTGCTGCCCCCAGAAGACAAAAAAGAAACTGACTTTGTCCTGGATGTGGTCCATGATGAGAACCTACCCAGCACCAGCCAGTGTGACTCCAGGAGACCATGGCCAGGTGGATGTGGGTCTTGGGAAGACAGGATAGTAAGAAAAGGAAAGAGGCAGGAAGCCTGAGGGAACCATATTCCCACGGGGCAGTGAGACTCAGGGAGAAAAAAAAAGCTGGGAGCAAGAGTCATACAAATGTGCCACAATGATCTTCAAATGAGAGACCAAGGAAATTTCAAATCATGGCTCATGGTCACATCAAGACACACAGGACATTAGCAATCATCTGGTCAAATTACCAAAGATTTCTAATGATGGGACCCTCACCAACTTGTCAGAGAGTGGACAGCCTTATAAGATGCCACAGAGATGCTTGGAACATTCTAGAGCCAGGACAGGGTCTTGGGACCCACATGAGAGGAAAGTCCTAGAGAAAGGGTGGTAACAACTTGTTGAGGGCAGAGAACAAGGGAAGAAGTCAAATAATAATGATCTGCTGTGACACAAGCCAGCAAGAAGCTGAGCTCGGGGAAGATGGGGAGGGACCACCTCAGGTGAGCCGTCACAGAGGTTGCGAGGTGATGTCGAGAGCCAGGGACAGCTAGGCAGGCGAGTTCTGGGAAAAGGGAACAGTTTGTGTGGAGGCCAAAGGCAGCAAAAGGGTTGGTATCCATCTGGAACAGAAGGAATTCAGTAGGGCCATGGAAGGAGAGGCAGATGAATTTGGGGTGGCAGTGAACACTGCCACAGGGCCTTGATGGGGTTGCTGTTTTGAAGCTGAGTGCTTCAACCTCTGGCCGCTGCATCGAGAGTAGAGGGGTTAGGGGCATGTGTGCGTAGGAATCCTGCATACATGAGGGTACCTATGGAGGCAGATTTTGTTCACTCACAGAAGTAACTCTACTGACTAAAAAATGTAGGTAGACAGGGAAGAGGGTGGTTTGAACAACTGAAAACATTTGCCCTAAGGCCAGCTCTACTGTGAGGGATTTTACGGTGAGCACTCAGACATAAGAGAAGGTTTTGGAAGAATGACCTCACTGGCCACTGACTCTGACTCTGTGGGCCACAGTTCCAGCCCCACATCTGTCCCTGTCTTACTGGGGGACCTCAAGCTGATTTCCAAATACTGATTGAATACTATCATAATTTCCCTCTGAGCCTGCGTTTCCAAATCCTGATGGACTGAAGCTGGATGATCACCATGAGTCTTTCTACCAGAACATTCTCCATTTCATCCATTCTCGATCTTTATCCCAGCCCCCACTTACAATGGCTGCCGTCTTGGCAGCACGAGAACCTGCTCTTAGTCTTGGCACAAAGTCCTCTCCATATCCACCCATTCCAATTCAATCATCCTGGGTGACCTTTGCTTCGGAAGTCTCTCTCTATTCACTCTGGACAGGGGTTATTTTCACTGGAGTCTCCTTGGATGGCTCTGGACACAGGGCTTGTTTCCGGGGGCAGCCTCCCTGCCCATCGCCATCTGGGAGATATAAGGGCCATCAGCACCCAGCGGAATTCAGGAGGCTGTGCAGGCGAGCAAGGACTTTGTAAGTATTTTCCTCCAAACCCGTGACTGGTGGGCTTTCCATCTAATGTCACCCCACCTAAGGCCTTCAGAAGGCTTTGGGGCTGGAGGCAGAGGGATCGGTCTAATTCATTTAGCTCCTATCTTGATTAGAGCAAATTAAGAAATAGATTCAATTAGGAGAAATGCCAAACTGACAAGCAAAGCAGGGTCATGATGTGGTGCCCATTTATTTGTTCATACTTTTATTCAGCAAACTTTATTTTGTTTTACTGAGCGCGGAGCAGGGTTTTTACTACGTGTAATGAATTCAATAGTGAGATAAGTCACAATCCCTCCTCTAAGGGGTGCACAGCCTGATGGGAAAGGCAGCCAAGTCTTCCCTAACTGGTACCCAGGACTGTGGTCAGACAATGAAGGCAGCAAGATGGTGGAGTGGGGCCCCTAACCTAGACTCTGGGGAGAGTCTAGAGTGATCTTCCTACAGGACAGGATATCTTACTGAATTTGCAGACTCAGTAGGAAGTGACTCTGGGAAAAATGAAAAGAAAAGAGAAATGTTCCAGGCAGAGAAGCCAGCATGTGGTAAAGAGCTCTGACCTGGAGTCAGGCATGACTTTTCAAATAGTATCTCTTTCTTTCACTGGTTGCTTTTCTCTGGGCAAGTTGCTCTAACTTCCTGACCTGGGCTTCCCATCTGAAAGAGAGGAGATAACCACGTCTATCGTCAAGGACTGCTGAGTGTCAAGAGTCAAAGGTGCTCATCCAAGATCCCGTTTCCCTGTGGGTAATTCTCACTCTTGATTCTCCCATGACTGTCCAGGTGTCAGGACAAGATGTTTCAGCTTTGGAAACTTGTTCTCTTGTGCGGCCTGCTCGCTGGGACCTCAGCGTCTCTTCTTGACATTCGTGGCAACGATGTTCTGAGGAAGCTGCAATCTGGTCTTGAGAGAGGACTTGACACCTTTGACAGTACACTTGAAAGTGAGTCAACAATCGTGATGGTCAGTGGCACCTGAGAGCTTGCCTGCTAGATACTGTGCCTGTATTACCAAAGGCTGTATGTAGCAGGGGCTCTCTTTATGGGCTGTTTACTAAGAGAGGTGACTAATTGGTTCCTGGGTCATTGTTTTTTATTTTTCTAGAAACAAGCAACACTTAACTGAATATCACTTTACATCTTATATCATGGTAAACTTTGCTAATATATGCATAGGATAAATTCTTCAAAGTCACATTTCAAAAGTTCCAAAGTATGCATATTTTAAATTACAGTAGATATTGACAAATAATACCTTATGGTAATATTTTCTCCAAACTATGAGATTACCTTTTTTTCCACTTCCCTGACAGCATTGTTTTGGACAACTGAAATTTTTTGCCAATCTCACAGATGAAAGGTTATAATTCATGTCACTTAGCTTTTCTCTAATTATGAAAGAATTCACTTGCATTTTTCATATTTTATTAGTCATTTACATATTTAACTTAAATATTTTATTTATATTTGTGCCATATTCTTTTGCTGGGCTATTCAATTTTCTTAGTACTTTGTATTAACTAACTGGAAAGGAATTCCTACCTAGCCTAGGTAGCTTTAAAATTATGTACCTTTCTAGTTAATCATACGTCCTTGTAATTCTGATTTCTTAAAAGAACCTGGCCTTCTTTTCAATTTCTGGAAACATTACCAGCACCCTGAGAAACATTCTTTGAAAGAGAAACTAATTTCTGTATATGACGACCTTTCAAACCTGGCCAGGGTTTGGGCAAATGTCAAAGACATAGGAGGGACCCACTTTCCAGTTTCCGTGCTGATAAAACTGAGCTCAGAAGCAGAAGTGTCTGGGTTATCTATAGGACCAGACAGAGTTTCCACCTCTGTTTCCATCATTATAATTAGGTAGATATTGTCCATTGCAGAGCCAGAGTGGAGTACGCTGATTATATATCCTTTCCTGTAGCCTTTTGTGTGTTTTTTTCTGAGCTCATTGTTCCTTCCTATTTCTCATTTGAATTCTTTTCTACACATATATTCTGAACTCTTTTCAACTGTGCCATTCTACACCTGCCATGCCACTTCCTCTATCAAATCCCTCTTTTCTCTGAAAGACCCTCTGTTACGACTCTCTGTCCTCCTGCTCCTGAATGAATCACTGCTTTCTAGGCCTCTTATCCAGGGCTCCTACTTGCCACTTTAATAATTTGGAGCCATGTTTTTTCTTGATTCTACATTTTCCATTTCTTATTTTATGCTCAGTTTGTATGGGCATCTCCTTAATCTTCACTACTAGAAGCTGATGTGCAATCAATATCTATTGCCTGCTCAATAGTGGATTGATTGCTTTGTTGAAATGATGAGCATATATTAGCATGAAGGCAGCATACTAGGAACAAGGTCTCCTACCTGGGTGACTTTGGCCCATTTCTTAATCTTTTGATCTTTTATTTCCTCATCTGAAAGCACAGATAATAGTAATACCTACTTTATGAAGGTGTTATAAGATGAAATAAAATAACCTAGGAAAGTAGTCTCATTAGTACCTGGTGCCTAGGAGCTGCTTCTTAAGTTGTGTACCACACTAAACGGAGATTGTTTTTGCAGATATCTTTCAGAATTTGAAGACTGAATTGGAATCCAGGTGTTCAGACGAGGTTGTGGAGCACCAGGAAACTGAGAATTTCTTGGAACAACTCATTTCTAGAATTTTTCACGTAGTGAGCAGGCTTACAGGGTGAGTTGATGCTTCATGTTGGAAATCTTTGTTCCCAGAAAAGAGAATACATATCTTTGGGGAGGTAAGTTTAATATAAAAGAAAGAAAGATGAACAAACCTTGTGTGTTCTTGCAGAGCAGAAGCGGTCTGAGGCCAGCTCTGCCAGAGCCTGAGAAATAGAGTCAGGGCAGCAGGGCCTGTGAGCATCTCATGGGTCTGGACCCTCCTGTTCTGTGATTTCAGGGTCAGGATGAAGATTCTCTTCTCTCTCACCTCTATCTGTTTGCTGATGCCTAAAGTCCCTTTTCTAAGGAATAAGACTTTTCTTCTCTGAATATAGCTGCATATAAAAGTCTGAATGGCCTCAGCAGAGAGAAAACTAGAATTCACACCACATAGGTGGCTCCACACATAACATCTGGGAGTCAGGCAGTTCTGGGCTCAAATTCTGTCTCTGCATAAAAATAACGAAATAAGGCTGTCTGCAGCAACAAAAGGATGGACACAGAGGTTATCATACTAAATGAAGTAAGTCAGACAGAGGAAAAAAAAATACCGTATGATACCACTTATATGTGGAATCTAAAACATGATACAAAAGATCTTATACAAAACAGACTTATGGGCATAAAGACAAACTCATGGTTACCAGAAGGGAAAGCAATGCAGGGGAAGAAATTAGGAGTTTGGCATTAACATTGCTAAGTTGCTTCAGTCATGTCCAACTCCTTACAACCCTATGAACCATAGCCCAACAGGCTCCTCTGTCCATGGGACTGTGCAGGCAAGAATACTGGAATGGGCTGTCATTTTCTACTCCAGGCATTAACATATACAAACTATATATATATATATATATATATATATATATATATATATAACACACACAAAAACCAACAAGGATCTACTATATAGCACAGGGCCCCCCCCCGAAAACCCTAAGGGGGCCACCTTCTCCGATAGCACAGGAACTATACTCAATATTCTGTAATAGCCTATAAGGTAGAAGAATCTGAAATAAAGATACCTCTATAGATATACATATCTCTACCTGAATCACTCTGCTGTCCACCTGAAACTAACACAACATTGTAGAGCAACTATACTTCAACTAAAAAGAAAAACAAAAAAACAAATACTGGCTCTGGCACATATTCACCCTTGGCTTCTTGAGGAAATCACAGCCGTCTGATCCTCAGTCTGCCATGCCATCCAATGGAGAGAATTCAGCCTCTGAGCAGGGCTCCCATGAAGACCAAAGCAGGCAAAGTCCATGAGGCTCAAAACTCAGCACAAAGCTGGCAGAGAGAAGAGCCAAGCAATGGCTGTCAGGAGTGACAAGGGTGAACTGTGGTCTTTACACAGGGTGACAATCGGGAACGTCCAAGTCTCAGATATCACATTCACAGCGACTTCTGAAAACAGCGCTGATGAGTCGAGCCCCATCACTGCCGACGTGTCCATCCCCATCACTGCCGACGTCACCGTGAGCCTGTGAGTAGCCTTGGAATCTGAGGGTTGGGAGAGGCAGTGAGGTATGGCCAATAGGTCTCCAATCTGGAATCAGGCACTTTTCCACCCTGCTGCCTTGGTCTCCCAATCAGTAAAATAAGGAGGCCTTTGCAACTCCTAAATCCTAACCTTTAACATGTTCTAAGAAACACTGCCCAGAACCAAATCTCTTTTTTAAAAAATCCTCCATGAAATATATTTCCAAAATCATAAAACTTATCTAATCATAATAGCTGAAAATTGAGAAGACATGAACATTTATAACTCTTAGGCAAAGTTTCCTCCAGCATCATTTTATCTCTCAAGATTCTCTTCAAATAGCAGTCACCAGTATGGCCATATAGTAGTGTACAGTATGTAATGAAAGGCATGTGAAATTATATGGAAACTGTAATTATATTAGGAATTTTATTAATTCATCAATTATATAAGTTATATTAGAAACAATAATTCCAAAGTATTTTAATTACTTTTTAAATACGAAGAGAAAGGAAAACGCAGATGTGTAGAAGACTCTTTATAAATTAAGTGTACTGCGATTTCATCATTCATTGGATGTGAGATCTTGGGATAGTTACTTAACCTCTCTATACCAAACATTTCCTCACTCTGAAAATAGAGATAATGATAGTGTTTTTCCCTCACGGTACTGCTGTCAAGATTAAATCGCTTAATTCAAGTAAAAGACTTTTGTGAAATACTTAACACAGTTTGTGCTCAAGAAATGTTAACTATTATTTTTATCTTATTTATCCGTGTGATACTGTATAAAAATTTCATACGAGCCTAACCCATGGGGCCAGAAAAGTAATACCTAATGTAAGAATGTAGATTTCATAAAAAATTTACACATTATTGACTTTATCCATAGATATCCCATGCAATGGCCACCTAGAGAGAGAGACTCATGTGAGCAACATGAAGAGACTTCTCCACCTCTGTTCACTATGAATCTTATTCCCTGTAGGCCTTTTTTGGGTGAGATTGTCGACCTGGACCTCAATGTGGACCTCCAAACTACTGTCAGCATTGAAACTGATCCCGACACTGGTGACCTCAAGGTGGTCGTGGGAGAATGCACCAACGACCCAGAAAGCATCTCACTCACAGTGCTGCACAGGTCAGGCCCACACATCTCAGCAGGGCAAGGAATTCCAGAGGAGCTGGGACCCATAATTTCAGCCTTATTCCTTACCTGGGAGGGAGCAGAGTATGGTTAAAAAAAAAAAAAAAAAGTTCAGACTCTGGAGTCAAGCTAGCTTTGCCACTCACTTGGGTCTTTGTAATCAATTTAGCCTATAGAAGCTTTAGCTATCACATCTTTAAACTACGGTTGGTAACATTACCTAACTCATAGGGCACTATGTTGACCGAATGAGAAAATGCATAGCATACTTGGAGAATATTTGACCAAGCACATACTAAGCTTTCAGTAATAGTAATATCTATCCTTATCTTCTGTCTCTCGGGTCTTCCCATTACCAACACGCGAGTGTTGACCTCTCAAACCATAACTGTGAATTTGTGTATTTCACCTTTCAGCTTTATTTGTTTTTGCTTCATGGTTTTGAAGCTCTGTTGCAGGCACATTTAGCATTGTTACATCTACTTGAAGAACTGACCCTTCTCTTATTATATAATGTCCCTCAAATAATGATAATAACAATAATAATATATTGTGTTTACCTTCTTACCTCTAGTTAGGAGCAGGCAAGAAGAGTAAACCCTGCTCAGTTCAGATCAGTCGCTCAGTCGTGTCCGACTCTTTGCAACCCCATGAATCACAGCATGCCAGGCCTCCCTGTCCATCACTAACTCCAAGAATTTACCCAACTCATGTCCATTGAGTCAGTGATGCCATCCAGCCATCTCATCCTCTGTCGTCCCCTCCTCCTCCTGCCTTCAATCTTTCCCAGCATCAGGGTCTTTTCCAATGAGTCAACTCTGCATGAGGTGGCCAAAGTATTGGAGTTTCAGCTTCAGCATCAGTCCTTCCCATGAACACCCAGGACTGATCTCCTTTAGGATGGACTGGTTCGATTTCCTTGCAGTCCAAGGGACTTGCAAGAGTCTTCTCCAACACCACAGTTCAAAAGCATCAATTCTTCAGCGCTCAGCTTTCTTCACAGTCCAACTCTCCCATACTGGAAAAACCATAGCCTTGACTAGATGGACCTTTGTTGGCAAAGTAATGTCTCTGCTTTTGAATATGCTATCTAGGTTGGTCATAACTTTCCTTCCAAGGAGTAAGAGTCTTTTAATTTCATGGCTTCAATCACCATCTGCAGTGATTTTGGAGCCCAAAAAAATAAAGTCTGACACTGTTTCCACTGTTTCTACATCTATTTCCCATGAAGTGATGGGACCAGGAGCCATGATCTTCGTTTTCTGAATGTTGAGCTTTAAGCCAACTTTTTTACTCTCCTCTTTCACTTTCATCAAGAGGCTCTTTAGTTCTTCTTCACTTTTGGCCATAAGGGTGGTGTCATCTGCATATCTTAGGTTATTGATATTTCTCCCAGCAATCTTGATTCCAGTCTGTGCTTCCTCCATCCCAGCATTTCTCATGATGTACTCTGCATATAAGTTAAATAAGCAGGGTGACAATATACAGCCTTGACGTACTCCTTTTCCTATTTGGAACCAATCTGTTGTTCCATGTTCAGTTCTAACTGTTGTTTCCTGACCTGCATATAGGTTTCTCAAAAGGCCGGTCAGGTGGTCTGGTATTGGTTCCAGTCAGGCTTGGTTCCCAGCATATAGTTGATGTTCTATAAATATGTCCTGATGAATAAATGAATGGATAGCTAGATGGATGGATGGATAAAGAATGGGTGGATGGATGAGCTCTCAGGATTGTGATGAGATGCTCATGAGGTACTGGGGTGGGCTCCTGGTCAACATGGGGTTCTAAGTGATGATTCCCCTGGGTAGAGGCTCAAGTCACCTGACTTCAAGGAGCTCCACCATATTTCACCCTCTTTCCCACTGCTCCTTCTGGCCACTCTGCCAACTTCACTGACCTTTATCAATTTCCTCTCTTCTCCAGCCGCTTTGGACTGCTCAACGATGTCGTGGACATTGGCGTCAGCCTTGCGAGAAGGGTGATATCCACTGTAGTGCAGGATGAGGTGAGTCCCCAACTCCTGGGGCTGCAGAGTCACACCTGGTGGGGGCAGCTGTGACAGTCCATGGGTGGGCTGTACTCTCTGGGCACCCTCCTTTCTGAGGGGACAACTTCCCTTTGAGTTGTCAGTTGCTACTCCCCCCGCCCCACCCCGCTTCACTCAGCCTGGCCTGGGGAGGAGAAGAGGGGCCCAACATGAGCTGAAATCACCAGGTCCCATACTTGAACCATTTGCCATACCCATGGACTGCCAATAGGCCTTGTAGCTAATATTTTTCTTATTTCAATACAACTTTATTTAATTTATTTAAATACAAAATCTGCACATACCACAGGTCAGATTACTATGTATCATATACAAAACCGAGATGTACCATGTGCCCTAAATTCCAAAGATTCTAAATTAGTCACTCTGGAAACAGGCTTGCAATCTGGGTTTATTTTTTTTTAAAATCCTCCAGGAGGCCCTGAGATTTACTGAACTGGAGGGGCACTGCTAAAACTATGATTGTCAGACCAGCAGCACTGACCTTCCCTGGGCGTTTTTTAGAATGCAGACCCTTAGGTCCCACTCCAGACCTGCTCCTCATTAAGTTGCCTTTTAACAAGATCCTCAAGGAAGGTATGCACACAAAATTGTGAGAAACACTTCTCTATGGTTCCCAGGGCCCCATTTGACCCTTGAGGTTTCAGAGTCCAAAGGACAAGGTTTCTAAGAGCACAGGGATATGGGATGCTTACAGTCTAGATACTTAAGGTACTGGGATTATAGTGTTCTGAGGTTTTTAGGGTTCTAGTGTCCTCTGGATCTCAGATATGGGCCTTCTAGGTTTCCACGGTTCTAGAATCCTAAGGGTCAGAAGTTCTGAGGCCCCAAGTAGTGAGCATCTCTCTGGGTGGCGGGCAGGGTGCTCGTAGCAGGTAATAACCAGTCCTCTTCCTTCTCCCGTCTCTCCTCTCCCTCCTCACCTCCTGACCTCTTTCTTTCCTTCCCTCTTTCCAATTCTCTCTGCGTGTGTCTCTCTCTCTTTCACTGGCTCTGTATGACCCTCAGCTGTGCCCACGATTCCGCGAGCTCCTTGAAAGCCTGGATGCAGAGTGTGTTAAGAAACTCATCGGTAAGCCACAGCCTGGGGAAGTGGGGAGGGGGCTCCCTCTGCAGCCTCACCGGGGATGGTATGCTGCTTTATACCTACAGCACCAGCAGGTCTGGCCAGGGTATCCTCGAGAAGCTGAGGACCCTTCATCCTGAGCAAGTCAGGAGAGTGTGGTTGGAGGGGTCACTGCAGACTAAGGGTCTCTGTCAGCCTTTGAGAGCTTCTACTGCCCTCCTTTGTCCCACTGGCAGAACCTGATGCCCAGAATGATGTGAGAAAGAGGACGGGCCAGATCTGGATTCAAACCCTGGATCTGTTACTTAGCAACTGTGCAGTCCTGGTCAACTGGCTCCGCCTCTCTGGGCCTCAGGTTCCTCCCAGGTGAAAGGAGATTATGAACACGGCTTAGCTGATGAATAGATTTAAAGAAAAAGCCTAATATCCAGTAGGCATTGATGATAAAAACCGCCCCTTCCATTTCCCTGCTTATGAGGAGGTGTGGTTTCACCCCCAGCCTTGACCTGGGTCTCTGGCATCGCTGGGGTTGCTGGGGATGTGGACAACAGAAATGGGATGAGTGAAGCATCAGGGTCCTGAAGGCAGTTCTTTTAGAAAATAGCCACAGACACAGTTGGTTGGGCCATCGATCTGTGCTTCTTATATACTATCTCATTGGATCCTTGCAATGACCCTGTGGGGATGGGTAGTGTCATCATACCCATTTTACAGATGAACTAGCTGAGGCTCAGATAGATGGAGTGACACACAAGAGGTCCTGTGCCTGTCATGTCTGACCTGCTGGAGGGTGGCAGTCACTGGTGTCTGATTTGTATTCGGCTTTCCAGTGCTGGAGCCTGAGAACTGCTACTAATTGTGTTCCCTCAGGCGAGTCTCAGGACACCACCCCACAGGAAACTGAAGGGAGCAGATGAGGAAACCGCTGGGATGCCCGCCTGCTGGTGAGGACCGACTGAGCTCGGGGTCCTGGGCTGAGAGAGGATGAGAACCCCCCACAGGGGCCTGTGGAGAAGCAGAAACAAGCTTGGCTTCTCCTCTTTCTCTAGTGGCAGACTCAGCCCTGATCTCAGTCACAGACCAGCTCCTGACCCTAAATCAGACGCACAGATTGTGCTTGGTTCTGCTCCCTGACTGAGCCCGGAACAGTCAGACTGAGCTTTGACTCCAGTAGTTGACTGAGCCCTGACACTGGTCACAGACAGAGACCAGATCGCATCTCAGTCTGATCCCTGATCCTGATCATACACTGAGCCCTGAACCCTGGCTCCTCTGGGCCCTGATCAGTCTTTTCACATCAGCCATTGTTGCTAAGGTGAGGGGGGTGGGAGGGTGAGGGGATGAGGGGGTCAGTGCCTGATGCCAGAGAAAGACCCCAAACCACAGGTGCCAGGCCCTCCCCCAAGCCTCAGAGCTCCCAGGGTTGTGGGGAAGTACTCCGGGAGCTGTGCCTGCTGAATGCAGCAGCAGGAAAGGGTCCCGGGGTGTCCATGCCTCACACCAGGGTCTCCTTCCAGATTGGTTCCAGGACGTGACTGAATCTCTGTGCCGTCTCCCTCTGGGACAGGCGGTGCTGCCACCATCCCCCAGGAGTGACAACTGAGCCCAGTCAAAGGACACTCTCAGATACTCATGCTCATAGTCAGGACACCCTATGCTCATCACCCTCCACCCCCAGCAATAAAAAGCCTTTTCAGCACCTCCTGTGTGGTCCATTGCATTCTTCCATTGGGATTTTGGGGGATGTGGGATATGTGCAACCAGGTAAGCAGAGATCTGGATCTGAAGCTAAAAGGGAGTTTGGGGATTATCCAGCCTCACCTCCTTGTCTTACAAGCAGGAGCACTGAGGCCCAGGATGGGCAAGAAAGTGACCTGAGGTGTCATAGAGACAGCCTCACCCTGCTTCCCTACAGCACCACCATGATGGAGGGCTGCCTTCCCCAGCACACCTGACCTCATGACCTCCTCACAGCACCCTTCTGCTCTTGTCCCCATTGTACAGGTGAGGAAACTGAGGCTCATAGAAGACAAGTGACATATAGAGGTTACAGGGTAGCAAGTGGCAGGACTAGTATTTAAAGCCGTGGCTATGGGATCACTTGCTCAGAGCAGTGATGTCCCATCTTCCAGTACTCAGCCAACTCTCCCCAGCCCCTGCAGGTCCCGCTGTCCTGGCCTTGGTCTCTTCCATGCAGGACTGCTGAGGTCCTTTTGTGGCCCTTCTTCCTCCCCAACATGCATGCCCTCAGTTTCCCCTTTGCCCTGGAGTGGGGAACACAGCGCCCCTTACTCACAGCTGCGTCACCTCTGCAGAGGACTGACCCAGGCTATCACCTCAGGGACCCCGGGCCTCTCCTTTCCAGGAGGCCATCTAACTTCCTGCCAAGAGTCCCAGGAACATTTGCCCATGTTGTCAAGGAGCCATCTCAGTGCTGTGTGCAATTCTGTGAGGAAAAACCACTGTCGTCCTCACGAGACACTTGGGTTAATGGAGGCCAGGGTCACACAGTGGCTGCTTCGCTCAAGGGCCTTCCGTCTGAAGGCTGCCTCATGAGGTTGAGTCACCCCAGGGGGCCCTTGAGCCCCTGGGGCAGCTAGGGGGCCTTGGACCAGCTCTCCTGAGCTGAGGACCTCAGTTCAGCCTGTGCCGGGGCTCCTGACACAGCGTGAGGTGAGAGGTAGGACAGAGCTGAGCTTGACCTGGCCTCTGCCCATTGCTAGCTGTGTGATCTCAGGCAACTTACTAGAACCACACTTCTCTCACCTCCCCAATGGACTTAACAGTAAAACCTCCCTGTGGCACTGCTGTGACGATTGAATGAGTCAATGTGTGGAAAATGCTTAAGCAGAGTCTGAGACCTGGTGAGCGCAAGATGAATGCCAGCCTCGACACACTGGAATTACTGTCAGTGCTTAGAAATCCCATGTTCAATCATTATACACTCTATCTCACTCAATTCTGATTTCTACTGAGTGATGCAGTGAATGGTTCTTGGAGTAGGTGTGGCAACTGAGTCTCAGAGAGGTGAAATGACTTCTCCAGGGCCACACAGCTGGTCAAACGCAAAGCTGGGTTCTATTGGAAGTCGACCTTCTCCAGAGCTGGTTCCCTCCCTGCTGGCCTTAGCAAAGGGATGAGTTTTTCTCTCAGTCTGTATTTTGTGAAATCCCAATTCCCACAAAAGTGCACAAGGAGGTCTCACAATTCAGGACTTCTCTTGAGCAGGAGCCCACTTAGGTCAGTGCTGAGCCTTTGTCCAGGCCGTTCCACCAGCTGAAACATCACTCCTTCTCTCCCTCCATCTATTTCAATCCTCAGCCCTACGACTCTGCTCAGGAGCTGTCTCCTTGTAAGTGGGGGCCACTCCTCAATGTTTCCCCAACTAAGAGATCATGTTTTCCAGCTGCTAGTTCTACCCAAGCTACCTTGGCAAAATTGTCCCATACAGACAGAGGGTGCAGGAAGTGTCAGCTCTCATAATAATGGTTTACACTTTTTATTAATCTTTTTTTCCCCATTTTTTGTGAGAAATAATTGACATTTATCACTGTATACGTTCTGGTGGCTCAGATGGTAAAGCGTCTGCACCATGGAAGACCCGGGTTCGATCCCTGGGTCGGGAAGATCCCCTGGAGAAGGAAATGGCAACCCAATCCAGTACCCTTGCCTGGAAAATCCTATGGACTGAGGAGCCTGGTAGGCTACAGTCAATGGGGTTGCAAAGCGTCAGACATGACTGAGTGACTTCACTTCACTGTATAAGTTGAAGGCAACAGTTTGATTTCTCTGTATTATGAAATGATTATGACAATAGGTTCAGCTAACATTCATCTTCTCATATAGGTACAATAAAAAATTCAGAGAAAAAGAAAAACATTTTTTCATTGTGATGAGAACTCCTAGGATTTGCTCTCAACAACATTCCTATATATCCTTCATCACTGTTAGCTCTAGTCATCATGTTGTACATTACATCCCCAGTATTCATATGTTCAGAATTGTAAGTTTGTATTTTTTACCATCTTCTTTCAATTCCCTCTTCTCCTACTCTCCACCTCTGGTAATCACACATCTGATTTCTTTTTCTCTCAGTTTGGTATTTTGTTTTTAGTTTCCAGTTATAAATGATATCACATAGTATAGGTCTTTTTCTAACTTATTTCATTTAGGATAATGTCTTTAAGATCCAGCCATGTAGTCACAAATAGTAGGATTTCATCATTTTTAATGGCTGAATAATACTGTGTGTGTATATATAATACATGTTCATATATACCATAATTTCTTTAACCATTCATCCATTATTAAAATGTTTGTTTCCAAGGACACTGCTATAAACATAGGGGTACAGAGATCTTTTTGAGTCAGTGATTTCATTTATTTTGGATGTATTTCTAGAAGTATTGATAGAATTGCTGGATCCTATGGCTCTGGGCTCTTAGTTGGGAGAGTTTTCATTGCTGATTCAATCTCCTTACTAGTAATCAGTTTATTCATATTTTCTACTCCTCCCTCATTCAGTCATGGCAAATTGTATGTTTCTAAGAATTTCTCCATTTCTTTTAGATGTCTGGTTTGTTAACATTATAGTTGTTCATAGTAGCTTCATAGGATTCTTTGAATTTCTATAGAATCTCTTGGAATGTCTTTTCATTCATAATTTTGTTCATTTGTTTCATTTCTCTTTTTTCCTGATTAGTCTAGCTAAGAGTTTATCGATTTCATTTACCTTTTCAAAGAACCAACTACCAGTTTGGTTAATATTTTCTATAATTTTTCTCTTCGCTGTTTCATTTACTCCAGTTGATCTTTATTAGACTCTTTCTTCTGTTAACTTTGGGCTTAGTTTATTCTTCACTTTCACAAATAGTTTCTTTTCCGGGGGTGGGGGGGGGCGGGGGGGGATCTGTATACTGGCTTTTTATAGTGTTTTAACTTCCAATTTTGATTTCCTACCTCCTGTGCCTTCTGGCTTCTTTTCTACTTTGAGAAGATCTTCTAATATTTCTTTTAGGATAGATTTAGTATTGTTGTATTCTTTTAGTTTTTGCTTCCCTGAGAAATCATTTATTTCTCCTCTTATTCTAAATGATAATCTTATTAGGTAGAGTATTCTAGGTTGCAAGACTTTGAATATGTTTATATACACTCCCGTACTGTTTATATATGGGAGTATCTCTGTGTAGCTTGGGTGAGCCTAATTTTCCTTGGCCTGAGGGCCTGTTCGGGTGCTGTCTCTTTCCTCAGCGTATGTTGGCCATTATTCCCTTGACAGGGTGAGTGCCTGGGAAGGTGGGGGCCGCAGCTGGTGCCCAATCACAGGACCCTCATGGCATCAGCAGTCCACACCCACCTCTGGAGACTGAGATGGAAGCAGTGGCTTGCACCTACCCCTGGAATTCACGTGGCTGGTGCCCTGTCGCCTGAGAACGCACACTCCTGGAGAAAGAAGCTCCTAAGGCAATCCCACCACCCTCCTCATGGCCTCCCAACAATGGGGCCTCACCTCATTCAGGCCCAGGCTTCTTCCCTTCTTCCCATACTCCCTTGGTTGTGGAGAACCACACCCTTGTCCCCTCAGGCTGTCTCCAGGCAACTAATCTCTGACCATTCTCCAAGCTGACTTCTGAAGCCCAAATCTCAGCAGCTAGCCCTCGTCCGCTTTGACAGAGGAGCATCTCAGGCTGGGGAGTCTGGTGTCAGGGAATGTTTAACAGGAGGATTCCTATGTGCTATTTCTCATAAATTCTCTGTTCTTTATCAGTTCCTATTCCGAGTACGAGTAGAGCTGCACGCAGCTCTCAGGGCTGAGATCATGAGAAACGGTATCTGCTTGGATTCCTTTCAGTAACTCCCTTCAGTGACTCTTTTCAGCATCAGTGACTTTGTATGTATTAGATTATCCATATTGTGGCTATTGATAAAATTGCATCCTGTGTAATAGCTGAGTAATCATCTTACTAAAGATATATAAGCCTGCATTTCTGCTAATAAAATACCTTTGCTCCATCAGCGCTTGGGTCCCCGTGTCTTTCCTTCTCTCTCTCTCTCTCTCTCTCCCTCCCTCTCCCCTCTCCCTCCCCCCCCCCCTCCAGCTCTTGTTTTCACTTTCTTATCTTGGACTCTGGACCACCAGGTTCCAGTCCATTAAAGGACCCCAACAGTCTGGCAGCAACGACAACCACCTGTGCACGTCTCTCTCCAACTGACCCTCCAGAAACCAGTGGCCGTGTTCTCCTCTGAGGCTTCAAAGCTCCCGCTCTGTCCTGGCTGATCTCCCTGCCAACGATGGGACTTCCCAGTGCGTGGAAACCTCTCCTCTTTCACAGCTCCCTCCGGGAGCACAGGTTCCATCCCCACTCCTTTCTCTCTCTTTCTTTTTCTTTTTTGCTTTGTCCTACCCAGATATATAGAGATTTTCTTCTCCTTTTTGAACTCTGAGGTCTTCCCCCAGAGATCAGTAGATTTTCTGCAAGAACTGTTCCACATGTAGATGTATTTTGATGAATTTGTGGGAAAAGGTAAGAATTTGTCCTAATGCTCCACCATCTTGATCCACTCCCTGGGAAATGTATTGTTGGATTTGTTTATTTATTTATTTAGCCATTCTAAGTATTTTAATTGGAGAATTTGATCCATTTACATTGAAAGCAATTACTGATTGGAAAGAACTTAATATCCCCATCATGTGAATTGTTTTCTGCTCCTCCATAGATCCAATGTTCCTTATTTCTTATCCTGCTATCTTTTCTGCGTGTGCTTTGGTGTCTTTTGGTTTCAGTATGCCTTGAATTCTTTCCATGTTCTTTCATGGAATAACTACAGTGCTTCCTCTTGTAGTTACCATGAGGATAACATAAAATATTTTATGCTTGAAACATCCTATTTTACACTGATCACAACTCAACTTCAGTAGGATTAATAAATTTTATGCTTTTCTTCTCCTTTCCTCACATTTTAGGTTACTATTTTTATAACTTACGTGTTTTCATATTGTAAAACTAGTAACAAATTATTACAGTTATGGTTATCTTTCTGCCTTCTTTTTTAACTTTTAATTAAAGTTGTGTGAGTTATGCACCAATATTGCCATATTAGGATCTAACTATGACTATATACTTACCACTACCACTGACATTTATGCTATTTTTAATGTTCTTATGCTATTAATTAGCCTACCTTTACTTCCACTCAAAGAACTTCCTTTCAGTTCAGCTCAGTCGCTCAGTTGTGTCCAGCTCTTTGTGACCCCATGAACTGCAGCACACCAGGCCTCCCTGTCCATCACCAACTTCCAGAGTCTACCCAAACTCATGTCCATTGAGTCAGTGATGCCATCCAACCATCTCATCCTCTGTTGTCCCCTTCTCCTCCTGCCCTCAATCTTTCCCAGCATCAGGGTCTTTTCCAGTGAGTCAGTTCTTCACATCAGGTGGCCAAAGTATTGGAGTTTCAGCTTCACAATCAGTCCTTCCAATGAGCGCCCAGGACTGATCTCCTTTAGGATGGACTGGTTGGATTTCCTTGCAGTCCAAGGGACTCTCAAGAGTCTTCACCTGCACCACAGTTCAAAGCATCAATTCTTCTGTGCTCAGCTTTCTTTATTGTCCAACTCTCACATCCATATATGACTACTGGGAAAACCATAGCCTTGACTAGATGGACCTTTGTTGGCAAAGTAATGTCTCTGCTTTTGAATATGCTATCTAGGTTGGTCATAACTTTCCTTCCAAGGAGTAAGTGTCTTTTAATTTCATGGCTGCAGTCACCATCTGCAGTGATTTTGGAGCCCACAAAAATAAAAGTCTGACACTGTTTCCACTGTTTCTACATCTATTTGCTATGAAGTGATGGGATCGGATGCCATGATCTTCGTTTTCTGAATGTTGAGCTTTAAGCCAACTTTTTCACTCTCCTCTTTCACTTTCATCAAGAGGCTTTTTAGTTCCTCTTCACTTTCTGCCATCAGGGTGGTGTCATCTGCATATCTGAGATTATTGATATTTCCCCCGGCAATCTTGATTTCAGCTTGTGTTTCTTCCAGCCCAGAGTTTCTCATGATGTACTCTGCATATAAGTTAATTAAGCAGGGTGACAATATACAGCCTTGATGTACTCCTTTTTCCTATTTGACACCAGTCTGTTGTTCCATGTCCAGTTCTAACTGTTGCTTCCTGACCTGCATACAGGCTTCTCAAGAGGCAGGTCAGGTGGTCTGGTATTCCCATCTCTTTCAGAATTTTCCAGTTTATTGTAATCCACACAGTCAAAGGCTTTGGCATAGTCAATGAAGGAGAAATAAATGTTTTTCTGGAACTGTCTTGCTTTTTTGATGATCCAGTGGATGTTGGCAATTTGATCTCTGGTTCCTCTCCCTTTTCTAAAACCAGCTTGAACATCTGGAAGCTCATGGTTCACGTATTGCTGAAGCCTGGCTTGGAGAATTTTGAGCATTATTTTACTAGCGTGTGAGATGAGTGCAATTGTGAGGTAATTTGAATATTCTTTGGCATTGCCTTTCTTTGGGATTGGAATGAAGATTGGCCTTTTCCAGTCCTGTGGCCACTGCTGAGTTTTCCAAATTTGCTGGCATATTCAGCACTTTCATAGCATCATCTTTCAGGATTTGAAATAGCTCAACTGGAATTCCACCACCTCCACTAGCTTTGTTCATAGTGATGCTTCCTAAGGCCCACTTGACTTCACATTCCAGGATGTCTGGCTCTAGGTGAGTGTGAATGATCACACCATCATAATTATCTGAGTTGTGAAGATCTTTTTTGTACAATTCTTCTGTGTATTCTTGCCACCTCTTCTTAATATCTTCTGCTTCTGTTAGGTCCATACCATTTCTGTCCTTTATTGAGCCCATCTTTGCATGAAATGTTCCCTTGGTATCTCTAATTTTCTTGAAGAGATCTCTGGTCTTTCCCATTCTGCTGTTTTCCTCTATTTTTTGCATTGATCACTGAGGAAGGCTTTCTTATCTCTCCTTGCTATTCTTTGGAATTCTGAATTCAAATAGGTATATCTTTTCTTTTCTCCTTTGCTTTTCACTTCTCTTCTTTTTACAGCTATTTGTAAGACCTCCTCAGACAGCCACTTTGCTCTTTTGCATTTCTTTTTCTTGGGGATGGTCTTGATTCCTGTCTCCTGTACAATGTCACGAACTTCCATCCATAGTTCATCAGGAACTTCCTTTAGCATTTCTTATAAGGGAGGTCTGATGGTGATGAACTCTGTCTGATTCTGCTTGTTCAGAAAAATCTTTATCTCTTCTTTGTTTCTGAAGGACTGCTTGTGCTTCACCAGCTGTAGAATTCTTGGTTCATAGTAATTTTCTTTCAGTATTTTGAATATCTCATTCCATTCTCTGCTGATCAGAACAGTTTCCATTGAGAAATCCACCAATCATCTTAGAGGGTCCCCTTGTATGCAACTTCCCTTTTTTCTTTTGCAGCTTTTAAAATTCTTTCTTTTTCTTTGACTCTTGATAAGATAATAATAATGTGTCTTGGTGCAGACCTATTCAGATTCAATCTATTTGGGTTTTTTGAACCTCATGGATCTGCATGTACATTTCTCCCCAGGTTCGGGATGTGTTTAGCCATCATTGCTTTAATTACACTTTCTGTCCTTTTCTCATTCCAGAAATCCTATAATGAATATTATTTCTTTTCATCCTGTCCCATAATTCCTATAGGTTTTGTCTCTGCTCTTCTTACTAGATAATTTCTAATGTCCTATCCTCCAGGGTGCTAATTCTTTCTTCTGTGGTCAAGTCTATTAATACTTTTGAAACATTCCGTTTAGTTCTTTAGTTCAATCTTTGTAGTTCAATCTTCAACGTAAGATTTCTGTTTGTTTTTGCTTTTTTTATGAATGCTATTTCTTGTCATTCATGCATTGTACATGCTCTGCTTTCCTAATTTTTTTATTTATGCATTTTTTTTCCTAATTTTATTTTACTTGTCTGTGTTTTCTTGTAGTTCACTAAACTATGGGATGACCCTGACAAACTTACCTGGACCTCATATAACTTCCGAGGGTACCAATTTCCTTGTCCTTTGCATGTCCCTCAAACCCGACTCTGCAGGGTTTGGAGAGGATTCAGGCAAGCAGGGGCATTGATGCACCTCATGTGCCAGAGCAGAGAAGCAGCTGGCTCAGAGTGGCCCACAGCTGAGGAGATAAGCCCTCAGCCTGACAAGGCCACACTCACAGCCCCTACACAGCCACTCTGGGTGCTAATGCCAGTCTCAGGCTCCTCTGTTATGCTGTAACACTGGGTAAGAAGAAGTTGGCTGGGGCCCAGCACATCGCTGGGCGATCCAACTCTTCAAACCCTGCAGGGCCTGGGTACAAGAGACACACAGAGGGTGCTTGCATTGTGTGGGGCAGTTAGTACACTCTGTGGCTAACTGCGTTTCAGGCTGGTCTGTCCATATCATCCCAGAAATAGAAGCAATCACAGCTTCCCACCCCCTCACCCCCCCTCCTTGGGCATCCAAACTCTTCCTTTATTTCCAGGATACAAGGAATCTCCTTGCCAGAATTTTGCTGTTCACTACCCACTCAACTGTCCTGAGAATACTGTCTCACTGTGTACAGTCAAAAAGAAGTGCATTCGCCCATTCAACACCAGTTAGTGCCTGTATTGCATCTGGTCCTTTGCTTGGTAATAGGGCTTCTTAGAAGAGGGAGGTGTCAGCCCTCAAGGACCTCACAAGCTGGTGGGGCAGAGATGGTAAGAAAAGTAAGGGAGTGCTGTGCCCAAGATGGAGACTAAGATCACTCTTGACTTTGCTCCCCTCGTAAGAAGAACAGCTAATAATTATTTAAGAACAAAACACCACAGAGAGGATCCTAGAATACAAGGGTGAAACTGAAGCATCCCCCACAACACAGAGAACCAGGACAGACCACCTTAGAAGGGTAAGAAAGAAGCTCCACATGTCACTCCTCTAGGCCAGCACAGCACCATATGGAGAGGCTTCCTCTGAGCCTCTAGGGAGAGAAGAGAACCCTGGGGGACAATCAGAGCACCTTCGGCATTGGGATCAATTTGTGGGATGCCCCGATTATGATCACACAACATGGGGACTGCCAGGGAACCTGTGAGGGCTCACCACTGGGATACTGACTTCCATGACAGAGAAGGAAGGAGGGGCTTGCAACAAGCAACACATGGACGTGTCAGCAGCCCAAGTCCATACCTGCAGCGATCAAGTAGTAATCACAACCAGGGCCTTCGCCCATTTGCAGAACCAAACTTGGGGCTGCACACTGAGCAGGGAACTTGGTGGGAAGCAAGTCTGCCTGATTCACATCTTCAAACAAGAAGTTTGGCTGGCCCTAGGGCTCAGCTGGTCCATGCACAGTCAGGAGGGGGGAGTCCCAGCTCCATCCCCTGAGAAGAATCCCTTGTGGTTCCATCTGACCAGAAGGGCTGGTGGCAACTATTGGAAACTATGTTTACCAAGCACAAAATAAGAAAAAGGCAGGCAGAGCCCATAGTTCACAAAGCAAAGCTAGTGACTGCTAACTCAGGAAACTTGGGGTGTGAGTCAGTTTCAATTAAAACAACAAACAGAAACTTTATCAACATTAAAGCAACTGCCCCCACTGTGCTGGGACAGGAAAGCTAATTGCTGAGGGCAGCCTGTAGCCTGTTCAACTACAGAACTTAACCAGAGCACGTGGGAAGCTGTGTAGCCCATTCAACAGTCCTAAGTACTGTAGCCCTTGAAGACAGCACAGTCAGCAACTTTGCTTGTTTGTAGAGCAAATCTGATGGCTTCATGGCACGGAATTCAGCGTACTCAAGCTTTCGAAGAATAAATCTAGAGGTTGTGGGTCCGGTCTTGCCGCATATTGTACTGCATATAACATCACGTCCCTGAATATCTAGTAAGTCTGGCCAGAGATTCCAGGCAACTGCGGAGCTCATTCTACAGCCTCACCTAAGTAGGAACTCAAGCCAGCACTTGGATCCAAATGTCTTCAGGCAGAGGCACACCCCTATCCTCATTCTCAGAGCTCAAACCATTGTCTCACCCCCAAATAGACTGAAATAGCAGGTTCCTTCTGGCCAAGGACACCACCAGCTCAGAAAAAAAGCTGAGCTAACTGTTGAAAAACTGTCTCTGCCAGAGCAAACCTGTACATCTGGAAGAGGAGCCTGATTACTCAAATGTGCAGATTCCAGTGTAAGGAGTCAAGGATCCTGACATAAGTGAACTGTGATACCACCAAAGGAAACTCCCCCCGCACCCAATGAAGTCCAATAACTGACCCTCAGGAAACGGAGACCTATGAACTGTCAGACAAAGAGTGAACTCTCTCAGCTTTTTCTTGTTCAGAAAAGTCTTTATCCCTCCTTTGTTTCTGAGGGAAAGCTTGTACTTCACCAGTTATAGAATTCTGCAGCACACGAGGCTTCCCTGTCCTTCACCATCACCTGGCAGGCTGCAGTCCATGGGGCAAAGAGTCAGACACAAGTGAGCAATTGAACAACAGCAACCACAAGACAAAGCCCTGTAGCTGTTACATAAAAGAACACAAAAAGAATTGAAAGCATACTAAAACAAAAAGTTACCAAAACACACACACACACAAAGACAGCAGGATAAGAAATAAGAAACAATAAATCCACAAAAATAACCCACAAAACAACTATCAAAATGGCAACAGTAAGTCTTTACTAATCAGTAATTACTTTAAATGTAAATGGATTGAATTATCTAAGTAAAATGCATAACATGGCTAAATAAATAAAAAACAAGTTCCAACAATATACTACTCACAAGAGATTCACTTTAACATTAAGTACACACATAGACTGAGTGTAAAAGGGATAGAAAAAGACATTTCAAGAAAATGTTAGCAAATAAACAAATCAACAGCAGGGTTGCTGCTGCTGCTGCTAAGTCGCTTCAGTCGTGTCCGACTCTGTGCGACCCCATAGACGGCCTCCTACCAGGCTCCCCCCGTCCCTGGGATTCTCCAGGCAAGAATACTGGAGTGGGTTGCCATTTCCTTCTCCAATGCATGAAAGTGAAAAGTGAAAGTGAAGTCGCTCAGTCATGTCCGACTCTTAGCCACCCAATGGACTGCAGCCCACCAGGCTCCTCCATCCGTGGGATTTGCCAGACAAGAGTACTGGAGTGGGGTGCCATTGCCTTCTCCGACAGCAGGGTTAGCCGTACTTAAAACAGACAAAACAAACTTTAAACTAAAAGTGGTAAGAAGAAACAAAGAGACTATATCATTATAAAGTGATACAGGGGTCAATACACCATGAAGATATAACAATAGCAAATGTTAGTGTGCTTAACATTAGAACACCTAACTATATGAAGCAAAAGTAAACAGAGCTACAAGGAGAAATAAACAGCAGTGTGGTGGTAGCTGGGGACTTTACTATCCCACTCTCAAAACGGGGTAGATCATTCAGATAGAGAATCAATAAGGAAACAGGATTTGAACAACACTGTAGGCCAAATGGGGACTTCCCTGGTAACTCAACTAGTAAAGAATCTGACTGCAATGCAGGAGACCAGGTTCTACTCTTGGGTCGGGAAGACATCCTGTAGAAGGGACAGTCTACCCACTCTAGTATTCTTGGGCTTCCCTAGTGGCTCAGACAGTAAAGAATCCACCTGCAATGTGGGAGACCTGGGTTCGATCCCTGGAGGAGGACATGGCAATCCATTCTAGTATTCTTGCCTGGAGAATCCCCATGGACAGAGGAGCCTGGCGGGCTACAGTCCATGGGGTTGCAAAGAGTCAGAAATGACTGAGCGACTAAGCACATAGGCCAAATGGACCTAGCACACGTGTATAGAACCTTCTATTCAACAACAGCAGAATACATGTTCTTATCAAGCACACATGGAACACTTTTAGGAAGACTGGAAGCAAGTTGGAGCAAATTCAAAAAGACTGAAATCATATCAAGTATAATCTCTGAAAACAATGACATAAAACTAGGTATCAGTAAGGAAAACTGGAAAATTCACAAACATGTGGAAATTAAACAACATTTCCATTTCAGCAATTGTTCAACACTTGAACAACCAATAAAATGAATAAAGAAGAAGATAAAGTTTTTTGAAGCAAATGAAAATGGAAACACTATATATCAAAACAGACGGGATTCAGGAGAAGCAATTCTAAAAGGGATCAGATCAGATCAGATCAGTCGCTCAGTCGTGTCCGACTCTTTGCGACCCCGTGAACCGCAGCACGCCAGGCCTCCCTGTCCATCACCAGCTCCTGGAGGTCACTCAGACTCGCATCCATCGAGTCAGTGATGCCATCCAGCCATCTCATCCTCTGTCGTCCCCTTCTCCTCCTGCCCTCAATCCCTCCCAGCATCAGAGTCTTCTCCAATGAGTCAACTCTTCGCATGAGGTGGCCAAAATACTGGAGTTTCAGCTTGAGCATCATTCCTTCTAAAGAAATTCCAGGATTGATCTCCTTCAGAATGGACTGGTTGGATCTTCTTGCAGTCCAAGGGACTCTCAAGAGTCTTCTCCAACACCACAGTTCAAAAGCATCAATTCTTCAGCGCTCAGCCTTCTTCACAGTCCAGCTCTCACATCCATACATGACCACAGGAAAGACCATAGCCTTGACTAGGCGAACCTTTGTTGGTAAAGTAATGTCTCTGCTTTTGAATACGCTATCTAGGTTGGTCATAACTTTCCTTCCAAGGAGCAAGCGTCTTTTAATTTCATGGCTGCAGTCACCATCTACAGTGATTTTGGAGCCCAGAAAAACAAAGTCTGACACTGTTTCCACTGTTTCCCCATCTATTTCCCATGCAGTGATGGGACCAGATGCCATGATCTTCGTTTTCTGAATGTTGAGCTTTAAGCCAACCTTTTCACTCTCCACTTTCACTTTCATCAAGAGGCTTTTTAGCCCCTCTTCACTTTCTGCCATAAGAGTGGTGTCATCTGCATATCTGAGGTTATTGATATTTCTCCCGGCAATCTTGATTCCAACTTGTGTTTCTTCCAGTCCAGCATTTCTCATGATGTACTCTGCATATAAGTTAAATAAACATGGTAGTTAATAGCAATAAATGCCACATTAAGAAGCAAGAAAAATCCCAAATAAACAACCTAGCTCTGTGTCTTAAGGAACTAGAAAAAGAAGAATAAATTAAATCCAAAGTTATCAATGAAAGAATACAATAAAGATTACAGCAGGAATAAATGAAATAAAGAGGAGAAAAATAATAGAAAATCTTTAACAAACAAATAGCTGGTCCTTTGGAAATGTAAAAGAAATTGAAAAGCTCTTAGCTAGACCTCATGACCCACAAAGGGGGACTTGAGGTCTTCACATATTGCCTTGGTCTGCTTTTATCCTTAAAGATACAGTTTAGATACAATCGCCTGGCAAAGCTCACTAGAAAAAGAAGCTATACTAAGGGCATGAGAGATGTATTCTCTTAGTGCCTTGATCCAAGTATTCTTGAAGTCCTCCAAGCCCCAAACTTTCCAGTTAAAATACATTTCTCTCTATTTTTAATTTTTGCTGAAGCCAGTGTGAGTTGGAGCCTGCCATTCAAATCCATAGTAAGTCCTGACTTACATTTATAGACTCACATCTGTCTCCTCCATTCTGATGCCTACTCAAGGGTCACACAACCACATTGAAAACATAACAGACTTCAAAGCCACAGGACAGCATAGAGGTCATCATTTTAACCTCTTTGATGAAAAGTCTAGGGAAATTGTGGCCCAGATAAGGGTTCCAAGTACATGTCACTTGAACCCCACTTATTTTTTTCTCTTCTTTCACATATGTTGTTTTGCTTTTTTAAAACACCAATACAGTATATTAATGCATATATATGGAATTTAGAAAGATGGTAACGATGACCCCATATGCAAGACAACAAAAGAGACACATATAAAGAACAGACCTTTGGACTCTGTGGGAGAAGGTGAGGGTGGGATGATTTGAGAGAATAGCTTTGAAACATATATATTACCACATGTGAAACTGATGACCAGTCCAAGTTTGATGCATGAAGCAAGGCACTCAAAGCCCATGCACTGGTACAACCCAGAGGGATGGGATGAGGAGGGAGATAGAGGAGGGTTCAGGACGGGAGAACACATGTACACCTGTGGCTGATTCGTGTCAATGTTTGGAAAAACCACCACAATATTGTAAAGTAATTAGCCTCCAATTAAAATAAATAAATTAATTTTTTAAAAAAATTAACAATGTTACCTAATAAGTTTGCTTAAACTATAGATGCTTGAGCCCCCTTCCTAGATACTTAGGGTCACTGGCTCCAGTAAACTGCCCGGGGATGTCTGGCCAGAAATGGAAACAACAGGACTAGATGGCAGAAGGTACTTTCTGCCTTGAGTTCTAAGAGCTGTGACCCCCCATGCCATCCTCTGGAGCCTCATCTCTGTCTAGACATGACCCTCACAACTCTACATGCTTATCCTGCTTCATCTTGTTTCATCTTCTCAGCAACCACACAGGGGGTGTTACTGCATCTATTTCCCAGCTGAATAACATGAGGCTCAGAAGGGCAGGATGGCGTGCTCAAGGACACACAGATGAGACGGGGCAGAGCTGGAGAGTGCACCCAGTTCTGCATCCTCTCCCACTGAGATCGGCTGTTCCAGCTTCCATCCTCTGGGGGCAGCAGTGAGTCACAGTCTTTGGCCCCACTGTCCAGCACCAGAAGGGGCAGGTGAATGCATGGCCCTAAGTTTGACACTTCTGGTCCATTTTCACCATTGATACTCACCACAACCTTATAAGGAAGTTTGGAAAAATCCCATTTTCCAATTGAGGAAACTGAGGTTCAAGGGAGGGAGATGACAGGCCCAGGTCTCACAAGGACAGGAAGCCAGAACTTGCATCTGAAGAGAAGGTCAGATCACATTGAGGCCAGCTGGTGGGGCAGGAGAGTCCTTGTATTTGAATATCCTGTTTATTTCTCGACCACTGCTATTTGAGTTGGTGGTTATGCCTGGTGCATTGGGCCCCTGTCAACCCAGAACACCTGATCCAGGAAGCCCAGATGAGTGCCCACTTGGCATCAGGCTGGGAAGACCGGTAGAGACTTTCAGGTCACCTGAGTCCATCTCCTCTGGTCCCCCAGCTGCATCTCAGTGGAAACCTGATGAATGTAGCCAGGGCAGAGTAGGTGAAGGGCTGGAAGCTTGAGGAGTTAGCCTCCCTCACCCTGACTGTGGTCCCGCCAACAAAGCACAGAGCAGAGAGAAGGTGGCAGCCCAGGTGCCCAAGCCTGGGGCTGGGACCTGGAGGACCTCATTCAGCAGAGCCTTGGACTCATCAGCAGACCACCCTCCCCACTGTCTGTGCCCAGTTCTGCAAACATCCGAGGTCCCTCTTCCCCTTGTTGTGGCCAGAGCTGAGAGCTGTGCCAAAATCTTGTGTAGAGAGTTTTTCTCACCTCAGGAACACAGCCCAGGGGTCAAGAGTGATGTAGTGACCTCAGACCTGGTGTTGGCCCCAGGTTTCAGCTGCCTCATTGCAAAATGGGTAAACAACCCAGTGCCTGGATCCCAGTGGCAAAATGTAAATAAAAAGCTTACCGAGGGAGTGGTGGTCAGACCCAGCTTTGGGATCAAGCAGAGTGGGTTTGAATCCTCTCTGCCTGTTGCTGACTGTGGGACGTGGACAAGGGACTTCATCTCCCTGAACCTCAGGTCCCCTAGTCTGAAATGGAACTAACTATGGGACTTTCTTCCTTGGTTGTCTGTGAGGATGAGGTTGGATAATGTGGGTAGGCCCCTGATACACAGATACAACAGTGATAATGATATTATAATTATTCCTGGTTATCTGATCACTTCACTCCCCTCCATCTCAGGTCTCCTATCTTTACATGACCTCACTGCATAGGGTTATGGAGAGAATGAAGTGATGAGATTAAACATCCAATATGTTTTATGCTTAATCAACAGCAACTACATTTCCTGTTTTGTGAGCTATAAAGACCACACAAGCTAGATGGGCTCAGACTTCCAGTAGACCTCTGTCTACAAATTCTGGCTCCCTTGGTAGCTTGTGTATAGTCTTTAGGAGGTGTGCTTCCTCACTAAGCCTCAGCTTCCTGTCAGGACCATGTTAGAGACTCTAAGAACTATGGTGTCAAAGTACACCTCATTGATTGTAAGGACTAGATGGAATTTTCTGCAGAGAAGCCCTCCCAGGCAGCTCCTGGGCTTGGAGGGCAGGATTGATTAGTAATGTCTGCCACAAGTTCAGGAGGCGAGAGTGGAATGACTGCATGTTTGCCGAGACAGGACCAGGTCATCTCTAATGGTTCCTCCAGCTGGTAATGGGCATGTGAACATCACATGTTCATGGAGGTTGGAACTCTGGGACCTGCCTAGTGTTGTGGGATGAAGGAGGGACTCTGATCTGGGTTCCAGTCTTCGCTCAGTTTATAACCTGCTTTGTGACTCTGAGTAAGATGTTCATTTTCTCTAGGGTCTCCATTTCCTCTAATGACAAAATGAACAGAGATTCCCTGATACACAGCTGAACCCTCGGGGCTTTGAGAGATGGTCAGGAACATCTGGGGACTACTGGTTACATTCACACCAGCAAGAGAAACATGTGTAGGGGAGAAATCTCCAGCAGCCAAGCCCACACCCTTGCAGCAGCTGCTGCTGCTGCTACTAAGTCACTTCAGTCGTGTCCGACTCTGTGCAACCCCATAGAGGGCAGCCCACCAGGCTCTGCTGCCCCTGGGATTCTCCAGACAAGAACACTGGAGTGGGTTGCCATTTCCTTCTCCAATGCATGAAAGTGAAAAGGGGAAGTGAAGTCACTCAGTCGTGTCCGACTCTTCGCAACCCCGTGGACTGCAGCCTACCAGGCTTCTCCATCCATGAGATTTTCCAGGCAAGAGTACTGGAGTGGATTGCCATTGCCTTCTCCGCCCACACCCCTGACCACTACACAAACCGGTGGTCACCAGAACAGGGAGGGACCAAAGAGAAGGGAGAGGTGGGTCTTAATGCAACAAAAGTGCCCAGTGTCTGAGGAGAGGCCAATGGAAGTCCCTCCTCCATCCCACCCAAGGCTGACTCTAGCCAAACCTTCTGTGTTGTTATAAATAAAATGCATGGATTTCTAAATGCATACATTTTAATTAATCAGCATTAAAGAAAAATGTTTATGCAAGCTATAATAATCATTTGAGTATCTACTCTGTCTCAGACCTTGAGCAAGAAGACTGTGGTCTTGGCCCTTATGGCTTCAGAAAGAGAGTGGTTAACATTATGCCCAAGGAGATGGTGTGATTCATGCTCAAAGCAAGAGTGTGGGGTGCCCCAGCTGGTGGGAATGTAGAAAATATCTGAAAGCCTTCAGATGTTCCTGACCACCTCTCAAAGCCCTGAGGGATCAGCCATCTAGCAGGAAACCTCTGTTCATTTTGCAGTTAGAGAAAACAGGGACCCTAAGGGAAAACAAACATCTTAGACAAAGTCACAAAGCAAGTTACTAACAGAGCCAAGACTGGAACCAAATAGGGGTCTCCTTCTCATTCCCCCAGCTCCAGGCGGGTCCCGGAGTCACACCCTCCATGAACATGTGGTGTTGATGTGCCCATAGCTGGCTGGAGGCCCTTTAGATATGACTGAGTCCAAATTAGATATGACCTGGGCCAACAGTGGCAAACACACAGTGCCTCCACTCTCCCCTTCTGAACTTGTGGCAGACATCCCTAATCAATCCTTCCCTCTAAGTCCAGAGGCTGCCTTTGAGGGCTTCTTACCAGAAAGCTCCATCTAATCCCTATACTCAATCAGATGGTATTTGAGACCACAGTACTGTCATCACTAACTTGGCCCTGCAAGGGAAACTGAGGCTTATGAGGAATCATACCTGCCAAGGGCTATATACCATCACCCAAGGGAGCCAGAATTTGTGGATACTGGTATACTAGAGGTCTGAGCTCATTTTACCTTACTCAGTCTTTACTACACACAAAAATAAGAAATACAGTAGCCATTGCTTAAGCATTAAGCCTATTGAGTACTTTGTCTTCTTACTCAGTCTTCTCCATAACCCTCTGGGGTGGGACCACTTACAGATGGGAGACCTGAGGTAGAGGAAGTGAAGTGACCAGACAATAGAAACAACTGTGATCATCATTTCATCATTGGTGTTACTGCATATTAGGGGCCCACCTCATGCTCAGCCCTTCATACACATTATGCCACCACATCCTCACCACACACCTGGAGGAGAATCCCATCTTGAGACCCGTTTCACACAGGGGACCTGAGGCTCAGGGAGATGAAGCTCCTTGTCCAGGCTGCACATCCTGTAACAAGAGAAGAGAAAGGATTTGAACACAGCTGGCCCAGCAATGAAGCTGGGGTATGAGCACCACCCCCTCAGTTCCCTTTTAATTTCCATTTAGTCACCGGGATCCAAGTACGGGTTGTCTCACCATTTTACAATGAGACAGCTAAAGCCTGGGGCCAACACCAGGTCTGAGCTCACTACATCACACTCAGTCCCCTGGACTGTGTTCCTGAGTCGGGAAAACTCTCTTCACAAGATTTTGGCACAGTCCTCAGCTCTGTGACCACAACCAGGGGAAGTGGGGGCCTTAGATGTTTGCAAAACTGGGCACAGACAGTCTGGGAGAGTAGTCTACCGATGGGTCCAAGGCTTTGCTGGATGGGTCCCTCAACATCCAATCCCCAGTCTTTGTCACCTGCTCTGTGCTCTGATGGCAGGGCCACAGTCAGCATGAGGAACACTAGCCCCCCAAGCCTCCAGCCCTACCCCTATTCTGCCCTGGCTAGGTTCATGTCCAGGACAGGCTTACAGGTTCCTACTAAGAAACGGGTGGATGAAGGGAGGTAATCAACCCTGGATGACCCAGAGATCTCTTCTGGTGCCTTCAGTATGATGTCAGTGAGCACCCATCTGTGCCTCCTCGACGGGGTGTTTCGTGTTGACACAGGCCCAATGCATCAGGCATTACAACCAACTCAAACAGCAGAAGTCAAGGAATAAACAGGGTATTCAAGCCCAAAGACATTCCTGCCAAACCAGTTGCCCTCAATGTGATTTGGTTGAAAGACCTTTCCCTGGTGACTCAAATGCTGTGCCTTGTCCTTATGACACCAGGGTGAGTCAACTCTCTTCCCTGAGCCTCAGTTTCCTCAACTGGAAAATAGGGCTTCAAATCTCCTCAAGGGGTTGTTGTGAGCCCCAGTGGCGAAAGTGGACCTTCAGTGCCAAGCCCAGGGCCAGCCATCTGCCTGCCCGTCCGGGGTGCTGGACACTGGGGCCAAAGAGTGCGACACACTGCTGCCCCCAGAGGATGGAAGCTAGAACAGCCAGTCTCAGTGGGAGAGGATGCAGAACTGCCCCTTCCCATCTGTGTGACCTTGAGCATGTCATCCTGCCCTCCTGAGCCTCACGTTCCTCAGCTGGGAAATGGTGGTAAAACCCACTGTGTGGTTTCTGAAAAGATGAAACAAGAAGCAGGATAAGTACATTGGGTTGTGAGGGTCATGTCTAGGCAGAGCTGAAGTTCCAGAGGATGACATGGGGGTCACAGCTCATAGAATCAAGGGGGGAAGTACCTTTGAGCCATCTAGTCCAGGCACTTCCATTTCTGTCAGCCACCCTGGAGCCCCTGACTGTGAGTACCTAGGGAGGGACTCAGGCATCTATAATTTAAAGAAACTTAGGAGGTGGTTTTGGTTAGTCTTTTTTTTTTTTTTTTTTTTTTCCTCTAAGGCTATTGCCCAAAGTAGAAGATGTCAACAAAACCAAAAAAAAAAAAAAAAGATGAAAGAGGAAAGCAAGTGGGGTTCAAATCACTTTGAACCCTTGGATGTAGTCTTGGAAGAGTTTTTCTCCTTCTCTGGGCCACAAGCTCCCAAGACTTTTCAGCAAGGAGGTTAAACTGATGAATTCTAAGATCTTCTGAGGCTTTGATGTCTGTTTCCAATGTGGTCATGTGACCCTCCAGTAGTCATCAGAAGGAGGAAGCAGATGTGAGTCTATAAGCATGCTGAGTCAGGACTTACTGTGGGTTTGAAAAGCAGGACCCAAATCACACGGGCTTCAACAAAAATAAAAGATAGGGAGGGAGAAATGTATTTGCACTGGAAAGTCTAGGGCACAGAGGACATCAGGCACAGCTGGATCCAGGCACTGAAAGGATACAGTGTCTCATTTCCCTTTTTATGGCTTCATTTTCTAGTAAACTTTGCCACATAATTGTATCTTAATTGTATCTTTGAGGACAAAAGCAAACATAGGCAATCTGTGGAGACCCACAACTCGGGTCTCCCACCTTGCAGGTCCCGCCTTGCAGGTGGATTCTTTACCATCTGAGCCATCAGGGAAGCCCCTTTTGAGGGTAGTGAGTTCGTTTCACCAGAATTCTGGGAACATGGTTTCTATGATTCTGTAAAAGTACTCCTAATGTCAGGGGATAATTGTAGGTATTTTCTTCATGAATCTGGTGTATACTGTCTTGTTCTTGCAGGTGTGCATACATGAATGTTGAATGTGCATGTCTCCATATCTGTAAGTATTAACATGCTTATTCAGGAGTTCCACACATTGTAGAGAGTAGAGGACAGAGGACCTCAGAAAGAAGGGAGACATGGCTTCTCTCCACTTTGGTAGATTTAGTCTAGTGTGTACTAGACTGGGGAGTCCCTCAAAGGCTTTAGCAGATGGGGGACATCAATCATGTGGTGATGTTCTGTCTTCATGTGAATGGGAGCCAGTGAACCTCTAAAGGAGTGAGTCACCCTGAGAACATGGTTCCTTAGAAAGTAGGAACTTGTGTGCCAGCCCCAGACTCACCACCAGGGATCAAGTACATCTAGTTAATTTCACCTCAAAGTTTAGGTATGAGAGGAAGCTGACATCAGTACAAGAAACTGGCTTTGTTCTAGGTGTGGCCCCTGATGAGAAACAGCACCAGCAACTGTCACTCCAGCAGGCCATGGCCAGGTGCAGGTGAGGTCTTGGGAGGCAAGGAGGTTGAGAAAAGAGAAGAGGCAGGAAGCCTGGGAGAACCATGTCTCCATGTGGCAGCCAGACTTAGGGAGAAAGAAAAGCTGGGAAGAAGAGTCATACAAATGTACAACAATGGTTTTTGTAGAGACTAAGGAAGTTTAGAATCACAGCTAAGAGTCACATCAAGACACACAGGATCTTAGCAGTCATTGGTCAAGTTCCTGAGCATTTCTGGTGATGAGACCCTAACCATCTTCCTAGAGAGTGGACAGCTTTATAGGATGCTCCAGAGAGGCTTGGAGCATTCTAGAGCCAGGTCAGGCTCTTGGGGACCCACGTGAAAGGAAAGCCCCAGGGCAAAGGATGGTAACAAGTTACTGAGGGCAGAGAACAAGGGTAAAAAGTCAAATGATGATGATTTGTTGTGAAAGAAGACAACGAGAAGATGAGTCAGGGGGAAAGGGAGGCATCACCTTAGATGGACAGTCACAGAGTTTTTGAAGTGATGTCGAGAGCCAATGACAGCTAGGGAGAGTTCTGGGAAGAGGAAATGGTCTGTACAGAGTCCCAAGGCAGCAAAGAGGCTTGAATCGTTCTAGAACAGAAGGAAGACAGTAGGGGCCATGGAGGAAGAGGGAGATGGTTTGGAGTGGCAGTGAGCAGATGACACAGGGACCATGATGGGGACTTCGGTTTTACACTGAATGAGACCCCTCTGGCTGCTGGTTGAGAGTAGAGGGGTTGGGGCAAGTGTGCAGAGAGAGACCGCACATAAGAAGGTATTTTGCAGGCAGGTATTGTTGTCTCTCAGGGGGACTCTGCCAATTAAATGAGTAGGCAGACTTGGGGAAGGCAATGGCACCCCACCCCAGTACTTTTGCCTGGAAAATCCCATGGACGGAGGATCCTGGTAGGCTCCAGTCCATGGGGTCGCTAAGAGTCGAACACGACTGAGCGACTTCACTTTTACTTTTCACTTTCATGCATTGGGGAAGGAAATGGCAACCCACTCCAGTGTTCTTGCCTGGAGAATCCCAGGGACGGGGGAGCCTGGTGGGCTTCCTTCTATGGGGTCGCACAGAGTCGGACACGACTGAAGCGACTTAGCAGCAGCAGTAGCAGGCAGACTTGAGAGGATGGAATTGAGCAATGCGTCGTTACAAACATTTGCCCTGAGTCTGGCTCCACTGTGAGGGATGTGGTGGAGAGCACTCAAAAATCAGAGAAGAGCTGGAAAAAATGACCTCACTAGTCCCTGACCCTGACTCCAGGGGCATAATTCTAGCACATCTCTGTCCATGTCTTACTGGGTGACCTCAAGCTGGTTGCTCTCCTTCTCTTGAACTGAGTTTCCAAATGATGACAAAATTAGGCTGGATGATCACTATGGGTCCTCTTATCACAACATTCTCCAATTCATCCATTCTCAGTCTTTACCCCAAACCCCACCTACAGGGGCCACTATCTTGGCAGCTGGAGTTTCTGTGAGAACCTACTCTTAGTCTTGGCACAGAGTCCTCTCCATAGCCACCCATTTCAATTCAAGCGTCCTGGGTGACCTTTGCATTGGAAGTCTCTCTCTGTTCACTCTAGACAAGGATTATTTTCTTTGGAGTCTCCTTGGGTGGCCCTGGACCCAGGGCCTGTTGCCAGGGGCAGCCTCCCACCCATCACCACAATATAAGGGCCATCAGCACCCAGCAGAATTCCAGGAGACTGTGCAGTGGAGCAAGGGTTTTGTAAGTATTTTCCTCCAAACCTGTGAATGCTGGGCTTCCCCCTCAATGTCACCCCACATGGAGAGCTTCAGAAGGCTCTGGGGCCAAGAGGCAGAGGGATAGGGCCACATGAATTAGCTAATATTGTCAGTATAGCAAATTAAGAAATCAGTTATATTAGGAGAAGCCTCAAACTGGTGAGCAATGTGGGGTCATGATGTGGTGCCCATTTATGTGTTTATACTTTTATTATGCAAAATTTTATTTTGTTGTACCGTATTAGGTGCAGATTTTTTTTACTCTCAGTTGGGAATTTACAAAGTTACAATCCCTATCTAGGGAGTTCACAGCCTGGTGAGAAAGGAGGCAAGTCATCACTGACTGTACCAAGGACTCTGATCAGAGAAAGAAGGAAACAAGATGGTAGAGGGGGGGTCCCCTGACCTAGACCCCGGGAAGGGGCCTAGAGTGGGCTTTATAGAGGATATGATGTCTTACTGAAGCTGGAGACTCAGCAAGAAGGGACTCATGCAAAAATGCAAAGAAGAGGGGAATGTTCCAGGCAGAGAAGCCAGAAAATGCAAATGACCTCTGTGTAAACAGCATTGACCTGGAGTCAAGTGTGACTTTTCAAATACTGTCTCCTCTCCTCAGTGGTTGTGCATCTTTGTGTAAGTTGCTCTAGCTTCCTGACCTGGGCTGCCCATCTGTCAGAGAGCAGATAGCCACGTCTACCTTCAAGGACTGTTGAGTGTAAGAGTGATAGGTGCTCATTAAAGATCCCATTTCCCTGAGGGTAACTCTCACTCCTGTTCCTCCCGTGACTGTCCAGGGGTCAGGACAAGATGTTTCCGCTTTGGAGACTTGTTCTCTTGTGTGGCCTGCTCACTGGGACTTCAGCATCTCTTCTTGATGACGATGTTTTGAGAGAGCTGCAATCTGCTCTTAGAAAAGAACTTGAGACTGATGACAGTGCATCTGAATGTGAGTCAGAAAGTGGGATGACCAGTGGCACCTGTTTCTCTGATTTTGAAAAAAATTACTCAAGTTTTCATCTTTGATTTGTTGTCTACATTATTTAAATTAAATATTTTGCTTATATATGAAGGATTTTCTTCTGTTGGGTCATTCAATCTTCTTGGTAATTTGTATTATCTAATTGGAAATTAATCCCTACCAAACCTGATGCTGCTGCTAAGTCACCTCAGTTGTGTCGACTCTGTGCGACCCAGAGACAACAGCCCACCAGGCTCCCCTGTCCCTGGGATTCTCCAGGCAAGAACACTGCAGTGGGTTGCCATTCCCTTCTCCAAATCATGAAAGTGAAAAGTGAAAGTGAAGTCGCTCAGTCGTGTCCAAATCTTAGCGACCCCATGGACTGCAACCTACCAGGCTCCTCCGTCCATGGGATTTTCCAGGCAAGAGTACTGGAGTGGGTTGCCACCTACCAAACCTAGGTAGACATAAAACTCCCCACTTTTCCAGTTAGTCATATCGCTTTTTAATTCTGATTTCTTAAGAGAACTTGGTCTTCTCATTTCCTGGAAACATTACCAGCACACTGACAAACATTCTTTATAGGAGAAACTAACTTCTGAAAATGACTGCCTTTTAAACCTTTCCAGGACTTAGGCAACCTTCAAAAATATACTATCCAGTTTCATTGCTGATAAAACTGAGCTCAGAAACAGAGGGTCTGAATCAAGGTCACCTAGTAAGTTACAAGACCAAATGCAGTTTCCATCTCTGTTTGCATCATTATAATTAGGTGATCCTGTGCTGCAGAGCCAAGTAGCACTGCTGTGATTACATATCTTTTCCTGTAGCCTTTTGTTTTCCCTTGAGCTAGTTATTGCCTTGTTTCTCATTTGACTTACCCTTGAAACATATATTCTTAATTCTTTCCAAATGTGCCATTCTACATCTACCATCACTCTGTCAAATCCCTTTTTCTCTGAAGGGCCCCCCTTAGGACACGCTGTCCTTTTTTTTTTTTTTTCCCCCAAAACCCTTCTCCTGTACGAGTCATTTCTTTCTAGGCCTGCTGCAAGACTGTTCCAGGGAGTCCTATTGGCCACTTTCATGAGTTGGAGCCATAATTTTTTCTTGATTCTAGATTTTCCATTTCTTAGTTTATTCCAAATTTATTTCATTTGTTTGAGTATCTTATTAGAGCTTCACTATTAGAAGCTGGTGTTCAATCAATATCTATTGCCTACAGATTGGATTGATGGCTTTGTTGATGAATGGTGAGTATACATTAGTATGAAGGCAGCATAGAAGGAACAAGGTCTCCTAGCTGTGGGACTTGAGGCCCATATCTTAACCTTTTGATCTTTTATTTCCTCATATGCAAGTGCAGATAATAGTAACACCAACTTTATTGAGTTGTAAAGACTGAATGAAATAACAGAGGCAAACAGTCTCATTTAGTGCCTGTGCACAGGAGCTGCTTCATAAGTTGTGAATCACACTAAAAGGAGATTGCTTTTGCAGCTGTCCTTGAGAAAGTGAAGGATGATCTTGAGTTGTTCCAGGACTTCACATGTTTGGAAACAGCAGTTACTGAGAAGATCCAGGAAGATGAGATCTCGTTGGACAAGGATATTACTGAAAATCTTCAAATACGTATCAAGTGTTTTCGGTGAGTTGATGTTGAGTTCACATTGAAGTTCTTTGTTCCAAAAGAGAATACATGTCTTTGGGGAGGTAAGTTTAAGATCAAAGACAGAAAAGTAAAAAACAAAAACAAAAAAAAACTTGTGCATCCCTGAGAGTGGACAGTGTGAGGCCAGCTCTTCTAGAGTTTGGAGAAATTAGAGTCAGGGCTGCAGGACCTATCAAGGGACTTACAGGTCTAGGCTTTCTTCTCATGTGATTTCAGGTTCAGGATGAAGGTCCCTTCATCCTTCATTCTCATCTCTACCTATTTGCTGGTGTGTAAAGTTGCTTTTCCAAGGAATAAAACTTTTCTTCCCTGAATATAGCTGAGTGTAAAAATTTGAATGACCTCAAGACAGTGAAAACTAGAATTCACACCACATAGGTGGCCCCATACATGAAGTCTGGGAGGGCGGGGTTCAAAATCCGGCTCTGCTAAAAAAGAATGAAATAATGCTGTTGGCAGCAACAAATGGAAGGATGTAAAGCTGATCATACTAAGTGAATTCAGACAAAGACAAATATCACATGATGTCACTTATATGTGGAATCTAAAAGATGATGTTATGAACTTACACAAAACAGAAAGAGACTGGTGGGCAAAACAACAACTTATGGCCAAAAGGGAGAGCAGGATGGGAGGTAAGTTAGGGGTCTGGTATTAACATATATATACTGCTGTATATGAAGTAGACAACCAACAAAGATCTACTATATAACACAGGGAACTATGCTCAATATTTTGTAACCACCTATAAGGGGAAAATGTGAAATGTAAAGTATCTCTATCTCTACCTATATATACCTATATCTACATCCATCTATTGGAGAAGGAAAAGGCAACCCACTCAAGTAGTCTTGCCTGGAGAATCAAGAAGAGCCTGATGGACAGAGGAGCCTGATGGGCTACAGTCCATAGGGTCACAAAGAGTCAGACATGACTGGAGTGAGCAGCACACACACATATCTATCTATCCATATATATCTGAATCACTTTGCTGTACACCTGTAACTAACACAACACTGTAAAGCAACTATACTTTAATTTTTTAAGAAACCAAATTCTGACTCTGGCATATTTTCACCCTGGAGTCTTGGGGAATTACAGTTGTCTCCTTCCATGCCATCCAGTGGAGAGAATCCAACCTCTGAACTAGGCTGTCATGAAGACCAAAGCAGGCAGTCAGTCAGGCTCTAATGCTAAGCATGAGACTGGCATAGAGAAGAGCCCAGCAATGGCTGCGTGAGGAATGACAAGGGTGAATTGTGGTTTCTGCACAGGTTGACAATCAGGAGCATCATCATTGGGAATATCACATGCCAAGGGACGTCTGGAGGCACAAGCATTAACCTGAATATTCCCATCACTGCTAAGGTCACCCTGACCCTGTAAGTATTGCTTAGAATCTGAGGTTTGAGAGATGCAGTGGGGTATGCCAATAGATCTCCAACCTGGCATCACGTACCTTTCCATGCTTCTGACTTGGTCTCCCAATCTGTAAAAGAAGGAGACCTTTCCAGGTCTATGGGCTTCCTTGGTGGCTCCATATGGTAAAGAATCTGCCTGCAACGTGGAAGACCTGGGTTCAATCCCTGGATTGAAAGGATCCCCCTGAGAAGGAAATGGCTACCCACTCCAGCATTCTTGGGCTTCCCTGGTGGCTCAGAGGGTGGATCCCCTGGAAAAGGGAGTGGCTACCAACCCCAGTATTCTTTTCTGGAGGATTCCATGGACAGAGGAGCCTGGTGGGTTACGGTCCATGGGCTTGCAAAGAATCAAACACACCTGAAATCTTAACATTTAAAATGTTCTAAGAAACACTGGCCATAATCAATCTTATTGTTAAAAATCCTCCATGAAATATATGTCCAAAATCATCATGCTTTTCTAATGATAAAACTCGAAAACTGAGAAGATCGAACATTTATGACACTTTGATTAAGTTTCCTGCAGCATCACTTTGTCTCTCAAGATTCTCTTTAAATGACAGGGACCAGTATGGGCCACATTGTATTGTCAGTATGTAATGAAGAGCATATGAAATTTATGGAAACTATAATTTTAAGTGTTTTAGTTACTTTAAAGATACAAAGAGATAAAATGAAGATGTGTAGAAGAGTCTTTATCAATTAATGCATTATGATTTCATCATTTATTAGCTATGAGATCTTGGGGGATAGTTACTTAACCTCTCTATACCAAGTGTTTCCACATTCTGAAAACAGAGATAGCAATTTTGTGTCATGGTAGTGCTGTCATGATTAAATGGATTAATCCACGAAAAAAATTATTTTTTTTAAAATATTTTTGTTTGAAATACCTAACACAGAATTTGTGCTAAAGAAATGTTGACTATTATATTTATTTTAACTATCAGTGTAATACTGCATAGAAATTTCACATGAGAGAAACCTTTGTGGCCAGGAGAAGAAAAACCTAATACAAGAATGTTGATTCTGTAAAGAATACAGACAATATTGACATTGTCCATAGACACCCCATATAATGTCCACAGAGAAAGGGACTCAAGTGAGCCACAAGAAAGGATTTCTCCACCTCTGTTAACTGTGACTCTTATTCCCTACAGGCCTCTGTTGGGTGCAGTCATTGACCTGACCCTCAAGTTTGTCCTACACACAAGTATCAGCTTTAAAATTGGTGTAAATGGTTCCTTAATGGTGGTCCTGGGAGAATGCACCTACACACCAACCAAGATATCACTCCCTGTCGTGAACAGGTCAGGCCCAGATATCTCAGCAGAGCGGGACTCCCAGAGGAGTTGGAATCCCTAGTTTCAGCCCTATTCCTATATCTGGGAGGGAGCAGAATATGGTGAAAAAGAGGTGAAACTCTGGAGACAAGCTAGCTTTGCCACTTATGGTTTTATCATCATTTTAGCTCTAGGAGCTCCAGTGTGCATTTTTAAACTGAGGATGGTAGTAATACCTAATTCATAGGCTTCTCTGTTGATCAAATGAGAAAATGCCAGGGTTTAGCATGCAGCCTGGCACTATGCTCTCAGTAATAATAATATCCATGTTGACTTTCTGTCTCTTGGTTCTTCCCCTAACTGAGACAGGAATGTTGACCTCTCCAGCCATAACTGTGAATTTGCATATTTCACCTTTCAGCTTTATCTGTTTTTGCTTCATGCTTTTTGAAGCTCTCTTGTTAGATGCTTGCACATTTAAATTGCTATGTCTATTTGAAGAACTGACCCTTCTCATAATATGTAATGTCCCTCAATAGTAATAATAATTCACTGTCTTTACCTTCCTGTCTCTATTTAGGAGGGACAAGAGGAGTAGTAAATGCCTACCATGGGCTCTAATTTCAGATTGTCCCCAAATCATCTTCCACACACTGGGAAATTCCCAAAATAAGATCTTGAAAACTGAATCCTCTCCTCTTAAATCACTGATTTCTGATAACACACCAAATCTGCAGCTTATATCGTGTGCTTGAAAGAGCATGTTTAGCCCAGGGAAGAAGGTGGAGGGAGAAAGGCTGACCCTGTTCATGGCTGGGCGAGGAGAAATAGTCTGGATGCCGACAGCTGGGGCAGGTTGGCCTTGGCAAGGAACCAGGCTGAGCCATGAGCAGCAGTCAGTCCATACTGCCTCAACAAGGGATCTGATCACAGGTTGCCTACAGACCCCCAGCACCAAAAATAGGCCCTGAAGCCTACCGTCACTTGGAAAAACTGAGATGTAAGTCCAAATGCCTGAGCCCTGCTGGACACTGCCTCGCCTATAGCGCCAGAGAAATCATCCTGCCTTCTGGGTCTCAGTGACCGTATCTGTAAAATGGCATTCCACTCTGCTCCTCCAAACCCTCTGGGGGCTTTTCTCTCCACTTTGGATGAAATCTCAAGCCTTCCTCAGGGCCATCTAGGCTACCTGATCTGGACCCACCTTCATTTCACTGTGCCTATCCCCTTGCCACTCTGCCCTAGACACACTGGCTTTTGCTCTGAGCCTCAAACAAACACCTTCCACCTCGAGACCTGTGCAGAGGCTATTCTGGATGCCAAGTATACTTATCCCTCATCCCATCTCAATGTACATCTCATCACTCAGGGTCTAAAACAATGTTCCTCCTCTTCGCTCTTGTAAGAATCTGCTTTTGTCCTTCTGAATACCTTCTGCAAGTTGTCATTATATATTTAATTCTAGGTTTACTTCATTTACTCCCTCAGCCAAAAATGTGCTGCGCATATCCTCCATGCCAGGCAGTCACCATTCTGAGCTCTGGAGAATGTATCGGTGACTTCGGGCAAAGAAGTTGCTCTCCTGGAGCTTGTTCTCTTGAGGGAATGACAGACAAGCACTCAGTCCAACAATAAACAGCGCACGAGGCAAATGTCAGATGGCAACCACCCCTGGGCGGAGCAGCACACTTCACAGGGTGCCATGATACAAAGCCCTCCCTTACGCAGCAGTCGTGCAGGGCTGCCCTGAAGAGGTGACAGTTTTGTGGGGGCTGAAGGTGGGAAGGAGCCGGCCTTAGCCATAGGTACTTTGTGTTTAGTTACCAGACTGGGAGCTGCTTGTGCTTTGTGTATCCCTGTGTCCACAGTCTGGCTGGGTTCCTGGCATATATGGTTGTTGCTGTATGAATATGTGCTGAATGAATGAATGAATGGAAGGATGGATGGATGGATGAGGTCTCATGTTTGTGATGGGACTCGCGTGAGCTGCTGGTCAGTCATGTGGTTCTAGGTGATGATTCCCTTGAGTAGAAGCTCAAGACACCTGACTTCAAGGTGCTCCACCACGTCCTGCCCCTTTCCCAGTGCTCTTCCTTGGCTGCTCTGTCAACTTCACTGGTCTTTATCAGTTCCGTCTCCAGCCTCACTGGACTGATCAGCGATATCAAAAATACTGCAACCACACTCGTGAACCTGGTGGAGACCTACCTAGTGCAGTATGTGGTGAGTACCCCACTTCTGGCAGCTCAGAGCCAGGCCAGGTGGGATGCAGGTGTGACATTCCCTGGGTGGACTGTACTCTTTGGGCACCTTCTCTTCTAAGGTGCCCAATTCCTTTGGGCTGTCAGCTGCTGCTCCCCTCCTTCACTCAGCCTCGTGTGGGGAGAAGGGGAGGAGGGATCTGATATTAGCAAAAATCACTGGGTTTCGACTTGAATCATATATCATTCCCATGTACTGCCAGGAGGCCTTTTAGCAATATTCTTCTTTATTGAATACAATTTTATTTAATTTATTTAAATATAAAAAGTACACATATCATAAGTAAGATTCCTGTGCATCATATGCAAACCACATGTACCACGTGCCAGAAATGATTCTAAATTAGTCACTCTGGAACTTGGCTGGGGATCACAGTTTATGGGGCAAAAAGTCCTCCAGAAGGCTCTGTGATATACTAAACTGGAGGGCCACTGCTCAAGCTGTGGTTCTCAGAATAGCAACACTGACCTCATCTGGACACTTGTTAGAAATGCAGACTCTCAGGTCCTACCCTACATCTGCTGACTCAATCATTTGCATTTCACGAGATCCGTGGGGATTGTATACGCACAAAATCATTGGAAACACTTCTCTATGGTTCCCAGGGCCTCATTTGACTGCTTACAATTCCAGTGTTCCAAAGGTCAAGGTTTCTAAGAGCATAGCGTTATAGAATGTTAAAAGTCTAGATTTTAAGCTTTTAATCTGACGTTTTAGGATTCTAGCATTCTCTGGCTCTCAGATTTAGGTCTTCTAGGTTTCCATCATTATGGATTCCTAAGGGTCAGAAGTTCTGAGGTCCCAAGTAGGGAGCACCTCTGCAGGTGGTTTGCGGGGTGCTTCCAGTGGATAATGATCAGTCCTCTTTCTCTCGTGTCTCTCCTCTTTCCGCTCCCCATCCCAACATCATTCCTGCCTTCCTCTCCCCATCTCTCGCTGTGTCTCTCCCTGGTGTCCTGTGACCCTCAGCTGTGCCCACGAATCGGCACCGTCATCAGCTCCTTGAATGAGAATTTGGTTAATAACCTCAACGGTAAGTCACAGCCTGGGGAAGTGGTGGGGCTCCCTCTGCAGCCTTTCAAGGGGCAGGCACCCTGCTCTACACCTGCTCGACAGGCAGGACTGTCAGGGGACCCTGGAGAAGTTCAGGATCCTTTGTCCTGAGCAAGTCAGGAGAGTGTGGCTGGGGGAATGGTGTCCCTGCAGCCTGAGGGCTTCTATTGCCCTCCTTTCTTAAACCTGCGGAACCAGCTGCACACAATGATGCAAGAAAGAGGATGGGCAAGATCTGAGTTCAAATCCTGGATTTGCTCTTAGCAACTGTGGGGTCTTCGTCAACTGGTTCCACCTCTCTGATCCTTGGGTTCCTCAGAAATGAAACATTGTAATATTGCCAAGCTGATGAGCAGATTTAAAGAAAAAACAGAAAGAGCCTAATACCCCATACTCATTGCTACTGAATACTGCCCCTTCCCTTTCCCTTCTTATGAGGAGTTGTGGCTTCACCCCCAGCCCCTGGGGGCTTTCCTTGATCTGGGTCTCTGGCATGACTGGGGTTGCTGAGGCTGTGGGGCAACAGAAATGGGATGAGTAACAGTGTCAGGGTCCTGGAGGTGGTCCTTCTAGAAAATAGCCACAGGCCCAGTTACCTGGGCCATAGCTCTGTGCTTCGTATATAGCATCTCACTGTATTCTTTCAACAACACTGTGCAGTGGGTACTATTATCATACCCATTTTACAGATGAACAAACTGAGGCTCAGAGAGACAGAGTGACATGCAAGAGATCCCTTGGTTGCCAGGACCTGCTGGAGGGTGGCAGCCACTGGGATCTAGTTTCTATTCAGCTATATCCAGATCTGGAGAAATGCTACTGATTTTGTTCCCTCAGATATACTTCAGGAAACCACACAACAAATTGTAAACTGAAGAGGACAGATGAGAAAGACCACAGTGATGCCCGCCTGCTGGTGAGGACCCAAATTGGGGCCCTGGGCTCAGGGAGGATGAGACCTCCCCACAGGGGCCCGTGGAGGAGCAGAAGCGAGTCTTGGCTTCTCTTCTTTCTCTAGTAGCAGACTGAGCCCTGATCTTGGTCACAGCCTGAGTCCTGACCCTTAATCACACTCAGATTCAGCTTGATTCTGGTCCTTGACTGAGCCCAGAATGCAGTCAGGTTGAAGTTTAACTCAAATTGTTGACTGAGCCCTGACACTGGCCACAGATAGACACACGACCAGCATCTCAGTCTGACCCCTGATCCTGATCATACACTGAGCCCTGAGCCCTGGCTCCTCTGCGCCCTGATCAGTCTTTTCATATCAGCCATTGTTGCTAAGGTGAGGGAGTGGGAAGGTGAGGGGATGAAGAGGGGTCACTGCCAGGTGTCAGAGAAAGACCCCAAACCACAGGTGCCAGTCCCCCACCTCCAAGCCTCAGAGCTTGCAGGGTTTGTGGGAAGCACTCTGGCAACTGTGCCTACTGAACACAGGAGTTGGTAAGGGTCCCAGGGTGTCCATGCCTCACACTGGGGTCTCCTTCCAGATTGGTCCCCAGGGACTTGACTGAATCTCTGTACCATCTCCCTCTGGGATGGGACAGTCGGTGCTGCCACCATCCCCCAGGAGTGACAACTGAGCCCAGTCAAGGACGTTCTCAGATACGCCTCCTCACAGTCAGGACACCCTATGCTCCTCGCTCTCTACCCCCAGCAATAAAAAGGCATTTCTGCACCTTCTGTGTGGCCCGTGGCATTCCTTCCATTGGGATTTTGGGGGAGGTGAGGTACGGGTAAGCAGGGCATCAGAGACCTGTATCCGAAGCTGGAAGGGACATTTGGGATTCTCCAGCGGCAACTTCTTGTCTTACAAAGGGAAAACCTGAAGCCCGGGATGGTCAAGAAAGTGACCTGAGGAATCGTAGAGATAGCCTCACTCTGCTTCCGCTACAGCACCACCATGATGGAGGGCTGCCTTCCCCAGCACACCTGACCACATGACCTCCTCACAGCACCCTTCTGCCAGGAGACATGGCTCTTGGCCCCATTGTACAGATGAGGACACTGAAGCTCACAGAAGACAAGTGATTCATCGAGCTTACAGGGTGGCAAGTGGCAGGGCTAGAATTTTAACCCATGTCCCTGGGAACACTTGCTCAGAGAGGTGACACTCTGGTTCTCAGTACTCCGCCACCTCTCCCCTGCCCCCAGCAAGTCCCATCATCCTGGCCCTGCTCTCTTCTGAGCAAGACTGATGAGGTCCTCTTGAGTCCACTCTTCCTCCCTAACATGGAAGCCTTCAATTTCCCCTTTGCCCTGGAGTAGGGAGCAAGGCACCCGTTACCCACAGCTGCATCATGTGTACAGAGGATTGACCCAGGCTGTCACATCAGGGTCCCTGGGTTTCTTCTTTCCAGAAAACCATCTGGTTTTCCTGACAAAACACCCAGAGAAACTTTGTCCATTGTGCCATGGAACCATCTCAGTCTTTGTGCCACTCTGTAAGGGAAGGACCACAGTTATCCTCCTTGGAGACTCAGGTGAGGAGAGGTCAGGGTCACACGGAGGCCTGCACCAGCAGCTACTTCACCCAAGGGCTTTCTACTCGATGAAGGCTGCCTCACAAGGTCAGCTCACTTCAGGGAGCCCTTGAGCCCCTGGGGTTACATCCGAGGCCTTCAATCAGCTCTCCTCAACTCTGCCGAGTGGACCTTAGGTCAGGCTGTGCTGGGGCTAACGACAAGGCATAGGGTGAAGGGTTGGACAAAGGTCAACTTGACTTACTTGGCCTCTACCCCTTGCTAGCTGTGTACTCTCAAGCAAGTTACCCTTAGAACCATAGTTCTCTCACCTGCCAAATAGAATGAACAGCCAAACTTCCTCAGTACACTGGTGTGAGGTTTAAATGAGCCAATGACTGGAAAGTGCTTAACCAGGGTCTGACACTGATGAGCACAAGTCAGGCTCTACACGAGTCAGGCTCTGGAATTACTGTCAAACAGTGTTGAGAAACCACGTATTAAATCTTTATACACTGTATCTCATTAGATTCTCATTCTTACTGAGTGATGCAGTGAATGGTTCTTGGGGAATGTGTGGCAAGTGAATCTCCAAGAGGAGAGGTGAAATGACTTCTCCAGGGTCACACACCTGGTCAAAGGCAAAGCTAGGTTTCATGTGAAGTCAGCCTCCTCCAGAGATTTTTCTTCCCCTGCTGGCCATAGCAAAAGGATGGGAGTTTTCCTCTGTCTAATTTTTGTGACAATCTCAACTCCCACAACTGTACACAAGGAGGTCTCACAATTCAGGACTTCTCTTGAGCAGTAGCCCCCTTCGGTCAGTGCTGAGCATTTGTCCAGGTAATTCTGTCCACCTGGAACATAATTGCTTGCCTCCTTGCAGCTTCTCAATTCTCCTCAGCCCTACAACTCTGCTCAGGAGCTCTCTCCCGGGAAGTGGTGGCCACTCTTCAATGTTGCCCCAACAAAGAGACTGTTTTTCCAGCTGGTAGGTCTACCCAAGCTACCGTGTCATCATTGTCCCAGACAGACAGATGGGGCAAGAAGGGTCAGCTCTCATGATTAAGGTTGCATTTTTTAAAAATAATCTTTTCCCCCCATTTTTAGTGGGGGGCAAGAATACACAGAAGTCCTATACAAAAAAGATCTTCATGACCCAGATAACCACAATGGTGTGATCACTCTCCTAGAGCCAGACATCCTGGAAAGTGAAGTAGCTAGTGGAGGTGATGGAATTCCAGTTGAGCTATTTCAAATCCTCAAAGATGATGCTGTGAAAGTGCTGTACTCATTATGCCATCAAATTTGGAAAACACGGCAGTGGCCACAGGACTGGAAAAGGTTAGTTTTCATTCCGATCCCAAAGAAAGGCAATCCCAAAGAATGTTCAAACTACTGCACAATTGCACTCATCTCACACACTAGCAATGTAATGCTCAAAATTCTCCAAGCAAAGCTTCAACAGTACTTGAACCAGGAACTTCCAGATGTTCAAGATGGATTTAGAAAAAGCAGAGGAAGCAGAGATCAAGTCCCCAACATCCATTGGATCATCGAAAAAGTGAGAGGGTTCCAGGAAAACGTCTACTTCTGCTTTATTGACTACTCCAAAGCCTTTCACTGTGTGGATCACAACAAACAGTGGAAAATTCTTAAAGAGATCAGAATACCAGACCAGCAGACCTGCCTCCTAAGAAATCTGTATGCATGTCAAGAAGCAACAATTAGAATGGGACAGAGAAAAACAGATTGGTTTCAAATCGGAAAAGGAGTACGTCAAGACTGTATATTGCCATCCTGCTTATTTAACTTATATGCAGAGTACATTATATGAAATGCTGGGCTGGATGAAGCACAGGCTGGAATCAAGATTGCCGGGAGAAATATCAGTAACCTCAGATATGCAGATGACACCACCCTATGGCAGAAAGTGAAGAAGAACTAAAGAGCCTCTTAATGAAAGTGAAAGATGAGAGTGGAAAAGTTGGGTTAAAATTAAACATTTAGAAAACTAAGATCAAGGCATCTGGTCCCATCACTTCATGGCCAATAGATAGGAAAACAATGGAAACAGTGAGAGACTTTATTTTCTAGGGCTCCAAAATTACTGCAGATGGTGACAGTAGCCATGAAATTAAAAGATGCTTGCTCCTTGGAAGGAAAGCTATGGCCAACCTGCTGCTGCTAAGTTACTTCAATCGTGTCCAACTCTGGGCGACCCCATAGACGGCCTCCCATCAGGCTCCCCCATCCCTGGGATTCTCCAGGCAAGAACATTGGAGTGGGTTGCCATTTCCTTCTCCAATTCATGAAAGTGAAAAGTGAAAGTGAAGTCATTCAGTCGTGTCCGACTCTTAGTGACTCCATGGGCTGCAGTCAACCAGGCTCCTTCATCCATGGGATTTCCAGGCAAGAGTACTGGAGTGGGGTGCCATTGCCTTCTCCAATGGCCAACCTAGACAGCATATTAAAAAGCAGAGACATTACATTGCCAATAAAGGTCGATCTAGTCAAAGCTGTGGTTTTCAGAGTAGTCATGTATGGATGTGAGAGTTGGACTATAAAGAAAGCTGAGCACCAAAGAATTGATGCTTTTGAACTGTGGTATTGGAGAAGACTCTGGAGAGTCCCTCAGACTGCAAGGAGATCCAACCTGGAAATTCTAAAGGAAATCAGTCCTGAATATTCATTGGAAGGACTGATGCTAAAGCTGAAACTCCAATACTTTGGCCACCTGATACGAAGAACTGACTCATTCGAAAAGATTCTGATGCTGGGAAAGATTGAAAGTGGGAGGAGAAGGGGATGACATAGGATGAGATGGTTGGATGGCATCACCTACTCGATGAACTTGAGTTTGAGTAAGTTCCAAGAGTTGGTGATAGACAGGGAAGCCTGGCATCTGCAGTCCATGGGGTCGCACAAGAGTTGGGCATGACTGGGAAACTGAACTGAACTGAACAGGAACAAATGGGAGCTACTTGCTACATTCCCATCAGCTGGAGCAATGCCCGTAGGGGAGAGACTTTGGGCCAGCCAGGCCCACCCTCTAAAGCACTACACATACGCGTGGTCACCTGAACAGAGAGGGACCAGAGAGAAGGCAGGGGTGGGTCCTAACGCAGCAGAAGTGCCCAGTGGGGAGAGGCAGACGTGCATGGAAAGTACTTGAAAACAGAGCATCGTGGTTCTCCCACAGGGAAGTCGTCAGTGGGCAGCCGACCTGTGTGCCATAGGAACACCAACAACACGTCAGGGAGCATGTGTTCATCAGCTGCGATCACAAGGCATTGTTATGACACGGGGGACACGTCAGGGAACAAAACAGACGAGATCCCTGCCTCACGGAGCTCCCAGTCTAGTGAAAGAGCAAGGAGAGCACATTTCTAGGGACTGTGTGTCCGGGTTTATACATGTTAACTTGTGTACCCTTCAGACTGATTCAGAGAGGTAGGTACACCCACTCTGCCCACTTTCCAGGTGAGTTAGCTGAGTTACAAGAGGCAAAGCGCACAAGGCAGAGCTCGGATTTGAACCCAGTCCCATCACACTTTCAAGAACTGCACACACTGCCTCCTGTCACACTCCCTATTTTCCTGGGCTCCTAAATGCTGTCTTTGTTCACCACTCACTACTGTTTATTGCAGTAATAGTAATGATAATGATCGCTATTATTCATGGAGCACCTTTTCTAGCCAAGATTAGGCTGGGTTCTCTAATGACATTTCCATCAGTTAGTTCCCTGAGCAGCTCTTCTAAGGTAACTGAATATCCTAGGACATCCATTTCTGGCTTCATGTTTAAAAGGGAAAAAAAAAGCAAAGCTCAGATAAGTTAGGGCATTTGCCTGCTGTCACACAATCAATAAGGGAAAAGTCTGCGATGCACACCCAAGGCTGACTCTAAGAACAAGCTTATTGTGCTGTTATAAATAAAATGCATGGATTTCTCAATGTGTACACTTTAATTAATCAGTGTTAAAGAAAAATGCTTCTGCAGGCTGTAATAAATAATTATGAAGCATCTGTGTGTCAGGTCCTGGGGATGATGCCCTGTGGTCCTGGCCCTCATGGCCTCAGAGAGTGGGCAGTTATCTCTGTGCCCAAGGAGCTGGAGCGATGGCTGCAAAGCAAGAGCACCAGGTGCGCCATCTGGTGGAATGTGGCAGGTAGCCCCAGATTTTCCTGATCACCTCTCAGAACCCTCAAGTGTCAGCAGTCTAGCAGAGAACCACTGTTCATTTTGTAGTTAGAGGAAACGGAGACCCTGGGAGAAAATGAATGTCTTGGTAAGAGTCCAAAGAAAGTTATTAACAGAGCCAATACTGGAACCAGATCAGGGTCTCCTCCTTTCTCCTGTACCAGGGGAGAAAGATCCCAGGGTCCCACCCTCCAGGAACATGTGGTGTCGATGTGCCCATCACTGGCTGCAGGGACCTTAGAGATGACTTGGTTCTGCATTGGCAAACATGTAGTGTCTCCAATCTCTCCTCCAGAACCTCTGGAAGACACCACTAATCAATCCTTCCCTCCAAGCCCAGGAGCTTCGTGGGAAGGCATTATGGCACAAAGCACCATCCAGGCCCTACAATCAGAGTCCTGCTTGAGACTCCCTAACTTGACCCCAGAAGGGAAACTGGGACAGAATGAGGAATCATCTGTGCCAAGAGCTATATATCAGCACACAAGGGTGCTACAATTTGTGAACATAGGTATTCTGTAGATCTGAGACCATTTAAGCTCATTTAGTCTTGACTGAATGCAAAAGTAAGAAATGCAGTTGCAACTGGTTTAGCATATTGGCTGCTTAATCTACCCACTACAGCCTCTCCATTACCCCCTGCAGTGGGATCATAGTTCAGTTCAGTTCAGTCGCTCAGTTGTGTCCAACTTTTCGTGACCCCGTGAACCGCAGCATGCCAGGCCTCCCTATGCATCACCAGCTCCTGGGGTCTACCCAAACCCATGTCCGATGAGTTGGTAATGCAATCCAACCATCTCATCCTCTGCCATCCCCTTCTCCTCCTGCCCTCAATCTTTCCCAGCATCAGAGTCTTTTCCAATGAGTCAACTCTTCGCATCAGGTGGCCAAAATTGGAGTTTCAGCTTCAGCATCAGTCCTTCCAATGAATAGTCAGGACTGATTTCATTTAGGATGGACTGGTGGGATTTCCTTGCAGTCCAAGGGACTCTCAAAAGTCTTATCCAACACTACAGTTCAAAAGCATCAATTCTTCAGTGCTCAGCTTTCTTTATTGTCCAACTCTCACATCCATACATGATCACTGGAAAAACCATAGCCTTGACTAGATGGACCTTTGTTGGCAAAGTAATGTGTCTGCTTTTGAATATGCTGTCTAGGTTGGTCATAACTTTCCTTCCAAGGAGTAAGTGTCTTTTAATTTCATGGCTGCAGTCACCATCTGCAGTGATTTTGGAGCCCAAAAAAATAAAGTCTGACACTGTTTCCACTGTTTCCCCTTCTATTTGCCATGAAGTGATGGGACCAGATGCCATGATCTTCGTTTTCTGAATGTTGAGCTTTAAGCCAACTTTTTCACTCTCCTCTTTCACTTTCATCAAAAGGCTCTTTAGTTCCTCTTTGCTTTCTGCCATTAGAGTGGTATCATCTGCATCTCTGAGATTATTGATATTTTTCCCAGCAGTCTTGATTCTAACTTGAGCGTCATCCAGCCCAGAATTTCGCATGATGTACTCTGCATATAAGTTAAATAAGCAGGGTGACAATATTCAGCCTTGATGTACTCCTTTCCCAATTTGAAACAAATTCATTGCTCCATGTCTGGTTCTAACTGTTGCTTCTTGACCTGCATACAGGTTTCTCAGGAGGCAGGTAAGGCTGTCTGGTATTCCCATTTCTTTCAGAATTTTTTACAGTTTGTTGTGATCCACACAACAAAGGCTTTAGCTTAGTCAACAAAGCAGAATTAGATGCTTTTCTGGAATTCCCTTGTTTTTTCTATAATCCAATAGATGTTTGTAATTTGATCTCTGATTCCTCTGCCTTTTCTAAATCTAGCTTGTACACCTGGAAGTTCTTGTATCATGTACTGTTGAAGCCTAGTTTGAAGGATTTTGAGCATTATCTTGCTAGTATGAGAAATGAGTGCAATTTTATTGTAGATTGAGCATTCTTTGGCATTGCCCCTCTTTGGGATTGGAATGAAAACTGACCTTTTCCAGTCCTGTGGCCGCTGCTGAGTTTTCCAAATTTGCTGGCATATTGAGTGCAGCACTTTCACAGCATCATTTTTTAGAATTTGAAATAGCTCAACTGAAATTCCATCACCTCAACTAACTTTGTTTGTAATAGTGCTTCCTTGACTTCACACTCCAGAATTTCTGGCTGTAGAAGAGTGATCACACCATTGTGGTTATCCTGATCATAAGATCTTTTTTGTACAGTTCTTCATATTTTATTAGCCATTTACATATTTTAAATTAAATATTTTATTAATATTTGTAGCATATTCTTCTGTTGGATCATTCCATTTTCTCAGTAATTTGTATTACCTAATTAGAAATTACTCCCTGCCAAGCTTAAGTAGGTTTAAAACTACCTAACTTTCTACTTAGTCATATCTCTTTATAATTCTGATTTCTTAAGAGAACTTGGTCTTCTTTTCATTTTCTGGAAGCATTACCAGCACACTGACAAACATTCTTTATAGGAGAAATTCTGAAAATAACTGGCTTTAAACCTTGCCAGGGCTTAGGCAACCTTCAAATATACAGAAGGGACTCAGTTTCCAATTTCATTGCTGATAAAACTGAGCTCAGAAGCAAAAGTGTCTGTATTAAGCTATAGGACCAGATATAGTTTGCATCTCTGTTTGCATCATTATAATTAGGTAGATACTGTCCGTTGCAGATCCAATTAGCACTACTACACCTTCATAGCTTTTGTTATAGCCTTTTGTTTTTCCTTGAGCCAGTTGTTGCCTTGTTTCTCATTTGAATTATTTTCACAATATGTATTCCTAATTCTTTTCATATGTGCCATTCTACACCTGCCATGTCATTTACTCTGTCAAATCCCTCTTTTCTCTGAAGACTACCACCCCCACCCCATCAGGATACAGTCCTCCTGCTCCTGTATGAATTATAGCTTTCTAGGCCTGTTGCAAAGCTGTCATCCAGGGACTTTTATTTGCCACTTCCGTTAAGTTGAAGCCATATTTTTCCCTTGATTCTGTTAATTTATTCTAAGCTTATTTCTTTTGAGTATATCATTAGAGCTTCACTATTAGAAGTTGATGTGCAATCAGTATCTCTTGCCTGCAAAGTGGATTGATTGCTTTGTTGATGAATGATGAGTATATATTAGCATGAAGGCAACATAGAAGGAACAAGTCTCCCAGGTGTGTGACTTTAGGCCCATTTCTTAACCTCTTATCCTTTCTTTCCTCATCTTAAAATGCAGAAAATAGTAATACAGACTTTATGGAGTTGTTATAAAAATTGAATGAAATAACTTAGGCAAATAGTCTCATTTAGTACCTGCTGCATAGTAGCTGCTTTATCAGTTGAATGTCATACTAAATGGAGATTGTTTTTGCAGCTATCCTTGAGCAAGTGAAGGTTGATTTTGATTCACTCCAGAAACCCGAGTGTTTGGTGGATGCCCCAGGGAACATGTTGGGTGAGAAAATTTTTAAAAATTTTCATGTAGCATACAAGTGTTTCTGGTGAGTCAATGCTTCATATTGGAGTTCTTTGTTCCAAGAAAAGAGAATATATATCTTTGGAGAGATAAGTTTAAGATCAAGGACCGAATGGTGAATTAACCTTATATGTCCCTGAGAGTGGTGGTAGTCTGAGGCCAGCTCTTCCAGAGCTTGGCAAAGTTGGAATCAGAGCTGCAGGACTTGTCTGGCATCTCATGGGCTAGGGCTTTCTCATTCTGTGATTTCAGTATCAGGTTTAAGTGTCTCTTCACCCTCACCTCTAATTGTTTGATGGTGCCTAAAGTCCCCTTTCCAAGGGGTAAGACTTTTCTTCTCTGAATATAGCTGAGTATAAAAGTCTGAATGCCTTCAGGAGAGAAGAAAGTAGAGTTCACAGCACATAAATGTCTCCAGACTTGAAGTTTGGGAGTCAAGCAGTTCTCCATTCAAATTTTGGCCCTGCATAAAAAGGAATGAAATAATGCCATTTGCAGAAATATGGCTTGATGCAGAGATAATCATACTAAGTGAAGTAAGTCACATACAGAAAGATAAATATGATACCATGTATATGTGTGATCTAAAATATGACACAGTGAACTTACACAAAACAGAAACAGACCCCTGGATGTAAAAAAAAAAAAAACTTATGTTTACCAAAAGGGAAAGACATAAGGGAGATGAATTAGGAGTTTGGGATTAATATATAAACACTATTGCTGCTGCTGCTGCTGCTAAGTCGCTTCAGTCATGTCCAACTCTGTGCGACCCCATAGACAGCAGCCCATCAGGCTCCCCCATCCCTGGGATTCTCCAGGTAAGAACACTGGAGTGGGTTGCCATTTCCTTCTCCAATACATGAAAGTGAAAAGTGAAAGTGAAGTCGCTCAGTCGTGTCCGACTCTTAGTGACCCCATGGACTGCAGCCCACCAGGCTCCTCCGTCCATGGGATTTTCCAGGCGAGAGTACTGGAGTGGGGTGCCATTGCCTTCTCCAAATATATATACACTACAATATATGAAATACATAACCAACAAGGACCTGCTATGTTGTACAGGGAACTATAGTCAATATTTTATAATAACCAATAAGAGAAAAAAATCTGAAATAAAATATCTCTATCTCTACATCTATATATCTGAATCACTCTGCTGTCCACATGAACCTAAAACAACATTGTAAAGCAACTATACTTCAGTTTAAAAAAAAAAAAAATCTGGCTCTGACAAATATTCATCCTTGGAGTCTTGAGGGAAATCACAGCTGTCTGATCCTCAATTTGTCATGCCACCCAGTGTAGAGAATCCAACCCCTGAATAGGGCTCTCATGAAGACCAAAGCTGGCAAGATCCATGAGGCTCAAAACTCAGCACAACCCTGGCATAGAGAGGTACTCAGCAATGGCTATCAAGAGGAATGACAAGGGTGAATTGTCATTTTTGCACAGGTTGAGAATAAGGAAAATCCAGGTTGTGAGTATCACAGTCACAGCGACTTCTGATGGCAACAGCATTATCCTGAGGATCCCAATCATTATTAAGGTCACCGTGATCCTGTGAGTATGCATTAGAATCTGAGGTTTGGGAGAGGCAGTGCAGTACGGCCAACAGAACTCCAATCTGAAATCAGGCATTTTTCCATGCTGTTGCCTTGATCTCCCAACTGTAAAATAAGGAGGGAACTCTAAAATCCTAACCTTTAAAACATTCTAAGAAACATTGACCATAACCAGTCTCTTAACATCTCCATGAAATATATTTCCAAAATCATAATGCTTATCTACTTATATAACTTGAAAAATTGAGAAAACACGAACATATATAACTCCTTGCCAAATTTTTCTCCAGCAATATTTTGTCTCTCAAGATTCCCTTTAAATAGCAGTAACCAGTATGGATCATATAGTAGTGTACAGTATGTAATAAAGAGCTGTGAATATTATATGAAAAACAGAATTTTCAAGCATTTTAATTGCTTTCAAGATACAAAGAGACATGAAAATGAGGATGTATAGAAGAGTCTTTATCAGTTAAGTGCACTATGATTTCATCATTCATTAGCTATGATATCTTGGAATAGTTATTTAACCTCTCTATACCAAGTGTTTCCACATGCTGAAAATAGAAATAATGATAGTACTTTTCCCTCATGGTATTTCTGTCATGATTAAATGGATTAATCCAGGTAAAATACTTTTCTAAAAAATGCCTAACGCAGAATTTGTACTCAAGAAATATGAACTATTATTATTTTTATTTTGATAATCAATGTAATATTAAATTTCATATGAGCCAAATCCATATGGCCAGGAGAAGAGGCTCTAATGTGAGAATGTAGATTCCATTAAGAAAACAGACAATATTGACATTGTCCATAGACATCCTATACAATTTCCACAGAGAGAGGGACTCCTGCGGGCAACGTGAAGGGACTTCTCCACCTCTGTTCATTGTGAATCTTATTCCCTACAGGCCTCTGTTGGGCACGGTTATTGATCTGACCCTCAAGTTGGTCCTCGAGACAAGTATCACCATTGAAACTGTCGTGGTCATTGGAGGATTCACCCACAAACCAGCCACGATCCTACTCCCCTTGCTGTACAGATCAGGCCTACACATCTCAGCAGAGTGGGGATCCCAGAAGGGTTGGAACCCCTAATATCAGACCTATTCCTATACCTGGGAGGGAGCAGAGTATGGTAAAAAAAAAAAAAAAAGAAAAGAGGTCAGACTCTAGAGTCAAGTTAGCTTTGCCACTAACTTGTGGTATTGTAATCATTTTAGCTCTAAGAGCTCCGATTTTCACATCTTTAAACTGATGGTAGTAATATCTAATTCATAGTCTACTGTGTTGACCAAATGAGAAAGTGCAAGTGTTCAGCATACAGCCTGGCACATACTAAGTTTTCAGTAATAATAATATCCATGCTGACTTGCTCTTTCTTTGTTCTTCCCGTAAGTGAAACAGGAGTGTTGACCTCGTCAACCATAACTGAATTTGCATATTTCTGTTTTTGCTTCATATTTTTTTAAAGCTCTGTTGTTAGGTGCGTGTACATTTAGCATTCTTATGTCTTCTTGAAGAACTGACCCTTTTGTTATTATATATTGACCCTCAATAATAATAATAATTGTGTTCACTTTCTTGCCTCTAGTTTGGAGGGGCAAGAGGAGTAGTAAATACTTGTCATGGGCTCTAAGTTCAAATTGTCCCCAAATCATCCTCCACCCACTGGAAAATTCCCAAAATGAGATCTTGAAAAACTTAATCCTCTCCATTTAAATCCCTCATCTCTGGCAACTCACAAAATCTACATCTTAAACCGGGGAGGTTTAAGATGCACTTGAAAGGGCATGGTTAGCCCAAGGAAGAGGGTGGAGGGAGAAAGGCTGACCCTGGTCATGGCTGGGAGAGAAGTGGTCTGGAAGCTGAAGCCTGGAGCAGGTTGGCCTTGGCAAGAAACAAGGCTGAGTCATAAGCAGAGGTCAGTCCATCCTGCCTCAAGAAGAGATCTGATCACAGGTTGCCTGCTGCTGCTGCTAAGTTGCTTCAGTCGTGTCCAACTCTGTGCGACCCCATAGACGGCAGCCCACCAGGCTCCCCCGTCCCTGGGATTCTCCAGGCAAGAACACTGGAGTGGGTTGCCATTTCCTTCTCCAATGCATGAAAGTGAAAAGTGAAAGTGAAGACGTTCAGTCATGTCTGACTCTTAGTGACCCCATGGACTGAAGCCTACCAGGCCCCTCCGTCCATGGAATTTTCCAGGCAAGAGTACTGCAGTGGGTTGCCATTGCCTTCTCAGCCAGGTTGCCTAAAGACCTCCCAAAACCAAAGATAAGCCCTGCAGCCTACCATCATTTGGAAAGACTGAGATGTAAGTCCAAATGCCTGAGCCCCGCTGGACGCTGCCTAGCCTATAGTCCCAGGAAAATCATCCTACCTTCTGGGTCTCAGTGTTCATATCTATAAAATGTCATTCCACTCTGCTGCTCCAAACCCTCTCGGGGCTTTTGTCTTCACTTGGATAAAACCCCAAGCCCTCCTCAGGGCCATCTAGGCTCTGCCTGATCTGGGTCCACCCTCATATCACTGTGCTCTCCCCCTTGCCCACTCTGCCCTAGACACACTAGTTTTTGCTCTGAGCCTCAAACAAACTCCTTCCACTTCAAGACCTGTGCACAGGCTGGATACCAAGAACACCTCTCCGCCATCCCATCTCAATGTACATCTCATCACTCAGGGTCTAAAACAAGGTTCTTCCTCTTCTCTCTTGTAAGAATCTGCTCTTGCCCTTCTGAATACCTGTCACAAGTAGTCCTTATATATTTAGTTGTATATTTCGTTTATTTCTTTAGCCAAAAAGGTGCTGAGCATACCCTCCATGCCAAGCAGTCACCATTCTGGAGAATTTATCAGTGACTGCAGGCAAAGAAGTTGTTCTCATGGAGCTTATTCTCTTGAAGGAATAACAAATAGATGAACATTCATTCCCAACAATAAACAGCCCACAAGGTAAATGTCAGATGGTAACCATTCCTGGTTAAGAGCAGCACACTGAACCGGTGCCATGATACAAAGCCCTCCCTTAGGCAGCAGTCAGGGAGGGCTGCCCTGAGCAGGTGACAGTTCTGCTGGGGGCTGAAGGTGGGAAGGAGCCAGGCTTAGGGACACTTGTTTCATATTTAGTTACCAGGTCAGGAACTGCTTGTGCTTTGTTCATCCCTGTCTCTCCAGTCTGGCTTGGTTCCTGGCATATATAATTGGTCCTGTATAAATATGTGTTGAATGAATGAATGGAAGGATAGACAGATGGATGGATGGATGGATAAAGAGAGATGATGGATGCGGTCCCATGGTTGTGACAGGACTCTCATGAGCTGCTGGTCAGTCATGTTCTAAGTGATGACCCCCCTGAGTACAGGCTCAAGTCACCTGATTCCAAGGTGCTCCTGGAAGCACCCTCTTCCCACTGCTCCTGCTTAGCTGCTCTGACAGCTTCACTAATCTTTATCATTTTCTTCTCTAGGCCTTTTGTACCATTTGAGAAAATTAATAACACTGTGACCACACTTGTAGAAGAGGTGGAGACCTTCATAGTGCCAGACATGGTGAGTCCCCTGCTTCTCAGGGCACAGAGCCAGGCCTGGTAGAGGTAGGTGTGACATTCCCTGGCGGGCTGTACTCTCAAGGAACCTTCCTTTCTGAGGGGCCTAATTCCCTTTAAGATGTCAGCTGCTGCCTCCCCTCCTTCAGTCAGCCTGGCCTGGGGAGGAGGTGAGCAGGGGCCTGACATGAGTTGAAATCACGGTCCCACACTTGAGCCATTTACCATTCCCATGGACTGCCAGTAGGCTTTTAGCAATGTTCTTCTAATAAAGAAGACAATTTTATTTAGTTTATTTAAATACAAAAACTATATGTACCATAAGTAAGTTTACTGTGCTTCATAAACAAGGCCATATGTACCATAAACCAGAAAATTCCAAAGATTTTAAATTATTCACTCTGGAAGGGAACTGGGAATCTCAGTTTATAGAAAAGAAATCCTCCAGGTGGCTCTGTGATTTACTAAACTGGAGGAACACTGACCTCATCTGGGCACTTGTTAGAAATGCAGACTCTCAGGTCCTACCCTAGACCAGTTGACTCAAGAATTTGCATTTTCACGAGATACCCTGGGGATTGTATGAACACAAAATCATGGGAAACACTTCTCTATGATTCCCAGGGCCTCATTTGACCGCTTAAAAATGCAGTGTTCCGAAGGTCAGGGTTTCTAGAGCATGGGGTTCTGGGATACTCACCATCTAGATTCTCAAGGTCCTAGGATATTGGTGTTCTGAGGTATTAGGATTCTAGCATCCTCTGGTTCTCAGATTTGTGCCTTCTAGTTTTCTGTTAATCTAGAATCCTAAGATTCAAAATTCCTAAGATCCCAAATAGTGAGCCTCTCTGCGGGAGGCAGGCAGACGCTCACTGTGGATAATGATCAATCCTCTCCTCTCCCATCTCTCCTCTCATTCCTCCTTGTCCCAACCTCTTCCCTGCCTTCTTCTCTCTGTCTCTGTCTCCCTGATTCCCTCTGGCCCCCAGGTGTTCCCATGAATCCAAACCATCATCAGCTTCCTGGATGTGAGTTTTATTAAGGAAGTCATCGGTAAGTCACAGCCCAGGAAAGGGGTGAGGGGACTCCCTCTGCTGCCTTCCAAGCGGCAGGCACCCTGCTCTACGCCTGCTCCACAGTCAGGTCTGCTCAGGGGATCCTGGAGAAGCTGAAGACCCTTCATCCTGAGCAAGTCAGGAGAGGGCGGCTCAAGGGGTTCCTACAGACTGATGGCCTCTGGGGGCCTCTAAGAGCTTCTGCTGCCCTCCTTTGTCAAGTCTGCAGAACCTGCTGTGCAGAATGATGTGAGAAAGAGAACGGGCCAGATCTGGGTTCAAATTCTGGATCTGCTACTTAGTGCTGTGGGGTCAGGGTCAACTGGCTCCACCTGAGCCTCGGGTTCCTCCCAGATGAAAGGAGATTGTAAACACTGCCGAATTGATGAGTGGATTTAAAGAAAAAGCAGAAAGAGCCTAATATCCCATCCTCATTGCTAATAAACACTGCCCCTTCCCTTTCCCATCTGGCTTCACCTCCAGCTCCAGGGCACTTTCCTTAACCTGAGTCTCTGGCATAACCATGGTTGCTGGGGCTGTGGGGCAACAGAAATGGGTTGAGCAACAATGTCAGAGGGCTGGAGGTGGTCCTTCTAGAAAATAGCCACAGGCCCAGTTCCTTGGGCGATGGCTCTGTGTTTCGCATACCATCTCAATCTCATTGGATCCTTTAAACATCCCTGTGGGGTGGGTAACATCATCATACCCATTTTACAGATGAACAAACTGAGGCTCAGAGAGACAGAGTGACATGCAAGAGGTCCCATGACTGTCAAGTCTGACCTGCTTGAGGGCAGCAGCCTTCAGTGTCTGATTTCTATTCAGCTTTCTAGTGCTGGAGACTGAGAATTGCTTCCATTTTGTCCCTTCAGCTACTGTTCAGAAAAACTCAAAGCAAAAGTGAAGAGCACAGATGAGGAAAACCACTGTGATGCCCATCCCCTGGTGAGGACCAGGCTTAGGGCCCTGGGCTGAGGGAGGATGAGATTCCCCACAGGGGCCCGTGGAGAAGCAGAAACAAGCTTGGCTTCTCTTCTTCCTCTAGTAGCAGACTGAGCCCTGATCTTGGTTACAAACCGAGTCCTGATCCTTAATCACACACTCAGACAGCACTTGATTCTGCTCCCTGACTGAGCCTGGAACAGTCAGACTGAGCTTTGACTCCAGTAGTTGACTGAGCCCTTACACTGATTGTGGACAGAGACCCGACTGCATCTCAGTCTGATCCCTGACCCTGGTCAAACGCTGAGCCCTGAACCCTGGCTCCTCTGGGCCCTGATCAGTCTTTTCACATTGGCCATTGTTGCTAAGGTGAGGGGGTAGGAGGGTGAGGGGATGAGGAGGGCTCAGTGCCAAGTGCCAGAGGGAGACCCCAAACCACAGGTGCCAAGCCCTCCCCGAGTCTCAGAGTTCACAGGGTTTGGGGGAAGTACTCCAGCAACTGTGCCTGCTGAACGCAGAAGCCAGTAAGGGCCCCTTACTGACATGGAGGGCCCCCTCCATGCCTCACACCGGAGTCTCCTTCCAGATTGGTCCCCAGGGACTTGACTGAATCTCTGTACCGTCTTCCTCTAGGATGGTTGGTGCTGCCACCATCCCCCAGGAGTGACAACTGAGCCCAGTTAAAGGATACTCTCAGATACTCCTTCTCGCAGTCAGGACACCCTATGCTTGTCGCCCTACCCCCAGCAATAAAAAGGCATTTCTGCACCTTCTGTGTGGCCCGTGGCATTCCTTCCACTGGGATTTCGGGGAAGGTGAGGTATGGGCAATCAGGGCATCAGAGACCTGGATCCAAAGGTGGAAGGGACACTTGGGATTATCCAGCCATTATTTCTTGTCTTATAAGAAGGAACACTGAGGCCCAGGATGGGCAAGAAAGTGACCTGAGGTCACATGGAGACAGCTTCACTCTGCTTCTGCTACAGCACCACCAAGATGGAGGGCTGCCTTCCCCAGCACACCTGACCTCATGACCTCCTCACAACACCCTTCTGCCAGGAGACATGGCTCTTGCCCCCACTGTACAGATAAGGACACTGAGGCTCACAGAAGACAAGTGATTCATCGAGCTTACAGGGTGGCAAGTGGCAGGGCTAGAATTTTAACCCATGTCCCTGGGAACACTTGCTCAGAGAGGTGACACCCTGGTTCTCAGTACTCAGCCACCTCTCCCCTGCCCCCAGCAGGTCCCATCATCCTGGCCCTGCTCTCTTCTGAGCAGGACTGATGAGGTCCTCTCGAGTCCACTCTTCCTCCCTAACATGGAAGCCCTCAGTTTCCCCTTTGTCCTGGAAGAGAGAGGACCACATCCCTTACTCATTGCTGCATCGCCTCTTTGGAGGAGTGATCTAGGCTATCACCTCAGGGTCCCCGCAGCCTCTCTTATCCAGGAGGGTGCCTGACTTTCCTGCCAAAAGGCCCAGGGAACCTTTGCCCATTTGGCCAAGCAGCCATTTCAGTGCTTTGTGTACAATTCTGTGAGGGAAGAACCACCGTCACCCTCGTGCGAGACTCAGGTTATGAGAGGCCAGGGTCACACAGAGGCCTGCAAGAGCGCTTACTCCACCCAAGAGCTTTCTACCTGATGAAGGCTGCCTCACAAGGTCAAATCACCTCAGGGGGCCCTTGAGCCCCTGGGGCTGCCTACGGGAGACTTCAAGCATCTCTCCTTAGTTCTGCAGAGCAGACCTTAGTTCAGGCTGTGCCAGGACTGCTGACAAGGCATAGGGTGAGGGATTGGACAGAGCTGAACTTGGCTTACCTGGCCTCTGCCCCTTGATAGTTGTGCAATCTCAAGCAAGTTACTCTTGGAACCACAGTTCTCTCACCTGCCAAAAAGAATTAACAATAAAACCTCCCTCATTGTGCTGTTGTGAGGTTTAAATGAGTCAATGAGTGGATAGTGCTTTACCAGGGTCTGACACTAGTGAGCACAAGTCAGGCTGTACCCACTGGAATTACTGTCAAACAGTGTTGAGAAACCACACGTTTAATCTTTATACACTGTATCTCATTAGATTCTGATATCTACTGAGTGATGCAGTGAATGGTTCTTGGAGTAGGTGTGGCAACTGAGTCTCAGAGAAGTGAAGTGACTTCTCCAGGGCCACACAGCTGGTCACAGGCAAAGCTGGATTCCATTTGATGTCAGTCTCCACAGCTGGTTCTTCCCCTGTTGGCCATGGAAGACGGATCAGAGTTTTCCTCTGTGACCCTATTTTGTGACTATCTCAACTCCCACAAAAAATGTAGAAGAAGGTCTCAAGATTCAAGACTTCTTTTGGGCAGCCACCCACTTGACCCTGTGCATACTGTTCCATCCACCATTTCTTCTCCCCCTCCAGCTTCTCAATCCTCCTCAGCCCCACAGCTCTGCTTAGGAGCTGTGTCCCAGCTAAATGCGGGCCACTCCTCAATGTTTCCCAAAATAAGAGACCATGTTTTCCAAGTGAGAGATCTCAACAAGCTACCTTGTCACTACCGTCCAATACAGACAGAGGGTTCAGGAAGCGTCAGCTCTCGTTATTACGTATGAGTATGTGTATGAGTATCACATTACACTTTTAAAATCCTTTTTCCATTTTTATTGAGAAGTAATTGACATCCAGTTGAAATAAGTTGAAGGCCGCAGTTTGATTTATGTGTGTTATGAAATGATTATGACAATAAGTTCAGCTAACATTCATCTTCTCATATATATACAATAAAAAGAAAAGAATAAAAAAAGAAAAAATTTTCCTTGTGATAAGAACTCTTAGGATTTGTTGTCTTAACAACTTTCCTATGTATCATACATCGTTGTTAAGTATAGTCACCGTGTTGTATAATACTTTCCTAGTGCTTACTTATTTTAGAACTGGAAGTTCCTGTCTTTGGGCCATCTTCTTCCAGTTGCCTCTCCTTCACCCTCCTCCTTTGATATTCATAAGTCTGATCTGTTTTTCTATGAGTTTGGTGTTTTTGTTTGTCAGACTCCACACATAAGTGAGATCACATAGTATAGGTCTTTCTCTAACTTATTTCACTTATCATAATGCCTTCAAGGTCCAACCATATTGTCACAGATAATAGGATTTCCTTGTTTTTAATGACTAAATAATATTCCACTGTGTATATGTATTATAACTTATTTATTTATTCATCCATCAGTGAACACAAGTGTTTCTATGTGTTGGCTATTATAAATAATGCTGTTACAGACATAGGGGTGCAGACATCTTTTTGAGTTAGTGATTTCATTTCTTTTGGATTTATTCCCAGAAGTAGAACTGCTAGATCACATGATAGTTCTATTTTTAATTATTTGAGGAATTTCCATACTGTTTTCCATAGTGGCTACATCAGTTTATATTCTTACCAACAAATGCACATGGGTTCCCCGTGTTTGTTATCTCGTCATTTTGATGATGGTCATTCGAACAGGCATTAGATGACATCTCATTGTGATTTTAATTTGTATTTCCCTAGTTACTAGTGATGTGGAGCATCTTTTCATGTACCTGTTGGTCTTTCACAAATCTTCTTTGGAGAAATATCTATTCAGATCCTTTGCCCATTTTTTTGTTTTTTGTTTTGCTTCTTGTGTTGTTGGGTTTTTTTTTTTTTTTCTCATTATAAAAGCCTATGTTTTGAAAAAAATGATCCCTCTTTAGTACTTCCTAAAAATATTTTATCATTAAATACCACACAGTTATCGTCAGTATGGAATAACTAGTATAAGAACACAATTTTTATAGTTTATATTTATAAATATATTATTTATTTATATATAGACAACCCTTTTGGGCAGTATACCAGTCAACTGGGTTTTTCATTCATGTGTGCAAGTATACATCAATAAGTATTTACTGAGCATCTGTTGTGTGCTAAGAAACTCCTAGTAAATATAGATACAGCAGTGGACAAAATAGTCCATGTGCTGCTTTTCTTTTATTGCTATTGAATTGTTTGCATTCTTTATATATTTAGGATATTAACCCCTTATCAGGTATATGGTTTGTAAATATTTTTTTTAATAGCATGCCTTGCCTTTTCCTTTTATTGTCTTTTTGTTTGTTTGTTTTTGCTGTTGCTGGTGTTATGAAGAATTTTTTAGTTTGATGTAGTTCCCTTCTTTATTTTTTACTTTGTTGCTTGTGTTTTAGGTATCACATCCAAAAGTCATTACCAAGACCCATGTCAAGAAACTTTATTCCTGTTTTCTTTATCCCTCCTTTGTTTCTGAAGGACAGCCTTGCCAGGTATAGAATTCTTGGGTGATAGTTCTGTTTTCAATGTTTTGAATGCCATCTCATTCTTTCTTGGTCAGAATAGTTTCTTTTGAGAAATCCACCAGTCATCTCATGGGATACCCTTGTATGTAACTTCTGTTTTTTTCCTCTTGTTGCTCTTAAATTTTTTTCTTTGTCTTTGAATTTTGAGGATATAATTATAATGTGTCTTCATATAGATCTATTCAGATTCCGTCTATTTAGTGTTCTTTGGATCTCATGGGTCTGGATGTCCATTTCCCTAGGTTTAAGAGTTTTAGCTATTATAGCTTTAAATATACTTTCTGTCCTTTTTCTCTTCTCCTTCTGGAATTCCTATAATGAAAGTATTATTTCTTTTCATTGTGTCACATAATTTCCATGAAAGTGAAAGTCAGTCATGTCCAACTCTCTGCAAACCCAAGGACTATACAGTCCATGGAATTCTCCAGGCCTGAATACTGGAATGGGTAGCCTTTCTCTTCTCCAGGGGATCTTCCCAACACAAGGATCAATAATTTCTTCACTTTTTCCTTTTTATCCTCTGACTAGCTTATTTCTAATGTCTTATCCTCATGGTTGCTGATTCTTTCTTCCTTACGGTTAAATCTACTTTTGAAACTTTTCATTGAATTTTTTCAATTCGATTATTGTATTTTCAACTCTGGGATTTCTGTTTTTTTTTTAATGGTTGCAATTTCTTTATTGAACTTCTCATTTTATTCATGCATTGGTTTCCTAATTTTATTTGGTTGTCTGTGTTTTCTTATCATTCACTAAACTTCCTTAGACTCATTAGGAAAGACCCTGATGCTGGAAAAGATTGAAGGCAGGAGGGGAAAGGGATAATAGAGGATGAGATGGTTGGATAACATCACCGACTTAGTTGACATGAGTTTGAGTAAATTCCAGGAGATGGTGAAGGACAAGGAAGCCTGGCATGCTGCAGTCCATGGGGTCACAAAGAGTCAAACACGACTGAGTGACTGAACAATAAAACATCCTTAAGAGGATTATTCTGAACTCTTTGTCTGACAGTTCACAGACCTTCATTTCTTGAGGGTCATTTATAGAACTGTATTAGTTTCCTTTGACAGTATCATAGTTCACTGGTTTTCTGTGTGTGATCCTTGATTCCCTACATTGGAATCTGTACACTTGAGTCCTCTTCCAGACTTTATAGGTTTGCTTTGGCAGAGACAGTTCTTCACCAGTCAGTTCAGTTGGGTTTTGGGGTGTGTGTGTGTGCTGGTGATGTCTTTGGGCATAATAATTGTTCTGGTGAGGCAACTGTTTGAGCTCTGAGGATGGGGATGGGGTGGGATGTGCCTCTGCCTGAAGATAGCTGTAAAGGACTGCTGGCTTAATTTCCTACGTTGGTGAAGCTGTAAGATGGGCTCTACGGTTGCCTGGATTCTCTGGCCAGACTTATTAGATGATCAGGACTTGATACTGTATGTAGTACAAGATGCAGCAGGACAAGACCCAGTACCTGAGCAGCTTGTTGTTTGGAAGCCTGCATTCCCTGGTCAGGTGAGGCCATCAGTTTTGCTTTGCAAACAAGGGAAGCCAGGAACTTTGCTCCCTTCAAATACCCTGTACTTAGAACTGTTGAATGGGTGACACAACTTCCTGTGTCACCTAGCTAAACTCTGGGTAGATTCCCTAGCTGAACTGGATGAAGGCTGTGTTTAGCAATGAATGGGGCTATCAGTTAGATTCACTGCCCAGGTATAGTAGAAGCAGCTTCAAAGCTGGTAAAGCTTTTTGTTTGTTGTCTAAATTCAAACCAACCCACACCCCCCAAGTTTCCTGAGTGAACAGAGTCGATACCTTTCCTTTGCAAACTCTGGGCTCTACCTGCCCTTCTCTAGGCTCCAGCTGGGCAGCACAGCTTCCAGGAGTTGCCATCAGCCCTTCTGGACAGATGGGACCAGAAGACACTCTCTGCAGCGAGTGGGGCTAGGACTCCCCTCTCTGCCTGTGCATGGACAAACTGAGCTCTAGGACCAGCAAAACTCCTTGTCTGAGGATTTGAATCAGGTAGAACTGCTCCTGGCCAAGTACCTTCATCAGCGTGCACCCCCAGCTTGGTTCTGCAGATGGACAAAACCACTGGTTATGATGACTGCTTGGATGCTGCATGAAATGTTCCATTGGTGTCTCTAATTTTCTTGAAATCTCTAGTCTTTCCCATTCTGTTGTTTTCCTCTGTTTCTTTGCATTGATCGCTGAGGAAGGCTTTCTTGTCTTTTCTTGCTATTCTTTGGAACTCTGCATTCAGATGCTTATATCTTTCCTTTTCTCCTTTGCTTTTCGCTTCTCTCCTTTTCACAGCTATTTGTAAGCCCTCCCCAGACAGCCATTTTGCTTTTTTGCATTTCTTTTCCATGGGGATGGTCTTGATCCCTGTCTCCTGTACAATGTCACGAACCTCATTCTATAGTTCATCAGGCACTCTATCTATCAGATCTAGGCCCTTAAATCTACTTCTCACTTCCACTGTATAATCATAAGGGATTTGATTTAGGTCATACTTGAGAAAGTTATGACCAACCTAGATAGCATATTCAAAAGCAGAGACATTACTTTACCAACAAAGGTTCGCCTAGTCAAGGCTATGGTCTTTCCTGTGGTCATGTATGGATGTGAGAGCTGGACTGTGAAGAAGGCTGAGCGCCGAAGAATTGATGCTTTTGAACTGTGGTGTTGGAGAAGACTCTTGAGAGTCCCTTGGACTGCAAGGAGATCCAACCAGTCCATTCTGAAGGAGATCAATCCTGGAATTTCTTTGGAAGGAATGATGCTAAAGCTGAAACTCCAGTATTTTGGCCACCTCATGCGAAGAGTTGATTCATTGGAGAAGGCTCTGATGCTGGGAGGGATTGAGGGCAGGAGGAGAAGGGGACGACAGAGGATGAGATGGCTGGATGGCATCACTGACTTGATGGATGCGAGTCTGGGTGACCTCCGGGAGCTGGTGATGGACAGGGAGGCCTGGCGTGCTGCGGTTCATGGGGTCGCAAAGAGTCGGACATGACTGAGCGACTGATCTGAATGGTCTAGTGGTTTTCCCTACTTTCTTCAATTTCACTCTGAATTTGGCAATAAGGAGTTCATGATCTGAGCCACAGTCAGCTCCTGGCCTTGTTTTTGCTGACTGTATAGAGCTTCTCTATCTTTGGCTGCAAAGAATATAATCAATCTGATTTTGGTGTTGACCATCTGGTGACATCCATATATAAAGTCTTCTCTTGTGTTGTTGGAAGAGGGTGTTTGTTATAACTAGTGCATTTTCTTGGCAAAACTCTATTAGCCTTTGCCCTGCTTCATTCCGTATTCCAAGGCCAAATTTGCCTGTTACTCCAGGTGTTTCTTGACTTCCTACTTTTGCATTCCAGTCCCCTATAATGAAAAGGACATTTTTCATTCTTTTCTGGGTGTTAGTTCTAAAGGGTCTCGTAGGTCTTCATAGAACTGTTCAACTTCAGCTTCTTCAGCGTTACTGGTTGGGGCATAGACTTGGATTACTGTGATATTGAATGGTTTGCCTTGGAAACGAACAGAGATCATTCTGTCATTTTTGAGAAAGTACTGCATTTCAGACTGTTTTGTTGACCATGATGGCTACTCCATTTCTTCTGAGGGATTCCTGCCCACAGTAGTAGATATAATGGTCATCTGAGTTAAATTCACCCATTCCAGACCATTTGAGTTTGCTGATTCCTAGAATGTCGACATTAACTCTTGCCATCTCTTGTTTGACCACTTCCAATTTGCCTTGATTCATGGACCTGACATTCCAGGTTCCTATGCAATATTGCTCTTTACAGCATCGGACCTTGCTTCTATCACCAGTCACATCCACAGCTGGGTATTCTTTTTGCTTTGGCTCCATCCCTTCATTCTTTATGGAGTTATTTCTCCACTGATCTCCAGTAGCATATTGGGCACCTACTGGCCTGGGGAGTTCCTCTTTCAGTATCCTATCATTTTGCCTTTTCATACTGTTCATGGGGTTCTCAAGGCAAGAATACTGAAGTAGTTTGCCATTCCCTTCTCCAGTGGACCACATTCTGTCAGATCTCTCCACCATGACCCGCTCGTCTTGGGTTGCCCCACAGGCATGGCTTAGTTTCGTTGAGTTAGACAAGGCTGTGGTCCTAGTGTGATTAGATTGACTAGTTTTCTGTGAGTATGGTTTCAGTGTGTCTGCCCTCTGATGCCCTCTTGCAACTCCTACCGTCTTACTTGGGTTTCTCTTATCTTGGGCGTGGGTTATCTCTTCACAGCTGCTCCAGCAAAGCGCAGCCGCTGCCCTTTACCTTGGACAAGGGGTATCTCCTCACTGCTGCCCTTTCTGACCTTCAACGTGGGATAGCTCCTCTAGGCCCTCCTGCGCCCGCGCAGCCACCACTCCTCGGGCGTGGGGTTGGTCCTCCCGGCCGCCGCCCCTGGCCTCGGACGCTGGTTAGCTCCTCTTGGCAGTTCCTGGGCCGTCACAGTCTGGCACTCTCAGCCACTGCCCCTGAACATGGATGTGGGGTAACTCCTCTTGGCTGCCGTTCTTCAGGCATGGGGTCCTCCCGGCTTCTGCCCCGGACCTCGGACGTGGTCAGATAAAGGACAGAAATGGTATGTACCTAACAGAAGCAGAAGATATTAAGAAGAGGTGGCAAGAATACACAGTAGAACTGTACAAAAAAGATCTTCACGACCCACATAATCATGATGGTATGATCACTGACCTAGAGCCAGACATCTTGGAATGTGAAGTCAAGTGGGCCTTAGAAAGCATCACTATGAACAAAGCTAGTGGAGGTGATGGAATTCCAGTTGAGCTATTTCAAGTCCTGAAAGATGATGCTGTGAAAGTGCTGCACTCACTATGCCAGCAAATTTGGAAAACTCAGCAGTGGCCACAGGACTGGAAAAGGTCAGTTTTCATCCCAATCCCAAAGAAAGGCAATGCCAAGGAGTGCTCAAACTACCGCACAATTGCACTCATCTCACACGCTAACAAAGTAATGCTCAAGATTCTCCAAGCCAGGCTTCAGCAATATGTGAACCGTGAACTTCCTGATGTTCAAGTGGTTTTAGAAAAGGCAGAGGAACCAGAGATCAAATTTCCAACATCCACTGGATCATGGAAAAAGCAAGAGTTCCAGAAAAACATCTACTTCTGCTTTATTGACTATGCCAAAGCCTTTGACTGTGTGGATCACAATAAACTGTGGGAAATTCTGAAAGAGATGGGAATACCAGACCACCTGACCTGCCTCTTGAGAAATCTGTATGCAGGTCAGGAAGCAACAGTTAAAACTGGACATAGAACAACAGACTGGTTCCAAATACGAAAAGGAGTACATCAAGGCTGTATATTGTCACCCTGTTTATTTAACTTATATGCAGAGTACATCATGAGAAACGCTGGGCTGGAAGAAACACAAGCTGGAATCAAGATTGCTGGGAGAAATATCAATAACCTCAGATATGCAGATGACACCACCCTTATGGCAGAAAGTGAAAAGGAACTAAAAAGCCTCTTGATGAAAGTGAAAGTGGAAAGTGAAAAAGTTGGCTTAAAGCTCAACATTCAGAAAACGAAGATCATGGCATCTGGTCCCATCACTACATGGGAAATAGATGGGGAAACAGTGGAAACAGTGTCAGACTTTATTTTCCTGGGCTCCAAAATCACTGCAGATGGTGACTGCCGCCATGAAATTAAAAGACGCTTACTCCTTGGAAGGAAAGTTATGACCAACCTAGATAGCATATTCAAAAGCAGAGACATCACTTTGCCAACAAAGGTTCGCCTAGTCAAGGCTATGATTTTTCCTGTGGTCATGTATGGATGTGAGAGTTGGACTGTGAAGAAGGCTGAGCACTGAAGAATTGATGCTTTTGAACTGTGGTGTTGGAGAAGACTCTTGAGAGTCTCTTGGACTGCAAGGAGATCCAACTAGTCCATTCTGAAGGAGATCAGCCCTGGGATTTCTTTGGAAGGAATGATGCTAAAGCTGAAACTTCAGTACTTTGGCCATCTCATGAGAAGAGTTGACTCATTGGAAAAGACTCTGATGCTGGGAGGGATTGGGGGCAGGAGGAGAAGGGGACGACAGAGGATGAGGTGGCTGGATGGCATCACTGACTCGATGGACATGAGCCTGAGTGAACTCCGGGAGTTGGTGATGGACAGGGAGGCCTGGCATGCTGCAATTCATGGGGTCACAAAGAGTCAGACACGACTGAGCAACTGAAATGAACTGAACTGGATGCTGCAAGTATGAACTTGCTCTGCCAAGATCCACTTGCTGTTTTTGCAAGCCCCTTCCCCCTTTCCCAGGTGGCTCAGTGATAAACTGGCTGCCAATGAAGGAGACATAGGACATGCAGGTTCAATCCAGGAAAGAGCCCCTGGAGAAGAAAGTGACAACCCACTCCAGTGTTCTTGCCTAGAGAAGCCCATAGACAGAAGAATCTGGAGGGTTACCGTCCATGGGATCACAAAGATTCAGATGCGATTGAGCATGCAGTACTTCCTCCCCCTTCTCCAGCAGTCAGTTTCCCAGTGGTTGAGACTTCACAGCATTCCCTGGCAGTCCCCAGGGAATGCTGTGAAACAAGAAGGCAATTGACCCCAATGCTGAGGAGGTTCTGGTTGCCCCCCAGGGTTCTCTTTTCCCTCTGGAGGCTCAGAGGAGACCTCTCCATGTGGTGTTGTGCTGGACTAGAGGAGGCCAACGTGGAGCTGCTTCTTACCCTTCTAAGGTGGTCTGCCCTGATTCTCCGTGGTGTGGAGGGTGCTTCAGCCTCACTAGGATCCTCTCAGTGGTGTCTTGTTCTTGAATCGTTGTTAGTTGTTCTTGTGACAGGAGCAAAGTCAGAAGTGAACTATGTCTCCATTTGGTGACATCACTCTCTCACTTTCCTTATTCATCTCTGCCCCACAAGCCTGTGAACTCCTTGAGGGCCAGTATCTCTGTCTTCTCAACAACCCCAGTGTCCAGTAAAGGACCAGATGTAATACAGGCATTAACCAGTGTTCAATGAATCAATGAGTGAATGAACCTCTTTTTGACTGTACACAATCAGACATCATCTCCAGGACAGCTAAGTGGGTGGTGAACAGGAAAACTCTAGCAACTCAGGATTTGGGGGGTGTGGGAGACCTGTCATCATTTTCCAGTAGCCAGGGCCAGATACCTGGCACTCAAGGACATGCGTGATGGGCTATGGCCAATTGTGTTGGCCCTAGTTGAGTGATGGAGAAGACTGTGGTGTTGGAGAAGACTCTTGAGGGTCCCTTGGACAGCAAGGAGACCAACCAGTCAATCCTAAAGGAAATCAGTCCTGAATATTCATTGGAAGGACTGATGCTGAAGCTGAAGCTCCAATACTTTGGCCACCTGATATGAAGAACCGACTCATTGGAAAAGACCCTGATGCTGGGAAAGATTGAAGGTGGGAGGAGAAGGGGATGACATAGGGTGAGATGGTTGATGGCATCACCTACTTGATGGACATGAGTTTGAGCAAGCTCAGGGAGTTGGTGATGGACAAGGGAGCCTGGTGTGCTGCAGTCCATGGGGTTGCAAAGAGCTGTACACAACTAAGTAACTGAATGGAACTGACTAGGTGAGTGAAGCCAGGACATGGAGTGGTGGGGCCAAGGCCACTGAGCCCCACAGATGACAGATGTGGCCAATGAAGGGAAAAGGAGATGGGAGGAGAAGTGAGAAAATTTTCTACTACTGTGACTCTGGCACCCCCAGGACCAGCTCTGGCTCCCTGCCCAGACGTCAAAGAGGAGTCAAGTTTTCCTAAAGGCACTGATACCCGATGAGGGAGGATTCAGGGGAGAGGAGGATACTTTGAGAGGGTGAGAGGCTGTCTGCCATAGGGGAATATATAGGAAGAAAGACAGCAAAACCTGAGTGTCCTCTGAGTCATCCACAAACTCGAGTGCCAAACTCCAGTGCAGGCTGTTTTGGAGACTTAATTTAGTTAAATAAATGCTGGATATTTCCAATGTTTGTCCAATTCCCTCAGGATAATATCTGAGGATCAGAATTATTAGCTCTATGCCTTGGAACATTTTATGGCTCCAAAAACACGTCACAAATTTATTTGCCAAACCGGATCTTTCTATTTACACTAAGATGGGAGAGTATATACTTTTCCCCATATATTTGACAGCAGATGGACACTTTTATTGTAGATATTTGCTCTTGAGATGGGGGTAGAATAAACTTCATCACAGTGGAAAAGCCAAGGTCCCAAATTAGGAGACTTCATTGTTACTACAATTCAATACACTATTTTCTGAATGTTGAAAAAAAATTGGGAAATATTTGTGCTTTACAGCTGGGTGAAAATATAGATCTTAGAATTGTCCTTAGCCAGAATCATAATGATGCAAAAAACTGAACATAGGTGGTAAAAACTGAAAAGGATGCTGAAATGTTCATGCAAGAAATAAAATGGATTTTCAAAAGAAAGATGACTGACTACCTAACTAAGCTGTGCTCTCTGCTGGGCAATTCAGGGTGACTTAAGTAGTTCCTCTCCAAGCCAGCATGGTTCGTGGTAAGAGTCTTCTGGACTTCAGAAGACTTCAGTCTGTTTCAAAATCCCCCGTGATGAAGTGTCTAGAAAATTCTGCTCCCCACTTGTGAGAGAATGAGAATGAAGAGGCAGATAATGTATTTAAATTAACTTAGAATTCATTTGAATCTTGCAAATCCCCTGGAAAGAGACTTGGGATCCCCCAGACCACTTTGAGAACCACCAGATTAGACACTCGGTGCTAGTGGTAAAGACCCCTCTAGTGAATGGAGGAGACCTAAGAGATGCGGGTTCAATCCCTGGGTCTGGAAGATCCCTGGAGAAGGAAATGGCAACCCACTCCAGTATTCCTGCCTGGAGAAACACATGGACAGGGTATCCTGGAGGGCCAGAGTCCATAGGGTGGCAAAGAGTTGGACACCACTGAAGCGACTTAGCAGGCAGGTTAGGCACCAGGGAGCCAAGGAAGGTTTCTGAGCAGAGGAGAGACCATCTCAGCTCTTAGTTTGAGGAAGTTTCCTCTGGTACGTGGATTAAAAGGTGATAAAGGCTGTGGCTGGTCCAGGTCCAACCCAGGGCAGGAGCCGTTGGGGTAGATGGCAGGGCTGCAGACAGACTTCCCTCCCAGGGAAGAGGTGCTTATGAGAGAGGGACGCCCAGATAAGGCCTTCCTGTGACTCATTCATGATGAGCCTTTGCCATCCTGGGGCCCCAGACCAGGATCCAGGGCCAGGGCTTATGGCTCAGGGGCCTACATTATGATCTCCCCTACTTAGGAAAGAGCCAGTGTTGCAGGAAGGAGCAAGACCACACCTTTGGTTCCAGAAGAGGGAGCAAAGCCATTCCCTTTGGCTCTTATCCAAGGCTGCAGGCAAAGTCAGCACTTGTCCCTGTTGTCCTGCAAACACTATCCATCCATCTGAACCTCTGCAGACGTGGCCACCAATGGGAGCAGCTGGGCTGACAATGGTACCCGTGAATTAAATGTTACACCTTCATCAAAACTTCCAGAGTGTCCTACCACATGATCCAGCAGTCACACTCTACGGCACCCAATTAAAGGCCCATACTAAACCTGCACGTGGATGTTTATAGCAGTTTTATTTGCAATTGCCAAAATTTGGAAGCAACCAACATGTTTTTCAGCGTGTGTGAAAGTCACTCAGTCATGTCCGACTCTTTGTGAACCCATGGACTGTATACTCCATATAATTCTTCAGGCCAGAATACTGGAGGGGGTAGCCATTCCCTTCTCCATGGGATCTTCCAAAACCAGGGATCAAATCCAGGTATCCCGCATTGCAGGCAGATTCTTTACCATCAGAACCACCAGGGAAGCCTTTGTCTTTCAATAGGTGAATAAATAAATAAACTATGGCACATCCAGACAATGGAATATTATTCAACCTTAAAAAGAAATGAGCTCTGGAGTCATGAAAAGACACAGAGCAATCTTCAATGCATATGATTACATGACAGAAGCCTACCAAAAGGTTACATATTCAGATCAGATCAGATCAGTTGCTCAGTCGTGTCCAACTCTTTGCGACCCCATGAACTGCAGCATGCCAGGCCTCCCTATCCATCACCAGCTCTCGGAGGTCACCCAGACTCACATTTATCGAGTCAGTGATGCCATCCAGCCATCTCATCCTCTGTCGTCCCCTTCTCCTCCTGCCCTCAATCCTTCCCAGCATCAGAGTCTTTTCCAATGAGTCAACTCTTCGCATGAGGTGGCCAAAATACTGGAGTTTCAGCTTTAGCATCATTCCTTCCAAAGAAATCCCAGGACTGATCTCCTTCAGAATGGACTGGTTGGATCTCCTTGCAGTCTAAGGGACTCTCAAGAGTCTTCTCCAACACCACAGTTCAAAAGCATCAATTCTTCAGTGCTCAGCCTTCTTCACAGTCCAGCTCTCACATCCATACATGACCACAGGAAAGACCATAGCCTTGACTAGGCGAACCTTTGTTGGCAAAGTGATGTCTCTGCTTTTGGATATGCTATCTAGGTTGGTCATAACTTTCCTTCCAAGGAGCAAGCGTCTTTTAATTTCATGGCTGCAGTCACCATCTGCAGTGATTTTGGAGCCCAGAAAAATAAAGTCTGACACTGTTTCCACTGTTTCCCCATCTATTTCCCATGTAGTGATGGGACCAGATGCCATAATCTTCGTTTTCTGAATGTTGAGTTTTAAGCCAACCTTTTCACTCTCCACTTTCACTTTCATCAAGAGGCTTTTTAGTTCCTCTTCACTTTCTGTCATAAGGGTGGTATCATCTGCATATCAGGTTATATATTATATGATTCCAACTCTGTGATATTCTGGAAGAGACAAACTAAGGAGACAGTAAAAGGATTAGTGGTTACTAGAGGTTAGGAGGGAGGGAGAGATGAATTAGCAGAGCACAGAGGGCTTTGGGCACTTCCCTGGTAGCTCAGCTGGTAAAGAATCTGCCTGCAATGCAGGAGACCCTGGTTCAATTCCTGGGTGAGGAAGATCCCCTGGAGAGGGAATAGGCTACCCACTCCAGTATTCTTGGGCTTCCCTGGTAGCTCAGCTGGTAAAGAATCCACCTGCAATGCAAGAGACCTGGGTTCATTCCCTAGGTTGGGAAGATCTCCTGGAGGAAGGCGTGGCAACCCACTCCAGTATTCTTGCCTGGAGAATCCCCATGGACAGAGAAGCCTGTTGGGCTACAATCCATGGGGTCACAAAGAGTTGGACATGACTGAGCGACTAAGCACAGCACAGCACAGAGGGTTTTTAGTGCAATGAAATTGTACACTAGTGGCAGAGAAACATTCTTACACATTTGTCAAAACCTACAGAGGGTATAACACCAAGACGAAACTTTCATGTAAACTTTGAGTGATAATGATGTAGGTTCATCATTATGACAAATGTCCCACTCTGGTAGAGGATATCAATTACAGGAGAGGCTGTGGGGATGGAGGGGAAGGAGATATATAAGAGCTCTCTGCACTTTCTGCTCAGTTTTGCTGAGAACCTAAAATTGCTCTAAAAAATAAAGTCTATTAAAAATTAAAACTTCCAGGGTAGAGGATCCAAGTCTGGCATTGCATTTCCCCGAGAACCTGACTGCTGCCTCCCCTTTCAGCCTCTTCACCTGGGCTTCCCGATTTATGTTCTATAACAAAGAATTGTGCAGTGATGTTTTGGTGGGTGGTCATGATGAAATATTTACTGGGAACTCTGCTCTCCAAAGTCAAAATGGCATTCTGGCTTCAATATGTATCAGTAGGGAGAAAATGTACTAGATAAAACTGAACTATGGTTAAGTGCTCTGGGGTCTGCCTCCTGGCTGTGAATCTTGACTCTTCCAGGGGCTAGAGGTACATTGCTCAGCTTCTCAGATTACAGTCTCTTCCTATAATGTGAGTAACAGAGCATCAACACCTCACAGGGTTTGGAGAGGATGAAACGAGATGTGGTGTGCACAGTACAAACCACAGATCTGGGAAGAGAGCAAAATAAGATACAGCCTCTAAGACCTGACAAATAAGTGGAAGAACTTCATGTACTCAGACCTAGGGTTGAGCACAGGGACAAATGTCCAGCCTTGGAATAAGAAAGAAACTAATTTCTAGCAAGGAACTCTAAAACAGTTTCTTACTTAGGGTGAAATTAACCAAGATTTTAGTTAGGAGATTGGGATTGACATATACACACTACATATAAAATAGGTAATCAACAAAGATCTACTGTATACCACAGGGAAGTATATGCAATATTTTGTAAGAATAAGGGGGAAGAATCTGAAAAAGAATTTACAGGACTTCCCTGGTGGTTCAGTGGTTAAGAATCTGCCTGCCAGTTCGGGGGACACAGGTTCAGCCCCTGGTCTGGGAAGATTCCACATGACATGAGGCAACAAAGTCCAGGTACCACAACTAGTGAGCCTGCAGTCCAGAGCCCGCATGCCACAACTACTGAGCTTACGCTCTGCAGTGAGAGAATGCACACAGCACGCAGCAAGGAAGACCCAGTGCAGCCAAAAATAAATACACACATAATTTTTAAAAGAATATATATGTATATATGTATGTGGGGTTTCCCTGTTGGCTCAGAGGGTAAAGAAACTGCCTGCAATGTGAGAGACCCAGGTTCGATCCCTCGGTCAGGAAGATGCCCTGGAGGAGGGCATGGCTACTCATTCCAGTTTTCTTGCTTGGAGAAGTCTGCAGACAGAGGACCCTGTCAGGCTACAGTCTGTGGGGTCACAAAGAGTCGGACACGTCTGAGTGATTACCACTTTCACTTTCATATAGGTACGTATGTATAACGAAATCACTTTGCTCTGCACCTGAAACCTAGACAACATTGTTAACCCGCTACAGAGCACTTCAATAAATAAATAAAGCAAGATTGCAAGGGTTGAATCATTCATTCCTGGTGGATCATTTGCCATATTCCGGGCAGGCCACAGGAACAGCTTGGGCAAAGGCCCAGAAGCAGGAGGGACATTCCAGGGAAACAACAGGTAAGTAGAAGAGAACTTTAGGTGCATTTGAGGCTGGTGGGTGGAGATCAGCATGACAGGGGCCCCTTGGCTGAGATTCCGTGAGACTGTCTTATCCTTATCTTTGCCCAGAATGGTTACATGACTTAGTGTGGGAGATGAGGAAACAGATCCCTAAGTTCTCCCTTCCAGAGGACCTGCCACAAAGCAGATAGTTGGCTGCTCGTGTCTCTTCATCTCTGTCTACATCTAGTCTCCTAGGACAAAGACTAGAGGGAAATGAACCAAAGTATTAGCAGGGCTTAGCTCTAAATAGAGACATTGTCTTCCATATTTCTATATTTTAAAAATATTTCTTTAAAAACATGGATTTTTTAAACAACCTAAAATACATATTTTAATACAAGTTTAAGACTAAGGCTTGACGGAGGTGGTACCAGCATTTTGGGAACAAATGATGAAGTGTGTCTGTCCTCAGGGCCTTAAGAAACAAGCCTTCCTTCTCAGTGCAACAGAGAGCTGTTACCCGTACCCGAAAAGGAGGCTTCAGCTCTGCTCTAAGAGGAATTTGTGATGTGATGTCAAGGTGATAAGCCTGTGCATAAGGAAGAACTGGATTCAAATCTTGACTCTGCTATAAACTAGCTCTGTGATCTTGAGCAAAAATTTTCCTCTCTTGAGTCTTAGTTTCCTCATCTGTAAAATAGGACTAATAAAAGTTTTTATATTATAAGGATTCAAGGAGGATTCCACAAACATTTGTGAAAATTGTCAGTGTCAGCTATTGTTATTACAGATGGGGAAACTGAGGTCCAGGAAGGGCATGGGAGCTGTCCAGTGTCAAACAGCAAGGAATGGGCAGAGCCAGTCTAGAGCACAAGATTCCTTGGATGAATTACTGGGTACAAGCTCGCTCTGCTCACTGAACAACAGGCCAATGAATCTGAGAGATGCAGTGCTAAGGCAAGGAAAATGACTCTGAAAGCAGCTGACCAAGAAGATGGCAAGCTAGTGCCTCAAAATAACCATCTTGTCAGGGTCTGGATGACAGGCGCTTTTGTAGAGTCAGAGGAAAAGCAATGAGGAACTAGAGTCAACAGGCAGACTGGAGAGGGAATGGCAGTGGGGAAATGAAGTGAAATGGTCTTCAGTCTTGAAAAACATTTCCAAAGGAATGGCCAGCCTTTGGAAAAGGTGTGTTAATCTCTTCTGTTCACAGGTGAGTAGGGACAAATTCTCTCTCTATGAACCGACCAAAGGCACTTTAGTTTACAGTCAAGCAGAAGGGTAGGGTCCTTTGAGTCAAGCTATTAAGTATGATTATAATAACAATTTTTATAAAACAATTTTGTAATAACAATGATTTTAATTTTATAATAACAATGATTATAATAACAAATAACAATTTGGCCACCTGATGCGAAGAACTGACTCATTGGAAAAGACCCTGATGCTGTGCAAGATTGAAGGTGGGAGGAGAAGGGGACAACAGAGGATGAGATGGGTTGGAGAGCATCATGGACTCCATGGACATGAATTTGAGTAAGCTCCAGTAGTTGGTGATGGACAGGGGAACCTGGCGTGCTGCAGTCCATGGGGTTGCAAAGAGTCAGACACAACTGAGCAACTGAACTGAACTGAACTGATAATAACAAGAGCAATGAAAAGCAAGTTAAAGAAACAGTTTCTAACACGGAGTCAGAATTGTCTTCCTCCCTGCAACAGATGGAAGCAAGAGTACCCTCTCCCTTGCTTCTACTCAGAGACTTTCTCCCTCACAGTCCCTGGGTCCACCTCACTCATGATACAGATGAGGAAAATGGCTCAAAGCAGGATGGGAATGTGAATGAATCATGAACACAGTCTCCCAGCCCTCTTCGTTGCTCTCCATGTTCCCCACACCTCTGGATATGGTGACATGCGTGATATACAGTTCCAAATACATTATTGACACATCCATTAAAGTGCTTAAGTGACTCACTAATCCCCTTAATCTCCTGGGCCCTTCCATGCAGGAAAGTTTACTTTGGAGGTATTGGATGGACATAGTGAGATCAAGGGCTTCTCATCAGTTTTCCAGCAGTCCATCACTCAGTGCCACGTCTTCCCCAGCAATAGGGTCACTCACCATTTATAAAGTCTGCCCCAATGCAGAGTCCACTGGGAACAAACTAACGGAGACCCAGGGCATCTCTGCAGCACACCAGAGGCATCCAGGTGAGCCCAACACAATAACACTCCCCAACCTGCCTTTTCATGAGATGTCAAACCAGACTAAAGCCTCTGATAAATGCTACCAGTGGCCATTGTGATTGGTTCTAGTACAGATCACAAAAAAATAGTGGCTTAAATAATGAAAAGTCCAGAGGTAGATCGTTACACTGACATGGGGGATCCTTCCAGCTCTTCCTTCTGCTTCCCCATAGGTCGGGACTTTCATCTTTATGATAATGAAATAGCTGTTGAGCTCCAGCCATCCTGTCTGATATTCAATCAGGAAAAAAACAGGACAGGAAAATAAAAGCTGGATCAACCACCTTGAAAGAATTTTTTCGAAGCCCTGACTCCATGCTGGATCTGTTTCTTTTACTTTAACCTTTACTTTTCATTGCTTTTGTTATTATAATCACTAAAAGGATGCTGCCTATAGCTGTAAGCATATGTAATGGCCTCAGGGGACCTGCCACTCTGACTTAAGTGCCAGCTCACAGGAAGACATTCTGACCCTGCCCACCTGTGAATGGCTACAGAAAAGAAGAAATTAATACATCCTCTCCCCGATGCTGGCCAAGCCAAGAGATATTTTTGCAAGACTAATGGTCTTTTCATTTTACTTGCTCATCTCCTCCCCGTCTCTGGTCTGGCACCCAGACCCTGATAAGATGGTTTGGGGGGACACTAGTCTGTCATCTTCTCGGTCTGCCGGCTTTCCAAATAAAGTCACTACTCCTTGTCTCAGTATCTCGTCTCCCAATTTATTGGCCTGTCCTGCAGCAAGCAACGGAGAAGGCAATGGCACCCCACTCCAGTACTCTTGCCTGGAAAATCCCATGGATGGAGGAGCCGGGTGGGCTGCAGTCCATGGAGTCTCTAGGAGTCAGACACAACTGAGGGTCTTCACTTTCATTTTTCACTTTCATGCATTGGAGAAGGAAATGGCAACCCACTCCAGTGTTCTTGCCTGGAGAATCCCAGGGACGAGGGAGCCTGGTGGGCTGCCGTCTATGGGGTCGCACAGAGTCGGACACGACTGAAGCGACTTAGCAGCAGCAGCAGCAGCAGCAGCAGCAAGCAAAGCAAGCTTGTACTCAGTAACAAATAGACAAAACTATAGATCTCATAGCTTCACTTTAAAAACTTACAAATCAGGTATTATAATGAAAACTTACAAGTTTACAAGTAACAGTTGGAATAAATTAAATGTGCTTGCTTAGATAACTAAGGCTTTACTACTTATGGGAAAGACTCAAGATTTGTATTTGTCCTTGATAAAGTCTTAAGGAGGCTATAAATTAGATTTTGTCTGAGGAGGACTTTTCTGTAACTTGGGTTTAAAAAGGCCACTTTTCCTCTTTTTTGTCCCATTGTTTTTAGGTTGTATTTGATTGGGCTAATTAGGTCCTTGTGGACTGTATTTATATTTCTGATTAATAGAGATTAGAAAAATAAAGACAATTGTTTTTAATTCCCCCAAAGAACTAGTCTGTCACCTAAATAATATTAAAAATTGATTTGCTCAACTATATTTTCTTTAATCACTTTCCAATGAGATTACCAACTAAACTGAAATTTGAGAGTTTTATGTTCTTCAACTTTAGGTTTTAATTATCATGCCTTCAAAAGCTTCCCTGGTGGCTCAGAGGTTAAAGCATCTGCCCGCAATGCAGGAGACCTGGGTTCGACCCCTGGGTCGAGAAGATCCCCTGGAGCAGGAAATGACAACCCACTCCAGTGTTCTTGCCTGGAGAATCCCATTGACAAAGGAGCCTGGTGGGTTACAAAGAGTCAGATACGATTGAGCAACTTCACTTTCACTTTCAAAAGCTTGCATAAGGTAATTCAACAAGGCTCTCTTTCTGAGTGTACAAGTTAAACCCAGAGCAAAATCACTAATTTTGTTTTATTAGCCCCTGAATATTAGTTGCCAGTTTTTACTTTATGTTGTATGCCTCAGGTAACCCTATTGGTTTCCTTTGAAGTGAAGTCACTCAGTCGTGTCCAACTCTGTGCGACCCCATAGACGGCAGCCCACCAGGCTCCCCTGTCCCTGGGATTCTCCAGGCAAGAACACTGGAGTGGGTTGCCATTTCCTTCTCCAGTGCATGAAAGTGAAAAGTGAAAGTGAAGTCGCTCAGTCGTGTCCAACCCTCAGCGACCCCATGGACTGCAGCCTACCAGGCTCCTCTGCCCATGGGGTTTTCCAGGCAAGAGTACTGGAGTGGGTAGCCATTCCCTTCTCTTCTACAGGGAATCTTCCTGATCCAGGGATTGAACCCAGGTCTCCTGCATTGCAGGCTGATTCTTTACCGTCTGAGCCACCAGGGAAGCCCACAAAGGAGTGTAGGGAATGTTAATCCCTGCAAAATGTAATTCACACCAAGTCAGGGAGTGTTAGAGGTTAGCTTTTGAAGAGCCCATCTAGTTACAGACACTACAGATTAGTAACAGTTAAAATTCAGATAGATCAACTTTTTCAGGCTTGTTTATGCTGTTTCTCTAGATCAGTTCGCTGTTCTCTTTATTTTCTTTGTTATCAGGAGAGGAAAACCCTCATATCTGATTTTGTTGCTACAGTCTCATAACTACAACTTTATACAGCCTCTCACAGGGGCAGTCAGAGCTCCACTGGGGGAGGCTGTGTCCCTGAAGGAAGAGTTGTATGCCTAGATCTCTTGGGCATAAAATATGGGTTGTGAAGCCTTGGGCTGGACCTTCCATTTCTTGCTCAGTACTGTGGGGAAAAGCATGTCTCTTCCCTGAGCCTCAGCGGCCCCATTTATAAAATGGGCCCAGTGAGTTCTGTGGCCATCCTAGATCCGAGCTCTGGGGAGATTCTCTCAGAGAACCCTCTCTGCCCTGCTTACCCACAGGTGCCCGTTCCAAGATGCTGAAGGTCTCCAGCCTCTTCATTCTCCTCTGTGGGCTGCTTGCTTTATCCTCTGCTCAAGAAGTCCTGTCTGAAGTTTCTTCCCAGATCAACGATGGTGAGACTGTCCAGCCTTGGGTCACGCCTGGTTGTGTCAGGCCCACAGGCCTCTTCTAGAGATCCAAGTCATTAACTAATGTCAGTTAAGTTCTGATTAGCCTAGTCCCTGGGACACAGTTAACTAATAATCATTAACAGCTCTGATCATCACCGCATTACTCTATTTAACCCCCTTCCCCCAAGGTTCCTCCCTTTCCTGTCTCTGTCCTTCATCGATTAAAACCTCTGCCCACCTCTCCTACCACCGCATGCTCACTCCCTCCCTTCTGCCACAGTAGCCTCAGCATGTTAAGCACACCCCAGGACCTTTGCACATGCTATTCCTTCTGGCTGGAATACTCCTCCCCTAACTATCAGTACCGTTCCCTCCCTTTCTTCAGGTCTCTGCTAAAATTTTGAATTTGCATGAAGACCTTCCTCCATCTCTCTGCATATATTAGCACCCAGGACTCACCCAGGATTCTCAATTCCTCACTCTGCCTTTTATTTTAACTCATAGACAGAAATAGCATTCAGTGGAATTCAGTATATTAAAATTTTTTTCTATTCTTCCTGAGAAATAATCCTTGTTCAGGACTCCCAGCGGCTCTCGTTCATCACCTTAACCATTCCAGTTTCACCCACCGCCCCCTCGCCCGCCCAGAACTCCAGGCTCCTCACCAATCAAAAATCTGAAAAGTTAAGCACAGGAGCCCCAGGACCAGGCCTCAGCTACAGCTGATGTTCTTTCTGACCAGCCAGTGCCGTGCCAAACTTGTTGCTAAATATTTTGAAACCAACCTCCTTACAGCATTTATTGGCCCCCGCCTCCTGCATGTCTCTTCACTCATGGCTCTGCCGTCTCTCCCCTCACTCTCACTGAAATGCCACCTCCACCAGGGCAGAGAGTTCTGCCTGTTCTCACTGCGGCAGCCCCATCCCTGAAAGAGCTGTGGCTCCTATAAATGTTTACCGAGTGACGGTGTCTGGAACTTGGCCCAGCACTGAGCAGACCAGAAAGACTAGGTGAATGAAGAGGAAGCACCTCATATGGGACTTACCCAGAGGTCAAGGTTGCATCTGAGACACTTTGACCTCTAAATGTCTAATTGGGTTGGGGGTGGGGGTGGGGGGCATGTTTTTCAGTCTTGACTCAAGAACTCCTCAGCGTGGGCTTTCTCTCGAGCCTGCAGAAAATCGACCTTCAAGAGTCATTGCAGAATGTCTTCAGCCAACCAGCTGGCCTGCTGGACATCAACAGTGACAGCAATGTTGTGTGAGTGTGCTCCAGTTACCACCCCAGGTCCAGGCTCTCCGGGTTTGTCAGTTTGTTAGAGCTCACCCCACGTGCCCTAACTTCACAGAGGCCTTCCCTTCGGTTAGCAGCCCTTCCAGCATCGATGACCTTAGATCCACTACAGTAAGTCCCCTACATAAAAGGAGTTCCTTTCAGAGAGCATGTTCATAAGTCCAATGTGTGTAAGTCCAACAAATTTAGCCTTGGTGACTAACACCATTGGCTATATAGTACTGTACTATAATAGGTTTATAATATTTTCACACAAATAATGCATTAAAAATACAAAAAAAATAAAGAGAACATTTTAAGTCTTATAGCACAGTACGTTGAAAAGTACAGTTGTACAGTACAACAGCTGGCACACCGGGGTTGGCACTGAGTGAACAGGGCGAGAAGAGCTGCTGACTGGAGGAGGTGAGAGACAGTAGAGCTGAAGGATGGTCAGCAGTGGGAGACAGAGGGCAAGCTGCAGTTTCACTCACACAAACACGTGTTGCATCTTTGAAAGTTCAGAACTTAAAGATTCGTGCATAGGAGATGTACTATAGTTGGAAGAAATTCCCACAGAGGGGGTTGTCGAGGGGGCTACAGGAGTTGAGGAGGTGCTGTAGACGGGGTTCAATCTCTCTATCTTCCAGGAGGGCAACAGTTCTCTTCCCTTCTCTCTTCCTCTTCCCTTCCCTTCTCAACTCTGGTTCCCTGTTAAATAGGGAATGATAGCATTTATCCCTGGGGAACTGCTGTGAATATTACATGAAATAATACATGTAAAATGCTTGCACAGTTCCCCATCCTTGGTAAGACCCCAATTGGCAGTAACAATAGCAATCTCTCCAATAATGGGTTTCCCTTGTTGCTCAGATAGTAAAGAATCTGCCTGCAATGCAGGAGACCTCCGTTCAATCCCTGGGTCGGGAAGATACCCTGGAGGAAAGGAATGGCAACCCACTTCAGTATTCCTGCCTGGAAAATCCCATGGACAAAGGAAACTGGCAGGCTACAGCCCATGAGGGTCACAGAGAGTCGGACACGACTGAGCAACTAACACTTTCTCTTTCACTTTTTCTACAATAATCAATGTTATCTGACCACCAGAGTGAAAAAGACCCAGCTCCTGTTCCTAACACATCCAACATAACTGCTGATTCCCACCCACCCTCGTCCCACCCTACCTGGTCCTTCCCCGACCTAGCTCATCTTAGTTAATGACAACTCTACTCAGAAAGTTTGCTCTGGCCAAAGCTCCTAATGTGGTCCTAGCCTCCTCTCTTTCCCTCAGAGCCACATCCTGTCAGCAAATCTTGGCAGCCCTACCTTCAAAACACATCCAGGCATCTGCCCATTTTGCCCACCTCCTCTGATCTGAGAGACCCTCTTCTTTCACCTAAGCCCCTCCCCTCCATCCTGTTCCACCAGTAGCCAGAAAAATCTAAGGCGTAAGACAGACTCTTTAACTCCCTTACTGAGACCCTCCAACGTCTTCTCTTTGCTCTCAAAACCAAACCCAAAGTCCTTATCACTGGCCCACAGGCCTCTATGATGCCTGGCCCTGACTCTCTCGCTTCTCCTATAATTCTCCCCTCACCCACTGCCCACCAGACACACTGAGTCTGTTGCTGTTCTTCAAACATGCTGGCCACATTTCAGCCTCAGGGCCTTTGCACTTACTCTGTCTTCAGCCTAGCTGTTTCTTCCCCTGGTTATCCTTGTGACTTGTTTATTCCCAGACAAGAATACTGGAGTGGGTAGCCGTTTCCTTCTCCAGAGGACCTTTCAGACCCAGGGATCAAACCCAGGTCTCCTGCACTGGCAGGTGAACTTTTTACTGCTGAGCCACCAGGGAAGACCCCCTCCTCATGACCTGTACCCTTACTTTATTTGTGATTCTGGCCAAATGTCACCGCCAATGAAATGGTTTCCCTGACTACCCTATGTAAAACTCCATTCTTCCCCATGTCATCCTTTTTTGCCTGATCCTACAGGGCCTTTTCACAGTACCTGTCACCTGGGTTTATTTACTGGGTTTATTGCTTTACACATACACACCCTCTCTAGGTATGTGCTGCATATGGTTTTCAGTCTTTTCCTTACTCTTTATCCACTCTTCTATTCCAGCCTGCTTTTGTGTGTGTGTGCGTGCTAAGTCACTCAGTCATGTCTGGCTCTTTGCAACTTAGTATGCACACACGCACACTGTAGCCCACCAAGCTCCTCTGTCCATGGGATTCTCTAGGCAAGAATACTGGAGTGGGTTGCCATGCCCTCCTCCAGGGTATCTTCCCATCCCAGGGATCGAGCCCACGTCTCTTTACATCTCCTGCATTGGCAGGTGGGTTCTTTACCACTAGCGCCGTCTGGAAAGCCCTCCAAACTGCTTAGTGCTGACCAAAGGACTGGACCGGATCATTCTGAGATGCATTAAGGCAAGAGTTTCTTTCTGCTCAGGGCTATATCCCCAGAGCTCATAACATGCAGTAGCTATGCAATTCCATGATTAATAAGTGAGCAACCATATTTGCATACCTTTAGCTTCTGCTCTGCAGGGGACCTGCCTTCACACAAAGTGAGGTCCACCCACAGCTGAAGCCCACAACCTTCCCCTGTTGTGCTATTTCTTCACCCAGGGTAGAACTAGAAGACCCTCGCCTCCTTCAGGTCTTCCTCCAGGACTCTGTCAACAACAAGGAAGCCGAATTACTGGTAGCATTGGCATTTTCTGTACATACAAAGTAAGTAACAGCTGCAAATCTCCTGTGCAGCTCCGTTCACTTTTGCGCAGTATGCAGCAGGGGGAGGGGGAGGGTGTCCAGCACAGTCTCAGAAAGACTCATTGTGTGGTTGAGATAAAACAGACCCTCCCCCCAGGCCTGGGTCACCCTATGTGTAGAATCAGGAGCCTGCAGAATATTCGAATGCTTCCATCCTGGGGCCCCTCTAAGGAAAGGAGGAAGGTTGAGTGAGTTTCTTTTTCCCTGCTTCGTTCAAAGGCCCCCACTCATTGATTTGGACTTCATGAGCCAACTCAGTTCTGACTGAATAGGATTTAAGGTGAGAACTCAGGAATCTGCTCTAGATCCCTACACTCCTTGGCACTAACATGCACAGATGCCTAGGGATATGTGTTTTGAGTCTGCATGGTGTATTTTTAGAGAGGATGGGCGTTCTTCAGTTCATCACAGTCTTCACTCATCTCCCTACAAAGCCAAGCCCTGGTCTATTTCATTCATTTCCATTTCAAGCCTGAGCCTCGAGGCAGTAGATTTTGAGACCTCTAAAAGAGTACTTTCCAAGGTCACAGTTTCTTGGTTTGATAGGATGCCATACTCAGAATCAACTTTTTCCTTTCTAACTGTCCCCTGAGCCAGAGGTAGTATCAGTCGTGTGTTCTGGATGCTGCTGGCTGGATACATGACTTCAAGAAAGCCATTCCTGCTCTCCAGTCTTGAGTCACATTTTTTGAAAAATGAGGAAAGGGTTGTAATAGGGTGATTTTTAGGATCTTGTGCAAACACGGAGACCCTCATTCTAGAAATAAATGGGAATGTAGAAAGCTCTGAAATTCTCTCCCACCATCCTTAACTCTTCCCTCCCACAGGCTTCCAGTTCTTAATCCCCTCATATTTCAAGTGAGGACAAATATGAAAGTCCAGCTTCGTTTGGAGAAGGATGTAAATGGCATATACCGGCTCACCTTCGGGCATTGCAGGCTCGTTCCTGAGAGTGTTCGGATCCAATCTGAAAGTCTGTGAGTTTCCCATCTTTTTCCAGCCAGGTGTGATGAAGCCCACAATGAGGCTTCAACTGAAAGATGTCACCAGCAACTGTACCCTCCAAAATCAGCCTTTTGTGTAAATCAGTTCAGTTCAGTCACTCAGTCGTGTCCGACTCTTTGTGACCTCATGGACTACATTTTATAAATAGAACTTCACAGTAATTTAGAATTGTGTAGTTTGTAAAATTCGTAATTTCATTTACATAAAAATGGTTCCCTGAATAGTACTAAGGACAAAGAAAACAGAATCACTTGATCATTGGTTGGCATTTCGGTTATTTATGAATTTTTTACTATCATAAATAATCCTGAGACTTTTGGAAATTTTTTTCCAAAAATCGAATTACAAATGGGATTATTTCCTTATTGTAGATAGCTAAAAATATTCAAAAAGTATAAACATCTTTATGACTTTAAAATCTGAAAGCATATAATAGTTTAAAGACACTCCAAATAACTTACTAAATATTTCACCATTAGAACTAAATCAAGTGATTTGTTTCTAGCCAGTGTTGGTCAGTTTCACTTCATATTCAAACAACACCAATTATTCCATTTTCACAACTTTTCTCTTCAGTAGCTAGAAAATACCATAGATGCAATTCTCTTCTTTTCTTTTTTTTTTTTTTTCCTTTTCTTTTTATTTGGAGGAGGAGGTGGGCAGGCTACCAGTAGGGCCAGGATTTCATCAATCTCTTATTATTCTGGGACATTTCCTCTTCTGAGTAACCGTCTTCAGAGGTTTGCTCTTTTATTAACCAGAGTTTTAGTGTTTTACTATACATTTATAATCTCTTTTTTACAATCTTCTTTAATAAAATTTTTTAAAACTTAGGCTGACATCCATAATTAACTGAATCCAGTGATCATCCCCAATCTATTCTATACCCTGTCTTCTTTCACTCCAGTGTTCTTTATTTTGATTCATCTCCCAGTTTTCTCACTGTTTCCAGAGAGAACTGAGTGTGGAATCCTTTCTGAGCCCTTACAGATCTGGTAATGTTCTCCAGTCATGTTCAAACATAAGTGAGAACCAAGCTGAACACAGCCTCCCTGGATCTCAGTCACCTCCCCTTCACTTCAGTTCAGTTTAGTCGTTCAGTTGTATCCAACTCTTTACAATCCCATGGACCACAGCACACCAGGCCTCCCTGTCCATCACCAACTCCTGGAGTTGACTCAAATTCATGTCCAGTGAGTTGGTGATGCCATCCAACCATCTCATCCTCTGTCATCCCCTTTTCCTCCCACCTTCAATCTTTCCCAGCATCAGGGTCTTTTCAAATGAGTTAGTTCTTCGCATCAGGTGGCCAAAGTATTGGAGTTTCAGTTTCAACATCAGTCCTTCCAATGAATATTCAGGACTGATTTCCTTTAAGATGGACTGGTTGGATCTCCTTATAATCCAAGGGACTCTCAAGAATCTTCTCCACCACCACAGTTCCAAAGCATCAATTCTTCAGTGCTCAGCTTTCTTTATAGTCCAGCTCTCACAAGCATACACGACTACTGGAAAAACCAAAGCTTTGACTAGACGGACTTTTGTTGGCAAAGTAATGTCTCTGCTTTTCTCTGAAGATGGCTCCCATGTCTTTTGATGTGGTGAAGAAAACAAGTCTCTTCTCTGTGGGAAATCTAAGATGTCAGGCTGGCAGGGGTAGATCAATTGATTTATATGCAAGGTTTTTATAGAATAAAGACACATGGGATTTATATTTACATGTAATTATATATGGGCTTCCCAGGTAGTTCAGTGGTAAAGAATCTGCCTGACAATTCGAGAAACACAGGAGACTTGGGTTTGATCCCTGGATCAGGAAGTTCCCCTGGAAAAAGAAATGGCAACCCACTCCAGTATTCTGGAAAATTCCATGGACAGAGCAGCCTGGTGGGCTGCAGTCCATGGGGTTGAAAAGAGTCAGACTCAATTGAGCACACAAGCATGCCATCTCCCCATGATTATATATATTTCAGTTCAGTTCAGTCGCTCAGTCGTGTCCGACTCTTTGCGACCCCATGAATCGCAGCATGCCAGGCCTCCCTGTCCATCACCAACTCCCGGAGTTCACTCAGACTCACGTCCATCAAGTCAGTGATACCATCCAGCCATCTCATCCTCTGTCGTCCCCTTCTCCTCCAACCCCCAATCCCTCCCAGCATCAGAGTCTTCTCCAATGAGTCAACTCTTTGCATGAGGTGGCCAAAGTACTGGAGTTTCAGCTTTAGCATCATTCCTTCCAAAGAAATCCAAGCGCTGATCTCCTTCAGAATGAACTGGTTGGATCTCCTTGCAGTCCAAGGGACTCTCAAGAGTCTTCTCCAACACCACAGTTCAAAAGCATCAATTCTTCGGCGCTCAGCTTCTTCACAGTCCAATTCTCACATCCATACATGACCACAGGAAAAACCGTCTAGTCAAACGAACCTTTATTGGCAATGTCTCTGCTTTTGAATATGCTATCTAGGATGGTCATAACTTTTCTTCTGAGTAGTAAGCATCTTTTAATTTCATGGCTGCAGTCACCATCTGCAGTGATTTTGGAGCCCCAAAAAATAAAGTCTGACACTGTTTCCACTGTTTCTCCATCTATTTCCCATGTAGTAATGGGACCAGATGCCATGATCTTCATTTTCTGAATGTTGAGCTTTAAGCCAACTTTTTCACTCTCCACTTTCAACTTCATCAAGAGGCTTTTTAGTTCCTCTTCACTTTCTGCCATAAAGGTGGTGTCATCTGCATATCTGAGGTTATTGATATTTCTCCCAGCAATCTTGATTCCAGCTTGTGCTTCTTCCAGCCCAGCATTTCTCATGATGTACTCTGCATATAAGTTAAATAAACATGGTGACAATATACAGCCTTGACGTACTCCTCTTCCTATTTGGAACCAGTCTGTTGTTCTATGTCCAGTTCTAACTGTTGCTTCCTGACCTGCATATAGGTTTCTCAAGAGGCAGGTCAGGTGCTCTGGTATTCCCATCTCTTGAAGAATTTTCCACAGTTTATTGTGATCCAAACAGTCAAAGGCTTTAGCATAGTCAATAAAGCAGAAATAGATGTTTTTCTGGAACTCTCTTGCTTTTTCCATGATCCAGCAGATATTGGCAATTTGATCTCTGGTTCCTCTGCCTTTTCTAAAACCAGCTTGAACATCAGGAAGTTCACGGTTCACACATTGCTGAAGCCTGGCTTGGAGAATTTTAGTAATTTTGAGCATTACTTTACTAGCATGTGAGATGATTGCAATTGTGCGGTAGTTTGAGCATTCTTTGGCATTGCCTTTTTTTGGGATTGCAATGAAAACTGACCTTTTCCAGTCCTGTGGCCACTGCTGAGTTTTCCAAATTTGCTGGCATATTGAGTTCAGCACTTTCACAGCACCATCTTCAGGATTTGAAAGAGCGCAACTGGAATTCCATCACCTCCACTAGCTTTGTTCGTAGTGATGCTTTCTAAGGCCCACTTGACTTCACATTCCAGGATGTCTGGCTCTAGGTCAGTGATCACACCATCATGATTATGTGGGTCGTGAAGATCTTTTTTGTACAGTTCTTCTGTGTATTCTTGCCACCTCTTCTTAATATCTTCTGCTTCTGTTAGGTCCATACCATTTCTGTCCTTTATCGAGCCCATCTTTGCATGAAATGTTCCCTTGGTATCTCTTATTTTCTTGAAGAGATCTCTAGTCTTTCCCATACATATATATAATTTTTATGTATGTAAATATATATATTTACATACATATAAATTTGTATATACTTTACAGAATACAGGCACAAACCTTTTGCATGAGAATTAGACAGATTTTCTCTCACCTGTAAGGATTAAAGACTGAGTCAGAAATACAAAGATACCTTGTCACTGTTATTTCCTGTTTCTTTCTCATCTCTCCCAACTGAAGATTATTAAAATATCCCTTTGGTGAATGCACAACCATCTGGCCAAATGAACACATTCTACTAGGGTGTTAGATAATCAGAGAAATAGGAGTTTGCCAGAGCAAACTCAGAATTGGCTGGCAAACTTCAAAAGGGCTTTCTGGAGGAAACGGCTGGACCTAAAAGGGTGACAGGAGTTGAAGAAAACATCTCAGGAGAGAAAAATAAAATAGTCACAGAGAGGGGGATGAACGGCAGCAATGATGAGGTCAGGGTGATTTAAATGGGAAGATTCATTTTGAGGATCCTTAAGAAGTAGGTCAAGGCAGAAGGGCAAGTCTGAGTCATGAAGCGCTCTGTATGTGTATTAGCCACTCAGTCATGACCAGTGTCCAATTATTTGCGACTTCATGGACTGTAGCCCATCAGGCTCCTCTGTCCATGGAATTTTCCAGGCAAGGATACTGGAGTGGGTTGCCATTTCCTTCTCCAGGGGATCTTTCTGACCCAGGGATCAAACCCAAGTCTCCTGCCTTGCAGGCTGATGCTTTACCATCTGAGCTACTAGGGAAGCCCCATAAAGTGCTGTGGAAATAAGCAATAGACTTTAGCCAATTTGGCGTCCCTTGAGCAAAGAAGTGAAATGAAAAAGGAGCATTTTGGAGAAATTAATCCATTCTACCCACTTTTTTCATTCTTCATTTAGAACCAGTCGGATACCAAATTTTGTTTGGGAATATGTGGAGATAACTATAAAAAACCTGATCATCAATAATTTGGGAGAAAAAGTAAGTCTACAAAATCTGATTGCTTCAGTACAGCATGTAGGATCTTAGTTCTCCAACCAGAAATTAAACTTTGCCTGTATTGGAAGTGTTTCCCAGGTGACTATAGTGGTAAAGAACCTGTCTGCCAATGCAGGAGACATAAAAGACACAGGTCGGATCCCTGGGTTGGGAAGATCCCCTGGAGAAGAGCTCAGTGATCCACTCCAGTATTCTTGCCTGGAGAATCCCACGGACAGAAGATACTGGCAGGCTTCGGTCCATAGGGTCGCAAAGAGTCAGATACAACTGAAGCAACTTAGCATGCACGCACATATTGGAAGTGCAGTCTTAACTGCTAGACCACCAGGGAAGTCCAAGATTAGCTATTCTTAAACTGGAAGGAAATCTCCCAGGAAGGCAAGTTAGAGAAAGAGGTAATGGGAGAAAAAAGCTTCCATTCTGCATCCAGGCATGGAGAAAGTGCTTTACAAATATTTAATCCTTCATGTCAGAACCAGCTTCTGTGTGATTGGAGGCAAATTGATAAGCCTTTCCAAGATTCAATTTCCTTATCAGTAAAATCAGTAGAAGGTAATTATAAAATTGAAAGCTAATGTTCACGAAACTGTGCTAAGTATCTTACGTGAATTTTCTTATCCCATCCTTCAAACAATCTCATACTTTAGGTAAAAATATTATTTCCATTTTCCAAATTTACAAAAAAGTCCCAGAGAAGAATGACTTACCCAAGTCATAGAGCTGCCAAATGGCTCAGCTGACATATGATGCCAGGGCAGTCTGTCCCCCAAAGCCATTTTACCTGATTTTTCCCTCAGATGGGTTGGCTTAGAAGAACTTGCCTTAATTACTCCCATTCAGGCTCCAGTGGGTAGTGCCTTCCTCCTGACTCTTGCATATTTCCTTATCTTTCAGGTATGCCCCTTCATCAATTCATGGCTCTATAACCTGAACCCACAGGTGGCTAGTGAGCTGATGAGTAAGTGATGGTGATGGAAAGGGACTGGAATACTCCAGGAGAAAGCTCCAACCCTCCTTCACACTTCATCTCCTCTGCCTTGACCTCACCTTATGCTTCTCTCAGATTGAAACTCCCTTCATCTTTTGCACCAGAATGACCTCTAATAATAACAATTTTAATGACCTCAACTGCCATTAATTGAGAGAGTCCTGTGCACACCAAGCCCATGGGTAATCATCCTGCTTGCCCTAGCCGTTAACCCTCCACCACTAGCTAAGTGATGCTGATTTCAATTCTATTCTGGTCCCTAAAGCCTAGAGAAGCTGAAGTATGAATGGAGGTTTCTGTGGGAGACAAAAGCTGTCCAATTCCTCCTAAATTTTAGATGTTGCTTTATAAGCAGAAAATAGTTTCAGCCCAGTCAAAATCTGCCTCCTTCCAACAGTCACTATCTCTAAGCCACTGAAGTTCCCACATCTGCAAGAACCCAAAGCAACAGATCCAAGATTGAATCTCAGCAGCTGAGGCCCCAGTGGGAATCTGAAAACCAATGGACTTGCTGGGTTGAAAAGACTCTTCCTACCTTCACTGACTATTCACTAGTTCTACCAAGTGCTAGATGCTGCAGTTTCTCTCCCAGTAAGCAATTTTCTGGCCGCTGCTCACATCCCTCCATTGACAGGATACACCCAGATTATGCAATAGGAAACTCAAGGCAGTTAAATCTGGTTGAGCTTTAAGGCAGAGGTCCCCAACCTCTATCAGTCCATAGCCTGTTAGGAACTGGCCCACAAAGCAGCTTCATCTGCCACTCCCCATAGCTCCCCATCACTCCCATTACCGCCTGAACCATCTTCTCCCAATCCCCATCTATGGAAAAATTATCTTCCACGAAACCAGTCCCTAGTGCCAAGAAAGTTGGGGACCATTGTTTTAAAGTTCCCAAAGCTTAGTCCCCAGCTTCTCAAAGTAAATGTGAGTGGAGGAGCTCAATCTCACACTCATGATTCTGGGCCACCACAATGGGGAGATGGCCGGGCAAATGGAGACTCTGGCTGCTATAATGCCAACTTCCTCTACTGTCTCACTCTTCAGTGATTCGCTTGGGAAGGATAGTTGTTTCCAATATATAAATGAGGAAAAGAAGGCTCAGAACTGTCAGTGAAGTGGTCAGAGACAGCTAGTGACCGATAGTGACAGCCCCAGCTTCCTGTCTTCAAGCCTTTGGCTCACTCCCCCACCCTGCCCACCCCCAGTTAAGGCAGAGGGAATTCCCTTTGGTCTCTCTGATCTGCGTTCCCTCCTACTGTTCTGAGCTACCTATTTTGCATTCTAGACTGGCTGCTGCAGCAGAATGGGTACCAAGCTGCCGTTGAAATAGCTTCAAAGTGAAGAAGCCATGTTTGTACCAGTCTGGTAAGACATCAGAGCATATTCCACTCCTTAGTGACGATGCTTGGCCTCTAAAGCCATTATGTCATTCATTCATAAAATTTCAATTTAACGGTCTATTATGTGCTAGATGGGGCTTTCCTAGTAGCTCAGATGGTAAAGCATCTGCCTGCAATGCAGGAGGCCCGGGTTCAATCCCTAGGTCAGGAAGATCCTCTGGAGAAGGAAATGGCAACCCACTCCAGTATTCTTGCCTGGAGAATTTCATAGACCGAGGATCCTGGTGGGCTGCAGTTCATGAGGTTGCAGAGTTGGACATGACTGAGCAACTAACACACACACACATGTGCTAGACATGAGGGATACAGCCCTGAACAACAAAAGACTCTTCTCTCCTGAGCTTGTATCCTAGTTGAGTGCACTAACAATGAACTAGGAAATAAATACACAGTCAAGTAAATTCCAGAGAATGGTAAGCACGGTGAAGAAAACCAAATAGGAGGCGAGTGGCTGGGGTGAATGCAGGGAAGAACACATCAAATTAAGAGAACACAAGCAGGCAGAAGCCCCTTTGAGGAGATCTTTCAGCTGAGCCCTGTATTATAAAGGAGGAGTTGTGCCAAACCCTGGGAAAGAACATCACTGACAGGAGGATGCACATGTGCAAAAATCCTGAGACAGGAAGATTTCCTTTTGGAAGCAAAGACAGAGGAGCGATGTGACTTCAGTGTGGAAAAGGTTCAGCTATGGGAAGCGTCTTTACAAGGGTGATATTTGATGGAGAAAAGAGGGAGGTTTCTGTAAAAGGAGATGCCATTACTCATGTGTCATGTACTTTTAGCAAGTATTCTGTGCTGATACACTCTGCTCAAGTGTCACAATCTCAGGTCTCTCAAAAAGAGACATATTTTCCACTCTCTTCCTTACTTTATTTCCCATCATAACATTCTTTACTATCTGATTTCCTACTATACTACCTGTTTTCTATATTCTCCACTAGAATGTAGACTTCATGAAGACAAAGACTTTATCTTTTTCCCTGTTTTATCCCAAGTGCCAGATTACAAAGACTCAGACATGGCTTATAACCTCAAGAGCCCCCAGCCTACTGAAGGATAAGATAAATAAATAGAAAATTTTATGTGCAGTAAAGTGTTCTGTGGAAGTAGAGAGGCAAGATCAAGGGGGCTTCACAGAGGGGGCAGGATTTAAACTGGGTGATGAAGGATGATTAAGAGTTTTCTTGTGTTAAAAGACATTAAAAGCAAAGGATAGGGACTTTCCTGGTGGTCCAGTGGTTAATAATCCACCTGCCAATGCAGGGGACACAGATTCAATCCCTGGTCCAGGAAGATCCCACATGCCATGGGGCAACTACACCTGTGTGCCCCAACTACTAAAGCCTGAGCGCTCTACAGCCCATGCTCTGCAACAAGAGAAGCCACCCCAATGAGATGCCTGTCCACTACAAGTGCAGCCCCCACTTGCTGCAACTAGAGAAAGCCCTTACACAGCAATGAAGAACCTGTGTGCTGCAATGAAGACCCAGCACAGCCAAAAATAAATAGATAAATAAATTAACAATAATAAAGCAAAGGATACACAGCATGTGCAAACACACAGGGGTAGGAAAGCATCTGATGCTCTCTCCAATGGGGAGAACTTTTGGGTGCCTGGACATAGGACTCATGGGGAATGGAGGCATCCTCCTCTGAGAGGTAATGATAAGTTTGTAATGAACTGTACACATGCTTTCTGGAGACAAGGTGTATGTGATGAATTCAGCCACCAAGTAGTAGATGCCATCCATGACAGGAGACTTAAGAAACTGAATAGTCAACATCACAATTGGATCTATGTCCTTGGGTTGATTGGCTTAGTTACATAATAAAGTGAAAGTGAAGTCGCTTAGTCGTCTGACTCTTTGCTACCCCGTGGACTGTAGCCTACCAGGCTCCTCCCTCCATGGGATTCTCTAGGCAAGAGTACTGGAGTGGGTTGCCATTTCCTTCTCCAGTGGATCTTCCTGACTCAGGGATTGAAACCAGGTCTCCCACATTCCAGGCAGATGCTTTAACTTCTGAGCCACCAGGGTCTATTAATAAACCAGTGTGGTTCAACAGAAATGTAACACACAAAACACATGCATAATTTTGAGTGCCCAAGTAATGCCATTTTCTAAGGAAAAAGAAATAGATTATATTAATTTTAGTAATAAAATTTTATTTAGCCAATATATCTAAAATGTTACCATGTCAACATATAATCAATATAAAATATTAATGAAATGTTTTACATTTTATATTTTGTACCAAATCTTTTATAACTATCGTGTATTTTATACTTACAGCACATTTCAATATTAAGTGCTTAATATGCACGTGTGGCTAGATGCTGCCATATTAGACAGTGCAGCTCTAACTAAGCTAGTTTGCGGCCAGTTGCAAACTTTTGAAAGGCCTATAGCATCTCATTTTATCCCCATCAATATATCTAGGCATCCTATTCTGTTTGGGACAGAAGTCCCGAACTTTGTCCCCTATATTTTATTCAGCCCACTGACATAGAAAGCATTGGGTTAGCCAACAAGTTCATTCAGACTTCTCTATAACACTTGAAAAAAACCCAAGCCAACTTGTTAGCCAACCCAGTGTTTTATAAATGTGAATGAGTTGCTAATATTAAAAGTAAGAAATATGTCTTTTGATCAACCAAAGCATCTGGCAATACTGTACATCTTTCTGTCATGAAGTAGGCCAAGGTGAGGAGCAAGATTCGTCTTAGTTGATGAGAGTCCGGGAAACAGCAAGAATTTGTTACTCAGTGATAGGCAGAGCGTGCGTGTCAGGCTAGGAATATGGTTCAGCACCATGGATAGCGGACAGTCATACCAATCTGAAGGAAGGTGGGGGAAGGGGAAAGGCTCAGCACTGGCTTACAACCTCCTTAGAAAGGGTATGAAGTTAACTAATATCTTGATTATTTCATACAGAGTCAGGTTCTGGCTGGTCTCCCTGGAATGTCCTCCAAGCTCCAGGCCATCACCTATGTAGATGTTCATGTTGATTATTCAGCTGCTGCCTGGAATTTCATTACCTGCCCTGGACCCAAAGACTCACTACTCCTCTTGATATAGAGACTATTTCCCTATAAATCTCACCAGAATCCATATATTGATTCACTATAATTTTCCCACAATAAATTTTTTGCAGCTCTGACCTGTGGACTGTCCAGCTTCCATAGCACCGTGTGAGCAGGGGCAACAATAACCAGAGATGGCAGTGGGTCTGGTTATGACAACAAAAGTTCACAAGATGGAAGAAGATGCCTGGATTGATTTAGCCTTTATCTCAGAAATACCAGAACACTTCGATACAGAATTTCCCAAAAGCTAAGAACCAAGTCTTCCTGTCCGATCTGAAGTGTTTTCTAAACTGATTCTGTGACCTTGGGTAGCTTCCTGCTCTGGGCCACAGTCTCCTCACTGTGAAGTGAGAGTGTCGGTCTCGTCTTCTAATTGCTCTCAGGCTAGAATAATCTACAAGTTTTGCGCTTTATGAAAGAAAATAGTAATCCCATTTTTATTCCATCCATCACTAGGCTCAAAAGACATACAGCTATTCACTACCTCTACTTCTTCACCTTCTTCCACGGTTCAGTTCTGGATAACCTGGTTTCTTCCCCTAACTCCTCAAAATAACTTGCCCTGGACCGTCTATGAGCTTCTTTGTGTCCAGTGCCAAAGAACCCTTATCCAGTGCTCATGTTTCTCAGTTTATTAGCAGTTAGCACTTTGGATGACAACCCAACCTACCCCCTACCTGCTCTGCCCCCTTTTTTTCTTCCTCATCACTACCTTGATTCATACCTGGCACTCTTCTGTGCCTTTTACAATATTACATCACTTACTCTTCTAAATAAACCATGTTGGTTATTAAGATTTTGCCTCTTGCTTCCAAGTCTGTCATTCTGTACTCTGCTTTACCATGCTGGTCTGGGACCCTGCAAGCCACGTCTTCTTTGCTGGTTTGCTCCTTGTTAAGGTCTGTCAACAGAGGCTACCAGAGGGAGATTGCAAAGCTGGAGGAGGAGAAAATAAAACTCCTGTCTCCTGTTTATTTCTATTCCTCTGAGCATCACCTGGCAATGGTTCTTCACTCAGCTAGGGGAAGTCAGATGGAGTTTAGGTTTTTATTTAATGTTCCTAAAACCAGCCTTATCAAAACCATTTTCTGAATACTGCACCAACCAATAGGAGTCCCTTCCTCAGAAGTTTGCTTCCAAGTTCCATAGGATTACTCCTCAAAGATCCTCAAAGTTCATCCTACCACTTTCTACTGCCACTAGACCCACAACTAGGTTCAGATCTCAGCATGCTCTGCTGCTACTGCTAAGTCGCTTCAGTCGTGTCCGACTCTGTGTGACCCCATAGACGGCAGCCCACCAGGCTACTCCATCCCTGGGATTCTCCAGGCAAGAACACTGGAGTGGGTTGCCATTTCCTTTTCCAATGCATGAAAGTGAAAAGTGAAAGTGAAGTCATTCAGTTGTGTCCAACTCTTAGCGACCCCATGGACTGCAGCCTACCAGGCTCCTTCATCCATGGGATTTTTCAGGCAAGAGTACTTGGGGGGACAAAGATAAAAGATAAAACAACTTTTACACTTAATTGAAATTTTTGACTATTTATTTAAGCAGATATGGAGACTATTGTAGCAAGTGATTCTAAATATATTAGACCAAGGAAGATAGAATATAGCAATGGGTTGTACTTAATTAATTGATGGGTACATTTATGAAAGGTTCTGAATTTAGTCCTAGTACCAGACAATTGAAAATTGCTTTAATAGTTTATTATATTGGTTACCGGAAATTGAATTCAACAATGGCCTTCATCCAATGTGGTTGAGATGCTAGAACTTCCCAGGCTTTAAAGCTTTACTTAATTAAGGCTTTACTTAAAGTAAGTCTCCCAAAGGTTTGGGAAATAGGACTGTTGGAGTAGACTTAAGTTTTGCAAATACATGCATCTCCCCCAACACCATTATCTCCTGAGGGGGCTCAAAGAACATCTCTTCACTAGAAAATTAAGAAATAGTTTGCATTAGGAGAAGAGCATCAGTATCCTTGAAGAGCTCTATGATGGCTTTTTGTTTCTTGGGACATGTGACCATTGAGAAGGCCTCCATAAAAAAATGGTTAATGGGACTTCCCTGGTGGTCCAGTGGTTAAGACTCCACGCTTCCACTGCAGGGGGCACAGATTTGACCCCTGGTTGGAGAATTAAAATCCCATTTGCCATGTGGTGCTGCCAAAAGAGAGAGAGAAGGATTCCTTTATTTCACTTGGGATGATGAGATATATTAAAAAAAAAAACAAAAAAACAGAGAGAAAGTGCAGAGCTTAATTGGCAGGAACAAGATGGCAAGCTCATTTTAATGAATAGCAATGATAAATTGGTAATTTGACTACTTGACAGTTTCTAATTGATCAATCTCCCTAAAAAAGAACTAGTCCATCTACTAAATGTTAATTGATGAGGGGACTCTTCAAGTTTGGTCTCCAGAAACCTGACTCGGGTTGCCAAAAGGGAGAATCAGAGCCTCTCATTCAGTTTCCAGTTAGAAGCTAGTTCAGAATCAGGAAGACACGGATGGAAAGGAAGGCAAAGGATCCTGCAATGTGACCACAGTGTATACTGCAAATCTTCCCTCAAGTCTCTCCCAGACTGGCCCATTGACATTCATCACAATCATGGTGTACTATGGAAAAAAATACCCCAAACTTTTGGGAATGTGAGATACTGGCTGCAAGTTTATGTAATGTTCTGGGAATCCAATTTTCTAGGTCCACTAGTTAAAATGGGCTTCTGTTTTTCAAGTGATAAATGGGATTTTGGTACAAGTTTGATTCAGAGTGGGCCTGATAATTATGGGGGCCCATTCTGTGATTATTTCCCCAGTTCATTCATGTGTAATTGGAACAGATATAATTAGCAACTGACAGAATCCCCAGATGGCTCTCTGATTTATAGAGTGAGAATTGTTTTAGGAGACAATGGCAGGCAGAAACTCCTGGAGTTTTCTCTTGTCAGAGGATAATAAACCAAAAGCATTTGGAGGAGTTGAAGAGACAAAGGTTATAATTTAGATTTGAGAGACAAAAGGATGCTGATACTTGTAACATTCAGGATCAATTTACAGAAGAGAGAGGAGAGAGAGAGTGCAAGCTCGAGCTCTTGAGAAATTGGCTTATGTGATTATGGAGGTGGGTTAAGCAAGACCAAAACCAGTAGGTAAAGCTGCCAGGAAGGGAAAAGCCAGAACTGAAGCTGCATTCCACAAGAAATTTTTCTTCTCTTTTCCTTCTCTTCCTCCTTCTTGTTCTTCTTATTCTCTGTCTCCTTCTATCTCTCTCCCTCCCCCTCAGCATTGCTTTAAAGGTCTTCCAACTGATTGAATTTGTCCTACCTAAATCATCCAAGATAACCTCATTTACATAAAGTCATCTCATTATGGACTTGAATTATATCTGGAAACTCCTTTCAAAGTAACACTTAGATTTGTACCTGATTAAATAACTTGGGACTGTAGCCTAGCCAAATGGACACACTGAAAAAGAAAATCATATTATTATCCCATCCCCACCTAACACGACTGCTCACTGTCCACAGCCCCTGGCACCTGGGATCCACTCTTGCCCTGGGAAACATTTTTTGACCCTATACCAAGCTGTAGGAACCATCAGAATCAGCTTGCTTTTACTTGTCAATGCTATCAACACACCTTCACAGTTTTGCTTTGGTCCAGTAAGCATCTTGGGAGAAGGCAATGGCATCCCACTCCAGTACTCTTGCCTGGAAAATCCCATGGACAGAGGAGCCTGGTAGGCTGCAGTCCGTGGGGTCGCTAAGAGTCGTATATGACTGAGCGACTTCCCTTTCACTTTTCACTTTCATGCATTGGAGAAGGAAATGGCAACCCACTCCAGTGTTCTTGCCTGGAGAATCCCAGGGACGGCGGGGCCTGGTGGGCTGCCGTCTCTGGGGTCGCACAGAGTCGGACACGACTGAAGCGACTTAGCAGTAAGCGTCTTGCTCTCTACTATAATATAGTTTGCAGGACTTCCCTAGTGGTTAAGAATCTGCCTGTCAGTGGAGGCGACATGGGTTCGATCCCTGGCCCAGGAAGATTTCACATGCTGCAGGGCAACTAATCCCATGCACCACAACTACTGAAGGCCACCTGCCCTAGAGCGTTTGCTCTGCAACAAGAGAAGCCAACACTACGAGAAGCCCATCCACCACGACTAAAGAGCAGCCCCCAATCAGTGCAGTTAGAGGAAGGCCACACACAGCAAAAAAGACCCAGCACAGCCAAAATGAAATAAAATTTAAAAGTGTACCCTTTTAAAATAATAATAATATGGCTTGCAAAAATATTACATCCAATACACTGTCAACATTATGCTTGTTAGATGTGATGAGCACAAATTAGCAAGAAATTTTAATGCATTATCAAAATACACAAGAGCAAAAAGATAGGACAAAATTTCATGAAAACCCAGGACCCCACCACTGTGATGAAACTTTTGAAAGGACAATGGTTTGGAGCATGTCAGGGTGTCCCTCCAAGATAAATAAAAAATTGTTGTGCCCTTGCAATGCCTATTCTTACAAAAAGGCGCAAAGCTTCATAAGCCATTTTTATTTTTAAGACAATATATAATACAACTAAGGCTTCACAGGCGGTGTCAGTGGTAAAGAACCTACCAATGCAGGAGACATAAGAGACTCAGGGTCAGTCCTTAGGTTGGGAAGATCCTCTGGAGAATGAAATGGCAACCCACTTCAGTATTCCTGCCTGGAAAATCCTGTTGACAGAGGAGCCTCGTGGACTACAGTCCATGGGGCCACAAAGAATTGGACATGACTGAGCACCCACAAACACGCATACATACCAGAGTTAAAAGTGCCTTGCTGATTGCATGTACTAACTCTTAAGGTACCAGATTTGAGTAGGAATCAGAGCAAGAAAAGTCTCTCCACCAAGCAGTTCAAGCTTCTCTACCACTTTGTCCTTATGACCAAGGCAGAGCCAGTTATACTTTTAAAGTATCTTTAGCAAACAAGGCTGTTGTATTGATGTTCTGGCAAACTTTAATAAGAGAAACACAACACAAAATTTTGGAGAAAACTCCAGCATTTTGGAGAAGAGTACTATCCTATTGCGCGGATAACTGTTTTGATTTTGAAAAACCGCTCCTGTCTTAAAATTGAGTCTTGGTAGAGATAGCCATCTAACTATGCGATATCAAATGACCATGCAACCTGAGATGCCCTTCCTAGAGTACGTGTAGTCTGATATATCAGGTTTAATATTGGGCATGCACAGCAACAATCCTTGTCCAGTTGGAAATATATTTGAGCAGGTCCTAAAGTCACAAGTTAATGTATATATTTGACTCCTTGCAAAGAAAAAAACATGCTATTATTTTCATATACATTACGCCCAATACTCTCTGAATCAGATCAGATCAGATCAGTCGCTCAGTCGTGTCCGACTCTTTGCGACCCCATGAACCGCAGCACGCCAGGCCTCCCTGTCCATCACCAGCTCCCGGAGGTCACTCAGACTCGCATCCATCGAGTCAGTGATGCCATCCAGCCATCTCATCCTCTGTCGTCCCCTTCTCCTCCTGCCCTCAATCCCTCCCAGCATCAGAGTCTTCTCCAATGAGTCAACTCTTCGCATGAGGTGGCCAAAATACTGGAGTTTCAGCTTTAGCATCATTCCTTCCAAAGAAATTCCAGGATTGATCTCCTTCAGAATGGACTGGTTGGATCTCCTTGCAGTCCAAGGGACTCTCAAGAGTCTTCTCCAACACCACAGTTCAAAAGCATCAATTCTTCGGCGCTCAGCCTTCTTCACAGTCCAGCCCTCACATCCATACATGACCACAGGAAAGACCATAGCCTTGACTAGGCGAACCTTTGTTGGCAAAGTAATGTCTCTGCTTTTGAATATGCTATCTAGGTTGGTCATAACTTTCCTTCCAAGGAGTAAGCGTCTTTTAATTTCATGGCTGCAGTCACCATCTGCAGTGATTTTGGAGCCCAGAAAAACAAAGTCTGACACTGTTTCCACTGTTTCCCCATCTATTTCCCATGCAGTGATGGGACCCGATGCCATGATCTTCGTTTTCTGAATGTTGAGCTTTAAGCCAACCTTTTCACTCTCCACTTTCACTTTCATACTCTCTGAATATTAAACACTAATTCTGATAAGCCCTTAATGTACCACCATTCCAGGGGGAAGGAAGAACACCATCCAGCCAGGTTATGGCAGGTTGAGAAGAATCAGTCATTTCTACTCACTGTAATAAGCACATCGTCTTCATATGGGTTTGCCTTTCTGTCCCTAGTGATTCAGCCATCATCACTATCTGTGGTCTGACATAATGCCTATTTACCCCTATGGTATCTCAAACAACACTGGTTCTTATTTTCTTTTTAATGTTATAGAAAAAGCTTTCCACTTTGGTTAGGACTGAGAAGTGAAAGACCATTGTTCCAACAATAAAACAAGAGTTACGTGAAATCCACACTTTTTCTTAAAGTCATTGAAATGAACTAAATTCAAAATGGACAAACCCTGCATAGATGATCAAACACTAGTGGCCTCTGAAATATCTGGGGTCAATTGTCTAGTTTGGATAAATATTCAGGTTGAGTGAAACGCAAGTGTGCCCTGGGTGGAGATACTTTGCTAAGAAGAGAGACCAGTACTCAGTGGCTGAGGACAGAGGCTGGCTGGCATCTACCCTCGGAGTCATCTCAACCAGTTGGTTGGTTGTGACTCTTCTACAATGAATACTCTCTGGTGGGCACTGGTGCAACACAAAGATTCATACCCGTTAGTAACCCTCCTACATTGTTGGTGGGACTGTAAATTAGTGCAGCCACTATAGAAAATAGCATGGAGCTTCCTTTAAAAAAGAATTGCCATATGATCCAGCAATCCCACTCTTGGGCGTATATCCAGAGGAAACTCTAATTCAGAAAGATACAAGCACAACAATGTTCATAGCAGCACTATTAACAATAGCCAAGACATGGAAGCAATCTGTGTCCATCAACAGATGAACATCTAAAGAAGATGTGGTATATATATATATATATACACAATGGAATAGTAATCCGCCATATAAAGAAAAATGAAGTAATGCCATTTGCAGTAACATGGACAGAAGTGGAGATTATCATAGTAAGTGAAATAAGTCAAACAAAGACAAATATCATATGACATCACTTACATGTGGAATCTAAAATATCACACAAATGAACTTGTTTACAAAATAGAAACAGACTCACAACACAGAAAACAAATTTTTGTTTACCAAAGGGGAAAGGGGGTGGGGAGAAATAAATTAGGAGTTTGGGATTAGCATATACAAACTACCATATATAAACTAGACGAACAACGCAGTCCTGCTATAGAGCACAGGGAACTATATTCAACATCCTGTGATAAACAATAATGGAAAAAATATGAAAAAGAAGATGACTTCCTCAGTGGCCAAGTGTTTAAGAGGCAGCCTGCAAATGCAGGGGACACAGGTTATATCTCTGGTCCTGGAAGGTTATGCGTGCCACGGAGCAGCTAAGCCTGTGCTCCACAACAAGAGAGTCCACCATCTGAGAAGCCCACGGACAGCAACAAAGATCCAGCACAGCCAAAAATCATAAATAAATGTTTATTAAAAAGAAAAAATACGTGTGTAACGATCTATATATGTATAACTGGATCACTTTGCTATATACCAGAAGCTAGCACAACATTGTAAATCAACTCTACTTCAATTTTTAAAAATAATAAAAGGGGAACTGATCACACACACACACATGCACACACACACACACATGCACACACACACACACATATTCACACTCTTTGTGTTGTCTCAGTCCGTTCGGGCTACTATAGCAAGACACCTTAGCCTGAATGGCTTATAACTAACAAAAATTTATTTCTATAGTTCTGCAGGCTGGAAAGCCCAAGATTAAAGAATGACAGATTCTGTGTCTGGTGAGCCTTCACTTCCTGGTTCATAGATGGCTGTCTTTTTGCTGTGCCTTTACATGTCAGAAGGGGCAAGGGAGCTCTTTGGGGCCTCTTTATAAGGACACTAATCCTGAAAACTTCATGATCTAATCACCTGCCAAAGGCCCCACTTCCAAATACCATCACATTGGGTGTTAGGTTTCAACATGAATTTCAGGGGGACAAAAACTTCCATTTATAGTGATATTCACCCCCATTGTTCATTCATGTGCCTCTTCCCCAGACCCATCCAATATCCTCAATCATTCAGTATTGTTCCTTCCAGTCCTTTGACCAATGAGCCCTTCATCACAGCCACAAGTCCATGTCTAGCCTTACCTCAGGCCACTCTCTCTGCACAGAGTAGGTGACAGGTACATGGCCTAAAACTGTCCAGAGAGATGGTCTGGGCTCCTCGTGAGAGGAGCTGTAGTGCTGAACAGATCTTTTTCATGTCATATCAGCATACCAAGCTGATTCACTCATGAATCAAATTTCAAAAATTTTTCTCCTCTGTCAGTTGGTTGTAGAAAACTTCTATAAGGCCATAGGTGTCAAAGAAAAGATGCCAGTGCAAGTGAGAGGTGACGTGGGATCTGGGTCACCTGCTTATGTATCTTATTTGTACCCTCTGAACTGCTCAGGACTAGTCCTGGACAGGGCACTTTCAGTGTATGATGGACTGATCCTGGGCCAACATGACTTTTTGGCTTTTTTGCTGGTTCGGGCTGTAGCAAGCTCGTGAGGAGTAGTTCTGGCCACATGGTTATTTGAGAGCCCACGGTCAGTCACAGTTGTCTACCAGGGACTGGTATCAAGCTAGGTGCTATTTTCCACACCTCTGCAGCAGACAGTGTGTCCTTGTTCTAGAACTCCAAGGGGTATGCACTATGATTTTCTTTTTTTTTTTTTTTTTTTTTTTTGAAGGGATTCTTAGAGCCTTTAATATGCCAATAGGCAGGTTTGCAAAGTTCCCAACTTGCTCATACCCTTGAGCATCTCTTAGGAATAAATGCTCCACAGAGCAAGTCTTAAGAAACACAGTTTTGAAACTTCGGTACATTCAGGAGCTTCACTAATTCCTTAGGCTAATCAGTCTTAAAATGAACACCAAAAATAACAGTTATAGCCAGTAAGTCTAGGATTTCAGATTCAGGAAGGAAGCATATGGGCAATGGGTAGGGAATACACCTGTTCATCATACTCCATCATTTTCACCTCCCCAGCAAAAAAATGTTCAGAATCCCCATGTTAACCACTCTTGATGAACCACCTGAACAAGCTAACCAAGACTGCTTGAGGCAAAAACACTGAAATAAAGTTTTCACTTTCCCAAATGGAAAAATGCACACGTGTCGTATTAACAATTTATAATTATATACTCAGAAGAGGTAACCTCAGTTATCAGTTAAGAATCTGCATACTGTGTAATTCATTAACATTTACAGAGCTACTTTATATTAAGTTACTAGTGAATAAGTAGAGTTGCTATGGAAAACTTCTCTTTACTTAGGAGTTCTCTTACTTTGGTAGTGGTTTAGTCGCTAAGTCATGCCCAACTCTTGCAACCCCATGGACTATAGCCTGCCAGGCTCCTCTGTCCATGGGATTCTCCAAGCAAGAATATTGGAGTGGGTTCACTATGATTTTCTACTGGCACTTGACAAAGACTCCACCTGGTACTATATCCTGTCACCAAAGCTTCTTGTACCTAGTTTGCTCTTGCTTTGTTTCAGTTATTTTAGCTATTCTAACTCCTTAACATCTCCATGTGAATTTTAAGAATAAATTTATCAATTTCTACACAATCTTGTAGGGATTTTTAATGGAATTTCATTGAGTCTGAAATCAAACAGGAGGAGAAAACTTATTAACAATATTGAGTCTTCCAACATAACATATCTCTCCATTTATCTAGAATCTTTTAAAATGTCTCTCAGCAATATTTTGTAGTTTTCAGTATACAGATCTTACATACCTTTGGCCATATTATTCTAAAGTATTTAATATTTTTAATGTTATCAAAATAGTACTGTTTTAATGTCAGTTTCCAATCGTTCATGGCTAGTATATAGAAACGTAATTGATTTTGCCTCTTGATCTTGTATTCTGTAACTCTGCTAAGCTCACATATGAGTTCTAGTGACTTTTCTGTAGAGTCCATCAGACTTTGTGTTGATGGTCATATCATCTGTGAATAAAGCTAGTTGATGTCTCTCTTTCTGATCCAGATGTTTAATTTCCTTTCCCATCTAGGTAGAACGTCCAAAACAACGTTGAACAGAAGTAGTGAGAACAGACATCCTTGTCTGGTCCCTGAAATTAGTGGGGAAGCATTTAGTCTTTCACCATTAACTACAATGTTAGTTATAGGTTTTGTGTACAATGTTAGTTGTGGGTTTTGTGTAGATGCCCTTTATCAGACTGAGGAGGTTCCCTTCAATTCCTAGCAAGATGAAAGTTTTTATCAAATCTAGATGTTGGAGATATATGAAATGCTTTTTCATTATCTACTGAGTTGTGTGATTTTTCTTCTTTAGTTTGTTAATGTGGTGATTTTCAAATGCCAAACCAATATTTCATTCTTGAGATAAGCCCCTACATAGTCAAGATGTGTTACCCTTTTTGTATATTGCCATATTTAAATTGCTAAAATTTTGGGGGGGTTTTGTCTCTGTGTTCACAAAGGACATTCGTCTGTATTAGTCTGGTTTTGGTATTAGGGTAAGGCCAGCCTCAGATAAGAACTTCATAAGCCTTCCTTCCTCTTCAGTTTTCTGGAATAGCTTGGATATAATGTCGTGTTTGGTGATGACATGATCTTAGCCTAGTGTTTTCTGTGTGCTAAGGCTTTTTCTACAAATTCAATTTCTGTAATAGATACAGAGCTTTTCAGTTCATCTATTTCTTCTAGAGAAGCTTTGGTAGTTTGTGTCTTTCAAGGACTTTATTTTTGTCTAAGTTGTAGATTTTATTGTCACAGAATTCTTCATAATATTTCTTTATTAACCTTTTAATACCTGTGAAGTCTGTAATACCGCCACCTCTTTCATTCCCAATATTGGTCACTTGTGTCCTCTCCCTTTCCTAATCTCTCTGCTGAGATTTTTTTCAATTTTATTAATCTTCTAAGAGAAACAGCTTTTGATTTTATTGATTTTCTCTACTGTTTTTCTGCATTTATTTCATTAGTTTCTATTTTGATTTTTATTACTTCCTTGCTTCTTCTCCTTTTGGGTTTAGCTGACTCTTTTTCTAACTTCTTATGAAAGATACTGAGGTCTGATGTGTATAGTAAGGGCTCAAGCACATTCCCTCCTTTTCACTGGCTGACATTTAAGGCCAACATTGTGGCCCTGAATGGCTGGTGCTCCTGGATGACCCGCCTCCCCTCGTCCTCCTGAGAACACCTCCGCTGTGCAGGGCCCTGGGCTGACTGGAGTCAGCTTCTGCCCCCTTGTGGTCCAGAAGGATGAAGTCTTCTGGACTGCACCTGCAGTCTTCACTCCTCTGGTGCACCAGCAGCTCCAGCTCATTGAAAATCTTTGATATTCGCCATGTGAGTCCACCGACTAGCAGTCTCTGTAGAATATGAGAGGAAATGCCACTAGACAAGGCAATCTCACGGAGCCCAGAACGAAGGGTGAGGACTGTGAGTGAATTTATCCAGAGACAAACTAGCGCCTACTATAATCAGACAACTTCACACTTATGGATGCGTTATCTGTAGGCAAGTGCCCCCATCTCTCTGTGTCTCAGGCTTTGCATCTGAGAAATGGGGAAACAACAAAGCAAGCCTCAAGGGTTGTTGGGAGGAGTCGTCAAATTAATCTACAAAGAATTAGAGCAGAGCCTGGCACGGATTCGGGGTTCAATGAGTCTGCTCTTGTTATTCTCCCCGCCTCTCCTTGTGCTGCCTGTGGGGGCTATGGATGGTGTTGGGGGCACAGAGGAGTGTAGGGTGGGAGCTTGGTGGGAAATGAGTGACAGCCCCTCTGATCTCCCTCCAGTGGGTCTGGCTGCTGGTTCCTGCCCCAGCCCCACCTCCCACAGCTGGGTGACTTAGGGAATTTTACTTAACCTCTCTGTGCCTCTGCAAAGGGGGGCCAATAACAACAGTACCTACCTCAGGGGGTGGTGTGGAGGACTAACTAAGCAATTACAAGTAAACCACTTAGATGGCCCCTCATGCACAGTCAGCACTCAACAAATGTTAACTTATTTCAGCTAAACAGACCTCCTACACCCTGTACAGCAGGACGGCCCAGAAGCTCATTCCCAGGTCCCATATGCAGGAAGACTCTGACTCCTTTGCTCAGGGGTGGTCTAGAAATCTGAATTTTCACAAGGACCACCCATCCCTCCAAAAGTACTGCAATGCCCTAGAAACCCCAGCTCTTCTGTGTTCTCTTCCCCTTCTCCAGGCCATGGTAGAACCCACTGTCATCATTTTTTGTTAAATTCCAATATTCCATTCAGGAAGGCCCCTACCTCCATTTTTAGGGAAACTTGTATGTGGGTTAAAGTTCTAATCTTGTGTGATAAATAGCATATCAGTGACTAATGGATCCCATTCCTTAGACGAGTGATTCTCAATGAGTGGACCAAGAAGGCCTGTCCCAAACCCTGCTGATTCAGGTGCAGGAGGCTGCCTGTTACCCACTTGCTCTGCTGCTCCCTGAAGTTTGAAGACCTCTGCCCTGGGGGACCTTAAGCTGTCTTAGAGCGCAAGGAGATGGGGGAAGCCACTCCCGATGGCCACAGGAGGGCACTCATACACAGCACTTGCACAGTCATCATTCTGCCAGGGGCGCCTGTCCTCTTTCATGGCTGGATGCCCCTCCCTGGAGCCATGGATGTGAGCAGGGCCTTTTCTGGGCACATGGCCGCTAACTTCTTACTTGATGGTCCCAGCTACACCCAGTTCTTTTCTTCCTTTGACCTACTGAGCCTTTTCCCACCGCAGGGCCTTTAGCCTGTGGTTCCACCTGCTGGCACCTCTTACATAAGTACCCAAGGCCAGCTCCGTCTCCTTCTCCTGGTTCCAGTTCAGAGGCCACTTTCTCCAGAGAATCTCCCTAACCCTTGTCTAAAGTGACCTCCCTGCAATTCCCAGCCTCACCTCACTTTACCCCCTCAATACAATTTGTAATTATTTCATGTATTGTTCATCTTTTGTCCTGATTCTCTCACCAGACTATAAGCTGCAAGAGAAGCAGGGATCCTGTTATTGCCCAAGCCAAGTGCAGTACCTGGCACATAGTGGGCCCACAGGAAATAGTGGTTGAGTGGACAAATCAGTGTTCCTCCATGTCAAACTCTTGAAAAGCCAACTGTTGTTGTTCAGTAGCTCAGTTGTGTCCAACTCTTTGTGAGCCCATGGGCTGCAGCATGACAGTCTTCTGTGTCCATCACCATTTCCCCGAATTTGCTCAAACTCATGTCCATTGAGTCAGTGATGTCATCCAAACATCTCATTCTCTGTCGCCCCTTCTCCTCCTGCCCTCAATCTTTCCCAGCAATAGGTCTTTTCCAGTGAGTCGGCTCTTTGCATCAGGTAGCCGAAGGATTGGAGTTTCAGCTTCAGTATCAGTCCTTCCAATGAATATTCAGGATTGATTTCCTTTAGGATTGACTGTGATCTCCTTGTAGTCCAAAGGACTCTCAAGAGACTTCTCCAACACCACAGTTTGAAAGCCAATTACCTACATGCCTTAGGAGCACCACAGAAATTCTGCTACTGTGAGCAACATTTTTAAACCAGGTACATATGTTTATCATCACAAACCCAAGTTATCATCACATTTTCCAATGTCTCCCCAAAATGTAAAGAAGCCTGTTCTAAAGAATGTTATTTGAAATAGTATTGGGGATTGCCAATGGGTGAAGTTTGGGGTGTCCAGCAGCTCCATCTTCCAAAGGGAAACAGCGTCTCACTGCTCTGGGAAGGCAGGCTGCTGGATTTCTCTGGGTCCCTGTCCCCTCATGTATGGCAGGAGAGTAGAATGAGATCTTGCATGAAGCAGGCTTAGCACGGTGAATGAAGCCATCAAATAAATATCATGACCATCCTCATAGGTAGCGCTTACAGAGGAGCTTAGCATCCCTTCAGCACCCCTTCTCTGGGAGCACCAGCAGGGACAGAGGTGGGACAACACTCAGCTAGCTGTAGTCTTTCCCTTAAATGTCAACTCTACCTTCTCGAGCAGGTTTTTTCTCAGATTACCCACTTCCCACCAGCCAGGTCTCCCCTCACTGTACCCTAGCTTAGCTCCTCCCACCTCCACTCTACAGCAGAGCCCAGCTTCATAGCCACACGCTCACTGAAGACTGTCTGCTCCCCGTGAGTATGTGAGCACCAAGAGGATGAGGAACCTGCCTGGATGCTCGGAGCCATGACACGGAGCATTCAACACTTCAGTGCTTTGTTTGTTTAATGAATGAGAGTGAAGCCCACCATCTGATTGGACATTTGCAAATGCTCTCCAGGCACTGGAGGCACACAGCCCTGCCTTGTAATTCCTGATAGAATTGCCCAAACAGCCACGCAGACGCACTCAGGAGAGGCGGCTCCCTAACATGCTGTGCATTTTCAGTGTCCTGGGCACCATCTCCAGGCTAATCGTACGTGGTGTCATTCACTCCTCCAGCGAGGGTGAGGGTGACCACAATCATAGCTACAAGCATTTTGAGCATCACCCTGAGCATGGTTCGCCTTAATCCTCACTATAGCCCTGCACGATGCTCCTCCTCCTTTTACAGATCTGGAAACTGAGTCTGCCAGGAGGGAAAGCCAGGATTTGCATCCTGGTCCGTGTGACTGAGAAGCCCACGCTCTTAACCACCTGTGATTATGCATTAAGCTGACTCCAAATCCAGGGCTCACCCCTGAGCAGTGCTTCCTGTTCCCAAATCATGCCCCAGACCTGGAAAGTCTACACCTTCCATGTCATCATTTCTTTACACTCAGTGGACCTGAGAACCACAGCCTGTGATGAGGAGGGACTGACAGCCCCTATCCTCACCCCCGGTTCACACCTCCAAAGAGCCAAGGACAACAGTGCCCTCTCTTCTCCAATTTTCTTATCAAAATAATAACAAAATCCTAGCTGGTTACACAAGACCAGGAAGACTAGAAAAGTACATTTCAAAGTAATTGATATTCTACAAACTTCCTCAAGGGGATCATGAACCCTGAGAGAGAACCTCAAATCAGGAAAGCTATCACTCTGAACTGATGCTTTTGATTTACGAAACCAGAAGTGAAGTGTCCAGGAACGGCTCAGGGCTTCAGAGAAACTCACACAGGACCTGCACTTCCCCCCTCTGTGTGGGGAGCATGGGAAGGGGAAAGTGCCTTTGTCTCAGAGCTCTCAGCAGCTGACTTGTGGAGCCCAGAACCCCAAGGTCTTTGCAGCTGCAGGGGAGCAGAGGAGAGACAGAGTGGGAGGGGTTGCAATCAGAGAGGCCACAGGGACCCTGCAGGCTCTGGGAGGCTTTGCATAGCGTTCGGCTTTTTCTGTGGGAAACTTTGCAGGGTTTTGAGCAGGGGAGTGCATGGTCTAACTAAGGACTCAAAACGATTACTCAGGCAGCTGTATGCAAAGAGATTGTGAAGGGACCATGACGGAAGCTGAGACACCAGGTAGGACTCACCTGCAATAGTTCAGGCCGAGATGATGGCGACTGAGGAAGAGCTGTTAAATGTGGTCGGATTTCGGAAGTGTTATCAGGACTTCTGGACAGATGGGTTGTGGGAGATGAGGAAAGAGAGGAGTCAAGGGGGACTCCAAAGGCTGTAGCTGGAGCCCCTGGATCGGTTGGGATACCATTTCTTAAGAAGGTGAAGACAGGGGATTTGAGCTGAATTCTCTATGACCCTCAAACCCAGAGCAACAAGGTAAACTTACACTTGCAGTGCTTTGACTTCAAGGCTCTCTCTCCCCTCCTTGTAAATCTTAACCAGAAACCGCCCATCCAATGAGTCAATCATTCATTTGTGTCAGTTAACAAACATTGCTAGTAACTGCTAGTAAACGTGGGAAGCACTAGACACATGAAGATGGATTAAATTCACACCCTGCCCTCAGAAACATTTACTTTAGTGGGGGATTTAGAAACCAACCAAAGATGCAGCCAAAGATGGAGAAGCTCTATACAGTCAGCAAAAACAAGACTGGGAGCTGACTGTGGCTCAGATCATAAACTCCTTATTGCCAAATTCAAATTTAAATTGAAGAAAGTAGGGAAAAAACCATTCAGATATGACCTAAATCAAATCCCTTATGATTATACATTGGAAGTGACAAATAGATTCACAGGATTAGATCTGATAGACAGAGTGCCTGAAGAACTATGGTTGGAGGTTTGTGACATTGTACATGAGGCAGTGATAAAGACCATCCCCAAGAAAAAGAAATGCAAAAAGGCAAAATGGTTGTCTGAGGAGGCCTTACAAATAACTGAGAAAAGAAGAGGAGCTAAAGGCAAAGGAGAAAAGGAAAGATATACCCATTTGAATGCAGAGTTCCAAACACTAGCAGAGAGATAAGAAAGCCTTCCTCAGTGATCAATGCAAAGAAATAGAGGAAAACAATAGAATGGGAAAGATTAGAGATCTCTTCAAGAAAGTTAGAGATACCAAGGGACCATTTCATGCAAAGATGGGCTCAATAAAGGACAGAAATGGTATGGACTGAAAAGAAGCAGAAGTTATTAAGAAGAGATTGCAAGAATACACAGAAGAACTATAGAAAAATGATCTTCATGACCAAGATAATCACGATGGTATGATCACTCACCTAGAGCCAGACATCCTGGAATGTGAAGTCAAGTGGGACTTAGGAAGCATCACTACGAACAAAGCTAGTGGAGGTGATGCAATTCCAGTTGAGCTCTTTCAAATCCTGAAAGATGATGCTGTGAAAATGCTGCACTCAATATGCCAGCAAATTTGGAAGACTCAGCAGTGGCCACAGGACTGGAAAAAGTCAGTTTTCCTTCCAATCCCAAAGAAAGGCAATGCCAAAGAATGTTCATACTACTGCACAATTGCATTCATCTCACATGCTAGCAAAGTAATCCTCAAAGTTTTCCAAGCCAGGCTTTAACAGTACATAAACTGTGAACTTCCAGATGTTCAAGCTGGATTTAGAAAAGGCAAAAGAACAAGAGATCAAATTGCCAACATCTGTTGGATCATTGAAAAAGCAAGAGTTCCAGAAAAACATCTTCCTTATTGATTATGTCAAAGCCTTTGGCTGTGTGCTTCACAACAAACTTTGGAAAATTCTTCAGGAAATTGGAATACCAGACCACCTGATCTGCCTCCTGAGAAATCTGTATGCAGGTCAAGAAGCAACAGTTAGAACCGGACATGGAACAACAGACTGGTTCTAAATTGGGAAAGGAGTACATCAAGGCTGCATATTGTCACCCTTCTCATTTAACTTATATGCAGAGTACATCATGCAAAATGCTGGACTGGATGAAGCACAAGCTGGAATCAAGATTGCTGGGAGAAATATCAATAACCTCAGATATGCAGATGACACCACCCTTATGGCAGAAAGTGAAGAAGAACTAAAGAGCCTCTTGATGAAAGGGAAAGAGGAGAGTGAAAAAGTTGGCTTAAAACTCAACATTCAGAAAACTAAGATCATGACATCTGGTCCCATCACTTCATAGTAAACAAACGGGGAAACAATGGAAACAGTGAAAGACTTTATTTTGGGGGGCTCCAAAATCACCGCAGATGATGACTGCAGCTATGAAATTAAAAGATGCTTACTCCTTGGAAGAAAAGTTATGACCAACCTAGACAGCATATTAAAAAGCAGAGACATTACTTTGTCAACAAAGGTCCATCTAGTCAAAGCTGTGGTTTTTAGAGCAGTCATGTATGGATGTTAGAGTTGGACTATAAAGAAAGGGGAGAGCTGAAGAATTGATGCTTTTGAACTGTGGTGTTGGAGAGGACTCTTAAGAGTCCATTGGACTGCAAGGAGATCCAACCGGTCCATCCTAAAGGAGATCAGTCCTAGGTGTTCTTTGGAAGGAATGATGCTGAAGCTGAAATTCCAATACTTTGACCACTTGATGCAAAGAACTGACTCATTGGAAAAGGCCCTGATGCTGGGAGATTGAAGGCAGGAGGAGAAAGGGATGACAGGATGAGATGGTTGGATGGCATCACCGACCCAATGGACATGAGTTTGAATAAGCTCTGGGAGCGGGACTTGGCTTGCTGCAGTCCCTGGGGTCGCAAAGAGTCATACACAGCTGAGTGACTGAACTGAACTGAACAGAGACCAACCACTATTCATGTATTCATGTATCTCATTATTTCATGTATTCAGTCATTCAGTCATCAATAAACAATCACCAGCACTTAATTTCTACCAAGCAAGCATGGTGGTAGACATTACAGATGATCCTGCCCTTAGTAAAATCCTAGCCCAATTGGGAAGACTGAGATTAGCCATCCTCACTCATTCATTCATTCATTTATTCACTGAAGAGTCACCAACACCTAGCCTGTGCAGAGTCTGGGAGAGGACCCCTGCTGGATGACCCAACAGTGGGCTCTACTGGGTGTCTCCAAGCAACCAAGCCTCCCTTTGGATCCCTGGCCTCACCCCAGTGTTCCACCTGCTGCCCTCACCATGTGAGCAAGCCCCGGGGGCAGCTGCCAGAGCCCATCACAACACCTCCCCAGAGCATGCTGGGGAGCTAACTCTGGTGTCATCTTCCTACCAAAAACCATGAATCCATTCATCCCGGTGGCCACCCTTGCAGCCATCCACTTGTGTATCAACTGATCTTTCTTGATACCCACAGGTCCCAGAACCCAAGATGCATTCTGTCTGGAGGTTCCTGGTCCTCCTTGGCTTGCTGGCCTTGCCCTCAGCCCTACACAAGCCACACCAGCCCGGCCTGGCCAAGACTCACACAGACAGCAAATCAGCTCTGGCGAGAAGTAAGCTAACTTCATGCTCTGCCCACTGTCACAGGGAGGGTGGGAAAGCATTACCCAGCTAGATGAGCTGGGATCAGTCACTTACCCTCTTTTCTTTCTCTTTTTCATAGACTTGAAGTACAAAAAATTAAGGTTGAGTTGATCATATGCCTATTCATAGCACATCGTCATTATCAGGCACCATAGCAAGGCCTCTCTTGTGTTTTATTTTATGTGATTTTCCCCTCAACCTCTTGTTGTAGTGTTTTTTCTGGACATTATTTTATGTTATTTTGCCCTCAACCTCTTATTATTCCCCTCTTCCTTGGCAGGCAATGCAGTGTGTTTAATAGATGTGTTTTAAAATGCCCATATCCTTGTAAAACATAGGTTGGCCATAATGGTTGTTCAGGTTCTTCCATGACATTTTGATGATGTCAATAAATAAGTTGATGCCAATCCAATAAACAAGACTTCATTTTTTTTTTACTGTTTTTTCTGGACATTATGCTGTTGACATCTGTTGCTTCATATTAGTACAGAAAAGTCCATGAAATTCATCCACTTCACCACCACATGTCTATTACCTTAGGGATGAACACTTGTGTTGTCTCCAACTCTCTGCTGTTATAAATTGCATGGTGATGAACATTCTCATATGTGTTCCTTTTAGAACCTGTGGGAGAATTTCTCTGAGGTATATCCTAAAGGGAGATGGCTGGGCTCTAAGGCAGGTGCAAACTGAATTTAACTAAAGACTGCTAGGTTGCTCTCTAGAATGATTACATCCATTCCAGTAACAAACAAGCATACCTCTGTCCCCATGTTTCCCAACACTGGAGAGAACCCACCTGAATCAGTATTGTCTCACATCTCTGGAGGCTGGAAGTTCAAGTTGCCACGGTTGGTTTCTGATGAAACCTCTCTTCCTGGCTTGTGGACAGCCACATTCTCACTGTGTCTTCACCAAGCCTTTGCTCTGTGTGCACACAGAGAGTGAGTGAGTGAGTGTACCCTGGTGTCTCCTCTTCTCCTTATAAGGACACCAGTCCCATTGGACTAAGGCCCCACCCTTATGACCTGGTTTAAGCTTAACTCCTCCCTCAAGGCTTCATCTCCAGAGTCAAATTGGAGTCTGAGGCTTCAATGTGTTCATTTGGGGAGGGGTAGCGCAATTCAGTACATAATGTCATCTTTCTAAATGTCTGTTAGTCTGTTTTGTTTTGTTGTGAGCAATATCTAATTGTTTTAGCTTGACTATCTGATTAGTAGGAACTGTGAGCATCATATCTTTTTTTTTTTTTTTAACTTTATTTATTTATGACTGCACTGGGTCTTCGTTGCTTTCTCCAGTTTCCACATGTAGGAGCTACTCTTCGTTGCAGTGCATGGGCTTCTCTTGTTGCGGAGCACAGGCTCTAGGCATGCGGGCTTCAGCAGTTGCAGCACGTCAGCTCAATAGTTGCAGCTCGTGGGCTCTAGAGCGTGGACTCAGCAGTTGCGGTGCATGGGCTTAGTCGCCCTGCAGTATATGGGTCCTTAGCCAGTGAATTCTTAACCACTGGACCACCAGGGAGGTCCTGAGCATCACATCTTAATTTTTTTACCCATTTTGACTTCTTTGAATTCCCTGTTTATTACTCTTTGCCCATTTCTCTATTTGCTTTCCATTTTTTAAATTTTCTTTGATGTGAAGAGATGTTAATTTATTTGACGTTAGTCCCTCGTCAGTCTAAGCACTGCTAACATTTCTCCCAAACTGTCATCTTTTAACTTTGTTTGTAGATGCTTCATTGAACAGGAATATTTTCAAACTTACATGTAACATTTTAATTCATTTGGAAGCCGTCTTTATGTATATTTATATACGTAAGTTAGAGATTCAACTTCATTTCTCTCCATATGAGTCCATTTTCTCAACTCATCTACTAAATGATTAAGTTTCCAAACACGTGGATTCCCTTTTGAGTTCTGTGTTCTGTTTCTGTGTAACTGTTTCTGTACCAAGAACACAGTATTTTAAACACTACATTTTTGTAAAATGCCATTTCATCTGATAGAACTTTCTTCTTCCAAATGAATTTTAGACTGGGTTTAGTTAATTGAAAAAGAAAAAGTAATCTTCTGGAAATTTAATTAGAATTTCATTGAATTTGTTTATGAATTTAATGATATTTTTGCAATATTACATTATCCAGTGGCAAACTTAGTATACCTTTTCACTTATTCAGATTTTATTTTATAACCCTTATTAAAATTTTAAAGTTCAGTAAATGCTTTGAGCACGCTTTGTAAAATTGATTCCTAGATATTTTATGAGTTTTGTTGCCTCAGTAAATATTGCCTGATTTTCTATTATGTTTTCTAGTTGGTATTGCTGGTACATATGAGAGAAAAGTTGTTGATTTTTGAAAATTAATCTGCTACCCCAAAGTCTTATGGTTTATTAGTTCTAGTAATTTGTCTTATTTATTCTGTTCAATTTTCTGTCTAGAGTATTACATCATCTGCAAATAGTGAGAGTCTTTCCTATCTTCTTCTAAACCTTAGAGTTCTTATGCCTTTTTCTTATTTTGCAGTATAGCCAAGGTCTCCTATAGGGGTGGGAATATATCTAGAATTCTTCACTAAGTGTATTTTCTGTAGGTTTTTGGAATATAGTTTTTATTTTGTTAAAGAAGTCCCCTTATATTCCTAGTTTCCTAAATTTTTCTTAATCATAAATCCATATTAGCCTCTAACAAGTGCTTTTCTGCATCTAAAAATTACATTTTTTTATCTATTATGTTACTATTATAAATTATATTAACAAATTTTCTTATGTTAAACCCATCTTAGCATTTCTAAAATAAATATTATATTTTATAATGTACTAATTATATCTTTACAAGCTACTATTTTATAATGTATTTTTATAGTATATTATAATGTATCTACAATGTATCAAACCAAAATTTATATTTTGTAACATCATGTGATATTTTTATAATGTGCTATTAGGTTTTTCTGGAACTCTCTTGCTTTTTTGATGATCCAGTGGATGTTGGCAATTTGGTTTCTGATTCCTCTGCCTTTTCTAAAACCAGCTTGAACATCTGAAAGTTCACAGTTCACACATTGCTGAAGCCTGGCTTAGAGAATTTTGAGCATTACTTTACTAGCGTGTGAGATGAGTGCAATTGTGCGGTAATTTGAGCATTCTTTGGCATTGCCTTTCTTTGGGATTGGAATGAAAACTTACCTTTTCCAGTCCTGTGGCCACTGCTGAGTCTTCCAAATTTGCTGGCATATTGAGTGCAGCATTTTCACAGCATCATCTTTCAGGATTTGAAAGAGCTCAACTGGAATTGCATCACCTCCACTAGCTTTGTTCATAGTGATGCTTTCTAAGTCCCACTTGACTTCCCATTCCAAGATGTCTGGCTCTAGGTGAGTGATCACACCATCGTGATTATCTTGATCATGAAGATCTTTTTTCTATAGTTCTTCTGTGTATTCTTGCCACCTCTTCTTAATATCTTCTGCTTCTGTTAGGTCCATACCATTTCTGTCCTTTATCGAGCCCATCTTTGCATGAAATGTTCCCTTGGTATCTCTAATTTTCTTGAAGAGATATCTGGTCTTTCCCATTCTGTTGTTTTCCTCTATTTCTTTGCATTGATGGCTGAGGAAGGCTTTTTTATCTCTTCTTGCTATTCTTTGGAACTCTGCATTCAGATGCTTATATCTTTGCTTTTCTCCTTTGCTTTTTGCTTCTCTTCTTTTCACAGTTATTTGTAACGCCTCCCCAGACAGCCATTTTGCTTTTTTGCATTTCTTTTCCATGGGGATGGTCTTGATCCCTGTCTCCTGTACAATGTCACGAACCTCATTCCATAGTTCATTAGGCACTTTATCTATCAGATCTAGTCCTTTAAATCTATTTCTCACTTGCACTGTATAATCATAAGGGATTTAATTTAGGTCATACCTGAATGGTCTAGTGGTTTCCCTACTTTCTTCAATTTAAGTCTGAATTTGGCAATAAGGAGCTCATGATCTGAGCCACAGTCAGCTCCCAGTCTTGTTTTTGCTGACTGTATAGAGCTTCTCCATCTTTGGCTGCAAAGAATATAATCAATCTGATTTCGGTGTTGACCATCTGGTGATGTCCATGTGTAGAGTCTTCTCTTGTGTTGTTGGAAGAGGGTGTTTGCTATGACCAGTGAGTTCTCTTGGCCAAACTCTATTAACCTTTGCCCTGCTTCATTCCGTATTCCAAGGCCAAATTTGCCTGTTACTCCAGGTGTTTCTTGACTTCCTACTTTTGCATTCCAGTCCCCTATAATGAAAAAGGACACTTTTGGGGGGTGTTAGTTCTAAAGGGTCTTGTAGGTCTTCATGGAACCGTTCAACTTCAGCTTCTTCAGTGTTACTGGTTGGGCATAGACTTGCATTACTTGATATTGAATGGTTTGCCTTGGAAACGAACAGAGATCATTCTGTCGTTTTTGAGATTGCATCCAAGTACTGCATTTCGGAATCTTTTGTTGACCATGATGGCTACTCCATTTCTTCTAAGTGATTCCTGCCCACAGTAGTAGATATAATGGTCATCTGAGTTAAATTCACCCATTCCAGTTCATTTCAGTTCACCAAAGCCTTTGACTGGATCACAAGAAACTGTGGAAAATTCTGAAAGAGATGGGAATACCAGACCACCTGATCTGCCTCTTAAGAAATTTGTATGCAGGTCAGGAAGCAACAGTTAGAACTGAACATGGAACAATAGACTGGTTCCAAATAGGAAAAGGAATACATCAAGGCTGTATATTATCACCCTGCTTATTTAACTTATATGCAGAGTATATCATGAGAAACGCTGGACTGGAAGAAACACAAGCTGGAATCAAGATTTCTGGGAGAAATATAAATAATCTCAGATATGCAGATGACACCACCCTTATGGCAGAAAGTGAAGAGGAACTAAAAAGCCTCTTGATGAAAGTGAAAGAGGAGAGTGAAAAGTTGGCTTAAAGCTCAACATTCAGAAAACAAAGATCATGGCATCTGGTCCCATCATTTCATGGGAAATAGATGGGGAAACAGTGGAAACAGTGTTCAACTTTATTTTGGGGGGCTCCAAAATCACTGCAGATGGTGACTGCAGCCATGAAATTAAAAGATGCTTACTTCTTGGGAGAAAAGTTACAACCAACCTAGACAGCATTTTGAAAAGCAGAGACATTACTTTGCCAACAAAGGTCCATCTAGTCAAGGCTATGGTTTTTCCAGTGGTCATGTATGGATGTGAGAGTTGGACTGTAAAGAAAGCTGAGCGCCGAAGACTTGATGCTTTTGAACTGTGGTGTTGGAGAAGACTCTTGAGAGTCCCTTGGACTGCAAGGAGATCCAACCAGTCCATTCTGAAAGAGATCAGCCCTGGGTGTTCTTTGAAAGGAATGATGCTAAAGCTGAAACTCCAGTACTTTGGCCATCTCATGCGAAGAGGTGACTCATTGGAAAATACCCTGATGCTGGGAGGGATTGGAGGCAGGAGGAAGAGGGGACAACAGAGGGTGAGATGGTCGGATGGCATCACCGACTCGATGGACGTGAGTTTGAGTGAACTCCGGGAGTTGGTGATGGACAGGGAGGCCTGACGTGCTCCGATTCATGGGGTCGCAGAGTCGGACACGACTGAGGGATTGAACTGAACTGAACTGAACTATTAGGTTTGTTAGCTAGTCATTTATTTAGGATCTTAGCAAATTTTTCATATATATAATTGATATATAACTTCCCTTGTACTGTTCCTTTTATTCTAATTTTTTATTTTTAATTGAAGGATAATTGCTTTGCAGTGTTGTGTTGGTTTCTGCTGTATGACAACATGAATCAGCTATAAGTATACGTGTGTTCCTTCCCTCTTGAGCCTCCCTCACACCACCCCACCCTACCCCTCTAGGTCATCAGTCTTGTACTGTTCTTGAAGCAAGTCGTACTAGCTTCATAAAATGAATTTTGCATCTTCTTTTCCCATTTACTTTCATAATTACCTTTTTATAAAGTTGGGTAAGAGTCTTCTGTGAAACCAGGGACTCTTTGCGACCCATGGACTGTAGCCCGCCAGGCTCCTCTGTCCATGGAATTCTCCGGGCAAGAGCACTGGATGCTGGAGCGGGTTGCATTTCCTGCTCCAGGTGGTCTTCCTCCGGGGATCAAACCTGGGACTCCTGCATTGCAGGCAGATTTCTTTACCATCTGAGCCACCAGGGAAGCCCCCAGTAGATCACTTGGCAAGAAGTGGGTGCTGCAGCCAGCAGCCTGGGCCTCCTGGCTCCAACATCCGCCCCCTAACCTCTGCCAGGATATCGTGCAATGTCACTGGTCCCATGTCCATTTCCAGTTATTGCCCAGGGCCTCATGAAGCACAACACAGAGGGCCGAATCCAGAACATTCACCTCCTGGACAGTCTGAATGCCTCTGGGCAGATGGCCCCGGGGATGGTGGGCTGGCTAATCGGCAGCATGAGCCTTCATCACCATCAAGAAGGCAGGTGAGATCCTGAACACCATCCCTGGCCCTGGGATTCCTTAAAAGGCTCTGGCTCAGAGGGAAGAGCTGAGGCCTGGAGGTACAAGCCCTGTGAAGAAGGAAGGAGGGAAGATGAGTTGGGGGGTCACTGGGGACAGCACAGCATAGTCATTAAAGGTAGCGGTTTCGGGAGCAAAAGTGTCCTCATTTACATCCTGGCACTGCCACCAACTTTGGGGAAATTGTTGGACTACTCTGATCTCATCTATGACATAGGTACCCAGAGCACAGTACGGATAACATCTGGGGTGCCATAGGAACCTAGGGCTAGAGTCAGACATTTGAACCCCACTTTATTGCTTGAAAGCTGTGTGACCCTGGGCAAGGCATTTGAGCTCCCCGAGCTTCAGCCTTGAGTCCCATCAGTGAAATGGGCATAATGACCCCTGTATCTTGGAGTTGTTAGGGGCTTTCCCCACTGCACTCATAGCCACTGCATAGCCACTAATTATACAACTGCATAGCCGTTTATATAATTAGTCTTGCAGAACTGGTCCTGTCTTTCACCTTCACTTTCCCTCCTTCCTCTCAATGGATGCAGGTCTCAAAGCTACTCAACTGTAACACCTTCTGTGCCCTTGACCTGCCTTCTCTGTGATCCGAATCCCTTATTCCCTCCATTTTAATGAGTGCCAGTGCTCATCACCTTGCTGTATAAGGCCACAATCGCTTCCCTTCATTCATGCCTTTAACAGTCATCCTCTGAGAGTATTAGGCTGGCTCTGAGAACAAGCCCAGTGGCTGGGTCTGCAGTTGGCTGTGGGTTTCACGAGACAGCTGTATGGAGCTGTTAGGGGTGCTTGGGGTCAGCTTGCAACCCAGGACTCCTACGGGGAGCTCTTGCCAGCAGAACACCTGTAAAAGGATCTGACTCCAAACCCAACTGCCAGCCTTGTCTGTCAACCCAAGGTCTTGAGGTCTGAGGTCCTTCAGTATTGGTGGGGCCCTTTTTCTCCTTCCTTGTGTAGTGCCAACATTACCAACGCTCAGCTGGACTATGGTGGGATCCGGATGTCTTTCCATAAGGAGTGGTTCACAGCGAACATCTCACTTGGATTTGACATTGACTTGAGACTGTGAGTCATACAGAAGCAGGGTCTAAAGGGCACTGTTCCTCTTCATTGGGAAGCCGGGAGTGGGGGCAGGCAGATTTTGGCCATTCGGGGAACCCAGATCTTTCTGCCCCAACCTGGTTTCAAATCCTGGTTTCCAAACTCACTTGCTATGTAACCTCAGGCAAGTCACTTCACCTCTCTGAGCCTTGGTTTCTTCAGCTGAAATGTGGATGGCGATCACTGATAAGTGGAGATGGGTCATTTGCTCATTTAAACCTGTGTGAGTTCCCTACAATGGTCTTAAAAAGAGAAACACTTTAATGATCTCATCACCCTTCCCTCTGTCTGTTTAAAGTGTCCTTTAACATTTGCTGCTCCCAAGGAAATGGAGGGCTCCACTAAATGATAAAGATTTTTATAATAAAATTAAATCTCCATTTTTTAATTTCCAAGGCCCCCTCCCAGAAAGTGTTAATCATTCAGTCATGTCTGACTCTTTGCCACCCCATAGACTGTAGCCTGCCAGGCTCCTCTGTCCATGGGATTTCCCAGGCAAGAATACTGGAGTGGGTTGCCATTCCTTTCTCTAGGGGATCTTCCCAACGCAGGAATTGAACCTGGGTCTCTTGGCTTGCAGGCAGATTATTTTACCATCTGAGCAACCAGGGAAGCCCAAAAGCCCCCTAATCTAGTCTATTTAAAAGGATCTTTGGAAGCCACTCAGGCTAATAACATTTTTCTCCTTAATCACTGACAACAGAATTTAACATCCAGGCACCGTGGAGCCCCACTGGGCTGGTTTGGCAAAACAGCCACTCTCCATGTTGGCTGCTTTCTCCTCCTTCTAATCTTTCTCTGTCTCCTGCCCTTCCCTCTCCTCCTTTCTCTCATCCCCAGGCCCTTCAATAACCATATCATAAAGACACATGAACACATGAACCTCTCTGTGGAGTTCTGGCTGGAGAAAGATGAGTTTGGCCGAAGGGATCTGGTGATAGGCAAATGCCACGTGGAGCCCAGGAGTGTCCACACGACCTTCCTCACTGAGTAAGATACCAGCCACCCCTTCCCAGGGCTGGGCCCCTTCCGGACCGGCACTGGCTTCAGTCACACGTCTCCACCACCTCCTGGGAAAGCCCTAGACCGACCTCACGCTTTCCCCCAGATCTCTTCCTCCTCCTGCATTCCCATTCTGGGGATGGCCCTGCCACCCTCCTAGAAGCCAGACTCTTCCTCCCCCTCCCCACAGGCCATCTTCACCAGGTCCCATCAGTGACCTCCTGGCAGCCCTCACCTGCTCCCTGTCTCTCCATCCCCACACCCGCTGGCCGGGCTCATAGTCCACTTTCTGAACCTCCTCCGGCTTTCCCTGACGGACCTCACTGCCTTCACTCCGTTCTCCCCCTGCAGCAGGGAGATTTTCTGGTCTTCATTCTCCCCCAGCCCAGAAATCTGGTATTGTTCCCCCCGCCTCTGCTTCAAACCCTCCAGCAGTTCTCCAACACCCTCTGGATAGAGAGCAAACTCCTGGATGTCACTCAAGGCCCTGCTTGTCCTGTCCCATGCCCCACTCTGCAGCCCTTTGCCCTTGAGCCTCTCTGAGGACTCCCTCCATCCGCATGATATATTTTCATGCCACTGTGCATTTGCACATGCTGGTCCTTAGGCCTACTCGCACCTCCCTTCTCCTTTAAAGCTCCTCCTCATCACTCAGCCAGTCAACAGATACTTGATGAGAACCTACTATGTGCTAGGCACAGTGCGCTTAATGCTAGGGATACAGTAGTGAGCAAGATAGGAAAAAAAACAGATCTAAATGAAGATCTGTAGGCTGGCTGACCAAGTGAGTGAATCCCAACAGACTAGTGAGTCCCTCAAGAGCAAGATCTATGTCTGATTTCTCTCCATAATTCCAGATGGCTGAAAGCAACTAGGTCCTCAGTGTATGTCGGTTCATTTATTCATCAGATATTCACTGAATGCCTAGATCATGCCAGACATCCACAAAGAGGACTGTGGGGTGTGGCTACTGACCTGGTTGTAATCTAATCAGCGCTTAACTAGCTGTGTGACCTTGGGCAAGGCACATCACCTCACCCTTTGATTATTGCTTGCAGTGACACCTCTCATGTAGAGCTGGCTGAGGAGTCAATGGCTGTGTGAGATGCTCTCCACACACAGCCCTTGACATTAGTGTTTCCTGTATTTATCTGTGTAATACACCCACCTCTCTTTCCAGAGCTATCCCACCAAAGGTGAATCCTTTTCTCCGCAACTTCAGAGGCAACCTGGAAAAAGTTATCCCACATCTGATAGAAAGTCAGGTAAATTTGAAAAAAAGGGTTTTCACCTTGGGCATCCTTGAGTCTGTGGGTCAGGGCATATATATTGGCATTTCATTGGAGAAATGGGTCTTTAGAACCTGGGAAATCTCCATTAAAATGTTCAGTTTTGCCATCTACCGGCTGTATCCTCAGGCAAGTGACTTAGCCTCCCTGAACCTCAGTTTCCCCATCTGTAGCATGGGAACCATCACACTCTCTATTTCACAGAAAGTCACAGAGATTCAGGGGGACAAAGCAGAGTAGTGTGGTGCATGGCTCCTGGCAAATAGTTGGCACTCAATACAGGAGAGCCACTCTTGCCATGATTCCTTGTTGAAATCCCATGGCTCCCAGCCATAAGCCCTCCAGTTTTCTTCTTCCAGTCCCTGGTCTGACCCTTCTTTCTGTCCTGGTGGCCCAGGTATGTCCTCTGATTGATGAGATACTCAGGCAGCTGGATGTGAAACTGTTGAAAAGCCTCATGGGTAAGTAAGCACCTGTGTCCGTTTGGTGGGGAGGACTGAAGATGGGCAAATGGACGAGAGCTGCCCCTGCTTCAGCTCCCATGGAGGCCTTCTGAGGGGTGCTTGCATGTGCTCTGAGGACACTCGGAGGTGAATGTGTGACCATGACCATCACTGTCCCCAAGTGAGGTGGGACAGTGGAGGGCACCCCTACCACTCAGGCTGTACCCCATCAAGCCTCCAGGTCACCAGAGCTTCCCCCAAGATCTCCACTCAATCCTTTAGGGAGCACTGACCCCCTACCTGAGCTCACCTGAGCCCCAGTTGCAGATAAATAGATAAAGTCCCTGCCTTCAGGGAACTTACTGTGAATGGAAGACACAAGAAGTGATTAGATATTGTTTGAAGAGTTTCAGTGCAAATGTTCCCAGCACTAGGCCTTGGTCGTCATGGAAGGATGAGAGACTCCTTCAGTGTGGAGCTGGGGAGTTGGGGGCAGACACCTGGTGACTGATTCTGCCCCTTCTCCTTACAGAACAGGATATTGCTCACGAACTCAACCAACTCTGAGTCCAGCCAACCTTCCATGAGCCAGAGTTGAGCACTCTCCAGCAGCCACTGATGATTAGAGGGAAATAACACACTTGGAGACCTTATGTCTCCCTTACGGTGGGGCTTCTGATGCCCCCAAAACTTGTACCACAGGTTCTATGGACATCCTGTCCTCTTCCATAATAAATTCTAGCTCTGAAGAGTGCAAAGGTCTGTACTAGGTCCTGAGGTTTGGATTCCAGAAGTCAGACCTGATGAAGATCCATCCTGAAACTGGATATACCTGGGTTTGCTCATCAGCCCAGAAATGACACAGAAAACATCATTTCTTATCCTGTAATTGGCAGCCAGTAGCCCTCATCCATGGATCTGCTCAGCAGTGCAGGGAGGGTCCTGTTGAGATTTCTCATCCTCTCATCCATTCAACTCATGTTTATTAAGCACCTGGGTTCTCTGGTGGCTCAGATGGTAAAGATTCTGCCTGCAAAGCAGGAGACCTGGATTTGATCCCTGGGTTTGGAAGATCCCCTGGAGAAGGAAACATTAACCCACTCCAGTATTCTTGCCTGGAGAATTCCATGGACAGAGGAGCCTGGAGGGCTATAGTCCATGGGGTCGCAAAGAGTTGGACATGACTGAGCAACTAACATTTTCACTTTATTGAGCATCTAATACGTGCCAACCACTCTGCTGGATTCCAGGGGAGTGAAGAATGGCGACAGAGTGGTAAAGTAGAAACACTTGCACCAAACAGATCTGAGTTCAAGTTCAATTCAACCCAATAAGAAGTTCCACGAGCATATGGACATGTGCATCAGGGTAGCCAGTGACCACACACCCCCACCCACCCCCCCCGGCATCGGCCTGGCACATTTACTCATGATTAGATGCTGGGTGAGTCCTGGTCTTAGGACTCCCTGGCTGTGTCAGGGACAAGGCACGTAACCTTTTGGTCTTCCTCCCCTGCAGAAAGGGGATAGAAATCTTGCAGGACGTGGAGCAACAGGAGCCAGCACACTGCTGGAGGGAGGTGAGTCATAACTCCACTTTATAAAACTAGGTGGCAGCATCTCCAGAAGGGCAACATATTCCTCCCTCTGACCCAAAATCCCGCCCCTAAGTACAGAAATACGTGTCTGTGGACCCCACAAGACTTGTCCAAGATTGCTCGTGGCAGCCATAGTCATAAGAGCCCCAAAGTGAAAACTCCCTAAGTGCACATCCAAAAAAAATGGATAAATACAGTGGATAGATAAATAGCTTGTGGGACGGTCACCAGCAGAATCCTCTACAGTAAAGAGAATTACCTGCACTCACTCAACTGCATGGATGGATCTCACACACCTAATAAAGCCAGGCTCCGAAACACAGATCTCCCATCTATGTGAAGCTCCAACACAGCAGACCTAATCCATGCAGTCAGCAGTCAAGTTGGTGTTATCCTCGGGGAGATGCTTAGTGCCTAGAAGTAGAGGGAAGGGCTCTGCAGGGCTGATGCCATTCTGTTTCTTGATCTGGATGCTGATTTACAGGGAAGGTGTTCAGTTTGTGAAAGTTCATTGAGCTATTCACGTATGTGCATTTTTCCCGTTTATGTTATAGTTTAACCAAAAATTTTTTATTTTGAAAATAAAAACTATTTACTCTGCAGGATATTTGCAGGAATGCACAAAAGCAGTTGCAGTATGATTAACACGTGCTAGGTCCATGGGACATGCTTATTAAAAGTCATTTAATTCGTTGTTAATAAGTTGATTAATGACTATTCAATTCTTTTTTTTTTTTTTAGTTGCAGTGTGAGAACTCTTAATTGCGGCATGTGGGACCTAGTTCCTTAATCAGGGGTTGAACGTGGGCCCCCTGCATTGGGAGCTCAGAGTCTTAGTCACTGGGACCACCAGAGAAGTCCCTCAGTTCTTAAACATAGATTCCTGTCCTCCTCCACCCAAGGCAAGGAAGATCATACTGAGAAATAAAGAGGAAATAACATATACACAATTAATAGCAGTAACACACACATTTAAGGACTCAGCATATGCCAAGCTTGGTGCTCAGAGCTTGCATCCAGCATCTCATCAAATCCTCACAGAAACCCCATGAAGTTCAAAACTGCTATCTTATTCAAAACTGCTCTCCTTACACAGCCAGGAAATGACCAAGCCAACTGCATTCAAGCAGCCAGACTCCAGAGCCCACAACTTTGACCACTGTGGATCCCCCACTTCAGTCTTCCCTCCCAACATCCCTGCACCCATCTACACACACCCTACACTTAGGGGAAAATGATGAAATACTCATTCAGCTTGAGGGGAAAATGATGAAATATTCATTCAGCTTGACTGACAAGCTCAAACAAGGAGGTGTCAACACCTCAGAGATGAGAATGGAGCAAGCGATACTCACGTCTCCATCTTTCAACTCAGACTCCCTAATCCAAAATGCTTCACTGGGGATTTGCAACCCTAAACGCCCACGTTCACACAAAAGATTCCCCTTGACAACCTTGAGTTTATGGAATTTTCCTGCTTGTGATTCAGAGAGCAAACACAGGAGGGCTGGGCCTCATCCTCCTGAGAGGTTGCCTGGTCCCTCGGTGAAAGCAGCTTTTGTCCACCTTTCTTCTGACCCCTGCCAGGAGTGCCTTTCTCAAGAGCCCTCCTCGGGTTTCTTGAATTCTGTTGGGTGTTTTGGGTTTTTTTTTTTCATTTTAAGGTTCACAGAGCTGTGGACTCATCATGTTTTCTCCTGGAAGCGCTTGGTGCACAATGGACCTCTACTGATACCGGGGTCTGGGGTAGGGGGGTAATTGAAGCAGAAACTCAGCCCCAAATACTCAGATGCTTGCTCCAGACCCTGCCCACCTATGCTTGTAACAACTTCCTCTCGCTTCCATACAGAGTTCTGGCTCCCAGGGGACAGAGCTAGCATCCCACTCCCAAGTTCTGGAGACCAGACCTTGCACAGTTGAAAAATAAAGTGAACTCTGCCCTTTAAAAAGGGATCTCTTGACTCACAAAACAATGCCAGCAAAGACTCCCCAGCACAATCACAGTCTGATACGTAGGATGAAAAGGGCACAATCTCCAGTTTGTGAGAAACACAATGAGGAGGCACTGACGTCACCAACGCGGAAAACAGTCTGGAAACGTTAGCTGGGTGTCTGTCCACACTTCTTGATGCCTCATGACCTTTGTCCTGCTCGAGGCAGGGAAACCAGCCACGCCAGTGCTTCCAGGAAGGGCAACTGCAGCAGAAGCTGAGAGAAGGCTTTTGAGTTTCCAAAGCCTGGGTCTCTGACAAAGCATCAGTGACAAAGAACAGATGAGTGGTTGCCAGTTGCAGGGGCGGGAGGGAGTTGGGAGAAGGGAAGGAGTGACTCTGAAAGGGCAGCAGAAGAGTATTTTGGGGGTGATGGAAATGTTCTGTAGTAACCTGATTATTATCGTGGCTACATAAAACTATTCATGTGTTAAAACTCATTGAATTATACACCCCCCCAAAAGTCAATTTTACTGTAGGTTAATTATTTTTTAAGCCTGAGTTTTTCAATTTCAAAATGTGGGACATAGGAGAATAGCATGTATATGACTATGTTATAGCATAGTCTAATGTATAGTCTAATGTATAGTCTATCTTCCATTAAGAATAGCATGAATATGGCTAATTGAAGCAAGGTTTCTTGCTCCCAGGACTAGAAAATCTCCCCTGTTGGTGGAGTGTGTGAGAGTCCAAGACAAACCGAAGAGCACATAGTTGTCGTGGGTTCTGAGAAGTGTCTCCTGCTTCTCCCCAGGCAAACCTTGGCGTGAGAGGAGGGCCAGCAGAAACCCCAGTTCGATGTGGGGGATTCCAGAATGGGCAGGGTCTGTGCCCCTGTTCCCTTCCAGAGCCAGGAAAGATGGCTGGACCCCAAGGAGAGAAGGTCAACTGGAAGGTCATAGTCCAGACAGATGGGCTAAGGTCCTGCCCAAGGCCCAAGGCATTGCGATACAGAACACTTTTGGGTGTCCAGCAAGAGAGTAAAAAGTAAAGGCTAAATTTAAAGGGATGGAATTTCCCTGATGTTCCAGTGGTTAAGAATCCACCTGCTAATGCAGGGAATGGAGGTCTAACCCCTGGTCAGGGAACTAAGACCCCACACACCACGGAGCAACTAAGCCTGCCTGCAGCCATGACTGAGCCCACACCTGGCAATGAAAGATCCCACAGGCTTCAACCAAGACCCAGTGCAGACAAATAAGAGAGAAGGGGGTGGGAGTGGGAGGAGGGAGGAGGAAGGAATGGGGTGGGAGTGGGAGACAGGAAGGGGGAGGAATGGGGGTGGGAGTGGGCAAGTTCAAGACGGAGGGAAGGAATGGGGTGGGAGTGGGAGAGAGGTTCAAGATGGAGGGGACGTTAAGTCTATCAGTGGTTGATTCATGTTGTTTTATGGCAGAAACTAGCACAATACTGTAAAGCGATTATCCTCCGATTAAAAATAAAAGAGAAAATATAATTTAAAAAGTTAATTCGAAGGGGCTTTTAGGAAGAAAGGAAAGCACAGTATCTAGGCATCAAGGGACTAAATGGGGTGTGGCTGTCTCTACATTTCCAGTCAAAACAAGGACAGGGCAGCCTCCTTCAGATGCCCTGGCACCAATAAAGCCCCTGAAACAGAAATAAAATGCCAGGGGGAGATGGGGAAGGGTCTGTTATTCAGAAAAATGATACTTGAAATATTAAACTCTACATACATTGCGGGGGGGGGGGGGGGGGGGGGGGGGGCGGAACATGTAGGGAAGTTCCCTGGTGGCCTAGTGGTTAGGATTCAATGCTGCCATTATGGAGGCCTGGGTTCAATCCCTGGTCAGGGAACCATCCCACATGCCATGTGGCAAGATGTAACCAAAATACAATAAATGAAAAAATAAAGGGATTATGTATTTAAAAAGAAAACCATGTAGGGACTTAATAATCCACCTTCCAATGCAGGAAACAGGTTTGATCCCTGGTCTAGGAACCAAGATCCCACATGCCACAGAGCAACTAAGCTCAAGAGCTGCAACCACCGACCTGCACACTCTGGAGCCTGTGCGCCACAACCAGAGTCCACACACTGCAACCAAAGAGCCCACATGATGCAACTAAGACTCAGCACAGCCAAATAGTATATTTTTTAAACTTTTTTTTAAAAAAAGAAAACCATGTAGACACATGAGCTTATGAACTGAACATAAACCCCCTCCTTAGACATTATCCCCCACAGCCCTGTGAGGTAGATACTAACTTCCCATTTTACAGATGAGGAAACTGAGGCTCAAAGGATTGGAGGGACTTGCCCAGGGTCATAGGATTTGAACCAGGGCAATATGTGCCCAAAGCCATCCCCTTTCTGCCGTAACACAAATGTAACTTCCTAACTTGACTGTTAGCTGTCCAATAACAAACTTGAATCCATTCCTTGACTTATCTGCCTCTGTTTCCCCAAAAGATAATAACAATGTGACCCAATCCAGAAGAGCTGTACCAAAATAACAAAAAAAGGGGGCTTCTCTGAGGGTGACTGCCAACACACAGGCTGTGGGAACAGTCTGGTATGTGCTTGAATGGATAACTGAGTTCAAAGCCACAGCCTCCTAGAGGCATCAGCCAGACTCACAGGAAGCAGAAGTAGCTCCTGTGACGGTCTGAAACAAAGGGAGGGCAGCACGGCTCACTGTTTACCGGGATATCAGACACGGGGGAGAATTCCGATTCCACGACTCACTTGCTGTGTGTTCCTCGGCAATAATCACCCTCTCTGAACTTTAGTCTCCTCTGACATTTGAGGTTCACCCTTATCAACCACTCATGTCAAAGATGAAGTTCATGTATAGAAAGCATCTGGCACACGGTAGATACTCAATAAATGTGCATTTCCTCCTTCACGCTCTGCTTTTGCTTATAAGGTGTTTGGTTCCACAAGACAAGAGCTGCTCTCACTGGACTAAGACCTGGAACTCCCTGTGCCTCATTTTTTTTTCATCTGTGAAACAGATTCCAAAGACCCAAGGGGTGGGAACAAATTCCTCATACCTTCATTTGGGGAAGGGGAGAAAAAAGGGTAAGGGTAGACATCAGGATGCCACACAATCCCTCAGGCCTGGGAGACCGGCTAGCCTTTTTCAGGTTATACGAGTGGGAGCACGACATTCACAGATGGAGGGATGCAAAATGGTCAGAGCATGCCCAGGGCATCCTCATTCAGCCCAGTGATCAAGAGAAAGGACTGGAGCATGGATACCTGGGCCCCATGCCCACCGTGAGACTCTGGACTTGTCGCCTCAGACTCCAAGCCCAGTTTCCCCCTTTGTAAAATGGATGTATTCATTCCCACTGCACACAAGGCTATGAGGATTCGTGAAGGGCTGGATGTGAAAAATAGCCATGCCGGGCCTGACATTTAGGCAGAGCTTGGCAAGCCTTAGCTGTTGACACTGTTTTTATTGTGATTATTATCCAGTAGCTTGAGTCCTAATGACACTGACCAGGGTTCTTGGCCTTCCTTAGTCAATAGAAATTGACTAGAGGCCAGACAATAAATTCGGGGAAGACTTTATTGGGGCTCCTGCTAACAGCAGGCGGAAGCGAAAATAAGTAACAGGCTCCCTTGCTCCCTCCCCAGGGCGGGGCATTCTGGTTCCTTCTATGGGGTGAGGGTAGGGGGTGTGTCCAGGGGTTGGGCTGGAGGGGGGCTTAAATGGTCTGCCCACCCTTTTGGTGGTGTGGGGTGCAGGGGGTATGTGCAGCACCCTGCTTTTGTTCCCCACCACCGCCCCCTGGTTTTGGGTCTCAGCCTTTCAGAAGTGTCAGATGGGTTTGGGGTCTTTTTATGTCTTGTTGTCCATAATTTGCCCCAACTGCAGATGCATGCAATTATTTTTAGTCCCTTATAGTTTTTTTGTATTTTGTTACTCAGACATTTGTCCAGGAGTAAGCACTGCAGCAACTAACTCTGCCCTCATCTTCTCTGTGTCCTTGGGCACCTGTCCCCACTGGGCCTCCTGTCAGGAGCCGCGTTAGGCATTACTGACAAAATGGAGGCACGGCCCCCAGCCCCCTCTCCTCATTCCACAGGCACAGATCCTGGGATGAAGGAGTTAGACCTTGTAATTCTCACTTGTCTTTTCCTCTCCTCGGCTGAGTTGACTGAAAAGGAATATTAAGGTGCTTATTGGTCTTGAGAGGAGCATGAGAAAGCACAAAGCCTTCTGCAGCTGTGCTCAGAGAATAATTCATAAAGTTAATCATCACTGACTCGATGGATGCGAGTCTGAGTGACCTCCGGGAGCTGATGATGGACAGGGAGGCCTGGCGTGCTGCGGTTCATGGGGTCGCAAAGAGTCGGACACGACTGAGCGACTGATCTGATCTGATCTGATCTGAATCATTGACATTTGTTCAAGGACTTTTACAAAAGAGTGTTCCAGAATGAGCACATAGGCCATAGTTTGAGGCCATGGGAGGGATTGATATCTGAAGCCTATTTGTGAGGAGAATGTTTATGGCAAAGGAGTTTACTGAATTTAGGGCTTAGAAATAATTAAAATAGTTAGAAGTTAAAGATTTAAGGAATGTTGTAAAGTTAGCATATTTTACTATCAGATTAGATCAGATCAGATTAGTCACTCAGTCGTGTCCGACTCTGCTATATTTTACTATAGCTTATAGAAGTTAGGAATTTTTAGAGACACTATAGCTAGAAGCCTTGTTAAGAGATAGTGAGCTCAGGATGTTAGGGGCAAACAGGATTTAGGAAGATAAGTAGTAAACAGGAATGTAGCATGAGTTACAATGTAATCACAAGTTAACTATAGGACACATCAGAAGAGGTAGATAATAGATGATAAGAATCACTGAAGCAGGAACTCTGTTTGAAGAGCAACAATGATTCATGGAGACAACAAATCTGGGAAAGGGGGAACTGAAAATGTCAAACCTCTGGCCTAATGTTTTTGTAAAAGTATAAAATAGAATCTTAAATTTGGAATAAACAGGCAGTTCATAGAAAACTGAGAGGCTGTCTCATTGGCCGACACCGTCATCTCTTCAGGTTGAATCCCTGGTTGCTGGAATTGGACTCCAGCAGCCTCAGTTTCCACCTCTGCAAAGGAGGAGCAGCAACCCCTCCCTCCAAGGTTCTGTGAAGATGTCTAGCTCCCAGCATGTGACTATCATGCAACTGGGATTCAGAAGTCAGGAGACCCCCGCCCTGGAACTGAGGGGCGTCCCAGATGTAGGGAAATCAGAGACAATTTGATTATTTTTCTACTTTGAATATGAGACTTTGGCCACCTGATGCAAAGAGCCAACTCACTGGAGAAGACCCTGATGCTGGGAAAGACTGAAAGCAGGAGAAGGGGACAACAGAGGATGAGATGGTCAGATGGTATCACCGACTCGATGGACATGAGTTTGAGCAAACTCTGAGAGATGGTGAAGGACGGGGAAGCCTGGAGTGCTGCAGACCATGGAGTTGCAAAGAGTTGGACACGACTGAGCGACTGAACAACAATGAGACTGGTGGCACTAGTGGTTAAGAACCCACCTGCCAAAGAAGGAGAGGTAAGAAAGGTGGGTTCAATACCTGGGTCAGGAAGATTCCCCTGGAGAAGGAAATGGCAACCCACTCCAGTATTCTTGCCTGGAGAATCCCATGGACAGAGGAGCCTGAAGGGCTATAGTCCATGGAGTTGCAAAGAGTCGAACACAACTTAATGAGTTAAACCACGATGAGACTGAAGTCCCTTCCAGGGCTCCAACAGCTGCCTCTCCCAGTGTTCCAACTCCCAGTGCTCCAAACATAATCTTCAGGCCACCTTGGAGCAAGGGTTCTCAGCCTCACCCCCACTCATGAAACCATGAAATCTTGAGTAACATCCGCATCTCATTTTTCTGTTTAACTTGTCGATCAAACAGCTTAACGGTCCCACCTACTAATGTGACTGGATATTATTTACTTTGGAGAGCCCTGAAAGACACCAACAGAATGCCGAATTCTGAATCATCTATAAATCTATCTCTCCATCACTCATTTCCTGATTTCCACACTATAAAAAAGGCTGCCTTCTCAGCAAAGCAAGAAGACCACGACAGCTGCCAGGACCTCTGAGAAGCCAGGTGAGACTTGTGCATTCCACCCTCCCCACCCCCCATCACCACTACTGCCTCGGGGAGCAGAGGTGTTAGCCTCCACACTGTGGCATCACTGGCTGGCTGCACTTCAGATCACTCTTCGGGGGTCTTCCAAGAGAGCCAAAGCTTGCCATTAGGGGGGAAAAGTGATAACCGTCCACTCTACCTCCCTAAGAGACCATTGACATCAATGTAGAGACTTTTGGCAGCAGGCTATTTTATGGTGATAGTGAACACGTGGCTGTAGGTACACTGCTCAAATTCCACGTGAGCTAGGGATCTCTCATGGGCGTGCTCCTCCTGCCCTAAATCCCAGTCTCTACAGAGTTTTATCTTGAGTTTACCACTGTGCATTGCTCAGGGTACACCCTCGCTCCATTGTGTATCCAGACCATCGTCCAGCAGCCTCCTACAATCCACCCAATTTTGTACATTTTGGTGCATTTTTCTGGGACCAAGGGTCCTTAGCTTCCATTGGAGTCATAAAAGATCTGTTGCCGAAAAAAAGATTCAGAGGCCCCAAGCCAAGTTTACCTCTCAAGCAAGCCACAACTGGCTCTTTGGACCAAAAAGCCCTTTCGATTCCTGTGGCAGCAACAGTGATGGCTCTTTGGCCAAATCAGCCAGTTTATGGGATTTTGCCCAAAGCAGCCAAGTGTCTCCAGAGTGTGGGAGCCAGCTCCAGCTCTCGACACCTTTACTGACTACCAAAAAGGCCCTGGAGAAGGGTGGTGGCATCCGGGAAGGGGACTGATGCAAAAAGAAGGCAGATGTCAGAGGTTGCCCAGGAAGTTCGTCCAGGTCATCTTGAGGGAAAAGAGAAAGACATGGACGAGATAGTGTGTATATTGGTGGAGGTGGAGAGTTGGGATGAGAGGGACACCTTCCTCCAACGGCAGTTCTGCCATTAGTTTGCTGTTTGACCTTGGGAAAATCACTACCCATCTCTGGTCCTTTTGTCCTTGTGGAATGAGGACTTCGGATGGTTCCCAAGATTTCCCAGCACTGGTATGAATGAGATGGTAGCTATAGCCCTGCCACCTTTGATAGTCTTGTGACTTGCAAGGGCTTCCACAAAGCGTCATGGGCTACACGCAGACCGAAGGACTTAAGGAGGATGATGACAAAGCAGTCGAGTTCCTCAGCCACTAGCATGTTTAAGCCTTTTAATTTGCTTGGTCTCATTCAATACATTGTAAGCAAGCCCAACTGGAAAGTAAATCTGATGGTCACTTAATTTAAATAGAGGCCCCCAGGCAGAGAGAGCTGTTTTTTGTGTACTTGTGACCTTGGAGGAAGTACCTAAACTCACTGGACCCCCGCTGCCTCACTGGTGCAATGCAGATGCTAAGTGTCCACATCTTAAGGGTAAAGATGAAATCAGTCACCAAATGTGGAGCACTCAGCCTGACACCTGGCTCAGAGCAAATGCCTTAGCTGTTGCTGTCCACTCCCTGGTGTGCTGGGGCGGGGGCAGGCAGTGGATGGGTTCCTCTCTAGTATCTGTGCCACAGTGGTCCTTTCTGCAGATACTGAGGGAGAGGATGTTTCAAATCGGGAGCCTCGTTGTCCTCTGTGGGCTGCTGGCCCAGACCACAGTCCTGCTGGAAGCCCTGCCCGTGCTGGGCCAGACTCTGCCCTTGGCTATGACTCCCCTGCCCGTGCTGGACCAGAATCTGCCCTTGGCTGTGACCCCAGGCCTGGCCCCGAGTCCCACAGATCTTGCTGGAAGCTTGACAGGTGGTAAGTAAGAGTCTGTGACAACTTCTTCCAGGTGTGTATGGGTGTGTGTGTGCGATCATCTAATGGTTGGGAAGGGGGCTAATGGGGGGCAAGGACTGAGGAGCCATAATTGTCAGATCTGACCCCCAAGCACCCCACACCCATTTCCAGCTCTCAGCAATGGCCTGCTCTCTGAGGGTCTATTGGGCATTCTCGAAAACCTTCCACTCTTGGACATCCTGAAGACCAGAGGGAACGCTCCCAGTGGCCTGCTTGGGGGCCTGCTTGGGAAAGTGACTTCACTCACCCCTCTCCTGAACAACATCATTGAGTGAGTAGCCCTGAAACAGGGCCTTGGACCCCACCAGAGGTCTCCTGCTGGAGACCAGCCAGCCCCAGGTAGTGGCCTTGGAGGAGGGAGTAGGGTCATCAGAACATGAGGCCAGGACTCAGGCTGAGATCCCCTCACAGTCTGGCAGGGAGCAGCAGCTCTCCTGAACCAGCAATCGCTCCCAGTCCTGAAGGGCAGCTTGGATCTCCAGCATCGTCTGTAACCCTCACCATAGTCCTCTGAGGTCAATTTAATAATGCCTAGTTTTATAGAAAAGTGGAGGCACAGAAAGGGGCCTGTGCCCACACCATCAGAGTGACACAGAGTGCGGGTTCCGACTCTAACTGACCTAAGTCCAAAGCCAAGGCTTCTTCCACTCCACCATGATAATTTTGTTCTCTTCATTGGTGGAATCTCTTCTTAAGTTGCTCTCCTCACTAGTGAACACAATGGCTTTTGATGTAAGCAAGAAAGTGTAAGCTATTCTCCTCAGTGGCATTGTCATGTGATGTCCATGGAACAATCCAATTAACAAAGAGCAAGAGTGGAAAGTGAGCTGGCAAGACTGGATCCTGTACAGAACTGGATCAAATCCATTTCAGGATTCCTACCCCCACCCCCACCCCCCAGATGAAGACAGACAGATAGCCTTGAGTCTGATTTCTGTATCCATCATATACTTGCTGGGTGACCCAGGGCAAGGCACTCAGTCTCTCTGGGCTTGGTTTTTCCATCTGTAAAATGAAGAGTATGGTACCCACAGAGAAGAACTGTCAGGAGGACTGGAGAAAATGTAAATCATCTGACACAGAGGCTAGCTCAGAGAAGAGAAAAGGCCTCAGAGAAGAGGCTTACTTCCCCCCTCTCTCAGTTCTCCCCAGCTTCCTGCTCCTCTATCTTCATGATAAACTTTATCGATTGACCTGACATTAAAGGACTCAGCAAGATTTATGATCCCTACTCTTAAATGTGAAGGACTTACTTCAGTTGCCCCAACATCACCCACTCATCCACTTACCCACCCATACATCCACTTGACCATCTGCCCTTCATCTAACCACTTTCTCTTCCATGCATCTACCCACATATTCATTCACCCACCTGCTCATCAGTCCACAAACTCAGCCAATATAAAGTAGTCCCTTTCTTTGTAAGGCTCTGAGCTGGCGTACAGGATGCAAATATAACCCAGACACAGTTTCTTATCTTGGAAACCCTCATAGACCTAAGGTGAGCAGAGGGATATGACCCAGTGCAGAGGATGGGAAAAACTGATGCGAGACTCAAAACTCATGTGGCTACTGTTGCAAGACTCCCCTCATGTCTCCTCCATCCCACCTTATGGGTAGCTCTATCTCTTGAGATGCACCTGGTGGGATTAGATGTGGTTTCTAAGTTTAGGACTAGAGGAGTTAATGTTTCTCACTCCAGTGTTTCTCCCTGGGCAGTTTGAAGATCACTAACCCTCAGCTGCTGGAACTTGGCCTTGTGCAGAGCCCTGATGGCCATCGTCTCTATGTCACCATCCCTCTGGGCCTGATTCTCAATGTGAAAGCGTGAGTGGACTCCAAGGGGGGAGATGGGAGGATGGCTCACCAAAGGAGACCCTGATGATTGTGAGTGGTAAGAAAGAAAAAAGCTGTTGGAGTCTATCCAAAAGACCTGAGCCTCCAACATCAGCTCATTTGCTGCTATGCTAAGCGACCTTGAGTCACTTAGGAGACTCACTTGGCCTCTTTGAACCTACTGGGAATTGAGATGACTACAGTTGTGGGCAAGATGGAATGAGGCAAGACTGGCATTTCTGTCCAGAAGAAAACCTCCTCTGCCTTGGGACATGGAAGCTCAGCTACACCGGACGGTCTCCTCTGCAGGTCCTTGGTGGGGAGTCTGTTAAAGATGGCTGTGAAGCTAAACATCACCGTGGAAGTCTTAGCTGTGACAGATGAGCAGAAGCATGTCCACCTGGTTGTTGGTGACTGCACTCACTCCCCTGGCAGCCTGCAAATCTCCCTGCTTGATGGGTGAGGCCAGAGGGGTGGCTGCTCCTATTGAGACAATACGATGGAGTGATGAGTGTATGCTTGGACAGATGGAACAATGGGAGAATGGGTGAGTGGGAGGGTGGGAGGGTGAGATGATGGATGGATGGATGGATGGGCAGATGGACGGATGAATAAGTCAATGGTCACTATCCCTGCTTAGGCCAGGCTGACCAATTTTATGCTGGATTAGGCAACAAGAAATCTGAGTTCAAGCCCCCTCTAGCTGAGGGGTATGGCAAGAGATGGAGGGCTCCCTGTGTGAACTTGAACAGTTCTTACCCAACTTGAGTCTCAGCTTACTCAGATAATTGTAATATGGAGCTATATTGGCGTTATTGAGAGAATCCTCAAAAATAATAAATGTGAGCATGCTTTGTCCCAGTGAAGAGTAAAATAGCTATGGAGCCCACAAGGGTAATTATTTCAGTTACTCTTGAATGGGAGAGGGAGGCAGGTATAAAATACAGGAGTCACCCACATCATGACTAACATTTTTTGAACACACATGTGCGTCACATGTATCGTCTCATTGAATCCTCATGACAAATGCACACTAAGCACTGTTCATTCCTATATGGAGTCTACAAAGCCTGATTGAACACCTACTGTGTGCTGGCACTATGTGTTTATTCTACATGTACCTAGCGTGTATACTGCTGTGCAGGTTGTCGCTCCCTTTGGATGGGCGCCTTGTTATGGATGCACGTGGGTGTGGAGGCACAAGGCCAGGTTCCCTCATCAGTACTGAGACTGCAGTGGACACATACCCATGCTTCTCCATACCAGCCCCAGGCCCCTGCAGTCTCCATGCTTTTCTCTTTCAGATTGGGCCCCCTCCCCATTCAAAGCTTTGTTGACAACCTCACTGGCATCTTGACTGATGTCCTTCCTGGGCTGGTGCAAGGCAAGGTAAGTGGAGTTAAAGTACGCCTCCTGGTCCTTAGATCTTAGAATTTCTCAGGCTAAAAGAAGCCCCTGGAGTGAGCTCTTCTGAGGCTCTCAGTCTATCTGTCCATTGATCCACCTGTCCATGTTTCTTCTTCCCATCCTTCAAAATGTACTGATTGGTTTCTGCTCTGGGCCAGGCACTCTACGTGTCCACACTACAGCTGAAACAGATGGGTTCCTGCCCCAAGAAGCTTCCAGTCCACCCCGACTATGGCTGCAGACAAGGCTCACCCAGCCTACGCTCGGGATCTCCTATGACCAGAAACCCACCCCTCCCAGAGCAGTCCATCCTATTCAGAAACAGATGCCAGATCACAGAGTGAACAACCACTCACTCGTGATTGGACACCTCATCCGTACCTTCATCATCTCCATCTGCCCAGTGTGGACATGTGAGGGTCCATCTGTGATTGCTTAGAATCAGACACTCTCAGACACACACAGATGACAGAAGATCTCCCCAGGGAGCCCATGCTTGAGATGCGGTTGCTGCCCGTGTCTCCCAAGGTGCCTAACACTCCTCTCCGCCCCGGCTCAGGTGTGCCCCCTGGTCAATGCAGTTCTCAGCCACTTGGACGTCACTCTGGTACATTCCATTGTCAGTAAGTACCCGCCCTGAATCGGGAAAATCCCCTGTAGAAGGAAATAGCTACCCACTCTGGTATTCTTGTCTGGGAAATCCCATGGACAGAGGAGCCTAGTGGGCTATGGTCCAGGGAGTCACAAAAGAGTTGGACATGACCAGCTTCCAAGTCCTCGCTTCCCTCTGCAGGAGCAGGGCTTTTCCCCAGGGAGCTCTGTCCCCGCACACATGGGACAGTTAGGGCCCTCCAGCCTCAGCTCTCCCCATTTTGGAGTTCTTTTTTGCCTTGAATTATCAGGGTCATCTTGAGACATAGACCCTGCCTGTCTCACCACATCAGCCATAACTTAAGAATAGCAGAGCTGGTTGATGAAGGAGGCACAGTCCCCTTCAAGCCCTGCCTGAGCATGGTTGAATCTCAGAGTTCCCATTTCCCAGGCCCCTGGGGACCATGAAGATCCCTGAGCTCCTTCCCTCTGGTCTGTGGTTATTGTTTTTTTGTTTTATCATTTTCCAGACGCACTGATCCACGGGCTAGAATTTGTTATCAAGGTCTAAGACTTCCAGGAACGGACCTGGCCTCTGCTGAGCTGGTGAGTATTTCTCCACACTCCACAGGATTTGGGGGGTGCTTGGCTGTTCTCCTCCTGGTGAGGGCAGCAGGGGGCTTGGGACAGTGCCATCCAAAGGGAGAGACAAACAGCCTTATAGACAAACACCGAGATGCAGAGAAAAGTCCACAGAAAGGTTGACAGTGGTGGAGAGACACAAGTGGCACCACAATACAGATACAAAGGGAAGCACACACGGTCAAGTATACACACGCACACACACACACACACAAAGTGCCATGATTACTCAGAAAGACATACAGATGCACTCAATCTCACATCAGCACACGTACACCTTTATACTCACATATGCAAACATGCCACACACAAATACACATGGACACACAGACACACACTCACTCAAGTACATGCACAAGGAGCCCCCTGACTCTGGGTCTGGGCTCCCCTGATGGCTGGAGACAAGACCCCCAGCTCCAGGGTCTCAGCCTCCTCCCCACCCTCTGGAGGGCAGGTTTGATCATGAGCCAATTTGTCTGGGGTCTTCTCCCAACAGAACCGTTTCCTGAGGCTGGATTCACTGCTTCCCCGAGGGCTCACAGAAGGCTGACCCATGTTCTGGACAATGACACAGCCATGTTTGGAGACCAGAGCAGCCTTCTCACCAAGGAAACTTCTCCCTTTGCTTTCCCACCAAGCATATGTCATTCCTCATTCATCACCAAATAAAACTGCCCTTTCCTCTGCATAAGATATTGTCATTCTTCACCATCACTGGAGGGCTCACAGGTGGGAAAGAGTCCTGGCCTGAGGGACCGGAACTGTAGAACAGAGTTTGAACCTTACATTGAAGATCTTAATGGTCTTAGACAGGACAGAAGGATGTTCATATGAGCATGGATTTCAGAACTGCTCTGGGGTTCTTAGGATGTGTCACAAGGGGTTGGATAAATGTAACTCTCCAGGCAAAGGTGATGACACACAAGACTTTTCACAAGAAATGAAAATGACAGATGAGAGAGATGTTCAGAAAGTGGACCTAGAAGGGTAGAGGTGGGGGAGCAGGTGAGATTCCCATCTGTGTCTCAGATGGGGGATCCCAAAGGTAACCAGAAACATGGGGGATGAGTTGATTCCAGCAGGAAGATCATGCCTTTAGCTGTGGCCATGCTGCATGAAAGTGCCTGGCAGACCCCAAGGAAGCCATCCAGGAATCTGATGGATACAAGTCGTCTAGCACTGCTCTTTTGCCTATTCGCCTCCAGTCAATACTAGCCTCTTCTCTGCTTTTTCAACAAAAGGATGATAAAGATGACAGGAAGGAAGTGTAGGAGGAAGGACAAACTAGACCAAAATGTTCATTGCTGAAAGGCTTGGGAAAGTGGAGCACAGAGAAGGGTCAGAGGAGTTGCATATGAAAAGATTATTGATGACCTGAGTGAGAATCATATTTTTAGAAGAAGAAACCTGATTTTAAGGAACTGAGAAGAGAATGGGATATAAGGAAGTTGGGACTGTGGATTCAGGTAAGATTTATGAAAAACTGGAAGCAAGAAGGAAGAAGAAGGGCGACCTAGGCTGAAGAACATTTTCCTCTCAAATAAAAAATAAACATGCTCTCATTATTTGAGGTCCTTAGAGGACCAGCCCCACCTTTTCACTCCATAGAGGAAACCTTGGGTTGTTGTATACGAATGACTTGTACAAGGTCACAGAATGACAAAAAGGCAAATCAAGGACTGAAACATCACAGATATTGGGAGACCCCACTAACTTTGTGAGAAATAGAAAATTCAGGCTGGTGTTTCTCAACCCCTGCCAAACGTCTGCCATCATGTCTGGACCCACCACAATCTCCACTTTCTACTGCCACCAACCAATATGGCATCAGGGGAGGACAGTCCAATGGTTCAGAACTGCAAGAAGGTTTATTATAGGAAACCAATATATGTCTTCAGATGAGGATTTAAGAGGGGAAGTATTTTCCACACTCACAGAAGTAGAGTATCTTCAAGATCAGGATGAATAGTTAAATTCTGTAAGCAGCTAAATTGATTGTTATGACTATGAATCACCTGAAATACAGAAAGGACCTTCCAGACTGGAAACCATCAATCAGGACCTGACTTGGAGAGAACCCAGGCATGTCTTTCCTGGTCAGGACTGAGAGTCTCCCAGGCCTGAAGCCCCAAGAATCAAGGTGGATAAAGATGAGCGCGCGCCCACACACACACACACACACACACACACACACACACACACACACCTGTGGGGGACGATCAGCTCTGACCCTGCTGCCCTCTGACCTGGCACCAAACTGTATTCCTGTCTGGATGCACATCCACTCCCCATTTCTGGTTACTATTTTCTTCCCACCACTCCCTGGACTTCTTCCTATAGCTCACTAGTGGGTCTTTTATCTCCCTTAACAATTTCAATTTCTAATTAACCAGTCTAACATTCCCCTGGATACAAGACAGTCTTCCAAGTGACCTGGTTAGTCAGAGCACATTTACGACTTTTAATAGTGACATTTTCACATTTTTAAAAACTCTCCACAAGGATGTCAGTGGCAATGGCAATGCAGGTTAAAGACTTCCAAAATTGTCTCCTATCTAAAGCAATCAGAAAACTGACAAAAATTGTCAGAACCAAATTTTTCAGAACTCTTAAAATTAGTAAAAGACTTGCAGCATCTGGGTGGGGAGGAGGTGTTTATTCAATAAAGATTGCTGGATCGCTTTGTGACATTTTATCTTACCCATCTCCCACTTTCCAGTTCCACAGTAGACTTGAAAACTAAAATCCCATAATCTTGGTGAAAACCAGTAGCCTGGCAACCACTGGAGGCCAGCAGAGGGGGATTGATCAAACAACTTCAAAGTCTCATCCCCAGAGAACTGTCATTATTCAATCCATTAGTTCCCTGGATGAGCCCATTCCCAAGCCTGTCTTGACATGACCTGACTCAGAGTTCAGCCAGTCAATATGAACTGTCTTTTCCCTAAGGACATTTGTCAAAATGGTACACAGGCCTTAAGACTGGATCCCCAGGAGTCTTGTGGACTCTCAAGCTAGTCCACATTCAAGTTTTTAGGAACTTGTCATAATTACCTTTTAAATGTTCCTACAAGTTACTGGCTCAAGCAGCCTCTACTTCAGGTAAGCTGTTTTTGACTATAACTCTGTGTATTCATTGGTCTCTCCAGATTTCGATATGGCAGTTCATCCTATGACCTCCACCTGCCAATACAGGAGACATGGGTTCAATCCCTGGTCTGGGAAGAGTCTACACACCACAGAACAACTAGTCCTGTGCACCACAACTATTGAGCCTGTGCTCTAGAGCCCAAGAACCCAACTACTGAGCCTGTGCACCACAACTACTGAAGCCCAGGCTCTAGGGCATGCTAGAGAAGCCCACCCACCCCAACTAGAGAGTAGACCCCATCTGCCACAACTAGAGAAAGGCCCTCCCAGCCCCAAAGACTCAACACAGCCAAAAATAAATAAATGAGCATTTTTTTAAAAGATTCAAGGGTGCAGGGAGGGTTCCTACTCCTCTTAGGGACACAGTTGAGAACCTGGGCAGTTGGTAAGGCAGTGGAGTAAGAGCCAGAGACGGAATGCTGGTTCAGACCCCACCACTACTTACATGTGACCCTGAATGCAAAGTAGCCAAGACCAGTCACAATCCCATAGCCCTCTTGAGCTTTAGCTGCAATGCAGCAGAGCAGAACTCACTACACGGCGCCCTCCTCTTTGGGAATCGGTCTTCTAAGCCATGAGATGGGAGACTTTTAGCATTTAAGTCCTTGTTTCAGAAGAACTCTCTCCCCAGGAAGGACGCTATTTTATTTATGCTGGAGCTGAATACCTGGCTCCCTTAGTTTCCCAGTTATCCATTGCTGTGTAAAAAATTACCCCAAAACTTTTTGGCTTAACACCATGAACATTTATTCTATCACAGTTTCTGTGGGTCAGGAATGTAGAAACAGCTAGGTGATTCTGGCTCAGAGTCTCCCATGAAGTTGCAGTTAAAATGTTTTCCAGGACTGTGTCTTCCAAAGACTTAACCAGGGCTGGAGAATCTACCCTCAGTACTTTGGCTCTCAGATTTCTCCATTGGTCTGCCTGAGTGTCCTCTCAACATAGCAGTTGGCCTCTCCCAAGGCAAGCGATCCGAGAAAAAGAAAGAGGGAAACTGCAGAATCTTTTATGACCTCATTCTAAAAATCACACATCATCACCTTCTACTATCTTCTCTTCATTAAATCCATTCCACCCCCAAAGGGAGAATTAGTCCCCTCTTTGAAGGGCACATCAAAGAATTTGTGGGCATGTTTTAAAAACCACTGTCCCCCCTCCATTCCAGATGCCTCCCTGGGCATTGCACTCAATGGCCAGAGGCTCAGAAGCATGTTTTCCTAAGCAAACGAGACTTTGCTCCCTAGTTAAAATCTTGAGCCTCCCAATAAGGTGGAAGTGGCTGCAATCCAGTTTGGATTTTGTGTTATTGTTATTTTGACTGTTTGTCTAAAAGCAGTTTTTCCTTCCCACTACACTCAAATCAGATAAAAGTAGAAATACTCTGACTGAAGTGGAGATAAAGGGCACAGTTTCAACATTTCTGCCCTCTCTGTGTCTCCTCCAGAGCTGATGGTTTGTGAGATGACTTTAGACAGAGCATGAAATCCCAACGGGGAAACATTTTTCTTCTCTGTTGCTTCTTTTTCCCTTCTTGTGACTGCAGCATGAAGAAAGTCTCACTTGGGAGCTTGTCTGTCTTTACTACTTTGGGTGACTTGGCTACAATCGAGAGAGAGAGAGAGAAAAAGTGAGATCCTCCAACTCTCATCACACTTTTCCATGAAATTTCACATTTTTTTGTTTCACTTATATCTACTCTGTGGTTACATTCTATTTCTGAAAGTTGATGATGATGGAACTTTTAACTGAAAATTGTGACATTCCCTATTACAATAGATTTTCTTTAAAAATAGACAATTGAAAGGAGTAATAAGGTAATGGTGGATGGTTTGAGGCAGAAATCGTGGAGGTGACATGTGAATGATTGGAATCTGGGGATCAGATCCTCAGATCCTCTAATGGGGGACCAGTTTCTTGATGCCTGGAAAGCCTGGCTTCTGGATAGCCAGAAGCCAAGTAGACCTCCAGGGCCCTAGCCAGCACTCTCGCATAGCCCTGTGACCACTAGAGAGAGCTGTTGCATGGCAACCCAGCAGTCATCTTGAAAATGAACATTTATTTGGCAGTAATGGTGAGCCTGGCACCTTACTAAACCCTTTAAAGGCAGAATCTTATTTAATCCTCACCCAGAGATGAAGACTCTATGACCTAAAGTCATCCAGACTGTGAGCAGCAGATTCAGGTTTCAGATTCCGGAAGTCAAACTCTAGAGTTCAAGCTCTTTGCCAGGAGTTATAGACTCACTACAGGTAAGGCAGTGGCACCCCACCCCAATGCTCTTGCCTGGAAAATCCCATGGACGGAGGAGCCTGGTAGGCTCGTCCATGGGGTCGCTGAGAGTTGGACACAACTGAGCGACTTCACTTTCACTTTTCACTTTCATGCATTGGATAAGGAAATGGCAACCCACTCCAGTATTCTTGCCTGGAGAATCCCAGGGACAGAGGAGCCTAGTGGGCTGCTGTCTATGGGGTCGCACAGAGTCGGACACAACTGAAGCGACTTAGCAGCAGCAGCAGCAGCAGCATAGACTCACTATCCTCCAGCCAAATCAGCACATTTTCATTTTTACTGATTATTCTCCTATTGGGTACTGATTGCAAATGCATTCACCTATTTCCCCACCTCCAGCATACCAAACTGTCTTATGCTATTAGATGCTTGGCCCTAAAAGTAGGGTGCCTGATCTACCAATGAAAGTACAGGACACCTAGTTGAGTTTGAATTTCAGACAATGAATATTTTGTGTGTATGTCCCCAATATTGCATGAAACATATTTAAACTATGAATTATTCATTTGTGAGCTGAAGTCCAAATTTAACTGGGCTTTCTGTATTTTTTTTTCTGGAAAATTTACCCTAGTGACATTTGCATTTGTATCTCCCCCCCATACTCCATTCCCCCAGAGAGGGGAATATTTATTGAGCATCTACTCTGTGCAAGTTTTGAGTTGAGCCCAGAGCAGTTGAGGGCTCTGCAGCAGCTTCAGGCTGCAGTTGAAGCAGCACTTGTTTGAGCCATGTGATGAGAGAGAACCCATGGTACTAGAAGTATCTGTGATAGATAAAGATGCCATGTGGAGTGTTTGACAAGCCCCATGCCATCTTCAGCAGAGAACTGTACACCATTAGAAAAAACAGCTCCTCGCTGGTCATCAAGTGACCGTGAGGCTAGAGCTTCCCATCATGCACTAGGCACAGTTATCCAGCAAGTCATAAGGTCAGGCAGGACCTATAGCCATCCAACATCAGGTAGAAGTAGTACATCTAGCTTGAGTTTAAGGTCCAGGGGGCATAAATAAGCTGCAAGAATAAGTTGAGCATGAGGCCAGACATCTATCTCCCATGTCACATATATCACCTACTAGTGCTTTTGCCCTCCCACTTCTCTCTTGGTTCACACCTATGGCTACGTGGCCAGTTGATGGAGGAGAAAAAAACCTGAGCAGGATCCTTTAAGAGGTTGGTCTAAACTGAAAACAGATGCTGTTTCACTATAGCTCTGCTCACTCAGGAGTGACCCTGAAAGATGAGAATGAGAAGGAATCCTGAAGTGGGCAAACTTCAGGCTGCACATGTGGTCATCCAATTGAGAAAAGAGAAATGGCCAGATAGTCACTGTTTTGTGGGCTGAGGAAGATGCCTTAATAATTTAATCATGGACCTGGAAGAAATAAGATTTAGAGATTAGGAATGCCAAAGCAGCTTTAGTAACTGTCACCGAAAGTATGTATGACCTGCCACCAACAAGGACCAGCACTGAGTGCCTGACGTGGTACCATCCCTCCAGGTGACCAACCAGCCTCTTGGCCCAGCAGAAGGGCTGAGGATCAGGACAACTGGGAACAGACAGCATTTTAAGTATCAGCTGAGGCCTTACAATCCGCTGCAATACCATGGACTCCAGTTATTAATAGTTTGGAAACTTCCCATGAATTATGACTGCATCCATTTTGTAGATCAGCCATAAGAAAATACTGCTGCTGCTGCTGCTAAGTCGCTTCAGTCGTGTCCAACTCTGTGCGACCCCATAGATGACAGCCCACCAGGCTCCTCTGTCCATGGGATTCTCCAGGCAAGAACACTGGAGTGGGTTGCCATTTCCTCCTCCAATGCAGGAAAGTGAAAAGTGAAAGTGAAGTCACTCAGTCGTGTCTGACTCCTAGCGACCCCATGGACTGCAGCCTACCAGGCTCCTCCGTCCATGGGATTCTCCAGGCAAGAGTACTGAAGTGGGGTACCAAAATACTACAGAAATGTATTTTCTTACAGTTTGGAGGCTGGACATCTAAGATCAGGGTCCTGGCAAGGCTGGTTTCCTCTGAGGCTCTCTTCTTGGCTCACAGGTGTCCTGCCTCTTGTTGCTTCTTCACATGGTGGCCCCTCCATGCAACCTTGCCTCTGGGATGATCTCCTCTTCTTATTAGGATACCAGCCAGCTGGAGTACGGCCCATCCTAATGACTTCATTTTAACTCGATCACCTCGGGGAAGGCCCTGTCTCCAAATATAGTCACAGTCTGAGGCGTTGGGGGGTTAGATTTACAATATATGAATTTAGGGGGACACAGTTCAGTCCATATCATCTAGAATTCCAGAGTGGCTGAGCCCGCAGAGAGCAGACTTAATATGACTAGTAAGTTGGCCCAAGCAATGAAAGGAGTGGCCTACAGATGCTGGCGCTCTCCCCCTACCTCTCCTCACAGCTCCCCCTTCTCTAGAGAACAGCTTTCAGCCAACAGGATGGGTCCCACCCCCCTGGGGGCAACCCGCCTCAGATGATGGACTAATACGAGGTTGGGAAAGGCCAGTCCCTGGGCCTGAGAGTGGAACAACTCTGCGCTGTGCTTTTCCAATCCCTCTCATAGCAGATGATCAGAGCTGTGGGAGGACCGGCTCAGGGTACCAACTGGCCCTGAAAAGGGTGTGAATTCATGTGCGTGAGATGCTCACTATTGGAGACAAGGGGGAAAGTTGATGGTATGAGACAGCCTATGAAATGAAAGACTCAAACTATATGTGCTGCTGTGGGGAAAACCTCCAAGACATATTAATGATGGTGAGGGAACAAGGTGCAAAACACAGAGTGGGTTGATCCTTCTATGATTGTTGCAAAAGGATAAGTCCTTTCTGGAAGGACAGACCAGGAAGTATCTACAATGAATAAAACGCCAAGGGAGAGAGTGGTTGGAATGAGGAAATTGTGCACCTGGGCTTCACTCAACATCCTTCTGTATTGGTGAAATTTTTATTCTATACGTGTATGACTTTCCCCCAACATTTAACCATAAATATATTTATACATACAGGAAATTGAAAATAATTACAGTAAACCCCCATATACCTACACCTAGATTCTATAATGAACCATCTTCCATACTTGCCCTATCACATAAAGGTCTATCCATCCTTCCATCTTATTTTTTATGCATTTCAAATTAAATTGCAAAAAAAAAGTAAATTGCAGATAGCAGTCCACTATGTCTTTAAACACTCCAGGAGACATTTCATTGACTAGAGTTCGGTAGTTGTGCATGTTTTTTAACTTTAAGGTAAAATGTATATCAAATGAAATGCACAAATTTTTGTGTATGTATATATCAATTTAAAATTATTTTGTTATACTTTTACCCTAGCATACACCTCTTTTTTCCTTTTTTATAAAGCCATTTTTTATTTTGTTTTATTTAGTGAGTTGGGTTTTTTTTTTTTTTTTGGCCACACTGTGCAGCATGCAGGATCTTAGTTCCCCAACCAGGGATTGAACTCACACCCTGCATTGGAAACATGGAGTCAACCACTGGACCATCAGGGAAGTCCCCTCTGTATATCATTTTTATACTTGATTTTCTTAAAGACACTTTTTTGAAAAGAGTGCAGGCGCTGGCAACCACTGCTGCACTTTCAGCCAGCACGTATTGGGCCCCTGCTGCTGCTGCTGCTGCTGCTAAGTCGCTTCAGTTGTGTCCGACTCTGTGCGACCGCATAGATGGCAGCCCACCAGGCTCCCCCGTCCCTGGGATTCTCCAGGCAAGAACACTGGAGTGGGTTGCCATTTCCTCCTCCAATGCATGAAAGTGAAAAGTGAAAGTGAAGTCGCTCAGTCACGTCCGACTCTTAGCGACCCCATGAACTGCAGCCTACTCCGTCCATGGGATTTTCCAGGCAAGAGTACTGGAGTGGGGGTGCCATTGCCTTCTCCATTGGGCCCCTACTCTGTGCCATATAGCGTGGCAATGTTCTGGGGGCGATTCAGTGGACAGGACCACGTTGCAGTTCTCATGAGCTCCTCGTCCAGTGACGGGGGAGGAGAGCAAACAATAAGCACATAAAAGAATAAGTAAATAAGCTCATTGTATATTGAGGGAAAGAAGCCAGGTGCAGCCGGGTACGTACAGCATGTTCTGTTTGTATGAAAACCAAGTACAGACAAAACCAATTTACGATAGGAAAAAATAAGAACCCACTCCCTCTATGGGGACAGAGGGTGTGAAATTGACTGGAAAGGGGCATATGGGAACTTTCTAAGGGGATGGCGAAATTCTGTATTTTGAAACAGGTTTGGGTTACACGGGTGTACACATTTGTCAAATCTCAGCAAATGAACGCTTAAGATCTGCGCTTCTCATTGTGTACTGAAAGTTTTTCCACTGCAGTCCACTGACTGGACAGCCCCCAGGACCACTTCAATGGTTCCAGAGAGTTCTCTAGCTAAAGACCAGTGTGCATCTATCAGGCAATGTCGACAGCCTTATCAAAAGTGATATTTCCGAAGTTTTCTGCTCCTTTCTGTCCCTGCGTGGCTCCCTGAGGGCTGTGATGTTTGAGCCTGTGTGCTCTGGACAGTGACTCCCACTGGAAGCCTCAGACCCTTTTGGTCCCCAGTTGCCTTGGTAATGTCATCACCAAACTTTTTTGGAGACAGACCCAGGGAGCCAATCTGGGAGGCCAGGGCTGACGTGGCCCCCACTTTCTCACGGGCACACGACTTTGATCTCCTTGGGGTGAACTTGACCATCATGGAGGAGGCAGCCTATGTTGGATTCCAGGTGTCAGACAACCAGAAACAGGTCCACCTTGGCCTCCTTCAAGCCAAGAGCCCAGCTGCAAGCAAGGTTGAATTCCAGGTCACCACACACGTGCTGAGGACTTGGTGGGAAGGGTACTCACATCTGCAATTTACTCTGAAATGCATCAAACAAATATGGATGGGCAGAATTTAGGTGGTAACATGTAGTGTTATATGTAAAACTAACTGCTCTGTGTTTGAAACTTTCTTAAGAAAATACTAGGTCTCTGGCTATACTGCAGAGAGGAGATATGAGGGGGCCAGACCAGACTGACTGCAGTTGCCCCAGGGAAGAAATGACGAGGCCTGAGTTGAGGTCTGGCAGTGGCGTGGGAGGCCAGAGACACCATTTCGGGGAGATGCCAGAGGCAGCCAGGGAGGTGAGAAATGACTGAAAACAGGCCAGAAGTCAGGACCCCATGAAAGCCCAGAATGACCTCTCCCAAGAGCTGCAGATACTGAAAGTGCAGAGATGACAGGCAGGAGGGCATCCTGAACGACCCTTCCCAACACAAAGGGGAATGTTGAAAAGAGGCCCTGTTATGCCCCCAACTCCCAGGTGGGTCTCCTGGATCACCCACTAACTCCCCCTTTCTCCTCTCCTGGAGGACCGGGTGACAGTGAATACAAGAACCTCCATGGGGTGACTTCGAGGGAGGTGCCAGATGGGTCCCTGGGCTCTCCTTCCAGCCTCCAGGAAGTTGAGATAAGCCCAAAGCAAGACATTCACAGGCCAGGGAGGTCCCAAGTTCAGAAAAGACGCAAAGGGATTTGAGAACTCACTTGGTCTGGGTTTTGGAGTCTCCACCGGTGCCAGGGGACACAGCCACCCACACAGTAAGAGATTTGTCCTCCAGATCAGTCACACTGAGAAAGAGCTCCTCGCCTTTCTTGGTGCATTACAGAGAGCTTGGTACAGGTTTTCCAGAAGCCGGGCTGCCTCCCACACCATCGCTGGGAGTGAGAAAGGGATTCCCCTTCTGCTCTTTCTCAGTCCTCCGCAGAATTTGGGTAAGTCCTGAACGCCTCTCCAACCACTGCCTGTTCTCCCCACCAGGTGCCTTGAGCGGGTGATATTCCCAGCTAGAGCTCTACAACTCATGCTGTGGCTCACCGTGGCTTTAGAAAAAGTATGTCACCTCTCTGAAGGAGGATCATCCACAAAATGAGGATAAAACAGTGCCCAACTCCAGACATTGGAGTGGGCTTAAATGGGTTAACTCAAACAAGGGTGCATAAGTGCTCATGAAGCTTAATTATAGACTTTATCCTATCTTAATTATAGCCATTATCTCATCACTATAATCCTGCTGTCACCTTTTTTTCTGAGAAGCAATATTGTTCTTTCACTTTTGGTAGTGTTATACAATTTTCTGTTAGAAGTGGAAAATCAAACGTATTTAAGTTGGAAACTGATTCCATTTACCAAAATGCGTGCTGAGTAAATAGTAATCTCAGGGGCGGGCAGATATTGCAAAACGAAAATGCAGTTGTGGCAGGCAAGGGAAGGTGGTACACAAAGCGCAGCAGATGATGGCTGAAAGGTTGAGAGCACAAGTTTCAGAGTCAGATGAAATGGAGTTCAAATCCTGCCATCTTGTCCCCGAAGCTGTGTGAACTTGAGCCAGTATTCCCACCTTTGTGTACCTCCATTTCCTTATGTACAATGAGGACAGCTTCCCTGGTGGCTCCATGGTAAAGACCCCACCTGCCAATGCAGGAGACTAGGGTTTGATCCCTGGGTTGGCAAGATCCCCTGGAGAAGGAAATGGCAACCCACTCCAGTATTCTTGCCTGGGAAACCTCATGAACACAGGAGTCTGATGGGCTACGGTCCATGGGGTCACAAAGAGTCAGACACAATTTGGCTACAAAACAACAACAACAATGGGGGGATAGCAATGAACTTGCAGGTGGAGGCTGCATCTGGCAGGCAGTGAGCCCTCAGAGGTGGTAGGGCTGTTCCTAGACTATAAAAGTCAAACAAGGAGAGATTTATACAATAGGGTGTGTGTGCTGTGTGGATGGGGGGCCTCCAGTTCCCAGGCTGGCTGAAACCATTAAAGCTTCATGATCCTCTGGTGGTACACTTCCAGCATCCCAAGTTTGCCTTTATCCTTGGTCTCTCTTCTCCAGAGGCCCACAGAGTCCTGCTCAGTTTCAATTCGGGGAACTGGGTGACGACATATCTGGCCACTTCTGCCAAAATGGGCATAGTCCTGCCTCAATTTGGAGAATAGGCACTGAATTGGACATATTTCTGTGTTCCAGGCCATAGATCTGAGTCTCATATGATTAAAATTTCAATCCGTTGGTCCTCGGGTTTGGTGTAACAAACTCAGTAAGAAGTAGTTGGAAGAGAGGTGATAACTAGAATTTTTATCTAAGTAGATTTTAACTTCCAATGTGGTATTAATATATACATAATTTCAGCCATTGGCTACTACATGTCTCCTTTTTCTACTAATATCTGATCTAAAGCAATTTCACTTTCTAAAAATTTAATGGTTATAAGAGGATACCTTGAAACCAAAATTACAGCTACCAACTGCCAGCAGACATTGTTTTGAGAGTGGCTGGTGGCATCCCTAGTCTGACACAGCTCAGAAAACTCAAGTTCTTCCCAATTCAAGGACTTGTCTAAAGTCAGGTCTATAATGCCACGTAGTATTACCTTGGACGTCTGAACCACAGCTACTCCATTTTTACTTTCAACTGCATTTCTCTCCTTAATGGCCAAAGCAGATGTCACCCACAATTAATGACTTTGGTGCTTTTTCTATATATGAGAAGATACAAGAGTTTGGGCTCTTAAAAATCTTCTGAAAGTGTCTATCTAGAGGCCTATTCTGCCAGTTTTTCCCAGAGCACAAATTGCTTCATTCCTGATCTCCACCATGAACTCCTTTCAAGGTATGTTGAAGGTCAGTGGCCACTGACCTAATTCTTGCAGAGACTGACAGCAAGTGCCGGTTTTCAGCTGGCAGGGCCCCTTCAGGGTCATGAAAACAGCCATGGCTTGAGGGGCAGTTTATGACCATTTCATCCCATGATGCTAGGAATGTTCATCCCCAGGTCTGGCAAAAGTTTCAGTAATAGGCCACTCAATGTGCTAGGTCTTATCAACAGTGGCCAAAGATCTGAACTAGGTCTTATTAACAGTAGCCAAAGGTCTCTGGACCATCTGTCTTACTAGTTTCTTATGTCCAGGAAAATATTCTCCAGGTTGCCTCTTTCCATATCTAGAGTTACACTATTACAATCATTGATCTCATACGGGACTATATCATCATTTTATCAGAGGTTTAGTCATACATTTGGTAATGAAAGAAACAATTTCATAAAACAGGCAATATATAAAAATAATATAGCAAGCAGTATTAGTAAGGTCATAAGTAAGAATATAAGTCAAGAACTTCTATTAGGTGCAACCCAGTGGCAATGGCACCCCACCCCAGTACTTTTGCCTGGAAAATCCCATGGACAGAGGAGCCTGGTGGGCTGCAGTCCATGGGGTCGCTAAGAGTCAGACACGACTGAGCAACTTCACTTTCACTTTTCATTTTCATGCATTGGAGAAGGAAATGGCAACCCACCCCAGTGTTCTTGGTCTGGAGAATCCCAGGGACGGGGGAGCCTGATGGGCTGCCGTCTATGGGGTCGCACAGAGTCAGACACGACTGAAGCGACTTAGCAGCAGCAGCAGTATATCTCAAGTCTCTGACTTAGTCTGTTCTGTACCAGTCCTTATCTTTAAGAGAAATTATTTACTGGCACTGTCCATAAGGCACCCAGCCCAGTTTTCTAGTTTACTAGACTCATTATCCTTAGTATGATTTAACTGTTCCCAATATAGAGAAGCTTTAAACTTAAATTACCATACTGTACATAAACCCATCCCATAATTATGGGAGGTTTTATTCCTTTTATTCCAAGCTCAATTTTGCCTGTTGCTCTGATCGAGCTTAAGTAATAGAGGAAAATTCATGTTTATGGCCAGGATCAGAGCAGGCATTATTAGTTTGCCAGGTGAGGGAATTCTACCTAGTAATATAAATAGTGTCTTGAACAGGACTATAACTTTTTTTTCTTTTAAAATATATTTCCTAAAAGCCAACCAATTAGAGCCTTAGAGTGGAGAAATCCACCAATGTAACCCAGAAGTGCTATAATTAGTCACAAACCTAAAATTGGACTGATTTTTAAACATAGCATTGGATCGTGCCCATGGTAGGAAAACATTTGATTCATATGCAAAGTTCAAGAAGCCAAGAAAACGTTATAAGTAATGATATGAGTCATGTGGAGGATCTTGAGCTAGCTATCTACTTCTGAGGTTGTCTTCTTCTTATGCTAATAGGAGTGTAGTTTCTCCTCTGTTTGAGCATTGTTTTAAGGTGAGTCTTAATAAATACAGACCTCTGTTAACAGAACTGGAATTTAATATCCACTGAAACATTATCTTTTTTATCTCTATAATTAACCTCATTTTTACCAAAGTACCAGGCTTCCTGGTGGCTCAGACGGTAAAGAATCTGCCTGCAGTGCAGAAGACCAGGGTTTGATCCCTGGGTCAGGAAGACCCACTGGAGAAGGAACTGGTAACTCACTCCAGTATGATTGCCCGAGAAATCCCATGGACAGAGGAGCCTGACAAGTTACAGCTCATGGGGTCACAAAGAGTCAGACATAACTGAGCAACAAACAGTTTCAGTTTTCAGTTTTTACCAAATATAGCCAAATTCAGACCAATCTGTTTGCAAAATAAGCCAGGTCTCAATAAACTTGGCCTGATGATTTATATAAACTATAATTGATGATATAGGCCTGTTTTGCTTTGCTGAAACTTTTATAGAGTCTCAGACTGAACTTTTACAAGACTTCTCAGGGCTAGAAAAGTCATGCCAAGAGCTTGTCACAGATATCACCTGACAGATCAAGGTGAATTTCTCCCTTTTCAAGAGATTTCTTGAAAGAGATTTACCTTGAGATTTCTGTACCTGTTAGTGAGTTGGCCTTCCTAACTTATCCTATAAAACTACTGGGAACCTAAAAGTTCCCAATCTCTGTAAGGATCAGACAGAGAGAAAAGGTAAGTGTTTCAATTCTGTTTTCAAAGATATAATTTACCAAGTGACTTTAAGTCATAATGAGTTTGAGGGGAAGGTTTTCCTTACACCTGGAAAACACAGATCAATAATCTTTCAGATGGAAACCATAAAAGTTATAACTATATCTACCAGTTTACTCAGTCCTATGTAACTAGTCCTTTTTGTTAACAGTTTTATGAAGCCATCAGGTTTCCCATCAGGGCTTCCTAGGTGGCGCTAGCAGTAAAGAACCCATCTGCCAATGTAGGAGACATAAAAGACGCGGGTTCAATCCCTGGGTCAGGAAGATCCCCTGGGGAGGACATGGCAACCACTCCAGTATTCTTGCCTGGAGAATCCCATGGACAGAGGAGCCTGGCAGGCTGCAGTCCACAGGGTTGCAAAGAGTCAGACATGACAGAATCAACTTAGCACGCATGCACGCAGGTTTCTCATTAGAATTCTTCAATTTCTTACTCGGTTCAGCTTTATGGTGGGCTTCCCTTGTGGTTCAGCTGGTAAAGAATCCACCTGCAATGCAGGAGACCCCAGTTCAATCCTTGGGTTGGGAAATCCCTGGAGAAGAGAAAGGCTACCCACTCCAGTATTCTGGCCTGAAGGGTTCCATGGGCTATAGTCTAGGGGTTGCAAAGAATGGGACATGATGAAGCAACTTTCACTTTCTTTCTTTTTCTCAGCATTATGGTGTGATAGTCAGAAACTTGTATTTATCCAAAAATTCTTTCTACAAATATTCTTGAGGAGGGAGCATTTTTGCAAAAAGTTTAGAGTGAAACTGTAAGTGTCTGTGAATGACAAAAAGACTTAAAACCCACAGTAAAAAAAAAAATAGATTATAATGCAATTGACAAATAAACTTGGTTACTGCTGTAATATACAACACTTGCACATAATAGTTAGAATCATAATTGATAATATTTTACAAGTACATATCAGAATTTTAGAAACTCCATATAATTTCTAGAATATCTATATTAATAACATTTACCAAACAATAAAACTTAAGATTTACTACTCATCAGACAGTACTTCCATGTAATTTAACACACCACATGAACCTAAATTTATTTAATATCTCTTCTTGGGATGTTTCAGGAGCCCTTTGAAGAATCCCAAAGTTAGCTAGAGGTCAAAAGGATTTCATTAGAATATTCTTTAGGAAGTTTTGTCAATAATATATCAAAATGAAACCCTTTCGATATTTTCCTTGACAAAACTCAGTCGGACAGGATCAAAAGTCACTGTGAAACAATAGTTATTCACTTAGTCAAAGAAACAATAAAAGATGTGAAAGACAAATACAGACAAGATGACTTAAAAGGTCACAACACTGGAAGTAATTAGCCTCCAATTAAAATAAATAAATTTAAAATAAACATATAAAAAATAAAATTCATTCAGAATTAAAAAAAAAAAGTTCACAACACTGGAATTTCAAGTTACCAAAATCTAGAGAGACTATTTTTAGATAGGTTTTCTTAAAACATAATTATTCCTATAGAGTTTACCTAAAATCTCTTATCTCATTTGCATTTAATTCACTTATAAAATTTCATCATACCAAGTTATTTTTCTTGCTGACAAATTTGCAATAGATAAAATCTTATATAATTTTTATTAAACCCAGGTGCAATAAAGGTATTACACTTAGTGACTGTAAAAGCATGTCTTTTGTCATTAGATCAACAAGTTTGTACATTAATTCCAGATATTAATTTAATACTGAATATTTCCCAGTTTACATGAATCTGAAACAAATTCTGGCCAGTTACCTTCTGTACTTTGCAGAATTTATATAAGCACTTAATTTCTTTAAGCTCATTAAATAGATCTCACTGACAAATTAGCTTTGATAATACCATCCAAAAGTAAAGTCAAAGAGAATGCACACATAAAGACAGACACAGTGTGAGATCTCAGAGCTTCACTTCCTAAACTTACTCATGAATCAGAAATTCATATGAAACTCACTAGTTTATCAGTAACAGTTGGAATACATAACCTGTTAAAAGGCTTCTTCCTTGTTATATTGTTTTCCCTCAGTCTTAGGAATTAGAGAGGTCTAGATAAGAGTCGGGCATGACAGAGCGCTCACTTTCCTTTTCCTTCGCATTGGGATGGCACCCCTCCATGTTCTTGCCTGGTCCCAGGACGGGGGCCTGGTGGGCTGCCATCTTGGGGTCGCACAGAGTCGGACATGCTGGCCTTCAGCAGCAGCAGCAGCAAAGATAAGTGTTCCTGAGAGCCCTGTTTCAAGACCTCAGTCAGATCCGTCTCTGAAGCCCCATGGACTGTAGCCCACCAGGCTCCTCTGTCCATGGAATTTTCCAGGCAAGAATACTGCAGTGGGTTGCCATTTCCATCTCCAGGTCTCAAGGCACAGAGAGAGAAAATCAAGTTGTCCTAGTAGGACTTGTTCCAAGGTCAGAATTCTGAAAAGACATTTTTATTAAGCTTGCTTTTTATAGGCAAAAAGAACTAGTTTGGGTATTTCCAAGGGTTTTACCTAAACCAGTTTTCTCTGGAATCTAAACAGTATCATGGCCAAATAATGTTGTAATAAAATATCATCTCTTTCTTAGTCATAGGCTCACAGCTAAAATATTTCCAGTCAGATAGAATTCACTGAAGACAGCTTTGACATGGAACAGAACCAGAATTTCCCATTTCACAAGGCAAAATGGCCATCACAAATCACAACACACAACACAAAGTGTTAATATGAGACACAAATAGGCAAAACCATCCTCACCACACACTCCCTTAAATACAAAATTAGAATCTCTCAGAAAACCTCCTACAGAGATATAGAACTTCAGATCTGAGCACTGAGAGTAAATGGAAACAGCTCAGGTCTTCAAAGAGTTCAAAGAGAGGGAAGAAAAGCAGGTTGAAAGAAGTAGGTAAAGAGAAGGGACAAAAGACATGATCTTAGAGAAGTCTCCGGCCACCTGCAGTCCTCAGATATTACAGGACTTTCCCTTGGGTTTCCAGGAAGGAAGGTCAGGAACTCGACCCTAGCAGAAATCAGAAACTAGATATGAGATCAGAATTTGAGTTCTCTGCCCACCAGAGGTGATTAGGCTCTGACCCTCAGATCAAGCTGAGACCCCTCAACCAGACTCCTGCATTCAGGATAAAGGCAGAAGAAAAAAGGGTAGGATAGGAGGAGTTGAAAAGAGGAAAGGGGAAAAGGTCACCAGAGTCTCTTGTTCCTTACCCGGTCAGGGTCAGGGGACTCTGACCAACCATCTGCATCAGGAGGAGACCAGGGACAAAGAGTCCCAGGCAGTGACCACTGGGTCTGGTCGATTGGCAGACAAGCTTGTTCCCAAGTACCCCAAATGATCAGGATGTCAGTCGTGGCAAAGAGGAGATCCCACCAGAGTTGCCATTTATTGCAGGAAGAGGGCCTCCTTTAGGGCCTGAGAGTGGACTCTTATCTCATACTCAACAATGAATTGTCCGAGGAGACACACATGCTGACAAAGCATGAGATTTTATTGGGCAGGGGCACCTGAGCAGAGGGCAGGAGGGTAAGGGAACTCAGGACAACTGCTCTACCACATGGCTCACAGTCTCAGGCTTTATGGTAATGAGATCATTTAGGACTTGTCTCTGGCCAGTCATTCTGATTCAGGGTCTTTCCCGGCCATGTGCATCAGTGAGATGGATTCCAATGAGAAGGATGCTGAAAGGTTGGTAGGACATATGGACTTCCATCTCCTTTCTCCTTTTGACATTTACCAAATTTTTCTGGTTGGTGTTGTTTGTTCCATATTCCTTACCAGGACCTCCTGCTGTATGATAGCTCATGGTTACTACTGTGGTTAGTAATAGTAAAGTGATTACTATTGTGCCTGGCCGGAAGGTGTGCAGGTGGGCAGCAGTTTTCGTCAGTGGTTCTCCTAACATTGTGAGGGTTAAGTGAGTTAATAGGTGCTTAGGACAGGCCTGGGTAGGGCTTATGTGTCTATGTGGTTCCAGTCCCACATCCACAGCTGAGCCAAAGTCAGCCGCTGCTGAGTGACCTCAGTGATGAGGGCAGGGCCCAAGCCCTTTCTGACAGCAGAGGGTCATCTGTGCTCTCCACAGGGCTCCCCCTAGCTCCCTCCGGGGGCCTCTAATGTGGTCCCCAAGAGATGGAAAGAGAGAGACAGAAGGAGACAGGAAGAAAGAGATAAAGACATAGAGAAGCCAGTCTGTGTGAGAGATACAGAGAGAGGCCCTGGGAGACCTGGCGTCACAGTGTTCAGACAATCAGCATTCCACAGGCCTGGTTTAGGAAGCCAGACCACACTCTCCTTCTGCCTGAGGGAAGCTCCATTGCAGCCTGCGGCTCTCTGGGGTGAGCCAAGGGGCTACTAGGAACCCAGGCCTGCTAGTGCTCAGTTCCCATTGTCCACCTCCAACCTTGGGTCTTGTTTCCAATGGAAATGGCCCAAGCCCATTCCCCTTCCATCCACTCTGTTTCATTGCAGGGCTCAGATGTTACCCAAAAACTGGTTGCAACGCTTGGTGGATGTTGAGCCAAAAGACACAACCTAGCCAAAGATCAGAAGTAAGGACTTGTTACTTACAATCAGTAAAAACACCAGGCTTCTTTCCCAAAGCAGTGTCTCCCTAAACAGCAAAATTGGGCAAGTTTACAGCTAAGGGTACATGAAGGGCTTGAGCAGAGGAGAATTCAGCACAAACTTGGGGCCAAGGTCTTCAGAGTCCAGGCTTTAGTTGACTGAAGTCAGGAGGGCCAACATCATCATTCCATCCATGCCTGAGTGGGGGCCTGAGTTCCTGAAGAACTCAAAGACTGTATCCGATTGTTAGGTATATCCCACAAGGAGGAAATTGGACTCTGTTTTGTCACTGAGCTATTGTTTCTTGACAACTTTTCCTTTGTTCCTGCATTCACTCACTTCCCTCGAAATCATTGATTACTGAGACATGTTCAATGGCAAGTACTGTGGCCAAGTTTAGATTATAAAATGGCTTCAGCCAAAATGGCTTCTCTTATGTCAAGAAAGCCTTCTCCAGAGGAAGAGACAGACAAGCCCCAGACTCACTCTTTCCAAAGCCCACCTCCTTTCTTTGTCCTTCCCCTTGGAAGGTTCTCTTTCTTAACTCTCCATATCAGCTTCTCCAACTCACCAGCCCAGATGAAAAGTCACCTCTTCCATGAAGCCTTCTCAACTACTACTCTCCCCAAACAATCAGGGCACCCTCTCCAGGCTGTTGGCAACTGTCATACTCAAGACACGTGCGGACCAAGCTACATGCTCTATCAGCTGACACCTTTTGCCTGAATCCCACACTCTGGCCTTTGTATTGCTTGTCTGGCTCTGCTAACACCCCTGTGCCAACCTCCATCACAGCACTTCCAGGAGAGTGGAGGTTTGTTGCAGTTTCAGCCCGGTAGCTCTGCCTGGATTTCCCTTTCTTAGAGCAGTTGCTCACCAAGGCCAAGCTGACCACCACCTAATCCCATGCTACCTCATTAATGAGTCTTTAGCTCTCTCCCTGCTTTGACCCTCATGTGACCTGTCCTTTCTGTCCCTGTAAGACCCCCCTACACACACACACACACACACACCCTTGACTGTGAGTCCTACAAAGGCAAGGCATACCTGACCTTCCTGCAATGTCCCTCTTAGCTCTAGGAGTCTGGTTTAGCCAAGTTTTGTTTGCATTGAATCTTAATCTATTCCTGTCCCACAAAAGAGGGATTGTACCCATGAGGTTCCAATACAGATTTCTTTTTTTCCTTTCTTGGTGGTTCCGGGACTAGAGTGAAGGGACTTTTTGTTCCAGTTATCAACCTTGTCCCTGACAGTGCTTCCCAGGAATCCTGAGTTGGTGGGGGCTTGTGGGCCAGCTCTGGGCAAAGAATGAGCTTTCCTCCACCTCCTGTCCTCTACCCAATCTTTATTTATTCATTTTCAAGCCATTTCATGGGATTGTTTGTTGATCCAAAATATGAATTCAGTGTAACCGTTGTTTAATTCTGAAAATAGAAAGACAACGGTAAAGGTCACCGATGATGACACGAGCCAAGAAATAAGCACTGTTACTGTTTGGGTGTGTTTCCTTCCAGTATTTTTTCTAGATGGAAAAAAAAATTTTATACAAAACAGAAGAAACTATTTCCTTTTTCACCTGCTAAGAGTCTTTCATTAGTTTCTCCATATTGCTTTGTGACTGCTGCCTGGTGGCTCACAATTTATTTGACAAATCCCCTGTCGATAGACATTTTTTTTAAGTATCAATCTTTTTATTTGTAGCTTGTGCTTTTGCATCTTTTTTTAATTTATTATTATTATTTTACTTTACAATATTGCATTGGTTTTGCCTGTATGCATGCCTGTTGATGTATGGCAAAATCGATAGACATTTAAACTGGTGCCATGATACATAATGTTGCAGTGTGCATCCAAACAGTTTATTTGTCAACATCATCAACCTCCTGGCCTACATGCTTGTGGGCAGCATATAGTTAACTTCTTCCACCTGGTAGGGGTTTCAATATCTGTGACACGGATCAAATGACATGGCTCAGGGTATTATCTATAGCTCTAGAGGAGGAACGAAAGGAACTTGACCATATAATGGCTAAACTAATCTTATTTGGTCTTGCTTCGCCGTTTTCCTTTATTTCTTCATTTTCTTGCTATTCTGATTAATTTTATTCTTAGGAACACAAAGAAGGAGGCTAAAGTTTTTCTACAGAGAGGAGGCAGGGGTGGGAGAGGGAACGTTTGTCCCAGGAAGCCCCATAGGATGCTGCTCAGTTACACTAGCGGTTCATTTTGCCCACATCCCTGGGCAATTCCCTCGGACAGAACTTACGCACACCCTGGGTCATGGATATGAGCCTTCCTAAGAACAAATTTGCTCTCTAGAAAAGGTCATTCCACACTGCATATTTACCAAGCTCCCACTGCTATAAGCAAAGGTTATCAGAGCCAGCCTGACCCACAGCATCAGAGAGTCCAACATCCTTATCTAACAGTTGGGGAGCCTAAGGCCCAGAGATAAGAACTGATTTATCTAAGATCAGATCAGTCGCTCTGTCATGTCCGACTCTTTGCGACCCCATGAACTGCAGCACGCCAGGCCTCCCTGTCCATCACCAGCTCCCGGAGGTCACCCAGACTCGCATCCATCGAGTCAGTGATGCCATCCAGCCATCTCATCCTCTGTCGTCCCCTTCTCCTCCTGCCCTCAATCCCTCCCAGCATCAGAGTCTTCTCCAATGAGTCAGCTCTTCGCATGAGGTGGCCAAAATACTGGAGTTTCAGCTTTAGCATCATTCCTTCTAAAGAAATTCCAGGATTGATCTCCTTCAGAATGGACTGGTTGGATCTTCTTGCAGTCCAAGGGACTCTCAAGAGTCTTCTCCAACACCACAGTTCAAAAGCATCAATTCTTTGGCGCTCAGCCTTCTTCACAGTCCAGCTCTCACATCCATACATGACCACAGGAAAGACCATAGCCTTGACTAGGCGAACCTTTGTTGGCAAAGTAATGTCTCTGCTTTTGAATATGCTATCTAGGTTGGTCATAACTTTTCTTCCAAGGACTAAGCGTCTTTTAATTTCATGGCTGCAGTCACCATCTGCAGTGATTTTGGAGCCCAGAAAAACAAAGTCTGACACTGTTTCCACTGTTTCTCCATCTATTTCCCATGCAGTGATGGGACCAGATGCCATGATCTTCCTTTTCTGAATGTTGAGCTTTAAGCCAACCCTTTCACTTTCCACTTTCACCTTCATCAAGAGGCTTTTTAGCCCCTCTTCACTTTCTGCCATAAGAGTGGTGTCATCTGCATATCTGAGGTTATTGATATTTCTCCCAGCAATCTTGATTCCAACTTCTGTTTCTTCCAGTCCAGCATTTCTCATGATGTACTCTGCATATAAGTTAAATAAACATGGTGACAATATGCAGCCTTGACGTACTCCTTTTCCTATTTGGAACCAGTCTGTTGTTCCATGACCAGTTCTAACTGTTGCTTCCTGACCTGCATACAGATTTCTTAAGAGGCAGATCAGGTGGTCTGGTATTCCCATCTCTTTCAGAATTTTCCATAGTTTATTGTGATCCACACAGTCAAAGGCTTTGGCATAGTCAATAAAGCAGAAATAGATGTTTTTCTGGAACTCTCTTGCTTTTTCGATGATCCAGCGGCTGTTGGCAATTTGATCTCTGGTTCCTCTGCCTTTTCTAAAACCAGCTTGAACATCAGGAAGTTCACGGTTCACATATTGCTGAAGCCTGGCTTGGAGAATTTTGAGCATTACTTTACTAGCGTGTGAGATGAGTGCAATTGTTCGGTAGTTTGAGCACTCTTTGGCATTGCCTTTCTTTGGGATTGGGATGAAAACTGACCTTTTCCAATCTTGTGGCCACTGCTGAGTTTTCCAAATTTGCTGGCATATTGAGTGCAGCACTTTCACAGCATCATCTTTCAGGACTTGGAATAGCTCCACTGGAATTCCATCACCTCCACTGGAATTCCATCACCTCCACTAGCTTTGTTCGTAGTGATGCTTTCTAAGGCCCATTTGACTTCACATTCCAAGATGTCTGGCTCTAGGTCAGTGATCACATCATCATGATTGTCTAGGTCTTGAAGCTCTTTTTTGTACAGTTCTTCTGTGTATTCTTGCCACCTCTTCTTAATATCTTCCGCTTCTGTTAGGTCCACACCATCTCTGTCCTTTATCGAGCCCATCTTTGCATGAAATGTTCCCTTGGTATCTCTGATTTTCTTGAAGAGATCCCTAGTCTTTCCCATTCTGTTGTTTTCCTCTATTTCTTTGCATTGATCACTGAAGAAGGCTTTCTTATCTCTTCTTGCTATTCTTAGCAAACTCTATGTTGCCTAGAGATTTTCTCCCTACTCAGTTATCTCTCTGACATTTTGCAAGGGAATGCAAAATCTTCAACAAGGAGGCAGGTGGGATGGAGAAAGGATATAGCATCTATATTGCTCAAGGCAGACATTGCTAATCAATCATCATAATTTCTTCTAACATTTGAGGACATCTCCAGCAGTCATACCATGCAACAGGACTTGGCACAAGAGGTGAAATGTTTCTGGTAGCATTTTTGGTGCCAACAAAGAGCCTTTTCAAATTGTGGACTTGAGCCCATTCAAGTGAGCTTCTCATGTGGCTTCCTTCTTGCCCTCTGAGACAGAAAAAGTCCACAAGTTCTCTTGATTTCCATCTGTCTAACCCTGCTATGTTCTCAGAGACGCTTTTGATTTTCCTCAGATTTCCGAGAAAAAGGTGCCCCTCATCCCACTTGGGGTGATGGGGTGGGCTGGGACAGAGGGACAGAATGGGCTGCCTGCTATGCTATGCTAAGTCACTTCAGTCGTGTCCGACTCTGTGTGACCCCATAGACAGCAGCCTACCAGGCTCCCCCGTCCTAGGGATTCTCCAGGCAAGAACACTGGAGTAGGTTGCCATTTCCTTCTCCAATGCATGAAAATGAAAAGTGAAAGTGAAGTTGCTCGGTCGTGTCCGACTCTTAGCGACCCCATGGACTGCAGCCTACCAGGCTCCACTGTCCATGGGATTTTCCAGGCAAAAGTACTGGAGTGGGGTGCCATTGCCTTCTCCAATGGGCTGCCTGAGTCAGACAGAAAGAACTAAGTCCAGATCCTGGCTCCACAGTTATAGCTGTGAGGCCGTGGGCAAGTCCTTCTCCAAGAACCTTCCTCATCTGGGAAATAGGGGTGGTAATACTGCTATTCTCTCCCTCTGGCCCCTACTTTTGGTGATGTGTAGAATAGAGATGGTCTTTTCCACTCTGCCACTTTGCTGTGTTGGAGTGAACAGCTCTGGTTCAACAGCAAACTTTCTCCCCATGCTTAACCCAGATTTCTGTGTATCCGCTTGGCTGGGGAAAAGAGCTCTCTCACTCTTTCTCTGTCTCTCTCTCTTTCTCACACACACACACACACACACGGAACACACGCTTACCTTTTCTTCCTCTCTGGCTTCATCTGGATGGATCACAGACAGGGAGAAGAGGGCAGGAAGCAGGAGAGAGTTACCTGGATTGGTACTGTTGCAAGATGGCTTCCTGAAGAGGCAGAAACTGTTTTGAGTTGAGTCTTATTTGGGGGTGTTTCACACCTTCATTCTAGGCCTCTCAAGTCGCAGTGCCAGAGGAGAGCAGAGCTTCTCCAATCACTGACCCCGCTACATGCCACCCCAGCTTCTGATTCTCTGGCACCCCTTCCTCACTGCCCAGGGGATGAGAATGGGAAGGGCTGAAATCAGCCCCAGACCAGATCGCTCTCCTGCAGGGTCCACACCAGGCCTTTGGAAAAGCACACACACAGAAACACACACACTTTGACCACATCCTTAGCGAGCAGAGAGCAGTCATTTTTCCCTCTCAAATGCCACTCTGCCCACCTGAGCTGATGACGTTAGCTCCTCAGCCTGTTTCTCTCAGGATTGAGACAGGATCCTGTCCATTGCACGCCCCAGGTCCGGGGTTGCACCCCTCTAGACCTGGACTAGGGCACACACCCCTGCTTGCCTCACTGAGCCAGTGGGGGAGGGGACCACAGCTATCTGCTGAGAAGCATCTTCACAGATCTGCCTCCTTTGCCCTCTTGACTCCTCTCTCACCTTAGTCTGGGCCAGGAGCCCCCATAGGAGGGACCCAAGAGCAGTGTCACTGCCTCCTGGCCACCTGCTCACACTGCGGTCTGGCTCCTCCTCTTGCTTTATAGCTTCTGTGGAAGTTGGCGCCTCTGGCGATGCTTGAGCTTGGAGCTGGGACTTGAGGAAGCGCTGGGGAAGATACTCATCCATGGGCAGCAGTCAGGCAGCTTGAAGCAGATACTGCCTCTGAACCGGGCCTTGAAGGTCAATGATGTTAATATTTCAATAATAATAATCACCTTTCCCTGGTGGCTCAGACGGCAATGCAGGAGACCTGGTTCGATCCCTGAGTCAGGAAGATCCCCTGAAGAAGGGAATGGCTACCTACTCTGGTATTCTTGCCTGGAGAATCCCATGGACAGAAGAGCCTGGCAGGATACAGGCCATGGGGGTCGCAAAGAGTTGAACAAGACTGAACGATGAACACTTCCACTTTCACTGATGGTCTAAGCATTTCACATTTTGTTACGTGACCCTCAAAACAGCCCCATCTTACAACTGAGGAAGTGGCAGCTCCCAGAGAGGTGCCTTTTTCCCCCAGCCACACAGCTGATGAGCCTCGAACAGGGCTGGGTCTGCGGCCGGTGGACTCCAGACGCCTGCATCAGACAGGGCAGGATGGACAAGGGGCTGGGCAAAGCATTCTGGGAAGGGACACGGCACAAAGGCCCGAGAGCTGAAAAGAGGAAAGGCTGGGACAAAGAGGCCCTGAGCAGTTGGGGTTGGGGGAAGGGAGCTGAGTGGCATTGAGGACAGGGCCGCGGTGCCCTGTGGCTTCCGAGGTGTGCCAGGACTTAGAGGCGCTGTCACACCCAATGACCCCAGTGAGAGTGTTTGGACCGAGAGGCAGGAAGCAGGAGCTGGTTGAGGCCTAGGCCCTGTCACTGGGCTCAGGCCTCCCACAGAGGCTCATTGTCCATGGGCGGCAGCAGGGCCAGCAGGAGAGCCCCGGAGGAGGCCTCTGCCCTCTGGCGATGTGCCCGGGGGAATGGCAGGCTCCCTCCAGGAAGTCTCTCCGGTCTCAGAAGCTTCTTGCCATTAGGTGTTTGGAGCCGTGAGCCCATTTCAGACATGTCAGGAGGGCAAACACTCTTGCCTTCTTATTCTCGACGTCCCCAGGGAAGGCAGGCCCACCAGGCCCTGTTTGAGTCCTACCTCCCGACACTAACCTGGACTCACTGGGGATAGATGGCATAGTGGTGAAGAGCGTGTGGTCTGGACAAAACAATACACTCAAGTCCCAGCTCCAGAAGCGCTGAGCGTGGACCTGGAGCAAGTCCACTCACTTCTCAGGGCCTCAGACTCCCTGGGTACACTCAGGGTCAATCTCAGGTAGTGGGCAAGAGGGGTCCTGTGGAGCAGTTCATTTGTCCCCTTGGTTCAAGACAAAGCTTCATTCATTCAATCCACGAACATTCACTGAGATTGCTGAGGCCACAGGCAAGGCAAAGACAGTGCTCACTGCTGCAGAATAACTCAGCCTGGGCTGAGTGCTGGGTGAGTGCGCAGCTCAGCTCACACTCTCAGCAGCCTGGGTTACCATTATCCCCATTTGACAGATGAGGACACTGAGACCCAGAGAGGTGAAGTACCTTGCCCACAATTACACAACAAAGTGGCAAAAATGAGATTCAAACCTGCTCTCGTGGGTGAATTAATTCATGCATATGTGTACTCCTAAATCCTAAGATGTGTTTAGGAATAAGGGATGGGCAAGGCTCTTCCTTCCATCCTCCCAGTTAATATGATTGTAACCTCTCTGCAAAGGCTTATTCTATTGTAAGCAATAATATTAATACAAAAGCAAAAAGTGCACATTTATTGAGCATTTACTCTGTGCCGGGATGTATGACCCATGTGCTGACATTATTCCCATTTAACAGATGAGAAACAGAGACTCAGAGAGGTTAGGAATGTGCTCTGAGTCACACAGAATGGAAATAGTGGAGCCAGAACCTGAACTCAGTCTCTCCCAGGGCCCCCTGTCTCCACCAGGACATCCTTAGATAGGTTTTGAAATCAGAGTTCTGGTTTAAATGTGGCTCTGCCATTTATTGGCTGGTGAAGCTGGTCCCTTTGTGGCAAAGTCAGGACAGCCATGCTGACCCTGGTGGGAATGAGACTCCATTGATAGGACTGCTTGCGGGTGCATAATACATCATCCCTGCCCCTGGTCTCATCCCTGCCCCTGGTCTCATCCCTGCCCCTGGTCTCATCCGTGCCCCTGGTCTCATCCGTGCCCCTGGTCTCATCCCTGCCCCGGTCTCATCCCTGCCCCGGTCTCATCCCTGCCCCTGGTCTCATCCCTGCCCCTGGTCTCATCCCTGCCCCTGGTCTCATCCCTGCCCCGGTCTCATCCCTGCCCCTGGTCTCATCCCTGCCCCTGGTCTCATCCCTGCCCCTGGTCTCATCCCTGCCCCTGGTCTCATCTCTGCCCCGGTCTCATCTCTGCCCCTGGTCTCATCCCTGCCCCTGGTCTCATCCCTGCCCCTGGTCTCATCCCTGCCCCTCGTCTCATCCCTGTCCCGGTCTCATCCCTGCCCCTGGTCTCATCCCTGCCCCTGGTCTCATCCCTGCCCCTGGTCTCATCTCTGCCCCTGGTCTCATCTCTGCCCCGGTCTCATCCCTGCCCCTGGTCTCATCCCTGCCCCTGGTCTCATCTCTGCCCCTGGTCTCATCTCTGCCCCGGTCTCATCTCTGCCCCTGTTCTCATCTCTGCCCCTGGTCTCATCTCTGCCCCTGGTCTCATCCCTGCCCCTGGTCTCATCCCTGCCCCTGGTCTCATCCCTGTCCCTGGTCTCATCCCTGCCCCTGGTCTCATCCCTGCCCCTCGTCTCATCCCTGTCCCGGTCTCATCCCTGCCCCTGGTCTCATCCCTGCCCCTGGTCTCATCCCTGCCCCTGGTCTCATCTCTGCCCCTGGTCTCATCTCTGCCCCGGTCTCATCCCTGCCCCTGGTCTCATCTCTGCCCCTGGTCTCATCTCTGCCCCGGTCTCATCCCTGCCCCTGGTCTCATCTCTGCCCCTGGTCTCATCTCTGCCCCGGTCTCATCCCTGCCCAGGTCTCATCCGTGCCCCTGGTCTCATCCCTGCCCCTGGTCTCATCCCTGCCCCTGGTCTCATCCCTGCCCCTGGTCTCATCCCTGCCCCTGGTCTCATCCCTGCCCCTGGTCTCATCTCTGCCCCTGGTCTCATCCCTGCCCCTGGTCTCATCCCTGCCCCTGGTCTCATCCCTGCCCCTGGTCTCATCCCTGCCCCTGGTCTCATCTCTCCCCGGTCTCTCTCTCCCCTCTCTCTCTCCCCTGCTCCCCTCCCCTCTCCCCTCCCCCCCCCTCCCCTGCTCCCCTCCCGCCCCCCCTCTCCCCTCCCCTGGCTCATCCCTGCCCCTGCTCTCTCTCCCCTGGTCTCTCCCTCCCCTCTCTCCCTCCCCTCTCCCCCCCCTCCCCTCCCCTCTCCCCTCCCCCCCCCCCGCTCCCCCCCTCCCCCTCCCCTCCCCTCCCCTGGCTCTCCCTCCCCTCCCCCTCCCCTCTCTCCCCTCCCCTCCCCTCCCCTCTCCCCTCCCCTCTCCCCTCCCCTGCTCTCTCCCCCTCTCCCTCCCCCTCCCCTCCCCTGTCTCTCCCTCCCCTGCTCTCTCCCCCTTCTCTCTCTCCCCCTCTCTCTCCCCTTTCTCTCTCTCCCCTGGTCTCATCTCTGCCCCTGGTCTCATCCCTGCCCCTGGTCTCATCCCTGCCCCTGGTCTCATCCCTGTCCCTGGTCTCATCCTGCCCCTGGTCTCATCCCTCCCCTCCTCATCCCTGTCCCGGTCTCATCCCTGCCCCTGGTCTCATCCCTGCCCCTGGTCTCATCCCTGCCCCTGGTCTCATCCCTGCCCCTCTTCATGGAAGTGGCTGCCCAGAAGGCAGGGAGCCCTTTGCACAGGCCACACACTGTCTGGTCCAGTTCCCCTGCCATGCGCCCCAGTGCCCCACCCTCATCCCTCACGTCAGCCGGATCCTTGCTTCTCCAAACGTCAGGGAACTGGAGTACCAAGTCTGCCTCCCAGCAGCTCTGTGGTTTACCAGATGCCACAAATATTTACTTTGGAGACCTCAGTCCAAATGCAGAGGGTGTGCAGGATATAAGGCTGGGCTTCCAGACCCAGTGCCCAGGTAAGGAGAGCAGCAGGCCGAGGCATCCGCGTGTCCAGGTAAATGTGTAGGGAAGGGGTGGAGGGCCTATGTCACCAGGAAGGGTCTGAGCTAGAGACACTTGTTGGGGTCAGGTCAGGAGCAGGAGAGAGGACTGACCCCCGGGTAAGGCCCCTCTCAGTCCACTAGGACCCTGTTAGGGTCAGGGCCGGGGGTAGAGAGGAGTCCAGCTTTCTCACTCAGAAGACAAAACAGCAATGAGGAGGGAACTGGACTGGTCCCATCTGTCCCTGACCTCATCCCAGTGACATTAACCCACTCCACACACACCAGCTGCTCTATGGCCAGCCCTGGGCTGGGGTGATTCTGAAGACAAAACTATCAGACTGTTCTGGACCCCAAAATACTCCCGGGATGGACCAACATGCTATGCTCGAGGAGAGCCCAGGGACATGGTGGTAGAGGACAGTCAGGGAAGGCTTCCTGAAAGAGGAGATATATCGGTGAAGAAGCTGAGTAGAAATTGGCTGGACAAAGGAAGAAAGAAGGGTATCTCGTGCAAAGGGAACAGCATAGTCAAAGCGGAAAAAGCCAGGAGGTGAGATGCAATGTGGCGGGTGGGTGTATGGTGCTTGGATTTGTAGATAAGACGATTTTCCACGGGAGGGAAGGCAACCATCCACTTGCCCCCCTGAGAGCTTCTGATCAGAGGAGAACAGAGCAGTGTGAGTTAATAACTAAGGGAAAACAGGGTTGAGATACTTGAAACAAAAAGACAATGGAGTGGGGATGGGGGCTTCCTGGGCAAAGGAGCAGGTGCAGGGAGGGCGTCCCCTCTGTCTTCTGGCTTTGACTGCAAGGTGGCTCTGTCTGAGCCCAGGATTAGCGACAATAACTGTCATAATCAGAATAACAGCTAACCCTCATCAGGCACTTGTGGCATACGAGGCCACAAAGGGATGGTCCCATTGAATCCTCCCAACAACCCTGCGAGGTAAGTATCGTTATCATTACCCCTCATTTTATAGATGAGAAAACAGACAGAGAGGACAAGTCACTTGCTTGAGAACACCCAGCAAGTTGTAGAGGCAGCCCTCCCACTCGAGTCTGTCTGACTCCCAAGCCCACGACACTTCTCTTCCTCCTTCAGGCATCCAAGACTCAGGAACGAGGGTCCCGTGAATCGACAGCAGCTCCCATGGCCCAGACCTCCTCAGTTTAAGAAACTCACACTCTCCCATTCTTCCAGGGCTCCCAGGGCCATTCATTCATTCAGCAACCCCTTATTAAAGCACTGTGTGCCATGCTGAGTGCTGAGGACTCAGAGGGGAGCAGGTAGACCCAATCTGTCCTCCTGGAGCTCACAGTCTGGTCGGGGGGATCCTGTGAATTAAGCAAAACAGCTTTCCTACCACTTTGCCTCCTACCTGAACGCTCATCTCCTTCCAGCCTGCACTTCCTGTCCTGGACACACACTAGCCCCCAGGGCGACCTTTCTGCAAGTATGGTCCAGGCTCTCAGGTTCCAGGAGAAGGAAATTTCTGCAGAGAAAGGGACACGTGAGTGGAGTTTTCAAGAATGAACAGGAGTTCAGCAGGCAGATAAGGAAGGGGGACAGCACTCCAGGAAGCAGGAAGAGCAGGGTGAAAACACAGATGGGAGAGCGCAGGGTTTGTTCTGGGAACTTCAGGCAGCTTGGAATGACTGGAACTTCGTAGAGCAAGAGGGGAAACCCAGGGAGGGAAATTGGCTGAGGTTGAGGGCTTTAAGTGCCACAATGACGGGTGGGGGAAAAAAAAACAGAAGCAGAAATGTTTTGTCCTGAGCACTGAGGGCGGATGTCCTGTAAGAAAATAACTAATATTTACCAAGTGCTCACCTTGCAAAAGCATGCTTACATGCTAAGTTGCTTCTGTAGTGTCCAACTCTTGGTGACCCCATGGACTGTAGCCCTCCAGGCTCCTCTGTCGATGGGATTCTCCAGACAAGAATACTGCAATGGGTTGCCATGCCCTCCTCCAGGGTTTCTTCCCAACCCAGGGATCAAACCCAAATCTTACATCTCCTGCCCTGGCAGGCAGGTTCTTTACCACTAGCACCACCTGGGAATCCCGCCATGCAAAAGGCATGGTGCTAAATGCTTTCTAGATATTATCTCATTTAATCTCGACTCCACGAAGTAGCAGTCATGATGCCTATTTTCCAGATGAGAAAACTGAGGCACAGAGAGGTTAAGTTGATTGTCAAAGGACACAGAGACTCAGTCAGGCTCCAAAGCCTACTCTCCTAACCATCTCACTGAACAGACTCTCCTGGACTCTATGACCCCAAGTCACCAGGTGTGGCAGGCCTGGCCTGGGCCTTCTCTGCTCAGCTAACGGAGCCCTCTGTGCTCATCCCAGGTTCTGCCACGTGCCACCTGCCAACCCCGAAGAAGATGGCCTACCCGTGGACCTTCACCTTCCTCTGTGGTTTGCTGGCAGCCAACCTGGTAGGAGCCACCGTAAGCCCTCCTGTGGTTCTCAGTCTCAGCACAGAAGTCATCAAGCAAAGTAAGTCTTAGCCACCCAGGCCTTATCACTGTAAGGCAAGGGGGCAGGTGGAGCAGCCCTCCAAGGGAGGGAGGGAGTTCCCCATCACTAGGGGAATACAAGGCATGGTTGGATCCCAAGTCTTGAGTGAGACTTGACGAGGTGAGTTACAAAGGTTGGGAGGGTCTATGATCTCAAGTATTTATGATTTCAAGATCCCTTTCTTAAATTCCAAGATCCTAAAACCTACTACTCTGAGGTCCACAGCCCTCAGAGGAGTATGCAGTCACCACATGCATGGATGCAAATGCCTCTCCGGTTGCTCTTGCCTAAACCCCATTGCCAGAGCCCCTCCTCTGGGTTAGACCTAGTACGCAACTAGTCTCCAAAGCAAGCACCTTCAGCTGGGAGTCTGGCTGCCTGCACCCCAGGCACAGCTCTATCAAGCTCCAGCTCTGTGGCCCTGGCAGCTCCCTGAGCTTTGGCTTCCTCCTCTGCAAGAGGGCCTCCCCCCTCCCCAGGTTGTCAGGATCATCCAATAAGACAGAAAGTGACAACCGCTTAATGACCTCTACAGCTGAACTTCTCAACCTCAGCACTACTGACTTTGGGGATTGAATACTTCTTTGCTATGGGGGGGAATTTTTCCCTGGGCCTTCTAGCTGTTTAGCAGCATCCTCGGCCCAACTGTCGGAGAAGGCAATGGCACCCCAGTACTCTTGCCTGGAAAATTCCATGGATGGAGGAGCCTGGTGGGCTGCAGTCCATGGGCTGGTACACCAAAAATGGTCCAACTGGAGCACAGAGACCAACCTTCTGCATACAGTGGGCCTGGGCTGTGGCCCTGTGCATGGGCCAGGTCCTACACAGCTCGAAGGCACTATAGCCTGTGGATATAGATATCCACTAGAGAGGATGGCTCCCCTAGGATGGAAGGCGAGCTGAGAACTCTAGGCACTCCTAGGGGAGGCACATATGCTCTGGGCCCACACTGAGTTGCAAGCACATGGAATTTCAGCCAGAAAGAGCTTGGAGAAGGGCAGCCATTTAGGTTTCCCAGCAGCAGAGTCTGAGTCGAGGAGCTATGTGCAAGGGGGTGGTTTTGGAGGTGATCCCAGGCAACAGCTGCAGGAGAGCAGGAAGCAAGTCAGGTAAAGGCAAGCCAGTTATCACTGGGAGCTGGGGCTCAGTCCCACTGGGCAACTGCGTTAGTCAGGGCCAGTCAGAAGGCAGAAACCACACAGTAAGCCCAACAGATGGGTTTGTATCAGATATTATTGGCAAGAATTGAAACACTGGGAAACCAGCTAAGAAGGAAAAAAGAGAGAATGCCCAAGAATCCCCTAGGGGTTGGGATGCAGCAAGGAGCTCAACTCCAAGTACAGAAAAAACCTGGTGGGGAGAATCCTCCCCCAGGACTCATGCGAGGAGAAGGTTGAAGCCCCCAGAATGGTGGGGAAATTCCCTGAACTGTCCCAGGTCAGAGTCGGTCCTTGGTTGACAGGCTGAGGCCAGATGGCAGAGAACTGCCTGCCAGGGAGCCAATGGAATTCTCTGCAGGAGGGACTACCATTGATTCTCTGGGACGCTGTCTCTGGCAACTACCTAGAAAGGAGCCGGGGGTCACTTGCTGCCCGAGGAAATTCACTCAACTCCCAACCTGAAGTCTTGAGAGGTGATACCACTGGAGCTGGGCAAGAGGAGCATGCCAGGGCCAAGCTTCTTATTCCTCCTCCATGTCCTTCCAGAACTTTGACAGACAGCACTGAACAGTGCACTGGCTGGCAAAGGAGGCTTATTTATGCGGGCCAGCTCCATCGTCACAGTGCAGGCAAAAAGGCTGGCTTGGTCTCCGCGAGGCACTAACACACAGGGATTCTGGGACACGGTGGGGGACACACACCCGAGTCATCCTGCCCAGGGGTGGAGGGAGGGAGGTAGGGTCTTTATACACCAATTACCACCAGTCATTCATTGGCTGAGGGCTGCTCTCCAGTGCCGCTCTCAGCATCAGCTCTCCAGCACTCTGACCTGCTCTGCACACAAGCCAAATGGGCTCCAGTCATCAGGGGAGACGTCCAGCAGGGACCAGAACCCAGGGCTCCCGGCTCTTCCTCTGTACAGCACCTGGGGCTCTTTGGGCAACAGGCCCATGGAATGCGGATGCCAGGGTATCATTAGCAAGTTTGTTTCAGCAGCAAAACAGCCCCAAACAAGGCCTTAGGAGCTCCCTGCCTCTCGGAGCGTTTGCCAATGGATAGTGAGAGACACATAGGTCCCTGTTCCAGGTGTCCTGGCCGACACTCCTGGAGGAGGCTGGCAATGTTCAAGGTGGTAATGGTCCTGCCCATGCCCAGCCACAGTCTCCATGTGAACATAATCCATCCGGACCATCATCCTCAGAATGAAGCCATCCCTACCCTCAGCTTATGTCCCAGTCCAAGTAGCCCTGAGTGATATCCCCTCCCAGCCTGGAGCCCCTACCAAGCCATCCTCCTTGCCCCTCCTGCTGGACCCTAATCCCTGGGATCTGTCTCCAGTGCTGGCTCAAAAACTGAAGAATCACGATGTTACCAACACCCTGCAGCAGCTGCCACTGCTCACTGCCATGGAGGAGGAGTCGTCCGGGGGCATTTCCGGCAACCTGGTGAAATCCATGCTGAAGCATATTCTCTGGTAAGTGGAGCAGAACCAAGCTGGGAGCTGGCTCTTTGCCCACTCCTCTGCCCAGGACACACTTTGCATGGTCAACAAGCGTCAGTGGTGTCAACTCTGTGCCTGGCCGTGAAGGATGGATCAAAAAAAGCCTCTCCTTCAGAGGCTCCCAGAGGAGTTACCAAGAACCATAAGAGGGACCCAGGAACCCTAAGAGGGAAGACCCCAGAGGAAAGTCGCCTGGGTGGGAGGATGAAGAGAAAAGGTGACGATTCTCAGTGGTGGGGACAGGTCAGCCAATGACTCCATGGTCACCAGGAGACAAGAAGAAATGGCATTTGGGGCAGAGAGACTGACCTGGGCAGAGGCAAAGGGTAAGGGTGTGTCAGAATGGCTGGTGCTCAGACCCCAAGGCCAAGAGGGAGAGGTCAAAGGGGCCAGGGCACAGAGGGTCTTACAGGTCAGCCCCAGAAGCTCAGGTTCATCTCCTGAGTTAGGAGGGGAGCCAATGTTCCAGACAGTGGGGAGGAGGAGGGCAGCAAAACCATGCCGAGGGGAGTCAGCGGACAGGGCTTGGCTCCAGCTGCCACCTGGACACTTTGGGGGACAGCTAAGATGGGGACCAGTCTGGGGATGATGCTCAGTTGAATACGAAGCATGAATCTCAACCCTCCCGCATCCCATCCAGGCTGAAAGTCACCTCAGCCAGCATCGGTCAGCTGCAGGTGCAGCCCCTGGCCAACGGCCGGCAGCTAATGGTCAAGGCCCCCCTGGACATGGTGGCTGGATTCAACGTGTGAGTGTCCCTTGAGTCGGGCAACGCGAGCCAGACAGTTTCTTCCACTCATTCTCCCTGCCCTCATCCTCCATGCAGGAAAAGAGAGTTCCAAGCAGAGGGGAGAATAAGGGCAAAGGCCCTCAGGCAAGAGTGCAGCTGCCTGGTTCACAGGGTGTCCTAAGGAAGGAGGGGAGGGGACAGCCTCGTGGGAGGTCAGAGCGTACAGGGCCTGTGGGCCAAGGTGAGGACTTGGTTTTACCAAGGAAGACAGGAGCCATGCAGGGCTCTGAGCAGAGGAGAGACGTGACGTGAGGAGGTGGTAGACAGCAACTGCGGCTTGATCCGGCCTCAGGCCGTTCTGGAGCTCACAGCCTGGGACTCCTCCACTCCCAGGCCCCTTTTCAAGACCGTTGTGGAGCTGCATGTGGAGATGGAGGCCCAAGCCATCATCCACGTGGAGACTAGGGAGAAGGACCACGCCCGCCTGGTCCTCAGCGAGTGCTCCAACACCGGCGGGAGCCTACACATCAGCGTGCTGCACCAGTGAGTGCCGCCACCTCTCCCCGGGCCCCTTGCACACCTGGGAGGGAAGCCAGGTGGTGCCCTGGCCCCATTTTACAGATGGAGAACACTGAGGCCCGCAGAAGGAAAGGGACTTTTCCCTCCTGGTTCCTGGTCTGGGGCTCCTTTCAGGAAATCGGTGACACCAAAGAGAGCTCAAGGGTGAAGCAATAATGATGGGATCTCAGGAATTGTGCCAGAAATTGGAACAAACATTTGAAAGTGGAGAGGAGGCTCTTTTCTGGGCCCCAAACCACCACTGGCAGGCTTGGGTGCAGCCATGGGTCTAAACTACGGAGTCAGGCGAGCATAATTCAACTCTCGCATTTACTGTCCAGCAACATTCTGGACAAGTCACCTCCCTGTGCCTCACCTCCATAGTGAGAGGAGGAGATCGGGCAGTGTCCTCAAGTACCCAGCTGAGTGCAGGGCACACAACAGCTGCTCAAAGATGGGATGCTTCTCTCCATACCTCCTTAGCAGGAGAATGGGGGAAATGCCCACTGCCTTCATTCCAGTGTTCAGATAACATTGCTAAAGACAACCCCCAGCCCATGTCCCTGAGAACCATCTGCCACCATCTTCCCCAGGGTCAGGGGCTACAACTAGCCCTCTCTCTAACAGGCCCTGTGCCTTGGGCAAGTTCCTTCCTTCCCTGGACTTGGTCTCGCCTTCTATAACACAGGGGAGAGGTGACCATCCCTGACCCACCTCATCTCTCTCCTCTTCTCCTCCCTCAAAGGCTCTCCTTCTTGCTCAAGTGCTTAGCCGACAAGGTCATAAGCCTTCTGACGCCAGCGCTCCCCAAACTGGTGAAAAGGGAGGTAAGTAGAGTCAGGGTCTCTCTGGTCTGTGAAGCCTGCCCCGCTGTGGGTCAGAGGTGGAACTGCAGGCTGGTGCTAAGGGACCTGTGTCTCCTTTTGAGTGGGAAGTTTCTGAGCTTAGGTCATTCCTTCAGCAGTGGATCCTTGTGGTCAAGGTAATGAAATTGCCAAAAGACAGCCAAGGGACCTTGACAGTGATGTGCTGATAAATTGTTAACAATCGACTCAGGAGGGGGTTGGAAGAAGGAAGCCCTGATTTGTAGCATTCACTGACTTCCCTGATGTAAATACCTCTTCTGTTGCCAATTTCAAGCTACTAGTGTGGATTCACTGAACAGAAATTGAGACAAACATTTGAGCAGGGTCAGGAAGGGATGCTTGGTTGCACATTATTGGATGGTGTTTCCACCATGCAGATACAATAGACATATATAATCTCAAGAGCAATGGATAACGGTAAAATAGAACAGAATAATTAGGAAGCAATGAGTTTTGAGTTGACTTTGCTCTTAACATAATTTATGTAATTGTAAGTGTATACAACTTGATTTTTAATAATGTCAGGTTTAGCACCAGGCTTAGAAATTCCTGAAAATTTAACAGTTGGTTCTCAAAAATTGATCCAGACTAGCTCTAGCATGCCAGGGTCCCACACGACCCTGCTTGTGTCACCAGGGGGTTGTTACCCAGCAGGTCTTGTTGGATTTATTTTTCTGAGTCAGTGAACATGAGTGCATCTCCATTTATATGTCTCTTATATGTCACAGATAAGCTAAAACTCAATAAGTGGGATTTATCTGCCATTATGACCACTGATTTTCACTGTGACTTCCAAGATGTGCTCACACCAATGGTTCTCCTGGGATTAAAAACACCTTATCAGATAATTAATATATTTTTATAGTAAAACTTTTTTGACTGAAAAACACAATATAATAACCAAAACTTTGGGAGAAAAATACCCATAATCCTCCTACCTTAACTTAGCAGCTACTTTTTCTTTTGTATATTGTTTTCCAAATCTCCATCCACCTGCACTCATATTTTTATGTGGCTGCACAAAGCATCAGTATTATTTGATATCCTCTAAGTTCTATCTGTTTCCTATACCACTCTATGATAGTCATAACTGTTTTAATAGCTGCACCATATTTAATAATTTTGTTTGTTTTATTTTTTGGCTGCTCTGGGTCTTCATTACTGTGTGAAGGCTTTCTCTAGTTGCAATGAGCGGGGGCCCTATCTAGTTGCAGCCCAGGGACTCCTCATTGTGGTGGCTTCTCTTGCTACAGAGCACAGGCTCTAGGCACATGGGCTCTAGTAGTTATGGCACCGGAGAAGGCAATGGCACCCCACTCCAGTACTCTTGCCTGGAGAATCTCGTAGACGGAGGAGCCTGGTAGGCTGCAGTCCATGGGGTCTCGAAGAGTCGGATCCGACTGAGCGACTTCACTTGCACTTTTCACTTTCATGCATTGGAGAAGGGAATGGCAACCCACTCCAGTTTTCTTGCCTGGAGAATCCCAGGGATGGGGGAGCCTGGTGGGCTGCCATCTATGGGGTCGCACAGAGTCGGACACGACTGAAGCAACTTAGCAGCAGCAGCAGCAGCAGCTATGGCACATGAGCTCAGTAGCTGCAGCTCACACACTCTAGAGTGCAGGCTCAATGCACAGACTAATATGCTTCCAGAATGTGGGATTTTCCTAGGGGATCGAACCTGTGTCTCCTGCATGACAAGCAGATTCTTATCCACTGTATCACCAGGGAAGTCCTATTTAATACTTTCTAAAACCTTTCCAGAGAGCCTTTTGAAAGGAATAATTTTGTAAAACTTAGCTTTACTTATGTGAAATTTTTTTTTTTAAGAAATTTTTCTTCTACTTAAAGGTGACAGTTTCTTAAAGTAGGGCTCAGCTGGAAATTTTTTCCCAGCTTCTGGCAAAATCACATTTTAACTGGCATTATACTTTCCTAGCTAAAAATATATCTTCCACTAGAAAAGATAGCAAGAACCTGGGATTATGAAATGTTCTTTGCATAGTAGCCTGTTTTTAAGAGTCAAAAGCCGAATACAGTGAGCAATTTGAAAAACTGAGAAACAATTTGAGAAAATATCTGCTTTTAAAGGTGAAAAGCCAAATCCAGTGAACAATTTGAGAAAACTGGCCTTCCATCAATCATCATGATTTACCACCAGGAATCACTGGATTTGAAACTACCTCCTATGAATATTTCATGTGGCATGAAGGGAAAAGGGGCAGCATGTTTAAATGTGGCAGGAGCCCACCTAGCAAATGCTAGAGCCCCTTTCAGCATGGGTCCCAATGCCAGCTGCCTGTCAGAACTTCCCTGGAGGACTTTTTTAAAATACTGATATCAGGGCTCGACCTCAGAGATCCAAATTTAATTGGTCTGGTGGGGCCCTGGTATCTCAGAGGATTCTAGCTCCCCCAAAGGAGGATTTTAGCATGTCACCATGGTTGAGACCCAAGGGTGGAACTAAAGGGAGGAGAATTATGAGAGGGTGTGCAGAGGAGGCCAGGGGCACCTTTCCCACGAGAAACAGGCAGAGAATGTTGGGAGTCCCTGAGCCCAACTCCTCCATCCTCCCTGGGTTCAGGGTTGGCAAAGCAGCTGGAGAAGGGCAAAGCAGCAGGCTTTTCATAGGAAAAATTAACATTTATCAAAGTACATAGTCATTTCTCAAAAGTAGCAAAAAGTGGTCAACCAGAAGGTTCTTCACTGGTGAATTTTAACCTAAGACAAAATAACAGCGTCTCAGAGCACTGCCCTGGAAAACAGGCTGCTTCGAGCAAGGAGCAAGGCCTTTGGGGCCCAGGATCAAATGAGGTGAATGCTTAACTTCCTTCCCAAACAGAACAGCCGAGGCTGGGGTTGTCACTGTGACATTTGGTCCCCATAGTTCTTCGTTTCGGGGGCTGTCCCGTGTGCTGAGGATGCTTAGTATCACTCTTGGCCTCCACCCACTAGATGCTAGTAACACTACCCGGTAAACTGCGACAATTGAAAATGTCTTCAGAAATTTCCAAATGTCTCTTGGGAGACAAAATAACCCCTGCCGAGAACTGCTGGAATTTTTTTTTTTTTTTTTTTTTTTATTTTTACTTTTTGGCCAAGCCACACAGCATGTAGGATCTTAGCCCCTGACCAGGGATTGAACTTGCATCCCCTGCATTCGAAGTGCAGGGTCTTAACCTCTGGACTGCCAGGGAATTCCCGAGAGCAGCTGGAATTTTCAGGGGAGAAGAATTCAAGGGGCAAAGAGATGTGTTGGGGCTAGAAACCCACAAAGAATGTTTACCAGTCTGGTTGGGTCTGTCTGTCTGGCCTCTGTTCTAATGTGACACATGCAAGGAAGTCAGTACCACGGGTTGACTGAAGAAGTGAATGAAGGAACGCATTCTGGATTTCCCTCTTATGGGAACATGGTCTCTTGTGAATACAATGAGTCTCATGGGGAGGACAGCTGGCAGGTCAGGCACACCTGGACACAGGGCAAGGGACAAATCATTGCAAAAGATCCCAGGTGACACCAGAAGCTGTGGTGATCTCTGAGCAGTGGTGATGGTTGGGGGAATAGACGCACCATTGAGTCCTCAAGCGCATGGGTGAAAATTTGGCTGGCCGTGGGTACAGGGGGCTGGGACTCAGCCAGGTGAGCTGGGCATGGCCACTGCGGGGCTGTGTGCTGACCCTGGCTGATGGAGGCCCTGCATCTGTGCTCTTGCAGGTATGTCCTGTGCTCAAGGCGGGCTTTGAGGACATGCGTGGGGAACTCTTGAACCTGACAGAAGGTAGGTGCACCACTCTCTCTCTCTCCTTTTTCCTTGACTGCTGAGCTGACCTCCAAGCACTGCCTCTGCCCTGGTCAGGCCTGAGCAGCAACTCAGCCCAGTAGCAAGAGGGATAAGCATCATCTGATCTCTGCCCAGGATGAACAGACAGGAAATCACCACAGCTGTGATTTCATGAGTACATAATACATGCAAGGTTCTGTGTGAGCCAGTGGGTGCCCAGATAAACCCAAGTTCAAATTCCAGTTCTGCCACTGATTTGTTCCATGGCTTTGAAAAAGGAGGCTTATACATCCCTGCCTCCAGAATTGTTGAGGATTAAAATTTTATGGGAAAGTGCCTGGTACATGGCAGATGCTCTGCCTGGCACAGAGAGGTGCTTACAGATGTGTGCTGGATGGATGGTTAGATGGCTGGCTGGATGGATGGATGGATAGATGGATGGCTGGATGGATGGATAGATGGATGGCTGGATGGATGGATGGCTGGAGGGATGGATGGATGGATGATACAGAGACTACTGTGGGCTATCAGAGAACAGGGATCAAGGGAAGAAACAAATTGTATCCTCAGACCCTTCACAGTGAAAGTCTGAATTCTTGGACCCCCTCAGAGAGGGGATTGGTGGAGAGAAGAAAACTCTACCATCTACTCTTTGGGGATCTGAAGAGGCTCATTCAAAGAGCCACCAGAGAGGATTGCAAGAGGAGAATGGAATGAATAGGTTTCCAGCATCTATAGAGCACCCACTTTGGGCTGCTTCACTGACTCCTCAGACAACTCCATGAAGTAGCGATCATTATCCCACTTAACAGATAAGGAAACTGAGGCTCAGAAATGAAATCATTTGCCCAATTCACAGGAGGAATTAGTGATAGGGGAAGGCTTAAACCCAGTTCTGTAAGTTTCAAGTCTGATTCATTCAGATCTGAGTGAGCTGATTTTGCTGTCAGTCCCGTACAATCTACAAGGCAAGTATCCTACTGCCTCCCCATTTTGGGCCTGGAGAATTCCAGAGACTATATAGTCCATGGGGTCACAAAGAGTCGGGCAGGACTGAGCGACTTTCACTTTCACTTTCCCCATTTTTTTTTAAGAATCTCTTTTATTGATTATCAGAAACATTACAAACATCTAATATGAACAAATTGTAACATGACAGTGATTAGTTTGAACAATTAATACATTTCAGATATAATATTATACATATTTCAATGCTATTCTCCCCAATCATCCCACCCTCTCCCGGTCCCAGAGTCCAAAAGTCTGGTCTATACATCGGTGTCTCTTTTGCTGTCTCGTAAATAGGGTTATTTTTACCATCTTTCTAAATTCCATATATATGCGTTAGTATACTGTATTTGTGTTTTTGTTTCTGGCTTACTTCACTCTGTATAATAGGCTCCAGTTCCATCCACCTCCTTAGAACTGATTCAAATGTATTCTTTTTAATGGCTGAGTAATACTCCATTGTGTATATGTACCACAGCTTGCTTATCCATTCATCTGTGGATGGACATCTAGGTTGCTTCCACGTTCTGGCTCTTGCAAACAGTGCTGCTATGAACATTGGGGTACACGTGTCTCTTTCAATTCTGGATTTCTCAGTGTATATGCCCAGCAGTGGGAGAATGCAAACTGGTACAGCCACTATGGAGAACAGTATGGAGATTCCTCAAAAAACTGGAAATAGAACTGCCTTATGATCCAGCAATCCCACTTTCCCCATTTTAAGATGAGGAAACTGAGGTTCAGAGGCGGGAAGAGGTTAGCCAAAGCTACTAGGGAAAGAAGCCCAAGTCTATCCAGCTCCTCTGTTCCCTAGGGGCAGAGCAGGAGGACTCCCCAGGCTCCCCAGGCTCCCCAGGCTCTCCCAGAAGCAGGCAGACCAAGGAAAGAACTTCCCACATCCCTCCCTGGTTCTCCACCCAACAGCTAGAGCAGATGAGACGCCACTGCCACCTGGTGGCCAAGTGGGGAATCCCGAGGAGGACGCAAGGGATCCCTAGGACAGACCCCGACCCTGCCAGGGTGGAGGGTACAGATCAGACTGGTGGGGGAGGTGGAGAGGTATAAACAATAGGTCAGTTTTGTTCCAAACCAAAATGTTGACACAGGACCAACTGGGTTCAGATCCTTTTACAGTATGCCCTTGAGCAAGTCATGTCACTTTTCTGAGCCTTGGTTTCTCTATCTGTGAAATGAGGGTCATAGCAGGACTTAAGGTTATTGTGAGGATTCCATGAGCTAACATGTGTACAATTTAACGCATTATCAGGTGCTTGATAAATCTCAGCCAGTATCTCATCATATTTATCATTGTCCTTATCAGCATCATCACGACTCCTGCTCCTACCCCTACACACCCGCCCCCACCCCCGTGCAAAAATGGTGCTTCAGCCAAAAGCAACTTCCCACCAAGCCATCCAATACTGCCCTCCACCCTCACAGAATTTTCTTCTCCCTGAGCAGTGCCCATGTCTCTCAACTCTGAGCACCTGAAGCTTGATTTTATTTCTCCTGTCATCGACCACAGCGTTGTCCATCTCATCCTGGGGGTGAGTATCACGGGACCTCCAGGGGAAACTGGGGACATTACTTCCCTTCTCTGACCACCAGTAGTCAGAGACCATTGGTCTGCTTCAAGTGAGAAAACACAGGTCACAGTACACACAGGCAGACTTAGAAAAGTCTCAACAAGCTGACCACGTCCCACATAAATCGTTCTGGCAAAGAAAAGTCAGCAACTGGAATGTACGGGCCACATACGGAATATCGACCCCAGTGACCCAACCTCCTCCAACCTTGATTTCCGCCATCAAGGGCCAGAGTGGGAGGGACTCTTGGTCTTTCTCTCAGGCAAGCCCCTGACAATCCTCAAATATCTGGTGATTCTGAACAAGAGCCCAGGATGCAGACGCATCGTGGAGGATCACACAGATCTAAATTTCTCTTCCAGCTCCAAAACTCTCTGGCTGTGTGACTTGGGATAAGTTTCTTCACCTCTCTGATCCTCAAATTCTTTTGTAAAATGTAATAACAGTCACTAAGGAGAGGAGGAAATGATGCCACGTGGGGCCTGGCAGGCAGGAGGCGCCCAGTAACCATCAGTTCTTTCTAAAATATGGAGCCACCCACCACACGGGGCGCTGGACACCCTCTCGGACCAGGCCAAGCAAGGCAGCGTGACCCTCAGACCTGTTTTCATGGACCCCTGGAAAACTGCAGCATCAAACATTCCCATCCATTCTGCTGCAGTCTTGAATTTTCTCTTCCTCTAAAGGGTTTCTGGGGTGTCTGAGAAGTTGAACCCTAAGTACCAAACAAGACATCTAGATTTTTTAAAAGCCAGAGATTATCTGAGGGGTGCAGATGGAGTAGGTGTTGCTAAGTAGCTGAGATAGCTCTTCATCTACAACAGCCAGGCACTGACTGCCAGGCTAAGCTTCCTGGTGGCAACTGCAAAAAGAGAAACAGGCTGGAGGGTGTCATTTCCTTCTAGGTTATTCCTAGATACACTGCGGAGCTTGAGTTCTCTCTGCTCTGTGTCTCTGCAGGCCAGCTTGTTCAACTCACAAGGAAAGGTGACTAAGCGGTTCAGTGATGCTGGGGATTCCCTGAATCTGCCCACCCTGAACCAGACCCCTTTCAGGCTCACCATGAGGAAGGATGTGGTGGTCGCTATCATAGGTGCCTTGCTTCATTCGGGAAAACTCACAGTCCTGTTGGACTATGTGGTAAGTCTCAGCATGGAACAGAGCCTGAAGCCAGCTCTGCTGCATCATGGGGATTTCCTGAAGCAAAGAGGGCATAAGGACCCCCTCCCCAAGCAGGAACCTCCTTTCAGGATCAGTTTACATACTTCCAGCAATGGAGAGCTCACTCCTTCCTTGAACAGAGCCTGCCTCTGACATATATGTAAATAGAAAGCTGAAAACCTCCTGTAGCATCCAGCACTAGTCCTCGTTCTGCCTTCCTGGAACCTGAAACACCTGCTTCCTCTATCAGATAATGGACCTGTCCAAAGGGCATCTTAGATATTGACTGGCCCGGGGACAGCGATGCACTGCTGCGGTCCACGGCAGGGCCCACGGCAGACATCGCTCATCTCCCAGGGCCCTCCTCCCTGTTGAGCCTGGATTCTGTCACAGCCACGGAATCCTCATTAACCCAGCACAAGAGAAAACCACCACCAGTCCACTGGGGTGTGCCATCTCCTCCAGGTGACTGATGGGGCCCAGAAGAGGGCAGGGTTGGCCCAAAGATAGGGGAGCAGGGCAGGACTTTAAGTCAGCTGACAGATCACCAAACTCTTGGGGATTAGAAGTCAGGACGAGGGGCTGGAATGACAGGGAAAGGGGCGTGGTCACCAGCAACCACGTTCATGACTCTAAGAAGAATTGGGTTGCTTCTCTGTGTCCTCTGAGAACAGGAAGCTGCCCGCAGACCCACAGGCACCACCGATCCACAGTAAACGTTCAGGCTGGCTGGGACTTCGTTCCCAACAGCCACTGACATAGAGGCTGTTTCCCACCAGGGGCAGACACGTGAACTGGGCCACCAGACTCTCCCAGCTTCTCTGGGGTTTGGGGGATCCCGGCAGCAGGACTGCTGGAGGTGTGTCTCCCCTCTCCCCACCAGCTGACCAGCTCTGACCTCTTCTCTTCCTCAGCTTCCTGAGGTAGCCCGCCAGCTGAGGTCAAGCATCAAGGTGATCGACGAAACGGTTGGTCCATTTGCCATCTGCAGCCTGGAGGGTGTTTGCTGTGGTCTGTCCGCTGGCCTCTGGGGAGGGAGGGAGGGAGGTGTGGGACCACTCTGTCCCCCCAGAACTCGTGACTGTAACACACTGCTCCCTGCCCTCGTGGAGATTTCACTCTAACAGGACAGCTAGTGATGACAAAGGACACATAGATTCTAGGAATTATAAGGAGAACTGCTAGGATATCTGAACCAGCCTGGGAGAGGAGGGAGGGCTTTCCTGAAGGAAAACGTATTCCAGACAGAGGGAAAAGCCAAACCAAAGACTGTGAGATGGGCAGAACAACAATTCCAGGATCTGAGGAAGCACAGAGAGGAATGGGGGAGGCCAGGAAGGTGGGCAGCGGCCAGGTCTCAGGGGACCACTTGGGGCTCGTGGACCATGGCGAGGTACTTGGGAGGCGTCATATGGGTCTGATGTCCTTCCAGGCAGCAGAGCAGCTGGGGCCCACACAGACTGTGAAGATCCTGAGTCAGACGACCCCAGTGCTCATCGTGGACCAGGGCAATGCCAAGGTGGCCCAACTGATCGTGCTGGAAATATTCGCCACCGATAAAGACAGCCGCCCCCTCTTCACCCTGGGCATCGTGAGTTCAGTTGTCTGAGACGTTGGCAGCAACCTTGGGAATCCCCCTGTTCACTGTTCTTGTTCACCCCCTCTTGCTTTGCTAAACCTTTCTGCCACTCTTGTTACCTTGCGGAGCTAAGGGAAGGGAATTTTGAACCAAGAATCAGGGGCTTTAGTGGCTCAGCTCTTAATTAGTCAGAATCTTTGGGCAGACATTTAATCCACATGCACAAAAGGAATTGCATTAGCTCATATACCTGAAGGAGAAGGCAATGGCAACCCACTCCAGTGTTCTTGCCTGGAGAATCCCAGGGACGGCGGAGCCTGGTGGGCTGCCGTCTATGGGGTCGCACAGAGTCGGACACGACTGAAGTGACTTAGCAGCAGCAGCAGCAGCATATACCTGAAAAGTCCAGGTCAGTGCTGGTTTCCAGAATAGGTGTTATCAGGTGTTCAAACAATGTCATCTTCATTCTTCTCTCTTCCCATCTGGCAGCCTTGTTTTTCTTTGTGTTGCCTTCATCCTCAGGCAGTTTGTCCCTTCTTGGAAGTGCCCCTAACCCACATCAGGCTTATAACCTATCAACTTGGCAACCTCAATGGAAAAGCTTCTCTTTCCCAGTAGTTCCAGCAAAAGTTCCAAAGCTGACTCTCATTGGATGACTTAGGGTCAAATGCTCACTCATGAACCAATCAGCGTGACCAGAAAAATGAAATATGTAAATTTTCTGAGCTGGGACATACACACACACACACACATCCCAAATTGGGTGATTGGGGTTATGCTATACTATGCTAAGTCACTTCAGTTGTGTCTGACTCTATGTGACCCCATAGACGGTAGCCTACCAGGCTCCCAGGTCCCTGGGATTCTCCAGGCAAGAACACTGGAGTGGGTTTCCATTTCCTTCTCCCATGCATGAAAGTGAAAAGTGCAAGTGAAGTTGCTCATTCGTGTCAGACTCTTAGCGACCCCATGGACTGCAGCCTACCAGGCTCCTCCGTCCATGGGATTTTCCAGGCAAGAGTACTGGAGTGGAGTGCCATTTGCCTTTGCTCTATCCAAACCACAGGCCTAGAAGAAAAGAGGATAATTCCTCTTCCTCTTCCAAAGGATAAACAGAACTAAGTCATCTCCAAGTAAGTTCTGAATTGCTTTTCTCAGTAACAAAGCAGGTCAGATCTCAGAGCTTCCATTTAGAAGGACCCTGTGGATAAAGATCTGGGGGTGGGCTCATCAAAGGACAGGCCTAGTAGAAGAGACGATATCTTAGGTAGGACCCCTAGAAACAGGCCCAAGACAAAGACCCTTAGAAAAGTGCTGTACTAGGGGAGAGCTCCCAGGAGAAGGGCCGAGCAAGGACGTGGCCTCAGCTGGAAGCTAGCTTCTGCTTCATCCCACAGTGAGCTCTGGAGCGTGGTGGCACCATGGGGTTGAGCCCAGGCTGAAACAGGAAGGCCAGCCTCTTGTATGCCCTTGTCTGTCAGTTATTGGTCACTAACTGCCCCCAAGGTAGGAAGAACATAACTTCCCTGCAAAGACAGGTCCTCAGACCAGGGAATGGCTGGGAACTGTTAGCAGCAGTGACACTCAGCAGCTGAGGAATGGGTGCCCCAAGCAAAAAAGGGGGATCTGAGTGGGGCACCAACTGCATCCTACAGAGGACAAGGTGAAGGAAGAGACGAGGCAAGATCCATGGTTGTGCCCTGGATAAGCAAGGCCTTCCACACCTAGCCGAGGAGTCTGGACACCACCTGATTGTTGGAGGCCAACGTTACCCTCTCCTTACAGGAGGGTGGCTGGAGGCCCTGTGCGAGCTGTCCACACGCCTTGTCAGTGGGCACCATTCACACTACAGGGTGCATGGTGCCCTGGCTTCCCATAGGGGTGTGGAGATACCCTGATCCCCCGACAAGCAGGGAGAGGGGACCGACCCCAGCCAGCCTCACTCCCTGGGGACTTCCCTTCCATGGCCAATAGCAGGCACTTTTCAAAGGCCACCATCATTGATCAGGGAACTAAGACCCACATTCCACATATGTTTTTCAGTCACTCAGTTGTGTCCGACTCTTTGCCACCCCATGGACTACAGCATGCCAGGCTTCCCTATCCTTCACTACCTCCTGGAGTTTGTTCAAACTCATGTCCATCGAGACAGTGGTGCCATCCAACCATCTCATCCTCTGCCACCCCTTTCTCTTCCTGCCCTCAATTTTTTCCAGTGTCAGGGTCTTTTCCAATGAGTCGGCTCTTCACATCAAGTGGCCTAAGTGTTGGAACTTCAGCTTCAGAATCAGTCCTTCCAATGAATATTCAGGGTTGATTTTCTTTAGGATTGACTAGCTTGATCTCCTTGCTGTCCAAGGGGACTCCCAAGATCTTCTCAAGCACCACAGTTCAAAAGCATTCCACCCGGCATAGCCTAAAAAGAATTAAAAATTAAGACCTCCAAGCCCAGGCCTGCCAGAGAAGTCTGTTCTCTGGGTACAGCTGCCCTGGAGCCTGGTACTCAGCTCACCTGAGTCTAAGGGTCAAGATGCTGGATGTATCTATCTGTGTTTGAGGCTGGCTCAGCTTCTGACTTTTGCAATAATAATAACCGGTTAACAGTCACCATCCGGCCTGTCCCTCAGTTTACACACCTCTACAATGGGATAATAATGGGACTTATTTCGCAGAGTCATGAGGATCAAAGGAGATAATCAGATAAAGCTCATAAAACACCATCTGACACACAAGGAAGGCTCCCGTGGACATTGGCTCCGTCATCATTGTCATCAGCAGCAATCCTATGCGCAACCTTTTCATTGGGGCATGGGTACAGGTACCAGCCTTGTACCCACAGAGAAGGAATCTGAGGCCCACAGAGGTCAGACCCTTTCCCAAGGTCACAGCCAACAGCTGAGATTCAGACCATGTCAGCTTGACCCCAGAGCTTCCGTGCAGAGCCCCACACCCAACCCCTGACAAAAATCCTCTAAATAAATGGGTCCTGGGTTTCTCTTTTTGCAGGAAGCCTCCTCGGATGTTCAGTTTTACATCAAAGATAGCCTACTTGTGCTCAGCTTTAACGAAATCAGGTAAATACAAGAATTACTGAGAAGGTTCTGGAGATGGAAATGAGTCTGCCTGGTGACCACTGCTTTCTTTAAACACCCAGTGTCTTGAAACTCTGGGGTGTGAGTATTGCATGAAGGCCGCCTGGGGACGGGCAGAAAGGGAAAGGCCACCTTGTCTGGATGGTCTCCTCCATTCACCATGGTCCTCACTCCTGAGGGTGATCTTTCTGCCTGCGTTTTGGGCAGCCATGTGCTTGCTATCTCCCCCGCTTCCCCCGCACATTGCAATGTAAGCTTATTCCAGTGTAGGAGGGCATTACAATGCAAGCTCATGAAGCAAGGCTTTTATGTGGGTCCCTGCTGTATCCAGAGCCTGCGCCATGTCTGGTGCATAGTAGGTGCTCAGTAAATAGCTGTTGAATGAATGGATGGATGGATGAATGGATGCGACCCCGAGAGACCAGCCTCATGGGCATCTTCTCTTGCAGAGCTGATCGGATCCATCTGATGAACTCAGACATCGGTGTGTTCAACGTGAGTATGAACAGATTTTCCCTGGGGATGCAGGAGATTGCCCAGGATGATCCACCGCAAAAGGAGACATTGCATAGGAATGGCTTTGAATAAGGTCCCCACAGGCAGCTCCGTGGTGAGCAGGCCAGCCTTCCCGATCTTAGCCACAAAGTCCAACCTCCTGGCTCACATGTTTACTGAGCACCTACTGTATGCCAGATACAGCTGAGAGTCTACACATTCACAAACACACAGATACAGACTTACTTTCTGTAAAGTTTTGACCATAAATTAGAAAACAAATCTATTTTATAACACATTTTGCTTATATAGACTCATCTCAGTGACCCTGGGCAGCCCCTTCCCCTGAATCCTCAGTTGCCCTGAAGAGTCAAAATGAATTAGAGATCTCAAATTGGCTGAATCCTCTCTTCTGCCATGGTGGGGTATTTGTTTCTTTGTTTGGGTTGAGGAGGCATATTTTTCCACCCTTTTGTTTTGCCTCTTAATTCTTTTTTTAATATAAATTTATTTATTTTAATTGGAGGTTAATTACTTTATAATATTGTATTGGTTTTGCCATACATCAACATGAATCCACCACAGGTATACACTTTTAAATATTTTTAATGGGGTGGATTCCACGTGAAAAATCGAGACTTCTGGCTTCCTTTGAGAAGTCAAAAACTCAGAAAACAGGATGAAATTCCTTTGGAGAATTCTGCTGAAACAGAGCAGTGGAGCCCTAGAGACTGGAGGCCAGGTGTGCATCCCAGAATGCACCACAGTCTCCCCACCTGCCTGACTTAGGGCCAGCTGGTTTGCTGCCCCCACAGCATGTCTGGTGCTTGAGCCCTGGCAACTCTGACCAGCAGGGAACCTGAGACTCAGCATATTCACCTGCTGCCCTCACCACAAGGCAGGGCCGTGCCCATCTGAGGAATGGCTGAGAGGGTGGCTGAGAGGACTTCAGACTCTCAGCCAGGGTGATGGGGCCGTTTCTCTTTCACAGCCTAAACTTCTGAACAACATCACCACCGAGATCCTCACCTCCATCCTGCTGCCAAACGAGAATGGTGCGTCCCTTTGCTGTCTGACCCCCTGCTCCCCAGGACATTGAGGGCAGGCGCTTTACCTCTCCTGCCTGTGCTTCCATGTGGGGCCCCTTTCATTAATTTTCCACCTATCCTCAGAGCCTTGTTCGAATTCCGCCTCCTCCAGGAAGCTTTCCAGTTCATCCAGCTGGAAATGAGCTCTCCCATCTCCGACACCCCAGCCCAGTTTGCTCACACCAGAACTTAGACATCCACAGAGGGCGTGGGCAATGTCCCAGGCTCGTGGGCTAACAGCAGGAGAGAGACAGAAGTGGAAACAGACAACCAGAGCATGCTCAATGGACTTCTGATACACCTGGGCTCTGGTGCTGATTCTTCTGCTGGCTGCCTGGCCTTGAACAAACTACCTTATCATCCTCAGCCTCCGTTTCTCCATCTGTAAAATGGGGAAATAGCAACACCTTCCTCAGAGGCATAAAGAAGAGGTTTTTACAGAGAAGAGAGGGGCGCCTGACACAGCCAGTGCTCGACAGTTCTTGCTGTTGGCTGTAGCTGGCATTGCTATTTGTGTCACTAGTGAAGGAAGCCAAGAGAAAAGGGGGATTATTCTTATTGAACCTCAGGTCCTGGGGATGGGTGAACTGGTAACCTATGTCCACCCTGCTTTTTTCATGTCTTTGTTTTATTAGAGTGAGAAATCTCAAAGTATAAGCCCCTCTGCTGTGGATGATGGGAGCCCCTGATGGTTCTCGAGCAGGAATGTGAGAGGATGTGAGGGTGCCCTTTGGAACGGCCAGAAGCTGGGGCTGGAGGCAAAGAATGGGGAGACGAGGCAGGGTGGATGCCAGGGCCAGAGGACAGGAAGCAGAGGCAGAAGTCTGAATCAGGCGTGCCACGTGCAGGAACTGTGAGCCCACTGACAGCTGCCCAACCCCACCCCCAGCTCACAAGTCTCTGACCATGTTTGTGATTTCAGGCAAATTAAGATCTGGGATCCCTGTGTCAATGGTGAAAGACTTGGGATTTAAGTCGGTTTCGTTGTCTCTGACCAAGGTGAGTGGAGTTAAACAGCCTCCCCCAGGGAGGGCACAGCCAGAGGGAGAGCCCTGGGATGGGAGATAGGGGCTGCATTCAATCCTAGCTCCCCGGGTCACTTATGGGGAGGTTGGGTGAGTCCCTTCTGCTCTCAGGGCCTTGTGTCCTAGTCTGTAAGTGGAAGAGGGTGACTGTCCCAGTCTGGGGTCATGTGCCTCCAGCCTTTTCCATCCTACCTGTCATTCAGGCAGGGGGAAGGGAAAGAGGCTTTGTTAACTGTCTCCAAAGATATGTTGATATTTGACTCATTTTCAGCTGCCAACCTTCAAAATCTGTCCATACTTCAGCTGGCTTTGATGGAGAAGTATGACCACATACTGTGCATAACCAAAGAGGCTAAGTCTAGACTCAGGGACCAAAGAACTGGTTCAAATCCAGCTCTGCCTATTTCTAGTCAGGGATGTCTGAATATACAGGTCATGCATTAGTGAACTATTACATAAAATGATTCAATTATCACATAAGCAGTTTATCTAAGACACATGCTTCACTTAATTCATGTTGGATGGGCAACTGGTGTCCATATAACTGGGTGGCTAGAGCTAGTGTATTTCATGTATCTCTTATTAGGGGGCATTTAGCAACTTTCTCTTCTTTTTTTTTTTAAAATCAAGTTGCAAACCATAATTGATCATTGGCAGTTTGGGTTGGAAAGGTGTCATTTCACTCTTTTTTTTTTATGTTTTCTCCAAATTTCCTGTTTTGCGCTGTTCCTTTGTTTAGGACCAGCATCACACTGATACCCTGTTTATAGTCTTATATTTTAAAATCTAGTCAAAGGAATGAATAAATGGATAGATCTTAGATCAAACAAGTATGGTTTGAAAAAAGTTAATGGTAGAACCTAGGTGATGAATATACAAATATTCAGCATAAAATTTTTTCAACTTTGCTACATATTTGAAAATTACCATAGTAGAAATTTGGGGGAGAATCTAAGGTTCCATTCCTCGTATCATACTTAGTTTACCCCAAAAAATCAGAGTGTTGTTAAAAATGTTAGCTGCCTAGGACCCAATGGATACAGTCAGGAATCTACACTTGATGAAACTTCTTGCGAGATTTGGTGATCTGCTGGAGTGGAGACACTTGTCCTATATAATCCCAGACTGTGCACCCGGGTACTTCATCCATGCTGCAGACACCTGCGTGGTGTCACTGGTCACACACGGACCCTCCTACTCTGACCCTTTCAAGAACCCTTAATGAGTTCAGGGTCCTGACTCCCAATGTTAGCGGTCACCTGGTGGAGGACAAACCACCATAAGCCACAACAGGGCAGGATGTTAAAAAATGTTTTGAGGGGCCTTCCCTGGCTATTCAGTGGCTAGGACTCCGTGCTCCCAATGCAGGGGGCACAGGTTCCATCCCTGGTCAGGGAACTAGATCCCACAGGCCACAACTAAGACCCACTGGAGTCAAATACACAAAATAAATAAATTTTTTAAAACTTTTTTGACTTTTCTCCTCCAATTCCAGGAAGCCCTTGTGGTCACCCCAGCCTCCTCTTAGAACCTCAGCCCACTTTCCTCTCTCCCAGTGAAGATTTGCACTGTGGCCCTCCAGGGAAGGCTGTGTCTCAGTGCAAGTGTGGGAGCCAGCGCTGTAGTCTGTCCCCCCTACAATAAATAAACTGTTTGTGAATCCTGCAGTCCAGAGTGTGTCTTTGTCCCAACTCAGGGTCATCTTGCCCCCTGGTAAGCTTAGGGACTAGACATCCAAGCCACATCTAGGTCATGTTCGAGCACATCTGAGTCAATCGGGGCCACGTCTTGGTGACATCAAAATACATGCGGACAAGGCCCAAGATTTTGACCACCTCCCTGAGCTTCAGGAATGAGAAAGCCAGTTGCCGCCTCCTGCCTTCCATGTCGGTTTCTATACCGCCGATGGTAGGATAACCTCTCTGGCGGGGACACACGTTGAGTTGACCTTGATGTGGCAGGTCGAGGGCTCACTGAACAGCGTGACTCTTGGAGGCAGGCTTTGAGCTCTGATCTGGACCCCTCGACGGTTGTGTGACCCTGGGATATGGCTCCCCTTCTCTGGGCCTCAGTTTCCTTCCCTGTAAAATGGGGAGAATTGTAGTCCCTACCTTGGAGAGCTGTAGTGAGAATGAAATGAGAGAAAATGGTTCCCGGCGCCTGGGAAGTGCTCAGACAACGCCATCCATGGGTGACGGCATTGTCATTCTTGTTACCTGAGCTCCGGGTCTTCTCACTGAAGTCCCTTCCAGCGGAGACAGTGCGTGACCGCCATTGTGTCCCTGGCTCCCCTGATGTCAGTAGGTTGGGGACAGACAACAAGTCCTCTGTTCTCCAGCCTTCGGGCCCATCCCAGCACACAGAGCTCATGTCCCATGGGGGCCTGGCAGGAAGGGGCGGGCGGGTGTTTCAGGAAAAGACGCTACCCAGCTTCACAGTAGAAACAGCTGTAAGAACACCTCGAAACGTGCAAAGGCAGCCAGAAAGGAGTTTCTCCAACAGGACATGGCTAGGCCCACACAGAGTGCTAACACCGGGGTCAGCGAACACTCAGGCTCCGTGCTGCATTTCCCCACACACCCTTGACCCCCAGCCACGCTTTGCGGTCCATGTCCTACACACCACATTCCATTATTTTTCTAAGTCATGTTAAATCTGGGATTTCGAGCCCCCATTCACAAGGAAGATGAGACAGTCCATCTCCATCCTGTCTGGGGTGGGGCTCCTTTGTCTCCCTAGGGTCCTACAAGGTTCGGTTGTGAGGTTTCCGCGGAGCCTGGAGGATGGAGCTGACCTCTGGTCTTTGGTAACATCTGGTCCTGATGAACAGATGGCCACCCTGCCTCAGGATCCTGTGTCAGAGGTGAGCAGCGCGGATCTCTGGCCACGCTGGGGCGCTTGTCCAAAACAGCCGTGGCCATGGCTCCTGGGTTCCGACCATCCACGATCCCTTGGCTTCCTAGAGTTTGGTGGTAAGTAACCCTGCTATCTTACCCCATGGGAGCAAGGAACCTCTCTACACTGGCTCCCATGGCACCCCAGAGGGACTGAGCCCCAGGTGTCCACGGGTCGCTTGCTTGATACACACTTTTATGGGCTGTCTCCCTCCCTGCCTCACTTTCCCCCTCTCCTACCAATGTCTCCTGGCACCACCTCCCAAACTGACTACCCACTCTCAATCCTGGTCTCAAGCTCTGCTTCTGGGGAACCCAGACCAAGATGAGCATTTGTTCTGCAGGAGCAAGGATCTTACAGACCTTCAGTCCCACAGCCTTCTCTACAGCCTATGGTGCTTCCACCTGACAAGTGAAGACACTGAGGCTCTGACGGCTTAGCCCGACTACCAAGCAGCCCCTAACCATTACACCATACTGCCTCACTCTACTCTCTGCTCCCTCATCACTCTGCAGGGTCTCTGGCCCCCATAAAGAAGAAGAGAGGTGGTCTTCTGTGCCAATCCCCTTCCAATTTACACCCTGAAGCACAAGCAGCATCTGTAAACCTCCAAGACAGGAGCCCCAAATCCGAAGCTCCAAGATTTCAGCCCCTTCTTGGACTGGGGAAGGAAAAGTCCTTGGCTCCCTTCTGAGCCTTAGCAGCAAACAACAAACGCCAAACAATGTCACAGTAACTCTTCCTGCCTCAAAGGAATCATTGTATTTGTCTTACAGATGAGAATTCAAGTGACCATAGAGTCATTAAAATGGTGGGCACCCAAGCCTCACCCACTTGCCCCAGCCTCCCATCTGAATCCACAGCAGGACAATGACCCAGTTTTCTTGTTCCTCAAAATAACAGAACAACTAATAGCCTCTGTTCCCTTAGAGTTACTCAGTTCCCAGCACAGGGTTAAACACTTCCTGTGGGTTAACGTTCCTATTTTACAGATGAATAGACTGAGGCTCAGAAACAAGAGTAAAGATGTCTTTTACCTCTCTGTGTACAAGCTCTTCCCAGAGCTTCCCTTCCATGGAGGAGACACTCAGGAAATCTCCCATCTCTTAGCAGAGACTAGTCAATAAGGTAAACAGAATCCATGGCACTTCAGCCAAAATATTCCCTCCTATTCTATTTAGAGAAGCCAGATATTGGAAGGGAAGGGAGACCTTGTGCCATCTCTGTTCTTCTACAAACATCCTGCACCAGCCATCGGGGGCTCAGATGAAGAAATTTATCCTAGAGCTTTTTTCTGCCAGAGGCAGGATGATAGCACTTGACAGTAATGTTGAGGCCCAATCAACAGAAATAAGGAGGACCTCCCAACTTTTAAAGCATCTTCCAAGCAAAAAGTCCATGATTTCACAAGATCCTAGAAAAAGTTCATCCCATATGAAATATTGTCCCCAACAATATTAACATTAGCCATTAGTTCTGACATTAGCTAACAACGTTATCCTAGCATTTCCTGTGCAGCTGCTGCCTTCTAGAACCAGTCCTTTCATCCCAGCCCCTCTGCCCCATGCATCCAGCTCAAGAATGGAGTTTAACACCTGCCCTGACTGCATCCCTGATGGTGAAAGGGAAAGGAATTATCCACAAGGAGAACCCTATGGAAAAATCTAAAACCCTCCTAGAGGTGAGTCCTGCCCACCATTGGGATGGCTGCGCCAGCTGGGAGATGTTGGCACAGCCGGTTACACGCATTTACCATGTGGTACCAGTACCCACGAGAGAGGACCTTTGCAGAGCAGTTTGGCTGGAAGTGAGCACTTGAGGTCCTTGGAGCTGCGTACATAGTAACACTGAATTTCCCTTTCACTGGGTAGCCAGTTTCCTCTCTGAGCCTTGATTTCAAATCCCAGGTTTGTCATATACATGCTGTGTGACCTTGAGCAGATCATTTAGCCTCTCTGGGTCTCCATTTTCTCATCTGTAAAATGAAAATTAAAATAAGCAACTTTGGGGACTTCCGTGGTGGTCCAGTGATTAAGAATCTGCCTTCCAATGCAGGGAAGTGGGTTCAATCCCTGGTTGAGAAACTAAGATCCCACATGCCACAGGGCATCTAAGTCCGTGCACCACAACTACTGAGCCCATGCACTGTAGAGCCTCTTCTCTGGAATAAGAGAAGCCCATGAGTCTCAACAAAGACCCAGAACAGCCAAAAATTAATTAATTAATTAATTATTAACTAAGCAACTTTTGGGGAACCCTTCCTATGTGCCAGGCTCTGACAGCCACATGACTTGCCCCACTGACTCTTCACAATACCCAAAAGACATAGATAGATTTATTATTCCCATTTTGCAGACATGAAAAGTGAGGCTCAGAGGGAAAGTAACTGGCCCACACTTACACAGCTACTGAGTGACAGTGGGGAATTGAACCCAGACCTGTCTGGCTGCAGAGGCATGTCATGGGTGACATATATGGAAAGGGCATGGGGAGCAGCCATGGGTGGTCACTGGGCCCTTCCCACACCTGCCTCCACCCGCACCTGCTCTCCTCCACACACACCCCAACATCCATCCTTGCTCCCTTGGGTTCTGTGACCTCTGTATCCTGCAGTAACAGCCTCCTTGGGTCCCTCCTGAGAGCTGGAGGCTCAGCTGGAGGCTCTGCCCCAGGCTCCACAGCTCTGAAGTGGCTCCTAAGGAAAAGGGCCCAGCCCCCAAATCACAGAGCCCCCACACACCTCCTCCCTGGGGTCTGCTGACCCAGGGCTAGAGCCTGACGCTGGGACCCCAGTGACTGGCCCTACCAGTTTTAGTCAGAAGCCCCTAACAGTCTGGTGCCAAGAGGATCCCTCCCTCCACTGAAGGGCTCCACTGAGCGCAAACCCCGCCAGGAGGCTGGACTTCCTGCCCTGCTCTTTTCCACCCGAATTTCAGAGCTCAGGTTATAAAAGTCTTGTCTTTCTGAGAAGCTGGTGACCAAGGCCAGGCAGAGATTCTGGACAGCCCTATTCTTGGAGAGGTAAGGACAGGGAGGCTAACTTGGGCATTTCTCAAATATTTCTTGAGCACCTACAATAATGTGCTGATGTGGTACAGAGATCCGTTTCCCAGTTTCTTGGCCAAACTGGGTTTGAATCCAGTGTCCACAGCTACTAACTCTGTGACCTTGGGTGAGCACCTCTCCTCTCTTTTGCTAATTTCTGTAAAATGCGCCTGCTTCAGTGATCCCAGACTATCATAGTAAGGATTCAACAATGCAATGAAGTTCATAAAGCTTTCGGCATGGAGCCTGCTACACAGAAAGGACTCAAGTAGAAGTCTCAGCCAGTATGATTCAAGACTGGTGTGATATGGAGAGGGCTAGTGAGAAGTCAATGGCACCCCACTCCAGTACTCTTGCCTGGAAAATCCCATGGATGGAGGAGCCTGGTAGGCTGTAGTCCATGGGGTCGCTAAGAGTCAGACACGACTGAGAGACTTCACTTTCACTTTTCACTTTCATGCATTGGAGAAGGAAATGGCAACCCACTCCAGTGTTCTTGCTTGGAGAATCCCAGGGACGGGGGAGCCTGGTGGGCTTCCGTCTGTGGGGTCGCACAGAGTCGGACACAACTGAAGCGACTTAGCAATAGCAGTGAGAAGTACTAAAGGCAAGAAGGGAGGAGAGACGCGACTTGGGTGAACTGATTAAGAAAAGTGCCTGACATGGGCACTGGCTAAACACTGGCTGGATGAGGAGTGGATGAGTTTCAAATCACCCCAGTAGCTGAATATAAATAGTTTATGCCGTGAATACAAATCTCCCAGTCCAAACTTCACAGCTGCAAGCAAACAAGAAAGTCTCTTTCTCTAGGACCCAATTTAATCACCAGTTTGAGTTCCTGCCATCAAGCAACAAAAACCTGGATGTTGCTGATTCGAGGCAATGCCAGGATGCTCCCAAGGTGCTCCAGAGCAGGCTCAGCCACATTGGGGACATCCTGTCCTTGCTCAGGGCCAGCATCTATCCTCTGGGTGGCTTCTTCTTGGGCACTGGGGTGGAGGTGTGCTGGCTCTTTAATGGGTCCTGCTTACCCTGGCATGTGCCCTGGAGGGGTCTTCACCCGGCTGGTCTCTGCCTTGCAGTTTCAAAGGCTGCATCTCCTGGCAGCAGAGCCTTGCCCACCTGGAGAGCCCCCTGCCACAGGCTCTGGGGTCCCAACTATACCCCCTTGGCTGCCTGGGCAGGGCTGAGGTTCAGCAGGCAGGAACCAGTACGAACATACTGTTTGAAATATTGATGTATCTTCCTACTAGTTAGTAAAAAGCCCTAAGTTTAAGCCCCCCAAGTGCCTACCCTGGCCACGGTGGTGCTTCTTCCAGAACCCCTACCCCATGTCCTCTCCTCAAGATGCAGAAACCTCCATGGTTAAACGGGAGTTCTACCTCTTTTAATGTCTCACAATATCACATAGCCGCGTTAACAGCTGTTAGGCACACTACTTGCTAAGCGCTTTGCACATATTACTGAGTGCGTTCCCCACAATAATCTATGATTGTCTCCCATTTTATAGATGAGAAAACTGAGGCACAGAGAGGCCAAGTAATCTGCTCAGGGTCACACAGTCAGGAAGTGGCAAAGTCCAGATTGGAAGCCAGCCCACTTGAGGGGAAAGGACATTTCAGGCAGAAGGAATGGAAAGCACTGACGTGAGATGGTGGGAGGCACAGGTTGTGTTCAAGGTCTGGTAGCTCTAGAGCGAGGGGCAGAAGCGAGGAAGGAAAGCTGGAGAGATGGCTCTAGAAGAGGCAGAGCTGGGAGAAGCTGGGCAGTGGGTCCCCGCTGAGGCCATGGAGGTGGCCGGTGGGGTTCCCAGCCCTGTGTCCCCAGGTCCTGGGCAGAAGGATGCTGCTGTTCTGGGGGCCACTGCTCTGCTGGGGGCTGCTGCCCCAGGTCCAAGGCGAAGCCCAGCACTTCATCTTCATGCGCATCAGCAAGGATCAGCTGGAGACAGGTAAGTTTTGAGGGGTGGGTGGTGGGAGGCAGGAATTCCGGGAAGAGCAGGGGTGGGAAGTGGCACCACCTCCCTGCTCAGGGCTTTTCCTCTTCTGGCCTCCCCCACCAACCAGCAGCAGAATTTGCCTTCCTTCGCCCAGAGCTGACCCCCGCACCCCCTGCTCTAACATGTGCTGTGGCTCCCTAGTCACAGCCTTCAGGAGATCCTCCATGCTCCTCATCCTGGTTTCCAAGGCCCTGCCTCTCCAGCCTCTTCCACCACTTGCCCTGACTGGCCCTGGAGACTTCCCAGGCTCCTTCCTTTGCTTGTGCTGTTCTTTACCCGTTCTCAATCCCCCAACACAACGGATTCTGATTCGTACCTTAAGGCCAAGGTCTAACAGTCCCAGTGTCCCCAGCAGAAGCAGGTTTCTTCCACTGGGTTCCCACAGCCCTTTGATGAAGCCTCGTCTATGGCCTTATCCAAGCATATTATACTTGTGGTCCTGTCTGTCTATCTGTCTCCCTAGCTCTGCTGTGAGGTCCTTCTTACCCATTCACCTCCTACCCCATTCAGCATGATCCAACCTCACTGACATTTCTGCTTCATACACCCACCAGGCTCATCACCACCTCAGGGCCTTTGCACGTTCTGTTGCCTCTGTCTACATTGCCCTCTCCCAATATCTTGTAATAGTGGATTTCTCCACTTCATTCAGGTCTCAGCTCAAATGCACCCCCTCCCCCAAACAGGCTCTCCCTGACCATCGCATCTAAAACAAACTTCCCCCCATCATGCCCTAACTCAACTCCATTTTATTTTCCAAAAATGGCTTCACTTGCCTATCTAAGAGCTCAGTTGTTATCTTTCTCAGCCCCCACCCCTAGAATGTAACCACCTTGGGGGCAAAAGCCACAGGGCTCCTGGTCGCTTAGCCCAGAAGAGAGTAAGCACGTCTTAAGTACTTGTTGCTAAATGACTAAATCGCTGGCCCGGGGCAGGTGCTGGTGGGCATCTGTTGAATGACTGAATGAAGGGTGAGCCCCGCCCTAAGGAGAGTCTTGTCCTCAGACATCTCAGACCTGCTCTCTAAACACCACGTCCTGGACCGGGTGACCAGGATCCCTGTGAGGGGGGCCGCAGGGGAAGGCATTGCCATCTTGGACCACATGCCCTTTGTAAGAAAAGGCCTCTCCAAGAAGAGCAGTGGGCTTGACCTGCCGCTGGTCAGGGGTCTGCTCTCGGGACAGAGCCTCTCACCGCTGGGGGAGCTGCTCCAGCTGGGCGGGTGAGTTCCTTCTGGCTTTTCTCCCTGCTCAGACTCAGTTCTCCTCTGTCAAGTGGAACACAGGGAGGGCGGTGGGAGCCCCAGTGTCTCTGGAGCTTTTATCCCTCTGGAAAGCCCTCAGCAAGTGCATTTTTGTTGTCCCTAAACCTCTCAAAAGGAAGCTTCCCTGGAGGCTCAGACGGTAAAGAATCCACCTGCAATGCAGGAGACCTGGGTTCAATCGCTGGGTTGGGAAGATTCCCTGGAGAAGGTCTTGGCAACCCACTCTCATATTCTTGCCTGGAGAATCCCCATGGACAGAGGAGCCTAGTGAGCTATACTCTATGGGTCACAAAGAGTCAGACATGACTGAGCAACTAAGCACACAAACCTCTCAAAGCCACTTGAAATCCTCCAGGGAACAAGGCAGAATCCCAACCAGGGATCTTAGCCAGGCAGCCCTCCAACCCTCCACATTCAGCCTACACCTGGGTATTGCAAACTTGCATAGTGTTTTGTTTTGTTTTGTTTTAATAAATCTGGAGGGTTTTAATAAAAGTCCAGGTCTCCTGATTGTTTTAGTTTGCTGGGACTTCTGTGACAAAGTGCAACAAACTGAGTCACTTAAACAGCAGAAATTCAGGAGACTGGAAGTCTGAAATCAGGCATTTTCCATCTCTCCCCTAGCTTGTGGAGACTTGCTGGCAACCTTTCATTTCCCTTGGCTTGTAGAATCATCACCTGATCTCTGCCTTCATCTTCACTTGCCAATCTCCCCAGGGGTGTGTCTATGTTTGTGTCCAAATTCCCCCTTTTGACAAGGACCCCAGTCACATTAGACAAGAGCCCCACCCTACTCCAGTATGACCTCATCTTAACTCTATCTGCAACAATCCTATTTCTAAATCAGTTCACATTATAAGGTATTGGGAGTTGCTAATGCTAAGTCACTTCAGTCGTGTCCGACTCTGTGCAATCCCATAGACAGCAGCCCACCAGGCTCCCCCGTCCCTGGGATTTTCCAGGCAAGAACACTGGAGTGGGTGGCCATTTCCTTCTCCAATGCATGAAAGTGAAAAGTGAAAGGGAAGTCGCTCAGTCATCTCCGACTCTTAGCGACCCCATCAATTGCAGCCTAACAGGCTCCTCTGTCCATGGGATTTTCCAAGCAAGAGTACTGGAGTGGGGTGCCATTGTCTTCTCCGATTGGTGGGGAGGGTTAGGAACTCAATAAAATATGAACTGGCGGGTGGGAAACAGACACAGTTCAACCCATAATAGAAAGTCTCTCTATAACCAAGATCTGGCCCACCTGGCCTGATCTCCCCCGATGACAGTCATGGATGTGGGGTCCATAGTTCCTAAGTCAGTCCCTAGTCACAACTTCTGGTAAAATAAGTACCAGCATTAATGAATGCTACTTATGTAGGTTGGGGCATGGGTTCCTCCAAGGTCAACCTCAGTAGTCACAGGTATGCCTCCAAATCCATCTCTCAGTGTGAGCGGGGAGAGCCAGAGAGTCCCTGCAATGAGAGTCCAGAAGTTTTCTGATGGGGATGAAATGGCATGAAAAGTCAGAGCACTAGGGAAGGTGGGGTTGCTTCCCAGAGAGGCCTGGAGGGGGTGCTGGGCCCATACCTGCCCCAGTGAGTGGTAGGTCTGGCTACCACTCACCCCTGCCCATGCATTGGCACCACCTCTGCCCACCCAGTCTGGCACAGGCTTGGAAAGGCCATAGAAAAAAACACACAAGGTCCAAGTCATACTTCAAAGCTCTTTGGAAGTTTCCATGCGTATAACCCTTGGGGAGTCTGACCCACCCAGGTCTTCCTCCAGCACTGGAACTTGTTGATGCCCACTCCAGTAGGCATCAGATGAGGCACCAGCTTGTGTCTAATATTTAAAAAGAATTCTGAGTTCCTCTGAGCTCAGAGAGATGCAGGGACCTGAGGCCATCGCAAGGAGCAGAAGGCTCATGTCCTCACTCCTGGATGCTCAGCTGCTCCCTGGGCAGAAGGCAGTGGGATCACCAGCCATCTTGCTTTCTCTGACTCCTGCTTGCTCTCGTCTTTTTTTGCAGAATGCTTTTATCTGAATTCAGGCCTGTTGGATGGCACAGATAGCTCCTCTGCTGTATTCTCATTTTGTGCAGGGTGACACTGACACCCAGAGAAAGGAAGGGACTTGCCCAAGTCTTCAAGGCTTAGAGGCTGCAACGAGAGCCCACTGTTCTGTAGCCCGGCTGGAGGTCATGGTAGTGAAAAGTGAAAGTATTGGTTGCTCAGTCATGTCCAACTCCTTGCAGCCCCGTAGATTGTAGCCCACCAGGCTCCTCTGGCCATGGGATTCTCCAGGCAAGAATACTGGGGTGGGTTGCCATTCCCTTTTCCAGGGGATCTTCCCGACCCAGGGATGGAACCCCGGGTCTCCTGCATTTCAGGCGATTCTTTACTGTCTGAGCCACCAAGGAAGCCCTGAGGGTCATGGTAGGGGTTGTCACAAAGCTGCCCTCTACCTTTCCTGGTGTCTGCCCCTATTCTAGCCAGTACAGAAACACACACTCCACAGAGTCATAGGGGGCTTACCAGGCAACACAAAAACATCCCCACTCACATTGCTCACAGGTTGGTTATAGAAGATTTTGAAGGACCCGAGGTTACCTTGCAAGTCCTGAATGACAGCCTGCTGCAGGTCACGTTGCGAAGCAAACTGTACCTCTCACTCCAGAGGTGGGTGTGTGCCCTGGGTGGGTGTGTGCGCTGGGTGGGTGTGTGCTTTCTCCCCATCTCTCTCGGTTCCAGGCAGCCGCGCAAGGCTAGCAAAAGCCTGCTGCCTGTGTCACCGTAAGGGTCACAGTAATCCTTGAAACTTGGGCATGTTTGAAAGTCATTTTTTCTTTTTGCTAAATATTTATTTATTTGGCTGCATCAGGTCTCAGTTCCTGCATGTGGGATCTTCACTGCAGTGCCCAGGCTTCTCTAGTTGTGGCACAAGGGCTCGGTAGTTGCAGCATGTAGTCTTAGTTGCCCCATGACATGTGGGATCTTAGTTCGCTCACCAGGGATTGAACCCATGTCCCCTGCATTGGAAGGCAGATTCTTAATCACTGGACCACCAGGGAATTCCCCAAAGTCATTTTTTCTGATGGAAAAACTGTAGGAGAGGGACCCGCCTACACAGTTACTCACCCAGGGAATCTGCAGCAGAGGCTGAGATAAACCCTCTGACTTCCATGTCAAGGGACACTGTCATCTGGAGTAAAAGGCAGATGCTTTCACGGGATGATCCAAGGAGGGTCTGGTTCAAGCTCACCCTGAGGCCCAGCACACTGGAACTCGGCTTGAGCAAGGCCATCGGTCCTCTTGGCTCAACCACAGAGAGTTATGATCAAGTCCTCTGCTGCCCTTGCCTGTTGTGAGAGTCCGCTGCCAGTCTGAGAGCTCAGACCACTCACTAAGCGGTGGATGAAATGCCATCCTGGGGTTGTAAACACAGCAAACAACAGAAGGAGCAATACGGGCATCCTTGGCACATGAAACAGGACATCTCCTTGCATTGCCCTTAGGACCATCCAATCTCACCAATAAACAAAATTATTTTTGTAAAATATGGCATTTTTTTGTTTAGATTTCCTTTCTAGTTGAAAAGTGAGTAATAAGAAACATTTCTTTGATAGGAATGTGGCCACAGAGAAATAGATCTCTGTTATATGAGAAAAATATCATCGCCCTTATAATGATGCACAGTAAAAATGCACTTGACCCTCGGCCTGTGGGGACTGTAGTAAACTGAAGCACACGTGGCCCACGTCCAGCTCACATCAGCCACCCTGTGAGGACGCTGGCCCAGAGCTGCCAGATCTTTTAAACCTAAAAGTTGGAATTCCGTGTTTTTAATGACATCTCCTAGTTTTTCACTTGAGCCCTCCAGACAATGGCAGGGCCCCACCTGCCAGTGAGTTCTGGACTGTCTTGGGCTGTGACTTGGAGCCTGCCCGGACACGCTGTGCCTACAGGATCCTGCGGCTCAGAGTCATCAAGAACATCCGCATTGGGGCTCGGCTGGAGCAGACGGGGAACAAGACCCACGTGGCCTTTGAGGAGTGCCACACCCCACCAGGGTACCTGAGCATCGAGGTTCTGGAGCAGTGAGTACCTACCCCCTTCCTGTGCTCAGCCCTCCACTGAGACTCCAGACTAGGGCTGCCTCTCCCCAGCCCAGGTTGTCAGGGACAGGGTCAGCTCCAAGGCCACCAGCTGTACACACCGTCCATCAGCATCTCCTGCCCCCGTGTTGAGTGTTATGGTCAAAGTGTGCATCCATGCAGGTCGAATCTTTGCTCAGCTGCTTCCTAACCCTGGGAGCCCTGGCCAAGCTATTTGACTTCCAGGAGCCTCAGTTTTCTCACCAATAAACAGTATCACTCAGAGAACCCTGGCCGCCCAGAGTGGTTGTCAGGGAGAGATGAGCTAACCTATGTGAGCTGCTGAGCACAGAACATGCCACATAAAGTGGCCACTGCCTGTGACTCTTTTTTTAAAAACTATGTATGTGTGTATGTATTTTTGGCTGTGTCAAGTCTTAGTTGCAGTACGCAGGGTCTAGAGAGCATGGGCCTAGTTGCCCAGTGGCATGTGGGATCCTAGTTCCCTAATCAGGAACCAAACCCAGGTCCCCTGTCTTGGAAAGTGGATTCTCAACCACTGGGCCCCCAGGGAAGTCCCCTACCTATGATTCTTAGTGTACCTAACACAAAAGCCACCTCCTCCAGGAAGCCTTCCATTGACCTCCACTGCCAGCTGTGATCTCTCCCTCTTTGAAAATCCCAGAGAACTTTATCAGAGAGAGAAATAAACTGACAGAGCCAGAGAGGGAGACTCACGAAGAAATAAAGTTGAGGAGGACAAAGTCTGGGAGAGAGAAAGCAAGAAGGCAATAAGGGGAGAAAATAGAAAAGGAAAGTGAAGAAAGAGGGGAGAGGAGAGAAGAGGGACACCAAGCTGGGAAGGAAGCAGCCATCCAGAGCCTCCTTGTGACACAGACCCGCTGGGGTCTCCTCCGCCCTGTCTGGACTACCCCCTCTGGCCTCAGTCTCCCCTTCCATGGTGTCTGAGACCCCATCTGCTGTCCACGCCCCTAGGATGAACCCCCTCCTGGTGAATGAAGCTCTGCGGTTGGTGACAGATGTCCTGGATGAGGCATTGCCCTTCCTCCTGCGGAAGATAGTAAGTTGCTCATTGTCCCTGCCCCCTGAAAGAGGAGGATGACTCCTAGGTCAGCCCCTTGACCTCACCCCAACCTCAGTGATGACCCCCTCATGCCTCTGCTCCAGGTGTGCCCCACTGCCACAACCCTGCTCAACTCGCTGCTGGAAGACCTGTTACACATCACTCTGCGTTCGTAGCTCCTCACCAAGGGGAAGTGGGGCTTATCTGCTGTCCCTCAACTGCATGCCAGGAACTCATCTAGGCTCTGGGAATATGATGGGAAATAAAACAGACAAAGCTTTCACATGGGGAGCCTACTTCCTGTGGATAGAGGGAAGGGGCATTATTATGTCTTATCACCTTGGTAACTCATTTCCCACTCTGAGCCTCAGTTCCCCAATCTGTAAAATGGGTTTAACCACAACCTCACAGAATGGACCATTGTGATAACACATATAAGCTGGCACAGAGCTATGGCTCATTAAATGTTCATTGTTACAAGACGCTCAGGCCATCCCACAATGAATGTAAAGCTAAGCAGAGAAGGAAAAGAAATTTCTACTGCTTTGCAGCCTCCCCACACCCTTCTGTCCATCCCCCCAGGAGGCTGGGGCCCAGGAGGCTGGGGCCCAGCCTCCATTTCCTTGTTGCAGCCCCAGCCAGCTTGGGCCCAGAAGACTTCCAGTACTATGTCACCACCACAGAATTCACAGAAGAGGCCATCCTTATGAAAGTCCAGGTGAGCCAGCCCCTGGCCAGGGCAGACCCTCTGGGGACATCCACGGGTCTGGGGGAGGATGGGCACAGAGGAGAATGAGGAGCAGGTGGGTCAGCAGGACAAGAGAATTTGAGTGACTAGAAAGGAGGGGCTGTTAACAAAGTCACAGAGAAAGGACTGGAGTTACTTGAGCAATAAGCAAGGAAGCAAAGTTCATAGGTTCAAAACCCAGCTCCACCTCTTACCATATGTAGGATCTTAAGAAAGTCACTTCAGCCCTCTGGGCCGCGTTTCCTTACCTAACAAATGGTTTCCACCTCCCAGTGTTATTGTGAGCTTGAAATGTGCCTGTAAGTGTTCAGCACTGTGTCTGGCACATACTGAATCATCTACATATTAACTGTAGCCAGTTTTTGGCCAGCAAAGTTGTACTCACTGAATTTCTCCTTCCTTCTTCATTTTTCTGAAGCTTGTGACCCCCTGTGGTCCAGGCCAGAGAGTCCCAAGGCCTGACCACCTGGGCCCCAAGCCCCTCCCAAAATTAGCCCAGGGCAGCTTGGCAGACCTGGTCTTTTCACTGGCAACCTACAATAACATCCTGTCCTGCCTGTACACCAGCAAGGAGATCCATGTGAACCCCCAGGACCCCGTGGTGAGTGCTTAAAGAAGAGGAGTACATTACTTTATTGCTCTATTTTTCACATGAAGAAACTGAAGCCCAGCTGGCAGAAGTACCTTTCTGGTGGGTCCAGATGAGTAACTTCCTCTCTCTGGACCTCGCCTGGAGAACTCCTATTCATCCTTCAGAACAAAGTATAGATGTTGCCTCCTCTAGAAAGACTTCCTTGAACACCCAGGCCCCTTTGTTTTTTCTCTCTTCATAACATTTATTCTGCAAATATGTATTGTAGGCCTACTGTGTGCCGTGCCCTGTACACACAGGGTCTCTGCCCTTGAAGAGGTCAAAGTCTATTGGGAGAATAGAAACTAAACAAGAAAACAGTCAGATAAATAAAATAATGTATCTATTTATAATGAGCAGAGCAGTGGATAAGCAAGTGACTGCTGGAGGTGAAAGGGCTGCCCTGGACACTGAGGTCAGTAATGACATCTCTGAGGAAGTGGCCTGAATGGTAGCAAAGAGGCATGCACACACACAAGTCTACAGGAAGAGCAAGTTCCCAGGGTCAACAAGGGGGTCAAATGAGGGAGAAATCCAGATCGATCACTGCTCAACAGCCTCCAGCGTCTCCCCATCACACTCTGAGTAAAATCCAGTCTCCTCCCCGCAGCCCTGGAGCCTTGTGTGGTCTGGCCCCACCCACCTCTCTAGCTCTGTCTCCTCACTCACTAGACTCCGGTCACACAGGCTGGACTGGTGCTCACCTCAGGGCCTTTGCACACACTCTCTCCCTGCCTGGAATAATCTTCCCTCCACTGTGTTCTCAGTGCAAATGTCATCACCTCAGAGAGCCACTCCCTGGCCACCATATCTAAATATAAAGTAAGATTTTTCTCTCTCTACCCTGCCTCCCTCTTTCTATTCTTTTCTCTTCAAAATGTAGATCAAACTGTGTATATGTGTATGAGTAAAGTTATATCTGCAAAGTCATATATCAGATCGGATCAGATCAGTCGCTCAGTCGTGTCCGACTCTTTGCGACCCCATGAACTGCAGCACGCCAGGCCTCCCTATCCATCACCAACTCCAGGAGGTCACCCAGACTCACATCCATCAAGTCAGTGATGCCATCCAGCCATCTCATCCTCTGTCGTCCCCTTCTCCTCCTGCCCCCAATCCCTCCCAGCATCAGAGTCTTCTCCAATGAGTCAACCCTTCTCATGAGGTGGCCAAAATACTGGAGTTGCAGCTTTAGCATCATTCCTTCCAAAGAAATCCCAGGGCTGATCTCCTTCAGAATGGACTGGTTGGATATCCTTGCAGTCCGAGGGACTCTCAAGAGTCTTCTCCAACACCACAGTTCAAAAGCATCAATTCTTCGCGCTCAGCCTTCTTCACAGTCCAGCTCTCACATCCATACATGACCACAGGAAAGACCATAGCCTTGACTAGATGAACCTTTGTTGGCAAAGTGATGTCTCTGCTTTTGAATATGCTATCTAGGTTGGTCATAACTTTCCTTCCAAGTAGTTGCTGCTACTTAGTCACTTCAGTCGTGTCCGACTCTGTTGTGACCCCATAGACGGCAGCCCACCAGGCTCCCCCATCCCTGGGATTCTCCAGGCAAGAACACTGGAGTGGGTTGCCATTTCCTTCTCCAATGCATGAAAGTGAAAAGTGAAAGTGAAGTCGTTCAGTCGTGTCCAACTCTTAGCGATCCCATGGACTGCAGCCTTCCAGGTTTCTCTGTCCATGGGATTTTCAAGGCAAGAGTACTGGAGTGGGGTGCCATTGCCTTCCAAGGAGTAAGCGTCTTTTAATTTCATGGCTGCAGTCACCATCTGCAGTGATTTTGGAGCCCAGAAAAATAAAGTCTGACACTGTTTCCACTGTTTCCCCATCTATTTCCCATGTAGTGATGGGACCAGATGCCATGATCTTCGTTTTCTGAATGTTGAGCTTTAAGCCAACCTTTTCACTCTCCACTTTCACTTTCATCAAGAGGGTTTTTAGTTCCTCTTCACTTTCTGCCATAAGGGTGGTATCATCTGCATATCTGAGGTTATTGCCCTTCTCAAAAAAAATTTTTTTTTTTAATTTTTAGTGGCGCACTGAGAGCGCCCGGCCTACCCGCGAGCGGCACAGTGAGAGCGCCCGGCCTACCTGCGAGCAGCGCACATATACACATAAACACATATATATGCAAAGTCATACACACACACATATATATACACATAAACACACACTTATATATGCAAAGTCATATATATACATATGTAATACATGCACATAAACACACATATGTATATTTGTGTGTTCATTTCCTTAGCTTTGCATTTTCACTGTCTCCCTTATTTTGAGGATGGGGACTGTGAACAGTATACTCTGTGAATACTCTGTATACTCTGTACACAGTGAGTGCTCAGTAAATATTGAAATACAGAATCCCAAGATCCATATCTGGAAGAAATCTAGGGTTATTGCTCCATTTTTTACATGAGGAAACCAAGGACCAGACAGGGAACGTGACCTCCCAAGTCACCCAGCAGGTGGGATCAGGGCTAGAGCCAAGACTCCTGCTTCCCCAGGAGGAGAAGCAGGCCTTCTAGAAGCTAGTAGCCAAGACTCCTGCTCCCTCCTTTCCACACAGGTGGCAGCTCTAAATCTAGATATGAACCCTGTGAATCCATGTCCACAGAAATTCTTACACCAGTGGGTGAGGGTACATAGGCAAGGGTGATCTTTGCAGCTTCCCTTGTTACAGGGTGAAAAATAAAGTTAAACTAGGAGTCCATCAATAAGGAATTGGTAAAAAAAAAAATAAGTCACGTTATGGTCGTATACGGTGGAATACTAGGCAGCTGTTTAAAAGAATGGGGTTGCTCTATAGGTACTGATGTGGAGAGGAATAAACAACGTGCAGGACCATGTGGTTAGAATGTTCCCATCTATTCATTCCTCTCTGTGTGTAGAAAACAGTCTGTCAGGATATACTCCAAAATATCAATAGTGGTTACCCTTGAGAATAGGATTTAGGGGAAAAGGGGAAAAAGAGTTCGGATGGACTTTTAATTTTTACTGTATATGTTTTATAGTGTTTGCTCTGGTGATTTATGATTTTTCAGAAATCAACAGAGTACAAATAGTTAAATACAAACATGATAAAGCAAGTGCAGGAAAATGTTAATAGAAGAGTCTAGGTAATAAGTACACAAATGTTCTCTATACAATTCTTTCAACTTTGCTGCGTGTGTGAACAGAGAAGGCACTGGCGACCCACTCCAGTACTCTTGCCTGGAAAATCCCATGGACGGAGGAGCCTGGTAGGCTGCAGTCCACGGGGTCACTAAGAGTCGGACACGACTGAGCGACTTCACTTTCACTTTTCACTTTTCACTTTCATGCATTGGAGAAGGAAATGGCAACCCACTCCAGTGTCCTTGCCTGGAGAATCCCAGGGATGGGAGCCTCGTGGGCTGCTGTCTATGAGGTCGCACAGAGTCGGACATGACTGAAGCGACTTAGCAGCAGCAGCAGCAGCAGCATGTGTGAAAATTTTCACATGGTACTTGCCTGGTGGTCCTGTGGCTGGGAGTCCAAGCTCCCAATGCAGGGGACCCAGGTTTGATACCTGGTCAGGGAACTAGATCCTTTATGCTGCAACTAAGAGTTTGCATACTGTAACTAAAGATCCTTTGTGCCGCAACTAAAACCTGGTATAGCCAAATAAATAACAATTATTATTTTTTAAAAGAAAGAAAATTTTCACAATAAAACTTTGGCTGGGGGGCTGGGGGGAATCACTGAAGCAGTAATGTCAACCTTTCCAGGTAAATCATGGTGAGAAGCCAAATGAATGGCTCCTCCTGTGCTGAGGCTGAGTGGTGTGTCGGTGGTACCTTCCACTGGGGACAATTACATCTCACTGAACCCCACTGACACCCCTCCCAGCCCATGAACCCACTCAGAAAGCATCTGCAGGATTCTTAAGGCCAATGCATATCTTGCCCTTTTTCCAGGCTGCCAACCTCATCCAGCTATTGTCCCTGAGCGCACTGGAGCCTGAGGCCAAGGTGGGTGTGTTGCCTGCTTCTCCCCCAGCACCTCAGGCAGGATCTCAGGAAAGATTCTAGAACAGAGGACAGGATTGGGCCACACAGGCACATTGCATTTGGCCAGACTTTCCTACTGTGGACTCTGGAAATCATTGTACCTTCTTCACAAGTGATTAAAAGGGACAGTTCACTTAGCTCATTGTCCCACCCAGGTGACATGGCCAGGTGGCTATCATTATTCACTACCGAATAAAACCCCAACCCTGCTGAGGCATCCCCAAGCACACGGCAGAGAGCAGTGAGCAGACTGTGTGCCAGACCTACATCGACATAAGCCTCGAAAAGCCTGCCCTCTCACCCCCTTTTGACACTTGTGCACACTTAGGCTGAGCAGAGTGACTCACTTGCCCACGCTCACATTGCTCAGTAAGAGGCAGGACCAGGATTTGTTCAGATCCCAGACTCCAAGATCCATGCTCAGCCTCCTCTCTCCGGAGGCTCTGAGAACAGGGAACCTGATGAGCACAGAGTAATGATAATAACCACAGCAGACAGGGCTTCCTTGGTGGCTCAGATGCTCAAGCATCTTCCTGCCATGCAGGAGACCTGGGTTCAATCCCTGGGTCAGGAAGATACCCTGGAGAAGTGAATGGCAACCCACTTCAGTTTTCTTGCCTGGAGAATCCCACGGACAGAGGAGTTCATGGGATCACAAACAGTCTGACACGACTGAGGGACTCACACACACACACACAACAGATAACAATAGAGCTACTAGATGCAAAGTTCCTTTGTAAGCACTTTACATTAATTTACTCATTTAATCGCCACAACAACCTGATGGGGTAGGTATGATTCTTATCCCCATTTTATTGGGTTGGCCAAAAAGTTCGTTCATTCCAAAAGCTGTTATGGGAAAACCCAAATGAAGTTTTTGGCCAACCCAATGCAAGCATGGAAGTTGAGGCACAGAGAAATTAAGAAAGTTGTCTCAGACCACATGGTTTAGAAGCAGCAGAACTAAACTCTGGCTACAAAATCTATACTCTTATCTGCTTTGCATGCCCAGGAAAAGGGGGGTGACATTTCACGTCAGAGGAGCTCAGGGAGGGTAAGTGACCTTCCCAAGGTCACACAGCAAGCTGCCACAGAACTAGAGTGAGAACTCACACACCCTGACTCCTAAGATGGCCTTGTTCCCGTCCTTCCCAGCTGGGGGCTAAGGAACACTATCTTCTGTCCCAGCCGGCATCGTCTCTGCTTTCACCTTATTTAGACTTCTGATCAGTCCAGAGGGAACGTGGGACTGACCATCAGTATCCCTGACCCTCCCATCATCCACCTTGATGGCCACACAGCCTCCGTCATCCAGCCGGGCTCCCTGGTGCTGGTGGGGTCCAGCAACACCTCCCCTATCTCAGTTTCCTGGGTGAGTAAGCCTCAAAGTTCTTCATTCCCCAAGGAGCTGGGGGCCACTTGAGGGCCCCTCCAGGGCCAGCTGACTGAGGCAGCGTGACAGAGGGCAGTGGCAAACCTCGCCGCCATGACATCTGCTAACGTTCCATAGCCGTGCCTGTTGCAAGAAAATTAAAATGCTTTCACACCTGCTCTCCGTACTCCCCAGAGATCTCTTCAGCAACTACAGAGTTTTGCCTCTGATACCCTCTTGACTCTCTCTTCTGGACATGGCTGCATTGAAACCCTTGTCCACAAAACCAGGAGAAAACTCAGAGAAACAGAGTTCATGGAGGGCTAAATGTGATTGCATTCTCTGCTCCCAAAGAAAGAGGTGACCCAAGCTAAAGAGGGCTGGCCCCTGGGAGGAATTCTGGGACAGACAGCTCCATCGAAGTTTCAACCCGTCTATCCCGAGCCTTGCTGGGGTTCCTACTTCCCACTCTGCAGACCTTGAAATTGGGAAGGCACTGTGGGACACAACTTAGCAAGTAAACAACGATTGTGGGGCAGAAAGGCCGCCCCACTATAGGTGAGCTTGGGACCATCTGCTGTGAGCAGCTGGATCCTGGGAACTTAACTGGCATGATTCCCTGGATCAGACATCAGTCATCTCTGGCTGGCAATGAAAATTCTAGTTTCTGATTTAGGTAACTGCGTGAATTATGGAGGTCGAGGGACAAACCCTTCAAAACCAAGGGGTCCTCTGGCTTCCAGCTAGTGTTTCCACCACAAAATGACTCATTGCAAAAGGCCTTCCCTCCACTGAGCTGAGCTTCTCCCTCCCCTCGTATCCAGCCCTGGCCTCCAGGAGCACCCAGCACCCACCCAGTGCTCTCTCCCATGGCATCACCCACACATTCCTGGTCTGAACTCACAGGAGCCAACAGCTAGGGGTGGGGAGAGGATGGGATGAGGGGGGCTGGCCCTGGATAATGTAAGGTGTTCAGTTCAGTTCAGTCACTCAGTTGTGTCCTACCCTTTGAGACCCCATGGACTGCAGCACACCAGGCCTCCCTGTCCATCACCAACTCCCAGAGTTTACTCAAACTCATGTCCATTGAGTCAGTGATGCCATCCAACCATCTCATCCTCTGTCGTCCCCTTCTCCTCCTGCCTTCAATCTTTCCCAGCACCAGGGTCTTTTCAAATGTAGGGTGGGGGTGCAGGAAACCCCTCCATCTGGAATATGAATTCCTCTCCTGTCCTGACCTAATAATCTCCACTCCTCACAGAAACTCCTTTCAAATGCTGTGTTTTCCTCAAAAAATCAGGAATTAAAACTCCAGTTCACTCCAAACAGGTAAACATTTTTGTCTGGGATGTTCAGGAAAAAAAGAGGGGGTTGACAGGGAATGTGGAAGGAGAGAGTGTGGTTTTTGGGGTGCAAGTCTCCCAGCTCACTGTCAGCTGAATGAAGCCGTTGAGAGGAGGTGGGAAGGAAAGGGGCAGGGGGAGGTGTGTTGTGACGTGAAGTCAGTGAACAGGGCACTCTTCTCCCACCCCAGGAAACTGCCATGACCTAAAAGAGTCATCTCTTTTCTCTGGTAGCATTACAATCATCCTGGGCCCTTACCCCGCTGGCCTTGAAAAGCAGGTGAGTCTCTTTCCTTATCCTTGGCCTCTCATGGTTCTGAAGGACCCACCCACAGGCCTGAAGGAAGGCCCTGAGTCCCTGATCTGGGGGTGGGAAGCCTCACTCCCTTTCTGGGTGATCTCATCCTGCCCACGGGGGTGGGGAGAACCCTCAGAATGTCAGCTTGTCTGTTTCATTCTTTGATACACTTAACAAGTTGGTTCCCGTGAAGTTCTGGCCCTGGGGTTTTCTCTGGCCCAACCCGCTTCCTGGACTGCCCTGCAGAGAAACAGAATCTGTGAGGTGACCCTTTTTCAGGGCCCCCAATGTTCCCCAGTCCCTTCACAAACCTGGTCGTCTGGGTCCAGTGCCCTTTAATAGTGGAGTTCCCAGGACTATTCCTGGTTTCCTGTGGGCACCTGGACACTGGAGTCTCCCCATTCCCATGGTAGGAATCTGCCAAGCCAGCAAAAGTGACCTTTCCGTTCCTCTTTCATTCCTTGTAGAAAGAACGTCTGGAGGCCTTTCTCTTCGAGCTTCTGAACTGGAGGGTCCTGCCCCATCACAACAGTGAGCACCACTGTGTTTCTACTCAGGCCTGCATACCACGTGGCTGGGAGCCACATCAGCCATGCCTGCAGCCCCACGCAGACAGCTGGCTTCCACGCTTGAGAATTGCAGAGACCCTGAAGTCTGGGGGGTGCGGGGGTGGCAGATGGGGGGTGGGAGAGGGGCTACCTCTGCCCTCCTGTCCTTTGCTCAGGCCACTAGTGGTAACAAGAGCTCAGAGTGGGGCAAGGAAGGGCTTCATAGGGAGGTGGGGGTAACATGACAGAAAGTAAGAAAAGGAGAGGCCCTCAGAGGTGGTGGAGCCCACAGCTCAGAGTTCCTACACCCGCAGGGGCCAGGTAGGTAACACACCCAAAGGAAGCAGCCCAGATTGGGCCTATGGAGAACATGTCCCACCTTTAGTGGGCAGCTAGCACTCAGCTGGGGCTTCCCAGGTGGCTCAATGGTAAAAGAACCCACCTGCCAATGCAGGAGACAGAAGAGATTCGGGTTCGATTCCTGGGTGAGGAAGATCTTCCGGAGGAAGACATGGCAACCCACTCCAATATTCCTGCCTGGAGAATTCCATGGACAGAGGAGCCTGGCGGGCTGCAGTCCAGGGGGTCCCAGAGTCAGACACGACTGAGCAACTGAGCACGCATGAGCACTCAGCTCAAATGCGAGCAGGGAAGATATGTTTTACCTTTGAGAGACTCCAGAAAGCTGAACTTTTTGAGATATCGCCTCCACCTTAGATAACAGCAACAAAGTCAAACTTTCCCAAAACACCCTTGTCTTAGTTTGGGTTTCCTGGGAAGCAGACCCTGAGGCAACAGAGTGCAGGCAGCAGGAAGTGGTCCCAAGAAGACAGAGGGGTGTGGCAAGTGAGTCTTACAGAAATGCAGAGCGCAGTCAGGCTCTTCTGCCCCGTGGCACTCACAGCTGCCCTCTCCTTCCACCTCCCCTAATGTGGTCTGTCTACCCATCACTGTCTACTCAACACCTGCTGCCCATCACCTGTCTACCCACGTGATTATTTAGCCATTGCTTTATGACCCAGCCAGAGGGTGAGCTGCCGGAGGGCAGGGACCTCTGGTCTTTGTTTTTTTGTGTTCCTACACCTTGTCCAATGCCTCCCACCCAGGAGACCCTCAGGAAGTATTAATACATGTAGGATAAACAGTTCAGACCTCAGTCACCTCTGAGAAATCACCTGGTTCAGCCTCCTCCTCTTTCAGAGAGACCCAGAGATGTCCCCTGTGGAATTACCCAAGGTCACTCTGCAAGTCTCTGGCAGATCTGAGCCCAGAACCCTGGCTCCTTGTTTCCCTGACATGAGCTTTCCCCTGTGCTCCAACTCCAGGACTCAAGTTAGGACTGCAGAGTGAAGGCAGAGGAGCAGAGAGGGGCTCAAAGGCCAAGCAGGCTGAAGGATTTACCATCTGTTCTGTGGCCCATGGTAGCCAGGGAAGGTTCTGGGCATGAAGAGAGCCAATTCATTTTCAAGAAGAGGAACCAATCGGAGGTGGAGGATGGTAGTTATAGACAGTCCAACAAGGCAGCCAGAGTCCAGGTGGGCAAGTGTTAGTCGTGTCCGACTCTTTGCGACCCCATGGACTGTAGCCTGCCAGACTCCTCTGTCCATGGAATTCTCCAGGCAAGAATACTGGAGTGGGTTGCCATGCCCTTCTCCAGGGGTCTTCCTGACCCAGGGATCGAACCCAGGTCTCCCGCATCGCAGGCAGTTTCTTTACCATCTGAGTCACCAGGGAAGCCCCACGGTGGTCAAGGACGCAACTTTACCTGGGATAGCAGAGAGAAGGACACACCCAGCCCCACAGACACCTGCCCACAGCACATTGAGCTCCCCCGCCCTCCCCTCTTGTAGACCTGCTCAGAGAACAAGGCCTCCTGCTGCCCAACATCAAGGGCATCTCCTTCGACCAGGCACAAATGGAGCCCTCCAAGGTAAATGATGGGAAAAGGAGCTTCCCGGGACCCATGTGGGAGGTCAGAGCTACAGGAGCCGCGGGGTCCTACAGGTGCTTGTCCCCATCCTGTGGAGGGGGATGCTGAGGCTCGGGCAAAGGTGGCACTCCCCTGACCTTCCTCATCTCACTGTCTTTCACAGCCATACTGGGAGAGCTGCCGCATTTACAGATGAGGAAGCTGAGGCTCTGGGAGCGGGGGAGGGGCTCCATGAATCCCTCCAGGAGCCACATCCTGGCTCTCCGATAGCTTCTAGGCCTTACACAGGTGATCTTAACAATTAGCTCCATGAATCTGACGCTATTACTTCTCCCATTTTACAAAAGAAAGGTAGAGAAACTTGCCCAGGGCAGCAGAGCCAAGATTCCAACCGGGGTTCATCTGACTTCAAAGCCTGTACTCTTAGCCTGGACCACCCACCATGCTAGAATTGGGTATCCTGACCCCCCAAAACAGGGCTGCTGCCTCTTGCACCTGCTATCTGAATGCCAGGAAGGGAAGATGTTGCCAGAGACCAGAGGGCAGGGAAAACCAGCAGAGGAACGACGGAGGTGATTCCGTCGGCATTTGCCAGCTCTGAATCTGCCCCCAGAGTCGCATCGCCCCTTCGGCCCTCTGCCCCTCCCTCTGTGAGTGAACCTGAGAAGAGGCTGATAGGAAAGGACAGAGCTTACAGGTGCCCTTCATTTCTTTGTTCCTTCCTTAAAAAGACCCCCACTCTTAAACAGCAGCACAGGAAGGGATGTTTGGTGCAAGGCAGAAAGAGAATCACAGAACCTCCTGGCTATACAACCTCAGGCAAGCCACTGGTCTCTCAGCCTGTTGTCTCTGTTTGCGTAATGGAGAGAAAGATAGTTCTCCCCCTGGGCCAGAAGTGAGGGCTCCCCTCACAAACAAGAGCAACCATTAAGGCCAACATTTGACAGAATGTGACCCACCACCCCAGGCATACAGTTCGAGCTTCAGGACTGCCAGTTATGCTCAGTCCTAGACCCAGCACTCCCAGTTCCCAGTCCTGACATTCAAGAAACACTTAGGAATCTGCTTTCAAGGACCAGAAGTTACTGGGCAGGAGGAGGCAGGAGGGGACAGCAGCAGTTCCTATCACAAAACCCCAGCTCCTCGCCTGTGCTGCTCCCCACCCCCAACCTCAGACTCTGCCCTAGATTCAACCCAGGGTGGCCCTAGTTGGGAACGGTTGGTTCCAGGTGACTGGCAGGTCAGGGATGGAAGGGCTACTAGAGGTAATATAGGGGCCTGCGTGCTCAAAAATGATGCCACAAATCCTGGCTGTTGGGACCAGAACCCAGAAGAAGAATCACAGCATAGCCCCTGCAGCTACTACATAACCAGACCTATAGAGGCAGGGGGACTTCCTAGTGGCTTAGTGGTGAAGAATATGCCTCCCAAAGCAGGAGATGTGGGTTTGATCCTTGGGTCAGGAAGATCCCTTGGAGAAGGAAATAGCAGCCCATTCCAGTATTTTTGCCTGGAAAATCCCATGGGCAAGGCTATATTACATGGAGTTGCAAACAGTTGGACATGACTTAGTAACTAAACAACCATAACGACAACCGAGAGGCAAGGGGAGAAAGTGTGGATGGGCTCAGTGTCTCACTCATTAATTCACTTCTAGACTGTCCCAAGCTGTCAAGTTGATGACATATTGTACAGCTCTAGAACGCACCACCTATACTGTAGTATACATGAATGGCGCCACCTAGAGTTGGACAGTGCACAACCTGTGCGTCCTTCCACGGCTGCCCTCATCGCTCACTCATTAATTCAGGCAATAAATGTGACCGGCTGCTCTGTGTCTGGCCCTGTGCTAAGTGATGCTGAGATACAGATGAGTTAGACCCAGGGTCTAAACCTTCCAGGAAATTCTTGTGGGGGGAAGGGTGCAGGAATGGGTCTGGCAGAGGTTTGAGCATTGTGGGTAAGAACAAGCAAAAGGCTCCAATCCACCTCAGGGTGACCCAAGCAAGACAAACCCCAGTGCTACAAAAATATGAGAGTCACCTTGATACGCAGGCTTTCAGGGCAAGCCCCAAAGACTTGTCTGCCCCTTCACTCACAAACATTCCCGAGACCCTCCTCCCTCTCCACTCTATGCCCCTGTCCAGTTGGTTCCTGACTGTGCCCTCTGGCCACAAGGGGAAGGCATGTCCTCAGGGCATACAGTCCCTCTCAGACGTGGCAGGAGCAGCCTCGGGGAGAGCTGGCTTTGTGCGCGGTGTGGACTGAAGGGACGCATCTCCCTGCTTCTATCCACAGGACTACCTGCTGCTGACTGTTCCGAAGGAATAACCGGTTCTTACTGAGAGCCAGTCCCTCCCCTCAGCCACAAGTGCTTCAGGCCCTTGAGAGTCCAAGAATGGCTACAGTCACAGTGGAAAATCACAGTTGCAGTAAAGATGATTCTTGCTTGAGGAGTCTAGTTGTGAATTTGTTAAGGGGTTCTGGGAAGTGGCCGGGCTGTTCTGAAATGTTTCAATGAAGGCATTGTCTCCCTGGCCATTCCTGCTTTCCCGTAGCCCCTCAGAGGGGTATTCTGAATTCTGTATTCAGTGTCTTAGATGGTGGAAGTGCCTCAGAAAATGGAAAGGGGGCTTGAAGTCCGAAAGCCTAGTCCCTGAGAGGATGGGGTGTGGAAAGGATGGGAGGAACATGCTCACACACAGGAAAGCTCCTCTGCTCAAGAGGGAGGAAGAGAAAGGAAGTAGGAAAGAGAGTCCCTAAGAAGAGAGGGAACACAGGAGACAGATGTTTGGGAGGCCCTGAGCAGAGAGGGAAGCAGGCAGACCTCCACGCAGGTAAGTGCTTGTGAGACAGCCACACCTCAGAGCTCCCCTGGCCCCAAAGGCATGCTGAGCTGCAGAGTGATTTTCATGTGCCCAAGAGCAGGGCCTTCAAGAGAGAGAGCCAGAAGCATCCTCCCCACCAACCTGCCAGCCCCATGTGGCCCAGGCAGAGCAAAGCAGCAAGCAGAGAAAAGCCAGGCACCAGAGAGCTTTGCAGTCTGAACTGTAAACAGCACCATGGTTGCCAAGGATGGAGGGATGGCCAAGCAGAGGGACGCCCCCTCCCACACCTGGGCACCTGTCAAAGCCCAGAGCAGGTTGGGCCCTGCCCCAGAAAAAGGCAGATGGGGGGAAACTTCAGATTCTTATAGAGACTCATAGCAGGCTCTGTCTTGGAATGAATAGGTAGTCAGCCGCTCCCAGCTGGCCTGTGACACTGGAGAAATTGCTGGGCAGGCCGTCCTGGGGACTGATTCTCTACCATACAGCCCAAATTATGGGGGGAACTCACCAGTCTGCTACAGGGTCCCTCATGGTAGGAGGAGGTGGGAGCCCAGAGCAGACCACTTGTGAGTTCTTTACTGGACTCTTCAACCTGTTTTACAAGCCTCACCTTGAAGGAAAAACGTCTCCCACAGGAGCCCCCAGTGCAGGAGCCATCAGGAGGACTTCAGGCAGGAGGGCAGGAGCGTCCTGGTCTTGGACCTCACCTTTGATGTGTATATGACACACCTAAGATAAGGTGGAGGCTGGAACACGCTTTCCCAGAGGAGATGCAAATCTTTACCCTCAGCCCAGAATTTTCCCACCTGTGCGTGACCACATCGCCCAGCACAAGGTAGATACTAAGCGCAAAATGATTGAATGGAGACTTCCTCAGGACCCTGGCTTGCTCGTCAGCAGGAATAACCTGTCCAAGCAGAAGAGAGCCTCTCCCTCGAGCCTTAGAAGATCCTCATTCCTCTCCTATGGCTTTCCCAGATGCATGTCACTCCAGTCTGCAGACACTGTTATCCCATTAAACCTCGTGATAACATTGGGTGCTCCCTGATAGGCTGTGAGATCACTCCCATCTGCCAGCAGGGCAACACCACTTCTGATGCTAGAAGTCAAGACAGGGGCTCCAAAGACCACCCTCCTGCTCCCTCCACCCCGTATGGTCCCTCCCTGCTGCCACCCCATCCCAGGCCTCGAAGCTCAGCTAAGGAGCAAACAGCCCAAAACACCTCCTCCACTCACCTGCTCTGGTGACCTAAGATCTTCCCCAAAAAGATCCCCTCTGAAGGTCTTCTTAAGAAATAATCTCTTTAAGAAGTGATTTTCAATTTTTCAAGGCTCATGATCCATGTCTTCAAATAAAAGCTTAAAAGAAACCTGATACATAAAACAGATGACAAGGGACCTCCTCTGATAGAATGAGACAGGGGGCTGGACCTCTGCCCTCTCTCATCCCACTTTCTAATCCCCAAAGTGGGCACCTCTGGGAAGCCTCTATGCTCCATGGAGTGAAGTCATTGAGTCACCCAGGAGGGAGGCCATCAAGAACCAAGAGTGTTGAGGGGCATGACACAGGATGGACATTTTTTGACCAACTGGGATGATAGCCTAAAGGATGGGGAGAGATTTATTGGAAGAAAGAAAGGGGCCCAGAAGGAAGAACATGGAAGGCACTCACTCTTCCCCACCCCGACCACAACTCCCCAGTTAAGGGCTCTGATTCCTCTACACCCAGTCCAACACTGGTCCAATCCTTTCTAAATAGTTCTCAGATCCACCAGCAGTACCACACTGAACAAGGCTTCCACCATCTCTCACCTGGATTCTTCCGGCTGCCTTCCCCCTGGACTCCAAGTAGCAGCCAGAATAGACTTTTCAAAACACAAACCAAATCATGTCACTTCCTGGTTAAAACCCTCTAATGGCTTCCAACTCAGAAGAAAAATCCATGGTCTTCACCATGGCCCACGAGACTCTTCCTGACTGGCCCCAGGTCAGCCCTCCATCCTCCTCCATTTCATTGGCCTGTGAGCTGCTCAAACGCACCAGATCTTCCCTACAGCAGGCTGACCCAAGCTGTTCCCTCTCCTTTAGCCCCTCACCCTGTCTTGGGTGGTTTCTTCTCATCCTTTAAATAAACTTAGGAACCATCTCCTCTGAGAGGTCCTCAACTACTGCCATCTCAGGCTTCATTTCTTTCAAAACTCTTAACACTACTTGTCCTTTATTTCAGAATTTTATTGGTCTGTTTACTTGGCCTGTATCTGTCTCTCTGACTATAAGTCACGAGGGGAGAGACCATGGCTCATTAATGCATTCATGGTGCCTGGTACATGGCTGGTGCTTAATAAATGTCTGAGGGATACATAAATAGGTGAACTGATGGATGGATGGATGGATGGCTGAACTCTCTTGCCTCACATAAGGCTGTCACTTTACGCACACAGAGCCACCGTGTTATCTGACTCCCATAATCCCCCATAAGAGAAGCAGGCAAGGAACTGGTAGCTGATTTGACAGTCAGGGAGAGAAAGTGAGGCTCTGAGAAGTTGATCCATTCATTCATTTGACCATTACTTAGTTTGTTCCATGTTTACTGCACACTGAGTGGAGACAGGGATGTAAAAGGTGAGTGAGACATGCCCCAGGCCTCAAGAATCTCATAGACCAGCAGCACCAGAAGATAAACGGCATGTCCTAGGTCAAGGCTTTGGTTTCAGGCACATCTGTGCTTGAATCCCAGCCCTGCCACTTTTGTAGAAGAATAGCAGCTTCTCTGAGCCCCAGTCTCTTCATCTCTAAATGGGGATGTGGGTGATGGTAATGTGCTGCTGCTGCTGCTGAATGCAGGTTGTTGTAAGGATGGAAAGCGTTTTTTGAGTGCTTATTAACAGGGGTTTGGTGGTTGTGGTCACAGTCTTGTATCTTTTCAGTGTGATTTCCATGACATGATCCTCTCTCCATCTCAGGCAAAGCTACATCCATCCACCCCCCAACCCCTACACCCGTAAAACCCAAGCTGGCTGATATGTAAAATGCCATCAGAGCAACACCTATAGGTATATATGGAGCCAACTTGTTGCACTTTCAAGCAGCAAAATGTAGCCCATGGATGGTAAAGTCACTCAGTGAGAAAGCAACAAAAACAATGTGTAGCCCCTTAGGGAATGAATGAAAAACTCCTCTAGGCATAGACATATTCAGCTTTGACCTATAAACAAAGCAGAGAGCATAGGCCTAACACATTGACATCTGTGGGGCAATTGGGTGGAAAAGAAACAGAGTCAAAACAAAGACATCTGCAAACATGTCTTAAATACTTAACCTTTTGAAACCACTCATGCATTTGTGACAAGATATATTCACATGTATCATTGTGGTAGGATGTGTCAACAAAATTCTGTCCTCCCATTGAAAGCAAAAACTCTAGTGACATTAAAGTGTCTCTATGCCTGCCTTAATTCTGGTAAAAGCATTATAAAGAATCCAATATTTCAGTTAAAAAAAAAAACCCAAATCCATATTTTCTTATAGCAAATAAACTATAAATAGTTGCCAAAGTCTAGGAAAATGGTATAAAATCTGAGAGAAAGGTAGGCCAAAAAAAAAAAAAAAAATTCTGAAAAAACTGATGCAAAATTACATGATGATGATGACGATGACGATAGTAAATTATGGCATATTCGGACACAACTGAGCAACTTCACTTTCACTTTTCACTTTTATTGGAGAAGGCAATGGCAACCCACTCCAGTGTTCTTGCCTGGAGAATCCCAGGGACGGCGGAGCCTGGTGGGCTGCCATCTATGGGGTCGCACAGAGTCGGACACAACTGAAGTGACGCAGCAGAAGCAGCAGCATATATGCCAAGGGACTTCCCTGGTAGCTCAGACGGTAAAGAATCCACCTGCAAAACAGGAGACTCATGTTTGATCCCTGGGTCGGGAAGATTCCCTGGAGAAAAGCATTCATATACTTCAGTATTCATACCTGGGAAATCCCATGGACAGAGGAGCCTGGTGGGCTATGGTCCACAGGGTTGCAGAGTCAGACATGACTGAAGCGATTTAGCACGCCCACACGCATATAGACCAAGCACGGTGCTAATTGTTTTACATATTCACCTCATTTGATCCACAAGGCAACCCTACGGAAGGTACACTATTATCCCTACTTTACAGATGAGGAAACTAAGGCACAAAAAAAGTTGGATGACAGCCAAGCCCACAGAAGAGTAAGTAGCTGAACCAGGATTCACAGACAGGCCTGTCTGGCCCCAGAGCCTGTGCACAGAAATTTTGCCTCTTCCTAAAATACTAACCGTTCACCTTTGATAGATCACAAAGCTCACTGAAAATCTCATGAAAGATTTGTACCCTACAAATGAAAATTAACCCAAATTTTACAAGCAACTGAAGAGTTCAGGGAGGTAAGTTCCCTACAGGAGGCCTCTGTGAAAGAGAAGGAACCTGAGGAAGGAAAGCCACACATGACTGAGAAGTCCAGGGGACTAGATGACATAGACAAGCATATATGCAGACAAACACACAAGTGTGCACACGGCTGTATGCATGTCACTAAAAAAACACCTATGGGACTTCAGTGGTTAAGAATCTGCCTGCCAACGCAGGGGACATGGGTTCAATCCCTGGTCCAGGAAAATACCACATGCTGCAAGGTAATTAACCCAGTGCACCACACCTACTGAGCCTGCGAGCCCCTGAGCCTGCGAGCCACAACTACGGGAAGCCCATGTGCCCTAGTGCCCCTGCTGTGCAACGAGAGACACACGGCAATGAGATGCCCAGACACCGCAACTAGAGAGCAGCCCCACTTGCCACAACTAGAGAAAGACCATGCACAGCAACGAAGATGTAGCACAGCCATAAAGAAATGAATACATTTTTTTAATACCTATGAAAGGTCAAAAGCCTCATGCCAACCATGGCTTAGCCAGCCCTATTAAGACATCTTCACACAAAGGTCATTAAGAATTGGTCTCTGCCTTATCTTCTGGAACTGTGATCCAGCCAAGACTTGGCTGGACTTGAAAGGGCCCTGCTTTTTGAGAATCAGCAGGTCAAATCACTTAGAGCTTGGGAACAAACATGTCCTTGTGTTCAGCCTGATAAACCATACCTGCCTGAAACACTTTGCCATGAATCCTGGATTAGCAGAATTCAAAGGCTGCCCCACCTCCGAAAGTTCAAAGAGGGAGCGAGACAAAGACTTGGGAGGCCCCCAGGGCATTCAGAGACTGCATTCCGGATATGCCCCTTCCAGACCATGGAGTTGGGTTCATTCCTTGGCAGCAAAGAATCAATGGAAACACCAATATCAAAGTTCACACCCACCAACCGCATGACAAATTTCACCTAAAAAATGATTCCGTTTCCCTCAAAGGTCCAAGAAAAATAAGCCAGGACAGTCGGCTTTGTCTTCTGCTATCACTAGGTACACGTTCTGCGCTCTGAGAAAAGGTCAGCTGTCACTTGTTCTAGGCATCAACATTTCAGCAAAGACGAAAATGGGACCTTTGGCAATTGGAACTAGAGCTGAGGTTCACAGTATGAGAACAGTGAGGTTGGAGGGGCCCTGCAGCAAAATGCTGAGCCTGCCTGAAGGCAGGGCCCCAGCCCAAGCCCCACCCCAGCTCCCACTCCCCACTTAAGACATTAACCACCCCATGAGTGCAAATCACCCCCTCTCCCCCGACTCTTACATTGTAAAGCTATGGGAACACCACGGCATGATCATGCCAGGACGGCACCCCATCACAGAACGTGGAGTGCTAGGAACCGAACAGATGACTGGAGCTTCTCTAAAATATAGAAAAAGCCTGAGGTCCACAGGATAGGCTTTAGAATTGAGGGGGCCATTAAATGAGATAATAAGTGAGAAGTCTGGGCTAGAGACTGGAAAATCCTGAATACAGATGAGCTCTACAGCAATCCCCTGACACCCTTTAAGCCTCATTCCTGCATGCTAAGTCACTCAGTTGTGCCTGACTCTTTGCCATCTCCAGGTTCCTCTGTCCATGGGGTTCTCCAGACAAGAATGCTGGAGTGGGTTGCCATGCACTCCTCCAGGGGATCTTCCCAACCCACGGATCAAACCCACATCTCTTAGGTCTCTTGCATTGGCAGGCAGATTCTTTACCACTAGCGCCACCTGGGAAGCCCTCAAGCCTCATTCTGGGGCAATTAGGGAAAGGAAAGGGGGCTGAGCAAATCATGTAACAAGCATGGTTAAAGTCCCCCAGGCCTGCTTTCATGCTCTTGACCACTTAAGACAGTGTACTTTCATCCTGCACCCATTACTTCTCTCCCAAATCTCTGCAAGTTTGGATCCTTCATGTCACACATTTCTGATACAATAATGTCACTTGACTTGGAGGCCGTCCCTGAACGCCTTGCCTAAAGGGACCCCACACCCTCTTCCTCAGATCCCCCACTGTAGTGAAGGTCACTCAATGCTGAGTGCCAACTGTGACCAAGGCATGGCACTGGCACCATAGAGTGACTCTCCCAGACCAGCTATAACACCTAAAAGCCTGCCAGGGGTCGATGATGTATTCATTTCCATTAAGTCTAATGTACAATCCCTGTGAGGCATTATGGCAATGATAACCATTTCCTGACCAGTAGGACATGCCCAGCACATGTCCAGACACTCAACAGACAATACATAAGAAAACCAAAGGTGCTGACTCATCCACCCACCCATCTCAACCACCCAGGGAATGCAAACCTAGACCTGAGGGGTACTGAAGAGAGGCAAGGTTTTGGGCCCACTTCTGAGAATCCATCTGTCCTAATCATCCTAAGAATAGATATATTAAAGCACGCAATGAAATACACAGACTACTGAAGCGGGAAGAAAAAAAATACTAGAAAAGAATAAAAAGGAAATATTCGAGCCAAGTATGAGATCATTACGGGTTTCCCCCAGTGGCTCAGTGGTAAAGAATCTGTCTGCAATACAGGAGACTCGGATTCAATCCCTGGGTTGGGAAGATCCCCTGGAAGAGGGCATGGCAACCCACTCCAGTATGCTGGCCTGGAGAATCCTATGGACAGAGGAGCTTGGCGGGCTACAGTCCAAGGGGTCACAACGAATCAAACATGATTGAAGCAACTTAGCACACGCACTCATGAGATATTAGAAAGTTTTCCAAAGTTGTAATGATATACAAAAAATGCTTTTAATGGTACTGCTAATTTTTCAAAAGTAAAATAAAAATTATATTCGGTATGTAAAAAAAGAGAAATACAAATGCTGTCACTCAGAATCTTTTCCCTTCTTCATATTTCTCTGAACTTTCAAATTTCCTGCCATGTGCCACTTGCATCAAATAAATAGAGAACACAACACATATGATAGGAAGAGGAGTTATTCAATGGAGTCCAGAATAAATAACCAGTGGAAAGTTGCTATAATAGCCCTGTGCTCTGTGATGACCTAGAGGAGTGGGATGGGGGTGGAAGGGAGGGAGGCTTAAGAGGGAGGGGATATATAAAGTTATGACTGATTCATATTGTTATATGGCAGTAACCAACACAACAGTGTAAAGCAATTATCCTCCAATTAAACATAAATAAATTTTTTTTTTTAAATTTTAATGGTGAGATCCTGGAGAGAACGTCACAGGGTTGTTTTTTGCCTGCTGAATTTTGAGAGTTCTTTACATGTCCTGGACACAAGCCCAACTTCAGATTCTCTCCCAATCTGTGACCACCCCCACCCCACGTGGCCCCGTTTTTCATTCTTTTGCCAAATAAAACTTTGTTGTTCTTTTTCAGAATTGTTCTGGTTATTCTAGTGCTTTGGGTTTTCAATATTAATGATAGAATCAGACTGTCAATTTCTAAGAAAAAGTCTACTGGAATTTTTCTTGGGATTGCAATTTGTAAGGAATGCATTTCTTAACAATATTGCACCTTCCAACCCATGAACACGTGTCTCTCCATTTTTTTTTTTTTTAGGTCTGCTTTGATCTATTTCATCAACTCTGTAGTTTTTGACACAAATACTATTCAGGAACATGTTTTAAGGGATTTATACCTAAGCAGTTTATTTTTTGTGCTACTGTAAAATATAGTCTTCATTTTAATATACAGCTCTTAATTGTCAATATACAAATGCAATTGATGTTTGTAGCTTCACCTTCTATCCTATTGTCAACTTTAAAAAAATGCTAAAAAAAAATGCACAACATGAGAGTTGCAAGTTAGGTTTTATTTGGGGCAATATGAGAACTGCAGCCCAGGAGACAGCACCTCAGATAACTCTGACTGTTCCAAAGAGGGTAGGGGGAAGGACAGTATATATGTGATTTTGGTAAAGGGGGAATACATGCAATCAAGCACGTCTATTTCTTAGACAGTTTCTTGTGGCCACCTGTTGCAAAGAGCCAACTCTTTGGAGAAGACCCTGATGCTGGGAAAGACTGAGGGCAGGAGGAGAAGGGGGCGACAGAGGATGAGATGACTGGATGGTATCACCTACTCAATGGACATGGGTTTGAGCAAACTCTGGTAGATAGTGAAGGACAAGGCAGCCTGGCATGCTGCAGTCCATGGGGCCACAAAGAGTAGGGCACAACTTAGCAACTGAACAACAGTAATCAAAGAACATACTTTTTTTTTAAGTTTGTTTTATGAACCAGAATATAGTCCGTTGGTGAATGCTTCATGCAGTCTTGAAAACATCGCATTCTACTGTTGCTGGGTAGATTGTCCTGTATATGTCAGTTGGTTCAAATTAGTTGGAAGTGTTGTTCAGCTTCTCTATGTGTTTGATTTTCTGTGTACTTTTTCTATCAACTGAAATAAGAATGTTGGTTAATCATTGGTTAACTTGTTGGTTAATCAAAGAAATCTCCAAATGTAATTGTCGGTTTCTCTATTTCTCTTTTCATTTCTGTCAGATTTTCCTTCATGTATTTTGAAGATCTGTTTTTAGATGTAGATATGTTTAGGATTACTATGGCTTCTAGGTAAACTGACTCTTCTATTATTATATAATGTCTCTCTTGATCCCTGATACAATATCTTGTTCTAAAATTTACATTGGTTTGATATTAAGATAGCCCCTATAGCCATACATATGTATTTCCTAATCTTTCCAATTTTTCTTTTTAATCACACTTACACATGCCCACAGTTTAATGTCCTTCAGATGCTGGTTGCATCCCCAAGCTGTTACCTGTGCTTCTGACCAACCAGCTACAAACTGAAGGTTCCCATGACCCTCTTCCTTAGGTTTGATTAACCTGCTAGCACAGCTCACAGAATTTAAGGAAACTCAGTTTATAAACTCAGTTTACAAAAGGATATGATAAAGGATACAGATGAACAGCCAGATGAAGAGATGCAGGGCAAAGTCTGGGATGGTCCCAAGCCCAGGAGCTTCTGTTCCTGTGGATCTGGGGTGCGTCATCCTCCTGATGTAAATCTGTTCACCAACCTAGAAGCTCTCCAAATCCTGTACTTCTGGGATTGAATAGAAGGCTCCTCAATTTGGCGTGATCAGTCATTAACTCCATTTCCAGTCCATCTCCCTTCTCTAGAGAATGGAAGGAGGGGCTGAAATTTCCAACCTTCTAATCATGGCTTGGTCTTTCTGGTGGCCAACTCCTATCCAGAAACCACCCAGGAGCCACCATCCAGTGTCACTTCATTAGAACAAAAGATGCTCTTATTGCACTTATCACCCAGGAATTTACAAGGGTTTTAGGAGCTCTGTGCCAGGAACTGGAGGCAGAGACCAATATACCTATTTTCTATTATCTCATGAGCTCAAATGAAGCCCATTTATCCAGTCCTCTAGCCAGAATAATGGAGAAGGGAATGGCCACCCATTTCAGTATTCTTGCCTGGAGAATCCCATGGACTGAGGAGCCTGATGGAATACAATCCACGGGGTCACAAAGAGTCGGACACGACTGAGTGACTAACCCTTTCACTTTCTTTTGACTTGGCTTCCATGGTGGCTCAGACAGTAAAGAATCTGCCTGCAATGTGGGAGACCAGGTTCGATCCCTGGGTTACAAAAATCCCCTAAAGAAGGAAATGGCAACCCACTCTAGTATTTTTGCCTGGAGAATTCTATGGAAAGTACAGTCCATGGGGTCGCAAAGAGTCAAACACAACTGAGCAACTAACACTTTCACTTTCAGCCAGAATATAGAGGAAATCTTATGGAGATTTTGTACTCCAGTGTGCTGCACACTTCCAGCACAGGGGCTCCCCAGGAATCAAAGAAGAAAACCTAAGGGAAAAAGGAAGTTTACGCCTGAAAAGTTTTACCTCCTTCCCTTACCTATTATTATTTACTCTCAGAGCTTTGGGGTATTTTCCTTTTATATTCTGTTCAGAGTTTTAAATTGTGATTAGTGGGCAACATAGCAGGTGGCTGGCTTACACCACCTTGGGTCACACACAGCCAAAGAGCTCATGAGTTCTTCGTCAAGATAGACCACAGGCTGTGACATAAAACAATACTCAACGAATGCACAAAGTTTAAATACATAACCACAATATCATTAATTAAAAATCAATAACAGATCAATACATTAGGAGACATGAGGATGATTCTAAATTAGACTACAAACCTCTAAGTAACTCAAGGGACAATGAAAGCAAAAGGAAAATTGGAAATGTTTACTTTTTTAATTGTTTTATTAATTACTTTATTTTTGGCTGCACTGGGTCTTCGTTGTGGCATCCACGGGCTTCTCTTGTTGCAGTGCACAGGCTCAGTAGTTGCAGCACACAGGCTTAGCTGTCCCGAGGCATGTGGGATCTCAGTTTTCTGACCATTGGAAGGTGGATTCTTAACATTGGACCACCAGGGAAATCCCTGGAAATGTTTATAACAGAGTAGCAATGAAAATACAACATACCAAGAATCAAAGGTAACATCTGCCAATATAGTCCCCCCTCTTACAGTCATTCTACCCCTCTTCTCTCCTCTAGGACTAGGACTTCTGGGATCCAGTAGAGAAAACAGAGGGAGGTTGCAGCATTTGCATCAGAACTGGGGTCTAAAAAACATTAAATCCAGTGTCATAAATGAAAACCCCAGAAAAAAATAACTCATACAAAAATGAATTGAGAGAGAGAGAGAACAATTGGAAACAGGATGCCCCCGAGTTGACCTGGTTCATTGTGACATCTTCATATAGAAGCCGTCAAGGGCTGGCACTTACCCAGCCTCCTGTGGGGCTAAGTGTCGGCCAGACTTGAAAGGGCCCTACCCTCCAAGAGTCAGCAGGTCAAATCACTGAGAGCTTGAGAACAACCATATCCTTGTGTCCCGCCTGATAAACCACATCTGAGTGAAACACCTCCCATGGATCCTGGGTTAGCAGAATTCAAAGACTGCCACATCTCCTAAAGTTCAAGGAGAGACAGACAAAGATCGGGAAGCCCCATCAGAGGTTGCACTGTGCATATGCCCCTTCCAGACCATGGAGTTGGGTTCATTCTTCGGCTCCAAAGAATCACTGGAAACACTGAAATCAAAGTTCACACCCACCAACAGATGTCACAGATTTTCACGTAAAAGGTGGTTCCATTTCCCTCAAAGGTCCAAGAAAAATAAGAGCCAGGACAGTCGGTTCCGTCTTCTGCTATCACCAGGTACACCTTCTGCCCTCTGAGAAAAGGTCAGCTGTCACTGGTTCTAGGCATCGACATTTCAGTGAAGATGAAAATGGGACCCTTGCCAACTAGAACTGGAGCTGAGGTTCACAGTATGAGAACAGTGAGGTTGGAGGGGCCCTGCAGCAAAATGCTGAGCCTACCTGAAGGCAAGGACCCAGCCCAATCCCCACCCCAGCCCCCACTCCCCACTTAAGACATTAACCACCCCATGAGTCCAAATCACCCCCTCTCCCTGACTCTTACATTGTAAAGCTGTGGGAACACCATGGCATGATCATGTCAGGATGCACCCAGTCACAGAACACAGAGTGCTAGGAACCTAACAGATGACTGGGGCTTCTCTAAAATACAGAAAAAGCCTGAGGCCCACAGGACAGGCTTTAGAATTGAGGGAGCCATTAAATGAGATAATACGTGAGAAGAAGTCTGGGCTGCCTCTGCTGCTGCTGCTGCTGCTAGAGACTGGAAAATCCTGAATACAGATGAGTACTACAGCAGGCTCTTGACACCCTTCAAGCCTCATTCCTGGGGTAATTAGGGAAAGGAAAGGGAACTGAGCAAATCATGTAATGACCCTGCTTGAAGTCCCCCTGAAAAAGCAGTTCTAGCTCAGGGTAGCACCAGGCATGCCTCTGGGCCGAGGCTCACATTTGTTTCCCTTCACTGGCGTCCAGAGCAGGAGTAAAACCTATACTTGTCTCCCAGGGCAGTTTTCTCTACCTTGGGCAAGAATCTTTCCTCCCACCTCTTGAACTAGTCAAGTTCTTGCCCATGTCAGGTTCTCTGTACTTTTCCAAGCCCCAGACCACTGCAGGCCTGGATCCCTCATATTTCCCCCATCAGGGATAAAATGTCACTCATCACCTGACACCCTGTCCAAAGAGAACTCACTCCCTCTCTCCATCTTTTTTTTTTAATATCACTATCAGAAGTCAACAAGAGTCTGAAATGCAGTACTTGGATGCAATCTCAAAAATGACAGAATGATCTCTGTTTGTTTCCAAGGCAAACCATTCAATATCACAGTAATCCAAGTCTATGCCCCAACCAGTAACGCTGAAGAAGCTGAAGTGGAACGGTTCTATGAAGACCTACAAGACCTTTTAGAACTAACACCCCAAAAAAGTGTCCTTTTCATTATAGGGGACTGGAATGCAAAAGTAGGAAGTCAAGAAACACCTGGAGTAACAGGCAAATCTGGCCTTGGAATATGGAATGAAGCAGGGCAAAGACTAATAGAGTTTTGCCAAGAAAATGCACTGGTCATAACAAACACCCTGTTCCAACAACACAAGAGAAGACGCTACACATGGACATCACCAGGTGGTCAACACCGAAATCAGATTGATTATATTCTTTGCAGCCAAAGATGGAAAAGCTCTATACAGTCAACAAAAACAAAACCAGGAGCTGACTGTGGCTCAGACCATGAACTCCTTATTGCCAAATTCAGACTGAAATTGAAGAAAGTAGGGAAAACCACTAGACCATTCAGGTATGACCTAAATCAAATCCCTTATGATTATACACTGGAAGTGAGAAATAGATTTAAGGGCCTAGATCTGATAGAGTGTCTGATGAACTATGGAATGAGGTTCGTGACATTGTACAGGAGACAGGGATCAAGACCATCCCCAGGGAAAAGAAATGAAAAAAAGCAAAATGGCTGGCTGGGGAGGCCTTACAAATAGCTGTGAAAAGAAGAGAAGTGAAAAGCAAAGGAGAAAAGGAAAGATATAAGCATCTGAATGCAGAGTTCCAAAGAATAGCAAGAAGAGATAAGAAAGCCTTCTTCAGAGATCAATGCAAAGAAATATAGGAAAACAATAGAATGGAAAAGACTAGAGATCTCTTCAAGAAAATTAGAGATACCAAGAGAAGATTTCATGCAAAGATGGGCTAAATAAAGGACAGAAATGGTATGGACCTAACAGAAGCAGAAGATATTAAGAAGAGATGGCAAGAATACACAGAAGAACTGTACAAAAAAGATCTTCGCCACCCAGATAATAATGATGGTGTGATCACTGACCTAGAGCCAGACATCCTGGAATGTGAAGTCAAGTGGGCCTTAGAAAGCATCACTAGGAACAAAGCTAGTGGAGGTGATAGAATTCCAGTCGAGCTATTCCAAATCCTGAAAGATGATGCTGTGAAAGTGCTGCACTCAATATGCCAGCAAATTTGGAAAACTCAGCAGTGGCCACAGGACTGGAAAAGGTCAGTTTTCATTCCAATCCCAAAGAAAGGCAATGCCAAAGAATGCTCAAACTACCGCACAATTGCACTCATCTCACACGCTAGTAAAGTAATGCTCAAAATTCTCCAAGCCAGGCTTCAGCAATATGTGAACCGTGAACTTCCTGATGTTCAAGCTAGTTTTAGAAAAGGCAAGAGGAACCAGAGATCAAATTGCCAACATCCGCTGGATCATGGAAAAAGCAAGAGAGTTCCAGAAAAACATCTATTTCTGCTTTATTGACTATGCCAAAGCCTTTGACTGTGTGGATTACAATAAACTGTGGAAAATTCTGAAAGAGATGGGAATACCAGACCACCTGATCTGCCTCTTGAGAAATCTGTATGCAGGTCAGGAAGCAACAGTTAGAACTGGACATGGAACAACAGACTGGTTCCAAATAGGAAAAGGAGTTCGTCAAGGCTGTATATTGTCACCATGTTTATTTAACTTATATGCAGAGTACATCATGAGAAACGCTGGACTAGAAGAAACACAAGTTGGAATCAAGATTGCTGGGAGAAATATCAATAACCCAGATATGCAGATGACACCACCCTTATGGCAGAAAGTGAAGAGGAACTCAAAAGCCTCTTGATGAAAGTGAAAGAGGAGAGTGAAAAAGTTGGCTTAAAGCTCAACATTCAGAAAACGAAGATCATGGCATCTGGTCCCATCACTTCATGGGAAATAGATGGGGAAACAGTGCAAACAGTGTCAGATTTTATTTTTCTGGGCTCCAAAATCACTGCAGATGGTGACTGCAGCCATGAAATTAAAAGATGCTTACTCCTTGGAAGGAAAGTTATGACCAACCTAGATAGCATATTCAAAAGCAGAGACATTACTTTGCCAACAAAGGTTCATCTAGTCAAGGCTATGGTTTTTTCTGTGGTCATGTATGGATGTGAGAGTTGGACTGTGAAGAAGGCTGAGTGCCAAAGAATTGATGCTTTTGAACTGTGGTGTTGGAGAAGACTCTTGAGAGTCCCTTGGACTGCAAGGAGATCCAACCAGTCCATTCTGAAGATCAGCCCTGGGATTTCTTTGGAAGGAATGATGCTAAAGCTGAAACTCCAGTACTTTGGCCACCTCATGCCAAGAGTTGACTCATTGGAAAAGACTCTGATGCTGGGAGGGATTGGGGGCAAGAGGAGAAGGGGACGACAGAGGATGAGATGGCTGGATGGCATCACTGACTTGATGGACGTGAGTCTGAGTGAACTCCGGGAGTTGGTGATGGACAGGGAGGCCTAGCGTGCTGTGATTCATGGGGTCGCAAAGAGTCAGACACAACTGAGCGACTGATCTGATCTGATCTGATCAGAAGTCAGCCTATTAACAGCATCCCCCTCTAAGGTGTGAGCTCCGTGAAGGAGAACCTGTGTGTCTGGCCCAGTACCTAGTCCCCACAGCCTACCGCAGCACATGGCAAACAGAAAGTACTCAGTGATATCCACTGAATGAACACAGGCATGTACACATGCCAAGAGTCATTGAGAGCGTCACACTTTACTTCAGGGATAGGAAAGAACTCACTGACGATCCCATCTCCCTGGCTCACAGCAGAAAGTAACAGTGGGTTTGGGAGGAGATTTGATACCTATTAATAGCAAGAAGCTTTGAGTTCAGATCCTAAATCAGCTGGACTTCTTGGTGTCCTGAGGCACATACATAACCTCCTCTCTAGAACTCAGTGTTCTCATTTGCAAAAAAAACATGGACATGGAATGGGCTAGACCAGTGGTTCTCAAACCTGGGCCACTCGCCTGGACCATTTGTGGAGGCTTTTAAACAAATTTCTTCACCTCAACCCTGACTTATTAAAGTATTTAAGAGTTAGGGAAGGGAGGATCCAAGAATTAAAACTTTTAACAATGACCCCCAACCCCAGGTGATAATGATCCCTGCAGGGACAGCCAGTTTTCTCCACTAGGAAAAGAGGGCAGGGCCAGGCCCACACCTGCCCTGAAGACTCCCAGAGAACCTTCCAGATGCTCCACCCAATGCAATCCCAACTAGTGAAGCTTCCAGAACCAGCTTCATTTGCTTCAGACCCTGATCCATGATCACCCACTCATCTGTGGGTAGGTTGGTGAGTGTCAGTCTCTCTCACTTGGACCATCAGCTCCATTAGGGCTGGGACCCTGTGAGTTGTACACCCTTCTACCACCTCCAGGAACAGTGTACATGTGTTAGTCGCTCAGTCGTCTTTGATTCTTTGCAACCCCACGGACTGCAGCAGCCTTCCAGGCTCCTCTGACCATGGAATTCTGCAGGCAAGAATACTGGAATGGGCAGCCATTTCCTTCTCCAGGATCTTCCTGACCCAGGGATCGAACCCAGGTCTCCCGGATTGCAGACAGACTCTTTACTGTCTGAGCCACCAGGGAAGCCCCCAGGAACAGTGCCTGTTACAATATATATTTGTGGCAATATAGGAGAAGGCAATGGCACCCCACTCCAGTACTCTTGCCTGGAAAATCCCATGGATGGAGGAGCCTGGTAGGCTGCAGTCCATGGGGTCACAAAGAGTCGGACATGACTGAGCGACTTCACTTTCACTTTTTACTTTCATGCTTTGGAGAAGGAAATGGCAACCCACTCCAGTGTTCTTGCCTGGGGAATCCCAGGGACGGCAGAGCCTGGTGGCCTGCCATCTATGGGGTCGCACAGAGTCGGACACGACTGAAGCGACTTAGCAGCAGCAGCAGCAGGAATGAATGAGCGCACAGGTCCTTTATGGTAGACAGCTAAGAGGCCTAGAGAGGTGAATATGAGAGGGCTCTCCATGATGTTACTACCCAGCTCAGTTGGACTCAGAGCCCTTTGTCATGAAGCAGCAGATAATAAGCATGTTACAGGGAACAAAGACTGCCCAGTGAGGGGCATGTAAGAGGCAGCCAATACTAGATGAGTGCAGGGGAATTTCATGTGGCTGGAGAGCTGCTTAAACTCAAGAGAGAGGGATTGTCTAATCCCTTTGAACTGAATTCTTAACCCAGACTTTTTTTTTTTTTTAATTAAAAAATTTTTTATTTATTTATTTGTTGTGCTGGGTCTTCATTGCTGCATGTGGGCTTTTGATAGTTGCGGTGAGCAGGGGCTGCTCTCTAGTTGTGGCGCACAGCCTTCTCTGCGGGGGCCTCTCTTGTTGAGGAGCACAGGCTCTAGAGCGGAGGCTCAGTAGCTGTGGCCCACGGGCGGGGGTTGCGCCAAGGCACGTGATACCTTCTGGGACCAGGAACCAAACCCAAGCTCCCTAGAGCCCATGCTCCGCAACAAGAGACGCGCAGCAATGAGCATCCCATGCACTGCAACTAAGGAGTCGCTCCCACTTGCTGCAACCAGAGAAAAGCCCAGACAAAAAAAGATAATTAAATGTAAAACAAATTCTAATGATAACAGGCCTGTGAAGATTAAAAAGAAGGGAACAGTTACTTGGCCTGCCAGCTCTCTCCAAAAGAATCCCAAGAACCCTGAACATCTCAGAAAGACACTGACAGACATCAAAACCATTAGCAGGTGCTGATCTTGGAAGTCAGCCTGTATCACATCACCCTTATCAGGAGGCTTGGATGGTGTCCCTACGTGTGCAAAGACTTTTCCGAGAGACACTGGTCTATAAAAACGGGATGGAGCTTTTCCTCTGACACATCGGAGGCAGAAGCAGGAGTAAGGCACCTCCTGAAAACTTGTGCCCCGCAACACTGACCAATCGGCACCGGACAAGGTAAGAACTCTCCATAAACAGTATGCAAGCGAAAAGGTCAAAACTCCGGGAGGGAAAGAAGCAAAGGCCAGCTCGTCCAAGGATAGATAACTTGGGTTCTGTGTTTTGAATCTCTTTAGCCATACCACTTCCCCGCTAAAACGTACATTACTCTGCCTAGCACAGTAGGTGTTAACAGGGGCCTGTTAGGCAACTGATTTTTAAAAAATGGGAGATTTATTACTAGAATTATCAACAGGCTCCTCTCAAGACAATGTCTAACAATACTGCCATCAACTCAGTCACAGGTACAGAATTTTATTATTTTTCCCTCACAAGACACTTACATGTTTCCTGAGACACTAATTCTAATTCCTCACTGATGAGGATAAAATGAAAAAATAATGAAGAGGTGAGTTTTTTCAAAAACCAAACTTCATTCAATGTGAAGGACTGTCAGTGGATTCCCATATGTCCTTCCCAACATTTCTGCAATAGCAGTTCTTCCTATGGTGTCGGTAAATAACAGGCAGCTTGACTTGGGCAACGCCGGCACATGGCCAAAGTCGACAAGCTCAATTTTACAAAACTTGACTGAATAGGAAATCCAAACACAGAGGAGCTCAGAGTCTACTTGCTTCACTGAGGGGAAATGCCCCAAGGCACAAACCTCCATGTTACCCAAAACATGAGCAAAGGAAAAGACAAGAGAATCCTGGGAACAGAGGAATCTGACTAGCAGGGGAGGGAAGTAACTGGGTCACACAGCTGAGCTCAAACAGCCTGGTCTAGACCCTGCCTTCTCATTAGCACTGAGGCTCCTCTGCTGCAGAGGATGATAATAATATTGTCATTATTATTCAGATATATCAACAATATCCAAATTCTCCCGGATTCGCTGGGAGAATTGTTGCAGATGAAGGGCTTAACACAACTGACCAGTATGAACATGAACCAATACTCACTAAGGAAATACCTATGGACACATCCCCAGTAGAGTGGAGATTTACACAGCTTACACATTCACAGTCACTAAGGCTGCTCAACCTCAGCCAAGAGGAAGACACCCCACAGCCAACGGTCAGCAGGAGCATCCAGTGCCCTGCCCACAGGAGGGCCCCAAGAAGTGGATAAATAGGTTAACTCAGTGATTCAATACATACACAGGTGAGCTTCCTACATTATGGCTGCCATCAATATCATAGTGTGGGCTGACCAGTGCCATCATCGGACAAAGCACACAGCTCTCCCAGAACAAAGGAATGGGCTTTAAAAAAGACAGAGAAGCCCTGAGATGGTCTCACTCATAGGGAGATGACTCTGGCCTTGGTACACTGAGCTAACTCGCTGGGATAGCCCAATGACCAAGTGAGTGGAGGCTGCCAAGCCGAGGGCTGATTCCTGGGGTGGTTTAGTCCTGATCAGGCAAACTACCAGCTGGGGGCAGACAGTGGGTAAAGGTGAGCATACTGGCCACTCTGTAAACACAAGTTTCACCAAGTAAAAAATGAGAACTCAGGCCTTCCATCTCAGCACTGTGCGGAGTTTAGAGCAACTGACGTCCATTCACACTCCACAAAGGGACTGGCACATGATAAGCTCACATCAACAAGGACACTGCTATACATTAGCTGCCTGAAAACAAGGAGAGACCTTGACTACCACAGGAGTGACGGCACTCGAAGCTCGATCATTCAAAACACTTGAGTTCCCCAGGTGGTGACTCAGATCACTGCAAGGCTATTTGAATCTGGAAGACTGGTAGGAGAATGTGGGACCGTACAGTTAAGATCTGGGCAGGGCATGGCCTGTACTCAAAGGGTGCCACCAGCCCATAGACACCTCTGCACAAAGTTAAAGAAGCTGTAGAAAAAGGGGCCCTTCCTCAAGATATTGACTGTCATGGGCTGAAACGCCGTCCCTCGAATACGGTATACTGATCAGAATATTGACAATGTGAGTGGCACCTTCCTACAAGAGCTAGGACCCTGGCATATGCACAACCAATACAAATATACTGGCAGCCTTGTGGTCCACTGGGAATGTGGTGTCTGACGAAGCCCTCCTTTGCAGATATCCGCCACAAGATGCTGACCCTGTGGGCCTTGACCATCATGCTAGCCGTCCAGGCAGGAGCGCTTGACCTATTGACCTCACCTTCACCGGTGGAAGCCCCTCCTGACAAAATAACCTCTAGGCTTCCCATTAATCTCCCGATCCGTGTGCCTGACCCACAAGTCCCCAGAATTTCCTCAATCAGAAAAGGCTCTCCACCTCCAAGACGTAGACGTGCAGCTGGGACCTCAGGAGCCAGATGTTCACCTGTGGCCAAATACCTTGTGTCTAGCAGCAAACTCAATGACTGTAAGTAAGACTCGTTTTACCTGCACAGCTTTGACTTTCTACCCCTTCACACATGTTTTTCATCTCCAAGCCCAAAGGCTGGTTACACCTTCTGGACAGGTGGTTCTGAAATAAGAGGTGACAGCAGATTCACCTTTGGAGCTTATTACCAAACAGCTGCCGGGCCCCCACTCACAGACAATCTGGTGCAGCAGTACCGCCGCGGGCCGGAGGGAAGTTCAGACAGTGGTACACATGACAGTGGTAACCCATCAAACAGTGACGTGGTGGTAGAGGCTGTGAATTTCACTGTCAGACATAAAAACCAAAAACCTTAAAAGATATGAATATAGAATTAACACCCTTGTGGGGGCTTCCCTGGTAGCTCAGTGGTAAAGAATACGCCAGCCAATGCAGGAGATGTGGGTTGGATTCCTGGGTCAGGAAGATCCCCTGGAGAAGGAAACAGCAACCCACTCCAGTATTCTTGAGTTGGAAATCCCATGGACAGAGAAGCCTGCCAGGGTTACATTCCATGGGGCCTCAAAAGAGTCAGAGAAGACTTAGTGACTAAACAACAGCAACACCCTTGTCCCCACCACTGAGACTGAGGAATAAAACGCCCCTAGGACTGAAGACCCCCAGCCTCCTCCGGGGGCTGCACTGCTCCACCCTCCATCTCCTCTCCTGAGAAGGCCTCTGGCCTGATTATTTTCCTCCTGCCATTTCTTTATTATATTTTATGACATGTGGTTATTCCTTCTCAAGATAAATATTTGCACTAAATGCTATAAAGTTTTCTAAAGGTGACCTGCTTGCACTGTCTCTCAAACTTAAACGTTTCTGAGGTTGTTAATTTGTGCTGTAATGAGAAATTCTGGTCCGTTCACTTTCGCTGCCATATTGAACCCAATGAATCCTCCATGATTCATGCAGCTAGTCGATTTCCTTTAAAAAAAAAAAAATTGCAGTATAGTTGATACAATGTTTCAGGTGTACAGAAAAATGATTCCGTTCCTTATATATATACATTTTTTCATATTCTTTTCTATTATGGTTTATCATAAGGTTTATCATAAGATATTGGCTTCCCTGGTGGCTCAGATGGTAAAGTCTCTGCCCGCAATGCAGGAGACCTGGGTTCAATCCCTGGGTTGGAAAGATCCCCCGGAGAAGGAAACAGCTACCCGCTCCAGTATTCTGGCCTGGAGAATTCCATGGACTGTATAGTCCACGCAGTCGCAAACAGTTGGACACAACTGAGCGACTTTCATTTTCACTTTCATAAGATACTGAATATAGTTCCCTGTTGTATACAAGCCCATGTTGTCTATCCTTTCCCCCACCCACTTGGTAACCATAAGTTTGTTTTCTACGTCTGTGATACCCGTTCTTTTTTGTAAATATTAAATATATTCACTTGTATCATTTTTTTAGATTCCACATATAAGTGATATCATGCATTTGTCTTTGTCTTACTTCAGTTAGTTTGATAATCTCTAGTCCATCTGTGTTGCTGCAAGTGGCATTATTTCATTCTTTTTTATGGCTAAGATTCCATCGTGTGTGTGTGTGTGTGTGCATGTGTGTGTGCGTGTACCACATCTTTATTCATCTGTCAATGGACATTAGGGTTAGGTCCATGTCTTAGCTATTGTAAATACTGCTGCTATGAACCTTGGGGTGCATGTGTCTTTTTGGTTTTTAGTTTGCTTAATTTGTATTTCTTATTTATTCGGTTGTGCCAGGCCTTAGCTGTGGCACACAGGATCTTCAGTCTTCATTGCACCATGCAGAATCTTTAGTTGCAGCATGTGACCTCTTTAGATGTAGCATGTGGGATTTAGTTCCCCAACCAAGGATCAAACCTGGGCCCCCTGCATTGGGAGTGGGGAGTCTTAGCCACTGGACCACAAGGGAAGTCCCAGCATGTATCCTTTTTAATTAGTGTTTCTGTCTTTTCTGGATATATGCCCAGGAGTAGAACTGATGGGTGAAATGGTAACTCTATTTTTAGATTCTTAAAGAAACTCCATACTGCTCTCCACAGTGACTGCATCAATTTACATTCCCACCAACAGTGGAGTAGGATTCCCTTTTCTCTACACCCTCTCCAGCATGTATTATTAAATGTAAAAGTCTACATTTATAAATGTAGACTTTTTGATGCTGGCCATTCTGATTGGTGTGAGGTGCAGAACCACACAGGAGAACAGGAGATCTAGATCAGTCAGCTCCATTACCTCCCTAGCCACCTCCTGCCCTGCTGCTGCTGCTGCTAAGTCGCTTCAGTCGTGTCCAACCCCAAAGACGGCACCCCACCAGGCTCCCCATCCCTGGGATTCTCCAGGCAATAACACTGGAGTGGGTTGCCATTTCCTTCTCCAATGCATGAAAGTGAAAAGTGAAAGTGAAGTCGCTCAGTCGTGTCCAACTCTTAGTGACCCCATGGACTGTGGCCCACCAGGGTCCTCCATCCATGGGATTTTCCAGGCAAGAGTACTGGAGTGGGGTGCCATTGCCTTCACAGCACTTAAAATCAGTGATCACTCACTTGGTCTGCCCCCAGTGACTCATGCTGCAGGTTCCATCATATACCCCTGGACAAGACACCCCTGAGACAAAACTGGGCCTCAGAAAAGAGAAGAGCCTGCCCCAGGCCACTTGGCCTTCAAGGGGCAGAACCTAGACTATATGCATATACTCTGGGCTGCTAGGCTCAAAAGCTAAACTAGGTCCTTTCATGCCATGCTCAAATTGCTTTAGAGTAACATACTCAATACCAGGTTGGTCTCAGGTAGGTGCTGCTGCTGCTGCTAAGTTGCTTCAGTCGTGTCCGACTCTGTGCGACCCCATAGATGGCAGCCCACCAGGCTCCCCTATCCCTGGGATTCTTCAGGCAAGAACACTGGAGTGGGTTGCCATTTCCTTCTCCACTGCATGAAAGTGAAAAGTGAAAGTGAAACCACTCAGTCATGTCTGATTCTTAGCAACCCCACGGACTTCCGCCCCACCAGGCTCCTCCATCCTTGGGATTTTTCAGGCAAGAATACTGGAGTGGGCTGCCATTGCCTTCTCTGCAGGTAGGTCTAGTAGAGGCTAACTCCTAAGAGGGGACAGGTATGTTTCTGGAACACCAGGCTGTCCTTGTGGGGAGCAGTGGCAGGGATTGATATTTCAGGGAGGCATGATATTAAATGCCTATGGATCCCACAACTCAGTGGGGCTGGCTCTCCAGCTGGAAAGCTTCCTCTGGCTGAACCGGCTGGGCAGCTAGCAGCAGGATCATGTCTCTCGACCCTTTTCAGATCTGAGTGCCACCCTGACCCCGAAGATAGAGAACATGCTGAAGTGCGAGGAGATAAATCTGGCCGGTGTGTTGGGAGAAGTGATATCCACAGTGTCCAACTCTGGCCTGCTGTCTGTGTTAGATCTTACTTCATCCCTTGATATCCTTGGAGGTGGTGGCCTCAGTGGTGGCCTTGGTGGTATCCTGGGCAAGGGGAGCAGCAACAAGTCCCCAAAGCACCCCCAGTCATTGCTCTCAGAAGCCACTGGTGCTGTCGGTGACCTCGGCCAGGAGGCTCTGGGCACTCTGCCACTCCTTGGTGGAGACAATGCTGTCAAGGAACTCGTTGACAGCACTGGTCTCTTGACTGGTGACAAACTCAAAGAAACCACTGAGGGCATACTGAACAGTGTGGTGCCAAAAGATGTCCACAGTGCGCTCACTGGCCTGCTAGGAAATATCGACTTGGAAGATCTCTTGTTAGGGTAAGTGCTTCCTTGACCCTAATGTCTGGCACAAGACGAAAGCTACTGTTTGGAGATACTGATGTTCAGCCCCCAATGATCCCATGGAAAAGGGCAACCACATTTTCATGAAGCAATATTTTAACTCGGTGCTGAAAGGCTATCCTTTCGGGGGGAAATATGATCAAGAATTGTTGACCTTAAAGAACTGGGCCACCTTTTTTTTGAGAGTGGCAGTGATGTCTGTGGAACTGCCCCCAAGAGCCAGGGCTACTGTATTGTTTTTAAAAAAAAAAAAAAGGAAGGAGGAAAGAAAGAACCAAGTGGGTAAGGGGGCTGGGGAGTCCCAGAGATAGATGGGTGGGTAGGTTGTTAACTGCCTGCTTCAAAGGTGTTTCTCTTGTTACCCAGACTGATTCCTTGAGCCAGGACTGACATTTATACTTGATGCTGTCACTTTACAGATTAGAGGTTGAAAAAGTGACTGTGGAGAACATGACGTCAACCACAACAGACAATGGTATCCTTGTCCACGCCGTGACTACTGCCTTCATAGGTGGAAACGGGTGAGCCCATTTCCAAATCAGTCAACTGGGACAGCCTGGACTAGTGACTTAAGATCTACTGTCCAACAGCCAAGCAGAGACAACAAAGAGTAAGGCAGGATGGTTGAGGATGGAGCGAAAGGGACACCGGGCCCAGCTGCCTCTCTCCTCCAGCCCCGAGGAGCAAGGTGGCAACATAACACCACAGCGCCCCACGCTCAAATAGTACTAAAATAAAAGCCAGAAATCCAGATCTCCATGTGAAGTCTGCATAATTTGATACATGAGCAATAAAGACAGAAACCATGGAGAACTCACTTCTTATCAACATGTACACTGGTCTTAGGGGAAATTCAGTTCAGTTCAGTCGCTCACTTGTGTCCGACTCCTTGCGATGCCATGAACTGCAGCATGCCAGGCCTCCCTGTCCATCACCAACTCCCGGAGTTCACTCAAACTCAACGTCCGTCGAGTCAGTGATGCCATCCAGCCATCTCGTCCTCTGTCGTCCCCTTCTCCTCCTGCCCCCAATCCCTCCCAGCATCAGTCTTTTCCAATGAGTCAACTCTTCGCATGAGGTAGCCAAGTACTGGAGTTTCAGCTTTAGCATCACTCCTTCCAAAGAACACCCAGGACTGATCTCCTTTAGAATGGACTAGTTGGATCTCCAAATATGCCTTCCAAATAATCTTGACTCTCCAAGGAGAGTCAGCTCACTCTACAAACACTGTGCTAGGAAGTTGAGGGGAAACAGAGATGATTAAAATGCCCTCAGGAAACTAGAGATTTAAACACGCATGCGTACATACATTCACTCATCCACCTAATGGGTAGTTAATAACTGCTGCTCTGTACCAGATGCTGTGTTGGGCAGAGGGAAGACTAGAGGCAGGGGGTCCCTGTCTTCAGTGGATGTCAACACTTGGGGGAGGGACAGGTTAACAGAGGAGGCTCAGGGCACCCAGGAAGATGTGAGAAGGGCAAGGGAATCCACACTGGGGAGGAGGTTTCTTGGACTAATACATTCATATCCCTGATATGATTGAGCTGATCACTCACTGATCATTCAGCTCACTGATTGAGCTCCAGCCAGGCCCTTAACTGAGGTACTCTGAACTCATGAAGCCTCTTGACAACCTCATCAGGAATGCAGACCTGTTTCTAGACTAGAAAACCAGTTTAAACCAGGAAAACCAGTTATAAACCTTGCTCAAAGTCCCTCAACCAAATGAAGGCAGTGACAGGATTTGAGCCCAGGTGTTCAGCTTCCAAGTCCATATCTGTGACCACAACAGTTAACAGTGTCGGGGAGAACCATCTATCTTCTCCAAAATATCTGACTCAAAAAAGACCAGGCTCTGGAAAACGGTGGGTTTTTCCTGTCCGTTGTCACCCACACAACAGACAGCTGGGAGTGCTGGGCACAAAAGTGAACTTGTAATGGGCATCTTGTTACCAGTCAGCCTGGTGCCACCCAACAAAAAAAGACCCTTGAAGACTGGTTAGGAGGGTGATTTTGACAATGTTTATTGAATACCTCCTTTGAGTCAAGCTCTGAATTCTATGCACAGGAGATTGGCCAACCATGGGGCATACTTATTGGAAAGCACCAAACTTACCCTCACTCAGATAAGCTGGTGATTCCCAAAATGCCTACTGCTTGGCTGAGTGACATCTTGCAATGGGACCTGGGTTCACCTGCACCTTGTTCTCCACAGCCTGGCAGGACCTGTAGTCAGCATACTGGGATTTCAAGTGCATGCAGATGTAACTCTGCAAATCGGAATTTCCACCAACAACACACAATGTGTCAGCCTCCTAGTCCAGGAGAAGAACATCGAAGTCAAGAACGTCAACCTGCAGATAGCACAGGTGTACGTGAGACCGTTTTTTCTAATTTTCTGGATCAAGTGGCCTATATGTCAGGATATCCTTGCTGGTACCATGCCTAGAGACCAGCTCAACCAACCCAGTGGTTTGAACCATCAATAAAGGAGGCCCAGAGAAGAGCCTCTGCTTGCAAATGGCCCCCTGGGTCTGAGCACAGCCTTCTCTCACTCTGCCTGTGTTCTCTTTGCTAAGCATACTTTTGTACTCAGTTCTATTTTCCTGCATAAGCAATCCATTCCCCTAGATCAAAATTCAAATGATTCAAAAAGCCATACTGTACAAGTCTCCCTCCCACCCATATACACCAGCTAATTATCCTTCCTGGAAGCAACCGATGGACCCAATTTTTCCATTGGATTTCAGAGATATTATTTGCATATGCAACAAACGTGCATGTGTATACACACAGAAATGGGATGGTTTATTATATACACTTTTCTGGCCTCTGTTGATATTTTTAAAACTTGCTTAGAATTGGTTACATCAGAATATAAATAGCTTCTTCATATATTATGACTGTCTAGTACTCCATTATGAAGATACACTATCACTTATTTAACAGATCCTTATCAAGGAATAGTTGGTTTTTTTTCCAGCTACTAACTTTTGTACTCAACTGGTGAATAAGGTCCCAGACAAGTCTGTTTACCAGTCATGGTATCTGAAGGATAAATTCCTCCATGTGAGATTGCTGGGTCAGCTCTCTGGCTTTGGTAGTTTTCTTAGGTATTCTTCCATCTTCCTTAGTGACTAAAACTGAAGGTGAAAGAGCTTAGGGCACAAATTAAATAGCAGGACATCACTGCCATTGGTTCATCAATGTATGTTTGGGCAAATGTTAAGGATCACACAGGTATACATGTGTGACACATGTCCTCCACATGTATCTTCCCCAGGGTCACAGGTGTTTTGCCTCTGCCTCTGCCTCTGCCCTTGGATGATACCATTTCCCAATTGCTGACAGTAACTATGAACGAGAATGTAAGTCATGGGACAGGGGAGGGCACTGCCTCGGAGGTCTGTGTTGCTGGGGGACACAGGAAGAGGCCCTTACCTCAGACACAGTCTGGTGCTAGAGGGACATCAGGCCTCAGGAGTCCCATTTCTATGGAAGCATCCCCTCCCCTACCCCCAGCCCAAAATACCCAGTAGCAGGATAGGATAATGTTCCAGGTTGGGGCAGGAGCAGGGCAGGATGAGTTCTGGCAAAAAGGAAACCAGGACATAGGACAGGGAGAAGAGGAGGACAGATGGAAGGGGACAGGAGGACAGGACTGCTGCACTGCCTTGGCAAAGCTAACGATGAGCCCTTTAACAGACTGAAGAATCAAAATCATGTGGCATTGAGCTCAGTGATGTCAACGAATGCAAGAACTGTGAGTACAAACACCAGACCCCCACCCTCCCCGGCAGGGCTGCCCAGGTCAATGGAGGGAGGTGGCCCAGGCTCCTTTGGGATCCTATAGGTGATAGGAAAGGATGGAGCTGTAAGCTGCATCCCCAAGCACCCAGGCTGAAAATGTGGCAACTTAGCAGCTTCGCTGAACCACAGGGACTCATTCTCCAGGACACAGAGCCCCTCTGGAGTTTCTGGTGGCTCCCCAGTCCCAGTGGTGTGCAAAGTACACAGTGTGGAGTTTGAGCAAGGAGCACCCTCACACCAAGGAAGCTGGGAAGCAGAAATTTCCTCTCACATCTCCTAACATCCAGGACACCAAGATAACAGGACGCAGTAGAATGGCAGTTGCCAAGACAGTCCCGGCAGGAACCTGTCGACATTTCCCAGGACCCAGAGCAGACGAAACACGGGGCCTGGGCAGCGAGACTCTTTTAGCTGTCACATCACCTTCCTCTCCATAGTCTCCTCCTAGACACACGTGGAAAAGCTAGTGAGGCAGCAGGTTTCTGCCTGGGACCAAGGGAGAGGGAGGCGTCCACAGCACAACCTCCAGGGGACTGCGCGTTCCTCCACATGCTCTCTTTCCCTCTCACCTGCAGCTACTGGCTTGTTCAACTACCAAGTCAAAAGTCCCAGGATTTCTGCAGAAGGCCTTTCAATCCCCTACTGTGTAAGTGTTCTTTGCGCTTATGAATGGGTTCTGTAAGAGGGCTGGCGACATCCCTGAACTCGCCAAATAAACTCCAAATCATGACAAACCAGTCTTCCTCCCTTCTCGGATCCCCAGACCTCCACCCTGGGGCGATCTCCAGGCTTCTACCATAACAGCTGAGTGCCTGCTACAGGGGCCAGCCATGTTTTCCCTTCCATTTACTTCTAATGCACAGTGCCTGAGATGCATACCCAATGATGACAGTAGGGTATGTACCCAGTAGGATGGGTACTTTTTCTTGACCAGTAGGAAGTACCCAGCAGCAGTCAGACATTCAACAGACTATATTTAAGGAAAGAAAAAGTGCAGACTCTCCCACCCACCCTCTCAACCACCCAAGGAATGGAAAACTAGGCCATGAGGAGTACTAAAGAGAGGCAAGGTTTTGGGCCCACTTACTCTACTTGTGGGAATCCATCTGTACAGACATCCCAAGTACAGATATATTTAAGCACAAAGAAATACAAGTATTAATGACAAGGGGGAAAAAAACTGGAAATGAACTAGAAGGAAATAACTAAACTATGAGATTATTAGAAATGTTTACAAAGTATGAAGGTACAGTTAATTTTTTAAAGCAAAATACAAGGGATATTATGTACAGGCAAAGAAAGAAAATAAGGTGAAATATCAGTGATATCCACTCAAAATCTCTTTTCCCTTCTTCATACTTCTCTGGACTTGTTGAGCTTCCTGCCATGTGCAGTCTGCATTTTATAAACTCTCAGAGGGCACAGTGTATACGAAAGGAAGAGGAATCATTCAAAGGAGGCCAGAATTCTGTAGATAAGATGAGCCTTGAGTGTGCTTGACAAGACAGTCATTGTAAGGTTGGGAGAACTGTGAGTTAGGTACAAACATGCACACACACACACACACACACACACACACACACTATTACCTGAGGCAACATTTAAATAGAGGAATTCATGGGAAAATGAAGACATGTTGCTTCTCTCGGAAAATTGGAGGTCTGGGGGACCACGGAGCACTGTTTCAGGACTAATCAGCTGGAGACGGCAGTGCTTCCTCCTCTGTAAGGGGCTCCTCTCTCCTATGACCCCACTACAGTCCCGCAACAAGGGGGCAGGGAGGTCAACTGTGCTTTGTCTTCATGCTCGTCCACTGGGGGGTTCACATGGGGTCACCTCACTCCTCAGCATCACAGACGGGCCTTCGAAGACCCTGAAATTGATGGCAGTCTCACACGATAACAGGGATGTTTCTCTTGTTCTCTCTCTAGGCCTACTTTAACCAAAATAAATCCCCTGTGCCTGGAGGCCGTCTTCCTCCAGATCCTAAAAATGTCAACACTGCCGTGATTTTGTCCCGAACGATGCTCAGGGAGATTGTCACTAAAAGTGCCAAGGAGAGCTCTGTCAAGGTGAGCCTCATCCACATGGCCCTTCCACCCTCCTCTTTGCTTAAGTCTAGCCTATCAACCTCTAAGTGTGAGAAGGCAGAAATGCCAAGTGGGTTCTGGAATGCTCTTTCAGAGATAAAGACGAGGAATGCTACGGGATACAGATTTTCCCTTAATGGTCATCTAATTGGGTCTTGAATATAATGCACTAGGGGAAAGGAGAGAGCAGGGGCAGAGGGGGAGCAGGAGCTCCGGGAGGAGCTTAACCAACACTCACAGCATGTGCAAGGGAGTGTATTTATCTACATAGGAGGTATTCACTTGCTTCCTGCACAGAAAGTGGTAGAAGGCAGGTAGTTATAACAAAATCATAATCTTCAGTACTCTCTATGTGCCAGGCTCTATTTCAATGCTTCCTTAACATAGTCTCCCAAATCATCAAGTGCAGAGCTATCTGCTACAAGAGCACAGAAAGAAATGGGCTCTAAACTGGATGAGGAGCAATAGAAACACGCTTCTGTGTCATGGGCCCCACTGTCTTTTCGAGAAAGGAAATGAGATAAAGGGAGATTCTGGAATGAGATGGTGTCTGTGTGCTCAGATCAGCTGTGGCAGCACCCAGCAAGGTGACCAGTGCATATCACAGGATCCATAAACATCTGAATAATGGAATCGAGCGATGCATGGTTATCTCATATGCAACATCCTGCAGCCCTCTCCCTCCCCATACTCTATCAACGATGACTTCTTTACCACAGATAAACAACCTGGAAGCCGCGATCACCAAAATCGTTTACCACCACCTGCCAAACAACAAAATCAACGCCGCCTACTGGGTCACTATGGAGAAGGATGGTGAGAACACAGCCACTGGGCAGACGGTGAGTGCTGAGTAACAAATCGGGAATAAGCTGTGAGGAGGAACGAATAGGAGCAGAGGTCCCATGGAAAGAAGAGTGCTCGGTGGGGGTGGGGAACTAGTACCAAAACTCTGGGGGTCAGAGTGCCTGGGTGTCCCTAGGAGGAGGAGACCAACCAGGCTGGTAGGCTGTCTCCTAAGACCTGGTCGCCTCCATGCCAGGCCTCACCTGTCTCCTTGCTGGTCATATCACAACATGACACGTTTGCTGAGTAGCCTGGTGAAGGTATTTTCAACTCATGTTTGTTTTATATTCATGCAGAAAGTCACCATCTCCCATGCAAGTGAGATTTCAAACAACAAAATCAAAGCAACCATCAAGATTGACAGGTATGGTCTATAACTACAAAGTCCTCTTGCCATTCATCAGCATAGGATGCAATATCAAGAAACCAATTCAGAAACTACTGTATAGGCATGGGGAGCTCAACCCGGTGCTCTGTGACAACTCAGAGGGGTGGGATGGGGCGAGGGTGGGGGTGGCTCAAGAGGGAGGAGACATATGTATACTTATGACTCATTCATGTTGTTGTACGGCAGAAGCCAACACAATATTGTAAAGCAATTATCCTCCAATTAAGAAAAAAAAAAAAAGAACCCAACTCAAATCACATGCAAAGAATAATGGACAAGGCCTTTGAGAAATACTTGGATCATTACAGGGAAATCAGAAAGAAGTTTTACTCACATGCTGTTATGCGCCTTAAATCTGCTCTTTCTCCTCTGTATTTATTACAACATTTTATAAGTGACTTCAAGAAGGAACTGAGCTAATACCTAAATTCTACTTTAGAACTGGTTAATAATTATTATTTGGAAATAATTTTTCCTTGTATTTTCTTTCCTGACAGTGCTGAACACAGCGTGACACCCCCTGAGGCTGTAAGTCAATTTGATTTTTCAAAATATTTATCTATGATAAGTGAGAAATTATTTTCAAGCCAGGCACTCAGTAAAATAGGACTCTACAAAAAAAAAAAAAAAAGTCATGCAGATTGGATCACAGACGCAATGTGGAGCAGGACTGTAGGTTCCAAACCTAGGTTCTCTCTGGGAAGCTCTTAAAACCCGGTTCCCCAAGCTCATTCAATGACCTCAGTCAATGACCTAAAGGCAGGCCTGGAATCTGTGCTCTTTGTGTTGGGTGACTCGGATATAACCAGGAAGTCTTAATGGTCCACAGAAAGGAAGAAAAGATGATGTGGATTCTAATTACGCCTTGGCTCACCAAAGCATCTCACTACCCCCACCTTTATGACATTTGATCTTCCACACACACATAATTATACTTTCATTCAACAAACATTTAGTGAGCATCACTACACGTGTGACCCTAAATCTGTAACATGAAACAATGGTGAGGTCCAAGATTCCGGGAGTGACACTCAAGTTTAAGTAGGAGGACAGGGACAGATTAAAACCATATATAAATTCAGCCCCATCATTAAGAGTCTGGTAACCACACACTGGCTGGAGGCACACAATATGCACTCAGAGGCAAACAGCCTTGTCTATGTCCCAGGTGTCAGCCCTGAGACAGGGGGATGTCAGCTGAGAGGTAGACTCTGAGAGTCAGTGTAAGCCCGGGTTGCTTCACCTTATCTGTACTGGGCCAAGCTCTGTGCAGGGAAAGGATCACAGAAGGCATGAACCCTGACCTCATGTAACTACCCACGTAACAAGGAACAGACACTGATGCAATAGCTATCAACTGACCATGAAAAACAAAGAGGGCAGAAAGCATGAACTGGTAGGCAGATCGTGGGTTCACTGAGAAAATGATGCCTAAACTCAGCCCTGAAGAAGGAGCAGGAGTTTACCAGAGAGCAAAGGTGTAAACGAGGTAGAGGAAACAGGATGTGCAAAGGGTAGGCAGCGTGGACTCCTAGGCCTGTTAAGGGGAATGCAAAAGGGGAGGTAAACAGAGCACCAGATCCAAGGGGACTCGGAACGGATCCCAAAGAGTACAGTCCATCCTCCTGAAACACTGAACCGGCATTTGGCCTGAGGGCACACAGCTGCACCTCAGTGCCTACAGCAATGTCTGAAATACGACAGGAGCCACCCAAGGTATCAAAAACCTACTTGAAAGGCCTTTGAAAATCCCCAAAGAATTAGAGGCCTGAGGGATAGATTGAGATCCACCTCCCCACATAGCCTTGTCGAGTACCAGAAAAAAGCCCACAAGGCCAGAGGAACCCAAGACCACTTTCCACTATGTGAGGACTAGCTGGGAGGCTAGCAGATGTACTAACAAAAACACTAAACCCATCTCTTTCAGGAGGAGGAAGTAAGAGATGTGCTACGTGAAGTTCTGAAGAAACTTCTGTTTGCTGTTACCAGTATGTGGAACTAGAAACGTGAACACCAGAAAAGTCAGTGTCACTGAACAGCAGGGACGGGACAGCACCTGCAGCCTGTGCCGCAGCAGCGAGCAGAGTATCCTCTGGTCATTGTGGGACTGAAGAGCACGTTTTTATTATCAGAGAGGGACTGCAGCATCTTGAGATGGCAAAACATGAAAACCAAATCAAAATGTCTCTTCTCCCGGTCCAAATGAAATCCAGCCCACTAGGTGTCTTCAGAACAGCATTATACCACTTAGAGAAAAGAAATACGGGCTTCATCACCTAGTCACATAGATAACAGAGGTTGAGAAATTTAGGAGTATGAGTTCATAACCCTGATGATCATCAAGAGATAGAGCACAAAATGCCATCTATGCATATTAATGATGAACTCTAGAGGGGTTGATGTATTGCAAATGAAATCAAAAAAGCAAGGCTTAATTCTTCTGGTTTCTTAAGAGAAAGAGGGCAGACATGCCAGCATCTCTCTTGGTATCGATTACACCCATCGGATTTCCTGTTAGCTCTAGGGTCCTTGAGAACTCAGCCTCACACACACAAAAGACTGGGAGAAACTGCGTCTTAAATCAGATCCTTCTGTTGAAGGGGCGGGGGAGAGATTCCCCTAGAGCCACACTCTGCCCAGAGACATTCTCCAGTTGACTGTGGCTAAAACAACCCAGCCTAGCCATTGTTTCTTTCAACTCACATCATAAGATGTGCCTTCTTTTTTTCAGGAAATGTAAATCAATGGAATATTCCACTAGGAGCAATCCCAAATTCTCTAAACAGTGCCAAGCTTCAAGTGCTTAAATCGGTAAGAGAAAGAAATATAAACATTTTCCTTTCACATTAAAGTCCACTCTGCACTTCAGTCTTCAGAGTAATGAATAAGGCCAGTGGGCCCTGGCATCAAAGTCTGTCTGGGCTGCCTCACCAGCTCCATCCAGTCTCCCTAGTCTTTCCTAAGCAGATTCATTGCCTACTGTCCCTTTCGTTACCATGTAAGTTCTAACCCTGAGACTGGAAACACGTGCACGTGTGCCTAGTCATGTCTAACTCTTTGCAACCCCATGGACTGTAGCCCACCAAGCTCGTCCGTCCATGGGATTTTCCAGGCAAGAATACTGGAATGCGTTGTCATTTCCACCTCCAACAAATCTTTCCAAGCTGGGTATCGAACCCATGTCTTCTGCACTGGGAGGCAGATTCTTTACCACTGGGCCATCGAGGAAGCCCTGCATCCCCCCTACGTATTTCTGACTCATCCACACTGTCGCCTTGTGACTGTAAAGCCTCTTTTTCTTTACCACCCTGACTCAGATTTCCCCTTCTTCCCATCTATCTAACCTCACACTTAGGGAAAACTGAAAAGAGAACTTGCTTTCTGAAAAATAGTTAAAAGGATAGAACCTTTTATGTAAATTTGCCACCAGGAAAACAGTGAAAGAGGGGTGGAACTAGAGAAGATATACAAGAGAGTAAAGAAGTTTAGAATCTCCATCACCCTTACAATGTTCCAGTCTTGATAAACATGTCTAATGAGTACGCCATCTGATTGGGAAAACATTAATTTCTTTCATGTTGGCTCAAATTTCCGAAGTCTTACATTCCAATTTTTACTTAATCCCCCAAAGTCCATGAATCTGTGACCAAATCAATTACTACAATGTAGAGGCTGGTAAAATCAGCACTTGTCTCAATGTTAGCTTTCTACCTCCTACTCTTATGCTCCGTAACTATGAGGGGGGCCTGGACATAACACTTAGCCTCCCCAATTCCGCCCGAGTTAAGGGACTGGATCAGATGAATGCCAATTGTGTTTCAGCTGCAAGTGACAGGAAGCTCAACCAAAACTGGTTCAAGCAACAATACAGAATTATTGGTCCTAACACCTAAGGATGGTGCTAACTTCAGCAGTGGCCCAAATGTGACACCAGAATCCATCTCTTGACTTTAAATGCTTTGGGGTGGGCTCTATTTTGGCTCTGCGCTGGGGGTCCCTCACTACCAGGAACTTCACCCTGTTTCTGGACTAACAAATGAAAGTCATCCAGAAGTAACATCTGGGGCTCCCATTGGCCTGAATTGTTCCACATCCTCATCCTTAAAGCCAGTGCTGTGGTCAGGGGGACGGAGTACACTGGCTGGCTCAGCCTGTGCCTGCACCAGCTTATGTATTTAAGAGTATAACTAGCTGTTTTTTGTCTCCCCACAGAATGATTTTCAAGCCACAAACTAAACCCAGCACCGGAAGCCAGGGAATGTTTCAGAATGAAAGCAAAGACACTCTGTAATCCCTCTCTATGAAACACTGTGGAAAAGACATCCTTTTAACTAAGGAGTTAAGTAGAGTTAGTGTTCTCAACATGTCCAGCTATGCTTTGGAATTTCACCAACAATACCCTGAATTAACAAGTGTAAGAAAGGCAGGAATCCAGGGATAAGGGGGACTTTTCTAATTATCTCATCAATAAATAACCTGTTTTCATGCAGAAAAAAAGTGACGTGTCTTTAATTCTTACAAATAGGAGTTCCACTGTGTGTTTATGACTAGTAAAAGCACTTCTTACTGGGGACAAAAAATTAGTAATATGAGTGATGAGGCCACAAAACTCAGGATTACTTTACAGACTGTTCTAGGGAACAATCCTGACAATGATTAAGACTTTTCTTCCCATAGCTCAGGCCTCCCCTCCCCAAATGCCAAACGTTCTCTTCTGCCCATTGGTCCAAGATGAAAATCACACAGGGGCTAGGCTCCAACTTCCCCATCGTCACGTTAAAAACCGAAGGGCACAGTCCAAATGCTAAAAGCTGGGTGGAACAGAGCAGATAAGAGTCCGATAATATCATAAAGAGGGCAGCAAAGGATCTAGGTCCCAGCTCAAGGACTACAGGCCAGGCCAAGTGGCTGTGAGAGGAAAGCCAATCAATGTAAATGCATAGAAACCCAGAAAAATACACAACAGGGATAATGAGAAACACAACTCTGAACTCTATACCAGGCAGAGACTCTCTGCCCTATTCCAGTGTCTTGCACAACTATGTGCTCCGGAACCAAAACAGCTCAGGTTGTAGACACAAAAGATCAGAAAGGGAATCAAGGCCAGAGACCGGGCGTGCCTTAGAGCAAGGGACAGCACCGCACAAGACAAAGACCCAATCACACTCTTAATAGGTATGGGGTTCTATTCTGGAGTGATGGTTTGGAACTAGATAAGAGGTTGTAGTTGAACATTGTGCCACTAAACTGTCTCCTTTAACTTAGTTAATTTTATGTTATGTGAATTCCACTTCCATTTAAAAAAACAAAAAATGGGACTTCCCTTGTGATCCAGTGGTTAAGACTTTGCCTCCCAATGCAGAAGGTGAGGGTTTGATCCCTGGCTGAAGAGCTAAGCTCCCACGTGCCACACAGCCAAAAAACCAAAACATAAAACAGAAGCAATATTGTAACGAATTCAATAAATACTTTTAAAAAAGGTACATGTAAAAAAAATTTTAATAAAAAACAAGAAATCTTCCAAATCATTAGCAACGAGTATATCTAGTACCCAGATGTTGATTTCTATACCATTCTTTATCAAAGGAACCTAATCAGTCCCCTTGGAGAAATGGCTAATTCTAGGACTAGAAACAAAGTATGAAAAATGACCCAGAACAGCTCAAATGCAAGGAAGAAGGCACTCACACAAAGGCGGAAGTGTGTCAAAGGGATAGAGGGCCAAGAGAAAGAGCTTCAAGAGCTGAAACAATTTGGCCAATGAAATATATAAAGGAGTATTGGATTATCAATCCTGAATATTCATTAGAAGGGGTGCTGAAGCTGAAGCTCTGATACTTTGGCCACCTGATGTGAAGACCCAACTCATTGGAAAAGACCCTGATGCTAGGAAAAGACTGAAGGCAAAAGGAGAAGGGGGAAGCAGAGGATAAGATGGTTAGAAAGCATCACCAACTCAATGGACATGAATCTGAGCAAACTCTGGGAGATAGTGGAGGACAGAGGAGCCTGACATGCTGCAGTCCATGAGGTCGCAGAGTCAGACATGACTTAGTGACTGGACAACTGGATTATAACCCACAGAATAAAATAAATATTTAGCAGCCTATACTAATATAAATAAATGATTCAGTAAATATACAGGTGAGAACAGGCAAATCTCCTGTGCAGAAGAAGCCAAAATGATTTACACAGGTACTACGCCCTTGAGGAGGGAGGGCATAACTTCCATTCACTAAGCTTCAGCTGCACATGGCGACTTTTTTCCAAAGTATAGAAAGGGGAAAAAGGAGCAACTGTACAATGAAAAAATCTGACAAACACTACCTGAATCCAAGTGATCAAGGTTAGTATGAACAGTGATAAATCATATTAATAGTATGTACCCTTATGATGGAATGAGAATGGTATTTTACCTTCGTGGTCTTCCTTCCCAAAACACGTAATTCCAATCTAAACATGAGAAAAACATAACAAATCCCAACAAAGGGACACTGCAAAATATCTGACCAGTTCTCCTCAAAACTATCAATGTCATCAAAATTACAAGTCTGAGTCAAGAGGAACCTAAAGAGACATGATTGTAATGTGGACTCCAAGATGGGATTCTGGAAAAATAAAAAGAGATTAGGGAAAAACTGAAGCTATCTGAATAAAGTATGGCCTTCAGTAAATAATGCATCACTAATTTATTAGTTGTTAACAAATGAACCACAATAAAATATTAGAATAGGGAGAACTGGGCACAGTGTATAGAGAAACTCTCTGCACCATTTTTGCAATAATTCTGTAAAACTATTTTAAAATTTAAAGTTTACTTAAAAACATGAAACAAAACATTAACAAAAACTAAGAAAGATAAAAGGGCACAAGAGTCAACCTGAAAGAGCTCCCAGTGCCCAAACTGGGATCAATTTAAGCAAAATTAAATAAATATCAGAGTATAAACCGAAATATAAACACCCATGAGTCCATTCTGACATAAATGATGGAATAAATACATAAATAGGGGGAAAGAGGCATTTTCCCTATAGAATTCCAAATAACACATGTAAATAACCCCCCACCTTCGAGTTTGGGCTTAATCCCCACCATCTAGTAGGTAATAAAACATTAACTTCAACAATGATGTTTGTATCATGTACACTCTGGTATGATTTGATAATAAAGGTACTAATCATAAGAAAATAGCAGAAAAATCCAAACTGAGAATTTGTGACTAGTACTCTTCAGAAGCGTCAGTCACAAAAAACAAGGAAGACCGAACTTTCACAAATCACAAGAGACTAAGGAGACATGACAACTAAATGCAATGTGTTATCTTGGATTGGATACTGGAATAAAAAGGTACATCCATCAGAGGAAAAGCTGATGAAATCTGAATGAAGTTTTGCTCTTAGTGAATAGCAATGTGCCAATATTAATTTCCTTGCTCTGACAAATGAACACTGTACTGTGTGATGACTTAGAAGAATGCTCTATGAACTCACTTTACAACTTCTCTAAAGTCAAAAATACTTAAAAATTTAAAAAATTAAAAACCATCCAATGCCTCCCCACTGTATTTAAATAAAACCCATCAGGCCTCAAAGGTTCTGGACAATGCACCTAAAGCCAATCATTCCCATCTCATCTCATATTAGACCAGTCTGTCCCTCCCTGAAAATATTTCATCTACACTAAGCTCCCAATTTTTTTCAACTCTCCAACTCATCACCAAACTCTTTCTCTTGCCATGAGATCTGTGACGGACTACCTTCCAAAGATGGCACCAAGACCTGCCACCCCACATACCCTTCAGGAACCCAGCTACTTCCCATTAAGAGGAGGAACCTAATTTTCCTTTATTTACATCTGAGTGCAAATGTGAGTTTCTGAAAATCAATAGTAACTCCTCTTTCTTTACCCTGTATGATTCAGAAGTGAATTAAGTAAAACAAAAATTATAAATCTGTTAAGGGGTACACAGTGCATTAAGATGTCTTTTAGAACAATAACAACAAAAAGGGATGGAATGGTACCCTTCAATGTTTTTGAATCCTACTGAAACTAAATTAATATTAATTGGGCTGTTAATAAATTAAGATATTATAATCCTCAAAGCAACCATTAAGGGCTTCCCAGGTGACACAGTGGTAAAGAATTCGCCTCAGGAGATGCAAGAGACGCAGGTTCAATCCTTGGGTAAGGAAGATACCCTGGAGCAGGAAATGGCAACCCACTCCAGTATTCTTGCCTGCAGAACTGCAGGGACAGAGGAGCCTGGAGGGCTACAGTCCATGGGGTCTCAAAGAGGTGGACACGACTAATTAACACTTTCACTTCTCACTTTCACCTACTATACATTAGGCACCATTCTTTTTTTAATGATCATTTGTCCGTTTATTTATTATTTATTTTGGCTGTACTGGGTCTTAGTTGTGGCATGTGAGACTTCTTAGTTACAGCATGCATGCAGGATCTAGTTCCCCAACCAGGGATCAAATCCAGGCCCTCTGCATTGTGACTGCAGAGTCTTACCCACTGGACTAGAGAAGTCCCAAATGCTGGCCCCTTTTCTGATCCAGGAAAAAAGTAAAAGGCAGGAAACTGACCAATTACAGATACCTGTTGTATTGTTTGAATTATTTAACACATGTAGTATGATTTACTTTTTCATAAAAAGTAAAATAAAATTTCCAGAAGTTTTTCATGTCTTCTGAATAAAGAACTGAGGTGAAGAGCCCTAACAAATATTTCTTGAGTAGAAGATGGATTTTTTAAAAATATTTATTTATTTATTTTTATCTGGCTGCAACAAGTCTTAGTTGCAGCATGCAGGATCTTCAACATTCATTGTGGCATGTGGGATCCAGTTTCCTGACCAGGGATCGAACCTGGGTCCCCAGCATTGGGAGCTCGGAGTCTTAGCCACTGGACCACCAGGGAAGTCCCAGAAGATGGATCTTGAGGACAGAAATCAACTCCCTCAAGCCATGCCAACTGGTATGGAAGAGGTTCCCAGCCTGGGATTCCCAAAGGTTGCCATGCAGGTCAGTGGGAAGGGGTAATAGGAAATCATAGCCATACACACAAAAGCCTCGGAATATCCTAATATACACAGTGTGCTTTAGAGGCAAAATCTTTCAATGATCACTCTTCATCTGTTAAGATTTTACTGTGTTCCAGAGACACTGCTAAGTTCCTCACAAGTACAATCTCACTGAACTCCAGATGAGATAAGCATTGTATTATTATTCCATGTCACTTGAGAAAATCAAGGCACAGATAAATAATAAAATAACTGCTCAAGTTCACACAACTCTGAAGCAATGGAGCAGGAACTTAGACCAAAGTCCTTCTGACTCCAAATATTCTACACCATCATCTTTTGGATTTTTTCACATGGTCCTCATAGAATGACATAATCTTAGCAGATTAAGGAGCCAAGGATGACTCCTCAGAGCCTACTAGAAAGTAATGATGTTTTCTAAACTTCAAATGCTGTCAGTGAAAGTGAAGTCGCTCAGTCCTGTCTGACTCTGCAACCCTGTGGACTGTAGCCCATCAGGCTCCTCCGTCCAAGGGATTCTCCTGGCAAGAATACTGGAGTGGATTGCCATTTCCTTCTCCAGGGGATCTTTCTGACCCAGGGATCGAACTCAGGTCTCCCACATTGCAGGCAGACGCTTTACCCTCTGAGCCACCAGGGAAACCCCTGAAGGCAAAGAATAATCTGACAAGCTTTTAAAAAAAAGGGTCCATGAGGGAATTTCTCAGGTAAAATAAAATGAGGAGATAGGTAGCTGAGTCAATGTTATCAAACCAAAATGTTAGAAAGATCTAGAGCAGGTTTTCCTAAGCAAATGATTCTCTCCACCTTCCCTGCCCCTTTAGTCTCCAATTCCTAGGGTACATGAGAGAAAACCAGAGAAGCGTTACAGTCCATCAGAGAGACTGGGCTGGGAAACTAGGGAAAATCTCAGACACTCACCAAGGCAAAAATGAAGTACAAGTAGATAAAAATGAACTACTTGAGGTAAATTTAATGACTGTAAAAGCTGTTCGCAAAGCAGCAAAGAAATGCATTTTCTATTTCATAGAAAGTTGCTTCACCACTTGAGGCTTGGGTCCAAAGCTTCGTCTTTCATTAGTGACCAGTCATATTTCTCTTCCTGCCAGAAAGGACTGACGCCAACCACTCAGGTCAACAATATGCTGTGGAGTTCTTCAGAGTGGTCTTGCAGAGAACATGTCCTTTAAGTGTCTGAGAACTGGCTGAGGTGATCTGAAAGAAAACAAATCAGAAGAAGACAAGGTAACTGGGACTGAACTACAGGGACTTAATGTGAATGGTCCAAAGGAGAGGCCACCAAATGGAATCTAACGGGAGATGACAGGCCAGCATCTGGAGAGAGCATGGTTCCTCTATGCCCCCAGAGACGTCGGATACAATACTAATATATATAATTGAAGAAGTCCAAAATAGGTCAGTCCCAAACAGCCACTACTCCCTTTTCTCTTGGGAGATGGTCTTCCCCAGAGGCAACCATAAGGTTCATGTACGAGCTGCCTAACACAGACATGCGTGCATGGTCAGTCACTTCAGTCGTGTCTGACTCTGCGACCCTATGAACTGCCAGGGTCCTCTGTCCATGGGATTCTCTAGGCAAGTATACTGGGGTGGGTTGTCATGTCCTCCTCCAGGGGATCTTCCAGACCCAGGGATCAAACCCGAGTCTCTGGCATCTCCTGCACTGGCAGGCGGGTTCTTTACCACTAGTGCCACCTGGGAAGCCTACCACAGACGCTGCCCTCCCAACCCCAGAGGCAGCTGTGATCCATGCTGTACCTGTCAAACACCTTCCTAAGAAGATTTATTGTGTCAAGATGCATTACTACGAACAAAGCTAGTGTACGTGATGGAATTCCAGTTGAGCTATTTCAAATCCTAAAGGATGATGCTGTTAAAAAGTGCTGCACTCAATAAGCCAGCAAATTTGGAAAACTCAGCAGTGGCCACAGGACTGGAAAAGGTCAGTTTTCACTCCAATCCTAAAGTTATGCAATGCCAAAGAATATTCAAACTATGGTACAACTGTGCTCATTTCACATGCTAGCAAGGTAATGTTCAAAATCCTTCAAGCTAGGCTTCAGCAGTATATGAACCATGAACTTCCAGATGTCCAAGCTGGATTTAGAAAAGGCAGAGGAACCAGAGATCAAATTGCCAACATCCACTGGATCATGGAAAAAGCAAAGGAGTTCCAAGAAAACATCTATTTCTGCTTTATTGACTGTGCCAAAGCCTTTATGACTGTGTGGATCACAATAAACTGTGGAAAATTCTGAAAGAGATGGGAATACCAGACCACCTGACCTACCTCTTGAGAAATTTGTATGCAGGTCAGGAAGCAACAGTTAGAACTGGACATGGAACAACAGACTGGTTCCAAATAGGAAAAGGAGTACATCAAGGCTTTAACTTATATGTAGAGTATATCATGAGAAACAATGAGCTGGATGAAGCACAAGCTGGAATCAAGATTGCCAGGAAATGTCAGATATGCAGATGACACTACCTATATGGCAGAAAGTGAAGAACTAAAGAGGCTCTTGATGAAAGTGAAAGAGGAGAGTAAAAAAGTTGGCTTAACGCTCAACATTCAGAAAACAAAGATCATGGCTTCCAGTACCATCACTTCATGACAAATAGTTGGAGAAACAGTGGAAACAGTGGCAGACTTTATTTTGGGGGGCTCCAAAATCACTGCAGATGGTGACTGCAGCCATGAAATTAAAAGACACTTACTCCTTGGGAGAAAAGTTATAACCAACCTAGACAGCATATTAAAAAGCAGAGATGCTACTTTACCAACAAAGGCTATGGTTTTTCCAGTAGTCATGTACGGATGTGAGTTGGACTATAAAGAAAGCTGAGTGCAGAAGAATTGATGCTTTTGAACTGTGGTGCTGGAGAAGACTCTTGAGAGTCTTGGACTTCAAGGAGATCCAACCAGTCCATTCTAAAGGAAATCAGTCCTGAATATTCATTGGAAGGACTGATGTTGAAGCTGAAACTCCAATACTTTGGCCACCTGATGCGAAGAGCTGACTCATTTGAAAAGACCCTGATGCTAGGAAAGAGAAGGGGAGGACAAGGCGGGAGGAGAAGGGGACAACAGAGGATGAGAGGGTTGTATGCCGTCACTGACTCAATGGACATGAGTTTGAGTAAACTTCAGGAATTGGTGATGGACAGGGAGGCCTCGCATGCTACAGTCCACGGGGTCGCAAAGAGTCAGACACAACTGAGTGACTGAACTGAACTGATGAAGATAAAATGGGCTAATGCCCAAACAGTGACAAGAACAAGGCAGAGGGAAGTTGCTTTCAGCACTAGTGAGCTTTTCAAGGAGGTAACATTTAAGAGAACTTGGAATGTTTAAAAGAAGGCAGCCAGGCAAAAATCAAGACCCTCCTAAGTGACACAGCATTTTCAAAGTCCCTAACACTAGAACTAAGTCTGAGAGGCAAAAAAAGAGGCCACCAAGACTAGAGGAAAGAGAATAAAAAGAGGACAGAGGACATGAGGTTGGAAAGGCAGCTGGGAAAGACCATAAAAGGCCCTGGACACCCTGTGGCTCCAATGAGAAACCACTGGAGGGCTTAAGCAAATGAGTGAGTGATCTGATTTAGAAAGATCAAACTGACTGCTATGGGGCAGGAAGACTAGAGGAGGGCAAGAATGAAAGCAGGAATACGAAGCCTCTGAAATACTCAGGTACTGTTGGTGGGAGTGCAAAACAGTATAATCATTTTGGCTCTTTCTATTATATATACCCAGTTTCCCAGCAATTTCAAACCATATACACTATAGAAATGCACTATAACACATACATAGCAGCTCTATTCGTAATAGTTCCAAACTGGAAAACAACCAAAATGGCCATCGAAAGTACAATATATAAATTGTGGTATATTCATATAATATGGATAAATATTATCATAGATGAACTGCACAATATCCATGTTATCAAAAACCTACACTGTATGATTCAATTTTATATCATAAATAAGCAAAACTGAACTATGGTATTAAAAATTAGGATGGAGGGAAGAAGAGTATGGTAGGAACATGAGGCGGGGTTTGGAGGTTCTGAAAATAGTGTTTTTTGATTCAGGAGGCAGTTACACGGGTAGGGTCACTTTGTGATGATTCATCAAGTATTAAGTACACTTTTGAGCAATTTTCTACATTTATGATATGCTTCAACAAAATAATTCACTTTCAAAATACAAAAACAAGAAAACTTGCGAAAAGGCTGCTCTAATCTAAGCTAACCAAGAAGACAGCTTAGAGAAAGAAAGAGATCCAAGATACATTCCATAGGCAGAGCTGAAACAGATGAACTACTGAAGGGGAGTACAAGAAAATAAATATCTAGAATCATTCCTATATATTTGGTTTTAGCAACTGAGTAGCGCTATTTGCTGAGATGGAGGAGGCTTCAAAAGAAGAAAATTGCAGGAAAGTGGGAAGAATTCATTCTATTTTGGCCACATTAAGTTTAGGACACAAGAGAGAAAGAAGAAAAATGCAAATCTGGAGAGGATGCAAAGGGATGGAAGCAAAAAGCACAAGCAGCAGTGTGACAGAAGATAGAGACACTTCCTACACAGCCCACATGAGCAGACAGCAGGGACAGGTGGAGACGCGCCTGAGTGGGTGCAAACAACGACGAGACAGTGAGATGTCACGCGACTGCATCTATTTTCTGTATACAAGATGAGACTAAGACATCAGCTGAGACTAGGATTTAAAGACATGAGTGAAGATTTAGGGAGAATGAAGAGTTCAGATCACTTCAGTTGCTCAGTCGTGTCTGACTCCTTGTGACCCCATGAACCGCAGCAGACCAGGCCTCCCTGTCCATCACCAACTCCCGGAGTCCACCCAAACCCATGTCCATTGAGTCGGTGATGCCATCCAACCATCTCATGCTCTGTCGTCCCCTTCTCCTCCTGCCCTCAATCCCTCCCAGCATCAGAGTCTTCTCCAATGAGTCAACTCTTCACATGAGGTGGCCAAAGTACTGGAGTTTCAGCTTTAGCATCATTCCTTCCAAAGAACACCCAGGACTGATCTCCTTTAGAATGGACTGGTTGGATCTCCTTGCAGTCCAAGGGACTCTCAAGAGTCTTCTCCAACACCACTGTTCAAAAGCATCAATTCTTCGGTGTTCAGCCTTCTTCACAGTCCAACTCTCACATCCATACATGACCCCTGGAAAAACCATAGCCTTGACTAGACAGACGTTTGTTGGCAAAGTAATATCTCTTAATATCTCTGCTTTTTAATATGCTGTCTAAGTTGGTCATAACTTTCCTTCCAAGGAGTAAGCGTCTTTTAATTTCATGGCTGCAATCACCATCTGCAGTGATTTACTGGGAAAATGCTGTAAAATTAGGATTTCAGGGCCATGCTGAGCATTCAATCAGAACTTCATGGCATAAATGTGAACTGAGTGCAGCTGGTTTCTGTGAAGAGACTGTTTCTTGTCCCCCAACAGGTCTCCTCTTCCTCCTCAGTAACAGAATTTCCCATTCTTAACTGGGCACGTGGTCATTCAGAACGAAGACCATACACCATACTTGTCAACTTCTTTGCAGGCTTTTTGTGCAACTTCTGCAAAGTGTCTTGAAAGGAAGAGGGCATGCCCTTCACCTCTCTTCTTCCTGCTTCCTACAAGCTAGGATATGGACATGGTTGCTGCAACAGCCATCCTGAATCATAAGATGACCTTGAGAATGGAGGCCACACAGAGAAAAGCAAAAGAGAAAAGCAGTAAAGACCCTTGGTGATCATGAAGCCATCACAATCACTAGTCCTGGACCTTCCATATATCTAGATTTTTATGAGAAAGAGAACTTCTGCTTATTTAAACCAGTGTATTCTGAGTTTTCAGTCACCATCATCGGACTTAACCTATGTCATACAGATTAACTGGGTGCTCTTCCCCAGCAATATTCAGCTGTTTTCACGCAGATACAAAGTAAGCAGATAATCATTTTCACCAAGGTTGGAGACTAGCCAAATAAGCACCACAGAAGAAAGGGCAACAAGAAAATGGAATTTATGAGGAAATGGTTCTAGTACAGCCCAGAGACTTTCTCAGTGGAGAAAGATGAGAAGAGCAGATACGAGTGACCAAACAGCCAACAGACCCCTGGTTCCAGTTTCTCCTTTATTTTGCTCCCTCCATTAAATCTTACTTGTCGGGTTTATTATGTCACTTTGGAACAACAACTAAAGAGTCCCAAGTATCACCTTTCTGTCTTTCTTGACAAATCAAATTTTTCCATTTTATAGAAGAATATCATACTAACATTATAACCCTATCCACTAACCTCATCCCTTTTATCAAGTAACCTTTATCTATAGTAGAAAGAGAATAGGAAGAGGTATGAAAATCAAATGAAAATCAAAGAAGCAAAAATTCAGAAGATGAAGAAGAAAAGAGGACAGTGTCAAAAAGAAAGAAAGAACAAGTGGAAAAGCCTATGAGAGACTGTTTCCACATCAATCAGGTTGCTACCTAGTAGGAATTCCTCTCCTGAGGAAACCTCTAGGCAATGCTGAAAGTAAGACAATCCTCTGTCCGAACAAGGCCAGAAAGGAATGAGATGACAGAAGTCCCCAACCTACAAAATCACTGATTTTGTCAGATGGACAGAACAGAAAAGTTCTGAGTGCTGGTAAAATTTCCAGGCCAATCTACAGAAGTTACACACCAAGGAAGTGAGACTCCGTCTGCTGCACACCATGAACCATGGCTCCTATGATGATTCAAGCGGAGGTGGAGTAACAAGGACGGAAGAGTAGAGGGTGAGGCACCAAGGAACAGGGCAGAGAATATAACTCTGAACAACATCAGTAGAAGAATCACCCTCTTGCCACCTCTCTCTTCTGCACATGCTTCAGAGATCAGTGTTGGAAAAGTACTTGTGCTCCTGCCCACCTCATCAGCACATGTCCTGCCAGCCTCTGGCACTGGGGCAAAGTGGACATGAGGAAAAAAAGGGAAGATGGCAGTGGCAGACCTGCGGTAGTAAGAGAAGGAAAAGAAGAGAGAAGAAACTCAGGAAGGGGGAATATCTTCAGTGAAATGAGAGGAAAAAATCCCACAGCCATTCAACTAGACCTATAGTCCAGGGAAGGGATGCAGGAAACTTGTAAGTTAGGAACATCTGGGGCATCAGAGACCTCAAAGGGAATGCTCATCTCTGCCAAAAAGAACTATCAACTCACATAAGAACTTACTCTTCCTGGCTTCTCTCCAGCAGAAAACTACTTGCTACTGTTATTCCAACCTCACTAAATTCCCAGAAATAATTCTTTCAGGGCAGGAAAGAAGAGAATAAAACAGAAGGCCTAGTCAGGAGTAGTCTAAAATTTAATTCAAGTGCCCTTGCATTGGTGGGGTTGAGAAGAGATTTTTATCTTACTAAAGAATTTCTCCAGGAAAAAAACTTCATTCCCTCAAATTATCCAATCCAACTCCCATTTCACAGTGCAAGTCAAAAGCACAAAAAGAACTCCTTACCTTCACCAGCACATAGTCCCCAGGCTGAGCTCGGACCCTGAGCCCAGAGTCAGTGGCATCCTCCATCTCTACGTCAGCAAAGATCACCTTAAGGTTTCCATCATTCCGGCCACACAGGTCAGTAGCAGAGCGTTTACTGGGCTGCAAAAGGACAGAGGAGAGGTTATGAATTTGTCAGTCATCAGTTCTTGGTCTGTCTCAGATCCTCAAGGGTCTGAGCCATAGAGCACTTTTTAACATCACCTAAGTGCTTCACCGTTGCTTTACCAATGAGGTCAGTAAATGGCACATGACAGAAACTCAATAAAGTTTTGCTGACAATATGTCCATTTAATAAATGACTCGATCAATGAGTCTTTGATTACAGAATTACCTTTCACAGGAATGAACCTTCAACAGGCTTGATGCCAATGGTATATGGGTGATATATTTGGTAAAATGACTCTCACTTCACAGAGTCTCACAGCAATCACTCGGGAATGTTCTCGGGTTGTCTGGCCTGGGTTACAGGTCTCAGTGAATAGAAGACTGAAAGCCAGAGCCTCCATTATAACAGGTAAACAATTGGACCAGGAAAATAATAAAATCAGTATGCAGTACGCAGTTCTGGGTATTAATTCTCAGAACATACACAAGCCTTTTTCTTCCAGTCATGAGGAAGTGACAAGAACGAAATTCATCCTCAGGCCTTAAATAACTAGGAAATTGCACAAAATATATGAAAAACCTATTTTCTGATATTGGACAACAGACTGTGTAAAACTATGATCCCCAAGAGAAGGAAAACAAATGGAGAGAATCACCCCTGCATTCTACCAGAAGACACGTACCAGACCAGAGAACGCAAAGCTGGGAGGGAGACCTCAGGCAGACCATGGTGGTTCTCTCTAAACTGAGGAAGAATGAATCAAAGTCCAGGGAACCTGCAATAGCTAGAAATTGTAGAGCAAGTTCTAGAGAAGAGGGGGTGAAAATCCATGAAGTCAGACAAAGACTAGCTCCCAGATCTCACACTGGGCTGGGAATCATTTGATCTAGCAACAAATAGTCCTCATTGATTCCCTGGGACACACAGCAGTGACTCTGGACCACTAAGGCCAAACTTTTCCTAGCATAAAAACACTTTTCTAGCAAAGATTAAAAACAAACCTTAAAAGGATCAAACAAAACCATGAGTAATAAAACTGTTTATTAAAACAAAGCCCAACAAAAACCCCAGACATTCAAAAATAATGTCCAACAATACAATGTCCAACACCCAATCAAAAATCACTAGATATGCCCAGAAGCAGAAAAATGTGACTCATAATCAAGAAAAAAGTCAATGAAGCAGATCTAGAAATGATGGCAATGATGGGATTATCACAAAGGTATTAAACCAGCTATTATAATTAAGTTCAAATACTAAGTTTCAAAAGAAAACAAAAATACAGGAGATAAATACTAGAAGATGTTTTTAAAAAAAAAAACAAATGTAACTTATATAGATGAAATATACAACATCTAAATGTATTAATTCAATACATAATAGCAAATGAGACACTGTCAAAGAATAATAAAACTGAAGACAAAATAATAGAAACTGAATTATTCAAAGTGAAGCACAGATATAAAAAAAAAAAGACAGGAAAAAAAAACCTGAACAGCTTCAGTGACCTATGACACAATATCAAGTGGCTGGACATACGGGTGATTGGAGGAGAGAACAAAGGGGAGGGGGTGGCAGAAAGCAGGAGGGGTACAGAAAAATATCTGAAGGGTAATAAACGAAAATTTTCCAAATCTGATGAAAAGTATAAAACCACAAATTTGATATATTCCAAACAAAACACAAAGCCATGCCAAAACACATTAAATTTCTAAAAAGTGATAAAAATGACAACATATGTGATACTGAACTGAATCTTTTTCTTATAAATGACAGTTCTTAGATAAGTGGAGAAATTTAAGTGGGGTCTAAGGACTGGATGGTAATAATCTAACAAGCTTAATTTTCTGACTCTGATGGTTGTACTATAGTTATTTAGAAGAATACTCCTGTTTGCACAAAATAAACACTTTAATGTTTGGGGAGTTGGGACCATCAGAGCAACTTATTCTCAAATGCTTCAAAGAAAAAAGTTCTTTGTACTATACTGCTACTTTTCTGCAAGGTTTGTGACGGCTTTACAATAAATTTTTTTAAAGAGACAGCATTCCTGTTCCATGATTTGAACAAACCAACTACAAACATTTATAAGACAAAGAGGGAAACTGGAAACATTGACTAGATATTTGAAAATAATAAGAAACTACTGTTGGGACTCCCCTGGTGGTCCAGTAGCTAAGACTCTGCACTTCCAATGCAGGGGGTCCGGCTTCAATCCCTGGTCAGGGAACTAGATCTCATACGCTGCAACTAAGAGTTCACATGTCACAACAAGGACCGAAGATTCCTTGTGCTGCAACTAAAAATCCCACATGCCACTAAAAAAAGACCCTGCATGCCAGAACAAAGATTGAAGATCCCAACTGAGTCCCCGCACAGCCAACTTAATTAATAAAATAAAATTAAATTTCATTTAATTATAAATAAAATAAAGACAAAAAAAAAAACTTGTTTTGGTTGAAATAATTACCATGTGCTCCCTGTGGGGCCAATGAAGTCATGGACAAAGATTAGTAACCTCCGAGTACTTATTCATTCAATCAAAAGGCAAGTACACTATTCTGTACCAGATCTTGTATGAGGAGAGCTGGGGATACCATAAGACCTAATTCCTACTGGACAAAATGAGGATGCCAACAGACATGTTCATGTACGGACATCTTCAGAATCATAGCTGATACCCTAAATAGCAAAGCACTTATCAAGGCAAACACTTTGGGGAGATTTCACCAGCTCAGTATCATCAACCAGCAGCAACTGCTGGACCAGACCACAGGAAGATTCCTAGTCCAAGCTGAGCGGATGAGACTCCCTCTCCTGGCAATTTGAATTGGAGCTGAAAAACACACCATTGGTCTGTGAATAGCTGGAACTGCTGCTGCTGCTGCTAAGTCGCTTCAGTCATGTCCAACTCTGTGCGACCCCATAGACGGCAGCCCATCAGGCTCCACCGTCCCTGGGATTCCCCAGGCAAGAACACTGGAGTGGGTTGCCATTTCCTTCTCCAATGCATGAAAGTGAAAAGTGAAAGTGAAGTCGCTCAGTCATGTCCGACTCCCAGCGACCCCATGGACTGCAGCCTACCAGGCTCCTCCATCCATGGGATTTTCCAAGCAAGAGTACTGGAGTGGGGTGCCATACTATATACCATGAAACACAGGAACTATAGGCCTGCTGTACTCTGCCACACAGATGAAGAATCAGGAAAAGCTGACCTGAGGAGAGAAGAAAAGTCTGAGCCTCAAGGGCTTCCCAGATCAGGTACGGTCCCCTCCAGACACCTAGCAGTATTCTTACCCTTGGGCTCCAAAATATACTCCTGAAGTCTTACACAAAGCAGAATTACTTTTGGCTTGAACAAATTTTCCACAGTTACTCATTACTGGAGAGTCTTAACAAACATAAATACCAAGCAATCGGTGATTCTGAAGCTGTCATATCCTACGGCATGGAGCAGGACTCGCTCAACTCAGGATTTGTGAGGAGTCACAGAAAGGGCACTGCCTCTCTCCTTCCCCTTCTCTTCAAGAGCTGAAACATGCAGCTTCACAGAAGGTCAGGTTCCCTAACACCCCTTATCCTAACTGTTTAGTGCACGAAGTGATGGCTAGATTCCCAAGCTTGACCATGGAAGACTACAGAAGCCCAAACTTTCTGAAACGCAGTATATTTCTAAGACAGTGTGATTTTTTAAAGGACTGAAAACAGACAATAAAATTAGTTTTCAAAATACACATGATATTGCTTCCAGAAAGATGCAGCAGAAAAACTTTTCCCCAATCCTTCCACTAAATACAAAAATATCCTCCAGGAATGAAGAAGAAATCAACATTCTAAGATGAAGGAAAACAAAGAGAATCTACTACCAGAATGTCTAAAGGAAGTTCTCTAAGCAAAAAGGAAACAATAAAAGAAGGAACCTGGAACAACAGGAAGAAACAAAAAACCAATAATGTGATAACTTGCTAAGAAAATCCCAAGGAACCTACCCAAAAAACTCCTAGAACTACTGAGTTCAGCAAGATCATGGGATACAATATAAAAATCAATTATTTTTTTAAAAAATCAATTATTTTTACATACTAACAGTGAACACATGGACACTCAAAATGAAAAATACAATAGCAATTATAATAGCTAAAAAAAAATATATATATATATATATATATATATATCTAACAAAACATGTACAGGACCTATATGCTAAAAACTACAAAAACTGATAAGATAAATCAAAGATCTAAATAAAGGGAGATATACTATGCTCTAAAACACAAAAAGACAAACAAACAAAAAATATACATATACACATAGCCTCACCCCCTCCACCAGCACCAGCTGGGTACAACCCACAAAGGATTTGTTGGCTTTTGTTGCTTCTTCTCTGAAGACAGTGATAAGTTCCTCCAAACGCCTTAATTTTACCTCTTCTGGAATATCATCCTTCAGCCTGTGATATGCCCGTGTCTTCTATTTGAAAAAAGAGATGGAGGTCACCAAGGACTTGTAGAATCCATTTTTAAGGCAGACATGCTCATCCAATCTGCAATTTACAGACACCTGTACAGGAACTCAAGCCACACCACAATGGTTCTCTAGTTCAGAGGCCTTCTAAGAGGAAAAGGTAACTGTGCAAAAGTCATATTTTTACAAGGGTCAAACTCTAAATTTAGCACATGAAAATCATAGACTCAAAATTGTTCTTGATACTTTTATAGCACACATATATTAAATAATTCATGTACCAGGTTTCTGAGCAGCAGTTTTATAAAGACACAAAGCAAGTAAATGTTTATCAATAAGTAACCTGTGAAATAAATTATGGTTTATCTACACAATGAAATATTACACAGCTGTGAAAAAAAATGAGATAGCTCTGTATATACAGATATGACGGCTCTCCAAAATATACTCTGAACAGAAATAAGCAAGGTACAGATCATCATGTATATCAAGTTTGATATAGAAAGGATACATATAAATATACTTATAAATACATGAAATATCTTTGGAAGGTTACACAATAAGTTGCTAAGAGCAGTTGCCTTCAGAGAAGGAAGTGAAAAACCAGGCAATCTAGGAAGAAAAAACAACTACTTTGCACTGCACACTATTTTGATGTTTTGAACTCTATACCATGCATATGTATTACCTAGCCAAAAAATAAAATAAAAGTTATCCTTGAAAAACTTTCAAATCATCCAAAATCATAGTGTACATACATCTTTATATATAAATATATACATACACACGTTTACACATATCTTTATTAATACAAGCTCATAATAGAGCTGGAGAACCATGGAACTAAACAAAAGACCAAAGTCTATACACCAGAGTCTGGACATTCAAACCAATCGGCCTAACTCTAACGCTCTAAGAGAACTACCAAATCCAGAGGGAAATGAAGAACGGGTAGACAATTCTAAAACAGAATTATTTTACAGAGCTTACTCTAATTCTGTCTTATTATTAACAATAATAACCTCTGTTGTGCACTCAACTACTATATAGCACTATTTTAAGTGCTTTATATATATTTAATTGAGCTAATATATTACTTCAAAATAATCTGATAAGGTTGGTATTAATGTTATTCCCTTTTACAGATGAAGCAATCAAAGACTTTTTCCAAGGTCACATAGCTATTAAATAGGAGAGGCACAATTTGACTGCTTGGTCTTACCCACTATGCTACTTGATGAAGTCTCTATGACTTTCACTCTAATCTAGGAATTATTAAATAGATTCCTAAATCAATATTCATAAGCAATGCCCATAGGACATGCTTCCACCACACAGTGAAAACTCATTTCCAACTCTAGAGTTAAAGAGAAATTTCTCTTGCACATTTGTGACTTCTGATACGAAGCAAATTGGAAGCCATCAGCTCCTCTGATGCTTTATCCCTGAAACAATTCTCTAAGAGGCATCAATACACACACTGGCCCACTTACACTGTCTATAGGACACTTGGTAGTGGGCTTTAAAAGACATGAATTAGCTTGGCTGATGACAGACAGCTGAGTGACAGTCATAGCTCAATCATTCATCAGACAGCTTTTCCCTGGCCATGGAAGCCCCTCAGTCTCCAGCCCAAACACAAACCAAGTGACCCCTGAGGTGACTAGGAAGATGATAAGTGACCCAAGCAATTCATTCCTGCTATCAAGAAAATAGCAGGCAACCAAGACTATTCCTCTCTGCAAGAAATACACATTACTTGCCCTTTTCTTTCTCATCTCCTTCTGCTTTGTTTTCCTGGGAATTGTTTTATAACAGAAACTCTAAAGCAGGTATCAGTGGGTTCACTTGGCCTAGAAAAATGGAAATTAAAAATGGCTGAGGATGCGACTTCCCTGGTGGTCCAGTGGTTAAGAATCCTCCCTGCAATGCCAGGGACATGGGTTCAATCCCTGGTCAGAGAACTAAGATCCCACACGCCGCAGAGCAACTCAGTCTGAGTGCCACAACTACTGAGCATGTGAGCCACAACTAGAGAGTTTATGTTCCGCAACAAAGACCCCATGTGCCACAACCAAGACCTAACGCAACCAAGTATATAAATACTAAAAAATATTTTTTTTAATGGTTGAGTATGGCTGGGAGGGCAACAAGGAGCTTCCATAAAAGAAATCACATCTCTAGGCCAACAAAGAAGTTCTGCATGTTAGTAATGGATTTGCAGTTTCTTTTAAAGAGAATGGTGTCCCTCCTTGCACTTTCAAATTCTAAACAACAATTTTAAATATTCTAATAAAGGGTGGACTCAGTGATAAAGAATTGCCTGCCCATAAAACAGACACAGGTTCAATCCCTGATCCAAAAGATCCCACAGGACACGAGACAACTAAGCCCATGTGTCACAACTACTGAGCCTGTGCTCTGGAACCCGGGGGCTGCAACTACTAAAGCCCGAACACTCTAGAGTCCAAGCTTCCAGTGAGAAGCCTGTGCAGAGAAACTAGAGGGCAGACTCTGCTTGCCACAACTACAGAAAAGCCCGTGCAGCAACAAAGACCCAGCGCAGCCAAAAATTAATTAACCAATTAATTTTTTAAAATATTCTAATAAAGAGGAATACTAGCAGAAGCAGTTGTTTTTCATCTCAAATTGCTGAACTGTGTAAAAGAGTAAATAGGTTTACTAGAAAAAAAAAAAAAATGAATGGTAAGATCCCTGTGGTTTCTCAAGAAAAGCCTTGCTGTCACTTTCTTTTCTTCCAGCAGTTCACGATCAATCAGAAACTGGTCAGGAATGATGTCTCAGAATTAGAAAGAGCTCTTCCCCCCAGCCCAGGACTCACCTGTCTCATGCTATAGGCAAAGAGGAAGCCTATGTTGTACTGAACTTCCCGAAGCAAAGACACTGTCTGAAGGTGATCTTCCTCCGTCTCACCACAAAAGCCAGCAATGAAATCACTGCTGAGGCTCACACCTGTGACACACGACAAATAAAAGCATGTCACTGTTGCTTACCTTCGAGAGAGGCCGTGCCACTCGGAGATTTCAGAGGGAGGGCTAGTAACTGTACAGCCTTCCCGGAGCTCTTTAACCCATGTGTAAGTGAAAAAGAATAATCAATACAGAGCCAGGAGGGACATGACTGCTCATTGACAAGATTCCCAAGCCAAAGCCTGGCTTCTCAGTCTACATTCCCCTCAGCTTCATATTAGAAAAGGTATTTTTCACTTCAAACATTGGATTGAGGGACAGGGACATAGTAGGAGTCCATATTTTCAAATCTGTCCTGCTTTTACTTTTTTTTTTTTAGTCTTTTATATTGGGGTATAGCTGATTTACAAAGTTGTCAGCTTTAGGTGTACAGCAAAGTGATTCAGTTATGCACATACATATTTCTACTCTTGTTCAGACTGTTTTCCGATATGGGTTATTACACAATATTGAGATCACTGTGCTACAGAGTGGGTCCTTGTTGCTATCTGTTTTATATATAGTAGTGTGTATATGTTAATCCCAAGCTCTTAGTCTAACTTTCCCCACCACTTTTCCTCTTTGGTAAACATAAGTTTGTTTTCAAAGTCTGTGAGTCTGTTTCTGTTTCATGAGTTCATCTGTGTCACCTTTGTAGATTCCATATATAAGTCATACCATATATTTGTCTTTGTCTCTCTGACTTACTTTAGTATGGTAATCTCTCAGACTATCCATGTTGCTGCAAATGGCATTATTTCATGATTTTTATGGCAGAGTAGAGTAATATTCGTGTGTGTGTGTGTGTGTGTGTGTGTGTGTCTACACACACCACATCTTCAGCCATTCCTCTATCAAGGAATGAGACATTTAGGGTGCTGCCATGTCTTGATTATTGTAAATAGTGCTGCGATGAACACTGGGATGCACTTATCTTTTTGGATTATGTTTTTTTTCCAGATATATGCCCACAAGTAGGATTGCTGGATCATATGATAATTTTATACCATTTTTTAAGGAACCTCCATACTGTTCTCCATAGTAGTTACACCAGTTTCCATTCCCATCAACAGTTTAGGAGGGTTCCCTCTTCACATTCTCTCCAAGATTCACTGTTTGAAGACTTTTTGATGATGGCCTTTCTGACTGGTGTAACATGATACCTCATTGTAGTTTCCCTCTGCATTTAATAATTAGCGATGTTTGAGCATCTTTTTATATGCTTTCTGGCCATTTGTATGTCCTCTTGGGAGAAATGTCTATTTATGTATTCTGCCCATTTTCTGACTAGGCTGTTTGTTTTTTGATACTGAGCTGCACAAGCTGTTTGTCCATTCTGGAGATTAATCCCCTCTTGGCCGCTTCATTTCCAAATATTTTCTTCCATCCTGTGGGTTGCCTTTTTGTTTTGTTTATGGTTTCCTTTGCTGTGCAAAGGCTTTTAAGTTTAACTAGGTCTCATCTGTTTATTTTTTATTTTCATTACTCTAGGAGGTAGATCCAAAAAGTAGTGCTGTGGGAATTCCCTGGCAGTCCAGTGGTTAGAACTTGGTGCTTTCACTGCAATAGCCCAGGTTCAACCCCCAACTGAGAAACTAAGATCCAGCAGGCCAAGCAGTATGCAAAAATATATATATATATTGCTGTGATTTATATCACAGAGTGTTCTGCCTATGTTTTCCTCTACAAGTTTTATAGTATCTGGTCTTACATTTAGATCGTTAACCCATTTTTAGTTTATTTTTATGTATGGTGTTAGAGAATATTCTAATTTCATTCTTTTATATTAGTTGGTGCAAAAGTAACTGCAGTTTTTGAATTTGCCGTCTGACATGAATACATTCGATATAAATGTGGATGTTACAAATAATTCTAATGTGCATTTCTTGCTTTATGTTTTTTGGGCTAATGACTTATTACTTTATATTTTTTATTTTTATTTTTTATTTTTTTAGACTTAAAGTTTATATTTATATAAAAGTTTATATATAAAAATTTATATATTTTAAAATATATAAAATTTTATATATTTTAATATTTTAAGATAAACTTTTTAAATAAATTTAAAAATTTAAATAAATTTTAAATGTTTTATTTTTAATATATTTATATTTTTATTTTAAATTTTTATATCATACAAAAATTTTATATTTATATAAAAGTTTATATTTATTTTAGACTATGGAAATGATGTTAGACAAAAAAACAAATTCAAGCAATTTTCTTATCTGAGTTCAAAATGGCTCATAAAGCAGCAGAGACAATGCACAACATCAACAACACATTTGGCCCAGAATTACTAACAAATGTACAAAAGTGTGGTGGTTATGAAGTTCTGCAGAGAAGATGAGAGCCTTGAAGATGAGGAGCATAGTGGCTGGCTATCAGAAGTTGACAACAACAACTGAGAGTAATCATCGAAGCTGATCCTCTTACAACTTCATGAGAAGTTGCTGAGGAACTCAACACTGACTAGTCTATGGTTATGCAGCATTTGAAGCAAATTGGAAAGGTGAAAAAGTTCGACGGGTGGGTGCTTCATGAGCTGACCTGAAATTAAAAAACCATTGTTCTGAAGTGTTGTCTTCTCTTATTCTACACAACAATGCCGAACCATTTCTTGATCAGACTGTGATGTGTGACAAAAAGTGGATCGTATACAAGACATGACCAGCTCAGTGGCTAGATCAAAAGGAAGCTCCAAAGCACTTCCCAAAGCCAAACTTGCACCCAAAAAAGTCATGGTCACTGTTTGCTGGTCTGCTGCCAGTCTGATTCACTACAACTTTCTGAACCCCAGCAAAATCATTACATCTGAGAAGTATGCTCAGCAAATCGATAAGATGCACCAAAAACTGCAGTGCCTACAGCAGGTACTGGTCAACAGAAGAGGGCCTATTCTTCTCCACAAGAAAACCTAACTGCATATGAGACAATTAACACTTCAAAAGTTGTGCTACAAAGTTTTGCCTAATCTGCCATATTCATGTGACCTCTCGCCAACCAACTACCACTTCTTCAACCATCTTGACAACTTTGCAGAGAAAACATTTCCAAAACCAACAGGAGGCAGAAAATGCTTTCCAAGAGCTCGTCGAATCCTAAAGCATGGATTTTTATGCTATAGGAACAAAGAAACACCTTGTTGGCAAGAATGTGTTGACTATAATGGTTCCTAATAAATATGTGTCTAAGCCTAGCTATGATTTAAAATTCAGTTTATACTAACTTAACATACAGTTCGGAGAAGGCAATGGCACCTCACTCAAGTACTCTTGCCTGGAAAATCCCATGGACGGAGGAGCCTGGTGGGCTGCAGTCCATGGGGTAGCAGGGTCGGACACAACTGAGCGACTTCATTTTCACTTTTCACTTTCATGCATTGGAGAAGGAAATGGCAACCCACTCCAGTGTTCTTGCCTGGAGAATCCCAGGGATGGGGGAGCCTGGTGGGCTGCCATCTATGGGGTCGCACAGAGTCGGACACGACTGAAGCGACTTAGCAGCAGCAGCAGCAACATATAGTTTTCCAATATTCCCAGAACCATTTATTGAAGAAATTGTCTTTTCTCCACTGTGTATTTTTGCCTCCTTTGTCATCATTAACTGACGAAAGGTGTGTGGGTCTATTTTGGAGTTTTCTGTTCTGCTCCATTGATCTATTATTTCTGTTTTTGTGCCAGTACCATACTGTTTTAATGACTATAGCTTTGCAGTATGGTCTAAAGCCAAGGAGCCTGATTCCTCCAGCTCTGTGATGTGTGACAAAAAGTGGATCGTATACAACAAGAGATGACCAGCTCAGTGGCTGGATCAAAAGGAAGCTCCAAAGCACTTCCCAAAGCCAAACTTGCACCCAAAAAAGTCATGGTCACTGTTTGGTGGTCTGCTGCCGGTCTGATTCACTACAACTTTCTGAACCCCAACAAAATCATTCTCAGGATTGCTTTGGCTATTCAGGGTCTTTCTGTTTCCAAATAAATTTAAAACTATTTGTTCTAGTTCTGTGAAAAATGTCATTGGTAATTTGATAGCGACTGCACTTTTGATAAGGACTGCACTGAATCTGTAGATCGCCTTGGGTAGTATAGTTGTTTTGACAATACTATTCTTCCAATCTAAGAACATGGTGTATCTTTCCAACTGTTGGTATCACTTCAGCTTCTTTCATCAATGTTTTATGCTTTTCAGAGTACAGGTCTTTTGCTTCCTTATGTAGGTTTATTCCTAGGTAGTTTCCTCTTTTCAATACAGTGGTAAATGAAATTGTTTCTTTTAATTTCTCTTTCTGATCTTTTCGTTCTTAGTGTATAGAAACGCAAGAGATTTCTGTATATTAATTCTATATCCTGCAACTTCACTGAATTCACTGATAAGCTCTAGCAGTTTTCTGGTAGCATCTTTAGGATTTTTATATATAGTATTGTGTCATCTGCAAACAGTGACAGTTTTACTTCTTTCTTCTTTTCCAATCTGGATTTCTTCTTTTTCCATCTCTGAATGCCATGGCTAGGACTTTCAAAACTGTGTCGAATAAAAGTGTTTTGTTCCTGATCTTAGAGGAAATGCTTTCAGCTTTTCACTCTTGAGTATGATGTTAGTTCTGGGTTTGTCATATATGGCCTTTGTTATGTTGAGGTAGGTTCTCTCTATGCCCACTTTCTGGAGAGTTTTTATCATAATAGTTGTTTCAATTTTGTCAAAAGCTTTTTTTTCACATCTATTGACATAATATGGTTTTTACTCTTTGCAGATACTGAAAAATCCTTGCATCCCTGGGATAAATCCCATTTGATCATGGTATATGATCCTTTCAATGTATTACTGGATTCAGTTTGCTCGTTTTATTGATGATTTCTGCATCTATGTTTGTCAGTGATATTGGCCTCTAATTTTCTTTTCTGGTGGTGTCTTTTCTTCTCTGATTTTGATATCAGGGTGATGGTGGCCTCGCAGAATGAGTCTGGGCACATTCCTTCCTCTGCAATTTTTGTACTAGTTTTGCAATCCTGCACTAGTTTCAGAAGGATAGGTGTTAATTCTTCTCTTAAATGTGTGATAAAATTCATCTGTGGAGCCATCTGGTCCTGGACTTTGTTGGAAGTTTTTTAATCTCAGTTCAATTTCACTACTTATGACTGGTCTGTTTATATTTTCTTTCTTTCTGGTTCAGTCTTGGAAGATTTTACCTTTCTAAGAATGTGTCCATTTCTTCTAGGCTGTCCATTTTATTGGTATACAGTTGCTTAAAGAAATCTCTTACGATCCTTTCTATCTCTGTGGTGTCAGCTGTAACTTCTCCTTTTCATTTCTAATTTTTTTTAATGAGCTCTTTCCCTTTTTTCCTTGATAAGTCTGGTTAAAGGTTTATCAATTTTGTTTATCTTTTCAAAGAACCAGTTCTTAGTTTCACTGGTCCTTTCTATCGCTTTCTTTATCTCTATTTCATTTATTTCTGCTCTGATCTTTATGATTTCTTTCCTTCTAACTTTGGGTTTTGTTTGTTTTTCTTTCTCTAGCTGCTTTTGATATAAGGTTAGGTTATTTCATTGAGATTTTTCTTATTTCTTGAGGTAAGATTGTATTGCTACAAACTCCCGTCTTAGAATTGCTTTTGCTGCGTCCCACAGATTTTGGATCATCACGTTTTCATTTTCATTTTTCTCTAGGAATCTTCTGATTTCCTCTTTGATTTCTTTGGTGATCCACTGGTTGTTTAGTAACATTGTTTAGCCTTCACATGTTTGGGTTTTTTACAATTGTTTTCTTGTAGCTGATTTCTAATTTCATAGAGTTGTGGCTGAAAAAGATGCTTGATATGATTTCAATTTTCTTAAATTTACTGAGGTTTGCTTTGTGGCCCAGCATGTGATCTATCATGCACAATGCTTTGAGTACCTCATACAAACATATACTTTTGAAATTAAACACAACATTCCAACACACTTTAATTATCCTAATAATCCAACAAGGTGAGTACTATTAGTTCCACATTATAGAAGAGGAAACTGCAGCCCAGAGAACCTCCACACTATCCTGTCCCATCCAAATGGAAGTTTTAGTGCAGAACACATTACAGTAATTAGAAATTTGTAAAACAATGTAGACACTGTCAACAGATCTAAAAAACTACAGAGTAAAGGGGTATCCTTTACTCTGTATAACAAGCACCTACTGTATAGCACATAGAACTCTGCTCAATGTCCTTGGCAGCCTGGATGGGATGGGTTTGAGGGAGAATAGATATATATATACATACGGCTGAATCCTTCGCTGTTCACCAGAAACTACCACAACTTTGTTAACTGGCCCCAATACAAAACAGAAGTTTAAAAAAAAAAAAGATATCAATTGCTCCCAATTCAGAACTAATTTAGACCATAACTTTGCTGCTAACGAGCAGAAACAAGGTCTCTTTCATGCTCAGAAACATAAAGACTCTAGAAAAGGAATCTCTTTAGTTTGATGCTACAAGCTAATCCACGTCTCTGAGTATTTCTAGCAAGACCAAGATATTTGGTCAGAAAGAAGTAAGAGAAAGAGAGAAATGAAGAACAGTAAAAGAAAGGTGACACCATGTACTTCCACAAGTGTTAACTGTATCCAACCAAAAAGACTGGGGGTCACTGGTAAAGTAACATGCCCAGAAAAATATGTTTCTTAAATGTACCTGGGATAGACTCTCTGATATGATGAATTAATTCCACATAAGCTTCTCTTGAATACCTGCAATAAAAAAAAAAAAAAAAAGAAAAAGCTCAATGAACGAATCTTCTTTAAATGAATGCTATAAGAAGATAATACTATGAATTACCTCACATAATCACTTTACATTCACATAGGACAGTACAAGATTAAGTTAAAATATCCTAGAGAGCCCTTCATATCCAAATCCTGTACTGAAACCTAATCCAGAGCCTATAAAATTTTAATTCAAGAACATAATTTTAAATAGCCATTTTTATGTAACTAAGAAATGAAGACAAATTAATACTTAATATTTCTAAGATTCTTTGCCAATGTGGAATATAAAGTAAATCACTAGTTCTATATAGTGTGTCATCTGTCACTTTCTCCTTTCAGTCTTATCTTTGCTATACTATTTCCAGAGTAAGTAAACACACAGAAGCTATGAAGATTAAAAACCTCAGTGTGCCACACAGTAGGTGCTTAATAAGACACATGCTAAACAAATGAGTGATCCAATCCTCAGTCTATACTTATAGAATGGACAAAGTAAGGTATAAAGTCCATCAGTTTACTAATGTGATAAATCTTTACTGAGCAGCTACCATGTGCCACACACTATCCTAGGTTCTTAGACACTGCTTGGTCCTTAAACATGGATTGCTATGGAACGCCCCTCCCCAAGCAAATCTGACCCCCTCCGCATGGCCTCCAATACACGGCTGCTTCCACTCTGGGCTGGTAGATGGATCTGTTTACAGATGTTGTCCCTCTCGTGAATCAGTTGCAAAACCTGGTCAAATAGAACACATTAAAGGTCATCAAAATCTCACCCAAGAATCTTGCAGAAAGGAATACCATTCCCACTGTTTCTCCACCAAGATTAATTTTTAAGAATTAAGAGGCTGACAAAACCAAACAGATCAGATCAGATCAGTCGCTCAGTCGTGTCCGACTCTTTGCGACCCCATGAATCACAGCACGCCAGGCCTCGCTGTCCATCACCAACTCCCGGAGTTCACTCAGACTCACATCCATCGAGACAGTGATGCCATCCAGCCATCTCATCCTCTGTCATCCCCTTCTCCTCTTGCCCTCAATCCCTCCCAGCATCAGAGGCTTCTCCAATGAGTCAACTCTTCGCATGAGGTGGCCAAAGTACTGGAGTTTCAGCTTTAGCATCATTCTTTCCAAAGAAATCGCAGGGCTGATCTTCAGAATGGACTGGTTGGATCTCCTTGCAGTCCAAGGGACTCTCAAGAGTCTTCTCCAACACCACAGTTCAAAAGCATCAATTCTTCGGCGCTCAGCCTTCCTCACAGTCCAGCTCTCACATCCGTACATGACCACAGGAAAAACCATAGCCTTGACTAGGCAAACCAAATATATAAACCACCCAAATTCTTTACTTTTGCTCAAGCCATGTTCCATCTGTCCCAGACATTTCACCTGACGGTATCTCTCTTACTACTTTTAAAGAGTGAAGAGAAGCAAGCAGAGGTCAGATTCAGGTCACAAGGCTATACAGGGACAGTGCCAACACAGACCAGAAAGGAAAAACAGCATTTGTCTCACCTAGCTTATAAACTAATTAGCCACTTTAAAAGATACCATCAAGAAACTAAAACTAGGAGAAAATACTTGACAAAATTTACTGACAAATGATTCATACCAAAAGAGTACATAAAGAACGCTCACAACGCAATAAGACAAATATTTCAGAGGGGAAAAAGTAGGGGTGGGGCCAAAAGACACACATTTCACCAAAACAAAAAACTTTTCCAACAACCCAAAGCAGGCAGTGATTATTAACCATTTTACAAATGAAGATGACAAGTTGAAAAGGTCATCTCTACTGGTAAAGAGTTAGTGACAGACAGGGAAGCCTGGCATGCTGCTGTCCATGGGGTTGCAAAGACTCGGACAAGACTGAGCAACTGAACTGAACTGAACTGGTAATGCAGTGGAAGAGCCAGGACTGAACTCACCTCTGTCTGAGGCCAAAGTCTAAACTGTTTTCTGCTGCATCACATTGCCTCCCTACCTGTCCTTCCCATACCATCTTGTAATAAAACCTCTCTCTGCACAGCCCTCATGGTCCACTGATGGCCTCAGTATCAATCTACACTTTCCTCCACCTTCAGTTCAGTTCAGTTGCTCAGTTGTGTCCGACTCTTTGCAACCCCATGAATCGCAGCACGCCAGGCCTCCCTGTCCATCACCAACTCCTGGAGTTCACTCAGACTCACATCCAAGTCGGTGATGCCATCCAGCCATCTCATCCTCTGTCAGCCCCTTCTCCTCCTGCCCCCAATCCCTCCCAGCATCAGAGTCTTTTCCAATGAGTCAACTCTTCACATGAGGTGGCCAAAGTACTGGAGTTTCAGCTTCAGCATCATTCCCTCCAAAGAAATCCCAGGGCTGATCTCCTTCAGAATGGACTGGTTGGATCTCCTTGCAGTCCAAGGGACTCTCAAGAGTCTTCTCCAACACCACAGTTCAAAAGCATCAATTCTTCGGTGCTCAGCCTTCTTCACAGTCCAACTCTCATATCCATACATGACCACAGGAAAAACCATAGCCTTGACTCCACCTTAGTGGACTTTAAATCTTTCCATAAGGGGGTAGATTCAGAGGGCAATACAGTAACACACCTCAGGATCCCCTGACCTCTAAGGACAGATGCCTCTGCCACACCCTACTGGCTACAGCCTTTGGCATACTTAGGGACACTGATGTCAATCTGGCATAGTAAACTCTCAATACTCACCTCATCAGGGAAGTCCTTAGGGTGGGGAGAGGTGAAACGAATCCTCATTTCAGAATCTATTCTGGACACCTGATCCAGAAGGTGAGCAAAACGAAGGCCTCCTTGCTTGGCTTTATAGTTGGTGGAAAAGCCACGGCTGAGGTTGGTGGACACTGCATTGTTGAACTGGACCTCTGAAATGTCCCGAAAACTATTAACATTCTGACCAAGGAGTGTCACTTCTTTCAGCCCCTGAAAAAGGAAAAATAAATATATTGGAAGCAATTTTAAAACTTGTTTGGCAGCATTATGCTAAATCTCCAACTAAAATTAGCTAAACCTGCCAAGAGTCATCCATAAATATACTCCCTCTTTAACTCAATAATTTCATTTTGGGCATAATGTCCAAAGAACTGAACTTCAGGATAAAACTATATGTAAAAATCTTCAAAGCATTTTTAAAAATAGCAAAAAAGCTGGATGCAAACCCAATATTCAAAAATAACAGCTAATTTATAACACCAAAAATCAAATTATGATACCATTCTGTCCTTTGAATGTTATATAATCATTATCTATGCAGTATTCTTGCCAAAAATATTTAGTCTAAATCCAATCAAGCTTTTACACCTAACTTTCAGTTAACCACAATTCAGGGTAATATTTTAAATAACAACATGCGGAAGTAATCAAACAAATGGAGATATGTCTAATGCATCATTTAAGACAAAAAAACAAAAAGTGAAAGGACTGTTTTAGGTTAAGAGAGATTGAAGAAATATTATATACAATCAAATGAAACTATACAAATCTTAATGGGATCTTGGCTTAAAAATAGAACAGTAATAAGACATTTTTGGATAATTAAGATATTTTGAATATGGGCTACATGTTAGAAAATACTAGTAAACGTTTTCCTACTTATGATAACGGTATTATGGTTATGAAGGAAAAATTCTTCCTTCTGAGAAGATGCATACTGACAGATGCAGGGCAAAATGGCCTGATGGCTACTACTTACTCTCAAATGGTTCAGAAAAAATATATTTATATATCTACAGAGATAGGCAGATAAAAAACATACGACAAAATGTCAATAATCATGTTTATTAATCTTTCAGCTTGTCTGTGTTTGAAAATCTACACTGTAAAATTTCAGAAAGTAAAAGAAAAATGGTTGCTATAAAGACTATTTTTTATTATTTTGTTTTGACATAATTTCAAACTTACAGAAAAACTGAGATGGTATAAAAAACTCCCATAAACTACTTGCCCAGATTCAGTCATTGTTAACATTGTGCCTCATTTCTTTATCATTCACATTTACACATCTGTTCTCTCTACATACACATCAAGCCAGAGAATGGTGGAGCCCGAATTCATAATCACTTCATTCATGCCCTCTCCATTCTACTGTACTCCCTCCTAAGGAAACCCCTCTGTGGATCTGCCTAAACTTTGTGGGCAGCAACCCAAGATGTACACCCAGGAATTTCTTTCTGGTCAGGTATGGTTCTAAACATGTACAGCTGAGAGACAGCACAGGCTGTAAAACTACAGAAAAGTTGTCCTCATCCTCCAACAAACACACTGACAGTCAGAGGGCTGGAAGATTTCTCACCTGCTCAGAAAGCTTCCTCACTTCCTCCAGAATGGAGGCAACAGGCCGACTCCTCTCCCGGCCACGTGTGAAAGGAACAATGCAGTAGCTGCACATGTTGTCACAGCCTCGCATGATAGACCTGGGGAGGAAAGCACCAGAACTCAGTAAAGGAGCAGGACGATCTGGTCCAACCCAAGGAGAAGGTAACAGCTCCCTTGGCATTTATCCTTTAGCTCTGAATTCTCTTGGCAACATACTCACACAGGACCAATCTGAGATCTAAGAAGCAACAAAGCAGACATTTTTATCTTTAAAAACTATTAATTAGGAGTTCCCTGGTGGCCTAGTGGTTAGGATTACAGACCTTCACTACCATGGCCTGGGTTCAATCCCTGCTCAGGGAACTGAGATCCTACAAGCCACATGACATGGCCAAAAAAAAAAAATTATTATCTGACAATCGCAGGATGTAAACCAAACTGTAACTGTACTGTGGTTACCCCAAGGAACCACAGTAGTGAAGGAAGGGGGCACAGATCTTGCACATTTGGACTTTCTACTGTTCATATTTACATATTTTTGAATTCCTTAAATCCAGACCAGAAAAAAATAAATATTATCAAAGAGTACATAATGAGTAGAGACCTGGATTTAAAATATAAGGTTCTGCATCTCTCACTCATTCCTGATCCAAATGCCAAGTATCTAAGCTACATCACTCTCTTTCATTTGCATCCTATATATGAAAGCCTCAATTTATCGTAGGGAAACAATTATGGATAGATACGTATTAAAGATGTTCACTGAAGAACTTAAATAAATATTAGCTATTAATTTTTTTATTACACATTCCAACAACAGAGTATTGGATAGCCGTTAAAATGAGAGATTGCAAACTGTTTCTGTAAAAAATCCAGATAGTAAATATTTTAGGTTTTATAAACCATACTAATACTGTAGTGGCAAAAGCAGTCACAGACAATATATAAACAAATGAGCATGACTGTATTACAACAAAATTTTATTTACAAGAACAGGCTATAAGCCTATTCGCCAATCTGTTACAGAAAATTTCATGATATAACAAATGTTCATCATTTTAAATAAGAAAAGGTATAAAACCAAGTACTTTAAGAGCCAATTTTTATGAATAAATACATACAAAGCATACACACGCAAACACAGAGGAAAGAATTGAATGATATACACCAAAATGATAATAGTGTTTATCATTAGGTGGTAAAAGGTGTAAGTAATTCTTACTCACTTCTCTATGTTTTTCTATCTTTCCACATACTCTTCAACAAATATGAACTATTTTGTCATCAGATCTTTTTAAGTTAAAAGATCAAGGGAGGGACAAAAGGATCAGATAAGCCCAAGACATTTTCTTAAGTGAAAAAAGAGAAGGGAAGGTAGAAGAGAGTCCATATTATATATAGGAAAGCATGTGCAAAGAATACTTCTGAAAGGATTATATAAGGAACTACAAACACGGCTGCCTCAGAGTTAGTCTAGAAGACTAAGGATGAGAGTTCTGAGGGAGTCTTACTGTACCATTTTTTGTCGTTAGTTTTTTTTTTACTATGTGCATTATTTTTTAATGTAATAAAGGTAAGATGTTATTTTAAAAGTAAGGAAAGAGAAGCTGACTCCCCATCTCCTGGTCAGTGACTCACACGAAGGCAGAGGTAGCACTGGGGCTCGTCTGGACTGGCATGACGTCAGTATAGGTCTCATCCAGAGACAGCAGCACATTGGCAGCTTGCTGGCCTGACTCAGCAACAGCCAGCAATCGAGGAAGGTCCCTATAGGCATCTGGGCCAGCCAAAATATCTACCATTTTCTCCCTGTTGAGGATCTCCTCCTTCAGTCTCTCAGCCATGCAGCCTGGGAGGGAAAACAAATAAGCTGAGACCCGTTTCCAAATTCATCTGGTCTCACGACTTCTTTCCAGTACACATTCTCTCCAGGTGGATCAAAGACGAAAGCATGGAAACTTCTCTAGGAATTTAGCATCACTCCTTAAATTTACCCAACACTCTATACCTCTGGAACCTGCATATTTCTATATAATAAAACCAGGAAAAGGGCTCTACAGCAATTCAATTACATGCCTGACAAAAATTAAACCACCATCCAAAAACATTTCTAGACATAAACCATCTCTTTTTTCCATTGAAAATTACTTGGTACTATAAAGAAAGACTCTTTTGTGTCAAAAACTTATTTTTTAAAATAAAATTTACCTATATACAACTGCCCTTACACTCTCCTTCTTGTTGCCCATGTGTATGCGTGTGCTCAGTCGCTTAGTCGTGTTCAACTCCATGACCCCATGGACTGTATAGCCCATCAAGCTCCTCTGTCCATGGGATTCTCCAGGCAAGAATACTAGAGTGGGTTGTGATGCCCTCCTCCAGGGAATCTTCCCAACCCAGGGATCGAACTCACACCTCTTGCATCTCCTACATTGGTAGGTGAGTGCTTTACCCACCTGGGAACACCTCCTATCACCCATCATACTTATCAAAACCTGTAAGAAATGAGTTATCCATCTATGCTGGTTCTTCCATAACCAAGAAAACCACTGGCATTAGTAAAAAAAAAAATAGAATTTGAAAGTCTATTTTCTTAAAAATACCCTTTAAAAACATTGAAGAACAATTCTTAATTGTATAATCATGTTTATAGCGGCATCATTCACAATAGCCAAAGAGTGAAAGCAACCCATGTCTATAAACAGATGTCATACGTACATACAATGGAATATTACTCAGCCTTAAAAAGGAAGGAAATTCTGATACATACTACCACCTGGATGAACCCTGAGGACATTGTGCTAAGCCAGTTACAAAAATACCGTATGATTCCATTTCTATGAAGTACCCAGAGCACTAAAATTCATCAAGGCAGAAAGCATAATGGCAGTTGCCAGTAACTGAACTGAGGGAGGAATGGGAGTCATTACCTAATTGGTATGTAGTTTCAACTTGGGAAGAAGAAAAAGTTCTGGAAATGGATGGTGTTAATGTCTGCACAACCATGTGACTATACTGTATACCACTGAATTAACTGTGCCTCTGGAAGAGGTTCAAAAGGTAAACTTTACTACAATTTAAAAAACAAAAAACTATTTTGGAGATTTCTAACACTCCAAACAGGAGTGTTATAAAGAACAGGAGTGTTCAATTCCTATAATGAAGGAATTGAAATGGAACAAAACATCCTAGCTAATCCGTCCATCTTTCTGCATTGCTTAGTACATTAATCTGTATAAAAGAATAAGCTCCAACCTTTGTTTTGATCCATCATCAAGAGGACTTAACTATTCCACAATGGACACAATCTATTTTTAAGGTTAAATACATTGACAAAATTCTGGGACCACGAAGGTACCAAATATTTATTTCTGAAATATGCCTCCCAGCTCTCTAGATCAGAGCTGCCCAATAGAACTTTCTAAGATGAAGGAAATGTGTTTTATCTATGCTGTTCAAACTGGCAGCTACTAGTCAAGTGTGACTAATAAGCAGTCAATATGTGGCTAGTGGGACTGAAGAAGTGCATTTTTAATATTATTTAAGTGTAATTAAATTTAAATGACCACATGTGACTAGTGGCTATCCTACTGGTCAGTGCATAGCTGGATCTTCACTTGGGCATGTTTTAGGAGTCAAGATAAAAGAGATCTACCTGATAAATTCAAACTGTCCCTTCAAACTCCAAACTCTCTCCTATCCATTACTCTGTACTACCACAAGCCACATTAGACTAGGAAGCACAGATCACTTTCTGAGTACCTGTTACTTTCAAGGCACTAAGAAAAGTCCTCTTATGAGCTTCATCTCATTTAATTCTACAGCTTCCGACATTAAGTATTACAAGGGCTGAATGGAATGTGTAAGACTGAGAATCCAGCATCTAAGGGAAACCCTAGCATATGAAGCTACATGGTGCCCAAGTCTCAAAAAACTCACAAAACCTGTAAATTACCAGATACCTAGAATCCCAATCCTCAGAGGCACTCGGGAGCGGAGCCGTTTGGACTTCAGGGATTTGAGTTGATGTAAACGATTCCAGATGGTCTGTTCAGCCTTCTCCCTACAGAGATCAAAAAAGGTAGACCTGAACCTGAAAATCAACTACAGAGCAACCTAAAAGGGCATGACAACGAAGAATGGGAAGTCCCTGGTGGTCCAGGGGTCAGGACTCCAAGCTTTCTCTGCTGAGGGCACAGGTTTCATCCCTGGTCAGGAACTAACATTTCACAAACGGTGCAGCCAAAACCATTCCCAAGACAAGTCCTCCCTACACATCTGCAAATCCTGATGAGCTTTTAAGCCAAACTCAAAAACAACCTATTTCACAAAGACTTCCCAAACTCTCCTCGGTTGGAGAGTTTGTTCTCCTATCACTTTAACTATTCTTTTCCCTGTAGTCAGCAATTTCTCCTTTTTGCTGTTTGATTTTTTTTTTACCTAGTGCTTTCTGCCAGATGTTAGAGCTATTTGTGTACCTGTCTTAGTTCCCATATCAGACTAAGCTCCGTAAAGTCGGGCTCCACAGAGGAAAGGTTCATTTCTGAATCTCCCAAAGCACTTAGTTCAATGTCCTGCAAGACCCTCAGAACAAAAACACTGGATTGACTGATAATACAGCCAGCTGAGGAAACAACGCTAACACGCCATGTACACAGAAACAAAGTAATAAGCAGGCATGTTCACTTGTGATGAACGCCACTCATCTGTGTCAGAAGAACTCTGTCCCTAGCCACTGACTGGACCCAGCCCTTATGATGTGAGGTACAGCATAAACATGTGCAAGAAAAACCCCAGGAAATGTTGGGCGACTCAGCACACTCTCGGTTTCCTCATCGATAAAATAAGTTTGATAACAGCACCTACCTCATAGGGTTGTCATGAGAATCAGTCAGCGCACATACAGTGCTCAGCGCAGGACCTGACACAAGGTATATGCTCAGCAAATGCTGACCGTTCTATCAGTACTATATTCACTTGGAAAACGGCAAACCTGCTGCCTCATCTCCATGGGCTGGGTCACCCTGGCACTGCTGGCTCTGGCACTTTACGTAAGATTTATTCACTCTCTAGGTAAAGAATAAATTCCCACCTGATAGAACATGTGACAAGGAGAATCACATCAGCCTGGGTGGAGAGCAAGAAAAAAAGGAAAATTATGATCTTTGAAATCAGCCTTATAGAATCATTGCCCACAGTCCATTATTTTCCCCCAGATTGTGGTGAAACACACATAACATAAAATTTACCATTTTAACCATTTTTAAGTATATAGTTCAGTAGCATTATGTACACTCACATTGTTGTTCAACCATCACCACCATCAACTTCCAGAACTATTTCACCTTTCCCAACTAAAACCAATAGGCATTAGACACTAACTCCCCATTTGCCTTCTCCTCGCAGCCCATTTTCAACCTAGTTCCTTGCCTGAGGTGAGCACCACCATAAAAGTCTCAAAAATAACTGCAACAAAAGTACACCTCGGTCCCATACTCCTCACTTCCCTCAAAGGAACTCATTCTCACAAGGCCACAGCCTGTTCCTGAAAGTCCACCTAAGAACTAGCACAAATGCAGAATCTCACCCAGGCCCAGGAAACAGGGAAAGAGGGAAATGTGTATACCTCCTGAAGGTTACTGGTCCGCAGGTAGCCACTCTTCTGTAAGATGGACCAGGCTATCTCTGTGTCATTCACATTCATCTGGCAGCCATAGGTCTCAAGGTAGACTGCAATGAGAGGGCCATTCCACAGGTAAGAAGACAAAAAGGGACCACATGTCTCAAAAGGTTGCCTCCCCAAATGCCCCAGAAACACCTGAGGCACCTGGTTAGTCGCTTAAGTCCCCGATGCCTCAATTCAGAGACACCATGAATTGCCAGATGTACCCCCAAACTATTAATAATGAAGCCTTTTGGAACAAAAGAAATACTTCATTATATACACACACCAACTATAAGTAAGATCATTTAAAAATGGGGAAAACATGCTCCTAAGACTCAGGAAATACAGTTATACAGAATGAGGTTCTCCAGCCTCTACAGAAAACAGGGGTGGCTAGAGGGTCAATAAAGCCACAAAATAAAAATGAAGCAACTTCCTACAGTAACTCCAAACATCTCAAATGAAAGTTAAGTATGGCTAACATGACATAAAACACATCTGTACAAAGGTTTAAGAACATCAATTTCACACCCAAGCAAACCCCTTCAAACTAAATCCCTCTATCAATCCCTATCCCACCAACACACCTTAATCCACAAACCCAAATAAATTCTAAATGGAGTTAAGAGCTGACGGACAATCACGTGAAAACCAATAGAAAATAGCAGTAATTTTTTAAAAAAATAAACAATCAGGAATTTTCTCTAAACGTTCCTTGGCTCCCTTTCTTTGTCTAAAAAGAGAAAACACCAAACTATGTCAGCGAGAAACAGAAGGGAATAACAAATTTTAAAGGACTACAAAAATCTGAGAAGTCATGAGGTATATAGGCTCTTCGATTTACGAATTCAATGCCTAGACATTTACTCTAGAAAAAAAAATTTTGAAGAAGCAAAACTATATCTATACGTGTGAATATGTGTATCTGTGTGTGTATACATACAAAGACACTTTTAATAGTCTTGTTTATAATAGAAAAATTTGTGAAACAACCTAATGTCCCAACAATTGAAAAACATCATGGTACAGCATGTGGTATTTTGCAACAACTTTTTAATTTAATTATGAAGACTGGTATTTGGAAGAATATTGAATGAAAATAGCATATTACAAATAATCTGCACATATGAATGCAACCAAATCATTCAGAGTTATAAATGGAAGCTTTTTTTTTGAAACAGTGCAAAAGGGGAGAGGTCTGGTTGTCTCTTAATGTCTTTTCAAGTTTTAACACATTTTAACTGAGTGCATTATGTTTCTAAGAAAACCTCTGCCTCAGCATAATGATTCTCTATAGCACCAACTGCGAAACCTGCCTTGTAACTTAGGATGATCTAACCCTTAGGAGATTGCAGGGTTTCCAAAAGTAACCAAAGAGAGGACTCCCCAGGGCTTCCACGGGCAAGTTGCATGTATCAGAACTGTTAAGTTTCTTTATATTATTGCTGCTTGGTAGAGGCTGATGATTCCATAACTAAGCAGCCCTTCTACTCTGTTAACCCTCTACTGAGTTAACCCTGTTAACTCCAAAGCCAGGTCTATAAAAGATCTGTTAAGAATCAGGCCATGAGCACTGAAAGGGAGTAAAGCAGGAAGTCCAAAGAGAAGTAAAGTTAAACCAACCTCTTCTCTGCCTTCCTAAAAGTTCATCCACCGTGAGATATGGGGGTGGGTCCTCCACTTCTGAAGAGGATGGTTGCTCTGGAGGAACTGAAGCACTTCTTAAAAAATCCTGAAAAGTCGGTCCAGCGGCCAGCCTGGAGCTGAAATCCTTCCAAACTCCATCCTCCTGCTGCTTCTGTGGACTGGGACATGCAGAGCTGGGGGCACTGCTGTGTGCCCTGCAGGTCTGGAGCAGCAGCCAGGACACAGAGGCCAAGGGCCCCCGCCTCAGACACCTCTGGGCTCGGAGAACACACTGTAAAGGATGCATGGCAGCAAAGGAGCCCACAGTCTGCAAGAGGATGACAGACATCACCAAAATTATTGAGCACTATACACAGGGCACTGCTCTAAGCATTTGACATATATTAACACATTAATAATACTGTCCTCTTAATAATATTTTAAAGATGGAAAAACTGAAGCAACTTGACAAATATCATAAAAAGTGCTAGAGATGAGATGCAAATCCAGGCAATCTATTTTCCAAACAGGAGTGACAGAGATGACATGAGAAGCGCTGACAAAATAACAAAGTAGCACCCTGAGCCAGGAACAGTTCCAAGGACTTAGTGTATTAATTCTTTAAATCTTTACAGCAATCTTGAGTAACATAGGCAACAGACACTATTATTATCCCCATTCAGAGAGGAGGAAATAGACACAGAGAGGGTGAAGGACTTACCTAAGCTCCCACAGCCAATAAGCAGCAGGGTGGGGACCCAAATAAAGGTCTGAATTAACATCAAGCTGAAGCTGAAGCTCCAGTATTTTGGTCATCTGATGCGAAGAGACAAGTCATTGGAAAGTCTCTGATGCTGGGAAGGACCAAGGGAAAGAGAAAAGGGTGTCAGAGGATGAGATGGCTGGATGGCATCACCAATCCAATGAACATGAACGTGGGCAAACTCCAGGAGATGGTGAGGGACAGGGAGGCCTGGCATGCTGCAGTCCATGTGGTCACAAAGAGTCTGACAAAAATGTCACTAAACAACGACCATTACCACAAAGACTGTGCCCCTAACCACCCTGATGCACTGCCTCCCACACTGTGAAAACCGCTCAGCATCTTCCTCTGTCTTCCTTCAAAAGGAAAGTATCTAACATGGGGGCACCACAGGCCTGATCAGTGACTCCTTCTACCCTCCAAGAGTTTCACATTACTGCCTTCAAACTTCCCCTCTCACACATGGCTGGGAGGCATAGAAGATGGCACAACCTTTACAGAGACCATTTTGCCACCTTCCATCAAAATCAAAACACACAAATCCTATATAATTAATAAGGACCTACTGTATAGCACAGGGAACTCCACTCAATACTCTAATGATCTATATGGGAAAAGAATTTTAAAGAGCATATATGTACATGTATAACTGATTCACTTTGCTCTATACCTGAAACTAACACAACATTGTAAATCAACTATATTCCAATAAAAATTAAGAAAACACACACACAAATCTTTTGACCAAGCAGTTCCATTCCTAGGTATTTATCCTACAGATAGACCCTTGCATATACAAAATAACCTATGCCTAAGGATACTTGATGCAGCAGTGTTTCTAATGGCAAAGAAATGGAAAAGATCTAAACGTCATCAATAGGGGACTGTTAAATAAGTCATACCACATCCATACAATGGAATAAGATGCAACTGTTAGAAAGTGAGGCTGAATGACAAAAGCAGGGAAATAAAGTGCTATACTAGATATAGTGGGCCATCCACAGATCTGTGTAGGAAAGAAAGCGTGAAAATTCAGGCACATATTTGTAAATGCATACAGTATCTTGAGAAAGAGTGAGAAACAGTGGGTGCCTCCCAGGAAAGAATCTAGGTGACTCAAAGCATTAATAAAAAAGATGGAGACTTGCTTTCCACCACAGTCTTATTGGACCCCACATCTCCAGCCTGACTACCTCACTCCACCCATACCAGACATCTATGTACTGATCTTCACTAGCTTCTAGGCTTTTACATGTGCTGTCTTCTCTGGATGTTACATCTTATCTCAACTGACTTAACCAATTCCTACATTACTTTTAGTTTACTTCCTCTTGGAAGCCTTTTCAGGCCACCACCACCAAAGTCTAGAGGTCCTCCTCTGGGTTCCCAAAGACTTCTTCTAACTATCACAGGACTCATCACACCTTGCTGTTAACTGCTGCTTATCCCTTATAAGCTGGAGGTCCCTGAAAGCAGGAAACAAATCTCTTCATTTCTATATCCTTGGTATTTCCCATTCTAGTAACATGGCAGGTGCTGTACATATAAAATGAGACAGACGGGGCTTGTTAATTCTCCAATCTGATCACCTAATGTACATGCTACCAGCACTTAGGAGCAATGCCAACCTACTTTCAAGTGACAGAGAACAGCAGACTTTCAGTGTGAGTTTTAAAGTCGCCTGTTTCTGCCCCTTACTTGTGTGACCCTGGGCAAGTCAAATACCTATCTGAGTCACCAATTCCACCTCTGTTGAGAATTAATGATATCAAAACCTAACTTTGCATACAGTAAGTCTTCAGTAACCACACTTTTGCAGCCCACACCTCCTTTGTTGGTGGATATTGTTGTTATTGTTCAGTGTCTGACTCTTTGAGATAACCATGGACTGCAGCAAGGCCGCTTCCCTAATGGTGGATACAGAACATTGTGATTAAGGTCTTAAGAGTCAGAGTCTGACCCAACTGCTTCACCAGGTAACTTCGGGCACCTGGAATCAAAGTTTTGGGACCTTCCATTTCCTCATATGTAAATGGGAATAATAGTACCTATTACAGCATCTATCTCCATGTCTTTTGTGAGGATGAAATGTGGCAATACAAATAAAATGCTTACATAGCACAATGTAGGCGCCTCTCTGCGGCGCTACATTAATTTGTAGTTGACAAAAACGATGTCGACGATTTCGGTAGCCTCTTGTCAACATAAGCTAACAATAAAGCAACCCAAACCTTTTTCTGGGTGATTACAACGTGATAGGCGGTGCTAGGCGCTTTCCACGGATTACCGTATTCGATCTTCAGAGCAACTGTGAGGCAGGTTCTATTATCCCCACTTTTTCACAGGTGACAAAGCTAAGGTTCAAGGGGAAGAGAGGTGACTTGTCCAAGGTCACAAACGAATAGGCAGCGAAGCTAGGGTGAGAATACTCAGAGTCTGACTCCAGAGTCCGCGCCATAACCACCGCCCCATTCTCCCCTTGGACACTGCGCATTCCCGGGGCACCGTGGTCCCTCTAGCCCCAGTCATGGGCCACAGGCGAGGGCGCAGACCACCTTAAACGCGCACCGCTCACCTTCCGCAGCCCAACAACCCAGCTTCCAGCCGCGGATTGTCCTCTCGACCAGCAAGCTCCCAGCTCGTCCGTCTGCGGCTGCGCGCGCATACACGCAACTTCCGTTCCGCCGCAATTTCGGTCCAGGGTGTTCCGTCCGGCAGAAGTGCGTCGTCTATAGCGTCCGGGGTGGGCCTAAGCTTCTGGCTTTGAAAATCCTCCTGCTCCTGCTGCTGCCCTGAACCAAGCGGTAACCCCTAACCGGCATATGGCAACGGAGCGCTTGAAACGTAGCGAGTGCGAGTTAGCTATGTTCTAAGTGTAAAACACACTGAATGTCGAAGAAAGAAGGGCAACTGTCTCATCGATAATTTTTATATTGATTAGGTGCTGAGATAATATTTAGGACCTATTGGGCTAAGTAAGTATATTATTTAAGTTAGTTTCAACTGTTTCTTTTTCCTTTTTTTTTTTTTTTTTTACTGTGGCTACTGAGAAATTTTTAATTATTTACGTGGCTCACTTTCTGTTTCTGTTGGACAGCGCTGCGCTATAAAGACTTCGCAATTCACGTTTCCAGCATAGACCACCCCGTCTTGCCGCCCCTGCTGGAGTCACAGACACAGAGTTCCACTGTCTATGGGGCACCTCCCCTTTGGGTACGTATCGACCGCCTCTAACTTAATACAGAATTCGTCATTTCTACACACACATCCTCACCCAAAACCTGTGTCTGCCCAGTCGTGCCCATCTCAGACCCAAGCATCCTCCCAGTTGCACTAAGAGAAACTCATTTTTGTTTCTTCCCCCTCATCTCTCCACAGTCAGAAAGTTCTGTCAGCTTTAACTCCAAAATGTCTCAAATCCGTCACTTTCTATTCTCCCGTTCTACCCCTGCTGCAACTCTGTCTCAGGCAACCATTATCTCATCAACCGTTATCTGCAATAGCCTAACTGGTCTCCTTGCTTCTGCCTTTAACCTAGTCTCCTACAGACTTAACTCCCACACAGAGCCTAAGGGAATATATCTTTTTTTTTTCCTGAGGTCACAGAAATTCACTGGCGGTCCAGTGATTAGGGCTCTGCCTTTTCACTGCAATGGGCTAGAGTTTGATCTGGATCCCTGGTAGGGAACTAAGATCCTAAAAGCTGCCCAGCCCCACAGGAAAAAAGAAAAGTCAGATCACATCACTCCTCTGCTGAAAATTCCCAGTGGCTTGTCATCGCCTTTGAAATAAAATCCAAATTTCCTACTGTGTTCTAGGGCCTGCATGATCTAGCTACTGCTTTCTTTTACTTCTCCAACCCACTTATTTCTTTCTTTTCCTAGTATGATCTCTCAACTACACTTCATGATCTCTCAACTATATGATACACTTCAACTACATAATTTTATTTTGCTTCTTCAATACCCCAAGCACCTATTTATCTCAGAGCCTTTGTATTTAACTAGCTTATTTCTGGAATGTTCCCCCAGATTGTTTCAAGGCTGATGCCTTCTCATCCTTCCTGTCTCAGCTTAAATATCAGCTCTCCAGAGAGACCCTTTCTGACCATCCCATTTAAAGTGCTCCCATTATTATCACATCATTTTCTTTTATTTTAATCACATCATTTTCTTCACAATACTTGTCACTATCCATAATGATAGCATTATTTGCTTACTTAGCATTGCCTAGTTCCTAGATGTTCAGCTCCCTGAGAGCAGAACACAATCTGTCTTGTTCATTGCAATATCCCCAGGATCTAGCACAGAGTCTGACTCATTGTATGGCTTAATAAATATGCATTGAATGAATAAATGACTGCTTTACGTATTAGTTTGAGTTCCCCAGAAGCAGACCTTGAAAAAAGGATTTGAGTGCATACAGGTGATCTCAGTAGACACTGATAAGGTAGTCAGAAAATGAGACAGAGTAGGGGAGCTATGCAATAAAGAATGTGTTATCAAGCCACTTACTGAAGTGGGCATCTGGGTCTTAATTCTGTTGCAGAGATCTAGGAAACAGTAAAACACAAATCTCAATTATTTCACCCAAGTTCAGTTCAGTTCAGTTCAGTCTCTTAGTCGTGTCCGACTGTTTGCAACCCCATGAATCGCAGCACGCCAAGCCTCCCTGTCCATCACCAACTCCCGGAGTTCACTCAGACTCACGTCCATCGAGTCAGTGATGCCATCCAGCCATCTCATCCTCTGTCGTCCCCTTCTCCTCCTGCCCCCAGTCCCTCCCAGCATCAGCGTCTTTTCCAATGAGTCAACTCTCCACATGAGGTGGCCAAAGTACTGAAGTTTCAGCTTTAGCATCATTCCTTCCAAAGAAATCCCAGGCCTGATCTCCTTCAGAATGGACTGGTTGGATCTCCTTGCAGTCTGAGGGACTCTCAAGCGTCTTCTCCAACACCACAGTTCAAAAGCTAAGTCGCTTCAGTCGTGTCCAACTCTGTGTCACCCCACAGACAGCAGCCCACCAGGCTCCCCCGTCCCTGGGATTCTCCAGGCAAGAACACTGGAGTGGGTTGCCATTTCCTCCAATGCATGAAAGTAAAAAGTGAAAGTGAAGTCGCTCAGTAGTGTCTGACTCTTAGCGACCCCATGGCCTGCAGCCTACCAGGCTCCTCCGTCCATGGGATTTTCCAGGCAAGAGTACTGGAGTGGGGTGCCATTGCCTTCACCACAGTTCAAAAGGGGTAGTTAAATACTAGCAGCCATGGTGGAAGTATATACGCCTACATATGTTAATGCGGAGGCTGTGGTTTGGGAGAAAGCCCTCTGACTATCAGATACAGACAGTGGCTCCAGCCACTCTGAATTACTAAGACTCTGGGGGCCCTGACAACCCCTGTTACAACTAATCTCTTTGATACCTGATTAGAAGTCTATGAGGCTATTATTGGTCCATTTTTAAGGTGAGAAAACTGAAAATACAAATAGGTAGACATGTGCTGAAGCTCACACAACTAGTATATGGCAGAACTGGAATCCACCCACAGGCCAGTCTGATCAAAAAGCCCTATTATCATTGACTGACTAGTTCAAAGTCAGACAGGCTGAGTTCATATTAAGGCTCCAATGCTTATGATAGCCGTGGCCAAGTTAGTCATCCCTGCTGACTTTCACTTTCTTTGCATATAAAGTGGCTGCTGTGTGGAAAATATGCTGCACTGAGGGAAGGAGGGTGAAGAACAAATAAGTAGATCATTTAGGAGCTGTGGCAGCTGTCCAGGGATTGTGGAGTCCTGGGCCAGTGTGGTGTCTGGGGGCAGTGAGGAAAAAACAAACCCGGATTTTAGAAGTTTGAAACATACCATAATAAATTTCAGGGGCTTCCCAGGTGGTGTTAGTAATAAGAGATGTAGGTTTGATCCCTGGGTTGGGAAGATCCCCCGGAGGAGGGTATGGCAACCCATTCCAGTATTCTAGCCTGGAGAAACCCATGGACAGAGAAGCCTGGCAGGCTACAGTCCATAGGATCACAGAGTTTGAAACGACTGAAGTGACTACGCACTCATGCATGCGTAAAAATTTCATACTGTCTCATACTGCCCTGGGAGTTGATGCTCATTCATTCTGGGATCCAGAAGGAAAAACATAGAGTAGACCTGAGCCCAACCTACAGCCTGGACCAAAGCCACCCAGCCAAGCCGAGCTTCTAATAGTCAAACTGCAGTCAACATGCAGCCCCAGAAGCATGAAAATAAATGCTTGTTTCTGGGGCAACAGAGATTGGGGTTGTCTGATTTTTAGCATGCTCCTTCAGATGTACATCAGCTTCAGGTCTCCTCCTTAGAGAAACCTGCCCTCACCCTCAGAGCAGGTCAGGTCCCCGCTGGCCTCTCTGATAAATTTCCATGTGTCTACCCAGTCAGAGTCACACATTTGATTGTGAGAGCTTCTGCTGAATTTCTTCCCCCTACACATGGGGACCTGTCAGTCTTGCTCCCAGCAAAGCAGCTCCTGGCCCCAAGGGTTAGCACAGACTAGGTGTGCACTATATATTTCTTGAATAAACAGTGGATTGACAGTGGGCAGATTGAGGTGGGCAAAGCTCGAATATCTCTGCTTACCTGGATTTCCCAGGTTTCTAGGATCAGCTCTGGTTCTGGCTTGTTACATGAATTCATGTGGGCCTCAATTTCTTCATGTGGGCCTCAGTTTCCTCATGTGGGTGCTCAGTTAGAACTACTTAGTCTAATACAGTAGCTACTAACCACGTATGGCTACTGAGCATGTGATATGCAGGTAGTGTGAGTGAGAAACTGAACTTAATTCCATTCTGATTAATTTTAAACACCAATACTCGATTCAGTTATGGGAAAACTTTAGTATATTTGGAAATAACTTGATTATGTGAATCTAATTTTTTCAACTGTAAATTTTATGAAAATACCAATCAAAGGTTTCTAATGAAAATTTGACCTCTGAACAGAGATGTAGGTATAAAATACACAGATTTCAAAGGCTTACTATGAGAAAAAGAATGTAAAACATTTCATTAATGAATTTGTACATTATGTACTGAAGTTCTAACAGTTTGGCTCTATTAGGTTAAATAGAACATATTATTGAAATTATTTTCATCTATTTTTCCTTACTTTTTAAAAGGTGGCCACTGGAAAATTAGTAATTACATACGTGGCTTGCATTATATTTCTAGTGGATAGTGCAGGACCAGAAAGTCTCTAAAGTGAACCAGAGGTCAGAAGTCAGAAAGACATCATTTGAATCCAAGCTCAGAATTTCATAACTGTGTGACTTTGGGCAAGTGTCTCTCCCACTCTGAGCCTGTTTTCTTACCTGTGAAATGGAGACTGTTGTGCTTACCACATAGGTATGTGGTGAGGACCCTGTAAGGAAATGCATGCACAGTGCTGAGCAGATAGCAAGCACTCTCTCAAAGTACGCTACAATTACTGTTGTCATGGTGGTTTTCTGGACAATGCAAGCAAGTAAGGCTCATATGTAGCCAGCTGCCTGGTACAGCTTCCAAAGAAACATTCCAAGAACACGCCAAGCATCCTCTCTTCTGCAGGAAACAGGCCAGAGGCTCTCAATAATGGTTTTTAAATAGGTCTACAAATTCTTTGACATTCCATTTTTCAAGAGGTAGAGCCTAATTCCTCTCCCCTTGAGAGTGGGCTGGGATTAGTGATTCACTTCTAATGAATAGAATAGAGCAAAAATGACAGTATGTGACATCCAAGACTAGGTGATAAGAGGCACAGTGGATTCCTCCTAGTTCTCTCGTCTGTGTCACTCACTCTGGGGGAAGCCAGCCACATTGTCATAATGAGGTGACTATGGTGAGGAACGAGGGGTTCCTGCCAACAGCCATGAGTTAGAAATGTTGAAAACAAATCCTCTGACCCCAGTCAAGCCTTCAGATGAGTACAGCTGACACCTTGATGATAACCTCATGAAAGATTCTGAGACAGAAACAATCCAGCTTAGCCCCTCTCAAATTTCTAACTCACCAAACTTGAAAGATAATAAATGTTCATTGTTTCAAGCTGCTAAATTTGGGGGTCATTTGTTCTGCAATAGTAGATAACCAATAGACTCTTTTTCCACCCTATGGTTAAAGGTCTGCTCTTCTCTAAGGAAAGGGACTCCAGTCTTTGGTCTGGTCCATCTTGGGACTACAAGGGCCACCACAGGACCCACAGGCCAAGGCACAAACCACAGACACTGGGCCAGGCTGCCTATGTGCTCACAGGCTGTTTATTTATCCAAGAGTAAGGAGGAGAGAGAGTAAGGAGAAGAGAACAACCTGATGCCCCAAGGTGGTGGAGCTGAGGGGAGAAATGAATGAAAGGCTTCTCTGTCTCTTGCCGTGGGCCCCAGGGAGCTCCAGCTTCAGGTGGGGCCTCTGGGGACAGTTTAGGGGCCTCTAGGAAGGCCAGCAGTTGTTAGCTGGGGTGAGGATCCCCACAGGGGCACATACTAGGCTCGGAATGGCTTCTGTGTACACAAAATATCTCTCCACGAAAGGCACTGGTGGGGATTGGGGGAGCTGCAGGGACACTCCCCCATCACTGGTGAGATCCGCTGTGTCCTGAGCTGGGTCTCCGCCTTCTTGCTCTTCTCCTCTCCCTTCCCTCAGCCCAGCGGCAAGCAGGCAATCAGCGGAGGGCCAGGTCAGGCCATGTGGTGGACACTCCCTCTTCAGGGCTAATGCATCTGACCACCTCTAGGCTAAGAGCCCCAGACGGGTGACCTTGGCCGAGAGGAAGGAGTGGATGATGAACACCATGGTTTTGGGGCACGAATGCAGGTCCAGCTGCTACGGGGTGAACAGAGAGAAGGGTCAGGAGCCCACCCAGCCTGGCCTCCAGGACAGCATCACCCCTCAACCCCCCTCCACTCACAATTTCGCCTTCAGTGCCCCCGAAGTCCAGGAATAGGAGACTTGCACCATCGTCTGAGGACATCTGCAGCTTCTCAAAGGGCTGACGCAGCAGCACTGCTCGGGCCGCACCTGGCTCCGCCGCCCACAGCGTGAAGCCGTTGTCGATATGCACGGAGAGGCTGCAGGCACGGCCATTCCACGTGCAGGCTATGGGGAGGGCGTGGGCACAGCGACACCTCAGAGACTGCAAGCCCTCCCTCCAGTCCCCACTGGCAGCTCCAAAAGTGGGGCTTGAACGCCCCCGGGGGTGGGAAGCTCACTGTCTGTCATACCATTTGTACACCCACCCTGTAGAGAGCCACCCACACTCCAAAACACAGAAGGATGAGTGGGCACAAAACCTATACCCCACTTCCAGACCCACAGCGAGCAGCACCAAAGCAGGAAAGGGGAATCTGCTTCCCTGCCTTGGGCAGGAGGCCCACTCCCTGTGAAGGCAGACCCTCCAAGTCTGGCCTTTGGAGACCTTAGATGCCTACAGACTTCTTGCCCAGTTAAATGTGAATTTCAGATAAGCAATTGGTAATTTGGACCTCCTTCGACAATTATTCGCTGTTTACATGAAATTCAAATCCAAGTGAGTGTCCTGTACTTTTTCTGGCAACCCTACCCCAAGTGCCACCTCACATATCCTCACCAGCGGAATCACAAAGCCAGGACAAGAAAACCCCTGGGAAACGAATCTCACTACCTTCCAGGACACCTGCACATCCAAAACAGAGGGCCCTTGGAGACCCCAAATCCCACTCTTGATCCCCCTCCTGAAGCATCCTAAAGAAGGAAACTTGAATGCCCCTGGGGACAAGCAGCTCATTACCAGAAAGGCACTCCCAGATCCACCCAGCCCACCTGTCGAAACCTCCTGCACACCCTCAGCGGCCCGGTGACAGCCATCCACCAGCTGGCGGGTCCAGGCAGCCAGCTCCTGCGGTGACTCCACGCTGAACAGGTGAGTGTCCACACCATGGCGCGTGCCCGTGCGCAGGGCAAAAGAGAGCTCTGCATCGTAGGGCACCGAGCCCTTGGAGGGGCCTGAGTGCACCAGCCTGGGGGCAGGGGGCAGAGGGCTAAGCATGAGGCCTCGGGCAGCAGGTAAGTAGTTCTGGGCCAAGGGGGCAGTGACCTGGGAAGGGACCCTGCAACTCCTTTTCCACCCAATGGGGAGACAGGACCTCCAAACGGTCACTGATGGAGTCACAGGAGACCATGTCCTGCCACCCTCCTCCTGGCCCCCTCAGCTCCAGCCACTCTAGCGTCTTCAAATACGCCAAGCACACTCCTGCCTCAGCCCCTCTGCTGTTCCCTCTGCCCTGCAAACTTTTCCCTGATTATCTGCATTGCTTTCTCCCTTACCTCCTTCAGACCTTGGCTCAAATGCCAGCTCCTCTGAGAAGCCTTCCCTGACTTCTCTGCCTAAAATGACACCTCAGAACTTCCCTGGCGGTCCAGTGGTTAAGACTCTGCGCTTCCACCTCAGGGGGCCCAGGTTTGATCCCTGATTAGGGAACTAAGATCCCACATGCCACACAGCCAAAAAACAAAAATAAAACAGCACTCTCCCCTATCACTCACTAGCCACACTTTTCCTTATGGTACCAGAAATTATACTTACTTTTTTACTGTTTCAGTTGGCTTTTGATTGCCTTTTTCTCTAGAATGTTATCTAAGGTACAAATGTTTGTCTAGCTTGTTCACCGCTATAGTCCCAGAAACTAAAACAATGCCTGGCGCAAAGTAAGTGCTTAGAAAACATTTGTGGCCTGAATTAATGAATCACTTGATTAGGTAGAACGTTCATGACCTGCTCATCCCTAGTCAGCAGCAGGCTCAACACGTGTGCCGGAACGCAGCCTGGAGTGAGGAGATGTGAGCAGCAAGGGCCCATACCTCTCGGCTTGACTCCCGCTTGCTGTGTAATCTTGGGCAGTTCACTGCCCCTCTCTGGGCAGCAGACCCCAGAGTCCTATACCTTCGCCCTCTTTGGTCCTCACTCCACAAGCTTTCATAGCTTCAATTCCCCCTTGGAGCTGTTTCTGATGCCCAGTCTCCTACTTGGCAGCCCTAAGCAACAGACTCACAAGTTCCCCTGTTTCCTACCCAAGCTTCCTACCTACCCGCCCCCAACACTTTGGACTCAACATCTTGATCCAACCTCCTCCCTTTGCACTCCCACCCCCACTCCTACTGCCCACCCAGACACCAGCTCCAAAACTCCCGTTCATCCATTCATCAGGACGCCTCCCTCACCCTCCCCATCTGGCAAGTATGAAGCCTGGTTAATTTTCCCACCATGTGTTTCCAATGCAAATGCGGCCTTTCTTCTCCATCTGCTGCCTCTACCCACCTCCACTGTCTCTCCAGCATAACTGCTCCCATTCCCCTCCTCCAGTATATTTTCTGCATGGCAGCCACACAGATCCTTTTTAAACCAGGACCCGATGAGACACTTCACTCCCAGGTTAAAACTCTTCTCACTCTGTCTGCCACAGCTCTTAAGATAAAGCTAACAGTCCTTATCCAGGCAACAGAAGCTCTGCAAGATCAGGGCCTGCCAACTCCCTGCCTTGTTTCTCTCCACTTCCCAGACAGAGCCTACACCCTGGTTACGGCACACTCAGAGAGCTCCATGAAGCTGGGAGAGTTCTTCATGCTTCTGGCCCTCTGACTATATTGTTCCCTCTGTGTAAGATGCCTCTCCACCCTTCCTTAAATAGCAAATTTCTACCCATCTGCCAAAGTCCAGCTCAGATGTCATCTTCTACCTGAAGCCTTGCCCTACCACCTGCAGCCCAGGTAGAGTTAAGTGGTTCCTACACTCTGCATTGTAAAGGCTGTTCCCAGGCCAGTCTCCTCACCAGGCTGGGTCCTCCCTGAGGACAGAGATCTCTGGGGACTGTCTTTCATCTGAACCAGGCAGCATCAGGTTGGACAGTACAGGTGTCAATGGGTGAGTGACTGATACGACCTCATATCCTTCTGTTCCAAGTCCCCATTTTACAGATGAGGAAACCAAGGCCCAGACTGGGCAGAGACTCGCTTCAGGCCACCTGGGGAATAACTCAGCGTAGAATGGGGCTGGAGTCCCCAGCTTCTGAGGTCCATCTAGAGCATCGCCCCCCCAAGCTCTGGATGGGACACACGGTCCTGCCCTACCCGCAGATACCTGGTGGTGATAAGGGGGGCAGTACGTGCCGGCCGGCTCAAGGCCTCACGAGTCTGGGGCAGACAGCTGTAGAGGAGCAGCTCCTTTTCGGTCAGCAGGGCCAAGGTGGGTGCCGTGCCCCCGCTGGGCAGCTGCAGGAGGCAAGGCAGCAGTGAGGGGGGATGGGGAGGGGAGAAGAGAGGTGAGAGGGCCAGGGCGAGGTGAGGCAGAGAGGGGATATGGGAGTGGGGTCGCCTCTGGGAGAGGGGAAAAGAGGGAAGGAGGGGTCCCCAGGCCCGGCAGGCACCTGCTCAGTCAGCCAGCCGATCCGCTTGATGTCCTGACTCCCGGCTGTGCTGGCGGCCGAGAGCAGTGCCTGCAGCTCATCCTTGACCCGGGGCGTCAGCGTGTTGACCTGGGCTTGGATGGCAGCCGCCCAGGACTTGGCGCTAGCCTCATCCTTGGCCCTCAGGAAGAGAGTGTCCCGGCCATCGGCCGAGCAGATCTCCAGATACCTGCAGGCACAAGTGAGGTAGAGGGGAGTCCCGTCCACTGGACAGGTGCTCAGCCATGAAACCTGAGCCAAGGGACCCCCATCTACCACAAAACCAGAGGAAACCACAGGGGATGTCCATGAGAGAATCAGGAGCGACTCTCACTGCAGGGCTCTGGCCACAGTTGTTGGGCCTCATGGGGTTTATCTATTTTATCTTGGGATAAGAGACTATATCTCTCTCTCCAACTCACATACACATACAGGCATATACGCACAAATACACACACTCCAAAGTGTAGTAGTAGTAGTAGTGTTAATCGCTGGATCTTGTCTGACTCTTTGAGACCCCATGGACTGTAGCCAGCCAGGCTCCTCTGTCCATGGAATTTTCCAAGCAAGAATACTGGAGTGGGTTGCCATTTCCTACTCCAGGGGATCTTCCCAGTCCAGAGATTGAACCTGTGTCTCCTGCATCGGCAGGTCAATTCTTTACCACTGAGCCACCAGGGAAGCCCCACTACAAGGCACACTGTATGGTTAAAAAAGAAAAGAAAAAGCCAGGGTATGGCGAAGGGAAAGGGTGGGGAGAGAAAAAGCCACACAGGCAAGTGTAAGGGGACGGTCTCAAGGAAGTCCAAGAGGAGTCAGTGGCGGGGAAAGGATCTTCAAATGTTCTGTGGGGCTTTAAAGATTCACTCCCCTTTGGTACTTCCATAACCAGTGAAGTGGGGCAGAAACTGGAGAATGGCTCACACATATCCTTTCCAATGCCTTCACCTCTGCCCTCCTCCACTACAGATCTCCCCTGCAGCTAGCTCTGGCCATCAACCCAATTCTGACTGATGAAATAGAAAGCAAAGTCTTTGGGGGAGGGCGTCCCTTCCCAACTGAAGCATTCCTAGCTGTGGCCGTTAGTTTCCAAAGATGGCCTCCACCAAACTCATTTCTCCCTATGTGCACAGTGTACCTCCCTCACCAAGAGGTGAAGCTTATTTCTCCTCTCCTTGACCTTCTGACTTGGTTTGACAAACAAAATGTGACAGAAGTGCCATTTTGGCATTCCTAAGCTATCACGAAATCCAACTACCCCAAGGTCACCTATGCTGAGAGGGAAAACAAGCTAGCCACGTGGAAAAGCCCTACAAAAAGAGGAATGCTTAGCCAGCCGCCAGCTGTTCCAACACCCCTGCTGAGGAAGCAGGCACATAGGTGAAGCAGCTATCTTGGATTTGTAGCCCCTGCAGATGGCACAAGGAACAGAAGAACTGCCTGGCTAAGCCAGCCCAGATTACAGAATTGTGAAAAATATTAAACTGCTATCTTCTAAGCCACTAAATTTTAGGACGGCTGTTTATGCAGCAATAGAACAAAATACCAGGGGAACAATTCCTTTGTCTTTTGCCTTCTTCCTGTCTAGAATATGGACACATGCATAGAGATGCAGGCACCAAGCTATTTCCAAGAAGAAAACCCATACTAAAAACGGCAGGAGGGGAATTCCCTGCCAGACCAGCCATTAGGACTCCATGCTTTCACTGCCAAGAACCTGGGTTCAATGCCTGGTCTGGGAACTAGGATACCATAAGCTTCATGGTGCAGCCAAGAAAAATTTTTTTAATAAAAATTATAAAAGATGACAGAAGAAGAAGCTGGAAACCTGATGCCTTTAGAGTATTCTTGACCATCAATTGCAGCCTAAATAGCTGACTGCTGGATTTCTTTTTTATGTATGTGTGTATTTATTTTTGGCTGTACTGGGTGGGTCTTCATTACTTTGCACTGGTTTTCTCTCTAATTGCAGCAAGCAGGCGCTATTCTCTGTTGTGGTGCTCAGGTTTCTCATGGGGGTGGCTTCTTGTTGCGGAGCACAGGCTCTAGGCACATGGGCTTCAGCAGTTGCAGCACCTGGACTCGCTAGTTGCAGTACACAGGCCTAGTTGCTCCACGGCATGTGGAATTCTCCCGGACCAGGGATGGAACCCAGGTCCCCACGTCTTCTGCTTTGGCAGACGTATTCTTATCCACGGTACCACCAGGGAAGCCTTGGACTTCTTTTTAAACATGTGGAAAATTAACTCCTCATTTATTAAGCCATTGCTTGTTGGGGTTTCTGATGCTTGCACACCACTGTAATCTTAACACTAAATAAAAGCTGAAAATATTTTTCATTATGCTTTGGTTACCGAATGGTGTTCCTTTGACTGGGATATTGTGCGATACGGAACCCCAGTTATATTCAAGTTACACGTGTGTGCACAGGTCAAGGACATGTACATACATGCATATACACATATGGATATTAACACAAACACATATGCACAGATCTTCATCCCTGCCTGTGCAAATGCTCACATATACACACAAACATGTGCATTTACATGCCGTCCACACGTACACACACATAGAAATACAGGTACACACATGCTTCAGGTGATGTCTGGGATCAGGCTGGGAGCCACAACTAACCTAAAGTTCTATGAGTTGCAGGAAGGACTGATACCACCTCACCTTCACCCAACACAAAAGGTCCCTAAGTGGAGCACCTGTAAGTAACCTGTGAATCACTAGTTCTTGCCTCATGGGGGAGGCTGGGGCTAGGGCATCAAGTAGGGATAGGAGGTCTGAATGCTGAACGTTAATCAGACCTCCCCTGGCCAATTTGGGCATTGACTGGGCATTAAACCTCAGCTGTAATTAGCACCCAGAGCACAGGCCTTTTACCCCCACCCCAATACTGCACACCTTATTTGATCAATATGGACTGCATTCACCACTGTCATCACTCAGGTAGCTTCTGAAGCTGAGAGGGCTACCTGGAATGAGGCAAGCTCCAGTCTCTTCCTGGCTGTGTGATCTTGGGCAGGTTACTTCCTCCCTCTGTCCTCATCTATAATAGTGGGGTCAAACAATAGGACTTTGCTCATAGGGCTGCTGTGAGAGTTACATTCAATTGTGCATGATAAGTACTCAATAATGCTGGCTAGTGTCAATCTTATCATCAATGTTAGGGCTGCTCAGGTGTGAGGGATGGTAACCTTCCATGGCTCTGAGTGAAAGTTACCCAGGTATCTTGGAACCTTGGCAGAGTTGGAAGAGACTTGAGGGGATCACTGAGTTTGATATCCTTCTTTCTTAAGGGAGAATCTAAAGGTTAGTGAGGAAAAGGGTCTAGTTCAAGGAGAACCAAGACTGGAATCCAGGACTCCTCTGTAGACCAAGTTCCTCCTCAGATGTGAACTACCCAGAGAAAGAAGAGAGAAGAAAAGCACACCATCATCCCCATAACTTCACTCTTGTCTCCATTCAACAAGCATTTCTTAAGCACCTGCTACATTCGGGCATTGTGCTTGTCACTTGAAACACAAGGGATCTTTCCTTTGGCCCCACCACCTAACATGAGGGCACATCTGTCTGAGTTGTCCCCTATGCTAGGCTTACCTGGTCTCTGGGTCTGTAGGGGTGCACCTCCTTGAGACATATGCCATCTTCAAGGACATGTGTTTGGCATCACGGAGGTCCCGGGGTGGGGGGCCAGGGGAGGAAGGCTGCCGCTGAAGGGGTGAGGCAGGAGGCGAGTCCCAGCCAACCGAGGTCCCGCTGGCAGAGTTCTTGAAATATGGTGAGACCTCTTTCATGTACTTGACTGGTTAGGGGAGAGGTCAGCAGTTACCACCATGATGTGGGCTCCCATGTAGCACATGTAACAACTGTCACTAATTCATTAAATTTTAATTTATGTCCACTTCCCTTCCCTGGTGGCTCAGATGATAAAGAATCTGCCTGCAATGCAGGAGACCTAGATTGGATCCTTGGGTCAGGAAGATCCTCTGGAGAAAGGAATGGCTATCAACTCCAGTATTCTTTTTTTTCTCTCTCTTTTTTTTCAACTCCAATATTCTTGTCTGGAGAATTCTGTGGACAGAGGAGTCTGACGGGCTACAGTCCATGGGGTCACAAAGAGTCGGATACAACTAAGCAACCAACACACACACTTACACATCACTATCCTCCTCTAGGCTAAAGTCTCTGATAGGGCTGCATGGTAGAAAATTCTGGATGCAGGCCAACATTCATCCTTTCACCTTTCTTATTCATAGACCCATGGCCACCTGGTGGACTACATTTCACAGCTCCTTTGCAGCTAGGTATGGCCACATCACTAAGTTCTAACCCCGTAAGTTTAAGTGTTTAGAGTTTCAAAATGACCGCTTAAAGAGAACGGGCAACAACTGCAACAAGGCAGTGAGCAAGTGCCAAGACAGGAGTCAGGAGATAGAAGTGCTCCCCCACTGTCCCCTTGTTTGCCTCTCTCTCTTCGGTCTTCTCATCTGCTAAAGAGAGATAGTCCTGTGGTGGAGGCTGCCAATTTTCCTCCAAAACAGTGATAACCTTCCAACTTAAGACTTCAATTTGCAGGTTCCCTTGCAGCTATAAGTGCCCATGTGACCAAGTCTGGCCAATAGGATGAGAACAAAAGAGACGTGTTAGGCTACCAAGTCCCGCCCATTAAAAAAGGGGGCACACCCTTCCTTTCCCTGCCTTTTCCCCTCACAGGGTTGAGCTGGCTGAAACACAGACCAGTGGAGCACCATCTTGACCAGGAGAACATGAGCCACACTCCAAAAGGCTGACCAATAATACAGAAATAAATGGATGCTGAGACTTTGGAGATGCCACATCAGACTTGAACTGCTACCTAAGAAAGCAAGGAGCTTCTGTTATATTTGTGCCTGTACTTAGTCCTTCAGTCTGACTCTTTGCAAACCCATGGACTGTAGCCCACCAGGCTCCTCTGTCCATGGTATTTCCCAGGCAAGAATCCTGGAGTGGTTGCTATTTCCTTCTCCAGGGAATCCTTCCAACTCAGGGACCCAACCTACATCTCCGACACTGGCAGATGGATTCCTTACCCTGAGCCACCTGTTAAGTCCATGGCAGCCATTACCAATCAATTAAAGTTGATTGATAATAAAATATTTTGGTCCCTCTTACTCTATCAATGAGGTGGGTTTGGCTACAAATAATAGAATATATGATACTAGTGCCTTAAGCAAGAAAGATATTTATGATTTCATGTGACAAGAAGTCTAGAGGAAAGCAATGTCAGGGTTGGTTCAGTGACTCAATGACATTGGATCCCGGATGGGTATCCCTACCATTCTCCCGGCCTTCCCCTCATGACCACAGGATGGCTGCAACACAGTCCAGCCAACGATCCCTTACATGACCAAACCAGGAAGGAAGGAGATAGGCAGCAAAAGCTCTGTCAACTCATACCTCTCTCTTATCAGAGAGGTAAATACTTCCATGAAACCTTGTATTTCATTAGCACAATTGGACTTGCATGCCAACTTCTATCACAATCATTAGTAAGAGGGAGTAGTCATGATTGATTTAGACCAATCACAAGTCAGCCTCTGGGGCTGACTAAACATTAAAGTGAAAGTCACTCAGTCGTGTCCAACTCTTTGCAACCCCATGGACTGTAGTCTGCCAGGCTCCTCTGTGCACAGAATTCTCCAGGCCAGAATACTGGAGTGGGTAGCCGTACCCTTCTCCAGGGGATCTTCGCAAGCCAGGGATCGAACCCATATCTCCCACACTGCAGACAGATTCTTTACTGTCTGAGTCACCAGGGAAGCCCTGGGGCTGAGCAAATTAAATCAGGCTCTGGTAGCATGGAAGAAGGGGAAATGGTTGAAAGGCAGGCAACCAAGGTGTCCACCACATCTGACCCAGCATCTCGACTATCCCCAATTCTGATGAGCAACAGTCTCCTTGTCTCTGAAATGAGCTACTAGAAAGACAGTGTATATGTCAAGATGGTTGAAAGTCTTGCCCAAGGGACTTCCCTACTGGTCCAGTGGCTAAGACTCTGTACTCCTAATGCAGGGGGCCGGGTTTGATACTGGTCAGGATACTAGATCCCACATGCTGCAAGTAAGACCTGGTGCAGCCAAATAAAATAATTTTTTGTAATGCCTTGCCCAAGCACTGGTCTCTCTTCTCCCCGTCAGGCTGTCCCCTCGGCTGCCCTACTGAAGAATGCCTGTGCCTGCTAGCCCTGGGACAGCCTCTCTTCCTCTCTTCTCAGCCACCTCTACCTCCACGGCCATCTGGTTTGTTGGCCATCTGATGCTTGCAGTTAAGGCCCAGTCAGTATGCTCTGGCTATGAGTGGACAGACCAGGAAGTAGGGGAAAGAAGTTCTTGGCCCAGCTCCCTGGAAGAACCAGATAAGAAGTTATTTCTGTCACAAGAGACTGCTCAGATAAGATCCAAGGTAAACAAGGGTGAAAGTGAGAGGGATGGTGTTGGAAAATATGTTGAAAATAAGAGCAGAGTTTTTTTGAAAGAACTAAGCCTAGGTCTAAAGACTGGGAACTAAGGCTAAAAATGACTCATCCTCACCATTACAGCAATGACTTACCCCAAAGGGGTGATAGAGGTGGGACACATCACAGTCTCTCTGTCAGTTAAACCATTAAAAAAAAAAAAAAATCCTACCTTTTTTTTTCCTCCTTGCTAACAGAACTCTGAGCCCTAAAGGCTGGGCTTCTCCCCAGCTCAGAGGGAAAATCTTAATTGGTTAAAGCTAATCATGATCATTCCATCCTTTTTAACTGTAATTGGCCTAGAAAGGGGCAGGTAATACAATTGTGTCCAATGAGCTGTGAGGGAAAATATACTCCCTTCCCTTCCTCTCCTCTAGCCTTTAGAAGTTGCTGGAAAGCAAGGAGTTTGTTTGTTCTAAAGCAATGATGGTCACTTTGACCACAGGATTGGGGTCCACACATTGTAAAGCCTTAAATTAATCTGGAACCATACTGACTTTAGGTATTCTGGAAGAAAACCTATTTTCTTCAACGTTTAAACCTCTTTGAATGGTGTTCCTGTTCCTTGCAGACAAAAGCATCCTAACTAATGCAGCACCCACCCATCCCCCACCCCCACTCAGGGTGCAACTGATATATCTCCCTACTATATTTAGCTACTCCCCTCCTCTGCTTAAAGCTATGCTCTGGCTCCCTGCACTCTTCATCTAACTTCAAGGTTTTCCAGGACCTGGGCCCTGCCTACCTTGCTGGCTTCACCTCCAGCCACATCTAGCCCTCTAATCCAATCATACTGACCTGCTCAGAGCTCTCAGAAGTGTAGAAGCTCCCAAATACCTTTGAAAATGCAGTTCCCCCTACAGAGAATGACCTTAGTACATGATCAGGGGACAGGAACTCGCAGACTTGAATTCCAGCTCTGTCTAGCTGTGTGGCCATTGTTGTTGCTGTTCAGTCGCTAAGTAGAGTCGGATTCTTCTGCGACCCCATGGACTGTAGCCCACCAGGCTCCTCTGTCCATGGGATTTCCCAGGCAAGAATACTGGAGTGGATTGCCATTTCCTCCTCCAGGGGATCTTCCCAACCCAGGGACTGAACCCATGTCTCCTGCATTGGCAGATGGATTCTTTACCACTGACACCAGGGAAGCCCCTGAACAAGGTAATTCACCTCCCTGGCCCTCAATCTGAATAACAATGTATACCTTAGAGAGAGTGAATTAAACGAGATGATGTGAAACACCTGACACAGGTCCTGCCCACACTCCTTAGAACTCTGCTGTGCTTCTCTGTGTTGGGCTTGCTTTCTCACCAAACTGGGAGCTCCTAGAGAACAGAAGGGGCTTCCCTGCTGGCTCAGACGCTAAACAATCTACCTGCAGGACTCCCGGGTCCGATCCCTGGGTCGGGAAGATTCCCTGGAGGAGGGAATGGCAACCCACTCCAGGATTCTTGTCTGGAGAATTCCATGGACTGAGGAGTCTGGCAGCCTACAGTCCATGGGATCACAGAGTCAGACACAATTGAGCAACACACACACACACACAAACACACACACACACATATACACACACACACAAAGAAGACACAAACGGGGTTTGATTCGAACTCAGAGTCAGTGTTCTGGGAATGGAGAAATGAATGCCAGGACAGAAAAGATTCATTCAATGAGGAGAAGTTGCCACAGCCCAGGAGCTCTCAGCTCAGCCCAGACATTGCCCCTCAAGAAAACCTTCCCAGATGCCCACTAGATCCTGCACACCCACCACCTCTGCAGGTCCCTAGACCCCGCTTCCCTAAATGTCCATGTGGGAATCTGTGTCCTTCTCCAGGCTGAGAGCATAGGAGGGCAGGGACCTTGACTGACTGGTCTCTGTATCCCAAGAATTCAGCAGGGATCTCTGACGCTATGTACTCAGCAAATGGACATTTGTCAGTTTTGAAACCAGAGAACCTGCTAGAGGCCTTGCTCACTCAGGCCATTCTGGAAGTGGGTCCTCCTTCTCCTTGCCCACAGGAACACACCATAAATGGACAGCACACCAGCTGATGTCGGAAACCGGGCTGGCATTTCACAAACCAACCGGCCCATCCCAGGGTGGGGGTGGGGTCCTGAGGGCCCCGGAGTGTGGCCGTAAATAGCCCAGCTCTGAGGTCTCCTCCCTGCCTCTGATTTCTGCCTGAGTCACCCAACCAAGCAGGGCGGGGCTGCCCAAAGGCAGTGGCCTGGAGAGCTGAGGGCAAGAACGTGGCCCTGTGGCCAGGATTCTTTGAGCCTCCAAGTATAGACCCAGTTGGTGTCCACACCCTCTCCAGCCAAACTCTGGCCCAGGAACCTGGTAAACAGTGACACTTGGGCCCTTCCTCCTCAGAGAAGCAGAAGCAGACACATACAGGACACCCTGCCCTTTCCAGAGGCCTGATTCCCAACTCTTCCAAGCAGAGAAGCCAGTACTGACCCCAAGGAGCCAGGAATAGATTCCACAAGAAACACAAGGAACTGGGAGTTCCCTGGTAGCCTAGTGAATAGGATTCTTGGCTTTCACTTCTGTGGCTCAAGTTTAATCCCAGGTCAGGGAACTGAGATCCTGCAAGACACATGACATGGCCAAAAAAAAGTAAAGAAACACAAGGAAGAGAGACAAGGCAGGACCCTTTGCCTGGCCCAGGACAATTGGGAGGGAACCTATGTGTTGCAGAGAGAAGGGGATAAATCTGTTCTGGCTCAACACAGCACACCTAGTGCATATCCTGGTGCTCAATAAAGATGTATGACTGAATGTCTTGGTTTTGAATCTTGGCTCAAGTCTGTCCTCTAAGCTCAAACTGTTCCTTGTCTGTTCAGTGGGTGGTCACTTACTTGCCCCTGCCTGAAAATACATGATCCATGCACTTGCTTACTGTCAACAGCTTCTCTCCTCAATACAAAATGTAGGTTCCACGAGAGCAGGGGCCTGTTTTCTTTATTTATTAGGATATCCCCAGCATCTAGTATAGTACCTGACATATCCAGGTAATCAGTAAATAAGAAATACATTAAATAAACGAATGTTAACAATCCTGAGGTTTCCCAGGCTAGAGACATTGAATTGGGCTCTCAAGTAATGCAGGCTTGTGTTTAACTTCCCTGTTCTGTGACTTTGAACAAGTGACTTGACTTCTATAAGCCTCTATTTCTGCATCTTTAAAATGAGAGTAAAATATATCTACCTCCTAGCATACTGAGATCCAACACTTGTAAAGCACTCTGCCCTGCCTGGCACAGAACAGGTCTTCAACAAATTGTAATGTGGTTGGTTATTATTTCTGCTGCTGTTCTTAGTATGACAGTATAAGGAGATGAACACAGGTGACAAACAAAGATTTCAATCCAGATCCTATCACTTGCATCTTGGCCTTGGCAAGTCCCGATGTATCTCTGAGCCTCAGTTTGCCTGCCTATATAACTGGCACTGATATACCAGCTCTCTGAGTAGGGCATTATGAGGATTCAAGTCCAGGCTGCCCACCTGTCCACTCAGGATATTGTGACATCCCTTGGGAAGGGATGACCTTTGAGGTCCTGTTAGTCCAGCAAGGCTGGACTATAAATAGTTCCCAGTCATTGGCCGGCCCTGCAGCAGAGCTGCCTGGGTTGTCTGGGGCAACACTCTGGGGAATAAAATCTCACCCACCACACCCTTGTGCAGTCGTGTCCAACTCTTCGCGATGCTATAGGCTGTAGCCTGCTAGGCTCCTCTATCCATGGGATTCTCCAGGCAAGAACACTGGACTGGGTTGCCATGCCCTCCTCCAGGGGATCTTCCCAACCCAGGAATCAAACCCCCATCTCTTATGTCTCCTGCATTGGCAGGCAGATTCTTTACCACTAGTGCCACCTGGGAAGCCCTATATGTGCAGTATAAGAGGCACCATCTATCAAGATCCTAAAGGCACACGAACACTTTGAACTTGCAATACCCTTTCCAGGAATCCTCTTCAGATAAATGTTCACAGGTACACGAAGGGGTCATGTCACCATTGTCTACAGTGCAAGAAGCTAGAAACAATGTGAATTCCTTGAATATGGTCTTGCTAAATACAAGAAGTGAGTTCCTTGGCAGATCATTCAGTCCTGTGCACAGCTCTGTGCCCAGAGCCTACGTCGAGTCTTGGCATAGAACAGGGGCTCAGGATATATTGGTTAAATGAACATCTGAATCCCAATAATGGGATATTGTGCAACCACTAAAGAGAATGAAACAGAGCTACATGAGCTGAGTTGGAAAGAGGTCCTCAACTTGCTCAACGATAAAAACAAATATGGAAACTTCTCTCTGGAAGTGTGTGGAAATATTAGCCATGGGTAACATTAATCTATGAGAAGACAATTGCTTTGCACTTTCCTGAGGTTTTTTTTATTTGTGCTTACTCACTCAGTCGTGTCTGACTCTTTGCGATCCCATGAACTGTAACCTGCCAGGCTCCTCGGTCCATGGAATTCACCAGGCAAGAATACTGGAGTGGGTTGCCATTTCCTTCTCCATTTTTTAATTTAAGTGTATATTATTTTTGGCATTTTTAAAATTCTATTTTTCAAAAATATACCACATTCCAAACCATCTTAGCCAGGATTCAAAGACAAGGCCCTCATCAACTCAAGAAACCTACTAGGATCTTAGTAGTGGGAGAAAGAAGCACTTATTGAGCATCTACTATACATGAAAGCTCAAATCTCACTAACACATCATCACTTAACCACACCAAGTCAATGAGACTGATCCATTGTTAAACTGTTCTATTTAACAGTTGAATAAATTGAATAAACTGAGTCCCACATGGAAGACATGGCTTGCAGTGCAGGATAAACATTTAAGAACATGAGCTTTGACATCTGACAGATTTAACTTCAAATTCCATCTCTGCCTCTGTGTTACTTTGGGCAAGTAGCTTCACCTCTACAAGTTTCAATATTCTTATTTGTACAATGAGATGAAAGATGTACCTTGAATCATAGGAGTGGTTTTGAGGCTCCAATGAGAAAACATACAGAAGGCATTTAGCACAGTATCCAGGACATTGTAGGTGCTCAATAAAGAGCAAACATACCAACACTATTATTAACATCCTTATCATTACTATTAGAATTCCCTCCGCTACCATCAGCAACCAGCTCATATTGTAAATGGAGGCCAAAACCTGCCCCCAGAGTCCCACAAGTACTTTAATCAAAGATCCAAGGAACAAGCCAGAGCTGGATTAAGCCAAGTTTTGTCTGTGGGGAATCATATGGCCCTAAGCCATGTATGTGAGCAGCCAAATTAATGTTTTCTTGAGAACAGTGATTAGAACAATAGGTCTTTGCAGTCATGGAGGGGACTGGACAAGGGCTCCATTCATGCCTCTGTTCCCAGGACAAGAGTCCCTCAGGCACCTCTCAGGCACAGCTACACTCACCTAAACTGAACAGGTGACCTCAGATTAGCTGCATCGGTTAACAACATCCCACTTTTGACAGTGGTGATATATGGAGCCAAATTTCAGGCAGGATATCTGGCAGTACCCATCTGCCAGAGGACGGACTGGCAGGGACCTGGTCTTGGAGTTCTGAGGACTCATAATGGAAACTCTCAGGAGTCAGTCAAACCCAGCACAAGCCTCAGTTCAGTTCAGTCACTCAGTCGTGTCCAACTCTTTGCGACCCCATGAATCACAGCACGCCAGGCCTCCCTACCCATCACCAACTCCTGGAGGTCACTCAGACTCACGTCCATCGAGTCGGTGATGCCACCCAGCCATCTCATCCTCTGTCGTCCCCTTCTCCTGCCCCCAATCCCTCCCAGCATCAGGGTCTTTTCCAATGAGTCAACTCTTTGCATGAAGTGGCCAAAGTACTGGAGTTGAGCCTGGAACCCCCTTTTAAACATTTAGGAAAGTCAACTGCAATTGAGGAGGTTAAAGGCAAAGTAGAAAGAGTCAGAGAAGTCCCCTCCTAGGGATCACTTCCCCCAAACTCACCAGCATCTAGGCTTGGTGCCAGGCCTGGGGATCTGAGACAAACTACACATGATTCCTGCCCTCAGAGACCTTCAAGTTTACTGGAGAAAACAAATACTGCTACTGCTGATACGATGACAACAAAGATTGACATTGATCAAATGCTTACCGTGTGGAAGACACTGTGCCATAAACTTCAAGTGCACTGTCTCATCCTTATAAATAGCAAACAAAATAAACATAAATGAGTGCCTACTTATGCACACTGGCCTCAGCACATAACATGCCTTATTTCTTAACCTTGCAAACTACCATGAGAAGTGGGTATTATCCAAGGCAGGGTCAACAGTGGCCTCTGCAATCAGAGAAACCTAGGTTTGAATTCTTTTTTGTTGTTGTACCGCACAGCATGCAGGATCTCAGTTTCCTGATCAGGGATTGAACCCCTGCCCCTTGCAATGAAAGCACAGAGTCTTAACTATCAGAATGCCAGGGAAGTCCTTAGGTCTGAATTCCGAGTCTGCCAATTTATTAGTTGTATGACTTGAAGGAAGTTACTTATTTTTAACAAATCTTGGTGACTCTTGTCTGTAAAATGGGGATTATAGCAATTTGTACTATTCTTTGTATTTTTATGTACATACTATTCTCTGCCTGTATCTTTTAAAAGCCTGATCTTTATGAGAGGTGAACCTTCTCTTCTTTGTACGGAGTACTAAAATTGACTTTTAGGACATTTTTGTCCTTTAGCATTATTTTTTAATGCATCAAAGGCTCCCTGTTGCCAGCCTTGCTGGGGGGCTGTGAAGGGAGTGGAGGCATTTGACTGTCCCTCCCTTTTCCCCCAGGCACAGTCTCCAAGGGCCTGGCTTCAGATCCGTGCATACAATGGGCCTCTCTAAGGAGCAGAGAGACGAGTAACTGACTGCCAGCTTGGGCCCAGACTCTGGTCACAAACACATCCCTGTAACTGAGAATAGGCTCAAGACACTTGTGCAAAATCCTGACCTCACAGAAGAAAAAATCTAGAAGGCAGGCTGGGGTTGCTGAGTCCCTTACGCCAGGGACATAGGGTTCTGGTTGGCAACAGCAGTTTGCCAGTAACAGTTTTCCTTCTAGAATGTTCTCAGGGAGCTCTGTACTCACCAAGCCCCAGGCCTCAGGAAAGATGCCCTGCTACCCTGCCAAGTTCACATCCAAAGGATAGGCCATGGCTCCTTGGAAAGTGAAAGTGAAAGTCACTCAGTCGTATCCGACTCTTTGCGACCCCGTGGACTATACAGTGCATGGAATTCTCCAGGCCAGAATACTGGAGTGGGTAGCCTATCCCTTCTCCAGCAGATCTTCCCAACCCAGGAATCGAACCTGGGTCTCCTGCATTGCAGGCGGACTCTTTACCAACTGAGCTATCAGGGAAGCCCTTGGCTCCTTGGAGGTGCCAAGAAGTGGGAAATTCTGAACAATGTGATCACTGATTGGGTGCTGGGGAGGAACCTAGGCCCAGAGAGGCTTCTAGGAGCTCTGGTTCCAGACTAGGGCAGCTACCTGTTCTCCACAAACTCCCCCAAGTCTCAAGGACCAGCCACAACCCAGCATCTTAGCTTCCTCACATCTTCCAGGCTCTTCAGATCACCCGTGCAATTCAAAGATTCTTGACCCCAGTTCTCGCCCCCAGCCCTTTGCTGCCTTGGGTGGAATTATCTCCTTCTACAAGCCTACTGGAGAGCAGCTGAGACAGACTTCAACTAAGAAAAAGCTGGAAAAAAAAAAAAAAAAACTAACAAGAAGGCTACAACATCAAGTGCATGCCCGCATGCTCAGTCACGTCCATCTCTTTGTGACCCTGTGGACTGCAGCCCGCTAGGCTCCTCTGTCCATGGGATTCTCTAGGCAAGCATACTGGAGTGGGTTGCCATGCCCTCATCCAGGGGATCTTCCCGACCCAAGGATCAAAGCCTCAGCCTCCTGAGGCTTCTGCATTCACAGGTGGTTTCTTTAATGCTGACCCAGTTGGGAAGCCCCACAACCTGGAGACTCTTCTTTTATCTAAGCCTGCTTAGGTCAAACCACCATGATCTCCCTTCTGCTCATGGCCCCAGCCTCCTTGCTGCCATTCTTTTTTCTTTCAATACTTATTTATTTATTTGGCTGCCTCGGATCTTGGTTGGGGCCCACTGAATCTTCACCGCATGGTGAGGGCGCTTTCATTTCGGTGCACAGACTCTTGTTGTTGCAGCACGCAGGCTCAGTAGTTGCTGCGCACAGGTTTAGTTGCTCCAGGTATGTGGGATCTTAATTCCCCGACCAGGGATTGAACCCACATCCCCTGCATTGGAAGGTGGATTTTTAACCACTGGACGGCCAGGGAAGTCCCTCCTTGCTGCCATTCTGCATCTATAGTTGCCTCCTTCCAAACCAAGTTGATGCTGTAAAGCCCAAAGCTGACCATGTGAACCCCTGCTAAAAAACCCTTGAAATAGCTCTGTTTCCCTCCAAATTCCTTTATTCTGGCACTCAAGGTCCTGCAGGATCTGTCAATCTGAATAGCCTCCTCTTTCTCCACCCGCTTCCTCACACCTAAGCTCAGATAAAGCTGAATTACTTCCCAGAAAGTTCCCCAGGTAAGTCAAGTCATTTCACCCTTCCCTTTTGCTCAGACAACTTCCATTCCTGGAATGCCCTTTCTCTACCCCATTCCTACCTCTGCTTATTGTTCATAAGATGCCAGCATCCCTCCTCCAGGAAGTCGTTCCTGACCATTTAGAGAGAGGAGACCACTGCTTCCTCCCACCTCTAGGCAGACTCCATCTCAGCACCTATGACAAGATGGTGATCTGGTAGGTTTGCTTAGCTATCTGCTCCATGAGACAGAATCCCCTTGAAACCACTGAGTAGAGCAGTATAAAGAGAAAAGGAGAGAAAGAGAAAGCAGGAGAATGCTTTCATCCAAAAGGGAGGAAAAATACGCGAAGATTATAAACAACTTTATGCCAAGAAATTTGGCAGCTTAAATGAAATGGACAAATTCCTTGTAAGACATAAACTACCAAAACACATTCAAGGAAAACACAGATCATCTAAATTGTCTTATTAAAGACATTAAAATCGTGACTTTCCTGGCGATCCAGTGGTTAGAACTCTGCACTTCCACTGCAGGGGGTCTGGGTTTGATCCCTGGTCAGGAAACTAAGATCTCATATGTTGCAAAGTGTTGGGGTGTGGGGGGGTACTTTTCTATAAGGGTAACTTCCCTGGAGACTGCTGCTGCTGCTAAGTCACGTCCAACTCTTCGCGACCCCATGGACTACAGCCTTCCAGGCTCCTCCATCCATGGGATTTTCCAGGCAAGAGTACTGGAGTGGGGTGCCATCGCCTTCTCCGCTGGAGACTGCTACCAAACATTTAAGCAGGAAATAATACCAATTCTATGTAAATGTGATGGGACAGAAGAGGAGATACTAACAGAAAAAAGTGAAAATATTAGTCTGACTCTTCGCAACCCCATGGACTGTAGCCTGCCAGGCTCCTCCGTCTGTGGAATTCTCCAGGCAAGAAAACAGGAGTGGGTAGCCATCCCCTTCTCCAGCCTTAGGAAGTGAAGTTAGGAAGTGAAGTCGCTCAGTCGTGCCCGACTCTTGGCGACCCCATGGAGAGTAGCCTGCCCCAAGCTCCTCCGTCCATGGGATTTTCAAGGCAAGAATTACTGGAGTGGGTTGCCATTGCCTTCTCCAGGGAATCTTCCCAACCCAGGGATTGAACCCAGGTCTCCTGCATTGCAGGCAGATGCTTTAACCTCTGAGCCAAGAGGCAGGCCAGGCTCCACCCAGCAGCCTGCAGCAGGGCTTGCCAAGGAAAGATCTTGCCCAGAGAAAAGTTTTAGAGAACACAGGTGCCAGAGACCCTCAGTCCTGGGATAGTATGTATCTGCACTAAACATTGCAAATCAATTCCAGCTCCTTTCTGCTGAGTTCAGATAAGACCTCCCAATGTTTCCAAATATGGAACTCCCAGGAGCCACCAAGGAAACTGACGCTCAGAATGAAAACTGTTGAGTGTCTCTGATCTAGCTCAACCCCAGCAGATATGAGATCTGAGGCCCAGAGAAGATGAGGGTCTTGCCCGAGGCCAGATTAATTACAGAGCAGACGGGATTGTAGATGCTGATTTTTAAATGGCTTGTGTGGAATCAGTTCCACCGCTCAGTTGTATCCAGCTCTTTGTGACCCCATGGACTGCAGCACACCAGGCTTCCCTGTCCATCACCAACCCCCGGAGCTTGCTCAAATTCATGTCCATCAAGTCGGTGATGCCATCCAACCATCTCATCCTCTGTCGTCCCATTTTTAGACAGTGTACATATTTTGTCTCCCCATTCAATAGTGGGCTCTTTTAGGCAGGCCCTGGTTCCAGTTTACCTTCTACCCCAATGCTCTGCACATCCGGTACATAGTAGGTCTCTGGAAAGGCATCTTGGCTTTAATGAGGAAGGAATGGAGTGAAAGAGATAGACAGAGGCTTGGGTATTAGCCCCAATACCAGGAAATGCTTCACATGTCTAACACTCAGAGACACTACCTTCTCAGAATGATCCACACTAAGAACCCAGAAAGAGACATTCTCTACCTAAAGATGAGGAGGGGAGGGAGACCTCAGTGTGGATTAGAGACATCTACAGTAGAAATTTTATCATCTATGAACTAAATTTTCAAACAGCAGAGACTAAAAGAGCTTTTCAAGTCAACCGAAATATGACATTTTGATGAATTTCAACTATTTCAAACTGCATTACTGGCTATAAATATCAAAGTGATGAGGCATGTGGAAAGAAAGTCTCCTATATCCATCTCCTTTATGTGTGATCTCGTTATTTAACTTTGCTGTTAAAATATGATTGAGATCCTTAAGCTTTCAGGAATCAATCCTGCAGAGGCAGCTTTAAGTGTATATTTAAAAATGCAACAGCAGCATTTGAATAGACACAGAGTACATTTAAATAAATAATAAAATGTAAAAATAAAATAAAACGAAATGAGAGAGAATCGAGGTCAGGGCCATAAGAATGCCAAAGATCACCCAGGCATCCAGAGCCTGTTGGTTTCTGTTACCTCTTGGAGAATCTTTGGCAACCTATCAGGACCTGGGCCTGGGGCTCAGTGCAGCAGCTTCTTTGACCATGGCATTCTCCATCAGCCCCCGCCACCTCCCTGTGCCTGTTCTGGGCCAGGAGCCAAAGACACATTCCTCGGGCCCCCATGGTTTCCGGAACTGACAGAGTAGAATTTGACAAATGGGCTGAGCAAAGCAGAAACCTCCTGACAGAGATGGCAAAAGGCAGAAGCGGGACTATCCCAGCAAGAGACTATAACAAGTGATGGGAAACCGAGGCCGAGAGAAAGCAAAGGTCTCATTTAAGACCACACAGTGAGGGGAAAGTGGCAGGGAGCCACCAAGTTTCCCTCCCCTCCAAAACATATTCCTCTTGGATCCTAGCTAGAAGTAGCCAGTGTCCTGCTACATAAAGGCCAAGTACCCTCCCAAGGCAGGATGGGTTGCAGGGTTCTAGGGCCCCTGGGTGATAGGATTCAGAGTTGAGAGCTCCTCTGGTTTCTCAGGCAAGATTCTAAGTCTCCCCTTCCCCAGTCCCCACCCGTTTCTTCCCCTGTGTCACTCACCAAGTGGCAGTTCCTGCCATGGACCTTTCATCCTAGTCCCACAACCCAGCAAGCCAGAAGTTATATCCCTGCCCTACAGATGAGAAATCTAAGCCTCAGGGAAATGAAGTGACTCATCCAAGGTCAAACAGCTAGGGAGTGGGAGAGAGGAAATGAAGTCCAGATCTGCCTAGCTCTGAAGCAGCTCTAGCCCCACCACACCAATGTCTCAAGGCAGGTCTCCAAGTTCTGTTTCTGTTTTCAACCCCGCCCAACTCCCAGACCCCACTGGTTGAGGCCTGGGGGTTGTAGGGAAGAACTGAACACCTTGGGGTCCCCAGTGCTTACCCTCCAGCACCACCTCTTTGCCTGTCTTCTTTAGGACTTGCACCGCCTCATCATGGGTGGCAGAGGAAAGGTCCTCCCCATTTACGGACAGGATGGCATCCCCCACGAAGAGGGCCTCCGTCTGGTCAGCTGCCAGGCCCTTGAAGATCTTGGAGATGAGAATAGGCATCTTGTTCTCTCGGCCCCCTGGACAAGCACAGAAAGAGGAAGAAATTGAGGCAGACACTCCAACACTTGCGAGTCACAACAAGGCAAAATTATTTCTGAAGGTCTCCCACTGTGTCCAGCCCAGTACTGGGAAAGCGGCAGTGTGGGGCAAAGAGAATCTCAGAAAAGAGCCTTAGAAGTTTGGGGCACTAATGAGACCTAAAAGACATTTTCTAAATTTATAACATTATAATGGATCTTTTGGTTAAGTGCTTCGGGTGGTCACCAGTGTTTGAAGAACTTACAAGATGCTTCAATTACTTCTTATTTTTTATTTTAAGTGAGTTTCCCATAATGGGGGAACTCACTGATAACCTCTAATCGAGAATAAAGACAGAAGTCAGTTACTGCTATGGCCACAAAGCTGAAAGCTTCACAACCTAGGTCTCAGGATGGAAACCCGGGCTTTAAAGTCTAGAGATTTCAAAAGCCTATCTGAATTGCATCTCTGATGCAAAAAAAAACAAAAAAAATCAAATATTAATATATTTTACCATGTTGCTTTATTTATAAACTCTTGAATGTCCTTTTAAAATAATAAACAGTGATAACAGTTCACATTAGTTCCACATACCAAGTGCCAAGCACCATGTTAAATGTTTTCAATCTTGTCTCATTGCATCTTCACAACACCCAATCACACAGGCATGCTCAGATTCCTGTTGGGAAGGTTGAAGTGTGGAGAGAAAACCCTTGTCCAAGGTCACCCAGCTAATTAGTGGCAAAGACAATATCTGAACCTAGGTCTCCTGGCTCCAGAACCAACACTCTTAACCCTCTGGTAAGCTGCAAGTCAGGCCCTCAGATACCACACTATTGCTCCATCCTCAAAGATGAGGAACAAGTGGCACAGGGAGAGGCAGTCACAATCTCAAGATCACTCAACAGACTGGTGGCAGAAGTAGGACAGGAATGCCTCTCTGAACCCCCACATAGGCCTAGCAGTTTCCTCACTACAGTGCACAGAGCTTGAAGCCTAGGAAAGGAAGGAGTTTCTATTTAAATTGAGTTGGCCAAAATGTTCATTCGAGTTTTTCTATAAGATGATATGGAAAACCCCAAATGAACTTTTTGGCCAACCCAGTATCTATCTGCCCTCTTCCACCTGGAACTAGGGACTGCAAGTCAGTTTGAATCCATGGCCATTCCTCGATGCCTTGGGCTGGGCTGGACCCTAAAGGAAAGGTCAACACAGCAACAGGAGTCCGGTCTCCATACATAAGGAATTGAATGGAGCTGGTATTCCCCCGACACCTCCTCCCTTTACCCCCACCTGGGAGTAAAGCTAGGGAGTAACTTTATGTGACCTTGAAAAGTCCTCTTCCTCTCTAAGACTCAGTCTATCTGCAAAATGGAACGCTATATGAACATTAAGTTCTTTCCTGCTTTAACACAGAGTGTACAATTTCTGCATTGATCTGTTGCCCTATCCCACGATGGTGTTTGAGGGCAAAACAAGTGTCCACTCCCTGGCTTTCTCATTACCCGCCTTTTAGATCCCTTTGGTTGGTTGCATGGAAGTTTGCCCTTTCCTGGGGAAAAATCAACTTCTCTGAACACTCTTTAGTGGCTTGATAATTGAGGTTCAAATCCCAGCTCTGTCACTCACTGACTGTGTGATCCTAGGAAAATCATTTTACTTTTCCAAGTTTCAGTTTCCTCACCTGCTAAATGAAGATTATACTTCCTACCTTTTAGTACTTGTTGCCAGGATGAAGTGGATCCAGAGCCTAGAGTACTGGGCATAGCACTCGGCACACAGTGGTAGCCAAGTCACCACCATCCCCACCCCCTCAGGAAGGAATGGTGAACGCAGCGGCTGGGGTGTGCAGACTTTTCAGCACCAGGTTAGTTACTTTGGGACTCTTTCCTGACCTTCATTTTCCCTCTCATCTAACAGCAATAACCATCTAGGCACCTATTATGTGTTGGCAGACTGAGTATTTTGGACATCTATTTTCATAGAAACATCCCAATTCTATCATTACTCTCATTATATAGTTGAGGAAACTCAGGGCCAGAGATGGGAAAGGGCTTTCCAGGTGGCACTAGCAGTAAAGAACCCGCTGCCAAAGCAGCAGACATGAGAGACGTGGGCTTTATCCCTGATTCGGAAGATCCCCTGCAGGAGGAAATGGCTACCCAGTATCCTTGCCTGGAGAATCCCATGGACAGAGGAGCCTACCAAGCGACAGTCCATGGGATCTTACCACACAAGTTCACATAGGTGATTCTGGACTTCAGTCTGGGTTGCACCTTAAAGAAAGCTGACAGTACTGCGGGCTGAAAGCCCATCTCAATCACACTCAATCAGTGTGATGGTGGACACTTAGGGCTCTTCACCTACACTTATAGGTTTCCTAGGTGCTCAGATTCCCAGGTCCTTTCCAGCCCCCTGTCTGTGAGCCCAGCCCAGTTGGCACCTCCACCTGGTTGCCATCCCAGCCATGCTTCCCACTCCAGACCTTACCCCTCCTTCCCTTCTACTTTGACTGTATCTTGAAGACTCCCTCCCCCCTTGCCTAGTAGCACCCCAGGCCTCAGTCTCCCTTCTCCATCCTTTGCTCTCCTGGGGTCCCTCTTGCCCTTGATACCCATGCAACTCCTGAGAGGCAATCAATCTCAGACCTCTTTGCCTCAGCACACAACTCCCCACTCACTTGTCCTTGACGTGCCCCGCAAAGCCGTCCACACCTGTGCCTTCTGACTGAGACCTCAAAGCCCTCTCCGACCTTGGTGCGCTGGTGCCCTCGGTTCTACCCTCCCAGACGCCGTTACCCCAGACAGAAGTCCACCAACTCCACGTCCTCAATACGCTGCCAGCCTCCGCGATCCCTGCGCCTTAGTGGTCCCACAGACACCAGGACCCGTGTCCTAGGTGCCCCCGCGCCCACCTTTGATGCTGATACCCAGCCCGCCGGCGTCGGCCTTGCGCACCGTCACGCGGCGCGGCTGGAGCAGCAGCGCCTCCGGCAGCGGCGGGGACGCGGCGCCAGGTTCGGCGGCGCCGTTGAGCTGCGCGGGCTCCGGCTCCCGCTGGGCACCAGGCTCCGGTCCGGGCTCGCCGTCGGCGGGGCTCACGGTCAGCGCGTCCTCCTCTAGACTGAGCAGCACCCGCTGCCACCGCTCGCCGCCAGCCCCCGAGCCTGCCCCGGCGCGCAGTTCCAGCAGCCCGGTGCGCGGGGCGCGCCTGCCTGACGCCATCTTCGCCTCCGAGCCCCCGGGCCGCCGCGCTCTCCCTGCCCCCGCAGTGCCCGGCCCGCTCCGACCCAGCGCCCAGAGCTGAGGGCAGCGGGGGCCCAGCGGGGCCAGCCGCCACCCTACCCCAGGCCGCTGGGGTGGAGCCTCGGTGGGCGGGGCTGTATGTGGGTGTGGCTAACAGCGAGGGGCGTGGTCACCGGCAAGCTAGAAGGGGCTGTGGCGGGTTCCAAGAGCCAGAGGATAAACTGTGAGACTGAATGACTTTGCCCACAAAGGTCCATGTAGTCAAAGCTATGGTTTTTCCAGTAATCACGGACAGATGTGAGAGATGGGCCATAAAGAAGGCTGAGCGCCGAAGAATTGATGCTTTCGAACAGTGGTGCTGGAGAAGACTCTTGACAGTCCCTTGGACAGCAAGGAGATCAAACCAGTCAGTCCTAAAGGAAATCAACCCTGAATATTCATTGGAAGGACTGATGCTGAAGCTGGAGCTCCAATACTTTGACCACCCAATGCGAAGACCTGGCTCATTAGAAAAGACACTGATGCTGGGAAAGATTGAGGGCAGGATGAGAGGGGACGACAGATGATGAGATGCTTGGATGGCATCACCGATTCGATGGCCATGAATCTGAGCAAAATCTGGGAGATGGTGATGGACGGTGAAGCCTGGTGTGCTGCAGTCCATGGGGTCACAAAGAGTCGGACACGTCTGAGAGACTGAACGACAACAACATGGGCATGGGGACATAAGGGTGTTTGACGGGACCCAAAGATAAGGCAATGAGAGCGTGGTGGGTGGTGGGGTGGTCGGGGCCCTGGGGGCCCGGCTTCGTGTCCAGGGCTGGACCCTAAGATCCTGGGCAGGAGACAGCCGGGCGAAGCCGTCAAGGGCCGAGGCCGTAGCTCACAGCCATGGGACCACGAGAAAAAGAGACAGAACCATGGATCGTGGTGCGAGGCTTTGGGCTTTAGAGTGGGGCTGCATATGGCAGAGCGCCGGACTGCAGGGACAGGGCTTGAGTTTAAGAGGTAGACATCGAGCTGCAAGGGACTTCTCAGGCGGGCGGCTACTGCAGGAAGAGATTGGCGGGTTTACGACTGTGGGGCGGGAACTTTGGTCTGTGGGTATGGCTTAGTGTCGGGCGCAGTGTCTAACGCTGACAGGCCCCGCCCTCTGGGGTAAGCGCGGTGCTGGCTGTTGAAGGATTGGGGAAGGGGTAACACTCCCCACGTCGAAATTGGAAAGGAATTGAAGAGATTAACCTCCTGTTCTTCACAGTCGAATACAGAAAAGCCTGAATTCCACACTGGACAGAGAAGAACCCAGAACTCCTGGTGTTGGGGAAGAAGGCTGGAAGGTGGAGCTTCTGGGTCTGGACCTCTGGAGACCTGTTTTTTAACCCTGTTCAGAAACTGTGAGCTCCATATGGACCTTGGTCCTGGCACTACAGTTCTCTAGGCCTCAGTTACCTCATCTGTGAAATGGGGGTCCTAATAACCCCTATAACCCTCACAGGCACTGTGTCAGGATCAAATCAGTGGGAAAATATATTTTACTCTGTGAATCTTATGCAATCAATATAATCACTTTTATTTATTGAATCCTTACTTTTATTGAATCCACTTTTATTTATCTGTTGAATTGGCCAGGCCCAGATCTGAGCATTTCATGTGTTTTCTCAGCTTTAGAGTAGCCTCGTGAAGTAGCTACAGTTAAGAGTACTCCCGTTATACCGAAAGGAAAATTTTGATTCAGAAGATCTAATTGGCCCAGTTCACACATTTGTGAGTAGGGCAGAGCTGGGATTCAAACCTAGTCTTGTCTCACACCAGTGCCTGGGCACTGACCCTGGGCACTAGACAGATGAGGTGTGATCATTACCAGAAAAAACACACTACCTCACAGTTCTCAACCAGCCCTCATATCTGCTCCTTGTTTCCATCTTCCACTCCTACCTGGGATGCTGTTGGACAATAAATAGGGCCACATCCATGTATAGATTCCCTGCAAGTAGAATCTTTCACATAAGATACCATCAAGGGGAAGCAAAAAAAAAGCTCACAAGAAAACAGGTGGAGTGGTACAGAGGAGCCTGTTTTCAGGGCAGGAATAGAGACCCAGACAGAGAGAAGTGATGTAAGGACATAAGGTATGAGGGGAAGGAGGGGGTGAGCTGAACTGGGAGCGCAGCGCTGACAGGCATACACCACCATGTTTAAAACAGAGCTCGTGGGAAGCAGCTGAAGAGCCCAGGAAGCTCAGCTCGCGGCTCTGTGATGGCCTACAGGGGTGGGGGTGGGGGAGGGGAGGGAGGGTCAAGAGGAAGAGGAGATATATATATATACACATACACATATCACTGGTTCACTTCATTGTACAGCAGAAACTAACACAACATTGTGAAGCAATTATATGATTACGCCAATAAAGAAAGAAAGAAACCAGGTACGTCTACAAGTTGTCCTCATCAAACATCCGTTTGCGAATAACTAGGGATGAACCGAAGTATCCAACAATTTGGGAGTGGCTCTATACCACTGAAAACCTACTAAGGCTACATGCATAATGCGGATGCATTCTATGCGCATGTACATATAAAAATAGATGTCATTTGTTCAGTTTGCTATATCCATAGGTACATGAGCTAGCTGATTAATATACATTGTCATTTAAACTTCACATGAATTCTGCTCAGTCTGTATATTATCCCCATTTTATAGGTGAGAAAATTGAGTCACAGCGCTAATAAGAACAGCTCTCTATGCAAACCTTGGGTCTGTCTGGCTTCCAAGCTCATATCCCCCCTACTCCTTTCTGCAACCCACATAGCAGCAAAGGATGATTTCACAGTTCATTCGTTCAATCAATAATGCCTATTGACTATCCACTCTATGCCAGACACAGTGGTCAGTGTATAAATAATTAGTTGTAAACAAGATAGCCAGTGTCTCACCTCACAGGACATACAGTCCACTGTGTGGAGGGGAGGATCTCATGGTGCTTAAGAGCAGGAGCTTTGGATTCTGATTTTCCATGTTCAAATCCCTACTGTGCCTTTTCTTCCTATCTTTATTGAGATATAATTGACATTTAACACTGTGCTACTTTCCAGCTCTGTGGTCCTGGGTGACTTTTTTAACATATAAGCTTCCATTTCATAATCTATGATATAGGAATATTAAAATTACTCTACCTTGGATTATTATGAGGAATACATAAAATAATATTCATAAACCACTTAACATAGTTCCTGTACTACATAATTAGCATTCAAAAATATGAGTTATTGAACTTCCCTGGTGGTCTTGTAGTGAAGACTCCATGCTCCCACAGCAGAGAACACAGGTTCAATCCTTGATCATAGAACTAAGATCCCACATTCCTCGAGCGGCAGCCAAAAAGCAAAACAAAAAACAAACAAACAAAAAAGTGAGTTATAATAATCTTGGAAAACAGGCATCAAGCAAATAGCTTTAATTTAGAGTGATAAGTCAGAGAAGGCAGTGGCACCCCACTCCAGTACTCTTGCCTGGAAAATCCCATGGACGGAGGAGCCTCGTGGGCTGCAGTCCATGGGGTCACTAAGAGTGGGACACAACTGAGCGGCTTCACTTTCACTTTCCACTTTCATGCATTGGAGGGGGAAATGGCAACCCACTCCAGTATTCTTGCCTGGAGAATCCTAGAGATAGGGGAGCCTGGTGGGCTGCCGTCTACGAGGTCGCACAGAGTCAGACACAACTGAAGTGACTTAGCAGCAGCAGCAGCAGAGTGATAAGTATCAAAACACAATAGACACAAGTAAAACAAAGAAAATCTAGGGTCTTACATATACCGAATACACGATAAATATTGGATAAAACCCAAATGAACTTTTTGGACAACTCAATATATAGAAGAAAGAGACAAAGTGAGAAAGAAAGGAAGGAAAATAAAAAGGAATTTAACACTATATATACACACATATTTATGATCATGAAACTAAGATTCCACATTCCTGTGGGATCATATATATATGTGTGTGTGTGTGGTGTGTGTGTGTGTATGCATTGATATTTTAAAAGTATGGTTGGGCTTCAGGATTGTAGAGGAACCTGAGAAAATTGAGGTTAAACAACGATAAAAGAGAACAGCATTTTATTTGACTTTTAAAAGCTTCATTCTAAAGGAGGAGGGGTTGCAGGGGGAGGCAAGTGGAATCAGGCAGGAGGCAAGAAACCAAAGGGAAGATGAGATTCCTTTCCCAGGACCAAATCCTAAAGCCAGATCCTTAAAAGTCACCCCACGTACTGCCCTGCTTAAAAAGGACTTAATGAGCCCCGGACAAACTTGGTAAGAAAGAGTTCCTCCCCTGGGGGACTGTTTTCTATGGTTATAAAGAAAAAGGAGGAAGGAGGGGGTGATGTGTGTAGAATAAAAGGAGGCTAGAAGAGAAGGAAGAAGGATGTAAAGACAGAAAACACTGGTGTGTGTGCACGTGTATATGCGTGTGTGTATAGATGTGTACGTGTATTTTTTCTGTGTATCTGTGTGAGAGAGAGAGAGAATGTATGTGTGTGTCTCCATGATCATGCAGTATGGGCAATGCCAATCAGCTGTGCCCCCGTCAGTCCACTCACAGCAGTGCTATAGCTGGATGAATACACTACCCCTCCACTATGTCAGCTGGTGCCACTCTGCTGTGGTTCAGAAATTGACCTTCCAGACACACACAGGCAGGACTGGCTCCTAAGGGAAACCAGTTCACTCCCAAGAGATAAGAGAGAGGGACGGGGAAAGGAAGGAAAGAGGAGCAGATCAGTTCACCAGTCTCAAATTTCCATAGAAGGTTCTGCAGGCTCAGGCTTTTGGACCAAGAACCTCAGGCTCTCATACAGACAAGGAGGCCTCTGTGCTTCGGCTCCTAGGCAAATAGCAGAGATTCCTACACTCCTGGCCTCCCAGACCCAGTGAAGGCTGTAATAATGAGAGTTTACATGAGCAGCATGCTTTCTGTGGATCATCTCATTTAACCTCCAAGAAAATCATAGGTTCTGTTTTTATCCCCATTAGGCAGATGAGGAAACTGAGGTTCAGTGACAGGAAGTACTAAGCCCAACAAGTCTGGCACCAGAGCTCACTGTGACACCATACTGCACCCAGGGAGACATTTGGATCTCTGGGGTCCAAAGAGGGTGGGAGGTTTCCAAAATCTAAAACTGTGGTATCTTGTGGGATAGAAATCAAACCAAGTGCTGCCCTTAAACACCACATCTTAATCTTCTTGCACCTTGTGAGGCAGGCACTGTCATCTCCGTTCTACAGGCCAAGGCTCAGAGACAGAGAGCAATTTGTCCAAGATCATATAGCTAATAAATGAGAGAGCCTGGATATAAACCAAGTTATTTCTGATTCTAAAGTTTTGGCCATTTCTGAGCTACCCTAAAATCCAAGTTAAAATCAGACTCTCAGAATGTATATGGAATTCAAATTGTAGGCTTGTGGAATTTAGAATAAAGGAATGTTAGCATCCAAAAAGGAGAAGGTGATGGCACCCCACTCCAGTACTCTTGCCTGGAAAATTCCATGGACGGAGGACCCTGGTGGGCTGCAGTCCATGGGGTCGCAAAGAGTCGGACACGACTGAGGCACTTCACTTTCACTTTTCACTTTCATGCATTGAAAAAGGAAATGGCAACCCACTCCAGTGTTCTTGCCTGGAGAATCCCAGGGGTGGGGGAGCCTAGTGGGCTGACGTCTATGGGGTCGCACAGAGTCGGACACGACTGAAGTGACTTAGCAGCAGCAGCAGTAGCATCCAAAAATCTTGATGTGGGGCTTCCCTGGTAGTCCAATAGCTAAGATTTTGGCTCCTAATCAGTTCATCTATTCATTCATTCAGAAATATTATTAAGTCTCTACTCTGAGCCAGACACTGGCTTTTGAATTTATTCACTCAAAAAATATTTATTAAATCTCTACTCTGAGCCAGTGAGGTGCTGGTCATAGACCATGAACAAGATGTATATAGTCCCTGCCATAATGGAATCTACAGTCTAGTGGGGGAATCTTTATTAAGCAAACATGCGTGCCTGCTAAGTCACTTTGGTCATGTCTGACTGTTTGCAACTCCGTAGACTGTAGCTCACCAAGCTTTTCTGTCCATGGAGATTCTCCAAGCAAGAATACTAGAGTGGACTTCCAAGCCTTCCTCCAGGGGATCTTCCAGATCCAGCGATCAAACCTGGGTTTCTTAGGTCTCCGGCATTGACAGGCAGGTTCTTTACCACTAGCACCACCTGGGAAGCCCTTATTAAGCAAGAAAACAAGTCAAATAACTCCCAAAACTGATGCATGCCTGAAAAAAACTAACAGGGCACAGTGATGGAAAACAGCAAGGAGGACCTATTAGAGAGTGGTCAAGGGAAGAGATATATTCAAACTAAGATGTAAAAGTTAACAAGGAGCAAATAATGCTGAGAGGAAACAGCCTGTGCAAAGGCCCTGAGGTATGAAAGACCTTGGCTTCTTTGGGTGGTTGTAGTTTAATGGCCAAGGGAGAAAGTGCAGAGAGGTCATGGGAGCCAGGTAACGCAGACCCCATGAGGCAAGAAAGGCATCCAGAGTATTCTAAGCTGTCAGGCACTGGAGGGTTTTAACAGAGAACTAACATGGCTTGCTTTATGGAGTTACCCTTTATTCTTATTAAGTATTTAAAATATTTAGGGGGGTCTTCCTTAGTGGTCCAGTGGTTAAAAATCTGCCTTCCAATGCAGGGGACCCAGGTTTGATCCCTGGTGGGGGAACTAAGTTTCACATGCTGCAGGGCAACTAAGCCCGTCTGCTACAACTACTGACCCCCTGCACCCTAGAGCCTGGACTCTGCAACAAGAGAAGTCCCCGAGCACAGCAACAAGGAGTCCATCAGCCAAACTAAAATATATACATACACATGTATTAAAAATTAAAATATTTAGGGGAATTCCTTGATGGTCCAGTGGTTAGGACTCTGCTCTCTTGCTGCCAAAGGCCTGGATTCAATCCCTGGTCAGGGAATTAAAATCCCCCAAGTCAGACAGCGTGGCCAAAAACTAAAAATAAATAAACTAATAATTAATTAAATATTTAAAATAATGGAGACATCTAGCTAATGTGTAAAGAATAAGAAAACAAGGACTTCCCAGGTGGCTCAGTGGTAAAGAATCCACCTGCCAATGCAGGAAGATGTAGGACACTCAGGTTTGATCCCTGGTCCAGGAAGATCCCACATGCTGCAGAGCAGCTAAGCCCCTGCACCACAACTATTGAGCCTGTGCTCTTGAGCCCAGGAGCTGCAACTACTGAAGTCCCCACACCCTAGAGCCTGTGCTCTGCAAAGAGAAGCTACCGCAACAGTTAGAGAGAGTGGCCTGGGCTCATTACAACTAGAGAAAAAAACACAGCAATGAAAATTTTGAAAATTAAAAAAAATAATTTTTAATAAGAAAATAATCATGTAAATAGCACCCAGTTTAAAGAATAGAACATAATCAAACCATCTGTGATAAGCACCCCCCTCCCTTATCACATTCACACATCCAGAGATAATTTGCTATAATCATGCCCTTATATTTTGTTACAGTGTTAATGTATATGTATGAATGCTAAAAAATCTATTGTTTTACTTTTTTTTTTTTTTGCCTGTGCTCCTAGCTTGTCGGATCTTGGTTACCTGACCAGGGATTGAACCCAGGCCCTGGCAATGAAAGTGCCAAGTCCTAACCACTGAATCACCAGGGAATTCCCTATTTTTTAAACATCTTACAAATGGACATTTCTCCTTCTATTATTGAGAAGTTATATCCTCTAATTGTATTCACTCCAATCTCTAATCTTCAGTTACTCTCTTTCAAATAATTTGCTGTGTTTGTTTAGTGTTTTAATGCTTGTTCTTTCTTAATCCCACAAATTACATACCATTGTCACTTTATACAGTCAGTGTCTATTCAGCAGTACCTACATGTTCACCATTTTCTTTACTCTTCACTCTTTTTTGCATCAAAATTTTCTTTTGGGACTGTTTTCTTTTTTTCTGATCCCAAAGAAAATCTTTAAGAATTTCCCTTAGTGAGAGAGAGAGTATGCTAATGGTAAACTCTCTGTTTTCCTTTACCTGAAAATATTTTTATTTTATGCTTTTATTGAAAGAGAGCTTCATTGAGTAGAAATTCTAGGTTGGCAGGTTTTTCCCCTAGCATTAAGGATACTCTGTCCCTGTCTTCTGGCTTCCACTAAAGCTATTGAGAAGTCAGCTGTCAATCAAATACTTGTTTCTGTGGATAATCTGTCTTTGGGGCTTCCTTTCAAAAATCAGCAACCCAAATTTAATCATGAGAAAAACATCAGACAAATCCCTATGGAGAGACATTTTACAAAATAGCTGACCAGTTCTCAAAACTGTCCAGGTCATCAAAAATAAGGAAAGTCTGAGAAACTGTCAAGAGGCAGGGGTCAAGACGATTCCCAAGGAAAAGAAATGCAAAAAGGCAAAATGGTTGTCTGAGGAAGCCTTACAAATAGCTGTGAATAGAAGAGAAGTGAAAAGCAAAGGAAAAAAGGAAAGATATACCCATTTGAATATAGAGTTCCAAAGAATAGCAAGGAGAGATAAGAAAGCATTCCTCAGCAATCAATGCAAAGAAATAGAGGAAAATGATAGAATGGGAAAGACTAGAGATCTTTTCAAGAAAATTAAGAGATACCAAGGAACTATTTCATGCAAAGATGAGCACAATAAAGGACAGAAATGGTGTGGACTTAACAGAAGCAGAAGATATTAAGAAGAGATGGCAAGAACACAAAGAAGAACTATACAAAAAAGATCTTCAAAACCCAGATAATCACGATGGTGTGATCACCAGCCTAGAGCCAGACATCCTGGAATGTGAAATCAAGTGGGCATTAGGAAGGATCACTATGAACAAAGCTAGTGAAGGTGATGGAATTCCAGTTGAGCTATTTCAAATCCTAAAAGATGATGCTGTGAAAGTGCTGCACTCAATACTCCAGCAAATTTAGAAATCTCAGCAGTGGCCACAGGACTAGAAAAGGTCAGTTTTCTCTACAATCCCAAAGAAAGGCAATGCCAAAGAATGTTCAAACTACTGCACAATTGCACTCATCTCACACACTAGTAAAGTAATGCTCAAAATTCTCCAAGCCAGGCTTCAACAGTACATAAACCGTGAACTTTCAGATGTTCAAGCTGGATTTAGAAAAGGCGGAGGAATCAGAGATCAAATTGTCAACTTTGCCTAACCCTGACCCTAACTCTAACCCTAACCCTAACTCCTAACATCTGCTTTACTGACTACGCCAAAGCCTTTAACTATGTGGACCACAACAAACCATGGAAAATTCTTCAAGAAATGGGAATACCAGACCACCTGACCTGCCTCTTGAGGAATCTGTATGCAGGTCAGGAAACAACAGTTAGAACTGGACATGGAACAACAGACTGGTTCCAAATTGAGAAAGGAGTACATCAAGGCTATATATTGTCACCTTGCTTATTTAACTTATATGCAGAGTACATCATGAGAAATGCTGGGCTGGATGAAGCAAAAGCTGGACTCAAGATTGCCAGTCAGTCAGTTCAGTTCAGTTGCTCAGTTGTGTCCAACTCCTTGCGACCCCACGAACTGCAGCACACCAGGCCTCCCTGCCCATCACCAACTCCCAGAGTTTACCCAAACTCATGTCTGTCGAGTCAGTGATGCCATCCAGCCATCTCATCCTCTGTCATCCCCTTCTCCTCCTGCCCCCAATCCCTCCCAGCTTCAGGGTCTTTTCCAATGAGTCAATTCTTCGCATAAGGTGGCTGGTCAAAATATCAATAACTTCAGATATGCAGATGATACCACCCTTATAACAGAAAGCCAAGAGGAACTAAAGAGCCTCTTGATGAAAGTGAAAGAGGAGAGTGAAAAAGTTGGCTTAAATCTCAACATTCAGAAACCTAAGATCATGACATCTGGTCCCATCACTTTGTGACAGATAGATGGGGAAACAGTGGAAACAGTGGCTGACTTTATTTTGGGGGACTTCAAAATCACTGCAGACGGTGACAGCAGCCATGAAATTAAAAGACGCTTGCTCCTTGGAAGCAAAGTTATGACCAACCTAGACAGCATATTAAAAAGCAGAGACATTGCTTTGTCAACAAAAGTCTGTCTAGTCAAAGCTATGGTTTTTCCAGTAGTCATGTGTGGATGTGAGAGTTGGACTATAAAGAAAGCTGGAAAAAAAAAAAAAAGAAAGCTGAGAGCCGCAGAATTGATGCTTTTGAACTATGGTGTTGGAGAAGACTCTTGAGAGTCCCTTGGACTGCAAGGAGATCCAAGCAGTCCATCCTAAAGGAAATCAGTCATGAATATTCATTGGAAGGACTGATGCTAAAGCTGAAACGCCAATACTTTGGCCACCTGATGGGAAGAACTGGCTCATTTGCAAAGACCCTGATGATGGGAAAGATTAAAGGCAGGAGGGCAAGAGGATAACAGAGGATGAGGTGGCTGGATGGCATCACTGACTCAATGGACATGAGTTTGGATAAACTCCAGGAGTTGGAGATGGACAGGGAGGCCTGGCGTGCTGCAGCCCATGGGGTCGCAAAGAGTCAGACACAACTGAGCAACTAATCTGAACTGAACTGAGAAACTGTCAGAGCTAAGAGGAACCTAAGGAGTCAGGACATCTAAAGGAAATGTGGCGTCCTGGATGGGATCCTGGAACAGAAAAAAGACATTAGGCAATAAAAACAAATTTATTTTAATTAAAAAAAAAAACGTGGACTTCCCTGGTGGTCCAGTCGTTAACACTATGTTCCCAATGTAGGGGGCACAGGTTTAGTCCCTGTTCAGGGAACTAAGATCATGCCATGAGGCAGGGTCGAAAAAGAAAACAAACAAACAACAAAAACAAGGGGGCTTCCCTGGTGGCTCAGTGGTAAAGAATCCACCTCCCAACTCAGGAGACACAGGCTCAACCCCTGATCCAGATCCCACACACCTCAGAGCAACTAAGCCCATGTGCCCCAACTACGGAGCCTATGGTGTAGAGGCCAGGAGCCACAAGCACTGAGTCGCCACACTGAAACTCCTGAAGCCCATGGGCCCTAGAGACGGTACTCTGAAACAAGAGAAGCCGCTGCGATGAAAAGCCCACACACTGCAGCTAGAATAGCCCCTGCTTGCCTCAACTAGAGAAAGCCCAGGCACAGCCAAGATGACTCAGCACAGCCAAAATCAAGCAAATAAAATTATTAAAAAATAAAAATCAAGAAAACCTCTAGCCTATGTCAAACAAAACAGTCAATGTATCCAACAAATACGTGTGAAGGTCTCTTAATTGGTCAAGGAACTGCACCCTCAGAGCACAAGACAGAAAAAGGTAAAACCTATATTTAAAAAAAAAAAAAATTAAGAGGTTGTTTAACAAAATAATTCCAGGGACTTCCCTGGTGGTTCAGTAGTTAAGAGCATGCCTGCCAAAGCAGGGAATATGGGTTCGATCCCTCTAGGAAGCTCCCACATGCCGAGGGGCAACTAAGCCCGTGCTCCACAACTGCTGAGCCCACATGCTGCAACTACTGAGGCCCGTGCACCCTAGAATCCGTGCTCTGCAGCAAGAAAAGCCGCTGCGGTGAGCCGCCCACGCACCACAGCTAGAGAGTAGCCTTCACTTGCTGCAAAGAGAGAGAGCCCACCGGCAACAACGAAGACCAAGTGCAGCCAAAAGTCAACTAAATAAATAAATATAAAAAAATAATAACAATTTCAGTTTTAGAGTTAGGCAGCTCCTTAAATGTTATAAAGCATAGTTATCATATGATCCAGCAATTATATTCTTAGGCATATGCCTGAGAGACATGAAACCAACTGATGAGTGGACAAACAATGTGATATATTCATACAGTAGATTGCTATCAAGCAATAAAAAAAGAAGAACAAGGTACTGATACAGGATACAACAAGAAAGAACCTCAAAAACATTGTACTAAGTGAAAATCTCTCAGTCGTGTCAGACTCTTTGCGACTCCATGGAATTCTCCAGGCCAGAATACTGGAGTGGGTAGCCTTTCCCTTCTCCAGGGGATCTTCCCAACCCAGGGATCAAACCCAGGTTTCCCATATTGCAGGTGGTTTCTTTACAAGCTGAGTCATAAGGGAAGCCCAAGAATACTGGAGTGAGTAGCCTATCCCTTCTCCAGGGGATCTTCCTGACTCAGGAATCAAATCAAAGGCCCTGCATTGCAAGGTCTCCTGCAATGCAGGCAGATTCTTTACCAACTGAGCTATCAGGGAAATCAGGCAAATCTATCAGATCAGATCAGTCGCTCAGTCGTGTCCGACTCTTTGCGACCCCATGAACCGCAGCACGCCAGGCCTCCCTGTCCATCACCAGCTCCCGGAGGTCACCCAGACTCATACCCATCGAGTCAGTGATGCCATCCAGCCATCTCATCCTCTGTCGTCCTCTTCTCCTCCTGCCCTCAATCCCTCCCAGCATCAGAGTCTTCTCCAATGAGTCAACTCTTCACATGAGGTGGCCAAAATACTGGAGTTTCAGCTTTAGCATCATTCCTTCCAAAGAAATTCCAGGATTGATCTCCTTCAGAATGGACTGGTTGGATCTTCTTGCAGTCCAAGGGACTCTCAAGAGTCTTCTCCAACACCACAGTTCAAAAGCATCAATTCTTTGGCGCTCAGCCTTCTTCACAGTCCAGCTCTCACATCCATACATGACCACAGGAAAGACCATAGCCTTGACTAGGCGAACCTTTCTTGGTAAAGTAATGTCTCTGCTTTTGAATATGCTATCTAGGTTGGTCATAACTTTCCTTCCAAGGAGTAAGCGTCTTTTAATTTCATGGCTGCAGTCACCATCTGCAGTGATTTTGGAGCCCAGAAAAACAAAGTCTGACACTGTTTCCACTGTTTCCCCATCTATTTCCCATGTAGTGATGGGACCAGATGCCATGATCTTCGTTTTCTGAATGTTGAGCTTTAAGCCAACCTTTTCACTCTCCTCTTTCACTTTCATCAAGAGGCTTTTTAGCCCCTCTTCACTTTCTGCCATGAGAGTCGTGTCATCTGCATATCTGAGGTTATTGATATTTCTCCCAGCAATCTTGATTCCAACTTGTGTTTCTTCCAGTCCAGCATTTCTCATGATGTACTCTGCATATAAGTTAAATAAACATGGTGACAATATGCAGCCTTGACGTACTCCTTTTCCTATTTGGAACCAGTCTGTTGTTCCATGACCAGTTCTAACTGTTGCTTCCTGACCTGCATACAGATTTCTTAAGAGGCAGATCAGGTGGTCTGGTATTCCCATCTCTTTCAGAATTTTCCATAGTTTATTGTGATCTACACAGTCAAAGGCTTTGGCATCTAGGCAAATTTTTAGAGACTGAAAATAGAAGGGCAGCTGCCTAGGCTTGGATTGGGAGGATGAAGAGTCTATCCAGAGGTGAAAGGGTTCTTTCTTTCTTTAATTGGGGTATAGTTGCTTTCCAATGCTGTGTTAGTTTCTGCTGTGCAATGAAGTGAGTCAGCTATACGTATACATATATCCCCTCCCTCTTGGACCTCTCCCCCTCCCTACCCCCCGCCCAATCCCACCCATCCAGGTCACCACAGAGCACTGAACTGAGCTCTCTATGCTACACAGCAGCTTCCCACTAGCTATTTTGCACATGGCAGTGCACACACATCAATTCAAATCTCCCAGTTCATCCCACCCATCCTCGTGTCCATGTCTGTCCTCTAGTCTGTGTAAATTGGGTCATCTGTACTGTATTAGTAGATTCCACGTATAATGTGTTAATATTCGGTATCTGTTTTTCTCTTTCTGACTTACCTCACTTGGTATGACAGACTCTAGGTCCATCCATGTCTCTACAAATGATCTAGTTTCATTCCTTTTTATAGCTAAGTAACACTACGTGATAAAAATGTAATGAAAATCCCTTTAGAGTATGGTGATAGTCACACAACTCTGTAAATAGAATAAAAATGATTGAGTTATACATGAGTGAACCTTATGGTAGATGAATTGTATCTTGGGCTTCCCAGGTGGTGCTAGTGGTAAAGAACCCACCTGTCAATGCAGGAGATGTATGAGACACAGATTCGATCCCTGGGTCGGGAAGATCCCCTGGAGGAGGGCATGCCAATCCGTTCCTGTATTCTTGCCTGGAGAATCTCATGGACAGAGGAGCCTGGCGGGCTACAGTCCATGGGGTCCCAAAGAGTTGGACACGACTAAAGTGACTTAGCATGCATGCAAATTGGGTTTCAGTCAAACTATCTATAGAGTTGCAGTTTAACTACAATTAAAAATTTACAATTTTCAGAACCAAAGATTCTACTGTCATACTTGACTCATGTTCTCCAATATGATAGAAAATGTCTAAAATGGATGATACAATAACTCTTTCCAAAAATGTTTGAGATTTACATGTAACAATCCTTCATGAGTTGATTTTCATGAGTTGATTTATTTTCATAAGTTGTATGACTCAGATGTTGCAGAAACACTTGTGCCTGAAAATAATTTTTGCTCTACCCCTTTCATTCTTAGCTGCTCATAGTGTATTTTTAGGCTTTACCCAGCACTTTTAGACTTTTTTGAGCAAAAGAGTTGTTCAGAAAAAAAAAAAAAAATAGAGTTGTTCAGAGTTATCTAATCCACTAAATTGCTGGCTGATTTATGCTTTTAAAATAGCTCTCTGGCCACCAAATAGAATATGGACAATATAGGGTGGGGGGTGTGGATTAGAAACAAGGAGAGGATTTCAGGAAGGAGGTCCTAGAGAGCCTCACTAGCCCTGTTTCCAGAGCCCAGTATGGGTCACTCACAAAGGACACGGTCAATAAGCAGGAGACAGGCTGATGTTGAGGGTCATACGGATTCCACAGCCTAGTGCCACATCTGTCAGGTGCCAGCAGAGGGCAGCAGAGAGCCAGGGCTGCAGAGTCCTGGGCAGGCTGGCCATCCAGCTCTGGCACAAGAAAGAGGGAAATCTAGAAGAGGGTGGGAAGCAGGCATCCTTGACGTTGACACTTCTGAAGCATTTTCTTCTCTTCTACAGATCAGAATTACAAATTCACTTCACAGATGGTGATAATTATTATTGTAACCATATTATACCAGTCACCATTTGTTGAACTCAACCCATCTGCACACTCTCAAACCCCAGTCACAGACCCCCACCCGACCAGTGGAAAGAGAACCCATTTGGGTGTCAGAGTGACTTTGCCTCAACCCTGGCTCTTCCATTAACATCGAATGTGCATGTTAAGTCGCTTCAGTCATGTTCCACTCTTTGCGACCCTATGGACTATAGGCTCCTCTGCCCATGGGATTCTCCAGGCAAAAATACTGGAGTGGGTTGCCATGCCCTCCTCCAGGGGATCTAACTGACCCAAGGATTGAACTCACATCTCTTAACGTCTCCTGCATTGGCAGTCGAGTTCTTTACCACTGGTGCCACCTGAGAAGGCCCCACTAACATCATATGACCTCTAATAGCTTTCTCTTCAGAGAAGGCAATGGCACCCCACTCCAGTACTCTTGCCTGGAAAATCCCATGGATGGAGGAGCGTGGTAGGCTGCAGTCCATGGGGTCGCTAAGAGTCGGACATGACTGAGCGACTTCACTTTCTCTTTTCACTTTCATGCATTGGAGAAGGAAATGGCAACCCACTCCAGTGTTCTTGCCTGGTGAATCCCAGGGACAGGGGAGCTTGGAGGGCTGCTGTCTATGGGGTCGCACAGAGTCGGACACGACTGAAGCAACTTAGCAGCAGCAGCAGTAGCTTTCTCTTTGAGTCTACTTTCCTTGTTTATAAAATGGAGATAATAAAACAAAAGGTTGGAGGGCTCTGAGACAATTAAATGGGCTCTGTGTAGGTGCCTAGCACATGGGAGGAACTTCATAAATCTCAATCCCTTCTCTGGCTTCTATAGACTGTTTCATTTAGATGAATGTTATTGATGTCACTCAACAGACATTCTCTTGTGCATACTCTATGCCTAGATCTATCCTAGGTGCTTGGGGACACATGGGTGGATCTCCCAGATTGGCAGAAGCCAGGAAAGCACCCACGAAGACTATCTGGATTAAAAGTCAGGGTTCCAAATACCTGTTGCCTTGCATTAAATTTATGTTGCACCCCTCAGTTTATGACCTTGGGCAGGTGATCCTGTCTCTCTGAGCCTCAGTTGTATCGTCTATAAAATGGGGATAGTTGCAGTACCTAGAGAATCAAGGTGACAATTAAGTGTACAATGTACAGCAAATGCACAAAGTGAGCGCTCAGTAAATTTAAAAACAAAACAGTGTCAGGAATTCCTTGGTGATTCAGTGGTCAGGACTCAATGCTTTCACTTCTGGTGGCCTGGGTTTGATCTTTGGTTGGGGAACTAAGATCCCTCAAGTGGTGGGGAAAGAAGCAAGAACAAAAATTAAAAAAACAGAGCTGCTGCTGCTGCTAAGTCACTTCAGTCATTTCCGACTCTGTGTGACCCCACAGACGGCAGCCCACTAGGCTCCCCCGTCCTTGGGATTCTCCAGGCAAGAACACTGGAGTGGGTAGCCTTCCTTAAAGTTACCTCTCCTTTTACTGCTCACCTTGGCCACCAAACACCTCCTCAGATTTACCAAAGCAGGATGGCATAAGAGAGGGGAAAAAAACCAGCATCTGAAGACTCATTCTGTCACCGACACACTGTATGACCTTGAACATTCATTCGGCCTCTCTGTTCTTCAGTTCCCTATCCAAAAATTGGGGTCATAACAGTAGATACCTGTTAGGGTTTTTGTGAGGGTTAAATGAAGATAATACTTAGAAATTCTTAACACAGTGTCAGACAGAGTAAGTGCACAATACATGTACAGTTGCTAGTATTATTATCATCAATATTATTATTGTTACTACTACTATCCTACCATACTATCTTCCACATCCACTCTGGCATCAACTCCTATGGTTCAGCTTCCTCAAAGCCTCTCAAAGCAGTCTCCATCCTCAATTCCTGAGCCTAGACCCGTCTATCATGTCAGGCCTTTATTAGGGGCTTGTTAAAACACCGATTGCTGAGCCCCATTCAGCCATTAATAAACCCAGAGTTTTGATTCAGTGGGTCTGCCATAGACTCATTTGCATTTTTAGCAAGTTCCCAGATGACAATGATGCTGTAGTCCAAGAATTATCCTTGGACATGCTTGACTTCTGAGCTCTTCTCAGCTTCTCTGATTCAGGAGTCTCCCACCCAACCCTTCTCTGGCCAGTGGTCCCAGAACTGGGGTGACTTGGGGATGGAGATCATTCAATGAGGGTCAGAGGTTACAGACTAGGGTATGAAAAGGGGATTGGCCTCTGGTTCCCCTGTTTGTTCTCCACCCAGCCCCCTCCGCAACACACACACACACACACACACACACACACACGCTCTTCTCTGCCCCTCCTGAGGAACATGTATACACACAGCTCTTCTTCACCCACTCCAGGAAGAGTTCCAAGCTGTGGAGGGAGCCCCCCCGGGCTCAGAGCTTACCCGTCCTTGTGCTGTGTCCAGAATAACCCTTCCTTCCTCTCCGCACAGATGTTTCATTCACCCTCCTCTCTGGTCTGAAATTCCCTCAAAAGCACTCACTAGTAATTTTTCCGAATCACAGTAATTACCTCATTACTTTGATATTAATAGACTTCACTTGGCATCAAGGAGCCAGTTGAAACATGCCCAGACCCTGTGTGGGGAGATGGATTCCTGGAGGCAGGACCTCAGGAGGGCCGGCCTGACTGCAGTCCCGTGGCTCAGCTCTGCTCACCTCCCTCCCCGCTGCCTTCTCCCTTCATGCTCTTGCCCACATCAGAGACTATTCTGGAACCACAGACTTCTGAGAAACAGCAGAGGGCAAACCATCCACTCCCTAGAGGCCTAGAGTCTCCCAGCAAAATAGTGGTGCATCCAGAGGAAACCCAGGGCTCTTGACCATCCAGGGCAGCCTTGTTCCCTTCCTTCCCTCAGCTACACCCAAGATCTGACTTGAAGACCCTCTGAAACCCAGCCTGGGTGAGGAGGCAGGGGTGACTCCTAACCTCCTAATAGTAATGAATACTTACTGAATATGGTTCATAAACCTTCCAGGTGATAGCTTATTTCATCCTCATAGCCTCCTAGGAGATAACAGTTCTCATTTAACCCATTTTACAGATAAAGAAACAGAGTCACACCAAGAAAAAGGTTGCGCAATTGTAATAGGGGGTGTCCTTGGGGAGGACTCCAGGACTGAATCAATCACCTACAGATGCTCTGGGATCCTCCTCTCCCCACCCTGAAGCTTTCTTGTCTCTAGCAGCACCTTCAACCTCTTCCTCGTTTCCAGGGGCAACAGAGAGATTTAGTTCATATGTATCGAGGGCCAACTCTGTACCAGATGCTTTCCTTGCCTTGTCTTCCCTCTCCGTCAGGACTGTTCTCTATGATAAAGATTTAACTAGCCCCATTTCGGATGAGGAATGAGAGTTTAGGTGATCTGCCCAAGGACTCACTCTCAGTAATAGATCTGAATTAATTCAGGTAGGCCTGACTCCCAAGCTTATTCTTCTATCCATGAGACTCTCCTGCAAGCACCCTCCTCTGTAGGCTTCAGCTTCCCCATCTGCAGTAATCAGAGGGACCATCAGTGAGGGCCTCCTGAGAGCCAGGCACTGGTTTGCCACAATCCCTACATGGCCCGTTGCACTTGATCTTCTTAGTGTATTTGAATTGATGACCTGTTATAAAAACAGAGCCACACTCAGTCACATCTCCCTACCCTCAGATGGATGGTAAGTGGGTTTCCAAGTTCAAGGCTCTCCAGGAACACTGCTTGGGAAACTTCTTCCACAAATAGCACAGCGGGGAGGGACAGTTTCAGCAGAAAAGCTATACAGGGCAAGGCAGGCCAAGGCTGAGAATGACTGGGCAGCCAGAGACTAGACTAGCCAAGCTGGTCAGGGCGAGGGGGGTAGGTGGGCAGTATAGAGGATCCTTTGTCAGACCAGAAGCTACAAGGCTGCCCCATCCCCACCATCTGGCTCCAGCTCCAACCCAGTGATGCATGATGGGGGAAATGGGGGTGGGGTGCTGGGGGCTGCCCACCTGCTCTGCCTCCTGGGATAAACCCAACCCAAGACCTCCCAGGCCCATCTGGCCAACATATCCCTGAGCCCTGACTACCCCTGGGGACTCCTTTCGACAGGCTGGAATTGGCCGGGAGTGTGGCCAGCCTGTCAGGGTCACAGGTCACTGTTAATCTGCTAGAACAAGGGAGGGCAGGCAGGCAGGTGGGCAGGCAGCCAGTGTGGGCAAAGCCCTGGCAGTTCCTGCCTCCTGCTATGGTGGTCTCGGAGGGAGATTTTCCTCTTCTGGAGTCAGGGAGGTGGGTTGGAAAGAACACAGACTCTAGGAAAGTTGCAAACGCTCATATCTGGCTACCTAGCAATTCCTCTTCTAGGTAAGGACTCCAGAGAAACTCTCACCCGTATGCTCAAGATGTCATTGCAACACCATGTGTAATAGCTGAACACTGGCAATAACCCAAATACCCATCAATAGGTTCCGGTAAGTCCTCTACATATGAACCTTCAAGTTTCCAACTTTCAAAGATACAAATGTGCGTTGCATCAACGTCAGGAGTGAGTGAAACTGCAGTTTGCCCTCTGTCTCCTGTTGTTGATGACCCTTCAATTCTAACATCTCCCACCTTCTCTCCATCCTCAGTCGGTTACTCTTCTTGCCTACTCACTCGATGCCAGCCCCTATATGCCAGCTGTTGTTCTGTACTACTGTACTTTTCAAGGTACTCTAATGTAAGATTTAAAATGTTTATTTTTGTGTGTGTGTTGGTTTGTTAGGTATTATTTGTGTTAAAAGTATTATAAACCTATTACAGAGCAGTAGTATATAACCAATGGTGTTAGTTGGATACCTAGGCTAACTTTGTTGGACTGACAAATTGGACTCATGAATGTGCTTTCTGAAAGGAACTTGTTCTTAGGTAGGAGACTTACTGTATAAGAACCTAGACCATTTCCTCACTGTTACTCAGTTATTGGGTCTGAGAACTGAGGTCCCCCTATGTCAATAGGACTTGACCATTGTTCCAGGAAATTCTTGCCCAGAAAGATAAGACTGTAAACCAGTAAATAACTTTGCTATTTGCCTCAGGAAATTCTTGCTAACCAGTTTGTTTGGGCACAGTTTGCTCACCTTGGCAAATACCTCTCTTATCAGACGTCAGTTCATTTGTCGAAGTTTCAAGAACCTCTTCTCAGGTGTCCATCAACTCCAAACTGTTTTGTCACAAACTTTGCACAATTGCAGCCAGTTTTCTGCTTTAAAAGACTTCTACTTGGGAATTCCCTGGTGATCCAATGGTTAGGGCTCCTTGCTCTCACTGCTGAGGAATGAGATTCAATCCCTGGTCAGGAAACTAAAATCCCACAAGCTATAAATAACCCTATTTTATCTAGGGTTTTTGAGGCACTGCTAAGACTCCCTGGTAATACTGCTCCCACTTATTGTAGTTTAGTCACTAAGTCGTGTTCAGCTCCTTTGCAACCTGTGGACTGTAGCCCGCCAGGCTCCTCTGTCCACGGGATTTTCCGGGCAAGAATACTGTGGTGGGTTACCAATTCCTTCTCCAGGAGATCTTCCAACCCAGGGATCAAACCTGAGTCTCCTGCATTGGCAGGCGTATTCTTTACTGCTGAACCACAGGGAAACCCACTGTTTGCCCTTGCTGCAACAGATTTCATTAACTCAGCTTTACCTAAGAGCAACAGATTTTCCTGGTGGTCTTTCTGGAGAAGTTGACAATAGACAAATAAAATGTGGTCTCTTTACATGACAAAACTACTACAGGTAAAGAAAATGAACTAGAAATGGATGGGTCTTGAAAAAGATAAGGTGAAAAATTCAAGTTGCAGCAAGATGTGGGGAACAAAATGACAAATTACGTAACAGTTTTAAAACACACAAATAATATTGTGTATGATTTTAGGACAACTCATAAAAAGGAGTACGATTATAAACAATGCATGGTGCTCGTGGAAACCCAAACTCAAGGCATTTATGAAAACTCCCCTGTGGAGGGCAGGAAGGGCAGTGGGATAGAGGAGTAGAGGAATGAAATGGAATGGAAGCTCTACTGTTTCATCACTTCTGTAAAAAACGAAAATAAACAACAATTTGAAAAAACTTGTTTAAAACGGTAGTATTTGATTATTTAGGGAAATACGTACCCATGTGATCTTTTCATTTCCAAAAATTGTTTTTTTTTTTAAACTGTCTACTGGTCAAAAGCTTACTCTTTAAAAAAAATTTTAGTAAAATATATAAAACATGAAATTTACCAATTTAATAATTTTCAAGTGTAGAGGTGTGTGGCTCTTTTTTCCTTTTTTGAGAATAATTGCTTTACAATGTTGTGTTATTTTCTGCTGTACAATGAAGTGAATCAGTTACATGTACACATATATCCCCTCCCTCTTGGACCTTTCTCCCACTCCCCCCACCTCCCATCCCACCATCTACGTTATCACAAAGCACAAAGCTGAGCTTCCTGAGCTATACAGGGAGTTCCCACTACTTATCTATTTTACACATGGCAGTGTACATATGTCAATCCTAATCTCTCAATACAACCTGACCTCCCCTTCCCCTGCTGTGTCCACATGTCTGTCCTGTAGGTCTGCTTCTCTATTCCAGTTCATTCACATTGTTATGCAAACAGCACCACTATCCATCTCCAGAACTTTTTCATCTATCCAAACTGAAACTCCATCCCTATTAAATAATAACTTCCCGTTCTTCCCTCCCCCATCCCTGGCAACCACTATTCTACTTTCCGTCTCTATGAATTTGACTACTCTAGGGACCTCATATAAGTGATATCATACCATATTCGTCCTTCTGTGACTGGCTTATTTCACTTTGCATAATGTCTTCAAGATTCATCCATGTTGTGGCTATGCTATGCTATGCTAAGTCACTTCAGTCGTGTCTGACTCTGTGCGACCCCATAGATGGCAGCCCACCAGGCTCCCCCATCCCTGGGATTCTCCAGGCAAGAACACTGGAGTGGGTTGCCATTTCCTTCTCCAATGCATGAAAGTGAAAAGAGAAAGTGAAGTCGCTCAGTCATGTCCGACTCTTAGCGACCCCATGGACTGCAGCCTACCATGCTCCTTGGTCCATGGGATTTTCCAGGCAAGAGTACTGGAGTGGGGTGCCATTGTTGTGACATGTGCTAGGATTTCCTTCCTTTCCAAGGCTGAATAATCAGTTCAGTTCAGTTGCTCAGTCATGTCTGACTATTTATGACCCCATGGACTGCAGTATGCCAGGTTTCCCTGTCCATCACATACTCCCAGAGCTTGTTCAAACTCATGTCCATTGAGTCGGTGATGCACTCCATTGTATTTATAGACCACATTGTGTTTATACATTCATCCATCAATGGACACTCAGCTTGCTTCCACTTTTTCACTATACTGAATGATGCTGCTATGAACATGGGTGTACAAATACTGTTTGAGATCTTGTTTTCAGTACTTTTAAGTATATACCCAGAAGTGAAATTGCTGTATCATTGGTAATTCTATGTTTGATTTTTAAAGAAATTACCATGCCATTTTCTGTAGCAGCTGCACCATTTTCCATTCCTACCAGCAGTAAGTACACAAAGGTTTGACATCCTCACCAGCCCTTGCTGTTCTCTGTTATTTAACAACAGCCATCTTAGCGGGTGCCTGGGGCTTCCCAGGTAGCTCAGTGGGTAAAGAATATGCCTGCAGTGCAAGAGACACAATAGACACAGATTCTATCCTGGGGTTGAGAAGATCTCCTGGAGAAGAGTATGGCAACTCACTCCAATATTCTTGCCTGGAGAATCCCATGGACAGAGGAGCCTGGTGGGCTAAGTCTATAAGGTTGCAAAGAATTGAACATGACTGAAGCGACTGAGCACAGCACATTGGGTGTCTGAAGTGGGCTTTTTTTTTAAGTGCAAATAATCTTATATGCTTTTCTATATTGAAAAAAAGGGGCGGGGGGAGAAAGTAAAAAGTAAAGAAATAAAAAGTAAAAAAGAAAGAAAACATTTCCAAAGTTAAAGAAAGGAGGACACGTTGGCTCAAATCCATAATCAGTAGTTAGATGAACAGCAATGAACAAACACCACTTCACCTCTCTGAGCCCCAATTCTGTTACCTAGGAAAATGGAGGACTAGTAATCCCACTTCTAGAATTAAGGAAGTAACAGTTGTGCGGATGTTCGTGCAAAGAAAGGAATCTGGCCAGAACACCAGTACATCTCCCTGCAAAAGTCAGTAACCAGGATTTGCGTGAAGGAAATGGAGCCTCACTAGCCCTTTACTGAGGGCCAGGCACTTCCAGACTTTAAAGTTCTTCCCATTGTTCAGAAAATAAAGTGAAGGTGCAGAGGGTCCAGGGACCTGCCCATAGTCACATATGGCAGAGCTGGGACCTGACCCCAGACTGAAACTCTCAGCCCCTGCTTTGTATGTGACCTGATCCTAATCCCAAGTGTTCACTGGAATAGGGCCCTGTAGGTCAGAAAGTTTGAGTACCTCCATAACTGTAACTAATATTTAAAGAGCACTAGTCCTGTGCTAGGGCTTCCCGGGTAGCTCAGCTGGTAAAGAATCCAGCCACAATGCAGGAGAGCCAGGTTTGATTCCTGGGTCGGGAAGATCCCCTAGAGAAGAGATAGACAACCCATTCCAGTGTTCTTGGTCTTCTCTGGTGGCTCAGATGGTAAATAATCTGCCTGCAAAGCGGGAGACCTGGGTTCGATCCCCTGAGAGGTGCATGGCAACCCACTCTAGTATTCTTCCCTGGTGAATCCTCATGGACAGAGGAGCCTGGAGGGCTACCGTCCATGGGGTCACAAAGAGTCGGACACGACTGAGCAACTAAGCACAGCACAGCACAGTCCTGGGCCAAGCACCACTCTAAGCTCTGAATCCTCACAATCACCTTGAGTAAGTGTACTTCCTGCTCACTTATTTGGAAATGGAGTCTCAGATAAGTCAGAAGATTTGCCCAAAGTCACACAGCTAATAATATTGTCTGGTCTATATGGCTGTAAAGCCAAAACTCCCCCACTAAGTGGAAGACTCAGAATTCGAACTCAGAACACATCAGGACTTTAAGCCAGTGCACATTCTTGGTACCCTCTGTCTCCCAGGGAATGATGTGGCCTCACCTTGCTCCCAGTCCTTGGCAGAATACAGGGAGAGGCTTCTCCTTCAACTTGGAGGCTGGACCTGCCATAGGTACTTGGGCATAACTCTCAGAGCCGTAATTTCTAGGCCCTCTCTGATCCTCAGTGGCTCCTTTCCAGGTTGAAGATACTTCTGCAGCTGTGGGACCTTTGTCTGGGTCTTCTTGACCCCTAAAGCCTCTCCCCAGGCCCAGCCAGCCCTAAGCAAGGTAGGCACCTGCTCAGCAACAGTTACCCATCTGGGGCCCAGAAAGAGCCAGGACTGCTGCCTACCCGCCCCCCCCCCCCCACACACACACACACAAGAAGTGGCTCTGGGTCATTGCCACCTCCAGATTCCCAGCTTCTACGCCTGTCCCTTGCCCCCCTATCAGCTCCTCCTTCAGGAGTACGTTTAGACTCCAAGGCCAGTTTATGTCTTAGACTTGGTGGCTCAGATGGTAAAGCAATGCAAGTAGAGCTGAGTTCAATCCTCGGGTCGGGAAGGTCCCCTGGAGAAAGGAATGATCACCCACTCCAGTATTCATGCCTGGAAAATCCCCTGGACAGAGGAGCCTGCCGGACTACAGTCCATAGTGTCACAAGGAGTTGGACACAACTGGGCAACTTTCACTTTTTAGGCCACAAACCACTTTTTCTTTTTTTGACCACCCCATGTGGCATGTGAGCTCTTACAGAGATCAAACCCACCTCCTCTGCAGTGGGAGTGCGGAGTCTTAACCACCAGATCGCCAAGAAAGTCCCAAGAAACCATTCTTTGAAAGCAGGGGAAAGAGTGCTAGGCTAGAAAGATTATAAATAATTATTAATACAGTCTAAATAAGTAAATATTAAAATAAGAAAACAACAATAATAGCTGACCTTGAGAAGTTATCTATGTACTAAGCACACGTTGTCTCACTTAATCATTTAATTCTCTCAAGAATGCTATTGAGAAAAGAAAAAAAAAAAAACAATGCTATGAGGTAAGGTTGATCTGTTTCCATTTTGAAGAAGTAAAAACCAAGGTCAGAGCGGGTAGGTACCTTGCCTGAGATCACACAGATGTCAGGTGGTAAAGTCTAAAGAGGCCTGGTGACCTAAACCCTACCCTCCCTGATGCTTCCTGGGGGACGTTGGGAAAGTTAAACGCACTCAGAGCCTCAGTTTGCCCAGATGCAGACAGGGAGAAAAGACAGAGAGGACAGGACCAAAGAAGCATGGAGCCATGCAGTTTGGTGGACTGGTGCAGAGGGAAGCAGTATGCTAAAGACTGTAAGCAGAATCTAATTAAGCCTAGAGGTAGGAACTTTTCTTTTTTTTTTTTGGTTGGAAAGGAAAGGTGGCTTTATTCAAGAGGCCAACAACTTGAGGAGAAGCAGGCTCATGTCCAAAGCCAACTCTGAAATTCTGCTGACCATAACAGTTTTTAAAGGGAGAGTCATTTGGGGAGGGGATCAGTCTTCCTTATCTTCCATCATGTGCAGACTTTCTCCTGATTGTTGTGAGGTAACGGGGCGGTTCTCCAGGAATCTTGTGTTCAACCTGAGGTTACAATCCTCCTCCTGCGTGGGGACCTGAGTTCCTGCATAACTCAAAGGCTAGGTATATCTCATGAGTCCCCATCCCTCCATGCCCTAATATGAAAGAACAAGATAAAGTCAAGTATCATATAAGGATTGGGTCTGTCCAGTCCTGAGAGTCTATGGTTCCACAGTCAGTTGGCTAAAGAGGTATATTAAATTACCCTTATGTTAATAACTTTTTGGGCACATTATAAAAAGAAGAATTTTCATCCATTGTATAGACAAAAAATTAAAATTTGGAGAATTTGGAGAAAAGGATACTTCCATTTATTATTGTGAAAATATGCTGCTGCTGCTGCTGCTGCTAAGTCGCTTCAGTCATGTCCGACTCTGTGTGACCCCATAGACGGCAGCCCATCAGGCTCCCCTGTCCCTGGGATTCTCCAGGCAAGAACACTGGAGTGGGTTGCCATTTCCTTCTCCAAGGAACTTTTCTTAGTCATATTTCACAGATGAGGACTTAGAAGCACAGAGAGGTTAAATAAATGCCCAGTGCCACATAGCTACCGGACACAGATTTGTCAGACTCAAAAGACCTCACTTTGTGACTGCTAGACCGGAAGTCCATCAGCAATTTTCTTATCCAAAACCGAAGACCTTAAATGCCTTGTGAGGTTTGGACTTTTTCTCTCAAGATCTGCACTATCCAGTACAGTAACCATTAGCCACATATGAAGGTGAAGGTGCTTGTCACTCAGTCGTGCCCTCTGCTGTGCAACCCCATGGACTGTAGCCCACCAGGCTTCTCTGCCTATGGGATTTTCCAGGGAAGAATATTGGAGTGGGTTGCTATTTCCTTCTCCAGGGGATTTTCCTGACCCAGGGATCAAATCCAGGTCTCCTGCATTGCGGGTAGGCTCTTTACCATCTGAGCCACGAGGGAAGCCTATATAAGCCATAGGTACTTATTTATAATTAAATAAAACTAACAATTCAGTTCCAGTGTTGCATTTGCCATGTTTCAGGTGCCCATCTCCATATGTGGCTACTGACTATATAGACCATTCCTGGCAACCCACTCCAGTATTCTTGCTTGGAGAATCCCAGGGACGGGGGAGCCTGGTGGGCTGCCGTCTATGGGGTCACACAGAGTTGGACACGACTAAAGCAACTTAGCAGCAGAAGCAGCAGCATCCCAGAAACCTCTGTTGGCAAGTGGTGATCTAGAAGTTGCAGAGGGAAGGCATCAAACAGTAGCCGCAGCAGGAATGTCACCAGGGCAGGTCTTTGTGCTGCCACCATCACCAAGGAGTCAGGGAGGGAAACAGGCAGGTACCCAGGAGGTGACAGTGACCAGGTTATGGTGAAAAGCCTGAACCCAGATGGCAGCAGGGATAGAGAAGTGGAGGCCAGGAGGGAGAAGGGAGATATTCCCAAGAGTTCAGCTTTCCTGGAATACCCTCCCTGCCACTTGCTGTGTGGCTTTGGGCACTGTGTGCATGCCACTTCTCTGAGCCTCAGTTTCTTCAACTATGAAATGAAAACAATAAAAGTACAAGCTGGGAATTCCCTGGCAATCCAGCGGTTAGGGGCTTCCCAGGTAGCTCAGTAGTAAAGAATCTGCCCGCCAATGCAAGAGACACAGAAGACACGGGTTCAATCCCTGGGTTGGGAAGATCCCCTGAAGGAGGAAATGACAGCCCACTCCCGTATTCTTGCCTGGAGAATCCCATGGACAGAGGAGTCTGACGGGCTACAGTCCATAGGGTTGCAAAAGAGTCAGACATGACTGAGTGACTGAGCACTCTCGCACCAGCAGTTAGCACTCCACACATCCACTGCAGGGGGCATGGGTTCGATCCCTGTTCAGGAAACTAAGATCCCTATGAGCCACATGGCACAGCAAAAAAAAAAAAAAATGTACCAGCTGCACAAGGGTTGTTGTGAATTTTGAATGGCTAATGTGAATAAAGCAGAGCTGAGCTTTTCCTATCTGTGATAAGGGACCAGCTTACTGTTTCCAATCCACCTGTGGACTGACATTTTATAAAATACAATGAAAATTAATTATTTGAAAAATAATCACATGCTCGAATGTCAGAGCAATGTCAAATTGCCATAAAACTTCTAGACATTCTTTTCTTACTCATTGTGCAGTAACAAACAGTTTAGGGACTTACAGTAGCGGTGATTATAGATCACTTGGTTTCAAGACTGGCACGGTTAATGGCAGCCATTGCTATCATTAATAATAGTACTGATGGAGCATGAATAATAAATGTGGGGATGGGGAGAAGAAGGGGTCTTGGATGATACCCTATTGTGGCTAATACTCACAAGGGGGAAGGGCAGGACTGAAGCCCAGATACAAGTCACTCCAGAGTTCTCTCATTCAATGCAGTGGGGAGAAGGCTACAGAGGCCACAGGGCTGACTGCAGGTGGTGTTGCCCTGTCATTTAGTCGCTAAGTCATGTCCGACTCATTGTGACCCCGTGAACTGCAGTATGCCAGGCTTCCCTGTCCTTCACTATCTCCCAGAGTTTGCTCAAACTCATGTCCATTGATTCAGTGATGCCATCCAACCATCTCATCCTCTGTTGCTCCCTCCTCCTGCCCTCAATCTTTCCCAGTGTCAGGATCTTCTCCAGTGGGTTGGCTCTTCGTAGCAGGTAGCCAGAGTATTGGAGCTTCAATTTCACCATCAATCCTTACAATGAATATTCAGGGTTGATTTCCTTTAAAATTGTCTGATTGGATCTCCTTGCTGTCCAAGAAACTCTTTAAGAGTCTTCTCCAGCACCACAGTTCAAAAGCAACTGATGCTTTGGCGCTCAGCCTTCTTTACGGTCCAACTCTCACATCCATACATGACTATTGGAAAAACCATAGCTTTGACTATAGGACTTTTGTAAAGTGATGTCTCTGTTTTTTAATACATTGTCTAGGTTTGTCAGAGCTTTTCTTCCAAGGAGCGAGCATCTTTTAACTTCATGATTTCAGCTACTGTCTGCAGTGATTTTGGAGCCCAAGAAAATAAAGGTAGATGTGGAATTGGGGCTTGGCTCATCCAGAGGTATACCTCTGGGCTTGTTATTTTTACCAGCCTTGCTGCAGATGAAACTCAGGTGTTATGACTCAAAGGTGGAGAAATGGATCATTTTGCAATAGATTGTCTTTTCAATTGAATGCCTGGGTGAGGGGCAGGTTCCAGATCCCAGCTTTTCCACCTTCCTGGCACAGGACCTTGATACATGAAGTGCGTCCCCTCTCCCTGAGCATTTTTCCTCCTTTCCCCTGGCTACTCCCACTGATCACTAAGGTTTTGCCATGCGCCCTCCGTAGCTGGTTTTGCAGGGAGGTTAGGAAATGGCAACCCACTCCAGTATTCTTGCCTGGAAAATCCCATGGATGGAGGAAATGGTAGGCTACAGTCCATGGAGTCGCAAAGAGTCGGACACGACTGAGCAACATTTACTTTTACCTCCCAATTGATAAGAATTTCACAGATTCAGAGTTCTATGAGTTAGAATTTCACAACCAGAGAATTTTATTGACTGGAATTTTATGGCACCAGAAAAGTATTGATTAGCATTCCATGGTCCCAGAATTCTATTACTTAGAATTTCATGAGTTAAGAATGCCATTGATTCAAATTTCATGGTTAGTGTTCCGGTAATGAATACTTCCCCCAGATACCAACACAGACTGCTCAGCCCTCTGCTCAAACTTTCACCTGTCACCTTCTCAGGAGGGGCCTTCCTTCACCTCCTTATTTCAGATTGTCTGTCTGCCACTTGCTCTGTTTATTTTTCTGCATGGTGGTGATCACCGCTTAACAGACCAAACTTGTTACTTACTGCCCCCGTAATAGAATGTGAGAGGATCCACTGGACAGGGATTTTTGATCTGGTTCACTGCAGGATTCCCAGGGCCTAGAACCGTGCCTGATGCCCAGTAAATGCTCAATTAATATTTGTTGAATGCTTATAAATGAATCAACTGCAGAATTAATAAACTGTTTTAATTATTACACAGTTATCATATAATATTTTTTAAAAGAGTGACTGCTCATTAATCCACCTTCCTCCTTCAGCATGCTGCCTCTCACTCATTGCCTCAACTTACAATGGAGAGGAGAATGCCTCTCCTTTACCTGTATCTCACTGCCTAAGACAGGGTTCTCATTTGAATCAAGATCTATAGGCTTCAAGGAGAGGGGAAGGAATTGAAATGAAGGACAGTCAGATATGAGTCAAAAAGGAGATATCTTAACATCAGGAACCACTAATTTTTTAGGCCTCAAATGTTACCATCACCTCCTCCAGGAAGTTCTCCCTGATGGCCAGATTAATTTGGGTCACCTGTCAAATGCTCTTCAACTTTCATGCACCTTTTCCACATCTGTACTATTTGTATTTGGAGATGTGCTGTGTGATTGATATCTGCAGATAAGGACCACATCTGTTTTGTACCTCATGCGAGGACCAGTGCATAGCACACAGAAGGTGCTTCAACATACTTGTGAAATGAATGTATGAACACCATATCACACTAGTACTGGCAGAATGGAAAGTGACATGTTAGGGTCAATAGCTGTCAAGGGTCAGGGGATGTCAGAGGAAGAAAGACCCTCAGGAGACCAAACCTCCTTCTGAAGTTATCTATAGGGTTAAGGGGAGGATAGGGTAAGCAAACTTTTCATATGTCAATGGACAGATAGTAAAACATAGCCTGCCTGTTGTTGTAGCAATCAGCCATAAACAATATGTAAACAATAAGCATGGATGTATTTCCAAAAACTTTACTTAAGGATGCTATTAGATAATATACAATAGAATTTATAAACTTCATGTAAGTCTCAAGTGTCAAAGTAACATTTTGACTTTGGTCTGTTCAACAGTTAAAAGGTATAAACAGTACACTACAGCAAGCAGCTATAACCTGCAAAGCTCTAAAAAAGTTTTAAGTGGAAAGGGTGGGATATGGAAGTGAAGAAGGGGCGTTTCTGTTTAAATTTGCAAGGTTGAGCAAGTCACTTAACCACTCACAGCCTCCTGTTCCTCCTTTGGAAAAGTATGATATTAAAGTCCTCAGTTCCCAAAGCAGTCCTGAGGATTAACTGAGATAACGCCTTCAACCCAGCCAGGCGGGCTCAGCATGAGTCACTGGGCTGCTATTGTTAATAATAATCATTATTATTATTACCAGGGGGACTTTGGGAGGAGCCAACGGAAGGACATATGCAAATCCCACAGCACAAAGTCTGGCACCCAGGAGACCTCCATAGAAGATCCTAGCCTCCCCTGGCCTCCGCCCCGCCTCCACCCAGCCTAGGTCACTGAAGATAGACCTCCCTAGCATCCTCCACCAGCCTCCCAGGCTCTCCTGCTCCCCACAGGCCGCTTTGGAGACAGAGAAGGTGCCCACGGCAGCTGGCAGGGTGCGGGGAGGAGGGTTCTGACTAGGCCCCCCGCGTATTGTCTGAGACCGCCAGCCCGCCAGCCAGCTGATGTCCTGAGTCCCGACACCAGCTGGCCCGCCCCACCCCCATCCAGTACTCCTTCCTCCCAGGTCCCTCCTTGTCACTCAGCCTCCATCCCCACCCACCCGCAGCCTAGAGTCAGGGTGTGACCAGAGGGTCTGAGCTTTTGTCCCCCAAACCATAGGCTGATTTGCATTCTTGTAGCAATTTGCACACCCCATTCATTTGTAGAGGCTAGACAACTGCAAAGCCAGCAGGGTCCTTCGGATTTATTTTATTTGCGAGGGGTTTTGAGAGGTGACTTTGGGTGTTCCCTTTCAGCATTTAGCACTTTCTCTTTTTGGGACCTTGGCCACTCAGATCCTTAGTTTCCTTATCTGTAAAATGGGTACAATAATGCCTTTCTTATTGAGTGGTTGTGGGGAGTAAACAGGGGCTTCCCAGGTGGCTCCGTGGTAAAGAATCTGCCTGCCTCGCAGAAGAGGCAGCTTCAAACCTGGGTCAGGAAGAGAAGGAAATGGCAGTGCACTCCAGTATCCCATGACAGAGGAACCTGGCAGGTATAGTCCATGGGGTTGCAAAAGAGTCAGACACACAACCGAGCAACTGAACAGCAGAGGAGTAAATAAGGGAATGCATGCAGTGTACCTGGCATAAAGTATGTGCTCGACAGATGACAGTTTTTTTAAGTATTTATTTATTTGGCTGTATCGAGTTTTAGTTGTTGCCTGTGTTAGGATTGGAGAAGGAAATGGCAACCCACTCCAGTATTCTTGCCTGGAGAATCCCATGGACGGAGGAGCCTGGTGGGCTACTGTCCACAGGGTCGCAAAGAATCGGACATGACTGAGCAAGCGACTTGACTTGACTTGTGTTAGGATACATGGACACTCTAGTTGTGGCATTTGGGCTCCTGAGTGCACAGGCTCTGTGGTGCATCAGATCAGATCAGATCAGTCGCTCAGTCGTGTCCGACTCTTTGCGACCCCATGAACTGCAGCACGCCAGGCCTCCCTGTCCATCACCAGCTCCCGGAGGTCACCCAGACTCATACCCATCGAGTCAGTGATGCCATCCAGCCATCTCATCCTCTGTCATCCCCTTCTCCTCCTGCCCCCAATCCCTCCCAGCATCAGAGTCTTCTCCAATGAGTCAACTCTTCGCATGAGGTGGCCAAAATACTGGAGTTTCAGCTTTAGCATCATTCCTTCCAAAGAAATCCCAGGGCTGATCTCCTTCAGAATGGACTGGTTGGATCTCCTTGCAGTCCAAGGGACTCTCAAGAGTCTTCTCCAACACCACAGTTCAAAAGCATCAATTCTTTGGCGCTCAGCCTACTTCACAGTCCAGCTCTCACATGCATACATGACCACAGGAAAGACCATAGCCTTGACTAGGCGAACCTTTGTTGGCAAAGTAATGTCTCTGCTTTTGAATATGCTATCTAGGTTGGTCATAATTTTCCTTCCAAGGAGTAAGTGTCTTCTAATTTCATGGCTGCAGTCACCATCTTTAGTGATTTTGGGGCCCAGAAAAACAAAGTCTGACACTGTTTCCACTGTTTCTCCATCTATTTCCCATGCAGTGATGGGACCAGATGCCATGCTCTTCATTTTCTGAATGTTGAGCTTTAAGCCAACCTTTTCAGTCTTCACTTTCACTTTCATCAAGAGGCTTTTTAGTTCCTCTTCACTTTCTGCCATTAGGGTGGTGTCATCTGCATATCTGAGGTTATTGATATTGCTCCCAGCAGTCTTGATTCCAACTTGTGTTTCTTCCAGTCCAGCGTTTCTCATGATGTACTCTGCATATAAGTTAAATAAACAGGGTGACAATATACAGCCTTCATGTACTCCTTTTCCTATTTGGAACCAGTCTGTTGTTCCATGACCAGTTCTAACTGTTGCTTCCTGACCTGCATACAGATTTCTCAAGAGGCAGATCAGGTGTTCTGGTATGCCCATCTCTTTCAGAATTTTCCACAGTTTATTGTGATTTACACAGTCAAAGGCTTTGGCATAGTCAATAAAGCAGAAATAGATGTTTTTCTGGAACTCTCTTGCTTTTTCCATGATCCAGAGGATGTTGGCAATTTGATCTCTGGTTCCTCTGCCTTTTCTAAAACCAGCTTGAACATCAGGAAGTTCACGGTTCACATATTGCTGAAGCCTGGCTTGGAGAATTTTGAGCATTACTTTACTAGCGTGTGAGATGAGTGCAATTGTGCGGTAGTTTGAGCATTCTTTGGCATTGCCTTTCTTTGGGATTGGGATGAAAACCGACCTTTTCCAATCTTGTGGCCACTGCTGAGTTTTCCAAATTTGCTGGCATATTGAGTGCAGCACTTTCACAGCATCATCTTTCAGGATTTGGAATAGCTCAACTGGAATTCCATCACCTCCACTAGCTTTGTTCCTAGTGATGCTTTCTAAGGCCCACTTGACTTCACATTCCAGGATGTCTGGCTCTAGGTCAGTGATCACACCATCATGATTTAGTACAGTTCTTTTTAGTACAGTTCTTCTGTGTATTCTTGCCACCTCTTCTTAATATCTTCTGCTTCTGTTAGGTCCATACCATTTTTGTCCTTTATCGAGCCCATCTTTGCATGAAATGTTCCTTTGGTATCTCTGATTTTCTTGAAGAGATCCCTAGTCTTTCCCATTCTGTTCTTTTCCTCTATTTCTTTGCATTGATCGCTGAAGAAGGCTTTCTTATCCCTTCTTGCTATTCTTTGGAACTCTGCATTCAGATGCTTATATCTTTCCTTTTCTCCTTTGCTTTTCACTTCTCTTCTTTTCACAGCTATTTGTAAGGCCTCCCCAGACAGCCATTTTGCTTTTTTGCATTTCTTTTCCATGGGGATGGTCTTGATCCCTGTCTCCTGTACAATGTCACGAACCTCATTCCATAGTTCATCAGGCACTCTATCTATCAGATCTAGGCCCTTAAATCTATTTCTCACTTCCACTGTATAATCATAAGGGATTTGATTTAGGTCATACCTGAATGATCTAGTGGTTTTCCCTACTTTCTTCAATTTAAGTCTGAATTTGGCAATAAGGAGTTCATGGTCTGAGCCACAGTCAGCTCCTGGTCTTGTTTATACTGATTGTATAGAGCTTTTCCATCTTTGGCTGCAAAGAATATAATCGATCTGATTTCGGTGTTGACCATCTGGTGATGTCCATGTATAGAGTCTTCTCTTGTGTTGTTGGAAAAGGGTATTTGCTATGACCAGTGCATTTTCTTGGCAAAACTCTGTTAGTCTTTGCCCTGCTTCATTCTGTATTCCAAGGCCAAATTTGCCTGTTACTCCAGGTGTTTCTTGACTTCCTACTTTTGCATTCCAGTCCCCTATAATGAAAAGGACATCTTTTTTGGGTGTTAGTTCTAAAAGATCTTGTAGGTCTTCATAGAACCGTTCCACTTCAGCTTCTTCAGCGTTACTGGTTGGGGTATAGACTTGGATTACTGTGACATTGCATGGTTTACCTTGGAAACGAACAGAGATCATTTTCTCATTTTTGAGATTACATCCAAGTACTGCCTTTCGGACTCTTTTGTTGACCATGATGGCCACTCCATTTCTTCTGAGGGATTCCTGCCCGCAGTAGTAGATATAATGGTCCTCTGAGTTAAATTCACCCATTCCAGTCCATTTTAGTTCGCTAATTCCTAGAATGTCGACATTCACTCGCGCCATCTCTTGTTTGACCACTTCCAATTTGCCTTGATTCATGGACCTGACATTCCAGGTTCCTATGCAATATTGCTCTTTACAGCATCGGACTTTGCTTCTATCACCAGACACATCCACAGCTGGGTATTCTTTTTGCTTTGGCTCCATCCCTTCATTCTTTCTGGAGTTATAGGGTCTTAGTTACCCAACCAGGGATCGAACCTACATCTACCTGCACTATAGGGTGGATTCTTAACCAGTAGACCACCAGGGAAGTCCCAACTGTTACTACTTAAACAGAGCAACACCCTCATGTCTTCCAGACCCAACTGTTAAAACTGGTGCCATTCCATAAGACAGCCACTAGGCATGTGTGGCTATTTAAAGTTAAACAAGCAGTGAAGAATCTACCTACAATGCAGGAGACATAAGAGATGCTGGTTCAATCCCTGGGTTGGGAAGATCCCCTGGAGAAGAGAAAGGAAACCCACTCCAGTATCCTTGCCTGGAGAATGCCATGGATAGAGGAGCCTGACGGGCTACAGTCCATGGGGTCCCAAAGAGTCAGACAGGACTGAGCAACTTAACACAATTAAATTACAATTTCAGGTAAATTGAAGGCCAGAGAAGGGGACAACAGAGGATGAGATGGTTGGATGGCATCTCGGATTCAATGGCCATGACATTGAACAAACTTTGGGAGATTGTAAAGGACAGGGAAGACTGATGCGCTGCAGTTCGTGAGGTTGCAAAGAGTTGGACACGACTGAGTGACTGAACAACAATTAAATTAAATTGGAACTTTAGTTCCTCAGTCTCACTAGCTCGTGTTCTGGTGGCTGTCGTCTTGAGCAGCACAGATATTAAACATCCCCATTAGCAAAGAAAGGTTAGACTGTGTTGATTCAGGCCCTCTAACTCCCCTGAGCTTTTCTCGCTTTCCCCAAGAGGGCTCTCTCTTCTGCAGTCTTTCTCCCTGCCCCCATCAAGGTAATGACCTTGGTGAGTGGGTGTTCTATTGTTCTCAGCACCTGGGCTAGAGGGTGGAGAACAGGTGTGGAGCTGTGCCCTGGAGCACTGAGGGGGTGGGCGCAAACTGTCCTTGTGGTAAAGCAAACAGCTGCACCCAGCTCTGTGCTGGCCACCAGCAGGAGCCTGCACGAGCCCGGATGTCGGTGAGGGAGGGGAGGTTCCGGGTTTCCATCCTCACCATCACCCAGAGGTGGTTTAAGGTCACACAACAGATCAGAGCCTCAGATGAGCAGTTTCCAGTGCAGCTGACACCTGAGGAAGGTGTGCCAGATGGGAGGCCTGGAGTGCAGGGGGAGGGGAAGATTAGCAACCTCTCCATGCCACGGCTCAGCTGCACCAGAGACTGAAAGGCGGAAATAGGTCACATTCAGACTATTTCAAACCAGGTGGTCCCTGGGGTTTAACAACCATAGCAAGAAATGTACTCAGTTCAGTTCAGTTCAGTCGCTCAGTCGTGTCCGACTCTTTGCAACCCCATGAACCGCAGCACACCAGGCCTCCCTGTCCATCACCAACTCCTGGAGTCTACCCAAACCCATGTCCATTGAGTCCGTGATGCCATCCAGCCATCTCATCCTCTGTCGTCCCCTTCTCCTCCTGCCCCCAATCCCTCCCTGCATCAGAGTCTTTTCCAATGAGTCAACTCTTCACATGAGGTGCCCAAAGTATTGGAGTTTCAGCTTCAACATCAGTCCTTCCAATGAACACCCAGGACTGATCTCCTTTAGGATGGACTGGTTGGATCTCCTTGCAGTCCAAGGGACTCTCAAGAATCTTCTCCAACATCACAGTTCAAAAGCATCAATTCTTCAGCGCTCAGCTTTCTTCACCATCCAACTCTCACATCCATACATGACCACAGGAAAGACCATAGCCTTGACTAGACGGACCTTTGTTGACAAAGAAATGTCTCTGCTTTTCAATATGCTATCTAGGTTGGTCATAACTTTCCTTCCAAGGAGTAAGCGTCTTTTAATTTCATGGCTGCAATCACCATCTGCAGTAATTTTGGAGCCCAAAAAGATAAAGTCTGACACTGTTTCCACTGTTTCCCCATCTATTTCCCATGAAGTGATGGGACCAGATGCCATGATCTCTGTTTTCTGAATGTTGAGCTTTAAGCCAACTTGTTCACTCTCCTCTTGCACTTTCATCAAGAGGCTTTTTAGTTCCTCTTCACCTTCTACCATAAGGGTGGTGTCATCTGCATATCTGAGGTTATTGATATTTCTCCCGGCAATCTTGATTCCAGCTTGTGCTTCTTCCAGCCCAGCGTTTCTCATGATATACTCTGCATAGAAGTTAAATAAGTCGGGTGACAATATACAGCCTTGACATACTCCTTTTCCTATTTGGAAATGTATTGGGTTGGCCCAAAAGTTCGTTTGGATTTCCATCCCAGCTTACTGAAAAACCCAAACGAACTTCTGGGCCAGCCTGATAAATCTTGATGTGACTGTCAATTGTCATCTCCAAATCAACATCCCTAAAACTGAAATCACCCTTGTCTCCAGAATGCGTCTGTTCATTTTATAGCTATCTCCAGCTTAGGCAATGGCTGCCCCATCCTTTCAGCTGTCCCAGCCCAAACCTTCAGATCAACCTTGATCCTTCTCTTTCCGCCACCTTACAAAGGAGCCCTGGCTTCCCAGGAGACACCGAGATGATCCCTGGGTTGGGAAAAACCCCTGAGAAGGAAATGCAACCCACTCCAGTTCATGCTTGAGAAATCCCATGGACAGAAGAACCTGGTGGGCTACAGTCCATGGGATCACAAGAGTTGAACACGATGACTGACTAATCACACACACAAAGAAGCCATCAGCCAATTCTGTTGGCTCTGCTTTCAAAATATACCTTGAATCTGACTCCTTCTCACCTTCTCTGTCTTCTTCGCTGCAGTAACGCCAGTGCTCAGGACAATGTTTGGCACAAAGTCAATGTTCAGTGTATGAAAGAAGGAAACACAGGCTCTGGGCTAGAAACCATGCTAATGCAGTGTGCATTTCTATAGGTATGATGCAATTCATAATAAAATGTCTAAAAAGAGACCAAAATAAATAAAGAAGTGATGAGAGGACTTTCTGGTGGTCCAACGATTAAGAATCCACCCACCAGTGCAGGGAATGTGGGTTCAAGCCCTGGTCCAGGAAGATGCCACATGCAGCAGGGCAATTAAGCCCAGGCAACACAACTATTGAGCCCGGCCGAGCTCTGGAGCCCCTAAGCCATAAGAGAAGCACAGCAATGAGAAGTCCACGCACAGCAATGAAGACCTAGCACAAAGTGAAAGTGAAGTCGCTCAGTCGTGCCCAACTCTTTGCAACCCCATGGACTGTAGCCTACCATGCTCCTCTCTCAGTGGGATTCTCCAGGCAAGAATACTGGAGTGAGTTGCCATTTCCGTCTCCAGGAGATCTTCCTAACACAGGGATCGAACCTGGGTCTCCCACACTGCAGGCAGACGCTTTACCATCTGAGCCACCAGGGAAGCTTGACCTAGCACAACCAAAAGTAAATAATAAAAACTTAAAAACTTGCTTAAAATTTGCTTCCACTGTCCACCCTGGACAGTGGAAGCAAGTATAAAAAGGAAGACATGGACTCAGGGGCGTTTACTGGTGATGTCAATGGAATGGTGACTGGTTGTGGACGTTGACAGGAACAAGCCTTTCTCTAATTGCCTGTCGGGCAGGAGGGGCACTGGTTTGGGGTAGCATCTACTTCTATTGGGCACTTCTGAGTCTTGGGGATTTACTCACTCTTGGGAATGGATATTGGCCATTAGCAATTGTCCGCAGTTTTATCTACAAATTCGGAAATGCTGTAAAATAATTGTAATGCCCATTGTTAGATGAGCATGCTCAAACCCTACAGGTCGAAAAAATGATTTGTTAAAATAGAAAATCCTGCTATTATTTGATCCAATACTTCCACTCTGAAAAACCTACTTTAAGAATCAAAAAAGAGGAAAAGCTAATGCACAGTGGTGTTCAATAAGGCATAATTTGTCATTGAAAAAATTGGATTCTACCACAAGAAGAATATTATGAGACCATCAAAGAATGTTAATGAGTAGCTTCTAGTGACATGAAAAACTGCTGATAGTGACATGAAAAAATCCAGATAGAAAAAAAAAAAATAATAGTGAAAAAAGGCTGGATGCAGAACACATTAACAGCCTGGTCTGAGAAGACGGTACAGTGAAATGGTGAGAAAAATTTAATTCTCAGTGTTGAGAATTGAGTGGTTTTCCTTTTCTTCCAGACCGTGTTAGGTAGTATTCAAATTCCTCACTTTGAGTTTGCTCACTTCCTCCTCAATCATAAACAATAGTGAATTTTAATGATATAACTTGCCTTGTTCATCTCTCCCTCAGGGAACTCTTGGGCTCTTCAGCCTCCAATGGAGAAAAGACTTTGCTTATTAGAAAACTCCCAGCCATGCCAGGTATTTCTCTGGTGTATAGATAGGCTTTCTAAAGCACCATGAGCATTTCAGACTCCTGTTTACCCAACAAGGATCATATACCTTTAAATTGCTTCCCCTCGTTGACTGTCATCTGGCCAGGCCTTGTGTTTATCCTCTGTTAGTGGAAGGGCATGGTCAGGGCAGATGGCAGGCAGCGAATATTTCTCTCTGACACCCATCTTCATCTTCCTTGTCACCAATTAAAGAAGAATAATTCATTTGGTTTGGACAAGAAACAGTCAGGGTCCCCAGCAATTCTTTAGGTTTACTGAGTCTACCATTATATCTACTACTGTGAGCAGGAATCCCTTAGAAGAAACCAAGTAGCCATCATGGTCAACAAAAGAGTCCAAAATGCAGTACTTGGATGTAATCTCAAAAATAACAGAATGATCTCTGTTTGTTTCCAAGGCAAACCATTCAATATCATGGTAATCCAAGTCTATGTCCCAACCAGTAATGCTGAAGAAGCTGAAGCTGAACGGTTCTATGAAGACCTACAAGATCTTTTAGAACTAACACCCAAAAAAGATGTCCTTTTCATTATAGGGAACTGGAATGCAAAAGTAGGAAGTCAGGAAACACGTAAATTTGGCCCTGGAGTACAGAATAAAGGAGGGCAAAGGCTAATAGAGTTTTGCCAAGAGAATGCACTGGCCATAGCAAACACCCTTTTCCAACAACACAAGAGAAGACTCTACACGTGGACATCATCAGATGGTCAACACCGAAATCAGATTGATTATATTCTTTGCAGCCAAAGATGGAGAAGCTCTATACAATCAGCAAAAACAAGACCAGGAGCTGACTGTGGCTCAGATCATGAACACTTTATTGCCAAATTCAGACTTAAATTGAAGAAAGTAGGGAAAACCACTAGACCATTCAGGTATGATCTAAATCAAATCCCTTAAGATTATACAGTGGAAGTGAAAAATAGATTTAAGGGACTAGATCTGATGGACAGAGTGCCTGATGAACTATGGATGGAGGTTCGTGACATTGTACAGGAGACAGGGATCAAGACCATCCCCATGGAAAAGAAATGCAGAAAAGCAAAATGGCTGTCTGGGGAGGCCTTACAAATAGCTGTGAAAAGAAGAGAAGCGAAAAGCAAAGGAGAAAAGGAAAGATAAAAACATCTGAATGCAGAGTTCCAAAGAATAGCAAGGAGAGATAAGAAAGCCTTCCTCAGTGATCAATGCAAAGAAATAGAGGAAAAGAACAGAATGGGAAAGACTAGAGATCTCTTCAAGAAAATTAGAGATACCAAGGGAACATTTCATGCAAAGATGGGCTCGATAAAGGACAAAAATGGTATGGACCTAACAGAGGCAGAAGATATTAAGAAGAGGTAGCAAGAATACACAGAAGAACTGTACAAAAAAGATCTTCACGACCCAGATAATCATGATGGTGTGATCACTGACCTAGAGCCAGACATCCTGGAATGTGAAGTCAAGTGGGCCTTAGGAAGCATCACTAGGAACAAAGCTAGTGGAGGTGATGGAATTCCAGTGGAGCTATTTCAAATCCTGAAAGATGATGCTGTGAAAGTGCTGCACTCAATATGCCAGCAAATTTGGAAAACTCAGCAGTGCCCCCAGGACCGGCAAAGCTCAGTTTTCATTCCAATCCCAAAGAAAGGCAATGCCAAATAATGCTCAAATACACAATTGCACTCATCTCACACGCTAGTAAAGTAATGCTCAAAATTCTCCAAGCCAGGCTTCAGCAATAGGTGAACCGTGAAGTTCCAGATATTCAAGCTGGTTTTAGAAAAGGCAGAGGAACCAGAGATCAAATTGCCAACATCCTCTGGATCATGGAAAAAGCAAGAGAGTTCCAGAAAAACATCTATTTCTGCTTTACTGACTATGCCAAAGCCTTTGACTATGTGGATCACAATCAACTGTGGAAAATTCTGAAAGAGATGGGAATCCCAGAGCACCTGACCTGCCTCTTGAGAAACCTGTATGCAGGTCAGGAAGCAACAGTTAGAACTGGACATGGAACAACAGACTGGTTCCAAATAGGAAAAGGAGTATGTCAAGGCTGTATATTGTCACCCTGTTTATTTAACTTATATGCAGAGTACATCATGAGAAACGCTGGATTGGAAGAAACACAAGCTGGAATCAAGATTGCCAGGAGAAATATCAATAACCTCAGATATGCAGATGACACCACCCTTATGGCAGAAAGTGAAGAGGAACTTAAAAGCCTCTTGATGAAAGTGGAGGAGGAGAGTGAAAAAGTTGGCTTAAAGCTCAACATTCAGAAAACGAAGATCATGGCATCCAGTCCCATCACTTCATGGGAAATAGATGGGGAAACAATGGAAACAGTGTCAGACTTTATTTTTCTGGGCTCCAAAATCACTGCAGATGGTGATCACAGCCATGAAATTAAAAGTCGTTTACTCCTTGGAAGAAAACTTACGACCAACCTAGATAGCATATTGAAAATCAGAGACATTAGTTTTCTGACAAAGGTCCGTCTAGTCAAAGCTATATTTTTTTCCAGTGGTCATGTATGGATGTGAGAGTTGGATGGTGAAGAAAGCTGAGCGCTGAAGAATTGATGCTTTTGAACTGTGGTGTTGGAGAAGACTCTTGAGAGTCCCTTGGATTGCAAGGAGATTTTGTTATCATGATCTTAGTTCCCTGGCCAGGGATTGGACTCTTGCACCCTGAAATGCAAGCAGTCTTAACCACTGAACCACCAGAGAAGTCCCAGAATGTTGATTTTTTTTTTTAATTCATTTGGCTATGGCAGGTCTTAATTACAGTATATGGGATCTTCATTGTCGTATATGGGATCTTCATTGTCGTATATAGGATCTCTCCTTGCTGCTCATGGGCTCTTTAGTTGCAGCTTGCGGGCTTAGTTGCTGAGCAGCATGTTGAATCCTAGTTCCTGATCAGTGATTGATCCTGTGTCTCCTGCATTGCAAGGCAGATTCTAGACATTGGACCACCAGGGAAGTCCCCCAGAAAGTTGATTTTTTTAAAAGAGCAATCATAAGATCTGGAGAGTGCAGGATGGGAAGTGACTGCTATTAAGTATGGGGGCATGTCTCTTTGAGGTAATGAAAATGTTCAAAGCTCAGTTCTGGTGATGGTTGTACAACTGTGTGAGTATACTGAAACCACTGAATTATGCTGTTTAAATGGGTAGGTATATGGTATATGAATTATATCTCAATAAAGCTGTCAAGAAACAATCATATAGCTAACGTCATAGAACAGTGATGATCTCTGGGTGGAGTATTAACTGAAAAGGGGACAGTACAGAGCCTTCTAGGGTGGTAGAAATGAACTTTATCTTGATATAAGTAGTGGTTGCAGGGTGTTAAGCCTTAAACAATTCATCAACGTGTATGCTTGAGATTTGTGCATATTGGTGTGTATGTACCTTGCACTTCAATGGTTTCACTTTTATTTTTTAACATTTATTTATTTGGCTGTTCCAGGCCTTTGTTTTAGCACATGGAATCTTAGATCTTCAATCATTTTTTGCAGCATACAGGATCTTAGTTCCCTAACCAGGAATGGAATTCATGACCCCTTCAGTGGAAGCGTGGATCACTGGACCATCAGGGAAGTCCCTATACAATTTTTTTATATTCTTTTCCATTATGGTTTATCATAGAATATTGAATATAGTTCCCTGTACTATACAGTAGGACTTTGTCTATCCATTCTATATGTAACAGTTTGTATCTACTAACCCTGAACTCTCAGTCCATCCCTCCACTACCCTCATTAATGCTGGTGTGCCTACCAGAAATGTGTCCCTTTTTAATGCTGAATAATGTTTGCTTGAATGATGATTGTACCATAGTTTATCCATTCACTACGTGAGGAACACTTAGATTTCCAGTTTTTAGTAATTTTGAATAAAGCTGCTATTGACAACCACGCACAAGTTTTTGTGTAAACATAAGTTTTTAAATCAGCTTCGAATTTCCAGGATAATTCCAATTTGACCATGATATATTATCCTTTTTGTATGTTGTAGAATAAAATTTGTTAATATCTTGAGGATTTTTGCATTGTAGATACTTATTAATTTTCCTGTGACTTCTTCTTTGACCCACTGGTTATTTAGATGTACCGTATATTTTAGTTTTCAAGTGGTTGGGAATTTTCCAGATGTCTTCTCTTTTACAAATATTTATTTAGTGAATGCATTGATTCTCTCCTTTCCTAACGATGCTTGTATGATTCCCAAGGGCATGTGTTGGGGAAGAGTGTTAAGGGGGCTGACTAGAAAGACTCTTTGTACTCTCACAGATGCCTGTGCCTACGTCCACTTTAATATTTCCCTTATTTATTTAACAGGTATTTACGGTGGGCCATCTCTGTCCCAGACACTGCAGACATAGTGGAAAACAACAAAACGGAAATTTTTATGGAGCTTGAGGTCTATAGAGGAAGATGGATAGTAATCCAAGAATGGGAAAAATACATGCAAAATGACAAATGGGTTCTGTGCTATGAAGAAGAGCTGCAGAGTACTACAGGAGTGGACACTAGGAGGTCTGACAGGTCTGGAGGGTTTCTCTGAGGAAGTACTAGATGAGCTGATGCCTAACGGGTGTATAGGAGTAAAGTGGGGGCTGGTAGTGTGGAAGGAGGAAGGGGCTCCCAGAGGCGATGTGAGGCTAGAGACCTGGTACACAATGGGAGTCACATCCTGTCTGACCAGCCTGAGAGCAATGGAGAGGCTGCCATAGAAGTAAGCCAGATTTGACTTGGCAACGACAGACAAGACTTTGGGAAGAGTTGAAAGTTTCTCAGTTGTGTCTGACTCTTTGTGACCCCATGGACTGTACAGTTCATGGCATTCTCCAGGCCAGAATACTGGAGTGGGTAGCCTTTCTCTTCTCCAGGGGATCTTCCCAACCCAGGGATCGAACCCAGGTCTCCCACATTGCAGGTGGCTTCTTTACCAGCTGAGCCGCAAGGGAAGCCCAAGAATACTGGAGTGGGTAGCCTTGGAAAGAAGTGGAAGCCCCTTTCCTTTCCTTCTACCTCTGGAAGGGAGCTCTTGTGGTTCCAGAACTGGGGGCTTTCCTGATCAGCAGGGCCTGTGAGTATGTGTTTCTAAATCAGTTTCTCATTTCCAAATGATTTTGACAGTAGCCCACTTTGAGAATCACTGAGTTATGGGCTAGTTTCTCATTACATGTTTAGTAAATAAATTCATACTTATCAGCTTGAATGTGATATTGTGGCAGAAAATTCTATGTTTAGCCTCTTTGACCAGGCAACTGTTTCATAGTATGTGGTCTTAGGCAGGTTAATTATTGTCCCTACTTCCTTCCTTCCTTCCTTCCTTTTGCTGAATTTTCCTTTAATTCAGCAAAAATTTCTTAAATATCTATATCATAAAAATACTTCAAATGTTGCTCAATTATTATATTCCAAATAGCTAAGTGCCAAGACAAGGTAAGGCAGTATATGGCAGGATTCAAATGGTAATAGAATGCATTAGCAAGACTTTTTTGAGCACCTACTTTGTGTTAACAACTTCCAGGCATGAAGTGTAGAGGCTCAGTACTGGGAGGGAAAATAGATTAAAAACAACAACAACAAAAAGAAAGTGCCTATAATAATAAGTATAACATTTAAAAAATGTACCAGGCATTGTACTTTTCATGCAACATCTTTCAAGCTAGGTACTACTGTGAACTACTTGCCTAGGCTTAGAAATGTAGGATGACAAGCTATACATGCCTTATCCAGGTATGTATAGCTGGTAAGTATGGAGCTATAATTTATATCCACTTTATCTGGCTCTGGCATGTGGGCTTAGATTTAGCACAATTTTATAGTATACATAGTATGTAGGTGTTAAGAAAAATTATCCAATTATCCAAAACTTGGAAGTAAAGCAAAAGAATAACTATATGGAACTTGAATTTGCTTTTTCAGTTAACAAGTATGTCTTGGCAACCTTTTATTACAAGTAGATTTACCTACTTTTTAAATGTTGCATATTATTCTCCATAGTTTGTTTTACTAGTTTTCCACGTTGGACATTCCACGTTGGCATTCCACGTTGGACAATGTTGAATTGACATTCTAGTCAATTCCACTTTTTGTTGTCGTAAATAATTCTGGCATAACCTTCTTCCCTACACAACTTTTTGTGCACATGAGCTAGTATTTATTTGGGATGGAGACCCACAGTGGAATTTACAATCTATTGCATGAAATATGGCAACTCATTGTTCGGTGTTGTCCTGATTATTAGAAAGACTGATGTTTATTAGCTATTCAGATTTTCTTTTCTGTGCATTGTCTATTTATTGTTTGTCCATTTTCCTATTAAATTATCTTACTTTTCTTATTGGTTTTAAGAAGCTCTTTATTTTGAACATTGATTTTTTGTTGAGTATGTTGCAACTATTTTATCACAGTCTTTTGCTTGCAAAAGACAAGTCTAGTTAAAAGAGCTTTGCTTTTGGTATCTTTGTACATAGAGGAGTTTGGAAATTTTAATCTCTTGTTTTAATTAGAGACTTTGGGAAGCAGAATACTTCAGAGTAGTTCAAAGTACTGGGTCTGAAGTCACAAGTTCCTAGCTTCCAATTCCATATCTGCTATTTGTTAACTGTACCCAGTGAGCAAACCGGTTGGTGGGAAAGCCCTATCTGCATGTATAGAAAAGGGGGAATAATAATACTTCTCTTGCTCATTGTAAGGATTAACGGGATGGAGTGTATAAAAATAGCTCGGTAATAATAATGACAGCTAACAGTTATTAACATTATGATCATGACATTTTAAATACTTGGAACACTGTCGGGAGAAGTGAGTTGCCTAAAGACAGGCGCAAAGGCGAAAGGACCTTAACCTGGAGAGTTCAGGTGAAGCACAGCGCCCTCCCCACCTAAGCTCCGCCCCCTAGGGCTCCGCCTCTGGGTTCTGGCAGTTGCCTTGGCCACAGCTGGAATCCCTAAGCCTGAAGAGTGGAACTTGCACGTGATGGGCGCGCGTGACGCAAGGGGGCCGGGACTGAGAAGCAGGGTGCGCCCGGATAGGGTAGTAGGTCCGCGCGGAAGGGGCGGAGCAGGTCAGGAGGCGGGGTTTAGTGGGAGTCGGTCTAGGGGCCAGGCTTCCGCGTGCGTTGGTCTGGCGGGCGAGAACGCGCGGCGGGGGCGTGCCCGGCGAGCGGGGCGGGGCCAACTGGGGGGCGGGGCGGCGCGCGGCCTAACGGCGGCGGCGGCGGCGGCGGCGGCGCAGCAGAGACCCTGGGGTCGGCGAGCTTGGCGGCTACAGGTCCCGCAGCCGAGCCTGCGGGGAACCCGGGCCGCGAGTGGAGGCGGAGGTGTGCGGCAGTGGCGCTGGGCGATGGTGGGCGTCCCTGGAGCGGCCGCCTTCCAGCGTAAGCGGGGCGGGAAAGCGGGCGGCTGAGGGGGGCGTGTGAAGGCCTGCAGCTCCACAGGCGCGAGCTCCCGGGAGGCCCCCGGCGCGAGGCCAGGGTGGTAAACTGAGGCCCCAAGAAGGGCGGCAGATCCAAGGTCACCCGGCAGGCCGGGCCTTCCCGGGCTCCCGGGGCCGCCCAGGAGCCTCCTGCACCGCTCGAGAGCTCGGAGCTCGTGGTGTGCGCGAGTCTCTGGGCACCGCGGCCTCAGAGACCCGGCCGGGCCGGCGTCCATCTAACTTGTCGGCGGACAAGGATTGTTTTGTTCTTCTGGCGCCGGGGCCACTAAGTCCGGCCCTGGAGAAATATTACACACATCCAATTTCGAGGGATGTGTGGCGGATGGTGGAAGAGGCGAGGATGGCCCCTCTGAGGGGCCTGTTGAGTGCAAGCTCAGGGGTCTGACTGCCGGGGTTCACATTGCGGCTCCTCCGCTTACAGGCGGTGACCTTGGGTCTCTCTGAGCCTCAGTTCCCCCTTCTGCAAAATGAAGGCGAGAAGAACATCTCCAGCCCTTCCCTACCCCGGTTCAGGGTTTTGTGAGGCCAAATAGGAGGCTTGATACGGACTCTGGCACATACAGGCGTGTAAACTATCATTATTGTAATCGCTGTTAAACCTCATCCAGGGTGAACCTCACTCGGGAAAGCTCGAAATTCAGCTCTGATTGTGTATTTATTTTTAGGTTAGTCCTGCTTTATGATCCAGTTGTTTTTCTTACCTTCATTTCTCCTTTTCAGCATTTATCAACTGTACCTCCTAGAAATGTGAAATCTTTGGAGGAGGTGTGGGTCTCTTAATAAAATTTTCATTGTTTCTTGTTAGCAATAATAGCCATAATAGCCAACATTTTTTGAGCAGCAGGCAGTTTGCATTCTATTCATTTAGTATTTATTAAATAAAAAGAACCATTTTGGCCCTGGGAATATAGCAGCAAACTAGATAAACCAGACTCAAGCTTTGAGTTTTAGTTGGGGGAAGGGAGAGAGGCACGTTCAATGAGGAAACAGATAAATCCATTTTGCATGTTTTCTCTCATTTAATCCTGGTAACATAGATAAGAATTAAGTATTTGCGTGCAGATAATGAAGCTGAGGACGGGAGGAATCTGTGGATTTAGCCTCAGAGCCCAGGTTCTTCCACCCATAAAAGGGGGGCTTTACACAGCCTTTCTTCTTTGTTTGATGCCCATTAAATGTTGGATTGAAGAAATGCAGAGTAGGTAGGTGGACCCAGCTAATGCCTCTTCATAGTCAGGTCTGCAGTTGCTGCTTTGGAAAGTTTAATCTATTCCTCTTGGAGTTTAACTCAGCAGAGACTAGCAGAGGTGACCTTTAGGTCTGACAAAGTTACACTATCTCTGTATAGTGGAAGGACCTTTAATATGAACTTAGATTTTTCTTTTAATGCCCAGATCTCTTTTATGCAGTTTTCTGTTTAAGCTCTAAAGTACAATTTTTTGGTTCTATTATGTAACCAAGGTTTGTTTTTTGTTTATAGTCTTCCTAAGAGAATTCTATATAACATTTCTAGGCAATGTGCTTAGTATTTTTTTTATAAAATCTGAAAGTATTTATAAGTTGCATTAAAATGTTGAGAGACTTTTTTATTTTTCCTGAAGAGAATTTTTTAAAATGAGGTTCTCATGATACAATGTATCTCATGATACATTGACCGTCTGCTAAGCACTGGGTCCTTGAGCTGATGTAGGGCTTCCAAATATAAGTAAGAGCAAACTCTTACCTCTCTGAAGTTCACCTATAATCTTGATTGGCTAATGTTTTTTAACTAAAGTGCAAGGCAGAGAGAATGGAGGAACTGAGTCCCTGGAGGAAATAGTCTAGAATAGTGGCCTCAAATGGTTTTAATGTTCTTTGTATCAGTAAATATGGTTGAGTATGCACACACATTATGTGTGTTTAAGTTACTATTACAGTGTTGACTGTACTGTCTATTATGTACATTTTATAACATGTGCAAAAATAGACGTTTTACAAAAGGATGAACGGAAACAAATATAAGTAGAAGTTCCAGTGTTTGGCTTTCCACACCCCAGTGTGTGAATAGTAACTGTGCTCCCTGTGGTGGAGACCATTGATCTTGTAGTTCGACCTTCCCCTCAACCCATGATGTCTGTTGAAATTCAGTTCTGAAGTTGTGCCTAGATTGAAATCCTGGGATCTAGTCCTTACTAGCTTTGAGACTTTCAGCACTACTTAACCTTTCTGTGCACTTAATTTTCCTCTCTTGTAAAATTGAGAAGAGAGTTCCTGTCATCTCCTTTTCAGTTTTACTGTGATGACTTACTGTGATGTACATATTAGTAGAATGTATGTGTTAATATATGTAGAATACTTACACTGGGCCTGACATACTATTTTGAGTGCTGTTAGTGGCTAAGGATACAGGTGACTTGGAATCTCACAATCTAGTAGAAGTGAAGTGAAAGTCGCTCAGTTGTGTCTGACTCTTTGCGACCCCAGTCCATGGAATTCTCCAGGCCAGTATACTGGAGTGAGTAGCTTTTCCCTTCTCCAGGGGATCTTCCCAACCCAGGGATTGAACCCAGGTCTCCCACATTGCAGGCAGATTCTTTACCGTCTGAGCCACCAGGGAAGCCCAAATCTAGTAGAGGTCCCATACAAATACATGAATAATGATAAAGTGCTTTAAGTTCTCAAAGTAAAGGCTTTTGGGAATGCGGAGTAGGCACATTGTAATTGTTCTTTGAGGGTCCAAGTAAGGTTCAGGTAAGGAGGTGACATTTGGAAGGAGAGGGACTTTTTCCAGGAGAATGAGACATGAACCTTATTGGCTGAAGGTATAGAGTGGAAACTGGGGGCTGTTGAGGGCTTGGTGAGTGGTTCTCCAGATCTGGACCTGTGGGAAACCTTCTTAATAGATAACAGTTCTGGCTGAAGTTATGCCTGCCAGGGGCTGGATGGCAACGAAACCTGTCCTAGAACTTTTCACAACACAACAGCTCTTTGCTCTCTGGTGGCCCTCATTCTGTCTTCTTACCATATCTTAAGATATGAATGCAAAGTGCTAAGTATTAAGTTCCTTGAGGGTTGTGATAACATCTGCATTATTGTGATTTAATTTGCCTAGTAGGTAAGTTGGAGAAGGCAATGGCACCCCACTCCAGTACTCTTGCCTGGAAAATCCCGTGGATGGGGGAGCCTGGAAGGCTGCAATCCGTGGGGTCGCTGAGGGTCGGACACGACTGAGTGACTTCCCTTTCACTTTTCACTTTTGTGCATTGGAGAAGGAAATGGCAACCCACTTCAGTGTTCTTGCCTGGAGAATCCCAGGGACGGGGGAGCCTGGTGGGCTGCTGTCTATGGGGTCGCACAGAGTTGGATACGACTGAAGTGACTTAGCAGCAGTAGCAGTAGGTAAGTGCAAAATCTACAAATGTGGAGAAAGATACGTAAATTCTTGAACCTAAAAGATTTCTGAACAGTTACAAGTGGGATGATAAATGACCATACTCAATTAGTGAAAAACTCACCCATAAATATTTTATGGTAGATAAGCATTACTCTTCAAAAGGGGTGAGAACTGTCCCATTCAATAACTCTTTCCTTATCTGGCACTTAGCCATTAGGATAAAAGAAGAGATGTGAAAGTGCACCAGGAAGACTTCTCTGAGGTAGAATTAGATCCCTTCTGTTGGCTCCTCTAGGTCCACTCTCCTCCATCCTTTCCCACCCTGGGAAGCTGGCTGACTTAGACTACATCAGCTGGCTTTCTTCCCATCTGAGGATATGGAATTTAATTATCCTGCTCCCTTCCTGTGAGTATTGTCTCTGTCTAGCTGTTATTCTTCTGAAGGTAGTTGTCCCTACATGCATGACTCGCTCCTTCTGGTTTGGAAAGTTTGTATTTCCTTTGTTCTTCAGGCTTAGAGGTACTCTCACTAGGAGCCCAGATCATAGCAGATTTAAAAGCAGCAAATGCACTTGGAGAGGAGAGAGGCTATTCCAGGTAAGGATACTGACAAGGAGAAACTGGGTCTCGTCTTTTCCCCTGGTCATCACCTGCTGTGGCACACTGGTGTGTTCAGTCAGTTTTCCTCCCAAACTATTAGGATATGAAAAGAAAAAATGGAATAAGATTAAAAACATCCATAACCTGTGACCACACAGTAAAGTCTAGTAAATTGCAGTTAGTAGCCTGTTTAAAACGACAGGGATAGACATATGAGATAGGACTTCCCTGAGAGCTCAGTTGGTAAAGAATTCGCCTGCAATGCTGGAGACCCCAGTTTCATTCCTGGGTTGGGAAGATCCGCTGGAGAAGGGATAGGCTACCCACTCCAGTATTTTGGGGCTTCCCTTGTGGCTCAGCTGGTAAAGAATTTGCCTGCAGTGCAGGAGACCTGGGTTCAATCCATGGGTTGGGAAGATGCCTTGGAGAAGGCTACCCACTCCACAGTTCGAGCCTGGAGAATTCATGGACTGTATAGGCCATGCGGTCCCAAAGAGTTGGACACAACTGAGTGACTTTCACTTTCATACATGAGGTAGGTTGTTTGGCGTAATGGAAAAAGCAGAATTTGGAGGCAGACTTTGGGTTTGAGGTTCCATTCTACTCAGAAGTTACTCTACCTCTGAGACTCAGTTGTTTGTTTATTTGATCTATAAATGAGGTTAACCCTTGCCTCATAATAATGATGACTAATATTGAATGTTTATTTTGGGCCACCTTTTGCCTTTTAATCCTTTACTTTTATTTATATATCCTCTTTTACAAACTACGAAATTGACTCAGATCTCACCTGTGCGTGCTAAGTCTATTCAGTCATGTCGACTCTGTGCAGCCCTATGAACTAGCCTGCCAAGCTCCTCTGTGCATGGGATTCTCTAGACAAGAATACTGGAGTGGGTTGCCTTTTCCTCCTCCAGGGGATCTTCCTTACCCAGAGATCGAACCCGCGTCCCTTACATCTATCTGCATTGGCAGGTGGGTTCTTTACCACTGGTGCCACCTGGAAGTACATCAGATCAGATCAGTTGCTCAGTCGTGTCCAACTCTTTGCGACCCCATGAATTGCAGCCCACCAGGCTTCCCTGTCCATCACCAACTCCCATAGTTCACCCAGACTCACGTCCATCGAGTCAGTGATGCCATCCAGCCATCTCATCCTCTGTCGGCCCCTTCTCCTCTTGCCCTCAATCCCTCCTAGCATCAGAGTCTTCTCCAGTGAGTCAGGTCTTCGCATGAGGTGGCCAAAATACTGGAGTTTCAGCTTTAGCATCAGTCCTACCAAAGAAATCCCAGGGTTGATCTCCTTCAGAATGGACTGGTTGGATCTCCTTGCAGTCCAAGGGACTCTCGAGAGTCTTCTGCAACACCACAGTTCAAAAGCCTCAATTCTTCGGCACTCAGCCTTCTTCACAGTCCAACTCTCAAATCCATACATAAACACAGGAAAAACCATAGCCTTGACTAGACGAACCTTTGTTGGCAAAGTGATGTCTCTGCTTTTGAATATGCTATCTAGGTTGGTCATAACTTTCCTTCCAAGAAGTAAGTGTATTTTAATTTCATGGCTGCAGTCACCATTTGTAGTGATTTTGGAGCCCAGAAAAATAAAGTCTGACACTGTTTCCCCATCTATTTCCCGTGAAGTGATGGGACCGGATGCCATGATCTTCGTTTTCTGAATGTTGAGCTTTAAGCCAACTTTTTCACTCTCCTCCTCCACTTTCATCAAGAGGCTTTTTAGTTCCTCTTCACTTTCTGCCATAAGGGTGGTGTCATCTGCATATCTGAGGTTATTGATATTTCTCCCGGCAATCTTGATTCCAGCTTGTGTTTCTTCCAGTCCAGCGTTTCTCATGATGTACTCTGCATATAAGTTAAATAAATAGGGTGACAATATACAGCCTTGACGAACTCCTTTTCCTATTTGGAACCAGTCTGTTCCATGTCCAGTTCTAACTGTTGCTTCCTGACCTGCATATAGGTTTCTCAAGAGGCAGATCAGGTGGTCTGGGATTCCCATCTCTTTCAGAATTTTCCACAGTTTATTGTGATTTACACAGTCAAAGGCTTTGGCATAGTCAGTAAAGCAGAAATAGATGCTTTTCTGGAAAGCATCTATTTCTCTACGGAAATACATAGAGCTAATAAATGAACAGTTTAAAATCTAGATCTTTTGTGACAACAGAGCCTGACTTCTTAACATTAAGGTAGCTGCTGAAAGCTTTTAGACCGAAAAGTGAAAGAAAGTGAAGTCGCTCAGTTGTGTCCGACTCTTTGTAGCCCACCGGGCTCCTCCGTCCATGGGATTCTCCAGGCAAGAATCCTGGAGTGGGTTGCCATTTCCTTCTCCATGGTGTCTTCCCGACCCAGGGATTGAACCCAGGTCTCCTGCATTGCAGACCGACGCTTTAACCTCTGAGCCATCAGGGAAGCCTTTAGACCAGAAAGGTGGTTTAAATAAGAGTACAGTGAATGCATGTAGCACTAGGATAAAGATGAGTTAATTCCCTGAGTTCATACTTCCTCCAGGGTAAGGAAAACAGGAGGAAAGATGAGGAAGTAAAATTTCTTACTGCTGGTTTTAGCCTCAATTCTTAATTTTAGGGTATTGTTTTGAACTTCATAGAAAGTGATCATTCGGTTGTAAAGATTTACTTAAGATCCCTGAAAGTTTAAAGGCTGAGGGAGAATCTCTCCCCTAGTTATCGTTTCTGCTTTAGTAAAATTACAAAGAGGAGGGGTCTTTCTGGCGCTGTAATGACTGGCCCCATGTGCAATAGGAGCTAGTATATTTACATGTGACAGAGTCTGTCTCTGGGTTTTATTATGGCTGGTTAAGTAACTTTTGCCTCTGTCTCTGGTTTTTGTCTCAGGCCTCTCCAAGGCCTTGAGGCTATCTGAAATTATAGCAGTTGGGGTATCATAAATATTAAACTTGTAAAATGAGTCTGTAGCAGATATGTCAACTGAATCTGACTTTAAGTCCAGTTGAATTCTTTAACAAAAAAGTCTTTGCCAAATTTTCTGCTGGACACTTTTCATATATGTTGTACTCAGTTGTGTCCAACTCTTTTGAACCCATGGACTGTAGCCCGCCAGACTCCTCTGTCCATGGAATTTTCTATGGCAGGAATACTAGAGCGGGTTGCCATTTCCTACTCCAGGTGATTTTACCAACACAGGATCAGACCCAAGCCACCTATGTCACCTGCATTGGCAGGCCAATCTTTACTACTACGCCACCTGGGAACCTCCTTTCATGTATGTTATCTCTGTAATTTTTAAAACATCCTTGAGAGGGAGTTAGTATCTCTGTTTTACAGATGAGAAAATAAGTGTCAGAGAAGTTAAATAAATTCCCCTAGGTCACACAGTTAACCAGTAGCAGACACACTATTCACACTTAGTTCAGTCCTGATAACTGAATTCACTGAGATCTGAGTCCAAAACCCACATTTTTCACTCTCTACCATGTGGCTTCTTCTTTTCGCTAGCTAAACTATACGTTTTTAGACATATGTTCCCAAGGATCCCAGTGTTCCCTGAAGATACTTGATTTCCCATCATTTTTCTTCAACACCTTTCTTTCCCTAACATCTTTTCTTATTTAAAAATATCCTGGGAATGGATATGGTTTAAAGAGTGCTGTATTAGATCTTGGTCTTGTTTAGAGGTATTCTGAATTGGCCTTAGCCATGAATTAAAAACAGAAAACAAAAAAACAGCAGAAACTCTCAGCAGCCTTTACCAATTCATCCCATATGTTTCCTGATTTTAGCAGTGAAGCACATGATGGCAGTGAACATCAAAAGCCCAAGAAATGTCCATGCTAATTTTGCATGGCCCTGTGAGGAGCTGTCAAATATGGATCATCAAATATAGTATATGGACTATACAGTGAACCTTTACTTTGGAATGTGGCTCTTTAAAATACAGTTCTGCCCCTCTATTTTGTATTCCTGTAATTAAATGCAGAAATCAAGGTTAAAACTCAGAGGTACTCAGAGCTAGGTATCCTTCTGTCTGAATTGATAGCTTTGGAGTTGGCTAGACCTTTCAATTAAATTAGCTGATGGCGACAAATATGTAATCTGACCTCTCTAGCAACTCAAGTGAAATGTTAATACCAGGCATAGCAGAGTTCCCTTGACACACTGCTTTGACCTTTTCCTCTCATACAGATGTTTCCCTTATTCCTTTGTTAACTTAGCCATCTCAATGCAGAGGTCCTGCCTGCTTTTAATTTTTTGAAGCCACATGAGAACAGACATTCAGATAGCACAGATTTATTCATTGTTACCTTATATCCCTAGAGGTTCACTAATGAAAATCACCATTTCCTCTATTTCACATAGTTTTTAGCTGGTTTACTGTCTCCTTACCACTATCCTCTCCCTCTCCCATCCCCCATAGAAGTTAAAACACTAGTGATATTTTTGTCCACCAAAAATCTGGCAGTATTTCTTTGTCCTTAATAAGTGATTATGATTCATTTTGTTTCTTGAGACGTTGCATCAACCTTACAGGGCAGAAGCTGGCAGAAAGCAAGTCTTAATGGCCTAAATTAAAAAGTAGCAGTGGCTAGAAGAGGCAGGTTCTGAGGTGGGGAAGAGGATATGATGGTCTTAGCTCCTCTGGCATTCATTCACTAGCTGCCTGGAGCTGCTAGGAGCTTAGGAGCTCAAGTTTTCATAAGCTCCTCCTTAAGGGCTTTTCTTTAGTTGTGGCCCGTGGGCTCAGCAATTGTGCCTTAGGGGCTTAGCGGCCCCAAAGCATGAGGGATCTTAGTTCCCTCACCAGGCATTGAACCACCATCCCCTGCACTGGAAGCTGTATTCTTAGCCACTCGACCACCAGGGAGGTCCCTATATTCTTTTTACCTCTGCATATTAATTTTTGAAACTAGAGTAATTTACAAATATAATAATTCTTTACCCTAAATATGATAATGTAGATTTTCAGTAAACTAAGACATTCTCTTATGTAACCACAACAATGTTCTTTCCAAAATCAGGAAATATAGATTGGTTATAATATTATTATCTAATATACTGACTTTATTCAAATTTTGCCATTTGTTTCAGTGTTTTTTATAGGGAAAAATTTTTCGAATCTAGGATCCAGTCCAGGATCTGCATAAAATATTTGTTTAATCTCCAGTCTCCTTAGTTTGAAAGAACTCTTCAGACTTATCTTTCATAATCTTGTCTTTTTTGAATGGTATAGGCCATTTATTTCATAGAGTGTCTCTCAGTTTGAATTTGCCTTCCTTATGAATAAATTCAGAATATGCATTTTGATGGGAATATTGCAGAGTAATGTTCTGTCCTTCCCATGCATCATATCAGGAGGCATTTGATATCCATTTGTTCAGTACTGATGATGTTAACTTTGATCACTATTTAAGATGATATCTGTCAGGTTTTTCCACTATAGAGGTTAGCGTTTTCCTTTTTAATTAGTTATGTTATGGGAGATGCTGAGTCCATGTAAATACCTTGATTTCATCAAACTTTTATCCAGTAGTTGTAGCATCTACTGATGATGTTTGCCTGAGTCGGTTATTACTATGATAGTTGTGCTTTTATATTACAGAACTGTGCTTTCAGTTTTTATTTTTTGCTTATCAGTTTTATTCTTTTCAGCTTATCAGTTTTATTCTTTGCTTATTGGTTAATATTCTGCTGGAGAGCATTTTCTTACCTTTATTTGTATGTATTAATATGGATTCTTATTTTATGCAGTAGGTGATAATCTGTTATTGTCATTATTTTTTGTGGTTTTCACATTGTCCCGGATTCGGCAGTGGGAACCCCTTCAAGCTAGCTTTTGACAAGTTCCTAACGTTCTTGAGGAAGTAGGCAGAGGTGGCTCAGAGGTTAAAGCATCTGCCTGCAATGCAGGAGACCTGGGTTCAATCCCTGGGTTGGGAAGATTCCCTGGAGAAGGCAATGGCAACCCACTCCAGTAATTCTTGCCTTGAAAATCCCATGGACGGAGGAGCTTGGGGCAGGCTACTCTCCATGGGGTCGCCAAGAGTCGGGCACGACTGAGCGACTTCACTTCCTAACATTCTTGAACCAGTTCCTTTTTGGCACAAAAAAAGATGTTCCAAGCTTATCTTCCTACCTGGACTTTGGAATCAGCTATTTCTCTAAGATGTTTCTCTCCTAATTTCTGTTAGTGGAGAAAATTATTTAGAAATCAAGATCTAGTTCCTATGTATGCTCATTGCTATCGGTTGTCATTGCTTTCAGATACTTTCAATGGGCAGAGCTAAGAAATCTGTGTATATATACACAATACACATACATATATATACACACATATATCTAAGTTCATTTCTATCTAAACATAATAAAAACTGAAACTGAGCGGAGGGCTCCTGTGCCCGCAGTACTGAAAACCAAACTCTGACAATGGGAGTTTGCAGCAAAGTATGGATTTCAAACCCACCTGGTCTTTGAGTTAGGGTTATGTTTTAAAGGAAGAACAAAGAGGCTGGGACTAATTGTTATGTGACATTACTGTGACATTTCTTATTTGTAGTTTTGGGAAGTCAGGATGTCTCTGGTTTATGATTCTCCAGCCAAAGTGGTCCATGGCTCTGGGACCATTCATCTTGTGCTGGAGAAGCAACCTGAGTTTGTACGTTAATGATGATGTCCATAATAGCAATTTTAGTTGCTTAATGATGTTGTCAGTAATAGCAGTTTTAGTCATCTGACTTTTGTTGATTAGTGTTCAGTTAGCACAAGCTTGAGTGCTACAAGAGAGGGAATCAAATTTTGGATAGAGAGATTGATCATAAACTTGATAAGGGAACTTGGTTTCAGAATTGTGTGTTCAGACTAACACCTCCAATACCACAGTTTATTTAGCCTTAATCTTATTTTTCCTGTATTTTTAAGCCCCTTCTCTTACCTAGGGACTGTAAACTCGACTCACCTAATCCATAATGTATTTATTTGTCCAAACCTAGAATATACTGAAAATAGCTCCTAGATTGCTAACCCATGTTACTATGAAATTCAGTTTATAAACCTCTTTGTGTATAGGTTTTTTGTCTTTAGTCTAAGGGTATGTGGTCAGTATATTGTACTCAGAAGTTACTTTGGGATAACTTCTCAGTGATTTAAGAGCATTGAAACATGTATATTCAGTTCAGTTCAGTTCAGTCGCTCAGTCGTGTCTAACTCTTTGCAGCCCCATGAATTGCAGCACTCCAGGCCTCCCTGTCCATCACCAACTCCTGGACTTCACTCAAATTCATGTCCATCGAGTTGGTGATGTCATCCAGCCATCTCATCCTCTGTCATCCCCTTCTCCTCCTGCCCCCAATCCCTCCCAGCATCAGTCTTTTCCAATGAGTCAACTCTTCACATGAGGTGGCCAAAGTACTGGAGTTTCAGCTTTAGCATCACTCCTTCCAAAGAACACCCAGGACTGATCTCCTTTAGAATGGACTGGTTGGATCTCCTTGCAATCCCAGGGACTCTCAAGAGTCTTCTCCAACACCACAGTTCAAAAGCCTCAATTCTTCAGCGCTCAGCCTTCTTCAGAGTCCAGCTCTCACATCCATACATGACCACAGGAAAAACCATAGCCTTGACTAGACGGACCTTTGTTGGCAAAGTAATGTCCCTGCTTTTCAATACGCTGTCTAGGTTGGTCATAACTTTCCTTCCAAGGAGTAAGCGTCTTTTAATTTCATGGCTGCAGTCACCATCTGCAGTGATTTTGGAGCCCAGAAAAATAAAGTCTGACACTGTTTCCACTGTTTTCCCATCTATTTCCCATGAAATGATGGGACCAGATGCCATGATCTTAGTTTTCTGAATGTTGAGCTTTAAGCCAACCTTTTCACTCTCCACTTTCACTTTCATCAAGAGGCTTTTTAGTTCCTCTTCACTTTCTGCCATAAGGGTGGTGTCATCTGCATATCTGAGGTTATTGATATTTCTCCCGGCAATCTTGATTCCAGCTTGTGCTTCTTCCAGCCCAGTGTTTCTCATGATGTACTCGGCATAGAAGTTAAATAAGCAGGGTGACAAAATACAGTCTTGACGTACTCCTTTTCCTATTTGGAACCAGTCTGTTGTTCCATGTCCAGTTCTAACTGTTGCTTCCTGACCTGCATATAGGTTTCTCAAGAGGCCAGTCAGGTGGTCTGGGATTCCCATCTGTTTCAGAATTTCCCACAGTTTATTGTGATCCACACAGTCAAAGGCTTTGGCATAGTCAGTAAAGCAGAAATAGATGTTTTTCTGGAACTCTCTTGCTTTTTGATGATCCAGCAGATGTTGACAATTTGATCTCTGGCTCCTCTGCCTTTTCTAAAACCAGCTTGAACATCAGGAAGTTCACGGTTCACGTATTCCTGAAGCCTGGCTTAGAGAATTTTAAGCATTACTTTACTAGCGTGTGAGATGAGTGCAATTGTGTGATAGTTTGAGCATTCTTTGGCATTGCTTTTCTTTGGGATTGGAATGAAAACTGACCTTTTCCAGTCCTGTGGCCACTGCTGAGTTTTCCAAATTTGCTGGCATATTGAGTGCAGCACTTGCACAGCATCATCTTTCAGGATTTGGAATAGCTCAACTGGAATTCCATCACCTCCACTAGCTTTGTTTGTAGTGATGTTTCCTAAGGCCCACTTGACTTCATACTCCAGGATGTGTGGCTCTAGGTGAGTGATCACACCATTGTGATTATCTGGGTCGTGAAGATCTTTTTTGTATAAGTCTTCTGTGTATTCTTGCCACCTCTTCTTAATATCTTCTGCTTCTGTTAGGTTCATACCATTTCTGTCCTTTATCGAGCCCATCTTTGCATGAAATGTTCCCTTGGTATCTTTAATTTTCTTAAAGAGATCTCTAGTCTTTCCCATTCTATTGTTTTCCTCTATTTCTTGGCAATGCTGAGGAAGGCTTTCTTATCTCTCCTTGCTTTTCTTTGGAACTCTGCATTCAAATGGGTATATCTTTCCTTTACTTCTTTGCTTTTCGCTTCCCGTCTTTTGACAGCTATTTGTGTGTGTGTGTGTGTGTGTGTGTGTGTGTGTGTGTGTGTGTGTGTATGACTGGTTGGTTTTGGTGCATAGTGAAATTTTAAATATTTTTTTCTTGTGAAAAAGGCAGAGTGATTTGCTATCGAGTGGTTTGTCTTTGAAATTTCAAGTAAGGAATTTAAGTGTGCTCATTTCTCAGATATATTTGTAGGTGAGAACTGTAGGTTGCCTTTTTTGGAGTTTTGGAATGGGGAGAGCATTGGAAGGAAGTAGGTGGTAATGAATGAAAGTCAAGTAGTACTTGACTGCTGGAGTGAGCACTGTCAAAATAATTAAACTAATGATTAAAGAGAGACAATGGTTTCTCTGAAAACAGAGTATCCCTGTAAAACCTCCTCAGAAAGGTTTAACCCAGCAGTAGTTAGGTGGTTTAGCTAAAATTTCTTAAGCAAATACTGAACCATGCTATGCTATGCCAAGTCACTTCAGTCGTGTCTGACTGTGCGACCCCATAGACGGCAGCCCACCAGGCCTCCCCGTCCCCGGGATTCTCCAGGCAAGAACACTGGAGTGGGTTGCCATTTCCTTCTCCAATGCATGAAAGTGAAAAGAGAAAGTGAAGTCGCTCAGTCATGTCTGACTCTTAGCAACCCCATGGACTGCAGCCCACTAGGCTCCTCCATCCATGGGATTTTCCAGGCAAGAGTACTGGAGTGGGGTGCTACTGCCTTCTCCAATACTGAACCAAACTGAGCATAAATATTGTGATAATTAACTATTCCTTTTTCCCCCAGATGTGTAAATGGAATAGTTTAGTTTTTCTTTCTCTTTTAGTCATGTTTTTGAGATATAATTTATGTATAGTAAACTTTATTCTTTTTTAAGGGTACAGTTATGTGAGTTTTGACAAATATATGCAGTTGTAATCATCACACCAACCAAGATATAGATTATTTCCATCATCCCCAATAGTCACCTCATGCTCCTTTCGCTTCATTTGGCAGCCCCTGCTAACTACTATACTAGCTTTTGCCCCTGTAGTGGTTTCTGTCTTTCTCTCTAGTTTTTTGCCTTTTCTATGTCATGTGAATGAAACTGTATGATATGTAGCCTTTGTATCTGATATCTTTCACTTACTATAATTGTTTTGAAAATCATCCATGTTGTATATATCTGTAGTTCCCTTTTATTGCTGAGTAGCAGCAGCAGCAGCAGCATTCCACTGTATGGATATACTGTAATTTTTAAAATCAGTCTGTCTACTAGTTAATGGACATTTGCGTTGTTTCCTGTTTTGATGATATGAATGAATCTCTAAACATTTATGTCTTTTGCGCACATGTCTTCATTTCTCTTGGGCAAATACTTAGGAGTGGGTTCGCTGGGTTCTCGGTAATTTCATGTTTAACATCTTAGGAAATGCTCAAAGTATTTTTTAGAAGTGGCTGCACTGTACCATTTTGCATTTTTACTAGTGATCTATGAGAGTTCCATTTTGCTTGTTGGGTGTTTTACTTTGTTTTAGAATTAGTTGTTAAGGAAACAGTGTGTTTGGATAAAATCAATTTTGGTTGTCTTGTTTCTACTTAAAGGCATATTCTCTTTTATAATATAGAGTCTGTCTTCTGTTGGAATCAACACAGTCATTTCTTATTTACATATTATTAACAGAAATAATAGCAACTACCACTTACATGTCAGAATAGTTTTCACACATCTGATTTTTACAGCAATCAGTGAGTAGTAGTGTTCTCATCCTCTTATTTTTTATAAAGTTCAGGAGTCAGGTGATTTAGTCACTGTCACACAGGTAGAATGAAAGGGTGAAGGTTTTGGGGAGTTGAGTCTGTGAGGAGACGTTTTCTTTTTGGTTCGATGTGTAATAAGTGAAAATGTGGGTATCATCCCAGTGCTTCCTTTTACCTTGTGAGCACTCAGCTCACAAGCAGTGCAACCTTGGACAGTTCATATTTAGATTTTGAATGGCTTTTATCATCTGTGAAAAGGGGACAGCTGTACCATCCCTGTCTATCTGACAAGATGAGAATGAATTGAGGAATTGTAAAAGCATGTTCTAGACACTATTTGTTATTACATCAATGATTTTGTAATGCATGAATATATTTTAGATGTTTAAACAATACAGATAAAGTAAAAATCCCCTTTATAGTCTTAAGTGAAGCTGTTCATGTAACAACTATATTGGGAGCCGTTAGCCGCAGGGATGGTTCTAGGTGCTGAGGGGCTTCCCAGGTGGATAAAATTCAGTCCCTGTCTTCAAAGATCTTCCAGTTTGTCTTGTCCTGTATGTCCTAACATAGATTTTTGTTGATTGCTCTTGTAGTGAAAGCTTTGACAACTGAATTTTAATTAAGTTTGGACAGTGATTGTCCATCTTTTCTTCTTATAACTGATGCTGTTGGGGAGAGTTGTATTGGGAAATACTGAAGCAAAGATTCTGATTCAATTGATGGAGGTAGTGAACTTCTTGGGGAGGAGATGGGATGCCAGACCTGCCTCTGAGCCACTGAGCAGGTAACTGTAGTCTTGGATACCAACGCTTGAATTGTTCTGAGCGTCCTATAGGTTAGGGTTAGGATTAGGGTTAGGGCATGCTAATTTTGTGGCTGTTAGACTCTAAGGAATGATTAGATAAATAAGGAGAGTTTCCATTAAAGCCGTGGTTTTTAAATGGTAATTTGAAATACTAGAATCAATTGTTGATTATCTTTTTCTTGAGTCTCTTGGTTCTCTTTATTCTGCTAATTGAGTTCAATAAATCATTTATTTGAGGGGCCGAAATGGCAACCCACTCCAGTATTCTTGTCTGGAGAACCCCATGGATGGAGGAGCCTGGTGGGCTACAGTCCACGGGGTTGCAAAGAGTCGGACACAACTGAATGACTTCACTTTCACTAATATCTGTATTCTACTGTGACCCAAGCTAGTTATACTAGAAGGTGAACTTTTTTAAAAAAGATATTTTGTTTATTTAGTGGTGGCATGTGGGATCTAGTTCCCTGACTAGGGGAACATTTATTAAGTTCCTAGTACAGGACGCTGGCAGATATAAAGAGAATTCTAATGTGCCAGAGAAGTTTAAAAGTTGTTCAATGGTGAAGGGAGGAACAGATTGATGTTTCATCATCAATGTTAAGCAGTAATAATAGCATAAGAACCACCACCGATAGGCATCTGACCTAACGTATGTATGGGTATGTATAGGTATGTATGGGTGTGTTTCAGAAAAGGCTTCTCCAACAACTGTTTAAAAAATATCAGTTTTTGGTCTGGTAGTATATTTACATAATTCAACAATTAAAAGGTACAAAGGTTATTTAGTGAACTGTCTCCTTCACCTCTTGCTCCAGCCAACACTTGCCTTCCATGGAGGCAGCTAGCATTACTAGTTTCTAGTGTATCCTTGCAGATATATTCTTGTAGGCCATATAATACCATAGATAAAAGAACTTCCTCATTCTGCATTGTATTTCATTGTTTGGATGCATAATACTTTTTTTCTACAGTCCACTACTGATGAACATTTTATATGCCAATCTTTCACTGTTAGAAACAGTGCTGCATAGCTTTGTAAAAAATGCCATTTCATGAATCTGCAGACTAGATTCCTAGAGGTCAAACTGCTTGGACAAAGGGTACAATTTGTATAATTTTGATAGATGTTGCCAAATTACTCTCCAGAGATGATATATCAATTGTTTTTACTTCTAACAACAAAGTGTGTGACCCAAGTAAAGAAAGGGTAAGAGATGGGAAAGCTGAGTCTGCACCAGGTTTTGGGGGAGGGATTGAAAATAAATATGTTATTTTAAAGTATAAAGTGCTAGGTGAAGAAGGGTAGGAGATGAGACTAGAGAAACAGGCAGGGAACAGCTTTATGCTTGGATTTTATTCCGTGGCTAATGGAGAGCAACAGAAAGGATGAGGGAATGATGTCGTTATGATTGTATTCTAAGTAGAGCACCCTAGTGGCTCCGTGAAGTTGCATTTGAGCACCCTAGTGGCTCCGTGAAGTTGCATTTGAACGGGCAAGACTGAAGCAGTAAAATAATTTTGGTTACTGCAATAGCTTTGTCAGACCATGTGTTTCAGTTTGGGGTTTGGAAACTAAAAGGGATATAGTGTGCTAAGGGAGATAGAGGATATGGATTTAAAAGAGGAAGAGTGTATCTCACTGAAAGTAGCAAGAAAGGCTTCACTGAATATTACTTAGTTGCATTTTGATGGGTGGGTCCATCTTGGATTGGTAAATACAGAGAAGGAGAAATGGAATAAAGAAAATCATGCCAGGGCCTGATACTGGAATAAGCCTGCAATAGGCAAACTTTTTCTGTAAAGAGCTTAATAGTAGATATTTTAGGCTTTATGGAACACGTAATGGATTCTATCACATATTCTCCTCTTTTTTTTTTTTAAACAACTCTTTAAAAATATAGAAATTGCTAGCCTATAGCCATTATTGAAATAGGCCATGGGCAAGGTTTGTACAGGAGTGGGATGGGAAGTGGCCTTAGTTACTAACTAACTCTTGGTCTGGAAGGTACAGGATGTACTAGTAAAAGCAAGAGTAAAGGCAGGTTGAGGCAGAACTGTGGGACACTTTGAATACCAGGCTAAAGAATTTGTTCCTAGGTGAGACTCATTGAGGAATCATCTATCATATTGACTCTGAGATGGTCAGATTTTGCCTAGTACTGTAAACTTACTGTTTTATCAGCTATAAAAAGCCTGGCTGGGAGAACTGTCTTGTGTAGACATTTGTATTGCATGCATATACTGCTGATGAATTGCCCGATATTAACATGAAATACTGAGTGAGGTCTTACCCACTTACTGGGGCTTTCCTGGTGGCTTAGAGAATCTCTCTGCCAATGCAGGAGACATAGGTTCAATTCCTGGGTCAGGAAGATCCCCTGGAGAAGGAAATGGTAACCCACTCCAGTCTTCTTGCCTGAGAAATCCCATGAACAAAGGAGCCTGGTGGGCTACAGTCCATGGGGGGTCACAAAAACTTGGACATGATTCAGTGACTAAACAACAACATCTCATTTTATGAAACTGCTTTTATCAGCACAAAGACCAAGAATAGATACTCTGCTCTTGCTGCCTCTAAGTCCTTGAATTCATTTGGAGCACCTTATGTGTATACATTGGGTGTGCAGGTTTTTGTTGAGGCAAAAGAATGCTCTAAATATAGGAAATTCAACAGATAAAGGATTTCTGAGGTTCTTCTCATTCCACAGTCTATGTGTCCATGAATTCAAAGACAATAAATCCTGAGGAAACCCTCAAGATAAAATCCTCAGACCATCCACCAGACATGGTATCTGACAACCTTTAACAACTGCTTCTTTATTCCTTTAGGTGGCCAAAGTGAATAGGATAACTATGCAGACTATTAGGGCATGCAAAGTTTGGAGACAATAATTATCAGTCTTTTTTTTTTTTTTTCCTCTAGCTTCATTCACTTTATTCTTCTAATATAAAATTATATGGTAGCTACAGCTGGAGCCTGGGTCCTCTGCACAGAGACTCTTTACAAGATGGTCAGTGAATTCTGATACAGAGACTTAGTGAATACTGTCTCTTTCAAGAAATCAGGGATGAGGTAACTGTGAGTCTTGGAAATGGTGTCAAAAATGGCCTTGGTGAAGTTGCCCAAGGTGGCAGTGCAGCCCCTGGCAGAGGTGAAGCAGTCGTCAATGCCAGCCATCATCAGGAGTTTGAGCACGGGCTGAGATGGTACCAGTGCCCTTAGGGGCAGGGATGAGGCTCACCAGCAGAGAGCCACAGCGGCCAGTCACCCTGCAAGGGACCATGTGGGACTCCAGTCTTGTTCCTCCAGTAGCCGTCTCATCACACAGGGATGATGGAGAGCTTGGCCAGGATGATGGCTAGCTCTGTAGAGCACTTGATGCCCAAACTGACATGCCCCACAGTGACTCCCGACAGTGACCGATGCCTTAAACCTGGTCTGCTGGTCAGTACAGGTCTGCTTAATTAAGGGATGCCCCCAGGAGAAAGTGAGTGATCTCAGATTCCTTGATAGCAGAGCGAAGAAATAGATCTCCTCCAGGGACGATCTTCATTTCTTTGACCAGGCAGCCCAGCTTGGTAATGGGGAGCCACTTGTCCTCTCGGCCTTGCCTCTGCGAGGTCCACGGCCTCTGCCTTGGCCTCAACCCTGGCCCCAGATGCCACTGCCAAAGCCTCCGCAGAAGCTACTATGGCCTCCCATTCCAGGGCCCCCGGGGGCCTCCTCCGGGCCCTCCCACAGCACCAGCGTCATCTGCCATTTGGTGTTTTTACAGAGAAGTGCCATCTTTTCTAATTAAGGCTGTTATTTCCATTTTGAAGCAATTGAAATTTCCCAGTTTTTTAAAGCACATGTTGGTTGTGGCAGTGAAAGCTGTAAATGCAGTAATCAAAGCTTTTTTGATTGTAGCACATATTCAGATATGCAGATTTGGAACTAAGTCTAACAGGATTATCTGGATGGTTGATAAAGATTATAAACTTAGAGGGATCTATTAAGACTTCTTTCAGAAATAAGAAATTGGGATCCCATTAGGGCTTAATTGGTTTCACTTCAATTTTTTAGCTTGGAGGCTGCTGAAGAGTTAATTTATTGTGCAAGGGTTTGGCTGTGTGTGGAGCACAGATTTATTTTAAGAAAAGGATCTCTTTGTATGTTTATGCATTTGTGAAATCAGTCCTGTTTATGTGCGAACCCGCTTCTCGATTATAGGGAAAACAGGCAGACAGTTGATGCCAATTAAATATTAGAACATGACACTGATTTTGGTTCCACACATTAAGGGGGAAAACAGGGCTAAAGGTTTTATTAAACTTACCCTGAATGCTGACATTCGAAAATAGAAACCACTGGGGAAAGGTCTGTCAGTAACAGATGAGTAAATTTTTCTCATTTGAATAGGTCCTTGTATCTAGTTAGATATTAACAGTATTGTGTAGTGAGAAAGGATCTTTAGGTTGATTTTCTTAACGCTTAGGGGCTTCCCTGGAAGCTTCACGTTCCAGGAAGTCTGGTTCTAGGTGAGTGATCACACCATTGTGATTATCTGGGTCGTGAAGATCTTTTTTGTATAGTTCTTCTGTGTATTCTTGCCACCTCTTTTTAATATCTTCTGCTTCTGTTTTGCATGAAATGTTTCCTTGATATCTCTAATTTTCTTGAAGAGATCTATGCTGCTGCTGCTGCTGCTAAGTCGCTTCAGTCGTGTCCAACTCTGTGCGACCCCATAGATGGAAGCCCACCAGGCTCCCCTGTCCCTGGGATTCTCCAGGCAAGAACACTGGAGTGGGTTGCCATTTCCTTGTCCAATGCAGGAAAGTGAAAAGTGAAAGTGAAGTCGCTCAGTCATGTCCGACTCTTAGCGACCCCATCGACGGGAGCCTACCAGGCTCCTCCATCCATGGGATTTTCCTGGCAAAAGCACTGGGGTGGGGTGCCATTGCCTTCCCCGGAAGAGATCTGTAGTCTTTCCCATTCTATTGTTTTCCTCTATTTCTTTGCATTGATCACTGATTAATTGATTAATATATTCAGGTGGTGATAAAGTATTAACTAAGTGTGTTAGCTAGAGAGAAGAGGGTGGTGGGGAGTGCAGTTAGATGCAATGGTTAGGAAAGACTTCTGTGATCAAATGCTATTTGAGCAAAGACCTGGAGAAAATAGGCTAGCCATCTGGAAGAGGAGCAGTCAGACAAACGGAAACAAGTGTCAAAGCTCTGAGGAGGGGTTATGCTCGGTAAGTTCATGAAGCAGCAAGGAGGCCAGTTTGCCCAACACACTGGAAACATTGTACGGGCAATAGAGGTAGAATGATCAGAAGGTAAAGCGGGACCAGAGTGTGTGGGGTCTGAAGAGTCAGGGGGAAGGAGTTTGGATTGGGAGTTGGGAGTCTCCCTCCCAACAGGAGGGAGACTGTTGGAGGGTTTTGAGCAGGGGGAGACTTGATCTCCTTTATCTATTATCTATCTTTTAAAGAGTTCATTCTGCTCTTGGAGAAAATACTAATGGCAATGGTGGAAGCAGGAATGTAAATTCAGAAACTATTATAGATAGAAGAACAAGAAAAATTGTTGCTATGGGCCAAGAGAGGGAAGTTGATTTGGATCAGAATATTTATTAATGGGGGAGGTAAGGAGAAATCGTTGAATTCAGGATATTTTGAAGGTGCAGCTGATAGAATTTGCCCCAATGGCTTGGCTAGAATTTGCCTCAGTGGATGGTTTTGTGTCAAGGATGACTCCAAGATTATTAACTTAAACTGCATCTTTACTGATTTGAGAAAGACTGAGGTGTTGAGAAAGACTGGGGAGATGGTAGAAGCCCCAGGTAGGTTTAGGCTGGAATGGGGAACCAAGAATTTGAAATGGGACACTTTGTATATGGAGAAGGCAATGGCACCCCACTCCAGTACTCTTGCCTGGAAAATCCCGTGGATGGAGGAGCCTGGAAGGCTGCAGTCCATGGGGTCGCGAAGAGTCAGACACGACTCAACGACTTCACTTTGACTTTTCACTTTCATGCATTGGAGAAGGAAATGGCAGCCCACTCCAGTGTTCTTGCCTGGAGAATCCCAGGGACGGGGGAGCCTGGTGGGCTGCCGTCTTTGGGGTCGCACAGAGTCGGACACAACTGAAGTGACTTAGCAGCAGCAGCAGCATTTTGTATATGAGGTATCTGAAGAATAACCAGCTGGAGGTGTTGAGTAGACAGCAGGCTATGTGAATAAGATGGTGGGGAATTCCCTGGCAGTCTAGTGGATAGGACTCTGCTTTTACTGCCCGGGCAGGTTCATTCCCTGGTTGGAAAACTAAGATCCTGCAAGCCACACAGCTCAGTTTAAAAAAATGGTGAATGAAAATAGAGACTGGACCTAACAAGACCTTTGTAGTGAACAGATGAATTCTCTTTATCATATGAACGTTTGTAAAGCTAATTATTTGGAATTTAGATTATGCAGACTTCTAGTGTTTTTGTGAGAGCTATTTGACAATGAAGTAATATATTAGGGATTTATTGAGAAAGTTCCTGGGTGGTTCTTTGCAAAATCTGTGGCCAAAATTTATTAGACTTTGTATATATTTAATTGGCACTTCCCAGGTGGCGTCAGTGGGAAAGAATCCACCTGCCAGTGCAAGAGATATGGGTTTGATCCCTAGGTCTGGAAGATCATCTGGAGGAGGAAATGGCAACCCATTCCAGTTTTCTTGCCTGGAAAATTCCATGGACAGAGGAGCCTGGCAGGCTACAGTTTGTAGGATCACAAAGAGTTGGACACATCTGAGCACGGACTCATTGTAGATTTAATCTACTCTACCATAGTTTATATTGTCTGTTATTCTGTGTAAAATGATCATAGTGACCTTAGAAGATCTGTATGACTATTAAGTATATTGTGAATTATTTGAAGAAAGAAAGCTTTAACCATAAACATAAAACTTTAAACATAAAGCTTTAAGGCTTTATGTTTTATCACATATTTGTAATTTGTACCTACATTGAAAAATATTGGTTTACATGAGGATTTCATATAGATTATTTTATTCAGTGCTCACAACAGGCTAATTTGTACTATTGCCATATCCCACTTTACAGTTGAGAAAACAGAGGCTGCATGGGTAATGAACTGACACTGAGGGGGTGTCTCTCTGTTTAGTAGTAGAGACAGGACCTGAACTCCTCAGAATTATATAGACTAACTCTGTTAGCTCCCATGTTCCATTTCTCTGCTATGCTGAATCTGTGATAATTTATTATAATAAACTATAATTTATTATAATAAATTTTAATTTATTATAATTATATAATTTTTGAAAGATAGTTTACAAAAGTAACTTGCCATTCTCATTAAAAATTTATAGCAAATTGCAGTCAAAAGTAAAAATACTGTTTTACCTCATCACTGAAAGTTTGTATTTCCAGACTTTTTGGAATACCTTTTTTTTTTTTTTTGATGTTCAAGCTGGTTTTATTTATTTTTTTTATTAAATTTTATTTTGCTTAACTTTACAGTATTGTATTGCTTTTGCCATACATCGAGATGGATCTTCCACAAGTATACATGTGTTCCCCATCCTGAACCCTCCTCCCTCCTCCCTCCCCATACCATACAGACATCTGTAAAACATACGAATGTATAATTGTTTTATTAATGGAATCATAATATTTTGCCGAGTCTTTCTAATTTCCAGTCAGATGAGCAGTCCACAAAACCGTTCTGTCAGACCTTTGCTTTAAACAAGAGCAAAGACATTTATCTCTTCTGCTATCTTAAGTACCTTGGAACGTACCTTATGAATGACTGCAGCATTCAGTATTGATTTGTTCAGTGTTAGTAGTGAGATGCCTTTAAAGTGATCACACCTTTCATCTCAGAGAACTTTGCAAATGCTCTGTGAAAAAGGCAAATATATGACCAGTTGCTTCTTGAGGTTGCCAAGAACCATTCATATCCTTTTCTCTTTCTCAGAAAGTGCAGGCTGGTCCATTTGGAGCAGTTGGCTCCTGCAGATGCACCTGTTACCTGTAGTTGTAGGAGATGATGTCTCTCCATGTGTCTGGTAGTAGAAAAAGGAATTAATGAACCTGTAACTAAAATAGAACAGTGCCAGAAGTGGAAATAGGTCCTTTCTGCTACTGATGACATAGAGAAGGAAAGCTTCAGGTGGATCAAACTCTCCAGGCCTGTCATATGAATCTTGCCATTTTTAGCTCATTAATGCCATAAAGGTATTTTGGTGATTATTTTCACCAGTGTAAACTAATACATATGACAGATTATGCATTTTGCTTTTTATTTATTTATTGTTTTTTTTTAATTGAAATATAGTTGATTTACAATGTTGTGTTAGTTTCTTATGTAAAGTGATTCAGCTATACATATATTCTTTTTCATTATAGTTTTTTACAAGATAGTGCATGTAGCCTCCTCTGCTGACAGTAGGATCTTGTTGTTTGTCTGTTTTATGTATAGTAGTTTGTATCTGCTGACCCCAGAATCCCGATTTATCCTATTGCCACCTGCAACCCCTTTAAGGCTTCCCAGGTGGAGCTAATGGTAAAGAACCCAACTGCCAATGCAGGAGACATAAGAGACAGGGGTTCGATCCCTGGGTTGGGAAAATCTCCTGGAGGAAGGGCATAGCAACCCACTCCGGTATTCCTGCCTGGAGAATCCCATGGATAGAGGAGCCTGGCAGGCTACAGTCCATAGGGCTGCAAAAAGTTGGACACGACTGAAACTGTTGTAGGAAAGGGGACCCCATCCAGGGCCCAAAACTGGGCTCTTGTCTAACACTCAGAAATGAATTGTCTGAGAAGACGCATGTGCTGACAAAGCAAGAGATTTTATTGGGAAAGGGTGCCTGGGTGGAGAGCAGGAGGGTAAGGGAACCCAGGAGAACTGCTCTATCAAATGGCTTGCAGTCTTGGTTTTATGGTAATGGAATTAGTTTCCAGGTTGTCCTTAGCCAATCATTCTGACTCAGAGTCCTTCCTTGTGGTACACGTCTTGTTCAGCCAAGGTGGATGCCAGATAGAAGGATTCTGGGAGGTGGTTGGACAGGTGGTGTCTCCTTTTGACCTTTCCCAAACTCTTCTGGTTGATGGAGGCTTATTAGTTCCCTGTTCCTTACCAGGACCTCCTGTCAGTAAAACTCATGCAAATGGTTACTGTAGTGCCTGGCCAGGGTGGGCAGTTTCACTCAGCGTGCTTCCCCTAACAAAACAACTTAGCACTCACACATGAGATCTGAGTCAGTTTCCCAGTTTGTAAAAGAGGATATATATCTAACTTAAAAGGGAAGGATTAAAGGCAAAAGGTGGATATGATGCTTGTCACGGTTCAGTTCAGTTCAGTTCAGTCTCTCAGTTGTGTCTGACTCTTTGCAACCTCATGGACTGCAGCACGCCAGGCCTCCCTGTCCATCACCAACTCCCAGAGTTTACTCAAACTCATGTCCATTGAGTCAGTGATGCCATCCAACCATCTCATCCTCTCTTGTCCCCTTCTCCTCCTGCCTTCGATCTTTCCTAGAATCAGGGTCTTTTTGGATGAGTCAGTTCTTTGCTTTAGGTGGTCAAAGTATTGGAGTTTCAGCTTCAGCATTAGCCCTTCCAGTGAATCATGGTATCTGCCCCCAAATTAACATATCAAATAACTAGTAAATATAGGCTTATTAAAATAATGATTAAGGGGGGAAAAATAACTACGTGCCACGAACGCTTTTGTGTGCATCCCAGGCATCTGGGAAGCTTGTTAAAAACAGCTTCTGGGACTTCACCTTCCAGAAATTTAAATTCCAGAATTTAGGATCAGGTCAAGAATCTGCGTTTTTTCATCAAACTTCCTAAGTTCTTTTAGGTGGTCTAAAGACTACTTTCAGAAATACTGATTTAGAGTATCTAAACTTGATAAAGACCATCCAAATCTAAATGGAGAAAGCATTAGGGGGAGGAAAAATTATTTTGATATAGGACATTGAAGTAAAGTGAAAGTCGCTCAGCTGTGTCCGATTCTTTGCAACCCTGTGGACAGTCCGGTTACAGTCCGTGGGATCACAGAGTTGGACATGACTGAGTGGCTGAGCATAAACACACCTAAGTTAATTTAAAGTCCCATGGGAAGAATGAAAAAATCTCAATTGTAAAATTTCTTAAGTGTAAAACTAGGAAGAAATTCTCATTTTTCACACGTTTATTTGGCGTTATTTCTTGAGTACATTTACTAGTATTGATACTGCCATTCTTAATATAATGCAGTGACTGCTGGAAGATAATGAGCTCATTTTACTGGGATTATCTTCCTTTAAATGCTCTGAATTAAGTAGTTTGTGAAGTGGTTAATGATAACCAAATTTGTAATCTAGGATTTCACACTTTATAACAATTCTTTAGCATTATTACTCTAACTTCTTTGACATTGTTGTATTTCTGTTTTGGATATGAAAAATATATTTTAACATCTTAAAGTTAAGAATGACGTTGGTCTTTACTTTTGGCAGTAAGATGAAAATGCTGCCCTGGGCTTGCCTGGTTGGTGACGAGGGTTCTAGCACGCTGCATGGAATGGGTGTACAGAACCAGGTGTTTCACTTTAATTGCAGCTGTGCAGTCTGTGGGAGCAGGTGGACAGAGTCTGTGTCATCAGGAAAACACAGCTGGTGAGACTTATGAGAAGAGGTAATTGACTGCTTTTCCTCTGCTGTAGCTCTCTCCAGTCACCTACACTTAAGCACAGCTTTTACGTGTGCACAGGTGTTGCCTTTGGTCAGGAAGACAGCAACAACCCAGGTGAACAAAAAAGTGTACATTTGGTTGCTTGTGTATTTTTGGGATTGGCACTGAGAAGGATAATTTAAGGTTTTATTTTTTTACTTTTTACTTTTGTTTTTACTTACTTGAGGATATTTCCAGTTCATCATATTAACTTCTCTGAGAGTTCCTTGTAAGGATAGTTAAATATAGTAATGTCTATATATAGTTTATGCAGGCTCCTTTCTCTGGAGAACTGGGAAATAAGCAAAGAAAAGCAAAATGTCATAGATCTCAAGCACTAAAGATTGGAAGGGAAATAAAAAGCTCTAGAGTCATAGATTCTTAGAATAGACTTACAAGGAATTATTTCTATTTCACATATAACAAAACTATGACTTAGAGAAAATAATTACTCAGTACCAGAGCCTGATTCCTTAGAGAACTGGATTAAAGTTCAAAGTAACTTGTAATTCTGAAAATGTGGATCAAATCCAGTGGTATTTTACAAAGGAATAGCAAAGTGAATGAGCCAACTGAATATCAGATCAGATCAGATCAGTCGCTCAGTCGTGTCCGACTCTTTGCGACCCCATGAACTGCAGCACACCAGGCCTCCCTGTCCATCACCAGCTCCCGGAGGTCACTCAGACTCGCATCCATCGAGTCAGTGATGCCATCCAGCCATCTCATCCTCTGTCGTCCCCTTCTCCTCCTGCCCTCAATCCCTCCCAGCATCAGAGTCTTCTCCAATGAGTCAACTCTTCGCATGAGGTGGCCAAAATACTGGAGTTTCAGCTTTAGCATCATTCCTTCTAAAGAAATCCCAGGGCTGATCTCCTTCACAATGGACTGGTTGGATCTTCTTGCAGTCCAAGGGACTCTCAAGAGTCTTCTCCAACACCACAGTTCAAAAGCATCAATTCTTCGGTGCTCAGCCTTCTTCACAGTCCAGCTCTCACATCCATACATGACCACAGGAAAGACCATAGCCTTGACTAGGCGAACCTTTGTTGGTAAAGTAATGTCTCTGCTTTTGAATATGCTATCTAGGTTGGTCATAACTTTCCTTCCAAGCAGCAAGCGTCTTTTAATTTCATGGCTGCAGTCACCATCTGCAGTGATTTTGGAGCCCAGAAAAACAAAGTCTGACACTGTTTCCACTGTTTCCCCATCCATTTCCCATGCAGTGATGGGACCAGATGCCATGATCTTCGTTTTCTGAATGTTGAGCTTTAAGCCAACCTTTTCACTCTCCACTTTCACTTTCATCAAGAGGCTTTTTAGCCCCTCTTCACTTTCTGCCATAAGAGTGGTGTCATCTGCATATCTAAGGTTATTGATATTTCTCCCGGCAATCTTGATTCCAACTTGTGTTTCTTCCAGTCCAGCATTTCTCATGATGTACTCTGCATATAAGTTAAATAAACATGGTGACAATATGCAGCCTTGACGTACTCCTTTTCCTATTTGGAACCAGGCTGTTGTTCCATGACCAGTTCTAACTGTTGCTTCCTGACCTGCATACAGATTTCTTAAGAGGCAGATCAGGTGGTCTGGTATTCCCATCTCTTTCAGAATTTTCCATAGTTTATTGTGATCCACACAGTCAAAGGCTTTGGCATAGTCAATAAAGCAGAAATAGATGTTTTTCTGGAACTCTCTTGCTTTTTCCATGATCCAGCGGATGTTGGCAATTTGATCTCTGGTTCCTCTGCCTTTTCTAAAACCAGCTTGAACATCAGGAAGTTCACGGTTCACATATTGCTGAAGCCTGGCTTGGAGAATTTTGAGCATTACTTTACTAGCGTGTGAGATGAGTGCAATTGTTCGGTAGTTTGAGCACTCCTTGGCATTGCCTTTCTTTGGAATTGGGATGAAAACTGACCTTTTCCAATCTTGTGGCCACTGCTGAGTTTTCCAAATTTGCTGGCATATTGAGTGTAGCACTTTCACAGCATCATCATTCAGGACTTGGAATAGCTCCACTGGAATTCCATCACCTCCACTAGCTTTGTTCGTAGTGATGCTTTCTAAGGCCCATTTGACTTCACATTCCAAGATGTCTGGCTCTAGGTCAGTGATCACATCATCATGATTATCTAGGTCTTGAAGCTCTTTTTTGTACAGTTCTTCTGTGTATTCTTGCCACCTCTTCTTAATATCTTCTGCTTCTGTTAGGTCCACACCATCTCTGTCCTTTATCGTGCCCATCTTTGCATGAAATGTTCCTTTGGTATCTCTGATTTTCTTGAAGAGATCCCTAGTTTTTCCCATTCTGTTGTTTTCCTCTATTTCTTTGCATTGATCACTGAAGAAGGCTTTCTTATCTCTTCTTGCTATTCTTTGGAACTCTGCATTTAGATGTTTTTATCTTTCCTTTTCTCCTTTGCTTTTCGCTTCTCTTCTTTTCACAGCTATTTGTAAGGCCTCCCCAGACAGCCATTTTGCTTTTTTGCATTTCTTTTCCATGGGGATGGTCTTGATCCCTGTCTCCTGTACAATGTCACGAACCTCATTCCATAGTTCATCAGGCACTCTATCTATCAGATCTAGGCCCTTAAATCTATTTCTCACTTCCACTGTATAATCATAAGGGATTTGATTTAGGTCATACCTGAATGGTCTAGTAGTTTTCCCTACTTTCTTCAATTTCAGTCTGAATTTGGCAATAAGGAGTTCATGGTCTGAGCCACAGTCAGCTCCTGGTCTTGTTTTTGCTGATTGTATAGAGCTTCTCCATCTTTGGCTGCAAAGAATATAATAGATCTGATTTCGGTGTTGACCATCTGGTGATGTCCATGTATAGAGTCTTCTCTTGTGTTGTTGGAAGAGGGTATTTGCTATGACCAGTGCATTTTCTTGGCAAAACTCTATTAGTCTTTGCCCTGCTTCATTCCGTGTTCCAAGGCCAAATTTGCCTGTTACTCCAGGTGTTTCTTGACTTCCTACTTCTGCATTCCAGTCCCCTATAATGAAAGGGACATCTTTTTTGGGTGTTAGTTCTAAAAGGTCTTGTAGGTCTTCATAGAACCTTTCAACTTCAGCTTCTTCGGCGTTACTGGTTGGGGCATAGACTTGGATTACTGTGACATTGAATGGTTTACCTTGGAAACGAACAGAGATCATTCTGTCATTTTTGAGGTTGCATCCAAGTACTGCATTTCGGACTCTTTTGTTGACCATGATGGCCACTCCATTTCTTCTGAGGAATTCCTGCCCACAGTAGTAGATATAATGGTCATCCGAGTTAAATTCACCCATTCCAGTCCATTTTAGTTCGCTAATTCCTAGAATGTCGACATTCACTCTTGCCATCTCTTGTTTGACCACTTCCAATTTGCCTTGATTCATGGACCTGACATTCCAGGTTCCTATGCAATATTGCTCTTTACAGCATCGGACTTTGCTTCTATCACCAGACACATCCACAGCTGGGTATTCTTTTTGTTTTGGCTCCATCCTTTCATTCTTTCTGGAGTTATTTCTCCACTGATCTCCAGTAGCATATTGAGCAACTAGTTATGTACATAATTTCAGTTCATCTGAGACTGCAGTCTAAAAATGAGCCTGTATTGGTGTTGTTTTGGAAAGAATCATCCCACTGGGTGCATGAAGGGAGCCAGGAGTTTGCTCCTTTCTACCTAAGGTTTAACTTAATATTTATGTACCTCAGTTTAAGAGATCTATGTGAACAGCATTTGAGAGATTCAAAGAAGATCCCTAAATGTGATTAAGAAAAAGAAACTCCGATTGATGAGGAGCATGCATGGTGGATTGATAGGCCTTTTGCAGAAGCTGGCTGTTTGTATGCCTCTTCACTTTAGACAAGATGGTCAGGCAACATCAACTGTACCTTAGCCATGAGAAAAGTAAATACACGTTGTCTATGCTGAGGCTAGCAGCATCATTGTCACCTGGGAGCTTTTTAAAAATGTAGAATCTCAGGCTGTGTCACACATCTAGTGAATTTGCATTTTAATAAGATTTCCCCAAGTAATTCATATGTACTTAAATATTTGAGATGTACTGGGTTAAACCAGTGTGAAATCTAGGTAGAAAAGGTGACTTTTAGATGACTTTTTAAAAATCTTCCTTCTTTTCTCCTTTCCATAATGCTGTGACTTTCTGGAATTCAGAATCAGGGTTTGAACAGAGAAGTGAGTTACTCACTCTGTTGCTTATGTTAACCATCTACATGGATTGGCTTTGAAATATCTAAGGGGTTTTCAGACTGAGTTCTTGAGTATTTTCTGTCACTGGATTTGCCTGTGTGAACATTGCATATAAAGTGTTAGAAACATTCTTTGGCTTGTATTATAACTCTTTTCTGAATTACTTGTCAATATTTAGGATTGGGAAAAATACAGTATTTTGTGACTTTGTCAGTTTTTTGTGACTGACTGCTTTCACTTAGCATGATTGATGTTTTTTGTTTTTCCATGTTGTAGTGCATATTAGCACTTCATTCCTTTTTAAGACTGAATAATATTCATTGTATGATACACAGTCAGTCCTCATCAATCACAGATTCTGTATGTGTGGAACTGTATACTTGATAAAATGTTTGTATCCAAAAATCAATATGAGGTGGTCATTTTTGGACATGAACAGTGAAAATTTTAAAGTTGCCCATTACTCACATTCCCAGTTGAACATGCATGATAACACTCGGCCTTCTTTCTTGCTTTAGTTCTCATACTGCAAACAAGTTGGGGTTTTTTTTTCCAAACAAGTTCTTTTTGTGGTCTATTTAGTGCCATATTTTTCACATTTTTCTGCTATTGGTAATTTTTCTGTTTAAAATGGCCCCCAAGTGCTGTCTAGTGTTCCTAAGGAAGAGGAGACCGTGATATGCCTTAAGGGATATATATGTATGTTAAATCGGAGAAGGCAATGGCACTCCACTCCAGTACTCTTGCCTGGAAAATCCCACGGACGGAGGAGCCTGGTAGGCTGCAGTCCGTAGGGTCGCTAAGAGTCGGACATGACTGAGCAACTTCACTTTCTCTTCTCACTTTCATGCATTGGAGAAGGAAATGGCACCCTACTCCAGTACTCTTGCCTGGTAAATCGCGTGGACGGAGGAGCCTGGTAGGCTGCAGTCCATGGGGTTGCTAGGAGTCGGACAGGACTGAGCAACTTCACTTTCCCTTTTCACTTTGATGCATTGGAGAAGGAAAGAGTCGGACATGACTGAGCGACTTCACTTTCTCTTCTCACTTTCATGCATTGGAGAAGGAAATGGCGCCCTACTCCAGTGTTCTTGCCTGGAGAATCCCAGGGACGGGGAAGCCTGGTGGGCTGCTGTCTATGGGGTCGCACAGAGTTGGACACGACTGAAGTGACTTAGCATAGCATAGCATAGCATAGCATGTTAAATAAGCTTTGTTCAGGCATGAATTATATTGCTGTTGGGAATGAATTCAGTGTTAGTCAATCAACAATATATTAAATCAGATGGCTTTAGTCAGAAACACATAAAACAAGGCTATATATTGATCCATGGATAGAAATATTTTGACCAGAGATTCAAAGAAACCTAACCCTGTGTTTATTTCCCCTAGGAGCAGTGGTTTGGTATTTGCTAATTCAGTGTTTGCAGTAGCTTTACAGAACACAACTACTGTGAAAATGAGTATATGCTGTGCCTCATTTTTACTTAAATGTTTATCAGTTGATGGAATTTGGCTTGTTTCAACTTTCTGGCTAATAAGAATTGAGTTGCTATAAACATTTGTATATGAGTTTTTATATGGACACACATTCTCTGTTCTTTTGGGTGTATACCTAGGAGTGAAATTACTGGATTATATGGTAATTCTGTGTTTAACTTTTTGAGGAACTGCCAGGTCCCTTTGGAAGAGTAGCCAACTATTTTACATTCCCTTTAGCAATGTATTTGGATTCCAGTTTCTCCACATCCTCCCCAATACTTGTTATTATTTGTCTTTTTCTTTATTATAGGCATCTAGTGGGTTGGAAGTGGTGTCACATTGTCATTTTGACTTGCATTTCCCTAATGGCTAACAGTGTTGAGCATCCTTTCATGTGTTTCTTGTCCATTCATATATCTTCTTTGAAGAAATTTCTAGTCTTTGACCCAAAGATAGCTTTTTTGGGGGAGGGGGAATATTCAGGATTCTTGCCTGGAGAATTCCATGGACAGAGAAGCCTGGCAGGCTACAGTTCATGGGGTCGTAAAGAGTCGGACACGACTGAGCAACTAACACACACACACAGTATATATATATATTTGGTTATGCCAACACAGCTTGTAGGATCTCAGTTCCCCAACCAGGGATCAGACCCAGGTCATGGCAGTGGCAGTGCCGAATCCTAACCACTAGGCCATGTGGGACTCCTGAAGATAACTTTTTAATGAAATCAAAACATCTATTTGATGAATAAATTTATTTTATATCAAAATTGAACATTTTAAATTGTCAACAACCCAAATTCAGAGTTATAAATTAGCTTTTTGCAGTATATTGATAGATTATTGGTTAAAAATTTCAAATTGATTGTAATTTAGGAAGTATATGTCTTAAAGCCATATTTCCATGTGAAAGTGGACTGTGTTTTCAGTATGGTTTTGAGAGGAATTTAGCCCAGTCTGCTTCTTTGTGGTTGGAAGACTTAGAAAGTTCTCCATTTTGCTTATCTAGCTTGCATTGCAATGTTTAGGGTCAGAGTTGGGCCACAGAGGCACATATTCAAGTGAGTACAGATGTGTATTTGAATGGTACACAACTCCACACTTGAATAAGGCAGATTTCCACACTCGCCATTATCTGAGTCTGTGATCACCCCAGTGTTTCCTGATTTTGTAGGATCAGTTGGTAGTAAGCTGCTTTCTTGTTCAGGTCTTCAGCTGTGTTGTTATTACAAGACTTATGGGACCTTGTTGAGCCACTACCTACATATTTGGTAAAGTTTGCTAAATCCAGGAGCCTTTTGAAATTGTTCTCCTTTATCTCCTACCTACAGTTATTATAGATCCTTTACTTTGTGTGTTTTATATTAAGTGTGTGTCTACTGGTTATTTAAATTTTATTTCTGATTTTGGGATGTTCGTGAGTTGTCCAGATTTTAATAAGCAAACAAAATATATTTAGCATAGTTTTCATGAAAAGCAGAGAGCTAGGAGTTCTTCAGAAGACAAGCTTTTCAGGTCTTAAGAAACTTGATACCTTGTGAGAGGTGTATGGCCTGTGCACTTAAGTAAATAACTGAGACAGATTCAGATGAGGGCACATGAATGGAATAAGAGAGATAGTCAGTAAAAATTGCATGTGGAAGATGTCATCTGAATCAGGTCTTGAAGGATAGCTTTCAAAGAGCAGATCATAGTGGAATCCAGACTTTTTGATTGGCTTGATTTGTTCAGTTGGGTGCTTTTCCTTCTGCTTTGAATCAGAGGATTCCCAGATGAGGCCTTTATCAACCTTTGACGCAAGTATAAGTTTTATTTTTGCCCCCAATACTTGTGTGTAGAATTAGGACTTTATGACTTATGAGTTGCTGCTTAAGTGGTTCTTATACCTTTTTGCCAGCATTTTGTAGATAACTAAGTTCAGTCTTCCTGAACATGTCCACTCTTGAGGTATTTGCTCAAGAACCAAACTTAATTAGCCCGTATTCAATACCAAGGTATTATCCATATCTAGGCTCATGGTGCCACCAGTTGACTGGTATGAGGAAATGTTTTAATCTTTCTTCCCACCCCACCCCCGCCCCCTCCACCGCCGACTTGCACTGCCCATGGCCTAGTTATTTTCAGATTATAACATTTCTCTCATATTCATGCTCTTTTTAGTAATCTTCCATTCCTCTGGAAACTCTAGTTTTATTACTGTAGGACATCTTCCCATCTCCCCTGTTTACTTTGTTCTCGTTGCGAGTTAAGAAAAAGTAAAATAAAAAAACTAGGCATAAGATTACTGCCACTGTCTTTGTATCAAGAAAGAAGAAAGCAGTCATATTAAGGGAGAATGTTAGCAAAGGCTCAGAGGTAGGAAAGCACAAGATATGTGCTTTCTGTACAGAATGACAGAAACTCTAATTTAGGCCAACATGTATCTCATATATTACCTAGACATATTGTTGTTGTATAGCCTCCTGATCTTGTGTCTGGGGATTTCGAAAATGCATTCTCGTTGGATTATTGCCCCACTAGGAAAAAATTTCAGTCTGTTGCAGTTCCACATTTGAACTGCTTCATTTTGGATTCCTCATCCTTGGACCTTTCTAATAATTTCTGTGGTCACACTGGATCTGATCTGTTCCTGTGTTAAGTGAAAGCACACAAGCTGTGTAGGCATAAATGAGAGGCATATGGGAGTGGTGTAAGAGGAACTCTAGGAGTCTTCATATGCCTGGGTGGGCAGGCTAAACTAATAGCTCCCAGCAGTTCTTCTGAATCAGACATTGTGGAGCCAAGAGTCTAGCATTTGGAATTCCACTGCCTGTGCAAAGGGTCTGTCTTTTATCCTCCAAACCAACATTTGGTAAATGGCTAATGACCCAGTGGACCTGTTGACAACAGAGGAAGGAGGCTGGCAAAGATCATATTTAAAGGAAAAAAGAAAGTTCAAAGGTACGAAAGTAAGAGCAAAAAGGATTTGATCCTATCTTCACCTACTCTTTATAATTATTTTTTAACAATTTATTGTGCAGAATTTTGAACATACATAGAGTAGACAGAATAGTGTTATGAGCCTCCACGTACCTTTCCCCTCAGCCCCTCAGTAAGCTGCAGTTACCACACTTAATGAACGGAAACCAGAAAGAACTCTGCTGAGCCTTGGGTTTGGTTTTCAGGCCTCTTTAGGTCTTGTCACCTTTAGCCTTAAGCCATCAAACTCCTCTTTTCTCTGTTTTAGCACTTACTCTGTATAGAACACTGAGGAGTAGGGCAGTACTTAATCTCTAATAGCTCAAGGAACTAAGTACTGCTGTTTAAGTATAGTTATGAGGGCAGAAAAGTGTAATTAATTCTGTCAAGGGAGGACACTGTGGAGAGGGCTTAGAAAGGCTTTATTGAGAAGGTGGCATTTTGAATTTACTGTAGAAGGTTGAGGCATGGGAGTATGGACTGGATTCCTGATCCAGATAGCACTGTAAGCAGTCTATTAGTTCTTTTCACTAGACTGTTCAGAACATGACATTTTTGTTATATTTCTAACACAAGATATATTTTAGATGAGCTTTTCCTCCTGCTTTAAGCGATTTAGAAACATAAGTCAGTTTCAGATATTTTTTTGTTAAACTGTCTCCTTGAATGCATATTAAGATAAATTATTTAAGGTATGTTAGATTCTTTTGAGAAATACCATTCAAAGCAAGCTGAGCCAAGTTGATTGTCTGGACAGGACTTGTGAGAGGATGTGGGCTTTGTCGGGATCTCTTGTTTCAGTTGTATTTATCAGTGAAATAAGCCAGAAGAGTAGTCTGACTTTTGCATTTTGGAAAGCTGACAGGCCAAGGGGAATGCACCGTAAATAGCGTGTTATAGATTAATGAGGTATTGAGCTAGCCCAGCACCTTCTGCCTTGTGCTCTGTCTTCTGTTGTTTCTCAAGGAATGATTCCTCTTTGTGTTTCATATCCATGTTACTCTCTGCCTGCAGAAGATGTTTGGTTTGTTTCACTGTCTTCTCATATCCAGCTGTTTCTAACTGCATGGAATCCTCAGGGATCTACTCCCTCCCTCCTGAACAAACAGTGCTTCTTCCTGACTCTTTTTAAAACTTTTTATTGCTTTTTTCCTTCAGTTCAGTTCAGTCGCTCAGTCGTGTCCAACTCTTTGCGACCCCGTGGACTTTTTTTTTCTTACATAAAGCTTGTTTTGTTCTTTTACTTTTTAAGAAGTGGAGGTATAATGAACATTCAATCACCTATACATGTTTAAAGTGTACAGTTTGAGTTTTCTTATAGTTATACGTGTGAAACCATCATCACAATCAAGATAGTGAACATATCAATCACTGTCAAAAGTTTTCTTGTGCCTCTTTGTTGAAGAAGAGCTCTTCCTCTAGGCAAATCTGCTTATAGATTAGTTTGCACTTTCTAGAATTTTACATATATATTTATATTTTATATAAATGAAATAATACTGCATATATTCTCTCTCTCCCTCCTTTTCCTTTCTTTCTTCCTTGTCTGGCTTCATTCATTCAGCATAACCATCTTAATATATTGTTTTATGTATCAGTAGTTTATTTCTTTTTATTGTTTTAGTATTCACTTGTATGGATATATCATTTGTTTATTTATTCACCTCTTAATAGATGCTTGCATTGTTTCCAGTTTTTGGCTATTGTAAGTAAGTAAAGCTACCTTTGTAAATACATAGGAATGCCATGACTGGATCATATGATAGTTGTATAACTATTCAAGAAATTGCCAAACTGTTTTTTCAAAATATTTTCATGTACATTTACCATCCGTTATTTTTTCCATCCGTATTTTTTCCATGGTGAAATGTCTATTTAAATCTTTTACCCATTTTAACAAATTGAGTTGTTTATTTTCTTATTGAGTTTTGAGAGTTATTTATGCTGGGTTTAAGTCCTTTATCAGATATATGGTTTGCAGATACTTTCTCCCAGTCCTCAGCTTGTCTTTTTGTTCTGTTGGTAGTGGTATTTAGTTGTTAAGTAGTGTCCAACTCTTTACAACCCCATAGACTGTAGCCCTCCAGGCTTCTCTGTCCATGGGATTTCCCAGGGAAGATGACTGGAGTGGGTTGCCATTCCCTTCCCCAAATTCCTGGGGATCTTCCTGACCCAGGGATTGAACCCAAGTCTGTGCATTGGCACACAGATTCTTTACCACTGAGGCATCAGGGAAGCCCTGTGTTCGCTTAGTGATTTTTCTTTTTTTCTTTTGAAGAGTAGAAGCTTAGAAATTATTTGAAGTGCAGTTTGTCAATTTTTTCTTTTATGGACTGGGCAATACTTTTGTTGTCATATTTAAGAAATATTTGCCTAACCCAAGATTGCAAAGATTTTCTTTTATGCTTTCTCCTAGCAGTTGTGTAGTTTTGGTTTTACATTTGGGTCTGTTAATCCTTTTTTAGCTCATTTTTCATATGGTGTGAGGTATACATCAAAGGTCAGTTTTTTGCAGTGAACGTGTAGTTTCAGTGGCAGTTTGGTGAAAAGGCTGAACTTGGCTCTGCTGGATTGCCCTTACTCTTTTGTCAAAAATTGTTGTCCAGGGACTTCCCTGGTGGTCCAGTAGCTAAGACTCCATGCTCCCAGTGATCAGTTGTCCATGTATGTGTGGGTCTATCTCTGGACTCTATTTATTTATTTATGGCTGCCCTGAGTCTTTGTTGCTGCGCGTGGGCTTCTTCTAGTTACAGAGTGCAGGGGCTTCTCATTGTGGTGGCTTCTCTTGTTGCAGAGCACAAGGCTGTAAGGCATGTGGGCTTCAGTAGTTGCAGCTCTCTGGCTCTAGAGTGCTGGTTCAGTAGTTGTGGTCCAGGGGTTTAGTTGCTCTGCAGCATGTGGAATCTTCGTGCACCAGGGATGGAACCCATGTCCCCCTGCCGTGTAGGAAAAATCTTAACCACTGGATCCACCAAGGAAGTCCTTTGTTCTGTTCTACTGATATGCTTGTCTTTATGCCTCTTCCATGGGATTTGATTTACCATAATTTAAAATCAGGTAGTGTTAGTCCTCCAACTGTATTTTTCTTTTTCAAAATTTTTTGGCTGTTCTAGGTCCTTTGCATTTCCAAATAAATTTTAGGACCAATGTGTCAGTTTCCACAAAAAAAAAAAAAACCATTCTGGGATTTTACTTGGGACTACATTGAATTTTTGGGTGGGGAGAGAGGAGAATTGACATCTTAACAATATTGAATCCTCTCATCTGTGAACATAGTATTTAGGTTCTTTTATTTAGGTCTTTGTTAATTTTTCTTAGCAATGTTTTGAAATTTCGAAGTATGGGTCTTACACATCTTTGTCATTTATTGAGTATTTTACAATTTTTGAGACCATTTTTTAAATTTCCACTTTGGATTGCTCATTGCTACTATGCACAAATAATTGATTTTTGTATATTGATCTTGCATCCTACAACTTTAATAAATAAATTCACTTACTATAATACCTTTTTTGTAGATTTCATTGGCTTGTCTATACCCTCTGCAGCTAAAGAGTTTTGTCTCTTAAGTATCATTTGATTAATAACTTGCTTGATTGTCCTATTCTGTACTGTTGTTAATGTTGTTCTCCCATCTCAGGGTACCCCTATAGGTTTTCAGGTCCTCTGAATCCTTCCTCATTTTTCAGGGTCAATTACGTTTGCTTTAGTTACTCATTTCCCTTTGTTCTTTACATCCATGTTAAGTTGACTTCTTCCTAAACTTAAAGACTGGGACTCTTTTTGAGCATCTTTGTATTCCTCAAAATGCCTTGCTCAGATGTATCATAGGTGCTAAAATGATTAGTTGATTATATGGTTAATTCAGCAATACATGAACCGTGATCTTCCAGATGTTCAAGCTGGTTTTAGAAAAGGCAGAGGAACCAGAGATTGAATTGCCAACATTCGCTGGATCATCGAAAAAGCAAGAGAGTTCCAGAAAAACATCTATTTCTGCTTTATTGACTATGCCAAAGCCTTGGACTGTGTGGCTCACAATAAACTGTGGGAAATTCTGAAAGAAATGGAATACCAGACCACCTGACCTGCCTCTTGAGAAATCTATATGCAGGTCAGGAAGCAACGGATAGACCTGGACATGAACAACAGACTGGTTCCAAATAGGAAAAGAATCCAAATAGGACAATATACATCAAGGCTGTATATTGTCACCTTGCTTATTTAACTTCTATACAGAGTACATCATGAGAAACGCTGGGCTGGAAGAAGCACAAGCTGGAATCAAGATTGCAGGGAGAAATATCATAACCTCAGATATGCAGATGGCACCACCCTTATGGCAGAAAGTGAAGAGGAACTAAAAAGCCTCTTGATGAAAGTGAAAGAGGAGAGTGAAAAAGTTGGTTTAAAGCTCAACCTTCAGAAAAAGAAGATCATGGCATCTGGTCTCATCACTTCATGGCAAATAGATGGGGAAACAGTGGAAACAGTGGAAACAGTGGCAGACTTTATTTTGGGGGGCTCCAAAATCACTGCAGATGGTGATTGCAGCCATGAAATTAAAAGACGCTTACTCCTTGGAAGGAGGTTTATGACCAACCTAGATAGCATATTCAAAAGCAGAGACATTACTTTGCCAACAAAGGTCCGTCTAATCAAGGCTATGGTTTTTCCAGTGGTCATGTATGGATGTGAGAGTTGGACTGTGAAGCAGGCTGAGCACAGAAGAATTGATGCTTTTGAACTGTGGTGTTGGAGAAGACTCTTGAGAGTCCCTTGGACTACAAGGAGATCCAACCAGTCCATTCTAAAGGAGATCAGTCCTGGGTGTTCTTTGGAAGGAATGATGCTAAAGCTGAAACTCCAGTACTTTGGCCACCTCATGTGAAGAGTTGACTCATTGGAAAAGACTCTGATGCTGGGAGGGATTGGGGGCAGGAGGAGAAGGGGACGACAGAGGATGAGATGGTTGGATGGCATCACCGACTCAATGGACGTGAGTTTGAGTGAAGTCTGGGAGTTGGTGATGGACAGGGAGGCCTGGCGTGCTGCAGTTCATGGGTTCGCAAAGAGTTGGACACAACTGAGCGACTGAACTGAACTGAAGGCTGATGATGAGTTTCTGCTCCTGCCCATTGCTCAAGCAGTGATTTGACGGGTAGACAGTATGGCCTGTACATTTTAGTGTAGGCTTATGCCCAACCATTTTGATATATTCACTGCATGAAACCCCCGGCTTTCCCCTTGCCTTAGTTTTTTCCACTCCCCTTGGTTATAGATGCATTTCTTCCTACTCATCTGAACTCAGGACCCATCTTTCGTCTCCATGAAGCATTACTTGCTTTTTGCTTAGTTGTCATTTTTGGTAATTTTTATTTTATATCTCAGATTATTATATCTGGTGCTATATGTATATTTATTCCCTACTATCTTACAGTCATATTGAAGGCAGGGACTTGCCTTAACTATTTTTGCATCTCTTAGTGCCATGATTTTCTCAAATTCTAGTGTGTAGAGGAATTGTTTTGAGAACTTATTAGTTTGGATTCTTGACCTGCTCTTCCCCATTCTGATTCATTGGATTTAATGTGGGCCTGGGAACATGCATATTAACAGGCTCCTTGAGAGAGTTTCTTCCAGTCCATCGTTTCTCATGATGTACTCTGCATAGAAGTTTAATAAACAGGGTGACAATATACAGCCTTGACGTACGCCTTTTCCTATTTGGAACCAGTCTGTTGTTCCATGTCCAGTTCTAACTGTTGCTTCCTGACCTGCATACAGATTTCTCAAGAGGCAGATCAGGTGGTCTGGTATTCCCATCTCTTTCAGAATTTCCCACAGTTTATTGTGAGCCACACAGTCCAAGGCTTTGGCATAGTCAATAAAGCAGAAATAGATATTTTTCTGGAACTCTCTTGCTTTTTCCATGATCCAGCAGATGTTGGCAGTTCAATCTCTGGTTCCTCTGCCTTTTCTAAAACCAGCTTGAACATCTGGAAGTTCATGGTTCACATATTGCTGAAGCCTGGCTTGGAGAATTTTGAGCATTACTTTACTAGTGTGTGAGATGAGTGCAATTGTGTGGTAGTTTGAGCATTCTTTGGCATTGCCTTTCTTTGGGATTGGAATGAAAACTGACCTTTTTCAGTCCTGTGGCCACTGCTGAGTTTTCCAAATTTGCTGGCATATTGAGTGCAGCACTTTCACAGCATCATCTTTCAGGATTTGGAATAGCTCAACTGGAATTCCATCACCTCCACTAGCTTTATTCGTAGTGATGTGGTCATGTATGGATGTGAGAGTTGGACTGTGAAGAAGGCTGAGCACCCAAGAATTGATGCTTTTTAACTGTGGTGTTGAAGAAGACTCTTGAGAGTCCCTTGGACTGCAAGGAGATCCAACCAGTCCATTCTGAAGATCAGCCCTGGGATTTCTTTGGAAGGAATGATGCTAAAGCTGAAACTCCAGTACTTTGGCCACCTCATGTGAAGAGTTGACTCATTGGAAAAGACTGATGCTGGGAGGGATTGGGGGCAGGAGGAGAAGGGGACGACAAAGGATGAGATGGCTGGATGGCATCACTGACTCTAGTCTTTCTAATTCTTGCCCAATTAAATCATTTCTATGGATACAATGTGGTATTAGTTATTGGAAAACAAGTATAATTTAAGATTTTTCTGGTACACTGTGGGTACTTAAGGTAAACACATAAATTAGCAAAGGGAACACGTAAGGCAGTATGTGATGTGGGACCAAATGAATTGTCCATGTATAATAAGGGTAAGTAATTACTGGAGTTCAGAGGAGAGAGAGAACCTGGAAAGGGACTTGAGAACCTGAGAAGTCTCCAAGGAGAAGGTAACAGGAGCTGAACCTGAAGAATTTTGGAATTTGATCAGAGGAGTAGGGCATCCTAAGAGGGAAAAACATACAAAGATTCATTCTTTAGATGAAAAAAATGGAGGCCCAGAAAAGGAAGTGTCAGGTGAGATACTGGTCTCCCCACCCCACCCCCTACTCTTTCTCTTTGTTCAGCATTAGGATGGTTCCAGTGTTACCAAGTAAAAGACAGGTAGTGTCACGGTAACCAGGTGTCAAAGCACTAAAAGTTCCCAGTTTTAACTGTGATAATCTGAAAGTTTAAAACCAAATTTTTTTTGTAAAAGAATTATTAATTTGACAGAGTTATGTTCCATTAGTACATATTTAGTTTGCATTTTCAACAATACATTTTCAGAAGTAAAAGAAGTTGGAATAATAATTAAATATAATAATTTTGTATTGTATATTCCTTGAGACCATATTTATTGTGATGAGTACATGTCTGAGGATATCTAGTAGTCAATTCTTAGTTCTCATCTTACTAGAAGAATTGACTCAATTGATCATACTATTTGTTTAGTTTCTAGAGTACCACCATACTGTTATTTTTCCTCCTATCTCACTGGGAGACTATTTCTTCTCAGTTTCCCTTGATGGTTCCTTCGGGCTCCTAGAACCCAGTGCTCAGTCCTTGAATTTCATGTGTTTATTTATTCCCTTCATGAACTCATAGCTTTAAATACTATGCTGACAATTCCCAGATTTATATCTTGAGCCCAGATCCCTTCCCAGAACTCTTGATTGGTTTGTCCACTTGTCTTCATGACATCTCTGCTTGGATATATTATAGCTGTCTCAAACTAAAAAATGTCTAAATCTGAACTTCTGACCTTCCTCTTCAAATCACATCTTCCTTCCATCTTCCCTGGCCTTTAATCAGAAACCTTGGAGTTATCTCTGACTTTTAGTATATGTATTAAAATACATTTAACATAAAATTTACCATCTTAACCATTTTTTAAAATTGGAGTATCAAAGAAGGCTGGGTATTGAAGAATTGACACTTTTGAATTATGGCGCTGGAGAAAACTCTTGACAGTCCCTTGGACAGCAAGGAGATCAAACCAGTCAATCTTAAATAAAATCAGTCCTGAATGTTCATTGGAAGGACTGCTGCTGAAGCTGATGCTGCAGTAGTTTGGCCACTTGATGTGAAGAGCTCACTCATAGGAAAAGACCCTGATGCTGGGAAAGATTGAAGGCAAAAGGAGAAGGAGGCAGTAGAGGATGATATGGTTATATACCATCACCAACTCGATGGGCATGAATTTGAGCCAACTCTGGAAGATAGTAGAGGACAGAGGAGCCTGGCATGCTGCAGTCCATGGGGTTGCAGGCTTAGTGACTAAACAGCAGCAGCAATAATTGCTTTACAGTGATGTGTTCGTTTCTGCTGTTTAACAACATGAATCAGCTATGAGTATACATATATCCCCTCCCTCCCCCTCATCCCACTATCTTAAGCATTTTTAAGTTTGATGTGTTAAATACTTTCACATTGTTGGGCTGCAGTCACCACCATCCAGCCACATAACACTTTTCATCTTGTAAACTGAAACTGTGTACCTTTTAAGCAGTAACTTCCTATTCTCTCCGTCCCCTAACTCCTGGCAACTACAATTATACTTTTTGTCTCTAATTTTAACTACTGTTAAGTATCCCGTATAAGTGAAATGCATAGTGTTTGTGTTTTTGTGAGTTCCTTATTTCTCTTAGCATAAAGTCTTAAGGTTCTTTCATGTTGTAGCATATCACAGAATTTTCTTCCTTTTTAAAGGCTGACTGGTATTCCATTGCATGGGTATACCACATTTTGCTTATCCATTTGTCAGTGGACATTTGGATTGCTTCTGTGTTTTTAGCTATTGTGAATAATGCTATTATAAACATACGATACACAGATCAAGACGCTGCTTTCAATTCTTTTGGGTATATACTCCAAAGTGGAATTAATTGTGGAAATGGTAAGTCTCTTTTTAGGAACCTTTACTGTTCTCCACAGTACCATTTCACATTCCCATCCACAGTATATCCTCTTGGGAGAAATGTCAGTTCAAGTCCTTTGCCCATTTTTCAGTTGGGTCATTTGTTTTGTTGTTGTTAGGAGTCCTATATATTAATCTGGGTAGTAATCTCTTATCACATATATAATTTGCATTCTCCCATGCTGTAGGTTGCCTTTTTACTCTGTGGATAGTGTATTATGTACAAAGTTTTTAATTTTTTATGAAGTCACTTTGTTTTTTATTTTGTTACCTAGCTTTTAAACAAAAACTGTTCAATTTTCTGTGTAACTTTTATTTTCATTACCCACATTGACTCAGGAGATCATGTTTGTTTCGCCTTGAGAATATACGCAGAATCTAAATAACAACTTCAGTCCTCCCATTCTGGTCCAAACCACAAACACATCTGACTTGGCTTAGTAGAGTTGCATGCTAGTTGTTTTCCCTGCTTCCATTCTTGCCCCTCGATAGGTTTTGAACATGGCAGCCAGAGTGATTCAGTTTAGTCAGGTCTTATAAATTCTCTGCTTAGACTGCTGTTAATGACTCCCATTTTACTAAAAATAAAACAGGAGTTTTAAAAAAGACTTTCAGGGACTTCCCTGGTGGTCCAGTGGTTACAACTCAGTGCCTCTACTCCAGGGGACATGGCTTCAATCTGTGCTTGGGAAGCTAAGATCCCACACACCATGTGGTGTGACCAAAAATAGAGACTTCCAAGCTTTCTGTGTTCTACACCCATGTGTTATTCCCCCTTGATCTCTGGACTCATACCCTACTATTGATACTTTTCCAGCTCCAGCCACAGATCTTCTTGCAGTTCCTTTTGAATACTCTAGTCCTTGTCTTGTGTCAGGACCTTTACCTAGATTGCGTTTTGTTCACCTGTCCTGTGGTTCATTTCTTCACTTCGGTTCTCAATGAGGCCAACCAGGCTACCCTATTTTAAATTGTATGCCCTTCCCCATGGCCAGCTTATGGCCTTCTGTGTATTTTATGTATTTTGTTTATTGTCTGTTTCCCCTTTCTAGAATGTAAGTTCCAAAGGGGACAGGGAATTTTGTCTTTTATTTATTGATATATTTCCATTGCCTAGAACATTGTCAGGCACATGGGAGATGTTTAGTAAATATTTTTTGAATGAATGAATGGAAGAGGAAGCAAAGTAGCCATGTGATCCTTGTTTTCATGCAGTTTTCAGTTTGTGGTTTGCTTTCTCTAAATGAAGTTGACTACATTTTCCTTATTTTTTTGTTTGGCTTAAGTATGTATAATTCAGAATCTTTGAAATTATAGGCATTTAAGCTTTGGGAAGCAATGCTTGTTAAAGAGAATGTGATCTTGAGTTATGTTTTGAAAGAAAGGAAAACTGTAAAATATTAAAATAAAAAAGTCATGTGCATGCATGTTCCAGGAAAGGTGATGATATGACCAGTTTTTGAAAAATACTGTTAGGTCACTTTGGGTCTTAAATCTATTGCTCTGGAACTCTTTAATTACATAATGTTTCATTTCCTTGCAATAAAAAGCAAATTCTTTGGCTTATAAAGTGGACTCACAAACCAGATTATTTTAGCTCTCGTTAAGATTATTTATCTTTTTGTAATCTACCATAAAAAATCTTAAATTTCATTGAAACCCAAAATTCTGTGGTTGAAATCACATATGGAAGACTTTTGAACAAATATCCAGTGTTGAAGCAAACGTAAATAGTAGATATCATATTGATGCCAACTGAGGAAATATGATTAGACTTAGTCAATAAATAAATCTGTTAACATAATCTGCCATGTGCCAAATGAAATAATGAAAGTATTACTGTAGGAGGATGTTTTGTTAAATATCCTACAAAGGCCTGTGTCTTCTCTGCAAACCTACCATGTGGTAAACACTTAATAATAATTGGGAAATAATAATAAGACCAAATTTTCTATCACTTAAATTGTTTATCTGAGGGAGGGGGTATTTACTTATACATAAAACTTTAATAAGACAGCTAATATATCTTGTCTGTTAGTGGCTGACACTTTTTCTTTTCTTTTTCCTGAATATTTCCAGTGATTCCATAATAGAACATTTATATTTTGATGGTTTTTTTACTTAAAACTTTAGAAGAAATAGCCATACATGCTAAAGGAAAAGGAATTTTCAATTGATAAGAATTTTGCATATCTCTTGGTTTACTCTAGAAAACTAGCTCATTGCTGTATTTTCTTTGCAATTAAAAGTTTACAACTTGTAATAGCAGAGGAAAATAAGTTTACATATCTCTGTTTAGTTTCATTTCAGAGCTAGAATTTGTTAAAGATATGAAATACCAGGACTTATTAAGAGAGTTTTCAGGGAATGTGATAAAAATAAAATTTTCTATGAAAATGCAAGAGAAAAATGGGATGAACTGAAGAATTTGTAAGGTTTCCCAGCAGAATGTATAAATTATATATTTATCTGTAGATTCTGTAGTTATTTTATAAAAGTAGAAAGCTATCATTATCCTTAGTATTTTGTGTCTCCAACTGAAACATTGATTGTGTGCTTGAAATACTGAATGATTTAAGTTTTCTTATGTTTCATGCTTCCTAAGTTATCAAAAGATAGAAAAAAAAAGACTACCTGGCAGAAATTCAACTTAGGTGTATATAAAAATCTGTTATGGTCACTCCCACATTTGAGCAAAAGAATTTGAACAGAACTAGTAAAAAACTTCTCTGAAGTGACTATTTTCTGACTAACTTTTGGTATAAAACCAGAAACACTTTCCTGAAGGGTAAAAAGAAATAATCCCAATGTATCAAGTGGGAAATCATAAGGAAAGTAGCATCTTTGTATTATTCCAGTTGTATAAGTGCTAGACCAGTTGTGAGTTTTAATTTGTACCTTATATGTTTGCTTTTACCTTGAGAACTGGGAATTTAGATCTCTTTAACTGCTTGTGTGGTTTTTGGACATTGGTTTCCTCTAGGTAATAATAGGGGCTTCCCTGGTCATGGTAGTTGTAAAGAACCCACCTGCCAGTGTAGGAGACATAGAGATACAGGTTCATTCCCTGGGTTGGAAGATCCCCTGAAGGAGGGCATGGCAGCCCACTCCAGTATTCTTTCCTGGAGAATCCCAGGGACAGAGGAGCCAGAGGAACCCTATAGTCCATAGGGTTGCAAAGAGTCAGACATGACTAAAGCGGCTTAGTACATGTACAGGTAATAATAGACAGGCTTCAGCAATAGATACTTGTCTTAATACTAATAAAACTCATATTTTAGGCTTTTAAACCTCAAATTTGAGTGCCTGAAGAATATATAGATGTATTTTTTTAAATCTTTCTAAGTGAAGTGAAAGTCGCTCAGTCGTGTCCGAATCTTTGTGACTTGATAGACTCTATAGTCACAAAGAGTGATTCCATGTACAGTCCATGGAATTCTCCAGGCCAGAATATTGAGGTGGGTAGCTTTTCCCTTCTCCAGGGAATCTTACCATCCCAGGACTTGAACCCAGGTCTCCCACATTAAACATGACATCAAAATCAGGCAAACTTCTTATAAGAGCATAATCGCCTCAAAATAATCAAGAGAAATTACCATGATATATTTTTAAAAACTTGTTTAGGGTGAAACTTCCTGAATGGTGGAGTAAGGAGCTTGGCAAATTCCTTCCTCTCAAATTTTTGCAGTTAAAACTGGGCAGAATTGTTGAAAGCAACCATTCTAAAACTTGTCCTGGCTTGTTCCCAGCAGCATTACTCAACAACCAAAAGCTGGAAATAGTCCAAATATCTGTCAGCTAGTAAACATAAAGAATGTGGTACATCCACCAATAGAATACCACTCTGCAGTAAAAAGTAATGAATATTGATACTTGGATGAACCTCAGTAGCATTGTATTTGAGTTACGGGAGTCAGGTACAAAAGACAACATATTATGATTCCATTTATTTGAAATGTCCAGGAATGGTTAATTTATAGGAGCAGAGTAAGCAGATTAGTGGTTTCCTAGAACTGTGGGTATGAATGGGATTTCATGTAAAGGACCATAAAGGATCTCTGGGGAGCAATTGAAATGTTCTAAAATGAGATCGTGGTGATGGTTATACAGCTATATAAATTTACTAAAAATCATTGAATTATACATTTAAAACAGGTGAATTTTATGGTAAGTATGCTATGCCTTGGACTTCCCAGATAGTGCAGTGGTAAAGAATTTACCTGTCAGACAGGAGACTCGGGTTTGATCCCTGGGTTGGGAAGATCCTCTGGAGAAGGAAATGGCAACCCACTCTAGTATTCTTGCCTGAGAAATCCCATGGACAAAGGAGCCTAGTGGACTACAGTCCATGGGATGGCAGTATTGAACTCAACTTAGCAACTCAGCAGCAGCAGCAGCATGCTATACCTCAATAAAACTCTTACATTGGGTCCCCCCCCACCACCACCGTTCTAAAGGAGTGGCCCAATTATAGCACATTTCTGCAGATGGGTTTACTTGAATGGCTTTTTCCAGCCTATTTAATTCAGGTATTCTGAGAGCTTGAGGCCAGCAGGAGATAGAGCACTGGCTTTGTTTGATCTTAGGCACATCAGTGACACTAACATTGTATGTTTTTACATTTATAAAATAGAATTCAGTAAATACCCAACTTTAAAAAACCTGACAAGAATTTGGACATTGAGTTTTGTCATTCACATAAAGTCTTCTGAAATACAGAGCTGTAGATTGTAGTAACTTGACAACTCTTGCACCTTCTTGCTGGGTATTCACCCCTGGGATGAATACCTTATCTGGGACAAGGCAAGGGTAGCAAAAATGGTCAAAATGTTTGGAGAAACCAATTCTAAGCTAGTAGTTTTTCATAGTTATTAACAAAGTAGTCTTGAAATTATTAAAAGTTTTTGCCATTTCAAAACAGTAACTTTCCCATAAAAATTCTTCAAGAGAACATAACTTGATTTGACCACAGCATATTTAATAGGAATTTAATTCAACTTTTCGGAACTTATCCTCTCCTCGCTCTATTTTTTTAAACTTTTTTTTTTTTTTTTAATTTTTGGCTGGGCTGGTCTTCATTGCTACAGGGGCTTTCTCTAGTTGCAGCAAGTGAGGCTACTCTTGGTTGCAGTGGACAGGCTTCTCATTGCAGTGGCTTCTCTTGTTAGGGAGCACAGGCTCTAGGCATGTGTAGTTGTGGCACATGGGCTCAGTAGTTTTGGCTCTCGGGAACCCGTGTCCCCTCCATTGACATGTGGTTTCTTATCCACTGCACCACCAGGGAGTCGCCCTTGCTCTATTTTAGTTAAATGAACGAGTTGGATTTTTGTTTTGTTTTGCTATTTCTTTTTGGCCACATCATGCAGCTTGTGGGATCTTAGTTCTCGGGATTGAACCTAGGCCCACAGCAGTGAAAGCACCACGACCTTACCAGCAGACCGCGCAGGGACTCCCAAAGTGGCAGTTGGATTAGATTCTTTCTAACGTTGATATTCTGTGGTTCAATCTTGTTAAATTATTTTTGAAGCAATTAGGAAATTTCAGTTTATCTAACAAACATTGAGTATGTTGATCAAAACATACCAGTTGTCCTCAGAGAATAGTAATAGAGACTCAGGTCAACAAAAAACTGAAAATCTTAAGTACTAGTGTGATATTATGTCAGGCTTCTTGGACAGCACTGTGAGGGGCCGATTGTCAACTCTGCTTGCCTTGAGAATCATCTCTCCATAAGGAAAGGCCTCTAAGATAAGTCTTTAAAAGATAAATCCTTTCCCAGGTATGTAGAGAAGAGCTTATCTGAAGTGCTCTTAGTGAAGGAAAATGGTTGGTACTCTGATTTGAGTAGAATACCTATGTATCATCCCTCGTGCCTTAAAATATAGGGTAATGTGTTGGTTTATTCTAGCAAATGAAAATTCCTGCTTCATTTATTTTCTGTTCCTCTGATCCATCAACTTTAAAAAAATCTGCTATCACAATCAAATTGAATTCTTCATTTTAAATAATGATCCACAGCTGTTGCAGTCTGATTTGGTCCCATAAGGGTCGATGACTCAAATATCAAGAGGATTGTTTCAGCTTTGTTTTCAAGATCTCTTGTGAATTTGATTGCTCCTCTGTTTTTTCTTTTAAAGTTGACACAAAATTCTTATAAGCTTTGTAATGGTAACTATGTAAAGCAAATAATCAGGAAATTATGAAGTTTTTAATAATAGTAAAACAGGAACCTATATGTAGTCACATAAACTGGAAAGTTAGAATATCTTGTTTCTGGAGAGCCTCCAAACATCTCTTTCATTTTCAGGCTATTTTCAGGTTACTAGACTACATGGAAAATAAATTTAAATAAGATAGAAACAAAGAAGTTTAAGCAAGAAGCAAAGCTATAAGAGACCTCCTAACTCCAGTACTCTTGCCTGGAAAACCCCATGGACGGAGGAGCCTGGTAGGCTGCAGTCCATGGGGTCACTATGTTGGACACGACTGAGTAACTTCACTTTCACTTTTCACTTTCATGCATTGGAGAAGGAAATGGTAACCCACTCCAGTGTTCTTGCCTGGAGAATCCCAGGGACGGGGGAGCCTGATGGGCTGCAGTCCATGGGGTTGCACAGAGTCGGACACGACTAAAGCGGCTTAGCAGCAGCAGCAGCAACACCTAGTTTGATATCTAATTTGACAGATGGAGAGGGTTAATGATTTAGATAATATACTTAGTAGCTGAATTGGCACAGGTACTCCAGGCTATTTTTATAGAATTGTGAGAGAAAATTAGTATCTCTTAAAATGGTTGCTGTAAATAACCTAAAAAAGAGGATACTCCATAGTCAGATCAGCTGTATATTTCTTTTTTTTTTTTTAGCTGTATATTTCAAACTTTAAACATCTCTTGTCTCGTCCCATGGAACTGAAGATGAGAGAGACAGCTTTTGTCCATTGAGGTTTTTGCAGGATTGTTTGACATGGAGAAGCTGAGACAAACTGGCCTATGTCATCTTCTTATTACTCCCAATAAAGCTCTGTGTGATCTAACCCCTTGCTTGTCACACAACTTCAGCCTCCTCCTGCAGATTTAATGCTGTCTAGTCATGCCAACCTCCTTCTACTTCTTCAAACTAGCCATGCATCAGGTTCAGTTCACTCACTCAGTCATGTCCAACTCTGCGACCCCACGGACTGCAGCACAGCAGGCTTCCTTCTCCATCACCAACTCCTGGAGCTTACTCAAACTGATGTCCATCGAGTCGGTAATGCCATTCAACCATCTCATCCTCTGTCGTCCCCTTCTCCTCCTCCCTTGAATCTTACCCAGCATCAGGGTCTTTTCAAATGAGTCAGTTCTTCACATCAGGTGGCCAAAGTATTGGAGTTTCAGCTTCAGCATCAGTTCCTTCCAATGAATATTCAGGGTTGATTTCCTTTAGGACTGACTGGTTTTATCTCCTTGCAGTCCAAGGGAGTCTTCTCCAACACCACAATTCAAAAGCATCAATTCTTTAGTGCTCAGCTTCGTTTATAGTCCAACTCTCATATCTATACATGACTGCTGGAAAACCTATAGCTTTGACTAGGTGGATCTTTGTCAGCAAACTAGTATCTCTGCTTTTAATGTGCTTTCTTCCAAGGAGCAAGCATCTTTTAATTTCATAGCTGTAGTCACCATCTGCAGTGATTTTGGAGCCCCGCAAAATTGAGTCTGTCATTTTTTCCATTGTTTCCCCATCTGTTTGCCATGAAGTGATGGGACAAGATGCCATGATCTTAGTTTTCTGAATGTTGAGTTTTAAGCCAACTTTTTCACCTTTCACTTTCATCAAGAAGCTCTTTAGTTCATGGCTTTCTGCCATAATTGTGGTGTCATCTACATATCTGAGGTTATTGATATTTCTCCTGGCAATCTTGATTCCAGCTTGTGCTTCATCCAGCCTGGCATTTCACATGATGTAATCTGCATAGAAGTTAAATAAGCTGGCTGACAATATACAGCATTGATGTACTCCTTTCCCAATTTGGAACCAGGCTGTTGTTCCATGTCTGGTTCTAACTATTGGTTCTTGACCCGCATACACATTTCTCAGGAGGCAGGTCAGGTGGTCTGGTATTCCCATGTCTTGAAGAATTTTCCACAGTTTGTTGAGATCCACTCAGTCAAAGGCTTTGACATAGTAAAGCAGAGGTAGATGCTTTTCTGAACTCTGCTTTTTTGATGATCCAACAGATGTTGGCAATATGATGTCTGGTTCCTCTTCCTTTTCATCCAACTTGAACATCTGGAAGTTCTTGGTTCATGTACTGTTGAAGCCTGGCTTGGAGAATTTGGGTCATTACTTTGCTAGTGTGTGAGATGAGTGCAATTGTGTGGAAGTTTGTACATTCTTTGGCATTATCTTTCTTTGGGATTGGAATGAAAACTGACCTTTGCTGGTCCTGGGGGCACTGCTGAGTTTTCCAAATTTGCTGGCATATTGAGTGCAGCACTTTCACAGCATCATCTTTTAGGATTTGAAATAGCTCAACTGAAATTCCATCACCTCCATTAGCTTTGTTCATAGTGATGCTTCCTAAGGCCCACTTGACTTCACATTCCAGGATGTCTGGCTCTACGTGAGTGATCACACCATTGTGATTATCTGGGTTGTGAAGATCTTTTTTGTACAGTTCTTCTGTGTATTCTTGCCATCTCTTAGTATCTTCTGCTTCTGTTAGTCCATACCATTTCTGTCCTTTATTGAGCCCATCTTTGCATAAAATGTTCCCTTGGTATCTCTTAATTTTCTTAAAGAGATTTCTAGTCTTTCCCATTCTGTTATTTTCCTCTATTTCTTTGCATTGATCACTGAGGAAGGCTTTCTTATCTCCCCTTGCTATTTGGAACTCTGCATTCAAATGGGTATATCTTTCCTTTTCTCCTTTGCCTTTTGGTTCTGTTCTTTTCTCAGCTATTTGTAAGGCCTCCTCAGACAGCATATCAGGAGGCATTTGATATCCATTTGTTCAGTACTGATGATGTTAACTTTGATCACTTATTTAAGATGATGTCTGTCAGGTTTTTCCACTAAAGAGTTTACCGTTTTCCTTTTTAATTAGTAATGTTATGGGAGATGCTGAGTCCATGTAAATACCTTGATTTCATCAAACTTTTATCCAGTAGTTGTAGCATCTACTGATGATGTTTGCCTGAGTCGGTTATTACTATGATAGTTGTGCTTTTATATTACAGAACTGTGCTTTCAGTTTTTATTTTTTGCTTATCAGTTTTATTCTTTGCTTATTGGTTAATATTCTGCTGGAGAGCATTTTCTTACCTTTATTTGTATGTATTAATATGGATTCTTATTTTATGTAGTAGGTGATAATCTGTTACTGTCATTATTTTTTGTGGTTTTCACATTGTCCCAGATTCGGCAGTGGGAACCCCTTCAAGCTAGCTTTTGACAAGTTCCTAATGTTCTTGAAGAAATAGGCAGAGGTGGCTCAGAGGTTAAAGCATCTGCCTGCAATGCAGGAGACCTGGGTTCAATCCCTGGGTTGGGAAGATTGCCTGGAGAAGGAAATGGCAACCCACTCCAGTAATTCTTGCCTTGAAAATCCCATGGACGGAGGAGCTTGGGGCAGGCTACTCTCCATGGGGTCGCCAAGAGTCGGGCACGACTGAGCGACTTCACTTCCTAACTTCCTTCCTCAGATAGCCATTTTGCCTTTTTGCATTTCTTTTTCTTGGAGATGGGTCTTGATTGATCACTGCCTCCTGTACAGTGTCACAAACCTCCTTCCATAGTTCTTGAGGCACTCTATCAGATCTAATCCCTTGAATCTGTTTGTCATGCCATGCATGCCTCTCCGCATATATCTATCCCATCCTGTCTGCCTGAAATACTCGAAATACTCTTCATCTCCTTTTGAAAAAGAAGCCTAGTTCACTTCGTATCTTTTAATTATTCACTTTATCAGAGAATTCTCATTTCCCTCAATAACTCTCACTTCACCCCCTGATGGGAGGCCCATAGTTCCAATCTTTTTCTAATTTTTTTTTCCCTTTATGTTAATAACAGTGGTTCCCAACCTTTTTTTGCACCAGGGACAAGCTTTATGAAAGACAGTGTGTCTATGAGTCAGAGTTGGGGGATGCTTTCAGGATGATTCAGGTATATTACATTTGTTGATCAACACTGCATCAGCTCCGCCTCAGATCATCAGGCATTAGATTCTCGTAAGAACCATGCTGTCTATATCCAAATGTCGCTGCTGATCTGACAGGAGGTAGAGCTGAAGCCGGAGAAGGCGATGGCACCCCACTCCAGTACTCTTGCCTGGAAAATCCCATGGATGGAGGAGCCTGGTAGGCTGCAGTCCATGGGGTCACTAAGAGTCGGACACAACTGAGCGACTTCACTTTCACCTTTCACTTTCGTGCATTGGAGAAGGAAATGGCAACCCACTCCAATGTTCTTGCCTGGAGAATCCCAGGGATGGGGAGCCTGGTGGGCTTCCGTCTATGGGGTCGCACAGAGTCGGACATGACTGAAGTGACTTAGCAGTAGCAGAGCTCAGGCAGTAATGAGAGCAATGGCTGTAAAGACAGAAGACACTTCCCTTGTTCGCCGCTCATCTCCTGCTCTTTGGCCTGGTACCTAATAGGCCATGGACTGTCCTGATCCAATGGCCCAGGGGTTGGGAACTCCTGCTTTATTTACTGTTTATTATATATTTATGTGTATGATAATTAGAATACTTTTCCCTCCAACAAACTGCAAGCTCTTTGTGGACAGAGACTATATTTTTGTTCACTGTAATATCTCCAACACATAGCATAATGCCTGGCCCAAGTAGGTGTCTGAGTCTTTCTAAATCTACTCTGTTGCAATGAAACCATAGAAGCATTCTGCTACTGCTGCTAAGTCGCTTCAGTCGTGTCTGACTCTGTGCGACCCCACAGACAGCAGCCCGCCAGGCTCCGCCATCCCTGGGATTCTCCAGGCAAGAACACTGGAATGGGTTGCCGTTTCCTTCTCCAGTGCATGAAAGTGAAAGGTGAAAGTGAAGTCGCTCAGTTGTGTCTGACTCTTAGCGACCCCATGGACTGCAGCCTACCAGGCACCTCCATCCATGGGGTTTTCCAAGCAAGGGAACTGGAGTGGGATGCTATTGCCTTTTCCATAGAAGCATAGTTTTATGTATAGAGCCAGATAGTAAACATTTTTGGCTTTATGGGCTAATACAATCTCTGTCTCAACTCTGTCGTTGTCATGGAAAACCAGTTATAGATGGACAATATATAGACAAATGGGCTATATAAGTTTTAGTAAAATTTTATTTACCAAAGGAATAAAGAATTTACCAAAACTATAGCCTGCTGATCCCCACTCCGAATAATCATCTTCTAAATCATTTTTGTGGACCTGAAAGGTCTCTCATTATGCAGTCTTGCAAACTTTCCCTAAAGGTTTTTTAGATGATCTCATTTTTGTATAGTAAATGTTAGAACAGTGATTTTTTTTAAAAGACTGATGTTAAAATATTTTTTATTTCAAAATATAATCTTTAAGATTTGTATTTTCTCATTATTTACTTGTATTATATTTTTTTGCTTTCCCCAATTTAGCAAGTATACTTGTACATTTAATTTTATATTTCTGTTTAAGTAAAACATTATTCTTTATATTAATTTAAAAATAAAAAACTGGGGGAACTTCCTTGACAATTCAGTGGTTAAGACTCTGCTTGCGCTTCAGGGGCACAGGTTTGAACCCTGGTCAGGGATCTAAGATCTCACATGCTGTGCAGCAAAGTAGAATAGAATAAAATATTTGGTTTTGGGGTAAAGTGTAGTTTGAAATTTTATAATGTGTTAAATTTTTTAAAAAATATAGTCTGAGATGAAATATAATATTGTTTTTAAATGACAAAGAAGATTCCAAATATGCAAGTAAATATGATCCACAGTGGGGAATTCCCTGACAGTCTAGTGGATAGGACTCTGTGCTTTCACTGCTAATCCCTGCTCAGGGAAATAAAATCCCACAAACTTCATGGTATGGCCAAAAAAAAAAAAGAAGACCATCCACAATGAAAATGTAGTTGCCTGTAAGCATCAGTATTTACTGTTATTTTTTGACACCATTGTTTTGAGGATCTAGAGTCATCTTTATGTGCTGGATGAGAGATAGTTTTAATCTAATGAGTCCAACTCAAAGGTCTGGATTACAAGCATATTTGTAGAATCATTTTTAGGCTTCTCAATTTTATGTTATATATTTTTTAAAAAACAATTTTAAAGTTTATTTATTTTTGTATGTGCTGGCTCTTCATTGTGCAGTTGTCTCTAGCTGTGGCAAGCAGGGCTGCTCTAGTTGCTGTATGTTGACTTCTCATTGCAGTGGCTTCTCTTGTTGCAGAGCAGGGGCTCTAGAGCATAGATTTCAGTCGTCACAGGGACTTCGTTGCCCCTCAGCAAGCGGGATCCTCCCAGACCAGGAACTGAACCCATGTCCCCTGCATTAGAAGGCAGACTCCTCACCACTGGACCACTCGGGAAATCCCTACTTTGTCTTTCAGCAGTGGCCCATTATAGATATGAAATGAACATTATTACTGACACATCACTAAAAATAACAATTTAAAATAAGTTACTGTTCAGTACCACCACCATGGCAGTAGTTGTGATCAGAGTAAGAAACCAAAGGAGAGACTGTCATGAGCATCTTCATTAGAACCCGATGGACTGCTGCACATGTTCACTTAATACCCCACAGTTTTCAGACTGTTTTGTTGTCAGTGGGGACTTTTTTCCTTTTTGATAAGTGCTTATTTGGTGTTACAGAACATTTATAGTAAGTTGCAAGAATCATAAAACAGACCCCTTGTTCACCACTTGTTTGCATTTTGTCCCATTTGCTTTATCATCATTGTGTGTGTATTAGGTATATATAATTTTTAAAACCACTCTGAGAATATGTCCCTGTTGCCTCCAAATACTTAGATGAGACAATGTCTAGATAATCCTGTTTTTCATCAAGTTTCTATTCACTCGTCTACCATGGTGATTTTCTGCTTCCATCATCCTTTCTGTTTTTATAGGTTGACATCTGCTAGAAGGGATTGCTTTCTTTTCTTCCTTATATATTGATGGATTTTTAAAATTCAATTTTTATTTCACATGTTATGCTTTAATCTATTATTGCCATTTATTTTGATGCTCAGATCGTCTCACAGTTGACCACAGTAGCCCTTTCTAACTGGCATCAGTATCTTTTTGACATGCCCTCATCATTTCTGAGTAGTCTTTTATTTTCTTACATAAGATGTTGCCTGCTTATTTTGCATTTTCCTGCCCTTTCCTGGATCAGCCATTCCTCCAGGGAGCTCTGGTTTTACTACAAAATGTGGTTTAGATATCAGGATCTGGATATAAGATGTGTTCATCGCTACAAGGTTTCATTGCTTCTAGACTCTGAGTAAACAGGTAGGAAGTATATGTATGAATGTGTTTGTGTGTGTATTCCTATGTCTATATGTTTTTATTATAAAAATTTATAATACAGTGTCATATATAATAGCCATGTGTTCATATTGATACCTCCAATTCAAATCTAATATCTAGGGGCACATTCTAATTTTCATATAGAAGGACATTAAAAAAAAACATTTGTTCCTCTCCAAGTTTTTGGTTGCCCTGCGTGGCATTCAGGATCTTAGTTTCCACCACCTGCCAGGGATTGAACCCATGTACCCTGCAGTGGAGGCACAGAGTGTTAACCACTGGACAGCCAGGGAAGTCTTCGGAGGACATACAAAAAAGTCCTTTACAAATTTCATTGTAAAGCAACCAACTAGCACCTGTGTTCACTATTCCTGATAGATTGCACTATCATCCTTTATTTTTAAAAGTTGATGACATATCAACTAATGATGTAGTCAGTGAAATAAATGAATTATGTTGGTACCATGTTAAACCTCATGTCAGACTTCAATTTGTCTGAGTTGCTTTCAAAAACTGTCTCTAGACACAGATACCAAGGGGGAAGGTCGGGGGAAAGTGGGATAGGATGAATTGGGAGATGGGGATTGACATATACACACTGTTGATACTAAGTATAAAATAGATAACTAATGAGAACCTACTGTATTGTACAGGGAACTCTACTCACTGCTCTGTAGTGACCTAAATGGAAAGGAATTTTTTTTAAATGGGGATATCTGTATACATATAGCTGATTGACTTTGCCATACAGTAGAAACTAACACAGCATTGTAAAGCAAGTGTACTCCAGTATAACTGTTCACATCAGCCTGCCAATTTCACCCATAATTTGGCACACTTTAAAAAAAAATTCTGTCTTTATTTTTTACTTTGTGTTATAGAAAATATCAAACAGACCTAAAAATGGACCCTCATGTAAGTAAACACCATGCTGCAGTAGTCACCAACTCAGCTTCTCTTGAAGGAAATCTTAGATAGCATATAAGTTTATCAATAACAATTTCTGTAAAACAAAACAAAATTTCTGTATATCTCTTAATAAAGACTTTTCTTAAAAATATAAATAATAAAATATTTAAAACAATTCTTTACTAGGTTACAGATTTCCCAGTCATAGGTTATTTTTTATGGTTCTTTCAAGTCGGAATCCACATAAAGTCCACGTACTGCGTTTAAGTCTTTTATTTCTCTTTATTTGTAGGTTTCTCCTCCAGTTCTGTTCCTCTATCTCACCCTTTTTTCTGTAAATCTAGGTTGTTTGCACTATAGATTTCTTCACATTCTGGACTTTGCTAATTGTACTTCCATGCTGTCATTAACACATTTCTATATTCTCTCAATGTCCAGTAAATCTGTTGTTAGATCCAAAGGCTTAATCAGCTTCAGACTTACTTTTTTCTTTGGCTGTGCTGGGTCTTCGTTGTTGCGTGCCAGCTTTCTTTAGTTGTGGCGAGCAGGAACTACTCCAGTTGTGGTTCGTTTTCTACTCGTTCCAGTGGCTCTTCTTGTTGTGGAGCACAGGCTCTAGTCTGGGTGGGCTTCAGTAGTTGTGGTGCACAGGCTTCTTTGCTCCATGGCATGTGGGATCTTCTCAGACCATCTGTCAATCAAACCCATGTCCCTGGCATCGGCAGGTGGGTTCTTAACCACTGAACCACTACGGAAGTCCCCGTATTTACTTTTTTTTTTTTTAATCATGAATGCTTCACAGGTGATGGTATACTTCCTCTAGGAAGCTCATTAATGTCCATATATCTCTCATCTCATATGAGTGGCAATTGATTTATTACCTAGATTAAATTTTTTCAACACGGATTTGCAAAATGATTGTGTTGTAAGTACATACGTACCTCAGAGATAATTTCGGTTCAGTTCTAGACCACTCCCATAAACTGAGTATCACAATAAAGTGACTCACATGGATTTTTTAGTTCCTTCGTGCATATTAATGTTTACACTAAACAGTAGTCTATTTAAAGTGTGGAGTAACAGGCCTAAAAAATGTACACACCTTAATTAAAAAATAGTTTACACATGTTCCCCATCCTGAACCCCCCTCCCACCCATGGAGGATTTATGTTGATGTATGGCAAAACCAATACAATATTGTAAAGTAATTAGCCTCCAATTAAAGTAAATAAATTTAAATTTTTTAAAAAAGAGCAGATATAAGTTAAAAAAATATTTTATTGCTAAAAAATGCTAACATCACCTGACAATGCAAGATTGCCAGTCATTCACTTTGTTTAAAAAAAAAAAAAAAAAGAATAGTATATGTAAAGTGCAATAAAATGAGTTATGCCTGTATATAATTTTTTCATTTTAATTGGACTATTTCAATAGGGATCAGTTTTCATTTCCTAGAGGTACAGCTCATATAGGAAAGCACGTAAAATGCTTGATATATACTGGTTTCAGAATAATGGATTGGTTCCCTAGTATCCTCAAAAAGGTGAAAAATCAGTTTTTTTTCTAAGTTCCATTCTAAAGTCAGGAATATAAGTATTTTGCTGTGTTTCAATCCATTGCAGTTATTATTACTATTTTATTCATGCCCAAATTATCACATTTTAGTTAGTGGGAGTCTCTTCAGGTTGGTTTCTAAGTCCCTTGGACCTAACTCCAAAAGACTTGGATAGCTTAATTGATTTCTGATATGACACGTTTTGTACATTTCCTGCCCTATACCTGGAGTCAACTGTTTTTCTAAAGAGCTCTGCTTCCTTTTAGTGGGAAATGGTATTTAGCAACTGCAGTCTGGGTGCTAGAAGTGAAAGAACCATCTTTTTTCCCTTTTTAAAATAATACTAGATTTATTTATTCTCTCCTGCACTTATTATAGGTCAAAATTCCAAGGTATTTTAATTGGGTGATTTTGTGGTTAGTTTTGTGAACAAGTTAATGCTGGCTTTGGCAAGATATTTCAGTTCTTTACCATATAGACATCTTAGGGCTGCTGAAGTTTTTATGACATGGTGGCTGGCCTCTCCCAGAGCTAGTGATCAGGACAGCCAGTGGCATCTTTTGATTCAGTTTTCTACTAGGCAGTAGGCTATAGTTTTCTGGCTGTGAATCCAGACTACTTGGTGCTGACACTCGTTTTGTGGGCTGAATAGCCAAGTTATGTAACTCTTTGTGCCTTATTTTCCTTAGCTATAACTTTGCGATAATGATAATATTTAGAAACTTTATAATATAGGGTCTTTGTGAAGATTCAGACAATTAAAACTGTCTCTGGCATTTAATACGCATGGTAAGCACTCAGCCGGCTGCTGTTGCTTCTATTACCGCCCCCACTGGGATGGAACTACAGACATGAAACCTAGTCAGTAAGTTGCCCTTGACAGAAATGGTCTTTCTTCTTATTTGCCCAATATTGCCATGACTGAAAAATTGTTTACAGGTTCCAGATATTTCAAGTATGATAGAAAAGGGTTAGAGAATCATAGCCACACCTGTTTTGATTATGTACACACAGGATCTTTCATTCTTAATCTGTGTTCATGGAGACTTTAGTGCAGATACGTGTTGATGTAATGTGACCGGGAATCAGCCAAACACTCCCCTTGGTAACTTTTTGTTTTAAAATATTGATTTTCAGGGAGTTTTAAAAAAATGAAAAGGAGGTCCAGTGGACCTTTCACCCAGTTTACCTCAATGCTAATATTTTGTGTGTCAAATACAATGTCAGTTTTTGATGATCAATTTTCATTTAGCAATAATTGACTAAGCTGTTACATGCTAAGTATTTGGAGGTATAAGTGATTAAACTCTGACCTTGAGCAGCTCAGTCCTTCTCTTTGGGTTCTCATTGTTAATATTTCTAAATGGATGTTTTGTCTCTTCATTGTTGAAGCTTGCATAAGCAGCTCCTTAGTGTTAAGCATTATGTTATTTCTCACATTCATATTTGCCTTGTTTTAAAATAGTTTTTTGAATTGTGTCTCCATCTTTCATTTACAATCTTTACAGCATCAGAACCATGTTGCCTGCATTGTCTTATTTTAATCACGTGCCAGTTTTGCAGTGCTACCAAGTCTGGATATGAGAGGCGGCTTGTGTGATTCATTTACATATATTTCTGCTAATATAGCTCCCCAAATTAATTTTCAACTTTGCATTTTACATCCAATTACATGTTCGTTTTTAATCACTTGTTTTAAGAAGGAATTTTTCATATGTAGAATTTTAAAACTGGTTCAAAGAGCAGAAGCTATTAAACAATAGCAGAAACCAGACAATATGTAGGACTTTAAATAGTAATTGTTAAACATTTGAATGTTCCCAAAAATATGAGTCTCTGTGTCAGTGTGTGTTTCTACATGTTATTCCACTAGGGACTTGCACAGATAGGTTTTGCATAATATCCTTGCTGTTATTGTCAGCCATAAACAAATTACACGTATTTAACAAGTTAATGTCAGATTGGCCAGGAGCCACTGGGAGGTGTGTACTTAGTGACATCAGCTGGCAAAGAGCCCTGGTAACAGGGAGGGTTGGAAGGGTAGTGGAGGGAGAGGAAGCAGGAGGGAGGGAGAAAAGGAGAGAGACAGAGAGACTGACTGTATCTGGGGATTCTGGCAAGGTGAAGAGCTGGTCTGTTTGGCAGGACCTTCCCATCTGGGATCCATCTGTGTTTCCCTGGAATGGGACAGGCAGCTCTAGTCAGTGAGAAATCGCAGATGTGAGAGAGCTGACACATGTCCAGCTAATGAAAGAAGGAAGAAGGCTGGTCTCACATTGGGCTTTGAAGATTAGGAGGAGAAAAAGAGGAGCTTTTCTGTATCTATCTCAAATAAATTTGGTATATTTTAAGACTCTGGATTGTTATAACCTGGGCATTTGGGGTAAGTACCCTTTAGTTTTGGGGGCCAACATGGGCAATTATTTATTTCAGATTATGATGATATGAATCTTTTGATATTTGATGAGTTTAGCCTTTAGCTACTGTTATTTTGATACTTCATTTAGTTCATATGTTTACTGTATCATTTTTCACTTCCATCTTTATATTTGAATGCCATGCTTTCTTGAATGGAAACTTTAATCAGATGTTACATATGAATTCTATGGCTAGATATAGTCCCACAAATATTTCTTTAAGGTATTCTACATTGAGTCTTTCTGTGATATTTTGAGGGAAATTTTTTTCTCCTTTAGTATGCATAATACAAATAGTGTTAAAAAAGATGACTCATAAAATACTCTTTCTTATTGTCACATTTTATTTCAACATATTTGGGTGAATTACAGCTAAAAGATAATTTTAATGTATTTAGCTCTTTTTTTTCCTCTCATAATTTCTTCCTATCTTGTTTTCTTCTGCTTACTTCCTACATGCAAAATAAATAACATCGACAAACCTGATTTGAATTGTAAGTTTGGAGTAGTTTTGTGATGCAGTAAATTCATGTGTAGTTAGCTACTATGTTCTGTAGTCCTTTTTAGTTTGTGATCCATAATTTAATTTTTTTGTCTATTTCTGTACATTGTATTCATGTTTTTCCAGGCCCCCTAATTTGGACAGCTATGAGAAGAGCATGGGTTTGGGAATTAGACATACTGTACAGCTCTTATTTGCTAGTTCTCTAATCTCAAGCAAGCTACTTATTCTCTTTGAGTCTGTTTTCTGAAATTCCTGCCTTATGTCATTATTGGCGAGATTTGTCTGGCACATAGAAGGCATACAAGTTAGTTTCAGAACTTTCTAGATGTTCATTATTTTGCTGTGATTGTCTCCTAAATCTTCTGCATTTTTAACTTCAGGCTCTTAGACTAAGAATAGATCTTATCTATGTAGTTTTCAGGGTACTTTCCTCTCACTTTACTTACCTTCCAGATCATTTGTTTCTCTTACAAATGTTGTATGCCATCTTTTTTTCTCACTGTGATTATAAATGATTTGGAAAGTATTCTAAATATTGTAATGCAAATGAACCTGTTTTATTATATCAGAACCGAACTTTAACTTGTATTACTTTTCTTTCAAAATGCAAATAGGAACTTAAAAAAGCACTTTATTCCTTAAAAATTCTTCAGTCTTCACTTACGTCAGTTGGTTAATTATTTTAAGAGCACAGTATTAGTACAATACTGTTCATTTTCTTCTTTCAGTTTTGCAGTCAGATTTCTCTAGCTGGGGGGAGACTTTGTAAATGAACTTTTAAAATGCGTATTCTCTTACACCCAGTTGATTAAATGATTTAGTAACAAATTTTGAGTTTCTTTTTTTGATAGGTTCCAGGAAGGCAATGGCACCCCACCCCAGTACTTTTGCCTGGAAAATCCCATGGACGGAGGAGCCTGGTAGGCTCCAGTCCGTGGGGTCGCTAAGAGTCGGACACGACTGAGCGACTTCACTTTCACTTTTCACTTTCATACATTGGAGAAGGAAATGGCAACCCACTCCAGTGTTCTTGCCTGGAGAATCCCAGGGACAGGGGAGCCTGGTGAGCTTCCGTCTATGGGGTCGCACAGAGTCGGACACGACTGAAGCAACTTAGCAACAGCAGCAGCAGTGTTCAGAATCTTTGGAGACTTGTTTGAATATTTGAGAGGGTATAGAATTTATATTGAATTTAACTGATACTCTTTCAGTGAGCAAGCTCTTTTCATTGTACTCTAAATGATGTGCTCCTAGGTTGAGTGGAGAGAAAAAGACTTAATGCTGAAGTGTAGTACAGGTTAGGGTCTACTGTGAAGTCATTCTCATACTGCCGCATGTCCTTACCAGGGATACTTTTGATGCTAGAGTTTCAAGAAGCATATGAAATGATAAATAATATGCATTTTAATATGTGGAGTTACTCTGACTGCAAATAAAGGTGGCTTATTAAATGTCCTGCTAGGGCCAACACAGTTCAGGAGGATAGCTGTTTATTACTAAGGCAATAACCAATATTTTGACTTGAATATTAGAGAAAATTATAGTATTGGGTTGGCCAAAAAGCTCATTTGGGTTTTTCGGTAACATCTTATGGAAGATGTTCGTCTTTCTGAAGACTGTGAAAGCTTTCAAGAAACTTTCCTACTGTAAAAAGAGGAAACCACCTAAATTGGCTTCTAGGAATGACCCGAAAGAAAGAAAGAACATGTGTACACCCGTGGTGGATTCATGTTGATGTATGGCAAAGCCAATACAATATTGTAAAGTAATTAGCCTCTAATTAAAATAAATAAATTTAAATTAAAAAAATATATATATATATAAAAAAAGAAAGTGAAGTCACTCAGTCGTGTCCAACTCTTTGCTACCCTATGGACTGTAGCCCGCCAGGCTCCTCCGTCCATGGGATTCTCCAAGCAAGAGTACTGGAGTGGGTTGCCATTTCCTTCTCCAGGGGATCTTCCCAACCCAGGGATTGAACTGGGTCTCCTGCATTGCAGGCAGATGCTTTATCCTCTGAGCCACCAGGGAAGCCCCAGGAATGACCCAACCAAGGCTTATTTTATAGCAAGGGGCCATGTTGGGTTGAAGGCATTTACAACAATAATGTCAGTAAACTAGAGAAGAAGATAATGACATTTAAATTGCATCTTTGGAACATAAAGGAAGAGTGCTTTTAAGTTTGAATGAATATACTTTATATGTAACTGGAAAAATTCAAGTTGATCTGGAAGACTAGTTGGATCATGCATTGAAGGTTTTTTAAGGCCAATAGTGTTCATTAGTTCCCAGTGATAACCTATTGAGAATGTTAGGATTGAAAGGGATCTTAGGGATAATCTAGTCAGTTGCATTATTTTATAGATAAGGAAAGTTGAGGAAGGGTGACAGAGTGGTAAAAAGTCAGCCTGGCCCAGCGTTTATTACCCTGGTTGGTAACTGAGCTTGGACTGGCATCGTATCCTGAGTTTCCAGGACATTGATTTTACAGCTTTTCATTGCCCATTGTGTGTGATAAGATGGTAAGAGGTAAAAAGTCTTCTCGAGGAAGTAAAATGAACTCAAATGCATAAGTCCTGGAAATTACTGCCAACTCAGGCAATCAAGAGAATCTTCAAGAAGAGTTAGCATTTGATTAGAATTTAGAAGGACAGGAAGAACTTGGACTCTTCATTTTTTTTTTTTGGAAGAAGCACAGTGGATAGATGAAAAAGTTCACCTTTCATTAGCTCCAAGTGCATTAACTCAGACTTTGTCAAATACATAACTACACAGTGTTAATTTCTACTATGTTTTCAATTTGCCAGCTGTTGTTGTTGCCTCTCCAAATCCAAGAGTAATTGTTTCTGAGATAATTATCTATATACGTGATACCCCCTACCCCCTTTTTAAACTTAAGATTTATACCAAGAACTCTATAATTTAAAAGGTTTCTCCTTAGGTGGACTGTGTGAGTTGTTTAATTTTCCCTCCAAGTTCAAGTCAATAAATACAGGAATTAGGAGTGGCTGTGTCTTGCAGAAAAACAACCCACTATAACTGGGTTTTTATATTTTCACTGGTTGATGGGCTTTCCAAACAGTGTTTACCTTTTAAGATCTATGTGGCGTCATATTTATGCTGGGAAACTTAAAATGCATATGGATTTACTTTTCTCAAGCATGCCAAAACTTGCAAAAGCCACTCTTTGTGCTTTGTTTAAAGCAATGGCTAGCAGAAATCCTGCTATCATTCAGTCTTGAGCAGCTTGTTAGAGATGCCTGGCAAGGTGGAGTGCAGGTCTGTATGGAATATATATGTGCATATGTCTGCAGTTGCTTCTCATAGCTGAAGTTCTGGAGTAATTAGGGTATGTATTTTCATTTGGTTATGTTAGTTAGGAGAGGTGGGGGAAAGTCAGTGAAAAGATTATATGTAGGCTTTGGCATTAGACTGTGTAACCATGAGCAAATTTAACCTTCACTACTGACCCCCAGTTTTTTCATCTGTAAAATGGGAATAAAGATAGCTATTATTGTGGTCTGTAAGAATTAAGTTAAAAAGTAGCAAGCATGATACTAGCAGCATAAATACTCAATCAGATTTACCTTATCGTGTGATTTTTCTCAGTCCCCCTAACATCGAAGTTGCAGTTAAAATGTGTTTCTTGCATTTTTAATAAGCCTCACTTCAAGCTGACAGGGAGCCAACCCTGCTTCCTTAACTAATTCTTAGTCATGGGAGAAGGGTGTGTAGAGAGAATGCATCAGCCTTAACTCAAACCTGTTGCTCTGTGGCAAGCTGTTAGTGTTTAGGGACCTTGGTTACTTGCCCTGCTGGAAGAGCTGGGGGATGGGCCTCTTTGAGGGTGACAGATGTGCCCTCTGCTGCCGGCGGGCGCGTGCCGGCTCTATCCCTCTGCTCCCAGCACCAGGTGCAGCCATTGTTCTGGCTGGTCTCTCTTCATCCGGCCTCGTCTGCTACTCTGCTCTTTCTAGCTCATTGTTTCTGTAGGAAATTAGCATTAAAAACCCATCTGAAACCCCCATGTCCCTCAACTGCAGGTGACTGTTATTGGCCCCAGCTGCCACCCTTGCGCTTGATTACTTCCATATGGGTCTGTGCAAAGAAGTAGTAGCCATTTATTGATTTCCACCACAACCCCCACCTCTATTACTCAAAGTGTAATACCCTGAAATCTATTAGACCCCCAATAGGCTGTATAGCTCAGTTGGCACTACAACTGTGATGAACGTTTTACAAGCAAAACTAATTATGCCCTCTTTCTCCCCCTTTACCACCTCCTACCTAAATATTAAATGTAAAAAACCAGAATGTCATAATGGAATAGTAAATCTTTTAAATGTCTGGAGATGAATCTTTCTGAGTAGGAAAGCTTTTAGATTTTGGATGGGCTTTTATGGAAAATTTTAGTCATTGCTTTAAATATTTCATACCACACCCATAACATTCAAGCAAACTGTGGCCCAGTAGGCCCCTAGGGTGGAGGTGGGGGGACACAAACATTTTGGTCATCTGCTCTTTGGTTTATTAAATTTAGTCAGGGCAGGCAGGATGTTAGTAAAATAGTTTTAAATGATAATATATTTTGTGGAAAACTGCACACATGTAGAACTAGCTAAGTCCTCTAATTTTGTATCATTTTGTTGTTTGCCCCACTATGTTTGCACAAATGGTTATTCCAGTTTATTTACTCCAATAAATATCACAGAGGGGAGATTGGCTTCCTAGGCTTTTCTTCCTTCACCAATAAATTAAGTGTTCTATTTTGGTTATTGGACTAAATCAAGATTATAATGTATAACAAGTTACCAGACTTAAAACCCTAAATCAAAATTGTTACATGGACAAAGTCACTACCCTTATCAGTAAAGAGAATCTGGTCCTGGTGGCCTTTACAAGTAAACAACTCAGAAAAATCAAGGCAGGGATAATTGACTAAGGTATTTTGACTGCTGATTATTTAGATGTGTCAACTCAGTCTTAAAGTAAACTCTTGAGTTTATAATATTTCAAATTAAGTTATTTAATCTGATATATAAAGTAACAATTTCAGTGTTTCAAATTTAGCTTTGTGGTACTTATAACATAAGTAATTACAGAACATAAAGCCATTTCTGTTGGAGAAGTATCCTTTTGCATTTCTTCCTTTTTTCCTTTTCCTTTCTCTTCGGGAATTTGGAGCTTGAAAAGTTCCTGGAGGCCCTGACAGCCAACATTTTACCGGATAGCTCCTTTGGAGGCAAGGCTCCAAGTAAAGCTGTATGATTACGTTTAGAATGGTTTACAATTTGTCATTTTTGAAGAGTCTCTGGAGCGCTTTTAGATTTGTCCCTCACTTAAGTAATGGAAGATTAGAGAGATCAAGAAAGGAGAGAATTGAGGTTTGAAACTGAGTCTTCTGACTCCAAATTAAGTGTGGGGCTAGTAGAAGTTAAGGCTGATTGTAAGCATGGCAGATGTTACTGTCTTGGAGTGTGTGTATGTATTCTTAGTTTTTCTTCCTTTATTAGTTTTTCTTCTTGATGCTCTGGAAGAACAGAATTTTCCTTTAGTGGCCTTTCTGAAGAGAGAAATAGGATTCTTCTTTTACTGTCTTAGAGATTTGCAACCATATGTAAAATAGATAGCCAGCTGGAATTTGCTATATTGCTCAGGAAACTCAAACAGGAGCTCTGTATCAACCTGGAGGGGTAGGATGGGGAGGGAGATGGGAGGGAGGTTCAAAAGGGAATGGATATATGCATACCTATGGCTGATTCATGTTGAGATTTGACAGAAAACAAAATATTGTAAAGCAATTATCCTTCAATAAAAAAATAAAGAGATTTGCAATCTAGTATGAGATAAATTTTCTGTTCATCCCTTTTAATGATGTAAATTGTCCTATACCATTCATGGGTCCAATGCCATGATGAAGCTGGCACTGGCTTTGTTTTTGAATGAGAACTATGATTTCAAAAGCAATGTTCTTGGGTTGCCCCAAGTAGAAAAGCATGGCAAATGACCATGTATGCTTGTATTGCTCAGATCACATTTGTGATAGAGATTCTTCAACAGGACTGGGATTGGGGTAAGGTAACTGAGATGCCTAGGTAAAGAATATGAGGCACTCTCTAAGGGAGGCAGTCAGCTAAGGGAACAATCTCTTACACCTAATTTTTAAAAAATGTATCAGGGACTTCCCTGGTGGTACAGTGGATAGGAATACACCTGCCAATGCAGGAGACATGGGCTCGATCCCTGGTCCAGAAGATTCCACATGCCACGGAACAACTAGACCCATGTGCCACAACTCCTGAGCCCAAGTTCTGCAACTGTTGAAGCCTTGGCTGCCTAGAGCCTGTGCTCTGCAACAAGAGAAGCCACTGCAATGAGAAGCCTGTGCACCAAAGTGAAGAGTAGCCCCCGCTTGCCACAGCTAGAGAAAGCCCTCACACAGCACGAAATCAGTGCAACCAAATGTTTTTTTTTTTTTTTTTTTAAAAAAGGTGTATCTGGAAGAGGGGCAAGAGAACCTGTGATTGGCCTTGGGAGCTTTAATTTAGGAGTCTGTTTTAAACACTTTAGTGCACGTTTTTGAAGGTTGTTCAGCTTTCTTGGTTTGTTGTGTTTTAATGTACCACTTAATTTTTTTCCCTCATATTTTGCATACACAATATATACACTTAATAGGATAACTGAAATTATGAGTGAGAGAATATCCCACACTGCGTATTTCCTGCCTTTTTGAGGGTGATTGTTTAATATCCTTTAATTGCATCCTTCTATGTCATCTTCCTGTAGCTTTACTCATATCTGTATGTTGATAACTCCTAAAGTTATACTTTAAGTCATATTTGTCTTTTGAACTCCAGAATCATCTCATCTCACTGCCTAATGACTGTTTCCACATGTCAGACTTGTTGACTGTGTTGTTCAAGAATACTGCAGCCTTAGTAATTTCCCAATTTTATTAGTTTTTAGAAAAGATGTGTTAAAACTTTCCACTGTGTTTTCAGTTTCTCTTTGCAGTTCTGTCAGATTTTGTTTTTGAACCTGTGTTGTTGGGTACATACTTTGTCCAGGACCATTATATTTTCCTAAGGACTCATTTCTTTATCATTTAGATAATGATCTTTTTTGTCCCCAATAGTGTTTTTTTATTAAAATCTGTTTTCTCCAGTATTAATATTGCTAATTCATTTGTCTTTTTTTAATGATTTTTTCTTAACCTTTCAGTATTATTATGGTTTTAACATGACTCTTATGAATATCAAATATGCAGATTTTGTTTGAATTCAATCTAAAAATATTCTTTTACTTGGTAACATGTTATTGTTCAGTTGCTCAGTTGTGTCTGACTCTTTGGGAGCCCATGGACTGCAACACACCAGGCTTCCTTGTCCTTCACTATTTCCTGAAGTTTGCTCAAAACTGGCATCCATTGAATTGGTGATGCCATCCAACCATTTCATCTTCTGTCACCCCCTTCTCCTCCTGCCTTCAATCTTTCACCAGCATCAGGGTGTTTTCCAGTGAGTTAACTCTTAGTGAATGAGTTTGATACGTTTAAAGAGTAGAAAAGTGGCCATTGTAGTTAAAATGGAGTAGATGATAAGAAAGGCTTCCCTAGATGGCTTAGCAATAAAGAATCCGCCTGCAATGCAAGAGACACATGAGACATGGGTTTGGTTTCCGAGTTGATAAGATCCCCTGGGGAAGGAAATGGCAACCTACTCCGGCATTCTTGCCTGAAAAATCCCATGGACAGAGAAGCCCAGCGGGCTGTAGTCCTTAGGGTTGCAGAGTCGGACACAACTGAGCTACTTACTGAGCATGCACGCACAGATGAAGAGAAAAGGATAAAGAAGTGAGACAAATAGGGAGACAGCTCCTGTAGAACTTTGTAGATCAGGGTGAGGAATTTGGATTTTGTTCGTAATAGTGAAAGGGCTATCAGTGGGGTTGTAATGTGGTCTGATTTATACTTTATGAGGGTTACTCTTCCTGTGATAAGGAGAAGGAGCTACATGGGGGGATGACTGAAAGCAACAAGGCTAGAAGTGAAAAATAAGTTTGTATTATGTTCATGACTTGGGAGATAGACAGGAGATGATTTGATTATGATTTGGATGTAGATTGAGTTTTCTGAATTTGTCAATGTATTGAATATTGAGAGAAGAAGAGTGCTTTCAAATAATTGTCACATCTGTTCTCATTGTTATTCATCCATTCATTTAAATATTTATTAAGTACCCATCGTGTGCCCAGGGACTCTTCTAGGCATTAAAGTTATATCAGTGAATAAAGCAAAGACCCTGCCCTTGTGGAGATTAAATTCTACTGGGAGAGACAAATGGTAAAGTTGTTTAATAAGTAATATATGTGATCTCAACTATATATGTTGTATATATTTAAAATGTCTGAAATACATGTTACAAAAATGGGAAGTGCTAAGGAATAAGGGAAAGAGTTTAAGATGATCCAGGCTAAGTTGAGGCAGGTGTGTGTATGTGTAAAGGGTAGTTAAGGAGGGGTCCCTGGATCTAGGTTAAGTTGAGGCAGGTGTGTATGTGTGTGTGTGTCAAGGGTAGTTAAGGAGAGTGTGTGTGTGTAAAGGGTAATTAAGGAAGGTCCCTGCTGAGAAGATAACGGTTTTGAGAATGCAAAGGTAATAAATATAAAAGTTCAGCTCTTTTTTTGCGGCACATTGTGCCTCTCACTTTTTGAGTACTTATTATTAGGAAGATTGAAGATGATAGTTGTTTATGGGGTACAGTCTTGACTCTGTGAAGTTGTGTTCATCTTTTTGAGCATAGGCAAGGACTCACCAAATGAGAGCCTAAAGTATTTGGAGTGAGCCTTTAAGAAGTATAGGTCTTGGTGTGTGTGAAACATTCATAAATAGTTGGAGAGTAATTTAATAACAGAAATATACCCTTCTTTAGAAACAACTTGCAAGGTCTTTTTGCTTTGACATTCATGTATATCCAAATGGGGTTTGAAGTGGCATACAGTAAAAGATTAAAAAGAAGGCAGATTACGAGCCAAGGATTTTGGACAAGTATGCTAAGTGGAATTAAATTCTTGCCACTCAGCCCTGCATTAAACGTTTAGCTAAAACGAAAAGGAAAACCCCTAGGTGTTGACCTTGTTCTCATCATCTGGATAGAGGATACATACTTAGGAGAGCCTTTTATTTTAGTGAATCTGGGGAGGTGTGTCATGAAAAGATGATACCCAGGTCAGTTCTTTTGGAAAAGGTGAAGAGTCCCAGTAAACTTTGAGTTCAGAAGTATAAGACTGATGTCTGGATTATACAATATAATCTGTAGAAAATAAGATTAAGATTCCTTTAAAAAAATTTTAAAGCAGGAAAGTATAACTTGTTTGTCGTTTTTGATTATGGAGATTTCTGAGCAGAAGGTGAATTTCAAGAGGGTAATCTTAGTGCTGAAAAGACCATTTTGAGATGATGGGTGTAGTATAGGCAAGAGATGATGAAGGTCTGTATTTTGTTTGTTGTAGATAGAGTAGAGAGGGCCAGAGGATTTGAACTTGGCAGGGAGTGGGTGGAGGATGCAAAGAAATGATTGGTTTTAAAATACAAATGAAAAGACTGAGCCAATCAGTTGTTGTTTTAAATGCAGCCTGTGAAGGGTTTTATGAAAAGGGGAGGTTTAAAAGGGTGAATAAACCTTCGGTACTGTATGTATTTTGTTAGATATTTGGGGGTAGCAAAATAATTTCTAAATATTTCTAGCAACTTTCAGTTTTTTCCTGCAAGGTGAAAAAGTAAATCCTAGAGTTCTTTTTGATTGAATTAGCAGACCATATGGTGTTTATACACAGACTGACTGCTACACAAGGTAGCTGTGTTATTTTTCTCTTTCAGGATATAATACTAACCTGATGCCAATGTTCTGAAACATTTATTTTCTAGTGAACAGTATGTGAAGCAATTATTCTAGTCATTGTATTTTTTCTTGATGTCTCAGTTGATGTTTGTATACTCTTTGTATAGTGTTTAACCCTACTTGTTTATTTAATCTTTTTAAAAATTAAATCTTTAATACAGGTCTGTATAGTGCTTTCTAACCTTTTCACATCATAGCACACAGAGAAACTGATAAATTCTGATTGGCCATCCCAGGCTGAGTAAATCATCTTAGTACACTCATGACTATTCATACCTCTCCAGTGTGCCTTGCCACACAGCTGGGGAAACTGCCTTATAGAAAGATTCTTTTTTTTTTTTTTCTTGTGATCCTCTTAAGCCACCTGGTTTAGCTTTGGCCGTGGAGACTTGAAAGAGAGTAGTGGGAACCTTCCAGGCAGGAGTTCTGGGCACATAGCCTGACTTAGAAGAAGTAAGACTCAGACATGAGCAGGCACATGCCAGAGAAACAGGACTAATAGTATGCATGCCCCTGAGTGTATTCCATTCTTTTTTTTTTTTTTTTTTCTTGCAGGGGAAAATGGACAAAGGAAAGGAGCAATAAGGGTGGGAGGGAAATGGGAAGAAAGAAGGGGAGTGATGGTAGGGAGGAGTATATGTAATTTCTTTTTTTTTTTTTTTTTTTATTTTTGCAGGGGAAAATGGACAAAGGAAAGGATCAATGAGGGTGGGAGGGAAATGGGAAGAAAGAAGGGGAGTGATGGTGGGGAGGAGTATATGTAATTTCTTAACCAATGGCTTTCTGTTTTTAATCACAAAGAACACTTAAAAAAATCATGGTGAGTTCATCTTATATTAGGAGGTTTGTTCTCGAAATGAAAAGTTCAGAAAACAAAAAGTCCAGTTTGGGTGTCCTCAAGATTCTTATACTGCTTTTCTTTCTTTCTTTTTTTTTGGCTGCTCTGTGTGGCTTGCAGGATCTCAGTTCCCCAACCAGGAATTAAACCCAGGCCATGCCATGGCAGTGAAAACCCAAGATCCTAGACACTAGACCACCAGGGAATGCCCCCTACGCTGCATTTTAGTTAACTGAAGTTAGGAGAGTTATGGTCTGTAGCGTGTATCAGATATGACAATAAAGAGCTCAAAGAACTCACATGGGCTAGTGGAGAGAGATGGGCACAGAAAAAAAAGGTGGTACAAAAAAAAAGGTGGTACAGTATGACAAGTGACATCCTATCAGTGTTTATAAGGAGTCGTGAGAGTGCAGCTGTGGGAGAGTTTAATTCTGTCAAGTTGCAGTTGAGGAGTATCTGGGAGGACAAAGTTTCTGAGAACAGGGAAGACTGGGCAGTTTAGGGAGAGGGGACAGCCTATTTGCAGCCTTTATGCATCTTTAATTTCTGTCAGAGATCTTGCTCCTCTTGCTGTATAAGAAGATATCGAAACTTAAGAAGTTTGCTCTAATGGCAAATACAGTTATCTGCCCTGCCAAAATGCCCATTTACTTTCCATTTATGTTGTTTGGATTCAGTCCCTACTCTAATCCAGACATATTTGTGTTGTGCTTTTAATTTTCAAAGCTTTTTATCCCCCATAACAGCTCCCCAGGGGCAGGAAATAAAAAACAGGTGGTAGTCTTTTTATTTTTATGGAGGAGAAAGCTGAGACATCATCATATCAGCATTTTTGTTTTCCAGGTCATTAAGAAGCAGGAATAGAATCTTGAAGAGAAATCCCTCTGTGATGACTGTCAGTTCCTAGATACAGTTTTTGTTCTTTGCTTAATTACAGAGGGCGCTGTCCAAGAGGAAGAACCTCTGGGCACAGCTGGAGTGCTGACTGCTAGAGCAGTGACCAGGAGGAAGTCAGTCAGCAAAGCAGACAGCATGGTTGCCAATCCCAGAGCTAACAATCCGACATCTGCAAGCTGCAGCTCTAGTCACTGGTCACAATGTATTTATGTACCTGCTCACACTTGGTGAGGAATCACTGAATTTGGAGGAGAAATGGGACTATATAAGAATATACAAGAATATGTAACTAGGACTTCTATTCTGTGTTGGGTAGAGTTGTCCATGAAATTCCATAGTTGGTAGTTGTCCCAGTTCATTTATTGCTATGTTTATTCCATCTTCCTTGTACCAATTTTAGTTGAATGCCAGAATAAGATTGAGCTGTCTTAACAGATGAGTAGGTGCTAATTGCATCACTGTGATACTTGACAAAGAGATTTTGTTTTCTAGTTGTTTCGATCTCTTCTATCCTTCAGGCTCTCTTGGAAAACACAGAATACTTGGTTATGTTTTAGGGTATCATTGATAAAAGAGTCATTTCAATGAGTGGTAATGGCTGTTGATCCTTTATATTTTGTATCTGAACATTGTATTTATCGATTTTTGTAAAGGTACTTTACCATCTGAGCTCCTACTTCCCTAGGAGCTCAGATGGTAAAGCACCCGCCTGCAATGCAGGAGACCCAGGTTTGATCCCTGGGATGGGAAGAACCCCTGGTGATGGAAATGGCAACCCACTCCAGTATTCTTGCCTGGAAAATCCCATGGATGGAGAAGCCTGGCAGTCTACAGTCCATGGGGTTGCAAAGAGATAAGACAGAGATTAAGACACATACAAACATTTGAATATTTTAGAAAATAATGAAGGAAAGGGCTTATTGGATTGTTAGTTTTGAGGAGTTGTTTTGGGAGGAAAAGGATGATCTTGGTATGGAGTTAACAGTCTCAAAATGCTGAAAAAAAATTTTTTTAATGAGATAATCAGTGCGTATGTTTTAATCTGCTAAATTTGTGGTAATTTGTTACGTGGAAATAAAAAAATTTCTTTCCTCTTTTGTCATGCTGCATAGAAGATGTCAGGTAGCACATGAGGGTCTAGGACATTTATTTTTTTCTTAATTCTTCGAGCTTTTTTTTTTTTTTTTTTGGTCCTCTTTTATCAGAAGCCTCTCTGATTTTGGCTGAAGATATAAATGGGTTCCTACATAATAACTTTTACTTTTCAGTCTCACTTCCCCAGGACCCAGTTCAGCTACAGATGCTATATAGTTACCATCATATAATTGTGAGGACGTCAAGTACTGTAGAAGAATATGAAGTCTGTGTGCTATGATGAGTGTTCATTTATTGTATTCAATTCTTTGTTACAGTGTGCAAAATTCATTGAACCTTTTAATAATTCATTCTTCCAGCATCTTTCAGTTTAGATTTCTTATGTTATAGTTATGGTCTCTGGAGTCCAGCAGAGCTATGGTTTCTTTTGGGGTAGGGAGTGGATAGGGTTCTTGACACACAGCTTGTAGGACTTCAATTCCCCAACCAGGGATTGAACCCAGGCCACAGTTGTGAAAGCCCGGAATCCTAACCACTAGGCCAGCAGGGAACCCCCAAGCTGTCACTTCCTAACTACACTATATGGCATTGAGCATAGTGTAACTTCTCCAGAGCCTTAGTTTCTGTTGAGTAATGATGATGGGTTTTCCTGTCATTTTGGTGGTGTTGCATAAAGAAAATATTTACAGAATGCTCAATACAATTCTTTGCACATAATAAATATTATGTTATCATTTACAAATGAAAATAGAGGGTAATGGGAGATATTATGGTTGCCAAAGTTTGCTTCCTGACCTCTCCTTTCGAGCAGGAAAGCCTGGCTGAACTCAATATATTGGATAAATTGGAAACCTGATTCCTTATCAGTATGGATTAAGAAATCAGATGCCCATGGGCATCTGAAGAAAGGCTTTTAAATCAGTTTTCCTTTGTTATCAGTTGCTTACATTTATCAGATCAGATCAGTTGCTCAGTCGAGTCTGACTCTTTGCGACCCCATGAATCGCAGCACGCCAGGCCTCCCTGTCTATCACCAACTCCCGGAGGTCACTCAGACTCACATCCATCGAGTCAGTGATGCCATCCAGCCATCTCATCCTCTGTCGTCCCCTTCTCCTCCTGCCCCCAATCCCTCCCAGCATCACAGTCTTTTCCAATGAGTCAACTCTTCGCATGAGGTGGCCAAAGTACTGGAGTTTCAGCTTTAGCATCATTCCTTCCAAAGAACACCCAGGACTGATCTCCTTCAGAATGGACTGGTTGGATCTCCTTGCAGTCTAAGGGACTCTCAAGAGTCTTCTCCAACACCACAGTTCAAAAGCATCAATTCTTCGGCACTCAGCCTTCTTCACAGTCCAGCTCTCACATCCATACATGACCACAGAAAAGACCATAGCCTTGACTAGGCGAACCTTTGTTGGCAAAGTAATGTCTCTGCTTTTGAATATGCTATCTAGGTTGGTCATAACTTTCCTTCCAAGGAGTAAGTGTCTTCTAATTTCATGGCTGCAGTCACCATCTGCAGTGATTTTGGAGCCCAGAAAAAGAAAGTCTGACACTGTTTCCACTGTTTCCCCATCTATTTCCCATGCAGTGATGGGACCAGATGCCATGATCTTTGTTTTCTGAATGTTGAGCTTTAAGCCAACCTTTTCACTCTCCTCTTTCACTTTCATCAAGAGGCTTTTTAGTTCCTCTTCACTTTCTGCCATAAGGGTGGTGTCATCTGCATATCTGAGGTTATTGATATTTCTCCCAGCAATCTTGATTCCAACTTGTGTTTCTTCCAGTCCAGCGTTTCTCATGATGTACTCTGCATATAAGTTAAATAAACAGGGTGACAATATACAGCCTTGACGGACTCCTTTTCCTATTTGGAACCAGTCTGTTGTTCCATGACCAGTTCTAACTGTTGCTTCCTGACCTGCATACAGATTTCTCAAGAGGCAGATCAGGTGGTCTGGTATGCCCATCTCTTTCAGTATTTTCCACAGTTTATTGTGATCCACACAGTCAAAGGCTTTGGCATAGTCAATAAAGCAGAAATAGATGTTTTTCTGGAACTCTTGCTTTTTCGATGATCCAGCGGATGTTGGCAATTTGATCTCTGGTTCCTCTGCCTTTTCTAAAACCAGCTTGAACATCAGGGAGTTCACGGTTCACATATTGCTGAAGCCTGGCTTGGAGAATTTTGAGCATTACTTTACTAGCGTGTGAGATGAGTGCAATTGTGCAGTAGTTTGAGCATTCTTTGGCATTGCCTTTCTTTGGGATTTCTTTGGGCTATGTTTATAGCCATTGTTAAAGTGGATGGCTGCATGATACAAATAACATCAAAATATCACAGGTTAATGTAAGAATAATGCAAACTGTTACAGAAAAAACAAGGTAAGATCAAAAGTACATGACTTCTCCCCTGCCCCACTCCTTTCCTTTATTGCTGACTACTTGATGTTTGTACACCTAGTTCAGGTTTTTCCACACCTGTAATGTTTTCAAAGCAGTATATGTGACTCAATTTACTTAAGAGTATTACTTTCCTTGGAAATATTAGTTTTTAAAAATAGATCCCAGAAAAGTAGTAAAGAATTGAGAAGTCACATCTAAGAATAGAGAATTGGGCCCTAAGTTGAATATGGAAATGAGATAAACAAAAACTATTTATTTGTTAAAAGAACCATAGTCAGGGGAATTTTATTAAATGAACTTCTGCGTGCACCCATTTGTTAGTTTCCCTTTGAGCTTTCAGCACTTTATCCATATTGCAAGGCTGTGGAGTTACTGTATTCTGCAGCATCACAAGGCTGGCATAGCAACTCTCTGCTTGCGTTGCCTACAGCTGTCATCCAAAGGGGCCAAACACATGGCATTGTAGTGTTATTTCCAGATGTCATTTGATGGCTTAGAGTTTAAAGAAAGGTATTTGCTCTTGAACAGGAGAAAAAATTGTTACTTTGGCATAAGGTCTACCTTGGCACCGTTCCCACATCTGTTATTGATTAGGAGTGAATGCTGGTCAGTCAGAATGCAAGAGTGGCAGCCCATTATCAGGCTCACTCTTCAGGGTGACATACTTAAGGAAATTGCAAGGGTGGCATAAGCTGGCTGAGCAAAAGATGTGAAAGATAGATGTACAGAGACTTGATGTACAGAGACAGTCTGAGTGGTTTCTACATGCCAAAAAGATATTATAACATCTGCAAGCGGAACCTGTCCTTAGAGGGGGCAGTGGAATAGGTAGTGGGATCCTTTCTTGCTGATTTTAAAATAGATTTAATTAACATAAAATGTGCAGATACTGTGTTTAGTCCATTGAGTTTTTAATAGTTGTCTACTCTTGTGTAACTATGCTGCTGCTGCTGCTAAATCACTTCAGTCATGTCCAACTCTGTGCGACCCCATAGATGGCAGCCCACCAGGCTCCTCTGTCCCTGGGATTCTCCAGGCAAGAACACTGGAGTGGGTTGCCATTTCCTTATCTAATGTATGCATGCATGCTAAGTCGCTTCAGTTGTGTCCAACTCTGTGCAACCCTGTGGACTGCAGCCCACCAAGCTCTTCTGACCACGGGATTCTCTAGGCAAGAATACTGGAGTGGGTTGACATTTCCTTCTCCATTGTGGAACTATAGTCTTCAATTTTAGAACATTTTAATTTACCAGGAAATTTCTATGTATCTCCTATAAACAGTATCTCACTTCTTCTCTTGTATTTCTATTAAATAGAGTCATGCAGCGTGTATTCTTCTATGTCTGATTATTCTGGTTTTGAGTTTCATACGTGTAATTGCATAAATCAATGGATCATTTGTTTTTAATGTTTAATGTAGTATTCCGTTGGGTAGATTTCAATTAGTTACCTATTGATGGACATTTGAGTCGTCTCCAGTTCTGGCTTCTATAAATGTCTATATAACTTTGTAAATATACCCTTGGGCTAGAATTTTTCAGTGATTGAGTAGCTGTATGTTTGTTTGTTTGTTGTTTAGTCGCTCAGTCCTGTCTGTAGATTATTTGTGTCTTTATTGTTAATTTGTCAGAGTTCTGTGTGCATTCTAGGTATGAGTCCCTTGTTAGATATGTGACCTTTAAATAATTTGTGTTATGAATGGCCTATCTGTCCATTATCTTAATGATATCTTTTAAAAAAATTCCCTGTTTTTGGTGATGCTAGGTCTTTGTTGCTGCATTTTGGCTTTCTGTGGTTGCGGAGAACAGAGGCTATTCTTTAGTTGCGGTGCATAGGCTCAGTAGTTGTGGCACGTGGGCTCAGTAGTGGGCATAGTTGTCCGTCACTCAGCATGTGGCATCTTCCGGGACTAGGGATTGAATCGGTGTCCCCCTGCATTGCAAGGCAAATTCTTAACCACTGGACCATCAGTGAAACCCTTAATGATATCTTTTGATGAATAGAAAACCTTGACTTCATAAAGTATAATTTATCAATTAAAGATTTTTTAATAGTTTTTTTTTTTATAGTTTGTGCTTTTTTTCTTTTGTGACCTGCCCAAGGATTCTTTGCTTACCATATGGTCCCTGAGATATTCTTCTGTTCTTTTTCTAGGAACTTTTTGATCCTGGGTGTTAGTCTGAGCTCCATGTTGCACTTGTGCTTGTGAATGGACTGACATAAAATTGAGATTTTATTTTTTTCCTACTTGGGTGTCCCCTACTGAATTGATTTGGTACCTTTTCTAACAGCCACTTGCCTTTGAGTAGTTTGTCCTCTAGCCTTTTTTTTTTTTTTTTGAGGTTGTTTTGACTGTTCTAAATGCTTAACATATCATGTAAATAAGTTCTTAATGTCTATCCCTCTTGTCTTTGTTTTTTAATGCAGAGACATTCTTAAATTTCTAAAACATATAAAATTGAGAATATACTTTTTATGTGGTTGTAATGGAAAGTTGTAGAGTACTGAGTGCTGTTGCACAGTATACTCTCTTGCGCTTAACATATAAAGGCATATGGCAAATTATTTTAAAATAGATACGTGTTTTGAGTTATCTCCCATTATAAGCAAAGCTAACATTTACCTTGTTTTTGTTTGGATTTAAATCCAAGTTGAAAAGTTTGGGTTCTAATTTCCCATCCTGATTTTTTTTTTTTAACGTAATTGTTCCATTATTAGGAAAATTCAATAATTCTGTGTAACGCACTAACAAATGCCTAAGAGTTGACTTAAACAGGTTTTTAAAAGTTAAATAAGCAAGTGTGTACTGGACTTGGCACTGGGAATATAGTAGTAATTGAGACAGTCATGGGCCCCAACTTTCAAGGGGCTTACTGTATAAGAGACAGAGGCTGGCCTCTTCTGGTGGGGGGAGGGGAGGAGAACAAATTATGCATTTGGGGACCGTGTGACTGTGAACAGAAGTTTTTTGATGTTCTTTATTTCAAGCAGCTGATAGAAACATCAAAACCATCACCCAAGGAAGTGTTTTTTGTTTTGTTTTGTTTTGTTTTTGCCATTTGGGCAGAACAATATCCAGCATAGATAACATTGCAGTGTTTTTGTTTTGTTTTTTAATGAAAATAAGGCCTGAAGCCATGGTATACAGCATGAACATTGGAATGAGTGGGTATGTATGTCTACAATTTTCTTTGTCTATTATGTAGTTACTTAGTGTTTTGCACTTTCTAAATTCTCTTTACAAAGACTTGTTTTATACTGTGATTGGTACTGTATCTCAGGTTCTTTGTTTTTATTTTTTTTAATTTTGGTTTTGTTTTGTTTTAATCCAGAGGAACCAGAGGTGTTAGCCTGTGTTTTAAAACTCGCATTTGATAGTGGTACCAACAGCTGTCACACTGAATAATTGTCAAGTCATTCTGAGGGTTTCTTTTGCTCACTAATCTGTAGGTATAAATCTGGGTTTTAACCACATGTGATTGGTAAAAATTAGTTCTTGGGAGAGTTTATGCTGTGTGAGCCATCTGTTCCCTGTTCTCAAACACTGAATGAAGTTAGCTTTAAAATTTTCAAACCATTGAACTAAGATGTATATTAGGAAGGTAGGCTGAATGAAATCTCTAGAAGAGACACTTGTAATTTGGAATCTATATGTAGACACCACTGGATTTGGTTGTAGAAGCATTAATATATGGGAATATACTCTTCATTTGTTGGACAGAAGTCTTCATTTTTAGCTGATTCTCTGTGGTGACCATGAGCCAAAACAGGATCTTAAGCTGATAGTACAATATGATTTGTTTCTATAAGATTCAGCTAAATCTTCCATTTTGTGTACATGCCCAGTCTGTCTTGGACTTCCCTGGTAGCTCAGTTGGTAAAGAATCTGCCTGCAGGGCAGGAGACCCAGGTTTGATCTCTGCGTCAGGAAGGTCCCCTGGAGAAGGAAATAGCAACCCATTCAGTATTCTTGCTTGGAAAATCCTTTGGACAGAGGAGCCTGGTGGGCTGTAGTCCAAAGGGTCGCAAAGAGTCTGGCGTGACTTAGCAACTAAACCACCACCCACTCTCTTTCTACTTGAGGTTCCCTCCTTTGATTCTTGTCATCCATGTACACCATGGACTCTTTCTGGGTTGGAACTGTGGCTTCATTTTGTATTCTGAGCACTTAGTACAGTACTTGGGTCATGTTAGCCTTTAGCAGTGACGGATAAGATGAATCATCATGGTAACCTCTTGCTTTAAAAATGGCAGTACTACCTTCAGTTCAGTTCAGTTCAGTCGCTCAGTCATGTCCGACACTTTGCGACCCCATGAATCGCAGTACGGCAGGCCTCCCTGTCCATCACCAATTCCCAGAGTTCATTCAAACTCACATCCATCGAGTCAGTGATGCCATCCAGCCATCTTATCCTCTGTCATCCCCTTCTCCTCCTGCCCCCAATCCCTCCCAGCATCAGAGTCTTTTCCAGTGAGTCAACTCTTCACATGGGGTGGCCAAAGTATTGGAGTTTCAGCGTTAGCATCAGACCTTCCAAAGAACACCCAGGATTGATCTCCTTTAGAATGGACTGGTTGGATCTCCTTGCACTCCGAGGGACTTTCTCCAACACAACAGTTCAAAAGCATCAATTCTTCAGCGCTCAGCTTTCTTCACAGTCCAACTCTCACATCCATACATGACCACTGGAAAAACCACAGCCTTGACTAGGTGGACCTTTGTTGGCAAAGTAGTGTCTCTGCTTTTGAATATGCTATCTAGGTTGGTCATAACTTTCCAAGGAGTAAGTGTCTTTTAATTTCATGGCTGCAGTCACCATCTGTAGTGATTTTGGAGCCCAGAAAAATAAAATCTGACACTGTTTCCATTGTTTCCCCATCTATTTCCCATGAAGTGATGGGACCGGATGCCATGATCTTCGTTTTCTGAATGTTGAGCTTTAAGCCAACTTTTTCACTCTCCTCTTTCACTTTCATCAAGAGGCTTTTGAGTTCCTCTTCCCTTTCTGCCATAAGGGTGGTGTCATCTGCATATCTGAGGTTAAAGTTCTGTTTTTTCCACATTTTCTTCCAGTTTTGCCAACAATTATATTTACATTTTATATGTTATTTCCATAAATACATTATATATTCTCTTTTCCTTTACCTTAAGTCCTTACTATGTTGTTATTATTTCAGTAGAAAAGTATAATCATAATGTGCCTTGTTTTTATCACATACCATTATTTCCATGAAATCTTGTTGCCATTTACCAGTCTTTTGTACAAGAACACTATGGTACTAATTTGAGAATTCATTTGTTTCAGTTTAGTCATTACCATAGAGTTGTTCTAGCCACATGGTAATAGGCTTTTATCAGGGTCAGAGCCACAAGCTCCAAAATCTTATCTGGGTCTCATTTTCTTTGTCTGGACAGCCTGCCTGTATGGCTTTTTAGCTTAAGTTTCTTTAATTTTGTACACCTTATTTTGGGAGAGGTAACTATTTTGTTGTTGTTGTTTTAGTTGCTAAGTCGTGTCCACCCCCTTGGACTGTATGTAGCCCACCAGGCTTCTCTGTCTATGGGATTTCCAAGGTAAGAATACTGGAGTGTATTACCACTTCCTTCTCCCCGGGATCTTCCCAACCCAGAGGTCAAACCCATGGCTTCTGCACTGCAGGTGAATTCTTTACTGCTGAGCCAAGTCAAGTATAAGAACTGTTTTTATGAATCAGTAATTTGAATACAATATTTAATAAGGTTTTAGGATGTTTATTTTTGAGTTGAGTATGTTTATACAGTGTCTTCATGTTTTACGTTTCATAAAGCATAGTAAATATTTTAAAATCACTTGTTTCTAAAAAAAAGATAAAATTACATATAATCAAGACCATCCCCATGGAAAAGAAATGCAAAAAAGCAAAATGGCTGTCTGGGGAGGCCTTACAAATAGCTGTGAAAAGAAGAGAAGCGAAAAGCAAAGGAGAAAAGGAAAGATATAAACATCTAAATGCAGAGTTCCAAAGAATAGCAAGAAGAGACAAGAAAGCCGTCTTCAGTGATCAATGCAAAGAAATAGAGGAAAACAACAGAATGGGAAAGACTAGGGATCTCTTCAAGAAAATCAGAGATACCAAAGGAACATTTCATGCAAAGATGGGCACTATAAAGGACAGAGATGGTGTGGACCTAACAGAAGCAGAAGATATTAAGAAGAGGTGGCAAGAATACACAGAAGAACTGTACAAAAAAGAGCTTCAAGACCTAGATAATCATGATGATGTGATCACTGACCTAGAGCCAGACATCTTGGAATGTGAAGTCAAATGGGCCTTAGAAAGCATCACTACAAACAAAGCTAGTGGAGGTGATGGAATTCCAGTGGAGCTATTCCAAGTCCTGAATGATGATGCTGTGAAAGTGCTACACTCAATATGCCAGCAAATTTGGAAAACTCAGCAGTGGCCACAAGATTGGAAAAGGTCAGTTTTCATCCCAATCCCAAAGAAAGGCAATGCCAAGGAGTGCTCAAACTACCGAACAATTGCACTCATCTCACACGCTAGTAAAGTAATGCTCAAGGTTCTCCAAGCCAGGCTTCAGCAATATGTGAACCGTGAACTTCCTGATGTTCAAGCTGGTTTTAGAAAAGGCAGAGGAACCAGAGATCAAATTGCCAACATCCGCTGGATCATGGAAAAAGCAAGAGAGTTCCAGAAAAACATCTATTTCTGCTTTATTGACTATGCCAAAGCCTTTGACTGTGTGGATCACAATAAACTATGGAAAATTCTGAAAGAGATGATCTGCCTCTTGAGAAATCTGTATGCAGGTCAGGAAGCAACAGTTAGAACTGGTCATGGAACAACAGACTGGTTCCAAATAGGAAAAGGAGTACGTCAAGGCTGCATATTGTCACCATGTTTATTTAACTTATATGCAGAGTACATCATGAGAAATGCTGGACTGGAAGAAACACAAGTTGGAATCAAGATTGCCGGGAGAAATATCAATAACCTCAGATATGCAGATGACACCACTCTTATGGCAGAAAGTGAAGAGGGGCTAAAAAGCCTCTTGATGAAAGTGAAAGAGGAGAGTGAAAAGGTTGGCTTAAAGCTCAACATTCAGAAAACGAAGATCATGGCATCTGGTCCCATCACTGCATGGGAAATAGATGGGGAAACAGTGAAAACAGTGTCAGACTTTGTTTTTCTGGGCTCCAAAATCACTGCAGATGGTGACTGCAGCCATGAAATTAAAAGACGCTTACTCCTTGGAAGGAAAGTTATGACCAACCTAGATAGCATATTCAAAAGCAGAGACATTACTTTGCCAACAAAGGTTCGCCTAGTCAAGGCTATGGTCTTTCCTGTGGTCATGTATGGATGTGAGAGCTGGACTGTGAAGAAGGCTGAGCGCCGAAGAATTGATGCTTTTGAACTGTGGTGTTGGAGAAGACTCTTGAGAGTCCCTTGGACTGCAAGAAGATCCAACCAGTCCATTCTGAAGGAGATTAATCCTGGAATTTCTTTGGAAGGAATGATGCTCAAGCTGAAACTCCAGTATTTTGGCCACCTCATGCGAAGAGTTGACTCATTGGAGAAGACTCTGATGCTGGGAGGGATTGAGGGCAGGAGGAGAAGGGGACGACAGAGGATGAGATGGCTGGATGGCATCACTGACTTGATGGGTGTGAGTCTGGGTGACCTCCGGGAGCTGGTGATGGACAGGGAGGCCTGGTGTGCTGCAGTTCATGGGGTCGCAAAGAGTCGGACACGACTGAGCGACTGATCTGATCTGAAGAATGAATTATTTGTTGGATTTATATAATGAATCATAGAGGGATGTTGATTGGATGTATTTAAAGCCCTAAGTCACCTTCTTTGGATTTAGGTGGCAACCAAGTCTTCACCAGCAATGCATTTTGAAACCATTTCATCAGATGTGTTCTTTCTGCAGGGAGTTCTGCTGTAGTATGCATTTATTTCCACCTGCAGAGGACAACTGTGAAAAATGCTATAAGCACTTTCCTCTATTCCCTCTTACACCAGCCATACCATGCGTTAGTTATGAACTTTCTTTTTCCCCTTCTTGATTGTGTACTCTAGTCTTAGTTGTTTTTTTTTTTTTTTTTTTTGAGAGGGGAGAGGTGTTTGAGTATCATTTTTGGATTAGAAGATTTCTTCTCAACCCACTAGGTAAACTGTAGCCAGCTTTTTCAGCTGGCTTCTTGGTAGGAACAGTAGAGTTAGTAACAACAGTAATAGTGGATGATATTGATGATGACATACAATGTTGGTGTTTTTGTAAAATGGTTTGCAGTTTAGAACAGAACTACTAACTTCATTTCCTGATGACAAAACAGGTTGTAGAGAGGGGCAGATGTCATTGTCGGTTTTACACAGACAGTGAACTTTTAGGTGTGCTTATTTGTTTAAGCAGTTACTATGTACAGAAAAATAATACCCTGTAAACTCACAGTGAAGTTTTGACAGGTTAACTGGCATGCCTTTGGTCATAACAACCAAATTACTGGGATTATAATTTAGGGCAGTTGGTCTGAATTAAGAACCTATTTTTACCCATCTGTGCTGCTCATGTGGACAAGGACTGGGATCTAGGGCTTCTGACTTTGAAGTCTTGGTTTTCCTGTCATGCTTCCTATTTCAGGTAATCTGTCCCATTGTTCCCTGACCCTAAGTGTTTGTCAAAATTTTTGTTTCAGTAATTAGGTCACTGTAACTAGATCATACTGCTTGTGTGTAAAAGACGACTTAATATGTTAGGAATGCTTGGCAGCTCAGTGGGTATCTTATGATTCCTCTGTAGAAAAGAAAATCTAGTGAGGAGAGTAAATGAAAATATTTCATAAGCAGTGTTCCAAAAGAATTGAAGAAATTGGTATTTACTTGCTATGCCCGCTATATCCTCTGTTTCATTTTCATGCTCCTTTACATACTCTGTGTCCATGTGAATCAATTTTTAAAATAAATAATTGTAATCATACCGCATATATAACTTTATAGAAGGCTTCCCCCTCCATAGTTTTGTTTTGTACGCATGTTCCAAGTGATGAATGATCTTTATAATTATAATTTGTGATGGCTTCATAATTCACATTGACATGCACTTCCACCATTTAATTAACCATTCTTCTGTGGCATAGATTGTTTTATCCCTTGAGTTATTTTCTTAAGAACAAATTCCCAGGAGTGAGGTCACACAGTTAAATGGTATGAACATTTTTCTGGCAAAGAAATCATTTGTTAACCCCAGTAGCTGAAGTGGTACTTGGAAATATGTTTATTTCTGTGTTTTTTCTTTCTAGAACATTACTAATCAGATACTGGAACTAGTGGAAGATAACAAGCATATAGATAGTCCAGAAAGCCTTACAGTTTGAGTTGGAAATACATCAGTATTTTCTCCCAACATCACTAGCCATTTTCTTACACTTTGGCAGAGTGATGGAGGACTGGCTGACTGAGGAAATGTGGAAAATTGGCATTAAAACCTTGCCCATGGCAAATTGAAAGTTAACTTTAGAAGAAAAGCTTAACAATAGAAGAAAGGCATGATTACTCTTCATGGTTAATTATGAAATATAGATTTAATTCTTTTGTCCTTCGTTGCATGTAAGACTATTTGACTATTTGTCCCATTTCCCTAAAAAGGTAGATATTAATGGCTATCTTACTTTACCATGTGCAGACAGACTGCAGGTATATGCTCATGTAATCCTATCAACACTGCAATTAATTATTATTATTTTTGTACATATTTTAGAGTAAACTGAGGTTCCTATTGGTATTGGTTCTTTGCCCAAAACAATGAAAAAATGCTCATCATATCTTTCTCTCAAGGTTTTAAGAAGACACTGGACTCATGAAAGTCATTCATCTTACAGCAGATCCTTGCATTGGGCATGGATTCAAAAGTGTTAAAATCTTCAGATACTTCATAGTCAGGAGTTTCTAAAATCAAAAGTACTTTGCCATAGGGACTGATAAAGAGAAGGAGAAATAGAAAAGATGCTCTGAATCAGGAAAAAGTCCCCACAGAGTCCTGTCCTGTCCCCACAATGGTATGTATTTTGACTCTTTAAAAGTTTTCTTTGCCTTAGAATATTCATAATTAGAGCACAGGAATTTAGGATTATCTCAGTTTGGAAACTGTGTACTTGATTGCTAGCTTCCTAAAAGTATATGGGATAGTTTCATAGAATTGTCTCTACCTAAGTCTAAACTTCACTACTAAACTGTGATTAATACTCTTTGCCTTTGTTGACTGGAATTAGTTTTAATTACATTCTCTTAAGTGCAACTTGTATGGAAAACATCTTAGATGTTTCCAAGACCTAAAGTTGAATTGTTTTACATGTATTTCATTTTAACTTTTGTCTGGGCTGTTTTGGCATTTAAAGCCATTAATCTTAACATTTGTATCCCAAAGCAAATGAGAGGCAGATGCTCACATCTGGACCATTGTTTCATTCATGTAGGTTAAATTACACTAGAAATTTTTATAGTGATGAAGTTAGGAATTTAGAGTGAACCATTTTTTCTCATTGAAAGGGAGTGTTGTTTGTAATTTCAGTAGAAATCTAGGTGTGAATAAACAGATACATACATTTTTTTTTTAAATTACCATTGTCATTCAGCTCATATTTCTTGATTGTTCCTTTTTTCTGGCCTGTTTGAAAGGCTTATGCTGCCTGATTTTTTTCTTTATTCCTCAGTTTATTATAAAGAACAACACTGTATTTAAGAGTAATAATAGTACACCCTAATCAAGCAAAGTGATTCCATCATTCACAGATGGTTTGACATTAAGGCCTTCAAGGAGGGGAAAAAAATTCTATGAATAGATCCCTTCCCCACATAAAAAAAGTGTTTGATTAAACTGAAGACATATTTCTAATAGAAACAAATAAAAAGGAAGTTTGTTGTTGATAGACACTTAAAGGGTCTAAATACATAATGTACGGCTGTAATTAGAACTGAAACTTGATGGTGAAGACAAACAGAGGCAGTTCGGGGCCGTGGGAAACGCACAAATGAATAAACCTGATACAGAACCTCAGGGTTAGAAGTCACATGCCCAGACACAGAGATCACGAGGAGGCTGAGGAAACACCCCCTTTAGTCTTTATCCTTTGTGGGGCTATTAGTCTTGATTCTGTTTCTGCAGATGCGTTGTAATAAAGCATCATGTTTACATATATATCTTATTGCATTTTTTTTTAAGATTTAGGCCCATAAAATGATCAGTTAATATAAATTCTCTTTATTTTGAACTTAAAGGAACTAAGAAGGAACAATAAATCAAAACTATCCCCCCTGCTTTTTTTTTTGGCCATGCTGTGTGGCATGCGGGTTGGAATTGTAGTTCTCCAACCAGGGATCGAACCAGGGAATTCCCAAAACTATCCTGCCCTTAATTGATCAGCCCAAACAGTGCTAGATCATTAGTGTTCAGATTTCTTTCTAATTGAGTTTCTTTTTGTGGCATGCAGTTTGTGCTAGATTTTTCTATTTTTATTTCATTTTCACTTGTCAAATGAAACTTGCCCCAGCAGCTGGACAGTATTGACAGCATTTTATAAACAAGGAAATGAAGACTTTTCAGGAAGAGCCATTCCTACTATTAAAGAGTTAGAAAAGTAGCAGAACCTCAGTTTGAATATGAATCTGTCTGAATCCACAGACCATGTTTGTTTTTTCTTGGTGTGTCATATATCTGTATGAAAGCTGTCCAGTTGAAATACAATGCACACCATGTAGGCTTATAATAGGGGGCACATAATATAACATTTTCTAGTAACTTCATTAAAAAAAAAAACATTCAATTTATTTCTTTAGTTTCATTTTTTATATTTTAAATTATGAGAGTATGATAACACATTTACAGGAGACTTGGAAAGTACAGAACAATGTTACATGTAGTTCTACTATATATTACAATTATTTAAGTAGATAAATGAAGATTTTTAGTTGGAACTTCATCAAACTCTCAGAAATTAATAGAATGAGTATACAGAGAAGTAGAAAGATATAGTAGACCTGAAGAGCACTATGAACCAATTTAGCATAATTAAGATTTATACAATTTTCATTCAACAGTAGGATACAAGTTCCATTCAAGTTCTCATAGACTATAAACTCAGAGACACTAGAACATACCCAGGGACATAAAACAAGGTGCAAAAATTTTATGGTCTAAAGGTATTAAAATCATTCAGTGTCTGTCCTCATATCACTGTGGGATTATGTTAGAAATCAATATCAAAATACATTTGAACATAAACCACATACTTGGAAGTGCAATGTGACATTTACCAAGAGAGATCTTTGACTCAGCCAGTTCGAAAGCATCAGTTCCTCAGCACTCAGCTTTCGTTATGGTCCAGCTCTCACATCCGTACATGATTACTGGAAAAACCAGAGCTTTGATTAGATGGATCTTTGTTGGCAAAGTGATGTCTCTGCTTTTTAATATGCTGTCTAGATTTGTCATAGCTTTTCTTCCAAGGCGAAAGTGTCTTTTAATTTCATGGCTGCAGTTACTGTCCATAGTGATTTTGGAGCCCAGGAAAGTAAAGTCTGTCACTTTGTCTATTTTTCCCATCTACTTGCCATGAAGTGATGGGACTGGATGCCATGATCTTAGCTTTTTGAATATTGAGTTTTAAGCCAGCCTTTCACTGTCCTCTTTCACCTTCATCAAGATGCTCTTTAGTTCCTCTTTGCTTTCTGCCGATAGGGTGGTGTCATCTGCATATCTGAGGTTATTAAAATTTCTCCCAAGCAATCTTGATTCCAGCTTGAGAGGTTGAGGTTTAGATTGTATATAGTAGGGGTAACCTTCACCTCAAGGCACGATGCTGATCAAATACAGTTTTAAGTCATTCTGTTCATATGAAAAATATTAACTTGGTGGAGACTTGAAACAGATGGTGTGCCGTTGGAATAGATAACTTTATTATTCCAAATTAACATTTGTTGAAGCTGAGAAGCAACAATCCATATTTCACTTTTCCTTATTTACATTATCAAGTCAGCTGTGTTGCTGCTACTTTTAACTTGCATTAAGGTTATCAACACAGTTTTGATGTTGGCAGGCAATTAGAACATATCCTTAAATTTTTTAAATCATTAGCATTGGGAGAGACCCTTCAGTTACTTTCAACATATAGTGGTATAATGATTGTTAATACATTGCTGATGGATAGCTGTCTAATGATATCTTATACATGAGTCATGTAACAGAGCACTTGCTTAGTTGTTACTACTTTGGCTTTTCAACACCTCCCTCCCATGTTACAGATGAGGAAAACTGGATTCTGGAGTGAATTGTACAGGGTCCCATGGCTGATAAATTGGCAGAACAATTAGGATTCAAAGTCACATCTTGTAGTTTCATGCCTAGTCTTCTTTCTGCTACAATAGCCTGCTTTTGACTCTACAAAGACTTAAATCTCCAGCTGGTTTGGAATTTGGTCCCTTTGTCATACTGTCCTTTTCTTCTTAACCTTTGCTGCAAACTAGCCTTTTTGTCTTTGTTATATATTCTGATTCAACTAAGAGTCTTAATTTGGGAGAGGAAGGAAGATTATATATTAACTGTTTGATATGGCCTAAAGCAGTAATCGGAGAAGGCAGTGGCACCCCACTCCAGTACTCTTGCCTGGAAAATCCCATGGACGGAGGAGCCTGGTGGGCTGCAGTCCATGGGATCGCTAAGAGTCGGACATGACTGAGCGACTTCACTTTCTCTTTTCACTTTCATTCATTGGAGAAGGAAATGGCAACCCACTCCAGTGTTCTTGCCTGGAGAATCCCAGGGACGGGGGAGCCTGGTGGGCTGCCGTCTCTGGGGTCGCACAGAGTCGGACACGACTGAAGTGACTTAGCCAGCCAGCCAGCCAAAGCAGTAATAATTGTGCTTGACTTGTTCCAGTTAAGTTTTGGAATGAGATTTATGTACAGTCTCTTAAATGCCTTTGTATATTTGCTACAAATAATATATTTGTTTTAGGTTTCTTTGTAATTTTTTCATGTTTGTTGATGGTTTGACAAAAGGCGAAGTTTTTAAATACTTGGTTTTGAAAGGTGTTTTCTTTTTTATTTAAGTCTATTTGAATTATAATGTATTAGTTGCTGCTGTACAGCCAAGTGGCATGTTGATATATACATTCTTTTTCATATTCTTTCCCATTATGGTGTATTGCAGGATACTGACTATAGTTCCCTGTGCTATAGTAGGACCTGACTGTTTATCTATTCTGTACCAATTTGCCTCTGGGAATCCCAAACTCCCTATGCAAACCTCTCCCACACCCCTCCCTCTTGGCAACCACCAGTCTACTCTTTATGTCCCCATTGCTGTTTCTTAGATTCTACATTTAAGTGATATTGTATAGTACTTGACTTTATCTTTCTGACTTAACTTCACTCTAGTGTGAGAGTCTAGTTGCATCCATGTTGCTGCGAATGGCATTACTTGGTTCTTTTTTATGGTTGAGTAGTATTCCATTGTATATATACACCACATCTTCTTTATCCATTCATCTATCACTGAACATTTAGGTTGCTTCCTTGCTTCAGTGGACACAGAGGTGCATGTGTCTTTTTGAATTATAGTTTCGTTTGGCTATATGCCTAGGAATGGGATTGCTGTATCATATGGTAATTCTGCTTTTAGTTTTCTGAGGAAGCTCCATACTGTTTTTCCACAGCATCTTACATTTGAACTTACATTCCCATTAACAAGGTAGGATTCCCTTTTCTCTACACCCTCTCCAGCATTTGTTATTTGTAGACTTTTTAATGAGGGCTCTCTTACTGGAATGAGGTGGTGCTTCACTGTAGTTGTGACTTGCATTTCTCTAATAATTAGTTGAGCGTCTTTTCATGTGCCTATTGGCCATCTGTATTTCTTCTTTGGAGAAATGTCTCTGTAGGTTTTCTGCCCATTTTTCAATTAGGTCGTTCTTTTGTTGTCAGATTGTATGAACTGTCTGTATATTTTTGAAATTAATCCCTTATCAGTTTCATTGTTTGCAAATATTTTCTCCCATTCTTTGGTTGTCTTTTCAGTTTGCTTAAGTTTTCCTTTGCTGTGTATGAGTTTTAAAGTTTAATTAGGTCCCTCTTGTTTATTAAAAGAATATATTCCTACATGAGTATTTGTATATTTAATTTTGAAACTCACAGTGTCTACAGTTTGAAAGATTATAGTCTTTACTTGGCTTCTTTTTTTCATTTCCCTGGCTGCTCATTTTCTTTTTTCTTTTTTTTTCCTTAATTTTCTTTTCATTTTTATTGAAATATAATCAACATGCAGTTCTGTATAAGTTTAAGGTGTTCTGCAAAATGACAACACGGTGCTGCTCATTTTCTGTCTCCTTTTTTAGTTTCTTCTCATCCTGCATGATCCCCCAAATTAGAATACCTAAAAATCAGTCCTTGAACCTCTGTTCTTTACTCACTCACTCTAATACAACATTTCAAGCTTTAAACATCATCTGTATATCATCAGTTGACAACATTTAATCACGAGCCCACACTTTCCCACCTTATTTTCAGACTTTTATATCCACCTGCCTATACAGCATCCCCATTTGAATATCTACTAGGTATGTCTAAGTTAGTTATGATCTCAAACTATACCTCCCACCCCATCTTCTTTTCACATTTTCCCCCTTCTCAGAAAATAGCAACTCCATTCTCCCAGTTGCACAGGCTAAACATCTCAAAAATTGTTCCTTGAGCTCTGTCCTCAGCAGTAGGATACTTTGTGGATAGATACTCACCTATTTTCAAATGAATGAATGAGAGAACACTAAAATTCAGATCAGGAAAAGTTGCTCAACCTCCTCCACTATTAAAGGGCTGAACTGTAAAAATGTGTTTGTTGGAGTCCAGACCCCGAGTACTTCAGAACGTGACTGAATTTGGAGCTAGGGTCTTTAAGGAGGTAATTGAGTTCAAATGAGACTATTAAGGTTGTCCCTAATCCAATATGACTGCTCTCCTTATAAGAAGGGAATTCAGAAACACAGATGTCTTCAGAAAGACCATGTGAAGACACATGGAGAAGAAAGATACAAAGGAGGGAGGCTTCAGAAAAAAACAACCCTGACAAAACCTCAAACTTCTGGCTTCCTGAATTGTGAGAAAAGAAAAATCTCTGTTGTTAAAGCCACCCAGTCTGTGATACTTTGTTATGACAGCCAAACTAACATGCCAAAAAGAACAGTTCCATAAAATTCAGCAATACACTTTTTTTAGGGTCGCACAGAGCCAGACACAACTGAAGTGGCTTAAAACACATGCTTATGCTTTTTTTTAATATTCCAATGTAGGGAAGTAGCACCTTTCTTACCACGTCCTTTTTTCTGCCCTCCTTTGTTGTCTTATTCATATTTCTCCTGAAATGTAAATAAGACATATTTTCAGTTTGCACTGAAAAGGCTTTGGTAAATAGAAGATGGACATGGGTGACTGATCCTGGCTGTCCAGAACTGGGAGCTGAAAATATCACCAGAGAAATGCAAAGTAGAATGTTCTGTGAAACAGTATGGACACATTGCAGAACATGGGAAATGGTGAGAGTGAGGAGCTTGTAAACATGGTATAAATCTTTGACTTTATGACTAATCCAAAGAAACTGATTAGTAACTTGAAGAAGAGAATGTGAGTAAACTATTAAAGTATGACCGAGTATTTAGTGTATAAATAGTCACTGTCCTGTTTTTAAATTTATTTTTCACTGAAGTATAGGTGATTTATAGTGTTGTGCTAGTTTCTGCTATGTAGCAGAATGATTCAGTTTTACACAAATATTTTTTTACATTCTTATTACAGGATATTGAATATAGATCCCTGTGCTATACGGTCGGACCTTGTTGTTTATCCATTCTCTGTACAGTGGTTTGCCAAACTCCCAGTCCATCCCTCCCCATATTCCTCCCTCTTGGCCACCACAAGCCTGTTGACTGTGTCTGTGAGTCTGTTTCATAAATAAGTTCATTTGTGTCATATTTTAGATTCCACATATAAGTGCTATCATATGATATTTGTCTAAACAGTCAACAAATCTTATTTATTGTAACTCTAAGTATTTTTTAAATCTATCCCCATTTTTCCATTCCTACTGCTACTCCTATCCAAGGCCACAGTCGTCTCCCACTATAACCTTGTAAGTTAGTCTCTTCCTGTATTATGATCTCACCATTTCCCCAACTGTAGCTAGTGATCTTTCTTTTCTTAGGACATATTTCAAGTTTACAAAATAGGAAAAAAACACAGTATAACAAACACCCATGTCCCCACTGTTTGTCAGATTTTAATGTTTTTTCTTATAATTTGCTTCAGATCTTTTAAAGAAATGAAATGTTAGAACTACAGCTTGTGACTGTACCTGATTCCATTCCTTTCTTCCCTTTGCAGTAATCATTATCTTTAATTTGATGTTTATTAGTCCCTTGCTTAAAAAAGTACTTTACTACATATACATATGTAAATGTAAATCAATCCCTTATCACATAATTTTAAACAGTTTTTATAGAAGTATCCTACTGTCCCTGTTTTTCTTACAACACACTCTTTAGCAAGTATGGCTACACTCTTTGGGCATTTAGCTTTTCAATACACAGAGTTTTAATTAGTTCACTTATTTTAACAGTCTTCACTGTTTTTTATGAATAAGCTACAATTGTCTATTCTCTATTGCTGGACATTTATGTATGTAAATTTTGTAGATTTTAGTAATTGCTCATCAGGTTACACCAAAAGTCTTGCTGGCATGTAATAAGATTTGTGTTGAATTTATTAATTAAAATGAAGTGAAAATATTAGTGATAGTTTTCCATCCATAAGTATGACAAATCTTTCCAATTATTTGTCTCCTTTCATGTCTTTCAGTCTACTTATATTCTTTATAAAGATTTTATATATCTTGAGTTATATTTATTTCTAGGTGGTTTATAATTTTTGTTGTGTATTCATATCTTTTTGAAGTTACTGTTTATTTGCTGGTATATAGGAATGTAATTTTTAAAGCTATTTATTTATTTTTGGCTATTCTGGGTCATCTTCGCTGCACAGAGTTTTCTCTAGTTGGAGTGAGCAGGGGCTACTCTTAGTTACAGTGCAGAGGCTTCTCGTTGCAGACTATAGGTTCTAGGGCATACTGGCTTTTGGTAGTTGCAGCATGTGGGTGCAGTAGTTGCAATTCCCAGGCTCCAGAGCACAGGCTCAACAGTTGTAGCATACAAATTTGGTTACTCTGTTGCATGTGGGGTCTTCCTGGTCCAGGGATCAAACCTGTGTTTCTTGCATTGGCAGGCAGATTCTTTACCACTGAGCCACCAGGGAAGCCCAGGAATGCAATTAATTTTTAAAATACTAGGCTTTTATCTAGCACCCTTGCTAAACCTGCATTTTTTTCTAATACTGGGTGGTAGAGTCCCCTGGGTTGACACAGAAAGTTATCTTGTGTTTGCAAAAGGATCATTTTATTTATTTCTTTCCAGTCCTTATACCTGTTATGGGGCTAACAGTCCTGCTGCCATGACTTCTGGTGGTGGTGTTTTAGTCACTAAGTCATGTATGACTCTTGCAACCCCATGGACTGTAGGCTGCCAGGCTCCTCTATCCGTGGGATTTCCCAGGCAAGAATACTAGAGTGGGTTACCATTTCCTTTTCCAAGGGATCTTCCTGACCCAGGAATAGAACCCACTTCTCCTGCATGGCAGGTGGCCTCCTGCATTGCAAGTGGATTCTTTACTGCTGAGCCACCAGGGATTCCTACTATGGCTTAACTCTTGAGTAAATATTGAAAAGAAGCATTGATAATGGACATCTTTTTCTTTGAGAGTTGAAAGGTGATGCTTATATTTCACCAATAAGTATATGGGTTTTTAGAGGAGACCCTTTATCAAGTTGGAAAAGGTCAGTTTTCATCCCAATCCCAAAGAAAGGCAATGCCAAAGAGTGCTCAAACTACTGCACAATTGCACTCATCTCACACGCTAGTAAAGTAATGCTCAAAATTCTCCAAGCCAGGCTTCAGCAATATGTGAACCGTGAACTTCCTGATGTTCAAGCTGGATTTAGAAAAGGCAGAGGAACCAGAGATCAAATTGCCAACATCCGCTGGATCATCGAAAAAGCAAGAGAGTTCCAGAAAAACATCTATTTCTGCTTTATTGACTATGCCAAAGCCTTTGACTGTGTAGATCACAATAAACTGTGGACAATTCTGAAAGAGATGGGAATACCAGACCACCTGATCTGCCTCTTGAGAAATCTGTATGCAGGTCAGGAAGCAACAGTTAGAACTGGTCATGGAACAACAGACTGGTTCCAAATAGGAAAAGAAGTACGTCAAGGCTGTATATTGTCACCATGTTTATTTAACTTATATGCAGAGTACATCATGAGAAATGCTGGACTGGAAGAAACACAAGCTGGAATCAAGATTGCCGGGAGAAATGTCAATAACCTCAGATATGCAGATGATACCACCCTTATGGCAGAAAGTGAAGAGGAACTAAAAAGCCTCTTGATGAAGGTGAAAGTGGAGAGTGAAAAGGTTGGCTTAAAGCTCAACATTCAGAAGACAAAGATCATGGCATCTGGTCCCATCACTGCATGGGAAATAGATGGGGAAACAGTGGAAACAGTGTCAGACTTTATTTTTGGGGGCTCCAAAATCACTGCAGATGGTGACTGCAGCCATGAAATTAAAAGACGCTTACTCCTTGGAAGGAAAGTTATGACCAACCTAGATAGCATATTCAAAAGCAGAGACATCACTTTGCCAACAAAGGTTTGCCTAGTCAAGGCTATGGTCTTTCCTGTGGTCATGTATGGATGTGAGAGCTGGACTGTGAAGAAGGCTGAGCACCGAAGAATTGATGCTTTTGAACTGTGGTGTTGGAGAAGACTCTTGAGAGTCCCTTGGACTGCCAGAAGATCCAACCAGTCCATTCTGAAGGAGATCAGCCCTGGGATTTCTTTGGAAGGAATGATGCTCAAGCTGAAACTCCAGTATTTTGGCCACCTCATGCGAAGAGTTGACTCATTGGAGAAGACTCTGATGCTGGGAGGGATTGGGGGCAGGAGGAGAAGGGCACGACAGAGGATGAGATGGCTGGATGGCATCACTGACTCGATGGATGTGAGTCTGGGTGACCTCCGGGAGCTGGTGATGGATAGGGAGGCCTGGCGTGCTGCAGTTCATGGGGTCGCAAAGTGTCGGACACGACTGAGCGACTGATCTGATCTGATCTTTATCAAGTTAAGGAATTGATCTTCTCTTTCTAGTTTTATTCATATTTATAAATGGAATTGGGTTTTATTGAGTGGTTTTCTATCATTGTAGAGTGATCTTAAGGTGGATTTAGGGGGATTTTTTAAAATTAATTTTTATTGGGGTATAGTTGATGTACACAGTTGTGTTAGTTTCTGCTATACAGTTACATTTATACATCCACTCTTTTTTAGATTCTCTTCCCATCTAGGTTATTACGGAGTATTGAGTAGAGTTTCCTGTGCTATACTGTAGGTTCCTATTAGTCATCTGTTTTATGTTTTGTAGTGTATATATATCAGTTCCAATATCCCAATTTACCCCATTCCCGCTTGGATATCATAAGTTTGTTTTATAGACATCAGTGACTATTTCTATTTTGAAAATAAGATCATTTGTGTCATTTTTTTAGATTCCACATATAAGTGATATCATGATATTTGTCTTTGACTTCAGTACTGTGACAATGTCTAGGTCTATCCATGTCACTGCAAATTGCATTATTTCATTCTTTTTAAGGTATTTTTCAAAAATCTGTTAATGTGATGAATTATTGGACTTTCTAATATTAAATTATCCTTACATTTTTAGATAAACTCAGCTTGATTGTAATTTGTAAAAAATACGTTACTGGATTTGGTTTGCTAATTTTCTTAGCTTTATTGTGAGATAATTTATATATAATAAAATACACCCATTTAATATAAAAAATTTGAGTTTTAGCTATTGTATGTAGTTATTTTAACATCGTTATGATCAAGATATGGAATATTTCCATCACCATAAAAAGATGTATCATGCCTTCTAATGTGCCCCTTGTGGTCAGTTTCTTCCCATCAGTACCAGGCACTGATCTGTTTTTTGTCACTAGTTCTGTCTTGTCTATAAAGTTTCATATAACTAGGGTACTATAGTATATAGTCTTGTTATGTGTCTGGCATCTTTCACTTAGCCTAATGCTTCTGGTATTCAGCCATGTTGTTGGATGGTAGTATGTTCCTTTTTGTTGATGTGTTACAATTTGTGTTTCTTTGATGGCTAGTATGTCTTACACCTTTTTATATCCTCACCATCCATTTATATATTTTCTTTGAGAATTGTTTCTTCACATCTTTTTGTGCGTTCTTAAAATTGGGTTGTTGTTATCATCAAGTTGTTAAAGTTATTTATATGTTCTGGGTTATCTTTGTTTCTGGTGTCAGATGGCACTAGTTGAAGACAGGGGAAGAAGAGATGACTCAGAAGGAAATGAGCATAGTCATGAAGCAAGTGGTCCTTCACAGGTGTGCTGGTCATCTTTGAGGTTCTCCATTTAGATCTGTCTGAATTTTGGAAGAACATCAGATAACTAGCCTCCTTTTTGCAGCTCTTCAGCTTCATGTTGTTAGTGTTTTGTCTTTAAATAATTTTTTTTCTATTTTAAAGTAATTTTTATATGTTATTTTCTTTCACTGTCAATAGTAGAAGTCTCTTTACATCCAGGCTTTAGAAAATAAAACATTATTCAGAAGAGCCACTTCAGTGGATGTGGTTTTTTACAAAAAGGTTTATAGGCATAAAATAAAAAATAAACTAAGAATTAGTCATTTGAATTTTTCCAGTTTTTTAATCAACCATAGTAGAGATCAGTAAACTGTGGTGCACTGCCTGGTTTTGCAAATAAAGTTTTATTGGAACACAGCCCAGTTCTTTGTATACTGTCTACAGTGCCACCACAGCAGAGTTGAATAGTTGTGACAGAGAGCATATGGCCCATAGTGCCAAAAATATTTACTGTCTTGCCCTTTACAGAAAAAATTTGCTGATCCCTAACTGTAGAAATGTATTAAATTAATTTTTCAATGTACTTATGAATGTGGAATGGAAACATCTGTTTTTTTCAATCCTTATCATTAGTATATGGTAAAGCATTTATTTTGTTTCAGTTGGGTTCTGTTTTCAAAGTCCCTTGTAAAATACTTTCTGGTAGTTTCTTTACCTGAATACTTATGCCTCTGTTTTTGTTGAATAATAAATTATCTCTCATTGTAAACAATTGTTCCTGGCTATCACTGCATATGAAGCCTGCATGTTGTTAGAAAGTTGAATGTGTTGTCAGGTTTGTGGCAGAGCTACAAGAACGGGAAATGCTTATCCTTAAGCCTTATGAGCCTGTAAGTGTGACAGTAATTTTGATGTTCTTTCCATGATCTTTGAAAGATTAAAATAGTCAGTTTTGGAAATGCTTCTTACCTAATGGTTACACATTTAGAACATTTAACTATCCTTGACTATTGTTAGAGAGAAATTGTGGTCAAGAAAATCTTTTTCCTGATTTTTCCCTTTATCTGATACCCACTTTTGGGACAGCATTCACACCGTACACTTCATGCTTTTTGTCCAGATGTGCTGCAGGACAGCCCATGTAGCCTTCCCAGTAAACTACTTAATGGTCTATAAAGACTTCCCTGACCTTCATGAATTAAGTAATGCTTCTCCTTCTTTATTTTCTTAGTCTTTTGTACACATTTAAATATATCTGTCTTTCCTGTAACTCAGGGTCCTGTCTTCTTTCTCTCTTTCCCAGAGTCTTGCAAATACAGGGCAGTTGGTATTATGGAAACTAGAGCACCTCAAAATTCAGCTACAAATGATTGCAAATAGTTCAGTTATATATCAGTAGAGAATTGTTTGAATAAACCGTGGTACACTCCCACAATGAACTGTCATGAATTGATTTTTTTTTAAATTACAGTATAGTTGACTTACAGTGTTGTGTTTCTGTTGTACAGCAAGGTGAATAAGGATCAGATCAGATCAGTCGCTCAGTCGTGTCCGACTCTTTGCGACCCCATGAATTGCAGCACACCAGGCCTCCCTGTCCATCACCAACTCCCGGAGTTCACTGAGATTCACATCCATCGAGTCAGTGATGCCATCCAGCCATCTCATCCTTTGTCGTCCCCTTCTCCTCTTGCCCCCAATCCCTCCCAGCATCAGAGTCTTTTCCAATGAGTCAACTCTTCGCATGAGGTGGCCAAAGTACTGGAGTTTAATACGTATATACAGTCTTTTTTAGATTCTGTTCCCATATAGATCATTACAGAGTATTGGGTAGAGTTCCTTGTGCTATATATAGTAGGTTCTTATTAGTTATGCAGTATGTATTTATACTATGCTATATATATTTACTATATACCATAATTATTTAAATATACTCTATTTATATATAGTAGTGTGTATATGTCAATCCCAATTTCCTAGTTTATCCCTCCCCCACCCATCATTCATTTGTTTATTAAAAAAAAAAAAGTGGAATTAGAACTTTCAGGACATGCTGTTAAATTAGAAAATGAAACAAAAAAACAAGGAGCAATACAGTTTGTATGTGGTATAGATCCATTGCTATTGGTTTATTGCTACAACAAACCATGCTAAAACTTAGTGGCTTATAAATCTATGAGACAAGAGGTTCTGTTCTTGCTTGTGCTCATTTATTCATATGTCTGCAAGCAGTTAACTACTGCCGCTGCTGCTGCTAAGTCGCTTAACTACAGATCATACTCATTAGGTTAGGCTCTTATATGTTTGGGAATCAGCTCATTTGTAGAGAGAAAGAATGGGTGGATATACAAGAAACAGATTTAAGTGGTTTGGGGTGAGAGGTGGAGTATATAGGAACAGGAGCAGGGAGTATTTCTTTTTATATCATATATTAATTTTTGAACCATACAAACATATGCTTATACATACAAAAAAGAAAATTACCTAACCTCTGCCCACCCACCCCTCACCCCCATAGTTCTGTTTAAACTATGACAGTTGTTTCTTAGTTAGGAATCTGATTTGTTTTAAAGAATTGGTAATGACTTCCTTGGTTCACCCTGTTTGGAATGATCAGTATTCCTGTGCTGTTCATCTGAAAGATCTATCAGTTCAGTTGCTCCGTCGTGTCCAACTCTTTGCCACTCCATGGACTGCAGCATGCCAGGCCTCCCTGTCCATCACCAACATCATGAGTTTACTCAGACTCTTGTCCATTGAGTTGGTGATGGCATCCAACCATCTCATCCTCTGTCGTCCCCTTCTCCCGCCTTCAATCATTCCCAGCATCAGGGTCTTTTCAAATGAGTCAGCTCTTCACATCAGGTAGCCCAAGTATTGGAGTTTCAGCTTCAGCATCAGTCGTTCCAATGAATATTCAGGACTGATTTCCTTTAGGATGGACTGGTTGGATCTCTTTGCAGTCCAAGAGACTCGCAAGAATCTTATCCATCACCACAGTTCAAAAGCATCAATTCTTTGGTGCTCAGCTTTCTTTATAGTAAGAAAGTATAACTATAGTATAGTAAGTTCTATATTCAGCTTACTTTTCTCAGAGATGATAATCAAAAGCACTTGACCATACCTTCTTCTCTCTAGAACTTAGCATAGATTAACATCTCAATGGCCAAGTAAAATCATTAACAGGGTTATTGGGAGGGGATATGTCACAGAAACCATAGTCACACAGCAAGTAAGTGATAGAGCATCCTTCACATCAAGCTCACCCTCTTTCACCTAAAGTTCGTCACCCTTTGCAGCTCTGGGATTTCCACCTCTTTCCAGTTGTTTGTGGGCACTCCTTCCCCTCACGTAGTTGCATTTGTCTTCTCTCTTATTTATACTTCTTGTATTTGTTGCTCCTTCATCAACCTGAAAGTAGTTTTTTTAAAACTGTAATAAAAAAACTAACGGAAAAGCTTAAAAGCTTAAGCTTTAAGGCTTAAAATGTATTTTAATAAGTTCATGTTGCATTATTTCATTTCTCAGAAAAACTTCAAAGGTATTAGGGACAAATCAAACATGGTACACCAATAAAAAATGCACAGCCTAACTCCCTAAGATAGGCAAAGCTAAGAGCTTCCGTCTGACATTCAGCATACAGCAACCCTGTTCTTGAGATTGTACTTGGCCTATCAAGAGAGCTGTGAATGGCAACAGCACAGACACAAAAGGGCCATTTCTGGGTTGTCCTCACCCAAGACAAAGATGGAGGCAAGTTTAACACAAGATTTTTTAAAGATACACTAAATGAAAATCTCTAAGAGAAAAGGTCTTCCTTGGGACATGAAAGGGTAATACATGGGACATAACAGAACCGTACGTATGTTGTCTGTGACCTCTGTGGACATGTGCCTGAGTTCCCACCTGGGAGTGATTGGAACAATGGGGCCAAGGTCACTGGTGTTTGGTTTTTGTGGTATATGTGGCAGGATCTCTGGGGTGAGTCAGTGCAGTAAGTCGTGTCCGACTCTTGTGACCCCATGGACTGTGGCCTGCCAGCCTCCTCTGTCTATGGGGTTCTCCAGGCAAGAATACTGGAGTGGGTTGCCATTTCCTTCTCCATAGAATCTGTGTTTTAAGATCTAGTTGAACCTTTCTGACAAAACTAAGGGTTAATTTAATTTTCTAGGACCGAATACTTTGTCTCTTTAATGGTTCAGGCAGTGGTGTTTATGGGCTCAAGTCATACTTAAGAAAATAGAATTTCTTCTGTTTGAACTTTAAGGTTCTCTGGAATTGAAAAGAGCTCAAAATATGGTTGATTCTTTCAAGGGATCCAGCTGGATGTTTTATAAAACATCAGTTTTAAAAAAATTCAGAAATGATGTCACTCTAAAAGTGATTGGCCACCAAGCAGAGGGTTAAAACGCCTACTTTGGAATATACTCCTTATCCACCATCGGAACAACTGCTGCATTTATCAGATTATGAACCAGGATAGAACTCTCATGTTATCAGGTGCAGTCTTGCTGCCCAGCTTCCAACACAATATCATCTTACATTATACTTGGTACTTTTGCAACTGTTAATTCTTAGATTTTTTTTCCATACGATATCACTGAGGTCACATGTACTGTTGATCTTATACTCATTTTCTGTGGGAAACAAATGTCAATATTAACTTGGACATAGTCACAAGGCGAGTTAAGTGATAAAATCAGGCACTAGTCTTCATGTTTTCTAATCATCATTAGTATTCTTTCTTAAAATAGCTTCTTTTATATATCCAGCACTAGCATTATCTCTAATCCTTACAACAGAATGAGGCCCAGAAAAGTGAAGTGATTTAATAAAATTCATGCAGGCTGTTAGAATGACGGTTCACACCAAACCTTTCCATCTCTGTACCCACACTCTTCCCGACTAGACAGTGTTCTTGCTTGAAACCTGAGGCATATCACTAGTGTTGCAGGTTTGGAAGTAGTGATGTGAATAAAGGAAAGATAGTTTTAACCTATAAACAATACTCTGGAGTTTGGGTTTTTCCCATTTTCTAAGCTTTCACTTGGTATATAATTCAGTGTTCTGCAGTTGGGCTGCTCTGAGTTTTTCGTTCTGCCAAGTGCTTAGTGCTAAAACACATCTCACTGCTAAGCCCTCCTCAGGCCTTTGGCGCCCTTGCTGTAGAGGCAGGTGGTCTGAAGAAAGGCTCCCTCTAGGTTGTTGCACATTGTACACAACACACAACAGTGCGAGACAACTGTCAGCTCCTTCCTTCTTTTCTCCTCTCACCCTCCAGAAAGCTGGGCCCAGATGGAAGAGCTGGAAGTATGTCAACTGCGCTCTGAAGGGCATTGAGAAAACACTGTCAGGAAGAAAAAGGCAAACGTGATAGCTAATTAGTCCACTAATCAGACAGGACTACCATCAATTTCATCGTGAAAATGTTCCGGACAGAGAGATGGAAGGGCTGGCAGAGTGTTGCCCACATGGCTCTCAAAGATAATTTTTTTGTCAGGGGATTTGTAACTTGGGATTGCTACCCTGATTGACTGTACATATTCATTTTCTCTCTCCCCAAAATGTGGCCACTGCAAACTAAAGTAGAAAAATTCTTTGGGGGGACATTTTCCTCATGAGAACATGCCCTTCAGTGTACAAAGATTTGCCTTTTTGCCAGTGTCATGAATGCTTTTAGATTTATTGTATTTATAACTATGATCTCAATGAAAGAAAACTTTGATGTAACATTCTCATTTTTCTATTTCTTGTACTTTGAATTTAGTAGTTATTGGAGAATAAGTGCATGGTACTTAAGTGAAAAGCTTGGAATGGCTGAGAGGAATATAGCTCAACTTAAAGGATATTATGGTAGTCCTGACCCTATTTTTAACCAAGTAGGTAACAAGTTTTCTTTAATGGGAAAAATAACCCTCTGAAGGTATTAGAACATTACTCTTCAAGTCCTATTCATATTAGCTCAGACCTAATTATAATGTCAGGTTTAATCTACCCAATCTGATTTTCTGGGATTTATTGCCATCGAGTATTGTCAAACAGCTATAAATTGTCCTTGTGGATGAATTAGCCTGTGTTTAGGGTCACCTCTACTTTTATTTTGGAGAAGGCAGTGGCACCCCACTCCAGTACTCTTGCCTGGAAAATCCCATGGGTGGAGGACCCTGGTAGGCTGCAGTCCACAGGGTCGTGAAGAGTCGGACCCGACTGAGTGACTTCACTTTCACTTTTCACTTTCATGCATTGGAGAAGGAAATGGCAACCCACTCCAGTGTTCTTGCCTGGAGAATCCCAGGGACGGGGGAGCCTGGTAGGCTACCATCTATGGGGTCACACAGAGTTGGACACGACTGAAGTGACTTAGCAGCAGCAGCTACTTTTATTTTTTGGACACTCATCATAGATGACATGCCTGGTATCAGAGATGTTGTCTCCACTCTTTTTTCTTACTTAGAATAGTTGATATATATAAACATGTATTTCATCATCCATAGTAATTTATATACAGCCGACTCTGATTCTGTTTCCATGCCATTGCAGTTGATGTTCACTTGTCTGGATAGTCCCAAATTAGCTACCCACTACTTTGATTAATTTATTAGAAGTCAAGAAAGAATGCAGTTGAGATAAGCTGAATTCATAAGCTGGTTTCTTTCTTTCCCAGCCACTCTTCTCACTGTTAACCCTTATGTCACATAATCCCTTGACCTTGCTGCCTTGTCTTAGATTCCTAGGATTGCTATAACAAAGTACCACAAACTGAGTGACTTACAACAACACTATTCTCTCACAGTTCAAGAGGCCAGATGTCCAAAATCAAGGTATCAGCAGGGTTGATTTGTTTTTGGCCTCAGAGAAAGAATCTTTTTTATCCTTGTCTTCTAATTTCAGGTAGTTACTGACAATTCTTGGCATTCCTTAGCTTGCAGATGGCACTGTTCCAGTCTCTGCCTCAGTTGTCACATGGCGTTCTCTCTGTGGGCCTAGGTCTGTCTTTAGGTAGACTTCCCTCTATCTGTCTTTTCCCTCCTCTTATAAGGACATTGGATTTAGAAACTACCCAGATAATCCAGGATAATCTCCTTCCCTCAAGATCCTTAATTACATCTTCAAGGACCTTTTTTTCCAAATAAGGAAACATTCACAGTCAAGGAATTAAGAGGTGGACAATTTTGGGCAACCACCATTCAGCCTATTATACTAAGTAATCATCTTCATATCTTCTCAGTCCTCTAGGTAGATATGTTGGTATTAGGTTGACACAGAAGTAATTACAGATTCAGAACGTGAATTTTAAATTATTGTAACCAGGCTCAAACACATCTTTATTAATCAAAATAGGAACCATTACAGTCAGCACATACTTGCCAAAGAGAAAGAAGTTTGTTTACTCCTGTAGCCTAAAAATCCATGCTTCGGAATTCGACCAACTCTTGGAAAGCATTTTCTGCCTCCTGCTGATTGTGAAAGCATTTTCCCTGCAAAAAGTTGTCAATGCTTGAAGTGGTATTTGGTTGGCAAAAGGTCAGTGGAGGATGAGGCAAAACTATATCCTAGTTCATTCAACTTTTGAAGCACTGGTTATACAACGTGCAGTCGGAAGTTGTAGAGAATTGAGCCCTTTCTGTTGACCAATACCAGCTGTAGGCATTGCAGTTTTCAGTGCATCTCATCGATTTGCTAAGCATACTTCTTAGGTGTAATGGTTTGGCTGAAATTCAGGAAGCTGTAATGGATCAGACAGGCAGCAGACCACCAAACAGTGACCATGACATTTTTTGGTACAAGTTTGGCTTTGAGAAGTGCTTTGGAGCTTCTCGGCCCAACCACTGAGCTGCTCATCACCAGCTGTCATATAAAATCCTCTCTTCATCACATGTCGTAATCCAATCAAGAAATGGTTCATTGTTATTGTGTGGAATAAGAGAAGACAACACTGCAAAAAAGGACGATTTTTTTGGACTTGCAGTCAGCTCATGAGGAACCTGCTTATCAAGTTTTTTCACCTTTCCAATTTGCTACAAATGCCAAATGACCATAGAATAGTCGACGTTGAGTTCTTGGGCAACTTCTCATGTAGTTGCAAGAGGATCAGCTTCTCTGACTGCTCTCAGTTGTCAATGTCAGCTTCCAATGGCTGGCCACTGCACTCCTCATCTTCAAGGCTCTCATCTGCTTTGCAAAACTTGATCCACCCCTGCACTGTGTGTTCATTAATTTAAGAATGTATTCCACTGCTGCTGCTGCTGAGTCGCTTCAGTCATGTCCAACTGTGCGACCCCATAGACGGCAGCCCACCAGGCTCCCCCGTCCCTGGGATTCTCCAGGCAAGAACACTGGAGTGGGTTGCCATTTCCTTCTCCAGTGCATGAAAGTGAAAAGTGAAAGTGAAGTCGCTCAGTCATGTCTGACTCTTCACAACCCCATGGACTGCAGCCTACCAGGCTCCTCCATCCATGGGATTTTCCAGGCAAGAGTAACTGGAGTGGGGTGCCATTGTATTCCACTATCAAACAGCAAATTTCAACAGTGCAAAAATGGCAGTTACATTTGCACCAACATAATATTTCAGATTGTTGTCACTGTTTTTATTATCTTATAGAAAATTCTGACTTCCATTCCTTTTCCTCTTTACAGTTGGTGCTGACAAAAGGGTGCCAGCGATGCCTGGATCTCCTGTGGAAGTGAAGATACAGTCAAGATCCTCCCCTCCCACCATGCCGCCCCTTCCACCAATAAATTCCGGAGGACCCAGGCCCGTGTCGTTCACTCCTACAGCACGTGAGACCTCTTAGTTACTTGGGTTTGTGGTTCACAGTGATGTTTGGATCTAAATGAATGTCATTAAGTCTTCTATATTCACTACTCAACATTTTCTTAATGGCTATTAACATACACACATATATTTGATTCTTTCTTTTTCCCTCAGAGAATAGTATATAGCTCTTTCAGGTATTTGAAAATTTAGTAGTATAAATATTTTGTTTTCATATTTTTGATTTAAAAGTATCTATTTTAATTTCTTTGACTCTAAAAGGATGAATTTTCAATTATTATACTGGTTCATAGGATTCAAAGTAAATTTTATAAAATTATTGAACTACTCCACGAGTGTCATGGTAAGGTTTTTTTACAAAAGAAAATGATTGTTTTATTAGTTTTGTAGGGCTGATTTAACAAAATTCCAAAGACTGGATGATTTAAACAACAGAAACTTATTTTTTCACAGGTCTGGAGGTTAGAAGTCTAAGATCTAGATGTCAACAGATTGGTTTTTTCAGAGGCTCTCTCTCTGTCTTGAAGAGAGCTGCCTTCTTGCTCTCTCCTCTCATAGCCTTTCCTTGTGCGTGTGCATCTTTGATGCTTCTTCCTCTTCTTAGAAGTACAATAGTCATGTTGGATTATGACCTAGGTTCATGACTTCATTTAACCTTTAAGGTCCCTGTCTCCAAATACAGTCATGTTCTAAGGTACTCTGGTGGTCAGAACTTCAACATAGGAATTTGAGAGGGGAATATAATTTAGTCCATAACAATCCTATTAAGACAATAAATGTGTAATAAGTTGCTCAGCCTTATTAGTCAAAAAGGAACTAAAACCAATGTAGTACTGTGTACACCCACAAGAATGTTCAGAATAAAATAGAACATCAAGTCTTGGTGAGAGTATGTGTGAAGCAACTTGAACAATACATTGTTTATAAGAACGTTTTTTGGTACTATCTACTAAAGCTGAATTTCCCCAAACCCTGTAACTTATCAAATTTAGCCCTAAAACCTCAATTTTAAAAAGAAGATTTAATTATTTATGGTCCCAAAACGTTTGAAGTTAAGTAACTGGCAACTGGAACAATTTGAGCCAGAATTTATGATATGAAGTTTGGTATCTTTTCCCCTTAATTTCTGTAATTTTATCTCACAGTTAAACAGCCTTAGATAAAGGTACTATCTTTGAAATGAAGCAGATTTAAATCTAGACTGTCATTCAGATTTCAAGATACACACTGTAGAATTTGTGTGTATCTGTGTGTATAACTAAATTGAGCCCTTTTGACCTCCATACTTGACTGTTTAGGGGTAAATATGTGTTATTTCAGAAAATGTGATCACCTACTTTCATTGAAGAAACTGTAAACTAGCCCAAGTGAGTATCAGAGTGGCCAAAAATATGGTAATGTATTAATATTTATGAGTTGCTTCAAAAGAGGGCAGCTCTCCAGTAGCAATGGGCCTTTCTGTGAATACCTTTGCAGCTAATTTTCTGAATTGCTGAGGTTGAGTGTTAAACCTTCCTTGCCAGTAGTAGCTCTAATGTCCTTTCCTGGAAGACAGTAGAAAGATCACCATCTTTTTTCTCAGCCTGTTAACCTTTTATGCAGTGAGCCTTTTAGCAACATTTTAATATACGCTTTGATAGCTAATTATGATATACACAGATGTATATTTATCAAGAAGTGGATAGTCTTTCAAGGCAGTACAAATATAGCAAGAACTAAGTATAATTTGGTACGTAAAATAAGGGGCACATGTACATAGCACAGAAAAGTTATGAAATCTAGTGGGAGCAACATGCATGCATCGTTTCTGTTACGTCCAGCTCTTTGCGACCTCATGGAATGTAACCTGCCAGGCTCCTCTGTCACACAGTCTGTCAAATAATGCTTCTTAATATGATATGTTTTTAGACTTTGTTTTATTTTGCTAAATTTTCAGGCCTGGAAATGATTAAATAAAAATCTATGGACACTTAGGTATATTTATTTCATTCATCAGGGAAGAAGGGACTTTGCCTCTAAGACCATAGCTGTGTTCCAGATTAAAACTACAAGAAATCAGTGTTCAGAACAATGGGCAAATAAGAAAACTGTAATTAATCACATATATTATCATTAGAGCAGAAATATAGAATGGAAGTATCCCATATGGTGTCTAGAAAACGCTTGGCACTATCAAGGCAGAGAAAAACAGATTTTGATGAACGTGAATATTCTGAATGGTCAAAGAGATACATATATATCTCATTGTAGGAATAAGTCAATAAACCTATGGGGTAGGAAAAAAAATATCAACGCAACTCTCTGCTTTCTGATAATCTTGTTCAAATGCTATATATTTAATTGACTGCTTTGCTTCTTTGGGAGTCTGAAGTTGGGATCAATGTCCTGTTGGAAATAGGATTCTACCAGATTCTACTCATGCAACCCACTGCAAGAAGTCTTAAAAGCTACCCTTCCTCCCCACCCCCAACACCTGCAGAAGTTAGATGTCCCTTCTCTCTGCTCTTGTGGCTCTCAACACTCCTCTCTTAACATGTCTATGTTACTCTGTTACCGTTTTGTATCTGGCAGTCTGTCTCATTGTAAAGCAGTGTTGTTAAGGCCTGAATCAGTGTCTTCTGTATGCTTTTATCATGTAAGTTACAAAATTCAAATCAATAAATGAAAGAGAATGCAAAAATAAGAAATTAACAGGGATCATTGTGATTTGTGCTTGAAAGAGAATGCAAAAATAAGAAATTAACAGGGATCATTGTGATTTGCGCTTAAACCAAGTTTTTCTTTTAGTGAGCAATGGCATCAACCATTCTCCTCCTACCCTTAACGGCGCCCCATCACCACCACAAAGATTCAGCAACGGTCCTGCCTCTTCCACATCATCTGCACTAACTAACCAACAGTTGCCAGCCACTTGCGGTGCTCGGCAGCTCAGCAAGTTGAAACGCTTCCTCACCACTCTGCAGCAGTTTGGCAATGACATCTCACCTGAGATTGGGGAGAAGGTGCGGACTCTTGTTCTAGCACTGGTGGTAAGTACGGCATCACTGTCAATGACTGCTTTGAGTATGTGGCTCAGAACTAAAGCCAGCAGAGAAATTTGTGCATACTTCTCCTCATTCCCAAACTTGTAGTAGTGTGGTAAATTCTACAGTCTAGATTAGTTTAATGTGTAGAATATTGTTGAATCATGGATTTCAGTTGTGGATAATGTTTTATCGATTTAATTCCTTTAAGCAACTTTGAATTTGTCTTAAAACTGAGTTTCAACAGATCCACTGAGGTTCCACTAAGTTTTGTTACTTAATATATTCAGTACCTTGAATATATTGGTGCATTGTTTCCTCATACAAATACAGTTTCTTTAGGATTTTCAAGGTACACATAATTTTTTTTCCCTATACTGAGGGACGAATCCATACTATAAGTTAGAAATTTTCTTACATTGACACCTGGGAGGGTTCAACTCTCAGTATATGTAAGAGAAGAGCTACCAGTTCTTAATGTTTGTAAATTGAATTCCTCAAGATTTACCTCAACTAAAAGCACACTGTGCTCCTGCATATTAGCCTCTTGTGTGGTAAAGATGATTCACACAACTTGGCAGTTCTCAAAGTGTAATTAGTGACCCCTTGGATTTCTCAAGACCCTTTCAGGGAAGCCCAGGAGGTCAAAAGCATTTTCATAATAATATTAAAGTATTCCTTAACATTTTGACTCTTAATTCTCTCATGACTGTTCAATGAAATTTTCTAGAGATTATATGACGTAGGATATTGCAACACCTTAAATGCAGAAGAATCCAGCTCCCTTTTATTAAGTTATGTAGCAGAGAGGTTTGCAAAAGAGGGGCTTCCTTGGTGGCTTAGACAGTAAAGAATCTGCCTGCAGTGTGGGAGACCTGGGTTTAATCCGTGGGTTGGGAAGATCCCCTGGAAAAGGGAATGGCAACCCACTTCAGTATTCTTGCCTGGAGAATTCCATGGACAGAGGAGCCCGGTAGGCTACAGTCCATGGGATCACAAAGAGTCAAACAGGACTGAGGGACTAACACTTTCACTTTAAGTTACAATGTTGTGTTAGTTTCAGGTGTACAGCAAAGTGCTTCATTTATATTCTTTTTCAGATTTTTTTCCATTATAGGTTATTACAAAGTATTGAATATAGTTCCCTGTGCTATACAGCAGGTCCTTTTTGTATATCTGTATTATACATAATAGTGTGTATCTGTAAACCCCAAATTCTTAATCTATCCCTCTCCCACTTTCCTCTTTGGTAGACATAGTTTTTGATCATAAACAGATATTGAATTTTATCAGAACCTTTTTCTGAGTCTATTGAGATGACAATATGGTTTTTATTCTTCAGTTTGTTAATGTCGTGTATTACATTGATTGATTTCTGATTATTCATGGTGTATAATCCTTTTAAAGTATTGTTGGAATTGGTTTCCTAGTATTGTTGAGGATTTTTCCATCTATGTTCATCAGACCTGTAGTTTTCTTTTTTTGTAATATCTTTATCAGGGTGATTGTCACCTAATAGAATGAGTTTGGAAGTATTCGCTCCTCTGCAAGTTTTTGAATAGTTTCAGGAGGACATGTGTTCACTCTTCTCTAAATGTTTGGTATAATTCACCTGTGAAGCCACCTGGTCCTGAACTTTTGTTTGTTGGGAGTTTTTTAATTACGTATTTAATTTCATTACTGGTAATTGGCCCACTCATATTTTCTATTTCTCCATAGTTCACATGGCAGATTGGCAGATTGTATGTTTCTAAGAGTTTGTCCATTTCTTCTAGGTTGTCCCTTTTGTTGGCATATAGTTGCTCCTAATAGTCTCTTACAGCCTTTCGTTTTTCTGTGGTATTGGTTGTAACTTCTTTTTAATTTCTTATTTTATTGATTTGGGCCGTCTCTCTTTTTTTATTAATCTGACTAAAGGTTTATCAGTTTTGTTTATCTTTTCAAAGAACCAGTTCTTAGTTTCATTGATCATTTTTTAAAATCTCCACTTCATTTATTTCTGCTCTGATCTTTATGCTATTTTCCTTCTGCTGGCTTTGGGATTTGTTTTTTCTTCATTCTCTACTGCTTTAGGTGTAAGCTTAGGTTGTTTATTTGAGATTTTTCATATTACCTGAGGTAAAGTAGTATCACTGTAAACTTCCCTCTTAGAACTGCTTTTGCGGCAACCCATAGATTTTGGGGTGTCATATTTTTATTTGTCTCTAGGTATTTTTTTTTAATTTCCTCTTCGATTTCTTCAGTGGTCCATTGGTTGTTTAGTAGCATATTGTTTAACCTCTGTGTGTTTGTGTTTTAAAAGATGCTTGATATGATTTCAGTCTTCTGATGCTTTAATTGCCCAGCATGTGATCTGTCCTGCAGAATGTTCCATTAGCACTTGAAAAGAGTGAGTATTCTGCTGCTTTCAGATGGAATGCCCTATAAATATCAATTAAGTCCATCTGGTATAATTTGTCACTTAAGACCTGTATTTCCTTATTGATTTTCTGTCTAAGACCTGTATTTCCTGATTGATTTTCTGTCTGGGTGATATGTTCATTGATTAAATAGAGTATTAAGGTTCTTTGTGTCTGTTAACATTTGCCTTGTATATTGCTCCTGTGTTGGGTGCATATATATTTTACAATTGTTCTGTCTTCTTGGGTTGATCCTTTGATCATTATATTTGATGGGGTTTTTTTTTTTTCCGGTCGGGGGGAGAGAGGTTTGGCCATGCCACTCAGCTTGTGGAGTCTTAGTTCCTCGACCAGAAATTGAACCTGAGCCCTCGACAGTGAGAGCATGGTATCCTAACCACTGGACCACTAGGTAATTCCCAGTCACAGTCTTTAAAGTCTATTTTGTCTGATATGAGTATTGCCACTCTGACTTTATTTTGATTTCTATTTGCTTGGAATACCTTTTCCCATCTCCTCTCCTTCAGTCTATATGTGTCTCGAGATCTGACACATACCTCATGCTTAGTCACTTAGTTCTATGTGACTGTACGCAACCCTTTGGACTGTAGCCCGCCAGGCTTAGGCAGCATATATATGGGTCCTGTTTTTGTGTCCAGTCAGCCAGTCTGTCTTTTGGTTGGAGCACTTAGTTCATTTACATTTAAGGTAATTATCAGTATATATGCTCATATTGCCATTTTGTTCATTGTTTTTTGGATTTGTATTTTAGGTCCTTTTTTTCCTTTTGTTCTCTTCTGTGATTTGATGACTATCTTTGCTGTTGTGTTTGAATTCCTTTTTTGTGTGTAGATATATTACACATTTTTGTTTTGCAGTTACCATAAGGTTTTTGTATAGTGGTCTCTCTCTCTCTCTCTCTCTCTCTATATATATATATATATATATATATATACACACATACTTGTTTTAAGTTCTGATTTCTTTCAGAAGAGTTTTAGATACCCTGCATTTTGTACTCTGCTCCCCTCATGATTACTGTTTTGGGTTTTATATTTTACATCTAATTGTTTTATGTGTCCCTTAACTGCTTATTGTGGATATAGAAATGTTGCTACTTTTGTCTACCCCACCATCCAGGAGCTTTGTGTATGAATGGTTTCTTGCATTTATTTATATTTGCCTTTAGCAGTAAGCTTTTCCATTTCCTAATTTTTTCATCACTTTAAGTGTATTGTGCCACTCCTCTTTCTTTAGCTGAAAAATCAGCTAAAAAATCTGCTGATAGCCTTATCGGAGTTCCTTTGTATGTTATTTGTTACTTTTCCCTTATTGCTTTTAATATTCTGTTTATCTTTTAATTTTTGTCATTTTGTTTACAAATGTGTCTTGGTGTGTTTTTCTGTAGATTAATCCTGTATAGGACAGTGCTTCCTTAGGCTTCCAGGGTAAAGAAGTTTTCAGCTATCAACTCTTAATATTTTCTCAATCTCTTTCTCTTTCTTTCTTCTCCTTCGGTGTTCCCTATAATGCAAACATTAGCGCACTTGATGTTGTTCTAGAGGTCTCTTACACTGTCTTCATTTCTGTTCATTCTTTTTTCTGTTTGGTAGCAGTGGTTTCCATACTTTGTCATTCAGCTCATTTATCGATAATTCTACCTCATTTAGTCTACTATTCATTCCTTTTAGTGAATTTTTCATTTCAGTTATTGTATTCTTCACCTCTTTTTGGTTGTTTTTTATTATTTTTTAATTGTTTCTTGAAAAGTTCTGGTTTATTGCTCTCTGTATCCATTTTCCTCCCAAATTCTTTGATCATCTTTACAATCATTATTCTGAATTCTTTCTTGGGTGGATTGCCTATCTCTACGTTACCTGTTCTCCTGGGGTTTTATTTTGTTCCTTTGTCTGAAACATTCTTCTGTTGCCTCATTTTGTCTACGTTTCTATTTGTATTTTTTTGTATGTGGTAGGTTAGTTACGTTTCCTGATTCTAGAGAAGTAGCTCTCTGTAGGAGATAACCTGTGCATCCCAAGAATGCACTCCCCTCTCGTCATCCAAGGAACAGGGGCCAACTGTTCTACAGTAGTGTCTGGCATGCGTTTGCAGACTTGGTTTTTATTTCCTTACAAAAGTTTGTATCCATAACAATTGTTTTTAATTCTCAGTTTTATTTTCAGATATAGTGATTATTGATAGATGTAACCCACAATAATTAGAGGGATTACGAGACTATAAAAGTTTATGAACTGCTGCTTTAAAACATTACTCAGTATTGTGTAGAAGAAACCATACAAGGCATTTTGCATACAAGGCAAAATGTAATAAATGACTTCTTTATCGTGCGAGATTCTATCCCTGTTGTTTTGTATAACTGTAGGTGGTTCATTATCATTGCTGTATAATATATAATTATTAATATATAATAACTGTATAATATAATAGCTGTGTCGGGTTGTCGTTACTGCACAAGGACTTTCTTTAGTTTCAGCAGATGGAGACTACTCTGTATCTGCAATTCATGGGCTTCTCATTGCTGTGATTTCTCTTGTTGCAGAACATGGGGTCTAGAGCAAGGGTTTCAGTCATTGTGTTGCACAGGCTTAGTTGCTCTGCAGCATGTGCTCTTCCTGGACCATGAATCCAACCCGTGTCCCCTGCATTGGCAGCCAAATTCTTAACCACAGTTTATAGTTTTCAATGGACATTTGAGTTTCTGAAATTTTGAGGCAGCATCATAGGTCCCCCAACACCACTCCCACGTTTTGAGATTTGCTAGAATTTTCGGGATTTGGCATATTGTTGTGCCCAGAGCTGAGATTTAATACAGAAATATAATAAGGATACACAGCTGGATCAGAAAGGTGAGACACAGTCAGGATCTGGAGGAATCCATGTGTAGGCTTCCTTTTTCCCCTGTATGAGTGGTCAGAGAGAGTTCACTCTTCCCCCATCTGTGAAGATAAGAGCAGCATATGTGTGATGTTTCTACCCAAGGAACCCCATTAAACACTCAATGCGTGGGCAAATAGGCACTCTGTGCAGCATGTATGAAATTCCAGACTCCTAGAAGGAAAGTTAGTGTTTAGCATAAATCAGAGCTTGTAAAAATAGTACTGTCATCCATTGAGGGAAGGTGTTTTTGTTTCTTTGTTTGGGGTGACGGGGGGGTCTGTTTATTGGTCAGATTTTAGAGTACCACGGAAAAGTCTTTCTGACTCTAGACTAATAAAATTTACCTTAAATGTCAAAATGAGTTTGAACATAATTGGAAGCAAAGTAGACATCAGAATTTGTCTGATGCCATTTCCAGCAGCAAATTACTTTAAGTAGGATCTGCTTAATTTCAAGAGTAAAAGGAAAAAATGACAGCTCATTTGCACATGCATGCACACACAAAATGAATTTTTTTCTAGCTATGAGCTATGAAAATATACATTTTGTTTGTTTGTTTGGAGTCTCTATCTCAAGGAGAGCAGAGAAGACTTCAAGAGAAAACATCTTGAGGATACAGTGGAGTGGTTTGCTAGTCCTCGACAGTGAGAGTGTTAGTTGCTCAGTCATGTCCGAATTTGCAAATCCGTGAACTGTGTAGCCTGCCAAGCTCCTCTGTCCATGGGATTCTCCAGGCAAGAATACTGGCGTAGGGTGCCATTCCCTTCTCTAGGGGATCTTCCCAACACAGAGATTGAAACTAGGTCTCCTGAATTGCGGGTAGATTCTTTACCATCTGAGCCAAACGTAGATATAGCCAAATGTCTCTTAAATGGTTGTGCTTGAGTTAAAGTTTCATTTTTTTTCTCTTTCAGATTTTTTAATTGTTTGATCATGAGGTGGTAAGATACACATAGCACAAAATTTACCACCTTAACTATTTTTTTCATCTTAACCATTTTTAAGTGCACAGTTCACTGGTATTAAATATACTCATTGTTGTGCAACATCAACCACCATCTACCTTCAGAAGTTTTTTTATCTTTTGGAACTGTAACTTGTGCCCTTAAGCAATGATTCCCCATTTCCTTCTTTCCTCAGCTCTGTCAACCATCATTCTACTTGACTATTCTAGGTACCTCATATTAGTGAAAGCACAGTATTTATCTTTTTGTGGCTGGCTTATTTCACTTATATAATATTGTCAAGGTTCATCCTATTAGTCTAGAGTCATGTTGTAGCATGTCTTACGATTTTCTCCCTTTTATGAGTTAATACTTCATTATATACACACTCACACACATATACACTATGTTTTCCTTATGCCTTCATCCATTGATGAATACTTGAGATGCTTTCACTTTTTCAGTTATGAAAAGTTTTGTATCAGTGTAGGAAATTATAAGTTCCTAGACATCAGTCAGTGCCCCAACCTTGCAAGCAGGCTTTCCTAAGGTTAGCAGTTGTTGACCAACTGTATTGTCTATTCTGTACAAAGGCCATTGTAAATAATGAGCATTTTTATGTATAGTACATGTATGCAAGCATTGCATTGAACAATGGAATTGTGATTTCATAGTATGCTATGCTAAGTCGCTTCAGTCATGTCCAACTCTGTGCGACCCCATAGACGGCAGCCCACCAGGCTCCCCTGTCCCTGGGATTCTCCAGGCAAGAACACTGGAGTGGGTTGCTATTTCCTTCTCCAATGCATGAAAGTGAAAAGTGAAAGTGAAGTCGCTCAGTCGTGTCCAACTCTTAGCGACCCCATGGACTGTAGCCCACCAGGCTCCTCCATCCAAGGGATTTTCCAGGCAAGAGTCATAGGGTATCAGATTAGATCAGTCACTCAGTTGTGTCCAACTCTTTGTGACCCCATGACCTGCAGCACGCCAGGCCTCCCTGTCCATCACCAACTCCCGAAGTTCACGGAGACTCACGTCCATCGAGTCAGTGATGCCATCCAGCCATCTCATCCTTTCTCGTCCCCTTCTCCTCTTGCCCCCAATCCCTCCCAGCATCAGGGTTTTTTCCAATGAGTCAACTCTTCGCGTGAGATGGCCAACGTACTGGAGTTTCAGCTTTAGCATCAATCCTTCCAATGAACACCTAGGAGTGATCTCCTTCAGAATGGACTGGTTGGATCTCCTTGCAGTCCAAGGGACTCTCAAGAGTCTTCTCCAACACCACAGTTCAAAAGCATCAATTCTTCGGCGCTCAGCCTTCTTCACAGTCATAGGGTATACATGTATGTAAATTTAGTATATAGGGCCAAATTGTTTTTCCAAGTTTATGCCAGTTTATATTCTCACATATTGAGATTTTCATTGAGATCAACATCTTGGGGCTTCCCTGGAGGCTCAGTGGTAAAGAATCTGCCTGCCCAGTGTAGGAGAGTCGGGTTCAATCCCTAATCTGGGAAGATCCCACACACTGCAGGGCAATTAAGCCCATGTGTCACAACTATTGCGCATATGCCTGGGAGCCACGACGTGACGCCCACGTACCACAGCAGCTGAAGCTGGTACATCCTAGAGCCTGTGCTCCACAAGAGAAGCCACTGCAATGAGAAGCCTGTGTACTGCAGCTGGAGAATAGCCCCCACTCACTGCAACGGGAGAAAAGCCCACACAGCAACGAAGACCCAGAAGAGCCAAAACTAGATAGACAGATAAATAAAAATAAATAAGCTTATTTAAAAAAAAAAAAAGATCAGCATTTTATGCAGACATAGACAAATGGATTTGTGGACATAGCGGGGGAAGAAGAGGGTGGGACAAATTTAGTAGCATCGAAATACATACATTACCATGTGTAAAATAGATAGCTAGTGGGATATTGCTGTGTAACACAGGGTGCTCAGCCTGCTGCTCTGTGAAAACCTAGAGGGGTAGGATGGCAGGGGTGGGGAGAGAGCTTCAAGGGGTAGAGGATATATATCTGCTTATGACTGATTCACATTGTTGTACATTAGAAACCAACACAAGATTGTAATGCAGATATCCTCTAATTAAAATAGATTTTAAAAAAGAAGAGTGTCTTAGTCCTAAGGCTCTTATAATAGAACATTAAAGAGTAGGTAGCTTATAAACAACAAATATTCATTTCTCACAGCTCTCAAGGTTGATAAGTTGAGGATCAAAGTTCAGTGTATTAGTTGTCTGGTGAGAGCCCACTTCCTGGTTCATTGATGGTCTTCTCACTGTGTCCTCACAGGGCGGAAGAGGCAAGAGAGCTTTCTGGGATCTTTTTTTATAAGAGCTCTAATGCCATTCATTAGGGTTCTGTCCTCCTGACCTAGTCATCTCCCAAAGGCTGTGCTTCCAAATATTGGAAATGAAGTTTCGGTGTAGAAATTTTGAGGGCTTACAGGAACATGTAATCTATAGTAATTGGTATTGAAACTATATTTGGAGCCAAATGTTTGTTAAATTTAATATCTATTTGTTGTTAAAAAATGCACACCTAGCAGGAATTTCCTTAATCTGATGACAGTTGTATGTATAAACCGAAAACCTTCAGCAGACCTCTACTTAATGGTGAAATTTCAAAAGCTTTCCCTCAGATAATAGGAACCGGATAGAAAGTCTATTCTCTGTAAACCTGAACATTATAGCCTAGTAAATAAGATAAAAGGATTGGAAAAAGATAAACAAAACTGTCATTATTTGTAAACAAAATGATTGTCTTATGCATGTTGCATTTGAGCTTACCAGTCTGTTCTTTTTCCTGTCTTTTTTTTCCTTTTTCCCTTTTCTTTTTCTCTTTTTCTACCCTCTTGGTGAAAACTTGTCTAATTTGGTAGAAAATTAACACCTTTAGATTATTATATTTCCCCAATCCGTGAAAGCCTTATTTGATCTTCTGTTTACGTAAGGAATGGTTAAGATTTTGGCAAACATATATAACTGCACAGTCATTCCATGTGGCGAAAGCTTGCTTAGCAAAGTCAGAAAAGGTCACATAGGTAGCATAGCCAAAGTTTAGTTCACCTGTGTGCATTTGGTATTTCTGTTGTGTAAGAGGTAAGGTCCTGGTTGTCCTTAAATATACCAGGAAGCAAGGGTGGCAATTTCCACTGCAAGGTAAAGATAAATGTTTTCTACTCTGGCTACTTATCTGGAAAATACACATTGTGGAAGGTAGTTTATGCCTTAAACTAGACAGTTCCTTTGACTTTCCAGTATTTCTCCTTGACATTCATCCTCAGAAAAGGACAACCAGTGTGCACTAACAGTATTTATAAGGCCAAAAAAAATTAGAACCAGCTAAATGTTCTATAAATGCCTGAGTAAATGACATTACCTCAGTTTAATGGAATATGATATGGTCATGTCCAGTCTGATTCAGAGATGTAACAAAAAGGTGTGTGTAAGTCACTCTAGTTGAGTCCGACTCTGCGAATCAAACCTGGCTGCTCTGTCCATGGAGTTCTCCAGGCCAGAACGCTGGAGTATGTTGTCATTCCCTTCTCCAAGGGATCTTTCCAACCCAGGGATCAAACCCAGGTCTCCCACATTGCAGGCAGGTTCTTTACCATCTGAGCCACCAGGGAAGCTCCAACTTCCCTGGTGGCTTCTTTCTCCAAGAAGAAAGGTATACTTCTTCCTGTTCTTCCTGACAAATACAACAACAACAACAAAAAAGAACAGTTACATAAAGCAAAATTAAGACTCTTGAAGATAGAAGAAAGCAGATTGGCTAGTGACCTTGAGACCCAAGGAAATACATAGCAGTGAGTTCCCTTGGTTTTATGCTTTCATCATATATCCTGGACTGTGGTCTGGAGAAATCAGTAACAAAGAAATGCTGATGAGCACAGACAAAAGCAAACCAAAAACCACCCCCACAACAAACCCACCTCTTTCTAGCCAAAGGACTAGGAAAGGATCATCCAAGTAAGGTAAAAAACTTTTAGACAAAAATCACTCTATCGTAGTCAACCAGCTCAGGAAAAAATAATAATAATATACAACCTTCCCTCTCCCATGAGAGACCTAGTGGGGAGTCTGAGCTCCCACCACTGCCCATCAGTAAGGAACCCCTCCTTCCTCTTCAGATCAACAGAGGTTGAGTGGGAAACTTGGGATTGTACCGCAGCTGGCAGTTTCAGAGATTTTCCTGTTCTCAACGGCACAGTGATGGAGGATGCCTCAAAAACAGAATTTTTTGACAGGGGTTTTGAGTCAGCCATCATAAAAATGCTTCCGTGAGCAATTACACAAATGAAGAAATACAAAGGTCTCAGCAAGGACATAGAAGGTATAAAGTAGAACTAAATGCAAATTGGAGAACTGACAAATATAATAATGAAATTATAAAACCTCAGTGATGGACTCAACAATAGACTGGAAAGAATCAGTAAACTTGAAGCTAGAGCACTTGAAAAAACTATCCAGTCTATACAACATAGAGAAGTTAAAAAAAAACATGAATAGAACCTTGGAGATTTGAAAGAGGTCTGAGTCATAGGAGGAAAGAAAGAATGTGGGGCTAAAATAAAGGCTGAAAATATAACAAAAGACCTGTATCTATAGATTCAACAGCTGAGCAGACCTCAAATGAGACATCACATCTGGGGAATACCCTCGTGGTCCAGTGGTTAGGACTCCATGCTGTCACTGCTGAGCACCCTGGTTCAGTTCCTGGTTGGGGAACTGGAATACCCCACAAGCTGCATGTCCTGTTCTTTGTGCCGCATGGACTGTAGCCCGCCAGGCTGCTCTGTCCGTGGAATTCTCCAGGCAAGAACACTGGAGTGGGCTGCCATTTCCTTCTCCAGGGGATGTTCCCGACCCAGGGATTGAACATGGGTCTCACATATTGCAAGCAGATTCTTTACTGTCTGAGCCACCGGGGAGGCCCCTTCTCTTGTGATTTTTGTTCCCTGATTGTCAGTAGATTTGGTTGCATTATATACCTGTCATCAGGCACTCAGGTTTAAAAGGAATTTTTTTATATGAAATGGGATAAGCTGTTCAAACATTTTCATTTAACCTGGTTAAATTTGATACATTCTTTTTTCTAAAGAAATATTTTAGTTTTTACTCAATATTGTATGCTATATTTGGAAAATCAAACATAATTTCACATCTAGAAATAACTACTGTTGTAATTTTCCTTTAAGATACTTAAAATATTATAAATGTATATGTATTATTTTCAAAAATGTATTATTAGAATATACTTCTACATTACTGGTTTTTCACTTAGTATATTATAGGTATCTTGCTTCATTTATGTGTACAAATCTACCACCCTAAGTGTTCTAATGTATTGTGCATTATAATAATGCATTATTAATAATAAATAATAATAAATGCATTATAATTTTTAATGCAGTATTGTGTTGGTGGACCTATATATTTTCCATCTCTTCTTATTAAGAAGCAATACTTTGCTGATGAATAATTTGTGCAGTACATGTTACATCTCTGAACACTTGATGATTTTGTATAAATAAATCCTAGAAGTTGTCATTGTTCTTTTAGGCAAGCAAGAATTCAGATTAATGTTTTGTTTTTAACTTAGTATGCTATGTTTTAAGGAATTGAAGTAAAAATAAAAATAGTTTGTGAACTTTGAAGAAAATATTTGTATTATATTCCTCTTAGAGAAGCTGAGAATCCTAGTTTAAAGAAAGACTTGAAAAAATACTGGGGAAATGCTGAAAAGTTTCCTGGGAATACTAAAATTTAGCTAGTGGAAGTCTGCTCACTTGGAGGTACTCTGATTTGTAAACAGACCACTTGAAGAGCACCTATTTTTATTATTAACTTCCAGCTTAGAAGATTTGGGGAACTGATGCTAGGAGGTAAGCAGAACCAATGAAGAAATGAACTGAAGAAATGAGGCTCCAAGTCATTAAGTTGATATCCTGGACTAATTTGGGAACTGTTCAACTGGAAACACTGTACTCTTGATTACTTGTACCTAAGGTGACTTGTGATGAGCCCCTCAAGACAGGGGACCTCAGTGCCACTCTTCACAGGAGGAATGCAGTGCCCTATTTTCCCCAGGCTGCTGAACATTATGGGGAACTTATTAGATTTGGGACAGTTGAGAAGAAAATCCAAGAGGCTGGATTTCTTTCATAAAGGAAACAGAGTCTGGTTAACTTTTGAGAGGGATCTGGGTTCACAATAGTGCTCTTGGAATTACCATTATTTCAAAGGGCTCAGCACTGTCAGATTTATGTTAGGAGAACACTGTCCAGTTTTTGAAGTTGAACAGTGTTATTTTCTTTTTTCAGAACTCAACAGTAACAATTGAAGAATTCCATTGCAAGCTCCAGGAGGCTACAAACTTTCCTCTTCGTCCTTTTGTTATTCCATTCCTCAAGGTAATTTTTATAACTACTGATTGTAAATTATCTTCAGCATTTCTTCACAACTGCTACTGATCCCTCTTCTACGATCTACATCAGGGCAGCTTGCCACATTTTCATATCTTTATTTTATTTGAAGCTGCTAGAGAAAATGTGAGTGCAGTTTTCAGATAAGGTTTATGTTTGGTGAGATGAGAGTTGCAAAAGCCTTGAGTTGGGGTTTATTTGCAGACACAGCTGATGACACACAGAAGGAGCAGGTGGGAGGTGGGGAACAGGAGTGGGTGGGCTAGAGGTGTGTGCATGACACGGTGGTTGGGCTCTTGGCAGAAGAAGTAACTGGACACTCTTTTGATTGTGGCCAGCGGGTAAAGAGTGTGTGTTATCAGTGGAGGCTGTCAAAACAGAGGCCTTTGCAGTTGGGACTAACCCTAAGGGTAGAAGAGCATGTGGGAAGTCATTTGCTTCTCTTTCTTCCCCCCATTTAGTCTAGTTTCTAATTTTGTCCTCTGAAATTAATTATCCTCTGGAACATACCTTTTGGGGACATTGTTTAAAATTATTGTACATCCCTGATATGTGAGTCTGGGTTAAATTTACATATAAAAGAAGACAGTTTTATTTTGAATTAATTTCATGCTCACAAAAAAATTTTAAGATGGTACAGTAAAATTCAGATTCTCTGAATGTTAATATTTTATCACATCATTATTATTCTATTATTTTTCCACAGAAATGTTTTAGTATAAGCTGCAAGCATGATACATATGAATACTTAAGTATAATTATCAAATCTAGAAATTAACATTGATACAGTATTATCTATAGATCTTATTCATATTTACCAGATGTCCCACAAATGTCCTTTTTGGCAAAATGTCCTGATTTTTGGTCCTGAATCTAATTCAGGATCACATGTTGGATTACACTGTCATGTCTCCCTTCAGTTCATTTTAATCAGGAACAGCTTCTCAATCTCTTATCGGGATTTTAAAGAGTGTGTGATTTTATAGCATATACTTCAATTTGGATTTTTCTGATGCTGCTTTATGATTACTACAAGGTTATGCATTCATCACTGCATGCTGTCAGGAGACATAGATGTTGTCTCGTAATTGGTAATGTTGATTTTGATTAGTAGGTAAAGGTGGTGTGCCACTGGTGCTATTTTTCCCTATTAAACAGTAATTTTTAAAAACAAGAGACACATTAATGCATGTATATGTATTGATGAACCTGTTTGTAGAGAAGGAATGGAGGTGCACACATAGAGAACACACTTGTGGACACAGCTGAAGGGAGAGAGTGGGACAGATGGAAAGAGTCGTGTTGATATATATGCACTATCATGTTCAGAATAGATAGATGGTGAAGAGTTGCTGTATAACGCAGGGTGCCAAGCTTGATGCTCTGATGACCTCGAATTACAGCTGATTTGAGTGGTTATATAGCAGAAACCAGCACAACATGGTAAAGCAGTTTTCTTCCAATTAAATAATAAATTAAAAAAAGAACAAGTGATATTATAACTCATAAAGATGTTTTAAAACTTGAAACCTATGTCTGTGACACAATTTGAATTGTATTTAATTCAATTCATTATTAATGAGGGAATCTATAAAATGGTATAACCTGTTCAGGAGAGAAGCCAAAGAATATACATTATAGATCAGGATTGTTGCTAAGAATATGCGAACAGGGAATTCCTTGGCCATCCAGTGGTTAGAGCTCTGCGCTTCCACACTGCAGGGGGCACAGTTTCAATCCCTGGTCCAGAAATTATGATTCTGCATGCCGCAAGGTGTGGCCAAAATAAAAATATGCAAACACAAGTAAAATTGGCTGCTTCTACAGTAGGGCAAGGGAAAAGTCCCTAGAACCTTTGCTGCATGTAATTTTATGCACATTCACAGACAGCAAGTTTTTGCATTGCCATCTAAAGGTTAAGTTGCAGTGTTATAAGATAGGTCAAAGTCTAGGGTCAGACGCCATTGTATTCTAGACCATGCACACTTTGGAAACTTATGACCCGTATCCAGCCCACTACATGGTTTTACCAAGCACTAGAAAGAAGAATGATTTTTACAGATGAACATTGGAATCGATTTGGTGATAGGAAATACTTATTTTCAACCCCAAATAAGCTAAAAATGTTATCCTCAGTCCATCCCTAGCAAATGAATTTCATTCTTTTCATTAATAGGAGACTATTACAAAAAAAAAAAAAAACTGAACTCAAATTTTTTATATTTTGACTTTTGTCAATACAGTATTTGTGAAAATTTAATATCTCTCCTTTATCACAATGTGAGTACTCACATAATATCAGTTCTTGTCTCGACAAAATAAATATGCCCCTGTACCTTCTTTTTTTCTTAAGAAAATGTAATAGCATCAAAAGGTTGAGTCAACTTACTGAAGTACTGATTCTAGTGTTTGGGGTTTTTTAAATGAGAACATTAGAGACACTTAAGGAAACGCACAGGTCTCCATGCACAGCCTGTGTTGGGCTCTTTTCTGATGGCGTTGGCGCCTTGGCCTCTCAGAGCCGTCTGGGATGCCTTTTTCAGCCTTGAAACAGCTGTGTGAGTTCTATCTTGGTCTCTTTTCTGTATATCAGAGCCAGTAGATAATTACTTCCCCCAAGACTCCAGAATCAGAGAGATTTGGGAAATTTGTGTGAATAGGAAACAATTAACATTTTTAAAAATTCATTAAAGGGCACATGTCACAAGCGTAGAGATCTAACGTTGTATATTTTCCAATTAAGTTTTTACAGTTGCTACAAGATTGAAGTTATAAAATAGAAAACTTTAAAAGTGTTTTATATCATCAAATTCTCTATTCTTAACTCTTGTTATTTTGGAAAACAGCATGAGGTAGGTTGTTCTAGCAGCTTTTTGGCTAGCATTTGGGTTTTTGTCAATTTATTTCTGCTTTAAAACAGTCACTAATTATGGTGCCTGCTAAATTAACTGTTGGTAAAGGGATGAGTACTTGCATATATTAAACTCTCCTTTCACTTGCTCGTCTGTTTCCCTTGGGATAAAGACTTATTATGAGCTCAGTCTGAGTTGTTTTAAAATTTGAGGGAAAGTATAATTATTTTTTTAATAAAATAAGTATGGGGAAAGTATATTTTAAATATGAAGGACTTACAGTTAAGTTTAAAGGCGCACAGGGTTTTTTGTATGATTTGTCTCATTAGAGGTTTAAGTGTGAGGAGAAGGAAAAATAATCAGCACATAAATAATTATCCTTTTACAAAACAAGGGAATGTGCTCAATAGAGCACCACAGTAAGAAACAGATTCTGCCCGTGGGATACCTGTGTATACTCAGATACTAAACTAGTCTAAGGCTTGTTGCCCCGTTCCTATCACTCCTGTTACTTTTTTCAAGACCCCACTAAGCCAGAATAATTGCTGTTTCCAGAATTCCATGGCAGCTCTAAGAGAGAACGGGAAGGCAAGGTTTTTATGCTATCAGGATGTCCTAGGCTTCAGAAAAGAGAGTGAAGTGAAGTTGCTAAGTTCTGTCTGACTCTTTGCGACCCCATGGACTGTAGCCTACCAGGCTCCTTGGTCCATGGGATTTTCCAGGCAAGAGTACTGGAGTGGGTTGCCATTTCCTTCTCCAGGGGATCGTCCCGACCCGGGGATCAAAAACCTGCATCTCCTGCATTGTAGGAACCAGGACTTAAAATGAGAAAGGAAAGAGTGCCTCCTACTCCCATGTCTATGCTATATATACGCTAAGTCACTTCAGTCATGTCCGACTCTTGTGTGACTCCATAGATGGCAGCCGACCAGGCTCCCCGTCCCCGGGATTCTCCAGTCAAGATCATTGGAGTTGAGCGGCCATCTCCTTCTCCAGTGCATGAAAGTGAAAAGTGAAAGTGAAGTCGCTCAGTTGTGTCTGACTCCTAGCAACCCCATGGACGGCAGCCTTCCAGGCTCCTCAGTCTATGGGATTTTCCAGGCAGGAGTACTGGAGTGGGGTGCCATTGCCTTCTCCGTGTAGGCATTACTAATTCTCTAACTGGTCAAAGTCTTCAAAAATAAACGTTTAAGTTTTGCAACTATTATGTTCAACAAACCTTTATTGAGCCTTGACTCTGTACTGGGGCCACAAAGGTAAATAAAGCACAGTTTCTTGCTTAAAGGGATTTAGATCTTGTGGGAACAGTAGACAAGTTAATAATTTAAGCTCAGTATAATGGATGTCATATGAAAATTGGACTGACAAGGAGAGAAGGGCTTTTGTTTTGTGTCATCCTGTGTGTGAAAGCCTTTGGAGGTGCAGAGGCCTGTGTGTAGGGCCCAACACTGGGAAAACTGCCTTCCAGCCCCTGCCTTTTCTTTTCAAGGCCAACCTGCCTCTGCTGCAGCGAGAACTGCTGCACTGCGCTCGGGCCGCCAAGCAGACCCCATCTCAGTACCTGGCTCAGCACGAACACCTTCTGCTCAACACAAGTATTGCGTCCCCTGCTGACTCTTCTGAGCTGCTCATGGAAGTGCATGGAAATGGAAAAAGGCCCAGTCCAGAGAGGTAAGCCAAGAAGAGCTGCTTTGCCCTTGATTTTCTGGAACGGCTCTGAGCTTTCCCTTTCTTGTGAAAGAAAAAGAACTGGATGACTGTGGTTATATATAGGTATGGACTCAGAATTTCTAAGGCTAGTTTTGCTTTGTCACAGCATCAGGCAGCAGAATGCTTTTCAACTCTTCAAATGACTCTGTACACCCCTACTGATAAATTCTGCTCTCAAGTATTCTGTGTGTCCACTGCTCCAAAACCATAGAAAATATAATCTTGTTTAAGGCATTTTTTTCTAATGTGAAGTCTTATAAACGTGTTATCACTTTACTTTGAAAATTGAAATTATATTAATTTAATTTATCCTGGAAATTTATGTATGAGTATCTAACACTATTTTCTATGGTTTGTTGAGGAAGCAACATTTTAATAACAGTGGAAAATTTGCTACAATTGAAGCAAATGACTAAAAATCCTACCAAATCACAAGTATATTAATTATGTGAGCCTTTTTCCTCCTATGTGGAGAATTGTCTCTTTCCAGTACTAACCTCCACAGTAGCAAATTTGACATCGAACAGCATTTCTAAACATAGTTGAACCCATAATCTTCGATAGTCCTGTCAAGTAAGAAAATGTGTCATCTCCTTAATTTCTCCTTTGCTTCATGAGGTTGAGACATTTCTGCTTGGTGTGGATGGGTTTGACCTCTCCGCTTATGCTGGGATAAATCAGTGGTTGCCTTTATCTGCCTGGCCTCTGAAGACATTTCAGTTCATGCCTCATCTCAAACTGTTTCTTAACATCTTCCTGTTTGTGAAAATGCACAATACATAGCACACAGTAGGTGCCCAGGAAATGTTTGCACCAACACTTGCTGACAGGTTCAGACATGTACTTGTCCATTCTTCTACAGGCGGGAAGAGAGCAGTTTTGAAAGAGACGCAGTTGCCCCTGAGCCTCCTGCCAAGAGAGTGTGTACCATTAGCCCTGCTCCCCGGCACAGTCCTGCCCTCACTGTGCCCCTCATGAATCCTGGGGGCCAGTTCCATCCTACTCCTCCGCCTCTTCAGCACTACACCTTAGAAGACATCGCAACTTCCCACCTATATCGTGAGCCCAGCAAGATGATAGAACATCGAGAAGTTCGTGATAGACACCACAATCTTAGTAAGTGGCATAAACAGCATGGTAATGATTTAAATTCGGATTGAATTCGTGGTTTTCTTTCCTTCTTAGTGATAAAGCAAAATACTATCATCATTGCTTTTTTTCCCACTGATAAAACAATCATACATGAAAAGAATGTTAGAATTACAGTATTCTCACCTGAAATTGATCTCAATTCATACTTTGTTTCTCTTATCATTATAGGGTGGAAGTGGGCTAAACATATTATAGGAAACTTAAAAAGCACTTAAAGATAAAGGGGTGTTATTTATTCTGATATAGTTCAGAAGGGAAATGGAGAATGGCAAAGTGAGATAAAATTACTCACATTTAGGAAATCTAGGTGAAGGGTATATGAGAATTCTTTACTCTTGCAACATTTCTGTAAGTCTGAGTTTATTTCAGAGTGAAATGTTTTAGAAGTTAAGCAACAAAGTTAAGCAAAACGTGGTGAAAGGTCCAGAGACATTTAGGTCAGAGGCGAGGCATACCTGAAATTAAATCTTGATTCTGCATTATAACTAGCTGTGTGATCTGATGCAAGTTGCGTAGGCTTTCTGTGCCTCGGCTACTCATTTCTAAAATGGACAGAAAACCACCCCCTGGGAAAACCATCCCCCAGGAATGCCTGGCAGATGAGTCCTCAGCAACCATTAAATTTAAGAAAAAACAAAAAGTCCCCTAGCAAACCTTACCTGAGATCAGTTTTGTATTTTGTTTTTTTTTTTAATTAAAATTTTTTTTCAATTATGAAAGTATGATAACATTTACAAGAGACTCAGAAAATGCAGAGTGAGATCAGTTTTGAACAAAGCTCTTTGTCATGTACTCGTGTAACTTTACTGCAGAAGGTTCTTTGCAGTTGTTCTACTGAGGTATGTCAGAACAGAGAACCAGAGGGCTACGCTAAGTCGCTTCAGTCGTGTCCAACCCTGTGTGACCCCATAGACGGAAGCCCACCAGGCTCCTCCGTCCCTGGGATTCAACAGGGAAGAACACTGGAGTGGGTTGCCATTTCCCTCCCCAATGCATGAAAGTGAAAAGTGAAAGTGAAGTCGCTCAGTCGTGTCTAGCTTCCAGGATTGCCCATATATTTCCATTTGTAGGTTGCCCTGTGGAGTACAAAGTTGCAAAACATTTGCCTGTCCCCCTTCTGACTTAGACTCACTGTCATCTTTCAGAGACTTGAACCACAGTAGGGCTCTGGCTTCATGCAGTCGTAGCTGAACGGTGAGGGCCGTGACAGCAGTGATGTTCTCAGCCGCCAACATTTACTGAGTCTTAAGTACTTAGATTGTGATATATGTCAGTTGTCTCATTTAATCCTCACACATGGGGCTCCATGGAGTTTACATCTTTTTATACATGAATATAGACAGAACTGTGGCCAGAATCACATAGCTAGAAAGTGGCAAAAACAAGATTCTGACCCCAGTTGTTTGATGCTGAGAGCTTGGCTATATTCCCAGTATGCTATGATGCCTCCCTTAGCAGCTGTTCTGTGTGTTTCATTTTATGTTAAAAATGAGACTTCCTATTGATTTCTTCTATATTCATACAAGTTTTTTTGCCAGTTGAATCCATTAGAGAGAAGTATGCCACAAACTAGCTGTAACTGCATTTTGGTCAGGTTTTCCTTGTATTTCTACCAGTTTTAAAAAGAGATTTTTTTTTCATCTTGAAGTGTTCTGCTTGAAAGATCTTTAATCCTCTACCTTGATGGTTCTGTTTTACAATCAACCATTTGTCTTCCAATCTGGATATAGATTCTGTAATTTTCTCCAGTCCTCTTTTGAAAACATATGCCATAATAAAATAGTTCTTACCTAATCATTTCCCACCCCTCATTTTTAAACAAATAAACTGTAACGCTCCCCTAATTTATTATCCTAAAATAAAATTTATGGATACTATCCTATGGACAGAGGAGCCTAGCAGGCTACAGTCCGTGGGGTAGCAAGAGTCAGACAGAACTGCACCACGACTACTGCATAGCCTGCCTTGGTGCCGTAATTTTAGGATCAATATTCTAAAGTAGGATATTAATATGTAACAGAGTATTTTATAATATGTTACTGCTCAGGCATGACTACACAAAAAGATATGATGAAGGAAGCAGATGGTTGCACAAATTCAGATTCACTCTGAACACAACGCCTGTAAATTCAGACTGATGACAGGTCACAAAGAGTTGGGCACAGGTGAAGTGACTTAGCACCCACACAATTGTGTTACATTGATGATTCAGATACCAGGAGTAGTGGTGACATAGATGACATGATTTTTCAAAATAGTGGATAATTCAGTATACCCTTGATTCACACAGTCATTGCATTCTTGCAAAAACCATGTGACAAATAATACTTTGTACAGCACCAACTCTGTTCATGGTGATTAAGTCTCTGTTTTGTGCCACAACCTTGCCAATACTTAGTATGAATGACAATTTTTCCAATAGAGATGTCAGATTATCTTCGTGAACATTTTATTTACACTATGTGACTACTACTGTTTGAATATCTTTTCATATGTTTATAAATCATCTCTGCTTTTTTTGTCTGGGATGTAACCATTTACTTCTTTTACCTACTTTTCTTTTGGCCTACTTGGCTTTCATAATTGATTTGTAGGAGTTTCTAATACACTCTGTGCAGTGATTTCCTGTTGGTTTTATGTCATTTTGTGGTTTTAAGTCATTGTGAATCATTCGCCTTAACAATGTGCTCATAGCTAGTATGAATGAATGTGTATTTACTTGGTAGAATTCTGTTTACTGTATTCTTCCCTTTATCTTCTAATTTAATTTCTAATAGGTCTAAATGGAGGCTATCAAGATGAGTTGGTAGACCACCGTTTGACAGAAAGGGAATGGGCGGATGAATGGAAACATCTTGATCATGTAAGAATTGTACAGTGTATAATTTTCCTAACCACTTATTACTTTTCATCCTAAATATTACTGAGAGTAAGAGTGTATATGCTTGAAGTGAACTTAACCAGAGCTCCAGTGTCTTTGCAATAATAGCTGATTTATCTCCTACTCCCCGAGCTAGAGTGTGAAGAATAAGTCCCAAATCTTTGTGGTGGGTTTTCACTTTAGGTCATAACCAAGTGAAACTCTGTAGTATAATGGTTAAAAACATAGGTTTATGAGTTTTAGGTCCCAGCTTTGCCACATCCTACCTTGACAATGATAGGAAGATAGAAAAATTAAGTCTAAAAATGGTGAAGGAACTTGCCGGTTACCATCTTTAGGCTTAATTTTTATATATTAAAAAAAACTAATGCTATGTTTGAATTTACAGGGGGAGTTAGAATGATATACAAGGTGCTTGTCACAGGGCCTGGTATAGTAAATGGAGCTTCTCTAAATACAAATGAGAATTAGTACACTGGCACAGAATGTAAACTTAAATTCTCTGCCCCATTGGAAAAGAGACTTTCCCCTCTCACTTAAAAGTGAAGAGAGGATATATATATTTTAAGGATATATTCCTTAAAATATACATACAGTAGCTTCTCCTTTCTGAGTGATGTTGTCTCTGAACATAATTTCTCTGATTGCTTTCTTACATAAAGCTGCTCTGGGCAAAGATTATACTGTGCTTTCACCATACTCTGAAGAATCATATTATAATGAGACTGGCTGCTTCAACAGTGAAGAATCCAAAAAATACTAGTTTGAAATCTTAAAGAAAAGTATGTGTATATATTTAAAGAGAAACAGTAAGATAGGCTTTCAAATGTAAACTCTGTTGCTAAATCCGTAAGATTCTTAAGCCTTTACTCTGTGTACTTTGTTTCTCTCTCCTCGATGTTCAATGTTGATTGTCTGAACGTCCTCCTCCTGTGGCTCCACCTGACCTCCTGCCTGGCTCAGGCCCTCAACTGCATTATGGAAATGGTAGAGAAAACAAGGCGGTCCATGGCAGTCCTGCGGCGCTGTCAGGAATCAGACCGTGAGGAACTCAACTACTGGAAAAGACGATTCAACGAAAACACAGAGATGAGGAAAACAGGGAGTGAGTTGGTCTCCAGGCAGCACAGTCCTGGGAGCGCAGATTCGCTCAGCAATGGTAAGGGGAGAGTCTTTAGTTGGCAAGGGAGGCTTTTTATATGTATCTTTTGTTCTTGTTGTTATTTTTTATATTTGAGGCTTTTTATATTTTTCTTTAAAAGGAAGATGGTACTTGATTGTGGAATTATAAAGAGCTTGGGAATTATGAACAGTAAATCACAAAATATGTCAAGAACTTGGTCAGTATCTGATATGTTCAAGAAATGTTGTCTTCCCCACATAGAATGAGAATGTTTGCCGTTTTGTTCTGTTTTCAACTCTATACTGTATATAAGTATGGGGTGATGTTCAGAGAGTGTTTGAATGTTAAATTAAGCCTGTTGCTGCTGCTAAGTCACTTTAGTCGTGTCCAACTCTGTGCGACCCCATAGACGGCAGCCCACCAGGCTCCCGTCCCTGGGATTCTCCAGGCAAGAACACTGGAGTGGGTTGCCATTTGCTTCTCCATTGCATGAAAGTGAAAAGTGAAAGTGAAGTCTCTCAGTCATGTTCAACTCTTCTCAACCCATGGACTGCAGCCTCCCAGGCTCCTCCGTCCATGGGATTTTCCAGGCAAGAGTACTGGCTGAATGTATTTGGACATCTCATGTACATCACATTCCTTATAGTAGCCCTCAAAATATTCACCTCAGCTTCCGTCTCCTCTTCCCCCACTCCCTGTCTAGAAAAGTACCATTTATCAACCTCTGCCTGGACAAAAAACCAAGTAGTTTTACTGTCCCAAGCTGGGTCGTCCCTTCCTGCCTTTCCCCATCCTGAAGGAGTAGTGATGAAAATTGTTGAGCTCTCAATCCAGGATATATCCAGGATACCACCTGAAACTATTCCTCCAAAAATGTTCCCTTGCATTCACCTAGTGGCTGAAAAAGTGTCCTGTCCAAAGGCATGGCTAAATGAGGGGCCACCTGTGATCAGACTGTTTCACCTAGAATTCTGACAAAACAATTGTTAGATTAATAACCCATGATTTAGGTGGGGGGCGGAAATCACCTCCCATATGCCTTCATTGTGATATCTGCCACATCTGGGTAGTATGTGCCTTTAGGCATATGTGTCCTAACACAGGAAATAAACCATAAAGTGGAAAGACATGGAGGAAGGGAATCCCTGGGATACTTGGGAGGATCCCAAACAACAGTGGGACTTACCAGGCTGAAATAGTCTGGAAAGTAGCCAGTTCAGACTAGAATAGCCCAGAAGCTGGCTGGAGATTTCTTCAAGAAAAGAGAATTTATAATGTATTGACACCACAGGAATTATTTGAAATAATTACAAATTCAGTTGTAACTATTGATGTAACAGAATTTGAGTATATTTATTTGGGGGAGTGGAAGAAGGAAATTTTTATTATGTCTGATGGGCTAAAAAAAGAATGAAATTCTTTCCCACTGAAAAGTTTAATCAATTAATAATGCCTGCAGCTGAAAGATCAAGGTGTACCAATATTGAAAGAATCAGCTGAAAAGGACTTTACCATTGTTAGAGCAGAAAGTATATATATCTGTACATATGTGACCTACAGAGAGGTGATGCTCCTAGTGTGGTTTGGGAGACCTTAACTGTGAACAGAGGGTTCTAGGCCAGGCGCTTTTCTTCAGTCATTAATCCTGGATGCCCCTCAGAACCTATCTAAGGACCTTTGGAAAACTCCTGATTCCATGGCCCCAGCTCCAGAGGTTCTGATTTAATTTGTCTGAGATGGGACCTGGTCTCCCACAGTAGAGAACCATTTCTTTTTGTTTGGAGCAACCTCATGAAGTTGTTTTGTTTTTTATTTTTTAACAGTCAAACTGTATGGCTCATTGTAGAAAATACAGAAACATATAAAGAATTGACTAGTTCATCATCCCACACGGAAGAGCTTTGGAATGTATCTGAGAATTCTGTATTACAACTTTCTGTTGATTTCTTTGAAAACATAACTGCGTATTAAACATGTTTCTCATACTGAAGATTTTATAAACAACATTTTAATGACGACTACAGTATTCCACCATGTAAATATACTATTATTTTTTTAAGCCATTCTTATTGTTGAACAGTCCATTCTGAAGGAGATCAATCCTGTAATTTCTTTAGAAGGAATGATGCTAAAGCTGAAACTCCAGTATTTTGGCCACCTCATGCGAAGAGTTGACTCATTGGAGAAGACTCTGATGCTGGGAGGGATTGAGGGCAGGAGGAGAAGGGGACGACAGAGGATGAGATGGCTGGATGGCATCACTGACTTGATGGGTGTGAGTCTGGGTGACCTCCGGGAGCTGGTGATGGACAGGGAGGCCTGGCGTGCTGCGGTTCATGGGGTCGCAAAGAGTCGGACACGACTGAGCGACTGATCTGATCTGATCTATTGTTGAACTAAAGGTTTTTTGCTTATTTTTTGTTTTATGGTAAGTGATATAATATATAAAATCTTTATAGGTGGGAATTTTTCCTTCAGAATACCCTTAGCTGTAAATTAATGAGTTATGGATACAGGCGTTTTGTTCACTTGATCTTGTTTTGTTTAATGGATGAGATAGTTAACATGGGGTCAAATCTAACATTTTATTTGTAGTTTTTCCTTGACCTTGACCCCTTCCCAGGGCACAATAAATTTCATCTATATTCAACTTTTGTGTGTTTGCATATTAGCTATCCAACTTTAAATTCTACAAATAGTTTAAATTTTCCTACCATCAGTTGATACCCATCCTTTACCTGTTAAAATGAAATAACTATCACATGCTAATTTTGTTAATACTTAATTATTATACTCTTAAGTATTATAGTCTTTCTGACTATGTTAGTTATCACTTTTGGTAATAATAGCTGTATGGACTCTTACTGTGTTCCTGCCAGTGCTAATAAGCCTTTTATATGTGTTTTCAAGCCTGCCCATGGAGATAATAGGAACTGCCATTAGATTCGTCTACAGATGGCAAAAAAGTTAGAAACTTGGCATAAGTAGTCCTACAGCTTATTAAGTTTATTCCAGAACCAGCATACATGCTTAGCAATTAGGATAGCTTCCCAATGTAATATCAAACTTAATTATTATAACTTCAGAATGTGTTTTAATATCTGGTGATATTGGATCCCCTTCATTTTCTTGAGTATATCTTTTTTTTTTTTTTAATGGAATTTTTAAAAATGAACTGCATTGCAAAAATGTCAAGCAGTACAGAAACATATAGATTGTGAAAATCTTCCCTATCCCACTTTTTACCTCCTCCACTCCTGGGCTCACTTATTAGCAAATTAGTGTTGCTAAGAAATTTTGTATGCCTATACTTAAAGATAATTTGTTTCTAAATTTTTTGTTTTAAAGTTTTTTAAACACGTAGAAGTACTGAGAGAGCAGCAGCACAGTGCCCAGGCACGCGCCCTGCGCCTCGGTTCACCATTTGTCCACATGCGCCACGCTGGCTTTCTCAAGTGCTTCATTCTGTTTCTCCTGAGAACTAGAGCATCCTCTTACAGAACCACAGTTCTTTGTGTCCTTCACTTCTGATCCAAATACTTGCATTCTCTGTCTGACCTTTGATTAATAGCTTCTGAAACTCTAGTTTTCTTAGTAAATGAGCTGAAAATTTTGACTTCTGGAAATACCATGAAGATACCACATATTTATCCATTCATATGTTGATGGACACTTAGGTTGCTTCCATATCTTGGCTATTATAAATAATGCTGCAATGAACGTTGGGGTGCTTGTATGTTTTTGAATTACTGTATTCATTTTCTTCAGATATGTGCCCAGGCATGGAGTACCTGGATCATATGGCAGTTTTTAAGTTTTTGAGGAACTGCCATACTGTTTCCTATAATGTCTGTACCAATTTACATCCCCCCAACAGTATACAATTGGAGAAGGAAATGGCAACCCACTCCAGTATTCTTGCCTGGAGAATCCCAGGGACCAGGCAGCCTGGTGGGCTGCCGTCTGTGGGGTCGCACAGAGTCGAACACGACTGAAGCGATTTAGCAGCAACAGTGTACAAGGATTCCCTTTTCCCCCACACCTTCGCCAACATGTGTTATTTGTAGTTTTTTGATGATAGCCATTCTGATAGGTGTGAGGTGACATCTCATGGTTTTGATTTACATTTCTCCAATGATTAGCAAGGAGCATCTAAAAATTAAGTGTACTATTATAATCTGATTTTATTTCTTGTCAGAATATTTTTTCCAGTAAATGAATGTATATGTTTGAATCTTTCTAAGTGGTGAATGAGAGTTTTCCACAAAAGTAAAACATGCCAATTGTAGACGGTTCTGCGCTATGCTGTTTCTCTCTCTCTGTAGATTCTCAGCGGGAATTCAACAGTAGGCCGGGAACAGGATATGTACCTGTGGAGTTTTGGAAAAAGACTGGTATGTCTGTCTGCTTAGGGGTCACATGTACTCACTGATTTGAGTGTAGAGTACATATTTGTGAAAAGGTGATTTTCTCATAACTCCCTCTTCAAAAACTCTAGGCACCTGCTTCTCCCCCTTCAGCTGTCCCCACTTCTGGACTGCCTGTTGTGTTCCTTGCTGGTTGAGAATTTGTAGTGACTCTGTACAGTCCATCCAAGTCCTTTTCACCTGCTTCTACTGGGAGGCATTAAGTAACCGACTCTTCCCTGTTTATGTGCCCCATTTCTGGAAGTATAGCGTGCTTCTGCCTGTCCGCATCCCTGCATTCTCACCCTCCCACGTTTGGTTCGGTCTGCTCTTCCTTTCACCTTCACTGTCTCTAGCTTCATCACGACTGTTCTTGGTAGGTGTCATTTTCTACAAGAATAAGGGAGGGTAGGAACTGCTTGTTGTGGAAAGACAGGGATTATGCTAACCTCCTATTACCTTATCCAAGTACTAGTCTTTTTTTCTTCTTGCCTCCCTTTCTCAGTGGAATTAATAGTTTTGGGGTTTCTCCCTAAGAAAAAATGTATTTCTACAAAAAGATTAATACCCACTTAATTTTAAGAAATCTGTATGCAGGTCAGGAAGCAACAGTTAGAACTGGTCATGGAACAACAGACTGGTTCCAAATAGGAAAAGGAGTACATCAAGGCTGTATATTGTCACCCTGTTTATTTAACTTACATGCAGAGTACATCATCAGAAACGCTGGACTGGAAGAAACACAAGTTGGAATCAGGATTGCTGGGAGAAATATCAATAACCTCAGATATGCAGATGACACCACCCTTATGGCAGAAAGTGAAGAGGAACTCAAAAGCCTCTTGATGAAAGTGGAGAGTGAAAAGGTTGACTTAAAGCTCAACATCCAGAAAACGAAGATCATGGCATCTGGTCCCATCACTACATGGGAAATAGATGGGAAAACAGTGGAAACAGTGTCAGACTTTATTTTTCTGGGCTCCAAAATCACTACAGATGGTGACTGCAGCCATGAAATTAAAAGACGCTTACTCCTTGGAAGGAAAGTTATGACCAACCTAGATAGCATATTCAAAAGCAGAGACATTACTTTGCCAACAAAGGTTCGCCTAGTCAAGGCTATGGTTTTTCCTGTGGTCATGTATGGATGTGAGAGCTGGACTGTGAAGAAGGCTGAGCGCCGAAGAATTGATGCTTTTGAACTGTGGTGTTGGAGAAGACTCTTGAGAGTCCCTTGGACTACAAGGAGATCCAACCAGTCCATTCTGAAGGAGATCAGCCCTGGGATTTCTTTGGAAGGAATGATGCTAAAGCTGAAACTCCAGTATTTTGGCCACCTCATGCGAAGAGTTGACTCATTGGAGAAGACTCTGATGCTGGGAGGGATTGGGGCAGGAGGAGAAGGGGATGACAGAGGATGAGATGGCTGGATGGCATCACTGACTCGATGGATGTGAGTCTGAGTGACCTCTGGGAGTTGGTGATGGACAGGGAGGCCTGGCGTGCTGCAGTTCATGGGGTGGCAAAGAGTCGGACACTGAGCGACTGATCTGATCTGATCTGAATTTTAAGACCATAATATAAATAAATGGACAGACACATCATGTTATGAGAAATACAGATAACTCTATTGCAAAATGTTTATTTTCACTGACAGGAAAGTACAAGATAATGCAGCCCTGACCAACTAGCCCCTAAAGTCTTTAACACCTAATTATTGACAAAATTTAGAGGACCACCCTGTTAATTTCACTAAATAATTCTTAATGGATTAATGATTAAAAATTAATGAATAATAATAATGAATTATTAAGTATTACCACCTGTGAGCACATGGGTATTTTGAAATCATTTCTCACTTGCATGCTTTTGAATCTTTCCTTTTAGAAGGGAATGATCCAGGGACTTCCCTGGTGGTCCAGTGGTTAAGACTCGGAGCTTCCAGTGCAGGGAGAACAGGTTTGATCCCTGGTTGGGGAACTAAGATTGCACATGCCGCATGGCACAGCCAAGAGAATTAAAACGAATTTTAAAATGATAGTAAAAAGGAGACTTACTTAGTCATTTAACAGTTAAATAACAGTAACGATTTGGAATGACTCCCTACAATCCATGATTGTAAGGAGTGATCCAGATTTAGACACAAATTGTTAAAGAAGCAGTGATATAAAAAAGGGCTACACCAAAGCCTCTGACTGTGTGGATCACAACAAAATTCTTAAAGAGATGGGAGTACCAGACCACCTGACCTGCCTCCTGTGAAATCTGTGTGCAGGTCAAGAAGCAACAGTTAGATCTGGATATGGAACAGCAGACTGGTTCCAAATAGGAAAAGGAGTACGTCAAGGCTGTTTATGGTCACCCTGCTTGTTTAACTTATAGGCAGAGTACATCATGTGAAATGCTGAGCTGAATGAAGCACAAGCTGGAATCAAGATTGCCGGGAGAAATATCAATAACCTCAGATATGCAGATGACACCACCCTTATGGCAGAAAGCGAAGGAGAACTTGATGAAAGTGAAGGAGAACTTCATGAAAGTGAAAGAGGAGAGTGAAAAAGTTGGATTGCAACTCAACATTCAGAAAACAAAGATCAGGGCATCTCATCCCATCACTTCAACGCAAATAGATGTGGAAACAGTGAGAGACTTTTTTGGACTCCAAAATCACTGCAGATGGTGACTACAGCCATGAAATTAAAAAACGCTTGCTCCTTGGAAGAAAAGCTGTGACCAACCTAGACAGCATATTAAAAAGCAGAGACATTACTTTTCCGACAAAGGTCCGTCTAGTCAAAGCTGTGGTTTTTCCAGTAGTTACATATGGATATGAGAGTTGGACTATAAAGAAAGCTGACTGCTGAAGAATTGATGCTTTTGAACTGTGGTGTTGGAGAAGACTCTTGAGAGTCCCTTGGACTGCAAGGAGATCCAACCAGTCCATCCTAAAGGAAATCAGTCCTGAATATTCATTGAAAGGACTGATGCTGAAGCTGAAACTCCAATACTTTGGTCACCTGATGCGAAGAACTGACTCATTGAGAAAGACTCTGATGTTGGGAAAGATTGAAGGCAAGAGGAGAAGGAGACCACAGAGGATAAGATGGTTGGATGGCATCACTGATGCGATGGACATGAGTTTGAGTAGGCTCCAGGAGTTGGTAATGGACAGGGAAGCTACAGTCCATGGGGTCACAGAGTCGGACACAGCTGAGCAACTGAACTGAACTGGAGCAAGGGAAAGGCAACATAGGAAATGCCCACCTGTCAATGAATGATTATGTGAATTTACAGTGTGGCACCACGGAATATTATCTTACCATTAAAACTAATTTGGAAAACTTCATAGCACTTCAGAAAAATCTTTGCAGTTGGCAGTGGGGAGGTGTATATTATATTACCAAGGCATAAAGTAGAATTATGGGAAATGAAAATAGTTATCAGCATCACCCTTGACATTTGGGGTGAAAACTTTTCTTGGCTGGAGCAATATGATGGAAAGTTCTAGGTTGGCAGCCTGGAACACTGTGTGAACCCCCTTTGAGCCTCAGCCATGTGCAAGAACCAAGCAGTGAGGGAGTTTCCTTAGGCTTCACGGTTGTCCAGTCTTGTGGACTCAGAAGGAACGTCATTCACACTGGGACCCAGAACTGAGGCTCAGGTACATACCGTATGTCACCTGGAGTATACATCCTGTGGAAACTAAGCAGGGTTTGATGAGAAGAACTGATCAGGATCCAGCTGGGGTAATGGCAGCTGGGGTTTTTGTAGCCCAGAGCACCTAGCAACCTTCCCAGAACTATATCTTCAGGCAACATTTCTCCACTGAGTTCAGTCTTCTGTACCTAACTGCCTCCTGGTGATTTGTACCTGGATGCACCTCAGCCTTCTTGCTTACCTCCACACCAGCATTTTGCTCATTATTGTTTCAATGCACAGCACCTCCATTCTTCACCTTTACCTCCACCTCCAGACCCTTAGATGCACCAGCCTCGTTCTATCTCACCCCCTCCTCTGTGTTACTTGCTCCCACCTACATTCAGAATGTCTATTTATCAGCCAGATTATTGACCAGCTTCTCAGTTGGGGTCTCTGCCCTCACTCTTTTCATTGTGTGTAGACCCCTTTAGGGTTTCACATTTTCTTTAGAAGAAGGGCCAAATTCCTTAGCGTGAGATGCAAGACTAGAAGATTTCTTTCCACCAACCATCTCAACCATGACACATTTTCCTGATCCTCCTCTGCCACTTACAGACCTGACCACCTTTCCCCTTGGAATTCTTGTCCCTGATAATGACAAGTAGCATGTCCCCTCAGCCACACTTATACTTGATCACGGTTGTGAAAATATGTTACGTCTTAGTCGCCAAGGTCTCCTCAGTACCTTGCACAGTGCCGACAAGTGATTGGGTCTGCAGACCCAACAAATGATCGCATGAATAGACAAGTGAAGATAAGAATAAAAGTGAATGCCTTTGTCATAAGTATTTTTAGAAGAAAAATCATGTTTCACCTCTGTCCCTTCTTTGAAATGATGTGGAGTAGGAGGGGAGAGATTTCTCGGCCAGTTGATTTTACTGTCACTTTCTTCCAGAAGAAGCTGTGAATAAGGTGAAAATTCAGGCCATGTCAGAAGTACAGAAAGCTGTTGCTGAGGCAGAGCAAAAAGCCTTTGAAGTGATTGCAACCGAGAGAGCCCGAATGGAGCAGACAATAGCAGACGTCAAGCGGCAGGCTGCAGAGGACGCCTTTCTCGTCATAAACGAACAGGAAGAGTCAACGGAGGTCAGAGCACTGGGGGCTGGGGCTGAGGGGACCAAGCCCACTGCTTTCCTCTCAGGTGCTGGGCAGTAAGAGCCAACAGTCCTCTCTTGAACTAGAGAATTATAATTTTTGTTCAGTTCCAGAGAGATTTGTTTCTCAATTATGTATTCTTACATATTGGCTCATTATATTGGTTTAAGTTATGAGAAGTCTCTCTGAAGTTTGTGGAACTACATGACAACAGTGACCACCACTGCCTGAGTGGTGCCACACACAGAGCTCAGTGTGTTTGTGGTCTTTGTGATCCTCACAATGGGATGTGGGTGTTGTTGGAATCCAGCTTTACCAGTGAGGAAACTGTGATTTCAGGAATTTAATTGACCTAATCCCACATCACTAAAGCCAGAGAAAGGCAATGCAGGGTCCTGCAGTATCCAGTCTGTATACAAAGAGGCTAGTTATTTCATGAATTGAGGGGATAGATCCGGAAGGCCTGCCTGACTGCCCTGGGACATGGTGGTGCTTTGTACCACTATGAGGAAAAAAATAATTAAAAGAAAAGGCACATGACAGAAACATCCTAACAGCCCTTTCAGATGTAATGAAATTTTTCTGTAACTTTGATTTCAGTTACTTTTCAGGTTTAAGGCAAACTTTTAAGTCCTGAAAGAAGCCTGTTTCTATAAGTAGGTAAATCCCATGTACTCTCTGGGATATTCCTAAGGTTATAAAGAACTGAGCTTTGTTGGTGGTGGGGTGTTTTTTTTTTTTTTTTTTTATGGTGGTTTGTTTTTTAAACGACAGAAATTTTATTTTCTCATCCTCCTTAAATCTTTTTCAAAGAACAGTATTAAGCATGATGATGTGAAGATGACATGCCTAACTGTCATGTGGCCATTGAGAAAGGATGTGGGCAAGTCCTGTTGTAGCCTTTCCAGCTGAATTGGAAGAAAATAGTTCCTCTGACTCTTCCCCTTTTCCTTCTCCTCTCCTATTTGTTTCTGTTGTGTATTGGATTCATTACAGCCATCCATGTCAATATATGTATTCAAGGCACAAAGTGACTCGCAGGTGAGGCACACGTTGGCATCCATCCCTGCACTTTCCTTCCAAAACAAGGCAGGATAGCAGGGCATATGCTCTGAGTGAGTTTGTGTTGGACCAAGAGGGCTGGTTTCCTCCAGTTCACTCAGAAAGTTCTGCCTGATATCTAGCAGTACCCCTGGAGTTTTTCGTTCATCCTGTGAGAGGTTGTTCGGTAGAGCAGAAGGAGCCTGGGAGCCCTGAGCACTCGTCCCAGTTCCCCTCACACTAGCAGCGTCCCCTTCAGGGGTCAGCTCCCTCTCTGTATAGTGGGTGGGTAGCAGTCCCTGTCCTGCTGGGCTCATACTTTTTAAGGAAGATACAATTAGATCAGTTGTGGAAGTGTTTTTAAACTGCAATGCACTGTTCAGACAGAAAGGATTTTCTTACGTTGTTAACACCATAGGTGTGGCGGCTCCTACTCTTGCAGAGCAGCTGCCTCCTCTGAGGCCAGACCCAAGCATCTCCCTTGGAATGACACCTCAGGTAGAGATCCCCTTCTGTCCCCAGCCTAGATTCCCTGGCAAACGTGATGGGCTAGCAGTTGAGTGTAAGATAGTAATCATTTCTCCTTTGAGCCAGGTTTGAAATAAGGTCAGGTAACTTTGGGATGGGCTCTGGGTCATTCTGATACAGGTGTTCCCCAGGCCACACCTGGAGTAGTAACTGACATAAACTAATGGCCCCTGCTTGTCACAGGATATTCTGGAATACCATCTCTGACTTCCCTGGCCAGTATCTCAGAAGATTTATAACCTTCCCCCATAAATTACAAGGCCTGTTTGGCCATGTGCTTTGCTCCATCTTTGAGGAATGCTGATTTGAAGGGTGATGACCACAGTAAACCTTTCATCATGTTTCTTGACAAAGCCTTTTGGTAAAGTCAGGGCAAAGCCACAGAGACAGGGAATGCAAATGGTCCTTTTCACCCTGGCTTCTCAGTGGTGGTCAAGGTGAAAGCATCGTTGCTTTAATCCTCTGGCCCAGTTTGAGATGTTCTTGCAGACTTGGATAGAGGAAGTAGAGGCCTATGTTTCCACAGCAGCTCCATGAAACACATTCCCCACAAGCAATACTGTTTGACCAAAGCATTGTCTGGAGTCAGCCTACCAGAGTGTAAAATTTTCTGGAATACAGCTTGCTTGAGGATCTGTGAAGATCCTAAGAATGACTTCTGTCCCTGACTCTGGTTCTCCGGTGTTGGTGTTAGCAAGGTTGGGAAAGTCCCTGGAGTGTATTTCCTGAGAAGCCTCTAGTGTTGGAAGGGATCTTCAGTCCTTTCTGTTGCTCTTTTAAACTAAGTGTGTCCTTTGAGAATAGTAGAGACAGGAGGCCCAGGTTCCAGGCTTTGCACAGCCACATGAGCTTTGCATTTTACAAGCTCAGACAAGTCCTGCCCACTGGCCCTCGGTGTCCCATCTGTCTATACAGCGCAAGAGGTGGGGGACCTCAAGATCCTTCTTTGCTCTTATCGGTTGTTTGTTGTTGTTGTTACTGTTGTTGTTTGTTCGTTGTTTTTACACTTGAGGAAGAGAGAGCATCTTTCTTCCTTGATTATCAGGCCAGGCCTCATAATTGGCTTCTGCCATTCTACAGAGCCTGTAGAGGAGGGCACAGCTGGCTGATCAAATCCGTAAGTGGGTTGTGGAGACCTTAGGTGTAAAACACTCCTGTGTCAGGGAGGAGAGTACCCACAGGCAGATGTGGGAGCAAAAAATAGGAAGAAAACTCCCTGACATAGACCTTGGGGCCTTAGGTTCTGAGGCGCTCCTGTAAACAGACCGGAAATGGTCCCGTGATCTCCAGCCCACCTCTGATGGGATGTATCACTGAACGGAGAATGGACACAGAGCGAGAGCACAGCTTCCCACACTCACGGTCACCCAGCCTAGTACCCTCGCAGGTGACTTTTTTTTTTTTTAAAGACTTCAGGTGTTGTCAGTGAACACAGTCAAGATCATTTCTGCATTGTAAAGGGTAAGAAGGAAAACTGTCTAAGCACATTTATGGTCTTGGAATAGATAGCTATGATGTGGGAGCCTAGTTTGGTTTGGTTTGGTTTGGTCACTGAGGATTAAAATATGAGTCAAAACAAGGAGCTATTGCCTTCAGCAGGGCTTGCTCCTGCCCTACAGAGCTGTGTGCATTTGTCTTCACGTTCCCTCATGTCACCGTCCCTGCAGCCCAGGGTAGGTAGTTATCCTGTGACAGGAGAAGCAAACAGAAAGCAGCGGCGGGGCAGGCGGGGCAGGCAGCGCAGGCACAGGTATGTGCAGGTCCAGAGCCCACACTCTCCCCACACGGCCCCGCCGCCTCTGCTGCCGAGGAGCTGCATGTGATGACAAGTGTGCCCCCCAGGATCCCAGCAGCTGACCGATGCCTGTGTCTTGCAGAACTGCTGGAACTGTGGCCGCAAAGCCAGTGAAACCTGCAGTGGCTGCAACATCGCACGATACTGCGGCTCTTTCTGCCAGCATAAGGATTGGGAGCGGCACCACCGCCTCTGTGGCCAGAACCTGCACGGCCAGAGTCCCCACAGCCAGAGCCGGCCCCTGCTTCCTGGAGGGAGGGGCTCCTCAGCCCGGTCCGCCGACTGCAGCGTCCCCAGTCCAGCCCTAGACAAGACCTCGGCAACCACCTCACGCTCCTCCACACCAGCCTCTGTGACAGCCATTGACACCAACGGACTCTGAGCCCCAGACTCACTTCCCCCGGCAACCTCAGAGCACGACAGAACTCCGCACAGAAGGCTGGCTATGTGAAGCAGTGCCAGTCACTGTTGGGTCATCATCCAGAAGAGAAGTGGAGGCAGGCAGACTTGAAGCCCCAGCCTGTCCACACACTGGTCCATTTCCCACCTGTGTGTGCATGGCCGCTGGCTGGAGCTGACTCCTCCATAGCTTCCAAGCTTGTTCTTCTCCCAGCTAAAGCTGGCACGGCCAGCCACTTTTCCATGTAAACCGCCAGCTCCTCCCTGCCTTGTGAGCAAGCCGACTGTCAGGTGGGCCCAGTCAGGCTGGAAGCAGCTCACCCCTTCACCGTCTGCTGCTCCAACATCCTCCCGCGACAGAGGCCTAGAGACTGATAGCAAGCCGAAAAGGAGGGCGCTCTCCCACAGGGAGTGGCTCCTCTTGCCCCTGAACAGCTCCCTGAGCCCATTTCCACCCTCAGCAGGTGCCACTGATTAGTCCCTGGGGACTTGGGCAGGCAGAAAGCAGCACTCAGGACACCCTCGTCGGCCCTGCCATTCAGACATAAGATTTTCAGAAACCACAGGAAGAAGTCACCATTTCAGTAAAAGCACCCATAATATAAAATAAAACTTCCACCAAGCATCACAGATCATGTTGGACAAGATTGTCCAGCCTGGCTGGCTATTTTAGTTTGGGACCCATTTTTTTTCTCTCTCTCTGTTTTGATTTTGCTTATGCAGAAAATAGTTTTCAGCGCATGGATTGGTCTGAGGGAGAATGAGACTCAATTATGGATTGTCTGTTCTCTCTGAGCATGTTGGCCAAACTGGTGTCATCACATTACTGAATGGATCATCTGTTGGAAGTGCAGAAACTTTTGTCACCACTTGGCTCTTTGCACAGTCGTCTTGTTCCGTGTCCTTTTATCTCAGACCATGCATGTCCAGATCACTGGGTGGATCTTCTTCCCATGGTCTCTGTCTGGTGCCTCTGAAGCCATAGTTGACCCATAGGATGTGATGTGGTGTGGCTATGACTTGCCTCACCAGTCAAGGCCTGGTCACTTCTGAGCGACCCTCTTGGACCTGAAAGAATTCTTCAGACTTTGTCATTATGTGTCTATGTCAATTTATTATTGAGCATACAATCCTGTTTCCCTTCTCTAATTTTGTTGATAGGTATACCTACCCTCTTTGAGCTAAGAAAAGTTCCCTGAAATGTGACAACCATTTGTGAGAGCCTGACCAATTTTTCTGTCTTCAGGGAGTTTTTCCAGCTGCTTACCTGATTCTCCAAACATGACATCACCTGTACTCCCTTTAAAATGTTAGGAATTGCCACACACGTTCTTCCTTGCCATTCAAGTTTTATTGGGAGCCCAAGGACCCTGACCCTCCCCTTGTCCAACTCCAAGCCTCTAGCACCCACTTGCACCAAGGAATGAGTTGGTTGACCCTGCTTCTGCCGACCCTTGAAAGCTCAGCTTTAGACGGCCATTTTCTGCACATTGACCAGAGTGAATTAAAGGCTCCCAGTAAGGTATCAGCATAGGTACCATTATCCTTACATATAGGTATATCTTACTTTAAAAACTAAGTCCCAGGACCTCCCTAGCGGTCTAGTGGCTCTGCTTCTGTGCTCCCAATGCAGAGAGCCAGGGTTCAGTCCCTGGTCAGGGAACTAGATCCCACAAGCTACAACTAAGACCCAGAGCAGCCAAGTAAATAAATAAAAACGGTAAGTCCCTAATTTACCTTATTCAAGGATTTTCTGTCTTAAACTCAATATGAGGCACCATTAAAATACCCAGACTTCTGCTATGTAAAGTAAGGTATACCCAGAGAAAGAATAACAGAATAGTTGCTTTATTGTTCAGCTTTCCTTTAGTTGCAGCAGTCGAGGTATCCTGGCTAACAGATGAAATCAGAACCCCAGACAGGAGTTGCCTGCATTTCCCTGAGAAGAGATGTCCCATGAGAGGCGGTCACTGAGCCTATAAATCTGGTGGCAACAAGAGGGTGTCTCACGGTGTCCACTGGGTCTGACTTCAGCTCCCTTTTCCGTCAGCAAGTTAGATGAACACCTAGGTGTGTCCTCTAAGTCTTCAGTGGCCGAGCCAGGGTAGCTGAGGTTTTTTTCGGGTTGGAATAAAGAGCCAAAGCCAACCGAATACTGTTCGTCAGACTCGATGTCAGTCTCTACAGCTAAGGTTTGGGTTTAGTGTGCAGGTAGGTCCTAGCTGGCTTTTGTGGACTGTGGATCCAATGACAGCTTAATTTTCAGAATTTCTATAATGCTATTCTAAACTGCTTTGCTCACGTGCCACCCAGAGGCCAAGCTAAAGATTTCCGCAGTGTTCCACATTGCAGTTCAGATCTCAGACCTGGTGCTGTATTCATTTTGGTCAGTTTCAGATGTCGGTTGCTAGGGCATCTGTCCAGAACTTCCTATTTATATGTAAAGAATCCCTTTCTCCAGCTCCCTCTCTTCTGAAAGTCTCAGCTCTCTGGTTGGAGTTGGGAGGAGAAGGGACACTGTCTTGGAATGGGTTGAGGGGACTGGAGGGGCAGGGCTGAGTCCAGGTTCCCCACTTGGTTTTCCGTGTCTGCTGATAACCACATTGATGGTGCAAATTCAGGCTCCCCCCTTTCATCTAGTTAGATTTAAAGTATCTTAATATAATCAGACTGCTTAGAGGACCAACCTTTAAGGGGACAAAGACAAGACATAGTGGTGGTACTGAGGGTCTTGTCCGAGTGGTCCTGGGCTCTTCCGTGTTATCCTAGGGATCAAAGGCAAGTGTGACAAGCAGTGGCACATCACTCTCCTCTGCCCAGTGAGGAATGGCTGCAGGAGCCAGAGAAGACTGGAAGTAGCCAGCATGGGAGCTGTTTTAAATGTTCTGAGGGAAGCTTTAGGGCCGGATCCTCAGAGCTTCAATCATCCTCTGGGCCCCCACTGCCTGCTCCACCCAGTGGTGAAAACTGACTCAGGTTCATTCCACCTGCTCGGAAATGAGCAGCCCTCCTCCTGAGTGTGAGAGCTTCACCTGGGGGCATCCTTGCGGCTCTCAGGATGGGGCTCAGTCATGCCACCCTGAGGACACAGAGCAAATGCACCTTCTCTTGGACAGTGCTGAGTCCTGTGTGTGTCTCAGTGGATTAGGCTGGAAACAAGACCCGTCACCCTGGCAAAGGTCCATGCCTGGCTCTGGCTGCTGTGGGCCCTCTGCCATGTAGATGACTTTTGCACATCTGGACCAGTGGTTCTACCTGGAGCTCCTCACTTCTTGGTGTCAACGTGAGCATCTTCAGCTTCTAGACAGAAAATCTACACTTCACTTTGTACAGCCTTGTCCCAAAGTCAGATGGATCCCCAGTGCTATCTGTCACCTGCTTGCAAAAGGAAGACCTTGTGGGCAGTTCCAGAAGAGATCTCCGCAAGTGGGCTTGAAGTTTCAACAACACAATTAAAATTATGTGGTCATGAGTTCTTAAGGATGAAAGCATGAATAATGACCACATGGCTGTTTGTCCTGGAAACTATAGATGAGATTACAGATTGAGTAACTCATTTAGAATAGAACTCATCTTCGAGGCTTTCTTCAGAACTGGTTTCCAGGCTCCCAGAACAATAGACCAAGCCAGCTTTCTTAGATTTTTTTTTTTTTCCTTAAGCAATTTACAGAGAACTGGGTGGTAGCAGTAAGAAAAACCAAATGTAAGAAAAACCAGAGAGAAATGGACTGTTCCAGCATGGGCCAACCCGCCAGCTGTTGGGACTCCATCCTGGGGTGGGGGTGGGAGGGTACTGGGCAAGCTGTTGAATAGGGCCCTTTCCAACTCTGCGTGTCTGTAGTTCTTGTGAAACCAAAATGTTGACTACCTGCCTCTTCGCCCACGTGCATTGACATGCTCAATTCCAAAGATGATGGTGCAGGCAACCTTTTCCATCATGAGCCAGGAGAAGGTTGAGGCCTGAGGGCGGCCTTTGCCTCCCCCTTTGCCTCCATAGCCCCAGAGACGGCGCTTCCCCTGCTACCCCATCTGGTCAGACCCACAGCTGCCCAGTGTACACTCATTGATGCTTATACCAAATAGGGCATGTGCGGCTGGCGGCTGGCAGGGACAGCCCCGGGCCTGCTGGAGTTGGCAGAGAGAAGCGGCAATAAGCATTAGGCGGATGGCTGAAAGTGCTGTTTGGCTCAGAGGCCTTCAGTCCACTTTCACAGCCTTCCAAGTTCCTGATGAGGCTACAAAAGCTCCATCCACAGAGAAAGCCAATAATGTAAATAAATCCAAAACTGAGCTTCCAAGCGTGGTTTTTTTAAGGGGGATGATGAATGTGAAACCACCCACAGGATGCGGTAGAGTTGATTTTTTTCTGTGCTTTGTCATTTTACTCTGATAGGAACTTTTGTTACTTAACTCTGTGCATAACTTATTTAATGTACTGTATAAATGAACCAAAACTGTTAAATATGTATTTAGTTTGTTCTACTTCAAGTAGTCAATAAAAAGGCTATATTCCTTTTCTGACTCAAGCTGGAATGGGACTAGGAGGGAAGGTGGTGCGTGGACTTGTGTAAGACATCCTGCCGGCAGGCTTCTACACCCGCTCTGCCTTGTTCCTCAATCTGCTAGGAGGTGGTTCCGGCTGCTGGAACCGTGGGAAGCCAAGCGCCGACAACAGCATACAGATGCTCCCAGCTCCGTGTTAGCTCTTCACCATTAAGTGATCTTTTAATGAGGAAAATGACCGCAGAAAGTTTGAAGAATAGGGTAGTGGCTCTGTAGGTCCTTTTTCTTTTCCAATAACATTTCCTTAAACATTTTTTAACATACCTGGATTTGGGAACATTCCTTTTTACGCTGATGTTAAATCATAAATAAGTTCACTGTTGCCTTCATGTTTATTTGCTTACTAGTTGCATGATCGAGTCAAGGCCGTGTTTTTGTCTGTCTGATTTGGCCATACCACGTGGCTCACGGAGGATCTGAGTTCTACCCAGGACTGAACCCTGGTGCTCATCTGTGAGCATGGAGTCCTAACCCCTAGACTGCCAGAGAGTTCCCTCAAGGCCATGGTTTTCCTTAACTCCTCACCTCCTGTTGGGCAGTTGGGTTGCCTTCAGGTTTTCCCTCACGTATTAAAGTGAACATCTTCCGAAGCATGGTTTCCTTCTTTGGGGTAATTTTCCAGTGGGATTTCTGGAACTGGACATTTCTTGGGTGTTTGACTCTATGTCCAGACTGCTTCCCCTGAAAGCCCACCAGCTTGCTGTGCCTCCAACAGGTCCCATGGCTCTGAGGTGGCCTGACCAGCTGAGCCATGAAGGTTGCTGCAGGCATACCTGTCCATGTGAGGTCTTGGGTTGTCCAGTTTCCTGGCCAGAGGCCATTTCCCATGGGCCCGACTGGCCCCAGCCTCACTCCTGTCACCAGATATCCATTTCTGGAAAGTAAGTAGCCCTAGAGCTACTACTGAGCAGCCTTGCCCTAGAGGCTTGTTGGCGCCATCAGCTTCACGGGCCCCCGAAACGCAAAGGGAGGAATTGGTTACTAGATCTCAGGATTGGGAAAAGGATTGTCTTGGCCCTAGAAGGCAAGATGGGGGCTTAACTGTATGATCTTTCATGCAAATGGTGCCAACTGCTAGTCTTTCTCATCAGCTGCCCAGCACTGCCCTCCACCACCCAGGGGATCGCAAGCCTGTGACTGTAAGTTAAAACCACAGTAGTAATTCAGTAGAGGAAAACTGCTCCTTGAGGGCAAAAGAAATTCCAAGAAGTCAGAAGTTTAAGGGACTGTGGCACTCGGCTTTGAGTCTGTACAAAATGAAACAACACCACCGGGACATCTCCGTGAAGCCAGGGCGCTGGCTTTGGCCTCAGTGAGAAGGCAAGCAGGGGACACTGACCAGAGCCTCTAATGTCTGCTCTCTCCTGGGGCTAAGGTCAGATTCTCCTTACACCAGAAGTCAAAGAATACCTAGACTGAAGAATTAAGATGATTCCAGGTTTGTATTTCCTGGGATCTGGCAGAAGCAAAAATGCAAATCCTCTAGAGAAAAGTATTAAAACTACAATCATATTATTACACATCAACCAAGTGTAAGTTGTCCATGAACTAAAGTCTGTATCCAAGCAAATGAGCCGTTACGAGCAACAGCAGCACGAACAACAAACTGATTTAGCGCTCACCCCAGGTGGTGCTAGTGGTAACGAAACCACCTGCCAATGTAGGAGATGGAGATGTGGGCTCGATCCCTGGGTCGGGAAGATCCCCTGGAGAAGGCTATGGCAACCCACTCCAGTATTCCTGCCTGGAGAATCCCATGGACAGAGGAGCCTGGTGGGCTACAGGCCGTGGGGTTGCAAAGAGTCGGACATGACTAAAGCAACTTAGCACACACGCACACAACTTGGGTTTGACCCGGAGGTGCCCAGGAGAGGACAGCCACCCCAGCAGTGTCTGGACTGTCCTGGCAGGGGCGATGCTCCAGGGCATCTGTACTGAGGCCATCCATCAAGCTTGTGAGGCCACCTGTTCAGATGTATGGTATCGAAGGTCACTGTGCCACTGCTCTTTATTCTGCTGCATCTAAACAGAATAAATTAGAGTGAGTAGCAAAAGAATTGTTGAGATTGTCACAAATCTTGAAGGAACCTGAAAAAGCTGCTTCTATTATGAATCCTTATGTAAAGTGCTACATTAAGGTAAAAGCCTAAGTGATGCTATAGCAAAAACAGGTTTTCTCCCCTCTCAACCAGTTGGATCAACTTGCTTGCAGTAAAGGCTTGAACAGTCCTCCTTGGTGCCATTGCTACTATGATGAGTCCCCACTGCAGAGGAGGACCTTGTACAGTTTCCACTGCAACTCCTTTAGATGAAACTGCTGCTGCTGCTAGGTCACTTCAGTCATGTCTGACTCTGTGCGACCCCATCTGGCAGCCCACCAGGCTCCCACATCCCTGGGATTCTCCAGGCAAGAACACTGGAGTGGGTTGCCATTTCCTTCTCCAATGCATGACAGTGAAAAGTGAAAGTGAAGTCGTTCAGTCGTGTCCAACCCTCAGCAACCCCATGGACGGCAGCGTACCTTCCAGGCAAGAGTACTGGAGTGGGGTGCCATCGCCTTAGATGAAGCTACTCTTACTGAATTAAAACGTGTCCTAGGGACTTCCCTAGTAGTCGAGTGTCTAGGAATCTACCTGCCAACTCAGGGGACATGGGTTCCATCCCTGGTTCAGGAAGATTCTTCACGCTTCGGTGCAACTAGGCATGTGAACCACAACTACTGAGCTGCAGCCCCTGAAGCCTGCACACCACCCTCTGCAACAAGAGAAGCCACCGCAGTGAGAAGCCTACAACCACTAGAGTGTAGGCCCTGCTCGCTACAACTAGAGAAAGCCCATGTACAACAATGAAGACCCATCAGTTCAGTTCAGTTGCTCAGTCGTGTCCGACTCTTTGTGACCCCAGTAACTGCAGCACGCCAGGCCTCCCTGTCCATCACCAACTCCTGGAGTTCACTCAGACTCACGTCCATCGAGTCGGTGATGCCATCCAGCCATCTCATCCTCTGTCGTCCCCTTCACCTCCTGCCCCCAATCCCTCCCAGCATCAGAGTCTTCTCCAATGAGTCAACTCTTCGCATGAGGTGGCCAAAGTACTGGAGTTTCAGCTTTAGCATCACTCCTTCCAAAGAACACCCAGGACTGATCTCCTTTAGAATGTACTGCTTGGATCTCCTTGCAGTCCAAGGGACTCTCAAGAGTCTTCTCCAACACCACAGTTCAAAAGACAGCATCAATTCTTCGGTGCTCAGCCTTCTTCACAGTCCAACTCTCACATCCATACATGACCACTGGAAAAACCATAGCCTTGACTAGACAGACCTTTGTTGGCAAAGTAATGTCTCTGTTTTTCAATATGCTATCTAGGTTGATCATAACTTTTCTTCCAAGGAGTAAGTGTCTTTTAATTTCATGGCTTTGAAGGTAGGGGAATACAATCATTGAAATAAATACTCTGTGCACTATTGAACAGCAGATTAAATGAATCAAAATGAGTGAAGCATTGCTGTACGTGTCCTTGACAGAGAGAGACAAGGAGATGGTAAAAAGAGTTGTTCCCCTTTGGGAAGGTAGGTTTCAAGGAAACAGCCCTTCCAAATTTTACAAAGAATGCAGCCAAGAACCCTGCTGACTCAGTATAAAGGGAAATAACTGGCTTGAGATGATCCAGTCTCAGAATGAGCAGACATGCATTGATCTAAACCATCCTGTCCGTCTGTGATTGTTCCTGATGCTGGGATTTCATGGTAGTGAGTTGGATGTATCCCCTCCTCCACATCCTCCCTCCCAAGACGTTGGGGAACCAGCAACAAACCACCCCAACCTTCTCCGGAGCGGTGTCATTGCCTGGTGCCAGGCGCCCCCTTGTGGCTAGAGTCAGATCTGCTGCCTCCCTCCACAAGCCGGCTTCCTGTCCAGGGAGTGGATCCCTGCACCCTTCCCCTTTCCCATTCGCACAAGCCTTTTTTGAGGCTCCCTATCTGCCCCATGAATTCAGCTGACTTTCTCTGGGCACCGCCTAGAGCGTTCCAGAAATGATCAGGACTCGGCACCCCCACCTTCCAAGGGCTGAGCTCTGAAAAACCCACATCAGATCCCCCCTCCACCTCGCGATATGCTTCCATGGATCTTGCTGTCTCCTCTGCTGTCCTGCAGCCCCAGGGCTTGGCCTCGCTCCCTCGTCAAAGCTGCCACTGTCCTCCAGTCCCAGCCTGGTTTCCGTTACCAGAGAGAGTGGGAGATTTCGCCCAGCTCAGCCATGTTCACGTTTGACAGCAAGCAGGTCTCCGTGCCAGGGAGCAGACCCAGCTGTGTGACTCACAGCAGGCACTTGCCTGCCGAGCTTCTGGTTCTTCCCGTGTAAATCGAGGAAGCTAATGGTGCCTTCGCCACCAGGCTGTTATGAGGTGAAATGTGATCAAATGGGAGCCACCCCCAGCTCTCGGAGCTCAAGTCAGTAAAGAATCTGCAGTGCAGGAGACCTGGGTTCTGTTCCTGGGTTGGGAAGATCCCTTGGAGAAGGAAATGGCAACCCACTCCAGCATGCTTGCCTGGAGAATCCCATCGACAGAGGAGTCCACCAGGCTACAGTCCATGGAGTCACAAGTTAGACACAACTTAGCGACTACACCACCACCACCCAGGAAGCCCCTGTGAATGCTGGCTGCCATCACAACCTGCTCTCTCTGCCAATGTGACATCCTTGAGGATTCACCTTTGTCCCAGTATCCCTCTTGAAGGCTGATGTCTTCCTCAAGTCGTATTCCTTTCAAGGATAACATTTTTTGGCCACGCCTCGAGGCATGCAAAGAAATTCTAGTTCCTCGACCAGGGATGGAACCCATGCCGCCTGCAGTGGAAGCACAGGGTCCCAACCACTGGACAGCCAGGGAATTCCTTCTAGAAGGCCTTTTGTTGTGAGCTGTCCGGGTCTGTGTTAAGGGGACTTGGTGTGCATGTTTCTCTCTGAAAGCTGGAGGGGAGTGGAAGCCACCCAGACTGCTGCTGTCCCGCCAGCACCTGGCCTGGCCCCGAGCCAGGCCCCAGGTTTTGATGTGTGCAGGTGGGAGGAAGGTGAGGAGGCAGGTGCAGGGGGTGGGTGAGAGGGTGGGTGTGGCAGCTGGCGGGAGGGGCTGGGATCGCCCAGCTTCACTGCTCTGCCTGCTCTTGATCCGGGTGCTGTCCCCAGCCTCGGACATTTCACCATCCCCAAAGCAGGGGCCGAGTGGTTGTTGAAATGAGCTGAAGAGCCAACGAGAGTGGGGCACTGAGGGCCAGGAGTGGGAAAGCAGTCAGACCTGACGGCTTTGACCTGCTGCTCCAAGGCTAAGGAGGCAGCGGACGGGCAGGGGAGCGGGAGGGAGCAAAGGCCTTGAGGGGAGTGGCCGAGGTTGCAGACAGCCCAGCTTGGCTGGAGTGTTTTAGGGAGAGGAGGCTGCACATAATGGGAGTGGGTGTTGATTGCTAAGAGCCTTGAATGCCAAGCCGAGATATCAGACTTGATCTTGATGCTAAAAGCATTGAAAGGTCTTAGCCAGAAGGGTGTGGTCACCACGGCAATGTCTGAAAACACACCCCCCCCCCCCGACTCTGTCTGTTCCTTTCTGGGGAACAAACTGCAGAAGGGAAACCCAGCGAAAAACCTGCCACAGTCATCCCAACCAGAAATGAAGGTGGTCAAGACCTGGGGCCTAGAGGGAGGGCAGGATGGAAATGAATGTGGCCTTTTGAGAGTTCAGTAGACACACAAGAAGGCCTGCGGCCCTCGGTGCCCCCACAGCCCCAGCTCAGAACTTCCTTCTCCCTGTAGCTGGAATTCCCGACTCCTGTCCAGCTCCACACCTGCCCACAGCACTCCCATCTGGTGATGCCCAGCTCCCCATTCCCTGAGACTGATCATTCGGAGTCCCCCCAACCTGGTCTCCCTGTCCCCCCCCATCCCTGCTAATCTGGTCTCCCTGTCCCCCCCCATCCCTCCTAACCTAGTCTCCCTGGCCCCCCTCCCATCCCTGCTAACCTGGTCTCCCTGGGGCCCCCCCATCCCTGCTAACCTAGTCTCCCTGGCCCCCCTCCCATCCCTGCTAACCTGGTCTCCCTGTCCCCCCCCATCCCTCTAACCTGTCTCCCTGTCCCCCCCCTCCCTCTAACCTGGTCTCCCTTCCCCTCCCTCCCTCTAACCTAGTCTCCCTGCCCCCCCCCTCCCTGGTCTCCCTGGGCCCCCCCATCCCTGCTAACCTGGTCTCCCTGGGGCCCCCCATCCCTGCTAACCTGGTCTCCCTGGGCCCCCCCATCCCTGCTCCTCCCTGGGCCCCCCCATCCCTGCTAACCTGGTCTCCCTGCCCCCCTCCCATCCCTCTAACCTGGTCTCCCTGCCCCCTCCCTCCCTGCTAACCTGGTCTCCCTGCCCCCCTCCCATCCCTGCTACCTGTCTCCCTTCCCCTCCCTCCCTCCTCCCTGGCCCCCCCATCCCTGCTAACCTGGTCTCCCTGGGCCCCCCCATCCCTGCTAACCTGGTCTCCCGGCGCCCCCATCCCTGCTAACCTGGTCTCCCTGGGGCCCCCCCATCCCTGCTAACCTGGTCTCCCTGCCCCCCTCCCATCCCTGCTAACCTGGTCTCCCTGCCCCCCTCCCATCCCTGCTAACCTGGTCTCCCTGCCCCCCTCCCATCCCTGCTAACCTGGTCTCCCTGTCCCCTCCCATCCCTGCTAACCTGGTCTCCCTGGGCCCCCCATCCCTGCTAACCTGGTCTCCCTGCCCCCCTCCCATCCCTCTAACCTGGTCTCCCTCCCCCCTCCCATCCCTCTAACCTGGTCTCCCCCCCCTCCCTCCCTGCTAACCTGGTCTCCCTGGGCCCCCCAATCCCTGCTAACCTGGTCTCCCTGGGCCCCCCAATCCCTGCTAACCTGGTCTCCCTGCCCACCTCCTATCCCTTGCACTACACTGTTCCTCCTCCTGCTCCCTTTGTCTGGAACATTCTCCCTGCCTGTCTACCCCTCACCTCTGTCTGGAGACCCGCACTCATCTTTCACAGCTCCAACCCAACATCACCATTTCCAAGAGGCCTTCTCAGACCCTGCAGGACTGACCCTCCCCTCCCCACCCAGGACCCTCCCGGCTCCAAACATTCAGCCAGGGAGGAAGGATGCAACCCATCTTTTTTTTTGATTTTAAATAAAAAAGGTGTTAACTTCAGAACTCCATCACAGGGTGAAGCAGGCAGCTTCACTTGAGATGTCAGGCTGAGCTGAAGAATTTCAGCATCCTGGTTCAAAGGCGATGGGAAGTTTTTTAGTGTTGAGGGTTTGCTGTTGGTGCTGTTTTCGTGAAGGAAACAGAAGGAATCAGAGCTGGGCAGACAGCCAGATTACTTCCTCCTAGATGGGCTCCTCTAATAAGATAAACCCTGACCCTCCTCCAGCCACCCAGACCTGAGTGACTCAGGTGCTGGCAGCACTTTCTAGGAACTGCCAGGAGTCTGGGAAGTGTGCTAGCCTGCTGGCCAGGGGCCCCCAGAGACCCCTGTGCTGGTTCCTGGCCTGGGCAGCTAGGCCAGTGGGAGCAGCTGTCTGTCCCTGCAAGTCTGAACTCCTACAGGGATCCCTGGAGAGAAACCTCCCACCCTAGGGCATCTATCCTGAGCTGGCACTGTCCGAACTGCCTTCCTGGCCGTGCCCCAGTGCCAGCCACGACTGGCACCAGCAGGGCAGCCAGGTGCCCTGGTGAAATGGCACTCAGCCCACTGGCCAGCCACCCCTTAAAGCCTCCCGCAGCTTTTGCAAGATGCAGCGCTTTTGAGGCCCTGCTGCCTCCCTGCCTTGGCCTTGACCTCAACCCACCTCTGGGCTCCCTTCCGTTCAGCGAGGCAAACTCTCCCCACTTTCTGAGCCTCAAGTTGTACATTTCTTCTGCCTAAATGCTCCTGACCCTACACCCTCCAGACTAGGTCAAGAGGCCAGCCTGTGTTTTTGTGAGGCCATGTGCCTCCCCGCTAGAGACCATGACCTGGGTAGCCCTCTCCCACCCCGCTTCATGTCAGTCACCTCCCTTCGTGCCCCAAGTCCCTTCCCTCAGGATGGCTCAAAGGAGGTCCCCGTAGCTGCAGGACGGACTCATCCAGTATTCTCCTGGAACTGCCCCCTGGCGCTGTCAGACAGCAGGGCTGGTGACAAGTCCAGCCGGGAAGTGGGGGGAGGTTCTGTCTGGGGACTTCTCACAGGGGTCAGCCATGCTCTTTGGGCCTCGAGAGGGCTCTGTGGTCTGCCCCTACCTTCATACCACACCTTGCTGGTAAAGGAAGGGGGTGAAGCTAGAACCCCCAGGATTTTAGGGGGGTTATGGCAGAGCCCATGTCCACTCTCCTTTCCCAAGAAAGATTTCAGAACTAGGCTTTGTGGAGTGAGAAGGTCCTGAATCAAGGGAACCTGGACTGGCCATGATAAAGTTCCCACTATCCACGGCACGGAGACCAGGCCGCCTTGCTGAGAGAGAGAATGGAAGCAATGCCAGCGGTGACCACTGCCTTTATTGCCTCTGGGCTGGGGTTCAGAGGTATCTGGGGGCAGCAGGTGACTCTGGGCCCAAATTATTGCTACCTAGCAAGGTCACCCTCGGGCTTCCCGTAGTGCCCTGAGTATGGGTGGGAATAAGCATGCAAATAATATGCAAATAACATGCAAACCAATCCAGGATCCTCTGGAGGGCTCTGGTGCAGCCACAGGTGCTGAAAGCGTCAGGAGCCTGCCGGCCCAGGAAGGGGGTGGGGACCCCAGGTCCTCTGCCCACACGGCAGACTGATCCAGCCCAGTCTTGAGGATCGAGGTCGGGGGCAGGGTGGAGGACAGTTCCTGAGCATCAGCCCTGGCTCTGCTGCTGGCTGGGGAAGAGCAGAAGCCTAGTCCCAAGACAGCAAGAAGAAAGCAGGCACCCACTAGGTAGCCAGACAGCCCCAGGCCAGCTCAGAGAGGGAAGGGACCTGCCCTGGTCACACAGCAAGGCAGGGGCCGAGGGGACCAGAATCCAGGCCTCCTGAGGCCAGAGTATCTCAGAGGCCGAAGCTATAAGCAATAAAACACACTGTTAAATAAAGAGGAAGCAAGCAGCCCCGTCTCTGATCCCTGGGCTGTGAGACTCTCCACCAGCTGGCTCTGGGAGGCTCTGAGAGCCAGGCCCCAATTACGGAGGTGGCAGCGTCCTGGTCTTGAGCTGAGTGGAGCTGACCAGTCCGGAAGCTCCAGGAGGAGGCAGGCAGGCAGGGCTCTGGGGTCCTTGGCTTGTGCAGATCAGGCTCAGTTATTATTCATAATCCACCAGGAGGCTGCAGGTCAGAGGTTGGGAGTCAGAGGCCATCAGGTGCCCACTGCCCTTCCTCAGAGGGTTGGTGGCTATTGCCCACCTGGGAAGAACACAGTGGTGAGGGTGTCTGGAGCCCGCAGATGGTCAATGAGGATGCGCTGGAAGGCCTTACTGCAAGCGGACTGCTGGTGCCTGGGGAGGGCCGCAGAGGGGACCGAGGCCGGAGCTGGTCCCAGTGACCGGGACCACATGGTTAGAAGCGCCCCACTCCCGCCCAGCCCTGCTGCCTGGTTTCAGATCTCAGTCCTTCCTCGTTGTGGCTCTGAGCCTGTTTTCTCCTCCGTGAAATGGGGGTGCAATGTCCTCTGATACCATGAGGATTACATGCAGTCACACACAAGGCACGTGGCGTGGGGTGTGGCGTGGTGGGAGCTGTGTGTATGCACCGAGCACCTACCTGGCACTGGGCACTGTGTTCAGTTCTTTACATGCCAGCTCGTAAGGGTGACAAGAGGATGGACTTAGCATCGCTCCCAGTTTCAAAAGGGGCCACTGGGGCTCAGGGGTTACGTAGCTCTCCTGACGTCACAGAGCCAGTGACTAGGAGAGGACTTGAACCCAGGCGTGGTTCACTCGAGGTCCCACAATAAACATCAGACCACCGCTCCTACCTTCTCCAGGAAGCCTCGTCCTGCCAGAACTCGTACAGGGTGAAGGAAGCCTTGTCCAGCATCTTCTGGGCAGACACACTGCAGGGCCAAAGAGACGGCCAGGCCAGGCCAGGCCTGGGCTGCCACCACCCCTGCCCACCTCACCAGGGGTGTCTAATGAGAGCCCCGGCCCGGCCCAGGACACCCAGCCCAGCATTCCTCCCTGCCCGTCCACCCCCCACCTTGGCTGGTCACCCAGCTGCGGACTCACTGCAGGCAGTGGCTCTGGGCCCCCGTGAAGTCCACGTAGCAGCACAGGGCGTGGTGGAAGTCCTGCAGGGCTTCCTCTGCCACCTGCACCTGCCTCTGGGCCACGAGGATGTGCTGGCAAGAGAAGCAGCCTGGTCAGCTGGGGTGGGGCAGGGCAGCGGGTGAGGGCCTGCTGTGGCCTTCAGGAGGGCCCTGCCCTTCTTGGCTTGCACCAGACCCAGCCAGCCCTGAGGTCGGGCTCCTGCCCCCACGCAGCCCCCAGCATTCCTGGCTCCATCCTCCTCCTCCTGTTGCCAAGATTACTGCCTCGCTCCAGCCACTGGCCGGCTCTCCTGCAGCACCGCACCGCTTCCAACCGCCCCCTCCAGTTTCTGTCCATACTGCTCCACACACCCAGCTTTCAGAACTGTAGGCAAGGGACGCTGAGGCCCATGGAGGGACAGAGTGCTGCAGAGTCACGAAGCAACGACCAGAACCCCGCACCTGCCCACCAGGCCCGGGGAACAAAGGCTGGGCCAAGCCTGGAGAAGGGGCTGTAGGTACAAGACAGAGGCCAGTGGTGGCTAGCCCCGTGAACCTCCTCACTTCACGGCCTCCTCCTGGCCCCACGCCAGCTGCCTGCCCCTCCCAGACTCACCGAGCTGGGCCCCTTCGTCAGCTCCTCTTCATGCAGGGGTTCCAGCCGGGGGGCCTGTGAGGGATGCAGAGCGTGGGCCGGGTCCCCCGTGTGAGCCTGCCTTGCGTGGGTTCCAGACACTTCCCCCGGCACAGGGTGGTAGCCACACAGTGCTCACCTTGCACTCCAGCTGGTCGATGAGCTCCTGGAGGCGGTTGATCTGGAGCCGCCACTGCATCTCAGCCTCAGAGCTCTGCCCTGGGGGTCGGGCACGGGCCCCTCAGGCTGGGGGCTTCTTGGGATGGATTGAGGGCGAGTGGAGGAGCAAACACTGGGGCCCTGGGGGATGCCGTGCCCTCCCACCCCGCTGCGGACACACCTGTGTTGGAGGAGCCAGGAGACCAGGTGGACGACCGACTGACGCTCCGCAGGGCCCTGCGCCCTGCCCGCCGGCTGCCTCGGGGCCGGCTCGGCACCTCCACCCTCTCTTCATCTGATCTGAGGGGAGTGGAGGGTCACTCCACTGCTCCCAGACCCATGGGGCCAAGCACTGGGGCCCCAGAACAGGCCTGGCCCCAAGCTTCAGGACATTGAGGTCCAGCTGCAAAGCCAGCCACGTCTTCTCGCCCTCTCCTGACCTCCCTCCCTAAGAATCCGGGATGCCAGAACTGTGGAATGTGATGGGAGCTGACGGACCCGACACACGGAGATAACGGACATTCATGAATTGGACCCGCAGGTCCAGGTGCAGGTGGCCGAGCACCTCACATACCGTGGGCCGTGGGCCTGGGCCTCCAAAGTGTCTGACGCCCCCTCCAGCGAGCTCTGCAGGGCCTGGAGCTGGCTCACCGTCTCCCGCAGTAGGAAGCGTGTCACAAACTGGTCCACCTTGGAGGCCCGCTCATACTCCTGGCGAAGAAGGGGCCATGGTTGGCATTTCCCGGCTCCAAGCATGTATTTCTGAATGGGGAGCTGCCCCTTGCACCCCACCCCCTACCCATCAGAGTGCCAGTGGCAGTGTAAAAAGCAGAGGGCCTGCAGACTTGGCATTAACAGGGCACAGAGACTCCGAGGGGCAAGCAAACCCCAGACCCCATCCTTGTCTGGGCCCGGCCTCTCACTGGGAGGGATGAGGCCAACGCCCAGAGAAGCGTGTCCCATTCTCTGGGCCTCAAGGCCCGGTCCCTGTTGGGGCCACCAGTTTCAGCCAGTAAGGCCCCAGGCATAGCTAGACTGGGTGTGGGTAGGGGCTGGGCTAAGGCAATTTTGACACATGAGGCAAAATGGTGTGATATGGCCCCAGACTCACCAGCTGGCCCCAAACTCACAATCTTGGCATTCATCCATTCATTCAATCACTCATCCACGCACCCCACATTTACTGAGCACTTCTTACTAGAAGCTGTAGATACAAGACAGTGGGTCACATACCCCAGCGCTGATCCCTGTCTACACTCATTTCCCCCAGCCTTTGCCAAGGTGGGCAGAGACAAGGAGGCCGAGCGCTGCCAGGCCCTGTGCTGCCCACTTGGAACGCCCAGACTCCCCAGCTACCTTCCTCTCCTCATGCCTTCCTTGCCTATAAAACAGGGGTGGTAACAGCCGTCTCACTGAGCTGCTGAGAGGCTCCAATGAGTTATTTCCTACATAGGGCTCAGCCTACTATCTGGTACATAAGTTCTCAATAAAGAATTGCTGTCACAGGATTTCCCTGGTGGCCCAGTGATTCAGACTCCATGCTCCCAGTGCAGGGGGCCTGGCTTCAACCCCTGGTCAGTCGAGGAACTAAGATCCCACATGCCACACTGCTGTTGTTTTTAAACGTAAGAAACCTGCCCACTTGTACATCTAACAGTCAAGATTTCCTGAAGGTCTCCTCACCAACACCTCCCTCAGCCCCATATACACACTCAGTCCAGGGTGGGAGTCCCAGGGAGCTGAGGTGACCCCTCCCCAAGGGGCCTCAGAGGCAGCTTTGTCTCCCGCCTGTGACCTGCCTCAGTTCAGCCATCAGACGGGTGAACAGAGTGGCAGCTGGGACCTCTCATTCTCACACGGGTCAGTGGTTTCTCCGAGCCACTGGACTTCCTGGCCATTTTTTGAGCTTCCTGAAATCCGTCCGATAAATTCCCTTTCTAGTGCTTAAGGTGACTGATCAGTTTCTGTTGCTTACAAAGAACCTGGCTGACACTAGCGCCACTGCGTGCCAGGCCCTGTTTCCAAGCAGTTTCGTTTAATCCTCATAGTAATTTACAGGAACCATCACTGACCCCATTTTGCATATGAGAAGACTGAGGCCTATAGAAGTGGATTACCTTGGCCAAGGTCACACGAGTGTCAGAGTACAAACTCAGGTCACAGAAATTCCTCTCTCCTCACCACGAAGTCTTTTCATACTGTTCACAGGGTTCTCAAAGGGAGAATACGAGAGCAGTTTGCCCTTCTCTTCTCCAGTGGACCATGTTTTGTCACAGTTTTATTGAGTTACGCAAGCCCCTTTTAGTTAGCTTTCTGTGATTGTGATTTTCGTCCTGGAGGATGTGGGACTGTAGCTCTTGCTTATTCTGTCTGCCAGACATCCTGGAGTGTGAAGTCAAGTGGGCCTTAGAAAGCATTAGTACAAACAAAGCTTGTGGAGGTGATGGAATTCCAGCTGAGCTATTTCAAATCCTAAAAGATGATACTGTTAAAGACCTGCTGCACTCAACATGCCAGCAAATTTGTAAAACTCGGCAGTGGCCACAGGACTAGAAAAGGTCCAGTTTTCATTCCAATCCCAAAGAAAAGCTATGCCAAAGAATGTTCAAACTACCATACAATTGCACTCATTTCACATGCTAGCAAGGTAATGCTCAAAATCCTTCAAACTAGGCTTCAACAGTAGATGAGTCAAGAACTTCCAGATGCTGAATTTCGAAAAGGCAGAGGGATAAGAGATCTAATTGCCAACATCCTTTGGGTCATAGAAAAACCAAGAGAATTCCAGAAAATTTTCTGCTTCATTGACTACACTAAAGCCTTTGACTGTATGGATCACAACAAACTGGAAAATTCTTAAAGAGATGGGAATCCAGACCACCTTACCTGTCTCTTGAGAAACCTGTATGAAGGTCAAGAAGCAACAGTTAGAACCAGACATGGAACAGACTGGTTCAAAACTGGAAAAGGAGTATGACAAGGCTGTATATTATCATCCTGCTTATTTAACTTATATATAGAATATATCACGTGAAATGCTGGACTGGATGACTCACAAGCTGGAATCAAGATTGCCAGGAGAAATATCAAGAACCTCAGATATGCAGATTATACCAATCTAATGGCAGAAAGTAAAGAACTAAAGAGCCTCTTGATGAGGGTGAAAGAGGAGTGTGAAAAATCTGGCTTAAAACATTCAAAAAACTAACATCATGGCATCCAATCCCATCACTTTGTGGCATAGATGGAGAAACAGTGACAGATTTTATTTTCTTGGGTTCCAAAATCACTGTGGACAGTGACTGCACCCATGAAATTAAAAGATGCTTGCCCCTTGGAAGAAAAGCTATGACCAACATAGAGAGCACATTAAAAATGAGAGACTTCACTTTGCCGACAAAGGTCTGTATGTCAAAGCTATGTTTTTTTTCCCAATAGTCATGTATAGATATAAGAGTTGGACCATAAAGAAGGCTGAGCACCAAAGAACTGATGCTTAGAATTGTGGTGCTGAGGAAGACTCTTGAGAGTCCCTTGGACAGCAAGGAGATCAAACCAGTCAATCCTAAAGGAAATCAACCCTGAATATTCATTGGAACAACAGATGCTGAAGCTCCAATACTTTGGTCACCTGATGCGAAGAACTTACTCATTGGAAATGACCCTGATGCTGGGAAAGATTGAAGGCAGGAGGAGAAGGGGGCGACAGAGGATGAGATGGTTTGAAGGCATCACTGACTCGATGGACATGAGTTTGAGCAAGCTCTGGGAGATAGTGATGGACAGGGAAGCCTGGCGTGCTGCAGTCCATGGAGCTGCAAAGGGTAGGACATGACTGAGTGACTGAACACCACCATCACTCAGCACCTTACAAACCATCACCTCACTAATCTTTAGCCCAGTTTTACACTGAGAAACCAAGGCCCGAAGTCACAGACAGAGTAAATGGAGTCAAGACTCATCTGTGGGTTCTGGCAGGAGCAGCTTGGAGCCTAGAGCTGATGAGGTCAACCCATGAGGTCACAATGTGGTCCCTGGGACAGAGCCAGGGCAGGGGGCCCCCAGCCAGAGGGCAGGGCAGAGGCAGCATGTGCTGGGGTCCCCAGTGGTGACCAGCCCTGCCATGGGAAACAACAGTTCCCACAAGAGAACCAAAGTACCCAAGCAGGCCCGCAAGGAGAAGCCACCTGACATGGACAAGGCCCGGCGCAAACGGCAGTTCTTCAACCACCTCAAGTGGAAGAAGCCCAGTGTGAGTCCAGGGAACAAGGGGCAGGTGGGGTTTGGCGGACCTGGACAGGTAGGTGGGCAGGAGCGGATGCTGGGGGTCTAGCCACGTAGGGAGTGGAAGGGTTTGCATGTGTGTACTAAGCGGCTTCAGTTTTGTCTGACTGGTTGCAACCTCACGGACTGTAGCCCACTAGGCTCTTCTGACCATGGGATTTCTTCCTAACCCAGGAATGGAACCCACGTCTCTTCTGTCTCTTGCATTGGCAGGCGGGTTATTTACCACTAGCGCCACCTGGGAGGCCCTTATGGAAGGCATTAGAGAACCCCTGTTGAGGCCGAGGGTCTCAGGAACCCACGTGGGTGTGGATGCGGTCCTAATAACCCAGAAGGGAGAACAGGTATCCCAGAAACCAGGAAGTGGATGAGACTTGGGAGCCTAGGAGGGTGGGCAGGAGACGGTTCTCCCAACCCGGGACAGATGGGTGGAAGTCCCAGCACGGTGAATCAGCCCTAGCGGCTGCCACTGGGGCTATGGGCACAGGGAGTGCCCTTATTCCCCGCTTTCCATTCCCCAGCTTCAAAACGTGTTACTTTCCCCTCTCTTCAACTAGGCATGAGGCCCTGGGCCGGGACCGGGGTGGGTGAAGGGTCCCAGCATCAAGGCTGGAAGGGCAGACAGGGGAATCTCATAAACTTGATTGGAGTCAGGTCTCAGGAAGTCAGCCTGGGGTGGGTGACCGTTTCCAGGGCGGGAGGCAGGGGTCTTGGGAGATGGAGAAGGGTGCCTGCCTCCCCCACCTCCCCCTACCCAGGCTGGGAGGACAGCGGGTACCCCGGAAACGAGAGAGGGCGGGCTTCTGGGAAACAGGACCCGGGTAGGTGAGGGTCCTCGGGAGGCAGCTGGGCGGAGCTCGTTCCCCTCACGCCCCTGCCCTACCCCCAGACCAAGATCGTGCTGCTCTTCCCCCTGGACAAGCGGCAGCAACTAGCCGAGGCGACGGCGGGGCCCGGAGGACGGCCCGAGCGGGCGAGCGAGGCTGCGGCGGACACCCCCGCGGGACCCCCGGCGGCGGCACCCATGTTGCGAGGAGCTGGCGACGGCGCTGAGCGGCGCGAGAGCGCGCGCGCGAGAGAGATGAAGAGGATCCTTGTCCTGCTGCTGCTGCTGGACGCGCGGCTGCAGGAGGAGGGACGCCGCGCGGCGGGCGGCCCCGGGAGCGGGGCCAAGGCGGCGCAGGGCTGGCAGCGGCTCTACACGCGCCTGCTGACCGAGAGCGAGACCGACTGCGAGGCCGAGGCCGCCGAGGAGCAGCCGCGCAAGCGGCGCCGCTGTCCCCGCCCGCGGCCCTGAGTGCCTGGCCCGGACCTCCGTACCCTGGTCCGGCCCAATAAAGAGCGCATAGCAACGCTGGCGTCTGTAACCCAGTCTGAGGTGTCGGGGCGTCGAGACAGGGAAACTGAGGCCCAGAGCAAGACAGGGAAGAACAGGCGAATGGGGTGTGGGGGGCGGGGCGGGGGGGGGTTGCAGAGCCATGGCCGTGGCCTGGGGCCAAGGCTGGTTTTGCTTTCTTCTTTCTTCTGACCCAAGTGTCAGAACCCCTGTGCCGCCCTGGAGAGGGGGCACCCTACCACAGTGGAGCGAGGGTTCTCTCCCTGATACTCCTGCCCAGGGTCAGATCCCGCCACCAGGTCTGCAGATCCGACGGAAGAGAGCTTGGGCAAAGTTAGGCTTGGCCACGCTAGGAGGAGGAGGGGCCTGCTTCCAGCAGAGGCCAGGCAAGTCCAAGAGTCTCCAGCACTCAAGTCTTTGCTAACTGAGGGAAAGTCCCAGGCAAAAAGCCACCACCGTGGGGAAGAACTGAGAAGGTCCAGAGTCAGCATAGTTTGAGCCTTAGACTCACATCCTGCCTGTGTGAGCAACCCAGGAGGAGAGACTGGGGTCTCTGGTCCTCTGACCCCTCAATCCTACCCCACTGTGCTTGATGACCCCCAAGGCACCTCAATTACCATCTCCCCACCTACTCCACCCCATCCTCTTCCCCACACTGCAGCCAAAGAGGGCAGTTCACACTTCTGCTCATAAGCTCACACTGGCTCTCCACTGCCCACAAACACCCAAACTTATTATTAGAATGTACAGGCCCAGATCCCCAGCCCCAGTCTTCCCCTCTGGGGCTTCTTAATGACTTCCACTCTCACTCCTGCTCTGGCCGTACTGCCACTTGTGGTCTTTGATTCAAGGTTCACCTCCCTAGTTCATCCACAAGAGGCCCAGCATGCTTTCTGTGGGCAGGACCCAGCTGCTTCTCACACTCCTGGGTCCCAAACCCAGCGCCAGACCCTAGTCATCCTTCTCCTGTCCAGCCATGCCAAACCTGCAGCCTGCTTTCCACTGGCGATCAACCTCAAAATGCCCCTTTGGGGAGGGGGGCGCGATGCAGAGGGGTGAAGGCCCCAGCTCACTAGAACCACAGGTACAACTTCTCTTAAAAGTACACTTTAGTCAGTGTCAACAACACATCGCCTGCATCAGGCTGGAGGTTGCACTACCCGTCACATCTCCCCCGCTGCTTTGTGAGAACTGACCCTTTCCTGCCATCCACATGGTTGCAATCAAGGTAACCACCTTCTTCAATGTGGCCACATCTCCTGGCATAAGCAACTGGCCCAAGCCCAGTCCTATCAGTTCCTTCCCTGGGTCTATAATTCAGGAACTGTTGTTCAGTCACTCAGTCATGTCCGACTCTGCAACTCCATGGACTGCAGCACGCCAGGCTTCCCTGGCCTTCACTATCTCCTGGAGTTTGCTCAAACTCACGTCCATTAAGCCAAGGATGCCATCCAACCATCTCACCCTCTGTTGTCCCCTTCTCCTCCTCAGGAAATGTAGGAGACCATTTTTTCTACAGGAACATGCACAGGCTGAAGCCAGTCTTGAGAAGAATATAAGCACAATGCAGAGCCCAATGCACCTCTTGAGTCCCCCACAGCCCGGCAGCCAGACCCTGCTTCCAGTCTTTCCCTAAAAGCTGCTTTCAGTCTTGCCCTTAGTAGATATAAAACATTCAAGGCTCTTGTGATAAAATCTGTATTTTAGCTTAAGCTCACCTGAATAGGTCTTCAACTTGCAACCATAATGGTCCTAAAGAAAAAAAGAGACTCTGCAGAGACATGACATTGCCTGTTTCCTGTGTTGGGGGATGACCGCCTTTTGGAGGAAGTAACTGAGTCCAGAGCGAGATTCGGACTCAGTACACAGTGAAGGCAGCCTCAGAATTGAGTCACAAACTCAGACCCACGTTTGTAAGCCCCTGAAGGTAGGATCCCTTTGTGGGCCACCTGGGCCCTTGAAAGCTAAGCTCACAGAGATCTTCAGGGTGGCTGGAGGTCCATGATTAAGAGCTTGCTCTTGGAGAGAGGCTGCACGCTTGTCCAGAGCTCATCAAAGTGGTTTGGGGAAGCAAACTGGTTGTGCTGGCCCCAGGTGGCTCAGCGGTAAAGTATCCGCCTGAGAACGCCTGAGACTCAGGAGACGCAAGTTCAGTCCCTAGGTTGGGAAGATCCCCTGGAGTAGGAAATGGCAACCCACTCCAGTATTCTTCCATGGAAAATTCCATGGACACAAGGGCTTGCCAGGCTACAGTCCATGAGGTAGCAAAGAGCCGGACACAGCTGAGCGACTGAGCATGAACACTGAGCACAGCTGGTTGGCTGAGGCCACATCCCTGGATGTCAAAATCATTACCATTGGGCCTGTCCCGGGAGACAGGCTGGGTCTGGGCGTTTTCATCTGGGTAGAGGCTATGGAAGCATAGCGGATGCTGAGAACTTAGGTCACAATGAATCCAATCCAAGTTCTTTGCTTCTTTGACCACCCCCTCCCACCTCCACTAGGAACCACAGTACTTCGGTCATGCCCAGTTGAGAAGTGCCAGGGGACCACTGAAGGCTCAAGGGTCAGGCTGGACTCCTGGGCTCCCAAGGGGAATAGATGTCTGGATAATATTGCCAGAAAGGCCTTTTATTCCCAGAGCTGCTCCTGGAGGCTTCTCAATCTCTTCAAGGATTTGGTCCACTCCTCTCATCATCCATCTAAGCAAGAGCTTAGGGGGGCAGAGCTGCACCGCTGAGGCGGGTCCTCAGAGAGAGCGTGGGGCCTTGACCCAGAAGAGGGGGAAGATGGCCAAGCCCACTAGGGCCCAGCGAGGGTGGAACCTGACTCTTGAACCAGAGGCCGGGCCTCAGGCCCAGGGGTGGAGCCAAGTCAAGGGCTGAAGAGACCTCTACTCAGGCCACAAGAGTGGGACCTCGGGACCAGAGGAGCTGAGCCCAGAAGGGCGGGGGACGTGGACCCAGGAGGTAGAGCTGCGAGCTGAAAGGCGGGCCTCCATCAAGGCCAGCTGAGTCGCGGTTCTCAGGCCGAGGGCAGGTCCGAGCCTTCGGGGGCCGAGGTTTTGACTTGAGGGCTTGCAGGCCCGAAGATGGCCTCTCTGCCCAATAGTCGACGGGTCCGCCGGCTGTCCTCGCTGGGCCACGTCGCGGTGGTTGTGGACCAGGGTTCCGGCTTCACCAAGGCGGGCTTTGCGGGAGAGGAGCAGCCACGCCTGGTACTCAAGAGCTCCAGCCTGGTGCCCAGCTGGGACCGGCCCGTGCTGCCCGGGGCGCCGGGCTGCGAGCTGGCGGGCGGCGTGGCGCGGGCACACCCCATCAAGCACGGTGTGGTGGTGGACTGGGAGGCGCTGGAGGGGTTGTGGGAACGCCTGCTGGTGGGCGGCCTGCGGGTGTGCCCGGAGGAGTGGCCGGTGCTCGTGAGCGACTCCCCGTCGGCGCCGCCCGTGGGCCGCGAGAAGGTGGCCGAGCTGCTGTTCGAGGCCCTGGCAGTGCCCGCATGCCACCTGGCCAGCACCGCCTTGTTGGCGCTCTGCTCCGTGGGCACGTTCAGCGGGCTGGCCTTGGAGGCGGGCGCAGGCGTGTGCCATGCCACGCCTGTCTATGCGGGCCACTCGTGGCACAAGGCCACCTTCCGGCTGGATGTGGCTGGCAGCACCCTGTCGCGCTACCTGCGGGACCTGCTGGTGGCAGCAGGGCCTGATCACCGACTGCAGGCCCTGCCCCACAAGATCATCACACAGCTCAAGAAGCGCTGCTGCTACGTGTCGCTGGACTTTGAGGGTGACCTCTGTAATCCTGCCCGCCACCACCCAGTCAGTTTCTCCTTAGGCAGTGGGTGCTCTGTCTGCCTTGGCCGCGAGCGCTTCTGCTGTCCAGAACCCCTCTTCCAGCCGGGTCTGCTAGGCCAGGCTGAGCCGGGACTGCCCATCCTGGCCTTCCGAGCACTGCAGAGGGTGCCCGCGACACTACGGACACGGCTGGCCAACACCATGGTGCTGGCCGGTGGCTCCACGCTTTTCCCTGGCTTCCCTGAACGCCTGGAGCTGGAGCTGGAGGCCCAATGCCGGCGGCACGGCTGTGGGACGCTGCAGCCGCGCCTGGTGGCCAAGCCTGGACGCGCGACAGCAGTGTGGACGGGCGGCTCCATGGTAGCCTCGCTGCGCACCTTCCAGTGCCGCTGGATGACCCGGGCCATGTACCAGGAATGTGGATCCAGGCTGGTGCACGAAGTGTTCCACTGAGTCCTGCTGGACTGGAAGGGGTGGTGCCACAAGGGGGCGCTGCAGAGGCAGACGCTCGGCAGGCTGAGCGCAGCTGTCAGAGGCATTGAGTGGCAGATAAAAACCTCAGTGATTACAGCTGGCAGAGTCGTGCGGTGATGGGTCACCTTCTACCCCTTTCTGGGCCAGGAAGGGGTGGTCAGGAACCCTGGGGCTCTTACTTTGAGCTGCAGTGTGAATTCCTGCTAACCAGTGCCAGTTCAGAGAATGCCAGTAGAGCTGCCCACCCCCAGGCCCTGTTTCCATGGCAACAAGGAAGGTGCTGCCCCTACTGGTGTCCAGACCACAGATATGGAAGTCATCATAGCATACCAACCCCTCATCATGTAGCATTCGGATCCCTATCCTGTGCCAGGCCCCAAAGGTGACCGTTGGAAAAGCTACTCGACCCTATGTGAAAGCAACCAGAAGGGGAAGCCCTGTCCTCAGCTGATCATTAACTCACAGAGAGCCTCAGTTTCTCCTTCTGTAGAAATGAGGTCAGGCACAATTCCAAACCTGCTCACTGCTCCCTCCTCGCCCCCTCACTCAGAGCTACGGGACAAAGAGAGGTGGAGACATCTCTTACAAGGAACACAGAAAGGGAAGGGTAGCTTTCGGTATTTTTAAAAATACCATCCAAGGGCCTGGAGCCCTGGCTGTGAGCACTGTTTATTCTGTGTGCATCACAAACATGATGCACACAGGCCTGTCTACTCACGCACGCCCTCGGGCTGTCCCCCACCCCCTGCCACCAAGCTCTACACACCAGCATGGGCCTGTGGATGTGTGCCAGCATGGCCTACCCCCAACCCGTCCCTGTTTGGAGCTGGGCTTGATACCCCACAACAGTCAGGTCTGGTCAGTAATAACAGCAGCAGCAGCTCCACATATGAAATGACTATTGTGAGCCAGGCAGAGAGAGAGCAAGACAGACAACATTCTCTGCCTTCATTCACCTTTAATTGTCACAACAAATGTCTGGAGGTAGGTTCTATTAATATGCCCAGTTTACAGATGTGGAAACTGAGACCCAGAGAGGCAAAGATGCACAGCCAGAAAGTGGAAGCCAGGTCTCCAGCCCCATAGCCCTGAGTCCAATGATGGAGGCTCCCACGGCACAGCAGATACCCCCAGCCCTCATCCTGCCACCCCTCTGCAACTATCAGCCCCTCCACTCACCAGCTTGGTGGTGTCCATGGCAGTGAGCACAGCACAGTTGAGCGACTCCAGCGCCGCCAGCACAGGCCGGTAGACGCCCAGGTGTTCAGAGAAGTAGTCTGAGGGCAGAGGAGATACTCAAAGCTTCCTGGGGTACATCCCCCCATTTACAGCCTAGAATTCCCCAGCAGCCAACCAGGCCTTATGCTCTGAGCCCAGCCCAGTCTGCTCCATCAGAACACCAGCAACACCCACCTGCCCGGGAGACAAACACCCCCATGGGCCTACTCACCGCACAGTTTCTCCGTCTCCAAATTGCTGCAGGGAAAAGAAAAGGCGTCCTTCAGACCCTAGTGGTAAACTAGGACTGACTTTGAAGCCAGCAGTCCTTTCCTCTCCCTCCCCAGCTCAGCCTGACATGGAGGCGACTTCTGATTCCACCCCACGTTACGCTGCTCAGTGAACAGAGACGGGGTACTACCAGCCCAGCAAGCAGTGTCTAAGGGGGAAAATTCAGTCCCGCTCTCAGCCTCCAAGGGGATTTCAGGCTGGGGGAGACAGATGTAGACACAGGCCAGAGAGGAGTGGTTAGATCTGGGAAGGAGAAGTCAGGTCTGTGGAAGTGCAGAAAAGGCATGGAGCATCTGTAGGTCAGGGAGGGCTTCCTGGAAGAGAGGCTCCCTAAGCTAGGCTTTGAAGGACAAGGAATTTGACTGGCATATCTGGTGGTGGTAAGGTAGCAGCAGTGCAGACAAAGGTCTGGCCCAAGCCTCAGAAAATGGGAGTGCATGGGAGCCTAGAATTTCTTTTAAGGAGAGGGGAGTAGCGGAAAGTGAGACGGAGGGATAGCTGCACACACGTGTGCACACATGTGTGCACCCACGTGAGGAAGCAGGAGAAGGCAAGCAAATTTGCATGGAGGCCTGGAGATGTGGGAGCACCTGCATCCATGGGTGGGAGCAGGCAGGGCCCAGCTGTCCCCAGGCATCCGATGGTCGCTCAGTAGGAAGCAGGAGTGTTGGTGGGGGGGACACCTGTGGGCTGAACCATAGGTGGTGACTCAGGCCTGGCTATTCTGGGGTCCCAGCTGGAAGCAGTGTGATGGGCAGGACTGGAGCCAGGGAAGGGGTAGGTAGGCGGGTAAAGCTGGCACTTAGCCCTGGCACTCCTTTCCCCGTGCCCCCCCAATCCTCCATAAGGAACCCAAGCAAGAAGGGGACACAGTGGGGTAGAGCCAGCCTGGGCTCACATCTACACACGACACGTGCACCCCAACCCCCATACTCACTCAGCGGGATGCCCATCAACACCACTGAACAGCTCTCGCAGCTCCCCGGGGCTGAGAACCCCATCGGCAAAGTAATTCTGGAATTCTTCAAATGAGAGCTTCCCATCATCTGGGGGGTGGGGGTGGGCACAGGGAGCAGAGTCAGTATCTCTGAGCCCTGGCTGCACCCCCACCACCCAATGGAGGCCCTCTGAAGGCTTCGCAGCATCTCATAACCACCCAGCCAAGTTAGGGACAAGGCAGTGCATATGTGGCACTCGGCAGGGACTCAATGTTTGCCAAATGGAGAAATAAATGAACAACAGCCTGGGGCACAGTCAGATCATGGCAGGGCCTAGATGTCACTTGGAGGAACCAGGGCTGGGTCTTTGCCCACATGGCTCCCGGGTGGAGGGGACCTCTGTGCTCTGGACCCAGGCCCTTCACAGAGAAGCCGCAGGAAGTCAGATGAGATCTTCCTAAGAGCAGGGCCCCAGTAAGAAGCAGCAGACTGGCTCGGGAGGGAAAGACCTCCCCATCACAGAGGCTGCCTCCCTATCACAGAGGCTGCCTCCCTATCACAGAGGCTGCCTCCCCGTCAGAGAGGCTGAGAGCATAGGAGCACTGGCCAGAGGCAGCGGGGATTTGGTCTGTTGAGGTCTCTAAGCAGATGGGGTGAGAGAGTGGGGCCTGAGCCTCCCTCCCCAGATGGAATGCTGTGAGCCAAATGAGACCACGAGCCCTGATCAACCGGCTGAAACAAATTTGAGGAGACTCAGGGAGAAGAGGCAAGGGGTGGGGACCCAGTCCTCTCTCAAGGAGGCCAGATGAAGGTGAGGTCAAAGCTGACAGGTATCCCTGCTCAGACCCTCCACTGGCCCACCCCAGCACCGTGGGCTGCTCTGAGTCATCTGTGGGCAGCAACCTGCCTGCAAGGTCCCCTGATGGCTCTGGCTTTAGCTTTCCAGATTTTGCCAGGCCAGCATCTGAGACTGCCCAGGACTCAGGGCACTGGGGGAGCTGACTCCCTGGACCTAGCTCTGTCCCGCCCACGCCCTCCCTGCAACCATGTGGTTGGTAATATGGAAAGTTACTGAGCTAAGAATCTACGAGAAAATCCCGCACGGCCCTGGCTCCGTGACCACACCCTTTCAAGCCCCTCACAGAAGCCTGGAACCAGGCATTGCATAGACCCGGGTTCAAGGCCCAGCACCTCGGGCAGCCTGCTGTACCTCTCTGAGGCTCGGCTTCTTTGTCTGTGAAATGGGGTGAAGACTTCGGCAGTGGTGAGGAAAACAGTTCACGCAGGTCAGAACACTGTGTGAAAGTCAGCCCCCACCTCCAGCCTCTGGCTAAACCACATTTCCTCCACTCTCCGTCATGCCAAACGATTCAAAACAAAAATTTCCTCCAAGAAGGACACCTGGGTTGCTTCTGATTCGGGTCCTCTCAAGATTTCTCTCCATTCTCAACTGTGCCCCAAACCCTCCCCGGAGCCTCTCTGATGTCCCTCAAACCCCAGCACGGGACTCAGGGGAAGCCGCACTCACCGTTCTTATCTGCTCGGCGGAAAACCTAGAGGACAAAAGGGCAGAGCTAGGAGCTGGGAGCTGGGAGGCCAGAACCACCCCCCAGCTCCACAGAGCCCCAGCTGGCCGTCCTGCCCCCTGCATCTCCTTTCCTCCTGCCCAGCTCGGCCCTCCGGGGCCTTTTCCAACAAGGGGAAGAGCGCACAGCGGGCCCCGCGGCTTGCTCCCTTCTCCCGCAGGGCCTGGCCTTGTGGGGGGTGCTCCAAGCTGGCTCTCCGCACCTTCACCTCCCACACCCCCGAGTCGATCCTGAGTTCTGATACATCAGCCATTGGAACGGTCCCAGCTTGAGGCAGGTGGGGAGACGGTCCAAGATGTGGCTGGAAGATCCCGGGCACCCATCCCAGACCTGAACCCCAACTCTGCATGGTTCGTCCCAGACTCTGCCCACTCCGGGCTATTTCTCTGTCAGCTTCTTGAGACCCTGCCATGCAGGCGGTGGCTAGCCCTTCCTTTGTGGGTGCCTGTTTACTCAGTAACATATTGGGGAACAGCCCAGGGTTAACCCTTCCAGGGCTGGGTCTTCCTATGAGGCCGACTCAGTACAAGGGTCTTGGACAGGCCCGTGTGCGTATGTGTGTGTTGTACGTGCAAGGGGAGTAAGAGGCACAGAAAGCAAGGGTGGACAGATGGTATTTATGGAGAAACAGACAGGAAAGACAACAGAAGTAGCAAAAGTGGAGTCCAGACATGGTCCCTGTCTCCCCTAGGGACCAGAGACTCCCTGGTCACCCAACACAACCCAGCAAAGAGGGCACCAGCAGGTCTGGCAAGGAGGGGCAGGCCAAAGCCTGGACAGAGAGCCCTGGTCTGCTCCAGATTCAGAGTGCCCCTCCCCTCGGGCTGCTTTCTCGGGGATGAATGTACTCCCTGGCCTGAAGCCTGACTCACAGAAGGCTGCCACCGGCTCACTCGGGGTCACAGAACCACCGGGTGGCCTGGCCAGGACAGACAGACATACTGGGGGTGGGGATAGGGGCTGAGAGAGAGGGAGGGGTTCTAAGCTGTGAACACTGACGACATCAAGGGCCACACCCTAGTGCACCCCTGCCTCCATGTGTGAGCTGGAACACATCCCTAACCCTCCAGGCCTTGGTTTTTCCATCTAGGAAATGGAAGAGTCAGGTCCCTTCCAGCTGAGAGGGCTCTGGCCAAGGTGCTGAGTCACTAGGGACAGTGGGGAGTGGGCAGAACAGCCTTTCCCACCTGAAAGGGACCTCTGGGAGTAGGGATGCAAGAGGAACAGGACAGGCTGTGCACAGGGGTGAAAGGTGGGGAAGGGGTGCAGGTGAGTGACCCAGGCCGGGCCAGGGAGCTCCAGGTAGGTGCTCATAGGGGCTGCAGGGCCAGCTGCCAGGCAAGGGGAGGGTGTACCGACCACAAAGGGTGAGTGTGGGCAGCGCCAACCAACTCTGGGATCCCACAGCCCTTGGGTGGGATCTGATGGGGTCCGGGGTCAGCACTAGGTCACGAGTCGGGGCCGGGGGCACTGCTTCCTCTCCCAGGCCCCCTTGCCTGGTCAGTCCAGCCTGGGGCTGCCAGAGAGGGCACCGTGGCCACTCCCGTGACCAAGAGTTGACAGCCCCCACCCGGCCAGACACACACATGGGGTGGTTTGGGGTGGGGGGTGGGGGCCGCGGGGGCAGTGACACTGAACCAGAGGCAAGGAGAGAAGCAGAGAAAGAGTGAGAAGCAGAAGACGGGACACAAAGACAGCGAGATAAAGATAAGGGAGACACACGGAAACAGAGAGCAAGAGAGAAATCGTGAGAGACCCAGAAGCCGAGGCAGAGCCCCCAACAAACCTGGAGGGAGACACATGGACATGGGGACGGGGAAAATCAGAATGAGTGAGGGCAAGGAGACAGTGAGAGGCTCTCCACAGAGACCGAGAGCGACCCCGCGGGAGAATGACCACCCCCAGGGCCACAGCGCCGGCACCCCGGCCCGTTCCCCACTCACGTCCTGGAAGAGCGCGTGTCCGGCGGGCCCGGCGGCGGGCGCGGGCGCGGGGAGTCGCGGGGGCTCGGGAGCGGGCGGCCGGATCAGGCACACGGTGAGCAGCCCCGCGCACGCCATGGTGCCGCCGCCCGCTTGGCTCCGGCTCGGCTGCGGCTCCGGGCTCTGGACGCCGCCGCCACCGCCGCCGCCGCGGACTTGGGGGGACGCGCAGGGGGGGCGCCCGCCCATCGGCGCCGGCGCGGAGGCTGAGGGCCCCGCCCCCCGCAGCTCCGCCCCCGCCGGGCGGGCCGCCGAGGGCCCCCTCCCCGCCCAGCTCCGGCCGGCGCCAGAGCGCGGCCCTCCGCCCGCCCGCCTCCAGGGCCTCAGCTTCCCCGTCTGGAAAAGGGGAGCAAACTCCAGCCTTCAGGGCGGCAAGAGCCACGCGATGCAGAACCCCAACACAATGCACCTCTGCGACTCCCCATTCTCCGGGGGTGGCGGCCACTGGGGAAAAGTCACCCAAGGGGTCACTCCCTCCCGGGGACGGGCTGAGCGAACGACGGCCGGTGTGGAATATTACACAGCTAGGAACAGGACGGGAAGGGGCTGCGCGTGCCCGCTGAGGGCGGGTCCCCACATCGTTACAGGGTCCAGTGAACTGCGGAAGCACAGGTGCGCCACCTGGTGGGCAAACCCACAAGCACCTTCCCCTGTGAGTGTATCTTCTGCAAAATGGGAGTAAGGGAAGACATCATTGTCGTGGGGACTGAGAGTGAGGGCTTAAAATAGGGGTTGGCTCAGAGAAAGCCCACCTAAGGGCATGCTAATAGATCCGTGTGGACAGTCTGCCAGTCACCCTCCACTCTCAAGCTCAACTCAGATTTCCCTCCCCCACCATGGGGCCCCCTCTTCAATCTATCATCCCCCCGCTGCAGCCAGAGGAAGCTTTTAAAATATAAAAAGGGAGCATCACTCCTCTCAGACTCGCCAGTTCTTTCCCCCTGAATAAAGCCCAAGACTGAATGTCTCTCCACTCTGGCGCTCACCTCAGGGATCCAGCCACCCTGGTTTCTCTCCGGTCCTGGGCCCATATTGCCTTCTCCTGCTTGGTGAATTCTTCCGCCTCCGTCTTAGTTTCTACTATCCTACAGCTCTAGGTCAGGCACCATCTTTTCCAGGAAGCTCTCCCTGATTTTCTCATTTATTTGAGTTTCCTCCAGCAGATTCTGAGAGCTCTACAAAGGGAGGGAACACATGTCCCCAGAATCTGACACAGAATCAGCCGGTTGTAATTATCTGCTGCCTGTTTACAAATGTCCAGAAACATCTGGAAGGAGCATAGCCAACTGACCAGGGTGGCCTCTCTGTGGCTGGAAAAAAGGGAATTCATTGCTTACTTTACTGGACCAGTTTTTTAATTAGGATAAAAAAAAAAGGTGATGACACCGATCATTCTTGGGGCTGTGAGGCTCAAATAAAATGAAGCCAGGCAGGGACAGGGAAACGGAAAGTAGGGAACAGTCATCACACCAGCAACCTTGACCTCTCCCACCCACAGACCTGCTCCCAGTACACAGTCCCCAAACACCATCAAAATATTTATTAAAACCAAAGCAGAGGGAACAGAGCTGTTAGGAAGGCAAATCAAAGTGCAGATTGGAGGGTGGGGCAGAGCAAGAAGTGGGGTGGAGGGGGCACTTCAAATGCCACAGGAAGGCCCCTGTGGTCTGGGCTGGGGGGGGAGGCCCTTCACCCCACCCCTCCCGCCCACCCTGTCAGTGAAGGTCCCCCACTCACCTCTCCCATCTCACATCCATCCTGGGGGCAGCTGGGGCCCTGCAGTGACCCCATGGGGAGGGACCACCCCCTCAATCCACCCATGGCTGTCAGTCAGTCAGTCTGTGTCTCCCTCCCTCACTTTCCGAATAAATAAACCACTCAGGCCTCAGCTCCTTCCGAGTGGGGCAAAGAACAGCTCAAGGACCCCTGCCGTCGCTCAGGGGTAAGGGAGTTGCGGCACCAGTCCCACATCCCTCCTATCCTTTGCTGATGCCCCAAGCTTGCCAAAAAGGCCTCGATAAATAAATAACGCTCCATTAAAGCTTCAATCAGAAAAACCTTTAAGACGATAGAAGTGCTCTCACTGTCCTGCCAACAAGCAGGCCAAGGCCTCGCCACCTGGCCTGGTCAGCAGACAGGATTCTGGGGGCAGGTGGCCACCCTGGGCCTCGTGGGGCCCCTGGAGCAAGAAGATCAAAAGTGCAGTTAGAGCCCCCACCACGCGCACACATGGACTCATGCACACACACGTGGACACACTGGGGCGTGTTTTCAGTGCACGCACAGATGTGTTCACCTTCATTCCCCGGGACATGCACACACACATGCTCACACACCACTCACCCCGTGGACACACACATTGGGGGTTGGGTGCATGCACAAACACACCACAAACAGAATTCTTCCCTTCCTGGCTTGCTCAGCCTCCTGGCAGGAGCCAGACTCCAGAGCTAGACGCCTCTGGAGGTAGGAGAGAGGGGCATAAATTAAACGTTTCCAATTAGGCTAGGACGGCCAGGGGTGGGGGGCTCCAGGGCTGCAGAGACGGGGTGGGCATCTCAGGAGGCCCTGGTTCCCCTGAGCCCCGTCAGAAATCCAGGGGAGTGAGGTCCCCAAAGTCACAGTCGAAGAGGTCTCTGATGCCCTCACCCTCCTCAAGGCCAAAGTGGTAGTCGAGGGACTCGTGGTGGGGGGACAGGCTGATGAACTCCTCGGGGAGGAGGCCGGAGAAGTCCTCCTTCACGTGCTCCAGGAGTGAGTCGGCCGCCACGAGCGGGGATAGGCGGTCCTCGTCCACGGGGGCCCGCAGGCCACCCATCCGGGAAAGCAGAGGTTCTGGGGAGATGGGTGAGCATCACAGGCCGGGGACACCCCCGGCAGGGAGGGGCTGACACACCTGCCCACCCACCTGGGAGAGGGGCCCGCCCACCCAACCTTCACCAACCTTGCTCCAGGCTGAGCAGGGACTGACTGGGATCCGTGGCAGGGGATGAGCGGGGTGATGGTGGTGGTGGCACCGCGGTGGCAAGGTCAGCTGTCCTGTCCTCCTCCCCCGAAGCTGCCCCCTGGGACGGGGTCTTTCCAGGGCTGGTTCCACCCACACTCTCCTCAGGGCACAGGAAAACGTCGATGGGGCCTTGTTTGCTCTTAAGGGAGATCTGAAAGTTCTGGGTGGAGGTAGCAGGCAGGGTAAACTGAGGCTCAGCTGGACTACCAGCCCAGCCCAGCCCATCCTGGTCCGGTCTAGACTCCCAGGTCTCACCTCCGAGGAGTCCACGGCTTGGAGCTGGGTCTCAGGGGGGCCTTGATCACCATGACCATCTGCTCTGCAGGGTCTGCGATGCTACGAAGGTCCTGGCAGGTCACATAGGCCAGGGTTGGTGGAGTCAAGGACCACATGATCTTTGGCCTTTGGGGGCCACCCACCCAGACAGCTCAGAAGGCAGAGCCCATCCCTGCCTAGTCACTCCTGTCCTCTACATCGCCCACTCCAGGGGCCTGGCACATGGTTGGTGCTCAAGCAAATCTCATGCCCTTGAGCCTGCTTCTACATCTGTACAATGAGATCATTCTACCTATTGAATCTCAAGGTAACGACAGCAGCCTATAATCATTTCATAAAAATTACTTAAATCCAGGCATAGTCCTAAGAATTTATTCTGACCCATGACCTTGATGTCAATTAGTGTGTGTGTGTGTGTGTGAGTGTTAAGTTGCTCAGTCATGTCCAATTCTGTGACCCCATGGACTATAGCCCACCAGGCTCCCCTCTCCACGGAATTCTCCAGGCAAGAATACTGGAATGGGTTGCCATTCTCTTCTCCAGGGCATCCTCCTGACCCAGGGATCGAACCCGGGTCTCCCACATTGCAGGCAGATTCTTTACCGTCTGAGCCGTAATCTCCAAAATGTATAAACATAACTTTCAAAATAAAGTTTCTATTTTTGCAAATAAAAGCAACTCTAACCTTGAAGCTACAACTAGGTACTGAATTCCTGTATTAAATAAATGTTATCCCTGTGTTAAATAAATCAGTTATTACTGATACTAGCTTTTCTAGTTTTAATCTGTACATCTTTGAAAGAGGATTGTTCTTCCCCTTTTCCAGAGGAAGCTGAGACTCAGAGAGGTTAAATAACTTGTCCAGTGTCACACCGTGAGTGAATGCTGAGCCAGGACTGGTATCCAAAGCCAGAACCCTCTCCTGAATCCAGGGCCCAGGGTAAGGCCCTCCACTCCCACTTGGATGGGGCCCTGGTGACCCTCCAGGCAGTTCAAGGATATCGCTGGCTGTCAGCATCCTCGGAGAGCAGACGCAGCTGGGTGCTGCAGACGTGGAGCAGGTGATCCAGCTCCTGCTCGCTCTCTTGCAGTTGCTGGAGGTCCTGGGTCAATCCTTCAAGCCGCCCGCTGATTCCCACCGTTGAATGGCTGCCTCTGCCAGGAGGCAACGGGAGGGGTCAGCAGCTCCCAGCCCCTCTTCCCTGGAGCTGTGACCCTCAGCAACCAGTCTGCTGCTGCCCCCTGCCCCTCACGGCCTGGCTCCTCAGCCAGGCTTCCAAGGCAGACTGGCTGGGTTCAGAGTTGGGCCTGAATGTCTGTGAACACCCACGTGGCCCTTGTAGGGGGCTGGATAAGTACACAAGGATAAGACATGCCGTGGAACACTCTGTAGTTGTGTAAAAAGACATGGATGCATTAGATGCAAAAATGCATTTGTAAGACATATCAAGTGAAAAGAAAATAAATAAATACATCGATGTAGAATGGAATATTTACCCAAAACTGAAAATGCAGATGTGTCAGAGTGGAGTAAGATGACCAGGGAAAGAGGTGAAAACGGGGGAAAAAAAACTAAGAGTTAACCAGAATAAAACAGCTGTGTTAGCCAAGCTCATCAATGGCAACAGAACAGTGGTCACCGGGGTGGTATGAGGAAGGGACAGTGTCTGGGAAGAGGCACAGGGGAAGTTTCTGGGGTGCTGGAAATGTTCCTTATCCTTATCCAGATGGTGGTTACCCAGGTGAAGAAATGGAAAGTTGAGCTGAGCCAGATATGTAAGATTTGTGTTCTTTCCTGCATCCATCACCTCACGGAAGCCAGCTCTCCTCTCTAAACCCCGGTTTGCCCAGCTGTTGAGATGGGGACGCAGGCAGCCACAGCAGGTATGGCTCTCAGCTTCTCTGGCCCGGCCCACCCCAGGCCTCTGCCTACCCTCCTGTCTGGCTGGTACCTACAGCCACTGGATGTGGTTCTTGGACTTCTTAGCGATGAGCTGGATGCCCTCCAGGACGTTGGTGATGTCGTAGATGCGCCGTTTCTGCACCTTCAGCACCTCAGCCGCCCAGTTCAAGTCGACCACCCCGTCGGCCGAGCGGCTCAGTAACTCCAAGAAGCGTTTGGTGGTCAGGTTCAACGATGTTTCGTAGCGTGACTTCTCCCCTGGGGACTTCACACCTGGGGGCCAGGCAGGACAAGGTCCCTTAGCACCACCCCCAGCCACACTGGGCTCCCTGGCAACAGCAGGGCAGGAGGATGGTAGGGTGGGGGTGGGAGGGGGCAGATGGTTCCCTCCCTTTGGTGAGGCTAAGCAGGGAGGCCCCATGACTGCTGCCTGCCAATCACAGCATTCCTTTTCCGGCTGGGGAACTTCCCACCCCCTAAGGCTTGGGGAAGCCATGCCAGGCGGCCACTCCAGCTGCCCCTTGGGGCCCCCTGAGGCCTGGATCAGACCCAGGCCTGACAGACCAGAGCTTACTCTGCAAGCATGCCTGTCTGTCCACGCCCCGTCAATGTGGGTCTGGCCAGGGGGCCTGCCCGAGCCCAAGCCCTGGGGGTACCTTTTCCTGGGTGGCGGCCTCTGCCCCGAGCTGGCCCGCTGCTCTCGGCCAGGTATTGATGGTCAGTTTCCAGGTTCAGCCTCCGCTTCACCTATGGCAAAAACAATGGGAGGATGCCCAGTAACCAGGAGAGTGAGGCCACAAGAGACCTGGCTGAAGACTGGGTGCTCCTGGGCTGCCCCCTGCCCCAGTCACTCTACCAGGATGCCCAAGAGTGTGAGTGAGGGGGAGGTCCCAGGCAGCATGATCCTACCCCACAGGACAGAACACTCAACTAGAAGGCAGAAGTTCCAGCCCCAGTTCCACCACTACCTCCCTGGGGGACCTATGGTAGTCTTTAAATTTTTTTGCTTCTCCTCTTTTCAACAGATGGAGCCCAACGTTCCCTTAAGTACAGGCCCAATCTGGTGACTCGCTTCTAATGGACAGAATGTGGTGGAAATGACGGTATGTCACTTCTGAGACAGGGTCACACAGGCACTAAAGCTTCCTCCTTGCCCTTTTTGATCCCTCCCTCGTGGTTGGAGCTACCGGCCACGTCACGTAGGCATTCAGATAGCCCTGAGGCCCAAGTGGCAAGAAACCAAAGCCATGCCCCCAACAGCAACACAGGCAGGCTTACAAGTATATCCTCCAACCGTGGTCATGCCTTCTGATGACTGCAGCCGGGCCAACATTTTGGCATTAACCTCAGAAGAGGTCCTCAGCTAGAAGCACCCAGCCAAGTTACCGCTGAATTTCCCACCCTCAGAAACCATATAACAAATATCTGATGTTTTAAGCCGTTGGATACTGATCCCCTGGGTGAGTAACTACCTCTCTCTGGTTTCTGATTTGTCTGTGAATAAGGCAGCAGAATCATGGCCCCATTTTACAGGTAGGACAACCGAAGCCCAGAAAGACTCAAGGTGATACAAGCAGGAAGTGCCAGAGCCAGGATTCCCACACGAAAATGGAGACTGCTGCGGGGATTTCACGGGCATCGCCCTCATATCCTGACCCAAACCAGCTATACCTGCCCCTCCGCCACCCACAGGGTGTCCTGAGCTAGAACCTGGTTCAGGCCCACCCACTGCCCTCATCGCACCTAGCTGCCAAAACTCCCGTCACCACAGCCACTGGCACCTCCTATCTGGACCACCCAGCTTGTCTTCCCACTGGTCTCCCTGCCTCCGTCTGTCCCCTCCACCTTAGTATCCTCATCTGCCACCACTTCTCCCACAGAAACTTCTGCTGAGCTTCTGAGTTTCTTCACAGACCTACACCTCCAAGCCTTAGCCCATGCTGGTCCCTCCCTGGCTGGCCCTCGCCTCCCTCCCTCCCAGTTCACACCAACGCTTCCTCCTCCAGAGAGGCACCTTACGCATCACCTCAGTCTTTCCAATAAATCGCACAACAGAAACTGAGCCTTGTCTCCCTCAGTTCCACTGCAAATCCAACCCTTTCCCACATGGTCTCTCGCCAGAAATTTCTGCAGGTGTTTGTCTCACCCAGAGGCCAGGGAGCCCCTCAGAGGCGGGCACTGGGTCTGAATAATCTCTGCACCTAAGGTCTGGGCATCAGCATGTTTGCTGAATAAACCGCCCCACATGCTGCCGGACTCAGACACTCCCTCTCACGCAGGCACTCATGGATTTTCTCAGGTATCTGCCAGTATCAGCGCTAATGCATGCTGAGTGCTTCCTGTGTCCTGAGCACTGCTAGGTAACTGCTTCACCTGTGTGTGATCACCCACAACCTCCAGCCACCTTGCAGCAGGGGTTCTGATGACTTCCCTTCCTGAGGAGTCTGCACCTCGCAGAGGTCACACAGTGAGAGGTGGGGTCAGGATTTGAACCTTAGTGGGCTGGGCAGAGGCTCATCCGGAAGCCAGGCTCCCACAAGCCAAACCACAATGTACCCGCTCTCCAGCCTCACCCCAAAGCCCTGAACCCTAGTGTGCTCCAGCCAACCGCACCCTTTGCCTCCTTCCTGCCCCCTCAAAAGGGTGCCTGAGCTGAAGGTAGATCCATGCCACACTCAGGCAGACAGATGCCTGTCTCTGCGCTGTTCTCCAGAGATGCAGGCACAAGGACCCAAAAAGCAGGGATGAAAGAAATCCAGATGACTCAAATACCTATCCATGGGAGAGGCCACAAAAACTGGTTCATCCAGCCCTTGGAATACCACACTGCTGTCAAGAAGGATGGGGGCAGGTTGATACAAAACTCTCCCAAAGACATATATTGACAAGAAAAACACGGTTACGAAGCAATGCATTTATGTGATCCCTTTTGGGGATTAAAAAGCTCATGAAACCATTCTCTCTGCTTCAGTTTGTATTATTATAGAATCCATTTCAGGAGTAACCTTGGTATCAGGGCAAGGACCATGAGGAATTGCTGCCTTGTCTCTAAAGCGGGGATGATGTGCCACTGGAACACAGAAGTAAAGGAAAAACTTCAATTTCTAAAACTTTAGAAAGATGTCATAATCACCTTAAAAAAAGAAAAAAAGCAGACTCTGGAAGAGAAAAAAGGAAAAAATGAATGGGGCTGGGGATCTTGTCCCCCCTCAACTGTCTCATCTTTTCTTCTGTAGTAAATATGTATTATATTCAGTTTGTTTCTAAGAGCCATGACGACGGGGGAGACGTGGACAGGAAGAGCCCGGAGGAATGGGTGAACTGCACAGAGCCTTGTAGGCAGGAGGCACTCAATGAAGGCTCACTTGTGCAGAAGCTGAGCCTGCAGCTTGTTTCAAGGACTGCCCCCAAACAGATGCTAGAGCAGAGGGAGAGTGGAGGCCACAGCTCAGATAGCCAGTGGCTACTCACAGGCACGTTAGGGGGTGTCGGACGGCAAAAGCTGAGCCCGTTTCTGAACTACAGCAGCAAGGTGGTATCAGGCCCTACCCCTGCTCACAGCAGAAAACGCGTACTAGCCCTTAAGTACTGTGATGGCAGAAGCTCTTTACATGCCTCTCTGCCTAGAACCTCAGAGGCACGCACTAACAACTGCTGAATGAATGGAATGCTCAGACCCAATGAGGCTGCCCCTGACACCCCGGGTGTGGTGCAGACGGCAAACCTCCTGATCCCAGTCCCTGGCTGTCCCTCTAAGCCTGAAGCTCCACTGCCCAAGGGCAGGGCAGCCCTAGGCCTAAGCACCTGTCAATCAGCTAAACAGAGGCCATTGGATCAGGCTCCAAGCTGGTACCTGCAGGGACAGGTTGCTGGGGTATAGGAGACCAATCAGAGGACTGACCCTGTGCAACTTTCCTCCCTCTCACTCATTAGGAGGAAGGGACCCTGGGCTTCCTTCAATCTCTATTAGCATCTCCAGGAAGTAAGGCATGCCAGCAGTTAACCACTCAGGAAATCTGGACTCGTCCCACCACTCATGAGCTGACTCACCAGGGAAGGTTCTAACATCTCTAAGCCTCAGCTTCCCTATCTGTAAAACGGGACAGTTGTTGACAGGGTTAAACGAGTTAATTGAGTAAAGTGCTTGGCACATGGCCTAACTCACAAAACAGTCTCAAAACGATGGTGCCTCCTATTGTTATTATTAGCATCTCAGTGATGCCGGAAGGACAGAAACACTGGGCAGGGGGCCAAAGGGGTCGGGGGAACCTTGTTGGGATGTCTCAGGGACCAGCTGCTACCCAGGCCTCCGTCAGCAGTTGGGCTTCCACCTCTTTGCCCTGGGCCCTGCCTCCCGCCTCAACTTGCTCAGCCAACTGTGCTGAGACCCCCTCCTGCCTGCCCATCCATGCCCTAACTCTACCCACAGGCTGTACCAGTCAAACTGGTCTCCACACCCTATCCTGCAGCCCACAGGACCAAGCTCTAGGCCTCTGCCCCCGCCTTCCCCCTCCCCCTAATTCAGACACCTCTCTGGGCCCCCTAGTCTCAACTGTCTTTAGCCTCTTGCTGTGCAGGGAGCACTTTATCAAGGGATCTCCTTGGAGCATTTACTCTCTCCTGGCACTGGGGGCCTCCTCTCCAGCTCCCAGAGGCCTAGCCCACCCAGGACTTCCACTGGGGCCCGGGGGTCTGCCTGCTTGATTAATGAGGTTCCATGGCAACCAGAGCCTGGGAGGGTGGAGGGTGGCAGATGGAAGGACAGGCAGAGGGAGGGGATCAGCAGCTGGCCCAGTCACCCCCGCCCCTGCAGAGAAGGCCTCCCAGCCAGGCAGCCTGTCCCCAGAGGCCCGGAGGGCCAGGCCTGCACCTGGCAGTCCCAGAGGCAGGAAGGAGGGCTCCTCAATGGTTCTTCTATGGTCTGGTCCCAGAACACCCACCTTTGACCTCCCCAAGCAGCCATGCCCAACACCCAGCCACAAGTTCTGGTTTGAAGCCAGCAGGCCTCAGTTTAAATCCCACTTGCAGCCTTGTGACCAGGGGGCAAGCGACTTCCCCTCTCTGGGCACAGTTCAGATGGGCACAGTGACAACACCGAGCTCACAGCATGGATGTGAGTTTTAGCTGCCTTGAAGTCAGCCAGAGGCCTGGCATGCAGTCAGCGACAGCTGAATACACGTGGACCATTATTATCATTGAGTCTGCTCCGGCGAGGAAGCTGAGGCCCAGAGCACAGAGCAGCAAACAAGGACTGGCCCGAGGTCACCCCGCACCCCAGGGCGGAGCCCCGAGGCCCAACCCAGGCTCGGCACCGCCCAGCCTGGGCGCCTCAGCCCACCCTCCCCCGCCCCCGCCGCCGCCGGGCCAAACATCGTGCCCCGCCTGGGTCTGCGCGGGGGTCCAAGGCATGCACTCGGCCCAGTGTCCCTGGTGTCCGTACCGGCGGGCGGCCGAGCGCGGGGCGCGGCGCGCTGGGTGTGGGCCGGGGCGCCTGCGGCGTGGCGAAGAGCAGCAGGTCAGGGTCCCGGGAGCCGGCTGCGGGTGCGGCGGGGCCGGCGGGGGCCGGCGGTGCGCTGGCGTCCTGCGCGGTGGAGATGATGACGATCTGCGAGGAGTCGAGCAGCCGCAGCGCGCCGGCCCCGAGCAGGGCCTCCAGCGCCGGCGCGCAAGGGCCGCCCGTGGGGGCCCCGGCCACGGCCATGGCGCTCACGGCCCGCGCGGCCCGGGTGGCTGTCGGCGGCGGCGGCGCGGACCCATGGCGGCAGGCAGAGGCTAGGGCTAGATCCCGCTCCGGATCCCGCTCCGCCCCCGGCCGCCGCTGCCTGCAAAGTCCCGGCCACTTTTACGCGCCAAATCCTTTTTGCCGCGAAAGAGCCACGAGCCGCCGAGCGCTACCACCATTGGCTGCTCGGGCTGTGACGGAGGCGACGGCGATGGCGCCCATTGGCTGCAGCGCGCCGGGCCGGCGGCGGAGGGCGGGACGGGGCGGCGGCGCGAGGCAGCACGGCCAATCGGGGGTCGGGGCGCGCGCAGGCTTTGTCGGGGCGGTGCCAGGCGCGTTCGCACTCCCCGCCCTCGGAAGGGACGGCCCGTGGCCGAGGCGTGGTGGCCCCACCCCCTCCCCGACGCACCCCCATCTGCCGGATGCCTCTAAGTGGAGACACTGAGGACAGAATGTCCATTAAGCATATCTCAACGTCAGCAGACCCCACGTGACCCCGAGAACTCTCACCTGTGGCCCCAACACCCTCGGCCATATCTCTAGAAACTGCCTCTCCTCTCTCCTGGGTTCTCAGGCCCACCTCCAAGCTCCGGCCACATCTCCCTCAACTTCCCTCACCAAAGCCGTTCACTTTCAAATCGTGTACCCACCCTATTCCTCTCACCCAGAGCCCAAGCAGAAGGGAGCTGTCAGAAAATGGGGAGGGATGTCTGGCCCACTACAGCTCTGGGCTTTTCTACAAGCCCTCCTGTAGCTGGAAACTCCAGTACCCTATGCACAACTTCTGCTTGAACGGATTCACTCATTCAACAAACGTTTTGAGAGCCGGCTCTAAGCCCCATTCTTGACTCCTGGCGCTCAGGAACTCACAGTATAGTGAAAAAGGGAAGAGGGAAACAGGTACAAGCATTTACAACATGATGTGGAATTTTCACTATTAATTCCATGTTAGATCTCACAAAGGGAGGAGGTGAGTATGCTGAGCATGAAAATGCATTTAATCCGGAGGCCCTGGGAGCTCTCCATCAGCCATTTCTCATTGCTCAGATCAGCTGATTTGAGCAATACTGTCCTCTCCTCTATGCCAGGCTCTGTGCCAGCACTGAGGGCAGAGATGTAAAAGGCTTGATGATTTCTATGAACTTGCCTGCCATCTGGTGGGGACTGACCCATCAGGGGAAGAAAAAAAAAAGCTAAGACACAATCAAGAATGAGATTCCTAGGCCCCATATAAATATCACTTCTTCCAGGGAGCACTCAGGTATTGAAGTTACTCGCTTCCTCCATGTCCACCCCCACCTCTGTTCCAGCACTGAGCAGGCACCCTGGCTCTCTTTATCTGCCTTCCTTATCAGACTGGGAGCTCCAAAAGGGCCTCTTCCCAACACTGGCCTGGTCCACAGTAGGTGCTGAGAAGGGCTGTAAAAAGAAACAGGCTCACACTGGAGGCTACCTGGAATGTCCCAGGTTTCAGAATCACCTGGGTGCTTGTTAACTATGGGCCCACCCCATCCCTGCCAATTTAGAATCTAAGTGCCCAGGAATCATTTTCACAAGCAAACTCCTACCCTCATGCCAGGTGATTTTTATGTACGTTCACATTGGAGAACAAATCAGTGTACTTGTATAACCAGAATGTGTGGGGCAGCCTCAAATTACAGCACCTTGCAGACACTTCATAGCCTCAGTTTCCTCACCTATAAAATGGGCTCACTGCCATTCCCCCACCTCACCTTCCAGGGTTGCCATATGGATGAAAAGTACGAGGGATCTGAAAGTGTTTCAAAAACCATTAAGATGAGGTGGTTTAGGAACACACCAGGAGTTTCCTAAGCAGTTTGTGAAATTACTCATCGCAAATCCCAGACTATATGAGCACTAGAAGGGATCAGAGAGACTAAATAAGCTTCTTATAGTACATAACGGAAAACTGAAGCATTCAGGAGTGAACCAGCCAGTGACATAATCTGGCAGGCAATGGATTTCCAGCCCCAGGGTTGGCCTGTTCCCCTCCTCCCTCCCGAGTTCAAGAAGCTCCCACTAGAATGGTAGGTCTCGTTCTAAAGAGCCAAGCCAGATCCTGACAAGAGGGTGAGAGAAGCCAGCAACATTCCCACTCCAGAGGGAATTTCCTTCCTTCACACATTCCCAAAGGGGCTCAACAACAGTAGCATTCATTCTGTGAAGCCCTTTCATCCCCAACAGTCATTCAGAAAACATTTATCAGGCACCTATTATATACCAAGCACTGTACTGGTTGCTGGTGAAGGAAGACAGATAGCATTATTATTGCCCCATTTTAGGATGAGGAAACTGAGATCTAAAGGGCAGGAGCTTACCTAGCCAATGAAAAAACTTATTATTCAGACTTGATAAGACCAAAGCCTGGGGATTTTCAATGCCCTGCCCTCCCTAAAGTATTCCGGAACACAAATCTCCTAGGTCAAAGCAGGTGCCCTCCTTCCCACAAGCTCTCCTGTCCTCCTGTAGCAAAAAGGAGTAAAGAGCAGAATTTCCACTGTGAACTCAGAGATAAAGGCCTTCTGCATCTATTAATACCCACTTGAAAGCAAAGGCTTTCTAAGATAGAGCCTCTTAGCCCCAAGCCCGAGGTATCCTGATAAGCCTGTTCTCAACGGTTCTCAGGCTTCAAAAAAAAAAAAAATCCATAATTACTGGGCAGCCATTTCCACTGATGATCTCCTTTCGAGCTGATAAATAAGTGAAGCTCGTTTATCTACATGGCGCAGGAAGGAGGCTCAGAGAGAGGCACTCGCTGCTCAAGGTCACACAGCAAAACAGAAGTCTTCCACTGTAAAACCCAGGGCCTGCCCTTCATGTACAACCCCTCTGTAAATACCCCAGGGTCAGCCTCAGGGCTGTTAAGAGTACAATGTGTGGTTTCCAAAAGGTACTATGTGGATAGTGGCTTAATTAACAGGGGCTCACTGTCCATCTCCACCTTCCTTAAGTCCTAACTCAAGAGAAGTCCAAAGAGGTGGAAGCTCCTGGAGCCACGATCCTTTGCTTGAAGATCTCTTTCCCAGAGGCAGGCTGGTGGAGGAGTGATAGCGTGGGCTTCTAAATCAGGTGGATGTAAACAAGAATCCGAGTCTGTGACCTTGGACAAGTCAATTCACTTCCTCTGAGCCTCACTCATTCAATCCCCTCCCCAATCTCCCTTCAATATTTACTGAGCCCCTGCTATGTATCCAACATTGTGCCAGGTGCTTGGGGGACAGCTGAAAGCAAAACACTCATCTCTGACTCCTGGAGCTCACCCTCCAATGGGAGAGTCAGATTTTTATGTATCTGCACAATATGCTCATTAAGAAGTTTGACAAGCGACACAAATAGTTCAAAGCTATTTATTCCGCATACACCAACTCCCCTAAATGTACATTCATAGCTTAAAAAAAAAAATCTCCAAACATGAACATCCCATTATTATAAGGAATACATAATTGGGAGAAATGATTCTGTGGGGACTTCATTTTATTAAGAGGCACAGAGACATCCATTGTTGAGTTCTGGCAGGAGGTGGGGAGTTTTATGTCTGCAACATTACATTCATCTCGAATGATCCCTTGTCACTACGCTGAATGGTTTGACTGACGGTTTACTGTCTCTGGAGACGTTCTGTCACGGTGCCAGTCCTGGCTGTGTCTGAACACAGGCCTCTCACCCATTTGGGAGGCTGTCTCACATAGGAGCAAGCCTTGGGAGTTGGGCAGACCCCCACTGTGTGGCTTGGCCAGATGGGTAAGTGATTTACCCCATGAAGAGCTCTGATTGCCTCCTTGGTAGAACAAGGGGCAGGGGCTCCTCAACAGAATGGGTGTCAGGGTTCAATGAGAAAACAAGACAAGCAGAGTTTGCAAACTGGCCCGTAGGCCAGATTTAATTTGCTCAGGGTATTCTTCCCCTGAATTATGAATTAGTTTTTAAAACAAAATTTAAATTGGGACATGATATAGAAAAATTTCACTTTTCACTTTCTTGCATTGGCGAAGGAAATGGCAACCCACTCCAGTGTTCTTGCCTGGAGAATCCTGGGGACGGGGGACCCTGTTGGGCTGCCGTCTGTGGGGTCGCACAGAGTCGGACACGACTGAAGTGATTTAGCAGCAGCAGCAGCATAGAAAATTTTAAATATTTGGATTTTTATAAAATTTTGGCCATGTTGCATGGCTTGCAGGATCTTAATTCCCTGACACCTGGAATCCTAACCATTCGATTACAAGGGAACTCCCAAATGTTTGGCTTTAAAAAAAAGTAATATCTGGCAATGCCAAGTAGGCTATCAGGGTACTGAGCAAGTGCTGTCCCCCATTTAGCCAGAGCCTTGGCCCTCCAGGCAACCAGTGTCCCTGCCTGGCTTGCCTCACATGATGACCTTATTTGCCCTGCCACTCTGAGTTTGCAATCCCTAATGCCTGCGCCCGGCACTGAGTAAGCATCCAATAAATGTTAACTACTCTTAGTAACATTACTAGAGCACCAGCACGGCTCCTCTTTGCGGAAGACGTGGATGTGGAAGGGAAGGGAAGTGGGTGTTCATGGGGCTTAGTGCCAGCCAGCAGTTGCCGGACCATGTGGCCTTGGCTAAGTCTTTGGTCATCAGCCAGTCCAAATGTCCAGCCGGAGGGTCCAAGGTCAGTGGAAGTGGATAGGCCTCTAGTCCATAAGTGAGCCTCCCTTCCCTTGCACCCCCATTATTCCATGAGCTCCAGCTCTGGGGACCCCCTCTCCTTTCCAAGGCTCACCCAGTGCCTCTTCCTTTCTCTGTATCACTCCAGCCTCCGCAGTGGGATTATGCTTTTCCAAGCGGAAGGAAGAAAACTTGACATAGTGGCCATGCCTGCCCTGACCAGGACTGCAGTGAGGGGGTGGGGAGCCCTCAAAGCAGAAGGGCTCTGTTTTCTCACCTGTAAAATGGGGATGGTAATAATAACGATCACAGTGTTCACCTTATAGGCCTGTTGGGACATTAACTGGGTTATGAAAGCACTTAGGGCAGTAGCTGGCGCATAGAGAGCCCTCAATAAATGTCAGCAGTTACTAAGAATGAAGGCTGAATTACAGGAGCAGCTTGCCGACATCTCCTCCTAATTTTTCCAAATGAGAAAAGAAAAAAACTTCTTGTTAGGCTGCAGAACGAGTTTTTAAGCAGCAATCCGTGTACCACTTCCCAAATTTTATTAGGCTCAGAGACAAGGAGAAAAACACACTTGGACGCCAATGAAGTGTGTAGATGAGACAATCCTATATTCCACTGATTCTCAGACCATTTTCTAAAAATTGATTAATGTTTTTTGGCTGCACCAAGGGGCAGGTGGGAATCTTAGTTCCCTGACCAGGGATTGAACTCGTGCCTCCTGCAGTGGAATCACAGAGTCTCAACCACTGGACCACCAGGGAAGTCCTCTCTCCAACTTTCTTTTTTCATATTTAACAGCTCTGAAAGTGAGGTGCATCATACAATCAACGGCATGCCCGTTTTTAGTCAGCAGCTCTTCTCTTTCCTAGGGGCTCAAGATAAAACGTTGTGCCTCATTTTGGAGGGTGTCTTGGAAGTTGGAGATAAGGTGGCTGAAAAGCACCGGGCCCTGGGGCCTGCCCCCTCAGAGGCCTCGTTGTTCTCACCACCTCCAGCCTCCCCAGCACGTTTGAGGCTGGCCACGGTGGAGCGAGTCACTTTTCTCTCATTTTGCTCGTTTTCTTTTCTGACACCTGCTGACCTGCATTTGGTCCCGGGGTTGACAGCACATGGCAAATGCGGTCAGGAAGGGGAGTAGTGAGAGCTCACGAAGAGAAGAGAAAGGCTTTTCATAATATATTAAGATATTCAGAAAGGAGGAGCCTGAGATATTCTCCCTCCCTCTCCTCCTTTTTTTTTTTTTTTTGAACAACAACAACAAAAAATCCCTGCTGGAAGCCAGAGTTATATATATGCCAAACAGGCCAGGAAACCCAGCAGGCCTCCTGGAGCTGGCAATGAACTGAAACAGGGGCATTGTGTCCAGGCCACTGGCTGGCTGAGGGGCATTGTTAGGGCCTGGCCCTGTCTGGGAAGAGGGGGGTGCAGGGGGCAGGGGGAGTGTGTTCCCATGACTCCCTGGGGAGTGACAACAATCAAGGCCAGCTGCGAAGCTCGCATGCCAGGGGCCCGTGGGCGGGTGGCTGGCCCCAGAGGGGCCGTGGAGGGCTGCAGGGGGCTGAAGAGGCGAGGGGAGGCGGCAAGGTCCAGGTCTGTTTCTCAGCTGGGCAGGTCGTCCCCACCTCCAAAAAGTCCTGGGCCACTGAGCCGCTTTGCAAATGATACCCCAGATCTGCCCACTTCTCTCCATCCCGAGGCCTCACCTTGGTCCAGGCTGCCATGGTCTCTCACTGGGACCCCTGCCTGGCCTCCTCACTGGATCTTGCTGCCAGCCTGGCTCTCTACGTTGTTCCCCACACATAGCTAGAAGGATCTTTCCAAAATGTAAATCACATCACAGCCACATCACTCTCCTGCTTAAACCTGCCAAAGGCTGCCTGTCAAACTGAGAAGAAAACCCAAACCCCTCACTCTGGCCCACAAAGCCGGCCTGATGGGCCCAGCCAGCCTCTGGGACTCCATCTCCGACACTCCAGGAAGCCCCCACCTGCCACTCTGTCCCAGTCTCGCCGGACCTCCTGCAGGCCCTGGGATGCTATCAGCTGTTCCCCACTTAGGGCCTGCACACTTTGCAGCTCCTGTGCCAGGAACAGCCTTCCTCTACCTCTCAGCATGGCTCGATCCCTCCTCAGAGAGGCCTTCCCTGGAAAAGACCTTGCTGCTCTCTACTGCACTGCCTTCCTGGCACCTACCACTCTGAACTGTATATTCGTTAGTCTTCCCTCCCTGGGTGGTAAACCTCAGGTGAGCAGGAACTGGTTTTTTCATTGCTAAACCCTAGCCTCCCATATCACCAGGTACATAGTACCTAGCAAGAACTCAGCCAATATTGATTGTTGTTGTTCAGTTGCTAAGTTGTATCCAAGTCTTTGTGACCTCATGGACTGCAGCATGCCAGGCTTCCCTGTTATTCACTATCTCCCAGAGTTTGCTCAGATTCGTGTCCATTGAGTCGATGATGCTATCCAACCATCCCATCTTCTGTCATCCCCTTCTTCTCTTGTCCTCAATCTTTCCCAGCATCAGGGTCTTTTCCAGTGAGTCAGCTTTTCGCATCCTGTGGCAAAGTATTGAAGCTTCAGCATCAGTCCTTCCAATGAATATTCAGAGTTGATTCCCTTTAGGACTGACTGGTTTGATCTCCTTGCAGTCTAAGTGAGTCTCAAGAGTCTTCTCCAGCACTACAGTTCGAAAGCATCAATTCTTCAGCGCTCAGCTTTCTTTATGGTCCAGTTCTCACACCCATACATGACTACTGGAAAAACCATAGCTTTGCCTATACAGACCTTTGTTGGCAAAGTGATGTCTCTGCTTTTTAATACGTTGTCTAGGTTTGTCATAGCTTTTCAGCCACCCTCAAGCAGTTCTGAAACCGTGATGCATGAACCCAAGTTCCATGAACTTGGACAGGAAAAAAAAATTGCACCTATATTTTCACTAGTCTCTAACTGAAATGTAACATTTCCTTCCATTTTAAATGTAGGCAACAATCCAGAGGCCAATTAGCAGCAACTTGGGACTTTATCACCAAGAGAAATCACAGCTAGTTCCTTATCACAGCTGCCCCGGGGATCCTAAGATACTGTTCATGCTTATGACACCTGTGACATCCTGGTAGTTTTGGACCTGCCACTCAATCTTTTTATCTCAGATCAGATCAGATCAGTCGCTCAGTCGTGTCCGACTCTTTGCGACCCCACGAACCGCAGCACGCCAGGCATCCCTGTCCATCACCAACTCCCAGAGGTCACTCAGACTCACATCCATCGAGTCAGTGATGCCATCCAACCATCTCATCCTCTGTCGTCCCCTTCTCCTCCTGCCCCCAATCCCTCCCAGCATCAGAGTCTTCTCCAATGAGTCAACTCTTCACATGAGGTGGCCAAAATACTGGAGTTTCAGCTTTAGCATCAACACACAGGGCTTCCCTGGTGCCCTGTACTCTTTCAGTAGTGAAGAGTCCACCTGCCAATGCAGGAGACACAAGTTGGATCCCTGACCTGGGAAGATCCCACATGCCTCAGAGCAACTAAGCTAATGTGCCACAATTGAGCCTGTGCTCGAGAGTCTGGGAGCCGCAACTACTGAGCCCGTGTGCTGCAGCTACTGAAGCCCACGCACCCTAGAGCCCATGCTCTGCAACAAGAGAAGCCGCCGCAATGAGAAGCCTGCATGCCGCAACTAGAGAGTAGCCCCCGCTTGCCACAGCTAGAGAAAAGCCCGAGCAGCAGTGAAGACCCAGCACAGCCATAAAAAATATTACTAAGTCACAAATATAAAAAATATTATTTCAATATTCAATATAATTGTCTTTTATAATTCTATTTATGGTTTAAAAAAACAGCATTCTTAAAAAAAAAAAAAAGAATTCTTGAGAAGGGTCTAGAGGCTTCACCAGATACCAAAAGGGTTCATGACACACATAAAAAAGACACCCTAAAAAGGAGTGTCGTGAAAGAGCTGATGTAGGGAGTTCCCTGGCAGTCCAGTGGCTAGGACTCTAAGCTTCCGCTGCAGGGGGCCCAGGTTCAACTCCGTGTTAGGCAACTAAGATCCCACAGGCTGGGGAGCGTGGGCAAAAAAAAAAAGAGCTGATGACATATGACTTTGATCTCTCTCAGCTGACATCCAGCCCATGAGAGGCTGAAGGGAGAGCTCAGAAAAGCAGGAGAGCAAGGCTTCTAGCAGGAACCTCATGACCTGCATTGCACTGCTGCCTGGTCCTGTCTTGTTCATGAAATCATGAACACACAGCCCTGCAACAGAAAGCAGGGAGCCCTCTTGAAAATCAGTGCCCAGAGGGGAGCCCAGCTTTCCCTGTCCTCTAGCTGGGCCCCTGTGGCCTCCAGTCCCAAGAGTGAGTTCTGCAGGAGGCCTCTGGTTAAACTTAACACACTCTCATCCAAAATGTGGGCTTTCCCCATGGATCAGTGGTAAAAAATCCACCTGCAACGCAGGAGCCACAGGTTCAATCCCTGGGTCAGGAAGATTCCCTGGAGGAAGGCATGGCAAACCACTCCAGTATTCTTGCCTAGAGAATCCCACGGAGAGGGAAGCCTGGTGGGCTACAGCCCATAGGGTCACACAGAGTTGGACATGACTCAGCACACACGCACCCAAAATGCTTTTCAAGACTGAAAGAAGACCTTCTCTATCCCTATGAATCTGCAACAAGATAAGGGAAGGAAAAAAATTTTCTTTTTATTAATACCCTCATAGAAAGCAACCCACCTGCAGTCACAGATTGGTTCCAAGAGGTGAACACAGCACGACATGCTGGTTTAGGAGGGTGTCAGGTTTAAAGTCTGATTCTCACAAACCCAACACGCACTCGTGGGAGTGGGAGAAGCGAACAGTGTGGACAGAAACACCATCTCCAAGATCCTTTCTGGAGCCTGCCGTGAGGAAGGCGGCAGTCGTGAGAAGCCGAGGAGGCAGCTTCTTGGAGCCTGGGTTTGTGAATCATCACTCTCACGTGGGTTCCCCAAACAACCTCTAATTTGGGAGAGGAGCAGCAGAAGGGCCCCAAATTCACTTCAACTTTGTCCTTCCCCTTTCAGTTGGAGTTCCGTGGGCATTCATGTTGGGTGTCATCTACAACCAGACTCAGGACATCTAGGATGATTCATCTTCATGCTGATCTGCCCGAGATATTTGGGGACTTGGGGGTGGGGTTGAGGGGGACAGGAACTGCCTCAAAGAAAGGACTCCTTTTTAAAAAAAAAAAAATACTAACCTTGACTTTTTTTTTTTGGTCACACCCCACGGCTTGCAGGATCTTAGGTTTCTGACCAGGGATTGAACCCGTGCCCTTGGCAATGAAAGCGCCAAGCTCTAACTACTGGACCGCCAGGGAATTCCAGGACTCACTTTTATATCAGATTATTGATCAAAGAGAAACCAAACATGCAGGAAACAAGGAAGGAGTGTCCAAGAGTTCTTGAGATGACAGTGCAATGTAAAAGCTTCTTAGAGGACAGAGATGGGTGGTTGTGCAGAGAATTTCTCAGGAAGGGTACACTAGAATGGATGGGGGCACCCCTGGCTGGGGTGGTGGTGGGTAGGTGGAGCTGAGGTTCATGGGGAACTTGACTCTTCCTTATTATACATCTTTTGTACCCATTTACGTTTTGCGCTATTGTGTATGCATTATTGCTTAAAATTTTTTGTTTACAGATTTGCAAGTCAGAGACCTCATAGGAAAGTAGCAGGTGCTTAATTGACACATATTAAAACACTCCTATTTCAGGAACTAGCATTTATGGAGCGCCTACTGTGGGCCAAGGGCCTCTGGCAATCCCAGTTTTCCAGGTCTTACAGACACAGTGTCTGGGCCAGGAGGGAGCTGAGTGGGAACTCCTCCCAGGAGCCGGGGCTCTAGTCCTGCCTGAGGACCACACTGCCTCCCTCCCTGGAGTGAGCAGTTGGAGGCACCAGATGCTTTGGCAGGATCCAGAGAGATGCCATCTGTGAGGGGAACCTATTCTTAGAGAGCAGAGACAGTGGGTGGGGGAGCTGGCCAACCCCCAGCAGCAGTGGGGGGACGTCGGGAGGAATGGGGGGCAGGCAGCCAAGGCTTTTACCTTCAGCTGAGGGGCGGGGCAGGCCAGGTTGAAAGCAGAGTGTCTGTAGTCCTTGGGGCCAAGCTTCCTTTTACATTTGGACGATACGTTGGAAACAGCAGCAGGCACTTATTGAGTGCTTACTTTATATGCTGTTGTATCATTTAATCCTCCACACCACCCTCCAAGGCATGTGCCGTGAGAATGGCTGTTTAACAGATGACAAGACGGAGGCCCTGGTTAAGCCCTTACAAGGAACCAGCGGGGCCAGAACTGAGCCCAGACACTCTTAGTTCCAAAGCTGATAGCCTTAACCACCAAGCTCTGTTGCCCCTCAACTCGCTGCACTGGGGGCAGTTTTAGTTTGGGTTCCCCCAAGAGCAGACCCCAAAATGAGGATGTTGAGTGCAAGCAGTTTCTGTGGGAAGTGGTCCCGGGAAGCAGTGGTAGGAGGTGTTATCACACGAGTGACCACTGTGGGCGGCTGGAGCTCAAGTCTTGCTGGGTGCTCTGGGAGCCAGCGTGGAGCAGGCACCTGGGAGTTATCCCACCCAGTGGCAATCGAAGTGCAGGAGTGGGGGTCTCCACCAGTCCCTGGTTGACAGCTGCTCCCAGGATGTATTCATCTCCAGCACTGTAGGTCTGCCACAGGCTGACAGAGCAGGTGCCAAGAGCAAGGGAGGAGCCCTCAGGCAGAAAGACTCCAGGTGGCAGGAGGGTGGCTGGTGTGCACTGAAGTGGTAAGTTAGACAGGATATGGGTGGGGCACTCCAGCATCTGCTTTAAAACCCACTTGCTGGTGGCTACCCTCTCCCCTCCCCATAACCTCAGGGCCTCATTCAGCCTCCACAGAGTGAACTAAGGGAACTTCAAGACTACCTTCTCTAAGCTGGCAGTACACCATCGTGCCTGAGAATACACCGTTTAGACTCGGACCCAGTCCCACCTTCATGACCTAACAGTTCATTCGTCACATGGGCTACTGGCTGGACCCTGTCATTCCCTACCACCTTGTTACTCAAGCTCAGAACAGCAGCAGCCATCACCCAGGAGCTGTGAGAAACCCAGAATCTCAGGCCCCACCCCAAACCCACTGAATCAGAATCTGCATTTTAATAAGATCTCCAGTGATTCATGTGGATATTTCTACTAGTAATTTTCAAAATATAAAAAGAAATTGAAGTATGCCTACTCCAATTGATGGCCCATGGACCAAATCTCCTGGAGATGTGTTTGATTTGTTCAGCTTGGTGGCTTAAAAAAAAATTAGTTGTGGCACACACACTAGTCTCCAGTTCACCAGGTCCCCATCCCTCCTGACTGCATAGCACCCAGAACATCATCATTTATGTCCCTTCCCAGGCCCCTATAGGCATGTGAGTGTGCACCCCAATAACTAGCTAATTTTGCATAGCATAGTTTAGGGTTCTAAATTTAAGGCACTGAAAAAAAAAAAGAGCTTTGAAATCGCATAGATCTGGTTTGGCCGTCACACTAGTTGTATTGCCTTTGGCAAGTTATTTCTCCGATCCTCAGTTTCCACATCTGTGAAATCGAGATCAAAATATCTACCTGCAAGGTCATTGTATGGGTTAAAAATAATAATGTGCAAAGCACCCAGGAAGGAGGAAGGAGGAGTTCACTAGGTGGTTGTCATTAGTAGCTGAAGCAGCCGTTGTAGTTACACAAGTCCAATGTAGACACCAGGTATTACTATGATTATCCTCACTTTAGTAGAAACTGAGCCTCTGAGAAGAACCTTCCCCAAGGTTACAGAGCAGTCCAGAGGGGACTCAAACCCAGGTCCTCCAGCTCTGTATCTGCACTGTCCACTAGAATTTTCCACAAGGATAGAATGTTCTAATCTGTGCTGTCTGACACAGCAGCCACTAGCCACATGTGGCTGCTGAGCACTTGAAATGTGACTGGTCCAAACTGAAAAATGCTGGAAGTGTAAAACACACACCTGATTCTGATGACTTAGTACAAGAAAAATAGAATGTAAAATATCTTATTAATATTTATATTTAACACACATTAAAATGATAACATTTGAGAAATACTGGGTTCAAAGATATAATTAAGGTTAATCTCCTCTGCTTCTTTCTCTCCCCACATTTTTTTTTTTTTTTTTTTTTGGCCATACCTCGTGGCATGTGGGATCTTAGCTCCCCAACAAGGGATAGAACCCATGCCCTTGGCAGTGACAGCGGAGTCCTAACCCCTGGACCACCAGGAATTCCCTCCACTTTTTAAAAACTGTGGCCGCTAAAAAAAGCTCAGTCACATATGTCTCACACTGTGTTTCTGTTGGACAGTGGAAACGCTGGAGCTTCTACAATAGAACACCCAAGGCAAGGAACTGAGTATTGTCTAAAAATGCATTTTTGCAACCCACTGCCCACCAGCCAGAAGCCCTCTGTTACAGAAGAATGGTCAGAGAACATACCCACCAGAAAGAGACTTCAGTGCCCTCGTCTGGGCTCGATGATCCCTGAGGCCCAGGGTGGGAGGTGACCTTCCCTGGTCTCTCAAGAGTCAGCAGCCATCACCGTGCCCAAGGCTCCTCATTCTGATTCGGTGGCTCATTTCACTATTCAAGAGTACCTAATGAGAACTGATAATCAGTGCTTCCATTTTGCCAAATGGAGCCCTGGGCTAACAAAAGTTAGAGTCTGAGACCCCAGATCTTGAAGAGGTAGGATCCTCTGGGATGGTTAGCAGGTGGAGCCCATCTCAAACCACAGCTGGACTGGGGTGCAGGAGCCTTCCTGAGCACCTGGGGGCCCTGTTACTTGGAGGGTTGGCTCTTGTTGTAGATAAGGAAGTCCGAGAGGTCGTGCCACACGTTGCTATCCTCGTACAGGTAGGTCATGGATGACTGCAATGAGGGCTGCAGGGTTGGCCGGTGGTACTCGAAGAGCCACAGCGCCAGCCCCCATATCAGCCCCATGAACCATGGAAACGGGTCCAACCTGGGTTCAGGGATGAAGCCCTTCTCCATGCCCAGGCGGCACAGGGCAAACAGGACACGGGAGAGCAGGTACATGCTGATCTGTGGGAGGGAAGGACAGGGTTAGAAGTGGGCCCAGCCGCTGGGAACCTTCCACCCGCCCCACCCCTCCCCCATTTCCCCCCATTCTCCTCCCAGACCCCGCCCCACCCTGGAGTGCTGCCTGTGCACTGGATCAGGGTTTTGCAGAGTATGAGCAAGGTGATTTGAAGTGGTTTGCAGCAGGCATTTGAATTATATCTTTTTTGGTTAGCAGTATTGCATGGCAAAAGGATCTTAGTTCTTCAACCAGGGATTCAAACTATATCCCCTGCAATGAAAGCACCCAGTTTAAACCTCTGGACTGCCAGGGAAGTCCCACTATTTATGTCTTCTATTATTCTTTTTAATTAAAAATTTTGAAAAATGAATATATTTACACGGCTCAAAACTAAAAGGTAGCTTGATAACAAAAAACACAGTCCACAAATGAAAAAAAATTAATAAACTGGATTTCATCAAAATGCAAAATTCTTCAGTTGTGAAAGTCCATGTGAAGAGGTTGAAAAGAAAAGCTACAGACTGAGAAAATATTTACAGACACATGTCTGACAAAGACTCATGTCTGGAAAATATTTTTAGAAACTCTCAAAACACAACAGTGAAAAAAAAAGACAATCCAGTTAGAAAATAGGCAAAAGACACAAACAGATATTTCACTGAAGAGGTTAACACAGAAAGAAAATAGACAGGTGTAAAAAGGTTCCGCTTCATTAGCCATTCGGGAAATGCAAATTAAAACCACAATGAGAGGGACTTCCTGGCAGCCAGGGGTTAAGGCTCTAATCATCCAATGCAGGGGGCCCAGGTTCCATCCCTGGTTGGGAAACAGGATCCTGCATGGCACAGCTAAGACCTGGTACAGTCAAATAAATAAATAACTTTTTAAAAACCACAATAAGCACTACACACCTATCAAAATTTCAAAAATCTGAAACATAATAAACCACATGCCAGCTTGAAGGTGAAGAAACTGGATCACACATATATTCCTGATAGGAATGTAAAATCAGACAATCCCTCTGGAAAATACTTTGTCAGTCTCCTCTAAAACTAAGTACACATGTACCGTGTGTATGTGCTCAGACCCTGAATCATGTCTGACCCTTTACAATCCACCAGGCTCCTCTGTCCATGAGATTCTCCAGGCAAGAATACTAGAGTGGGTAGCCATTTCCTCCTCCAGGGGATCTTCCCAACCCGGGGATCAAACCCATGTCTCCTACATTGCAGGCAGATTCTTTATCTCTGAGACATCTGGAAAACCCTTTATGTATTGTATGACCCAGGAATTGCACTCCAGGTATTTATCACAGAAGTGAAAACTTAAGTTCACCAAATACATATACAAGAAGGTTCTGAGCAGCTGCATGCCTAATAGCCAAGAGCTAGAAACAACCCAGATGTCCTTCCATAGGTACATCCATACCATGGAACACTACTCAGCAGTGAAAAGGAATGAACAGCTCATACAATAACTTGGAAGAATTGCCAGGAAATTATGCTGAGTGAAAAAAGCCAACCCTCAAAGATTACATACTATAATGACTTCATTTATATAATATTTTTTAAAATTGAAGTATAGTTATTTACAATGTTGTGCTTCAGGTGTATAGCAAAGTGATTAAGCTATACACACACATATATGTATGTATATTCTTTTTCAGATTATAAAAATTTTACATTATAAAATATAAAATATTGAATATACTTCCCTTACTAATTATTGTTTATCTATTTTATATATAGTAGTATGTGTTAATTCCAAACTCCTAATTTATGCCCCCCCACTTTGGTAACCACAAGTTTGTTTTCTATGTCTGTGAGTCTATTTATGTTTCATAAATAAGTTCATTTGTATCATCTTTTCTAGATTCCACATGTAAGTGATATATTTGCCTTTTTCTGTCTGATTTCACTTAGTATGATAATTTCTAGGTTCGTCCATGTTGCTGCAAATGGCATTATTTCATTCTTTTTTATGGTTGAATATTCCAGTGTGTGTGTGTGTGTGTGTGTGTGTACACACTACATCATCTTTATCTGTTCATCTGTCGATGGTTGCTTCCATGCTTATAAATAGTGCTGCTATGAACACTGGGGGATATGACTTTTTGAATTAAGAGTTTTCGTCTTTTCCATATATATGCCTAGGACTGGGATTGCTGGATCCTATGACGACTCTAGTTTTAGTTTTTTAAGGAGCCTCGATCCTGTTCTCCACAGTGACTGCACCAATTTACATTCCCACCAATAGTGCATGAGTGTTCCGTTTTCTCCACACCCTCTCCAGCATTTATTATTTGTAGACTTTTTGATGATGGCCATTCTGACTGGTGTGAGGTGACATTTCACTATAGTTTTGATTTCCATTTCTCTAACAATTAGTGAGACTGACCATCTTTACATGTTCCTTTTCCTGTGCCTGTTGGCCATCTGTACGTCCATCATGTAACATGGTTGAATGCGGGTCAGAGCAGCTGTTGCCAGGGGTCAGGGAAAGGAGGGAAGGGGGAAGGAAATGGGTGTATCCAGGATTCCTAGAATTTGGAAGTTCAGAGACCAGTGAAATTTCTATCAAAAAAAAAAAAACAAAACTAGGGGAACTTTCCCAAAATACAAAATGCTCATATCCATAGACTCTACAACTCCGTGTCTAGGAACTTACAGACAGACTGATGCAAGTGCAGGAAGATGTCTGAACAAAGATGTAGACTACAGTGTATGTGTGAGGTCAAACGCTAAAGAGCCCCTAAACATCCGTCCAGAGGAGACTGTGAAATCAAGGCTGGTCCATCCCATCAGCAGAGAGCTCTGCTCATGTTATAAAGGATGAGGGACTGACAAGAGAGGCCCCCAAGATACACAGTTACATGAAAAAAAAAGAAAAACGTACTATGATCTCGTTGGTGGAAAACTGCTGCTATGAACACTGATACAAGCACAGACAAGTTCTGAAAGGCTATACAAGACACAGTTAAAATGACTGTCTATATACATGTGTAACTGATTCACTTTGCTGCATAGCAGAAACTAACAAAACATTGTAAATCAACTATTCTCCAATTGTATGTATGTGTGTGTGTGTGTGTGTGTGCGCGCGTGTGCTCAGTCATGGTCAACTCTTTTCGACCCTATGGACTGTAGCCTTCATAGGCTCCTCTGTCCATGGGATCTTCAGGCAAGAATACTGGAGTGGGTTGCCATGCCATCCTCCTCCATGGAACCTTCCTGACCCAGGGATCAAACCCACATCTCCTGCATCTTCCTGAATTGGCAGGCAGATTCTTTACCACTGAGCCACCTGGGAAGCCCAATTCTGCAATAAAAATTATTTAAAAAAAAAAAAAAGTGTTTCTGGACAGTGGCTGGACAGTTAGAGGGGGAGAGAGACTTTTTTTCAATTTATTTTCTAATTTCATCATGATATATCCTAAGTATCCAGAAGTGTGCCAGGCACATAATGAGTGCTTAGTTTGCATTACTTAAAATGTGAAAATAAAACAATTATTTTTATAATTTAAGACTATTTAAGAAATTTGAGGGAGGCAAATTAGAAAGATAGCCAACTTTTCATATAGCTCAAGAAGGATGCTAAAACAGCAGCAGCAGCAACAGTTAGCATTTTATCATTATCTCATTAAAAAAATGGAATTTTTAACCAAGAAAAAGGGCAAGTTGCAGAATAAGAAATAATTCTTCGAATGTAGTAAGTTTCGTTTTATGAAAATCTTACTCTTTTTTTTTTTTCTCACTTCACTGCAGAGTAGTGTTTGGGGGCGTGTTTTGTATTTTTAAATCTTTGCCCCAGAGAGCTGCATGGAACTCCAGCAAGGTACCTGGTTAACAGAGGGGGAAGTTGAGGGGGAAGTGACCTTCCCAAGGTTACAGGGATTGGTGAACTACAGACCCTCAGCCATGGCAGGGAGCCAAGAGCTCTCGTCTTTGACTCCCATCCCCAACTCTGCCTGAATCCTGCCCCACCCCCTAGTCCTGTCCCCAGTCCCCATTCTGGGAGGACCTTTACCTGGCTGTTGATGGTATTGTTGTTTCCAAACACCAGCAAGCCCCCGATGAAGGCAGACACGAATGAGTGTGCCTGGTAGGTCTCGCCCTGGACATGGGACTGCAGGGCGCAGAGTCCCTTGTAGAGGAACACAAACCTGGACAGGTTCCAGGAGTGGGTGTACGTGGCCTGCAGGATGGTGCGCAGCTTCTCCCGGAGGCTGCATAGACACAGGGAGCCACTGTGAGTGCAGGCCCAGCCACTCCGGGGGCATCCACCCACCTGGCATGCAAAACCGGCCCAGGCAAGGAGCCCATGACCCTCGCTCATTCAACCCCCGGCCTCTGCCCTCCATGCCCGTAGGGCTGCTCCCTCCCTGGATACAGGCTTTAACTTCACACCATCTCCTTGAAGAGGTCTTCCCTGACTACCCCGCCACCTTCTTCAAGAGGCCTTCCCTGACTCCCCCACGTATAAGAATGCCCACTGTATTCTGTTCCCTTATCCAACTTTTCTTTTCCTTCAGAGCTCATATCACCACCAGACATTTACATACTTGTTTATTATCCCCCCCACCACCACCTCATCCCAGTGGAAGCTACCAGAGAGTGGTGTCCATATCTCACTCATTCATCCTCAGTGCGCAGAACAAGGCCTGGCACATAGCAGATGCTCAATACATTTGTTACTGGAGTGAACATGTAAAGAAATGAATGAGTGAATGAGTGAGTATGTACTATGTGCTGGATCTGAGGATGTGAGTCTCAGAAAAAATAGATCTGCTTACTGCCCTCACAAGGTTTATGATCTAGTGGGAGAGGGAATTATGAAATGAATAATCATAAAACAAAGGTCAAACTTTGACCCTGACAAGCAATGATGCCAGGACGAGAAGGATGAGGTCAAGAGGGGAGAGGAGTTGTACTCGGATCAACACGAGCAGAGGTCCTGAGGAGGGACAGAGAGTGGGGAGGAAAGGAACAAAGAGAGGTCATTAAGCCCTGAGCAGAAAACGTGTGAGGCAAAGGCTGTGAGGGAGAGGTGGGACCATGGTAAGATGCGTCTTTAAAAAAAAAATTTACTTATTTATTTTTGGCTGGACTGGGTCTTCGTTGCTGCTCGAGGGCTTTCTCTAGTTGCAGAGAGCCAGGGCTGCTCTCTAGCTGCAGTGGCTTCTTGTTGGGGAGCACGCACTCTAGGTGTGTGGGCTCAGTAGTTCCTGCACATGGGTTTAGTTGCTCCAAGGCATGCGGAGTCTTCCCAGAGCAGGGACTGAACCCATGTCCCCTCCGTTGGCAGGCAAATTCTTAGACACCAGGCTGCCAGGGAAGTCCTACGCTTTGTCTTCATCTTGAGAGAAGTGAACCTTTAAGCATGGCACATGGTTTAACCTTTAAGTAAGGCACATGGTTTATCTTTTCACAGTCGCTAGTGGGCAGTGAGGAGAGCCAAGGAGAGGAACCACGTGTGCTCTGGGAGATTAATTCAGGCCCAGGAACCGCATGCGCACTCAAGGCAGGAGGAGGGCCTTGAAGTGTGTCAGCTGGGTCCTAGGAAGTGTGCCAGGCGAGGGGGGAGAGCTAGGAGTCAGCGAGCTCTCACCCCACAAGGACACGGGCCTACCACTGCCAATTCTAAGGCAAGCTGCATTTCCCACTTTCCAAGCGTAGGCACTAATACTGCCTTGAAAATGTTTCTAGAATCAACACTTCTCACCTCTATGCCACCATCAAGGTCTGGGCCACCAGAGCTGCTCAGCTGGATTATTGCCACTGCCTCCTACTTTACACCTATTTCTGCCCTTGACCCCTAGCAGCAAACACTTCACTTTCTCACTATTAAAGTCAAATAGTGGCATGTCCCTATACAAATTCTTACAACAATTTCCTGTTCCATTTAGAGGAAATGCCACAAGAGTAGGAGAAAGGTTCAAGAGGGAGAACACACACACATACATATATATATATACACACACACAAATATATAGTATATGCTCAATAAATCTAAGTATATATATATATACGTATGCTATGCTATGCTAAGTCACTTCTGTCGTGTCCGACTCTGTGTGACCCCATAGATGGCAGCCAGCAGGCTCCGCTGTCCCTGGGATTCTCCAGGCAAGAACACTGGAGTGGGTTGCCATTTCCTTCTCTAATGCATGAAAAAGAAAAGTGAAAGCGAAGTCGCTCAGTCGTGTCCGACTTTTAGCGACCCCATGGACTACAGCCTACCAGGCTCCTCCGTCCATGGGATTTTCCAGGCAAGAGTACTGGAGTGGGGTGCCATCGCCTTCTCCGATACATACGTATACTTATGGCTAATTAGCATTGTTGTGTGGCAGAAACCACTATAACATTGTAAAGCAATTATCTTCCAATTAAAAATTTAGAAAATTAAACAAAAAGAAGAGGAAAAGCCAAACTCTTCTCTTTGACCTAATGTTGAACAGGATGGGACCAGGTTCAGTTCAGTTCAGTTGCTCAGTCGTGTCCGACTCTCTGCGACTCCATGAATCACAGCACGCCAGGCCTCCTTGTCCATCATCAACTCCTGGAGTTCACCCAGACTCGCATCCATCCAGTCAGTGATGCCATCCAGCCATCTCATCCTCTGTCATCTCCTTCTCCTCTTGCCCCCAATCCCTTCCAGCATCAGAGTCTTCTCCAATAAGTCAACTCTTCGCATGAGGTGGCCAAAGTACTGGAGTTTCAGCTTTAGCATCATTCTTTCCAAAGAAATCCCAGGGCTGATCTCCTTCAGAATGGATTGGTTGGATCTCCTTGCAGTCCAAGGGACTCTCAAGAGTCTTCTTCAACACCACAGTTCAAAAGCATCAATTCTTCGGCACTCAGACTACTTCACAGTCCAACTCTCATATCCATATGTGACCACAGGAGAAACCATAGCCTTGAGTAGATGGACCTTTGTTGGCAAAGTAATGTCTCTGCTTTTGAATATGCTAAGGAGATCCAACCAGTCCATTCTGAAGGAGATCAGCCCTGGGATTTCTTTGGAAGGAATGATGCTAAAGCTGAAACTCCAGTACTTTGGCCACCTCATGCGAAGAGTTGACTCATTGGAAAAGACTCTGATGCTGGGAGGGATTGGGGGCAAGAGAAGGGGACGACAGAGGATGAGATGGCTGGATGGCATCACTGACTTGATGGACGTGAGTCTGGGTGAACTCCGGGAGTTGGTGATGGACAGGGAGGCCTGGCGTGCTGTGATTCATGGGATCGCACAGAGTCAGACACGACTGAGCGACTGATCTGATCTGATCTAGGTTGGTCATAACTTTTCTTCCAAGGAGTAATACAAGAAGTAAAAAGAAAATTACATAAAGAAAGCAATCTTCACAACCTGGATTTGAGCAGCAGGCAGTCCATGTGTGATTCTTATAAACTCCAGGTGAAGCTAGATACATTAAAAACACAAGGTGGTTTTTGAGAAGTGCCCTGAGGGAAGTTATGGAAGATCAGAAAAAGGCCAAGAAGTTTGAACAAGGAAGGAAAGTAGGTCATGGAGAGTTTTCCTGAGAAAGTGATCCTCAGAGAACCGGTATGGGTTGCTAGGAAGGCATAAAGATGGGGTAGAAGAGGAAAGGGGATTCCTGGTGTGTGTGTGGTGGGTACTCATGAGAAATGTAAAGAGGTGGAACTACCTGTTGCACATGAATGAATGGCAGTGAGTCTTGGTGCCAAGGGCTCCCCACGGTGGGCGTTGTAGAGAGGAGGGAATGTCCCTGAGGTCAGACTGCAGGGGGCCTTGAATGCCACACCTGGAAGCTGGCTTCTCTGAAGAACAGCAAGAAGCCAGGAGCTGGTGAATTTTCAAGATGGGATAATAGAATTGGACTTGTGCTCTAGGAGATGGTGGTGTAGGCAGGTTGGACCCAACCTGGAGGCTACTGGGCAAGTCCTGGCACAATCTTGCCCAGTTTGAAGGGTGTGCAGAGGGGACAGGTACCTGCCAGTCCGGAAAAGAAAGGTCATGACCAACGCGTGAGGGGCCCGGATTTTGGCTCCATAGCTGTAGAAACAAAAGAAAATGGTTAAGGCATCACTGCACCACTGTTTCTTTCTGAGCTCTCTCTTTGACTCCCTGTGCCCCCTCCTCCCCCTCCCTAATCCTAATATCATTTTGGGAGGGAAACTAACGCTGGCTTTTGAGTTAGATCTGGGTTCCAAGTGGGTCATACAAAGTAAATAGTATCTGGTACCAAAGCCTTGCCCTGTTTTGCTCTGTGCTGCTGCTGCTAAGTTGCGTCAGTCGTGTCCGACTTTGTGCGACTCCATAGATGGCAGCCCACCAGGCTCCCCTGTCCCTGGGATTCTCCAGGCAAGAACACTGGAGTGGGTTACCATTTCCTTCTCCAATGCATGAAAGTGAAAAGTGAAAGGGAAGTCACTAAGTTGTGTCCAACTCTCAGCGACCCCATGGACTGCAGCCTACCAGGCTCCTCCGTCCATGGGATTTTCCAGGCAAGAGTACTGGAGTGAAAAAAAAAAAAAAAAAGAGTACTGGAGTGGGTTGCCATTGTCTTCTCTGGTTTAGCTCTATAAACTTGGGTAAATCATTGAATGTCTGAGTCTCCCTTCTCCCTTCAGTAAAAAGTATTGCCTGTTTCAGAGTTGTTTCTGGCAGTTAAGGACCTAGCACATGTAAAAGTTCCTCATTCAACCAGTACTAATGTCGCTACCTTTCTTTTTTTTTTTCTTTATTGGACTTGCCCTCGCTCCACCAAGTTCTCTAGCTGTCTGGCCCTGACCTTTCCAGGCTACGAGGTCTAACAATCTTTGACAGTCTCCCTCAGACAATGGTCATGAGCCCCATATTGTTGTCATATGAGTATATGTGAGGCTTGTTCCCCCCACCCAAAAAAGCATTTATTTATGTATGTATTCATTTTGGCTGCACTGCGTTGTAGTTGCGGCATGTGGAGTCTAGTTCCCAGACCAGGGGTCAAACCCGGGCCCCCTGCATTGGGAGTGTGCAGTCTTAGCCACTGGACTGCTAGGCAGGTCCTTGTGAGGCTTGTTGGAAGCAGCAAAAGAATGGGAGGAAGCCTGTGTCCATCCACAGGGGGCTACTAGGTAAATACATAATGGTCCCAGGGCAACCAGTGGAATACACAGAGCTGTACATGAACCAGGAAGCTCTAGATATGCTGTAGGCTTGGTTACAGCAAGGTGTGTAAACTTCTGAAAAGCTCTAACTTTTTATGCCTTTTGTGAATATGCTACCTAATTTTTAATTTTTTAATTATTTTTTTCACTTTTTCTTTTTTTTTAATTTTATTTTACTTAACTTTACAATATTGTATTGGTTTTGCCATACATCAAAATGAATCCGCCACAGGTATACATGTGTTCCCCATCCTGAACCCTCCTCCCTCCTCCCTCCCCATACCATCCCTCTGGGTCTTCCCAGTGCACCAGCCCCAGGCATCCGGTATGAGGTATCGAACCTGGACTGGCGACTCGTTTCAAATATGATATTATACATATTTCAATGCCATTCTCCCAAATCATCCCACCCTCTCCCTCTCCTAGAGTCCAAAAGACTGTTCTATACATCAGTGTCTCTTTTGCTGTCTCGTATACAGGGTTATTGTTACCATCTTTCTAAATTCCATATATATGCGTTAGAATACTGTATTTGTGTTTTTCTTTCTGGCTTACTTCACTCTGTATAATAGGCTCCAGTTCCATCCACCTCATTAGAACTGATTCAAATGTATTCTTTTTAATGGCTGAGTAATACCCCGTTGTGTATATGTACCACAGCTTTCTTATCCATTCATCTGCTGATGGACATCTCCTACTCAATTTTTTAAAAAATCAAATAAAATGTGTAATCAGCTGACAGCAGTGTTACTGTATGTGGTGGCCAGGCTGAATGGCTTATTTCCTCGCTGCCTAGCGGTGGGTGGGCAGGACCCTCCTCTGGCCCCCAATAAGTTCTCTGCCCCGCCTTCTCCAAAGGCATGTCTTCTTACCCTGAATAAAGAGGCCGTTGGCCTCCTCCAGCTGGCTAAGGTGAACAGGACCCTGCCTTATACCTCAGACACAAATGGAGCAATGCCCCCAACTGCCTACATGTGCCTGGCCCCCTTCCCAGACTACTCAGACTCTGGTGGGAGCCAGTTACTGCCACTCACAAGATCTCTCTGTGTCCTGAAACACAGAATGCTCTGGATTAAAAAGGACTGAAAGGACAAGACAGGGACTTCCCCAGCAGTCCAGTGGTTAAGACTCTGTGCTTCCACTGCAGGAGGTGAGGGTTTGACACCTGGTTGGAGAACTAAGATCACATGTGCCACGTCGTGGTGTGGCAAAAACAAAAAAAAACAAAATCATCATGACCAAGGAAACTTCAGAGCAGCTCTGAACACAGACCTTCAGTCCTCTTTCATATAAAAGAGAAATAAAGGACCCTGACAGATGCAGTATGATATCCTGGAAGATCCTTATCTAGACTATCTTCCTGTAGAGGACATTTAGGGGACAACTGGGACAATCTGTCTATTAACTAGACAGCAGTCCACATTATAGGACTATGATTAATTTCTTTTTTAATTAAAAAAATTGTATACACCTACATTTTTGTACTTTAAAAGAAGTTTTTTTTTTTTTTAATTTATTTTTGGCTGTGCTGGGTCTTTGTTGCTGCATGGGCTTCTCATTGCAGTGGCTTCTCCTGTTGCAGAGCATGGGCTTTTGGGCATATGGGCTCAGTAGTTACATTTCCTGGCTCTAGAGCACAGGCTCAATGGTTGTGGCTCATGGGCTTAGTTACACCACAACATGTGGGATCTTCCCGGACCAGGAATCGAACCTGTGTCTGCTGCATTGGCAGGTGGATTCGTTACCACTGAGCTATGAATTTTCCTCTCTGAGCCACAGTCTTTTCATCCAGAAAATGGGTACAATGGCAATTCCTCCCTTATACACTTTATTCATTCAGTTAATATTTAAAAGCCTACTTATACTAAGGAACAAAACAGATAAAAATTTCTGTCCCCATGAAGCTCATTTTCTAGTGAGAGCGTGGAAAATGCGTAAGTGATGCATAAGGGATGAGAAAGTGAATACTTAAGTGTCAGGTGGTGATAAGGTCTATGGAGGAAAAGTCTGTAGGGAAGGAGGTGGAAGTTCAGAGATTGCCTCATTGAGGAGGTGACAAGCAGAACCCTGAGTAAGGTGACGGAGTGAGCCAGGCAGACATTCACGTCACTACAACCATGACTACAGCAGCCAACAGTTATATACATATTAGGCACTATGCTGAGCATTTTACAACACCAGACCACCTGATCTGTCTCTTGAGAAATTTGTATGCAGGTCAGGAAGCAACAGTTAGACTGGACATGGAACAACAGACTGGTTCCCAGTAGGAAAAGGAGTACGTCAAGGCTGTATATTGTCACCATGTTTATTTAACTTATATGCAGAGTACATCATGAGAAACACTGGACTGGAAGAAATACAAGCTGGAATCAAAATTGTCAGGAGAAATATCAATAACCCAGATATGCAGATGACACCACCCCTATGACAGAAAGTGAAAAGGAACTAAAAAGCCTCTTGATGAAAGTGAAAGCGGAGAGTGAAAAAGTTGGCTTAAAGCTCAACATTTAGAAAAGGAAGATGGCATCCGATCCCATCACTTCATGGGAAATAGATGGGGAAACAGTGGAAACAGTGTCGGATTTTATTTTTCTGGGCTCCAAAATCACTGCAGATCGTGACAGCAGCCATGAAATTAAAAGATGCTTACTCCTTGGAAGGAAAGTTATGACCAACCTAGATAGCATATTCAAAAGCAGAGACATTACTTTGCCAACAAAGGTTCGTCTAGTCAAGGCTATGGTTTTTCCTGTGGTCATGTATGGATGTGAGAGTTGGACTGTGAAGAAGGCTGAGTGCCAAAGAATTGATGCTTTTGAACTGTGGTGTTGGAGAAGACTCTTGAGAGTCCCTTGGACTGAAAGGAGATCCAACCAGTCCATTCTGAAGGAGATCAGCCCTGGGATTTCTTTGGAAGGAATGATGCTAAAGCTGAAACTCCAGTACGTTGGCCACCTCATGCGAAGAGTTGACTCATTGGAAAAGACTCTGATGCTGGGAGGGATTGGGGGGCAAGAGGAGAAGGGGACGACAGAGGATAGGATGGCTGGATGGCATCACTGACTCAATGGACATGAGTCTGGGTGAACTCTGGGAGTTGGTGATGGACAGGGAGGCCTGGCGTGCTGTGATTCATGGGGTCACAAAGAGTCGGACACGACTGAGCGACTGATCTGATCTGATCTGATCACACATATTGACTCAATTCTCTCGACAGTATGATGGAAGTCAAAAGTGTTCGTTGTTCAGTCTGTCCAATTCTGTGACCCCATAGACTGCAGCCCTCCAGGTTCCTCTGTCCATGGTATTATCCAGGCAACAATAATGAAGTGGGTTGCCATTTCCTTCTCCAGGGGATATTCCCAACCCAGGGATCGCACCTGGGTCTCCTACATTGCAGGCAGATTCTTCACCTTCTGAGCCACCAGGAAAGCCCGACAGTAAGATATTGAGAGGGTAACAGGCAGGAAGGCCGGGGGTCTCCAAACGGAGGAAACAGATTACAAGTGTCAGACATTTTTTAACTATGTCTTAAGTGGCAGGAGGAAACAAACAAGTGTTAAGATTTCTTCCCCTTCTCTATACAAATGTAAAAAGAGGTTTCTTTTAGAATTCTGTGTTGCCATGACAATACCTGGTTCTACCAGAACTTAACTTTTCTCAAACCTCGATCTAATGGATCCGGTTTTTCTTATAGAAATCTTTGCCTTAAACAGTGTTAATGAACTATGTATTTACCCTAGACTCTGTCTTCCTTGGAGAAGGAAATGGCAACCCACTCCAGTGTTCTTGCCTGGAGAATCCCAGGGACAGAGGAGCCTGGTGGGCCGCCATCTATGGGGTTGCACAGAGTCGGACACAACTGAAGCGACTTAGAAGCAGCAGCAGCAGCAGCTGTCTTCCTAGGTTCTGAGTCTTAGGCGGAACGGACTTGACAAACCAGTATGTTTTACTCATGCAAATGTTCTCTTAAGCTATGTTAATGAGACTGTAATTGCTTAGAAACCTGCCTTTCTTCAAGATTCATATCAATCATTTTATGGCCTGGAACAACTCACCTTGTGCCAATGTTATCTCAAAATGCATGTTGTGGGCAAGGGGCCTGGTGCCAGTCTCTGAGTTTTGGGACATTTCCTTTCTCTAATTAGCAGACTGCTAGTAGCTATATCGGAGAAGGCAATGGCACCCCACTCCAGTACTCTTGCCTGGAAAATCCTATGGACAGAGCAGCCTGGAAGGCTCCAGTCCATGGGGTCGCTGAGGGTCGGACAGGACTGAGCGACTTCACTTTCACTTTTCACTTTCATGCATTGGAGAAGGAAATGGCAACCTACTCCAGTGTTCTTGCCTGGAGAATCCCAGGGACAGGGGAGCCTGATGGGCTGCTATCTATGGGATTACACAGAGTCAGACACAACTGAATCGATTTAGCAGCAGCAGCAGCAGTAGCTACATAACATCCAACTAAAGACTAGCAGGGGGCACTCGTGATGATGATGTCTATGTCAGAAGCTTTCTCTATTTCTTTTATGCTTTAAAAAAACTTTATTACACAAAAGCTCTGAGTGATCAAGCTTCATAACTGGCCCGGGATTGAATTCCTCTCCTCCGGAGGCCAAGAATCCTGGCGTCTTTCATGGCTCAGCAACAATCTTTCAATATAAGTACTATTATCAGGCCCATTTTATAAAAATTGAGGCTTAGAGAGCCTAAATGGGTTGCACAAGATCATGCAGGTAAGGGGCACCAGTACTCAAACTGAGGTGGTCACATCCACACCACCATGCCATGCTGCCACTAAAATGCCAACTCCAAGAACATGCAGATTTTTGTTCCCTTTGTTCTTTGATGCTTCCCCAGTTCTGGCACTGTAGGCTCTCTATAAATGATAGCTGCTGCTGCGTCACTTTAGTCGTGTCCGACTCTGTGCGACCCCATAAAGTTTAAAGGAAACTGAGCTCCTGTCCTGGCGCCAGCCAGAGGAAATGACCTCCTCTTCTGCAGGTCTGATGGCCAAACTGTAATCAGTTTGGTTGGCAAATACTTGCAGCTACACTGGTCACACCTGCGGCAAATCAGAAGAGGACTTAGCAGTAGAATGGTACAAAAGAATGAGAAGCGGGATTAAAGTCCAGGGCAGCTTAATGGGGGGAGCATAGAGAGGCAGAGCCGCAAGGCTTGCTAGAAGGCAGAGTCCAGCTTCCCACTGTCCAGATGGAGCCACGGAAGCCAGATAGGCCCAAGGGCACACAGCAGCGGGAGGGGGAAACTGGACCCAAATGAAGGGATACAGGGGCTGGCATGGGAAATAGTCAAGGCAATAGTGCCAGGCTGCAAAGCACGGAGTACCTAGAAACAGCGTAGTTAGCACGTTGGGTTCCGTGCGCCCCGGCTCAGAAGGCGCACGGAACCCAAAATCCAGCGTCCACTGCGCCGACAGTGGACACCAAGACCTAGAGACACACTAGGGCTGCTCAAGGGCGCACAGCGCAGCGGCGCCGGTCCCAGAGGCCGCTTCTCCAACCCCACCAGACCGATCCTTCAGCCCCTGCCCAGCCCGATGACCCCACTCACACTGCTCCGTTCCGGAAGCCCTTAAGCATGGCCAGTGCTGCGTGGTAGCGGCGCTTGCGCAATAGTGCGTTGATCGCAAAGAGCAGAGTCCGCAGCTGCGGTGGGGCGACCATAATGCAGGCGTCGCTGAGGGTGGTAGGCACGGAGCAGGACTCACGCCCTGACAGCCGGGGCTGCTACTGCACAACCCTCAGTAGGGCTGGAGGTGCCGGATGGTGCCGGACATTGCAGCCGCGTCTTTGAGCCCATAGGATGTGTCTCCTGTCACTCATACAAGCTGGGCCGATCACAGAGCTCACTCAACTCACCAGGGGAATGGGACGCACGCACTCTCCCGAAGAGCGGTCTGATTGGAAGAGAGGGAAAGCTCGTAGCCAATTACAATGGGCTTCGTCCAATTTGACCACAAAAAGGTTAGAAACGTGTTCCAGGATTTGTCCAATCAGAAAGCAGTTTCCCTGGGACTTAGAAGAGGTATGTCACCTGTGAGCTTGGAAGTTTTTTGAGAGAGGAGCCACCCTCGGGAGAGTAGGGATGGTGACACAGGAAGGAGCAAGGCCTTAACTCTACACTGGACGATTCTGATTGGTTAACATGGACTACCAATCTTCTCAGACCATAAATGACTTGACACCTTTACCTTTATGGTTTCCATATGTTCTTAAAAACCAAACATTTTCTCATGGTCCGCAGAAGACTATGATCTGGCCCCTGTTTTCCTCTCTAATCTTACACCTCCACTCTCCCTTTGTCCCTCTCAGTCACTTCTCTTGGGCCAAACTAGCCTGCTTGCTGTTCCTTGAGCTTGACGCTCCTGTCTGAGCGCTTTTGCCTTTCTTTATCTCCCTGTTTCCTATGCATCACCCCAAGTTCTTCCTATAGCTAACTTCTTCTCAACGTTTAGGCTTCAGCTCGAATGCCATCTCCTCAGAGAGGTCTTCCTAGATATCTCAGAACATTGAGGGGTGACATTTATGTATGATGTCACTGTGTGGACATGTCATTGGATAGCGGTTACACACGGAGTGGTAGCTGTGACTTGTGAGGGTTTCCCCTGGTATTTGGGCCATCTGGTATTTATCTGTGACATTATTGCCTAGGTCACTGTCAGAGGATGATGTCAGAGGTCAGTGAGAAGGAACTATGCTGGCCCTATTTTACCATTGGGGTTTCCCCTGTGGGTCAGCAGCTCCAGTATTCTTGCTGGAAAATTCCCATGGACAGAGGAGCCTGGCAGGCTACAGTACATAAGGATGAAAAGAGTCAGACATGACTGAGCATGCATGCATGCATATTTTATCACTACGATTGGAGTTTCTTTTTGGATGGGGGGTGGAATGGTGGGCTAATTTATTCAATTAATTTTCCCTCTGAAAATAGCAACATTGGATAAAATATAAAAAAATATGCTCTGAGAAACACGGAATCTTAAAAACCTGGGGGAACTCCTAGGCCAATTATTACGTGAAAGCTGGTAACCAGATATTTAACAGGGAGATTAGAATATTCCCTGGTAGTTCAGACAGCAGAGTGTCTGCCTCCAATGCGGGAGACCCGGGTTTGATCCCTGGGTCGGGAAGATCTGCTGGACAAGGCAATGGCAACCCACTCCAGTATTCATGCCTGGAAAATCCCATGGACAGAGGAGCCTGATGGGCTACAGTCCATGGGGTTGCAAAGAGTCAGACACGGCTGAGCTACTTCATTTTCATTTCATTTCATTTTGGAATACTGGAGCTCCAAAGCTATTCTATGCTATGCTATGCTAAGTCACTTCAGTTGTGTCCGACTCTGTGTGACCCCATAGATGGCAGCCCACCAGGCTCCACCATCCCTGGGATTCTCCAGGCAAGAACAATGGAGTGGGCTGCCATTTCCTTCTCCAATGCATGAAAGTGGAAAGAGAAAGTGAAGTCGCTCAGTCATGTCTGACTCTTAGCGACCCCATGGACTGCAGCCTACCAGGCTCCTCCGTCCATGGGATTTTCCAGGCAAGAGTACTGGAGTGGGGTGCCATTGCCTTCTCCATGTCTTGAGGGTTTTTGCCAATGTTGAACCTGTGGATTTCAGTTCTCTAGCCACATAGGGCAAGAGGGACAAAAATAAAAGTCCAGGGCCTATCCGAAGTGGGGAGCCTAACAGAAGACTCTCCTCACATTAGGCTTAAGGGTTTCACCCTTGTGTTTGTGAACATGCTACACATCCTATGCCTCCAACCTGAAAGGAGTTAAGAAAAGGTTCCCTTGATACTGAACAGAACAGGTTTAATTTTTAATATTAATTATTCTCATTTATTTTGGCTGTGCCAGGCTTACTTGCAGCACATAGGATCATCAGTCTTCATTGCAGCTTGTGGAATCTTTTAGTTGTGACTTGCAGGATCTTTAGCAATTGCAGCATGCAATTCTTAGTTGTGGCATGTGGGAACCAGTTCCCCAAAGACTGGGCCCCCTACAATAGGAGTGCAGAGTCTTAGCCACCAGACCACCAGAGAAGTCCCTGAGCAGAACAGTTGAAGGAAAAGGAGCAGAGAATATTTTAAAAACCCTTCTTTAGGGAATTGAAAACACTGATGAGTACTTTTGTGTCCCAAGGAATAGAGTCTGGTAGCCCAAGAATTCTCAAGCCATGAACTGGGAACCCAGTTTGAAGTGATAACTGGATTGCCCCTAATTATCACTGGAAGTGATTGGTAATGCCCCCAAACCTTGGACGAAAGCAAATGGGAAGTCTTTCTGAAGAGGGCACATTTATCTTTGCCTTCAGGAAAGCACCACAAATAATTTTTTAAGGTGACACCAGCACACAGTCAGAGATAACCAGGAACCCAAGACTTCATGAAGAAAAAAACAAATACAACATATGGGAGGAACAGATCAACACAGCCTTCAGGTATTATAATTCAGACAGGTTTTAAAAACTTTTGCACACAAAACTTAAAGTTAGATAATAGCTACAGCAAGCAGAAAATTAATTTTTTAAAAAACATGGAAAATTTGGAAAGGAACCAAAGAGGACTTCTGGAAATATCACCTGCTACTCCCATGAAGAATCAGCCACTGATCTCTGACACATGGCCTGGCAATAGGAGATGCTATTTGGTTGGCAAACTGTTTGGTTCAGCAAATAGACCTTTCTCACAGAAATTAGTAACTTTCTGCCATCAGGGAGCCTGGGGTAAAGAGCTGCCATATGAGGACACTTATCATTGCCTGGTGACACTTTTTTGGTACGTAACTCTGAGTTCCTCAGGGTTTGTCCTATTTCTTCACCTTTGCTCTGTGAAACTGAACTTATTTATTTAATGAGCACCTGCAGATTATTTGCTATATGTTAGGAGTTATTTCCTAACAGCTTTATTAACCAATTCATTCTCATCTAATTATGGGAACTGAAACAGAGAAACAAAGTAACCTGCTTAAAATGATTTGACTAATAATGATTAGAATCCAGCCCCTTACTCCATTTTTTGATCTTACCTGCTGTATTAGTTTGCTAGGGCTTCCATAACAAAATACCATGAACTGGGTGACTTCAGCAAGAGACATTTATTTTCTCACAAATTTGGAGGCTGCAAATCCAAGATCAAGGTGTCTTTAGATTTCCTTTCTTTTGAGGCCTCTTCCTTTGACTGAATTCAGTATGCTAGCAAATTTGGAAAACTCAGCAGTGGCCACAGGACTGGAAAAGGTCAGTTTTCATTCCAATCCCAAAGAAAGACAATGCCAAAGAATGTTCAAACTACTGCACAATTGCACTCATCTCACATGATAGCAAAGTAATGCTCAAAATTCCTGTTGAAACCAGGCTTCAACAGTATGTGAACCATGCACTTCCAGATGTTCAAGCTGGATTTAGAAAAGGCAGAGGAACCAGAAATCAAATTGCCAACATCCGTTGGATCATCAAAAAAGCAAGAGAATTCCAGAAAAACATCTGCTTTATTGATTATGCCAAAGCCCTTAACTGTGTAGATCACAACAAATTGTGGAAAATTCTTCAAAAGATGGGAATACCAGACCACCTCACTCTTGAGAAACCTGTATGCAGGTCAAGAAGCAACAGTTAGAACCAGACATGGAACAACAGACTGGTTCCAAATCAGGAAAGGAGTACATCAAAGCTGTATACTGTCACCCTGCTAATTTAACTTATATGCAGAGTACATCATGAGAAACGCTGAGCTGGAAGAAGCACAAGCTGGAATCAAGATTGCCAGGAGAAACAGCAATAACCTCAGATATGCAGATGACACCATCCTTATGGCAGAAAGCGAAGAAGAACTAAAGAGTCTCTTGATGAAAGTAAAAGAGGAGAGTGAAAATGCTTAAAATGCAACATTCAAAAAACTGGGATCATGGCATCCAGTCCCATCACTTCATGGCAAACAGATGGGGAAACAATGGAAACAGTGGCTGACTTTATTTGAGTGGCTCCAAAATCACTGCAGATGGTGACTGCCGCCATGAAATTAAAAGACACTTGCTCCTTGGAAGAAAAGCTACGATAACCTAGACAGCATGTTAAAAAGCATAGACATTACATTGCTGACAAAGTTCTAGTCAAAGCTATGGTTTTTCCAGTAGTCATGTATGGATGTGAGAGTTGGACTATAAAGAGAGCTGAGCACTGAAGAATTGATGCTTTTGAACTGTGGTGTTGAAGAAGACTCTTGAGACTCCCTGGGACTTCAAGGAGATCAAACCAGTCAATCCTAAAGGAAATCAGTCCTGAATATTCATTGGAAGGACTGATACTGAAGCTGAAACTCCAATACTTTGGCCATCTGATGTAAAGAACCAACTCGTTGGAAAAGACCCTGGTGCTGGGAAAGATTGAAGGCAGGAGGAGAAGGCAACGACAGAGGATGAGATGGTTGCATGACATCACCAACTTGATGGACATGAGCTTGAGCAAGCTTCAGGAGTTGGTGATGCACAGGGAAGCCTGGCGTGCTGCAGTCCACGGGACTGCAAAGAGTCGGACTGAGCGACTGAACTGAACTGAACTGAACTCCTTGGCTTACAGATGGTTGCCTTCTTACTGTTGTCACTTCTGTCTTTGCATGCTGAGACACACAAAACTCTTCTTTTAAGGACATCAGTCATATTAGATTAGGGTTCACCTAAATGACCTGTGCATGCTCAGTCGGTAAGTCATGTTCTCACTTAACCTTAATTACCTCTTCAAAGGCCCTATTTTCAAACAGACTATGTAGTAGGGATTAAGATATCAACATTTGAATTGGGGTGGGGAAACAGTTCATGCCATAGCAACCACCATGGTTAGCTGCCTCTTACTTATGCCAGGAAACCTAACATGATGTCAGTATCAGGCTTTGCTTTATGTGTCCTTAGTTCCTTCCCATTACGTCTGGTTTAAGCAGCTCGTGATTTCTCCCCTCACTGTGGAGCAGTTATCTTTTCTGGGGCAGCTGGTGCACTTAGTGTGGAAAGGAATGCTGGATATTTCCCAGACTTCGCCTCCTCTCTGCTTGACTCCATCCCTGGAATAGCTATGTTACTTAGCTCAGGAGTCTCTGACCTGTGACCGGATGCAGTTCAGTGGTAACCCGCTAACCCTAAGGGAAGGTGGTATAGGATTGATAGATTTTGGTGGAGGAAGAGATGGAGGTGAGTGAGAAGTCTGAAGGAGGAGGAAGCCTGACTGGCGAGCCTGCTGGAGGTAGGGTTCTATATCCATGAAAGCTCATTTGGTTGTTCCATCAGTCAAGTAGTCAGTCAGCAAGCATTTTCCAGGTTGCCTCTGTCCCAGGCTTTGATGTTTGCCTCCATCCACCTGGAAGGATGAAGCATTCTGCTCAGAGGGCTCCCTATTGAGGAGGTACAGAAAAGGGGAACTTCCAATGGCTGAAAAATATCACATGATGGGGTAGGGGTAGAGAACAGCATTTTAGTAAGAGAGGACCGCATGTGCAAAGGCCTGAAGAGCAGATAAAAATGTGTATATGCACCTATATGTATCAAAAAACAGTCCTTCCTTGACTTGCAGTGGGGTTGTTGTTCAGTCACTCTGGCATATCCAACTCTTTGCGACCCCATGGACCACAGCACACCAGGTTTTCCCGTCCTTCACCATCTCCCAGAGTTTGCTCAAACTCACATCCATTGTGTTGGTGATGCCATCCAACCATCTCATCCTCTATCATCCCCTCTCCTCCTGCCTTCAGTGTTCCGCAGCATCGGGATCTTTTCCAGTGGGTCGGCTCTACATTGAGGTTATGTCCAGATAAACCCACTGATGGTTGAAAATATCATTAAGTTGAAAATACACCTAACCTAATGAATAGGTAGGCTATTCATTAAACATTAAACATTCTCAGAACACTTTTATGGAATGTTTGTAAGTGTACTGACTGTTCAGGCTTTTGACTGCACAGTTGACTGAGACCTGTGGCTCGCTACTGCTGCCCAGCATCGTAACAGATTGCTAGCCTGGGGAAAGATCAAAATTCAAACTTTTTCTACTGAATATATATCACTTTCATACCATTATAAAGTTGAAAAGTCGTAAGTTGAACCACTCCAGGTCAGGGACTGTCTGTACATGAGAAATATACAAGGTCTATATTAGGGGAATCATTTAATCCATCACCACACTCTCTGAATAAAACCCAAACCCTTTGAAACAGTGTCTGATCCAGAGTAACGGATGAATAAATACGTAATAATAGACATCATTACTGAAAAGGAGGGGGAAAATACTTGGAGAATTTCCAGGAGGACATTTAATGAACAGCTCAGTACCCTATATGAAGACCAGAGCTCTTCATGGTTATATTTCTGCAAGGCCAATGATGTACTATGTAAAGTAAAAGCAGTAACCAATGTAAAAAAAGTATCATAAATTATTTTCTCTTTCTACTCAAGAAACTTCAATCAAAACCCACATCTCTATACTTAATGTGAATATATCTGAATGTTAGGCCTTTAGCGGTTGCAAAGTTTTCACAAGTAACCTAATGTAATTCTAAGACATATCATTTTTGACTTATAATTGAATTAGTGAGAGCATTACAGCCAGAGAAATAAATTATAGTTTATCCCTTAAAAAAAAAAAAAAACCCACAACCTCACAGTGACCCTCCCCATCTCGTCAACTTCATCCTCCTGTATCCATGTATCTATCATCCTCATTTCCCCCTTTATAGTCCTTGCCTTCCTTTCATTTTAGCCTCAGTGTCTTTGTACTTGCCCAAGACACTAAAGTTAATAAGCTCTGCCTTTTTGTTCCCTTTTCTCCATCGGACTCCATCTCATTTCTCAGGTTCACCTCTCCAGGGAGGCCTTCCCTGACCACTCTGTCTAAAGGTGCTTCCCCTCATCCCAGAGACAGACAGACATGTCTCAGTCTCTTTTTTCCTTCCTTGCTTATAGCCCATCTCACCTGCTGGACTGGACTACGACTCCATGAAGGCAAGGATTTTGGTCTTTTCATTTATGGTTGTGTCCCTAGCATCTAGAACAGTGTCTAGTCTACATTAGGTCCTCAATGCTATATATATATATTGGCCTTGCGCCATGTGGGATCTTAGTTCCTAGACCAGGGATTGAACCCAAGCCCCCTGCATTGGAAGCATGGAGTTTCAACCACTGGACCACCCTCAATACATATTTTTAAGCTAATTACATGAATGTGAATGTATTAATTCATTACTTGAATAATTTAAAAAATAAAAAAGTTATATTGAGAAACTCATTGAGGAGAGATGATAAGGATCTGTGGCCACTGGATCAAGGGGAATGTTAAAAGAAGATGGGGAGGAGGGAAGTCTGGTTTACTTTTGCCAGAGAGGCAATGAGAATAGGGGTTTAGGGCTTAAGGTGGGCCCTGGGTCTCTAAGGTTCCCAGGAAAAGAGGAGGGGCAAAGAGTCTCTGTGGGGACAGTTGCTCAGAACCAGCTGTGCAAGGAGGAAATAGGATGGGGAAGGGTGCTGGTGGTGGTGGGTGGGGAGCAGCATTCAGAACGGGATGGGAAGTGCATGGTAGACATGGGCCTTTAGACAGAGGGTCTTTGAGGTAATTTATCAGGAACAGTGAAACAATGTCCTATGACAGTGGCACTTTGAACAGATTGTATATTTTTCATTTTAGGAGTTATATATTTAGTGATGAAGGTGAAAGAGAAGAGTGAAAAAGCCGGCGTAAAACTCAACATTAATAAAACTAAGATCATGGCATCCAGTCCCATCACTGTGCATGGTAACAGCAGCCATGAAATTAAAAGACGCTTACTCCTTGGAAGGAAAGCTATGACAAACCCAGGCAGCATATTAAAAAGCAGAGACTACTTTGCTGACAAAGGTCCATCTGGTCAAAGCTATGGTTTTTCCAGTAGTCATGTATAGATGTGAGAGTTGGAACATAAAGAAGGCTGAGCGCTGAAGAATTAATGCTATCGAACTGTGGTGTTGGAGAAGACTCTTGAGAGTCCCTTGAACTGCAAGGAGATCAAACCAATCCTCAGTTTAATTCAGTTCAGTCGCTCAGTCGTGTCCAAGTCTTTGCGACCCCATGAACTGCAGCACGCCAGGCCTCCCTGTCCATCACCAACTCCCAGAGTTCACTCAGACTCACGTCCATCGAGTCAGTGATGCCATCCAGCCATCTCATCCTCTGTCGTCTCCTTCTCCTCCTGCCCCCAATCCCTCCTAGCATTAGAGTCTTTTCCAATGAGTCAACTCTTGGCATGAGGCGGCCAAAGTACTGGAGTTTCAGCTTTAGCATAGAAAGAAATCCCAGGGCTGATCTCCTTCAGAATGGACTGGTTGGATCTCCTTGCAGTCCAAGGGACTCTCAAGAGTCTTCTCCAACACCACAGTTCAAAAGCATCAATTCTTTGGCACTCAGCCTTCTTCACAGTCCAACTCTCACATCCATACATGACCACAGGAAAAACCATAGCTTTGACTAGACAAACCTTTGTTGGCAAAGTAATGTCTCTGCTTATGAATATGCTATCTAGGTTGGTCATAACTTTCCTTCCAAGGAGTAAGCATCTTTTAATTTCATGGCTGCTGTCACCATCTGCAGTGATTTTGGAGCCCAGAAAAATAAAGTCTGACACTGTTTCCACTGTTTCCCCATCTATTTCCCATGAAGTGATGGGATCGGATGCCATGATCTTCATTTTCTGAATGTTGAGCTTTAAGCCAACTTTTTCACTCTCCTCTTTTACTTTCACCAAGACGCTTTTTAGCTCCTCTTCACTTTCTGCCATAAGGGTGGTGTCATCTGCATATCTGAGGTTATTGATATTTCTCCCGGCAATCTTGATTCCAGCTTGTGCTTCTTCAAGCCCAGCGTTTCTAATGATGTACTCTGCATATAAGTTAAATAAACAGGGTGACAATATACAGCCTTGACGAACTCCTTTTCCTATTTGGAACCAGTCTGTTGTTCCATGTCCAGTTCTAACTGTTGCTTCCTGACCTGCATACAAATTTCTCAGGAGGCAGATCAGGTGGTCTGGTATTCCCATCTCTTTCAGAATTTTCCACATTTTATTGTGATCCACACAGTCAAAGGCTTTGGCATAGTCAATACAGCAGAAATAGATGTTTTTCTGGAACTCTCTTGCTTTTTCCATGATCCAGCGGATGTTGGCAATTTGATCTCTGGTTCCTCTGCCTTTTCTAAAACCAGCTTGAACATCAGGAAGTTCTCGGTTCACATATTGCTGAAGCCTGGCTTGGAGAATTTTGAGCATTACTTTACTAGTGTGTGAGATGAGTGCAATTGTACAGTAGTTTGAGCATTCTTTGGCATTGCCTTTCTTTGGGGTTGGAATGAAAACTGACCTTTTCCAGTCCTGTGGCCACTGCTGAGTTTTCCAAATTTGCTGGCATATTGAGTGCAGCACTTTCACAGCATCATCTTTCAGGATTTGAAATAGCTCAACTGGAATTCCATCACCTCCACTAGCTTTAAGGAAGTCAACCCTGAATATTCATTGGAAGGATTGATACTGAAGCTGAAGCTCCTACACTTTGGCCACCCAACTCGAAGAACTGACACATTGGAAAAGACCCTGAACCTGGGAGAGACTGAGGGCAGGAGAAGAAGAGGGTGACAGAGGATGAGATGGTTGGATGGCATCACCGACTTAATGGACATGAGTTGAGCAAACGCCAGGAGATAGTGAAGGACAGGGAAGTCTGGCATGCTGCAGTCCATGGGGTTGCAAAGAATCAGACATGACTTAGCAACTGAACAATAACATTTAGTGAATATAAGAAAATGAAAACTGTGATTTTTGTGATGATTGCTTTGGATGAGGCTAACATAGGTATTTAAGAAAAAAACAAGGAGGACATTTAAAGTTAAATCTATGGTAGTCCACTTGTAGGAACATATGACCATGTTCGTGGGAGAGATGGTTTTTTAAATTAATTTTTGCCTGTTCTAGGGCTTTGTTGCTATGTGCGGGCTTTCTGCAGTTACGGTGAGTGGGGATTACTCTCTACCTGTCTCGCGAGGGCTGCTCATTGTGGTGTCTTGTTGTGCAGCACAGGCTCTAAGGAGAGGGAGCTCAGTAGCTGTGGCTCACAGGCTCCAGAGTACAGGCTCAGCAGTCATAGCGCAGGGTCTTAGTTGCTCCTTGGTATGTAGAATATTCCTAAACCAGGGATTGAACCTGTGTTCCCCTCATTGGCAGGTGGATTCTTAACCTCTAGACCACCAGGGAAATCCCATGGGAGAAAGATCATGATTCTTGGCCACCTCCATGGTTCACCTCTCCCTCCCAAGCACATCCCAACTCTTCATTGTGACTCAAGTATACTTCTTTGAAACATCACACCTTGTAATTAAATAATCTTTTAAAAGATTTAATGTCTGTTTGCACCCCCTCCACCAACTTAAGGGAAAGGACCACTGTAGTCCCCAAGCTATTATAGAACTTCAGTTCAGTTCAGTTCGGTTGCTCAGTTGTGTCTGACTCTTTGCCACCCCATGGACTGCAGCACGCCAGGCCTCCCTGTCCATCACCAACTCCGGGAGTTTACTCAAACTATGTCCATTGAGTCGGTGATGGCATCCAACCATCTCATCCTCTGTCGTCCCCTTCTTCTCCTGCCTTCAATTTTTCCCAGCATCAGGGTCTTTTCCAATGAGTCAGTTCTTCGCATCAGGTGGCCAAAGTATTGGAGAACTTGGTACATAGTAAGTCTCCAGGAGGGGCTGATGGAACATAAAGGAAGATGAGAGAGAGGTCTGTGTGATGGGGGATCCAAAGGAGGCAGGAGGATCCCTGGGAGACCAGAATGGGTTTCCTGTGAGGTTGGGCTGGGAGGGTTGCTGAGGTGGGTATTAGGGGTTTATATAACAGAAATGCGGAGAAGGCGATGGCACCCTACTCCAGTACTCTTGCCTGGAAAATCCCATGGACGGAGGAGCCTGGTAGGCTGTAGTCCATGGGGTCGCTAAGAGTCGGACAGGACTGAGCAACTTCACTTTCACTTTTCACTTTCACGCATTGGAGCAGGAAATGGCAACCCACTCCAGTGTTCTTGCCTGGAGAATCCCAGGGACCAGGGAGCCTGGTGGGCTGGCCTCTATGGGTTACACAGAGTTGGACATGACTGAAGCGATTCAGAAGCAGCAGCAGCATAAGAGAAATGGGGTCCTCCAGAGCCAAAGATGGAGGCCCGTGTGAAGAGAAAATGGAGGTTTCCAAAAAGTGGAAGCGGGGGGTTATATATCAGCCAAGGGGAATCTCTGAGATGATGGGGGGTTAAGACCAGGCAGAGAGGAGATTCATATGGGGAGAGGCCAGTGCCTCCCAATACGTGGAGATGGTGGTTAGTGTGGGAAGGGGAATGAGAAGTCTATGACAAGGGACGGGACTCCATGTTGCACAGTTGGGCAGTAGTCCTGTATTAGGTGGAGATGGGGGTCCTTGCAACCAAGTTGGGTGGTCCAGATGGGATAGGAATAGGGGTTGGTGTTGCAAAGGTGGGGATACCTTGTACAATGCAAGTGTTCGGTCCATGTTGCAGAGTCGTGAGGCGGCATGCAGTGGGACAGAGGTCTGTGTCACGAGAGCTGGGAGTCAGTCCGGTGAGGGGGGAGGGGGACAGGGGTCTAGAAAACAAGGTTTGGTGGTGCCTCTCTGCGGCAGAGATGGGATTGGGGAGATCAAGTGAGGCCGGGATAGAAGTCCATGTGCACCGCTGACAGGGTCATCAAGGCGGGGCTGGGAGAGTCCTGGTATCCTGGGGGTCCCACGGGTCATTCCCGGCTTTCCAGGATGGTGAGGGGGCTCGGCAGCGGCTCCCGGGCGCCCCCTGGCGGATCCGATCCCGCCGCCTCCGCTCCCACAATGCTTGCGTAGCCCGGCTTCGGGCTTCAGCAGCAGCGGCGGCTCCAAAATGGCGCAGACTATCTTCGAGGCCCTGGAGGGTGAGCGGCGGCGGGGCCGGGGGAGGCGGCTGTTCCGCGTTGTACCCCCTCCCGCCGCGAACCCGCCGCGCCGGGCCCAGGGCGCGTGGCGGCCGCGGGGCGGAGGGCATCGGGACCGGAACAGCCGCGGAGCGGGAGGGGCACGGACGGGAACAGCCGCGGGAGCCGAGGCCCGGCGGGGGTGGGGGACCGAGGGGCCTGAAGAGCCGCGGAATTGTGGCTCAGTGGAGCGGGGGGGCGTCTCGGGAATGGAACAGCCGCGGGAGCCGAGGCCCAGTGGGGTGGGGGGCCACGGGACAAGAACAGCGGGACAGGGAGGGCCCCGGGGGGGAGCACCGAGACCGGAACAGCCGGGGAGGGCTGGCGCCGCGGGGAGGGGCGGCCCGGACCGGAACAGCTGCAGTCGCCTGGGCCCCGGGCCGGCGCGCGAGTTGGGCGCGGGGAACAGTGTCCTGGAGGGAACAGCCGGGGGTGGGGTGCAACCAGACCTGGAACTTCGGGGTGAGCTAGGCTGCCCCGCGGATGCGAGGCTTGGGAAGGGCTGCACCCAGTGGGAACATGGGGATTTTCCAGGCAAGAATACTGGAGTGCGTTACTAATACCCTTCTCCAGGGGATCTTCCCCACCCAGGGATCTAATCTGGGTCGCACTGATTGTGGGCAGATTCTTTACCGACTGAGCCATTAGGGAAGCCCCTGAAGAATTTGCGTTGAGCACCGTGTGCTTTGTGCTTTGGCATAGTGTCTCTAATTCGGACCAGGAAAGGATTTGCTGTGCTAAGTCACTTCAGTCGTGTCCGACTCTGTGCGACCCCATAGACGGCAACCCACCAGGCTCCCCCGTCCCTGGGATTCTCCAGGACAGAACACTGGAGTGGGTTGCCATTTCCTTCTCCAATGCATGAAAGTGAAAAGTGAAAGTGTAGTCACTCAGTCGTGTCCGACTCTTAGCGACCCCATGGATTGCAGCCTAACAGGCTCCTCTATCCATGGGATTTTCCAAGAAAGAGTACTGGAGTGGGGTGCCATTACCCACCCCAAAGCAGCAGACACTGGGTGCCTACTTTGTGTACCTTTCTGGGGTGCAGGGTCTTAAAAACCCAGATCAAGAAAGGATGGATGCCAACGGTGTGGTTGGCCGGGCTACCGAGTTCCCAGACCCAAACCAGCAAACACTGGACACCTGCTGGTTATCCTGTGCTCTGTCAGATCCTAGCAGGTGAATGGCCCTCAGGCTCTGGGAATTGTGAGCTTTGGGGCCAGGCAAAGGCAGAGGTCTCAGACTGTAAAGAATCCGCTTGCAATGCAGGAGACCTGGGTTCAATCCCTAGGCTAGGAAGATCTTCTGGAGGAAAACATGGCAACGCACTCTGGTATTCTTTCTTGGAGACTCCCCATGGACAGAGGAGCCTTGGTGGGCTACGGTCCATGGGGTTGCAAAAAATCAGACACGACTGAGCGACACCACACAGCACAAAGGTGAAGGACCTCCATGTGCATTTGCTGGGAGCTGGAAAGGAAGTCTTGGGGAACTCAGAGCTGGGCACAGAGTTGATGCAGGGGCGATACAGATCCAAGAATGCTCTTAGAGGAATGAGATGAGCACACACATAATCAGAGTGCGAACTGGACTCCTGGTGTGTGGCTGAGGCTTTGAGTCCTACAACTCCTCAGAAAGTCTCAGTCGAGCATCTTTTAACTTTTGGAGGATCAGAATTCTTTCCCAGAAACCTCCCTAAAGGTTATGTTTTAGGAATATTCATTGGTAAGGGACCCAGAAGTTATATAATTATAGAAAAGGTCATCAGTAAAAGAGGACAGCCTCAGCTGGCCTTCAGTGCTGTGATGGGAGGGCCAAGTCAGTGGATGAGAGGCCAGTAGGATGAGGTGAGGTCTACTTCCTCTCTAGGTTCAGGGACTCCCTCAGTGTTTGAATTTTCACTACAAGAATGTTTGTATTTTTGTGTGTGTTTTCAAAAAAAATAATTTTGCTTTTGCCTTTGTTATTTATTACTTTTCCTTTGCACTGGGTCTTTGTTGCTGCACAGGCTTTCTCCCGTTGCAGCAGGCAGGGGCCACTCTAGCTGTGGTGACATGCTTCTCATTGCCGTGGCTTCTCTTGTTGCAGAGCACAGGCTCTAGAGTGTTCCGGCTTCAGTAGTTGCAGCTCTAGGGCTCAGTAGCTGTGGCTTACCAACTTAGCTGCTCCAGAGCATATGGAATCTTCCCAGACCAGGGGTTGAGCCTGTGTCCCCTGCATTGGCAGGTGGATTCTTAACCACTGGACCATCAGGGAAGTCCTGTTTGTGTCTGTGTACTGAGTAATGAAGAAAGTAAAGGAAAAATCAGTTCCTCAGGCTGTGTGATTATGCTGGGGTTGGAGAAGGGCAGCAGAACTGTGGGGATCCAAAGGTGACCCAGGCAGTGGGAACTGCATTTCCAAAAAGCCTTGGGGTAAGAGAGGTCTGGGATTCACAGAAGTTCATGTGAGCAGCTAGAGATGATGCTTCTGAACTTTATCTTGGCATCGGTATGGAGCTAAGAAGGAGTTTTCAGCAGGGGGGCTGCACAAGCTAATGTATGTTTTATAAAGTTCACCCTTGCTGCCCTGAGAACAGACAGGAGGGGCCAGAGTGGCAGCAGCCACTGTGGCCGTCCTGCTGAGAACTAATGGTGGCCTGGGCCCTGATCTGAGAGAGCTCTGGGAGACAGACTAGGCTAGACTTACTGAAGGGCTAGAAATCAAGGTGGGAAGGGACACAGGTTAAGGAAAGAATCAGGGGTTGTCCCAGGGGCTTTGACAGGGTGGGTGGTGGTACCCTATTCTTACTGATGAGGATTACCAAGAGAGGAACAGACTTAGGGGTGAGGAACCACACATTTAGTTTGAGTTTTAGATTTGTTGTTCAGTTTCTAAGTTGTGTCCGACTCTTTGCAACCCCATGGACTGCAGCATACCAGGCTTCCGTCTCCTTCAGTATCTTCTGAAGTTTGTTTAAACTCATGTTCATTAAGTCAGTAATGCCATCCAACCAGCTCATCCTCTGCCCTCTTCTTCTCCTGCCCTCAATCTTTCCCAGCATCAGAGTCTTTTCTAATAAGTTGGCTCTTCACCTCAAGTGGCCATAGTATTGGAGCTTCAGCATCAGTCCTTCCAATGAATATTCAGGGTTGATTTCCTTTAAGATTGACTCATTTGATCTCCTTGCTGTCCAAGGGACTCTCAAGAGTCTTCTCCAGCACCGTAGTTCGAAAGCATGAGTTATAGAGGCATAGGTAGGCAGCATTTTTATCAAGCACTTAATTTTTTTTAGGGCACTTTTAGGTTTACACAGTTGAGAGGAAGATGCAGAGACTTCCTTTGATCTTACACATTGATAACCTCCCCTTTAATCAACATAACTCACCAGAATGGTACAGTTGTTACCAAGAGTGAACCTGCACTGATGCATCATAAGCACTCAAAGTCCATCATTTATCTTTTTTTTAAAAAAATTATTTATTTATTTTTCGTTCTGCTGTGTCTTCATTGCTGCATGTGGGCTTTCTCTAGTTGCGGCGAGTGGGGGCTACTCTTTGTTGTGGTGTACAGGCTTCTTATCGTGTTGGCTTCTCTTGTTGCCAGCACGGGCTCTAGGCTCTCAGGCTTCAGTAGTTGTGGCTCTTGGCCTCTAGAGCTCCGGCTCAGTAGTTGTGGCCCACAGGCTTAGTTTCCCCTTGGCGTGTGGGATCTTCCCAGACCAGGGATTGAACCCATGTCTCCTGTATTGGCAAGCAGATTCTTATCCACTGGACCCCCAGGGAAGTCCCCATCATTTATCTTAAGTTTCACTCTTCGTGTTGTACATTCTACTGCACAACTGTTTAACGACATATATCTACCATTATATTAGCATATAGAATATTTTCATTGCATTAAAAATTCTGTGTTCTGCCTGTTCATCTGTGCCCGCCCCCACCCATCCCCGCCCGCCTCCGCCCCTCCCCACCCCCCGCCCCAAACTAGGCAACCACTGATCTTTTTATTGTCTCCACAGTTCTGACAGGCAGTATTTTTCATTTAATTTATTTAATTTTGGCTATGCGGATCTTCATTGCAATGTGTGGGCTTCTCTAGTTGCGGCCTATGGGATGTTAGTTCCACAACCAGGGATTGAACCCACATCCCCTGCATTGGAAGGGGGATTCTTAACCTCTAGTCCACCAGAGAAGTCCCAGGCAGTATTTTTTTAATTAAACTTTTTATTTTGAAATCTTTTTGTTTCTGTAGCTTCACGTGCAGGTGTAGAAATAATACCGGGAGATTCTGTTTATCCTTTACCTAGTTGCCCCCAATGTAACATCCTGTAAAGCTATCCTATAATATTACAACCAGTGGCTCTACAGAACCATCCTTTCACTGCAAGATGTTGCTCTTTTTATAGCCACATCCACCTCTTCCCCTGCTTCCTATCCCGCATGTCTGGCACCCTGATCTGTTGTTCTCTGTTCTCCATTTCTTTCTTTTTTAAATTGGGGGAAAATTGCTTTACAATGTTGTGTTGGTTTCTGCCGTGTGACAACACAAATCAGCCATGATTATACATATATCTCCGTTTCTAAAATACTATCATTTCAAGAGTGTCATGTAATTAAAATCATAAAGTATATAACCTCTCAGAATGGCTTTTTTCACACATTGTAATTCCCTGGGATTCACCCAAGTTGTTGCTTATATCAATAGTTTGGCCCTTTTTACTGAGCGGGGCTCTGGGGTGTGGATGAACTGCAGTTTGTTAAACTATTCACCCACTGAAGGATATCTGACTTGTTTCCAGTTTTTTACTGTTATGAATAAAACCGCTATAAACATTCAGGTACAGGTTTGTACACAAATGCTGATGTGCAATTTCGCATCATGATAGAAGATTTACTGAACCTCATTCTGGGGAGGATGGACCCCAGAATGGTTTGACACTCAAGATAATAGGGAGAACTAGATGAGGGTGAGTGAGGATTCTCAGGGAGAGTGGAAGAGTGAGAGGCGAGAGAGAGCCAGACAGAAGGAACCCTTCAAAACAGAAATATGTAGGAGATAGACAGAAGAAAGTGAAGGAGGCAGGGAAGTAGCAAGTGGAACAATGGGTGAAGACCCAGGAAGCTGGCGCCCTGGAGCCTTGGAAGAGGGTGTTTCAAGAAGGAACGTCCAGTGCTGCCGGCTGCTCTTTGGTGATTCTGATGGACTTATGGGGGCTTAAGCCCCCTGGAGTGGGTAGAGGAGGACTGCAAAGTGGCCAGAGTAGATGGAGGGTGTAGACAACTCTCAGTGGATGCTTGATGTTGAAAGGAAGAGAGCGGAGAACATGGGTTCGAAGGAGGCTGTCTAGAGAGACCTGAATGTGTGTAGCCACTGACAAGGAGAGGTTGTGGGCACAGTGTGAGAGGGGCCAGCTGGTGGAGAGTGGCTTCTGCAGGAGCCAGAGAGGATGGAGAGAAGGTTGGCCTCAGGAGATGCACAGCCCGTACCGTCACAGGGAGAAGTATGGATTCAGTCTGACCGCAGGATCAAGTGATTTTCAGTGAGGGGCTGGGGTAGGTGTCCAGATCAGAGCTGAGAGGTTGACTGTGAGGATGGAGAGAAAGAGGCAGCCCTCTGGGTTATTTGGGAGGGAGGTAGTGTGCCTTGGGGGCCACTTAGGTGTGAGGGGGCCTGTCCTCCAGCTGGTGACACGGCTGGACAGTGTACTACTGAGAATCGCAACAGTGACCGCGGATTGGAAAACGTAAATGTAGTCAGCTTCTCAAGAACTGCCCCCAACCCCTGACCCAGATCCAGATTGCACTGTTTATTGAGGATCTGAAAAAATAAGCACACAGTAGAAAACAGGAGAAGCCCAAGTACAAACACATTTGTGGCATTTGTCGGGTGTGGTTGGGGAAGACTCAGTAACATGATTTCCAGAGGGGTTATTGCCTTTTGGATTAGATTCCATCCACAAGTAAGAGAGAAGCCCAACCTAGCAGTGGCTTAAACAGGCTAGAAGTTTATTTCTCTCATGTGGGAGTCCAGAAAAAGGCCCCTTACAGCTGTGACAGTGGCTGTGTTCTACCAGAGGCCCAGGATCTAGCCAGTTTTTTGCCCTGCAGTGCCTAGGGCCTGGCCCTTGTCCTCATGATCTGGGATGGTGGCTGGACTTCCCACCATCATCTTCTTGTTCTAGGAAGCAGGATGGAGGATCAGACAAATAAAGAGGTCTCATACAGGGTAGTTTTTAAGAAAACTTCCCCAAAACTCTTATTGGCCAGAACTTAGACATTCGCTAGCTGCAAGAGTGGCTGGGAAATGTAATCTTTCTTTTGGGGCCATGTTTCTAGCCCCAAATATTGGGTTCTATTACAGTAGAAGCAGGAGACAATGTATATCAGGGCACGGCCAACCACTTTTGACATCGGGGGGCCTTGCAGCAGATCTGGCCTTTAAGGGTGAAGTCACAGCAGGATGCTGGGTTCGTCTTCCAAAAAGACTGCTTTTCTTTCTTCAGGAATGGACAATCAGACTGTCTTGGCTGTCCAGTCATTGTTGGATGGCCAAGGAGCAGTTCCTGATCCAACAGGCCAGAGTGTCAATGCACCCCCTGCTATCCAGCCACTGGGTGAGTATCTGTTCACGTACATCAACGGGAAGGGTAAGGGGCTTCCTGTGAAAAACAGGTGGGGCTGATGGGGGTGTGAGAGTGAACTGCCTACTGTGGTCCCCAGGTGGTCCTCCCAGCCTGGATCTTCAGGCTCAGACCTTTCTCTGCTTAGCTCTGAGGCCACTGGTCCTCAATCCCTTAGTAAGTGTGGGCATCATGACAGAGAATGACTAGGAGCCCTGATGTTTGTGCCTTTGACCCAAAGTAGTTCCTCAGCCTCCTCACTATGAGACTAAACATGAGTCTCTCCAATTTACAACTCAGGCTCTTGAGACAAGAAGAGGGCTTTTGTTAGAGCCCTGTGTGAGTCTGTGTGTTCATCTATTCATGCTACAAAGATTTTTGAGTACTTGGGAACCATGCTAGGGAAAGAGAGATATGTACCTAGTTTGAATCCTTGCTCCTGAAGTTTGACTCTGTGACCTTGGGCAAATGAGTTAACCTCTCTGTGCCTCAGTTTCCATGTATGTACAATGAGGATGATGGTCCACCTCATAGTAATCTTGTGAGGGTACTTGGGATTTGGTTTTAGCTGTTGTAAATAAGAAATGCAAGTTTCTTGTAATTTGTACACGATTAAAGGTTCTCTGTGGTATGAAGTCCCAATGACTCAGACCCCTTCTTCTGTATGGCTCTGCTGCTCTCAGCATGGGATCCAAGATGGCTGCTCCAACCTCCCACTTTCATTTCCACACTCCAGCCAATAGGAAGGGAGGAAAGAAGGAAGTGGAAGTCACACCCCTTCCTTTTAAGAGAAAATTGTATAGACCGAATACTTCTTCTCTTATCCTATTGGTCGGAGTGTAGTCACATGACATGTCTAGCTGCAAAGAAGTCTAGAAAATAAGTTTTTTAACTAGATGGCCATGTTTCTCACTAAAATTTATATTGTTTAGGAAGGAAGGGTGAATATTGAAAACTTTGGCACAGTACATAGCCTGTAGTGGGCCTTCAGTTACGGGTGGTGTTAACTGTAGCTGATCTTTCATTTAGTTTTGCATGCATTCAACAGACATCCACTGAAGGCTTCCTGTTTGCCCAGAAAATATTGTAGTTATGGTGGTAAATAAGACATATTTCCTTCCCTTGCAAAATATGGTGATGATGGGGAAAACATGACGAGAGGCTTGCTCAGAGGAAGGAACTGTGAACATTGCTTTAGGAGGGCATCCTGGAGGAGGTGACATCTAGGCTGAGCCTTGGAGAATGAGTCATTCTGGGAGAGCCAGCTTGGCAGGGGGAGCAGGGGATGCAGAGGCACCCAGGAGTGTGATCATGCAGCCCTTTTGGGGACTGGTGAATAAATAAATTCAGACGGGATAAAGATTCTGACTGTCTCAACCTTGAAGCGAAGCCACCTTACTATTTCCTGATTTCTCATTTTTTTGGTACCTGTGTGAACCTGGCTGAATATTCCCGAAGGTGCTGATGTGATCTGAAAGCTCATGGGAAGCACAGAGTTGATGCTTGACCCTCAAGCACTGAGTGATGGAATGCCATTAGTTCGCCTTTCTCATGGTCCAGCCATGGGCTTCCCATTTCTCACTGATGCCCTCTCCTTTTTTATTGCTTTTTTCCATTATTTCTCTCCTTCTGCTACTCTGCGGGTGTGACCCTTAGATGATGAGGATGTCTTTCTCTGCGGGAAGTGTAAGAAGCAGTTCAACTCGCTTCCAGCGTTTATGACCCACAAGAGGGAACAGTGCCAAGGGAGTGCCCTGCCCCTGGCCACAGTCTCACTGGCCACCAACAGCATCTACACACCTTCGGCAGCACCCTCAGCCGTCCAGCAGGCCCCGCCTCCTCCCAATCGCCAGGTATTTGTTCACTCGTTTCGTTCATTCAGCTATTCAAGTCTTTTTTGAGCACCCACTGTGTGTCATGCTCTGTGTGGGCACCAGGGGTATAGGAGTGGACAAACAGACCAGGTCATTGCTGTCAAACAGACCAGGTCATTGCTGTCGTGGCAAAAGGTAAGATAGACACCACCCAAAAGACATGTTGAGATGGACTTCTCCCAGGACAAGTGCAGAGGAGGGATACCAGGACAGGGCTGGGAGGTTTTGCCCTTTTGTATGTGATGCTCAATGGGATGGGCTCTGAGAAAAGGTGACATTTGTGCAGAGACCTTGGGAGGTGAGAAATAGTCACGCAGCTCCTTGGGGAAAGAGTATTCTGGGGGCAGATCAGCAAGTGCAAAGGCCCTGAGGCAGGAGTGTGCTGGGTTTATTCCAGGACCAGCAAGGAGGTGAGAGTGGCTGGAGCTGAGTGAGTGAGGAGGAGAGTAAGAAGTGATAAGGTCAGAGAGGCAATAGGGAGACCCTGGCAAATCGTGTGGCTTTTACTCTGCATGAGATTGGAGCCATGGGAGGGTTTTGAGCAGGAGAGGGATATAGTCTGATTTATGGAGAAGGAAATGGCAACCCACTCCAGTATTCTTGCCTGGAGAATCCCATGGACAGAGGAACCTGGCAGACTATACAGTCCTTGGGGTCACAAAGAGTCGGACACGACTGAGCGACTACCAACAACAGCAATAAATACTTCAGTTAGATCACTGCAGCTGCTCTAGAGACCAGATTTTTTTGTTGTTTGGGAAATAACTTTTTATTTTATATTGGAGTCCAGTTGATTAACAACATTGTGTTACTTTCAATACAGCAAAGTGATTCAGTTTTACATATACATTTATCTATTCTTTTTCAAATTCTTTCCCCATTTAGGTTGTTACTTAGTACTGAACAGAGCTCCCTGTGCTATAGGATAGGTCCTTGTTGGATATCCATTTTAAATATAGCAGTGTGTACGTGTCAGTCCCAAACTCCTTAACTGTCCTTTCCCCAACGCTTACCTTAACAGATTTTGATGAGAGTCAAGAGAAAAGTCCAGAGACCCGTTAGGAGACTACTGTATAAATCCAGCAGTGGGTGGTGGTGGGTGGCTTGACCAGGATAGTAGCAGTGGAGTCGAGAGAAGGGATGAGACTTTAGAAATATTTTGAAAGTGAAACTGGCTGAGGCAGTGGCTGGATTGGATGTAGGGTGTGAGATTAAGAGGAGGCAAGTGTGCCCAGAGTTGGAGTTGCCATTAACTGAAGTGGGCAGAACACGGAGGAGATTTAGAGTACAGCTGCTCATGTTGAATTTGAGATGCCCACTGGACCTTTAAGTAGAGGCGATGAAAATGCAGACAGATAGACAAGTCTAGAGGTCAGGTAACCACGCTGGGGGTATCTGGAGAAGCTTCCAGAGTCCTCAGTCAGGAACACAGTTCTAGAGCAAAGACACCATGGATGGGAGCTCAGAGGAATTAAAGAATCCCCATAAAGAGGGCTGGGCTTGTCCCAGGATGCCAGGTTATGGGGTTAGATTTCCCTTTGACTTCCTCTTATCTCTTTTTTCCTCTAAAATGAGAGGTCTCCAACTTCTGGGATCTAATGCCTGATGATCTGATTAATAATAATAGAAATAATGTGCACAATAAATTTCAGGCTCTTGAATCATCCAAAACCATCCCCCTGCTCTGTACCTAATCTGTGGAAAAATTGTCTTCCATGAAACTGGTCCCTAGTGCCAAAAAGGTTGGGGACTGATGCTCTAAAACATTAATCTTCCCCCCATAGTTGTATACACATAATTCCTGCCATCAGATAAACACGTTCACCCCCAGATCTCTAGGACAGTGTGCACTGAAACTTTTCAAGTTACCACGGATGCTTTCTAACACAGAACATAATTGTTTTTCTCACTTCTTGATTATGAGTTTCGTTTAGTAGAAGATGTTCCTTCTCTCCTGACTCCCTTTTATTTTCAATAGGAGAGAGGAAAATTCTTCCAGTCTTGGGCAAGGAGAAAACCTTAGCACACAATCAATTGGTTAGGGGCAAACCCAAATCCCTCTGCCTAAGTGAGCTGGATGGACATGGAAATGATTTCCCATTTTTTTTTTTGTCTCAGGCTAATGCACATGACATTGTAAAAATACGTGTCACTGTCTTTCCTGGCGGTGATTTGGGGTGCGTCCCTAACCTGCCCGGCTGTCCTTGCTTGGTTGAGGGCAAGGACTTCTGTTGGAATCAGGGGCTCATTTGCTGCTGTCCCCGGGGGTCCTATAGACAGGTGACTTAAGAAGAAGCCAGAAAAGAAAGGCAACAAATAAACAAAACACCCTTTGCATTTACAATGGGAAAGTCACTGCGTGTTTGACACCCTCTTGTAAGGTCTGCCATTCATCTTTGCTGTTAACCTGAGAGCAAATTATTATATTTTCACATACTTACTGAAGTACCCACAGGAGTTACATAGTAGTATTGTTTGGATTTTTAAAGATGAGAATATATAATGTACCTATTATTATAAAATTTAATTTTCCATGCAGTACCTCTTACTTGCGGTCTATAGTATTCTATCCATGACTATATTCAGATCAGATCAGATCAGTCGCTCAGTCATGTCTGACTCTTTGTGACCCCATGAATCACAGCATGCCAGGCCTCCCTGTCCATCACCAACTCCCAGAGTTCACTCAGACTCACGTCCATCGAGTCGGTGATGCCATCCAGCCATCTCATCCTCTGTCATCCCCTTCTCCTTTTGCCCCCAATCCCTGCCAGCATCAGAGTCTTTTCCAATGAGTCAACTCTTCGCATGAGGTGGCCAAAGTACTGGAGTTTCAACTTTAGCATCATTCCTTCCAAAGAAATCCCAGGGCTGATCTCCTTCAGAATGGACTGGTTGGATCTCCTTGCAGTCCCAGGGACTCTCAAGAGTCTTCTCCAATACCACAGTTCAAAAGCATCAATTCTTTGGCACTCAGCCTTCTTCACAGTCCAGCTCTCACATCCATACATGAACACAGGAAAAACCATAGCCTTGACTAGACGAACCTTTGTTGGCAAAGTAATGTCTCTGCTTTTGAATATGCTGCCTAGGTTGATCATAACCTTCCTTCCAAGGAGTAAGTGTCTTTTAATTTCATGACTGCAGTCACAATCTGCAGTGATTTTGGAGCCCAGAAAAATAAAGTCTGCCACTGTTTCCACTGTTTCCCCATCTATTTCCCATGAAGTGATGGGACCAGATGCCATGATCTTCGTTTTCTGAATGTTGAGCTTTAAGCCAACCTTTTCACTCTCCACTTTCACTTTCATCAAGAGGCTCTTCAGTTCCTCTTCACTTTCTGCCATAAGAGTGGTGTCATCTGCATATGTGAGGTTATTGATATTTCTCCTGGCAATCTTGATTCCAGCTTGTGCTTCCTCAAGCCCAGCGTTTCTCATGATGTACTCTGCATATAAGTTAAATAAGCAGGGTGACAATATACAGCCTTGATGATGACTATATTACATGTTTTTAAATCTAGCCTCCTATTGATGGACATGGAGGTTATTTCCAGTTTTTCACTATTAGAAAAAAGGCTGTGCAGAGTGCTCTTTTTTTGTGGACTCCTTGTGGACAGGTATGAATGTTTCTCTAGGACAGAGGTCAGGAAAGATTGTTGCTGGATCATAGGTTGTAGACATGGCGGGGAGGTGTAACTTATTCTCATTTGATAGATGAGGAAATGCAGGTTGAGAGAGGTGGTGGGACTTTCCCAGGGTCATGTAACAGGGAGCAGTAGCAGAGGTGGAGATGGAATCTAGGTCTGTGGGACTCCAGACCCAGATCTTTTCTACCACGCCGTCTGCTTCCTTCCAGAATGTCAGACATGTTCTTTCTGTCTCTTTCTCACTGTCAAGATCTCCACGTACATCACAGTGCCCCCGTCCCCGCTGATCCAGACCCTGGTGCAGGGGAACATCTTGGTAAGCGATGACGTGCTCATGTCCGCCATGTCAGCCTTCACGTCCCTGGACCAGCCCATGCCCCAAGGCCCCCAGCCTGTGCAGGTAAGAAGGTGGCCAGTTTCTCACAAGATCTTGATTTTTGGTCTGCAGATTGATTCCTGCAGATTCAGAATCTCATAGAAAGAAGGGAGCTTGACCCCAGCTCTTCTTCAAGCTAAGGAGGACTGTCTGCTCTCCCTTGGCCAGCCCCCCTGTGGATGGGGAAGCTGATGTGTTCAGCTGGGACCCATAGCCTGACTTTGGGGTTTCATAGCCATAGTCCAGTTCTTTTGACTCGTACTTTTATTCGTTTTTAAAAAATTACTATATTTTTTAAAATTTTGTCTGTTTTGGGTCTTCATTGTTGTGCGCACAGGCTTTTCTCCGGTTTGGGAGATTGGGGGCTACTCTAGTCGTGGTGTACAGGCTTCTCATTGCAGTGGCTTCTCTTGCTGCAGAGCACAGGGTCTAGGGTGAGCAGGTTTCAGTAGAAGTGGCTCGAGGACTCAGTAGTCAAGGTTCCTGGGCTCTAGAGCACAGGCTCAATAGTTGGGGCACATGGGTTTAGTTGCTAAGCGGTATGTAAGATATCCCTGGATAAGGGATCAAACCCGTGTCCCCTGCGTTAGCAGGTGGATTCTTTACCACTGAGCTACTAGGGAAGCCCTTCTATTTTTATTCTTTGCAGAAGTGTTCCATGTCCTTTAGAAAAACACTAGAAAATACACAAAAGAAAAGTTTTTGTTTTTGTTTTTAAGTTTAATTATTCTTAATATTGAAAGAGACAGGGCAACTGACTGAATTTGCAATTCTTGGTTGGATTCTGGATAGGGTGTGGGGGTTTGGGGTGAGGGAAGCCTTAAAGGCCGTATTAGGACACTTAGGGAGATTAGAATATGGAGGAATTTGAATATTTTAGATAATAGTATTGTATCTGTTCGATTTCCTGTGTGTGTTCATCAAATTGTTACATAGGAGGACATCCTTGTTCTTCGGAGATGCATCTGAGTAGTTTTAAGGAATCAAGTGTCATGATGTTTGTAGCTAATTTTCAAGGGGCTTAACAGAACGCAGGAATTTATGTGTGTATATGTACACACACACGTGTACTACAGATGCGGCAAGATGGTAACAACTGGTGAATTAAATGAGGTAGAAAGAGCATTCATTGTATTCTGTTTGCAACCTTTCTGTAGGTTTGAAATTCTGTAGAATAAAAATTGGAAAGTCAAACAAGCACTCTTACTCCCTCCACTGAGAGAAAACACGACCAAAATTTTGGTGTCTGGATTCCCTGACCTTTGAATGCAAATAGAGATAGAAATAGCTTTTTATATAAACATGTTTAAAATATACATATCTATATAAATGGATCTTACATGCACTGTTCTAGAACTTGCCTTTCTTACTTTGTGCACTCAGTTGTATCTGACTCTTTGTGATCCCATGGACTGTAGCCCACCAGGCACCTCTGTCCATGGAATTTTTCCAGGCAAGAATTCTGGAGCCGGTTGCCACTTTCTACTCCAGGGGCTCTTCCTGGCCCAGCGATTGAACCTGAGTCTCTTCTGTCTCTTGCGTTAGCAGGCGGATTCTTGGCCACTGCACCACCTGAGAAGCCCTTTCTTACTTTGCTTTTTGCTTAACATCATTTTCTATCTATGCCTACAACCCTACATCAGTATTTACTGAAGTGTTCCTCGCAACAGTGGCTCCATGGGATTTTCCAGTAGAAAAAGGATCATTGGTCCAAGCAGCCTGAGGTGGAAGCTTTGTACTTCTTCCCCTGCTCTCTCCCTGGGCTTTTCCTTCAGTAAATACTTCAGAAATACTTTTGATTTTGTCAACCCTGATTTTTCCCCCGACATATTTGACCATGGAACCCAAGGAACAGCAATTAAGAGAAGCACCCTTTATTGAATACTGATCAGCACCATCACTGTAACAGCCACAAAGGATTCTGTTCCATTCCAGGTGGGTGGACCATCCTGTCTTTAGCCAAACTTCCAGTGGGAGGACATGTAGTCATTGCCAGTTTTTGCTATTATAAAAATGACAAGTAACATCTGTATATGGTTATATTTGCCTACCTGGTTGATTTTTTTTTTGTAGAACCAATTGCTAGAAGTCAGTGGCTGTGTTTCAAGGATCCACAGCCACCCACACATTTCGTGACTCTCTAGAAAGACTCCAAGGACTCAGGATGCTTGTGCTCTTGGCTGGTTTAATGTAGAAGGATACATAGCAGGATCAGCAAGGAAGAAAGACCCAGCAACTGGAGTCTGCAGGAAATCAGCGTGGTTCCAAGTCTCCAGCTTTCTTTGCCTCAGGAAAGTAGGGTGAGGCTGCTCAGGGGGACATACAGCATCCTCCAGCAGTCAAGAGTGCCCAGAGTTTCTGCCAGGAAAGAACACCTTTGACTCTAAGGCCAGGGCTTCTGTTGAGGATGTCATGTAGGCTTCCAGCCACACAGCACAATTCCAGATACCTAGGTGGGAAGGAGTTGTTCACCATAAGTCACATTGTTGTGCAAACTGTCTAGGTAGTTGGTACACTAGGGCCAGTGCCCCAGGTGGGCAGAATAACCTTATCAACATAGGGAACCTGCAAGACTTCCCTACAGTCCAGTGATTAAGACTCCAAGCTTCCAAGACAGGGGGCATGGGTTTAATCCCTGGTCCACATGACACACAGTGCAGCCGAAACAAACAAAAAACCGGGGAACCTTCTACAAGGCAGGTTCTCAGATGCCAGTTCAGAGCCAGTCCTACAAGCAAGCCCTTCTAAAGACAGCAACATTAGGCCCATTCTATGAGCTCATTTCTGCAGTAGCTGGGCCATTTTTGCTGACTTTCATAGAGAAAAAGGACAGCAATACCAGACTGGCGGCTCCTTGGAATTCTCCCACGATTTAGTTTCCATGCTTGCTCTCTGCCGTTTCCTCTCTTCTTCCCACATGGCTGGCTAAGGCAAGTGTCCTTCCCTGCTGATAAATCAGACAGCTGGTCTCAAGAGGCTGTGACAATTTAATTTTCTCCTGTGATTTCAGAGTAACCTGAATATGCATCCTGCACCAAACTACCTGGCCCAGCCTCCACCTCCTCCTCCGCCCCCTCCACCGCTGCCCCCGCCCCCACCCCCCCAACCCCCACCGCCCCCACCCCAGAGCCTGGGCCCCCCTGGGCGTCCCAACCCTGGCGGGAATGGCGTGGTGGAGGTGTACAGTGCCACGGCACCCCTCACTGGGAGTGGAACGGTAGAGATCCAAGCGCTGGGAATGCAGCCCTACCCACCCCTGGAGGTGAGCAGACGCTGGGGCTTGGGGAGAAGGGGGGAAAGCTGGTCATAGTCGTCACGGGTAACCTGAGCCTTTTCTGATGCCAGAGATACTGTGGGGGCAAGACCAGCTCAAGCTATCATACGTGTAAAGGTAAAATGCACCCCATGAGAAGGTGGAATGAAGCAGAGGTTGTAGCAGAAATACAAGCTGCCCTCAGGGAGTACTCAGGACAATCAAAAAAAATACCTGCCTTTGGGGAAAGGATTCCAAAATTATATATGTGAGTGTCTCATATGTTTTAACAAGCTAGGTGTATCAGCTGTGCTGTGTAAGAAGTACAGTATATGGGGAAAGGTGTTCAATGTTCTCATGTCTATGATGGTCAGATTGGCAACTGCAGATCTTGGCCAGATGCTCCCACATGTCTGGAGGTTGGCTGACTGGCTGCTGCTCTAGAGTGGCCTAGAGTGGAATGATCCGGTGGGGTGACCCAGCTCTTCTCCACGCATCTTTCCTTCTCGAGCAGGTTCCCCAGGCACAGTCTCACCACAGTGGTGGACGTGCAGTAACGCAAGCAGAAATGCTCAAGACTTCTTGAGGCTTAGGCTTGTAAGTGACACAGTGTCACTTCTGCTGGTGAAAGCAGGTCACAAGGCCAGCTTAGGTTGAAGGAGTACGGAAATAGATGCCACCTCTCGATGCGAAAAACTACAAGTCACACTGGAAAGGGCCTGGGTACCAGAATCAGTAAGGAATCGAGGCCATTCAGTCAGTGTACAGGCATACCTTGCTTCATTGCACTTTGCAGATATTGTGTTTTTTGTCGAGCAAGTCTATCAGTGCCATTTTTCCAACAGCATTTGTTCCCTTTCTGTTTCTGTGTCAAAATGTTTGTAATCTTTACAACATTTCAACCTTTTTCATTGTTATTGTATTGTCTTGATGATCTGTGATATTTGACATTATTACTACTACTTGCTGAAGGCTCGGGTGTGGTTGGCATTTTTTTAGCAATAAAGTCAAACAAGTTTTCTTTAATTAAGATACATTTTTTAGGATGTAATGCTATTGCATACTTAACAGATTACAAGATAGAGTAAACACAACTTTTTTTCATAAACATAACTTTTATATGCACTGGAAAATTACAAAAAACCTTGTGTAACTTGCTTTATTGTGATATTCGCTTTACTGCAGTGGTCTATAACTGAACTCGCAATATCTTCAAGGTGTGCCTATATCATATACACTATATTAATTCCCAGCTGAAGAGTTTCAAACTACAAGCAGTGTACTCTCAAGGCACTGAGACTTCAGAACCGTGCTAGGCTCAAGTGCTAGGGGGCATGGTTATGACAGAAGGAGCCCACCTGCACCTGAGGTCACATTATCTCAGACTCACTCTAGAAGCCAGCCGTACAGACATTCTATTAGGCTGTCTCTCTGGAAAGAGAACTAGACTGGAAGAAAATTCCAGCACCAGCCATGTAATGTTATACCCTGCAGGGGGATTTTCCCTACCCTGGGAGAACAAAGCAAGGACTTGGCTGAATTTTTAAAAAATTAATACATGTGTATGTATGGCTGAGTCCCTTTGCTGTTCACCTGAAACCCTCACAACATTGTCTGTTGATCAGCTATACCCAAATACAAAATAAAAAGTTAAGAATCTAATTGAGTCACCAGCTGATCAGTAAAAATGACTTATAAATTTTGTATTTAAATATTTAAATAAATAAATATTATTTAAAAATTTAAAAATAATTTAGCTAGTGAGATGCTGAGAGGATGATGGTGGCCTCATAGACAGAGGGGCCAGCATAAGGATTGCTGCTGTTATTTATTTTTCATGTAGACAAAGAGTGCTCTCTGAAAACAGAGCCTGAATCGTCTTTGATTTTGCATCCTTGGCACCTAGCAGAGACCTGGCCTGTGGGACACCCACAGTTGGTATCTGAAATAGGATGCTTTGACCTCAGTTTCAGAGAAGACTCTAGAATGGGAACTCCCCTTGTAGAGCTGTGAGGATAATGAGAACTAACCCAGTGGCAGTCATATCATTGCTCAGGAATGACCGGGATGATGGGTGAATTCATTCACTGTGACAAATATTGAGTGCTGTATTGGTCAGGAAAATTGAAACCACTCTAGGTATTTCTAAGAGAGGGATTTAATACAGGAAGTCAAATCTGTAGGGCTGATGGAAGGGCTGGAGGAGTAAAAGTCAGGATTGGCAAGAACCATTTGTTTTCAGGGTCACTGTTGTGGCTTGGCCCTTGTAACCAGGACCCTGTACTTGGTGAGAAAACTGTAGGATTCTGTTGCTGAGGTTTCAGCTGGCCTGCCATCCTCGGGGCTGGTAATCAGGAGGGGAATGTAGGGTTCAGCTTGCCACTCCAAAACCCATGACTGCTAACCTGCCTGTCTCCCAGCATGGCTGCTAAGGAGAACAGTTTCTACCTCCCTCCCGCCTTCAAATCTCATGCAGATGCTTCTCATGGGCAGAACTTAATTTGTGTTCAGAACTGTGCTGGCAGGGGTACTTGAGAATGTGGTTTCAAGCTTGCCACCTCTGCATTTCAGGGGGAGAGCATGGGCGGGTGTAGGAAGGTGCCAAGGGCCAACAGCCAAGACCTGGCAGAAGCACCTAGTGGTGCTGTATTAGATGCCTGAGACCTCCATAACTGAATTCATTCATTCAGCAAATGTTTATTGAGTGCCCACTCTGTGCCAGACATTGCTCTAGGCCTGGGAATAGAGGAAGAAACAAAAGCAGAGCAGAAGTCCCTGCCTGCATGAAACTAGGCAGATAATAGGGTAAGTAAGTAGAATGCATAATTTATTAGATAATGATGCATCTAAGGAGGAAAATGAAACAGAGGAGAGGAAGTGGAATTTTGGTTAGGGCAGCCCAGGAAGACCAATGAATGATAAGTAGATGAGGGAATAAATGAATTCTTTACAATACCCCAGTGTTATGATGTGAGCTTAGTGGTCACTGAGTTTGGCTCAGAATTCCTCTGGTAATTTCTCATGGCTTCAGTGTCGATTCGTAGTCAAGGGATGCCTGCTGGTGTGGCATCAGGCAGAGTTGGTTAAGAAGTGGAGTTGCTGGTGAGGGCATAGACCCTCTGACTTCCTAGTTCTCCTGTGTAAGAAGTCTACTACTAACAACAATAATAATGGCTGTCACAACAGCTGATGTTGATGGGGTACTTACTACTTGCCAGGCCCTCTTCTAAGCTCTATCCTTATACGGGGTTGCTATAATTAGCAACCCATTTTACAGATGCAGAAACTGAAACAGAAGTTAAAAGATTTGCCCAAGGTCACTTAAATGATAAGTGGCAGAATTCAGGACTTGAACCCAAGCAGCCTGGCTTCAAAGCTGCATCTAGCCTGCTGGCTTAATGGAGTTCTATTCAAAAGGGTCTTGGGAGTGACTGGGGAGACTGAGTGAGGTGGAGGAGTTAGGGTGGTGATGTAGCTGTAGGTTGCTGAGATCAGCCAGGGCCACAGTGAAGGTCCCACCACCTGGGGCAGCTCTTCCCCTCCCTTCCCAGGGCACTCTCCCTGACTCTGCTGTCCTTGTAGGTGCCAAACCAGTGTGTGGAGGCTCCAGTATACCCCACACCCCAGGTGTACAGTCCCGGCAAACAAGGATTCAAACCAAAAGGACCAAACCCTGCTGCCCCTATGACCAGCGCCACTGGGGGCACAGTGGCCAGCTTTGACTCCCCACCATCACTGAAGACCCGGCGGACCAAAGGTTCCAGTGGACTCCCAGAAGGTGGGCACACAGCCTGTCGTGGCATCTCTCCTCAGCATGGATGTACCTGTCCACAGGCTGCTTGGTTCCAGTCTTCCCTTTTGTGATAGTTAGGATTAAGTTTGGTTGCATGTAGTGGAAAATCCAAAATAGGAGTGACTCCAAAATGGTAGAATTTTGTTGTTCTGTGCAAAACAAGTCCAGAGACAGGCAATCTGGAGTTTGTATGCTTGTATAATCACCAGACACCCACATTTCTTCTATCTTTCTGCTCCATCATTCCTAGAACATGACTTTTGTTCTTAGGTGCCTCATTGTGTAAGATGGCTGCTGAAGCTCCAGTCATCAAATTTTATATTCCAAGCATCTGGAAGAAGGATAAAAGAAGCATCTCCCAGCTCCCAGAAGTTCTAAGCATGATGCTTTTGCTTACATTTCATTGGTTACTAAGTCACATGACCATATCTGTCTCCAAAGGAAGCTGGGAAATATCTCTTTTAGCCAGGAACATTGATGCTCCCATTATGTAGGGGATTTGTGAAGAAAGAAAAAGGGAAGAATGGGTATTAGGCAGGCAAGCAGCGATGTCTGCCACCGGTTAGAGGTGCTAAGTATATGGTTGAGGACGATGTCAGAAAGTAGTGGTAGTAGGGAAAGGCAGAAGAATTGAGAGTTTTCAAGGGCTTCCAGCCCCTTCCTTCCTTTCACAAATGTGTTGAGCATCTGTGTGCCAGGCTTGGTGTCAGAACTGGAAATTTAGCATCTTAGGTCATGATTTCCTTACCCTTAATTACTCACAGTTTAATGGGAGAGACAGACAGGGAATAAATAAATATTTATGGGTCACTCTAGAAAGGAGATCGGAGATTAACAGAGTACTGTGATTGAGAATACTGGAGAGAGACTGGAAAATGCTGCTGCTTATCTGTCTGGGGGTGAGAAGGAAACAGTCTTGTGACTGTCTGAGGGACAAGCATTTTAGGCAAGGGGGAACAGCAGGTGCAAAGGTCCTGAGGTGGGACCATGTTTGAGGTCTTTCAAGGTTAGCCAGGAGTTCACTGCAACTAGATCGTAAGAATAATAGGGTTGATAGGAAGTAGAGGATGCAGAGCCCCATAGGCCATGGCAGAGAGGGTGGATTTTATCCTCCAGCAGAAGGGAGTCTTTGACGGGTTTGCCCTGCTTTCCCAGCCAGAGCATGTCCTGGAATTTCTTCTCCCAGGCCCCGTGAGAGACTGACCTGTGCCTCTTCCCCAGCCTGCCCGTGGATGTAGACCTCCTAGGATTTGGGCTATCTGGCCCTGGGTCTAGGGCTGGAAGCTGCCATTGGTGCCTACAGTTGTGTTGCCAGCCTCACCATCCCCTTCTTTGTCTTTTTCTGTGTGTGTGTCTTTTTTTATTTTTCATCAGCTGCAGGGAAGCCAAAGGCTCAGAAACTCAAGTGCTCATATTGTGACAAGTCATTCACCAAAAACTTTGACCTGCAGCAGCACATCCGAAGGTAACTGGGCGTGGTGGGGCAGGTGGCCCCTGGGCAGCCCTGGTGGGGAGGTGGGATGGGGAAGCCACAGTGGAAGCAGTGCTCCTTTCCCCGCCCCCTTCACCTGGTGGTGACCAAGGCCCCAACTGGTCTGTCATGGTTCTCAGGTCTTCCGTCCAGCTCAGGATGATTTTGCCCTTTGCTTCCTCAATGGGAAGGATCTGTAGAGCCTGCCTGCCTTGATGAGGAAGGTCCAAGGTGGGAATGGAGGAGGCGGAATTGACTTGAATGGCTAGGGGGAGGGCTTTGTTGGTGGGAGGCGTGCCTCAGCCCTCACTTCTGTAGAAAGGCCTGATCTCAGGGTTAGCGATGCTCTATGAACGTGCCTCTGCAAGTTCTCTGCTCGCTCAGTACTAACCATGACACCCCTTGTCCCAAGAACATGCAAGGAGCCCCTCTGGGCCTCAGGTTTTCCATTGTGAAGTGGAGGGGTGGTCTCATTTGATGTTTCTCATAGAGTGAAACACTGGGACATAAGATGATTTTAGGTGGTTTGTAGATATGGGTATTGAAAATTTCTGAAAAATATAGTGAGAAAATATTTTTCAGTTTCTTTCAGGCAGAGGAGAAAGCCTCAGTTAGGTATGGTCTGTCTTTAACACCTCGTACAGTTTTGCTCATCTTTTATAACAGAGAGAGAGAGGGAAAGGGAGGGAGAGAGAGTGCCAAAGATTCCAGCCATGGCAGGCAAAAGCTTCTCTGTAGACCAGGGTCCACCGGCCTATTGGGATTTCTTCTTTGGGGCTGCCCTGTGCCTAGAAGAATGTTCAGCAGTATCCCTGACCTCTAACCACTAGATGCCAGTAGCCCCTCCTCACTCCTCAGCTGTGACATCCCAAAATGTCTCCAAACATTTCCAGATGTCCCAGGAGGGAAAATCAATCTCTGTTGAAAACCACTGGTCTACAACCAGTGCTTGTCAGGAGAACTTTCTGCAAAGATGGAGAGACTCCAATAGGTGCCGTCCACAGGACAGTGGACCTATGGCTGTTGAGTACTTGAAATGTGACTGGTGTGACTGAGAAACTGAATTTTGGTAACTTTATTTATTTATTTTTGGCCCTGCTGGGTTTTTGTTGCTGCGCAGGTGCACTGGCTTCTCCTTGCAGTGATTTCTCTTGTTGCAGAACACGGGCTCTCTAGGGCACCCGGGCTTCGGTAGTTGCAGCTCCTGAGCTCTAGAGCACGGACTCAGTCACTGTGGCACCCAGGCTTGGTTGTTCCACAGCATTTGGGATCCTCCTAGATCGAGGATCAAACCTGTGTCTCTTGCACTGGCAGGCAGTTCTTTACTACTGAGCCGCCAGGAAAGCCTGAGAAACTGAGTTTTAACTTGATTTTATTTTAATGAATTTAAATTTAAATAGTCCCATGTGGTTTATGTCTTCCATAAGGATGATGCATCTATAGATCTTAATAAGATTGTTTTATGAATAATTGTGTTTTTTGTTACTTGTGTTTATGACAAGCAGTTTTGCATATATAATAACAACAGGAAGCTTCATTTTTAATTATTTTCAGTTCTTAAAAAGTGCACTGATTTGAAGGAAAGTTTTAAATAGTTGTACAAGTGCTGTGCTGTGACGGCTAGGACGTTTTCTCCTTCAAGTAACAAAATTCTCCACTTAAACAGTTGTTGTTGTTCAGTCCCTCAGTTGTGTCCAACTCTTTGCAACCCCATGGACTGCAGAACGCCAGGTTTTCCTGTCCTTCACCATCTCCCAGAGTTTGCTCAAACTCATGTCCATTGAGTCAATGATGCCATCCAACCGTCTCATCTTCTATCGTCCCCTTCTCCTCCTGCCTTCAGTCTTTCCCAGCATCAGGGTCTTTTCGCATCAGGTGGCCAAAGTATTGGAGACTCAGCTTCAGCATCAGTCCTTCCAATGAATATTCGTAGTTGATTTCCTTTAGGATTGACTGGTTTGGTCTCCTTGCTGTCCAAGGGACTCTCAAGAGTCTTCTGTAGCACCACAGTTGGAAAGCATCAATTCTTTGAAACTGTTTTATCTCACAGCTTGAGATGGCCACAGAGAAGGTCCGCTCTAGGGCTGGTTGATTCAGCCACTCAGTCTTCTCACCAGGAGCCGGGGTGTGTCTGTGCTTGCCTGCCTCAGTAAGACGGCTTGTCCTCACGGTCTCAGGATGGTGGCCCACAGCCTCCAGATGCTCTGCCTGGGCCTTCCTGGTGGTTCTGAGCTCCTGAACTGAGGTCACAGTCCCTACACGCAGGTGCTGACAAGCTTTGTTTTCCACAGCCACACTGGTGAGAAGCCCTTCCAGTGCATTGCATGTGGCCGCGCCTTTGCCCAGAAGTCTAACGTCAAGAAACACATGCAAACCCACAAGGTGTGGCCTCCAGGACGCAGCGGTGGCACCGTCTCTCGCAACTCTGTGACGGTACAGGTCATGGCTCTCAACCCCAGCAGGCAGGAGGACGAGAATAACACAGGTGGGTAGAGGTGACCACTGTCCTGGGCAGCATCTGGCTGGAGCCTCCCTGTGCAGCCCTGAGGGTGAGCAGAGCCAGCCATGAGTAGCTCACAGAGGGGGTGTTCTGTGCAAGCAACATATGCCCACTTTTCTCTGGCCTGCCAGTGGGAACTGGCCCTACTGTGTTGACCCATTCTGTGCGTGCCTTCTGAATTCTTGTGAGCTCTAGAGAAGAACCCATTTCTTTCAAAATTCCTGTAATGCCTAGCACCTAGGGTTCAACCATTGAGCAAACATTTATGGAGGCTTACTGTGTGCCAGGGGTCTTCCCAGGTGGCTCAATGGTAAAGAATCTGCCTGCCAAGCAGGGGACTCAGGTTCGATCCCTGAGTTGGGAAGATCCCCTGGAGAAGGAAATGGCAACCCACTCCAGTATTCTTGCCTGAGAAATCCCATGAACAGAGGAGCCTGGTGGGCTATAGTCTGTGGGATCACAAAGAGTTGGATACGTCTTGGTGAGTAAACCACCACCACCACCGTGTGCCAGGCCCCTGGGCCTACAAACTTGAGGTCAGAGGCGCCTGTCCTCAGGGAGAGTGAGGGAGGAACAGCTAAACACATGATTGTACAAGGAGCTGGGAGGCATCGTGAGTTCAGCTGGGGGTGGCAGTCAGGGTCATTAACAACCGCAGAGCCGTCTAGAGTGTCTGAGGGGAAGGCCTGCAAGGGGAGACTTGAGGTAGGGGCTCTTCATCCATCAGAATGTCAGTGTTCAGTGGTTTGGCCCCTGGAATGGCTGTGTCCCTGCGCACCAGCTGAGCGCGAGTGCAGGGCCTCGGTACCACGTCCCACACCAAGCCCATGGTTGGTGGCAGGTGAATGCAGCGGAGCACAGAGGGGTGTCCTGGGCGTCCTTCCCGGGTGGCGGGGCCCTCTGCCCTGACCCTTCCTCTGCCTTTCTCAGTGACTTTCCTCCCTGGCTTTCTCCACAGGGTTGGGCCAGACCCTGTCGAGCGCCCCGCAGCCCCAGGCCTTGCCCACAGCCGGCGAGGGGGAAGGGAATAAGCTGGAGGCCAAGCAGGTGGTCCTCATTGATAGCTCCTACCTGTGCCAGTTCTGCCCCAGCAAGTTCAGTACCTACTTCCAGCTCAAGTCCCACATGACCCAGCACAAGAATGAGCAGGTAGGTGAGGGGGCGGGAGCAGGCGTGGGCACAACCACCCGAGTCATGAGCCTTGGCTGATGCTGTGGTCTTGAACACAGCCTAGAAAGGGATAGGAGTGGGCCTTGGTTGCTCTGAGCTGCCATGTGACCATGATGGGCTAAGCTTCCCCCTCTATCCTCCCTGGGTGGTGCCAGCTTTTTGGGCCATTATGGTGCTTACCTGAGGGAGGAAGTCTACCTCTCAAGGGTCATATAATGAAGGAATCAGACACAGGAAGAATTCTTGCCACTTTGAGAAGATCTAGTATGTAAAAACCTGCCTATGGGAATTTGAGACTACAGCCTGTTTTTTATTTTTTTCCATTGAGGTGTGATTTACATACCATAAAATTCACCTGTTTTAAAGTGTATGCTTCAGTAGTTTTTAATCTATTCATGTTATACAGCCATCACCCCTGTATTTCTAGAACATTTTTTTTTCCAGAACATTTTTATCACCCCAGAAACTTTATACCCATTAGTGTTCACTCGCCCCTACTCCCAGACTCAGGGAACCACTAACACATTTTCTGTCTCTATCGGTTTGCCTATTCTGGACACTTAATATTGGAATCATCTAGTATGTGGCCTTTTGAGATAATATTTGCATTCATGTTGTAACATGTATCAGTACTTTATTACTTTTTATTTTTGAATAATATTTCATTGTATGAATATAGCACATTTTGAATATCCTTTTATCAGTTGATAGACATTTAGGTTCTTTCTCCTTTTTAGCTATTATGAATAATACTTCAGTGATCATTGTGTTCAAGTTTTTGTAGGAACATGTGTTTTTAGTTCTCTTGGGTATAAACCTAGGAGTGAAATTACTAGGTTATATATGGTAACTCTATTCCAGTGTTTATTGTTTAAAAGTAATTTTTGTTAGTTATTTTTTCCTCTCTATTAAAGTATCACATACCCAATATAGAATTGGGAAATTCAGAAAAGTCTGAAAAATATATAGATTCACATTTACTATTTATTATATGCTAAGTACCCTGCTAGAGGGCTTCCCTGGTGGCTCAACAGTACAGAACTTGCCTACAATGCAGGAGATGCTGGTTGGATTCCTGGGTCAAGAAGATCCCTGGAAAAGGGAATGGCAACCCACTGTAGTCTTCTTGCCCAGGAAATCCCATGGACAGAGGGGCCAGGTGGGCTACAGTCTATGGGGTGGCAGAGTCAGAAACAACTTAGGACTGAGTAACAACCCTACTAAGGTTCCTTACATTCAGTACTTTACTTACTTCTCACGGAACCTTAGAGATGGCCATTTTCAGTGTATCCAGATGAAGAAACTGAGGCTGAGAGAGATGAGTAATCCATCCAGAGTCACACTGCCAGTAAGTAACTGAGGCAGGATTCAAAGCCAGTTTGTTTGACTCCAAACCCCTTCTCATAACCAGCGTACAATATGTCCTCCCAGGAATCCAGCCCTCAATGCAGTACGTTTTGTAGATTTCCTTTCCTTCCTTGTTTTTTTTTGACTATGCCACATGGCTTGCTTGTTGTTAGTTCTCTGACCAGGGATCAAACTCATGCCCCTTGAAGTGGAAGCGTAGAGTCCCATCACTGAACCACCAGAGAAGTCCCAATGGCTGGATTCTTTAAATCCCCTATTATTGGACATTTAGGTTATTTCCTGAGTTTTGCTATTATAAACAAAACCATGATGAATGTTGTTGTAATCAAATCTTTGTCCATATCTCTGACTTTTTCCTTATTATAGACTCTTAGCAGAGAGGTTGATGGAGTGAAGTTAGACTATCCTTGGGGGGAAAAAAATCACCAAAAACTTTTACTCAAACTCGCTTAAACAATTAGGAAGTTTGTTATCTCACATAATAAGAAAACCCAAGATAGGGCAACTCAGGCCTGAGACAGTCAATTGACTCAACCCCGTATCAAGGGCCCTATGTCTTTCTAACTCTTGTCTCCACAGGGCATGGCCCTGTCTTCTGCTGGTGGTTCACCTGTGGTCCTGTGATGGTGGTCATCTTTTCTTGGCAGAAGACCAGACACAGTATTATCTATGAGCATAAAGGGGTTATATTAATAATATCTTCTGTATCTTCTTTAGGAGCAAGGAAACCTTGCCCAGAAGCCTTCTGTAGCCCTCTCATTGGTCAGAGCCCATGCACCTGCTCTATTATTTAGAAATGCATTATTAGGCTGCAAATAATAGATAACTGGCTTACTGGTTAGGATTTCTCCTCTCCCTCACATCATAAGAGGTCCATAAGTAGGTAGTATTGGGCTTATCTAGTAGGATTCTCCTGGCTTTCTGCTCTGCTCTCTTTAGCATGTGGCTTTCACCCTCAAGGTTGCAGAATGGCTGTCACACCTTCAGTCATCACATCTGTATTCTAATTAGGATAAATGTAAAGAACAGAGGGAACTTCTCCTAGGAAGCTTTTGCCTTTGTGTCCAGGGAGTGATGCCCTCCCCAAAGATTACTGCCTACATACCATTGGCAAGAAATGGTCACATGACTGACACTCGATGTAAGGGATCCAGGGGGTCAAGTGTTTTAACTGCGCATCTTGCCACTGAGCAAATCAGGGTTCACTTTGTTAGGAAGAAGAAGCCTTCTTCCTGCTTTGTTAGGAAGAAGGGTTGGAATTGTGTAGGCAACCCTGAGTGTGTCATGCAACTGTGACTGTTTTACAACCCTATGAGGAAGAGTGTGTGCGTGCATATGTGCCAAGTCACCTCAGTCATGTCCAACTCTTTGCGACCCTGTGGACTGTAGCCTGCCAGGCTCCTCTGTCCATGGGATTCTCCAGGCAAGAATTTTGGAGTGGGTTGCAATGCCCTCCTCCAAGGAGATCTTCCCAACGCAGGGATCAAACCCACATCTCTTACATCTACTACTTTGGCAGACGGGTTCTTTACCACTAGTACCACCTGGGAAGCCCCATGAGGAGTGTGTACTACTTACTAATGTATACCTTTTAAAATGTTAAAAGCATGTCTTTCATACAAATGACTTAGTGAACTTGAATCAGAATTTTGCTCAATTCATTAATGGGGGAACTGGAAAAATGACAAAGCCGGTCAAAAGATGGTGTGGAACACTAATACCTATATCTCTGTGTAACTGTGTCAGTAAAAAAAAAAGGAATCCTGAAATAAGATTACTAAGATACAAATCTGTTTATGTCCTTCAGGACAATAAAACCTCTGGAGTTAAAAAAAAAAAAAACCCTCTGGAGTTATCTTTTCTACATGACAAAAATAATTTACATTGGATCAGTTTTCTACAAGTTAACATTTAACTTTAGAGAGTCTAGGTTCTGATCAGTAATAAACAGTCAAAACAAGTGACATCATCCAGAAGAGTGAAGTGACCCTTAGCAGCTTAACTGTCTTCACCTAACTGCTTGCCAGACAGCACTTCTCAAAATGAGGTCCCCAGCCCGGTAGCTTCAGCATCACCTGGGTGCTTGGCAGGAGTGCACGTGTTCAGGCCGCCCAGACCTGCTGCGTCAGATTCCCTGGAAATGGCCAGTCTGCCTCTATGATGCAGGCTCGAGTTGGAGAGCCACCATTCTTGCATAACATTGAAAGGATGGGATGCCATCTTTTCACATCTTTTCAAGATGTTGTCATTCCAAGTTTTGCATAATTTTTCTTAAATATACCCAATACATACAGTACAAGAGGGTTCCCTTTTCTCCACACCTTTTCCTGAATTTATTGTTTGTATATTTTTTTGACGATAGCCATTCTGACCAGTGTGACGTGGTACTTCATTGTGGTTTTAGTTTGTGTTTCTTGGAATCTAGAAAAACGGTGCAGATGAACTTATTTGCAGGGCAGAATATAGATGCAAACGTAGAGAACGGGCTTGTAGACACAGCAGGGGAAGAGGAGGGTAGGACAAATCGAGAGGGTAGCACTGACGTGAATACGCTGCCGTGTGTGAAACAGCCAGCCAGTGGGAAGCACGGGGAGCTCAGCTCGGTGCTCTGTGATGACTTAGGGTGTGGGGGCGAGGTGGGAGGGAGGCTTAAGAGGGAGGGAACACATGGATATATACATGTTGACTTAAAAAGAAATGCACAATTTGAGAGTTCAGTTTTACTAGGGGCAAAATGAGGGCAGTCCGGGAGGGAGCACCTCACAGAGCTTTGAGAAACTGCTCCAAAGAGGCAGGGAGGGAAAGGTCAGTATATGTGAGATTTTGGTGAAGAGAGAGTACACGCAATCAAGCACATATTTTTTCCAGAAGGTTTCTGCTAGGCTTGTGAAGCTTTTGCTAGTCACGAGGAGCAGTCATCACCATGAAGGATTTTAGTGCTTTTCTAGATATAGGGAGATACAAGAATTAGGCTCATAAAATCAACTCCTAAAAATACCTGAAGACTGTCCTACTAGTTTTTCCTCGAGATAGAGTGCCCCATTTCTGCTTTCCACCCTCAACTCCTTTCAGGGAGTGGGTCAACTGTAGCAGCACATGATTCAATCCTTGTAGAGGTAGATGGCAGGTGCCCGTGGCAAGTGCCAATTTGTGGTCGACATACAAAAATCTATTAAACAATCTTACATACGTATAGCCAATTCACATTGTTGTACAGGAGAAATGAACACAGCATTGTAGCAATTATGCTCCAGTTAAACAATAAGTAATTAAAAAAAAAATGTATGGCAGAAGCCAACACAATACTGTAATTATCCTTCAATTAAAAATAAATGAATGAAGAAAACATAATAATAAATCCAGGGCTTCCACAGCAGGGGAGCAGGGGAACAGCAGTTGGGTCTTCTATGAGCAGTGTTGGAGGTGGATACCACAGGGCAGGGGACCACAGCGGAGGCGGGTCTCCAGCCTGCCCTCACCTGCCCTGCCTCTTCCCCCAAGGTGTACAAATGTGTGGTCAAGAGCTGTGCGCAGACCTTCCCGAAGCTGGACACGTTCCTGGAGCACATCAAGAGCCACCAGGAGGAGCTGAGCTACCGCTGCCACCTCTGTGGCAAGGACTTCCCCTCGCTGTACGACTTGGGCGTGCATCAGTACTCGCACAGCCTCCTGCCACAGCACAGCCCCAAGAAGGACAGCGCCGTCTACAAGTACGTGATCCCCCTTCCCTCTCCCCATAGGAAGCCCAGGGGTCCATTCCCTTGGTGGTTTCAACTGCTCAGGTCCAGTGGGACATCTCAAAGGGGAATCTGAGGCTTCAGCGTCCAGCCTGGGGGAGTGGGTTGTGTGCCTTGGCACTGAGAGGAGAGAAAAGGTGGGCCCTCCTTGTATCATTCTTCAACTTGGCAGACATGCAACCTAAAAAAAAAAAATCTTAAAAAAGGGAAGCTGATTTTTCCTTGTTCATAGTGGAAAAAAGATTTGTTTTTCCCTAAAGTAAAATATTATGAAAATCGTATTTTATCTGATAATCTACACAATTTAGATTACACTTAGAATGGTACACTGATTTTTTGGCTGCACCTGGTCTTGGTTGCTGAGCACAGGCTTTCTCTAGTTGTGGCAAGTGGGGGCTACTCTCTAGTTGCGGTGTTCAAGCTTCTCATTGCGGTGGTTTTTCTTGTTGCAGAGCATGGGCTCTGGGGTGCGGGCTTCAATAGTTGTGGCTCATGGGCTTAGTTGTCCCGTGGCATATGGGATCTTCCTGGACCAAGAATTGAATCTGAGTCCCTGCATTCATCGGCAGATGGATTCTTAACCACAAGACCGTCAGGGAAATGCTACATTGATTCTTAAATGAAAAAATGCACAAATGTGCATTTGAAAGCAAAAATCATAAAAATAAGATTGGTATGTTTTATAATCTATAAAATTTAGGTTAAAGTTGGAGCTATATGCTGATTCTTAGAATGAAACAAGGAATGAATTAAATGTGTATTTTATTGGGGGTAATTTTTCTGACAACCCTTTACATGGCTGTAGTCTTCTGTTTCAGTCATAAAGAAGGTCCCTTTAGCAGAAATGATGAAGGGCTCCCTCCGTTTTGCCATATGCTTTTAGTCCTTAGAACTTCCGATCATTCTCTTTGGATCCATTGATCTTGTAATTGTCCTTGTCATTCTCGTTGGAGCTACTGAGCCTGTGTTCATCCTTGTAGAGTTTCCCTTCCTCAAGAGCTTTCTGGCTCCTCCTCCAGAATCCCATTTGCTGATGGTATTGTCCAGCATCACTTCCATGACTTGGAGGAACCCCTCACTGTTGCTCTCCATTCATTTTGCTGTGCATTAGCCTTATGTCATTTGGGAGCAGCTGCCTCACAAAATCTAGCACATGGGGATAGGTATTAGTGGGGGAAAAAAAAGAGGAGTTTTTGTCCAGGGACTTCTTCTGGTTCATTAATGAATATTTTCATGTTAGAATGGTTTTGTTTCTCTGTTCGGACTTGTATCTGCAGGGAGTTGACTGATGACCTCTGTTAATGCACATCCTCCACGCCAACCCTGGCCCACCTCTAGCTCCTGGGTGAGGCTTCTAGGGTTCAGAAATAAGTAAATACAGACTTTGAGTCTAGAATGCATGGACTGCTTAGGGAGACAGGAGTGTATGTATTCTTACTATATGCTGTGATAAAATGCTGTCATAGACATATATACCCACGGTGAGAGGTAGGGCAAGGGACAGTATCCCAGGAGCAATGATATCTGAACTGGGTTTTGAAGGATGAGTAGGAGTTTGCAACTGTAAAGATAGGAAATAAAATAGCAAGGGGTTTAGAATGACTGTTCTGTAGAATGAAAGTGGGAGAAGATGTTTAGATGGGGCCTGGGAGAGAAAGTGGGGGCCAGGGCCTGAGGATCTTGTAGAAACCACAGGAGCTTTGAGAAGCTGGCAGGGGAACTGGGCTCAAGAAATGGGGTAGAGGGCATCCAACCCTGGGGGAGATTGGGAAATGGGGCCCCAGGGGCAGGAAAGCCAGGTGAACTCTGACCAGCTAAGGGGTGATTTCTGGATAACGATGAGTAATTCCCATTTGTAGAGAGCATTTGCTTTTGCCCTTCCAATCTGTGGAATTTCTAGGAGTCCCTGTAGCTGTGTGGCTCTCTGGAGTGAGATGCCAAGTAAAAAGAAGTAAGTACCTGCAAGGTGCCTTGACCTGACTTAGGGACATTGAGCCCTGCCTTCCTGGGAGGTAGGTGGTATCAGTCAGTTCAAATGGCTATAACAAAATATTATAGACACATGAGAGAGAGAGGGTGCCCTTACTCTCTGGTCTTTTGTTTTCTTTCTTTCCTTCTTTAGCTGCATTGGGTCCTAGTTGTGGCATCAGAATCTTTTGTTGCAGCTTGAGGGTTCTTCATTGTGCCATGTAGGCTTCTCTCTAGCAGTGGTGTGGGCTTCTCTCTCGTTGTGGCATGCGGGCTCCAGAGCACGTGGGCTCAGTAGTTGCAGTGCATGGACTTAGTTACCCCTCAGCATGTGGGATCTTAGTTCCCTGACCAGGGATTGAACCCACATTCCCCGTGTTGGAAGGCAGATTTTTAACCACTGGACCACCAAGGAAGTCCATGCTCTTTTCTTATAAGGGCACTAATCTCATCTGGAGACTCCCACACTTATGATCTCACCTAGACCTAAGCACCTCCCCGAGGCTCCATCTGCAAATACCATTACATTGGGGATCAGGGCTTCACCATATGGATTTTGGCCTCCTTCCCCTCTGTGGTATTCTTCCCGCGAGGAGACCTACTTCAGCCCATTATAGCTGGTGGTATTTATTTACTTCCCATTGCAAAGATGAGGACATTGAGGCTCAGAGAAGAGGAGACATTAGCATTCCATTATATATGGATAGGCTGTAATTTATTTAACATGTCCCGTACTACAGCAGCAGCAGCCAGCAGTTAATTGGGTTATTTCCAGTTTGTCATTATTATAAACAACATTACAGGGAACAACTTTGGACCTATGTCTTTGCTCATTTGTAAATAAGTTCCTAGAAGTAATTTTGCAGGTCAGAGACCAAAGAAGGGTTTACAAAAGATTAATTACTACCTGAAAAAATAAATTTATGTGCATACAATGCAGTATTTTAAAACTACAGAAGCGCATAGAATGAAAAGGAATTCCCTATCCATCCTGACCCACTTCCGCATCCCACAGGCAATTGCTTTCAAGAAGTGTTTCTTTTAAACTTACTTTGAGGGACTTCCCTTGTGTTCCAGTGGCTCAAAGTCCAAACTCCCAATGCTGGGGCTCCAATCCTTGGTCAGGGAACTAGATCCTATATGCCATAACTAGAGATCCCACATGCTGCAACTAAGACCCATTGCAGCCAAATAAATAATATTAAAAAAAAAAACACCTTACTTCGACGTAATCTCAGACTTCTAAAAAAGTTATACAAATAGTACAAAGAATTCCCATACATATCCTTCACCCACATTTCCCAGGTATTACAATACTAACCACACTGGCTATATCACATTCTGAGCTTTTTGAGAATAATTTGCAGACACCATGCTCCTTTACCTTTTCTCTTTCATGTGTATTTTCTAAAAACAAGGATAACCTCTTTCATAAAAGCATAGTGTAGTTATCAAAATCAGGAAGATAAATCAATACAATTCTGTTATCGCATTTATAGACCTTATGCAGAAATTTCCAATGGTCCCAATAGCATCTTTTATAGATGAAGAAAAAACTTTTTTCTGGTCCCATAGTCCAGTCCAGGATCGCACGTTGCATTCGGCTATCCTTGTCTCTTCAGTCCCCTTTTTGCTGACAGTTCTTTCTGTCTTTGTCTTTATGACCTTAGTATTTTGAGAGAGTAGAAGCCAGGTATTTTGTAGAATGTGCTCAGTTTGGATTTGTCTGATTTGACCTCAGGGTTGGTCCAGGATCGACACTTTTGGCAGGAGCATCACGAAGCGACGTTGTGTCTTTCTCAGCACATTGTATCACGAGACACATGACATGGGTTTGCCCTATTGCTGGGCGTGTTACCTTGCATGACTTAGTTAGGGTGGCATTTCTGGCAGGGAGTTTTCATTTTAATGGTCTTACGAAACTGCCTCCCCTGCAAACCTGTGCCTCCTGCCCCCAAAGCCTGAGCCATTCCCATCTTTCTCCCACCAGCTCACAAAGTCTCTGCCCTCCTGCAGCACGGCTCCCACCCCTCCCCCTCCTTCTTTCTTGCCATCTGTAGGCATTTAGCTTGTGGTTTTCAGGCTGTGGCCCAAAGGGCAGTCCCCTGGGCCCACCACAGGTGCAGCCTGCCCGTGGGTTTCCCACCATGGCCCTGGTGTACAGATGGCAGGGCCCACAGTTCCGTTTTTAGCACGAATTGCCCACCTGCCTCTAGCTTTGCTCATTGGTACTGCACTGTAAGTGGGCCCATTTGCTGGCCGGTGTTTTCATGGTGGGAAGACAGTGGGGTCTTTTCTTTAGTGTGGCTTGTGGCCTGAAACTGCTGTTCTGTGAGTATGTTAACCAGTGATGGTGGAGGAGGGGGTGCGGCTGGTTACCTCCAGCCGAGTGCAAGCTCTCTCACCTCTCTGCTCCTCCCCATTTAGGTGTGTCAAATGCGTCAACAAGTACTCCACACCTGAAGCGCTGGACCATCACCTGCAGACCGCCACTCACAACTTCCCCTGCCCGCATTGCCAAAAGGTGGGGACCCCTGCCCTTTCTGGCGAGACGAAAGTAGGGGGCAAGAGGTGGTGGAGCGAAGACCCCACTGTCTCCTCCTCTCCTGCCTCAGCACCTGCAGGCCAAGCCTGGGGCTGTCTCTGCAGACAGCACTTCTTCTTGAAGAGTAAGAGCTCTACCTGGCCCTTCTTACCAATTGGTCACCCACCCCGGCTGGCCGGGGGTTGCTACTGGGACCAGGCGGGCCGGCCAGGCTGTGGAGTGAGGACTCTCCTGGGCCCAGGCCCAGCATGCAAACAGCAGCCTCCAACTTCCTGACATCTTATTATCCTGGTTATTACCAGTTCCTTTTTTACAGTGGATCTGGAATCTCTCACTAAAGCCCTTCACACCCATCAAAAATCCAGTCAGGGTACCATTTTTCACTTTTCCCCAAAACATAATTTTTATAAAGTTTGTTTGAATCAGGTCCATATACTGTGATTGATTCTATTAATCTACAGATTCTTCCATCAATGCTCATTTTTTTTTTTCTTTTAATGTGTTTGTTGAAGAAGCTGGGCCTTTGGTCCTGTGGAGTTGCCTGAAGTCTGGGTTTTGCTGATTGCACCCCCTGGTGTGTCTAACTGGTTTCTTTGTTCTTCTCATTTTCTTACCACCTTTCATGGCAGATTTCCCAGGACAGACAGTCCTGGTTTCACTTCGGCCTCATTGTAGATGTTTCTAATTTTACAGTCTAATTTGGAAATTTGGAATTTGTGGTCCAAATAAAAGGTATCATGAATTAGCAAGAACCCTGTGCCAGATGTGGTTCTGAGCATTCTATCTGAAACTGACTCATTTAACCCTAGGAGGCTGGCATACTATTTTACAGACAGGGAAACTAAGGCACTGAAAGATCATCCAGCTATGAGATAATGGAGTGAGTAAGTAGTTAGGTCTGTGTCCTTAACCATGTATCTGTATCAGATGAATGAAAAAATGAATGAGTGCCCTTCCTATGCCTGGGGAGGAAGGAGAATTTGGCTTCTGTGTTTTCTGGCTTTTTATTACCTTTCCATTTATTTCTTCAGTTACATGTTCATTTCTTCATTCATTCCCCTGCTTGTCAGTCATTTAACTCAGGCCCTGTGCTGGGAAATGAGAGTTCCTCTCCACCCCGTGGGAGATCTCACGTGAGCAAAGGGCTGTTATTCAAATAGGTTAGATGCTAACTTTAAAAGTGTGGGTGGACTTTCGAGGCATTGAATGTTTGGCATTAAGAAGTCACGGAGGGCTTCACGGAAGCAGTGACCTGAGTAGGGTCTTAAAGGATGAGTAGGAGTTTGTCCTGCTAAGAGAGAAAGTCTCTCTGGGTAGAAACAACAGCCTGGGCAGAAACTCAGAGCCAGCCTGTCTTGACAGGTCTTATGGGTGAGTAGTGGGAGCCATGAGCTTCTAATGACTGAGCTGGGCATTGTGAGCCTTGACCCCTAGTGGGCAAAAAGAATGGTGTTTCCATAAGAGCTGGTAATGAGGGGCCCCTTGAGCTTGTAATGTGGTGCGAGTGGTGAGTCAGACCTGACGCCAACTCCTTTGTCCTGCCAGGTATTTCCTTGTGAACGGTACCTGCGGCGTCATCTGCCCACCCACGGCAGCGGGGGCAGGTTCAAGTGCCAGGTGTGCAAAAGTTCTTCCGGCGGGAGCACTACCTCAAACTGCATGCTCACATCCACTCAGGTGGGTACCTGCCCCCCAGCAACTTCTGCTCAGTCCCCAGCTCCTTCCCCTAGACACCCTCTCAGCTCCCCTTTCCACCCCCTCTCTGGCCTTCCTTCCCAGCTCCTTCAGCCTGCTTCCTCAGCATCGTCCTGCCCACCCACTTCCTTCTCTTCATCCCCCACCCCATCTCCTTCCTGGCCCCCTACCCATCTGCCATCTCAAGGGAACAAGAGGTTCCCACCAACACTGTAGTAGAGACGAGCTTCTGGAGGCTGGTGGAGGGACTCCTGGCTCTAGGCCTTTAGGAATCATCCCCTTGAGACCATTCTGAGCCCCTGGGACTGGGCCCACTGTTCTCAATATAGAATTCCTTCCCACACCTTAACCTTTTTAATGACTACAGACCGTTCCATTGTAATGATCAGAATTACCTCAGTCATTGGATTGGCATTTTTCAAAAGTACTTATTCATCTTAGAGAGGAGGACAGAGAGGAAATAATGGCAAGAAATAAAACAGCCCAATCATAGACCTTTTCCAAAGGGCAGGTTGTGACCCCCGACTCCTGTCAGATGAGAGCTGCTTTCATGCCCCACCCCTACCAGCCCCACCCATGAAATCTGCAGCAGACGATTTAGGGTGACTCAAGTGGGCTCCGGGCCATACTGCTGAGCTAGGGAATCTTAGTTCCCCCAAACACTAAGTGTACACCATGAACCTCAGTTTTCTGATCAAGGACTTAACCTTATGGTTTGTTGTAATATTCAATCAGATAAGATGTAATCGTCCCCTCCTGTGGGCTTCCCTTGTGACTCAGCTGGTAAAAAAAAGAACCTACCTGCAATGGAGGAGACCTGGGTTCGATCTCTGGGTTGGGAAGATCCCCTGGAGAAGGGAAAAGGCTACCCACTCCAGTATCCTGGCCTGGAGAAGTCCATGGGGTCACAGAGAGTTGGACACGACTGAGTGACTTTCACGTTCATTTTTCACTTTCCCCCTTCCCGTATGGACCCCGTTTCAGTAAACATCACGACCGTCCACCTTGTCACCGGTGCCTCAGGCTCATCCTTGACTCTCTTCCTCTCCTGCCCCACAGCCAGTCTGTTGGCAAGGGCTGCCGGTTCTGCTTTCTCAGCATCACCGGTACTTGGCCACTTCCCATTTCTTGTACCCGCCTCCTTCCTGCCTGAGCCCACACCACCCTCAGTCTGCTCTCCTCCCGCAGTCAGATCCTGGCCCTTCTCCGCTCGGCCCCGCTGTGGCTTCTCATTCGGCTCAGAGTAGACACCTTGGCTTTTAGGCCCTGCCTGTCAGGCCTGGCTGCCTGGACTTCCTCTTCTGCCTCATGTTCCCTTCCCTGCTCCTTCCACTTTGTTCCTCAGACACACCCCACACCCTGCCTCTCCTCCCACCTGCACTCACTCCCAGTGTCCGCCTGGCTCACTCCTTCACCACCTCAGGGCTCACCTCAGGTATTGCCTCATCGGAGAGGCCTTTCCTGCCCCTCCTAACTGAAGCAGCCCTCTCGTCTCCTTGGCAAAGCAAAGTCCTGAGGAAGGAGAGAGAGGTCTTCCCCAGGCCACCTCTCTAAAGGAGTTGTTGCCCTCTGGTGGGGACCCCTGTGTGCCAAATTCAGACTCCCTCTCAGGGCACCCTGGGTCCCCCCAATGGGGTTTCCTCCTGCAGGTGAGAAGCCCTACAAATGCTCAGTGTGCGAGTCTGCATTTAACCGCAAGGACAAACTGAAGAGACACATGTTGATCCATGAGCCATTCAAGAAATACAAATGCCCCTTCTCGTGAGTAGAGATGACCCTGGGTAGGAGGGGCAGGTTTACCAGCTGTGGGGTGGAAGGGGGCCGGGGCTGAGGGCGTAAGGCCCACTTACCTTTTGTCCTGTCCCGGGTCCTGCCTGGCTGCCTCACTTCCCACCCTGCTTCCCTGCCCAGCCCCCAGGGTAGATGAGGGCTGGCAGAGTGGCCAACAAGAGAGTCCTGGGCTTAGTGCGCCCCCCTGACCAGCGTTTTGGGTTCTAGGACACACACAGGCTGCAGTAAGGAGTTCAATCGGCCAGACAAGCTGAAGGCTCATATCCTCTCTCACTCTGGTAAGTTGCTCCTGCACCTGCCAGGAAAGTCTGGTTCAGCTCGAGTCCCCTGGGCAGGACCCTGGAAAGAGCGGGCATGTCTCATGAGACTTGGTATCCCTGCCTGACGCCTTCTGGCCAGCAGACTCTTGCTCCCATGAGCCCCGCCTACGTTTGGGTCCTCAGGGTACACAGAGGTGAGTCAGCCACAGCCTCCAGGTGGAGAAGGAAGCTGACTCATGAGATGACTATATCAGAGAAGCACACACTGTGATAGAGATGAGGTCATGTGGGAGGGAGATCCGATTCTGAGTGGGTCCAAGATAAGGCCAGAGGGATTCCTTGGTCCCCTCGGCAGAGAAGGGCAGCTGGGATGTGGAGTAGGAGTCTTCACGTCACTCCTCGGTTTCCAAGGGGCTCCACGGAGCTCCCCACAAGATCGCTGCTTCTCTGGAGCAGCTTGGCTGGCTTCCCACATCCGTGTACCATTTGGTCTGGAACAGGATTTCTTAGTGTCAGCACTGTTGATATTTTGGATAATTCTTTGTCGTGGATATCTGCCCTGGGCACTGTAGATTGTTTAGCAGCATTTCTGCCTCCAGGGGACAAGCCAAGAAATCCCTGGGTAGTAAAGTCACCCCTGATGAACAGCCACTGGTTTCCAGAAAGGGTCTAGTTTGAAATCTGGGAGAGTAGATTGAGGATTTGGAGACAAAGAGCCTAGGTTGGATTCTTGGCATTACCACTGTCCTGCTGGGTGACCTCAGGCAAGTTTCTCCCCCTCTCTGAGCCGGCATTCCAGGGAAACTGAGGGGGCCATGGTACAAGCTGTGTGTGGGATGGAGTTGACTTCACAGTGGATATGGAGGTACCAGTGATTCACCCAGTGAGTGTTAGCTGAGAATCTACCACGTGTCAGGCACTGGGGATGCCATGAGGGAGCCAGGCAGAACCACACCCCACTCTCCTGGGAAGCTTAGCATTTTGTGGCAGAGATTAAAAATTAACGGCAAATAGATAAGTATATTACACTAAAATATCCTGAGTTCAAAGACGGAAATAAGCAGAGTGAGAGGGCAGAGAATAAAAGAAGTGGGTATCAGGGAGGACTTCTTGGAGGAGGTGACAGAAAAGCTGAGTCTGAGAGATGAAAAGAGCCAGGAAATGGCTTCCAGGATGAGGGAGCAGCAGGGGTGAAGCCCTGAGGCAGGGAAGAGACTGGGGAGTGTTTGAGATGAGGAATGGTGGGCAGGGGGCCTAGAGCTCAGAGAGCAAGTGAGAGAAGCGGAAGGGGCCGAGAGGAGAAGGGGGTGGTCAGCCACACGTGGCTCCGTGGGAAACTTGGGGAATCACTGGAGGGTCTGGAGGGGGAATGTCATGGAGGAGTTTTACCAAGACCTCTCTAGGTGCCCTGTGGGGAGTGAGTGGTGTGAGGGGGCCAGGGTGAGGCAGGCCAGCCAGAGAGGGGAGAGATGATGGCGACCTGGCAAAGTCAGCCACCGTGTGGGGGCTCAGCTTGCTGTTCCGGCAGAGGGAAAGAGCACATGGAGAGGCCCAGAGGCAGGAGGCTAGCACAGGAGAAGTGGCTGGGGGAAGATGGGGGATAAAACTGGTGGGAGCAGGGCCCAGGTCACCACCCTGCTCACAGGGCAAGCTGAGAAACCGGGTTTTCCTCCCCATTGCCAAGGCAGCCGTGTAGGGTGAAGGGTCTGGGCGCCTCTCATGGCCTTCCCCTCTCTCCTCAGGCATGAAGCTCCACAAGTGCGCCCTGTGCAGCAAGTCCTTCAGCCGCCGCGCCCACCTCGCCGAGCACCAGCGTGCCCACACGGGCAACTACAAGTTCCGCTGCGCCGGCTGCGCCAAGGGCTTTTCCCGCCACAAATACCTCAAGGACCACCGCTGCCGCCTCGGCCCCCAAAAGGACAAGGACCTGCAAGCCCGGCGGCCCCCCCGGAGGGCGGGCAGCCCCCCGCAGCGGCAGCGGCGGTGGGCACAAGGTGGTGACCCCCCTGCCTGACCCGCTCGGGCTGGAGGAGCTGAAGGACACAGGGGCCGGGCCCGTGCCCGAGGCCGCCCCAGGCAAGCCGCCCTTCTCAGAGCCGGATGCCGTGCTGTCCATCGTAGTGGGGGGCACGGTGGGGGGCGAACCTGAGCTGGTAGTGCCTGGGCATGCCGAGGGCCTGGGCTCCAACCTGGCGCTGGCGGAGCTGCAGGCAGGGACTGAGGGCTCGTGTGCCATGCTCGCTGTGCCTGTCTACATCCAGGCCTCGGAGTGATGGGCCCATGGTGTTTGCTCCTGCGTCCTGCCTGATGCTCATCTTTAGGTCCAGAGCCCCTGGGAGCAGACCAGAGAGCCTTCCCAGTGGAAGTGAGCCATTGGTCAAAATCCTTTTGGAACATCATCTGTAAACCCTGGCCCAAGGCCGCCTCTCTGTGTCCCCTGTCTTGCTGGGAAGCCCTGCACCGTTCTGGGATCTGAGGCAGCTGACCCTGAGCCGCCCAGGGTCTGGCTGGTCCAGGCTAGTGGTCGGGCTGCCAAAGAGGGAAGACAGGGCCGTCCCATCCACCCTTCCTCTAGGCTGCCAAGGGGCAGCCTCTAACTAAGCTGCTGAGGCCTGAGATGGTTAGAGCCCTTATCTGTTGAACCTTTTCACATGCAGTTCCTCCCAGCATCCCCAGATGACTCTGTAATGTAGGCATGTAGGAGGCACTCGAGTGTCATGGTTAGAGTGGAGCTATCAGCCAGATCTGGCTTCAGATCCAAGCACTGACACTTACTTGCTGTGTGACCTTGGGTAAGTCACTTCCCCTCTCTGAGCCCCGCATTCCGTATCTGTACAATGGGGCTTATGACAGTACTACCTCATAGGGCTGTCATCAGGATCCAGTATGAAGTGTGCAAAGAATTTGGCATAGTGCTCAGCACTGAACAAGTGCTCAATAAATGTTTTTTTTATCAAAAGTGACTCAGGCCCTACCTTTGGCAGTTTTTTTCTTAGCTCCTAGGTGGCAGCAGTGCCCCCTCCAAAGCACGTAGGGGCTGAGGGGTCCCTTGGCCCCTCACTCACAACTGTCCTGCCCCAATAGCCACAGAGAGGTTTGATGCATCCAGAGCAGTCATTTTAGATCATGACCCATGAAAACCCCCGAGGAAGGGGTTTATAACTCACGTTTGAAAATGCAGAATCCTGGGTCTTAACCTAAAACCCTCTGTGATCAGAAACTCTAACCAGAGCCAGAGGACCATCTTCCCTGGTGGCTTAGACAGTAAAGCGTCTGTCTACAATGCGGGAGACTTGGGTTCGATCCCTGGGCTGGGAAGATTCCCCTGGAGAAGGAAATGGCAATCCACTCCAGTACTATTGCCTGGAAAATCCCATGGACAGAGGAGCCTGGTAGGGATCCTGGTAGGGCTCCATGGGGTCACAAAGAGTCGGACACGACTGAGCGACCTCACTTTCACTTTCACCCTCGCATCCAGCATTCCCTTCCCCGTCTCCAGCTAGTCCAGGGGGAAAGCACACCAGGCTCCCTGGGAGGCAGGGAGGAGAAAAGGGGCCTTGACCAGTGCTTTCTTATTTATCTTCCCCACCACCTTGCTGGGCCACATTGCCTCAGGTGCAGGAGAGGCCTCTGAGGCTCAAGATGGGACAGGACGGGATTCAAGAGGACTGTCAGGCACAATCTAATCATGGAGTTTCCCTGAAGAGGACATCCCTTAGACATCTGTGTGTGGGCCTGTGGCTGGAGCTCAGAGCAAGGCTGACTTCCCCACATCCTCAGGAGAGGGTGTGATGCGGTGGAAGGGATAAGGGAGGCAGCCTTGCACAGCAGAGGGGGTGAGGGCAGTAAGTGTACCTGGCCCAGCCGTCAGAAGGGCCAGGGGAGGGACTGGTGGGGACAGGAAGTCTCAGAGGAGGAAGTAGCCTTTGACACAGAGTGTTTGATATATGGGTAGCTAGAAGAAGGCATGTCAGGCAGAGCAGGGCATGAGCAAAGACCTTGAGGTGTGACAGTGATCGAGGCCTGGGGCCGATGTGTGGTCCAGGGTGACAGAGATTTGGGGGAAATGGGTCAATCACGATAATCACTAATTGCTTCAAACCTTCATGTGATGGAAGCTGATGTAACCCTTCTGTGTCACATCAGTTCAGCCCCATCAGGTGAGAATTGTCACTTTCCTTATGTCATGGATGATGAAACAGAGGCCCAGAGAGGCAAAGTTTCTTGCCCAAACACACACAGGAAGTCAGAGTTGGGATTCAAGCTGGGGGGCCTGCTTCCATGTACGCTTAGCCACTCTGCTCTACTGAAATATGGGTCAATGTCAAATCAGAGAGAGCCTTGGATGTTGGCTTAAGGAATTTTATTCTCTACAATGAATATATTCTCTATAATGAAAGCATCATGGGTGGCATTAAACATTTTTTAAAAAATTATAACAGTTATAGTAAAAAATGTGAACAACCACATCTCCATCTTAATATAACTATTTAAATTATACTTCTCTTTTTTTCCTGTCAATGTCTGCATGCGTGCACTTATCAATAATCATGAGGATTGAAGTTGACTAGGCACTTAAGTCATGCCTGGTGTGCCCTAAGCACTTTAAGGTGAGTGCTACTTCTATTCAAATTTTACAACTAGGATGAGGCAAGGTTAAGCAGCTCCAAGTCACACAGCAGTAAGGGGCAGAGCCAGGCCCCCAAACAAGGGCCATGTTAAGATCAGGTCTAATACTTAAAAGATGTGGAGTTAGACTGCGGGTGAGGAGGCTGGGGCAATATTGGGGTTCTCGTAGCTAAATCTGTCCTAGGTTGGCATATGGGAGACTGGGGTCTAGAGAGATGAAGGCCCACGGTCAAGGGTAACTCAAAGTTGATGACAGAGCTTCTGTAGGACAGGGTGTAGTAGAAAGAGGAACTAACCTGGGCATCCAGGGTTGTCAAATCCAGATTGTGGCATCAGGCAGATCTGGGTTTGAATCCTGGCACTGCCTCTTCCCAGCTGTGTAACTGACAAGTTACTTCACCTCTCTGAACCTTGGGTTCCTCATATGTCAAATGGGAAGAATGATATAAATAGTACCTAACCAATGAGATTGGTGTTCCAACTCGGAGAATTGAGCTAAAACAGAGATCACAAATTGGCAGCCTACAGGTTGATGGACTTTGGCTTTCAGTGTTTGGAAAAAGTGAGCCAGCCTTTAAAAGTTACGAAATTCGAGACCTACCATCATGAAAAGTAAGAGGCATTCCCTCTGTGTCAGGAACAAGACCATGGTGCCTGTTGTCATGACTTCAACATTATGTAGGAGGCCTAGCCAGCAGCAAGACAAATAATATAAAAATTTACTACATTCCTGTACTCCAGAAGTGATTAGAAAATATAATTTAAAGTTGGGATATTTCACATAAAAATCCAAGTTTCTGAGTTCTTTTGAAAAATGGGAGGGAATTCCCCTGAAACCCACTGGTTAATGGACTCCGCACTTTCACTGCTGAGGATGTGGGTTCAGTCCCTGGTTGGGGAACCAAGAGCCCTCAAGCCGCAAAGCACAGCCAAAAAAAAAGAAAAGAAAAGAAAAATGGGGTATCTGGCACTAAGGGGCAGCAGTCAAGTAGAGCTCACCCTTCCAGGTGAACACTTATGTTACATGTGTCTCAAAAGTGGAAAAGCAAGATGGCCAGGCAGGGCCACATGATTTTTCATGTTCCTGGCGCACTTTACTCATTCATCTTATTTATAGACTCTGGGTATATGACTTTGAACTTCCCTGGTGGCTCAGATGTAAAGAATCCGCCTGCAATGCAGGAGACCTAGGTTTGATCCCTGGGTTGGAAAGATCCCCTGGAGAAGGGAATGGCAACCGATTCCAGTATTCTTGCCTGGAGAATTCCATGGACAGAGGAGCCTTGCGGGCTACAGTCCGTGGGGTCACAAAGTCAAACATGACTAAACGACTAAGCACACACACATATGACTTTGAGGAACTCTGGAAATCTTTCTTCTTCTTTCAGTTTTCTCTAAGCCAGAGCTACTCTCAGTTTCTCTATCAATAAACATGGGAAGTTCAGTCATGGCTTTACTGACTGATTACTAAGCGCCAGGCCCTGTGCTCTGTACCTTATTTGCATGTTACCGGAGTCCTTAAGACACCTCTTGGAAGCAAGCCCTCCTATCATATCCATTTTACAGGTGGGGAAACCAAGGCTCAGAGGTATAGCAGCTTGCCCAAGGACTCACTGCTGGGATGTGTGGAGCTGGGCCTCCAGTCCAGGACTGATAGACTCCAGAGCTCCTGCCTAGTCTGAGGATTTCTAAAGGTCTTGCCAGCTCTGATGAGATGATTATTTTTAGAACCACTTCTCTGAGGCTCCAATCAGAGCTCGGCCACACTATCCTCTCCAGGCCACCAGCCTCTCCTGCATGGAAGACCTATCATCAGCCTTCTCTCTGGCATCATCTGCTTTCTCTCTTTCCCCACCACGATCCCCACCAGTTTGACCACAAGAGCCCAAGTGATCTTTCTAGAGCCTGATCAGATTATGGTGCTTTCCTGTTGAAAACCCTCCAATGGCTTCCAGTCCCACCCAGAATGACCTCTAAGGTTTTTCCCTGTAGATTTCCAGGTTCTATGATGCAGACCTTGTCTCCTACCACTCTTCTTCTTTCACTCCACTCCAGCCACACCTGCCCTCTAGCTGTTCCTCTCTCATATAAACTAATTTTGTTGCAGGAAGGGGGACCCCTTCCAGGGCCCAAAACTGGGCTCTTGTCTAACACTCAGAAATGAATTGTCCGAGGAGACACATGTGCTGACAAAGCAAGAGATTTTATTGGGAAATGACTCCCGGGTGGAGAGCAGTAGGATAAGGGAACCCAGGAGAACAGCTTTGCCACTTGCAGTCTTGGGTTTTATGATGATGGGATTAGTTTCTGGGTTGTCTTTAGCCAATCATTCTAACTCAGAGCGCCTTGTTCAGTCTAAATGGATGCCAGAGAGGATTCTGGGAGATGGTCAGACATGTGTCTCCTTTTGATCTTTCCTGAACTCTCTGGTTCAGTTCAGTTCAATTCAGTCGCTCAGTCGTGTCTGACTCTTTGCAACCCCATGAATCACAGCACGCCAGGCCTCCCTGTCCATCACCAACTCCCGGAGTCTACTCAAACTCATGTTCATTGAGTCGGTGATGCCATCCAACCATCCCATCCTCTGTCGTCCCCTTCTCCTCCTGCCCTCAATCCCTCCCAGCATTAGGGTCTTTTCCAGTGAGTCAACTCTTCGCATGAGATGGCCAAAGTATTGGAGTTTCAGCTTCAGCATCAGTCCTTCCAGTGAATACCCGGGACTGATCTCATTTAGGATGGACTGGTTGGATCTCCTTGCAGTCCAAGGGACTCTCAAGAGTCTTCTCCAACACCACAGTTCAAAAGCATCAATTCTTCGGTGCTCAGCTTTCTTCATAGTCCAACTCTCATATCCATACATGACCACAGGAAAAACCATAGCCTTGACTAGATGGACTTTTGTTGGCAAAGTAATGTCTCTGCTTTTGAATATGCTATCTAGGTTGGTCATAACTTTCCTTCCAAGGAGTAAGTGTCTTTTAATTTCATGGCTGCAGTCACCATCTGCAGTGATTTTGGAGCCCAGAAAAATAAAGTCTGACACTGTTTCCACTGTTTCCCCATCTATTTCCCATGAAGTGATGGGACCAGATGCCATGATCTTAGTTTTCTGAATGTTGAGCTTTAAGTCAATTTTTTCACTCTCCTCTTTCACTTTCATCAAGAGGCTTTTTAGTTCCTCTTCACTTTCTGCCATAAGGGTGGTGTCATCTGCATATCTGAGGTTATTGATATTTCTCCTGGCAATCTTGATGCCAGCTTGTGCTTCCTCCAGCCCAGCGTTACTCATGATGTACTCTGCGTATGTTAAATAAGCAGAGTGACAACTCTCCGGTTGGTGGTGGCTTATTAGTTCCATGTTCCTTACCAGGACCTCCTGTCATAAAACAACTTATGCAAATGGTTACTATGGTGCGTGGCCAGGGTGGGTGGTTTCAGTCAGTGTGCTTCCCCTAACAGTTTCTGCCTCAGGGCCTTTGCACTTATGGTTCCTTCTTTCTAGAATGCTCTTTCCACAGATTATCCTATAGCTGGCTCCTTCTCTCTATTCACTGTTGTCCAAAAGTCATTTCTGCAGAGAGGTCTTCCCTGGCCAATCTGTTTAAAATAAACCCCACCCACTCCCATTATTCTCTAGTCCCTTACCCTGCTTCATTATTATTCATCTTTGACATTATATTAGACATTTCTTTATTGTCTGTTCCCCTCATTAGAAGCCCACAAGTTCAAGGACTTTTATCTGTTTTGTTCACTGGTATATCTACAGTGCCTAGAACTTCCCTGGAATTGCTTGATCAATATTTGTTGAGATACTCTGAGAAAACAAGGTCCCCTCCACAATCCCCTCCTCCCACCTCACAGAGGCCAAGTTTCCCCAGTAAGAATCCTCCATGTAGGCTGAGAGAGAGCTGGGAGGTAATGTCTGATATGAAGGGCTCTTTCCTTTGTCTTAAAAGGGAGCTGAGAATATCTGGGACAAATGAAAAGGCGGTGGCTTGGAAGTCTCAGTTGACAGAGCAGGTATCCTGCCTGGCCCAGGAGAACCGGTTGGACCGATTTTATCACCCCTGGGGAGGAGGGAGTGACAGTAGCAGCTGCAGATGCTCCCAACTCTCAGGGTTGCCAGCAAGTGCCCTGCGGGTTCTCAGGACCTGGAGAGGGTTGGTGTCAGGGAGTTTAGCAGTTCTACATCAGGGTTGGGGGTGACTCCCTCGACTGGGGTGGCTGGCGTATGGTTCGTCACAGAAGCTGAGGCAGGAGGTCAAAGCCCAACTTCATTGTGTCGAATCACAGAGAGTGAACTGAAGCCCAGAGAGGGGAAGGGTCTTCTCAGGCTCACTAAGTTCAGATCCAGCTCTCCTGACCTGAAGGATCATAGTGACTCCAGCGAGCCTGAAGTTCTTTGTTGGGAAAGGATTCAGAGACAAGCAGAGAAGTTAAGAAAGTAAAGTGAAAGTTTATTTAAGCAAAGATATACTCTCAGAGGCAGAGGGGGCAGAGAGGTGAAGAACTGCTGCCCTAAGCCTTTTTGGCAATCTGGTTATGAGGGGCCTACAAGTGAAGGGGTGGAATATTCACTGGGGAAGGAGGAGTTTGGGGGTCGTCTTCCTTGACTTTTATGGTTGGTGATGCCATCCAACCATCTCATACTCTGTCACCTCCTTCTCATCCTGCCTTCAGTCTTTCCCAGCATCAGGGTCTTTTCTAATGAGTTGGCTCTTCGCAGCAGGTGGCCAAAGTATTGGAGTTTCAGCTTCAGCACCAGTCCTTCCAATGAATATTCAGGACTGATTTCCTTTAGGATTGACTGGTTTGATCTTCTTGCAGTCCAAGGGACTCTCAAGAGTCTTCTTCAGCACCACAATTCAAAGGCATCAAGTCTTCGGTGCTCCATCTTCTTTATGGTCCAACTCTCACACCCATACACGACTACTGGGAAAAACATAACTTTGACTAGACGGATCTTTGTCAGCAAAGTGATGTCTCTGCTTTTTAATACACTGTCTAGGTTCGTCATAGCTTTTCTTCTAAGGAGCAATAATCTTTTAATTTCATGGCTGCAGTCACCATACATAGTTACAAATTGTTTTTTTTCTTGTGCCAAAGATATTTTCAAAGAGCAATCCCAGACCCCTTCCCCCTCAAAAAAAACCCTGACCTAAATCTGACTCCCTCACATTGTTATTCATGGGCACCTAGTCCCTCTGAACCACCTGAAGCCATGCTGGCGGCTCACCGTAGAGGTCGCTTGACTCCCTCTCTGAATTGAGGAATGTACACTTGAACTTTAAAACAGATTCTCTTTGGGAAGGAGAGCCACAGGGCAACCTGCTTGGCAGAGTGGCTGCCAGGGCGTCGTTCGGGGTGAATATTAATGACCCGAGAGCTGCCACTGGTCATGGGATGTGTGGGAGCTTCAGCAGCATTGAGGGCCAGCACAGATCTCCTTTGTGAACAGGCATCCAGAACATGGGACTAAAAGGTGGGCTCCCAGGCTGAATGCAGAGACCCTCAGGGAGACAGTGTCAGCAGCATGAGGCATGGGAATGTGTGTCCCTCTGGTCTGTGAGATCCAGGGGGTTATGCACCAGACACACAATGTCACAGTAGGTCAGAGGTTCCAATAAAGGAGCCCAGAGAGGGGCATGGAAGGAGGATGGCCCTATCTCTGGTGGCCATCTTGAAAAGGCCAAGTGTAGGTTTTGAAGCAAAACCAAAGGTCTGTGTCCCCCATCAGAATGATGTCTGCTGCTGGTAAGTCGCTTCAGTCGTGTCCAACTCTGTGCAACCCCATAGACGGCAGCCCAGCAGGCTCCCCCATCCCTGGGATTCTCCAGGCAAGAACACTGGAGTGGGTGGCCATTTCCTTCTCCAATGCATGAAAGTAAAAAGTGAAAGTGAAGTCGCTCAGTCTTGTCCGACTCTTCACAACCCCATGGACTGCAGCCTACCAGGGTCCTCCATCCATGGGATTTTCCAGGCAAGAGTACTGGAGTGGGGTGCCATTGCCTTCTCCAGAATGATGCCTACAAGGTACCAAATATATGGCAGGGTGTCTTTAACCACATGACCCTGGGTGGTTTCTACTTTTGTGGGTCTCAGTTTTCTCAACTGTAACATGGAGACAGTATAGTAATGCTTCTTTCATGGGGCTTTGGTGGATAGAGATAAGATGAGATTTTTGAGTGCAAGATATTTGGTAAACAAATCAAAACTTTGTATGCTTCTATTGTTGTTTATACTAGGGACATTTTTTAAACTGCAATGTAACATGTTTAGTTAAGTATATAAAGTATGCAAAGGACACTGATCTTAGGTATAAAAATATACGTATACACCCATGTGAACACCACTGGATCTTGATATAGAACCTGTCAGCACGCCCACCATGGTAATTTTGCCTGGTATATACTATCCCAGGAAGTAACTACTATTCTGACTTCTGTCACCATGGATTATGCATGCTTTGCCTGTTTTTCTACTTTGTGTAAATGGAATCACACAGACTTTTGTGTCTAATTTCTTTCAGTTAGTATAATATATGCAAGTTATTCAAGTGATTGCAAGTCAGGTAACCCATTCTTTTCACATAGTTTTTAATGAGCTAACACTGAGGTAGGAGGTGGATGGGCCCCTGGGCTGGACAGTTGGTGTTTGTTCAGTTCAGTTCAGTCGCTCAGTCGTGTCCGACTCTTTGCGACCCCATGAATTGCAGCACGCCAGGCCTCCCTGTCCATCACCAACTCCCGGAGTTCACTCAGACTCATGTCCATCAAGTTGGTGATGCCATCCAGCCATATCATCCTCTGTCGTCCCCTTCTCCTTTTGCCCCCAATCCCTCCCAGCATCAGAGTCTTTTCCAATGAGTCAACTCTTCGCATGAGGTGGCCAAAGTACTGGAGTTTCAGCTTTAGCATCATTCCTTCTAAAGAAATCCCAGGGCTGATCTCCTTTAGAATGGACTGGTTGGATCTCCTTGCAGTCCAAGGGACTCTCAAGAGTCTTCTCCAGCACCACAGTTCAAAAGCATCAATTCTTCGGCGCTCAGCCTTCTTCACAGTCCAACTCTCACATCCATACATGACCACAGGAAAAACCATAGCCTTGACTAGACGAAACTTTGTTGGCAAAGTAATGTCTCTGCTTTTCAATATGCTATCTAGGTTGATCATAACTTTCCTTCCAAGGAGTAAGCGTCTTTTAATTTCATGTTTGTTAAGCAGAGTTAATTTCAAAGTTTGTTCTCAGCCAGACACTCCAAGGACAAAGCTAGTGTCAGAAGCTGAGCTTTGCTAGAGACAGAGTGCCCACTCCTGAGTTCAAAGACTTCCCCATCTGCACATGCACAGGAAGGCTTTTGGGGGGTTGAAAAAGGAGGCAATCCCACCCATAATAAATGTGAGCATGTGCCCAAAGTGTTTTGAGGTAGGATACATCTTAGAGAAAATTTGCATATGCATCTTGGGGAGGGTGTGTTGACCAGTTAGGTGTGAAGAAAGAAACAAGATAATTGGCCAAATGTAAACAAAGATCCTGAAGCACTGTCTTATATAAGTGACTTGAATATTTATTTATTTGGTTGTGCTGGGTCTTCATTGTGGCATGCCATGATCTTTAGTTACAGCATGCATACTCTTAGATGTGGCAATGTGGGATCTAGTTTCCTGATCAGGGATCCAACCTATGCTCCCTGCCTTGGGAGCACAGAATCTTAGCCACTGGACCACCAGGGACCTTCCCTATATGAATGATTTAAATGACCTTTTTACTGCGTGTGCTCCTCGTTCTGGACACCCGTACTCCTCACTGGGTGTGTGTACCTGCCTAGCTTCTGATTTACTGCTTTGCTCCTCCTCTTTGGAGAGGAGGCCCATATCCTTTCTCTCTGGGTACGTATTTCTGCCTTGCTTCTGTCTTAAACAAACAGTTTCTCTGTTCACTCTCCCACATGTTATGCTATGTCTCTAATAATAAACTTCCCTATTTTCACAGTTTTTTGCCTCCTTGAAATATTCTTGCTTTCAAGCTTGATAAAGAGTTAGGGCCCTTTGCTTCTAGCCTCTAGCCCCTGGTGGTCTAATGGATAGGATTCTTGGGTTTTCATCCAGGCTACTCAGTTCAGTTTCTGGGCAGGGAACTAAGATCTCTCTTCAGGACTGCTCACTGCTCTCCCTCTGACATCAATAACAGTCGGCCTCAGTTTGAAAAAGCTATGCATTTGCCCAAGAGACCAGAGACCAGGAAAAAGGAAGACTAGGGAAGCCCAGTATTGCCCTGAGAATCTCTACCAAGGCAGCTGAATCCTCAGCCATGATGGCAGCTACCTTGCCCATGTCACCACCTCCCATCTCACACACACTAGGCAGACATCATGAATTGATCTCAGCATATTTTTACAAAATGTCCTGATGCAGACTCAGACTTCTTCTCAACCCAATAACCTGAGTGACCCACACCAATTGATTGTGGTTGGTATTAAAGATTAAGTGTTCTGCTATCACATCCCCAAGATGTTTTTCTGGGCTCCCAGAGTTATGACATGAGGGGCTCTGATAGCATCCATGGTTTCTGGGCTCTGATAGCATCCACAGCAATATGAGACTGGTGGTGGTGAGGTCTACAAAGTCTGCTCGTTCATATATTCTTTGGGTCATGGCTCAAACCCAGCAAGTGTTTGCTACCTGTGTGTCTGGTTGAAGCATGACTTAGCTAAGAGGGGAGAGGCTGATTGCTTAGATATGGAGGGGTTGTTCTACTCATTAAATGACTTGATGGAAACCTCCCTGTTTCTGTTTTTTATTTTGATAAAAATATTGTCGTTGTTTAGTCGCTCAATGGTGTCTGACTCTTTTGTGACCTGATGGACTGTAGCCCATTAGGCTCCTCTGTCCCTGGGGTTTCCCAGTCAAGAATACTCGAGTGCATTGCCATTTCCTTCTGCAGGGGATCTTCCAGATCCAGGGATCAAACCCAAGTCACCTGAATTGCTGGCGGATTCTTTACAACTGGCAAAGCTCGTTAAAATACTGCAATGTTTCAATTACAAAATAAACTCAAGTCTGGCTTATGTTTCACAATTTATGTTGCTGAGAATTCTTGACAAATCTAGCATGTCTCACATTTGAAAAAGTGTTTCCAACCTAGAAAATTGAGTGAGATGGACTCTCTCATCCTCTAGGAATAGTTACCTGTAGGTGCAGGCTAGGGTTGTGGCTGCTGCTGCTAAGTCACTTCAGTCGTGTCCGACTCTGTGCAACCCCATAGACGGCAGCCCACCAGGCTTCCCCATCCCTGGGATTCTCCAGGCAAGAACACTGGAGTGGGTTGCCATTTCCTTCTCCAATGCATGAAAGTGAAAAGTGAAAGTGAAGTTGCTCAGTCATGTCCGACTGTAGCGACCCCATGGACTGCAGCCTATCAGGCTCCTCCATCCATGGGATTTTCTAGGCAAAAGTACTGGAGTGGGGTGCCATTGCCTTCTCCGGGGTTGTGGCAGATTACAGCAACAAAACAGCAAGGACCACATTCAAAGCTTGTTTTTGTCTATATGTAGATAATAGTCTGGGGAGGAGACAAGACTCATATATGTGAAATAATAGAGGAGAAGTTCCATTAAGCTCTCATTTATCTGAAACTCTGTTTCTAGGCAACAGAGTCCAGGAAGTAATTAAAAAAAAAAAAAAAGTGAAGTTTTTCTTCATAGGCAAGCACTTCAGTTCCTCATTCAGAACAGGTTTACTCAGAACTGGTTTACTAATGCAAAAGACTGGAAGCAGCAAATTAGATTGGTGGGCTTGAGGGAAATACTGGCTACTAGACTCACTGCTAATTCACAGAGAAGTGATTCTTGACAGCAAAAGACAGAGGAAAACAATGATATGTGAACCCATAGCCAAAAAAAACAACCCTCAATACTTCTGCTACTTTTGAAAGTTTTGAGTCTTCTTCTGGTTTAATTGCTATTGTGCATAATGATGACCTAGAATAAAATACACATTTCTGAGCATCTACTGTGCTAGGCCTATGCTAAGTAAGCATCTAACACTCCCTATCTCACACAAGCTCAGAGGTGGTCCTGTTGTTATCTCCAGTTAACAGTTTTGGAAGGCATGCACACAGAGGAAGGGAGGTAAGTTGTCCAAGTAAGTATTCAAGGAAGGTTCTGAACCTTTGCAGTCCAGCTTTGCTGTTAGCCTCTGCTGCTGCTGCTGCTAAGTCGCTTCAGTCATGTCCGATTCTGCGACCCCATAGACAGCAGCCCACCAGGCTCTGCCAAACCTGGGATTCTCCAGGCAAGAACACTGGAGTGGGTTGCCATTTCCTTCTCCATTGCATGAAAGTGAAAAGTGCAAGTGAAGTCGCTCAGTCCCAACCGACTCATAGCGACCCCATGGACTGTAGCCCACCAGGCTCCTCCATCCATGGAATTTTCTAGGCAAGAGTACTGGAGTGGCTTGCCATTGCCTTCTCCACTGTTAGCCTCTACTAGGTTTCAAAGAACCAGTTAGGTGAATAAAGCATAGAAAGGCATTGCAGGTAGAGGAACAGCATATGTGAAGACATGGCTAGTAAGTTAAGCTAGTCAGTCACTCAATTTCTGAGTTTTGGTTGTTGCTGTTCAGTTGCTAAGTTGTACCCAAATTTCTGTGAACCCCTTGGACCGTAGCCCACCAGGATTTTCTGTCCATGGGATTCTCCAGGCAAGAATGCTAGAGTAGGTTGCCATTTCCTCCTCCAGGGGATCTTCTCTAACCAGTGATCAGCCGTGTCTCTTGTTTAGCAGGTGGATTCTTTACTACTGAGCCATCAAGGAAACCTGAGTCTTGCTGCTGCTGCTGCTGCTAAGTCACTTCAGTCATGTCCGACTCTGTGTGACCCCATAGACAGCAGCCCACCAGGCTCCCCTGTCCCTGGGATTCTCCAGGCAAGAACACTGGAGTGGATTGCCATTTCCTTCTCCAATGCATGAAAGTGAAAAGTGAAAGTGAAGTCGCTCAGTCTTATCCGACTCTTCTCGACCCCATGGACTGCAGCCTACCAGGCTCCTCCGTCCATGGGATTTTCCAGGCAAGAGTACTGGAGTGGGGTGCCATCGCTGTTACTCACCTACAAAATAGTAAGTCCTAAAGGAGATCAGTCCTGGGTGTTCATTGGAGGGACCGATGTTGAAACTGAAACCCCCAAACTTCGGCCACCTGATGCGGAAAGCGGACTCATTTGAAAAGACCCTGATGCTGGGAAAGATTGAGGGCAGGAGAAGGAGATGACAGAGGATGAGATGGTTGGATGACATCACCGACACAATGGACATGGGTTTGGGTGGCCTCCGGGAGTTGGTGATGGTCAGGGAGGCCTGGCGTGCTGCGGTTCATGGGGTCGCAAAGAGTCGGACACGACTAAGCGACTGAAATGAACTGAAAATAGTAAGAGTATTATCTCACACAAGCTTGTGATAATTAAATGTTATAATGCAAGTAAAGCATTTCACAACGCTTGGATCATAGAAAGTGCATAACGTTAATTACTGTTTTAGAAAATATTCTTACTTCTCTTCCTGTTTTTCTACCCCCACCTCCCCACAACAAAACTAATTCCAAGAAGACTACATTTCCCAGAATGCCACCCCGCCCTTTGATCCTAGCTAGACCAAAAAGACGCGCCGCCGAGTGTCTTCAGCCGGAAGACTATAGCCTCCCGGCATGCAGCGCGCCTCCTTCCATTAGCTTTGAAGCACAGCCGGCGCGTTGCCCACCGGGAGTTGTAGTCAGCGGCGTGTTTCCCTGACGCCTGCCGGGCCGGGCGTGGGGGCCTGTGGGAGGTGGCGCGGCCGGGCCCAGCTGCGGGGCGGAGGTGGAGGAGAGGCCTGCGACGGCAGGGAGCGGCGGGTAGAGGAGCGGGCGCCCGAGCCGAGCCGAGCCGGAGCGGACGGCGTAGGCCGGCGCGGCTAGCAGCAACCATGTCGGTGTTCGGGAAGCTGTTTGGGGCTGGAGGGGGTAAGGCCGGCAAGGGCGGCCCGACCCCCCAGGAGGCCATCCAGAGGCTTCGGGACACGGAGGAGATGCTAAGTAAGAAGCAGGAATTCCTGGAGAAGAAGATCGAGCAGGAGCTGACGGCTGCCAAGAAGCACGGCACTAAAAACAAGCGCGGTGAGTCGGCCGGGTCCCCTCAGACTCCCTTGGCCGGACTCCACCTCCGTCAGACTTGCTCCAGTGTTTGCTCGGATCCTGGAACTCTTTCTTACCTTGTCAGACTCCCTTCTTTGCCTTTCTGGGTCCGGGACCCCTCCCCATCCGCCTGCCTTCAGTGTCTCCCGGAGCCTTGGACTCCAGCCCTCTCGTCTCAGGCTCTCCGCACTCTGCCAGGCCCCTTCAGACCCTAATTTCACAGCTCTTCTTCCTCTTCTTCCGCCTTCACTCTGTTCTTTCTCTTCCGCCTTTTCCTCCTCCCTCTTGCCTGCCCTCACCACCCCCCTTCCCGGCGCCCCCCTTCGCAGGTACTGCCGTCGCCTCCTTGGCTCATTTCAGCCCTCCATCCCAACACTTGTGTCCTTCCTGGTCCCACCCCTGCCCTCTCCCGATTCCTCTGTGGAGTCCATGAGCTGTCCCTGGCTCTCCCCATCTCCTCACTTAGAATTCTCCTTGAGAAGCCTAGATGGAGAGGAAAGGGAACTGGGGGAGAGGAGACTCTGGTTCCAGTTCTGTTCACTTGCTGAGTGAACTTGAGCAAGATACTTTTCTTCTTGAGCCTCATTTCCCCCATCCATCAGCCAGGGTTTGTCCTCTGTAGGCCTAAAGTGCCTTCCAGCTCTTGTGATTCACTTCTTGTTGCTTTATCAGAGTTTCGCGTAGCTCAAGCCTTCACCCGGTGACTCACCGCTTCGCGATCCCTGTGTGCCAGAAATAAGGATTCCTTGCCTCCATTGGCCCTGACTCCTCCCCCAGTCCCCACTACTGTGGTTCTGGGCGGGGCTGTTGAACTCTACTTACTGTTGTGTGGCTTTCTGGGCAAGTAGTTTGTATTCCTCTTAAGTCAGGTGAATGTAAAAATGCTTTAATAACTATAAAGCAATTTAGAAATATTTGATTTTTCTCCTTGTTATGGCAATAGGAGGATGAACCATAGCATGACAACCCTTCCCCTGAGAAGTGGGAAAGGTGAGAGGGGTTTAGGAGCTTTACAAACAAGTATTTAACTGAGAAATCTGCAAGTCACTAGCTTTGTGACCTTGAGCTAGTGAATTTACCTCTGAAAGGAAGATCATGGATTTACAGTGCCCAGCATATAGTAGGGGTTAATTGGATGTTTTCATCATTCTAACAGAGGAGCAGAATAACGCATCCTGAGAATACTCCTTTGCTGATGATAGTCAACAAATAGTATGGAAATTCTTTTGGGGGGCTTACTGTGTGCATGGTATTCAGAGGGTGAACAGAACCAGCTTCCACCCTCGTGAGGGAGAAGACAGGAATATAGGTGAAGAAAATATTGTCTGATGGTGGAAAGTGCTAAAAACAAAACAAAACGGATTGGGAGTGATGGAGTAGGAAGGGGTGCCACTTTAGATAAGGTGGTCAGGGAAGTCCTCTTGGAAAAGGTCAAGTTTGAACTGAATCTTGAGAAGTTACTAGTTCTGTAGAAGTCTAGGGGAGAAGCCTTCCAGGCAAGCAGACAGCAGTGGAAAAGGCCCAGAGATCAGCCTCTTTTAAGAAACAGAAGACCTCTGTTTATGGAATACAGTGACTGAAGAGGAGAGTGGTATAATGCAAGTGGGTGTGGAGTGGACTTTGAACTTCCTGGTGAAGAGTTCAGATTTTATTCAAGTGGATGGAAAACTGTTGGAGGGTAATTATGGCTGTCCTAATCATTCACATCGTTTTAAAAACACCATCGGGCCTCTCTCTTTGGAAAATAGACCTGTGGGGGTGAGAATGGGAGAGCGGAGTTGGGTGAGGACAGAGGCAGCTGGGCATTTGCGGCTTGGACTCCAGTTGTAGTTCCGGAGATGGAAAGCAGGGTTAGGTTTTGCTGTCTTTAGCATTTTTCTTTCATGACTCTGCCTCATTCAGGATCCTCTGTTGTTCACAGAGGTAGTGAGAGTCGGTGTTTTGACCAGTCTGCATTTGGAGAGGGCTTTGCCCTTTGCTGGGCGGAGGAGGGCATTAGTTTACATCATCTCCCATCTGAGAGGGCAGGTCTCCTGTGGTCTTTCGGTCTGGAGCTAGTTTTGTCTCTGCAGTTCTAGAGGTGATTGAATTGGCTTGCAGGAGGCTTGGAGAGAGATTGCCAGCCAGCTATGAGACTACCAGACTCAGCCAGCTGTGAGAACATTTTGGAAAGCAGTCTGCTTTCTTGAGTTTACCTGAGAGGACAGGAGCTACCTCCCCTTCTTTTTAGTGTCCTCCAGGGGAAAGGCTGTATTTGCTTATAGGGGCAGTGCTATGAGGTGTTAACACCACAACCTGTCATTCATTTAGTCACTGATTGACTCGAACTGTGCTGGGACTTGGAAGAGATGAAAATACACTGTGCCTGCCCTCCTTTTGGAAGTGTGTGTGTGGTGTTGTGTGTGTGTGTGTGTTTTTAGTTTGTGTGTGAGAGAGGATGAGGAGGAGAGAAGAGGAAGAGTGGGAAAGGAAGGAGGAAAGAACACCGAAGACTCTTGTCTGGAGGGCAAAGGGCAAAAGCAGCTTGGCTGAGGAGGGAGATGTGAAGTGATCAGCAAGGGGGTTGGGGAGCCCCAAGTGAGAACATCCCCTGGTGGGAGTCTGTGGGGCAGGAGACCACATGGGTAACCCTAGGGAGTGACCTGTAGCCTTGAGACTTTGACATGGAGATGGTGAGGAGCATTGGCTGTCTTAAAGCAGAAGAGATCGGTCAGCTTGGATTTCTGAAAGAGCAGTATCAATAAAGGAAGGAGTGTCCGCTGACCAGGAAGGGACCGGGGGCAGGAGTCCAGTAAAGGGTCAGGGTGGAATCTCATGGACAGTGCATTTGAGCTAGCTTCGTCATGAACTGTCTTGGGCAGGTCACTCTGTACCTCAGATTCCTCCTCTTATCAATAGGGGTACTAGTGTCTACCTTATTGGATTAACTTACGATATGCATGTAAAGCTCTTAGAATGCCTGGGATACAGTGACCAATCAAGGGTGGCCATTATCATTATTACAAGGAGACTCCAGGTGGGAACAAAGGGCTTAGAGAAGCATGGAGGACCTGACAGGAAGTAATAAACATCAGAGACTTTTCGGAAGGAGAATCAGAAGGCTGGTGGTTGATCACAACTGTAGGCACGATGAAGGAGAGGGAGGAGTTGAAGGTGATTCCTAAGTTGACAGCTCAGACAGTGGGTGGATAGTGATGCCATTAATCAAGTTTGGAAACACAGAGGAGGGGCCAGTACTGCATAACTGTGAGTCCTTTGACGTTTGTGAAACTCCTTTTTTCTCATGAGTCTCATGATATTTCCTTGAGACTAAGCTCCATGAGACAGGATATGTTAGTCATGTTCATTACTGTGTCCACTGGACTTTGCACGGTGCTTGCATGTAGTATTTATGTTCAGTAAGTATTTGTTAAGTGAATGCAAACAGTCTTGGGGGTATGTTCTGTTATTCCTATTGCCTGGAGAGGAAACCGAGGCTGGAGAGAGGATGCAACTCGACTCAGAGACCAGGTCTTCCGGTGGCCATGGGTATCTTGTGTTCTGTTTACTCCTGTGCTGGCTGCAGGCCTCATCATGACCTTTGTCATCGCTTAGCTCATTAAACACCCACCTGTGCAAGGTGTGGTGCTGCATCGGGGAAAAGAAGTGAGACAGGACTAGGCCCTGCCCTGTGAAGTGTGTAACCAAACGTGGATGTTATTTTTGTGATGTACATATTAGAAAGATGACAAATGGTTCTTTGAAACAAACCTCTGCAGTTCAAGTCAATTATTTGTATCTGGGAAGTATGTTCCAATAAGTGGTTTTAGTTAGGGGCCTAGAGCAAAGTTTGGATTACATATTTTTTTTCCAAATTTCTTTTCATTTTCTTTCAGGCATTTCATTCATTTCATTCATTCATTTCATTCTCAGGCATGTGGCAGGCTCTTAAACTGTGTCTTAGGTCCCATGCTTAACTCGAGGAGCTTAGTACTGGGAATATAGAGAAAACAGATACATCCATGGCACTTAAATATTGTCATTTTTCCTTATCTATCAAGTGGAAATAGTATTCATCTTACATGACTATGGTGTGGATTAGCTAAAATAATATAAGAAAGAGTGTGGCACATTGTAAATATTGAGTAAGTAAACTATCCTTTACTGATAAAGTTGTTACTGATCAAACTTTTTAAAAATTTTATTTTTAATTGGAGGATAATTGCTTAACAATGTTGTGTTGGTTTCTACCATACATCAGTATGAATCAGCCATAGGTACACATATGTCCTCTCCTTCTTGAACCTCCCTCCCATTTCCCACCCCATCCAACCCCTTGATCAAACTTCTTGCTTGGGTTCAGTTGTCAAGTGGAAAAGTTCTTTCACTGAGAACTGGATGGGAACCAGAATTGTGGTGCAGGTGAACTGTCAAAAATCTCCCCAGCTTAGGTCTTTTTTGGTATCTTTCTAAACAGTGCTTGGTTGGTTTTCTCCTTAAGAAAGATGATCATATAGCAAACATTGTTTTCTTCTTAAGACATTGTAACTAGTTATGAAGTAAGCTACCCTATGTGGCTCAGATTTCTCTGTTTTCCTATTTTAATAAAAATGAAATCTGACTGTTGAAAGGATCATATTTTTAGTTTAACAAGAGACTTACAAGAGATTGGGAAATGCAGGTTGGATACCTCCCCCTACACTGGTATATTTCTCTTGGATTTTTCGATGCAAATCAGTTCATTTATAGGTTCATTTGGGTTCAGTTGAAAATGTCTGATGGAGGCAGATAGGCCAGATGCTCATGGGAAATAGATCTTCATTAAGTCCTGTTCATTGCTGGAGCCAAGGTGGCTCTCTTATGTTTAATAAAGTTGCTCTAAAATGTTAGCACATGGGAAGACATCTTCATAAGTTAAATTTATAGTGACCGTGGCTTTTTGGTCCTCTGTAATCAAGATGTCAGGTTGAAAAGTACAGCGTCTTAATGGTACATGTGCCAGCAGGAGCATCTGTCCCAGAGGGCCAGGGATGGACAACCTGAAACCCACCCAGGGAACTGAGCAATGGGGATTTCCCCTGGTGCTGCTTAAGTTTCTTGTTTAAAGGGATGGTTGGCCAGATTGACTTTGGTTTATTTCTTAAGACAGATGGAGTGTCAGAGAGGCCTTATGCCTTGGCTTTCCAAACATGCTGGCGCCTTTGATTCAAATTACAAAAAAAAAAAAATTTTTTTTTCCCTATTGGGCAGAAAGATTAAATATTTTTAAAGTGCCTGCCAGTGGGTTTCTAGTGTGATTTGAAATTCAAGATAGATTTTGTTTGGAAGTTTAGCTAAATGTGAGGACCTTTGAGCTGGAGTATTTTGCTCAAGAAAGTTCTGAGTTGTTCTGAGTTGGGTTTGAGTGTAGAGAGCTAGGTTCTGGAGAAGAGCTTGTGAAGATGTGTTTGATTGTATTGGTTTTGCCATATATCAAAAAAAAAAAAAAATGTGTTTGAGCCATATACTTCTGGGGCAGAAAGCCAGGGCCTGATGTTTACAATGGTCCAGAGTCCTGAGATGGAGTTCTGGCCTGCTGGGAGAAGACTGGGGTTCTTGGGGCCTTGAGAGATTCCTTTGCATAGGAAAGGTTTGTGAAAACTTGATCCTCTTACCCAGAGTGGTTTTGTGCTCTGCCATTGTCTTTAAAAAAAGTGAGAAAGAGGATATCCAACAATTGACAGCTTTATATTGGTCACTTTGAGGATTTGTTGTTTAGACACCCAAGTCATGTCTGACTCTTCTGCAACCCCATGGATTGAGATTTTCCAGGCAAGAATACTGGAGTGGGTTGCCATTTCCTTTCCTCTTTTGAGGATGGATGGTTATAATTAGAAGGAAAATTTGAGCATAGCAACAGGAAACAACAAGAGACCTAGCTGGATATAGTACTGGCCTGTTTTTAAGGTGTCTGGCTCAAGTCAGCAGACGTTTGTTGAGTTCCGTTTTAGGAGGAAGGTAGCATGATGGTGTAGGTAGAAGATTTCCAAACTGAGTGCCAGTTCACCACTCACCAGCAATACCTTGTCAGTTATCCTCTCTGAGTCTGTTTCCCCATCTATAAACACAGAGTAAGAACAATACTTCTTAGGGTTCTTGTGAGGCTGTAGAATAAAGTGACCCGTGTAAAGTGCCTAGCAGAGCACCCAGTACAGAGGAGGCGCGTACATTTCCTTGGTTTCCCGGGTATAGTCTCAGGCACACTAAGAGATAGAAAGATGGATGAGACGCTACAAGGGCACACAGTTCAGTGAACATGACACGCACATGTACACGTAACTGATAAAAGGCAAATCATGTACAAATGAAGTGTTAGAGAAAAATCCAGCAGGAAGAGATGAATTCATTTCTGAGGGTTGGCAGGTTCATCTCACACAGCCACCCATCCAGTACCCAGATTCCCTTCTTAGTGTTCCTGCTGAGCGATTAGCCTCTGATTGAACCTCTCTGCTGACAGGATTTGTATTAGGTGCCCTGTCCTCTCACGCGACTGCATAGTCTGCCTTTGGACGGCTCTGACTAGAAAACCACCTTTGTTATTTGAAACTGAGGTCCGTCTTCCTCTAGTGCCGACCTCCGGTACAGGCTGGGGTGGTGGCTCCGCAGGGAAGCAGCCTGGGCTGGTGGGAAGAATGTGGGATCTGGAGTTAGAAGGTTTAGGGGCGAATACCACCCCTGACACTAGACATCGGTGAACTGTTTGTGGTGAATTCTGCCTCAGAAAACAGGTCTCATCCCCCTTTGGGAAGATAGATCAAGGCAACTGGGGCTTACGTCTCAACCTGCACGTCTCTTGGACAGGTCTTCTGTGTTCCATTGACTGTTCCTGGCCTGGTGTTTTTGTTCTTTCCTTGTTACCCTCCTGTAGGTGGGCTCCTGTTCATCAATGTCGCTCTTAAGGTGTGAAGTGAGCAGAGCTGACCACTCTGTAAATGTGCCAGCTGAGGTCTGAGCACTGCAGCCCAGAACACGCAGGACTGGCTGTTTGTTAGGAATTAATTTAGTTCTGTGTGCTGTATGGCCCTGATAATTTCCATATCACTGAGAATTTTTCTTTTCTTTTTTTTTTAACACTTGATTGATTACACTTTCCCGTGGCCTTTCATTAGTGAAGGAGCAAGCATCTAGGAGCCCCTAAAATTTGTTCCAGGTGGCACAGTGGTAAAGAATCCCAAGAGACACTGATTTGGTCTCTGGGTCAGAAAGATCCGCTGGAGGAGGAAATGGAACCCATGCCAGTATTCTTCTTCTTTTTTTTTTTTTTTAATATTTATTATTTTTATTTATTTGGCTGCACTGGGTCTTAGTTGGAGCATCGGAATCTTCCATGTTCATTGCAGCATGCAGATCTTTAGTTGTGGCATGTGAACTCTTAGTTGCAGCATATGGGATCTAGTTTCCCCACCAGGGATCGAACCAGGGCCACCTGCGTTAGGAGTACAGAGTCTTAGCCCCCGAACTGCCAGGGAAGTTCCCTCCAGTATTCTTGCCTGGGAAATTCCGTGGAGAGAGGAGCCTGGTGGGCTATGCTCCATGGGTTCACAAAGAGTAGGACACACACACACACACACACACACACACACAGTTTGTTTGATCCTTCACACACACACACACACACACACACACACAGTTTGTTTGATCCTTCTTAAGGAGCCTTAGCTGAAGGATTGAATGATTTAAGTTCTTAACACGAGCATCTGGCTGGCTTGATTCTCCCATAGCTTCTATTTCTAGCTTTCCCTCCTCCCTCTACGTTACATGGCAGAGCTGGCGAGAGGGCTTATTTGAGGGATGTGGGAAAGCTGTGTCTTCATGGTCCTGGATGTTTAGTTCAGGAGGATAGTGATATGGTCTAGTAAAAAAAGCTCTAAGTTTGGGATCAGGCAACTTGAATTCACATTCCACCTCTGCTTGCTGGTAAAAGTCTCCTCCCGTCCCTGACCATCAGCTTCTTCAGCTACACACACAGGATACAATATTTACTATACAACTTTGCTTCGCATGCAGAGAATAAATAGGTGGTTGCTGGAGGAGGGCAGGAATGTGGGGATGTGAATGACATAGGTGAGGGAGATTAAGAGGTACAGACTTTTAGTTCTAAAAATAAATGAGTTAGACTTCCCTGGTGGTCCAGAGTTAGGAACCCACCTGCCAATGCAGGGGACACGGGTTTGATCCCTGGCCTGGGAAGATTCCACGTGCCACAGGACAGCCAAGCCTGTGCCACCACTACTGAGCCCACATGTGGCAGCTACTGAAGCCTGAGAGCCTGTGCTCCACAAGAGAAGCCACCGCCATGAGAAGCCTGCACAGTACACCTAGAGAAAGCCCGAGCACAGCATCAAAGACCCAGTGCAGCCCCAAAATAAAACAATATTTAAAAAAAAAAAAAGTCAGAGGAAACGTGCACAGCATGGGGAATATAGTCAGTAATAATATAATAACTTGGTATAGTGACAGATGATAGCTTGGCCTATCAGGGTGCTTGTTTTGTATGGAAATGTTGAATCACTATGTGGGCACCTGAAACTAACATAGTGCTGTAGGTCAATTATACTTCAATTAAAACAAAAAACACCAGTATTGTAAATTGGCTATACTTCAGTTTTTAAAAAGTTGAAAACAACAGCAATAACAACAGAGCTTTGCTACTGAAAGTGTGGTCTGTGGGAACACTGTGAAATTCTTAGACCTGCTGACGCGAAAGCTCTGCCCAGTGAAGCTGAACCTGCACTTTTATGAGATCTTCAGGTGGTTTGTATGCACGTAAAAGAGACGCCTCTCTATAGTCACATAGCTTTCCCTCCTCCCTCTTCCTTACGTTGTAGGGATTACGTGAGAATGTTGGGCATTTTTCACATGTTCATGCCAGTATTCTTTCTTCTCCTGGACACTCAGGAGTTCTGTGTGCCTGGCTAATTTGCTCATTCGTTCTGCGGCTTAAAGATTGAACTCTTATCCAGCTCAGCCTATCCCAGCTATCTTCAGTCATCTGATGAGGCCACAGAATGGTTGCAGATTTCAGTGGAAGTCTGCCTTCCTTCCCTTGAAAAAGAACTAGAACACGTGTCCTGCTGATAGGGAAGCAGCCTTCTTCATGAAAGAAGCCTGCCATCTAGATAACTGACATGCATTCAGTAAAGCTGTCGGTCATGAGGATCCACTGACTAGCAGGCGCCAGCAACCCCAGCTGGTGTTGCTCATAAGTTAGAGGTAGTTGCTGATATGTTAGAGGTAGTTCCCTTCCTCAGTGAGCATCACTCCCTGGATGGAGGACCAGGGGGTAAAGAAAGAACTTTCTTTCGCCCAGTGAGCTTCTGTAGAGCACCAGAAGGACCCCAGGTGCAGAGATAACTCCACCTGGAGTGGGCTGCTGCTGCTAAGTCTCTTCAGTCGTGTCCGACTCCGTGCGACCCCATAGATGACAGCCCACCAGGCTCCCCCATCCCTGGGATTCTCCAGGGAAGAATACTGGAGTGGGTTGCCATTTCCTTCTCCAATGCATGAAAGTGAAAAGTGAAAGGGAAGTCGCTTAGTTGTGTCCGACCCTCAGCGACCCCATGGACTGCAGCCTTCCAGGTTCCTCCGTCTATGGGATTTTCCAGGTAAGAGTACTGGAGTGGGGTGCCACTGCCTTCTCTGGAGTGGGCTAGGAAGTGAGTTTTTAAAAGTCATATTTTTTTTTCCACCAGAAATCTTTTTTCAGTGAGTTCTGATTTCTTGGTTCAGTGGCTTTATGACTGTTTCCTATTCTGTTCATCTGGCACTGATACTGTTCTGGTCCTCCAGTTTTCTGCATCAGGAGGAACAGATGTTCTCCGAGTGCCTGTTCTGTGTTGGGAGCTGTCTGAGATGCCGTGTGAATTTCCAGGCAGTGAAAAAGACACAGCCTGGCCCAGTGGATCCTAGCATTGGACAGATCTGTGGCTTTCTCAGAGAAAGAAGTTATCGCAACTAAAAAGCGCATACGTTTTCTGACTGGAGTCTTAGAACCATCCTAGGTAAAGTGTCTCTTTCAGGAGTTTTTGGATAAAGTAAAGCTAGAAAAATCCAAGGAGTTTCTCAGCTAGGCAAGAGGGAGTGAGGTGGGTTGATGAAACGAGGAATTCTAGCATTAAACTTGACCTATTTGATTCTATAAAATGACATCTTTTCTAGATTTTAAGGCGTTAGTGAGTTTTTGAGCAGGGATTCCTGATTGGGTTTAAAATCCAGCAAAAAGCTTTGTCATCTCTTTTTCACCCTCAAAATAAAACAACAACATACTAAAAAACACAACACAACAAAACAGAAAGCCCCAGCGTCAAGCATCAGGTTGCTTAGGAGTCTTGGCCTGGAGGTTGGCACAACCTGCTGAGGTGAGTTTTTTCCCATTGAACAATCAGGGCGGTTGAGTTTGCTCTGAGCCAGGAGGCTGTATGGTCCCAAAGCAGGAGTTCAGGCCTTCACGCAATCAAGGTTTCCTGCTGAAATGTGGGGCCCTGCCTTATAGTCCTGCTCCCGGGAAGCCCAACTCCTGGTGAAGGAATAAACCCTAGACAGCAGTAATTAAGGTCCAAAATTGGCCATGGGTACCACCCACAAGAACACTCTAAATGTAGCTCGGTGGAGATTTGAGTTTGGGAGATTGGCCCCAGTTTAGGATTGTGGATGGCAGTGTGATCTTTTGCATTAGGCTGGTGGCTCAGATGGTAAGAATCCTCCTACAATGTGGGAGACCTGGGTTCGATCCCTGGGTTGGTCAGATCCCCTGGAGAAGGGAATGGCTACCCACTCCAGTATTCTGGGCTAAAGAATTCCATTTACTGTATAGTCCATGGGGTTGCAAAGAGTTGGACACGACCGAGCGACTTGGCGCTGTAAAGGAGTAGGTAGCTGCGAGGTGGGGCAGGGTGAGGTGGGGGTTGGGTGTAAACCTTTTATGTTTGGTATATGACACCACCTCAGTTACAACAGGGAGAACTTTTGCTTTCATCTGGCTTTTTGAGGAGAGTGTATTTGAGGAAGGGGGTTTTGAAATGAACTTAGAGATTGTGCACTGTTTCAGGACTGTGCTGTTGAGACCCCAAATCTTTTCGGTCTTCATTCTGCATAGGTAAGACATTTTGCATTTTGTTTTTGTTTCAGATGGTCCGTTTTATTTTTTTAGTTTTATTTTTATTTATTTACTGATTGTACCACATGGCAGGCATGTGGATCGTAGTTCCCTGACCAGGGATCAAACCTGTATCCCTTGCATTGGCAGTGTAGAGTCTTAACTGGACTGCCAGGGAAGTCCTGAGATAGTCCATTATGAAAGAAGGTTGCTAGAAACTTTTGTTTCATTCATGTACCCATTTGATAAATACATGTGAACTTGAGCTGTGTGCCAGATACTGTCCTAGTTTACTGGGTGAGTGCAGATGGAGTCAGGTCATTGCCAATGAGGTGCTCACAATCTAGCCAGAGTGACAGACAAGTAAACAGATGTAAGCAAGGTACAGTGTGATCTGTTCTAGAAGCATATTTAGATTTCACAGTACAGGATATGCAGTGGAGGGAGTCAAAACAGCTCTGTGTGTGTGTGTTACTTGAATCTGTGTTTTATTAAATAGTTATTTTGGAGAGTAGTAGAATGTTAAAGCAGTAGGGAATGCAAAGCGTATGAGTGCTTGAAACTTTGAATTAATAGGAAGAGTTTTGAGAAGGGAAAACCAGGAGCGTGGTAATATATAATAATATGCCATGTGTTCAGTCGTGTCCAGCTCTTTGTGACCCCAGGGACTGTAGCCCACTAGGCCCCTCTGTCCATGGGATTTTCCAGGCAAGAACACTGGAGGGGGTTGTCATTTCCTCCTCCAGGGGATCTTTCTGACCCAGGGACTGAACCCGTATGTCCCGTGGCTCCTGCATTGCAGGCGGATTCTTTACCCACTGAACTGTCAGGGAAGTCCTGTAGTAATATATGTAGTACTTTGAAAAAGTACCTTATTTGAATCAGAAGCCCCTTTGGTGGGGACGTAAGAATGGATAAATGTTTAACTTAGTTGGGTGATAAAAATAATTAGCTTTAGAATATTGAAGTGTAGCTTATTCTTGTTTCCTATAAAAGGAAATAGTAACTAATAAACCTGAGTAGCTTCTTTACTGTCTGCTAAAGCAGGAACTGTAAGTTCTTTGTAATCTGTGTAAGACCTGTAATATGTGTAGATTTGATAGTTTTAAAACCAAACATAAGACTTGTACACATGGGTAGCCTGGCTGCTGTTCTCTGCAGAGGCTTGCAGAGGAGTTGCCACTCAGATGAAGCCATCTGAAAGGCTCCCCATTTGGGTGAGGAGTTTGATTAGCTCAGTGTCCCCAGAGTTCATGAGACTAGTTTCTTAATTTTCCGTTAGCTGGATCAGTTGCTTTCACCTCTCCAGAGCATTTTCTCCTTTTAGAATCTTGCACAAGGGCAGTCAGTGGTTGTAGATTGGTTGGCAGGTCTGGAGTTAAAAGATTTAGGTGTCGAGTTGTAATGGGTGTTGATAGCCCTGTGTGGCCATGTCCCAGGAGGGAGTTGGTATCAACCTGGCATTCAGCTTGTTGCTCTTAGGAGTCAGGGCTGCTGGGCTTGCAGCTGCGACAACCCCCCACCCCACCCCACCCCTTTCTTTTGGCCACATCATTGGCATGCGGGATCTTAGTTTTCAGCCAGGGACCCAGACTATGCCCACTGCAGTGGAAGCGTGACGTTTTAACCACTGGACCACCAGGGAAGTCCCTGACCACTCTTCTTATGCTTAGATTTTAGAGGTAATTTCATAGGTGTAAAGGACAAATAACACTGTTAAAACACCTTCAGTTATTTTTGTCATTGTAAAAAAACTTTTTTGAAGCAAAAAAGTATTTTTTCAGGGAAAAAATCTTCAGAAAATGAAAATATTCCCCCCGTCTTTGGGAAATGGCATGGACTCTACAAACTTGATCACATTTGACCTTTTCAACAACCTTGTATATGAAATATTACCTTCCCACTTTTAGAGATGAGAAAGCCAAAGTTCAGATTACTTGATTCACTGGGCTGACCCGGGAACCTTGGGCATCCTGAGATGGGCTGCATTATGGTGGGCTCTAGTATCTTTGGTGTTCCATAGGACCAGGAGTCTATAACCTTGAGTGCTTATAACTTACCAGTGGATAAAGTCTTGTCATTGGAAATTAATTTTTACAATATTCCCTCTAGAGTATGAGCACCTGTTACTCTGCAGGAGAGTGCATCACATTTGTGCTGGGTCTGTGGCTTCCAAAACCCTTTCCACATCCATGATCTTATTTTGAAACCCAGAGAAAGTTCTATAAGGTGGATGGGACAAAGTGATTTTAACCCATTTTGCAGAGAGAGAAACTAAAAGCTCAAAGTAATTAAGTGGCTTCCTTAGGCCTTGAGCCAAGGCTAGCCTTCATGACGCCCCAAGTCTCGTGCTTTCTTGCCACATCTTCCACCATCCTGACTCCCTCTCGTTTATGCTCAATCTCGAAAGGCTGTGTGTCAGTAATGGGCATGGGTCAGGTTGAGGAGGAACAAGGTTGTGGGTTCTTAGAGTGACTGACGGAGAAGGCAATGGCACCCCACTACAGACTCTTGCCCGGAAAATCCCATGGACAGAGGAGCCTGATAGGCTGCAGTCCATGGGGTCACTAGGAGTCAGACACGACTGAGCGACTTCACTTTCACTTTTCACTTTCATGCATTAGAGAAGGAAATGGCAACCCATTCCACTGTTGCTTGGAGAATCCCAGGGACGGGGGAGCCTGGTGGGCTGCCATCTCTGGGGTCGCACAGAATCGGACACAACTGAAGGGACTTAGCAGCAGCAGCAGCAGCAGAGTGACTGAATCATCTTAACACAGTGGGACTAGTGCCAGAGAGAAGATGGACAGGAGATTGTTCTTACGTGTCTGGAATGGTTTGAGAGCTTTTTTATTCACTGTGTTCATTCATTCCCAGTCTGTTACAACATCAGCATTGTGCATTTCCCAGCCTGGTTTCCATTTCTTCTACAGCAGTAAGCTCCTTCTCTCAGTGGTCTCTAGTTTCTCTGTCTCAGCCCTGTTGACATTTTGGGCTGGATGGGGAGTGGTCCTGTGCATTGCAGGCTGGTTAGCAGCACCCTTGGCTTCTGCTCACTAGATGTCCATAGCACACCCCTGCCCCAAATTGTGGCCACCAAAAATGTCTGCAAACACTGCTGAATGTCCTAGGAGACAAAAGCTCCTAGAGTTGAGGACCACTATTCCAGGACTGGTGAAGCCACACAGGTACAGCTCTAAAGCTTCAGAGGTTGGCCCAGAGGGAGGGATCTTAAAGAGCAGAGCCAGGAACACCTTTTAGAGTGTTTTTTAAAATTTTTAAATTTATTTTGTTTAAGTATAGTTGATTTACAGTGTTTATTAGTTTCTGCTGTACAGCAAAGTGATTGATACTTATATACATTCCTTTTCATATTCCTTTCCATTATGCTTTATCACAGGGTATTGAATGAAGCAAGGGCTTCCCAGGTGTCTTAGTGGGTAAAGAATCTGCCTGCAATGAAGGAGCCACAGGAGACACGGGTTCAGTCCCTGGTTGGGAACATCCCCTGGAGAAGGAAATGTCAACCCAATCCAGGATTCTTGCCTAGAAAATCCCATGGATGGAGGAGCCTGGTGGGCTACAGTCCATGGGGTCACAAAGAATTGGTTTGTGGTAGTTGATTTACAGTGTTTATTAGTTTCTGCTGTACAGAAAAGTGATTGATACATTTATACATACATTCTTTTTTATATTCTTTTTCATTATGTCTATCACAGGGTATTGAATATAGTTTCCTGTGCTATACAGTAGGATCTTGTTTATGCATCCTGTATACAATAGTTTGCATCCACTAATTCCAAACTCCCAGTCCTTCCCTTCCCTCCCCTACCCCCCATTGTTTGGCAACCGTAAGTCTGTTCTCTAGGTCCGTGAGTCTGTTCTCTAGGTCTGTGAGTCTGTTCTCTAGGTCTGTAAGTCGTTTTTGGTTTCATAGATAAGTTCATTTGTGTCATGTTTTAGATCCCACATATAAGTGATATTGTGTAGTTCTTGTCTTTGTCCTGCTTCATTTCCTATGATAATTTCTAGGTCCATCCCTGTTGTTGTATATATGTATATACCACATCTTTACCCATTCATCCGTTGACAGACCTTTAGGTTGCATCCTTGTCTTGGCTATTGTATATAGTGCTGCTGAACACAGGGGTGCGTGTATCTTTTTGGATTATAGTCTTGTCTGGATATATATCCAAAAGTGGGATTCCTGGATCATATGGCCCCTCTATTTGTAGTTTTTCGAGAAACAACCGAACTGTTTGCATTAGTGGCTGCACCAATTTACATTCCCACCAACAGTGTAGGAGGCTTTCCTTTTCTCCACATTCTGTCCAGCACTTGTTATTTGTAGATATGTGTGTGTGTGTGTGTGTGTGTGTCTGTCTGTCTGTCTGTCTGTCTGTCTGTCTGTCTGTGTAGATTTTTAATGATGGTCATTCTGACCACTGTGAGGTGGTACCTCATTGTAGTTTTCGTTTGCCTTTCCTGTTAGACTATCTTTTTTGTTGTTCTGCTGAGGAAACCAAGGTTTGGAAATGGCTCAGGGCCTCCTCTTGCCTGGAAAATCCCATGGATGGAGAAGTCTGGTGGGCTGCAGTCCATGGGGTTGCTGAGGGTCAGACACGACTGAGCAACTTCCCTTTCACTTTTCACTTTCATGCATTGGAGAAGGAAATGGCAACCCACTCCAGTGTTCTTGCCTGGAGAATCCCAGGGATGGGGGAGCCTGGTGGGCTGCTGTCTCTGGGGTTGCACAGAGTCGGACATGACTGAAGTGACTTAGCAGCAGCAGCAGCAGCAGCAGGGCCTCCTGGCTCTGCTTTCTGGGAGTGTAGTTAGTATCAGGATCTGGACCTGAATCCTTCCCCACCAGGACTCTTTCATCGTCCCAGAGACCCTCAGTCTTTTCAGATTGGAGGACCCTTATCTAGTTCCAAAAAATATTTGGTACAGTCATGTGATAATAGTTGAGCTTTTAGTACCCATTAATTAAGAAGGTACATTATTCCCTTCAACCAGTATTTATTGAATACCGGCTATTTTATGTCTCTATCCTAGGACTGTGTCTGAGATGAATGGTAGAAGGTGGTGAGGTGTGGTTGCTTTAGTTATTGTGCAATATATCCATCATTCAGTGTGCAGAGAGTGCTGGGTCGGTGTGTTCACAGAGCAGCGGGGTGATAACTGTCAACCCCACGGGCCCACACCCATTGGCCAGGAACCAGTTGACACATTATACTGTGCGATTTGAGAGAACAGCAGCAGGCCTCAGACTCCAGGGTCTTCCTGAAACCATGAGTTGATAGCCACACTCAAGCTGGAAATCTCACACTCTGCGGAAATAAAAAGCGAGCGGCTACCCCGTGTCCTCAGTGCAGGCCTCTCACAGCTCTCCGTGGGGCATTGGTGACACTAGAAGGGGCTTTGGCTGGAGACAGGCTTTAAGTTCTTAGCATTAGTTGGTCAATGGGGCGTGGGCCTAAGGGGCGTTTAAAATAATGGCCTTGTACTTGAGAATGTATGTTTCCAAAGCCTCTCATCTCAGGCACTCAGCTTCTCTGACAAGAACTATTGCTCTTATTTCAGAGATAAGAGGCAGAGAGGCCAGGCCACACAAATGGTCCCTACTCCCAGGTTTAGGAGCTGGCACTCTAGTTGGCATCCCAGGATGTAGCTCTTTGTCTCTGTCAGATTATGATGGAAAAGGGTGGTTAAATTAAGTTCCACCCAATTTGGCCAACATTTTGAGTGTTCTGTGAGACTCCATGTGAAGGGACTCTACAGGACCCAGCTGAAGGGTCCTGGGGCACACATGAAGGGACTGGGGACAGGGAGGGGGTTAGGGTCATTCAGGCAGAGGGGATCGTGGGAGCCAAGATCCTGAGATTAGGGTATGCCATGTGGGGGGAGGGGGGGGATTATGGGAGGGGTGGGAGGATTATAGGATATGGGTGGGGGTGGAGGTGGCCCAAGTGGAGTAAGAATTGGAAAGGTAAGCTGTGGCTTCCCTGAGGAGGCCCTGGATGCCAAGCTGAGGAATCTATGTTATTGATTTTAGTGGAGCACATACCCGAGAGACACATTCTATCTGGAGAGCAGTTTGGTGGGGCCTAGCAGTCCGTGGGGTTGCAAAGAGTCGGACACGACTGAGCAACTGAACTGAGAACTGAGCGGCCATGTTTCTCTAGCGCCTGGCGAGGTTTCCCATCGGTAGACTTTCTACCCATAATTACTTGAGAGAATGAAGCGGGTAGAGCGGCTGTTGCCTTATAACAGGGGACACATGACTCACCACCGTTTTTCTCTGTTAACTTCTTCCTGGTTCCCCTTCTGCTTTTTCCAAAGCCCAGCACACCCTAGGCAGCTGGATAGAGGCAGAATAACAACTTTTTTTTCCACACTGAGCGAATCTCAGGTTACATGCCGAAAGTAAGCAGGCACATAAATATTTCCTGCCTAAACTAGCTCAACCCAGCCTCCTTCATTTAATCAGGTCGTTTGCTGCTTCGTATAGTGCATTTCGCCCTAGCTGCCTGGCTGGCTCACTCAGTTAGTTGTGATCTTTGCTATTATTTAATCTTCTCTTTAAATTTATCTTTGAGCCAAAAGAGAGCTGGTGACTCCCTTGGCTGATGACAAGGGCCACTTTTTATGAGGCCATATACTTCAAGTCCAACCTGGACTCTTCTCTCCTAGTCACAAAAATCTGAGAACTAACTCTTTTTTTCCCCCCTTTTGTTTGCTGAGCTCCTGGACTCCTGCTAGTTTTCCTGTTCCCTGGATGCTGCCTTCATGCAGGATGGTCGAACTGAGCCCTAGGACTTAAAGCAGCCTGGTTCTAGTTTTGACTCTGTCAGCTGGTATCTTTGGGCAAGTCCTGCCCAACTCTGGGCCTTTGTTTTCTCAACAATAAAATGAGAAGGACAGATTAAATGAATGCTAAGGTTCCTTCCTGCTCTAACATTCTGAGTCAACAAGTGCCATATTACAGCAATCCTCCAGAGAACCAGATGTTCCAAGCAGTTTTGCTGTGTAAAAAGATGGAGTAGCTCAGCATTCGTTTCATGTGTTAACGCACAGTGTGCGTTCCTCCTGCTCATTGTAAAAGTTGGGGAAGCTATAGACTATTTTGTAAAAGGTCATTTTCCATTTCAGTTCTCTGGTTCAGAGACCAGAGCTGCATAAGGGTATTTAGCTGCTCCCCTGAGGCTCCAACCAGGCAACAGACACAGACGCCGGAGGGCATCTCTCCTCATCTGGATCAGTAGCCTCCCTCTGACTAGATTGCCAGCTTTTTGGCAAATCAGAGCCACAGGTTTCTGCTGGGGCTTGAGCAGGTTCAAGCTCGGCTGGCCAAAAACTCGGCGCTGACCAGTTAAGCATATCGAGAGTGCTCCCTTGCAGAAGGACTTGACTTCCTCACTGACCCAGCTTTGAGGCCATGGAATGTAGGGGACTTGTCTCCTGTGTGAAGGGAGTGGAGAAAAGAACCAGCTACCAAGAGTGGCCTTACTTGACTCACTTAAATTAAATCTGCTCTTGAGGATTGCAGTTGTAGATGATGCTGGGGGTCTTGGGAAGAGCCATGGCCTTCTCTGCAAAGGCCTTCTATGGTTAGTGTAAATCTGCTACCACCACAAGCAGCTACACCGCTTAGGAATATGGAAGACATTTACTTACCTGGTTCTAAATTAAGGCCTTCAAAACCTCAAGTCTCTACTAGTGCCCATTAAAACAGTTCTCTCCCTTTTATTAACTCCCACACTACATTCCTGTCTCCTAAACAGCTCTGGAGGATCACACAACTTTAGAACTCTTCTGTCTTGTATACAGAGGGGCATCCCAGGCCCGAGAGTTTGGTGACCAGTTTAAAGTGATGTCGCTCATGAAAGCCCACCCAGTACTGGAATCCACAGCTCCTGTCTCCTTGTTTCAGTGAGTTGTGCCTCACTGCTTCTCAACAAATGCTGTGGTGGCATGTTGCCCAGCCCTGCCAGAATGATCTTGAAAATAAAGTTGCCATGCAAGAAAGCCAGCTAACAGGCAAGGTGGAGCAGACAGCTGTTATTTTGAAGGGTTTTTTTCTTTTGAGTTACAACTGGCTGTTGGTGGTTTTGTGGGCTGCCTGGAGGATCCAGACCTCAGGGTCTTGTTGCTACATTCCTGACACTCTGTGTAACCCAGCTATCTTTCCCTGCCTCTCAGGATCCTCCTGTGCAAGGGGTCTGAATAGTCCCTCCCTCTGGCCCATTTTGCAGGACTCCGGAGGCCTAGGAAGTCTATAAAGAGACCTAGGAAAGAGTTGGCATATAAATAGCAATTTTTGGTGCTTCTTGATTTTTTTTTTTCCTTTTGATTGAGGTATAATTTATTTATGGTGAAGCGACAGGTCTAAAGTGGACTGCTTAGTGAATTTTTACAAAGTATATACCCATGTGACCACCATCCAGATCAAGATATTGAATACTTCAGCACTCCAGCAGTCTTGCTTTCATAGGATCTCAGGACCTAAGAAGAGAGTGGTGTTTGTTTACTTTCAGGAATCTCGGAGGCCATTCTGTTTTCCTTCTGTTGCTCACTCGGCGTCTGCTTTCCGAAACGCCCAATAGTGCCGGATTCTGTGCTGGGAGTATAGACAGCAGTGAGTGTGGTCCTGTCTCGGCTCACAGCCCATCAGGGATGACAGAATCCAAGGGACAGAGAGAAAGGCTGTGAGAGACAGCGTGGGGGAGGGAGGCTGACGCTTGCTGGGGGAGCAGAGGTTGTATCTATTCTGCAGACGCAGATGTTTACCCACTTCCTTTACTCTCTAGAAATACAGGAAAGGGGCCAGATTATAGACTTGCAGTCTCTTCGCAGCCAGTTGCTTACATTTTCAGGCCATGCTGGGAACCTGGAGAGGTGCAGGCTCAGCTGAAAAGCCCGTCTGTGGGGTTTGCTCAGCTTTACGTTCTCTGCTGAGAAGCAGGGGAGAGTTCAGCAGTGTGGAAGAAAGCAAAACCAAGAGGGAGCCCCACCCCTGCCCCCCGACTTCTTTGGCCCTAGGCTCTTTAGGAGCGGACTTCCCTTCTCTCTTCGGTTTTAAGGCCACAAGTCTTACGTGAGTTAATGTTGATTTTGACCTGAATTTCTCTGCCCACTTTGGTTGAATAGTTAAAACAGACATTTTCTGTCTCTTAAACAGACTTTTCTGATCTTTTTTCATGTGCGAGGAACAAGTTTTTGTTCTGTTTTAATTATTAGTAAAGGCGTATGGCTCTGGTTGACAGGAGGGCAGAAAGTCATTCCAAAGTAGACACAAGGTGATTCTTTTCTTTAAAGAGTTCTTGAAGCAGTGAAGACTGACACCTGAGACACGGTAATCATGACGAGATAACACATTAGGACATTTGCATGTGAAGGGGCTATATCTTGGTCCATGTGTAAACAGTATCTAGGGAAGAAGGAGGGGCAGAAGCCTTAGTCTGACTGAAACTTGTTCAGGTTCTGATGAATTACTGTGTCTTGGAAGTATAAGAGACTTGGATCACAGGTCCCCAGCCCCCAGGCCACAGACCTGGTACTAGTCGGAGGTCTGTTAGGAAGTAGGCCACACAGCAGGAGGAGAGCAAGCAAACGAAGCTCCATACAGCCACTCCCCATTGCTTGCATTACCGCCTAAGCTCTGCCTCTCATCAGATCAGTGTCGTGGGCATTGGATTCTCATCGAAGCACAAACCCTACTGTACTTGAATCATCCCAAAACCACTCCACCCTACTGTCCATGGAAAAATTGCCTTCCGTGAAACCAGTTCCTGGTGCCAAAAAGGTTAGGAACCTTTGACTTAGATCATCTGTGTCTTTTCTGCACCCTCATTTTAAAGATGGAGAAACTAATTTGACCAGAGCTGGAAACAGAGCCAGGTTTCATATCTGGTGGCATATGAAGATGTTCTTGGAGTGAGCGTTCAGCAGGACTTGAAAGAAAGCTTGGTTGAAAGAGGGTGGCGGTGATGCAGTGAACAGAGTGGCAGGAGCATTGGGTGATTCCCCACATTTGGAGTCAGAGAACCAAAGTGCCAAGGCCGATGGGAGGTAATAGTGGAGAGGCAGCCAGCCATCTCTGGGGAGGGCCCAGGAGCCCCACAGCACAGGGACTTGGGGCTATGGTGGTCGTGATTAAGGATATTAATTGGCTGGAGAATCTTTAGTGTTTCTCCTTCTTATCTTTTTGTTTTCTGATTGACTACTTGGGGACACTTGAGGTACATATTGCTTTCCTTGACAGGAAGCTTGCTTTGACAGTCCTTTCTTTGCATTCTTTTCTGAATAATCAGACTATAATCTAGAACTGTTGTATATTTTTCAGGGAATAGAGAAGATCCTCAGGTTCTGCTAATTCTGTGCGCTTTAGAGTAGATCCTCCAGTTTTGTTATTCTCAGTCATATGTAGGTTACAAGCTACAGTGTTCAAGAGAGAAGACCAACTAGCAAACCCATGAGTGTTTTTTGGTGATAAATTATACATAACATAAAATTTACCATGTAGACCATTTTCAAGTGTACTGATTTGTGGCATTAAGTACATTGACTTTGTTGCGACAGGTCTGTTTTTACTTTTCAAATTTTGGTGGGCCAGGATTAACCATTCAACAGAAAGGTGCTCAAATTTGATGTCTGCCATTAAGAGAAGCTCTCTGAGTATCTGTGTCCTTATCTATCAAATTGAAGGAGTAATGATAGTAGTGAGAACTTTGGAGTCAGACAAACTGTGTTTCGATTCAGGCTTCATTACTGTCTTTTTTTAAAAAAAAATACAGTTATTTGTTTGTTTTGGCTCTGCTGGATCTTCACTGCTGTGCAGGCTTTTCTCTATTTTCAGAGAGTGGGGGGTGTTCTCCACTGGCAGTACTCGGGCTTTTCACTGCGGTGGCTTCTCTTGTTGTAGAATATGGGCTCTAAGGCGCGTAGACTTCAGTAGATGCAGCCCGTGGGCTCGTAATTGTGACGCAGGGGCCCAGTTGCTCTGTGGCACATGGGATCCTCCTGGAACAGGGATCGAGTCTGTGTCCCCTTCATTGGCAGGGGGACTCAACCCTTGGACTACCATGGAAGCCCTCAGGTTCCGTTATTTTCTAATTGCAATCTTGGGGAAGTTACTTAGCTTTCTGACTCTCTTGTTTCCACTCTGTCCATTTTGAAGGGGAAAGGAAGGAAGGTTTACTGAACATCCACTATAAAGTATCATGCTACACAAGTATCTTGTATGTGCTGCCTTGGTGCCCAGTTAGATGCAGATGTTATTATTCTCATTTGACACGTATGGACTGTGAACCTCAGAGAGATTAAGTGACTTGCCCAAGGTCACCTGCTTAATCAGTCTTAGAAAGAGCCTTTTAGAAGTGACTGTCATGGTACTTTCTGAAGTGGGATTATTTTTCCTCATACAGATTCTGATTCAGTTCATTTTTGCTAAGTCTCTCTCAGGTGATAGGCATGGTTGGTTCATGCCAGGATTATTTTATTGTCTTATTACCATTTTATAAATGAGGAAATTAAGGCTCACCCAGGGTCACCCAGACTGTAAATGACAGAGCCATGCCTTACTCCTACTATGAGCCCATGGGCCGCATCTACTGAAGTCTGTGCACCCTAGAGCCTGTGCTCTACAAGAGAAGCCACTACAATGAAAAGCTCGACTACTGCAAGTAGAGAATAGTCCCCCACTCTCTGAAAAGCCCACACAGCAATGAAGACCAGGCACAGCCAAAAATAAGTAAATAAATATGTCTTTTAAAAAAAGAGCGAGAGAGAAAGTAATAAAGCCTGTACCTCAGGATGGCCTGATTGTGGCCCAGTTGTTTGAAGCAGTTGTTGATAAAAGTGAATTTCATTCCAGCGTTAGAAATTGGCTAGTCCCAAGAAGTTAATTGCAATGAGATTTGACTTGAGTCACAAAATAATGAAAGGTATTGGAGTGGGGCTGGGAATAAGGAAGAGGCCTTCTCAGCTGTTATTAGCATGTCTATTCAGAAGCTTTGCAAAGACCAGAAGTAGAGAAGCTATCATTCTTTGTCTTATATTCTCAGGAGGTTGGAACCAGAGACAGATTCCTTCTTTCCTCTCTCACTGACCTTGGGAGGTAAACCTTTGGGGGTCTGGCAAGGATAAAATTCTTATTAGAGCTTGCTCCCAAAGTTTTCAAGATCTCAGGCTGTCGTTGGGGGTTTTGGGGCTTCCCTTGTGACTCAGCTGGTAAAGAATCCACCTGCAACGCGGGAGACCTGGGTTTGATGCCTGGGTTGGGCAGATCCTCTGGAGAAGGGAAAGGCTACCCACTCCAGTATTCTGGGCTGGAGAATTCCATGGACTCTATAGTCCATGGGGTCACAATGAGTTGGACATGACTGAGAGACTTTCACTTCACTTCACTTGGTCCTTTGAGGTAGTTCTCAAATTTTTTTTTAGCAACTGGACATCATTCAGATAAACTCTTATGGAGAAGCAATGATGGCAGGTCCTTGGGCAGTTTAAATCCTGGCTTGGTAGAAAATGTTTGGTTGTTTGACAAGCTTCTAAAACATTTTCCTTAAGCCCAGGGGTCCTAGAAAACCACTGACGGAGGCAGAGTAACTGCCCGGACTGTAGGCATTGCTTCCTCGTCATTCATTCAAATGACATGTGGGCTTGAATACCTCACCTAGGCCAGGGACTGTGCCCAGGAGGTTCACTGGGCTGTCTAGGGGCATGTCAGCTATAGCACAGTGTTAGGGCTTTTGAGCAGCCTTCAGCAAGAGTCTATGCAGAAGCATGCAGGGGAAGGGGCCTAGCCTGGCTGGGGCGAGGGCATGGGGGCAATGGTGGTTGGGTGATAAACTGGTGCCTGGGGGCTTTCCTGGTGGCTCAGTGGTAAAGAATCCTCCTGCCAATGCAGAAGACATGGGTTTGATCCCTGGTTCAGGAAAGATCCCACATGCTGCAGAGCAGCTAAGTCCCATGCGCCACAACTACTGAGCCTGTGCTCTAGAGCCCGGGAGCCACAACAGCTGGGGCCCATGCACCCTAAAGCCCATACTCTGCAACGAGAAGCCACCGCAATGAGAAGCCTGCATGCCGCAACTAGAGAGCAGCTCCTGCTCACTGCAACCAAAGGAAAGTCCACAGGGCAATGAAGACCCAGTGCAGCCAAAAATAAATAAATTAATTAATTAAAAAAAGAAGAAGAAGCTGCTGCTGCCTGGACAGTCCTGTAGGACCAGTGGAGGATAGCCAGATGATGCGTGGGAAGAGCATCTAGGGAGAACTGGAAGCCTAAGGAGGCTGCAGAGAATGAAAGTCAGTATCGTGTTTTCTTGGCAGGGGCATGAAATGTTAAAGTCTGTGTTTGGAAAGACCACTGGTGACAAGTGATGAAGGGACCAGTGTGGGGCACGGCCTGGCAAGCCCTAATCCCACAGGGTCCTGCCCTGGACACAGTACTCTTGCTCTTGGGTCTTCATTGCTCCAGCTCCGGGGGACGGGGGTTGGGGTGAGGGCCTTCTCGGTGTGCTGAGGAGCTAGGAGCTGCGGCTTAGGCCGATGATGTGTGTGTGGGCAGAGGGGCTTTCTGAGCCCCTAAGGAGGGAGAAGCTGAAGTTGCCTTCCGTGTTCTGGCCTTGATTCAGGTTGGCTAGAATTGGGAGGGGTGGCAAGTGACTATGGGAGAGGAGGTGGGGATTGCTGACCAACTAGCTTCTTAGTTAGGGAGAGTGAGTATAGAAATAAGAGGCAGGAGACAGGTCTTTAATCAAACTCCAGCCATATCCCTGTGACCCAGGTGGCTGACAGGGTGCAAGTAGGGGAAGAAATGGCCCTGTCTTCTTGAGATGCACTTCAACTCCACTTCCTTTTTGCCCTGAGATCCTCAGAATCTTCACTGTATGCATCACCCCACCATAGGACAGGATCTGTGATTGAAAGAAAAGAGAAGAGGGAGGTTCTCATCCTGGAAAGGAAAGTGAAAGTGAAGTCGCTCAGTTGTGTCCGACTCTTTGCAACCCCATGGACTGGAGCCTAGGCTCCGCCACCCATGGGATTTTCCAGGCAAGAATACTGGAGTGGGCTGACCTTATATCATCCAAACAGAACACTTATGAGAGTGGAAGGGGATGCCTCAGAAAACTGTGCATACAATATACATGGGAAATTTTGCATGTTGTGTTAGGGATTCTGGAATCTAGGTTGAGAATCCCTGTTCCAGCTTCTCTCCCCTTGCTTTTTTTCTGTTCTACTTCATTTCTTGAATGAATGGGCCAGTTGGTTTTTAGTTGCTGGTGAGGGGGAACTTGTTGAGTCATGACTGTGGGGAAGGTCAGGATGGACCTGGTCTCTTTCTGCTGATTATTGATTTACTGACTGATTTTCTCTGATTTTCCGTGAATCTGGGCCATGGCCGAAGGCTGCTCTGGCTTATCTCTTTGGATCCTGGGTGTAAAAGAATCTCTACCTGCATTCTACCTTTGTTTCTCTCCTTTGGAATCTCTTAGCAGATTTTGGAGAAGGAATCTGATTGGCTGCTTGGGTCATGTGCTCATGACTAGATCAATCTCTGTTTTGGAGGTCAGGGCTGTTCTGCAGCCCAGCTTGCATCACAAACCTACTCCACGCCTATGGCCAGGGAGGCAGGGTCTGTTTGCAAAGGCGTGGAGTTTGAGGGGTTGGTCTTTAGGAAAATAACCGCACCTGCACTTTTCTTGCCATCCCTGGTAGAGCTCACTGTTGGTCCTCATCCATTTTCTCCCCAGCCCCAGTTGGGCTAGTGGAGGACTGAAGACCTGGGTTCTGGTCCTAGGCCCACCCCTGCACCAGGCTTGGGTTCAGTAGGGGTTTTACTAAGTACTTACTCTGTGCCTAAATATCCCTTGGCCTTAGTTATGTGTTTGTCCAGTCATCAATCCCTCACTGAGCACCTACTGTGTACCAAGAATACTGAGGTGAAGAGAGATAGTCCCTCCTCCCAGGAGGTCACATTCTAGTAGAATAACAGGCAGTATGAGGGACTTCCTTGGTGGTTCAGAGGTTGAGAATCCACCCTCCAATGCAGGGGACTTGGGCTCGATTCCTACTTGGAGAACCAAGATCCCACAGGCCTCAGGGCAACTAGGCCTGTGTGCCACAACCAGAGAAGGCCCGCATGTCACAAGGAAGAGCCTGCATGCCACAGTGAAGACCCAGCGCAGCTCCCCCCCACAAAAAAAAAATTTTCAGGGAGCATAAAAATGGAGATATTTTCATAGGGCTCCAGGACTCTGAGGTTCTGTGCCCGTGAGATTGTCTTTTTCCAGAAAGGCATCAGCTTCCTGTGGCTCCACTTGCCCTCCATCCCTTGCTGCCATTTGGGTAAGAAAGGTGGTTTATCTTTATAACCCTCTCATGTGCCTCTGATTGTAAAAGGAGAAAAAGCTGGTTTGGTGTTCTCTCTTCCGTATTCTGGCCTTGATTCTTCTCCCGGCAATCTTGATTCCAACTTGTGTTTCATCCAGTCCAGAGTTTCTCATGATGTACTCTGCATATAAGTTAAATAAACATGGTGACAATATACATCCTTGACGAACTCCTTTTCCTATTTGGAACCAGTCTGTTGTTCCATGTCCAGTTCTAACTGTTGCTTCCTGACCTGCATACAAATTTCTCAACAGGCAGATCAGGTGGTCTGGTATTCCCATCTCTCTCAGAATTTTCCACAGTTTATTGTGATCCACACAGTCAAAGGCTTTGGCATAGTCAATAAAGCAGAAATAGATGTTTTTCTGGAACTCTCTTGCTTTTTCCATGATCCAGCGGATGTTGGCAATTTGATCTCTGGTTCCTCTGCCTTTTCTAAAACCAGCTTGAACATCAGGAAGTTCACAGTTCACATATTGCTGAAGCCTGGCTTGGAGAATTTTGAGCATTACTTTACTAGCATGTGAGATGGAGTGCAATTGTGCGGTAGTTTGAGCATTCTTTGGCATTGCCTTTCTTTGGGATTGGAATGAAAACTGACATTTTCCAGTCCTGTGGCCACTGCTAAGTTTTCCAAATTTGCTGGCATATTGAGTGTAGCACTTTCCCAACATCATCTTTCAGGATTTGGAATAGCTCCACTGGAATTCCATCACCTCCACTAGCTTTGTTCATAGTGATGCTTTCTAAGGCCCACTTGACTTCACATTCCAGGATGTCTGGCTCTAGGTCAGTGATCACACCATCGTGATTATCTGGGTCGTGAAGATCTTTTTTGTACAGTTCTTCTGTGTATTCTTGCCATCTCTTCTTAATATCTTCTGCTTCTGTTAGGTCCATACCATTTCTGTCCTTTATCGAGCCCATCTTTGCATGAAATGTTCTGATTTTCTTGAAGAGATCTCTAGTCTTTCCCATTCTGTTGTTTTCCTCTATTTCTTTGCATTGATTGCTGAAGAAGGCTTTCTTATCTCTTCTTGGTATTCTTTGGAACTCTGCATTCAGATGCTTATATCTTTCCTTTTCTCCTTTGCTTTTCACTTCTCTTCTTTTCACAGCTATTTGTAAGGCCTCCCCAGACAGCCATTTTGCTTTTTTGCATTTCTTTTCCATGGGGATGGTCTTGATCCCTGTCTCTTGTACAGTGTCACGAACCTCATTCCATAGTTCATCAGGCACTCTATCTATCAGATCTAGGCCCTTAAATCTATTTCTCACTTCCACCGTATAATCATAAGGGATTTGATTTAGGTCATACCTGAATGGTCTAGTGGTTTTCCCTACTTTCTTCAATTTAAGTCTGAATTTGGCAATAAGGAGTTCATGGTCTGAGCCACAGTCAGCTCCTGGCCTTGTTTTTGCTGACTGTATAGAGCTTTTCCATCTTTGGCTGCAAAGAATATAATCAATCTGATTTCGGTGTTGACCATCTGGTGATGTCCATGTATAGAGTCTTCTCTTGTGTTGTTGGAAGAGGGTGTTATGACCAGTGCATTTTCTTGGCAAAACTCTATTAGTCTTTGCCCTGCTTCATTCCGTATTCCAAGGCCAAATTTGCCTGTTACTCCAGGTGTTTCTTGACTTCCTACTTTTGCATTCCAGTCCCCTATAATGAAAAGGACATCTTTTTTGGGTATTAGTTCTAAAAGGTCTTGTAGGTCTTCGTAGAACCGTTCGACTTCAGCTTCTTCAGCGTTACTGGTTGGGGCATAGACTTGGATTACTGTGATATTGAATGATTTGCCTTGGAAACGAACAGAGATCATTCTGTAGTTTTTGAGATTGCATCCAAGTACTGCATTTCATGATGACCACTCCATTTCTTCTGAGGGATTCCTGCCTGCAGTAGTAGATATAATGGTCCTCTGAGTTAAATTCACCCATTCCAGTCCATTTCAGTTCGCTGATTGCTAGAATGTCGACATTCACTCTTGCCATCTTTTGTTTGACCACTTCCAATTTCCCTTGATTCATGGACCTGACATTCCAGGTTCCTATGCAGTATTGCATAAGCCTTTGACTGTGTGGATCACAATCAACTGTGGAAAATTCTGAAAGAGATGGGAATACCAGACCACCTGATCTGCCTGTTGAGAAATTTGTATGCAGGTCAGGAAGCAACAGTTAGAACTGGACATGGAACAACAGACTGGTTCCAAATAGGAAAAGGAGTTCGTCAAGGATGTATATTGTCACCATGTTTATTTAACTTATATGCAGAGTACATCATGAGAAACTCTGGACTGGATGAAACACAAGTTGGAATCAAGATTGCTGGGACAAATATCAATAACCTCAGATATGCAGATGACACCACCCTTATGGCAGAAAGTGAAGAGGAACTAAAAAGCCTCTTGATGAAAGTGAAAGTGGAGAGTGAAAAAGTTGGCTTAAAGCTCAACATTCAGAAAACGAAGATCATGGCATCCGATCCCATCACTTCATGGGAAATAGATGGGGAAACAGTGGAAACAGTGTCAGACTTTATTTTTCTGGGCTCCAAAATCATTGCAGATGGTGACTGCAGCCATGAAATTAAAAGACGCTTACTCCTTGGAAGGAAAGTTATGACCAACCTAGATGGCATATTCAAAAGCAGAGACATTACTTTGCCAGCAAAGGTTCGTCTAGTCAAGGCTATGGTTTTTCCTGTGGTCATGTATGGATGTGAGAGCTGGACTGTGAAGAAGGCTGAGAGCTAAAGAATTGATGCTTTTGAACTGTGGTGTTGGAGAAGACTCTTGAGAGTCCCTTGGACTGCAAGGAGATCCAACCAGTCCATTCTGAAGGAGATCAGCCCTGGAATTTCTTTGGAAGGAATGATGCTAAAGCTGAAACTCCAGTACTTTGGCCACCTCATGCGAAGAGTTGACTCATTGGAGAAGACTCTGATGCTGGGAGGGATTGGGGTCAAGAGGAGAAGGGGATGACAGAGGATGAGATGGCTGGATGGCATCACTGACTCCATGGACGTGAGTCTGAGTGAACTCCGGGAGTTGGTGATGGACAGGGAGGCCTGGCGTGCTGCGGTTCATGGGGTCGCAGAGTCGGACACGACTGAGCGACTGATCTGATCTGATCTGATGCAATATTGCTCTTTACAGCATCAGACCTTGCTTCTATCACCAGTCACATCCACAGCTGGGTATTCTCTTTGCTTTGGCTCCATCCCTTCATTCTTTCTGGAGTTATTTCTCCACTGATCCCCAGTAGCATAGTTGGCACCTACTGACCTGGGGAGTTTCTCTTTCAGTATCCTATCATTTTGCCTTTTCATACTGTTCATGGGGTTCTCAAGGCAAGAACACTGAAGTGGTTTTCCATTCCCTTCTCCAGTGGACCACATTCTGTCAGATCTCTCCACCATATACCTGTATTTATAATTTTCCTGACATATATGCACAAGTGGTAGCAATTCAGGTTACCTTGGAATCCTGTGCTCTTTAAAATTTTGTAGGAAATGACTTAGATTTGACCCACCTAGGCATCCCTGAACTTTTTTCCCTTCATCATAAGGATTTAGAGAATGTTATTCAAATTTCAGGTGCTAATTTGAATTTAAGTTCATATCTCCACAGAAAGACTTACTGAGAATGATCCTTCCCTTCCTGCCTCATCTTCTCTTCCCTGAGTCACTAGATTCCCTGAGAAATGGTATCTGAGTCACCTGGTTGCCCCTGCCAGGAGCCTGAAAGTAATTCCTGACTCCTTCTCCAAGTCCTTCCCCTGTACATTCAAACAAGTGTTAAAGGCCCATGGAGTCTTCCTTCCTGTCATCTCTCAAGTTCATCCTCTCCTAGTCAGTCCCTCAGCTGTGGCCTTAGTTCAGGCCCTGAAATCCAAACCCTCTACATTATTACAGTGGGTTGCTAGTCCTTTTTTCCCCAGCAGCCAGGGCTGGCCTCTCTGAAATGCAAATCTGATCACGTTCCTGGTCTGCTTTGAATCTTTCAATGGCTTTCCTCTAACTCTGGGATAAAGTCCAGCAATTCCTTAATAAGACATAAAGCCTGTTCTTGAGTTTCTCTCTTGGGTGTTTCTTTTCCTCCCTCGTTCTCTCCGGCCCTCCCTTCTTCTTGCCTGGCTGGGATATGTCCCTCTTGGCTATCTCTTATCATTCTTTAAAATTCAATAACTCCAAAGGTTGGGTTCTCTTCCCTGGGGCTCCCACAGTGCTTATTTCTTATCATATCACATTGTCCATCTGTCTGTTGGGTTGTGAGCACCCTCAGCCTTGGGGCTATATCATTTTTGTCCCTGCTTTCAGAGCAAAGCGTCATTTACAAAGCGAAATTCTTGGCATAGTAGAAGTAGATTTGGGTTGTACAAGGAATTTGTCATTCTGAGCTGTCAAAATTATTGGCATGAATTTGTTCATATTCCCTTCTTTTCAATATCTGTGGAATCTATAGTGATGTTACACCTGTCACTCCTGATGTTGGTAACTTTTTTTTCCCTAGTCAGTCTGACTAGAAGTTCAGTTTTATTCATCTCAAAGAGCCAAATTTTTTTCATTGATATCTACTGTTTCTGTTTTATTTATTTAATTTTTAATTGAGATGTAATTGTCATATAACATTGCATTAGTTTTAGGTGTACAGCATACTGATTGGTGTGTATATATAATCACCATAATAAGTGGTGACCCAATAAATAATCACTATACCAGGTCTTCCCAGGGTGGAGCTAATGGTAATGAACCTGCCTGGCAATGCAGGAGACCTGAGAGGCGGGTTTGATCCCTGAGTTGGGAAGATCCCCTGGAGGAGGTCATAATAACCCACTCCAGCATTCTTGCCTGGAAAATCCCGTGGACAGAGGAGCCTGGTGGGCTACAGTCCATAGCGTTGCAAAGAGTCCGACATGACTGAGCGACTTAGCACAGTATGCAGCACATACTAGTCTGCTGCTGCTGCTAAGTCACTTCGGTCATGTCCGATTCTGTGCGACCCCGTAAACGCCAGCCCACCAGGCTCCCCCATCCCTGGGATTCTCCAGGCAAGAACACTGGAGTGGGTTGCCATTTCCTTCTCCAATGCATGAAGGTGAAAAGTGAAAGTGAAGTCGCTCAGTCATGTCCGACCCTCAGCGACCCCATGGACTGCAGCCTACCAGGCTCCTCCATCCATGGGATTTATCAGGCAAGAGTACTGGAGTGGGGTGCCACTGCCTTCTCTGAAATACTAGTCTAAATAACATCTATTTTCTTTTTTAGTGATTTTCACTCTCCTTTTTCTACTTTCTTTGGATTTTCACTTGTTCTTCGGTTTCTGATTTCTTAAGGTTGCAGCTGAGGTAGCTGATTTGAGGTCTTTCTTCTTTTCTAACATAGGCATTTAGTGCTATAAAATTTCCCCTAAGTACTGCTTTCATGGCATCCCATGAATCTTGATATATTGTGTTTTCATTTTCATTCAGTTCAAAATACTTTGTAATTTCTTGTTTTATTTCTTTTTTGACCCATGGGTTATTTAGCAGTGGTTATTTAGTTTCCAGTCCCAAAGAAAGGCAGTGCCAAAAGACTGTTCAAAACACCATACAATTGCACTCATTTCATATGATAGTAAGGTTATGCTCAAAATTCTTCAAGCTAGGCTTCAACAGTACATGAACTGAGAATTTCCAGATGTACAAGGTGGATTTAGAAAAGGCAGAGGAACCAGAAATCAAATTGCCAACATCCATTTGATCATAGAAAAAGCAAGAGAATTCTAGATAAGTATCTATTTCTGCTTCATTGACTACACTAAAGCCTTAGACTGTGAGGATCACAACAAACTGTGGAAAATTCTTCAAGAGATGGGAATACCAGACCACCTGACCTGCCTCCTGAGAAACTTGTATGCAGATCAAGAAGCATCAGTTAGAACTGGACACAGAACAACAGATTGGTTCAAGATCGGGAAAGGAAGTACATCAAGGCTGTATATTGTCACCCTGCTTATTTAACTTATATGCAGAGTACATCATGTGACGAGCTGGATGAATCCCAAGCTGAAATCAAGATTGCTGGGTGATGGGAAGGGAGACGGGAGAGAGGTTCAAGATGGAGGGGACATACATACACCTATGGCTGATTCATGTTGACGTTTGACAGAAAACAACAAAATTCTGTAAATCAATTATCCTTCAATTAAAAAACAAATAGATTTAATTTAAAAAAAAAGATTGCTGGCAGAAATATATATAACCTCAGATATGCACATGACGCCACCCTTATGGCAGAAAACGAAGAAGAACTAGAGCCTCTTGATGAAAATGAAAAAGGAGAGTGAAAAGTTGGCTTAAAACTCAACATTTGAAAAACTAAGATCAAGGCAACCAGTCCCATCACTTCATGGCAAATATATGGGAAAACATGGAAACAGTGACAGACTTTATTTTCTTGGGCTCCAGAATCGCTGCAGATGGTGACTGCAGCCATGAAATTAAAAGACACTTAACTCCTTGGAAGAAAAGCTATGACCCACCTAGACAGCATATGAAAAAGCATAGACATTACTTTGCCGACAAAGGTTCGTCTAGTCAAGGCTATGGTTTTTCCAGTGGTCATGTATGGATGTGAGAGTTGGACTATAAAAAAAGCTGAGCACCGAAGAATTGATGCTTTTGAACTGTGGTGTTGGAGAAGACTCTTGAGAGTCCCTGGGACTGCAAGGAGATCCAACCAGTCCATCCTAAAGGAAATTAATCCTGAACATTCATTGGAAGGACTGATCCTGAAGCTGAAACTCCAGTACTTTGGCCATCTGATTTGAAGAACTGACTCATTTGCAAAGACCCTGATGCAGGGCAAAATTGAAGGCAGGAGGAGAAGGGAATGACAGAGGATGAGATGGTTAGATGGTATCGCCACCGACTTGATGGACATGAGTTTGAGCAAGCTGCTTGAGTTGGTGATGGACAGGGAAGCCTGGTGTGCTGCAGTCCACGGGATCGTATAGAGTCGGACACGACTGAGCAACTGAACTGACTGACATTTTCAAGATCTCATAGGGTCAATCAGAAAAAAACTTGGATTTGTTTCTACCAGTTACCAGAAATCTTAGGACTATATAGGCTCATATATTGTTAGAGCTGAAGGAAGACCTTAGGGAGGAACTGATCCATTCTTCTCATATCTTTGATGAGGAGTCTGAGGCCCTAAAAAAGGAAGGTCCTTGCTAAGTGACGTAACTTGGTCTTGACAGTTAGATCACAGGACCCGGGTTGCAGTTCTGCCTAGTTAGGAGTCTCCCTAGGAAGCCGAAGGGGCGTGGTCCAGGGGTAGGGCACCTGGCTTGGGTTCTTTGTTTCCTGTTACCTCTAACCATGTGACCTTGAGCAATTTTGAACCTTTCCGACTTCCATTGCCTGTCTTCAAATTTTGCATGGTCAGTCACTCAGTTGTGTCCAACTCTTTGTGATCCCATGAACTGAAGCCCTCCAGCCACCTCTGTCCATGGGATTCTCCAGGCAAGAATACTGGAGCGGGTTTCCCTCCTCCAGGGGGTCTTCCTGATTCAGGGATTAAATCCACGTCTCCTGTATCTCCTGCATTGGCAAGTGAGTTCATTACCACTAGTGCCACCTGGCCGAAGGCAACAGATTGTCCTCCAGAACTATGAGGTTATGGTGTGGTCAGGTGTAAGGTGGTGGGTCGTGGTGAGTTCTGAGGTCAGTATGTGCCCCTTCTAACAGGACGGCTGCTACTTGGCTCCACTTGATTGTTGCCAGACAGCAGTGTGGGCTGTGTTGCCAGATAATCTGCATTTTCAAAAGGAAGCCAGAAATTGGGACTTTTGTGTGAAATATGCATTCAAATCAGATTTACGCATTAAGACATGGTATGACTAAGACAAATCTATGGGCTGTATGTGTGTGCAATTTTAGCCTCGGATAATTGAAAGGAAGTTCTGTGACCTGGTGCCATACAGGAAAGAATCTGGCCTAAATCCCAGAACATAGGTTATCTGACTGTGGCCCTCAGTAACCAAGGGCAGATCACTTTCCTTCCTGGGATCCTAGGGCCCCAGCCTGGCCTTGAGTTGTAATTCCTGGATGCCTGCTGTTTGTGGGAAGTGAAACATCTCTTCTTCCTTCCCGAGTTGAACCCAGCTTAAGCAGAGCCAGGGGAAGCCATCATCTGCCCTTTCGGGAATGAGGACAGAGCCACACAAGCCTTTGCACTATTCCCCTGGGTGAGCCCGAGTCCCCTTGGCCATTTCCTTTTTCTGCTCTGGCCCTGGCCACTCAGACTGGCCCACTCTGGAATAATCTGCTGTTTACTGTTGTTCTCTGTCACTTCCTTATATAGTCACAGGGACGTCCTAGGCTCATTGTCCCTTAAACAAGCCCCAGACCCCCTGGGTTTTGTGTGTGTGTATCTGTGTATGTGTGTGTGTGTATTTTTTTCAGCCATGCCACGTGGCATGTGAGATCTTAGTTCCCCAACCAGGGATTGACCTCAGCCAGGGATTACAGTGGAAGCACAGAGTCTTAATGACTGCCAGACAAGTCCTGGACCCTTTGATTTTAAAGTCCTAGGCATTCCAATGAGGATTAGTTAACATGGACAAAGAAAGTGGGCAAGTGACAGGAATTTGAGAAGCCTTACCAAGTTCTTAGAGCTGTGGCCTCTAGGTCTTCTAGAAAAAGAGGGAAGGTCATTTTAGGTCTTGGAAAAGATCTGGAGGCCATTACAGAGTGAGAAGACAGAGGGCTCAGCCCACTGGCCTCAGAAGAAATGACTGGGCATTTTAGAGTGCCCCCTGCTCCTCTTATCTCAGTGCTGTTAGGACCTCAGAGATGCACATTCCACCCTTGAGAACCTTGTGGTCTAGTGAAGAGATAGGGCAGGCACAAGGAAAGAAGGCGTTTGTTCTTTAACTACAAACTCCCAAACTATGTAGAACTGTCATCCTAAATGCAGAGGGGCCGATTAAGTGGTTGTATCACATGTACGTCTAGCCAATTTAAAATCCACTAGAAATTTTTTTTTTCTTTTTTTTTAGTCAGAGGCTTTTACTGCCTGCTTGCATGGATTACCAATTAGTCGAGAGTTTCTGGGCAGACTGAGCTGCCCCTTGATGCCAGACTGCTGGCTTGGAGCCTCAGTTGGGTGAGGAGGCACAGAGGCGCTCAGATCCCCAGACTCAGGCAGGAGCAGGCCAGCTGGAGCAGGGTCGACTTTCCTCCGTGGAGAAAAAACATGCCCTCTGCAGATAGGCTGCCTGGCACTGATCCCATGCTTGCCACTGCTTAACTACAACTCCAGCAGGTGATAAACTCTCTGAGCCTCAATTTCCTGATCCTGAGATGGCACACTGCAGTACATACCACAAAGCGTAAGAGTTTCTGGGGGGAGGCCAGTCAACATGTAAAGCACAAGCCGTGGTGCCTGGCAGCCAAGAAACTCCTCTCATAAGTGTTAGCTGCTGTTGTGTATCTCTCTCCACTGGGCCACAGCTGTGTGTACTCTCTCAAAGAGACATGCTGGGCTGGGGAAGGACACGAAGATACAGAGCTCAGAGAATTCAGGACACAGGCAAGGAAAGAGGGGATCCGATGAGGAAAAAATGGGCAAGATGGAGAGAATGCTCACATTTGTCAAGCATTTCCTTTTCTTTTTTAAAAAAATGTTTGTTTGCAACTTGGTTGCAGCACGGGGAATCTTCGACCTTTCTTGCACAACACCAACTCTTAGTTGTTGCATGTGGGATCTAGCTCCCTGACCAGGGATTGAATCCAGGCCCCGGTGTGGGGAGTGAGGAGTCTTAGCCACTGGACCACCAGGGAAGTCCTTTAAGTAGTTTCAAAGGGATTTATCTTTCGTACCTGTGCTTGGGGTAGCCATATTGCTCCTATTTATTAATGTTTGATGAAGAGGTGAAATAACTTACCCATGGCCAGGATTCTGACACCAAGCCCTGTGCTCTTTCCTCTGTGCCTTGGTGCTGGTACGAGTCAACCAAGGTTGTTGATATTTGTGTTGGCTACATCATCAAGGTGGCTTGCAACTGTTTTTTTCCCAAGCTGTTTTTGGGGCGGAGGGCAGGGAGTCATAATGGTATTGATTCTTTTTCTACTAAGATAGGCTCTGAGAAGTCCTGCAGTTGGTAATACCAGCGACCAACATGGGCTAAACGTGTACACGTGTCTGGCCCAGTGCCAGGAACTTCACATACGGGTCTCATTTTCATCCTCACAGTAACTGAGGTGAGTTTATTATTATCTGAGGATTAATGAGGTTAAGTGATTTGCTTAGGGTTTACTTGATAGTGGAGCTGAAACTCACAGCTGGACAACTGGGACTCCCTTAGTGACCGTTGTAACTTGATGTGACCTTGCGTTTCCTGGGCTTATATGAACTTGTCTTATCTTCCTTTACAGAACATGCATCCTGTGTGTTGTTTAAGTGATTTTGGAGCAGTTTGTCATTCCGTTAGATTGTTAACTGAGTGGGGGCTTATTTCTTTCAGCTTTGTCCGTGTTAACAGATAAGAGGCTTTTTTTCTTTCTCTCTAGCATTTTCCCTCACGAGGAGTGCTGTACTCCCTGTGTGTTTGCTGATGAAGTCAGCAGGGTTTCAGACTCTGCTTTCCTGGTCATACACAAGTACTTATTTTACCATCGCTAAATGGAGTGCATTAGCTCCAGGCCACGGAGAGCAAATTAGGGGAACTGGGAGATAGATCACAGAGAAGGAGGCTGCTCTGAAAAATGCCGTCTGCACCTCCAGCCTGAACGCTCCAGCTGTGGGGGGTAAACACAGCACGTCAGGGACCGCGTTCCAAGGCTGTGGCGGGATGAGGCCCTCTCTTCTGCAGATGAGCCTGGGACGCTGAGTAACGGTGAGCACAAGACCAACTGTCTGGGCTTAAAGGTGCTTTTTAGTCGGAAGCCCTTTCTATAGGTTCCTGCCACCTTTATACAGAATAGAAAACTGAGAGCCCAGCCCACCCCTGCCTTCTGAAGCTGCGGGCACCTGTTCTAGGGAATGTCCTCTGGAACAACAGCACCTCTTTTCCATTTGTTTTTTCTTCCATCTGGGGACTTAGGAAAGCATATTGGGTAATTTCCTGGTTCTTTTGTGCATTAGTGTGAGCTTTTAATGGAGTTTGCAAAAGGGAGAGTTTGAGATTGGCTGAAAGAGCATTAGGAGACTATTTTCCTAATGGCAAGTGAACTGCTGGTTTATTTGTAATGACTTACTTTGGAGATAACAGAGTTGAGGTGGTGGAAAGAGCCCTGGGCTGCAGACCCGGGTTCTAGTCCTGATTCTTCCTCTAACTCACTGTGGGGTCCTGGCAGGCTGTGTCACCTTTTCTGGGCATCATTTTTTCTCAGTTTCTAATGAAATAGATTGGACTTTAGGATCTCTGAGAGTCCTTCGGGCCCCTCAGCCTTTGATGCTGAGATTGTAACTCTTATTTGGTCAGGATTTGGTGGGACATCCAGTGCCATGTGGTGCAAGGATGCGTGCAAAGAGCCATCTCTCCAGGAGGATGGTTTCTTTGACATTGGTGAACTTGTAGTTTTGACTTGGGTCTTTTCTTGCTCACATACACAGGGCAGATGACAGGCAACCCCAGCAAAGCAACTAGTGGCTTGAGGGCCGGGTGTGCTTCTCTTGGCTGAGGGTACCTTGAACGTATGAGGTTTACTCATGGGCAAAAAGAGCAGGGAGTGAGCATCTGACTAATTGCTGGAGGTGGGCAAGGCAGGGTTTCTGCAGCTTCACCAGCTCCTTGTCCCCCAGTAGCCTTGCCATGACCGAGGTGCTGAGGGTTCTTCAGAATCTCACTTAGCATTACGTGTGTGGCTACTGGTTTATGTTTGTGTTTTCTGTGTAGTTCATGCTGAGAGTGAGAAAGGACCAGCCCTCTCCTCCTCTCCCAGCTCTTGGACCTTCTGCTGCATGAATTCAGTTGTAGAATCTTGAGTTTTTGAAAGGACTCTAAACATCATCATTCATTCAGTGAGAGGCTATCACCGCACCCTCCTTCTCCCCAAGGCCTGAATCTCAGTGTACTAATCTCAGTCATTAGTATACAGTTATGACATCTTAGCATCTGTTGAGATACCCTGGGCTAAGGGCCCCGGTTCTGAATGCCCCCCAATCAGGGCAGGCAAACTTTCCCTCCTTGTCAACTCTTCAAAGAGAAGTCGTGTCTGCCTTTGTCGAGGAGAAAGGAACATCCCACCTGCTAGTTGTGTTGAACTGATGTGTTCTTTGAGAATGGTTTCTGTGCAGTCACTAACAGATGCCTTGCAGAAGGAGTTTCTTGTCCTGGGTGAATGTCTTTTCCACTGATCTCTGCTTCTTTGGGTATCTCTTCTGTATTTTTTCTTCAAATAGCTGTCTTTAGAGTGTCTAATGAAGTAAATGTCTGGAGACCAATGTTTATTTCAACATGGTTGGAGTTGTTTTTGCTTCAGCTTTCAGAGCCAATAAAGCTGGTTATTAGATTCTGTAATTGCTGCTGTAATTACTCTCTTGGAACCAGCAAAGGCATAATTAAATATGGAGATTCCAAAGACTATTTTTTTCCAGCTAAAAGCAGCCTTTTAAACTTCTGTTGGCCTGGGTTAGATTTCAGTCATTAAAGCATCGTGTTTATGAATGACATGGGGTGGGGGTTCTTTGGCAGAAAAGGGGTCTATTTGGACACCTCTTCTTCGAACATTTGGTTTGGATGTTAAGCTTGTTAACTCCCCGTACTTGTTTTGATCTTTTTTTCCCCTTTTACCCCAGTTTTATTGAGATATAATTGACATACAACATTATGTTATTTTTAGGTGCACAACCTAATGATTTAATATATGTGTATATTGTGAAATAGTTATCAAAATATACTTAGTTAACGTGCATCACCTCACATGATTACATTTTTTAAAACCTCATAATGAGAACTCAGTACTTGTTTTTTTAACTCAGGAATTTGGAGAAGTATAAGTAAGGCAAGACATATGTAAAACATTGACCCTTTAGGCTTTGGCTCTGTAGAAGCAAATTTTTGTGGTCAGCAATAAGCTTGGAGTGGAGATTGTTTACTTGAAGTGGAACAGTGTGCAGGAAGTGTGGCATGTTACTCGTTTATTTTGCCCTGAGTTACACTTCACCACGTGCCACACGTTTAGACATGGGGCAGATGGTGAAGGAGAGCTGGGTCAAGTGCTGTGAATATTTATGTTTACACATAATCTTGCAGCCCAAAGGCTGGCCCCATGTCTCATTTCAAGGTTATTCTGCTGGTGAACCATGTATGGAGGGGGAAATTAATCACATACCCTCTCTTTTTAGGGTTGAGAAATAGAACAGGAGTTACATTGGGGTAAACAAATGGACTGTCTCTGCCAGAAACCATTGTGGAGATTTCTGTGCAAAGAGGTGGAGAGACCATGTGAACCCTGCAGGTTGGAGGGGGAGCCCTAGAGGCTTCTAGCTCAGAACCTTTTCCTCCCTTCAGGGCACACCTCTTGGCAAGGACAGAGGGGAAGGGCAAGCACTTGCCAAAGTTCCTGTTTCATGGGTCAGGACAAATGCAGGGAAAGAATCCTGCCAGATGACTGTTATCTTTTCTCTGTTGAGTCAGAGGTTCACAGGAGATAAAATATGGGTGTACCCTACATGAGGAACCTTGCGGAGAATATATGAAGAACTTAAAATAGATGAAATTGGAGATTCAGTTTAATATAATTAGGCATAGTGTGTCCCAGGCATTGTGCTGGATGATGGCTTATAAAGATACGTAATATAAACATTATTTCATTCATGGGGGGTCTCTGGCTTACCCCCCTGATATGTTTGGGTATATGCTTCCAGATAATTTATTGCCTGGGGGATTTTAGCAGTGGGGTGCAGATCAGAGAAATGGAAGACTAGCTTACAAGGAGTCCCTGCCAATTGAAAATGTATTAGAGAAAAAGTTAAAGCAGTTCTAAATATGCTGTGATGTTAACGGGGAAAGAATAAATTTGGTTTTAAAAGTCAGAACACAGCTGACTGTAAAATCATGGCTCCTACTGTACTCAGGACACTGAGAAACAGGGCAGATGTCATCTCGCTGTTTGTTCTTAAGAACTGTCCCCGTGTCGCTTACCATCGTCCGGAGCCTGTGTGGGAAACAGGGGCCTGGGGGTTGACACAGGCCAGTGGTTGAGCCCTCTGCTCCTCTCATACCAGCTGGCTGACTCGGTTGAGCCACTCCACCTTTCTGATCTGTCTGATCTGTGCCCCGGGATTTTGCAGGAGGATTAAATGAGGAGGCGGATGGTATTACGCAGCAGGTGCTCAGAACACCTGATGAATTTCAACAAGTTCTAGGCTGGGCTATGCGAGGGTGGTGAGGGCGGCTGAGGAGGGCCTGGGAAGGGGGCGCGTATGGGGTGTTGACCTGAGAAGGTTTGAGAATCACTTGTTGATTGGGGTGTGTCTGGGCCAGTTTCAGCACCAGGGAGTCAGGAGGAAGCAATGCCAGGCCCTGACCGCTTGTTCAACAGGACGCTCCTGGGGCATCGTCCCTGTGCCTCGACGGTCAGTGGCAAAGGGATCCGAACTTGGGTCTGGGGCTTCCAGAACCTGGTTCAAGGCGAGCATCCAAGTCCATTGCTGGCCTCGTTAAACCACCCAGAGGCTTTGTCCTGCGAGCAGAGGGAACAGTTGAGGGTTCTTAAGCAAAGGAATGACATGATTGGATTTGTGTTCCCTCTTCTGTGATCCTGCAGTTCCCTTGACACTCCCTACTAGACTGGACTGCGCCTCCGTGGCAAGGTCCTGCCCGGTTTGTTTTGTGGGGGTTTGTTTTGTTTGTTTGTGGGGGGCATAGCAGTTAGTGTGGCAGCCCATGACTGTGGAGTTCCATACCTGGCTTAATCTACTCTGCCGACTACCACCTGGTAACCTGAGTTACCTCTCTGAACCTGTTTCCTCCTCTGATAAAGAGTGGTCATTTCTACTTTAAAGGGTTGCTGTTGTGAGGTAATTACTTGGCAGGCATGGCTTAGTACTAGCAGAAGGTGTAGGTGTTCAGTACAGGGTCTTGGGGATGCCTAGATGTGACTGCAGGTTGAATTTCTTACCGTCATAGGCTGTTCTGACCATTCACACCAGGATCAGAGAAGTAACAAGTGGAATGGCTTTTCAGCTTTTAATGAGGCACATTTCATTGTTCTTTGGATTTTTTGCAGTGTTTCTTTAGCCTGCTTTATCCTTTGGCTGGAGGAATTTTCCTGAGGGTTTTGTCTGCTGCTTTTGGAAGAACTGTGGACTTAAGGATTGCTTACATGCAAACCAAGGCCCTTTTCCCTTGGCAGGTGGTTTTCAGGGGGCAGTCCTAGGCTCACAGGGCACTTTAGTGGAAGGAGTACAGGACCAGTTCAGGTGACATGTGGAGAAACCACAGCCCTGTTGGGGAGGTGATTGGCCGTGGCCAACAGTCTGCAGGGGGTGGCTCTGGTGCAGAGCTTGGGGACACAGTGGGCACAAGGGCACGAGTGTGTGTGTCTACATACATATGTGAGGCTAGTGCTGTCCAGGCCAAGGCAGGTGCCAGGCAGCTTCCCTGACCTGACCGTTATTCCTTCTGCTTGAGTCTGTGCAGAGCCTCCTTCCTGAGCTTTGTGCTCAGCTAAGATACTTTTCAGTGTAAAGAGGGGAACTAAAATAGTAAGGAGAGGGAAACCTGGGCTTTGAGTAGGGAGATGTGGTTTGGCCCTTGCTATGCTACCAATTCGCCTTGATCAGAGTGCTCACCCTGACTGGATCTTAAGACAAGGTGATCGCTGCAGCCTTAACACGCTGGGAGGCCAAGAGAGGTGGTGGCATTGTTTTGACCCAGTGGTCAGACTCTAGATGAGGCCCTGCCAGGGAATTCTGTCTTTATTTCAGTTGCTCAGTCCTTTCTATGATAGAGAATGCTGTAGTTACCATCTTCAGGCATGGGGCCTTTGCTTTTGTTGAATACATTTCCAGAAGGAAATTACTGGGTCAGAGGGCAGGAACAACATTATGGCTGTTGCTTTGTGTTGCCATGTTACTTTTCAGAAGCACTATAACAATTTACAGTTGTGGGCTGTGTGTGAGATAGCATTTTAACCCCGAATGATCCAGTATTTGCTATAGTCATTATTTATTATTTGTAATTTAGTTGACATAAAATGATACTTTAAAGCTGCTTTATAATAATTAGAGGGGTTTGGGGGTGTCCACTATGTTAAATGTTGTGCTAAGCGTTTGCATATATGTTATCTCATTCGTATCAGCCTCTCAGGGAGGCTCAGCAGCTCACTGAGGCTGAGAGCTGGGGTTTCAACCTAAGGCAGTTTGACTTCAAAGCAGTCTCTTGTTTGGGGTGCCTTCCATGCTTTGATTTATGCGTGTGGTTACCAGAGAGTATGAACTTTGGCTTAGTGCCTGGCTGCATCTTGAAGAATGTGAATTTTGTATAGTTTTCTCAGAATATTGAATATGCTGTTTGTGGAGAAGAGAGTATTGGCCCTCTGTTGTAGTGAAAGCAGAAATTGCAGTGCATCCATCCCAATTAGGAAGACGACTCAGTGAACTCTAGGACGCCGCCCTGTGTCCGGGCTCTCTGAAACCGTTTTCTTTCCCCAATGCAGCGGCACTCCAGGCCCTGAAGCGCAAGAAGAGGTATGAAAAGCAGCTGGCGCAGATCGACGGCACGCTGTCAACAATCGAGTTCCAGCGAGAGGCCCTGGAGAATGCCAACACCAACACCGAGGTGCTCAAGAACATGGGCTATGCTGCCAAGGCCATGAAGGCTGCCCACGACAACATGTACGTGGCGCCCGCTGGTGGAGGGGGGCGCACACGTGGAAGGGCAGTGCTGGCCGTGCAAGGCCTCCGTCCCAGACCCCTCCACTTATCCATGCAGGCACCCAAGTTTGTTCTAATTTTCATCTTTTCTGGAACTCTTCTGAAATGGATTATGGTGCCCTGCTACACCTAGAAGCAGATCTCATGGAATGAAACTGTTTTCTGAGTAATTCAGGGTTATTGGAATGAATGTAGAGTTTTAAGCTGAGAAAGCTTTGGCTTCTTAGAAGGTTCTCTTACCCAGGCCTCTGATCATCTAGGTGGAGAAGTTTGTCCCAAGGAGGGGAGGTGACTTGCCCTGGGCTATGGGGGAACTTGGATAGAACTGGGATTAGAATCCGTTCCCGTGACTTTCTCCTGAAGCTGTCAGGGGCCCTGAAAGGTGTGGTGCAATTGAGGGCTTTAGCTCTTTCTCTTCCTGGGTCTGTTTTTGATGGAATTTTCCCTCCCCGTCACTCTTGGGCTTTGGCTCTCATATTGACAAGTGTTCTTGACCTCTGCAGTCCTTCCTGTATGTGGCTGCTCTCACGTCCTGTGGCCTCAGAAACCAGATGACTGAGCTGTCACATTTGTAATTAAAGGCCAGGTTAACATTAAGCCCCAAATGAGGACTTCTTCCACATAGAACAGAATTCTGCATTTGTTTTAGTGCTTGAACTTGGCATCATATATTTGGGGGTGCTGGGAGCCCCTTTTTGCTTCCTTTTGGTTCCTCAGCCATGCTCTAAAACAAGGGTTGGCAGAATGTGGCCTGTGGGCCCCAGGCAAGTCCCCTGCTGCCAATTTCTGTAAATAAAATTTTGTTGAAACACAGTTGTGTCCCTTAATACATACCGTCTGTGGCTGCTTTTGTGGCACACAGCAGGCTTGAATTTTTGCAACAGAGGTCGTGTGGCCCACAGATTCTAAAACATTTATTACTCTTTGGCCTTTTACGGGAAAAGCTTGCTGATCCCTGCCCTAGAAGCGTGGGATTGTGGGAAAAGTAGCCTTCAGATAACTGAGCTACTGTCTGAGGGGATGTTCGTCAGACTGAGCTTCCTCAGTGAGGTGCGTGTCCCCTTCGGGCCCTGTTCTCCACAGCACAGCACCTCTTAGTGAATACTGTGCTTGGAGATACACGTGTGTATATGATAGTGACTGACTGTAAGTGTATTGGCGTTCGTGACAGCGCATAGGGAATACTCTGCATTGTTTGCTTTTCCTTTGGGCCTTGTGCAGGAGCCATAGTGGATTTGTGTAGATGGGAAGGGCTGGTCACGTTGCGTGGTTCTGTTGTAGGATTTGTGATTTTACCTATTGCTGTGCAGAGTTGCCCTTGAACTTGAAGAGCTATTGATCCAGGAGTTCCCAAGTCCCACAGTCTCATCTAATGTGTTTACCAGCGTGCATGAGAGAGTCTCACGATGGCATCTAACTTTGCCAGCTTTATTTCCTCAGGGTGTTAGACTGGGTGATGTCTAGGGATGCTTTTGACCTCTTTATTCTGTGATTCTCTAGTTTAAAAGAGGAGGAAGAAGACAAAGACAAAAAAGGAATTCCACGCGACTTCCCCGGTGGTCCAGTGGTTAAGACTCCATGCTTCCACTGCAGGGGGCTTGGGTTTGATACCTGGTCGGGAAACTAAGATTCCACATGCCACTCAGCACAGCCAAAAAAAAAAAATGGAATTCCTCACAGGGAGTGATTGGGGGGCTGGGGCTGGGCAGCAGATCCTTTTTTCTGCCTCACAGAGCCTGTGTACATAGACTTAACACTCATTTCATTTAAAGGGACATCGACAAAGTTGATGAGTTAATGCAGGACATTGCTGACCAGCAGGAACTTGCAGAAGAGATTTCAACAGCTATTTCAAAACCCGTAGGGTTTGGAGAAGAGTTTGACGAGGTGAGTGATTTCGTGCCGACCACACCAGCTTCTCAGCTGATGCCTGGGCTGCCTCTGATGTGCAGTTGAGTCCTCTCCGGCAGGGAGTATGTGGTCTGGAAATCACCAGGTCTCCTCCCTCCAGAAACCTGAATGTAGACATAAGGTGTGGCATGCACCCTCCCGAATTCTGGGTTTTGAGGGATGCTTTCAGTTTTGGGGGGAGCTAAGGTGGAGTAAAGGGATCTTTGTCAGGACATCTCAGCAGACTTCAGGTCAGTACTGGTTTCAGCAAGCAGTGACCCTGCACCCTTCCGTGGTGGGCCCCTGGGCTCAGAGCAGGGGCAGCCGAGGTCACCATGCCCTGAGGAATTTACAGGGTTCGCCCTCAGACAACTCTGCTGGGAGATAAAGGTGAAACCAAGGAAGGAATGTTTGCATCTGATCCCTGAAGGATTCATCTGGAACTTGGTCAGCTACCAATTTCTGCCACAGCAATTGGAACCTTGAAGCTCTTAGGTTTTTAAAATACAGTTACAGGCTCTGTACCTCATTCTGCCTTAGATTTGAGTCCGAGTCCACTGAAGGTCAGGGCCTCTCCAACTGAACCTAATTCTTTGTGCTGATTGCCGCCGTATAGCTGAGAAAGCAGCCTGTAGCTCCCTTGGCTCCCATCGCCAGAGTTTCCATGTTTTCAGACTGGAGTTCGATGGACTAGTCACGTTCATTTCAATTCAGCAGACATTCCTGAACATTCACTCAGTGTACCCAGTTCTGAGATAGAGATGAAAACATAAGATCCCTTTTCTCAAAATGCTCCCTGCCTGGTGCAGGGACCCCATGTAGACGTCAGTAATTGCTCGATAGTGTGCTCCGTTCACCAGTAGAAGTGTGTTTAGGATGAGTCACAGTGTGCACTTGGAGTCCGTCTGCCCTGACCTTCTCAGAAGGGATGTGTGTCCCCTGAGCCGTCGAGTAGCAGGCACCACAGGAGGGGCTGGGATTCCCCAGGGTGTCGCTCTCATTTTTGTGTTTGCGTTTCCTAGGATGAGCTCATGGCAGAATTAGAAGAACTAGAACAGGAGGAACTAGACAAGAATTTGCTGGAAATCAGTGGACCGGAAACAGTCCCTCTACCGAATGTTCCCTCTATAGCCCTACCATCAAAACCCGGTGAGTGCTTCTTATCCGTGATCATGACCCAGCCATGACCCATGGGGTGGGTGATCCTGTGGTCAGTTGGCTTCAGTGTGGGTCCTGAGTTGCCCAGAGTTGAGAGCCAGGTGGCATCTGTTGTGACAGCCCCGAAGACAGTGCCACTTGCTCTTTCCTCATCTCCTAACCTTGGCTCTATTGACATAACCAAACCATTCTTTTAGTGGCGACTGGGAGGGAGCCTGTGCTGTGCCCTGTGGATGGTGAGCAGCACCTATGGCCTCTGCCCTCTAGATGCTGGTGGCATCTGCCTCCCCAGGTTTTGACAACCAAACATGTCACCGGATTTTGCAAGATGTCTGGGGGCTGTGGGGTGGGGGAGGGGAGAAATCTCATCTGATTGAGAACCACTATTCTAGAATTGCTTTCCCTGTTGTCACCAAACAAGGTGAGAGTTTACGTCCAGGACAGCTCTTTCTCCCCATCTGTTATCTTGTGCAGTGCACAGCTGGGGCTCATAGGTAGCCCAAACAGCTTTGGGTTTTTTAGAGACCTTGTTTATAAATCCTTCATTTCCTTCTTTGAGCCCCTCCTCCCCCATTATTTTACCTTTGGGTAGAAGTATTCCACCCAGAACTTCTAGAAAAGGTAAAGCAGCTTGATTTGGCATGGAGAGAGAACCCAGGGAGCAGGGTGTGACCAGGCTGTCCTCTCATCCTCCCATAGGTCAAGGGGAATTGGCTCCTCTGGTTGAGTCAGCTGCCTGGGGTGGGGTGTGGGTCTGAAAGCTGTCTGTCCAACTGCCTGTGGTGGAGAGGCGGCTTAGGCCCTTGAGGTGGAGAGGAGTGGCTTAGATTAGAGCTCTTCTGGGTTCTTCCCACTCTCCCCCACGTTGGATGCTCTGGCCAGAGGCCACACGTGGACCCTGATGGACTCAGTGTTGAATCCTCCCCGTTTTGTCTGGCTCTGGTGTTGGGGAGGAGAGGTGCTGGAGAAGCTGCGCCTGGTTATCTGGAGTTCTGCATTGCAGCTTTTAGGCACAGAGAGGCAGTCTGCTGATAGCCTGGAGACGCAGCGGGCTGCACGGGCAGGGCCGGTTTGTAGACATGGGGTAGCGCAGCCCTGGCATCCAGCCAGAACATGTGGAGAACACAGTGACCAGCCTTCCTAAACAGCCTTTTCTATCTTCACACAGCCAAGAAGAAGGAAGAGGAAGACGACGACATGAAGGAATTGGAGACCTGGGCTGGAACCATTTAACCGGTCCAGTGCGGGCTGAGCCCAGACAGACTCTGGTGGCCTGCGAGGTGGGCAGGCGCATGTGTGTGCGGGGCAGGCCGGACGTGGTGCAGGCAGGTTCCATCGCTCTCAAATCTCCCTCCAAAGCAGTAGGGCCGCATCACTGCTTACTCCGCATAGCATGGTCTGCACCCAGCGGGACAGGTGGGGGGAGGGGGTGGGGGTGGGGTGGGTGGGGAGGTGCCTGCTGTTTATAATGTTGAATTTCTGTAAAATAAACTGTATTTGCAAATCCAACATTGAGCTTCTGGACTACGCTAACTCCACTGCTGAACCTCAATGGCAAGGGTCGACCGTTTGCAGTCAAAATGACCTGAAAATGTAGCCTCTGTCCTTTTAAGTCAGCTGACTTGTCGCACATCTCTTTGTAAGACGTGTATGGTACTGGCAGAAGAGTCGTTTTTTAAAAGCCATAGGCTTTTCCTTGTCCTTAGCTGTAATAATGCATCTATTTTGGTTTCCTGGAGAGCTGTATTTCTGTCCATCACCTGTGTACTGGCCCCTGTGTTCCCCACCCTGGCCCACTCCTCACTCCCACCCCCCTGGTCTTTCTGGAGTTTATGACACTGATTTGAAATGGATGGTGTTCTCTTGAGAGTGTGTGAGATTGTTTGAGTTAAATTCCAGCTATACATTTTTCTAACATAGCTCTAAGGTCCTTGTTGCTGTTTGTGATAACTGATAGATAACCCATTGGAAACATGTGCATACATTTATATTCAGATGAAATTATGGTTTGCACTGTCTATTAAATATCTCGATTAATTTTCATACTTTGCCTTTGTGTTTAATCAATTGATCATTGTCTTTGGGAGGTGACCCTTTCCAGGCCAGTATGGTGTCCAGGGGAGTCTGGAAACATGGAAAACCCAAGCATGATGTGTATCAACAATCTGAATCGAGAGCAGAGTGTGTCTTACTGGAAACATGTTTAAGTTCCAGAAGCCCTCACCTTGTTTGGGGACCCCCTGGGCACAGTTCAGGAGTAGTTGGTGCTTGTGGAGCTCCAGGTTCTTCTCTAGTTCTTCTCTGTCACGTCCATGGGCAGTGCCTGCACCACAGACCCTCCACCTGTTGGAAGCATTGGTGTGCCCACTGATGAGGCCCATCTGTGTATTGAAGAAAATAGCCTTTCCTGTGGGGTGGAAGGTGTAGGGCAGTGACCGTGAGTTGAGGACACAGATGCTAGTCTCAGGTCCGCTGTGACCTGCCCTGTGATTTTGACCTGGCCTCTTCCACTGTTTCTGGTCTTCTGTAGTCTTACGCTGTCTTAAGAATCTGATGAAGGGCTTCCCTGATGGCTCAGTGGTAAAGAATCCACCTGCCAATGCGGGAAACACGGGTTCAATCCTTGGTCCGGGAAAATCCCACATGCTGCGGAGCAACTAAGCCTGTGCAACCACAACTATTGAGTCTGTGCTCTAGAGCCCGTGCTCCGCAACGAGGGAAGCCCCCGCAATGAGAAGTCTGCACACCGCAGCTAGAGAGTAGCCCCCCGCTCGCCCCAACTAGAGAAAAGCCCATGCAGCAATGAAGACCCAGCCCAGCCAAAAATCAGTCAAAAAAAAAAAAAGAATCTGATAAACACTATGGACCCTCTCCTTCAAAAAATTTGATCTATGCACATTAATCCTTTATTCTGCATGCAAATTGGCAGAATCAAGAGGATCCCCTTCCAGTGCCCATCCCTACACCTTTTGAGATTAAAACCAACCTGATAAACAAGGTCCTGCATATAGCACAGGGATATCTGCATAGCATATACTGTATCGCACATGCAGTATATATATGTATAGGATATACTGGGTATCCTTGGGTAAATTATAATGGAAAAGACTATAAAAAAATGTATATATGTGTGTGAATGAATCACTTTACTGCAGAGCAGAAATTTACACAACATTGTAAATCAACTATACTTCAATTAAAAAATTTTTAAATGTCATTAAAAACCCCAACCTGAGTTCACAGTTAAACATGCCATTGCTCACTGGGTGCTCTGTGGCAAGCTGCCCACCTGCCCTGAATGTCATTTTCCCACCTGTGAAACAGCCAGACCGGACCAGATCATTTCAGATGTCCCGTCTGCAAAGCTATTCCTGCCCTGCTCCTCACCCTTCACTGCTCCTCCACCCAAGCCGCCACACTTAGAATCGGGACTTCACCACGGTGGCTTGAAGATTTATGGCTCGAGTGGATGTTGCCTGCGGTGTTCTCAGAAGTTCTTTCCACCTTAAGAAGAATCTAATGGCAGTGTTTGCTGCCAGATTCCCCCTTCTCAGCTGCAGTTGGTGTTTGGCAGGCATCATCTGGTGTGGGAAATGCACAGTGGACATTACACTTTTCTCATCAGCTGCTTCAGGGGCGTCTCACCCTGGGATTTGGAGAGGGGAGCTGGCAGACCCAAGCATCCAGCTCTGGCAGGCCTGCAGCTAATTCCTGGGCAGTGTCTGGGGCCCCTGTGAGAAACAGCTGCTTTTTCCTACTTGATGTGGGCTTTGTGCCAGGCCTGTGGGATGCTGTGTTCAGTAATGCCCAGCCTCCTTCCTGCTCTCTGGAGGTTCTCAGGGCGCAGAGAGAAGTGACCGTGTCAGGATTCCTTGGCTATAAGCTCCAGAAGATTTCAACTGGTATAAACAGTAAAGACATTGACTTAACCATTCAAAACTTACTCAACAAATATTTATTGAGTGCACAGGTACCTTAAAACTATAGAAATTTATTCTCTTACAGTTCAAGAAGTCATAAGTACAAAATCGAGGTATCAGCAGGGCCACACTCCAGAGGCCTAGTAGGGAGGATCCTTCCTTGCCTCTTCTGTCTTCAGGGAGCTCCTAGCATTCCTTGGCTTGTAGCTCCATCACTTCAGTCTCTACTTCCATCTTCACATGACCTTCTTCCCTGTCTCTGTGTATCCTTTTCTGTCACTTAGAAAGACACCTCTCATTATGTGTTAGGGTCCCTAATTCAATGTGATCTCATCTTCATCCTTAATTACATCTGCAATGACCCCCATTTCCAAGCAAGGTGACATTGTAGGGTTCCAGGTGGACATTAGTTTGGGGGACACTATTCAGTGCATGATGGTGCCTCACACTGCTGTGATGTCAAGGCCTGCAAAGCACCCATCAGGGCTTTGGCAGCTCTGTGAGGTGGGTAGAGGTGGGAAGAACAGGTTATTATGAGCCCCATTTGCTAGAGGTGAAAACTATGGCTTAGAGAAGCTTCTGGTTCCATGCTAATAAGCGACAGAAGCAGCTAATGAGTTTCTTGTCCTATGAAGGCCATTTATCCAACATCTGTATTTTGGGCAGCTTTGTGCCAGCTCTCACAAGGCTCTTGGTGAGGAAATTAGGCCATTGCCATCCTCTTCTTCATCATCATTGCCACCACAGGTTGGGTAATCAATGCAGTTAAACCAGTTAAGGAGACTGGACTTTGGCTGTCCAATGGTTAAGACACTACCTTCCAATGCAGGGGGCATGGGTTCAATCCCTGGTCAGGAACTAAGGTCCCATGTGCCTTGGGGTGTGATCAGAATTTTTAAAAAAGGAGGCACCCGACTGAGGAGGGATTGTGGGAAGAAGTGCTCTCTCAACCAAGATTGAGGGGTGCTAAGGACTCAGCAAGGGAAAAGTTGTGAAAGACTTGGAACCAGGAGGATAGTTTTCAACAGCACGTGCAAAGGCCTGGAGGCCATCTTGGGCTTGCTTGTGGGTCTGAGCAGGACAATGACACAGAATCAATAGACCTTTGATAAGTATTTATTCAATGAATGACAGGTGAGGAAACTGAGGTGCCAAGGTACATCAAGTCCCATAGTAAGTAGAGGCCAAGCTTGAGTCCCTGTCTCTCCAACCAGATATCTTCCTGTCTGCCCTGGGTACCCACCTTGCAGAAAGAGCTTCCCTCCTTCCTGCTAAGCTGCATTCTGACCTTACCCAGTAAACAGAGAAAGCAGGTGGAGCTGAGAGAGATGCATAAACCTTCGGGTCCTGCAGCCGAGGCTCTGCACCAAGCCCAGGCTCTGCACCAAGCCCAGGCTAGATTTCTGTGAGGCTCTGGCTAACCTGGGCCCAAATTCCCATAGGGCAATGTAGGCCACAGCAGGAGAAAATAGCAGTGTGTACTCTTGTTCACAGTGATGTTACTTGCCTGGACTTTTTGGTTTTAAACAAGAACAACAGTCTCAAAAGAATGGCAAACATTAAGGGAGCATTTACTAAGACCAGGCACTTAATCTGCCTTCATCTCATCTCATTTAATCCACACAAGAACTGTTTCAGGGGTGGACCACTCACTGCCCTATTTTACAGCTGAGAAAACAGGTTCAGAGGGATAAAGTGACTGGGGGCCCAGGTCACTGAGCTGGTGCGGAGCAGAGCCACAAGAATCCAGCCCCAAGCCCTTCCCTGTTGTGGTGGTGGGGGAGGGCTAGGTTCACAGGCTCCTGTCTCCCTTAGAAGGTGCCAACTCTGAATGTGACCAAGTGCTAAGGCCCAAAGAGGAGGCCAACTCTCTTGGAAATCCTGCTGAGAGTAGAAAGGCCACAGGCAACAGGATCTGGAATCATCCAGCTGACCTGGAATGGAGCTGTGGGTCAGAGTCATACAGTGGAGTTGGGCTCCTCACTCCTTCCCCAATGGGCTTTTTTAAAATTAATTTTTATTGGAGTATAGTTGCTTTACAATGTTTTATTAGTTTCTACTGTCCAGCAAAGTGAATCAGCTGTACGAATACACATATATCTTCTTTTTTGAGTGGATTTCCTTCCCACATAGGTCACCACAAAGCACTGAGTAGAGTCCCCTGAGCTACAAAGTAGATTCCCACAGGGGCTTTGAAGATGGGACTCCTTTGGGGCTGGTTTCCCCTTCCCACCTGAAGGCCTGAACTTTTTCCCCCAGACCATCTCACAGATACTACCTCGGTTTCCTTCTCTCCCTCATCTGCTTGGGCAGCTACATGGGGGCACTTGGTTCCCTCGCAGAAAGCGTGGACAAAGACACAATGGTATACACCATGGTAGTTCCACTTACCTATTGCTTCACAATAAACTGCCCTGAAACTTAGTTGTGAAATGCAACTGTTTCCTTATCCTCACAGATTCTGTGTTCAGAAACTCAGACAGGACCCAGGGGATATGACTTATCTCTGTTCCATGGTAATTAGGGCCTCCCCTGCCAAGGCCCGGAAGGCTGGTGACATCATCAGTTGGAACACAAGGAGTTGTTCCAACTCTTCAGTTGCGTGGAATGTGAGGCTATGGGTGCTGGTGGTGGGCTGGGACCTCCCCTGGGGGCTCAGCAGGAACACATGGCTTCTCCATGTGGCTCGAGCCTCCTCACAGCATGCAGGCCTTGGTGTTGTCCAAGGTCAGGGGTCTAAAATTGATGGTCCCAGCCAGTATTGTTGATGGTGTATGTATCACCTTTATGACTTAACCTTGGAAGTCCTGTGAAGTCACACTGCTGTGTTTTACTGGTTATATTAGTTGCAGATTCATCCAGGTTCAAGGGGAGGGGAATTAGACTCCACCTCCTGATGAGGGCAGGGTTAGTTCTAAAAGAGCATGGGATGTGGGGAAGGATAAATTGGGAGATTGGGACTGACATATACACACTACTATAGACATATAGTGGGCTTCACCATTGGCTAAGCAGGTGAGGAATCCATCCGCAAGGCAGGAGACACAGGAGACACGGATTTGATCCCTGAGTCGGGAATATCCCCTGGAGGAGGACATGGCAATCCTCTCCAGTAATCCTGCTTGGAAAATCCTATGGACAGAGGAGTTTGGCGGGCTACAGTCCATGGGGTCTCAAAGTTTTGGATATGACTGAGCGACTAACACTCACTCACTCATAGACATAAAATAGACATGTGCACATTACTATATAAAATAGACAACAAATAAGGACCTACTGTGTAGCACAGGGAACTCTACTCAATACTCCGTAATGACCTATATGGGAAAAGAATCTAAACAAGAGTGGCTATATGTGTATGTATAACTGATTCACTTTGCCATACACCTGAAACTAACACAATACTGCAAATCAACTATACTCCAATAAAAATTTAAAAAAAAAAAAAAAGAGCATGGGGGACAGGCAATATCATTTGGGCCATATTTGGGAGGCACAATCTGCCGTGAGAGCTGACACAGAATGCTTAGTATGTGCCAGGTATTGAATTAACTCATCCGGTCTGTGATACACCATCCAGAGAAAATTTTTGAATCCATGCCATATCTGTATCTGAATCTATATCTCTACCATCTGTATATCTATATATACACACTCACACAAAGTGGTATATTGTGTACATAATACATATACAACCCCTTGAAGTTTTAAAACGCTGGGATAAGAATATAATCAGCAATTCTAATGTATTCTTCTTGTGTTCGAAAGGAGGCAAATATTTACCTCTGAAATCTGTCCCCCTTTCCTCCCCTCCACTTGGTCCAGGACACCACTGAATCTCATCTGGGCAACTTCAGCAGTTTCCTCTCTGAGGTTGTTGTCACCACCATGATGGACCCTTACCAACCCTCTCTTCATAGTAGCCAGAGCCAGTGTGATCATTCTAAAAAGCTGTCACTTTTGCATGCCTTGCTGCAGGGAATATAGCAAACTCCCACGGCTTATAATAGCTCCCGTGGCTTCTATCTGGCTTCCCAGGTGACTCAGCGGTAAAGAGTTTGCCTGTGAGGCAGGAGATGCAGAAGACATGGGTTCAATCCCTGGGTTGGGAAGATGCCCTAGAGGGGGAAATGGCAACCCACTCCAGTATTCTTGCCCAGAAAATTCCATGGACAAAGGCGCTTGGCTGGCTACGTACAGTCCATGGGGTCGCAAAGAGTCAGACACCACTGAAGGAGCTGAGCACACACAGGGCTTCCGCCGCCGTCTGTGCAGTCACAGCCCCACATCCAAGGTGTGCTTCGGCAGGCCGTCGCCGGCTTCTCCAGCTTCCTGGAGGTTCATTCCTTCGGCAGTGTTTCCCACGCTGGGGTAGGCAGATCATCTGCATCGGAATCTCTGATTCTGACTGAACATGCGGGCTCCTGCCTGGATCAGAATTTCTTGGAGTTCTGGATTTTGCATTTTAAACATGCCTCCAAATGATTCTCTTCGTGAAAAGTCTGAGAATCCCACCAAGCCTTTGAGATAATCTCTTCTAACCCTCACCCCCATGCTGCATTTGAGGAAACTGAGGCCTAGAAACAATGACTTTCCCATGGCCTCAGCATTCATGTTCCGGGAACTGAAGGGTTAACACAAGTCGGACTTCAGGGCAAACATCCACGGAGCATCTCCAGGGGGCGTTTTCCAAGCTTCTCATCAGCGTGTGTAGGTTCCACCAGACACCTGATGGGAAACGCGGTCCACTGCTCCATCCATTAGGCGGGGTGACCCTGTGGACCAGGGCGGGAGCCCAAGCCCCGGGGGTGAGGAGCCGACGCCGCAGCGCGCCCGGGTGCCTGAAGGTGGCGCTATTTCCCCGGAAGTGAGGCCCCGCGCAGCGCTGGAACCTCGGGGCGGGGAGTGGGGGGCGGGGCTCTTCGGGGGGTCTGCGCTCCAGGAAGGAAGGGCGAGAGGAGGCGGGGTACGGAAGATGGGATAGGAATGGGCTTAGAACACCCACCCCCAGCCATCACAACTTGCCTGCTTTCTGGGGTCTGATGAGACAGACGCGGGGGCGGGGACAGGGGGGTTTGGGGCGGGATGAGATTGATGTATGTGTGGAGGTCTTGGCTCCTGCCAGAGTGGGGATGAGAGGTAAGGCTGTAACAGAAGGAAAGGAAGCCAGCCAGGAGGTGGGGCCATTATAGCCACAACATTCGCAATATAATAGTCATTATCTACTGAGCGCCAGGGCCCGGGCGGGTGAGGAGAGGGGGCTGGTGTGCGCTGCTCCCGCGTGGTCTAGGAGGGCTCTGTATTGGTCCCGTCTTCGCCCCAGGAGTCCCGCAAAGTGCGCAGCCTTGTGGGTGATGTCTCCCGTTTGGGCTCAGCCTCCACGTGGGAGGGTGGGGTTGGGTCCCCGACCCAGAACTTCAGTGTTTGACCCCAAGCAGGACGCCCCCACATTCCCAATCCACAAATCCGGTTTTCTCTAGCCCTCCCTCCTATGAAGTGTGTGGACGCGCTGTGGTGGGCCCCAGCCTTCCTGCGCTGGCCCTGCAGCCTCAGGGGGCTTTGGCATCACCTAGAAACTATATTTTTAGCACACTACCCGAGTGTGGCCTTGGACACACTATGGGAAATGCTGATGAATAAATGTCTTTGAAAAAATAAGACTGACTTGTAATGTTAGCTGATTTCCATGGTGTAAGTACTCCCACCAAGGCCAATTTCAGGCTACTAACAAGACAACAAAATTCCTCAAAGTTGGCTCTCAGAGATGGTACAAGCCCTATTACAGCGCACCAGGGCAAAAAGGTTTATGACTTTGAGTGTTTAAGAAAGATCCTTTCTCTCCTTTCGTCGGCCCTCTATGTAATTTGTAGGGGCCAGGACAACATGAAAACACAGGGCCCCTTCTTCAAAAATTATTAGCAATTTTAAGACAGTGACAAGTATTAAACCAAGTGGGTGGGGGGGGGCCTTCTGGATGAAGGCCCTGTGTGGTTGCACAGGTTGCACACCCATGAACTTGCCTTGGCTCTGATTCAGGCCACCCTCATTCCTTTGATTGTCATGGCCTCCTCACCGGTTTCCCTGTCTCCCCGAAACCCAATAAACCATACTCCACTCAGCTGCCAGGGGTACCTCTTAATATCTAGGCCAGGTGTTGTAGCTCCCCTGCCTGCCTTTTATCCTTAACAGCAGAGAGGCCCTTCTGCCTGGCTTGCTCTCCCATCCCCTGACTCCCTAGCTCCATATTCTCATAGCTCCGCGCACAGCCCTGTCTCATTCTCATCACTTTAGAGGCCTCCATTTCCTTGTCTGATGTCTACTTCTCTCTCCCGGCCCTAAATTCCATGACAGCAGAGGCTATTGTATTCCTGTGCTCAACACCCGTGTTCCTGCACTTAGTAGGTGCTCAGTACTTGCTAGCTGAAGAAATGAATTATTTGAGGAAAAGGATAATTTCATCAAATTATCCATGGACATTTGCTTTCATCAAAACAGCCTGCAGGGAGGACCAGAGCCCTGACCTTGGACCTTACATGATTAAGTCTCTGTAAAACAATGATAATTCAATGGATCTGGTTTGGTGACAATGTTGTCACTTCCCTTTTCTTCCTGCATTTAACCTTAGCCAACCCTTCATGGTTAACATTAAGGTTTGTTTATATTGGCCAGACTCTGAACACTTAGCTGTCACACTGGTTATAAATCTAGGTGATGTTCCCATGAAGAGGGAGAGGAAGCCACTGAAGCTGCCTCTTCTGAGCACCTACTGCACATTGCCGGGAAAGATGGGCTGGTGTCAGTGTGGGGAGCCTGCCTTCTCCCTGTCCCTGGCCATGCAGACCCTCCTTGGCCACCTCTCAGCTCTCAGCACAGCGGCTGGGCTGTCATGAGCAGAGGACTGGGTGTGCTCTGGGGAGGATGCTCATGGTGAGCACAGGCTCACAGACACAGCCCCATCTGTCAGGGGCCCAGCCTGCCCTGGCCCACTATGCTGTCATCCTGGCCACACATTGGATGTGTGACCTTCCATGGCCAGAGGCTATGTGCTCCCTCTCACTGGCCTCTAAGCTCACCCTAACACCAGCCAGCACTTATTGAGTAGTCAGTGTACTGCTTAGGGCTCTGTGAGGCTTTTTTTCAACCATTGTTCATTCATTTTCAGCCATTATTCATTTTTTTAAATTTTTATATTATTTATTGGAGTGCTTTTGGGGGTTTTATTTCCATCAGTCCTCTCAATAACCCTAGGAGTGGCTGTTATTATGTCCCCCATTTCACAGATGAGAAGATGGAGTCTCAGAGGTACAGAGTGACTTGGCCAAGGTCACACAGTGGGTGAATCAAACAATCTACCCACTCTGACCTGGGCTGCGGAGCCACAGACCAGCCCTTTATCACCCTCCTCTCCGCATGTGTCATCTGTGGTCTCTTGTAAAACATTGAATTTAGGGCCCACTTGGGTAATCTAGGATATCATCTTAAGGTCCTTAATTTAATTACACCAGCAAAGACCCTTTTCCCAAACAAGGTCACATTCACAGGTTCTGGGGATTTGGATGTGGGTATATCTTTGGGGGAATCACCCTTCACTCCACTATGGGGGTCATCACAATCAGCACACCTCACAGGCACCTGGTCAGAAACACAAACATGGAGAGAAGAGGGGGTCTCTGATGGCAGTGCTGCATGCAGCAAGCTCAATAAATGTGAACCCAAAGAAAACTCGAGACACAGGGAGGAAAAAAGCCACGGGGAGAGCCTTTCTCTTCAGCCTTGTCTTGGCAGGGGTCAAGCTTGTCCTCCTGGGCCAGGGCAGAGGTGCACCTGCAGTTCCAAGGCCTGTCTCCTGGCTGAGCCCCAGGCAGGGTGGGGCATCTCTGCACCCCGTTCTGGCAGAGCACTACCCAGAAACATATTTTACCCATAAATGGGCCAATTAAGAAGGCAAATGTTTTCAAACAGGAGGATTTATTGGCATAGAATGTGCCATCCCTCCAAGCGGGAGGAGTGGGTGTGCGTGTGGAGCCATCTGGAGGGGAGTTGTTTATCATATTTATTTAGTTACGAGTTGCTGGTTTGGAACTGGCAGGGCTTCATTAGGTGTGAGCATGGATCCCCAGGAGGGTGCCCAGAGTTGGGCGGCTGTGGGAATGTAAGTGGGCCTGCGTCTGCGCAGACACTATGTCTTTGTGCCTGAGTAGGTGTGTCCACATGCCTACGTGTGTGTTTGCATGCCCGCTTGTGTGTGCACACCTCTTCATCACATTCTTCTTTGTGTGTGTGCATATGCGTCTCTTTGCCCTTGGACGTGGGGTATCTTTTTTCAGTGGGATCCAACATTCCCCTGTTAATGGTTGTTCAGCAGTGAGTTGTAATTTTGGAGTTCTCACAGGAGAAGTTGAGCGCATGTCCTTCTACTCCACCATCTTGGAGGTCCAAGGCAAAGGATGCTGCTGCTGCTAAGTCACTTCAGTCGTGTCTGATTCTGTGCGACCCCATAGATGGTAGCCCACTAGGTTCCTCTGTCCCTGGGATTCTCCAGGCAAGAATACTGGAGTGAGTTGCCATTTCCTTCTCCAATGCAAGAAAGTGAAAAGTGAAAGTGAAGTCACTCAGTCGTGCCCGACTTTTAGTGACCCCATGGACTGCAGCCTTCCAGGCTCCTCCGTCCATGGGATTTTCCATGAAAGAGTACTCTAGTGGGTTGCCATTGAGCCCCAGCAAAATGGTAGGGGTGGGTGAAATCACATTTAGAGTCAAACCCCATATCCACCAGAGATGCTCAGAGGGCTCAAACAAACTTTGTGTGCAAAAGGACCCAGAGATCCCACAGAGACTGAGCCAGAGCTGTGTTTGAGTGTCTCCTGTGGAGGTACAGGTCTATAGTGGCCTGCTGCAGGGGCAGGGGCTCTGGGTACAGTAGACCTGGGTATGGCATAAGCCCTCTTGGAGGAGGTCACCATTAACCCCATCATAGAGCCACCAGAACTTACACAGGACTGGGGAAACAGACTCTTGGAGGGCACAAACAAAACCTTGTGCACACCAGGACCCAGGAGAAGGGAGCAGTGACTCCACAAGAGACTGACCCAGACTTGCCCATGAGTGTCCAGGGGTGTCTGACAGAGGTGTGGGTTGGTGGTGGCCTGCTGCAGGATTGGAAGCACTGAGTGCAGCATTGCCTGCACAGGTCCTTTTGAAGGAGGTCGCCATTATATTCACTGCCTCCACCATAGTTTGGCCTCAGGTCAAACAACAAGGAGGGAACACAGCCCTGCCCATGAACAGAAAATTGGATTACAGATTTACTGAGCATAGCCCTGCCCTTCAGAACAAGACCCATTTTCCCCCTCAATCAGTCTCTCTCACCTGAAAGCTTCCATAAGCCTCTTATCCTTCTCCATCAGAGGGCAGACAGAATGAAAACCACAATCACAGAAAACTAAGCAATCTGATCACATGTACCACAGCCTTGTCTAACTCATTGAAATTATGAGCCATGCTGTGTAGGGCCACCCAAGACGATGGGTCATAGTGGAGAGTTCTGACAAAACTTGGTCCACTGGAGAAGGGAATGGCAAACCACTTCAGTATTATTGCCTTGAGAACCCCATGAAAGCATGAAAAGGCAAAAAGATAGGACACTGAAAGATGAACTCACCAGGTCGGTAGGTGCCCAATATGCTACTGGAGATCAGTGGAGAAATAACTCCAGAAAGAATGAAGAGATGGAGCCAAAGAGAAAACAACACCCAGTTGTGGATGTGACTGGTGATGGAAATAGTCCAATGCTGTAAAAAGCAATATTGCATAGGAACCTGGAATGCATAGGAATCTGAAATGAATCAAGGCAAATTGGAAGTGATCAAACAGGAGATGGCAAGAGTGAACATCAACATTCTAAGAATCATCAACAATTCTAAGAAACTAAAACAGACTGGAATGGGTGAATTTAACTCAGATGACCGTTGTATCTACCACTGCAGGCAGGAATCCCTTAGAAGAAATGGAGTAGCCATCATGGTCAACAAGAGTCCGAAATGCAGTACTTGGATGCAATCTCAAAAATGACAGAATGATCTCTGTTCATTTCCAAGGCAAACCATTCAATATCACAGTAATCCAAGTCTATGCCCCAAACAGTAATGCTGAAGAAGCTGAAGCTGAACAGTGCTATGAAGACCTACAAGACCTTCTAGAACTAACATCCAAAAAAGATGTCCTTTTCATTATAGGGGACTGGAATGCAAAAGTAGGAAGTCAAGAGATACTTGGAGTAACATGCAAATTTGGCCTTGGAGTGCAAAATGAAGCAGGGCAAAGGCTAACAGAGTTTTGTCAAGAGAATGCACTGATCATAACAAATAACCTCTTCCAATAACACAAGAGAAGACTACACATGGACATCACCAGATGGTCAATACAGAAATCAGATTGATTATATTCTTTGTAGCCAAAGATGGAGAAGCTCTATACAGTCAGCAAAAACAAGACAGGGAGCTGACTGTGGCTCAGATCATGAACCCCTTATTGCCAAATTCACACTTAAATTGAAGAAAGTAGGGAAAACCTCTAGACCATTCAAGTATGACCGAAATCAAATGCCTTAAGATTATACAGTGGAAGTGACCAATAGATTCCAGGGATTAGATCTGATAGACAGAGTGTCTGAAGAACTAAGGATGGAGGTTCATGACATTGTATAGGAGGGAGTGATCAAGACCATCCCTAAGAAAAAGAAATGCAAAAAAGCATAATGGTTTCTGAGTAGGCCTTACAAATAGCTGAGAAAAGAAGAGAAGCGAAAGGCAAAGGAGAAAAGCAAAGATATACCCATTTAAATGCAGAGTTCCAAAGAATAGCAAGGAGAGATAAGAAAGCCTTCCTCAGTGATCAATGCAAAGAAATAGAGGAAAACAACAGAATGAGAAAGACTAGAGATCTCTTCAAGAAAATTAGAGATACCAAGGGAACATTTCATGCAAAGATGGTCATAATAAAGGACAGAAATTAATGTACCTAGCAGAAGGAGAAGACACTAAGAAGAGGTGGTAAGAATACACAGAACTATACAGAAAAAGATCTTCATGACCCAGATAATCATGATAGTGTGTTCATTCACCTAGAGCCAGACATCCTGGAGTCCGAAGTCAAATGGGCCTTAGGAAGCATCACTATGAACAAAACTAGTGGGTGTTGGAATTACAGTTGAACTATTTCAAGTCCCCAAAGATGATGCTGTTAAAGCACTGCACTCAGTATCCCAGCAAATTTGAAAAACTCAGCAGTGGCCACAGGACTGGAAAAGGTCAGTTTTCAGTCCAATCCCAAAGAAGAATGTTCAAACTACTGCACAGTTGCACTCATCTCTCACACACTAGTAAAGTAATGCTCAAAATTTTCCAAGCCAGGCTTCAACAGCACGTGAACCCAGAACCTCTGGATGTTCAAGCTGGATTTTAAAAAGGCAGAGAAACCAGAGATCAAATTGCCAACATGCAGTGGATCATCCACAAAGCAAGAGAATTCCAGAAAAACAGCTACTTCTGCTTTATTGACTACGCCAAAATCTTTGACTGTGTGGATCACAACAAACTGTGGAAAATTCTTCAAGAAATGGGAATACCAGACACCTGACCTGCCTCCTGAGAAATCTGTATGCAGGTCAAGAAGCAACAGTTAGGACTGGACATGGAACAACAGATTGGTTTCAAATAGGGAAAGGAGTAACAATTGTTACCCTGCTTATTTAACTTATATGTAGAGTACATCATGCAAAATGCCAGGCTGGATGAAGTACAAGCTGGAATCAAGATTGCCAGGAGAAATATCAATAACCTCAGATATGCAGATTAACACTACCCTTATGGCAGAAAGCGAAGAAGAACTAAAGAGCCTCTTGATGACAGTGAAAGAGGAGAATGAAAAAGTTGGCTTAAAGCTCAACATTCAGAAAACAAAGATCATGGCATCTAGTCATCATGCATCACTTCATGGCAAATACATGGGGAAACAATGGAAACAGTGGCTGACTTTATTTTGGGGGGCTCAAAAGTCATTGTAGATGGTAACTGCAGCCATTAAACTAAAAGATACTTGCTTCTTGGAGGAAAAGTTATGACCAACCTAGAGAGCATATTAAAAAGCAGAGACATTACTTTGCCAACAAAGGTCCAAATAGTCAAAACTATAGTTTTTCCAGTAGTCATGTATAAATGTAAGAGTTGGACTATAAAGAAAGCTGAACACCGAAGAACTGATGCTTTTGACCTGTGGTGTTGAAGAAGACTTTTGAGAGCCCCTTGGACTGCAAGGAGATCCAACCAGTCCATCCTAAAGGAAATCAATTCTGAATATTCATTGGACAGACTGATGCTGAAGCTGAAACTCCAGTACTTTGGCCACCTGATTCAAAGAACTGACTCTTTTGAAAAGGCCCTGATGCTGGGAAAGATTGAAGGCGGGAGGAGAAGGGCATGACAGAGGATGAGATGGTTGGATGGCATCACTGACTTGATGGTCATGTGTTTGAGTAATTTCCGCGTGTTGGTGATGGACAGGGAAGCCTGGTGTGCTGCAGTCCGTGGGGTCACAAAGAGTCAGACACAACAGAGCAACTAACTGAACATGTGTCTCTGTGTGTGCAGAGGCAGGTATACTGGGAATGTAAATGGCCTGTGTGCTTGCTCTTGTGTTTGTGTGTGTATACATGTGCCTGTGTGCACATGGGCGTGTGCACTCATTTTTACATGTGGATGCGTGTGTGGCCTTGTGTGCACAAACTCTCGTCACAAACGAGTCATGTCTGTCTAACTCAACTTCTGTCAGCACTGGATATTGCTGATCACTCTCTCCTTAAAAGTCTATTTCCTGGTGATGCCCCCTGTCACCCTTCCTGTCTGATTACTCTCTCCTTGTGTCCCTCTTCTCTTTTCGCTCTAGGCCACGGATTGCTAGCAAGACCTGTGGATGAGAGAAGAGCGTCTGGCCTGGCTTAAGCTTTTGACACAGACTCATTCTGCATATTAAAGGCAAAGGAATTGGTGTCTGCAAAGATATATGCACTCCTGTTTTACTTGAAACGCTGAACTTCAACTCTCGGAGACTATCCTTTATGATAAAAGTGTGGGATGTTGAAGTCATTGCAAGTGCAGTAACTGACAACAGAACTACTTAGCCTCGGATTCTATGAGACAATAGGGAATGGTGGGGACTGTGGTGAATGGACAGTTGAGACAGAGCATGTATTCTGTCTCAACTACTTAGTTCTGAGCTACTCCTTTTCTTTTAATATTTATTTTTATTAATCTGGCTGCACCAGGTCTTAGTTGTGGCACATGGGGTCTTTGTTGCAGCATACAGGGTAATTTCAGTTGCAGTATGTAGGATCTTGCGGCATGCCAACTCTTAGTTGTGACATGTGGGATCTAGTTCTCTGATCAGGGATTGAACCCGGGCCCCCTGCATTGGGAGAGCAGAGTCTTAGCCACTGGAACACCAGGAAGTCCTGTTAGCTGTCCAGCTTCTTAGCTTTGTTGTGTGTCACTAAGTCCTGTCTTAGACCACACAGACTATAGCCCACCATGCTTCTCTGTCCATGGGATTTCCCAGCAAGAATACTGGAGTGGGTTGCCATTTCCTTCTTCAGGGAGAGCTTCTCGACCCAGGGATCAAACCTGTGTCTCCTGCATTGGTAGGCAGATTCTTTACCACTGAGCCACCAGGGAAGTAGCTCCTTCTCAGCAATGGTTGCCCTCGAGGGGTTCTAGCCCATGTGGCCAAGTCTTCTGATTTTCCAAGAGAAGACAAATGTCTGTGTTTTAACTGAGCATGCCTTGATTTTTAAACATGGACTCATATTTTAAACACAGCGCAGATCAAACTGAACTAGGTGAGCCCTGCTGCTCTGTGGCTTCAGGGATCATTGCCAAGCTGACAGTCAACAGCCATGCCTCTAAGTGGAGCCCAGGCCACACGTAAGCCAGACCCTCTCCTCCTGGGCTCATGTCTTTTGATTGCCAAGAGCTGAGCATGTCCACGGTGCATTGCTGCATTATTCCCCAGGTCTGCCTTGGGTCCCTGAGTCAGGCAACCCCACCGTCAGCTCTGCAGACAGAAATCTGGACATCATCCTTGGGTCTTCTCTTCCCCTCAGTCTCCTTGGGTATCCAATCCAATCAGCCACCCAGTCCTGCTATCTATGCCTCCGTGAGTTTCTCTAACTCCCTCATCTCTTGCCTTGATGACTCTGACAGCCACTCCAGAGTCTCCCAGCTTCTGGCTCCTGCCTCCCAGTCCCTGCCCCATCCAGCAAGGTCCATGAAACTGTCATCTGTTCCCACCCACAACTCTAGCCTCATCATTTTCCTCTCACTGTTGGCACTTAAAGCCTCAGCAATACCAAACTGCTTTTCTTTTTATATATATTGCCTCTTGCCTTTGCACGTACTGTTTCCTCTGGGTAATTCCTTTCCAGGGCCCTCCTCTTCTCCTAGCTAACTCCTCTTCCACCTTTGAGACCTCACAGGTCTCACACCCTTTGCAAGAGTGTGATAAGAAATCTCACCTCTCAGAGTTGTTCTCAGGAGTCCATGAGGTTGTGCCTTGCACAACACCCGGCACACAGGAAATGCCCCAGTTTTGGCTTTTTGTTTCTTGTGGTTTGTTTTGTTTGTGTTTTGTGGGGTTTTTTTGGGCTATGTGTTGGGTCTTTGTTGTGGCCCACAGGCTTTCTCTAATTGTGGCAAACAGGGGCTTCTCTCGTGGAGCACAGGCTCTACAGTACTCGGGCCCAGTGGTTGCCACTCACAGGCTTAGTTCCCCAAGACGTGTGGGATCGTAACTCCCCGACCAGGGATTAAACCTGAGTCCCCTGCCTTTGAAGGTGGATTCTTAACCACAGGACCACCAGGCAAGTCCCAGGAAGTGACCAGCTGACGTGAGTGCCTCCCTCTGTGTGCCTCCATGGGGTGCCACTCCCTGTGGGAGGGGACTATGGGTATCTCCTAGAACTGGAGACATTGGACAGCTTGGCCCCTGGACTGATGAGCTCTGTGTCTTGTCTAGGCTTGGACCCCATATGACATCAGTCACAGAACTTCACCAGCACATGGATTTTTTTCAATCAGCCTTCTCCCATTAAATGGGCATTTTAATACTTTCATTGGACACACATTAGTCACAGAGCATTCTGACTTTTACTGTCTGTGTTTTAGAGTGTGGCGTTCTGGGCTGTAAAGATATTCTTGGCTCTCATAAGAGATGGTTTCTTGGGTGCTAAAGGTGGGGGGAGCATGGAACAGCGTGATTGGAACTCTAAGCATCTAAAGTGACTGTTGCAAGTCCCCAGAGCTTCAATTCAATCAACCGCTGCAAACGGGAACTCAACAACGAGTATTAAAAAGACGGGAGATGATGAAAATGAGAAAAGAGAAACATTCAAGAGGGAATTGAATTCTGAAGTCATTTGATGGAAGTTTTTAAAATGAACAATAACAGCCCCCAAAGTGCATCTTTCTCACCTGGCTGAAGGGGAGAAGGGTTTGCTTTCTGGGATCCTGCAAGACCCTTTGAATGCTTTGCTCCCCTTGCTCTCTCCTTCCTTTCCTCCTTTCACAAATGTTTCCTGAGCATCTACTATGTGCCAGGCACTACATTAGGCATTGAGGGTATAACAGCTGAGGGTTAGGCAGGTGTTGCCCCTGCTCTTGTTGTGTTTATGGCCCTCCCCTACTGATAGTCGCTGGAGTTGTTGCCAGTTGTTATAATTGCCAGCAATGGTACAGTGAATGCTTTTGCACATGCGCCAGTATGAGGCATGAACAGGGTTTCCTGTTGGCCCAACAATGACGACTGAGACCAACATGCGTGCTAAGTTGTTTCAGTCATGTTGACTCTTTGCAACCCTAAGGATGATAGCCTGCTAGGCTCCTCTGTCCATGGGATTCTCCAGGCAAGAATACTGGAGTGGGTTGCCGTGCCCTCCTCTAGGGGATCTTCCTGACCCAGGGATTGAACCTGGGTCTCCTGCATTGCAAGCAGATTCTTTCCCATCTGAGCCACTAGGGAAGCCCAACTGAGACTATAGCTACAGACAAAGGCAGCAAGTCTCATATATCCTCAAGAGTGCAGTTAAGGGACTTCCCTGGTGGTCTAGTGGTTGACTCCATGGTCCCAATGTAGGGGGCCTGGATTTCAATCCCTAGTCAGGGAACTAGGTCCCACATGCTGCAACTAAGAGTTCATGTGCCACAACTGAGACCCGGCACAACCAAATAAATAAATTTTAAGAAAGAGTGCACTTAGGGACCTCCCTGGTTGTCCAGTGGTTATGACTCCGAGCTTCCAGTGCAAGGGGTGCAGGTTTGATCTCTGATCGGGAAACTAAGATCCCACATGCCACATGGCATGGCCAATAATAATAATAAATAAAGAGTGCAGCTTAAAATAAATAAGAAACAACAACAACAACAAAAAGAGTGCAGTTAAAATTGGGGCCAGGTATAACCTTCAGGGCTTATAAAAGATAGTCCAGCAAGTTCTGTTATCTTGACTCTCCACTCCACCAGCCCCTACTGCCTTGTCCCGTCCTATAAGCACAACATTAGCAAGAGACAGAGAAGAGAATTATTGGATTGTAAATTGTCAGCCCTGGGGGTGGGGGATTCGCAAGTTCTCTCTGTGGGAGGGGGAGGGCATCTCTAAGGGAGCACTTGCAGAGAGGGGGCCCATCAGAAGGGCAGGCAGGCTTCCTGTGCCACGTTAGGGGGTGTGGATGGCTTCTGCCTAGACATTCACGTGGCTTCTCCACTCTGGACAAGATACAGGCAGGTAGGGAAGGTCTGTACAGAGGAGGTTGTGGCCAGACTGCAGACCCTGAGTGGGTGGCTGGAGCTGTCTGCTGGGACAGGACTCAAGGGGCATCGGACAGTCTGGGAGGGGCTGCCAGAGAGCTGGGGGGCAGAAGGGGCCAAAGCCACGTCCCACGTCAGTACCCCCGAGGCCTGCAGGCCTGCCCCTGCAGGGACCAGCTCCTGGCTGGCGAGCATCTTTGCACTTACTCTTCCTCTTCCTGGCGCTCTGTCCCCAGAAGCTGTCTCTGCTCTCTCCCTTCCCCCATACCCACCAGGCTGGGACCCCCAGGGGTCTCAGCACCAGCCCACCTGGCCTGTCCCTGCCTGGGATGTGTCTGTTTCTGGCTGACAGCGCGGCCTTTATTAACTTGTTTACCCCTCATAGTCAGCTGCAGCCAAGCGCTGGGCACAGGGCTGGTAAACAATAAGCGCTCACTGCGTGCTTGTAGGCAGCACCTTTTTGGAGGAGCATCGAGTCAGGGGAGCTGCTGGCTCAGGTCCCTGGGGCTGGAGGATGCCCGTCCTCTGCCTGCCTCTTTATTATCCCTTCTGTCCTCTTTATGCCCAACCCCAACCTGGCTTTTACTTTACAACCAAATAAATAAATCTCTGTCCCCAGAGAGTGCTTTCCTCTTGGCAGTGCTCCGAAGACCTGGAAACACTCCCAGCCCAAGTTACAGCAAAGGAGCCACGGGAGAGGATCTCTTAAGGCCCCCAGGACTTTTTGGAGGCTGTGCTCTCTGCCCATCATGCTGTCCCTTCCTTCTCTGCTGGCTGAACACCTCTTCCTCCTCTAGGCCTGACTCAAAGCTCGCCTCTCGCAGGAAGCCTTCCTTGACTTCTTTGGCTATGTTAGGTGGGGTTTGTTTTTTTTTAATAATTTTATTTCTTTATTTTTGACTGTGCTTGGTCTTTGTTGCTGTTTGGACCTTAGTTGTGGCAAGCAGGGGCTACTCTCCAGTTGCAGGGTGCAGGCTTCTCGCTATTGTGGCTTCTCTTGTGGAGCACAGGCTCTAGCCACGTGGCCTTCAGTAGCTGAGGCACCTGGGCTCAGGAGTTGTGGTTCCCAGGCTCTAGAGCACAGGTTCAGTAGTTGTGACACATGGGCTTAGTTGCTCCAGGGCCTGTGGGATCTCCCCTGATCAGGAAACGAACCTGTGTCTCCTGCACTGGCAGGCGGAGTCTTTACCTCTGAGCTACCAGGGAAGCCCTATGTTATGTCCAGGCTTGGAGTCATGAGTGAGGGGTCTGGAGAGACCCAGGATCTCGGGGTCTGAGAGTGTTGATGTTGGTTTTCAGGTAGATATTGCCCTGGGGTCCTCGGAGCCAGTGAAAGTGTTTCAGTGGCAGGAGGGAAGGCGGATCAGATGTTGTGTCTAGAAAGCTCACTCCAGCTGGGCAACAACCAGGGAGGGGATGAGCCATGATGGAGCCTGAACTCCGGTGGGGGCAGCAGACCTAGAGAGCAGGGGACAGACTCCAGCAAGGTTCCAGAGGTAGAATCGATGTGGTTGGAATTGTCGGAGTAGAAGGGAAAGTCAGGAGCCCCCAGGACCCGGGCTTTTACAGCTGGGGTTGGGCGTGGACAATGGGAGCAGATGTGGCCCCCTGTGTGGGAGGTAGACAGAACCTCCAGGAGGAGAATGACTTTGACCCAGGGTTACTGCTCCTCTGATAAATTAATCATCAACATTACTGAAAATAGAAATATTTATTTTTAAGATAAACATATTTGAAATTTTAAAATTTTGATTAAGAAACATTTCAAATAAAGAACAAGGACACAATATAGCAGTCAGTTATGCGTTGTTTTTTCTCCAAATATATTTAAATGAAAACAAACAAAAAACCTTCTCTGTGCTTCTCCTACCACCTCCATCCCGCTCCCCAGAGAGTAAGCGGCATTTGCTCCAAAGGGAATTTTCAGTTGTTTGCTGTGGCGTGGGTGACAGAAAGCCTCCCTTCCCCACCTCGTGGAGGTCTCACTGCTCACAGTGATGTTTTAGAGTAAACGCTTCTGTGGAGGGCTTCCCTGGGACTCTGCACTCCCACTGCTGAGCGTGGGGTTCAATCCCTCATGCTGCCTGGCATGGCCAAAAAAACAAACAAAAACACATTTGTGGAAAAAGAAGAGGAGCCTGGGCCTGTGCACTGGGAGTTCACCTGGGTGGGGTACGGGGGTTTGGGTCCCAGAGCCAGAGAAGATGATGCAGCCTGACATCTAGATTAAACAGTCACCCTGGGGGCCGTGTACTGTTGTTCCCATTGAACGGAGGTGGAGACTGAGGCTCAGAGCGGAGAGTTGCCTAAGGCCATGAAGCTAAAATGTGTCTGATCTGGGATTCAAAGCCGGCACGGCCTTGCTCCAGAGCCCAGGTTCTTACCCATATTTGTAGGTGAAGACAAAGACCAAGTTTGTTTTACGTTGGGTGAATCCAGAGGGATCCCAGAGCTCTTGTGCCCATTTCACAGGTGGAGAGACTGAGACCCTGAGAGCAGTTACCCAGCAAGTCCACAGCAGAAAAGACAGTAGAAGTCATGTCTCTTGCCCCCGAGCCTGATGCGCTCACCACCAGCCATCACTTGGCAGAAGATGGACTGAGTGGCACAGAGGAAGTGGCTGGAAGGCAGGAAAGATGCCAGTTTGACAGGGCCAGGGTTCCAATGTTGTGCAATGAGGCTTTCGGAACCTTCCTATTGGTCCTGTTACTGCCCCTTCCCCTGCCCCCGCACCTCCCCACACACACACACCCCGCCGTCACGGCAAGGCCCCACATCACCCACTTGGTCCTCTGTGAACCTACGGCTCCTACTGAGAGCTGGTGGCCAAACCGTGTTTTGCTGCAAGGGAGGGAGTGAGCTCTTCAGTGAAGAATCATGTCCTTCATCTTGTCCCCTACATTTTACACCACCATGTAAAATTTTCCATTAATTCCTCAGAATAAAATGTAGTGGCTGTTAATTTTTGATGCCAGCTGAATGCTTTTTTTATGCCTGAAACTATTTTCCACCATTAGGGAAGTGTAATAAAAAGTTTTCTTTCTCTCTTTGATTTTATTTTTTAATTAGGCCGGAGGGTTTCCGTGGCTCTGCTGGCAGAGCTGTGGCCAGCAGCTGGGAGCCTAGGAAATCACAGAGAAAGGACACAAATCCTCACTCTTCTACCGCCATCCTCGCAGCCAGGCCTTGCCTCCCTGAAAACCCCAATCAGAGTAAATTCCCAGTCTTCACTGTTTTTCAGGAAGGATGTTTGTGAGCGGTAACATGGACCAGTAAAAAGTTTCTGTTCTCTGCTTTTTTTTTTTTTTTAATGTGGACCATTTTTAGTCTTTGTTGAATCTGTTACACTGTTGCTTTTGTTTTATATTTTATTTTTTTGACCAAGAAGCATGTGGGATCTTAGCTTCCTGATCAGGGAGCAAACCTGTGCCGCCTGCGATGGAAGGCTGTCTTAACCACTGGACCAGCAGGGAAATCCCTGTTCTCTGCTTCTTTAAATTTTCTTCTTCAGAGCTTCCTTCTGGATTAATCAAGTTTTCTTTATTTAGCTGTTTTCATCTATTTGTTTGGAAGTTGTTTATATACATATGTATTATTTTTATTGTTTTAGGTATCCTTTGCAGCGCAAGTCATCCCACATGAGTGGCTTAAAACAACAATTTATTATGAATTCTTCTGCTTCAGGTGACTGAGGTATTGAGACAACAAAAGGGTCCAAAAAAACCTCTCTAACCCTGACATGACTAGCAACTGTGTTCACTGCTGGCTGGGAGTTTGATTGAAGCTGTTGGCTGAGGGACTTGCTTTTTCTTTGCTGGTCTTTTTCACATTGAATTTCCTCACAGCTTGTGGGATCTTAGGTCCCTGCTGCTGCTAAGTCATGTAGTCGTGTGCGACTCTGTGCGACCCCATAGACGTGGACCCACCAGGCTCCCGTCCCTGGGATTCTCCAGGCAAGAACACTGGAGTGGGTTACCATTTCCTTCTCCAGTTTATCCCACTAGCTATCATTAATCGCTGTCTGTAATCATTTCTAGATTCCACTATGGAGAGCACTTAGCATTCTGTGGAATCACAGAATCTGGAGCTGGAAATAATCAACCAGCTCAAATCCTCAAAACCTAGACTTCAGTTTGGCTCTGCTGCTGCTAAGTCACTTCAGTCGTGTCCGACTCTGTGCAACCCCATAGACAGCAGCCCACCAGGCTCCCCTGTCCCTGGCGTTCTCCAGGCAAGAACACTGGAGTGGGTTGAAGTGAAAGTGCCAAGTCCTAACAGCTGGACCATCAGGGAATTCCCTTAACTTATCTTTTATTTTCCATATCTCTTTATTCTTTGGTGTGTTTTATTCTGGGCAGTAGCCTCAGTGTACCTAGATCTTCTATATAACAGCTGTGCCCAGGCTACTGTCAAACTTATCTATGAAGTTTACTTTAATTTCAATTTATCTTAGATTACTTTTTTCCTTCCACGGTTCAGGGTAGGAAATTTGTTTCTAGGCTGTTCAGTTTAGTTGCTCAGTCGTGTCTGACTCTTTGCGACCCCGTGGACTGTAGTACTATGCCAGGCTTCCCTGTTCATCACCAACTCCCGGAGCTTACTCAAACTCATGTCCATCGAGCCGGTAATGCCATCGAACCATCATCCTCTGTTGTCCCCTTCTCCTCCCATCTTCAATCATTCCCAGCATCAGGGTCTTTTCAAATGAGGCAGTTTTTTGCATCAGGTGGCCAAAGTATTGGAGCTTCAGCTTCAGCATCAGTCCTTCCAATGAATATTCAGGACTGATTTCCTCTAGGATGGACTGGTTGGATCTCCTTGCAGTCCAAGGGACTTTCTCTGACACCACAGTTCGTGCAGAGCTATTGGGCAGTTTTTATCCAGTCATCATTCAAGGAAGAAATTTAATTTCCAACTTCTATTTTATATGGGAAGCCTAGTTCCAGCTCCTAGACTTTCACAGAGTCTAGAGCTTCATCTTCCACCCTTACAGAGGTGGAAACCTTAAAACCCTAAAATCCCAACTCTTTCCAGTTGGAAGTCCAGATATGGCAGCCCTGGTCTTGTGCAGTCTTCAGTTCCATGAAGCTGCTGGAACTCATTCACCTTTTTAAAAAATAATTAACTTTATTTATTTGTTTCTGACTGCCCTGAGTCTTTGTTGCTGTGCTTGGGCTTTCTCTGGCTGCAGTGAATCGGGGCTACTGTTCATTGTGGTGTGAGGCGTTTCTCATTGTGGTGACTTCTCTAGTGGAGCACAGGCTCTGGGAACTCAAGCTCCAGTAGTTGTGGCTCATGGGTTTAGTTGCTCTGAGACGTGTGGGATCTTCCCAGACCAGGGATCAAACTCATGTCCCCTGATTGGCAGGTTGATTCTCAACCACTGGACCACCAGGGAAACCCCTCGTTCACCTTAGATTTTGCCCCTCCATCACCTCAGAGGACGGTGTTTTCCCCTCTTGTCTTCCAGGAATCCATCTTTGAAATGCCCCCGTGGATTCTCACCTCACTGTCCAGAACTGGGTTACGGGTGACCTCTACCTGCAAGGGGAGCTGAAGGAGTAAGTACCGTTCCTTCCCACCATGCAACAATTGCGGTTCTCTTAGGAAGGTGGTGGGACTTCCCTGGCAGCTCAGACGGTAAAGCGTCTGTCTACAATGTGAGAGAGCTGGGTTCGATCCCTGGGTTGGGAAGATTCCCTGGAGAAGGAAATGGCAACCCTCTCCAGTACTCTTGCTCCAGTACTCTTGCCTTGAAAATCCCATGGACATAGGAGCTTGGTGCAGCCTACTATCCATGGGGTTGCAAAGAGTCGGGCACTACTGAGTGACTTCACTTTCTTAGGAAGGTGGTAGAGCAAGTGGGTATGGGGTGGCTAACTTGTAACGTCTGCTACACAGAATGTTATCTTCATTTAGGTGAGGGAGGTGTGGTGATGTCCACAGTCCAGATTAACTGTTATGGGCCCTTTGTCTTTCTCTGAGTCCTCCCCACTCTCACCCTGCTCTGACTCAGAGATCCTGGTCTGGATCTTGGCTGCTGGGTTTTCCCTGGTCACAGTGTACTGACTATGCATGATGGATAGCCCGGCAGCCTCATTAAACACAGGTTTGATTTTTTTTTTTTTTTTTTGGTTTCCAAAGCCCACAGGAGCAGCAGGGCCCGGGGATCTGGGTGCAGGGGAGCTGAACGAGACCCCATCTGTCCTCTTCCCTCCCTCCCCCAGCTCTTGCTCAGACAGGCATCTGTCACACGGCAAGAGGGCAGCTTCAGTCACTTCATCTCTCAGCAATGAGGGGGTCGCACAGGGGACGAGTAATGCTGGCCACTGGAGAGGGAGTGGGTATTTATCGGGGGCCGGTACAGTTGTGGGGAGCTCGGGGTTTGACATTCACATCTCTTCTGAGAGGGAAGGAGCTGGCTGACACCTCCCTGGCCCACAGGGGAGGCCTCCTTAACTTCGCCTTTTGGTTTTTCTACCATGTGTTCCTCCCCGCCCAACCTATTTCTCTCTGATTGTCCCTCTCTGCTTGGACTCCCTTGCCTGCCCTGGATCGCTGCCCTGGATCAGTGGCCATGCACCGATCTTCCAGCTCTGGTCTTTTTTTTTTTTTTGGCTGTGCGGAGTCGTCGCTGTGATGTGTAAGCTCTTCCTAGCTGCTCGCAGGCTCTCTTTAGCTGCGGTGAGCAGGGGTTCCTCTCTATTGTGGTGCACAGGCTTCTCACTGTGGTGGCTTCTCTCATTGTGGAGCATAGGCTCTAGGGTGTGAGGGCTTCAGCAGTTGTGGCTCGCAGGCTCTAGAGCAAGGGCTCAGTCATTGTTTGGCACAGGCCCCATTGTCCCACAGCATGTAAGATCTTAGTTTCCGGACTAGGGATTGAACTCATGTCCCCTGCATTGCAAGGTGGATTCTCAACCACTGGACCACCAGGGAAGTCCCCTAGCTCTCTGTCAACCACCTCCTGGGCTGACCCTTCTAAGTCTGGTTAGATCACACTCATTTCCTCCTCCTTTTTTACATCCTTCTATGGCTCCTAGAAAAGTTATGACCAACCTAGACAGCATATTAAAAAGCAGAGACATTATTTTGCCAACAAAGGTCCATCTAGTCAAGGCTATGGTTTTTCCAGTAGTCATGTATGGATGTGAGAGTTGGACTATAAAGAAAGCTGAGCGCTGAAGAATCGATGCTTTTGAACTGTGGTGTTGGAGAAGACTCTTGAGAGTCCCTTGGACTGCAAGGAGATCCAACCAGTCCATCCTAAAGGAAATCAGTCCTGAATATTCACTGGAAGGACTGATGTTGAAGCTGAAACTCCAGTACTTAGGCCACCTGATGCGAAGAACTGACTCATTGGAAAAGACCCTGATGCTGGTAAAGATTGAAGGCGGAAGGAGAAGGGGACAACAGAGGATGAGATGGTTGGATGGCATCACTGACTCAATGGGCATGAGTTTGAGTAAACTCCGGGAGCTGGTGATGGACAGGGAGTCCTGGCGTGCTGCAGTCCGTGGGCTTGCAGAGTCAGATACGACTGAGCGACTGAACTGAACTGAACTGATGGCTCCCTACTGCCTGCATAAAAAACAGTAAACTCAGCCCTGCTGACCTCAGCTCTTGTTCCTCATTCTCTGTACTCTTGCTCTGTTTGCTATTCAACTTTTCAGAAAGGGTTATTGTGATGTTATGAAATACATCTTTGGTCTTTGTCCTGTTCCTGGCACAGAGCTCCTTGGTCTTTACACTATTCCTGGCACAGAGTTCCTTAAACTCTTGAAATTTTCTAAGTGATAAGCTCAATGAAAGTGTCTTTTGCTGTTTTTAACAAGCCCCTTTCAACCACACCTGAGTTTATTACATTAATGAGATGACTTGGAAAGTCCCATATGATGAGCCGGTCACAGAAAGGCCAAGTGATTAGAGGGTTGGAACTTTCAGCTCCACCCCACTGACCTCTGGGAAGTGGATGGAGCCAGAAGTTAAGCTCTCTGAAAACTCTTGCACAGGATTTGATGATCTTCCAGGCTGGTGAGTGCATTCATATACCTGGAGGAAGGTCAGCTCCATGGGGACAGAAGCTCCTATGCTCAGCGCCCTTCTGGACCTCGCTCTGTGTACTTCTTCATTTTGACTCTTCATCTGCATCCCTTCTAATATCTTTTATCATAAGCTGGCAAATACAAGTAAATGTTTCCCTGAGCCAATTTCTCTAGCAGATTAATGGAACCTGAGAAGGAAGTCATGGGACCCTCCATTTTACCGCCAGCTGGTCAGAAGCACAGGTGACGACCTGAACTTGAGGCTGGTGACTAACGTGGGGGCAGTTTGTGTGACTGAGCTCTTAACCTGTGGGGTCTGATACCATCTCTAGGTAGATAGTGTCAGAGTTGAGCTAAATTGTAGGACACTGGCCAGTGCCCACTGAGAATTGGAGAATCATTAGGTGATACTGGAAAAACACTCCAGAGACATACAATTACAGATTTCACAAATCAAATTAAAAAGGGCACAGTGAAAAAAATTCTCACTCCCACATCTCTAACTACCCAGTTCTCATCACCCACTGTTCAGTTTCTTGTGTCTCTTTCCAGAGTTTCTTCATGTAAATGTAAAAACATTTGTTTTTTTTTACATTTTTACATATGACTACCAAATAAGTAGTCACATTTGTCTATCCCCCCTACACACCTTTGTACATAAATGGTAGCTTTGGGCAATGCATCCTCAAGTCACAGACCCAGTGGCCCTGCAGGAGACTGAACACCTTGAGCAGAGCTGCGCTCTGGGCTCCCAGGGACACGGTCACATTGGGTGGGAGTTCATGCTACTCCACTGTGACTTCATCTCAGTTAATTGCATTTCCCCAACCAGGGACTGAACTTGGGCCATGCCAGTGAAAGCCCATAATCCTAACCATTAGGCCACCAGAGAACTCCCTCTCTCTCACATCTGAAAGATATTTTTCTAGGCATAGTATTTGGGGTTCACGGGTTTATTGTTTTTTCTTTGAGCTTTTTAAAGATGCCACTCCACTCCAAACTTAAAAAATGAAAGTTTCTTCAGCACTTTAAAGATACCTGTTCTGGGACTTCCGTGGTGGTCCAATGGTTAAGAATCCACCTTCCAGTGCTGGGGACGTGGGTTTGACCCCTGGTCAAGGAACTAAGATCCCACATGCCAAAGGGAAATGGAGTATGTGTGCCCAAACTAAGACCTGAAGCAGCCAAAAATAAAAAAGAAAGATACCTGCTCTGCATGGTTTCTGACAAGAAGTCCTCTGCAATTCTTACTTTTATTCCTCTGACTCTGAGGTACCTTTTTTCCTTTGGCAGCCTTCAAGATTTCAAGCTTTTCTCTTTATTTTGGCTTTCATCAGCTTGAATATGATGTGTTCAGGGTTGTGTGTTTTTTGTTTGTCTACTTTCTTCCCCCTTCCTTCCTTCTTTTCTTCCTTTTCAGTTTTGTTTATTGTTCTTGGAACTTCTTGGATCTGTGGTTAGGTGTCCATCATTAATTTTGGAAGATTCGCCACCATTTATCTCTTCAAATATTTCTTCTGTCCCATTCTTTCTCTTCTCTTACTGGGATTCAGAGTATATGATGTTATATTGTTCCGTATTCCATAATATTATCCCACACCTTTTGGATGTCCTGCTTTAGTTTTTTCCCCAACTCTTTTCTTTTTGTGTTTTAATTTTTTATAATTAATATATTTATTTTTAATTGAAGAATAATTGCTTTACAATTCTGTATTGGTTTCTGCCAAAAGTCAACATGAATCAGCCATAGGTGTACCTATGCCCCCTCTCTCTTGAACCTCCCTCCCACCTCCCATCCCTTTTGTGTTTTAATTTGGGTAATTCCTACTGGCCTGTCTTCAAGTCCACTGATTCTTTCCTTTCTATATTAAATCTACTAATGTGCCCATTGAAGATAATTTCTGTTACTGTGCCTTTTACTTGGAGCATTTCCATTAGACATTTTTGTTATAGTTTCTGCCTCTCTGTGGAAATTTCCTGTCTGTTCATGCATATTGCCTACATTTTCCACTGGAGGCTTGAATATAGTAATCATAGTTATTTAATCATAATTGTTTATCCTTGTATAATTAGTTCCAGTATCTGTGTGGTATCTAAGTCTGATTGTTGACTATTTCATCTCTTGACTGTAGGTTATTTTCTCTTGCTTCCTGTGTCTTGTAATTTTTTGCTATAAGTTAGACATCATATGTCAGAGAAGGCGATGGCACCCCACTACAGTACTCTTGCCAGGAAAAACGCCATGGACGGAGGACCCTGGTGGGCTGCCGTCCATGGGGTTGCGAAGTGTCGGACACGACTGAGCAACTTCACTTTCACTTTTCACTTTCATGCATTGGAGAAGGAAATGGCAACCTACTCCAGTGTTCTTGCCTGGAGAATCCCAGGGACGGGGGAGCCTGGTGGACTGCTGTCTATGGGGTCGCACAGAGTTGAACACAACTGAAGCGACTTAGCAGCAGCAGCAGTAGCAGACGTCATATGTAGTACAGTAGAGGTTGAAGGAAGTAGTATTCATGCCTGGAGATGATTGTGCTTTTTCTTTTGCCAAGTTTTTAACATAAAGGGTTCGATCTACGTGGGCAGTAGTTGAGTTGGGTTTAGGCTTTGTTGTGACCATAGTTCTCTTCAGTGCACTACAGGCTTCCCATTCCTCTGACATTAGGATGGGAGCTGGGGTGCTGGATGGTGTTTTCCTCAATGATCTTGCTCTACCCTCAGATTTAGACTTTGCCCACAGTCTTGCAGACGGGGCTGCAGCCATGAAATTAAAAGACGCTTGCTCCTTGGAAGGAAATCTTGGAATGACAAATCTAGACAGTGTATTAGAAAACAGAGACATCACTTTGCCAACAAAGGTCTATCTAGTCAAAGCTATGGTTTTTCCAGTAATCATGTATGGATGTGAGAGTTGGACCATAAGGAAGACTGAGCGCTGAAGAATAGATGCTTTTGAACTGTGGTGTTGGAGAAGACTCTTGAGAGTCCCTTGGACTGCAAAGAGATCCAACCAGTCCATCCCAAAGGAAATCAGTCCTGAATATTCATTGAAAGGACTGATGCTGAAGCTGAAGCTCCAATACTTTGGCCAGTTGATGCAAAGAGCCAACTCATTGGAAAAGACCCTGATGATGGAAAAGATTGAAAGCAAAAGGAGAAGGGAGCAGCAGAGGATGAGATGGTTAGATAGCATCATTGACTCAATGACATGAATTTGAGCAAACTCTGGGAGATACTGGAGGACAGAGAAGCCTGGTGTGCTGCAGTCCATGGGGTTGCAAAGAGTCCAATTTGAGTTAGGGACTGATTGATAGCAAGTTTATGTTGCATCCTTGGGCTATATCATTATTTTAAAGGTCATGCCCTGTCCCCTTCTGTCCTGTTTCAGAACCCAATCCTGGTTCCCACAGCGTGGTAGTGAAGAAGTCCCAGCAATGCAGAGAGCTGTTGGTGTAATTCCGTGTGAAATCTCAAGGCCTGAGAATTGAGGGGTGGCTGATGGTCTGAGTCCCAACATGTCTGAATGCCTAAGAACGAAGAGCAGTGATGTGTGAGGACAGGTCTCAGTTCCAGCAGAGAAATTTACCTTTCCTCCCCCTTTTTGTTTTATCCAGGCCCTCAATAGATTGGATAATGCCCCCCCACATTGGGAAGGGCTGTCTGCTCTACTCAGTTTACCAATTCAAATGCTAATCACTTCCAGAAACTCTCCGATAGACACACCCAGAAACAGTGTTTTTATTTTATTTTAATTAATTTCTTTATTTTGACCCGACCAGATGTCCTGTGGGACCCAACCAGGGATTGAACTCTGGTTCAGGGTTTGAACTCTCTTCCTCATTAGTAAAAGCAGAGTCCTAACCACTGGACTGCCAGAGAATCCCCAACAATATTTTTTTTTTTTTTTTTTTTTGGCCACTTAATGTGGCTTTTGGGATCTTAGTTTCCTGAGCATGGATCTAACACATGCCCTCTGCAATGGAAATGTGGAGCCCTAGTCACTGAACCTCCAGGGATTTCCCCAGAAGCTGTTTTATCAGTTATCTGGGTATCCCCTAGTCCAATAAAGTGAAAGTCACTCAGTTGTGTTCAACTCTTTGTGACCCCATGGACTATTCAGTCCGTGGAATTCTCCAAGCCAGAATACTGGAGTGGGTAGCCTTTCCCTTCTCCAGGGGATCTTCCCAACCCAGGGATCAAACCCAGGTCTCCTGCATTGCAGGCAGATTCTTTACTGACTGAGCCACAAGGGAAGCCCAAGAATACTGGAGTGGGTAGCCCTTCTCCAGGAGATCTTCCAGACCCAGGAATCCAACTGGCATCTCTTGCATTGAAGGAGGATTCTTTACCACCTGAGCTATAAGGGAAGCCCCAGTCCAATAAAGCTGACACATAAAACTCACTGTCATAGCCAGACTTGACTGGGCTTCTGTTGATTTTTCTGGGTGATAAACATACTGTTACCCAAAAAACTGGTTTGCCTCTTGGTGGCTGCTGTGCCAAAAGATACAATCAAGGCAAAGAGTGAAAGAAGGAAGGAAGGACTTATTACTTGCAGCAAGTAAGGAGAACATAGGGGATCTTTCTCAAAGCTGTGTCTCCCTGAACAGCAAAATTGGGGAAGTTTTAAACTATATACATGCATATTCATGAACAAGCTTGATCAGAAGAGAATTCATCACAGAATTGGGGCCAAGGTCAACAGAGTCCAAGCTTTAGTTGATTGAAGTCACTGAGGGTCAATATCATCATTCCATCCTCCACCTGGCTGGGGGCCTTTGTTCCTGCAGAACTCAAAGACTGTATCAGATTGTTATGTTTATCCCAAGAGGAGGAACTGTTTTGTGCTGAGCTATTGATTCGTGACAGTTTTCTGTTTGTTCCTGCATTCCCTTACTTTCCTTAAGATCAGTAATTACTGAGACCTGTTCAAGGGCAAGCATTGTGGCCAGGCTTAGATTACAAAATGGTTTAAATGGCCAAAAAAACGTGGGGGGAGGGGCTTCTGTTATGCCAAGAAAGCCATGCCTGGAATTTCCCTAGTGGTCCAGTGATTAAGAATCCACCTTCCAATGCAAGAGGTGCAGGTTCGATCCCTGGTCAGGGAACTTATCCCACAGGCCAAGGAGCAACTAAGCCTGTGCAACACAACTAGAGGAGCCTCTGTGTGCCACAAAGAAGACCCAGCAGAGCCAAAGGAAAAAAAAAAGCTTATTTCTCTTTCTCTGGGGACCCCCTACCCTATCTGCTTACATTACTGGCTATGGCTGAGGGGCAATGTGAGGTCCTAAGGAAGGGGGTGAGGGGTGGTGCCAGCTAAACTGTAGTGTGCTGTGCCTATTTGCTGGGACCTTCTCCTTCTTATGGGCTTCCCTGGTGGCTCAGATGGTAAAGAGTCTGCCTGCAATATGGGAGACCTGGGTTCAATCTCTGGATCAGGAAGATCCCTTGGAGGAAGAAATGGTAACCCACTCCAGTATCCTTGTCTGGGAAGTTTCCATGGACAGAGGAGCCTGGTGGGCTACAGTCCACTGGGTCACCAAGCGTCTTATATGACTGAACGACTTAACACACACATTTCTCCTTATGGAGCCCAGAGACAGAGCCATATTCACCCTGTCCCTGAGGCCTGGGCTTCAAATGAACAGACCCTCTGCACATGGGGAAGTTGAGGCAGGACAGAGTCATGCCACCTGCTCAGTAAGTTTAAGAGCCCACACTCAGGGCCCCTCTCCTCGCCAGAAGAGACTCCAGGATGGAAAGCCTAAAGCACCTGGGCATCCCAGGTCATTCCTGCTCCCAGGCTGGAAGGACCCTGACCCTTCAAATTTCCCAATCTGAGCAAAAACATCTCCTTGGCCACCTTGCCCTGCTGCCTGAGATTCTACCACTGTCACTCATACTTGCCCACCTTCTCAGGTTGGAGACATTCCTCATCTGTTCTAATCCTCTTTCAGATACTTGAATCTCTTCTATGACACCACTGACAAGGAATCATCCAGTCTCTGCTTGAATGCCCCAGCTACGAGGTGCTCCCTTGCTCCTGGGACAGCTTGCTCCACCAGAGGACAACTCTGTCCCTCTGGGGTTCCTCCTAACAATCAGCTGTCATCTGCCTCTCTGAGGGCCCCTTCCGGCTTCTCCCCCCATCCTACCACACCAGTCCTTGGTCTGCTCCCAGGAATCATCCAGAAGTGATCTGCTCCTCCCACAAGGATAAATTTGTTCCTTATGTAGGACAGGGTATCTGTCATTTCTTTTTTTAATTCCCTTTTAAAAATATGCCTTCTTTTTAAATGTAGAAAAGTAATCCGTATACATTATGAAAGGTTTTGGAAATGTATAGCAAAGTAGAAAGAAGATAAGAATTACCTATAATTCCTCTTCCTAGAAACAACCACTATTAACTTTTACTTCTGTCTTTCCTATTCATTTTTTCCCCATAAATTGAGTGCAGAGTGAATATATAATATTCCCACACTATTAAAAAAGCTCCTTGCAAACATGATTTTTACTTGTAATGATTGTGTAATACACCATTGTCTAAGAAATGTATTGATCATTCCCAATTAGACATTTGGGTTGTTTTACATTTTTTACCATTGCATCACAATGCTGTGATTAAAACAAACCTTGTGTGTAAAGTGTTTTTTGCTGTATTTAAAATTATTTCCTTAGACTCACATCCTAGAAGTATAACTACTGGGTCCAAGGGTTGTAAACATTTTAGAGATAATAGCTCCTATTTTTGAAGACATTATATTTTTTGATGAAATGATAAATGCAGATTGGTAAATATATTGACCTCAACATGTCAGACTGATAGCCAGGTTATAATAATGTATGCAGTGTCTATTTATAATTTTTTTTTTCTTTTGGCTGCACCGTTTATGGGATCTTAGTTGCCCGACCAGGTATCAAACTCCCAGTCTTTGACAATGAAAGCATGGAGTCCTAACCACTGGACTGCCTCCTTTTATAAATTTTTGCATTTGTTTTCAATTTTTTTACAAAGAGCCCATACCATAACATCACTTATTACTAGTCACATAATAGCCATAGAGACCCCAAGGGTAGCATCTAGGACTGAGGTGTCCCATGAAGAAGAGAGGGGAAGGTCAAAAAAATCTATACAAGCAATCCACTTTTTTAAAATCAATTTTTACTCACGCTAACATTGTATTAGAACGTCCATTATATGTACCCTTTCCAACATTGTGTTATTTATTTAAAATATTTGCTAACTTGATGGGTAAAAAGGATTGTTACATTTTTTATTTTCTTCAAATTTCTTATGTTTTAGTAGGACTGGACATTTTAAATCTAATATTTGTTGGTCATGCTTTCTTGGTGGCTCATTGGTAAAGAATCTGCCTGCAATGCAGTGCAGGAGACACAGGAGATTCGGGCTCAATTCCTGGGTTGGGAAGATCCCTTGGAGGAGGAAACGACAACCCACTCTAGTATTCTTGCCTGGAGAAGCCTATGGGCAGGGGAGCCTGGTGGGCTACAGTCCATAGGGTTACAAAGAGTCAGACACGATGGAGCACACACACACCATTTATTGGTCATTTATATTTTTTCTTGTATCTGTGAATGCTCTTTGTCCATGTATCTGTTGGAGTCTTGGTGTTTTATTTGTGATTTGTAAGAACTCTCTCTAATTACCAAGGAAGGATGTTTCTGCCACCAACATCCCAATCTGTTGTTTGCCTATATGTTTCACTTGAGAGTTGTTTCTGTGAGGGTGGTTTTTCATGAATCAAATCTATCAGTCTTTACCTTTGTGATTTCCCACCCCCCCCCCACCCCCAACTGCTTTCAAATTTAAGATGCCTTTCCCCATTTGATGAATATCCATTTCTGTTTTCTCCTAGGTTTTAAATGGTTGATTGTAGATTAATTGTATCCTACTTGGAATTATTTTTGTATATTTTTTGAGGAGAGGATCTAAGTGGATCATTAATTTTTTTTTTCTAAATGGTAAGCCAATTAACCACACACAGATGGTTTGCAGTACTTGGCCAGCTTCATTACCCATGCCACAAGTTCCAGTGATTTCTTGTGTCTCTGAAGGTGTAGGGAGCAGCACAGAAACAAATAATTTCTGAAAAACAGAAGGAAAACCCAAGCCAGATACTTTTCAAGCTTTCTTCTAGGAACCCAGAGAAGGAGATTTATTGCCGTCCCCATGTTACAAATGAAAAGCTGAGGCTCAGAGCGGTAAAGGAACTTGCCTAAAGTGACACAGCTAGTCCCATCCAGGATTCCAACCCAGATTGTCTGGCTACTATTCCAGAGCTATCCTCTCAGGCTTGATATTTTCTAGCAAGCAATTATTGGGAGCAAATATCTCATGGGTGCTGCACAGTTAGCAGAGTGGGCACTGTTGGTGTCCCACCAAACGCCCTCAGGTCTGACTTGATCATTTTTGCACACCCATCCATAACTTCTGGGGGCTTTCTTCTGACAGGAGTCCTGTGAGACTTTCTTTTCTTCCCTTTTTTTTTTTGGCCGTGCCACTGCAAGACACGTGGGATCTTAGTTCCCCAATCAGGGATCGAACTGTGCCCTCTACAATGGAAGCATGGAGTCTTAACCTCTGGATCTCAAGGAAAGTCAAAACTTTCTTCAGCTGATTGCCCTTGGGCTACTAGAACCATTCACCTGGAGGCATCTGGAAGTGTCTGGGGGTTTTTCCTCTGGGTGTCCCTTGGCCTTAGACCACCTGGTGCAGGAGTGTGAAAGCCCAGCTCCCATGCCTCCAGGGGCAAACCCTGAGGTGTAACTCACATTCCTCGGCTCCTGTGAGATTAGGCTGATGCTGAGACTCCCCTGAAATCCCACTCTTGCTTGCCATTTTCTCCTCCCTTCTTTCCTTCCACATCACCTATCCAGCTCCTATAGGAGCACTTTCTTAACAAGCTACTTGCAGGGAATCCTTGTCTTTGGAGCTGTTTCTAAGACAGTCCTCTATGAAGGGGTCAGTGGCTGTAGCAACATTTAATATCCAGAAGCAAAGTAGGGTGTGAGTGTCTGATTCTTTCTTCAGCTCATGCTTTGGGGAGCCTAGATTCCCCACCCCCCACTCTTGGATGGATGCCCTAAATCAATATGGCTTCAACTTTTCAGATAGTCTTTATGTTCAATAGGAAAGTATAACCCAATGTATTGAGTATTTACTTTTTACATTTAAAAATTATGTTAGGGCTTCCCTGGTGGCTCAGTGGTAAAGAATCTGCCTGCCAGTGCAGAAGACATGGATTCAATCCCTGATCCAGGAAGATCCCACATGCTGTGGAGCGAATGAACCTGTGTGCCGCAACTACTGAGCCTGACCTCTAGAGCCGGGGAACAGCTGACCTATGTGCCACGACTACTAGAGACTGTGCTCTGCAACAAGAGAAGCCACTGCAGTGAGAAGCTTGTGCACCACACCCAGAGAGTGCCTGCTCGCTGCAGCTAGAGAAAGCCCTTGCAGCAACAAAGACCCAACACAGCCAAAAATAATAAATGCATAAAACTAAAAATTATGTTAAAGCTTACATAAAGTTAGACTCACTCTTTTTTGGTATATAATTCTTCAGTTCAGTTCAGTTCAGTGGCTCAGTCATGTCCGACTCTTTGCGACCCCATGGACTGCAGCACGCCAGGCCTCCCTGTCTATCACCAACTGCCGGAGTTCACTCAAATTCATGTCCATTGAGTCGGTGATGCCATCCTTAGAACTGATTTATTTGCTTGTTTGTGTTTTAAAACTTTACACAGACTTCTTAAATTTATTTTTAATTTTTATTTTATTTATTAAAAAAATTTTTGGCTGCACTACGTGATGTGTGGAATCTTAGTTCCTTGACCAGGGTTTGAACCTGTACCCCCTGCATTGGAAGCACAGTGTTAACCATTGGGCCACCAGGGAAGTCCCTCTTAGAATTTTTTAAAGTATATATAATTGGCAACTACTACCACAGTCAAAATACAGAACAGTTTCATTATGCTCCCTCAATTCTCTCAGCTGCCCCCTTGTAGTCAAATCCTCCCCCTCCCCAAAACCCTTGACCACCACTGTTTTTCATCACCAGAGTCTATTTGCCTTTTCCAGAATGTCTTATAAATGGGATCACACAATAGGTTATTCGCGTCTTTTCTTTCACTTAACACAGTACGTTTGAGATTCATCCAAGTTGTTGCAGGTATGAATTGCTTGTTGCTTCTTAGTGCTGAGTCTGTTGTGTGGCTATACACTACAGTTTGTTTATCCATTCCTCAGCCGAGGACAGTTAGGTATTTAGGTTGCCTCTAGTTTTTTCATGATTGTAAATAAAGCTAATAGAAACATTTGCATACAGGTCTTTGCTTTAGTGTAGTCTTTCATCTCATTTGGGTAAATACCAAAGAGAGGGATTTCTGGGTAGCCTGATAAGTGTATATTTTTGTCAGAAATGGTCCAAGTGTTTTCCAGAGAGGCTCCACCATTTTACATTGCTGTCAGCAATGTGTGTGAGCTCCTATTGCTTGAAATCTTCACCAACTTGGTAGTATCAGGGTTTGTTTTTTGTTTTCTAATTCTGCTAGGTGTGTGGCCTCAATTTTTAAAATAAGGTCATGTCATTCCTCTACTTAAACCCTCCAGTGGCTCATATCACACCTAGAATAAAACCCAAACCCTTCCTCGGCCTCCAGGGCACCTCGTGACCAGCTCCTGACCGCCCTTCTGGCCCCTTCTTCCGCTGCCCTCTCTCTCCAGCCATTCCGGGCCCCTCCATGCTTTTCCTGAGACTTCCCATGACGCCCCACCTCAGGGCCTTCACTCTTGCTGCAATGTTCTTCTGAAATGTTCTTTCCTCAGATTTTCATGGGCAGCCTCCTTGCTGACGTTCTGGTCTCAGATTTAAGCCCCCTCTGGTCTCTGCACCCATTATTGCTCACACCTTACTCCCACCTTCAAGTAACTCTCCGTGTTATCTGTTTTTATTTTCTTCATGTCTCTCATTGTTATGTGAAATCAATTGAAACTATCATTTATATTCTTTCTCTTCTCTCATTCTCTCTTTTAAAAGTTTGTTTTAATTGATGCATGATATGCACATGGTAAAGCATACACATCTCAAGTGTACAGCTCAATGAATTTTTACAAATGTTATACAAATAACCCCTTCCCATATCAGGGCACAGCTTATTTCCAACACTCTAGATAGTTCCTTCTGCCTCTTCTCCCTAAAGGTAATCACTATTCTAATTTCTATCTGGTTTATCATAGGTAAGTTTTGCCTATTTTGAACTTCATATTAATGGAATCAGATGTTTGCACTCTTTGTGTCCAAATTCGTTCATTCATCTCTGTGAGATTCACCCATGTTTTTGTACATGGATGCACACAATGGCAGTTTGCTGTTTTTTATTGCTATGAAATATTCCATTATGGGCTTCCCTTGTGGCTCAGCTGGTAAAGAATCCGCCTGCAATGCAGGAGAACTGGGTTCAATCCCTGGGTCGGGAAGATCCCCTGGAGAAGGGAAAGGCTACCCACTCCAGTATTCTGGCCTGGAGAATTCAATGGACTGTATATTCCATGGGGTAGCAAAGAGTCAGACACAATTGAGCGATGTTCACTGTTACTTTTCTTTTTCTATTCCATTACATAAGTAGACCACATTTTATTTACCCATTCTGCCGATGGCAGATCTGACGGTTATTCCTGCTTTGGAACTACTGAGTAACAAGCGCTACTATGAAAATGTTCATGCATAGCCTTTGGGAGATATGCACTCGTGTCTCTTGGGTTATGCCTGGGAGTGGAATTGCTGGATCATAAACTAAGAATATGCTTATCAGCTATTTACTCTTTTACTTGTTTGTATTATTTTTCTCCCATTAGATTCTAAGTTCTGTGAAGGTAGGAAACAGCCTGTCTTATTCACCATTGTATTCCCAGCATGCAGCACAGTGCTTGGCACATTGTAGGTGCTCAATAAAAATCTGTTGAATAAATGAAAGAACAAACCTAAGCTACTATCAGCTCAAACTAAGTAATGGCTGGACTTCCCTGGTGGTCCAGTGGTTGGGAGTTCACCTGCCAATGCAGGGGACATGGTTTGGTCCCTGGTCCAGGCAGATACCACATGCCAAGGGACAATTATCTCATGCCAAGTATCACAACCATTGAACCCTGTGGGCTCTAGAGCCTGTGCTCTGCAACAAGAGAAGACACTGCAATGAGAAGCATGTGCCCTGCAACTAGAGAGAAGCCCTCACTCGCTGCAACTAGAGAAAGCCTGTGCACTGCAACGAAGGCCTGAATAGCCAAAAATAAGTAAATAATAAAAAAAATTTTTTAATTAAGTTACGGTGGAGCTAGGACTAGATCCAAATGCTCCTGACTTCCACCATCTGCAAGCTGAGATTCTGAAGCCCAGCTGACTTGGAAAGAGACAGAGCTGCAGGTGTTGGGTTGATTTCAGCATCCCGTTATTCTTTGAAGAAAAAGTGGCTCCCTCTCCCCGTCTTGGCCTGCACTGTCATAGCTTGAAATATTCTTTTGATTACGAGAACATTTTCCATTAAGTGTGCTTCTCCAGTTCCACGCTCCTCCCCGCCGCCCCCCCACCCCCCGCCCCCAGTATTTATGAGCTCATCACTCCAGGATTTGTGGAGAAGGCAATGGCACCCCACTCCAGTACTCTTGCCTGGAAAATCCCACGGACGGAGGAGCCTGGTGGGCTGCAGTCCATGGGGTCGCTAAGAGTTAGACACTACTGATCGACTTAACTTTTACTTTTCACTTTCCTGCGTTGGAGAAGGAAATGGCAACCCACTCCACTGTTCTTGCCTGGAGAATCCCAGGGATGGGGGAGCCTGGTGGACTGCCATCTATGGGGTCACACAGAGTCGGACACGACTGAAGTGACTTAGCAGCAGCAACTCCAGGATATGTCACCATCAGTGTTGCAAGAGCGTATCTGAATGTAATGAAATAATTCGATGAGAAACATGGCAAGGAGACAGTTGGAATTTTCTCTTGCCTTACAAACCATCCCCAGGGGATGGGTGTATATAAATCAGCTCCTCCCTTAATTAAGTAAAACATTTTAAGGAAAAAAACAAATTAATTACCAGTTCATGGCACCACCCCAACCGATTACCCAAACAGTTCACGTTCCATAAACCTTGCCTGGTTTAGAGCTAATTATCGCTCTTTAGGTTTGCTTATACTTCTCAATATGGCAAAGATCTGTATTAAAAGTGGGTGGTGTGGGATAGTTTGCCACTTTCAAGATGTAAGTTGTCATATGAATCAGGAAGTAAGCCTTTTTGGTTTTTTTAAAGCTGAAAACACAGCGTATGTAGAATGTAGAGCACCCAAATGATCAAATAGAAATGATCTTGGGTATTGCTGGGGTGATTCGGAGAAGCCCATCAGATCAGATCAGATCAGATCAGTCGCTCAGTCGTGTGTGACTCTTTGCAATCCCATGAATCGCAGCATGTCAGGCCTCCCTGTCCATCACCAACTCCCAGAGTTCACTCAGACTCACATTCATCGAGTCAGTGATGCCATCCAGCCATCTCATCCTCTGTCGTCCCCTTCTCCTCTTGCCCTCAATCCCTTCCAGCATCAGAGTCTCTCCAATGAGTCAACTCTTCGCATGAGGTGGCCAAAGTACTGGAGTTTCAGCTTTAGCATCATTCCTTCCAAAGAAATCCCAGGGCTGATCTCCTTCAGAGTGGACTGGTTGGATCTTCTTGCAGTCCAAGGGACTCTCAAGAGTCTTCTCCAACACCACAGTTCAAAAGCATCAATTCTTCAGCGCTCAGCCTTCTTTACAGTCCAGCTCTCACATCCATACATGACCACAGGAAAGACCATAGCCTTGACTAGGCGAACCTTTGTTGGCAAAGTAATGTCTCTGCTTTTGAATATGCTATCTAGGTTGGTCATAACTTTCCTTCCAAGGAGTAAGCATTTTTTAATCTCATGGCTGCAGTCACCATCTGCAGTGATTTTGGAGCCCAGAAAACAAAGTCTGACACTGTTTCCACTGTTTCCCCATCTATTTCCCATGCAGTGATGGGACCAGATGCCATGATCTTCCTTTTCTGAATGTTGAGCTTTAAGCCAACTTTTTCATTCTCCTCTTTCACTTTCATCAAGAGGCTTTTGAGTTCCTCTTCACTTTCTGCCATAAGGGTGGTGTCATCTGCATATCTGAGGTTATTGATATTTCTCCCGGCAATCTTGATTCCAACTTGTGTTTCTTCCAGTCCAGCGTTTCTCATGATATACTCTGCATAGAAGTTAAATAAACATGGTGACAATATACAGCCTTGACGAACTCCTTTTCCTATTTGGAACCAGTCTGTTGTTCCATGTTCAGTTCTAACTATTGCTTCCTGACCTGCATACAGTTTTCCCAAGAGGCAGATCAGGTGGTCTGGTATTCCAATCTCTTTCAGAATTTTCCACAGTTTATTGTGATCACAGTTTATTGTGAAGCCCATAGGGTACAGAATGTGTGGAGTCTTAGCCTGGGTTAGTCCCTCACTTGCTGTGTAAGCTTGAGCAGGATGGGATGTTTCTGGTCTCTGTCTGTGCTAGCTGAGCATCTTCCATCCAACCAACTGCCTCCCTTGCCTCCTGGCATGTGGTCCCAATAGGAGAGGAGAATCCTATTATCTCTGAGCTGTTGTGCAACTTGACTTGATGTCCTTTCTAACTCTCCTGCCTGCTCTGGCCTCACCATTGCCAACTGGGACTGACCCATTACTGTCTTTGATCCAGAAAGGTCCCGGTGGCCAGAGCATCTGTTGACTAACGTTTCACCTATTCCTATCCTAGGTGACCCTTGGACTTGTCTGGTGGTCCAGTGGCTGGGGCTCCATGCTTCTACTACAGGAGGTGTGGATTTGGTCCAAAGTTGGGGAACTGGGATCCCACACACTGTGTGGTGTGACCAGAAAATAAAGTGACCCTGAGTCATCCTGGCCTCCAGCGTCTGACTACTTTCTGATTGGTCCTGTTGCCTGATGGAGCAGGCTGCCTAGGCCTGGTCATGGTTTCTTAGGCATGTGTGTGTGGGAGTGAGGTTCTCAATGGCATCAGATACAATTGGTCCTGGGTAGCAATGAGCCTTAATCTAACTGCAGAGCCACGTGCCAGCTCCTTGGAGATAGAAAGTCAATCCCTAACCTTCCTTTACTTCTGCTACTTCTCTCATATGCGTGGCTGTGTACACTGTAGGCCCTCAGTCAGTACTGATTCACCATCTGAACTTTAGTGAAAGACATGGATCATCAGGAAGAAACAACAATTTAACTCTTCAAAACATTTGTATTAAGGTTTGAGTTATACACAGTAAAGTGCATACATTATAAATGTATAACCCAATGAATCTTTACTTTGTGTCCATCCCCTTATTCCCCATCTAGGTCAAGACATAGGATATTTCCAGCCTCTCAGAAGTTTCCCTCTTATTCAATGCCCTTCAAAGATAACCATTATCCTGACTTTTATCACGACAGGTTAATTTTGTTCTTGAATTTCATATAAATGCACTCACCTGTTATCTAGTATTTTTCTGTCTGGCCTCTTTCACTCATCTGCTTTGTCTATGAGATTTATCCTGTGTACATACAGAAGTGTTTCTGAGCTCTTATTTAGGTTAAAAATGGTGAAAAGTGGTTAGTGAACTGTTTGTTGGTATTTAGTTTGATAGTATGCTGACCTTTCAAAAAATAACCGAATGCCAGGATATTTGGGGATCTAATACTAATATGATAGTGTTTACTCCCACTCCCTTAAGAAAAGGTGGAATAATTTAATTCTTGAGTGTTTGAGTGGGCTTTCCAAGTGGCTCAATGGCACCCCACTCCAGTACTCTTGCCTGGAAAATCCATGGACGGAGGAGGCTGGTAGGCTGCAGTCCATGGGGTCGCTAAGAGTCGGACACGACTGAGTGACTTCACTTTCACTTTTTACTTTCATGCATTGGAGAAGGAAATGGCAACCCACTCCAGTGTTCTTGCCTGGAGAATCCCAGGGACGAGGAAGCCTGGTGGGCTGCCGTCTATGGGGTCGCACAGAGTTGGATACGACTGAAGTGACTTAGCAGCAGCAGCAAGTAATAAGAATCTACCTGCAAATGCAGGACTTGTAGGTTCGATCCTTGGGTTGGAAAGATCCCCTGGAGGAGGAAATGGCAACTCTCCAGTATTCTTGCCTGGAAAATCCCATGGACAAAGGAGCTTGCTCCATGGGGTCGCAAAGAGCCGGACAGGACTTAGGGACTGAGCACGCCTGCACAGTGTTCGAGTACATTCAAGTTCCAAATCAAGGAGGGACGAGTTTAGTGGGAGGTATCTGACCACATTGGTCCCTTCTTGAGAACCTTCCAAGGCATCTCCTTGTTGCTTTAATTCTCAATTTCTGGGTAACTAGAGAGGTTGAGTATCTTTTTCTTAGGCTTATTTGTATTCCCTTACATCCTGTAAGAACCCGGTCACACACTGGGGGTGGAGGTGGTGGCTATAGTCGTCAGGGAAGGAGTCTTCTGAAGGTTTACAGAGCTGAGAGCGGGCATTCGTCTTGCACCCACCACAGCATTCCCCTGTCCTCCTTCTCACCCTTGAAGGGGACCAACTTTTCCTACCTTTTTGTGATGGGAGAGCTGCTAAGATCTGAGCCATCTCTGGATTTCTAAAATTACAACGCATATCTTGTCACTATTACTAGATCCCTCCAATTCTTCCTCTAGAACGTCTCTGGAATCCAAGCCCTGGGCCACACCTGAGACTAGGCTACTCTCATCTTATGCCTGCACATCTGTACCACTGCCGCCCTGGTCTCCCTGATGCCACTTGCTGCTCACCATACCATTCTAGAATCACCCAACACTGATCGTTTGTTCTGAATCATAGACCAAATTGGGTCACCATCCTTAAAACCCTCCAAGGTATGCCTGAGTAAAGAAAATGCAGTATATACATACAATGGGATATTGTTCAGCCTTCAAAAGGAAGAAATACCTGTCACATGAGAGAGAATACAGATAAAGTTGAGTGAAATAAGCCAGTCACAAAAATAATAGGTACAGAATGAAGGGACAAAATAGGTGATTCAATAGTTAATCCGACTAGGGGATTTTAAGTAAAAAAAATACATACATATATATATATATAGGTGACCCCTGTAAGTTACTGATTACTCAAGAAAGCAGGTTTTCTTAACCACAAAACCCAAGCAGGTTTGCTTAGCAACAAAGCCACGCAACTGAAGCACGGGACAAGACCCACAACAATAAAACAATGGTGGCATTAGCCCCACATCCTGCCCCGTGAACTCGGTAAATCAATGCTCCCTAAGATGTGCTCCCTGCACACATAGAAAACAATATTTTGTGGACATAGCTTGACCATGCAGACACAAGAAAACTCCCCCGCTCAACCTGTAGGAGAAACTCAGGGTGAAAATGAAGGAGGAAACAGAACAGGCTCGTATCTTGAAAGCAGGACTCCGTCTTGAGCTGGACTGTGGACTTTGAGCTATATGCCCACTATCTATGGAAACAACATACCAACTGGAAAACCAGGCCCCCCGGAAGGAGGAGCCCCAGGGCTCTCCACTGCCTAAAAGAATCGAATCATACTTTCTATTATGCTTACTGGGGTATGACCACAGGCCTATTGATAATTGCCTACTGTTAACTACCCAGGCTTAAGGCATATGATCACAGGTTAACTTTGATTGTATCTTTTTTTTCCCCCTTTGTTCAGACTAGTTTCAGGGAAACTTCTACACTTAGGGTATGTAAGGTTTTCACAAAAACTGGTCAGGGTCCTTGGCTAAGAGGAGACTCTGCCTTGGGCCCGCCTGTGTAATAAACTGCACTCCACTAGCTGCATTGTTCTTCCGAGTGAGTTTGTTTCCTGGAACGCGTGGCTACAATAAAAAACATGATGTCTTCTCAGGAAAGACAAGGAAGGTCTTCTCCCCCTCCCCCTTTTCCTTTGATTATAAAGCTATAGCCCACTACCTTGTTGGGGTGTGGTATTTCTCACCCGCCCACGTGTAAGTCTCACAGCATCCTATCCTGATAAATCACTTCTTATCTACCACTTTGCTCTCACTAAGCTCCTCTCTGCACAGAGACATAAACAAGAGTGGTACGAGAGCTCTTTGGAGCCCCCATGGAAACGATACCAAGAGTTTCAGAAGGACAAATACTGTATGATTCCACTTATACGAGGCCTCTCAAGTAGTCAGACTCATAGAAACAGAATCGAGTGAGGGTTACCTGGTGTTCTAGTGAGAGGACAATGGGGATTTGTTGTTTGATGGATATAAAGTTTCAGTTTTGCAAGATGAAAACGTTTTAGAGGGTTTTTTTTTTTTTTTTGCACAACAACGTGCATATATTTAACACCACCAAACTATATGGTTAGAAGTAGTTACGATGGTAAATTTTATGCTTCGTGGGTCTTTTCCCGCCACTGGTGAAACAACAACTTTCAAGGCTCCCCATAGCGTTTTGGGCGAAGCCAGACCCTTTTGCCTGGCCTCCCAGATCCCTGCACCATCATCCGACCCGCCTTCATAATCACCTCCCACCCATCCCCACTGTATTCTCTGCCCCCGACAAGCTCTCCAGCTTTCTCTTGCTCACCAAGCTGTTTCTCCCTGGATGTTTTCTCTGTCTGGACTGTCCTTCCTTTCAGCTGTCAACCTTTTGAGATTCTAATCATCCTTCAAGACCCAGCTCAAATGTATCCCCCTCTGTGACAGACAGCTTCTCATTCCCTCTCCAAAAGAGTGATGCTCAGAGTGTGTGCCCCAGACACTTTTAACATCACCGCCAGCAACCCCTGAGCTGCTATTAAACAAGTGCTTAATGTGTGCCGAGCACTGGGCCAAAAAAGCTCTGTGCATCAGTGTCTCAGTTAATCTTTTGATAACCCTCTATTATCCCCATTTTACAGATGAGGAAACTGAGGCTCAGAGAGGGAAAGTATCTCGCCCATGATCATTAAGTTGTGGCACTGAGAGTTATACCTTCCTAATTCCAGAGGAATGCTTTTAACCACTCAAATCCTCTCCCCTTATACAACCAAACTACTGCATTGTCAACATATTGTTTATTTTTCTGCTTCCCCTGTTAGGGGAGGGTTGTGCCTTTGTCATCCTGCCTTTGCTGCATCATGTGTGGCCCAGGGCCTGCCACAGAGCTGGAGTTCACTTCGTGGGCGTTTCGTCACACACCCTCCAGTAAGTCAGTGTTAATGCTGCTGCTGCTGCTGCTCAGTCACTTTTAGTTCCCCCAATTCCACCACTTCTATTTCCCCTCCAGGAATTGGCAGATCGGCGATGGCAAAAGAAACATCCCCACCAATCAATAAATAATAATGTTGGAGAATTTGAAATAAGAATCTGGATTATTAAAGTTACAAATCTTTGGTCTTTATACCTTTAATAAAACATGCATCTATTAATAATGGATACTGATTCTGGCCTGCTTATGCTGAAAAGGGGAAAAAAATGACCAGTCGAAAGATGCTAATATTTTTTCTCCTTACCCGGCTTGGCTGCCAAGTGCTTCCCTGACAAATTGCACATCATTTAAAAAGGTTTAACATTTTTAACAGCACGAAAGGGTAATTGAAGATGGGATGCTCAGCCCTGTGGACCCTTCGTGAGACATCACTCCTCTTGGAGACATTGCTCTTGTGGGCTGTGGTGGACCCATCTCTGCTGGCTCGTAGCTCAGTCCTCTGGCTGCGGCTTCTCAGACTCACCGTTTTTCTTCAGCCTCTTCCCGGAGTCCCTTCCTTTCCTCCTCCATTCTTCCTCTTTGTCTCCCCTCCCTTCCCCTCTTCATTTGTTGTTTTTAGTTGCTCTGGGTCTCCGTTGTTGTGCTCTGGCTTTCTCTAGCTGCAGTGAGTGGGGCCACTCTTCATTGCGATGCACAGGCTTCTCATTGCAATGGCTTCTCTTAGTTTGGAGCACAGGCTCCAAGTGTGTGAATTCAGTTGGGCTCAGAGGTTGTAGCATGTGGGTTTAGTTGCTCCTTGGCACGTGAGATCTTTCTGGCCCAGGGGTCAAACCCATGTACCCTGCATTGACAGGTGGATCAACCACTGGACCACCAGGGAAGCCCCCTTTCCCCTCTTCTCTCTGAATACCCTTACCCTGAGTGACCTCACCGCTCCTGAGATAGTCATCATCTTCGCACCAAGGTGTGTCAATAGGATACTGATTGTCAGTTGATACTGGTGTGTCAATTGAGAAGTCACTCAATAGGAGAGAAAGTCAAAGAGGAAACAAGGGGACTGACCGTAATGGTCCCTTGTAAAGACTGTGGAGGCCGTGTGTGTACTTTGGCTTTTACTCTAAGCATAATGGTGCCATTGCAGGAGCAGAGGAAGGTGTGATAGGACTACGGCTTGAAAGAAATATATTTGGAGGTTGTGATTGAAATTGACTGGAGGGTGATAGGGCAGAAGCAGGAAAACCATTTAGAAGACTATTGTCATAATCCAGGCAAGAGATGATGACAGTTTAGGATAAAGTAGAAGCAGAGAGGAGGTGAGAAGTGATTGGATACAGGATATATATTTTTTTGTCTTATTTTTTGGGCTGCATTGCACAACTTTTGGGATCCTAGTTCCCTGACCAGGGATTGAACCTGGGCCTTCAGCAGTGGAAGTGCTGAGTCCCAACCACTGGACCACCAGGCAGTTCCCCAGGATATATTTTAAAGGTGGAGATGGTAGGATTTGCTTATGGATTGGAGGTGGGTATGAAAAAAGAGAAAAGAATCAAGGATATCCCTAAGGTTTTTGTCTTGAGCAACTTGAAGGTATGAGTTTTCATTTCCTGAGACAAGAAAGATTGTGGGTGGAGCAGGCTTGGGGAGAACAGATTTAATCTCAAATGTGTTTAGTTTGAGAAGCCTGTTGGATATAATGTTATGGATTGAATTGTGTCCCCTTAAAATCCATATGTTGAGGCCTTAACCCCCAGTGTGACAGTACTGGAGTTAGGATTGCTAAGGAGGCAATTAAGGTTAAATGAGACAGAAAAGATGGGACCCTAATCTGATAGTCTGCTGTTGTTATAGGGAGAAACACCCAGAGATCTCTCTCTCTCGGTACACACAGATGAAAGGCCATGTGGGGACATAGTGAGTGACTATCAACAACCAGGAAGAGAAGCCTCACCAGAAACCAACCCTGCAGGCACCTTGATCTTGGACTTTCAGCCTCCAGAACTGTAAGAAAATAAATGTCTGTTGTTTTAGCCACCCACTCTGTGGCATCTTGTTACGGCAGCCTGAGCTGACTAATATGGATGTCTTAAAAGAGACGTGGAGGGAGACGTTCAGTAGTTAAGAATCTGCCTGCCAGTGCAGAGAACATGGGTTTGATCTCTGGTCCGGGAAGATCCCACATGCTGCACAGTGCAGTCAAAAAAGAGAGAGAGATGAAATTGGCGTTGGACATATGAGCCCAAGATCAGGGAGGCTACAAGATACAAATCTGTCTGGGATACAGATAAAAATCTGGGCATCGTCATCAGAGAGATGGTATTTAAAGTCATGAGGTGATATGAGATTGCCAGTGGAGGTAATGTGATAGAGATGAACATGGCAAGGGACCAGACCCTATGACCTTCCTCTGTTTAAAGGTTGAGGAGATGGGAAGGAATAAGTGAAAGAAGACTGAGCATTGGCCAGTGATATAGGAGAAAAATCAAGAAAATAAAATGTCCTGGAAGCCAAATGAAGAAAGGATATTAAGGAGAAGAGAGCAGTCATCTATATGCAGTGATGCTAAAGGGATAAATAAGGTGAGAACTGAGGACTGATCACTTGATTTAGCAACATGGAGGTCACTGGTGATGTTGACAAAAGCATTTGATGAGCTTTGAGAGCCTTGGAGGTGAAAACAAAAAGGAGACTCAATATACTCAATAATTCTCATTATCTTCCAGGAGGAAATCTACCGGTTGTTTAAGACACCCCATCTTTTGTTGGGAATGTGAACTCCTGGGAATTCTTAATGTGAGTTCTTACAAAGAAGGCATTGGGTAAACAATGAATCTTGTCAACAGCAATTGCAGGTATTTTCTTCTTTTCCTTCTGACAGTTTAACCCATGAACAAGTGGCAACCTTATGTATCCATTCTAGTCCAATTACGAAGGGGCTCAGAGTGAAATGTGTATAGAGAAGCTTCATAGGTCAACATGCCAAGGGGGTGTTGGGAAAGGAGTGACTAACTCTGCCTTGGGACTTGGGAAAGAGGAGATACCCTTGAGGTGGGCTTTGAGAAGATAAACAAAAATTCTCAAAGGGAAAAAGAGGACAGATGACTTTTATATGCATAGGAAACAGCATGTACTAACTCTAGCATGCACTTTCACTATAAAATGATTTCTCTTTTTTCTCTGCCTTTATGAGTTTGTTTCTCTCCCTCTTTCTCACACCCCTGTATTCACAAACACAACATGTAACTGCCCATAGATGACCGCTCTCATCTCCTTAAAATCCCTTCCTCATTTGACTTCCAGGACATTTCATTTTCTTGATTTCTCTCCTCTATCACTGGCCACTGCTCAGTCTTCTTTCACTGATTCCTTCTCATCTCCCCAGGCTTTAAACAGAGGAAGGTCAAGTAGTCTTGTTTGCAAATGACAGAAAACTCACCTCAAAATGGCTTAAACTAATAAAGGAAACTTTTTGGTTCATGTGATTGAAAACTCCAAGGATAAATTTAAGATGTCACTGAACTCAGGGGCCCAAACAACTGGTACTCTCTCCATCATCTCGGTCTCTCTCCATCATCTGGCTCAGCCTTGCTCCACGCTAGAGCATTCACTGAACACCGTGCCAAAAGAGCTGCCTGCAATCCTGGGCCTAAGTCATCCTAGTGGAACTGAATGGAGAGTCTCTCTCTCTCTGTTGTATCTCATTGGCTCTAAGTGTGTCAGGTGACCATCCCTGAATAAATCACTGTGGTCAGGGGACTAAGATGCTCTGATTACTATAGCTGAGACACAAGCCCATCGTAGCACCAAGGAATCAATTCTGACTACATCACAGGGACTGAGAACCAGGAGGGAGAGCTCTCCTAAAGGAAAAACTTGTTGCCAAACAAGGCTGAGTGGATCTTTAGCCGTGAAAGCTCTGTACGTCCACTTCCAAGGAGTTGTATGCTAAGGGTCTCCCTATGGTGAAGAGTTGACTCATTGGAAAAGACTCTGATGCTGGGAGGGATTGGAGGCAAGAGGAGAAGGGGACGACAGAGGATGAGATGGCTGGATGGCATCAGTGACTCGATGGACATGAGTCTGAGTGAACTCTGGGAGTTGGTGATGGACAGGGAGGCCTAGCGTGCTGCGATTCATGGGGTTGCAAAGAGTCGGACACGACTGAGCAACTGATCTGATCTGATGGTGGAAGAGTTAGGCCTTGACCTAAGCATTCTTGAGAGTTGAATAGCCCTCAGAGCAGTGGAGCTGCAAGAGGATGGAGGTTTTGAGAGGGAGCAGAAAGGGAGCATCTGAGAAATGCAACTGGTCCAGGGCTTAGAGGTTATCCAGCCTTAGAGGTCATCATCTAGGCAGATGACTGTAGAAGACCAGAGAGGGTGAGGAACTTGTCTGAGGCCACAGCAAACTGAAGCAGTGTCGGGATTCAAAGCAAGCTGATGTTAAGGCTGGAACCAGGCGGTCTGTGTCTGGCAGCTGTCACATTCATCAGCTCCCTGACATCTCCTTGTTTCCTTGTGTATTTTTACAAGGCTGTTAATTACCAGCCATAAAACTCGGCAAACATTTTGATCGGCTTTAAGAGCTCATGAAAACAACATTACATTTTAAGGCATGGTTTCCTAATTAATCTAATTAACTGTCAGCCTCGCATCCTTCTGGTTTCCAGACAAGGCGAGCTGTGCCTCTTAGCTTCTGATTCGGCCCCAGTGGACAGGGCTGCAGGCTTTCACAGTCACAATCTCCATGCCAGGAAACTAGCCAACCTGTGATCTGAGGTTTGGGTTGTCCAAGGCAGTGTCTAGATGCTCAGCCTTGTGTTGATTTATTTTCCCCAATGCTCTTTTTCTAGGACAAAGACACAGTAGTTTGAAGATGACCCAGATTAAAGCAAGTATGTGGATGACTGGCCACATCAGCCTAGCACCATTCCAGAAGACCAAGGCACATTTGGTGCCTTCTCCAATGATGTGCCCTTTCTCATTCGCAGTCCTTGCTGTGCAATCCTGCTCCCCCTAATGGCTAGATGGACTCAGATGGACACCTGACCCAGGGATGGTTCAGTCATTTCTGACCCATCAGACAGTTCAGTAGCTCAGTCATGTCTGACTCTCTGCTACCCCATGGACTGCAGCACACCAAGCTTCCCTGCCCTTCACCAATTCCCAGAGCTTGCTCCAACTCACGTCCATCAAGCTGGTGATGCCCTGGACATGGCCTGGCTCAAAAAGATGAGCTGGGTCAACCAGAAGCAACTTGACTGAGTCAACTGGGGATAGAGAAACAGATCCTTGGAAGGATGTATTGCTTTACTACAGCTGCCATAACAAAATACCACAGACCAGGTAGTTCAACCAACAGAAATTTACTTCTCAAGATTCTGGTTGCCAAAAGTCTAAGATCAAGGTGCTAGCAGGGTTGGTTCCTCCTGAGATTTTAGCTCCTTGGTTTGTAGATAGTTGCCTCCTCACTGTGTCCTCATATGGTCTTTTCTCTGTGTGTGAGCATCCCTGGAGTCTCTCTGCGTGTCCAATTTCCCCTTCTAGTAAGGATGACAGTCAGATTGGATTAGGGCTCACCCTAAAAGCCTCATTTTAACTTAATCACCTCTTTAAAGACCATTTCTTCAGATAGTGTCTTTTGGAGGTACTGGCGGTTAGGCTACAACATACCAATTGTAGGAAGACATCATTAAGCCCATAAAAAGGGGAAGAACAGACTTTCCTGGCACCCAGTGGTTAAAACTTCTGCTTCCACTTCAGGGGACACAGGTTTGATCCCTCATCGGGGAAGATCCTGTGCGCTGTGGCAAAAAAAAAAAAAAAAAAAATGCAAAGGGCAAGAACTACTGATGAAAACTCATACAGCATCTGGGCTGGGGTAAGGAGGCAGCCATGGCTAGTGCACCACCCGTTACTGTGGGGCCCTCTGCTGGACTCTCTGAACACTGTTTACTAAAAACACCTGGGACCTGCCACCTTCCACCTGAGGACTTTTATCTGTCCACTTTCTGCTGGGGGCACAGTCACCTGCACACAAGGAAAGCTAGAGTGTAAGAGGGTTAGTGGTGGCACAGCGTTAAAGTATCTGCCTGCATTGCAGGATACACAAGAGATGTGGGTTCAGTCCCTGGGTTGCTAAGATCCCCTGAAGTAGGAAATGGCGACCCACTCCAGTATTCTTGCCTGGAAAGTCCCGTGGACAGAGCCTGGCGGGCTACAGTCCATGGGGTCACAAAAGAGTCGGACACAACTTTGCGACTAAACATCAAAGAGGGTTAATACCCGGGGAGCAGCCCTCCCTCCACCAATGACTGATGGAAGTCGCAGGAGAGGGAATGAGTATCCCAGCTCTTTGACGCATTGGGTGGGATAACGCTCTGTGTGTGTGTGTGTGTGTGTGTGTGTGTGTGTGTGTGTGTGTGTGTATACGCTCAGTTGTGTCCAACCCTTTGCAACTCCATAAACTGTAGCCTGCCAGACTCCTCTGTCCATAGAATTTTCCAGGCAAGAATGCTGGAGTGGGTTGACATTTCCTTCTCCAGGGCATCTTCCTGACCCAGAGATCGAACCCATGTGTCTTGCATCTTGTGTTGGCAGACAGATTTTTTACCACTAGTGCCATCTGGGAAGCCCCTGTTCTGGGATAACTCTGACCCATGTTCTACACTGTCTCTGGAGCTCTTTGGAAGGATCAGTGGTAACTGGCACCATTCCTTTCCTTGGCCTGTCCCACTCACTGATCAGTATTTTCAGGGATCAACTCCTAAATAAACTACTTGCATTTGAATCTGTGTCTCCAGGTCTGCTTCTGAGGGAACCCAAACAAAGTTAGGTGGCATGCAGACCTAATGTGGGAAAAGAAGCAGAGAAAGCTGGGGAGAGAGAATGGATCCTAAGAGAGGGAAAGGGTTCCTGTGCTTTGTAGGCTCTAGTTCTGTCCCTGGGAGTGCTGTCCTGCATTTCTTACCCATGGCTCTCCAAGTTGCTGTTGCTCATTTGCTAACACTCATTCATGTTCAACACTTTGCAACCCCATAAACTGCAGCACACCAGGCTTCCTTGTCCTTCACTGTCTCCCAGAGTTTGCTCAAACTCATGTCCATTGAGTCGGTGATGTCATCCAACCACCTCATCCTCTTGTGGCCCCTTCTCCTCTTGCCCTCAATCTTTCCCAGCATCAGAATCTTTTCCTCTTCACACTAGGTGGTCAAAGTATTGGAGCTTCAGTTTCAGCATCAGTCCTTCCAATGAATATTCAGGGATGATTTCCTTTAGATTTGACTGGTTTGATCTCCTTACTGTCCTTGTAAATTAGGATGTTGGGTGTTCTGGAACACAAAATGATTTAGCCATTTCCCAATCCAGATGCAGCAGATTCTCTTGAACTCTTCCGGAAACGTCCCTCTGAACTGTGCAATAATATGGTGAATTGATACCTATTGCCCCTGGGAAAGGTGTCACAGGGTATGTTCCATGGCTTCATCAGCATGCGCCTCCAAGTAGACCCTTGATTTTCAGAGCTGAAGCTGGGGATGAATTGGGCAAACTTGCATGTGAGCCAGAAGCTACATGGAGGGTCAGGAATCAAGATTCCTGCACCCTTTCCTTCTGAGATAAAACATGGTCACAACTTTTCTGGTTCACTGGGATAAGTCCAGTTGAAATTCCTGAAAGAAATGACATAAAGAGACACAGAGAAAATGGCCATAACTGTGAAGGGAGTGTGACCTGGTAACTTGTCTTCAACACGAGCACTTTTTCTAGCACAGTTAAAAGCTGATGTGGTACTTAGTTTTTGATCTTTAACATGAAAAGACCAGTTCCCATATTTTCCCCTTGGCTTAGGACCTGCCTTTAGAAATTCACTGGCCTTCTCCCTGGTGGCTCAGATGTCAAAGAATCCGCCAGCCATGCTGGAAATCCAGGTTCAATCCCTGGGTTGGGAAGAAGGGAATCCCTGGAGAAGGGAATGGCAACCCACCATTGGGTATTGGTGGGTTGCCTGGAGAATCCCATGGACTGAGGAACCTGGCGGGCTACAGTCCACGGGGCGCAAAGAGTCGGACATGACTGAGCGACTGATACTTTTCATTTCACTTTCGTAGAAATTCATTAGACTTCTCAACATTTGGTGGGATGAGTATGTAGGGTTTATACTACATTGCATGCAGAGGGAGAGAGAGAGGAATAGAAGCTAGTAAGGGTAGGGTCTAGAATCTGAAAGAAGTGAGTGGGAGCAGTTGGCTTCTGTGCTCGAGGGGTTCTCAATATAGAGCCACAAAGGAAGTGTGCCCAGGCGATGAGGGAAGTCTCAAAAGCAGGATCTGGCCCTTGGGTCAATGAGAGCGTAATAAATACAGTGACTCTGATGGTGAATGGGATCATTGCCATTACATCTCCTGTTTATAGGTGAGGAAACTTCACAGCTCTCAGCAGGGTGTAGTATCAGGTCCAAAGAATAACATCAGACCCTGAAAAATATGATTCAATGGGCAGAAAGTAGGATGACAGAGTGGGCAATGGAGTCCTATTTGGGGCAGGATGAGCTGTTTGGGACCAAGCCTGTGAACACTTTGAGGATGTCAGAAGCCAACTTGGAAGTGGGGTACCTCTGAGAAAGGGCTAGTTCTGGTGGCCTGAGGCTAAAAGGACCGAGCAGGATTGTCCTTCAAAGTGGCTTCCATTCTTCACCATCCAGTATGCCCTGGCCTTTACCCTACTTCACACTCCCTAGATCGATTTATTTACTTTTTTTTTTTTTTGACATCAGTAAAAAGTATTTTTATTGAAAAAGTACGAATGCAAAGAAATGAACAGAGGAAAATTTAGTCTTGCAACTTTTACTCTCTTTTTTTCTTTTTGCTTTTCTATTTTGACCTTGCTATTTCGTCTCAGTCATTTAACCTGAGACTTTGGTTCAGCTATTTTTTTAACTGCAAAAATAGTCTGAATCTCTGCCTACTAAATCCTTGAAATCAGAATTATATGAAAGAGTAAAAATATTTGTTGAGAACTTATTTTTCAGAGGTAATAATAAGACTTTTTAATTCCTTGGTCAATTCTTTTAAGATAGCAGAGTGAAGAAAAATCTAGTTTATCCACTTTTGCTTTTAATTCATTGAAGTTATTTCCATCAAAATCAATTATTTTTATGCAAATGACACTTTCATTCATATCTTATCATATTGACTATAGATGCTCTAGTATTTTAAGTTTTAAGTGTTGTTATTTTGCCATCAACTTTCTTGAATCATTATGTATTTCAAAAATTTTTTCCCAGTTTTCTGAGACATAATTCATGTAAGGCACTGTATAATTTTAAGGTGTAGAACATAATGATTTAATTAACATATATTGTGAAATGATTGCAACAACAAGTTTAGTTCACATTCATTATCTCATGTAGATTTTTTTTAATGGAAAAGATAAACAAAAGATTTTTTTCATGTCATGAAAGCTCTAAGGATTTACGTTCCTCCCCAGGTGAATTTAACCCTCAAAACTGCAAAACCAGGCCGGATTCTCCCTCCCTTCTATCCACTCACCTTCAAAAATTTAATGAGCTTGTCTAGGTTAAAGTGTTTTATTCAAGCCCAATGCCAGTACTATCACTGAGGAAGTAAATCCTAAACTAATAGAAGTTGAGTGTAATGTAAAATAACAATTAATCTCTGTCGCAGAGAGTAAGAAAAATGAACAAGATCAGATCAGATCAGATCAGTCGCTCAGTCGTGTCCGACTCTTTGCAACCCCATGAACTGCAGCACGCCAGGCCTCCCTGTCCATCACCAGCTCCCGGAGGTCACCCAGACTCGCATCCATCGAGTCAGTGATGCCATCCAGTCATCTCATCCTCTGTCGTCCCCTTCTCCTCCTGCCCTCAATCCCTCCCAGCATCAGAGTCTTCTCCAATGAGTCAGCTCTTCGCGTGAGGTGGCCAAAATACTGGAGTTTCAGCTTTAGCATCATTCCTTCCAAAGAAATTCCAGGATTGATCTCCTTCAGAATGGACCTGTTGGATCTTCTTGCAGTCCAAGGGACTCTCAAGAGTCTTCTCCAACACCACAGTTCAAAAGCATCAATTCTTCGTCGCTGAGCCTTCTTCACAGTCCAGCTCTCACATCCATACATGACCACAGGAAAGACCATAGCCTTGACTAGGCGAACCTTTGTTGGCAAAGTAATGTCTCTGCTTTTGAATACGCTATCTAGGTTGGTCATAACTTTCCTTCCAAGGAGTAAGCGTCTTTTAATTTCATGGCTGCAGTCACCATCTGCAGTGATTTTGGAGCCCAGAAAAACAAAGTCTGACACTGTTTCCACTGTTTCCCCATCTATTTCCCATGCAGTGATGGGACCGGATGCCATGATCTTCGTTTTCTGAATGTTGAGCTTTAAGCCAACCTTTTCACTTTCCACTTTCACCTTCATCAAGAGGCTTTTTAGCCCCTCTTCACTTTCTGCCATAAGAGTGGTGTCATCTGCATATCTGAGGTTATTGATATTTCTCCCGGCAATCTTGATTCCAACTTGTGTTTCTTCCAGTCCAGCATTTCTCATGATGTACTCTGCATATAAGTTAAATAAACATGGTGACAATATGCAGCCTTGACGTACTCCTTTTCCTATTTGGAACCAGTCTGTTGTTCCATGACCAGTTCTAACTGTTGCTTCCTGACCTGCATACAGATTTCTTAAGAGGCAGATCAGGTGGTCTGGTATTCCCATCTCTTTCAGAATTTTCCATAGTTTATTGTGATCCACACAGTCAAAGGCTTTGGCATAGTCAATAAAGCAGAAATAGATGTTTTTCTGGAACTCTCTTGCTTTTTCCATGATCCAGCGGATGTTGGCAATTTGATCTCTGGTTCCTCTGCCTTTTCTAAAACCAGCTTGAACATCAGGAAGTTCACGGTTCACATATTGCTGAAGCCTGGCTTGGAGAATTTTGAGCATTACTTTACTAGCGTGTGAGATGAGTGCAATTGTTCTGTAGTTTGAGCACTCCTTGGCATTGCCTTTCTTTGGGATTGGGATGAAAACTGACCTTTTCCAATCTTGTGGCCACTGCTGAGTTTTCCAAATTTGCTGGCATATTGAGTGTAGCACTTTCACAGCATCATCTTTCAGGACTTGAAATAGCTCCACTGGAATTCCATCACCTCCACTAGCTTTGTTCGTAGTGATGCTTTCTAAGGCCCATTTGACTTCACATTCCAAGATGTCTGGCTCTAGGTCAGTGATCACATCATCATGATTGTCTAGGTCTTGAAGCTCTTTTTTGTACAGTTCTTCTGTGTATTCTTGCCACCTCTTCTTAATATCTTCTGCTTCTGTTAGGTCCACACCATTTCTGTCCTTTATCGAGCCCATCTTTGCATGAAATGTTCCCTTGGTATCTCTGATTTTCTTGAAGAGATCCCTAGTCTTTCCCATTCTGTTGTTTTCCTCTATTTCTTTGCATTGATCACTGAAGAAGGCTTTCTTATCTCTTCTTGCTATTCTTTGGAACTCTGCATTTAGATGTTTATATCTTTCCTTTTCTCCTTTGCTTTTCACTTCTCTTCTTTTCGCAGCTATTTGTAAGGCCTCCCCAGACAGCCATTTTGCTTTTTTGCATTTCTTTTCCATGGGGATGGTCTTGATCCCTGTCTCCTGTACAATGTCACGAACCTCATTCCATAGTTCATCAGGCACTCTGTCTATCAGATCTAGGCCCTTAAATCTATTTCTCACTTCCACTGTATAATCATAAGGGATTTGATTTAGGTCATACCTGAATGGTCTAGTAGTTTTCCCTACTTTCTTCAATTTAAGTCTGAATTTGGCAATAAGGAGTTCATGGTCAGAGCCACAGTCAGCTCCTGGTCTTGTTTTTGCTGATTGTATAGAGCTTCTCCATCTTTGGCTGCAAAGAATATAATCAATCTGATTTCGGTGTTGACCATCTGGTGATGTCCATGTATAGAGTCTTCTCTTGTGTTGTTGGAAGAGGGTATTTGCTATGACCAGTGCATTTTCTTGGCAAAACTCTATTAGTCTTTGTCCTGCTTCATTCTGTATTCCAAGGCCAAATTTGCCTGTTACTCCAGGTGTTTCTTGACTTCCTACTTTTGCATTCCAGTCCCCTATAATGAAAAGGACATCTTTTTTGGTGTAACACCCCCCAAAAAAAATGAACAAACCGCTGGTCAAATATTTATTAGCAGGAGAGACCGGACAGATATCTTTATTCTATGACTGAGGTCAGCTGAAACTTTAGGAAGTATCTTGTCCTTACATCATGGGGGAGTTGGGCTCAGAAATGATATCAGGGCCGGGGGTGGGGGGCTAGGGATGGTTAGTGGACTAGAGCCATCCTTGGGAAGGGTAAGTACTGTGACAGGTTAGAATGGGGGGGCTCAAAGTCCCCAAATGCTGCTTCTCCCCCCCCCGACTAAAATCAGATTGTGGATGTTGATTCTGACATGACAGACACCAGCTCACCTCTGACACATGTAAGGAGAACCCCCTCCACCATCCAGAGCCTGGTCCTGAACCTCAGCCTTGACCCTCCTTCTGTTGCCATGGCTCTATATTCCCTTCAACTGCGCACCACCCCCCACCCCGCCACCCCCGCCTTTTGATGGCCTCGGCAGCTCTTGACCACTCTAGATTTTTCCCTACACACAGTGGTCCTCTCTCATAGGCATCACAAATCATCCGTCCTCTCCCATCAGTCTCCTACCTAAGATCTAGATAAAGTGACTATAAACTCTGGCACCTGGAAGAAGAGGTCCAGAATTTCTTTCCAAAAGTGGGACAAAAGACAGCCGCCAACAATGCCTCCCAGCCTTGGACATGGGCGCTTTCTTCCTGTAAAGAGGCGGTGCTGTGCCTCCTTCCTGGAATCTGGGCTGGCCTTGTAACTTGGCTTTGACCTCCTGCTGAGTCAATTTCCGGCCTAGCCCTGAAGGGACCTGATAAGCTTCTGTTCTCTTGGAGCACTGAGCCACTGAGAAAGAAGTCCAACTAACCTACTGAAGAGTGAGGCCCAGCCACCGCAGCTGCCATCTTGGATGTTCCAGCCCCAGCAGAATTCATGAAAAACATGAAAACATGAACCCAGAAAACATGCCATGGAAGAATTGCCCAGGTGTGTCTGGCCATCCCTTGAAATCATAAGAAACAGTAAATTATTTTAAGCCACGGAGGTGTGCAGTGGCTTGTGAAATAGTGATAGATATTTGAGACACTAATCTTTCTAGGATTTAAGTCTGCCTTCCACCTGCCATTTTGGATGTTGCAAAAACTCTACCTTGTCAACTTCAGGACCCGTGTAGACACACATGTTGGACACCCTGATGCCGGCCACTTGCCAGGGCTGTCCTGTTGCCCTGCCCATCAAACTCCAAGCCCAAGTTCATTGGTTATTCATTAAAGATTGATTGTACCTAAAGCTTGAATTAAGCCCCATTTGGCCCTGGAGAATTCAGACATACTCCCAGACTTCAAAGAGTTCACAGGTCAAAGGGGAGATAGACAGGAAGATAACATGCTAAAATTCAGGGTGTACATATTGAAATAGTAGCAGGACATGGTTCCATGAGAGTAGGAGAGGTGGGGTGTTGGGGGGATAGTCATGTTCAGGTAGACTTCACAGGGATGCATTTTTAAAAGGTAGCTTGCAAAATCAGTGTCAGAATTTGGTTCCAATCTTCTCATTTTTTCAATTAGGGAATGTGAGATGTATTTTTCAGGAAAAAAATTACCCTATGAAATAAACTACCAGTAATAATTTACTAATGTGTGTGTGTGTGTGTGACACAAACATGCATTTGTTTCATTTACAAAACACTCTGGTTTCCTAAAACAATACGAACAGCATATTCATCAGCAGGAAGCTGACCATGGGCAAGGGGGGCCCAAGCCACTGGGGGAACCCTGGGCACCCACCCTTACCAGCAGGTGGCCACCCAGGGAAACTCTTTCTTTTGTTGCCATCAGTGAGGCCAGAAAAAAAAAAGGACTTATTTTCTATAAGGGAAGTAGCCAGGATGAGAAATATCACAACATGGGCCCCCCAGCTCTCAATGGGTAAACAAACAGAACTTCCATTTTTGCAAAATCATCACTGCTAGGGTGCGGGGAGTGGGGTCCTATTCTGGGATGCTGAGCGGGTGCTGAACCACTGGCTGGGTCTCGGGTCGGTGGGCTGCTCTCTCCAGCTCTGTGAGCTCCTCACGGCAGCACCGCACTGGTCGATGGACACAGAGGGGCTTCCACACAGCGCCATCAACATTCTATTTACAACCCTGAGTGGATTCTCCAGGCACATGAAAACTGTGCAGTATTTCATGGTCGGAAAGAGTCAAAGGATTTCCAAATCAAACGCTTCCCAGACTCAGGCATTTGGGAGCTATTTCACATTTGCTGTGTGTGTGTATCACCACGACTAATTTACTTAGTGTTTTACTGTAAGTCAACTCCTATTTCATAAACCTAAAAACTTTTATTATAAAAGATTACTGTATATATCACTAAAAATGAAAACCATAAATACTTGTGATAAACACATAACTGTTAAAAATAAAACACAGTTACTTTTTGTCCTTCCTAAAATGATCTTGTTTACCACCATTGATAGTTTCATTTGGAAAAACAGTTATAAATATTAAATTTAAAAGATTGGGAATTCCCTGGCAGTCCAGTGTTTAAGGCTCTGTGTTTCCACTATAGGGGGTACAAGTTTGATCCCTGGTCTGGAAACTAAGATCCTGCAAGACACAGCACAACCAAAAAAAAAAAACAAACAACTAAAAAAATTCAACTTGGGTGTGGTTCAGAGGGGTTTGTTATGAATATCAAATGATGCTCCCTTCACTTTTATAGCTCTTATCACTAGGAAATTCCTCAGGTTTTAGGAGCTCTGTGCCAGAAATAGGGATGAAGACCAAATATATATTTCTTATTATAAATCACAATGTCACAGTTAGTGACAGAAAAAGAGAGCCCAGAGAGGGGATGTCCCTTCCCCACGTAACCCTACTCTCAAAAATAAAGAGGACAGGGTTGCTTTGCTCTTTGCAACAACTTGGAAGCCTCAAGAGTAAACACAGATGGGCAAGGCCTAGCTGAACAATCTCTGGATGGAGAATGCTCCTGATCTCTGCAATATCTCTTCCAGAACAAGGAGCCAGGGAAGCCCAAGTTCTCTGTCTGATCAGATCACAGGAAACCGAAGGAGCCAGTTTCAAGGTTTTTCAGGTGCTGGGAGAAAACTTGTTATTTTATAAGGAGTCTGCGCTTATGTTCTCTACAGACAGATGTTAGAGTTCTTCCTTGAAAGAGAATTGCTCTTCTCCTTGGGAAAGTATTTCAAGAGAATTATTGATTATGCAAAGGACTCCTGCTGAGAGTCCAGCCTTGTTCTGCTGTTTGTGATTAAGCAACAGGGATTTGCACTTTTATCTAAGTATTGTCTTTTGTATTTGCCTCTTATCTTTCCCTTATCATCAACCTTTATTTAGCACTGTTTTGACAGATTTTTGTAGTAATTCAGCAATATGTGAACCGTGAACTTCCTGATGTTCAAGCTGGTTTTAGAAAAGGCAGAGGAACCAGAGATCAAATTGCCAACATCCGCTGGATCATGGAAAAAGCAAGAGAGTTCCAGAAAAACATCTATTTCTGCTTTATTGACTATGCCAAAGCCTTTGACTGTGTGGATCACAATAAACTATGGAAAATTCTGAAAGAGATGGGAATACCAGACCACCTGATCTGCCTCTTAAGAAATCTGTATGCAGGTCAGGAAGCAACAGTTAGAACTGGTCATGGAACAACAGACTGGTTCCAAATAGGAAAAGGAGTACGTCAAGGCTGCATATTGTCACCATGTTTATTTAACTTATATGCAGAGTACATCATGAGAAATGCTGGACTGGAAGAAACACAAGTTGGAATCAAGATTGCCGGGAGAAATATCAATAACCTCAGATATGCAGATGACACCACTCTTATGGCAGAAAGTGAAGAGGGGCTAAAAAGCCTCTTGATGAAAGTGAAAGTGGAGAGTGAAAAGGTTGGCTTAAAGCTCAACATTCAGAAAACGAAGATCATGGCATCTGGTCCCATCACTGCATGGGAAATAGATGGGGAAACAGTGGAAACAGTGTCAGACTTTGTTTTTCTGGGCTCCAAAATCACTGCAGATGGTGACTGCAGCCATGAAATTAAAAGACGCTTACTCCTTGGAAGGAAAGTTATGACCAACCTAGATAGCATATTCAAAAGCAGAGACATCACTTTGCCAACAAAGGTTCGCCTAGTCAAGGCTATGGTCTTTCCTGTGGTCATGTATGGATGTGAGAGCTGGACTGTGAAGAAGGCTCAGCGACGAAGAATTGATGCTTTTGAACTGTGGTGTTGGAGAAGACTCTTGAGAGTCCCTTGGACTGCAAGAAGATCCAACCAGTCCATTCTGAAGGAGATCAATCCTGGAATTTCTTTGGAAGGAATGATGCTAAAGCTGAAACTCCAGTATTTTGGCCACCTCATGCGAAGAGTTGACTCATTGGAGAAGACTCTGATGCTGGGAGGGATTGAGGGCAGGAGGAGAAGGGGACGACAGAGGATGAGACAGCTGGATGGCATCACTGACTCGATGGATGTGGGTCTGAGTGACCTCCGGGAGCTGGTGATGGACAGGGAGGCCTGGCGTGCTGCGGTTCATGGGGTCGCAAAGAGTCGGACACGACTGAGCGACTGATCTGATCTGATCTGATACAAAGGGGAGATGGGGAAGAGATAGCTTGGCAACAGGCCAGGGCGAGCAGAGTCAGGCACCCAGTAAGATGTGCCCAGGTGGGGAACTAATGCTTGACTTAAACATATTGTTCATTCTGCGATGACATCTCCTTTTCTTTGTTTTTGTAAAAAAAACAAGACAACAGGGAATTCCATGGTGGTCCAGTGGTTAGGAATCCACACTTCCACTGCAGGGGACACAGATTTGATCCCTGGTCAGGGAACTAAGCGGAGAAGGCAATGGCACCCCACTCCAGTACTCTTGCCTGGAAAATCCCATGGACGGAGGAGTCTGGTGGGCTGCAGTCCATGAGGTCACTAAGAGTCGGGCATGACTGAGTGACTTCATTTTCACTTTTCACTTTCACGCATTGGAGAAGGAAATGGCAACCCACTCCATTGTTCTTTCCTGGAGAATCCCAGAGATGGGGGAGCCTGGTGAGTTGCCGTCTATGGAGTCGCACAGAGTTGGACACGACTGAAGCGACTTAGCAGCAGCAGCAGCAGCAGGGAACTAAGACCCCTAACTAAGACTTAGCAGCAGCAGCAGGGAACTAAGCTGCAAGGCACAGCCTGAAAAACACCCAAACAAACAAAAACAAAAAAACAAATAAAAAAGAACACAAAATGGAGTCACTTATGCTAAGCCCCAAGTACCTAAGAGTTAAAACAAGAGTTAACTTAGAGTTTTGACTCTCCCAGGAACAAAATCTTTGAACTGAGTCAATTAAGAATAGCCTGATCAGCACTAGTTAGGTAACCTGCCTGATAGATGCCTGCCATCCTGTAAACCACAGTGACCTTGCCATAATCAACCCATTGTTTGCCTCATATAACTTTGTTTCTTCTAAAAATTATTTATTTGCTTATTTTTGGCTAGGCTGTGTCTTTGTTGCTGTGCTCAGGCTTTCTCCAGTTGCAGAAAGTGGGGGCTGCTCTTCGGTGCAGTTCTTGGGCTTCTCACTGCAGTGGCTGCTCTTTAGAGCACGGGCTTAGTTGTTCCACAGCATGTGGGATCTTCCCAGATTAGGAATTGAACCTGTATCCCTGCATCAGGGCATGGCACCCCACTCCAGTATTGTTGCCTGGAAAATCCCATGGACAGAGGAGTCTGGCGGGCTACAGTCCATAGGGTCGCAAAGAGTTGGACACAAGTGAAGCAAATGAGCTCACACCCATCCCTGCATCAGCAGGCAGATTCTTCACCATTGAGCCACCAGGAAAGCCCCAGCCTCTTATAACCTTTTTGCTCCTGCTCACTCTGCCTATAAAATTGTTTCATTTTTGTACAGCTCCTCGGAGTTCTTTCTGTTAGATTGGGTGCTGCCTGATTCATGAACCATGAAAGAAAGCCAATAAGACCTTCAAAATTTACTCAGTTCAATTTTGTTTTTTTAAACAGTTCCCAAATCTTCAGTATCAGTTGTTACCCCCGCAAAAGAGTTGAACTGTGGCTCACCTAAAAAGACATGTTCACTTTCTAATCCACAGCCCCTGTGCATGTGACCTAGTGGGAAAAAGGTTTTTGCAGGTATAATTAAGGATTTTGCTTGAGGTTATCCTGCATCACTGGGGTGAGACCTAAATCCAATGATTAATATCTTTATTAGAAACAGAAGAGACAACATAGGGGAGAAGGCAAGAAGATGGAAATGGAGATGGAGGCAGAGATTAGAGTGATGTGGCAACAAGCCAAGAACACCTGTGGCCACCAAGAGCAGAAGAGGTAAGGAAGGATGCTCCCCTACGGCCTTTAGGAGGAGTAAGTTCCTGATGACATTTAGGAGGAGTAAGTTCCTGATGACACCTTGGTTTTGGACTTCTGGCCTCTGGGCCTGTGACAGAATAAATTTTTGTTGTTTTAAGGCACCAAGTTGATGGTGATTTGTCTATGGCAACCCTAGGGAAGAAATACAGTCTCCAACAGCCTTGCATTGGTAGAGCTTTGGAAATGAAGGAGCTTTGGAAAGGCACAGGACATTAATGAGAAAGATGTTTTACTGAATATTTCATGGGAGACAGAGAAGAAAGTTGTCTCTTACATCACAGAATAAGCGCTAATGAGAATTCCTGGTGTCTACCCTCTCACACTGCACCTGTAACTTTCCTTCTCTTCCTCAATAATTCTCTGAATTTCAAGAGAATTTCCCCATCTTTCAACCTATTCAGCCTCTTCTCAGCTGAACATAAGTGCCCTAGTTATCTAACTAGAGATTATCTTTGCCGCCTCATAGGAGCCCTTGTGAGTCTCATTTTTTGAGTTGTTTTCTGTCCCTTATAATCAACAGTCTTTCTTAAGACATGAGGTATGAAAGGATCTGGGCAGGAAGGAGAATAGAAAGAGAATGATCTCTACTGACAATCCCCAGTCTTGGGTGGGCTCCTCTGGAGGCATCTCTTTGAGCTTCTCTCTGTCTCCATACTCCCCAGGAGCTCTATCTAGAAACTAACGAGGTATAAACAAACGCGAAATACACAGAATAAACCTGGTGTTTCCTGTTATTTAATACTTTTGGAATGAAATGAAATAGTGGATGCAAGTAAGTGAATGAGTGAAGTTGCTCAGTTGTGTCCGACTGTTTGCGACCCTGTGGACTGTAGCCCACCAGGCTCCTCTGTCCATGGGATTCTCCAGGCAAGAATACTGGAGTGGGTTGCCATTTCCTTCTCCAACAGTGGATGCAGTGAGGTGTGAACAGGCCCTGGGATGCAGGGGGCTCCTCTCCATCTCAGGTGATCTGGAATCTATTGGAAGGAGTGGAGTGATGCCATGCAATCTGGGAGTAATTACTCTAGGAGCACCTTAACAGGCAACGCACTGTGGCCTCTCAGATTTCCAGTTTGTCTCCACCCAGTACCTGGCCCTTAGCAGGGGCTCTGTGAATGGGAACATGTCAAGCTGAACTGTGAATCTGGTTTCTCGGCTACCTCTCACTCAGTACTGCCCTGAGACCCAGGCAAGCCCTGCTCCAGGCTCACACCTCAGGGGCCCTGCACTTTGGAGGGCCTTTCTCAAAGGAAGCCTCCTTTTGGGTCTGAGACCATATGGAGCTGGCAGTAATATTCAGGCCTGATGCTGTAAGCCCAGATCTGGTTGTGTGCTTTGTTTCATTTTAAACCTTAAACATTTTTTTCATTGTTGTTTTTTTAATATTTGTTTGTTTTTGATTGTGTTGAATCTTCGTTGCTGCGCTGCGTGAGCTTTCTCTGGTTGCGGTGAGCAGGGGCTGTTCTCTAGTTGTAATTGTGTGGGCTTCTCATTGCCGTGACTTCTCTTGTTGTAGAGCACAGGCTTTAGGGCACAGTAGCTGTGGCGCACAGCTTAGTTGCTCTGTGGCATGTGGGGTCTTCCTAGACCAGGGATTGAATCCATGTCCCCTGCACTGGTAGGTGGATTCTTTTTGACTATATCACCAGGGAAGTCCCAGACCCAATTCTATATTCAGCCCTGGTTGCCAGAAATATACCAGAACATTTTCTAAGAATTTCTCTTGGGGCTAGGACTGGCTAGGGTGGGTAGTGCCATCTGTTTGGGGCTCCCTGAGCCTGAACTGGGGTCCTTGTGAGTTCTTGTTCCTACTTCTCTCATTTGAAAGTGGTCTCTAACCCTCTCCCCCATGTGTGGAGTCAACTGAATGATCTGAGGAGCTCCAGGATCATGCCTGTGGGGTAGTCCTGTGACCTTGCAGTGGAATCTGCTTCAGGAGGGTGTCACAGGAGCAGAAAACCAGCCTCTGGCTGATCTGGCATTACTTTCGTGGTAGTGCTTGAGACTGAGTTACTAGAATGATGCTCACACACAGATTTTTAGTTACTAACAGCAGACACAGGAGGGATTTGGAGCTCCAGTCTATTAATGGCCTACCACTGACCCTTGGGCTTGATCCATATACTTGGGCATGGGGTGGCCCTCACCTGTCTCTGTTCAGACCATAGTGCCACCTCCGGTCTGCACCACCCATGCCTGCTGGGTGGCAACAGGTGTTCTTTCCCTGTGCACTTTCTGCCACTGGACCTCGACCCCTCTTCAGGGCTTGGTTCAGGTGTCCGTCCTCTAGAGATGGCTGTGTCTACGCATTGTTCTGCTGTGCCCATAAGCCTATCAGTGTTCTTTCTTGCCTCTGAGTGATAAAGCAAGTCCTGCTCTTCTGGCCTTAAGCTATGCTAGATGAATACTGGATATGAACACTGGAATATGATGGATGAATACTCCACTAATCCTGGAGTGGGTCACCTTTCCCTTCTCCAGAGGATCTTCCCAACCCAGGTCTCCTGCATTGTGGGTGGATTCTTTACCAGTTGAGCCACAAGGGAAGCCCAAGAATACTGGAGTGGGTAGCCTATCCCTTTTCCAGTGGATCTTCCTGACCCAGGAATCGAACCAGGGTTTCCTGCATTGCAGGTGTATTCTTTACCAACTGAGTTATCAGGGAAGCCCATGCTGGATAGGGACAAACAATCTCTGCGCGTATGGAACCATTCTTGCTCCAATGGCTCTTCACCTATACTCCCCACTGGTCATGGGGTATAGCAGGCAGGAATGAGGTCAGCATTCAAACAGATCCCATTTTAGAAATGCAGTGATGGGGGCCCAAAGTGTTCAAGAGAAGACATGGTTAGAAGATGTGTGTGTGTGTGTTAGTCTCTTAGTTGTGTCTGACTCTTTGTGACCCCATGGGTTGTAGCTTGCCAGACTCCTCTGTCCATGACATTCTCCAGGCAAGAATACTGGACTGGGTAGCCACTCCCTTCTCCAGGCAATCTTCTTGACCCAGGGATTGAACCCGGGTCTCCCACATTGCAGGCAGATTCCTTACCATCTGAGGCAACAGGGAAGCTCATGTTGTTCTATATTTACATTAAAAATTCCAATGATAAACTTAACATTATCAGAAAATAAATGATCATTCACAGGTTCTCCATACTCTGGGTAAGACCTCTCTCAGTTCAGTTCAATTGCTCAGTCTTGTCCGACTCTTTGCAGCATGCCAGGCCTCCCTGTCCATCACCAACTCCCAGAGTTTACTCAAACTCATGTCCGTTGAATCGGTGATGCCATCCAGCCATCTCATCCTCTGTCCTCCCCTTCTCCTCCTGCCTTCAATCTTTCCCAGCATCAGGGTCTTTTCCAATGAGTCAGTTCTTAGCATCAGGTGGCCAAAGTGTTGGAGTTTCAGCGTCAGCATCAGTCCTTCCAATGAATAGTCAGGACTGATTTCCTTTAGGATGGGTTGGTGGATCTCCTTGCAGTTCAAGGAACTCTCAAGAGTCTTCTCTAACACCACAGTTCAAAAGCATTAATTCTTCGGTGCTCAGCTTTCTTTATAGGCCTCTTTCAGTGGTCATCATCAAGGAAGCATGACCTTTGAGGGTCAACGGAAGCCAATATGCACTGGCAGCACAATAGATGATGCAGCCTCATGACTAATGATGTAGGCAGCTTTAAATAAATGGTCTTAGAGAAAGGCAGAGGCAGATGTATATTGTTTCAATATAAACAGAGTGTGAGAAACATGGCATTGTAAACAATAAAGTGTTACTGCCTTTTTCTCGGAGTGGGAGATAGGACATTAGCCCAGAATAGCACATTAGACCATAAAGTACAGGAAGTGATGAGTACCACAAGGAATCTTCATGTGTGCTGATTGAGCAATAAACACATAAGCACCTCTTCTGTACCCATTACTCTAAATCTTCTCAGTAAATCCTTATACCTCACACGGGCCCAGGAATTCTATAATTCTAATCAAATTGTTTACATAGGCAGTGCATGCATGCTAAGTCACTTTGGTCATGTCCGACTATTTGCGACCCTATGGACCATAGCCCTCCAGGCTCCTCTGTCCATAGGATTCTCCAGGCAAGAATCCTGGAGTAGGTTTCTCTGCCCTCCTCCAGGGGATCTTACCAACTCGAGGATTGTCTCTTGCGTCTCCTGCATTGGCAGGTGGGTTCTCTACCACTAGCACCATCTACAAAGCCCTTACATAGGTAAGGGCTCCCCAAAACATATTGATCAAAGGCCTATGCACCTTAAGGATAGTCCTGTTCCCACTTCCAGATACAGTGTCTTCCTGGAGCTCACAGATGGACCCCACACCCATTCATCCTTCTAGTATTCAGACACCAGTTTCCTCAGAGCGAACATTCTGTCCTATAGTCCACAAAGAATCTGATGAAACTGAACTCAACCTCCATTTTGGGGGTGAAACTCCTCGCTCATCGCATTCTCTCCCATCCCATAGCCTGCTCAGCTCTTTCAGCATATGACCCTACTCACCGAGCTCTAGGGTCTCAGTTCAAGTCATGTGCCTGAGAGTTTTTAGACTGGAATCATCAGAATGACACACTTTGCCAGCTTGTGGCACAAATATGACTACTTTATATTTTTTTTTTTTTTACTCATTCAAGTCCTCACGTGCCCGTATTTATAAAAGTGAAACAGTCGCTCAGTCATGTCCAACTCTTTGCGTCCCCATGGACTATACAGTTCATAGCCAGAATAGTCCAGACAGTTCATAGTCCAGGCCAGAATACTGGAGTGGGTAGTTTTCCCCTTTTCCAAGGAATCTTCCCAACCCAGGGATAGAACCCAGGTCTTCCACATTGCAGGTGGATTCTTTACCAGCTGAGCCACATGGGAAGTCCATATTTATAAAAGGGCCCAAATCTTCCATTTTTAGGCCTCCCCTGATGCCTAGATTTTCAAAGCCTAGGGGACATTTTGGTCTTAAGGCTTCAGTAGAGTTCCAATGCCATCTGTTGAAGGAACTAGAAAGAAGTCTGATCAGTTCGCTATAGCCATTGCTCCTCACTACCATCTGGTGTGTCTGTTGAAGAATGAGTCTGTGTAGTCCCCTGGATGCTTGTCCATAGCTGATGAATATCTTTGCTGAGTTCCTGCAGTCACAGTAGCGCCCCCTTTGGGCTCCTTCATAGCATTTTCTCACATTTTATCTTATTATTTTTAAAATATTTGGCTGCACTAGGTCTTTTTGGGGCTCCAAAATCACTGCAGATGGTGACTGCAGCCATGAAATTAAAAGATGCTTACTCCTTGGAAGGAAAGTTATGACCAACCTAGATAGCATATTGAAAAGCAGAGACATTACTTTTCCAACAAAGGTCCATCTAGTCAAGGCTATGGTTTTTCCAGTGGTCATGTATGGTCATGTATGGATGGGAGAGTTAGACTGTGAAGAAAGCTGAGCGCTGAAGAATTGATGCTTTTGAACTGTGGTGTTGGAGAAGACTCTTGAGCGTCCCTTGGACTGCAAGGAGATCCAACCAGTCCATTCTGAAGGAGATCCACCCTGGGATTTCTTTGGAAGGAATGATGCTAAAGCTGAAACTCCAGTACTTTCACCACCTCATGCGAAGAGTTGACTCACTGGAAAAGACTCTGATGCTGGAAGGCATTGGGGGCAGGAGGAGAAGGGGACGACAGAGGATGAGATGGCTGGATAGCATCACTGACTCGATGGACGTGAGTCTGAGTGAACTCCGGGAGTTAGTGATGGACAGGGAGGCCTGGCGTGCTGCGATTCATGGGGTCGCAAAGAGTCGGACACGACTGAGTGACTGAACTAAACTGAACTGAACTGAGGTGTTAGTTGTGACCTAAGGGATCTCCCATTTTCGTTGCAGCTTGTGGGATCTAGTTTCCTGACCAGGGATCAAACCCAAGTTCCTGCAGTGGGTGTGCAGAGTCTTAGCCACTGGACCGCCAGGGAAACCCCCATTTTATCACATTTTAATTTCATATGTGTTTGTATATCTACTCATTGTCTGACTCCCCCATGGAACGTACATTCCACGGGTGCAGTTTCCATATCTTCTTTATTCATCAATATTGTATTTAGAGCAGAAGAGCGACTTAATAAATATTGCTTAAATCCATGTGAGAACGAAGAAATGTATGCACACATGCATGAGTAAACGAGATAAGTTTCTGAAGCAATGGAGAGACAAGACAGAGAAAGGTTTTCCAGAGACAGAATCTGGACCCACCACTTGAGAGATGAATGGCAAACGCTTGGCACGTATGCTTCCGCTCTCCACCCTTTGTTCAGAGTCAGTGATTGTCACACCTTCTTCCTTTCCTACTGAAGCTAAAGACAATGTCTGAATCCTCAGTACAGTAGTCTAGCTAGCTCCCAAGGAAGACAAAAATAATACTTCAAAATTTTTATTTATTTTTGGATTTTTTTGGCTGTGTTGAGTCTTCATTGCTGTGTGTGTGCTTCTCTTGTTGTGGCAAGTGGGCTTCAGTGTTGCAGTGGCTTCCCTTGTTGCAGAGCATGGGTCGTAGGCACACGGGCTTCACTAGTTGTGGCACACTGGCTTAGCTGCTCCGCAGGGATCTTCCCAGACCAGGTATCAAACTGGTCTCCCCTGCATTGCAAGGCAGATTCTTTACCACTGGATCACTAGGGAAGCTCCCCAAATAAACTTTCTGCCATGCTTTTCCTATGATAATAGGATACGAGAGAAAGTTCTCATTCTGGCAGTTTAAAAAATATAGCCCTAAGATTCTTTGCTTCTCCTGCTAGTGAATGATGGGATCTATGTCCCCTTCCCTTTTGTCCTGGCTCTGTGAATGCTTATCCATTGATGATGTTGTACCAGTTTCCAGGCACAGGCCTTAAGAAACTGGCAGGCTCCACTTTCTGTCTCTTGGAAATCTCTTTCTTGAAACCCTGCTGCCATGTTTTAAGGAAGCCCAAGCAGCTTAGAGAAGAGTCGTACCTGGAGAAGAGCAAGAAACCAGCACCAACTTGCCAATCACACAGGTGAGCCATCTTGGAAACGGACCCACTAGCCTTAGTAGAGCTGTCCTCCTGTAGAGGATCGCTTAGCCTGTGACCACCTGGCCTTTCTGGGAGCTCATGCCGAGACCTTGGATGTTTCCTGATGCTATGCTATGCTATGCTATGCTAAGTCACTTCAGTCGTGTCCGACTCTGTGTGACCCCATAGACGGCAGCCCACCAGGCTTCCCCGTCCCTGGGATTCTCCAGGCAAGAACACTGGAGTGGGTTGCCATTTCCTTCTCCAATGTTTCCTGATAGACTGTGGCTTTTAAACTTGGGAATGAAACGTGAGTTTATTTCAGGCCAGTCCCCAAGCTCTTTCATTCCCGTGGCTGTATTTGTCAACACCTGAGCACAGAACTTAGAAGAAGTTAGCAGAGGTTGTTTATTAGTTGGGAAAGCTGTGTGCCATGAACAATTCACAGCTTTCCCGTCATGCCCTGTCACTCTTTGTGGATGCTAGACTCCAGACTCGGGGGAACCGTCTCTGAAACCTCTGTTAAGTGCTTCTGTAACATGTTTGGATGGCATTTAGCTGCTTGGATGAGCCAGTGACTGCCTCATTAATCTGACAAACTCTTGGAAAAAACTTGCTTCCTTTCTTCCTCCTGGCATTAGGCACCAACCAGCAGCCTCCTCACCTTGAAGGTACTTTGAATTTTAAGGGGCTAAGGGAGCTTGCTTTGGAGCTAGACAGGAGTTGCGGTTCTTGGGCTTCTCTAGTTGTGTCATGGGCTTAGTTTCCCTAATTCATGTGGAATCTTAGTTCCCTGCAGGTCTTAGGACCTGCATCCCCCACATTGGTAGGCAGATTCTTTTATTATTTTATACTTTTTATATTTATTTATTTGGCTGTGTTGGGGTCTTAGTTGCAGCATAGCATTTCAGATCTCTGCTGTGTCAAGCGAGATCTTTCCTTGCCACACACCGGTCTCTCTTACTGTGGTGTTTGGGCTTGGTAGTTCCAGCAACGGATGTCGTTGGCCTGCAGCATGTAGGATCTTAGCTCCCCAACTAGGGATTGAACCCACATCCCCTGCATTGGAAAGAGTATTCTTAACCACTTAACCACCAGGTAAGTCCTGTCAACCCAATGGTTTTTAAACTGTGCCTGATGGAAGTTCAAGGTCTGCCTTAGGTAGAAAGGGGCGGCTTTATTCTGTGAGATTTGCTGTACCCATCCCCGCTTCAACCGGAGCAGTTTCACTGATGTCTCTTTTACAACTTATCCTTCTCTCTCATGAGATTTGCTTCACAGAAAGGGTTCTGTAGCAAAAAAATTGTAAAGAAAGAAACTACAATGAAATAAAAGGGGGGAAAAAGGGACAATCAGATGAGGTTTCTGACTGCTATCACACAGCTCTTCCTCACCCTCACAGAATCCCATGATGCTAATGTGTTGTTAGCCCTTGTTTCACTGCTGCTTCCAGGGACTTTGTTCTCTGTGGCTTTCCCAGCGTCTGGCCAGAGGAGATCCTCTACAAACGTGGAAAAAAGAAAGCATGTCAGAATTTCCACTCGCCTGGCTAACCCATGAAACCTGCTTGGTAGACACTTGGAAAAAGGGTTCTGTCCATGGGGTATGGGCTGGTTTCTGCCCCTGGAAGCCCTTGCCATACCAAAAGAATAAAGGTCCGTTTCTGGTTCATTATATTTACCTAAAAGGGAAATCATTCTCTGCCTCTGGAAAATCCTTAATTGCAGCTTTATAAAGGGCCTCCACATGTAGAAAAGGGGGGAATTAATTGGTCTTCCAGGGAGCAGCTGAACTGAGGTCTGGTAATTGATTTTCACAATGGATGCCTCCCTCTGGGTAGCCTGTGTGTGATCTGGAATAGATATTTGAAGTTTTTCTCGAATAGGAGCTTTGAGTTCCTCAAGATTTACATTTTTTGGTGCATATTATTCATTTACACTTTCATCTCGGACAAGAGGAAGAGAAACTTATATCATCTTACAAATTCTAAAATGATAGAAGGGAAGGACAAAGGGGTAGGAGAAACTGACTTTATCTTGAGATGCATTTGGCACATCCTTTGCAAAGATTGAAGAGCCAGTTCAGGGAATAAATTATTACTCAGATGCAGGCTGCCTAAGAGTGAAGCTGCAGACCCAGCCAGGAGGTACTAGAGCTTGGGGACCTTGTTCCAAAAAGAGATGAAATCAGGAGAGGCGAGGAACACATCAAGTCATGACGATAATTGATACCTTGAACTTGTAGATATATACTGACATGCCCCACAGAAGATTTACCTAGCACAGTGACCTGGTGGGGACTTAATTTGTGTGTTTTCTGTCAACAAAACATTTACCAGCAAATCACTGTGTCCTTGGGAAGGAGAAAAAAGTAATCCCCTAAACACTGTCACTGCCAGGTGGGTATCAGACCTTTTGGGTTTCTAAAGTCTAGGTCAACACTGGAAATGTAAAATACATTTCTAGAAATATATAGAGTAAGTAGAAACATAATATAAGCCACAAATGCAAGCCATATATATAGTTAAAAATTTTCTAGGGAATTCCTTGGTGGTCCAGTGGTTAGGACTCCATTACTCCATTGCAGGAAGCATGGGTTCGATCCCTGGTCGAGGAACTAAGATCCTGCAAGCTGTGTGGTGTGGCCAAAACAAAACAAACAAAAAACTTCTGGTAACCACATTTAAAAAAGTACAAAGGAATCAGATCAGATCAGATCAGTCGCTCAGTCGTGTCCGACTCTTTGCGACCCCATGAACTGCAGCACGCCAGGCCTCCCTATCCATCACCAGCTCTCGGAGGTCACTCAGACTCACATTCATCGAGTCAGTGATGCCATCCAGCCATCTCATCCTCTGTCGTCCCCTTCTCCTCCTGCCCTCAATCCCTCCCAGCATCAGAGTCTTCTCCAATGAGTCAACTCTTCGCATGAGGTGGCCAAAATAATGTTTTATTTGACCTTATATAAAAACATAATTTCAACATGTTATCAATGTAATATTATTAAATGTAGAATGTGATGTATGTCATGAAAAACAATTTACATTTAAAATTTGTTATTTATTTGTATTTACTATTTTAATTCAAATATAGTTGATTTACAATATTGTTAGTTTCAGGTAAACAGCATAGTGATTCAGTTTTTTTGCAGATTATATTTCAGTACAGTTTATTGATTATACAGTAAATCCTTGTTGCTTATCCATTTTATATATATTAGTTTGTGTCTGTTAAACTCATATCCTTAATTTTTCCCTCCCCCATCTTTTATTTTTCATTTGTATGATTTCTTATTTTGTACTGTCTTTGAATCCAATGTGTATTTTAGCTAATGTGCGCATGCTTACTCACTAAGCTGTGTCCAATTCTTTGTAACCCCATGACCTGTAGCCTGCCAGGCTTCTCCGTCCATGAAATTTTCCCAGCAAGAACACTGGAATGGGTTGCCATTTCCTACTCCAGGGGGATCTTCCTGATCAAACTCGCATCTCTTGTGTCTTGGTAGGGGGATTCTTTACCATTGTGCCATCCAGAGAGCTATTTTAACTTATAGCACATCTCAGTTCACACTAGATACATCTCAAGTGTTCAATAGCCCCATGTAGCAAGTGGCTACAAATTGGACAGTACAGATATAGTTCTTCCTAAAGGCAATGAATCCAAGGAGTGGGGTGAACAGTTTCTGATTCAAGAGTTTCAAAGGAAACTGAAGAACCTTCTAGTTAAGAAAGGATATTGAAATGTCCTAATAGTTTGTCCTTTCTTTATACTTAAGCATATGGGCAAGAAATAATAAAAGCAGGGAAAAAAGGCCAAATCACAACCTGGCAAACTAAACAAAACCAATAACTGTTAAAAAGTTGAATTGTGACTCACAAAATTCATATATTGAAAGTCTAACCCTTAGGACTTCAGAATGTGACCTTATTTGGAGATAGGGTCTTTGCAGAGGTAATTAAGTTAAAATGAAGCAACTAGGGTAGCCCAAACCACTAATGATCGACATCCTTATATTGAGTTGGCCAAAAAGTTGGTTCAGATTTTTCTGAAACATTGTATGGAAAAACACGAACAAACTTTTTGGGCAATCCAATAAATAAGGGAAATTTGATACAGAGACAAGCATAGAGGGAAGACCAGATGAAGAGACAGAGGTAGAAGACAGCCAGGAGAGAGGCCTGGAACAAATGGTGAGGGGACAACCAACCATCCATGTGCAAAAGAATGAAGTTAGATCCTATCTCACATCAGGTAGAAAAATTAACTCAAAATATACCAAGGGCTTCCTTGGTGGCTTAGCTGGTAAAGAATCCGCCTGCAAAGTGGGAGACCTGGGTTCAATGCCTGAATTGGGAAGATCCCCTGGAGAAGGGAAAGGCTACCCACTCCAGTATTCTGACCTGGAGAATTCCATGGACTGTATAGTTCATGGGGTTTCAAAGAATCAGACATGACTGAGCAACTTTCACTTAATCACTTATATCTATCATTATAATATCATACACAGTAGTTTCAGTATCCTAAAAAAAAAGATGTATCAAGCAGTGTGTTATTATCTAAATATAAGAGCTAATAAGTATAAAACTCCTAGAAAGGAAACAGGTGAAAATCTTCATAACTTTAATTTCAGCAGTAGTTTCTATACATAACATCAAAACCACAAACAAGAAAAAGAAAAGTAGATAACTTGGACTTAGCTCAAATTTTAAAACTTTTGTGCCACAATAGGGAAAAAACAACCTACAGAATAGAAGAAAATATTTGTAAATCATACATCCATTGAGTCTAAAAGCCAGAATATATAAAGAATTCTTGTTGTTGTTGTTTAGTCACTGAGTTGTCTCCAATTCTTTGCTACCCCATGGGCTGTAGCCCGCCAGGTTCCTCTGTGCTTGGGATTCTCCAGGCAAGAATACTGGAGCGGGTTGCCATTTCCTTCTCCAGAGGATCTTCCCAACCCAGGGATCAAACCTCCATCTCCTGCCTTGGCAGGCAGATTCTTTACTGCTTAGCCACCAGGGAAGCCCAACAACAGCAAAGAATTCTTATAACTCAACAATTTTAAAAGCCTAATTAAAAAACAAAGTGTTTGAATGAACATTTCTCCAAAGAAGAAATACAAATTGCTAAGAAGCATGTGAAAAGATGCTCAACACCATTAGCTATTAGGAAACACAAAGCAAAACCACAATGAGAAACTACTTCATGTTTACTAGAAGGGCTATAAAAGAAAGGGGAAAAATGGCTAATAAGTGTTGGGGTGAATGGGGAGAAATTGGAACCCTCATTAGCAAAGTGAAGAGTATTTTTTCACTGCTCATGTAATTTATACAATAGGACCAGCTTACCACTGGTCTTATTGTCAGGGTAACAATTAATACGTGTAACCAGATGTACCCTTGGGTTTCTCGCTGTGAGTGATCTCAGTAAGATGGAGTCAGATTCCAGGTCCACGGTCTATACACATCCACAAATCACTCTTCAAGAATCCGGCACTCCAGGGGTCCACAGGCTCAGTAACATTTGCCTCCAGGGACTGGTTCTGGCATGGATCTGTGACCCAGATGTGAAACTCACACACAGATAAATAAACTACCCAAATCACAAAAAGCATTCGTGGGTAAAATTAAATTTCTTTCTCAGTTGATAAAATTTTAAAATACAGAACAGAGGAGAGAGTAATCTAACAAATACCCATGTCCTCCAACTGTCAGAATTTAATGCTATTATTTTATAGCTTTTGCCCCAGATTTTATAAATCTAGTAAGGTTAAAAGTGAAATCTCCCACGTATATTTTCCGCCCCAGAAGAATTCAGCATCAGGAATCTGGTGTCTGTCCTTCCAAATGGTTTTCATATTTTCACTGCATATACTGTATTCATAAATGCTTGTAACACTATTTAGTGTAATTTTAAGATGTACAAAAATGGTATCATAGTTTATTTTCTACAACTTGCTTTTTCATGCAATCATGTATTTTTTGATCTGTCTTTGATGATATATATAGCTAGATATAAATACATATGTAGTTCATCCATGGAATTTTCCAGGCAAGAGTACTGGAGTGGGTTGCCATTTCCTTCTCCAGGGGATCTTCCCAACCCTGGGATTGAACCCCGGTCTCCTGCATTGCAGGCAGATGCTTTACCGTTTGAGCCACCAGGGAAGCCTCCATAATAACTTATATAGTGTTTTATCATATGAATATTTACAAATTTATCTATCTAAAGCTCTACTTGTAGACAATTAAGGCTTTTCCAAATTTTTTCTATTACAGACAATGCAACATTCTTGTACATGTTTCCTGATGCACATGCACAAGGATTTCTCTGTAAAAATCTAGGAGTGGAGGGACTTCCCTGGCAGTCCAGTGGTTAAGACTCTAAGCTCCCAAAGCAGGGGCCATGTGTTCAGTCCTTGGTCAGGGAACTAGGATCCCACATACTGCATGGGGCAGCCAAAAATTAAAAAAAAAAAAAAAAATCTAGAAGTGGAATTGCTCGTCAAAGAGCATGTGCATTTTGGACTGCACTAGATAAATACTCGGGGAAGGCAATGGCACCCCCACCCCAGTACTCTTGCCTGGAAAATCCCATGGATGGAGGATCCTGTTAGGCTCCAGTCCATGGGGTCGCTAAGAGTCGGACACGACTGAGCGACTTCACTTTCACTTTTCACTTTCATGCATTGGAGAAGGAAATGGCAACCCACTCCAGTATTCTTGCCTGGAGAATCCCAAGGACAGGGGAGCCTGGTGAGCTTCCATCTATGGGGTCGCACAGAGTCGGACACGACTGAAGCGACTTAGCAGCAGCAGCAGCAGATAAATACTACCAATTGCTTTCCAAAGCGGGTGTCCTGCTTTTCCACCAGCAGAGTGGAAAAATTTCTGTTTTGTATAAGATTTTTCTGAAGATCAGATGGGTTGCAAATAAACAGAGAAGTGATTACATCAATGAAATGCAAAGAAATTCAAAATAACTATTAGGCTCATCTGTTCTTAAATGTCCTTCTGCCATCTCATCTCCATGTGTACAGACCCACACCCATTAGAGGATTCCACCTGCTGCTTCAACCCATATTGTTCCCAGTCACATACCTTCATGCAAACAACTCTCTCCTCTTTACCTTCTTTTTAAACCTCCACCCCTAGTCTCATCTCTCTACCCGCTTCACTGGGGCAAAAAATAAATTCCTTCCATTTTCTCATGGAAACTTGCTCCATCATCTCTTGTGTCACTTGGGGCCTGATGCTCTTGCCCCAGTTTTACTTTCTATCTTTTGAAGACAGTTTCTCAAATACAGTTCCCTCCTGTAGCCGTTAGGAATTGCTACAAAACTACCCAACATTTAACTGGCTTAAAACAACATTATTGATTAGCTCATGGTTCTCTGGGTCAACAGTTTGGGCTAGGCTCAGCTAGGCAGTATGTTTAGTCTTGGCTAAGTTCATTCATACATCGTGGTCAGCTAGGTGGCTGTGCTTCAGGAAGATGGTTGGCTGTTAGCTGAGGAATAGCTGCGATTTGGTCACATGTCTTTTAGCTAGCACAAGCAAGCTAGCTTGTGTTTATTCTTTTTAAATATACTTTTATTTATTTACTTATTTTTGGCTGTGCTGAGTCTTCGTTGCTGCACTTGGGCTTTCTCTAGTTGCGGTAGCGGGGACTACTCATAGTTGTGGTACACAGGCTTCTCATTGCTGTGGCTTTTCTTCTGTTGCAGAGCATGGGCTCTAGAGCACAGGCTCAACAGTTGTGGTGTATGGGCTTAGTTGCTCCTTGTCTGTGGGATCCTCTCAGAACAGGGATCGAACCCGTGTCTCTGGCATTGGCAGGCAGATTATCTACCATTGAGCCACAAGGGAAGCCCAGGCTTATTCTTATGGTAGTGGCAGGCTCCAAGAATGAGAGCAGAAGCAGGCAAGGCTTCTGGAGGCTCCAGCTCAGAACTGGTACAGTAGAACTTCGGCCTCATTCTATTGACCAAAACAAGTTACGAGGCCAGTCTAGATTCAAGGAGGGGAGAAACAGACCCTATCTCTTGAATGGGAAGCTGCAAAATCACATTCCAATGAGCGTAGACACAGGGGTGTTTTTGTGTGTGTGCGTGGAGGATTGCAAGTTGAGTTCTCTGGGAAGTAAACTCCAAGATGGAGACTGGCATGCAGGAAATTATTTGGGGAGTGCTCTGTGGAAGAAAGAGGAAAGAATAGGAGGGAGAAGTCAAGCCACGATGTCAGAACAAAAGCCTCTGATTCCATGGCAGACTTTAAGCCTGGCTAAGACAGTAAAGAATCCGCCTGCAATGCAAGACACTCAGGTTCAATCCCAGAGGGACGATCTTCTGGAGGAGGGAATGGTTATCCACTCCAGTATTCTTGCCTGGAGAACTCCATGGACAGAGGAACCTGGTGGACTACAGTCCATGGGGTTGCAAGAGTTGGACATGAGTGAGCAACTAACTCTTTTGCATTAAAGCTGGGATAGATCTTCAAGGGGATCAGGTCTCTTCACTCTCAAGTGGGTCAATCATTGTATGCAGGCTGCCTCAAAAAGACAGCTGCCAAGGAAATTCTCATAGAAGGCTCACAGCTAAGGGTCACCTGCCAACAGTACTTGCAGTAGCTAGTGGAACAAGTCCTTCATTCCTCAAGATGGTTGGGCTGTTTGTGTGGAATATCAGAGTTCACAACACAGCCATATCTCCCCAAGAATTGTGGTGCTAATTTTTTTTTTATAATATGATTGTCACTTGTTATTATGTACATTAAATATTTGTAATCATGATTTACTGTGTTGTCTTAACTGTGCCCAGATTTTATATGATCACAGTGCTAAACATAACTTGTTTCAGCTCAGTCTTCATAGTGTCATTGCTCACTTGTCTAGGTCATCCACTCAAAACTTTAAAGAATAAGGAGAAACTTGACTTTTGCCACCAGAAACATAGGCAAGAACAATTTAAAACCACGCTGGCAATGGAATCACTAAAATGTAATTAAGGTAGAGATGTGATGTTGTTCTTTGCAGGAGCAGGAGAGAGAGGCTAAAATCTGGATCACAGAGAAACGAGCACTTGAAAAGAAGGTGGGAAGCCAGGATGGGAATTTGCTGGAGGATCAAGTTATGAGGGGAAGATGGGAATGTGCGAGGCACTAAAGGATAAAGAAACAGCTCTAACCAGGCAGCTATTGAGATCTGGGCAGACATTTTATAACTTAGACCAGTGGCTCCATGTGGAGAAATTCCAGAGGAGTCACCAACTCAGAATTTGGGGAGTATCATAGAGAATTGTTTTCACCTGCAGCAAAGGAGAAGGCAATGGCTGCTGCTGCTAAGTCGCTTCAGTCGTGTCCGACTCTGTGCGACCCCATAGACGGAAGCCCACCAGGCTCCCCCGTCCCTGGGATTCTCCAGGCAAGAACACTGGAGTGGGTTGCCACTTCCTTCTCCAATGCATGAAAGTGAAAAGTCAAAGTGAAGTCGCTCAGTCGTGTCCGACCCTTAGCGACCCCACGGACTGCAGCCTACCAGGCTCCTCCGTCCATGGGATTTGCCAGGCAAAAGTACTGGGGTGGGGTGCCATTGCCTTCCCCGGAAGGCAATGGCATCCCACTCCAAAACTCTTGCCTGGCAAATCCCATGGACGGAGGAGCCTGGTGGGCTGCAGTCCATGGGGTCCCTGTGTCGGACACGACTGAGCGACTTCACTTTGACTTTTCACTTTCATGCATTGGAGAAGGAAGTGGCAACCCACTCCAGTGTTCTTGCCTGGAGAATCCCAGGGACGGGGGAGCCTGGTGGGCTGCCGTCTATGGGGTTGCAGAGAGTCTGACACGACTGAAGTGACTTAGCAGTAGCAGCAGCAGCAGCAAAGGAGAATCCCTGTGACCACACAGAAGAGACTCTACATTTTGGAAACAAAAGGCATTGACTCTGGGGACTTCCCTGATGGTCCAGTAAATAAGAATTCGCCTTCCAATGCCGGTGGTATGAGTTGATCCCTGATCAGAGACCTAAGATTCCACATGCTACTGCTGCTGCTGTGGCTAAGTAGCTTCAGTCGTGTCTGACTCTGTGTGACCCCATAGACGGCAGCCCACCAGGCTCTCCTGTCCCTGGTATTCTCCAGGCAAGAACACTGGAGTGGGTTGCCATTTCCTTCCACAATGCGTGAAAGTAAAGTCGCTCAGTCGTGTCCGACTCTCATGGAAAAGCCCAGTCTGGTGTTAGTGGCTATAGAGACAGCAATATTCAGTCTCTGGGGCAGCCCAAGCTGGAGGGCCAGTGGCTGTGCCTAGCATCAGGTGTGAAGTTTTAGCAGTGTTAAAGGGGAGGCTGAAGGGTCTGTCATTCTGTGGTTGGGTCATCAGGGTCCTTACCAGACTAGCCCTGTGCTTCTGCCACCCTGATGGCCATTCTTGTTCTCCATCCTTCCCAGCAATTCTGAAAACTCTCCAGTGTCTATTTCACTGATTCCTCTTCTGTTGAAATCTACCAGTTTGTTTCTGTTGCTTGTATATATGAATTCCAACTGGTGGAAGTTTCTTTGTGTGGAGTGCATCCAAGCTTCACAAGGAACCAGAAAATAGCCAGGGTCCACAGCGGCCATTCTCTGCCTCCCACTCTGATATCTGTTTCTTCCACTCTGTCTGCACATATGCTGTGTCCTTCTCCGTCTCTTTGTCTTAATTCATGAGAAGGTAGCTGTAATTTATTGTTTGGGAAGCACCGACTCTGAGGCCAGAATGCTTGGATTTGAATCCCAGATACATTGCTTTCTAACTGTGAGGCTTTGATCAAGTTACTGAACCTCTTTCCTCTTCTGTACAGGGAAGATCCTCTGGAGTAAGAAATGGTAACCCACTCCAGTATTCTTGCCTGGACAATTCCATGGACAGAGAAATCTAGAGGGCTACAGTCTGCACAGTCAAAGAGCTGGACACGACAGAGTGACTGAACACACACACACACAGTGATCATAGTAGGGGTCTTGTTTTGAGGACTAAATAAGATAATATATGCAGAGCCCTCCCTAAACTACTTGGCTCATAATAGTCATCGATAATTTTGCTTTTTGTTGCTATTGTTATCTTCACCAGCAGCATTATTATCATTATCATGATTTGAAGGCCTTATGGTGACTAATTAGAGCAGATGTTGTAAACTCCAGTGCCAAAAGGAGCCAGGCAGGCAACAGGAATAAGTGGCATGGATGCGCAGTAACACACTGGGGCAAAGTGAGGACTACGGAATATGGAAGAGCATGTATCCATCTAGAGGGAATTGCCACTTCTCACCAGCAGCCATTTATTGCTCCATGGAATGTGAACCCAATGATGCCAAACTTCCACTATTTCAAGAAAAGCCAGAGATCCAGATTTTGATTGGAAACGATGTTTCTAATATTAAAAAACAAAAACACTATGCGTGCTCTGTCACTTCAGTTGTGTCCAACTCCTTGCGATCCCATAGACTATAGCCCACCAGGCTCCTCCATCCATGGGGATTCTCCAGGCAAGAATACTGGAGTGGGTTGCCATGCCCTCCTCCAGGGGATCTTCCTGACCCAGGGATTGAGCCCAAGTCTCTTATGTGTCCTGCATTTGCATGCGGGTTCTTTACCACTGGCACTACCTGGAAAGCACAGGACAAAAACACTATACAGGGAAAATAAAACCACCCCAGGGTCGTTATGGGCTGTTGATGCCAGTGTGTGTTCTAAATACAAATCTCTGGGCTCAGTTGAAATTCTCAGGAAGAGAATCTGGTTGGGTTGGGTTTAGTCCACTGACTCCATCAACTCTGGCCATGGTCCACTGCTTACCCAGCAGGGAATGTGGTGAGAACTCTCTGAGAAGCAAGTGTGGGCAACAATGTGGTGATGAGCACATTTCAGAGAAGAGAAGCAAGGACTGAGGATGTTCCCTAAGAGCTGCTTCTCTGTGGATGACAGAGACACTGAAGGCAAATGTATCAGAAATGTGATAAACCCCAGTGACTGCAAATAAGTTTGGTAGACTGCAAATAAGATGGTAGCTTATTTATATTATGTAAAAATGTGTCTGAAAGAAGCAGAATAAGGCTGGTAGAAAGGCTCAGATACAGCCACATGATTCCAGATTCCTTCCACCTTTCCATACCTCCATCTCAGCTTGTAGGCTTTCATTTTGAAGCTTGTTACCTCATGGCTGCAGCTGTAACCATCGTGACTGTGTTCCAGGCAGAGAGAAAAGGAGTCAAGAGGTGAGGGACAGCCCTTATGTAAGGATTTCCCACAAATGCCCAGCATATTTCTTCTTCTGTCTCGTTGGCCAGAACTGACTCATATACCCGTGCTATGCTATGCTATGCTAAGTCACTTCAGTCGTGTCCGACTCTGTGTGACCCCAGACGGCAGCCCACCAGGCTTCCCCGTCCCTGGGATTCTCTAGGCAAGAACACTGGAGTGGGTTGCCATTTCCTTCTCCAATGCATGAAAGTGAAAAGAGAAAGTGAAGTCGCTCAGTCATGTCCGACTCTTAGCAACCCCATGGACTGCAGCCTACCAGGCTCCTCCGTCCGTGGGATTTTCCAGGCAAGAGTACTGGAGTGGTGTGCCATTGCCTTCTCCGCATATACCCGTACCTAGCCACAAAGATATTATGAAAGTGAATATTTTTAGCTTGATACATTGTAGCCCCAAACAATATCAGGGTTCTGTTCATTGGAAACAAGGAGAAAATAGACCTCGGGTAGGCAATGGCACGCCACTCCAATGTTCTCGCCTGGAGAATCCCAGGGATGGCAGAGCCTGGTGGGCTACCATCTCTGGGGTCACACAGAGTCGGACACCACTGAAGTGACTTAGCAGCAGCAGCAGCAGCAGGCAATCCAGAAAGCTACAAAAGTGGTTGTGAAACCCAGCACAGCTGGGCTGGTTCCAAAGTATGAAAATCAGCCTCTGGTTCCTCATAGCTCCTCTAGGCCTCCCATCCTTCCTGACCCCTCCTTGGCCCTCCTGCTGTCGGTGTGGCCCCGCCAGGGCCCAGGCATGGTGGGAAGAATGTGTGATTAACACCAGGAGCAGTTTCAGGAGGCACCCAAGAGACATTCCGGAGAGAAATATGTAACTGGCGCATCTGGTTTATAATGTATATTAATCCCTGACATGTAATTTGAGTAATATATGTAAAGCAAAAAGTCCAAGTGCTGATTTAGGAGCCTTGTTATTACCCTGTCAGCAGAATTCATGTTCTATTTGCACAGTGCTCTGGGTCCAGCATCTCATCGAGGGCAGCAGGAAGGAGAAGGCTTTCTGATGGATGCCAGCTGATGGCAGAGGCCCCCCGCTGATGGGGCTGGGGCATCAGTCAAGTGCTTGGAGCCCGTAGGAAGGTTGGCAGGAGCTCTTCTTGGCAAGGAGGACTGTGGAACTAGACCAAGTTACAGTTGGAGCTCGGGGCAGATCCATCCCCACCTCTCAAAAAGGAAGAAGCCTAGAAAACTGAGGGGCTTGGGGGTTCAAAACCAGCTCTGCCAAGTGGCTTCAGCTGTTTGAGCCTCAATTTCCCCCTTTGCAAATGAGAATCATAATAGCACTTATTTAATAGGATTGTTGTGAGATTTAAATAAAAACAAAAAATGACAATAAACCAACCAAGTACTGAGCTAATGCTCTGGGCCAGTTAACACTGTGGGCCAGTAATATTCCAAGTGTATTACGTGTATGATCTCGTTGAATCCTCACAGCAACCTCATGAGGTAGATACTAGTATGACTTCCAATTTACAGTTGAACGAAATGAAGCTCAGAGAGGTGAAATAACTTGCTCAAGGCCACACAGCTAGTAGGATTCAAACCCAGGCAGTCTGGCTCCTAAGCACACCCTTCAAGATACTTTAACACAGTGCTCTGTTTCGTGTGAAGCACGAAGTAAAGGGTGATTCTTGAGAGTTCCGTGGTAGTCCAAGTGGTTAGGACTTGGCACTTTCACTGCTGTGGCCGTGGGTTCAATCCCTGGTCAAGGAAATAAGATCCTGCAAGCTGTGTGGCAAAGCAAAAAAAGAAAAGAAAAGTAGGGGGAGTGTAATTCTCTAGACTGTGACCCTCAGTAGATCTTCCGATGATGATGGAAATATTTTCTAATTCTGTGGTGTCGGATACAGCAGACACTAGCCACAGACGGCTGTTGAGCATTTGAAATGTGGCTAGCTTGATTAAAGATCTGAATTTTAATTGAATTTAATTTTAATTAGTTTAAATTTACTCATTTGCGGCTAGCGGCTACTGTGTGGGACCTATGGTTCTAGGCTCCCCCACCTACTCTCAGTCCTGAGGGAGGGGTTTAACCCCTTACACCTGTTAGAAGCACAGGGAGATTAGTGATTTTGCTAGATAGAAGTCCAGTCATAGGCTTGATTGGAGCCTATGAGCCGAACAAGGAGGTGACAGTTCAGTCCTTTCCAGTGCCAATTAGAACATGCTCTGGGCATCACCATTCAGAATGCTGCTCCTTTAAGAGAATGGGGGCTCAAAGGAGTTCCCTGGAAGTCCAGTGGTTAGCACTGTGTGCTGCCACTGCAGGGGTCACAGGTTCGATCCCTGGTTTGGGAATTAAGATCCCGTATGTCTGGTGGCACAGCTGAAAAAAAAAAAAGAGAGAGAGAGAGAAAATGGGGGCTCAAGATCCCAAGCCTTTCCAAGAACCCCTTAGCTGTAAGCTCCAGGGTCCTAGACACTGCCTCAGTCAGTAAGATTATTTGACAGACCTGGTCCCTACCCTCCTGGAATTGGCAGTCTAGCAGGGGAGAAGGTTATCAAGCAAGTGACCACTCAATTAATTATTTAAAAATAATTAATTAAACTCACACCTGAGTGTATGCCAATGTCACAAGGGATAAAATGGCAGTTAGTCAACAGAGACCAATTAACTTCGTATGGGACTTTAGGAGATGGATGGGTCAGAAAAGCCTCCAAGGGCAGAGAACCTTGAATTTGTTCTTAAGGAGTTGGAGATTGTAAGGATGATGCATACTGGAAGGCCATTTCAGGCAGAAGGAACAGCATGGGCAAAGGCACAGAGGTGTGACAGTACTTCCAGTATTCAGATAAAAAGAACATCAAGATTCAAGGGTGGCGAAAGAGGATGAGCCTGGGAAGATCAGCTGGGAATCACATTGTGAAATGTCTTCAGTGTCATGCGGGGCTGCTGCTCCTAATCCTGTGGGTGAAAAACCTTTCTAAGCGGGGGCCAACAGATTTGTTTTAGAAGGCAGGTTATGGGACTTCCTTGGTGGTCTAGTGGTTAAGACTCTGAGCTTCCAGAGCTTCCAGTGCAGAGAGTGTAGGTGCAATCCCTGGGCGGAGAAATAAAATCTCACATGCCATGCTGTGCAGCTAAAAGATTAAAAAAAAAAAAAAAAGCCCATAGGGACTTCCCTGGAGATCTAGCGTATAAGAATCTGCCTGTCAATGCAGGGGACATTGGTTCGATCCATAGTCCGGGAAGATCACACATACCATGGGGAAACTAAGCCAGTGTGCCACAATTACTGAGCCCAAGGGCTGCAACTACTGAAGCCTTCGCATCCTGGAGCCCATGCTCCGCAACAAGAGAAACCACTATAAGTAAGAAGCCCGAGGACCACAACAAAGACCCAGCACAACCAAAAATAGATAAATAAATAAAATTTAAAAAAAGAAAACCCCACAAAAGTCAGATTATGCTGCATTGAAGAGTGTGCTATTGAAGAACTCTGCTATTCTCTAACTAGGTGAAGTCTTTCTGGCTTTTTCAAGTCTCCCCATGGTCCCTCTAAATCTACTCTCCATATGGCAGCTAGAAGAATCTTTTTTTTGCTGTTTGTTTTTCTTGTTTTTCACATGGCTCAAAAGCTAAAAGGGCAGACATTATCAAAATGGATATACTTCTCCTACCTGCTCCCTTCAGCATCCACCTCTCCCCACCCTCGGGGATTCCTCAGGGAATCACTTGAATTAGTTCTGTGTGTATCCTCCCAGATTTCTCTATGCAAGCAAACACTCTCTTCTGATCCTTTTTTTTTCTTTTGCTTAACAGGGAGATCTTATTACAACAGTAAAGAAAACGTTTCCATTCTCTCTCTCGTTTAACATAAAACATTCATAGATTCACATGCAAGTATAAGAAATAATACTGAAAGATTCCATGTACCATTTATCCAGTTTCCCCAAACGGTAACATCTTGCAAAACTGTGGTGTGAAACCACCACCAACATATGGACACTGATGCAGTCAATGTGCAGAACAGTTCCATCTCCACAAGGATCTTCTGTGTTGCCCTTTACAACCACACCACCTCCCCCTCCTCGTCTTTCCTTGCTCCTGGCAACTACTATTCTGTTTCACACATCTATAATTTTGTCATCTGAAGAATGCTATACAAATAGAATCATACAGTATGTAACCTTTTCAGGCTGACCTTTTAACTCAGCCTAATTCCCAGAGGTTCATCTAGGTTGTTGCATGCATCAACAGTCTGTTCCTTCGCTGACTACTATGCCATGACATGGACACACCACAGCTTCTTTTTTTGGACTATTCACCCACTGAAAGACATCTGGGCTGTTTCTAGTGTGGGGCTCTCCCAAACAGTTTCAGATCAGTCGCTCAGTCATGTCCGACTCTCCGCGACCCCATGAACCGCAGCATGCCAGGCCTCCCTGTCCATCACCAGCTCCCAGAGGTCACTCAGACCCACATCCATCGAGTCAGTGATGCCATCCAGCCATCTCATCCTCTGTCGTCCCCTTCTCCTCCTGCCCTCAATCCCTCCCAGCATCAGAGTCTTCTCCAATGAGTCAACCCTTCGCATGAGGTGGCCAAAATACTGGAGTTTCAGCTTTAGCATCATTCCTTCTAAAGAAATTCCAGGATTGATCTCCTTCAGAATGGACTGGTTGGATCTTCTTGCAGTCCAAGGGACTCTCAAGAGTCTTCTCCAACACCACAGTTCAAAAGCATCAATTCTTCGGCGCTCAGCCTTCTTCACAGTCCAGCTCTCACATCCATACATGACCACAGGAAAGACCATAGCCTTGACTAGGCGAACCTTTGTTGGTAAAGTAATGTCTCTGCTTTTGAATATGCTATCTAGGTTGGTCATAACTTTCCTTCCAAGGAGTAAGCGTCTTTTAATTTCATGGCTGCAGTCACCATCTGCAGTGATTTTGGAGCCCAGAAAAACAAAGTCTGACACTGTTTCCACTGTTTCCCCATCTATTTCCCATGCAGTGATGGGACCAGATGCCATGATCTTCGTTTTCTGAATGTTGAGCTTTAAGCCAACCTTTTCACTCTCCACTTTCACTTTCATCAAGAGGCTTTTTAGCCCCTCTTCACTTTTTGCCATAAGAGTGGTGTCATCTGCATATCTGAGGTTATTGATATTTCTCCCGGCAATCTTGATTCCAACTTGTGTTTCTTCCAGTCCAGCATTTCTCATGATGTACTCTGCATATAAGTTAAATAAACATGGTGACAATATGCAGCCTTGACGTACTCCTTTTCCTATTTGGAACCAGTCTGTTGTTCCATGACCAGTTCTAACTGTTGCTTCCTGACCTGCATACAGATTTCTTAAGAGGCAGATCAGGTGGTCTGGTATTCCCATCTCTTTCAGAATTTTCCATAGTTTATTGTGATCCACACAGTCAAAGGCTTTGGCATAGTCAATAAAGCAGAAATAGATGTTTTTCTGGAACTCTCTTGCTTTTTCCATGATCCAGCGGATGTTGGCAATTTGATCTCTGGTTCCTCTGCCTTTTCTAAAACCAGCTTGAACATCAGGAAGTTCACGGTTCACATATTGCTGAAGCCTGGCTTGGAGAATTTTGAGCATTACTTTACTAGCGTGTGAGATGAGTGCAATTGTTCGGTAGTTTGAGCACTCCTTGGCATTGCCTTTCTTTGGGATTGGGATGAAAACTGACCTTTTCCAATCTTGTGGCCACTGCTGAGTTTTCCAAATTTGCTGGCATATTGAGTGTAGCACTTTCACAGCATCATCATTCAGGACTTGGAATAGCTCCACTGGAATTCCATCACCTCCACTAGCTTTGTTCGTAGTGATGCTTTCTAAGGCCCATTTGACTTCACATTCCAAGATGTCTGGCTCTAGGTCAGTGATCACATCATCATGATTATCTAGGTCTTGAAGCTCTTTTTTGTACAGTTCTTCTGTGTATTCTTGCCACCTCTTCTTAATATCTTCTGCTTCTGTTAGGTCCACACCATCTCTGTCCTTTATCGTGCCCATCTTTGCATGAAATGTTCCTTTGGTATCTCTGATTTTCTTGAAGAGATCCCTAGTCTTTCCCATTCTGTTGTTTTCCTCTATTTCTTTGCATTGATCACTGAAGAAGGCTTTCTTATCTCTTCTTGCTATTCTTTGGAACTCTGCATTTAGATGTTTATATCTTTCCTTTTCTCCTTTGCTTTTCGCTTCTCTTCTTTTCGCAGCTATTTGTAAGGCCTCCCCAGACAGCCATTTTGCTTTTTTGCATTTCTTTTCCATGGGGATGGTCTTGATCCCTGTCTCCTGTACAATGTCACGAACCTCATTCCATAGTTCATCAGGCACTCTATCTATCAGATCTAGGCCCTTAAATCTATTTCTCACTTCCACTGTATAATCATAAGGGATTTGATTTAGGTCATACCTGAATGGTCTAGTGGTTTTCCCTACTTTCTTCAATTTAAGTCTGAATTTGGCAATAAGGAGTTCATGGTCCGAGCCACAGTCAGCTCCTGGTCTTGTTTTTGCTGATTGTATAGAGCTTCTCCATCTTTGGCTGCAAAGAATATAATCCAAACAGTTTAGATTGTATGATAATTGTATATTTAGTTTTGTAAGCAACTACCAAAATAATTTCAGAGTAGTTGTACCATTTTACATTTCTACCAACAATGCTGATCTGATTTCTCTGTACCCTAACCAGAATTTGCCATTGTCACTTTTCTTTTTTTTAATCTTTATTTTTTCAGTTTTTATTTTTGGCTCTGTGGGGTCCTCATCACTACGCGTGGGCTTTTTCTGGCTGCAGTGAGTGGGGACTACTTTCTAGTTGCAGTGTGCAGACTTCTCATTGCAGTGGCTTCTCTTATTGTGGAGCACAGGCTCTAGGCGCATGGACTTCAGTAGTTGTGGGCTCAGTTCCATGGGCTTAGTTCCCCTGTAGCATGTGGAATCTTCCCAGACCAGGGATTGAACCTACATCACTGGCTGGCAGATTCTTAACCACTGGACCACCCAGGGAAGTCCACTATTTTTCTGATAGGCATGTCTTATTACAGTTTTGACTTACAATTCCCCATGGCTAATGATGTTGAACATCTTTCACGTGCTTATTTGCCATTTATTTTCTTCCGTGAAACGTCTACTCACGTCTTTTGCCCATTTCCTTATTGGATTTTTTTCACTGTTAAGTATTGAAATTCTTATGTATTCTGCATAGTCCCTTGTCGGATATGTGAATTGCAACAATTTTCTCCCAGTCTGTAGCTTGTGCCTTTCTTAAGGTCTTTCCCAGAACAAGGTTTTAATAAGTTCAATTTATCTATTTTACCTTTTATGGATCATGCTGTTAGTGTCACATCTAAGATCTCTTTGCTTTGCTCTAGACTCCTGTATTAGTTGGAGAAGGCAATGGCACCCCACTCCAGTACTCTTGCCTGGAAAATCCCATGGACGGAGAAGCCTGGTAGGCTGCAGTCCATGGGGTTGCTAGAGTCGGACACGACTGAGCGATTTTGCTTTCGCTTTCCTGTATTAGTTTGGTAGGGCTGTCACAACAAAATGTCACAGACTGAGTGGTTTAAACAATAGAAATTTATTCACAATTCCGGAGGCTAAAGGTATGAGATCAAGGTGTTGGTAGGATTCATTTCTTTTGAGGATTCTCTCCTTGGCTCATAGATGGCCTTCTTGTGTCTTCACATATTTGAGCCTGTGTCCTAATCTCCTCTTCTTGTAAGGACTTCAGTCACATTGAATTAGGACTTATCTTAATGACCTCTCCTAGGGGTTGCTCTTGAAGCCCTGAGCCACTATGCGAGATGTTTGACTACCCTGAATCTGCTACTCTATAAGGAAGCCCAAGCAATGTAGAGGAGCTATATGTAGGTGCTGTGGTCAAGAGTCCTTACTGATCCCAGCCTTTAAATAATTCCAGCCTAACTTAAACATGCTTTTAGCCTTGCCTAACCCTGATGCTGGGAAAGATTGAAGGCAAAAGAAGAAGAGGGTGGCAGAGGATGAGATAGTTATATAACATCACTGACTCAATGGACATAAATTTTAGCATACTCCAGAAGATAGTAAAGGACAGGGAAGCCTGGTGTGCTATAGTGCATGGAGTCACAAAGAGTCAGACATGAATTAATGACTGAACAACAACTTATATTTCTGTTAATCTATTTTTTTGTTTAAATATGTCTTTCAAGAGGAATACTTTGAAGTGTTTTTCTTATGCATATTATAAACAAGTGCTTCTGAAATTTAAAATCATGCTCTTTCACATATCATCTAAAATCATCTTGTGACCCACAAGGGTACATCCCACCTTCTGGAAATCATTGCGCTAAGCTTTTCTGCTGATCACAATGGTCCCTTCTAACTTTTACGTTTGAGAATTTATGAAGTTCTCTTTCCCAAGTTGGTGCTGAAAAGTTGCCCTGGGTGGGAGGGATCCTGCTCTCTGAAGGAGTTCACAAACTTTATTCCTGTGTAGAGCTTTGGGACAATTAACATTCATGAGAGATGACTCAAGTCAGGAACCGTAAAGGGTCTGCGAATTTACCCTACCTACAAGCAGTGAAGCTAGACTGCTTCCTAGGTGCTAAAAACAGAGTCCTCGGGCAGAGCCAGGACTGCTGTACTTACAGAGAAAGTACAGCCAGACAGTCAGGCTTTACTCTGATTCCCCATGTCTCCCAAGGCCCGAGGAAGTGATACAGGTGGGCCTGCACACACAGATAAGTTCTGTTACAGGGGAGACTACTGAGCTTGGAGACAATGTAATGAGTCAACTCTTTGTCTGGGGAAGATATTATTTCACTCTGTAAGGTTGCTTCCTACAAATACAATCCTGCGAAATGGCCTGGGTAGAGAGCAGTCAGCGCCTTGCATTCTTCGCATATCCAGCAAGAATATGCATGGAAGCATAGGGCCAATTGTGGGTTGCCTCTCCCAACAAACCACATCCATGGATATGCTGGCTTCAAACTCCATGACCTGGGTCAGATAGGCGAAACTGTTGTGAGGTCACAGGGCTAAAACTCCATCATTCTCTCCCCAACCCCTGATTCCACTTCCACCAGTAAAATAAAAGGTAAAAGGGTCACTCATGTCAGGAGTTTAACCTTTGTTAATAAAATAACCCAAAAGTTGCCAGTCTTCACTAGTTTTCCAGTTCAAGGGAAATCACACTAATGCGTTATATCCATTAGCTATTGCACTGGTTATACCACAAAACTATCAACCGCAAACTCTAGGCGTGATGCAACAGCATTGGTTTGGGGTTATGAGTTTCTTGGTAACTGGGTGACTCTGCTCCATGTTTTCCTCATTGTCCTCCTTGAACCAGTGGGCTAACCAGAACAGGATTTTCTCCTGATGATGGCTGAATTGTAAGAGAGGGTGTCCAGCTGCACAAGTACACCTCAAACCCTTTGGCCACAGCAAGTCTCATGGCCAAGCCCAAAGCCAAGAGGCAAGGAAATATACTCCATCTATGGAGATAGAGGGAAGGGAAGATATACTCCTGAAAACAAGCTAATCTTTTCATTTATCAAAAGCCCATGGTGTCTCTTCTCAGCATTTTTTATTCATACAAGACCTCAAGCCCTCTTTACAAAGCCTCCTCCATATTTTCCCTTCAATCCCAAAGTATTAAAGAACAGTTAAGCCTCACATGATGACTCTTCACACAATGAACTCCTCCCCTTGCTCCAAGAACAGGGCTTTAGAAAAACTTACATTCATTTTTCTCAATTAACTAACATTTCTTCCCAAGAATAAAAAAGAAATAAAACATGGATCCCAAGTTCATTTTTCTAAGCTCCCTCCTCTTCCCACCAGGCTGAGGCCTACTCTTGGATTGACAAATAACCCTAGTGCTTTACGTTCCAGCTTTTACATGCACATGAGGCCTTCTGTTTGAGAAGAGATACGAATTGTGCCATTCCTCATAGAGAATGGATCTGTTCTAGCTTTTATGGTTATATAAGGTTATAAAAGGTAATAAATTAATTTAGAAATGGTTCAGGAAAGAGAGAGAGCGTAAGAATCAGAATAATAGCTAAAGTGTATATTTTCTTTGCTGCCTTATAGAGTGAGAGAGAATACACTGAGGGGCTGGGCATTACAAGGAGGTTAAATAATAAGTACCTGACTCAAGGACTTCCCTGGAGGTTCTGTGGTTAAGAATCTGCCTTCTAATGCAGGGGATACAGGTTCGATCCCTCTTTGGGGAACTAAGATCCCACATGCCACAGGGCAACTAAGCTCAGCCGTCACAGCTAGAGCATGCTGCAATAAACAGCCTGCACACTGAAACGAAGACCCAGCATGACACCACCCCCGCCCCAAAAAAAACAGCTAAAGACAAAAAATGACTGTCATTGGAGAAAATGGATATAGATAAAAAGAAAGAAAACAGTTGAAAAAAAAAAAGTACCTGACTTAAGAGTGTTGTGTTATAACTATCTTTTCCTCAAGGCTCTTTTTCCCCTTTATTCCTGGTGTGTGTTTGTGTGTGTGTGTGTGTGTGTGTGTGTGTGTGTGTAAAGAATGAAGCAGGGATCTATGTATTCCTAGGAGTCCCCAGAAGGTATTTCCTATGTGCAGTATCTCTGTGGCTCTTCCTCTCTTGTCCCAGCTCCTGCCTGTGAACATCTGTTGCCTGGAGGCCTTTTGAAGGCTCCTCGTCTTTGCTATCATTGAGAATTCCTGTGTTAGTCAAAGACTCTTTTTTTGAAGCAATAGAAACTCAACTCTAACTACTTTGAGCATGAAAAGGGGATGTATTGGCTCACGTAACCAAACCATGGACAGTACAGAGTGGAGCTGACCCCAGCAAGGACTGGATTTAGGCATGCAAACACTGTCAGGCTTTTCTCTCTTCTCTCTGCTGCTCTTTGCTTGTTGGAGTCATTCCTGCCTCTCACAGATGGTCTTTCTCTACTTGGAGGGGAATGTGGCCCCTGGCAACTTCAGTATCATAGCCTTCCAGCTTTAGTAGCTCCTGGAGGATAGAGAACATCTATTTCTCAGCTGATAGGAAAAATTCCAGATATCACTAACTGGCCGGGCTTGAGTCACATAATCATGGCTCCATTTCCAGAATAAAGATGGGGAGCACTAGGAGGGCCACGGGGAAAATCATTAGGAACCATGAAACCACTTTAAGTCCTGTGAATTATTGTGCTCTTTTTGTTGTTATTGTTGTTTAACCACTAAGTTGTTAGTGTTTAGTAGCTAAGTCACGTCTGACTTTGCAGCTCCATGGACTGTAACCCGCCAGGCTCCTATGTCCATGGGATTTTCCAGGCAAGAATACTGGATGGGTTGCCATTTCCTTCTCCAGGGGATCTCCCCGACTCAGGGATTGAACCCATGTCTTTTGCATTGGTAGGTGGATTCTTTACCACTGAGCTACCAGGAAAGCCCTTTATGCTCCTTATGAGAAATATAAAATTTGTCCCAAGTGTTTTCTCCACTTTGCTCCATAGGAGGTCCATCCATACAATGGCTGGAGGTGGGGCGATCTGACAAAACCTCCCACACGGATGTCCTGTGACCCTGCCATAAAGTAACATACTATTCCAGGAGGCAGCTCCCTCTCACCCCTCTTTGGGAGCCCTCTGAATTTTGTCTCTGTGGGTCAGTGGTTGAGTCAGGTTCAATTCCTCCAGAGTAGCTGGCTTGCGATGTGACACTGCACAGCAATTGCCCACCTCTTTGGAGTAGTGTTGCTGGGAAACATGACTGGACTCCTGGAAAGGCTGGTGACTAGCCAGTTTCATTGCAATTTTGACTCCATTTAAAGCGTGGAGCATTCTCCTTTGACATGCCTTGGTCTTATAAGCCTCCGGACTTGAAAGCCTTGAGTTCTAGAATTGGCTGTGCTATGCCCCTGATCAATTCCCTTCTGTCAGCTTCTTGCCTTTCCAAACTCTCCCCAAGCATATCTGCACTCACTTCTGCGCTCAGAAGCCTTAGTGAGCAATGCAGGATTTTCTGAAGATTAGCTCTGTGTCAAAAAATTGTCACCGAACTGTACATTTACTTATTTTAAATTAGACTAAAGTGTTTTCAACCCTGAATATTCATTGGAAGGACTGATGCTGAAGCTGAAGCTCCAAACCTTGGCCACTTGATGCGAAGAGCTGACTCATTGCAAAAGACACTGATACTGGGAAAGATTGAAGGCAGGAGAAGAAGGGGACGACAGAGCATGAGATAGTTGGACTCAATGGACATGAGTTTAAGCAAACTCTGGGAGACAGTGAAGGACAGGGAAGCTTGGCGTGCTTCAATCCATGGTGTCACAAAGAGTTGGACACGACTTGGCGACCGAACAAGAACAGCTGCCAATAAAATCATGTGTGGTCAAATAATTACCACTGAGGCAGCTGGAGCTTAATTCCACTGGGGAACTCTGGGAGGCAATTAAGAACACCCCTCAGAATTATTTTATACAATGGGTGAAGATGCTGGCTGGTCATTGGTTGAAGGGTATTTTTGTGGGCATTACATCACCAGTACTACTGCCTTGTACAGCACATGCGCCAAGCACGCTCCAGTGGCCAGGTCCTTTGGATTATAGCTGCAGTAATTATTCTTGGAGCATGGCTGGAGTGCTGAGGAGATATGGCTAGGGTTCTGCCAGCTGGCTGCAGTTGGGTTTTCCTTCTCCCAAACCAAGATATCCTAGGGTTTTCCACGCTACTGCTGAATCAATGAGGGGTGTGAAGGGTGGTCTACATAGGTCCACGTGCTGTCCCATGACCTCTGAGGTCACAGTTCAAGGACAGCACAAGGATACATATGTGTGGACTGGTCGAAACCTATGCACTGTCTTGAATAAAGGCAGGGGTAGAGGCACAGAAAGAGGAACCTTTTACTCAAAAAATTCTAAGTACTAACTCATCTGAGACTTTTAAACTGAAGGAGACTAAATTACTATTAATAATCAGATTTATATTTTGTCTTATTAATAAATAGATGAGGCACAAGGAAAAAAAACCAGTCACATAAAAAATAAAGAACCTATACTTTTTTTGTGCCTATGAGTTGTAGAAGGTAGATTTCCATCCTCCCACAAATACCATCTCCATGAGGACAGGGCCTTTCACCTGCTTTGGTTGTGGTCATATTCATAGCTCATAACACTGTGCCTGGCACATTAAAGATGCTGAACAAATATTTGTTGAATGAACACGTGTTCTATATTTTCCTACGAGTGGCCCCCTTCCCTGCAAAGATTCAAGCCATTTAGTTTCAGTTAGTTTATTGCAGCTTCACCCGGAGCTGGACAGGAGTGCTGGGACACTCCTCGGACAATTAAGCACTTTAGTAAAGAGCCAGGGAGTGAGGGGCTGCTCTATGTGCCCCCCACAAGCCCAGCTAGATTCACAGAGGGTGGTGAGGCTGTCAGAGCACAGGCTGGTAACTGATGGCAGGCGTGTGTCCCTTCAATTTAATGTTCTCTTAATGAATATAAGTAATGGTTAGGTTGTCCTTCACTGCTGATATGTTTCTGTCTCTAAGGCTTATTGCAATCAGGGATGAACATTGCTCCTCAAACCACTTATGTCCCCACTGTGGTGGAATAGAGTGGGATTCCTGGGTCATTGCTGCTCTCTTTTAGTTGGACGAACTTGGGTGAGTTGTGTTTCCTCTCTGAGCCTCAGATTCTTCATCTGGATAAGGCAGCAGCCTTGAGGATAACTCTAGGCTTTTATCTCTGCAGAGCCTTGCCTCACAGTGGAAACACATGTGACTCTTCAACATGGCAGGCCACACACTTCTTCACCCACAGGGATTCCCTTCATGATTTGGGTCTTGAGTTAGCCAGTCCTGGGTCCAAATCCTGGGTTCAATTTCACCACCTCTTTTTGGCTGTATGACTATTTTAACTTTTTTTTTTTTTTTAAGATTTTTTAATGTGGATCATTTTTTTAAAAGTTTTCATTGAGTTTGTTACAACATGACTTCTGTTTTATGTTTTGGCTTTTTGGCCACGGGGCATGTGGGATCTTAGCTCCTAGACCAGGGATTGAACCTCCACTCCCTGTGCTGGAAGGCGAAGTCTTAACCACTGGACCGCCAGGCAAGTCCCTTGCCTGTACGGCTTTAGACAAGTTGCTACACGTCTATGAGCTACACACATTTTTTTCTTTGTTTAAAAAACTGTTTATTTATTTGGCTGCCTTGGTTGCAGCACGTGGGATCTTTGTTGCATCATGCAGGACCTTCTCTTACAGTGCCTGGGCTCTCTAGTTGAGGCACATGGGCTCATAGTTTCAGCTCATAAACTTAGTTATTCCTTGGCATGTGGAATCTTAGTTACCCAACCAGGTATTACAATTGCATCCTCTACATTCCTGCTGCTGCTGCTGCAAAGTCACTTCAGTCGTGTTCGACTCTGTGCAACCCCGTAGACAGCAGCCCACCAGGCTCTGCTATCCCTGGGATTCTCCAGGTAAGAACACTGGAGTGGGTTGCCACTTCCTTCTCCAATGCATGACAGTGAAAAGTGAAAGTGAAGTCCCTCAGTCGTGTCTGACTCTTCTTGACCCCTTGGATTGCAGCCTACCAGGCTCCTCTGTCCATGGGATTTTCCAGGCAAGAGTACTGGAGTGGATTGCCATTGCCTGCATTCCTAGGCAGATTCTTAAGCCCTAGACTACCAGAGAAGAGCCTCTTGATGAAAGAAGAGAGTGAAAGAGTTGGCTTACAGCTCAACATTCAGAAAACGAAGATCATGGGATCTGGTCCCATCACTTCATGGGAAATAGATGGGGAAACAGTGGAAACAGTGTCAGACTTTATTTTTCTGGGCTCCAAAATCACTGAAGATGGTGATTGCAGCTGTGAAATTAAAAGACGCTTGCTCCTTGGAAGAAAAGCTATGACCAACCTAGACAGCATATTCAAAAGCAGAGACATTACTTTGTCAACAAAGGTCTGTTTAGTCAAGGCTATGGTTTTTCCAGTGGTCATGTATGGATGTGAGAGTTGGACTGTAAAGAAAGCTGAGCACCGAAGAATTGATGCTTTTGAACTGTAGTGTTGGAGAAGACTCTTGAGAGTCCCTTGGACTGCAAGGAGATCCAACCAGTCCATCTTAAAGGAGATCAGTCCTGGGTGTTCATTGGAAGGAACTGATGTTGAAGCTGGAACTCCAATACTTTGGCCACCTGATGGGAAGAGCTGACTCATTTGAAAAGACCCTGATGTTGGGAGGGATTGGGGACAGGAGGAGAAGGGGACGACAGAGGATAAAATGGCTGGATGGCATCACCGACTCAATGGACATGGGTCTGGGTGGACTCCGGGAGTTGGTGATGGATAGAGAGGTCTGGCATGCTGTGGTTCATGGGGTCACAAAGAGTCGGACATGACTGAGCAACTGAACTGAACTGAACCAGAGAAGTCCCTGTAGTCTTTTTTTTTTTAAATTAAACACACATACACATGCCAGACACAGTCCCAAGACTGCAGAATTCAAGTCCTGAATCTAGAGCTTGCTAGATATATGACCTTGCAAATCATTTAACCTCTCTAAATCTGTTTCCTCATCTTTTAAGTGGGAATAAAAGTGTTTTTGTCCAGGGTTGCTGTAAGAAGTGAGTGAGTTAAGATATGTGAAATACTTAGAACTCTGCTAGCAACATAGCGGGCAAGGATAAATGTTTGCTGTTATTATGGCTGCCCATCTCACTGAAACTTTACAACCCACTCTGGGAAGAAGTTTGACTTCCTCCACTTCTAAACTAAGGGTGATAACACCTACAGCACAACCACCCACTCATGGTTATGATTATGGAAAGTAACACAGGCAAAATAACAATAGCTAATATTTACTGATTATTACAGATATTATATTATATGAGTCAGAAATGTGCTTGGCAGCAAGTAGCACAGATGAAAATTAACAGTGGCGCATACTTTTTATGGAACTTTTGTCATCTCACATAAGAAGTCTGGAGGAATCCAGGCTCTTTCTTCTTTAACATTCTTATCAAGTCAATTTCTGTTCCCAAGATTTCAAGAAGGCTGCTGTGCCTCTGTCCATCACATTTGTGTTCCAGGCAGAACATGAAGGTAAGTGCAAAAGGCTGAAGAATATCAGCTGAGTCTGTCTCTTTAAAAAAAAAAAGCAAAGAACTTTTCTGGTAAGTAACATCAAGAGACTCCCTCTTGCATATTATTAGCCAGAACTCTAACACCTGCCAGAGACTGGCAGGCTCTGGTAAGGGAGGCACTGGGAGGGAAGATGTGCAATGATTTGCTCCCTACTTAAAGGCCATATTTTAAAGAGGCCAGCCTGTCTATTGTTTTATTAAAAAAAAAAAAAAAGAAAACTAATTTGGGGATTTCCCTGGTAGTCCAGTGACTAAGACTAAGGTCCCACATGCCACAACTAAGACTCAGCACAGCCAAATAAACATTTTTTAAAAACCTAATTTGGAGACCAAGCAGTAATGTAGAGAGGAGAGACAAGGCTCTGAGGGCTGAGCCAGTGAGAAAGGAGACACACACAACCTTGTGACCTTCAAGAGCTTCCTCCATAACCTAGACTTGTCAGGAGCAGGTGTTCCAAACCTGCCGTCCACTGTCATGGGAGTCTCCTCATTCTGTCACATGCGCTTCCTTCCCTCCCAGCTAGCTGGTGGTCTCACACCAGTGTGAGTGTGACCTGAGTTCAGCAGGGCAGTGGGCTGGAGCAGTGTGGAGTAGGGGAAACAGAGCAAGGTACAGGGAGAGGCAGAGACAGTCACAGCCTGCCAATTCTTTCTCTTCCTAACAAAGGGATTTCCTTTGTTCCCTTCCAAAGGGAATTTGCTTGGGATAGAGAAGATATTGAATCATGTCTTCCAACAGACCAACCTCAGAGATGATTCTCTTCCCTTTGAGAAGAAGGGCTCTTGTTTTTCATCTTCTTTGTCATCAATAAAATCATTAGAAGACATTACCATTTCTTGAGGAACTTCCATGTATTGGGGACAATATATACATTATTTCTAGTCTTCCCAGCAAGTGTCAAGGTAAATATAACTTATGCCCATTTTATAGAGGTGCAATTTGGGATTTAGCTTCAGGAGCTTGTTCAGTAAGAGACAGGTTTGGGGTTGGAACTGAGTCTTGATTATTCGATTTCTGGCTCTGATGTCAGCAATGACTGAATACTTGGATGGTCCAGCCTCCTAAGATTTGCCAGCAGGTGCATCCAAAATGAGAAATGTCTTCTCTTCAGGTCTCAGACACCCATATGGGCAAGGATTAAACTTATACAGTTTTAACCTGTACTAGAGTAGAAATCAAGGTAAGAGGGCTCCAGGCCAAGTTTGGCAACTTTCCTCCTTTCAGTGTATGTGATGTGTGCATTCCCCTCTCTAGGCCTATTGCCCTATCTGTAAAATGGACAAGTGGGACTAAATGTCTCCAAAAGTCACTTCAGTCCATCCTAACCTGACAGCTCACTAGGGGTTCTTATTTGTGCTGGAAGGATGCAAAAGTGGACAAGATAGGCCTCCATCCCCTAGCCAAGCAGAACGCATGCTTTAATAGTTATAAAGAAAGGGCAACGAATGTTGGAGAGTGAATCATTTCGTTTACGCTTAGCAAACGGCAAGTGTGTCTGGCAAAGGAGATAAGATAGACTTCTTGGAGGAGAGAAATTCTTCTTCCCTTCTCTGATCATATGGTTCCAACGGGCATTGCTATCTCCTTATTCACGCCACCTCCCTATTCATAACTGGTTAAAGAGTAGGCACCTGGCTCAAGGTGGGCCAGTCACAGTACCTGGCCCTGCACCCATAGATAACTGGTAAAGGGATGAGCACCTATTCATGTTGGACCAATCCAAGTCCTTCCCTTAAGGAAGGCTTAAAATTCTGTCAAGAGCAGAAGCAGAAAGCTTTGGTCTCACTAGTGGAGCAGCTGAGAGTTCTGAGGGCTGAGAACTGCTGCAGCCAACCGTCCAGCTTTGAGGAGGAAAGCTTACACACAGACAAGGACTGAGGAAAGAGTCCTAGTAATATTCAGGCTCCTGATCCCATCATTTCAATTGTCTGAGCTTGGTTGTCCAGCCTTCCCATCAGTTCTGGGAGCTCCTCGATACGCTCTTGATGAATTCCTTTTCTCTTTCTGTTAGCCTGAGAACTGAGAACCCTGGCTATATCCTGGGGCTCTGGGGCAATGCGAGTGGGGCTACTCCTCACCTGAGAGGGTTCATTCTCAAGCAGGTGGACCAGAAGGAGAGTGTCATTCCAGTTGAGAAGTGCATTAGCCTGGGAAGCAGGAATCCCTCCCCGTTACTGAATCTTGGGCAAATCATTGCACCTTTCTGAACTTCAGTTTTCTTCTTTGTGAAATGGACCTGGCATAGAATAGGCATGAGTGTGCTAAGCCATTTGTTGTGTCTGACTCTGTGCAACGCTATGGACTGCATTCTGCCAGGCTCCTCTATCCATGGGATTCTCCAGGCAAAAATACTGGAATAGGTTGCCATGCCCTCCTCCAGGGGATCTTTCTGACCCAGGGCTCAAACTCATGCCTCTTATGACTCCTGCCTTGGCAAGTTCTTCACCACTAGCACCACCTGGCCTAGAATGATGATTCTCAAAGTTGGTTCTGCAACACCCTGTGGAGCGATCACTATTTAAGGAGGATGGTTGGTGGGTGGGGCGGGGAAGCCTAGAAGGCAGCACTCTGGGTTCCCTGCCCAAACTTCAAACAAAGCCAACTCCTCTCTTTCATCCATTTATGCGTTGCATTTCTGTGAAAGGTCTGGCTTAACAGAGAGCTCTGCAGCTTAACAGGTTTAAAGACCCCTGGATAAGATGTCTTTGGAGATCTTTCCTGTTCTACTAGTTTGTGAGTTTATGAGTTATAGGAGAAAGAATAACTTTCACACTGATGATAAAACCATCCTGGGTGTTTTGCTCTATGTCAGGCACTGAATGCTAAGTGCTCTACATACATTTATCTTGTTTTAAAAAAATCAGTATAGCAACCCTATAGTGTGGGGAATTTAAAAAAATTATTTACTTGGCTGCACTGCGTCTTAATTGCAGCATGTGGGATCTTTGATCTTTGTTGCAGCATGCAGGATTTTGTTCCTTGATCAGGCATTGAACCCAGCCCCCCTGCATTGGGAGCTCAGAGCCTTAGCCACTGGACCACCAGGGAAGTCCAGGATGTAGGGAATTAATTATCCCCATTTTACAGATAAGAACCTGGGACTTATTGGTGCAGCTGTTATGAAAAACAATATGGAGGTTCCTCAAAAAATTAAAAACAGGGTTGCCACATGATCCAGCAATCTCACTCCTGGGCATATATCCAGAGAAAACTACAATTTGAAAAGATAAATGCACCCCTATGTTCATAGTAGCACTATTCACAATAGCCAAGACCTGGAAAGAAACTAAATGTCCATTAACAGATAAATGGATAAAGAAGATGTGAGATTTTATATATATTAAAAAGTAAAGGCATCACTTTGCTGACAAAGTGATGCTGATGTCTAGTCAAAGTTATGGTTTTCCAGTAGTCATGTATGGATATGAGTTTGGGACGTAGAGAAGGCTGAGTGCCAAAGAACTGATACCTTTGAATTGAGATGCTGGAAAAGATTCTTGAGAGTTCCTTGGACAGCAAAGAGATCAAACCAGTCAATCTTAAAGGAAATCAATCCTGAATATTCATTGGAAGAACTAATGCTGAAGCAGAAGCTCCAATACTTTGGCCACCTGATGTGAAGATCCACTGGAGAAGACCCTGATTCTGGGCAAGACTGAAGGCAAAAGGAGAAGAGGGCAGAAGAGGATGAGATGGTTAGATAGCATCACTGACTCAATGGACATGAATCTGAGCTAACTCTGGTACATAGTGAGGGACAGGGAAGCCTGCTGTGCTGCAGTCCATGCGGTCACAAAGAGTCAAACGTGCTTTAGTGACTGTACAACAACAACAACATATATATATGTGAAGGAATATTACTCAGCCATAAAAAGGAATAAAATAATGCTATTTGCAGCAACATAGATGGACCTAGAGATTATCATACTAAGTAAGTCATAAAGACAAAGACAAGTACCATATGATATCGTTTATATGTAGAAGCTAAAATATGAAACAAATGAACATACTTACAAAACAGAAAGAGACTCACAAATGTAAAGAACAGACTTATGGTTGCCAATGGGGGTCGGGTGGGGAAGGGAAAGATTGGGAACCTGAGAATAGCAGATGCAAACTATTATATATAGGATGGATAAACAAGGTCCTACAGTATAGCACAGGGAACTCTTTTCAATATTCTGTGATAAACCACAATGAAAAACAGTATGAAAAAGAATCAGTCAGTTGCTGAGTCGTGTCCAGCTCTTTGCAACCCCATGAATCGCAGCACGCCAGGCCTCCCTGTCCATCACCAACTCCCGGAGTTTACTCAGACTAACATCCATCGAGTCAGTGATGCCATCCAGCCATCTCATCCTCTGTCGTCCCCTTCTCCTCCTGCCCCCAATCCCTCCCAGCATCAGAGTCTTTTCCAATGAGTCAACTCTTCGCATGAGGTGGCCAAAATACTGGAGTTTCAGCTTTAGCATCATTCCTTCCAAAGAACACCTTATATATGTATAATTGAATCTCTTTGCTGTACAGCAGAAATTAACACATTGTATTGTAAATCAACTATACTTAAACTTAAAAACAATTAAATTAGAGGGGAAAAAAGAACCTGGGACTTGAAAGATGAAGTAATTTCCTCAAGAGCACACAGTATTGTTAAATAGTGAACAGGGGTTTGGATCCAAACTGATTAGAAGGCATGAACTGGCAGCCCACAGGCCAAATTCAGCCTTAAGATATGTGTCTGTTAGCCAGTACCAAGCTCTTTTTAAAATTTGAATTAGTTTTCAGCATTTAAAAACCAAAAGATTTTGTGTAAAAATTTGAATTTAGAGCTTATTTTTCTCCTCACACCTGGCAACTGCCCACACTGGGAGCTTATACTCCGACATGAGTTGTAGGTACCTCCTTTAGAAGGGGCATGAACTCCAGGCTTGCTACAGACCCCATGACTCCCTGTTGTCTTAAACCTGACCACTTTGCTTATTTATGGTACTTGCCTGGCCCTGTAGGTATCTGATCTGGCAACCCCTGTTCTAAACACAAGCCTGTGTCTGCCTTAATTTCTTCCTTCTTACATCCCTCCATCGCCATCTGTTCCTTCTCCAGGTCCTGCTGACTCTCCTCATCACTTCTCTGTCAGCTGCTCCCTCCACTTCATTCGCCTGCTTTTCTCATCTGCCTTTTTCTCTGCCTCCCACGAAGGCAGAGTCCCTCTACTCTTTCCTCCCCTTGAATCCATCTTCTTAATTCAGATCTGGGTAGCTCTACCAATGTCATTGTCAAATCTCTGAAAAAGGATTCGCCCATTCTGGGTGAACTCAGAGGGCAGAAATTAATTCCAATGGTGGAGACAGGAGGTCACTGACAACATGAGTTGGGACTCAGATGGCCCTGGGTTCAAATATTTGTTCCTTCACCTACCATCTGTGAGACATCGGCCTGCCACATTTCCTCGTCTGTGAGATGGGGACAAAAACAGAACCTAGAGTCAAATCAGATTACTTTCAAAAGTTCTTCCAACCTTGACACTTCACCATTTTAAAGCAACTTCTGCTCAGAACCTTTCAATTATTCCCACCTCCTACTAAGTTGAGTGGAGAAATCAGTTCCTCCAAATACTAGTTCTACCTTACTTCTTTTTAAAATTTATTTATTTGGCTGCACCAGGTCTTAGTTGCGGCCTATGGAATCTTTAGCATCTTGTGGCATGGGGGATCTAGTTCCCCGACCAGGCAGTGAACCCAGTCCGCCTGCATTGGGAGCTCATAGTCTCAGCCACTGCACCACCAGAGAAATCTAACTCAGTTTATACCTTGTGCTGCAGAAACCTCAAGCTCTTACATTCCTGCCTTCATACTTGCTATTCCTTCTGTCTGGAATACCTTCCAGCATTCTGTAAACAAATACCTCATAAAAATGTGAGACATTAATACCTCCACCTGTTGAACCCTACTCATTTGCTTCTGTTAGGAAATCTTTTTCTATTGTAAGTTAAAAAAAAAATTCCTACTCAAATTATTCAAACTCTAAAGATACATTGGTGCACAGAAAAGTCCAGAGGTAGGTCAAGCTTCAGATATGTCTTTATCAGGTCTCTGGCTCATTTTTTCCAGCAATATTTTCTCCATCCTGTCCTCTTCTGTGTGATGGGTTTTGTTCTCTATTTGGCTTCTCTCATGGTGGCTGTGATGGTTAATTTTTTTAAAAACTTAAAAAAAAGTCTTTAGTGAATTTGTTACAATATTGCTTCTGTTTTTTGGATGCAAGACAGGTGGGGTCTTATTGGTTCCCTGGCCAGGGATCAAACCCACACCTCCTGTATTGGAAGGTGATGTCTTAACCACAGGACCACTAGGGAAGTCCCTGTGATGGTTAATTTTATGTGTTAACTTGATGGGCTAAATTATGCCCAGATAGCTGGTAAAACATTTCTGGGTGTGACTGTGAGGGTGTTTCTGGAAGAGATTAGCATTTGAATTGGTAGGCTAAGTAAAGAAGGGTAATGTGGGTGGGCATCTTACAATCTGTTGAAGCCTGAATAGAACAGAAAGACGGAAGGATGAATTTGCTCCTCTGCTTGAGCTGAGACATCCATTTTCTCTTGCCCAGGACACTGGACATTGGTGCTCTTGGCTCCTGGGCTTCTGGACTTGGACTGAATCATACCATTGACTTTCCTGGTTCTCTAGCTTGCAGATGGCAGATCATGGGACTTCTCAAGCCCACATAACTGTGAACCAATTCCTGTAGTAAATCTCTTCTTCTATATATCTCAACATATCCTATTGGTTTTGTTTCTTTGGAGAACCCTAATATAGTGGCTAAGAAAAATTCTGCCACAACTCTAGGCACCACACTGTTCAGAAGGCAAAAGGACATCTCATCTTCATGCTTCACCTTTATTAGACCAACAGTGGTAGATCTTTAATAATCAGAAGGTAGGCAGTATAGTGATTCAGTGTGAAGGTTCTAAAGTTGGACTCCACCACTTATTAACTGTGTGACCTTGGGAAAGTTAACCTTTTTGCCAGTTTCTGTACAGTAGGGATTATAATAGTAAATACCTCATAGGAAGGACTGATGCTGAAGCTGAAACGCCAATACTTTGGCCACCTGATGTGAAGAACCAACTCTTTGGAAAAGACCCTGATGCTGGGAAAGATTAAAGGTGGGAGAATGGGCCGACAGAGGATGAGATGATTGGATGGCATCACTGACGCAATGGACATGAGTTTGAGTAGGCTCCGGGAGCGGGTGATGGACAGGGAAGCCTGGTGTGCTGCAGTCCATGGGGTTGAAAAGAGCTGAGTTGAGCGACTGAACTGAACTGAACATAGGGCTGTTGTGGGAACAAGCTTGAAAAGCACTTAGCAGATTGCCTGGCAACTAGTAAATGCTTCGTGTTAGCTAGTGTTGCCAGTATATTTCCTCAGAAACATCTTCCTTTATACGCTAATCTTCAGGGATTCTTCTGGACGACGCAGAGTACTCTAGCATTTCTTTGTTGAATTCATAACTATGCATTCAACTAATATATATTAAATGAGGACCTACTGTTTTAGGTTCTGGGGAATGAACAAAACAGACAAAATCCTTGTGGAGATCACACTGCAGTGAAAGGTAAGGGGGTGGGAGAGACAATAAATGTAATATTTCATATTGTGATAACTGCTAGGAGAAGGCAATGGCACCCCACTCCAGTACTCCTGCCTGGAGAATCCCAGGGACGGGGGAGCCTGTTGGGCTGCCGTCTATGGGGTCGCACAGAGTCGGATACGACTGAAGCGACTTAGCAGCTGTAGCAGCAGCAGTGATAACTGCTACAGAGAAGAATTCACTAAGAAAGGGTGTGAGGAAGTGCAGAGGAGTAGAGTGCTGCTATTTTAAATGTAGGTCATTTCCTCAGGTTTCCCTAAGGAAGTGACATTTGAGCAGCGACCTGAAGGAGAAGCCAGCCATGCCAGTATCTGGGAAGAGAGCATTTGAGGCAGACACAAGAGCCAGTGCAAAGGCCCTAAGACTGGCAGTGTGTTTGGCATGGCCACAGAACAGGATGGAGGCCAGTGTGGCTGGAGTAGAGTGAGATGAGGTGAGAGGAATACAATAGGGGATAGGGTCTGAAGAGTAGGAGGGGGCAGATCACACAGAACTTTATAGGCCATGATCATAATCCTCAGTGCCAGCAGGATGCCAGGAGGGAAGATGATGTCACCAGCACAGAGAAGTTTTATAATTGAGGCCGTGAATAGAAAGGGGTGAGTGCTTCAACCTTCCTGGTGGGGGCTGGTCAGGGAGGACCTCTCAGAGGAGGTCATCCATGAGTTGAGTGTTGAACAGGAGGCATCTAAGCAGAAAGGAAAGAGCAATTCAAGTAGAGAATGTGCTATATCGGAGAGAGCTAAGAGACTGTGGTCTACTCAAACAAACACGGTAAGGCTAGTACACAGAGAGGAAGGTGAGGCACCGGGGGGCAGCCAGAAACAGAGCAGAGGAGATTGGCAGGGACTAGATTCATTAACTGGTTTTTGATTGACAAATTCATTCCCTCAAGTGTTTTTTGAACACTGGGTTTATGCACTAGATCTAGTGACACAGTGATATACACAACAGTCTAAGATTCCTGACCTCATGGAACTTACCTTCCAGTGCAGAACATGGGCAAAAACATGTAAACTGATCAATAAATGACAAGACTAAGAAATGCTGTGAAAGACATGAACAAGAGGCCTAGTTTGTCAAAATAGAGAACATCGTTAAGGTGACTGTTCAGGGAAGATCTTTCTGAGGTTTTTTCCCCAAACTTTCTTTTTGGGGGGGGGGGGGTGCTGTGCTGGGTCTTAGTCGCTGCATGGGGGATCTTTTGGTGGCAGGATGTGGGACTTAGTTCCCTGACTTGCAATCAAACTCAGGTCCCTTGCATTGGGAGCACAGAGTCTTAGCCATTGGACCAACAGGGAACTCCCAAGAGGTGATATTTAAGCAGAGACTTGAGGCATAAGAAGAAACCAGAAGTTAGAAGGGGTGGGGGAAGAACACTCTTGGCCTTGGGCTCAGTTGTCACCATCTCTCTAATTTGATTTCTCTTCCTTTTGAAGCAAGATACAGAGGTCATTAAACAACACAAGTGTAGCTTTAACTGCTGGTCTGGCAGATTTAGGCAGGGTTCATTTCAAACTCTGCCCTGTGCTCAGGAATCCAGTCTCTTAGGCAGGTTCTGGGAGAAGTGATGTGAAAAATCAGTTCAGTTGCTCAGTTGTGTCCAGCTCTTTGCAACCCCACGGACTGCAGCACGTCAGGCTTCCCTATCCATCACCAATTCCCAGAGCCTACTCAAACTCATATCCATCCCATTGGTGATGCCATCCAACCATCTCATCCTCTGTCGTCCCCTTCTCCTGCCTTCGGCCTTTTCCAGCATGAGGGTCTTTTCCAATGAGTGGGTTCTTTGCATCAGGTGGCCAAAGTATTGGAACTTCAGCATCAGTCCTTCCAATGAATATTTAGGACTGATTTCCTTTAGGATGGACTGGTTAGATCTCCTTGCAGTCCAAGAGACTCTCAAGGGTCTTCTCCAACACCACAGTTCAAAAACATTAATTCTTCGGCGCTCAGCTTTCTTTATAGTCCAACTCTCACATCCATACATGATTACTGAAAAAACCATAGCTTTGACTAGACAGACCTTTGTTGGTAATGTCCCTTTTAATATGCTGTCTAGGTTGGTCATAGCTTTTCTTTCAAAGAGCAAGTGTTTTTTAATTTCATGGCTGCAGTCACCATCTACAGTGATTCTGGAGTCCCCCAAAATAAAGTCTCTCACTGGGATGTGAAAAATACAATCACAGAATCATGAGTCGGACGATGCATGGAGAATCTTATCTTCCCAGCCTTCAGGAAGTCTACAGCTGAAGGGCTTACGGTCCTCGCGTGCTCTGGGAACCCACCGGCTGCTCCGTGGAGGTTGCACCACTGATGTAGTTTTCGACAGGAGAAATATTCAGGAGGCAGGACAAACATCCAAATCGAGATCCACTTATAACATCTCCTGCACCTTGGAAAGGTTCAGTTACTCTAATTTAACATTTTTTTTCAGGTGGAAGTCGCACCTCCTCCCGCCCCTCACGGCGGAGTCTCCGCCCAGTCACAACCAACAGCGTGGACCCCGGCCCCGTCCGCGCACCAGGCTCCCTTGAAAGTGAAAGGACCTGGCGTTCCTTCCTACTTCGTCTCTTCCGCATCTTCCCGGCACCGCCCACCGGCAACTTGTTTGGGCCCCTTCTCCAGGCTCCGCCCACCTCCAGCCCTTACTTTCCTCCTCTTGCCCCTCCGCCATCGCCCTCCTTCCGGCTCCTCCTCAAGTGGCCACCTTCGGGTTCCCTCCTCCCGGTTCGGCTTCCGGGCCCGCCTCCTTCTGTCCCGCTTCAATCTCTCCTCCCTTTTAGGCTTTTTTCAGCCCCCGCCTCCAACACCATGCCCTAAGGGCCCCTACTTCCCCAAGCTCGCCCAGGCCTCCCTCCACTCTTGACCCCTCCTCTGAGTAGGCCCCGCCCCGCCCACTCCTCCTCTTTTGCAGGCTCGCCCTTCCCGGGTCTGCGAGGCCGCCACTGCCTTCCATACTTGTCTCGCACGCCTCTCTTCTCGGCCTTAGCACCCTCTCGGCCCCGCCCCGCCTTACGCTCCGTACTGGTGTAAGAGAGCGTCTCATCCCGCCCTAGCCCCGCCTCCTTAGGCTCCCACCTCAGGCCTTCCTCCCTGTTAGGCCCCGCCCCGACCTCTCCTTTCTCTTCTCCCCGCCGAAGCTCTGGACCTTTCCAAAGCTAGGTTGAGGGGAGAGCAGCTGTGTCTTGGGAGCCAGGCTGTTAGGGCGGAGCTGCGGACGCCGCGCGAGCGTCGCCGGGCTCTTCTCTGGAGACCGAAGCGAGGACAAGGGGGTGGCTGGGCCCAGGCCGGAGCGGCGAGCGGGGCCGAGCTGAGAGGAGCCGCTCTGGGCACCCCTGCCGCCGCGCGCCTCAGTGGTCTGGGCCAAGGGAAGGACTCGCGGCTGCTGGGCTCGCACCGCTGTCAGTGCGGCGGGGTGCGCGAGCAGTGCGGGCGCAGGGCGGACTAAGCTGAGGGAACCCGAGGGGGCGACGGGGGCGACTCCCGCGCGTGTACTCAGCTCCTCACGCTGCGGCCGGGGCCGCCTTCTTCCTCCCTCCCTCGCTCCCTCCCTTCCGCCCCCCGAGTGCGGCGGCACGGCCTCCTTCCGCGCCGCGCGGCTTCCTCCAGACCTCAGCGCGGGTGAGTGGGGGCCGTGAGCCGGGGCGTCTCCTTCAAGGTGCGGGGAGGGGGGTGCTCCTGGTTCCTTTTCGGTCACCCACCTCTTCGCGCGGGCCGCTGCCTATTTTTAGAAACTCTTTTTTCGGCCCTTCTGGGAGTCTCGGGAGCGGGAGTAACTCCCAGCCCCTTTCCCCCGCACCTTCCCCTCTACTCGGCCCCGCCGCCTTGGGTCGCCGGCCGGGCCCGCCCGCGCCCGCTCCAGCTCCCGCTCCCGGCCGCCCTGGCGTTCCCTGCCCGCCTCCTCTCCGCGGGCCGGGCCTGGGCCAGGAGTTGGCGGGGTGGGCCCGCGCCCGCTCGGAAGTTGGAGTCTTTTGTGCTCGCGCCCCGCCCCGCCCGCCGAGGGGAGGAGGGGGGAGTGGAGGCCGCGCCGGGGAGGCCTCGGGCGGGCCCGGCCACGGCTCCGGCCCAGACCTGGGGCATTTTCTGACTCTCCCTCGCGGGCTGGGTCTGCGGGATCCCCGAGGCGCGCAAAACTGGACCCGCTTGTCTCCCTAAGGACCTGAGCGCCTCCTCGGTCCCCGCCTCTCCCGGTCCTGCGCTCGTGGCACACCTTGGGCTTCTTAGAGGAACAACAGCAGGCCCTCGAGCTGGAGCCGCGCGCCGCACTTCACGCAGCCTTTTCCCAGCCGAGCCTCAGTTTGCCTTTCAGGGAACCGGGAGAAAGAAAGTCGCCTTGCAGGGTATTTTGTGGATTCAGGGAGGAAACTGATGTGTGAGAGAAGTGTTTAATACCAACAGGTAACATTTAACGGACTTGACGCAGGAACTTCGGCAGCCTGTTTTCATTGCCTGTTTCATAGAATGCTCAAGACGGCCTTCTGAGGTTAACCCCATTTACAAAAACAGAAATCAAGGCCCCGAGAGGTTAAAGAATGTGTTCCAAATCATCGTGTGTAGCCACCGAAGTGTAAAGCCGTAGTGCTGGTGTCTGTTATTTATTTCTTAGTGTGAGCTTGTGTAATCTCTTAGTGCAGAACGGATTTTGAGTCCCATCATTAGATGAGAGACCTATCTCTGTCCTCTCTGGTTCACGGCCCAGTGTCCACTATGGATGAAATTCCATCCTGGATCTGTGCGAGGTCGGAGGGAAAGGAAGTAATTACAAATTTCTTGCTAATATTGCCCCTTAGAAGTGGATGGATACAGAGGACTCCAGATTTCCAGCACACTAAAGTTCCCTGGGGTTTTTGGCTCAAGGAAGGCGTAGGTTATTTAAAGCAGTGAGGTCCATCTTTTGTTTGTTTATGGACTTTTCCTCCAAATCTTGTCTATTCTGTAGTGTTTAAAGGGAGGGGAGCAGAAAGTGGCTCAAGTCAATTGCTTAGACTCTCCTGCTTTCAACTAGAGATTTATTTTCTTATTTTCAGATAAGGCCCAGAGGGGTAAAAGTGGACTAAAATTAACTTTGGCAAGTGTTCTAGTTTTCCAGTGTGTTTGATGCCTGGTGTGTAAAGATCAGGCAGGGGTGTTCCTAGGCCAGGTCTTGAGTCTACTGATATTTGCTGTACTTCTCTGGAGTCTGGAGGATCCCTTTTCCAAGATTGTGGATTTAAGAGTAGTGGTACATAGGTCTGCCAAGGGGTCCTCTCTAGTCTTAACTTTTTTCCCTGCATTTTCCCTCTTTCCCCTTAACCTCAGAAAGGGGAAGTAAGTTGTCTAAATTCACAGACTGCTTTAGGGACAGAATCAGAACTAGGATTTCAGTCTTCTGACTCCCAGTCCAGTAATATTTTTATTTCTACCATAGTTTGCCACCTTTTGAAAGAACACTAAACTAGTTATTCAGGCCTTAAGACCCAGAATCCCGAGTGAAATGAAGTCACCAGGAAGTTACTTAGTCCCAGCATTAAAAGGAAGCCAGGTTTTGTGCGTTGCAAAACAAATCATGCAATATTTGTCCTTTTGTGACTGGCAAAGCAGGCACTCTCATAAGTTACCACTTTTGTTGCATAGTACTTTGTTTGTTTTATAGTTCTCTCTTGTAACTATTATCTCATTTCATTTCTCATCTAGTTCTGTGAGGTAGCTTGTAGTGTTTGGTTTATATTTCCTTTTTTACAGCTCTAATTGAGAATTGAAACATAGCAAGGTTTAGGGCACTTGCCTTAGATCACCAAATTAACAAGTGGAGAGGACAGGACGTCTCTATGGGCATAGGATTTGATTTTCTGTGGCACCATGAGCTTGGCTACTCATTGTGATTCTCTGAGCCTCAGTTTCTTCATCTGTAAACTCTCACAGGGTTGTGTGGGGCCTATGAGAAATGGCTGTGAAAGTGCGTTGTGGCAGTAGGCTAACACATATTAAGTACTTTCCATGTACCAGTCACTGGATTAAGGACTTTGTGTGGAGTATTTCATTTAGTTCTCAAGAGCTACTGTGTGAATTAGGTACTATTATTAAACCCGTTTTGCAGAAGAAACAGTTTATATGACATGCTCGGCGTCATGTAATTGATAACTGCACACAGTATAATTTTAAAGCTGATATGCCTTTTTTTTTTTTTGGTAAAGGTACACATAAGATAAAATTTTACCATTTTAACCACTTTTACATGTACAGTTCTGTGGCATGAAATATATTTACATTGTTGTGCAACTATCACCATCTGTGTCTAGAACTTTTTCATCTTCTTCAACTGAAACTACATATAAACACTTATTTCCCATTCCTTTCTCTCTCCTAGCAACTATCATTCTATTTTCTGTCTCTGTGAATTTGACTACTCTTGGTGCTTCATATAAATGCAATCATGCAATATTTGTCCTTTTGTGACTGGCAAAGCAGGCACTCTTAGTGCCTCCCTTAAGCCCAGAGTGCTCTGTAAATGCAAAATGATGATTAGGCCTCATCTGCAGTAAGGTGTGGCATGCAGTTCCCCAACAAGGACCCAGGCCTGCTTGTACCCCTTTGGTTAAGCTTCCCTACCCCTTTCCCCCAACTCTGCAGATTAAAGTTCCTTATCACTGAAGCCTTTTTGCAGATTTCTTCTTGCCCCTTCTGTGTCTTCCAAAGGGAACTCCTGCTCTTGAGATAGAACCCAGGGGACTTCCCAGCTTCTCCTTGTTTGCATCTTCCTTTCTGGCCATCCTGGGTTTTTTGGCGTATGGGGCTGCAGTGATCAAGAATGACAGCAGCTCAGATCAGAACTGCTCAGGATGATTAAATGGATTACCTTTATGAAATGCTCCCTCTCCGTGCCCTCCTCTTTGCATAAAGGCACACAAGAGGGATTAGTTTTTGGGTTTCTAGAGGGTATTTACAGAGAAGACGATGGCACCCCACTCCAGTGCTTTTGCCTGGAAAATCCCATGGACAGAGGAGCCTGGTAGGCTGCAGTCCATGGCGTCGCTAGAGTCGGACACGACTGAGTGACTTCACTTTCACTTTTCACTTTGATGCATTGGAGAAGGAAATGGCAACCCACTCCAGTGTTCTTGCCTGGAGAATCCCAGGGACAGGGAAGCCTGGTGAGCTGCTATGGGGTTGCACAGAGTCGGACACAACTGAAGCGACTTAGCAGCAGCAGCAGCAGAGGGTATTTATGGATCCTTGTTGCTTGCAGGTGGTTAAGGTGGAATTAAATGCTGCATTTAGTCTTTCAAAATTCCCTTTGGTTTGACTGCTTCTGTGTCTTTGTGTGCTTTGGGGGGTGTGGTGGTAGCATGTGGTGTTTATGTGTGTGAAGTGTAGTTGGAATTTTGTCTTGAAGCCAACAGAGGGTTAGGTTGGGAGGTGTTCCAAAGATGGATAATAGGGCAACAAAAACAGATTTGATCATGTTGCACTTGCCTTAAAAATCTGATGGCCCAATATTGCTTACATATTAAAGCCCAAACCCCTGAGTATGATAATAAAGTCAGAAAGTACTGAATTGTTTATTGGAGAGAATCTTTTATAGTTAAGGGACTTAAAGTCATAGACCAGCTGGCCACCTGGCCAACATTTGAATAGGCTACCTGTTGAGATTCTGTTTCATTGGGAACCTCATTATTGGAAAGTTTTCCATTTACAGAACAGTTATTAAGCATCTGCCACACATAGCACTAAGCTTGGGAATTTGGGTGTCTCAGGGAAGACAGACAAAAAAACAGGCGGTGTGAGAAGTGTTGTGATAGGAACAAGCATCGTCAGAGAATGGAGGAAGGAAACTAACCCATCCATGGATGGTAAGGGTGGGGGTTCCTTGGAGAAATTGTTTAGGCCTAGACTTCAGAGAAAAGACTAAGCCAGGAGGAGAAATCTGGGGAGCTGAGGAGGAGACAGGTAAGACTTTTCAGTTCAATCACTCAGTCGTGTCAGACTCTGCAACACCATGGACTGTAGTATGCCAGGCTTCCCTGGCTGTCACCAACTCCCCGAGCTTGCTCAGACTCATGTTCATTGAGTCGGGTGATGCCATCCAATCATCTCATCCTCTGTCATCCCCTACTCCTACCTTCAATCTTTCCCAACATCAGGGTCTTTTCTAATGAGTCAGTTCTTTGAATCAGGTGGCTGAAGTATTGGAGCTTTAGCGTCAGTCCTTCCAATGAGTATTTAGGACTGATTTCCTTTAGGATTGACTGGTTTGCTCTTCTTGTAGTCCACGGGACTCTCAAGAATCTTCTGCAACACCACAGTTCAAAAGCATCAGTTCTTTGGTGCTCAGCTTTCTTTATGGTCCAGCTCTCACCTCTGTACATGACTACTGGAAAAACCATAGCTTTGACTAGATGGACCTTTGTTGGCAAAGAAATGTTTCTGCTTTTTAATATGCTGTCTAGGTTGGTCATAGCTTTTCTTCCAAGGAGCAAGTGTCTTTTAATTTCATGGCTGCAGTCACCATTTGCAGTGATTTTAGAGCCCAAGAAAATAAAATCTCTCACTGTTTCCATTGTTTCTCCATATATTTGCCATGATGTTGATGGGACTGGATGCCACGATCTTTGTTTTTTGAAAGTTGAATTTTAAGCCAGTGTATCTTTTGGAGAGGTGTTTTCTTTCTTCCTTTCTCTTCCTCCCTCTTCCCTTACCTCCCCTTTTTTCCTTAGGCAGTGGTAGGGGTGTAGAGGTAGAGACAGGATTTTCGCATGAGTGACTGAAAACCTAGTTTTAATTCAATTTTAGCTTTATATAGAAAATGTACAACTGAAAGGAAGAAGATGGCAGCAGTAATGTTAGCCTGCTGTCCTTACAGCTGCCCCCTTGGTACTGTAAGGAAAGTTTCAGATCCATGGTGGGATAGAGTTCACAGACTTTCAGGATGAGAAAGAAGGGGCAGTGGGGTACATGGGAGTCTAGTTGTGGGCCTGAGGATGTTTGGTCTAGTCCTTGGCTACTCATTCAGTGCTTGAGATTGGCCAAGCCCCTTTCCTTCTTATTGCTTCATAAAATAATCAGAGGGCTGAAGGGTGAGGCCTGGTGACAGAAAAAGGATTTGACGTTCTTCTAGTGGAGAGTAACTATCAAATAACCTGAGACAGGCATCTGCTCAAGTATTTAGTTATCTCTTCTGTTTCTGCAGCCCTTCCATTTTCCTCAGTCTTTCTGTCACTTCATAATGGCCTGCACGTGAATAAATGTGCTGTGCCTCCAGAGGAGGGGAGGAAGGATTGAGTATTATCCCTAGGTTCTAGTCTGTATCTCCAAGAAGCCATTCAAACTGTTTGCTTCTCCTGCTCTCTATGTTGGGGTAGGGGTCGGAAGTTTGTGGTTGAATATTCAGATTTTCTTAGGCTCGGACACAAGTATTTGGAGTGTTCCACTGACTGAGGTGCAAATCTGACTATTCTCCCACCATGCCTAGTGCTGTTCCACTGAGGGAGCAGGGATAGCATTCAGTGGGCTTTTGACACTTGCCAAACTCATGTTAACTGTAATTACCTAATACTCCCTGGATCTCAGTCTTCCTGTCTATAAAACACAAGGGTTGGACTGGACAATCTTGGATGATACTTTACCTCTCAACAGTCTGAATGTCTGGTTTTATGGGAATAGCTTGAGAATTTATCTCTGAAAGGAGGAAGGGCTTTGTGAGAATATTGAGAGTATCTCAGGATTAAATTCTGGGTTCATAGATATCTTTCAGTATATAAACAGATGGATATTGCTTTTTAGAGTCAACAGATTGCTGAAAAATTGCTTGTGAGATGAATTTACCAAATTATCTACTGAGTTCCACTATAAACTTGGAGTTGTCGTCCCATGGGGCAAACTTGAATCCCGTGACTAAAAAGTTATATTCAAAAATGTAGCAAGCTGTTTAAAATCATAGAATAAAAGGAAAGTTGAAAAAACACTGAAAGATTCCCAAACACCACTAGGACTGGAAAAACACTGGACCAGAAATTTGCATTTCCTTAGAGCTTTGGCCTTATGAGATAACGTCTGCTGAGGTTACCTGGCCCTTAAAATGCCATCTGTAGAGACTGAATAGTTCTGTTTATTTGTCAAGGTAAGAATCATTGCTTTATTCCAAGTAAGTATTTTCATTTGGAAGGTCACATTTAGTGTTGTTGGCCAGGTTTTCATTCTAGAGGCATTTATCTGATATTTGGCCATCTCCTGTTTGTTTGTTTCATGAAGGATTTCACTAAGCCTAGTTAAAGGTAGTGTTTGCCTGGTGTCTGTTGATCTGTTTGTCTAGTTTTCCTTCACAATTCTTCATGCTAGTGAAAGCAAATGCAGTAGTAGATTTAAAAGAATTGTCTCCGTAACTCATTATTTCTCTAGGTCTGCTCTATGTCTGGGTTTCCTTTCTGGAAGGTATGATCATGCTGCACTGAGAAGTCAAATGTTGTTCTCTGCTTAACACAGACCATGTTAAAAGGCTTTGAGACTGTTCTTCCAAATAGCAGTAAGCTAGCTCTGAGAAATGGTACTCTCAATATAATAATGATAGCTATTCCTGAATCAGTTGAACACAAGAATAACTTTTCTTCATACCTTAAAGGCTCATCCTAAATTGATTTTCATACCAATTAAAAATAACTTTACTAAAATTAGGGTCTTGGGTAGAGTTACCATGATAAGTAGGTTACCTAGCTGCTGTAGCAAGGTTATGTCAGCTGCTTTCCATCCCTAAGTCCAACTATTTGTTCCAGGAATTTGGAGTACCAACTATGAGTTCTCCCTATGGAGAACATACAAACCAAACAGGACATGATTGCTGCCTTCAAATTACATTCAGATAAATACAACAGGTCCTAGCTTATACTTAACCTCTGCTGCCTTGGCCTGGATATTTTTTGGTTGAGGGTTCAAACTGAAAATAGCAGAATTGATGGATGTAGCTAGCATTAGGCCGGGAGGCCCTTTTGAATATCTCACTTTCAGTGTTTCAATTTGTTTTTGACCTTCCCTCCCTCTCTTGCTTTCTGCCTGTTATCTAGATTTTCTCCTCTGTTGCTGAGGTGTCTATAAGCCATTGTGTAAAGTCAAGAACCTTAGGGAAAGAGGCGACATTGTCCTCCAGGCTTGGGGGTGCAGATGCCTGCCTAGTGCTTGCCCTGTTCTCACATCAGTTCTTTGACTGGTTTCCAGAGTTGATAACGTCTAGCTTCTTATTTGAGGGCTTCCCTTGTAGCTCAGTTGGTAAAGAATCTGCCTGCAGTGCAGGAGATCTGGGTTTGATCCCTGGGTTGGGAAGATCCCCTGGAGAGGGAAATGGCAACCCACTCCAGTATCCTTGCCCGGAAAATCTCATGGACAGAGGAGCCTGGTGGGCTGCAGTCCATGGGGTCACAAAAAGTTGGGCATGACTGGATGAAGAAAATTAAGTTTCAGACTTAATTTTTTAAGTTTTATATGCAGTTTTAAAATAAGGTAGCTCTCTGTTTTGCTTGCAAGTAGAATTGAGGTGTGGTTTCCAGCATTAGTTGTTTTTTGTGTTGATTTTGGCTGCACTGTGCAGCTTGTGGGATCTTAGTTCCCTAATCAGGTATTGAACCCAGGCCTTCAGCAGTGACAGTGCGGAGTCCTCACCACCAGAGTGTCAGGGAATTCCCATTTGATCGATGTTTGACTTGTTAATTATGACCAATCAGTGATTTTTGAAACCCATTGCTACTGCCTCTGCCAGCCTTCTTTGAACACTTAGCAGCATGGAACCCTACGAAATGGAGGAAATGTTGTGCTTACCCTGTCTTGAGGGGCTCTTCCTCATCTCTTGTCCCTTCTCTCAAAAAAGAAATGTTACTTGGGATGCTGTGTTTTGTCCATGATTTCTTCCAACAATTTAGCATTGTCCGTGAGGTCTGGAAGAAAAGGAAATATGCCTGTGTTCAGTCTCATAGTTTAGGGACAGTATTGAAATCAATCGGCCAAACTGTATGGCACTCACTGAGTGCCTCCCTTGGTGCTGTGAGGGATGTAAATGTGTAAAACAGTCTTTTGTCTTCAGGGAACCTGTGGTCTCTGGGGAGATAAGGTACTCATGAAGTTGTAGCTGATAAGACAGTTTGGTTTAGAAGACTAAGATCTTTTGTTTCCTGGAACTAATTTGGTCATAAAAACTGGAATAAGTCATTGTCTCCTCTGTGGAACTTCATTTTCTCATCTGTTGTTGTTCAGTCACCAAGTCGTGTCCAACTCTTTGTGACCCCATAGACTGCTTCATGCCAGGCTTCCGTGTCCTTCACTGTCTCCTGGAGCTTGCTCAAACTCACGTCCATTGAGTCAGTGATGCTGTCCAACCATCTCATTCTCTGTTGCCCCCTTCTCTTCCTGCCCTCAATCTTTCAGTATCAAGGTCTTTTCCAATGAGTCAGCTCTTTGCATCAGATGGCTAAAGTATTCAACATCAGTTGATGAATATTTAGGGTTGATTTCTTTTAGGATTAACTGCTTTGTTATTTTTGCTGTCCGAGGGACTCCCAAAAGCCTTTTCTAGCACCACAATTCAGAAGCGTCTATAAAATAGGGTTAATAATCTATATCTTGCTTTCCTCGCAATGTATTGTGAGGAGCAGGTTAGATGTTACTAAAACTACATTATAAAACCAGATAGTACAGTTTATATATGAAGAACCCAAATGGTTTGTCGGAGGTAATAGGTAAATAGCAGAGTTTTCTATAGAAGAGAAGATCTCTTTGGGCTGGAGTGACCAGGAAAGCGGTCTGGATCAGCCTTGGGTTGGGAGAAAGAATGCTAGAAGCATTTTAGACAGAGGCAGTGATGGAGCAAAGGACTGTGGGCAGAACTGTTAAGGGGAAACAGTGAGTGTTCTCCAACCACATAATTCAAGTCCATAGAGTTCAGCTTTAGTGGTTATTGTCAGTTTTCAGAGGCATACCAGATCACACTCATCAGTTGTGCATGAGAAAATTCCTTTTGCTCCATATCCTTGTCAACACTTAGCATTATCTGTCTTTTTCATTTTTTGTTATTCTGGTTGGTGTGTAGTTACACAAGTGTATGGACTCTTAGCAGTACCATAAAGGAGTAAAGTGATAGGGAAGTTCAGAGGAGGGGAGGGATTGCTTCATTTGTGGTGCCTAGGGAACATTTTTGGAGAAGCGAGCATTTATACTGGGCCTTGTAGGACAAAGATAGTGACCGTGTATTATCCAGGACCATCTTAAGTTCTAATATTCCTTCTGGTTGTGCTTATAATATGAAACACCAGTGTTTCTGTGTTTGGACCAGATCTCCCAGGTTACCCAGAAGCAGCACCCAGATACCTTTTCTCATACGGTGCTTTTCTCCTCTTCCCCTTTGTTTCCAGAAAGTATGGTCACAGGTGATTTAGGCTGTGGAGATGGAGAGAGGATACTGTGTGCAGTGGGAGCAACTTGAGCAGAAATGGAGATGTGTGACTACTCATAGATCAAGTGGCATCCATATTCCTGCTGTTGATCAGAGTGGGGAGGACATGTCCCATAATTTGGAGTGGGTGATACCCTCTCATTGTCTCCTAGAGCAGGTGGAAAAGGTAATAATATTCCTAAGCCAATTTGTACTTAAATTGATAGAAGGATTAGAATGAGCTCTTTGTCTATAATTTTATCGTTTCAAGGAAGCAGTTAATCCAGCAAACAGTCATACTTGAAGTATGTTGAAAAAGAGTTTGTCTTCTCTTAAAATATAGGGGGTAGGAAGGAAAGTGCAAAGACCTAAAGAGCTAGTCTCTCAGCACTCATCTGTTACTTGTATATTTGCTCAGGGAAAAATTGCCATTTCTTTGTCAGCTCTTATCCTGTGTGGTGCACCTTAGCTGGGTGTTATTTTCTATGATTTTACCAAATCACTTTGAAGGCTGGTGTGAACATTGATCATGTCCTAGAGCCTTTCTTCTTTGTTCTGTCAACAGATATTAGGAAATGTACCATAAATTACCTGGTTTTGGCGAACAAGGTGGCCCTGCCTACTTCCAGAGAAGCATGTTAAACATTAGTGAGCTCCTGATCCTGTATTAGGTTCTCTGGTATTTGTCAGGAGACGCCGGGGATGTTAGAGTTGCCAGTGGGTCATTGACCTGGTGTATCGAGGAGATGTGTCAAATACTTGATTAAAAATCTGGCCTGGGTTCTAGACCTAACTCTGCCATTTATATTAACAACAGCTGCCATGATTTGGGTGCCCATTGTATTGAGACACCATATTAGTACCTTGTGTTCATACTAGTAGAGCTGATACTTTCTGAAGGTTACTATGTGCTGGGCCCTTTGTGTGTGTGTTACCTAGCAAATATAAATTTATATATAACCTTAGAGAATTCATGTATATAATATATTTACATATAAGATTTTAATATATTGTATATAAATTTTAGATATATGTCTAAATATAAAAAATCATTCTCATCTCAACTCTAGAAGTAGGTACTTTTGTTCCTCATCATATAGATAAGAAACTGAGACATCAGTAGGTTAAGAAATAAGCCCACAGCCACAGTGCTACTAAATGGAGCTGCCAGGATTTAAACCTAACCAAATCTTCTTTATTTTTTATATGGAAAATTTCAAACGTATGCGAAGTAGACAGAGTAGGTTAATGAAGCATGTTGTACCCATCATTCAGCTTCAGGAGTTATCTATTCATGGTCAGTATTATTTAATTTATGCCTTTATCTCTTTTCCTTATCCTGTGCTTTGAAATTTTGCTATCATCATATTTTGTCCTTAAGTATTTCACAATGTATTCCTTTTTAAAAAATTTTGAACTTTTTTTATTGTGGTAAAAAATACATACAATGTAAAAGTTAGCACTTTAGCCATACAGTGCAGGGCATTCTATATGTTCATATCATTGTGTAGCCATCACCACTCCAGATACTTATAAATTCACTTTCCCCCCTTTATTTTATTTATATATCTTTCGCTGTGCTGGGTGTTTATTACTGCACAGGCTTTTCTCTAGTTGCAAAGAGCGGGGGCTACTTTTTCCAGTTGCAGCACACGAGCTTCTCATTGTGGTGGCTTCTCTTGTTGCAGGGCATGGACTCTAGGGCATAGGCTCAATACTTGAGATGCATGGACTTAGTTGCCCTGCAGCATGTGGGATCTTTCCTAATCAGGGATCGAACTCATATCTCCTGCATTGGCAAGTGTATTCTCTACCACTGAGCTGCCTGGGAAGCCCTCCCCACTTTATTTGTGAAAGGAACTGGATTGTTTTTCCTGTAGAAATTTTGGTCATTGCCTTATGTGTGGTGTGTTTAATATGTCTCTATACTCTGTATTTCCTGTAAATTTGTGGTTGTATCTAGAGGGCAGTATCTCTTAGAATCCTCATAGCAGCCATACAAAAATAGACTTGAGAAAGGTTGGGTAATTTGCCCAAGGCCTCACAGCAGCCTTGGATTTGAACAGAGCTTCTTGTCTTCAAAGCCTCTGCTCTTTCCTTTTCACCGTTCACCCATTCTGTGACCTTGAGCAAATCATTTTGACTTCTCTGAGCCTTAGTTTTTTTGTGTGCACTGAGGGCCCTTACAGGAGTAGCATTCTATGTTCCTCTGATGATTTTAGTGCCCACCATTTGACGGCATGATACTGGATGCTATGGGTGATATTCATATGAATAACTTTGTTTTCAAGGAGCACATAGTCAGCCAGGGACTGAGCACCATAACCTGTTTCAGACATAGAGCCAGTTTTGGCCATTGTGGGGCTATAGGATCATTAATACCCCTTAGGGTTCCTAATTAACTTCCCTGCACCCTGTCTTGCCCTTTTCTAAGCCATGTTTGTCTCTGCTGCCAGGTGCCTTTTCCTAAAAAACATTTTTATTGTGTTCTCCCTGCTTATAAATCCAGCTTGAGGGATCTGATAAATAAGAAACAAAGTTTTTCCAGCAATAAACCTTCCCTCCTCAGATTGAGTTACTATTTCAAGGGCAGTTAGTCTTTTTTTCTTTTCTGTTTGGCAAAGGTGTGTTATTGCTTTTATGGAAATAGAATCTGGAGATGATAGAATAATGATGGAGTGAAGCTTGGGGAATGCCATCTTGATTCAGAGGAGAGCATACATTGAGCATTATATTGTTTACTTCCAAGGACACCTGACTGTAATGGGGCAATAGTGCTATTTTGCAAAGAAAAGAAACTTCTAGTTGTGGAGTCCAGAGAGAAGAGTCTTAAAGGTATCCTCTTGAGATACTTTCATCTCATTGCTGAACCTTCATCTTACTGGCTAACCACGCTTTAAAATGAATGTTGTATATAGGAGTAGAGTCCAGCAGAGCAGTGTTTGGGGTCTGTAGTACTTTGGGTGGCAGGCAGGTGGAACAGGAGTCCAGTTTGATACACAGCTAACATAGGTAGTAAAGTCAAATTTCAGGAGAAGTATAGTTTAGGGCATTTGTATCCCTGGAGTGTCTTGAATATAATAGCTACCCAGGGAAATTTGGCCTTGGAGTACAGAATGAAGCAGGACAAAGGCTAATAGAGTTTTGGCAAGAGAACGTACTGGTAATAGCAAACACCTTCTTCCAACAAAACAAGGGAAGACTCTGCACGTGGACATCACCAGATGGTCAATACCGAAATCAGATTGACTATATTCTTTGCAGCCAAAGATTGAGAAGTTATATACAGTCAGCAAATACAAGACTGGGAGCTGACGTGGCACAGACCATGAACTCCTTATTGCCAAATTCAGACTTAAATTGAAGAAAGTAGGGAAAACCACTAGACCATTCAGGTATGACCTAAATCAGATCCCTTAGAATTATACAGTGGAAATGAGAAATAGATTCCAGGGATTAGATCTGATAGAGTGCCTGAAGAACTATGGACGGAGGTTTGTGACCTTGTACAGGAGGCAGGGATCAAGACCATCCCCAAGGAAAAGAAATGTAAAAAGGAAAATGGTTGTCTGAGAAGGCCTTACAGATAGCTGTGAATAGAGAGAGTTCAGTTCAGTTGCTCAGTCGTGTCCGACTCTTTGTGGTCCCATGTTTTGCAGCACGCCAGGCCTCCCTATCCATCACCAACTCCCAGAGTTCACCCAAACTCATGTGCATCGAGTCAGTGATGCCATCCAGGCATCTCATCCTCTGTCGTCCCCTTCTCCTCCTGCCCCCAATCCCTCCCAGCATCAGAGTCTTTTCCAATGAGTCAACTCTTCGCATGAGGTGGCCAAAGTACTGGAGTTTCGGCTTTAGCATCATTCCTTCCAAAGAAATCCCAGGGTTGATCTTCAGAATGGACTGGTTGGATCTCGTTGCAGTCCAAGGGACTCTCAAAACACCACAGTTCAAAAACATCAATTCTTCGGCGCTCAGCTTTCTTCACAGTCCAACTCTCACATCCATACATGATCACAGGAAAAACCATAGCCTTGACTAGACAGACCTTTGTTGGTAACATAATGTCTCTGCTTTTGAATATGCTATCTAGGTTGGTCATAACTTTCCTTCCAAGGATCAAGTGTCTTTTAATTTCATGGCTGCAGTCACCATCTGCAGTGATTTTGGAGCCCCCAAAAATAAAATCTGATACTGTTTCCACTGTTTCCCCATCTATTTGGCATGAAGTGATTGGACTGGATGCCATGATCTTCGTTTTCTGATTGTTGAACTTTAAGCCAACTTTTTCACTCTCCTCTTTCACTTTCATCAAGAGGCTTTTGAGTTCCTCTTCACTTTCTGCCATAAGGGTGGTGTCATCTGCATATCTGAGGTTATTGATATTTCTCCCGGCAATCTTGATTCCAACTTGTGTTTCTTCCAGTCCAGTGTTTCTCAGGATGTACTCTGCATATAAGTTAAATAAGCAGAGTGACAATATACAGTCTTGACGTACTCCTTTTCCTATTTGGAACCTGTTTGTTGGTCCATGTCCAGTTCTAACTGTTGCTTCCTGACCTGCATACAAATTTCTCAAGAGGCAGATCAGGTGATCTGGTACTCCTATCTCTTTCAGAATTTTCCACAGTTTATTGTGATCCACACAGTCAAAGGTTTTGGCATAGTCAGTAAAGCAGAAATAGGTCTTTTTCTGGAACTCTCTTGCGTTTTCAATGATCCAGCAGATGTTGGCAATTTGATATCTGGTTCCTCTGCCTTTTCTAAAACCAGCTTGAACATCAGGAAGTTCATGGTTCATATATTGCTGAAGCCTGGCTTGAAGAATTTTGAGCATTACTTTACTAGCATGTGAGATGAGTGCAAATGTGCAGTAGTTTGAGCATTCTTTGGCATTGCCTTTCTTAGGGATAGGAATGAAAACTGACATTTTTCAGTCCTGTGCAGTGTTTTCCAAATTTGCTGGCATATTGAGTGTAGCACTTTCACAGCATCATCTTTCAGGATTTGGAATAGCTCAACTGGAATTCCATCACCTCCACTAGCTTTGTTTGTAGTGATGCTTTCTAAGGCCCACTTGACTTTACATTCCAGAATGTCTGACTCTAGATCAGTGAACACACCATCGTGATTATCTGGGTTGTGAAGATCTTTTTTGTACAGTTCTTCTGTGTATTCTTGCCACCTCTTCTTAATATCTTCTGCTTCTGTTAGGTCCATACCATTTCTGTCCTTTATCAAGCCCATCTTTGCATGAAATGTTCCCTTGGTATCTCTAATTTTCCTGAAGAGATCTCTGCTGCTGCTGCTGCTGCTGCGTTGCTTCAGTCGTGTCCGACTCTGTGCGACCCCACAGACGGAAGCCCACCAGGCTCCCCCGTCCCTGGGATTCTCCAGGCAAGAACACTGGAGTGGGTTGCCATTTCCTTCTCCAATGCATGAAAGTGAAAAAAGTGAAAGTGAAGTCGCTCAGTCGTGTCCAACTCTTAGCGACCCCATGGACTGGAGCCTACCAGGATCCTACGTCCATGGGATTTTCCAGGCAAAAGTACTGGGGTGGGGTGCCATTGCCTTCCCCGGAAGAGATCTCTAGTCTTTCCTATTCTGTTGTTTTCCTCTATTTCTTTGCATTGATCGCTGAAGAAGGCTTTCTTATCTCTTCTTGCTATTCTTTGGAACTCTGCATTCAGATGCTTATATCTTGCCTTTTCTCCTTTGCTTTTCACTTCTCTTTTCACAGCCATTTGTAAGCCCTCCCCAGGCAGCCATTTTGCTTTTTTTGCATTTCTTTTCCATGGGGATGGTCTTGATCCCTGTCTCCTGTACAGTGTCACGAACCTCATTCCATAGTTCATCAGGCACTCTATCAGATCTAGGCCCTTAAATCTATTTCTCACTTCCACTGTATAATCATAAGGGATTTGATTTAGGTCATACCTGAATGGTCTAGTGGATTTCCCTACTTTCTTCAATTTAAGTCTGAATTTGGCAATAAGGAGTTCGTGGTCTGAGCCACAGTCAGCTCCTGGTCTTGTTTTTGCTGACTGTATAGAGCTTCTCCATCTTTAGCTGCAAAGAATATAATCAATCTGATTTCGGTGTTGACCATCTGGTGATGTCCATGTGTAGAGTCTTCTCTTGTGTTTTTGGAAGAGGGTGTTTATTATGACCAGTGCATTTTCTTGGCAAAACTGTATTAGTCTTTGCCCTGCTTCATTCCGTATTCCACGGCCAAATTTGCCCGTTACTCCAGGTGTTTCTTGACTTCCTACTTTTGCATTCTAGTCCCCTATAATGAAAAGGACATCTTTTTTGGGTGTTAGTTCTAAAAGGTCTTGTAGGTCTTCATAGAACCGTTCAACTTCAGCTTCTTCAGTGTTACTGGTTGGTGCATAGACTTGGATTACTGTGATATTGAATGATTTGCCTTGGAAACAAACAGAGATCATTTTGTCGTTTTTGAGATTGCATCCAAGTACTGCATTTCGGACTCTTTTATTGACCATGATGGCTATTCCATTTCTTCTGAGGGATTCCTGCCCGCAGTAGTAGATATAATGGTCATCTGGGTTAAATTCACCCATTCCAGTCCATTTCAGTTCGCTGATTCCCAGAATGTTGACATTCATTCTTGCCATCTCTTGTTTGACCACTTCCAATTTGCCTTGATTCATGGACCTGACATTCCAGGTTCCTTTGAATAGAAGAGAAGCAAAAGGCAAAGGAGAAAAGGGAAGATATGCCTGTCTGTATGCAGAGTTCCAAAGAATAGCAAGGAGAGATAAGAAAGCCTTCCTCAGTGATCCATGCAAAGAAATAGAGGAAAACAATAGAATGGGGAAGTTTAGAGATCTCTTCAAGAAAATTAGAGATACCAAGGGAACATTTCATGCAAAAATGGGCTCGATAAAGGACAGAAATGGTATAGACCTAACAGAAGCAGAAGATATTAAGAAGAGGTGGCAAGAATATACAGAAGAACTATACAAAAAAGATCTTCATGACCCAGATAATCATGATGGTGTGATCACCAGCCTAGAGCCAGACATCCTGGAATGCAAAGTCAAGTTGGCCTTAGAAAGCATCATTATTGGAGAAGGAAATGGCAAACCACTCCAGTATTCTTGCCTGGAGAATTCTGTGGACTGGGGAGCCTGGTGGGCTACGGTCCATGGGGTTGCAAAGAGTCAGAGGTGAATGAAAGGCCAACCCATGCTATGTGAATAGAAAGGACCTTGCTAATGCAGATGAAGCTGGCACTTCCTTATATATTTTTAGAATGTTAACTCTTAATAAGTTGAAGTTATTTTGAAAGCATGATAAGAGCATTCTAAGTATCGTTGGAGGAACATGAAAATTGGATTTTGGTGCCTTCACCAGACTTTTTCCAAGACAAAAATACTTTTCTTTTGATAGTGCGAGACTCTGGGACTCTGGGAATAAAATTGGCTATATGCATACAATTGTATGAAACTAGGTTAGTTTTATTTTGTGAAAGCTGCTACTCTACATAAAGATTTTGATTTAGTAGTTTGTTTTAATCTCCTTTTATATTTGTATTTGATAAGGCCTAAGTGTGACAAAAGCTGTTCTGCAAATATGAGGTAGTACTGTGTTCTGTTGGAATATGAGTTCATTCATTGAAAGATTTATTTTCAAGTTTACCAGTTGTTTATTTCCACTAACTTTTGAGCATATTATTTTATATATGATGGGATTCCAGGGTGGGAATGGAGTGCTTTTCTCTTTTAATTTTTATTTTAAACAATTAGTTAAACTCCACTTCAGTGTTGTGGTTTATTAAACTTGTTTTCCTTTATGGAGGAAAGTGTTAAATTTGATATTTTAAAACATTTCTCTATGATTAAATATGATTTCTGAATGTTGTTTTTACTTGTATTTTGCTTTTGATATAGCCAGATATTCAGCTTTGTTTTTTGATAGTTCCTAATGTTTTCAGAAAAATAAAAATAAATTAGTTCCCTAAAGACTAAAAAAAAAAAAAAAAAGCATCATTATGAACAAAGCTAGTGGAAGTGATAGAATTCCAGTTGAGCTCTTTGATATCCTGAAAGATGATGCTGTGAAAGTGCTGCACTCAATATGCCAGCAAATGTGGAAAACTTAGCAGTGGCCACAGGACTGGAAAATGTCAGTTTTCATTCCTTTCCCTAAGAAAGGCAATGCCAAAGAATGCTCAAACTGCTGCACAATTGCTCTCGTCTCATACACTAGTAAAATAATGCTCGAAATTCTCCAAGCAGGCTTCAACAGTATGTGAACCCGTGAACTTCCAGATGTTCAAGCTGGATTTAGAAAAGGCAGAGGAACCAGAAATCAAATTGCCAACATCCGCTGGATCATCAAAAAAGCAAGAGAGTTCCAGAAAAAACGTCTATTTCTGCTTTATTGACTGTGCCAAAGCCTTTGACTATGTGGATCACCACAAACTGTGGAAAATTCTGAAAAGATGGGAATCCTAGACAACTTGACCTGCCTCTTGAGAAATTTGTATGTGGATCAAGAAGCATCAGTTAGGACTGGACATGGAACAACAGACTGGTTCCTAATAGGGAAAGGAGTACATCAAGACTGTATATTGTCACCCTGCTTATTTAACTTATAAGCAGAGTACATCATGAGAAGCACTGGGCTGGAGGAAGCACAAGCTGGAATCAAGATTGCCGGGAGAAATACCAATAACCTCAGATATGCAGATGACAGCACCCTTATTGCAGAAGGTGAAGAACTAAAGAGCCTCTTGATGAAAGTGAAAGAGGAGGGTAAAAAAGTTGGCTTAAAACTCAACATTCAGAAAACAAAGATCATGGCATCCTGTCCCATCACTTCATGGCAAATAGATGGGAAAACAATGGAAATAGCAACAGACTTTATTTTTGGGGACTCCAAAATCACTGCAAATGGTGACTGCAGCCATGAAGTTAAAAGACACTTACTCCTTGGAAGGAAAGTTATGACCAACCTAGACAGCATATTAAAAAGCAGACACATTACTTTGCCAGCAAAGGTATGTCTAGTCAAGGCTATGGTTTTTCCAGTATTTATGTATGGATGTGGGAGTTGACCATAAAGAAGTTGAGTGCCGAAGAATTGATGCTTTTTAACTGTGGTGTTGAATAAGACTCTTGAAATCAGTCCTGAATATTCATTGGAAGGACTGAAGTTTAAGCTGAAGCTCTAATTCTTTGGCTGCCTGATGCAAAGAACCGACTCATTTGAAAAGATCCTTATGCTGGGGAAGATTGAGGGCAGGAGGAGAAGGGGATGACAGAGGATGAGATGGTTGAATGACATCACCGACTCAGTGGACATTAGTTTGAGTAAACTCTGGGATTTGGTGATGGACAGGGTGGCCTGGTATGCTGCAGTCCATGGGGTCACAAAGAGTCTGACACAACTGAGTAACTGAACTGAATATATTTTTTGAAGTCTTTAAAGAAAATACTTTGACACTAGATCAAGCCAGAGGAATAAGTGTTAGTCACTCAGTCACGTCCAACTCTTTGGGACCCTGTGGACTGTAGCCTGCCAGGCTCCTCTGTCCGTGGAAGTCTCCAGGCAAAAATTCTTAGAGGGGTAGCCATTTCTTCTCCAGGGGATCTTTGCAACCCAGGGATTGAGCTCTGGTTTCCTGCATTGCAAGTGGATTCTTTTCTGTCTGATCCACCAGGGATGCCCAAGCCAGAGGAGAAGGCTCTGAAGTCATGAATTGTAAAGCTCAGGAGCCAAGTGATCTAGGACCCTGGATAGCTCGTTGGAAAAAAAGAGGACTCCTAAGTCCTTTCTGTTCTAGATCTTTTCAAAGGATCTTAACCTTTTGGATCAGAGTTTGCAGACTGGCAGCATCTTAGAATGTGTCTAGCCTATAGTGTACTTACTTTGAGGTGGAACCCAGCCTAGGAGTATTAGGGCTTTCAGTGGAGATAATGTGTATGAGATCAGAGGCCCAGGCATGTGACTGGTTTCTCCTGAAGAGGGAATAGGACTTTTGAGGAAGTAGCAGGGGCTAGACCCAGATACTGACCAGGAGCATTTTCCTGTTCACAGGAGTTGTAAGAGTCCTCAGCTATTCTACAAGGCTTTACTCCCTGAGCCTTCCACCAGGGGCTCCTTATGTCATAATTGGCCACATACCATTTTGGCAGAATGCTTGAGTTTACAGAATGATGTTCTTCGTTTTTCTCTCCCTCATTCCACATTCTGCTTCCTTACTGGCTGACTCTTAGGTAGAGAATATTAATTCTCAAGTTGGTCAAAGCCCACACCATTTCCTGTTGTTTCTTTGCCACCCAAGTGCAGTGCCGGTTGCCATTTGTCACCAGGCTAGCACTTTTTTGTTTGAAACACTTGGTCAGCTGTACTTACTTTTGCTACCTGCTTGGTCCCTCTGGGCCAACTCAGCACTGGATGGAACTCTAATTTTGAAGGAACTTCACCCAGTTACAGTCTTTAGTCCATGGGACTAGGTGGATTATCTTCATTTTGCTAGTGACTTTTGGTCCCCTGACGGCTAGAAAGTCTGTCTCTTAGGATTTCACAAGGACAACGAACTATCAAGCCTCAGTGAACCTTGTCCTTGTAAAATTGGCTTTTTTTTTTTTTTTTGCATCTAACAGCTCACAAGCTGGGATGGAAGAAACTACAACATCTAAATGCAAAGCAACACTGTTTTACTTATGAATTAGTTCCTGCCCCCCACCCCCACACCATGCTAGCTTCAGTGAGAGCAGCTCCTATGTGTTGAAAGCAGGTGACTTTCTGAGTAAGTGACTGTTCTTGCTACCTGTTCCCTTTGGTTTCTTGTAATTACTGGAACATCATCGTCCAATATGTGGAGCACTATGGTAATTTCCATGACAACTGATCATGATTTCCGAGATAAAGGGAGGAAGCTAATAAGTGTTAGGAACTTGAAAAGGGTATTGGGCTAAGTTTTTATGATGCTAGTAGAATTTGGAGCTGGAAAGAACTTTGAGCGGCAACTGCCTAATTATACCTTCCCCATTTATAGACAAAGAAACAGGTCTAGAGAAGTTAAACAACTTGCCTTAAGGGGTCCCTCGGTTGTGGAATTTACTTGAGATCCTCAGTGTAGTGTTTCTTTGTGCTTCCTATTCTATATGGGTTCATCCCATTATATACCACTGGACCATGAGCTCCACGAAGGGAGGATCCACACCTATCTTGTTAATTAATGTTTTCCCAGACTACGAGCAAAGCTAGTGGAGGTGATGAGATTCCAGTTGAGCTCTTTGAAATCCTGAAAGATGATGCTGTGAAAGTGCTGCACTCAATATGCCAGCAAATTTGGAAAACTCAACAATGGCCACAGGACTGGAAAAGGTCAGTTTTCATTCCTATCCCTAAGAAAGGCAGTGCCAAAGAATGCTCAAACTACTGCACAATTGTACTCATCTCACACGCTAGTAAAGTAATGCTCAAAATTCTTCAAGCCAGGCTTCAGCAATATGTGAACTGTGAACTTCCAGATGTTCAAACTGGTTTTAGAAAAGGCAGAGGAACCAGAGATCAAATTGCCAACATCCGCTGGATCATCAAAAAAGCAAGAGAGTTCCAGAAAAACATCTATTTCTGCTTTATTGACTATGCCAAAACCTTTGTGTGGATCACAATAAACTGTGGAAAATTCTTCAAGAGATGGAAATACCAGACCACCTGACCTGCCTCTTGAGAAATCTGTATGCTGGTCAGGAAGCAACAGTTAGAACTGGACATGGAACAACAGACTGGTTCCAAATAGGAAAAGGAGTATGTCAAGGCTGTATATTGTCACCCTGCTTATTTAACGTATATGCAGAGTACATCATGAGAAACACTGGGCTGGAGGAAGCACAAGCTGGAATCAAGATTGCTGGGAGAAATATCAATAATCTTAGATATGCAGATGACACCACCCTTATGACAGAAAGTGAAGAAGAACTAAAGAGCCTCTTGATGAAAGTGAAAGAGGAGAGTGAAAAAGTTGGCTTAAAGTTCAACATTCAGAATACAAAGATCATGGCATCTGGTCCCATCACTTCACGGGAAATAGATAGGGAAACAGTGTCAGGCTTTATGTTTTTGGGCTCCAAAATCACTGCACATGGTGATTGCAGCCGTGAAATTAAAAGACGCTTACTCCTTGGAAGGAAAGTTATGACCAACCTAGACAGCATATTCAAAAGCAGAGACATTACTTTGTCAACAAAGGTCTGTCTAGTCAAGGCTATGGTTTTTCCTGTGGTCATGTATGGATGTGAGAGTTGGATTGTAAAGAAAGCTGAGCACTGTAGAATCGATGCTTTTGAACTGTAGTGTTGGAGAAGACTCTTGAGATTCCTTGGACTGCAAGGAGATCCAACCAGTCCATCCTAAAGGAGATCAGTCCTGGGTGTTCATTGGAAGGACTGATGTTGAAGCTGAAACTCCAATACTTTGGCCACCTGATGGGAAGAGCTGACTCATTTGAAAAGACCCTGATGCTGGGAAAGATTGAGGGCAAGAGGAGAAGGGAATGACAGAGGATGAGATGGTTGGATGGCATCACCAACTCTATGGACATGGGTTTGGGTGAACTCCGGGAGTTGGTGATGGACATGGAGGCCTGGTGTGCTGCGGTTCATGGGGTTGCAAAGAGTCGAACACGACTGAGCGACTGAACTGAACCGAAGTACTTACCACAGGACCTAGATATTTTTTAAGTGAATGAATGTACTTTGTTGGAGTTCTCAGACCTGGGACGCATGAAATCACAGGATAAGTTTCGGTACGCTCATATATTTTTTTGTAGTTGGATTAGTTTAAATATTAATACACGTAGTTTAAAAGTTTTGTGTTGTTATGTTATGAAATGGATGATTGTTGTTGTGTAATCGCTAAATAGTGTCCAACACTTTAGCAACCCCGTGGACTGTAGCCTGCTAGGCTCCTCTGTTTGTGGGATTTCCCAGGCAAGAATACTGGAGTGGGTTGCCATTTCCTTCTCCAGGGGATCTTCCTGATCCAGGGATTGAACCTATGTCTCCTATATTGGCAAGTGGATTCTTTACCACTGAGCCACCAGGGAAGCCCTAAATGGATGATAAGTTAGCATAAATTTTTTAGATTAAGTGAGAAGGCATTAAATAAATTACAGGATTATAATAGGCCCTTTGACCTTCACCACAGAGGGTCTAATTTTGCTAGATCTTTGGTATTTTTAAGAGAAGATAGAAATCTAATTAGAAAGAGATCTGATTTTAAATGTTGGCAGTTAACTCTTTTTTTTTTTTTTTTTTAACTTGTTTGGGTCAGAGAAAACAAATTCTTGGGCCTAATCATCTTTTTGAACAGGTCTGGGCAGGAACAAGTCTTTCTGTTCAGTTCAGTCACGTCTGACTCTTTGTGAACCCCAGGGACTGTAGTACACCATGCCTCCCTGTCCATCACCAATCCCAGAGTTTTCTCTTTGAACAGGGCTCAATGGATGATACTGTCAGGGGTTCCTGCCATTCTGAGTCTGGCTTCTTGGCTTCAAACTGGTCATAGCTTGGAGTAAAAAGAATGAAGTTAAGACTATCAAGTTAGGTTGGCACAATTCCTACATGAAGCATCATGCTCTGTGGGTAACAGCTTCTGTAATATCTTAGCCCTTGGTGAGCATCATGTTTACTCCCCTTGTTTTTCTGATGAGACTAAAATCTGAGAATGTAACACAGCTTTCTGCTAGGATCCTAAGCAGCAAGGCCCCTGCTTCAAACTGCAGACCTTTGTTTGGTGCTTCCTGCCTCATGCTCTGAGGGCATGGGCTTGGGGTTTCTGGCATACTTTAGGATCATTGGTAGAGCTGGGTGAACACCCCTTCTTAGTACAGTGCTATCCTAAGCAAATGGAGGGTTGAGGTGGCCGTTAGTAATATGCTCAGCTGCATCGTGGTGTGGAGGGTCTATTTCTGTCACTAGCATCACGTTGACCTTATTTTTTCTACCTGAAAAGAGAGAGAGGACAACTCAGCAACAAAGAGCCTCAGTGCCAAGGATAGATCTGTGCCTTCGCTGCCCCTTTTCTTCCTCCTCTGTTTCTTCCCTTCCAGCTCATTCCTCCTTGAGCCCTACTTCACACCCTACTACCTCCCTTCTGCACCCCCTTTCTTTTTCTCCAACTGTTGGCCCTTCTTCTCCACGGGAAGTTCTTATGATGCCACTGCAGTAGGCAGAGCCAGGGATTGGACTTGTTTTTTAGGAGTTTTGGGAGGACTTGCTCTAAAGTAGGGCAACTAAATAAGGGAGATTATATATATTTAAAATACCCCCTCTTCTTCTTCACCTCCACTCCAGGTTGGAAAGGATTACATTTCAACTATGGGCTTGGCTACAAGGCTCATATAGTCTGGGGCCGCGTCACGCTGCCTTCTGTCAGCAGCACACAGTGTTTTGACACCCCGTTTCCCTGTATGCCTGTTCAGTAGAATGACTTTGTTTTGACTGTTCCTCTGAGTAGAAACTCTTCAGCTCCTTCTCCTCTTTGCCTGACAAATTCCTACTCATATTTTTGTACCAGTTCAAATGCTACCTCCTCAGTGAAGCTTTGCCTGGTCACTCCATAAGCAATTTTGATCTTTTCTGTACTTTGCTTGTACTTCCATAGTTGTCCTTTGGTGCTGTGTGACCCCTGAATCTGCTCTCATTCATGAAATTGAGACCTTGTGGGCCAAGGGACAGTGTGCTATTTATCTCTGTTTCCTTTGTGTCTCTGAAGCAGGCCTGGCATAGATAGTATTTGCGGAATGAATGACAGAAATATGCGTGCACAGATTCCTGTGGTATAAGATTGAACGTTAAATGCTGTAGGTGCAATATGACAAAGTGCTCTGGCAGTTTAGGGGAGTTCTTGAGAGAGAACTTCTGAGAGAAATCTTGGAAGCTTCTAGAAGCTGGTAGCATTTGACTATTTCTTTGAAGATTTAGAAGATCAGTTGGCAAAGATGGTAGGAAGAACATTCCAGATGGAGGAAATGGTTAGAGGAAAAGCAATGAGGAAGTACAGAGGTCAGACCCCACTTACTAATTTACCCATGCCCAAAATTCCAGGCTAACCTAAAAAGGAAACTCTCTTCTGTCCTCTTCTACTTTTTTTTTCTTTCCATTCTCCTTTCTTTCCCTTCTCCCTCTCTCGAGATGCCCTTGTCTTTTACTTTTGTTTTCTTCTCAATCCTTTCCCTTTCATCTTCCCAATTGTTCAGTCTTTTGTTTTTTCAACTCTGTTACCTTTTTCTACCTACTTTGTTCTTTCTTGCCCTCTTCCCCAGGCAACCCAGGAAATCCAGGCCTTTGGGTTGAGACATGAATCAGCTACACAATGTTTAACTCCAAATAACACCTCCTCTTGTGAAGCTGAGAAGTAATCATGGCATAATTGCGTCTCATCTGTCTCTTATGTTTTATTGGCATTGATTTTTTTTTTTTTTTTTAACCTCCCACGATGCTGAGGGTGGTGTTATCATTTTATTTTTTTTAGTAGTTGTCAGAATGTCAGTTTTAATGAGAATTTCTGCAGACAGGCCTGCCCTTGAGTGGTATGAGCCTTCAGGCAAAGCTCAGCCTAGATGAGTCAGAAACACTCATGGATCTGTTTCTTCATGCATACAGGTGTCTGGTTCATACAGACACACACATGCTCCCTTCTATCCCTATAGGTTTATATGCTTTGCAACACATAAACACACAGTTGAGTTACAAAGGTGCACATATTTCTTCTCTTCTGTCCATATCCATACTTAGCTTCCCTTATACCTTGAGATCATCTTACTTCCTCCTCCTGCCATGTACCCACACACTTGTCCTCCCATACCCTTGTCCCACTGTTTTCTGCCTAGATGTCCAAAATTGTGTGTGCTGTGCAGATATCTGCAGACTTGCCTTACAGACACGACTCTGCCCTCTCCCTTATGTATCCACACAAATACTCCCCTGCGTACACACTGACATGTGCCCATGCCCCAGTGCCACACATTCAGCACCACACCATTTCTCACTATTTCTTAAATCTCTGTCAGTAAATATTTCTAATTTTTATAAGAGACACGTTAGTTTCAGACTAGTTTTGAAAGGAAATGTCTTTGTTGACAGCCACGCTAGCAGACCATTAGGAAGTCAGAACCATTTATGACAGATGCTTTGACTAAGCCCTCTAGAGTAACTTACTGTGGTGGGTGGAGGAGGGCTGGATCAAACAATAGCAGATTGCTTCTAAATGATACTGTTATGTGCCAGGGTGTATTTCAGTCTAGTTTCAAACTGGATCCTGTAATATCAGGGTTCACTTCTATTGGAAGGTGATCATATACTGGCAGAAGAGCCAGAGCCACTGTAGATGTTCCAAATTAGACTTTGTAGGGTGGGGCTGGGAGAACTGTATTTTTAATAAGTCCCCAGAGTCCTCCTGTTGTGCAGCCAGGCTGGGAAACTGATAGAGAGGAAGATCTGCATTACCTTTCTGTACCACCTTGGACAAGTTATCTTTTCTGGACATTTGCCTTCTCAACTATAATATAACAAAGCTCATGCTCATAGAGGATCTTTTCAGCTCTAAAATTTCCTGCTGGTTTATGATAAGTTCAATCTGGGATACTTTTATACCACAAAAGTGTCCATTCTCTGTCCACGCTGCAGGGCATTTTGGGCTTTGGCCAGAGGCCAGCAGAGGCAGCCTAGGTCCTGACCTTCTGTCAGAAGCTCTGACACAGATCCTAATTAGAAATTGATCGATATGGGCCTGCAGCCAGGCCTGTGGAGCCTGGGAGGAAGCTGGAGGAGTGTTCTAGCTGGGGGGAATCTGATTACTGTGAAGTAGATCTGGTTATGCTTGTCAACACAAAGGTCCTGCTGGTATAGCCCTTTTCTCTAGGGACCAGCAGGCAGGGCTGTCCTGAGCAAATGGGGAAATGCTTAATGTGTATACCCCTTTGATATATTTTCCTCACCTGTATAAACTCATGTAATAGAGTGCTAGGTACATAATACAGGCCCCTTCCTCAGATGGAAAAATCATTTAGTGTTAATGTTGATAAAGCGTCTTTGTATGTTCATTTTCCCTAACAACTCACCGGGATAGGTTGAAAAGGAAACTGGAGCTCAGAGAAGTGAAGTGACTTGGCTGCCCTGTGCCACATAGCATGTTCTCTGTTGTACTGCACTACAGTATTTTTGAGCATCTGTAGCACTGATTCCAAGTTGATGGAGTTTTTTCCCTAAACCAAGCTGATGGACTTTTTTTTTTTTTTTAACCAGGGGTGTCCCTTACCCTTCTGTAAACTGAACTGGAGCTGAAACCTTTTCCCTGAAACCCTTAAATTGTTGTTGTTTAGTCAGTAAGTTGTGTGCGAATCTTTTGCAGTGCCACGGACTGTAGCCTTCCAGGCCTCCTCTGTCCATATCCCATGGACACTATCCAGGGAAGAATAGTGGAGTGGGTAGCCATTTCCTTCTCCTGGGGATCTTCCGACCCAGAGATCGAACCCAAATCTCCTGTTTGGCAAGTGGGTTCTTTACCACTGAGCCACCAGGGAAGCCAAAACCCTTCGAACACTGGAGGAAATTCCTTAAAACCAGTGGTTGAGGAGGATAAGGGGAGATGCTCTGTTTGCTTTGATTTTCTCATCGCCTTTCCAAGGTCCCTAAGGAGTGAGTAGGCTCTAATGGGAGAGATCAGTCATCATTTGGTATCGGTGGGAGGGCTGAGTCAGGTTTCTGTACTAGCCCTGTGCACAGAGGGAGAAGGGACTCATGACCAGCTATTCCTATGCATTGTAGAACCCAGGGGCTCAGTATGCTCAGCTGCCAATGTGCTCAGATCAAATTCCCCTCCCCCTGGAGTTGGTCATCCAACAAATATTTGTTAAGTATCTCCTGTGTGTCAGGGCTTGTGCTAGTGCTAAGGATTCCTAGATCAAGACCCAGTCCCTGCCCTGAAAGACCTCACAGTCTTACATCAGAGTTAAGAGAAACCACAGTATTCTTTGTGTGCCTTAATAGAGGCATATCCAAAAAAAAAAAAAAAAAAGAGGTGTATCCAAGGTACTCTGGAATCACAGAGGCATGAAGGTAGCTTTTTTTCTGGAGGAGATAACTTTAATCTGGTTCTGAAGGAAGAGTAAGAGTAGGGGCACAAGGAGAACACTCCAGGCCAGGGAACTAGCACAAAGGAAACCACAAAGGTGGGTCCAGGAACAGTTGATAAGGGGGGTGGGGGTAGGCATTAGAGTAGTGCCCAACATGTAGCCAGTCAGATTGACAGCTCTGCCCCTTACTAGACTTAGGACTGTCATAGTAGCCACTCAGTGGTAGTAACACAGGAGCAGATGGGGAGAAGATGGGTGGGTTTATTAGCAGGCGCTGACTGAAACAGTTTTAGAGACGAAACTAGGGAAGAAAGCTGAAGAGCAGCAGCCTCTGCCCTCTAGGCCAAACCTGCAGAGATGCTGGGGGTTCTTGGCAATGGTTTGAAAGCTCGTCCACCTAGGCACAGGGCTTTACTTCTCTGATGCCAAAATCCTCTGCATGCCTGCCCCTCCTTCCTGTGTTCTTTTAAAAAAGAAATTAATGGAATCTGTTCAGAATACCCCTGAAATGAAATTACATTTTTAACTCTAATTACCCTAATTAAAACTTGACAGCTGTAATCCTGGAATGGCAGATATGCTAAGTACCCCATGCCTGTGACAAGCTTACTTACCCAGATGGAATGTTCTGTTCTGGGCTTAGGAAAAAAATTCTTCTGTGTATTTGTTTTGTTTTTCCCTATCGGCCATTAGTCTTTGACCTCACAGCTTCCTCAAGCTAGGATAGTCTGTCTTGTGGGCTACAGGACCCCTGAATTTCCACAGCTGTCCCTTTTCATTCAGAGTTGTTGCTCCTGATGATTCTTACCACATACCTTTGAGTTCTCACTTCTGTTGAGGTTGATCTGCATGCCCTGAGCCTGTCCCTGGGTGAAATCCCCTGCCTGTGGGGAACCTGCACTTTTTAGAGGGCTATCTGCTGATCTAGGGCTACATCTGTGTCTGGGATCAGTTGATGGCTGGTATTAAGGTTACAGTTTGAGGTCAGGGACAAGGAGCTCTGAAAATAGGATTCCTCTTCTCTTCACATGTATCAGCATAGGCTAGAAGCAACTTAGTGAAATGCCTGGTCTTGACCCCTGTCTTGACTAGTTACCTGAACAGACAAAGATCATGTTGGGGAGGGAGGGAGACAGTCCTTGAAACAGCCTGAAGGCTCTGTTGATGCTGTGAGTAATCTCACCGTTCTTTTAGGACCAAAGATCCCCATGTTCTGTTACTTTCTTGTAGCCTGAAAGCCTGTTCAGTCAGTGGACACTGGATGTTAAGTACTGCAAAGGATACAGAGTTGAATAAGACACTCTATGCCCCCTGAGAAGCTTAGAATTGGGGGGGGGGGGGGGGTAGGGAGGCAGTAGTGGATGAAGGACAGCCATACAGTGACTAGTTACATAAGACAGAACAAGGTAAGATTTCCCACAGGTGTTAGCATTTGAACTTGCCCCGAATAGGTAGTGGCAGAGGAATGGAGAGGGGCATTGCAGGTTTTAGGGAATAGCGTGATGGAAGGTAGGGAGTTGCTAGGTGCTGTGATTGGAATACAGTGAGCAGAGAAGGGTACGAAAGAGGATGAGATTAGGGTTTAAACTATCCTGTAGGTAAAGGGAGTCCGTTGGGGCTGTAGGACTGTGATAGGAGTATGTGTGGTGGATTGAGTGGGTGATTGGAGACAGTAGATTAGTTAGAACAGATGTCAACTAAACTATGGCCTATGGGCTGAATCAGTCTTCTGCCTCTTTCCATGAAGTTATACTGGAACACGGCCACACTCATTTGTTCATCTATGACTGCTTTCATATTACCTTGTGGCAGAGTCAAATACTACAGAGACTGCTGACCCTATACAGAAAGTTTGCTGATCTCTGAGTTAGAAAGTAATTAAGAAGGTTCCATAAGAGGAGATAAATGTCAGGAGTAAGCCTGAAATGAATTGGAGGTGACAAATGAGACTGCAGAAGCTGAGGCAGTATGATTTAACAGAGAACCCCTGCCCTACCTACCTCTCACAACTTTGTAAGAGTCAACTTTCTGCAGGTCACCATGTCACAAAGGACACAGTTCTGGTTTGCCCTTACTAGCTGTGACCTTGGGCAAATCACTTAACTTTCCCAGAAGTTTAGGTGAATGTGTTGAATGAAACAAAAGAACCAATCAGGTTTTTCCTCATGACACAGAACTCTTATTCTGCTACTTATCTATGCTTCACCCTCTAGGTTATGTCTGGGAAAGACAGATACCCTAGAAAACTTGGAACATAGTTTATAGTTTGAGTTGTGAAGTTGGGGACAGGTGGGTGGAGGTTGTGGGAGAGGGACTCATGATAGTTTGAGGGCATACTGTGCCCTTCCACTTACCTAACTGCTGGCACTTGTTCTGGCCAGATATTTCTACCCTTCAGCTTCCAGAGCATATTAGGTCCCTGCAAGACAAAAGGCTGAATTGATTTATTTCTTAGTCAGTCACCTTTCAAAGCAGGAAATGACATAAGTACCACTTGGCATCTCCTACGTTCTCCCTGCCACTACCCTGAGCCCCCAGTGCCTCACTCCCTTTTTCCTAGGACTATGTGTGTCTACCCTGGAGGACAGGAAAAAATCACTAGATGGGAGACTGCAGTGGTGGGTTCCAAACTCCTTTCTCCCTTTGGCTTTCTATGTGACCTCAGCCAATTTGTTTTGGTCTCTGGCCCTTCAGATGACTTTAGCCACCTCTTAGGATCTGGACTTTGTTCTGTAAGACTCCACCTTCGGATCACAGTCTTTTCCTTTTTTTTCCCTTTTATCCTGTGTACCCCTCTCCTTTCAGTCTGGAGTATTTGTGTAAGTACCCACCTCATTTCCTTCAAATTCACTGCCTTTGACTATGAGGAGAATAGTCATATCATTAGCTGTTTTTATTGACAAGGTTTCAGTAACTGGCACTCAGTCTAATTACTGGAGTGGAACAGACACTGGAGGTCAGGTCCAGCTGACCCTAGGGTTCAGTAAGGCACGGTGTCTCGAGGATGGGCCATCTAGTTCAGTACAGGGAAACATTTGGCCCTGACATCCTTGATAGAGTAGAGGAATAAGGGCCAGGCACTGATCCAGGCAATTTACATTTTTTGTTGTTGTTCTTTTTCATAAAACTCTGAGATAGGTGATATTATCACAGATAGCATTTTACAGATGTGGGAACTGAGTTTTAGAGGATCATTCAGTAGATAGTGACTGACTCATTGAGGATACAGAGGAATACCTAAATATTCCCTCTCCCCAAGTAGGGGAGAATGGTGGAAAAAACAGACGTCAAAGCTCAGGAAGGCAGTTAAATAATAACATCTAAGGATACCCAGTTTAGGTGGCCAGATCCAGGGCTCAAACCCAGATCTGTATGCTTGCTATTTCCATGCTGCCTAGGAGAGCAAGGAGGAAGGGTTGATGTCCAGACCCTATGGGTAGGGGATGGGAATTAAGTATTTCTTGCCAGGAGTCAGAATTATTTGAGGGCTGAATTTGAGTTGCTAAATCCAACCTAAGGTGATAGAGCTAGGATAGAAGTGAGAGAGAAGGGAAGAGGTTTTAGAGACTGACAGGAGATTGTCTTCAGGTTAAAGAAAAAGTAAAAATTTTGTTAGGATTCTGTAGATTATTCCAGTTTAAAAACTTGAACCATTTTCTTCTCACCACAGCCTTTGTGAATGCTGGCTTTTTTCCCCCGGAGACCCTGTCTTCCTTTTTTTCTGACTATGGCTAGGAGGCAGGTCATGGCTAGCTTTGAGCCATAGCATCTTTCAGTCTACTGCTTCACCTTAGGTCTTTGCCTGTGATGCCTCCAATAGTGCTAGATGTGATTTCTTCATCTGTTAAATATGAGGATTGGATTAGCTGACTGAGGTCCTAGTGTTCTAAAGTGGTCCTTTATCCATCAGGCCTGAAATTCATTCTTAAAGTTAGTTCTGACCCCACCCTTGGTATCTATAGTCTTCATGTAACTACACTGAATCTCAACTAAAATTCACAGATTGTGTTTTTGCCTGACCATCTACTTGTGGCTTAAGATTTGGGGTACAATTGGCATTGTCTCTGAGGTCCTGGCCTTCCACCCCAGAGCCCCAGTCCTGGGCTGAATCCACTTCTGCAGAGCATTGTCATTGCTTTCTAAATACCTATTTGGAAACTTATATGTGAACTTGAAATTTGCATTTCCAGGTTCCACATTGAGGACACCTCCAAAGTTATCTGTACCATAGGAAGTCCGAATGATGTGGGAAGTGCTCTGGTTAGAAGTAAGGAGACTGATTTGGGCCTTGCCACTGCCTGCTTGCCTTGCACCACTTTGGACAGCTCTCTCCTCATTCTGGTCTTAATACCCCTTCTGTAAAATGGTGGGGCCTCTTCCAGCTCTGGTCTCATCAGGGACAAAAGGCCATCTTCTATACCATTCATTTGCAGCGCACTCTCTGGCCCCAGCTTTGGTTTGTTGGTTACAGATTGTAAAGCCTTAGATTCTCACTTCCAGCTCCGGAGGGGGAAGGGGAACCATCCAACTGTCTCATTAGCACGGAGAAAAGAAAACAGTAATTACTTGTGCCTCCCTTGATGATTCCTGCAGGGTTGGTTTTTCGGGGAAGGAAAAGGAGAAAACTGGAGACAGCTTCGGCTGAGAAGGGAGAGATGCTGTTAGCTGCCCAGAAAAGCAGAGGCAAGAACGATTGTCTCGCATGTCTGTCGTATTCCTCTGGACATTGCTCCAGGGAGCCTAGAGACTGCCTGGATTGAGTTTCATCTATTTATGGCATGTATAGTGTTCTCATACATGGACATGAATTGGGCTCGAGAGCCCTAACGTCACCTGTCATTAAGAAAGCAGCTGCCCTCCCAGGCTTCTCTTTGTGATATGCTGTGCATCCTGACACCTGTCTGTAAGAGGGTTTTACTGAGCCATTTTGTGACTTGGCTGCATTTTTATTATGTTGTGAGGTCATCTTTTTAACCCCCACAGCAACACAGCCAGTTGGTTTATTATGCCAGGGCATAGGCAACACACAATAGAGCCAGTCAGAGTCAAGGTCAGGTATTCTTATCTTTGGAAGGAGTTTGGAACTGCAAGACCATGGGGTTTGGTCCAGGCTGGGAAGAGCTGACCTCACAAAGATTGAGGCAGTTAGAGTTTTGAGTCCAAGATGTTAGGGGGCAGGCTGAACAGAACTAAAATAGATTGGCAGATGTGGCTCCTGGGACAAAAACTGTTGACTCTGTGGCTAGTCTCATACTCCCTGCTGTCTGGGCAGCTGCGCACCTTCACGTGCTGATGGTAGCAGAAATGGGCCTGAGACTCCCTGTAGGAGAGCCCTGCTTGACTGGACCTGGAGCTGTTACGCTGATTGTGTCCTGTGACTGCTCACTTGTGCCTTGGTTGTCACCCTGGAGGCCTAGAGAACTAGCTTCTATTTTCCTTCCTCTATCCCGAGGAAGATGTCACTTCAGAAACACCTTTTCAGTCTTCCTGTATTCCTTGGAGTTTGCTCTACTCTAAACAGCAGGGATTCTGTAGGGATGTTGTTCAGTCACTAAGTTGTGTCTGACTCTGTGCAGCCCTGTGGACTGCGGCATGCCAGGCTCCTCTGTCCACTGTCTCCCAAAGTTTGCTCAGATTCATGTCCATTGAGTCAATGATGCTATCTAACCTGCCCTCCCCTTTTCCTTCTGCCTTTAGTCTTTCCCAGCATCAGGGTCTTTTTCAATAAATCAGTTCTTTGCATCAGGTGGCTGAAGTATTGGAGTTTCAGCTTTAGCATCAGTCCTTTCAATGAATATTCAGGGTTCATTTCCTTTAGGATTGACTGGTTTGATCTCTTTGCTGTCCAAGGGACTCTCAAGAGTCTTCCCCAGCACCACAACTTGAAAGCATTAATTCTTTGGCACTCAGCCTTCTTTATGGCCCAACTCTGACACACCTGTACAAGACTACTGGCCTTGGCATAAGTGACTCAATGATAAGTATTTTTTTTTTCCATCTAAGTACCACAAAAGATGAATCAAACAATAAAAAAGACTTAAGAGAAAGGAAAAATGTATTTTTGCTATTACTTATTATGTATCATTGAGGCTTCCCTGGTGGGTTAGACGGTAAAGAATCTACTGACAGTGCAAGAGACCCGGATTTGATCCCTGGATCTGGAAGATACCCTGGCAAAGGGAATGGCTGCTCCCTTCAGTATTCTGGCCTGGAGAATTACACAGACAGAGGAGCCTGGCAGGCTACAGTCCATGGGGTCAGTTTAGTTCAGTTCAGTCGCTCAGTCGTGTCTGACTCTTTGTGACCCCATGAACTGCAGCACACCAGGCCTCCTTGTCCATCACCAATTCCCAGAGTCCACCCAAACCCATGTCCATTGAGTCGGTGATGCCATCCAACCATCTCATCCTCTGTCGTCCCCTTCTCCTCCTGCCCTCAATCTTTCCCAGCATGCGGGTCTCTTTGCCGCATCAGGTGGCCAAAGTATTGGAGTTTCAGCTTCAACATCAGTCCTTCCAATGAACACCCAGGACTGATCTCCTTTAGGATGGACTGGTTGGATCTCCTTGCAGTCCAAGGGACTCTCAAGAGTCTTCTCTAACACCACAGTTCAAAAGCAGCAATTCTTCAGTGCTCAGCTTTCTTTATAGTCCAACTCTCACATCCATACATGACTACTGGAAAAACCATAGCCTTGACTAGACGGACCTTTGTTGGCAAAGTAATGTCTCTGCTTTTGAATATGCTGTCTAGGTTGGTCATAACTTTCCTTCCAAGGAGTAAGCGTCTTTTCATTCGCAGGCTACAGTCCATGGGGTCATGAAGAGTCAAACATGACTGAATGACTAATGCTTTCACTTTTTCATCATTAAGGCCCAAAGCCTTATTCTCATTTTTTCCTAATAACCTTTTATTGTTGCTGCTGTTGTGTTTCTTTATTTTTTTAAAAATAGACTTAAATAGTTTAACTGTTTCTTGACAATCTTGTTTGATCCATCATAAAATCCTGCAGGAAAGTAGATACTATGACCCTTATTTCATAGACAGAGAAAAAAGATCCAGAAAGGTGAAATGACTTTACATGGAAAGTCAGAACATGGAGCTCAGAGTCAGAACATGGAACTTGAGATTTTGGTTGGACCTTCTAGACCTTAGAACAAAGGTTGATGGGGCAGTTGTTTTATTCATTCACAGGTTCCCAAAGTACTTCGTGTCTTCTACTTGCCAGACTGTGTCAGATACTTGAGCTGTTACAGTTAAGAAGACCCTGCTGCTGCTAAGTGACTTCAGTCACAGCAGCAGTAAACATCCTCTTCGCTTCTCCCCTCCCCCTCAGTTCAGTCGCTCAGTTGTGTCCGACTCTTTGCGACCCCATGGACTGCAGCATGCCAGGCCTCCCTGTCCATCACCAACTCCTGGAGTTTACCCTAACTTATGTCCATTGAGTTGGTGATGTCATCCAAGCATCTCATCCTCTGTCATCCCTTTCTCCTCCCGCCCGCAATCTTTCCCAGCATCAGGGTCTTTTAAAATGAGTCAGCTCTTTGCATCAGGCGGCCAAAGTACTGGAGTTTCAGCTTCAGCATCATTCCCTCCAAAGAAGTCCCAGGGCTGATCTCCTTCAGAATGGACTGGTTGAATCTCCTTGCAGTCCAAGGGACTCTCAAGAGTCTTCTCCAACACCACAGTTCAAAAGCATCAATTCTTCGGCGTCAGCCTTCTTCACAGTCCAGCTCTCACATCCATACATGACCACTGGAAAAACCATAGCCTTGACTAGACAGACTTTTGCTGGCGAAGTAATGTCTCTGCTTTTTAATATGCTGTCTAGGTTGGTCATAACTTTCCTTCCAAGGAGTAAGCGTCTTTTAATTTCATGGCTGCATCACCATCTGCAGTGATTTTGGAGTCCCCCAAAATAAAGTCAGCCACTGTTTCCGCTGTTTCCCCATCTATTTCCCATGAAGTGATGGGACCAGATGCCATGATCTTAATTTTCTGAATGTTGAGCTTTAAGCCAACTTTTTCACTCTCCTCTTTAACTGTCATTAAGAGGCTCTTTAGTTCTTCACTTTCTGCCATGAGGGTGGTGTCATCTGCATATCTGAGGTTATTGGTATTTCTCCTGGCAATCTCAATTCCAGCTTGTGCTTCCTTCAGTCCAGTGTTTCTCATGATGTACTCTGCATATAAGTTAAATAAGCAGGGTGACAATATACAGCCTTGATGGACTCCTTTCCCTATTAGGAACCAGTCTGTTGTTCCATGTCCAGTCCTAACTGTTGTTTCCTGACCTGCATACAGATTTCTCAAGAGGAAGGTCAGGTGGTCTGGTATTCCCATCTCTTGAAGAATTTCCCACAGTTTATGGTGATCCACCCAGTCAAAGGCTTTGGCATAGTCAGTAAAGCCGAAATAGATGTTTTTCTGGAACTCTCTTGCTTTTTCCATGATCCATTGGATGTTGGCAATTTGATCTCTGGTTCCTCTGCCTTTTCTAAAACCAGCTTGAACATCTGGAAGTTCATGGTTCACATATTGCTGAAGCCTGGCTTGGAGAATTTTGAGCGTTACTTTACTAGCGTGTGAGATGAGTACAATTGTGCAGCAGTTTGAGCATTCTTTGGCATTGCCTTTCTTAGGGATTGAAATGAAGACTGACCTTTTCCAGTCTTGTGGCCACTGCTGAGTTTTCCAAATTTTCTGGCATATTGAGTGCAGCACTTTCACAGCATCATCTTTCAGGATTTGGAATAGCTCAACTGGAATTCCATCACCTCCACTAGCTTTGTTCGTAGTGATGCTTCCTAAGGCCCACTTGACTTCACATTCCAGGATGTCTGACTCTAGGTGAGTGATTGCACCATCGTGATTATCTGGGTTGTGAAGATCTTTTTGTATAGTTCTTCCCCTCCCCCTACCCCCATTCAAATCATTGGATTTTGAGGTAGAAAGAGCTCCAGAGTTTATCTGGTCTTCCTTTCATGTTGCTACATGAGTAAGGCAGATCATGAAGCAAGCACATAGACTTTGGCATAAAGTAAAGCAGACCTGGGTTCAAATCCTAGCTCTGCTGCTTACCAGCTATTTGACTGAATGATACACTTAGCCTCCTCACCCATCTTCAGTTTTAGTCACTACACCCATCTTCAGTTTTAGTCACTAAATCGTGTCCAGCTCTTATGTGACCCCATGGCCTGTAGCCTGCCAGGCTCCTCTGTCCCTTAGATTTCCCAGACAAGAAGACTGGAGTGGGTTCCTTCTCCAGGGAATCTTTCTAACCTAGGGGTTGAACCTGTGTCCTGCATTGGCAGGTGGATTCTTTACCACTGAGCCACCAGGGAAGACCCATATTCAGTTACCTTGGCTATAAAGTGGGCATTCCATCACTTGCTTCACAGGGTATTAGTATCAGGAGGGTTGCCAACATAACACCTAGTCTAGCAGTAGCCCAGGTCTTTCTGTCACCCTGCATCAAGGCCTAAGCTGTTGCTCAAATGAAGCTTCTGAGGCCACTTCTAGTCAGACTGATTCCCATGGCCCCTCCCCCCACCCCGTCCCGCCCCCCGCCCCTGCCATTTTACAATACATAGCACTCTTGAAACTGTTAGGTGTGCGTAATATTCTTTTTTTTTTAAAAAAAGATTTGATTTATATTTGATTTATAAGGTTGTGTTATTTTGTATTAGTTTCTGGTGTACAACAAAGTGATTCAGTTAGATGAATGTGTAATTTTTGTATTCTTTTCCAATATGATTTATTGTAGGATATTGAATATAGGTTCCTATGTTATACAATAGGACCTTGTTTATTTTATATATAGTTTGTATCTGCTAATCCCAAACTCCTATTCTTCTCACATCCGCCCTTCCCCTTTAGTAACCATAAGTTTGTTTTCTCTGTCTGTGAATCTATTTCTATTTTGTAAATATTCATTTGCATCATATTTTAGATTCTACATATAAGTGATATCATACAGTATTTTTCTTTCTGGCTTATTTCATCTAGTATGATAATCTGGGTTCATCCATGTTGCTGCAGATGGCACTGTTTCATTCTTTTTTATGGCTGAGTAATATTCTATTGTGGTTTTATTAATCATTGTAAAGATTCAGTGTTGTCTTGTGCTGACATAGCCATATTTTCAAGAGGTGACAGAACTCACACAATGAAGACAGGTCTGGAATGAGACCATAGTGGGATGAGATCTTTCCAGTTACCTGAGTACTGCTGTACCAGGCTGTGTGTATATGGAGTTCTTTAACCGAGACCTTTAAGGCAAGTCAGTTGTGCCATGTTGGTAGGGCAGTGGACGCTGGATCAATGGAAAACTCAGCTGGCTATTTATGTTAGATCCAGCTTTTAAAACACAAGTGTTCCAAACTTTCTGAAGAAGGCATACTTTCTTATCTACCCTTTGGCCTTTTGTCTGGCACCTGTATCCTTGATGATTTTTTTTTTTTTTTTTTTTTGATTGTGCTGTGTCTTTGTTGCTGCATGCGGGCTCTCTAGTTGCAGTGAGCAGGGGCTACTCTTCTTTGTGGTGCCTGGGCTTCTCATTGTGGTGGCTTCTCTTGTTGCAGCTCACAGGCTCAGTAGTTGTGGTGCACCAGCTTAGGTGCTCCATGGCATGTCAGATCTTCCCAGACGAGGGATCCAGCCTGTGTCATCTTCATTGGCAGGTGGATTCTTACCCAGTGTGTCACCAGGGAAATTCTAATGATTGTTCTTTTTGACCTATTTTGGATTTTTAAAAAAATAAACAGAAAAAGCAAAAAATAAAAAAAAGTTCCCGTGTGTGTGTGTGTGTATACAAGCCACACCTTTGATGTCTTGGCTATTGTAAATAGTGCTGCTATGGACATTGGGGGGTGTGTATCTTTTTGAATTAAGAGTTTTCTCTGGATATGCCCAGGAGTAGGATCATACAGTAACTGTGTTTTAGTTTTTAAGAACCTGCCTACTGTTTTCCATAGCCTGCCTAATATTCTTAGTATATTTGTAGGAAGTTGACACAGTCTTGCCCTGGACTACTAGGAGCCCAAGGATAAGATTTGTTCTCTTTCAACCCTGCATCTTCTATGATCCCCAACCCAGAGTTGAAACTGTGGCTAACTAATCAGGAATTGATTTTTGATTGATTGGATAGAAGACTTGGGAGGATTTGCAGCTGACAGAAAGAGCTGTTGAAGATTTGTCTGGGTCTCCCAGCTTCACTCTTCCCCTTTCCTCTCCGGTTACAGTATCACATTGATTCTTAAAAAAATCCTTGTGTTGTAGACAGGATGGGAATTGTATCTCTATTTTGTAATTAAGGAATCTGAGGCTCAGATTAAAACTCAGGTCTCTCGTTAGGAGATAGATCCATAGTAAGAGTAGTAGAAATTCGAACAGAAATCTTAACTGACTAGGTCTTCATCGTCTAGAAGCAGTAGTGATGTTTACATGGAAGAAAAACAGAGGAACTGTTCTGAAGCCTTAGTGGATGGTGAGGACAGAGCTTTGACTGTAGTCACAGCCAGAGGTATTTTCAAGAACACAACAGAGAGGAGAGGAAGGGTTCAGGATAACTTCACCTAATTGCTAGGCCTTGAAGATTAAGATGAATTTGAATATGAATAAATGAAGAGAGTCATTCCAGGTGAGACAACAACATGGATAAAAGTATGGTAACTGGAAGGCCCACAGTCGTAAGTGATGACCAGACCCGTGGTGTAAGAGTCTAGAGAGCAAGGCTGAGGTGATTGGGAGCCATGCCATTCTTTTGAGCAGGGGAGTGGCGTTAGGAACAGGAGTTTAAAAGTGTGGGCTCCAATAGATGGGAGTAGAAGGCTCAGGGGAAGACTAGTGAAAGAGAGACCAGGGAAGAGGCTACAGTCTGTCCTTGTAATGTCAGTAAATTCTAAGAAATATTCCAGCAGTGCAGGCAGGAGATAATGAGACCCTGAACCAATCCTTCTCAGAATGGCTGTCATTCCTTCTTGGAAATAAAATAGTACATGTAAAGTGCTTAACCCAGTACCTAGACCATTTCAAAGTGTGCGTTAAATGTTAATGGCAGTTAAATGACTGTTGTGGTGGTGGTGATTATCATAGCTTTGTGCTCACAGTATCCTCTGGAACTACCTGGCTGAAGGACTCAGGAGTCAACTGGTGTTTAGTAAAAAGCCTGGACTGCAAGTAAATGGAGAGTATCCCAGGGTTGGGTATAAATGAAGGCTCTGAGTCATGTCAGCCAGGACTAGAGCATGCGTTTTCTGTCTTTTTTCTTCTATTTTTTGAGAAGTGGAAAATTCTGAAAGAGATGGGAATACCAGACCACCTGATCTGCCTCTTGAGAAATCTGTATGCAGGTCAGGAAGCAACAGTTAGAACTGGACATGGAACAACAGACTGGTTCCAAATAGGAAAAGGAATACATCAAGGCTGTATATTGTCACCCTGTTTATTTAACTTAAATGCAGAGTACATCATGAGCAACACTGGACTGGAAGAAGCACAAGCTGGAATCAAGATTGCCGGGAGAAATATCAATAACCTCAGATATGCAGATGACACCACCCTTATGGCAGAAAGTGAAGAGGAACTCAAAAGCCTCTTGATGAAAGTGAAAGTGGAGAGTGAAAAGGTTGGCTAAAAACATTCAGAAAACGAAGATCATGGCATCTGGTCCCATCACTTCATGGGAAATAGATGGGGAAACAGTGCAAACACTGTCAGACTTTATTTTTCTGGGCTCCAAAATCACTGCAGATGGTGACTGCAGCCATGAAATTAAAAGACGCTTACTCCTTGGAAGGAAAGTTATGACCAACCTAGACAGCATATTCAAAAGCAGAGACATTACTTTGCCAACAAAGGTCCATCTAGTCAAGGCTATGGTCTTTCCTGTGGTCATGTATGGATGTGAGAGCTGGACTGTGAAGAAGGCTGAGCGCCGAAGAATTGATGCTTTTGAACTGTGGTGTTGGAGAAGACTCTTGAGAGTCCCTTGGACTACAAGGAGTTCCAACCAGTCCATTCTGAAGAAGATCAGCCCTGGGATTTCTTTGGAAGGAATGATGCTGAAGCTGAAACTCCAGTATTTTGGCCACCTCATGTGAAGAGTTGACTCATTGGAGAAGACTCTGATGCTGGGAGGGACTGGGGGCAAGAGGAGAAGGGGGTGACAGAGGATGAGATGGCTGGATGGCATCACTGACTCAATGGACGTGAGTCTCAGTGAACTCCAGGAGTTGGTGATGGACACGGAGGCCTGGCGTGCTGTGATTCATGGGGTCGCAAAGAGTCGGACATGACTGAGCGACTGATCTGATCTAATCTGATAATGTGTGATTAAGAAGGCAAGCCCTGGAGGTTGAACTCAGGTTGAAGTCCCAAGTCTGCCATCTATTAGCTGTGTGACTTGGGGCAAATTTACTTAGCATCTCTGTATCTGTTGTCCCTTAGAAAAAGTGAAGAATGTAATATCACACCAACCTTACAAGAGTTTGTAAAGATGTAATGAGTTAATACAACCAAAGAGTTTACAACAAGGCTTGGCACTGTGCTACTATTCTCTTTACCCCAGTCATTTCTACCCCACATTTCAAGTAATATATAGGAGTTTCTCTGTCCCAACAAAGGACGGGGTAAGTGGAGAAAACTGAAGTCAGCCTCATAGTGCTTGGAAGTTTCTCCCATCTGGGTTCTAGGTTTTGGAACCCTGGAGGAACCTCTTTGTTTCCATCACTACATTCTAGTTATGTAGACTTTCCTGTTCTTAGTGTAACAAGTTTCCTCTTGCCCATTATTCCCATTATTGCCTCAGGGCTTTTGTGTTTATTTCCCCTCTCTAAAGCTCTCTTCCTCTGATCTTTGCAGATCTCACCCCCTTACTTGGGTTTCTGTCTAGTGTCTGCTTCTTGGAGAAGTCTTCCTTGACTTTTATCTAAAATAGACTTCATTTCACTCATAGTTGTTCGTTCTTTCCTTGCTCTGCTTTATTTTTCTTTATAGCCCTTAGCACAACCTAAATCTGTTTATTAACCTGTTTTTTGCTAGATTGCAAGACCTGTAAGGGCAGGAACTTCAAATGCATGCATTGACCTAAGCTCAGGCCTGTTTTGAGCAAGACCCTGACTGACTTCTCTCTGTTCTAGGTGAGCCCTCTTCCCTGAGGCAGTTGGTGCTGACCCTGTAACACAAAAGAAGAACTTGCCGGCTGAGCTCAGCCTTGCTACTGGTGAGTGAGGGTACCTGGGCAAGCTTGGGCCAAGATACAGGGTGACTAGTTTGGGGCTTATTTTTACCCTTAGTACAGATAACTTATAGGTAATTACTCTCCTATTCCATGCCTAAGAGACTGTCATAGGTAGACAGTCTGGGATCACTTGCCATGAATAAAGCAAAAGCATGCTCAATTCCTTCTGGTTTCTGCCTGCTACTTTCTGTTGCATGGTATCCTGGACCTGGCTAAACCCATTCTCCCACAAGCTCTCTTAACATGACTTCATAGTCCATAGACTTTTCTGATTTCAGTCTTGAGTGTGACCTACCAAGCCCAGACTCGGTTTTGGGAAATCCTGTGGTTTTATCAGTCCTGCAGAATATGGATCATCAGTGGAGCTGGGGATAGAGAGTTAGAGTGGGGCTTTGTGAAGGAAAAGTCCAGAAAAATTTAGAAGGAAGACTGCAGATGGTGAAATAGGATGGGAAATCAACATATTAAGAATCAGTTGTGTTACGGATCTCATTTATACTATATAAAATGCCATTTTTATAGATGAGGGAATTGAGGCTTAGGAAACTGAAGTAATACGCCTAGGGTTTATGCCTCGAAATCCATAAAGCTGATCTTAGAATCCAGGTCAGTCTGTGAATACCATTCTCTCTGACTTGGCATGCTTTCCTTGGACTGCTAATCTCCTTGGAATCATGATTTTCCTTATAAAATTCAAGAAGACAGACCTTCTTAGGGGTTCAGGAAGGAGGCCTAGTTATTTGAAAGGCCCAGCAAGGCAGGCAAGAGGTGGGGGTCTCTTCTGAGCAAGGACATTTTTAATGAGGTGGGCCAAGAGGCTGGAAGGAAGAACCTCCAAGCAGGCGGAGACCCAGGCTTAAATATGAGTGGACGGAGAAGAAAACATCTGTAACATTTGGGACCCCATGAGCACTTGGGCTAGCATAGACAAGGACCTGTTGAGCTGACTTGTAGTTGGAAAACCTGGGGGTTTATTGTCTCTCTCAGTAGTTACCTTTGGATAATCTGTTTGCCTATTTTTAAGTTGTTAGAGTGCCTCCATGTACCTTCACATGTTTATTTTGTATATACCAACCATATAGGATGTTGTAGAGAATCAGATGGGAAATGCAAGTTGGAAAGCTTTGCGAATTGTAAAAACTGAAGTGAGAGAAGTGAGAAGAAAGCGTTATAGGTATCTCTGGCATCTCAGTCCCTGACCTTTAGCCAGCCCGCTCCCCAAAGGCAAAAGGGAAGGTTTTGCCTTGGAAATCTACACTGTAAATTTTCTCCCGTGCCCTTTTCTTCCTCTCCTCCTGCTGCAGGCCCTACCAGAAAAAAGTTGAAAAGTTCCACAAATTCAGTCTTTCCAGGGCACAGAGACAGAACCAGGCAGCGTTGGCAGCCATCATTTGCAGCATGTAGTCTGCGGAGTACAGGTTTAAATGCACTCTCACAGCCTGGCTCCAAGTCCACTGCCAGTACAGATATCATGGTTGTTTTCAGGAGTCCATCCACAGCATGTGTCTGTATTCACTGACTGCTTCCACTGGGATGTTGCTTTGTTACCTACTGTTATCTTAGACCAGGAGGGCTATTCCTATTTTGGCCCCGAGTTCCCCACTTACTGCCACCCCTCACTACTGTTAGTGAAAAACTCATGTATACTGTAGCCTCATATCCCATCAGAGGCCGTGATCATTTCACTCTTCCCACCATTTCTCTCGTCCTTGGCCAGTGATAGAGGTCTTCATACTCTCTTCATATTCTGTAGTAAGGGACATTCTTTTCTTCCTGCTGCCCGCCTGAGGGTGCACAGAGGGATCTGTGCCCCCACCTGAGGCTCCTGGAAATCTGCTTTGGCCAACCATCCCTCCTTTTCTAAATCTCCAGACACTTGCTTTCATCTCTTTTTGTCTTGGTTAATCTAATGTTCTTTAGCTTCTGGCCTTTCCATGGCCTGGGCATCAAGCTTGGGATTTTATTGTTCTTATGACAGCTGCCCTGCGAAGTAGTTCCATTGTTGATTCTTTTAAAATATGAATGCTGCTGCTAAGTCGCTTCAGTCGTGTCTGACTCTGTGCGACCCCATAGACGGCAACCTACCAGGCTCCCCCGTCCCTGGGATTCTCCAGGGAAGAACACTGGAATGGGTTGCCATTTCCTTCTCCAATGCGTGAAAATGAAAAGTGAAATTGAAGTTGCTCAGTCGTGTCCGACCTCAGCGACCCCATGGACTGCAGCCTTCCAGGCTCCTCCGTCCATGGGATTTTCCAGGCAAAAGTACTGGAGTGGGGTGCCATTGCCTTCTCTGAAAATATGAATGGTTCCATGTAAAAAACTGTATAATATACTGATACACGTATAATAGCTTATTTATCTAACATCCTCAATTTTCCAGAATCCAGTTAAAAAACAAAAGGTAGCAAAGCATGTGTCATACCTGGCACAGTGCTAATTTATTCCTATTTTTATGTGTTGTTGTAACAAGTTTAACAATCTGGTTTCTGAACCCCCAGAAGATTAAGAACAGGGCATGTAAAGGGGAGGAGGAGCTGCTATATTAGCAGCAGCAGAGGTGAGAGCTGAAAGCCAACTGTAAGGGAGATATAAAAGAAGAATGATAAGACAGAAAAGTTAAAATGGGTATGAAGGCCGTACTTTAAGGGCAACAGCCCTGTAAACATCTGTACACTTCAGTAAGGTAGGGCTAGGTATTTTTAAGATAGTTCTTAAAGACCAGTAGTATCAAAGAATGTTTAATTATTTGCAGGTGTTTGCTATAGTATCAGATGCTATATGGAATGCTCTACATAAATTGATTTTGTTTTCATCACACCTTGAAAAGTAGGTGGTGATATTCTCATTTTATAAATTATAGAGACTTAGAGAAGGACACGGGGAAGGCAGTGGCACCCCACCCCAGTACTTTTGCCTGGAAAATCCCATGGACGGTGGAGCCTGGTAGGCTGCAGTCCATGGGGTCGCTAAGAGTCGGACACGACTGAGCGACTTCACTTTCACTTTTCACTTTCATGCATTGGAGAAGGAAATGGCAACCCACTCCAGTGTTCCTGCCTGGAGAATCCCAGGGACGGGGGAGCCTGATGGGCTGCCGTCTATGGGGTCGCACAGAGTCGGACACGACTGAAGCGACTTAGCAGCAGCAGCAGCAGCAGAGAAGGACACACCCACTCCAGTGTTCTTGCCTGGAGAATCCCAGGGACGGGGGAGCCTGATGGGCTGCCGTCTATGGGATCGCAGAGAGTCAGACACGACTGAAGGGACTTAGCAGCAGCAGAGAGGGACACACAGGCAGTGACTGGAAGAGCTAATAAACTTATAATTTAGAAGAATCTGGTTCTAAAAAGCCGTGGCCTAAAACCCCAGTCCTTCTCAGTCTCTTGTGACAGTGGTTCCCCCCACCCCCCAGCCCCAACCCTGCCTTTATTCATTCTCTTGAATATGAATGTCTTTTCCTTTTAAAGATATCCATTCATTCATTGCCTATTTATTGAGTGTCCACTATGTGCCAGGCACAGTTTTAAGTGTTTGAAATGTAGCAGTGAAGAAAATAGTTTGCTCTCCTGTAACCTAAATTCTAGTGGAATATAAACAAATGAATATGTATGAAGGAAAATAAAGCAGGAAAAGGGAATAGGGAGGGACCATGTGATGAAAGAAGGCCTCCATGAGAAAATAAAATCTGTACAGAAATATGTATAAGATGAAGTAGTGTGAGCTGTGTGTATATCTTGGGGAATAACATGCCAGGCATAGAGTTCAGTAAGTTTGGAGGCCCTGAAACAGGAGCATGCTTAATGTTTTGAGGAACAAAGGAGGCCAGTGTAGCTAGAGATGAATTAAGCAATAGGAGGAGTGGATTATGGAGAAGTCACAAGGGTAGACAAGGACTCAGATCACATGGGGCTTTATTCTCAGCGAAATAGGAAGCCTCTGGACATTTTTGAGTAGATGAATGACATAATCTAACATCCATTAAAAAAAAAATCCCTCTGCATGATTGTATCGGCCAGGACCTCCAATGTGTTGTTGAACAGAATTGGTGAAAACAGACACTCTTACCTTGTTTCTAGTTTTAAAGAGAAGGGATTCAGTCTTAATGAGTACTTAAGTGTGATACCAGTAAGTATGATGTTTGCTGCAGGGCTTTTTGGTAGACTTCTATTTATCAGGCTAAGTAAGTTCTCTATTTCTTTTTTCAGAGGTTTTATTATGGATGGATGTTGAATTTTGTTTGTGTGGTTTTTATCCTTTATTCTACTAACATGGCACTATGATAATTGATTTTTGGATATTAAACCAACATCATTCCTAGAATGAATCCCACTTGGCTATAGTGTATAATCCTTTTTGTATGGTCTTGATTTGGTTTATTAATGTTTTGTTGAAGATTTTTGCATGTATTCATGAGAGGTGTCAGTCACTAGTTTTCTTGTTATATCTTTGGTTTTGGTGTCAGGGTAATACTGGTTTCTTAGGCTGGAGAGTCTTCCCTCTGTTTTGTGGGAGAGTTTGTGAAGGATTGTGATTTTTTTGAATTTTTTAGAAGTATATTTCTTATTTTAATTATTCTTGGCTGTGCTGGATCTTTGTTGCTGCACTTGGTCTTTCTCTAGTTGTGGTGCATGGGCTTCTTTCTCATTGTGGTGGCTTCTCTCCTTCTGCAGCACGGGCTCTAGGCACCTGGGCTCAGTAGTTAAGGCTTATGGGCTTAGTGGCCCTGAGGCGTGTGGAATCTTTCTGAACCAGGTGCTGAACTCAAGTTCCCTGCACTGACAGGCAGATTCTTAACCACTGAACAACCAGGGAAGTCTTTAATTTTAAATGTTTGATAGAACAAGCCATGTGGACCTGAACTTTTCTCTGTTGGAAGATTCTTAATTACTAATTCAAAAATTCTCATGATAGGTCTACGCAGATGTACTTTTTTTTGTTATTGTTTTTTTCTTTTGTGTCGATAATTTGTGTGTGTCTAGGAATTTGTCCCCTTCATCTAAGTTGTTTAATTTTGTGGCTTAAAGTTGTTTATAGTATTGCCTTATAATCTTTTTTAACTCTAGAAGGTGATAACCCTTTTAGTAGTGATAACCCTTTTTTCATTCCTGATTTTGGCAATTTGTATTTTCTCTGTGTTTCTCTTGGTCAGCCTTACTGAAGGTTTAATTTTGTTGATTTTTTTCAAAGAACCAGCTTTTGGTTTCATTGTTTTTCTGTTCCACTGATCTCTTACTTTAATATTTGTTTTTCCTAACTTTAGCTTGCTTTGGATTTAGTTTGTTCTTTTTCTAGTTTCTCAAGTCTTAAGTTACTTTTTTAAGGCACTCGCATCCGAAATGAAACTCTTCTTCAGGCATGACTGACCTGCGGACTGTCACATGCTCCTCAGTAGTAGTCTCTGGAGAACTATCTGGAGCTTCAGAGAGGGCCTGACTCAGACACCGGAGGGCGGGGCGGGGGCGGGCGGTGGTCCACAGTGTTGCGCCACCAGTAGGAAGAAGGGGTCTAGGCCTTGACCCATAGCACACGGCAGCCTGGATCCTGCCTGCCCCAGGTGCCCCACCACCACCTGAGATTTGTGTGGGTGGGCCTGAGATCCCTCACCCTCATACAAAGGGTATGTGCCCCCATGCTGGCTGGGGCGGGCCTCAGATGGGGACAGTTTAGTCGGTAGTGATGTGATACATGGAAAACCAAGCTTTCTCCACTTTCCTAGGAGATTTTGCCTGATACAGAGCTAGAGGAGACCACGGCCCACCTCACAGACTTCAGAGACAGATGGCTTTGGAAGCCTTACCAAGTTCCTGTTAATGACTGAGATTCTAAGCAGAAATTTGGTTGCATCAAAGATACAAGGCTTAAAGGCAGATACCAAATAAGTACACTTACAAATGAGGGTACTTATTTGTGGCCTTTAAAAGTTTCCTCAATGTTCAGTTCAGTTCAGTTGAGTTACTCAGTCGTGTCCAACTCTTTGCGACCCCATGGCCTGCAGCACGCCAGGCCTCCCTGTCCATCACCAACTCCCGGAGTTTACTCAAACTCATGTCTGTTGAGTCGGTGATGCCATCCAACCATCTCATCCTGTGTCGTCCCCTTCTCCCCCTGCCTTTGATTTTTCCCAGCATCGGAGTCTTTTCAAATGAGTCAGTTTTTTTCACATCAGGTAACCAAAGTGTTGGAGTTTCAGCTTCAACATCAGTCCTTCCAATGAATACTCAGGACTTATTTCCTTTAGGATTGACTGGTTGGATCTCCTTGTAGTCCAAGGGACTCTCAAAAGTCTTCTCCAACACCACAGTTCAAAAGCATCAATTCTCCGACTCTCAGCTTTCTTTATAGTCCAACTCTCACATCCATACGTGACTATTGGAAAAACCATAGCCTTGACTAGATGGACCTTTGTTGACAAAGTAGTGTCTTTGCTTTTTAATGCTATCTAGGTTGGTCATAACTTTCCTTCCAAGGAGTAAGCGTCTTTTAGCTTCATGGTTGCAATCACCATCTGCAATGATTTTGGAGCCAGAAAAATAAAGTCAGCCACTGTTTCCCTATCTATTTCCCGTGAAGTGATGGGACCAGATGCCATGATCTTAGTTTTCTGAATGTTGAGCTTTAAGCCAACTCTCCTCTTTCATTTTCATCAAGAGGCTCTTTAGTTCCTCTTCACTTTCTGCCATGAGGGTGGTGTCATCTGCATATCTGAGGTTATTGATATTTCTCCCGGCAATCTTGATTCCAGCTTGTGCTTCCTCCAGCCCAGTGTTTCTCATGATGTACTCTACATATAAGTTAAATAAGCAGGGTGACAATATACAGTCTTGACATACTCCTTTTCCTATTTGGAACCAGTCTGTTGGTTCTTGTCCAGTCCTAACTATTGCTTCCTGACCTGCATACACATTTCTCAAGAGGAAGGTAAGGTGGTCTGGGATTCCCATCTCTTGAAGAATTTTCCACAGCTCATGGTGATCCACCCAGTCAAAGGCTTTGGCATAGTCAATAAAGCAGAAATAGATGTTTTTTCTGGAACTCTCTTGCTTTTTCGATGATCCAGTGGATGTTGGCAATTTGATTTCTGGTTCCTCTGCCTTTTCTAAATCCAGCTTGAACATCTGCAAGTTCACGGTTCACGTAGTGTTGAAGCCTGCTTGGAGAATTTTGAGCATTACTTTACTAGCGTATGAAATGAGTACAATTGTGTGGTAGTTTGAGCATTCTTTGGCATTGCCTTTCTTTGGGATTGGAATGAAAACCGACCTTTTCCAGTCTTGTGGCCACTGCTGAGTTTTCCAAATTTGCTGGCATATTGAGTGCAGCATTTTCACAGCATCACAGCATCGTCTTTTAGGATTTGAAACAGCTCAACTGGAATTCCATCACCTCCACTAGCTTTGTTCATAATGATGCTTCTTAAGGCCCACTTGACTTCGAATTCCAGGATGTCTGACTCTAGGTGAGTTATCATACCATCGTGATTATCTGGGTTGGGAAGATGTTTTTTATACAGTTCTTCTGTGTATTCTTGCCACTTCTTAATGTCTTCTGCTTCTGTTAGTTCTGTACTATTGCTGTCCTTTATTGAGCCCATCTTTGCATGAAATGTTCCCTTGGTATCTCTAATTTTCTTGAAGAGATCTCTAGTCTTTCCCATTCTATTGTTTTCTTCTATTTCTTTGCACTGATCACTGAGGAAGGCTTTCTTATCTCTCCTTGCTCTTCTTTGGAACTCTGCATTCAAATGGGTGTATCTCTCCTTTTCTTCTTTGCTTTTCGCTTCTCTTCTTTTCACAGCTATTTGTATGGCCTCTTCAGACAGTCATTTTGCTTTTTTGCATTTCTTTTTCTTGGGGATGGTCTTGATCACTGTCTCCTGTACAGTGTCACGAACCTCCATGTGTAGTTCATCAGGCACTCTGTCTATCAGATCCAGTCCCTTGAATCTGTTTCTCACGTCCTCATCTGTAGACATGAAATAACAGTTTCTATCCAGCAGCCGTGAAAGATGCATTTCAAATAAGTGCTATATGAAACTGTTAGATACTATATGCATGTAAGGGACTATTAATTTTAGTAATTATGGTCCTAGGGACTGGAACAGTCTGAGAAGGGGCAGGAGCAGTTGCAGTACACTATTGCCCTTCAAGGTGTGGGTCATGAACAGTTGACCAAAGTGGACTTTGCAGCTTAATGTAAAGCGGGGGTTCATTGTCTGCCTGTGTAATTATCCAATGGCTTCCAGGGGTTTCTGTGGAGAAACTCTGAGTGAAGCCCTGAGAGCAGTTCAGCTTAGACGCAGCTATCTCTGTTCTCTCCCCATCCAGGAATTTTGCCCACATTTTATTACTTTGGTTCCAGAGGCAGCTGGCTTTCTTGAGGGTTACTGTCATAGGAAACAGGAAGGTCAAGCTCACTTAGAGGGAAGGAGTAGTTTGCAAAAGACTCTGGGTCTTGTTAGGCCCTGTGTCCCCCTCCGTCCCCAATTTTCATTAAGATTAAAAAGGATCTTTCTGTCCCGCTGGAGCAACAAACTTGACAGAGGAGGGACTGGCAGCTCCTAGAGGGAAATTTTAAGGCCATTGACTGTGGCAGAGAGGTAGGATCTGAGCTTAAAATAAGGCCAAGAGATCAAAAACTCAAGCTGGGAAATCATAAATCAGGAAGCCAAGGTCCATCAGCAGATGTGATGCCGGAATCATGAGATGAGTAGGACATAGAAAAAGGGGACTTACAACTTAATGGGGCAGATGCTGAAAAAAGCCCCAAAAGTATTCTACAAAAGATCACATTAACACAAAAGCAGAAATTGCGTCTTTTGAACTATCCATTATTTTGTGTTATCTGGGTCTCTACTGTTACCCTCTACCTTCATCTCCCTCCCCATGCCCCCAGTTAGCATAATATGTCAACTTATTTTACTTAACATTTATCTATGTTATAACTGGTCTTCAGGAAATTTAATTAACTGCATCTTTCCCACCATTGTAAATCTTGAAAATCTCAGGCTACATGCTGCTGGGGAAAGGGAGGAAGCTATAAAGCCAAAGATTTGAATTTGCTGGGACATTCATTTCCTATGTGACTAACCTCTCTGAGCTATAGTTTCCTCTTCTGCAAAATGGGAGGAATGCCTGTACAGGAGATGATGAAAGAAATGCCTGGCTTGGATTGGTGTTCAAGCCACTGGTGGTTGAAATACATTCTGATATTATGTGTTCAGTGTCATATTGTAGTAGAAAGTGAGTATTGTGACCCAGGCTCTTACGTTTCTACCAACTCAACCTTGGCAAGTATTTAATGTCTCTGTACCTTAGTTTCCTCAGCTCCAAAAAGAGGGAATGGAGCAGAAAGGTGTTCTATAATTGGTGGTGTATCTCTTCAGTTCTATGCCTCCAAAGGCACTTGGTCTGTGGTTCAAAATAGGAGTCAGGGGTGGGGCAAAAGGGGAGGCTCGCCTTCAGTCCTGCTTAAGGCTTCAACAGGGACACTTAGAGTCATTATCTGAGTATGATGAGAAGTGTCTGGGATTTGCCTGCAGGGGCAGTAGCCTATCTATCAACATTTGGGGGAAGTGGGGAGGGTGAAGAAAACAGTGATAAAATCAGAATGGCCTGGAAGGTTGGAGACTGAGTTGTTATCAAGTATGAGAGAGACCATGAGGCACAGAGCCCAGCTTGTGCTCTGTTACCTGCTTTCTGGGTGTTGCCAGTAAAGCTGTTTCTCTTTTTAGCCTCCATATCCCCATCTGTAAAATGAATTAGGTGATGTATTCTCCAAGCGCCTTTTAGGGCTTCCTAAAATTTCATCGTCCACTCTGTTCTGGCTCTCATGTTGGTTTGTATCCAGCTTGTGCCCTTGGTGTTGAGGATTTCATTTACAGAAGGCTTCTTAACTTGCCAGGCTAGCACTAGAGTAATATTTAGAATGCTCTTGAAACCACTGTTTCAAGCCACTATGAATCATACATCTTTCAAGTCCATAAATGCCTTGGTCCACCTGGTCTGACCCCCTCATTTAACACTGAAAGATGATGCAATAGAGTAGTAAGACTACTAAGGGACTTGCCTAACAGTTCAGCAGTTGAGACGCTGCATTCCCAATGCAGGGGGCATGAGTTTGATCTCTTGTTGGGCAACTGATATCCTGCATGCTGGCTTTGACTCCCGGCTTTGACAGCAGACCTTGACTTCAAATTCCTGCCAGTAATTAACTTAATCTCTCTGAGCCATAGTATCAGCATCTGAAAATGAGGATAGTGATAAAAGAGTAGGCACATAAAGAATTGTTATTATTTGGAAAAGAAACAAACTGAGGCCTGAGAGATGATATCACCTGCTCAGAGTCAAGCTCAGGCCAGAATCTCTGTCTCTTGTCCAGAGTTTTCTTGTCCTCTAGAGCCAAGGTCAGCTACGTATGTAGTAGCAAAGATTGGAACTGAAAGCATGTCAGCTTTCTTAACATCTCTGCCAACAGTCTTCTCAATTCCCCTGGGGTGTGTGTCAATAACACAGCCTGCACTTGTTTTAGAAACAAGCTCTTCACAAGCACTCCTGTTTGATTTGCTTTGGCTGATACAGGATCCAGATGCTCTTAGAATAGCACAACAGACTCTCCAAATCAGCCCATTCCCATTCTGAGCCACTCACAGCTCTGATCTGCTGCTGGCTGGGCTTTGGCCCCTAGGTTCCCCCCACTCCCACCTGTCACATGAATCTCTTCAGTCATCTTTTGCTATTGATTCTTTCCCTCTTGAAGGAAGTCATGTGTATTGAGTGCCTACTATGTGCCAGGTATTGTGATAGGTGCTTTACATTAAAACTATGTTTGTTAATCTTAGTAACTCCTTAAGTTATTAATAGCTCCAGAAGGAAAAGCTGAGGCTCAGTGAAGTAAATGAATTTGTCAGAGGTCATCTACCTAGTCCGTGAAAGAGCTGGTGTTTGAACTCAGGTCCTCCTGCCTCCATAGACCCCATGTGTTTAGTATAGTAAGCTCTTTCCTGAGTATCATACTGCCTCTGGCCTCTGCCTTTCCAGGAGGGTAAAGTGTTCATGAGTGCCCAGAAAGGGGGATTCGGTGTCTTTAGAAATTGGCAGTTGGAAATATCTCCATGCCTTCAGTGCATTTTCCCATTAATTTCTTCTGCTCTACTTTGCCTCAAGTAGAACTTGGTACTCTACCAAGTTCTCTAGGATCCAAGTGTGTGGCCCAGAGGTCCAATCACTAAATGAGAGCCCAGGTTTCCATCTTCAACATGGAATGTGGATTCTCTAGTAAGAAGTGTCCTTGTCATTTTCAAAGTGAAATGAGTGGAATACTCAAGTAATGAGCCCCTTGTATGCCCAACTCTGAAATGCAGGGGGTGTGAGTATCTCCAGTGTGATGAGCTTCCTTCAGGGACCTGGCAAGAGAGGAGGCAGAGGCATACATATATAAAAGAGTTAAGAAGAAGATTGCTCTAATAGGTCTTCAAACCTGTCATCACTTTTCAGTTTACAAAGTGCTTTACTTATAGAGATCCTTCCTTACTTGTGTAAGGAAACTGAAGGCATCTTCCTTTATTTGGCAGAGTCAGGGGCTAGAGTCCACACCCTTAGTCTTGATAAGGTAAGGTCAGTACCCTTAGTCTTGATAAGGTCAGTGAGTCTAAGCCCTCCTGAAAGAGTTCTTGTCTCTGGCCTTGGGTCCCCATCAGTCTTCATTTGCAAAAGGAGGAAGTCTTTAGTCTCTGCCCTTTTCTGAGAGCCCTCCTCTGCCCACTGGTCCCCTGCCTCTCTCCTTCCTACTCAGCTGCTAGGGCCTTCTTAATGAGACCCTCTTCTAAATGATATGTTTTTAAGTGTAGGCTAAGAGGAGATATTTTCCCCAAGATCATTTACCATAAAATGATGGGATTTTATGGCCAGTAGGAAGAGATCTTAACAGTTGCCAGTTTTTTTGAAAAGTCTTTTATTTAAACACATAGTTCAATGTCTCAAACAGAGCTGCTCTGTTAGAAGTGGCAATGGTGGCCCCAGAGGCCACTGGTCCAGCCTCCCCCTTACCCTCATCAGAAACAGCCTTAGGCATCTGACATCAACCTGCAGGGTTGCAATAAAACAACACTGACCTCGGTCAACTTTCCCATTTTATAATTGTGAAATTGAGGCCCAGCACAGGGCAGTAATAGGCCCAAGGTTACACAGTGAATTAGTGGCAGGTCCGGGAGTTGGTGATGGACAGGGAGGCCTGGCGTGCTGCGGTTCATGGGGTCGCAAAGAGTCGGACACGACTGAGCGACTGATCTGATCTGATCTGACTCTCAGCCTTGTGCCCTTTTTGCAACACTGAACTTCATGTCATTTCATAAGTGAACACATGTTCTCTTTCACTAACATTCTGTACCTAGATATCAGGTGTCTTTTGCCTCCTGTTATCTGATTCCTGTGAGATAGGTGGGCAGGCCTGTGGATGTGTGTACCATGTCAGGGCATAATTCACATCCATGTGGTGAGCGTGTGTCTAATTGTATTTAACTCATTGTGGGAACTAGCAGAACAAGAATTGCTGAGAAACTGGATTTATGTTGGTAGTGGAAGAAGGATTAAAATGAGGTTGCTAAATGGGATCCAAAATTAATATCCTAATGAAAACGTAATATTTCATTTTGTCTTCTATACTTAAAAAAAGTGCACTTTCTCAGTTTTCTATACATTAACCTGTAACTTGGCATTGGGCCCTGTTTGTGAACAGTAAGTCCAACAAAATTCTCTCCTCCAAGAGTATCATGTGACTCTCAGATGCATACTAAAAGAAGTCCTAACATGACTGTAAGGGTCACACAGTTTTCTTTTTGCCTTACTTCCACTTTTTGAATAATTTTCCTTAACAAAACACTGCTGAACATGATCAGAGTCTCTGGCATTAAAGCTGGTCAGAGCTCTTCCAACTCAGGAAGGCATCTTTTTGCTCAGGGCATGGATCCAACTTCTTTCCTGAAGCTTCTGCAGCTGGCAGCCATCAGCAGGACCTTAACCTGTCTCCTACAACCTTGGTCACTGGCTTAGACTTGCTTCTTCCCCTTCACCCAGTCATGGAGACTTTTTCCCCTGTTTCTGGTTACCCCTGGGACCATCTTGGATGCAAAGAGGTCACGGAGTTCCACCTGGAGGAAGTTTGTTTTGAGCAGAGTTTTACTCGGGCAGAGTAGGCACCTGCTTTCATTATGAGTTCTTGTGTTAGCTGTTTTGCTTTTCTCATACCCCAGTGCTATCATCCAAGGCCAGATTTTAATCCTCTCTCACTGACTTTTTAATTGTTAACTAATTTGCCTCCCTGGGTTCCCTCGTGGCTCAGTGGTAAAGAATCCACCTGCCAATGCAGTAGACCTGGTACCTACTGCATGGGTCAGAAAGTTCCCCTGGAGAAGGAAATGGCAACCCACTCCAGTATTCTTGCCTGGAATATCCCACAGACAGAGAAGCCTGGCGGGCTACAGTCCATGTGGTCACAAAAGGGTGGGATACAACTTAGCAACTCAACAACAACAGACTTGTCTTTGCTAGTGAAATATAACTTTCTTTTTCTGAGTAAAACTCTACTCAAAACAAACTTCCTCCAGGTGGAACTCTGTGACCTCTTTGCATCCCAATGGCCCTGGGGGTAACCTACCTCCAGTGTTTGCCCCTGAAATATAACTTCCTTTTTTGCTCCATAGGTTTTAAGATACATATCTTATTCCTATCAGTTTCCTGCTCATAAAACCTCTGAAATAAAATCCAGTCTCCTTAGCATGACATTCAAGGCTCTTTAAATACAATTTCTCTTCTTTCCTTTCAGCTTCTTGTCCAGTCCCATAAGAGTTCATATTAGTGGGTAGAAGTATTAGGGAAGTATTGCACAACTTCAGGACAATATGAAGGAAGACTGACCTGATCCAGTCTGCCAGTGAAGGTTAAGAAGTGTTAGTTTTGGTGCCATGTTAGCCTTCAATATGATAAGCATTTGTGCCAGGCACAGGGATAGGTCCTTAGGGATAAGGAGAAGGCAAACACACGGTCAAGACCTTTGGAACCCATAGCTGATCAAGGAGAACAGGTAGGTAAAGTAAGTAGGTGGCAGTGATGATCCCTATAATGGAAGTGTGTGGAATGCTTTGGGAATATGGGGACTAACTGCCCTGCCCTCCTGATCAAGGACGGCTTCACAAAAGAGGTGATATTTGAGTTACATTTCAAAGATGAGATATTTGATAGTCTTGAAAGATGAAGTATTGGCAGTTGAGAAGGGTAGTCTATAGCTTCCAAGCGAAGAGACCAGTGAGGGCCAAAGTTATAGAAGCCTCCATGTATGTCTCAGAGAAGAATAATCAGTCCAGTGTAGCCAGAGCATAGCCTTTCAGGAATGGAGTGTGGTTAGGGTTAAAGTTATCAAAGTAAGTTGAGACTAAACTGTAAGGCCTCATTTTCCACATTAAGGAAATTCTGTGTTTCATACCTAGCATTGTTGAATTAAGTGACATAGTTATCTATCTGTGCATGAGTGTAGTTGTGTGTTAGGATGTGATTTTTACATTTGGAGATGATTTTTGAAGACCCTGTGAGGCAAAGCAAATATCAAAAATTGGAGCCAAAAGGACAGGTTAAATTTAAGTTCATCCAGGCTTGAATTTCAATCTTCTGAGTTCTCTAAGCTCATAAGTTAATCATAGCATGCCAAGATTGAAAGAGACCTTAGAGATCAGTAGTTCATACATTGGTCCATTCAACAAGTGCCTGCTACTTTTTTTTTAAGTTTTTTTTTTTTTTTTTTAATATGGACCATTTTTTAAAGTCTTTATTGAATTTGTTTGATGTTTGGTTTTTGGCCCCTTAAGGGTAAGGTTGGAGAGGGGACAGCTAAGGCCAGATACAGGGCCCTGAGGTCCATTTGACCTATGGGAAAATGAGGCTAATATTCAGGGACATGTAGCAAGTTAGTAGCAAGGCCAGGATGCTAACTCTCCTGGTACAGCCTCCCTTCCCTTGCCTCCCTGTAACAGATCCCATTTAATTCCTTTATTCTCCTCTCCCTCATTTAGCTCTTTCTCTGTTGGATAAGTTGGTGGACCTCAGAGCGCAATTTTCTTATCTGTAAAATGGGGGTTTATCTTAAAATTTTAAAAATATTTTTAAGTCACTGATCTCATTTTTTGTATATTATTCTTGCTCTTTGCAGATACAGATACCATGTTAAGTTTCAGTATATGCCTGTGTTACAGTTGTTGCTATTTTCTAGCTGTGTAAATTTGGACAAACTGTCTTGACCTCACTCTTAAGTGTTTTTCCCACCAGAGTCCTAAAATTCCATTTCATAACCATTTGGAAACTTGACTTGTTTACTTTCTCACCCTGGAGTGTGCTGCTGTTGATGACTTGCAGTGGCAACTGGGCTGGCCCTGGGTGATTTGAAGACGACAGTATGAGAGGCAAGACATCTGGGTACCTGGAGGGTATTAAATAAAGGATTGGCAACTCCTCATAAGTCAAACGATTTCTGGGGACTTCCCTGGTGGTCCATTGGTTAAGAATCTGCCTGCCAAAGCACTTAGTTGCCATGGGACAACTAAACCCATGTGCCACAACTGCTCGAGCCTGTGAGCTGTAACTACTGAGCCCAAATGCTCTAAAGCCCCTGCTATGCAACAAGAGAAGCTACCGCAAAGCGAAGCCACTGCACTGCAACTAGAGAGTAAACCCTGCTCATAGCAACTAGAGAAAACCCGCCTGCAGCAAAAAAGACCCAGCACAGACCAAAAAAAAAAAAAAAATAGTGTCAATGGTGAATTGATTTGGATTATGTTCTGGGAATAAGTGAGGTTGCCAGCTCCACTGAGTGGAAGAACCAGCAGTGCACAGGCACTCTTGCTTGTGCCCTGGAAAAAGACAAGTGTGTTGGTGTCAAGTGTCCAACATGACCTGACTGGCTGCCCACAGGCCATCTCTGCCATTCAGGACATCAGCCACTAGCCCTCTGGCAAGGTTGCTGTGATTGATAGAAAGAGCCCAGTCTCTGCATTTGCACAAATGTGAGTTCAAATCCCTGTCTGCCAGCTACTGATTATGTTCTTTGTCTAGTTCTTGAACTAGTTCTATAGTTCTTTAAAATTCTTAGAGCCAGTGCCTCTGTCTGTAAAATAGTGTTGTTGAGGGAGTTTCTTGGTTGCCTAGTGGTGAGGATTCTTGGCTTCCACTGCCACGGCCTGGGTTCAATCCCTGGTCAGGGAGCTGACATCCCATCCTACAAGCCTCATGGCATGGCCAGAAAAAGAAAATAGTGCCTTTGATACCTACTTTGGGGGTTGTTGTGAGGATTCAAAAATACCTTAGACAAATAGGTCTCACATAATACCTGATTCTTAGTTGGATGAATAGCAAGTTGATCTACTGCTGTTAGCTCTTTGAAGACCAGTATCCTTGGGACGTGACATTCAAGTCAGTGCTGCTCTGATTCTCTCACTACCTCCCCACTCACCCCCAGAAGTCGACCTGACTTCTTTCCTTCCTCAAGTTCAGACCCCAGAAGTATGAGGCAGTCTGTCTCACCAGGTGGCATATCTATGAGTAAGCAAGATTGTTACACAGCAGACATACAGGGCCAGGGCAAGTAGCTCAGGCAGCAGCTGATGAACAAAAGGCTTCTCTCTGTTCCCAATAAATTGGTCCTTGGGGATCCTAGCTTTGAAATTCTAATTGACACAGGAAGGAAAAGATTCATTAGGCTCTGGACTCATTAAAATGCTCTGCTGCTCACCTACGATTTATTCTTGGCACTTCATCAGGAGGAATTAAGTAAACCAACAGGCTGGGAGGCTGCTGACAGTACAGTTCATATACTTTGTTGGTGCTGCTCATGGGATATGGGGCCTCCCATACTCTAGAGCACACAGCTGGCCTCAGAGGTTTCTCACCCTTAGGACCTAGCATGAGTCTAAGTCTCATCTATTTTCAGTGCTGAGAGGACCTTTGGAGATCATTCATAGATGGTAGCTCATTCATAGATGGTCCACAGAAGAAGAGGGGCTTGCCTGAGATCACTGAACCACAGCAGTGATGGAGCTAGAATTAGAAACAATCCTCCTGACTTCCAGACCAGGAGTCTTTCCCCTGCATCACCTTTGGATTTCTAGATCCAGTATTTCATTCATTCAGCCATCAACAGATACTTTTGTTGATACATGTTATGTGCCAGGATTCTATGATAAAACAGATGGGGGGGGAAGAGGGGTGGAGAGGGAGTACCTGAACCAGTATTATGGGTGACTAGAAAGGCCTCCAAATCTGAGGGGTGAATAGGAATTAGCTTGGCAGAGAAGCATATGAAGAGTAATCAAGCCCGAGGGATCACTGCCTACAGAGGCTGGGCGACTCTTCAGTAATGGAAAGTCTTGTTAGGGTGGAGGAATTGAAGAAGGGATGAGAAGTTGAGTCAGCCTATTAGGTTGGGGCCACTTTCTCTTAGAAGAACTCTATACCTGGAATTAGGAGTCCTGGATGTTCTAGATGTGTTTCTGCTGCCAGTATTTATTTAGCGTCTTGTTGGTGTGCCAGTGTTGGACACTGGATACAAAAATGCATAAAATTTATATATGTAGCTCTATCCCCTGAGATCTGTTAGTTTAATGAGGCTAACAAACTAATAAATAACTCCTATTATAAATGAAAGGAGTAATTACCTTTGTTGGAGGAAGTCAGAGTTGAGCTGTGTTATCATCAGGATTTTCTCTGAGTTTGATGATCTCACCTGTCAATTTAGTGATAACCACTGTCCTGTGTAGCTAATGAGCTGATGGGAAGACAGCTCTGTAATGACTGGTGTTTGTGTGGTATTTGTGAGTTACAAAACACTCTTTCATCATTAATTGAATCTTAACCGTAACCTTATAACTTGGGAAATTTCTCAGCAATTTACAGATGAGAAAACTAAGGCTGAAAGAGGTTGAGGCTTGTTTATGGTTTTATAGCTTTTGATTAAGAAAAGGTAGGGATTAGAAACCCAGATCTTGTGCTCTCTTTTGTAGTACAGTAGCTCTGAACAGATATTGAACAGTAGAAAGATGGCAGCTTTTGTGTTCCATACTTGTAAGCCTAGTTTCCCTTTCCCTTCACTTGAAATGCAAAGAATGTCTTCACTATGAGAAAAAGTGACTTAAATTAGCTGGGAAGAAAGAAAAAGAGCTTATTTCAAGTCTTCCTCAGATTGGGCTCTGAACTTTTAAAATGGCATGTTCCATTATTCTTATCAGCTCCTATTATTCCATCTCATGCCATTTACAAAGTGCTGTCTTAGCTACTATGTCATTGGCTACATAAGGCAATTTGTGGGGTAGACAGAGCCTGCTTTACAGATGTGTAAACTGAAGCCCACAGAAATGAAATATTTTACCCAGAGTCACTGAATTATTCATGCCAGAATGAGGAGGGACACCACAGGTGCTCCTAAGTCATAGAAGAAAGCTCCTCTGATTCATTCATTTCACACAATTCTTGAATATACCGTATGAGCCAGAAATTTTATTTTACGAGAGAACCTCTGGTTAGGCTCAAACTATCTCGATGCAGTGCCTTCCTCTAAGAGCAGGGACTTTTGCTATTTATTTATCTGTCCCCAGCCAAGGCCTGGTTCCAAGAATGCTTTGCTGTTGTTTTTGGCCTTACTCCACCAGAAGCTGAAGGGAACAGATGGCCACAGCATTGTGGATTATAAGGGTGTGATCCCATTCTGGGCTAGAGGATGAGTGAAGAGCCCTGCACCCATCTACTGCTGTCTGTGCTCAGGTCCCTGCCAAGGTATTTTCCATCCCAGAACAAAGTGAAGCTGGCTAATCCTGCCACTTCCTCCCCCTGTGTACAACATACTTACTGATCTTCTGGATAGATTTCATGCAAAGGATTCTATGATCTGTCCCAAATGACTCTTTGGACCTATTTCCCAGGCATGTTTGACGTTTTAAGGGGAATCTGGCATCTCCTTTATCTACAGATCTCCCAACACTCCCCACCTTCTCTGGGGAGTTTTTACTTCCAGCTCTTTAAGCAGATTGGCTGCTTAGTGTGAATGACAAATAGCCTAAAGAGTAATCAGTACTGAGAAATTGACATATTTTCTGTTTATCTGAAATCCTAACTGGAAAAGTCTAAGGAACACTATTTTGAGGGAGCAGGACTAGAAGGTGGAGTAAGGACGATTGACTTCATGATGGAAAGCCTGCAAGAACCTCAATTACTTCAAAAAATCATGAAAGGAAATATCAACATTTGTTCACAATATTTCACCTGCCCCTTATATATTAATATCTTTATATATTACATAGTGCTTTCATATCTATTATTGCCTTTGAGTGTTAGAGCAACTCTTTGAAGGCAGCAGTGCAAGGATTCCTTTTCTCACTTGACAATTGTGACCAGGGAAGGTTAGGGAAGATTAGTGGTCAATTGTCTGGTGCTCATGGTGGCAGAGCCCCAAACAGAACCAAGATTTGGGAGCCACATAATCCTAGGTTTGAAATCTGATATTCATCACATTCTAACTGAATGATCTTGCACAAGCTCCTTAATTTCCTCGAGCCTCAGTTTTCTTCTCTGTGATAAGAGGATTTTATCAGTATTTAAGAGGAGTTTACAGTATTTATCTCCTGTCTTAAGAATTAAAAGATATAATGTATAGGAAAATGCCAACACAGTATGGAACAAGTATTAGGACCTTAGTAACTGCAGGTTTCCCATCTTAGTGTTTTAAGTGTCTTGTATTCTGAATCGTTGAAAATTAGTACTCTACAGTAAAATGAGCCGGAGAAGGCAGTGGCACCCCACTCCAGTACTTTTGCCTGGAAAATCCCACGGACGGAGGAGCCTGGTAGGCTGCAGTCCATGGCGTCGCTAAGAGTCGGACATGACTGAGCGACTTCACTTTCTCTTTTCACATTCATGCATTGGAGAAGGAAATGGCAACCCACTCCAGTGTTCTTGCCTGGAGAATCCCAGGGACGGGGAAGCCTGGTGGGCTGCCGTCTATGGGGTCACACAGAGTTGGACACGACTGAAGTGACTTAGCATAGCATAGCATAGCATAGCATAATAAAATGAGCTACATATAATACATTTCTGTAAGCCAGAGTATCATTTAAGTGCCTCTCTGGGTTAAGAGAACTGAATTAGTGGGAAGCAGGGGTGCCCCAGGCACTGGCTGAGTACTTCTAATACAAATCACAGTGGGTTAGAGCTGACAGAGACCCTAGAGATCTGTTCCGGTGTGTCTTCCTCAGAAGAGATGTTAATAATCTCGGAAAAGTCAGACTGGATAATGCAAAGTGCATTTCTTTACTTTTGACTTCTTAGAGCCTTAGTGTGCATGTGACGGGTGGGTGGGGAGGAAGGGATGGAGGAGGCTAAGTTTCCTGTTTTTATCTGACCTGGGAGCCCTTAACATCTTGAAGAGTGCTGATTTTTCATGAAAGAGTTCGTGTACCACTACTCTGGTTCGGTTCTCCATTTTTTGGATCAGGCACTTAAGGTCTCAGCCAGGTTTACAGAGCCAGTCAGGGTGCCTGACCCTCTCTTGGGCCACACCACCATTTGTACTCCATTACTGTTCCTCTTCTAGCCAGTAAATCATAAAATTACAGAGGATTCTGCAAGCCACTAATCACAGAGCATTGTTAGAGCATCAAGCTTTCTGTTTTGATGTGTTTGTGCCAGTAAGCAGGAAAATGCAGAAACAACAGGCTTAATGGCTGCCAAAATGTTTCCAAACAGTTGAAAGACCAGAGATCAGGTAATTTTAGCTCAGTGTCTGGAAAGGTGCCTCTGACCCACAAAATTTTAAGTCTGCTCTTGTTTTATTAAGTTTCAGTTGCAACCAGGGGGCTTATCCAAGAGGCCCGTAGTGTAGTTCCCTGTGATGAATACTGACACCAGTGATTATGGGAAAGATCCTGAGAGGAATTTGAAGAGAATGTGTCAAATTTCTGTTCTTTCATCACCATCTTCCATGGAATTCAGTGGTTAGGAATGTGCTGCTGGTTTCTGTCCAGAACCTGGCAGAGAGAGTTGTCTGGCATTTATTTGGTGAGGGCTGTTCTTGCATTTACTAAGCCCTCTAGTAAAAAATACCACCTTTATTTTGCAAAGTTGTGCAGTAAACTTTTCAAAAACACGTCTCATACTCAGAACAATCTGATATAGAAGTTACCTTCCACATGTCTAATGAGGACACTGAGGCTCAGAGAAAGGGGTAGTGACTTGTCCAGGGTCTGACAGCAAATTAGTGACAAACCTTTATTGTATTACAGGTGTCTAGTGCAATCGTGACATATAGTAGATCCTCAAATATTTATTAATAGAAAAATTAGTACTTTCCCAAGGATTAAACATTAGTAGACTCTTTGCCCAGTAGTCTTTCCATGAAGCCAGCCTAGTGGGGCCCAGTGGTTGGGCTCATCTCAGGGTCAGCAGATAATTTAGAGTGTGGATTGGGTCTCCCTTGCTGTGTTGATTTCTGATAAGAATGGCAGTTTCTAGCTGTTGTTGCGCTGTACTTGGTGAGGACCCTCTGCCTCCTCCCCACCCCAGAGAGCTTCAATTCAGCAGTTTCTGGCCTGGAGATTCAGCCTCTCTTTTGAGCCCCTGTTCCTTGGAGTCTGCTGAACAAAGACACCTCTGGTCCCCAGCTTCTCACTCTGTCCCTCCTTTGTTTTCTCTCTCATCACTGTTTTGCTTATCCTTCTACCCTACTGACAGATGAGGGATTTGGGTTCGACCCATGAACATCAAATACACAGTTCACTCGTAAGGAGCTGCTTTGTCAGGAACATTGGGAAACCATTGACTGAAGCAGTGCCCACCTAGGATTCTGTCACCTATTAGCAGAAATTCACTGAGCATCTCCTGGTTGTCTGGGTAGTGCTGGAGGCTGGGATTGCAAAGATTAATAACAGAGTCTCTGCCTTCTAGGAGTTCAGAGTCTAATGGAGAAAGACAGGAAGGTAAATGCAAAGGTGCAGCAAATGTTGCTGCAACAGAGGTCTGTAGAATGTCCATGCAGAGGAGCGGGGATGGAAAACAAAGGCTCTCCTGAAGAGTTTTCATCAAGGGCACGACATCAGTGAATTTGTGTACAGAAAACCCTTCTGGTCCCAGATTCCGTCACCAAATCAGAAATTGGTTCTGGTCCTGCTTTATTGATGAAGTAGTCTCTCTCTCAATCTCACTAAATGTTAAGAGTGTGATATTTGAAGCCATCTATTAAATGGGACCAGTGGTAACAGTAATTTGATTTAGAAAGTTCCTGAATGCTTCACTTGCAGGTGTAGTACCTGACCACATTCTCACAACCTTATGGGGAAGGTACTGTAATACTATTCCCATTTTACAAATGAGAAAGCTAAGGCACAGAGGAATTAAGATATTTACTCAGCATGATACAGCTGATACATGGCAGAGCTGGGGTTTGAACCCAGGAGTTCTAAAAGTTCAGAAAGGGCCATTGGGACCTTGATAAAATTCTTACTTCAAAGAGTTGTTGTAAGAATGAGAAGTATAATACTTAGTAATGCATCTACCACAAAAATAAACAATTAATAGATCATAATGATCATTTATTATATTGAAAAACATCTTTTCCTCAAGGCTGGAGTGGATTGGGCTTTTGCAAAGATGTCTCCTTTCTGTCTCCCAAGTCTTCTGGCTTCATTGTCTGTACTGCCTGTTTCTTTGTTTCTTAACAAGCATGAATGAGGAAGGGAATGGGTACAGTGGTACATGGAATTCCCATCAGCAGATACTCCCTGAGCAACCACTCTGGGCCAGGATCTATGCTGAAAGGCCAGAGGGATGCTGATATTAAATAGATTGTGGTTCCTGCCATCCAAGAACTCACAGCCTGGGAGGGAAGATGACACAGAAACACATGATTTAAACGCTGCCTCCTCAGATGGATCTTAGGCAGCACATCAGACCCTCTTGCCCTTGGCTCATGGGCATGAATGAATGGCTATTTTATTAATTGTTGAAATAATCATCCTGTTAATATCCTTGTCATCATTAAAGCAGATGTTATTAATGTAGAAAGTAGTAACACCTTAGAGAAAGTCAGCAGCTATTCAAAGGAGACTTCTAACACATTCAATTGGAAAAACATATTTTATTTTTATGGTGGTGGGGGTGTTGTGGTAGCACACCTAGACTGCCAGTAGGGCTGAGGGAGTCCTTGGCTTGAGGAATATACTGTGGGGAAGGATTTATGTCCCTCAGAGCTCCCCGATGGCCACCCAATATGCTCATTAGTTATCACATACTCTGTAGTGTCTTATGCTGCGCTTAGTCGCTCAGTTGTGTCTGACTCTTTGAAACCTGACTGAGTAGCCCACCAGGCTCCTCTGTCCATGGGGATTCTCCAGGCAAGAATACTGGAGGAGGTGGCCATACCCTCTTCCAGGGGATCTTCCCAACCCAGGGATGGAACCCAGGTCTCCTGCATTGTAGGCAGATTCTTTGCCATCTGAGACACCAGGGAAGCCCATAGTTGCCTGTACCCAGGCACATTTTTCTTTTTTTAATTTAGCAGAATGAACAAGAAGAGGGGAGATAGCTTTCTGAGGCAGTACATCTGCCAAGAGAGGCAGTGACTGAGCTTCTGAGATTGGCAGGCGCTATGCCAGGGCAGTAAGGGTTTCATGAGTATGTATATTATTTCACGAGCTGCCTCCAGTGAGTTGATCTGTGAGCATTATTGGAACCCTGCCATGTGCCTAGCAATGTAATGTGCTCAGGTGATGTAAAAAGACCCCAGAAGTTCTGCACTGCTTGGCAAGAGAAGACGAACATATGAGACAAAAGGAGTTAACACAGATGGAATGCTCTGATTGAGAGTTGACTTGTGTTGTTCAGACTCTCAACACCTGTGGGGACTTAGAGTGCTTTCTTATTGAGCACTCTCCTACGCGTGCCATAGGACTGGGTCATGACTACCATGATGTCTAAGCTCCTCAACAGCCCACAATGGCTTTCTGATATGACCTCTTCTAGGTTCTCTGCTGTCACCTCTTGCAACATCCAGTCTTAGATTCTACACTCTAGCCAAACCATGATGCATATTATTATTCACTCCATATGGAAGCACTGTCCAGCTTCCACAACTTTGCTTATGCTATTTCCTCTTTTCTGTTTTCTCTCATCTTCAGTTCAGTCGCTCAATTGTGTCTGACTCTTTGTGACCCCATGAATTGTAGCACGCCAGGCCTCCCTGTCCATCACTAACACCTGGAATTTACTCAAACTCATGTCCATTGAGTCAGTGATGCCATCCAGCCATCTCATCCTCTGTCTCTCCTTCTCCTGCCCCCAATCCCTCCTAGCATCAGGGTCTTTTCCAATGAATCAACTCTTCACATGAGGTGGCCAAAGTATAGGGGTTTCAGCTTCAGCATCAGTCCTTCCAAAGTACACCCAGGACTGACCTCCTTTAGGATGGACTGGTTGCATCTCCTTGCAGTCCAAGGGACTCTCAAGAGTCTTCTCCAACACCACAGTTCAAAAGCATCAATTCTTCAGTACTCAGCTTTCTTCACAATTCAACTCTCACATCCATACATGACCACTGGAAAAACCATAGCCTTGACTAGACGGACCTTTGTTGGCAAAGTAATGTCTCTGCTTTTGAATATGCTATCTAGGTTGGTCATGACTTTCCTTCGAGGGAGTAAGCGTCTTTTAATTTCATGGCTTCAGTCACCATCTGCAGTGATTTTGGGGCCCCCAAAATAAAGTCTGACACTGTTTCCCCATCTATTTGCCATGAAGTGATGGGACCAGATGCCATGATCTTCGTTTTCTTAATGTTGAGCTTTAAGCCAACTTGTTCACTCTCCTCTTTCACTTTCATTAAGAGGCTTTTTAGTTCCTCTTCACTTTCTGCCATAAAGGTGGTGTCATCTGCATATCTGAGGTTATTGATATTTCTCCCAGCGATCTTGATTCCAGCTTGTGCTTCCTCCAGCCCAGTGTTTCTCATGATGTACTCTGCATACAAGTTAAATAAGCAGGGTGACAATATATAGCCTTGACATACTCCTTTTCCTATTTGGAACCAGTCTGTTCCATGTCCAATTCTAACTGTTGCTTCCTGACCTGCATATAGGTTTCTCAAGAGGCAGGTCAGGTGGTCTGGTATTCCCATCTCTTGAAGAATTTTCCACAGTTTTTTGTGATCCACACAGTCAAAGGCTTTGGCATAGTCAATAAGGCAGAAATAGATGTTTTTCTGGAACTCTATTTTTGCATGATCCGGTGGATGTTGGCAATTTGATCTCTGGTTCCTCTCCCTTTTCTAAAACCAGCTTGAACATCTGAAAGTTCACAGTTCACATATTGCTGAAGCCTGGCTTGAAGAATTTTGAGCATTACTTTACTAGCATGTGAGATGAGTGCAATTGTGCAGTAGTTTGAGCATTCTTTGGCATTGTTTTTCTTTGGGATTGGGATGAAAACTGACCTTTTCCAATCTTGTGGCCACTGCTGAGTTTTCCAAATTTGCTGGCATATTGAGTGCAGCACTTTCACAGCATCATCTTTCAGGATTTGGAATAGCTCAACTGGAATTCCATCACCTCCACTAGCTTTGTTTGTAGTGATGCTTTCTAAGGCCCACTTGACTTCACATTTCAGGATGTCTGGTTCTAGGTCAGTGAACACACCATCATGATTATCTTGGTCGTGAAGATCTTTTTTGTACAGTTCTTCTGTGTATTCTTGCCACCTCTTCTTAGTATCTTCTGCTTCTGTTAGGTCCATACCATTTCTGTCCTTTATTCAGCCCGTCTTTGCATGAAATGTTCCCTTGGTATCTCTGATTTTCTTGAAGAGATCCCTAGTCTTTCCCATTCTGTTGTTTTCCTCTATTTCTTTGCATTGATCGCTGAGGAAGGCTTTCTTATCTCTTCTTGCTATTCTTTGGAACTCTGCATTCAGATGCTCATATCTTTCCTTTTCTCCTTTGCTTTTTGCTTCTCTTCTTTTCACAGCTATTTGTAAGGCCTCCCCAGACAGCCATTTTGCTTTTCTGCATTTCTTTTCCATGGGGATGATCTTGATCCCTGTCTCCTGTACAGTGTCACGAAGCTCCATCCATAGTTCATCAGGCACTCTATCTATCAGATCTAGTCCCTTAAGTCTATTTCTCACTTCCACTGTATAATCGTAAGGGATTTGATTTAGGTCATACCTGAATGGTCTAGTGATTTTCCCTACTTTCTTCAATTTAAGTCTGAATTTGGCAATAAGGAGTTCATGGTCTGAGCCACAGTCAGCTCCTGGTCTTGTTTTTGCTGACTGTATAGAGCTTCTCCATCTTTGGCTGCAAAGAATATAATCAATCTGATTTCGGTTTTGCCATCTAGTGATGTCCATGTGTAGAGTCTTCTCTTGCAGGCTAACATCAACTTGACTGTGGACAAGATCAGAACTTTTTGATGACTTCTTTCTTTTCGTTCTACTCTGTCCCTTTGGTAAGTTACATGCCTCTGAGTTCCCACATATTCCTGTCATAGCTCTTATGGAGATGAAAGAGATGAAACATAGTTTCTGGTTTTCCTGAGATCCTTACCACTGTACTGTGTGGACTGTGAATTCATTTGGAGGCAGGGATTATACGTTGTTCATTTCTATACTTTGTACAGTGTCTGACAGAAACAGGTGCTCAGTAAATGATTTTTTGATAAATGAGTAAATAAATTTTCAGCATATTATTGCTCTGCTTAAGAACCTACAATAACTTCTTTGGGGCAATCAAAATTCTGTAGATTCAAAACTTGGTGTAATAATCGTAGGAGACTTATTTTTATGTATACATGAAAACAACAATGAAGATTTGTTTTCCCTGTTAACTACCACCTGCTCCCTGCACCCCCCCCCCCACCCCCCCCACACTAATACAGTGTATGATTCTAGTGAAGTTGCCATGAAAGTGGCATTCATTGGTGATAGCAGTGTAAATTGGTACAACACTTTGGACCATAAAAATGTCCGTACATTTTGACCTAGTAATTCCATTTCTGAGACTCTGTCTTTAGGAAATAATCCAATATACAGAATGAACTTTCCCTCAGATGCTGTTATTTCTAATAGTGAGAAATTGGAAGAAACTTAAATGACCACCTGAACTATGACCAGTCTAAACTATGATAAATCCACTCATGGGAAAATAGTGGGTTATTAAAAATGATAATATTTTTAAAATTGTGCTTATTGAAAACTGCAGCAGTAAGGCAAATATGTTATATATAATGTGTGATAATGCTAATTGAAAAAATTATGTTACAGAACTGAATGAATGACCTAACTATATAATCCAAACATAATACACAAGAAAAAGCACTGGAAGGAAATATACCTGGATGCTAACAATAGTTATGTTCTATAGAGGAGTTGAGGTTTAGGTGATTTACTTATGATAATTCAAAAAATAAAGAACAGACACCAAAATTAATGGCCAGAAATTTTGAAATAATAAAGCAAAACTTTGATTTCAGGCAGTGGAATCATGTAGTGATATTGTGACTCTGTGGAGGGTGAATTTGAATGCTAATATGAATGGATAGAGAAGGGCTGCATTTTAAAAATATTCAAGGGGCCAAATCAGCTGGGCTTGGTTTTAGTGCGAGAATCAGGAAGTGATTCAGTATGTGGAGGGAAGAAGTACATGCCAGTATATGCCTAGTGAAAAATAAAGAACATTGGCTCGAGGAGTTTCATGACTTGTCCAAAGTCACATAGTAAGTAAATAAGTGATCCTTGTCTTGTCGCTGTCTAGCGCCCCTGCTGTTGATCCTGCAGCTGAGACATCTGCAAAAGTTTTGGGGAAATTTTTTTTTTTTTAAACCAGCTATTGCAGTGTAGAAACTTGTTTAGTGAGGGGAAAGGGGACCAGAAAGGGTTAATGAATTCTAAGAGGGTGATGGAGGGAAAAAAACCATAGACACCACAGCTGCTTCTGTCATCAGTTGAATAAATTAGAAGTTCATTAGGTACTGGGCATGTTATGCTTGTTGGTTGCAGGGCTGGCCTCCGCCCCCCTACCCCCACCCCCAAGATGTTGTGATCCATTGGTTTACTTTTACACTCATGGCCTCCGGAACTTAGTTATGCAAATGTGTACCATATTACAAGAAAATGAACATTTTGGTCATTATGCCAAGTTTATCAATCATGCTGTGAGAGTGAGAGTTCAGATTGGCATTTTCCAACAAAAGAAGCTGAAATGAAAGGGTTTGCCTGGGCAATAAATGTCCCATCCCCATACTGCATCACATAGACTAGTCCAAGAAAAGATTATTGTGAATTCAAGTCTATACTTTGGAATCTGATACCTAGCTCTTAGGGAAGAAGTCAGTTCATACCATCTTGCTCAATATGTCACCTTGGGCAACTGCTTTTGTCTTTCTGCACTAGGGTTTACTCATCTGTAAAGTGGGTGTGACTTATAACCTCTTAGAGGATTGTTGTGTATGGATTTCATAACCTTTAACCTAGTGAAAGGGACTTGTAAACCACGTTGAAGAAGTTGGGCTTGATTCTTGGTGGTGCGAAGCTGCTGAAGAGTCTTAAACAGGAGACAGGGACAGGCTTGCTCAGTGGTTCACTTAAGAGGCAGAGCCTAGTAATATTTATGAAATTAATGTTACCAGAGGGACAGAGTGGCATCATTCTCAGTGGTCCTTTTAGGGTCAAACATAAAGCACTGTGGGATGGTGCTTAGAGCCCTGAGTTAAGTTTAGATCAGCACCCTGGATAGAGGTCAGCTTGCTTTTCCTGTCAGAATGTGGGAAAATAAATAATATATATTTATTATGTCAAATGCATACGCTTTTGGCTGGATCAAGCCTTTGTGAGGCTGTGAGGGATGGCATTAGGTGTTCTCAAGGAGAAGGATTGTGGTAATGAGGAAAATATTGATTCCACATGAAAGGATTTTAATCAACTGCCCTTACACCTGAGGGGCACAGTGCTTGGCTGCAGTGCCAAATTGTGCACTATCCACCGCCTGCTTCCAGCCAGCTGGCTCACTGCCAGAATACCTCTGTCTAGAAGACGTGCAGAACTGTCCATCCCAGGTAATATTCCTGTCCACATTTTTGTAACAATCTCAGGTAACGGTGTCCTCCCATATGTTATCTCCTTTGACCTGCTAAACAGCCTGGATTGCAGGTGGGCAAGGCAAGAAGTTTTATTCCCATTTTATAGATGATTAGTCTTAAACCTCAGAGAACTGACAGGCCTTCCCAAGTTCACACAGCTATTGGAAGTGGGTTTGGGGACCTGGGACTCCATAGGCAAGCAGCATTTAAAAACTGATAATACCCTATGACTTTTTAAAAAAGTATACTTCACTATTTTCTGTCCTGTCTTGTTACATTTATCTGGCTGCATCGGATCTTAGTTGCAGCACTCAGGATCTTCATTATATCATGTGGATCTTTTGTTGCAGTGCAAGGCTCAGTAGTGGTGGAGTGCAGGTGTAGTTACCCCACACGGATCTTAGTTTCTCAACTGGGGATCGAATCTGCATCCCCTGCATTGCAAGGCAGATTCTTAACCACTGGACCACCAGGCAAGTTCCTCCCCTATTAGTATTTTTTTTTTTTTTTTGAATTATGAATCCCCTGTTACTGTTTTAACTTAGGGCAAAACCTTTCTTGGGAGGGGTTAGGCTGCCCTTTCTGTGTTCCTCTGATATCTGGAAAGTGGGGATGTACGCACTACCATGGTATAACCTACAGCAGCCTTAATTCAGAATAGAGTAGCCACAGAATGTGGGGGTTCCTTCGGAGACACAGAACACTGAGCAAGCAGAAGTTTCTTGCAATATCAGCCCTGGTAACCCTGCTCAGAAGGGGAGTCCAACCTGCCTTCTGGATCTTTGAGGTACAAAGAGGCCTCTCTGAGAAACTTCACTTAGGGGCCTCTTCCCAACCCTCTTCTCAAGTTGTACTCTCTGGGGACTGCTTTATTCTATATACTTATTTCTTTATTCATTTAACGCTTAATGAGTGCCTACTCCTGTGATTCCTTTTATGTTCAAGGCACATTTCCAGATACTAAAATTTATTGCATCACAGTGATATACTCTTCCTTGATCACAGTTCAGTTCTAGATTAATGTTACAGTAGAACTCACCATCTTTCATACTCTTGAGAAAAAGTTCTTCTGGGTTCCAACAATAACAATACTAATAAAAACAGCATACTTTTTAATGTGCCAGACGTTCTAAATGTGAATTGGGTAGTTTTATTCTCTAACAACCCATGAGATACGTCACTACCCCTATTTTATAGGTGATATAACTGAAGCATAAAGCACTTCAAATGCTTACTGAAAGTCATGTCACAGAGCTAGTTCAGTGGCAGAATGTAGGCATTTTGGCTTCAGAGATTACTCTCTTGACCCTATTATGTGGCCTCTCACATGGCACTAAACATGTAGGCTTTGGCTTTTGCTTGATGGCAGGCCCCTATTCACAGGAGCCAGCCGTGCCTCTATACACTGCATCATATGGCCTACTCAGCTCTGGGTTGTGCTGAAAAATAGTACTACCCCATTAGTTCAGAACAAAATGAAGTTTTGTACACTGAGGAGAATTTAGCCAGGCACCTGGAAGCTTCCCAGTACATTGTTATATCTTGACGTGCTGGTGAAAAGCTACTCATCTACCCCAGCCAGTCTTACTCTTGGGTGTACAGTGGCACTCAGGAGTGAACTGTGAACCTGATATCCATCTTACTGTCAAGAAACTCCCTAGAAGAAGAGAGAAGCCACGATAAAAGACTGAAAACTAGAAATACCAAAAAGAAGAGTTACAACATGCTTCCCCTTCCTGGCTGGTTTCTTCATGTCCTCTAGTGTGGGGCAAGAGGGTCTCGGAGTACCAGTCTCTTCAGGAATAGACCTGCCTTTCAGATCGCCAGGCTTCAGGAAGGGTGTTAGTCCTCAGTAAGCCTAGATCATCTTGGCTTGCAGGATATGGAGCAGATGACCAAGATAAATCACCTCCTGAAATATTTGGTGGCAAATCCTTGAACTCATCCCTTGTCTGCTTACCCTCTTCTCTCTTGAGAAAAAAGAAAAAAAAAGATCAGAATAGTTTTTTGTAAATTAGCATAACACCAAACTTTGTAAGAAATCAGCATAAAGGACTCAAAAAATGAAATAAACTATACTTTGTTTTGGTTTGCTTTTTATAGAGTTTGACAGAGCTGGGTGAGCTTTAGTTCAGTTCAGTCACTCAGTTGTGTCCGACTCTCTGCGACCGCATGGACTGCAGAGCGTGGCTTAGAGCTGTGCTATTCAGATTATAGCCCAGTGAATAGATGAATGCTAGTTCGCAAACTTACCTGTTTGTGATGAGTGCAGAAATTGAGACTAAGTGCTTAGAGACTTTGCAGTAATTTGACATTTTTGTCGTATTTTACAAATGTCTTGGTCTGTAATGGATTGAGAGTTTAAAAAGCCAAACAACAAAAAACTGGTTCCTTACCACAAGTACTGGCTTACTTAGTGTGTCAAAGTGAAATAGAGCTTCAGTCTAATTGTCTGTAAAATCAGATTAATAATGCCTACCTCAAATTGTTTTGAGCTACTGGACATTAAATAATATTCTGGATACTTATTATGTGCCTGCCACTGTGCACTGTACGTGGGTTATCTTAACTGAATTCTCACCACAACACTCAGGTAAGTTTTATCATCCTAGTTTTTCTGGGACTTGGATAGGTTGAGGACTTGTCAGAAGTCCAACTCTGTAGTAAGTGTGTAGTTGGGATATGAATGGGAGCTAGCACTCTTGACTGTTATGCCATGTTCTATGCAAAGAGCCTGGCACGCAGGAAGGCTCCCTGTCATTCCAGTTTCTCGACTTACCCTGGAGACTGCTTTCTCATTCCATCACTAATGCTAACTTATTTTGTGACCTTGGTCAAGTCACTTCTTTAAACCTTAATTATCTCATCTACCCTCAGTGGTAGGGAGTATGTCAAGGCTGTATATCGTCACCCTACTTATTTAACTTATATGCAGAGTACATCATGAGAAACGCTGGGCTTGAGGAAGCACAAGCTGGAATCAAGATTGCCGGGAGAAATACCAATAACCTCAGATAGGCAGATGACACCACCCTTATGGCAGAAAGTGAAGAAGAACTAAAGAGCCTCTTGATGAAAGTGAAAGAGGAGAGTGAACAAATTGGTCTAAAGCTCAATATTCAGAAAACGAAGATCATGGCATCTGGTCCCATCACTTCATGGCAAGTAGATGGGGAAACAGTGGCTGACTTTATTTTTCTGGGCTCCAAAATCACAGTAGATGGTGATCGCAGCCATGAAATTAAAAGATGCTTACTCCTTGGAAGGAAAGTTATGACCAACCTAGACAGCATATTCAAAAGCAGGGACATTACTTAGCCAGCAAAGGTCCGTCTAGTCAAGGCTATGGTTTTTCCAGTGGTCATGTATGGATGTGAGAGTTGGACTATAAAGAAAGCTGAGCACCGGAGAATTGATGCTTTTGAACTGTGGTGTTGGAGAAGACTCTTGAGAGTCCCTTGGACTGCAAGGAGATCCAACCCATCCATCCTAAAGGAGATCATTTGAAAAGACCCTGATGCTGCGGGAAAGATTGAGAGCAGGAGGAGAAGGGGACGACAGAGGATGAGATGGTTGGATGGCATCACCGACTTGATGGACATGGGTTTGGGTGGACTCCGGGAGTTGGTGATGGACAGGGAGGCCTGGCATGCTGCAATTCATGGGGTTGCAAAGATTCGGACACGACTGAGCAACTGAACTGAACTGAGCCCTCAGTGGTAGGGATTATGTTTTATTCATTTTTCACTCCCCAGCATTTAGCTGAACAGAACTTAGCATAGAATGGGTATTGAGTACGGAGGCAATTGATTGTATTAGATGATCTCTAAGGTTTTTTTAGTCTCTACTCTGAAAATCAGAGCTGTTTTATCCCCTTCCTCTTGAGCATCATATTTCCTACCTACTCCACCAGCAGCATGACCTTATTTCCTCATGTCTATCTTTCTCAGGCAGTCTTGATTCTGGGTACTTTGAGACAGCCCACATGATTTTTTGAAATGTGTCTAGGATAAACCCACCAGGGGTAACACAAGTATGGAGTAGAGGGGCTGACTCACAAAGTCAGGAACCTGCTCTTCCTCCATTCTTAGCCTGTGAAGTCTGGGCCTAGGGCAGCTCTGCTGGCAGTCCTGCCAGGTCTGAGTAATGGCTGCAGCCTGGAGCAGGGTTTTCCATGGACTTCGTCGGGGTCTCCAGTAATTGGAACATGGCACCTTCCGCCTTGTAATGGATGACAGAATGAGAGGGGCATTTGTCACTGCCTGACTTCCCTGCAGGAAAGAGGCTCATAAGTCACAGCTGACAAACCCTTTGATGACTTTTAAACTTCATTTACAGAAAAGAATAGCTATAATCAACCAACAGCAAGCAGTGACTAATCTTGCCACATTATCACTGTGAGGAGTCGGCCCCTTAAGGTGTGAGGAGGGGGAGGAATCCATCCCCCAGGCTCGCAGTGAGTGCTCATTGGCTCTTGGACTTGAGAGTATGCCCTCAGCAAGGCTTCATGAGTTTCTCCCCAAAGGATCAGAAGGTGTTAGAAACTGATGTCTTGGCAGGTACAGGGCACGCTTACAGAAAGCCATTCTGGGCCAAGGTTGAGAGCGTTAGCTCTCGTCTTATACAGACCGGTCTCAGCTCTGCCATTTCCTAGCTTGTATAGGGCTAAGCTCCAGCCCTTACTCATTTGTGAAATGGACACAATATAACCCACCACCTACCTCAGCAGAAGACGTAGTACAATACCTGGCATGTGGTAGGTGCTCAGCAAATATTGGTAATGATAAACCATGGAAGGGCCTTTTGTGGTCACATGCTCCCAAACTCAGTCGTATGGCACATCAGCCACAAAGGCAGGGCCAGTCTTCCTATTGTGGGGTGGAGAGAATGACCTCTTTGGCAAAAATAAAAAAGTTGACAATCATTTGTAGCTCCCCAACTCTTAACTCGGGATTGGAGGGCCAAGTTTGTGCTTCCCCATTCTTTGTTGCCTTTCTCTCCATAGCTCTAACTAAGAGCTGCTTGTCTCAAATGCCAAACCTCAGCCTAAGGCCATAGGCAGGGGTGGGAGTACAAGATGGGGGGCGGGGGGTGTTCATACTCAGACCACACTGTGGGGAGAGATGGCTGAAGCCCCAGCTCTACCTTCTGTTTCTGCTTTGGGGTCTCCCTTCACTGCCTAAGAGATGCTCATACAGAGTGTAAGACAAGAGACCTCATGGTGGGACTCAGAGGTGAGTCAGTGGTTCAGCAAGGCCTGGAACTCCTCCCACCAGTGTTCTTTCCTCTCCCAGGCCCATACAGTCATAGGGAAGGGGGCACTCTTACAAAATTTCTAGGTTTGGTCCAAGATGCTAGGACAGGGGAGTGAGCATGGCCTTTACCTCTGACTATCTTATTCTTAGGTTAGGAGTTGGCGTATTGGGAGACAACGTGGATATCAGGCTTTAGAGCTGGAATGTGGAGGATCCAGACTGCCAGGCTAATGCATCTCTGCACAGGACATTGGGCATTTGAATTTCTTATGTAAATATCTCCTGGTTACAGCCATTATACTGGGCACTTGCCACATATTGGTCTAATCCTAGGAGATTGGTAGAATTCCCGTTCTGCAGTTGAGCAATCTGAGGCCCAGGGAGGATAAAGGACATCACTAAGTTTATATCTTGTAAGTGGTAAGGCTACTGTTGGAACTCAGTCCTCTCTGATTGCAGAGCCTGTGCTGTTTCTACTATTTCATGTGCAGTGTTTTGTTTTAGGAAATGGTCAAGGAACAGGTACCTAGAGAGAAGTTTTTCTTAAAAAGCAAGTAGAGGACAAGGGCCGTGGGCACTGTTGCCCAGCACCTAATGAAGGGGTTAGGAGTTTGGTAATAATAGAAATAAGTGTAATCCCCTGTTTGTCTACAGTATGTTACAGAGGCAATAGAGAACTTTCACATCATATTGAATTTGAAAGGTAATCAGGAAAGATTATTTCTGTTTTTAGAATAAGGATGACAAGGCTCCGAGAAGTCTCATGACTTGTTGCAGGTTACGTGACTGAGCAGCAGAGCCAAGCCTCGTGGACATGTAACCTCGACCCCTTACACTCCCTCCCATCCCAGGAGCCCTCCGTGTTCAGCTTGATGGGAGCTAGGGTTTCTCGTGGGAGTGGGAATGGTCAGGAACTAAAGAGCACTCCTTGGAAAATTAGTCCTGTCTGGCCAGTAGTGATCATTTAGGCAGTGATAATGAGCTGAGGCCTGGTGAGTTTAATGAGATTAATAGATGTTCTGTCATCCCTAGCTGTCTGGTAACCAAGGAGGCTCTGGACCAAGGAGGTCCTGAGTACTGATCAGTACAATTGTTTGGCTTTCTCCAGAAATAGTCTCCCCATCACTGATAGCTGCTTTCCTTCAGAGTCACCCAGGTGTCTCCAGGTTTATCTAAGGGCAGAGGTCTGGCCACAGGCTGGTGTGACCACTCATCTCCAGGCTTGGGAATAAGGCTGGAGCTGTCCAGCAGAACTGGCCCAGACAGAGGCTGTAAGTAGCACTGGGTGGGTGGGGGTGAGTGATGGAGGAGGATCGGGGGGCCGTGGCAGAGGTAAGGACCACAAGCAGTGGAGATCCAGTGCTGAGGAGGATTTATAGAGTTGGGAGAGGGACTGTTCCTATGGTTGTGTGCCTTAGAGGTCAGGCCGAAGGCTAGGTCCTGATAGGCAGCATTGAGAGGCTCAGTAATGCAGAGCCAGAGAGTGCTTAGGCCAGTAGAGACAGTCGCAGGAAGCCTGGATTCAAGTCTCGAGCTACTCCCTTCACCAGCAGGGGGACCTTAAGTAAGTCGTGTATATTTGGTGATCCTCAGCTTTTCCATCTGTAAAGTGGGACTAACAGTGTCAGGACCAAGAATAGAAACTAGCTTTCTTCACTAAAATCCTATGCAGATGGGAGGCATTGTAGTAGCAAAGGAAAAGGGGTAAGGACCAAGGAGAGAGTGTGACTGGCTCAGGGTGACATTCTCACCATGGGAATCAGTACCCAAGACATCTCCGTGCACAGGTTTTTGGAGTCAGACCTGGGTGCAGGTCTGTTAACCAGTTACTTTGTCTCTCTGAGCTTCCTTTCCTTATCTAAATGACCTCCTCATAAGGCTGTTGTGAGAGTTAAGTAAGGTGAGATATGTAAAGTCTCTTGACAGCTTGCAGTCAGTAATTAGAGGCTATTCTTAATGTGATGCCCCTCTGGGTGGCTCAGTTACCCAGAGTTCAGGGGTGCAGGTACTTTTTAGGGCTTTTCTGCCTTTGGAAAGCTCTGGCACTTTACCACCTTTAGGCTTGACTCTTCCACAATACGGCTTCCATCTGAAATGTTTCATCTGGGAAAAACGATTTGTTTTTTGCCAAATTTCCTCTGTTGTTATTAGCCTAGAGGAATGAGCCCCTCCCTTTGAGCTGTAAATTGCATTTCAAAGCCTGTGTTCCTGGTGGGTTTTAATTAGCTTAAGGGCCCAGCTTTTATGCAGCAGTTGTTGCAGCAGGTAAAGGTGAAGATGTTTTATTTGGGAGCCAGTCTGCAGTTTTCTCAAACATAGCATTTCTATATTGTCTCTTCCAAGCTCCTCACTATCCTGGGGGCTTGTCTCAGCAGCCCAGAGGAACAATGAAATATGAGAACCCAAGACTTAGAGTCAGAGGGACCCATGGGGTTCTTGGCCCTGCTGCTCACTGGCTATGGCATCCTGGTCAAATCCATTCCCCTCTCTTCCTCAGAATAAGGGCATATGCTCCATGCTCACTAAAGTCCCTGCTAATCTGACATTGCAGAAGTCTCTGGGAGCAAGGTGGGTTCTTGAATCCATCCCCACCTCCGCCCCCCACCGCCAAGAACAATCCCTCTCCCCACCTCTCCTTAGCTCATCTCTAACCATGGGGGCTCTGGGGCTGCAAACACCTTGCTTTCAATTACACAGCTAATCTGTGAAGCAGAGCTTGGCCCAGGGGGTGAAATAGCTTATCAAGTCAAGCAGCTTCTGCTGAATAGGATGTCGGTATTCTCTAGGGCTCCCACTCTTAACCTAGTGGGAAGCCTGGAAGAGCCAAGATAGAATTGTGTGGAAAGGATTGAGTTGGGAATATTGGTGTGTGGACCAGGGTGTTTGTGTCCTAGGCTAGAAAAAGGTGCCTGAGAACCTCAGCCTCGTCTTTGCCCCTGTTTAAGGGCCACCACGAGCCCTTCTCACCACCTTCTGGGATATCATCCTCACTGCTTCCTCCTAACATTCATTGAGCATTTACTGTGCAACTTTGTCAGGCTTGCCTCTCACATTTGAAAGGTAGAACAGGAGTACAGGTGGAGATCCACGTACCATGTGTCTAAACATTCAAAGGTTATAACTTATAAATGAGGTTAACAAATTTCTATGTTCATAACACCCTGAAAGACCATATCTGAATTTGGGATTTTGTACCTGAACCTAGCAGTTCCAGGAGAGCTAGTCTCAGCACACTTCCTTTTCATTTTGCACCCCCAACTCCATTCCTCTGAACCCCCAAAGGTACCTGCTCCTTGAGGTGATGCATAATAGCAGCCTGCCCTCTGAAGAGTGTGCAGACCTTGAAAGCAGATTGGGAATACAGCCTGGAACATGATTCAGGCAGACATTTCTCCTTGACTTTGCAGAGCAGCCACATATGTACATTTCCTAAGTCTCTTCTGTGTGGATCAGAAAACTGACCCCCATTTGATACTGCTTCTAACCTCTTCTCCTTGGCATTGTACAGAATGTGTTCCAGTCTGACTTTGACTCTCATCTAGGATGAGCCCCCAAATGGCTGTGTTAGTAGAACAGAGATGTTCCAACTAGTCAGAGTAAATTTTTCATATAAAGAGCTTCAGAGTTTGTAAAGTCCTTCTGTATACATTGTCCCTAGGTGATGCGAGCAAAGACCGGGTAGAGCCAAACCCAGAGGACTTTGCTCACCAGCCAAGGGATGAATGCTGATCCTGCTATAGCACTAAGCACAGGTGCGCAACAGTGTTTCCTGTGCAGTAGCGGTAGAGGTCATTAACACTGCTGAACAGGAAGAAGTCCAAGGGGACTCAGTGATGGTCATGTTCCTGCCAGGTAACTGGCAGCAGAAATCACCAGTAGACCTCTGAACAGTCATCCCCGCTTCTCTTCTTTCTATCTTGGTTCACACACCTGACCTGGTTGGCTCCCTTCAGCCAAAAGCAGGTGGCATCTCCCTGGACCAAAACTTCATGACTTTGAGCTGAACCAACGGGGAGAGTTATCTGATGCTCATGGAGGAGCCCCACGAATTTCTTACATACTCATGGATATGCAAGGAGTTAACCTTTGAACTTTGAACCTGGCTTGTCATCCAGGTAGGAGAGGGATTGTCAGAGAACTGTGAGGTGGAACCCACATGCATTGAGCATTTCCTTCATACAAATATGTTAAGTGTTTTCGTGGGCAATCTCTTTATGTGTCCCTCACTGGTTAGGTTGATAAATATTGATGATTGGATGCAAAGGCAAGATCAGATCAGTCGCTCAGTCGTGTCCGACTCTTTGCGACCCCATGAACTGCAGCACGCCAGGCCTCCCTGTCCATCACCAACTCCCAGAGGTCACTCAGACTCACATCCATTGAGTCAGTGATGCCATCCAGCCATCTCATCCTCTGTCGTCCCCTTCTCCTCCTGCCCCCAATCCCTCCCAGCATCAGAGTCTTCTCCAATGAGTCAACTCTTCACATGAGGTGGCCAAAGTACTGGAGTTTCAGCTTTAGCATCATTCTTTCCAAAGAAATTCCAGGGCTGATCTCCTTCAGAATGGACTGGTTGGATCTCCTTGCAGTCCAAGGGCCTCTCAAGAGTCTTCTCCAACACCACAGTTCAAAAGCATCAATTCTTCGGCGCTCAGCCTTCTTCACAGTCCAGCTCTCACATCCATACATGACCACAGGAAAGACCATAGCCTTGACTAGGCAAACCTTTGTTGGCAAAGTGATGTCTCTGCTTTTGAATATGCTATCTAGGTTGGTCATAACTTTCTTTCGAAGGAGTAAGCGTCTTTTGCAAAGGCAAACTGAGTAACAAAAGAGTCTGTCCTTCCAGGCTAGTTCCAAAGCTGGCACCAGGCTCTTCATCAGTAGCAGTGCCCTCTCAGCCCCTCGTCTTTCCCTGTGATGGTGCACACTTGACCCCAGCATATCCTTGCTACTGTTAAGAACTACTATAGGAGCGCAGGTTCTCCAGAATCTCTGAAGCCCAGCTTGCAGTTTCCTTGCAAACAGTGCCATCTGCTGGTCAGAAAGTGCCAACTTTTAAGCTGGGAGGATTGAGGAGAAAGGGCCTTTTTACCCTAGTGGGACAAAAGATACAGATCTCCCAGCTTATACTCAGCTCCTCTCTAATTCACTAAAAAGAAGTTCCCTCTTCCCCCCAAATATTAAGTAAATAGGCAGGTGTTTATGGTTAGTTTAAGCACACTGGTTGGTGGTTCTTTAGCTACTGCTTGGAAGGAATGATGCTAAAGCTGAAACTCCAGTACTTTGGCCACCTCATGCGAAGAGTTGACTCATTGGAGAAGACTCTGATGCTGGGAGGGATTGGGGGCAGGAGGAGAAGGGGACGACAGAGGATGAGATGGCTGGATGGCATCACTGACTCAATGGATGTGAGTCTCAGTGACCTCTGGGAGTTGGTGATGGACAGGAAGGCCTGGCATGCTGCGATTCATGGGGTCGCAAAGAGTTGGACACTACTGAGCGACTGATCTGATCTGATCTGACTGCTAAGTCACTTCAGTTGTGTCCGACTGTGGGACCCCAGAGATGGCAGCCCACCAGGCTCCCCTGTCCCTGGGATTCTCCAGGCAAGAACACTGGAGTGGGTTGCCATTTCCTTCTCCAGTGCATGAAAGTGAAAAGTGAAAGTGAAGTCGCTTAGTCATGTTTGACTCTTAGCGACCCCATGGACTGCAGCCTTCCAGGCTCCTCCGTCCATGGGATTTTCCAGGCAAGAGTACTGGAGTGGGTTGCCATTGCTAGCCAGGCCTAATACCATGGCCCCAGCCCTTGCCCTCGGCAATGGTTCACACCCTGAAGAGTGGCTTCTCTCTGGATACTAACAAATCCACCTTTTACCCCTTTGTCTCTCAATGAATTTTTGCAATGAGACACCAGATCCTGAGTTTCATTAGTTTTGGCCGGGCTTGAGAGCTGAAGGGCAGGAGGAAAAAAGCAGTGGGAAATATGTGCCAAGGAATCCCCTTCATAGCCCACGGGAAAATTTGCTAAATATCTGACCGGTGCTCACAGTTTCATTGGTCTGATCCTTGGCACAGAGAAGATAAAGGACAGAAGAACCCCCACCAGCTTGGGTAACAGCTACTGGGGCTAAGTACTTTATCCAATAGTTTTAGGGTCAAATTCAAGATAGGAGTGTTCCAAAGGGGAGTTGCACCAACCCATGCCAGTGAGCAGAACACTGGGCCAGGAATATAAATGCCAAGGCCTTTCCTACTGGAACTGAACCTCCTTTTCCCATTTCCTTTGGAGCCTGTGCCTAGATTCTAACCTATCCAGAAAGGGGAGTAGGAGAGATTTGTACAACCCTTTGGGATAAAAAACATTGCCTGAGTGTAGAGAGCAAAGGGCAGAGAAAGTATCATCTGTAAGCAAAGAGAACAGAATCTGAATAGTAAGTGTAAAATGGATGACTCCAAAAATTAATTTGTTAAAAACAATTCTCAGATAAGTGTGCTGACTTACTGTAGTACAGTCAACCCTTAAACAGTACAAGGTTTAATTTGTGTATAATTTACAGTCTGCCTCCTCCATATCCACAGTTCTTCCACACCTGTGGATTCAACCAACCACGGGAACCACGAGCCATGGGCAGTACTGTAATATTTACTATTGAAAAACATTTACATAAAAATGGACCCATGCAGTTGAAACCCATAATTGGTTCAACTGTATTTAACTTGGGTTTAACGCTGGGAAGGAGAGTGATAAATTTGATACAGATGGGCTTTATGGACCAGTGACCTAGGTTTGCATGCCTATTCCTGGCAGGTTAATGAACTTATTGGAGTCTGTTTTTGTAAAATATGAATGATAATGATATCACTTATGGAATCTTGTAATTATTCAATATTGCATGCCACCCTTAGTGCTCAGTGAGGTTTAACTCACTTTTTAAAAATGGCTGATTCCAATAAAGACAGCCATGGTCCATGTCTGGATCAGACTGCACATAATACGATACTGTTTAGAGCAAACATTACTTGCAATTACCCTCTGACCTCTTTGGTATGGTTCTACATTGAAGGAACAGAAGAAAAACTGTGGGAGATCTTCAAATTTAGATCCTGCAAGGGGCAACATTCAAAATTAGCCTTAAAGAAGGAGTGGGTTTGAAAGAATTGAAGTCAATATGACATTTTTGTAATGTTATAAACCAATGTGTAACCTTAATTTAAAAAGAAGAATTGAGTCAAGCAGTCAGGGTTCAAATTCCTGTCCTGTTATTCACTGGCATTGTGACTTCTGACTGCGTTTCCTCCCATGTAAAATGTCCCAGTTCTGCTCATCACATCGGCAGCATATAATAGAATATAGGTAAAGCACCTGTATGAGGTCACCAGCCAGTGAAACAAGCACAGATGGGGAGGTTGGATGTGATAGGGGCATGTGCATAGGAAGGAACAAAGCCATCCATTGCAGCCAGGTTGTGGGTCATGAGCAGCCCATGAACCCAGTTCAGATCCTAGCCTCACAGTGGCTTTCTTTCTTCAGGTGGCCAACATGTCCTTGAAGATCCAGACGAGCAACGTAACCAATAAGAATGACCCCAAATCCATCAACTCTCGGGTTTTCATTGGAAACCTCAACACAGCTGTGGTGAAGAAGTCAGATGTGGAGACCATCTTCTCCAAGTATGGCCGTGTGGCCGGCTGTTCTGTGCACAAGGGCTATGCCTTTGTCCAATATGCCAACGAGCGCCATGCCCGGGCAGCTGTGGTGGGAGAGAATGGGCGAGTGCTGGCCGGCCAGACCCTGGGTAAGCATCTCTTCATGGCCCTGCCCCGGGATTTCTCCTGGGCAGGTGCTGACCCGCGTTCTTTAGCTCCCCTCTTATCCCATTTTCTGTCTTGTCCCCCATAACCCACTACCCCTGTCTGAGATGTTTTAACTTAAATAGTTAATAAATTAATTATATTTAAGTTATGGCAGTGCCTGTATGGAGAATTTTAGAAGTTTCAGGCGAACACTTCTGTCCCTGTTTTCACAGTGAAAGGGTTCCACTTAAAATGCAGATTCCCCAGAGAAAGGGGAGAGTGGACTAGCACAGCCTCTTACATTGGGCTGCTTTTGGCTTGGGTTAGAACCTGTTCTGAGAGTCAGGAGGAGGGGAGCATAAGGTGAAGCTTGGTCTTGGTGTTGCAAGCATGTGATGTGGCCACATTGGAAGCGTGTATAGCGTTTGTATATGTTCACTTACTTCTGTGTATTTGTGTATGTTTGAGAAGGGATATGTATATGTGTATTGCTGAATATGTGGTATGTGGATGCAACTAGTCACGTGGAAAACATATGTGGACACACTCCTTACTTTCTGGGTATATATGTAGTGCCCAGCCAGCTTTTTTCAGGTATCAGAATGTACTTCAATGTGTAGCAGATGTATGTATATTCATTTACCAAGTGTTTATTGAGTTCCTGAGATTTGTTGAACTCTAGGCATAAAGATGTTCAGTGAAAGGTTGGTGTGAATGTGCACCGGCTTATTTGCATATGGGCAGTTACATATGAGGTGCTGGAGCCAAGTGTGAGTGAAGTTGAGTGTGTGATCTTATTTCCTGGATACGTGAACATATGTGTGAGGGTGTGTGTTTGGTGTCTGTGCTTATGTGAGAGAGCTTGGGAATGCATATAATTTGATGTACATTGTATGTGTGCATGTATGATTGTAAGCCTGCATGTGTCTGAATGTATGTGAACATCATGTTATGTGTATGTATTGTATGAGTCTATTTGTGAAGACCTCTGTTGTCCATGTTAGGGAGTACAGTCCATGTGCATCTTGTGTAAACACTTACATTGCTGTACATGTCCATGGGGGTGATCGGTGTATGGGCACTGACAATATATCAGCATCTGACTCTGCCTCTTCCCTCCATACAGACATCAACATGGCTGGAGAACCGAAGCCCAACAGACCCAAGGGGCTAAAGAGAGCAGCATCTGCCATATACAGGTGGGGCACTCTGTCTTGTTTGTCTGTCTCTGTCTAGGTGGGATTGGTCCCTCTTTCCACAGAGGGAGATTTGGTGGTAATGGGATGCCAAGCCTAGAATTTGGGGAGGTGTTTGGAGATGAGGGCCTGTGGAGAGTGGGCTGAGTGGCCATCTCTAAGCCCCGGCCCTCTCCCCTTTGTCTCCCCAGTGGCTACAGCTTTGACTATGATTACTACCGGGACGACTTCTACGACAGGTGAGCGGGGGAGGGGCGTGCCCAGGCATGAAGCAGCCAAGCTGGAAGGGTTCTGAGAGATTGCTGGTGCAGCCCACTCAGTCCTCCAAGTGGGAACTGAGGCCCAGAGTTGTGGATAGTCATCTTCCCAGGGCTGCTCCACAAATTGGTGGCAGAGCTTGGACTAGGGTCCAGTTGTGTAGGTGCCCAGGCCAGAGCTCTCCTCAGCCCACACTGTCTCCTAGCCCTCTGACTGCCCCTCCTCCTGATCCTGGGGTGAGACTTGATGGGACTGGACAGCCAAGGGACATATAAATGTAGCAAGTGGGAGTGCAGGACCAGGTGCAGGACCAGGTGCAGGGCATTTGAGCCCTCACACTGCTGTGCAGTTTCCTTATTAACTCCCTGAGTGCCCAGCCAGCTGAAGGTACCTCAGAACTCAGCCTGAGCCGCTTAGCCTTGTATTTGTACCCAGGAGGCCAGCCCTCCTTGGAAAGTCTGAATTAGTGCCTGGTAGGCTAGACCTACCTCCAAACCCACCCAGACCCCAACCTCTGTGGCACCAGCCACATTCTTGTGGAAATCATGGTGGGGGCTGGCCCAAACAACTTCTACTTCTCTGTCTCCCTGCCACCGTCTCAGCCTTCCCCAGGCTGTCCAGGAAGAACAGAACCTCTCTGAGCCTCAGTTTTCTCACCTGTGAGAGGATTCAGGAGACAGTGCAGTGTTGTAGAAAGTGCTCTTGCCTGGGAGTCAGAAGACATGGGTGCTAATCTCAGCTCTGCCACTGAATGAATTACATGACTTTGGGCACATCCCCTCCCAGTCTGAAATGGGCTTGCATCAAGTGATCCCTCAGGGCTCTTCCAGCTCTGGGATTCTGTGGTTCAGAGATTCTGACCAAGGCCAGAGCCGCCCCCTCCCCTTAGGGGCAGAAATGCAGGGTCCGGGACTGGATCCATTCCCAGAGACTCTCCATCTCCAGCCATCGTCACCCCAGGGCAGGAGCTCCCTAAACAAAGGAGCTACCCAGGCATGGGTCATTGCATTGCGTCCTGTTGGCAGGTTTCCTGGCTGTCATCAGGACAGTGATCCTGCAGGGAGGTGGTAGGAGCAGCAGTGGTGGGAGAAACCCCTACTCAGCCTACAGAGCTTCTGAGGCTGGAAAGGGCTCCTCCTGGAAAGGGCTGGGTGATGGCGTCGGGGGGCGGCATACTGTCTGGGACAGAGGGTCTGACTGAGCTGCTCAACCTTGATACTCCCCTGGGCCTCCAGCCCCTCCATCTCCTAAGTGGAGTGAGAAGGATATGGTGATTGGGAGCCCAGAATGAGGAAAGGGGCTTGGAGTCCAGCCTCATGCCTCTGAGGTCATAGACCCATCGAGTTGAGGTTCAACTCTATAGCCTTTCACCTATCACACTTTCTAACGTGTGTTTTAAACTAAGTTCTCTCATGTTCTGTCCTCATGGCAGTCTTGTGGGGATGTGGGAGGACAGAATTTGGGGTGGTCATCCTCACTAAGCATGTGGGAAAACTGAGGCTCGGGCAGGCTGAGGAAGTGACTCCCACTCCTACACCTTTCGCCAGCTGGGCATTTGTACTACTTTAGGGAGATTTGCAAACTCTGACCAGAGCTTAGGCTGCAGTTGACTGAGCAGAAGGCAAGTCAAGTAGTAGAGCAGGCCTTAGGGTGATCTAGGAAGTCTGTCTGGGGGCAGTTCTTAGTTTGTTCCTCTGTTGAATGGGGCTGTAAACCCCCGTCACCTCCCCTACCCTACTCAGCCTGGATGGTAGGAAAGGTGGATGTCGTAAGGATTCCAGTAGTTGTTGAGGTCCAGAAAGGCCTGTCTCTTCACCCTGAGGACTTAACTGGGAGCAGGCAAAGGTATGCGGTGCAGGCTGCCCAGCCCTTCACCAGCCCTACATGTGTTGGTCTAAGGCCACAGTGCCCCCTGCTGGCCACAGGCCATGCTGCAGCCTCTGGCCCATTTGCTCTCACAGGCTCTTCGACTATCGGGGCCGCCTGTCACCAGTGCCGGTGCCCAGAGCAGTCCCTGTGAAGCGACCCCGGGTCACCGTCCCCTTGGTCCGACGTGTCAAAACCACCATACCTGTCAAGCTCTTTGCCCGCTCCACAGCCATCACCACCGGCACAGCCAAGATCAAGTGTGAGTGACTTTATCTTTTTCCTAGATAATTTTTATTTTGTCATTAGAAAAATAATAGAATCGCATTTTTTTACATTGGAAAATAGATAAAGGAACAAATCTCCCACAGTTCTGCTGCTCTAATACAACCAAGTGAGTATTTTCATGCATTTCTAAGAGGAAAAGACTGACATTTGTGGAGGTGGGGCTGTGTCCAGTGCTGTGACTTGGAGTTCAGTGAGGAAATGGTGTCATCTTTTAGTCAGGACAAGGACAGGTCCACATAGGCTCGCTACTCCACAGTCATTCTGGTGTGCACATGTGGTCAGGCACTCAGGAAATCTGATTGTAAAGCACTCACATTTATACACCTTGAAAGACAGATACCATCCTATAACATAAGCAGAGAAACATTCTTGCTCAGGTGCACACAGAGGTACACACCACACACCTCTATTTTATCCATCCCTGTCCCTTTCATGGGGGTAGGGAGGAAATCCAGGTTGGTCACTGTAGGAATGGCCTTCAAAAAGTCTTAGGGGGTGCCACAGGCAGCTCTGGCCTCTCCCTGGCCAGAAAAAGACTATGGACAAGGACTGTTTCTGCCATTGGCCTATCTTCCTCCTTGACAGAGTGGGGCTAGGGTCTAGTGTTAGCGTCAGGCTCCCAGCCCTTAGTTGACATCTCTGTACTTCCCTCTACTCTCAGTAAAGAGCAGTGAGCTGCAGACCATCAAGACAGAGCTGACCCAGATCAAGTCCAACATTGACGCCCTGCTGGGGCGCTTGGAGCAGATTGCCGAGGAGCAAAAGGCCAATCCAGGTCAGCTTCCAAGGGTCCTTGCCCAGATCAGTGAGCAGGGGCACAGGGCAGGATGGGGAGGATGGTGCACGGGGCAGAGAAGGGGCTGTGGCCTCTAATCCCACCTGGACCCACCTTGCTGAGGCCTTGGTTCTACCAAGGTGTTACCCTGGGCAGGTGCCCCCGGTTGAGTTTTATTCTCCCTTCCTCATCCCTTCCCCTGAAGATGGCAAAAAAAAGGGCGAGAGTAGCAGTGGCAGCGGCAGTGGTGGTGGCAGCGGCAGCAGCGGTACTGGTGGCAGCAGCCGGCCGCCGGCCCCCCCGGAAGACACAGCTTCTGAGGCAGGCACGCCCCAGGGAGAAGCACAGGCTCGAGACGATGGCGATGAGGAGGGGCTGCTAACGCACAGCGAGGAAGAGCTGGTGAGGGCCTGCCTTGGGGGGCGGCTGGGGCTGGTTTGTGTACCTCTGGTTGCAGGAGGCCTGCAGGGAGTGGGGGGCCACCTTTTGACTGCTTGGCTGCCCTGTGAGCTCCCTCCTTCTTTGACAGGGGTTCTAATCCTGTGAGGAAGAAGGGGAAATGAACAGAGAGTATTTAGCCCTTTCAGCTGTCAGTGAGGAACCCCACAGAGGACTGTGGCGGACCTCTCTCTATCCCAAGGCCCATTCTCGACTCCATCTTCCATGTGAGTTAGAGAAGGGAAGAGTCAAGGGCTCATGGTCTGTAGAATTCCAGGGAACAGGAGAAAGGGGATTGCCTGGGGAAGCCACAAGCAGTGCAGGGGTCTGCTCCACCTGAGGATTTTCTAAAAGCCATTGTTGCCTGAGCTTGACACAGGCTGTCTCAAGACGGGACAAGCAAGCTTCCTGTTGGTATTGGAATTCTTCAGATTGAGGCAAGGAGCTCATCTTAAGTGGAAAGGTCGACCAGATTCTGAAGACGAGGTGTGCCTGCTACTCATCTACCTCATACTTAGCACCAGGCCCTGTAGTTCACAGTTTTTAACTTCATTTGACCTTAACAGTAGCCCTGAACTGTTCAAAGTATTACTCTTGTTACATTTACCCCATGAAGAAGCTGAGACTCCGAGGAGTCAAGTAGCTTGTCCCAGGGCTTTGTGGCTAATGAGGGTGGAGCCAGGATTGGAGCCTGGACGTCAGTGGGTTTTCATGTGACTGGGTCCTAGTATGGGATAGATGGGTTTGTGGCCATAACAGTGGAGAGAAAGGTCGTCTTCGTGCCCAGCCTGTCTCTTCTTATTTGAACCTAGCCAGAGACCCCATTTTACTCTTTTGAAGCATAGTCTCCATAAAGGTCCTAATGAAGGCTTGCTGCTGCTGCTAAGTCACTTCAGTCGTGTCCGATTCTGTGCGACCCCATAGACGGCAGCCCACCAGGCTCCCCTGTCCCTGGGATTCTCCAGGCAAGAACACTGGAGTGGGTTGCCATTTCCTTCTCCAGTGCATGAAAGTGAAAAGTGAAAGTGAAGTCGCTCAGTCGTGTCCGACCCTTAGCGACCCCATGGACTGCAGCCTTCCAGGGCCCTCTGTCCATGGGATTTTCCAGGCAAGAGTACTGGAGTGGGGTGCCACTGCCTTCTCCAATGAAGGCTTAGATGTTCCTAAGATGGGGAGCTGAGCAGTCAACTAGGCTTTCAGTCTGCTCCAGTCTGAGAAGGTCTTTCTATAGAGAATGTGTCCCCTGCCACACCTAGAACTTCCCTTGACTGGTCCTCTCTCTCCTGAGGGGCTTTCAGACTGTCCTGTTGGAATCCCGAGGCAGCCTTATTTATTCAAACTGGTCCCCTAGTTACTCCCTTTGACTGCCCCTCCCCCTTTCCGAATGTGGCCTCCACATATGCTCTGGGCCCAGGGCAGGACAGACTTGCCATGAGTGATGTGTGGTCCTTGTTGTCTCCTCCTTTCAGGAGCACAGCCAGGACACAGACGCGGAGGATGGGGCCTTGCAGTAAGCAGGTATGGGGGTCCTGGTGGGGAAGGGTGAAGTAGAGGGCTTGCCATGAAGTAGACCTGGCAGGGTAGTACTGTGTCCATCAACGAAGGCTCTCTGGTCGTCCGCCATCCTGCCATGCCCATTTGTGGTGGGGCTTGGTGGGTTGTGGAGCAGGAATTGTGGTTGGGCTAGCCAGGTCTGCCCAACAGGAGTTCCCTCAGCACATGCCCAGTCGCATTGCCTGTCCCAACTTGTAAGGAACTCTGAGTCTAGTGGAGGAAAACAGACCATTACCACACAGTGTGAGCAGAATGACAGGGACTGGAGAGGCAGGGGGTGAAAGAGGGGTGCAGTGGAAGTGTGTAGCTGAGCCTGTTGAGGACTGAGGGCAAAGCATCTAAGGGAACACCTTCAGCAGAGGCAGAACGCCTGCCATCCTTGGTGTGTGGGAAATGAGCCAGTCTCCTGCAGCTGCAGTCCCAACTCTGCCCAGTAGGGACAGGGAGCTGCTCGTCCTCAGAGGGTGATGATTATGCCAGACTTAGAGGCTGGGGTTGGACCCTGTTGGGAGGAAATGTCCTGTGTGTCCCAGCCCCAGGGTTGTGACTGTGCTGGTGTAATAGATATAGAAGCTGACACACTGAAGAGGGCAGGGAGATAAAGCATATATCCCACAAGATCCCAAGGTGATCGCTGATGGAGTCTAGATTCTAACCTATTGCTGTGTGGCCTCAAAGCTCACTCTCTGGTTGGTATTTACCACCCTGCTTTGCCCCACCCTAGAGGGAAGCCAGGCCACACCAGCTCTGCCCCATTCCTTTGGGGACCCTTTCTAGGGTATGCCAGACTCGGGTGGAGGAAGGTCTCAAACAACAGAGGTATCCTTATGCAGGACACACTCGTGCTGTGAGTCCGTATGTGCTCCATCACACCCTGAAGTTTAGGCAGTCTTCGTGGTTTGTTTTTCCTGGGAGGCTAAGTAGTACCTTGTTCAACCAGTTTGAAGGAGAGGTGCTGGTTGGAGGCCTAGGGAAGGAGGAGAGTCACCCAAGGTTTCATGGCCAGAAAGTTAGGAAGCCAGAGTGAGGGCACAGGCATACCTGTGTCTGCAAACAGCAGGCGCCATTGCACTCTCTCATCTTCCCGGACCTTGTTACCTAAAGCACAAAGGGGCTCTTCCTCTCAGCCTTCGTTCTCTCTTGTCTCTCTCAGTCTGACAGGAACGATGGCCACCAGCAGGAGAAAGGCGTACACTGTACCAGGCCTCAAGCTGGGCACCCACCCCTGGATAGCACCCCCAGCGGGTCCCAGAGGAGAGCTGGCAGCAGGCACCACCTCCCTCACGTGTATCAGCCAGTGGCGCATTCTCTGCAGGTGGAGTTATCAGCATCCCTTCCTCACGTACCCTCCCTGTTGGTACTGCCCAGGCCAGAGGGCAGAGCACAGTCTCCCTACACTCTGCCTCCCCTCCCCAGGACATTCCCAGGCTTGGGGTTTTTCTATAGGTTTGGAGGGGGGTGGGGCCCACAGGGAGGGGACCTTGACAATAAAGAGATTGGATCCCAACTTGCTCTGAGATGGGATGGTTGTGTTTTTTTTTGAAGGAACCCTGGGCCTCCTGTCCAACCAGAAAGCAGATCTGCTGCATGCCCTTCTGTTCACCCCTTCACTCCTCCCTGCCACAGAGCGTTGTCCAGGGTGCCAAATACTGATTTTCCTGGGTGGTAGTGTCCCTGGCTTAAATGGGGATTAAAATGACCAGTAGTGTTGTTGGGGAGGGTCAAATGTGTCAGTGCCCACAAGAGCACCTTCATGGTTGAAATACCAAACGATTTTTGATCCTCTTGGTCAGGCGGTGGTAGGTTCAGGCCTCAGTCTCAGTAAGTCTGGTCTTTCCCAGCTCTAAAACGGTTCTACAGTTCACCACTTTCTCCTCTTCTGTGTCCTGGTTTAGGACACTTCTTTTTTCACAAGGATCTTGGGCAGCAAGAGGAGAGAGGCTAGTAGCTGAGACTGTGAGTCAGAGATCCAGACCTGGACTGAGAAGTAACCCTGAGGAACTGGTCAGTCTGGAGAGATGAAGAGGGTGTCCAGAGGAAAGGAAAGGGAGCACCTCTATCCTTGAAGGGCCCTTGGTGCAGCACAGTACTCCGGTCCCTGAACCTGCAGTCTGTCCTTGCACGCAGAAGGTCAAGCCCAGCTCTTGCTGACCCCTCTGCACATCTCCCTCTGTTCAAGGCAGGAAAGTACTGCCCTGGACTGGGACTTGGGCAGAGTCTAAAGGGGTCTTGGTGCCTGGTGAATATTACACAAAGACTGACTCCATGTTCCTGTGTCCCCAAAGCTTAGTGCCATGTGTCCATTGTACTGTATGTCCCCAAAGCTTAGTGCCATGTGTCCATTGTACTGTATATAACACTTATAGATTGTACAGGGCCTACTCAGTATGCTAGACTGAGGCACTCACTTTTCAGAGCTGGGGGGACAGGTAGAACAGCAGGGGCCACGTGCTTGCTTAATATGCCAGGTGTAGAGGCCACCAGAAGAGCAGAGAAAACCCTTGCCAGGGTTGGAAGCATGGCCTCCTACCCAGAGGCCCTGTTTTATCACCCTGGGACCAGGAAATACCCTGGACATGAGTAGGAATGGGATTCCCTAACCTGGAAGCCCAGAAAAGCCCCAGAACTCCTTCAGCCACTAAGAACGCCCAGACTTGGGCCCTTGAGTCAGGAGGTTTGCATCCACAAAACCCTGCGCACACAGGCCTGTCCTTCCCTGTCTGGGACCAGGGGAGCTCCATAGGTTTCATTTTTCTTTCCAACCTTTAAAAAACAAAAGATCATGAAGAAACGTGATACCTGATTCTGCCCAAAGGACTGACATTCTCTAGATATTTTCAAGATCTTAAAGTATCAGTTGTGATCCAAGTAGATTCCCACTGCTAGTGGGTTTCCTGGATTGGAAACTAAGACTCTCCCCGCTGTACTGATGCCAGTAAGATTTGTGACCCCTAGCATTTCTTTCTCTTTGCTGGGTCTCCGTTTGTTCATCGGTGTGAGGGGTTGGCCTAGACAGTAAGTGGGCCTTATTTCATTTGTGTAACAAACCACTCTGAAATTTAGCACCTTTCAGTTCAGTTCAGTCGCTCAGTCGTGTCTGACTCTGCAACCCCATGAATCGCAGAACGCCAGGCCTCCCTGTCCCATCACCAACTCCCGGAGTTTACTCAAACTCATGTCCATCGAGTTAGTGATTAGTGAACATTAATTTGCTTCTGATTCTGTAGCTTGGCAATTTGGGCTCTGAACCAGTTGGGTGATTGTTCTGCCTATCTCATCTGGGCTCTCATGTGGCTGAAGTGAGCTGGCAGATTACTGGAAACTGATTGGTCCCAGATAACCACACAGTTGTCAAGTGGTTGCACAGTGGGGGCCAAATACTCCTAGTATCTAGCCAGCAAGACAGGTAAGCACTGATACGTAGGTGCTCATCAAGCTCCTTGCTTGTGTTATGCTTGTAACATTCCATTGGCTAACACAGATTGTATGGCTAAACCCAAATTCCTCTTTATGACCATAATTTGTTTTTAATCTACCTCAGGCTTCACTTCACTTGTCAATTCAAAACATTCAGTAGCAGCTGCTAGAGTGCTTTATGAGGATTTGGAGCAGTTTTTAAAGACTATTAGGAAGTAGTAATATGATAGTTTGGTCATTTTTTTATGGGCAAGGAATTGAAACATGGGTCTGTGTCGGGTGTTAGCCAACCCTGGCCAGGTTGTATCTTGTACCATGTGCTGTGCCTGGTCGCTCAGTCGTGTCCAACTCTGCGACCCCAGGCTGTAGCCCGCCAGGTTCCTCTGTCCCTGGGGATCTCTAGGCAAGAAGAGTGGGTTGCCATGCCCTCTTCCAGGGGATCCTCCCAACCCAGGAATCGAACCCAGGTCTCCCACATTGCAGGCAGATTCTTTACTGTCTGAGCCACCAGGGAAGCCCCATAAGGACACTGTATATGCAGTGGGCCATTTGATGAAACCACAAAAATAGAAGAGCAAAAGGTTCTGAGCCAGCTGTTCTGAGTTTGAATCCTATTTGGACCATTGATTGGCTTTGGGTAAATCAGAATCCCTCTACCTGTAGCCATAGTCTTCATAAATAATTATTATTTAACAACAGTAAGCCACTCTGAGGGTCTGTTATTAATCTAAAAGGCACATTTTTCCCTTATTAATCTCCACAGCGACTTTTTATGTGGATGTAGTGTGAACTTTGAAATTCCTCTCCCGATTCATGTGACAAGCCTCTTCCAGCTCTCCTCCTCTACATACTCAAGTTTCCTTTGTTGACTCTTCCTCTTATGCTGGCATGTTCATTTTTCTGTATGAGTTCCTGGCTCACCAAACCTATGGCTTCAGACTTTACATTAATGCCTCCACCATCTCTACCTCTTAACTCAATCTTCCCCAGGAGTGCCAGGGGACACACACAGAAACCCAGCTGACAGCTGCACTTTGATGTCCACAGGGACCTCAGTTGAGCCCTGCCCTCCCCATCTTTGGGCTTCCCAGGTGGTGCAGTGGTAAAGAATCCACCTGCCAATGCAGGAGACACAAGAGACTCAGGTTCCCATTCTTGGGTTGGGAAGATTCCTGGAGTAGGAAATGGCAACCAACCCGCTCCAGTATCGTTGCCTGGAAAATTCCATGGACAGAGGAGCCTGACGGGCTATATATAGTCCATGGGGTTGCAAAGTTGGACATGACTGAGACACACACAACGTCTTTATTTTCATGAATCCTCTATCTTGGAGAATGGTGTATTTATTTACCCTATTGCTCATATGTCAGCATCATGTTACTTTTTTCCAAGGTATGTCTTAGCTCTAACTTGTTTTTTGTCCCACTCCCTTAGTAGGTTAAAGCCCCTTTTATCTCTTAAAGACTTTTACTTAAAGACCTAACTAGTCTTTAACTTTCCATCAGTCTTCTCTTTCATTTCAGTCCAGTCACTCAGTCATGTCTGACTTTTTATGACCCCATGGATTGCAGCACGCCACGCTTCCCTATCCATCACTATCTCCCGAGTTTGCTTAAATTCATGTCTGTTGTTTCAGTGATGCCATCCAACCATCTCATCCTGTCGCCCCCTTCTCCTCCTGCCTTCAATCTTTCCCAGCATCAGAGTCTTTTCCAGTAAGTCAGTTCTTCGCATAAGGTGGCTAAAGTAATGGAGCTTCAGCATCAACATCAATCCTTCCAATAAACACCCAGGATTGATCTCCTTTAGGATGGACTGGTTGGATCTCCTTGCAGTCCAAGGGACTCTCAAGAGTCTTCAACACTACAGTTCAAAAGTTCCTAGAACAGGACCTCACACAAATTAGGGATAGCACTTAGGTAGTACTATCTATGTATTATATACATGATTATTTAGTAAGAACACAAAGGGAATTCCCTGGCAATCCAGTGGTGAGGACTTGGCACTTTCACTGCTGAAACCTAGGTTTAGTCCCTGGTCAGGAAACTAATCCCACAAGCTGTACAGTGCAAAAGAAGCAAAAAAAAAAAAAAAAAGCCCAGATCTGGGCCCTATGAGAGACATCTGTCATAGTGAGCTGGGACTGAAAAGTGAAGCAGTCATAACTCTTGAGGCCAAAACAGTTAATGATAGTGAAGTTGTTTCCCAGCATATTAGGTTTGGCTAATATCTCATGTAATATTTTGGCTTTAATTTGGTTCCTTTAATAAATTTTAAAGTTTATTAAAATCTGTACAATGAATATAATTTTTTAAAGTGCCCATTAAAATGGTGACATTCAATAAGAATATCCGTTAATACTTATCCTTTAGAACAGCTGGTTCTCCAGTGGTTTCAAATACTGTTTAAAACAGAAGCCACACTTAAAGCAAGGGGGCAGTAACTAGAAGGTTCTTGAGTATCTGTTACCAGGGAAGGTTTGCAGGGATAGGACCCACAGCAATCACATGAGACCCAGCAAGTGTTTGGTCCTTTCTTTGGAGAGCACCACCATTAATGGGACAAAGTTTGAAGGACTATGCCTCTGTTGTTGCAAACCTTTGGGAGAGTGTGATGCTCCTGGAGACAGGTAGCCACCCTGTCTCAAAGCAGAGCAGTTTTTCACAAGGTCAAAGGCTACTGTCACCATAAAAATAGGTAAGTAATACCTATAGTCCTCAGGATTTGCACATTTGGCAGGGCAAAGGCAGAGCATCTCTCTTCAGGAAAGGGGATACGCTCACAAGTACTATCAGCCATTGCGTCTCCTCCCCTCTGACCAGGGTAATTCAGCCTGAGGGGAGTACAGAAGGAAGATCTTGCACAGCGCAAGGCAGGCAGGCCTGGGATAAGCACTTTAAATATTTCATCATCTCTGAGGTAGGTATTTTCTCATTTTCTAGATGAGAATGATAGAAGGCTGCCAGTCCAGACTGTTCAAGGCCTGTACTCAGCACTATAAAAACCCACCACTTAGGGTACTGACAATAAACTACGGCATACCATGAATAGATTCTGAATGCAGTTTTTAAAAATACTGTACTAACTTGGAAAATGTTCTTGCTATGAAAAGATTTCTATGGTGATAGGATTATGGGAATTAAAACTCTGAAATTATAAATTCATCTTAATTAGATAAACACTACCACATGCTATAAGGACTGACATCTAAAAACACACTGTGAAGTCTGATGTTCTGTTCAAATATGCACTTCGGAGACCAGGTCAGAACTGGGGCCTCATACTTCCAGGCTGCCCAGCCCAGCATTTTTTTCTAAACACTTAGTCTACAACATGTTTTGGGGGAAGGGAGCTGAAAAACCTGACTTACTACCCACAAGCTAAGTCCTGCTTGCTCTGGGTTGGGGATATATCAAGGAACATGTAAACTCCGCTCTCAGCACTTATGGTGACCTGAGGGTAAAACAGTTGTTTACATGAAGTGGGCAGGGACCTGTGAAGAGCCAGGAGATCTTAGGCAAAGTTTAAACTTTTCTATAGATGGGGCTGCGGGCAGGTATGAATTCAAGAGATATAACTGCATATTTATATGCTTGTGAAAATGCACATCCACATATAAAAGACTTGAACTTTTATCATGGAACATGTTTATCTGGTCTCAAAAAACGCCCGCCACAATCCCCAGCATAATTAGGAACACCCTTTAACAGTTTTTGAAGACACTTTGGAAATGGTGGTCTGATTCCTTAAAACTACAACATTGCTCTTGATCAGAAACCGTCAATGGCCTTTGCTTTGTCCCTCCATAGAAGATTCCTTCCAGCTGAGCTATGGCTGGTCTGAGATAGTACAGTAGACAGAAGAGAGGCTGATGCTACTGGGAATGCTAACCTAGGATAACTCGTCATTTTGAATGGGTCTGCTACAGTCAGTCCAATTTTGAACAAATAGTACCTCAACAGGACTACCTTGAAGTCTCGAGCCGCCTGGAGCATCTGTTTTTGGAGAATGGACTTAAGAACTGGGGTTGAAACTGCCAATAAAACTGCCAATCTGTCACCAAACTGTAAAACCCCATGTCTCCCAACTAAAGAACAAAACACACATACATAGGCACAAAAGCGCTAATTACACGAGAGGCACTGATCCTTGGTTTATTCACGCAATAACAGCTGACATTGGGAATTGTGTGGATATAGATACAAAAGAAGGAAGAGGAAATAAACAGCCCTTGAGTTCATCGGGGCAGTGTTGGCAGCTCAGCCAGTGTGTAGTCCCCTCAAGACCTACTGGGTTGAGGGAGTGCTCTGCCCCCTCTACCTCTTCTTGACCAAGGCACCTTACAATACTTCGCCTATACTTTGGGTCACAGTGATTAAACACAACATGGTCAAGACACTCAAGGCTGAGTGACTGCTCCTGGAATAGTCTGGCAACAAGGAAGAGGAAGGAGCAGCATTATGCCCTTACCCTCAGCAAGTGCAAGGCAGATCACAGCAGGTATTTAAGAGGATCTTTTCTCTTGTGCTCAGGGGGGAAATACCTTTTTGGCCAAAACCACAGAAGGCAGAACCAGAAGGAGGCCCCAAAAGTGGAACACAATCAGAATCACCTCTTGGTTTCTCATGATCACATTCAAAATCTATTTTAATACAGAAAATAGAAAAAAGTATTTGTGGTGGGCCATTTTTCAAATCCAGAACTCAAGTTGAGGAAAAAGAAAAGTGTCCTCTAGCATCATGGTTTGGACTGTCAAGAGTTCTCTCTACTGCATAAGCCACACCACTTTCTCACCAACAGACACCTGACTAGGGTTATTCTTGGTATGCCAGCAAGTTATAAGACATACTCAAAGGCTGTATCTCTAAGATTCTCTTAGTGGCCAATAAGGAGGAAAATTCTAAGGAAGGTACTTAGCACCCTGTATTTCCTCATATGGTAACAGAAGGAGGACTCAGCTGTGAGGTAGTGGCAACAATCCCCACATAATGAAAAAGAATTCAAGTTTATATAATTGTTTTCTGGACACCAAAAACAGGCTGTCCTCCCAGATCTCATGTTCCAACCATCATTTGAAGGTGTGTCTACTTTAGGCATCCCAAGAAACTGCGAAGGAAAATGATTACCCAGCTTAAGATTCTCAGGACAAGCATAGAAGAGACCTCACCAGAGCTGCCCAGGCACAAACTGTTGTGCTGAATTCATTAAGCATAATTTTTTAATAGAAAAGAAAACTGAAGGACAAACCAAATTGAAAGAATCACTGTTATAATAACTTTAATTTATCTTGCATTTTACAGAAGTCTATGAACGATTTTAAAAAAGCACCGCCTTACCCCATCATGTTTCTCTGACAGTTGTTAAAGTAGGCAATGAGTATGTCAACAGCTTCAGCAACGGCATCTTGCAAGAATTTCAGACCAACCAGCCACACGCCAAAGAACTTGGCAGCTTTTCTATCTTGTTTTTAATACAGTGGTATATCCACTCTGATGGTAAACCTGTCCAGCCAAATCTCCACAACACACTTTGCAAAATCAGTGGTGATTAGCAAATTAGTTAGCTTTGGCACGGAGCTGTGCTCGCTTGCCCGTGACAGCCTGGAAGCCAGTTTTGATGCTGGCAACAGAGCATCGAGAATGACAAGTTTCGCACTGTAAGAAATAGAGTCGGGTGTCCTTTTGCAGGATTGTGTCTGGTGATCGGCACGTGTGACAGGTGACGTATTCCTCTGAGGAGAAACAACACACAGAATTACCTGGTAGCCACAGGTTTTTTTTTACCTGAGGTTTTCTTTCCTCTAAAATGCTTCTACTGAACTCTGTAATCCCACACTGGAACCCAAGCTGAAAGCTTATGTTAGCTACACCCAGCTATTCTAGAGTTAAGAAAACACAAGCTATCTGATGTAATAGTTCACAAACCTAACCATGGGTTGAAAAAAGGCTCCAAATGTCCAAACAAACAGTGACACATGCCAGATGCCTACTCCTGGCTTTGTCTATAGGAGACCCACTCAAGAGAGAACTTAATAGCTTTCTTAGGTGGGAACACATCTGCCAATTTTAAGTGATTAGGAAGGTAAGAAAACTAGGTCGGATCAGGTCTGAATGCAGATAGATTGCTTTGACTTGGCCTTCAGCCTAGTCCCAACCAGCAGCCTTGATCAACTGGATCTTCTTAGGAAATCCAAATCCCACCCCTTGACCCCCAATTGGCTACCAAGAGCCACCTCCCACCCCAGTTTCTCACCACTATTTTCCCTCATCTTCTAAGGCCAGCCTGTCTAGCTTCATTAAAAACCAATGGCTGTCACCCAGAATATTTCAGCCCAATGGGAACATTTCAGAGTGATGTGTTAAAAATTACAGACTTACTGATATATCTTCTCAAAACATTTTCTATCTGTTTCTGTTGGAATCTTCCTTTAATTACAAGTTGATTATTACCATCTATAGAACCACTATGAAAGAAAACAAAAATATCTCTATTATTGTTTTTTCCTGTAAGGAATCAAATATCAAACATTTTAAATATATTTATTTTTATAATATTAAATATTCAAATATTTTAAATACTAAAATATATTCAATGACACGGGTAAGTTATAGGGGCAATACTACCCTTATTTCCTAATATTAAATTCAATTTTTATTTACATCTTCAGCAACAAATGATTTGTAATTAAGTCTAAAACCAGACTGGTTGAAAATTGGGAAAGGACTACTGTCAAGACTATATATCGTCACTCTGCTTATTTAACTTACATGCAGAGTACGTCATATGAAATGCCGGGCTGGATGAATCACAAGCTGGAATCGAGTGCCAGGAGAAATATCAATAGCTTGATACGCAAATGACACCACCCTTATGGCACAAAGTGAAGAGGAACTAAAGAGCCTCTTGATGAGGGTGAAAAAGGAGAGTGAAAAAGCTGGCTTGGAACTCAACATGAAAAAAATTAAGATGATATGGCCTCTGGCCCCATCACTTCATGCAAACAGATGGGGGAAAAGTGGAAACAGTGATAGATTTTATCTTTTTGGGCTCCAAAATTACTGCAGAGTGACTGCAGCCATGAAATTAAAAGATGCTTGCTCCTTGGAAGGAAAGCTATGACCAACCCTAGATAGTATATTCAAAAGCAAAGACATCACTTTGCCTACAAAGGTCTGTCTAGTTAAAAGCTATGGTTTTTCCAGTAGTCTTGTTATGGATGTGACAGTTATACCATAAAGAAGGCTGAGTGCTGAAGAATTGATGCTTTCAAACTGTAGTGCTGGACAAGACTCTTGAGAGTCCCTTGGACTGCAAGATCAAACCAGACAATCGTAAATGAAATCAACTCCAAATATTCATTGGAAGGACTAATGCTAAAGCTCCAATACTTTGGCTACCTGATGTGCAAAGCCGATGCAATGGAAAAGACCCTGATGTTGGGAAAGAGTGAGGGGAGAAGGAAGTGACAGAGGATAAGATTGGTTGGATAATATCACTGACTCAATGGACACTGAGTTCTGGGAGATAGTGATGGACAGGGAAGCCTGGCATGCTGCAGTCCATGGGGTCACAGAGAGCTGGACTCAGCCATTGGAGGAAAAAAAAAAAAAACAAACTTAACTATGTGATGACCCATTCACGCAACAAAGGACAATCACACTTTTGTTGACTGCATACCACATGCAAAGCAGTGAGATGCACTATAAATATAAAAACTATGAAAAGAGCTACAGATATCCTTAAAAATTCTAAGACCAAATCTTTTGATCAGTTGCATATAGTTAATGAAGATGTTCTAATGTGGTGATGGTTAACTATGTGAACAAATTAGAAACTACTGGATTATACATTTTTAAATGTGTGAATTGTATCTATAAAGCAATTTCAACTCCTCCCCCAAAAGTACAGTTGAAATCACAGGCCTCATGTTGTCAATGATGCTTAAAGAGAAACTTTCTTTTAAAGCAGTTGTTGACAAGTAATACTTTTGAGAAAGCAAGGCTCTGGGCTAGACATCATTTAAAAAAAAAGTTGATGTAAAAAAAATAATAATAAATTTATATGGAAATGCACAGGACTGAGACTAGTCAAAATAATGATGAAAAAGAAGGAGAAAGTTGGAGGACTCATGTTTTCTGAGATTGAAATATATTGCAAAGCCACAGTGCTCATGGACATCAATGAAAAAAATTGAGAGTCCAAAAATAAACCCTTATTTTATTGTCGATTGATTTTTGAAGTAGTGTCAAGATAATTCATTGGAACAGAGAATAGTTTTCTCAACAAATGGTGCAAGATTAACTAGGTTATCTATTTATACGCAAAAGAAACAACTCTGACACTTTTAACATACCAAAAAATAGCTGCAAAATAAATCGTTGACCTAAACATAAGAGCTAAAATTGTAGTCATCTTAGAAGAAAACACAGACATAAATCTTCATGACCATCTGTTAGTCAATATTTTCTTAAATATGACACTGAAAAGCACAAGTGACCAAATAAACACACTGATAATTGGGTTTCATCAAAATTAAGAAGCTTTGGAATTTCAGCCATACAAAAATGTAAAAAGAAAAAAAATTACAAATCAGAAAGTAAACAAAAATTCAGCCAAGTGGCATTAAATCTATTCCTTATCTTACTATTAAATTGACTTTTCCAAGAACCTCTCCTATGATTCTCTTCTAACTGTAAGAGTTTATTATCATCCTCCATGAACAGCAACCCTTAATTTCCAGGCAACGGTGATTCCAGTGCTTGACATAGAAAATCTTTTTCATTCACTGTCAAAAGAAATTCAGTTTTCTTGATAGCCCTGTAATATTTAGCTCACTGACTATAAATTCATTGGTTACAACTTGTTATAATTTACTTCACCTCCACAAAAACTAATTATTCTGAGAAGTAGGAAAAACACTGCTACCTTTTGCTCCATCAGTTTATGTAATTTAAGTTTGTAACATTTACATTTAAAATACAATTCTCCCACAACACAGCCCACATATCTACCACTGGTCAAGCAAATTACTCCTTAATCCCACAGCAAATACAGCCAGTTCCAACAAAATGAGTTTCTAGATAGGAAGAGACGAGAACACCTTAATTTCCTCTGTACTACCAACAAGGCACGTGATTAAGGCTTTTAAGAGTTAAAAGCTCCCAAGAAACATAGACCTCAGTTTACATCTTGACTGCAATTAACTAGCTACGTGACCTAGTGGCTCAGATGGTAAAGAGTCTGCCTGCAATGCAGGAGAGCCAGGTTCGATCCCTGGGTCAGGGAGATCCCCTGGAGAAGGAAATGGCAATCCACTCCAGTATTCTTGCCTGGAGAATCCCATGGACAGAGGAGCCTGGCAGGCTTCATGGGTTGCAAAGAGTTGGACATAACTGAATGACTAACACTTTTTCTTTTTTCTTTGTGTGACCACCTATACAACCTCACTTCACCAAACCTGTTTCCAAATGTGTTAAGATGGAATAACACTACTTTCTAACAGTCCACAGAAGTGTTGTAAAGATTGAGATGGTATCAGAAGAGTCTGGCACACAATGGACACTCATCATGTTAGTCATATTCATTATTACATTACTTATTTTTAAAGGGACATTCAGCTTACTTTGGTATACCTAACAGGCCTGTTCACATATGAGCCACTGTGGACCGTTTTCCTATTCCCAAGTAGCCAATCTCTCCCATAGAAATGAACAAGTTTCCCTCCTTCATTGCCCTAAAAGTTTTTCTGACAATCAGGTAGATGTTTTTTTCCCTAAGTGTATTACATATCTTTTCAAGTTAAAAGAAGTTCTTATAAAATGTCCATTAATACTGTAAGTAACTGTATACAAACGTGTATAGTTTCTTACCTTGTACCCAATTCAGCCAATAAAAATGCAAGGAGATGTTTAGGCTGACGATGTAATCTAAAAAGAAAGTGGAATAATATAAACCATATCTTTCGTGGAAATCTAACAAAACTTATAAAAACCTCACACTCTTCACTGTTTTGTAATGACTCAGCTGTTAGGTGAATTTTAGCACAGTTCATCAAACTCTGAAATGAAGATATATATGCTACCATTTGTTTACATTTTAAAGCCCATAAAACAATATTACATTTTATTTACTAGTATGTACACACTGGTAAATGTCTATAGACATGGACAGGAAAGGTAAATACCAACTTTAAAGGATAAGATCTTTTTCTAGGAAGGTAAGTAAAAGAGATCAGAAAGATATATAAAGATGGCCTTAAATTGTAATTGTAAAGCCCCCTTTTAAAGAAGTAAAAGGATCTGAAGTATCAAGAGGTCAAAACACACCAAATCAAGGCAATGAATACTTGGGTGTCTGTTATGCAAATTCCTATATATTTCCTGTTTGGAATTTATTTTTAAAAAGGGAAGTATTTCATGGCAGCCCAACAACAGAAATTTAAAACAGCTAAAATATTCACCAACTGGAAAGTGGTTAAATTACGGTACATCCATTCTATCCTGCCTTTAAAATAAAAAATACAGGTCTCTAAATAATAACAAAAAAGCATAAAATGAAAAAGCACATAAAACGAAAAAAAGCAAATACAGAGTAATGCCACTCAGTACTTTTTAATTCTATTCACTTGGCACTGTTTGAGTTTGTTTCAATAACTAGGTACTACTATTGTAATTTTAAAAAGCTTTTTCCTCCAGATGTAATGAGTAAGGGTCAGTGAAATATAATAAAACTGGTAGGTACTTATGTTGCTAGTGGGAGTATAAACTGATATAAACTTGCTGGAAAGCAACTTGCTAATGTTTGCTATAAACAATATCCATTCCTTTTGACTAGGCAATTCCCCTTTGGGAATTTTCACCCTAAGGCTCTACTCTGAGTTCTGCCAAGATACACGTATCAGGATTGTTCATATCAGGGTTATTCCATGAAGCTCTGCCTGATATTGAAAAATTGGTAGCAACCATGTTCAACCAAGGAACTGTCAGAATATGTTGTATAACTCTTAAAACCATTTGTAAAGATTATTTAATGATATGGGTAGAAAGTTCACTATATATTGAGAAAAATATGTTAAAAACCAGTATAATACCAATTTATTAAAAAATATTTGGATGCTTAAAAGTAGCTAAAGAGGGGGCTTCCCTGGTGATCCAGTGGCTAAGACTCTGCACTCAATGCAGGGGGCCCACATCCAATCCCTAGTCAGAGAACCAGATTCCATATGCCACACCTAAGAGTTCACAAACTAAAGACCCCAAGTGCTGCAACTAAGAGCTGGTGTAGCCAAATAAATACTAAGAAAAAAAAAGTAGCTAAACATAAAAATACTAAACTATGATTACCTATCTCTTAATGATGGACTTAAAACAGATGAGTTCTCATTTTCTTTAGCAGGTCTGTATTTTCTCATTTTCTATCTAATTTCTATAGATAGAAATACTATTACCACCAGCAAAAAAAAATAACAAACAAAAAAAAGTCTAAAACTTTTTAAGTCATGTCTATAAGCAATGAAAACAAGTGGTTACTCTGATCAGGGAATTTTTAGTGATTACATTTTCTTTATTTTGACTTCCCTGGTGGCTCAGATGGTAAAGTGTCTGCCTACAATGTGGGAGACCTGGGTTCAATCCCTGGGTCGAGAAGATTCCCTGGAGAAGGAAATGGCACCCGACTCCAGTACTCTTGCCTGGAAAATCCCAAGGACGGAGGAACCTGGTGGGCTACAGTCCATGGGGTTGCAAAGAGTCAGACACGACTGAGCAACTTCACTTTCTTTCCCTTTTACTGACAACAAGCCTATATTACTTATGAAATTAAAGAACTAACAGGAGATAAGGTCAGTTGCCCTAAGGAACCTGCCAAAAAAGGTGTAACTAAGAAGTCTGAGAAAGCCAGGCCCAGACAGTGACATGGGGGTTAAGACAGGCATGGAATGTGATGGTAATTAATGAAGTGGAAATCTCATCAACTGTGTCTTGGCAATAACCAAGGAAGCAGAACATTAAATGTAGCTGCCTTCCCAAAGCTCACTGCTTGTACTTGCTTGGCAGGCCCACTCCAGCCTGACAAGCTTTTCCATCTCCCTGGGCTTCCCAGGCTTCTTTCTAAGGACTATACTCAGTCTCCTGACTCTTCACTCCATCTAGTTAGAATCGTCTCATAAGTCAGCATGAGCTGCGTTCCCTTACTTTTAGATGCCTAATAAGCCTTAAGACCTATGAATCGAAAGAACTGACGGACTTGAACTGTGACCTCACTCAACCCAGCCCTGACATGTGCACTGTCTCCTACCGGCAATAACCTCCACATTAAGGATATTTAACATCCACTCCACTGAGAACCTGGCATTTGGGATGGAGACTCCACATTAACCAACTTACAGTTTACAGATGTCTGTAAAGTTGACAAAAGAAGTTTTCTTGGTTCCTACTCGAACGACCTGCGGTGGTTTCATGACAAATTTCCTTTTCTCTCCAGCCACCATATCTGGATTCTTTTCCCTCATGATGTTAAACACTCGATTCAGTAGCTATAGAGATAAAAGTGGTATTCATGTACAGTCTTATTAATAGCAGGAGTATACAGTTCCCACTTGCATAACTTGGGCATTTCCTTTAAGAATAAACTTTACTTTTGATCAAATGTACACATTCATCACATGTTCTGGGAGCTCCCTGAAAATAATTCTCAACCCTGAACAGCAACTGGTCCATTATGAAAGCGGAACAGTTCCATATTCAAAGTTAAAGGAATGAACAAGCTCCTACTAATTCTACTGTTACTGTGGGAAAATATGTGGTACTTGGAAAAGTAAAATTCAGACTACCCAGAACAAACAAACTCCAGACTAGCTTGGCCCCTTTTAACACTTCCTTTCTCTACTGTCCCCCTCCAGGGGGCTCCAATGATCTTCTAAGAAGTTCATGGATTCTGATGATACTATAATGACTGACTGCCCCATACATGGGCATCAGGCAGTGCTGTGCATTGGCTGTGTGACCTCTCTGGGTCTGTTTCATTATCAACCTGTACTTCAATGGCCCTTTCAATTCAGGGGACATTTATCCTGCTTTTGAGCTCTAGTGAACAGTTTAGCCCCCTTTCACAACAGAATTTGTCTTACCTCTTCATATGTGTAGTCTCTTTCTGAGCCTGCCCAAGCAGGGCCTGTCTGGTTACTGAATGAGATACCATCATCTTTTTTGCTGTCTTCATCTTCTAAAGCTACAGATAACAAAGACTATAAGAATGAGGGGTAGGGCCTGATACAAGAACAAAAAGGGGAAGGGAGAAGCAGATCTAGAGAACTGAAAGCTTTAGGACATTTGTCTTCCCTCCCACAACTGCATTCATAACAGTCTCAATCATAAAGGCATCAAGGCTCTCAAATAACCCCATATTCCTTAGGGAGACGTTACAACTTTCACAAATCATCCTTAATAAAGACCTCTCTAATTAGGAATTTGTGGTAATACAGACACACTGAACTGTTTCTTGATTTAACAAACCAAATAATGCACTAGGATAATTAGAGGAAAAAATGTCTGTTTTGAAGCACTTAAGAAACAAACACATCCATAAAAACCCATCTGCTGACTGTACTAAATTCTCTAAAGTAGTTATAGTACTTGAAGCTAATAAACAGCACTTTTAACAAAATAGTAAAAAAAAAAAAAATTAAATCCAGTTACAGTAATTGTCCCGATAGTCGAAATCAGTATGTTATAACGTAATCACAACTGTCAAGTTCTTCCCCCATGAAATCTTTTAAACTTTCATTATCAAGTTAGATTCTGTTTCCTTTTAACTTCCATTACTTGGTAGTGGAAATAAGGGGTCAAGAAAAAATAAATAAGGAACCCATTCATGAAAGAGACTAGGCCAAAGGTTTGTGTGAACCTAGAAATGAGCTGTTAAGCTTACCAATATTACCTTCATCTTTCTCTAGTACTTCATCCTCATCAGGGAACTTGACAACCTTCTTTTTCTTCTTTTTATTGCCAAGCATAATGTCAAGATCTTCCTCTGGTTCAGCTGGTTCCTGAACATCACTTTCAATCTTAAGGTCCTAGGAAAGTGAGATTAAGAGTCAACATTTTGCTACTAGAATTATTATTATTTTTATTTTTAAATGATACAGGCTGACATGGCTTTGGGGGGAAAAAGTATTACATATTCAAAACTGAAGTTATAGATCAGAAATCTCTCTCACAGGTGAACTAAATTGGTTCAGAGTATCATTTAAACTGGAAAAATTTTAAGACACTTAACAAGGATTCTTATATCTCACTGACAATCTTCAGCAGGCATGGGGTTCAGGAATATTTTAAATAAGTTTCTAAGTATTCTGATGCAGTTAGTAGGTGCGCTTTTTCCTCCTGACACCAAATATGTGATGTTTTTCCACACGAATTTTCCAACTCTGACACTAACTATATAACATACAAATCAATGTAGTTCTGACACTATGCAGTTAGTGACAAACTCCATGGATTTAAGGGCTCAATCCCATAAGACTATTTTCATTTCAGAGGCCAATTTCAAGTAGAGTCCCCAGGTTTCCCACACATATGTCCTACTTAAAAGTTCAGGGGTTCCCAGACACCCCTAATTCAATCATTTGCTAGAAGGGCTCAAACAACTCAGGAAAACACTTACCTTATTATACTTGACACATATATACACAATATATAAAGGAAACACCTGGAAACAGCCAAATGGAGAACATGCACAGAGCAAGAACAGGGAGGCAGAAGTGTAGTGCTTCCATGCTCTCTCCAGGTGTACCACTCTCAGCATCCCAATGTGGTCACCAGCACTGAAGCTCTCCAAAACTGCCCTCCCAAGGGAGCCCTCCCATGAGATTTTCATGGAGGCTTCATTCTGTAGGCATCATTGATGAAATCACTGGCTCTTGGTGATCAAACTCAGATCCAGAGATTCCAAGAGTCTTAGGAACTATATGCCAGGACTAGTGGAAAAGACCAAATATTTTTTTTCTTATACCATTGCCAGCCTGGCACTAGGCTGTATAAGGAGGTCTTTGGGCAACACTTCAACAGATGAAATCATGAGGGAAAAGGCAGAACCCATGGAGAATTAGGGTCACATGATGAATGGACAGAGAGAAGGTAAAGCTTGATCCCAAGATTAGCTGCTATAGTCATGGATGTAAACCAGGCACAACCTTGAAATGAGACACAAAAACCCTACAAGAGCAGAAAGGGCTAGTTTTAGTTCCAGCCTTCTAATCTCACCTACTTACATCAGTGTATCCAACCTGAAGTGTGCTGTCAACATTACTTATCAATATCTACTTTTGTGCTATTCTGTAAACCTTGCTATAGCAATTTTAGAAATCTAGTGAGCAAAACACTCAAATAGCCAGGAATAAATAAAGTGCAGCCTTAAAATGCCAAATCCAGCTGTGTTGTCTCAGTGCCACATCTGACCATCAAAGACCAATCAGCCCATGTGTATCAGCTGGATACACCAGACAAGAAACCAGATATTAACCTAGTCTGTAAGACGACAATCAGTAAATGAGAAACTCAGAAAGGCTAAATCTAAGTTAGCACACATCAGTCAGCTTCTAGTCCTATATGAATAATTTTACCCAGTAAGCTCTATTTCTAACCTGGAGGCTAAGACCCAGTGAAAGGTAGAGAATAGCACAAAGTATTTTTCAAGATTTTTCAAAAGCCCTGTGGTGGTCTGAAAATTCAAATCTTAAAAACACTTCAGCCTCAAGTTAATGTCCATGTCTTGCCTGATAAGGATACTTGAAACTTCTTGTTATGACTTAAGAGCAGAGAAAAAAGTATCCAAGCACTAAAATTAGAGCTTATAAGTGACTCTTCAGGACAAAAGTTACTAGAGATATTTGTTAACCAAGACTTTCTGTGGCATATCTCTAACGTGTCACCTGGTTACCTGGGATATTTATACTTCATTTATTCAGTATAATCTGAACATTTCTCTTTATCAATTTCCCTACAATAGTAGGAAAAGAGAATCTCCAAACAAGGAGAGAATGGGATAAATCCAGGTAAAATCATCTTGTTCTAAAGAACTCCAAATTATCCCCAAACCTCTGAAAACGGAATGTATCTTACTCGTTTTAGTACCCTAACAATTAGCACACAATGCCTGACTCACGGTCTATACTAATACATATCTGCTAAATTAACAAATCATTGAAGAACAGACTTTCAGCTCCTTCCTCCACCCATCCTCCTATTCACCTACTTAGCCACCTATCTTTCTACTCCTTATTCAAAGTAACTCTGAGATATTTATATTAGAAATCAATCCAGTAATAAGACAACTACAGGGCCTCAAGTCCCCACAAGATCAGAGAATTCCATAAAACCAGGCTGACTGCTCTGGATCTCCTGTAGGAGAACAGGCCATAAAATCCGCCACCAACCACCACAGGCCGGGGTTCATTCTTTGCTGCTCAGAGGTATACACATAAATCTATGTATCCTCAACATGCTACCAAAAGTTTAACAGAAGAAATCATAGGGATATTTGTTCTACAGGATTTCTCACAGAAATATCTCTCCTCAGCCAATCTCAGTATGATTAATGGTAAGTGGCATTTTGTAATCATCTTAATGGCACACAATACAATGTGTCAAAGCTAAATTTACATTCCTTTGAACCATAATTCCTTTAAAATATCTAGTCAGACACAATGCCAAGAAAACGACCTTAACAGTAGTGACTAAATCCTTAATTAAAAAAGCAAAACTAATAAGAGATGAGTCAAAGAGGGAGAAACACCAGCCATTAGCAACCTTTCAAGAGGTCAAATTTTACCTTCAATAAGAAAGCAATACTACCTTTATACCTTCTTCAGCTTCATCAATATCAAATATCTTTTTTGATTTTTTCTTCTTTTTCTTCTGATTAAAGAAATTCAAATCATCTAGATCATCAGAAGCATCTAAAAGATAATTGAGATTATCAATTATTAGCAAATAGCAAAGGCAGAGAATTGAGTTAAACCAATGTTTTAGCTATTAATCAAGTCACCAGAATTAGAGAGACTGGTATTAATTAGCACAGTAATTCCTCTACAAGTACAAAGGTTATGATTCTAAAAACGCAATGGCAGGTCAACTCAAAGCTTTATAAGAAATCACCTGGTTGGGGACCATATACTGTGCTTAGTCACTTAGTCTTGTCCAACTCTTTGTGACGCCGTGGACTGCAGCCCGCCAGGCTCCTCTGCCCATGGAATTTTCCAGGCAAGAATACTACAGCAGGGTGTCATTTCCTATTCCAGGGGATCTTCCAGATCCAGGGATCGAATTGGGGACCATGTAGCGACTATTTATATAGTAGCTGACCACATGATGCCTCATTGTTCCCAAAACAAAGTCAGGGTTCTAACATAATTTTCCAAGGCTCTCCAGCTTTATCAACTTCTGCCTAGTCTCTCATATTCCACCTTAATCCCTAGTTCCAGTTCAGCTGAACTACCTCCACTTCTTAGTGCAGTGTGTGTGGTCTCTCACCTTCAAGCCTTCCTATGGGCCCTCTCCCATAACTCTTACCTTCATCTCACAGGATCTTTGTTAGAAGTTACTTCCACCAAGAAGTCTTCTCTAAGCCTATCTTTCCTATCCCCTAACTGGGTTAGGTATCCTGTAGGTGCTTGATAATAGTACCTTCTGTCACTCCAATAGAGGTGTTTACTTGCTGCTTGTCTATCTCCCAATGAGATACCAAGGGATTGTGCCTTTCTCACCTATTGTGCCTAGTCCAACAAGTTATTCAATCAACCAACAAAAGGCCTTATAAAGTATTTCACATTCATTAAAATGAGACTACAATATGAACAAAATGAAATTTCATCCACCATTAATGAGTAAAAATAGGTTTGGTTCAATAAGTTTTCCATTTGTTCTGCCCTACTGTACACTAGGAATATTTTTAAATGCCTCTATTACAAAGTTCTTCAAGGAGCTATTTATGAATTCATAATTAATTCTTATTAAAAGAATGATTTATTTTCCAACTTTGTTTTAAACGTTTACAAGATGCTTAGCACATGGCAGATGCTCAATAAATGTCAGTTTTCTCTACCCCTAGTACACTGTCTTCTATTCAACAAACATAAACATGTTTACTAAATCATTTAAATGGTGTTTATGTTAGAGCACAAGAGTGAGTAATTTTAATGTCTTCTATATATTTTCAAACTTGTCAAGACATAAAACTATCTGTCTTGGTCCTATTTCTTTCTGCCTACACTCAAATACAACCACTGTTAAAACTGGAAGAGACAGGAAAAAAAAATACTGGAAGACTTCTGGACAGGCTAGATTGGAAAACCAGCCTTGGAGTGACAAAGTTTTATCATCTTTGTCCTGTGGATTTGGTGGAATCTTCCCTGAAACAAGTCTAAAAGAAATCTGGCATGGTCCCATGTGCCCAGACTGTTCATGGCCTCAGTTTCACTGTAACAGCCTCTCAGGCTGCAAGGGTCATTGTGTGCACAAAATTCAAAACACCAATGGAAGAGAACGAGGTCTTCCAGAACAATACTGATTCTCACATGTTTACCACTTACCTTTTTTCCTACTGTCTTCTTCATCAGCTTCTACATCTTTGTCCTCAGTTGGCTCTGGCTCCACTTCTTTTGTTTCTGAGGGCTGGGTTTCTTCCGTCTGGGCATCCCCTTCCTCATCTAACATAAAAGGCTTCTTCTTCTTCTTTTTCTTCTTGCTCATAGTAGGATCAAAAATCATCTGTTTAAAAGATAAGAAGAAAAGAAACCCGGACCATGTGATTATTTTTAATGATGCTCACGTAACAAGCGTGCTGCAGTCTCAAAAGGCATACTCCTAAAAAACATATGAACTGTTTTTTAATTTATAAATTATCACAAGATAATAGAATTTAGGAAAGGGAGCTTAGCGTTATAACAACCTAAGCTTCGTCCCTTGCTTTATGAATGAGAAAACCAAAGCCCAGACAAGTCATACATGTTTTAAGTTTGGTAACCTGGGTTGCTACACCAGGAGACTTGACCTGATTTTAAAAAAAACTTAAAAATGTTTTTTTATCCTGAAATTCAGGCAAACTTTTAAAGAAATCCATCATCAATCCTTCATATAACAAATCCCTGAGTGAAAGAAACTTCTTTACAACCTTTTACTCTGCTTTGTTCTTCTAGAACATTAAAAGAAAACGTTTAAAAGCATAAGTCCAGAACCTAACTGACTGAATTCAAATCCTAATTCTGGTTTTTACTTTTGTTACCCCAGATAAGTTCTTGCCCTCTCCACGCCTTAACTGTCAAGTGGAGATCAGTAGCAGAACCAAAACCAAACCTAAAAAGGTAAACAGGCTTCCTGGGGGATCAGACGGTAAAAATCCACCTGGGTTGGGAAGATCCCCTGGAGGAGGGCATGGCAACACCCTCCAGAATTTTTCCCTAGAGAATCCCTTGGACAGAGGCCACTTTAGGCGGCAGTCCATGGGGTGGCAAAGAGTCAGACATGACTGAGCGACTAAGCACAGCACAAAAAGGTAAATATACATAAAACACTTGGCACAGTACCTGGTACAAAAGTACTCAATAAATGTTAGCAACTGTTATACAATTTATATATAATGCTTTAGAGTTGACAAAGCATGGTATGTCTTGCTTCCTATCACCAAAATCCATCAACTCAGGGTGATCTAATCTTTAAGACATATCATGAAACTCAAAAAAATTCCCAAATTGATTGTAATTAACTTAAATTCCTTTATGTCCCAAGTACATTAAGGAAACTGAGCTACACTGAAACCAAACTATGGTCTGTAATAAGGGAGAGTGGTATAATATCATCCTCACCCAATGAAGAAGGATCTGCAAGATGTTTTGGAAATTGATACAGCCTCATTTCAAAGTTATCCCCTCCTACCTTAAGAATGCTTTAACTGTATAAATGATTAATTCTAGAAAGCAGTCAGTCTGAGGAGCATAGTTTGGCAAACTTAAGAGTAGTAAACAGAAGAGTCAGGAGGAAGGAGTTCCCCACTGCTGACCTACTGGGTCTTGGGTCACCCTAAATACCGTGTTGTAATCATTCCAAGAAGCTATAGTTCATCCTCATTCCTGAAATATGGAGATTTGGCAAAAGGACAGATAACACTCCAAGCACTATAAATCTGGTTGTCTGGCAGGCCTTACATGCCATTTACTGCATTTTTTTTTTTTCAGTATCAAGTTTGCCTAGAATATTAATTATCTTTTAACTATTATTCAGTAAAACAGACCAAAGATGAGAGGGACATCCACTGCCCTGTTATCCTTTGAAAAACATTCATATAGGGCCACAGGGAAACATTATGGTTGTAGCCTTGAAAAGGGTTATAAATATGCAAGAATTATACACTGACATAATTAACATCTCTCCCAATTACTGTCTCTGGATGCTGAAGACATATACTCATCCTTTCATTTTATTCACACCACTCAGCAAAACTAGAGTTTAAAAATATGGAAACCAGGGATTCCTAAAGAGTACCCAAAGCAGACCTCCCTCAAACCACAAGGTCAGTCTTGACTTATATGTGTGTTTTTTTTTTTTAAAAAGACTTTTATATCTGATTTAACAAAGTATCACAGTCCAGATGTTTTATGAGACTAGTTGGGATCTGAGAAGCAAATAGTTGCTCACAGTGTGCTTAAGGAAAATCAGACTCTTTTGAGCTATCTTTTTAAGTCTACAATAAAGTCTTCAAATGTTTTCTCTTTTTAACTTCCCACACTGGGTTGGGTTGAAGAAGGTGAGGAAAAGGGATACCAGCAAAAATTACCAACAGACTAAAGTGCTTCAGCAAATTGGAAGCCTACTCACATCTATCATACCTTATTCAAGATAACTTTAAGACCTAAAAGGCACCACCCCAAGAAGGTAGGAGTGAGCTGCAAAAGAACCCAGAGAGGCAAGGTGAGCAGAACAAATGCTGTGTGGTCATCTCTGGGTGATAGGATTCTGGGAGATTTTTATTTGTGTTTTGTTCTTCTGTGTTTTGTATACAATACACATTCCATTTTTCATTCAGTTTCTTTTGTAAAATACCTTACCATGTTGTGTGAAAACCCAGTATTCAGATACTTTGTGAATGGGGCCCAGTAATAAGCAATAATCTTAGCTACTGACAGCACTGTGATGCCTGCAGATCAATGAACTTTTCCTCACATGGCAGCACTCCTATTTCTAGAATACTGCTTTTCAGAGGTCAGTTTAAAAGAGATTACGCTATGTGAGTTTTGTGCTTACTTGCCAGGTTTGAAAGGAAGTGTGCAGTTTATGGCAACTATACATTAAAAAATTAAAAGAAAAACAGGAAATGTGAAAAAAGAAATAAATTACTTTTTATTAGTAGATTCTTTAATCCTCTATCCTGGCTACCATGCAGGACTACTTCTGCTGTAGCACGTCCCTAACAGTTTATCATTTCCACCTACCGATTTTTCACTTGATCCTTACAAGCCTGTAAAGTAGCCAGAAGTTAAGGATTGGCCTAAGAAAACTTCTCTATCCAACAGGATTAGGGGAACCAGAACCTGCACATACCTTCAGAGTGGAAGGCAAAGGTGGGATTCTAGTTCCACTAACTTGCTCTGTGATGTTGGACAACTTAACTTCCCTGGCCAGTAATTTCCAGTTTACAAAATGGACTGGTAGATCTGAGAAATGCAAAGCTTTTTAATACTTTATTGGCTTTCAAAGTCCTCTGCTGGAATGCTGGTTTTGCCATCTCTGCTTGTCAAAATCCTTTTCAGCCTTCAGCAATACTCCACTTCTTTCAACATCTAATCCCACGGCTAAAACTGAACCCTCCAGCCCTTCAAACTGCTGTTACCACCTCCTGTACCAACTAGTAGTAAATCTCTTACAACACTTGTGAGCACTTCACCATATAAAACACAGAACAGCACCCCAGAGAACTCTGTGCTATGCAGATGCTTGCTTGTTAAAGGTAATGGGAAGCTTAGAAAATGAGTAGAAACAAAACAAACCTGTCACAACGCCTCTCAGAACTTTTGAAAGACAATGGTGGACAGCAACGTCTAACCATGACCTCCAAAGCAGGAATCGCATACTTCCCTCAGACTCAGTTTCCTTCCTGAGTCTCCTAGGCACCAAAGAGAGATTTGCAATTCTAAATACTACTGGCTCGGTCACTTACTATTTGATCACAGGCACCACACAACTCTCTAGAAGCCTCAGTATTCTCATTTCTGAGAACTAAGAGCTTGGAATCATCGCCTCCAGAATAAAATCACAAATATCTTAATTTGTCTTCAAACTCCTCCATGAACTAGCCACTACCTACATTTTAAGGAATTAACTCTAACCAAGTTGGATAATATTCTACGTCCTTGCCCTGAATCCTTTCCACTACTTGAAGAAATTCAAAGCATTTTCAGGACCCACCTCAAATGACAAAGCTCAAAAAAGCTTCGAATTTTTCTCTGCTCTCCAAAGCCCTGCTGGCCAATCACTCGAATGTTTACAGAAATTAATAAAAAACTTGAGGGAGTTTTCCAGCGGTAGTTCAATACCTATGGCTCGTACTTAAAAGTCAAATGTCATTTTAGGCCGTTTGGATTTAAATAAACTGTAATAAACCTGATCAAAAAGGGACTTGAGGAAATTTGCTGAGGTACAAGCAAGACAGTGGGAAAAGACGGAGGGAGCTTTGCAGCCCGGACTTCCCGCTGACGTCGCTGAGAGCTATGCTAAGACAGACTCCGGGACTCCCGCCCTAAAACTTTCCCAGGTTAATCACTTTTTCAGACTGAAGGATGTTTTCCTCTTGCCTTCTCCCCCTCTCTCCCGTCTTAAAAAAAAAAAAAAAGCTCTAGATAAGAACAAAAGTGGATGCCGGGCAGGACATGCCAGCCTGCAAAGTTTGAAACGGGGTCGCTCTACTAGAGCCGAGAGACGCTCCTCTGAGTACCACCAGCGCCCAGCGAGGGAGAGTTGGAGCTGCAGAGACAAATCGAAAGGAAGGCAGGAGTCGCCAGCCCCAGTCTCGTTCAGTTGGGGCATGAACTGGGTATTCAAGCCCTCTTCTGGAGGGCAACTCTACGTGCTCTCCATTCCGGAAACGCCGGCCACGGGAGGACGCCGGCATCAGCGCCGCCGCCCTGAGGAGAGCCCGGGAACCGCCAAGCCAGGGCTCCGGAGCCCTCGCCGGCTCTACCGCTCCGGGTCGCCTAGGCCCGGCTGCCCCACATGGCGGCGGCCGGCCGCTAGGCCGCAGGCCCAGTCTCCCATACTGGGGAGGGTCTGGCTCAATGCCTTAGTCCCTAGACATAGTGCCAGTCTCAGGTCCTCACCTCGTCCCCGGACATGGCTGCGGCTCGAGTGGGCTCGGCACGGACGGAAACTCTGACGGGTCAGCCCCAGGCCCCGGCTTCAACGCTGCTCCTGCCGACACTTCTCCCACCACCGCACTAGGCTCTTGCATCAGCGAAAGGGAACAACACCCCGCCCTCTCCTCCCAAGCGTTATAAATGCGCCTGCGCAGAGGCCGCCAATGCGCAGGCGCGGGGAGAAGCCGACCTAGCGCCTCCGACTGGCGCGAGTTACCAGGCGACGCCGTGTGCCGGCAAGCTGGGACTTGTAGTCCACCCGGAAGAGGCAGGCGATAGCACGGCGACTGCCCAGCGGCCCCTGCGCGTGCGCGACGCTAAGGAAGCCGGCCCGGAAGGTTCAATTTTGCCGGTGGCTGTTCTTAACTCCGCTTTTGGAGGAGCAGGGAACCAAAGCTGAATTCGGGGCGGTTTCTCCTGAGTTAGGGAGGTGGGTGAGGCATTCAGTAATATGAACTCTTTGGGGCTTTAATGTCTCTGCTACCACCTCCACCGTGTCCCCGTGGGGTATGCTAGTGTTTGAGTAACTCGAAGTTGGAAGCTGAGGCGCTCACCTCACTGAGGGGTTTTACTTCAGAAATCTAACCCAACAGGCTGGATTTCACTTTGGGAGGTCGGAAATCAAAAGCCTCCTCCCTGTAGATGGGAAAGGAGACGTCTCATGAGGAGAAACGGCCTGGCAAGAGGCATTCTGTCCGGAAACCTCAAAATCCTTGTTTGTAAAGACTTCGAATGCGTGGGTGCAATTCCCCTTGAGGCATAATAGAAGCAGTTAGCCTTTGGGGCTCTCACTATTGTCAGTTCCCCCTAACCGAAGACCACCTAGAACACTCGTCGTGTTGAACAAAGCTGGGCTTATTGTCTCCTCGTAAGGAGTGGAGGCTGGAGAAGGAAATGGCAACCCACTCCAGTGTTCTTGCCTGGAGAATCCCAGGGACAGGGAAGCCTGGTGGGCTGCCGTCTCTGGGGTCGCACAGAGTCAGACACGACTGAAGCGACTTAGCAGCAGCAGCAGCAGCAAGGAGTGGAGGCACAGGCTGAGGTGCAGGGGGCATGTCAAGAAGAGGGTGCTGGAAAGAATTTACAGGGTTGGAGCTTGTATTAGGTAATCTGGGGGAGGGTTCCAGGAAGCAGGCCTTCTCTTTGGATTGGATGCTGTTAAGAAGGAGATGAAGGTAATTCTGATGGGTATTTTAGTAATTCTTACCTGAAAAAGGGAAAAGAACCAAGAGTGGCTAAAGCTGTGATTGGTTAAGAAGCTGCAGTCCCTCAGCCAGGGTAGGAGGATATTTGGTCTTTGTGTGTGTGTGTGTGTGTGTGTGAGGTGTGGGTGTGTGTGGTTGGGTCACTGTTCTTGTTTGTTTGTTAGTAAGTTTATGGAGATGGTTTTGTTTTTGTCTTGATCCATCATGGTCACAGAGTGGCTTTGTCTGATGTTGGTGTTTTCTGAAATTGTATTCAATAGGGCAGCATATCCTAGTTGATAACACTAGCCTAGCTCCCCCTATTCAGGAGCTGCTTTTCTCCCTCTCACTGTGCTTCATATCACTTAGTATATGTTCCCTTCTTGAGGCCTCAAAACAACTATGTGAGACAGTCCACAAATGGTTAGCACTCTCCATTGCATACTAGTCTGTAATTTAAGCATGGTAGGTAAAATAAGGCTCCTGCCTCCAAGGAGCCAAGTATCAGTGAGAATGATCCAAGTCTAGGCAATCTGATGTCAGTGGCTGTTGCTTTACCACCTTGAGAATCTGTATCCTAAGGAGGCTTCACTGCCTCCTCCTTTTCAGCTACTGATAATCTGCATATCAGGATTTCTCAGTAGCAACACCATCAGTGTGTTAGGCCATTCTCTGTTGTTGTGGGATGTTTTTTGTGCAGTGTAGGATGTTTAGCAGTATCTCTGACCCATGTCTACTAGATGCCAGTGGCACCCTTCCTATGATTGTAAAAACCAACAATGTCTCTAGACATTACCAAATCACCTCTGGAAAGCCATTGTTGAATACCATTTATATTCTCTTGGTCTCTGAGAGGTAAAAGATATTTGGGGCATGACAGTCCCCAAATCATTTTGAGCGAGCAGACCTTGAAGAGGAGAGAAGGAAACAATAGAGAAGACCAAAGTTTCTGAAAAGTCCATTCAAGTAGGAGAATGAAGATCTGAGATAAAGAAAAGACAAGTGGGAAAAAAATAAGAGAAATTAGGTAGAGGTAGAGAGGAGCTCATAGGCAATCACTCTTAAGTTACTTAGTTTGGCCAACGAAGTTGGTTCACATTAACAAAGGCACACAAAGTTTTAATGAGGCCTTACTGTACTGCCGTTCCCTGTTTGGAAAATGCTGGTCTGCTTAGCAAATAGTGTTGACCATTTTTGTGAAAAGATTTTTCTGTTACAGCCTGGTACCAGATATGACCTCTCTGAACTGACTGCTTACAACAGACTTTCTTTAGAGATTTCAGGCTACCCTCAAGGTAATAGTTTGTTTTTTAAGGAAAGCCAAGAATCCCTGGGAAGCCGGCAGAAGTCAGAAAGCAGTGATAGCTAAGTGTTTCCAGGTTTTCCAAGAGATAGATCCTGCTTAGATTAAGCTAATAAGGACATCAACACAACAGTAATTTGTATTCTCCTAATTAAAAGACGCTTACTCCTTGGAAGGAAAGTTATGACCAACCTAGATCACATATTCAAAAGCAGAGACAGGATATGGTTTTTCCTGTGGTCATGTATGGATGTGAGAGCTGGACTGTGAAGAAGGCTGAGTGCCAAAGAATTGATGCTTTTGAACTGTGGTGTTGGAGAAGACGCTTGAGAGTCCCTTGGACTGCAAGGAGATCCAACCAGTCCATTCTGAAGGAGATCAGCCCTGGGATTTCTTTGGAAGGAATGATGCTCAAGCTGAAACTCCAGTATTTTGGCCACCTCATGCGAAGAGTTGACTCATTGGAGAAGACTCTGATGCTGGGAGGGATTGAGGGCAAGAGGAGAAGGGGACGACAGAGGATGAGATGGTTGGATGGCATCACTGACTCGGTGGATGTGAGTCTCAGTGACCTCCGGGAGTTGGTGATGTACAGGGAGGCCTGACATGCTGCGACTCGTGGGGTTGCAGAGTCGGACTTGACTGAGCGACTGATCTGATCTCATCTGAACCTCTTTCATCCTGGAATCTGTAAAACATCAGTTCAGTTCAGTCGTTCAGTCGTGTCTGACTTTTTGCAACCCCATTAACTGCAGCACACCAGGTCTCCCTGTCCATCACCAACTCCTGGAGTTCACCCAAACCCATGTCCATTGAGTCGGTGATGCCGTCCAACCATCTCATCTTGTTGTCTCCTTCTCCTCCTGCCCTCAATCTTTCCCAGCATCAGGGTCTTTTCAAAGGAGTCAGCTCTTCCCATCAGGTGGCCAAAGTATTGGGGTTTCAGCTTCAGTATCAGTCCTTCCAATGAACACTCAGGACTGATCTCCTTTAGGATGGACTGGTTGAATCTCCTTGCGGTCCAAGTGACTCTCAAGCGTCTTCTCCAACACCACAGTTCAAAAGCATCAATTCTTTGGTGCTCAGCTTTCTTTATAGTCCAACTCACATCCATACATGACCACTGGAAAAACCATAGCCTTGAATAGATGGACCTTTGTTGGCAAAGTAATGTCTCTGCTTTTGAATATGCTATCTAGGTTGGTCATAACTTTCCTTCCAAGGAGTAAGCATCTTTTAATTTCATGGCTGCAGTCACCATCTGCAGTGATTTTGGAGCCCCCCAAAATAAAGTCAGCTACTGTTTCCACTGTTTCCTCATCCATTTCCCATGAAGTGATGGGACCAGATGCCATGATCTTCGTTTTCTGATTGTTGAGCTTTAAGCCAACTTTTTCACTCTCCTCTTTCACTTTTATCAAGAGGCTCTTTAGTTCTTCTTCACTTTCTGCCATAAGGATGGTGTCATCTGCCTATCTGAGGTTATTGATATTTCTACTGGCAATCTTGATCCCAGCTTGTGCTTCTTCCAGCCCAGCATTTCTCATGATGTACTCTGCATATAAGTTAAATAAGCAGGGTGACCATATACAGCCTTGACATACTCCTTTTCCTATTTGGAACCAGTCTGCTGTTCCATGCCCAATTCTAACTGTTGCTTCCTGACCTGCATAGAGATTTCTCAAGAGAAAGGTCAAGTGGTCTGGGATTCCCATCTTTTTCAGAATTTTCCACAGTTTATTGTGAAACATAGACATTTATTAATTTTTCTATCATAATGGTGAGGGAAATCATGTGATTCTTCCATTTTATAGATCAGATCAGATCAGTCGCTCAGTCGTGTCCAACTCTTTGCGACCCCATGAACTGCAGCACACCAGGCCTCCCTATCCATCACCAGCTCTCGGAGGTCACTCAGACTCACATCCATTGAGTCAGTGATGCCATCCAGCCATCTCATCCTCTGTCGTCCCCTTCTCCTCCTGCCCCCAATCCCTCCCAGCATCAGAGTCTTCTCCAATGAGTCAACTCTTCGCATCAGGTGGCCAAAATACTGGAGTTTCAGCTTTAGCATCATTCCTTCCAAAGAAATCCCAGGGCTGATCTCCTTCAGAATGGACCAGTTGGATCTCCTTGCAGTCCAAGGGACTCTCAAGAGTCTTCTCCAACACCACACTTCAAAAGCATCAATTCTTCGGCGCTCAGCCTTCTTCACAGTCCAGCTCTCACATCCATACATGACCACAGGAAAGACCATAGCCTTGACTAGGCAAACCTTTGTTGGCAAAGTGATGTCTCTGCTTTTGAATATGCTATCTAGGTTGGTCATAACTTTCCTTCCAAGGAGTAAGCGTCTTTTAATTTCATGGCTGCAGTCACCATCTGCAGTGATTTTGGAGCCCAGAAAAATAACGTCTGACACTGTTTCCACTGTTTCTCCATCTATTTCCCATGTAGTGATGGGACCGGATGCCATGATCTTCGTTTTTTGAATGTTGAGCTTTAAGCCAACCTTTTCATTCCACTTTCACTTTCATCAAGAGGCTTTTTAGTTCCTCTTCACTTTCTGCCATAAGGGTGGTATCATCTGCATATCTGAGGTTATTGATATTTCTCCCAGCAATCTTGATTCCAGCTTGTGTTTCTTCCAGTCCAGCATTTCTCATGATGTACTCTGCATATAAGTTAAATAAACATGGTGACAATATACAGCCTTGATGTACTCCTTTTCCTATTTGGAACCAGTCTGTTGTTCCATGACCAGTTCTAACTGTTGCTTCCTGACCTGCATACAGATTTGTCAAGAGGCAGGTCAGGTGGTCTGGTATTCCCATCTCTCTCAGAATTTTCCACAGTTTATTGTGATCTACACAGTCAAAGGCTTTGGCATAGTCAATAAAGCAGAAATAGATGTTTTTCTGGAACTCTCTTGCTTTTTCCATGATCCAGCGGATGTTGGCAATTTGATCTCTGGTTCCTCTGTCTTTTCTAAAACCAGCTTGAACATCAGGATGTTCACGGTTCACATATTGCTGAAGCCTGGCTTGGAGAATTTTGAGCATTACTTTACTAGCATGTGAGATGAGTGCAATTGTGCGGTAGTTTGAGCACTCTTTGGCATTGCCTTTCTTTGGGATTGGGATGAAAACTGACCTTTTCCAATCTTGTGGCCACTGCTGAGTTTTCCAAATTTGCTGGCATATTGAGTGCAGCACTTTCACAGCATCATCTTTCAGGATTTGGAATAGCTCCACTGGAATTCCATCACCTCCACTAGCTTTGTTCATAGTGATGCTTTCTAAGGCCCACTTGACTTCACATTCCAGGATGTCTGGTTCTAGGTCAGTGATCACACCATCATGATTATCTGGGTCATGAAGATACAGAAGCTAAATTACGAAGTCTACAGAAAAGTAGTGAGAAATCCAGAACAGCCTACTGGAATCTTCACTCTGAGCCATTCTTGATGCCCAGCACCACCCCAGATCTCCAACTTCCCAGTAGTAAGCTACTGATGATAATGCTTCAATAGTATACTAAATTTATGTTTTCATAGGTTTTCAAATATTCCTTAGTCTCTTCTCTTGACCCATAAAATAGCAGGCCTATAGAGGCTATGACTTAAAATTAAATCATGACAGTACTTGAACAGAACCCAGATCTCATGATCTTTATCTTCTTAAGTAAGCCCATACATCCTTGTAGGTGATGTTTAAATTACGGAAAACATAATTAAGATAGAAAGTCTAATCCATAGAGAAATCTAGACCTATTCAGTTCTTTTCATTCATTACATGGGACTTTTACAAGTTAGCTTTGATGAGTAAAGAGAAAGTCACTGAGATAGTAATGAAAAGCATTTAGTAACTCAAATTTGGTTTGGGGTTGATGAATTAGAAGGTATTGTGAGCACTGTGCCCTCACCCAAAGAAATCTTACATAGTTTATCCTTCAGGAACTACACTAACAGAAATGAATTCTTGATTATTTAATCATACATAGGAATGACTTATGAGATATTGTGTCACAGATTTAGAAATCTAGTCTAATGAAAATACTGGCTCCATATATCATCATTATGTCAGTGATTCTCAAATCCATTATTTCCAACCCAAACCTCTCAATTCTAGCCTCATGGTCCAAGTGCATATTTCTTTACATTTGCTTGTCTCACAGAGGTCTCAGAGTTACTATGATTATAACAACTTGAGTATTTCCCACTGCAAATCTTCCTCATCTCAATTAACAAGGCACTGCTGTCTACCCAGTTGCTTAAGTTGGAAACACAGGAGTTAACTCAGTTCCTTCCTTTTCGTCACTTCATCCAATTTGTTATCAAGTCTTACTGAGTCAGTGTCCAAAATCTGAGTCAACTAGTTCTGTCTCCACTGCCACTAGCCTGGTACAGGTGATGGTCATCTCTTCTTGGATATTGCAGCTTGCGTTTTTCCTTCATAACACTTAACACAATTTGTTTGATTTATTGGTTGGTTTTTTACTTGTGATTTAATAATCTCACTTTGCTACCAGAATGTAGTGAAAGATAATGTATTGTAGTGCTTGAGGTAGGTAAAAAATCTAATTCACTTTGAAATCCCCGGCACTTAGCAGAATGCCAGGTTCATTATGGGCACTTAAATATTTGGTGAATATTTATTGAATTTATGGATGAAAATCCAATAGTATCCAAAATTTTAACACAATTTTTACAGTGAGATAGTTGAAATTAGAGCCTTTATTTCATCATACATGGTAAAAATGACTGAACCTTATATAATTAAAATCAATAATATTACAATATGTCTGAAAGAATGTATAAGAATTGAAATGGTTCTCTTGGAATCCAGAAAAAGAAATCTGCCAGGATTTGGCCATGTTTTTCCATCTAGCAAAGTTCATGATAGAGAAATTATAAGTGCAAAGAACATTGTTAAGCTAGTCAATGTACTTTTCTAAAGTACACTTGTTCTGGAGCATAGATAACTTCTTAGGGTTTACCTGGCACCTGAATGAAATGGACCTTAAAACCATCCACTGCTTTTTTTCTGATCATTGAATGCACAATGTTTTGATTACCAACTTAGAGATTCCCTAAAACATTTATACGGGGAAGGGAACGCTCTGGGTAGCAAACACAAATATTTTAGTCCCTGAAAAAATATATTCCATGCTAGAATGTAACTCTGTGGAGGCAGGAATTTGTTCATCACAGCTGTGTCCCCAAAACCTACAACAGTGCTTAACAAAGTTTTTCCTCACCCTCCATATTCATCTGACCTCTAGCCAGTAACTGACTATCACTTCAAGCATCACGACAACTTTTTGCAGGTAAGATGCTTTCCAAGTGTTTGTTGAATCCCGAAGCATGGATTTTTTACACTACAGGAGTAAACAAACTTATTTCTTGTTGGATAAAATGTGTTGATTATAATGGTTCCTATTTTGTTTAATAAAGATGTGTTTGAGCCTGGTTATAATGATTTATAATTTATGGTCTGGAACACATTTTTGCCAATGAGAAATAAGTTTGTCTACTCCTGTAGCATAAAAATCCATGCTTCGGGATTTGACAAACTCTTGGAAAGCATTTTCCCTGCAAAAAGTTGTTGAGGTGCTTGAAGAAGTAGTAGTTGATTGGCTAAAGGTCAGGTGAATATGGTGGATGAGGCAAAACTTTGTAGTGCAGTTTGTTCAACTTTTGAAGCATTGGTTGTGCAACGTGTGGTTGGGTGTTGTCATGGAGAAGAATTGGGCCCATTCTGTTGATCAAGGCCACCTGCAGGCCTTGCAGTTTTTGGTGCATCTCTTTGATTTTCTAAGCATACTTCTGATGTAATGGTTTTGCCAGGATTCAGAAAGCTGTAGTGGATCAGACGGGCAGCAGACCACCAAACAGTGACCATTACCTTTTTTTGGTATTAGTTTGGCTTTGGGAAGTGCTTTGGAGCTGCTTCTCTGTCCATTCACTGAGCTGGTCATTGCCAGTTGTATAAAATCCACTTCTCATCATCTGTTACAATCCAATCAAGAAATGAATTGTTATTGCATAAAATAAGGGGAAATGACACTTCAAAATGATGATTTTTTTGATTTTCGGTCAGCCCATTGAGGCTCACATTTAGGGAGCTTTTTCACCTTTCCAATTTGCTTCAAAAGCTGCATGACATTAAAATGGTTGATGTTGAGTTCTTCGTCAACTTCTCATGTAGTTGTCAGGATTAGCTTCAATGATGGCTCTCAGTGGTCATTGTCAACTTCTGATGGCTGGCCACTACACTCCTCATCTTCAAGGCTCTCATCTCCTTTGCATAACTTCTTGAACCATCATTGCACTGTACATTCATTAGCACTTCCCTGGCCAAATGTGTTGTTGACGTTGCAAGTTGTCTCTGCTGCTTTATGACCCATTTTGAACTGGAATAAGAAAATCAGTTGAATTAGCATTTTGTCTAACATCATTTCCTTAGTCTAAAATAAATATAAAATAAACAGCAAATAATTTATTAGCAAAAAAACATAAAGCAAGATATACACATTAAAATGATATATAACATATCCACATTTATTTAAGAATGTATTCCAATATCAAACAGCACAGTTCCACAATGCAAATACTGCAGTTACTTTTGCATCAACCTAATACCCTGCAGAAAGTGAAAATGTTAGTTGCTCAGTTGTGTCCAACTCTTTGGGAACCCAAGGATTGTAGTCTGACAGGCTCTTCTGTCCATGGGATTCTCCAAACAAGGACACTGGAGTGGGTTGCCATTCCCTTCTCCAGGGATCTTCTCGACCCAGGAGTCAAACCCCAGTGTCCTGAATTGCAGGCAGGTTCTTTACGGTCTGACCCACCAGGGAAGCTTTCAGAGTTTCCTTAAAAAAAAACAAAAACAACTAATCATGCTCCTCCTCTTCCTAGAAACCTGTAAATTCTCTGTTACCTTCAGTATAATATTTGTTCACTGTCTACCTCTTCAGCTCCCCTCATCTCTCTACTCACTATCCTTCTTACTATTCCTCAACATGAATTGTGAGAGTTGGACCATAAAGAAGGCTGAGTGTCAAAGAATTGAGGCTTTCAAACTGTGGTGTTGGAGGAGATTCTTGAGCCCCTTGGACAACAAAGAGATCAAACCTGTCAATCCTAAAGAAGATCAACTCTGAATATTCAGTGGAAGAACTGATGCTGAAGTTTCAATACTTTGGGCACCTGATGCAAAGAGCCGACTCATTGTAAAAGACCCTGATGCTGGGAAAGATTGAGGGCAAGAGGAGGAGGGAGTGACAGAAGATTAAATGGTTGGATGGCATCATCAACTCAACGAACATGAGTTTGAGCAAACTCAGGGAGATAGTGAAGGACAGGGAAGTCTGGCATGCTGCAGTCCATGGGGTTGCAAAGAGTGGGACATGGCTTAGCAACTGAACAACAATAGCAATCATGTATTTTAAGGTGCAGCTACACTAAATCCCTTAATGTTCCTTGAACATGTTGTTCTCCTGACTAGGAATGTTCATCCCTTCTCTTCCCATCTGATTAACTACTCCTGCCATGCTTTAAGATTCAACTTGTTTAGTTGCCCAGTCATGTCTGACTCTCTTGCAACCCCATGGATTAGGATTTCCCAGGCAAGAATACTGGGGTAGGTTGCCATTTCCTTTCTACAGGGGACCTTCCCCGACCTAGGGATTGAATCCACAACTCATGCATTGCAGGCAATTCCTTACTATTGAGCCACTGGGGAAGCGAAGATTCAGCTTAGGTGTTGTATTTTAAAGGAAGCCTATGATTTCCTCAAGCTTCCCCAGTAGCTCAGTGGTAAAGAAACCACTTGCAATGCAGGAGAGACAGGTTTGATCCCTGGGCCGGAAAGATCCCCTGGAGGAGGAAATGGCAACCCACTCCAGTATTCTTGCTGGGAAAATCCCATGGACAGAGGAGCCTGGCAGGCTATAGTCTGTGGAGTCAGAGTCAAACTCGGACAATATTATAACTAAGCACAAACAAACACACGTGATTTCCTTGGAGTGGGGGGAGCAGGGAAGTTCTCTCATTACTCTATTACAGCCCTTATAAAATCATATTGTGTCTGTCTGTCAGATCCTAGAGGGCAGGATCTGTGTTTGATTCATCTCTTTGCTTTTGTGATGCCAGCACATGTTTGTGAATGCAAGAACCCAGATGGGATGATAGGTATGAGCACTCATAACTAACTTACAAGAACTCAAGTGGGATGATCGGTATGAGCACTCATAACTAATTTACAAAGTCTTAGTCTTGAATGTCAGAGAAGGCAATGGCAACCCACTCCAGTACTCTTGCCTGGAAAATCCCATGGATGGAGGGGCCTGGTAGGCTGCAGTCCATGGGGTCCCTAGGAGTCGATACGACTAAGCGACTTCACTTTCACTTTTCGCTTTCATGCATTGGAGAAGGAAATGGCAACCCACTCCAGTGTTCTTGCCTGGAGAATCCCAGGGACGGGGAGCCTGGTGGGCTGCCGTCTATGGGGTCGCACAGAGTCGGATATGACTGAAGTGACTTAGCAGCAGTAGCAGCAGCAGTCTTGAATGTTGCTTTCTTCCCAAGAGAGAATAGGAAACTTCCCAGCTGTATTCTGTTTGAAATAATTGGGTATGAACATAGTCTGGAAAGAAATATGCTTCTTATACTCCTTTGTGAATCATTATAAAAGTAGGTGATAACAGTCTTTTTGGTACATCAGCTGCTAAGTCACTTCAGTTGTGTCCAACTCTGTGCAACCCCATAGACGGAAGCCCACCAGGCTCTCCCATCCCTGGGATTCTCCAGGCAAGAACACTGGAGTGGGTTGCCATTTCCTTCTCCAATGCATGAAAATGAAAAGTGAAAGGGAAGTCGCTCAGTCGTGTCCGACTATTAGCGACCCCATGGACTGCAGCCTACCAGGCTCTGCCGTCCATGGGATTTTCCAGCAAGAGTACTGGAGTGGGGTGCCATTGCCTTCTCCAGTACATCAGCAGGCCCTTAGAAAGGACTGATTTCATGTACCATGTACTTAGTCAGCACCTTGGATTATCATGTCTCATTTCTCCCTTGCTCTTGAGAGACTTTGTAATCCCAACACCCAGCACAGTATTTAGCCCTATTGTGCAGCACAATAAATGTTTGTTGAAAGAATGCATAAATTAAAAAGTGAAATAATAATATAAAATATCTCTCAAATAATTTAAACCCTCTGTTTTAAAATATTTGAGGTGCTCTTTAAAGCCTTTTCTAATCAGCCCAACCAATTATAGTTTTACCCTTCTCTATTTTCATGATCAGATCAGATCAGATCAGTTGCTCAGTCGTGTCCGACTCTTTGCGACCCCATGAATCGCAGCATGCCAGGCCTCCCTCTCCATCACCAACTCCCGGACTTCACTGAGACTCACATCCATCGAGTCAGTGATGCCATCCAGCCATCTCATCCTCTCTTGTCCCCTTCTCCTCCTGCCCCCAATCCCTCCCAGCATCAGAGTCTTCTCCAGTGAGTCAACTCTTCGCATGAGGTGGCCAAAATACTGGAGTTTCAGCTTGAGCATCATTCCTTCCAAAGAAATCCCAGGCCTTATCTCCTTCAGAATGGACTGGTTGGATCTCCTTGCAGTCCAAGGGACTCTCAAGTGTCTTCTCCAACACCACAGTTCAAAAGCATCAATTCTTCGGCGCTCAGCCTTCTTCACAGTCCCAACTCTCACATCCATACGTGACCACAGGAAAAACCATAGCCTTGACTAGACGAACCTTTGTTGGCAAAATAATGTCTGCTTTTGAATATGCTATCTAGGTTGGTCATAACTTTCCTTCCAAGGAGTAAGCGTCTTTTAATTTCATGGCTGCAGTCACCATCTGCAGTGATTTTGGAGCCCAGAAAAATGATCATATAGACTATGGACTTCCCAAGTGGCGCCGTGGTAAAGAATCTGCTTGCCAGTGGAGGAGATAGAGGAGATGTGGGTTCAATCCCTGGGTTGGAAAGGTCCCCTGGAGAAAGGAAATGGCAGCCCACTCCAGTATTCTTGCCTTGAAAATTCCATCAACAGAAGGAGCCTGGCAGGTTACAGTTCATGGGGTCACAAAAGAGGCAGACATGACAGAGCGACTGAGCACACACATGTAGACTATGCTGTTTGCACTGCTGTTTATTTTTAGCTGCATATAAATAATTTTATAATCTTTCCAGCTAGATTATAAAATCCTTGAGGGCAATGACTGTGTACTGTTGCCTCCTACAGTGTTTTAAATCTAGTAGGATGTTAATGCTGTAAATTGTGTTGTAATATGACTCAGGGTTACTTAGTGTGTTGGCATCTCTACAGAAGACTTCAAAACTCTTATGAAAACCACAGTGATTTATCACCTTGCACCCACTGGAATAGTTATTAGGGGAAAAAAAAAAGGAAAATGATGAGTGTTAACAAGAATGTGGAGAAATTGGAACCCTTGTGTTCTTTCGGTTAAAGTGTAAAATGGTGTAGCCACTATGTATAGCTGTTCCCCAAAACAATATGGTGGTTCCTCAAGAAATTGAAAATAGTATTATCATATGGTACAGCAATACAATTGTGGGTATATATCCAAAATAATTGAAATCAGAGTCACAAAGACATATTTGTATTCCAATGTGTGCTGTGCTGTGCTCAATTGCTTCACTTGTGTCCAATTCTTTGTGACCTATGGACTGTAGCCTGCCAGGCTCCTCTGTTCATAGGATTCTCCAGGCAAGAATACTGGAGTGGGTTGCCATGCCCTCCTCCGGGGAATCATCCAGACCCAGGAATCAATAGCAGCATTATTCACAATAGCCAAAGAGCCAGGCAACCTAGATGTCCATTCATGAATAAATAAACAAAATGTGGTATATACATGTAATGGAATATTATTCAGCTTTAAAAAGAAGGAAATTCTGACATGCTGTACCATGGATGAACCTTGAGGATTTTATATAAGTGAAATAAGCCAGTCACAAAAAGATAAAAATTTATATGTAGCACCTAGCATGGTCAAATTCATAGAAAATAGAATGGTGGTTGCCAGAGTCTGCGGAATGAGGGAGAATGGGAATTGTTTAGTGGGTATAGAGTTCCAGTTTTGCAGGATGAAAAGAGTTCTGGAGATTAGTTGCACAAAGAGGTGAATGTACTTAATTGTACACAAAAGATTATTAAGATGGTAAATTTTATGTGTATTTAACTAGAACTTCTTTTTTAAAAAGAGCCCTGAGTAGGGAGTCAAAAGTCCAAGGTTGGAGTTCCTGATTGTTCTTTGGTGACTAATGAACCTTGAGCAAGTCGCTTTTTCACTCATGCCTTGATTTTTTTCATCTTTAAACAGGATGATAAAGCCTTCCAAGCTTCTGGGTTTATTTAGGAATCAAATAGAAAGAAAAAAACTATAACTCTTAAAATAATTTTTTGAGTAGTAGTTCCAGTGTTCCAAAGTCCCTGATCTCCTTTAATATTCATTACAAATATTATGTCTTACTTCATAACAAAATATTCTTAAAGAGGTCTTAGTAATAACCCATTGCCACTTCAAAGAATATGTATGCTGGGCTCTTTCAACTTGGGCTGCTCACCTTATAATTTGGTCCTGGGAAAAAAGCAAATAAAAAGCTTTTGTGAGGACTATTGATGACTTCACATCCTAATTACTAATGTGGTTTAGCACTGTGTGTTAGTCACTCAGTCATGTCCAACTCTTTGCAACCCCATTGACTGTAGCCCGCCAGGTTCCTCTGTCCATGGAATTCTCCAGGCAAGAATACTGGAGTGGGTTGCCATTTCCTTCTCCAGAGGATCTTCCCGACCCAGGGATTGAACCTACATCTCTTACGTCTCCTGCATTGGCAGGCGAGTTCTTTACCACTAGTGCCACCTGGGAAGCCCATGTTACATGCATTATCTCATTTAATCCTCACTACAGTGTTGTCAGGTTCATAATATACTCATTTTATAAACAGGGAAAGCAAAGCTGAGAGGTTAAGTTACTTACCCAAGATCACACAATGAATGACAGAGATGGCAATCAAATCTAGGTCTGTATTGACTCTGAAGCCCATACTCTTTGTACTCTGTTACACTGCCTCTCTCTCAAAATATATTTGACTATGCCAAGTTAATGATAAATGTTACATATTTGATGTATATTCGTACATTTATATCAGTTACCTTACCTTAGTCACTGCAAGTAAGATAGGCTGTGATAGGGATGATTATCACCAGTTTATAGATGATGAAACATTTGTAACTTAACCAACATCAACATCAACCAATCAATCAATAATAGTACCAGGACTTGAAAATACATACTACAGTTCTCAGACCCATATTTTTTCCATATCACCTTCATGAGAGTAGAATTTTATCTCTGAGTTTTCTGGTTCTGACATTTTTTTATGGGAGCAAAAGAGTGAGCATCTTGTCAGTCCTGCAATTCTCAATGTACAAGAACAGATTAAACATGTCTTCATCCCTTTTCTCTCCCCCATTCACTAAAATGATGAGTTAATATTTTTAATGTTATCAGTCCACAAAGAAAGGGAATAAGAAAGATGACAGTAGATGAGGGATATCAACAGCACTTTGGAAGTTGGAAGGTTGAGCTGAGGAAACAGAATTCCAAATATTTGGGAGGGGTATACTAATAAGAGGCAAGCAGGTTCTCATTGCAGAACACTGAGACACCAGGAATGAAAGATACTGTAGCATCAGAGACATGCAGTGGTCTAAAAGTGGAGGATTGGCTGAAAGTCTATTTAATAAATTGGACTACGAGGGTCCTACTTCATCCTGCTCTGTTAGGCAATTACTCCTCTATCTTCCTGGTTTATTCTGTGAAAACTGAGTTTGAATATCTCCAGACTGGGATAGCGGTTAAAGATCACAGCTGAGGAGGCTGGGGCAGGAGGAATACCACACTAAAAACAGAGATCAGAGGGATACCTACATGCTGAATGATGAAACTTGTCCAGTCCTCTTGCTCTATTTCACTCCAAGGATGCTGACACCAAGGCTTATATTCTCCAGGCAGAATAGCTGAGAATTAGTTTTGAGAGAAACCTAAAATTGAACAATCTCAGAAGTATCTATGAAGAATGATACTTGAGGGTCTCCCAACAAAACATGTATCCCTACTTTATTTATTTATTTTTTCAAATGACATAGATTGAATCATCGGAAGCAAACTAAATGGAAAGCTTACAATAGAGAAGAACTACATGTCAGTGCCTTTTGCAAACTGAGCTGGGACAGAAAGAGACTGGGGCTGCCCCTCAACCTGATCCCTTCCAAACAAAGATATCCACAGTGTCCCTGGTAGTCTGGCCCAGGGAAGGGGGAGACTCTGTTGGCTCTGTACATTGAGATTGCCTTGTCCACTGCTCACTCCTGGCCAGCATCAGGAGCTCCGCCCTGCCAGCTCTGGTCGTCACCCTTCTTTCTGTGGCCTGAGACGATGTCATCAATCCGCAGCAGCAGAACTGCCGTCTCTACTACTGTCTTATACGTTTGCAGCTTTACAGCCAATGGTTCCCAGATGCCCAGTTCTTTCATGTCCACCAAAGTGCCTGTCTCACCATTTACACCCCAAGTCTCACAATTCTCCTGGGTATGCTTGGCCTGAAGGGAGGTAAGCAGACGGATGGTGCTGGCTCCACAGTTCTGGATAAGGGTGCGAGGGATGACCTCCAGGGCTTGAGCAACAGCCCGATATGGCCACTGTTCCACACCAGTCATGCCTTTGGATTTTTCTATCAAGGCATGAGCCACATCCATCTCAGAATCCCCACCCCCTGGCACCAGCTGCGGGTCCAGAAGAACACTGCAGCACACTTGCATGGCATCCAGGAGGTTGCATTCTACTTCCGAGAGAATTTTTGCTGGCCCCCCGGGAGAAGAATTGTGCAGGCCTTGGGGTCTTTGCATTCAGTAATGAATGTAAAGTACTCATCTCCAATTTTCTTGATTTCCAACTGGCCTGCCCCTGTTCCAACATCTTCTTATCTCAGTTCCTCTGGCTGGCTGACGATCAGGGCCCCACAGGCTCTAGCAATGCGATTATTATCTGTCTTCCGGACTCTGCGGATGGCTGTGATATTTGCTTGCGTGAGGTAGTGCTGAGCTAAATCGGAGATGCCCTTCTCTGTAATGACCACATCTGGTTTCAGCTGGATAATGTCCTCACAGAGCTGCTGAATGTACTCTTCTTTGCAGCCAAAGATGGAGAAGCTCTATACAATCAGCAAAAACAAGACCAGTAGCTGACTGTGGCTCAGACCGTGAACTCCTTATTGCCAAATTCAGACTTAAATTGAAGAAAGTAGGGAAAATCACTAGACCATTCAGGTATGACCTAAATCAAATCCCTTATGATTATACAGTGGAAGTGAGAAATAGATTTAAGGGCCTAGATCTGATAGATAGAGTGCCTGATGAACTATGGAATGAGGTTCATGACATTGTACAGGAGACAGGGATCAAGACCATCTCCATGGAAAAGAAATGCAAAAAAGCAAAATGGCTGTCTGGGGAGGCCTTACAAATAGCTATGAAAAGAAGAGAAGTGAAAAGCAAAGGAGAAAAGGAAAGATATAAACATCTGAATGCAGAGTTCCAAAGAATAGCAAGAAGAGATAAGAAAGCCTTCTTTAGCGATCAATGCAAAGAAATAGAGGAAAACAACAGAATGGGAAAGACTAGGGATCTCTTCAAGAAAATCAGAGATACCAAAGGAACATTTCATGCAAAGATGGGCTCGATTAAGGACAGAAATGGTGTGGACCTAACAGAAGCAGAAGATATTAAGAAGAGGTGGCAAGAATACACAGAAGAACTGTACAAAAAAGAGCTTCACGACCCAGATAATCATGATGGTGTGATCACTGACCTAGAGCCAGACATCCTGGAATGTGAAGTCAAGTGGGCCTTAGAAAGCATCACTATGAACAAAGCTAGTGGAGGTGATGGAATCCAGTTGAGCTATTCCAAATGCTGAAAGATGATGCTGTGAAAGTGCTGCACTCAATATGCCAGCAAATTTGGAAAACTCAGCAGTGGCCACAAGATTGGAAAAGGTCAGTTTTCATCTCAATCCCAAAGAAAGGCAATGCCAAAGAATGCTCAAACTACTGCACAATTGCACTCATCTCACACGCTAGTAATGCTCAAAATTCTCCAAGCCAGGCTTCAGCAATATGTGAACCGTGAACATCCTGATGTTCAAGCTGGTTTTAGAAAAGGCAGAGGAACTAGAGATCAAATTGCCAACATCTGCTGGATCATGGAAAAAGCAAGAGAGTTCCAGAAAAAAACATCTATTTCTGCTTTATTGACTATGCCAGAGCCTTTGTGTAGATCACAATAAACTATGGAAAATTCTGAAAGACATGGGAATACCAGACCACCTGATCTGCCTCTTGAGAAATTTGTATGCAGGTCAGGAAGCAACAGTTAGAACTGGCCATGGACCAACAGACTGGTTCCAAATAGGAAAAGGAGTACGTCAAGGCTGTATATTGTCACCCTGCTTATTTAACTCATATGCAGAGTACATCATGAGAAACGCTGGGCTGGAAGAAACACAAGCTGGAATCAAGATTGCTGGGAGAAATATCAATAACCTCAGATATGCAGATGACACCACCCTTATGGCAGAAAGTGAAGAGGAACTAAAAAGCCTCTTGATGAAAGTGAAAGTGGAGAGTGAAAAAGTTGGCTTAAAGCTCAACATTCAGAAAACGAAGATCATGGCATCTGGTCCCATCACTACATGGGAAATAGATGGGGAAACAGTGGAAACAGTGTCAGACTTCATTTTTCTGGGCTCCAAAATCACTGCAGATGGTGATTGCAGCCATGAAATTAAAAGACGCTTACTCCTTGGAAGGAAAGTTATGACCAACCTAGATAGCATATTGAAAAGCAGAGACATTACTTTGCCAACAAAGGTTCACCTAGTCAAGGCTATGGTTTTTCCAGTGGTCATGTGTGGATGTGAGAGCTGGACTGTGAAGAAGGCTGAGCGCCGAAGAATTGATGCTTTTGAAGTGTGGTGTTGGAGAAGACTGTTGAGAGTCCCTTGGACTGCAAGGAGATCCAACCAGTCCATTCTGAAGATCAGCCCTGGGATTTCTTTGGAAGGAATGATGCCAAAGCTGAAACTCCAGTATTTTGGCCACTTCATGCGAAGAGTTAACTCATTGAAGAAGACTCTGATGCTGGGAGGGATTAGGGGCAGGAGGAGAAGGGGACGGCTGAGGATGAGATGTCTGGATGGCATCACTAACTCGATGGATGTGAGTCTGAGTGACCTCCGGGAGTTGGTGATGGAGAGGGAGGCCTGGCGTGCTGCGATTCATGGGGTCGCCAAGTGTCGGACACGACTGAGCGACTGATCTGATCTATCAGATCTGATCCATTTGGAGAATTCGGGTGAAGTCTTCCTCTTGTGTGATTTCAATGTCAGTCTGGCTCTCTCCTTTCTTGTACTCCAGAGAAGAATCCAGCAACACAATGCGAGGGTTCTTGGTATAGCGTCCCATTCGTGGATGGGTCACATCCTTGTTAATCATGACTCCACGTAAAACACAAGAGTCTTCAATGATGCCCCAGGTATTTTTTCTACCCTTACATATTTCTTGATGTCAATCTCTTTCTGGCCATTCTCCTCAAACTGTACAGTTTTGACAGCATCCAGGGCAATGTTGCAAGCCAAAGAAGACCACCGACTGATTACTTTGGTAGTAATGGAGCTGTTGATGATGTTCATTATCGTATCTTGGTTACCCGTGTCGACAGGGATACTTATTTTCTTAAGGGTGCTGATCATATCATCCAATGCCTTGTGGTAAGCACTGATCACCACTGTTGGGTGCATCTGCTGCTCTAGGAAGTGCTCTGCCACAGACAGCATCTCCCCAGCAAGAATAATTACTGATGTGGTCCCATCTCCAACCTCTTCATCCTGTGTTCGGCTAATTTCAATCATGGACTTGGCCACCGGATGCTGCACTTGAATCTCTCGAAGAATGGCATTCCCATCATTGATTGTCACGATGCCTCTGATGGGGTCCAAAAGCCTCTTCATCATAGACTTAGGTCCCAAACATGTTCGGATGATATCTGCGATAGTCTTGGCAGCATTGATGTTTCCAGATTGAACTTTTCTTCCAGATTCATGCTTTGTGTTCTGGCTAAGCACGAGCACTGGACGATGACCCATCATGGCAGTGCGATGCAGAGCTGGGTACCCAGAGCTGGGGGAACTGGCAGAACCTTCTGGAGAGAGAGAACCACACCTCCCTACTTTATTAACCTGTAATGAAACCCAGCAACTGACAGACTCTTCCAGTTAACATCACATCAGATCAGATCAGTCGCTCAGTTGTGTCCGACTCTTTGCGACCCCATGAATCGCAGCACGCTAGGCCTCTCCATCACCAACTCCCGGAGGTCACTGAGACTCACATCCATCGAGTCAGTGATGCCATCCAGCCATCTCATCCTCTGTCGTCCCCTTTTCCTCTTGCCCTCAATCCCTCCCAGCATCAGAGTCTTCTCCAATGAGTCAACTCTTCGCATGAGGTGGCCAAAGTACTGGAGTTTCAGCTTTAGCATCATTCCTTCCAAAGAAATCCCAGGGCTGATCTCCTTCAGAATGGACTGGTTGGATCTCCTTGCAGTCCAAGGGACTCTCAAGTGTCTTCTCCAACACCACAGTTCAAAAGCATCAATTCTTTGGCGCTCAGCCTTCTTCACAGTCCAGCTCTCACATCCATACATGACCACTGGAAAAACCATAGCCTTGACTAGACGAACCTTTGTTGGCAAAGTAATGTCTCTGCTTTTGAATATGCTATCTAGGTTGGTCATAACTTTCCTTCCAAGGAGTAAGCGTCTTTTAATTTCATGGCTGCAATCACCATCTGCAGTGATTTTGGAGCCCAGAAAAATAACGTCTGACACTGTTTCCACTGTATCCCCATCTATTTCCCATGACGTGATGGGACCAGATGCCATGATCTTCGTTTTCTGAATGTTGAGCTTTAAGCCAACTTTTTCACTCTCCTCTTTCACCTTCATCAAGAGGCTTTTCAGTTCCTTTTCACTTTCTGCCATAAGGGTGGTGTCATCTGCATATCTGAGGTTATTGATATTTCTCCCAGCAATCTTGATTCCAGCTTGTATTTCTTCCAGTCCAGCGTTTCTCATGATGTACTCTGCATATGAGTTAAATAAGCAGGGTGACAATATACAGCCTTGACGAACTCCTTTTCCTATTTGGAACCAGTCTGTTGGCCCATGGCCAGTTCTAACTGTTGCTTCCTGACCTGCATACAAATTTCTCAAGAGGCAGATCAGGTGGTCTGGTATTCCCATCTCTTGAAGAATTTTCCACAGTTTATTGTGATCCACATAGTCAAAGGCTTTGGCATAGTCAATAAAGCAGAAATAGACGTTTTTCTGGAACTCTCTTGCTTTTTTGATGATCCAGCGGCTGTTGGCAATTTGATCTCTGGTTCCTCTGCCTTTTCTAAAACCAGCTTGAACATCAGGAAGTTCACGGTTCACATATTGCTGAAGCCTGGCTTGGAGATTTTTTTTTTTTTTTTTGGCTTGGAGAATTTTGAGCATTACTTTACTAGCGTGTGAGATGAGTGCAATTGTGCAGTGGTTTGAGCATTCTTTGGCATTGCCTTTCTTTGGGATTGGAATGAAAACTGACCTTTTCCAGTCCTGTGGCCACTGCTGAGTTTTCCAAATTTGCTGCCATATTGAGTGCTGCACTTTCACAGCATCATCTTTCAGCATTTGGAATAGCTCAACTGGAATTCCATCACCTCCACTAGCTTTGTTCGTAGTGATGCTTTCTAAGGCCCACTTGACTTCACATTCCAGGATGTCTGGCTCTAGGTGAGTGATCACACCATTGTGATTATCTGGGTTGTGAAGATCTTTTTTGTACAGGATGCTCCTCCCCAAAGGAGCAGAGAATAATAGCTCTGGGAAAGTTTTCAAGTAGCAAAAATAATTAATAGAAGTATTAATATATAAAATTAAGGAAATCTCTCAGAAAAATAGAACAAAAAGAAATTAAAACAATTGGAGAATGAATCCATAAAATCCAACACTAGGCTAACTGGAGTTTTAGCAATGGAGAAGAAATGAAGGGATGGAAATTATCAAAGAAATTACAAGATCTCTGATAAATGAAGGATGTGAGTTTCTAGATTGACAGAGACGCTGAGTGCCCAGCATAATGAAGGGAAAAAAATCAAAAGTACTATGTCACATTGTCATGAACTTTCTAAACATAAGGGTTAAAGAGAAGATCCAAAAATCTTGTTGACAGGAGATGAAGAGGGAGTGGGGAAAGGGGAATGGATTATTCATAAAAGAGTAGGTAATGAGAATAGCATATTTTTAAATATTGACAGTAGTGGTTAGAAAACAATGAAACAGTGCTTTCAAAATTCTGAGAGAAAATTATTTTCAACCTAGAATTCTACACTAAATCATGTTATTAATCAAATGTGAGAGACAATTAAAGATATTTTCTTGCATGCAATAAAAAATTTACTAACCCCCACTTTTCCTGGGACACTACTGGGGGATGTGCTCTACTGAAACAGTGACAAAGATAACAGATTTTAGGAAAGAGGGGATCACCCTAGGAAAGGCAAAAGGAAGTTCTAAGATGACAATTGTATAGAGCAGACCTAGTGAGGGATAGTCCAGACCTAGTGAAGGAAGGAGTGCTCCACGGGAGTTTTTCCATGGTGGAGTTCAAAATAATTCATTTTTACTTTTCTGTTGGAAGGTCTGAAACAGTGATAATGATGCAGAAATTTTGTCAGAAAACGGAGGCAACTATTAATTGTAAGACAAAAAGTTGCATAAGAAAGGAAATATAATCATAATCCAATTAATTGATCCAGAAGGAAAACACACAAGAGTCATAATAAGGTTAACATGAAACACTGATTTAATTTAAAATATTGTGATATAACAATATTGAGAGGCTGAAGGGAGGAAAAACGTAGTGTTGGATCTTTAAGATCTTTATCTTTTCTGTTACGTACTGTTAAAAATTTACAAATCAAGAAGTAGCAGTAAAAATATTTAATTTGGGAAAATGTTGGTAAACGTGAAAAAAAAAAAAGCCAGCAAATAAGTTTGGGAGGGTATCTCAAGCTTTGGTGAGGCCACCACTTTTTTAAGACTATATGTGTGTTAAAATATATTCCGTTGTGCTTTGTTATGAGCCTTATAGTTCCACAATACTTTTTGTTTTAACCAAAGACTTAAAATATTTGCATGTATTACCTTGATAAACATCAAAAATAACAAAGGTAGAGAAGGAAAGAGAGAAAGAAAATCTTTAGTGTCTATCCAGACCTATGATATGAAATGACATTATGAATTTTCTTTATAGAGAAGTCCTGTAAGAATACTAGAAAGTAATCATCCCAGATATTTGAGAAGAAGAAAACCCTAATTATTTAGACCAGTTTTTAAAAGTCTCACACCTTCAGTTTGTGGTGTCACAGGTGCTGCTGCTGCTAAGTCGCTTCAGTCGTGTCCGACTCTACGCGACCCCATAGACAGCAACCCACCAGGCTCCCCCGTCCCTGGGATTCTCCAGGCAAGAACACTGGAGTGGGTTGCCATTTCCTTCTCCAATGCATGAATGTGAAAAGTGAAAGTGAAGTCGTTCAGCCATGTCCAACTCTTTGCAACCCCATGGACTGCAGCCTACCAGGCTCCTCTGTCCATGGGATTTTCCAGCAAGAGTACTGGAGTGGGGTGCCATTGCCTTCTCCGTCACAGGTGCTTCCTTCTCCCAAAATGAGAAAAATTAAGTGGGATGCTGGAGCATTACTATCCTCTGAGTTCTAATCAGTCTTACTGGCTTTTTTTTTTTTTTTAATTGTGAAAATGAATGTCATATAACATTTCAAAAAGATGTATCCTCAAGATTAATGCTGTGAGACTGTCTTGTGTGGAATTAGGAGACCTAGGTTTAAATCCCCTTTCTATGATTTGCTGGCTCTGTGACCCTAGGAATATCTTGTTTCTAGCCCTCCCATTTCTTCTGTTTACTCCAAAAGCTAAATTGCAATGGAAAATGTTCAAGAACAATCACTTCATGCAAAATCCCTCTAATAGTAAGTATGCCCCAGTGTATTTATTAAGGATTATTCAGTCTCCTCTATTAAATTACAAGAATTTTTAAAGTACTAACTATATTTTTGCTTCTGAAATTTCCTACATTCTATTGTTATTCTCTCCCTCTAATAGGTACCAAATCAGTGTTGTCAGAAATTTATTGACTGGTGTTGTGAGGAGAATGTTTGTCATTAAATGTTTGTCCTGTAATTCCCTGTTTAGAAAAGACAAAAAGTCCCATATGTTTCAGGAAAATTCTATTTTCATTGTTAAATTTAGGCTTAAGTTGGACCTAAACAATAAAGTAAAAACAGAACAGTCTTCTTCTTCTAAAAAAAGAGTTCCTTAATGATATATATATATGTATTTTGTTGTTGTTTTTTTTTTAAATTTTTGACCATGCTGCACATCAAGTGGAATGGCATGTAGGATCTTAGTTCCCTGACCAGGGATCAAACCCATGCCTCTTGCATTGAAAGTATGGAGTCTTAACCACTGGACTACCAGGAATTCCCATAATGGTTTATATTTTTATAAAAAGGAAAGATTTTTAACTAAAACACTGGAGTACCCCCAAAGATTTGACAAACTTAACTACTGTTCTTACTCATATCCATGTTCTTATGAGTATTAACAAAAGAATTTTTGACTCATCTAAACAAATAAAATTGTAACATAGAAAGATGAAGCCTAGTGAGAGAGATATGAAGAGACTTATGATCTTGAAAAGTACAGTGAGACTCAATCGTTCAATAACACCTAGAATATTAGAACTTTAGCTCACCTTTGGTAAATTAAAATATACTTTAGGAAAATAAAAATTAAAATGCCCACTAGATAATGGATCTTGAATTTATAAAAGTAACCATTTTGTATGTTTTCAGTTTAATTCAGTTCAGTCGCTCAGTCGTGTCTGACTCTTTGCAACCCCATGAATCGCAGCACGCCAGGCCTCCCTGTCCCTCACCAACTCCTGGAGTTCACCCAAACTCATGTCCATAGAGTCAGTGATGCCATCTAGCCATCTCATCCTCTGTCGTCCCCTTCTCCTCCTGCCCCTAGTCCCTCCCAGCATCAGGGTCTTTTCCAGTGAGTCAACTCTTCGCATGAGGTGGCCAAAATACTGGAGTTTCAGCCTCAGCATCAGTCCTTCCAAAGAACACCCAGGCCTAATCTCCTTCAGGATGGACTGGTTGGATCTCCTTCCAGTCCAAGGGACTCTCAAGAGTCTTCTCCAACACCACAGTTCAAAAGCATCAATTCTTCGGTGCTCAGCTTTCTTCACAGTCCAACTCTCACATCCATACATGACCACTGGAAAAACCATAGCCTTGACTAGACGGACCTTTGTTGGCAAAGTAATATCTCTGCTTTTGAATATGCTATCTAGATTGGTCATAACTTTCCTTCCAAGGAATAAGTGTCTTTTAATTTCATGGCTACAATCACCATCTGCAGTGATTTTGGAGCCCAGAAAAATAGTCTGCCACTGTTTCCCCATCTATTCGCCATGAAGTGATGGGACCAGATGCCATGATCTTCATTTTCTGAATGTTGAGCTTTAAGCCAACTTTTTCACTCTCCTCTTTCACCTTCATCAAGAGGCTTTTTATTTCCTCTTCACTTTCTGCCATAAGGGTGGTGTCATCTGCATATCTGAGGTTATTGATATTTTCCCGGGCAGTCTTGATTCCACCTTGTGCTGCTTCCAGCCCAGCGTTTCTCATGATGTACTCTGCATATAAGTTAAATAAGCAGGGTGACAATATACAGCCTTGACGAACTCCTTTTCCTATTTGGAACCAGTCTGTTGGTCCATGGCCAGTTCTAACTGTTGCTTCCTGACCTGCATATAGGTTTCTCAAGAGGCAGGTCAGGAGGTCTGGTATGCCCATCTCTTTCAGGATTTTCCACAGTTTATTGTGATCCACACAGTCAAAGGCTTTGGCATAGTCAATAAAGCAGAAATAGATGTTTTTCTGGAACTCTCTTGCTTTTTCAATGATCCAGCAGATGTTGGCAATTTGATCTCTGGTTCCTCTGCCTTTTCTAAAACCAACTTGAACATCTGGAAGTTCATGGTTCACATATTGCTGAAGACTGGCTTGGAGAATTTTGAGCATAATTTCTCAATTAAAGCTATATTATTATAGCTAACTGGCTTCCTAGGTGTCTCAGTGGTAAAGTATCCACCTGCCAACAGGAGCCACAGGAAACATGGGTTTGATCCCTGGAGGATCAAAGAGGATCCTTCCCTGGAGGAAATATGGCAACCCACTTCAGTACTCTTGCCTAGAAAATCCCATGGACAGAGGAGCTTGGTGGACTACAGTCCATGGGGGTCACAAAGTCATACATGACTGAGCATCTAAGGATGCACACATATTATAGCTAATATATATTGAATGCTTCCTTTTGAACACTTCGAGATCAGCCCTGGGATTTCTTTGGAAGGAATGATGCTAAAGCTGAAACTCCAGTATTTTGGCCACCTCACGCGAAGAGTTGACTCATTGGAGAAGACTCTGATGCTGGGAGGGATTGGGGGCAGGAGGAGAAGGGGACGACAGAGGATGAGATGGCTGGATGGCATCACTGACTCGATGAATGTGAGTCTGAGTGACCTCCGAGAGCTGGTGATGGATAGGGAGGCCTGGCGTGCTGCAGTTCATGGGGTCGTAAAGAGTCGGACACGACTGAGCGACTGATCTGATCTGAAGTGTCTTAGTATATTATTTTCCTAATCTTGTGAAATAGGTACTTAACCCCATTTTACAAGTGAGATAATGAGCTCAAAGAGATTAAGTAACTAAATATCACTTCCAGGTAGGAGCTGATCAGTTCTCAGATATTATACCTCCTTTAAATATGACAACTCCCCCTCCCTTTTGATAGTAGTTGTATCAAAGTGCTATTTCAGCCTTTGAAGATTTTTTTTTTCCAGTCTGGTTCTGATAATTCGTCATTTTAGTAGCATCTCCTGTCTTCATGTTATACATTAATTTTGTAGGCATAGATTATATGCCTTTCTCTAATTTGTTGATAAAAATGTTGAAGGAGAAAAGCCAAGTGTGGTTCATTACTATAGACCTTTGTTTAAGTTCACACAATCCTTCCATCAACAACTATTCAGGCAACTGCAAATTCAACTAATTTTAATCCTTAAGTAGCAATTATTTCTCCTTTGTATCACCACTGTTACTATGAGATAATCTGTCAAATATGAACCTGAAATAAGGATGCATCATATCTATAGGAGGATGTACTTCATCTAATTGTTTGCCACCCATATCAAGAAATGTAACTCATTTGGTCTGATTTGTTTTAGTTAACTCATGCTCATTACTCTAGTTTACCTTTCTCCAAGTGTTCATAAATTATCTGTTTAGTTTTAGAATGCAGCAGAGAATTAAAGTCACTAACTGGGCTATAATTTCTGGGAATCACTTTTCCTTACATGTAAAGTTTGGGCTGCCTTTAGTTATTTCTAGACTCCTTACTGTCCTTGATTTCCTGGTGATTACTGGCAGTACATTTTTAAGAACTATAGAATGAAATTCTAAACTGAAAAATCATAGTTTATAAAACTGTAAAACTTTAAAAGTTGGATTCCTTTGAAATTATTCAAAGCTCGCTTAATAGCTCCCTTCCTAAATTGTACTCCAATTCCCTTTCGATGGTGTTAAACTCATTCCAGTATAAGATTGTTTTTGGTGGAGCCATCTCACCTGGTAGCTTTTATTGCCCTCCCACATGTAGAATCACTTCTTACTTTTAGCTTCCTTTAAGTATATGGTTCTTGATTTCCCAACATAGTGTTACTTCTCTTCTATTAGATAACTCTTCTCCCACCTCCCAACCTCAAGCTGTACTGCATGGCATGTGGGATCTTAGTTCCACTTCCCTGCAGTGGAACCTCGAAACCACGAGAATTCCCTAGAAAAGTCTTTTAAATGAACAAACAAACAAAAATACCTTTAATAGTATTTTTACTATTTGAAAATAGTAGAAAATAGTCTTTTTCTTTTTGAGAAATCTCTTTTTCTTCCTCAAGGTCTCTTCCACTCAATAACCTCAATATGAATAGTCTCTTTTTATGCTGACCCTTAGTAGTACTTTACTTATTCCTTCTTTCTTTATGTTATTTGTCATGTTCTCTGTAGCAATACAGTTGTCTGTGTTCATTTCCTGTTTACTAGAATCCAAACCTCTTGGAATGAGATCCAGATTTTACACAGCTTTGTATTTCAGTTAGTTTAATGCCTTGCACATAATAAATCCTCAGTGATTTGAATGAATGAATAGACAAAAGAATAAATTGAGTCCTATTTAGTCGTTTGTTGTTCAGTTGCTAAGTTGTATCCAGCTGTTTGCAACCCCATAAAGTGCAGCACTCCAGGCTTCCCTTTCCTTCACTGTCTCCCAGAGTTTGCTCAAATTCATGTCCGTTAAATTGGTGTTGCTATCTAACCATCTCATCTTCTGTCACTTCCTCCTCCTGCCCTCAATCTTTCTCAGCATCAGCTCTTTTCCAATAAGTTGGCTCTTCACATTAGGTGGCCAAAGTAATGAAGCTTCAGCTTCAGTTCTTCCATTGAGTATTCAGAGTTGATTTCCTTTAGGATTGACTGGTTTGATCTCCTTGCTGAGTCTTCTCCAGAGCCACAGTTTGAAGGCATCAGTTCTTCGGTGCTCAGCTTTCTTTTATGGTCCAACTCTCACATTAGTGGTATGTTAGAGCTGCTCTTAACCAGATTCTAAATGCTAATTATTAAATTTTTAGAAATTTTGCTAATAGGCTAATAAACCATTGGTAACTTGAAAACTGACCACGGTAGAAGTATTCCCACCACTGTTCTGTTGCATAACAAAACAAAGGGTTGTTTTTGTTTTTGTTTTTTCCACCAGAGAGCCAGTTTGTATTTTTATCAGCATTTACCAGCACACCACTGGTCCTTTTCTTCCATACTAGAAAATTTGTATATACCTCTTTTTGTTAGTATTAAAAAGCCAGAAGACTTTCTAAGTCATCTTTTCTAATCTTAACATCTTGCAGATAAATTGAGATCCAGAGAAGTGAAGCAGTTTGTACACATCATAGATTTAGATAGTAGCAAAGAAGAAATAGGATTTAAGCTCTTCAATATTCTGGTCGTTTCTTCTCTTTATGCCACCACATTGACTTCATTTCTATGTTGTTTTCCTGTTGCTTTGTTCCTTGGTATAGCCTCAAGTAAGACCATAAGATTGTTCCACACATAATAATTATTAAGGGATGTCAGTGAACAGAACACAGTTTCTCTACCTTTTGTTCCTTTTGCAGACAGATTTAAGTTATTGCATTTGTTTTTGGAGAAAGAACAGATTCTGTTCCTGAGTTTTATGGGCTAAGAACAAAAAGTTCTGCTTTTAATGTTTCTCTGTTAAATTTTTTAATTAAGTGAAAGAGATTGAATTTCGTAAAAGTATGTTTTATGACATTTAGAAACATGTTTGTAAACTTTTACTGCACATTCACTGAGAATGATTGTGAATGCCAGACAGCAACAATTCTGTCACTTCCACAGTGGCCTGGTTGCCCAGTAATAACTTCTTCATTGACTTGCCGTGTTTTCTAATCTTCTGACCACTAGCTCAACAATCTGGGATCAAGGTATTTGTTAAAATGCACAAATGTTACCTAGAAAGAAATGCACAAAAAGCCATTTTAGAACCCTAGAGGAATAAAAATAGGACAGATATTTTGTGATTGTGAAGGGATAAGGGTGACTCTCACACACACACACACACACACACACACACACACACACACAAGGGTGATAAAGAGAGACCCAAGATAATATATAAATTTCCAGTAGAATGAGCCTATCTTTGGTCATTTGTCACAACTTAAAACCCATCACAGAGAATAGCATGAGAATATTGATCATAATCAATAGATTTATTGGAGACTTCAGTGAGATCCTGGAAATATGGTTAGCTTCTGAGAGCACAACTAATAAGAAACAGCCTATGCTTATCAGACCTCAATTGGAGTATTACCATGAGAAAATATGTTGACAAACTGGAACAGTGTCCAGGGAGAGAACTGGGACTGAAGATCAACCTTCAGTAAGTATTTATATTCAGGCACTGTTCTTTACATTGGGATACATCAGTGAACAAAACAAAGACCCCTGACCTTGTTTCTTTCTTTTGTTTTGTTTTTTGGTCTTAGGAGATCTTAGTTCCCCAGTCAGGGATCCAACTGATGCCCCCTACAGTGGAAGTGTGAAGTCCTAACCACTGGACCACCAGGGAATTCCCCTCCCGGTCCTTGTGGAACTTACATTTTTGTAAGGCTAGATAGAACTGTGGTGCTGGAGAAGATGAAGATCAGATCAGTCAATCCTAAAGGAAATTAACCCTGAATACTCATTGGAAGGACTGGTGCTGAAGCTGAAGCTCCAATACTTTGGCCACCTAACGTGAAGAACTGACTTACTGGAAAAGACCCTGATTCTGGGAAAGATTGAGGGGAGAAAGAGAAGCGGGCAACAGAGGATGAGATGGTTGAATAGCATCATCAACTCAATGGATATGAGTTTGAGCAAACTCTGGGAGATAATGAAGTATAGGGAAGCCTGGAGTGCTGCAGCCTTATGGGGTCACAAAGAGTCGGACATGACTAAGCAACTGAACAACAACAGCAAGACAGACAATAAACAAAATGATATAAACTGTAAACAATACAGTGTCTTAGAAGGTGAAAAGTGCTTTCAGTAAAAGAAAAAAATATATATGGCAAAGTGAATCATGTCAAGAATATCAGGAAAAGTTGAAATATGATAGTTCTATTTCTTCTAAAATTGTGAATAATAATATTTACCATTGCTGTAAATAATTATTGTGATACTGCTTGTTAAGTACTTTGTACCATGCCTAACATACTTGACAGTGGACAATAAAAGCTCTGCTTCACATCAGCTTTACTGCAGGATCCAGGTCTTCTAACTGAAATATTGCCAGTTTTATGTATGAGGGAAAAGAAGCAGGCAAACCACTCACTGGCTCTTAAAGCTTTTGCCCAGAAGCCACGAATGTCACCAATTTTATTAGACCATATCACATGGTGTGATGGTTTTCAAAATATGTCCACAAATTCTTTGACACTCCTCCCTTCGGAGAGTGAAGTCTAATTCCTCTGCCCTTGTATATGAGATAAACTTAGTTTCTTGCTTCTGACAAATACATGATGACAGCAGTAATGATGTGTGACTTCCAAGACAAGGTCATAAAAGGCATTACAGTTTCTCTCTTGGTCTACTCACTCTTAAAGAAGCCATGAGGACACTCAAGTACCCAAATGGTTAGACCCAGATGGTAAGGAACTTAGGCTCTTCACTAATAACCAGTGAGGATCAGAGATCTCATGCCAATAGCCATGTGAATGCACTTTCCAGGAAGAGGATCATCCTGCTTCACTAAAGCTTTCAAATATCTACAGCCCCAGGAAGCATCCTTTATTAAAATTGAAGTATTAATATAATTGATTTACAGTGTTATAGTAATTTAAGGTGTGTAACATAGTGATTCAATATATATTACAAAATGATCACCATAATAAATATTATTTCCATATGTTACTAGTAAAGTTATTACAATATTATTAACTATATTCCCTGTGCTGTACTTTACACCCCCAAAACTTACTTATTTTATAACTGGAAGTTTGTACTTTTTAATCCCCCTCACCTATTACACTCGTTCACCTATCCACCTCCCCTCTGGCAACCACCAGTTTGTTCTCTGTATCTGTGTCTGGTTTTGTTTCATTATATTTGTTAATTTGTTTTGTTTTTTAGATTATACATGTGAGTGAAATCAGGTATGTGCCTTTCTGTGTCTGACTTATTTCGTTTAGCATAATACTCTTTGGACCCATCCATGTTGTTGAAAAATGACAAGATTTTATTCTTTTTTATGGCTAATATTCCATTGTAGGTAGATAAATAAATAAGTAGATATAGAGTAAGCAAGATGAGTAGATATATAGTAGATCAGTTCAGTTCAGTTGCTCAGTCATGTCCGACTCTTTGTGACGCCATGAATCACAGCATGCCAGGCCTCCCTGTCCATCACCAACTCCTGGAGTTCACCCAGACTCACGTCCATCGAGTCAGTGATGCCGTCCAGCCATCATCCTCTATTGTCCCCTTCTCCTCCTGCCCCGAGTCCCTCCCAGCATCAGGGTCTTTTCCAATGAGTCAGCTCTTCGCATGAGATGGCCAAAGTACTGGAATTTCAGCTTTAGCATCATTCCTTCCAAAGAACACCCAGGACTGATCTCCTTTAGAATGGACTGGCTGGATCTCCTTGCAGTCCAAGGGACTCTCAACAGTCTTATCCAACACCACAGTTCAAAAGCATCAATTCTTCGGTGCTCAGCTTTCTTCACAGTCCAACTCTCACATCCATACATGACTACTGGAAAAACCATAACCTTGATTAGATGGACCTTTGTTGGCAAAGTAATGTCTCTGCTTTTTAATAATCTGTCTAGGTTGGTCATAACTTTCCTTCCAAGGAGTAAGTGTCTTTTAATTTCATGGCTGCAGTCACCATCTGCAGTGATTTTGGAGCCCCCCAAAATAAAGTCTGCCACTGTTTCCACTGTTTCCCCATCTATTTGCCATGAAGTGATGGGACCAGATGCCATGATCTTTGTTTTCTGAATATTGAGCTTTAAGCCAACTTTTTTGCTCTCCTCTTTCACCTTCATCAAGAGGCTTTTTATTTCCTCTTCACTTTCTGCCATAAGAGTGGTGTCATCTGCATATCTGAGGTTATTGATATTTCTCCCAGCAATCTTGATTCCAGCTGTGCTTCCTCCAGCCCAGCATTTCTCATGATGTACTCTGCATATAAGTTAAATAAGCAGGATGACAATATACAGCCTTGACGTACTCCTGATAAATAGATATAAATTTTTGAATCATTGTATTTCATTGTATTTTCATTTTAAAACTCAGCATTCAAAAAAATTAGATCATGGCATCTAGTCCCATCAATTCATGGCAAATAGAAGGGGAAAAGGTGGAAACAGTGACAGACTATTTTCTTGGGCTCCAAAATCACTGCAGATGGTGGCTGCAGTCATGAAATTGAAAGACACTTGCTCCTTGGGAGAATAACTGTGACAAAACTAGACAACATATTAAAAAGCAGAGATATCACTTTGCTGACAAAGGTCCATCTAGTCAAGACTATGGTTTTTCCAGTAGTCATGTATAGATGTGAGAGTTGGACCATAACGAAAGCTGAGCACTGAAGAATCAATGTTTTCTAATTGTGGTGCAGGAGAAGACTATTGAGAGTCCCTTGGACTGTAAGGAGATCAAACCAGTCAATCCTAAAGGAAATCAGTCCTGAATATTCATTGGAAGGACCAATGCTAAAGCTGAAACTCCAGTACTTTGGCCACCTGATGCGAAGAACTGACTCATTGGAAAAGATCCTGGTGCTGGGAAAGAATGAAGGCAGGAGAAGGGGGACGACAGAGAATGAGATGGTTGAATAGCATCACCAACTCAATGGACATGAGTCTGAGCAAACTCTGGGAGATAGTGAAAGACGGGAGCCTGGCCTGCTGCAGTCCATAGGGTTGCAAATGTCGGACACGACTTAGCGACTGAACAACAACAAATTTTTATTTTCATTTGTTTCCAGTTACTTTAAAATGTTCTCTTTTATTTTTTCGGTGACCCATTGGTTGTTTAGTACCATGTTGTTTACACTCCACGTGTTTGTGTTTTTTTTCCAATTTTTTCCTCGTAGCTAATATATGGTCTTATACTGTTGTGGTCAGTAAAGATGCTTGATATGATTTCAGTCTAATTAATTTATTGAAACTTGCTTGTGGTTGCTGACAGAGTTCTGTATAGTCAAAGCTACGGTTTCTCCAGTAGTCACATACAGATGTGAGAGTTGGACCATAAAGAAGGCTGAGTACCAAAGAATTGATGCATTCAAACTGTGGTGTTGGAGAAGACTCTTGAGAGTCCCTTGGACTGCAAGGAGATCAAACAGTCAATCCTAAAGGAAATCAATCCTGAATATTCATTGGAAAGACTTGATGCTGAAGCTGAAGCTCCAGTACTTTGGCCACCTGATGCAAAGAGTCAACACATTGGAACAGACCCTGATGCTGAGAAAGATTGAAGGCAGGAGGAGAAGGGAATGACAGAGAATAAGATGGTTGGATGGCCTCACTGACTCAGTGGACATGAGTTTGAGCAAACTTCAGGAGATGGTAAAGGACAGGGATGCCTGGCATGCTATAGTTCATGGAGTCACAAATAATCGGACACAACTGAGCAACTGAACAACAACTATATATGTATACACACACACACACATATATACATACACACACATATGTATACTATATATACACATACATATATATATATATATATGATAATATGTCTTGTTTTTGTATCCATTCAACCACTATGTGTCTTGTTGGAACATTTAGTCCATTAAAGTAACTATTGATTGATGTGTACTTATTTCCACTTTGTTAATTGTTTTTTTGACTTCTCTTTCAAATATGAATTAAAACCCTGCTGGGTAGAGTTTTTTTTTTTTTATCATCTATGCCGTGCAGCTTGTGGAATCTTAGTTCCTGACCAGGGATTGAACCCATGTCCTCTGCAGTGGAAGAGTCCTAATTACTAGACCACTAGGGAACTCCCCTGGGTAGAGTATTCTTGGTTGTAAGTTTTTTTCCTTTGATCATTTTGAGATTTTGAGTGTATTATGTCACTTCCTTCTGACCTACAAAGAATCTGCTGAAAAGTCAACTGATTGTCTTATGGGAGTTCCTTTGTAACTCCCATAGTTGCTTTTCTCTTGACACTTTTGCATCTCTCATTATATCTAATCTTTGCCATTTAAAATTTTGTTTATTTATTTTTTGCCTATGCTGAGGTTTCGTTGCTGTGGGCTTTTCTCTAGCAGCAGGAAGCAGGGGCTACTCTCTAGTTGTGGTATGCAGGCTTCTATCTGTGGTGGCTTCTCTTGTTGCAGACCACGGGCTCTAGAGCTTTTAGGCTTCAGTAGTTGTGGCTCCTAGACTTTAAAGCACAGGCTCAATAGTTGTTGGCTCACGGGCTTAGTTGCTCTTCGGCATGTAGGATCTTCCTAAACCCGGGATCAAACCCATATCTCCTGCACTGGCAGTTGAATTCTTTACCACTAAGCCACCAGGGAAGCCCTAATGTTTGCCATTTTAATTATAATATACCTTGGTGTGACCTCTTTAGAGTTACCTTATTTGAGGCTCTTTGTGCTTCCTGAACTTGGATGTCTGTGTCCTTTCCCAGGTTTTAGCTATTATTTCTTCAAATAAGTTCTTTGCCTCTTTCTTTCTTATTCTTCTGGGGTTCCCATAATGTAATGTTAATATGCTTGATGTTGACCCAGAAGTCTCTTAAACTATCTTTTTTTTTTTTTTTTCAAAGTATACATGGCATGTGGAATCTTAGTTACCTGGCTGGGGATCAAACCCATGCCCTCTGCATTGGAAGCATGGAGTCTTAACCACTGGACTGCTACTACTAAGCTACTAAGTCACTTCAGTTGTGTCCGACTCTGTGCGACCCCATAGACGGCAGCCCACCAGGCTTCCCTGTCCCTGGGATTCTCCAGGCAAGAACACTGGAGTGGGTTGCCATTTCCTTCTCCAATGCATGAAAGTGAAAAGTGAGAGTGAAGTCACTCAGTCGTGTCCAACTCTTATCCTCATTTTTAAAAAAACTCTTTATCCTCTTCAGCTTGGGTGATTTCCACTACTCTGTCTTCCAGTTCACTAATCTGTTGCTTTGTATCATCTAGTCTAATGTTGATTCCGTCAATGCATTTTTTTAATTTCAGTCATTGTATTCTTCAGTTCTGTTTGTTTCTTCTTTAACTCTGTTGAACTTAGCTTTGTGTTCATCCATTCTTCTGAGTTCACTGAACATTTTTATGATCATTACCTTGAACTTTTTATCAGATAGATTGCTTATCTTTACCTCACTTAGTTCTTTCTCTGGGTGTTTGTCTTATTCCTTTGTTTAGAACATATTCCTCTGTCTCCTCATTTTGATTAATTCACTGAGGTTTTCTATGTTTTTCCTATGTTTTACATAGGTCAGTTATGTTTCCTAATATTGGAGAAATGTCCTTATATAGGAGATGCCATATGGGCCCACCAGCACATTCCCCCAGGCACCAGAGCTGTATACTTTAGGAGTGCTCCCTCTGTGGGCTGTTTGGGCCCTTCTGCCTGTGCTGGGACAAACTGTTGAGGGTATGTTGGTAGGCAGGACTGGCCCCTGGCCTGGTTGACTGCCATTCCCTTCCTTGTGTAGTGGTTGTTGGCCTACTAATGGAGAGGACTGGGTCCCAGAGCAGCTGGCTGCATTGCTTAGGGGTTCCCAGGGCTGGTGCCAGCCTGCTAGTGGTTGGATAAACCCTGGGTGCTAACAGGCTAGAGGAAGGACTTCAAAATGATGCTTATAAGTGCCAGTGTTCTTATGATAGAACAAGCTTCCATAAATGGGCTGCTGCCAGTGTTTGAGTCCCCAGGGGAAGTCCCGGTTGCCTTCTGCTTCTCCAACAGTCTCCAAAATCAGCAAGTGGGTCTGACCCAGGCTCCTTGCAACTGGAGTAGCCTCTCTACTGAGACTCACAGTGTGAGGTTTTATGCTCCTCCTTTAAGAGGAGAGCCTCTGTATCCTACAGCCTTCTGACTCTGTCTATGCAAGACCCCCCAGCCTGGGGAGCCAGATGAGGGTTTCAGACCTCTAACTCCTTGGGGCAAACCTTTGCAATTGTGATTATCCTCCTGTCTGTGGATTACCTACCTAGAATTATGATCTGAAGTATACTACATCTCTGCCCCCCTACTGATTTGTTATGATTTGTTCTTTATATCTTTAGTAGTAGAAAATGTTTTCTGCTGGTCCTCAAGTTGTGCTTATAGATAATTACCATATATTGCTACTGCTGCTGCTAAGTCGCTTCAGTTGTGTCCGACTCTGTGCGACCCCATAGATGGCAGCCCACCAGGCCCCCTGTCCCTGGGATTCTCCAGGCAAGAACACTGGAGTGGGTTTAGTTACCATATAAATAGTTGTAATTTTGGTGTGCCTGTGAGAGGATGTAAGCTCAGGGTGTGCCATCTTGGCCTGCTCCTCTCCTCAGCAAATCTGTGAGAGACCCTGAGCCAGGACTACCTAGCCAAACTACTCCCAAATTCTTGACATACAGAAATCATGAGATTATAAATATTTATTGTTTTTAACTGTAAAGTTTTGGAGTAATTTGTTGTACACCTGCATACTAAGTTGTTTTGGTCATGACCAACTGTTTGTGACCCTATGGACTGTAGCCCACCAGACTCTTGTGTCCATGGGATTCTCCAGGCAAGAATACTGGAGTGGATTGCCATGACCTTCTCCAGGGGATCTTCCTGACTCAGGGATTGACCTCACATCTCTTATGTCTCCTTCATTGGCAGTCAAGTCGCTGCTGCAACTTAGCAGCAGCAGTAGCACTAGCGCCACCTAGGAAGCCCAAAAGTGTTACTCAGTTGTATCCAACTGTTTGGGAACCTAAGGACTATAGTCTTGACAGGCTCCTCTGTCCATGGGATTCTCAAGACAAGAACACTGGAGTGGGTTGCCATTCCCTTCTCCAAGGGATCTTCCCAACTCAGATCGAACCCTGGTCTCCTGCATTGCAGGTCGATTCTTTCCCATCTGAGCCACATAATAACTAATACTTATGGCCACCTCTGAGTTCATCAGGGCAGAATATGCAATCCTCATGCAGAAAGAGGTATAGTAGAGAAACTGGAATATTTGGTGAACATAATATCTACAACAGTAACTAGAGTATTTAAATCTAGTCCTCTACCTCTCCATTAGACAAATAACTGAAGCAAGAAATAAATCTTACAACCTCTCAGCATTTACTCCTTTCCCTATCCTGTTATCCAGCATGTTCCATAATCAGCAAATAAGGTGTTTTAAGTCTGGGTTCTGTTATTCCCTTCCTAATCCCTGTTGTTCAGTCGCTCAGTTGTGTCCGATTCTTTGCAACCCCATGGATTGCAGCACACCAGGCTTCCCTGTCCTTCACTATCTCCTGGAGTTTGCTCAAACTCATGTCCATTGAGTCGGTGATGCCATCCAACCGTCTCATCCTCTGTCATCCCCTTCTCCTCCTGCCTTCAATCTTTCCCAGCACCAGGATCTTTTCCAACATGTCAGCTCTTTGCATCAGGTGGCCAAAGTTCTGGAGCTTCAGCTTCAGCATCAGTCCTTCCAGTGAATATTCAGGATTGATTTCCTTTAGGATTGACTGGTTTGATCTCCTTGCAGTTGAAGGGACTCTCAAGAGTCTTCTCTAACCAACACCACAGTTTAAACACATCAATTCTTTAGCCCTCAGCCTTCCTTATGGTCCAGCTCACATCCATACATGACTATTGCAAAAACCATACCTTTGACTATATGATTCCTATTATTGTTTTAATCTGAATTTATTTAGGAAATTTCCCACCAGTCTAGTGGTTAGGACTCCATGTGGCATGGCCAAAAACTTTTCTTCAATTTTATTTAATAATCAGTGAGGTTGAGAGTATATAGTTCAATGGCTCTTATATGTTTATTATGTTTTACAACATTTCTGGTTATTTTTGTTTGTTTTCAGTGGTTTTTATTATAAAATAAAACAGATGCAGAAAAACACACAGAGCTTAGTGAAATATTACAAAGTGAGTCTTTTTAAATCTAGTACTCAGGTCAAGCAATAAAACTTTGTTAACTCTCTCAGAAGACTTCCTTGTACCTTATCCCAGTTATATAAGCACCATCCTCCTCTCAAAAATAACCACTATTCTGACTTATAGCAATAATCACCTTACATTTCTTTATAATCTTCTCACATGAATATGATACTACAGTTTAGTCTTGTGCTTTTAAAAAGTATTATGTCTTTTTTCTTTGTGTTTTAAGTCTCTTAATTTATTGTTTCTTTCTCCATCACTTTCTTTTCCTTAAAATTCATCTGTTGAAGAACCTGGTCCATTTGACTTGTAGAGTTCCCATGGTCTGGATTTTACTAATTGCAATTCAAGGACAGTTCACCTTGTTGTATGTCCTTTGTTTCGCCTACAAATTAGCAGCTGGATGCAGAGACTTTATCAGACTCCAGGTATGATTCCTTTGAAAAGACTACACATTACTTGTGTTTGCCTGGTTGTTCCTCTTTTTTTTTTTTTTTTTTTTTTTTTTTAAAGATAGAGAATCTCAATAAATAATGTAAACTCTAAGAGAGAAACAAATACAGATTTTAGAACTGAGAAATATAGTATCTAAAATTTTCTAAATCATTTTATATGTTTGGAAATGATAAAGGAAACAGTCAGTGACATTAAAGACAGATCAATAGAAATTATTCATCATGAGGTCAGAAAGAAATAAGATTGAAAACATAAACAAAAAACAGACAACATTTTTGAAAAACAACTTATCAAAACTGATGAGATGAAATAATATTAATATCCCTATTTTTTTTTTTTTTTTGGAGAAGATAAAGGAAACCTGACTTATCAGTCGCATCCGCAATGTTGACAGCAGGTGAAGATGCATTTTTTAATTTTTTTTTTTTATTTTCTTTTACTTTTTTTTTTTCTTGCAGGGGAAAATGGACAAAGGAAAGGATCAATGAGGGTGGGAGGGAAATGGGAAGAAAGAAGGGGAGTGATGGTGGGGAGGAGTATATGTAATTTCTTAACCAATGGCTTTCTGTTTTTAATCACAAAGAACACTTAAAAAAAATCATGTTGAATTCATCCTATATTAGGAGGTTTGTTCTCGAAATGAAAAGTTCAGGAAACAAAAAGTCCAGTTTGGGTGTCCTCATCTTTAGGCACATCTTGGTATTTTGTATTGGTAGGTCTATCTTTACCACAATATATTATTTAGGACAGGATCAGATTTGTCACCTCTTCCTCCCTACTACCCAAAGTAGTACCAAACCCATAAAATAGTCAATAAACCTTTACAGAGTGAACAAATAAGTCTTTTTTTTTTTTTTAAACTCTCCTGAGTGAACTGAACTTTTTGAGGCTCATAAGTAAATATGTTTTGCTCTTTACTTTGTCTATTACAGCCAGATTATATGAGTGGGGTATTAAATCTCCCACTATTATTGTATTGCTGCATATTTCTTCTATCATATTAATTAATGTTTGTCTTAGATATATCAATGCTCCAATGTTGGGTGCATATATATTTATAATTGTTATAACTTCTTTTTGGATTGTTCCTTTAAGTCGTTATGTATAACCTTCATTGTCTCCTTTTCAAGATCTTTAAAGTCAATTTTATCTGATATAAGTATTGCTACTCCTGTTTTCTTATGGTCCATATTTGCATAGAAAATCTTTTTCCAGGCCTTCATTTTCAGTCAGTATATATCCCGTATTTTAAGGTGATTCTCTTGTAGACAACATATATAGGGGTCTAGTTTTTGTATCCATTTGACCCATTTTAGTCTTTTGGTTGTCTCTTGTAGACAAGGTATGTAGGGGTCTTGTTTTTGTATCGATTCGGCCAGTCTTTGTCTGTTGATTAGGGCATTCAGCCCATAAACGTTTAAAGCAATTGTTGATAAATAAGATTTACTTTATTGTTTTGGGTTCGAGTTTATACACCCTTTTAGTGATTCCTATCTAGAGAATGTCTTTTAGTTTTTGTTGGAGAAATGGTTTAGTGGTGCAAAATTCTCTCAACTTTTGCTTATCTGTGAAGCTTTTGATTTCTCCTTCATATTTGAATGAGATCCTTGAATGAGATACAATAATCTAGGCTGTAAGTTATTTTCTTTCATCACTTTAATTACATCTTGCCATTCCCTCCTGGCTTGGAGAGTTTCTATTGAAAGATCAGCTGTTATCTTTATGGGAATTCCCTTGTGAGTTATTTGATGTTTTTCCCTTGCTGCTTTTAATATTTGTTCTTTATATTTAATCTTTGTTAACTTGATTAATATGTGTCTTGGGGTGTTTCGCCTTGGGTTTATCCTGTTAGGGACTCTCTGAATTTCTTGAACTTGAGTGGTAATTTCCTTCTCCATTTTAGGGAAGTTTTCAACTATTATCTCCTCAAGTATTTCCTCATGATCTTTCTTTTTATCTTCTTCTTCTGGAACTCCTATGATTAGAATGTTGTAGCGTTTGATGTTATCCTGGAGGTTTCTGAAATTGTCCTCATTTCTTTTGATACGCTTTTCTTTTTTCTCGTCTGATTCATTTATTTCTAGGATTCTATCTTCTAATTCACTAATCCTATCTTCTGCCTCTGTTATTCTACTATTTGTTGCCTCCAGGGTGTTTTGGATCTCATTTATTGCATTATTCATTATGTGTTGACTCTTTTTTATTTCTTCTAGGTCCTTGTTAAACCTTTCTTGCATCTTCTCAATCCTTGTCTCCAGACTCTTTAACTGTGATTCTATTTTGATTTCGAGATTTTGAATTAATTTCGCTATCATTATTCGAATTCTTTATCAGGTAGATTCCCTGTCTCTTCCTCTTTGGTTTCGTTTGGTGGGCATCTATCCTGTTCCTTTAGCTGCTGGGTATTCTTTTGTCTCTTCATTTTGTTAAAATTGCCAAGTTTAGAGTGTCCTTACTATATTCTGGTAGTTTGTTGAATTCTCTTTATTGAGGTGGTTTACAGGTCTTTTCAATATCTGATCTCTGCCTTGTTACAGAGGGGGCGGAGATGAACACCCAAATCTAAACCGGCCAGGTTCAGGCACTCGGATAATCCTCAGAAGCACAGACTTGGTTGAGTCTGCGTTTTATGCCCTTCCCAGATCCGAGTAGCACAGGTGATGAAATGTTCAGCGAGCGCAGCTGCTGCGACTTATCGCCTCTCCGCCACTCAGTTTTCTGGGTATACAAACAGCGCACTTTCTCAGGCAGATGTTGACCATCCAGAGCCCCAAGAAGCGTGAGTCAGCACAGCAATCTACTCACAGTTCAGTTAGACAGTGTCTCTCTAGGGCTGTAATTGCCCGCCTCCGGCCCTGGCTGCCTGTCACCAGAGTGGGACAGCCTGCAGCCGGCCAACTCTGTGCAGCCCTTTGTTCCGTAGGTAGTCCTGGTGGTGTCTTAAGTTAGGGCTGGCTTTTGATGTAGTAGATAACCGACAGTCTGGTTATTTCGCTCAGATAGCGCCCGAGATAGCCAGGCCAAATCCTTTCTCAAAGCAATGCAGGCCTCGCCGCTCCTCCTAGCCCAGCCCCCGCTTGCCAATAGCAAATGCTGGTGTCCGCTCCACTTCTCCGCAAAAGGAGTTACCGCAGGGCTCGTTTTCTCGTTTTGAAGACAATAAGTTGTCTTTCTGAGTGCCTGATGTCCTCTGCCGGCATTCAGAAGTTGTTTTATCGAATTTATTCAGCATTCAAATGTTCTATTAATGGATTTGTGGAGGAGAAAGTATTCTCCCCGTCTTACTCGTCCACCATCTTAGCTCCTCCAATATCCCTCGGTTGTTCCTCTTTTTGTGTGACGTTGTTGTTGTTCAGTCGTGTCCGACTCTCTGCATGACGTTAACAGCCACTGATGCTCCTTGCCTGGATCCACTAATTAACTGGGGGTTAGAAACTGGTGATTTTCTAATCCTTTTATTTCCTGAAATACATCTATAAAAGACGTGCTTCTGATTTTACTTCTTATTTACCCAATGATAGAATTCATCATGGGAAAGCAGGATAAATGCTTGATCCTTTCCCATTATTTGCCAGTTATCAAGATAATGAATTGCCTCACTATCATACCCCAAATATGATCAGCTTTTAAAAATATCACTGTGAGCTCAAGGGCTTAAGCATATTTCATCAGTTTTAATCCACTGCACTTATTATTTTATATTGATGGTCCAGTTGCCCGTTTTTGCCCAGTAAGTGCTGCTTCAACTTGTTTCCTGAGTCCTTTTGACATGTCTTTAACAGCTTCCTTGCTAGATAGTACAGCAAAATGTTTCAGATTCATCTTGTACTTTTCCTGCCCAGATCTATAATCAACTATTTCTCTAAGACACCCTAGTTTCTTTTAGAGGAAATGGTATTTCAAGATCACAATCTGAGCATTAGAGGTTCTTATTACTACTGGGTACGTTACTGTTTTTAGACCTAATCTGGTTGTTAAGTTTTCCCTTAGTTTTTGATAATTTCACTTTAATGTACCTAGGCATGAGCTTGGGTTTATTTTATGCTAAGTATCCATTTCAAATCCTAAAAGATGATGCTATGAAAGTGCTGCACTCAATATGCCAGCAAATTAGAAAACTCAGCAGTGGCCACAGGACTGGAAAAGGTCAGTTTTCATTCCAATCCCAAAGAAAGGCAATGCCAAAGAATGCTCAAACTACTGCACAATTACACTCATCTCACATGCTAGTAAAGTAATGCTCAAAATTCTCTAAGCTAGGCTTCAGCAATATGTGAACCGTGAACTTCCTGATGTTCAAGCTGGTTTTAGAAAAGGCAGAGGAACCAGAGATCAAATTGCCAACATCCGCTGGATCATAGAAAAAGCAAGAGAGTTCCAGAAAAACATCTATTTCTGCTTTATTGACTATGCCAAAGCCTTTGACTGTGTGGATCACAATAAACTGTGGAAAATTCTTCAAGAGATGGGAATCCCAGACCACCTGACCTGCCTCTTGAGAAACCTATATGCACATCAGGAAGCAACAGTTAGAACTGGCCATGGACCAACAGACTGGTTCCAGATAGGAAAAGGAGTCCATCAAGGCAGTATATTGTCACTCTGCTTATTTAACTTATATGCAGAGTACATCATGAGAAACATTGGGCTGGAAGAAGCACAAGCTGGCATCAAGATTGCCAGGAGAAATATCAATAACCTCAGATATGCAGATGACACCACCCTTATGGCAGAAAGTGAAGAGGAACTCAAAAGCCTCTTGATGAAAGTGAAAGAGGAGAGTGAAAAAGTTGGCTTAAAGCTCAACATTCAGAAAACGAAGATCATGGCATCTGGTCCCATCACTACATGGGAAATAGTTGGGGAAACAGTGGAAACAGTGGCAGACTTTATTTTTGGGGGCTCCAGAATCACTGCAGATGGTGATTGCAGCCATGAAATTAAAAAACACTTACTCCTTGGAAGGAAAGTTATGACCAACCTAGATAGCATATTCAGAAGCAGAGACATTACTTTGCCAACAAAGGTCCATCTAGTCAAGGCTGTGGTTTTTCCAATGGTCATGTGTGGATATCAGAGTTGGACTGTGAAGAAAGCTGTGTGCCGAAGAATTGATGCTTTTGAACTGTGGTGTTGGAGAAGACTCTTGAGAGTCCCTTGGACTGCAAGGAGATCCAACCAGTCCATCCTGAAGGAGATTAGGCCTGAGTGTTCTTTGGAAAGACTGATGCTAAAGCTGAAACTCCAGTACTTCGGCCACTCATTGAAAAAGACTCTGATGCTGGGAGGGATTTGGGGCATAGGAGAAGGGGACGACAGAGGATGAGATGGCTGGATGGCACCACCAACTTGACGGACATGAGTTTGAGTAAACTCTGGGAGTTGGTGATGGACAGGGAGGCCTGGCATGCTGATTCATGGGGTTGCAAAGAGTCGGACATGACTGAACTGAACTGAAGTATCCATTATATTTCCTAAATCTGAGGGTTGTGTTTTCTATATCAATTTTGAAAAATGTTTAACTTTATTTGAAACTCTAGTCAGTTTTCTGAAGTGCTTGTTTAATTTTGCACTTCTATCCACAATGTAGGGCTTCCGTTGTAGCTCAGTTGGTGAAGAACCTGCCTGCAAGGCAGGAGACCCAGGTTCAATTCCTGGTTTGGGAAGATCCCCTGGAGAAGGAAAAGGCAACCTACTCGAGTATTCTTGCCTGGAGAATCCCTTGGACAGAGGAGCCTGGCAGGCTACTGTCCATGGGGTTGCAAAGAGACGGACACAACCTAGCAACTAAAGCACCATCCACAATGTATGAACATTCCAGTTATCCCACATATTCATCGGTAATTTTAATTGTCAGTCTTTTAATAACCAATCTGGTGCATATGTAGTGGTATCTGACTTTGATTCTTATTTGCATTCTCTAGATGAGTAATGATTTTGAGCAGCTTATCAATTGTTAAGCAGTTGAATATCTTCTGTGATGTGTTTGTTCATACCTTTTGCTCAGTTTTTAAATTGGGTTGTGGTCTCTCTTTTATAGATTAGTACGAGTTCTTTTGTATTCTGGATAAAAGTTCTTTGACAGATAGATGTGTTAAGAATGTTTTCTCCTGGTCTGTGACTTAACCTTTTCACTTTCTTAATCTGTTGATGAGCTCATGGACTTCCCAGGTGGCTTTATGGTAAAAAAACAAAAAAACAAAACCTGACTGCCAGTGCAGGGGATGTAAGGGACACAGGTTGGAATTCTGGGTTGGGGAGATTCCTAGGAGAAGGGCATGGCAACCCACTCCAGTATTCTTATCTGGAGAATCCCATGGACAGAGGAGCCTGGCAGGCTACAGTCCATGGGGTCGCAAAGAGTCTGACATGACGGAAGTGACTTAACATGCATTTATATTGAGCTCATAGGCTAAGTCTTGCTTATCATGGGACATTTCCATGATACATTGTACATTTTTAAGTTTTGAATTATATTTTGTAATTTTTAAAAACCCACCTTTGGTAGGACTTTATCTCTAAAAATTTTGTGTGATCTGGGTTGAGATTTCCGTTCTAGAGAAGGTTTGTATTTGCTCTTGTCATATGTCTTAAAGTAGGACCAATTTTTTACTTTAATGTTTTGGTTTGAAGGTTCTAAAGACATGTAGGTAGTGCAGATATGATTCTCAAACCCACCTGAGGGTGGGCCTATGGTTACAAATTTTTGAGGGAAATTTTTTTTCATGTAGAGCAAGCTAGAACAGACATACTTCCTTGGTATTTTTCTTTGATGGTGGAAAAACTCTGGTCTCAATTTTTCCTTGGCATCCTGCTTCATTTTCTGTCTATGTATCTTTTAAAACGTCAAGTCCTTGATTATTACGAAGATAAGCAACCTCCTTTACTTCCCCATCTATAGGATCAATTCATATTTGTCCTACAATTTTAATTCCCTCTTTATTTTTAGGCCCTCAACTAAAAAAAAAAAAAAACTTTCTTAGTAGCTCAAATGTAGTATTTAAAATAATGTTTATGATATTTTAGTCAGCAAGTTTAGGTGTTTTGTAGCAGGGTAGGAGAGTATTAGAAAATATAGACTTAAATATTAATGGAAATACAATGCCAAACATTTCTGTACCCATTAAATCATTCCTATTCTCATCTCCTCACAGTCCCTTGGGAGAAAATATGTACTAGAGATGTGAGGGCCTCTCTACTCAACACAGACTTCCTTGGAGTCTGAAAAGTCAAAACAGTGTCCCTTAAATTTCCTCATTAATTTTGCTTAATCCTTAAGGAGTTTGTTAACATTTGGTTTTGCTTAATTTTACCCACATCCTCTTTTCTCAGAAATGGGCATTATATGGGGGTTCTAATGGCTTCTTGAACATCAAATAACTCTTAAAAGTAAAACTGTGATGTATTGAGTGTGAATGAATCAAACAGGGAATAAATTTCCACTGAAACACATATGGATTTAATAATTAGCAAGAAAGCTCCTCCTAATTAAAAAAATGTTTTTGGATAATGTTTGAAATGTTAGAGAAATGCAAAATGTTGCTGATTGTATTGTCTCAGCTTATAGATTTCCTCTGAAACTGTGATATTACAGCCATAGACCAGATGGCTCCAACCGGTGAGTGATCGAGTTAGTAGTTTTGGGGCAAATAGTAAGGATTTAAGAAATTTTAGCTACTCTATTTTTCATGTGTTGGAAAATCCCTAAACTTTATGTTGATGGAAGAAACTTCTTGTATCAGTCTAGTAGAGGAGTCTCTACTGCTCTCAGTCCAGTAGAAGAGTCAATATGCTAACAAATGAAAGCAAAAGAATATGCAGGGAAGAGTACTGAGAAAAGGAGGGCTTAGTATTTGCAGCCTAAAGTGCCACAGAAGGTCAGCCCACATGATGCTTGACCTGAGTCCTAAAGGAAGAGCCATTTATTTACCTGCTGTGCTACCATCAGCAGAGGGATAGCGCACCTTAAGACTTAGAGTGGGGAAAACAGATTGGAATTTGGGGAGTACTACAATTGAGAGTGGTCCAGTGAAAGACAGGCCTACATGAGTAGTACATGAGTAGTTAGTGAAAAAGTGAAAGTCGCTCAGTTGTGTCCAACTCTGCGACTCCATGGACTACAGTCCATGGAATTCTCCAGGCCAGAATACTGGAGTGGGTAGCCTTTCTCTTCTCCAGGGGATCTTCCTAGCCCAGGGATAGAACCCAGGTCCCCCACATTGCAGGTAGATTCTTTAGCAACTGAGCTATCAGGAAAGCCCATGGGTAGTTAGACATCTGATTAAAGAAGAATTGGGCTCCAAGGATCTTCGGTTTTATTCTGAAAAATCAGTATTTTGATTATTATCACAGCACTTCACTCATTTTTATATGTAGTTTTGATATCACCTTTATCAAGGCATAATGTATATAGAATAAAATGCACCTATTTTAATACACCTTGGTGACTTGACAGATTTATATACCTATGTAACTACTATCACTCAATCTATAGAATGTTATCATTATCTCAGAAAATTCCCTTGTGCCCTTTCTCAGTCAACTACCTCAACCCCCAACTGCTGCTGCTAAGTCGCTTCAGTCATGTCCGACTCTGTGTGACCCCATAGACGGCAGCCCACCAGGCTCCCCCGTCCCTGGGATTCTCCAGGCAAGAACACTGGAGTGGGTTGCCATTTCCTTCTCCAATGCATGAAAGAGAAAAGTGAAAGTGAAGTCGCTCAGTCATGTCCAACTCTTCGAGACCCTCCATCCATGGGATTTTCCAGGCAAGAGTACTGGAGTGGGGTGCCATTGCCTTCTCCATCCAATACACACACCTAGGCAACCACTATAGATTTCTGTCAATATAAATTAGATATAGCTTTTTCAAAGTTTTAATTAAATAGAATTATATAATATACTTGTGTCTATATATACTTCTTTTTGCTCAGCATGATATTTTTGAAGTCCACCCACATTGTTGTGTTTAGCAGTAGTTCTTTTTTATTTATTGCTGAGATTTTATTAGACTTATATACTTTGTTCATCTAATTATTTGTTGGAGGACATTGGGTCATTTTCAGTTTATGGCTATTGAAAGTGAAAGTCTCTCAGTCATGTCCCACTCTTTGCGAATCCATGGACTGTAGCCTACCAACTCTTCCATGAAATTCTCTAGGCCAGAATACTGGAGTGGGTATCCTTTCCCATCTCCAGGTGATCTTCCCAACCCAAGGATCAAACCCAGGTGTCCCACGTTACAGGCGGTTTCTTTACTGTCTGAGCCACCAGGGAAGGTCTTCTGGCTATTATAAAGGGGCTATAAACATTTGTGTCTAAGTCTTTATCATTACTCTCTTTAACATGTGTTGTAGCTAATAAATTTTCTAGAAAGACCCTATCGCCCCACCACCTTTAGCCAAAGTATCTGTGTATGTTGCTGGGAGTGAAAGGAGAGCAGCATGGAGAATTTGTTTCAGGTTGGGGCAGCCCTGGTACCTCATTCCCCTGCAATAATAATTGGTCCAAGGATCAGGCATATGACCGAAGATTAGTTAGAGCCTTTTCCCAGAAGAAAGTCTTTTTTTTTTCCCATTTGGCTTGCTAAAATGGGACTATATAAGCTTGAAGCTGCCACATCTTTCTTCCCTGGTGGCACAGAGGAAGGCCTTCTGTGGCAGGAGAGAATAATAACAGTGCATGAGAGAAAATGGAGATGGGTGAAAGAGAAAGAGGATTCCTACCTCCTCTAGGAATTACCTGCACCTGACAGGAATACCCACATTTAGACAGAATTGGGAAACCAAAGAGAGGAGAGCATGGCAATCCACTCCAGTATTCTTGCCTGGAAAATCCCATGGACAGAGGAGCCTGGCGGGCTAGAGTCCATGGGGTCGCAAAGAGTCAGACATGACTGAAGCAACTTAGCACACATACATGGGAATCCAAAGAACCTGATAAATAAAAAATGGAGGCTAGAAGAGAAAGACACAGCGGAGACAGCTGAAACTCATGGATCATGTTTTCAATGTCTTAAGATCCATATGCCAATCTTTTATTAACTTTGAAATTAAATAAGGAAGCTGCCAGCCTGAGGCTTTGACAAAGAGGAGTAAGTTGACTCCTCACTGTGGATCAAGGATATCACTCAGACAGAAAACTTTCCCTACCTCTCTTAAGGAGCTAAGTTTTAGAGGATAAAATGAGAAAAAGACTAGAACACTTTAGGCAAAGATATATAGATAAGAAACATTTAATGTTCTAGAGTGTATGGTCAAAGATAGGGCATAGCCAGAAATTATACTGCAGAAGCAGGAGTTGGGTCATGAAGGACCTCGAGTGCCACACTAAGAAGTTACATTTTATGTTGTAGCCATTTGGAAGTTATATTAATTTTTCAGACCTGCTACACAAAAGTACCATAACTTGGGAGCTAAATAACAGAAACTTATTTTCTCAAAATTCTGGAGGCTAAAAGTCCAAGATTAAGCAATCAACAGGTTTGATTTCTTCTGAGACTTCTTTGCTTGGCTTGTGGAAGGCTGTCTCCTCCCTGTGTCTTCATATGGTCTTCTCTCTCTATGTGTCTGTGTCTAAATTTCCTTTTCTTATAAGGACACCTGTTAGATTGGATTAGAGCCCACTCTAATAACCTCATTTCAACCTAATTATGTCTTTAGAGACCCTGTCTTCAAATACAGTTACATTCAGAGGTACTAGAGGTTAGGACTTTAAGATATGAATTTTTATGGGACACAATTCAGCCTATAACAGAAGCCATTGAGGGATTTTAAGTAAAGAAGGGCATAAACAGATTTGTACTTCAGAGACATTACCAGTCATAAGTGTGAAGGATGGATTGAAGGAGGACAAGATCAGAGGCATGAAATCTTGTTAGGAGGCTTTTGTAATTGTCCAGGCAAGAGATGATAAGGGTCTAAATTAGAGAAGCTGCTGCTGCTAAGTCACTTCAGTCGTGTCCGACTCTGTGCGACCCCATAGACGGCAGCCCACCAGGCTCCCCCGTCCCTGGGATTCTCCAGGCAAGAACACTGGAGTGGGTTGCCATTGCCTTCTCCAATTAGAGAGACTACTCACTGCTAACCTGGCTATAGACTGCTGCCTGGTTAGAATATGTCACCTCTGGATAGAGTGGCCTATAAATAGGTGGTGACTCTTCTCAGTAGGACAACTTTTGCTGTATAAATTGTTTATGCACATTTCATTTAAAGGAGAAGGGTAGGTGAAATGAGGCAGTAAGGAGTTCCATGAAGGTTTTTAACCACATCATGGTTTTTAGCAAGCTTCCTAATTTGGGGTTGTGTTCCTTTACTTGCCATTGTTCCTATTCCTATTCTTGTTATGGAGGTTTGTTTTTGCTTTGGTAGAAAGATCACAAATTATGGAGTTGTAGCCTGCTGCTGCTGCTGCTAAGTTGCTTCAGTCATGTCCGACTCTGTGCGACCCCATGGACTGCAGCCTACCAGGCTTCTCTGTCCATGGGATTCTCTGGGCAAGAACACTGGAGTGGGTTGCCATTTCCTTCTCCAGTGCATGAAAGTGGAAAGTGAAGTTGCTCAGTCGCTCAGTCGTGTCCAACTCTTAGCAACCCCATGGACTGCATCCCACCAGGCTCCTCCGTCCATGGGATTTTCCAGGCAACAGTACTGGAATGGGGTGCTATTGCCTTCTGAGTTGAAGCCTATTTGGAGCCTTAATTCCGGTGAGGCGTAATTACTAGGTGAGTAACCTTGGGAAGGGCTTCCCAAATGACTCAGTGGGTAAAAAATATGCCTGCCAATGCAGGAGACACAAGAGATGTGGGTTCAGTCCCTGGGTCAGGAAGGTCCCCTGGAGGAGGGCATGGCAACTCAGTCCAGTATTCTTGCCTGGAGAATCCCATAAACAGAGGAGCCTGAGGGGCTACAGTCAAATAGGGTTGCAGACTCGAACATGACTGAGTACGCACACATACAACTTTGGGAAAGTCATTTTATCTCTCTGAACTTCAGCGTTTTTTATATAAAATGGGATGCTAATAATAATAATAATCTACCTCACAGGTTTGTTGAAAGAATTAAATGAAATCATGAATGAGAAGTGTTTCGTAGAAAGCTGTGTACTTGTTATTTATGTTCCTTGGTATTCCCATAGGATATCTGTAGGTGGGAGTGGGAAGCAGATATCCTTTACAGAGGATCTGATGACTACGATTTATTGAATTACCTGCCAGAAGCCCTAGATGTGAGCCCTAGAATATCTCTTTCTTCTAGAAGGGGATCCCCAGGCCACAGGCATTGGTTGGCTGGCTGGCAGTTGTATCAACCTTTGAGAAGAATGTGACTTCTCTGGGCTATTTGGATCTGAAATTATGGTAATTTCCTGATTACCAGGAAAGAAAAAAATGCAGTTTGAGTTTCAGTAAATGCTAGAATTTAGGGGGCATTTTTAATATCATTAAAACAAAGGAGAAGATAGACAAAGGCAGAGAAAAAAAGAGTGAGAGCCACAAGAGGAAATAGAAAAGAAAAGAAACAAATCAGAAAAGAAACTAGGAATAAAAAAACAAAGACTTCCAAAATGTCTCCTATTTCAGACTTCTTATTTATGTCTTGTTTCTTTAAGTATAAAAACCTCAAGGGAAAGGAGAGAAACTGTTCTTTTTAATATTTATGTATATGTCTGGATAGTGGCAACTCATTATTAATATTGTTGCTAGCAAGAAATGATTCCTGGAAATATTGACTTGGGTCTATTATTACATATAGTAACTAGTATTTCTGTGAATTATATATCTCAGTCAGCACAAAGATTCTATTTAACTTTTTTAAAAAATGATTTAGTTGATCAAACATTTAATTCTTCTTAAAACCATGCCTCAGAGGGGAATGTTTCTTCAAAGAAGCCTGACATGTTTTCATATGAGGAAACATTTTCTTAAACTTGAAACTGAACACTAACAATATTCCTTGATAAAAACAAGGAATACTGACAAGGATAATACTAATAATAGAATACTAACAAAATTCTTTTATAAAGAAACTGGAAAATATGGCAAGAATTGGTCCCCAGATGAGACCAGAAATCAATGATTCCTTCATTCAACAGGTATAGGACAGGAGGTTTTTGTCAAGTGCCAGGTGAAGAGTGAGTGAATAAAACATAGAGCCTGCCCTCTTGGAGTTACAGTCATGTGGGTGAGTTAGAATAGATAGTAAATAAATACATAAATAAATATACACTTAACATATAATTACAAATTGTGAGAACTTTTATGGAGGAAAAGAACTGTTGCTATGAATGACAGTAATAGAGTAACGAGAATAATCTCCACGTCTAAAGAAGACTTTAGATTTGGGTTGCTAAAGAAATGACATTGAAACCTGAAAGATGAATAGAAATTAGTCCTAAGAAGAATGGGAAGAAACTCATCTAGGCAGAGGAAACATGTTTTAGTCCTGAAAGAGGAAAGAGTTCATCATTGAGTTCATTAAAACAGGCTTATGTAGCCAATCTCAGGTAAAGCTCAGTAAAAAAAAAAAAAAAAAAAAAACCTTTTTGTATTTCTCCAGTGAAAAATTTGGCTTAAAACTCAACATTCAGGCAGTTCCGGTTAAGATGGCGAAGGATTAGGACGGGGAATACGCTTTCTCCTCCACAAATTCATCAATGGGACATCTGGGCGCCGAGTAAATACCACAAACAGCTTCGGAGTGCTGGCGGAGGACGTCGGACACCCAGAAAAGCAACTCACTGCCTTCTAAAGGAGGTAGGAAAGAATATAGAAGCCAGAGAGAGACAAAGAGGGAGGGGCGGACCTCTGTCCGGGGAAGGGAGTCTTAAAAAGAGAAGTTTCCAAACACCAGGAAACACTCTCCCTGCGGAATCTGCGCCGAACCTGGGAAACACGGAGACTATCATAACAGGGAGGAGAACAGTTGAGCAATTAGAACCCACAGACTGCGGGCCCTGCGGTAACTTCCGCAGCGGAAAAGCACCGCTGCAAACGCCCGCATCTGCCATTGGGGAGCCGGGGCTGGGCAGGGAGACGCCTTGGCCGTTCCCACGCGGGACGCTCCGCTGCCGGCGCTCCCCAGAGGGACGCTCCCCCGCGGGACTCTCCCCCACTGGACGCTCCCCCGCCGGCCACTCCCGCGCAGGCGTGCCCCCGCCCGCTGTGCCGGCGGCTCCCACGAGGGCCACCCCATCCCCTCCCCCCACCCGCCCGCCCGCCATTCCCGTCGCCGACCCCTCCCCCTCTGCGGGCCTCAGCGCAGACTTCGTTCGCCTGATTGTCTGGAGTGCTGCCTAACTGGAGTAGTTTGGGCCGGCAATCCAGATTGTGCAGCGCCGACCACACGAGTGGCGGGCCTTGGCCCAGAACACCGCCGAACCGTGCACAGAACAAAGAACTATACAGAACAACCACAGAGAAAGGGGCCTATAGATCTTGAGAAATTTAAGCCGGAACAAGGAACTAGCTGAAAATGAACTGAACCCACAACAATAATAGAGAAACTCTTATATATATTGTTACTATTTTTCCCATCATTATTTCCTTTTTTTTTCTTTTCTTTTTTTAATATATATATATATTTTAAATTTTTATTATTTTTTAATTGGAAAAAGGAAAACAAAAATTTTTTTTTCCCTTTTAATTTTTTTTTGTTGTTGTTTGTTTTGTTTCTTTTATTTTTTTATTATTATTATTTTTTTTATCCTCTAGTACTTCTTTAATCTCCACGTTTAGATATAACTTTTGCGACCCTGTTTTGTTTTTTTTTTTTCCTTTTTCCTTTTTGTCCTTTGCTTTTTTCCTTTTCTTTTTTCTTTTCTTTACTGATTACTGACTAGATCTGTCTCTCTCCTTCACACTCCCTCCTTTTATCCTCCTGACCACCTCTGTCTCCTTCCTCCCTTTTTCCTTCTATGTATAATTCCGTGAACATCTCTGAGCAGTCCAGTTGTGGAATGCATTATAGAAGAAGAAGTTTTTGAGACTACTGTAAAAATAAGACCAATAACTGGAACCAGGAGGCTTAAGTCCATACCCTGATCCCACGAAACACTAATTGACAGGAGCTCATTAAAAGCCTCCATACCTACTCTGAAACCAAGCATCACACAAAGACCAGCAAGTTCCACAACAAGACATACCAAGCAAATTCTCCAGAAAAACAAGAACACAGCCTGAGCTCCAATACACAGGCTACACAAAGCGACCCCAAAAGCATAGACATCTCATAACTCACTACTAGACACTCCACTGCACCCCAGAGAAAAGAAATCCAGCTCCACCCACCAGAACACCGATACAAGCTTCCATAAACAAGAAACCTCGACAAGCCACCGGTACAAACCCACATATAGTGCAGAAACGCCACAATAAAGAGAACTCCACAGACTACCAGAATACAGTAAAGACGCCCCAAACTTAGCAATTTAAACAAGATGAAAAGACAGAAGAATTCCCAGCAGGTAAAGGAACAGGATAAAAGCCCACCAAACCAAACAAAAGAGGAAGAAATAGCGAACCTACCTGATAAAGAATTCCGAATAATGATCGTGAAATTAATCCAAAATCTGGAAAGCAAAATGGAATCATGGATAAATAGTCTGGAGAAAAGCATTGAGAAGATGCAAGAAAGATTTAACAAGGACCTAGAAGAAATAAAAAAGAATCAACATATAATGAATAATGCAATAAATGAGATCCAAAACACTCTGGAGGCAACAAATAGTAGAATAACAGAGGCAGAAGATAGAATTAGCGAATTAGAAGATAGAATGGCAGAATTAAAGGAATCAGAGGAGAAAAAAGAAAAACGAATTAAAAGAAATGAGGACAATCTCAGAGACCTCCAGGACAATATTAAACGTTACAATATTAGAATCATAGGAGTCCCAGAAGAAGAAGACAAAAAGAAAGACCATGAGAAGATACTAGAGGAGATAATAGTTGAAAACTTCCCTAAAATGGGGAAGGAAATAATCACTCAAGTCCAAGAAACCCAGAGAGTCCCAAATAGGATAAACCCAAGACGAAACACCCCAAGACACATATTAATCAAATTAACAAAGATCAAACACAAAGAACAAATATTAAAAGCAGCAAGGGAAAAACAACAAATAACACACAAGGGAATTCCCATAAGGATAACAGCTGATCTTTCAATAGAAACTCTCCAAGCCAGGAGGGAATGGCAAGACATACTTAAAGTGATGAAAGAAAAGAACCTACAGCCCAGATTATTGTACCCAGCAAGGATCTCATTCAAATATGAAGGAGAAATCAAAACCTTTACAGACAAGCAAAAGCTGAGAGAATTCAGCACCACCAAACCAGCTCTCCAACAAATACTAAAGGACATTCTCTAGACAGGAAACACAAAAAGGATATATAAATTCAAACCCAAAACAACAAAGTAAATGGCAACGGGATCATATTTATCATTAATTACCTTAAATGTAAATGGGTTGAATGCCCCAACCAAAAGACAGAGACTGGCTGAATGGATACAAAAACAAGACCCCTCCATATGAATGAAACTAGAACACTTTCTAACACCATACACAAAAATAAACTCAAAATGGATTAAAGAGCTAAATGTAAGACCAGAAACCATAAAACTCCTAGAGGAAAACATAGGCAAAACACTCTCTGACTTACATCACAGCAGGATCCTCTATGACCCACCTCCCAGAATATTGGAAATAAAATCAAAAATGAACAAATGGGACCTAATCAAACTTAAAAAGCTTTTGCACAACAAAGGAAACTATAAGCAAGGTGAAAAGACAGCCTTCAGAATGGGAGAAAATAATAGCAAATGAAGCAACTGACAAACAACTAATCTCAAAAATATACAAGCAACTTCTACAGCTCAATTCCAGAAAAATAAATGACCCAATCAAAAAATGGGCCAAAGAACTCAATAGACATTTCTCCAAAGAAGACGTACAGATGGCTAACAAACACATGAAAAGATGCTCAATATCACTCATTATCAGAGAAATGCAAATCAAAACCACTATGAGATACCATTTCACGCCAATCAGTATGGCTGCTATCCAAAAGTCCACAAGCAATAAATGCTGGAGAGGGTGCGGAGAAAAGGGAACCCTCTTGCACTGTTGGTGGGAATGCAAACTAGTACAGCCACTTTGGAGAACAGTATGGAGATTCCTCAAAAAACTGCGAATAGAACTGCCTTATGATCCAGCAATCCCACTGCTGGGCATATACACTGAGAAAACCAGAATTGAAAGAGACACCTGTACCCCAGTGTTCATAGCAGCACTGTTTACAATAGCCAGAACGTGGAAGCAACCTAGATGTCCATCCACAGATGAATGGATAAGCAAGCTGTGGTACATATACACAATGGAATATTACTCAGCCATTAAAAAGAATACATTTGAATCAGTTCTAAGGAGGTGGATGGAACTGGAGCCTATTATACAGAGTGAAGTAAGCCAGAAACAAAAACACAAATACAGTATACTAACGCATATATATGGAATTTAGAAAGATGGTAAAAAATAACCCTATTTACGAGACAACAAAAGAGACACTGATGTATAGACCAGACTTTTGGACTCTGGGACCAGGAGAGGGTGAGATGATTGGGGAGAATAGCATTGAAATATGTATAATATTATATCTGAAATGTATTAATTGTTCAAACTAAACACTATCATGTTACAATTTGTTCATACTAAAAAAAAAAAAAATAAAATAAAAGGATCAAAAGTTTCTTGAATGTAAAAAAAAAAAAAAAAAAACTCAACATTCAGAAAACTAAGATCATGGCATCCAGTCTCATCACTTCGTGGTGAATAGATAGGGGAACAATGGAAACAGTGAGAGACTTTATTTTCTTGGGCTCCAAAATCACTGCAGATGGTAACTGCAGCTATGAAATTAAAAGACGCTTGCTCCTTGGAAGAAAAGCTATGATCGACCTCAGTTCAGTTCAGTTCAGTCACTCAGTCATGTTCGACTCTTTGCAACCCCATGAATCGCAGCATGCCAGGCCTCCCTGTCCATCACCAACTCCCAGAGTTCACTCAGACTCATGTCCATCGAGTCAGTGATGCCAACAAGCCATCTCATCCTCTGTCGTCCCCTTCTCCTCCTGCCCCCAATCCCTCCCAGCATCAGAGTCTTTTCCAATGAGTCAACTCTTCACATGAGGTGGCCAAAGTACTGGAGTTTCAGCTTTAGCATCATTCCCTCCAAAGAAATCCCAGGGCTGATCTCCTTCAGAATGGACTGGTTGGATCTCCTTGCAGTCCAAGGGACTCTCAAGAGTCTTCTCCAACACCACAGTTCAAAAGCATCAATTCTTCGGCGCTCAGCCTTCTTCACAGTCCAACTCTCACATCCATACATGACCACTGGAAAAACTATAGCCTTGACTAGACAGACCTTTGTTGACAAAGTAATGTCTCTGCTTTTGAATATGCTATCTAGGTTGGTCATAACTTTCCTTCCAAGGAGTAAGTGTTTTTTAATTTCATGGCTGCAGTCACCATCTGCAGTGATTTTGGAGGCCCCAAAAATAAAGTCTGACACTGTTTCCACTGTTTCCCCATCTATTTCCCATGATCGACCTAGACAGCATATTAAAAAGCATAGACATTACTTTGCCAGCAAAAGTCTTTCTAGTCAAAGCTATGGTTTTTCCAGTAGTCATGTATGGATGTGAGAGTTGGACTATAAGGAAAGCTGAGTGCAGAATTAATTGATGGCTTTGAATTGTGATGTTGGAGAAGACTCTTGAGGGTCTCTTGGACTACAAGGATATCAAACCAGTCAATCCTAAAGAAAATCAGTCCTAAATATTCATTGGAAGGACTGATGCTGAAACTGAAACTCCAAAACTTTGGCCACCTGATGTGAAGAACTGACTCATTGGAAAAGACCCTGGTGCTGGGAAAGATTGAAGGCAGGAGGAGAAGGGTATGACAGAGGATGAGATGGTTGGATGGCATCACTGACTCAATGGACATGAGTTTGAGCTAGCTCTGGGAGTTGGTGATGGTCAGGGAAGCCTGCCGTGCTGCAGTCCATGGGGTCGCAAAGAGTTGGACATGACTGAGCAACTGAACTGACTGACTGATTTCTCCTGTCCTTATAGTTTATAGGGACCACAGACACTTACTAAGTTGTGTCTTGGGTATGGTCAAGGCTAAAATAACTGCTAACAGTTGAAACTCATGAGATCATGGCTAATTCTGTCCCTGGTGAGGACAAGCGATTCAGGGGATGGGGGAGAATCTAACCTAGGAATTGAAGAGGCTAAAAGCTTTATTTATTATATCATTATAGATGGACTACTTAAAAATTAGGTGTTGATTCTTCTTGACATTCCACCATAGTTTTTTTTTTTTTTTTTAATTATGTGAATTTCCCTGGTGATCTGGTGACCTGTGTGGTTCCTATGTTCCCTATTTCTGTTATTGCTATTCCTCCTCTTCCTCACTATCCCTATGACAATTTCCCAGGCCAGGCAACTTGGAGCCACATTTGACTCTTCTGTCACTTGCCAGGACAATAGATTACACATCTGCAGTGTCTCCAATGAGGCAATGAGTTGTCTCTGATCCATTCTCATGGCCACTGACTATGCCCAGGCTCTCCTGCTCAGTTCCTTGACTCCAGCCTCATCCAACTTAATCCATCCTTCAGGTTACTGCCATATTAATCTTCCTCAGAGTACTGTTCTAATTCTGTCCCTTTCTTAGCTCAGACCATTTGTTCTGTAAAATAAAAACAAAAAGCCCATAAAACTCATTTACCCTTAAGGGTCAGAAAATGTGATCTTTTAAGATTACCTCAACCTTTGTTCTTGTTCAGTCTAGAGTACTTCTGCTCCTATCTCCTACTCACTGTTTAGCCATTTCAATCCAACCGTCTTCCAGTCCTTTAAGCCATTCTTTTATTAATTCATTCATTCAATAAATATTTATTGAATGTTTATTACATCTCAGGAACTGTGCTAGGCACCCAAGATACACAGTGAGCAAGATAGATATGGTCACTGCCCTTGTGGAGCCCACTTTTTCACAAAGGGATGGTAAAGATTCAATCAAAGAAATATAATAAGCCAGAATAAAACAGGCACATTTTCCTTACAGCAGTTTAAATAAGTTTCTCAGACCCTTCAAGCTGAAAAACTACAGTTGAAACTAGATTGGGAAGCTAGTGGGTCAGAAGTTACTCATCATCAGTATAGTGTAAGGTAGTAGAGAGAAATAAGGTTGGAGAGGTTAAAACCAGTTCATGGAGGGCCTTGCATACCAGGCTAATGAATTTTAAACAGTTTATAGACAATGAGAAGGCATTCACTTTTTCTATCCCCTTTTTAAAATTCAAATTCTAAAGAGCTGCCAACTTTCTTCATGCCTAGCCTTCCTTAACAAAACTGGAGAAGGTTGATGAATTTACTAACGACCTCCACTTTAGGCTGTTTCTTTTAATATTTGCATTTTAGCCAGTTTTTATAACTTTACACATTTTCCCCCTAATAGTGAGATCAGAGGCAAAAGAAATGTCAGAAATCATAAAGACAAGCCATAAAGCTCCATATTCATCTTCTTCCCAGGCAGACCAAACTGGAACCTAACCACTGGAGTTAGAGGACCACGTGTCCTCATAGTCGTCTCTGTATCTGTTGGCCCTTTCTGCTTTCTCTGGATTGAACCCCTCCTTCAGGCCCCTTCCAGTCACTCCTCTGAGAAGAAAGCCCAGGAAAAGCTCTCCCTCCTCGGTCTTCACATGCCCTTTCCTCCCTCTGCTATTTTAATTAATATTTAATGACATGTACAAACTATAATCCTTCTTAACTGACAATCTATGACAGTATCTCTTTGCCTCCTAAATTACCTAGGCAATAGCAAGAAGATTTTTGAAAGAACCATATTGAAATTAGTCCTTTTTCTTTATAAGAAGTGGTATTGAAATTTTCACTCAGTTGTGTCCGACTCTTTGTGACCCCCACGGACTGTAGCCCACCAGGCTCCCCTGTCTATAGAATTCTCTAGGTAAGAATACTGGAATGAGTAGCCATTTCCTTCTCTAGGGGATCTTCCCTACCCAGAAATCAAATCCGGGTCTGTTGCATTACAGGCAAATTCTTTACCATCTGAGCCACCAGGGAAGCTCCATTGTATTGTTGAACCTATAGACAATTAGTTATGAACACAGTCATATTATTTCAGTTTGGTATGGGTTTACAACACATCATGCTTTTATGGTTATTTCCAAACAACTTCCTGTCTCCTTTCAGCCCATACCAGGACTCCCACATACAACTCTTCTAGTCATGGTAGAAGTTGTCCTTCAGCAGACCATGTTCCTTTGGTATACCTAACATCTGAGTTTAAAATGCACTCTTAAGATCCTCTTGAACCTGAAATACTAAGGTGCCACCTTGAAATCTGCCTGAAAACATGTCCAAACTAGCCTTTTTCCTTCCCTGTCATACAACTTGTCACATATGTTCTCATCATGTGTTAGTCATTCAGTGGTATCCAACTCTTTGCTACCCCATGGACCACAACCTGCCAGGCTCCTCTATCCACAGAATTCTCCAGGCGGGAATACCGGAGTGGGTTGCCATGTCCTCCTCCAGTGGGTTTTCACCATACTTAGTCCCTTTTCAATTCTTATTTACAACTTTTTCTAGAAATGCCCCTTCATATCACAGGAAGCACAGAGCTATATATATTTTATTGTTCTTATAGTCACCTCTGTTCAAATATTAGGATAAACTACAAGTTAGGACAGTAACCTAAAACTTAGTTGTATTTTGATTATCTTAACCTTAGACTAGAATCAGCCACAACCCATACACAAATCATGTATGATGGGGAGAATGAGGTTGTTCTAGCACTAGAGGTAGTAGTAGAAAGAATGGAATTTTGTCACCTGTTCCTAATGTAGGCTTCTTTTGCTAAAACTGCATAAAAACATGTGTCAAGAGTACTCAGAGCATGATTGTTCTCGAACTGACAGCAGGTCTGCACTTTGTCACTCTGGGCAGCTCACATCTGGGAATTACCATTGGAAAAATGTCTTTGTGCTCTCGCTCTTCTTTTTCACAGACATCTGCTTTGGAGGGGAGATTTGGATGGAGTAAAATTTCTAAGTGAGTATGGGAAGGCCTGGAGACAAAACACTTCAAAGTGCAGACCATATTCTTTCTCCTGATGTATTAGGTTCTACAAGATTTAAACTTTTTCCTTTCTCGAAGCTGGTACCAGTTTTCTCCCTTGTAGAAAGGCTGCTGCTCTTTAAAGGGATTTAGAAATTCACTTTGACTGGAAAACATCTAAGGAGAGAACAGCTGGTCTTCAAGGTTGGAAGAACATTTGTCTGATGTTCTTGTGCTTCCTATGGGGTAACTCTGAGCTATTGACAACTTCCTTTTTCTTCCTGAAGCTGAATCAGTCAGGCATTAAAGAACAAACAGTCCCCCAAAAGTCTACCCAAAGAAGTCTCAATATAAAATTTGTTTTTTTCTTACTTTTTAAGCTGTCGTGGTTTATCTTCCCTCTTCAGGCTTGCTGGAATCTGACCACTCTGGTGTTAAATGTAGTGGATGAAATATAGGGTAACTTGGAGCTTCTACTATTAAACTCTTTTTAAAAAAGTTCTAGGGTTGATTAACTGCTCTTTTAGGAAAAAAATAAGGCTCTGAAAGAGTATGTTGATTTGAAAGATTTACTTATCATATTCTAGAAATAGTTTATATTTTTCCATACTCTCTTCCTTTAGTAAGAAGTTCAAAATTAAGGAATCGATTCACTCATATTTGTTAATGAAATGATACCTGGCAAGTTACCAAAAATGTAGATTTAAGAGTAATATTTTAATTGCAAATACTCTTCAGAGGTACAAGAAAAATCTTTTCTTCTTCTGACACAAATAGTGAGATATGAGAATGAAATTGGTCACTTTTGAAAGATGAGATTAGAATTAATAAGAGCATCACGTTTAGATTAAGAGGTCAAGTGTTTTATGGCTAGAACAAGGTTAGCACCAGTCAGTGTAACCAGGGTATGGACTCCAGAACAGAGGAGCCATTTATTTATGAATCATGCAAAGGAGGAGGAACATGACCCATAATGAGGAGAAAAAAAAAATAAAAAGGAACAAATCAAGAATTACACAGAAGATACAATTGTAGATAAAATATTAAAACAGTTGCTATAAATGTATTCCATATGTTCAAGAAGCTATAGGAAAGACTGAAAATGTTAGTAGAGATATGAAAGATATTTAAGACCTAACTCTAACATGGTGATTGCAGCCATTAAATTAAAAGATGCTTACTCCTTGGAAGAAAAGTTATGACCAACCTAGATAGCATATTGAAAAGCAGAGACATTACTTTGCCAACAAAGGTTCGCCTAGTCAAGGCTATGGTTTTTCCAGTGTTCATGTATGGATGCGAGAGTTGGACTGTGAAGAAAGCTGAGCGTCAAAGAATTGATGCTTTTGAACTGTGGTGTTGGAGAAGACTCTTGAGAGTCCCTTGGACTGCAAGGAGATCCAACCAGTCCATTCTGAAGGAGATCAGCCCTGGGATTTCTTTGGAAGGACTGATGCTAAAGCTGAAACTCCAGTACTTTGGCCACCTCATGCGAAGAGGTGACTCATTGGAGAAGACTCTGATGCTGGGAGGGATTGGGGACAGTAGGAGAAGGAGACAACAGAGGATGAGATGGCTGGAAGGCATCACTGACTCCATGGATGTGAGTCTGGGTGAACTCCGGGAGTTGGTGACGGACAGGGAGGCCTGGCGTGCTGCGATTCATGGGGCTGCAAAGAGTCGGACACGACTGAGCAACTGAACTGAACTGAACTGAACTGAACTCTAACATCCCCATGGAAAAGAAATGTAAAAAAAGCAAAATGGCTGTCTGAGGAAGCCTTACAAATAGCTGTGAAAAGAAGAGAAGCGAAAAGCAAAGGAGAAAAGGAAAGATATAAGCATCTGAATGCAGAGTTCCAAAGAATAGCAAGGAGAGACAAGAAAGCCTTCTTCAGTGAACAATGCAAAGAAATAGAGGAAAACAACAGAATGGGAAAGACTAGAGATCTCTTCAAGAAAATTAGAGATGCCATGGGAACATTTCATGCAAAGATGGGCTCGATAAAGGACAGAAATGGTATGGACCTAAGAGAAGCAGAAGATATTAAGAAGAGGTGGCAAGAATACACAGAAGAACTATACAAAAAGACCTTCACGACCCAGATAGTCATGATGGTGTGATCACTCACCTAGAGCCAGACATCCTGGAATGTGAAGTCAAGTGGGCCTTAGAAAGCATCATTACGAACACAACTAGTGGAGGTGATGGAATCCCAGTTGAGCTATTCCAAATCCTGAAAGATGATGCTGTGAAAGTGCTGCACTCAATATGCCAGCAAATTTGGAAAACTCAGCAGTGGCCACAGGACTGGAAAAGGTCAGTTTTCATTTCAATCCCAAAGAAAGGCAATGCCAAAGAATGCTCAAACTACTGCACAATTACACTCATCTCACACGCTAGTAAAGTAATGCTCAAAATTCTCCAAGTCAGGCCTCAGCAATACATGAACCGTGAACTTCCAGATGTTAAAGCTAGTTTTAGAAAAGGCAGAGGAACCAGAGATCAAATTGCCAACATCTGCTGGATCATTGAAAAAGCAAGAGAGTTCCAGAAAAACATCTATTTCTGCTTTATTGACTATGCCAAAGCCTTTGACTATGTGGATCACAATAAACTGTGGAAAATTCTTCAAGAGATGGGAATCCCAGACCACCTGACCTGCCTCTTGAGAAATCTGTATGCAGGTCAGGAAGCAACAGTTAGAACTGGCCATGGACCAACAGACTGGTTCCAAATAGGAAAAGGAGTCCATCAAGGCAGTACATTGTCACTCTGCTTATTTAACTTATATGCAGAGTACATCATGAGAAACATTGGGCTGGAAGAAGCACAAGCTCGAATCAAAATTGCTGGGAGAAATATCAATAACCTCAGATATGCAGATGATACCACCCTTATGGCAGAAAGTGAAGAGGAACTAAAAAGCCTCTTGATGAAAGTGAAAGTGGAGAGTGAAAAAGTTGGCTTAAAGCTCAACATTCAGAAAACGAAGATCATGGCATCTGGTCCCATCACTTAATGGGAAATGGATGTGGAAACAGTGGCAGACTTTATTTTGGGGGGCTCCAGAATCACTGCAGATGGTGATTGCCGCCATGAAATTAAAAGATGCTTACTCTTTGGAAGAAAAGTTATGACCAACCTAGCTAGCATATTGAAAAGCAGAGACATTACTTTGCCAACACAGGTCCGTCTAGTCAAGGCTATGGTTTTTCCACTGGTCATGTATGCATGCGCGAGTTGGACTGTGAAGAAAACTGAGTACTAAAGAATTGATGCTTTTGAACTGTGGTGTTGGAGAAGACTCTTGAGAGTCTCTTGGACTGGAAGGAGATCCAACCAGTCCATTCTGAAGGAGATCACTCCTAGGTGTTCATTGGAAGGATTGATGCTAAAGCTGAAACTCCAGTACGTTGGCCACCTCATGCAAAGAGTTGACTCATTGGAAAAAACTCTGATGCTGGGAGGGATTGGGGCAGGAGGAAAAGGGGACGACAGAGTATGAGATGGCTGGATGGCATCACCGAATCTATGGACATGAGTTTGGGTGAACTCCAGGAGTTGGTGATGGACAGGGAGGCCTAGCCTCCTGCAATTCATGTGGTCGCAAAGAGTTGGACACGACTGAGCAAGTGAACTGAACTGAATTGAATCTGCTTAAAACTTTATCTGCTGAAGACTTTAAAGCAGAGTTGAAAAATAGGAAAAGGTATATCCTAACAGGTCCTCCTCTTTTGTAAAAAAACATGTTCCCGGACTCTCTAGGTAGATCCCTGGCTTGGATTTGGAGCATGGGATTTTCCTTGTGGAAGGGAATTGAAAAAAGTAGTATGTAAGAGTGAAGGAAGGGGACAGAATGTGTAGAGTGCTCAAGAGGAGGTTATACACATTTCAGAAATGCACATAATGTAATTAATATAGCCAAAACCCGTGTGTTTTCCTCAAACCCTAAGTGTGTACAGTGGATAGGATGCACTCTAAATGTGTCCATTGACAAATTTCTTGGAAATTTAATTAGCTCTGGAGCATTGGGAGGGAGCTATAGTTGACAGTTATCTTTAGAGAGCAGCAGTGTCCCACGGACCGAGGAGCCTGGTGGGCTGCAGTCCATGGGGTCGCTAAGAGTCGGACATAACTGAACGACTTCACTTTCTCTTTTCACTTTCATGCATTGGAGAAGGAAATGGCAACCCACTCCAGTGTTCTTACCTGGAGAATCCCAGGGACAGGGAAGCCTGGTGGGCTGCCATCTATGGGGTCACACAGAGTCGGACACAACTGAAGTTACTTAGCAGAGCATAGCATAGTGTTCCCTCCAAGGATGTTATTTTTAAATTAAAGCAAAATGTCTAATAACAAGTTAAGTGTCCTTAATGAAGAACATCTCCATTTCAAAGTATCATTTGAAATGAAACAGACATTCTATTAGAGTGTTTCTCAGCGTGTGGTCTGAAGAACAACTGCGTGGGGAGGGAGATGCTTAAGGGGTGAGAACAGGCGAGGATAGAAGAGATTAATGTTGCATTTTCTTGGATTCCCACATCAGATCTGCTAAGTTAGAATGTCTGGGATGGGGCCAGCAATCTAAATATTTACAGATGTTCCAGGTAATTTAAAAAATGTTTTACTATGGAAAACTTCAATACAAAACCATTATCGCACTTAATAATTCTTGGTTACACTAAAGATCTGTCTATTTCAGTTGCTGGGAAATTATGAACTTATGCACACATTTCCATCCAAGGTTCCAAGGCTGTTTGTATCTCACTGATACATCATCCCCCCAGAGTTTCGCACGTTAGTGTTAACATTTTACACTCATATAAACAATGATAGGTAGGTGTTTTAAATTGTGAATGGGTGTGGAATTTAATTTTTTGATACATATTGATACATATGCAGTAAAGTTTTTAATGTAGAAACACTCCTGTGATAAAAATTATTTTTCGTAGTAAAATTTAATTTAATTCTTTTTATATTTATTTGGGATTTTTGCACCTATGTTCGTGAATAAGATTGGCCTGTAATTTTTCTTCTTCTGTTACTGTCCTTGTTGGATTTTAGCTTCAAGGGTATGATAGTCTCATAAACTAGCACAGTTTAGCAACGTGTTTTAGCAACTTTTTTTTTCACCATTGCTTCTTATATCACTCTGTTTCCTTCTTGGTTCATTTTTATTTTGTTTTGTTTTGTTGTTTTTTTAAACAAAAACTCTTTTAAGGAGTTGCCTAGCTGATTCATTCAGCAAATATTGTTTGCTCACCTACTATGAAAAGCACAGTTTAGTTCTGACAGTACAGTGGTAAATCAGTTAAAGTATCACTTCCATTACTTTTCTTCTATTTATCTATTGACTTCTTTTACCCATTTCTCTTTCACTCATTTCAATGAACAACAATAACGACAAAGGAGTAAAAGCAAAGTAAATGCATTTAAAGAACTACAGAGATTTAGAACATTTACCATCAAAATAATCTTGCTGAAAGAGGAATGTACTCAAACCAAAAAAAAAAAAAAAAATAACCAAGTTTCCATCAGTGGGTGAATGGATAAAGAAATTGTGATAAACACACATTGTTGTTCAGTTGTTGTGTCCAGCTCTTCTGCGACTCCGTGGATTGCAGCCCACCAGGCTCCTCTGTCCATGGGATTTCCCAGGCAAGAATAGTGGAGTGGGTTGCCATTTCCTTCTCCAGGGGATCTCCCTAGTCTGGGGCTTGAACCTGCATCTCCTGCATTATAGGCAGATTCTTTACCACTGAGCCACCAGGGAAGCACACACGCACAAATATTGTTTAGCCATAAAAAAGAGTGAAATCTTGCCATTTTATGATAACATGGGTAGACATCAAGGGCGTTATACTAAGTGAAATAAGTCAGACAGAGAAAGACAAATACCTTATGATCTCTCTTATATGTGGGATCTAAAAACAACAATAAGAAGCTCATACGTGCAGAGAACAGACTGATGTTTGCCAAAGCTGGGGGGTGGGGGTAAGAGAAATGGGTGAAACAAGTCAAAAGAAATAGAAGAAAAGTAGTGAAAGTGATACTTTTAACTGATTTACCACTGTACTGTCAGAACTAAACTGTTTTTCATAGTAGGTGAGCAAACAATGTTTGCTGAATGAATTAGCTAAGCAATTCTTGGTTTAAAAAAACAACAAAACAAAATTAAAATGAACCAAGAAGGAAACAGGGGGATATAAGAAGCAATGGTGAAAAAAAAGTTGCTAAAACATGTTGATAAATTGTGCTAGTTTATGAGACTACCTACCATACTCTTGAAGCTAAAATCCAACAAGGACAGTTAACAGAAGAAAAATTACAGGCCAATCTTACAAACATAGATGCAAAAATCACAAATTAAATATAAAAAGAATCAAATTAAATTTCACTACCAAAAAGAATTTTTTATCACAGAAATGTTTCTACATTAAAAACTTTACTGCATATGTATCAAAAAATTAAATTCCACACCCATTCACAATTTAAAACACCTATCTGCCCTTGTTTATACTAATGTAAAATGTTAACACTAACGTGTGAAACTTTGGGGGAATGATATATCAGTGAGATACATACAGCCTTGGAACCTTGGATGGAAATGTGTGCATAAGTTCATAATTCCCAGCAACTGAAATAGACAGATCTTTAGTGTAACCAAGAATTATTAAGCATGATAATGGTTTTGTATTGGATTGAAGTTTTCCATAGTAAAACATTTAAAAAATTACCTGGAACATCTGTAAAATATTTAGGTTTCAGGCCCCATCCCAGATATTCTAACTTAGCAGATCTGATGTGGGAATCCAAGAAAATGCAACATTAATCTCTTCTATCCTCGCCTGTTCTCACCCCCTAAGCATCCCCCTCCCCTTTCAGTTGTTCTTCAGACCACATGCTGAGAAACACTCTAACAGAATGTCTTTCATTTCAAGTGATACTTTGAAACTTTGAAATGGAGATGTTCTTCATTAAAAACACTTACTTTAATTCCCAAAGTATAGTTTATCTAGGTATAGCCTTTTAGGTTCACCCAGTCCATGGAGCCCTCTGGATTCTATCAATTCTGAACCTCCTTTATGTTAATTTCTCAGTTCAATGGTCCTGAACTACATGGGTAGTATGAATGTGAACCGTATGGCTAATTCAGTGCAAACTTGGAGATCTAGTTTCTCTCCAATATCTGTTTTCTATCCATAGTCCTGACTCAGTTCAGTTCAGTTCAGTAGCTTAGTCATGTCCGACTCTTTGTGACCCCACCGACGGCAGCATGCCAGGCCTCCCTGTTCATCACCAACTTGTGGAGTTTACTCAAACTCATGTCCATTGAGTTGGTGATGCCATCCAACCATCTCATCCTCTGTCGTCCCCTTCTCCTTCTGCCCTCAATCTTTCCCAGCATCAAGGTCTTTTCAAATAAGCCATAATTTCCTTGTGAACCTAAGGTATCAGAAGAAAGAGATACAGGTATGGTTACCTTGAAAAACAGTTTAGCAACTCCTCAAAATGTTAAATATAAAGTTATCATATGAACCAACAATTCTAAGGGAAAACACACGCCCACACAAAAAATTGTACATGAATGTGCATAGGAACATTATTCATAATACTAAAAAAGTAGAAGCAACTCAGATTTCACCAACTGATAAGTTGATATACAATGTGTAGTATATTTATGTAATAGAATATTATTCTGCCATAAAAAGAAATAAGTACTGATTTATGCTAACATTGATGAATCTTGAAAATTATGGTAAGTTAAAGTATCCAGACATAAAGGCTATGTGCCATGTTGTATGATTTCATTTTTATGAAATATACCAAATAGACAAATCGACAGAGACCAAAAGTAGATTAGTGATTGCCTATGGTTGAGGAGTGGACAGAAGGGTGAGAAGGATGAGAATGTTTATTTATAGGTATAAAGTATTATTATCTTTTGGGGGTGATAAAAATATTCTAAAACTAGATTATGGTGATTGCTGCAAAACTGTAGATATACTAAAAACCATTGAATTGTACACTTAAAACTGGTGAACCTTATGGTAGATAAAATATATCTCAACAAAGCTATTAAACATAACAACTGTAGAATGAAAGCAGCCATGGACAAGATGAAAATTAATGAGCATGGCTGCATTCCAACAAAACTTTACAAAGAAAAAAAAAAAAAGATGGTGGGCCAGATTTGATCTATGGGCTGCAGTTTACTAACACCTAAGCTACAGTGTGAAGAAAGAGCTTAAGTCATGGAGTTATTGGAACCAGTTGTAGGTCGTGCACTGTAATTTAAAAATTGCTACTGCAGGAGCTATCTGGTTTCAGCTCTGGCGTCAAGTTTTTCTTACTATTCTGACATTCATTTTTAGCACTGGAGATTTCTTGCTCTTGTTTTAGAATTTAACCATAGATTTTAAATGTATTTTTGTATTTTATCCATTACTTCCCTGTGCTTAGAAACATGGAGGAGACTTCCTGCCTCAGTTTAGACTGCCAAACTGACCAAAAGTTACATATATGCTAAGTCCCTGTCTCTTTCTCCAGTCTCACCTCTTATTACTCCTTTATTCTCTCAGTAAATTTTAGCCACACTGACTTCTTTTTTGCCTTCAGATCAGATCAGTCGCTTAGTCATGTCCGACTCTTTGCAACCCCATGAATCGCAGCATGCCAGGCCTCCCTGTCCATCACCAACTCCCGGAGGTCACTGAGACCCATATCCATGGAGTCAGTGATACCATTCAGCCATCTCATCCTCCGTCGTCCCCTTCTCCTCTTGCCCTCAATCCCTCCCAGCATCAGAGTCTTCTCCACCTCTTCGCATGAGGTGGCCAAAGTACTGGAGCTTCAGCTTTAGCATTATTCCCTCCAAAGAAATCCCAGGGCTGATCTCCTTCAGAATGGACTGGTTGGATCTCCTTGCAGTCCAAGGGACTCTCAACAGTCTTCTCCAACACCACAGTTCAAAAGCATCAATTCTTCGGCGCTCAGCCTTCTTCACAGTCCAGCTCTCACATCCATACATGACCACAGGAAAAACCATAGCCTTGACTAGGCAAACCTTTGTTGGCAAAGTAGTGTCTCTGCTTTTGAATATGTGATCTAGGTTGGTCACAACTTTCCTTCCAAGGAGTAAGTGTCTTTTAATTTCATGGCTGCAGTCACCATCTGCAGTGATTTTGGAGCCCCCCAAATAAAGTCTGCCACTGTTTCCACTGTTTCCCCATCTATTTCCCATGAAGTGATGGGACCAGATGCCATGATCTTCGTTTTCTGAATGTTGAGCTTTAAGCCAACTTTTTCACTCTCCACTTTCACTTTCATCAAGAGGCCTTTTAGTTCCTCTTCACTTTCTGCCATAAGGGTGGTATCATCTGCATATCTGAGGTTATTGATGTTTCTCCCAGCAATCTTGATTCCAACTTGTGTTTCTTCCAGTCCAGCGTTTCTCATGATGTACTCTGCATAGAAGTTAAATAAACAGGGTGACAGTATACAGCCTTGATGTACTCCTTTTCCTATCTGGAACCAGTCTGTTGGTCCATGGCCAGTTCTAACTGTTGCTTCCTGACCTGCATACAAATTTCTCAAGAGGCAGATCAGGTGGTCTGGTATTCCCATCTCTTGAAGAATTTTCCACAGTTTATTGTGATCCACACAGTCAAAGGCTTTGGCATAGTCAATAAAGCAGAAATAGATGTTTTTCTGGAACTCTCTTGCTTTTTCCATGATCCAGCGGATGTTGGCAATTTGATCTCTGGTTCCTCTGCCTTTTCTAAAACCAGCTTGAACCTCAGGAAGTTCATGGTGCACATATTGCTGAAGCCTGGCTTGGAGAATTTTGAGCATTACTTTACTAGTGTGTGAGATGAGTGCAATTGTGCGGTAGTTTGAGCATCCTTTGGCATTGTCTTTCTTTGGGATTGGAATGAAAACTGACCTTTTCCAGTCCTGTGGCCACTGCTGAGTTTTCCAAATTTGCTGGCATATTGAGTGCAGCACTTTCATAGCATCATCTTTCAGGATTTGGAATAGCTCCACTGGAATTCCATCACCTCCACTACCTTTGTTCGTAGTGATGCTTTTTAAGGCCCAGGGCCTTTCAAATAGGTCTTTCCTCTGCCCCTAAATCTTCACTTGGCAGGCAACTTCTTATCATCAAGTCAAATATCATTTAGCCCTTCCTAAATACTCAATCTAATTCGTCCCTCCTCACCCCTACAGTCTATCTCACTACCTTGTTCTGTTTTCTTCCTAACAAAGTTATTAGGAGGAGAAGGGGATGATAGAGGATGAGATGGTTGGATGGCATCACTGACTCGATGGACATGAGTTTGAGCAAGCTCCAGGAGTTGGTGATGGACAGGGAAGCCTGGTGTGCTGCAGTCCATTGGGTTGCAAAAAGTTGGACACGACTGAGCTACTGAACTGAACTGAGAGTCATTAGGTAGGTAATTTTGTCTCTGCCCAAGCTCTGAGTATGTACCTTTCTTCTGAGATTCTGTTCATGAGTGGGCAATGCTAACTGAGCCTCTGGCTTTCACCACAGTGTGTTCTGCTTTTGTTTCTGTTTGCCCATGGCTTGTGTTCAGTCCTGATTTCTATGGTTTCTGAGAGTTTTGGTACTGTGGATTCCTGGATAATTTTGTTATTGTTTGAGGGAAATTTCCCCATTTTTTGGTCCTTGAATATCTTTCCTCTTCTTGTTTTCAAGTACAGCACAAAATTTAAAAAATATATATTGTATAAAAATTAGCTTGCTCCTTGGAAGAAAAGTTATGACAAACCTAGACAGCGGCCCCATGAACTGCAGCATGCCAGGCTTCCTTGTTCTTCACTATCTCCTGGAGTTTGCTTGAATCCATGTCCATCGAGTTAGTGATACCATCCAACCACCTCATCCTCTGTCATCCCCTTCTCCTCCTGTCTTCAATCTTTCCCAGCATCAGGGTCCTCTCCAATGAGTCGGCTCTTCACATCAGGTGGCCAGAGTAGTGGAGCTTCAGCTTCAGCATCATTCCTTCTAAGGAATATTCAGAGTTGATTTCCTTTAGGATTGAGTGGTTTGATCTCCTTGCTGTCCAAGGGAATCTCAAGAGTCTTCTCCAACACCACAGTTTGAAAGCACCACCTTCATCAAGAAGCTCTTTAGTTCCTCTTCACTTTCTGCCATTAAAGTGGCATCATTTGCATATCTGAGGTTGTTGATATTTCTCCCAGCAATCTTAATTCAAGCCTGTGAGTCATCCAGCCTGGCATTTCGCATAATATACTCTGCACATAAGTTAAATAATCAGGGTGACAATATATAGCCTTGACATACTCCTTTCCCAATTATGAACCAGTTCGTTGTTACACGTCCAGTTCTAACTGTTGCTTCTTGTCCTGAATACAGGTTTCTCAGGAGGCAGGTAAAGTGGTCTGGTATTCCCATCTCTTTAAGAATTTTCCACAGTTTGTTGTGATCCACACAGTCAAAGTCTTTAGCGTAGACAACAAAGCAGAAGTAGATGGGTTTTTTGGAATCCCCTTGCTTTTACTGTGATCCAGAGGATGTTTTCAAATTGATCTTTGGTTCCTCTGCCTTTTCTAAATCCAGCTTGAACATCTAGAACTTCTTGGTTTACGTGCTGCTGAAGCCTCGCTTGAATGATTTTGAGTATAATCTTGCTATCATGTGAAATGAATGCATTTGTACAGTAATCTGAACATTCTTTGGCATTACCTTTTTTGGGGATTGGAATGAAAACTGACTTTTCCAGTCCTGTGGCCACTGCTGAGTTTTCCAAATTTTCTGGCATACTAAGTGCAGCACTTCAACAGCATTGTCTTTTAGGATATGAAATAGCTAAGCTGGAATTCCATTACCTCCACTAGCTTTGTTCAAAGTAATGCTTCCTAAGGCCCACTTGACTTCACATTCCAGATGTCTGGCTCTAGGTGAGAGACCCCACCATTGTGGTTATCCAGGTCATTAAGACCTTTTTTGTATAGTTCTTCTGTGCCTTCTTATCACCTCTTCTTAATCTCTTATTTCTGTTACAGAAACCTTATGGCCTACAAAACCTTTATAAAAAGTTGGTCCCTGAGGTCAACCACAAAAACTTGATGAAAGTGGGATTTTAAGGAAAGACTGTACCGGTTTAAGACTGTATGCCAAGACTGATCCAAGATTTAAGGCATTTTCAAAAGATTTCATACCTAGATGATGAGAATCTTAGGTTGAAGAACAGAGAAATACAAAATCCTCTGAAAAAGAAGAGAGTTTAGATTGTATTGGAGACCATTTTTTAAAAGTCTAATATATTTACAGCTTCTTAACTAAAGCTCCAAGGCAGGTTTAGAAAACTGTAATTGAAATATTTTCCCACTTTGCGGAAAATGTGCCTTAAGGAATAATTTAGGTTGAAATGAACCTCATTGTCTTGCCTTAAAACAGTTCTTGAACCATTGTTTGTTTTTCCTTGCTGTTCTTTTGTTTCTGAATCTTTCATAAACCAACTGGAGCCAATTATCTTCCATGCAATTAAAACCAAATAGTTTGTGCCATGCTGCTCTTTAGTGCAGCTGTTTCCCCTTAATCTCGGGCATTTTTTATGACACTGTTTTCCCTCCTAAAGCTTTCTCATTCTATGGTGGGGGTATTTGCAAATTAACATTCCCAGCAAAAGTTTTATAGGCTTCAGATTTTTCTGAACAATATCTTCTCCCCTATGGTGACAGCCCAGGAGCACCCTCAGGTTCAGTAAAGTGCTGTTTTTATATTCACAAACATGCAGCAGATGAAACAGGTTAAGGTTATCATAGCTTGGGAGTTGCACCTAGGAAATAAAAATGTAACATTTAAGAAAACAGAATGTTCCCCCTAAAAACTTACTTTCACTCATTGTCATCTGTGTCCCAAATTTCCACATTTCCACAATTAACATTTATTGAAATCTTAAAATGTACATGGCAATGGAGACACTAAGAAAAATAATATCTGCTTCCTGATCTCTTATAGATCAACAACTCAAACTTTTCCACTTTGTAAAATTTGATGATCCCAAAAGGCTTTTGTTTATGTGTGTTTTATCGATTAATATTTTCCACATTGGAAATTAAGAATGAGAAAAATGTTTAAATATTTCTTTTTTCACTTAAAAATAACAATATTATACCTATTACAACTTAACAAAAATACCTTATTTTTATGAAAACTATGTTGTCTGAAACAAACAAGGTAGTAGAAAATGGCCACAATCATTCAGGAAAACCATATATCTCAGGTTTTTAAAAACCCAATGTCTCTTTCAATATACTGAATATTTTTCTTAAACTGTACATAATCTCTTTTAAAATTCCCCTATCTTGAGAAACCCTGCAGCAGAAGAATAAACTGCACCAAGAATGCATCCATACTCAGCATGGACTGTGAAGATGGTCTTAAGGAGGCATTTTCATCATGTATAGAGACATCAACATAATGACTTTACATTCTGAACAATTGACTATCTTGCAGAACTTGGAATGTGAATTTTAGGATCCATTTAGAAGGCAGAATTTGTAAATATACTTAGTTTAACCACTAGACGTTTTCTCTTCCAGTAATATTAGGGTTGTATATTTTAACAAGAAGACTAAGTTTATATGTGCCATTTAATGCAAATATAGCAGTTATAATCATAATTGCAAAATCTTGGAAGCAACCAAGATATCCAAAAAAAATAATGAAAATATTGGAATTATTTTACATTTATGTGGATCTCTTTAATGTCTGACTTAATAAAAGACAGCCGGATTATCACATCTGATTTTGCACTTAGCCTGTTGTGATATCACTTATCAAGTAGCATCGAGAAAATTCCACTTGTGAGAGAATCAGAGTTAAAAAGGCAAATAATGAATTATTTTGAAAATAGTTTTGACCTCATGTACCCACTGAAAGGTTCTCAGAGACCACAAGGGGTCCTTGGATCTCACTTTGCAAATCCCTACTCTACGATGAGAAAGAAGATCTGTATGTGAAAAGAGAAAAGTGGCAACATAGGCAGCATATTTCAATTGACAAAGAAAAGGGATTTAAGATTTTCAGGGGAGTTGTAATTAACACTGGTCAAGGGAAGAGCTATCCCATGTCTGAGGTCAGGGGCGGCGACCAAGAAGAGCTACCCCAAGCCCGAGGTCAGGGGTGGCAGCCGAGAGGAGCAACCCTAAGTCCAAGCAGTGGTGGCTGCACGAGCGCAGGAGAGCCAAGAGGAGCTATTCCATGTTCAAGGTCGGGAGGGGTGACCTCGTCTAAGGTAAGGAGCAGTGGCTGCGCTTTACTGGAGCAGCCGTGAAGAGATACCCCATGTCCAAGGTAAGAAAAACCCAAGTAAGACGATAGGTGTTGCCAGAGGGCATCAGAGGGCAGACACACTGAAACTATAATCACAGAAAACTAGCCAATCTGATCACATGGACCACAGCCTTGTCTAACTCAATGAAACTAAGCCATGCCGTGTGTGGCCACTCAAGACAGACAGGTCATGGTGGAGAGGTCTGACAGAATGTGGTTCACTGGAGAAGGGAATGGCAAACTGCTTTAGTATTCTTGCCTTGAGAACCCCATGAACAGTATGAAAAGGCATAATAGGATACTTAAAGAGGAACTCCCCGGGTCAGTAAGTGCCCAATATGCTACTGGACATCAGTGGAGAAATAACTCCAGAAAGAATGAAGGGATGGAGCCAAAGCAAAAACAATACCCAGTTATGGATGTGACTGGTGATAGAAGGAAGGTCCGATGCTGTCAAGAAGAATATTGCATAGGAACCTGGAATGTCAGGTCCATGAATCAAGGCAAATTGGAAGTGGTCAAACAGGAGATGGCAAGAATGAGCATCGGTATTCTAGGAATCAGCAAACTAAAATAGACTGGAATGGGTGAATTTAACTCAGATGACCATTGTATCTACTACTGTGGGCAGGAATTCCTCAGAAGAAATGGAGTAGCCGTCATGGTCAACAGCAGAGTCCGAAATGCAGTACTTGGATGCAATCTCAAAAATGACAGAATGAACACTGTTTGTTTCCAAGGCAAACCATTCAATATCATAGTAATCCAAGCCTATGCCCCAACCAGTAACACTGAAGAAGCTGAAGTTGAATGGTTCTATGAAGACCTACAAGACCTTTTAGAACTAACACCCAAAAAAGATGTCCTTTTCATTATAGGGGACTGGAATGCAAAAGTAGGAAGTCAAGAAGCACCTGGAGTCACAGGCAAATTTGGCCTTGGAATACAGAATGAAGCATGGCAAAAGGTAATAGAGTTTTGCCAAGAGAACGCACTGGTCATAGCAAACACCCTCTTCTAACAACATAAGAGAAGACTCTACATATGGACATCACCAGATGGTCAACACCAAAATCAGATTAATTATATTCTTTGTAGCCAAAGATGGAAAAGCTCTATACAGTCAGCAAAAACAAGACCAGGAGCTGACTGTGGCTCAGATCATGAACTCCTTATTGCCAAATTCAGACTGAAATTGAAGAAAGTAGGGAAAACCACTAGACCATTCAGGTATGACCTAAATCAAATCCCTTATGATTATACAGTGGAAGTGAGAAATAGTTTTAAGGGACTAGATCTGATAGAGTGCCGCATGAACTATGGAATGAGGTTCATGACATTGTACAGAAGACAGGGATCAAGACCATCCCCATGGAAAAGAAATGCAAAAAAGCAAAATGGCTGTCTGGGGAGGCCTTACAAATAGCTGTGAAAAGAAGAGAAGTGAAAAGTAAAGGAGAAAAGGAAAGATATAAGCATCTGAATGCAGAGTTCCAAAGAATAGCAAGAAGAGATAAGAAAGCCTTCTTCAGTGATCAATGCAAAGAAATAGAGGAAAACAATGGAATGGGAAAGAGTAGAGATCTCTTCAAGAAAATTAGAGATACCAAGGGAACATTTCATCCAAAAATGGACTCGATAAAGGACAAAAATGGTATGGACCTAACAGAAGCACAGAAGAGGTGGCAAGAATACACAGGACTGTACAAAAAAGATCTTCATGACCCAGATAATCACTATGATGTGGTCACTCACCTAAAGCCAGACATCCTGGAATGTGAAGTCAAGTGGGCCTTAGAAAGCATCACTATGAACAAAGCTAGTGGAGGTGATGGAATCCAGTTGAGCTATTTCAAATCCTGAAAGATGATGCTATGAAAGTGCTGCACTCAATATGCCAGCAAATTGGAAAACTCAGCAGTGGCCACAGGACTGGAAAAAGTCAGTTTTCATTTCAATCCCAAAGAAAGGCAATGCCAAAGAATGCTCAAACTACTGCACAATTGCACTCATCTCACATGCTAGTAAAGTAATGCTCAAAATTCTCCAAGCCAGGCTTCAGCAATATGTGAACCATGAACTTCCTGATGTTCACGCTGGTTTTAGAAAAGGCAGAGGAACCAGAGATCAAATTGCCAACATCCGCTGGATCATGGAAAAAGCAAGAGAGTTCCAGAAAAACATCTATTTCTGCTTTATTGACTATGCCAAAGCCTTTGACTGTGTGGATCACAATAAACTGTGGAAAATTCTTCAAGAGATGGGGATCCCAGACCACCTGACCTGCCTCTTGAGAAACCTATATGCAGGTCAGGAAGCAACAGTTAGAACTGGCCATGGACCAACAGACTGGTTCCAAATAGGAAAAGGAGTCCATCAAGGCTGTATATTGTCACTCTGCTTATTTAACTTCTATGCAGAGTATATCATGAGAAACGCTGAGCTGGAAGAAGCACAAGCTGGAATCAAGATGGCCAGGAGAAATATCAATAACCTCAGATATGCAGATGACACCACTCTTATGGCAGAAAGTGAAGAGGAACTAAAAAGCCTCTTGATGAAAGTGAAAGTGGAGAGTGAAAAAGTTGGCTTAAAGCTCAACATTCAGAAAACAAAGATCATGGCATCTGGTCCCACCACATCATGAGAAATAGATGTGGAAACAGTGTCAGACTTTATTTTGGGGGGCTCCAAAATCACTGCAGATGGTAATTGCAGCCATGAAATTAAAAGACGCTTACTCCTGGAAGAAAAGTTATGACCAACCTAGATAGCATATTGAAAAGCAGAGACATTACTTTGCCAACAAAGGTTCGCCTAGTCAAGGCTATGGTTTTTCCAGTGGTCATGTATGGATGCGAGAGTTGGGCTGTGAAGAAAGCTGAGTACTGAAGAATTGATGCTTTTGAATTGTGGTGTTGAAGAAGACTCTTGAGAATCCCTTGGACTGCAAGGAGATCCAACCAGTCCATTCTGAAGTAGATCAACCCTGGGATTTCTTTGGAAGGAATGATGCTAAAGCTGAAACTCCAGTATTTTGGCCACCTCATGCAAAGAGTTGACTCACTGGAGAAGACTCTGATGCTGGGAGGGATTGGGGGCAAGAGGACAAGGGGACGACAGAGGATGAGATGGCTGGATGACATCACTGACTCGATGGATGTGAGTCTGGGTGAACTCCGGGAGTTGGTGATGGACAGGGAGGCCTGGCGTGCTGCGATTCATGGTGTTGCAAAGAGTCGGACACGACTGAGCTACTGAACTGAACTGAACTGAATCCCTATAGCAACCATGAAGTGAAGTCACTCACATTCGTGTCTGACTCTTTGCGACTCCATGGACTGTAGCCTACCAGGCTCCTCTGTCCATCCGATTTTCCAGGCAATAGTACTGGAGTGGATTGCCATTTCCTTCTCCAAGGGATCTTCCCAACCCAGGGATCGAACCCGGGTCTTCGGCATTGTAGACAGATGCTTTACCATCTAAGCCACCAGGCAAGTCCTTGACTCCACAGTTTTTTAAAAAAGCCCACAATAGATAAAATGGATACTGGAAAAAAATTCAAATAACCCAAAAGAAGGCAGGGAAGGGGAAAGAGAGGGGCAGAAAAAAGAGGAAACAAGTAGAAAACAAATAATAAAATGATAAATCTAAGTCCAAATATATTAATTATTACCTTAAATGTAGAAAGTTCAAAGCTACCAATTAAAACAGAGTTTCTTGGAAAGGATGTTTTTAAATGGCTCAACTATAGCTATCTTGGAGAAGGAAATGGCAACCCACTCCAGTATCCTTGCCTAGAGAACTCTATGGACAGAGGAGCATGGTGGGTTACAGTTCCTCGGGTTGCAAAGAGTTGTACACACCTGAGTGCCCGAGCAACTAACATAACACAATATGCTGTCTACAAATAAAGATCATTTCAAATATAATGATATAACTAGGTTAAAAGAAAAAGGATGGAAAAAATAACAAGCAAACACTACTCAAAAAAAATCCCAGTGGCCATATTCATATTAGACAAGTTGTTATCTGAAGAAATAATTGGTCTTCCCTGGTGGCTCAGCGGTAAAAATCCACCTGCCAAGCAGGAGACTCAGGTTCAATCTCTGAATCAGGAAGATCTTCTGGAGAAGGAAATAGCAACCCACTCCAGTATTCTTGCCTGGGAAATCCCATGGACAGAGTAGCCTGGTGGGCTACAGTCCATGGAGTTGCAAAATAGTCAGATGTGACTGAGCCACTAAACAACATATGCTGTCTACAAAAAAAAGCTCATTTCAAATATAATGATCAGATCAGATCAGTCGCTCAGTCGTGTCCGACTCTTTGCGACCCCATGAACTGCAGCACGCCAGGCCTCCCTATCCATCACCAGCTCTCAGAGGTCACTCAGACTCACATTCATTGAGTCAGTGATGCCATCCAGCCATCTCATCCTCTGTCGTCCCCTTCTCCTCCTGCCCTCAATCCCTCCCAGCATCAGAGTCTCCTCTAATGAGTCAACTCTTCGCGTGAGGTGGCCAAAATACTGGAGTTTCAGCTTTAGCATCATTCCTTCCAAAGAAATCCCAGGGCTGATCTCCTTCAGAATGGACCGGTTGGATCTCCTTTAAAAGTAAAAAAAATAAAGAATAGATAACAGGCAAACACTACTCCAAAGAAATCCCAGTGGCCATATTCATATCAGACAAATTATCATTCAGTGAAATAATAGCTAAGAACTGTGACGCCTCAGAGTAAAGAAAATTACCCGGGATTAAGAGGGGCATTACATAATGATAAAAAGGTAAATTCACCAAGAATAATAATCCTCAATGTGTATATACCTAATAGAAGAGTTTCGAAACATGTGAAGCAAAACTGATAGAACTGAAAAGAAAAACAGGTAGCTCCACAATTATAATTGAAGTATCAACACTCTTTTCTCAGTAATTGATAGAAATACTAGACAAAAAATTAGTAAGCATAAAGAACTCAACCAAATGGACTTAATTGCTATTTATAGACTACTTCATCCAACAACAGCAAAATTAATATTTTTTTTAAGTGTGCATGGAAAATCTAATCAGCTTTCTCGATCCTCGGCGGATGAAATCAGACCCCAAGCCCGGTGTCCCATGTGCCTAGGGGACCTATGGCCTGGCGGTGAGTGGGGCCGGGCCCCTGCGAACAGGGGTTCGAGGCCGGCAACGCCGCGCCCGCATCCTCAGGTGGTTCCACCGGGAGGGATTGGCTCTGAAGGCGGCGGCGGTGGCCGGGGGACGGAGGCTCTGTTGGCGAGACTTTAATGCCTGAGCCTGCCCCTAGGGGCCGCCGTCCGGCAGGCCGGATCAGGCCGGACGGGTTCCGCTGGGGTCTCAGGCAGGCACTCGCTCAGCACAGCGCTGGGAACCCGGGTCAGGTTGACTCGCAGCCACTTTCCAAAAAGAATATGGGGGAAAAAAATCAAATTCATGTCATGTATGCCAAGTTCTTCATACTGGATTAGAGAACAAAGAACTTTGATTATCTTGGAAGGAATTTGGATGTATAAATAAGAGCAGTATCAGGTCATATGAACCACCAGCCAGAGAACTCAGTGCGTAAATCACAATTTACCTCTCTCTAAGGCCTATTTTTAAGGGCCTAGATCTGATAGATAGAGTGCCTGATGAACTATGGAATGAGGTTCGTGACATTGTACAGGAGACAGGGATCAAGACCATCCCCATGGAAAAGAAATGCAAAAAAGCAAAATGGCTGTCTGGGGAGGCCTTACAAATAGCTATGAAAAGAAGAGAAGCGAAAAGCAAAGGAGAAAAAGAAAGATATAAACATCTGAATGCAGAGTTCCAAAGAATAGCAAGAAGAGATAAGAAAGCCTTCTTCAGTGATCAATGCAAAGAAATAGAGGAAAACAACAGAATGGGAAAGACTAGGGATCTCTTCAAGAAAATCAGAGATACCAAAGGAACATTTCATGCAAAGATGGGCTTGATAAAGGACAGAAATGGTATGGACCTAAGAGAAGCAGAAGATATTAAGAAGAGGTGGCAAGAATACACAGAAGAACTGTACAAAAAAGAGCTTCACGACCCAGATAATCATGATGGTGTGATCACTGACCTAGAGCCAGACATCCTGGAATGTGAAGTCAAGTGGGCCTTAGAAAGCATCACTACGAACAAAGCTAGTGGAGGTGATGGAATTCCAGTTGAGCTATTCCAAATCCTGAAAGATGATGCTGTGAAAATGCTGCACTCAATATGCCAGCAAATCTGGAAAACTCAGCAGTGGCCACCAGATTGGAAAAGGTCAGTTTTCATCCCAATCCCAAAGAAAGGAAATGCCAAAGAATGCTCAAACTACCACACAATTGCACTCATCTCACACGCTAGTAAAGTAATGCTCAAAATTCTCCAAGCCAGGCTTCAGCAATATGTGCACCATGAACTTCCTGATGTTCAAGCTGGTTTTAGAAAAGGCAGAGGAACCAGAGATCAAATTGCCAACATCTGCTGGATCATGGAAAAAGCAAGAGAGTTCCAGAAAAACATCTATTTCTGCTTTATTGACTATGCCAAAGCCTTTGACTATGTAGATCACAATAAACTGTGGAAAATTCTGAAAGAGATGGGAATACCAGACCACCTGATCTGCCCCTTGAGAAATCTGTATGCAGGTCAGGAAGCAACAGTTAGAACTGGTCGTGGAACAACAGACTGGTTCCAAATAGGAAAAGGAGTACGTCAAGGCTGTATATTGTTACCCTGTTTATTTAACTTCTATGCAGAGTACATCATGAGAAACGCTGGACTGGAAGAAACACAAACTGGAATCAAGATTGCTGGGAGAAATATCAATAGCCTCAGATATGCAGATGACACCACCCTTATGGCAGAAAGTGAAGAGGAACTCAAAAGCCTCTTGATGAAAGTCAAAGTGGAGAGTGAAAAAGTTGGCTTAAAGGTCAACATTCAGAAAATGAAGATCATGGCATCTGGTCCCATCACTACATGGGAAATAGATGGAGAAACAGTGGAAACAGTGTCAGACTTTATTTTTGGGGACTCCAAAATCACTGCAGATGATGACTGCAGCCATGAAATTAAAAGACGCTTACTCCTTGGAATGAAAGTTATGACCAACCTAGATAGCATATTCAAAAGCAGAGACATCACTTTGCCAACAAAGGTTCGCCTAGTCAAGGCTATGGTCTTTCCTGTGGTCATGTATGGATGTGAGAGCTGGACTGTGAAGAAGGCTGAGTGCCGAAGAATTGATGCTTTTGAACTGTGGTATTGGAGAAGACTCTTGAGAGTCCCTTGGACTGCAAGGAGATCCAACCAGTCCATTCTGAAGGAGATCAGCCCTGGGATTTCTTTGGAAGGAATGATGCTAAAGCTGAAACTCCAGTATTTTGGCCACCTCATGCAAAGAGTTGACTCATTGGAAAAGACTCTGATGCTGGGAGGGATTGGGGGCAAGAGGAGAAGGGGACGACAGAGGATGAGATGGCTGGATGGCATCACTGACTCGATGGATGTGAGTCTGAGTGACCTCCGGGAGTTGGTGATGGACAGGGAGGCCTGGTGTGCTGCAGTTCATGGGGTCGCAAAGAGTCGGACACGACTGAGCGACTGATCTGATCTGATCTGATCTGAAGGCCTATTACCACAAGCCTTGAACAACCTGTGGATGAAATGGAAAATAAAAGAGTTCTTGGATCTAATGCCTGGTGCTCCTCCTGCCTACAACTGCCATTTTAATTCATCAGATCCAAAATCTGATGCCCCTCCAGAATACAATTCCCATTTTGTACCTGGGCCCCCTGGACCAGCTGTCCCTTCACCTGCATACACCCCAGGAGACTTGCCTGTGGGATACTACAGCCCACAGCAACTCAGGCCCCTCCCTTCATACCTGCCAACTGGTGGCACCCATCTTATACAGTACCAGCCTGGCTGGTACGTTTCGCCAATTGGGCTTCCTATATGTTATTCAGCATTTTGAGCCTCTGGAAACTGGAGGTGCAGTGTCCTCCTGGCATCACCGTTGGCTTTGTAGCTTAACACTGAAACTTGTGCAGGGTGCTGTCAGATCAGATCAGATCAGTCGCTCAGTCGTGTCCGACTCTTTACGACCCCATGAACCGCAGCACGCCAGGCCTCCCTGTCCATCACCAACTCCTGGAGGTCACTCAGACTCACATCCATCGAGTCAGTGATGCCATCCAGCCATCTCATCCTCTGTCGTCCCCTTCTCCTCCTGCCCCCAATACCTCCCAGCTCAGCCTCCAAAACCAAAAGAAAAGATAAAAGATGGGAGTGCTTGGGCCATGTTCTACCTATGGCTGTGCTTCAGATTCTGTTTTGAGCATCTGCCTGGAAATGGATATCAGGGAAAGATTGTGACATTTTCTTCACTGATTGATTTATAACATTCTAAGAGAGAATGTGTTCATATTTTTTGCATTTTAAAAAGGTCACTTTATAATCAGTTGAGAGAACAGGAGTGAGAAACATGTTATCTTTATCCTGACAAAACTGTTGAGAGGACATGGCTGTGTTCTTTGGGAACACAGTAAGTCTCGTACATGCAAACCTTCATGGTGTGAACTTTCAAAGATGTGAACATGCATCTGGTTCCTGGAAGGAACCAGAACCTGTGCTCTCAATGTCAAGTATGAGTGAAATTGCAGTTTGCCCTCTGTCTCCTATTGCTGATGATCCTTCAGCTCTACCACCTCCCATCTCCTCTCCCTCCTCCAGTTAGTAACTCTTCTTGCCTGTTCACTCGATGGCAGCCCCTGTACGCCAACTGTTGTACTGACCACTGTACTTTTTGAGGTACTGTACTGTAAGATTAATATGTTTTCTTTAAAAAAAACCAAAACTACTCAGATGTACATAGAAAGGATAATCAAGATAGGCCATATGCTGGGATATAAAATTAACCTTAACAAACTTTAAAGTTGGCATTAGTTATGATGGATGGCAACACCAACTCGATGGACGTGAGTTTAGGCAAGCTCCAGGAGTTGGTGATGAACAGGGAAGCCTGTCATGCGGCAGTCCATGGGGTCACAAAGAGTTGGACATGATTGAGTGACTGAACTGAACTGAAACTTAAAAGAATTTAAATCATGCAAAGTATATCTTCTGACCATAATGGAATTATATTAGAAACCCAAACCAGAAAGATAATAGGAAAATCTTCGAATATTTAGATAGTAAACAATATTCTTCTAAATAATCAGAAAATCAAAGAGTGTCAGGTGAAATTATAAAATATTTTTACTGAACAAAAATAATATAGCAAATCAAAGATTGTAGAATGCAGTACTTAGAGGGAAATTTATAGCATTAAATGCTTATATTAGAAAAGAAGAAAAGGCTCAAATAAATAAACTAAGCTTTCACTTTAAGAAACCAGAGATGAACAAACTAAACCCATGGCAAGTAAAAGGAAACAATAAAGATAAGAGCACGAATCAGTGGAATTGAAAACAGGAAAAAGCAAGATAAAAAGCTAATTCTTTGAAAAGAGCAGTAAAATTGATCTAGCAATACCAACAATAACAAAAAAGATACAAATTACCATAATCAGTAATGAAAGGGGTTATATGCATTTTTACAATAGTGTTATTTATTTATTTTTGGCTGGGCTGAGTCTCTGTTGCTGTGAGGGCTTTTCTCTATTAATAGTTGCAGTGAGTGAGGGCTACTCTCTAGTTGTGGGGCTCGGGCTTCCCATTGTGGTGGTTTCTCTCGTTGCAGAGCAAGGGCTCTGTGGCACATGGAGTCGCAGCACGCGGGCTCAGTAGTTGTGGCTCCCAGGCTCTAGAGCACAGGTTCAATAGTTTTGAGCTTAGTTGCTCTGTGGCACATGGGATCCTCCTGGATCAGGGATCACCTGTGTCTCCTACACTGACAGGAGGATTTTTTTTATCACTGACCCACCAGGGAAGCCTGGGATTATATACTTTTAAAAAATAATAAAAATTGCAGACATTTAAAAGATAGTAAGGGAAGACTATGAACAACTCTATGCACATACATTTGACACCTCAGATGAAATGAACTCATTCCTTGAAAACCACAAAACTCATTCAAGATGAAATAGATAACCTCAGTATTTCCATAACTATTAAAGACATTGATTGAAAGGAGTCTCTTCTCCCAAATGTTTTAGCTTACATACTGTACTATTCTATTTGCATCACATTTTCAAAAAAGACAAAAACTATAGTAGTAAAGAAAAAATGAGTGGTTGCCAGGGGTTAGTTAGGGATGAGGGCAGGGTGGAGAATATGCTGCTACTGCTGCTAAGTCGCTTCAGTCGTGTCCGACTCTGTGCGACCCCATAGACGGAAGCTCACCAGGCTCCCCTGTCCCTGGGATTCTCCAGGCAAGAACACTGGAGTGGGTTGCCATTTCCTTCTCCAATGCATGAAAGTGAAAAGTGAAAGTGAAGTCGCTCAGTCGTGTCCGACTCTTAGCGACCCCATGGACTGGAGCCTACCAGGATCTTCCGTCCATGGGACTTTCCAGGCAAAAGTACTGGGGTGGGGAGCAATAGTATGAGGGAAATTTCTGGGGTTATGTAACCATTTTGTATTCTATTTATGAATCTATACATGTGTTAAAATGAACTGTATACACAAAAAAGTCAATTTTACTGTATGTTTGCTTAAAACAATTTTTTTTTTCATTTAATTAGGACTCCTTGGGCAAATGGCTGATTCCAGAGCTGGGGCACAGGAGGTACAAGATGAGCCTGGAACATCTTCTTGTGCTATAAAGTAAGGAATTACTCAAAATAAAAATGGGCACGTGTCTTGAGGGCAAGTGAGCTAGTTTGAAGGAGTTCCTACTGACCATATCTTGAAATTTTAGCACCAAAATACTTAAAGATGGTAATAATTATAAACCATTAAAAATAGAAATTTATGAATCTCAACTTATAGCAAATAAATACATACATTTATAAATTCATAAGTACATACTATTGTTTACAGTAGAATGTCGTAACACTTTTGGCTAAATATAGAGGGAATGCTGAGGTTGTGAAGTCCTATTTTGCAGTGGGCATAACAAAGATTGACTCAGACAAGATTATCAATGAATATTAAATCTAGGAGTAAATCTTTATGAGGTACAGGATATTTGCATGATCTAACTGTGTCCCATCGGAGAAGGCAGTGGCAACCCACTCCAATACTCTTGCCTGGAAAATCCCATGGATGGAGCAGCCTGGTAGGCTGCAGTCCAAGAGTCAGACATGACTGAGCGACTTCACTTTCACTTTTCACTTTCATGCATTGGAGAAGGAAATGGCAGCCCACTCCAGCGTTCTTGCCTGGAGAATCCCAGGGAAGACTGAGCCTGATGGGCTGCCGGTTATGGGATCACACAGAGTCAGACATGACTGAAGCGACTTAGCAGCAGCAGCAGCACTGCTATAGTGTGTCCCACAGATGGTTACCAGGAAAAAATTAGTAATTTCTCAGTGGAGAAATCAAACAATTTGACCTGGTGATTACAACATCACCAATAAGGGTTAGATGGCTATTGTGTGCCTTACGTGTATGCATGCTAAGTCACTTCAGTTGTGTCTGACTCTTTTGCAACCCTACAGACTATAGCCCACTAGGCTCCTCTGTCCATGGAGTTCTCCAGGCAAGAATATTGGAGTGGGTTGCCATTCCCTTATCCAGAGGATCTTCCCAACCCAGGGATCATCCAGGTTCGATTACAGGTGGACTCTACAGTCCAAGCCTAGAAAATATTCAGTGCATATATTTGTATATAAATAATTCCTACCCAATAATAAAAAGACAAACAAACCCAATTGAAAAAGGGGGAAAAAATGAGACAGGTGCTTCATAAAGGAAAATGTACAGGTGGACAATTAACATATGATAAAATTCTTAACATTATTATGCATCAAGAAAACAAACACAATGAGATACCATTTTACACCCACTAGAATAACAGCAACAAAAAACAAGAAAGAAAAACTGTCATTTCCAAATGCTGGTGAGGATGTGCAGCAAATAGAACTTTCATAAATTGCTGATGGGAATGCAATAATGATTTAATTGAATTCTGTCCCTACTGAAAAAAAACAACGTGGTTTGCCAATGTTTATGAAAATGTAAACTAGCCAAATATGCTGTAAAGAGCACTGGGAAAGAAATCAAAAGTTCCCAAGAAAAATTGACAATTCTGCCACTACTGCTGAGTAAATCACTTAATTGCTCTGGGTTGAGGGGTTTTTTAATATGTAAAATGACTTTTTTTTTTTTTTAATATTCTCTTAAAGAGTTTATTATAAACTAGTGCCACAGGCCACAAGGAAGTAAAAGGACTATGTACAGCCTTACGGGAAACAGGCAAGGAGTTGAGGAGGGCCAAGATGAGACTAGGGCCTCGGTGGGCCTAGGGCCTTGGTGGGCGCATTCCCGGGGGAGGGGGCCCTCGCATCCCTGGGGGAGGAGGCCGCATCCCTGGTGGCGGCATGCCCATAGGAGTTCCTCGTCCAGGTGGGATCCCCATTGGGGGACCCATGGGAGGCCTCATACCAGGAGGTGGGCCCATCATGCCTGGAGGGGGTGCCCCTCGGCCCATAGGTGGTGGGGGACCTGCACGGCCAGGTGGGTACTGGGTTGGGGCCCCTGCAATACTGGCTGTGGCAGCAGCTGCAGCTGCTGCCACAGTACCTCTTCCTTGTGGGGTCATCACCTGTTGGGATGGACCACCAACCCCACGGACTGGCCCAGCAAGTCCTGCAGGAGCCTGAGGCATAGGAACCCCAGCTGGGATTCCTCTACCAGCAGCTCTGCCAATCCCTGGGCCCCCAGCAGCTCCAGCAAGTGGCACTCGGGCAATGCCAGTATCTTTTGGAGGTGGTCCCTCTACTGTCATTGAGACCAGGTTCTCCCCTCGAAGTAGCACGAGACCAAGGACTCGCTTCTCTTCTCTCTCTGCTTGTTTTGAGTTCTTTGGTTTGATCTTCCTGAACTCATCACAGTCACAGAGGATCAAATTCATATGCTTGTCGAAAGCTTTAAAGGTGCCAATGAAGATATGGCCATCTTGCATCTTTACACTAATATGTAAAATGAAAGATATACACTAAATTATCTCCATAAGCTCTTCCAATAATAAAGTTCCATGAGGTAGTTGTTGTTCAGTTGCTAAGTCGTGTCTAACTCTTTGGATGCCCAGGGACTGCAACACGCCAGACTTTCCTGTCCTTCACCATCTTCCAGAGTTTGCTCAAACTCATGTCCATTGAATCGGTGATTTCACATTCAGTGGGATGACTGTACAGGTCAGAAAAGAAAGATAACTTACAAAGGAAAGAAAATTCTTTTGTGTGCATCACACTCTGTACTAACTACTTTACAAAGCTATCTCATTTACTCCTATGATGTAAGTTTACTGTTCCCATTTTTAAAATTTAAATATTTATATAGAGGAGAAATTGAAGCTCACAGAGTCTATGTGATTTGGAAGCCCATATTCCTTTCCCATCCTGTCTCATCTTTGTCTAGGGAGTTAAATTCTTCCATGGATTTTTCCTATTCCTTCCACAGATGTTTCCTTGACCACCCTGGTCCAGGGTGATTTCTTCTTTTTCAGAGTTTCTCTGGTACCTATCACCCATACTTCCAATTTCACACCTATAACTTTATGAAGGGTTGGTTATGTTTGACTCACTTATTAATCTGTAAGCATTTATTGAACAGCCACCATGAAGCTCCGCTAGGCAGTGGAGATCCACAAATAAGTAAGACACAGTCCCTGCCCTCAAGAGTTAAAATTTAGTGAAGGAGACAATCAGCAATCTATTAACACCCTGATCCATTTTAAGAGTAAATCACTTTCTCTATAAAACAAACAGACATACCACTGATGAGGCTGAAAGTCACAAGGGGAATTTTTAGTTACTGAATTACAATAGCAAATATTCCATAAGCATCGAGGGCAAAACAAAGAGGCAGTAATAATTGACTGAGAAACTTAAATTCGAAGCAGTAGCACTTTTCCCAGGCAGAGGGTATGCATGTGAGCCAAGCTCCCAGCCCTGTGGCAGTCCAGAATGACTGGGGTAGCACACTGTTGTCTTCTGAACACATCCCTGTGGTGGGGGTAGGGGCAAGGATCTTATCTATTGCCTAGGCATGGCTTTAGGAACAAGACTATTCCAGCCAACGTTCTAGCCAGTTTCACCACTGACAATGTATTTCTAAGGTAGTCTTCTTGAGTGCAATGACAGTTTTCTGACAAATGGGGAAAGTCCACAGATAAAAATTATGTGAGCAAAATCTGGTACATAGAAAAGATTCTCCTCTGCTTTGGTTTCTTCCTGGTTCTTGTAGTCAGTCTGGATGTTTCTCTCTAGAAATGTTAAGTTATATCTTTTTTTCTTCAGTGTCATACTCTGGGATACTGAGTTAATTTAGTCCAATTTAATTTAATGAGCACTTTCAATATGTGAAACAATATGGTTGTTACTTAAAGGAAATAAACATGAATAAGAAAGGATTCCTTCAAAGAGTTGAGAGTCATGTAAATAATTATCTAGACTATAGACCTGGTAATGTCATGTTCTGTGACAAGTAAGAGCTATATAGGGAAGCCAGATACATGGTCTAGTACATTCTACCCCTTAAGATTAAAATCACTGCTATCTCCAAGGTTCTGGGCTGGGCTATATTAATGAGGAGTCCTGGTCATGTTTACTAATAGGGTTTTCCCAGAAATGAACCTGCAAGTGTTCTCTGAAGTGGGACTGAATTCAGACACAGGATCTCTTGGTCTTATCATTGTGACCTAGGATCTAAGAAAAAGAGATGAATCCCTGTGATTTCGTATTACCCAACTTCTTTCCCAGAGGTACCCCTGAGGTACCAACCCAAACTTCATCCTGCCAGTTAAGCAAGAGGTGAGGCAGGTGAATAGATTGTCTCTAAAATGCAAAGGGAACCGAAATTCCCTTTCAGCTAAGGGGACTGAAATTCATTGAGCATCTATCATGTATTGATATTACACATATATCTCATTTAAAGTTCATGTTATCACTTGAGAGTATCATTGCTCCCATTTTATATCTGAGGAAACTGAGGCCTCAAATCAGATCAGATCAGTCGCTCAGTCGTGTCCGACTCTTTGCAACCCCAGGAATCGCAGCACGCCAGACCTCCCTGTCCATCACCAACTCCCGGAGTTCACTCAGACTCACGTCCATTGAGTCAGAGATGCCATCCAGCCATCTCATCCTCTGTCGTCCCCTTCTCCTCTTGCCCCCAATCCCTCCCAGCATCAGAGTCTTTCCAGTGAGTCAACTCTTCGCATGAGGTGGCCAAAGTACTGGAGTTTCAGCTTGAGCATCATTCCTTCAAAAGAAATCCCAGAGTTGATCTCCTTCAGAATGGACTGGTTGGATCTCCTTGCAGTCCAAGGGACTCTCAAGAGTCTTCTCCAACACCACAGTTCAAAAGCATCAATTCTTTGGCGCTCAGCCTTCTTCACAGTCTAACTCTCACATCCATACATGACCACTGGAAAAACCATAGCCTTGACTAGGCGAACCTTTGTTGGCAAAGTAATGTCTCTGCTTTTCAATATGCTATCTAGGTTGGTCATAACTTTCATTCCAAGGAGTAAGCGTCTTTTAATTTCATGGCTGCAATCACCATCTGCAGTGATTTTGGAGCCCCCAAAAATGAAGTCTGACACTGTTTCCATTGTTTCCCCATCTATTTCCCATGAAGTGATGGGACCAGATGCCATAATCTTCGTTTTCTGAATGTTGAGCTTTAAGCCAACTTTTTCACTCTCCACTTTCACTTTCATCAAGAGGCTTTTCAGTTCCTCTTCACTTTCTGCCATAAGGGTGGTATCATCTGCATATCTGAGGTTATTGATATTTCTCCCAGCAATCTTGATTCCAGTTTGTGTTTCTTCCAGTCCAGCGTTTCTCATGATGTACTCTGCATAAAAGTTAAATAAGCAGGGTGACAATATACAGCCTTGACGGACTCCTTTTCCTATTTGGAACCAGTCTGTTGGTCCATGTCCAGTTCTAACTGTTGCTTCCTGACCTGCATACAAATTTCTCAGGAGGCAGATCAAGTGGTCTGGGATTCCCATCTCTTTCAGAATTTCCCACAGTTTATTGTGATCCACACAGTCAGAGGCTTTGGCATAGTCAATAAAGCAGAAATAGATGTTTTTCTGGAACTCTCTTGCTTTTTCCATGATCCAGCAGATGTTGGCAATTTGATCTCTGGTTCCTCTGCCTTTTCTAAAACCAGCTTGAACATCAGGAAGTTCACGGTTCACATATTGCTGAAGCCTGGCTTGGAGAATTTTGAGCATTACTTTACTAGCATGTGAGATGAGTGCAATTGTGCAATAGTTTGAGCATTCTTTGACATTGCCTTTCTTTGGGATTGGAATGAAAACTGACCTTTTCCAGTCCTGTGGCCACTGCTGAGTTTTCCAATTTGCTGGCATATTGAGTGCAGCACTTTCATAGCATCATCTTTCAGGATTTGAAATAGCTCAACTGGATTCCATCACCTCCACTAGCTTTGTTCATAGTGATGCTTTCTAAGGCCCACTTGACTTCACATTCCAGGATGTCTGGCTTTCGATGAGTGACCACATCATAGTGATTATCTGGGTCGTGAAGATCTTTTTTGTACAGTCCTGTGTATTCTTGCCACCTCTTCTTGTGCTTCTGTTAGGTCCACACCATTTCTGTCCTTTATCGAGCCCATCTTTGCATGAAATGTTCCCTTGGTATCTCTAATTTTCTTGAAGAGATCTCTACTCTTTCCCATTCTGTTGTTTTCCTCTATTTCTTTGCATTGATCGCTGAAGAAGGCTTTCTTATCTCTTCTTGCTATTCTTTGGAACTCTGCATTCAGATGCTTATATCTTTCCTTTTCTCCTTTGCTTTTCACTTCTCTTCTTTTCACAGCTATTTGTAAGGACTCCCCAGACAGCCATTTTGCCTTTTTGCATTTCTTTTCCATGGGGATGGTCTTGATCCCTGTCTCCTGTACAATGTCACGAACCTCATTCCATAGTTCATCAGGCACTCTATCTATCAGATCTAGTCCCTTAAATCTATTTCTCACTTCCACTGTATAATCATAAGGGATTTGATTTAGGTCATACCTGAATGGTCTAGTGGTTTTCCCTACTTTCTTCAATTTCAGTCTGAATTTGGCAATAAGGAGTTCATGGTCTGAGCCACAGTCAGCTCCTGGTCTTGTTTTTGCTGATTGTATAGAGCTTCTCCATCTTTGGCTACAAAGAATATAATCAATCTGATTTTGGTGTTGACCATCTGGTGATGTCCATGTATACAGTCTTCTCTTGTGTTGTTGGAAGAGGGTATTTGCTATGACCAGTACATATTCTTGGCAAAACTCTATTAGTCTTTGCCCTGCTTCATTCCATATTCCAAGGCCAAATTTGCCTGTTACTCCAGGTGTTTCTTGACTTCCTACTTTTGCATTCCAGTCCCCTATAATCAAAAGGACATCTTCTTTGGGGTGTTAGTTCTAAAATGTCTTGTAGGTCTTCATAGAACCGTTCAACTCCAGCTTCTTCAGCGTTACTGATTGAGAGGCAGGTCAGGTGCCCATAATTTACATTTGTTAAGATAACAGGATTAGCCAGAAGGTTTTCAGGAATGAGAAACTGTCCTCAAGCAGGATACCTTGTTATATAATCCTTAGTACAGAGTTTAAGGAGAAGGCAATGGCACCCCACTCCAGTACTCTTGCCTGGAAAATCCCATGGACAGAGGAGCCTGGTAGGCTGCAGTCCATGGGGTCGCTAAGAGTCAGACATGACTGAGCGACTTCACTTTCTCTTTTCACTTTCATGCATTGGAGAAGGAAATGGCAACCCACTCCAGTGTTCTTGCCTGGAGAATCCCAGGGATGGAGGAGCCTGGTGGGCTGCCGTCTATGGGGTCACACAGAGTCGGACACGACTGAAGTGACTTAGCATAGCATAGCACAGAGTTTAAACTGAGTTGTTTGTTGTGTAATCATCAGTTCCAGGCTTAAAGATATAAACGCTTTATGTTACTAAGACTAAGGAATGCAGAGGGAAAAAAGTTTGTCCTTTCCTCCTCCTTGAGAATTCCAGACCCCTATCTCCTCCCCGAGAACCCCAGACCCCTCTCTCCTTGGGGATCCCCGGAGTTGTTTTCAATCTGCCTAGGAATTGACTCTCTCAATATCAAAAAAGACAAACTTTTTTTTGTCCCAAATTTCCCAAACGGCTTTTGAGAGATTCAGATACTTTATTTTATTTTACAAATAGTAGTTACAGACTCTATGTATCCATCACTCATATCATCTGTGCAAAATCAAGAAGTACAAGCTTACCATACCAGTCTCTTAGATATGAAAGGTAATGGAAGTCCCTTGTTGGTTTGTTTTCAGTGCGAGACCTAGCTGGAGCACATCACTTACTGTAAACGACCTTTGCAAGAAGACCTTGGAGCAGTTTTACCACTTGAAAATGAGATAGGACCATTGTAAAAGTAAATAAAAATCAATAATCAAAAGCCGGATCCTAAGTCTAAGAGAAGAAAAAAATCACCTTCAAAGTGATTCTACTCTATCGGTGCATGGCATTTCCACTATCCATCTGCCTTTGCTGTACAGACCTCCTTCTGGGGCCAGGCCAGCCTTAGTGCCTCCTGCTGACCCAGGCATTCAGGAAGAAGAAAATGCTGTTGCTGCCTTGTTTCTGCCTTTCCTCCTCGCCTGCAGATCTTCCTCAGGTGGGACTAATGGACTCCTGCCTTCAGGACATACAGAGGCATCTCATCTGAGTGATCTCATCTGTTTCCCTGGTTTTATTTATAAGCTATACACCAGTGACACCCAAATCTGCATGTCTAGCTTAAAGCTCTCCCCAGAACTTTGGGTTTCCTTGGTGGTTCAGATGGTAAAGAATCTGCCGGCAGCGCAGGAGACCTGGGTTCGATCCCTGGAGAAGGGAATGGCAACCCACTCCAGTATTCTTGCCTGGAGAATCCCCGTGGACAGAGGAGCCTGGTGGGCTATGGGCTACAGTCATGGTGTCTCAAAGAGTCAGACATGACTACGCAACTAAGTTCAGCCAGAATTTTAGTTTTATTTATAATAGATTCCTAGATATCTTTATTTCAGTGTATTCCACAGATATGGTAGAGTAAAAAGAACTCACCCCCTTCCTTGCTCTTCCTCTGGAATTTAGCATCTGTTAATAATTGGTGATACCATCAGCTACACAGACACCTAAACTAGACACTGGAGAGCCTTCCTTGATTTCTCTTTTGCCCTTACTCATCCCCTTGCATCCAAGGCCCTTGGGTCTGTTGCTTCTTCCCCAAACTTACTACTCCAAGTGCTCATTCATCTTTCCTCTGTATTATTCTGCTTTAACCTAGATTGTTTTTTCTGGTCTCTTTGTTTCCAAATGTGTCACATCAATCTACCCTCTACTAGCACAATATTTGGGAATTAAATCTGACCATATGTCTCTCCTGCCTAAAATCTTTCAGCAACACTGCAGGATATGGTCCAGGTTCCTTAATCTGATATTTATAAGGCGCTCTCTGTTTCTCCTGACTTTTCGGCCCTTCCTGCCTGCACGTTTCCCTCCACATATTTGCTATCACTGGCCTTTCTGCACTGTGCTTTCCTTCTATTGTCAGTGCCCCAACCCCACATAGCTAAATCCTAGTCATCATGTAAGGTTCAACTCAGATCTCACTTCTTCTAAGAAGCCTTCCCTGACTAGCCCCAACCTTGGTCCGTTAGGTGCTGGCACACCTTATGTATACCTCTGTCAATACATAAACCTCATTTATTATTTCTATAATATTTTATATTTATCTCTTCTTCTGGACTGTAAGCTCTTTGTAGGCAGAGACAATGTCTTTGTATCCACCATTTCTAGTATAGGTCATGGCATAAACTAAGCCTCCAATAATTGTTTGAATGACTGAATATCAGAAAAGTAGTCTCAGCTTTAAAAAAAAAAAAAATGTATGTATATTTATTTTGGGGTCTCTGCTGCTACGCATGGGCTTTCTCTAGTTGCGACCAGTGGGGTCTCTACTCTCTAGTTGCAGTGGCTTCTCTTGTTGCGGAGCAGGGATCTAGGGCATGTGGGCTTCAGTAGTTGCATATGTGGGCTCAGAGTTCCAGTGCGGCTTAATCACCCTGCAGCATGTGGGATTTTTCAGACCAGGGATCAAATCTGTGCTCCCTGCATTGGCAGTCCGATTCTTAACCACTGGAACACCATGGAAGTCCCCGAGCTTTGTTTTTTTTTTAAGTCTTCAATGGTAAAAACTGAAAAAGTGTTTTAGCTAACCTCAGGTACTTAGCATTCTATTGCACTAAGTCCCTGCATTTTAGGTAGTGAACTGAATCTATTTCTCTAAATATATTTTAATTTTATGCTAAAAATTACATAGTGATATTGAAAAAAGGTATTCCTTAAAAATTGCAGTGCCCAATTTGATGACTGATGTCTTGGGTTCTCTCCTTGTCTCCCCTCTATTGGGTTCCGAAAGAGTTCCAGCTGAGACACACACACCTCAGATATTCTTCTCCCCAAACCAGAGCTCTGATGTGGCCACCTGGGGGCAGTGCAGACTTGTGGAAGGATTTCGCAGAGAGGCGCCGGCAGTCCCAGTGCTGAGCAGTCTTTACGCGCCACTCTGCCCAGTTTCTTTTCCTCCCACTTTGACTCAGGTTTCCACTGAACTGACTTGTCAGTGCCCCAACCCACATAGCTAAATCCTAGTCATCATGTAAGGTTCAACTCAGATCTCACTTCTTGAGAGGGGACTGGAATAGGTGATCATGTGTGAGACACACTCACAGAGCCTCTCCAACTCCTGAGAGGCAGGGTTAAACAAATCAAGCTGGAGATTTCTTTGAGCCAGCAAACCAGGGAAGTGTGGAGGCTGGTGTTAAACACAGTCTAACATGTATAACTTTGTTCCATGATGTGCAGGTCATGAAAATGTCACATTTCTTTAGTTCTCTAAAATATTCTTGGCTCCTATCTACCAGTGGGTGGAAAAACTAGTCTTGGTCCTCTTTTCAGGAGCTCACAGGTATTTCAGAGACGTCTCTCAGTCAGTGCCATTCACCGTTGGAGTTCTTTGCCCATGTCAATTGTCTATTCTAGGACCCTTTCTGTAGGCCTAAGTGGGGCATGAGACTCCCAAAAAGCAGTGCCTCTGGTCACCTCTTAGCACATAGTCATCCCCATTCAAGGTCCTGCTGTGCCAGAGGTCTGTGGGAGAGCAGGAGTAGGACCTGGCTGCACAAGGAGACCACGGTGCTCCCTAGCTTAAGGTGCCAGGCTCAGGAAATTCTCTCTCCTCAGCTCTCCTCTAATCCTAAGAGCCCTTCTTTGTGTCAGAAAAAAACAACTTGATCCCCTCTAAGACCTGCGCTGATTTCAAAAACAAAAATCTGTTAGATTTTATTTTTTTCTAAGGCAAATGAAGCTCCAGCACAAAAGGCCCTGAGTCATTCTTTAGGGGTGGCAAGCGTAGGAGAAGATAGGAATGGTTCATTCTTCCACAAAGAACCAAAGTGGCTGACACCACAGAAAATAAGACAGTTAATTCCTCAAGCAGGTTAGCCTGTCAAACACTAAAGCACTGCTTACTTCATTCTTTGTTCCTGGAGTATGGAGCCTCTCTAAGAAGAGGCAGTAGGCTGTTTGGCAGGTAGAGATCCACACTGATCATGTACTGGCCTTGTGGTGACCCAAGGACAAAAGAGCAGATGAGACCAAGGAGTCTTGGGATGCAAGAGCAGATAAAAGTACTTCCTTGAGCTGGCCCGCTGTTCTAACAGCATCTCCCACTCTAATAAACTTTATTTCCCTCTCATTCTGTCTCACCTCTGGAAATTCTTTTCCAACCTGCGCACAGACCACGACAGACCTCAGACTGGGAGGTGCTTTAGGCTGAAAGTAAGCAGCAAATCTGGGCTCCCTCATTTTCTGCGTAGGTCCCAGATTAACTAGGGAGGATGGAGCTGGCACTCTCGGGTTCTAGTTCCCTGGACTGGCCTCATTCAGACCTTCCCATTTCCTGATCTCTGGAAGGGGTTTGAAGAACCTATGAGAGAATTACCCTAAGATCACATCTAACCCTTGAATAATGAGCTGCATAATGGAATAACAGTGCAATCTTGATTACTGATTTCTTTTGTGTAAATTTTTATTTTTTGATATCTAATTAAAATATCCTTATTTTTGATTATTGAGATTTTTGGAACCCCCGCAAATTTAACACCTTAGATGCATGCCCTGCTTGTCTCAGCCTGGCCTGTCTACTGGCAGCTGCCCCTGCCTGAGCCACCTTGAGCCCTTGTAGTTCATTCATGGAATGTAACCTGAGCCTAGCTATGTGTGGGATCAAGGATGGGACCCTGGCATTTCACTCTGACCTTGGGTGAGAGTGGGGGGCCTAGCATCCTTGGCTAGTATTTCTCCCAGACTCTCTCAGCTGGACTGTATTGAAGTGACACCTGTAAGGTGCAATGACTCTGGGCATTGAGCCAAGAGTCCTTTGATTCTTTTTTTATCATAGATAGAATTTATTAATATACCACTATTCATCAGGGGTCATATGAGGATCTAAGAATTTCAGAAAATCTAGGTTGTTCTGATTTAAGTCTACATTCTTTAATGTGGCACATAAGAAGGCCAGCCCTTCACCACTGCATTTAATCTGCCTCATATCTAGCCATTCCCCCATGTATACTATATTCTTGTCACAGGGAACTGTTTGGTCTGCTTGTTGTTTTCCAAGCATAAGTACTTTCACGCCTCCATGCTTTTGCTCATGCTGTTTCCTTGCCTGGAATACCTTTTTTTCCTTCCTCTCTGCTTGATAAATTCTTTACTTATCTTCAAGGCCCAAATCAAATGTCATCTCCTCTGTAGTTTCCACTAATATGTTCCCCTTTTTGAAGTTCACTCACACTCCTCATAGGCAAGGCAATGGCACCCCACTCCAGTACTCTCGCCTGGAAAATCCCGTGGACGGAGAAGCCTGGTGGGCTGCAGTCCATGGGGTCGCTAAGAGTCAGACACGACTGAAGCAACTTAGCAGAAGCAGCAGCACGCTCCTGATAGCCCCCGTCCCAATTTCATGTATTTGTTTTTCATGTCTCTTTATAAGATGATGAACTTAGTGAATGACTTGAAAGAGTGACTCCTGAGGTTGCTTCCTCTCCCCCCATCTTCATTCATTCTCCCTGTCCTATAATTTCATTCATCTTTGTATCCGCAGCACTTAGCATAATGCTTGGCACGTAGGAAGTACTTAACAAACATATGAAGAAAGCTGCAAGGCGAAATGTGGTTCCTTTATTTTCACTTTCTATTTCCACTTCTCAGAGATTTTGGTTACTGCTCTCAATTTCCTCCTCTGATCATTTCTGTTCTCTCTGACCATGTGCATCCCATCCCAATTTTACCTAGCTTTCTGGAGCTAGCCCTCCCAGCCCACTCCACTCATTTATTCTGCAAGTCAGCACATACTTATTGAACACCTGCTTTTCTGCAGGCACTGTTCTAGGCATTGAGGATACAGCAGTGACCAAGATAGATGGGGTACTTCCATGGAGCTTACGCTATTGAAAAACTGAACTAAAACGAGTAACAAGATAATTTCAGATAATGATGAGGTTTAGAAAGGAGGTAAAGTGATGTGACAGGGTGTAAAGAGAAGTTAGTCAGGTAAGTCCCCTCTGACGAGGAGACACTGAAATCTGGAGGAAAGAAGAAGGCAATATGGGGATCTGCAGAAAAAAATTTCAAGTAGGAATGTCAGTAAGTTCACAGGCATAGAGACAAGATCAAATGACTGAAAATTGTAAAGCATTATATAAAGAACAAAATGATTAAGGCTTTCCTTAGACTGTCAGTATTCTTTCATTCCTTTCACAACAGAGTAGCTTCAGTCCCTTCTGAGAAGTGGTTGACTGCTCCTAACCTCCACCTTTTCTACCACTTATATCACAGAATTTTCTTCCACTGAATCCCACTGAAATTCATCTGACTGAAGTACCAATCCATGGTATTAGATGCCTTGTGTGGTCCCTTTTGAGGCACTTCTCTCCTCCATCACCTCCAGAAGCACTAAGTGCTGCTGTCCCACCTCCAGGAAAGGTTTACCTCACAGGAACACTCAAAACAGAAATCTGGAGGTGGGAATCCGGGGCAGCATTAAGGAGGAAAGGTCAGTTCTCTGGACAGACATCCACAAGTGGGAGAGCCTGGCATCCACTTATGTGAATCCCAGGAGTGTCTCCTCATCCCCTACAGCCATTCTTGTTACCTTTTCTCTAACCTATGTGTTGCCTTCCACTGGGCTGCCAAGTCCAGCTGGTGAGGGAGTCCAAAAGAGCTGGCCTCCTCTCTTAGATGCCAGAGCAGCTGCTTAAAAAAGCCAAAGGGCTTCCTGCTGCTAGAGACATGAAACACTCTCAGTAAGCCAGGAGCCAGAATCAAAACCATATGGTTTGCTTTGCAGAAAAGATCACAGGGCCTGAAAAATTAGAGGAAGGAGGGCCAGCCAGGGGACAAGTTTTGGGAGTAAGGTGGGTGCACCTATCCCATTCCTAGCAACCCTGCACTCACTAGTATAGCCCCCTACCCTGCCACCTGAGGGTACTTCTGTCCTTGGACTCCTGGCCCATTTGGACTTTCTTCAGGCCCAGATTGATAGAAGTTCTAACAATAAAGTTCAAAAGAATGAGATTATATCCTCTCCCTGGAACATCTTGGTCTCTTAAAGTCCTCCTGACCAGATGCCCCTCAAATGAAAACTGTCCCCATTTACTCTTATCTCTAAGGAACCAACATACCTCACACCTTAAACATATTAAACTAGCAGTCTTTTATTTGTTTGTTTCATGTGAATCTAAATAGATACAGGGTCTCTAAGATTTTTCTTAGATTTTTAAACTTAGGTTTTTCCCAAGTTCTCCTGAGGTAGATCCATAAGCATTAAAAAGAAATTCATACTCAATGACTCCTTTTAAAAGGATAAGCTGCTGCTGCTAAGTCACTTCAGTCGTGTTCGACTCTGTGTGACACCATAGACAGCCTCCCACCAGGCCAAAGTATAAGCTATATGGTCATAATGTGGGAGCCTGGATTTAGATATGCTTTTGGGCTTGAAATGTCAGAGCTCTGCTAGTTACAACAGGTTCCTGTCCTTCCTGCTACGTGAGCCAGGATTGTTTAAGGACAAGTTGGGGAGGGAGTGCTGTATGCCTGAAACTGGGATGGCCTGCCGTGTCTTCTGCTCTGCAGACCAAGGCCAAGGTACCCCAGGAAAGAATGAATCCTAATTCTCACTGTCCAACCCACCACTTCAGTGGCTCCCTGTAAATGGCAGCATTTGTGGGGAGAGGTCGGTGTCCACAAGTCTCTATGTCCATGCAGAAGAGTCTGGGGCAGCTGCCTTTGCTTTAGGGCCAAGGCTGACCCATAAATGGGAGGAAGATTCCAGGCAGCCCTTTATTATAAGAAAGAGGTAGAGCCTCAGTGTTTCAGAGTTTAGTGCCTGTGCCACAAGCCTCTCCCATAATCTGTTCACCCAGGGCAGGTCTGCAATATGCTGGGTCATGGAAGAAAAAGCAACAGAACAAATAAACTGAGTTTTCCTAACTTTTTTCTGCAGGTATTTTCTTGGACAGAAAGGGAAATGAAAAGTTTGATAGAGAGGATGGTTCTCCTTCTTGACTACTGTTGAAGGTAAGTATTGACAAGGTTGTATGATCAGGGATTTGAGGGTAGGATTTTTGTCTTAAGCTTCCCAAAGCTGCAAGGATGATCCTGTTCCTGCCTCCCAGACTGCGACTCGTTCCACTATAAGTCATTGGAAAAGACCTTGATGTTGGGAAAGATCGAAGGCAGGAAGTTTAATGTTGTTTAGTCACTAAGTCACATCCAACTCTTTTGCAACCCCCGGACCGTAGCCTACCAGGTTCCTCTGTCCATGGGATTTTCCAGGCAAGAATACTGGAGTGGGTTGCCATTTCCTTCTCCAGGAGATCTTCCTGACCCAGGGATTGAACCTGGGTCTCCCGTATTGTAGGCAGACATATATTTATATAGACCCTGTCTTATTCAAGCATCACAATAATACTACATTTAGGAAAGAGAGAGTATGAATATCACTATTATGTAGGAAACAAACACAAAGAGATTAACTGACCTGCCCAAACTAGCTCTCTTGTCACCAGAGTCAAGACTAGAACACAAATTTCCTAACTTGCAGTTCAGTGCCTTTTTCATCATTTCACCTTAAGAACAAACATCTTCCAAAAGTTACAGTAAGACAGGGTATTCATAATCACTGAGCTCCTTCCCTGAGCCCCTCTTATAATTATGGGGTCTTCCTCTTTCAAGGCTGATTCATCCTTTGCCACCATATGCTCCCCCAGATTCACACACAGGTCATATGCATGCAACACTACCAGGTACTTTGCATACCATTGTCTCAGTTCATTCCCCAGTATCCCCATTGAGGATATTATTTACCCACGGGACCAATACACTGAAGCTCAGAAAAGGCAGATACATTAGTTTAAAATTGTAGAGCTTGTAAGTGTTAGTCAGGAGCTGAAACCAGGTCTTCTGATACCCTGATCCCTTTCTGTGATACCCAAGGAATCCAGAGACATGAGCCATGTAGGAATCAAACGTAGATCTCAAGACATGAGCAAATTTGTGGACTGTTCCTGCAGGAGGCAGATTCTAAGTCTGGGATACCATGTAATACAATAGACAACCTCCAGTTTCTCCTATGTGGCAAATACCCTTCCCACTGGGTATCCTCACAGAAACACGTGATACAGGCAAGTGTGCTTACGTGGCATGTGCTGCCCCGCCTCCCCCTTCCAGAGGTTTGGTCACAGCTACAGCATCTTGACAACCTATTTAAACCAACTTGCATGAACTGGCAACAAAGTATCCATTTCTGACAGGCTGCGTCATTGAGCTTCTGCAGAAGTTGGAATCTTTAACTGAAACATTTAAGAACCAGGGGGTCCCTGAGAGGTATGTGATAAATTCCATTCAGATATTGAGATTGATTTCTTTCCTCTTTCTTTCTTTTTTTTTCAGTCACATTCAAAGAGCTAACAAGTTGTTTTCACCTTATCAAGCAAGATGAGAAGAACATTGCTTCCTTTATTCTTGAGTGGGTCTGTGCCAAAAGAGCGCTAACAGCATCTGAGTAATTAAGAGTAGCATCTGAGTTATCCGAGAGCACTTTGTACATGTGACATTTACTGAAAGGTAAATGGTGCTGCAAATACTTCAGCAAAATCCAATTACAGGCCTCCAAGTCCATTATAATTTACTGCTCCCACAGTTTACCCTGTAAACTCCCACACTGTTTACACTGTATACTATATAGGCAGCCCCTCTGCTTTGAAATGCTTCTAAGAAACTATGATGTTGCAAATTTGTTCTACTGACAGCTGAATGTACACATAGCTCCATCCCAAAGGGAAAGGCAGATGTAAGTGTAAGGACAATTTTATCTCATGGCATCTGAGCAGCCTCGATGGCCTGACAGCTTTGTTGTGCTATAATATGGGTTAACAATTGGGTCATGAGATAATTCACGAAACTCCAGCAGTCTAGGCTCTGCCGGGGTTAACTCTTGCTGTGGGGCTGGGATGAGGAAAAGCAGATCTTCTCAAGCTGCAGCTGCAGTTGACATCTCCTTCACCTCATACCTGAGCTCCTGCTCCCTGGAAGAGAAACCCGAGTAACGACAGCCGTAGCTGCAGAGAAGGGTTCTTCTTGGTAGTGGCTGATTCTGACTTCAGAGCTGTGGGCATTGAGCTAGAAAGCAGTACAGAGGGAGGGCCAGGAAGTAAGTGACGCCGGGAAATGGGAAACTCAAGGGAGAAAGGACTTGACTTTCTTCCCCTCACAAAGATGTGCTTTGCAATTTTCATCTTTTCATCTGGACTGGTGAGTTTCAAAATTTTTAGTCTTTAGACAACTTGAGCTAGACAAAAGTCTCACCCATTTACTAGATTGAACAAGCCAGCAAACAAACAAAAAAAACCACTTTGCAGGTGTGTTTGCTGAATCCCTGTGATTATTTGTAGGTCCCTTTAAACATATTTGTTTTGATGCTTTTAAGTTTTGATTGAAATCCACAGCGGAAAATATGTTTTAAAAGGGGGAAAAAATCAACACACTTCTGTGCCTTGCATTTTGACTCAGCCCACAGAACGGTTGGAAGAATCTCTGCAGACCCACTATAGATCCCCGGATTCCACTTGGAGAACCATTAATCTAAAAAAAGACATCTTGATTTCAGAACCCTTCTTTTGATCTGGAATTATCTGTTACTGACCACAGACAGCTGCTACTGACAATTCCCGGGACAGGGCCCTGTTGAGTGAGAGGTAAGCCCAGTGTGGGAAGAAGAAATTTCTTTCTCTTTGTCAACGAGTGTTTCGGTACAGAGCCATATCTGTTCTTAATAGGATATCTATGAGCTCAATTTCTATTCCTTTTCTTCCTCTTCTTTTTCTTTTCTTTCCCTTTCTTCCTCCTCCTCATTTCCTTCTACTTTTTTGTTTCTTCTGTAGTGAAAAAATTCACCAAGCCCTCGGTGCCTAGATGATTTTTTTTCCTGGTACATTCCACTGATTGGAGTTTCCTAATTACAGTTTCTTACTTGGGTGCAGAATCTTCTTATATTTGAGCACCTAACTTTTTGTAAAAGCAGTTGGCCACTGCCCATACTTTGTGAACAGGTAGCTGAGATAGTACCAGAGAAGAGAAGGCGACAGGTTTGTGCCCTTCCCTGTATCAAAGTGTGGCGCTCTATTGAGATACGTGTAGGAGAAGAACATTCCGGGAGGGAGCAGCCATGTTGCAGTGAACCGACAACACCAATAATATAAAGAACAAATCCAGGAAGAAATGGAACCATACCCTGGAAGCTTGAAGTTACAGTGGTTCATTTGGTCAACCTGCTCTGAAAATAGAGGAAAAGATTCTCATGTTGAAGGTAGGGCATGTGCCTGCATTTTCTCTGCTTAAGCCACAGGGATCTCATTAAGGATCGGGACACTAACACTGATGGCTTCATTTTGGGCACAACTCTCAGCAGGAAAGCCCCATACAAAGGTAATTACAAGGAATTGGGGGTGGGTGGGCATTATAGCCTTTTGATTTGGTCTCAAATATCCTGTCAGACAGATGTAGAAAGGAGATCAATCTTTACCTCAAAAGAAGTAAATTGTAGATTGAAGTGTTTGATTTCAGTCTCTATCAGGTTGAGGCTTTGAAAAACAGATCTGTGGGTCTAGGAAACCACATACAGGATTCAATTGCTTTGGAGTCCTGTGAGTATTCAAGGATATAAGGAAATGTATAACTCAATTTGAGACAATTGTTTTTAATTGGCAATTTTACTGTCGAGTCCGGTAAACCCATTTTGTGTAAGTGGCTCGGGGTTGAAATACAGTCTGGGAAAAGGGCTGTTTCTGGTTCTTCAAGACAGTCTGAAGGCATCTCAAAAGTTAAAATAACATGAAACTTGCCATCTTTCTGTTACACCGCAAATGTTTTTCTCTTCCAAGTGCTTCTGCATATGGGTAAGCATTCCAGCAAAGATGCAGTTACAGTCCAGCATGGGAAAGCAAAGGAGCCTAGTATTCAGAGTTCGATGAAAGAGCCAGGATGCTAGTCAAAAAGAGAGAAGAGTTCTTATAGAAGCAAAACAGAAAATAGAAATAACAAAGATCACATGTCAATGTGTGTGTTGGGGTTGGGAGGAAGGTGGATGATAGCAGAGTGCAATCTTTGATTGAGATAAGAAATAATATGGCTCAGGGAAAATGTACACAAAGAAATAGACTGTGGCTTGAGAGAAAACTGACTTCAGTTGGGTACGGAAGATTTATTCAGGTTTTGGTGAGGAAATTGGAAAGAACTGTAAAGCTAAAGTCTGTATCCAATTTAAATACCTGTGCAGCTGGGTCTGGGGGCCAAAGTAGTCCCTAGAGCCCCAAGAGGTCTGCATTTTGCTCATAGGGCAGCTCTCTTGAGGAAAAAGAAGAAGAAAGGGGGTTGTTGCAGTGGGGGAGAGTTCTTAAAGTCCTTCTGATAGCCCCCACAAAATTAGGACACAGCCATAAATTGCCTGCTAGACAACCACCAGTTCTGTCTCCATCTGTTCCCCAAGCCTGTGCTTACAGATTCTTTATATTCAGGTGTTTTTAAGAAGAATCAGCTTGGAACAAAAGTACTAAATTCGAAACATTCTAAACCACAATTTAAATCTTATTTAAAAGATGAAAGGATGAAAAGTGTGACTTTTTTCATTTGTTTAGAAATAGTCCTTTCTGACTGGATCCCATCCAGTATATGTTTCACTCTTTCCTTGGTTTGTTCCTCTCTCAAGTGCCATCAGCCCTCATTCAATACAGTCAGTGATTGGACTTTCAGAAGGGATAAAAGTGGTTATTTAAAATTGCCTCCTTATGTCCTATAGTTGCACCCTTTGACAGTCCCTTCCAGAGAAGTGATGTCATCCCCATCCATAGCACCACTGTAAGTTAGGGACACAGGAAAAAAATCACTAGACCCTAGTGAAGTTACACTGATTGGAGCTTCGAGGTGGTCAAGTGGTCTGATTCTCGGGAGGCCCTGGTGCACAAAGATCAGAGGCAGGAATTAGGAGACCAGTTTCTAATCCTGCATCTACTTCTAACAGTCTGTGGGGCTTTAATCTCCTCATTGACTTGCTCAGGGCTGCCATCTTCCTGTGCATCAAAGGAGAAGACAAAAGTCTAGCCTCTCCTACTTGTGAATAAGACAGCTCAGAGTGCCTTTGCTGGGTGACAGGGAGCCAGGTCAAAGAGAGAAAGTTGTGACAGCTGCCTTTTTCACTTGATTGCTTAATTATTAAAATCTTGATCTCCTTCTTCCCTGGGATCCTGAATGGTCTGGACACAGACCACAATATTTTAAATTTTTATTTGACGTTTGTCTGTTTCTATTAAACCAAAATGTCTACAGCTTAATGAATTTTCACCACATTAACACACCCAGGAAAACTGAACCTAGATCTAGAAACAGAACATTACCAGTACCCAGAACCCCCTCGTGCCCTCTTTAAGTCTCTTTTTTCCCAAGGGTAACCACTAACCTGACTTCTAACACCATAATTAAGTTTTGCCTGTTGGTGGTGGTGGGCAGGGGTGGTGGTGGTAGTAGGGGTAGGGGAGGTGGTATGTACTTTGATATGTGACTTCTTTTGCTTGGTACGATTTAGTTATTGATATTGCATGTAGTAATATTTGGGATTTTGTTTTTTGACTGCACCATGCAGCTTGTGGGATATTAGTTCCCCAGTTGGGGATCTAGCCCTGTGGCCTCTGCATTGGAAGGGTAGAGTCCTAACCACTGCACCTCCAGGGAATTTCTGCATGTACTAATATTTTATTTGCATTGCTATATGGTATTTCATGAATTAATATACCACAATTTATTAATTGCCTTATTGATGGGCATTTGGATTGTTTCCAGTTGGGGACTATTATGAACAGTTCTATTAGGAACACTTGTGAACAGTTTTTTGCTGAACATATGAATGCAATTCTGTTGGGTATATCTAGAAATGGAAGTGCTGAATTGTAAGACATGTGAGTTCTGCTTTAACAGATACTGCCAGTTTTCCAAATTAGTTGTATCATTTTACACTTCTACCAGCCGTGTGTGAGGTTTCTGGGTGTTTTAACATCCTCATGGCTCAGATGGTAAAAATGTGCCTGCTAATGTGGGAGACCCAGGTTTGATCCTCGGGTCAGGAAGATTCCCTGGAGTAAGATATGACAACCCACTCCAGTATTCTTGCCTGGAGAATTCCATGGACGGAGGAGCCTGGCAGGCTACCGCCCATGGCGTCGCAGAGTCAGACACTACTGAATGACGAACACTTTCACTTTCAGTTTTCATCAATATTTGGTATTGTCTGTCTTTTATATTTAACTATTTTGGTGAGAGAATAGTGGAATGCCTTTCTATTTTAACTTATATTTCCTTGATACTAATGAAGTTGAGCACCTTTTATCATTCATTGGCCATTTGGATATCCTGTTTTGTGAAATACCTTTCATATCTTGAACCTATTCTGTTGGGTTGTCTGATATTTTTATTTGTCTGTATTCTTTAATTGTAGACATTGGTTGTGTACAAGTTACAAATATCATTTCCCAAATGCTGTCTAAGCATATTGGACCCTGAAGCAAAGGGAAAATCAGTAAATACCTATCTTGATTTAAAATTATGACATTTTATTCATCATGGATTTTAAAAAACTAATTTTGATTTTTAAAAACACTGCAAATATCTTGTTTTGATTACTGAGGGTTTTTTTTTATTTGATGCCCCCTTAAAAGTTTGTGTCCAAGCTTAACGCTTTACTAGACCTTCACCTGAGGCTTCAACTTGCCTTACCCTAGGCCTGGCTCTTATTCCATTCTGTGGCTTGCATTGTCACTGTATTTATTGTGTTATTTGTTGAAAAGGAGTTCCTAATTTAAATTTAAATTGATTAGATTATTCAAGATTTTCTTTCATGGTTAGCATCTTTTTTAAAACTTTTGTTTAAAAATTTTTTTCCTACCTAAAATCATAAAAATATTCTCCTATAATATTGTTTTGAATAGTGCTATTCAATAGAACTTTCTGCAGTAATAGAAATATTCTCCAGCTATGCTATTCAGTATGGCAGCCAATATGATGCAGGTATTGAGCACTTGAAATGTGGCCAGTATTTCTGATGTATTGAATTTTAAATTTTATTTACTTTTAATTATTTTATTAAATATGGATAGTTGTAATATAATCTGAAAACATCATCCACCTAAATTGATTTTAGAGTATGCTGTAAGGTCATACTTCCTTTTTTTTCTTCCATATGGATAGCCAATTGACCCAGTATTGTATACTGAAAAGACTATTAATTTCTTTTATAGTTAGACAATTTTCTATGAGTCTGGTTAATTTGGTTCTGGAATGTCCATTTTTTAAATTTATCTATTAAAATTTGTCTTTGTGCCAATTCCATGCTGTTTCAAATACTGTAGCTACTATAATGAACTTAATACATAATAGAATAAGTTTTTCATATTTCTGGTCTTCCGCCAGATTATCTTGATTATTCTTGAACTTCTGTTCTGCATTTCCACATAGATTTTATTTATTGGAGTGTAGCTGACATAATGATTTGACAGCACAGTGATCTGACATGTAAATACATTACAAAATGATCACTGTGATAGGTCTAATAACCATCTGTCACCATACAAAGTTATTATAGTATTATTGATTATATTTCTTATGTTTTATATTACATCTTTCATGCATACATGCTAAGTTGCTTCAGCTGTCTCCAAATCTTTGCAACCCTGTCGACTGTAGCCTGCCAGGCTCCTCTGTCCATGGGATTCTCAGGGCAAGAATACTGGAGTGGGTTGCCATGCCCTCCTCCAGGGAATCTGCCTGACCCAGGGATTAAACCCAAGTCTCTTATGTCTCCTGCACTGGCAGGCAGCTTCCTTACCACTAGTGTCATATTACTGGGAAGCCCATATTATATCTTGTGGTTTATTTATTTTATAACTGGAAGTTAGTGCCTCTTAATCTCTTTCATCTATTTCACCAACCCCTCTAACAGTCTCCCCTATGGTAATAACCAGTTTGTTCTCTGTATCCACGTCTGTTTCTGTTTTCTTATTTTTTATATAATTTTATTTATTTTTGGCTGTGCTGGGTCTTTGTTGCTGCGTGGGCTTGCCTCTAGTTGTAGCGAGCAGAAAATACTCTCTAGTTTTGGTGCACAGGCTTCTCACTGGAGTGTATTCTCTTTTGTTGTTGTTTTGGGTTTTTTTAATTTATTTATTTTTAATTAGAGGATAATTGCTTTGCAGTGTTGTTTTGCTTTCTGCCATATATCAACATTAATCAGCCATATACATTTGTTCCTTGCCTCTTAAACCTCCCTCGCACGGTGGCTCCTCTCATTGTAGAGGCCTAACTCTAGAGCATAGGCTCAATAGTTGTGGCACATAGGCTGAGTTGCTCCATGGCATGTGGGATTTTCCTAGACCAGAGATTGGACCCTTGTCTCCTGCATTAGCAGGCAGATTCTTTACCACTAAATCACCAGGGAAGCCCTTGTTTTATTTTTTGATTCCACTTGTAAGTGAAGATATATAGTATTTGTCTTTTTTTGTCTGACTTATTTCACTTACAGTAATACCCTCCCTGTTGTGGCAGATGGCAAGATTTCATTCTTGTTTATAGCTAAGTGATATTCCATTGTGTATATATACCATATGGTCTTTATCCATTCATAAATCAATGAATATTTAGATTGCTTCTATATCTTGGCTGTTGTAAATAATGTTACAGTGAATATTATTGTTCATTAAACATGTATCGTTCATATACATTTTGAATTAGTGGTTTTGTTTTCTTTTGTTTTTCACCCAGAAATGGAATTGCTAGATCATATGGTAGTTCTATTTTTAATTTTTTGAAGGACCTTGATACTGTTTTCCATAGTGACTGTACCAATTTATATTCCCACTTAGCAATGCACTAAGGTTCTCTTTTCTCCATATCCTTACCAATAATTATTTGCGGTCTTTTTGATGGCAGTGATTCTGACAGGTGTGAGGTGTATCTCATTGTGGTTTTGATTTCCATTTCCTTGATGATTAGTGATTTTGAACATCTTTGCCTGTATCTGTTGGCCATCTGTATGTCTTTCTTGGAAAAGTGTCTACTCAGGTTCTCTGACCATTTTTTATTTTATTTTACTTGTATATATTTTTATTTTGGCTGAGCTGAGTCTTTGTTTCGGTGCATGAGCTTTCTCCAATTGCACCTCACAGGGACTTCTCTGGTTGCAGTGTGCAGCCTTCTCTTGTTATAGAGCATGGACTCTAGAGTGCACAGGTTCAGCAGTTGCAATGCATGGGTTTAGTTGCCCAATGGCATGTGGGATCTTAGTTCCTCAACCAGAGATTGAACCCATATCCCCTGCACTGGAAGGTGAATTCTTAACCACTGGACCACTAGGGTCCTCTGAGGACCCGGGTCCTCTGATTATTATTATTATTTTTTAAATAATTGGGTTGTTTGGGTATTTTGATATTGTGAGTTCTTTGTATACTTTGAATATTAACCCCTTATCAGATGTACTGTTTGCAAATATCTAATCCCATTTAGTAGGCTGCCTTTTTTGCTTTGTTGATAGCTTCCTTTGCTGTACAAAGGAAAAGTCTTTTCAGTTTGATGTAGTCTGATTTGTTTATTTTTGCTTTTGTTTTCCTTGCCTGAGGGAAATGAAAGTGTTAGTCATTCAGTCTGTCCAACTCTTTTGCAACCTCATGGACTGTAGCCTGCCAGGCTCCCCTTTCCATGGAATTCTCCAGGGAAGAATACTGGACTGGGTAGCCATTCCCTTCTCAAGGGGATATTCCTGACCCAGAGAACAAACCTGGGTCTCCCACATTAGCAGGCAGATTTTTTACCATCTGAGCCACCAGGGAATCCCCATTGCCTGAGGAGGCAGATCCAAAATAAAATCTTACTAAGTTCAGTGTCAAAGAGTTCATCATCTGTGTTTTCTTTTAGGAATTTTGTGGTTTCGGGTAAGTCTTTAATCTTTTTGACTTTATTTTTGTATATGGTATAAGAAAATGATCCAGTTTGATTCATTTGCATAAAACTATCTTGTTTTCCAATATCACTTACTGTAGAAGCTCTCTTTTCCTCCATTGTATACCCTTGCCTCCTTTCAATTCAGTTCAGTTCACTTCAGTCACTCAGTTGTGTCTGACTGTTTGCCAACTCATGGACTACAGCATGCCAGGCCTGCCTGTCCATCACCAACTCCTGGAGTTTACTCAAACTTTATGTCCATTGAGTCACTGATGCTATCCAACCATCTCATCCTTTGTCGTCCCCTTCTCCTCCCACCTTCAATCTTTCCCAGCATCAGGGTCTTTTCCAATGAGTCAGTTTTTTTTTCGCATCAGGTGGCCAATGTATTGGAGTTTCAGCTTCAACATCAGTCCTTCCAATGAATACTCAGAACTTATTTCCTTTAGGATTGACTGGTTGGAACTCCTTGCAGTCCAAGGGACTCTCAAGAATCTTATCCAACACCACAGTTCAAAAACTCAATTCTTCAGCGCTCAGCTTTCCTCATAGTCCAACTCTCACATCCATACGTGACTACTGGAAAAACCGTAGCCTTGACTAGATGGACCTTTGTTGGCAAAGTAATGTCTCTGCTTTTTAATATGTTGTCTAGATTGGTTGTAACTTTCCTTCCAAGGAGTAAGCGTCTTTTAATTTTATGGCTGCAGTCACCATCTGCAGTGATTTTGGAGCCCCCAAAAATAAAGTCAGCACTGTTTCCACTGTTTCCCCATCTGTTTCCCATGACATGATGGGACCAGCTGCCATGATCTTAGTTTTCTAAATGTTGAGCTTTAAGCCAGCTTCTTCACTCTCCTCTTTCACTTTCATCAAGAGGCTTTTTAATTCTTCGCTTTCTGCCATAAGGGTGCTGTCATCTGCATATCTGAGGTTATTGATATTTCTCCCAGCAATCTTGATTCCAGCTTGTGCTTCTTCCAGCCTAGCGTTTCTCATGATGTAGTCTGCATATAAGTTAAATAAGCAGGGTAACAATATACAGCCTTGACGTACCCCTTTTCCTATTTGGAACCAGTCTGTTGTTCCATGTCCAGTTCTAACTGATGCTTCCTGACCTGCATACAGATTTCTCAAGAAGCAGGTCAGGTAGTCTGGTATTCCCATCTCTTTAAGAATTTTTCACAGTGATCCATGCAGTCAAAGGCTTTGGCATAGTCAATAATGCAGAAATAGATGCTTTTCTGGAATTCTCTTGCTTTTTTGATGATCCAGCGGATGTTGGCAATTTGATCTCTGGTTCCTCTGCCTTTTCTAAAACCAGCTTGAACACCTGGAAGTTCACGATTCACGTATTGTTGAAGCCTGGCTTGGAGAATTTTGAGCATTACTTTACTAGCGTGTGAGATGAATGCAATTGTGTAGTAGTTTGAGCATTCTTTGGCATTGTCTTTCTTTGAGATTGGAATGAAATCTGACCTTTTCCAGTCCTGTGGCCACTACTGAGTTTGCCAAATTTGCTGGCATATGGAGTGCAGCACTTTTATAGCATCATCTTCAAATTTTCATAATGCTTCCTTTTGATGGGAAAATATTTTAATTTTCTTGAAGTCCAATATTTCACTTTTTACTTTAATGGTTAGTATATGTTATGCTATGCCTAAAAAAGCTTTGCCTATTCCATGGTTGCAAAGATTTTCTTCTAGAAGCTTTATGGTTCTAGCTTTTACATTTAAGTTTGTGATCCATCTTTAATTAATTTTTGTGTATGGAGTGCAGTAGGGATTAGAATTATCATTCCATAGATCTGTCCAGTTTCAGCATAATTTGATTTTCCTTTCCTCTTTGATCTTACTTGGTTAATAATCCATTGACTGTAAAAGTCTGGGTCTATTTATGGACTCGATTCTGGTTATTAATTGATCTAGAATACAATAAAAGTAAGTCTCATGTAACTTTATGGTAAATATAGAACTCAGGAGTTAACATAAATACTCTAACTTTGTTATTCTCTTTTCAAAATTGTTTGGTTATTCTAGGTCCTAGATCCTTTGAATTTCCATATAAATCTTAGACCCACTGTGTTACTTTCTTTAAAAGTCTGCTGAAGTTTAGAGATAATTTGACGTTCCATATATTTTCTACCTCCAGAGAAGACTTACATTTTTTGTCAAGCAAATAGCCTATGGGATGAATGCTATGCTATGCTATGCTATGCTAAGTCACTTCAGTCATGTCCGACTCTGTGTGACGCCATAGACGGCAGCCCACCAGGCTTCCCCGTCCCTGGGATTCTCCAGGCAAGAACACTGGAGTGGGTTGCCATTTCCTTCTCCAATGCATGAAAGTGAAAAGTCAAAGTGAAGTTGCTCAGTCATGTCTGACTCTTAGCAACTCCATGGCCTGCAGCCTACCAGGCTCCTCCGTCTGTGGGATTTTCCAGGCAAGAGTACTGGAGTGGGGTGCCATTGCCTTCTCCGTGGGATGAATACCTTTATCTAATAAATGTCTTAAGAAATTCAAAGCTGGGTTTCAGTCCTTCTGAGGACTGGTCTATTTCCAGTTCATCCTATTCCAAATGTGAAGTGCTTCTTGGTCCCAGTTAGAAGCCTGGGTGTTTTCAGGGCCCTTCCTCCTCTTCCAGTTCTATACTATAATTTTTTTCTTACCATTCATGACTGGGAAATTGCTGAAAGCTTTTTTTAGCTTCTCAGTGCTGGTTATGTTTTCAGACAGGAATTATCTACAGGGTAAAGTTTCCCCAAACATCAGACTCACTTTTTTGGGCTTTTATTTTCTTTCAGATCTTAGATCAGCAAATTCTCACTGTTTTGGTAGCTTTCCAGTGCCTTCAAATAGGTATTTTAAAAGTAATGATTTGTCCAGCTTTTCTAATTGTTCTCAGCAAGAAGTTTGTCTGTAACAGCCTAGTTAGTCAGTCATTGCCACAACTGGAACTCTCTGACATATTTTTTTTTAATATAAGTTAATTAAAATTAACTTTGTTTTGGAAAATATTTTCAGACTTTCCTAATGATTACGGAGAAAATTGACAATTATCTGGAGGGGTAGAAATTGTTAGCATGGAAGTTTGCTTCAGCATTTTAGGCTGGCGGGGGTGGGGTGGCGGGAATACCATAGACCTCATACCAGAATGAGAGAGGCTGCAAACAGAATGTGATGTTTGGAACTGCTCACCAAAGTTACTTGGTATGCCTTATAAATTTTCCACTTCCCAATTTCCACCCAAAATTAAGAGGTTAGAGATAATATCACTTTGCTTCCTACCTTCATCCAGTCCCACTGAAGCAGAGTGGTATTACCCCTTCAACATTTTCCCATTACTGAGCTGTAGCAGGGCTTCCCAGGCGGTGCTAGTAGTAAAGAACCCGCCTGCCAATGCAGGAGACATAAGAGACACAGGTTTGAGTTTGATCCCTGGGTCAGGAAGATCCCCTGGAGGAAGACATGACAACCTACCCCGGTATTCTTGCCTGGAGAATCCCATGAACAGAGGAGCCTGGCAGGCTACAGTCCATGGGGTCGCAAAGAGTCAGACACAGCTGAAGTGACTTAGCATGCATGTATGAGCTGTAGCAATATGTGAGTTTAATAGCTGGATAATACGGGTGAGCATTCCTCCAATTACTTTTAGATATTGGTAGTGGAATCTGCTCACTCTAACTTAATGCCTGGTACTTCTCATTATGCTGTCATTTAACAGGGGAAATCATGTTGGTGGAGGTGAAAGCAGCATGAGGAAAGGAGAATGTGCCCAATTCAACAATTTTAATTTAAGCCTCTGAAGTTTCTCAAATCAAATGTAAGCATGGCTAGAAACCTATGGCTCTTGTACACAGGTGTACACATATCAGCAGCTATTTAGACCTCCATACACACACTCCCAAGTACATACATATTACACACTCAAATGTATATAGACATAGACTAATAGCTCCTGTGGAACAGTACTGTGAGAACAGGAAGTTTAACCTCAGGCTAAACTAGATAATACCATATAATCCACTGGATACTATGTGGAAAGAGGTGACTCAAATGACCGTCTTGCCTTCTTTTTTTTTTTATAGTTATTAGAAAATATTAGCTATATTCCATATGTTGTACAGTATATTCTTACAGCTTACTTATTTTTTTCCACTTACTTGAATGCTTTATTATTTTTATTCATTTACTTTTAATTGGAGGATAATTGCTTTACAGTATTATGTTGGTTTCTGCCTTACAGCAGCATGAATCAGTCATAGGTATACATATGTCCCCTCCCTCTTGAATTGCCCTCCCACTTCCCACCCCACCCCACCCCTCTAGGTTGTCACAGATCACCCAGTTTGAACTCTGCCTCATACAGCAAATTCCCGCTTGCTATCTGTTTTACATATGGCAGTGTATATGTTTTAATGTTTCTCTCTCAATTCATCCCACCCTCTCCTTCTCTCACTGTGTCCACAAAAGTCTGTTCTTTTGTGGACACAAAAGTATGTCGCCGTCTCCATTGCTACCTTTCAGATAGGTTCCTCAGTACCATCTTTCTAGATTCCATATATATGCATTAATATATGATATTTGTTTTTCTCTTTCTGACTTAACTTCATTCTGTACAGTAGGCTCTAGATTCATCCAGTTTGTACCTCTTACCTCTATAGTACTCCCTCCCCCTGTAGTATCCCTCCTCCTTCCTACAAAAACCACTAGTTTGTTCTCTATCTGTGTGTCAGTTTCTTTTTTGTTATGTTCACTAATTTACTTTTTTAGATTCCACATATACATACAGTATTTGTTTGTCTTTCTTTATCTGACTTAATTCACTTAACAGAATACCCTCCAAATCCATCCATGTTGTTGCAAATGACAAAATTTAATTCTTTTTTGTGGCTGAGTAGCATTCCATTTGTGTAAATATATACACCACATCTTCCCTTATCCATTCATCTGTTGCTGATGTATGCTTAGGTTGCTTCCTTATCTTGGCAGTTTTATATAATGCTGCACTGGAGAAGGCGATGGCACCCCACTCCAGTACTCTTGCCTGGAAAATCCCACGGATGGGGGAGCCTGGTTGGCTGCAGTCCATGGGGTCGCGAAGAGTCGGACACAACTGAGCGACTTCACTTTCGCTTTTCACTTTCATGCATTGGAGAAGGAAATGGCAGCCCACTCCAGTGTTCTTGCCTGGAGAATCCCAGGGACAAAGGAGCCTGGTGGGCTGCCGTCTATGAGGTCTCACAGAGTCGGACACGACTGAAGTGACTTAGCAGTAGCAGCAGCACTGGGGTGCATGTATCTTTTCAAACTAGGTTGTTGTTGTTGTTGTTGTTTTCAGATATACACCCAGGGGTGGAATTGCTAAGTCATATAGTAGTTCTGTTTTTAGTTTTTTGAGAAATCTCCATACTGTTTTCCACAGTGGCTGTAACAATTTACATTCCCACCAACAGTTTACAAGAGTTCCCTTACTTTATGTACTCATTAACACTTATTATTTGTGTTTTTTCTTTTCCACTATGATTTATTATAAGATATTGAATACAGTTTCTTGTGCTATACCTCTTGCCCTCTTGAGGAAGGACAGGATCAAGAAGCAGGAGCTAACTTTGGCTAATGCTTGTTATGTGCCATATGGTGCTGGGACATCTTGTATATATTATCACATTCAATCCTCATGTGATCCTACAGAATAGGTAAGTTATCCCCATTTTTAATTTAAGGCCCTCGAGGGCCCTAACAAAGATCAAATAGCCAGTGCATTTGCAGAGCCAAGATTCAAATATAATTTTATTTGGCCTATCCCCTGAAAGTATGAAAAAGAGGCAGAATTTATTTAAATAATTAGAGTCTGCAGTAGAGTTTCTAAATAGAAGTATAATTAATGACTTTGTTTATTATTTCTCTCTCACAGAAACAATCAGCATCAATTTCAGTGAATAAGAGTGTCTATTGAGTACTTACTAAATGCTCAGTTATTAGGATTTGATGAGCAAGGGTTGTGTTATGTGTGAACAATGAGAGGAACAGAGAGCATAACAGTTAGTGTTAACAAGCTTTTTCTGAACACATAAGCACTGAACTGGTTATTCAGAATATAAAGACAATAAGTATAATACATGGTCCTCACTCTCCAACACTTACAGCTTAGTTACTTCGGATATAATTTGTGTTGTATCTTGTACAGGATCTACACATACCTATAAAAGACATAGAGAATACAAAGACAAATAAGCCTGGACCTTCTGTCATGAAACTCACAGTCTAAAGGTGAGTCAGACTCACAAACAGGCACTTTCAATGTAAGATACTGAGTTAGAGATAAACACAGATTGTCATAGGAGCGTGGAGAGGAAGCATTTAGTTCAATATGGGGGATCAGGGAAGCAGGAAGAAATGATTCTTGAACTAACATGTGGGAGGCAGAAAGAATGCATCTGAAACACTTAGCAAGCAATACTACCAGTATGTGTGTTCTGAACAGAGTGATACAGGTGATACGGCACTACAGAAAGTCAATCAATATTGCATGACTGAGCCATTCCTTAAAAAACTTCAGAGTGGAAACTATCAGACTGTAAACTTTTCCTCCTCTTCCTTTTGCTTTTGCAACTCCTAAAGCCTATTCTTGTTGTTGGGGGATTTTTCTTCCTCCATCCTTCCCCTTTTCCCTTCCTTCCTTCCTGTCTTTTGATTTTTTCCTCCAAAAATAGAGAGATTATAAGAACTGAAGAAACTGGGGAAGTCTTCAACAGAGTGTGAAACTTGAAGGATTCGTGGGATTTAAATATAAAATACAAAAAGGAAGGACACAGAAAGGTATCCAAATGCCAACTATTGAGTCCTTCAACTCACATTTAGTGAACTCCTGCCCTGCCTTCTTATTGCATGTTCTGGGAACACTGAGATGAATCTGACCCATGAGCTGAAATAAGCAGTACATGTTTATGGGCAGTAAATGGAAAGCATATATAGAATACTGGGATATTAAGTCTAATAAGCAAACTGGGATAGATTGAAAAGGGCCTAGAAAATAAACAGAGGAGTTTAGACCTGATACAGTTTGATATCAAGAGTCCTTTTAGGCTTTTGAGTGGCGGTGGTGGGGGGTGAGGGGCGGGTAAGTGTGTAGGAAAGATTTGAGAGAGGGAAGACTGGTATATAGGCTAACCAGAGGCTTTGTGTGAGCCTAATTCTGATAGTAAGGGTCTCTAGGGTATGGCAGAAGGAAGGGGAAGGAAGAAGCAAGGCACATTTTAAGGAACGAATGGATGTGGCAACCTGGATGAAAGGGGGTTTGGGGAGAGAATGGGTACATGTGTATGTATGGTTAGGTCCCTTCACTCTTCATCTGAACCTGTCACAACATTGTGAATCAGCTATATCTTGAAGCAAAATAAGAAGTTTTTTTAAAAAACTGAAAGAAAGAATGGAGAGGGCTTGAGGATATAGAGAATCTGTACTTCCAGGATTTCAGTTTTTAATCTTAGGAAATATCTAGTTACAGGCTGTGAATCCTTAAAGAAGTTAGGTTGGGAATGATAGGCTACAAAGAGGAAAGGAATTGAAAAAAAGTCTGCTGACTGAGAATGAAGTTATAACTGCTATGATCTGTGACTAGTAAATATCCCAGGTCTTAGGTGTCTTCCAGTGAGATTTAGGGTTCAGAGTTTGTGAAGTGCCTTTTTAGGGAGGGTTCTGTCATGCCTCTTGGTTTGTGGGATCTTAGTTCCCCGACTTGGAGAACATGAACCTATGCCCTTGGCAGCTAAAGACCACTGAACTTCCGTGGAATTCTCTGAAGTACCTTTTTAAAAACAGGTAAAGTCTATTGAGAACCATTGTTTTGAGGACACTATTTATGAGATTGAGCAACTCCAAAACTAGAGACAGAGAAGGGGTCATTTTAGAAGGCTTAGTGTGCAGAGCCCGTTCATGCATCACAGCCTTGTCAAGGCAAAGGGGCTTGTGTAACTCAATGAAGCTATAAGCCATTCTGTGCAGGGCCACCCAAGATGGACAAGTCATAGTGAAGAGTTCTGATAAAACGTGGTTAACTGGAGGAGGGAAAGGCAAACCACTCCAGTATTCTTGCTGTGAGAGCCCCATTAACATGAACAGTATGAAAAAGCAAAAAGATATGACACAGGAACATGAGCCCCCCCAGCTCATAGGTGTCCAGTGTGCTGATGGAGAAAAAAGGAGGGCAATTACTAATAGCTCCAGAAAGAATGAAGTGGCTGGGTCAAGGCAGAAATGATGCTCAGTTATGGCTGTGTCTCATGGTGAAAGTAAAGTCCAATGCTGTAAAGAACAATATTGCATAGGAACCTGGACTGTTTGGTCCATGAATTAAATAAACTGGAAGTGGTCAAGCAGGAGATGGCAAGAGTGAACATCGACATCTTAGGAATCAGTGAACTAAAATGGATGGGAATGGGCAGATTTCATTCAGATAACCCATTGTATCTACTACTGTGGGCAAGAATCCCTTAGAAGAAATGGAGTAGCCCTCATAGTCAACAAAAGATTTTGAAATGTAGTACTTTGATGCAATCTCAAAAATGACAGAATGATCTCTGTTCATTTTCAAGGAAAACCATTCAACATCATAGTAATGCAGGTCTATGCCGCAACCATGATGCCAAAGAAACTGAAGTTAAATGCTTCTATGAAGACCTACAAGATCTTCTAGAACTAACATCAAAAAATGATGTCTTTTTCATCATAGGGGATTAAAATGCAAAAGTAAGAACTCAAGACTTCCCTGGTGGCTCAGACGGTAAAGCGTCTGCCTACAATGTGGGAGACCCAGGTTCAATCCCTGGGTTGGGAAGATCTCCTGGAGAAGGGAACGGCAACCCACTCCAGTATATGTTGATGTATGGCAAAACCAATACAATATTGTAAAATAATTAGCCTCCAATTAAAATAAATAAATTTATATTAAAAAAAGAAAAAGTAAGAAGTCAAGAGATACCTGGAGTAACAGGCAAGTTTGGCCTTGAAGTACAAAATGTGAAGAAGTAGTGGGAAAAATAGAATGAGAAAGACTAGAGGTCTTTTCAAGAAAATTAGAGATATCAAGGAAACAGTTCATGCATGGATTAGCATGATAAAGGGTAGAAATGGTAAGGACCTAACAGAGGCAACAGAGATCAAGAGGTGGCAAGAATACAAAGAAGAACTATACCAAAAAGGTCTTAATGACCAGGATAACCATGATGGTTATAATAATGACCAGGATAAACATGATGGTGTGGTAACTCACCAAGAGCCAGAAATCCTGGAGTGTGAAGTCAAGTGGGCCTTAGGAAGCATCACTATGAACAAAGCTAGTGGAGATGATGGAATTGCAGCTGTGCTATTTCAAATTCTAAAAGATGATGCTGTTAAAGTGCTGCATTCAATATGCCAGCAAATTTGGAAAACTCAGCAGTGGCCACAGGACTGGAAAATATCAGTTTTCATTCCAGTCCCAAAGAAGGGCAGGGCCAAGGAATGTTCAAACTATCGGACAGTTGTGCTCATTTCACATGCTAGTAAGGTTATGCTTAAAATCCTCAAGCTAGGCTTCAGCACTATGTGAACCGAGAACTTCCAGATGAACAGCTGGATTTAGAAAAGGCAGAGGAACCAGAGATCAAATTGCCAACATTCATTGGATCATAGAGAAAGCAAAGGAATTAGGGAAAAACATCTACTTCTGCTTCATTGACTACTTAGTAATGTTTCCTAAAGCTCACTTGACTCCACACTCCAGGATGTCTGGCTCTCGGTGAGTGACCACATCATCATGGTTAACTGGGTCATTAAGAACTTTTTTGTACAGTTCTGTGTATTCTTGTCACCATTTCTTAATCTCATCTGCTTGTGTTAGTCATTGACTATGCTAAAGCCTTCGACTGTGTGGGTCACAAACAAACTGTGAAAAATTCTTAAAGGGATGCAAATACCAGACCACCTTAACCTGTCTCCTGAGAAACCTGAATGTGGGTCAGGAAACAACAGTTAGAACCTTACATGAAACAACCGACTGGTTCAAAATTGGAAAAGGAGTACGACAAGGCTGTATATTGTCACCCTATTTCTTTAAACGTATGCAGAGTACATTCTGGAGAAGGCAACCCATTCCACTATTTTTGCCTGGAGAACCCCCATGGACAGAGGAGCCTGGTGGGCACAAAAAGTCAGACACAACTGAGTGACTAATAACAATAACATAACAGAGTACATCATGCAAAATGCCAGGCTGGATGAATCACAAGCTGGAATTAAGATTGCTGGGAGAAATATCAACAACCTCAGATATGAAGATGATGGCACTCTAATGGCAGAAAGTGAAGAGGAACTAAAGAGCCTCTTGATGAAGGTGAAAGAGAGTGAAAAGGCTGGCTTAACACTCAACATTCAAAGAACTACGGCCATGGCATCCAGTCCCATCACTTCATGGCAAATAGGGGAAAAGGTGGTAGCAGTGACAGATTTTTGTTTCCCTTGGGCTCCACAATCACTGCAGATGGTGACTGCAGCCACGAAATTAAAAGACACTCGATTCTTGGAAGGAAAGCTATGGCAAACCTAGACAGCCTACTAAAAAAGCAAAGACTTCACTTTGCCAACAAAGGTCCATATATTCAAAGCTATGGTTTTTCCAGTAGTCATGTATGGATGTGAGAATTGGACCATAAAGAAGGCTGAGCACCAAAGAATTGAAGCTTTCAAACTATGGTGCTGGAGGAGAGAGTGGTGCTGGACTCTTGAGAGTCCCTTGGACTGCAAAGAGATCAAACCAGTCAATTACCTAATTAAAATTAAAAGTTTCTACACAACAAAGGAAACTATAAGCAAGGTGAAAAGACAGCCTTCAGAATGGGAGAACACAATAGCAAATGAAGCAACTGACAGAATTAATCTCAAAAATATACAAGCAACTCCTGCAGCTCAATTCCAGAAAAATAAACAACTCAATCAAAAAATGGGCCAAAGAACTAAACAGACATTTCTCCAAAGAAGACATACAGGTGGCTAACAAACACATGAAAAGATGCTCAACATCACTCATTATCAGAAAAATACAAATCAAAACCACGATGAGGTACTATTTTACTCCAGTCAGAATGGCTGCTATCCAAAAGTCTGCTGCTGCTGCTACTGCTGCTAAGTCACTTCAGTTGTGTCCGACTCTGTGCGACCCCATAAATGGCAGCCCACCAGGCTCCCCTGTCCCTGGGATTCTCTAGGCAATAACACTGGAGTGGGTTGCCATTTCCTTCTCCAATGCATGAAAGTGAAAAGTGAAAGTGAAGTCACTCAGTCGTGTCCGACTCCTAGCAACCCCATGGACTGCAGCCTTCCAGGGCCCTCCGTCCATGGGATTTTCCAGACAAGAGTACTGGAGTGGGGCGCCATTGCCTTCTCTGGGGAGTGTACTAGACAGGCACAGTCAGCAATTTTCGGTTACAGTTTATTTATTATTAGCGATAAGATTCTATTTGGATGTCAGCCAGTTGTCAGATTTTAGTCCTGATTTCCTGAACAGTGTCAAAATGGAGCACTGAAATTTTATCTCTGTGAACAACAAATTGATATGACATAAGTCAGTACTTTTAAAACTGCAAAATGAAAATAAGGACATCTGCTTAAAGAGAGGACTTCCCTGGTAGCTCAGATGGTAAAGAGTCTGCCTGCAATGCTGGAGACCAGGGTTTGAGCCCTAGGTCGGGAAGATCCCCTGGAGAAACCATAAGCCATGTAGCGGAGAAGGAAAAATGATATTCATTTCTAAAAACAATAAACACTGAAACCCCAAAATACTTACCAACATGTGAAGGCCAAACAGTTATATGGGGATGGGAGTGATACCAACCCACAACTCTCATGGGACGACTTGTCAGTTCAGCCAACCTGTGTGTCTGTCAAGGTATTTTCAACTTGTGGAAACAGAATCCATGATGCTAATAAGAGCTCAGAGAGCATCTTAAAGTTTCAAATAAACCCGTTACAATTTAATGTCAACAAGTCTAAAAAGGTCAAAAGTCAATACCAAAATTTCCCACACTTTCCATCTAAAGACAACGGTGTTTCTTTTTTTTTTTTAAAAAAAGGAGAATTCATTTGGTTTCCATTCTTGGATACAGTTATAACCTCTTAATCTAGTTTAGCTAGTATTTGGATGTCACATGATTAACTTAAGTAAAAAAGTCTACAAGCAATAAATGCTGTAGAGGGTGTGGAGAAAAGGAAACCCCTTACACTGTTGGTGGGGATGCAAACTAGTTACAGCCACTATGGAGAACAGTGTGGAGATTCCTTAAAAAACTGGAAATAGAATTACCATATGACCCAGCAATCCCACTGCTGGGCATACACACAGAGGAAACCAGAATTGAGAGAGACACGTGTACCCCAGTGTTCATCACAGCACTGTTTATAATAGCCAGGACATGGAAGCAACCTAGATGTCCATCAGTAGATGAATGGATAAGAAAGCTGTGGTACATATACACAATGGAGTATTACTCAGCCATTAAAAAGAATGCATTTGAATCTAATGAGTTCATGAATGCATTTGAGTTCTAATGAGGTGGATGAAACTGGAGCTTATTATACAGAGTGAAGTAAGCCAGAAAGAAAAACACCAATACAGTATACTAACGCATATATGTGGAATTTAGAAAGATGGTAACGATAACCCTGTATGCAAGACAGCAAAAGAGACACAGGTGTATAGAACAGTCTTTTGGACTCTGTGAGAGAGGGCGAGGGTGGGATAATTTGGGAGAATTGCATTGAAACATGTATATTATCATATGTGAAACGAATCGCCAGTCCAGGTTCGATGCAGGATACAGGATGCTCAGGGCTGGTGCACTGGGATGACCCAGAAGGATGGTATGGGGAGGGAGGTGAGAGGAGGGTTCAGGATGGGGAACACGTGTACACCCATGGTGGATTCATGTCAATGTTTGGCAAAACCAATACAATATTGTAAAGTAATTAGCCTCCAATTAAAATAAATAAATTTATACTAGAAAAAAAATATCTGGAGAAAAATAAATAAAGGAAATCAGTCCTGAATATTCATTGGAAAGACTGATTCTAAAGCTTCAATACTTTGGCCACCTGATGCAAACAGCTGACACATTGGAAAAGACCCTGATGCTGGGAAAGACTGAAGGCAGGAGGAGAAGGGGATGACAGAGGATGAGATGGTTGGATAACATCACCATTTCAATGGACATGAGTTTGAGCAAACTCTGGGAGACAGTGAAGGACAGGGAAGCCCGATGTGTTGCAGACCATGGGGTCACAAAGAGTCGGACATGACTTAGCAACTAAACTCACACAGTGTACAGAGGAACTTGTGAAAAATAAGCTTTAAGGACCTACATTCTGAAATCATAACTTGCAGAACTGAAGTGGGACCGGTGTTTCTTAAGGTGATGCTAATAAAAAAGATGCTCAGGAGACCCTTGGAGAAACATTTAGAGAAAGAAACTACCTGCTCAGGGAAGACTGGACTGATATCTGCATGTATGCCTTCTCCAGATCCACGTGACTTTACCACACCTGGCCTCAGGACAGCACGAGCATTCTATCCCATCAAAATTATTCTGCTCCACTGGCTGTGAAGGAGAAGGAGAGATGCATGTTCCAGGACATTGGCTCAGACAGGCCTACTGAGTGACTCTAAAGACTTGCAGACATCAAAAGCGTTTTTAAGAATAATCATAACATAGTAATGAATCAAAAACAAGCAGACATATGCTTAAATGAGCCTGGAGGGACTGGAGTTAAAAGAAGGAAGGGGCTGTTCAGATTCAGGGGTCTAGCAGAATGGACTTGGTTGAGAAAATCCAGCACGACAACTGAAGAGGACTCTTGGGATTACCCCACCAGAACTTCTGAGGCAAGTCTAATGAAATGACTTACAAGTGTTAACTGTAGAGTAGCCTCTAAGGCGCCCATATTGGCCTAATTCTGGTTGACATTGCACAACCAGAGTGAGCTGACAATCTTTGGGACACAGAGCAAGGTCCAACATTCACAGCTTGGCAGACCTGACCAAGACTCTTTTCTCCTGCCTTTGAATTTATATAGTTCCTTAATTATATGTCCCTTATGTCACTTAACCCCCCACCTTTTTTTGTATTAAAAGTTGTGCTCTTATCTCAACCATCCTTTTAGATTGAATGCTGCATCTTTTTCATCTTTACACCCCCCACAACACTTCCACTAGGCTTCATGAAATACTGTCGTCTTTGTTATATTGAAAATTCATATATATTATGAGTTTATTTTTTCAGACTTTATTTGATTCTACTGACCTTTCTGGTTTTAGTACCACATAATTAAAATTAATGGGCTTTATAATACATTTTAATATCTCAAAGGATTATTATTCTTATTTTTCAATATTTTCCTTTTTTTTTTTAAATTTTGGCTGCAACTTGTGGGATTTTAATTCCCTGACCAGGATTCAGACCCAGGGCAGTGAGAGCTTCAAGCCCTAACCACTGGTCCACTGGAGAATTCCCTTTTGATATTTTCTTAGTGTTGTCACAGTTTTTCTCAAATGAAGCTCAGAGGCAATTTACAAAAAAAAAATAAAATTACATTGGGATTCATATGGAGATCACGTTAAATTTATACATTAATCTAGGGGAAATTTTTTTTAACTGTAATAATTCTTGCCTCAGGGAAAATGGCTTGTCTTTCCACTTATTTTCTTTCATGTCTCTCAGTAGAGTTTATAGCTTTTTCCATTTAAATCCTCATAATTGCTTAAATTTATTCCTAATTACTTTGTAATTCTTTCTGCTGTGAATTAGATATTTTTTATTTTGCCATTATAATAGTTTTTAAGTCTTTATTATTGGTATATACAAACACCATTGATTTTTAAATATTTATTTAGTAACTAGATCTACAACTATTTTAGATCACTTGTCTCATGTATCTGTGGATCATGTTGGCAAAAACACTTTACCTGTGTATTATGTACATAATTTACATTAATTACCTAGTGTATTTTCTTGAGCCATTATGAATGTATATTAGGTTTAATCAGAAGTGCTATTAAAAACTTAATCATACATTGTCTGCAAGATAGTGCCATTCAAGAAAGCCACAAAGTTTAATTTTTTTAAAAAAAATTTGTTATAGTTAATTTACAATGTTGTGTTAGTTTCTGCTATACAGTAAAGTGAATCAGTTGTACATATACATGTATATACTCTTTTTTAGATTCTTTCCCATTAGGTCATTACAAAGTATTGAGTAAAGTTCCCTGTGCTATGCTGTAGCACAAATTTTAATTTTAAAGCAAGTAACAGCTTTGCAATAAAGGAACAATGTCCTCACTTTTCTTATAGTTTAGTTTACTAAATTCGAATACGTACGCAGAAACTAGTGGTACTAATAAGTACCTTTTATTGAGGTACAGCTCTCATTTATTGAAATTTTACTATGTACTAACCATTAGTGTTCTCGCCTGGAGAATCCCAGGGACGGCAGAGCCTGGTGGGCTGCCGTCTATGGGGTCGCACAGAGTCGGACACACTGAAGCGCCTTAGTAGCATCAGCAGCCATTAGGGTAGATATTTTGAACTGGTTATTTCAATTAATGCTCACAACAACTCCAATAAATAGGTATTAATATTCTCATTTTACAGATGAGAAAACTGAAGCTCAAAGAGCTAAAATTGCCTTTCTATGGTTACATAGCTAGTAAATGATAAAGATAGAATTTAAATTCAAGTTGTCTGACTTTAACTCCAAAGGCATGCTTTTAACACTTGATTACTTACCCTAAGAGGTATAATACTGTAAATTTACTATAGTAAATACTGTAAGTTTAATACAGCACATACTTGACTCTTATAGATGTTTAAGAACACAGTGCCTTAATTTTATTAACCTCAAATAGAATGAGCACAACCAACCAAGCAGGAATAACTGGACTGAATTTACACCTGAAACAACTTTAAAAAGTAACAAAAAATTTGAAAAAAAAATTTTCATTGGATATCATGTTATGAAAGGCAGTGATTCCTGAAAGGTGGGAAACAAATGATCATTACAGTTTTCTTAGCTTAATGACTGGAAAGTTTCCAGGCCATTGTGCAACACGGGGGAAACCAGGCAAACTGGCAATCACTTTGAGTTGAGTAGAGAAAATGTGGGGAGTATTTAGAGATCAAAGCACATATAGCTTTTGGGACAGAGTTTTAGAGAAGAGATTGCTGCATAGAGAAAGAATGCCAGAAATCTTCAGAAGATCCCAGAGAACTACTGAAAAGGATTAGTCAGGAGGAGACACCATGATCACACAGGGCTGGAACTATTGCCTATTCCTACCATTCAAAGAGGAACAACTCATAATTCACATGGCATCAGGATGAGTACTCAGAAGAGTTTTGCCTTAATACTGCGAAGAAATTAGGCTCAGACTAAAGGTTGCTTCAGAGAAGGCGATGGCACCCCACTCCAATACTTTTGCCTAGAAAATCCCATGGACGGAGGAGCCTGGTAGGCTGCAGTCCATGGGGTCCCTAGGAGTCAGACACGACTGAGCGACTTCACTTTCACTTTTCACTTTCATGCATTGGAGAAGGAAATGACAACCCACTCCAGTGTTCTTGCCTGGAGAATCCCAGGGACGGGATGCCTGGTTGGCTACCGTCTATGGGGTCGCACAGAGTCGGACACGACTGAAGTGACACAGCAGCAGCAAAGGTTGCTTTGGTCCAGCCTAGCAAAGTTTAATATCAAGACCAGAAAGAATAAAAATGTTTCCAAGTACCCAAAACAAAGCTCAAGAATATTTACAGGAATACAAAAAATATACAGCACACAACAAGGTAAAATTTGCAATATCTGGCTATCCAAACAAAACTTACCACACATTCAAAGCAGCAGGAAAGTAGGACTTACAATTTGGACAGAAGTTGATCAATAGAAATCAACCCAGAAATGATACATACATCAGAATTCGTAGCAAGGACATTAAAATAGTTGTTGTTTGTATGCCTTATGTTCAAGAGGCTAAAGAAAAGATTGAGCATGTAAAGTGGAGACATAGGAGATATAAAAAGACCCAAGTCAAATTTATAGAGATGAAAAATATATTGGATGAGATTAATGGCATATTAGTTGTTGCAGAAGAGATTAGTGAATGTGAATATACAAATAAAAAGTGAAACAGAAAAATGACTGAAAATATATAATACAGGCATACTTCATTTTACCCTACTTACTCTTTTTTACACTTTGAAGGTTTGTGGCAATCCTGCATGGAGCAAATCGACTGGCGCCGTTTTTACAACGGCATTACTTTTAAATTAAGGTACATTTTTTTTTTTGAGGAATAAGAAAATATTTTTTTTTATTTTTTTATGTCATAAAGGTATGTGATTCCCTCACAAGCTAAACTTAATTCGTATGAATGGAGGAGAAATTATTGTTCTTAAAATGAAAATAATAAATTTATAGAAATGATTTTCAGTTATTCAAAAGTTACCTACAGAGTAAGGAATCGCTTATCTGAATCACCTACTGTCCTAAAAGTCACTGAATTTTTTTTTTTTTTTTAATGAGGGTGGGAGGGAAATGGGAAGGAAGAAGGGGAGTGATGGTGGGGAGGAGTATATGTAATTTCTTAACTAATGGCTTTCTATTTTTAATCACAAAGAACATTTTAAAAAAATCATATTGAATTCATCTTATATTGGGATGTTTGATCTGGAAATGAAAAGTTCAGGAAACTAAAAGTCCAGTTTGGGTATCCTCATCTTAGGCACATCTTGGTATTTTGTATTGATAGGTCTATCTTTACAACAATATATTATTTAGGACAGGATCACATTTGTCACTTCTTCCTCCCTAATACCCAAAGTGGTACCAGACCCATAAAGTAGTCAATAAACATTTACAGAATGAACAAATAAGTCTATTTTTTTTTTAACTCTCCTGAGTGAACTGAATTTTTTGAGGCTCATAAGTGAATATGTTTTCCTCTTTGCTTTGTCTGTTACAGCCAGATTGTATAAGTATGATTGGGGTATTAAAGTCTCCCATTATTATTGTGTTGTTGTATATTTCTTCTATCATACTAATTAGTGTTTGTCTTAGATATATCAATGCTTCAATGTTGGGTGCATATATATTTATAATTGTTATAACTTCTTTTTGGATTGTTCCTTTAAGTTGTTATGTGTAACCTTCATTGTCTTCTTTTCAGGACCTTTATTTTAAAGTCAATTTTATCTGATATGAGTATTGCTACTCCTGTTTTCTTTTGGTCCGTATTTACATAGAAAATCTTTTTCCAGCCCTTCATTTTCAGTCAATATATATCCCCTATTTTAAGGTGGTTCTCTTGTAGACAACATATATAGGGGTCTAGTTTTTGTATCCATTCGACCCGTTTTAGTCTTTTGGTTGTCTCTTGTAGACAAGGTATGTAGGGGTCTTGTTTTTGTATCGATTCGGCCAGTCTTTGTCTGTTGATTAGGGCATTCAGCCCATTAACGTTTAAAGTAATTATTGATAAGTAAGATTTACTTTATTGTTTTGGGTTCGAATTTATACACCCTTTTAGTGATTCCTGTCTAGAGAATGTCCTTTAGTTTTTGTTGGAGAAATGGTTTAGTGGTGCTAAATTCTCTCAACTTTTGCTTATCTGTGAAGCTTTTGATTTCTCCTTCATATTTGAATGAGATCCTTGCTGGATACAATAATCTGGGCTGTAAGTTATTTTCTTTCATCACTTTAATTATGTCTTGCCATTCCCTCCTGGCTTGGAGAGTTTCTGTTGAAAGATCAGCTGTTATCCTTATGGGAATTCCCTTGTGAGTTATTTGATGTTTTTCCCTTGCTGCTTTTAATATTTGTTCTTTATATTTAATCTTTGTTAATTTGATTAATATGTGTCTTGGGGTGTTTCGCCTTGGGTTTATCTTGTTAGGGACTCTCTGGATTTCTTGAACTTGAGTGGTTATTTCCTTCTCCATTTTAGGGAAATTTTCAACTATTATCTCAAGTATTTCCTCATGGTCTTTCTTTTTATCTTCTTCTTCTGGAACTCCTATGATTCGAATGTTGTAGCATTTAATGTTATCCTGGAGGTCTCTGAGATTGTCCTCATTTCTTTTGATTCGTTTTTCTTTTTTCTCCTCTGATACATTTATTTCTAGGATTCTATCTTCTAATTCACAAATCCTATCTTCTGCCTCTGTTATTCTACTATTTGTTGCCTCCAGAGTGTTTTGGATCTCATTTATTGCATTATTCATTATGTGTTGACTCTTTTTTATTTCTTCTAGGTCCTTGTTAAACCTTTCTTGCATCTTCTCAATCCTTGTCTCCATACTATTTAACTGTGATTCCATTTTGGTTTCAAGATTTTGGATTAATTTCACTATCATTATTCGGAATTCTTTATCAGGTAGATTCCCTGTCTCTTCCTCTTTGGTTTGGTTTGGTGGGCATTTATCCTGTTCCTTTAGCTGTTGGATATTCCTCTGTCTCTTCATCTTGTTAAAATCGCCAAGTTTAGAGTGTCCTTAGAGAAGGCAATGGCACCCCACTCCAGTACTCTTGCCTGGAAAATCGCATGGACGGAGGAGCCTGGAAGGCTGCAGTCCATGGGGTCGCTAAGAGTCAGACACGACTGAGTGACTTCACTTTCACTTTTCACTTTCATGCATTGGAGAAGGAAATGGCAACCCACTCCAGTGTTCTTGCCTGGAGAATCCCAGGGACAGAGGAGCCTAGTAGGCTGCTGTCTATGGGGTTGCACAGAGTTGGACACGACTGAAGCGACTGAGCAGCAGCAGCAGAGTGTCCTTACTATATTCTGGTAGTTTGTTGAATTCTCTTTATTGAGGCGGTTTACTGGTCTTTTCAATATCTGATCTCTGCCCTGTTACAGAAGGGGCGGAGATGAACACCCAAATCTAAGCCCAGCAGGTTCAGGCACTCAGATAGTCCTCAGAAGCACAGACTCGGTTGAGTCTGCGTTTTGTGCCCTTCCCAGGTCCGAGTAGCACAGGTGATGAAGTGTTTAGCGAGCGCAGCTGCTACTTATCACCTCCCCACTGCTCAGTTTTCAACTGAAGGTATACAACTGGCGCACCTTCTCAGGCAGATGTTGACCATCCAGAGCCCCAAGAAGCATTAGTTAGCACAGCAACCTGCTTACAGTTTTGTAGATAATGTCTCTCTAGGGCTGTGATTGCCTGCTTCCGGCTCTGGCTGCCTGTCACCGGAGTGGGACAGTCTGCAGCCAGCTATCTCTGTGCAGTCCTTTGTTCCGTACGTAGGCCTGGTGGTGTCTTAGGTTAGGGCTGGCTTTTGACGTAGTAGATATCCGACAGTCTGGTTATTTCGCTCAGGTAGCCCTCAGGATAGCCAGGCCAAATCCTTACTCAAAGCCATGCAGGCCCCGCCGCTCCTCCTAGCCCAGCCCCCACTTGCTAATAGCAAATGCTGGTGTCCGTGCTGCTTCTCCGCAAAAGGAGTTACCGCAGGGCTCATAATCTTTCGAAGACGATGAATTGTCTTTCTAAGTGCCTGATGTCCTCTGCCGGCATTCAGAAGTTGTTTTGTAGAATTTACTCAGCGTTAAAATGTTCTTTTAATGAGTTTGTGGAGGAGAAAGTATTCTCCCCGTCCTACTCGTCCACCATCTTAGCTCCTCCCCAAATTAAGGTACATTTTTAAACATAATACTATTGCATACTAGCTTCCCTAGTGGCTCAGAGGGTAAAGCGTTTGTCTGCAATGCAGGTAGACCTGGGTTTGATCCCTGGGTCAGGAAGATCCTCTGGAGAAGGAAATGGCAACCCACTCCAGTACCTTTGCCTGGAAAATGCCATGGACGGAGGAGCCTGGTAGGCTACAGTCCATGGGATCACAGAGTCGGACACGACTGAGCGACTTCACTTTCACTTTATTGCACACTTTATAGACTACAATATAAAGTAAACATAATTTTTATATATGTGCTAAGTTGCTTCAGTCATGTCCAACTCTTTGCAGCCCCATGGTCTATAGCCCGCCAGGCTCCTCTGTCCGTGGGATTCTCCAGGCAAGAGTACTGGAGTGGGTTGCCATTCCATTCTCCAGGGGATCTTCCCAACCCAGGGATGGAACCTGGGTCTCCTGCATTGCATACAGATTCTTTACTGTCTGAGCCAACAGGGAAGCCCACACCCGGCATACTTTGGAGATATTGCAGATTGTTTCAGACCACTACAACAAGTAAGTATTGCAATAAAGCAAGTCACACACATTTTTTGGTTTCCCAGTGCATATAAAAGTTACATTTAGGGACTTACCTGGTGGTCCAGTCACTAAGGCTCTGCATTCCCAATGTAGGGGGCCTAGGTTCAATCTCAGCTCAGAGAAGTAGATCCCACATGCCACAACCAAGTGTTCACATGCTGCAACTAAAGTTCCCTCATGCCATAGCTAGAAAAAAAAAAAAAGATCCTGCATGCTGCAACTAAGACTTGGCACAGCCAAATAATTTTTTATTAAAGTTACGTTTGCACTACACAGCAGCAGTAGTCTACTGAAGTGTGTGATAGCTTTATGCCTAAACAACAATGTACATACTTTAACTAAAAAATGATGCTATTGGGAAAATGGTGCCAACAAACTTGTTCCACTTAATGTTGCCACAAACATTCAATTTGTAAAAAAAATGCAATACCTTTAAACAGCAAGAAAAATGTCCTCATTTAAACAAGAAAATGAGGACACTGATTCAGAACCTCTACAGTTTACTCTTGAACAACATGGATCTGAACTACGCAGGTCCACTTATACACAGATTTTTTTCAATAAATAGGCACTACAGTACTACACCATCCATGGAATTGTGGATTTGGAGGGCCAACTGTAAAGTTATATGAAGATTTTCAACTGCTCAAAGGGTGGTGGTTTAGTCACTAAGTCGTGTCCGACTCTTGCGACCCCATGGACTGTAGCTCAACAGGCTCCTCTGTCCATGGGATTTTTCCAGGCAAGAATACTGGAATGGGTTGCTGTTTCCTTCTCCAAGGGATCTTCCAGACCGAGGAATCGAACCCAGATTTCCTGCATCACAGGCAAATTCCTGCATTGCAGGTGGTTTCTTTACCAACTAAGCTATGAGGGAAGCTCAGAGGGTAGGCGCCCCAACTCCCAAGTTGTTCAAGGGTCAACTGTAGAGTCGTCCCTGGGATTTGCAGAGGATTGGTATTTGCAGACATCTCCTCCCTTGTGGATACCAAAATCTGCAGCTTCTCAAATCCCTTACATAAAATGGTGTGTTTGCATATTATATACTCCCATCATCCAGTATACTTGAAATCATCTCTTAGATTATTTACTTTGCTGACACAGGTCCTTATAGTCAAAGCTATGGTTTTTCCAGTAGTCATGTATAGATGTGAGCATTGGACAATAAAGAAAGCTGAGCACCGAAGAAGTGATGCTTTTGAACTGTGGTGTTGGAGAAGACTCTTGAGATTCCCTTGGACAGCAAGGAGATCCAATCAATCCATCCTAAAGGAAATCAACCCTGATATTCATTGGAAGGACTGATGCTGAAGCTGAAGCTCCAATACCATGATGTTCTGATGCAAAGAACTGACTCATTGGAAAAGACCAATGAGTTGAATCCACAATCATCTGTGGTTGAATCCACAGATGTAGAACCTGTGGATACAAGAGGCTGCCTAAAGCCTTCTAGTGAACCTTACCCCACTCTGCAAGATATTGCCACTTAGCTGGCTCTGTAATTGAGTCTTCAAAAGCCCATTCCACCATTCTATCAATTCCACTTCTTCAGGATATTGGGGAACATGATAAAAGCAGTGAATTCAATGAGAGTGGGCTCATTTATGTGCTTTTTTCCCCTGGTGAAACAAGTTCCTTGATCAGAAGTATGCTGTGTGGAATACTACATTGGAAATGGCATTCTATAAATCCATGGATGGTAGTTATGACAGAAGCAATGTGTGCAGTGAAGGCAAATCTGTATCCAGATTAAGTGCCTATTCCAATAAGAACAAAATGCTACCCCTTCCATGATGGAGGTAGTTCAAAGTAGTCAGCCTGCTACCAAGTACCTGGTTTATCACCCCAGGGAATGGTACCATATTGAGAACTCAGTATTGGTTTCTGCTGCTGGCAGATCAGGGACCCAGTGGTGGCTGTAGCCAGATTGCCCTGAGGGAGTGGAAGTCCATGTTGCTGAGTCCATGAATAACCTAAAACACTCTCATAGACATACCCGGAAATAAAGTTTAGTTATATTTCCAGGCACCATGGTCTAGTCAAGTTGATGCATAAAATTAACAATTATAGCACTGGCATAACGATAGATATATAGGTCAATGGAATAGAATTGGTGGTGGTAGTTTAGTCACTAAGTCGTGTCCAACTCTTGCGAACTCATGGACTGCAGCCCGCCAGGCTCTTCTGTCCATGGGATTTATGACACCACTCTTATGGCAGAAAGTGAAGAGGGGCTAAAAAGCCTCTTGATGAAAGTGAAAGTGGAGAGTGAAAAGGTTGGCTTAAAGCTCAACATTCAGAAAACGAAGATCATGGCATCTGGTCCCATCACTACATGGGAAATAGATGGGGAAACAGTGGAAACAGTGTCAGACTTTGTTTTTCTGGGCTCCAAAATCACTGCAGATGGTGACTGCAGCCATGAAATTAAAAGACGCTTACTCCTTGGAAGGAAAGTTATGACCAACCTAGATAGCATATTCAAAAGCAGAGACATTACTTTGCCAACAAAGGTTCGTCTAGTCAAGGCTATGGCTTTTCCTGTGGTCATGTATGGATGTGAGAGCTGGACTGTGAAGAAGGCTGAGCGCCGAAGAATTGATGCTTTTGAACTGTGGTGTTGGAGAAGACTCTTGAGAGTCCCTTGGACTGCAAGAAGATCCAACCAGTCCATTCTGAAGGAGATCAACCCTGGAATTTCTTTGGAAGGAATGATGCTAAAGCTGAAACTCCAGTATTTTGGCCACCTCATGCGAAGAGTCGGCGAAGGCAATGGCACCCCACCCCAGTACTCTTGCCTGGAAAATCCCATGGACGGAGGAGCCTGGTAGGCTCCAGTCCATGGGGTCGCTAAGAGTCAGATACAACTGAGTGACTTCACTTTCACTTTTCACTTTCATGCATTGGAGAAGGAAATGGCAACCCACTCCAGTGTTCTTGCCTGGAGAATCCCAGGGACGGAGGAGCCTGGTGGGCTGCCGTATATGGGATCGCACAGAGTCGGACACGACTGAAGTGACTTAGCAGCATGCGAAGAGTTGACTCATTGGAGAAGACTCTGATGCTGGGAGGGATTGAGGGCAGGAGGAGAAGGGGACGACAGAGGATGAGATGGCTGGATGGCATCACTGACTTGATGGATGTGAGTCTGGGTGACCTCCGGGAGCTGGTGATGGACAGGGAGGCCTGGCGTGCTGCGGTTCATGGGGTCACGAAGAGTCGGACACGACTGAGCAACTGATCTGATCTGATCTGATAAAATGTTAAGAGTTATCGTATGACCCAATAATTCCATTCCTAGGTATATACCCAAAATAAATGAACATATATCCACACAAAAATTTTTACACAAATGTTCATAGCAGTATTATTCAAACTAGCCAAAAAATTGTAACAACCCAAATTCCTGTCAACAAATGAACATATAAGTGAAAATGTAGCATATCCATAAAATGGAATGTTACTTAGCCTTGAAAAAGAATGTACTGATATATACAGCACGGATAAAATTTGAAAACATTATGCTAAATGAAAGAAGCCAGTCACGAAAATCTACATATTGTATGATGGTTGCATGATTCTGTGAAAATGCTAAAACCACTGAAATTGTACATTTCAAAAGAGTGAATTTTATATATGTGAGTTATGTCTCTATAAAGCCATTATTTTTTTAAATGTTTTATTCCATCCCTCAGTGATGCCAGCAGTCCGAGGATAGGGGGAATGAAATGTCGATCAAATACTTTGACTATTATTCCATTGTTGAATGAGCTTTTGTAATAAAAGGTGCATTATTATCATCATCCAGAAAGCCAAAATCATGTTAGTTTTAAGGGCCACAATGATGTGGCCAGAATTGGCTGATCAGACTAAAACAGCAAAATCATAATTTAAGAATGAATCGACAGCAATGAGAAATCCTCAGATGGGTTCAAAGGTTCTGATTCTTCAATTCCTCAGGAACCAGTAGGGTCAATACTCATTGCAATATGGCCTGTTTTCACCATGAGACAAATAAGCCAACTTCTGACAGAAGTCACAAGCCTGGCATACAGTGGCAGCTTCTACATCAGAAACGTAGAATCTACGTAGAAATGTGTGCCCAGTGCATGTATGATGTGCTACCATGTCTAATGTGATGTTGGATCTAGATAGCAGTTGTGGTAGTCTGAATGATGCTGCTGATCAAGCTTGATCAGCAGCTTGATTCCAGTTGGTATTATAAAAAAATGAGCCCTTATTTTGTCTATCATGTGAGTGATCCAGATTGATTGGCATCTGCAATTTGTTCCCAGAGTTCATGACCCAAAGAGGGGTTCCTTTAATCTGTCAGTCTGTCTTCCAAGCAGCAATTCAGACAGCTAAGATTGGGAACAGCCAAAGAGTCAGTTAAAATATATAGCATGACTAGTCTTAAGGTAAAGGTGATTGCTTTCACTTCAGCTCATTGTGCTAATTGGCCCTACTAATTGTGGCCCTACTCATTGTGCTAATTGGCAGTTGGTCTTCCAGAATTGTTGGAGCCAGCCAGCCAGTGAACACCATCAGTTTTCACTTTAATAAAACCAGCAGTGAACCAGTCTTAGGCATTTAGGAGAACCTCTGCAAATCAAGAGCCCAAGTGAGCTAGTGAGGGGAGAAAGTTTTCACATAAAGTTGGCTTATCACTAAAGCCAGCCCAGCTATGCACTTGAATATACCATTTCCACTTGACTAGCAAGGCCTTTTGAATCTTCCCTGATTGACTGTAGAGTTCTTGTTTACCCATCCAAAATGGGACTATCAGGCTGAAGTTAAATGCCTGACCCACACAGCCTCGTGGGTCAGGCATTCAGCTTCAACAAGGGTTTAGTAGCAGGTTAGGGAGAAATATCAATAACCTCAGATATGCGGATGACACCACCCTTATGGCAGAAAGTGAAGAGGAAGTCAAAAGCCTCTTGATGAAAGTGAAAGTGGAGAGTGAAAAGGTTGGCTTAAAGCTTGACATTCAGAAAACGAAGATCATGGCATCTGGTCCCATCACTTCATGGGAAATAGATGGAGAAACAGTGGAAACAGTGTCAGACTTTATTTTTCTGGGCTCCAAAATCACTGCAGATGGTGACTGCAGCCATGAAATTAAAAGACGCTTACTCCTTGGAAGGAAAGTTATGACCAACCTAGATAGCATATTCAAAAGCAGAGACATCACTTTGCCAACAAAGGTTCGCCTAGTCAAGGCTATGGTCTTTCCTGTGGTCATGTATGGATGTGAGAGCTGGACTGTGAAGAAGGCTGAGCGCCGAAGAATTGATGCTTTTGAACTGTGGTGTTGGAGAAGACTCTTGAGAGTCCCTTGGACTGCAAGGAGATCCAACCAGTCCATTCTGAAGGAGATCAACCCTGGGATTTCTTTGGAAGGAATGATGCTAAAGCTGAAACTCCAGGATTTTGGCCACCTCATGCGAAGAGTTGACTCATTGGAGAAGACTCTGATGCTGGGAGGGATTGGGGGCAAGAGGAGAAGGGGATGACAGAGGATGAGATGGCTGGATGGCATCACTGACTCGATGAATGTGGGTCTGAGTGACCTCCGGGAGCTGGTGATGGACAGGGAGGCCTGGCGTGCTGCGGTTCATGGGGTCGCAAAGAGTCGGACACGACTGAGCGACTGATCTGATCTGAACAGTTGCCTTTTTTTTTTTTTTTTAAATTTAAGGTTGTACTTGGTAGCTGCATCAGGCAGGTGGTGCTGTATAGTAGGAAATGGCCTCTAACCTTTAACTCATGCTCTGATTTCCTTTTCCTTCTAGGAATCTATATTGTTTGTGCTAGACCTCTTGTTCTCTGTTCAACCAAACCTGTAATATCCTTACTTCCCCCAAAACTCATGTCCTCATTGCTGATGTTTAATTCAGCTTTGGGGACTCCTGACTCATTAGCTGTTGCCACATTGTCCTTTTACAGGGCCCCTGGGGCTTTCTGTCCATTGTCATCCCTTCCTTCTCCCATCCTGAGGAGAATGAGCAACCACCATTCAGGCACCATTTTGATGGTTTGTTTCAGTCCTTCCTCAGACTGCTCAACTACATTAACAGGTAGGGCACTGGGAGACCGTTTGCCCCCATCTCTCACCCACCACTTGTATAAGAGTATTCACTACCAGATCCCAAACAGTGTCCTCATAACCCCAGTCTTTGCCCATGGGGTCCAGATCCTTTGTCTTCCAAAGAGTCATGTCTCTGTCAGCATCCCATCATCAGAATTCTCAAGGCTGAAATGTGATTTTTATCCTGCTTACCAGCTGTGTAGGACTTCCCTGGAGGCTCAGACGGTAAAAGCGTCTGCCTACAATGGGGGCGGACCCAGGTTCGATCCCTGGGTCGGGAAGATCCCCTGGAGAAGGAAATGGCACCCCACTTCAGTACTCTTGCATGGAAAATCCCATGGACGGAGAAGCCTGGTAGGCTACAGTCCATGGGGTTGCAAAGAGCCGGACACAACTGAGCGACTTCGCTTTTCACTTTACCAGCTATGTAAGAAAAACCTACTAGTCTTCCTGAGTAGAGAAAAACTGAGTTCTTTCCTCTTGCCTTACTCTCCTATGTGCCTTCTTTACTCTCATCTCACACTTCTGCCACATTCACAGACTACGAACAGCATTTATGTGGGGCTCTTTCCCCACACCAAGCAATTTTCTGCAACACCAGCTTATTGTTCTACAAGTCAACTCAATTTTGACACTATCTACCCAAAAAGAGCAGCATTTTCCGCAAATAAAGAGGTCAATGCCACAAAGTACCCCCCTGTACACCACTTCAGTCGCCGTCAAGAGCTCAGATTTTCACCTGTTTTTCCGAACAACAAGGTTGGTCAGTTCCAACAACTTCCTGCATGGGTTTGATTGATTTGCTAGAGTGGCTCACAGAACTCAGCGAAAACTTACTGAAGTTTTCCAGTTTATTAAAGGGTATGATGAAGAATACAGATGAACAACCAAATGAAGAGCTACGTAGACCAAGGCTGAATCCAAACACAGGAGTGCAAGTCCCTGTGGAATTGGGGTGCTTCACCCTCCTGGTATGTGGATATGTTCACCACCAGAAACTTCCCCAAACCCAAGCTATGGGGATTTTTATGGAGGCTTCTTTGTGTAAGTGTAATAAATTATTAACTGCCTTTCCAGCCCCTCTTCCCTCTCTGGAGAAATGGGAATTTGGGGAGACTGAACATTTCAAGCATCTAAATAATGATTTAATCTTTCTAGTGACTAGCCCTCATCCAGGGGCCAATCAGGACCATGCCCAGTCACCTCATTAAAAAAAAAAAAAGATGTCTCTGACACTCTTATCACTTCGGAATTTACAAGGGTTTTAGGAACCCTGTGTCAGAGACCATATATTAGAACAAGAGATGCTACTAGTGTTCTTTGTTGTTCAGTTGCTGTCATGTCCAACTCTCTGTGACCTCATGAACTGCAGCACACCAGGCTTCCCTGTCCTCCACCATCTCCCAGAGTTTGCTCACATTCATGTCCATTGAATCGGTGATGGTGTCTAACCATCTCATCCTCTGCCACCCTCTTTTCCTTCTGTTTTCAGTCTTTCCCAGCATCAGGGTCCTTTCCAATGAGTCAGCTCTTTGCATCAGGTAGCCAAAGTATTGAAGCTTCAGCTTTAGCATCAATCCTTTCAATGAACATTTAGGGTTGATCTCCTTTAGGATTGACTGATTTGATCTCCTTGCTGTCCAAGGGACTCTCAACAGCCTTCTCCAGCACCGCAATTCAAAAGCATCAGTTCTTCAGTGCTCAGCCCTTTTTTATGGTCCAACTAGTGTTCTTATCACTTAGGAAATTATAAGGGTTTTAAGAACTCTGTACCAGAAAGTTGGGGAGGGGAGCATGCAGAGACCAATGTAGATATTTTCTTTTATCTTACACAAAATAACGTTAGCACGTTGCTGGCAAGAGACTCAAGACTCCTGAGTCATAAACAGAGTATGTTATTGCTCACTGTATAGCAAACAACATGAAGTGTGTTTACATTGGTTCTCGTAAGTATTATGGTGGTCACACGGGGGGCCCATGTGGATGCCTAAGTGAAAAAAAAAGCAAATTTCATTTGAGGTAATAGAAATGATAGCATGGAGCTTCTCTTCTTGTGGCATATTGTTTAAGGGAAAAGTCTCTGGAGTAAGATTAACTATTCCATCAATTTTATGGTTGTATAACTGTGAATGATTTTCTTCATCTTGCTAAACTCCAGTTTACCCATTATAAAATAATAGAACCTAGAATTGTGAAGATTAAATGAGATAAAGCATGTTAAGTGCTCAGCACCACCTGGCAGAGAGTAACTGTCAATTATTTTTAGTTAACATGTTACTATCTTGAGTTCCAACAAGCAAATTGCCTGATATTTTTTAAATCTCAAAGCACTATATTAAACACAGGATCTGCTTACATCTTACAGAAAAGGCTATGTTTACATAAGGTCTTTGGTGAATCAAAAGGAAAAAAATACAGTTTTTCAGGAAATAGTTGAGAAAAAAATAAGGTCATATTCTGAGGTTTCAGGTGGACATGAATTTTGAGAAGGACACTATTCAACACACTACATCCATAATTTCTGGTTGATGCCTTCAGTCTAAAACTTTTAACTAACCATAAATGCAATAAGGTGGAGGAAGGGTAATTAAAGAGGCCCAGTTTTAGTTGTGACCATGCCACACAACAGTATGTAACAATGGGTAAATCTCTTTATTTCTATGGAACTCGGTTTTCTATTATATAAACTGAGAGGGTTGCACTAAACAGAACTCATAACATCCCTCTCAGTTCTTAAATTCTGTGATTCTTAAATTAGGAATTCATTCACTTCTCACTGGACATTAATTGAGCATCTCTGGGGTCAGGCCCTGCACTAGGACCTGGGGATATTGTGGCAAACAATGTATTTAGATGCCTTCCCTCATGGAGCTTACATTTTCCAAGAGAAATACAGGCACTACACACATTACATAAAAATGGCTGTAATTTTATTCACTCTAAGAAAGAAAAGTATAGGTTGCTGTGAGAATGTATACTAGTGAGCCCTAACCCAGTTTGGGTCTTCTCTGGTGGCTCAGATGATAAAGAATCTGCCTGCAATGCAGGAGACCCGGTTTCGATCCCTTGGTCAGAAGATCCCTTGGAGAAGCGAATGGCAACCCACTCCAGTATTCTTGCCTGGAGGATTCCATGGACAGAGGAGCCTGGTAGGCTTCAGTCCACGGGATCAAAACCCGTTGAACACAACTGAGCGACTAATGCGTGCACACACACTCACACAATCCAGTTTGGGGGTCAGAAGATGTGTTAAGTAGGAAACAAAAAAAGTAACAGGCAGGCAAAATTATTTGAGACTGATACCATCTGGATTTAGAAAAGGCAGAGGAACCAGAGGTCAAATTGCCAACATCCTTTGGATCATTGAAAAAGCAAGAGAGTTCCAGAAAAACATTTACTTCTGCTTTACTGACTATGTCAAAGCCTTTAACTATATGGATCACAACAAACTGTGGAAAATTCTTAAAGAGACCGGAATATCAGACCACCTTACCTGCCTCCTGAGAAATCTGTATGCAGGTGAAGAAGCAACAATTAGAACTGGACATGAAACAATGGACTGGTTCCAAATTGGGAAAGGAGTATGTCAAGGCTATACATTGTCACCCTGCCTATTTAACTTATATGCAGAGTACATTATGCGAAATGCCGGGCTGAATGAAGCACAAGCTGGAATCAAGATTGCTGGGAGAAATATCAATAACCTCAGATATGCAGATGACAGAAAGTGAAGAGGAACTAAAGAGCTTCTTGATGAGGGTAAAAGAGCAGAGTGAAAAAAGCTGGCTTAAAACTCAACATTCAGAAAACTAAGATCATGGCCTCTGGTCCCATTACTTCATGGCAAATAGATGGGGAAAGAGTGGAAACAGTGGCAGACTTTATTTTCTTGGGCTCCAGAATCACTGCAGATGGTGACTGCAGCCATGAAATTAAGATACTTGCTCCTTGGAAGAAAAGCTATGACCAACCTAGACAGCATATTAAAACACAGAGACATTACTTTGCCGACAAAGGTCCTTTTAGTCAAAGCTATGGTTTTCCCAGTAATGTATGGATGTGACAGTTGGGCCATAAATAAAGCTGAGCATTGAAGAATTGATGCTTTGGAACTGTGATGTTGGAGAAGACTCTTGTGAGTCCCTCGGACTTGCAAGGAGATCAAACCAGTCAAACCTAAAGGAAATCAGTCCTGAATATTCATTGGAAGGACTGATGCTGAAGCTGAAACTCCAATACTTTGGCCACCTGATGCAAAGAACTGACTCGTTGAAAAAGACCATGATGCTGGGAAAGATTGAGAGCAGGAAGGAGAAGGGAATGACAGAGGATGAGATGGTTGGATGGCATCACCAATTCAACGCACATGAGTTTGAGCAAGCTCTAGGAGTTGGTGATGGACAGGGAAGCTTGGCATGCTGCAGTCCATGGGATCACAAAGAGTCAGACGTGACTGAGTGACTGAACTGAACTGAATATCATCTCGTTGTGTAACTACTATAGGAATTGAAGCAGTAAAGAGTAGCTTTAAACCACAATACCTTCTGGCATCTCCAATAAGTTCAAAAGTTCGTAATACCCATGAAACCCAGTGGTAGAATTTGCTCCTATTATTCATGGTTATATAACTGTGAAACTTTCAACAATTCATGAGCCAGTTAGTTCTATAAAAACAAGGAAATGTCCGTGGTGGAAGTCTGTCAAATGGTCTGTGCCTCAAATAGATGGCTTTTCATTCCAGTTGTGACTGAGATGTCATAAAACCTTTCCCTAAAGATTTTCCTTCATAACTGGAAATTAAATTGTTTCTCTTTCTCCTAGTTTCAATCCAAACTCTCCTAAACCTGAGATTACAGAGACAACAAGGGAAGTTCCCCAAACTCTGTCCCATTGTTTCCTGGAGAAAATCAGACTGGGGTCTCTGTGGTGTCTCTGGAGTTCATCAAAAATGAAGATATGTAGTTGGGGCAGAACTGGGGTCTCTGAGAGGGAGAGAAGAGCAACACCACTTTAGCATTGGGAACTCTGGCCCTGACCTGCAGTCTGACTCCAGGATCACGTAGAACCTATTTCTTCATTGAAATATTTTCTTGACTCATCTTAGGAGAATAGGAGATGAGCTTCTTGAAATCAGGAACAAAATCTTCTAAAATCTATAATGATCTATATTCTTGTTTTATCTTCTGTAACTTGTTTTGCCTATAGGATCACCACTAGGCTGCACACCTATACAGCTTTTAACAACTACGTTTCTTCTGTGTGTGGTATAAGGGAAATTTGAGAGGCAGTATATTGAAATAGTTCAAAACAGACCATTAAACTGCTCTGTGCCTCTGTCTTCTCAACTGTTAGACGAGAATAATTCCTAGTTTATAGTCATGGTTGGGGCTTCCCTGGTGGCTCAGATGGTAAAGAATCTGCCTGCAGTGCAGGAGACCTTGGTTGGAAGATTGCCTGGAGAAAGAAATGGCAACCCACTCTAGTATTGTTGGCTGGAGAATCCCATGGACAGAGGAGCCTATTGGGCTATAGTCCATGGGTTCGAAAAGAATCAGATATGACGGAGTGACTGAGACACACATAGTCATTGTGAGAGTTAACTGAGATAAGATAAAGTTCTTAGCACTATGGCTGGTACATGGTAAGAAATCACTATTTGGTAGCTGTTATTATTATTGCTGCTGGGCTAGGCCATATCCATATCTTTCTAGAAAGTAAAAAAGCTAATAAGGATTATAAGGTGGTAACCTGAGTCTTGGGTTGCTATTTATATCACGTAGGCTGCCATTAACTAATTTCCCTTTCACTTGAGCAATGTAAGAAAGGAGAGGTTTACAGAGCACTAAAGGATTTAGCTAGAGTAGGAAATGGCAACTCACTCTAGTATGCTTACCTGGAAAACTCCATGGACAAAGGACCCTGGCAGGCTATAGTCAATGGGGTTGCAAAGAGTTGGGCATGACTGAGTGACTGAGTGAAGTCAAGTGGGCCTTAGAAAGCATCACTACGAACAAAGCTAGTGGAGGTGATGGAATTCCAGTTGAGCTATTTGAAATACTGAAAGATGATGCTGTGAAAGTGCTGCACTCAATATGCCAGCAAATTTGGAAAACTCAGCAGTGGCCACAGGACTAGAAAAGGTCAGTTTTCATTCCAATCCCAAAGAAAGGCAGTGCCAAAGAATGCTCAAACTACTGCACAATTGCACTCATCTCACACGCTAGTAAAGTAATGCTCAAAATTCTCCAAGCCAGGCTCCAGCAATATGTGAACCGTGAACTTCCTGATGTTCAAGCTGGTTTTAGAAAAGGCAGAGGAACCAGAGATCAAATTGCCAACATCCGCTGGATCATGGAAAAAGCAAGAGAGTTCCAGAAAAACATCTATTTCTGCTTTATTGACTATGCCAAAGCCTTTGACTGTGTGGATCACAATAAACTGTGGGAAATTCTGAAAGAGATGGGAATACCAGATCACCTGATCTGCCTCTTGAGAAATCTGTATGCAGGTCAGGAAGCAACAGTTAGAACTGGACATGGAAGAACAGACTGGTTCCAAATAGGAAAAGGAGTCCGTCAAGGCTGTATATTGTCACCCTGTTTATTTAACTTATATGCAGAGTATGTCATGAGAAATGCTGGGCTGGAAGAAACACAAGCTGGAATCAAGATTGCTGGGAGAAATATCAATAACCTCAGATATGCAGATGACACCACCCTTATGGCAGAAAGTGAAGAGGAACTCAAAAGCCTCTTGGTGAAAGTGAAAGTGGAGAGTGAAAAGGTTGGCTTAAAGCTCGACATTCAGAAAACGAAGATCATGGCATCTGGTCCCATCACTTCATGGGAAATAGATGGGGAAACAGTGGAAACAGTGTCAGACTTTTATTTATCTGGGCTCCAAAATCACTACAGATGGTGATTGCAGCCATGAAATTAAAAGACGCTTACTCCTTGGAAGGAAAGTTATGACCAACCTAGATAGCATATTCAAAAGCAGAGACATTACTTTGCCAACAAAGATTCATCTAGTCAAGGCTATGGTTTTTCCAGTGGTCATGTATGGATGTGAGAGTTGGGACTGTGAAGAAGGCTGAGTGCCAAAGAATTGATGCTTTTGAACTGTGGTGTTGCAGAAGACTCTTGAGAGTCCCTTGGACTGCAAGGAGATCCAGTCCATTCTGAAGGAGATCAGCCCTGGGATTTCTTTGGAAGGAATGATGCTAAAGCTGAAGCTCTAGTACTTTGGCCACCTCATGTGAAGAGTTGACTCATTGGAAAAGACTCTGATGCTGGGAGGGATTGGGGGCAGGAGAAGGGGACGACAGAGGATGAGATGGCTGGATGGCATCACTGACTCGATGGATGTGAGTCTGAGTGAACTCCGGGAGTTGGTGATGGACAGGGAGGCCTGGCGCGCTGCGATTCATGGTGTCGCAAAGAGTCGGACACGACTGAGCGACTGATCTGATCTGAGTGACTGAGTACTAAGGATTAAGCAAAAGTTACCAAAAGGATTGAATGATCATCTCAGTGATCAATTATCTGAATTGTTTCTCAAGTGCCTATGATACTTGACATAAAGTAGATACTCAACAAATATTTTAATTTGGTGAAATTATTGAAATTGAGTGAATTAATATATGGAAGCTCATCAAGAACCTAGATGTTTACTTTGTGTGATTTTACTGTCGGGAAAGTCAACCCTGTCCAAAAATTGCTAGTTCATTACCTGCTCTAGTATCAGAAACATTCTCACTTAAGATCTGTTCTTTTAAGACTTTATATCATAAAAACACTATTAAAGGTGCCTGAAGATGCCTCTTTCCAAAGAACCTTACAGAACTCCTTCATACTGCAAGCAAAAAGGAAAGGAAAGAAGGAAGAGAGGGAGGGACTTAAATAGTGCTGGGGATTTCTCCATCGTTCCACTTAATACTGTTATTATGAGTGTTAAATGAGAGGGAAGAATCTGCTGTTTACTCAGGCTCTCTCAATTCTTTTTGATGAGCTTCTTACCTAAACTAATTGAGTCTGATGATTAAAGAACCATGACCCCTAAATGCAAACCAACTCTTTAACCTGGTGTTTAACTGAAGTAGTTGTTCAATCGCTAAGTCGTGTCCAACTCTTTGAGATCCCATGGACTACAGCATGCCAGGCATTCCTGTCCCTCACCATTTCCCAGAGTTTGCTCAAACTCATGTGCATTGAGTCAGTGATGCCATCCAACCATCTCATCCTCTGTTGCCCCCTCCTCTTACTGCCCTCATTCTTTCCCAGCATGAGGGTCTTTTTCAATGAGATAGCTCTTCACATCAGGTGCCCAAAATATTGTAGCTTCAGCATCAGACCTTCCAATGAATATTCAGGGTTGATTTCCTTTAGGATTGACTTGTTTTATCTGCTTGCTGTCCAAGGGACTCTCAAGAGTCTTCTCCAGCACCAGTGTTTGAAAGCATTCGTTCTTCAGTGCTCAGCCTTCTTTATGGTCCAGCACTCACATCTGTTCATGACTACTGGAAAAACATAGCTCTGACTAGATGGACCTTTGTAGGCAAAGTAGTGTCTCCGCTTTTTAATATGCTGTCTAGATTGGTCATAACTTTTCTTCCAAGGAGCAAGCATCTTTTAATTCCATGGCTGCAGTCACCATCTGCAGTGATTTTGGAGCCCAAGAAAATAGCCTGTCACCGTTTCCATTGTTTTCCCATCTTTTTACCATAAAGTGATGGGACTGGATGCCATGATCTTAGTTTTTTGAATGTTGAGTTTTAAGCCAGCTTTTTCAGTCTCCTCTTTCACCCTCATCAGGAGGCTCTTTAGTTCCTCTTCACTTTCTGCCATTAAGGTGACGTCATCTGCATATCTGAGGTTATTGACATTTCTCCCAACAATCTTGATTCCAGTTTGTGATTCATCCAGCCAGGCATTTCTCATGATGTACTCTGCGTTTAAGTTAAATAAGCAGGATGACAATGTATAGCCTTGAAGTTCTCCTTTCCCAATTTTGAACCAACCTGTTGTTCCATGTCCATTCTAACTGCTGCTTCTTGACCTGCATACAGGTTTCTCAAGAAGCAGGTAGGGTGATCTGGTATTCCAGTTTCTTTAAGAATTTTCCACAGTTTGTTGTGATCCACGCAGTCAAAGGCTTTAACATAATCAATGAAGCAGAAGTTTTTCTGGAATTCCCTTGCTTTTTCTATGATCCAACAGATGTTTGCAATTTGATCTCTGTCTCCTATGCCTTTTCTAAACCCAGTTTGTACATCTGGAAGTTCTTGGTTCATGTATTGCTGAAGCCTAGTTTGAAGGATTTTGAGCATTGCCTTGCTAGTGTGTGATCTATGTGCAATTGTCTGGTAGTTTGAGCATTCTTTGGCATTGCCCTTCTTTGGGATTGGAATAAAAACTGACCTTTTCCAGGCCTGTGGCCATTGCTGAATTTTCCAAATTTGCTGAAGTAACAGCAGTGTATTCTGACATTGAAGAGAAACTGGCTGTGTAAACTATATGAAGACAACACAGCATCTTGTTATGGGATTTCAAGGGCAATTTTGACTGTGTGCAATTTTTGCTATATAAACTGACTTTAAAATCTAACCCCTGGTATACAATATGCCTTCACTATATTCATTTTAATCTGCTGTCACTTCTCTGTGTGTGTGTGTCACACATGTGTACATTCTATGACTAAAGAAGGAATGATAGCTAGTTTGTATTCTCAGTGGAAAAAGATTAAGCAATTTGTGAATTATGTTCTAAATTTATTAGCTTGTATTCTAATTCTTAAGCATTTAAATGAGATCTTCTGCCTTTATTATAATTTTTAGTAAATGAACTTCAGTTTTGACATGTATTACATTTTTAGTTTTTCCATTAAAAAATTTTTATTGGACACCTCCTAGTTAGCTGGCATAGGGCTAGCTGTCACGTATTATTTCCTTGGAAATCAATAACCATAAAAGTTTTTGTGAAAATCTAATTCCTCCAAAGCCATTGAGGAGTGATGAAAGAACCAGATCATGAGTGAGGCAAGGTAAAGTCTGAAATCTGCAAACATAGAGAAGGAGACAGTGTAAATACATGCTAAGGCAGAAGTGAGGTATGAAGGAGACTTTGTTGACACTATAACATGTCTGGCAATATGATGCTTGGTGCATCTTTGGGAAATATTCTTTCTAGAGTTAAGTGCCAAAGAGTCCCTAGCATCAGAAAAAACATCCTCTTCCACTGTTGTGTCTTAAATGATCTCTAAGCTGCTGGAGATCAAGGGGACACTCTCTAGGACAGGGGAAAAAAGAGCATTGTACCTAACGACTGCACAAAACATTCTTAAAGTACCCTTGGAATATTTATTTATGAAAACTGAACAAATGCTAGGCCATAAGGTGAGGCTAAACTTATTTTAAGTGGTTAGTATCAAACAGACCACATTCTGGAACTACAACACAATTAGTTTAGAAATCAATAACAAAAATTTTAAAAACTTCACATATTTATGAAATTTAAAACTTAACTCATAGGCAGTTATAATGGCAACTAGAAAATACTTATAACTGTACAGTAGTAAAACTACTATGCATCCAAATGGTGAGATGCAATCAACCACTGTTTAGAGGGCAATTCATATCCTTAAAGGGAAAAAAATGTGGCTTGCCTGATGGTTCAGCAGTAAAGAATCCACCTGCAATGTTTCAGGAAGATTCCATGGAGAAGGAAATGGCAACCCACTCCAGTCTGCTTGCCTGAAAAATCCCCTGCACAGATGAGCCTGTCCAAAGTCTTACAAAGAGTCGGACCTGACTGAGCAACTGAGGACACACAAAGGAAAAAAGGAAGAAAGTCTTAAAAGTAAAGAGGTAAGCATCCAGCATATGAAGTTAAGGAAAAAAATAGCAGAATAAATTCTAAGAAAGCAAAGGGAAAAAAAAAGTAGAAATTAATGATGAAGAAAGCAAATATACACTGAAGAAGATGAACAAAGCCAAAATTTGGTGTTTTGGAAATGCCACTGATAAAATTAAGTAGACAAAAGAAAATATAAAAGTAAACAATATAACATTTTTTATAAATGATAAAAAATAAATAAATATTAGACCCTGATACTGGGAAAGACTGAGGGCAGTAGGAGAAGGGAACAACAGAGGATGAGATGGTTGGATGGTATAAATGACTCAATGGGCATGAGTTTGAGCAAACTCTGGGAGATGATGAAGGACCAGGAAGCCTGACATGCTGCAGTCCATGGGATCGCGAAGAGTTGGACACGACTGAGTGACGGAACAATAACAAGTGAATGTAGAGGATGAGAGTATGGATAAAACAAGATTGTCCGCAATGTGTACGTTTTTGATGCTAGGCAAAGGGAATAAAAGGTTTAATACACTATTTTCTCTAGTTTTGCATGTATTTTAAATTTCATTTATTTTATTTCTGGCTCTGCTGGACCTTCCTTGCTTTTGTGTGGGCCTTCTCTAGTTGCAGTTAGTGAGGGCTACTCTCCAGTTGTGGCATGGGCGTCTCATTGCAGTGGCTTCACTTGTTGCAGAGCATGGGTGTTAGGGCTTTTGGGCTTCAGTAGTTGCAGTATGCAGGCTAGTAGGTGTGGTGCATGGTCATAGTGGCTCCGAGGCACGTGGAATCTTCCCAGAGCAGGGATGGAACCAGTGTCTCCTGCATTGGCAGGCAGATTCCTATCCACCAAGCTACCAGAGAAGTCCTAGTTTTGCATATATTTAAAATTATCCACTATAAAAAGTTAAAGAGATTTTAATGTGAAAGGTAAAACTATAAAACTTTTAGAAGACAATATAGAAAAATATTTTTATGACCATGGGAGGGAAAAGATTGAGATTTCTTAAACATACAGAAAGAAAAATAAATTTTACTACATTAGACTTGAGAATTTATTCATCTAAAATACCATAAAGAGAGTAAAAGGACAGGCCACAAATTCAAAGAAAATATTTGCAATACATATAACCGACAAAGGATTCAGATCAGATCAGATCAGTCACTCAGTCGTGTCCGACTCTTCGCGACCACATGAATCGCAGCACGCCAGGCCTCCCTGTCCATCACCAACTCCCGGAGTTTTCACTCAGACTCATATCCATCGAGTCAGTGATGCCATCCAGCCATCTCATCCTCTGTCGTCCCCTTCTCCTCCTGCCCCCAATCCCTCCCAGCATCAGAGTCTTCTCCAATGAGTCAACTCTTTGCATGAGGTGGCCAAAGTACTGGAGTTTCAGCTTTAGCATCATTCCTTTCAAAGAAATCCCAGGGCTGATCTTCTTCAGAATGGACTGGTTGGATCTTCTTGCAGTCCAAGGGACTCTCAAGAGTCTTCTGCAACACCACAGTTCAAAAGCATCAATTCTTCAGGGCTCAGCCTTCTTCACAGTCCAGCTCTCACATCCATACATGACCACAGGAAAGACCATAGCCTTGACTAGGCGAACCTTTGTTGGCAAAGTAATGTCTCTGCTTTTGAATATGTTATTTAGGTTGGTCATAACTTTCCTTCCAAGGAGTAAGCGTCTTTTTCAGGGCTGCAGTCACCATCTGCAGTGATTTTGGAGCCCAGAAAAACAGTCTGACACTGTTTCCACTGTTTCCCCATCTATTTCCCATGAAGTGATGGGACCAGATGCCATGATCTTCGTTTTCTGAATGTCGAGCTTTAAGCCAACCTTTTCACTCTCCACTTTCACTTTCACCAAGAGGCTTTTGAGTTCCTCTTCACTTTCTGCCATAAGGGTGGTGTCATCTGCATATCTGAGGTTATTGATATTTCTCCCAGCAATCTTGATTCCAGCTTGTGTTTCTTCCAGTCCAGCATTTCTCATGATGTACTCTGCATATAAGTTAAACAAACAGGGTGACAATATACAGCCTTGACGTACTCCTTTTCCTATTTGGAACCAGTCATTTGTTCTATGTCCAGTTCTAACTGTTGCTTCCTGACCTGCATACAGATTTCTCAAGAGGCAGATCAGGTGGTCTGGTATTCCCATCTCTTTCAGAATTTCCCACAGTTTATTGTGATCCACACAGTCAAAGGCTTTGGCATAGTCAATAAAGCAGAAATAGATGTTTTTCTGGAACTCTCTTGCTTTTTCCATGATCCAGCGGATGTTGGCAATTTGATCTCTGGTTCCTCTGCCTTTTCTAAAACCAGCTTGAACATCAGGAAGTTCACGGTTCACATATGGCTGGAGCCTGGCTTGGAGAATTTTGAGCATTACTTTACTAGCGTGTGAGATGAGTGCAATTGTGTGGTAGTTTGAGCATTCTTTGGCATTGCCTTTCTTTGGGATTGGGATGAAAATTGACCTTTTCCAATCCTGTGGCCACTGCTGAGTTTTCCAAATTTGCTGGCATATTGAGTGCAGCACTTTCACAGCATCATCTTTCAGGGTTTGGAATAGCTCAACTGGAATTCCATCACCTCCACTAGCTTTGTTCGTAGTGATGCTTTCTAAGGCCCACTTGACTTCACATTCCAGGATGTCTGGCTCTAGGTCAGTGATCACACCATCATGATTATCTGGGTCGTGAAGCTCTTTTTTGTACAGTTCTTCTGTGTATTCTTGCCACCTCTTCTTAATATCTTCTGCTTCTCTTAGGTCCATACCATTTCTGTCCTTAATTGAGCCCATCTTTGCATGAAATGTTCCTTTGGTATCTCTGATTTTCTTGAAGAGATCCCTAGTCTTTCCCATTCTGTTGTTTTCCTCTGTTTCTTTGCATTGATCGTTGAAGAAGGCTTTCTTATGTCTTCTTGCTATTCTTTGGAACTCTGCATTCAGATGTTTATATCTTTCCTTTTCTCCTTTGCTTTTCACTTCTCTTCTTTTCACAGCTATTTGTAAGGCCTCCCCAGACAGCCATTTTGCTTTTTTGCATTTCTTTTCCATGGGGATTAGTACACAAGATACTTATGAGTCAATAAGAAAAAGACAATCAATGGAACAGTGGGGAGAAGACATGAACTGGAATTTAATAAAGAAGAGAATTCAAATGCCCATAAGAATATGAAGGGAATGCTCAATCTCTTTGGTAGTCAAGAAAATGTAAATTCACATTGTAATGAATGTACTTCACAATGTACTTCAAAATTTTTTGAAGTAAAAAAATAACCAAATATTGGTAACATAATGGGGCAAGAACAGTGCATATTCACTCCTGACTGGAGTGTTAAATTGGTAAAATCATGGTAGAACACAGTTCGGCATTATCTAATTAGGTTGAGAATGCATATATCTTTAAAACCAATCAGTTCCATTTCTAAGTGAGTATGTAGAGTAACCACTGTTTGTGCCAAGGAGACTTACTCAATAACATTCATAGAAAAAAAAAAATATTCAGAGCCCCACTGTTATTAATTGTCCATACTGGGAGCAACTCACATGATCATCCTAGTAAAATATGGATAAATAAATTGTGGGATAGTCACATAATTGAATACCATATAGCAGGAAAAGTAACTAAACCACAACTTCACACATTAAAAGGTAAAACAAAAGAAGCAAGTCATATAAGCTAAAGTTATGGGACTCTATTTAAATAAAGTTCAAAATCAGGCTAAATTAGACTATTTATTGTTTAGAAATTAAACCTAGACAGTGTATTAAAAAGCAGAGACATTACTTTGCCAACAAAGGTCCGTATAGTCAAAGCTATGGTTTTTCTAGTAGTCATGTATGAATGTGAGAGTTGGACCATAAAAAAGGCTGAGTACCGAAGAATTAATGCTTTTGAACTGTGGTGTTGGAGAAGACTCTTGGGAGTCCCTTGGACTGCAAAGAGATCAAACCAGTCAGTTCTAAAAGAAATCAATCTGAATATTCATTGGAGGGACTGATGTTGAGGCTGAAGCTCCAATACTTTGGCCACCTGATATAAAGAACTGACTCATTTTTAAAAGACTCTCATGCTAGGAAAGACTGAAGGCAGGAGGAGAAGGGGATGACAGAGAATGAGATGGTTGGATGGCATCACCGACTCATTGGACATGAGTTTGAGTAAGCTTCCAGGAGTTGGTAATGGACAGGGAAGCCTGGCATGCTGCAGTCCATGGGGTGTCAAAAGAGTTGGACACAACTGGGCGACTGAGCAACAACTGATGTGGTCAAACATGAAAGCAAGCCAGGGGCATTATTCAGCTGAAATTCAAGGCAATAATTTCCAGTCTCTGGAAGACTCTTAAAGAGTGGTGCTGATTCCAGAAGAAGTAAGATTTCATTAAAGAAGATGTTTTTGGGTAGAAGGATTTGAAGCCTCTTAGATAGCACCCTGGTGGCTCAGACAGTAAAGAATCTGCCTATAATGAAGGAGACCTGGGTTCAATCCCTGGGTCAGGAAGATCCTGGAGAAGGGGATGGCTACCCACTCCAATATTCTTGCCTGGAGAAGTCCATGGACAGGAATTCTAAGGAGGGCTAAGGTGGGTTCAGTTTCTGGGTTCATCAGTCCATAGGGTTGAAAAGTGTCAGACGTGCCTGAGCAACTAGCACTTTTAATTTTTTTCAAATAACACCAGAGGGAGTTAGGCTCTTGTCTCTGAAAGTGTGGTTCAGGCCTCACCTCTCAAAGCCACTTTCTTTTTGTTTATGTAGACCATTTTTAAAGTCTTTATTGAATTTGTTACAGTATTGCTTCTGTTTTGTGTTTGGGGTTTTTGGTCAAGAGGCTTGAGGGATCTTAGCTCCCTGACCAGGGATTGAACCTGTACATCCTGCATTGGAAGATGAAGTCTTAACCACTGGACTGCCAGGGAGGTCCCTCAAAGTCACTTTCTTCCAATCAACAGAGATGCATACAGCCCTCAGAGGGAGTTCTGCGCCCAGAAAAACTATTCTAATAAGTTCCAGATGTGGTGCAGAAAGCGTGCCATCACCACTCCAGACAAACCACATGACCCCCCTGCCCAGCTCACCCGACACAGGAAATTGAAACCTGAGCCCCAATGGCCTATTCAGACTCTTTCCTGAAAATACTATGTACTAGGTCAGTATTACAGAGTTTTTAGAAATAGTTCACAAGCATCTTCTCATCAGATCATCACAACCCTGTGACATGCCCCTTGACCTTGGAAAACTTCCCAAATCCCACATTTCAAAGTACCTATATTATAGCACTGAAGTGAAGTGAAGTGAAAGTCACTCACTCAAGTCACTCACTCATGTCTGACTCTTTGCAACCCCATGGACTGTATTCTTCAGGCCAGAATACTGGAGTGGGTAGCCGTTCCCTTCTCCAGGGGATCTTCCCAACCCAGGGATCGAACCCAGGTCTCCTACATTGCAGGCGGATTCTTTACCAGCTGAGCTACCAGGGAAGCCCATATTATAGCCCTGCTCACCTATATTATAGCCCTTTTGTGAAAACCAGCCAAAGGGCTCTTGAGAGGTGAGTTACTCAACTCTACCCAATGTCAGAAAACCCTGTGGGTCTGCAAAACTAACAGAAATGTCAATATTCTTGGAAAGAGATCTTAATTATCTGTACTTGAAATTCATTAGAAGCTATTCGTAAGACCTAGCCAACTTTTAAAAATATTAAATTTTTTAATTTTAAAATATTAAAAAGCAGAGACATTACTTTGCCAACAAAGGTCTGTCTAGTCAAGGCTATGGTTTTTCCAGTGGTCATGTATGGATGTGAGAGCTGGACTGTGAAGAAGGCTGAGCCCTGAAGAATTGATGCTTTTGAACTGTGGTGTTGGAGAAGACCCTCTTGAGAGTCCCTTGGACTGCAAGGAGATCCAACCAGTCCATTCTGAAGGAGATCAGCCCTGGGATTTCTTTGGAAGGAATGATGCTAAAGCTGAAACTCCAGTACTTGGCCACCTCATGCGAAGAGTTGACTCATTGGAGAAGACTCTGATGCTGGGAGGGATTGAGGGCAGGAGGAGAAGGGGAGGACAGAGGATGAGATGGCTGGATGGCATCACTGACTCGATGGACGTGAGTTTGGGTGAACTCCGGGAGTTGGTGATGGACAGGGAGGCCTGGCATGCTGTGATTCATGGGGTGTCAAAGAGTCAGACATGACTGAGTGACTGAACTGAAGTGAGCCAACTTTGAGAAAGAGGAAATTAATATTAAGCAGCTATTATGTACCTGGCACTGTGTTTGGAGCTGTTTATGGGTTGTTGGTTAGTCACTACGTTGTTTCCGACTCTTGTGACCCCATGAACTGTAACCTGCCAGGCTCCTCTGTCCATGAGTTTTCCCAGGCTAGAATACTGGAGTGGATTGCCATTTCCTCTTCCGGAGGATCTTCCTGTCCTGAGAATCGAACCCATGTCTGCTGCACTGGCAGGAGGATTCTTTACCCTGAGCCACCATGGAAGTCCTGTTCATGGATACTTAATAAGTGTTTGTCAAATGAATGAATTTCTCACAATAACACTGTGAGATAACACCCTTTCAGATGAGGGATTCAGAGAGGTTTAGGTTCAAAATTACACAGCTAGCTAATAAACGGCAGAGCTCGATATCAAACCCAGGTTTTCTGGCATATGCTTTTTTCTTTCAACATCAGTTCAGTTCAGTTCAGTTGCTCAGTCATGTCCAACTCTTTGCGACCCCATGGACTGCAGCACACTAGGCCTCCCTGTCCATCACCAACTCCCAGAGTTTATTCAAACTCATGTCCATCATGCAGTGATGCCATCCAACCATCTCATCCTCTGTCATCCCCTTCTCCTCCTGCCCTCAAACTTTCCCAGCATCAGGGTCTTTTCAAATGCGTCAGCTCTTCGCATGAGGTGCCCGAAGGATTGGAGTTTCAGCTTCAACATCAGTCTTTCCAACAAATAATCAGAACTGATTTCTTTTAGGATGGATTGGTTGGATCTCCTTGCAGTCCAAGGGACTCTCAAGAGTCTTCTCCAACACCACAGTTCAAAAGCATCAATTCTTTGGTGCTCAGTCTTCTTTATAGTCCAACTCTCACATCCATACATAACTGCTGGAAAAACCAGAGCCTTGACTAGACGGACCTTTGTTGGCAAAGTAATGTCTCTGCTTTTTAATATGCTATCTAGGTCAGTCATAACTTATCTTCCAAGGAGCAAGTATCTTTTAATTTCATGGCTGCAGTCATCATCTGCAGTGATTTTGAAGCCCAGAAAAAAAAAAAGTCAGCCGCTGTTTCCCCTGTTTCCCCATCTATTTCCCATGAAATGATTAGACTGGATGCCATGATCTTAGTTTTCTGAATGTTGAGCTTTAAGCCAACTTTTTCTGTCTCCTCTTTCACCCTCATCAAGAGGCTTTTGAGTTCCTCTTCACTTTCTGCCATAAGGGTGGTGTCATCTGCATATCTGAGGTTATTGATATTTCTCCCAGCAATCTTGATTCCAGCTTGTGCTTCTTCCAGCCCAGCGTTTCTCATGATGTACTCTGCATAGAAGTTAAATAAGCAGGGTGACAATATACAATACAGCCTTGACATACTCCTTTCCCTATTTGAAACCAGTATGTTGTTCCATGGCCAGTTCTAACTGTTGCTTCCTGACCTGCATACAGATTTCTCGAGGCAGATCAGGTGGTCTGGTATTCCCATCTCTTTCAGAATTTTTCGGTTTATTGTGATCCATGCAGTCAAAGGCTTTGGCCTAGTCAATAAAGCAGATTTTTTCTGGAACTCTCTTGCTTTTTCAATGATCCAGCAGATGTTGGCAATTTGATCTCAGCTTCCTCTGCCTTTTCTAAAACCAGCTTGAACATCAGGAAGTTCACGGTTCATGTATTGCTGAAGCCTGGCTTGGAGAATTTTGAGCATTACTTTACTAGCGTGTGAGATGAGTGCAATTGTGCGGTAGTTTGAGCATTCTTTGGCATTGTCTTTGTTTGAGATTGGAATGAAAACTGACCTTTTCCAGTCCTGTGGCCACTGCTGAGTTTTCCAAATTTGCTGGCATATTGAGTGCAGCACTTTCATAGCATCATGTTTTAGGATTTGAAATAGCTCAACTTGAATTCCATCACCTCCACTAGCTTTGTTCGTAGTGATGCTTCTTAATGCCCACTTGACTTCACATTCCAGGATGTCTGGCTTTAGGTGAGTGATCATACCATCATGATTATCTGGGTCATGAAGATCTCTTTTGTACAGTTCTGTGTATTCTTGCCACCTCTTCTTAATATCTTCTGCTTCTGTTAGGTCCATACCATTTCTGTCCTTTATTGTGCTCATCTTTCAACATACCCCACTGCTTTTGAAGAGTTGGAATTGTACAGAGAGAAAATAGAATGTTTCCTCTTGAAAAGAATGTTTATAGATTGTAGTCAGAGTCAAGAATCGTAGTATTTCCAAATGGTCTTAAATATTTATTAGTATGTGTACTAATAAATTTTTCACTTACTATATACACAGTGCATTACACACATAGTAATTATCTATACTTCTAATGATTTAATTATCTACATAGATAAATCTCAAGTAATAATAGCGAACACATAGTGCTTACTATATGCAGTGTGTATATAGTAAGAGCTTTAGATATTTTAAATTATTTAATTCTCACAAAAGCTTTATGAGGTTTGTACAGTTACTATCCCTATTTTACATATGGGAAACTGAGGTTCATAGAGGTTAAGCAAGCTACCCAAGATCACACAGATAGCCATGGTAGAAATAGGATACGAGCCCAGGCTATCTGCCCTGGAATCTTAGTGTTTGACCATCAGGCTACACTACTTCTCAATAGTATGATATTGCTGAAAATTAAGATGTAGGATACATACAGTAGAAACCATTTATATAAATGTTTAAAACCCTCAAAACATATCTGTGGAGTTTTTTTGTTGTTGTCTTTTTTACAAAATCGCGTATCTAGAAGTATAAAAATATTCATGGGAGTGCTACTCACCAACTCAGGCTGGATTGTGTTTACCTCTGGGAGAAGGAGGAGAAATGAATGGGGAGCCATATTATAACATTCTATTTCTTTGCTTAAAACTCTGAAACAAATAAGGCATTAACACATGGTTGAATATGGGTTTCCCAGGTGGCTCAGTGGTAAAGAATCCGGGTTTGATCCCTGCGTTGGGAAGATTCCCTGGAGGAGGGCATGGCAACCCACTCCAGTATTCTTGCCTGGGAAATCCCATGGACAGAGGAGCCTGGCCGCTTACAGTTCATGGGGTTACAAAGAGTCGGCTACAACTTAGCAACTGAGCATGCTTGTGGGTGAATTTAACAGTTTATATGACTTGTCCAAAGTCACATAAAAGTAACTGTTGGGGGCCGGTGTGAGGCACTCCTCCCATGGCAAAGGTCATGAGGAAGGAGGCTTGACATACACAAAGGTGAGGTTGAGCCTCAGGAGTCCCCCTGGAAATCCTCGAGCATCTACACCCAAAACCAGAGCCTGCCTACTTTACTACTTGTGCTCTCACCTACACCTCTGACTTTACGGGGGGCTGTCCCCCACTACCTCTCTCTGAAAAAAGAGTTAACTTAGAGCTCCAGTTAATAAAAATTCCTGGGCGTGACAGGAGTGTTTTAACCTACAAACTCCTCTGAAGGTTCTCTAGCCCACCTGACAGGCTTGTCCAGCCACATGTGCTTCTAAAAACAGGTTCTTTAGAAAAGTTAGAAAACTATTAGTGGGCTGATTAGAAATTGTATTGGTGAAGGGTTTTTCATTTGTTGAGCCAATGTTTGCTGCTAAGTCTCCATATCGCCTACCCTTACACACATTAATGAATATATAGAAGAAATAGGTATTAACCTTTGATATTAATCACGTTAGACCTTAGGCTAAGTAAGTTCTTTCTTTAATTAAAACCCACCCTCACCCTATAGGAATGGAAATTTATCTGGTGGAGTCTGTTTTAAGAATAATCACCCCTGGAGAAATAAGTGTCCTTGTTGACTGACCGCTGTCACAAGGAGAGGGTCATAAATTGTCAGCAGGCCCCCTGGCCAGAAGATGATGTAACACCCCTAAAACCTCTGTATACATTTGCATGAAGCACCTGACTTTGATAAAAGTCAGGGCTGCTGACCCCGCGTGACTTTTGTATACCATCTCAGTGTATAAAAGTAGACCATGGAAAATAAAGAATTGGGATCAGTTCCTCGAAAGACTGGTCTCCCCATGTCGCTCTCTCTCTCAAATTCTGGCTGAGTCTCCATCTGAAGCGCGGAACCCACCATGCTTACTAATTATGCCTGGGCTTCTAAGATCCGACCGGGGAGGCCTCAGTGTCTCCTCTCCTTTGGGAGAACAGAAGGACGCCTGCGGCCTACGTAAGTGGTGCAAACTTCTTGTCTTGAAGTTTTATTGGTCCTCCGCGTAAACCAAGCTACTCAGCCTCTCTTCTCCACTGAATTTTCCTACTGAGCTATCCTCGTTCTATTATTCTTTATATCTCTAATTATAATTATCGTGTCCTGACCCACACCGACGCCGTCCTCGCTTCAAAGTCCCTGAATCAGCTGGGGCTGGTCCCCAGCAAGTAACAATTTTTTTTTTTTTTTTTTGGCTTCACTAGACCAACCAGTCCATTCTAAAGGAGATCAGTCCTGGGTGTTCTTTGGAAGGAATGATGCTAAAGCTGAAACTCCAGTACTTTGGCCACCTTATGCAAAGAGTTGACTCATTGGAAAAGACTCTGATGCTGGGAGGGATTGGGGGCAGGAGGAGAAGGGGATGACAGAGGATGAGATGGCTGGATGGCATCACTGACTCGATGGACGTGAGTTTGAGTGAACTCTGGGAGTTGGTGATGGACAGGGAGGCCTGGTGTGCTGCAATTCATGGGGTCGCAAAGAGTCAGACACGACTGAGCAACTGAACTGAACTGAACTGAGGTCTTTGTTGCGGCCCATGGGCTTTCTCTAGCTGTAGCACACTGGGGCTTCTCTATCTGTGGCACACGGGCTTCTTGTTGCAGTGCCAAGGTTGCTGTTGTTGTGGAGCATGGGCTCTAGAGCATGCAGGCTCTCCAGTTGAGGCACACAGGCTTCATTTCCCTGCTGTGGGATCTTAGTTCCCCGACCAGGGATCTAACCTGTATTCCCTGCACTGGAAGGCGGATTCTTAACCACTGGCCCACACAGTAAGTCCCAAGGTGGAATTTTTTTAATAGATCACTGAGTCTCATTCTCCCATTTAGGATTTGAGAAGAGCCTGTATAGATTAGGAAACCAACCAGATAGTAATCTATTCAAGGGCCTACTGTAAGTCAGTGGCAGAAGACAAGTCCCTAGACTTCAGAGCACTTTTGACTCTCACCACCACCCTTTCCTACATCCTGCCATTCTTTCCTACATCCTACATTCTGTTTTACCTCCTGATTTACCCCCAAAGTTTCATGGTTTTTTCCTGCTGGACAACTTGTATTTGTCCTGTTGGTTAATTTCTTTTAAGGAAATAATTTTTTATTGCTCACTTATATTCCATTGTTCCATATTCAAATAGGATTATATTTTAGAGTCATAGGGCTTCCCTTGTGCCTCAGCTGGTAAAGAATCTGCCTGCAATGTGAGAGACCTGGTTTCGGAAGATGCCCTGGAGAAGGGAACAGCTACCCACTCCAGTATTCTGGTTTGGAAAATTTCATGGACTGTATAGTCCATGGGGTCGCAAAGAGTTGGACATGATTGAGCAACTTTCACTTTTACTTTAGAGTCATAAGACCCAATCAGCACCAGAGCCAAGTCTTTCTCTAGGAATTTTATGTCTTTTCTCCTTTTTAACTCCTTCTTCTTATTTTTTCCCCTTAGCCCTATCTTCCATAGGCCTTGATTCCCATCATCTAGTATCCATCAGACTCAAGATGTTGTCTCCTCCCGATTCCATATTTGAACTCTTGGTTTATCTGAAGAGCCTACTTGGTGGGTCATACAATGAATGAAAATTTAGAAAACCATCACATTTACGGAGTGCTCCACAGTTTTCAAGGTGTCTACATGGTTTCATTTGACTGGCCCAGGGTGGGAGGCAGATGAGATAGCAGGTTCAGACAGTTTGTATGACTTACCCAAGATCGCAGAAAGAAAGTCACAAAACCTGAACAGAATCCACATCTTCTGACTTTGTATTTACTTCTCTTTCCAATTGTCCCTGTCTCCCTAAACCACCAAAAAGAAGTTGGTCCCTACAAATGAGGATAAATCAGTGAAGGACTACGGATCATCACTACCTATCACATTCTTTCACCACCATCCCCAGCAAAACAGATAATACTTGCTGCATGGCCTTATATTAAGCTGCTCTTCTCTGCAGAACCTCAAAACTTCACATCGCCCAGGGGTCATAAGTTGTGACATTGTAAATTCCAGTTTGTTCAAATAAAGCTCAAGTGAGCAAGAAAAGGAGAACCACAGACTAATCACTTATCATGTCAGCAGAAGGGCAACCCTTCAACTGTTGAAATTTTATGTAGAATTTTTTTAAATTATGAGACCAATATTGAAAGTTCTCAAAGAGATTTTACTAATAAGGCAGGCTAGGCCTCAGCAGTCTGCCTACCTAGAGTTTAACTTCTCCATGAGTGCTCCTTAGCCCACCCAGAATTTCTGAAAGAAGCTAAATTAAACCCTTCTTTGGCAGGATGTGTTTTTCCAGGTTAACTCATTAGGGCAATTCATTAGTTTCATTCTCTCCCCTGGGATAGATTCTGAATTAAAATCTCATTAAATCCTGCCCATGGGTAATCTCAGTGCAGCCACTTCTTTTCCAACCCTTTACAACCTCAGTGTCAACACCAATTCTAATTCCAAACACTGGGGAGAAAAATAGGGAGACCGGACCACAAGGCTTGCGGCCATCAGAATGAGTATGAAGGCAGTTTTCGCTTGGCTGAAGGCAGAGATGCAATGAGGAAGCCAGCTACTGGGAGTTCCTTGGGTCTTTCAAAAATCTCACAACACATCTTGCCTCTGCTGCATAAGGACAGGGAAGACGCTCAGCTCTGGCTTCCCTTAGAGATAAAAGACACTGTAAGTAGGAAAAAAATTTTTTTCTTTTCTTCTGCTGCCTACAGAGATCCTATCTCCTTCTCTGTGTTTAAGTAGGGACTAGAGAGCACCTCTGTAAAATAAGCACCTGCCCTTTACTTTTTCTACTTTAGTAAAAAAAAAAAAAAAAACCTGCTCTGCTGTTCCATTTACTGCTGCTTTTCTGATGATGAAACATTTTTTCTTTGCATTGTGGATCAGTGAGACTCTTCCTGACTGTGAGATGGAGTGAAGTTGAAAATAATTTTTACAGTAGGGTTGTTTGTTTTCTTGTTCTTGTCCTTGAAATGAGGGTTGAGCTAGCCCCCAGCCTGCTCTGTTACAAGGTGAGAACCAGATTCCTTTGGCCTCCACTTTTTGAGGGGAAACATTATCAATTTAAATATGCTTTGCGGGGGGTTGGTAAAGCTACTGTTACTTTTGAAAGTTTAAAGAATTTTGTGGGTCATCCTTCATTTCTTCATTTTCAGGAAAACTAAACAGATTTATTTGTTTCACTTTTGTGGATCAGAGTAGTTTAGCACAAAGAAAGCATCTACCTTTTGTGGGCTAGTAGCTTCTTATTACTCTATACCCTGCTTTTTCCACTTTCTAGCAGCAAAAGAAAAAAATTCCTTAGAAAGACATATTTTAAAATCTCAACCCAGATGTCAGAATCACATTTCAGCACTTCTTTAATGTCTTCAGGAAGTCACTAGTAGTATCAGATTTCTAATGGTTTTCAAGAGAGTAGAATTTGGGATTTCAGATCAGTCTTCATGTGAAGAATTGGTTCATTTCATGTTTATTAGAGCAAAACCAGACAACCAAACTTCCATTTGTTGGAAATCTTCCTTTTCCTTGCCAAGTGTTTGGTTTTTCAGGGTGGATACCTGTTTCCGCATGTTTTAATGCCCCTTAGAGGAAAGCTCAGATTAATATTTTCAATTGTGGATGCATTTGTTCTGCTTCAGCAACACTGGATCTTTGTTCTGCCATTTTCATTGGAGAGGCTCTAGGAGGCTTCAGAGATGGAACGTTAGAGTCACTTTGGATTTTATTTGGCTATTTTAGGGGCTTTTGTGAGAGTGAGAGATCTTGACCCATTCTAAAATACAATTTCACAGGTGTTTGTCTCAAACCCTTTTCTACTTTGTCTAAACACAAAGTTTCTCTAATTCACACATGGTCTTAAGATTTGCTCAGCTGTATTCCCTTTGGTCTGCCTTGATCCTTTTCTGCAGAAAATTTCTATGACATCAAAGCCTCTTCCCTTCCTTCTGCTGAAAAGTTGTTGAGAGCTATAGAAGACCATCCACCCAGCTTCAGGCCACACTCAACAAGTAAAGAATACCCAAGTGACAGAAATTCAGAACATTAGAAGACAGTATGATTACTGGGCCAGAGAAAAGAGAGAGAAGTAGTTTCTGGACAGTAAAACCATAATCAGTAACGTCCCCACAGTGATCTTTGTCGAGTGATAAGAACTAAATCAAGCCAAAGGGAATGATGTCAGGAGATTAATCATTTTAGCAGCTCCTATCAGCATTGCATTCCTTATATACTGTGGGAATGCGTATCTGGGAATTGGGACTCTTGAATCCTGTTTCAGTAGAACAGCAGACAGACTTCACATTGACATGCAGCTGCCAGGATGCTTTGTGTCCTTTTGCTTCATGAGGAGGAGCACAGCATAAAGCCTTCTTAGAATTCTAATGCAGAGCCTCTTGGGCAGAGCCTGGGCCTGCCACATGGTTCCTGGTCTCAGAAAAAGAGTCCTGAAGCAGGCTGTCCACGTAAAACCCAGACCAGAATATTATTAGAATATTCTATAATAATAATATAATTTCAGTTCAGTCGCTCAGTATTGTCTGACTCTTTGCAACCCCATGAATCACAGCACACCAGGCCTCCCTGTCCATCACCAACTCCCGGAGTTCACTCAAACTCACGTCCATCAAGTCAGTGATGCCATCCAGCCATCTCATCCTCTGTTGTCCCCTTCTCCTCTTGCCCCCAATCCCTCCCAGCATCAGAGTCTTTTCCAATGAGTCAGCTCTTCTTATGACGTGGCCCAAGTACTGGAGTTTCAGCTTTAGCATCTTTCCTTCCAAAGAACACCCAGGACGGATCTCCTTTAGAATGGACTGGTTGGATCTCCTTGCAGTCCAAGAGACTCTCAAGAGTCTTCTCCAACACCACAATTCAAAAGCATCAATTCTTCAGCGCTCAGCTTTCTTCACAGTCCAACTCTCACATCCATACATGACCACTGGAAAAACCATAGCCTTGATTAGATGGACCTTTGTTGGCAAAATAATGTCTCTGCTTCTGAATATGCTATCTAGGTTGGTCATAACTTTCCTTCCAAGGAGTAAGCATCTTTTAATTTCATGGCTGCAATCACCATCTGCAGTGATTTTGGAGCCCCCAAAAATAAAGTCTGACACTGTTTCCACTGTTTCCCCATCTATTTCCCATGAAGTAATGGGACCAGATGCCATGATCTTCATTGACAAACTGAATAATATTCTAATAATATTCTAGTATTAGAATAATAGTATTATAATAATATTACATTTTATTATATATTATATTATAATATATATTTATTTTATTATATATTATTATAGTATAATATGCTGCTGCTGCTAAGTCGCTTCAGTTGTGTCCAACTCTGTGTGACCCCATAGACGGCAGCCCACCAGGCTCCCCCGTCCCTGGAATTCTCCAGGCAAGAACACTGGAGTGGGTTGCCATTTCCTTCTCCAATGCATGTAAGTGAAAAGTGAAAGTGAAGTCGCTCAGTCGTGTCCGACTCTTAGTGACCCCATGGACTGCAGCCCACCAGGCTCCTCCATCCATGGGATTTTCCAGGCAAGAGTACTGGAGTGGGGTGTCATTGCCTTCTCCAATAGTATAATATAATAATATATAATAATATTAGAATATTATTATTCTAATACTAGAATATTTTAGAATATTGTTCAGTTTGTCATCTGTAAGGCATAAGAATTAAACTAGTCAATTCAGTCACAATAGTCAAATCAGTCTATGTGTATAGATGTAGCCCAAGAGATCAAATCATTTTGGTATTGCTTATTCTAATACTGGTTAAAATGGTAAAGAAGACTTTACTCAAGACTGTTGCCATAGGGATGTTGCAATAGGAGAGGAAGATCAGGCTCAACTCAGAATACAAACAAGGACAGTTGGGAATTTTTAGCCAGTGAGGACATTGAGAGGATTAGAGGATGGAAAGTTACTAAGAGAAGACATCAAGCATAAGGGGATTCTTGCTAACCTAACCTAACAGGATTCTTGCTAAAGGCAGGCTTATACATCAAAGGTGGGGGATGAGAAACTTGATTAGATATCGAATGATCATATATCAAGCGTGGGGGGGTTCTCACTAAATTGACAGGATTCTTGCAAAATCTGAGCTATGCAGGTCAAAGAATGGAGGGCCAAAACCAAGGCCTAGTTAAGAAGAGGACTCAGAGAAACCTAACTGAAGTTTGGTCAGGGTGAGTCTTTGTAAGTACCCACAAGCTTTTTTTTACCCACAAGCTTTTTTCTCTTCCTCCCCTCTATTCGCATCCTACTTCCCCCAACCATACCAGCTACAAAAGCCAGGTCTCCACTTTCCCCAGCCAGTCATCCCTTATACTTTCCAGATTCCCTCATTATTGAAAAACACAGTGTGCTGTTGAAAAACTCCAGTTTCTGGAGTCCTGGAGTCTCTCAGGACTCAAGGTTCAGCATCTCAACTAGCAAATGTATTTCTGACTCATTCTTGTCTCTGATTGCTAGGGTCAATTTACTCCCTGATGAAAGAATCAAGGCCTTCCCCACTTTGGGAAACTAGCTTTCCATTTGTGGAGAACATCTCTGACAGACCTGCTGGCAGCATTTGCAGTCCCCACCCCCAGGGACAGTAGAGGAGGAAGAGCTAGTGATTAAGCAAATACATCACCCTCCCTTTAGCGGCCGCATTTTTAGTCAATTGGACAGTCAACCACTTTAACTGATAGAGCACTGAGTGTACAGAACTAAAGGAATTCTAAAACCAGTTTGAGAAATGGGGTGAACACTGTTTTGTTTTTATTTCTACTGTAGCAAGCTGGACTGGGCCAGAATGGAAGACCACCAAACCAAGGAGTTTGTAATTTTCCTTTTTTTCACTTCAGGCTAAAGTACCAACCTTGTTGTATGACTCTGGAGTTAGGAAGGCTTGAGATCAACTCCTCTCTCTATCACATGCTACCTCTGTCCCTTGGGCTGCTCTGGGTTTCAGTGTCCTCAGCTGTGATACACAAATTGTTAAGAGGATTAAATGTACATAATGTGCCTATAGGAGCATTCCAGGTGGCGCTAATGGTAAAGCACCTGCCTGCCAATGCAGGAGAGGTAAGAGACTCAAGTTCTATCCTTGGTTCAGGAAGATTCCTCTGGAGAAGGAAATGGCAACCCACTCCAGTATATTTGCCTGGAGAATCCCATGGACAGAGGAGCCTGGCCGGCTATAGTCCATAGGGTCACAAAGATTTGGACTCATGTACCTAGAGTAGAGCCTAATATATAACAGGTACTTGATAAATGGAAGGTCTTATGACTCACATCTCTGCCCTTGTCAGTAATTAGCAACTTGACTTATCTTCCAAGGAAAAGAGTAGCACAGTGGAAAATGTTCTAAGCTTGACTCAATTGATTCAAGTGTCTGCTCTGGGAAATCTTTTTCTTGCTGTCAGTTTCCTTATCTGTAAAACCAGAGTGAATGGACAGAATCAGTGTTTTCACACATGGCTATACATCACAATTGCCTGGAAACTTATTGAAAGTATGTCTCCCAAACTCCATCCCTGGAAGTTTAGATTCAGTGGGCCGAGGACAGGCTTTGGCGTTTACATTTTGTAAAAGTTCCATGAGAAAATGGATGAACAAATGTGGAATAATTACAGTGGAATACTAATCAGCTATTGAAAAAAAGAACAAACTACTTAAACATATAAAAAAATGAATGAAGCCTCAAAAACATTATATCGAGCAAAAGAAGTCAGATACAAAAGCTGAATCATCATTCAGTATGATGCCATTTGCGTGCTCAGTCATTCAATCATGTCCTACTCTTTTGTGACCCTATGGACTGTAGCCCACCAGGCTCCTCAGTCCATGGAATTCTCTAGGCAAGAATATCGGTGTGGGTTGCCATTTCCTATTCCAGGTGATCTTCCCAACCCAGGGATCAAACCTGCATCTCCTGCTTGGCAGGTGTATTCTTTACCACTGAGCCACCTGGGACGTCCTGTGATTCCATTTATGTGAGTACAAAAACCAGCAAAATCAATCTAAGGTGGTAGGAGTCAGAATGAACATTACCCCTGATGGGTGAAAATGGATATTGCCTGGAAAGAGGCACAATGGAACTTTCAGGAATGGAAGAAATGTTCTATGCCTTGATCTGAGTGGTGGTTACACAAGTGTATAAAATTAGAATTCATCAACCTTGATACTTAAAATTGGTACATTTTACTGTATAGAAATAATATCTTAACAAAGTACTGTTAGCAAAGGAGCAAAATGTTCTCCTGACAACCCTAATGCACAGCCAGGTTTAAGTTTCCTGGACAAGATGATTCCTAAGATCTCTTTCAGTGCTAAAGCTCTGTGGTTCTTATATCCTCATTTCAGGTCCCCTTAGTACTCTTGCCTGGAAAATTCCATGGATGGAGGAGCCTGGTGAGCTACAGTCCATGGGGTTGCAAAGAGTCAGACATGACTGAGCGACTTCATTTTTCACTTAGTCATTTTTATCCACAAATTAGATTATTTCTTTTGCCTTTCTTTTTAATTTTTTTATTTATTTATTTTATTTTTGGCAGTGCTGGGTCTTGGTTGCTGTGCACAGCTTTCTCTGGTTGTGGTGCACAGCTTCTTATTGTGGTGGCTTCTTTTGTCACGGCACACAGGTCTAGTTGTTCCACGGCACATGGGATTGTCCCAGACCAGGGATCGAACCAGTGTCCCCTGCTTTGGCAGGTGGATTCTTTACCACCGGACAGCCAGGAAATTCCTCTTTTCCCTTTCTTGATCAAATGCAAGATCAAAGATATTAAGAAAAGCCATAGTGTGTTAGTGTTAGTCTCTCAGTCATGTCCGACTCTTTGTGACCCCATATTCGGTAGCCTGCCAGGCTCCTCTGTCTATGGAATTCTCCAGGCAAGAATACTGGAGTGGGTAGCCATTCCCTTCTCCAGGGGATCTTCCCAACCCAGGGGTTGAATCCAGGTTTCCTGCATTGCAGGCAGATTCTTTACTGTCTGAGCCACCAGGGGAGCCCTAAGAAAAGCCATAGTCCTGAACATATCTAAATATCTTAGCACTCAGATAAGGGATGCTAATGCAATTTAAGAGTTGTCTAAGCCCCAGTATGACAGAACAAAGGCCAAGGAAAAAAATAGGAAACCACCATCTGACTGAAATCTGATATGATATGAAATCTGATATCTCTCCAGTCTTGTTGACCCAAAGGGACCAACAAATCTGAGGATTTTCTGTTGCTGGTTTTCATTTACCAAATATTTATTGAGTGCCTTGCTTTGTGCCAAGTACTGCTAGGTAGTGGGAGCAACAAAACGAATAGGATAGCAAGGTCCCTGCCCTCAGGGAGTTTAAATTCTACAAGAAAAGGAAAGCCCATACAAAATAAATATTTATTATTAACAATTATTAATTGTTACATTGTGGGTAAGTGCTATGAAAGAAATAGGATTATGAGACAGATAAATACCAAGGAAGGATGCTTTTTAGATAGAGTGGTCAAAGGAGGACCACCATTTGTACAAACAATATTTGTACAGAGATCCAAAGATTGCCAATGATCCAGCCAGGTGAAGAACTAAAAGAATCAAGTTCAAGACCAGGGAATGAACATTATGGCCAAGGTAGAAGGAGTACAATATGTCTAAAATCTAGTAATTGAATGGGAGAATCTATCAGATGAGAGCAGAGAGTAACGACAGGGCCTTACAAGAATCTGTGATTTTATTTAAAGAGCAATGGGAAACTATTAAAGTCTTTAAGCAGGGGATGATATATGATTTTAATTCCCCCTCTCCCTACCCCCTCAAAAAAAAAAAAAAAAAAAAATCTCTACTATTTTGGAAATGGATGAAACAGGACAAGAATGAAGACAGGATGTTAATTAAGAGACATTTACAGTTGTCCAGGCAACAGTCCCAGAGGTTCAGAATCTCTGCTGAATTGCTAATCAAAGCTACCCTAGCTTTGGTAACTCAGTTAACCAAAGGCAGAGAACAAGAACAAACAACTTCAGAAATTAGTGAATTCCTCATGCTCAGTTAGCCTTGTCTTTCTAATACTTTGCCTGCATGTCTAGATGAGGCTGATTAAAGGATACCTCAGAAGGTGGGGCTCAGTCCCTAAAGTACCTTTCTTCAAACTCATTCACAAGAGGCAATCTTGAGAAGTGAGCCAAACTTGTGACCAAGGCTCTCCAGGTGCTTTTCATAAGTTTCTTTCTCTCTTTTAGGGTCTCACACTCACCCTCAGCAGAATCTACCGTCCTAACATGGTGCCCCAAAACTCTCTCGAACCCTTCTTTCTTTGCTTCTTCTTTCCTTTCTTCAGAGGTCTGCCCTTAGATAGGAAAGTAGAAAACTAATCCAGTAGTACTAATTGCTACCAACTTAACCATGACCGAGAGTATTTGCACTTGATCGTTATAGCCCATAAGACATGCTATGGAATCTGACTAGTTAAGGGAAGATATTTTGAGGAAGAATGTGGCTTAAATTCTGTTTTGTGAATTATCCCTCTCTGTTTTCACATGGAATTCAGACTAGCTGACAGAGGTTGTTTGAAGGAAAACATTAACTGAAGACACCATTGATTGTGGACCCTGAGGCCTGAATCAGCAGGTAGAGGGATTCAGAGCAACATAGGGTGGGACTAGCTTTCCATAGAAATCTTAAGAGAGGACAATCCAGGCAGTCCCCAAGTAGAGGACGCCATCTTCCTTGGCTGAAGCAAGAACCCAGAAATAGGCCAGTGCAACAGGCCTGGAGGAGGCAAGACTTAACAGGCTTCCGAAGGGAAGTATAGGATTTGGAGGAGATGGTGAATGGCCATGACATTCTAAACAAGATGAATGGTGGAATTCCCTGGCAATTCAGTGGTTAGGAATCTGTGCTGTCACTCCTGAGGGCTTGGGTTCAATCCCTGGTCAGGAAACTAAAAATCCCACAAGCCATGTGGCATAGCCAAAACTGAAAGAAGTAGCATAAAATAAACAAGGGGAATGAAGCCCTTGTTTTCAGATTAGAAGGTACAAGTCCACAACTCTGCTTATAACTTGCTCCCTATTTTTCACCCAAGGTTGTAGAGAGAAAAGCTGGAGGTCAAGCATAAACCCATATCTGACAATGACTGATTCTCATTGATGCTGATGGTGCTAACTTTTCCTTCCTTCTCTTCTCTCCCAACCTGGGCAAGTTGGAGTCCTCTTAGGGATAGGCAACACTAAGTCACAACCCTGGTCTTGTGAGTTGGATGAGCCATGCTTTATTCTTTTTAAAGAGAAACAGCCCATTCAGAGAGAGACAAAATCAACATCTCGGCTTGGCTATAAATAATTGCCCCACTCTTTAAAGTCTAAGATCTAAGAGCTCTGAATCTAATCAACGTGTCAAAGGGCTGTGATCTATCAGATACAGAGAGAGCCCAGACCACAATACAATTTATCTCTTCCTTTTTTTTGTCAGTATTGTGAGAATATTTTTAAACATGGAGAATTTCATGTAACCTCCACCCAGAGTCATCCATATTTATTACTATATTTGCTTCAAGTCTTTTTTATTTAAAACAAATTACAGAGGGAACTCCCTGGAGGTCTAGTTAGTGGTTAGGACTCCATCCTTCCAAAAAAAATTACAGATAAAGTTAGAGTTTCACTTACCCTCTTGCTCCAATCCCCATAATTTTTATATTTCTTCAACTTTTCCTCCCTACTTAACTTTCTCCTCTGTACTTTCCTTTTCTGACTGTTTTGTGTGTGCTGCATGCTAAGTCGCTTCAGTTGTGTCTAACTCTTTTCAACCCTATGGACTGCAGCCTGCCAGGTGTGTCTATCCATGGGATTCTCCAGGCAAGAATACTGGAGTGGGTTGCCATGTCTTCTTCCAGGGGATCTTCCCAACCCAGGGATCAGACCCAAGTCTGCTGAGTCTCCTGCATTGGCAGGTGGGTTCTTTACCACTAGCACCACCTGGAAAGCCCCGCCTGTTTAATTTTCTTCTCATTAATTCTTTTTTTTTTTTCTTTTTTCACCATGCCATGCAGCTTGTGGGATTTTAGTTCCTCAAACAGGGATTGAGCCCTTGCATTCATCAGTGATAGCAGAGAGTCCTAGCCACTGGACCACCAAGGAATTTCCCTCTTCTCATTAATTCTAAATCCTAGGAGTTTAATATTTTATACACTCTTCTAAATATGTTTTTCAAAATAGAAGACCAATTTAAAAGGAGACTTCTTTAAGGGTCTTGATTACTTTTTTGGTGCATATCTGGTCCTTATTTGAAACAGGTTTCCATTCCAGGATAAAAGTTGTGATTATTAAATTACATGGTGCTTTTTCTTGTGTAACTTTTAAATTGCCTTTAGAATGTCTAGAATTCTAAAGATATTTTAAGCAACTTGCAGCGTTAGAATGAATTTATGGCTTCTCAGAATTACAATTTTGAGTAAAAACACTTAACAGTCTATCTTAATTCTGGTTGTGTCAACTTCAGTTCATTCACTCAGTTGTGTCTGACTCTTTGCAACCCCATGGACTGCCGCACGCCAGGCCTCAAACTCATGTCCATTGAATCAGTGACGCCATCCAACCATCTCATCCTCTGTCATCCCCTTCTCCCACCTTCAACCTTTCCCAGCATCAGGGTCTTTTCCAATGAGTCAGTTCTTCGCATCAGATGGCCAAAGTATTGGAGTTTCAGCTTCAGCATCAGTCCTTCCAATGTGTCAGCTTAAAATGAAAATTGTTTTTTAATTATAAATTCTCTTGATTTAGGCCATATATTACTATCCTTACTAGACTTGGCTATAAATCATTGTCTGCTTCCTGAAATCAGATTTATTTTCAGAAGGCAAATTCTTACCATCAAAAGGAATATTCAACAGAGTGTGTTGCAGCCTCTCTGAAGGGGATGCTGCCCATATGGAATCACAGCAGGTTATGTTACTGAACTGAGGTCTGGTTGCTTGTTGCTCAGAAATTAATATTTGAGAGGCAAGTGTTGGTAGAAATAGAAAATGTTGCTTTTAATCAGAAAGCCAGTTTTTTGGGGAGAAGGTGGACTGATGTCCCCAAAACCCAACTCTGAAGATTCTGCTAGGCCATGAAAGTTTTTAAGGGAAAAGAGGAAGTAATCTGTTAATCATTGAGATAGGGAACCACACTTATTGCCATATCCCCTGTGTGCAGGCTTGTTGACTACTTGTGATCTTTCTTTAGATAATGTCTTGTTCATATAATTTGTTTGTGAGATTACTGAAGGGAAGACTAGGGAAAGAGGTCTGGTCATTTGTTAATTACTTATTCTTCATTTCTAGTGTTTTGGTCTACAGAAAGAACCAACAAATTAGGGAAGATATTATGTGATCAAAAGATGTGAAAAGTGTGCTTGGGCAGGAGATAAGTAGAGCATGGTGGTGGTGGTGCCTGGCTTAAGGTTAGTTACAGTATAGCTTTGCCAAAGTGACAAGACAAAAGGGACCTCCTCCATAGATGCTTACAGTCAGAGTTAGAAGAGACCTTAACCATCTAATTCAAATCCTTTTTTGTACAGGTGAAGAAAAAGTGCCCATAGAGAGAAAGTAACTTTCCAGAAGTCTCACAGTGAATTCCTGGCAGGGCCGGGTGTAGAACCTAGGTCCATTTTTGGCCTCTGCTCCATTAAGATGTCTCATGCCTGGAGCACGAACAGCTGCAGGGAATGTCTAGAAGCAATCTTATCATTATATAACTTACTGCTGAAACTATTGAGTGTAATTTAATGTTTCCCCTAATCCACAAACTTTATTTTTTTCTCAGAAACTTCTTTATAGCCACAAGTCACACTATTAGTATCAGCTTTCTCATTCTTATAACCAGAAATGGCTGGGAGCAATTGCATAGGGCCTCATGCTTGCTTAGTTTAAGGTGTTCCTTGAAATTCTTAACTTTTTAGCAAGTGGGTCCACATTTTCATTTTGCACAGAACCCCACAAATTAGGCAGCATACTGGTAACTTATACCCCCTGAGATAGAAATGAGAAAGAAAATAGTCTCCCCATTTTGTTAGGAGATTGTAATGAAATGCCTAGAACTATCCCTTGGAAGAGGATCAGGAACTTGGCACCTGTACTCCTGACTCAGATCACTGACTACTTCCCACAACCCCAGGCCACCAACCTAGTTTGGATATGCAGGACCTAATGATCTTCCCACTATGCGATTTGGCTTCTTAAGAAAAGCTCTAAGCAACCTAAATGTCCATCAGCAGAGGAATGGATAAAGTAGATGCAGGATATATATATATAATGGAATATAACTCAGCCCTTAAAAAGGAACAAAATTGGGTCATTTGTAGAGACATGGATAAACCTAGAGACTGTCATACAGAGTGAATTAAGTCAGAAAGAGAAAACCAAACATCACATATTAATGCATATATGTGGAATCTAGAAAAATGGTATAGATGATCTTATTTGAAAAACAGAAATAGAGGCACAGACATGGAGAACAAACACATGTACAACAAGGGAAGGAAGGGGGAGTAGGATGAATTGGGAGATTGGGATTGATATGCATACATTGTTGATACTATGTATAAAATAGATAACTAATGAGAACCTATTGTATAACTCAGAGAACCCTACTGAGTGCTCTGTGATAACCTGAGTAGGAAGGAATCGAAAAAAGAGGGGATATATGTATATGTAGGGCTGCTTCCATTTACTGTACAGTAGAAACCATTTATGTTGGTGAGAAAGCAATTTCAGTTTTGGACCGTGAATTTTAAATCTTTATAACTAGGCTCAAACACATCTTTATTAATCAAAATCGGGATGATTATAAGTAACACAGTTTTGTCAGTGAGAAAGTTTATTCTTGTACTATAAAAAATCTATCTGTTGGGGTTGGAAAAGTTCTTAGAAAGTGTTTTCTGCTTCCTGCTGGTTGTAGAAGCCTTTTCCCTGCAAAAAGTTGTCCAGATACTTGAAGAAGTGATAGTCAGTTGGCAAGAGGTCAGGTGAATATGGCAGATGAGGCAAAACTTGTAGCCCAATGTATTAAATGTTTTTTTTTTGAATTTTTAAAATATTTATTTATTTTTTAATTGAAGGATAATTGCTTTACAGAATTGTGTTGGTTTCTACCAAATGTTAACATGAATCAGCCATAGGTATACATATGTTCCCTCCTTTTTGAACCTCCCTCCCACCTCCCCATCCCACCCCTCTAGGTTGTTATAGAGACCCAGATTGAGTTTCCTTTAAAAAGCTAGGGATAAAACCACCATATGACCCTGTAATCCCACTACTAGGCCTATACCTGGAAGAAACCAAAATTCATTCAACTTTTGAAGCGTTGGTTGTGCAATGTGTGGTGGGGCGTTGTGGTGGAGAAGAATTGGGCCCTTTCTGTACCATGCTGGCTGCAGGCGTTTGCAGTTTTTCATACGTCTTATAGATTTGCTGAGTATATTTCTCAGATGTAATGACTTTGCTGGGATTCAAAAAGCTGTAGTGGCTCGGACAGGCAGCAGATCTCCAAACAGTGGCCATGACCTTTTTTTGGTGCAAGCTTGGCTTTGGAAAGTGCTTTGGACCGTCTCCTCAGTCCAACCACTGAACTGGTCATTGCCAGTTGTCATGTAAAATCCACTTTTTGTCACACGTCACAACCCAATCAATAAACGGTTCATTATTGTTGCATAAAATAAGAGAAGACGACACTTCAAAATGATGATTTTTAAAATTTTCAGTCAGTTCATGAGGCACCCACTTATCATGCTTTTTCACGTTTCCAATTTCCTTCAAATTCTGAATGTCCATAAAACAGTTGGTGTTGAGTTCTTCGGCAAGTTCTCCTGTAGTAAGAGGATCAGCTTCAATGATGGCTCTCAGTTGTTGTTGTCAACTTCTGATGGCCAGCCACTGCACTCCTCATCTTCAAGGCCCTTGTCTCCTTTGCAAAATTTCTTGAACCACCACTGCACTGTACGTTTGTTAACCGTTTCTGTGCCAAAAGCACTGTTGATGTTGCAAGTTGTCTCTGCTGCATTACGCACCATTTTGAACTTGAATAAGAACATCGCTTGAACCTACTTTTTGTCTAGACATCATTTCCCTAGTCTAAAATAAAAATAAAATAAACAGCAAGTAATAAGTCGTTAGCCAAAAAAAAGCAAGAAATGTGCATTAAAATGATATGTAACATAATCACATTTATTTAAGAATGTATTCCAATATCAAACAGCACAGTTCAACAATGCAAAACTGCAGTTACTTTGCACCAACCTAAATAACACAACATTGTAAAGCAACTATACTCTAATAAGGATTTTTTATTAAAAAAAGCTCTAGCCAAATAATTGATTAAAATAGGATGGAAATCTCAGTAATTGGCTTTGGCAGTGCACATTTGGCTACCAGTGGCCTGATGGCTATAAAAGGAAGCCTCCCTCTAGGGCAGGAAATTCAAGGAGACTGCCAAAGGGAAAGAACAGCAGAGGCCGTGTGCTAAAAAGAACCATGCGGAAGAGGGAAGAACTGGCAAGAGCAGCACAGGACGTCTGAGCACTCCAGGGGCTACAGCCCAAAATTGGAAGGAGGCTGAGGAAATCAGAGGTCAACAATAATCCATGAAATCACCCAAGACCCTGAGCAATTTAACCACACTCTTTTTTCTGCCTAGCTGAGGCATTTATTTCACTTGTACCTCAACTCTAGCTCTTCTTCTCTCCTCCTTTTTTTGTTAGTTGTTTGTTTGTTTGCCATCTAAAGTCAGGGACTTGTTTTTCTAGGGACCCTTTATTCATCTTTTTTGGGGGTGGGGGGCTGCACCATGCAAGCTTTCAGGATCCTAGTTCCCCTGACCAGGGATTGAACCCAGGCCTATGGCAGTGAAAGCACTGAGTCTTAACCACTGAACTGACAGGGAATTCCCATATTCATTTATATTGACCATATAGTAAATAGACTCAATTGAGAGAAACATTTATTGAGGGCTTCTTTTGTGCTGAGCTTAGGCATTAGGGCTAGGGGTAGTAGGGAGGCGATGGGCATGGAGATGAGTAAGGCAAAGGCTCTGCCCTTAATGAGTCTTCAGCCTAAAAGAGACAGACAAATGAACAAATTATTACAATACAGTGTGTCTAGGGAGGAGACACTACTTAAACTTCCCTGGAGAGAAGTGACAGGGATTTATGTCAAGTCCCATGGCATTCAAAAAGTATTTGTTGCTTGATTGGCTGTTCTTATTGTTAACTAAGTAGGTAAAGCATATTGTCACTCTCCTGCTACCCCAGAAATTTTTATCACTAATAAGCCTGGGTGAACATTAAGGAATGGGTCAGTAGCCCCATTGGAGCCTCCCATGTTCAGCCCAGCCAGGCATATCACCAAACACCCAGGTGGATGAAACATGTGTAAGGCAGCGGGATCCTTCTGCAGCTGCTGAACATCTGGTGTGAGGAATCTAGGTAACTGTGAAAGAGATATATTACTCCTCTGGTCCAGACCCTCAGTATTTGGTACAGCTAGTTTGGCTGAGAAACTAAACCAGAACAAAAATTAAGTGTTGCTTCTCCCAGCTTTTGGCATGTCAAAAACTGTGGCTATGAGCCAGAAGAGTAACAGGCTTTGAGAGTGTTCCAGGGAAGAGCAAGAGCCCCAGGTAATAGGAAGATATGCCGTGATAAAACCCTACATTTTACTGACAGCAGCAGTAGGTACTGAGAGCAAATTGCATGCTGAATTTAAGGTACAAAAGGGGAGGAGGGTCTTGCAAATTCCCCAGGCTCACTATCACACAACAAATATAACTCTCTGTCCAGCTTAAAATCCTTTGGTGTTGTGTCAAACAGCTTCTAATATTTTATTTCTATCCTCCTTTATTTTTTCTTGTTCTTGTTCAGTCACTCAGTTGTGTTCAATTCTTTGCAACCATGGGCTGCAGCACACCAGGCTTCCCTGTCCTTTACCATCTCCCAAAGTTTGCTCAAATTCATGTCCATTGAGTTGATAATGCCATCTAACCATCTCATCCTCTGTCACCCACTTCTCCTTTTGCCTTCAGTCTTTCCCAGCATCAGGGTCTTTTCCAGTGAATTGGTTGTTTGCATCAGGTGGCCAAATTATTGGAGCTTCAGCATCAGTCCTTCCAATGAATATTCAGGATTGATGTCACTTAGAATTGACTGGTTTGACCCCTTTGCTGTCCACGGGACTCTCAACAGCCTTTTCCAACACCACAGTGTGAAAGCATCAAAGTGTTTCTTATTACAAAGTGATAACATGCTTGTAAAAATATTCAAATACATCCAGTGTGGATACCCCAGGAGGTCACTCTCCCCAGGCTCTAAGTGGTGTACAGGAGTGTAGGGCTCTGTCCCGTGATGTGCAATCCCTTTCCACAATGTTGGAGGTGAAGCCGGGCATTGCATATGCACCTGCATATTCCTACAGCTTCTCAGAGTCCTATGGACAATGACTGAGAACACAAACCATGCAGGAAGCGTCTTAAAAAAAAAAAAAAATCTTGGCTCCCCTCCGAGGTGCCACCAGCACAGCCCAGAGCAGGCTGTCATAAACACCTAGTTAGGTCAGCAGCTAATATTGTTTGCAGTCTTCAAGAAGATTCTGCTGCCTTCACCTCTTCTTCAGTTCTCATCTTTCACTATACCTCTGTCCCAATAGGTGGTTGGCCATCCCCCATCACTGGGACATTACAATTCTTTCCTTTCCTTTGGGGACCAAGGCCTTGACCTAAAGGATGAAGGTGTCAGCTTATCCCCAGTGTCATAGCTAAGGGGACGTCTGTGGTGTACACTCAGTGCCCACTGAATACTGATACACCATCTCCCTACCTTACAGAGATGCTCTGAACACTCTGTCTCCCATAGCCCCTCAATCAACCCTTACACATTAGTACTCAAGTGCGTGCACACACACATACACAAACAGATCAACACTCCTGAGGTATATAAACCACTCTCATTTAGCCATGACTTTTCATGCCCTCTTTTTCAGACTTTACAGATTCAGTCACACTAATACATTTATAAATGCCTCAGCTCTTAAGGGTACACAAGTGGCCTTTACAAAATCCTTCTTTGTGCGACTACTTAACCTCCCCAAAGATCAGGAAGCAGGAATCAGAAATTATGGATTCATTGAATGTTAAAATAGGTCTTTCCACTCTTTCATCCATTAAACAAATCTGTATTCAAGTTGTACTCTGTGCCTTGTAATGTATACCAGGTTGTATAGTTCTCTCCTCTTGTTTCACAGATGAGAAAGCAGAGGCCCAGGTGAGCTGAGGGTGCACACAGTCTCTTAAATGGCAGGTATATCCATGAAACCTCACTCCCCTTTCTGGATTCTTTATATCCACATACTGAAGAGAAACTCATCTTAAGTCCTAAGCAGTAACTTAAAGCAGATGATGAGCTTAAGAGGAAGAATTGCCATCAGTGATACCACCGATCAGAGAACATTCTTCACTACTGTGGAGTGGAAGGACAGATTACTCTTAAGAAAAGCAATTACACAGGTCACTGCTGTCAGTGTTATGATCCTGTATTAGCAGATGGAGTGTGTGTCCCCTGTTGAGGAGTAATAGCACCAAGGCTTTGTATAGGTTCCCAACCCGTTACCTGAAATGGCAAAGTCCCCCAACTCTGAAAACTGTGTTGTTTTTTTTTTTTTTTCCTTTGCTAACTCATTTGGCAACAAAATCTGTCCTGAACTGATGCAAATCAATTCTCAGTCTTTGTTTATCCTTTGTATATTCACACCTTTTTGCTTCAGAAACATCAATATATTTGTAATGGGTGCTTCTAAACCCCATATATGTGGTTTAATATGATATATAGAAGATATTGTTTTTCTAAAATCCACAAAATCCTGAATTAAAAAAAAAAGAAAATCTGACCCCAAGGATCACAATACATCTAGGTATTGTGGATGTATATTATATTTAGAATATACAGTTTCTTACAGGATTGGTTTAAGAAATATTTGTTCTTACCCTCTCCCAATACACACATAAGATTAATTTCACTGAGACTTCACCCTTCCCAGGCTCAGTCTAGTTTTATAGATTCTGTAACTATAAAAGAAAGTGTATTTTCAGTTTATTCCTTAAGAGTTGCTTATACAACAAAGGAAACAAAAAAATTAAACCTTGGAATTCACTATAACCTGAATTAGTCTAGAGATGGTACCTGGTGACTTCTCCTTCCTGCCTGTTGTGCAGTGGCTAGTATATTAAACTGCTGGTTGCTGTGCTGGTGATAATTCCTGCGTTATCAGGTGTTCAGAGGAAGTGATGCACGTTGGGTCTCAGTTAATCTCCCCCAAACTCCGGTCACTTCTTCTCTGACTCACATTTCCCAACTCTCCTTTCACTTCACTGCAGGAATTCTCATTATTATTTTTATAATATTTATTTGTTTATTTGTCTGTGTCAGGTCTTAGTTGTAGCACATGGGATCTTCTTTGTGTCATGTGAGATTTTTCATGCTTGCTTAACAGCCCCTTGTGAGTCTCACATTCTAGATAGGATCAGGAAACTTTTTCTGTGAAAGGCTAGTTACTAAATGTTCTATGCTTTATGGACCACATAGGGTCTCTAGTTGTTGTTTGGCCACTTGTCAAGGCTTGCAGGATCTTAGTTCCCCAACCACGGACTGAACCCTGGCCTTCAGGAGTGAAATCACAGAGTCCTAGCCACTGGACTATCATGGAATTCCCTGTTGTTTTTTATTTTTTAATAGAACACTTGTCAAATGTCAAAACCATTCTTAGCTTGAAGATCATACAAATGCTGCACAAAATATGGAAACAGCAAATGAATACTGTAGTCACTAAAGGCCACAGATTCAGCTTCAGTGATAAGTAAATAAATGCTTGTGTAACAAGCTAAGTACTATGCTTAGGTCAGAAGTGGTCAGGCATAAGAAATGGTAAAGGGGGAGCTTTGTATTGGGACCAGGAGGTAGCTAAGCTTGGCTAGAGTATATACTTCCTATAAGAAAAGATAAAACTGGGAAGGAATGTGGAAGGTAGCTTGGGGAGGGCTCTGGTCCTTTTCTGAGGCTATGTAGTATGTATTTCATTTGGTAATCAGGGTAACCCCTCTAGAGGAATGACATTGCCTGGAATCCAGCAGCAGCCTCTTAATTGGTTTTCCTCCTCTCAGTCTTGTCCCCTCCATCTTCACACCCCAGTCCAAGGAATCTTTCTACAATGCAAATCTGATTAAGTCTCTCCTCCTATTCAAAACTCTTCATTCATTTTCCATTGTCTTGAAGATATTGTCCAAATTCCTCACCATGGTTTAAAAGTCCTGCCATGATCTGGCCCCTGCCTCCACCTCCTGTTATATTTATATTTATTTATTTACTGATCTTTTCTAGTTCCTCAAATGCACCATCCTCTCTTGCCTTTAGATCTTCATGCTTGTACACGATTCTCAGTGTCTGCAAAATGGTATCACCACCTTCACTCTCTTCTCCAGCATGGATAAATCCAAATCAGCCCTCTCTTCGCAGCTTCAGTGCAGCGTGCTCTGAAAACTTCCCCAAGTCTATGCACTAGTTGAGGTTTCCTGTGGCAAAAGCTTTATTAGAATAACTTATTTAACTTGTCAGCCATCCCTGATAGAATCTAAGCTCTGTAAGGACAGGCATCATTTTGTACCTTGATTGTCAGGAGCCGGCTTGGATCAGCGCTCCACCCATGACAAAGGTCATGAGGAAGGAGGCATACGCAAAGGTGGGATCTAGCCTCAAAGCCCCCCTGGAATTTCTCGAGCATCTACCCCTAAAAAAACAGAGTCTGTCTACTTTCTGCTTTGTGTTCTCACCTACACCTCTGACTTTACAGGGGATTGTCCCCCACTACCTTTCTCTGAAAAAAGAGGTAACTTACAGCTCCAGTTAATAATTCCTGGGTGTGACAGTGTTTCAACCTACAAACTCCTTTGGAAATACTCTAGCCTGCCTGAATAGGCTTTTCCGGCCACATGTGATTGTTTAGAGCCTCCCAACTGTGAGAGGCATGAGATGTCCTAAACTGTGTAAGTACAGATTCCTTTGAGCAGTTAAAAGATTGATTAGAAATTGTATTGGTGAAGGGTTTTTCACTTGTTGGGCCAATGTTTGCTGCTAAGTCTCCATATCCCTTACCTACTGTGTCCTTGGCAGTGTATTGATTGATATAATTGGTTTATAGAAATGTAAGTAGTAGCTTTAATGTTTGTAACCTTGGACCCTTGAGTTAATTCTTTTTCTTGTTACAACCCACTACACCTTTGCCCTATAGAAGTGCAACTCCAATGCTTTTGGAGGATGGCCCCTGACTTTAGAATAATCACCTTTAGAGAAAAGTAAGTTTCTTAAAATGTTAACAGGCCTCCAGGCCAGAAGATGATGTAACTCACCTAAACTTTTATGAATGATAAGTTTGAAAGCCTGGCTCAGGGACTGCTGTCCCTGCATGACTCCACCCCTTCCCTCATTATCCTCTATGCATAACTTAAGGTATAAAAACTACTTTGAAAAATAAAGTGCGGGGCCTTGTTCACCGAAGCTTGGTCTCCCCCTGTCGTTCTTTCTCTTACCTTCTGGCTGAATTATTCAGCCTCTTTTCTCCACTAAATTTTCCCACTGAGCTATCCTCATTCTATTATTCTTTATATCTTTAATTAATATTTATTTAAGCAATGGTTTCCTGACCCACATTGACGCTGTCTACACCTCGAACTCCCTGGATCAGCCGGGGCTGGACCCTGGCACTTGATCACTATTGTAACCCAAAAATCTAGTATAGCACTGCTTTATAGTAGGTACTTAACTAATAATTTTCACTATGAAAGCATTTGGTGTCATTTTCGGAGGTTCTGAAGAGCTCTGGTACCACTGTCCTTTATGTTTCAATGCAGAAAGAGTTCAGGAAGAGGCAAAGTGATAGATTAAGAAATGATTTATTTGAATAGGATGCTTGTGAGGCTTACAAGCCAGGGGGTGACAGGGTGCCATACCCCAAGAATTTAGTGGGCTGCAGTTTTATAACCAAAGTAAAAGTAGACAGAGGGAGAAGAAATTTCTTTTTCTTGAATAGACGTCATCCTTCCATCATCAGCTCCTCCTCTAGGTTGAACAAGAGAATTTTCTTGTTCTACATGGCCAAGCTAGGTCCACAAATTATTGTGTTTTATGTGTGCAGAGAGCATGTCCTAGGGAATCATTAACTTATTGAGCTCACTGGACAAGATGTCTCATGCCAGCATTGTTTTGTTGTTTGTGGGCGTATCTCATACTTCTGTTGTATGGTTTTGTTGCTAATCAAGCCTGCTTGGTTTTGTGGTTAAGCAAACCTGATTTTTTTTTCATATGAGTAATTGATTTTTTTAATCTGAGTAATACAAGGGTCTCCCATATTTTTTCTACTTAAATAGTGGGATTAACTATTTAATGACCTGTTTTGTCCCTTTGTGAAAGTTGCTCAGTCGTGTCTGACTCTTTGCGACCCCATGGACTATATACAGTGCTTAGAATTCTCCAGGTCAGAATACTGGAGTAGGTAGACATTCCCTTCTCCAGGGGATCTTCCCAATCCAGGGATCAAACCCAGGTCTCCTGCATTGCAGGCGGATTCTTTACCAGCTGAGCTACCAGGGAAGCCTTTTGTCCCTTCACTCTGTCCCTATCAACGAGATGAATGAATATGTATGTATGAATGAATGGAAATGGGACTTTATTTAAAAGGAAGCTTAATCTGGTTATATGTTCTAAAGTCAAGGCTAATGAGAAGGCTCTTATGGAAGACCAAGTGGGAGGAACTAGACCACTAGGGACAGAAGGAATGGAAAGGGAGAGAGAAATGGTTGTGAGAAATGGGAGGAATGAAAATCACTAGAACTCAAATGACTGACGGATTGGATGTGGGGAACAAGAGAGAGAAGGAAATTGCTCTCCAAGCTAAGAGCCCAGCAGCAGCATCAGAGAGAGAAGATGGTTCAGGAGTTGAGAAGGAAGGAATGGAGGAAATCATTCAAATATAGTGTTCCTCAATCCTAACTAACTAGCCATAGCTGGCATACTAGGCAACCCTGATGGCTCTAGTTAGACTGAACTGGGCTAGAACAACCTTTTGGTTGGCCAAGAATTTAGAATTCAAGTGGCATCTAAAACAGGCAGAGAGGCAAACTGGAATAGGTGGGTATGACAGCAGAGCTACAGCAGCTGGAAGGCAACCATGAGGCTCTTGAAGCAAAGAACCAAGTCTAACTGATGAGATGACCCACTGCTGCTGCTGCTGCTGCTGCTGCTGCTGCTGCTAAGTCGCTTCAGTCGTGTCCGACTCTGTGACCCAGTGGACGGCAGCCCACTAGGCTCCCCCATTCCTGGGATTCTCCAGGCAAGAACACTGGAGTGGGTTGCCATTTCCTTCTCCAATGTAGGAAAATGAAAAGTGAAAGTGAAGTCGCTCAGTCGTATCCGACTCTTTGCGACCCCATGGACTGCAGCCTACCAGGCTCCTCTGTCCATAGGATTTTCCATACAAGAGTACTGGAGTGGGGTGCCATTGCCTTCTCCGAGATGACCCACATGAACACTTAAAAGAATAATGAAGTATTAAGCAATATGGTATTAAGTTTAATACCTGGAAGAGTTCAGAAAAAGGAGAGAACTACTGGGGCTGACATGAAACTGAGAGAGAAATGTGCCAACGCTGGCATTGAGCTGGGCCCTGGAGGAAGGATAAAATGTGATTGGGGGAGCTCAGAGTAGATAATGTTGAAGTCAGAGCAAAGGCCTCCTGATGGAGGAGTAGTGTAACTGGTTCCACTGAGAAGAAGGTATGGGCTGGAGTGAAGAGGAAGTGGAAAATATGAGATTATTTAAAGAGAGTATAAAGTAAAATTTGGTAAGAGATTGGATGTAAAGATCAGGGAAGAAAGAGTCAAAAATTAAAACCAACATTCTTGACTGTGGAGAGTGGTGATTGGACGAAGATAGAAAGCACAGTGAAGCTAGATTATGCTCGCAGTTAACTTATGCAAAGTCAACCATATGTACTTAGTGAGTGGGTGTGAGAGGGGAGAAAAGCAATTTAAATATGCAGGCGAGGCGAGGCAAGGACTTCCCTGCTGGCACACTGGATTAGAATCCACCTGCCAATGCAGGGGACATGGGTTTGATCCCTGGTCCAGGAAGATTCTACATGCCATGGAGCCACTAAGCCCATGCACCACAACCACTGGGCCCACTTGCCTAGAGCATGTGTTCTGCAACAAGAGAAGCCACTGCAACGAGAAGCCTGCACACCAGATGGAAGAGTAGCCCCTGCTCATGCAATTAGAGAAAGCCTGTGTGCAGCAACAAAAACCCAGCACAGCCAAAATAAATACATTTTAAAAATAAATAAATATGCAGGTGATTCTGATCAACCTCCTATCCAAAGAGCCCCTGCTCTGTGATAGGGAGACAGCCACTCCAGAATTGGGAGCTGCAGATATGCTTTTCCCTCAGCTGGTCTCAGTTCCTGTACACCTCTCATAGTATGAACCTTTCATTACGCTGATGGTGATCCTGGTATTCAAATAAAAAGATATTTTTCATACAATATGATCCCTAAAGGCAAGCCAATTATTTATTCCAATGTGAAATTAAAAAAAAAAAATTTCCATCATTTGCCAGCTGGAGAAACTGTACTCTGCGATTTTTGCTTTAGAGTCTGACTTTACACCTGAAAATGTAACAACAGGACTATTTGCAAGGGTATCCTTTAGAATGCCCTGAGTTGAAAGTAACAGAAAACTCCACTCATACTAGTTTAAAACAATAAAGGGGGGACTTCCCTGGTGGTCCAATGGTTAAGAACTCCCCTTTCCAATGCAAGGGGTGTGAGTTTGAGCTAAGATCTTACATGCTCCCCAGCCCAAAACCAAAACATAAAACAGAAGCAATATTATTACAAATAAAGGCTTTAAAAATGGTTCACATAAAAAAAAAAAATCTCAAGAAAATAAAGGGAATATATTGGCTTGAGTGCATGCTGAGTCACTTCAGTCGTGTCTGACTGTTTGAAATCCTATGGACTGGAGCCCTCAAGGCTCCTCTTTCAATGGGATTCTCCAGGCAAGAATACTGGGGTGGGTTGCCATGCCCTCCTCCAGGGGATCTTCCCAACCCAAGTCTCCTATATCTCCTACATTGGCAGGCAGATTCTTCACCTCTAGTGCCACCTAACTAGTAAGACCAGATACAATAGCAAGAACATGCACAGAGTGGGTGAGGAGTGGGGATCCCACATTCAGAGACGATAAGATGATGCTGAAACTGTGAGCCCTGATTGAGACAGACATTTATGGGAAGAAATCCACTCTGGGATCTGTCTTCTTCATCAAAACCCAGCTAGCAATAAACAAGTAAATCTAGCTAGCCTGTGAACAGGTCCATCCTATCCTTCTGACACAAAACATACCTGCGTTCATTTCCTCTGGATGTCAGAATACAGCATATGCAATGACATACACATCTGTCCAAAGGAGCCATTTATCCATGCACCTTCTCTTGAGTCTTAACTCATGAGCTTTATTCTCTGTACTTGAGTAAGACCTCTGCCACTGTGAGGCATTACTGGGGACCTATCAACAATTCTGCTTAGGCCTTGGATCTCCTGGAGCTACCGACATAAAATGAAACAAAAACAGCACCCTACCCTCTGGAAGGCAGAAACCAATTGCAATGCATTCTTTTTCTCTTTGCAATCTCCCTCCCTTCCTTGTCTTTCTTCCTCTCCCATCTCTCCTTTCCTCTCTTTTTCCTTCATGAGTTCTCCTTCCCTGTCCTAAGCCTTGCTGGTCCTCCAGCTCCACTGGGACACTGGGCTGTGGGCTGGGGGTCAGAGCACCAGCCCAAAGAAACATAAAGAAAGCAGGAGGGCACATGCATTTGCCAGAACCCCTGGCCCACCTGACTGCCTTCTCTGTCACTCTCAGGCCTCCTGGGATGGATGTCAGCCGCCTCCTCCTGGCTACCTTGCTGGTCTGCCTGTGCTTCCTCACTGCCTACAGCCACCTGGCACCTGAGGAAAATCCCAGAGATGAAAGGAACCTGAAGAACAACTCTTCCATGAACCTGTTGGATTTCCCTTCTGTCTCTATCGTGGGTAAGTAACCTGGCCTGAGGCCCAGCCTCTGGGCTCTGGCCCGTGAGAAGGGGCTGCAGGGGGTCAAACACTCCCCAAGCGATATCAGGATCCATTGCCATCGGTCAGAGCTCCTTTGTGCTCATTCCTCAGAACAATTCTGGAGGAATCAAGTGTCCCTTAACTCATTTGGTTAAGAAAGCTCTGCCTCTCACCAATCTAATATGCAGCTTAGCATGATAGAGGCTCTGAGAAACCATAAAGTCAAGACACTTGGTGAATTTGGTTTAACTTGGCGTTTCTGAAACTTAATAAATCACATAACTCCTATCAGTGGTAAAATTTTTAGAAAATGCTGCAGAATATAACCAAGTCTGGGACAAACTTGTTCTTTCATGCCAGGGTTGAGAATTAAAAATGACTGCTCAGAGGCAAATATCAGGCTTATTAGAGCCTAGCATTGGAGAATTTCTGGTTCAAATTCATCTGACAATAATTATAATAAAATATATACTTATTTTCTGATAGGCACTCTGAAGTGAATACTATTTTTATTCCTATTTTATTTCACAGCTAAGTAAATTAAAAGTTAGAAAAGTTAAGTAACTAACATACAGTTTGTAATTGGCAGAGACGGTCCATGGGTCGCAAAGAGTAAGACACGACTGAGCGACTGAACTGAACTGACTGAACTGAATACACACCCAGGTTCTGGGTTAGGTTCTGTTTAACTCCAGAATCTAAGCTCAAAACTAATATCCCTTACTGACTTGCCTCTCACCTCAAAAAGAGGATATTCTAGATATATGGGAAGGGACTGGAGCACATTAACATTGATCTGTGTCAGATTTTCCACTGTATAAACATACCTCATTTATCCTCACAACTCTTGAAGGTAGGTATTACAGTACCTACTTGCATATGAAAAGACTGAGTCTTAAGGAGATTAAGTAGGTTGTCCAAGACCACAAAGCTGTTATGTGGCAGTCAGGATTCAAATCAGGTCTGCCTGGCTCCAAAGCTCTGAGAAATAGGAAATAGGAATACCGGAAACACAAGACCATCCTTGTAAAGACACTGAGTCCATTTTCCAGGGCCTTCTTGGATTTTCCCTTTTGCTTTCCTTCAGAGGACTCTGCTCTCAGTCTCTGGCTCCAGATCAGCAGCCAGGCTGCAGAAGCTGCTGGCCTAAGTCCCAAGATATGATCTATCCAAATAAACCTTCACCCTCTCCCCCATCCTGGGGCTTCCTAGAGCCCTCTCTGCTCCTCCCACTTTACTGCAGTTAAGGACCCTCAGGAAATGGCGTTGTTCCTTCTGTCTCTCTTTGAAGCACTGAACAAGAAATCCAAAAAGATCAGCAGAAATGAAGCGGAAAAGAAGAAAAGACCTTCCAAGGTAGGCCTGGGAGTTCACATTGTCGGGATGGGACTGGACTTAAAGGGGGAGGACACCCAAGCTCTGGCTAGAAACTAAATGAAAGATTTCCAGGGTTGCGTGCCCCCGAGAAACTGAAAGCCACTGAAACCTTCCTAACCTCGAGCCCTGAAGCAGACCACCAAGCGCTGAGGTCCAGGATGCTGAGTAAAATTGCTTACCTACACTAAACCAGCTTGAACCCTGGCTAAAATGACTAGCTCAAACTTCCTAAACTAGCTCGAACCCTGCCTGAAATTTCACTGTCATTCATTCTTTTGGATGACAGTGGATTCTTTTGGGAAATGCAATGTTTCCCAAACCTCAGTCATTTCAGAACCATTTTTACAACTTTTACCACATCTGGGTTCCACTTATTTAATATTTGTTTAAAACTTAAAAACAAAAATACTATGTAACAGGACTTCCCTGGTGGCTCTGTGGTAAGGAATCCTCCTGCCAACGTAGAAGACATGGGTTGGATCCTTGGGTCGGAAAGACCACCACATGGCTCAGAGCAACTAGGCCTGTGCACCGCAACTATTGAACCTATACTCTAGAGCTGGGGAGCTGCAACTAACTACTGAAGCCTGTTTGCCCTAGAGCCCATGCAAGGCAGCAAGAGAAGCCACTGCAACGAGAGGCCCAAACACTGCAACTAGAGAGTAGCCCCCACTAAACACAACTAGAGAAAAGCCCTCGTAGCAACGAAGACTCTGGACAGCCAAAAACAAAAGTAAATTAAAACAAAACAACTATATAATCATGATAGAAAACCAGTATCACTTGGCATAAATAGGAAGTAACCATGAAAATAAGTAAAATGAAAATAAAACCTTGTTAGCAAATTCTAGCTGGTTGGTGTTGCTTGCCACATTCTAAATCTTAGACTTGGTCTCTGCATTAACAAAGAAGGATTAGAAAGTGTTGGGCAAACATTAAGGATATATTGACATCAAACTGAGCCTTTCTGTTTGAAAGAGACTGAAAAAAGAATCCTCTCTCACTGTGTGATTCATTGTCATTTAATATTCATGTAGTGCCTAAAATTGTACCACCATGATACAGGTTCCCACACTTCGAGAAATACTAGATTAAGGCACTGTTCAAATGCACAGTGTTCCTATTTTAGTGTACCTCATTTGATCAAATCATTGCAAACAGAGCTGGAATACTGTACTAGGCATTGGAAGGCATGACCTGGTACTGTGATCACAATAAAGTTCCCTGTTCTCTTTGAGCCTTCTGTAAAGTGAACAAGCAGATCAGATAATTGACAGCACTGTAAAATCTATTTACGTGCTAGATTCTGGGAATATAGTAGTGAACAAGAGAGATATATAACTGCTCTCATGGAGTTTACACTCTTCTGGGAGAAACAGAACAGCATGTTAACCAGTGCTGTTCAGATAATGATAAACACTGAAGGAATGAAAGCAGGCAGTGAGACAGAAGAAAGGGAAAAGTGGTCAGGGGAAGTTCTCTAGAAGGAGGCAGCACTTAAAAGACTGAGAAACTCTGTAATCTTGAGCCGCAGTGTTCAATGGAAATGCAACGTGAGACACATATAAATTAAAATTCTAGTAGCCAGATTTTTAAAAGAAAAAACCAGGTGCAATTAATATTAATATTTTATTTAACCCAGTAGATCCCAAATATTATCATTTTAATATGTAACCAACATAAAAAGTTATTGAGGGGGAGGAGCTAAGATGGCGGACGAGTACGACGGGGAGAATACTTTCTCCTCCACAAATCCATTAAAAGAACATTTGAATGCTGAATTAATTCTACAAAACAACTTCTGAATGCCGGCAGAGGTCATCAGGCACTTAGAAAGACAATTCGTTGTCTTCAAAACAAGAAAACGAGCCCTGCGGTAACTCCTTTTGCGGAGAAGCAGCACGGACACCGGCATTTGCTATTAGCAAGCGGGGGCTGGGCTAAGAGGAGCGGCGCGGCCTGCATTGCTTTGAGAAAGGATTTGGCCTGGCTATCTCGAGTGCTATCTGAGCGAAATAACCAGACTGTTGGTTATCTACTACATCAAAAGCCAGCCTTAACTTAAGACACCACCAGGACTACGTACGGAACAAAGGACTGCACGGAGATAGCCGGCTGCAGGCCGTCCCACTCCGGTGACAGACAGCCAGGGCCTGAGGTGGGCAATCACAGCCCTAGAGAGACACTGCCTACAGAACTGTAGGTAGGTTTCTGTGCTGACTCACGCTTCTTGGGACTCTGGATGGTCAACATCTGCCTGAGAAAGTGCGCCGGTTGTATACCCAGAAAACTGTGCGGCAGGGAGGCGGTAAGTCCCAGCAGCTGCGCTCGCTGAACACTTCATCACCTGCGCTGCTCCGATCTGGGAAGGGCATAAAATGCAGACTCAACCGAGTCTGTGCTTCTGAGGATTATCCGAGTGCCTGAACCTGGCCGGCTTAAATTTGGGTGTTCATCTCTGCCCCCTCTGTAACAGGGCAGAGATCAGATATTGAAAAGACCAGTAAACTGCCTCAAGAAAGAGAATTCAACAAACCACCAGAACATAGTAAGGACACTTTAAACTTGGCAATTTTTAGACGGGGGAGGGGCCATGGAAAGACGAAGGAGAGGATCTCCGTTGGAGGAAGAGGTCTTTTTAGAAAACTAGGGTAACCAGTTAGGAAACCTTACGAAACCTTAAGCAATGCGGTTGAGCTCCTCTGATGGTCCATGGGTGCACGTTATCCAAACCAAGGACAGAAATGTCAGTATCTTCGTTACTGCGTGTGATTTTGGGCTTCTCCTCTGGGCCTCCGGTGAAGAGTTGCTGGGTCTGGAAATGGCTGCGGCAGTGCTGGACTTGGGGTTAAGGATAACCCCCCTTCTTGGTCAGTGGATGGGCAGTGGTCCAGACCTCTACTGTGGACAACAGGACATCGAAGGCACCAACCGGCAGATGAGACCCAGGCGGAAGTGACTCACTCTGTTTTCTACAGTGGACGCTGATGAAATACCAGCCAAAAGACCAAGATTAAATTGCTTTATTCATCAAGTGAAAAACAGTCTGTACAATGCTGCCAGCTTGTTTGGATTTCCATTCCAGCTGACCACAAAGCCCATGGTAACTTCTGCTTATAATGGAACACGGAATGTGGTCCCTTCAGGAGAGGTGTTTCCAAACTCTTCATCTTCTGAACTGACCAGTTCTGGATCCTGGAACAACATGCTAAAACTGGGTAATAAATCTCCTAATGGAATAAGTGACTATCCAAAGATCAGAGTGACAGTAACTCGAGATCAGCCACGCAGAGTCCTGCCTTCCTTAGGTTTTACTTTGAGCTCAGAAGGCTATACTAGAAGACCAGGTGGCTGTCGCCACAACAAAGGCAATCCAGAGAGTTCTTTAATGTGGAGGCCTCAGGAGCAGGTTGTAACAGAGATGATTTCTGAAGAGGGTGGCAAGGGTCTGAGGCGTCCTCATTGTACTGTGGAGGAGGGTGTTCAAAAAGAAGAAAGAGAGAAATACCAGAGGTTATTGGAGCGACTTAAAGAAGGTGGTCATGGAAACTCTGTTTCTCCTATAACTTCGACTCATCAAAGTTCTCAAAGAAGTCAGATGGACACATTAAAGACCAACGGCTGGGGGGAAGAGCAAAGTCATGGAGTCAAAACAACTCAGTTTGTTCCAAAGCAATATAGAGTTGTTGAAACAAGGGGACCTCTGTGTTCAATGAGAAGTGAAAAGAGGTGTTCAAAGGGGAAAATTTCTGATACAGAAAAGACAGTTGGAATCAGACTAGAAAATGAATGTAGAAGGGGACTTCAGCTGGAATCCGACCTGTCTGAAGAAGTGTCAGCCCGACTCCGCCTGGGTAGTGGAAGCAATGGCTTACTCAGGAGGAAAATGTCAATACTTGAGACAAAAGAAAAAAATTGCTCAAACAAAGAGAGGGATAAAAGGACAGATGATCTTCTTGAACTTACAGAGGACATGGAAAAGGAAATCAGTAATGCTCTAGGGCATGGCCCACAGGATGAGATCCTAAGTAGTGCTTTCAAATTACGAATCACTCGAGGAGATATCCAGACCTTGAGGAACTATCAGTGGCTCAATGATGAAGTCATTAATTTTTACATGAATCTCCTGGTGGAACAAAATAAAAGGCAAGGGTATCCAGCACTTTATGCATTCAGTACTTTCTTCTATCCGAAATTAAAGTCTGGGGGTTACCAAGCAGTGAAAAGATGGACCAAAGGGATCAGTCTCTTTGAACAGGAACTAATTCTGGTGCCTATTCATCGGAAGGTACATTGGAGCCTGGTGGCTATAGACCTAAGAAAAAGGTGTCTTAAATATCTGGATTCTATGGGACAAAAAGGCCACAGGATCTGTGAGATTCTCCTTCAGTATTTACAGGATGAAAGTAAGACCAAAAGAAATATTGACCTGAATCTTTTAGAGTGGACCCACTACAGCATGAAGCCACAGGAGATTCCTCAACAATTGAATGGGAGTGATTGTGGAATGTTCACTTGTAAATATGCAGATTATATCTCCAGGGATAAACCTATCACATTTACTCAGCACCAGATGCCTCTGTTCCGGAAGAAAATGGTGTGGGAAATCCTTCATCAGCAGTTGCTGTGAGAATGCCCCGCCCCGCCTCTCCAGCTGCTGGTGGTTCTTTCATGGACGGACGTTTTCATATACCTCATGCATTGTGGGTTAAGAAGTCCCTGCATCACCTCTGTTCTCTCACAGGTACTGAGCTGTCAGAAGTGCATGAAGGCCTCTCTCTGCACCCTGGTCCTGACTTGGTGTGCAGCGGGCTGCTTGCAACCCTGTTTATAAGGCTGTGCCTGCTCAGAGCCCTGGACTATCAACCCACACAAGAACATATGCTAATTAATACTTTTTTAAGATTTTTTTTTCCCTATGAACGTGGGAAGTGCAAAATTTATTTTATGATTTATTAAAAAAATAAATAAATAAACTTGGCAATTTTAACAAAATGAAGAGACAAAAGAATACCCAGCAGCTAAAGGAACAGGATAGATCCCCACCAAACCAAACCAAAGAGGAAGAGATAGGGAATCTACCTGATAAAGAATTCCAAATAATGATAGTGACATTAATCCAAAATCTCGAAATCAAAATGGAATCACAGTTAAAGAGTCTGGAGACAAGGATTGAGAAGATCCAAGAAAGGTTTAACAAGGACCTAGAAGAAATAAAAAAGAGTCAACACATAATCAATAATGCAATAAATGAGATCCAAAACACCCTGGAGGCAACAAGTAGTAGAATAACAGAGGCAGAAGATAGGATTAGTGAATTAGAAGATCAGATCAGATCAGTCGCTCAGTCGTGTCCTACTCTTTGCGACCCCATGAACTGCAGCACGCCAGGCCTCCCTATCCATCACCAACTCCCGGAGGTCACTCAGACTCACATCCATCGAGTCAGTGATGCCATCCAGCCATCTCATCCTCTGTCGTCCCCTTCTCCTCCTGCCTCCAATCCCTCCCAGCATCAGAGTCTTTTCCAATGAGTCACCTCTTTGCATGAGGTGGTCGAAGTATTGGAGTTTTTCAGCTTTACCATCAGTCCTTCCAAAGAAATCCCAGGGCTGATCTCCTTTAGAATGGACTGGTTGTATTCCCTTGCAGTCCAAGGGACTCTCAAGAGTCTTCTCCAACACCACAGTTCAAAAGCATCAATTCTTCGGCTCTCAGCTTTTTTCACAGTCCAACTCTCACATCCATACATGACCACTGGAAAAACTATAGCCTTGACTAGACGGACCTTTGTTGGCAAAGTAATGTCTCTGCTTTTGAACATGTTATCTAGGTTGGTCATAACTTTCCTTCCAAGGAGTAAGTGTCTTTTAATTTCATGGCTGCAGTCACCATCTGCAGTGATTTTGGAGCCCAGAAAAATAAAGTCTGACACTGTTTCCACTGTTTCTCCATCTATTTCCCATGTAGTGATGGGACCAGATGCCACGATCTTTGTTTTCTGAATGTTGAGCTTTAAGCCAACGTTTTCACTCTCCTCTTTCACTTTCATCAAGAGGCTTTTTAGTTCCTCTTCACTTTCTGCCATAAGGGTGGTGTCATCTGCATATCTGAGGTTATTGATATTTCTCCTGGCAATCTTGATGCCAGCTTGTGCTTCCTCCAGCCCAGTGTTTCTCATGATGTACTCTGCATATAAGTTAAATTAAGCAAGGTGACAATGTACACCCTTGACGTAGTTGTCTTTAATGGGAAACATTGTACTTCATCTTTAAATTTTAATTAAAATTAAATAAAAATTGAAAACTCGGTTCCTCAGTTGCACTAGACACATTTATTAAAGTACTCAGCAGCCACATATGGTGGGTGGCTACCTGCACTGGACTGCATAGCAAAGAATGTCCCCAGGAAAGGAAGCCCCAAAACAAAGCGCCTGCAACAAGAACTCATTTACTGTGTTAGGTGCACAGAGGGCGATCGGGTGGGGCAGTGTGTTTAAGACCAGGGGGAGTGGTGGGCGGGCCAAACCACAGAGGGCCTCAGGGATCCCAGTAAGGAGAAGGAGGATGTGCTTAGTCCCTGTGAGCTGGAGATTGGACAGTAAGGGGGCAAGGGCAGCAGACAGGGGCCCAGGGTTTCAGCGGTAGCGAAGAAGTGGCTAGACTCCGAACCTACCGTGAAGGCAGAACCAACAGGGATTGCGGATACACTGGAAGGGGAAGACGGTAGTTTAAAACCGTGCAGATGAGTGGGATCCCGTAGGGAGAGAAGAGGCCAGCCCCGAGCCAGTTAAGTGTTGATGGCGGAGCAGGCTGGGACCCGCTGGGGTGCTTTGTGGGCATGAGTCGAGCGGGCGGTGGACGGCAGGTGGGGACGTCTAGTCCGAGGAGTTCCCAGGCAGGGGTGAGGACGAGTGGGGAGGACGTGGATGGCTCGGGCAGCCCCGGCGTTTCCCCGCAGAGAAAGGCTCCGATGAAGAACGTGGCACGGACCCGGCCCCCGCCGCCTACCCCCTGCGTGGCCACCCGCGACAGCTGCAAGCCTCCAGCGCCCGCCTGCTGCGACCCGTGCGCCTTCTGCCAGTGCCGCTTCTTCCGCAGCGCCTGCTCCTGCCGCGTACTCAACCCCACCTGCTGAGCGCGCCTCAGGGTGGCGGAGCGGGGCTCCGGGGACCCTGGGGCCTTTTGGGGGCGGAAGAGCTCTGGCAGGAGGGGCTTCCGAGAACGGGGTGGGCGTGGCTATTGACGTTGGGGCGGGGCTTCAGGAAGTCTCAGCTAGGGCTGGGCTAAAATCCAAATACATGTAATCTTCTCGAAAATGTGTGGCTTTTTCTTTAAGGAACCCGAACCAATCTTTTCCCTTCGCCTAGTCCCCTGCACCGCAGAAGTTACGCGAGCTGCGCTCCTGCTGTCTCCCAGGCCTAGGGAAACGCGGTTACTTAGCCCTGAGGCTGCACTCCTGGTAAGCGCTTTTCTGGATCTGGCCGCCAGAGACAGTGCTGCCCGCTACCTTTAACCTTAGGGACACCCGAAGTGGAGACGCTCAGTCGTGTCCCACTCTTTGCGACCCAGTGGACAGTAGCCTACCAGGCTCCGCCATCCATGGGATTTTCCAGGCAAGAATACTGGAGTGGGCTGCCATTTCCTTCTCCAGGGGATCTTCCCAACCCAGGGATCGAACCCAGGTCTCCTGCATTGCAGACAGACGCTTTACCGGCTGAGCCAGGACACCGGAAGCTGCCTCCAAAATCAGGGAGACAGAAAGTGAAGTCGCTCAGTCGTGTCATTCTCTTTGCAATCGCTTGTACTGTAGCCTGCAGGGACTTCCAGACACCCGAAGCTGCCTCCAAAATCAGGGAGGCAGAAAGTGAAGTCGCTCAGTCGTATCCGTCTCTTTGCAATCCCATGGACTGTAGCCTACAGGTTCTTCCAGACACGCGAAGCTGCCTCCAAAACCAGGGAGGCAGAAAGCAACCGTTAAGGAACTGCTGGGCCTCCCAGGCAGCGCTGTGGTAAAGAACTCGCCTGCCAATGCAGGAGACACAAGAGACGTCGATTTGGTGGTCCCTGGTAGGGAAGATGATTCCCTGGACTAGGAGTCAGTTCAGTCGCTCAGTCATGTTCGGCTCTTTGCAACCCCATGAATCGCAGCATGCCAGGCCTCCCTGTCCATCACCAACTCCCGGAGGTCACTCAGACTCACATCCATCGAGTCAGTGATGCCAACCAGCCATCTCATCCTCTGTTGTCCCCTTCTCCTCCTGCCCCCAATCCCTCCCAGCATCAGAGTCTTTTCCAATGAGTCAGCTCTTCGCATGAGGTGGCCAAAGTACTGGAGTTTCAGCTTTAGCATCATTCCCTCCAAAGAAATCCCAGGGCTGATCTCCTTCAGAATGCACCGGTTGGATCTCCTTGCAGTCCAAGGGACTCTCAAGAGTCTTCTCCAACACCACAGTTCAAAAGCATCAATTCTTCGGCGCTCAGCCTTCTTCACAGTCCAACACTCACATCCATACATGACCACAGGAAAAACCATAGCCTTGACTAGATGGACCTTTGTCGGCAAAGTAATGTCTCTGCTTTTGAACATGCTATCTAGGTTGGTCATAACTTTCCTTCCAAGGAGTAAGTGTCTTTTAATTTCATGGCTGCAATCACCATCTGCAGTGATTTTGGAGCCCCAAAAAATAAAGTCTGACACTGTTTCCACTGTTTCCCCATCTATTTCCCATGTAGTGATGGGACCAGATGCCATTATCTTCGTCTTCTGAATGTCGAGCTTTAAGCCAACTTTTTCACTCTCCTCTTTCACTTTCATCAAGAGGCTTTTTAGTTCCTTTTCACTTTCTGCCATAAGGGTGGTGTCATCTGCATATCTGAGGTTATTGATATTTCTCCCGGCAATCTTGATTCCAGCTTGTGTTTCTTCCAGCCCAGCATTTCTCATGATGTACTCTGCATATAAATAAGCAGGGTGACAATATATAGCCTTGACGGACTCCTTTTCCTATTTGGAACCAATCTATTCTTCCATGTCCAGTTCTAACTGTTGCTTCCTGACCTGCATACAGATTTCTCAAGAGGCAGGTCAGGTGGTCTGGGATTCCCATCTCTTTCAGAATTTTCCACAGTTTATTGTGATCCACACAGTAAAAGGCTTTGGCATAGTCAATAAAGCAGAAATAGATGTTTTTCTGGAACTCTCTTGCTTTTTTGATGATCCAGCAGATGTTGGCAATTTGATCTCTGGTTCCTCTGCCTTTTCTAAAACAAACTTGAAAATCAGGAAGTTCACGGTTCACATATTGCTGAAGCCTGGCTTGGAGAATTTTGAGCATTACTTTACTAGCGTGTGAGATGAGTGCAATTGTGCAGTGGTTTGAGCATTCTTTGGCATTGCCTTTCTTTGGGATTGGAATGAAAACTGACCTTTTCCAGTCCTGTGGCCACTGCTGAGTTTTCCAAATTTGCTGGCATATTGAGTGCAACACTTTCACAGCATCATCTTTCAGGATTTGGAATAGCTCAACTGGAATTCCATCACCTCCACTAGCTTTGTTCATAGTGATGCTTTCTAAGGCCCACTTGACTTCACTTTCCAGGATGTCTAGCTCTAGATGAGTGATCACACCATCGTGATTATCTGGGTTGTGAAGATCTTTTTTGTACAGTTCTTCTGTGTATTCTTGCCACCTCTTCTTAATATCTTCTGCTTCTGTTAGGTCCATACCATTTCTGTCCTTTATCAAGCCCATCTTTGCATGAAATGTTCTTTTGGTATCTCTAATTTTCTTGAAGAGATCTCTAGTCTTTCCCATTCTGTTGTTTTCCTCTATTTCTTTGCATTGATCGCTGAAGAAGGCTTTCTTATCTCTTCTTGCTATTCTTTGGAACTCTGCATTCAGATGCTTATATCTTTCCTTTTCTCCTTTGCTTTTCACTTCTCTTCTTTTCACAGCTATTTGTAAGGCTTCCCCAGATAGCCATTTTGCTTTTTTGCATTTCTTTTCCATGGGGATGGTCTTGATCCCTGTCTCCTGTACAATGTTACAAACCGCAGTCCATAGTTCATCAGGCACTCTATCTATCAGATCTAGTCCCTTAAGTCTATTTCTCACTTCCACTGTATAATCATAAGGGATTTGATTTAGGTCATACCTGAATGGTCTAGTGGTTTTCCCTACTTTCTTCAATTTAAGTCTGAATTTGGCAATAAGGAGTTCATGATCTGAGCCACAGTCAGCTCCTGGTCTTGTTTTTGCTGACTGTATAGAGCTTCTCCATCTTTGGCTACAAAGAATATAATCAATCTGATTTCGGTGTTGACTATCTGGTGATGTCCATGTGTAGAGTCTTCTCTTGTGTTGTTGGAAGAGGGTGTTTGCTATGACCAGTGCATTTTCTTGGCAAAACTCTTTGCCCTGCTTCATTCTGTATTCCAAGGCCAAATTTGCCTGTTACTCCAGGTGTTTATTGACTTCCTACTTTTGCATTCCAGTCCCCTATAATGAAAAGGACATCTTCTTTGGGGTGTTAGTTCTAAAAGGTCTTGTAGGTCTTCATAGAACATTCAACTTCAGCTTCTTCAGCATTACTGGTTAGGGCATAGACTTGGATTACTGTGATATTGAATGGTTTGCCTTGGAAACGAACAGAGATCATTCTGTCATTTTTGAGATTGCATCCAAGTACTGCATTTCGGACTCTTTTGTTGACCATGATGGCCACTCCATTTCTTCTGAGGGATTCCTGCCCACAGTAGTAGATATAATGGTCATCTGAGTTAAATGCACCCATTCCAGTCCATTTTAGTTCACTGATTCCTAGAATGTCGACATTCACTCTTGCCATCTCTTGTTTGACCACTTTCAATTTGCCTTGATTCATGGACCTGACATTCCAGGTTCCTATGCAATAGTCCTCTTTATAGCATCAGACTTCTATCACCAGTCACATCCACAGCTGGGTATTGTTTTTGTGAGTATGGTTTCAGACACACTGAAACCATACTCACAGAAAACTAGTCAATCTAATCATACTAGGACCACAGCCTTGTCTAACTCAATGAAACTAAGCCATGCCCATGGGGCAACCCAAGATGGGCGGGTCATGGTAGAGAGATCTGACAGAATGTGGCCGACTGGAAAAGGGAATGGCAAACCACTTCAGTATTCTTGCCTTGAGAACCCCATGAATAGTATGAAAAGGCAAAATGATAGGATACTGAAAGGGGAACTCCCCAGGTCAGTAGGTGCCCAATATGCTACTGGAGATCAGTGGAGAAATAACCCCAGAAAGAATGAAGGAGTAGAAGTAGGAAATGGCAACTCGCTCCAGTATTTTTGTCTGGTATACAAAGTGGCCTGGCAGGCAACATTCCATGGGGGTCACAAGGAGTTGGACACGACTGAGCACACATTCAGTCTTTCACCCTACCCCCCTTCTAAGGATCTCCCTTCACCTCCACAAAAACAAAATGACTACAACTCCATACCCTGTCTCACTGTGCTATCTGCCCTAAGGGGTCTTGGTCTATGAATACAAGCTGGGGTGGCTGATTGTGACTGGACATTGTTGTGGGTCCAACGGCCAGAAGGCTCTGGCCTGAGGATCCTACAGCCTTAGGAGGCTCCACCAAAAAGGTTAGCCTCAGAAACAAATAAAGGAGTCGGGGAGATAGAGGGCAGTTTTCTAGAGACTTCTGGGGGCCTCAGAGAATCAAAGGATACGAAGCCATGTGACAAGCCTCAGAAAGAATAGGACCCTGAAGGACATGAAAGGAGCCAGGTCAAAGAAACCAATGGACAGTGTTTTCAGGGCAAGTTACCTCCAGACACTTCAGTTCTTGATGGGATCATTCATAATTCAAGTTTCCAAGGAAGAGAAGGTATGTTTCTCCCACTCCCAGGCTAAAAGAACTCCAACCAGTGGTCCCAGCCATTTTTAATTCTGAAAGCCTGGACTTTTCCTCACTCTTTACCCTAGCTCTAAACTAGGGTAGGGGGACAGTAGGGTAGGAAGGGGACAGTGAGCCTGGCATGGTAACTAGGCAGCAATTTTTGTCCTGGGTTATCAGGGGCCTGTCTCCTCAGGTGTCCCAAACTGTCACCTACAGCCCCATCCTTAGAGATTCTGAGTCTGTGGAAAACTGAGATGAAGCATCTTATCTTTGGAAGGACCCTGGGAGGTGCTGTTTTGGGGAGAGCACTAAAGGTGTGAACAGGGTCTGTGAAAAAGGACCAGCCAGGGTGGGGGTGGTCACATGAAAACTCCCAGCTCTTTGAGAGGCAAGGGCTCTCAGTGATAGCACCTACTTGCCCTGCTTGGCTGAAGGCATCCCTGCCAGTAGAAAAGGTAGACAAGCTGAGGTTTCACCTGTCAATATTCCCCAGAACTAGAGCTCTTCCCAAAGGAATTACCATAAACAAGAAAGAAGAAACTGCAAACAGCAGTGGTACAAGAAGATAATTTTTTAAAAAATAATAACAAGGCCTGTTGTACACAAGAAAGAGAGTCTAGAGAGAGGTTATGTGACTGAACAATGTGAAGCAGTTTCCTCAGCCCTGATAACCACCATTTATCTCTGTCCTTGGAGGTGAGGACAGTGGGGCTCAAGGGCCAGGACAGGTGGAGCCACCCCCGACCCCGACCCGCTTGTCTACTTACAATCTTTCATCTTTCAAATGTCTCAAAACTCCTTTCCAAGGAACTTTCTCCACTGGAGACCCACAGTGCCTGCAGTGACACAACCAGCGTGGAATGAAGGACGCAAACAGACCCGAGACCGGACAGAGCTGGAACGACCCGGGCAGAGAGCACACACGCAGAAAAATGATGGGTGCTCCAGGCTAGGCTGGGGACATGATTCTGCACATTGCGAAAAGTCTGCATTTCTCTGGGCTTCTATTCACTTGTCTGTAAAATGGGAGATCATCTTGCTGTTCTTATTATAAATCTGAAATAGTATTGCTTCTTATACCTTAACAAAGCAAGCAACATAGAGAGAGAAGTTCCCAGTTGCTCTTTTGTGTTCTGTCATTTAGGCTGCAAGCCCACAGAACCTTTTGTTCCCTGTACCACAACTGCTGCTGAGTAAATGTCATCAGTAATTAGAATATTGGGAATATATTGTAACCACCGCTCCTGTGTTTTCCAGACATTTCTCACCAGCCAGGCACCATTCTCCCCCCAGGTGAGGCCAGAAATGCAAAGCCAAAGACCCAGTCCATTAGTGACAAAATCACTAGGCTGCTGGGTCCAGACAACCACGTGGAAGCCCAGCCCGTTCAGTCCTTCAGTACATGTGTATTGAGCACCTACCAGGCACAAGGCCCTGTGCCAAGTGTTGTGAATGTTGTGGTGAACAAGTCCAGTTCTCTTCTTACAGAGCTTACGGTTTAGTGAACCAAGATCACCAGCCCTTGTTAAAAGTCAGAACCATTGTTAGCATTGGAGAAGGGAATGACAATCCACTCCAGTATTCTTGCCTGGAGAATCCCATGGACAGAGGAGCCTGGCAAGCCACAGTCCATGGGGTCACAAAGAGTCAGACACGACTTAGCGACTAACACCACCACTACTATTATTAGCATATGTGGTCTGTTCCCACAGACCCTCAGTTTTGCTTCTGTTGACTCAGATCCCTGGTTAGGTATTTATCTGCCCAAGTTCCCCTTCAGTTGAGATCCTAAGATTCTTCCACCTTTTCAGAAATTCCTCCTCAAGCCTTAAGGTCCAGAGAGAATGGTTCTGGGTCTCTGCAAAACCCTGCCTGAGTGAATTGAAAGTTGTGAAGATCTGGGATACATGCCCCCTATTTCCTAGCCATTATTCACATTTCTCTTCCTGTCTCTCTCTCATATGCACAGTACAAAGGTAAGTTCTGTCCTAGATGTGTGTGTTCTCCTGTTGTAAACATTGATTTAGGATAATTTCTTCCTGGAGAGCATGGCCTTATACTTGTGCCCAAAGTTCTAACAACGTGGGCTTGAACAAGTCACTGACCTCTTGATGCTACTACCATTTTCCCTTTACAAAATTTGGAGTGAGTCAGTCAGAATGTTTTGGTTGCAAACAACAGAACTGATTCTGGCTAGCTTAAGAAACAAAGTGGGGCAGTACTCTACTGGAGAGATCTGGATTCTTCAAAGAATCAAAGGAAAAGCCAAACAACAAGCCTTAGAAAGGATAGTGCCCTGAGGATGTAAAAGGAGCCAGGTCAAAGAAACCAACAGACAATGTTTTCAGGGCAAAGCTATGGAATGTCACCTCCAACCACTTCAGTTTTTGCATGGGACCACTCAAACTTCAAATTCCCACGAGTGGGGATCTGACTGACCTGAAGTGGTACCCAGGGAAGGGTGGCCCATCTTGATAGACAGTTGCACAAAATCTGTCCTTAATATGGGAGGGGTAAGTCTCCAATTAAAAAAGTTATTGAAGGGGAAAATCCACAACTGGCCACTGTGAGAGCTGGATTCTGGATTTATTCTGAGGACACTTTCAGCACCAGAAATGCTGCAACAAAGTCTGAAGCAAAGGTTTTCATGTTTTGTTTTGTTTAGGAGTGTACCATTTCCTCAGTTGAATTCTTAAGGGGGAGCCCATTATGTGAGACATTAGAAGTTATAAATTAATATTATAAAAACTTGAAATCAGACATTAGAAACTAACAGTTGCCCTCCTAATATCAGCCTTCAAAACCAGTTTATTTCCATCTTTTGTTTTGGTTGCATAAGCCCGAAAAAGGTCTAATTCACACAGAGAAGTTGTTGCAGAAAGGTTTGAACAGCTCACCTTGTGACCTTGAAACAGTCTGTTAAACAGAAACAGCAAAAGGTTTACTTCAAACTCTAATCCAGGTGGTCCCCAACGTGTTAAATTTGGTGCCTAGCATGTTTAAACATGTGTATTTTTATTATATCTTTTAAATGGCTTCAAAGTTTTTAAAAGTAGAAAGTGAAGCTTATTGCCGGGGTCCAGCCCCTGTGGATCCAGGGAATTTGAAGGGGAGACGGTGTTGGCGGGGGTCAGGAAATGCTTAATTAGGTGTTAATTAAAGATATAAAGAGTAATAAAAATGAAGATAGCTCAGTGAGGAAATTCAGTGAAGAAAAGCGGATGAAATAAGGATAGCTCAGTGAGAACATTTTGTGGAGAGAGGAGGCTGAATAATTCAGCCAGAAGGTAAGAGAAAGAACAACATGGGGAGACCAAGCTTCGGTGAACAAGGCCCTGCACTTTATTTTTCAAAGTAGTTTTTATACCTTAAGTTATGCATAGAGGATAATGGGGGAAGGGGTGGAGTCATGCAGGGACAGCAGTCCCTGAGCCAGGCTTTCAAACTTATCATACATAAAAGTTTAGGTGAGTTACATCATCTTCTGGCCTGGAGGCCTGTTAACATTTTAAGAAACTTACTTTTCTCTAAAGGTGATTATTCTAAAGTCAGGGGCCACCCTCCAAAAGCATTGGAGTTGCATTTCTATAGGGCAAAGGTGTGGTGGGTTGTAACAAGAAAAAGAATTAACTCAAGGGTCCAAGGTTACAAACATTAAAGCTACTACTTACATTTCTATAAACCAATTATATCAATCAATACACTGCCAAGGACACAGTAGGTAAGGGATATGGAGACTTAGCAGCAAACATTGGCCCAACAAGTGAAAAACCCTTCACCAATACAATTTCTAATCAATCTTTTAACTGCTCAAAGGAATCTGTATTTAGACATTTTTAGGACATCTCATGCCTCTCACAGTTGGGAGGCTCTGAACAATCACAAGTGGCTGGAAAAACCTATTCAGGCAGGCTAGAGTATTTCCAAAGGAGTTTGTAGGTTGAAACACTGTCACACCCAGGAATTATTAACTGAAGCTGTAAGTTAACTGTTTTTTCAGAGAGAGGTAGTGGGGGACAGCCCCCCCGTAAAGTCAGAGGTGTAGGCGAGAGCACAAAGCAGAAAGTAGGCAGACTCTGGTTTTGGGGGTAGATGCTTGAGAATTTCCAGGGGGCTCCTGAGGCTAAATTCCGCTTTTGCTTTTGCCGAGCCTCCTTCCTCATGACCTTTGGCATGGGTGGAGCGCTGATCCAAGCTGGCTCCCGACAGCTTATGGTTCTACAGACGCAGCACACTTCAAAAACCACTACCCTGAGGGGTAGCCAATCCTCAGGACCTCAACCCCTTCTGGGATTGTGGACCGCAGGCCAACCTAATTGGCAATCTTTTGATCCTTACTCTAAGTTATCTTTTGATCCTTACTCTAAGTTCCTCCACCTGTTTGAAAAACCACAGATCCAGCATCATTACCCACTGTCAGGAAATTACACTATCATACAATAGGAACTTTATAAAGGAATTTAACTCCAAAAACCAATTCCCATGTGTGAAGGTGACAGGATATGTAAAGAAAAGAATTTGATTTTAACTGAATTAGCCAAACCATCTGTACTGAATTTCAGATTAGTCTAGAATACACTTGTTCTTCTCCTTTTTTTCCATGCACAAAGTATATCTAAATGCATACAGGCATAGCAGGTTTGCGGGGAAGGCAATGGCACCCCACCCCAGTACTTTTGCCTGGAAAATCCCATGGATGGAGGAGCCTGGTGGGCTCCAGTCCATGGGGTCGCTAGGAGTCGGACACGACTGAGCGACTTCACTTTCACTTTTCACTTTCCTGCATTGGAGAGGGAAATGGCAACCCACTCCAGTGTTCTTGCCTGGAGAATCCCAGGGACGGGGGAGCCTGGTGACCTTCCGTCTATGGGGTCGCACAGAGTCGGACACGACTGAAGCGACTTAGCAGCAGCAGCAGCAGCAGGTTTGTGTTGGGGGGCTAGGGATGGAGCAGGAATGTCTTTTATTTTCTCAGTAAAATCATCAAATTTATGTTTCTGTTCACTCCAGAAAGGAGTTTTATACTGATGGCTTGCAGAGAGACAGTAGCTATTGTCAGCTCTCCCAGTTGGCTATGGGAGTTGTAGAGTCTGGGAGGTGGCACCACCAAATGGTGATGACAACGATGACTATTGTGCCTTCTTGTTATCTGGGGAGCCCAGCAAATAGCTTCATTCCCTTGGCTCCTAAAAGTTTTCACATCTTTCAGAACTCCTTTTTCTTTTCTTTAGAGTTCCTCTTTAGAATTCCTGGGCCCAACAGCTGCACAGACTACCAGAGCAATACTAAAAACACAACTACTAAAGAAAATTTAATGATAATGGTGATGATTAAAAAATAATCTTCTTTAAATTACCTAATTTGATGAGATCACATTTACAAGCCACTGAGTCAGCTGCGGTGGTGGTTTAGTCACTAAGTTGTGAAACCCCATGGACTGTAGCCCGCCAGGCTCCTCTGTCCATGGAATTTTGCAGGCAATACTGGAGTGGGTTGCCTTTTCCTTCTCCAGGGTATCTTCCTGATCCAGGGATCGAATCCACATCTCCTGCATTGGCAGGCAGATTCTTTACTGTCTGAGCCAGAACTGATTCCTCCCCGAGTCAAAAAGTATGACTGGGAGAAAGTTTAGTTCTTTTGCTTTCTTTTTTTCTCTCATTATTTATCCCAACGTCTATCAACATCTAGAATTCTGCATAAAGTATGACTTGCCCGATGTTGCAAAAGAAAAGTAGAGAAGGGGCCTGGAGGGAACAGAATAAGGGGAAGGCAACCCTTCAGTGATCAGCCAAAGGTTGCTGCTGCTGCTAAGTCGCTTCAGTCGTGTCCAACTCTGTGCGACCCCATAGACGGCAGCCCACCAGGCTCCCCCGTCCCTGGGATTCTCCAGGCAAGAACACTGGAGTGGGTTGCCATTTCCTTCTCCAATGCATGAAAGTGAAAAGTGAAAGTGAAGTCGCTCAGTCATGTCTGACTCTTAGTGACCCCTTGGACTGCAGCCTACCAGGCTCCTCCAGCCAAGGGTTGCTGCTAAGTCGCTTCAGTCGTGTCCGACTCTGTGCGACCCCATAGACGGAAGCTCACCAGGCTCCCCTGCCCCTGGGATTCTCCAGGCAAGAACACTGGAGTGGGTTGCCATTTCCTTCTCCAATGCAGGAAAGTGAAAAGTGAAAGTGAAGTCGCTCAGTCGTGTCCAACTCTTAGCGACCCCATGGACTGGAGCCTACCAGGCTCCTCCGTCCATGGGATTTTCCAGGCAAAAGTATTGGGGTGGGGTGCCATTGCCTTCCCCGTAGCCAAGGGTTACTCCCTTTAAAATCCCAAAGCAGTCTTGATTTCCCAGTCTGACATGATCTTGAAATTAATTGATCCTTGTCTAATGGAGCCCCCCTGCCCCCACCCCAGGAAGGCTAAACTGTAGTGAACGTCTCAAGTAGTCCTCAGTAATTTCACCCAAACCAGAATCCTGGAGCCCCTGCACTGGCCCTGAGATGCACACAAAGTCTGTGGAGGATTCTGAGATACTCCCTGTCTCCAGGAGGCCTCTGAGGTGGTTTCCTGCCCTTTGCCAGGGACCCAGGATTGCTGCTATTAGCCTGAAGCCTCCTATTGTGATCTGTAACTTTATAGGGGCTTCCCAGGTAGCCCTTCCCACCAGAAGAATCTTCCCACCAGATTGTTATGTAAGAGACATAAGATCCTTGAGTCAGGAAGATCGAGTAGAGAAGGAAATGGCAACCCGTTGCAGTATTCTTGCCTGGGAAATCCCATGGGCAGAGGAGCCTGATGGGTTACAGTCCATGGAGTTGCAAAGAGCTGGACACGACTGAGTACACACACGTCATACTATTTTAATATCCTAATAAGTCTATCAATTGAGCAGCTACTTCATGCCAGGATGATTGCCAAGGTCCCTAATTTGCTCCTTGATGTAAGTAATTGTAATAAATAAGGTGACTGGGGTTCCAAGAGGCTAGGTACTCTGCCTAGACCTAACATCTCAGCCTACCTCATTCCAAGGCCTACGACCTTAACCACCAGGCCATTGAAAGCCAGGCAGGAGATTCTGCCTGCCTAGAGACAGCCCCTTATAGGAGCTTCAGCCCCAAGTGTGTTTCCATTTTCTCCCCTGGTGCATCTCTGTCTTCTCCACCTCAGCAAGACTCTTGGAATTGCCAGATAGCTGCTGCTGCTGCTGCTGCTAAGTCGCTTCAGTCGTGTCCGACTCTGTGCGACCCCATAGACGGAAGCTCATCAGGCTCCCCTGTCCCTGGGATTCTCCAGGCAAGAATACTGGAGTGGGTTGCCATTTCCTCCTCCAATGCATGAAAGTGAAAAGTGAAAGTGAAGTCGCTCAGTCGTGTCCGACTCTTAGCGATCCCATGGACTGGAGCCTACCAGGCTCCTCCGTCCATGGGATTTTCCAGGCAAAAGTACTGGGGTGGGGTGCCATTGCCTCCCCCATGCCAGATAGCACCCCTGTCCAAATGGGCTAAAGGCAAAAAAGGAAACTGTTGTTGTCAGAGCACTGAGACGTCCAGAGGGTGGATCTAGTCGGGGTCAAGCATGGCTAGACCCATGTCCTGTGGAAAGTGTCAATGTGTCTCAATTCTGTGCTGGTGTCACCCCCAGGCAGGCTGCCCCTCACGGGGGCAAAGTAGCAACTCCAGACTCACATTCCTGCCAAGCCTGGCAGCGCTCCTGAAGACAGCGCCTCCGCTCCATTTTCAGCACAGGTGGGTGGGTCTCTTTTACAGTAGCCTCCGCTCTGCAACAGGCACTGGCGGGAGGGGCTGAAAATCCTACAATGCCCGGTACTGCGGCCTAGCCGATAGGCATCACCTGGGAACTTGTTAGAAATGCAAATTATAGGTCCCCATCTCCTTGAATCAGAAGTTCAAGTTGGGCCCAGCAATCTGTGCTTTATTCAGCCCTCCAGGTGATTCTGAGGTGCTGAACTTCTGGATTAGTGAGGATCCATATGAGCCAACAGTTAGTAGAAGAGCCAGCATGTTCCCCAGAGACAGACTTGCTGAAGCAGGACATTCCATTGGACGCACTGTGGGGGTATGTTCCCACCCACTTCTCTGTTTTTCTCCCTTCTAATAGGGTACGTATGAGAACTGTGGGTGGGGGCAATCACACTACCAGGGTACTAAGCAGTGTGAATTTAGGTACCAACTATTTATGATAGTTGTCAGGAAAAGCCCACTGCCCAGCACCTGGGGACTTTTGGGACCACCTGGGAGGGTGTAACTCCTCCAACCAGGGAGGAAGCCCGCAGACCACAAGGAATCTGGCTCCAAGCTGCCCAGGGTAACCTCCTTGGGTCACTCACTGTTGGACAATTTTTTGTATTGCACCACACCAGATTTCCAGTAAAAATCCTGAAATCCTGTGGTTGAGTCTGGACCAACTTGAGCTATGTGCCTATCCCCGAACCCATTCGGAGAGTGTATTGATGAGGTACTTAACTGAAGCTGACTGACAAGACCAAATTATATAAGTACACCTGGCTGTCTCCATCACTTCAAGCAGATCTCCTAGCTTTGTCTTCTAGGGTAGTCCGGAGCAGGCGTCGGGGACGAGAATCTGGATTCCTGAGGTTTCCTGAAACCTCGGGGCCCCAAAGTGGAGCTGACCCCTGCCTGCTACCTCTTATACTTCTCCTGGTGTATTGCTGATCCTACCAACTACACCAATTGTCTTGCTATATCTCACTATTGGCTGAACCCAAGGTAGGCAAGACGCAAGCAGGGGAGCTGAAGAAAACTTAAGGAATCCTAAGAACTACAAACACGTTTATTCTCTCCTTACTGGCACAGCAGCCATAGCAGCAGACCCACTGTATTCTCTCCTCTCGTGGCAGACACAGCCATAAGGCAGCCATAATGTAGCCACAAGGGCTGTTCAGGTGGAGCTTGTATGTATGTTTGCAGAACAAAAGTGGCCCATGGCCAAGCAGGTACATCATAACGTGCATGAGCAGTGCTGTAAGTGCTCTCAGCTGTTACATAACTGCATCTTTACAAAACGTGGAGAGCAAAAGGCCCTGGGGCGAGAGAGCCTGACCACCGCCATCTTGGCTAACTTGCTCTCCCTACACCTGGCACAAGCCAACCTGCACAACCCCTCCGGTTGTTTTAGTCCCTGCTACCTCAAGCCCTCCAAGCTCGTTACTTGTCCCCAGCAGGACGTGAAAAGGGATCCCTGCCCTTCTAGCCTAGCAAGGCCCTCCCACCACAACCTGCCACATGGATGTGGGTAAGGGGCTTGGTATGCAGGAAAGAGCTCTGGCATACATGCAAAGGGAAGGCTGGATGTCACTTATGCCCTCGGGGCCTGCATTTCTCCATTTACAGATGCTGGGTTGGGCTCTGTAGATGCCCTAAAGTCCTGCTGTTTTAAGATCCTATGATTTTCCTTAAGTATCTAATTATCCAGTCTAAATTTCCTGCCTTCAAAACAGCTCCTTCCTCACTCACTGGTACCTGACACAGCCCTAAAAACTTAACAGAAAACTCTTTAGGGGACTTCTTGATGGTCTGGTGCCTAAAACTCCACACTCCCCATGAGGAGGTGTTTGATTGGACATGACTGAAGCAACTTAGCAGCAGCAGCAGGGAACCAAGATCCCACATGCTGCCCGGCCCTGGGCAAAAAAAAAAAAAGAAACTCTGTATACATGTTATCTTTGACCTTCAAAACAACCATCTGAGATACTTATTTCTGTTCCTGCCCAAAGTCACCTGATAAGTTAACAGCCGACCCAGGTCTCCTCCCTTCAAAGCTCAGTAAACTTGCACAAAATCCCCTAGGTCTTAATCTCCCTTCACACTTTCCTGTGGCAGGGCAGGGGTCAAACCAGATACTATAGGACCCTTGCTGCTGCGGCTGCTGCTGCTGCTAAGTCACTTCAGTTGTGTCCGACTCTGTGACCCCATAGATGGCAGCCACTAGGCTCCCCCATCCCTGGGATTCTCCAGGCAAGAGTACTGGAGTGGGTTCCCATTTACTTCTCCAATAGGATCTCCCCAAGAAGCCTCCGGAGTGGAGATGGGGGCGGGGGGGGGGGGGCAGTAAGACACCCATCAACTTTCATTGTGAATATCTGGTTATCTGGTCAGTGTCACACATGTGACAGGTTAGCAGACCTGAGATCAGAGATAGGGTTGAGACCAGATGTGAAAGGAGAGGGCTTTTTTTTAAGAAAAGGGGGTTCTGAGAACTGGCAGGACACCTCCAAAGAGGAAAGGAAAAGGCCAGGATAACAGAAACCAGAACCCCTAGGGGACCAGATGTGGGGGACTGCATGGGATCCCAAAGGAGAGAACATCTTTAAAGGTATCAATTTTTCCTGAGCCTGGGTGCAGACAGGCTCTAGGGAAGGAGGCATGTCTGCACACAGGCAGGAGCTCTGTGGAGGATTTAAGTGCTGAACCTCTCTAGCTCAGATGAACAGCAGCCTCTCTCTTTTCTACTAAGAGCTTGGATTCTAGTCCTACTGAGTACAAAAGCCAGCTCACCCTCTCAAAGCCTGTCTCCTGAACTGTAAAATGGGAATTCAAGTCTCTACAAGGGTATCATGAGAAATAAATAAGTGCTTACTTAAAGCAATGGCTGGTACACAACTAGATGTAAAAGAAATGGCAGAAGGCAGTAGTGGGTCTAGGTCAGTTTTGCCCACTGATGTCATGATCAGCTGAGAGGTGGTTCCTGTGTCATTTGTTGCTAATAGTTGAAGTACCCAAATTTTAAAATTATTTATAGCACAGTCACAGCATATATTCATGTAAGCTAATGCAACATTTAAAAAAACTTAAAACGTTTTTAAAAACTAAGTTTAAAAAAACTAAGATCACGGCATCCAGCCCCATCACTTCATGGCAAATAAAGGGAAAAAAATAGAAGGAAAAAAAGTGGAAACACTGACAGACTTTATTTTCTTGGGCTCCAAAATCACTGGACAGTGACTGCAGTCATGAAATTAAAAGACGCTTGCTTCTTGGAAGGAAAGCTATCACAAACCTAGACAGCGTATTAAAAAGCAGAGATAGCACTTTGCCAACAAAGGTCTGTGTAGTCAAAGCTATGATTTTTTCCACTAATCATGGATGGATGTCAGAGTTGGACCATAAAGAAATCTGAGTGCAAAAGAATTGATGCTTTTGAATTGTGGTGCTGGAAGACTCTTAATTAAGAGTCCCTTGGACTGCAAGGAGATCAAACCAGTCAATTCTAAAGGAAACTGACCCTGAATATTCATTGGAAGGACTGATGCTGAAGCTGAAGCTCCAGTACTTTGGCCACCAGATGCAAAGAGCCAACTCACTGGAAAAGACCCTGGTGCTGGCAAAGACTGAAGGCAGAAGGAGAAGAGGGAGGGCAGCAGAAGATGAGATGCTTAGATAGTATCACCGACTCAATGGACATGAATGGATGGACTCAAATGAATTTGAGCAAACTCCTGGAGATAGTGAAGGACAGGGAAGCTTGGCGTGCTGCGGTCCATGGGGTCACAGTCAGATGCGACTTATCAACTGAACAACAATGCAATGTCAACAACACATATGGAGTTAAAAAAAAAAAAAGTGAGAATTAACTGGGCATGACACCTCGATGAGCATCTAAACTCAAGTAAGCATGAGCAAGGTCTATTGATCCTCTAGTTTTCAGCATGGAGTCTGTCAAACCAGGGGCCACTGAGTATGACTCAAGGGTTTTGCTTGACACCATATACTTTTAAAAAATTAGAACAAACTAGGCTTTCTTTCTTGGAGAAGGCAATGGCCACCCACTCCAGTACTTTTGCCTGGAAAATGCCATGGACAGAGGAGCCTGGTGGGCTGCAGTCCATGGGGTCACCAAGAGTCGGACATGACTGAGCGACTTCACTTTCACTTTTCCCTTTCATGCATTGAAGAAGGAAATGGCAACCCACTCCAGTGTTCTTGCTGGAGAATCCCAGGGATGGAGGAGCCTGGTGGGCTGCCATCTGTAGGGTGGCACAGAGTTGGACACGACTGAAGTGACTTAGCAGCAGCAGCAGGCTTTCTATCACTCAGATGCATTTGCACTCAAATAGTAGAGGTGGAATTACAATGCCAGATACAGCAAAGGGCATGCCAAGCATAATGCTATGTACATATGGTTGGGAAAGCTGATCTGTGAGGCAGGAGTGGCCCCTCATGTTCTCCTGTGTATTCAACTCTCACCTCTGAAGGAAGAAATACTAGAGACAGCTCCAACCCCAACCACTACCTTCTGTCAAAATGTCATGCCTTGGGTGGAGCAACCTTCACTTAAACACACCCCATTTGTCTCACCCAAGTGCCTGGCCCAGGACTCAGACCACCTCAAGGTGGGGTTCAGATAGCACCACTTACTGTGTGATCATGGGTCAGGCCACTTGGCCTCTTGAATTTCTCTACTAATTAATACCACTTCATAGCCAGAGGCTGAGAGTAAAAAAAAAAAGTCACAAGTATGAATGTTCAGTCAAGTGGGGTCATTTTCAGGGATCTGTGCAGCTCAATGATTAAAACCAGTTTCATCCTAGTGTTCAAGGTTTTCCCTGTCTCCCAGGCCACCTGTCTAGCCCTCTATCTCCTAGCTGCCCCTATTTTGCAGCCACACCCACTGCCCCTTAACTTGTTCTTAAGTTGTCCTTCTGCCCCAAATGCTCTTGCTTTCAATTCTATTATAAATCTTTAGTTCTTTCAAAATCCATTTCAAGCATCATCTTTTCTCTCCTGCCCTTCAGTGCTGCCAGGCACTAACTCTAAAGCTGAATAGAAGGGAAGTGCCCAAGAGATGGCAAAGTTGTTTGCATGCCCACTTTCTCCTTCTAGCTGGATATTCCCACATGCGGGGGTTAGGCCTCAAATATCCCAAAGGCCTTCCATGCAGTCCATAACCCTTTAATAGGCTCTAGTTACCCTTCCCAGGTGGGTTCTTGTTTCTCTGACTTCTGGGACCAGAAATAGGGGTTCATTAAATGATCATTTAGGGAACAGGACAGACCAATTTCCCACTCCCTTTCCTATGATTTGAGTCCTGATGAGGCCTCTTGTAATTGTGGACTTTAGGAAAGACACATAACCTCTGTAAGTCTTCATTCTCATCTATAAAATTAGAATATTACTAAGTTCTTTGTGAGGACAGTGAAAATAAACTACAAAACACCTAATGGCAGGTGCTCAATAAATAACAGTCCCTGACAGAGTACTGGAGCAATCCTAAGTGGAAACTAGTAGAAAAAGAAAGTATAAATTGGAACAGAAGAACCGAGATTACAATAAATATAAATAGGCAAAACTCACCTATTAAATGAGTCTTATTGCTACTGCTACTGCTAAGTCACTTCAGTCGTGTCCGACTGTGTGACCCCATAGACGGTAGGTAGCCCACCAGGCTCCCCCGTCCCTGGGATTCTCCAGGCAAGAATACTGGAGTGGATTGCCACTTCCTTCTCCAATGCATGAAAGGGAAAAGTGAAAGGGAAGTCGTTCAGTCGTATCCGACTCTTGGCGACCCCATGGACTGTAGCCTACCAGGCTCCTCCATCCATGGGATTTTCCAGGCAAGAGTACTGGAGTGGGGTGCCATTGCCTTCTCCAAATGAGTCTTAGATTGGGTAAAAAAAGCAGGCTGTTTGCAAAAGACACACCCGAAGATATAAGAGTTCTCTCAGTCTACCCATTCTTTCAAGCCCAAGGGTTTGCCTGCAGCTCTTATCACCCAACACTGCAACACAGCAGACTATTACAGCACATCATACCCCTTGGCTCACACCACACATTGTTGGCAATGGATTTTCTATAAAATAAAGGCTCAAAATTCTTTTAGGCACCCAAATTTTTATTAACCCATGTTCTCGCTCTCTTTTAACATTATAAACCAAATTAACCTCTTTTTGGCCCAGAGCTATGACGGGAACCATCAATGTGCTTTCATGTTTCTCTGGCCCCTCTTAACCGCTGGCTGTCATTCCTCGTCTTTTCTTGCTTAACAATATATTCCAACCCCTGTAAAATAGGGACTAAAAGTACCAACCTCATTGTTCTGAGGTTTAAGAGAATGTTAAGCACTAACCCAGACTCTCGGGAACATTCAAACACGCACAGTTCCTCCACACCCTTTGACATAGCTCCTTCTCACCTGTCATGGGTTGAGGAACCAATGAACCTGTAAACCAAGAACATGAGTCTAAAGTCCACAGGCCAAGTGAAGGCCTGGATGGTAAAGTGCATGGGCTTTCTGACCACCACTGCCAACTTCCAGCCTAAGGAAGGACTGAGTGAGCAGTTGCTGAGCCCCTGAGCTCATGTTTCCCTATGGGTAACCCCCATGCACCTCCATTATGGCCCAGGCCAGAGGGGAGACTTCTCAATTCCCCCCGCCACACTTGGAACAGCATGAGGGATGCAGCAGAGGCCAAAGACTGAGTGGCGAGCCCCAGGGAGTCGATGGGGGACATTATCAGACCAATCTCAAAAGGTGGTGCCATTTGCTCTTGGGGAGGAGAGGTGGGACCCAGGCAAGGACAGCAGCTGGAAGGCAAAGGGCAGGTCGGGTTCTCAGTAGCGGTAGTGATCAGGCTTGAACGGGCCTTCACGGGGCATGCCCAGGTACTGGGCCTGCTTCTCAGTCAGCTTGGTCAGCTTCACATTCAGCTTGCCCAGGTGGGCTTCAGCCACTGCTTCATCCAGCTAGGGAGAAACACAGGAAAAGCTGGATCAGTGCCATGCTCTGGGACCCTAACTTCCATCTTCTCGCTGCCCAAAGAGGCAGGAACGGTTCTATTGTGACATCTGCCGAGTGAAGCGTATTACTTCATCCTGTCCTCACAGTACATGTGTGTGCATTTGGGCTGCTCAGCTCTTCTTCAAGGGGGAATCAAATTACACCTTCCCCTCCAGGTACCCCTGGTGGGACCATCAATTACATCTCCTCCTTCACCCTCCATCAACCTAAGCAGCTAACCAAAACGCTTCCTGGAATTTATCAATGAACAGGATATACTTTCATGACAGGGGTTCTCAGGATTCCTAAACAGGGAGGCCATCGGTCTCAGCTCACCAACAGCAAGTCTATTTGACAAGTGAAGTGAATGCAGGGAGAACAAAAGAGCCAAAAAACAGAGAAAGCAGAGCTCCGATGCCAATGAATCCCTGGATCCAGTGTCTGAATTTGACACTCTGCCCTTATAGAACCAACAGCATTCCTTTTTGGATTACACTGGTTGTGGCTGTTTTAATGTACTTCCTGAGCAGTGGTGACCACAGCCGTCTTCCAAATATATCCTTAAAAATATGTCTATAAATTCATAAAACACCTTCCTCCTTCAAGAGGTGGAGCCTATGTCCTCACCCCTCAAGTGGCTCATTTCTAATGAACAGAATGAAGCAGAAATGATGATGTGTGACTTGAAAACTGGGAGCTAAAAGGTACTTCAGCTTCTTCCTTTGCGCTCCCCCCAGATTTGGGGGAAGCCAGTTGCCATCTCACGAGGAAACTTAAGCAGCTCTATGAAGGAGACACTCATGTGGCAAGGAACCTTCCGCCCATGATCATGTGACGTGGCCCTTCCAGCTCCAGTCAAGCCTTCAGATGACTGCAGCCCTGCCTGGGTGACTTCTTGACTCAAGTCCCATCCCACCATCCCATAATGGCACAATCGCCTTTAACCACAACCCAGATCCTTGGTGGCTTCCCTGGTAGCTCAGCTAGTAAAGAATCTTCCTGCAATGTGGGAGACTCAGGTTCGATCCCTGGGTTGGGAAGTTTCCCTGGAGAAGGAAACTTCCTGGAGAAGGGCGGCTACCGTCCAGTATTCTGGCCTGGAGAATTCCGTGGACTATAGAGTCCGTGGTGTTGCCAAGAGTGGGATACAACTGACCGACTTTCACTTCACAGTCCAGAGAGCTTTATGTTCCCAAGCGGTTTTACATTCACTGTTTCATTAGAGGCAAATATCCCTAAGGAGGAGGCCAGGGTTTATTTTTCTATTTAACAAATGAACAAACTGGGAAGAGGCAGGCAAAGGCAGGAGCAGAGTCTAGCCCTAAGGCCATAGCAGTTCTGGAGGCAGAATGAAGGTCTCCAATGACCTGAGAACACAATGAATCCTCCCTTCGCTTGGCCTGGCCTGCACCCCACACTGGAGGGCAGCGTGTCGTAATGGTTAACAACCTGGACAGACAGGGCTGATCTACTCTTGGTCCAGTACTTTACAGCTGTGGGGGCAAGTCACTCTCTGAACCTTAAGTTCCCTCATCTGTAGGCCGGATCTCTCACAGTTCTTACAAAGATCAGTGATATTCAAGAGGGCATGGTGCAGGCACCTTAATAAATGGGGCTGCTGCTCATGCTGTCATTATGGTTAACCAAGATACATAATCCCTTGCCCCACACACTGCACATGAGTGTGAAGCATGAACCCAACCCATGCCATGGCAGCGATGGAGAAAGGAGAGAAGGATGGGGCCAGGTGCTGGGGTAGGGGGTGAGCTCTTTACCTTTTCACTTCCAACCCTGGTCTCATCTCAGAGGCCTGTCCCTTTTCTCACTACAGCCCTGTTCCCTCCAATTAAGATCAGGTAAGGGTTCAAATGAGGCTTTTTAAACCCTCCAACAAGCATGGGGACCTGGCAGGCTGCACAGGACAGGACAGCCCCTTGAGGCCCTCACAGGTGAAACATCTGGTCAGACAAGACAGTACCTGAGGAAGACTAAGGGGAGAGGAGTGGGCTGGCTCGGGGGACAGACACCCCGGCCTCTTCCTACTTCTCAGTTGGCAGAACCAGCTTCTCAAAGGGTGGGAGGAGAGATATGAAGACTCCATTACAGCCTCACCAGTAGTCAAAGGTTGGAAGCAGGAAGTACTCTTACCACTTAGCTGAGAGGGACACTGAGGCCCAATGAGGCTAAGTAGCAAAACCAAATTTGCCCATGATGCTAAAGAGTTAGCACTAAGACACAGCATTCTGACCCCTGAGGGAGGGCAGCGCTTGGGGTGTTAGGACGAGCACTGCATTTGATGTCAGATGACCTCATTGTCATGGTTACCCTGACCACATGCTCACAGAATGTCAGGGGCCATACTCAGTGTGTTAGCAGGATCACCCCATTCCAAGGCCACAATCGTGCAGCCTCTAGGCTGCATTTGGCTTACAAACAAATCCAAGTTAACCCACCCGGTTATATTTAAAATTGAATATTTCACACAAAAATATTGATATCTGGCTTCCTCTGAAATGTCAGGAGCCTTGACCCAAAGGGTCCAGGTTGATAACAGGCAGCCAGCCCCTCCCACTGGGGCACATGTTCTTTGCTCAGTTCCCCTCCAGCCCATTTATCCTTAGTGGACACATGTGTTTGTGACCTAAGGAAGTCCTCACAATCCTTACAGAGGTACTATTACCTTCATGTTACAGAGAAGGAAATAGAGGCTCAGAAGTTAAGTAACCTGGTTACACAGGCTGAGATTCAAACCTGGATGTGTCTCTCTCCAAAGCCCATGCCCTTCTCACCACCTAGCCTGGCTACTCAAGAGTTATTCCCTGCGTTGAGGCTCACTTTCCTCTTGTTACATGGAGAGAATGACTTCTGCCCTGAGGGGGACACTGTTAAGATCCTCAAGAGTGGAGGCAAGCACTACATGAACTCAGCAAGCCCTGCTTGGGGAGCCCAGGTCACGTGACTCTTGGCCAGGGGTGCAGGTAGGAACCCACCTTCTTGGGCAGGAAGTGGACCCCGACGGGGTACTTGTCTGGGTGGGTCCAGAGCTCAATCTGCGCCAGCACCTGGTTGGTGAAGGAGTTGCTCATCACAAAGCTAGGGTGGCCCATTGCACAGCCCAGGTTGACCAGCCGGCCCTCGGCCAGCAGGATGATGCGGCGCCCGTTCTTCAACAAGTAGCGGTCCACCTGCAAGTGGGCAGAGCAGCGGTAAGGACTGGCAGGCACTGCTCCCAGTGTCCACCCCATCCTCATCCCATCCTCCTGCCCAGCAGGCCTCTCTGTCTCCAGCAGTGCCCACCAAGGGCCTAGACTGCTCTAGAACAACCTCCAGCATAGGGACTGGGACACACAATGAATAGTAAAAGCCACTATTTATTAAACAACTCTGAGCTGCAGACCTCATACATCTACTGTGAGCATTTAAAGAGCTCACATGTGCAAGGCACTAGTTTAAGTACTACATATTAGCTAATGGTACTGTTAATATTATTACTGGCAAGGCCCTGGGCTAAGAACACACATGTAACTGTGTGTGTGTATACAATATATAAAAATTACATTTAATTCTACTAACAATCCTTTAAATTAAGTACTGGTATTATCCCCATTTCACAAAGAAACTGAGGTTTAAAGGGTTAAGTTCCTTGTCCAGAGCCAGACATTACAAAGTGGCTATAATCTGAGCCTGGACAGTCTGAGGACAGATCCCAGGTTCTCAATCAGCATGCTTAGTAAAAAGCTAAATGTAGAATTTCCCTAGTGGTCCAGTAGGTAAGAATCTGCCTGCCAATGCAGGGTACACAGGTTTGATCCCTGGTCCAGGAAGATCCCACATGCCTCAGAGCAACTAAGCCCGTGTGCCACAACTGCTGAGCCTGCACTCGAGAGGCCGTGTTCCACAAGAGAAGCCGCCACAATGAGAAGCATGTTGCTGCATGCTGCTATGTGCAGAAACGAAGACCCAGAGTAGCCAAAAATAAAACCAATCAGTAAGACAGATGTGGTGGTACTCAACCTTGGCTGCACATCAGAATCCTCCAGGGAGCTTTAAAAAGGAGGACCCTTGGCCTCCCTCCAAGATTCCAATTTAGCAGCCTGAAACCTCTTCCTCCCATCCCACTGCCCAGGTCGCCAGAGCCTCGTCTTCTGTCCTCCGTGGCGGCCATCCCATAGGCACACCCCCCTAGGTGCTCCATCTGCCGAGCCTGCTGGCAGGGCTGGGGCTCCTCACCTGGGGCTTGATGTTCACCTTCTCCACAGCGTTCTCATTCAGCCACTTGACATCGATCTCCACATCAAAGTGCCCGATGTTACACACAATGGCATCATCTTTCATCTGTTCAAAGTGCCTGTGGGGGAGCCTCTGTCCATGAGAGAGGGTCAGCGACCAAGGGCAGCCCCATGCCTGCCCCCTCCTTCACTCCCTAGAACCCCCACCACCACACCGGCACCTACTGGCCAAGAATGATGTCAATACAGCCCGTGGTGGTGACAAAGATATTGCCCTCCTGACAGGCCTCATCCATGGTGGTCACCTCGTAGCCTGTGTAGAGAGCCCCCGTGGGTCAGCCAGCGTGGCCACGCCCCTCCTCTGGCCCCAGCGGCTGACGGCCAACCCCCGCTCTATCATACCCTCCATGGCAGCTTGAAGTGCGTTGATGGGGTCAATCTCCGTGATGATGACGCGGGCCCCGAATCCCCTCAGGGCCTGGGCACAGCCCTTGCCCACGTCGCCATAGCCCGCAACCACCGCCACCTTGCCCGCAATCATGACGTCTGTGGCCCGCTTGATGCCATCTATGAGGGACTCCCGGCAGCCATAGAGGTTGTCAAACTTGCTCTGAGAGGAGAGGGGGCGAGGCGGGGATGGGGGCAGGCAAAGCCGTGGGGCCTCAGACCCCCTCTCAACATCTCAGCATGCTGGGCCTTGGGCGGATCAACTCCTGGGACTTCTCCCCACCAGCTAGTGTGTTCATGTGCCCCTTGCCCCTGCTCAGCCCTACAACTTTCTCCCCAGTCTTTCTCAGCCAGTCCAAATGGCTTCTTGAGGATCAACTATGAGATCACTCAAAGAATCTGCTTCACTTTAAACCTCCTGACGCCCAGCTCTGAGGATCACTGCGTAATCCTTTGTCTCTTTAATGCACTCATCACTCTGTCTACAACCCCTTTCCCCACCAAGTGAGGGCTAAATTCCTCATCGGCAGCCTCCCTGGGGGCCTTCTTCAGGGCCTACTCCTGACCTGCTCTGGAAACCAACAGCAGGAGCCATTGCTGCTCCCCAGGCTCACCTTGGTGACAGAGTCGTTGACATTGATGGCCGGCACCTTCAGGATCCCTTTGGCCATCATCTTGTACAGGTTGTGGACCCCCGTTGTGGTCTCTTCAGAGATGCCTCGGATGCCTGAACAGGAGGGGAGGGGACAGACATCAGGCCAGGAAGGAGTAGCCTCTGGGATGGGACTCCAAGAGCCTAAGAGAGCCCACAACTGAATTCACCTGAATGCCTCACCTTTGCCTTCTAAAGATGCTCCTCTTTCTGGGTTCCCATCTCTGGAACCTATACCACAGTCCACCTGATCACCTGGGCCAGCACGAGGGAGGAGTCGCCACCTTCACTAGGCCTCATGATCCTACCTCTCAACAACTCACAGACTCTCCATCCCCACTGCCCGCATCCCTGCCACAACGCGTCCTCTACACAGCAGCCACACTTAACATGTATATTTTCAGAGACATCTTTTCAATACCATCCAATTACTTCCCTTTGCTCTCAGCATCAAGCCCAACTCTCTCACTGAGTTTATTATAAAGTCTTTACACATCTGATCTTCACTAAGGCTCCAGTGAAGGAAGTTGCCAGGCTGGCTAACTTTCTGTTTCCTGAAAGGTCATCCTTTCCTACCTCAGGGCCTTTGCACTCACTGTAACATTCCCTACTTTCCTCCCCATCCTGCTTTTAACAAAGTTTCCCAGCGGTTCTCAGCCCTGGCCTTGTGCTTGCCCTCGGGCCATCATCTTACCAGCCTTCCCCCAGCTGCCCCAGCCCAGAAGATGGGCCCCAGCACGCTTACAGGAGCCTGTGGATATCCCATCTTCCACAAAATCTGCTGCTTGAGGCACCAGGAGTCCTGCCAGGCCTGCCGCTCTCATGTGGACAAGCAAGACCCATTTAGACCACCAGCACCCAGCCCACCGACCTGCCCTACTCACCTGACAGGAGCTGCGGGTACTTGGTGTGGATGAGGTTGGTGAGGTCACCACCGTCATCCAGAATCATGTTGAGGGGCCCGTCCTTGAAGTACAGCGTCTGTTCAATGCACCACAGGTACTCCTCGTCTGTTTCGCCCTTCCAGGCGTACACTGGAGAGTGAGCAGCATGTCAGGGCGGGCCCTCCACAATGGCACCTGCTCCAGGGACCCACCTAGGTAGACTCAAGACTATCTCCTTCCTAATTTCCATCCTCAGCCACCTCCAGCCCCTCTGAGGACTCAGCAGTGCTAAGGACACAACTCGGAGCCAGAGGTATCAGAGTGTGAATCCTGGTTCTGCACTGACCAGCTGTGTGACTTTCGGCAAATCACTTCACCTCTGAGTCTCACTTTCATCGTCGATAATAGTATAGATTAAGTGAGACAGGAGCCAAACACAGACCCCCTCTATAGAAGTATCTGGAAAGAATTCTTTCCTTTCTTACTCTCTTCCTACCCCCATCTGTCTGGGCTCCCAGCTCACAGTGACCAGGGTTCCTACCCACTGTGCCTACTGCTGGGAGGGAGGTGTGATGGGAGGAGGGACACATCAGGTAGACTCAAGAGACAAGATCCAGGGTCCATTCTGCACTGAAAGGACTTGACGGGCCCACAGTCTCCGTAGTACGTTATCCTAGGCGACGTCTGGCCAAAATCTACTAACAGCAGCTACTGTGTATGGAGCACTTTCTCTGTTTCAGGCAATACTCTGCTTCTTGCCCCCATCTCATCTGTCCTCACAGAAACCCTGTGAGGCTGGCATTACCATCATCATCACCTACAGATGCCCAGAGAAGCGGCTGAGATGTGCCTACAGAGGGGCTGAGATGTGCCCAGGTCACTCATCATGACACTCTGCCATTGCTATTTTTGGCCGCACAGCATGTGGGATCCTAGTTCCCCAATCAGGGATCAAATCCATGCCCCCTGCACCGGAAGCCCCGAGTCTTAACCACTGGGCCACCAGAGAAGTCCCAGCATGGCACTGCTGAGCAAGCAACAGAGTCCAGTGCTCCTGACTGCCAGCTCAGGCTCCTCCCATCATTTGGTACAACTGCGACACAGGTGCGGGGCTCCCAGGAACCTCCTGTGAGCAAAGGACACCTGCCAAGCAAGGCCAGCTTCCCCTCCCTCAAACCGGGGCAGATAATGGTCTTGAAAACAAGGCCTTTCCAGAAAGGGGCCATGAAGTCCAAACTAGGCTGAGGAGCTGGGGACACGCTGACCCTTGGTCAGTTGCTGGAGAGGTCTTCCCCAACTCTTTACCTTCCACCCGCAGCTGGTTAGAAGGAACTGTGAATGAATGTCCTATTTTAACATCGTCAGACCAAACCACTTCCCTCCCCAAGCCCAAACAGACTTGTTTCTGTTTCTCCATCAGCCTGTGAGAAAGTCCTTCCTCTTTGGTTGTGGTCCTTTCCCAGTACCTAGACCATCAGATACTATGCAGTGGATCTCTGAGACTCTTTTTCTGCCCAGTACCCCTCCCTGATTCTTTGGGAAAGAGATCCACATTCTACTTTTAAGGAACTTCCCCCTCTTCAACACCATGTGATTCCCAATCACTGACTTGAATAGGGCAAGTCAGTGCTTTCAGCAGGATCTGAGATGACGGCTGGACAAAACGGCTCTTTCCGATGGGTCTCTAGGCAAGGATTCTGTGGCCATGACTCTTCCCTGCTGTAGGGAGGTCTGCAGCAGTAAAAGTGAAGTGATGCAAACAGAGAAAATCAGAGCCCCTTCCTGTATTCCTGTATCCCCCAGCAAGGACTCACCTGGAATGCCAGCCTTGGCAATGGCAGCTGCTGCATGGTCCTGGGTGGAGAAGATATTGCAGCTGGACCACCGCACCTGAAAGAGCCAGCAAGACAGGGCTGGTCACAGCCAGGTCAGAAGACCAGGGTCACTAGACAGGGGTAAGAAAAGGCCCTGAGATGAGAGGCCTGGGATCTACATCCAACCGGTTCTGCAACCACAGGCTGGGGACCCTGGTGAGTGGATGGGAGCCAGAGCAGTGACAAGGCCTAACTTATGTGAAAACAAGGCTCTGCCATATGGAGGGGGAAGGGCTCCACAAGGAAGCAAGGAGACAAGTGAAGAAGCTGTTGTTAGTGTTAAGACAAGATATACAACTATAGCAGTGGAGGGGATAAATATTATTCTGAAGGTTGAGCTGACAGGATATGTTGGGAGGGTTAGTTTGTTGGAGTAAGAGACAAAGAGAGGAGTCAGGGATGATCCCAGATTCTTGAACAGAGAGAACCTGTAAGCCTGAGGCCTGTAATTGCTTACATGGGGAAGACACCAAGAAATGTAGGAAATCATGAGTTTGTTTAGATACGTTGAGGTTGCAATGTCAATCAATCAGATCTCCAAGTGGAGATGGTACATCAGTTGCTGGATACGATGTACTATATCATATAAATATTGTTTATGTTATGACATAACCACATAAACAATATTTAAAATCATAAAATCAGACCACTGAAGAGAGAGAGTGTAGAAAGAAAAAAGTAGGCCAAGGACTGACCTTGTTGGACTCACTAGTTGTTTCTGGCTGCCGTGCACCACCACCAACCCCACCCCCGTAAAATATCGTCAGAGAACTTGGAAGAGCTGCAATCATGATTGGCCAAGGGCAGGCACGTGACCTCGGGAGGGCCTATGGGAGCCAGACCCTTAGATGATTCGGTAGGGCTCTGGGCTTGAGTCTTTCCTGCTAGAGCTTCTCCAGTCAGGAGAATGTGAATTGAGGGTGACCAGACGCCATTTCCCAGTGAGAGCAAATCAGCAGAACAGTCACCACAAATGGCAGTGAGGGGCGCCCATGACAAGGCTGGAGCTGGAGCCCCTCCTGGGCCTGAGGGGACACAAGACTGTAGAGTTCCCGGCTCCGCAAGAACTGCTGCTTCAGGCCTCACCTCAGCACCCAGGGCAACGAGGGTCTCAATGAGGACGGCGGTCTCCACGGTCATGTGCAGGCAGCCAGCAATGCGGGCACCCTTCAGAGGCTTGGAGGCCGAGTACATTTCTCGCATGTGCATCAGGCCCGGCATCTCATTCTCTGCCAGGTCCAGGGCCTTGCGTCCCCAAGCGGCCAGGCTGATGTCAGCTGCAGGGGCAGGATGGATGGAAGTTCATGAGCTACCTCATCCCATCAACCATGAAGCAACCGCCACTCCGCACTCATCGCCTGTAGACTCGAAACACTAGGCTGGCTGCAGTCCCACTGATTCAAGGATTTCCTGGAGCAGGGCAGTCAAAAGGTCCCTGCCTAATCACAGCCTACTTATAGCCTTGTGGGAGAACATTTAATTAAAGAATCCCACAGGAACGTAAGGACTTCTCTGGTGACTCAGATGGTAAAGAATCTGCCTGCAATGCAGGAGACCCAGGTTCAATCCCTGAGTTGCGAAGATCCTCTGGAGAAGGGAATGGCAATCCACTCCAGTATTCTTGCCTGGAGAATCCCATGGATAGAGGAGCCTGGCTGGCTACAGTCCCTGGTGTGGCAAAGAGTCAGACACAACTGAGTGACCAAGACAAACACACAGAGGAACATGATTACAACACAGGGAAGTGCTCCCTTGAAAAATAAATAGCTGTCAGCCTATACATGCCTCTTACTACCCTTTCTGTTTGCCACCTACCAACCTCCTCATTCCCTAAAGATTTTAGCTCCTGGTTCTCCATCTTCCTAATCACCACTCTTGGTGACTTCAACATTCCTAAGTGATATAAACTAACACCTTGGACTCAGCACCATTCTTTGATCTCCTTGAAGATAGAGAAATGTTTCTCCACCCCTGTCATTTCTTCCCACCTGGAGGGAACTCATCTGTGTAACTAACAGCTCTTGGCCTCTCTCTGCCCCAGGGGAGGTGGAGCAACCTGTTTAATTAGTAAACTTAGAAGGAAAAAATGGGGCATGCACAGTTCAGGTCTCCCTCTTTTGCAAGCAAGCAACAACCAACCTGCCTGCAGGGAACGCATTTTTCCAGAATGGTAGAACGCATTCTACCGAAACCCACCTTGCCTGTAACTGGCAGGTTAATTGCTCAATTTAGGGGTTTGGTTAGCATGATCATTGGACTTTGACACTAGTCTACATCTTCAGGCTTCAATGGATGCTATTAGTTATCCCTTGATACCTACAGGGGATTGTTCTGGGAACTTCTATGGATACCAAAATTCTCAGATGCTCTATTGCCTTATATAAAATGGCATGGTGGTGGTGGTTCAGTCATTAAGTTGTGTCCAACTCTTGCTACCCCATGGACTGTAGCCCACTAAGCTCCTCTGTCCATGGGATTTCCCAGGCAAGAATACTAAAGTAGGTTACCACTGCCTTCTCCAGGGGATCTTCCCATCCCAGGGGTTGAACCCACATCTCCTGCATTGGCAGGTGGATTCTTTACTGCTGAGCCACCAGGGAATCCTATATGCTCCATCAGACTACCTCTTTGATGACTTCACTACTCCACTGAAACTGCTCTTAAGGTCTCTGTAAGGCCCCGTGGCCATTGGTCAATTATCTATGTTTACGTTTCTCTCTGCAGCACCAACAGCACTAAGTACTCTCTTTTTCTGAATCCCTTTCTTTGCTTGGCCTGTCTTTCTGTGGTTTCACTTCCAGTTTCCTGGTTCCTCTTCCTGTAACAGACTCTCAAAGTTTGGAGGCCCTCACGGCTCCATCATCTCCCTCTTCTCTCCTACCAGATGAGCTCATCCCACTTTATGGCTTGAAATACCTTTTCTACAGCAGTGTCTCCCACCTGTTCATCTCCAGCCCAAACTTCTCCCCTGAACCTGAGACTCATAATTCAACTGCCTACTCAGCATCTTGGTTGTCCATCTAGATAATGTGTCAAGTTTGAGCCCTCACGACTCCTTTTTCTCACACCCAAACTTGTTACTCCCCCAGTCTCCTCATTTTGGGAAATGAAACCACCATTCAACCAGCTGCTCTAGCCAAAAACTTGTGGTTTCTTGATTCCTCTTTTCCCCTTTCACCCTCTTCCAACCCATCAGCACTGTTGTCTCAACATCCCAAATATGAGCAATCCAACAGAATCTCACCACCCTGGATCACTGAAGCAGCCTCCTCACTGGTCTCCCTGCTATTCTCCCCATGTTAGGGAAATGAAGACTGAGGTCGTCTTGTTCAGGCTTCAGAAGCAGGAGAGTAGCCCTCTGACTTCTGACCCTGCACGGACTTTGTGCCTGCTTTGGTTACCAGCACGTCAAGCCACACCTTAGGTTAAGAGAGGGAGTGGGTCTTGGAATTTCCTGAGCCCCTGGAGGCCTGGCCAAACGCCTACCCCCACCCCAGGGGCCCTTGTTTCACAAAAGGAAACTAACAGCATTGTAAAAGGCAAAACAAGAGCTGCATTTTTGCATGCAAACTGACTTTGTTTGCATGCAAACAGGCTTGCAGCCTGGGATTACAAGCAGGAGCCCCCCAAACTGCAATCTGAAGTCTCACCCGCGGGGTGGACCACTGCCCGGGACCCTTTTCCCAATTGAGACTCCAAATTGCTGGTACTCGGGATGTCCCAGCACTGTTCAAGTTTGGATGTAGCTTGTCAGCCCAATTTGGTGATGTGTATGCTATTACCGCTCTCTATTGTTTCTATTTCTTTGCTTTTAACAACTAATTGTTTGTGTATAACAAGTGGATTTTTTTGTTAATGAATCTTTTGAACCTAAAATGAAAGTAAAACACCCCACAGGTGAGGTCTTCAAGTGGCTAGTTGGGATGCTGCCTGATTCAGGAATCACCTAATAAGAGTTAGATCTTTAAAAAACAAACAATACCCCACAAAAGTCAGAGAAACAAACTTTTAAATTTTAAAATGTATCACCTCCATCCTTGTGCTAAAGTGAAAAAGCAAGCCAGCCTCCAATGGCTTCCCCTAACCAACTCTTCACATGGCCACAGTGCCGTACCCAGGTGTCTGTCTGCTCTCCCTCCTTGCCCACCTCGCCACCCTTTTCTCCCCCTCACTAGTTGCTCAACCATGCGAACCTCCTTACTGTCTTCATATTCCCACCTCAGGGCTTTAACCCAAGCAGCTGTCTCAGGCTCCTCCCCATCACCTGATAACAGTACCTGGCACACAGTAGGTGCTTAGGAAAGAAGGAAGAACTTGGTATACTGCTGCTGGAGGAACTGAGAGCATGCCAGGGTGACTCTAGTACAGGGAATAAGATGATGAGTCAGGATTTTATTCCTGTAGAGTTTTAAGGGGAGTCCCATGACTAGAGCGACTTCCCTTTTACTTTTCATTTTCACTTTCATGCATTGGAGAAGGAAATGGCAACCCACTCCAGTGTTCTTGCCTGGAGAATCCCAAGGACAGGGGAGCCTGGTGGGCTTCCGTCTCTGGGGTCACACAGAGTCGGACACGACTGAAGCGACTTAGCAGCAGCAGCATGACTAGACTTGTCTTTTGAGAAGGCTTCTTTGGTTGCTGCAAGTATCTACGAAGCAAGAGACTCACAGAGACCTGTGAGGAGGGAGCCCAGGACTGGGGTGGTGGCTGTGGAGACAGAGAAGCGGGCAGGTCTCCTCACTTACAAAATAGAATGTATCTCTAGTACTCAGCTGGGTTGGGCACAGAGTAGGGGTCGGCCATGTTTACTGACCATCCTTGTTGTTAAGACTGAATGAGAGAAGGTCCACGAAAGGGGCAGGCAGTAGACGGGTCACCAAAAAAAAAAAAAAAATCTGAACCTAGTCCAACTCCCAATATTTACCAATGAGGAAAGGCTCAGAGAAGTGTTTGCCCCAGGTTTGACAGCCAGTGAAGAGTAGGAGTGGGACTGGTGGCCAGGCAGAGCTGGTAGAGCCAGAGGCTCCTGGGAGGGGCCCAGTAGTGGACAACAGTTCCTGTCCTATCCTAAGCTCCACGTCCTCTACCACCCCCTGTCGCTCTAGCAAAAGGAACTCTTTCACTGCCCTCAGGATACAGCTGTGCCAGCCCTGGTGTTTTCATGGGTCCCTGAACTCCAAGAGCACAGGAGGGTCTGGCACTCTAAGCTCTGGGGTTTATGGTGCCCAGGGCAGCTGAGGACTTGCAGAGGCTGCAGTAACACCTGTCCTAGGACAAGCCAAGAACAGTAGCAAAACCCTGAGTCTGTTTCTTCATCTGTGAAGTGGGAATAATCCTAACCTTCCTTGAGCCCAAGGATTAAAGAGACCATATGGGCAATGTCTGGCACAGCATGCCCTCCCTGATGGAGGCTTCCTTTCAACCCTACTTAGCCAAGTTCCTCCACTTCCGAATGTAGCCTTATCTCCTCCCACATAACGCAAAGCCCTCAACCTTTAACCCACCCATCTCTCCATAGTAATAACAAGCCTCTTTTCCAGCTCAGCCACTGGACCTTGCTTAATCTTTCTGGGCTTCAGTTTCATCCACACAACAGGGACAAAACCTCCTCTGGCCCGCTACTTGATAAACTACTATTGGTAAGTTAATATTTTCCAGAGAGTTTTTGGAAGTTATTTCCTTTTAGGGCTTCAGTTTCTTCCTGTGTATAATGGGATAAAGTCCACCCCTAAAGATCATTCTGTAAACAAATGCAAATCCCCAGATACATAGGAAGTGCTCCATAAATGTTGATGCTTTTCTCCAAGTTGAATGGTGTGCTGGATTTACTTTAAAAATTGCTAGCCAGACTGAACTGGTTTCTGCTGAAAGGTCATTAGGATTATTCCCAATGTGTTCACTTATACACAGTGGTGAAGATGAGCATGGCCTGGGTGCATCTATTCCACCACCTCCCAGTTATAAGTGTGGGCAAGTTACCTTTTTTCCTGTGTCTTAGAAATTCATAAAATGAGAAAGTAACAGTCCCTACCCTAAAAAGTCATTAGAATAAAGTTATCTATAAGAATTAATCTATAAGAAAGGTAAAAGTGGTGCCCATGCCCACTTTTAAACGCCCAGTAAACGTTAACGATCAGTGTATCAGTTTCAGTTCATGGGACAGCAGGAAGGATTTTTCTAACCACTCCAAAAGTTCGAGATTCTATGTAGGACTGTTCTTGCTGGCCAAGCGAGTGACCCCAGAGGTTGAGTAACAAGTCAAAGGTCCCCGGTGAGTGGACTTGCCCGGCCTCGGGCTCAGTCTCCAGGCCTCTCCCCAACGCGCCCTTCGGGGCCCCAGTACCCTCGCCTTCCTCGTGGGAGGCTCAACGAGGGGTGGGCACTTGCCCGGGACCATCCAGTTGGTCAAGGAGCCGGTCCAGGCCCAGGAGGCAGGATCCAGGCTCCCTAGCGTTGGTCCCGGCAGGTGCCATTGGTCCCAGGCCGTGGCCAGGTGCGCGCTGCCCCCTGCCCCAGGCGACTCTGCGCGGAACACGCCGCCGCTCCGCTGCACCCTGCCTCGCGGGGCACGCCGGAACTTGTAGTTCGCGGCCGCACGCCAAGACATGCTAGCTGCGGCGGGGGAACTCCAACCCCCAGGCGGCCACGCGGGGCCAAGACCGCGCTGTGCCCGTGACTCAAGAGGGTCCTTCTGAGCGCCCCAGGTCGGCCCTGCGGCCGCCGCCCCAACAGGTCCCCAGCGGGTGCGGAGCGGATGCGGCTGGCTGCACGTCCTGTAACTCACCGACTTTGTAAGGCAGCTTGTCCGACATATTGGCAGCGTTTCCGCACGGACTGAGGCACACAGGCGAAAGGGGCCGGGCCTAGAACTGGGAAGAGGCGCGGACTGGGCGGCGCCGGGTAGGGACCTGCGCCTGGCGCCGACGCCTTTAAATATCTCCCCCGTCTTGCATATTCATGAGTCCCGAGCGAGCTGAGCCGTCGGGGCGGGGTCCAACGCACAGGGGCGGGACCGGAATGGACTTTGGTCCCTGCTGAGAGCAGTTTTTATCCCTAGCGGTCCTTCCACCTCCCACACTGGGTAGCAAAGGGATCTCGGAGAGAGGCCTAAGAACAAACTCCATTTCCTTCGTTCAACCAGTGAAACCCATGTCAAAACCGGGGGAAACTGAAATTCAACCAGCTCTCTTTCCTAAACCTGTTTCTTCTGTAAACTGGGCAGAATGATACCTACCATACAGATTATAAGTAAAGCTGCAACAGGTCAAGTTTCTAGCACATCGTAGGCCTTCCACTCTCCTGCCACTATCCTGAATTTAGTTAAATTTGTATACGTATTTATACTTTTACTGCTGCTGCTGCTGCTAAGTCACTTCAGTCGTGTCCGACTCTGTGCGACCCCATAGACGGAAGCTCACCAGGCTCCCCTGTCCCTGGGATTCTCCAGGCAAGAACACTGGAGTGGGTTGCCATTTCCTTCTCCAATGCATGAAAGCGAAAAGTGAAAGTGAAGCCGCTCAGTCGTGTCCGACTCTTAGCGACCCCATGGACTGCAGCCTACGAGGCTCCTCCGTCCATGGGATTTTCCAGGCAAAAGTACTAGGGTGGGGGTGCCATTGCCTTCCCCGATACTTTTACTACGTATGTAGAAATCATTAAATGCTTCTTAGAATATTTTCTGTTTAAAACCTTCATGTAAATGGTAAAGTACTGTACTTATCCTTCAGCAATTTGCTTTTTTCTGTTGATATTATATTTGTAAGAGTAATGCATAGACTTAGAATGTATTCATTTTTGCTGTTGCATAGTATTTCATTGTCTATATCCCATGATTAATTTATCTGTTCTCCTATTTGCTGACATTCAGTTGTGTATCATTCTGCCATTATTGCATAAATGGAAAAATAAAAATTGTCTTTTAGTACACCTGAGTAGGTGCCTGAGGCATAAGTGTACTTAGGGATGAAGTTTCTGAGTTAAAGGCATGTTTTTAACTTTCCTAGGTCTTGCCAAACTGTTTTCCAAAGTAATTTATCCCCTCACCACAGTGTCTGACGGGGCTTGTCACATCCCTGTCACCACTTGTCAGACTGACAAAGATTTTTATCAAATTGATGGCTGTGAAACTCTCCTTGTGGATTTAATGGCCACGTGAAGACCCTTTATCATCTTTATAGGAACCCCCTTCCCCAACCTCCACCCAGCTGCTCTCTCATAACTTTTTTCAGAGTTGACCTATTCTGAGTCTGTGCTTTCTCACCTCCCACTCAGTCCTTAGCTGTCTGGTCTCCACCCCCAGGTCTCTGCTGAAACTGCTCCAGCCAGGTCAGTAGGGAAGCCAGACCAACGTGCCTCAGCCTGCATCCCAACCCCCTCCTTGCGGCACACAACGTGCCCTTGGCATTCACTTTCCTGACTCCCGCACCCACTCTCCGCAGGGTGCCTTCTCTGGTCTAAGCAACTTCCTCTCCTTTTCTCCAAGTATTAATGTTCCTTTTTTCTCTTATTTGGCTCCATCTGCCAGCCCCATCTCACCCACACTTAACTTGTTGTGACCACCCATATCCAGGTAATTCAAGTGTACATGGAATAAAACACTGCCTTACTCCAAAAGTGGCCTGTTACCCTTCTCAATTATCACATGCCCTTTCTCCCCATCCGTGGAGTTACCACTGCAGTGATTAAAGTCTTTATCATTCTCTTGCTTTTTTAAAATGGATTTTACAACTTGTATGACTGTCCTAAACAACACATCATTTAGTTTTGACTGTATTTTCTCTTTGTATAAATGAAATCATACAATGTGTGTATTCTTTCGCAACTTACTTTCTCTTTCAACATTGCTTTTGATGGTCATTCATGTAGATATTATAGCTCTGGTTCACTTATTTTCATTTCTGTTTAATCCACTTATTTATTCATTCTATTGTTGATGGATATTGGGTTGTTTCAGTTTTTTTGCTATTGCAAAGAATACTGCTTTAATATTCTTGTGTGTGTAGATAGATACAGATATAATTTGGGAGTCAAATTTCTTAAACAAATATGCTCAGGTTCAACTTAACTAGGTAATGTTAAACTGTTTCCCAAAGTGGTTGCATCAGTCTATACTCCCACCAGCAGTGGATAAATACTCCTGTTTTATACCCTTATCAGCCTACCAAGTTTTTTTTTTTGCCTATTTGGCAGGTATGAAGTGGTATCTCATTGTGGTTTTAATCTGCATTTCTTTGACTACCATGACTAATGAGGTTGAGCATCTGTTCATATGTTATAACCCATCCGAGAGTCTTTCTTTGTAAAAGTTCCGTTCATGTCTTTGCCTGTTTAAAACTAGGTGGTTTGTTTTTCTTTTCAACTAATAGAAATTCTTTACATATTCTGAGTATTAGTCCTTTGCTAATTATATGTGCTGCAGATATCTTCTCCAGATTTGTGGTTTGTGTTCTCACCCTCTCTCTGTTGTTTTTTTGATAACTAGAAAATCGTAAGAGTTTTGTGTTTGTTTTGCTATGCTGTTCCGTATGTGGGATCTTAGTTCCCTGGCCAGGGATCAAACTCCTGCGGTAGAAGTGCAGAGTCTTAACCACTGGACTGTCAGGGAAGTTCCAGATATTCTTAGTGTCAAGCGAGTATATGTTCCTCGGTTCTGTCTCATCACAACAAAGATTTGGAGTGACGGACATTAAAGCCCCCTCGGTGTGTCACAGCTCTCAGGTCTTGGACAGACCGTGTTCTAGCTCTCAGGTTTCGAACGGACCGTGTTATAGCTCTTAGACAAATCAATGTTACAGCTCAGTGTTACAGCTCTATTTTATTTAGAAGATAGCAGGAAAATCCATCTTTGAGGCGTGAGGGCTGCTGCTGCTGCTAAGTCACTTCAGTCGTGTCCGACTCTGCGTGACCCCATAGATGTCAGCCCACCAGGCTCTCCTGCCCCTGGGATTCTCCAGGCAAGTAAACTGGAGTGGGTTGCCATTTCCTTCTCCAATGCATGAAAGCGAAAAAGTGAAAGTGAAGTCGCTCAGTCGTGTCTGACTCTTAGCGACCCCATGGACTGCAGCCCACCAGGCTCCTCCATCCATGGGATTTTCCAGGCAAGGGTACTGGAGTGGGGTGCCATTGCCTTCTCTGGAGGCATGAGGGCATGTAGATCCAAAGACACAAAGAGAAGAGCGCCCCAGGGCACAAGAGAGAGAGAGAGCCCTTTGGCTCCCCTTTTTATATGTTTTTTTCTCCCTCCCTACCCCCCCACCCCCAGGCCTGCCCTATGCAAATTGGGCTTAGTCGGGAGTGCTGTTCTACCTGAAGTCCTCACTCCGGTCCTCGAGTCCTCGGACCTTCCTTTGACCTTCCTCTGTTCTATTTTCTTGGGCTTTTCTCTTCCTTGTCTTTTAGCCACTGCCATTTTGGACTCCTTTTCCCTATTCTAACTACCTAACATTAGTTTTAATGTATTCAAATTTGTCAGTCTTTTCTGTAGTGTTAATGGCAATTTTTGTCTTGTTTTAGAAAACCCATATCGGGGAAGGCAATGGCACCCCACCCCAGTACTTTTGCCTGGAAAATCCCATGGACGGAGGAGCCTGGTAGGCTCCAGTCCATGGGGTCGCAAAGAGTCGGACACGACTGAGCGACTTCACTTTCACTTTTCACTTTCATGCATTGGAGAAGGCAATGGCAACCCACTCCAGTGTTCTTGCCTGGAGAATCCCAGGGACGGGGGAGCCTGGTGAGCTTCTGTCTATGGGGTCGCACAGAGTCGGACACGACTGAAGCGACTTAGCAGCAGCAGCAGCAGCAGAAAACCCATATACCCCCAAAGTCATAAAGAATCTCTTCTGTATTGTTAGCCCAAAGTTTTATAGTTCAAATATGTATGTGGTGTGAGGGAGGAATTCTATTTCATTTTTTTTTCCCAAATGGATAAGCAGTTGTCCCAGCGCCACTTAGGCAACAGTGCATCCTTCTTCCAGTGACCTATAGAGCCGTCTCTGTCATGCATCGTGTCCATAAATACACCGGGTTATTCCTATCTCCTTATTTTGATGCATTGATCTGCGTATGCACTGTTGAAATTACTAAAAAATTTTAATAAATCCCATTCTTTTCAAGAGTATCTTGTGGAAGTTCCCTGGTAACTTAGTGATTAGGATTTTGGGGTTTCCTTGCCATGGCCTGAGTTCAATCCATGGTTAGGGAACTGAGGTCTCACAAGCTGCAAAGCACAACCAAAAAAAGAAAGAATATCTTGCACTGTCTTGGATGTTTGCACATCTATATAATGTTAGAGTTACTTTGTCAAGTCTTAGGGGAAAAATTTTTTTTTTAAATTTTTACTGCAGTTGTATTAATCTATAAATTATTTGGACTTCCCTGGTGGCTCTGATGGTAAACAATCCACCTGCAATACAGGAGACCCAGGTTCAGTCTCTGGGTCAGGAAGATCCTCTGGAGAAGGGAGTGGCTACCCACTCCAGTATTCTTGCCTGGGAAATCCCATGGACAGAGGAGCCTGGCAGGCTACAGTCCACGAGGTCACAAAGAGTTGGACATGACTGAGCAACTAACACTTTCACTTTCTACCCAGTAATGCCCATTTTATCATCACCAGTAAAGCTACAGGGAATGTCCTGGCAGTCCACTGATTAAGACTCCACACTGCCGCTGCCGAGGCTCAGGTTCAGTCCCTGCTTGGGGAACTAAAATCCCATAAGCCACGAAGTGCAGCCAGAAGGGGGAAAAAGAAAATATATATATATACTCACACACACACATGAAAGTGAAGTCGCTCAGTCGTGTCCAACTCTGCGACCCCATGGACTGTAGCCCACCAGGCTCCTCCATCCCTGGGATTCTCCAGGCAGGAGTACTGGAGTGGGGTGCCACTGCCTTCTCCAGGGGATCTTCCCAACCCAGGGATCAAACCCCGGTCTCCCGCATTCCAGGCAGACACTTTAACCTCTGAGCCACCAGGGAAGCCCAACACACACACATACAGGCCTGTAAAATTTGTTTCTCCCTCTCTGTCTCATGACCAGCAACCTGATTCCAACCCTCATCACCTCCCATCTGGATCAGTCCACCAACCTCATCACTGGTCTTTAAGCATCCAGCCTAGTTGTGTCCCATTCATCTTCTAGCCAGAGTGGTTTTATATATATACATATATATAATTTTATATATAAAATTTTAGCTTATATCTTTATTCATTTCATATATTTATATAGGTTATATATATTATATTTATATATACTTATATATCGGAGAAGGCAATATATATTTTTTATATATATATATATATATATATATTTGGCCATGCCACATGGCTTGTGGATCTTAGTTCCCTGACCAGGGATCAAACCCAGGTCCACAGCAGTGAAAGCACCAAGTCCTAACCACTGGACTACTAGGGAATTTCCCAGAGTGATCTCTTGAAACTACAAATATGTCCATACTTTCCTTCTGCTTAAAACTATTAATTGGCTTCCAGTTGCCTAAAGGAGTGGTCTCTAAAGTGTCTTTAATTAATGAGTGAATGAACTTTTGGTCGTGCTGGATCTTCCTTGCTGCATGGGCTTTCTCTAGTTGCAGTGAGTGGGGGCTACTCTTCGTTGTGGTCACAGGCTTCTCATTGTAGTGGTTCTCTTGTCACAGAGCAAAGACTTTAGAGTGCTCAGTAGTTGTGGCACACGGGCTTAGTTGCTCTGTGGCATGTGGAATCTTCCTGGACCACAGACGGAACCCCTGTCTTCTGCATTGGCAGGCAGATTCTTATCCACTGCACCACCAGGGACGTCCTCTAAAGTGTCTTTTTGATCAATATTTTTTTCCTCAGATTCTATTACATTTTTTACAACATGACTGACCAGGACAGAGGTTCACGAGAGGGGCTGTCAGCTTCAGCCTTTTCTGTTTGTTCACTGTTGTTAACTTCAGTATTGTCTGGAACTGCCATTTCTTTGCAGGAATATTTTGAAGCCTCCCACCATTTTGAAGCCAGTTGTCCATTTAGTTAGGTTAATATAGGAAACCTGGTACATGATATTTATGTTTGCTTAGCCTGACAGAGGGGGTTTCCCTTGTGGCTCGATAGTAAAGAATCCGCCTGTAATGCAGGAGACCTAGGTTTAATCCCTGGGTTAGGAAGGTCCCCTGGAGGAAGGCATGGCAATCCACTCCAGTATTCTTGCCTGGAGAATCCCCATGGACATAAGAGGCCTGGGGGGCTGCAGTCTCTGGGGTCACAAAGAGTCTAATACAACGGAGCTACTAAACACAGCACAGCCTGACAGAAACACACAGTCTTGGGTGTAGACCCAAGACTATACTGCAGAATGCTGAAACGGCGGCTAAGAGCCCCACTGCCCACCCCCCAACATGTGAACCCCCTTCCCTCAGGAAGTCTCTGCTACCTCACTTGACAAAGGTCAGACAAACAGACCAGGTAAGGGAAGCAGTGTCAATTAATGACAAAAACCCATCCTAAGTGTCTGCCCTGCTTTGGGAGATGTCGGTTAAGGACACATTTGCTCATGTAGTATATTAAGTTCATTTGAACAAAACTTCTGGAGATTGCTGGCCTCTGGAGAAGGTCCAAGCACCTTTGCCTGGCCTTCAAGGCCCTCCCTTGTGTGACTCCTGCTTGTGCACCTCACCTTGTCTCTTTGGCCCCAACAGCATCATAGTTCTCACTGCTGCTGCTGCTGCTGCTAAGTCACTTCAGTCGTGTCCGACTCTGTGTGACCCCATAGACGTCAGCCCACCAGGCTCTCCTGCCCCTGGGATTCTCCAGGCAAGAAAACTGGAGTGGGTACAGCCACTCAAAACTTATAGATGGTTCTCCCGCACCCACTATGTTCTTTTCTGCCCCAATATTCTCCCCTCTGTCTCTGGATGCTCCCTGATCCCAGACTTCCTGTCAAAGTCCCACTTGGCCTTTAAAGCCCAACCGTTCCTTGGCCCCCTCCTCAGTCCAGAACAGACTCCTCCTCTGTGCTCCCACAAACCCCCTCATGCAGCTCTGCCTCTGTCCTTTCCACATTGTTTCATGCCATCTTTGAGGGGAAGGGCAGACCTCTTTCTCTTTTAGCCCCAAGATCCAGCATTGCTGCTGCTGCTGCTGCTGCTGCTGCTAAGTCGCTTCAGTCGTGTCCGACTCTGTGCGACCCCATAGATGGCAGCCCAGCAGGCTCCCCCATCCCTGGGATTCTCCAGGCAAGAACACTGGAGTGGGTTGCCATTTCCTTCTCCAATGCATGAAAGTGAAAAGTCAAAGTGAAGTCGCTCAGTCGTGTCTGACTCTTAGCGACCTCATGGACTGCAGCCTACCAGGCTCCTCCGTCCATGGGGTTTTCCAGGCAAGAGTACTGGCGTGGTGTGCCATTGTCTTCTTCAAGATCCAGCACAGCCCTGATTAATTTTTTGCATATATTTATTTGGCTACATTGAATGAGGGCAGGGACTGGATCTGGCTTTATTATATAGCTGCATCCTCAGAAGCTAGCTAACTTGATCAATACTTAGTGAATGGCAAAATGAAGGACCTCAACTTCTGGTTTTATTTTATTTAAAAAAAATATGTATTTATTTTATATAGCAGCCAAGGTCTTAGATGCAGCTCATGGGATCTAGCTCCTCAACCAGGGATCGAACTGAGTCCTTAGTTGTGGCACGAATCTTAACTGTGTCATGCAGAATCCTTTGTCGCAGCATATGGGCTCCTCTCTAGTTGTGGTTGCACAGGCTCCAGCGTGCTCAGGTTCAGGTGTGTGGAATCTTAGTTCCCTACCCAGGCATAGAATCTGTGCTGCCTACATTTGAAGCACAGAGTCTTAACCACTGGACCACCAGGGAAGTCCCGGCCCTGGTTAATCTTAAAAAATAATCATATAAATATTAATAAAACCAGAAGTTGAGGCTTCCCTGGTGGTTCAGTGGCTGGTACTCCATGCCCGCAGTGCAGGAGACCCAGGTTCGATCCCTGGTCAAAGAACTAGATCCCACATGGTGCAACTAAGACCTGGCTGCTATATAAAATAAATAAATGTTTTTAAAAAATAAAACCAGAAGTTGAGGTCCTTCGTTTAGTCATTCACTAAGTATTGATCCTGTTAGTTAGCTTCTGAAAATGCAGCTATATGATAAAGCCAGACCCAGCCCCTGCCCTCACAGCATTTGCATTTTAGTGGGCAAGAGGTGGAAAATAACAAAGAAATGAGCAAACAATTTCAGGTAAGGATTTGTTTGTCCTGCCCAAAGACTTTTGCACATGCTATTCCTTGTGCTTAGAAACTTCTTCCTGACCCTTTGCATGACAAACAGTTGCTCTTCCTGTAAACCAGGTGTGCCAAAGTTCAGCTTTCTTTATTATTCTCTTTCTGTGACTCATGGCTTCTGAAGTCCCTTCCAGCCCGAGACACTGTGTTTCCCATTACAACAGTGTTGTCAGCCCTACTTTGGTCCCTTGGGCTCCCATGGAAATCATCCTCAGGAATTCCCTGGCAGTCCAGTGATTAGGACTCTGCTTTCACTGCAGGAACCACAGGTTTGATCCCAAGTCAGAGTGTTGTAGCCACGCGTTCCGGGAAACAAACTCACTCAGAAGGACAGTGCAGACAGTGGAGTGCAGTTTATTACACCGGCGGGCCCAAGGCAGAGTCTCCTCTTAGCCAAGGACCCCGACCAGCATTTGTGAAAATCTTTTATACCCCATGTGTACGTGTCTGAACCCACCACCCCAAATTCCTTGAGACTTACATAAACCAAGGAAAATACAATACCAATAACCCCATCATTCACGTGCTATGTGCTCATGTGCTCAGTCAATTAGCCAATAATCAATAAACCCCAGGTTACACTCCAATAGATACAGAAAAATTTATGGCCTATCTAGAGGAAGGGGTGATTAGTGTATGTTTTCTCTTAGGCAATGAGTAACCTAGATACGATCTTCAAGGTTCCCCTGTCTGGAGGGGGTCTTATCCTTCTGTTGTTGTTTTCATAGGCACTAAACACAGAATTCAGAGTCCATTGGAAAGGTGGCTGAGCATGATCAGCATGAACAGGCCTAAGATGGAGTCCAGGCCCTATGAATTCCTTCTTCATTCCCCCCTCTTGATGCTCTTAACTCATATTATGATCATCATTCATAGGGATATATTGCACCCTGGCTCTCCGACCACCAATTTAGGAGAATTACATCAACCTTCGGGTTACAAAGTTCATAATACATTGTAAAATTCAGGGTCCACAAAGCAGAACTATCAAGGCAACTATAACACTGGTAAATATAGTTTTCTACCAATTGCCCTTCACCCAAGATAGGACCGAAGTCCAGAAAGGAATGTTTTCATTTGACATTGCTTTTACCTGGTTTTTCATGTCATCTAAAGCAGTCGATACATTGCCAGATAAGTCAGGAGTGTATACACAAATTCAACCTTAATTATAGCACAGGTCCCTCCTTGAGCAGCTGCGAGTATGTCCAAAGCCATTCTATTATGAATTACTGCTTTTCTCATTTGGATTTGCTCTTCATTTAAGGCTTGGATGGCTTTTGTTCTATCTAGGAGGGCTTGTTTTGTGAAATTAGTCAAGGCCTCTGCTTTAATCTGGAGAAGGCAATGGCACCCCACTCCAGTACTCTTGCTTGGAAAATCCCACGGATGAAGGAGCCTGGTAGGCTGCAGTCCGTGGGGTCGCTAGGAGTCGGACATGACTGAGCGACTTCACTTTCTCTTTTCACTTTCATGCATTGGAGAAGGAAATGGCAACCCACTCCAGTGTTCTTGCCTGGAGAATCCCAGGGACGAGGAAGCCTGGTGACCTTCCGTCTATGGGGTCGCACAGAGTCGGACACGACTGAAGTGACTTAGCATAGCATCTGCTTTAATCATGATATCTGTTGTCCCTATAGAGGGTACGAATAAGGCAGCAATATACTCATATCATTGAAACACGGATCTTGTCCACCTAGCATGTAAATAAGGTAGATTTACTGGGGCTTGTTATAGGTTAGGCTTTTGTTACACTGGCATTTATATCAAATGTAACCCCATGACCCAAGTCTATTGATTGTAGGTCTTACACCAAGAGAGCAAGGAGAGGTTATGATTGATAAGAAAGAGGAAAGTCTCTTTTTGTCATCCCAGAAAAGAGCAGAGTGGTTTAAAATCTCCTTGGCAGAGCGGTGACACCCACCAAGGAAGCCCATCCATCACTGACAGAGGCATAGCCCTACATACCCAGCAGTTGGAAGTGTTGTGGAAGTCTGCATAGGAATGTGCCCATGAGATGAAAACATAATCCTGAGTTGAAACAGAAGTTAAATTCAAAATCACGTCGCTGAGGCCAAGCAGTAGGAGTTGATTGTGCGGCTTCATCCTGAAGGGGCTTGTCCAGGATCTTCTTTTCCTTCTTGTTAAGATGGTCTTAGTCTCTTGAGGGTCAGCGGGGTCCCTCTGTGCAGTCCACTCAGCGTTTTTTGGGTCTGCATGGTATGTTCTCTTCACCCTCATATGATAGATCCAAGGGACAATACCTGCAGCTTTAACTCCAGTAGGGGTAGTTAGAATAACATAAGGGCCCTTTCACCAGGGGGCTAGCAAATCATGTTTCCAATGTTTGACTCATACTTGGTCACCAAGCGTAAACTCATGAATCTGTTCCCTAAGGGGGAACGGCACCTTTTCCTGTACAAACTTAGTTACCCAATTTATTACCTTACCCAGTTCCATCTGCTGTGAAATCCTATCCCCCCTTACCTGAGGCAAATTTGTTGACACCTGTTTTATTATGGGAGGTGGCCTCCCATACACAATTTCATATGGAGAATAGCCTTGGGACTGTGAGGTCATCCTGAGTCTGAGCAGAGCCATCGGAAGCAAGTCCACCCAGGAGCAGTCAGTCTTCTATGATCCACTTGGAGAGTCTCTTTAATGTCTGGTTGGTTCATTTCACCATCTCAGAACTCTGGGCCTATATGCAGTGTGCAGTTTCCATTTGACGTTTAAAGTTTTGCTTACTTGCTGTACTAAATCAGCTACAAAAGCTGGGTCATTGTCTGAACCAATGCTGGTAGGAAGTCCAAATCTGGGAACTATTTCCCTAAGCAGGCACTGGGCTACTTATGCTCTTTCAGTCCAGGTAGGAAAATCTTCTACCAATCCTGAAAACGTATATACCGTGACCAGCAGGTAATGGTAGTGTCGGTGAAGTTTCATTTTAGTGATGTCCACTCCCAGGTGTTCAAAGGGCAGCGTGCCTTTCTGCTAAATACCCAGAGGTTTTTGTCTGAATACCCGGGAGGCAGCATTAACCTGTGAGCAGGCAGCATGGCCTAGGTGGGTCGCTTGGTGTGTTTGGCTTACCAGATTGTGTGCCAGCTCCTCCGGTACCAATAATCTGCCACTTGGCAATTCCCACCATCCCTTTTCAGTCTTGATGGCCCCTTCCGCTTTGGCTAACCTGACAGCCGTTGTCCTTGTTTTATCAGGCTAGTGCAATCACTATATAGGACCCAATTAGGGTCTGGAACCTTGTGTTCTGCTTTAAAACAAACCCCAGATACCTTACCTCCTTCTTGCAGATCTGTGCCTTCTTCTTCGACACCCGGTAACCTGCTCCCATCAGCAGCTGGAGCAGTGCTTTTGTCCCTTTCGAGCATTTTTGCTTGGTCTTAGCAGCCAGCAGCAGGTCATCCCCATATTGTAGGAGCCAACATCCATACTCTTCCGGATGGAATGAGTTCAGGTCAGAAGCCAAAGCTTCCCCAAAGATGGCTGGGGAGTTCTTAAACCCTTGTGGGGGAGTCCAGATGAGCTGTTTGGTGCCCCCAACTGGATCTTCCCATTCAAAGGCAAAGATGGGCTGTGACGCTTGGGCGAGGCGTACACAGAAGAAGGCATCCTTGAGATCTAGGTGAGTATAAACTTTAGTCCTCGGCGGGAAGAGGCTAAGTAAGGTATAGGGGGTTGGAACAGTGGGGCGTAAAGTCATAGTAGCCTGGTTGACTAGTCTGAGATCCTGTACAGGCCTATAGTCCTGTCCTCCTTTCTTTTTGACTGGCAGGATCAGTGTATTCCAAGCCAACTGGCACTCTATTAGAATGTCCGCTTGTTTCAATCTATTGATGTAAGGCAGTATGCCGGCCTAGGCCTCTATTGGTAGCGGGTACTGGCGCTTTCTAACCAGGATGGTGCCTGGTTTGAGTTCTATTATCACTGGGGCTTGATGTTTAGCCAGCCTGGCGGGGAGGGGGGTTTGTCTTCCACCCAAATCTCAGGGAATAATTGAGTTAGCTCTCTCTCATGCTCTTCCGGCCCACCCGGTTCTTCCTTCAGAGGCTCATGCAACCTCCACTCATCTTGGGGTGGTATTGAGACAGAAAGCAAATAAGCCATAGTGCCCATCTGGAAGGTGGGCCTCTCCTCAGGGGAGAAAGTCACTTGTGCTCCTAGTTTGGAGAGCAAGTCATTTCCCAACAGGGGTACTGGGCACTCTGGAATGTAGAGGAATTCATGAATCTCTTGGTGCCCCCCCATCTGACATTTTCTGGGCTGGCAAAACGATTTAATCATCTCTTCTCCCGATACCTCAGTTACAGCAGAAGTCTTTTTGGACAGTGGTGCCACAGGTTTTGTTACTACCGACAGTTCTGCTCCTGTATCCACCATGAAGTCAATGTTTTGGTCCCCCATTTTTAAGGTTACCATGGATTCTCAGGGACCTGATATCTCTGAGCCCTGGAAGCCCTATTTAATTTCTAAGCCAGCAAGCCCCACGACTGCAGGAGCTTCCTCTTCCTTCCTCACCTTAGGGCATTCATTCTTCCAGTGGCCAAAAGCTTAGCACCAGGCACACTGGTTTGGCTGTAACGGGCCCAGGGCCTCCTTTGGGACCGGTTGAAGGACTGTCCTGTCCCTGGGGCAGAGGAGGTTTTCCAGAAGGCCCGAGATAGACTTTACCAGAGCAGCAGCTAGCATTGTAAATCTCTTGTCTGTTCTCTTTCGTTCCCTCTGGCTCTGTGGCAGAGTGCAGTCTCTGCTTAATTCAAACGTCTCCCTACCTTTCTTGTCGGTACTCACGGGGAGAGGCGGGTATAGTTTGAGTGGTTCAGCTGGAGCTGGATCCTGGAAGTGTTGGCCAGAGGCTTCCGTCACCGGGATCGGAGCCTGCCAAAACGGCAGCTCTATGAACTCCGGGAAAGCTGGCAGAAGAGCAGTAGCTGCTGCAGGAACTTCACCTGGCCCTGGATTGGGCATTAAGGCGGCCTTGGTCCTGGTGGAGCACTGGGAGGCAGGCGGGTCATTATCCAGTATGAGGGAGGGGTCAGGTCAGATCAGATCAGATGCGATCAGTCGCTCAGTCGTGTCCAACTCTTTGCGACCCCATGAATCGCAGCACGCCAGGCCTCCCTGTCCATCACCAACTCCTGGAGGTCACTCAGACTCACATCCATCAGTGATGCCATCCAGCCATCTCATCCTCTGTCCTCCCCTTCTCCTGCCCCCAATCCCTCCCAGCATCAGAGTCTTCTCCAATGAGTCAACTCTTCGCATGAGGTGGCCAAAGTACTGGAGTTTCAGCTTTAGCATCATTCCTTCCAAAGAAATCCCAGGGCTGATCTCCTTCAGAATGGACTGGTTGGATCTCCTTGCAGTCCAAGGGACTCTCAAGAGTCTTCTGCAACACCACAGTTCAAAAGCATCAATTCTTCGGCGCTCAGCCTTCTTCACAGTCCAGCTCTCACATCCATACATGACCACAGGAAAAACCATAGCCTTGACTAGACAGATCTTTGTTGGCAAAGTAATGTCCCTGCTTTTCAATATGCTATCTAGGTTGGTCATAACTTTCCTTCCAAGGAGGAAGCGTCTTTTAATTTCATGGCTGCAGTCACCATCTGCAGTGATTTTGGAGCCCAGAAAAATAAAGTCTGACACTGTTCCCACTGTTTCCCCATCTATTTCCCATGAAGTGATGGGACTGGATGCCATGATCTTCATTTTCTGAATGTTGAGCTTTAAGCCAACTTTTTCACTCTCCACTTTCACTTTCATCAAGAGGCTTTTGAGTTCCTCTTCACTTTCTGCCATAAGGGTGGTGTCATCTGCATATCTGAGGTTATTGATATTTCTCCCAGCAATCTTGATTCCAACTTGTGTTTCTTCCAGTCCAGCATTTCTCATGATGTAGACTGCATATAAGTTAAATAAACAGGGTGACAATATACAGCCTTGACAAACTCCAGGTCATCCCCGTCCAAATCTTGTAGAATTTCCTTTTATTAAATCGTCAGTCAATTTGTGTGCCATTAATATTTTTCCCTTTCCCTTCTGAATACAGAACCTTGTCCAAGTAGGAGAGTCTTGAGCTAACCCTAGCCATGAATCAATATATGGATATTGATCCAGGTGTCCTGGCTCTCCTGTGACTACTGTATAGACTGCTTCCACTATTTTTAAGTTCTTGGTGTTCTCTGGTGACCATCGTACTCCCATAGGGGGCCCTCGACCTCACAGAGTATGTGGAGGAGGTTAGGTTTCATCTTCACCTCACAGTCTCCTCCAAATCCCTTCTTTAAATTTTTAATCATGCCCTCCAATACAGTTGCCTTAGATTCACTTCCCTCATTTTGCTTACCTTCTCGGACCTTATTCTACTTTTCCTTTTCGTTCTGTCTTTGAAGTTCTCAGTACCCTATGTACTTCTGATATTTCCACTCAATGACACTTAAATTGCCATTTTGCCTCCCTCCTAATTGGTGTGAGAAGAGCCCTACCTGCCAGATCCCAGAGGGAGAAGGGGGATCGGCGTGTCTTCACCTGCCAGTCAGCACAGCCAAACCGGAACACCAGGTGGTCCAAGACTGTTTCTTCCTTAAAGTCTGTTCTGCCTTGGTGGGCTTGATCAGGTGAGGATGAAAACACGGATGGGTTAAATATCCAATGTCCCAGGCCATCTCCGGGAAAGCCAATTCATACTCACTTATGTATCCCCCTCCTTCTAGCCTAACAATTCTGAGGGGGTCAAGAATTTCACAGCAGACGGGACACCTCCTGGGAGAGGGCAGAATACAAGCAAACAAGGACCAGTTTCCTATGCTAAAATCCCCTGGCGATCGCTTGGTAATAATTTTCCCCGAGACAGCGTGGACACACCTCCTAAAATGACCTTCACAAATTTCCTTCCTAAACCCTGTCGACAGGTCACAGCTTGTCGACCTGTGTACCAAGCAATCGCCGCCTGCCTAGTCCAGGCTCCTGTGGGTCTGTGCCCCTTCTAGTCCCTCCCAGGGGGGTGATCAGGCCCCGTCTTCCACCCTGCCAGGTGGGTTTCTCCTCACCTGAGTGCTCAGTTCCCCTGCTGCTGTCCACTACCTGCTAACATGAAAGGTCCGGGCGTTGAGAAGCAGGATCCTTCCACAAGGGCAAGGCACCTTCCCCCCGCTAGAAGATTCAAGCCGCAAGGCCTCAGAGTAGTCCCAAATGGGACTTGTCTCCTCAAAGTGAGGAGTTTCCGGGCCAATGCACCAAATGTTGTAGCCACACGTTCCGGGAAACAAATTCACTCAGAAGGACAATGCAGATAGTGGAGTGCAGTTTATTACACCGGCGGGCCCAAGCCAGAGTCTCCTCTTAGCCAAGGACCCCGACCAGTTTTTGTGAAAACCTTACATACCCTAAGTGTACTTGCTCAAACCCACCTCCCCAAATTCCTTGAAACTAGTCTGGACAAGGTGAAAGAGAGAGATGATCAAACATAACCCATGATTCATGTGTCACAAGACTAGATGAACAGTGGACATTTATGAATAGGACTGTGATCATATCCCGATAAACATAATGGAATTTACCACTTTGTTCTGTTACAGAGTTAATTAGCATATTCTTTTAAGCAACAGAGAGTCCAAGTACAAGTCCTGAGGCTCTTTTATCGGGGGGTCTGGTTTTCCATTGGTATGCCACTTCTATAGACACGGGGCACTAAGTTCAGAGTCCATTGGGAGGGTGACTATGCGTGCGACCATGGTCGCAGCCTGGCCTAAGATGGAGTCCAGCTCTGTCTGTTTCCTCCTTCAGAATGAAGTGTGTTCCTATTACCCATAGCTGTCTACATAATTTTTGATGCCCAGTGCAAAATGAAAATGCAAGGCCCTTGTTGGAAACAAACTCTGTCGGGGAGGGGAAATTGTGGTCTACTGGTTAGGACTCCGTGGTCTCGCTGCTGAGGACCTGGTTGAGGAGCTAAGATCCCACAAGGCTTGTGGAGCGTCAAAAAAACTGTCTTAAGCTCTGGGGGAGAGGGGACTGCCATCAAAGATGTGCTGTGCTGTGCTTAGTGGCTCAGGCATGTCTGACTCTTTGAGAGCCCATGGACTGTAGCCTGCCAGGCTCTTCTGCCCATGGGGCTTCTCCGGGCAAGAGTACTGGAGTGAGTTGCCATGCCCTTCTCCAGGGGATCTTCCAAACCCAGGGATCAAACCCAGGTCTCCTGCGTTGCAGGTGGATTCTTTAGGAGCTGAGCTACCAGGGAAGCGCAACAAAGATACTAAAATATACAGAGCTTCCCTTCTCTTCCACAGTCTCTGTCTTGACTTATTATGTTTTTATTTGTTAGTTAGTGTCACCCTAAGTGAAAGAAATATTTTTAAATTTTACCATTCTTTATATTGTACAATGCCAGTTTTAAAGGCAAATAAAAGAACATTGGGTTCATATGTAGAATCACAGTTTGTGTTACATAGCTTGTATATGTGATAAGGACAGAGTAAAGGGACAAAGTAGGTGATTAAAGAGTTAATACCACTATGGGAGTGTAGCCGCAGGTGGGCGGGCGCGCTAAAGGGCAGGAGGCTGCTGTGGGCAGGCGCAGGTGGCTGCGGCGGGCGGACGCACCAAAGGGCAGGCGGCTGCTGCCAGTGGGTGCGAAAGTGCAGGCGGCTGTGGTGGGCGCCAGAAAGCACAGCCGAGAGGTTTATATTCTTTGCAGCCAAAGATGGAGAAGCTCTATACAATCAGCAAAAACAAGACCAGGAGCTGACTGTGGCTCAGACCATGAACTCCTTATTGCCAAATTCAGACTGAAATTGAAGAAAGTAGGGAAAACCACTAGACCATTCAGGTATGACCTAAATCAAATCCCTTATGATTATACAGTGGAAGTGAGAAATAGATTTAAGGGACTAGATCTGATAGATAGAGTGCCTGATGAACTATGGAAAGAGGTTCGTGACATTGTACAGAAGACAGGGACCAAGACCATCCCCATGGAAAAGAAATGCAAAAAAGCAAAATGGCTGTCTGGGGAGGCCTGTCTGGGGAGCTGTGAAAAGAAGAGAAACAAAAACCAAAGGAGAAAAGGAAAGATATAAGCATCTGAATGCAGAGTTCCAAAGAATAGCAAGGAGAGATAAGAAAGCCTTCCTCAGCGATCAATGCAAAGAAATAGAGGAAAACAACAAAATGGGAAAGACTAGGGATCTCTTCAAGAAAATCAGAGATACCAAAGGAACATTTCATGCAAAGATGGGCTCGATAAAGGACAGAAATGGTATGGACCTAACAGAAGCAGAAGATATTAAGAAGAGGTGGCAAGAATACACAGAAGAACTGTACAAAAAACATCTTCACGACCCAGATAATCACGATGGTGTCATCACTGACCTAGAGCCAGACATCCTGGAATGTGAAGTCAAGTGGGCCTTAGAAAGCATCACTACGAACAAAGCTAGTGGAGGTGATGGAATTCCAGTTGAGCTATTCCAAATCCTGAAAGATGATGCTGTGAAAGTGCTGCACTCAATATGCCAGCAAATCTGGAAAACTCAGCACTGGCCACAGGACTGGAAAAGGTCAGTTTTCATTCCAATCCCAAAGAAAGGCAATGCCAAAGAATGCTCAAACTACTGCACAATTGCACTCATCTCACACACTAGTAAAGTAATGCTCAAAATTCTCCAAGCCAGGCTTCAGCAATATGTGAACCGTGAACTTCCTGATGTTCAAGCTGGTTTTAGAAAAGGCAGAGGAACCAGAGATCAAATTGCCAACATCTGCTGGATCATCAAAAAAGCAAGAGAGTTCCAGAAAAACATCTATTTCTGCTTTATTGACTATGCCAAAGCCTTTTACTGTGTGGATCACAATAAACTGTGGAAAATTCTTCAAGAGATGGGAATCCCAGACCACCTGACCTGCCTCTTGAGAAACCTATATGCAGGTCAGGAAGCAACAGTTAGAACTGGACATGGAACAACAGACTGGTTCCAAATAGGAAAAGGAGTCCGTCAAGGCTGTATATTGTCACCCTGTTTATTTAACTTATATACAGAGTACATCATGAGAAACGCTGGACTGGAAGAAACACAAGTTGGAATCAAGATTGCCGGGAGAAATATCAATAACCTCAGATATGCAGATGACTCCACCCTTATGGCAGAAAGTGAAGAGGAACTAAAAAGCCTCTTGATGAAAGTGAAAGTGGAGAGTGAAAAAGCTGGCTTAAAGCTCAACATTACTTCATGGGAAATAGATGGGGAAACAGTGGAAACAGTGTCAGACTTTATTTTTCTGGGCTCCAAAATCACTACAGATGGTGACTGCAGCCATGAAATTAAAAGATGCTTACTCCTTGGAAGGAAAGTTATGACCAACCTAGATAGCATATTGAAAAGCAGAGACATTACTTTGCCAGCAAAGGTTCGTCTAGTCAAGGCTATGGTTTTTCCTGTGGTCATGTATGGATGTGAGAGCTGGACTGTGAAGAAGGCTGAACACTGAAGAATTGATGCTTTTGAACTGTGGTGTTGGAGAAGACTCTTGAGAGTCCCTTGGACTGCAAGGGGATCCAACCAGTCCATTCTGAAGGAGATCAGCCCTGGGATTTCTTTGGAAGGAATGATGCTCAAGTTGAAACTCCAGTACTTTGGCCACCTCATGCGAAGAGTTGACTCATTGGAGAAGACTCTGATGCTGGGAGGGATTGGGGGCAGGAGGAGAAGGGGAGGACAGAGGATGAGATGGCTGGATGGCATCACTGACTTGATGGATGTGAGTCTGAGTGACCTCCGGGAGTTGGTGATGGACAGGGAGGCCTGGCATGCTGCGATTCATGGGGTCGCAAAGAGTTGGACACGACTGAGCGACTGATCTGATCTGATCTGATCTGACGGGAGTGTAAGTAGAAAATTTATGGGAGACCCTCGTAAGTTAATGATTACTCAGTAAAGCAGGTTTGTTTAGCAAGAAAACCATGCAACAGAATCATCTCCCAAAACAGTAAGACAATGGTGACCCAAGCCCCCCTCCTGCTCAGTGAGCTCAGTTAGGACACGCTGTCGGCACACATGAAAAACGATTTATGGATCTAGCTGGACCATGTAGGGACAAGAAAACTCTCCTACCCAACCTGGAGGAGAAGCTGAAGATGGAAGCATGACATCTACTACTCAAGAAAGACAAAGAAGATCTTCTCCCCATCCCCACTTTTCCTTTGGTTATAAAACTGTAGCCCACTCTTTCACCCATCCACTTATAAACCTCACAAGCTCCTATTCTAATCACTTTGCCTCTCACTGAGTTCTTTCTGTGCTGAGACATAAAGGGCTATCATACTGGAGCTCTTCAGAGCCCCTGGAGTGCCACCAAATATGCATATGTGTTTTGTTCTAACCAGAAAGAGGAAGCACTGCACAAAAGCTACTTCACTGGGGACTTCCCTGGTTAGGACTCAAAGGTTAGGACTTGACGATTTCGCTGACACCAGCTGTGTTCAACGCTGGTGGGGGAACTAAGATCCTGCAAGCCGTACAATGCTGCTAAAGAAAAAAAGCCACTTCATTTTAGTTTTTGATATGTGTATATTTTATCAACATCCCGCCCTCAGCTTACTGGTAAGGAAGGAAGGACTGAAAGGAAAAGGAAGTATGGATTTCCCAATCTTTCCTTCTACATTGTCAGTATGTTTGGCTAATACGGAGTAAGTAACACGAGAAAGATATGGTAGGGTCCTTGGTAAGGTTTTTCTGTGTTCAAATCAAGTTCTGGTTTGTACTGGTTCATAGTCTCTTTGAGTCTTGCTGAAATCCACACATCATGCTCCACTGGAATTGTGTGTCCATAGGACTTTGAGACCATGATGTTCATGCAGAAATATACTGTATTATACCATTCATTTGAGGGGAATAGGAGGAAACTATTTACCCATTAGCATCCACCTGCAATACCGGAGACCCGGGTTGGATCCCTGGGTTGGGACAATCCCCTGGAGAAGGAAATGGCAAACTACTCCAGTATCATAAAATTCATCATTTTAAAATGTACAATACTGTTCAGTTAGGAGTTTGAGGGTAGGCCGGCGGGAATATTCAGCTTGTAGCCAACTGTAATGTAAATGTAATGTAAAGTAAAGTAATGCTCAAAATTCTCCAAGCCAGGCTTCAGCAATATGTGAACCGTGAACTTCCTGATGTTCAAGCTGGATTTAGAAAAGGCAGAGGAACCAGAGATCAAATTGCCAACATCCGCTGGATCATGGAAAAAGCAAGAGAGTTCCAGAAAAACATCTATTTCTGCTTTATTGACTATGCCAAAGCCTTTGACTGTGTGGATCACAATAAACTGTGGAAAATTCTTCAAGAGATGGGAATCCCAGACCACCTGACCTGCCTCTTGAGAAACCTATATGCAGGTCAGGAAGCAACAGTTAGAACTGGTCATGGAACAACAGACTGGTTCCAAATAGGAAAAGGAGTCCGTCAAGGCTGTATATTGTCACCCTGTTTATTTAACTTATATGCAGAGTACATCATGAGAAACGCTGGACTGGAAGAAACACAAGTTGGAATCAAGATTGCCGGGAGAAATATCAATAACCTCAGATATGCAGATGACTCCACCCTTATGGCAGAAAGTGAAGAGGAACTAAAAAGCCTCTTGATGAAAGTGAAAGTGGAGAGTGAAAAGGTTGGCTTAAAGCTCAACATTCAGAAAACGAAGATCATGGCATCTGGTCCCATCACTACATGGGAAATAGATGGAGAAACAGTGGAAACAGTGTCAGACTTTATTTTTCTGGGCTCCAAAATCACTGCAGATGGTGACTGCAGCCATGAAATTAAAAGACGCTTACTCCTTGGAAGGAAGGTTATGGCCAACCTAGATAGCATATTCAAAAGCAGAGACATCACTTTGCCAACAAAGGTTCGCCTAGTCAAGGCTATGGTCTTTCCTGTGGTCATGTATGGATGTGAGAGCTGGACTGTGAAGAAGGCTGAGCGCCGAAGAATTGATGCTTTTGAACTGTGGTGTTGGAGAAGACTCTTGAGAGTCCCTTGGACTGCAAGGAGATCCAACCGGTCCATTCTGAAGGAGATCAGCCCTGGGATTTCTTTGGAAGGAATGATGCTAAAGCTGAAACTCCAGTATTTTGGCCACCTCATGTGAAGAGTTGACTCATTGGAGAAGACTCTGATGCTGGGAGGGATTGAGGGCAGGAGGAGAAGGGGACGACAGAGGATGAGATGGCTGGATGGCGTCACTGACTCGATGGATGTGAGTCTGGGTGCCCTCCGAGAGCTGGTGATGGATAGGGAGGCCTGGCGTGCTGCGGTTCATGGGGTCGCGAAGAGTCGGACACGACTGAGCGACTGATCTGAGCCAACTGTAGCCATGTTGGCATCTGTGTTGTCGGTCATCTCCCGGTTTTTAGAAGAGTACTTGAGCACCACACCTCAGCGTTTGAATTTGTTGGACGCGTACCTCCTGTATATACTGCTGACTGGAGCGCTGCAATTCGGTTATTGTCTCCTCGTGGGGACCTTCCTCTTCAACTCCTTCCTCTCGGGCTTCATCTCTTGTGTGGGGAGCTTCATCCTAGCAGTTTGTCTGAGAATACATATCAACCCACAAAACAAGGCAGATTTCCAAGGCATCTCCCCAGAGTGAGCCTTTGCTGATTTTCTCTTTGCCAGCACCATCCTTCACCTTGTCGTCATGAACTTCGTTGGCTGAATCATTCCTGTTTACTTAACTGAGGAGGAGGAGACTAGAAGAATGTTCACTTTTTAATTTCCCCTGGATAAGAGCTCTTTGAGATGGCAGTTTGCTGGACACATGGATTTTCTTCAGATTTATGCTCACTACCAACTCCTTGGGGTGCAGATGGAGAGCCTAGAGAAGTTCCCTAGGTTCCTTCCGAGCCAGAACAATTTTGTAATAAGCATTTTGTTAGCACAGCTTCTGCCTTCCACGAAGTGTAACCTTTTTGCCTTCTAAATTAAAAAGTTCTATGCCACTCCTTAAAAAAATAAATAAATAAAATGTACAATAGTCATTTTGGTATAGCCACCAACATTGTGCAACCATCACCATGATCTAATTCCAGAACATTTCATCACCTTGTAAACAAACCCTTTATCTATCCTCTAGCAGTCAAAGTTCCTATTCTTCCCTCCCACCAGGCCCTAGCAACCACTAACCAATATGTTTTTGATTTCAATAAGTTTACCTGTTCTGGACATGTCATATAGATGCAATCATATAATATGTGACCTTTTTTTCATTTTTAGTTGAGGGGTATTGTGTATACAGTGATATGCACAGAACTGAGGTATTATCTAGATGAGTTTTGACATAGGCATACACCCACACAAGAAAAGAAAGTATGTTTGAGGATACTTTTAAAAAAGTGCGCATAGATGGGACTTTCCTGGTGGTCCAGTGGTTAAGAATATGCCTTCCAATGCAGGGGATGCAGGTTTGATCCCTCGTTGGGAAACTGAGATCCCACATGCCTTCTGCAACTAAAGAAGCCTACACACCGCAACTCCTGAGCCCTCGCACCTCAGCAAAGACCCAACACAGTCAAATTTTTTTAAAAATAAAATAAAAGTGCACACAGAGTGGATAAATCACAGTACTCTCATGGAGTAGTATGCCTTTTCCATTTTTCACTATTAGAAGTACAACAAGTTGTTCGTTCATGCAGAACTTCCCATGTATTTTGGATAATTTCCTTGGGAAAAAAATTCTAGCATTTGGAATAACTGGACCAAAGGAGAGAAGCATTTTTAAAGATTCTCCTGATTTTATTGCCATGATATTTTCTAAAAGTTATCTGCCGTTTCTGAGTTTGTCACTGTATGTTTATTATTTTTTATATTCTTTGTTTTCTTTTTTTGCTAATTTAGTAAGTGAAAATGATAATTTACATGTACATTTCTTTATCATTGGAACAAAAGTTTCCTGCTCCAGAATAAACCTAGTGGGAACCTCCCACTGAAAGTTTATGACAGCACATTTGATTTTGTGAAGTACAATGTGAGATACTTTATAGAATATGTGACTTTATATGTGTTTCTTCAGAGGTAGTTTCCACACCCCGTGACTGTCACATCTCTCTGGTAGAGTTGACTGCCACCTGCTCCTTTGTCTCTCATGCCTCTTACCTGATCTTTAACACTCCTGCTGTGAACCTTGTGGAGGCATATCACCTCTCTGGGCCTCAGTTTTCTTGACTGTAAAATGGGAATCATAATAATCATAAAAATCATAATAATAAATCAATTTAGAGAGTTAGTGCTATTCAAAAAATACTTAACCCACATAAGTACAATGCTATCATTACAAAGCACTGTTTAGCCCACTCTCTCACATTGAAAATTTAATAACTTTTTATATTAAACATATACTTTATGAAATGTAGACAACAGAAAAAGATTTTAAAAAGCTATAAATCAGAGATCATTACTATTCCCATTTTGGTTAAATTTCCTTCTGGTCTCTTCACTTAGGTGTAGCATGCATGCTAAGTCGCTTCAGTGTCCAACTCTGGGTGACCCCATGCCAGGCTCCTCTGTCCATGGGATTCTCCAGGCAAGAATACTGGAGTTGGTTGCCATGCCCTCCTTCAGGGGATCTTCTCCACCCAGGGATCAAACCCATGTCTTCTGCAGCTCCTGCATTGTAAATAGATTCTTTACTGGTGAGCCACCCAGAAAGCCCATAATTAAGTACACATGTTTTAGATATTTGAGATCATACTGTATAGAGACTTTCTTATACTTCTTTTTTTTTCCACTTAACATCACATGAGTTGGCCGCATAAAGCTCTCAGCGTGTGCCAGGTTGTATTCAAAGTCCTTTGTAAACCGTAACTCATTTAATCCTCATAACAATATTAAGTAGCTTTTCTGCAAATGAGGAAACTGGCACCAGGAAGTTACATAACTAGGCCATAGTTACACAGCTAATAAGCAAAGGAGCTAGAATTTGAACCCAAGTAGTTGAACTCCCGAAAAGGAAATGGCAACCCACTCCAGTGTTCTTGCCTGGAGAATCCCAGGGACAGAGGAGCCTGGTGGGCTGCCGTCTATGGGGTTGCACAGAGTCGGACATGACTGAAGCGACTTAGCAGCAGCCGCAGCAGCAGTTGAACTCCAGAATCTGCTCTTAATTCTTATACAGTTTCTCTTGCTACAGAGTATTCCAATTTATGGAAGTATCACAATTTATATAACCCAACCCTTCCTGCTTCAGTTTCACTATTATAAACAACACATTGGGACTTCCCTGGTGGGCCAGCGGATGGAAATTTGCCTTCCAGTGCAGGGGATGCAAGTGCCATCCCTGGTCAGGAACTAAGATTCCACATGCCACGGAGCAATTAAGCCTGTGAGCCACAACTGCTGAGCTCATGAGCCATAACTAGAGAGTCTGTGTGCCACGAAGAAAAAGATCCTGCCTAACATGTGACATGGCCAAATATATAAAATAAATTTAAATAAACAACCTATGAATGTGTCCTCCTCTGATACACTATGGCTTCAGATAAATTTACAGAAATAGAGTTACTTGTTTAAGAAATACCAATATTTGTCAAAGTCTTGATACAATTTGCCAAATTAATTACCTTCCAGAAATTTGGTTCCTGTTCTCTATACTCTCCAAAATTGAGTATAATTATATATTTCAAATGTATTCTAATTTATTGGTTGAAAAACTTTGCCATATTCTCACCAACAAGCAGCAATATCATTTTTAAATTAAACTTCGCATTTTGAGATAAATACAGGTTCACATGTAGTTTTAAGAAGTAGTACAAAAAAATTCCACATTCCCTTTGCTTGGTTTCCCACAGTGGTAACATCTTGCAAAACAATGTATGAAATCACAACCAAGAAATTGACAGTGATACAGTCAAGGTATAGAATATTTCCATCACGACAAGAATCCTTCATGCCACACCCGCTCTATTCTATTCCTACCTGCTTCTGAGCCCCTGGAAACCACTAATCCATGTCTATAGATCCAAGTCTATAATTTTGTCTTTTCAAGAATGTTATATAAATGGAATCACACTATGTAGCCTGTTGGAATTGGCTTTCCCACTCAGCATGGTTCTCTGGAGATTCACCCGAGTTACTGTGTCTGTCCATAACTCATTGCTTTTTACCCCTGAGTAGTATTCTTTGATATGGATGCACAACTTTGTTTAATCAGTCACCTACCGAAAGACATCTGGGTTATTTCCAGTTTTTGACTATTACAAATAAAGCTGTTATGAATATTTGTGTATAGGTTTCCATGAAAATAGAAGTTTTCATTTTTTAGGCATAAATGCTCAGAAGTGCTGAGCGACTGATCTGATCTGATCTGATGGTAACTTTTAATTTCATGAGAATAAATTGCCAAACTGTTTTCCAGAGAGGCTGTACCACTTTATTTGCCCACCACCACTGAAGGAGTGGTTCAGTTTCTCCACATCCTTGCCGCCATTTTAGCCATCCATTCTGATAGATGTATAGTAATACTTCATGTGGTTTTAATTTGCATTCCCCTTCTGACTAATGACTGGTTCCCTGCTGGCTCAGCAATGAAGAATCCACCTGCAATGCAGGAGACAATCCCTGGGTTGGGAAGATCCCCTGGAGAAGGAAAGGGCAACCCACTGCAGTATTCTTGCCTGGAGATTCCTATGGACAAAGGAGCCTGGCAGGCTACTGTCCATAGTGTCGCTAAGAGTCGGACACAACTTAAGAGACTAAACAGCAACAAACATTGGCTAATGATGTCGAATGTTTTTTTCATATGTATATTTGCCTTTTTTATATCCTCTGTGGTGAAATATCTTTCATGTCTTTTGTCCATCTTCTAATTGGATTGTTTGGAGTTTGTTTTTTTTACTGTTGAATTTTCAGATTTTTTTTTTTAATGTATTCTAGATATTAACCCCTTGCTGTATGTATAGTTTGCAAATATTTTCTTCTATTTTGTAGCTTGTCTTTTTATTCTCTGTCTCCCCTACACTTTTATTTATTTTTGTTCTGCACACACAGATTTCAGGATCTTAATTTCCCAACCAGGGATTGAACCCAGGCCCATGGCAGTGAAATCACCAAGTCCTAACCACTGACTGCCAAGGAATTCCCTTTTATTCTCTCTTTTTAAAAAAAATTTTCATGGCTGCATCGGGTCTTAGTTTCAGCTCATGGGCTTCTCTCTAGTTGTGGTGTGTGTGCTCCAGAACATGCTGGCTCTCTGGCTGAGGCCCCAGGGCTCAGTTGCCTGGAGACACGTAGGATCTTAATTCCCTGACCAGGAGTCGAACCTGCATTCCATGTGTTGGAAGGTGGATTCTTAGCCACTGGGACCACTGGGGAAGTTCCCCTTTTATTCTCTTAACAGGAACTTTGCAAAGCAAAAGCTTTCAATTTTGATACAATCCAATTATTAATTTTTCATTTTATAGATGGTGCTTTTTTTCCCTGGTAATTCATAGTGTATTTACAAAATGAAAAGTTCTCCATCGAAATACACTTTTCACTGGGAAGAATAAATAAAACAGATAAATGGATCTAAACAAAATAAAAATTAAGTTTGTTAGATTTCAGTGCAGAAGATAGTCCATACAAGCGTATTCGCCCTTACTTCCCCAAAACTGATCGTTTTCCGAGTTAAGATTTTTCAGATATTTTAAAATTGAGATTATTATGTTGACATTTGTTTCTTATTCCACATCATCTTCTGCCATGCTCTGAGCACTTACAATTCTCTAATTGTTAGCAGCTTAGAAGCACCTGGAACACTGGTGGTGGAAGTTGCTGCAGAACTTGCAGTAACTGCTGTGGCTGTCCACCCACAGCAATGCATTTGTCAGATGGTCCAAACCCTTCTCATACTCACCTTGAGCTAGCAACTTTTAACCAAGCTGTATTTCTTCGAGAAAGAATTTCTGAACAGTTTCAGCGTCTTTGAGGTCAAGTAACTTGAAAAGTGCAGCTCTCTCTTTGGCAAATTTTGTCTCTTCATTCTTGCAGCCTATTCTTGAAATTGGAGTCACATTGGGTGGAAAGGATCCCACATATACCATCGGAAAGGACCCCTCCACACACCAGCGGCACTGGCACTGTTCTGGTCCACCATCTTCTCTTCACTGAGGAGTAGGGTGGGTGTCCAAGAAATCTCGGAGAGGATCCATGCTTTTGTTCTTAAGTCTAAGAATTCTTTGTCTAGCTCTAGACCCCTAAGATTTTTTTCCTATGATGTTTTCTACAAGTTTTATGGTTTTACATTTCAAGTCCATGATTCGTTTGGGGTTAATTTTGGTATAAGGCATGGGGTTTAGTTTGAGGGATTTTGGTCATTGCTGTCTTTTGTTTGTTCGTTGGCTTGTTTTGCCCATGAATATTCAATTGTTCCAGCACCATTTGTTGGCTATCTTTCCTCCACTGGATTATTTTTGCACTTTCATGAAAAATCAACTGGGCACATTTATTTCCATCTATTTCTGAGTTCTCTATTCTATTCCATTGATCTATATGTCTGTCCCTCCAGTCTTGATTATTATGGCCATATAATGTCTTGAAAGCCGGTAAACTGATTTTTCCCATGTTATTCTTCTTTTTCAAAATTGTTTTAGCTATTCTAGTTCCTTTGTCTTCCTTGGTGGCTCAGATGGTAAAGAATCTGCCTGCAATGAAGGAGACCCAGGTTTGATCCCTGGGTCGGGAAGATCCCCTGGAGAAGGGCACTCCAGTATTCTTGCCTGGAGAATCCCATGGACAGAAGAGCCTGGCAGGCTACAGTCCATGGAGTTGCAAAGAGGCAGACACAGCTGAGCGACTGACATACACACAGTTCTATTGCCTTCCCATTTAAATTTAGAATGATCTTGTCTATATCTACCAAACACATCTTGCAGGGATTTTGGTAGGAATTATATTAAACCGGTGTCAATAGGTATCAAAGGATATTGATTCTTCCAATCCATGAACACACTATGTTTCTCCATTTGTGACTACTTTTAATGTTTATTTGTTCAACTGTGTGGGGTCTTAGCTGTGGGATCCTTAGCACGAAGGATCTTCAATCTTTATTGTAGCATGCAGGATCTCTTAGTTGCACCATGTGGAATCTTGAGTGGTAGCTTTTGAACTCTTAGAGCATGTGGGATCTATTTTCCTTACCAAGAATCAAACCTGGGACCCCTGCATTGGGAGTACAGAGTCTTAGCCACTGGACCAGTAGGAAGTCTCTGCTCTTATCTTTATTATTTCCTTCCTTCTGCTTGTTTTAGGTTTATTTTGCTCTACTTTTTCTATGTTCTTGAGATGGGAGCTTAGATTATTGATTTGAGACTTTTCTAATGTATGCATCTAGTGTTGTAAATTTCCTTCTTGGCAGTGCTTCCACACAAATGTTTATATGTTCTACTTTTATTTTCATTCAACTCAATGTATTTTTTAAATTTCCCTTGAGACTTCCTCTTTGACCTAGGGACTACAGATAGCCTCTCTTTTTTTAAAATTTACTATATGCTACTTCACTTTTACCAACTGAGCTACGAGGGAAGTTCTGCCTACAATGCAGGAGACCTGGGTTCGATCCCTGGATTGGGAAGATCCCCTGGAGAAGGAAATGGCAACCCACTCCAGTATTCTTGCCTGGAGAATCCCATCAACAGAGGAATCTGGCAGGCTACAGTCCATGGGGTCGCAAGAGTCGGATATGATTTAGTGACTAAACCACCACCACCACTTCACTTTTATGAAAGACCTACTAGTACCTATTTTTGCTAATTAAAGAAATCTTGAAAAGTATTTTCACTTTTACAAAAAAAAGGAAAACAGCAAAGATAGCATTCAGCCTTTGTTTTGCAGAGAACTATTATAGATGCAGCATGCACACTCAGCAGGGAAGATGACGCTGCCAAGCTCCTTCCCCAGGAACTCTACTTACCATCTCAGCATTAAGCCACCACAGCTTGGGCCTGTGTCTATGAGCATCTGAACTTTATCTCTACTTATTTTGTGCTGCTGCTGCTGCTGCTAAGTCGCTTCAGTCGTGTCCGACTCTGTGCGACCCCATAGACGGAAGCTCACCAGGCTCCCCTGTCCCTGGGATTCTCCAGGCAAGAACACTGGAGTGGGTTGCCATTTCCTTCTCCAATGTATGAAAGTGAAAAGTCAAAGTGAAGTCGCTTAGTCGTGTCCGACTCTTAGCGACCCCACGGACTGGAGCCTACCAGGCTCCTCCGTCCATGGGATTTTCCAGGCAAAAGTACTGGGGTGGGGTGCCATTGCCTTCCCCGCTTATTTTGTGCATCTACTAGCAAAAGGTTGCAGGGAGTCAGACATGACCCAGCGACTGAACTGAACTGAACTAGCAAAATGTGTCCTAAGGTAATTGCTTTTTTGCTTTACACTATTTTGGCTTAGAAAAGGTTTCATAGGAAGGCTCTACTTTCAGACTGTAGGGGAAACCTGTGTTCAAGAAATGTGTTGTTTAGTTTTCAAGTGTTTGATTATTTTCCGCTGCTGCTGCTGCTAAGTCGCTTCAGTCGTGTCCGACTCTGTGCGACCCCATAGACGGCAGCCCACCAGGCTCCCCCATCCCTGGGATTCTCCAGCAAGAACACTCTGTAATTGATTTCTAAGTTTGATTCCATTGTGTTCAGAGGACGTACTCTGTATGATTTCAGTTCTTTTAAATTTGTTAAGACTTGTCTTAAGACCCATGACCCTGGATGTGGTCAGTCACAGTATATGTTCTTCGAGCACCTGAAACAAATGTGTATTCTGATGTTGTTGGGTGGATTATTCTAATGTATCATTTAGCTACTTTGGCTGATGCTGCTATTTACGTCTTCTCTATCCTTCTGTTTATCTGTCTGGTTACTCTATCAGTTGTTGAGAAGTGTGCTGAAGTCTCCAACTGTAGTTTTAGGTTTGTCTATTTCTCCTTTCTGTTCTATCAGTTTTGCTTCACAGATTTTGCAGCTCCTCTGTTTCCTGCATATGCATTTAGGATCGCTTTGTCTTCTTGCTGGACTGACCCTTTTGTTATTATGTAATGAAAAACAAACAAACAAATGAAATCAGGGAGGGGAAAAGATTACTTATTAGGGCCAAAGGGATTGGAATCCAGGTTCCCCTGCTGGTTTGGGCGGGGGGGGGGGGGGGGGTGGGGGTGGGGGGGGGGGGGGGGGGGGGGGGGGGGGGGGGGGGGGGGGGGGGGGGGGGGGGGGGGGGGGTGGGGGGGGGGGGTGGGGGGGGTGGGGGGGGGGGGGGGGGGTGGGGGGGGGGGGGGGGGGGGGGGTGGGGGGGGGGGGGGGGGTGGGGGGGGGGGGGGGGGGGGGGGGGGGGGGGGTGGGGGGTGGGGGGTGGGGGGTGGGGGGGGGGGGGTGGTGATTCATTTTCTAAGTTTACTGATCAGACTGATAAAAATTTAAAAGTGTGATAATTATTAGTTATCTCTTGGTGAGGCTATGGGGAAGCAGCCTGCCTTATACATTGCTTTTTGTGTTGTACATTGGTCCAGCTTTCATGGGCAACAGTCTGATAATAGCTATGATAATAGCTAACAAGATTACAAATTCACATACCCTTTGACCAAATAGTTCCACTTCCAGAAAACTTTCCCAAATATGTAAGCACCTGTGAGCGAAATGACGTTAACAGCAAAAGACTGGAAATACTCTAAACATCCTTCAGTAGGATACTTGTGAAATAAAGGACTGTACAGTCCACGTGGTGGAGTACTTTGGCAACCACTTTTAAAAAAAGATGTTTACATATGTAATATGGAACGATCGATTGTCAAGATAAAATGTTAAGTGAAAAAAAGCAGAGCAGTTTGTCTAGTGTGTTATTGTGTAAATGGAAAAAAAAAGGACACACAAATAGGTTTTTGCCTTTATATGAATGTAGAGATAGAAAGATATCTAGTTGGTTGCACACACAACTGCTGCCAGGGGTTGGTGGGGTGAGGGGGCTTGTCCCCACCCATTCCGCTGAAAGCCGCAGTGGACAAATAACTGTCAGACACCCTTTTCCCAGGTCAGGGGCTGTTGTTGGGCTCTGAGGAGGTCAAGGGGCACCACAAAGAGTAGGCAGAGACGGGGCTGGCCCTGTGGCCTCGCTGCCTGAACTTTGAACCTGTCCTTTGGGTGTTTGCTTTTGCAGACAATTAGATCCCCAGCTTGGAGGGTGGAGAGGGGCGGACGTGGAAGGAAGCCTGCCCATTGGTCAAAGGGTCCTCTAGCCTGCTTTGCTCAGACTCTGGACTAATTGGGAGGCTGTGAGATGGGGGCAGGGGGTTGGATTCCGAATGCTGAGAACCCGCCACTGAAGAGGAGGAGATAGAATAAGACCTCACCACTGCTTAGCCCCTGTGATGTTTTCCCTGCTCCCCAGCTCCTTCCATGCCCCCAACTCCGGGCCCCCTCAGGTTTGTAAGTGTTCCTGGGGTCTGGATGTCACTGCTGGGCAGCAGAGTACAGAAATGGGGGGATTTCTTAGAGAGATTGAAACAGCCCCTCTGCCACCCTGCTCCTCAGTCCTTCTCATCCCAGACTGTTCTGGATGGTGAGGGAGCCAATGAGAGTCCCAGGAGCTGGCTGTGCCCACCCGCCAACTCACTTCTCCCCTTGGAAGAACCTTCCAGACTCAAAGAATACAAGAGAATGTTCCTCACTAGCAGAGTGCCCCGAGTCTCAATCTCCCCACCTATAAAATTGGGATGAGAAGAAGGTACGACTATACATCATGAAGTTGAGATTGTCTGATTGTGTGTCTGACTGTCCCATCACCTGCAGAAGCGACACGAACATGTATGGCTTTGCCCACTGCTGTGTTCCCAAAGCCCCGCCCCAGGCCTGTCGCGCAGAAGGCACCCAGTATTTGTGAAAAGAATTAATGCCCCCAGATGTCTGCCTAGAGCCCACCTCATGGTGTCTCTTCAGCCCACAGACCTGGCTGTCCTTGGGGTGGGGGACAGGAGCTCCCCAAACCCGAGTCTTTCATGTCCCTGATAGAGGCTGAAGCCTTCACCAAGGGGGCTGGGTGTCCTCTTGGGTCAATTCCCGCTCCAGTCCGGCTTCCACAATGCTTTTATTCTAACATTCGTTGGGAGCATAGTCCAGGGATCCTAGGAATCCAACAGTCTGGGATGCTGCCGCTTCTTTTTCTTTCTCAGATTGATCCTTTCCCTCGAGGAGAGAGAGACATTGCCTAAGGCCTTCCATAGAGGAATACTGACTCCAACTGAATGCAGGATGCTCTGAGAGCAGCCAGGCTCAGTCTGGTCTAAGGTCAGTGAGGAAGTCCAGAAGGGAGATCTGAGGCAGGCAGAGGGAGGCAAAGCGGGAGGAGGCGGCCCCCAGCCTGCTGTCCTCCCCTCTGCTCCTTTGGCTGGGAGTCCTGACAGCACCCCCACTCTGCGGTCCACCTCTCTCCGGCCGGAGCCAGCCTTTACCCTATAGTGCCAGGAGAGGGCGCCCTGCTTCCAGCTTTGGCTTAGCCTCCGCAGTCCTGTGATCTCACGTTCACTTCCCAGGCGCCCTGGGAGACAGGCAAAAAGCACTTTATGCCCTTAGTTCCTCTCACAAAAGGAACTAAGACTCACAGTTTGATGGACATGGTTAGTGAGCAGCCTTTTGATTTGTTTTGAGTGCCTTTAGCTAACCGTGGAAGCATCTGCTCTGGATGTTGATAGTGACACCCTACATAATGATATTAGTCAACATTTGAGCATTTCCTATGCTCCACCCTATGCATAAGTGCTGCAGTGATACCCATTTTTTAACCTGAGGCTTATGGTGGTTGACCTCCCCAGAGTTAGGAAGACCAATGATGTCTGATCAAGAACCTCTGCTGATGAGCCATGAGCTACTCTGCTGTCCCAGCATGCTCACTCCTATACCCCAGCACCCTTTTAGAGTGCTAGGACAATAGAAGGAACAAGGGAAGATCCTGCTCCCCTGGAAGTGCCATCTTGGTGAACACGTGTGTGTTTATGCATGAACACAGTACAAACCCTCACACACATGTCCATTCTCACCTGTATTCTTTCCCCACTATCACGTACAAATACACACACAGACACATACACACACACACACACATTCACTCATACACATTCACACTCTCACATATTCACTCACATGTCCAGACACTAGCCTACACTCTGTTGGGTGTTAAGCAAGGATGAGCCCTTGACCTGTGGGTTGAGCCAGTGATCTGTGAGCTGTTTATGAAGTTCCTCCCCTTCCTCTTCCCTTGCATTCATTCCATAGTCTCAAGGGTAGCCTACTGGGGAACACAGATGACTCAGACCTGGCCTCTGCCTTCAAGGAACTTCCTTCCTGTTGGGCAGTAAGACTCACCAGCCACTTCCACACACATCATCCACGCCAAGGCAGGTCTGAGCAGAGCGTCCAGAGTGGTCTGAGAAGATAACTCATTAGCCTTGGGGCATGGGTGTTTCTCAGAGGAAGAGGTAGCGACCAGGGTCTTCAGAAAAAGCCAGACAGGGAAAGCAGGAAGAAACCTGTCCAGATGTGGGAACATGTGTATAGTTGTGGCAGAGTGAAAAGGGGAGGGGGAGATAGCAGATTACATCGTGAACTGTTTCAAACCCTCATTGCAGATAACCTTGTTTGACCCCCTCAACAACCCTATGAGATAAAAATCATTGTCAGGGTTTTTTTTTGGCCATACCACACAGCTTTCAGGGATTCCAGTGCCCCATCAGGAACTGAACCTACACCCTCAGCAGTGAAAAAGCAGAGTCCTAACCACCATACAGGAAGAACTTCCAGTGTCCCCTTAGGAATTGCACAGTTTTGCTTTGGGCCCACAGCTTTGTAAAATGTGTTGTGTGTGTGTTTAGTTGCTAAGCCATGTCCAACTCTTTTGCAACCCCATGGACTGTGGCCAGCCATGCTCCTCTGTCCATAAAATTTCCTAGGCAAGAAATATAGGAGTGGGTTGCCATTTCCTACTCCAGGGGATCTTTCCAATCCAGGAGTCAACCCTGTTTGGCAGGCAGATTCTTTACCACTGAGCTACCAGGGAAGTCCAAAATGTATTATATGTACTTCCCAATTTCCCACAAACAATGGAAAGCTCAGAAGGCTGTAAACTCCTCCAAGGAAGCTACCCAGTCTTGGGCATCTGTGCATCCCAGAATCCAGCTCCAGATCTGGCCCATGGCAGCTACCTGGTTAAAGTTTGTGGACTGGAATGACTGATACAAAAATGTGAGCAGAGATTAGAACGTGGTAGTCTTCAGGATGTTTGCCTCCTAAACTGTTGTTTTCTAATGTTTTGAATTAGTTACTTACAGACTTTTTTTTTTTTTTTTTCAATTGAGGGAATTCACATGGCATCTCTGGTGGCTCAGACAATAAAGAATCTGCCTGTAATTCGGGAGATATGGGTTCAATCCCTGGGTCGGGAAGATCCCCTGGAGAAGGGAAAGGCTACCCATGCCAGTATTCTTGCCTGGAGAATTCCATAGACAGAGGAGCCTGGCGGACTACAGTCCATGGAGTTGCAAAGAGCTGGACACAACTGAGCAACTAACACACGTGTCAATCTATGTTTCTATCTTTTCTTTTAAAAGTGGTCAGATCTGGGACTTCCCTAGTTATCCAATGGCTAAGACTCCAAGCTCCCAAAGCAGGCAGCCTGGGTTTGAAATCTGGTCAGGGAACTAGATCTTACACAGTGAAGCGAAGAGATTGAGTGCCACAACTGAAGATCCTTCGTGCCGTAACTAAGACCCAGCAGAGCTAAATAAATATTTTTTAAATAAGTAAATACATAAAAATTATCAGATCTGGCAACTGAGACGACGTTGTCATATATTAGCAGTTCATAGGTGAGTTATATGTTTGTTGTTCTCTTTAGATGGTGTATAAGCCCTCCAGGCCAATATATATATCTCCACCCCTGGCCCACTTCAGTTGTCCTGCCAGTCTGATCTCTGACTTGAAGTTTTCTCAGTGGTCCAGGATCATCCTAATGAACATGGGATGTCATTCTTATTTGCAGAGCATCCACTGAGTGATTTGTCCCTATGCCAGGTGTCCCCACATTACATGACTTGCTGAATTCATGTGTTGGTTACAATTTATCTATCTTCTGGCTGCCAACCTGGATCCTAAAAATTCAAGCATTAATAATAATCCCTTAAACTCAAGATTCTTGGATGGGTCCTCACAGTCTCCCTGTCAGGCCAGTAGAGCTGAGATCCTACACATATTAAAGAAGAGGAAACTCGAGGGATTGCACTTGCCTAAACCATCACAGCGGGGAAGGCAATGGCACCCCACCCCAGTACTTTTGCCTGGAAAATCCCATGGACGGAGGAGCCTGGTAGGCTCCAGTCCGTGGGGTCGCTAAGAGTCAGACACGACTGAGCGACTTCACTTTGACTTTTCACTTTCATGCATTGGAGAAGGAAATGGCAACCCACTCCAGTGTTCTTGCCTGGAGAATCCCAGGGACAGGGGAGCCTGGTGAGCTTCCGTCTATGGGGTCGCACAGAGTCGGACACGACTGAAGCAACTTAGCAGCAGCAGCAGCAGCAAACCATCACAGAGACTGCAGTGGGTGAGAGCAAGCCTGGAACTGAAGGGCTCACATCCAGATAAAAAGACTGATGAGCCAGTGGTCCTGTGATGTGAGGATCGGATGTTAAGGGCTGTACTCTGAGATCCTTGATCTTGGGGGTGGAAGACGAGGATCCAGAAGGAGGACAGAGAGCTTGGCATCTCACCCATGGTGGTCTGAGGCTAGTTGTGGGTAATTTTCTGCCCCAGCATCTGGCTGTCTATTGCTGTGTAACAAACCAACCATGTTCAGTGGCATAAAATAACAACAATCATTTTTTACATTATTTTTTAGATTAGGGATTTGATTTGGCTCAGCTAGGCAGTTCATTTTCTCTCTCTCTTTTTTTTTTTTTAGTGGGGAAAGTAGAAATATATATATATATATTATTGGAGGATAATTGCTTTACTGGGCAGTTCTTTTTCAGGGTCTCTTATGTGGTTGCAATCAGACCATGGTTTGGTTGGTGTCACTTGAAGTCCTCTTCATTCTCATGATTGCCAGTTGATGCAGACTGTCAACTGGGATCTGGTGGGCTGCCAGCAGGAAACTTGCCTGTGGTCTCTCCATGTGGCTTGGGTCGCCTTATAGTCTGGGAGCTGGGCGACAAGATTGAGCGTGCCAAGAGACAGTCAGGCAAAAGTTGTATCACTTAAAAACAACAGGCACAGCTATTCTTATTTTTATTGCACTTTTTTGTATTTTTATTTTTAGTTTTAATTTTTTAAGTTAATTTTATCAGACTATAGTTGATCTACAATATTGTGTAAGTTTTAGGTGTACAGCAATGTGAAGCTATTACACATAAACATATATCCACTCTCTTAGATTCTTTTTCCATATAGGTTATTACAGAGTATTGAGTAGAGTTCCCTGTGCTGAACAATAGGTCCTTATTAGTTATTAATTTTATATATATTAGTGTGTATATGTCAATCCCAATCTCCAAATTTATCTCTCAGCCCTGAAAGCTGTTCTTTTTCTTTTTTTTTTCTGTTTCCTTTTGGCTTTGCTGGGTCTGTGTTGTGGCAGCAGTCTTCTCTAGTTGCATCACATGGGCTCTCTAGCTGTGGTGCATGATCTTAGTTGTTCCATGGCATGTGGGATCTTCATTTCCATACCAGGGATCGAACCCAAATCCGCTGTGTTGAGAACTGGATGCTTAACCACCGGACCACCAGGGAAGGCCTCCCAAAACACCATTCTTAAAAAAAATTTTTTATCCAGCTTTACTGAAATACAGTTGACATGTAACATTGTCTAAGTTTAGGGGGTAAAATGTGATGAGTTGATACAGTACATACTGGGGAATGATTACCACAATAAGGTTTGTTAATACATCATTCACCTCACATAATTAGTGATAGTTTGGGAGGTTGTGGTGATGGTGGTGGGGGGAACATTTAAGATCTATTCTGTTAGCAACTTTCAAGTATATAAGACTAGATCCCCAGAACTTATTTTCATCTTATAACAGGAAGTTTATACTCTTTGGCCAACATCTCCCCATTCTCCCCAACCCCAGCCTTCCAGAAAGGCAACCAGCATTCTACCCTGTGTCTATGAATTTGACATTTTTAGATTCACATATAAGTGAGACCATATAGTGTTTATCTTTCTCTTTCTAACTTATTTCACTTAGCATAATGCCCTTAAGATTCATCCATGTTGTCCCTAATGGCAGTATTTCCTTCTATTTTATGGCTGAATATATACATATATACTTATATATAATATATGGGCTTCCCAGGTGGTGCTAGTGGTAAAGAACCCGCTTGCCAGTGGAGGAGACACATGTTTGATCCCTGGGTTGGGAAGATTTCCTGGAGAAGGGAATGGCAACCCACTCCAGTATTCTTGCCTGGAGAATCCCATGGACAGAGGACCCTGGAGGGCTACAGTCCATGGGGTTGCAAAGAGTTGGACATGATTGAATTGACTTAGCATACACGCACGCAGGTATAATATATAGCATACATAATACATTTATATATGTATATTATATTTTTTATTCATTCATTCATCAGTGGGCCCTTAGGTTGTTTCCTTGCCTTGGATGTTGTATGTAGCACCTTTTATGATCTAGCTTTGGAATTCACATGGCATTATTTCCACCACACTGTTAGTTGAGGTAGTCACAAAGACCCACCCAAGATCAAGGGTAGGGGCCACAGACTCTCCCTCTCGATTGGAGAATGGCAAGATTCTAAAACAGCAGGAGGGATGGGAAATATCATCAGATGCCTGGATTAGAAATCCTAACTATGATTTATGGTTTTGAGTCTCAGTTTTCTGATCTATAAATGAGCTAATAATAGCACCTATTTCACGAGAGTGTTGGGAGGATTGAATGAGATAAGCACCCAAAGAACAGGGTACCTGGCGTGTGGCCAATGCTCAGTGAATATCACTATTGCTGGGACAGCTCCTCTGTCTAAACTCTAACCAAGGTAGTTTATACTAGGTAGGCCTATCGGAGAAGGCAATGGCACCCCACTCCAGTACTCTTGCCTGGAAAATCCCACGGACGGAGGAGCCTGGTAGGCTGCAGTCCATGGGGTCGCTAGAAGTCGGTGGGGTCGCACAGAGTCAGACACGACTGAAGCAACTTAGCAGCAGCAGCAGCAGGCCTATACTAGGCCATTGTTTGCAAGTATGTGAAGAAGTTTGAAAGTGTGTTCAAAGATGGGTGGCATTGTTAAATGGCTATTTGTTGTTCAGCTGTGTCCAACTCTTTTCGACCCCATGGACTGCAGCACGCCAGGCTTCCCTGTCCTTCACTATCTCCTGGACTTTGCTCAGACTCATGTCCATTGAGTCAGTGATGCCATCCAACCATCTTATCATCTGTCTCCCCCTTCTCCTGCACTCAATCTTTCCCAGCATCAGGGTGTTTTTCCAGTGAGTCAGCTCTGCACATCAGGTGTCCAAAGTATTGGAGCTTCAGCTTCAGCAACAGTCTTTTCAATAAATATTCAGGATTGATTTCCTTTAGGATTGACTGGTTTGATCTCTTTGCAGTCTATACCCCATACAAAATGTTTTTGGTGTTAAAAATAAATTAATAACAAGAAAAAAGATGTTTGTGGAAGTGGGTTCATGTGCAAAGCCCACAGGCACTGAATGAATGAGTGTGTGTGTCAGTTTACGTACGTTTATAGGTGGGACCTGGGCAGAGGTCTGCCTGTGCAGGACCTTGACTGCAGGAGTGCGTGGGACAGGGGAATGAGAACGACCGAGGCCAAGTGTGTGTGTGTGTCTGCAGGTGTGTGTAATTAGTCCTGGGGTGGGTTCATTGAGTCATGAAGGTGTGTAAGATAGGGCCCTGTGAGATATGGCCGAGCATATGTGGATATATGTGCATGAGAGTGCATTCCAGAAGGTGTCTGTCCATTATTGATACTTGCAAAAAATAAGAAAATGTAGAAATAAAGAAAGCTTTCAGAACTTTCCAGGTATGTTCAAATGAAATGAACCCCTGGGGACTATACCAGCTGGAAAGATGAGTTGAGCCCGGTGGAGGCGGGTGAAGAAAGGCTTTTCTGAGGTTCCTAACCACAGTTGGGCTGGGAACCAGAGATGCTGTTAAGGCTGCTTCCTGCACACAGTTGGCTCTTCAGCTTGGTGGACAGTTACCTATCTGGGCCTGCCTGGTTCTAGGATTAAGATGTGGATACATCTTCTGGGGACCTCCGTTCAATCCACAATACTTCATTTTCTTGAGCTCTAATTCAGGGTCATGAGGGCTCCTCCTGGTTTCAGTTTCTGCTTGGCCATGCCGCACAGCTTGCAGGATTTTAGTTCCCCAAACAGAGATTGAACTTCCTTATCCCCATTGCTGCTAGTAGATAATTTGTTCATTCAGTCAACAGACATTTGTTTATTTGTTTATTTACTTATTGGCTACACCGGGTCTTAGTTGCAACATGCAGGATCTTTCAGTTTTAGCGTGAGAATTCTTTAGTTGTGGCATGTGGGATCTAGTTCCCCGACCATGGGATGCAGACCCAGGCCCTCTGCTTTGAAAACAGAGTCCTAGCCACTGGACCTCCAGGAAAGTCCCAAAGGAACTTTTTTCTTTCTTTTTTTTTTTGCCACACCCCAATGGCACGTGGGATCTTAGTTCCCTAACCGTGGATTAAACCCGCACCCGCCACAAGGGTAGGAGGCAGAGTCTTAACTACTGGACCACTGGACAGGTCCCACAACAGACATTTATTGTACCTTCTGTGGGCCAGGCACATGTGCTAGAGGCTGGGGATAGAGCAGTGAAGAAAGCCTCTGTTCAAGATGGTCCATGTACTACTGGGAGGACATTATACATGTAAACACGTATATCATGCACAAGTATAACATCAAGTGGGGGTGACTTCCATGAAGGAAAATAAAGGAAAGGGATGACTCAGGAGGTGTGAGATACTCTAGAGAGTGTCAGAGCCTCTCTGAGGGGCAGAGAGCTGAGAGTGTCTGGGAGACAGCAGAGGGAACAGCAAGCACAAACACCTTTAGTTGAAAATGCACTGGCACGCGCCAGGAATGACAAGGTAGCTACTGAGGCTGCAGGGCAGTGAACTGGGGGCAGAAGGAAGGAAACTGGGTCATAAAGCTGCTGGGAGAGGGAGGACCGTGAACTTCTGCAATGCGGACAACTCTCCTTCTCCACTGTCCTCATGTGGTAGCTTCCTGGGGCTGCTGTAACACATTACCATGGACCTGGGGTGTAAACAACAGAAATTTATTCTCTCGCAGTTATGAAATCCAAATCACAGAAGTCCAAAATCAAGGTGTCAGCAGGGCTACTCTCTCCGAAGACTTAGGAGGAATTCTTTCTTGCCTCTTCCAGAGTTCAAGGGTTTGTAGCTATATAGAATTAGTCTCTGCCTCCGTCTTCACATTGTACTCTTTTCTCCCTCCATCTCTTTCCTCTTTTTGTCTCTTCAGTACTTGATACTGGATTTAGGATTTAGGACCCACTCAGATAAACTCATCTCCTTAACTTAATTGTATCTACAAAGACCTTTGTCCAAATGAGGTCACAATTACTGGTTCTAGGATTAAGACGTGAATACATCTTCTGGGGACCTCCATTCAATCCACAATACTTCATTTTCTTGAGCTCTAATTCAGGGTCACTAGGGCTCCTCCTGCTTGGCCATGCCGCACAGCTTGCAGGATCTTAGTTCCCCAAACAGGGATTGAAGTCAGGCCCTCAGCAATGAAAGCATAGCGTCCTAACCACTGGACTGCCGGGGGATTTCCTTCAATTTCCGCCCTTGTAAAAGAGGACAAGAGCATAAATTTCTAGGGTTGTCAAGAGGGAGAGATGAAATCATGAATGTAAAGTGCTTTCTACAGTTCTTGCATATGGTAGGTGCTCAACTTTGAATTGTTACTTGGGACATATTTACATGAAATTAATCAAATTTCTTGATTCTTTTGAGTACAGAAAGAAAGTGAAAGTCTCAGTTATGTCCTACTCTTTGTGACCCCATGGACTATACAGTTCATGGAATTCTCCAGGCCAGAGTGGGTAGCCTTTCCCTTCTCCAGGGGATATTCCCAACCCAGGGATCAAACCGAGGTCTCCCACATTGAAGGCTGATTCTTTTACCAGCTGAGCCACAAGGGAAGCCCAAGAATACTGGAGTGGGTAGCCTATCCCTTTTCTAGCGGATCTTTCCAATCTAGGAATCGAACCGGGGTCTCCTGCATTGCAGGTGGATTCTTTACCAACTGAGCTATAAGGGAAGCCACGCTAAACATGATGGCGGCCAAAAAAGAAGGGATAGGCCCAGCACTGGATACTCCCTCTGAGTCTTCTCTGATTGGCAAAGTGTACCCACCATCATCTTCACCCTTTGTGATGGCTAGTTTTATGTGTCACTTTGGGCGATGGGTGCCCAACTTAAACATTATTTCTGGATGTGTCTGCATGTGTTTCTAGATGAGGTTACATTTGAATCAGTGGATTCAGTAAAATAGATTGCCCTCTCAAAGTGGGTGAGCATCACCCAATCCACTGAGGACATGAACAGAATGGAAAGTGGAGGAAGAGAGGAATTCATTCCCTTCCTGACTGCCTGCTTGAGATAGACATTAATGTTCTCCTGCCATTGGACTATATTACACCACCAGATTTCTTGGGTCTTCAGCTTGCCGAGGAGAGATCACAGGACTTCTTAGCCTCCCTAAGAGCAGCAGCCAATTCCTTATCTGTCAATTTACTGACACTGGGTTGTAGTGAAGGAAACTACCATTTGTTGCTGGACCTAGCAAGGAATATAGGGGGCTTCTGCTCAGAAGACTCTCTAATGGCTTTCAGGGAATTATTTTTGTTTTGTTTTTTTTTTAATTAAAAAAAATTAATTAATTATTTGTCTGCTCCAGGTCTTAGTTGTGGCACAGGTGATCTTTAGTTGAGACATGTGGGATCTAGTTCCCTGACCAGGGATCATCCTGGGTCTCCTGCTTTGGGAGCTCAGAGTCTTAGCCACTGAACCACCAGGAAAGTCCCCCAGGGAAGAGTTTTTAAAGGCAATATATCGGGATGATCTGGGCTCCAAAATCACTGCAGATGGTGACTGCAGCCATGAAATTAAAAGACGCTTACTCCTTGGAAGGAAAGTTATGACCAACCTAGATAGCATATTCAAAAGCAGAGACATCACTTTGCCAACAAAGGTTCGCCTAGTCAAGGCTATGGTCTTTCCTGTGGTCATATATGGATGTGAGAGCTGGACTGTGAAGAAGGCTGAGCACCGAAGAATTGATGCTTTTGAACTGTGGTGTTGGAGAAGACTCTTGAGAGTCCCTTGGACTGCAAGGAGATCCAACCGGTCCATTCTGAAGGAGATCAGACCTGGGATTTCTTTGGAAGGAATGATGCTCAAGCTGAAACTCCAATATTCTGGCCACCTCATGCGAAGAGTTGACTCATTGGAGAAGACTCTGATGCTGGGAGGGATTGAGGGCAGGAGGAGAAGGGGACGACAGAGGATGAGATGGCTGGATGGCATCACTGACTCGATGAATGTGAGTCTGGGTGACCTCCGAGAGCTGGTGATGGACAGGGAGGCCTGGCGTGCTGCAGTTCATGGGGTCGCAAAGAGTCGGACACGACTGAGCGACTGATCTTATCTGATCTGATTGGGATGATACGCAGGTGATATGCATATTATATACAGGTGATATGCAGATATGCAGATGCTACCACTCTAATGGCAGAATGTGAAGAGGAACTAAAGAACCTCTTGAGGGTGAAAGAGGACAGTGGAAAAGCTGGCTTAAAACTCAAAATTCAAAAAACTAAGATCATGGCATCCAGTCCCATCACTTCATGACAAATAGAAGGGGAAAAGTGGAACCAGTGACAGATTTTATTTTCCTGGGCTCCAAAATCACTGCAAATGGTGGCTGCAGCCATGACATTAAAAGACACTTGCTCCTTGGAAGGAAAGCTGTAACAAGCCTAGACAGCATATTAAAAACAGAGACATCACTTTGCTGACCAAAGTCCGTATAGTCAAAGCGATGGTTTTTCCAGTAGTCATGTATGGATGTGATAGTCGGACCAAAAAAAAGGCTGAGTGACAAAAAATTGATGCTTTCAAATTGTGGTGCTGGAGAAGATGCTTGAGAATCCACTGGACTGTAAGGGAATCAAACCAGTCAATCCTAAAGGAAATCAACCCTGAATATTCATTGGAAGGACTGATGCTGAAGTTGAGGCTCCAGTACTTTGGCCGCCTGATGTGAAGAGCCGACTCAGTGGAAAACACCCTGATACCAGGAAAGATTGAGGGCAGGAGGAGAAGGGGACGCAGCAGATGAGATGGTTGGATGCCATCACCAACTCAATGGGCATGAGTTTGAGCAAAGTCCAGGAGATAGTGAAGGACAGGGAAGCCTGGCGTGCTGCAGTCCCGGGTCTTGGAGTTGGACACAACTTAGCAACTGAATAACAAAAACACAGGGGTGAGGGCTTCAGGATTCATGACTTTCCTGGATTGGTTTGTGGTGAGGTAACACGGTGGTGCTTCAGGATCTCAGTCATCAGCCTTCTGGTTCCAGCCAGTTTGGGATCTAGTGCTTGTGTTCCATCCTCCTAAAGAACAACTCAAAGATAGCCTTCCAACTATTACTGAGGAGGAACCAGAACTCTGTTTTAGCTCTGAACTACTGTCCTTACTTTTATTGTTTTTCTCTTTTTCCTTTGTTTCTGCATTACCTCCCTTCCATAATTAGTAGCTGCCTCTGCCTTTGGAACTCAGGGAAGCCCTAGGAGACAAAAGCCTTTTTCTACAAATAAGAAATAAGGGGACTTTCCTGGTGGTCCAGTGTAAGACTGCACTCCCAATGCAGGGGGCCCAGGTTCAGTCCCTGGTCAGGGAACTAGGTGCTGCAACTAAGAGTTTACATGCCACACTGAAGATCCCTCATGCTTCAACTTAAGACCTGGAACAGTTAATTTTTTGTTTTAAAGGGCTTCCCTGGTAGTCCAGTGGTTAAGAATTTGCCTGTAAGTTCAGGTGACACAGGTTCTATCCCTGGTCCGGGAAGATCCCACATACCACAGGGCAGCTAAGTCTATGTGCCACAACTACTGAGCCCATGCTCTAGAGCCCATACTCTGCAACAAGAGAAGCCACCACAATAAGAAGTCTGTGCACCACAACAAAGAGAAACCCCCTCTCACCACAACCAGAGAGAGCCTGCTTGCAGCAATGAAGACCCAGCACAGCCAAAAATAAATTAATTAAATTCAAAAAGAAAAGAAATGGAGACATAGAGGGACTTTTGACCCAGGAAGGCCCTGCTCAGTCTCTCTGTCTCTCATAGCCTGTTGCTTCTATATCTCTGGAGAACCCCAATACAGATTTTGATACTGACAGTGGTTGTAGAGAAACAGACCATTAAGGATGAGTTTTCTGAACTGGTTCTGGGATTCCTGGAATTGGCTCTCTAATCTCTTACTACTCTATTTTCAGTAGTAAAGAGAGCAGATCATCTCTGGTGTGATTTGACAATACAGACACACAAATCACCTGCACTGGATACTCCTAGTCAACCAGTGAGAAGCAAGGAGCTGAATGACGATGTATATGAGAGTTGGGAACAGTTTTGAAAAAATGATTATTACAATTACCTTTGGATGTCACTGGACTCACTGGGGCCAGAAAAGAAAGAGTTCAGGGGTTGATTCCCAGCTTCCAGTCCTTCGATTGCATAAATGACCTAAAAGTTTCTCTGTGTGGCCTGATGGGATGAATCCCTTGTCTTCTGCCGCCAAGGGGCTGAAAGTGTTGAAAAATCAACAGGCAGAACCTCCTCCTGAAACTGGCTGAATTACAATGTAAATTGAACTCTCAGCCTCAAAGCCGGTCTACTGTTAAAATCAGGGCATTGAATGAGAAAAAAAAAAACTAGATCCTGTAAGTTACTATGGATATGTGTGAAAGACCCTAATGAAGCTGGAGACATTGAACTGCTAAATTCTTTGTATATAATTTTATTTATTTATTTATTTAGGCTGCACTGGGACTTTGTTACTGTGCACGAGCTTTCTCTAGTTTTGGGAAGTGGGTGCTACTCTAGTTGCAGGGTGAGGGCTTCTCATTGCGGTGGCTTCTTGTTGTGGAGCACAGGCTCTAGGTGCACAGGCTTCAATAGCTGTGGCACATGGACTTAAGATTTGGGCTTCCAAGCTCTAGAGCACAAGCTTAATAGTTGTGGCACAAGGGGTTAGTTGTTCTGCAGCATATGGGATCTTCCCAAATCAGGGAACAAACCTATGTCTTTGTCTCCTGCATTGGCAGGCAGATTCTTTACCACTGAGCCACCAGGGAAACTCTGAACTGCTGAATTCTGATGGGTCTTCCTTCCCAATAGAAGAGATGACCCTAACCCCAGTGGTATCAGTTCAGATCAGTCGCTCAGTCGTGTCCGACTCTTTGCGACCCCATGAACTGCAGCACACCAGGCCTCCCTGTCCATCACCAACTCCCAGAGGTCACTCAGACTCACATCCATCAAGTCAGTGATGCCATCCAGCCATCTCATCCTCTGTCGTCCCCTTCTCCTCCTGCCCCCAATCCCTCCCAGCATCAAAGTCTTCTCCAATGAGTCAACTCTTTGCATGAGGTGGCCAAAATACTGGAGTTTCAGCTTGAGCATCATTCCTTCCAAAGAAATCCCAGGGCTGATCTCCTTCAGAATGGACTGGTTGGATCTCCTTGCAGTCCAAAGGACTCTCAAGAGTCTTCTCCAACACCACAGTTCAAAAGCATCAATTCTTCGGCACTCAGCCTTCTTCATAGTCCAGCTCTCACATCCATACATGACCACAGGAAAGACCATAGCCTTGACTAGGCGAACCTTTGTTGGCAAAGTAATGTCTCTGCTTTTGAATATGCTATCTAGGTTGGTCATAACTTTCCTTCCAAGGAGTAAGCGTCTTTTAATTTCATGGCTGCAGTCACCATCTGTAGTGATTTTGGAGCCCAGAAAAATAAAGTCTGACACTGTTTCCACTGTTTCTCCATCTATTTCCCATGTAGTGATGGGACCAGATGCCATGATCTTCGTTTTCTGAATGTTGAGCTTTAAGCCAACCTTTTTACTCTCCACTTTCACTTTCATCAAGAGGCTTTTGAGTTCCTCTTCACTTTCTGCCATAAGGGTGGTGTCATCTGCATATCTGAGGTTATTGATATTTCTCCCAGCAATCTTGATTCCAACTTGTGTTTCTTCCAGTCCAGCATTTCTCATGATGTACTCTGCATATAAGTTAAATAAACATGGTGACAATATGCAGCCTTGACGTACTCCTTTTCCTATTTGGAACCAATCTGTTGTTCTATGACCAGTTCTAACTGTTGCTTCCTGACCTGCATACAGATTTCTCAAGAGGCAGATCAGGTGGTCTGGTAATCCCATCTCTTTCAGAATTTTCCACAGCTTATTGTGATCTACACAGTCAAAGGCTTTGGCATAGTCAATAAAGCAGAAATAGATGTTTTTCTGGAACTCTCTTGCTTTTTCCATGATCCAGCAGATGTTGGCAATTTGATCTCTGGTTCCTCTGCCTTTTCTAAAACCAGCTTGAACATCTGGAAGTTCATGGTTCACATATTGCTGAAGCCTGGCTTGGAGAATTTTGAGCATTACTTTACTAGCGTGTGAGATGAGTGCAATTGTGCAGTAGTTTGAGCATTCTTTGGCATTGCCTTTCTTTGGGATTGGGATGAAAACTGATCTTTTCCAATCTTGTGGCCACTGCTGAGTTTTCCAAATCTGCTGGCATATTGAGTGTAGCACTTTCACAGCATCATCTTTCAGGATTTGGAATAGCTCCACTTGAATTCCATCACCTCCACTAGCTTTGTTCGTAGTGATGCTTTCAAGGCCCACTTCACTTCACATTCCAGGATGTCTGGCTCTAGGTCAGTGATCACACCATCATGATTATCTGGGTCGTGAAGCTCTTTTTTGTACAGTTCTTCTGTGCATTCTTGCCACCTCTTCTTAATATCTTCTGCTTCTGTTAGGTCCATACCATTTCTGTCCTTTATCGAGCCCATTTTTGCATGAAATGTTCCTTTGGTATCTCTGATTTTCTTGAAGAGATCCCTAGTCTTTCCCATGCTGTTGTTTTCCTCTATTTCTTTGCATTGATCGCTGAAGAAGGCTTTCTTATCTCTTCTTGCTATTCTTTGGAACTCTGCATTCAGATGCTTATATCTTTCCTTTTCTCCTTTGCTTTTCACTTCTCTTCTTTTCACAGCTATTTGCAAGGCCTCCCCAGACAGCCATTTTGCTTTTTTGCATTTCTTTTCCATGGGGATAGTCTTGATCCCTGTCTCCTGTACAATGTCAAGAACCTCATTCCATAGTTCATCAGGCACTCTATCTATCAGATCTAGGCCCTTAAATCTATTTCTTACTTCCACTGTATAATCATAAGGGATTTGATTTAGGTCATACCTGAATGGTCTAGTGGTTTTCCCTACTTTCTTCAATTTCAGTCTGAATTTGGCAATAAGGAGTTCATGGTCTGAGCCACAGTCAGCTCCTGGTCTTGTTTTTGCTGATTGTATAGAGCTTCTCCATCTTTGGCTGCAAAGAATATAATCAATCTGATTTCGGTGTTGACCATCTGGTGATGTCCATATATAGAGTCTTCTCTTGTGTTGTTGGAAGAGGGTATTTGCTATGACCAGTGCATTTTCTTGGCAAAACTCTGTTAGTCTTTGCCCTGCTTCATTCCGTGTTCCAAGGCCAAATTTGCCTGTTACTCCAGGTGTTTCTTGACTTCCTACTTCTGCATTCCAGTCCCCTATAATGAAAAGGACATCTTTTTTGGGTGTTAGTTCTAAAAGGTCTTGTAGGTCTTCATAGAACCGTTCAACTTCAGCTTCTTCGGCGTTACTGGTTGGGACATGGATTTGGATTACTGTGACTTTGAATGGTTTGCCTTGGAAACGAACAGAGATCATTCTGTCGTTTTTGAGATTGCATCCAAGTACTGCATTTCGGACTCTTTTGTTGACCATGATGGCCACTCCATTTCTTCTGAGGGATTCCTGCCCGCAGTAGTAGATATAATCGTCATCTGAGTTAAATTCACCCATTCCAGTCCATTTTAGTTCACTGATTCCTAGAATGTCAACATTCACTCTTGCCATCTCTTGTTTGACCACTTCCAATTTGCCTTGATTCATGGACCTGACATTCCAGGTTCCTATGCAATAGTCCTCTTTACAGCATCGGACTTTGCTTCTATCACCAGACACATCCACAGCTGGGTATTCTTTTTGCTTTGGCTCCATCCCTTCATTCTTTCTGGAATTATTTCTCCACTGATCTTCAGTAGCATATTGGGCCCCTACTGACCTGGGAAGTTTCTCTTTCAGTATCCTATCATTTTGCCTTTTCATACTGTTCATGGGGTATCTGTCTTTGCAAATCCACTTAAGGGGATTAACTCCACAGATTGCTTTCTAATGGCCTCCCCTGAGGCAGTCACTATGCAAGACAATGCTGAGTCTCTTCAGAACCCATCCCATCATCCTTCTTTGCTTCTAGACCTATAACTAGACTCAAGTTCCAGCAAGCCTCTGACGGTGAAGTACAATGTGTTAACCACGGACTTAATCAGCTACTGCAGTTGGAAAACTGCCAGTGTGAGCCAAAGAAGAAGATGGAAAGGAATGAAGGAAGGTGGTTGGACTTCTCGATTTTACTGGAAGGGACCATAAAGCTATTCAGCTGCCAATATGCTCTATTCTTTAAAGAATCCATGATCCTGCAGGTGATTCAGAGACCACTGGCGGTGCCTCTTCAATTTCCAAAGGAGGGAGAGGGGGCACTGCCTCATTTTCCATAGGCCAGATGACCCCTGTCCAAAACTGTGAGGGCTCAACCTTTGTCCAAACCCTGGGGGCAGGACCCTGCTGGCCCAGCAGAACTGATGGGTAGGATGGCTACCCCAGTGGGCTGGAGGGCAGAGTACAGAGCCAAAGAGGATTATTTTTGAATCTTACGTCTCAAAGAGATTATCTTGCTACATTTTGGAATCACTTGACACTCTTCAGATCAGATCAGATCAGTCGCTCAGTCGTGTCCGACTCTTTGCGACCCCATGAACTGCAGCACACCAGGCCTCCCTGTCCATCACCAGCTCTCGGAGGTCACTCAGACTCACATCCATCGAGTCAGTGATGCCATCCAGCCATCTCATCCTCTGTCATCCCCTTCTCCTCCTGCCCCCAATCCCTCCCAGCATCAGAGTCTTCTCCAATGAGTCAACTCTTGGCATGAGGTGGCCAAAATACTGGAGTTTCAGCTTTAGCATCATTCCTTCCAAAGAAATCCCAGGGTTGATGTCCTTCAGAATGGACTGGTTGGATCTCCTTGCAGTCCAAGGGACTCTCAAGAGTCTTCTCCAACACCACAGTTCAAAAGCATCAATTCTTCGGCACTCAGCCTTCTTCACAGTCCAGCTCTCACATCCATACATGACCACAGGAAAGACCATAGCCTTGACTAGATGGACCTTTGTTGGCAAAGTAATGTCTCTGCTTTTGAATATGCTATCTAGGTTGGTCATAACTTTCCTTCCAAGGAGTAAGCGTCTTTTAATTTCATGGCTCTTCAGCTCTTCCTTATTCCCCATTGCTCCCGTTTGGAGAGAGGAATGTCTATCCTGTGCCTGTCCCACCAATGTATTTTATTATTATTATTTTTAATGATACATGTCTTTAAATATTTATTTGGTTGCTCCAGGTCTCAATTGCTGATGTGAATTCTTAGTTTTGGCATGTGTTGATCTAGTTGGCTGGTCAGGGATCGAATCCAGACACCCTGCATTAGGAGTGTGGAGTCTTAGTCACTGGACCACCAGGGAAGTCCCCACCAATGTATTTTACAAGCACATACCTTTTTGGTTTTACAAATTCACATCTTTAGAGCAATTTGCTTCTGCAGGTTGAGTCATACCTGGAGATGTTGCTCACCAAAATCTTGGCTTTCTCTGCCCACCAAAGCTGAATAAAAAATATGGAGACAGAGTTTGGAGGAAATAGAAAGGTGGCTTTAATTCTCAACCAGCACAGAGGGGAACATAGTAGGATCATGCCTAAAGAGCTATGCCCCCCTCCATGAAGAGTCTAGGGGCTTACATAAGATGAGGGCTCACAGTCATGAGTCATAATGAGGAACAAAGGTGATCTTGATTTCTTCCTCTTGTGTTGTTTCCAAGACAGTCATGGGCTGGTGTCAGTACCCAATAATTGAGTCTTGCAGTTCAGTGGCTCTGCGGCCTTCTTTCTGACATGTAACTACAAGGGTAAGGGTGTTGTAAAGGTAAACACCAGATAAAAGATGTATTTAGCATAGAGTCTAAGGAAAATAGGTGCAAAGTGTAGCTCCTGCAGAGTTAGGGTGCAGAAAAGCAAATTTAGTCAGACATGTAAATTTAGGAGCAATTAAAGTGAAAAAACTAGGAATGTTCAGGCTTGCTCATGGTTCTCTTTATCTTCTTTGTTCTCAGGAAAGAGAAAGAAAAAACTCATTTCTCTCTCTCTCTCTTTTTTTTTTTTTCCTTTTCACTGAAACAGGGTCTCACCCATATCTGATTTTAGATGGTATTTAGATGAGACTTTGGATTTTCGACTTTGAAGTGGATGTTGGGACCAGACTCTTGGGGCTATGGACAAAGAATGCTGCCTTGCCATTTTTATAAGCAAAGTAGGTTGCAGCCAGAAAGCCATCAACTACTCCAACAGGCGCCAGTGGTGTACCCTGAGGGGAATTCAAGATGAAGAAAAACAGATTGCCCAATGCCACAAGTCACTCAGCCACCCCCAACAGTGCATCCTAAGGGAAATTCAAGATGGAGAAAAATAAGACCCTGGCCCTGTATAGTTAAGATGTATATCAAGGAATAATTTCAATGAGCCCAGACTCTTGCATCTTCCCATACATAGAAAAGCACTAAAATGATTAACTTGAGATGTCTGGGCTGGGAGGCCATTGTAATTAGCAATAATCTTTTAATGTTCTGCTATATGTCTTCTTTTTCTCAGCAAAAATGCCTATATATCCTGGGTCCCCGCCTCTTTGGAAGAGTCCCTCAGAGCTATCTGAGAGGTTGTATTCTGGGTGCAAGTCCTCCGAAAAAAAACGTAATTCTCAACTTGTAGGTTGTGCATTTTTTCCCCAGTGGACAGGCTGTTGAGGATGAATGAATGTTTTGCATGTGAGAAGGCTATGAATTGGGCTGGGTTGGGGGCAGGAGCAGAATGCCATGGACTGAACGTTTGTGTCTCCTCTAAATTCACATGTTGAACTCTAACTCCCAGTGTGATTATACTTAGAGGTGGGGGTCTTGGGAGCTAATTAGGTCATGAGGATGGAGTCCTCATGAATGGAATTAGTACCCTTACAACAAGAGGCCAAAGAGCTAAGTTGGAAAAGAATTTCCAAACCTGAGGCAGAATGAGAGGAGACTAGAGTTTATTAGAGCAGGATAGGGGGCTTCCTGGGTAGTTCAGCTAGTAATGAATCCACCTGCAATGCAGGAGACCCTGGTTCGATTCCTGAGTTGGTAAGTTCCCCTGGAGAAGGGATAGGTTACTCACTCCAGTATTCTTGTGCTTCCCTGGTGGCTCAGACAATAAGGAATCCACCTGCAATGAAGGTGACGTGGGTTTGATTCCTGGTTGGGAAGATCCCCTGGAGGAGGACATGGCAACTCACTCCGGTATTCTTGCCTGGAGAATCCCCATGGACAGAGGAGCCTGGTGGGCTACAGTCCTTGCGGTCTCAAAGAGTTAGACAGGACTGAGCGACTAAGCACCGGACAGAGCAGGAGATCGTTAGAACAGCAGTCTGGCTCAAGGTGGAGCAAACCCAATTCAAGGGCTAGTAGCCCATTTTTATAGCCTCAAGACAGAGAAAATTCTGGAAGGGTGGCATTAGGTGATTGGTTAGGATGCTAGAGGATGGGTACTTTAACTATGGGGTGAGGGGACTGGCCAGTTTAGATCAGGAGGCTCATGGCAACAGTTGCTATGGGGCTTGGTTAATTCCAGAGATTTTTGTCCCATGACCTTGGTATAGGGCTCCACAGTTCAAAGAGGGCGTGACCAGCCCATGGACATTCTTCTGATGGGTTGGTGGTGAGGTAAGCAGGACTCAGCATCATCAGTCCTCAGGTTCCAACTGGTCTGGGGTCTGCATGCTTGTGGGCAGCATACCTGGTTAATCACTAACTTCTCCCACAGGAGATAGGAGAGGGTTTCCTATCTGCAAAACAGTTCAAAGATATTGTTGTGTGTATCCATTGATGGGGAACCAGGGCCTTGCCCCAAGGGTGCACTATTATTTCTCTTGCTGTTTCTCCGGAGTCTCATATCCCCTCTCTTCCCTAATTAACAATTGCTTGAATCTGCCCTTTGGAACTCAGGGAAGGTCATGGAGGCTGAGTGAAAGCTATTTCCTGTGATCAAAGAAACGGGGACAGGACTTCCCTGGTGGTCCAGTGGTTGAGATTCTCCACGTGGCTAAGTTCTCAACGCCAGGGTCCCAGGTTGGATCCCTGGTCAGGGAACTGGATCCCACGTGCCTCAGCTAAGCGTTCTCATGCCGCGCAACTGAAAGATCCTGCATGCCACAACTAAGACCAAATAAATAAATAAATAAACATATTTTTTAAAGAAAGAAAAAAATCGGAGATACAGAAAACCGTTAGCGCCCAGGAGCTCCACAGGGCCCTGCTCAGTATCAGAATTGTAAGAAATAAATTTCTGCTTTTTACAAGCCACCTTGTCTGTGGTACTTAGTTCTGGCGGCCCAAACTGATGAAGACACACTTAATCTGGGAAACACAAAGGAAAATTACAACAAGAAATAATTTTACACCTCTAAGATTGGCAAAAAATGAACAGGTTCTCATTTAAAATTGTGTTAGTGAAAAATCAATTAGCGATCAAGCTAAGAAGAATAAATGAGAATTTTTATTCAAGCCAAATTGAGGATTATAATCCAGGAGACAGACTCTCAGAGTCTGTTCAATCTATTAGGAGCTAGAGATGTAGTTTTATACATTTCTGAAACAAAGAATTATCTATCATATTGACAGGTTAATATCACGATCCATGCATGGGCTGGAAAAGAATTTCCAGACATAAGGCAGATGATCAGATCAGATCAGATCAGTCGCTCAGTCGTGTCCGACTCTTTGCGACCCCATGAACTGCAGCACACCAGGCCTCTCTGTCCATCACCAGCTCCGGGAGGTCACTCAGACTCACACCCATCAAGTCAGTGATGCCATCCAGCCACCTCATCCTCTGTCGTCCCCTTCTCCTCCTGCCCCCAATCCCTCCCAGCATCAGAGTCTTCTCCAATGAGTCAACTCTTTGCATGAGGTGGCCAAAATACTGGAGTTTCAGCTTTAGCATCATTCTTTCCAAAGAAATTCCAGGATTGATCTCCTTCAGAATGGACTGGTTGGATCTTCTTGCAGTCCAAGAGACTCTCAAGAGTCTTCTCCAACACCACAGTTCAAAAGCATCAATTCTTCGGCGCTCAGCCTTCTTCACAGTCCAGCTCTCACATCCATACATGACCACAGGAAAGACCATAGCCTTGACTAGGCGAACCTTTGTTGGTAAAGTAATGTCTCTGCTTTTGAATATGCTATCTAGGTTGGTCATAACTTTCCTTCCAAGGAGTAAGCGTCTTTTAATTTCATGGCTGCAGTCACCATCTGCAGTGATTTTGGGGCCCAGAAAAATAAAGTCTGACACTGTTTCCACTGTTTCTCCATCTATTTCCCATGTAGTGATGGGACCAGATGCCATGATCTTCGTTTTCTGAATGTTGAGCTTTAAGCCAACTTTTTCACTCTCCACTTTCACTTTCATCAAGAGGCTTTTGAGTTCCTCTTCACTTTGTGCCATAAGGGTGGTGTCATCTGCATATCTGAGGTTATTGATATTTCTCCCAGCAATCTTGATTCCAACTTGTGTTTCTTCCAGTCCAGCATTTCTCATGATGTACTCTGCATATAAGTTAAATAAACATGGTGACAATATGCAGCCTTGACGTACTCCTTTTCCTATTTGGAACCAGTCTGTTGTTACATGACCAGTTCTAACTGTTGCTTCCTGGCCTACATACAGATTTCTCAAGAGGCAGATCAGGTGGTCTGGTATTCCCATCTCTTTCAGAATTTTCCACAGTTGATTGTGATCTACACAGTCAAAGGCTTTGGCATAGTCAATAAAGCAGAAATAGATGTTTTTCTGGAACTCTCTTGCTTTTTCCATGATCCAGTGGATGTTGGCAATTTGATCTCTGGTTCCTCTGCCTTTTCTCAAACCAGCTTGAACATCAGGAAGTTCACAGTTCACATATTGCTGAAGCCTGGCTTGGAGAATTTTGAGCATTACTTTACTAGCGTGTGAGATGAGTGCAATTGTGCGGTAGTTTGAGCATTCTTTGGCATTGCCTTTCTTTGGGATTGGGATGAAAATTGACCTTTTCCAATCTTGTGGCCACTGCTGAGTTTTCCACATTTGCTGGCATATTGAGTGTAGCACTTTCACAGCATCATCTTTCAGGATTTGGAATAGCTCCACTGGAATTCCATCACCTCCACTAGCTTTGTTCGTAGTGATGCTTTCTAAGGCCCATTTGACTTCACATTCCAAGATGTCTGGCTCTAGGTCAGTGATCACATCATCATGATTATCTGGGTCGTGAAGCTCTTTTTTGTACAGTTCTTCTGTGTATTCTTGCCACCTCTTCTTAATATCTTCTGCTTCTGTTAGGTCCATACCATTTCTGTCCTTTATCGAGCCCATCTTTGCATGAAATGTTCCTTTGGTATCTCTGATTTTCTTGAAGAGATCCCTAGTCTTTCCCATTCTGTTGTTTTCCTCTATTTCTTTGCATTGGTCACTGAAGAAGGCTTTCTTATCTCTTCTTGCTATTCTTTGGAACTCTGCATTTAGATGTTTATATCTTTCCTTTTCTCCTTTGCTTTTCGCTACTCTTCTTTTCACAGCTATTTGTAAGGCCTCCCCAGACAGCCATTTTGCTTTTTTGCATTTCTTTTCCATGGGGATGGTCTTGATCCCTGTCTCCTGTACAATGTCACGAACCTCATTCCATAATTCATCAGGCACTCTATCTATCAGATCTAGGCCCTTAAATCTATTTCTCACTTTCACTGTATAATCATAAAGGATTTGATTTAGGTCATACCTGAATGGTCTAGTAGTTTTCCCTACTTTCTTCAATTTCAGTCTGAATTTGGCAATAAGGAGTTCATGGTCTGAGCCACAGTCAGCTCCTGGTCTTGTTTTTGCTGATTGTATAGAGCTTCTCCATCTTTGGCTGCAAAGAATATAATCAATCTGATTTCGGTGTTGACCATCTGGTGATGTCCATATATAGAGTCTTCTCTTGTGTTGTTGGAAGAGGGTATTTGCTATGACCAGTGCATTTTCTTGGCAAAACTCTGTTAGTCTTTGCCCTGCTTCATTCCGTGTTCCAAGGCCAAATTTGCCTGTTACTCCAGGTGTTTCTTGACTTCCTACTTTTGCATTCCAGTCCCCTATAATGAAAAGGACATCTTTTTTGGGTGTTAGTTCTAAAAGGTCTTGTAGGTCTTCATAGAACCGTTCAACTTCAGCTTCTTCGGCGTTACTGGTTGGGGCATAGATTTGGATTACTGTGACATTGAATGGTTTGCCTTGGAAACGGGTGTGATGGCTGTGCTTCACTGGCCGGGAGCAGCTGGGAGCAGCCGGGACGAAATACCCCACGCCCAAGGTAAGAGAAACCCAAGTAAGACAGTAGGTCTTGAAAGAGGGCATCAGAGGGCAAATACACTAAAACCATTCTCACAGAAAACTAGTCAATCTAATCACACAAGGACCACACCCTTGTCTAACTCAATGAAATTAAGCCATGCCCGAGGGGCAACCCGGGATGGGTGGGTCATGGTGGAGAGATATGACAGGGTGTGGTCTGCTGGAGAAGGGAATGGCAAACCACTTCAGTATTCTTGCCTTGAGAACCCCATGAACAGTATGAAAAGACAAAATGATAGGATACTGAAAGAGAAACTCCCCAGGTCAGTAGGGGCCCAATATGCTACTGAAGATCAGTGGAGAAATAACTCCAGAAAGAATGAAGGGATGGAGCCAAAGCAAAAAGAATACCCAGCTGTGGATGTGTCTGGTGATAGAAGCAAAGTCCGATGCTGTAAAGAGCAATATTGCATAGGAACCTGGAATGTCAGGTCCATGAATCAAGGCAAATTGGAAGTGGTCAAACAAGAGATGGCAAGAGTGAATGTTGACATTCTAGGAATTAGCGAACTAAAATGGACTGGAATGGGTGAATTTAACTCAGATGACGATTATATCTACTACTGTGGGCAGGAATCCCTCAGAAGAAATGGAGTGGCCATCATGGTCAACAAAAGAGTCCGAAATGCAGTACTTGGATGCAATTTCAAAAATGAGGCAGATGAGAGAATAAAGTTTTATTACAGTGGGAGATGCTGTTAGAACAGTGGGCTGGTTTAAGGGAGAGCTGAACTTTTCGCAGGCTAGTAGCTAATTTTTATAGCCTCAAGACAGAATGGTGGCATTAGGTGATTGGTTAGGATGCTATTGGGGAAGGCAATGGCACCCCACCCCAGTACTTTTGCCTGGAGAATCCCATGGACGGAGGATCCTGGTGGGCTCCAGTCCATGGGGTCGCTAAGAGTCGGACACGATTGAGCGACTTCACTTTCTTTCACTTAGGATGCTATAGGGTGAGTATTTTTACCTAATATGGGATCGGGGAACTGGTTGGTTTAGATCTGAAGGCTCATGGGAAGAGTTGCTATGAGGCTTGGTCAGTTCCAGTGATTGTCCTGCGACCTTGGTTCAGGCTCCATACCTGTGACCTTGGTGTAAGGCTCCACAGTTAACATTATACATAGAGTTTATTAGAGATGTTTTGGTCAGGTATGCACAAAGTAAGTGGATACCTTACTTGACCAAGTAAAGTAAGTGGATACTTTACTCAGTCAAGTAAGATGGGTTCTTTATACACTAGCACCACCTGAGGAGCCCACTTAACTATATGGTCTGTCTTAAAACACTAACAAGTTTGTCAGTACCAAGTGTTGACAAGGATGAGGAGCATTGAGACTTCAGGCTTTGCTGGTAGGGGAGGACTAAATTGGTGTAACAAGTTTGGACAGCCATTTGGCAATAAATTGCAAAATTAAATGTGTGCGTGCCCTTTCACTCACCAGTTCCATTCCCAAAACTATTACTGGCAGAAAATCACACATGTGCAGAAGAAGACGTGTCTAGTGCCATAGATTGCATTATTGTTTGTAAATGCAAAGTAGTAGAAGCAACCTGATAACCGTCAATGGGATAATAAAATATAATGTACTCATGGAATGTAATTATATATACCATGGGTTATGAAAGAAGAGGTAAGAGAATCATAGACAATAAGTCTAGGAGGACCTCAGAAATCAAGTCCAAGTTATATTTTAGATATAATGAAATTGAGGCTTGGAGAGTTTGGTTGATTTGTCTAAAGTCGCATAGCAAATTAACAGAAAAGTCAGGTTAGGCCTTAGGTTTTTCTAGTTCCCAACCTCATACTCATCCCTAGGGATAGAAAAGGCAATTAGTTAAAATCCCTGCCTGGGGAACTTCCTTGGGGGCAGTAAGCACAAACATGGGGAGGTAAGCACAACCGTGCCTTGGATGTAGTGACACTCTGCCCAAAGGGACATCCAATGACAAGCTCATGGCTGGATTGCCCCATCACAGATTTCATGACACTTTCACCACCTCTCTGAGAGCATGCCAGGATTGCTTAGGAGCCCTCTGCAGGCTCTGCCACAGAGAGGGCTAGGGCAGAATGAAGACACTGGCTCCAGGCTCTTGCACTAAGATTCTTATCCTATCAGGAGCTGAATTCCGTTCCCACCATAGTGTACTCCTATCCCACCTCCAGCACTCCCACCTTCAACCACACCATCACCCCTTGCTGCTCCAGGCCTCCTTACCCCTGTCCCCTCTCACATCAGCCTCCATCTAAATCTGTCCTCTGTAGCCTCTATACCCAAGTAAGATGGTAGGCACTGAGAGAGGGGATCAGAGGGCAGACAGACTGAAACTACAATCACAGACAACTAGCCAATCTGATCACATGGATCACAGCCTTACCTAACTCAGTGAAACTAAGCCATGCTGTGTGGGGCCACCCAAGAGGCTGGGTCATGGTGGAGAGGTCTGACAGAATGTGGTCCATGGGAGAAGGGAATGGTAAATCACTTCAGTATTCTTGCTTTGAGAACCCCATGAACAGTGTGAAAAGGCAAAAAGACAGGACACTGAAAGATGAACTCCCCAAGTCGGCAGGTGCTCAATATGCCACTGGAGATCAGTGGAGAAATAACTCCAGAAAGAATGAAGGGATGGAGCCAAAGCAAAAACAAAACCCAGATGTGAATGGGACTGGTGATAGTAGCAAGGTCCGATGCTGTAAAGAGCAATATTGCATAGGAACCTGGAATGTCAGGTCCATGAATCAAGGCAAATTGGAAGTGGTCCAACAGGAGATGGCAAGAGTGAACATCGACTAAGATGGACTGGAATGGGTGAATTTAATTCAGATGACCATTATATCTACTACTGTGGGCAGAAATCCCTTAGAAGAAATGGAGTAGCCATCATGGTCAACAAGAGTCCAAAATGCAGTACTTGGATGCAATCTCAAAAATGACAGAATGATCTCTGTTTGTTTCCAAGGCAAACCATTCAATATCACAGTAATCCAAGTCTAATGGCAACCAACTCCAGTGTTCTTGCCTGGAGAATACCAGTTTCGGGGGAGCCTGGTGGGCTGCCATCTATGGGGTCACACAGAGTTGGACATGACTGAAGCGACTTAGCAGAAGCAGCAGCAATCCAAGTCTATGCCCTGACCATTAATGCTGAAGAAGCTGAAGTTGAACGGTTCTATGAAGACCTACAAGACCATCTAGAACTAAAACCCAAAAAAGATACCCTTTTCTTTATAGGGGACTGGAATGCAAAAGTAGGAAGTCAAGAAACACCTGCAGTAACAGGCAAATTTGGCCTTGGAGTACAGAATGAAGCAGGGCAAAGGCTAATAGAGTTCTGCCAAGAGAACACACTGGTCATAGCAAACACCCTCTTCCAACAACACAAGAGAAGACTCTACACATGGACATCACCAGATGGTCAACACCGAAATCAGATTAATTATATTCTTTGCAGCCGAAGATGGAGAAGCTCTATAAGCTCAGCAAAAACAAGACCGGGAGATGACTGTGGCTCGGATCATGAACTCCTTATTGCCAAATTCAGACTTAAATTGAAGAAAGTGGAGAAAACCACTAGACCATTCAGGTATAACCTAAATCAAATCCCTTATGACTATACAGTGGAAGTGAGAAATAGATTTAAGGGACTAGATCTGATAGAGTGCCTGATGAACTATGGACGGAGGTTCGTGACATTGTACAGGAGACAGAAATCAAGACCATCTCCAAGACAAAGAAATGCAAAAAAGCAAAATGACTGTCTGAGGGAGCCTTACAAATAGCTGTGAAAAGAAGGGAAGTGAAAAGCAAAGGAGAAAAGGAAAGATATAAGCATCTGAATGCAGAGTTCCAAAGAATAGCAAGGAGAGATAAGAAAGCCTTCCTCAGCGATCAATGCAAAGAAATAGAGGAAAACAACAGAATGGGAAAGACTAGGGATCTCTTCAGGAAAATTAGAGATACCAAGGGAATATTTCATGCAAAGATGGGCTCAATAAAGGACAGAAATGGTAGGGACCTAACAGAAGCAGAAGATATTAAGAAGAGGTGGCAAGAATAACAGAACTGTACAAAAGAGATCTTCATGACCCAGATAATCACGATGGTGTGATCACTGACCTGGAGCCAGACATCCTGGAATATGAAGTCAAGTGGGCCTTAGGAAGCAATGAACAAAGCTAGTGGAGGTGATGGAATTCAAGTTGAGCTCTTTCAAATCCTGAAAGATGATGCTGTGCTGCACTCAATATGCCAGCAAATTTGGAAAACTCAGCAGTGGCCACAGGACTGGAAAAGGTCAGTTTTCATTCCAATCCCAAAGAAAGGCAATGCCAAAGAATGCTCTAACGCACAATTGCACTCATCTCACACGCTAGTAAAGTAATGCTCAAAATTCTCCAACCAGGTTTCAGCAATACGTGAACCATGAACTTCCAGATGTTCAAGCTGGTTTTAGAAAAGGCAGAAGAACCAGAGATCAAATTGCCAACATCTTCTGGATCATGGAAAAAGCAAGAGAGTTCCAGAAAAACATCTATTTCTACTTTATTGACTATGCCAAAGCCTTTGACTGTGTGGATCACAATCAACTGTGGAAAATTCTGAAAGAGATGGGCATACCAGACCACCTGATCTGCCTCTTGAGAAACCTACATGCAGATCAGGAAGCAACAGTTAGAACTGGACATGGAAGAACAGACTGGTTCCAAATAGGAAAAGGAGCACGTCAAGGCTGTATATTTGTACCCTGCTTCAGATCAGATCAGTCGCTCAGTCATGTCTGACTCTGTGTGACCCCATGAACTGCAGCACGCCAGGCCTCCCTGTCCATCACCAACTCCTGGAGGTCACTCAGACTCACATCCATCGAGTCAGTGATGCCATCCAGCCATCTCATCCTCTGTCGTCCCCTTCTCCTCCTGCCCCCAATCCCTCCCAGCATCAGAGTCTTCTCCAATGAGTCAACTCTTCGCATGAGGTGGCCAAAATACTGGAGTTTCAGCTTGAGCATCATTTCTTCCAAAGAAATCCCAGGGCTGATCTCCTTCAGAATGGACTGGTTGGATCTCCTTGCAGTCCAAGGGACTCTCAAGAGTCTTCTCCAACACCACAGTTCAAAAGCATCAATTCTTCGGCTCTCAGCCTTCTTCACAGTCCAGCTCTCACATCCATACATGACCACAGGAAAGACCATAGCCTTGACTAGGCAAACCTTTGTTGGCAAAGTGATGTCTCTGCTTTTGAATATGCTATCTAGGTTGGTCATAACTTTCCTTCCAAGGAGTAAGCGTCTTTTAATTTCATGGCTGCAGTCACCATCTGCAGTGATTTTGGGGCCCAGAAAAATAAAGTCTGACACTGTTTCCACTGTTTCCCCATCTATTTCCCATGAAGTGATGGGACCAGATGCCATGATCTTTGTTTTCTGAATGTTGAGCTTTAAGCCAACCTTTTCACTCTCCACTTTCACTTTCATCAAGAGGCTTTTGAGTTCCTCTTCACTTTCTGCCATAAGGGTGGTGTCATCTGCATATCTGAGGTTATTGATATTTCTCCCAGCAATCTTGATTCCAACTTGTGTTTCTTCCAGTCCAGCATTTCTCATGATGTACTCTGCATATAAGTTAAATAAACAGGGTGACAATATACAGCCTTGACGTGCTCCTTTTCCTATTTGGAACCAGTCTGTTGTTCCATGTCCAGTTCTAACTGTTGCTTCCTGACCTGCATACAAATTTCTCAAGAGGCAGATCAGGTGGTCTGGTATTCCCATCTCTTTCAGAATTTTCCACAGTTGATTGTGATCTACACAGTCAAAGGCTTTGGCATAGTCAATAAAGCAGAAATAGATGTTTTTCTGGAACTCTCTTGCTTTTTCCATGATCCAGCAGATGTTGGCAATTTGATCTCTGGTTCCTCTGCCTTTTCTCAAACCAGCTTGAACATCAGGAAGTTCATGGTTCACATATTGATGAAGCCTGGCTTGGAGAATTTTGAGCATTACTTTACCCTGCTTATTTAACTTATATGCAGAGTACATCATGAGAAACACTGGGCTGGAGGAAGCACAAGCTGGAATAAAGATTGCCAGGAGAAATATCAATAACCTCAGATATGCAGATGACACCACCCTTATGGCAGAAAGGGAAGAAGAACTAAAGGGCCTCTTGATGAAAGTGAAAGAGGAGAGTGAACAAGTTGACTTAAAGCTCAACATTCAGAAAACGAAGATCATGGCATCCAGTCCCATCACTTTGTGGCAAAAATAGATGGGGAAACAGTGTCAGACTTTATTTTTCTGGGCTCCAAAATCACTACAGATGGTGATTGCAGCCATGAAAGTAAAAGATGCTTACTCCTTGGAAGGAAAATTATGACCAACCTAGACAGCATATTAAAAAGCAGAGACATTACTTTGCCAACGAAGGTCCATCTAGTCAAAGCTATGGTTTTCTAGTGGTCATGTATGGATGTGAGAGTTGGACTATAAAGAAAACTGAGCACGAAAGAATTGATGCTTTTGAACTGTGGTGTTGGAGAAGACTCTTGAGAATCCCTTGAACTGCAAGGAGATCCAACCAGTCTATCCTAAAGGAGATCAGTCCTGGGTATTCATTGAAAGGACTGATGTTGAAGCTGAAACTCCAATACTTTGGCCACCTGATGTGAAGAGCTGACTCATTTGAAAAGACCCTAATGCTGGGAAAGATTGAGGGCAGGAGGAGAAGGGGACGACAGAGGATGAGATGGCTGGATGGCATCACTGACTCAATGGACATGGGTTTGGGTGGTCTCTGGAGTTGGTGATGGACAAGGAAGCCTGGCGTGCTACAATTCATAGGGATGCAAAGAATTGGACACGACTGAGTGACTGAACTAAACTGAATTGAATAGCCTCTGAACCTCTATTTTTCATACAAAACACACTTCTTGACTTTTCCAGAATGTCCCCTCTCTTCAGGGACTTTGTACAAGGGTACATAGCGGGCCCTGACTCAAAGTTGACTTCACTTGGTAGAAGCGTATATAGGGGAGATATTCTAATCTTCACAAAGAGCTTTACAGTCTTCCCTCTTCAAAGAGGATACCGCTTCTGTCAGGCTCTCTCAAGCACAGACCCCAAATATCCTGACAACCACATGCATCTCAGAACCTTCTTCATTCCCCAGGGCTCCCTCCTCATTGTTGCTTCTAATGATGGGTACTGATCATGCTTTTTAGCCACCCATCATCTGAACTCCTTTCCTCTGTTTGGCAAAAATCCCCTGCCTCTGAAACAGAGCTCTGCTGCCGCACGAGGAACTAGAAATGCCATCCCCTTGCCAGAGTGTAGTCATGTGACCTAGGCTCCACCCACGAGATACTCACAGGTCCACAGAGACTCTTTATGGGGGCCATGTCTGGGTTGCTTGTGTTAGCAACAGTATTGTCTTCATAGGGCCAATTCCACCCCCTGTTGTTGGGCACTGACCTTAGAAAGGTAGTCTCCAAGCCTGGTTCTCTCTACCTGCAGAAGATTCTGTAGGTTTGATTTCAGAGAGATAGCAGTGAGCAGCAACTGGAAGTGAGATCGTGATCAAACCCCAACCATGGCAGTGCCGAATCTTAACCACTACACACTATGAGGGCCGGCAGCGCAAGTCTGGGCCCCAGTTTTTGTCTGCTTTGAAAAAAAAAAAAAACTTGACAAGGAGACAGAAGGTAGAGAGGAAAGAAAAGTGTTTATTAGAAAAGCAGAGATCATGCCAAACACACATGAATGAGCTTAGAGAAAAAGTCACACCTTTGGGAAGTTTAAATCATTTACAAGGGGCAGTCTTCCAGATCTTTGCTTTCCTCTGGCCGATTGTCTTGATTTGTTTTTACCCCATTGCTGATTTGTCTCAGGGCCCTTCCATATGTGTGCACGCACCCTTTAGCCAAGATGGATTTCAGCACAAGAGCCTTTGGGGAGTTAACACAACTTATTATGGTCTGGTGTCCCCTCCCCCTTTTGACTCCCCAAGGAGCCTTTCTGCACATGTGCAATCAAGACCTCCCTGATCACAAGGGTGAGAAATATGTGACCTCTTGATCTTTTACTCAAGCAGTGCTTAGCCCTTCTCTGAGTCTGCCATTACTGTTATCTTAAAGTGTCTATCTTAAAAGAGCTATTTTCCCTGTTCCTGTTGTTATTTCTATCTTGAAGTATAAACAGGAGGCTGGTCATAAATGTCTAACCTGGAGCCCATTTATCCCTTGCCTCAAGAAATATGAACAGAAGGCTGTTGTCAATGTCTGGCCTGGAGCCCCTCTCTGTCCTGCCTCAAGTTATCCATGATCTTCTCATAAACAAGTTTTCTGCCAAATTAGCCAGAATTCATTTTTGTTTCTTACGGTCTGAATTATCCGGACAATACTCTTCCTCTTCATGTCAAAGCTCCAGATCTTTGGGAATTCATACTATTCAGTTACATTCCCCTCTATCTTCTACCTCTACAACTTTGCTGCTATCTGTCAACCTCCTTTTCACTCACTGAGGACTTTGGCCCCTGCCCCATATCATTTCTCTTTTCCCCAAGTCCTTCCATAGGGTAGGTAGGTACCCTACCTCCATTTCGTAGCAACCACCTATTCTAATGGCCATACCCTGGACCTTATCCTACACCTGTTAGCCAGAATTTTGGCTGCAAATAACCTAAAGCCCAAATAAAATGGGTTAACAAAAAGGGGGTGGGTTTCCCACATGTCTCAGTGGCTAAAGAATCTGCCTGCGGTGCAGGAGACGTGAGTTGGATCCCTGGGTGGGGAAGATCCCCTGGAGAAGGAAATGGCAACCCACTCCAGTATACTTGCCAGGAAAATCCCATGGACAGAGGAGGCTGGCAGGCTACAGTCCATATGGGTCCCACAGGGTTGGACACGACTGAGCATGCAGGCACGCATGCAACAAAAAGGATTGCTATTACTTATGGAACAAAAATCTGGAGACAAGGTGGCTCCAGGGTACATTAATAAAGTTGGCAGCCCCGTGCTTCCATCAGGGACCCAGGTTCTTCCTCTCCCTCCATTCTGCTGTCCTCTGGTCTTGGCTCTGTCATTAAACCAGCTCCTCACATCCTTACCAGATGACTATGCCTGCCCGTAGACCCATATATTACATCTAAGATAATGTTCAGAGGCAGAAGAAAGGGACCTTCTCTTCTTGCTATTGCTTTTGAAGATCAAAGGAAAACTTTCTTAGGTATGCACTCTCCCTCCCATCCCCACACTTGGCAATGAATGTCCCCAGGGACCTGAATTGCATCATGTACTCATGCCTAAACGAAGTGCTGGTGTGTCAGCAAGAACTAGATTTAGCTGCATGGAAAGGAAAAAATAAAGCTCGCTCAATAAGACTTGGAGGTAAGCTGTCCAGGGTTGTTAGACTGTCCAGGGTTGAAGATTCTCAGTGTCATCAGGAACCCAAAAACTTAGTGGAGTTCCCTGGTGGCCTGGTGGTTAGGACTTCAGGCTTTCACCACCATGGCCCAGGTTCAGTTCTTGGTCAGGGAACTGAGATCCTACAAGCCATGATGCAACAAAAAAAAGAAAGAAAGAAAGAAAAACAAACCCAGAAATTTATCTTCCTACTCCACCATTCTCAGTATGGGTTTCATCATTAATTATTAAGGTCATCTCATAGTCCAAGAGGACTGCCTGAATTCCAGTCAGAAAATGGATTTTCTCTCTTTCTAGGCAGAAGGGAAAAAAAGGTAGAAGAAAGGTATGATGCTCCCCACCCCTCAGTATCCCAGAAATCACCACAACTTCTCTCGGCATTCATCTCACTGGCTAGACTTAGTCAAATGGCCAGAGCCAGTTGTAAAGGATTCTGAAAAAATAGCATTTTATTTCACAAAACGAGATGCCTGGCTAAAAATTTGCTGCCACACCTTTCTAAGCCAAATTTCCTTTCCTTGGATTCTGGGAAGCCAGGGAAAAAACATATGATTTGGAATCAGAAAGATCTGGACTTGTACCATACCTCTGGCCAAGTCTATTGAACTCTCTGAGCCTGTTTCCTTAATTGTAAAGTAGAGATAGTCAAAGTCTGCCAAAGCATGCTCTTGCTGCTGCTGCTGCTGCTAAGTCGTGTCATTCGTGTCCGATTCTGTGTGACCCCATAGACGGCAGCCCACCAGGCTCCCCCGTCCCTGGGATTCTTCAGGCAAGAACACTGGAGTGGGTTGCCATTTCCTTCTCCAATGCATGAAAGTGAAAAGGGAAAATGAAGTCGCTCAGTCGTGTCCAACTCTTAGTGACCCCATGGACTGCAGCCTACCAGGCTCCTCCATCCATGGGGTTTTCCAGGCAAGAGTACTGGAGTGGGTTGCCATTGCCTTTTCCAAAAGCATGCTCTTAGTTACAAGTAATAGAAAACCTGACCAATAGTAGGTTAGGGGATTTGTCTTATAGGCAGTCTCCAAACAGGGATCTGCCTGTGTTGTTTCACTGGTTTGATCATGTCATTGTCAGTGTTTCTGTGAGTCTCTTGGTCTGTTTCTCATGTTGTGACCTCATGGAAGATGCTGTTCCATGGATGACATTATGTCCATCAACCTGGCAGAAGAAGAAAGCAAATAAAGGAATGAAGGATGAACTTAATCCTTTTCGCAAGAAAGCCAACATGTTCCTGGAAGTCTCACCCAGAAGACATTCTCTTCTGTCTCATTGGACAGAATTACAGTTAATTCTTGAAAAACATGAGTTTTAATTGCACAGGCCCACTTATATGCAGATTTTTTTGAAACATATGTGCTACAGTACTATGTGATCTGCTTGTTGATTGAATCCATGGATGCAGGATCATAGTTCTAAAGAGGGTCGACTGTAAAGTTATATGGGGATTTTTGACTGCACAGAGTGTGGATGCCTCATTCCTGTGTTGTTTAGAGAGCCCCCGCCCCCACCCACTGCCCCGACTTAGCTGAAAGGTTCGTAGAGAGGAGGATGTTGATGAATTTAGTCACTAAGCAACAGTGTCTACACACACATCTACCTCTCAGGGGTGATGTGTGTGTGTGTGCTCACTCAGCTGTGTCCAACTCATGGACTGCAGCCTGCCAGGCTCTTCTGTCCATGGGATTTTCCAGGAAAAAATACTGGAGTGGGTTGCCATTTCTTTCTCCAGGGGATCTTCCCCACTCAGGGATTGAACTCTCATCTCTTGTGTCTCTTGCATTGGCAGGCAGGTTCTTTACCAGCTGAGCCTCCAGGGTACCCCCTCAGAGGTGATATAAAGATTCAAAGAGCATAGTGCTATCAGAATAGCTAAAATTTAAAAGACTAATAGTATGAAGTGTTGACAGTGATGTGGAGCAACTAGAACTCTCATACACTGCCGAGAGGAGAATAAACAGTTATAATCCCTTTGGAAAACTATTTGACAGTACACACTAAAGTTAAGCCTATACCTCCTTTATGATTCAGCAGCACTCCTAGATTTTTATACCCAAGAAGAATGAATACAGATGTCTACCAAAAGACATGTTCATGCATGTTCATAGCAGCCTCCTGCACTGAAAACAAGCCAAATATCCATCAGCAGCAGAAGAGATGAACTTTGAAATATCCATACAATGGAACATTACATAAAAAGAGAGAAGGAGAAAGAAGAGAGAAAGAAACTACAAATACACACGAGACAACTTGTCCAAAGTTGTGTTGCAAAGGCAAGATTCAAAGCCAGGTGCAGTGACTCCAAATCCTGTGCTTCATGGAGGAAACAGGGTGTCCAGTCGGGGTGTGTGTGTGTGTGTGTTTGTGTGTGTGTGAGTCACTCAGTCATGTCCGACTCTTTGTGATCCCATGGACTATAGCCCACCAGGCTCTTCCATCCTTGGAATTTTCCAGGCAAGAATACTGGAGTGGGTTGCCATGTCCTTCTCCAGGGGATCTTCCCAACCCAGGGATTGAAGGTGGGCCTCACACATTGCAGGCAGGCTCTTTACCATCTGAGCCACCAGGGAAGCTCTGTCCAATTGTTGGGAGTGTTACTTGGAAATATTTATTTATTTGGCTGCACTGAGTCTTAGTTGTGGTCCATGGACCCTTCAGTCTTCATTGTGGCATGTGAGATCTTTAGTTATGACATGTGGGATCTAGTTCCCTGATCAGGGATCAAACCTGGGCCCCCTGCATTGGGAGCTTGGACTCTTAATCACTGGACTACCAGAGAAGTCCTGGAAAGTTCTGTTTGAATGGGGATTTGGCAGTGTTACTATTAAAAATATGATGGCCTTTGACTCAGCTGGTCTCCATGACAAACCATCATAGGAAACATAATCATGTGGACATAAAGAGGCATGAGCAAGGATGTTCATTTCACATTATATTGTATGGAATAGGGAAAAATTGGAAGCATCTCAAATATCCACCAATAGTGCAATGAATTAAACTGTTCTGTTTAGGATGGTGCTGAGAAATCAGGTGTTTAAATGTTTAAAATGTGGATTCAGTTCAAATCAGGCTTCTTCCTTCTCTCACTTAAGATATTTATCCTCTCCAGGCACCACTTTCTTCACTTTTTCTCAGTATTTTTTAGTTGAAGTATAGCTGATTTACAATGTTGTATTAATTTCTGCTGTACAGCAAACTGATTTAGCTATTCATACATATACATTTAAAAAACTATTCTTTTCCATTATGGTTTATCATGGTATATTGAATATAGTTCCCTGTGCTATATAGTAGGGCTTTCCAGGTGGCACTAGCGGTAAAGAACTTGTCTGCCAATGCAGGAGACTTAAGAGATGTGGGTTTGATCCCTGGATCAGAAGATCCCCTGGAGCAGGGCATGGCAACCCACTCCAGTATTCTTGCCTGGAGAATCCCACGGACAGAAGAGTCTGGTGGGCTACAGTCCAGGGTTGCAAAGAGTCGGACACGACTGAAGTGACTTAGCCCGCACACACGTGCTGCATAGTAGGACTTTGTTATTTCTTCATCTTTAGAATGGAAAGAATGCGAGTGATTACAGTCTGTAGGGCTGAAATGAGATACACTTGTGAAGCATGGAGACTCGGGCCTGGTATCTTGTAGTTATTTGAGTGTATTTTCACTATTTTACTCCCTGAAATACAGGGAGTTAAAAAGAACAGGTAAAAAGAACTAATAAATATATATATATTGTATAGAAAAGAAATCTCTAATCATATTGTGAAGTAGGAAAAGTTAATTACAGAACAACATAACCTCCTTGGAACACAAAATGATACATTTCTGTATGTTTATGCCACAAGTATACATAGAAACAAGATCTAGCAGGATATGCTCTGTATTTCTGACAGTGTTACTTCTGCTACTGCTAAGTCACTTCAGTCATGTCCGACTCTCAGGCTCCCCCATCCCTGGGATTCTCCAGGCAAGAACATTGGAGTGGGTTGCCATTTCCTTCTCCAATGTATGAAAGTGAAAAGTGAAAGTGAAGTCGCTCAGTAGTCTCCGACTAGGACAAAAGAAAAATTTTGCTTTTTTATCCATGGGTTTGTTGCCAGCCAAAATCTTGGCTTCCTCTGCCCACTGAAGCCAAATAAAAAAATACAAGTTTGAAGGAAATAGAAAGGTGGCTTTAATTCTCAGCCAGCAGAGAGGGGAACATAGTAGGCTCATGCCTTGAGAACTGGGCCCCAGTCCGTGAGGGATGTAAGCACTCATAGAAGATGAGGGCTTGCAGTCAGGAGTCAGTAATGAAGAACAAAGGTGTTAGGATCTTGATTTCTTCCTTTGCATTGCTTCAAAGACAGTCATAGCTTGCTGTTGTGCTAAGTCGCTTCAGTTGTGTCCAACTCTGTGCAACCCTATGGACTGTAGCCTGCCAAGCTCCTCTGTCTATGGGTTTCTCCAGGCAAGAATACTGGAGTGGGTTGCCATGCCCTCCTCCAGGGGATCTTCCTCACCCAGGGATGGAACCCGTGTCTCTTACGTCTCCTGCATTGGCAGGTGGGTTCTTTACCATAACACCACTTGGGAAGCCCTTGGCAGGAGTCAGTAAGCCAGTAATTGAGTCTGGCAGTTCAGTGGTTCTGTGGCCTTCTTTCTGATATATTAAAAAAAACAAACCAAAAAACAAGAAGCTATAATGTATTGTAGGGGTAAACACCAGATACTGGATGCATTTAGCATAGAGTCAAAGGAAAAAGGTCTTCCCCAGTGGCTCACATGGTAGAGAATCTGCCTTTAATTCAGGAGACCCGGGTTTGATCCCCGGCTCAGGAAGATCCCCTGGAGAAGGGCATGGCAACCCACTCCAGCAGTCTTGCCTGGAGAATTCCTTGGACAGAGGAGCCTGGTGGGCTATAGTCCATGGGGTCGCAAAGAGCAGACACGACCCAAGCAACTAACACTTTCACTTTCTTTCAAAGAAAAATAAGTGCGAAGTGTAGCTCCTGCAGAATTAGGGGGCAGAAAAGCAAACTTAGTTACAGACATGCAGAGTTAGGAGCAGAGAAACATTAAGAATAGTGCCTCTTACACAGTGTAAGATAAGTTAGCCATTACTCATGGAATTACATTTCTTTTCAGTCTTCTGTGCCCTTTCATTGTGCTAAATAACCTCTCTGTCTTAGTCAGAAGTTGGGGACAGCCTCCTGCTCACAATTCCCTTAGGGTCTCAAGCAGAGAAAAAGCTTTAAAAAGTTTGAAGGATTGGTTGGAAGTAAGTTAAGGCAAAGAGTGCAGGGTAAGGACAAACTTGTGGGTGGTGAAAAGGAGTGAGCCTCAAAAGCGGAAGTGGGGGTAGGTGTGAGGATGGGGGAAGAGGAGGGGTAGTAGTAGGACCCAGACTCTAAGAACAGGGCCTAATTATATCTCACCAAATTTAAGATCCATCATTATGGTATGTGCCATCATTTTATGTATCACTACCTAATTTTTTTAAATGCTGCAATTAGTTTATGACTTATCAACTGTTCTAGATATTTAAAGATATTAAAAGGCAAACAAGTACGCAATGTAAAATCATTAAAATAGGGGTCCCTAAAGCACTGAATGATTATAATGCCATCACCCCAATTTTTAAAATATCCCACTAAACTACAAAATAAGTGTCCAAGAGTTTTCCCAGTAACGATTACTTTGAAGTGTTTTGGGGGGAAATAGTAAATGTCAAATTCTTTTCCTAGATCATATCTCATCTCCTTTGTTCCCCTGCGTGGACTGAGTCAGCCTGTTGGGTGACCCCGGCCTGTCCTGGGGGAGGGGGAAAAGTCACACAACTGAGTCCTTTGAGCCTCTCTGCTGCCCTGAGGGCAGCAGCAGCTGGAAAGGGGCCCGGCTTTATGGGGGAACAATGGTGCCAGCCAGCTGCGGGTGAAGCTGGGCTGAGCAGGCTGGCCTGGCTTGGCCTGGGTCCAGAAAATTGACCCTTGCACCTGAGAGGTCCATTTCACTTGGGCAAAGTTCTGAGAGATCAAGAGAGAGTGGAGAAGGAATTCCTGCAGCATTCCTGGCAACAGCTCTTGGCATGAAACCCCAGAAACTCTCAGTCAGAGGACCTCAGGGTCTATGCTGAATCGCCCCCATTATACAGATAAGGGGGGAAAGGCCTCAGAGGGGCTAGAAATCGCCCTGAGGTCACACAGTAAGTCAGTGCAGAATCCAGGCACCCTTTGATTCATCAGTTCCACCATCAAGTGATGATTTATGCAATCTTTCATAAACATGCCCAGGTCATGTTGCTTTGACAAAGTATATCTGTCTGACACATCAGATTAAGCATCTGACCTACCCGATCACTGAGATGAATAGGATTTGAGGTATGAATACCTTCAGGACCGGGGAGATCTGTTGAGTACCTGCCTGGGTCCACTCCTTCGAATCAATATTTACTGTGACTTAGTAACTGCCTTAGTGCAAAGCCCACCTCTGTCACTTCCCATGTGCATGATCTTGGGTGAATTACTTTCTCACTGTGGTAAACAGTCTTCAACATGACCTTCCATGAATTTTACCTCTGGGTATTCATACTCCTGCATAGCCAGTCTCTTCCCACAGTGATTAGGGCTGACCTGTGTAACTGCTCTGATATTGCAGAAATGACAGTGACTTCCGAGGTTAAGTCAGAAGAGATGTTCCTGCTTCCACTTTGCTCTCTTGAGTCAGTTGCTCTGAGGGAGTCAGCTGCCATATTGTAAGGATGCTCAAGCAACCCAATGGAGAGATCCACATGGCAAGTAACTGAGACATCTTGGCAACTATGGACTAATTGGCCAGCCATGTGCATGGGCCACCTTGGAGCTAGATCCTCCAGCTCAAGCCAAGCTTTAAGATGACCACAGCCCTGGTTGATCTTGGCTGGAACTTCAAGAGGTGTTCCAGGCTGGAATCACCCAGCTTTAAAATTCCTGCTCTTACGTTCCTGACCCACAGAAATGTGTGAGATAATACCTGTTTATTGTAGTTATAAAACGGTTAAGTTTGAGGGTAATTTGTTATGCAGCAAGAGGTAAGGAATAGAGACTTTTTTTTGCCTCCTTTTTCTCATCTTTAAAATGGAGATGGGGATCATACCTGCTTCATAGACTCATAGGGAGGATTCAATGGAATGATGCATGAGAAGGATCTGACTCACAGCAAACATTAGCAGATGGGAGCCAATATTGCTGTGCTATTTTATGGTCTTCATTATTTGAGAGTAGAGGCTAAGTACCACGTGAGGAAGGGCCAGGAGAGAGAGGAGAGAGACTAGAAGCAGCCAGTTTCTTCCTTATTTTCCAGGCAATTCAGCTCTGATTCTACACTTATATACCTTCTCCAAAGACAGAAGTCCCTCAGGGAACCTCAATCCTCTCTCCTTAGTGATCAGTTTGGGGACTATTTATTGCTCCCGAGCATTCCCCTTGAAGAGCTCAGTCTCTACCTACTCCCTTGCCACCCTGAGATGCCACCATCACCACCCTTCCCCATCCCCACCCTGCCACAACCCCTGGAGCTTATTTCTTTCTTTTTAAACACTTAAAAAAATTATTTATTTTTGGCTGCAGTGGGTCTTTGCTGTGCACAGGCTTTCACTAGTTATGGTGAGTGGGGGCTGTTTTCTGGTCGTGGTATGCTGGCTTCTCATTGTGGGGGCTTCTGTTGTTGTAGAGCACAGGCTCTAACATGGAGGCGTCAGTAGTTGCAGCGTGTGGGCTCAGTAGTTGTGGTTCCCAGGCTTAGCAGCCCCTCAGCATGTCGAATCTTTGCTGACGAGGGACCAAACCTGTGTCCTCTGCATTGGCAGGTGGGTTCTTAACCATTGGTCCACCAGGCAAGTCCACTGGTGCTCATTTCTTATTTATCTGCCAGGAAGCCCTATCAACAGACTTTGTGTCATCTCAGCACTTTCCAGGATGGTCCCTTACCACCCCCCTACCCCTTACCCCCACCCCACAGCTCCCCAGCTAAGGATTGTTTTGCTCCTTCGTTTATCTTTGGGAACTGAGTTTAAATTTTAACTCTGCTACTGATTTACCTTTTGTCCAGCCACTCAACCTCTTGAGCCCCATTTCCTTATCTGCCAGAGACAGTGAATTTCACCTTAGGGTTGGTTGCGGGGAGAAATGAAGCCAGGCAACTGTGAGGTATGATGCTTTGTTAAATGGAAAATAAACTGTAAAGGCCCCCAGTCTGTCAGGTGCTGCCCAGCTCCAGGCTCGGTCCCCGTACGCTTCTCCCTACAGCTGTGAGTTCAGTCGCTCAGTCGTATCTGACTCTTTGCAGACCCCTCTGTCCATGGGATTTCCCAGGCAAGAATACTGGAATGGATTGTCATTTCCTCCTCCAGGGGATCTTTCTGATCCAGGGATCGAACCTGTGCCTCTTGTGTGTCCTGCATTGGCAGGCAGATTCTTTACCACTGAGCCACCTGGGAAGCCCAAGGACAGGGAAAAAACCACCCGAAAGGATTAGAAGTACCAGCATTCAGAGCTCATGAACAGCAGGAATAAACAGTGCCTTTTCCCATGAGCCAGACTGGAAAGCCTCATGATTCATACAGCATTGGGTGGAGTACACAGCATGGGAGAGAAATTAGCCCTAGACTAAGCACTACTTTGGTCCTGCCTAATCTTTTTTTTCTTTTTATTTATTTAATTAATTAATTTGGCTGTTCCAGGTCTTAGTTGCAGCATGTGGGATCTAGCCACTTAATCTTAAAAGTAAGACCCCAAAGGATCAAACTTTAAATAATTTAACTGTATCTCAGAACAAAGTTCAAGAATACTTAATTATAAAAATATCCAACAGCCAATAGTTAACATTCACAAAATCTGGCAATCAATAGAAAAATGCACTTTATTTCATATTAATAGAGCAAAAAATAAAGAATTGAAACTGACCCAAAGCTGATCTTTGTAGTTGTTATTGTTCAGTCGCTAAATTGTGTCCTACTTTGTGACCCATGAACTATAGCCCTCCAGGCTCCTCTGTCCATGGGATTTCCCCATGGTAGGGTGCCATTTCCTCCTCTAGGGGATCTTCCAGACCCAGAGATCAAACCCAAGTCATCTGCATTGGCAGGCAGATTCTTTTACCACTACACTATCTGGGAAACCCTGTAAATGATGCTAATGTTGATCAGCTGGTTAAAGTGATGATGGACTGCTCCATCTCTCAATTGGAAAAAGGATCTATTTCCCCTTTGCAGTTGGCAAATAATCTGTGGGGTCATACCTTGGGATGGTGGAAACATCCTGTTGTACAAGAGCCTTTTACCTGCTGGTCTTGTTACTGAACCAGCCTGTGTCCACTCACCTGCCAGGCAGCAAAGCCAATCTACTGACAGTGGTTTGCAGTGAGGGAAAGTACAGTGTTTACTGTAGGCACCAAGCAAGGAGAACCAGCAGCTCAAGCTCAAATGACCTCAACTCCCTGATGGCTTTCAGAGAAGGGTTTTTAAAGACAACATTTAGAGTAAGGGTTGTAGCTTGTGGACTTTGATTGTTGGTGGTGAGGCAACAGGATGGTGTTTCAGGAATCTTAATCACCAGCTTTTTAAATTTCAACCAGCCTGGCGTCTAGTGCTTGTGGTCAGCACGTTGTCACCATCCTCCACCTGGGTGGGGGGAGGTCTTAGTTTCTGCACAACAGCTCAAAGATATGTGTCAGATTGTTACAATATTCCTTGAGGGGGTGTCTAGAACTCTGTTTTATTGCTGCATTCTTGTCATTACTTTTCCTGCTTAACTGCTTTTATTTGTTTCTGCATTCCCTCACTTCTTTAATTAGTAACTGCTTGGGTCTACTCTTTAGAACCTGGGGAGGCCAAGGAGACAAAAGCCTTTTCTCCATAAGTAAGAAATGGGGGACACAAAGGGGATTTCGTACCCAGGAAGACCCCTCAGGGTCCTGCTTGGGTTTGTTTTTGTTTATTTGTTCACACTGTGCAGCACATGGGATCCTAGTTCCCCAGATCAGTTCAGTTTAGTTGCTCAGTCATGTCCCTACTCTTTGCCACCCCATGGACTGCAGCATGCCAGGCTTTCCTGTCCATCACCATCTAGTTCCCCAACCAGGGATCAAACCCACACCCCCTGCTCTGAGAGTGTGGAGTCCTAACCAGCAGACTCCCAGGGAAGTCCCCTGCTTGGTTTTAATCCCCACTTTTCTTTGATACTCTTCAATCCTGAGGGGAATAGGAATAGGGAATATAATAAAGGATAGAGAGGCTGATCATAAACTCAGTAAGGGAACGCAGTTGATGGGGACTCAGTTTGTTTTAGCAGCCGCTGATTATCTTTTGTCAATCATTTCAACAGTGGTTGCAAAATGGTAATAAAAATTTTTTTATATCATTCTTTCTACATTTATTAGCATCACTCTTCTATTAGGAAGAATTTTATTTTCTCCTGAGAATGAATTACAGTTTCTACTAAAAAGACAGGTTAAATGCTTAACTCTTTCCTTTTACTAACCAAAAATTAAATAGTCAATATAATAGCCATCCTCTGCAGTGGCAAATGAGTTCTCTATCTCTCTTTCTGTTATTTTATAAACTCATAGATTTTTATTTTTTCAATGTTTATGATAAATTATATTCATTTTTTGTTAATACTCAAATTGTCCAAAATTTAGTCAGTGGCAGACTCTTGGAGTTGTTTTTTGTTTCTTATTAATCCTGAGTGCATTCGTATTTTTTGGCGTAACAAGGTGTTCCAGGCACTGCTTATATTTTCCCTGTGCAAGCTCAAGAATTAGTCATTTCTTCAAAGAGAACTGGTCAATTTTTAAGAATAAGATTTGGGCTCAGGTTATGCTCATCATTACTGATTTATTATTTAATACTTCCAGGCCCTCCCTTTCACTGACTAAATCTAGGAATGAATATATATGTAATCAAGAGGATACATTTTTATTTCCAGCTCATAAGTGTTTTTCGTGAACTTCTTTGACTTTATATTCAGATAACTTTTTTCTTACGTGAAAGATCTTGATTCTTAATAGTCATGTATTTACGTATTTTCTTTATTCTACATGATATAAGCAATAGTTTCAAAATTACTGTAAGAATATAAATATTAATATTATAAATAAACAACAAGGTCCCACTGTATAGCACAGGGAACCATTTATAGTCAATATCCTGTGAAAAATCATAATGGGAAAGAATATGAAAAAGAATATATATATATATATATATATAACTGAATCACTGAATCACTTTGCTGTACAGCAGAAACTAACATTGTATATCAACTATACTTCAATTAAAAAAAAGAATGAAAAAGAAGGCACCCTTCAGTTCCTGTAGATTTGAACAAAGAACAGTAAGGATAAAAATACTAGATGATGCTTTGGTCCTCAAAGTATGTCCCTTTTGGACTTTCCTGGTGGTCCAGTAGTTAAGACTCTGCACTCCCAGTGCTGGAGGTCCAGGTTCGATTCTTAGTCAGGGAACTAGATCTTGCACGCTGCGATAAAAATCCCCCCATGCTGTAACTAAGACCTGACATAGCCAAATAAATTTTTTAAAATTTAAATCTAAGTAAAAAATAAAAAGGAATATGTTTCCTTAAGTATGTTGTTGTTCAGTTGCTAAGTCATGTCTGATTCTGCGACCGCATGGACTGCAGCACACCAGGCTCCCCTGTCCTTCAGTATCTCGCAGAGTTGCTCAAAGTCATGTCCATTGAGTCTGTAATGCTATCTAACCATCTCATCCTCTATGGCCCCCTTCTCCTTTTGGTTTCAATCTTTCCCAGCATCAGGGTCTTAAGAATGTAGACTTTCAGTATTCAAAGGTGACTCTATTGTTCTTGGGCTTCCCCAAGGTCTCAAACGTTAAACAATCTGCCTGAAATGCAAGAGACCTGGGTTCGATTCCTGGGTGGGGAAGATCCCCTGGAGAAGAAAATGGCAACCCACTCCAATATTCTTGCCTGGAGAATCCTATGGACAGAGGAGCCTGGTGCGCCACTGTCCATGAGGTCGCAAAGAGTCCAACACGACTGAGCAAGCACGCACTATTGTTCCTTACACATTTTAAACTATGGGAATGAATTATATCACTTAAAAGGAGAAGAGAACAGGTCCCTGAGGACAGAAGCATTTAGATGTTGATAGAACAGTTGGCAGGGCTTCCCAGGAGGAACTAATGATAAAGATCCTGCCTGCCATTGCAGGAGATGTAAGAGACACAGGTTCAATTCCTGGGTCGGGAAGATCCCCTGGAGGAGGGCATGACCATCCACTCCAGTATTCTTGCCTGGAGAAGCCCATGGACAGGGGAGCCTGGTGAGCTACAGTCCATAGGGTTGCAAAGAGTCAGACATGACTGAAGTGACTTAGCACAGCACAGAACAGTTGGCGGGAAACTTTGAGATATCATAGGGATTCAGAGATGAAAGTTTTTCATTATCAGTGGAGGGGCCACACTGTACTGACATCCCTTGAGAGCTCCAACATGATACAGACAGATAATACTAATGACAACATATAAAAAATGTATCAGATACTTTCCTGTATGCCAACATAAAATCATAGAAAATATGTATATTGGTTTCCGTCCCCAGTTCCTGGCACAGAAGTCCTAAAACACTTATAATTTCCTAACTGATTAGAGCACTAAGAACATCTTTTTTTTTTTTGTCTAATATTTGGTCTTTGACCATGGTTCCTGACATAGAGTTCCTAAATTCCTTGGAGTTCACCAAGTGATCAGAGCATTTTTGTCCTAATGAATCCACTTTTGGTGGATTCCTGGATAGCTTCAGGAGGAGGGGTGGTCACCAGAAAGATCAAACCAGGATTAGAAGCTTGGAACTTTCAGCCCCACTGTGTATCCTCAGGAAGAGAGGAGGGGTTGGAGATACAATTAATGATTGATCATCCTTAACTATGTGTTGAAGCCTCCACGTGTGCATGAATGCGTGCTTGGTTGCTTCAGTCGAGTTGGTAGCCTTGAAAAGAGCAGTTTTAGTGGAAAGGTGGGCACAGTAGATTGAAGTATGATAAAGAGTGAATTTGGGGGACTTTCTTGGTGGCCTCCTGGTTAAGATTCTGGGCTTTCACTGCAGTGGCACAGGTTCAATTCCTGGTTGGGGCAAAAGCTGAGAGATGCAGCTACCCCCTCCCCAAAATGTGAATTTGGGGTGAGAAAGTAGAGACATCAAACTGAGTCAGTTCCTTGAAGAAAATTGGCTGCACAGAGGGGAACAGAGGATGGAAACACAGATGGGAAAGATGTAGGGTCAAAGGAGAGCTGCTTGCTTATTTCAATATAGTAAGTTCCAAAACATGTTCATTTGCTGATAGAAAAAGTCAATAGGGAAGGAGAAACTAGTGATACAGGAGAGAGGGAATAATTAAGAAGGTGAAAGGGATGGGACCCTGAGACCCAGAGTGCCAATGGAGGGAAAAGTTTTAGATAGGGTAAGAGAGATTTGTACAGTACAGGTATCCTTCAGTATGGGAAAGTATGAGAGTTTGCTTGACTGCCGTTTCCTCAAAAAGCTTGAGACGGGTCTTTCCTGATGGTTGAGTGGCTAAGATTCCATGCTCCCAATTCAGGGGGCCCAGGTTCAATCCCTGATCTGGGAACTAGATCCCACATGCCACACCTGAGACCGGACACAGCCAAATAAATAAACAAAAATACATATTTTTTTTTTTTTTTAAGAAAGGTTGAGACAACATTGCCAGCTGAAAGATGAGAGAAGTCTGTGAGAGAAGTTTAAAGGAAAGAATGTATGAAAGAGTTGTCTGACAGAGTGAGCCAGTAAGGCTAAAACCCCACTGGGGTTTTTATAAACTTGAATCTCAAGTAAAACAATCCTTGGAAATTTCCTAGTGGTCCAGTGGTTAAGAATTGGTGCTTTCACTGCTGTGGGCCCAGGTTCAATCCCTGGTCAGGGAACTAAGAGCCCAGAAGCCTCAAGGCCAAAATAATAATAAAATAAAGCTAAGGTGACTGGTTTTCTCCAGTTGTGTTCAACATGGCTGCCAGAGACTGAAATAGATGATGGGGATGAGTTGGGAATTACCCTGGATGGGGTGGGGCAAGGAGGTTATCACAATGTTTGAGCAGGGAATCCAGGGGGACCAGGAGGCACGTGGATGCAGAAGGGATGGGTGGACAGTGTGTCAGGGCCAATGGATTTGTGGCCTCAGAGAGGTCAAGGATGGAAGGGAGGAGGTGGTAAAGGAAAACTGAGGCTTAGCTTCAGTGTAGAGGTATGATCCTGGGAGACCAAGGTCTCTGAAAATGAGGCAATTGAGGAAGACTGTTGTTGAACTGATGATTCTAGAAGAACAACAGGAGAAGTGAGAAGGCAGTCTTTCCACAGGGAAGTAAACAGAAGTCAGAGATGATGAGGAACATTCTTAAGGTCATACAGTGGTCTTGACATTGAGGCTGGGATATGAAGCCAGATCTACCCAACCTCAGAGCCTTGATCAAACCATTATTCTAGGACTTCCCTGGTGGTTCAATGGTTAAGAATCCACCTGCCAAAGCAGGGGACATGGTTCAATCTCTGGTTGGGGAAGATCCCACTTGCCTGGGGGCAGCTAACCCCCTGCGCCGCAACCACTGAAGCCCACATGCCTTAGAGCCCGAGCTCCGAAACAAGAGGAGCTAGTACAAGAAGAAGCCCATCATCACAGCTAGAGAGTAGCCTCTGCTTGCTGCCACTAGAGAAAAGCCCCACACGCAGCAATGAAGACCTAGCCCAGCCAAAACAAACAAGCAAACAAACATTATTCAGTTGTTGAGTCAGGGAGTTCAGTTTCTGGGCTGGGTCCCTGAGTTGCTTTTGTCTCTTCTCTTATAGACCCGGCCTCTAACAAACCACCTCATGCCAACAACCAAATGAATTACCCTAGCCAACTGCCCCCATCATCTCTGAATCCTGCATTCTGCCCCCTATTGTGGACTTCTCACCTTTAGCTGGCTGTCTCCAGAACTTTTTCTCACCTGGTAGCTGAGTCTGTGGCCCTAGATCCTGTTGTTCATGGTATAATGGTCTGTCCCATGGCTATGCCTTCTTCTGACATGAACTGTAGGAGAAATGCTAGTGATGAAAAATAACACCTGTCCCTATTACCTGATCAAGCACTCACTCTAAGCCAAGTTTGGCATATATCCTCTCTCACGTGGTCCTCATGACGTCTCATTACTGCCCCCATTTTACAGATGAGAGCACTGACACTCAGAGGGATTACATCACTTGTCCAGACCACACAGCTGGGATGTTGCAGAGCTGGAGTCAAGACTGAGTATTTCTGTGTCTTACAGTCCTTGCCCTTTGCAAATCGTGAAAATTAAAAAGATAATGGACATGACAGACTTTGTACCAATATAACACAGTCTTATTAAAATAACTTTTCAAAATAATTCCATGTTTCCTGGCCTCCATCTGCCAAGGCAAGCTAGTATTCGCTGTCAAATCTCCTCTAAGAAGTCCTCAGAATCTCTGGGGGTGTCTTATCTGCATTCCAGAACTAGTCCTGCCAGTTGCCATGTAACCTTACCATTGCTCACCCCGATTGAGTAGGCTCTTACAGTGTTCCTAGCATCTGGGCTAGCCCTTGACACGCACGATTTCATGCACATGTCCACACACCCCTAAACAAACAAATGGACAAGCGTATATATATTTAAGTGTGTGTGTGTGTGTGTGTGTGTGTGTGTGTGTGCTGTGCTCAGTTGTGTCCGACTCTTTGCAGCCCTATAGACTGACTGTAGCCCACCAGGTTCCTCTGCGCATGGGATTCTCCAGGCAAGAATACTGGAGTGGGTTGCCATGCCCTTCTCCAGAGGATCTTCCTGACCCAGGCATCGAACCCGCATCTCTTGGGCCTCCTGCATTGGTAGGTGGATTCTTGACCACTAGCACCACCTGACATGTAAAATAGTGCTGCTACGTCACACAGAGAGGTGCTGAGTAGTAGCTGTTGGGAGCATTCAGAGCTCAGGCTTGGCAGAGAACACTGTAGTGTCTGTGTCCCACAACTCCAGCCCTGGCATCTCTCCTCGGAAATTTTAGAGTTGTTCCAAACAGTACACGGTCCCCAGTGCCTGGTGCTCAGGCTCTCATGGAGGTTCTCTGAGCCACCCGACATCCTTTAATAAATTTCTTTCCTGTTCAAACTGAGGAGAATTTTGAGTTGGTTTTTTTTTTTATTAATTTTAATTGGAGGCTAATTACTTTACAATATTGTGGTGATTTTTGCCATACATCGACATGAATCAGCCAGAGGTGCACATGTGTCCCCCCCATCCTGAACCTCCCTCCCACCTCCCTCCCCACTTCCATCCCTCTGGGTTGTCCCAGAGCCCTGGCTTTGAGTGCCCTGCTTCATGCATGGAACTTGGGTATGTAAAATAGATGTATTTTACATATGGTAATATACAGGCTTCAATGCTGTTCTCTCAAATCATCCCACCCTCGCCTTCTCCCACAGAGTCCAAAAGTCTGTTCTTTACATCTGTGTTTTCTTTTGCCGTCTTGCATAAAGGGTCGTCATTACCGTCTTTCTAAATTCCGTATGGATGTGCTAATATACTGTATCTTTGTTTTGTTCTACGACTAAGAATCATGACTGATACACCCTTCAACAACCCTATCAGGTGTTTGTGTCCCTTGTATTATTTTAAAATTATCTTTGAGTTGTTTAATTGGTTTTTAATTTTTTGAAATTTTATTTCTTTGTATTTATTTATTTATTGGCTATGCTGGGTCCTCGTTGCTGTGAGGGCTTTTCTAGTTGGGTGCACGGGTTTCTCATTGCGGTAACTTCGCTTATTGTGCAGCATGGGCTCTAGGGCGCTCAGGCGTCAGGAGCTGTGGCCTGGGGGCTCAGTAGTTGTGGCTCCCTGGCTCTAAAAAGCACAGGGCCAACAGTTGTGGCACAGGGGCTTAGTTGCCACGAGGCATGTGGGGTCTTCCCAGATCAGGGATCAAGCCCTTATCTCCTGCAATGGCAGGCAGATTCTTTCCTACCAAGCCACCAGGGAAGGCCCTAATTTATTTTTTAAAGTAATGATTTAGGCATTTGTGAATCTACCATCCCATATCAAACTGCGGAGCCTAGACACTAACCTGCATCTAACCCTATACCCTCCTCCCCACCCAACTGTTTTCCTGACCAGGGTAACCATCCTCTTGAATACTGTGTTCTTCATTTCCTCTGTCTATATTTTTACAAATATTTTTCTTTATTTATTTGGCTGCACCGGGTCTTTGTTGCAGCACGTGGGATCTTCTCTCTTTGTTCTGGCATAGGACGTCACACGCTTGCTGCGTGTGAGCTCTTAGTTGCCCCAAGTGGGGTGTGAGGGAGGCGCCCCTCCCAGCTAATTCTTGCTGCTCCAGAGTAACCAGTATTCTTACCTCTATCACCTCATGTTTGTTTTACCTGTTATTAAACATTAAAAAGTACATTTTTTATGCTGTGTATTCTTTTTGTCTGACTTCTTTGGCTCATTGTTGTTATTTAGTCGCTAACCTGTGTCTGACTCTTTTGAGACCCATGGATTTAGCCCGCCAGGCTCCTCTGTCCATGGGATTCTCCAGGCAAGAACACTGGAGTAGGTTGCCAGTTCCTTCTCCAGGGGATCTTCCTCACCCAGGGATCGAACCTGAGTCTCCTGCATTGGCAGGCAGATCCTTTACCTCTGAGCCACCAGGGAAACCCTCACTCATTATGTTTGTGCAGTTCATCTATGCTCTTGCCTGTAGTAATGATTTGTTCTTTTTACTGCTATGTGTATTCCATTGTATGAACATGGCATGATTTATTTTATTCATTCTCCTACTGATAACATTTGAGTTGTTCCCTTATCCGTGTATTGCTTTATTTCATCAATATGTTTTTCTAAAAGTATCATTTCCATGTTTACATGAGGAAACAGAGGCTCAGAGAAGGTAAGTGACATGCCTGAGATCACACAGCAAATAAACAGCAAAACCGAGATTGACTCCATATCCTGAGCTCTACACCTCAACTGCAAAGGAATGGGAGAAACGCTCTTCCTCTTTCTTTCTCTGGGACTAAAGGATGGTCTTGGGGGTGTCCAAGAGACCCAGGTGGCCTCTCCGTCCCCAGTGGCAGCGGGATTGTGATGCAGCCTGCTGACGGGGAACTCTGTGCTTGCGACAGGAGCCCATTCTGACCCTCTCAGGAAGCAGTCACAAATACTGGGCAACTTTTGTGACTACTGCGCTGCACAGTGTCTGGAAGGCTCCGGAATCAGGGCTCAGCCTCTGTCCTTCTCCAGCCCCAGGTGAGGCTGAGGGAGGTGTGGAGCCACGAGGTAGACAGGCCCTGGCTGGCCCCTGTGATAGATGGCCCTGGGCTGGCTCCGAGCCACACTTGTCCACATCCTACCTTAGTGGTTTGTCCTTGTCTGTATATGCTTTATGATGAGACTTACTCATATTTTTCTTTAAATAAATCAACCCACTTTTTAGTAATAATTTTAGTTAACTTCTTTAAAAATTTTTAAAAATTTCAAATAGCTAATATAGGTATCTGATACATTATTCAAAAAAATATGAAAATGTTTTCCTTCTATTTTTGTCCCGCAGCCACTCAATTCCTTTAAAAGACATCCAATCTCACTCTCTTCCTTTCTATAGTCCAGAGATGTTCTATGCATATACAAGCAAATGAATATGTAATCTGTTGTTATTTTCTACCGAATATTTAGACCTTATTCCCTAAATAAAATAAATTTGAGATGGTTTCATATCAGTACATATGCTTTTTTTTTTAAAACTGGCATAGTTTTCTAGTACCATAATTTATTTTATCCCCTACTGATGGACTTTGTCCTTATTTCCAGTCTTTTCCTATTATAAACAACGCTACGATGAATCAATCACATGTTCACCTACTATTTTGCTCACTGCATATTTATTGAAAGGATAACTCTTAGGAATGGAAATGCTGAAACAACTGGCATGTGTGTTTTTTAAAACAACTTCATAAAAGGTATAATTGGCATACCCATTTAAAAATCTACCCATTTTAAAGATGCAATTCAATTATTTGTAGTAAATTTACTGAGTTTTTCAGTCCTTATCAGAAACTATTTTTAGGAAATTTCATCACTCTACTGAGACCCCTCATGGTCATTTACATGGGCTAATTCTCATTTCTATCTTCTGTCCCAGGAAATCCCTCATCAAAACCTTCTATCTCTATAAATTGCCTTTTCTGGACATTTCAAATACATGGAATTAAATATGCAATATGTGATCATTTGTGTCTGACTTTGCTTTAGTTTAATGTTTAGTTTCAGGTTCATTCATGACATAGCATTTATCAATAGCTCATTTCTTTTTTTATTACTGAATAATATTCCATTGTATATATATGCTGCTGCTGCTAAGTCACTTCAGTCGTGTCCAACTCTGTGTGACCCCATAGATGGCAGCCCACTAGGCTCCTCTGTCCCTGGGATTCTCCAGGCAAGAACACTGGAGTGGATTGCCATTTCCTTCTCCAATGCATGAAAGTGAAAAGTGAAAGTAAAGTCACTCAGTCATGTCCGACTCTTAGTGACCCCATGGACTGCAGCCTACCAGGCTCCTCTGTCCATGGGGTTTTCCAGGCAAGAGTACTGGAGTGGGTTGTCATTGCCTTCTCCATTGTACATATATAGCACATTTTAAAAATTCCCTCATCAATTGATTGACATGTAAGTTTTTCCTCCACTTTCTGGCTATTATGAATAATGCTGCTGTGAACATTCATATGCAAGCCATTGGCATTCATTTTTTCATTTGTGTAGATACACAGAAGTGGAATTGTTGGGTCCTATGAGAAATTTATGCCTAGCTTTTTAAGAAACCAGCAGACTATTTTCCAAAGTGGCTGAACCATTGTACATTTCTATTAGCAATGTATGAGACTTCCTGTTTCTCCACATTCTCGCCGTTTGTTACTGTCTTTTTTTAAAAAATAACTGCTCTGCTGCTGCTGCTAAGTCACTTCAGTCGTGTCCGACTCTGTGCGACCCCATAGACGGCAGCCCACCAGGCTCCCTGACCCCTGGGATTCTCCAGGCAAGAACATTGGAGTGGGTTGCCATTTCCTTCTCCAGTGCATGAAGTACAAAGAGAAAGTGAAATCGCTCAGTCATGTCTGACTCTTAGCAACCCCATGGACTGCAGCCTACCAGGCTCCTCTGTCCATGGGATTTTCCAGGCAACAGTACTGGAGTGGGGTGCCAGTGGGTGTAAAATGGCATCTCATTTTGGTTTTCACTAATGGCTAAAGATGTTAGGCATTTTTTTCAAGTGTTTATTCTTATACCTTCTCAGTGAAATTTGTTCATATCTATTGCCACTTTTAAAATGGGGTTTATTTGTCTTCTTATTAGCAAGTTTTAGGAAATTTTTGTCAGGAGGGTGTTGGGAGAGCGATGGACTGGGAGTTGGAGATGAGCAGATGCAAACTATTATATCAGATCAGATCAGTCGCTCAGTCGTGTCCGACTCTTTGCGACCCCATGAACCGCAGCACGCCAGGCCTCCCTGTCCATCACCAGCTCCCGGAGGTCACTCAGACTGGCATCCATCGAGTCAGTGATGCCATCCAGCCATCTCATCCTCTGTCGTCCCCTTCTCCTCCTGCCCTCAATCCCTCCCAGCATCAGAGTCTTCTCCAATGAGTCAACTCTTCGCATGAGGTGGCCAAAATACTGGAGTTTCAGCTTTAGCATCATTCCTTCTAAAGAAATTCCAGGATTGATCTCCTTCAGAATGGACTGGTTGGATCTTCTTGCAGTCCGAGGGACTCTCAAGAGTCTTCTCCAACACCACAGTTCAAAAGCATCAATTCTTCGGCGCTCAGCCTTCTTCACAGTCCAGCTCTCACATCCATACAGGACCACAGGAAAGACCATAGCCTTGACTAGGCGAACCTTTGTTGGTAAAGTAATGTCTCTGCTTTTGAATATGCTATCTAGGTTGGTCATAACTTTCCTTCCAAGGAGTAAGCGTCTTTTAATTTCATGGCTAAACTATTATATAGAGAATGGATAAATAACAAGGTCCCTCTGTATAGCACAGGGAACTGTATTCAGTATCCTGTGATAAACCATAGTGGAAAATCCCTGGTGGTCCAGTGGTTAAGAATCTGCCTGCCAATGCAGGGGACACAGATTTGATCCCTGGTCTGGGAAGATCCCACATGCCATGGAGCTTGTTAGCCAAAACTACTGCGCCTGAGTGCAACGACTATTAATACAGAAGCCCACACACCTAGAGCCTGTGCTCTGCAACGAGAGAAGCCACTGCCCTGAGAACCCTAAGCACCACAACTAGAGAAAGAGCACATGCAGCATCAAAGATCCAGCACAGCCAAAAATATATAAATTAAAAGAGTATGAAAAGTAATGTATATACATGTATAACAATCACTTTGCTGTACAACAGAAATTAACACAACATTTTAAATCAACTATACTTCAATAAAATAATTTTTTAAAAGATTACCATACCAAACCTACCAGAAGAGTTACGTATGAAAGAATGTGATGTCTGGGATTTGCTTCAAAATAAGCCATCAGCAGAGGTAACAGATGAAAGCTATTGTTAATGAGCTGCTATTTGAAGCTGGGTGAAGCTGGCAATTCATTACACTATTTTCTTTTTGTATCTTTGAAATTTTTCATAATGAAGGGTTTTTTTTTTTTTTTGATGACCACTTTTGGCACCACCTAAAAAATCAGTTTGTACATATCCATCAGTGCACAACTCCTTGGAAGGTACTGGCTTAAAGGTGACGATTGAGGGCTCTAGAGTCAGGCTGACCACATTTGAATTCTGCTTCTTCCAGTTACTAGTTGATCTCAGGCAAGCCCTCAAACCTCTCTGGCACATAGGTGTCTCATGTGAAAAATCAAGCACTAACTTTAATGATATGGGGTCGCAAAGAGTCGGACACGACTGAGCAAGTGATCTGATCTGATCTGATCTGATCTGAACTTTAATGAAACACTTACTATGATCCTGTTCTGTATTAATGTTATCTTATTTTATCCTCCCCACCACTGTAAGAGGCAAGGTACTACTGTTAGTCCTATTTCACGGTTGAGGAAGCATCCTGAACACACGTGACTGAAGCATTTGACCTTTCAGGGCCTGCCCCTCCTCCCTCCAAGTTCAGAAGGTCACATGTTCCTTCTGAACAAAAACAAAGTCACTTGTTCCTATGTCTCTGCAGTTTCTTTATTGCCTCTGAAGTTTACCCGAATCAAGGCTGAGTTCTAAGATTCCCAAGAATGTTTCTTGTTTGATGATACCTTCCCATCTCACATAATGTGACCTGGATGCTTGTCTCTTGATTTCATCTTTGCTTGAGGAATTTGTAGATGTTTGACTATAATTTTTTTAAAGACAGGTATATTCCAGTTTAGGATAGACATTTCCAGGGAGAACTGTGGGCAAGCAATGATTCTGATCTACAATCTGTAACTGTGGGACTTTCCTAGGAGAAGGACAACTCTACGTTTGAGAGCAAGAAAAGAGGGAACTGGGGATAATGAGCAGGACTAGGAGAAACTCTGCCATGCTGTTTATTATCTAAGGGAGTTCTTCAGTCCTGCAAACGCTCATCTGAATCTAAGTCCTCCAAAAACTGCAGGAGGTGTTGAGAGCTCCTTATGGCTATTTATTTTTATAACATTCTTTTTTTACTTCTATATTCAGTACAGAAAATCTGAAGGTTACAGAAAAGCATAAAGTCTTTCTTTTTTTTTTTTTTAACACTGATTCAAGAAGAGGCAGTTGTGAAGTAGTTGAAAGAGACAGTCCTGGGTTTAAATCCCAGGTCTATTTCTTGCATTCTCTGTGAATTTTGGCAAGTCTCCTAACCCTTCTGAAACTGTTTCCTCCTTAGAAAAGTGGTCATCACAATACTTCCTACCTCACTGGGGATGAATATAGGCACATCTCATTCAGGGCACCTGGTGGGCACTCAATACATGTGTCTCTGTCTCCTCTCAAAATTTACAAAGAAATTTTCATTGAAGTGTTTTCTGAACACCCTTAAGGTGTTACTGTACGCCAGAGAAAATACAGGAATGGATAAGATGGGTACCTTGCCCTCGAAGGGCTTATGGTTTAGAGAGGAAGGAAATCTTATAAGGTTGAATGGGTGAATCTGATGCATTTATTTATTTATTTTTATCTTTAATTTTTAAAATATTCAGTCTGTTACCTTTAGATAAAAGTTGCTGCTGCTAAGTCACTTCAGTCGTGTCCGACTCCGTGTGACCCCATAGACAGCAGCCACCAGGCTCCCCCGTCCCTGGGATTCTCCAGGCAAGAACACTGGAGTGGGTTGCCATTTCCTTCTCCAATGCAGGAAAGTGAAAAGTGAAAGTGAAGTCACTCAGTCGTGTCCGACTCTCAGTGACCCCATGGACTGCAGCCCACCAGGCTCCTCCATTCATGGGATTTTCCAGGCAAGAATACTGGAGTGGGGTGCCATTGCCTTCTCCGAGATAAAAGTTACATGACCCTAATCTCCATCTGTCAGAAGAGACCCTGAGAGGTCAGGTCATACAGCAAGTAAATAGTAGGGAGCGGACTGGAACCCAGTTAGGAGAAATATTAGGGCAGAAGCTGTGAGAGGAAGATTTTAGAAATGAGATCATGCTGTTTTGTAGCTCAAAGGAGAAAAACAGGCAGGAGATGGAGATGTGTGCAAATGGATCAGAGATTACAAATCCACCCCTGAAGACAGACTGCATTTTGCTTGGTAGGAGTTCCCCTACCTCCACCAACATTTTATTATGAATATTTTCAAACAGAACAGTTTAAAGACATGTATGGTTAACTGTTTGCTATATATACTTTGTCATATATTAATTCCTTCATTACTCTACTTACCCATCTTATTTTCTGATGCATTACAAGGAAGCTGCAGAGTTCATGCTACCTTTAAACATTTCAGTATGGCTGTCATTAACTACAGTTCAGGATTTGTTTTGAGGTTTTTTTTTTTTTTTAGGTTCATTTTACATGCAGTGATAAACATAGATCTCAAGTGTATTATTTACTATGTTTTGACAAATGCATGCTGCTGCTAAGTCGCTTCAGTCGTGTCCGACTATGCAATCCCATAGATGGCGGCCCACCAGGCTCCCCTGTTCCTGGGATTCTCCAGGCAAGAATACTGGAGTGGGTTGCAGACATGTAAGCTACACCTCTAACAAGATATTGAAAACACATTTTCAACATCTGAGAAAATTTTCTGTCTCTAGAAGCAACCAATATTGTCATTTCTTTCACCATTGATTAGGTTTTACCTGTTCTAGAACAGCATACAAATAGAATCATACAGTTTGTACTTTCTTTTAGCATAATGTCTGATACTTATCTATTTTGTGTCATAGTAGTTTTTTGATGTCTATGATTTTATTTGTACAACAATTCAGCTGCATAATATTAAAAGGTTTGATGGGCATACCAAGGTCATAATCAACCATTATAATATTCTTTAATTAATGGGGAAATACATTTGTGCTCCAAATAACCAACTTATGAAAATATCCTTTGGGACCTAATAATGCCTGTTTAGAATAAATAGCATCAAATTGTGGCAGAAGTTTATAAACACTACAATACTGTGCTTTTTGTAATTGGGAGTGAATGTATTAAAACATGTTTTTCATATGAATGAAAATGCATAATTTTACCCATTATGCATTCTGAATATTGGTTGACGAAATGCATTTTTTCTTTCTAAAAACTTTTTTTAGGGCTTCCCTGGTGGCTCAGTGGTAAAGAATCCGCCTTTTCCAATGCAGGAGACGCAGGTTCAATCTCTGATCCGGGAAGATCCCACATGCCTCAGTGCAGCTAAAATCCATGCGGCAGAGCTACTGAGACTGTGCTCTAGAGCCTGAGCTCTGCAACAAGGGAAGCCACGACAATGAGAAGCCGGTGCACCACAACCTCGCTCGCTGCAACTAGAGAAAAGCCCAAGCAGCAATGAAGATCCACCACAGCCAAACATAAAAAAATAAAATTCTAAAATATTTTAAAAATAATTTATTTGGTTGCACCGGGTCTTAGCTGTGGTACACGGGATCTTCATTCTTCATTGCAGCTTGAGAACTCCTATTTGCAGCACATGAGATCTAGTTTCCCTACCAGGGATGGAACCCAGGCCCCCTGCATCAATGTTTTAGCCACTGGACCACCAGGGAAGTCTTGAGAAATGTGTTTCTGAATTGTTTACATCTCTTGGCTTTATAATAATGGTAGTTGTGAATGAGTTGAACATCAGCTGTGTACTTTGTAACATATGTGTACTGCTTTGTAGTATTCCATTCTGTAAATTGACCACAGTTGATCCATTTTCCTGTTTATTTAAAACACAGGAGTTTTAAATAATTTGAATTTTTGCCATTGTTATAGATCTGAGTTCCAACCTTGGCTCAGCCATTTGCTAGGTAAAACCACGGGCTGGCTACTCTGTTTCTCTATGAGCATAATGGGACAAATTATAGCTAGTGCTTACTGTGTGCTTGCTTGGCACCATTCTAAATATTTTATAGGCATTAGCTCATTTAATTCTAATAACATCCCAGAAGATGGAGCATATTACTATTCCCATGTCATGGATGAGGAACTGAGTGCCCCACCTGGCTTGCTGGGATAATTCAGTGAGATAGTGCATACAAAACATGTAGGATCCTATTTGATAATTAAAAATGTAAATGTAGATGTTAGCTGTTATTTTTTATTTTCCCTTACTGGCCATTGGAGGCATTAAAGTTCACTACCTCAGTGAAGAAAGTATATAAAGCCCTGAAAGTAAGTTTGCCAAATAAAATACGTGGTGCCCAGTTCAATTTGAATTTTAGATAAACAATGCAAAAAATTAGTATAAGAATGTTACATGCAGTTTTTGTCACAAATTTGTATTAAAAATTATTCATTTTTTACTTGCAATTCAAATTTAACTGAGCATCCTACATTTTTATTTTCTAAATCTGGCAACCCTACCTGGAGGGGATGACTGAGGTGACCAGGGATGGAACTTGTGTTCCTCATTTTGCAGATGACAAAACAGTCTTAAACAGGGAAAATGACGAGCCATGACCTAGGTTTTCAGTGGTTTCTTTGGATCCATGTCTGAGGTTCCCAGAAGCTCCATCCAGTGTACTCTCTCCATCAACACACAGTTCTGTCACTTTTCAAGTCTTTCCCTACCTCCTCTGACAGCTGAATGCAGAATGGCTTCAGGGAAGTGGGGGACAGCAGCGTGACTAGCAGTGTGACTAAGTGTTCTACAGGGAAAGTCAATAAGAGACAGGTGGCATGTGGGTTGCTGGGTTTTCTCTTCCCACTCCTTCCAGTTCTGCATCTCTGCTTCCTTCTCTCTCCAGAGACCTGGGAAACTCCTTCCCTTGCTGATGGAGGCTTCTCCCAGGCTTCCTGCCCCTGCTCTAGCAGGGCTGGGTCCTGTCCCAGGCTGACCTGGGTGTGCAAGGCAGAAGGAGGGTGTAGGTGGCTCAAGGCTGTATTAGCCACCAGTCCTGCATGCTGATCAGGCCAAAAATAGACTGGCTTTTGAATCAGGGAACTTGGGAGCCAGAGCCACACAGCATGGGAGATGAGTAAATGTCCAGGCTGGGATTCTCTGCCCTTACTAACTTGGGCCCTCCTTGGAGAACCTATCAACTAAATACCTGCCCTGGATTTCCTAGAATTTTCACAACATCTCAGGAGGTAGTATCTATTATTCCCATTTAGAGATTTGGCCACTGAAGTTCAGGGGATTTCCCGAAAACCCCTGAAGTAAGATATTGATAGTACTAGATCCTTGGTCCACGTGGCTCTGAAGAAGCCTGACATTAATTCCACTAGGTCTGCCTCCCAGATCAGAGCTAATCCATCCTGTTGACATAAGCAAGAACGTTAGGATAGCATAGACCACTCAGCATAGATGTTCTCAAAATGTGATCCCTAGGCATCAGCATCACCTAGGCACTTGTTTATTGTTGTTCAGTCGCTAAGCTGTGTTCGACTTTGAAATGCAAATTTTTGGGTCTCATTCCAGAACTTAAGAGATTCTGGGGGTGTTACTTGGCAGTCTGGGTTTCAATATGCCCTCCAGCTGATTCTGATGCACTCTAAAGTTTGAGAAGCTGGTATGTAGTAGAAAAAGACGCGTTTTGGGAATAAAATGAATGTACATTTAAAATATATATTTGCTTTACATAAACTTTTCTTGACACATAATACACAGAAAAATACACAAATCATAAATATGCAGCTTGACGAATGTTCACAAAGTGAACCTACCAGTGTACCAGCACTCAGATCAAGACACAGAACATTTTTGCCAGCCCCCAAAACCCCCTTTTGTGTCTCCTTCCTGTTTTTACCTCCTCTTAAAGGTAATCACTGGGCTTCCCTGGTGGCTTAGACATAAAGAATCCGCCTTCAATGTGGGAGACCTGGGTTTGATCCCTGGGTTGGGAAGATCCCCTAGAGGAGGCCATGGCAACCCATTCCAGTATTCTTGTCTGGAGAGTCCTATGGACAGAAGGAGCCTGGCGGGCTATAGTCTGTGGGGTCACAAAGAGTCAGACACGACTGAGTGACTAAGGACAAGGGTAATCACTGTCCTGACTTCAAACACTATACATTGGTTTTGCCTAACATTATATAGTTTAAAAATTGTGTATGAAGACAGAATGTGGTGCCGGAGGACTTCTGTTGAATCCCTGGTTCCTGGCTGAGTAATCTAGGACCACTCATCTAATTTATTTGAGACTCATTTCCCTCTTTGTATAATGGACATAAAAATGTTTGTTTTAGTTGCTAAGTTGTATCTGACCGCATGGAGTGTAACCTGCCAGACTCCTCTGTCCATTGGATTTCCCAGGCAAAAATACTGGAGTGGGTTGCCATTTCATTTTCCAGGGGATCTTACTGACCAAGGGAATCTACAACTCCTGGGAGGATCGAATCTACAACTCCTGCATTGGCAGATTCTTTACCACTGAGCCACCTGGGAAGCCCGGGCATAAAAATACCTCATACTTTAAAGGTACACTGCATTCCATCTAGTGTTAAGAATCACCTGGGGCACTAGTTAAAAACCCACATCTTGCAGAGCATGTGTCTCAATAGGACAAAAACTGATTGTGGGGGTGCAGAGGACATTAAAATACATATATATTTAAAAAATTTGTTTTGTTTGCATACCCTTCTCGGCTTGCAGGGATCTTAGCTCCCAGAACATGAATTGAACCTGTACTCTCGGCCGTGAAGTGTGCAGAGTCCTAACCACTGCATAGCCAGGGAATTCCTCCCCACTCAAAATTTTTTTGGTAAAAGTTCAGATACATGGTACATAAATTGATAAAAAGCATATTTGTGACATTAAAATTTCATGAGGGAATTTAGGGAAAAACTAGTAGGACTTCGCTGGTGATCCAGTTGTTAAGACTCCATGTCCACTGTAGAGGGCATGGGTTTGATCCCCAGTAGGGGAACTAAGATTCTAAATGCAGAGTGGCATGCCCACCCCCTCCCTCTCCCCCCTAAAAAAGTGTAAAATTGTTCCTTACCAAGATGATAATCTCAAAAAAGGTGAGAAACACTGCCTTACCACAGTGATTGTCCAAGTGTGATCTGTGGTGGAAAGTGCAAACACTGTGGTCAGACCTCAGAGTTACTGAATTGGAAATTGTGAAGTTGGAGCCCAGCAGTCTGTGGTTTAAGTCCTCCAGGTGATTCTGATGTGACTGAAGTTTGTGAACCACAGCACTAGATAATGTGAATGGGGTAGGGTTATAGGAATCTGTATCTTTAACATGCTTTCCTAAGGTATATTGCAGGAAACACTGACACGGAGGACTTGAAAGTACTTTGAAAAGTGTGACTTTCTAAATGGTAAAATACTATTTTTATTAGAAGGAAACATGCTATACAATAATAGCAAAGGTCACTAATTACTAAGCACTTAGTTGTGCCTCTGAATTTACTTCCATGGCCTATTAAATCTCACAAACAATCTATGAAGGAAGAGGTTGGAATTTGAAGCCAGACTGCCTGGGTTCTTATCTAGCTTGTGACTTGGTTTGTGCATCTGTAAAGTGAGGAAAATGAAGGTAGTTCCCTCACAGATTCGTTGTGAGGATAAAAGGAGCTTATTGATCAGCTCTAGGAACACCTGCCATGTTGGCACCACTTACGTGTAAGCTATTTTCATCATCCCTAAGCACACACTGTTAAAAGGTGGAATTGAATCCAATCAATGTAACTCCTGAGTGTAGTTTCTTAGACTAAGATACGGTTCAGTGATTCCCAAAGTGTGATCTCCTACTAGTAGCACATCAGAGAGCTTGTTAGAAATGCAAATTATTAAAATGATTAGATCCTATCTCAGATCTGCTGAATTAGAAACTCTGGGGGTGGGGCCCAGTAGTCTATGTTTTAACAAGCCCTTCAGGTGATTCTGATGCACACTAGAGTTTTGGATCTGTAGCTATACTGTTGAGAGTTTCTGGTGTGAGACGAGGAGGGTTTTTTAAAAAGCCTAGAGGTACCGTGCTGTGCTGCACTCAATATGCCAGCAAATTTGGAAAACTCAGCAGTGGCCACAGGACTGGAAAAGGTCAGTTTTCATTCCAATCCCAAAGAAAAACAATGCCAAAGAATGCTCAAACTACCACACAATTGCACTCATCTCACACACTAGTAAAGTAATCTTTAAAATTCTCCAAACCAGTCTTCAGCAATACGTGAACTGTGAACTTCCAGATGTTCAGGCTGGTTTTAGAAAAGGCAGAGGAACCAGAGATCAAATTGCCAACATCCGCTAGATCATGGAAAAAGCAAGAGAGTTCCAGAAAAACATCTATTTCTGCTTTATTGACTATGCCAAAGCCTTTGACTGTGTGGATCACAATAAACTGTGGGAAATTCTGAAAGAGATGGGCATACCAGACTTCCTGACCTGCCTCTTGAGAAACCTATATGCTGGTCAGGAAGCAACAGTTAGAACTGGACATGGAAGAACAGACTGGTTCCAAATAGGAAAAGGAGTACGTTAAGGCTGTATATTGTCACCCTGTTTGTTTAACTTCTATGTAGAGTACATCATGAGAAATGCTGGGCTGGAAGAAGCACAAGCTGGAATCAAGATTGCTGGGAGAAGTATCAATAACCTCAGATATGCAGATGACATCACTCTTATGGAAGAAAGTGAAGAGGAACTCAAAAGCTTCTTGATGAAAGTGAAAGAGGAGAGTGAAAAAGTTGGCTTAAAGCTCAACATTCAGAAAATGAAGATCATGGCATCTGGTCCCATCATCATGGGAAATAGATGGAGAAACAGTGGAAACAGCGTTAGACTTTATTTTGGGGGGCTCCAAAATCACTGCAGATGGTGACTGCAGCCATGAAATTAAAAGACGCTTACTCCTTGGGAGGAAAGTTATGACCAACCTAGATAGCATATTCAAAAGCAGAGACATCACTTTGCCAACAAAGGTCTGTCTAGTCAAGGCTATGGTTTTTCCTGTGGTCATGTATGGATGTGAGGGTTGGACTGTGAAGAAAGCTGAGAGCCGAAGATTTGATGCTTTTGAACTGTGGTGTTGGAGAAGACTCTTGAGAGTCCCTTGGACTGCAAGGGGATCCAACCAGTCCATTCTGAAGGAGATCAGTCCTGGGTGTTCATTGGAAGGAATGATGCTGAAGCTGAAATTCCAGTACTTTGGCCACCTCATGCGAAGAGTTGACTCATCGGAAAAGACTCTGATGCTGGGAGGGATTGGGGGCAGGAGGATAAGGGGACAACAGAGGATGAGATGGCTGGATGGCATCACCGACTCGATGGACATGAGTTTGAGTGAACTCCCGGAGATGGTGATGGACAGGGAGGCCTGGCGTGCTGCAATTCATGGGGTCGCAAAGAGTCGGACACGACTGAGCGACTGAACTGAACTGCTGCTGCTGCTATGTCGCTTCAGTCGTGTCCGACTCTGTGCGACCCCATAGACGGAAGCCCACCAGGCCCAGCCGTCCCTGGAATTCTCCAGGCAAGAACACTGGAGTGGGTTACCATTTCCTTCTCCAATGCATGAAAGTGAAAAGTGAAAGTGAAGTCGCTCGGTCGTGTCCGACTCTCAGCGACCCCATGAACTGCAGCCTACCAGGCTCCTCCATCCATGGGATTTTCCAGGCAAGAGTACTGGAGTGGGGTGCCATTGCCTTCTCCGAACTGAACTGATCGGGAGTAATCCAACAGTCCCTCCCACCTAGCTAAATGCAAGCTCGGATTTAGCTGCGCTCACCAGCCTCTGCTAGCTCTTCCGGCCGGCAGCTGGTTAGTGCGCAAGGACTTCTAGGGCTTGTAGTCCCGATAGCTCCGGAGCTGGAGGCGCCTGCGCGTTGGCCGCCAACTCGTTCTAAGAGCTGTGGTCCGGGCTCGGGACCGGCTGCCATCTTAGTCGAGGGACTGAAGAGTAGCCGCCGCCCCGAGTCCCGGTAAAACCCGCGGGCGGACTGGAGGCAATTTTGGGGAGAGGGAGGGTTCTTCTCTGTTGGAGGAGAGCGAGAGGTAGAGGAGTGCGGCGTGTCAGCCGGGACCCGAGCCGCGGCTGCTTCCTCTTTCCTCAGAGCCGGTGCCCGTGGGGTCTCGGGGAGCTCGGGCTAGGGGCAGGGGCCGGGCGGAGGGGTGGCGGGGGTGGGTCATCTGGAAGCCCGGAGCGGCCACTGTTGGGCTCAGACGTTCGGAGCCGCTCGCCTCGCGGGCGCCAAGTTCTGAGAGAACTGGGCCGCAGCGGGCGCCCCGGGGTCCAGCCCAGAGCCCGTCAGCCCCGCCCGGGGGCTGCGCTCCTGCGGCCCGGCCTACGCGAGGGGCCCCGCGGCAGCGGCCGGGGCGGGCGACGTGGCCCTGCGAGGGGCGGCGGCCGGGCCCACCTGCCACCCGCTGCCCTTCCCGAGACTTTTTGGAGCCCCCACTAGCGAGAGGGGCCAAGTACAGCGGCCGACTCTCTTCTCTCTTCCATTCCCCTCCGTCTATTGTCCCCCAGCGTGGTGGTCCCGGCCCCGGCGTCGTCCTCCGCGCCCAACGCCGTCGCCGCAGCGGCCCCGCCGGCGCCGAGTTTTGCAGACGTGGAGCTGTCACAGCCCTTCCTCCTGAAAGTGCCCTTTTCTTTAGCGGAGAGAAGAAAAAAGTAGTCGTGATGAGGACAGGACTTAGTGAGGACAAAGTGGGGAACTCAAGTTCTTAGACTTTGCTCCGGGCCGCGACGTAGAGCGAAACACAGGATCTCTGCGCCCCAGGTAGACGCTGGGCCTCAAGTTAGCGATGTAACCTGGTGGATTTGCAAACTACCCGAAATCCACGATTCTCCAGTAACAACTGATGGAGAAAGGGAACAACTCGCCTTGTTTTCTTGCTTATATTTGTATCTTGTTAGATTTTCCGCTATTATTCTACAGCTTCAGTATATTTTTTGGGAGTGAGGGGTGGGGAAGGAAGAGAGACATTTCAGGGAATTTTTCTCTGAAAATTAACGAGGCACTTGAGCCAATCATCTATCACTGTACTTAGTTGGAGTCTTGCATGTGTTCCTAATATAATTAGATCTTAGGGAAGTACTAGAGGCAGTGTATTTCCACCCTCAAAATGGGCTAGGGAGTTGTTTCTCGGCCGAAATAAAGTTCTCAGAGCAGGTCTGGTGAGAGTCTTCATCGTGTATTCATAGGTTTACTCAGGTTACAGTTACTTCATTTTTAAGGTTTAGAAATGAAGGTGGAAATTCACCTGCTGTTTTGAACAGTGGATATAAGTTTTTTGGGTGTGAGTCCGAAAGGAATTCCTTCATCTTCAGCATATGAGTCAAGTCAACAAGGATATGAAATAAACAAGTGCAGGATAATTCCTCAGTGTATTCTAGAGTAAATCATTTTTCCATTCCTTAAAGAAACATCTTTACACCAACTGAAAGAGACAAACCAGTAGCCCCCAAATTTGGTCATTAGAATAATCAGGGCAGCTTTTTTAAAAGTATAAATTTCAGAGCCTTATTTCCTGAGATTGATTTAATACGTTTGGGTCGGCCTTGAGGATTAAAACTTGCCTCAGGCAATTTTGATGGTTTTGGAAACCGTTGAGACAATACTTTGAATAAACCAAAAGCTTTGAGATGGAAGAGGAAGTAATCAGTTGTGTCTGATTGATTTGAGGAAGAATCTGCTTCAAGCTGAAGTTGCGTCTTAGCTGAAGTGTTATTGTGATGGAGAAAGGGAAGGACAGGGCAGAGGAAACACCTCAATACTGTTAGTAAACACAGGATTGTGGAAGATAAAAGGGAGCAGGGAGTGGGTTGGGGAAGAAGAGCATTACAGATGTGAGGCAAGAAAAAAACTTGTTTTATGTTGTTAACAATAGATGCAGATTTTTAAACAGGAAAATGGTATCGAGTACATGTTCGCTTTAGGAAGATTGCCTTGTGACAAAAGTGAAAGGCCGGAAGAGTGGCTGTTGCAGTGGTTTAGGTGAGAAGTGAAATCTACAAATCTTCCTCACTGAGAGGCTGTGGGCATGATCAAGGGATCAGATTTAGTTAATGGCGCCCCACTCCAGTACTCTTGCCTGGAAAATCCCGTGGACAGAGGAGCCTGGTAGGCTGCAGTCCATGGGGTCGCTAAGAGTCGGATATGACTGAGCGACTTCACTTTCACTTTTCACTTTTGTGCTTTGGAGGAGGAAATGGCAACCCACTCCAGTGTTCTTGCCTGGAGAATCCCAGGGACAGCGGGGCCTGGTGGGCTGCCATCTATGGGGTTGCAGAGTCAGACACGACTGAAGCGACTTAGCAGCAGCAGCAGTGCAAAATTGTCCTATTTTTGTATGAGGATTTCTTCAGGGCCAGTCTGAGTAAAAGGTTCCTTTTCTGTCAAAAGAACCCAGTAGCAAATCAGAGTAATATTGCACAGTTATATATGTTAATAGTATCAGAATTTGTTGTTAGCATCCTTGATCAGGTGCAATTTGTAGAATTTAGAGATTAGACTGAAATTATAGCTATCGGTGCTGTTGATTTATGAGCTTGTTGGGAAGTGTTTTTTCTCCCACCCTCAGAAACTTGGTTTTAGAATTTTAGAGTTGGGGGACTCCCCTGGTGGTCCAGTGGCCAAGACTCTATGCTCCCAATGTCCTGTGTTCGATCCCAGGTCTGAGAACTGGATCCCACATACTGCAACTAAAGAGCCTACATCTGAGACCCAGCATAGCCAAATAAATAACACATATTAAAAGAAAGAGTTGGAAGAGATTGTAGAGATTATCTAGTCCACAGTAGCAGATATATTTTGGTTTATGGGCCAACTTTCACTTGAAGTAGCTGCCAGAAGCCCTGTGTTGAGAAGGATTTTAATCATAAGGGTTCTCTGGGAAAGTGAGTTATGATTGATTAGTGATGACCCCTGTGGACACTAGTTATCTAGTGGTTAGTATCAATATATGTGCCAGGTATATGCTATTCTTGGACTAGTCCAACCTTTTCTGTTTTTTTTTTTTTTAAACAAAGAATCAGAGCTAAAAGTAGAACCAAGTTTTGTAACTCTTAGTCTGTTCTCCAGTGTACCAAAATGAATGTGTGCTACTAAAGAGCTTTTCTTTCACTTTTCTCTTTCATGCATTGGAGAAGGAAATGGCAACCCACTCCAGTATTCTTGCCTGGAGAATCCCAGGGATGGGGGAGCCTAGTGGGCTGCCGTCTATGGGATTGCACAGAGTCGGACACGACTGAAGCGACTCAGCAGCAGCAGCAGCAGCATAGCAAAGAGCTTTTGGTATTAGACCAAAAGAAAAAAGTATTTCTAGCCTGTGCCTCTTGACTGTTTAGTTAAGAGTTTAACAAGGAACTTTGGCCTAGAAGTGAGTTGTATTCATTCTGGCTTAGGAAATTTGTGTTTATACTCACAGAAAAATAGCCACCCTCCGCCTTCTTTTCTTGTTCCTCACCCTTCTCTGTTTTGGGTTTAGGGGATTGGTTTCTTTCAAGTTGCCGGGATAGTCCTTACTGTGACCTCAAAAGGTAGAGTATGTATTTACATGGCCATCCTCATTTTGCGATGTAATTATACGCAGGTGAGGAGTTACCCTATTGTATGGGTTAAGGCAAAAGTGTATTAAAGCCCCACCCCCCCAACCTCATCTTTATGGCACCTAGCCAAATTTTGGGCTTATAGTATGTGCTCAGTAAAGGCATGGTGATTTTTGTGGCTGTAAATGATACTGGCTTTGAGTCAATATAAATTAGCAAGTGGGGTTGAAGAATTGAATTGCAGCATTCTTTCATTGAGAGGTCAGTCCTCTGCTAAAAATGTTGGGCTGGAAACTAGTCTCACAACTAGAAGTAGTTAACCAGAAGCTGTTCCTCTTTTCTGTCCTCTTTCAGTCTAGCAGTGTACTGTCCTTGGAGGACTGCTGCCAGCTCAGCTCTTTGCTTCTGTACAGAATTGACTATACTCAGATCCTTGGAATACTTTTTCTTTTCATATCCCTAGGAGCTTCCAATTGGAGAAGGAAATGGCAACCCACTCCAGTGTTCTTGCCTGGAGAATCCCAGGGACAGGAAAGCCTGGTGGGCTGCCGTCTGTGGGGTCACACAGAGTCGGACACGACTGAAGTGACTTAGCATAGCATACGAGCTTCCAAGTTGCAGGGATAGTCCTTACTGTGACCTCAAAAGGTAGAGTATGTATTTATATGGCCATCCTCATTTTGCCATGTAGCTATACGCAGGTGGGGAGTTACCTTATTGTATGCGTGAGTCATTTTCTTCCCAATTTAACCTTATTATCCTGTCTGCTCCATCAAAAATTATCTATCCTATGAAACTTTTTAAAGGACATTGTGCTGTCCTATTCCAAAGGTCATTGCTGATCTGATGTGTTTAACCATAGGAGTAATGTGTTAATGGACCCTCCTTCCTTTCTCAGGTAACATGCATTTAACCGTGGCCTTCTGGAGACAGCGCCTTAATCCAAAGAAGTGACCTCAAACGGTGAAAACTTCAGGTATCGTGGCATGCCTGTGAGAGAGAGTGGGGGTTAGAAATGGTGCTGAGGGTGAGCACCGGTCCTGTTAACAGCTGTGGGAAGTATGGGGAAAGACCAGTGTTGATGCTGGCTACATCAGTTGGTTGAAGACATAGTTTCCTTTTGGATCTGAAACCCACAGCTGCCTTTACAAGGATTAGCCTGTGAGCTACATTGTATTCTTAATTTGGGTCCTTTGACTTTTCTGTTTTTCTAGCTTCCCTATACAGTCATATACTTTTCTCACTTGTGCTATTTTAGAAACATTTATCTCTGTATTTGTCCATACATGTGCACATATATGGTTAAAATGTGCAGGAATTAAAAAGAAAACAATATAGTTCAATGGAAAAAGAATAGAGGACTTGGAAAGAAAAGGTCTGGGTTCTGATTTGATTTTGCTACTGACAAATTTGATTGTTGGCAAAGTATTTAATCTTGGTGAGACTTAGTTTATATATCTGTAAAATAGTTATGTTGATTTCTGCCTGCCTCCTTGGCATTGTTGTGAGGATCAAATAAAATAATACATATTAAATCTTTAGAAAAAAGTGAATTCCCATCTTAAGCCATTATCCAGATCTATAAGGTGGGAAGAGTTGGCAATAATATTGAAAAGGAAAACAGGACAGGACAGATTCATCTTAAAAGATCAGGAGAGAGAAAAGAAAAAAAAAAAGACCAGGAAGAAGAAAAGGAAGTCTGCTGGTTAAGAGAAAAAGTAGAGCACAGGAAAAGTCAAGCAGTAAGAGAATAGGGAGTAAATGAAGTAGAGCACGTGAATTGGTTGGCGAGAAAGCTGTATAGGAAAGAGGATCCCTTTCATTTGCTTAACCCTAACCTTGCAACTGTTGTTATTACCACATCTCTTCATATAAGTGTCCCATCCGTACTTAAGCTTCTTGTCCCCATTGTAAAATCATAGTAAAATTGTGTCACCCTTTGTGTTTAGTTTATATTTTTGTTAACAAATTGCCTCATAAATGCCAAGAGACCAAGGCTATGGCTTTCTTATTATGGTATCCCAGGTCAGTGCTATAATCAAATGTGTGATTAATTTGTGGGTTTTTTGTTTTTTTAATAATTATGAAGAGAAAAGGAGATGGTAGGGTGCTTTGTGAGATACTAGAGAAAGGAAGTGGATAAGTTGAAAAGGAGATAAATCAGAGGTGGTGAGAGGAAGCATTCTCAGAGGATAATGAAAAGAAAGATGAAAATGAAAAAAGTATGTAGAATAACAGGGGAAAAGATGGCATTATCTGCAATGACTGGAACAAGGTAAATTTCAAATCTTTAGTGGTGGTGTAATACCTCATAAAAAGTTATGTACTGGGGAAGATCATCCTCCATACCAAATATCTTTAAAATATTTCTAAAAGTATCCATTTCATCCTGAGCTCACAGAGTAGTTCTTTGTGGAAAGAAAACTGGGCCAGCATTCAGGAAATATGTGTTCTGGCCTTGATACTGCTTGTTACTTAATTTCTATGATCTTGAGCAATTTGCTTAAATCTCTGGACTGCATTACTTTCTACTGAAGGTATGAACATGATGTTTTCTCCTTCCAGCTCTTTGATTATTCTTTGTGCTGCTTATGCCAGCTCACCAATTTTTCAGGGCTTTGTTGATACAATGTGGGACTGGTCTCAAAAATATCTTATAATAGGACTTCAAAGCATCCATTGCTTTGTAAATGAGAAGCCATTTTAAATTCTACTTTATTTTTTATTTTTAGCTGGGCCATGCAGGTAGTAAGATCTTCACTCCCCCCTGCAGTGGAAGCTCGGAGTCCTAACCACTAGACCACCAAGGAATTCTCTTTCTGCTTTAAACATTGGTTGAGAGACCTGCAGGAAATCTAAGTATAGAAATGCTGAGCTTATAATATTAAGCAAGCATTTATTGAGCCCTTTTATGCTAGTTTCCAAGGGATACTCTACCTCAAGGATTTTGTGTTTTTGTGAGGAAAATAAAACTGTTCACTAGTAATTATTGTAAAAAAGCAAGATGATAAATGCTATAATAAGGATTTCATTCCATTTCAATTTAAGATGTTTGGATTTCTTGGTTCCTTTATTATAACTGAATATATGCTAACTGCAGGGACTCATGGAAAAAAGCAGTTCCTGCCCTCAAGAAACTTAATTTTTTTCATGTCTGCACACTGTTTACTCTCATAGATATATCCTTCTACCCCAAGAAAGAGAAGAGTTTTGTGCTATATCATCACTTTGTAGTTTTGAACTAAGGATTCATCTCATTGTTGAGCTTACCTTACTGCAGGAATATCTGATAACAAATATATAGTTTGATTGGATTCCTTAATATTTCAGTTGCAGAGAAAGTTTTCTTTTAAGGTGAGGGAAAAAAAAATTCAAAAATGCCATCTGCATTTAGGTGAACTTTGGTTTGCTTCTTAGTCATTTGTGCAAAGAAAGAATAGGCTCTAAAATTTAGTCTCTTGAGTCTTTGTTCCAGGCAGTTAATTCAGTTGGTCACAGAAGAAAGGATGATAGTCTAAAGGAATCATATTGTAGGGATTAACAGTGTTCCCTGGAGTTAAACTACCTGATTTTGAATTCTCGCTGTACCTTGAGTACTGGCAATGTGACCTTGGCTGAGTTGCTTCACTTCTCTGTGCCTTAGTTTTTTCATTTATAAATTGAGAATAATAATAGTGTATATCCATAGGGTTTTTGTGTGGATTAAATGAGATATTTTTGCTTGAACAATAGTTGGTTCACAATAAAGCAGGAAATGTTAATTGCCAGTGTTGTTGTTATCATTATCACATCATCATCATCACCAACCTTGTCTGTTCTAAAATTATCATCACCAACCTTGTCTGTCTTAAAATTATCATCTTAATTTATTCATTCAGTAAATTTATATAAGGGGAGCACTGTAAAGTAGCACTGTAAAGATGCCTACAAGGGCTAGATTTAAATAGTAATGGTAGAGCAGATTGGGACTTAAGTGATTTAGGGAATTCATGTTACTCCAGTGGGGCAGCTGTTAGGCAGCTTTGGTTTACTTTTTTTAAAAAATTGAGGTGAGATTTATAATTTTAAAATATATAATTCACTGTTGGCTCACTGTTGATCTGGCAGGAGGTAGGGGAGCAGGCATATAGATGAAGTGTGACCTGAACATCTTTTTTATGAAGAGAAGCTGGAATTTCAGATTTTGTGAGAAATTTTTATTTTTAAATGTTGGCAACAACATAATGAATTCATAAAAATGCTGTGAGCCAGACAAATTCACCACCGTGGGCAGACTTTGTCTTGTGGGTTGCTGTTTTGTAACCTCTGATCTGCGGCTTGACTTTTTGCTGCATAACCCATGTTCACTGCTTTCTGGGAAGAGAGTCCTTATTCACATAGAGATTTTTAAAGTTCAAGCGATACCTTACTGCTATCTAGGGCTGAATGAGGCATAAACAGAAAAATTAAGGCAAAGAGGAGGAGGGAAGTTATTTAAAACTGGGATTCAGAATTGGAAAATAGCAGGAATGAACTTAAGATGATGAAAGAAAGTGCAGTGAATTTAAATTAATCTGAATAGGGTTTGTGTGGTCCCAGTAAGAATATAAAGTTTAGAAAAATTAAGAGATCAGTGTAGAGGCAAAATAATTTCTCTTCTTCCCTTTCAGGTTCTTTTGTCTAATAATTGCTGTAAGATAGATTAACAAGAGAAAAACAAATTTCCTAAATACAGTATGGGAGCCTCATAAAATTGAGGCCCAAAAGGCAGCCATAATAGGGGCTTATATAAATATCCTGAGCCTTATAAGGAAAAGGGGTAGGGGCTGGTGATACAAAGGGAAGAGGAGAGGAGATGTTTGGAAAATAAAGGTTGCCCTGTTACTTAGTTAAGTTTCTTTTCTTTCTTTCTTTCTAAAATCATTTATTTGGCTGTGCTAAGTCTTAGTTGCTGCATTCAGAATGTTTTAGTTGTAGCATGGGAACTCTTAGTTGCAGCTTATGGGATCTAGTTTCCTGACCAGTTATCAAACCCAGGCCCCCTGCATTGGGAGTGTGGAGCGTTAGCCACTGGACTACCAGTGAAGTCCCTGCAGTTAAGTTTCTTAGGTAAAAAGATATTTTCTGGTAATAATTCTCTTCTTGGTACAGGCCTCCTTTCCAGTGTAAGTGTGGGCAGTTGTGGGAGGGAGAGAGGTAAACAGCTTTTGCAGCTGAGTTTTGATTGTCTTTAGCTCAGAATAATTCTTATGCCAAAGTGGCATGTTTTGGGGTAATATACTCTGCTGCCCTTCAGCAGTCGTCTTATTTTGGAATAAACTTAAGCCCTATTGACTGGTAGGATGAAGTGGTATTTTATGAAATTTATTTTGTTAATATTGAAGTCTGCAGTATTTATTAGGGTTGGTAGGGTCCGGAGGCAGGGAGACCAGGCTAGGGAGGTTGTAGTGAGAATGGAAAGCGAGGGACAAAAGCTTGTGTTTGAGTCACCCTGTGACAGTGGGACGCTGCAGTAAAGATGCAGATTTTGAAAGCTCTTCCCATATTTGTTCTTTTGTAATAATTGGGATATGTGAGGATAAAACTGAAGAGGCTACCCCTCTGTTTTCATAAGGATCTTCATTACTCTCAGCCATGGCACCCTCTTTAATGGTGGATCATGTATATAGTCTCATAATTTCCCAGCTTTAAAAGAATAGAAAAGGTAAAATCAAAGTAGTTCAACTGCTTATTACATTTCTAGTTTAGCATTTTTGGTCATCTTGATTAACCTCTTCTGTAGACTTTAAACATGGAATTTTTTTTTATTTACCAAGGTTTGGATACAGTGACAAAAGGTTTTCTCATGGAAAAGATGTAGAATTTTGTTGCAGAAACGTGACACAGTAATTAATTTATGATTCAGAATGTTTAAAACTGATAAATGTAGAAACATGAAATGTGTTTAATTTTATATAGCCTGAGAAAGTGATTTTCAGGATTTAATTTTCCATAGGCCTTTGGTTCTGTTTATACTTTTCTCATGAAACTTTTCTTGACATATACAGGAAAGTTAACTTCTTATTCTTTACTAAAATGGAAAATGTAGTTATTGTAAGTTTTTTTTTCCTTTTGTAAGTCTTTTTAATAAGTAAATCTAATAGTGTGTTCAGTTTAGTTGCTCAGTCGTGTCCGACTCTGCGACCCCATGAATCACAGCACACCAGGCCTCCCTGTCCATCACCAACTCCCGGAGTTTACTCAAACTCATGTCCATCGAGTCAGTGATGCCATCCAGCCATCTCATCCTCTGTCATCCCCTTCTCCTCCTGCCCCCAATCCCTCCCAGCATCAGAGTCTTTTCCAGTGAGTCAACTCTTCGCGTGAGGTGGCCAAAGTATTGGTGTTTCAGCTTTAGCAACAGTCCTTCCAAAGAACACCCAGGGCTTATCTCCTTCAGAATGGACTGGTTGGATCTCCTTGCAGTCCAAGGGACTCTCAAGAGTCTTCTCCAACACCACAGTTCAAAAGCATCAATTCTTTGGCTCTCAGCTTTGTTCACAGTCCAACTCTCACATCCATACATGACCACTGGAAAAACCATAGCCTTGACTAGATGGACCTTTGTTGGCAAAGTAATGTCTCTGCTTTTGAATATGCTATCTAGGTTGGTCATAACTTTCCTCCCAAGGAGTAAGCGTCTTTTAATTTCATAGCTGCAGTCACCATCTGCAGTGATTTTGGAGTCCAGAAAAATAAAGTCTGACACTGTTTCCCCATCTATTTGCCGTGAAGTGATGGGACCAGATGCCATGATCTTAGTTTTCTGAGTGTTGAGCTTTAAGGTGTGTTAGAGCCTGAATATTCAGAATATTTGAGAGACAGCAACTTTTCCCTCATCAATGAATAAGAACACTGAACTGAGCCTGTGAAAAATAGACAGAGTTGCAGCCATCTAGAAATGCAGTAAAAGGATCAAATTGAGCTAAATCCAGGTCTCATTTAATGCAAAGAGAATTTGTTTTTTGAACTTTTGAAGAATGGTCTAACCTAGATTTTGAAGTTCATTTGTTTTGAAAATTTAAAGAGATTTTTAGATGGTTCATTTAATTAGGGGTCTGCTTTGGAAGGAAAGGAATATCGAAGAGGATTAGCTGCATTTGCTTCTGTGGAAAGCTAGTAAAAGGGAAGTCCTAGATTATCTTTTACCCTTGAATTTCTGGAAGGAAAGATAATTGCTATAGGTCTTAATTAAAAACTATTAATGTATGTATTGAAATGTATAGAACCTGGCTACTATTGCTTTTTATTGTCCAGAATGTTGCTGACATTGATGTGCAGTCATCTACTCTCCCTTTCTCTTTGCCCTTCAGGATTTAAACTTTTTTCCTTTATTTTTTCTTGTTGGAGTTTTGGGAGAGTATGGAGATGGAGCATAGATGTTCAGTCTGCTCTGTTGATTTTACTGTTTAAATTGATATTTTCATTAATAAGGGGCAAAGACAATGATAGACTTATTTATCCTGATTATTTTTTGTCATTGTAAAATATGCATAACATGTTGGTAAAATATGCATAAAATTTACAACTGCAACCATTTTTAAGTGTTTAATTCAGTGATATTAAATATATTCCCATGCTGCATACCTTTTATCACTATGCATCTCCAGAATTTATCATTCCAAACTGAAACTCTATACGTGTTATTAAACAGTAATGCCATTCCCCTCCCTAGTAATCACTGTGTTAATTTTTGTCTCTATAGAATTTGACTGTTCTTGCTACTTCATATCAATGGAATCATACAATATTTGTCCTTTGTGTCTGGCTTTTTAACTTAGCACAGTGTCTTCAAAGTTCATGTTGTAGCATGTTTCAGAATTTCATTCCTTTCTAAAAAGCTGAGTAACAACTCATTTTATGTGTATAATCACATTTTGTTTATCTGTTCATCTGTCAATGGCCTTTTGGATTACCTTTTGGCTATTGTGAATAATGATGTTATGAATGTGGCTGTATAAATATCTGTTCAAGTCCCTCCTTTCAGTTCTTTAGGTGTATTCTCAGAAGTGGAACTGGTGGATCAAGTAGTAATTTTATGGTGGGTTTTTTAAAATTTATTTTTTAATTGAAATATAATTGATTTACAAATGTTAATTTCTGCTGTAGAACAAAATGATTCAGTTATGCACATGTGTACATTCTTTTTTATGTTATTTTCCATTATGGTTTATCCCAGTGCTTCCCTGGAGGCTCAGTGGTAAAGAATCTGGCTGCCATGCAAGAGACTCAGGTTTGATCCCTGGTTCAAGATGATATCCTGGAGAAGGAAGTTGCATTCCACTCCACTTTTCTTGCCTGGGAAATCCCATGGACAGAGGAGCCTGGCAGGCTACAGTCCACAGGGTCACAGAGAGTCACACACGACTTAACAACTCAACAACAACACTCAACAACAACAACATGGTTTATCCCAGGATATTGAGTATAGTTCCCTGTGCTATATAGTAGGACCTTATTGTTAGTACTTCCATGTTAATTTTTTGTACTATCTGCCATAGTGTTTTCCCCAGCCGCTATGCCTTTGTACATTCTCACCAGCAGTTCTCAAGAGTTCCAATTTTCTACATCCATGACAACATTTCATTTCACTTCTTTTCTTTTTTTAAAGATTAGTCATTCTAATGATGAGAGAAGTGGTATCTCATTGAGGTTTTGATTTGCATTTCTCTAGTAATTAGTGGTACTTTCTTTTCCCTATGCTATTTGTATATCTTCTTTGCAGAAATGTCTATTCAGTTTCATTGCCCTTTTTTAAACTGGGTTGTTTGATTTTTTAGTGTCTTAATTATCTTGTAGGCTACTGGCTACATCTACTGGGTCTTGTGCTATTCCTCCTTCTCTCCTGTTATTGACAAAGCAGTTAGAACCATTCTCTAATATATAGTCCCTCAGTAAATGAATGTTTGATAAAATATTAAAAGTAGTGCTTTCTGGAAAGATAAAGGTTGGTTGAAGCAGGATTTTCATTACATTTTCTTTGGTTTTATAGTTCTATATTCTCATTTCACCATTTACTTGGGTGGGGTAAACATTTATAAAGGATTACGCTTTAGGCAAAGAAGTCCCTGTGTCATCCAGGTTTTATTTTGGAGAAGGAAAATATCTTTTAATATCTTATTAAAAGAAATTTCACTCTTACAGGACTTCCTGTTGCTACTGCTTGCCTAAGAAAATATGAATCAGCCTGAGGTATCCAGACCAATATTTTACCTTTTGTAATTCTGAAAAGGAAGAAATCTGTTTTAATCATTTCAGTGATTGCTTGATATATTTTTTTTAACTTTATTTTTTAACTTTACGGTAGTGTATTGGTTTTGCCATTTACCAACATGAATCCGCCACAGGTATACACGTGTTCCCCATCCTGAACCCTCCTCCCTCATCCAGTATTGTGCATCGAACCTGGACTGGCGACTCGTTTCATATATGATATTATACATGTTTCAGCGCCATTCTCCCAAATCATCCCACCCTCTCCCTCTCCCACAGAGTCCAAAAGACTGTTCTATACATCAGTGTCTCTTTTGTGCTGTCTCGTATACAGGGTTATTGTTACCATCTTTCTAAATTCCATATATATGCATTAGTATACTGTATTGGTGTTTTTCGTTCTGGCTTACTTCACTCTGTATAATAGGCTCCAGTTTCATCCACCTCATTAGAACTGATTCAAATGTATTCTTTTTAATGGCCAAGTAATACTCCATTGTGTATATGTACCACAGCTTTCTTATCCATTCATCTGCTGATGGACATCTAGGTTGCTTCCATGTCCTGGAGATTGCTTGATTTTTGTGTGTGATGATTTTGAATTTCTTTTTTGTGCTATTTATTAGGGGTTTTTTTGTTGTTGGTCAAGAGGGATTTGAGAGTGGTCCTAGACTCCATATTTAAATAATTTTGAAATAGACCAAACTGAGTAAGTTCAGGTATGCAGTGACATAGATTTTTTAAATTTTTTCATTTGTTTCTCTGTTGTTCTTTTCTTTTTTGAGGGGAGGCTCAGTTATGCTTCTCACTTACATGCATTGGAGAAGGAAATGGCAACCCACTCCAGTGTTCTTGCCTGGAGAATCCCAGGGATGGGGGAGCCTGGTGGGCTGCCGTCTATGGGGTTGCACACAGTTGGACACGACTGAAGCGACTTAGCAGCAGCAGCAGTTATGAAACCGGAGAAGGCGATGGGACCCAAATCGAGTACCCTTGCCTGGAAAATCCCATGGACGGAGGAGCCTGGTAGGCTGCAGTCCATGGGGTCGCTAAGAGTCGGACACGACTGAGCGACTTCACTTTCACTTTTCACTTTCATGCATTGGAGAAGGCAATGGCACCCCACTCCAGTACTCTTGCCTGGAGAATCCCAGGGACGGAGGAGCCTGGTGGACTGCCATGTATGGGGTCGCAGAGTCGGACATGACTGAAGCGACTTAGCAGCAGTAGCAGTTATGGAACTGTAGTTTTAAATCATGAAATTAACATTGAGCAAGACTAGAGATCTCAGTTTTTGGCTGCATCTTCTGTTCTGACCTTGGACCATTCATTTTGATTTGATTGTCTATTATTGAGTTATAAGAGTTCTCTGTGAATTCTGGATATAAGCCCTTTATCAGGTAAGTGTTACATCTTAGAGATATATTCTCCCAGCCTTTTGCTTGTTTTTTCGTTTTCTTAATGGTTTCTTTTGAAGAGTAGAAGTTCCTAATTTTAATAAGGCTTAATTTCACAATTTTGTCTTTTGTGGATGGTACTTTTGGTGTCACAGCTAAGAAATCTTTGCTTGATTGGGCACTCCATTTAACTTTGGTGGATTCCCATGCATTTATCTGTAAAAACAAATAAGATGTGTGTGGTATTTTGCTTTCTTTGAAATGATATTTTATTCAGTTCCTTTGGGACTCAGAGGAGGTAGTCTTTGTAAATTTTTTTTTAATTGGAGTATAATTGCTTTGCAATATTGTGTTAATTTCCGCTATACAACAAAGTGAATCAGCTCTATACATACATATATCCCCTCCTTCCTGAGCCTCCTTCCCATCCCCCCATCTCACCCCTTAGGTCATCACAGAACATGAGACAGCTTCCTGTGCTGTACAGCTTCCCACTAGCTGTCTGTTCTGCGCATGGCAGTGTGTACCTGTCAGTGCTGCTCTCAGTTCGTCCCACCCTCCCCTTTCCCCCACGGCCACATGTCTGGTCTCTAGTCCTGCCCTGCATATAAGTTTTCCTAGATTCCACATAATACGTTAATATACAATATTTATTTTTATTTTTCTGACTTCACTCTGTATGACAGACTCTAGGTTGATCTACATTACTACAGATGACCCAGTTTTGTTCCTCTTTCATGGCTACTATCCCATATATTTATGTTCCACATCTTCTTTATCCATCTGTCTGTCGATGGAGATTTAGATTGCCTCCATGTTCTGGCTATTGTAAATAGTGCTGCAGTGAACATTGGGGCACTTGTGTCTTTTTGAATTATGGTTTTCTCAGGGTATATGCCCAGTAGTGGGATTGCTGAGTCATATGGTAGCTCTATTTTTAGTTTAAGGAACCTCCATACTGTTCTCCATAGTGGCTGTATCAGTTTACATTCCCACCAACAGTGCAGACAATTCCGTTTTTGCACATAGTCTCTAGAATTTATTGTTTATAGATTTTTTTGAGAGGAGGTAGTCTTGAAATAGAATACTAAGGTGAAAATTTGCAGGCCCAAACTGGAGTATAAAATTGACCCTGCTTTCATAATCCTATTTGTTTCCTAATGGATAAATGGTTATTTGTCCCAAATGGCAACCCACTCCAGTATTCTTGCCTGGAGAATCCCATGGACGGAGGAGCCTGATAGGCTATAGTCCACGGGGTCACAAAGAGTTGGACACAACTGAGCGACTGCACTCACTCACTCTGCCCCAGTGTTTAGAACTCTTGGAAATAAATGATTCTGATTTTTTTTCCTAGATTTTTAATACAATATTTAGAACTATCCTTTTTAGTTCTTTTAATATAAATGCATAAATTTGTTTATGTAGTGTACATAGATGTTACTTGTTAGCTCATTATTGACATCTAGTTTCCTTAATAATTCTCTTTTTAAAAAAAATGTTTACCTTGGCTTCCCTGTGTCTTTGTTGCTGCTCTCAGGCTTTCTCTAGTTGCCCTGAGCAGGAGCTACTCTCTAGTTGCAGTGTGCAGACTTCTCATTGCTGTGGCTTTTCTTGGTGTGAAGCACAGGTTCTAGGCACCTAGGCTTCAGTAGTTTCTCGGTGCCATGTGGAATCTTTGTGGAACAGGGATCAAATCTGTGTCCCTTGTATCAGCAGGTGGGTTCTTCATCACTGGACTACCAGGGAAGACTGATAATTCTTAAACAATGTATAAAAATGATCTGAGAAAGGTTCGTTGGAGGGATGGGATGGTGGCTATCCAGAGTCTTATTTTGAGGAGGATTTATGGGTTTTAAGAGATAGTCAGAAACAAGAGTTCTTGGACACTAGGAAATTCAGCTTTATATTTAATCGAGTTGTATAGTTTTGCACAAGACTTTTGGCAGAAGAGAGCAATATTTAGAGTAGTACAACAGTAGTTATATTTATTGTGGCATGTTAAATCCTTTAAACTCTAGCAGTAAATAGTCAAAGCCAGGACATAGCTTATAATAATAGTTAATACTAAGATGTTTATCTGAAAGCTGTTTGGGAGAACTGGGAGAAAAATTGCCTTCTGTAATACTAGGTGCAAAGTTCAAACCAGCAAATGAATGTTAAAAGTTACAGTTCTGGTGCCAGTTTCCTTCAGCTCTTTTATACTGTTGAACCTTGAAAATTATACCTTCTTATGTTTCTCTTTGGGATTCCCTGGTGGCTCAGACAGTAAAGCATCTGCCTGCAATGTGGGATACCTGGGTTCAATCCCTGGATCGGGAAGATCTCCTTGGAGAAGGAAATGGCAACCCACTCCAATACTCTTGCCTAGAAAATTCCATGGGTGGAGGAGCCTGGTGGGCTACATACAGTCCATGGGGTCGCAAAGAGTCGGACACAACTGAGTGACTTCACTTCATGTTTCTCTTTGAGTAAGATAATTGTCTTTTTTATGCCTATGCTTTAGAATTCACACTGGATTCCGATTTGGCTGGAAGATGGGGAAGAACTCTGGATTATCTGAGATCATTACATGATGTTCAGAGCCAAAGTGTCACTGTTGTGGGGGATAGAGGATGGTCTACATCCTGCTTTCCTTTTAAGGTAACTTTTTCCAGTAAATAGGAAAGCAGTTTTCCCCCATTGTGAGTGGATCTGAGTTAGTTTCTCTCCTTTTGTTGAGAAATTAAGTTATGGGAATTAGCATTTACTTTCTACCCCTACCCAAAGAACTCTTAATCCCTCTGTCAGTATCTTTGTGAACCCATACGCCAAAGTTAGCTCCTTTGCTATCATTAGTGGAGAATGATATCTAAACATTGCTCTTATAGTCTTTGCTTCTGTGACCCCAGTGAACAGGAATTAGTTTTCAGCTCAGCTGGGTAATGTGGCTACTGGTTGCATACACCAGAACTACTTCAAACCCCCATATTTCCACTTCCAACTGGGTTGAGGCTGGAGTCCATTCTGCATTGTAGTGGCTGGTGAATGAGGACAGATTTTTCAAAACAGATCTTTTGATATGTACCTCTTTCACTTGAGTAGGGGTTTGGGAGCATGGCTGAGTGGCCCTATCCATGGGAGACTACTCAATATTTAGTTACCATGTATGCTTTTGTATTTTAGTAAGGCTGAGAGTTTAGCTTCATTTGGTTTTAGTCTCTGAATACCACTGTGTATTTTAGCTCTTTGAACTCTGTACTTTCTGCTTCAGCAAGCAGTTTTTCTCCTTACTGGTTTTGTGTGTTTTCTGAAATGTCTTTTTGGTGGCTTCTTTTAAGAAATTACAGGCCTATATAAAATTATCAAGTTTTGTAGGATAAATTAGACATGGCCTATAAAAAATAACTGATTATGTTGGATGTGTTATTTCTGAAAAGAAACCCATGTAAATTTCATAATGCCCTGCTTATTTAATGATTTATTTATAAATAGGATGCATATTTTAAAATAAGGCTAGAAATGTAGTTTCTCTGTTTGTTACTTATGGGATAAGATGGTACTGAAATAGTCTTGTGAAATGTGTGTTTTTCTACGTTTTTTTTTCCCCACTGCCTTTCATGAAGATGTTAAGGTTAGTTTTTATTCCTGGCAATGTTTTAGCACCTTCTTTTTACATTAGACATTCAGTCACATTTTTCTAATGTGATAGTAAACATTACTCAAAATAAATGATAAAGTGTTAAGAATTGGCCCTGTTTTTAAGTTTCTTCGTACCTGACAAGACTAATAAGTAATGGATTATTTTAATATTGTACTAGATTTTAGATTCAAATTGCTATCTTCATTGACTCAAATCATAGTGGTTTACAAGGTGAAGATTCAGGCTTTACAGTGCATTCGATTGTGAAAGCGTTTTAAAAAAATCACGTGAAAAGTCAGTTTTCCATAGGAAATTCATAGTCACCTATCTCTGTATCTGTGAATTTTAAAGCTTTAAATGGAGGCAAAGTTGAAATTGGCTTTAGAAATAGTCTTTGGAGGAGGTGAAAGAAGAATAGATTGTAAAACGAAGGAGACATTAAAACAGATAGATTAATCTAGCAATGAGATACTGAGGTAGAAGAGAGATCCTAGAAAGGGAGATGAGTTCTGGAGAGATCTCCCCAAGATACGTAAATCAAATGTCAGGTGTTTTTTGTTGTTGTAAAAACTAAGAGCATTTCTTGGTCCGCCAGCCCCATTCCTTAGGAAGCACTCATTTTTCTGTGCCAATGGTTTTGCCTTTTCCAGAATGTCACATAAATAGAGAGCATAGGTTAGGTTAGTTTCTTAGGATTGCTGTAATAAATTGCCACAAACTGGGCAGTTTTAAAAAAGCACAGCTTCATTTTCCCCCTATTTTCTAGGAGTCTAAAAGGCCAAAATAAGGTATAACTAAAGTTGGGACTTCTCAGGAATAATCTGTTCTATGCCTCTGATTCCTTGCATTCCTTGTATTGTGTGTGTGTGTATGTGTATATATATATCTCCAGTTTGTGTCTTCATCTTTAGCTTGATCCATTATAACTTTATCTTGATTATATTTGTGAAGATCCTTTAAGACCAAGTAAAGTCAAATTCTCATTTCCACATGGATATAAATTTGAGGGGAGACACTGTTCAACCCAGTGGTAGCCTTTAAAATTTTTAATTAATGTTTTAAGTGTTTTAAAAATTTATCATACAATGATTGGCTTTTTTTTGGGTGTTCAGTTCCGTCGCTCAGTTGTGTCCGACTCTTTGCGACCCCATCAATTGCAGCACGCCAGGCCTCCCTGTCCATCACCAACTCCCAGAGTTTACTCAAACTCATGTCCATTGAGTCCGTGATGCCATCCAACCATCTCATCCTCATCCATCTTTTTCAGCATCAGGGTCTTTTCCAATGAGTCAGTTCTGTACATCAGGTGGCCAAAGTATTGAAGTGTTAGCTTCAACATCAGTCCTTCCAATGAATATTTTTGGGTGTACGGTTGTATGAATTTTAACACATTTATTGATTCTTGTAATTAATACCACAATCAGGATACAGAACAATTTCATTACACCAGAAACCTCCCTTGTGCTGTATTTTTTAGTCAAACTCACCCTCAGTTCTTAAGTTCTTAACCTCTGGCAGCAACACATTTGTTCTCCATTTCTTTGTTTTGTCTTTTGGAGACTGTCACATAAATAGAATAGTACATATTAGACTTTTTGAGAAGGGTTTCACTCAGTATGATGCCTTTGAGATTCCTCTGAGTTGTATTTTTAAAAAATTATTTACTTTTGGCTGCACTGGTATCTGTTGCTACAATGGGCGTTCTCTAGTTGTGGTAAATGGAGCTACTCTTCCCTGTGTGTGAGCTTCTCACTGTGGTGGCTTCTCTTGCTGGGGAGCACAGGCTCTAGGTGTGCAGGCTTCAGTAGTTGCAGCTGTCAGAATTAGTTGCTCTGAAGCATGTGGAATCTTCCCGTACCAGGAATTGAACCCATGTCCCCTGCTTGGCAGGTGGACTCTCATTCACTGTGCCCCTGTGCCCAGGGAAATCCTGTTGCGTTTTGTTAAAAAAATTTATTGCTGAGTAGTATTCCAGTGTGTAAATGTACTACAGTTTATTGATTTACCTGTGGAAGGAGATTGGTTTCCCTGGTGATTCCGGGGTTAAAGCATCTGCCTCCAGTGCAGGAGATGTGGATTCGATCCCTGGGTCCGGAAGATCCCTTGGAGCAGGATATGGTAACCCACTACAGTGTTCTTGCCAGGAAAATCCAGTGGACAGAGAAGCCTGGCAGGTTACAGTCCATGGGGTCATAAAGTCAGACACTACTGAAGTGACTGAGCACGCATGCACATGGAGGGAGATCACGTCGTTTCACATATTTTGCAACTGTGAATAGAGCTACTATAAACATTGTTGTACAGATTTTATATGGACATGACTTAGTGACTAAACAACAGCAGCACTTTACAGGTATTATCTCAGTCTTTAAACCAAAACTACAATCCAGTTATTCCTGTTTTATGGATGAAGAAAGTAATTCAGTAATTTGCTTAAGTTTACACAGTAAACAATGCATGTGGATGTGGAGAGATGTGGATCTAGATCTACTTGACTCTAAAGCCTACACACTTAATTACCATGTTATAGTATCTTTTGGAAGGCATGCTATAGAGTAGACTACAAGAATTGTTTCTGCTTTCTAGTTTAAGGAAGGCTACCAGATGAGATGCTTGAGCAGAATATTGAAGGTTAAGAGAAGACCAGATGACCAGAAATTTAGGGAAATAGTGGGGCACAGTTTTAATGGAACAGGATAAATAAATCACAGAAGTATTAAACAGATGGCATTTTGGAGAATGATGAATAATTTTCTGTGATTGGAGCATAGGGTATGTATGGGAGAATGGCATGTGAAATAAGATAATAGGCAAAGCAGGATCATGGCAGATCATCAGAGTTGTGTAGAAAGTTAATCTTAGAAATCCTTTGATAACACTATGTGGACAGGTTGGGGTGAGGCAAGGAGAAATACTGAAATAAGTAAGATAGTACAGGAAGAGGCAAATAAAGGGAGTAGTAATGGGCATAATGAGGAAGATGTAAAGTTTAATTATAAGATATTCCACTCGTGTCCAACTGTTTTATTCTAATGTCTTAAGAAATTTTTTTGCCTCTTCCATACTTCCCAGTTTTATGCCATGAGTGTGATGTATGTAGGGTGTTAACGGGTTTTTCACTTTAATGCTCGAGAACATGTGTTAGCAAACTATGACTCATGGGAGCAATCTGGCCTGCTGTTTTTTTTTTTTTTTTTTTAATATATATAAATAAAGTTTTATTGGGATAGCCCCATTCTTTTTATGTCTTCTCTGTCACACTGTCACAGTACAATGGCAGTTGAGCAATAGGGCCCCCAAGTCTAAAATGTTTACTTTCTGGCCCTTTACAGAAAAACTTTGAAGAGCAGCAGATTGAAAGCTTTCTTTCATCTAATAACTGAAATGCATGTGATAGTGCTTACTTAACATTATATATTGTTCTTTGTTAACTAAGTGACTGACCACATAGTCGTTCACAATCTACCCATAGTGTATTTGGAAATTTTTTTGAACTTGGGCCGTGGTTCCCTCTTGTTTAATAATTTTTAAGTTATTCTCTTTCTGACCATAGCCTTGATTAGGCGAACCTTTGTTGGCAAAGTGATGTCTCTGCTTTTGAATATGCTATCTAGGTGTATGGATGTGAGAGCTGGACTGTGAAGAAGGCTGAGCGCCGAAGAATTGATGCTTTTGAACTGTGGTGTTGGAGAAGACTCTTGAGAGTCCCTTGGACTGCAAGGAGATCCAACCAGTCCATTCTGAAGGAGATCAGCCCTGGGATTTCTTTGGAAGGAATGATGCTAAAGCTGAAACTCCAGTATTTTGGCCACCTCATGCGAAGAGTTGACTCATTGGAGAAGACTCTGATGCTGGGAGGGATTGGGGGCAGGAGGAGAAGGGGACGACAGAGGATGAGATGGCTGGATGGCATCACTGACTTGATGGATGTGAGTCTGAGTGACCTCTGAGAGCTGGTGATGGACAGGGAGGCCTGGTGTGCTGCAGTTCATGGGGTCGCAAAGAGTCGGACATGACTGAGCGACTGATCTGATCTGATCTGATCTTTCTGAACACAAGATCAGATCATGTTCAAATAAAGGTAGTTTTACTTCTTTCTCTGCTGTCCATATGCCTTTTCTTTGATTTTCTTGCCAAGTTACACTGGCTAGAACCTTTGAATGAAAATGATGAGGGCTGGCATTCTTTCTTGTTTTTGATTTTAGGGGGAGAGCATTCAGTCTTTTACCATTAAGTAGGATGTAAGCTGTAAGCTGGAGAAGGCAATGGCAACCCACTCCAGTACTCTTGCCTGGCAAATCTCATGGACGGAGGAGCTTGGTAGGCTGCAGTCCATGGGTTTGCTAGGATTCGAACACGACTGAGCGACTTCACTTTCATTTTTCACTTTCATGCATTGGAGAAGGAAATGGCAACCCACTCCAGTGTTCTTGCCTGGAGAATCCTAGGGGCAGGGTAGCCTGGTGGGGTGCTGTCTCTGGGATCACACAGAGTCGGACACGACTGAAGCAACTTAGCAGCAGCGGCAGGATGTAAGCAGAGACATTACTTTGCCAACAAAGTTCCGTCTAGTCAAAGCTGTGGTTTTTCCAGTAGTCGTGTATGGATGTGAGAGTTGGACATAAAGAAAGCTGAGCGCCAAAGAATTGATGCTTTTGAACTGTGGTGCTGGAGAAGACTCTTGAGAGTCCCTTGGACTGCAAGGAGATCCAACCAGTCCATCCTAAAGGAAATCAGTCCTGAATATCCATTGGAAGGACTGATGCTGAAACTGAAACTCCAATACTTTGGCCACTGATGGCGAAGAACCGACTCATTGGAAAAGACCCTGATACTGGGAAAGATTGAAGGCAGGAGGAGAAGGGGACAACAGCGGATGAGATGGTTGGATGGCGTCACCGACTTGATGAACATGAGTATAAGTAAGCTCTGGGAGTTGGTGATGCACAGGGAATCCTGGTGTGCTGCAGTCCATGGGGGTCACAATGAGTTGGGCACAACTGAGCGACTGAACTGAACTGAAGCTATAGTTTTTTGTTTTTTTAATTAGATGCCCTTTTTCAGGTTGAGGAAGTTCTCTTTTACTTCTGGTTTCTTGAGTGTTTTTACCATGAAAGGGTGAGTTGTGTCAAATGCCTTTTGTGCATTGAGACGGTGATACTATTTTTGTATTCTGTTCTAATATGTCTATGTAATATATATTGCATTAATTGATTTCTGGATATTTATCCGAGCTTGTATTTTTGGTATAAATTCCACTTGGTCATGGAATACTACTTAATTCAATTTGTTTGTATTTTGTTGATGATTTTTGCCTCTGTATTCAATATAAGAGATTCACCAACTGTGTACAAGGGATCCACTTTCTCCACATCCTTGCCAACACTTCTAATCTCTCTTTTTTTTTGGTTATTATTGGCTGGACCATGCAGCATGTGGGATCTTAGTTCCCCAACCAGGGATTGAACCTGTGCCCTCTGCATTGGAAGCATGGACCACCAGGGAATCTCCTGTTTGGAACTTCTATAGTTTTTTCTTTCTTTTTTTAATAAAATCATGTCATCTGGGGACAGATAATTTTCCTTCTTTCTTTCCAGTTTTTTTTTTTCTTTCTTTTTTTAATGCCTTAATTGCTTTGGCTAGGACTTCTAGTACTATGTTGATTAGAAATGCTGAGAGTGGGCATCCTGTCTTGTCCTAGTATTAGAAGAAAAGATTTCGGATTTTCACTGTTGAGTGTGATGTTTGTTGTGGGCTTTTTCATATGTAAAACGTATTTTATTTTGTTGAGGTAATTTCCTTCTGTTCCTAATCTGACAGCTTTTTAATGAAACAGTATTGAATTTGTCAAATGCTCTTCTGCATTAGTTGTGTTGTTCATGTGGTTTTTATCCTTTATTATAATGTGGTGTAACACATTGATTTTCTTTATTTTTTAAAAAATAATTTTATTGGAGTATAGATGATTTACAGTGTTGTGTTAGTTTCAGGTATACAGCAAATGATTCAGTTATATATATTTTCACCTTTTTTTAGATTCTTACATGGGTTATCACAGAATATTGAGTAGAGTTTCCTGTGCTACAGAGTAGGTCCTTGTTGGTCACACTGATTTATTTATTTTTGTATATTGACCTCATCTTGCATCCCAGGGATTAATCAATCCTACTTGGTCATGATGTATTAATCCTTTTAATGTGCTGTTGAATTCAGTTTGTTGGTATGAAAATGAAACATTTTGCATGTTATAATGTGGTGACTCTCGAAATACCAGATTCTTCTCCCATCTCATAGTTTCTTGTTGCTGCCTGCTGTTGTCATTTGATTGTTTCAGACTAATTTTTGTATCGTCCTGTTTTATTTGTCTTGTATGGTGGAAATGGCAACCCACTCCAGTATTCTTGCCTGGAGAATCCCAGGGATGGGGGAGCCTGGTGAGCTTCCGTCTATGGGGTCGCACAGAGTCGGACACGACTGAAGCGACTTAGCAGCATGGTCTCTGAAGTCTATTCTGTTAGATTAGTAGTTTGACAGACAACCTTCTCACTGATTGATTGATATAAAATCGGTTTATAACGTTTAAGATTCAAGCGTACAAAATTATATTTTGACTTCTGTATATACTGCAACATGCTAACTAACATGAGTTTAGTTTCCATTCATCACCATGCACTTGACTTCCTTTATCCATTTTGCCCTTCCCACACTTAATTTCTGCTAACCACTATTCTGTTCTCTCTGTGTGCTTATTTTTGTTTGGTTTTGTCTACTCACCCCCCCACCCCAACACACATATGAAAGAAATCATATAGTATTTGCCTTTTTTTGTCTTATTTCACTAGCATAATACCCTCCAGGTCTATCCATGTTGTTGCAAATGGCAAAATTTCCTCTTTAAAAAAAAAAAATTTTTTTTTTTTTAAGCCAAGTAGCATTCCCTTGTTTTAAATATACACTACATCTTTTTTATCCAGTCATTTACGGATGGCAACTTAGGTTGTTTACAAATCTTACGTCTTGTATGTAGTGCTGGATTGAACATTGGTATGCATATATCTTTTCAAAATAGATGTTTTTGAATTTTTTGGATAAATACCTAGAAGTGGAATAGCTGGATCATATTCTTAATTTTTGAGAACTCTCCATACTGTTTTCAGTAGTGGCTACAGTAATTTGCATTCCCACAAACTGTACAAGAATTCCCTTTTCTCAACATCCTCTCTAACACTTGTTATTTCTTGCCTTTTTGATAATACTTATTCCAATGGTGTGAGGTGGTATCTCATTTGTGGTTTTGATTTGCATTTCCCTAATACTTAGTGATGTTCACCGCTAAGAGTTTTATGATTTCAGGTATTACATTCAAGTCCTTAATCTGTTTTGAGTTGACTTTTTATATGGTGTAAGCTGGTGGTCTAGTTTCATTCTTTTGCATGACCAGTTTTTCCAACATCATTTATTGAAGAGACTTATCTATTCTCCATTGTGTGTTCTTTTCTCTTGAGTTGTGTATTAATTGTCCATTTATGTGTGTGTGTATTTCTGAACTCTCAATTCTGTTCCATTGATTTGTATGTCACTTGGACAATACCATGCTGTTTTGATTATTGTGACTTTGTAATATAATTTGAAATCAGAGTGAATGATACTTCAGCTTTGTTTCCCCCTAACCCCTCAGAATTGGTTTGGCTATTTGGGGCCTTGTGTGGTTCCATACAAATTTTAGGATTTTTTTGTTCTTCTGTTTCTGTGAAAAATGTCACTGGGATTTTGATAGGGATTGCATTGACTCTGTAGATTGCTTTAGGTGATATGGACATTTAAAAATGTTAAATTCTTCTAATCCATGAGCCCAAATACCTTTACATTTCTTTGTGTTGTATTCAGTTTCTTTCAGTAATGTCTTTAGTTTTCAGTGAAAGATGGTCTTTCACCTAGCTGGTTAAATTTATTCCTAGATATTCTTTTTATTACAGTTGTACATGGGATTGTTTTTCTTAATTGCTTTCTGATGATTTGTTAGTGTATAGAATAGACTTTTATAGAGTTTTTTTTTTTTGGTACCCTGTAACTTTAGTGTATTTTATTTCTAATAGATTAAAAAAATTTTTAATACATAAAACTATGTCATATTTATTTCCTGTCTGATTATTATTAAACTGTAGGACACCCAGTTGGCATTGGAGAATTGGTTGTTGGTGTGGGGAACCCAGCCACAGCACTCACCTTGAGACTTGTGGGAATTAGCGACCAGCACCTTTACACTGTTAACAAAATGAAAAGAGAAGCCATAGGCTGTGAGAAAATGTTTGCAAAACACGTAAAGGACTTATATTTAAAATACACAAATAACTCTTAAAATGCAACAGTAAGAAAACAAATAATGAGTAAAATATCTGATAGCTCATGAAACAGTGTACATAGATGGTAAATAATCAAACATACGAAAAGATGCTCAGCATCATGTCACATGGGAATTACAAACTAAGCCACTGGTGAAACATCATTGTACACCTATTAGATTGGCTAAATTCCAGAAATACTAAATTCTGACAATATCTAACGCTTGTGAGGATATGAAGCAGTAGAAATTTTCCTTTGGTTCTAATTGAAATGCAAAGTGGTACAGCCACTTTGGAAGATGATTTGGCAGTTGCTTACAGAGCTAAAACATAGGTTTACCCTTATCATCCTGTAATTGTAGTCCTCTTTACCCAATTGAGTAGAAGACTTACATACACAAAGAACCTGCACGATAGTATTTATAGTAGTTTTATTCGTGACTGCCAGAAGCTGGAAGCATCTAACACCCGTCAACAGGCACATGGATGCACAGTGGAATAAACACATGTGAAATTTTTTATTCAGCAAATTAAAAAAAACTGTCAAGCTCTGAAAAGATACGGAGGAAACTTTAATCGTAGTACCAAGAAGCCAGGCTGAGGCTCTTAAATTGTGTGATTCCACTATCTAACATTCTGGGAGAAGCAAAACTGTAGAGACAGTAAAAAGATAAGTGGTTGCCAGAAGTTCTTACTGAGGGAAGAAGAATGAATAGGGGAAGCATGGGATTTTTAGAGTTGTGAGATTATTCTCTGTGATACTATACTATTGAATACATAGCAGTAATGCATTTGTCAACATCCTTAGGACCGTATAAGGTTCATAAAGAGTGACCCTTAATATAAATTGTGGACATTAGTTAATTAAAACTGTAGAATATTTCAGGTACTGATTAGCAAGGCAGACAAGGTTGCCTACCTTTGTAGAAATTAATAAAATTAAAAAGTCAGAAAAATTTCAGTGATGTGGTAGAAAGTAATAGTATGGCTACATTATACTGGGTAGTCAGGGAAGATCTGAGTATTAACTTGAGGGCTGAATGCAAGATGTTAGTTATTTAAAGATAAGTGGGAAAAACATTCTCAGCAGAGGGAACAGTTAGTGTAAGCCTATAAGTCCAGAATGACTTTAGTGTGTTTGAAAAATAGAATCCAGATTTACAGTGGCTAAGGAGGAGAATGTTAAGGAGAGGAGAACTCAAGAAAGTAAGTCACGTATGGAATGAAGTGGAGCTTTTGTAAGTCAAAGTGAGGAATTTGGATTCTATTTTAGGTGAAATAGACAATTACTGGATATTTAAGCAGAGTAGAGCAAGATCTAATTCTAATGTTTAGAAGAGTATACTAACTTGCATGGGAAATGGCTGAGAGGGAGAAGGAGCAAATGCAGAGGCAGGGAGCCTTATTTAGTGACTTGTAATAGTTTGTTGACAGGGAAGGGCTGGTTGTGGCTTGGGCTAATGTAGTTAAAAGAAAAGTAAGCATATATTTTAGGGTATATAGTAGGGTATATTTTGCAGATAGAATCTTTACAACTAGATGAGGGAAAGATTTAATGCTCATAGCTTTGGCTTGAGCACATGGGTGAATGGTGCTGATGGTGTGCCAGGCAGAGTTTCACCTTAGTCAATTTAGTAATGCCGACAGTTGTAAAGGTTAGACCTAGGAGTCTGGCGCTCAGGCGAGAAGATGGGCTTTGAAGTGTAGATTCTCTATCTACTTAGTCTTGAGGTATTTTTCAAATTGTACAAGTATGGTATATATTTTCTTTTTAAACTCAAATAATACATATAAAACCACAAGTTCCCCATGACTTCCTTCTTTAGTACACAGAAGGGTAGCCACTATTACCAGTTTGGGATGCATACTTTTTCTGCCTTTATTTATATTTACCTATAGGGATATGCATTTTGTTTTTATTTGCAAAAAATATTACATTATATATATTCTGTAACTTAAATGTTCTTGAAATCTTTCCATTTCAGTTACTAGTAAGTTGTTCTAATTGTTGCATAGTTTTCTGTGGTATGAATTTGTGATTATTTAACTGGTTGCCAATTAATACTAAGGTTTCTATGATTTGTCTTTATTATACAAATGGTGTGTTTTTTTATTCTTAGAGATTTAAAATTTGATTATATGAAACTAACGTGAACTAGAACATTATTAAAATTATCAGCATGTTTTTGCAAAGCATCTCACAGTTCTATCACAATGATTCTCTGTAATTATCTGGAGAGAATCACTGTTTCTAAAAATGTTTGTAGTCTGTACTTTCATTAGTCTTCTTTACCTGAAATTGTGTTTTTAAAATACATTTTATTATGATTTTGAATTTATTTTCTTTGCAACTTTATAATATTAATTTAGAATAATCTATAATATTTAAAAGGGTATTTTTCCAGCAATAAACTGTTGCTGTAGATCAGCAACTAGAATAATACTTTATCATGCATAAAATCAGCATCCAGATGTTGGACTTTTCTCACTGCCTCTTAATTTCCTTATCTTGATGTCATAATTCTGTGGCAAACAGTCTTTTCAGTATTGAGGAGATAATAACTATACATATGTGGTAATGATGTCTTTGAGGACTCTTTCTGTAACAAGTAGTTTGCATCAGAAGAATATCTTGTGCAATGCTCTATTGACTTTTATGGTACACCTCAGTGCCTTTATATTCTGGGTGACTACTAATGGCTTTATTTATGATGTATGCCTTCTGTATTTAAAATAAAATGGCCCTTTTAGTAAATTGTATAAAACATCCAAAATGGTGCAATTTAAGTAGACATAGAAAGTGAAGGAAAAAAATATACAGACCAAGCCAAGGGAATGAGCTAGTCATTTGAGTTAAGGCTGCCAGAATTTTAGCTTTGAACATATTCTTTTTCCTTCCTCCCTACATCTGTCCATCCCTCCCTCCCTGTCTCCTCAGCATATGGGATTCTGGTTCCCTGACCAGGGATCGAACTCATACCCTTGCATTGCAAGTGGTCCTAACCCCTGGACCACCAGGGAATGGAAGCCTAATTTTGTATGAATACTGTAGACATGTTTACAGTTTCAGGTTACTTTGTTTGCCTTATTGTATTTCTGTATTTCTTACATAGGACCTGGCTGATAGTGAGTGCTTAAGTAAATTTTACTTTAATCTTTGACCCACTCAAAATATTCCTGATATTTTATCAAGTCCCCAAAAGCCTAAGAACATTTTATTTTAAAAACATATTTAACATATTTAAATTCTGACAGTATGAATAATAAACATTTGTAGCATTTTTCCCCCCACAAACATAATCATTCAGTCTTTCAACAACGTTGTGAGGTAGAGATGGTGTTATTCCCGTTTCTCTGACAGGAAACTGAGACCTAGAGAGGTTCAGATCAGATCAGATCAGATCAGTCGCTCAGTCGTGTCCGACTCTTTGCGACCCCATGAACTGCAGCACACCAGGCCTCCCTATCCATCACCAGCCCTCGGAGGTCACTCAGACTCATATTCATCGAGTCAGTGATGCCATCCAGCCATCTCATCCTCTGTCGTCCCCTTCTCCTCCTGCCCCCAATCCCTCCCAGCATCAGAGTCTTCTCCAATGAGTCAACTCTTCGCATGAGGTGGCCAAAATACTGGAGTTTCAGCTTTAGAATCATTCCTTCCAAAGAAATCCCAGAGCTGATCTCCTTCAGAATGGACTGGTTGGATCTCCTTGCAGTCCAAAGGACTCTCAAGACTCTTCTCCAACACCACAGTTCAAAAGCATCAATTCTTCGGCGCTCAGCCTTCTTCACAGTCCAGCTCTCACATCCATACATGACCACAGGAAAGACCATAGCCTTGACTAGGCGAACCTTTGTTGGCAAAGTGATGTCTCTGCTTTTGAATATGCTATCTAGGTTGGTCATAACTTTCCTTCCAAGGAGCAAGCGTCTTTTAATTTCATGGCTGCAGTCACCATCTGCAGTGATTTTGGAGCCCAGAAAAATAAAGTCTGACACTGTTTCCACTGTTTCTCCATCTATTTCCCATGTAGTGATGGGACCAGATGCCATGATCTTCGTTTTCTGAATGTTGAGCTTTAAGCCAACCTTTTCACTCTCCACTTTCACTTTCATCAAGAGGCTTTTTAGCCCCTCTTCACTTTCTGCCATAAGGGTGGTGTCATCTGCATATCTGAGGTTATTGATATTTCTCCCGGCAATCTTGATTCCAACTTGTGTTTCTTCCAGTCCAGCATTTCTCATGATGTACTCTGCATATAAGTTAAATAAACATGGTGACAATATACAGCCTTGACGTACTCCTTTTCCTATTTGGAACCAGTCTGTTGTTCCATGACCAGTTCTAACTGTTGCTTCCTGACCTGCATACAGATTTCTCAAGAGGCAGATCAGGTGGTCTGGTATTCCCATCTCTTTCAGAATTTTCCACAGTTGATTGTGATCTACACAGTCAAAGGCTTTGGCATAGTCAATAAAGCAGAAATAGATGTTTTTCTGGAACTCTCTTGCTTTTTCCATGATCCAGCGGATGTTGGCAATTTGATCTCTGGTTCCTCTGCCTTTTCTAAAACCAGCTTGAACATCAGGAAGTTCATGGTTCACATATTGCTGAAGCCTGGCTTGGAGAATTTTGAGCATTACTTTACTAGCGTGTGATATGAGTGCAATTGTGCGGTAGTTTAAGCACTGTTTGGCATTGCCTTTCTTTGGGATTGGGATGAAAACTGACCTTTTCCAATCTTGTGGCCACTGCTGAGTTTTCCAAATTTGCTGGCATATTGAGTGCAGCACTTTCACAGCATCATCATTCAGGACTTGGAATAGCTCCACTGGAATTCCATCACCTCCACTAGCTTTGTTCGTAGTGATGCTTTCTAAGGCCCACTTGACTTCACATTCCAGGATGTCTGGCTCTAGGTCAGTGATCACACCATCATGATTATCTGGATCGTGAAGCTCTTTTTTGTACAGTTCTTCTGTGTATTCTTGCCACCTCTTAATATCTTCTGCTTCCGTTAGGTCCATACCATTTCTGTCCTTTATCGAGCCCATTTTTGCATGAAATGTTCCTTTGGTATCTCTGATTTTCTTGAATAGATCCCTAGTCTTTCCCATTCTGTTGTTTTCCTCTATTTCTTTGCATTGATCGCTGAAGAAGGCTAGAGAGGTTACATAACTCAAATAATATCATACAATAAGTGTTGTAGCCAGGATCAAGCCCAGGTGTCCTGATTTTGATTTTGATTTGATTATAAAATCTCTGTTATGTAGATCATGCCTTACCACATGAGGATTAACTCTTCTGAGACTATGGACTGAAGAAGATATGTTAAGGTTGTTTATTTTAGTATAATCCAGGAGCCATCTTTGTTCCTTTCACAGATCAGATGTTTAAGTGTTTGCAATGTGTCAGGCACTGTTTTGGGATTCTGGGTTTTATCAGTGAACCAAAAAAATGATTCTTGCTCACCTGGAGTTTATATTCTAGCCCAGAGAGTCAAAACCAATAAACATAATAACCAAGTCAATTACTTGGTATGTCAAAAGATCACATTGTCTGTAGAAGAAAAAAAAATGATCAGGATAGGTGGAACAGACTGTTAATATTGTGAAGAAAACAAATAGAACAAAGGTCTTAAGGCAAGAATGTGCTGGCATGTTTGAAAAATAATAGGTAGGTGCCTGAGCAGTGGCGGAAAGTAGAGGGGAGATCAGATCAGGAGGTAGGGAGCAGTGGAAGCATGTATCATATAGGGTCTTTCACTCGAGTAAAATGGGAAGATTTGAAGAACTTTTTAACATCTTAAAATCATCCAGATTGTGTTAAGAATAGGTACTGAGGCTGGCAAGGATGGAAAAAGGGAGACCTTTTAGGTTAATCTGGGTTTCCCTTGTGGCTCCAGCTGGTAAAGAATCTGCCTGCAATGCGGGAGACCTGGGTTTGATCCTGGGTTGGGAAGATCATCTGGAGAAGGAAAAGGCTACCCACTCCAGTATTCTGGCCTGGAGAATTCCATGGAATGTACAGTCCATGGGGTCACTTGAGGTTAATCTAGGAGAGGGGCATAATTTAGGAAGAAGATAGCTATCAGGTGGCTATGAACAGATTGATGATAGAGGTGATGAGAAATGGCTGGATTCTAAGTGTATTTTGCAAATAGAGACATTAGGATTTGTCAGCAAATGGGAAGGGACATATGAACCAAAGGAGTCAAGAATAACTCCATAGTTTTTAGCTTGAGCATCTGAAAGGATGAAATTGCCTTTAACTGAGCTAATTTACAGAGGACATCAGGGGTTCTGTTTTTGATGTATTAGTTCAGAATGTTTTTTAGATACCCAAGTGAAGTTGCTGTTTATAATTCAGGAGTGAAATCTGGGATAGAAATGTAAAGTTGGGACTTGTTGGTATATAGATGATATTTAAAGCCATAACACTGGTTGATATCCTTGAGGAAATGAATATGAAGATATGAGAGAAGAGGGAACCAATAACTGAACCCTAGGACATTCTAGTATTAAGAGGGTAGAGAGACCAGAAGGAATCATCAAAGAAGACTAAGAAGGAATAATTAGTAAGGTAGGACATAAACCTCGAGAATGTGTCTTGGGAACTAAAAGAAGAAAGTAAACCACAGAAGAAAGAAATTCAACCATTTCAGATTTTGCTGATAGTTTAGTGCAGGATGGATACTAGAATTTTAGCAGTGTGACGGCCACTGGTTATTTTGTGGTCTTCAGTGGGATGTGGAAATGGCCTGGTTAGCATTTACGTATTTTTCCAGTGGGAATTTTTGATGTTCACAGTGTTTCCTTTGCCCTGTTCAGGTTTGCCTTCCTGTTGGTGATATGTCTGACAGTGGATCACAGCTTGGTTCAATGGGTAGTTTGACCATGAAATCACAACTTCAGATCACTGGTAAGTCTTAAAAAGATCTACTGCATTACTTCCCTCATTCTCTTTGTGCGGCCCTCATCCCCACACCCCGCCACCTACTCCAGAATCCTGGAGAATTTCCATGGACTGTGTAGTCCATGGGGTCGCAAAGAGTCGGATACGACTGAGCGACTTTAACTTCACTTTCACCATCAATAAAAAATCTTCTGAGAAGAAAACCTTCAGTGGCTGTTAAATATCAGGTGTTGAATTAGTATTTGCTGAATGAATAAATGAACATAATGTGTAGATATATAAAAATAACATTTTAATTTCAGGTTGTTATTGGGTATGGTATACGATTTGGGTTTGTTAAACATGCTTGGGCAGTTGCTATTGTTTTTTGTTTTGATTTGGATTTTTTTTAGCTTTGTTGAGAGCTAATTCACATACTATATTGTTTACTCATTTAGAGGTCAGTGATTGTTAATACATTCTCAGAGTTGTGCAACCATCACCAGTCAATTTTAGAACATTTTCACCATTCCAGAAAGAAACCCCTGCCCATATTCCCCGGCTACCTTCAGCCCTAGCTTAATTATTTTTCTCTCTATAGCTTTGCCTACTTTGGTTTCATACAAATAGAATCATAAAATGTGTGGCCTTTGTCTCTTGACTTTTTTCACTTATATTGTTTTCAAGATTCATCCCTTTTGTAGCATGCATTAGTGTTTAATTTCTTTTTATTGCCAAATACTATTCCATATGTGGAAATACTTTATCCATTTATCAGTTGATGGGTGTTTGGGTTGGTTCCACTTTTTGGCTGTTATGAATAATGCTATGAATATTTGTGTATAACTGTGAAGTTGTATGTTTTCAGTTTTCTTGAGTGTGTTCCTGGGAGTAGAGTGACTGGATCATATAATATCCACATTTAGCATTGTGAGGAATTCCAAAGTAATTTTCAAAGCATCCAGACCAATTTGTATTTCCAGCAATCATGTATGAGGGTTACAGTTTTGTAAGCATCCTTGCAATGCTTATCTCTTTGATTAGAGACATTGTAATGGATGTGACATAGTATCTCAAGAGTTTGAGTTCATTTCTCTGATGGTTAGTGATGATGAGCATTTTTTTCATGTGCTTATTATTAGCCATTTGTATATCTTTTTTTGAGAAATGCCTATTTAAATTTTTTGGTTGCTCTTATTACTTTCCTAATACCTGTTTTTTTCCTCTAACCATACTAAACAAGTGGATCACTTTCAGATTAATGTTTCTTAAAATGCCACCTGATTTGTACCTGCTCAAAAACCTTCAGTGCTTCTCCTTGCCTATGTTAGTGAATTTCTTTAAAACTGGGCTAAGACCTTTCACAGTCAGGCTCCATATGATCTCTTTGTAGGGTCTTTTTATAGAAACCATTTGTACTAGCCGAAGTGAGGCACTGGATTTTTCTTTAGACAAGCATGTGTCTATTACACAATGGAAACTTAGTCTTTCTCCTTTTAATTTAATGGCATTTATTGATTATATTAGTTTCTGTTTATACTGTACCTGGCTTACATCCACCTCTAGATTATGAATGTAAAGTTATAAACTGTATTATTATCTTTCTAGAAACCTAAAAGTATTTGAATTATATAAAAGTAACACCTTCTTAAGTTGAAAGCATGCTAGAATTTATTCTTGGGAATTCTTTCACTGACTCCACTCTCTTTTCTTAGTGATGTGTGATTTTCAATGAAAGATTCTAATATTTCTTTGCCAAAGCCAGATTCTAGTTGTTTTTCCCTTCCCCATCCCTGGTGGCTCAGATGGTAAAGAATCTGCCTGCAGTGCAGGGGACCTGGGTTCAATCCCTGGGTCAGGAAAATCCTTTGGAGAAGGGAATGGCTACCACTCTGGTATTCTTGCCTGGAGAATTTCATGGACAGAAGAGTCTGGAGGGCTACAGTCCATGGGATCGCAAAGAATCAGACACGACTGAGCAACTAACACTTTCACTTTGTCCCCATCTTCAGTCTAGTCTGAGTAGCTGTTTTACATTGGGCCAGACTTCTTAAGACTTTTTTTTAGGGGACAGCTTCAGTTAAAATTTTTGATTTAGAGAATTTATTAGTGTCAGCTTTTCAAGTTATGTAAGCAATATACATGCTTTTTATTTTTAAAAAGTCAGCAATTTAAAATAGTAATGTGAAGAAAGAAAAAGTGAAAGTGTTAGCTTCTCAGTCGTGTCCTACTCTTTTTGATCCCATGGACTATAGCCCACCAGACTCCTCTATTCATGAAATTCTCCAGGCAAGAATACTGGAGTGGGTAGTCATCCCCTTCTCCAGGGGATCTTCCTGACCCAGGGATCGAACCTGGCTGGGTCTCCTGCATTGTAGGCAGATTCTTTACCATCTGAGCAACCAGATTTAAGTTATATTCCTTTCGACTTTTCTTTGCATAAGCTAACTATCTTTGCTATTGTGACCATCACGGGAAGAAAAACACTTAATGCCTAAATGCACCTCAAGAAGACATAATTCTTAGCCATTTATAAGCTTTTAATCTTGAGTCTAAAAATTCTGAGAATGTACAAGTATAGGGCAAAAGCATTTTTAACAAAAACAGACAGTGAATTATGGATAAAAGATATATTTAGCAAAGACATCATTAGATAAGGCAGATATGGAGAACAACAAATAATAAACAGTAGAGTGCCAAATTGACTACAATCAAGTGTCCTTTGTAATTCACTGTTTACTTTGCTCTTGGTGCTAGAAACCTCAGAACAGAGTTTTTTTCCCCACAAGTCACTTTAATTGACGTTGTATTTTTTACTCTGTGTTAATGGATTAGCTACAGTATTTGAATTTTTTGTTTTTTATTTTATTTTGGTAAGCTGCCTCAACACTTCTAAAATTCAAGAAAGGCATAAATATGCAAGTATAAAATATATGCCCTGGTATATGGTAATGGCAAGAGATAATGACTTTGGTCAAGAAAAAGGGATAGTATTTGACTAGAGTTGCTGTGAAAGAAAGTGGTGCTTGAAGCATTACTACTATTTAAAAAGTAGAAAGGTATAAAAGGATCTTTCAGGAATGAACATGACAGAGCAAATGGCCTGAAGGAGGGAAATGCCAAGGCTTCCCTCGACATCCCTAAAAGCCACTGCTGCAGAGCAGGGGCCTGTGAGAATTCACAGGAATGGGTCATCTCCTTCACATGAGTCAAGGCTGCCAAAAAAAAAAAAAAAAATCATCTATAAGGGAGCTGGGAAGTAACCAGAGTTTTTAACAAAGAGCAGTAAACTGGATTGGTGTTTTAGAAAGTCGCTATAAAAGACTGATGGGGAAATTTAGTGTCAAAAGTTAAAACGTTACTCTGTGGTTCTGCTTAAATTTATTTAATTCTTTCTGTAATGCATACATTACATGTGTACATACATAATTTGTTTACAGTATATACATTTGCTAATTGCTTTTCCTTACCAGATGATGGCAAGTAGAAAATTTATTTTAGATAAATGACACCTTAAAATAAGTTTTAATAAACTTATATAAGTTGTAGCAAGAGTTTTAAAAAATTAATTCATAAATTGATACTATGTTGATAAATAGATTGTTTAGAGAACTTGATGTGTTTTAATTTCACATAATTCTTTATAGGAACATCAAGGGAAAGGCAGCCTTGCTTTTCTTTTTCAGAATTTACATAAAATAAAGTATACCTCATCACAGGTGATTGAGTTCTCAGAAGGGAAAAAATTCCTTTTCTAGTTCTTTAATTTTGTATCTATATGAGGTGATGAATGTTCACCAAACTTAATCGTAATTATTTCCTGATGTCTTATATTTACACATTTACACCCTAAACTTTAAAGTCATGCCAGTTCATTAGTCACACTTTCTATGATTTGATTCTTAATTTATAGAAATAACATGAATAGCCATTTTGCTACTCCAGTTTGAACTGGAGTAGAAAGGTGGTCTTTTGTGCTACGCTTTCATTGATCAAGGTACTATATGACGCATCCCCTTGGGAACTTCTCTTGGCATTGAAGTGATTTCGTAACACTTTTGTTGAGTATTGAATGTACCTGTATTGATCCTTGTGTTGGGCAGATCCTTTTGTAACTTATCAGATACAAAAATTATAGCAGGAAATCAGAAATACCTACTTACTCTTAAATGTTTTTGAGAGTTCATCATATTGATAATCCTAACTTGATCTCAGCACCTTGTTTGTTTTAACCTTGTTCCTTATAGCCTTCCAATTCCCAGAATAAGTTGATTTCCTGGATCATTCTTTAGTCTTTATCTCTAATTCTGTGGCCTGTTCCTTTACCTTGGACATAAGTCTGTTTTCTTACATCCTTCCCTATCTTTAGCCATTTCCTGTTTAATTATGTTCTGCACCTAACTTCAGCTATTAGACTGAGCTTATCTGTGTTTTGATGCTTGCTGTATGCTAGTATTATACTTACATGGGCAGAATAAGTACTTTGGTATTTCCTAGAAATTTCTTGGTCTCAGTTCTTACTCAGAGCTCATCATTTGAGGAAGAGAAACCATCTTATTTCAGTTCTTACAAATTGAAATTAAACCTTACGTATTTTTCCAGATTTACTAGAACACAATATATATAGTTCCCAATGCTTAGAGACCAGGAGGGTCCTTCATACTTTAAAGTCAAGAGTTTATATCCAGTTTTGCCCAGACAAGCCATCGTTCTGCTACAGAGGCCTCTTTTGGCCTCTCATGACTTCTGACCACAGAGGGTAATCTTTGCATAACTGGTTTTATCTCCTATCAGTTCATCATGTTGCTAATCATAACTTAGCACCCTTAACTTAAGGGTGGTGATCTCCCCACCCTTATTTGTTTTACCTTGTTCCTTACAGCCTTCTGATTCCCAAAATAAGTTGAATAAGCCAAGGATTCACTTTTACTTTCTTTACATTTATTTATTTATTTTTACTTTCTTTCTCTTTAAATTGTCAAAACTTTTATTTCATATTGGAGAGGAAGTTATTAAATATACACACTTGCTATACCTTGTCATGAAGGGGATTGCAGGTTGAGTTAAATAAGTAAAAACTAATGAACCTACTAAGAACTAAGACTGAATGAAAAGTGACAGGAGCCATATATAAATAAGAAAATGCTGTGCAAGCATAGAACAATTTTGACTTGTTAAAGAGCCCTTCAAAGAGAAGAGATTAAAGACAACTCAGGAAGTAGAATTGTGTTGGATGAAAAGGAAAAAGGATCATTAGGAGTGGGGGGAAGTAGCACATATGAGCCGTCAAAGTACACGGTCCTTGTGAGGGACAGCAAACAGGTAAGAATGGTTAGAACACCAAGGGCCTGTGTGGGATTTTGTATAGGAAGAGGCAGTAAAAGTACATAGCCAGCAACATAAAATGCCCCAGAAGAATTTAAACTTCATTTTTCAGCTGTAGGGAATCATTGAAAAGTACTGACACGGTCACATCTGTTTTAGGAACAATTCTAGTAGCTATGAGGAATCGGACTGGAGAAGTGAGAGTAAAAATAAACAGTTGTTAGAGGCCTTTAGGAGAAGGCAGTGGCAATCCACTCCAGTACTCTTGCCTGGAAAACCCAATGAACGGAGGAGGCTGATGGGCTGCAGTCCATGGGGTCGCTAGGAGTTGGACACGACTGAGCGACTTCACTTTCACTTTTCACTTTGATGCATTGGAGAAGGAAATGGCAACCCACTCCAGTGTTCTTGCCTGGAGAATCCCAGGGACGGGGGAGCCTAGTTGGCTGCCGTCTGTGGGGTCGCACAGAGTCGGACACGACTGAAGCGACTTAGCAGAGGCCTTTAGTACTTTAGAGTACTCCAGTACTCTTGCCTGGAGAATCCCATGGACGGAGGAGCCTGGTGGGCTGCAGTCCATGGGGTCGCTAAGAATTGGACATGGCTGAACGACTTCACTCTCACTTTTCACTTTCCTGCATTGGAGAAGGAAATGGCAACCCACTCCAGTATTCTTGCCTGGAGAGTCCCAGGGATGGGGGAGCCTCGTGGGCTGCCGTCTGTGGGGTCACACAGAGTCGGACACGACTGCAGTGACTTAGCAGCAGCAGCAGCAGAGGCCTTTAGGTCTAGCCCAGGTGACAGATGATACTGACATTTTCTGATTTCATTTTCTTTTAGTTTATAATTCATAGTCTTTTAATTTACATTGGGAATTTAAATTTTAGGAAGTAGTACATTGATCTATTTTACAATGTTAGGACTGTAATGAAAGTTTTGTGCAATCTAAACTTTGAGATTTGAACACTTAACATAATTTCTCCTGTCCAAGCTTTGCTGTGACCGTTGGATAAACTTTTAAACTCTATTGATCTTGTTCTTTTTTTAATGTGTAAAAATTATGATAATACCTGTCTTGCAGAATAGTTGTGAGAGTCAAAATGATAATATTTAGGTGCCAGACACAGTAAAACACTAATAGTTGGTGTTAGTTTCCCTTACTCTTTTTATTTTCCCATTTAAAGTTTCCTAAAATGGCTCTCGTGGGGTTGAGTGGGATTATGTGGTAAATAGCTTTCAAAAGTTTGAATCCTAAAAAGCCACTCAGGATAGCTGCATTGCTCTTTGTTCTAGGCTTAATCAGTTTTAGAGGATCACAAGAGCCCCTGAAACAAAATGAACTTATGCATGACTGTATGGGCTGTTTCACCTTTTCTCAGACCACAAGTGTATTAAAAATAGGGATTTTTCTGGGGCAATCCTGTGATTAAATTAGGTTTTGTATTAAGTAGTAGAGCTTTACAGTACATATTAGTCAGAAAGGTCTGATCCCCACTTGAGCATTTTCTGTTCTGAAAAAAACATTTTGCTTAGTGTTTCCACTTTGATGTCTCACGAGCATCTCAAACTTATACATCTGTTATAGTACACTTGATTTCCTGCCCATGCCACCCTCCTCAAACTTGTTCTTTCCTAGATCTTTTCCATCTTATTCAGTGATACCACCTTCTATCCAGTTACTCACGCCAGAAACACAGGAGATATCCTTGCTGCTTTTCCGTAGCTCACTAATGTAATCTAATACTGTTGATTCTCATTAGAAAATATTTATTCCTCCCCATATCCATATTCACCACCCTAGTCTAACCTACTGTCTCTTAGATGGCTGTAGCAGTCTCTTAAGTGTAAAAGGACAGAAGTAAGATACTAGATCAAAATGAAGTTGGGGGATTCAGGGCCACCACTTGGGACTGTGCCTGCTAGAGTACCCAGATTGTCTATGTGTTGGACTGTATGTTGTACTTCTTGCGTGAAGTGAGTGAAGTCGCTCAGTTGTGTCCTACTCTTTGCAACCCCATAGACTGTAGCCTACCAGGCTCCTCCATCCATGGGATTTTCCAGGCAAGAGTACTGGCGTGGGTTGCCATTTCCTTCTCCAGCGGATACACACTTCTTGCGTATCTCCTATATAAACTTTCCTAGTAACTCGCACGGGGAAGGCAATGGCACCCCACCCCAGTACTTTTGCCTGGAAAATTCCATGGACAGAGGAGCCTGGTAGGCTCCAGTCCATGGGGTCGCTAAGAGTCGGACACGACTGAGCGACTTCACTTTCACTTTTCACTTTCATGCATTGGAGAAGGAAATGGCAACCCACTCCAGTGTTCTTGCCTGGAGAATCCCAGGGACGGGGGAGCCTGGTGAGCTGCCGTCTATGGGGTCGCACAGAGTCGGACACGACTGAAGCGACTTAGCAGCAGCAGCAGTAACTCGCAAGACCCTGTTAGTCTTGATAGGCACTGGCATCTCTAAACTTTGCTGTTAGAGTAGATATCCAGGTAGTAAAATAATTCTTTGGCTGTGGTCATCTCATTTATAGGGGGCCAGTGAGTTGTCCCCTGTGGGCGCTGTGGGGTGTTCTAGATTCGAATCTCTCTTGGCGCCTTCCTTCCACACAAGACTGGGACAAGGCTGTTTTATGTTTTGTGGCAGTGCTGACTAACTCAGGCTCAGGATGTAAGAAGCTCTTGCTAAGGTTATGAGACATATATGAGATGCTAGACATAATCTTAGTGTGTAACTCTTCCTTCAGTGGCTTTCTAGCATGCTTAGAATAAAATCCAAATTCCTTATCTTGGCTTGCAAAGCCAAATGTGATCTCACCTTATTTACCATTTTTCTCTATTTGCTCTACTTTTCTTACATCAGAGCTTTTGTACCTCTTTCTTAACGTTCCCTTCTTCCTACCTTTGATCTTGACATGGATAACTCCTTGTCATTTAGATGGTTACTTGAAAGTACCGTATCCTTAGAAACCTTCTTTACTACCAACTCATATTCTGCCACCTTAGGCTGTTTTTCATCACAAGGACTTATCTCTAATTATAAACTGTTCTCTCCAGGGTTTAGAGCAATAATATAGATAGATGGTAGGCATTCACATATTTGTTTACCAAGTTTGTCAATGTACTTTTTAATTGACCTCAAGATCTCTGGGACTAGTGATACTACTGATGGGAATTTGGGTGGATAGTGTGAGGAAGTCCTATATTTTTTAATAAGATGGTAAGAAATACACAAGTCATACGTGAATAAAATTTGTGAATATTTTAGAGCAAACTACTTTGCTTCTCTTGAGTAAAAATAATGCTCTGTTTAATCTTTGTGAAATTAAATTGATTTGAAGGATGGACTAACATGTTGAATACTGAAATATTTTCTCTTTTATTTAGTCATTTCAGCAAAGCTTAAAGAAAATAAAAAGAATTGGTTTGGGCCAAGTCCTTATGTGGAAGTCACAGTAGATGGACAGTCAAAGAAGACAGAAAAATGCAACAATACGAACAGTCCCAAATGGAAGCAGCCTCTTACAGTGTAGGTTTGAAAGTATTTTATGTGGTATATTTTGTTTAATAGATCAGCAGAAATGCAGCTTTTAGAATGTTTTTCACTTTTTTTTTTGTTCCTCCTCCCTCTTAATTTTACCCCCCTTGTTCTTTTAGTCTCATTTCTCTTTAATTATTTGTTTTCCCAGTTTCTCCTTTTCATTGCATTCTTGTTTAGTTGTTGATGGCATCTCTGTTGCCACTAAATAGTAGCTGAGAGATCCCAGGGCTGCTGCTGCTGCTAAGTTGCTTCAGTAGTGTCCAACTTTGTGTGACTCCATAGATGGCAGCCCACCAGGCTCCCCCATCCCTGGGATTCTCCAGGCAAGAACACTGGAGTGGGTTGCCATTTCCTTCTCCAATGCATGAAAGTGAAAAGTGAAAGTGAAGTCGCTAGTCGTGTCCGACTCTTAGCGACAACCCATGGACTGCAGCCTACCAGGCTCCGCCGTCCATGGGATTTTCCAGGCAAGAGTACTGGAGTGGGGTGCCATTGCCTTCTCTGGATCCCAGGGTTATGGCCCCAGAAATGTTAGCAGCTCTTTCCTTAATTTAGGTTGGAAATAGAGGGATATCAGGAACTCACTTCATTTTTTCTTATTTAATTTTTGTTTTAAATTTTAGTTTTAAGCAAAATTTAATTTTGTGTTTTTTTTTTTGTACCCACACAAAACCTACCCACTTTTTTTTTTCTTTAAAAAAAATTATACATTTTGTTCTATCACCCTATTTTTATATTAAACATACATCCTTTTTTTTGAGTACGTACAGGTCTAACATCCCTAATATAAATATATAATACTGTTTAATATGGATGGACTGTGATTAATTTTACTAGTTCCCTATACAGTTGATTTCTAATGTTGTGCTGTTAGTGCAGTATACATTCCTGTGCATATGTCTGTGTGTTGGTGTTTTTATCTATCATTTAAATTCATAGAAGTGGGTTATAGCTCAATTTCAGCACTAATTGACAAAGCCCTAAATGTTGGTAAGAAAAACATAATAGGTTGAAGGGAATTATAGGTTAATTTTTAAACTTTTTTTACTAAAATGGAAGAAAATGTATGATTTATCAACAAATAGATTTTAAAATAATACAGTATATTTTTAAAATAATACAGTATGTTATATATTAAAGCATAGTTCAAAATATAACCAGTTGTTATTTTATCAAATGTAGACAAATTGCTTTCATTCCCTAATATTTGAAATTGTTCATTTTTTTCTCTTAGAAAAACAAACCTGTTACTAAAAATGTTTTATTTTTAAATGGTGAGATGAGACACCTGAAATGATAAACTCTTCTCTTCACATGATGCATGCCTCTGTGAACAATATTTCTAATAAATGACAAAACAAATTGGATATACCTACATTAATCTTTAACTTTTAACATGGATTTTTGAAGTTCTAGGGCATCTTGTACTTAACAATGATTTTGAACAAATAAATGAAACTTAAGAATTTTCCAAAGATCATCTTGACACCTGTTTTCAGAAGTATCATTCTAATGTTTCTCATCTGTATTTATTTCAACATTAATGTTTATTAGACTTCATTTTTAGTTAGTGCCCCATTAGAGATTTGATCTAGATGAAAACAGTGTGTGAGTAACATTTTTTAAAAAACAAACCTTCAAAAGGCCACAGGCTCCAATAATGACTGGAGATATTCAGAATAATAGGCTGAATACTCATCTATTTTCTACCAACTGCTATCTGTGCTTACTATAAATATGCTTTCAGGCTCTTGAGCTGATAGCAACATAAACTGAGTGGTTTAAAAGTTAAGAAAAAAAAGCTCTCCTTGTAGCCCTATATGGTAGTGCTCTTCAACCTGGATATTTGGAGGGGAGCACTTTTGAATTTTTAAGTTACAGGAGATTGGCCTGCAATTTTAACACAGCTTACATTGTTAGGTAGCATTATTTCCATACTTGTATCAAGAATTGAACTGAAATAATCTGCCATCTTTGATGGCAGAGTTTATCTTTCAAAGTAAAATTAAATTTATTAACTTTTATTCCATCCCCATTGCGATTACTCAGATGACTAACAGAGAAATGTTCTCTTAATATTTAATATATGTTCTCCTGAAAGTAAGGTCTGAAAGTTTTGAAAGAGAATGAATACATTGTACAAAAAAAGGGGCAACGATTAAGTTAAAATTTCTTAGTTTGGTTACAATATCTGCCACTGGGAATTCCTTGGTGGTCTAGTGGTTTAGTGGTTAGGACTCTGCACTTCCACTGCAGGGGGCATGAGTTCTGGTCAGGAAAGTCTTAGAGCCTTGAACCATAGGACTATCATAGGTTATATAGTGTTCTGTTTTTCTAATTGAAATAGTGTTTATACAGCTTATTGCAAATTCAAATTTCTGTTCTGTATTGGCATTTAGCAAGGTATGGCCTTATTTGACAGTTGTCTTGGAAACTTTGCCTCTAGCAGTGTGAAACATGGGATAATATAATCCTGAAATCCTTAAGTAGCTAACTGAAAACATTCTTAATACAAATTTTAATGACAGATTTTTGTTCAGATTACAGTCCGTCACCAACTGGCTGTGTGATATTTGGCAATTTGCTTATTCTCTGAATATCAGCTTCTGTATGTGAAGATGAAGTGGTATTCTCACCTCAGGGTTACTGTGAAGGTTAAATGAAATAATCCTAAGCTCAGCACAGATCAGATCAGATCAGTCGCTCAGTCGTGTCCGACTCTTTGCGACCCCATGAACTGCAGCACGCCAGGCTTCCCTGTCCATCACCAACTCCCGGAGGTCACTCAGACTCACAACCATCGAGTCAGTGATGCCATCCAGCCATCTCATCCTCTGTCGTCCCCTTCTACTCCTGCCTTCAATCTTTCCCAGCATCAGGGTCTTTTCTAATGAGTCAGTTCTTTGCACCAGGTAGCCAAAATATTGGAGCTTCAGCTTTTTGTACTACTAAAGTAAAATTATTTTTCAACAGTTTGTAGCATAATGAGCACTTCTACTTTTGTTGATAATACATACATATAATCGTCCCTATAGGTCAGCAGTGTGTTAAGATGACCGTGCAAACCTGTAGAATTCAGATATGTTTTTCATAAGATTATAGAATACAGTCAATATTGTTTGTAAACTGTAAGATATGTGGTGATGTTTTAATTGTAATTTATTTAGAATTCCATTGTGATATTAAAGGAAATACTTTTTTCACGTTTTTTTTTTTTTCATTTGTAGTATTGTCACCCCTGTGAGTAAATTACATTTTCGTGTGTGGAGTCATCAGACACTGAAATCTGATGTTTTGTTGGGAACTGCTGGATTGGATATCTATGAAACATTAAAGTCAAACAATATGAAACGTATGTATGTCAAAATAAGAATAAGCTCAGCTTGTGTTATTTTGCAAGAAATTCATGTGCCAAATGTGGAGAAAATGACTGTTCACTATTTGTTTTTAAGTTTGCATGGTTGTAACATTAATACAGAGATAAAGCTTGAACTATTTAATGCATTCTTAATATCTGGTTTGGCCATTCATTTTGGATCCAGTATTTTAAATAAATACTATTTAAATTTATTTAAATACTAAATAAATAAATTTACTAGATAGATATTTATTGAAGGCTATACTCAATTATGGAAAAGAAATAGAGCAGAGATGATTTTATTTTAGATGGTTTTATTTATATGTGTATACCTCTCTTTTGATAGTTCAGTTCATTTGCTCAGTAGTGTCCGACTCTTTGCGGCCCCATGAATCGTAGCACACCAGGCCTCCCTGTCCATCACCAACTCCCGGAGGTCACTCAGACTCACGTCCATCGAGTCAGTGATGCCATCCAGCCATCTCATCCTCTGTCCTCCTCTTCTCCTCCTGCCCCCAATCCCTCCCAGCATCAGAGTCTTTTCCATTGAGTCACCTCTTCGCATGAGGTGGCCAAAGTACTGGAGTTTCAGCTTTAGCATCATTCCTTCCAAAGAAATCCCAGGGCCGATCTCCTTCAGAATGGACTGGTTGGATCTCCTTGCAGTCCAAGGGACTCTCATGAGTCTTCTGCAACACCACAGTACAAAAGCATCAATTCTTCGGCACTCAGCTTTCTTCACAGTCCAACTCTCACATCCATATATGACCACTGGAAAAACCATAGCCTTGACTAGATGGATCTTGTTGGCAAAGTAATGTCTCTGCTTTTGAATATGCTATCTAGGTTGGTCATAACTTTTCTTCCAAGGAGTAAGCATCTTTTAATTTCATGGCTGCAGTCACCATCTGCAGTGATTTTGGAGCCCCCAAAAATAAAAGTCTGACACTGTTTCCACTGTTTCCCCATCTACTTCCCATGAAGTGATGGGACTAGATGCCATGATCTTTGTTTTCTATAGATACATAAAAACTTGCAACATGCTTATTTTAATTAATATATCATGATTTTAAAACACTTTTAATCTCTTGAGTATCTAAAGCATACTTCTAAGAATTTTATTTCTCATTTAGGATTCATAAGACAAAAATTCATTCTTAAATTATGTCTTCACTCCATATAATTCAGACATACCTTGCTGAGTAGTCTTAGTTGTCCTGATGGCTCATTTTGAAGAAGAGAATGAATATAATAAGTGACATGATTGAGCTATTTAGTGTTTTTGTTTGTTGTTTAGTTACTAAGCTATATCCAACTCTCTTGTGATCCCATGGACTATAGCCTGCCTGGCTCCTTTCTCCATGGGATTTCCCAGGAAAGAATACCGGAGTGAGTTGCCATTTCCTTTTCCAGGGGATCTTCCCGATGCAGGGATCAAACTCACGTCTCCTGCGTTGGCAGGCAGATTCTTTACCACTCACTGAGCCACCTGAGAAGCCCCATTTAGTATCTTACATTGTGGATATTAAACACTAGGAAATTTTGTTCTATTTTTTAAAATGTTTTTGGCATGAAAAGGCCTGAAACTTTCGGTGAAATGTATTAAAACAATATGTGTACATATAAATTTTCTGACAGTTATGTTTTTAACACTTATGACTTAAAAAAAAAAGTGACCATTTTCTGTAATTTTATTCTCTTCCAGTTGAGGAAGTAGTTGTGACTTTACAGCTTGTAGGTGACAAAGAACCAGCAGAGATAATAGGAGATTTGTCAGTCTGTCTTGATGGGCTGCAACTAGAGTCTGAAGTTGTTGCCAATGGTGAAACTGCATGTTCAGAAAGTAAGTAATCACTTAAAAAAATTCATTTTTATTTATTTGGCTGTGCTGAGTACCAGCTGTAGCACACAGGATCTTCCATCTTCATTGTGGCATGCAGGATCTTTAGTTGTGGCATATGGGATCTAGTTCCCCTAACTAGCGATTGAACCCAGGCACCCTGCATTGGGAGCACAGAGTCTTAGCCACTGGACCATCAGGGAAATATATAGGGTCTTTTCTTCTTAAACTAGCGACTGTAAAGTATGTTGTAATTATTGCCATTCTTTTTCACATAAAGTATTTTATTTCCATTTTATAAAGAGACATTTTTCATTTCAAGCTTTTAGTACATTGTTTCTATTAGGAACTAAGAGTTGAAAAGCTAGCCAAATGTAAGCCAAATCTTTGTTGTCTCTGAGAGTGATGATTTATAAAGTAGCCATTCTGTAGGCCAACAGTGGCAGTTAATATGGCACATTTGATGCTACACCTTCTTCAGTGCCAGTGGCAGACATGGTTTACTGTCTGTAGCAGTGTCTGATTTAGTTTAAATTTGACTCAAAATCCTTAGTACTGTACCACACAAGCCAGTACAAGCTGGCATTGTGTGCCATTCCTCTTCCATTTTTGTAGGTTACATTTACTGAGCTGTCTTTGAGTTATAATAATGACACAACCATTTTTGTCATTTGTTTTATGTTGATGTATTTTACAGTTTATGTTTTACTAGTGTTAAAGGGAATAAATATGAGATGTAGCATGCTTTATAAAACCACCTCTCTGGATTTCCTTTAGATATTTCCATCCCTTATTTGCTAATAAGTGTATTTTCACCTGGAACACAGATTTTCGAGACAAAGCATAGGTTAATGGTCTCCTTGATTAGTCTGACAGATCTCTCTTTACCTAGAAATTGCATTATGGAGCATTTTGCAGTGATCAGGTGCTGTTATACTTCTGTTTCTACTTTGGAAGACTTCCTACTTTCTTTCCAATTCATGACCTTTTTTTCATAGCAGAACCTTCAAGGTAGTCCTGGTTATATCTTCCAGATTGGTTCTTTGGGGTTAATGAGGGTAGAAAGAGATTTCTGAATGGGTTGTACTGGTTCAGAGTTGACACATTCATATAGATGGAATCATAACAATAGGTAGTCTTTGTGTCAGGATTCTTTCACTTAGCATCAGATCAGATCAGATCAGTTGCTCAGTCGTGTCTGACTCTTTGCGACCCCATGAATTGCAGCACGCCAGGCCTCCCTGTTCATCACCAACTCCCGGAGGTCACTCAGACTCAGGTCCATCGAGTCAGTGATGCCATCCAGCCATCTCATCCTCTGTTGTCCCCTTCTCCTCTTGCCCCCAATCCGTCCTAGCATCAGAATCTTCTCCAATGAGTCAACTCTGCATGAGGTGGCCAAAGTACTGGAGTTTCAGCTTTAGCATCATTTCTTCGAAAGAAATCCCAGGGCCGATCTCCTTCAGAATGGACTGGTTGGATCTCCTTGCAGTCCAAGGGACTCTCATGAGTCTTCTCCAACACCACAGTTCAAAAGCATCAATTCTTTGGCGCTCAGCCTTCTTCACAGTCCAGCTCTCACATCCATACATGACCACAGGAAAAGCCATAGCCTTGACTAGACGAACCTTTGTTGGCAAAGTAATGTCTCTGCTTTTGAATGTGCTATCTAGGTTGGTCATAACTTTCCTTCCAAGGAGTAAGCGTCTTTTAATTTCATGGCTGCAGTCACCATCTGTAGTGATTTTGGAGCCCAGATAAATAAAGTCTGACACTGTTTCCCCATCTATTTCCCATGAAGTGATGGGACCGGATGCCATGATCTTCGTTTTCTGAATGTTGAGCTTTAAGCCAACTTTTTCACTCTTCACTTTCACTTTCATCAAGAGGCCTTTTAGTTCCTCTTCACTTTCTGCCATAAGGGTGGTGTCATCTGCATATCTGAGGTTAGTGATATTTCTCCCAGCAATCTTGATTCCAGCTTGTGCTTCTTCCAGTCCAACGTTTCTCATGATGTACTCTGCATAGAAGTTAAATAAACAGGGTGACAATATACAGCCTTGACATACTCCTTTTCCTATTTGGAACCAGTCTGTTGTTCCATGTCCAGTTCTAACTATTGCTTCCTGACCTGCATACAGATTTCTCAAGGGGCAGATCAGGCGGTTTGGTATTCCCATCTCTTTCAGAATTTCCCACAGTTTATTGTGATCCACACAGTCAAAGGCTTTGGCATAGTCAATAAAGCAGAAATAGATGTTTTTCTGGAACTCTCTTGCTTTTTCCATGATCCAGCGGATGTTCGGAGAAGGCAATGGCACCCCACTCCAGTACTTCTGCCTGGAAAATCTCATGGGTGGAGGAGCCTGGAAGGCTGCAGTCCGTGGGGTTGCTGAGGGTCGGATACGACTGAGCGACTTCACTTTGACTTTTCACTTTCATGCATCGGAAAAGGAAATGGCAACCCACTCCAGTGTTCTTGCCTGGAGAATCCCAGGGACGGGTGAGCCTGGTGGGGTGCCGTCTACGGGGTCACACAGAGTCGGACACGACTGAAGTGACTTAGCAGCAGCAGTAGCAGCAGCAGATGTTGGCAGTTTGATCTCTGGTTCCTCTGCCTTTTCTAAAACCAGCTTGAACATCAAGAAGTTCATGGTTCATATATTGCTGAAGCCTGGCTTGGAGAATTTTGAGCATTACTTTACTAGCGTGTGAGATGAGTGCAATTGTGTGGTAGTTTGAGCATTCTTTGGCATTGCCTTTCTTTGGGATTGGAATGAAAACTGACCTTTTCCAGTCCCGTGGCCACTGCTGAGTTTTCCAAATTTGTTGGCATATTGAGTGCAGCACTTTCACAGCATCATCTTTCAGGATTTGGAATAGGTCAACTGGAATTCTATCACCTCCACTAGCTTTGTTCGTAGTGATGCTTTCTAAGGCCCACTTGACTTCACATTCCAGGATGTCTGGCTCTAGGTCAGTGATCGTACCATCGTGATTATCTGGGTCATGAAGATCTTTTTTGTACAGTTCTTCTGTGTATTCTTGCCACCTTTTCTTAATATCTAATGCTTCTGTTAGGTCCATACCATTTCTGTCCTTTATCGAGCCCATCTTTGCATGAAATGTTCCTTTGGTATCTCTGATCTTCTTGAAGAGATCCCTATGCTATGCTAAGTCACTTCAGTCGTGTCCGACTCTGTGTGACCCCAAAGACGGCAGCCTACCAGGCTCCCCCGTCCCAGGGATTCTCCAGGCAAGAACACTGGAGTGGGTTGCCATTTCCTTCTCCAATGCATGAAAGTGAAAAGTGAAAGTGAAGTCGCTTGGTCGTGTCCGACTCTTAGCGACCCCATGGACTGCAGCCTACCAGGCTCCACCGTCCGTGGGATTTTCCAGGCAAGAGTACTGGAGTGGGGTGCCATTGCCTTCTCCGGAAGAGATCCCTAGTCTTTCCCATTCTGTTGTTTTCCTCTGTTTCTTTGCATTGATCGCTGAAGAAGGCTTTCTTATCTCTTCTTGCTATTCTTTGAAACTCTGCATTCAGATGCTTATATCTTTCCTTTTCTCCTTTGCTTTTCGCTTCTCTTGTTTTCACAGCTATTTGCAAGGCCTCCCCAGACAGCCATTTTGCTTTTTTGCATTTCTTTGTCTTGGAGATGGTCTTGATTCCTGTCTCCTGTAAAATGTCAGGAACCTCATTCCATAGTTCATCAGGCACTCTATCTCTCAGATCTAGGCCCTTACATCTATTTCTCACTTCCACTGTATAATCATAAGGGATTTGATTTAGGTCATACCTGAACGGTCTAGTGGTTTTCCCTACTTTCTTCAATTTCAGTCTGAATTTGGCAATAAGGAGTTCATGGTCTGAGCCACAGTCAGCTCCCGGTCTTGTTTTTGCTGATTGTATAGAGCTTCTCCATCTTTGGCTGCAAAGAATATAATCGATCTGATTTCGGTGTTGACCATCTGGTGATGTCCATGTATAGAGTATTCTCTTGTGTTGTTGGAATAGGGTATTTGCTATGACCAGTGCATTTTCTTGGCAAAACTCTATTAGTCTTTGCCCTGCTTCATTCCGTGTTCCAAGGCCAAATTTGCCTGTTACTCCAGGTGTTTCTTGACTTCCTACTTTTGCATTCCAGTCCCCTATAATGAAAAGGACATCTTTTTTGGGTGTTAGTTCTAAAAGGTCTTGTAGGTCTTCGTAGAACCGTTCGACTTCAGCTTCTTCGGTGTTACTGGTTGGGGCATAGACTTGGATTACTGTGACATTGAATGGTTTGCCTTGGAAACGAACAGAGATCATTCTGTCGTTTTTGAGATTGCATCCAAGTACTGCATTTCGGACTCTTTTGTTGACCATGATGGCCACTCCATTTCTTCTGAAGGATTCCTGCCTGCAGTAGTAGATATAATGGTCATCTGAGTTAAATGCACCCGTTCCAGTCCATTTGAGTTCGCTGATTCCAACAATGTCGACATTCACTCTGGCCATCTCTTGTTTGACCACTTCCAATTAGCCTTGATTCATGGACCTGACATTCTAGGTTCCTATGCAATATTGCTCTTTACAGCATCGGACCTTGCTTCTATCACCAGTCACATCCACAGCTGGGTATTCTTTTTGCTTTGGCTCCATCCCTTCATTCTTTGTGGAGTTATTTCTCCACTGATCTCCAGTAGCATATTGGGCACCTACTGACCTGGGGAGTTTCTCTTTCAGTATCCTATCATTTTGCCTTTTCATACTGTTCATGGGGTTCTCAATGCAAGAATATTGAAGTGGTTTGCCATTCCCTTCTCCAGTGGACCACATCCTGTCAGATCTCTCCACCATGACCCACCCATCTTTGGTTGCCCCACGGGCATGGCTTAGTTTCATTGAGTTAGACAAGGCTGTGGTCCTAGTGGGATTAGATTGACTAGTTTCCTGTGAGTACGGTTTCAGTGTGTTTGCCCTCTGATGCCCTCTTGGAACATCTACCGTCTTACTTGGGTTTCTCTTACCTTGGACGAGGGGGTCTCTCCTCACCTCGCACTTCTTGACCTTCAACGTGGGATAGCTCCTCTAGGCCCTTTTGCCCCCGCGCAGCCATGGCTCCTTGATAATGTCATTTCAGGTTTATCAGTGATATAGCATGTTTCAGTAGTCTGTTGCTTTTTATTACTGCATAGTTTTAAATTGCATAGATGTACCACATTTTATCTATCCACCTGTACCATTTTTTAAAGTAAAACCTTGAGACACTTGCCCACCTTGCTGAGTATGATATAGTAATAATATCATACTGGTGATATTATCATCACCAGTGGTGACTCAGCATCTTTTTAATGACGTAATCCATTACTTCATTGGAGTAGTATAGTGATGATTTCACTCTTTGAAAGTTGGGACTGTATTCAGGGACTGTTGTTCTTTAACTCAGTGGACCTAGGCTGTTAAGCTTGTTTTTTTACATTTCATAGTTTTTTAAACTTCTCTGTGTACTACTTTTGGTGCAGTCTGTGCCTATCTATAGTATTCTCCCTCTGTATCACAGTTCCTTACTGAATCCTAAGGATAGTTCATGAATAAAACTTGAATAAAGTATGACTGTTGTAGCATTTGTTTTGGCCACTTTTAGACCCATTTGTGCCTTTTCTATTCTTGAAGCTATTTTCAGGGCCTTTGCGTAAGAAAGATATTACTGATTTTTCTGTTTTCAAAATCTTCTCATTATCCTGCTGATAATCAGCACTTTTAGGGGGAGGTAGTTGGAACACAAAAGATGTCTAAAATACATTTGAATTAGAATCAAGCAAATGGGGACTTCTCTGGTGGTTCATTGGCTAATACTCCACACTCCCAGTAAAGGAGGCCCCGGGTTCCATCCTTGGTCAGGGAACTAGATCCCACATACCACAGGGCAACAAAGCCACAACTAAGAGTTCGTATGCTACAACTAGAGATCCTGTATGCCACAACGAAAATCTTCAAAGTTCCCATGTACTGCAACTAAGACCTGGTGCAGCTAACTAGCTAGCTAAATAAGTAAGTAAATAAGACATTTAGGCATAAGTAGCACGTGAGTAATATACCTTGACTCATTCCCATCTCTTATACAAAATAATCATTTGCACACAGACAAAAAATAATCATTTGCTCAATTTTGATAAAACTTCTCAGTCATGTGAACATTTATCTTATTTTCCTTTTAAATATCATGTTGGACTTTAACTCCATTCTAGCATGTTCTTTACTACATGCACGCTCAGTCTCTTCATTCATCTCTGATGCTTCACGACATCATGGACTGTAGCCTGCCAGGCTCCTCTGTCCGTGGGATTTTCCTGGCAAGAATACTGGAATGGGTTGCCATGCTCTCCTCCAGGATTATCTTCCCAACCCAGGGATCAAACCCAATCTTTGTTACTAGACAGATACAATGAAGGGTTTTATTTACAAAGCATTTTTAGGTAAAAGGTGCATACGACTTCTTGAAATTCATTTTCTGTCTAATCTTTAATGTTGTTAAAGGTGCTTCACAGAATGATGATGGCTCCAGGCCCAAGGATGAAACAAGGTAAGAGTTCACTTATTACATATCATAGAATGCAGAAAGAAACAAGGGAGAGTGATAAATTTCATTTTCATCAAAACTTCAAGTTCCGATTGATATAAAAATCTGTCAAATTTCAGAGCTCTAGGTAAGAAAGGAAATATTCATGGAAAATTCAAGAGCCTTAGCTTATATGACTTACAGTTCTGTAATGTAGGCCAGAGGTACCCAAACACTAATAGTTCTTCAGCTTATAGAAAGTGAATATATTGGCACTTTCCCAAAGGTAGGGAAGTTTAGAACCCTAAGGTCATTGTTGGACTGTTTCCTTTTCCAGGAAAGCTGGGCTCTAATTTTCTCACTGTGATTAAAGATAGAAAAGGTTTTAAAAATTAATAACTCTCTTTGTAGACCAGAAGACATTCTATGTTTTTGTGTTTCTTTTTAGTTTTATTTTTTTCTTAAGTTTTTTTTTTTTTTTGAAGTCATGAAATGTCCCTCATAAAGATGTTTTAATATTTCAGTGTTCTTTGTTCCTCTTTTGCATAATAAACCCATACTTTTACATTAGCGAGAATGTGATACAATTTTGTAGTGTGTTGAAAGGTTCTGTTACGCCACTCTATTTCATTTTTGTGAATCTTTCTTAAAATACTTTGTGAAACCACTCTAGACAGCTGTAAATTTCTTGCAAAGGCATTGCTAGAGCCCTGGCTTCATGCTGTTTATTCATTGAATGTTTTATGTTTTCCCAAGTGAATCATTGTCACAAATAACCTGAGGAACAATGTCTTCTGGGTTTATGAGATTGCCAGACTGATCTTTGAACATGTCTTTGTGTTCAGCATGAATTCTTTTGCATTAGTGTTTTCCAGAGAGCATGCCTCTTAGATGATGGGTTTGAAAAACATTTTGTAAACTGCCAATATGCTGTTTAAATGTTGCTCTACAGGAATCATGGCAGTGAACCCTTTGGTTTTGTTTGCTGACTTCATCACTTGGGCATGTGTCCAGTGAAAAAGGCAAAAACCTCCCCCCACCAGACATTTAAGAAGTTTACTAAACAGCTTTAGGGTCTACGTTTTTTGTTTAAATCAAGCACTACATGTGTCATCAACATAGTTCTGATGGTCTCCTTCCCCCCATAGCATGTCTGGATATTTTGTATTTCTCAGTGTTGTCTTCTGTCACTTTTATGAATTACCAAGGTTACTGATGCTTAATATTCAAGATTTTGTTTTTCAAAGTGCCTTTCTGCCTGTTAATCATTGATTTGCATGTTATAACCTTAGATTGTATTAGCATCTGGGTTCTCAGGATTCTTTATCTTGTTCATAAACATCTAAACTTACATATACTAATAGATGAGGTAAATATGTATGGTGAGATAAACAGGCTTGTAAGACTGAAGCAGAGAGCAAAGCCGTGGTAGCACTTAATTTGTAGCTAATTGCTTTTCAAATGTAATGGTGATAAGTTCACACTGACAACTTTGAATAGTATATTGTTGTTCAGTCACTCAGTTGTGTTCAACTCTTTGTGACCCCATGAACTGCAGCATGCCAGGCTTCTGTGTCCTTCACTATCTCTCAGAGTTTGCTCAAGCTCATGTCCATTGAGTTGGTGATGCCATTCAACCATCTCTTTGTCCCCTTCTCGTGCCCTCAGTCTTTCCAGCATCAGAGTCTTTTTCCAGTAAGTCAGCTCTTCACATCAGGTGGCCAAAGTATTGCAGTTTCAGCTTCAGCATCAGTCCTTCCAATGAATATCAGGGTTGATTTCCTTTAGGATTGACTGATTGGATCTCCTCTCAGTCCAAGGAACTCTCAAGAGTCTTCTCCAGCACCACAGTTCGAAAGCATCAATTCTTTGGTGCTCAGCCTTCTGTATGGTGAAATTCTCACATCCATACGTGACTTCTGGAAAAACCATAGCTTTGACTATACAGAACTTTGTCACCAAAGTAATGTCTCTGCTTTTTAGTATGCTGTCTACGTTGGTCATAGCTTTTCTTCCAGGGAGCAAATGTCTTTTAATTTCATGGCTCCAGTCACCATCTGTAGTGATTTTGGAGACCAAGAAAATAAAGTCTGCCACTGTTTCTGCTCTTTCCCCATCTATTTGCTATGAAGTGATGGGACCAGATGCCATGATCTTAGTTTTATGAATGTTGAGTTTTGAGCCAACTTTTTCACTCTCTTTCACCTTCTTCAAGAGGCCCTTTAGTTCCTCTTCACTTTCTGCCATAAGGGTGGTGTCATCTGCATATCTGAGGTTACTGATACTTCTCCCAGCAATCTTGATTCCAGCTTGTGCCTTATCCAGCCCAGCATTTCACTTGATGTACTCTGTATATAAGTTAAATAAGCAGGGTGACAATATACAGCCTTGATGTACTACTTTCCCTATTTTGAACCAGTCTTTTGTTCTATGTCCAGTTCAAATTGTTGCTTCTTGACCTCCATAAAGATTTCTCAGGAGGCAGATAAGATGGTCTGGTATTCCCATCTCGTTAGGAATTTTCTAGTTTGTTGTGATCCGCACAGTCAGAGACTTTAGCATAGTCAGTGAAGCAGAATTAGATGTTTTTCTGGAATTCTCTTGCTTTTCCCATGATCCAGTGGATGTTGGCAATTTGATCTCTGGTTCCTCTGCCTTTTCTAAATCCAGCTTGTATATCTGGAAGTTCTGGAAACTTAGCTTGAAGGATTTTGAGCATTACCTTGCTAGAGTGTGAAATGAATGCAGTTTGCAGTAGTTTGAACGTTCTTTGGTGTTGCCCTTCTTTGGGATTGGAAGGAAAACTGACCTTTTTCAGTCGTGTGGCCACAGCTGAGCTTTCCAAATTTGCTGATAGAGTGTGTGCAGCACTTTAACAGTGTCATCTTTTAGTTTCAAATAGCTTAGCTGGAATTCCATCACGTCCACCAGCTTTGTTCGTAGTGATGCTTCCTAAGGCCCACTTGACTTCGCATTCCAGGATGTCTGTCTCTAGGTGAGCTATTACACCATCTTGGTTTTCCTGGTCATTAAAACATTTTGTGTACTTCTGGCTTGTGCTTCTGTTAGGTCCATACCACTTCTGTCCTTTATTGTGCTCATCTTTGCTTGAAATGTTCCTTTGGTATCTCTACTTTCTTTGGAAAGTTCTCTAGTCTTTCCCATTCTATTATTTTCCTCTATTTCTTTGCGTTGATCACTGAGGAAGGCTTTCTTATCTCTCCTTGCTATTCTTTGGAACTCTGCATTCAGATGGGTGTATCTTTCCTTTTCTCCTTTGCTTTTCACTTCTCTTCTTTTCACAGCTATTTGTAAGGCTCCCTCAGACAGCCATTTTGCTTTTTTTGCATTTCTTTGTCTTGGAGATGGTCTTGATCACTGCTTCCTGTTCAATGTCACGAACCTCTGTCTGTAGTTCTTCAGGTACTATATCAGATTTACTCCCATGAATCTATTTGTCATTCCCAGTGTATAATCATAAGGGAGTTGATTTAGGTCATACTTGAATGGTCTAGTGGTTTTCCCTATTTTCTTCAATTTAAGTCTCAATTTTGCAGTAAGGCATTCATGATCTGAGCCACAGTCAGCTACCAGTCTTGTTTTGCCGACTGTATAGAGCTTCTCCATCTTTGGCTGCAAAGAATATGATCAATCTGACTTTGTTATTAACCATCTGGTGATGTCCACATGTATAGTTATCTCTTGTGTTGTTGAAAGAGGTTGTTTGCTCTAACTAGTGCATTCTCTTGGCAAAACGCTGTTAGCCTTTGCCTTGCTTCATTTTGTTCTCTAAGGCCAAATTTACTTGTTACTCCAGGTGTCTCTTAAGTTCCTACTTTAGCATTCCACTACCCTATGATAAAAAGGATGTCTTTTTTTGGTATTAGTTCTGTAAAGTCTTGTAGGTCTTCATAGAACTGTTCAACTTCTTTGGCATTAGTGGTTGGGGCATAGACTTGGATTACTGTGTTATTGAATAGTTTGTCTTGAAAACGAACCAAGATGGTTCTGTTGTTTCAGAGATTACACTCAAGTACTGCATTTTGAGCTCTTTTGTTGACTGTGAAGGCTACTTCATTTCTTCTAAGGGATTCTTGCCCACAGTAGTAGATACAATGGTCATCCGAATTAAATTCACCCATTCCCATCTTAAAGTAGTGTAGAGAGGCAATACTCAGAGTCTCAAAAAGGTGTACAACTCAAAAGGAGTTTAAGACTCATCACCTAGGGGAAGGGAAGCAGTGTCAGAGCTGACTCTTGCTGCATTCTGTTCATGTTCTAAGGTTGCTTGGTCTTCCTGCAGGCAGTCAGAACCTGATTGGTGCTGACTGCCTGTTACTGAGCTTTTCCGTTCATTCAGAATAACCATTTGAGGAACGCCAACACCAGTATGTGTCATGCCCTACTGTTCACACAGATCATCTGGAGATCTTGTTAAAACACTCTCTCTTACATAGTGTATCAGGACTGAAGTCCAAGATTGTGTGTTTCTAACAGGCTCCTGTAAACTGTGCTTGCCTATGGTCCAAATATCATTCTTTGATTTATTGGGGCCATAATGTGAATATGATTTAATACATGGTACTACCTCTGTTTTGGTTTCTTGAATCTATTAAATTTTATTCAGGATTGCCACAAGGTCCAAGGTATGAATTAGTGCAGTGCAGTGGTTTCCACTTACCAGATAGTAGGTTATCAGAGCTTTAGCTGAATCCTCTCCAAACTAGCTAATTCATGCTCTGCCTTGTAATCAGTGATTCCCCTGGGAAAGGGAATTGGTTATATTTAACAGTAGTAACTTTGTATGGCACCCCACTCCAGTACTCTTGCCTGGAAAATCCCATGGATGGAGGAGCCTGGTAGGCTGCAGTCCATCGGGTCGCTAAGAATCAGACACGACTGAGTGACTTCACTTTGACTTTCACTTTCATGCATTGGAGAAGGAAATGGCAACCCACTCCAGTGTTCTTGCCTGGAGAATCCCAGGGACAGGGGAGCCTGTTGGGCTTCCGTCTATGGGGTCACACAGAGTCGGACACTGAAGCGACTTAGCAGTAGCAGCAGCAGTAACTTTATCTGACATTCCTGATCGTGTTCTCTCCCCTTTCTTTCTCTCCAACTGAAGACATTGCTCTGAAGAAATGATAGTTCCTTTAAAAAAAAGTCTGTGGACACGTCTGTTCTAGATCACTTGGAACATTTTGTATACCATTTTCTGGTGTAGAAGGAAAGCACCTAGGTTTGGAAGTAAGTGTTCTTCCTTCTCCTGCTGTGGAACAGTCAGCCTTGTTCCAGACGTAAATATTAAAGAGCTAATGAAAACCAAGAAAATGACGACAAAGTTATCTGTGGTTGTGATAAAATAGTGCCCTTTCTGAAGAGTTATTTGAAATCTGAACCAGCATACCTTACAGTTCTGAATCAGTTCAGTTCAGTCACTCAGTCGTGTCCGACTCTTTGCGACCCCATGAATTGCAGCACGCCAGGCCTCCCTGTCCATCGCCAACTCCCGGAGGTCACTCAGACTCACGTCCATCGAGTCAGTGATGCCATCCAGCCATCTCATCCTCTGTCGTCCCCTTCTCCTCCTGCCCCCAATCCCTCCCAGCATCAGAGTCTTCTCCAATGAGTCCACTCTTTGCATGAGGTGGCCAAAGTACTGGAGTTTCAGCTTTAGCATCATTCCTTCCAAAGAAATCCCAGGGCTGATCTCCTTCAGTATGGACCGGTTGGATCTCCTTGCAGTCCAAGGGACTCTCATGAGTCTTCTCCAACACCACAGTTCAAAAGCATCAATTCTTCGGCGCTCAGCCTTCTTCACAGTCCAGCTCTCACATCCATACATGACCACAGGAGAAGCCATAGCCTTGACTAGACGAACCTTTGTTGGCAAAGTAATGTCTCTGCTTTTGAATGTGCTATCTAGGTTGGTCATAACTTTCCTTCCAAGGAGTAAGCGTCTTTTAATTTCATGGCTGCAGTCACCATCTGTAGTGATTTTGGAGCCCAGATAAATAAAGTCTGACACTGTTTCCCCATCTATTTCCCATGAAGTGATGGGACCGGATGCCATGATCTTCGTTTTCTGAATGTTGAGCTTTAAGCCCACTTTTTCACTCTCCTCTTTCACTTTCATCAAGAGGCTTTTTAGTTCCTCTTCACTTTCTGCCATAATGGTGGTGTCATCTGCATATCTGAGGTTATTAATATTTCTCCCAGCAATCTTGATTCTAACTTGTGTTTCTTCTAGCCCAGCGTTTCTCATGATGTACTCTGCATAGAAGTTAAGTGAGCAGAGTGATAATATACAGCCTTGACGTACTCTTTTTCCTATTTGGAACCAGTCTGTTGTTCCATGACCAGTTCTAACTGTTGCTTCCTGACCTGCATACAGATTTCTCAAGAGGCAGGTCAGGTGGTCTGGTATTCCCATTTCTATCAGAATTTCCCACAGTTTATTGTGATCCACATAGTCAAAGGCTTTGGCATAGTCAGTAAAGCAGAAATAGATGTTTTTCTGGAACTCTTGCTTTTTCCATGATCCAGAGGATGTTGGCAATTTGATCTCTGGTTCCTCTGCCTTTTCTAAAACCAGGTTGAACATCAAGAAGTTCACGGTTCACATATTGCTGAAGCCTGACTTGGAGAATTTTGAGCATTACTTTACTAGCATGTGAGATGAATGCAATTGTCCAGAAGTTTGAGCATTCTTTGGCATTACCTTTCTTTGGGATCAGAATAGTCCCAACTATTTCTGCACCCTTGAGTAACTCCTTACTCTATTTCTAGATGTGCTCTGAGAAGCTGTATGTACATCTGCCATAAGAGCTGTTTATGTATTTGGTAAGGCTGGCTAGATATTAGGAAGCTTTTCTCAAGCTCCTAAAAGTTGTGGTCATCCTATTGGTTTTCTGTTAAATTTAAAGAGCATTCTTATTCCCTTCCCTGCCTTTTTACCCAGAGCGAACGCAAGTGGATCAGATGACCCTGAGGATGCAGGGTCTGGTGAAAATAGGAGGATCAATGGGAATAATTCTCCATCACTCTCAAATGGCGGTTTTAAACCTTCTAGGCCTCCAAGACCTTCACGACCACCTCCACCTACCCCACGTAGACCAGGTGTGTATTCCATCCATACACTAGGGATATAGATCTCAGTACTGTTTGTTATAAAATTCTGTTTGGGAATTGATCCTCAGATAAGTGTTAAGAGACACTGGTAGATTGAATTTCAAGCTGAATTTTTACATTTAAGTTTTTGGCCAAGAATAATCTTTCTATAGTTAATTAAGATATGGCCTGTTCCCTAAGTTTTTCTACCTGGGTTGAGGCAGATGCTCTGCTAAGAATGAAAATCATGTGTGTGCTGTGAGTTCCCTGGTGGCCTAGTAGTTAGGATTCGGGGCTTTCACTGTTGTGGCCTGGGTTTAGGAAACTGAGATTCTAAGTGTGCCCAAAAGCAAGAGGGGGGCAGAAATCACATGTGTGCTGTAAAAAGTATAGGCAGTACAGATAAGATTGCACCTTTCTCTCTCTGTTTGTACCTGTGTTGACATAAGCATTTCATAGAATCAAGGATCTGTTTGCTTATTGTATCCTTTTAAAAAAGACAATCAGTAATTGGCAAACAACCTAACAATGGTAAATGATACTTGGATTTTTAAAGCAAAAATCATGCAAGTCAACATTTCATGTAGTAAAAATAGAAACATCTATAGTTAGATGTTAAAAATAGAAACATCTATCGTCTACCTTTTTATTTAAAATTCTATCCTGATTTTATATTTCTAAAAATTCTTTTTCTGTTTTTCTCAAATCTTAAAGCATCTGTCAATGGCTCACCATCTACCACTTCTGAAAGTGATGGCTCTAGTACAGGCTCTCTGCCACCAACAAATACAAATTCAAGTACATCTGAAGGAGCAACATCTGGATTAATAATTCCTCTTACTATAGCTGGAGGTGCAGGCCCTAGACCATTAAATCCTGTACCTCAAGCTCCCCTCCCACCTGGGTGAGTAATTGTTTTTGGTTAACATTTGTTTTCTTTAGGCTTCTGCATAGACTTACTAATAAGGAAAAGTCCATTCTTTTAAAAAAAATCACTGTGGTTATGCATGTGTATTGTGAAGTCTAGAGTCAAACTGAACAAATTAGCTTGCCATATTTGAAATTAGTTCCTCATTTTAAAGCCAACTGGAAGCAAAAATTTTTTTTTAAAGAAGGACTGAGCCTTAGGAACTTACCAAGGCCAAGTAATAAAATAGTTGCCTAATTCATGTTGCCTTTTCTTTGAAGGGAAAATATCACTTAAATTTTATTTCTTTGCCATTGTAAAGTCATGGCAGAGTTGAATTTAGGAAACTGAAAAATTGCAACTCAATCTCATGTACATCTCTACTTATTTTTAGAATTAATAATATTGAATAGTTATACACAGATACATTGTGGCAGTTCAGAATGCTAATCAAAATTAACTAGGTGATAAATTAAGAAACTCATGATGAGGATTTTAATTGCTAAAAGAGACTATATTATTTATGTGGGTAGTTAGGCCATTTTCATTTTTGAAAGCCAGATTAGGAAATTCTTCGTGTCGGGGATTAGCGAAGAGAATCTGGGTTGGATCTCTTAGAAGTAATTGGTTCTTCTAAACTCTGTTGGTTTATTCCTGTCTTTTTTAATTTGGATAAACTTACCAAGGAAACTAGAATACTCAGGTTGCCTTTGTCCTTAAGCCTGCAGGAGCACATCTGATAGTCTTATTCTTTGATTTCAACTTTCCTAGAACCCAAACAGTCCTTTGCCCTTCATTAACAGCTCTCAGTCTGTCTTCAGATTTTGTAACAATAATTACAGTTTTCTTTTCCACTCAAGTTCTATGTATACTCTGATCAGATTGAAACAGATTTTGTCACCTCAGTGCATTACCTCAGCCTCTTTAGAAATAGAAGACATCTCCTCGAGCAGATATTTAAGCAAGAGAAATCTCATCCACTGTTACCCTCAGGATAACATTTCTTGACTTTATTCTTTAGGTATCTCCTTTATTTACTGAAATGCTCATTTGTCTGGGTTTAAACAACCAGGCAACTCATACATGTAGCTTATCAGCCTTTTTACATTTTGTGTTTAAGTTGGGAGCAGAGAGTGGACCAGCATGGGCGAGTTTACTATGTAGATCATATTGAAAAAAGAACAACGTGGGATAGACCAGAACCTCTACCTCCTGGGTAAGTGTCTGAATTGGAAAAAAAAAAAAGTATTCAGAACTATAGATTACATCTATGGGGCTTCCCAGGTGGCGCTAGTGGTAAAGAACCCACCTGCCAGTGCAGGAGACATAAGAGACATGGGTTCGAGCCCCAGGTCAGGGAGATCCCCTAGAGAAGGGCGTGGTAACCCACTCTAGTATTCTCGCCTGAAAAATCCCCTGGACGAAGGAACTGGCAGGCTACGGTCTATAGCGTCACAAATGGTGGGTATATGGGTTCGATCCCTGGCCCAGGAAGATTCCACATGCTTTGGAGCAGTTAAGCTCATGTGGTACAACTACCAAGCCCGTGCTCTAGAACCCTACAAGCCGTAGCTACTGAGCCTGCATGTTGCAACTCTTGAGCTCTGCTGAGCTCGCGCGCTCTAGAGCCCATGCTCCACAACAGGAAAAGCCCACGCATTGCAACTGGAGAGTAGCCCCCACTCTGCACCTAGAGAAAACCTACACAGCAACAAAGACCTAGTGCAACCAAAAAATAATAAGTAAATAAGTTTTTAAAAACTGTGAAGTACATACATATAAAACACTTAAGGTAATTGAAAAGTAGTTGTGCAAGGTACAATCTTACCAGATCTGTACCAGAGCTAAAATGAAGTCCCACTTAATTCTTAACTGTTTCACAAATATTTGTTGAATTCAGTTGTTTTTATCCTGATATAGCTGGGAGCGGCGAGTTGACAACATGGGACGTATTTATTATGTTGACCATTTCACAAGAACAACAACGTGGCAGAGGCCAACATTGGAATCAGTCCGGAACTATGAACAATGGCAGCTCCAGCGTAGTCAACTTCAGGGAGCTATGCAGCAGTTTAACCAGAGGTTCATTTATGGGGTGAGCATATGTACTTGGTTTTATAACCTTAATGAGGGTTGAGTTTTAACCTTTTCTTACGTATAAAATGTAAAGCACTAAAAAGAAAGTACAAATAGGATGGCAATCCAGTTGTTGCTATTGATGATGATATTATTTTTTGACCTTGTTTCCCATAGTGGGTGATTTATTCTTTTCTTTTTAAAATTTCCTAAAGTTCAACTTCCTTTGCTTTGTTACTGGCAGAAAAGAAGTTCCGACAACTTAAAATTTATTTACAAAAGAATAATAAAAAATAAATCCAAGCAGTGTAAAAAGAATTCAAACAGTTGTGAATTGAATACTGCCTAGCTTAGCAGAACATTAGACTGTTTGGGTCTAACAGCACCTGACTCAAGTGAAACTCATGATAAAATTGAATCATTTTGTAACATGTAAAGGTAAAATTTACACAGTGCATTATATAGTGCTTGAGAAGACTAAAGAAGTTTGATTCCTTATAGAATTATGTTAAATATATTATTATGACTTTGAAGCCATATTATCTTTGGTATCAAAATGTCTCCTTTCTGGAAATCTTTTAAATTTACATAAACCAACTCAACAAGAGTTCAAGAGAAGCTGACGCTCTCCATTGCCCTCTCTTGCCTTCTACTGCCATCAGTATCATCTCTGTTAGACTCTATCAAAATAAATTCTTGTTGTCATTAGGCATTACCGTTTTGCCTTTTCTCCATATTTCTGTTTCTTGAACTTTGTCATCGTAATAGTTACCACTCACCAATGTGGATAAATTTGCACCTTGCTCAGCAGCTTTCACTTCACCACCTGGTTATGACTAAGATAACTTTCTTTCATGTAACAGTTTTTCCTGCCAACTTCTGTAGACAGCTGTCAGTGTTTTCCCCTTCCCGGTGGTTTTAGAAGTGAAATTAATTTTTGTCTCGTCTATTACAGTTTTCTTTTTTTTCCGTGTTTTACATCTTCCTTTCTTTCTAAATTATAATCATCTTCGGTATACCTGGCCAAATTTCTTTTAGGTTTGAATGTCTAGCTGGCTTGCCTTCTTTAAAGCTAGTTTCCACATGGGTGTCCAGTGGAAAGAGTGTGGGCTTTGGAGTCAGACACATCTGGGTTCGAATCCTGGTTCCACAGTTACTTTCTCTGTTTGATTTTGAGTAAGTTCCTTAACCTCATCAAGACTCATTTACTTTATCTATACAGTAGATCCATAGATAAAATTACCTCAGGTTTTTTTGTTTCTGAGGATTCTGTAAGATAAAGTTCCAAATTTGGGGGGTACATATTAATTGCATAGAAATGTCAGTTTTCATCTTTTTTTAAAATCTTTTCTCTCTTTTCTCTCCCTGCATTTCTATCCACAAATGCAGATGTGCATTTTAGAATACATGATCTTTTATTTTTATTGAAGTATGGTTGGTTTACAATATTTTGTTAGTTTCAGGTACACAACATATTTAAATTTTTATAGGTTATGTAACATTTAAAATTACTGTATTGACTCTATTTCCTGTGCTATATAATATATTCTTGAAGCTTATTTATTTTATATGTAGTAGTTTTTTACATTTTAATCCACTACTGTCCTGCTTCCCTCTTCCCACTGGTAAGCATTAGCTTGTTCTCCTTGTGAATCTGTTTCTATTTGGATTATTCATTTGTTTTAGTTTTTGTAGTTTTAGATTCCATATATAGGTGAAAACATATAGTATTTGTCTTTCTCTGACTTACTTCACTAAACATGATACCCTCCAGGTTCATCCACTTTGTTGCAGATGGCAAAATGCCATTTTTTGTGGGGGGCTGAATAGTATTCCATTGTATATATATGCTATATATTCTTCAGTTATTCATCTGTTGATGAAACACACTTAATGTTGCTTCTATATCTTTCTTGGCTATTATAAATAATACTCCTGTGAACATTGGGGTGCGTAGATTTTTTTGAATTCAGATATATATATATATGAATATCCATGCGTTGAGTTGTTCTGTCATATGATAGGTCTCTTTTAGTCTTTTTGTTGTTTTTAGGTTTTTTTTGGCCATGCCACATACTTAGTTCCCTAGTCAGGGATTGAACCCAGGCCCTCTGCAGTGGAAGCATGAAATCTTAACCATTGAACCACCAGAGAAATTCCTATTTTTAATCTTCTGAGGAATCTCCATACTGTATTCCAAAGTAGCTGCATCAGTTTACATTTCTGCCAGTAATATACAGGATTCCCTTTTTCTGTACATCCTTGCCACATTTGTTATTTATTTGTGATGATAAGCATTCTGATGGGTGTGAGGTTATCTCTCATTGTGGTTTTGATTAGTGGTGTTGAGCATTTTTCATGTGCCTATTGGCCTTTTGTGTCTAGTATATGATCTTTTAAAACCCCCTTTTTAAAGACAGTTAGAAAATTCCTAAAGCACCCACATTGTGTATTGCTTCATTGTAACTTAACCGATTTGATACTCTAACAAACTTTTCTTGAATGGGAGCTTTTATTCATGAACCGTTTTTCTTTTCTCCTGTCTACATTCCTACTCTTCACTCTTGTTATAGAGTGGTTCTAAATTACAAAGAACTTAAACAGCCTATTTTAGTTATGAACTGAATTTAACATTCTTAATGCTAGCTACTTAAAAAGTGGTGAGGTGTTGTTAAGAAAATCTGTTTATTTGGTAGGTGAAGTGGCCTTTGTTCTGACCCTGGTTTAGGGCAGCAGATGCTCATAAACTCAGCATTTTTAACCTCAGAATGGATATGGTTGATGATGGGTCATTGTGTAATGGCTCTGGCCCATGGCTTCATTGTGCCTGTTCTTAGCTTATCTGTCCAGGGAAAGTCAGTGCGATAGGCTTGGGTCTTAGAAAAATTATCAGAGCAGTTTGTCATATGCTAAACTGCTCCAAACTGTTAACAAGGTCCAAACCTTGTATAGTGTTTCTCCTTGGCTTCCGTATTCCCTATTTTTTTGTTACTGTTGTCTGTCAGGAGCAGGGCCAGTCCTTGACCGGTCTATCTTCTATGAGCTTTTAGAGAAATAGAGTATCTCTCATATGTTTTTAAAACTTTTTAGTCAGTTAACTGAGTTTCCATAATAAATCAATGATACGGGGCGAAGAAGACCAACAATGGAGGAAACTGCCATAAATTTAGACTTAAGAGACTAGACCAATATGCAATATGATGATTTTGGATTCTGATTCAATCCAGTAAGTAGCCAGAGGCATTTAATTACAGATTGTGTATTAGATGATAAAATTAACATAGATTCTTTGGTAGGTGTAATAATGATACTGTGATTGTATAAGAAAATGTTCACAAATTTTAGGCGTACTAAAATAGGAGTGAAATGATGACTTCCCCCCCCCCTCTTTTTTTGCTCATCAAAGAATATGAAAGAAAAATAAATGTTGGCAGTTTTGGTTACTGTTGAATCTTGTTGCTGGGTACATGGGGTATGCTATCTTATTTTACTTGTGTGTTTTTCCCCATAATTTTTAAAGCAATTAGTCTATTATTTATTTGCCTTATATTACCAAAGAAAGGGTTTAACCGCATCTTACTGAGAGACCAAAAAGTATCCCCCACTTTATTACATATTTAAACTGAAACACACTCATTAACCCTTCATCCTACACACTCAGTATGACTTTTGCTTCTCTTTTTCCAGTGGTTGACTCTTATTTTCCTTTTATCTAGCTAGACCTCTCTCTCCACCAGTGTGATAATTTCAAATGAATTTTTGAAATCTTCTCTACAGCTCTAGGCTTATCAATGCCTTCCAAACTGAAATTCTTTCCTTTTGCTCATCTGATAGCCTATTCTTCATAGTCTTCCAACTCTCTTCTCACGATTTTGGGGTTAGAAATACAAGATTTTTCTCAGCCAGCGGATGACTGAGTACTGTTATTCTTAAGTGACTTTTGTAAGGTTTATATATTTCTCTAATTTACTGATTTAAAGCTAAGTAAGGGGAACAGTGGTCAATTTGGGTGTAAAATTACTTGTAATACTTGAATATCAGGTAGTTTCAAATATTGACAGGTTTGTTTGTTTTTTTTCCATGAGAATGCATTGACTTTCGTTCTTGACTTTCATTCATACTTGTCTAAAATGTGGATTGTTTAAGAGTATGTTATGTTGCACATGGCCAGGGAAAGGCATATCAGAATTCATAAGCCTGCTTTCCAGTTATATGTTAGTTATTTAACCATTTTGGGGATGGTTCTTTTTAGAATCAAGATTTGTTTGCTACATCACAAAATAAAGAATTTGATCCCCTGGGTCCCTTGCCGCCTGGATGGGGTAAGTCACATGGATTTTTTTTTTTTATTAAATTCAGTCATTTTAACAATTACATATTTATGAATGGATGATAAACCTTGCTCTTGCTTGAGTGAATATCTGAGAAGCTTTTTGGGTGTCTTGGTTTAATTTGGAGTGCCAAATAGGTATTAAATTCCCCAAATGTTCTAAGTTATTCTTCTAAAATTTAAAAGTATTTTGCCCACTCAGCATAAGAAGGACTGGATTATGATACCTAGGAAAATCTGGATGGACCTCTAGAGCATTATGCTTAGTGAAAAAAATTCATTTCAAAAGATTATGTTCTAAATATGATTCAATTTGTATAACATTCTTAAAATGACAAAACTATAGAGATGAGAGATAGATTAGTAGTTGCCAGGAGATAGCCACTGACTGGTAGGTGGTTCCAAATACAGGAGTTAACGTGAGTGGTTCTTACGTAGTGTGGAACAGGTCTGTCCCTTGACTATGGTGGTGATTCTACAGATCTGTACATGGAATAAAAGTGTACGGAACTATATATTACAGAAGTGAATTCAAACTTTAAAAATCAGTAAAGACTGAGTTGAGTTTATAGTCAACAGTAATGTATCAGTGTCAGTTTCCTGAGTTTGATACTCTATCATTGATGACATAAGATGTCATCATTGGGGTAAACTGATTGAAGGGTATGTGACATTCTTTGAACACTTTTTGCCTCATACTATAATACTTATTTCAAAATAGAAAGCTTTAAAGATGATTTTGATCATATTTGTGCTTTTAAAACACAGTTCAGAGGTTGATAAGAGTCGATGTTATCTGAAAGAACAGTGGAAGGAGGAATGTGGTAGGGTACTGACTGTGTCCTGCACCGTGGAGTACCTGAGTAAGCTCTGTTATCAGGTACCTTAGATATTAAAACTTTGTTAATAGACTTTAAGATGAGTCTGCCCTACCAGATTACTTTGTGTGTGTTATATAAGTCATAGAGCTATAATAAATTTCTAGAATAAACGTGACAATATAGAAACAGTTCTGCATGGAAGAGAAAGACTATATATCAACAGAAAGTGGAAAATAGCAGAGTAGAACCATTTATGGAACCAGTTGAAGTTCTGTCTTTAAGAGCTGCAGATATTTCAGAAAGTAATAATTCTAGGTAGTCTTGTTGGGAAACATCAGTTTGATAGATTGTTCTAGCATTGTTTTAGGAATGGAGGGGAAAAAATTGATGTCAAGGTCACATGAATCTGGGCAATAAATGAAATTGGCTATTTAAGCCTGCCTTTGCGTTACGGCTCAGCTGGTAAAGAATCTACCTGCAATGCGGGAGACCTGGGTTCAATCCCTGGGTTGGGAAGATCCCCTGGAGGAGGAAAAGGCTACCCACTCCAGTATTCTGGCCTAGAGAATTCTATGGAACTGTATAGTCCATGGGGTCGCAAAGAGTCGGACTGAGCGACTTTCACTTACCACAGAATACACAGAAAAACTGTGCAAAAAAGGTCTTAATGACCCAGATAACCATGATGGTGTGACCATACACCTAAAGCTGGACATCCTAGACTGTGAAGTCAAGTGGGCCTTAGGAGGCATTGCTATTTGCTAAGTCACTTCAGTCATGTCCAACTCTGTGTGACCCCATAGACGGCAGCCCACCAGGCTCCCCCATCCCTGGGATTCTCTAGGCTCTAACACTGGAGTGGGTTGCTATTTCCTTCTCCAGAGCATGAAAGTGAAGTCGCTCAGTTGTGTCTGACCCTCAGTGACCCCATGGACTGCAGCCTTCCAGGCTCCTCCATCCGTGGTATTTTCCAGGCAAGAGTACTGGAGTGGGGTGCACTTCTCCAAGTAGGAGGCATTACTACCAACAAAGCTAGTGGACGTGATGGAATTCTAGCTGAGCTATTTCAAATCCTAAAAGATGATGCTATTAAAGTGCTGCACTCACTGTATCAGCAAATTTGGAAAACTCAGCTGTGGCCACTGGACTGGAAAAGGTCAATGAAGGGCAATGCCAAAGAGTGTTCAAAGTACCACACCATTGCATTCATTTTGTGTGCAAGAAGGTCATGCTCAAAATCCTTCAAGCTAGCCTTCAGTAGCATGTTAACCAAGAACTTCCAGATGTACAAGCTAGATTTAGAAAAGGCAGAGGAACCAGAGATCAAATTGCCAACATCCATTGGATCATAGAAAAAGCAAGAAATTCCAGAAAAGCATTTACTTCTGCTTCACTGACTACACTAAATAAAGCCTTTGACTGTGTGGATCACAACAAACTGTGGAAAATTCTTCAAGAGATAGGAATATCAGACCACCTCACCTGCCTCCTGAGAAACCTGTATGCAGGTCAAGAAGTAATAATTAGAACTGGACATGAAAACAACAAATTGGTTAAAAATTGGGAAGGGAATTTGTAAAGACTGTATATTTTCACCCTGCTTATTTAACTTATGTTCAGAGTACATCATGTGAACAGGCTAGATGAAGCTCAAGCTAGAATCAAGATTGCCAGGAGAAATATCAATAACCTCAGATATACAGATGACACTACCCTAATGGCAGAAAGGGAGAGGAACTGAAGAGCCTCTTGAAAGTGAAAGAGTGAGTAAAAAAGCTGATTTTAAACTCAGCATTCAGAAAACTAAGATCATGGCATCTGGTCCCATCACTTCATGGCAAGTAGATGGGGAAAAAATGGAAACAGTGACACACTTTATTTTCTTGGTTTCCAAAATCACCACAGATGGTGACTGCAGCCATGAAATTAAAAGACATTTGCTCCTTGGAAGAAAACCTATGACCAACCTAGACAGCCTATTAAAAAGCAGAGACGTCATTTTGCCGACAAAGGTCCATGTAGTCAAAGCAATGGTTTTTCCAGTAGTCATGTATGGATGTGAGTGTTGGACCATAAAGAAGGCTGAGTGCCAAAGAATTGACGCTTTCAAATTGGTGCTGGAGAAGACTCTTGAGAGTCCCTTGGACAGCAAGGAGATCAAACCAGTCCTAAAGGATATCAACTCTGAATATTTGTTGTAAGGACTTTGCTGAAGCTGAAGCTCCAGTACTTTGGCCACCTGTTGTGAAGAGCTTACTCATATGGAAAAGATCCTGATGCTGAGAAAGACTGAGGGTAGGAGGAGAAGGAGGGCGATAGAGGATGAGATGACTGGATGTCATCATTGACTCAATGAACAAGTTTGGGCAGACTCAGGGAGATAGTAAAGGACAGGGAAGCCTGGCATGCTGCAGTCCATGGGGTTGCAGAGAGTCAGACACGACTGAGCAACTGAACAACAATTGCCCTTGAAGTAATTTATCCTTAACATTCCTGTGAATCAGAGATAAAAAACATAATAGTTCATAGTTATAACTATTATTGTTACTGGCTTATAAAACAAAAGGAAGGCATATGAAAGTGGTGAAGGTCTTTATTCACCAGTGTCTGGTAGTTTGTTTGGTAAGGGGGTCTTTTGGCTCTGTGGAACCTTATAATGGACAGTGTATGATTGTTATGAAGTACTTTAGAAAAAAGTTCTTAGACATACCGAACTAGAGCTGTTTGGTTGCATTCCCTGACATGAATGGTCTTCTCAGCTTTATTTCAGGAGTTGTTTTACATTCATGTTACAGAAGAGAAGCTCTTGGACTGAAACATCTGTAGGTTGTATATTAATCATCTTGATCGTATTGTAGAAAAACCTTGACCTGATTGGCTTTTGTTAGAAACACAAACTAGTTTGTACCTTCTCTAGGGTAGCTGTTAAGAAAAATTGTTTCACGTTCACAGAAGCATGAATTGCAGTCTGTGTTGCCTTTATTTGAAAAGCCTTTCCTGCAGAGCTAGTCCTTGTTTCTGTGTTTATCATTATATCATCAGGATCTTTCTCATTTTTATTTTAGCCAGCAACACCTCCCTAAAATACTGCCTTTAGAAACCCAATCCCTCCTTATGTATGTTATCAGAATTTTTCCTTGGTTATTTTACATTTTGCTTATTTTTAGGTATCATGCTCCTGAAGTTGAGGTGCAGCCCCTGCCCCTTCTTAAATGAGTTCATGATCATCCTGTTATTTAGACTGAGCACTGCTTTATTTGTGAATTGAACTCTGCCTTTGGGGCATATGCTTTATTTGTGGAGCCAGGGATGGCTCTGGTATTAAATGAGAAGCACCTGATAGACCCTCATCATTGATCCAGGAAATAAAATCCCAGTTTATACCCTGTGTTGATGTTCTGAAATTGTCAGCATTATTTTTGTGATGCCATATATTTTTAAATCCCACTTCCTCACCCTTTTAGACTTTTGTACGCTTGGACTAGACATTACTATCTTAGAAGCTGACAGTGAAGAATTTATAACACATGCAAACTGTAGAGCTGGAGAACAAAGAATGCTTTTGATTCAACAATATAGTCTAATAGGGCTTTTTATAGCTGGTTTACCCATCAAGTACAAAGCTGTCTTCTCATTTTCAGAGTTGCTATGAAAGAATACATAGAACATCAGGAAGCTTCTGTTGTTCAGTGCCTTATTCATCAGGTCAGGAAATGGTTTGATGTGTATTCAGGTTTGGTGTTCAGTAATTTCAGAATTGTTTATCATGTGATTTTTCAACAAAGTAAGAAATCAGCTCTGTAATCACAGCACATTTCATTAAGCACATGAGCCTTCAGTTTGCAAGTTTGAGGTCCCATCTTTGAAGTTTTGGTCTTTACAGCCTCTTCCAAGAAATGCTGCTATCAGCACTATATACTTAGAACAAACATAGAAATAAGTTTTCTTTTTTTCCCCTGGGTAAAACCATTTTGTTAACCTACCAAAGCACTTCATTTTGTTTTCTGATTTGAGGTACAACCATTAAACATGGTTCACAAGAAAATACAATGACTATTCAACTACAATTATAGGAGTTTTAAACCTCACTCATTGTTCATACAATACTTTTTATGACTTCATAGAACTGTACAGTCTATTTAAGCTAAGTTTAATGCTAACTAAAAGACCAACATCAAAGACCTGTAGTTTTGTAAAAAAAGAAGAATAACTATGTTAGGAATACACTACTTTAAAAACCACTTGACTAGTGATGTGTATGGTTTCCTTATTCTTTTAAGTTTTCTATCCACTTTATCTTACCTCATGTTAGCTTTTGATGGAGTTTTGTTTTTGTTTTGAAATGTTTTTAAGCTTTTATTTAGAAAGCCTACCTAGTAAAGTCACAGAACTACAAATGTGTGAGGTATAATCTAAGTACACAAACTAAATATTTAAAATTTCAAAAAAGTATTATTCAAATTTTTCATTGAAAAGAGAAACTGTTTGGATAAGACATTTAAAAATGATAAAACCAAAGAACACCAAAAAAAAAGTTTTGGAATAAGGCAAAACTACTCCAAAGCCTTAAATCTGTTTATCTGAAAAGAAAAAAATTGGAAATCTCCATGCCATCCCTAGTCATGCCACCATTCAATAAACATTGACTATGGGTAAGATGAGGGTGTCCTTAGGTGAGGTCAGTAACTCACCAGGGTTCTCAGACCTCAGACCCCTTGGAGAACCCAGGCAGTGACTCTGTTCATGTTAGGTGTTTGAGAGAATCTCTGGCTCTGAAATCTGAACTTATACGGCAGTTAATAGATAAATATATACTCAGCTAGGCACTTACGATGTTAATTTTAGATTACAAAAGTTACTTAAGATTGTTGGTGTACAAGAAATTTATAAATTCTGTAAGTGTATTTAAAAATTTAAATTTAAACTATCTGGAACATTGACTTCTTTATTTATTATGTAGCTAGCTATAGTACTGTGGATGCTTCTTTTTGCCTCAGTGACAGTTCTTAAAGTTGGTTACATGCTTCCACACTCTAGGTGTCATGACCAGCAAAGACATTGTTACTATCTAGGGTGTGTCACAAGATACAGAGTCCATTTTTTGTATTTAAGCTGTGTCACAAGATGCAGAGTCCATTTCCTATATTTTATATATTCTAGAAGTTTTGTTTCCATTTTAGGCTAGCTGGTAGAGAAAGTAGCAGAGCTGTCAGGAGCAGATTCATGATACTCACCAATATATTCCTTCTTTCCCAGCACCAGCCTTACCACCACCTTCCACCCCCTACCCCAGTATCATCACTGCTGCTTGAGATCAGGGATTCAGTGCTGGAGAGAAGTTGAAAGTTACCAAACACTACCTTGACAAGGCTATATAATTTAGCCTAAGACTCATTCTGCAATATCTTGCTTAAAGAAAAGTCCAAAAGTTTTACTTAAGTGTTGTTTGGTAAATAGACATGAACTTTCAAACCATAGGAATAAAAATTGGTTTTCTCACCATGGAGTTAAGCTTAATTTTTTTTTAATTGCTAATTTTAAGGTAACCATGCTTTATAAAAAGTGGGAATCCACTTTATAATATTGAAAAGTGTTCATTTTGAGACATCTTGGCCAAATTTAAAAGATTTAGACACTGGAAGAGACCTGTCTTTTGAATAATTAATTTGTAATGGAGCAGAGAAAACAGTAATTCAAAACAGCAGAACTAATAAATATTAAAATTTCAAAGCTACTTGGTTATTAAAAAAAAATTACATCTACGCATCTTCTAAACTTAGTGAGAAAGCTCAGAGAAGCAGAACAATTGTGTAGAATGGGTATAAGAGAACTAGGAGAATACCAAGACAAGATGAAGGTGGGGAAACACACTGCTTCAGATACAGATACAGTAAATTAAAGAGTTGAGCTCTGCTTCCCAACTCTGGTGTAAAACGTTTAAACCATTCAATGTCACAGTAATCCAAATCTATGCCCCAACCAGTAACGCCGAAGAAGCTGAAGTTGAAAGGTTCTATGAAGACCTACAAGACCTTTTAGAACTAACACCCAAAAAAGATGTCCTTTTCATTATAGGGGACTGGAATGCAAAAGTAGGAAGTCAAGAAACACCTGGAGTAACAGGCAAATTTGGCCTTGGAATATGGAATGAAGCAGGGCAAAGACTAATAGAGTTTTGCCAAGAAAATGCACTGGTCATAGCAAATACCCTCTTCCAACAACACAAGAGAAGACTCTATACATGGACATCACCAGATGGTCAACACCGAAATCAGATTGATTATATTCTTTGCAGCCAAAGATGGAGAAGCTCTATACAATCAGCAAAAACAAGACCAGGAGCTGACTGTGGCTCAGACCATGAACTCCTTATTGCCAAATTCAGACTGAAATTGAAGAAAGTAGGGAAAACTACTAGACCATTCAGGTATGATCTAAATCAAATCCCTTATGATTATACAGTGGAAGTGAGAAATAGATTTAAGGGCCTAGATCTGATAGATAGAGTGCCTGATGAACTATGGAATGAGGTTCATGACATTGTACAGGAGACAGGGATCAAGACCATCCCCATGGAAAAGAAATGCAAAAAAGCAAAATGGCTGTCTGGGGAGTCCTTACAAATAGCTGTGAAAAGAAGAGAAGCGAAAAGCAAAGGAGAAAAGGAAGGATATAAACATCTAAATGCAGAGTTCCAAAGAATAGCAAGAAGAGATAAGAAAGCCTTCTTCAGTGATCAATGCAAAGAAATAGAGGAAAACAACAGAATGGGAAAGACTAGGGATCTCTTCAAGAAAATCAGAGATACCAAA